>JAZHAC010000001.1:10562500-20562500 GCA_039707435.1 Actias luna | reverse complement strand
ATCACATCGACTACAGCGACATCTATCACGTTATGATCTCTTATTGAGATAAAAAGTGTCCTGTCTCTCAAGTTAGTTCCAACTGCACACAGAGCGCTAAATCTGATTAAAATCGGTTCAGTAATTCAGGAGTTCATAGCGGAAAAACACGGAGACACGAAATTTTTATGTATAAAAATCCTTTTCCCTTTTCTGTAAGTTTTTCCGATACAGCCAAGCATCTATTGGCGGTAGCGTGGTTGGTGAGGCAGGCGTGTAAATAGCCGTGCTCACTCAGCGGCTTGAGAACACTTTATGGCTGAACACGGGGAAGCGTGTCAGCCTAACTTTGTCTGTTTGCTTATAGTGAGATCGTGAACGGAAGAGGGTGGATCTGGCACTCAACTCAGCACTTAATGCGTAAATTCGCTTACCGATCTTCCCTTATTGCAGCTGCCAATCTTCCAAGTTTCCAACAGTCACGGAGCTTGGTGGTCACCAGCAAAACGTCCACTCACTTCACTTTAAATAATGTTCTGCAACATCTATATTTATATATTTCACAAGAGCTCCAAAATGGAGATGGTTTTAGTTCAAACCAAGATTTTTGCGGCGGTATGCGGGTCAGATATCGAGAACGGTTGTGCGGAATTTTTGCAAATCAGCGCGTCGTTGTTAATGTCAAACGTCACCCCCCGTAAGAACACAATCTCATATAAAACAAACTAGATGGCGGGACTTCCGCCTCACCATGCTCCCCGCCTTGAAAGCTTCAGAGCTTTCAAAATAATCTAATCTACACTATAGGGGAACTACAGGGTCAAAATGAGAATGAGAAGTTTATGCGTATAGCGGAATGAAAAAATATAGGAGGACGGTTGACAGCAGTTTGAAACAATTTATAATAGCGGTCAAGATACAATTATAACGTTATCAAGAATAAAATTTAGTTTTTAGATAGGCTAAATATAAATATAGATTAAACTACGATTAAAAACTAATATGTTAATAAGCTATAAATTAATTTATTGGGTAGGCAAAGGATACAGCTTAGTGACAGGACGTTTATATGTACCTGACGCGGTTCTGACTGAAGCGACTCGAACTATACCATCCGATCCAGGGAACACCTGAGTTATTACACCTAATGGCCAAGTTAAAGGTGGTACATTATCTTGACCCAAGAGAACGACAGTACCAATCTCTATAGGTCGAGCGGGTGTGCACCACTTCTGCCGAACTTGCAACGTGTGCAAATATTCAATACGCCATCTTTTCCAGTATGATAATACAAGCTGATCTAACAATTTTTTACGATTTGTTAAATTCCTGTTTTCTTCTGTCAGTTCAGAAGAAGGCAAGTAAGTAAGCGGACTGGACATTAAAAAATGCGACGGTGTAAGCACGTCCGGATGCGGATCTGATGATAAAATACTAAGTGGTCGAGAGTTTAAAAGACATTCTATTTGTGTAAGCACAGTCAAGAGTTCCTCATAAGTGAGAAGCTGCTTCCCTATGACTCTAAACAAATAAGTCTTAACGCTTTTAATATTTGACTCCCAAATACCTCCAAAATGCGCGGCGCGTGGTGGAATCATAGTCCATTTAATGCGGGTTTTAAGAAGCTCCTGTTTAATGTCAGATTGGATTGTCGAATCTTGTAAGAACGAATATATTTCACTTAGCTGTGCCTTAGCTCCAATAAAATTAGTGCCATTGTCTGAGTACATAACGGAGACGGGACCGCGGTGAGATATAAATCTTTTAAAGGCGGGTATAAAAGTTTCAGCAGTTAGAATATTTTTAACAGACTCCTGACCATGTAATCTGTTCGCGAATTTAAGGATATATACATATATGCGCAATAGTTTATTCCATGAACAAACGCGGTTAGCTATAGTGTTTAAAGTATGAAGTGGTTCAACATTCACAGTTTCAGTAACGAATGTTTTTGATTTGAATTCTGGCAAAGTTTCACATTCAGACGGAGTAAATTTTAAGTGCCATTCACTTACGGGTTGATGAAGCCATATAGGACCGTTCCACCATAAAGAATGAGCGATTAAATCAGAAGGTAGCATACCACGTGAGAGACAATCGCTAGGATTTTCTTTTCCCGACACGTGATTAAAGCAAGCGGCAGGTAAATTTTCCTGAATTTTAACGATACGATTACTCACGAAAACAGACCATCTATGTGGAGATGAATGGATCCATGAAAGAGCTATGGTGGAATCCGTGAAAGCGTAGACACCTACAATAGGCACACGAGTTGAAAGTTTGTCACGGACCACACGGACAAGCTTAGACAGCAACAAAGCAGCAACAAGTTCTAAACGAGCTAGTGTAGTTATTTTTGCTGGGGAAACTTTGGATTTGGCACATAGAAGCCGGACAGTGATACGATCTTCAGGGTCGGTGATGTGTAAATAAATACAGCAACCATAACCACTGAAGCTGGCGTCGCAAAAGGCTACAATATTCACTACAGATTCTCTAAATACGCCAATATGTCTCGGGATATTTAGAGAAGAGAGTGCAGGAAAATCATGCACAAAGGTGGAAAAGCGACTGATAATGGACTCCGGTGGAGTATCATCCCAGTCTATTTTAGCTAGCCAAAGTTCCTTAATAAGAATTTTAGCGTACAGTATAACGGGAGCCACAAGGCCAAGTACGTCGAATAAGCGGGCTACAAGTGAAAGAATCGTGCGCTTCGTGCATTTATTATCCAGAGGTACGGTCGTCAGAGAAAAGTAATCATTCGCGGGTTCCCAAACTAAACCAAGAATTTTTAAATTATGAATATTATTATCCATGGCAGATATAACAACTGGTGCACGATGTGACTCGGGGAGAGTCTTCAACAAAGCGGGAGAATTGCTATTCCACTTGATAAGGTCGAAGGAACCTAGTTTAAATAATTCGATTAACTGACGAGATAATCTCCTTGCAGTATGTTCATCAGGAAGAGAGTAGACAAAATCGTCCATAGAAAATTGAGTGTCTACCAATTTAGAAACTTCAAAAAAGCGGTCACTATGATCGCACGCTAGTTTACGCAATGTGCGCATAGCTAAGTAAGGACTAGACTTTAGTCCGAAAGGAACGCGGTTAAAGTTAAAGGTGCGTATGGGTTCATTTTTGTTTAAGCGAAACAGAATTCGTAAATATTTGCGGTGATGCTCATTTACACCGATGCGTAAAAACATTTGTTTAATATCTGCTGTTAAAGCTACGGGAAACGTACGAAAATCGAGCAATAATGAAAACAAATCGGTTTGTAAATTGGGTCCAACGTGTAAAATGTCATTCAGTGACAACCCTGAGTGTGTTTTAGCACTAGCATCTAATACAACGCGAATGGTGGTTTTATCCGGTTTAATTACAGCGTGATGTGGTATATAGTAGCCCTCTTCTGATAATTCAGAATCGAGTACCTCTGATAAATACCCCTGAGATATATAATCGGCGATTATTTTATTATAGTCCTCGCGTAGGGTTGGTACGTGCATGAATTTACGCTCGAGCGCAAGCAGCCGACGATGCGCCACCCCACGAGAATTGCCCAACTCAGACGGGTTTCGCGAGAAAGGTAAATCCACAAAATATTGACCGTCCTTAAATAAAACTGAAGAATCAAAAATATTTTCACAATTTAATTCATCCGGACTAATAAAACGTTGAGATGGAATATCTTCCAATTCGAAAAATTTCTGCAAGCCTGATTCTATCTCACTGTTCGCGAGGGCGGTGAATGAAGTACTATAAGTGGGGTCACAATGACTCATAATGTTTCCCATTAGTACGTAACCAAAACTAGTCAATATGGCGGGCGGCGCACGATTACCTGAATCAATCCTGTCTCCTAAATAAATATAAGGAAATAGTTGTGCACCGAGAACAATGTCGATTTCTCCAGGTATGTTCCAAGTTAAATCGGCAAGCGGTAAATTACTTATATATGACATGTCGTCATTTAACTCAATAAAATTGGCGGGAAGCTTATCCGTAATGCAATCCACTACTAACGCGTGAATATAATATTTATTATAAGGATTGCTGCGAGACTCTATCGTAAAGTTAATATAACCGTGTACAGGCCGTGAGGTCATACCAACACCATGCAAGAACGAGTTACTTAATTTAATTACAGGTATGTTTAAGCGTTTACAACAATCCATCGTAATTAAATTATCCTGAGACCCGTTGTCTATTAAACATCTGACTATGATCTTTTCTCGGTTATTACAATACGCATAGATTTGTGCAGTTGATAACAATATCGTTCTATGCAGCGAATGATCGCGAGCGCTGAGCGAGACAGAGCGAGTGGTGTCATGCGGCAACGTGTTTTCAGTGGACAGCGCGGGCTCGGCCGCCATGTGAACAACAGAGGTTTGAATCCGCGACGGAGGCAGCGACTGCTCGCTCCTCGGATAATCATTCTTATTGTTAGAGAAATGTAATAAAGAATGATGTTGTTTTTTACAACTTTTACAAACATTACGTGATTTGCATTTAGATAATGAGTGGGATAAACTTAAACAATTAATACAGCCGCGTTTTGACTTAATAAATTCGAAACGAGCTTGCGGTGTGTTTATGTTTTTAAATTGTAAACAATGAAACAGCTGATGCTCACCGTTATCGCATAGCTGGCAGCGCGTTATAGAAGCTGGTTCATTACTCGACACAAAGGTTTTAGAACTACGATTACTAATATACAAAATATTACGGCTATTAGTTACACTAATCTTTGCGCGGGGCTCGAAATGAGAATTATGATTATGTGACCGCTCGAGTATTTTCACATAATCTTGAATGAAAGAAATAAATTCCTTATACGAAGGTAATTCTTTTCCGCTGACACTATTCTCGAACTGTTGTAGTGTTTGGCAATCAATTTTTCTCAATCCACAATGTAATATGACAAAGTCTAACAGGTCGGGAATATCTAATAATTTTAATGCAGCAACAGAAGCGGAATATTTTTCTATAAATGTATTTAAACTGCCGGCAGTACCGACGCAACCTTTAATGTCCAGAATGTTATTAAGATAGTGAACACCTAGACTACGCTTATCTTGATACTTTTTTACCAAACTATCCCAAATTATGTTGTATGTATCCCCTGAAGGAACAATACCAGCGGTTAATTTAAAGGCGTCTTGTGTTAAATTACTAATCAAATACTGCACACGTTGCGCATCCGTCAGATCGTTATTCAAATGCACATTATTACGAAATATTTCATAAAATATTGGCCAATTGTCCATTTTCCCATCAAATGACGGTAACTGGATAGGTGGCAATTTTACAATACCCTTTTTTTGGGTGGACGTAGATGTTTTACTGTTTGAAAGTATGAGATTACGTTTGTATTTAATACTCGAATATAAATCCTCAATTGAATTTAAACACGAGTAATCAGGCGGGGTACTATTAATTTTAAATTGTAACTCGTTAATATGATCAATTATTATTTCAAACTTGCTGTATAATTCCGTAATAGACTCAGATTGTGCTAAAAATAACTCATTTGAACGTAAATCATAACTCGAAATATTGTTCGACAAATTAAATAAACGATTCATTCGTTCAAAAATACCTTCTTTTTTTGCTATAAGTTGATTAAGTTCCATTTCATACTTATTAGGAGCCATTGTAATAGTTTATAAAATGCAGATATATGAAAAATGTAGGGTAGAAGCGGGCGGTTGTACAAAAGTATGTAACTTATGTAATATTACGTATAGCGGGATGAATATATATGTAAATATGAACTGAGATCTATCCTAGACTCGTAAGGACCAGTATATATGTGGTGAGGCAGGCGTGTAAATAGCCGTGCTCACTCAGCGGCTTGAGAACACTTTATGGCTGAACACGGGGAAGCGTGTCAGCCTAACTTTGTCTGTTTGCTTATAGTGAGATCGTGAACGGAAGAGGGTGGATCTGGCACTCAACTCAGCACTTAATGCGTAAATTCGCTTACCGATCTTCCCTTATTGCAGCTGCCAATCTTCCAAGTTTCCAACAGTCACGGAGCTTGGTGGTCACCAGCAAAACGTCCACTCACTTCACTTTAAATAATGTTCTGCAACATCTATATTTATATATTTCACAAGAGCTCCAAAATGGAGATGGTTTTAGTTCAAACCAAGATTTTTGCGGCGGTATGCGGGTCAGATATCGAGAACGGTTGTGCGGAATTTTTGCAAATCAGCGCGTCGTTGTTAATGTCAAACGTCACCCCCCGTAAGAACACAATCTCATATAAAACAAACTAGATGGCGGGACTTCCGCCTCACCAGTGGTATTAAATAAATTAAAGCTTTCTTCAATAATTTTTGAAATCCGATCGGCGGGTTGAAACAAACTTTTCAGTTTTATAATATTAATATAGATTTGCGCTAAATAAGTTTAAATAGATTAACCAATACTTTGTTTATTATCATGACAATAAACTGCACAAGATTATAAAGCAGGGAAATTTGTTTGCTTTAACGCGCTTGTCTTAACTATTACCTGTCAATCACAGCAATCATTGAGGAAGGTCTTAGGGTATTCAACGTCACGCTACCACCATTAGTAGCACAGCTGTACTAGAAAGCGATGATAGCTCAATTGTTGGTGTGTACGGGCGCCGCGTCACGAGACGTGAGCTCGAATCCACCTGCAATGAGCTTGAGCTTTCGGTGAAGCACAAACACCGTAATGAGACCATAGCACAGTGGTAGAGTTTTTTCTAATACCCGTCTGGCTAGCTACCACCCTCAGGTGGTACCAATCCCTCAATCTACTACCAAATACCTATAGATGTGTTCCGGCAGTTGCACTTGAGAACCAGTTCCTCCATTACACTTAGTGTGCCCACATTTTGGGCCACATCGTCACTTAACATCAGGTAAACCTTAACTACAGAATAAAGTACTAGCTATGCCCGCGACAGCGTTCGCGTAGAATTAAAAATGATACAATAATTTTTATTATTCCTTTTTGTAACATTTTTCAATACAGCTTTACACCTATTGGGGGTAGCGTGATGTTAATTAATCTAAAGCCTTCTCCCGTACATACCATATAAAATGAAGAAAACATTCCTATAATTCAACTGGTATTTTCTAAGAATAACACGTTCAAAAAAAAAAGAAAAACAAATTTTCCTCTTTTTAATATTAATAAGGGCGGATAGATATATTTTCGCGAGCTCGACGATAGAACTGAAAATCAATTTCCACCTAAAACTTGTTGTTAGATGGCCGAACGTCATTGAATCCAATAAACGGAGCTCTCGAAGAAATAAATGTAAATTACCTATTCAAAAAACGTTCGGAAGCTATTATCTCGGGAGAGCGACACTTGTATATATTGTGTATTGTCTTCGATAAGCCGGCCAGACGGAGCCCCTGTTAGAGTGAGAAGTTAGGGTAATCAGCCATTAAAGAAAGCAATCAAGGTAATTTTCCCTAAATTTCCAGTACAAGACTTGAAAATGCCAAAGTAGGTAAATTCCTGATAAATTTTTCTTCCTCGGCTAAACGTTTTCCTTCAAACTTTGTACAGGACAGAAATACTATAGTTAAATTCGAGAACTGGAAATTGAACACCGTTTTAGTTATACGTGGTCGAAGAACATATGCATACGGGTTCATATTAGAGATGCGACTCGAGTAGAGTTTTGTGACTCTTTAAAACCAAGTAAGAATTGATCACTCGAGCCTGGTTTCGGTTAATTTAGATTCTTTTTAATTAATTATTTTAAATACTTTAATTTACTTTTTAATTATGATTTATATATATATATATATATATATATATATATATATATATATATATATTAGGTGACGATATGACCCAATTTGGTGGACACGGTATAGGATTTATTGGATAGGATTCACTGTGGACGAGATATTTGGTAATACGAAAAAAAAAAAAATTTACCTTATCTATGTAATTAATCAACAAAGAAAAATAAAATAATGCAAACGAGTTCGAGTAAAATTTTTTTCCACTCGAATACGAGTTTGACAAATTCAGTCGAGTCACACGAGTAAAAAGTGACTCGAGTCGCATCACTAGTTCTTATGCCAATGTTATAGAAAATCGTGAACACTTGAGAAAACTTCTGACATCTGACCCGAATGACGTAACCCTTGCCTTTGTAGTAGAAATAATAGCTTCACAACAGCGCCACCTATTTCTTTCGTGAATATCACAAAAATTTTCTCCTTGATCACTACACGCATATACATTTCGACAGCATCCGTTAAAGCTAAAAAAAGATACCGGTTATACCTATGTCGATATCTATTTTTACAATAATATCATAAACAGATATGATACTATCGAAATAAAACTAATTTAAACGGATTTTATCGCGGTTATTTATTAATATTGATCCCGACGTTTCGAAAGCCTTTCAGCCTTCGTGGTCACGTGGCAGCCTTATTTCGATGAATAGACGTGCGTTAGAAAATAGTGCTGCACCATGTTATGGTTTAATCATGATGTTTTCCTTCACCGGAAACTCAAATAACAGAGATTCTAACTTACGTCCACCGTCTCGGTGACCGTATACTCTGTCACTGAGCCCTCATCGCGTTTATCGACTGGATCAATATTTTTGGGTCGCACTGTGTTTACCTAATACTTTATCGAAATTTTATATTATAAAAAGAAAATCGCCGAGTTTTTTTGTACGTTGTATCGAACATATCTTCAATTTGTCGCACAAGGACGAGAACAAATTAATTTCAATCGTCAATGCGTTTGTGTTTTCCAATGGCGATATGAATATTGCGCTCTGATAAAATTCCTTAGTATCTATATATATGTATATATACATAAAAATAATTCAATATTTTTTGGGTTAATTATCGTCAGGACAAGGTTCTTATGAAAGAAACAATTAAGGAAGATGACCGGAATATCAGCGAATTAAAAAAAAAAGACTAAACGACAATATTAATTTTACAAAACCAACTGTCAGTTGTTATAGAGAATTACAATAATAAACATTATGTTTTTGAATAATATTTCTTTATTAATTTTGTACCAATTTGAATTCAATATTCATAGTTAAGACAGAACGTCTGTCGAGTCAACTAGTTATTCTATAAAGAGTAATAATTGGTGTAATATAATCACTGGAAAACAACTCGATCCAAAATCAATTAGGTCTTTCGCAGAAATAGCATTTCTAGCAACTGATCGGTTTAGATAAAACGAAGTCTCGTAATGTACCCCTCGAAGTAAACAACGATTTCCCATTAAATCTTAAAGATATTTATTATCTAGGTATTTATTACACTAATTGGCTCCAGCAAATGTTTATCCAAACTATCTGATAATCAATAACTGAACCGCAGCTTCACCTACGGAACAATTACCTTTTACAAGAACAAGCCAAACAAATAAATTTTGCTGATTATCGAAGAAACGGTGTCGGACTTTACCGTTTTATCCCCTATCCCGAATGAACCCTTTCGTTATGCGGGATAAAAAGTATCTTTTATGTTGATTTATAATACTATAAGTTATCCTTATTTAATCTCATAAAAATCTATATCTGTTTAAGGATAATGCAACACAAAAATATTAAAAGTAATATATTTTTATTAATAAGAAAATATACCTTTATTATGGACTTTACCGTTTATCCCCTATCCCGAATGAACCCTTTCGTTTAGTGGGATAAAAAGTAGCTTTTATTTTGATATATAATACTATAAGTTAACCTTGTTTAATATCAAAAAAATCTATGTTTGTTTTAGGATAATGCAACACAAAAGTATTAAAAATAATATATATTTATTAATAAAAAAATATACCCTTATTATTATTTAGAATACATTTTAACCACAAATTTGTTTCCGTTACAGATTTATAATTATGCCTAATTAAATGTTAAAAACCAACACGCAAAGAGAATTATTACGCGAATATCTTACTAAGGTTGGTAAGATATAAAGGTGTTGCCTGTAGTGAATAATTCAGACGTGAAAATCTTGTGCCATGTGTGTGGTATTCGCGACCCAGCCTGGTACATTTCTCTATCACGACAACATTAAGCTTGTATATACCTTGTACTTACAGAAATTATGAAGGTAGAGCTTTCAAAAATATGGTCAGGACATTGTAATTGCTATCAGTGTTAACGGTCGGATTATCGGAAGCCCGATACAACCAAAAAATCTACATCAAACCAGAAGAATCATTTTTGGCCGAAATGATTTTACAGAAAACAATAATTAACGCAACATTAAAATACATTTTATCTAGTTTCATTTTTTAACGTAGCATGTACGACTTCGCGTCAAGGGACGTGAGTTCGAATCCAACCACCTACAATGAGCTTGAGCTTTCGGTGAAGGAAAACATCGTGAGGAAACCATAGCATGGTGGTAGATCTTTTTCTAATGCCCGCCTGGCTAGCTACCACCCTCAAGTTGAAAATCTGCCGCCAAATACCAATAGGTGCGTTCCGGTAGTTGCACTTGAGAGCCAGTTCTTCCAAAGGTTTAGCATGTTGTAACGTCATTTAAGATCAGATGAGATTATGGCCACAACACTAAGCCTTAACTATAAATAAAAATCACCACTTATCCGTTTTCATCGTCAAATGAGTAGAAACGGGAATTTTCCCGAAAATATAATTTTAACACCATTCGCAATGTATAACACTGAATATAGCGGCGAGAATAGCAGAGATACGAGGTGGCAATGTAGAAATTCGCAAAGAGAACGTAGGAATGTACAAAATCATAGATTTTAAAAACTCCCGAAAAACTATACAGGTAACCCTGTTACTTCTACCAGAAGTGCTAAAACTGTCCCTGATTTCTGGCAACAAGGGAGTTTAAAGTGTCGGCGTGTTGAGTTTTAGTGCGTAGTGTAGGGTGGGTAGTTGAGCTACAAGGAAGTCCGTAAAGACTGGGATTTTAAACACCACCTCAATAGTAAATTCATATCTTTAGAACTTTTACCTACGAATACTTAAACTGTACGTAACTATCATAACGGCAATACATTGTACGTGGCTGCTAACAATTGTCGACACTACGCTGTGAAAATACAGCCGCAGAGATCACCCTCCATTCAGAGAACCCTACATTTAATGCAAGCGAATTGGGGTCCGAAACGGGGGAGAGATGATTCATCGCTCCGGGTGTTTCTTCAATGTCCAGCTGCGATTTCAAACTGGTTTTCAATACGCAACACGTCTACTTATGTAGATGAATATACACGAACACTATTATTATTGTATATAATGTAACACTTATTCGTTATTGAAAGTTGTTGAGAAATGTAGAGAAGGTATGGACAAGAAACAAAACAAAAGTAAGTTTGTTGTACAATAAGTTTGATACGTTAATTTGAAATCTTGTAGACAGAGATCGTATGCTGGACGCAACAAAAATCTCTTCGCTTCGGTCACCGCAGATTTAATTACAAGTTTTATGTGTACGTATATCATATTTATTACATTACGGAAAATTTGCTATCTATGTTAATATTATAAAGTGACAAAGTGTTTTTATTCGAACGCGGTAATACGAGGAAACACCAGTGGGATTTGTAAAAAAATATTTTTGTATTCAATTAAGAAAGTATTGAGGAAGGCTAATTAAAATCACGTTATCACTAATAAGAGGAAAGCTGTATTGAGAAGTGTTACAGAAACGGGCAAAAATTATTAATTAATATTGAGTTCCACGCGGACGAAGCAACGGCCATAACTTGTCTATATAAGTATACATACAAATTGTGTCTTCAGATATTCTTTGCGATTGGAATAGAATTTTGAAGTAATATAAATGTTCAATATTTTTACATGCAAAAAATATACTCTTCAAATAATATTGAGTTTCACGCAGACGAAGCAACAGGCATCTCTAGTCTTTATAAGTATACATACAAATTGTGTGTACTGTAAGCTACCTCGGCATACACTGTCTAAGTAGTTAATTTTACATTAAAAAAAGAAAGAAAGATAGTTTTATTTATCCAACACACAGAAAATGATATATATAAAATAAATAAAAGGAAATAAACTAAAAATAAAAAGTAATGCAAAAAAAAAACAACAGAACATTAGCAAGATCACAAAAAAAAAATCCTAATGTGTGGATAAATTGTTACCAGTCTCAGCATAACAGCTACACTGTTATAGTGCAGCGCTGATATTCTGACTGGAGTGATCTATCACGGAAATATTCCGTTTTAAAAGTTGTCAAATAAATAAATTGATAGTAGCCGATAACAGATACGCTGTTTTGATAAAAGTTGCAAAAACTTTATTTAGAACTTTATTAAACTTTATTTTGCATTTATTTATAAAGACGTCAGACCCATGAACGCACTGTCGAAACTACTTAGGGTAGGTACATGAAATTAGGACTGTACACCCCTTTTGTAGGGTAGACGCGTTCGATGGGAATTTTCCAAATCCAACCCCTAAAACGGTAAACGGGGGCTGCGTACTTTCTATGAGTAAGATAAAAATTCTTCATATATTCTGCTTTTTTTAACTTTCATCCCCTACGAGTGTAATATAGGACAGTTTTATTTAAATTATTATTGATACTTTATTGAGATGGCTCCAA
Source organism: Actias luna (assembly GCA_039707435.1). NCBI lineage: Eukaryota > Metazoa > Arthropoda > Insecta > Lepidoptera > Saturniidae > Actias > Actias luna. The sequence continues at coordinate 20,549,910 of JAZHAC010000001.1, read as the reverse complement.
AATTACAAGACATTGATATAAAAATTATATATTATTTTCATTTTGTAGATACGCATTAAGAACGCGAACGGAGTCGCGGGCACTAGCTAGTCTAATATACGAATAAAAGGGAATACCTATTTATTGATATAAAAACGATAAATAAATTTCAATTTACCGATCAATCACTTCCGGTCGAAGTTACATTAGATAAGATATCAAAATAATGTTTAGTTTCGAAGGCGAAAGCTAAATTCGTATTCAGAAGTTAGACACACCCCTGTCTAAGTCAGACCACACAAGCCTTGTCTTAATTTAGTTCTGACAGACATATCTAGGTTTCTAGCCTCGACTAACTAATGCACTACTATGCGACTAAAGTCAAATGGAACAGTTTAGATGCAAGAATAGAACCTATACTAATCTATATCTATATTAATATTATAAAGCGTAAAGTTCTGTTTCTATGAACACGTTACTCTTAGTAGCAACCAAACGGATCTCAAAAACTCTGCTTGGATTTGAAAAAGCTATGATTGCGTAATGTTTCAAGCTGTTTAATATTACGCTACCACCGATAGAAGTAAAGTTGTAGTGGAAAAAGTTTTTAATGGAAAAGTTTTTTTTTTAATATAACGCCTTGTTATTTGCGATACGTTAATGGATATATTATGAAAATTTATATATATTAATCTTCATATCGTCGTTGTAAAATAAATATTTGCTATATGAAAACAGTGTAACTATGTTGTATGTGTATGTGTATGCATGTATGTCTGTATGTATGTAAGGGTGTATTTATGTATGTATGCATGTATGAATGCATGTGTGTATGCATGTATGTATGAATATATGTATGCATGAATGTATGCATGTATGTATGCATGTATGTATGCATGTATGTATGCATGTATGTATGCGTGTACGTATGTGAATATGCTATGAGATATTGAACAAAATAGCCGTTTCTATTTGACAATACTCCTACTAATGCACATTGCATGTTTTAAAGCCCTCAGTTCATTGTGTAATGCTAAGAGCCACGAGTAAAATATTGCTTTCAAAGCGAAGAGATGTTATTCCTTGTGAGAAATGTATAATTTATTTAATAATAGGCAAAACGTTCCCGCCCGCGAGTATACCGTTTTGTTACGCAAAGTCCTCTTCCCGTGGGAAAAGACGATCTTAGTCACCCACGGCATATTGGCGATTATGAATGCCAAACCATCGATAATACTTTGATATCTCTGTAGACTAGGATATTATAAGAATACTCTCCACGTATTCGAAATTTCTTCAGACTATACTTCAGATTTAAGATGAAAAACATGTATCCGTACAAACTACCAACTGAGCTATCATCGCTTACTTTCCATATTATAAAAAAAAAATGAGTTCGTTTTTTTTTAATATACGAACTTTGTCATGCCAGTAACAAACACAATAAAAAGAGGATTATCCAATTTGGTACAGTCGTTCGGAAGTTTAGCGTTATCGACACAATCGTACCTGAATGTTAACTGACTGAGTGACTCAAGATGGTGGACACGCTAACCCTGGGTCTCCCTAAAGACTGGGTCTCAAGTACAATTGCCAGAGCACATCTAGAGTGTCTTTGTTGGCAGGTTTCAATTTTGGGTTGGTAGATAACGTAGTAACAAAAAAAAATATGAAAATTGATATCACAAAAGTCCGTCAATATTTAAAATTGACAACAAGGAAATGGAAGATCAATGATAAACATCGAAATAAAAAAAGAAATATATGGCCTTTGACTATTTGTATAGATGTATTGTGTGTTCTGGATTGTACTGTACTTAACACCAGGTGAAGTCCAGTCACTATGCTGCGCGATATAAAAAAAAACTGTAAATCGAGCCCCGGTTAAGAGATAACGATAACCACGTTTAAAATATTGATACTCCGACCACGTACTACCGGCACGCTTCCAATCATTATAATATACTTCACTTCAGAGGTCTCATCATCTGTTTGTTAAAGGTCAAAGTTAACCTGCGATGTTCGTCCGTCGGACGAAATATTTCAACCGTCTTATTTTTAACTTCATCTCTTTTACCTGCGCGTTTTCTTAAATGATTTTCGTGATGCTTAAAAATCGATCTGTCTGTTTGTCCCGGCTAAACTACGGAACGGTTGGACCAATTTTCGGACCACTTTTTTTAATTCGTTGCCATACCACATCCGGCTGTGAGATTACAGCGTTCCTCTAGCATTAATACAAAATCTAATTGCACGCCTCATAAGCGAAGCGTTGTGGTGGGTACTACTGTCACTTCACGAAACTCTAACTGATTTTTCAAATTTGAAATGTCTCTATTTATCATACATTGCACTTGTAAAATGCACATATCAAGATATAACACTATTTTTAACACTCGTGATATTTTTGATGCCATTTTTATTATTTAAACTAGTTAAAGAACTGTTTAAAAAAGTTCCGTCTCGGACGTCCGTGTGTCTGTATGTGCGGATCCTGTATGTTATCACGATAACGACCGAAATACTTTACTAATCGAGTCTTTTTTTACGCTTCAGTATAATTGAGTAGAACCCTATTACTTTTCACGATCTGATTCGATGTGGTTCAATTGTTATTAAATAAATTAAATAAAAAGAACTTATAAGGTGTGTACTTTTGGATATTCCAAACTGTTTTTAAAATGTAATCGGTAGTATTTTTGATTGAGTTAAAATTAATTACCGATTTTTTTAAGGTAAATTTCACTCGCATTTTTTTAAGATATAATCGAAAATTTGTTTGATAGGTTTTTAATCTTAAACCATTATGAATATTTCAGATTGACAAAGTTATTATCTAAAACTCTTTTAAACAGTAGAATCGTGTCAATTAAAACGGGCGTGACATTGTTTTAACCTTCGATAAATTTCTAGCGGAGAAATTTCTGCTCACGAAAAAACCCACAAAGTGTCGTTTTGATAGCTTGTTCCGAATTCGGGTCGAGGAAATGTATTCGAAGGGAAAACGCCGGTTAATATTAAGTGTAAGGTATTAAATCAATATCAACCATAAAACTCTTAGAGATATGTCTCCACGACCTTTAGTTCTTTAATAACCTGACCCGATAGTCGAATCTAGGTCTTATATCGATTGTTTTTTATACAATTTACGTAGTCCTATGTCGAATTTAATTGTATAGACCTCTTGACGGCAAAATTTGAATAACCTATGGGCGGCAACAGTGTAAATTCGCCACTGAAGATCCACGGTGTTAAGAGAACGATAGAATACCATATTATACTCATATATATATAATACGTTGAAGCGATGATAGCTCAGTGGTAGTGTGTACGACTTCGCGTCAAGGGTCGTGAGTTCAAATCCAAGCTACAATGAGCTTGAGCTTTCGGTGAAGGAAAACATCGTGAGGAAACCATAGCAGGGTGGTAGGGCTTTTTCTAACGCCCGCCTGGGTAGCTACCACCCTCAAGTTGTAAACCTGCCGCCAAATACCAATAGGTGTGTTCCGGCAGCCGTACTTGAGAGCTAGTTCCTCCACAGGTTTAGCGTGTCTACCAACTTGGGCCGTATTGTCACTTAAGATCAGATGAGATTATGGCCATAATGCTAAACCTTAAGTATAAAAAAAACCTTTAGAACCTATATACCTACGTATATAAATAGTATCATTCAATTATACAGTCCCGTCAACATGTTATGATTCTTGTGCGAAACAAATACCCACTGTTTTTACAGCACTGTATGATATATACAACAACATTCGCATAATACAATTCCTTGGAAATGTACGTTTGGTAACTGAAGTAGGACTGTGTGTTTGTTTATACAGAATAACAAATAATTGGTGATCAACGTACACCCTAAACTCCTGAAGCTGAAAACACAACTGTCGACTGTCACGTCTCTTTATAACGAAGAAATCTACTGGATTAGGATTCCGATAACCGGTTCTAAATATTCGAACCTATATTCCCTAGTTTATGAACTTAAAATGGTGTATTGGGATCTACTATTTGGAAGATTATATTATTTTTGGAGAACGAAATATGTAGAAAACTTTTTATAGTGTCAGCTGTTCTTTTTTCTCCTTTTTTTTTCTCTATTCCTCTGCTGATCTCATACTAAACACTCGTATATATATTTCTTTATCTCTCTTCATAAGATACCAATACCTAGCTACTCTATTACTCCTCAAATTCTCTCGCGCTAGTGTTATTTTCATACTTCGTTCAATAAATTCATTCCCAGCATTACCTATCTAGTTACATGACATATCCATCTTAACAAACACATCGCTGATACGTTTAAGCGCCTTACATTTGTCTGTTTTATTACTGAGCACTCAGACCCCACATTACTGCAGGTCTTACAAAGATTTTATAAACGTTTCCCTCAAGTTTCAGCAGAGTTAGTGGATTATACGTGATCGCTAAGACTTGTCCCCATTCTATCGACCCTTCATTTATCCTGTCCTACACATTCCGGTCAATGTCGCCGTTGTTTTGAATCAATGAACTGAAGTATTTACCGAACATCGGAGCATATTGCGCAGTAAGACGGACCATAAACGTCGCAGACTTCTGTTGTTATTACGTAAGCATCTTTTTATGGAAAATAGAAAATTTTAAATCGACCCTTGTTATTGTAACTTGTTCTTTAACGTGGGCGATGTATATTTACGTAAACATGAATCAGCTACGTGGGTACGAAATACAATAAAATCCTCTACAAAGTGCAAAGGAGTGACGAAAGGGTAAGAATGCTGCGGCGATGGGCGTAAGTTCGAATCCCTGCAATTTGCTTGAGCTTTCGATGAAAAAACATAGTGGTATGGTGAATTCTAATGCCTGTCTAACTAACTATGACCTCCGCGTTGAAAGCCTGTTGGCAAATCATGTATGGGTTAAAAAACATCGTTAGGAAACCATAGCATGGCTAGCGACCACCTACAAATTGAAAATCTGCCACCAAACACCACTAGGTGTGATCCGGCAGTTGAGAGCCAGTTCCTTCTCAGGTTTAGCGTACCTACCAACTTGAGCCGTATCGTCACTTAAGATCGGGTGGATCATGACTATAACCATAAAACCTTGACTATATAACAAAAATTGAAGTGTCTACCATCTTTGGAAACAGTGGCATATAACTTTTTTTTTTATTTATTTATTAGTTGCTTTCAATACAATGTGAATACAAGATCAACTTAGAGCTTGTGTTATTCTCTACCAGTCAAACTTGCGGTGGCGCAAAGACGAAGCATTGAATCCGTAGAAACCTACATATATATGATTACTAATGCACTATTGCTCGGGATCAGTTTATATTGTCCGTAAAAGTAATTCTCGAACGTTTAACTTCGACGTAACCGATTAGTCGATGTTTATATAAAAAGATAACAAATTCCAAAGAAGTAAGGATTGGATAGTAAAGAGGTATGAACAGAACTGGAGTCATGAGACGAAGTTATATGAAGACCTAAGATTTTGACCTGATAAAAGACATTGAAAGTAAGGATCCAAGATAGTGGACAGCAAATAAGAGCTTGGGTAAACTCTGATATCTATCAACAGGTCCAGGAACTGTTTTCGAGATGCTTCCAATTTTCTATTGTCACCTCGCACAACCTAACCTAATACATAAGTATTAATATACTAGTAAATTGTTTCGAAACATTTTTCCCCAGCTACCGACGCGACAACCCATCTGCCCGGTTGGTATGTATGTACACATGTATATTATCTTATTCTGCTACATTAGCTACAAGTTGCTCCGACACAACGTACTGTTCAACGTGTATTCAACATTGTAATCCCGCATTACGTGACCGAACTGTACCGTGTTGCATGGCAATATGATACATTGTTTAAGGGGAGTCTACGTGCTTACCTAACACCTAGCTTTATGTCTGCAACAGTGTTTACATTGTGCCTCAGCGTAATCACCTCTACAGACAGTAAGGCATTTTCGTGGTTTTGCACGAGTCTACTGTAACTTTGGTGTATTTGAAAATAGTTATTTGTTTTTTTTTTTACGTATCCAATGTGACTTTTTACGTGGAATGGTATTTTTTTAAGGAAAAGGCTTAGGTACCGGAACTATACAGCCGAGTCGAACGTTATTTAACAATAAAGAGGTAAGCGCTTGACCATTTACGGAGTTTTCGTGGCAAGCAATAAATCATGCTTGCTTAAAAAATATAGAATAATTAAATAAATAAAAATAAGATAAAATAAATCAATGTTTGCTACCATTGTTTTTTTTTTTTAATTAAATGCATTGTATGAGGTGTGTACTTTTAAATTTTCCAAACTTTCAAATAATGATTTTTACCACTACCTAAAAATATATTTTTTTTTTTTACTTTAATTGGTTTAGTGTTTCAGGAGTTTCTTATATGATGTTAAATAAAGTTATAACTTCAAGGCTGTAACATGGATATGGTTAGACTGCATCTTAAATGCAAATAACGGTATACACCTATAGATACTTAGGGAAAGAACTTTAACTTGATACTCAGAGCTAACCAAGCCGGGTAATAGAAAATACCCTACCATGCTATGTTTTCATCAAAATGTTTTCTTTCCACGACTGCTCAAGCTCATTGCACGGGCTCAAACTCAAGGCACTACATTAAGGTAGTAACCAATATATAATTAATATAAAATATACTAAGTTTTCAACCATATAATAAAATTTGGTAAAATGAAATGGTATTTTAAACGTACATATATATATTTTATAATAACTGTGTAACGGAAAAACTTATGTCACAGCAAGCTTAAATAGTGTAAAATAAAAAATATTCAATAACATGTCTCAAGTCAACTTTGAGTATTTTCCTGTAAAAATTCCACCAAGATCAATTCCAAATATCAATTTATACTCTCTCTTATATGTGCAAAGTTCCTAAGTTTGAACCCCATTAGAACGCACAACGCAGTATATACTACACTGGTCTCTCAACACTTGATCGAAATTTTAGAAATTTACCATCTTTTTATCATGAGAAAACTTCCCGCTACTGGTAAAAACCCGCACTTTTGCGACACGAACTTAGCCATAAAAAATCTCACACACACACAATTAGTTGACATATTTTTAAATGTAAAAAAATCTCACACACACACACAATTAATTGACATATTTTTAAACGTAAAAAAACACTCGCACTACGATTTCCCTTTAATTTCTGCTAAATCCTAGCGAAAATGTAATCATTTGCATGTTGGAAAATTCAAAGTGATTATTACACCTCAAGAAAATGAAGAAATTGTAAACAGTAGTTTGAAATGTTCGATTCGCTACACCGTAATTATTATAAAGAAGTAAATTAAATTATATTTTTTTAAATAATATATTACAAATAATTATTCGGTATAATTAATTAAAAATAGTTTTTCTAAATAATAACTTTTAATTGTACTTTAAAGTGATTTCCCCACATAAATGAGTTATAAATAGAAAAACGCCAAAAACAATGTATCTCCGCTGAGTAAAACGAATAAAAAACAAATTAACCTCACAAAGGGATGATATTATTTATCCCAAAAAAAAAACTTTCCAAAGAAACACGCATAACGACAAAACGAGTACACGCTCAGCTGTTGTTGGCAATTCGCAAACAAAACTTGTAACTTGTTCGAGTAATACAAATATGTATACATAAATATATATTATTACATACATAAATACGTACCTCGTCGAAAGCCGCGGCAACAAACTTGTCTCTTTCATATTGCACCGATACAATTTATTGTCCGTCGACATAAACTTTCAACGAACTCATCGCAAGCTCGATCCGAGGGGCCACGGACGATACGTGAAACGAACGCGGCGGTCGCGTCACTGACTGAGCCAGCGACGGTTTGCTTACAGGAGGGTTCCCGGCACCCACGTCCCGCCCAACGCGACCGTCCTCTATCCAACCCCATCGACGACGCTCTACCTACGAGTATATTCCACCTAGGACACGTCGCGAAAAAGATAATAAAATTCCTGTTTAGAATATTACCACGCAACCGTCCCTGTAACCGGTATTTTCCATATGAACGCTATAATAATAATAAATCAAATCCTATAGTGGTTAATCGATAAATTGTGCCTGTCAATCTCTTCATGATTGATCAAGTGGGCAACGTGACGGGGATTTATGGCGTTTCGGGCATTTTGCCTTATTTCGTTTGTTTGCGGATATAAATATTGGCGGGTAGATTTTCTTTATTACAACTTGTGCTATACGGTGGTATGGCACTGAGCTTTTATGCAATTTTTATTATAATGTACAGCGAACAGGCGGACGGCCCATCTGATGGTAGACGGTTAGGGTTGGTGATTTATTTCGCGGCAGTCGAAACCAGTCGGATAATGAACCTACCACCAAGTTATGACAGGTCAAGGGTTATATGGTTAACAGTGATGGCCGAAACCAAAGGGTTTATGCTTATCAAGACACAATAAAAAAAACTCCTGTTAAGTGGGACACGTTAAAAATTTAACTAAGTTAACGGATTAGTTAAATGTAAATATATTCAAACAAAATGTAAAATATTACGATATATTTTTAATATTTCTCCCAAATTTGTTCGCGTGAGATTGAAAAATACTTCGTATAGTATTCGGTTCTATTACTCTACCTTACATTCTATTATTTTCCTAATCATACCTGACTCCATCACAACCGACCTATACCTCTTTATTACATTTGTTAATTTCTGTCGTAGCGACAAACTCTCCTGATGTTAAGTGACGATGTGGATCAAAATAATGGACACGCTAAGCCTAACGGAGGGACTGTCTCTCAAATACAACTTCCGGAACACACCTATTGGTATTTAGCGGCAAATTCTCAACTTGAGTATGGTAGTTACCCAGGCTGGCATTAGAAAAACCCTGCCACCATGTAAATGTGATTATTATAACGTTTTCCAACTGGCTGACTAACGAGTTGCGAAGCGCGTGCCTATATTATCCACATAATGGGAGCTAGATTTTTTCCCGAATAAAACTACATTACAATTTATCATATAATATTTATTTGATAAAAGCGAATACACAAAAGAATATTTATGAAGAATAGTTACAACAGGGATTGTATTCATACCACCCTATGCCATAAAACATTATTAATTTTGAAGCGATGATAGCTCAGTGGTAGTTTGTACGACTTCGCGTCAAGGGACGTGAGTTCGTATCCGAGCTCCTACAATGAGCGTGAGCTTTCGGTGAAGGAAAACATCCTAAGGAAACCATAGCATGGTGATAGGGCTTTTTCTAATGCCCGCCTGGGTAGCTACCACCCTCAAGTTGTAAACCTGCCGCCAAATACCAATAGGTGTGTTCCGGCAGCTGCACTTGAGAGCCAGTTCCTCCACAGGCTTAGCGTGTCTACCAACTTGGGCCGTATCGTCACTTAAGATCAGGTGAGATTAGGGCCATAACGCTAAACCTAAAGTATAAAAAAAAAAAAAATTTTGAAGCGATGACAGCTCAGTTGATAGTGCGTATGGACGCAGCGTCAAGGAATGTGAATTCGAATCCACGTACAATGAGCTAGAGCTTCCGGTGACGGAAAACTACGTGACGAAGCCATACCAAGGTAATACCGCTTTTTCTAACACTTTAACAAACACGTTAACAGTTACACTTGAAATCCAGTCCCTCTACTGGACTTAGCTTAAGATCAGGTGAGTTTATGGCCATAAACGAAACCTGCAAACTATAAAAGAACTCGATACTCTCACGAACTGTGCTAGTCGGTTATTAAAAATCTTTTTTTATGTAATATAGCTATTAATGAGGAAGGTTTCGGGCTATTAACATCACGCTACCACTGGTAGTAGCAAAGCTGTATTGAAAGAAGTTGCAAATACAAGCAAAATTGATTAAATTATTGCACGCCTCATAAGCGAAGCGTCGTGATGGGTACCATTGTCACTTCATGTAAAACAACTGATTATTCAAACTTAAAACGTCTCTATTTATAATATACTTACATATATCAAGAAAAAACACTATATTCAACACTCGTGATATTATTAATGCCATTTTTGTTATATAAACTGGTTAAAAAACTGTTTTTAAAACTTCCGTCTCGGACGTCCGTGTGTCTGTATGCGCGGATCCTGTATGTTATCACGATAACGACCGAAATACTTTTAGTAATCGAGTTTTTTTAACTAACGCTGCCGTATAATTAGGAATAGAATCCTAATACTTTTCACGGTCTGATACGATGTGGTTTATTAATCGTTATTAATTTTTTTTAAATGAGATTATGAGGCGTGCACTTTGGGATTTTCCAAACGTTTATTTTAATTCCACGCGAAATAAGTCGTGAGTGCACATAATCTATAAACAATACAAAACAAATTTTTGAAAATAAAACCAAACAGTTCTTTTTGAGTATTGTAAACATTTAAGTTAATTTAATTTATTTTTTCTTATTTTTTATTCTGCTGAAATGTATTGATTTTTTTTATTTTCATTGTTAATCTTAATCATTATTATTATTAAAAAATTTTTATTGACAAATTTTCTTAACAACGGAGATTACATCTGCCGATAAACTGTCATGCAGTTTGGCAGAAGTATTAAAATGTATATTTAGTATTGAAAATATATTAATAATAATAAATAAATAAATCATCCACAGTAATCAATATGTCGACCACAGCGTCGTCTGTCACGTGCGAGGCAAGAGTCACTTATCGGTTTGAAAATAATTCCACCTCTCGAATCGGACCAAGCTGCAGTTACATAACAGGTTTACGGGATTTCATAGGAATCGACTTCCGGGAGAAAACGCGACCGATCATGTGACGTAATAATTATATTATACGAAAATAAGCACGGACACTTTAAAAGATCACTACCTTCATTTCTTATGGAATACGGGGTAAGCGAGCAAGCGGGTCACCTGGTTGTAAGTGATCACCGTCGCTCATGACACCCAGAACACCAGAGGCATCGCAGGTGCGCCTTTAAACTGTCAGTAGGCTCTATTCTTGAAGGTTTCCAACTCGTATCGGTCCGTAACGCCACCAACGCAGGATGGTCCCACAAAACAGTTGTGGGCGGCAAGAAAACCTGCGGGAAACGCAGTGAGAGTGAAATTTAAAGTTAGAATTTAGATCTGTCAACAGATTTTTTTATTATCGTCTAGATGCTGATAAGTTTCGTGTGACTACAAAAATAATTGGAAACAGTTACCATCCCGTATTATTACAAGGAATTTCTCAAACTTTTAATAGCGGCAATAATTGAGTTTCACTTACACGTGAGCGTTGTACTCGTTGGCAAAAACGGAATCGAGTGTGAGACGTTGACGTCGGTTAGACATTAATGGAAATGCTGACGTCATTTGTCACGTTTAGTAGTGGTCGTCATGTTTTAAGCGGTGTGAACTCTGAATTGGAACACTAGATTGACAATTTATTCACATACATTATTGCAAAACGAATAAGTTTGTTTGTTTGTACTCGCTAATCTTAGAAAGGGGCCATTCATTAGCACATAAGGGTATTGAGGGTGATAGGGGGTTTACAAATCTGTACTTGTCCTTAAATTGAGAGCGGGGGGGTGAAATTCATTCTTACGTAATATTTCGTGAATGAAAATTCAATATTAAGCTATCACCAATCTCAGGATAGTTGTATTGATAAAAGTTACAATAAACGATTTAATAAATCTTTAGTTCCACGCAAAGGCTCTTGCGAACGCATCCAATTGCAGACAGAAGAATTTAATTAAAAGTGTCCTCTCGAGAGGTAACGAACGAAGCGTCTGATCTTCATATTGAAGTCCGAAGCAGTGATGGTATCGAGTTACGAGCCGTCGGGAACTGAAAACCATTCCAATTACAGAACTTTCCTTGAGCTGCAAGATAAACGTTTGGAGCTCTCGGATTCATGTTACGCGGAAACTTGCGAAGCATATTTTACATAAATTGTATATAAAATAAAGTAAGTTATAGAATACGTTCGCGCGGAACCAAAAATAACATATTAATTTTTGCTCGGTTTCGTAACTTTTCTTTCAATACTACTCTGCTCCCATTGGCTATAGCGTGATGTTAAATAGCTTACAACCTTCCCCAATTATTGCTCTATCAGATACAGAAGTAATTTTAAAATCGGAATGGTAGCTCCTAAGTTTATCCCGTTCAAGCAACCAAACAAACAAACTCTTCCCCTTTAAATTATTATAGATATACATCGAAATAAGTAAAAGATTGGATGGTTTATGTAAAGTAAAACAAAAATCTAGAGTAATGTTTCGTAAAATAAATCCATGAAACATCATGAAAAGTCGGTAAAAAGAGAAAAACAAATAAAAATGTCGAGCTTCGAAATAGACTTATCGCTATCGTAAAAATTACAAAAATCTTACATTATAATAACGTAAACCTTTTTTTCTCGAAAAAATTCATTTTAATTTATAGTAATTTTGATGGATAATTTTGAGAATATCATAATAATTTTCGGATCGAGTAAGAAAATGGAAATTTCCTAAGAAATAGTTTTAATGCCGTAGAATTAAAAGTTTCAGCGAAATCGAAAGCGGTCGCATTCGGAAGTGCTTTATTTATGTAATAGCGGTGAAACGAGCAAGCGTGTCATCTGATGGTAAGTGATCACTGTCGACCATGGACACCCACAACACCAGGGGAATTTCTGATGCGTTGCCAGCCTTTATTTTAGAGGGACTGGCTCTCAAATCCAACTGCCGGAACACACCTATTGGTATTTGGCGGCAGATTTTTAATATGAGGGTGATAGCTAGCCAGGTGGGCATCAGAAAAAGCCCTACCACCATGCAATTATTTTGATATAGCTTTATTATGGCGGGAATTTCCATAATATGGTCCTGAGAGGTGAAAGGACTTCTTCTAGTGCCCAACTAACTAGCTACAATCCTTAAGTTTTAAATCTGCCACCAAATACCTAAAGACGTGTTCCGCCAGTTATACTTGGACGCCATCACCTCCACTAAATTTAACGTGTCCACCACCTTGGCTTAACATTACGTGAGATTCAAGTGAGTAAAGGTAAAAATTATGCTTTCTTTTTTATGTTCAGCGATGATTGGAAATTCATTATAAATAAGAATGACAGGTTACTTGTAATAAAAATTATATTTTCTGTTTACTTTTTTTTTGTATACGCTGTTAGCCGTAAAGGCTTTGACAGCTTCACCGAACTGTTTGGGGCGAACGCTGAGGGCACTCAGCCCCGAGGCAGCGGGCGCGAGGGTGCCAGGATGGCGGAACCTCGGCTTAGGCTGCTGCCGGAAAACGAAAAGATTCTCGATCCTAACTAACCATCAGGTCCCAGCTTACTAAATTCAGTGGTCCTAACAACGACATCGGGTTAGCCACGCAAGAACTGCGGGGATGTTATAAAAACGTAGTGAATATGAAATCTATACATGACGAGGACAAGAAGAATGAAGCGATGATAGATCAGTGGTAGTGTGTACGACTTCGCGTCAAGGGACGTGAGTTCGAATCCAAGCACCTACAATGAGCTTGAGCTTCCGGTGAAGGAAAACATCGTGAGGAAACCACAGCATGGTGGTAGGGCTTTTTCTAATGCCCGCCTGGCTAGCTACCACCCTCAAGTTGTAAACCTGCCGCCAAATACCAATAGGTGTGTTCCGGCAGCTGCACTTGAGAGTCAGTCGTCCACAGGTTTAGCGTGTCTACCAACTTGGGCCATATCGAAACTTAAGATCAGGTGAGATTATGGCCATAACGCTAAAACCTTAAGTATAAAAAAAGCCGTGATGACGCCTTGCAGCGTGACAATGCGCGGAGGGTATACGCGAGTACATATTCAAGGTCGAATTATCCCATGGCTCCCTTCCACACTACGCCCCTCACGACGCGTCTTTCCGCTCCAAAGGGCCGGCGATTCCAATTTTTATTTATTCAAATGTGTTCCTAATAATACCAAAACAAGGAGGGTGTGGGTTTCTCTGATTATTTTTAAGAGATATTTTTTATATTTATAGTTAAGGTTTTAGCATTATGGCCATAATATCACTTGTTATTAAGTAACCATACGGCTCAAGTTGGTTGACATGCTAAACCTGTGGAGGAACTGGCTCTCAAGTGCAACTTCCGGTACATATGTATTATAGTATTTGGCGGCAGATTTTCAACTTGAGGGCGGTTGCTAGCCAGGTGTGTATTAGAATAAGCCCTACCACCATGCGAAATGACAGTACACGGGTGGTTTTAATTTAATTTGTCCGGTCTTCCTGCAAAACTGAACAGGTAATATGATTGAATATTATATGGCAACCCAATTTGTGAATTAAAAAATAAAGTATTTTCAAAATATGTCTGTTTCAAGCGATGATAGCTCAGTTGGTAGTATGTACGGACGCCGCATTGATGGAAGTCACTTCGAATACACCTGCAGTGTGCTTCAACATATCGTGGTAGGGCTTTTCCTACGCCTGGCTGGGTAGCTAACACCCTCGAGTTGAAAATCTTTCTCTAAATACCTATAGGTGTGTTACGACAATTGTAAGTGAGAGTCAGTCTCTACACTGGATTCGTGTCTACAATATTCAACCACATCATCACTTAACATCAGGTAAGATTGTAGTGATAACGGTAAACCCTTAAAGTATAATATACTACCTTTATCCGCGACTCCGTTCGCGTGTAATTAAAATATTAAGTAATCATTTTCTTAAAAAGTAAATGTTGTATAGCCTATGTTACTCAGGGCTAATATAGAATTCTAAAGGTGAAAGAACTTTTGAAATCGGTCCAGTAGTTTTTGAGTTTTTTCGTTACAAACAAAAATACAAACCATTCCTCTTTATAATATTAGTATAAATATATTTCCGTTCTTTCTTTGTAGCCCTAAAGGTCTTTATTTTCATGACACCAGTTAATTGAAAGCAAAATTTTGGGCCCCTTTCGGATTAACCTTGTATAGATTTTATAAGTACAATGTTAAATAAGATATCATGCTGTTGTGATTAATATTTTCTCGATCTAAAGAATTCTAAGAAATCTCCTAGAAGTGGGCATAAAGGTTAATACAAAAATGTTTGGTACTACCCCCGCGGCCCTTGCGTTGCGTCTCCGATGTTATTGTTAGGACCTGTTGGTTAGTTAAGATCGCGAATCTTTGTTCGTTTCCCGGCAGTAACCCAAGCCGAGGTTCGGCCATCCTGGCACCCTCGCACCCGCTGCCACGGGGCTGAGTGCCCTCAGCATTCGCCCCAGAAGGTTCGCTGAAGCTGTCAAAGCCCTTACGGCTAACAGCGTATGTCAGGTAGAAAAAAAAAATAAAACGTGAAAAATTATGTTTGTTTAAACGCAGCAGTCTTCGGAACTACCAGTTGGCTTCAAAAAATATTTTTATATTTGACTAGATTTCACGTGCGGCTTCGTTCACGTTTTTGTGTTTTATGTAGCATAGCACAGCGACTGCACTGGACCTGATGGCAAGTTCAGTACATACATATTAAGAGCGACTGACACCAAACAGAATCCACTTCCAGTCACGACAGTCATGCTGGCCTGCTAAGGTACCTCTTCATGCTTCTTTTGAAGGACCCGATATCATAGGAAGGAGGGAACACGCTAACAGGAAGACGGTTCCACAATTTCACGGTGCGACAAAGGTAAGAGTGGGCAAACTTTTTGGTTCTAGATGTTATAGCTGTCACCGTGAAATTGTGACACCGAAGCCCCGCCCGTGTGGTTCTATTGTCAAAAGGAGAGGAAGGGATAATTATTAATATATTATTTATATATATTAATTATTAATATTAATTTTCGTCAAGAAAATCGGATGACGCAATGAAAAGTTTCTTACAAAGTTTATCCTTCTCTTAAGCCCACTTTGAAAAAGGTTTTCACGCGAAGAAGCGGCACCTCGCTGTCTCGAATTTCCCATCTATCTCTATACCACAATTCACTATAATCGATCCAGAGGTTTCGGCGTGAAAGCATAACGAACAAACAAACACACTTTCGCATTTATAAAATTAATAGGATTGAATAATTATTTGGAAAGGCCTTGTATTGACTTATTTATATATAGGTAAAGTTAATAATTTACTTTATTAGCAATGTGATATTAAGACAGCGTTATAAATATACGAAACGGTCTGTACATGTGATCGAATGTTTGTTGAAGTTATCGGGTAAAGTTATACAAAAACCCGGTCACACAACAACGTATTCAGTGTAGTTAGTTCACGGTTGATTCGCTATAATAACATATCCGGGTCAAGGTAAACGATACAGTTTACCCCGTTTTTTTTATTTACAACTATCTAGTCGTTCGCTTAGAAACAGTATATTGTTCAATCATGTTTGTCCGTATTTAAAACTTTTTTCTAATACATCTTTGTTTCATTGGTGGTAGTATAATGCCAAAGAGCTAAAAGCTTTCTACAAAGAAGATTAATTCGTTCAAACAAACAAAGTTTTTTTTTTAATTCTTAAGGTTTAGCATTATGGCCCTAATCTCACCTGATCTTAAGTGACGATACGACCCAAGTCTGCACTTCCGAAACACAGCTATTGGTATTTGGCGGCAGGTTTACAACTGGAGGGTGGTAGCTACCCAGGCGGGTATTAGAAAAAGCCCTACCACCATACTATGGTTTCCTCACAATGTTTTCCTCCACCGAAAGCTCAAGCTCATTATATATAACATATATATATATATATATATATATATATATATATATATATATATATATATATATATATATATATATACCTAACAGAGCTATTGACTTGAAAGCCATGAAAGTTTTGTCCATTTGTACGTCCGTCCTTCCCATTGACGGGAATAATGCAAACGAAGTCACGGGTGATCACCGCCGCCCATGGACACCCACAACATCAGAGGAATCGCAGGTTCGTTGCCGGCCTTTATAGGTGGGACTGGCTCTCAAGTGCAACTGCCGGAACACACCTATAGATATTTGGCTGCAAATTTTCAACTTGAGGGTAGTATCCAGCCGGGCGGGTAACAGAAAAATCTCTCCCACCATGCAACAAATAATAAATATTTCAAAAATACACATTTAAATTAACAGTTTTTTTTTGGGTCGTTAGTTACGAATCCATTTTAAATTCCATTAGTAGATATTGTGTTACCGGGTGAAAGCTGAGTGTTACAACTGAATACATATGATGTGATACTTATGTATAGACTTAGGGATGTGAGATCCCGTGTAAGTTATTAACTTGACAGTTAAGCAACTGTTAAAGACCAATTATCATTAGGAGTTTGCTTGCGATGTTAAAACATACTATTAGGCGCTTCATTGGGCTTAGTTAGGGAACTTGCCCGGGAGTTTAATCGGAGTTCGAACAACTCGCTACCTGGTACCGGTGATGTGGAAATAACGTAGGTGTAGAATAACATACGAGGTTAGTTTTCGTGTTTCCTTTCTGACTTCGCGGTAGGAGTTTTATATTTTGACTAGCCATGCCTGCGGCTTCGTTCGCGCGGAACTTAAAAATTATCGAATTAGTTTTGCCAGTTTGCGAACTTTTTTCATGGACGTTTCAGATTTATGGCCCCAATGATGTTAAGTGACGATGTGGCCTGAAAACGCGCTAGTGGAAAACTTGGCTTTCAAGTGCAACAGTCGGAACACACCTTCAGGTATTTGGCTGCAGATTTTCAGTTTGAAGTTATTATCACGATGCTTTCCATCACCAAAAGCTCAAGCTCATTGTGGGTGGATTCGAAGTCACGTACATTGACCCGACGCCTGTACGTAGTACCGAGCTATCTTAACTTTAACTTTTTAACACTGCAGTGATCCTGTTGGCGATAGCGTGATGTTACATAACCGAAAGTATTCCATAACAATTGCTGTATAAAATACATTTTCTCATTGATATCCTAATAGTACTTTCTACGATTATCTCGTACAAACAAACAAACTTTTCCACTTTGTATTATATATATATAAAACCTATTTACCTTATATTTTCATTAATATTTTTTTAAATGTTCAACTTTTGTAAACGATCTCACCTGATGCAAATAACGTTTTGGACCAAAATTATGAAAACGTCGAGCCTTGCGGAAGGACTGGCTGAAAATTGCAACTACCGGAACATACCTACAGATGCTTGGCGGCAGATTTTCAACATGATGTTGCTAGAGGAAGTGTGAAAGTTATCTGGGAAATGGGACAAGATATTAAAGATTAAATAATTTAGTTGGTGTATGCACGAAAGCTGCATCAATGGACGATGGACGTGAGTTCAAATCGATGCAATGAGCTCGACCTTTCGGTGAAGGAAAGCATCGTGAGAAACCATATAATGATGGTAGGGCTTTCTCAATTTGAAAATGTACAGCCGAATAATATAGGTCCGTTCCAGCAGTTGCACTTGAGAGCCAATCCCCCCTCTAGACTTAGCGTGTCCACCACCTCGAGCCACATCGTCACTAAACGTCAGGTGTGATTATGCCCATAACCATAAGCTTATAAATTACTGACCTTTCGTACGGCTTTGCTCGTGTTAACATTAATTTTGGCAAAGAAATCGAACGACGCAATGAAAAGTTTCATACAAAGTTTATCCCCCTCTTTACTCTACTTCCAATAAGGTTTTCGCGAGAAATAGTATCCTATCACCGTCTCCAGGTTCCCATACATCTTTATGCCAAAATTCACCATTATCCATTCAGCGGTTTAGACGTGAAGGCGTAACAAACAGACGAACTCACTTTTGAAATCGCTGTAATAGAATCATCGGTATTCCATAAACATTTATTCAAATCAACGTGTACGTATAACTATCCCACAATCCTGATACATTATCAAATGATGAAAGTAATTCTATCCCTGCAAACATAACGCTGTGATCTCCTTATCAATTTGTAATGGCATTAATCGTGTAACACGAGGTTAAATACAATATAACAACGTGGTAAACAATCGACAAGGCTTACGTGACGTTCGTACATATATTATCGGATTGCTTTTCAGGAATATCGTGCGACATGGCAATAAATGTAAACCACAATACCATACAATGAAATCGATAGATTTTGTTTACATAAACGTTACCTTTCCATCCGCGACTCACAACGAAACTGTACGAACCCGGTACGAAGGAATTTCATATAATTTGTTTTACAGTCTGCAGGCTTAGCTTAGTCCAAAATGGTGGACACGCGAGCCTAGTGGAGGGGATGGCTCTCGAGTGCAACTGCTGAAACATGCCTATAGTATTTGGTGGATAAATTTCAACTTTAGGGTGGTGGCCAACCAGTTTGACATTAGAAAAAGACTTATCACAACACTGTGGTTTCCTTGACCGAAAATTCACGCAGGCGGATTCGAACCGACGTCCACTGACGCGACGTCCGCACGTACCACCGACTGAGCCATCATCGCTTCAAGTGAATGCTCAACCAAGATAATTATTAAGAATGAGGGTGCAGTTTTCTAAGAATTTCTGGTCAATATACTAAAATTTACCAAAAATATATTATTACGACCCACCACATCGCGTTTATAAAATCCGATAGGTAATATAAATCAATGTTTGCAGTAATAAGTAAGAACACCGTACCAATGCACCTAAGTTCGAATACCTACCACAACCCTCAGCTTACATACAAGAAAAACATCGTAATATACCTACATCATACCATATACCATAGCATTTTGAAGCGATGATAGCTCAGTGGTAGTGTGTACGACTTCACGTCAAGGGACGTGAGTTCGAATCCAAGCACCAACAATGAGCTTGAGCTTTCGGTGAAGGGAAACATCGTGAAGAAACCACAGCATGGTGGTAGGGCTTTTTCTAATGCCCTCCTGGCTAGCTACCACCCTCAATTTGTAAACCTGCCGCCAAATACCAAATAAGTGTGTTCCAGCAGCTGCACTTGAGAGCCAGATCCTCCACTGGTTTAGCGTGTCTACCAACTTGGGCCGTATCGTCACTTAAGATCAGGTCAGATTATGGCCATAACGCTAAACCTTAAGTATATAAAAATAAAATATAAAAAAAAGCATAGACATTATATTTTTTATGATCGCCTGTTTAGCTACCACCTTTTTTATTTTTTTGTCCATAATCCTATTCTCTATGGACGTATACAAGGGTAGAGGGGCGTGCGGCAACTCACCGGATAATAATCACCCACCATTACCAGCTAAAACGCATTACGTTGATACTTCAAAATCCCGTGATGTCAGAGACATGGCACAGATTTTACGTTTCACCTAATCGGCTAGCTACCATCCTCAAGATGAGAATATACCACCAAATAACTACAGACGTGTTCCGATACTTTAACAGGAGAGCCAGAGTGTCTACTAGGTGTCGAACGTCCACCCACCTTGAACCACATTTGTGTCGAAGCGTATGGTAAGAGATTTAACTTTACCTAATGTACGATATGTTGACAGCACTATTCAGATAAAAGGCAATTTAGTCGGCTTAATTGATATTAGGGTATTCCTGAGTATTGCATTTAATTCAAAGTTATATTGAAACAGGAAGATTAAGTTCTCTTGCATGCGCTATACGTAATATCCGCTAGTTAATAAATATTGCCACTTGAATGTTATATCTATTTCGCTTATTGCGTTGCGGCTCTTCACTCTCCGGAAAACAGCATCTGAAGTGGTAATCATGTTTATATTCATAAAGGCAGCTCTTCCGACTGTCTACTTCCAGCGATGATAGCTCAGTGGTAGTGTGTACGAGTTCGCGTCAAGGGACGTGAGTTGGAATCCGACCACCTACAACGAGCTTGAGCTTTCGGTGAAGGGAAACATTGTGAGGTAACCATAGCATGTAGAGCTTTTTCTAATGCCCGCCTGACTAGCAACCACTTGGGTGAGTTCCGGCTGTTGCACTTGAGAGCCAGTCCCTTCACAGATTTCACGTGTCTACCAACTTGGGTCGTATCGTCACTTGAGATCAGGTGAGATAATGGTCACAACGCTAAACATTAAGTAAAAAAAAAATCGTAAGCCATCGTGAATCCCTTAAAATAGATTAAGGAATTTGATTTTCTAATTTAACCCTCCCAAAATATACTTGTATTAGTTGTGCCATCACAAAAACTTTGATAATCATATTTGGTAAAGGAGTAGTTGAGCTTTAGTTCTTGAAATAAGCACGAATTAGTCAACCCATGTTTCGGGCTTACTTTATCACATATGAGTGATTATATATAATAGTAGACAGTGTTGGGCAAACTGTAATCAGATTAATGATTAAAGATTTTGATTACATTGTCTGCTCTTCAATCATGATTAGAAATTAACTAAAATAATCAAAAAAGTAATCATACAAGAGATTAATGACTATTAATCTTTAATCAAAATCATGATTACTTTTATGATTAATATCAAAATAATAATATAGAAACAAGACATAGTTTTATAGTGTAAATCAACTTTATTTGTATTGAACCTTTGTCATCAATTTAAATTTATTCGGGCTTTAATATCTACTGGCTTTTATTTAATAGCGGCATAAACTACTACTAAAATATTGACTACAAATAATCATATAATCTTGATTACGGATTACTTTAATCGTGATTAATGATTACACAACAATCAAGATTATATATAATCTTGGTTGAATGTAATCAAGATTGATGTAATCATGATGACTTTCAATCAGATTAATAATCAAATTATAAAAGCAATCGATTGCGCCCATCTCTGATAGTAGATCGTTATATGTAATGCCCTTTTTATAGGTGGCAAATGATCGATTCGGGAGAGGATCCATCGACCACACTAACGGCAAGTATTTGTCCCACGTAGATAGGGTTGGAGGCCTGCTCGTAACGTCTCATGCATTTTTCCTTTAAGAATCCAGGCAATGACACTCTCCCTCGTGAACCAAACGACTAATAATTGAGAGTATTACCAATTACCCACAGTCTAGGTTTTTTTTATAGTTTTATTTTAGCGTTATGGCCTTAATCTCACCTGATCTCAAGTGACGATACGTCCCAAGTAGCTAAACCTGTGGAGGAACTGGCTCTCAAGTGCAGCTGCCGGAACACACCTCTTTGTATTTGGTGGCAAATTTTCAGCTTAAGTGTGGTTGCTAGCCAGGTGGGCATTAGAAAAAGCCCTACCACCATGCTACGGTTTCCTCACGATGTTTTCCTTCACCGAAAGCTCAAGCTCATTATAGGTGGTTGGAATCGAACTCACGTCCCTTGACGCGAAGTCGTACACACAACCACTGAGCTACCATCGCTTTGGTGTAAGTGCCATGTCAAGTTACCTTTACTGACAACAGACTATTATAGAAAGGATTATTATTAGTATGCAACTGGTTCAGAAGAAAAATTAAAACCAGAAAAGAACGAAGTAATCTACTACAAAAAGTAATTCTCTGTGATTGTTATCATCATAATTATTTGTCACTAAATTTGAAAAAAAAAATTATATATCGCAGCCAATTAGCTTAATATGTCGTTTAATCAAAAGCTTAGCCTCTTTAACTTAGCTCCGTTTAAGTAACAAAAATGATAGGTGATAAAGAAATAAAATGCGGTAATCGCGCTAATGCGGTAGTCGGTTGTCAATTCAACAGCTAATTAAGCTAGTTGACTGCAACATGTCGACCGAATAACAGATTTATATATATATACATAGATAATTTTATTTCAATGTATTCTCTTTTTTGCACCTTTGAATTTTCCCACAATTAAATCTATTGAAACGTCACATGAATCAGATGAATGGTGAGAAACAATGGAGAGTGTGATTAATCAATGTCATTTAGTGGCGTTTGACCGGTTCTGAATTAGGACACCAGAGTCATATGGGAATTACTACAGAATTGTGTAACCATTTTTAATTCGATTCAAGCAGATACGATAGAGATTTTTCATATATATTCACTATACATATTAATATAATATACATCACTATATATATATATATATTCATTTATATTTTACTAGGCCTCTTGTCAGAAAAGGGTTTAAGTGCTTTGCCAGCCGTTTGGGGTAGCAAAGAGAGATAAATATATTTTATACTTAAGGTTTTAGCGTTATGGTCGTAATCTTACTTGACCTTAAGTGACGATACGGCCCAAGGTAGACACGTTAAGCCTGTGGAGGGGCTGGCTCTCAAGTGCAACTGCCGGGACACACCTATTGGTATTTGGTGGCAGATTTTCAACTTGAGGGCGGTAGCTAGCCAGGCGGGCATTAGAAAAGCCCTACCACCATGCTATGGTTTCCTCACGATGTTTTCCTTCAACGAAAGCTCAAGCTCATTGTAGGTGGTTGGATTTGAACTCACGTCCCTTGACGCGAAATCGTACACACTATCACTGAGTTATCATAGCTTTAAAATATATTTATGACATTCGAAAATATCCACCAAGTATCACAGCTCATACCTATCCCCCATATAATTCATACAATAACATATCCTGGGCCAGTTACTATCTATATCACATAACATAGGGCCACATGAGGTAAGTCTATGAATTTTGAAGTGATGATAGCACAGCTAGCAGTGTGTACAGAAGCTGCAGCTATGTACCTGAGTTCGAATCCACCTGCAATGAGCTTAAGTTGTCGGTGAAGGGAAACGTCGTGAGAAAACCATAGCATGGTGGTAGGGCTTTTCCTAATACTTGCCTGTCTAGCAACCACCCTCAAGTTGAAAATATGCCACCAAATACCTTTAGGTGTTATCCGGCAGTTGCAGTTGAAGGCCAGTCCCTCCACGAGGTCATAACGTTACATTTATAAACTACAACAAAGAACAATTAGCCAAGTGTAGGAAGTTCTATGTATGTTGAATGTTTAAATGTTAAGGTTTATGAGAAATATTACTTAGAATGATTAGTTAGCCTGTTGGAATCAGTCTAGAATCTTTTAAACATACACACTGACACACATACACACACGCACACATACGAAGTCACGTGCACACATACACAACACACCCATACATTTCATACATATATGTAAATGTAAGAACGTGATTATTAATTTGTTTAATAATATCTGTTTTTTTTATTCTCTTGTCACAGATAAAATGCGCCGCCAACTATTATCTGTATAATTCTGACAGTATCTTAAACTTCCATGTCACAGGCATTGCCTACTGTAGATCCTCAAGCAAGACGTAAAGTGTGTAAACGTTTATGGAAATAAAATATGTTAACTTGTACATTACAATTTACTGGGTAGTTCGGTAGGATACGCTCATGGCCTTCCGCCGCCCTAACACGGACGGCGAAGGGCGGGTCGGGGGGCTCGCCCCTTATTGCACCAATCCGGCCGTCTGAAAGCGTAGCACAATTACTCCGGTGGGGGTTTCAGTGGTTATTCCCGGAGACCAGCGGCGGGCGAGTCCCACGTAACCTTCCTAGTCCTCCTGGGAAGGTATACGTTAAAAAGGTAGCTGGGCAAAGGCTGCGTTTCCCCTGACGGAAGGTAATAACCATTTGAAACGACCCTACATCATATCCCGGAACAGCTGTGAACCAAAGTCTCAATAAAAGAAATATATTACATGAACTTTACTTGATCAGTCGACGCGTTTAAAAGTTACACGATCACTAACAGACGTACACAATATTTTTATATATAAACACTGGCTGTGCCCGCGCCTTCGCTCGCGTAGACCTAAAAATTAATTAATATTTTTTTAGACCGTTTTTGCTACTGTTTTCGATACATAATTCCTCCTATTGGTGATAGCGTGATGTTAAATAGCACAAATCTAACCTAAGTAATTTCTCTATCAAATACCTTAAGAGTTTTTGAAATCCGACCGGTAGTGCCTAAGATAAACACGTTCAAACAAACAAACATTTTTTTCTGCTTTATAACAGTAATATAGATATAGGCAAGGACAGAATAGCTTTTATCGACTTACATATAATTTCTTTAGTAACTATCGACTAGTTTTAGTGATATTAATTAAAGTTTTATGAAAATACTACCTATGCCCGCGACTACATTCGCGTGGAACTGAGAATTTTAATTGGTTAATAATTTTCCTGAAACATTATAAAAATAATATAGAAATAACCCAAGTTACTTCTTATCACAGCAGCTATCGTTTGAGAGATTAACCGGAATATACGGACAGACAAAAAAAAACCGAATTGATCTTTATATATAAGTACAATACATACGTACATACAAAGTGCGTATTTTCATATGTATTTAATAATAAACTGTTGTTTTCTCTCTACAAACAGACACTATAATGTTCATTCCCGCCTTTACAAGTTGTTTTTTTTTTTACTTTACAAACCATTTATATTATGATAACTATAAAATAATATAAATGCGAAAGTTAGTTTGTTCGTTCCGATTTCACGCCTAAACCGCAGAATCGATTATGATCAATTTTTATTGCGTCTTTTTAACGCGTCAGCCGATTTGTTCGACAAAACCAACATTAATGCGAGCGAAGCCGCGGGTATACGCTAGTGTAAAGTTATTCCGTTCAATATTAGACGACACACATTTAAATACCTATCAGCGTGGTTTCGAATCGTCTGGATGTCTTGAATAATTCATAAACACGCACATTACCATAACGATGGTAAATATTGCACCTCTGTATAACGGTTGATTGGATATGGCGGAAACTAACGTATGGTGACAGTCGATACGCATATCATTACGTAACGAAGGGCGCGGGACGGTCGCCCTACGTGCCGGATGGACGACCTCTTTCTGTAAGACCATAATCACATATATAACAGCTTCGATTCTCGTTGACCTTATTTCGTTAGACGCTTAGCGACAGACTCACAGTTACGGCGTGACGTTTTTAATTTTAATAACAGTAAGTTATAGTTCCGCGTACGTAACGCGTGCTGTGACAGTAGGCGGAGTTCGGTCACTTCATGACTCCTATGGGCTCGTCACCTCGGGCTGAGTGCCTTAGTACTCGCTCCCAAAGATCGGTGAAGCTGTCACAGCCCTTAAGGTTATCTGCATGCCAACCGAAAAAAAAAAAATTACTACCAAAACTTTATATTTAATTTCGGTTTTAAAGATTGTCATAGTGTAAACGTTGTTGGTGATTAACAAATGAAATAAAATAAAAATTCAGGTGAGACAACATGGCTTTCTGTTCAAAGGGTATATAAGGAAATTTAGGATTATATAGTGATTAGAAGCTGTATTATTGTGAAATAAGTTTGATATATTTTTTTGTTCTCTTAGTAAGAGATTGTCAAATAAAATAAAATAAAAAAACTGTATTCTATTTTGACCCCGGGAAGGCGCTTATGAACGTCAAAACTACCACCGGTTCAGAAAATAACCCAGTCAACGTGAAGAATCGGCAATATCTCGATCTAGTTATATATGGAAACATTTACATATATGTATGAGTATACATCATTTAAGCCTCACAAAAAAAATGAAAATACCCGAAATTTGCCCTCACTGAAATCTACCACCCTAGCCTACTCAGCCTACTGCTAAATTCACCACAGCTGAAATGGTTACCCCCAGCAGACATTAGTGAATTTACTATATGCCGTAATAGAAAAATAAAAGGGGAAAACCAACCAACGGCGAGTAATTTCGTTCGACGTTCTATGAAGTTACCGTATTAGTTTCAGAACTGTATTTTCATACAAACGCTCCCGAACGTTTTACTGCAACATGCTAAACTATCCGCTCTTTCATAAATTGCTTTTAAAGTAAACATCGGTGTGTTTGTACTCGAGCAGCAATACTGTAGGTCGGAAACGCCCACCCTACCCACGACTAAACATCGAGCTGTAATTTTTTTTAAAAAAGATTACGAATTTTATTTACAAATTTTTAACTTTTACAGTGAAAACGTCTATAACGCGGTGTTGTATAGGGAGTAAATTCGTGTAAATCGTCATCGACATGGTCACGTGACGTGTTAACGTACACACTATATCAGTTCCTATTAGTGTAACATATTGCGCTGTGAACAGTTTCAATTTAAGATCAAACACTTTATTTGGATTTCCATATATAACAACTGTTTGTTTATAGTTTTAAGTTTTCACTTGTATCGGTAGCCCTCATGACTGCTTTCAATAACTTTTTTGAGTTCCTTCTAGACTATGTTTATTTTGGTGTGTGTTGGAATAAATGATAAGAGAAATTTGTTATGATACCAGGGGGTTGTCAGAGTGGCGTTCACGATTTGATATAAAATTTGTCAAATTTACAATAATGACCAATGAGGGGATGTGTAGTGTGGGGGATGAATTGAATAATAATAACAGGTATCTACTGTCCAAAGTATTGTTTAATACTTACCTACCTACAAGACAAATACAAAAGATTATAACATATCATCAACTCAGTGAAAGAAAAAAATAATGAAAACATTCTTTTATCACATACAATTTAAAATTATAATATATCACTTATAAACAATTTTGTACGACTTTTATTGAAAATATCTGCCGGATTTAATTTTTAATATTTTTACATCAGATTCCAAATCCTTATTCTTACTAATATTATAAACGCAAAAGTTAATTTCTTTGTTGCGCTATCGCACCCACACCGCTGAATCGATTACGATGAATTTTATCACAGAGATAGACGGGAACCCGGAGACGATGATAAACTAATTTCGCTTACGAAAAACGCACAGGAAGTGGGGTAAAGAGAGGGATAAACTTCGTATGAAACTTTTATTACTTCTTCCGGTCTGTCTGAGAAAATCAATACCAACGCGAGCGAAGCCGCAGGTAAAAGCTAGTATTGTATAAAAATAACAAACGACAATTAAACAATACAATTCACTTTATCGACGACGAACACTAACTGACATTTATACATGACCTTAGTTCAAACTACGTATGTATATATAAAAGATACACCGCAATATATATATTTCTGTTTATATGTAATCGGAGGCCGCTATGAAAGAAATAAGGGGTGAGCGCTGCGGTCGCACCAAGGATAAATGGATCTTTACTAACTACAACTACTGGTAACTGCGTAATTAGAGACGTGTTATGTAGCTGGGAGGTGAATAAGGTACGATTCTCTAAGGTGAAACTAAAAACATTTCGGTGTAACGACAGAATCAATGACGATCCACGAGTTCAACGGTTCACGAAACCAGTTTGTTTATATATCACCACCCTATTGAGAGACGAACTTCGCAATCTATGTATTCGCTGAGAGGGTAACTTGGGACTGGACCAGGAGGGAAGGTTCGAAGAGATGATAGCTCATCGGCAGCGTGTAGGAAAGCCGCGTCGTGGGACGTGAGTTCGAATCCAACCAGCTACGATGACCTTGAGCTGTCGAGCTTGAGCTGTTCAACTATTAAAAAAGCCCTATAAAGTTATAAAGCCTTCGAAGGTGTTAGTAGACGTCCATACAGATATAAAACCAGTTTTACCTAAAGCTGTTCATATGTATAATTGGAGTTTCAATAACTTTCAATGCACCTATGTTCAGTCCGTCCACCTAATTCAGTGTACCGATAATAATTTTCAGGGAACTCAAGAGTTTAAATATTCTCTTCTATATTCAATCAGTAGATACTGTCTCTCATATAAAGGCCGGCAACGCACCTGCGATTCCTCTAGTATTGCGGGTGTCCGTGGTCGGCGGTAATCACTTACCATCAGGCGGAAGGCTTGCTCGTTTGCCCCCCACACCGTAAAAAATGTCATCTTCCAACGCTCGCCACCGTTAGTAGAGTCTTCACGAGTAGTGCTTCTCTCCCAGCCCAGCAACACTCGCTCGAAGCCTGCTAGGCCAGCTTTAGAAGAACGTTCTAGCAAAAACGTATTATTGCTGTCCTGGATATGATAAAACGCAACACGATAAACGTAAACGTATGAAGAAAAAGTCGTAGAAAACCACCCCCAAACTTTTTATACTCCATATGTGTTCCCATTTGTACTCATCCCCATATCTCTAAACTTACTGTGGATAGATTTTAATGAAATTTGAGGAGATGATAATATAGATTAACGTATACTATACATTGTATTTTTTAGTACGACATTTTTTTTACTGTGATGAAGAATAAAACTGATACTTCTCTACCAAAGATAGATTTTGGTGCAGAGTCTCCTGTAAAGTAGTCGATGTCTTTAAAAATCAAAGCCACAGTTCATATATCTACGGTTCGGAGATCTAATAAAACCAAGTCGAATACAATGATACACAATGAAATTATATCTCAGCTGGTAGTGTGTGCGAATGCCACGTCAGTGATAATGAGTTCGAATCCTGTAAGATCTTGAGCGTTCGGTGAAGGGATACATCGCGATCAAACCATAACGTGATGGTAGGGCTTTTTCAAGTTGAAAATCAGCCAGCAAACAATGTAGGTGTGACCGATAGTTGCGCTTGAGAGACAGTCCTGCCAATAGGTTTAGCGTTTCCACCATCTAGAGCCACTGCGTCACATAAAATCACGTAAGATTGTGGCCATAACACTAAAATCTATAGATTAAATATAACATACATACATACATACATACATACATACATAGTATCACGCCCCTCTCCCATAAGGGTAGGCAGAGACCACATCCTTCCACTTGCTACAATCCTGAAACACATCTTTCGCTTGTTTTCTACTTTCTACTTTACCACTATGTTTAAAATATATATATATATTTTAGATCGTAGCAAGTGAAAGTATGTGACCTCTGCCTACCCTTATCGGAGAGAGGCGTGATACTATGTATGTATGTATCGGGAAATTTGTAAAATCGAAATAAATAAAATCGATGTTTCTGTCGATATGCTAAACGGGAATGTCATCCCGTACATTTTTCACTGGAAGAACATAAAAAAAAAAAAACATTTTATGTATCATAACCTGATTATGAAATTATTCAGCCAGTAACCGTATGAGCGGTTAATTTAAAAACCTATCTAGAAATCATCGCTGTGTTCCAACATCCGATCCGGGCAGCGTGATGCGTGATAGCAATTAACACTGTCGAATCGAGAATACGTGGCGTACAGACGTTGTGATTTCCCATCGGCAACATTTCGAGAACCATCCTACTTTCAATCTCCTGTTCACTTCCCTAGGGAATAAATTTTTTAAACTCAATACATAAAACAGAATCGGTTTGAGATATACGTTGCCTTTCAGCCAATCTACATTTTGACGTGTATTACTATCTTCTGTACCTATAATAATGATAAATAGATAAAAAATTTGTTTGTTTGTTCGAACACGCTAATCTTAGGAAAGACCAGTCGAATATCATTTTTTTTTTATATATATATTACAACAATCATTGTGGAATGTAATAAAGTTAATTATAATTAACATCATAACACCGTAATAGGATAGGATCATAGGAGAGTAGGAGAGGAGAGGAGAGGAGATAGGAGAGGAGAATAGGATCATAATACCGTAATAGGAGTAAGATTAAGATCACAAAGACCGGCAAATTTTTTTTAATAAAATTTAATTCCATGCAAACAAACTCACAGGCGTAGGTAGTGAATATAAAAAAAAAATCAGAATGTTTTGTTTGAACGCACTAATCTCAGAAACCGCAAGGCAGATTTAAAAAGTTATTGTTGAAAGTTCAAATACTTACGAGAATAACGACAGTTAGTGGTCGAGCAAAAATTAAAACAATAAAGCCAGATGGAAGTAGTAAGACTATCTATATATATAAAAATTAATGTGTATTTCCGTTGGTCATCGCATCACGCGTGAACGGATGTAACAAATACGTTAATTCTCTTTTTTGTAGTGTTAATTATTGTCGGAGAATGTTGTTATAAAAAAAAGTCAATCAGCATAGAGCCTTACAATAGTAATCATACTGTTTTGTGACTAATATATTTTTATGTATGGACCGTTTATTTTGAAAGTAGTGTAAGTACATTTTTGAGCAAAATGAGCTATCACGTAATCCATGCTTAATTTAATGTAATTTTTTTATATATAACTAGTCCGTGTTTAATTTCTCAAGAAAATCCCATGTTTCGTACAACTTAAAATCGGTCGGTAAATGAAATTGCATTATCAACAAATATAGGAACCTTTAATTTTCTCGAAACAAAAGAAAATGGACTTACACCACTTTCAAAATAAACGGTCCATATAGCTAGTAATATTAATAAATATGGGAAAACAAATTCGCTTAACGTGTTTTTCGCTTTATTTGTCAACCGATACTTTTTTATTTAATAACTATTAACAAGATACTAAACCTTAAAGTTGTCAATGAAAAATGTATCAAATGTAAATAGAAACAGACGGTCTGTTATCTCTTTTTAACAAGAACGTAGTAAAAAAAATTCAAGCATATTTATAGTAAGCCATCAAGGTAAATAAATGTAACAAAGGTTAAATATATTTAATAAATAAATTAATATAATCACCCGAGAATGTCATCATTGGTTAACTTTTAACGTAACTTACACTAGGTTACACCTGATTCTGAAACATCGGCCCGAACTATTCAAACCACACCGCGGCGCTTAACCCGATATATTATCACTCGGGTATCACATCCGCAGTGCGTACCTGTTCATATCTATATCAGCAACACAAAGTGAAAATTTTTATATATCTTAGAAACCACCAATCAACCATTGAGGAAGCCTTAACATCATTCTACCGCTGTCAGGAGCAAAGTTGTATTAAAAAGCGTTACAAAAAACGGGCAAAAATGATTAAATTATCTTTAGTTCCGTGCGATCCAAGTTGCGTTAAAAGTTTATGCGAGGATACCACGCGACGTTTTTTGCTGCGAAATAATGGAAACTAATTAGTACGAATACTCGCCCCGTGTATAAACAAACAATTTATCGACCCCACGGTTTTCTTTATTCCTGAACCAGCTGACCCGTTGAACTTAGTATCGTCTAAAATTAATTTTCTTCATTCTCGCTAAAACTCATAAATGGTTATACCGTTTTTTTTTAGTTTTTTTGCTTATCCTCTCGTTATTTATAGGCACGCGCCGCTGGCCCCGCGGCCGGTGCCGCCGCAACCGCTATGTCCCCGCATTTTAAAACTGTAATATCTTTAAAAATACTCATTTAAATTACGTGCTGTAAAGAGCCATACTGATCTATATTAAATGCAGAATGTATTTAAGATACTTAATTGCATAAGAATGAATACTATATTTCTTAAAATCGCTTCGTAAATAAGCCATAATTTCTTGTAAAAAGTAAATAATAAAAATGGTTATTGTGGGTTATCCCTAATAGATAGACATATACCAGTGCGGAGTTTTTTGTAGACCTTTTTACGGTGTACAATACTGTCGTACATTATTTTGATCTATCTCGTAGGGTTCAACCAGCGTTTGCAATGTAAGTGCAAAAATGTTTTTATTTACGACATCACATTAGGAACCTCTAAAATTATCAGTGTTTCTCTACTACTTTATACGTGTATTATACGTATAAACCTTACTCTTGAATCACGGTGTCTATTAAACAAAATCGCATCAAAATCCGTTACGTAGTTTTAAAGATCTAAGCATACATAGGGACAGACAGACAGCGGGAATATTATAAGACGTTCTTATAATATTTATCCTTAATTCTAAAACAAATATGGTTCAATAAAAGGCTAAAATAGGATGTGCATGCAAAAAAGTAACTGTACTATTTGCTACATACTAATCAGTCTATTTTCATGGTGGTAGGACTTTTTCTAATGCCCGCCTGGTTAGCCACTCACGAGTTGAAAATCTGTCACCAAATATCTTTTCTGCACTTGTCAGTAAGTCGCTCCGGCTTATCGAGCCCAACACTTTGGGCCACATCGTTGTTTGACATCAGATGACATTGTAGACGAACCCACACAAACCCCCATATTGTCCTGTACCTACAGCTTTTACACTTCTACTTGGCACGAGGTAAAATACCTTAGCATAAATACTTTATCAAACAGATGCGATTAATTAAGACAAACATAAATAATAACACACCCAGTATAATAGAATTGTCAACACAAACGTACGTTTATAACAACGAATTATGAACACAAAGCCACTTCGGTAACTCAATTATGCCTCAGTTGGTGGTGGTACGGACTCCACGCCGATGGAGCTTTCGGTGAATGAAAACACCGTGATAAAACCATAGCGTGGTGGTAGGGCTTTCTCTAATGCTCTGGTTAGCTACCACCCTCCAGTTGAAAAACTGCTGACAAATACATAAAGGCGTGTCCCCACAGTTACCCTTTTTTTATAATTAAGGCGTAAGTGACAATGCGGCGCAGGTTGGTAGACACGCTAAACCTGTGAACGAACTGGCTTTCAAGTGCCACTGCCGGAACACACCTATTGGTAGTTAGCAGCATATTTTCAACATGAGGGTGGTAGCTAGCCAGGCGAGCATTTGAATAAGCCCTACCACCATGATATGGTTTTCTCACGATGTCCTCCTTCACCGAAAGCTCAAGCTCAATGTAGGTTCGAATTCGAACTCACGTCCCTTGACGCGAAGTCGTGCACACTACCACTGAGCTATCATCGCTTCAGCCAGTTTAGTTTTAGGTGTATTTGGTTTTGCAATACAGCCCCAAAGTATTTTACCGATTGCCGGGTGGTAAGTTCATGCACCTTGTCAAACGGGTTTTGATGTCAAAACGCTATTACCTATAAGGTGGATCAATATGTGAGCAATTGTGAGCTAATAACTATTATAAATGCACACATTAAACCATTACGTAAAAGGATATAAAAAGGCAGATCGAGTCTCTTGCCGGTTCTTCTCGATGACTGCGTTACTTTCCAAACCGGTGGTTGTTTTGACATTCGCATGTGCCTTCTCATGGCCTAAATTGAGTTAAGATTTTTGATTTCATTTGAGTCCTTCCACTGGGCTTAGCCACCATATTGGGCGACATCTTCACCTCACATTAGACGTGGCCATAACGCTATCCCTATGACGTAGGAAAAATTAAAGCTATATAACGGTACCTTGGCGTGTCGACGTAGAGTTCGGGATGTTGTGTGTGACGTCGGCACCTTAGTTAGAGCTCCACCGACCGAGGTATACAAACTGTAACTGGAACGGAGAGTGAATATAAATCAGAATTTCGCTTCGCACTTCGCTTTCGACGCGATAAGGGAGCGTTCGCCCGTACTCGTGGACCCGTTGGACCAAATTATTTAACACAAAAACTTTCAACCATTATGTAACGTCGACGGTTCCGTTTTACAGATATTTCAGAAACGATGCGAAAGTTTTTATTATTGGCTTCGTCGCATCGGCAACCGCTCGTTGATTAAAGTGGTGTGTAAACATTCCGGTTCCTCTCTGCAAACGTTGGCCGCGTTTTCTTTTAAAGTAAATGTTACTTCACTCGGCCAACGTTAGACGGGAAAAGAGATGAATGAATGAAACACATATTGAAAATTCACGGAATTTTAATTCATACGGTTTATAATTAGTAGAAACGTTCTATTAGGACATTATTAAAGTGAAACTCTTTGTGTGTCGCCTCAAATTTTTTCGTTCATCTATCGCGTGTCGCGTTACTGCCGGCCGCGGAGTAGAAGTAGAGTAAAGTGTGAGACGCTCGATAATGGAGGAAGACCAATATAGCGGTACTCATGGCTCTCACTTGTTGACCGTGTACCACTGATTTCTCATTATCATTTTCAATTTCCTATCATTAAGATACGAATAAAGACGCGATTTCATTCAACCACGTATATATATATATATACATATATATATATATATATATGGTGGTAGGGCTTTCTGAAATACCCGCCTGGCTAGCTACCACCATCAAATTGCAAACCAGCCGCCAAATACCAATAGGTGTGTGCTATTCCAGCTGCTGCACTTGAGAGCCAGTTCCTCCACAGGTTTAACGTGTCTACACTCTTGGGTCTTATCTTGGGTCGTATCGTCACTTAAGATCAGGTGAGGTTATGGCCATAACGCTAAATCTTTAGTACAAACAAAAAACGCTGTTTTATTGTAAGCGATCATTAAGTAACAGATGGTTACTTATTATTCGTCCGTTTTTGTTTTCCTGTCAATAACACTCGGTGATTTCATCAAATCGATATAAGTTATTTTATTAATGTAATTAAATTTGATATTAGATACCGGATTTATTCTGTGTTCTGCTAAAATACACTACACCTCCTACTGACAACGCAATTCCTCCTGCGGCAAGGTTTTTTTTCTACCTTACATATGCTGTTAGGCATATCTTTGACAGCTTTACTGATTTAAGGGGCCGATGCTGAAGGCACACAGCCCCGAGACAGCGTGAGAATGCCAGAATGACCGAACCTCGGCTTGGGCTACTGCCGGAAACGAACGAAGATTCACGAGTCTAAGTAACCAATAGGTCCTAACTTACTAAGTTTAGTGGCCGTAACGATAACAAGGCAGGGCCTCGGGGTAGTCCCTTACGGTAAGGTGTACTTAACGTGTGAGTCGGTACGAATGGTATGCGGTGTGATGATGTGCAGTGTCACTGTAACGCGCGAATAGAGTCACTTTAGGGCTCATATCCGGAGGATCGGACCTAGGCTCAAGCGTCTATGGAGGGAGTCCGCGGAAGGTGCAAATGAAATTAACTGCCCTCCCTCTGCCGTTATGCTGGCACGTACCTGCATCGAGGCAAACACTATCACAACACTCGACATACATTTGAAGCGATGATAGCTCAGTGGTAGTGTGTACGACTTCGCGTCAAGGGGCGTGAGTTCGAATCCAAGCACCTACAATGAGCTTGAGCTGTCTGTGAAGGAAAACATCGTGAGGAAAACATAGCATGGTGGTAGGGCTTTTTCTAATGTCCGTCTGGGTAGCTACCACCCTAAAGTTGTAAACCTGCCGCCAAATACCAAGAGGTGTGTTCCGGCAGCTGCACTTGAGAACCAGTTCCTCCACAGGTTTAGCGTGTCTACCATCTGGGGCCGTATCGTCACTTAAGATCAGGTGAGATTATGGCCATAACGCTAAACCTTAAGTATAAAAAAAAACATACAGACACTCCTGCTTTAGACATCAGTTTTGCCGTACTACGGAAAAAAAAACTCATTGTGACAGAAAATTTTACCCAGAAACTAGCCAGAAACCACAGAACAAAAGATTAATGTCTTATACAATACGTCGTAGGATATACATTGAAAAATGTCGAATACAACTTCAACGTCTTGATACGTCGAGTTAAATAAAGTAACTAAAGTTCTTTTAACTGAATCGACTGCAAACTATTCGTGTCAAAAACAGAAAAACTACCGCGGACAGTTCACACCAAAGATAAACTCTAAGTTTTAATTAATTTGCACTTTCGTAGACTCTTTTAAGTAATTAAGATTCGCAGTAAGTCGTGACGTTCCCCTCGCGACCTCGTCGCGTTGTCCAGTCATGACCTTAAGCGGTGGTCCCAGATGAGCGATGCTAAGCGATACGTCGCGAGGCGATACGGTGCTATACAATCCTACATGCGACCTGTAAGCTACCTGGCTGGTAACACTGGTGGCTTCAAATCATTCCCATCGTAACCATTTGAAAATAAATTGCATTTTTAGTAGGAAATTTATACTCAATACTTAGTCCTACAAAACCTTACTTTGTAATGGAGATGAAAAATAGGTTACATATATTAGTTACAGGCGTTGTCTCGTTCATTGGAACTTAAATCATATTTCATATTAAAAACTATTTTTCAAATTTGGGAACATGGAATTTTTATTTTTATTTTTATTAATGCAATCACATATTTTAATATGAAACATCAGAATGTCGATCCATATTATTCAGTCACGGTGAAGGGCATAAAGTACTCTTATGTTGTCATGTCCTTCTACGGCACCGCTTCCGAGTCCCTTTTGTATGTGCGCAGGTATTTATTTATTATTATTATTTGATACGATATTAATTTTCATCCTCTATCCTGGAGGAACAGGTTCATTTTGCGAAACAAAAGTATTCTATATTATACCAAAAAAATTGTTTCACCATGTCAAATTTCATCAAAATCTATCCAATAGAATAAGCATGATATACATCACACAAGTAGTAGTAGACTATTTTTGATAGTAATTCACATGTGATAGTATTTTTCTTAAGGAAATGGTCAGCTAACAGGCGTAGGGCCAACTGATAGTAAATAGTTATCGACGCCTATAGACAACTGCAACAACAGGGTGTTTTACACGTTACAGGGTATTCTCGTTCACAATATCGGAACTTAAAGGTTTATACTGAACCTTCGTTTTGCAGCAGTCTAAACCCGAGGGTGGTCGCTAACCAGTCGGGCATTAACCCTACCACCAAGCAATGACAGATCAAGGATTACATGGTAAACTGTCATGAGCAAAACCAAAGCTGGGGCCAAAAATCACCAGAACCACGTCGGTTACTCAGTTGGGTACACCGCAGGCAGGTGAGGTTGATTTCAGTAACTCAGGTGATATTTGATACGCCTTACACGCTAATTTAATAACAAGCAATCCAACGTAAGTATGCCAACTACGGCGTATGTTAAACCTAGCAATTTTCGTATCCTACCGTCACAAATAAACATTCAAAGTATAATATGTTTGATCCCTATATCGATAACATAGTGAACTGAAATTATAAGAACACAAAAATGAATGCACATGGTCGCCTTAATAACAGTTTTATTATGAGCAGAGAAAAATATCAACAATTATTCAGGAATTACTTTTTTATGACTAATATTGTATTTTAAAATGCATACTTGTATATTCAAATCCTACCGAGATAGATCTACGATTTATGTAACTTTCGTGTCTGATATATTTAATAGACTTTGTTCCTATACTACCAAAAAAAAAAACATTTTTTTGTTATCAAGAACAAAAACCAAGTTTCCAAAATCTATTCGATTGTATCGCTGATTGATCTCCGTGGCAACGAAACCAAAGTTTGGATTTAGCAAAATTTTGATATTTTATTATAATATAGCATCGAGTCGTATTATATCGCTTGGCCGCTTTTGCCGTCTACGTAGGACAATAAGTAACTTAATACAACCTTCATAGATTCTATTGTTTAGTCTAAACAATGCAAGCTAACTCTAGTATCAAATAATACCATTAACTGATAATATATTTTTATTATACTTATTTCATTATTTATGTGACAGTCGACTGTTGTGCTCTCCATAGTCATAACAATTCAATAGATGATATGAATCTAATATCAATTTCAAAGCTTTATCTTGTAGGTACGAAGAATAAATAAGATTTTAATGTATTTACACGTCGCGATGAGCAAGTCTGTAAATAATTGGAATTTTAAACACCACGTTATTAAGGTTGGGGAATACGTCAGGCATTACAATATTCCTTATGCTATGGTGTCTTCAAGATGTCTTCCTTCACCGAAAGTCCAGGCTCGCCCTTATAAATCATGTACGAGGTCTTCCGCGTGTCAATCAACTGTTCAA
Organism: Actias luna; assembly: GCA_039707435.1. Lineage (NCBI taxonomy): Eukaryota > Metazoa > Arthropoda > Insecta > Lepidoptera > Saturniidae > Actias > Actias luna. The sequence goes on along the minus strand of JAZHAC010000001.1, from coordinate 20,511,539 downwards.
CCAATCAATACAATTTCAACTGGAACTGTCTTACGTGATAGGTGGCGTAGCGGTTGACTTATTATTATAACTACCGATATAGGCGGAGGGGAGGTATCGAGTACTTCTATTAAAATGTTGTATGCTAACAAGGGTCGTTATGATTCGGAGCAATAACGTTGTTATAATATAAAAAAGGTAAGTTTATATTGTGGTATAGGCCTTGTGTGTTACGTCGGGCTAAATTGCACTGAATCGCTCATTATATTTATTACCAAATTGCACCATCACAGCCTAGTAAAGGCGCGTCGGACCGGCACGCAACGAGCATCTCGGTCCAATAAAATTAGCGTGTACAAACGTACGAGAGATTTGTTTTTTTTTATTATTATTATATTTTTTTTACAGTTAAGGTTATGACCACAATCTCATGTGATGTTGAGGACGATGTGGCCAATGATGGTGGATACGCTAAGCCTAAGGAAAATGGCTCTCAAGTGCAACTGCCGAACAGTGTTTCCGGGAACACACCTATTTTATAATATTAAAATAAATAAACTTTTAGGTGTAAAATAAATTTCTAATGCAGTACGTAACATGCATGGCAATCGAAAATACGTAATTACCTTTAACCTACATATGTTTGTTAGTACTTACGTAATATGCCAATTCTTAAAGGGAAGCCGATGGGAATCGGGTTGTATGGACTTTTCGACACTGCTAAGTCCTTGTAAACATGTTCTTTGAAAATTATAACCGGCGTATACTTTGTTATAGATATAGACTACAAAATCATTTTACATTGAACTTTTGTGTCTTCGTTTGAACTCGTCCAAATTAAGTTAGCTGGTACCTTCTCGAAAATTTATCAATTCCACTTGAAATTTAGTTGAGTCCTAATTTCGTTAGTATTTCTAAAATTTAAGATAAGCAATTGCTACTTCGCTGAATTATTGTAACTTTTTTTTTATCCTGGCGCGGCTGAATGAGCTTACCTGATGGTAGGCTCGGTAGGGTCCTGGAACAGTAGCGACTGTCGAAAGTGATAATGTGCTCTGTCAGCCGCAGCTGTCATGCCGCCTGCTAAACACTTCTTCACGCCTCCTCCCTTTTATTATTGCTGAATTATTGCACGCCTCATAACGTGAAGCGTTTGAGTTAGCGCATTACTCTGAACACTCCAAGGTCGAGCAATTTTTGTGACTTCAACGATCATTATTTTAAATCTATTGTGTTTTTACGCCAATGCAAATGCTTTATTATCGAGACAAATACTGTCACTATCACACTGGGTGATTTTTTAAATTCATTTATTACTTTATACACGTACAGATAAAATTTTATTGAAAAATTTTTTTGTTCCGTGTTATTTGTATGTATGAATGTGTAACGATTACGATCAAGAAACTTAATGTATTGGGATTATTTCTTCTTTAATCCTACAGATTAAGACATCAGAATATTTCCTATTTAATATGAATGCTTAAATTTATGTCATGCAATTATAATTACGTTATGAGGTGGGCATTTTTGGACCTTCGAAACTGTTTAAAACTAGCAGTTACCCGAGGCTTCGTTTACGTTAATATCGATTTTGTCGAATCGGGTGACGCAATAAAAAGTTTCATACAAAGCTTATTCCTTTCTTTAACCCACTTCTAATGTGTTTTCCGCGAGAAAAAGTAACCTATCACCGTCTCATTTATCTCTATACGAAAATGAATCATAATCGATTCAGCGCTGTTAGCGTGAAAGCGTACCAAACAAACTTACTTTCGCATTCATAATATTAGTAAGGATATACAAGATAGTAGCTGGCTCCGTAGACATTCTACCCTTTGCAATGATAAACAACGTAACTGCTAACGCCATCTATCGTCGACTCCAGGGGTTAAATTTAAAAAATTCGCACCTTTGTGAAAGGAAACTATTGTATAAACTTCACATTCAGTAGTTTCGACAGTACGTTGATGTATGGGTCAACCAGCTGCTTTATATATGTAGATATGTTTTTAAAAATCTTATGGACGTCTATTAGTGATCGTGTAACTTCTAAACGAGTTATAAAAGTAAAATTCATGTAATATATTTATTTTATCGAAACGTCGGTTCAAAGCTGTTCCATGACATGATAGGTAATGCAGTAGTTAGGTTATTAACTGCCGAAATAGGCAAAAGAAAGTGTGACGGGCAAGCAAGTATATATACATATATAAATTTTTATAAATCAATAGATTTTTTTTAGCCTATTCTGACAATAAATATGCCTATATAATTTTTACCTTTGCGTGTAAAACAATTTATAAATGGCCGAGGTAAGGAGGATTTTCTTTTAAATCTCTACCTAATAATTTATAGTTCGACAACTGACCAGAATGACGCTAGCGTAAGAAAAATGTATCATACAGCTTTAGCAGTTATTTACCAAGAGAACCGAATTTAAAAATTAAATATGCAAAAGTGGGAGTAAATCTTTTTTTTATTTACATTTTTATCAAACTCTAATAATTTTAGCGCTTTGTTCAAAATTAACATTTTTGCTAATGTAGCGCCACCATTATATAACGCCTTGTGACGGATACTTTCATAGAGTTTCATTCACATTCATTCTGCTTACCTGTACCCCTATAATCCCGCCATGTTTTTACTCCACAGATAATAGCACAGGGCTATGACAAATAAAACACACTTCCATAATATAATAACTATACGTGAGACATATTTATTTTTATTTTATAACGTACTTTTTTATATATTATATAAAAATTATAAATGGAATGTGGTCCAATGGCCACTGGATCCAATATGTGTAGTTTTCTTTACATAGTTGTACAATAACGCATTTTCTGTTTAAGGCCAATTGATATATCGATGGTTTCAGACTGAGACCATTTTAACATTTCTATGTGGGTAATGTAAAGAAAATATGTTTATCTGGTACCAAATTGTGAAATTTATTATTATGTACTAGCATATCTCATTCATTAATCAGCTGTGAAACAAATTATTTAAAGATATCAATTGATTTTGCCACCATATGTATAATTTCAGATCATTTATATGCTTCTCTTTTGTTTCGATTGGTACATTTTAAAATAATTGTTTCATATTATAGAACAAAACTGTGTACCAAAAATTATCTAAAAATATATACAAAACAATAGATGTCAGTTAAAATTCAAAATTGACCTAGCCCTGCTTGTTCCATTTTATTGATCTGCGCGGTTTAGAGTCCTATGTTGCCAACACATACTAATTTGAAAAAATATGTTCTGTGCATTTTGAGAATAACATATAGCCATATAAGTATAAAACTAAATATAATATTATATACTAATAAATAAATAATAAGTAATTTCATAGAAATGTATATCTACGTATACGGTTGATTATTGTAAAGGCTTTGATGTGCAGTCGTATGAGTTTGTTTTAAAAATTACGAGCATCTTCTGTATGCTTTATTAACGAATATTATAATACAGCAACGATTGCATCTTCGATAGATAGATGCACAATAGATAAATCAAAAACAAATAAATTAAACGTAGTGGCATATCGCTATTGTGCTATTTGAAAAGTGTGTTCTGGCAAGACTAAGGTATAATACTATTTTGTGGTATTAAATTACGATTATCTATGGCTCTCGAGTTTTTGGCGGGATCTGAATTTATCATGTTGTTACTTTAATTCATAAATAGGTGTTTACTCCTATGTTGTGTAATATTGATGACGTTTTACATAGTGTAATATGGCTCAAGCACATCAGTAAATTAAATAGACAATAATATTGCTTAACATATTATATATATTCTCAAAAAAGCTTCCTGGACAGTTCTTTCATATAATTTACCATCTTAACTGTTATTTGCAATTGTTAACATTTTAATTATGATTAAAATATCGATTGACTTGGCTGAATTGTCTTAGATACCTTTACTTCTTTGTGTAATAGAAAAAAGGATAATGTCTATGGTTTTCGAGCCCTTGGACAGGTAGATCGAGCTAGATTATTTAGCCGGGTGCTCTGTTAAGATCTTCATATCTACCTTGATTTTCAGTGCGTTTTTATATTTGTATTAGTACAAAAAATCTCATTAATTGCCGCCAATGATGTCGAAAAATCCTATGAGGTAATTATAAATTATAAATATACCGTATACTTACCATTCTGCAACTCTCAATTCAAAATTCTATATTGGATAATTTCAATTCATATAGGGATTAAAATCTGGGCGTACTACTTGGAGTGGGTGTTGTATTGATTGAAAAATAATGAGTGAGACATAGATATACTGTTCTGTTGAGCTATGATCCCGGCTACAGGTGCTGAGACATTATAAAATTTACAAAAACCATCGTTTCTTTGGAACTTTTACCGGTAACCGACATCTTGGTGCGAAGAAAAAATTATCGGATCACCAACATTCGATTTTCAAGCGAATACGAGTTTGACTTTTATATTTTACTTTCGTCTGGAACCGAAGCTGTTCAAGTTTTAAATGTCTCGAAGAAAACTGCAGTTTGTTTCAAATCACATCCATCATAATGTCGTTTTGTTAATGTGTTGAAAAATTGTAATCAACTTCACCCTGTAGTATTTCTTCGAGCAGTATATAAGGATCATACAAGACATATCAGATGAGAAACACCTTCAAATATCTCCCATAATTTTCGTAGGAGTATACAAATTCATTATGATAATGGACCACAAGATGGATTTACACTGCCTGCAGCAGGAATGATTAATGCCTGCCCATGGAAGCTATATGTTTTTAGATAATAAAATTACAATGTCTACTTATTTGTTTTACTGCTTCAAATTATATCAGAAGTACTTTAAAATATACTTTTCTTTATTTATTTTGATACCAGCATTGATTGAGAATTATATTTGATGCTGTGAGGTGATATAAATTTTTAGTGAACTCACTTAAGTGTTTAAATCAATTCTCATTAGGCTCTAATTAGATCTTCCCTCCTATAGTTGATGTTTATGTCACGGCCAACAAGCTTGATTAGCCGTTCAATTAACAGCCTACAATATACAGTCTAATATATTACCCGAACTCCCAACTTATAATAAAAGGGCGCTCACTGACACTACCACAGTCCTCTTGCGCTGTTCGTTATTAGAAGTCAAACCTAACGTAACTGAGGAAACACCTATTAGACCACCTCACTGCTGAGCACTTACCTAGAAGTTATTTCTTTATTATGATTGCAAATTGTAGGGCCGCTAGTTGAACAGCCCTGTTTAGTAAAGAGACTAGGCTGTTGTTTGGATGGCTAATTAAGCTAGTTGGCTGTGACATATACATAATTATGTTTATTTGTTATTATTAACAGACACATGCCGGGGATGGAAGAATTTCTAGATTATAAATACTTATTGCCGAAAACATTTAAGCTCAACAATGGGTATAGAATGCCTGCAATGGGATGTAAGTAGATATTTCGTAACTAAAATATTAATCCATGAAAAAACTCAAAATTCTAATTATATTTTTAAATTTTCTTATAGAGTATTCAGAAAATTCACTTTGAGTCTTCTAAATTTTTATTAATTGTTCTCTCATGTTGTTAACTTATATTTTAAATAAAATTAGTAATTATACAATGATAAGATTTATATAATTTTACTTTTTAGAATAAAATTTGTCTCAAATGTGATAAAATTTTTGTTACAGTGGGTACATACAACGTTAAGCATTATGATGTCGTTCTTAAGACACTCGATGAAGCTTTGAAAGCAGGCTATCGCTTGTTCGGTAAATTTCGATAAGAAATGTTATACTTTATTTCATCCACAAAGAACCTGTTTGTAATATGTTTTATTTCCGTGCAGACACTGCAACACTTTACGGCAATGAAGTTTATATAAACTTTGCACTTAAGAAACTTCTACCAAAATATGGTCTGCAGCGAAAAGACATATTCATAATAACTAAACTATGTAAGTGTGACATCTTGTGAAACAATCTTTATTGCCCGTTTTTGTAACTTCAATACAGATTTACTCTTGTTGGTGATAACATGCTGTTAAATACCATAAAGCTTTCCTCAATAATATCTCCATCAATCCAAAGACAATTTTTGAAACCAGACTTGTAGTTCTTAAGATTAACACATTCGAATAAACGAACTTTTTATCTTCAGGATATTAATATATGTAAATATTTTTTTATAAGTTTCCTGTCTATGGTTAATCAATGAAATTATGAATTCTCATGATTGTAGAAGTGATGTATATGCATCTCTAAAGTTTAGTTCTTCTATGTCTGTAATAACATATTAATATTACATTAACATATATATTAAAGGCACATTATAAGAGATAAAAGCAAATATGCAGATTCATAATTCAGTCACAACATTTTTTCTATTGTTAACTGTGGAACAGAGTAAGTTTAATTAAAAATTCATCATGTAAATATTCAATTTTATCATAGATACCCATTTGTTTCAAATTGATGTGCCTGCTAGGTAGTGGATATATTACATAGACCAACTAAAAATATGTTTCTATCCTCTATTCATATAATTGTAATGTTCAATAGGTTGAATACAGTTTTCCTGCAATTTTGTAATAAATTATATTTTCATATGGATATATATATACACATATATATATTAAGTAATCTTGTTTTACTGTTCCAATACATCATTATTATTTACATTTTCAGCTCCTTGCGATTACGGAGGCGGATACAAAACTGAAAACGCCTTTTACAAGTCCCTCCATAGCCTTGGTGTGGACTATATTGATCTCTATTTAGTCCATTACCCGGGAAATGCTAGGGTACAAGCTGAAGCAAACAGTCCTGTGGCCATCCCTAACCATACATGGGCCACTTTGACAAACATGTATTTTGACCGTAAAATAAAAGCACTCGGAGTCTCCAACTACCATGTCAGCCATCTTGAAGACTTGATGAAGAACAAATATGGTGTTACACCAGCAGTGAACCAGGTCAGATTGTACTGATAACGTTATATGTGATTGTAAATCAGTCACTATGACTTTTGAATCAGCCCGTATAAAGAGTCTTTTCTGGCAAAACATAGTCAGCGACAATATGTACTTTTTACAGGAGAGAGTTTTTATTTTGTAATCAAAAAGTATTTGTGATAACTTTACAAAAAAAAGGAAATTTTGTAATCTCACTGGTAGTTTCTAAATTTGGTGGGTTCAAACAAATGAACTTTTTCCACTTTATAATATTAATATAGATTTGACCTCTATATTGATACTAAGGAAAACCTAATTCCTTTTTTTTTATTATCAAATAATTAAAGAATTGATATTAATTTTATTATTCCTATTTTTTAGAAGAGTGGAATAGGAGATTGTTTTTCTTTGGTTAAGGTTTAGCATCATGGCAATAATCTTATTTGATCTTAAGTAACAATACGGCCCAAGTTGGTGAACATACTAAACCAGGAGGAAACTGGCTCTCAAGTGCAACTGCCGGAACACAACTATTGTTTTATGATGAAAGAATTATAACTCGATGGAATTTGCTAATCAGACAGGCATTAGACAAAGCCCCACCACCAGTATATGGTCTCCACACGATGTTTTCCTTCACCAAAACCTCAAACTTATGGATTCAAACTCACATCCCTTGGTGCGGAGTCGGTGCACAATATAATTGAGCTATCATCGCTTAGAACATTAAAGAATATGTGTGAAAAGTATTACAATAGATTTCTTTCTCTAGGTCGAATGGCATCCGTATTACAATCATGCCAATCTGCGAGATTATTGCAAGAAAAATAACATAGTTATGCAAGCGTATTCGCCTTTGGGAGGTAGCTCAAGCGAGGTCCTCCTCGATGACCCGATAGTGTTGAAAGTGGCTGAGAATGTGGACGCTACCCCGGCGCAGGTGCTACTGGTGTGGTCGCTCCAGCAGAACATAGCCGTGATCCCCAAGACGGTGGACCCTGACAGGCTCAGGGAGAACATCGACCTGCGTTTCACCATACCATGGGAGGATATGAAGGAACTCAATGCACTCCACGTGCACAACACAAAGTTCTCTTGGGATCCCACATTTGAGTACTAAGTTATCTATCTCATTGGATATCAATTTGATCTCGTTTATTGCATTTAATTAACATGTAAGTGTTGTATCTCAATATTAAGAATATTGTAGTATTTGTCTACCTTTTACATGTCAATATTCTGAACATGTAGGAAATAATTTTAAGCTATATTTTTGTGTTATGATATAGTCATTCTAATTTGATGATTACCCATATATTTATCCAAATAATTAAGCGCAATTGCCATCAATTAGGTGTGTAGTTATACGTAATAATCTATATTTGATTAATGTGTAGTTTATCTTTATGATAAATATGTTTTTTTTATAGATTTTCATACTTATGTAATCTAACCATCGCACACAGTGCTCCCTCTATATAGAAGAGGACAGACATACGACAGTAAAATATTACCGTTTTCTTTTTAACTGTGACTTGTAAAGAAAAAAATATAATTTAAAAAAAAAAACATAAAATGAGATCAGATATACGTAGTGAAATTACGACTTTACAATTTTTGATTAATTTTCTGATATTTTTTTTGCTTTAAGCACTATTTAAAAAAAAAATTGAGAAATTTACAGAGATACTTCGGAAAACTTCTGGCATAGTAAGGTAATGGAGTGAAATTTTCAGAAGAAAAACCAATGAAAATCAGAATATAGTCATCGTTTATATATCCATAGGTTTCTGTCATTTATTTAATTATTTCCATTTGACGCCAGAAATAGAGTACTATTAGAAAAAAGTGGTTCTATTCTATTGCTTTGATATTTTTAGAGCCCTATGTCTGATCTATTCTATGAAGTTGACCGACTGTGAATCCTGTATTTAGGTTAAGACTGAGATTCCAGTGTAAGATTTAAAAATATATATAAGACTTAATTTATTCCTTGATAAACTTTTCCGTGACTGTAAAAGTTTATAATGGATTTTTTCGATTCATTTTATTATGTTTCGTTGAAACGCATTCTTAGTTTAGTCCTTATATTGTTGTATAAGTATTAAAAATTTACTATATTTTATAAAGTTAACCAAAGAAGTTAACATGATTTTCATATTAGTCATGTTCTATATTTTTATCTCATTTATTATTATTGTATATAGGTACTTGGTATAGAAAATTCAAAATTACTATGAGCCGCCTGTTAGATTGTATAGGTTGCTACAAAAAGTTTTCTATATTTAATTCATTATAAGTTATAATTTTTATACATTATTAAAATAATGTACTATCCGAATTATCTACATATTATTAACATAAAACATGTTTGTAATGTTTAAGTCCAGAACACGTCTGATAAGTCCTGATTACTTCGGTATTAAAATATATAATAACTGTATAGATGTGTAGTAGCTGGTTTTACTGGATGTTACATTGTCCTAAATAGATATGTGTAATTAATATAAAACTAAAATGTACTGATTATTTCAAATGAATAAATGTCTCATCACAGAATATGAATTTTTATTTCTTTTTTTTTCAACATTAATATATATATATATATATATATATATACATACATATAATAATAAATTGGCTACATATCTGCGCACACATTTTGCCAATAGGCAAAAACGTAGGCGGTAGGTAGAACCATAAACGATGAAGATTGTATCAATGTTTTTTTTTCTATAAACTGTATCCAAACCAAACAAGACACACACAATACATGTAAACTGTACATAAAATGAAAACTAGTAATTATTATTATTAAATGGCCACATATGTGCGCGTAGAATTTTACCAAACCAGTAAACTATTTTGTCAACAAGGAAACACTGACAAAAGCAAAAAGGGGTTTTTTAAAGGTCCACGTCAAATATAAAATTTACAATTAATAAAAAGCCATAAATAAATTCGAGGTACTCCCAAAACTATTCAATATAATTTATTCAAAGGGTATTAGTACCGAAAACCGATAAACTATTACGTATAAACTTATAATATAATTAAAAATTCAAGATTATACAATCGTAACAACAGAGACGTTTTCAAGAACTTTAGAACAGCCTCCAAAACTATCTCATTTATTATTTACATTTTTAAATAAATTTTGAAAACCGACTATACCATCCAGAACCTAAGAACAAATAAACATACGCGATACAGACAATGGCGTTGTATTATATGAGGTAATATTAATTTTAGCTCTATAGTACATACTCGCTACATAAATATTTATTGCCGATTTTTATATTATATTATGAGACTTTGGTTAAATCCTCAAAAATAAGATAAATAAAATATATTTAATAATTCTGTATGCTTATTGGAGATAATTCAAAATTTCGCGGCTCAAATGTGAATACAAACATGAAAACAAACTGTTACCATATCTAAAAAAGGATTTTATGATAGATTTATGCGGTTTTTTTTTTAAAGTATACAAATATCTACAAAAATATTCAAGTTGAAAAGTAATAGTCATATTATAATATAAATAATATTTTAATTGTTAATCTGTAAAAACTTTAAAACCATAGTGTTATTAGATTTCTTAAAAAGTTAATTCATTGTCTATAGTCCGACTACGACTTATTAACGTTTTATTATCTGTAGGTGTAAGTTTTGCCAGCTGGGCGGTTCCGATATTTTTGTGATACATTCTTATTTATTTAATCTCGCCTTGAAACATTTAGCCACAAAAGGCGTTCAAACTGAAAATAAAGAGTTAAAACTGCGAAACGTGAGTACCACATATTTTTTTTTAATCAAAACATTATTTGTTACGAATTATTAATCGTTTGAAATCAATAGTGTCGTTCGTACGTACTGCACTTAAATAGTTTATTGCGAAAGTAACACAGTGAATTAGTGCAATAACCTAACGAATAGCTTGTTCGTACATATGCCGGAAGAGTTGGTAATTAAACAATTATATCAAACAGCAGAGAACGGTTACTTGCAACTCGGTATGTGCGTTAAAAATTTATATACTCTACTTCCACTAGTAAAAAAGCTGGCGCCGTGAAAAGTTTTTGAGTGATTTTTTTCCCACGTATACAAATAAATTTAAAAACTTTTACCAGTGCTTATAATTGATTAAATTAAAGTATTTTATTGGACGTAAAGTAACTTACTTAACGTTTACTTTGAAAGTTGTTAATATTTGATATTCCAGATCGTTTTAGACATAAATGAAAGAAATATACATGTATTCAGAAACGAAAGATTTCAATCTATAATTTTTAATCGACTTTTTTTCACAAATCAAACCGAAGTAGATTATGATTATAAAATCATGTTTGTAACATTTATAAAAAACTCTAATTATCTTTAATTATTTTAATTGTATCGAATCCAGTACAAACTTGATTAACCAGACAGATTGTTAGACATTTGAGAATCGTAAATTTGGGTAATTAAATGTTTGAAGATAAATTCATAGTACTATATAGTCCATTTGGTACTAATTAAAATAATACTAAATCCCTGCCTTTATAGGCATAGATTGCATAGATAAGGAGCAGGTTAATGCATGTGTGTGTGTATTCCACTTGTGTGAAGTTCTTTGTTAGCAGTTTGCAATTGGGATAAATATGTACTGGATAATTGAGCCTACACTCAAATTAAAAAGCATGTAAATGAAGTAAACCAATCAAGTAAAGTAGCACTAAAAGCACAGTGCTTTTTAAATATAACATGAGTATAAATGAACATTTGATTAGTTTATGGAAAACTGACTGCAAATCATAAAATTCTTACTTTTTTTAATTATTTATTAATTCTTGTTGTTTATGTTTATTAATGTTAACAGTAATTCTATTAAACATGATTAATAAAAGTATTGTTTCTAAATATATTGCATAATTAGTTAAAAACAACATTTATTGTCAAAATCATAAGTGACAAAAAAATGTATAACACATTAAGATTTTCTTATTAGCTAATTTGTAGTTTACAAACTTTATAAATGCAAGAGGGTTTTGCTTATGCTAGATATTGTATTTAAATTTAAATACAAAATTCAATATTGCTAAACAAAAGAATTCAGAATACTGTATTAGTCCAATGTTTATACTTGTGACTCTTGTATATCTTTAGAGGCCAGTCATAAACGTTTTCGAACTCATAGGGGGGGGGGGGGGGGGGGTTATGTTACTTTCTGCCACTATAATGTGACATGGAGTCTGGAGAGTCTAAGAAATCTCGACGTTCACAGCTCATAAAACAATTTTGTAAAATTTACATGTTATTACATATATTTATTAAAAATGTTTTTGTAAACAATCAATATTTAAAAATATTAATATCTCTGTACTGGTATTAATTGACATATATTACGTAAGGGTCTAACATTTATGTCATAATACTGATATAGTGTGACGGAAGGGGGGAGAGAGTCTAAACAGGTCAAATTTTGCACGATTTTCTTTATAATGGCCCCTTATATACAAAAAGCAGAGACAGAATGTTTATCCACACAAATCTCAAACAGCTCAACCAATTTTAACGAAACATTGTAAATATGTATAGCCGAGAGGCACCTTGATCAAGATATTGACTCAGCCCAACCGTATTAATTATTTTTTCCCCTTTAACCCTTTTTAATACTTTATAGATTCAACAGTATGGTTACAATCTTACCTGATGTTAAAGAATGATAGGGCGTAGGATAGTGAATACACTAAGCCTAGTAAAGGGAATGGCTTCTCAGTGCCACTGCCGGAACACTTCTATATATATTTGGCGCCAGATTTTCAACTTGAAGGTGGTAGCTAACCGACTCTAAGAATTGCGACAGCTGTCTCTGCTCCATGCCCCTCACGCCTTTTACCTGAGCCCGGATAATGTGTCTGAATTTAGGCGTTTATAAAGACTGATATTTTAAACACTATGTTAATACAAAAAAAAGGTGTTAATTAGCCAGGAGGACATTAGAAAAGGCCTTGGTACCACTGCTCTATGGTGTCCTCATGATATTTCCTTCACTGTAATTCCACGCGGTTTTCAACTCACGTCCATTGATATGGCGTCAGTACACAGTACCAGCTAAGCCATCATTGCTAAAATTGTTTCTAAATAAAAGTATACAGTAAAGTCAGTGGTTGTGAATAGAAATATCATAGTGCATAAAGCAGTTACCTTGCTGCAGCCACCACACCAAAGTGCTATGGGTTCAAGTCCCGCACACAATAATTATTTGTGAGATCCACAAATAATTGTTCTGAGTTTGCTTGTTACTTCGCCTTTGTTGATTGTGTTTATAAAAACCCTTCTCACCTGATACAAGAAAAATTGCTGACCTAAGAATAATTGAAAAAAAAAACGTAAATTAATAAATTTATGCATGTGTTTTGTTCTGTATTTTCAGTGATAAAAGTGACCTTCACTTACGAACATTTACAAAGAATGAATCACAGTTTGTCTACAAGATTTAATAATTTCATTAAAAGAAACGTCTAGACAAGAAAGCCTCTAAAGAACTAAAACTTACAATTAATTGTTTCAACAATAATTTCTAGTCTATTATCAAGATAATTAATGTTAATTTTTATTGTACGAAACTTCACTTTCCTTTGCATGAATAATGTGTTCAAGATAAATAAATCATGAATAAATCCAAATTAATATTATAAAGTGAATCAGTTTGTTTGTTTAAATGCGTCTATTTAAGGAATTATTGGTCTGATATAATTATTTTTTTGTATTTGACAAAGCAATCAATGAACAAGGTTTTATACTATGTAACATCACGTTACCACGAATAGTAGCAAAGGTGTATTGAAACAAATTCCAAAAACGGACACAAATTCTTAAATATATTTTTTATCTACACAAAGTTGCGGGCAAAGCTAATTTAGTTATACGTGAATTTAAGATGATACATTTTAGGGTGTTTGTAGTTATTTTGCAAAGTTAATTTAAACTTAACTTTAGTATAAAGCCTCTTAGACAAAGAAAAAGAAGGATAAATTAAGATTACATTAAAAAGAAATTGAATGTTAAGATTAATGTGTATCGAATAATGCAAACTAATACGATTTTTCCAGGCTTACTGTAGCCAGAACACAATTCAATTGTCTAGGTCCAGTATCGTGTTAGGCTAAACAATTTTCCTTTCCGATATTACATACCGAAAATATAAAAAACTTGTAGGTCATTCGTTTATTATACTTGATTATTAACAAACGGAAGAAATTATTAATATTAAAAAACAATTTAACGATTATTTTTTTAACTATAATTTAATTTTACCTGCACACACACACTCGCACACATAAAACAAACGCGCAAACATACAAACACAAAATGACAATACATAGTTAGTATAACTGACTCTATTAACACATGGTTTTTCAATAATTAGCTATGTGCAGTTTGTAGAACTTTTTTTATTCTTTGAAACACAGGCCGCTTTGTCATACAGCATATGTTGTGGAGGCTTTTCGCTGAGGTACAATATTACTAAAGTATCCCAATATCGCGTATTTTTTGTTTTTGTATAAAACATTATTGTCCCAGTAAAAGTTATTAGTATTAGGAATCATTTTATTTAAAAAAATATGTAAATATCATCATTGTTTAACCCATTCCTCCCCACTGTCATATTTTAGGACACTATTTTCAAAATGTCTTTTTACGTATTAGGACTTTTATTATTTAAACATTTTTTACAGCGAAAAAAATTTATTTAATGAGAAAAATAGTGTCAAAATATGCATTTCACCAGAAATAATAAAAATAAAAGTCCTAATACGTAAAAAGAAATTTTGAAAATAGTGTCCTAAAAGTATGACAGTGGGGACGAACGGGTTAAGAATGTAGGTGTAATATGTTAGTACGTGTGGTATAGGAAAGTTAACAGTGGAAATGGAAGTAATATATCTAGAGGTATGTTAAGTATGAAGGTGGATGGATGTAGGAGTAGATATAAATGGCCTGTGGAATGGAATTAATGTTTGCATAAAATATATATTTTAATGTCAACATATACAGGAGAGTGAGAGAGTAATACGTAAGAGTAATGAGTTAGAGTGAAATAAAAGGAGGACTCTTTATTTTTATTTTTTTTTGTTTTTGCCGTAGACATATTCTTGGCACTAATGTAAAATAATGATTGACATTGATTATTAAGTCTTAGCTTACTAACTACTTAAGTATTACTGCCTCACCATAGTTTGCCATTTCCCATACAGATTTTGCATGGTGCTAGGGCTTTTTCTAATGCCTAGCTCTAGCCAGCCACCACCCACAAGTTGAAAATCTGCCGCCAAATACCTATAGGTGTGTACCGGCCGTTACACTGCAGAGCCAGTCCCGCCACTTTGCTTAGCCGCGTCTTAGGTCTTCGACCACATGATCACTATGATCTGGTCAGAATGTGGCCAATGGTACCTATAAAGTAATATATATTTTAGATATACTCTAGGATTGTTTTTTTTTATTTGATCTATATCCCCTGTTCAAACCCTGCATAATTTTTCGATTTACTTTTGTATTACTTAGTGTAGCGCGGAGGTGACGACTAATAGCTTATAAGTACTTCTGTAGATAATTATTTATATCTCTACTACTATTATAAATGTGAAAGTGAGTTTATTTGTTACGCTTTCACGCCTAAACGGCTAAACCGATTATGATGAATTTTTACATAGTGATAGATAGGTAACTGTAGACACAGCAGACAGGAAACCTTATTGGAAGTGGGATAAAAAGAGAGATAAACATTGTATGAAACTTTTTATTGCGTCGTCTGATGTATTTGACGAAATTAATAATATTATCGCGAGCGAAGCTGCATGTAAAATCTAGTTAATATCGTAAAGCGGAAAACTTTGTTTATTTGAACGCGCTAATTTTGGAACCACCGGTCGGATTTCAAAAATTCTTAGGTTATCTAACGTCACGCTACCGCCAATAGAAGAAAGGCCGTGTTTTAAAAAAAGTTCCAAAAAACACCAAAAAATATTAAATAATTTTTAATTCCACGCTAACGAAGATTTTAAATAAACAGACTATTTCGAAACTAACAATGATTGAAGCGATGATAGCTCAGTGGTAGTGTGCACGACTTCGCGTCAAGGGATGTGGGTTCGAATCCAAGCACCTACAATGAGCTTGAGCTTTCGGTGAAGGAAAACATCGTGAGAAAACCATAGCATGGTGGTAGGGCTTTTTCTAATGCCCGCCTGGGTAGCTACCACCCTCAAGTTGTATACCTGCCGCCAAATACCAATAGGTGTGTTCCGGCAGCAGCACTTGAGAGCCAGTTCCTCCACAGGTTTAGCGTGTCTACCAACTTGGGCCGTATCGTCACTTAAGATCAGGTGAGATTATGGCCATAACGCTAAACCTTAAGTATAAAAAAAAAACAACCTCAGAATCTCAAAACGTATGTAACGATACCGTATAGCGTCTGGTCTGCTGACCAGATCGATTTATGTTTAATGTCGGGAAGGGAGCAGAAGGCAGGATAACTGCTACCCCCAGAGACTCGAAATAGTGAGAAACCAGTTTCTTATTATAAGAGGAATTATGTATCCTCGTAATGATCTAATAGGTATTCTTGGTGCTTCTCCGTAACCCGACCAGTATAAAAAAGTGGATGTACATATTGAAAATTTATTTATCATAGACTCTGTGAGGCCATTGAAAGTTTCTTTAGGTAATAGTGTTAAGTTTTATAATAAAGTCCCAAAGCACATAAACGATATGCCATATGGTAAGTTCAAGCATCAAGCCAAGCGGGTTTTGTATGTCAAGAGGCTATTACGGAGTGGATCAATACGTGAACGATGGAATTGGAACCCGTCTCTGGTTACCCGCTGAAACTAATATATATGTATTTAAATTTGATATGTATAGTAAAAATGATTCCACCAGATCGAGTATCTTTCCGATTCTTCCCGACGAGTAAGTTATTGCCCGAACCGGTAGTAGTACTTCGGATCGGATTTCCTCAACACGTTACAAATGAAAACGTAGGGTTGCCATAAATATTTGTAATAACATGTAAAATTTACAAAAACGGCTTTACGAGCTGCGAACATCACGTTTTCTACACACACGTGTAATATTGTGTCACAGTGAGCAACACCCCATCCCGCCTAAGTGCGAACGTGCTTTATAAACGACCCGTTAATACGAAATAGGTTCTGTGAAGGAAAAATGTGGTTCGGCCATTTAATTGTAATAATTTTAAGCCTTTTTCAGTCTTTGTAGGATAAAATCGTTTGGTAAAAGGATTGTAGGTAAAATCAGTGTAATAGATTAGGAAGTTAGTTCGCTCTCTTAACCCGCCCTGTAAATGAATAGGTATTCTGTTTAATATAGGATCCTATTTAAGATTAGTCAGTACCGCGATTTTTTGGCCTATCCTCGGCAACAACTAAAGCTGAGGATAGGCCACTTCATGGCTGCCTTGTGCTCGTTGGTTCGAGCTGAGTACCTTAGTACTCGCGCCCAAAGCTCGGTGTTGCTGTAAAAGCCTCTTTTTTATATACTTAAGGTTTAGCGTTATGGCTATAATCTCACCTGATCTTAAAGTGACGATACCGCCCAAGTTGGTAGACACGCTAAGCCTGTGGAGGAACTGGCTCTCAAGTGCTGCTGCCGGAACACACCTATTGGTATTTGGCGGCAGGTTTACAACTTGAGGGTGGTAGCTACCCAGGCGGGCACCAGAAAAAGCCCTACCACCATGCTATGGTTTCCTCACGATGTTTTCCTTCACCGAAAGCTAAAGCTCATTGTAGGTGCTTGGATTCGAACCCACGTCCCTTGACGCGAAGTCGTGCACACTACCACTGAGCTATCATCGATTCATAAACAGCACATGTAAACTCAAAAAACGAAACATTTTTGTACAAAATAATAGAAAAATAACTGTCTTTCTTGGTGTGATAAAAATGTGTTATGTGTAAATGGAAATTGTGATGCGGCTTAATGTATATTTTATATGAAATAGTTGAATAATATATTATTTTATTTTTTATCAATTTCAACAATTTAAAGCAAACATATGGTAAATTGGTTGATCCCACAGCGTGTGATGTGCAAAGTTGAATAAAACACTTAGGGTTAACTGTACAGGAGGTCTATCATTCGGCTGGCGACATTTCTTCTTAATTTCTTTATGGTAAATAGAGTGCAATACTACGCCTATATGAGCCCGGTTGATACGTTGGTATGTTGTTGTTCAAATAATTAAGAAATCTGAGCGTGGCGACTGTTAATATAAAATTGTTTTCATCTTAAATATAGCGAACATTTTTGCAGCTTCTTTTTCGCACCGATTTTCTTTACTTGTTTACCGACTTTTCAAAGGCTGTAACGAAGCGAACAATCTTGGAGATTGTACGAGTTCTTTCCAAACTTTTAACAATACACAAAGCGGCTGGCGTCCGTAATTTCAATTTTCCCGGAATAATTTTATACTTGCTACTTGAGTCCTATAGAAAAGGTGTTTT
Source organism: Actias luna (assembly GCA_039707435.1). Lineage (NCBI taxonomy): Eukaryota > Metazoa > Arthropoda > Insecta > Lepidoptera > Saturniidae > Actias > Actias luna. Next base: position 20,493,095 of record JAZHAC010000001.1, on the reverse strand, counting down.
TTATTTTTTCCAACACTTTAGGTGTTTGAAATCTCTTTGTATTATTTTATTCATATTTAAAAAAAACTTTACATTTTATGTAAGTGATTTAAAATGTAAAGGCAATCTATTATAAGTGTAAACGTACTGACCAAATACGAACCTGAGATTATAAAATATATTTAGAGTTATAACCACAATGCCACTTGATTGTGGCTCAAGATAGTGAAGGCGCTAAGCGTAATAGAGGGACTTGCTCTCAAGTGCAACTGCCGGAACACACCTATAGCTTTTTTATATTTAAGGCTTAACGTTATGGCCATAATCTCACCTGATCTCAAGTGACGATACGGCCCAAGTTGGTAGACACACTAAACCTGTGGAGGAACTGGCTCTCAAGTACAGCTGCCGGAACACACCTAGTGGTATTTGGCCGCAGATTTTCGACGTTACGATTATCAATCGAACCAAAAACATTGATATGTCGTTCTTTTTCCGTACCGTGAAGTTGTGAACCAGTAGTCCCCCGGCCCATAATTTCGCATCTAATTTGTATTAGTCCGAAACTCAGAACACATGACCGAAAATCACATTTCAAGAAACACTCGTCTTGAGCTGTGCGATAAATGATCTTGCTGGCGTGTTTTTTTTACTACTTTATAGGTTTTTCGTCACGGCCACAATCTCATCTGATGGTAAATGACGATGTTGGCCCAAGATGGTGGGCGCGCTGATCGTAGTGTAGGAACTGGCTCTCAAGTGCAACTGCCGGAACACACCTATACTATATTGACGCGATATCCGTATCATGTACAAGCGATGATAGCTCAGTGGTAGTGTGTAAGAACGCCGCGTCATGGGTCGTGAGTTCGTAATCAATCACCTACAATGTAGTATGTATGTAGTAAGTGATAGGGCTTTTTCTGATGCCCGCCTGGCTAGCTATCATTCTCAAATTGAAAATCTACCAACCAAATACCAATAGGTAAGTACCGGCAGTTTACTTGAGAGCCAGTCTCCACAGATTTACTACTAACTTGGGACCTAGGTATGTAACTAACTTGGGACGTATTGTCACTTAAGATCAGGTGAGATTATGGCCATAACGCTAAGCCTTAACTATAAAAAAATCCTTCAGACCTCAAAATTTGCATTTAATCTTAATATTAAAAATCCGTTTGTCACCTGGGACCACAAAATTTCTGTCATTGTCAAGGGTACAAACAAGCTCATAAGGTACTCTGTATCCCGAAAAAAAGGCCTGTTTCCGTGCCGTAGAAAAATAACTTCTAAAACCGCGAGAACCATGTCACGGGCTCAGCACTAGCTTAATTAATTGCTGAATTAATTTCTTGAATAACTTGGATTACTGAATACAGAACACGTGAAAGATATTTAAAACTCTGTGCACGGGCGGATAACCTGTGTTCGCTTTCACGTCGAGTTACTGTTTCTAATTATTTCCACTTGTGCATTTTATATTTACAAAACTGTTTGTCAAAATGTTGAAATATTTCGTATCTGAAAATAGCGCAGGTAATAAACATTGAACGCGTCAGAATACATGTATATTATCTGTATAACTTTGTTGCTCATGACTCAGAATCGAAACGAGTAAATAAAAAAAAAATGTACACGTAAACTTTAAGTGAAACCTTTTCGACTAAAACTAACCGGGTCGTGTTAGGTATCGTTCGACACGGTGCCGAGAGCTACCTTCAAGTATTTCAATACCATATAAGTTATCTTCAATATTACGAACTTAATTGGATGCAGCCGTGCTTATTTCGAATTGTATACCTTTCGCGAACATAATGTGTAATCAGCTCCCTGCTTTTCTCATCTGTCTATAATATGTGGTTCTTTAAGAGGGGGTGAGTCGGTTTTTAAATGCGCCCTTGATGCGGCTGGTTGTTGTAAGCTACAGGAGTCACTTATCATCAGTTAATGGGTGTAACGCATGAGTAGTAGAGTATCCATTGAGGCGTCTACTGGCAAATTCGCTTACGTCCAAAAATTCGTATCTATTATGTAACTACACCAAATTTTTGTTGATTGGTGCCAATTTTGAACAATTTTCAATTTTCATTGGTGACAATTGTCAATTGTTTTTATTAGTTTTTGAAAAAAAAACGATATAATTAATATTTCTTCGATTTACTTTCTATAATACAATTCCATAGACAATGAACTATTCACTTTTGAGAATAATAAAGTAACACTGTAATGTAATGTCACGCAACTTCCGTTGCAGATGTTTTCCTATGGCATATTAAAAGTAGGTTTCACTTGGCTATTTAATTTCGACTATTGACTTGACTAATGTAAGAGGCGATTCCGCTCGCTCTCCCAGCGGTATGTTTCATTCCTACGTTGATTTTTAAAATAACTAATAACTAATTGATCTCGACAAACGAGTACGTCATCGTTCTGGAATTTTAAAAAATAATTGAATCTCCTCCATTTTTTTTCGCAGCGTTTTCTATATCAGAGTATATATGGAGTGTTTTATAGTCTTACTAAAACGCATTTTCTTATATATAAGAATGCACGTGTGTTTCCATAGATTCTTACCATGATCATGGATCGATTTAAATGAGTTTTTTGAGCTATTCTCATATACGATCAGTGGATTACCCTATGAAGTTCGGTAGCGAAGAATTGTCTGTCCTCAAACGATAGAAGTTTCAGTTCTACGCGAACGAAGTCGCAAATAAATGCTAGTATATATATAGAAGTTAAGTTATCAATAATTTATGTATTTTTCTTTCTTAATTTCTTGGTTACGAATTGACCGTGAATTGAGCCCGGTAATTAACTTTAAAGTGAATAATGATAATAAACTAATTTTAACAGTTTTTAATACTGGAAATGATTTACGCATTTTCCGCTTCCCGGGATGTCGGGAAAGCAAGGAATCTTATATATAGACCGACGGATCTCAACGAATTATTGATTTTATTTCCAAGTGCTATTTTTAGACCAACCAACGTAACACGTTTACGTCGCACTATGCCGTTATGATAAATATAAATATTATAAAGGAGAAAATATTATTTATACGTTCTAGGCTTTAGGCTGTTTAACATCACGCCACCACAATTAGGAGCAAAGCTAAATTGATAAAAAGTTACAAACACGGGCAAAAATTATTAATCAGTAATATTAATTCGACGCGAACTAATTCGTGGACACGTATAATGGATAAATATAACAAATATGTAAAAGTGCAAAAAAAAAATACATTATCCTCTAATGATTGCGAACTTGCATGATTCAGCTAAATCGTTTTGCGTGACACTTTTTTTTTCTCATTTAATCGCAAAACCTTTGTACATACATTTCTGCCAATGTCACGTCGATGAAACATGTTACTAGTGATGTGAAAGTTCAAACAACGCCCCAACAACGTGGTCATTTCCTTATTAGAGTTCTTCTGTGGACTTCTTGCAGTACTAACTCGAAATGTATGTCTCCAGCCATCTATATTAATATTATAAAGTGGCAAAGTTCGTTTGTTTGAACGCCCCAATCTTAGGAACTACCAGACAGAGTATAAAAAAAAGTTTGGTAGAGTAATAATTGAGGAAGGATATAACATCACGCTACCACTAATAGCAGCAAAGCAGTATTGGTATAAGTGACAAAAAAGGAGAAAAACTTTTTCTTGCGCGAAACTTATTGGGTGTGGGGTAAAGAGTGATAAAATTTGTATGTAACATTTTAGTCCGCCAGCAGATTTCTTTATAATTTTAAATAGAAACAGATTAATGTTCCGTTAAAAACTTGGAATGGTTAGTCGTTAATACACCCGGAGATTTGTTCGTATGCACTTGAAATAAATTAGTGTAGGTTACTCATTATAGCATCGACTATCGAACAGTGTAAGTCGCGTGAGACTCTGTCCAATCGTTTGAGAGGTTACCTGGAATAAACAGAGAGTATTAAAAAATATTTGGCGTTAGTACCGCTTTATCTATATCTAAATACGCTGCATATCATAGTATATCATTTTAGTAAAACGCTGTTAACTTGACATTACAAATAGACTCAAAATTTGATTGATTTATCGAAATAAAACTAATTTAAAGGGATTTTATCGCGGTTATTTATTAATTTTGATCCCGACGTATCGAAAGCTATTCAGGCTTCGTGGTCACGGGGCGGACTGAGGTGTAGGTTGTCCAGAAAAGTTCATGTTACTATGTGTACCTTCAATTTAATTTTTGTTATTGATAGTTTTCCGATCTACGCAGAAAGAGCTCACAGTGTCTTGAGGTCTGGCACTTGGTCTTTTGGGTTCCGATTTAATTAAATGTATAATTGAATCCCAGGCTTGTGCTAGATTCCAACCATCTTCTCTATTGAAATTCGGATGTTTTTTAATTTCAACAGCCTCACGAATCATCCTAGGTAGAAATCGGTGTTCTTTGGCAAGGATTTGTGGCTTGTCGAATCTAAGATAATGTTTGGAACCTTCTTCTGAATGTTCAGCAACTGCAGACTTCGTAGAGCGTCGGTGTTTAACGTCTGCTAGATGTTCTTTTACGTGGGCCTCTATATTCGAAATTAGCTATATTTCGATGAATAATATTCGGGTAAACATAAGAAATCATTATATATTTTATTGATTTGCGTCTATTACCGAAAGGCAATGAGTATGTTTTTGTTTAATATAGTAATCTTTATATTCCATTCAACATATACATGAGGTATGGTGCGTATATCTAAAACGAAATTTAATTAAATGTATTATAAATAGACACTTTTCATGTAATCCCAGCAGATGGAGTAATAAAGTTTTGTACACGGGAAGTTATATCATTTCTTAGGGTTACAGAGTTCAGTGCCTTTTGCTTCTATGTATGTTAACCTAATTTTTATAGCTGTTAACGATATGTTTACGCTAATATTACTCATCTAAATAAAACTAATTCAAACCTACACCTCATTCACCCCGTGACCACGAAGGCTGAAAAGCTTTCGAAACGTCGGTATCAAAATTAATAAATAACCGTGATAAAATCTGTTTAAATTAGTTTTATTTCGTTACCAACGATATTTATTGTTATGAATGAAATAATATTAGAAACATTTTTAATGTATATATAGAAGAGTTTATAAAACATTTCCTTTATGGGTTTTAAACCGAGTTTTATCCAATTTAAATTGTGGTAGGGCTTTTTCGGATTCCATCTTCAAGTTGAAAATCTACACATACCATTAGGTGTGTTCCGGTAGTTGCACTTGAGAGCCAGGCCCTCCACAGGTCTAGCGTGTACACCAACTTGGGCCGTATCGTCACTTAAGATAAGGTGATATTATGGCCATAACGCTTAACAAAAAAAAAACTCTGATCCATAAAATATGAAATGAAAATAGTTTTATAATCTTTTGGCTTAAAGAGCTGCTGTTGGCAGGAGCTAACAGCGTACGCCAGTTCGAAGAAAAAAGCGACAGTGTGGCCATAAGGCTAAAAGTATACACACACAAAAAAAAAACTCGATTTTATATAGCAGATAATTTAAATTATTTCTATTGATGTAAACGAACTATTCGGTGTTACAAAAGGTATTTACTACACGGACACGATCGCTGCATAGCGCGACCTCGGTCGTACGGACATGACTCACTTATGTTCCTTATTATTAAGTAAGCGTAAGCGCGCGTACCCAGTTTTTATGCTGTACTTTAGATTTAAATTAAACTAGCTTTCACTCTCGGCTCCGCTTGCGTTAATATCGATTGTGTTATACAATTCTGGCTGCCGAACGATGCGGAAATAATTTTTCTATCGATCGCTGTTAAGTTAATTATTCCAGAACGTTGGTCAATACATTTTGATATGAACTTAATTAATATTAAATTATAAGCGATTATTCCCTTAAAGTTTGCATTAAATTGGACGACGCAATGAAAAGTTTGCACCTCTCTTTACCCCACTTTCGATAAGTTTTTCGTGGGAAAAAGTAGTCTATCGCCGTCTCCGGGTTCTTATCTATCTATATACCAAAATTCATCACAATCGATTCACTGGTTTAGACGTGACAGCGTAACCAACAAACAAACTCGCTTTCGTATTTATAATATTAGTATGGATAAGGATTATTTACAGGTTTCGCGTTATGAATACAATCTCACCTGATGTTAAGCGACGATGTGCCGCCAGATGGTGGATGGTTTATGGTGGACACTTAAAGCCTAATCGTGGCTCTGAAGTGCCACTGCCGGAATACACCTTTAGGTTTTTGACGTCACAGTTTCAACTTGAGGCAGCTAGCCAGATATACATTAGAGAAAGCCCTACCAACGTGCTATGGTTTCCACATTATGTTTTCTCTCACCCAAAACTCGGGATCATTACAGGTGGATTCGAATTCACGTCTACTGATATAAAATTGTGCACTAACATTAACCAATAGACAATGATAAAATTGGTTGGTACCGTTTGAAGTAATACTTATTTCATTGTCCTAAGCGTGTTTATTTTGCGGGCGTTGAGTAAGGCTGATCCGTTACGCTCGGGTATGTAACGCTCGTCAACCGGCTCGCGTTACGTGAACCAGCACGACGCATCAGTCGCATTCAGTATCGACATAAGCATGTCATGTTCCGTGAAAATACGTTCTATTTAAGACGTGATAGTTTTCACTTCTGTCGTGGTAAGCACATAACGTATTTTATTTTCGGTCAAAAGATTATTCTTTTTTGTTTCTTACTGTGTTTGTTATTACAGTCGTGCTTTAATGGAGTGCGCCTAAGTTTTGTAACTTGTAACACGCGCCGTAGTTTCCGAGATCTCTGCTCACCTCCCAGGACAATAAGGTCACTATACTGTAGACCCTAAAGATGTAGTAACGAAGTTTCTGAAATAACAATTCAAAGTAACTAGTCGTTTTAGTACACAAACCGACCCGTTAAACATCGAACTTCAACTCAACAAAAACCAAAAAAAAAATACAATGTTTTTTTTTTCTAGAACTCTCTGTATTAAGTAAAATTATACTTGATTAACTTATTGGCTTACTAACATTTATTTTTAAACTGAAAAGCGAAAATGGATGATTTGATCAATCCGGCCGGACTGAAAATGACGCAGCATTGCAATCACTATTTGCGTGTATTGAATGTATGAGATAACTTTTTTGTTTCCATGTTGCTCAGCATAGTGACTGCACTGTGTCTGATGTAACGTACAGTACAGTCTAAATCAGTGGCAATTGACATTGAGCCAAAATTTACTGCCATCTGCCGCTGTTACACTGGTCTGCTTAGGTACCTATTCACGACTCTTTTGAAGGACCCAATATTCGACTAACTTACTGACTCCAGACTCCTTTTTTTTCGATTGACTTTATATAGTACCGATGTGTATATGTGCTATGTGTCTTAACTCGCATTTCTGAATGAATTAACTGTGCGAAACTCCCAAGCGAATGATAGAATTCGATAAATCACACTTCTTAGTATATCACTCTGTAGTTTTGGAATCGGAACCCTCGGGAAACCATCGGCGGTAACTTAAAGAAACGTATTCAATTTTTGTATCACGAAAAACCTCGAAATACATATTCTATTAATTGCGTCGACACATATTAATACCAAGTTTAGAACAAAGACCCTAAAGGTATTATCTTTATAAACTTTTGGGTACATATACTTTATCACCCTTTATGGAGGTTGAATCTCGATCAATATTGTCTCAAACGATTTACCTATGCGAAATAGCAGAATTTATTTATTATTTTATATTTTACGACGTAGACACCCACTGTGATGGGATTTTTCGGTATCGCGATGGTGACGAAAAAAGTGAAACGAAATCGGGCCGATTTTAATATTCAGTTGACCATCAAATATGCCAGCGCAATCGTTCACGTGAAATTGAAATTAAAAAAAAAAAAATCCGTTTTTGAAAAAAACTTCTTAATACAGCTTCACTCCTGTTGATGGTAGCGTGATGTTAATCATTCTAAATGAAAGTTTGCGATTACTCTGTTAAATACAAAAAAAAATATCTCAGACCCGATTGGTAGTTTTTGATTTTAGCGCGTTCAAACAAATTAAAATACTGTTAACTGTGCCCAAGACTTATTTCGTATATATATTGATAATATCAATACTGTTCTGCTTCTATTGGTGGTAGCATGAAGTTCAATACTGTTTGCTAAATAATAAAAAAAAAATTAGAAATCCGACTGTTAGTACCGCAGATTAGCGCGTTCAAACAAACCAACTTTTCCACTTGATAATACTGATATATACATACATATGTCATTAGTGCATTGCGTAAGGCAATGATGAGTCAGTCAAGAGGTCACAATTTATTTATATAGTGGATTAGGTAATATTTTGAATATGATTTGAGTGTTTATCTGTTTATGATCATCTAAATCTCTTTTCCAGTGAATGGTTGAGCCGGTTGAGACTGCAGCCTGCGAGTCCACAGATTTCCCCGTCATCAAAGGTATTGCCAGCACATTATATCTATATGATAATTGTTTCTTAATTAAACTTATCGCTTTGGAAGTATTTCGCGGTTAATATATTCGGTTATTAGATCTGTTTCACGTTTGCTTACAAGAATGTTTATTTTTCCACATTTTATGCCAGTGAATTTATAATTTTTTTCATCTTTTCATGACAGTTAGGAACTGAATATTAAATTAGAAGAAAGGTTCACTCTGTTAGTATCACAGTATCGAAGCTGCGAATGATAGTTAAACATTCAGTTATTTTAAACACGTATCAACGATGTGATTTATATATAAATTATTTCGCGCTTTACGTTATTTGATTGTTTGTATTTAGTTCATTTATCAGGTATTTTCGTATATAGCAAATAATTAGAGTAATTAGAAACACACTGAGATATTTCCATAGGCCGCTTACTGTTACTGGCTGTTTCGTAGAATACACTGAAGTTTTTATTCTAAGTTACAAATATAGTTGTAGTGAATTTCTTAATGCTATAGAAAGGTAGCCGATTTATTAACGTTAGTTTGTATATTAAACTGAGTAATTCGTTCATATGTCAATGTACCATTATTTAGGATAATAGGTATTCAAAATTCAACGTTTCACTGTGGCACGCCGAAAGAAGGCTATAATCCGGTTAATACAATGCGCGATAAATCAGAATTTAATCGGCGGTCATCGCTGTCATTCGACCCTTTAATACGAATTTCGTAATAGCAATGCGATGGCAAAAGTCGTGAATAATCATCAATAAATTGATTTATCAATTACACTACGTAATGATACATCATACAAATTTGCCATTTCGAAGCAAATATTTAACGATATCAGCTGTCGTTTTCTTATTTCGAAAAATACGTCATAAGAGGCTGGTCATATCTGATCCTGGAACGAAACTGAGAGTCACTGTGACTGGTTTGTCACCATATGCATGTCTTGACCTAGTTGGAGATAAATTCTCGCTTGCTTGATCGAATGACTTATGGTATCCACTTCTATGGGGGGTTGCGATCGAAGAACCAAAATATGGTAATATTAAGATTATCATTAAGTAATTAGTAGACATCGTAGTGATTCATTCACACAATAACCATCTACGAAAGGCTTGTATTGTGATTGAAAACGCGAACGGAGCCGAGGGTCATAGTTAGGTAATCGTTTTTCTAGTCTTAGTTACTCGTAGTCTGCAAACCCGTAGTTTCTTATCGATAGTTGGTTAGTTAAGCTCGTGAATCTTTGTCCGTTTTCCGGTAACAGTGCAAACCGTGGTTCGGTCATTCTCTCGCGCTCGCTGCTTCGAAGCCTTAAGGCTGCGTATTAACAGCGTATGTCAGTATACATTCAAATTTTGCAACGATCCCTTCATTAGCAATAATCGTTTGACAAAGTTTTTGTTACTCCGTAGACATAATATCTAAAGGTACAGTTAACGTTAATCGAATAAACAGTTCGGTTTGTTATTAATAACGCATACAAATGCACTCAAATTGTTGTCATAGGTGTAATATTTTTCGAATGGCTTCGCGGACCACCCTTTAAAATCTACGGATATAATGTAAACTGATAAGTATACGTGCGTCTTTATTATGATCATCGATTTAACATGATTGTGTGTTGTTTACAGATAGATATGTTTTCCTCTCGATGCTTCTTGCTTTTAGGAACACTTGAGTTTATAAGGATTAATATAACCGCAGAGAAAACATAAAGATACGCTCCATCTAATTGTATATCAGACGTCAATGATATTTTTAAGTTAAAATGTATAGATACGGTATATGAGCTCCGAAATTGGCACACTCGACGTTAGTATCGCGTCGCCGGTCATAGAAGCGATGGTAGGTCAACGGTAGTGTGTACGACTTCGCGTCAAGGGACGTGAGTTCGAATCCGCCTGCAATGAGCTCGAGCTTTCGGTGAAGGAAAACATCGTGAGGAAACCATAGCATAGAGGTAGGGTTTTCTAATGCCCGCCTGGCTAGCAACCACGACTGTCAAGTTGAAAATCTTCCGCCAAATACCGATTGGTGTGCTGCGACAATCGCACTTGAGAGCCAGTTCCTCCACAGGCTTAGCGTGTCTACCAACTTGGGCCGTATCGTCACTTAAGATCCGGTGAGGTTATTGCCATAACGCTAAACATTAAATATATTCAAAAAAATTGAAGTATGTTGTATATCAAGTCTAATCAAGTGCTCTAAGACAACAGAAAATGCTATTAAAATCCGATATCGTAAAAACTATACAAGCGCAACTTCTAATTGTCATGACATCACATATTTTGATATTTTCATAAGATAAAATGTGAAAAATTCTATACAAAAGAAAACGCGTGTAATGAATTTCACGGAAAACCTATTGTGCGGTTTTTCCGTCGAACGAACATCGTGACAAGAGACTTTTATACACTGAGATAGGTACATAGACCTGTCTCGTCTCTACGATCGGATCCAGAATGAGTCATCACAGAACAGTTAAGCCCTGCTACACACGTAACGATGTATCGTAGCGATTAATCTGTGCGAACCGATTCGTGCAGATTTCTCGATCGTGTATATATGAAAAACGTCGCAGATTATCGTCGTAGATCGACGGCAGATACAATTTCTATCACACAAACCATCGGTAAACGAAATAGGTTGACACCGCGAGCAAAAGGTAAAGTGTGAACAGGAAGCATGATCACAACAAAGAAAACATTGCACCTACAAGAGGCTTGTCGATAAATACAATGCCTCTGAACCAAATGCCAACAGGGATATAGTGGTGAGAAAGATAAATGACATGTTTCTTGTATCGGTTTCTGCGTAGAGCTGACGATCGACACCGGAGACAATAGGGGCGTTCGATTTAACTGTACAGTCTGAAATCTCTACGATATATCGTTACGTGTGTAGCAGGCTTTACACTTTATAGTTTAGCTATACATAGGCTATTTGCGATGGCCAAGTGAATGCCCCATCCGGCTCATTATGTATCTCTAATTCGATTCCCGTCATAACGATCGACAGTTCGAATTCGGTTGGGTAGATTTTTATCAGTAATTAGTGCGTCGAAGTATTTTAATAACGCTGAGATCCCATCGGCAGTAGACCTCTTATTCAGCCAGGGTGTATCTGAAGACCATAACGCTTAACCATAACGGACGTGAGTTCGAATCCCTGCAAATAGCCTGAGGAAAGTATTGTGATGAAACCATAGCATAGGGCTTTTCTTAACCCCACCTAGCTAACCACTACCCTTTTTTTTATTAACGTGGTGTTTCAAATCCTGTTCTTTACCAACTTCCGCATCGCAACGTAAAACTCATATCCGGGCAAAAGGCAAGGGCCATGTGGAGATTCATCGGATGCTAATCACTTAACACTACCCATTGAAAAGCACCACGGCGACACTTTAAACTCCCGTGTTGCCAGGTACAGTGTCCACACTTCTAGAGCCATCTACCACTCACAGGTTGAAAATCTGACACCAAATACCTATAGATACGTTACGGCAGTCGCACTTGAGTCCCTCCGACTAAGCTTGTCCACCATTTTGGGTCATATTGTGACTTAACGTAAGATGAGATTTTGGTCATGACGCTATAAGCGTATGAAAAAGCGATCTCTCCCCTTAATTATGTAATTCGCAATGCGATACCAAAAGTTGTTAAAAATTTGCTTCGAATTTGCAAATTCGTATTATGTAATACTTTTAATGTACCATTAAAAAACTTTGTTAAATTGCTGTCGATTATTGCGCAAATTTTGCTAACGTTTTGCTCTCGCTAAATACGTAGTTTACTGACCTCACAGGTTATATATTTCCCTGTTTCTCATTGTTTGGATTGTACTATACTTACCACAGATACAGTGCAGTCACTGTGACTTGTTGGTATAAATAAAAAAATGTACAAGCCGTACCAGACATGTCGCGGATCTAGATAACTAAATACGTCACCTTGCAAAGGATTATCGTGTTCGAGCGTTGCCAAATCAGTGAAATTTAAATTTTCCCAATGCATTATTGTGTCAGTCTGATAACATCTCTCAGGGTCAAAGTGTCAGACTTCCACACGAACGTGTTACGCCGTTTTACAAGACGATAAAAGAAAATCTTACCTTTTCAAAATAATAACAATGATTTATTTGAATATTTAAATGGATAATCTTTATATATAAAAATGATGCGTCTCGTTGTTTGTCCGCGATGAACTCCTAAACGGATGAAGAGAATTTAATGAAATTTTACACACTGTGTGCAGTCTGATCCAACTTGAGATAGAGGATACTTTTTAATCGGGATAAGTGATCGTAACGCGATAGATGTCGATGTGACTGACTACAAAGGCAAAACAAGGTCTGCTAGGTCAGCTAGTTAATATATATTTTTCTAGTTAAGGTATTGTCTTTAAGGTTAAAGTTACTCCTTATGGCTGTAATCTCACCTGATCTTAATTAACGATATGGCCCACGTTGGTACACACGCTATACCTGTGGAGGAACTGGCTCTCGAGTGCGACTGGCAAAACACACTTATTGGTATTTGGCGACAGATAACGAACTTGGGGGTGGTAGACAGCAAGGAGGGCATTAGAAAAAGCCCTACCACCATGCTTTGGTTTTTCAAGATGTTTTTCTACACTGAAAGCTGAAGCTCATTGTAGGTGGATTCAAACTCACGCCCCTTGACGCGCAATCCGTACACATTGCTACTGAGCTATCATCGCTACGTGTAACAGCTTGACCAAGATAGCTAAACTTATTTTTGTAATTGTGAACACAAGCAGACAGATATTAGTTTGTAAAATTAATTATTAAACTACAAAATCTAAAGAAAAGAAGAAGAAATTGGCTGTCGCGGGACACCACTCAGATGTGAAACATTTAAGTCAATATTCAAATGCATAATAATTAATAAAAAAATATGGAATAAAATAATAAAAAGAAATAGACATTCATTAATCAAATTAATATATTTCTCATAATAATAATTACAGAATATATAGGTATTTTTATATATAGAAATAGTTGACATCGAGACGCAACGATATGTGTAATGTATTATACGCCCCCCACACACATCGCCAGTATCGAGAGCGGTGACGTAGAGGGGGCGTGACTCAATAAGAGAGCGTCACGCGTCTTGCCGTTTTCCGTCGCGGCAGATGTGCTAATTTTAATGCCAGGGAAGCCATTGGCTTTTGTTTCTACGGTGACGACATTCTTAAATTACGTGACACATGCTCGGGCAAGTATGCACCAGCTCTAATACACCAGCGTCCGAAATAGACCGAACCGCTAAGTTTCTGTTTTGATTATTAACTAGCTGACCCGACAGACTTTGTCCAGTCTTAACTATGAATTAATTTAACTAATATTAATTCGTTGGTGGGAGGCGCCCGACGTGACGGCCCAGTGGCATTCGCGTGAGCTGCGCGCGGTACTGGACAGTAAAATAAACGTAGCCTAAGTTACTCCTTATTACATCAGCTACCTACCAATAAAAGTCCAGTCAACATCGGTCCAGCCATTTCAGAGATTAGCCGGAACAAACAGACAGACAAAAATTGTATAAAAATGTTATTTTGGTGTATGTACCGTATATATTCATATGCATGTAGTAAAAAACGGTTATTTCAATATTACAAACAGACACTCCAATTTTATTTATATGTATAGATAACCTGCTATGGTAGACTTTGTCATGCCCTTGAAATGTTTAATTAATTACTCGAACGCAACACCATCTATGACATTCAGGAATAATATAGAAGTGTCTTCCGTGAAAAATTACTCCAACTATATCATTGTGACAGTTTTCATTTTGATCGTTCCAACGTTACCTATTGGAGTTTAACAATACACAAACATACAGAAGTAACAAACTCGTTACTTTTACCACAATCCTCGGGCGGAATTTATCTATATTATTAACATTATAAATCGAAAATGTTTGTCTGTTTCTTCGTACTATCTAATATGAATAACTATCAGTCGGTTTTCAATTTTTCTTACCGCCTTAATTGACGTGAATTCGTATCCACGTACAATGAGCCTGAGCTTTCGGTGAAGGAAAACATCATGATGAAACCATACCATTAGGGACTTTTCCAAATACCCGCCTGGTTAGCTAACACCCTCAAGTTGATAATCTACCGTCAAATACTTATATGTGTGATCCGGAAGTTGCATTTGAGAGCCAGTCCCTCCATTAGGCTTAGGGCTTCCACCATCTTTATCCACGTCGCCACTCAGGTGAGATTCATAACGGTAAACTTTAAATAAAAAAATAGTTTAAATTAATTATAATTATCATTGAAACGGTATCATTTTCCTTTGCATAGTGCCAGCGGATGGGCCGTGAGTTTGAATAATTTATACTGAACAACGCGTGGCTCGCTACCAGTCATGTTTATTCAGTGCCTGCGTTATTTTTTCTCGTTGTCTCTGTCCTCTATACAAGCAGTGTTATAAAAGTACGTAATCTCGACTATAAACGATAGACTAAAAAAACCCCATGTAGGGGATGATTTCTAATTACTCGTGTTCCGTCCGGGAGGTGAACCTGGAACTATAGTGGAGTAATTTAACCCCCATCATGTAGGAGTCGGAAGTGCGCCGTTTCGAAATAAAACTGTATTGAATATTTTTTCTACGTCAGCGAGATTTTTGCATAGAATTTAAAATTGTCCTTTGGGAGTTTTTTTTTTGATTTAATTAGTTGATCATTCAGTTCACTATCGGATGAGACCAAATAATTACTCAATAATAGTCAGATAATATTTTTTGTGGGTTTTATTACAGAAATCCAGTTTTGCTCAATAATAAAATCCAATGCAGTTTTATTCCGAAATGGTGCACTTTCGACCCGTCCTTGATGGGGGCTAAATTACAACTCTATAGTACCAGATTCACCTCCCGAACGGAATACGAGCAATTACAAAGCATCTGTATACTCTCCCACTATCTATGTAAAACTAGCTAAAAACTTTGTTCGAACATGCTAATCCTAACAAATACCCTTCGGATTACAAAACATCTTTATGTGTATCAAAAAGTAATCATTGTGGAAGACTTAAGGTTATATATCACTACGCTATCACCAATAGGAGGAAGGCTGTATTGAAAAAAGTAACAAAAACGGGCACAAAATTATAAAATATTTTTTAGTTCCGCGCGAACGGAGTCGCGGGCACGGCTGATAGTTTGTAAAGAGCTCCTGAGACCACGTCGGCTACGACCGAGGGGCGCCGCTCCAATTTTCCATTGCCACTTATCTCGGTTACAATAGTCGTTGCGTGATCGAAGGACATATATCTAACTTTAGGCGCACTTAGCCGTAACTAAATAAAAATAAAACATTTCAATGTAAGCGTAGGCAACCGGCACGCGTTCGTATTGAGGAATTCCAATTATATATATATATATATATATATATATATATATATATATATATATATTTACTTTTTTACAATCATTTCCGCTTTTGTCTAGATATTTCAGTCTAAATCAGATTCCTTTTTACATTCTAAATTCGACTACTGTTATTATAAAAACTCCAGAATGGCTATTAAAAAAAAAAGTGGACCCACAAACACACAAGCTAAAGTTACTAATCTATATTGTCTTTAAAATAATCATGACACTCATCGAAATTAAATTTATAACTTCAACAGTTATCCTACCTGATTTTTGTATGATTCATGGCTAAAAACCTTACACAGTTTATATACAAGCAATATTATATCACCAAGCATAACCATATAGAACTTGTTGCTAGAGTATCGAGTTTTTTGTTGCATTGTTGAGTATTTTGTCGAAGGCAAATTACTTGGTCGCTTTTTTTGTACCTAACGGAAGATGAGTTTTTTTTTTAAACAGATCGAATACCTACTGTCCCGGGCAAAGCTATGTCCGGGATCCGACTTTTACCTCGTATTGACGCGTGTACGTACTACATACATAGAAAGGTATTAATTAATATCAATGTAATTGTTACACCCTGTCTGGGTTGTATTTGATACCACTCCCTTATCCAGGGTAATGGACTAATTAAATTTACTTATAGTGTGGATCAACGCTGGGCTTATTGTGCGTGATATTTTGAACTCAACACAATTATATATACAGGGTAATTAAAAAAAAAAGTTCAAAAAAATAATAGAGTGGCCTTGTAGACACTTGTCTGATGAAAAATATAGGTTTAATATGTAGTTGTAAGTTTGTATGTTTTATTGTCATTTGTCTAAGATTTTGCCGTAATATTCCCATTAGATGTTTATTTAATTTCAGACAATTATAATAATTCAGAGTACTTTTGGTAGACGTAAATAAAATGTGTCCTTTGTTTAATAACTTTGCATGTGTCAGAATTGCCGTTATTATATACGTATTAATTATATTTACATTTTCATATGAAATTCTAATTTTAATATACTCAATACTTCAAAGTACGTTTGTTCGAATGTTTATCCATCAATCACGTCTAAACGGCTTGAGAATACAAAAATTCGATAAAGAAATCACATATACCAGGTAACAGGATTATTGTTATTGAAACGTTAAGCAAAGACAGTGGCTAACGGTTAGTATTGTAAAATAAATTTAGCCGGATATAATTGGGACGCCATTTTGGGCATTTATAAGTGGTATATATATATATAACAGTCGGTCTGTTTGTGTCGACCTTCACGGTTAGTGGGCGGATGGCCGCTGTGCGCCCGCCGCTACTTTCACCTGTGTCCGCGATTCCATCGAAACTAAACTTCTAACGTTATTACAGCGCGTTCGTATGTTGCATTACTGTTTATTTATATACCGGCGCGTTGTTTGCTCATTGGCCATTTTGTCCGGTTTCAGTGCATTTGTGAAGCTCCCGGTGTATACTGTCATTTTTAATAACTCATCATACTGCTCTCTGTTGTATTATGCATGTGTGGTTGATAATAATCATGGCTTTTGTATGAAATATGAATTGTCATTCTCTTTTTGTATATTCCATATCTACCGAGTCGGTGTTATAATGTTCAGATAATCGAAACGCGTTCGATAGATTAGTAATACCCTTTTAATTTCTTGTGCAACTATGTCCCATTCTAGTATGAAACGAATAATTGATATTGTAATCGAGCTAAACATAAATGAAGCCGAATGCAGTCCACTCTGACGGAATTATATCATCATACACAATATGGGACCGATATTACGAAATGATACCAACTCAATCGTAAACCGAGCCAGTGTTTCTTGCTGGACAGGTGTTTGTACTAGTTGAAAGGTTAAAAAGAGATTGAGAATAACAATGTTAGGGACTTAGATGAGATGGAGTACTGATTGGATGTTATTGATATCGGAACATACAAGGAGTGTCTTGTACCATACGGTAGGATAGTGGAGCAGAGGACGTGGCCGCCCGTGTCTCGTATAGAGTGGAGCGAGAGGGAAGCGGGTGTGGGGGGGAGGGTGGCCGTGTGCGGGGGGAGGGCGGGTCCTCTATGCGCTTGAACCCGCGGCACGATGAAGGTGGATACCGAAGCCAGGGAGGCTCCGGGCGAGCCGGTCGCCGCGCCCGAGACTGCGACAGACAATAGTAGTAAAGATTCGCCAGTATCATCTCCTGACGGTTTGTTTAATTCACACTTCCTAACATATATTATATGCACGTGTAAATATCGAATCTCACTTCACATTCATGTCATAAACGCCACACTAACTCGACCGCCCGTGTCACCGCTTCCAGCCTCCATATAACAATATCACGGAATTATTATATATTATACACGATTTGAGAATATACATACATATCTATTGTTAATGTATTTATCTTTCATTAAATTATAATCACCGTAGATAGACTACGTTCGTGTAATGGCACGTTAAAAGAGTGACAGCAGTCATCATTATATAATAATTAACAAACTTACAGAAATATATGTATATATATTTATTTAATACGGTTTATAAGTGTTACGGTTTTAGAATGACGATAAGTGTCGCGGTAATTTAATATCATTTATTCCGTTATCGGAAAAACTAACCAGTCGCGCTGTTAGTCATTAGTAAAAACATTTTCATATCTCGTTATGTGTTTTCGGTTGATATAAATCTATGTCTAGATAAAACTAGAAAACACATTGTTTTATTATGTACCTATACATTGCCCTTCCTGTTCATACAAACTAAGTACAGTGTTCATACTTTGTACACATAATTCAATTGAATCGCAAGCCATGTCATGTATATATATATAACAATGACATATACTATACTTATAATGTAAAAATATCGACTATCTTGTTTTACAATTTAATATATACATACATATGTCGTAACATAATAAACATGTATACCTATATATATATACAAGTTGATTATTTAGAAGTGATTTTTAAATAAATATATGCGAATAAACTTTATAGTGCCTGTAATTCCTGATAATAGTTCTCTTATCTTCGTCCGAGTCGATGGAAAATTGATTGTTTGCGTGTAAAAAGTTACGTTATAGCGCCGTGGCTATGGTAGTATCGTTAGGGAGTGTATGTAAACGATTGGCAATGTTCAGAGTACCGGGTTCCGGAGGGTGAGGGGATACCGCGGCCCGACAGGGCCCTGCTCGCCAAGCTGGAGGAAGAAAACAGGCGTATCGAGGCGGACGCGAAGGCCGCTTCGCTGACCACAGTCCACAGCCGGAAGAGTTCCGACACGTCGCAGATATCCTTGGCTTCTGGTCAGTAAATGTTCCTTTATACCGGCGTTGTCGGACCAATCAATTACCTGCTCTTTGACTTTGTAAACAGTTTCACTAATGTCACATCGAACCTCCGGACAAATAGCGTCATAACTCTAAGAAGAATATCTGTAAAGCGAATAAATACTTTGGGACTACCTAGGTCTACTACCTACTACCTAGGACAACTACCTACTACCTAGGTATATTACCTACAACCTAGGACTACTACCTACTACCTAGGTCTACCTGACCTAGGTCATCGAGGAAGGATTTTAGATATTTAACATCACACTGTTACTGATAGGAGAAATGCTGTGTTTAAGAAGTTACAGAAACGCTCAAAATGTCTCAAGTAATTTTTATCTCCTCTCGAACGAAGTCGCGGGCGCTGGTAGTAATACTTAATATTAATATAAATGCGAAGGTGTGTTTCTTTGTTTGTCTGTTAAGCTTTCACACCTAAACCGCTGAGTCGATTGGGACGAATTTTGATCTAGACGCAGATGGGACCTTGGAGACGGTGGTAGGGTACTTTTTCTCGCGGAAAACTTATTTAAAGGGAGGAATTAACTTTGTATGTAACTGTTGCGTCATCCGGTTTAACAAAGTCAATATTGACAAGAACGTAGCCGCGGATATATATATATATATATACACATATATATATTTTGAAGCGATGATAGCTCAGTGGTAGTGTGCACGACTTCGCGTCAAGGGACGTGGGTTCGAATCCAAGCACCTACAATGAGCTTGAGCTTTCGGTGAAGGAAAACATCGTGAGGAAACCATAGCACGGTGGTAGGGCTTTTTCTAATGCCCGCCTGGGTAGCTACCACCCTCAAGTTGTAAACCTGCCTCCAAATACCAATAGGTATGTTCCGGCAGCTGTACTTGAGAGCCAGTCCCTCCGCAGGTTTAGCGTGTCTACCAACTTGCGCCGTATCGTCACTTTAAGATCAGGTGAGATTATGGCCATAACGCTAAACCATAAGTATAATATATATATATATATATATATATATATATATATATATATATATATATATATATATATATATATATATATATATATATATATATATATATATATATATATATATATATATATATATATATATATATATATATATATATATATATATATATATATATATATATATATATATACTCCAAAATAATAAATAATTTTGTCAATACTCATAAAACATAATAAGAGTTTTTTTATGAATTAGGGCCAAACGAGCAAGCGTGTCGCCTGAAGGTAAGTGATCACCGCCATCTATAGACACCCATAATACCAGAGGAATCGTAGCCGGCCTTTATAAGAGGGTCTGGCTCTCAAGTGCAAATACCGATCGTAGGTTTCAAACTTTAACATTAGGATACGAGTTTTTCTACTTCTTTTTCCATTTATTGTGAAATATATTTTTCACTTCTTCCGGCAGTCCTTATGACTGCTTTTTTAACATTACCTTTTACCTTTCGGTCAAAACAAATTTAACTGCGCGACACGCTTTACGTTACTGGGTTTAACAGAAAAAGAAACACCCGTTATCTCTTATCGGCAGCGAGAAAACGTGATAACATTAATACCTAAATCCATTAGTATTGCTCGCTTTAAAATACAAACAATGAGTATGGACGATAACATTTATGACTGGCTGTTCCGGTGGGTCCCTTTGCCCCTTTCCAGTGTCCCGATCACAAAGCCACCTAGCCTGTTGGGTAATCTCATAAAAGACACTCTCATACATACACGTATAACTGTAAATATATCTCCCTTTATATAGTTAAGGTTTAGCGTTACAGTGATAACCTCAAGCTAATGGTAAGTGACGATGTGTCCTACGATGGAGGACACGCTATACCTGTGGAGGAACTGGCTCTCAGGTGCAGCTGCCGGAACACACCTTTAGGTATTTGGCGGCAGATTTTCAACTTGACGGTGGTAGATAGAAGTACCGCGAAAGCTATGCCTGGTGGTTTTAGGGGGTAGTGTTGGGTGATTAGCACTCGATCAGTCACCACCACACGCCCCTCACGCCCCTCACGCTTTTGACCTGAGCTCGGGTTGTGTGCGTTGCGTTGAGGGAGTCCGTAAAAAGTTAAGATTTAGCGTTAATGCCATGATCTCACCTGATCTTAAGTGACGATACGGCCCGAGTTGGTAGACACGCTAAACCTGTGCGGGAACTGGCTCTCAAGTGCAGCTGGCGGAACACACCTATTGGTATTTGGTGACAGATTTTCAATTTTAGGGTGGCAGCTAGCTAGGCGGTCAGTAGAAAAAGCCATACCGCCATGCTATGGTTTCCTCACGATGTTTTCCGTCACCGAAAGATCAAGCTCATTGTAGGTGGTCGGATGCGAACTCACGTCCCTAGACGCGAAGTCGTACACACTACCGCTGATCTATTATCACTTCCATCGCTTTGTTATGAGTAATTTACCAAATGTTCATATAAAAAGTCATCTGAACTGTGTTTGTTCAAAAAAACGTCACCCTGGCATCAGCCAGAACATTGTCGAATAAAAACTGCCATTTTGTTCATAATCTCAATTTGACAGCGAGAGTAGGTATGCACTATATGTTGATCTGTATTGTTAATTATCACCGTGTTAGATTTCATTAAAATCGATCCAGTAGTTTCAGAATGATACGGGTACAAGGGTACTGAGAGAGCTAAAATGAACTTTGTCGATAATAAAGTACAACTTTGAAGCGATGATAGTTCAGTGGTAGTGTGTACGACTCTGCGTCAATGGACGTGAGTCCGAATCCAACCACCTACGATGAACTTGAGCTTTCGGTGAAGGAAAACATCGTGAGGAAACCACAGCATGGTGTTAAGGCTTTTTCTGATGCTCGACTGGCTAGCTACCACCCTCAAGTTGAATATCTGCCGCCAAATACCAATAGGTGTATTCTGGCAGTTGCACTTGAGAGCCAGTTCGTTCAGAGGTTCACGTCACTTAAGATCAGGTGAGATTATGACCATAACGCTAAACCTTAACTATATAAAAAAAAAAATATTTGCAATTTTCGCGAAGTATTTAATGCGCAGTTTCCACTCCATTGTAGTTTGAACATAGATTTTTTTGATATCTATATTGTAATTGAATAAATCGGATATGTTAATTTGTTTGTTTGAACGTTCTCATCTTAGTTACTTGTCATATTTCAATGATACTTTATGTATATCATAGAGCAGTAATGAAGGAAGGCATTAAGCTATTTATCATGAGCGAAGATGCATTGAGATTAGTACGATGAGATTAGTAGTGAGATTAGTATTTTTTTTTTTTTTTTATACTTAAGGTTTACCGTTATGGCCGTAATCTCACCTGATCTTAAGTGACGATACGGCCCAAGTTGGTAGACACGCTAAACCTGTGGAGGAACTGGCTCTCAAGTGCTGCTGCCGGAACACACCTACTGGTATTTGGCGGCAGGTTCACATCTAGAGGGTGGTAGCTAGCCAAGCGGGCATTAGAAAAAGCCCTACCACCATGCTATGGTTTCCTCACGATGTTTTCCTTCACCGAAAGCTCAAGCTCATTGTAGGTGCTTGGGTTCGAACCCACGTCCCTTGACGTGAAGTCGTGCACACTACCACTGAGCTATCATCGCTTCAAAACTCTATGCAAAATAGCAACGCTATGTAAGAATATATAGAAACTTAGGGTTGTCAGTGATTTCTCATCGGCGTGTGCGGTGTGTCGGGTAGCGGTTCGTCGCACGTTATCCGATTTACTCACAATGGAGGTGTGAAAAAAATAGAATTATAGTTAAATAACGAAACAACACGGTTTCTTCACAATCGAGCGTGTTACTTACGTTCACGTTAACAAACGAGTTTTTTTAATTCATTACAATATTTATAACATATTATCTAAAGTATTCATAAACCTTAATCACGTCTATCAGCTGTCATCTCAGAATTCACACTTTTCATGCACGTATATACAGTACAGTTCAAATACACAGTCCCTCCATATCTTCTTAGGTCTACCTCTTCTACATTCATCCACCTTCATACTCATTCTTCTTATAGATACAATTTTTTTTTTTTCGGTTTAGCCATTTGGCCATAATCTCACCTGATCGTAAGTGACGATACGGCCCAAGTTGGTAGACACGCTAAACCTGTGTAGGAACTGTGTAGGAAACTGGCGGCAGATTTACAAATTGAGGGTGGTAGCTAGCCAGGCGGGCATTGGAAAAAGCCCTACCACCATCCTATGGTTTCCTCACGACGTTTTCCTTCACCGGAAGTTCAAGTTCATTGTATGTGCTTGGATTCGAACTCACGTCGTTTGACGCGAAGTCGTGCACACTACCACTTAGCTATCATCGCTTCATTTTTTCCCTTCTCGTAACATGCCCATACTACGCTAGCCTCGACGCCTCAATAGCCCAAAATGGTGGACACGCTAAGCCTAGTGGACCGACTGGCTCTCATGTTCAACTGCCGAAACACACCTATTAGTATTTGGCGGTAGATTTTCAACTTGAAACTGGTAACTAGCCATGTGGGCATAAGAAAAAGCCATACTACCACTGTATGGTTCGAACACGATGTTTTTCTTCACTGAAATCTTCTTAGGGATTCGAACTCGCGTCCATGTATGCGGCGTCCGTACGCGCTACCGACTAAGCTATCTCATTTGACTGACACTAAATGGAATTCACGCTGTACTTCGAAGCGGTTGTTTGTATTTTTATGAAAGTTATTAAAACCTTGATAAATAATCTACAATGATCATCGTGACGCAATGTAACTGCGGAGTTGCCGCCGCTGCACTATAAATCCAAGTTAACGTTACCTCAACTGTTATAAGTTATCTAACGTTAACTTCTGCGTCCGGCTTCGTTCGCGTGGCGCCAAAATTTGACTTAATATTTTTTTCCCGATTTGTAACATTTCCCTATACAGGTTTCCTCCTATTGGCGGTAGGGTGATGTTAAATAGCTTAATGCCTTTCCCAATAATTGCTCTATCAAATAAGAAAATAATTTTTGAAGCCCGACAAACTGTTCCTAAGATTAGGTACGTTAAAACAAACTTTTTGCGCTTTATAATATTACTAGCTTTTACCCCCTTTTACCTTATCAAATCGGATAACATAAAAAGTTTCATACAAAGTTAATTCCTCTGTTTACCTCACTGACAATAAGTTTTTCGTGAGAAAAGGTAGTCTATCACCGTCTCCAAAGCTTTATCTATCTATATACCAAAATTTATCACAATTTATTCAGCGGTTTAGGCGTGACAACGTAACAAACAAACAAACTCACATTCGCATTTATTAAGTAAAGATTAATATAGATCAATTTTTACCTCTGTCTTCGCTTAGGTTGATGTAGTTTTCTTTTTCCTCTAAATGTTAGTTTTGTATCCCGAGGGAAAAGCATTTTCCTCTAATGCACTCTGAGTCGTTTCCTGACAACAACGTATATGAAAAATTTCATAATAACTTATTGACCAATTAAATTGTGAAAGCGTAACGGAGAAGCTCGCATTTGAATTTATAATATAAGTGTAGTACTGTTCTGAAGTAGTGATTTGCTTAGTGCTGACATGCGCGCATCGCGTCGATAGATTCGAGTTTCAATTCCAGTAATTGATTCGAGGTCACGGCGCAGGGTAAATCATGATGAAACCATATACCAAGCCGGTAGGGCATTTTGTATTGGTCTGCTGGCTAGTTTATATGTGTGTTGTGTGAGCCAGTGTCTTCATTAAACTTGTCCATAATCTCCGGTTTCATCGTCGCTTAACATCAGGCGACATTGTCACCAAAACGCTAACAAAACTTCAATGGTGATTCTGCAATATAACTTAAAAAAATTGTTTCTTTGACAGTCAATCATATCAAAACTGTTAAAGTTATATGTACCATAGCATGGTGGTAGGGCTTTTTCTAATGCCCACCTGGCTAGCAACCACCTTCAAGTTGAAGGTTTACTGCCGAATACCAAAAAGGTGTGTTCCGGCAGTGGCACTTAAGAGCCAGTTCCTGCACAGGTTTAGCGTGTCTACCAACTTGGGTCGTATCGTCACTTAAGACCACGTGAGATTATGGCCATAACGCTAAACATTAATTATATTTTTTTTTAAGTATATGATTTCTATGGGAAGTAATTCGTAGGTGGATCTAAGATACTTAGTTATAGAATTTCATTGTTCCACTTGTATTGTTTTTTTTTTTTTTTACATTTATTTTTGTATATGTTACCGGCCAAACCGGATGTTAGCACACACTAGTGTTTCCTAGGCCAAACCAGTGCATCCTTAAAACGATAGAATATACCGGCAAGACAGAGGATGACCTCGGCGACATCATTCCGAAAATTCTTTGGAGAAATTATGAGTGGCTTTACAAAGTTATCACGGATCCAACCTAACATGACCCAGCAAACACCTCTACGAAATCTACCTGTGATTGATATAGGGATGAATTATGGCCCTATAAAAAGCTTGTTCATCCGAAAATCGAGTTTGGCCGGCAACATAGAAAACGATAAATCTAAAAAAATAACAAAGGGTTGATTGATTAATGAAGGAAAAACTTCTATAGGAGGATTTGTATAGGGAGAAAATTCATGTAAATCGTCATCGACATGGTGACATTTTAATTTAAGGTCATACAAATAATTTGGATATCCGCAAATAACAACAGTAAACAGTTTTAAGTTTTCACTACTGTCCTTATGAATGCTTTGCTTTTTTTTTTTTTTAATTCGCCGTTTCCTTTTGTATTGATAAAAATAAAACGCAGCTAGTGTAAGATAAATGGTAGAATAATTAACAGCGACAAGTTCGTCGCAAGAGGCCGAAGCCCGCGTCAGCTGCAGCAGCAGCAACGGGGAGGAGGACCTGTGGAGCCTCTGGGGCAGGATCGTCAGCAACTGGGACACGGAATGGCGCCGGAGGAACCAGTTCGTCCGCGACCTCGTCCGCCAGGGTGTCCCGCACCATTTCCGCGGGATAGTCTGGCAGCTCCTCGCCGGTGTCGATATATCGCCGGAGAAAAAGCTATACGCTTCCTATATCAAGGTACGCGCTGTATTCGATCGATGTGTTCACACTTTCATGTTCGCGTAGATGTTTCTGTTGTCGCTTTGCAACGCATTTTTCATACCAGTCGTTGTGTTGTATGATGGAAATTTGTTAACAAAAACTCGGTTTTAAACGCAATTCAGTTTTCGACGTGTGTATTTTCGTAATGGTAGCACTTATTATTAATAGCCGGAAGTTGGAATTTAAAAGAAATCGGTTGAACCGTTTGCTACCAAACTTCTCAGGATCACAGACTGGACTATTACCTGAAAATTGGAACATAATGGCTCCTTTGACCTTTATATATATCAAATATTATTGCACTAATAAAAAATTCATAAATTAATAATAATTTTTAATAAAGTTTATTTAATTTAGTATCTCACAGCCACAGTTGTCACAGAGAATTCATTTTTATTGCCCATTTTAAGTTTATGTTTACAATGTAGTAATAGTTTTTACAATTAATCTCGTTGCGAGCGCTGCGCTTGTAACGTTTTCCATTAACTTTCTCTTTGCTTTGCCCCGTCCACTGACTGCGGTTCGTTATTCCGTCTTTATTATAAATATAATTAAAGTTGTTTAGTGTAATAATTAAATTCGTACATATATATATATATATAGAGTGAGAGGACCGGCTTTAATAATAACGTGATTCGTGATTTCGTTCTGTTAATCAGGCCAAATCGGCATGCGAGAAGGTGATACGACGCGATATTGCGCGCACGTACCCAGAACACGATTTCTTCAAAGAGAAAGACGGACTCGGGCAAGAGTCGCTGTTCAACGTGATGAAAGCGTACTCGTTGCACGACCGCGAGGTCGGCTACTGCCAGGGGTCAGGGTTTATCGTCGGCCTACTACTCATGCAGGTCAGTAGTCCCTTACGGTGGTGCCCTGCTGATGTACCCGACCGAGCACTTACGCAAGCCCACTGTAAATTGCCTATGTTTTGTAATTACTAACACTCGTTAACACGACGCTTGGTTCGAGCTTAGTTCATACGCCAAACTAACTTGGGACGGACTGTCTCTCAGTGCGGGCTAGCGGTGTCTCCTGACAGGGTATAGATACACTGATACGACACTTTGAATATCAATCAATTGATTGAACTTTAGTCTTATGTTTCGTAATTCTTTACGCGCGCTAACACAACGCTTGATTTGAGCTTATTTTTAGCACCAACTTACTAGGGACGGCCTGTCTCTATGTGCGGGCTAATCGTGTCTCTCGACAGAGTATAGATACTCTGATTCGTGACTTTGAATACCAGTCAATTGATTGAACGCTAAATAGCCTGTTTTTTATTTATTCACACGCGCTAACACACCGCTTGATTCGATCTTAGTTTATACCCCTCACTAATCTGGGACGGACTGTCTCCATGTGCGGACTAGTGGTGTCTCCTGAGTGAAGATACACAGACACGACATTTTTAATATCAATCAGATGAAAAAAGGTAGGTTTGTGGATGTTTCTATGGTCGCAAGTTACACATGTAGCTCGATGATGTCATACACGACACTAACTGGCCTGACAAACTTGGTTCTGCACATCTCATTAGTAAAATATTTAGTGCATACGAACTTACTTGTGTATAGTGAAATTCCCGTCTATAAAATAGACAAGCAATTATTTGAAATTTACAATAACGGTATTAATTAAAAATGTCAACCCGAATTTACAGGGTGTAGAAATTGATGAACGCAAAAATTTTTGGTTCTTGGTGTCATTGGGAAGTTTCTGTGTTTAAATTTCAATTCAATAGGTGAAGATTTTTTTGTCCCCTATACAATATTTGCGACCTTCGTTTATGTGTCACTAGTTAATTAAAAAAAAAAATCTCTTCTTAGTTAGTGTCTGTGTTACGATAAAAAAGTTTTGTCCAAATTTCATGCTTCCATCTTCGGTACTGTCAATGAGTCAATCAACTAGCTTCTCTATGTATATGTATTATTACATTTGATTCGAATGCTATTTGGGCACCCCTCCTTTTTCTACGGACAAAGTGATCGTTCCAGGCTAAGTTTCTCTCACGACCGTAGTTTTTACTGTCCCACTTGCGATCGTTAGACCCGGTACCTTGAATTAAGTATGGAATAACTTTTTAGGCCGGTCGTTGAGAGCGTGGCATGACGTCACAATGACGTTAGTTTCATCCCGCATCGTCACGACGTCAGCCGTCGCTGCAGCCATGTTTACAGTCTTAAAGACGCTAAGTGGAACACAGCCACAGTTGACTCACGGATCGTGGTACTCCAACTGTTGTGACTCGTTAAATGCGTGATAATAGTTCTCGATCTGTTTATTGATGCCTCTCAGATGCCCGAGGAGGAAGCTTTCGCAGTGTTAGTTAAGATAATGCAGCAGCATCGCATGCGGGACATGTTCAAGCCGAGTATGGCGGAACTCGGCCTCTGCATGTTCCAGTTGGAGAATCTAGTACAGGAACTACTGCCGGATCTGCACGTACATTTCCAGTCGCAGGTAAGACGACACATTGCTTTTATACGAAATATTGTTCACTTATGTTTTAATTACGTGTGTATAGAGTTCCTTGAATAGGATGGAGAAATTGATAGCCGCAGGAAAGCCAGACGAAAACACAGGACTAAAATTTTTGTGACAAAACAATGTTCTAATGCAGGTTCACGGAGGAGGATAGAGAATGTGTTCGCTCACACACAAACATACATACATTCACACATCCATACACATTCTCATACACACATACATACATACACCATACACACACAAAAGCACATACACACGTTTACGTGTCTGAGGATTAAGTGATCTAGATTTATTTTTGAAGTAGGGGGAAAACGAGCAAGCGTGTCACCTGATGGTAAGTGATCACCGCCGCCCATGTACACCCACAACACCAGAGGAATTGTAGGTGTATTGCTGGCCCTTATAGGAGGGACTGGCTCTCAAGTGCCACTGCCGGAACACACCTATAGGTATTTGCCGGCAAGTTTTTCAACTTGAGCTAACCAGACGGGTATTAGTAAAATCCATACCACCATGCTATGGTTTCCTCACGATGTTTTACTTCGCTGAAAGCTCAAGTTCATTGTAGGTGGTTGGGCTCGAACTCGCGTCCCATGTCGCGGCGTTCCTACACGCTACCACTAAGCTATCATCGCTTCAAGGCATAGAAGGTATTATAAAGTGTTTCTTACAGAATCTGCGCGTTGTACATATGTATGTATGTGTGTGTGTATGTTTGTATGTATGTTTGTATGTATGTATGTGTGTGTGCGCGTCTGCGTGTTATATTGAATATTTGAAGGTTTCACGTCTACCGCGTGTGAACTGCACGCATTTTTTTCCCCTTGTTTGGTAACTCGTCATCGTTTGCCGTAGAGTTTCAACACATCGCTGTACGCGAGCAGCTGGTTTCTGACGCTGTTCACTACGACGCTGTCTCTGCCCCTCGCCTGCCGGGTCATGGACGTCTTCCTGTCCGAGGGTATAGAGATAGTGTTTAAAGTGGCCCTGGCCTTGCTAACCCTCGGGAAGAACGATCTGCTGTCACTCGACATGGAAAGCATATTAAAGGTAAGTCTAACCTGGCATCTATCTCTTAGTAGTTATGACCACAATCTCATCTTATGTTAAGTGACTAACATTGGCTCTCGAATGCAACTGCCGGATAATACCTATTGGTATTTGGCGGCAGATTTTCAACTTGTTACCCAGGCTGGCGTTAGAAATAGCCCTACCACCGTGCTATGGTTTCATCAAAATTCACAGAAATCTCAATCTTAATACAAGTGGATTTGAACCCACGTCCCTTGACGCGGCATCCGTACAGACTACCAAGTGAGCTATCATCGCTTCGTTTTTTTTTTTTAACTCAACATACAAACCCATACAAAGTTACATGCCAGTAAAAGACGTTAATTATTTAGATTATAAAAAAATCTCATACAACTAATTATATAGTCTATAATTAACTAGGGTCTTATGGACTGTGTTATCGTGGGTTCGAATCCCGCTTAGGGCAATTATTTGTGTGTTGTTTCGATTTCGGTGGTTCTTTTGACTTGATTGAAGCGACGACAGCTCAGTGGTAGTGTGTACCGCGTCGCGTCAAGAGACCCGAATTCGAATCCACCTACAATGAGCTTGAGCTTTGCTGAAGGAAAACATCGTGATGAAACCATAGTATGGTGGTAGGGCTTTTTGTAATGCCCGCCTGAGTAGCTACCACCCTCAAGTTGTAAACCTGCCGCCAAATACCAACAGGTGTGTTCCGGCAGCAGCACTTGAGAGCCAGTTCCTCCACGGGCTTAGCGTGTCTACCAACTTGAGCCGTATCGTCACTTAAGATCAGGCGAGATTATGGCCGTAACGCGAAAACTTAAGTATATTTTTATCAATCAGAAGCAGAAATCCTTTTTTTTATACTTAAGGTTTAAGCATTATGGCCATAATCTCACCCGATCTTGACGATACAGCCCAAGTTGGTAGACACGCTAAACCTGTGGAGGAACTGGCTCTCAAGTGCAGCTGCCGGAACACACCTATTGGTATTTGGCGGCAGGTTCACAACTTGAGGGTGGTAGCTACCCAGGCGGGCATTAGAAAAAGTCCTACTAAGCTCATTGTAGATGCTTGGATTCGAACTCACGTCGCTTGACCACTGAGCTATCATCGCTTCAAAATAAAATAAAAAAACAAGTTTGCTACGGCTATATAAGCAGTGATGGGGGTAGTTGTGTCGTCGTTGAGGTCAATTGCCTACAATATATAAAAAAAACATCTAAATGAGCAAAAGTCATAATGAAATAATAGGTGCTAATGATATATATATATATATATATATATATATATATATATATATATATATATATATATATTTTTTTATTTATTTTTTTTCAGTACATACAAAAGGAATTACCAGCGAAGGCGGAAGCCGATCAGGACGCGTTCATGAATCTGTCTTACTCGATAAAGGTGAACCCGAAGAAGATGAAGAAGCTCGAGAAGGAATACACGGTCATTAAAACGAAGGAACAAGGCGATATCGCGGTGCTCAGAGTGAGTCCTATACGTTTTATTATTATTATCCACTTTTCTATTTCTGTTTATTCACCGGATAGGCTGATATCGATAATTTGCAGTAAGCACCTCTGGGTTTTTGGTAACACGTATTGGTCACACGTCCGCATTCTACGATTGTTAAGTACGAATGGTTTATTTAAATAAAAACAATTTAATAATAATAAAAAAAACATAAAAAAGTTATTAATATTTTTCGATATACTAAAAAGTTATATATATAACAAAAAAAATAATAATAATTGAAATCTATCGAAATGAAAAATTTCATCGAAATCGTTAGAGCCGTTTCCGAGATACCTGAAATTTATATATATAATTTTTTTTTTATGTATATATTTTTTTACTAATTTTCCGCTCCATCCCGTAATATACTTTGGGGGCATTGATTAATTACGTAAGGATAATTGTGGTCGATTTTCACTCCCCTACCCCCATGTAAGTGTACGTAAGATTTCTCGAACCCCCTACCCCTTTCTTACGTCAAGATTCTATTTTTATATTCTAAATAATAAACTGCTATGTTAGGAAAGGAAATGTTATTTTTTTATAAATGAAAAAAAACGAAAATACACGGGAAAATGTACTATATTTTTTTCTATAGAATCGAACATGGATAACAACAAAAATGTATGAAATTATAGTAAGTTATATTATTTTTTTTTACAATAATCAATAAAAATTAATTTTATTTAAATTAAAATTCAACGGTACACTTTAAAATTAAGCAAACTATTCGGAATCCAAAATGTAATTACATTTTAATATTGAATTTAGATTCACGAAGTAATACGTAAGAATTAATGTCAATATTATCCCAAAGCGCATTACCAAATTACTGGGCAGTGAGCTCAAGAACCAAGACGAACGGGTTCGATCTCAGAAGGCTATTAGGGGGGGGGGGAACAATATGTGATCGATTGTGATGCCTGGAATTGACACCCGAGGGGTGACAGAACGAGAGGTCTGGGCATCCGCTAATAACTTTTATTAATACACACATTAAATCATTATTATGTAAAAAAATTGTACTTAAAAATCTTCA
Organism: Actias luna; assembly: GCA_039707435.1. Classification (NCBI taxonomy): domain Eukaryota; kingdom Metazoa; phylum Arthropoda; class Insecta; order Lepidoptera; family Saturniidae; genus Actias; species Actias luna. The sequence continues at coordinate 20,460,746 of JAZHAC010000001.1, read as the reverse complement.
AAGCAGTCATGAGAACTGCCGACAGAAGACTGAAAACTTAAAACTAAAACAAACAAACAGTCGGCATATCCAAATTAGTTGTTTGATCTTAAATATAAAACTTGTCAATCAAAATTGTTTAGAGCGCAATGGGTTATATGAATAGGAACAGACGCAGTGTGTACGTGAACACGTCACGCGACCATGTCGATGACGAGTTACGTGAATTTACTCCCTATCCAAACTCGTATATAGAAGTTTTCACTTGAAAAATATATATACATGCAGATCGAGTTTCATGCCAATTCTCTTCGAAGACCGCATACTTATGATCTAAATTGAATAAAGATTTTTGATTCGATTAAATTGACGCATGAAACTAAACGGTGTTACCAGTTTCCGTTTCCGGTTTCCGGTTGCCGATCGTGATGTTGAGACGTGTCGGGTTTATGGTTGCAGTGTTTACGGCAGGAGAACCGTCTGCTGAAGCAGCGCGTGGAGATCCTCGAGAAGGAGAGCTCCGCGCTGGCCGAGCGGCTGGTCCGGGGCCAGGTGGACCGCGCCGAAGGTGAGGAGGAGACGTTCGCGCTCGCCCGGGAGGTGCACGCTCTGCGCCGCGCCAACATGGACGCGCAGCAGCGGCTCGCGCTGGCCCACGACGAGATCCGCTCCCTCGAGATGACCATCGCTGAGGTATGTGCAATACATTACACCTTACAACCTCCACTCGACTTTATATACCTCATACTACTTATACCTTAAACTACTCCTCTTTAATATACCTCACAGTACTCCGCTTCACTCCACATTTAAATACACCACTCTACTACATTCCACTCCTCATTATCATACACCAAACTACTCCACTTCACTCCGCTTTAATATACCCCACACTACTCCACTTCACTCCGCTATGATATACCATGCACTTCTCCGCTTTAATATACCCCGCACTACTCCACTTCACTCCGCTATGATATACCATGCACTTCTCCGCTTTAATATACCCCACACTACTCCACTTCACTCCGCTATGATATACCATGCACTTCTCCGCTTTAATATACCCCGCACTTCTCCACTTCACTCCGCTATAATATACCATGCACTACTTTGCTTTAATATACCCCGCACTACCCCACTTCACTCCGCATTAATATATCCCACACTACTCCACTTCACTCTGCATTAATATACCCCACACTACTCCACTCCACTCCGCTTTAATATTACCACACACTACACCACTTCACTCCGCTTTAATATACCCCACACAAGGGATGTCACGGAGGTGAGGTATACCGGAGCCGGTATCGGAACCAGAGGATTATAATCTGCTTTATCGGAGTCGGAATCGGTAATATTAACAACTTGCGAATTTTAAATTCCCATGTGTACGATGTTTAAAGAGTTATTTGAATTCACAGTTCTATATCGTATAAGTGTCTCAAAGAAATTGTTTATAACGAGTCATTAAATTTTAATAAAAAATATTTATTCATACTTCAGAATTTTATTACACTGCAACGATCAAATAGTGCGTTCTACGGATTTATATGCATACACTTACTAAGTACTAGTTACACGCGATACCTACGTTTGATTTGAGTACTCCACAAGCTTCTCGTGTCCTTTTGCCAAAAAAAAATATTTTAATTATAATTACAGTGCACTTTATCGATATAGGAGGCAAAAATATATTTTAATATTTTTAATATATATATATAAATTATTTAATATAATTTAATATATATAATTATAAATAAAATTTATTTTGAGATTATTTAACATTATTGTAAATATCCATATCCATATCCATATACAGATATATGTCAGGGGATAAAAGGTAAATATGCCTGTTAACGGAAAATTTCCGTAAACGTTCTAGAACAACTCGAGGCAGTCCTCGCTCGATGATATGGATGGGGCTGGTGGTGGTGGACCCAAGGGCGAGGAGTTGGCCCGATGCCTCCAGAGGGAGCTGGTGAGGGCGCGCCTTCACGCCGCAGAGAGGGAGGCGGCAGAGAGGGAACTGACTGCACGTATAACGGAACTGGAAAACGAAAACAAGAGTTTGAGACGTCAACGTGTCGATAACAACGTCGCGCACCTCCAGGTAATTAAACACACCGTTTATTTTATTACCGTGTTGCTGTTAATTCGCTTTCTTGTATGTATTTTAATTCCCGATCTGTTGATACTTGAATTTTGGATCATAGTTCAGAAGTGGGATGACAGTGAATGAAAAGGTGATAAAATTGTTTTGTTAATATTTTTGATAGAAATGTTTAATTTATTTATAACTTACTTCCCGATCAGCTAAATACGTGAATATAGCTCAAATATAACAGATGGGTGAACAGAATGCACCAAAATTTCATTGCCATAATATTGAAAAACAGAAATTCATGACCAAATAAAAAAAAATAATATACCATGTTTCTTAACTGACTAAATGATATAACATAAAGGTTTAGAAACGAAAAACACGGGGCACATGGTTGCACATTGGACGTGGGTTCGAATCCCTGTAATGAAATTGAGCTTTCGACGTGAGCAAACATTGTTATGGTACCATAACAAAGAGACGCTTTTGATAATTTCCACATGGTTAGCTACCACCCTCGAGTTGTAAATCCGCCGTCAAATACCTATAGGTGTGTTCCGGCAGTTACACCTGAGACCCAATCCCTCCACTAGGCTTTCGACTACTGGATAAAGATTAATATAGCAAATTATTGTATTTCCATTTCAAACTTGTTGACCCCACAGTCGTTGTCCTGTCTTAACTATATATATATATATATATATATATATATATACTTAAGGTTTAGCGTTAGGGCCATAATCTCACCTGATCTTAAGTGACGATACGGCCCAAGTTGGTAGACACGCTAAACCTGTGGAGGAACTGACTCTCAAGTGCTGCTGCCGGAACACACCTATTGGTATTTGGCGGAAGGTTTACAACTTGAGGGTGGTAGCTAGCCAGGCGGGCATTAGAAAAAGCCCTACCACCACGCTATGGTTTCCTCACGATGTTTTCCTTCACCGAAAGCTCAAGCTCATCGTAGGTGCTTGGGTTCGAACCCACGTCCCTTGACGCGAAGTCGTGCACACTACCACTGAGCTATCATCGCTTCAAATATATTGAATTGGTATGATAATTAATAAAAAATATATATATTAATCAAAAACATTGTGTCCATTATTGTAATATTCTATGACAACTGACAGTTATGTAAAATTAATATAGGTTTTATGTATTAATTTTTCATTTTCTTAAATTATTAAAAAAAAATTAATTATTCTGGTCAACTTACTTAATTGTTTCTTTCATAAGCACCATCTCCTGACAAATTAACACAACAAGAAAATAATTAGCGAAATTGTTCCATCCGTTCACTCGTGATGCGATGACCAAAGGAAATAGAGATTCATATATATATATATATATATATATATATATATATATATATATATATATATATATATACCGATTGTAATTTTCAGGATGAGCTGATTGCAGTTAAGTTACGTGAGGCCGAAGCGAATTTGTCCTTGAAAGACCTCAGGCAGCGTGTTACAGAACTCTCGGAAGCCTGGCAACGACACTTACAAGTAAATACTATGTGTATTTTTGTATTAAGTAACTGTTTATTACATCTATACTTATACTTGTGTATTAATAATTATAAAATTAAAGAAACATATACAATTGTTTTTATAACGGACTCAACAATATGAATTTAAAGATTGGACACGAATAACGTGCGCCTGATGTTTTTCGTTTAGAATCTCTGAGTTTATACTGTTTAGTCCATTATAAAAATATTGTACTTAAAAAAAATTAAACGTGCGTTTTAGGGTTATGTGAAAGAAATTTTGACATATTTCGTTCGTCTGTCAGTGTTAAATACACTCATCTGTCATACCTCTATCTCCTTTTTTTCTTATTTACATTTTCATACATTGTCATCCCACTTCTGAACTGTGGTCCAAATTTCAAGTATATAGATGATCGGGAAGTTAGTTTAAATTGAATTACAAAATTCCACCCGGAAAGACATACAGGAGAGCGGGAGACATGTATTTTTGTATGTTTATAACGAATAAACTCAGAAACTATTGGACAAATTTCAAAAATTCTTTCATCATTAGTACGCTATATTGTTCCCGAGTAACATATACTATATTAATTACTAGAGAAGTAATAAAAACTTTGCTGATTTGAACGCGTTAATACCAGTAGCTATCGGATTCAATACTATAGAATATACTAGACGGATTTCAAGAATTCTGTTTGCATTTAGTAGAGCAATATTTGAAGTATGCTTAGGGTATTTAACATCTCACTACCATCAGTTCGAGGAAAGCTGTATTGATGAAAAAACATGGACAAATATTTTTAAATTACTTTTAGGTCCATGCGAATGCAGTCACAGCCTTAGGCAGTAATATAGAGTCAAATGTCTAAGTATTTGAATTAAAATTGTGAAACGTATATAGTTTTGTTATACAAATTATTAGCTTAAAAGTTTAAGTTATGAAAGGAATAGGGATCGCGATCTGATATCAATTAATTAAAGAATCGATCTTTTTGCTTTAAAATTTCGTTTTTTAGATCGATTCACAGCTCTGAATCGATTCTGTGAATCGATCTTTCATCCTTGAAAATCGCGAATAATTTCTTTTATATTTTGAATGAAGAGGTCTCTACATTGATTTATATAAAAAAATACTATATTAATATGTCGATTTTTAGAAATCGATCTTTTAGATGCCCACCATTTTTGAAACGATTCATTAGGAATCGATATAAGAAAAATCGACTTTTAAAAGATTTTAAAAAGTCACTCATTTAGATATCGATTTTGTTCTTTAATACATTGATTAGGATTTTATACATTAAAAAAATAAATGAGCGGTTTCGGAACAAAGTATGACTTTAGAGGGATATCTTATGAAAGAAAACAAGTATGGAACAATCAAATTTTTTTAAAGTACAAATCTGTTCTTCGAAACAAAGTTCATTTTACTATATATTTAAATAAGTTATATATTAATGAAATGGAGTCAACTTGATTCTTCACGTTAGTCACTTCTTTACATATATTATCACATAGAGTGGCGACGCGTCGCCATGCCAACAGTAGGTCTGAATCATCGTATTAGAGGTTTCACATTAAAATAAAACGACATGACAAATCAAAAAATATATATGTTTATAAAGTACTCACCTGCAATAATTATTTTGGCGAAAGACATAGGAAGTGCCTAATGCCTAAATTATGTAACAAACTGCCGCTAACCTTTATTATTATTACTTACACAAAATGCATATTGAAAAATAAAACCAAACAGTTCCTTCTAGATATATAATATAATTTTTTTTTTATAGTTAAAGTAGGTAGGTAGTTATGGCCATAATCTCACCTGATATTAAGTGACGATACGGCCCAAGTTGGTAGACACGCTAAACCTGTGGAGGGTCTGGCTCTCAAGTGCAGTTGCCGGAACACACCTATTGGTATTTGGCGACAGATTTTCAACTTGAATGTGGTAGCTAGCTATGATATCCTCACGGTGTTTTCCATCACCGAAACCTCAGGCTCACCGTACGTGGTTGGATTCGAATTCACATCCCTTGACGCGAAGTCCCAACCACTGAGCTATCATCGCTTCAAATTATGAATTAGTATTATGTAACGTACGTCTACCAGAAGTTACGTTGTATAGTCTTATGCAGTATCATATGACTAACCAGAGTATTTTATAAAAAAAAAAAAAACCATCCCACCTTGAACCACCACATTGAAGCGATGATAGCTCAGTGGTAGTGTGCACGACTTCGCGTCAAGGGACGTGGGTTCGAACCCAAGCACCTACAATGAGCTTGAGCTTTCGGTGAAGGAAAACATCGTGAGGAAACCATAGCATGGTGCTAGGGCTTTTTCTAATGCCCGCCTGGCTAGCTACCACCCTCTAGTTGTGAACCTGCCGCCAAATACCAATAGGTGTGTTCCGGCAGCAGCACTTGAGAGCCAGTTCCTCCACAGGTTTAGCGTGTCTACCAACTTGGGCCGTATCGTCAGTTAAGATCAGGTGAGATTATGGCCATAACGCTAAACCTTAAGTATAAAAAAAAAAAAAAAAAAAAAAAAAAACTATATTTCCGGGGTCTGTTCGCCTGCAGGAGCACAGGCAGGAGAGCCCCGTGACTCCGGTGCCGTCGAACGTGGTCTCCGACATCATGGCGACGCCGAAGAAGCTGCTGCGCGCGTGGGAGGGCCGCTCCGCGGACCTGGTCAAGCTCGACGAGGAGCTCATGACGACCAAGATAAGGGAAGTCGAGGCGCTCACCGAGCTCAAGGAGCTGAGGCTCAAGGTGAGTGCGGACGGAGGTGGGAGAGTGGAAATCAAGGGGGGTAATGAGTGAGTTGACATTGGTGGGGGAGTGGGAATGTGGAAATTGCAGGTAAGTGAGAGTGTGGAAATCAGGGGAAGTGAGAGTGTGGAAATTGGGGATAAAGTGAGAGCAAACCATTGTGAAGTGAGTAGGACTAGAAGGAAGGAGCTGAGTCTCACGGTGAGTGCGGCGGGAGAAGGGGGAGGGAGAGTGAGAATAATGCAACATTTCCTAAGTATGGGTCGTAAGTGAATACATTTTATTGTTCTTTATTTATTTATTTATGCATCACAAAAAAATGTTGGTACACAAATGACGACATGAGCGTTAGTAGCTAACTGTGTTGTAGCCACTATCGCCCACCTTCGGAATATATCTATACAACTTTAAAGTAAGCCTACAAAAAACGATGAAATAAATTCTGTTTACTTTATCTTTACTAAACAAAGCAATTGCAAACTGAGCAATGTGTGTGTGATAAATAAAGCAATTGCAAACTGAGCAATGTGTGTGTGATAAACAAAGCAATTGCAAACTGAGCAATGCGTGTGATAAACAAAGCAATTGCAAACTGAGCAATGTGTGTGTGATAAACAAAGCAATTGCAAACTGAGCAATGCGTGTGATAAACAAAGCAATTGCAAACTGAGCAATGTGTGCGTGAGTGTGTGCATGTTTATGTATGTAATACAATGAGTTTGCCAGAGTAAGCGTGTAAACTGTAGAAATGTAACGTGATATTAAATAATAGGAAGCAATTGTTCATTTCCCTCATGAGACATTAAAATAACATGTATGTAACATAACGACTTGAAAACAAGCATATAACGCGTTATGTTTGGATAAATAGGTTCCAGTGTCAGCCATGATTGCTCTACCGAATAAATGCAGCATTCGTATTCCGACTGTGCTCTCTGAAAGCTGTGTCACGGACATGAAGGATGTGTGGGTTGTAGTGAAACGTGCCTTGCGGGTAAAGATAGATCCAAATGACTTGTCACTAATAGGAATACAATACAGGGTGTGAGAGTACTGAGAACGAGGAAGTGATGCTCTTGGCAGGTGATGGAGCTGGAGACACAGGTGCAGGTATCGACGAACCAGCTGCGGCGGCAGGACGAGGAGACGCGGCAGCTGCGCGACACCTGCGAGCTGGCCCTGCAGCGCGAGCGCGCCCTGCTCGCTCGCCAGCGGGACTTCCACCACAAGTACGCCGACCTCGAGAGCAAGGTCACTCCGCCGCTCACTCATTCATACCTTCACTCATCCATACACTCACTCATCCATACACTCACTCATCCATACACTCACTCATCCATACACTCACTCACCCATACACTCACTCACTCATCCATACACTCACTCATCCATACACTCACTCATCCCTACACTCTCTCAACCATACACTCTCTCAAATACACTCACTCACCCATACATTCACTCACCCATACACTCACTCATCCATACACTCACTCATCCATACACTCACTCGTCCATACACTCACTCACTCATCCATACACTCACTTATCCCTACACCTACTAATTCATACACTTATACATGCAATACTCCCTCTTATTATATACTTGTTTGTCCACTTGGTAGTTCACACAGTTGCTCATACACACAGTCACGCGTTCACACACTTATTTATTCATGCACTCATACATTATTGCGACAATATAAATTTAAGTCTTGAACTACATTACTATGTAAGATAATTCTATGATAATGCTCGTTAGGTACCGACCTCAAGTTAGGAATCTCTGACCAAGCACTAACATGTGGGTTCCGTTGGTTCCACTTCAGAGTCAGCCTTTCTATTTGGGTTAAAGTGTTACCATCTTGAGCTACATTGCCATTCGATATCGTACATAGATTTTGTCAAACTGTATATTATTTTATTTTTTGTTTACATATTGTTAATTCATTCACTATAAATGCCCAATATCTACAAAACCATTTTCCTATACATGTAAGAGTAACGGAAGTTCTCTTAGGAAATAAGCTATTTTATTGATTGATATAATAAAATGATAACCACTACCTAACGATCAGTGACGCTTGGGAGTCTTTCACGATATATCGTAGCGGGCGTTGTGTAGCGCCTTTTTATAGTATAGAGGTAATGCAGTCGTTGAAGTACTTTTAATCGATGAATTTTTGAAGCGATGATAGCTCAGTGGTAGTGTGCACGACTCCGCGTCAAGGGACGTGGGTTCGAACCCAAGCACCTACAATGAGCTTGAGCGCCCGGTGAAGGAAAACATCGTGAGGAAACCATAGCATGGTGGTAGGGCTTTTTCTAATGCCCGCCGCCATAGCTACCACCCTCAAGTTGTGAACCTGCCGCCAAATACCAATAGGTGTGTTCCGGCAGCAGCACTTGAGAACCAGTTCCTCCACAGGTTTAGCGTGTCTACCAACTTGGGCCGTATCGTCACTTAAGATCCGGTGAGATTATGGCCATAACGCTAAACATTAAGTATAAAAAAAAAAAAAAAAAACATAATTCGTTGATGTACTTTTATTTTATTTCCCGCCTATATAGTAATTACGCCGATATACATAAGTATATAGATTTATACTTTCACCGAATAACAGTGACTAATAAATCACTTATCCACTGACTAATAATAAAACTCGTTCTTGACTAATTAATAATACTTATGTAAGTAATATTATGTTGCGACTAGAACGGGGACTCATGTTAGCTTTTGAGTAACTCAATGTCACCTGGTCACCTTCGTTTCTGGACGTATCTATTCATAACGAGGCACAGTGCAGTCACTTTTCCGTGGTACGTTCGACAGAAGAATAATAATAATCCTTGCGCAGGCCAAATACGAGTCCATGCAAGCAAATATAAGAAACATGGAAGACGCTCAGAGAATAGCGGAACTCGAGGCGGAAGTCTCGGAATACAGATTGAAGGTGAGTGAAATAAATAAAAAATATAAATGTATCCAAATTAATATTACAAACCGGAAAATTTCGTTTGTTGTTGCGAACGGTTTTAGGCTAAACATTACGGTAACACCAACAAGAGTACATATGTATTGAAATAATTTGTGATTCCACGCAAACGAAGTCGCGGATACAGCTAGTGATAAATAAGTATGACTAATACACATTGTCAAACACACAAACACTTCCTATGACTAATAATACAACTTATTGTAGACAGAAAGCTCGTAAAAGGGAATAAAAAATAAAAAATTACTATATATAAGATATTCCTTAGGTATTACTAAAAATACCTATAGTATAATTATATAATGTAACACTCGTCGAGTGAATATAGCAGCGACACGTTAACTATATATCTTTCGCTCCCTTAGCCGACTCGAGCCGACTTCACCCGAACGAGCGTCACATAGGCGAGCGTAACGGTTCAGTTTCATTCAATACCCATACAATAGAGTCAGAGAAGTTTTCACTTTTGAAATGTAGTTACAGCTAATACAACAGAATAAAATGTACGTTATTTAAAAAAAAAAATAATAACAAATAACGTGTATGAATATCTATTGCGGTTAACTTCAGGGTGTGTTTCATGAATCATCATGAACTACACACGTTTCAAGTTGAAAGAACTAATATTCAACTTTTTTTTCTCTTTTTCGAACTGACAGCTTTATCTTTAACCGGTTTCCGTCCGAACATTCAACTGTTCCTCATAACACATTAGAGGAAGTATAAAAGGAAACAAAGTAGAGAAAAGAGAAATAGAGAAGAAAAAAAGGGGCAATAATATAAGGGATGTATAACTTCCAGAACGAATAAAACTAATTTAAACGGATTTTATCGCGGTTATTTATTAAATTTTGATCCCGACGTTTCGAAAGCTTTTCAGCCTTCGTGGTCACGTCACGGGGCGGACTGAGGTGTATATACGTGTATATGAATAATATTCGCGTAAACCTAAGAAATCATTTCCAGAACGAAGTCATGGCGACGGAAGGCGAACTCCGGAGTAACGTCGACGACTCGGACAGAGTACGGGAATTACAGGAACAAGTCGCCGAGATGAAAGCCGAGGTAATTAATTTTCCATTTCCACACACACCTATATATAAATACAAACACTATACATAATTAATAATACTAGCAATAAATTTAATATTGCAAAAAAATAAGACTGTCTCTATTGCTTCGCTTCTTACGTTTATATATCGAGCTGTGACGACATAACTTGAAACGTGACACTCGTTGACACACTAACAGTTACGCGACAATCTGTCCGTATCCGACATTCACTCGGTGTCACAGTAACACATCAACGGACATATGTCTGTATCTAACATCCATTCGATGCCACATCAACAAATCAACGACCATCTGTCCGTATCAGGCATTCACTCGGTGTCACACTGATACATCAACGAACATATGACCGTATCTGGTATTCACTCAGTGTCACACTAACACGTCAACGAATATCTGTCCGTATCAGAAATTGACTCGGTGTCACACTGATACATCAACGAACATATATCCGTAGCTGACATCCACTCGATGTCACTTCAACAAATCAACGAACATCTGCCCGTATCAGACATTCACTCAGTGTCACACTGATACATCAACGAGCTTAGGTCTGTATCAGACATTCACCCAGTGTCACACTAACACATCAACAAACATCTGTCCGTATCAGACATTCACTCAATGTCACACTGATACATCAACGAGCTTAGGTCCGTATCAGACATTCACCCAGTGTCACACTAACACATCAACGAACATCTGTCCGTATCAGGCATTCACTCAATGTCACACTAACACCTCAACGAACATCTGTCCGTATCAGACATTCACTCAGTGTCACACTAACACATCAACGAACATCTGTCCGTATCAGACATTTACTGGGTGTCACACTGATACATCAACGAGCATAGGTCCGTATCAGACATTCACCCAGTGTCATACTAACACATCAACGAACATCTGTCCGTATCAGACATTCACTCAGTGTCACACTAACACTTCAACGAACATCTGTCCGTATCAGACATTCACTCAGTGTCACACTGATACATCAACGAGCTTAGGTCCGTATCAGACATTCACTCAATGTCACACTAACACCTCAACGAACACCTGTCCGTATCTGACATCCACTCGATGTCACACCAACAACCCAACGACCAACTGTCCGTATCTGGCATCCACTTTTGTTTTATTTTCTCTATTCCTCCTGAACCGTATTAATTGTATAGATCACTGACATTTAATTTAAATTAATTTTTAACGTGATATTTTAATTATATATGAATAAAATTAAATATTAACAAGCGTCACAATTCTAAATATCTTCATAATAAACCGTAAAGTGACCGTATCATAACCCCTTTAACTTCCCTACGACAGACAGTCTTTGGAAGCAATTCACCCATAACGAGGTTATGTAATTTGTACATTACTCGAACTTCTTTAGTCGTCAAATAAAATAGATACTCTAACAAACCGTAATAATGATAACATGTAGTTTATCCCGTTATATATTTTTTTTTAATAATATTTGATTGTTATCAATACAGCTTCGCTCCTCGATTAAATTCTCTATCGCAATTTTAAAATCGGATTGGTATATCCCAGGATTCGTCCGTTCAAACAGACAGACTTGTCGGTTTTTTAATATTAATAATAAATATTTCGTCACCGCTTGCTATATGAACATGCTTGGTCGCGAAATGCGTATAAGTGGGAAACACAGTCACAGTGACTTCCGACGCACTCGGTGCTAGTAAACAACGCTTTCAATAACATAACAAACATATCTCCGCTTCGACAGTACTGTATTCATAATTAACAATAAAAAGTAATACTGTGTGAATTCTATTTAACGACGTTTTAAAACGTTATTAAGAGTTGCGTAAATTCAACGTTTCAGTAGGTGTTAAGGGGGTATTGCCAGCTGAGTTGTAGCACGTTTAAATGCTATGTAAATGGAGGTAGATTCGAATCCCCCCACTGAGGTTCAAAGACCGGTGTAGGCAGACGTCCTGAGGGAACAATTAGCCGTGTGTTAGGGAGTCTGGTTAGCTACCTTAGGTTGAAACTTCAGAAAATGAGAGCCAGCGTGTCCACCAACTTGGGTCACATCGTCACTTAACATCAGATCAAGTTGTAGCTTCAAATATTAAAATATAAATTATAAAAAAGAGAGGTGTCTCATGGAAACCCGGTTGGATCGGAGCAGTTGCTCTAAATAACATTGTAGAAGATTTGAAGCGATGATAGCTCAGTGGTAGCGTGTACGACTTCGCGTCAAGGGACGCGAGTTCGAATCCAAGCACCTACAATGAGCTCGAGCGCCCGGTGAAGGAAAACATCGTGAGGAAACCATAGCATGGTGGTAGGGCTTTTTCTAATGCCCGCCTGGGTAGCTACCACCCTCGAGTTGTAAAACCTCCCGCCAAATACCAATAGGTGTGTTCCGGCAGCAGCACTTGAGAGCCAGTTCCTACACAGGTTTAGCGTGTCCACTAACTTGGGCCGTATCGTCACTTTAGATCAGGTGAGATCATGGCCATAACGCTAAACCTTAAGTATATAAAAAAAGGTCAAATAATGTTGTATATTATCAAAATTTACAGAAAGCTGAAGCGATTGAATCAAGTTTACTTTTCTAAGTGATAGGAAAGCGCCTGTGTATTGTATTGTATTGATCTGAGTGTTGTAACAAGACGGATGAATGTCGATTGCGTATGGCAGATATGCAAATATTGAGAGAGACGTGTCCCGTTACAATTATGGGCAAAGTATGTTAGAAAGAGTTTGACAGTGGCGCCAGTGGTAGAGAAGTTGAAAGAGAATAGTTTTTCTCGCTTTGGACATGCCGCGAGAGAGGAAACGGATGTTCTGAAAGAAAGAAAGAAAATACGTTTATTACGGAACTTACAGAATAGTAATGACTAAATGACTACTAAAATAATAATAATACGAAATTAGGGCTAAAAACAACAATAACCTAGTATATATAATAGGCAGAGGGCGCCCACTAATCAGTTGTGTGTCCCATCTCAGCTAAAATGCTACAACGTATGATGTCACGGTCAGCACTACTTTTTAATATTAATAAGAAAAAGATTCTAAGGTAAAAAAAACAAAAAAAAAATGATTTTTAAAATTGCAATAAAATAAAATACTAGAACGAGAGTAGTAATGGATGAAGAATGGAAAGTAGGAGAAAAGCCAAAGAAAAGATAGATAGAGTGTGTGTAAAATGAGATGGAGGAAAAGGGAGTGAATGAAGAGATGGCGGCTGATAGAGATTCGTGGAAGAGGAAAACGTACTGCGACGACCCCAAATAACTCTAGAACAGAACAGAAGGTGGAGATAGGGAAATGGCTTTAAAATCACTGCAAAAACATGTCACGTTTTGGTATCGCTACAAAGGAACTCTGTTGCACGAAATCATGTCGTTAAACAGGGTTCACACTGTATTTAACTCCGTCGACGATTCACTCGCATAATAAGTTGTAATCAAGTTACAATATCTGATACCTGGTTTCCGGCACCGAACAGTTTCCGACACCGATAACCACACCGGAAACTGAGGCTTTGAAATGGTTCGCGTAAGTCCCAAAACTCATTAACCGCCTGTTGGTAATGCACTTGCGTTGGCGTCCATTACCAGACACTGTGTCGCTTTGTTTGTAAAGTTACAATTCTCGGGACACGGTGAGAGTGAACTCGTTACTGAGCGTTCGCACGCCGACATCTAAATCGACACCGTGAAGTTAGCCTTTTAGTTAGTATTCGAGGTTTTTATTCGAATATTACTGGTACGTACGTACCGAAACTAATGAAATGTATTTTGTTTTTTTTTTATATTTATTTATTTTATTTTATGTACAAACACGCTGTTTTGCATTTGTTAATTTTAGCACTCACTATACGCGCTTAAGACATATTTTGTCTCTTGATTGGGACCGTTCTTAAAATACGACACGCAGAATTTCACCCCTTTTTAGACCGCATCCCCCATTCGTCACATCGTCCAAACCCCCTATCGATATTACGTCACAGATGATAGACCCTCCCCGTGCATGATATATGGCAGTTAATCGTCAAATTTCGATATTTTCAAATGTTTATTGTATAACAATTAAACTTTCAGAAATTAATACATTTCTGTAATAACATATAAGATGTACAAAATTGTTATGCGAGCTCCGAAGGATGCGTTTCCTTGGACAAGTACTTACTACTTACTTACTTACTTACTCCACAGTAAGCGACACCCCCTCCCCATCGATACGGGGTAAATGTATTTAATAAACGGTTTCAATCTAGAGGCAATGTATTTATTTACGCATAACCGAGTGAGAAATTCGATCGACGAAATTATATAAAATAATAAACAGTAAAGTATTGAATTCCAACTACAGTGAAAACACCAGTGTTATAATGTTAACCTTTCTATAATAAGAATACCTTGCAACTAACTTCACGGTGTTAAACAATTCACTCTGAACTATATCTCGTAACACACCGAAAGATGTGTAAATTTAAAAAAAAAACATGACCAACGCACATAATTAAAAAAGAACATATGTAAAATCTATATGAATTATTAAGAGCTGTAACTTCGAAACTCTTCAAAGCAAATCTATCTATTATTTAAACTTTAAATGAGTCAGTTAACGGTGAAGTAATATTTGTGAATAGATTTCAATACACTGGTTTATGTATGTCAACAGAGTGCATTACGATTGCAAAGTAGAAGGTTTATTTTTTTCTATATCTAGATTTGTAGTAGAAACGAAAAAATATATAATATTACGGTAATCGGGAATCGAAATTATTGAACGTCAAATCGGATGTAAATTTGTATCGATATATATATCGATACATACGTTTGAAATCGAACCAGACATTGCAATAAAAAAAATTCGTAACCTTATACATTGCTTCGAATATATATATATATATATATATATATATATATATATATATATATATATATATATATATATATATATATATATATATAAGTGTGATTACATTGATTTTCCATAATTGACGTCTTCCGAGATAACCGTAACATTTGTTAGTTTCCATCAAAATGTATAAGTAGCTAGCTCTAAGAGATGCTGATTGAAAATATGCGGAGGCTTCACTGAATAGACCATTTTGTAGTTTTTTTTTCACCAAAAAATTTTGGCGATGTGAATATGTATTTTCCTTATTCTTATGGCCTTTAATGACGGTGGGAAAAAGTAATTGTTTAATTATATATTGTGAAATATAAACTGGAACGAATTTACATCAATTTACATCAACACTAACCGGCCTTTGCTAATATATCGCACTTAAAACCTACAACAGATGGAGCTATAATATATATTAATATAAATTATAGCAAGGTATATTGTCTATAGTAATCGGGGAGAGAATATTTTTGCCACATCACCAAAATATCGACAGATATAGCACGATATATTCCGGTATAATAAGACATATTAACGTATATTTTGATATATATCAAAAAATAATTTTTCCTCTGTCATTTGTGTGCGCGGTGGACATAACTAGATCCATTATACGATATTTAAAATTAGAACACCGTTTATTAAGATATGCCGTCTGTGGCAGCTTGCTATACCGTAATATATAGCTAACTATATTAATATATATTATAGCTCCGTGTGCAACGGTCTTTACAGTAATCAAATACATGGTGTATTTGATTTCATTGATTTTTGCGTCAGATTACGTTTACAGAATAAATGTTAATGATTTAACAGCTGTTATGTTTGATAGAATATTACTAGATGGCGTTTATAACATATTGAAAAGGTACCTGATGAAAGTATGAAAAGTGATAGCTCAGTATTAATGTGTACGACTTTGCATCAATGGACTTGAGTTCGAATCTGAGCACCTACAATAAGCTTGAGCTGTCGGTGAAAGAAAACATCGTGAGGAAACCACAGCATGGTGGTAGGACTTCCTCTGATGCCCGCCTGACTAGCAACCACCCTCAAGTTGAAAATCTGTCGCCAAATACCAATAGCAGTTGCACCTGAGAGCCAGTCCCTCGACTGGTTTTGCATGTCTACCGACTTGGGCTGTATCGTCACTTAAGATCAGGTGAGATTATAGCCATAACACTAAGCCTTAACTATAAAAAAGTACGTTTTGAAAACCTAAATGATTATAATGAAACTGTATATATATACATATATATCTTTTCCTTATATATATATATATAAATGATAATATCAATCATACCGTATGTATATATGGAAAAGCTTATAATTTGTATTAGATTAATTATACATATTGGCTTGCATGCCTTTGTTCATAAATAGTAGTGGATTTGTTGCGCCTGTATATTTTATTAGAAAGTGTTTAGTATTACTTGAAAATAATATTTGGTTGAGGGAAAAAGTTTCTTCGCATTTTATACGAGAACTCATGACATTTTTTTTTTCAAAGTTTATTTACATTTCATTACATCGCTCATGTGCCATTTACGTTCGATGACTTTCTGCCATCTTGTAGTTAGTGGCATCATGATTCCGTTGCTGTAGAAATTTCGGGAAACTATAATGAAACGTGATAAGTAGATATGCCCGACCTCATTTTACTAATTAGTTTCGTGTTTTTTTTTTAATGCAATCTTTTTTAATATCTCCAAACCAGCCAGGTACGAATAGTACAATCAAAGAGATTTTATTACAAGTTTATTATACATGCTATATGAGAAATGACTTTTTTCCCCGACCTATTATTACTTTGGAAGCTCGCTTGTTATATCGAGGGAGTTTGATGTTTTTATCCTGTGTTTATTAGAAATGTGTTGTAGTGCGTAATAGTCGTATCGATTGTCATATTTTGAATAACGTAAAGGCCTCCTTAATAACTCAAATAACACTCGTTATAAACGATTATAAATATATATATATATATATTTTTTATTTTTTTTTATTTTCATTGTTGCTGAATAATTTTTATCTCAATTGTAATCGAGGGTTATATATGCCTTTACGTTATTATAGTTCCTGACACGAGATTTGTAGTTCGCGTACTTGTATCCCAATTATTACGAGGGGACGACCCTTTTGACCCCCTTGACCCTTTAGACCCAGCGACTCCTACTCTCAACCCTATTGACCCCTTGACTCTTTATACCCATCAACTCCTACTCTCGACACTTTGACCCCATCGACTCCTATTCTCGACCCTATTGACCCCTTGACTCTTTATACCCATCAACTCCTACTCTCGACACTTTGACCCCATCGACTCCTATTCTCGACCCTATTGACGCCTTGACTCTTTATACCCATCAACTCCTACTCTCGACACTTTGACCCCATCGACTCCTATTCTCGACCCTATTGACCCCTTGACTCTTTATACCCATCAACTCCTACTCTCGACACTTTGACCCTATCGACTCCTATTCTCGACCCTATTGACGCCTTGACTCTTTATACCCATCAACTCCTACTCTCGACACTTTGACCCCATCGACTCCTATTCTCGACCCTATTGACCCCTTGACTCTTTATACCCATCAACTCCTACTCTCGACACTTTGACCCCATCGACTCCTATTCTCGACCCTATTGACCCCTTGACTCTTTATACCCATCAACTCCTACTCTCGACACTTTGACCCCATCGACTCCTATTCTCGACCCTATTGACGCCTTGACTCTTTATACCCATCGACTCCTATTCTCGACCCTTTTGACCCCCTTACTCTTTAAATCCATCGACTTCTACTTTTCATCCGCTTGACTTTTTAGACCTATATTAACTCTTACCCTCGACCCTTTTGACCCCCTTGATTCTTAATGTCCAGCGACCCCTACTTTCAATTTTCTTACCCCATTGACCTTTTAGACCCGTCGACCCCTTTTACCTGGACGGTAACGATCGCATTGCGGCTAGGTCTCGTGTCGGGAGCCATTCGAAGACGTGTGCGCGTACATTTTAAATGGTACAATGGAATGAATATATTTAGGTGATGCGGCTAGAGGCGTGGAGGGCTCGCACGACGGGATGCGCCCAGCATCCGATGCGCGCCATCTCTTACGAGGACGATCTCGACGAAGACGACAAACTTAGACTGATCCTCCGTCGCGAGTCTTCCACCACCCTCGATGTACCGGCCACGGTCAGCAAACCCTCGTAGCGGACTTATAACTTAGAAATTTGTAGGAATTAACGAGAATGAAAACAGAAGGTAAACGTTATCTTATATCATTTGGGTACCGGGTGAGTCGAAAGATTTGTACTAAACTTTTTAACACGTTTTAACAGGGAAATAAATTGTGCGCGGAATATGAAATATTTTATTAATTGTCGGTTTTGTTATTTTCTTACGACGCTATATAGTATGTTGTAATGTTGGTTCGGACAATTGCCCGTAAATTAACGGATAACAGCTTCGCTTAAAAACAAAGCAGCTATTTACGTTACTTTTTTATATTTTTATTGGTAATGATTTTAATTTTTGATCATGAATCAGCTCATTATTTAGAGTGTAATTTATATAAACTAATGTGTTAATTATTATCTGTTGTCACGGACTATGTGAGAGGCCAAATAAGGTAGGCTAAAACGCGCTGCGAAACAATATATTCGAAAATTTGTCTTTTAATTGCACGCAAACTGTTTTCTTTTTATTTATTTCGATTAAATATTCGTAGCGCGTTTTGACTGTTGTATCACACTTTTAATATAGATATGATGAATATAATTGTAGACAGGAACATGTCTTTTATATATATTAATATATATGCTTTATATATGTTAATATAAAGCACTATGATACCAAAACTCAAATAACTGTTAGCCGCGTGATTCAGTGGAGTTTAAGTAATGTTTTGTAAAGCTTCTTAGTTAATTGCCGGTCAAATTAGTTTAGCTCTCATTTACATTCCTTTCGCTGGACTATGTTGTATTTCGTTTTAATTATTATGTACATAACAAAACGGTCAGGCGCTACAACTGAATCTTTCTTCTTTCTTTGCCTTTCGTCGCTCTTTAAATTCAAAGTAATCTACATATGAAAAATATTCAATTGTCATAAAAACTAATAATTTTTTTTTTAAGATTAACTAATTTTTCTTAGAAAAATGCGATTTAATCCATAAAATAGGAATTTGTAGTAATTATAAATAACATGTAATATTTTCAATGGAAACTAAAAGCTAAAAAAAAAAGAAATGCTCACCACTAAATTCTTCGTTTAAAAACTAATTACGAAACTTCCTAAATAAACTGACACCACAAAGAAAACAAGATCGGTGCCGTAATGTTTATATTGGTTTGGTTGATTTAATTTGAACCGGTTTCGGCGCCTATTAAAATGCGTTATAAACTTATATTTTTAACTGGAAAATGTTTTCACCATTTGACTCTACCCTCGGAGTTGCCATGCGCTTTGGCACATATATGTGACTTATAGTGATTGGTAAAAAAAAACATATATATATATATATTGGCGCTGGAGAGCGTATTTATCGTATCTCGCAAAATAAAATTATAAAAAATTAATTAGAAAACAAAAAAATAATGTACTACGTTTTCATAACGGATTAATAAGTATTAAATAAAAGACTGTAAACGAAAAAATGGCAGCGCGTGTAATACATTTATTTTCTGTTTTAATGTTTATGTATGAAATTTTAATATATTTTTTTCATCTGTCAGTATTAAAATACATTCATCTGTCATATCTTTATCTCCTCCTATTCAATTTTCTTCGTTTTTTTTTTTCTTCACATTTTTGATCCTTCGTCATCCCACTTCTGAACTATGGTCGGAATTTCAAGTATCTAACCGGTAGGGAGGTTAGTTGGAAATCAGTTACGAAATTCCACCCGGACATACGTACAAGGAAGCGAGATCGTAACAACATTGTTATAGCCGGGTTTTTTAAGGCGTAGGTTTCAAACATTTCTCATTCGATGCACTATTTGTTCGAATTTTGCAAATACGACATTTACACTTTCCAGCATCAAAATATATATTATTTTTATAATTTTGTAATGCAGGTCATTAACACTCTTATTATAATGTTCGATAAATATCCTAATAATTTTACTATGTTCAATAAACATTCCAAGATTGTAAATGATTAATATTATCGCTTAGTTATTTTATTTCGATAACTATTTAGCTGTAAGCTTATAACTAAGTGGTCAAGCTCGATCATGGATAGCTTGATATATACTTATTTAAATATACAATGTGTTGTAACATGTTTTGTAACGCGATCGCATCGAAAGTAACTTTTTTGGATATTAATAATGAAAAGGAAAATAAGGAGTCGCTTTTTATAGTTTAGGTTTAGTGTTATGGCCGCAATCTTAGCTGATGTTAAGTGACGATGTGACCCAAGATGGTAGACACTAAACCCTAGTGGAAAGACTGGCTCTCAAGTGCATCTGCCGGAACGCACCTATAGGTATTTTGCAGCACATTTTTAACTTGAGGGTGGTATTAAAAAAAGCTCCACCACCTTGCGAATAAAAAAGATATATATTGTAATAATAGAGTCACTTCAGTGATAACTATTTATGGCAGTGTTACTTATTCGATTATTTTAATATATTTTAAGAGATATACATATATACATGCTTATTATGTTTTATTAGTTTTATTTGTGCACTACCGCGGTATAAGGTGAGAATCGATTTGAAAAATAGTGTTTTGAAAATTACTTAATCAGAAGCGGGACATTTGCAAATCGGTATTATTTTAAGTATAGATAAATATATTCAGTTATTTTGTATACATAATATTCTTATAAGTGATATTGAAAATTGTCAGATTATTTATTTTTTAATTTATAACTTATCTTCGTAGGCTACGACGTGATAAAGATTTTTTTTTTTATACAAACATTAATTTGATATCTGAAATACACTTGCAGTTGCTTCCGCATTACAATAAATGTTAAGTTTTACAATTTATAATGATATAAACGTCATTTCATGTTAAACCGAAGTTTTTCGATTTGGATGAAATTTTGACTTATTTTCAAAAAAATCATATTTTCGTAACAAGAAAAAATACACACCGCCTTTGGAAATTTAGAGGTATTTTAAGAAGACATACGAGAATAGCCTACAAAAATAAATTCAGTAAAAAAAAGATTTCATTAGTTAATTTCGTAAATTATGCAAATGGTTGAATTTTTTCAATATATGTTTTTATTTTGTAATCTCAAATGTTTTCTTTAAATCGAGATCGATTTCTGTAACTGTTGATAGATTTCGAGATTTTCAAAACTCATACATGCTTAAATTTTGCATACATTCTGAGTAATACTTTTTTCTGTTGGTAAAACTTTGGTATCGAATGAAAGAACATATATAAATTACATCCGAATCGGAAAGATTCGATTCCAGCTACCTGCCGATATGACGTCGAACGACTCATAATATTCAATCACCGTGAAAAATATACTGAAGGCAATGGCACTAAATTCGATTGTGCTAAATTCGATGCAATTTATTAAATTTCCCGATAATAATAATAATAATAATAATAATAAAGAATTTTACAGTATTTTATATAACTTTTAATCTCGTCCGACGATATCTGTGTCAGACTTTCGCGTGGTAACAACGATACGGATATAGAAAACTTTAATATTATAGCAGCTAAATAATTTTTCACGTGAAAAAGTTTTGTAGTGTTGTGACTAAATTACTTAAGTTTTTACATACATATATATATAACTTTGACGAGCTAATAAGTAATAACGTTTAATAAAATAAAAATATTATTGCTTATACGATAAACCGACAGGGAGCGTGTATTTGTTATTTTCCTATTGTTTCAATTAATTTGTTATCATCAAGGCGTCTTCTCCGCTTCGATAACATTATAAATACCTAAAACTTAGCCGATAATGAAGTGTGAAATTCGTTTTTAAAAAATTTTGTATGTTTCCTTTATTTAATATAAATTAGAGCGTTTTCAAATAAAATAAAAAAACTTTTATCGTAGAAACACTGGTTGGTTTTATTCATTCACCTGTACGTTAAATCGAGTGGACAATTCAGTTTAAGTGCGTCGAACATTCTTGTTTCGTGGGTATTGAACCCGACTGAGCTGTAACGCTCGGGTGTGTGACGTTTTTTATATATACAAGCTGTACGCGCGACTCTGTTCGCCTTTAATATTGGACACGGAAAGAGAGTAAAGAGAAATTACAAGTAGGTATATTTAAAAGCAAGATAAATGCTTAACACACATTAAGAACTTGAATGGTAGATTAATGTTGATAAATTATTGACAGAATTCAAAATATTTCACGTGGTTAGTGTTCAATGGACCATGATTTGGAGATACCAGGATGAGCTTTAGAAAGATGTTCTACTTATGGATACAGTGGTAGTGTGTACGACTTCGGGTCAAGGGATGTGAGTTCGAATCCAACCACCTACATTGAGCTTGAGCTTTCGGTGAAGGAAAACGTCGTGAGGAAACCATAGCATGGTGGTAGGGATTTGTCTAATGACCGCCTGGGTAGATACCACCCTCGAGTTGAAAATCTAACACCAAATACCTATAGATGTGTTCCGGCAGCTGCACTTGAGAGCCAGTTCCTCCACAGGTTTAGCGTGTCTACCAACTTGGGCCGTATCGTCACTTAACATCAGGTGAGATTATGGCCATAACGCTAAACCTTAACTATAAAAAAGCAAAAGTGACAGAGAGATATGTAGACGTTTCTCTGCCGGCACACCGTTTATTTTTAAGTTCTGCGGTATGACCACAATCTCAGCTGATGTTAAGTGACGACGTGGCCCAAGATGGCGGCACACTAAGCCTAGTGCAAGGAGTGGTTCTCAAGTACCACTGCCTGAACATATATGGTGATATTTAGCGGAACATTTCCCATTTGAGAATGTTAGATCATTTTCATCTCAATATAGATAAAGTCCCCGAATGCGATACGCTCAATGAAACAAAACTTTTGTTAGTAAAAAATTTAATTAACTGTATTAAATAATTCTTAGGCTAAGGCACCGTCGTTGGTTAGTTAAAAACAGTAAAATTATTTATTTATAGATCGTTACATTTTTCACATTAAATTAAAACATTTCATTTTATCAAATATTAGTTTAAAATATAGTAAGAGAATGGCTGTTATTTCAACTTAAACATTATTATAAAAAATCACGCTATATTCTTATACTTTGTGAACAGGTTGTATAAGACCCTGAGTGTTGACTTCAGGTCGAGATTTACAATATCTGAAACAGAACAATACATAAATACACTTGTGTATTCTGAAGAACTTCACAAAGGGCCTTTCATGAAATAGGTCACGCAAAATTTCCCCCACCCCCCTCTTCGTCACGCTACGTCACGTCTGCGAGCCCCCCCCCCTAACGATATTACGTAACAAATTATACACCCCCCCCCACATCCTCTATACGTGCTACGACCCCTCCGCCTATCGATATTACGTAACAAATTATAGACCCTCCACATCTTCCTCCATACATGCTACGACCCCCCCCCCCCTATCGATATTACGTCACGAATTATAGACCCTCCACATCCTCCTCTATACGTACTACGCCCCCCCCCCTATCGATATTACGTCACAAATTATAGACCCCCCACATCCTACATACATGCTACGACCCCCCCCCCCCCTATCGATATTACGTCACAAATTATAGACCCCCACATGCTACGACCCACTCCCCTATCGATATTACGTCAAAATTATAGACCCTCCACATCCTCCTCCGTACATGCTACGAAACCCCCCCCCCCCCCCCTCCCACCTCATCATTGCGTGCTACATCTATACTATTTAGCGAGCAGATCTTATATACTTTATGTACAGCTCTAACGAAATTTTTATATTTCAAAACCAAACGCCATCCCTATTTCATACCCTATCATCACGAAGAGACCCTTCGATAATCTTTACCCGGCCTTGCATTTTTCTCTATACAAATTTGCTACTTTGGTGGTAGCATTGTTTTTTTTTTATAGTCAAAGTTTTAGCGTAACGGCCATCATAATCTCACCTGATCTTAAGTGACGATACGGCCCAAGTCGGTAGACACGCTAAGCCCGTGGAGGAACTGGCTCTCAAGTGCTGCTGCCGGAACACACTTATTGGTATTTGGCGGCAGGTTTACAACTTGAGGGTGGTAGCTACTCAGGCGGGCATTAGAAAAAGACCTACCACCATGCAAATCATCTCATCACTATGGTTCTTAAGATTTCGTTTAAATCCTGTCCAGGGGCAAATGCAATGTGAAGACAGACCAAGCCCAGCCCAAAAAATTCCAATATGAGTCCTACATACCCCTCCCAGACCATAAGGGGGGGGGGGGATAATGCCTAAAGCATTTCCCCACGTTGAAAGAAAAACAAAAAACCTTGCCTATGTTAAATATTTCTAACGAGTATTATCTCACTATATACACTATATCTATAAGATACACTATAGACTAATGCAGAAAATATAGACTGTTGGATCCATGTTTATAGTCAAAATACAATGGACTCACCCTCAGGCCGTGCTTTGGGCTTAGCCAGACCCACGTCCTGCATCAGCTCAAACGCGAAGAACACGTTATGGACCTTCTGGTCGAAGTCCTGGGGGGTCAGGTGGAAGTCGTAGAGCGGCACGAAGAACCCTTCCAGCAGACCCATCAGCAGGCACAAGTAGACGCCGTCATGGAACTGCGTATCCAGATCCATCACCTCGAGGTTCACTTTGCTGAGGTGTTTATTGACAAACGTGATCAGGGACTGGGATAAGAAAAAAATCCATAATCAGCATAACGGACTCTATTTATCCCATAAAAAGAGGGGGTTCCTTAATTCATTAATGGGGACGGGGATGGTGATGATACCGAACCCACAGGTGGTAGGTTAGTCACATTAATATCTTTTTGAAGCGACGATAGCGCAGTGGTGGTCTGTACGACTTTGTACCAAGGGACGTGAGTTCGAATCCACCTACAATGTGCTTGAGCTTTCGGTGAAGGAAAACATGGCATGGTGGTAGGGCTTCCTCTAATGCCCGCCTGGCTAGCTACCACCCTCAAGCTGAAAATCTGCCGCCAAGTACCTATAGGGGTGTCCCGGCAGTTGCACTTGAGAGCCAGCCCCTCCACCAGGCTTAGCGTAGCCACATCGTCACTTAACGTCACGTGAGAATGCGAGATAATGCCGATAACGATAAAACATCAAAAAAAAATTTTTTTGGTAGTTTTTCGTGGGTCTCAACATACCATGTATTGGTTGTATTGGTATTGTATTGATGCCAGCATCGCACAACACTAGTCTCTATCTACTCCAATATTCATCATCTCATAGTGGTATTTTTATTCTAATCTAAAGGTTTGTATAGTTTAACATATAACACAGTTTTAGGAATCAGAGGCAGAGCTTGTTTAATAATTAATAAAATCATGGATAGTGACTCGTGGATTCCCAATCGACAATCTGCTTATTTCTGTTGAAGGAACAAAATCACAACCATTCCCAATAACGATTTACAGCACAAACATCGAACCAGTGTCAATAATAGAGAAATACAAATCACACGTCCCTCCGATGATGTTCCGGCTGCGTACGATGAATACCTACCCTCGAGTGCTTCGCTTCGACTGAACCCATAACCGCGCTCTTACATACTTAACTGTCTTATTACATATGCTCATAATAATAGTATATAAGAATACCTTTTTAACAACTTGCAACTTGTCCGGTGCGTGGTCGAATAAAGCGTCGAAAGCGTCGCGTTCGCATTTCATCCCGAGATCGTCGTAACTCGTTGTTATCGTTTCCGTGAAAGTCCTGACATAAATACACATAATTTACATCAAAAACGAACCAGTAAACGGTAGAAAAAAGTCTCTCATAAGTGAATCTCTTAAAAATCTCAGTTAATTTTTTTTTTTTTTTTTTTTTTATACTTAAGATTTACCGTTATGGCCGTAGTCTCACCTGATCTTAAGTGACGATACGGCCCAAGTTGGTGGACACGCTAAACCTGTGGAGGAACTGGCTCTCAAGTGCTGCTGCCGGAACACACCTATTGGTATTTGGCGACAGGTTTACAACTTGAGGGTGGTAGCTACCCAGGCGGGCATTAGAAAAAGCACTACCACCATGCTATGGTTTCCTCACGATGTTTTCCTTCACCGGGCGCTCAAGCTCATTGTAGGTGCTTGGGTTCGAACCCACGTCCCTTGACGCGAAGTCGTGCACACTACCACTGAGCTATCATCGCTTCAAAATAATAATAAACAATAAAACCCCGAATTTTGGATCATTGTCAGTCACCGCTGTACTGAATTGTACTGTACTTAACACCAGGCGCAGTGCAGTCACTATGCAGTGCAACATAAAAAAGAAACCATAGCACGGCTTCGTCTAACCCCCTACCAGCCTTAAATTGGAAATATGCCACTAGAAACCCCTAAGGGTGTGTTCCGGCAGCTGCACTTGAGAGCCAGTCCCTCCACAGGTTCAGCGTGTCCACCAGCTTGGGCCGTATCGTCACTTAAGATCAGGTGAGATTATGACTGTAACGCTCAAACTTATCAGAACTGTGTCCTCGTATGTTCACTGTGTGATCAGAGATTGGTTACAATACATTTCATGATCTAGCCATCCAACTGTAGGACGAATAGCTTCACCGTTATGGTAACGATGAGACCCAAGCTGGTGGAGGAACTGGCTCTCAAGTGCAGCTGCCGGAACACACCAATCAGTATTTGGCTGGACATTCTCAACTCGAGGGTGGTAGCTAGCCAGGCGGGTACTGGAATATGCCCTACCACCATGCAATTGCCATCAGTGCTGCAAAACAGATAAACAGATACTTTCTCATTAGTAAAAGATGTTTAACAAAATCGAGTGGGGAATTAAAAAAAATTTGGTAGATACCTGTGGGACAGCTGATTAGGCGTGTCCTTCTTCACGACGACGACATTTACAGTGACGTACTCCGGTAGACGGATGGGTGCCCGGAAATGGCGGGCCAAAGCCACCAGCAAATGTAATATCGCCACGATGTTCTTCGAATGTACGGAGTCGACGCTCCATTTCGGAACTGGCTTCGATGTTCCGTACAACACCTATAAATGGGAGTTTTCGGTGTGACCTTGAAATAGTTTGCAAACTGAAGCTTGGTGGGCTCTTGACGTGATCTAGGATTGGTGGATTCTGGTGGCATCTAAAAACTGATCTAGAGTTGACGAGTTTTGGTGGGTTTCTTAAAGTGACCTAGAATTGGGAGTTTTTAGTGGGCTCTTAAATTAAGCAGTAAATTGGAATTTCTAGTGGTTTCTTAAACTGACCTACAAATGCAAGTTCTGATGGGATCTTAGACTGACCTAGAGTTGAGAGTTTTTAATGGGCTGTTAAACTAACCTATAATTTGGAATTTCTAGTGGGTTCTTAAAGTGACCTAGATTTGGGAGTTTTTTGTGAGATCCTAAACTTTCGTGTTATATTTTCCTATTTTAATTCATACTCTTATATTATTTAAATAATATGCTAGCAAATAGTATAATTTCAACCATAATCATTATTGAAACTTTGAGTAAATCATTGTAATTGTAGAAAAAAATAAACTTACTTAAATCACTTCATAGACAAAGCAAAAAAGACACTGCACTGTGGAATCTTCGCTTATATATATATTTATAGTTAAGGCATACCGTTATGGCCATAATCTCACCTGATCTTAAGTGACGATACGGCCCAAGTTGGTAGACACGCTAAACCTGTGAAGGTACTGGCTCTTAGGTGCAACTGCCCGAACACACCTATTTGTATTTGGCGGCAGATTTTCAACTTGAGTATGGTTGCTAGCCAGGCAGGCATCAGAAAAGGCCCTACCACCATGCAAATAATAGATACAAGGAAGATTATGGCAACGTTTGCCACGTCAATTAATAAAAAATATCAACAAAATAATTTATAAAAGATTACCCGATTAACTGCTCTCAGAACTACAGACAGTTTCTGACGTTGGCCCTCTTCAGACTGTGTCACCTCCGGCACGTCCAGCTTAGTCTCAGTGAGGACCTCAAGCAGCTTCTGCAGAACTTGGCCATCATAGAGATCTTCACTAATATCTTTTACAATTATTCTGTGAGTGGCTAACTCATCGTTGATCCAGTCAATCAATACTTGTATAAGCTCTTTCACTCTGGGATCTTCAAGTGATCTCGGCTCTATGATAGCTCTTTCTTCGTTCTCATCTAAAATTAATTCAATTTTTTTTTTATGAAAATTGGTTTAACCTCAGAATTGAAACTTTTTGTTTCATAGTTAAATGATAATAGAAAATATAGAAAATTGTTGTGTAAGGAGCTATTTACAAAAAAAAATTTAAAAGACTTTAAAATTCATTAGCACAAAATAGATAGAAAATAAATAAAAAGGAAAATCGATTGATAAAAATAGAGGAGGAAAAGTACAGAGGTTTTTTATCATTGCCTATTTATTATATAGTAAATATTACTTTGAAACATTATCTATACTAATATTATAAATAGAAAAGATTTGTATTTATGTTTATAACGAATAAACTCAGAACTCGTGGACCAATTTCAAAAAGGCTTTCACCATTACAATGCTAAATTATCCTTGAATCTTAGTTTCACGCGAACGGAGTCGCGGAAACAGCTAGTATCAGAAATATTTGATTCATTTTGAAAAATTGCAGATGAAGAAATAATCAAATCAGAGAGTGATCTCCCACAGTTTGAGTCGACTGTACCGAGATGACATAATTCAATGTAAAGTGAGAAAGTTTTTCTTTGCTTAGGCGCCTAATCATTTAATAAGTATAACAGAATATTATTTGTTAACTATATTTTTTAATCTTTTTCTTCATTTATTATATGATATATATGTTTATATATAAAAAAAATTGGTCACATCATTTGCCCGCAGTGAACTCCTAAACTATTGAACTAATTTTCATCAAACTTTGCACACTGTATGCAGTGTGATCTAACTTGAGAGATAGGATAGATTTATCTAGATAAGTGGTCATAACACTATAGATATGGTGGTAGTCGATGTGATGATTGACTACTCGAAAAGGCAGACCAAAGCTTACCAGGTAAGCTAGTTAAAATATATCATACAATGACCACAGATATGACAGTAAAAACAGTGTATCTGTACATCCTGACTTAACTTAAAATAGATTAACTGATTATTATTTAATTTTAATCGTAAGAACCTGTTCAATTAAAATATAATCCCCACTAATACTATAAATGTGAATGTTCGTCTGTTTGTTACGCTTTCACGCGAAAACTAATTAACCGATCTTCATGAAATATATGAAATCATGAAAAAGGTACACAGGTACATGTGTAAAAAAGTACAAATATTCTTGGAAATATTAGAAGTAACATATGATACTTTTTATTGAAAAAGTATGTATAAAGAAAAAAAAAAAATTTATTTATTGAACAATGTTACAAAAAAGGGCAGAACTGGTTAAATAATTTTTAGCTCCACGCGAACAAAGTCAAGGGCACAGCTAGTATTATATAAGTTGAAATGTGCAATTTCTCATGTAGAGTGGCAGATATTTGCAAGCTAAGTGTTGAAAACAACTGTGAAATCTATTTCTTTCTGTAATATTTATTATTATATTATTAGACATAATAGACAAGTACATTATATATATTTGATTTTTTAAACTTACATTAATTAATAAGTTTTCAAAACAGGCCAGAGTTAGTTTGTCATAAGGATTTTTTTTCTTTCTTTTTTTTTGTTATTTAAACTTGAGACTCAGTCACAAATTGACCTTGCCACCCCAGTGATTACCTCCAGAGGAAAGTGTGTACCTTTCATAATCAATAATAATTCATTTTAATGGTTTAAAATACCCAGAAATAACCACATACTGTAAATGAAACATGTTTATGAAACCATAATGTACAATACAAGGCCTTTTGAACATGAAATCATCAGTGACATCATCAATTTAAAAACGAGCAGGAAAATAGTCTAAGCAACTATATGAAATAATATACCTTATCACTATATTTGTAAGAAATATATATAAAATGTATATTTACAAGGTGACAGGGGGCTTTTTCTAATACTAGCTACCACCCTCACGTTTAAAATCTATCACCATATACTTATTGGTGTGTTCTGGCTCTTGAATTTGAAAGCTTCTCCCTCTATTAGGCTTAGCCTGGCCGTCAACTAGGTCTACATTGGCACTGATACGAGGAGACAATGTGACCATAACACTTAACCTACAAACTATAAAAAAAATATTTATTCACTCACTCAAACTGTATTCTTCAGGTGGTATTTCAGGAGCAGTGGGACTTCCCGGAGAATCAATCGCAAACTTACCCTCGGCTTGGACATCTTGTACTAAGACCAAATAATACTAGTTATTAACAAACCATCACTACATATTATAGAATAAAGTTTCCTGCCATGCCTCTTAGTTGTTTCGAAATAAACTTAAAAACTACTGAATGGTTTGTCATGCAGTTTTCACTACCAGGCAGAGTTATTCATGAGGAAAGTTTAAATGTATAATTTGTTAAGGTATAATGTAAATTTGTTAAAGAATGCCAATTTTTAAACATTTTTAATTGTTAAAAACATTAGAAAAATCAAAACGCTTGAACTGTGATGTCTAAGGATGTGGGTTGGTTACAGGCAATGTAATTTAGCAGTTATTCAATAAATCATGGTATTCAATAAATAGTAACAAGAGATAAACATTTCTAAGGGGCCCAGTGTATAAATACTCTATCATAGTAACAAGTTCTTGTGAAATTAACCTACCTTCAGCAGTAATGCATAATTATGATTTATCACAAGTTGTTAACTAAACTTTGTACAGT
Organism: Actias luna; assembly: GCA_039707435.1. NCBI lineage: Eukaryota > Metazoa > Arthropoda > Insecta > Lepidoptera > Saturniidae > Actias > Actias luna. Next base: position 20,429,480 of record JAZHAC010000001.1, on the reverse strand, counting down.
ACTAATTTATATTTTATTTTTTGAAGGGACTTACACTGTTAGCCTGAGAGGCTTTCACAGCTTCACTGGACTAAGAGAGCAAGTGTGGAGGGCGCTCAAGTCCAAGGGGTGTAGAGTACTAAGTAAAGCCTGTGACTTTATACACATTTTTACCTCAGTGGCAGTACTGTATAAAACATATGTCATAATTAACTTTATTATAGACAGTATGTGTATTCTCGAGTAAGCATGTAAGCAGTTATACTTCTTTAGTATACCAACCCAATTAAGTCCAATAAATAGCATTCACTATAATAAATTAAAAAATATATGTGTACATAAATTAGTATATTTTATTCATACAGTTTAGAAACTGTGTATTGTTTGGAAAGAGTTGAAAACACTGTCGTAATGTGTTGTTGATTCAGAAATATTGGAGCTACCTTGGATACAGTTTTGAGGTGTTGATTTAGATATTGGAGCAGCATGCATCAAACACATTCACTTTCAACATTTTTCTCTAATGCCCTAATAAAAGTTGTATTATTCACTTAAATCCATTTTTAATATACATTCATAAGGGATAAATTACTAAAATCTATCAAGGAGACAAGCTTCTTAGCAGTTCTTGGATTCAATGTGTGGATGCAGGTTTCATTGTGTGGAAGAGAGGGAAACTCCAAGCAGATCCTGAGACTTGTAACACGGACACAGTGTAATGGGTTCATTTTCCATGTGCATCAAGACTCACTTTCACAACTAAGTTCTGTTTCTGCCCAGCCAAATTTGGTAGGAGCCTGCTAGCGCAGCCTTAGAGGTACATTCTAGTATAAGGTCCTAAATCTCATATCCTCAATATTTTAAAAACATCTCAAATTGTTAATTTGAAAAATTTAAAAGTAAAATCATTGTGTACCAGTTTGTGAGGGTATTTTTTTATATCAGTGATACATGACACACAATACTTGATACTGTATATGATATGATTCGGTATAATATAGATGTGCCTCCCCGTTCCCACTGTTGAAAAGTTGTCAGCTATGATAATATAATTATCACAGAAGAATAAAAAATAAATAAAAAAATTCCTTAATAACACATAAATTCACGAGTAAAATGTAACCAATGCATATACTTCAAATATAAAACCTAAAGACTATTGGAATAATTGTTACACAATACTTAAATAAACACATACATAATTTGAAGGGCCCACACATAATATACACATGTTCAAATATACGGTGAAAGTTACTACTTACCTTCCTTTATCCGCTTCTTGCGACCTATGGTACCAATCTTATCCCAGAAAGACTCTTCCTTGTCATCTTTTTTAGGCAACACTGGAGTACGAGGGGAGTTTGGGCGTGGTGAGGACATTTCGAAACTAAGGAAAATCAAACCGAATATTATTACACCACTCGTAATTCCGATGTAGACACATACAAAGCAATATTTCTTACCGCTATAACTCGTATCAAATAAATACACCGGTGATAAATTATAAGAAAAACACAAACATTTTTTTTTCTACTTTTTTGATATTTATAACTCTGATCCACTTATGTACAATGTAGTTTTAGTGTCAACTGTCATTACTCTTTTCTGGTGTCAGTGTATTATCTATGATTCCTCTGGTCTTATTCGCGGGTGGTATTTTAGACTCTGTGGTAGACGTGTTTTACACTACTCGCACAATCACTCCGGCTCAGTACACGGCGCTGAATGTGTCAGTTCACGTATACAAAAAAATATTGGCGCATTATATACTTTGGTGCGGATTTTCAAAACGTTATTTACATGAAATTTACAAAAACAAATTTCCGTCTTTTAGGTATATATTGAAGAATCAAAAATATTTATATTATTAATTATAATATAATAGTTATATTAGGTAGCGTAAAAATAAAATAAAAAAAAAACAAAAGAAAATTGTATCAACTCAAAACATATAATAATCAAATAAACTAAGCACTAAAATTAATATATATGTAATTGCTCGGGGATCGATATGATGCGATCACCCGGTTTTTAGTAGTACGACAAATAACTTTTCAAATATTATACTACTATGTTTGATAATATTCTATCTGTATTCCTTACAATTGAGTGTACATGGTATTTTTTCAGCGGCTGACGTAAGAGTCCATGATTTTGATGAGGCGCTTCGGAAAGTCAACTTCAAACACGTTCTATTATTCAAATAATAATGTTACAATTATTTTTATAAATGCTAAATATAAAAGGAGTTTATATTAGGTGGCGATAAAGTTGCCACACATATATTCATACAAAACATAACAATAATAAAGATATATTATTAATAATTACAGTACTTACGATGTATACACACAGTAAATATTAATTGCAACTACAAATTGTAAGATCACGAACAATCAGTCTCTTTTTTGTGAAATACATATTAGTGTAGTTTGATTTTAAAATTACTCATAGTTTCAACATCCTGTAGTTGACGCGGTAATTCAATCGATAATAGTATCGCTGTTATTGTAAATATACTGTAGATTGGCATTTAGAGATCACTAAAAATTAGCAGTAAACAAAACAAACACCACGACCATGATTCATTGAAAATATAAGTCACTCCTGGAGATATTGCGAAGATCAAGAGTCAAATAATACACCATAGAGAAAATGAAATATGTGTGCATTCCGACTTTCGTTTTACTAGTTTATGTCAGTAGACTGTATATGTTATTGTACACAAAAAAAGGACTGTTTACTATATCAATCAATTTTAAATAACAATGTATTTTCAACGAAACGTAACAATGTTTATGCGTGTTATCAGAATTCATAAGTTAGTACGCTATATAAATCTTGATACTTTTTATATTTGTATGTACTGATTTGCTTTACTTGTTCCTTATACAAAATATTTTATGGAAATGTGTATGGTTTGTCCATAGATCATTTGAATATTAACCGTAATTATATTAAAGTTATTGAAAAATTGGCATTGTGTGCTTCGAGTATTTCATTCCAACGGTCACAGACAGGTCTTCTAGTACAGGTCTTGCTATGACCGAGTTTAAAGAACCACTCTGCCATTATTCTAAGCAAGACTTAAAACCAAGGCTTTGTCTAGACGTCCCGGAAGTCTATGACAACGATTGGGTTTCCGCGTTTAACAAACGATAAAAAGATGAAATGAGTATCGTACTATACTTTCGAGTGAAAACTGACTTTTGAAGATGGAAGTAGGTAAATAAAGTTCTTATTTTCGAAAGAATAATCAAATGAACCTCTTATAGCATTTAAAAAGATCATGTAGTAGATTGGGATAAAATAAGGAATATTTAGAGTCGATTGTCTGATTAATTTCCATCTTATTATTCGATTTCCGACATATAATTGTTGTACGAAGCTTTTACCAAGTGTTGTACCGTTTGCCTAGTGATTTTTCTTAATTATCTTCTGACACATAACTATCATTTATAAAACATATCCTTTATTGGCCAGCAACATCTTGCTGGGTTCAGACACCATAAGTGTATCGGATTATTCACAGATTGAATTTTTAAGTTCCAAAAATGATGATGATTCATAAAATAAAATGTAAATATTTCGTATAATATTTTATTGTGTTTTCATTAGATCTTTAATACATACATAAATTTATTATACATATTTTATCGAATTACATTTGAAAGTTAATTTAAATAGCGTTATTTCCATTTTGTTGGAGCCTAAATTATACAATCATTATTAAAAAAATTGTAGAATAAGTTACGATTTTTTTATAAGTATCAAAGTAGTTTATTCTCATCAAACTCAGTAACAACAGGCACATTTTTGTTAATTTACCGTGCTTTTTTAGAATCAACTTTCATGTGCCACACTATATCAACTCTCATCCTGTTCTGTGCTCGCATCCCTATGCAATAGAGTTTACTGGCGTATAAGCACAGAATATATTATATGAGAGAAATCTATTTATAGATATCAAAGAGTATATAGTAAATATTATATAGATAACTGGCAGATAAGATTTTGCTCTAAAAGTTGGAACCTATAAATAAGAATATAAATGACCAAAGAGGATGTGTAATTGTTAACAACAATCGAATAGCGTGTTTCTGATTGGGTTCATTCATTGAAATATATGTACAATACCCGTACATTGTAATGGAATAATTGACATATATCACTTATTGAGTAATGATTTGTTTAGAACATCTGATGCTGTCATACCTAAAAATAGCTTTTATTAAAAGATTGTGTTGCGTCACTGAAACACGATAGAGCGTTTTTTTTTGTAGCTTCTTTGTTTACCTGGCAGTTTTCATACAACAATAACAATGGAAAAAGGTGGTAATCCTCCCCCATATGGTTGGGCGAATGCGAACACGTTACAACCCCCGCCAGTTGCACCGCCGAGCTATTCTCAAGCTATCGGAGGAGTGGCACCCTCGAGTCCGTACACACCGCAATATTCACCCTGTGAGTAACCTAGTGACATATAAGAAATTATATTATCACTTGAATTTATTTATATATATTGACCTCAATTTCATGTCATGCACCAGAGTGATAATTTACCCCTCGAAAATCTCAGGGATATAGACGGGAGTAGCAAATAAGTAATCACATTTTAATTATGTGAGTCTCTATTTGATTGTGTGGCATATTTTGATTATGTTTGTGTAAGTATTGTGTGAAGATTAGAGCTATAGTGTTGATGATGTCATATACAGTAAAATACACTGGATTTTGTTTTTTTGCCAGTAATAGGAACACTATAGACATTACTTTATATGGAAGTCCCTATATACTTCCTGAGCAACATTGTTTCCTTTAACAGTAAACTTTTTGTTTAATAGCTTTAGCGTTTAGTTTTCACATTATGCCCACAATCTCACCTGATATTAAGTGATGATATATCCCAAGATGGATGACACTAAGCCTGTGAAAAGAATGGCATGTAAGTGCAACTGCCAGAACACAGGCATTTGGTGACAGGTTTTTCAACTTGAGGTTTGTAGCTAGCCAAGTGGGCATTAGAAAAGCCCCACCGCCATCCAACATGCAACAAACATTCATCTAATATGCATCCATTACTAATCACCTGTCCATCTAGCAAAATTAACCATAAGAGATCACTCTATTTGCGAATGTGGATTTTATGAAGGTCACATAAACCACATTTTCTTTATTTGGCCTAACCTGAATATTTCTGTATAATTTCCTCGCCTCTCAACTTTCTCGGCCCACTTTGTTAAAAACTCTTCTTACCTTAGTATTTTCCCCTTTTTCTAATCTTATTGGTAAATTCATTCCTAGAGATAAAACTAAACTATAGATTTATGCACTTATATCCATAAGATTATTGAGGTGAAGGAAAACATTTTGATGTAACCACAGCATAGTGTTAGGACTTTATCTAATACTGACCTGGCTAGCTACCACCCTCAAGTTCAAAATCTGTCACCAGATGCCTATAGGTGTGTTCCGGCAGTTGCACTTGAGTGCCAGTCCCTCCACAGGCTTAGTGTATCTACCATGTTGGGTCACATCATAATTTAACATCAGGTGGGACTGTGGCTATAATGCTAAGCCTCAACTATAAAAAAAAAAAATGAAACACAAGGTGGATTCTGGCTGATGTAAATAGAGACATTTTAGAAGTGAATACAGGCAATTAAACAAAAGAGAACATTTACAGTGACCCATAATCCCTTACCATTTGAGTTAGCAAAGCTTGTGAATAAGTGGGACATGAAATAAAAATGAGCATAGACTAAGTAGAACAATTAACAGAAAAAAAAAAAGAGAAAGCTATATGACTCTATGAGTCAATGTTTTTATATTTGTTGGATGAACCACTTTTATATGAACTTGTTATAAGTGGTTCATTAAAACCAGCTGTGAAATATTTATCAAATCTGAAGCTCCTTTGCCAAATTGTTTTTTTCTAAAAATATACTATACTAGCTTTTATCTGCAGCCTATCTCACATTTATATTGATTTTGTCAAACAAATTGGATGACACAATAACATGGTTAATACAAAGTTTATCACTCTGTTTGCCCCACTTCCAATAGGCTTTTTGCGGAAAAAAGTAGTTTATAACTGTCTTCAGCTACCGATCTTTCTCTATACCATAATTCATCATAATCAATTCAGTGGTTTAGGTGTGAAAGGGTAACAAACAAACTCACTTTCACATTTATAATATTATTAAGAATAAATTCAAGGAACTGAAGCATTACATCACTATAACAACAAGGTCACTAGAAATGAGGTCATTATATATGAAAACCATTGTCTCGATTTTAGTTTTTTCATTTATAAAGTTATGAGAGCTTTTTTTATATAAAAGGTTTAGTATTTAGGTCAAAATCTCAGATGATGTTTAGTATTGATTTAACCGGAGACCATGCACGTTGGGCACACTAAGCCTACTGAAGGGTTTGGCTCATAAGTACAACTTCTGGAACACATCCATAGGTGGCAGATATTCAATATGAGTGTGGTAGCTGATCAAGTGGGCATTAGATAAAATCCCTACCACCTTAGTATGGTTTCATCAGTATGTTTTCCTTCACCGAAACCTCAGGCTCATTGAACCGCCAATTGAGCCCTCATTTCAATCTTCGGTTGTCTATATGCATTGATATTGTGATAATGGGGCTAATGTTTGATTTGTTTTAAATATTATTTGTGACTGTTATAAATGTTTTTCAGCAGCTGGTCCCCAGATAGTGACCACAGTGGTACCAGTGGGACCGCACCCGACTCACATGATTTGTCCCAGCTGCCATGCTGAGATTGACACAGCTACTCAGACAAAGCCTGGTCTAATTGCTTACATTTCGGGAGCGACCATATTTCTTCTGGGGTAAGTGATCTAATCAACATGTATACCGACATCAATGATAATTGATCAAACAGTTTTGGAGAGAATGTAACAAATAGACAATGTTACTATGATAGTTACAATATTACTGTATGGCTATGGTTACAATTAGCATCCAAAGTACACATTATTACAGTTTTGCCAGTCCACTTGCATGTTACAGTTATTATCTCTAGTGGAATACAATATGGGTCCAGCCTTTCAGATGGGTCGTCGTGAGCTTGGCATAGATAAAAATAATGACGACATTAAGGTTTCGTCTTATTCATGGAAGGCTAAAGTCATGTTTTGTATTAGTCAGGGGCATATCGAGTCTTCAGAAAAACATCTTGAGGAACAATTGTACTCAGAGGAGAGAGTTTTTCCATTCTCAATTAAAAAGTATTTATAATATTATTTCTAAAAAAAATATGATTTATTATTGGTAATTAACCATTGACCTATTAAAATAGTGGCTATTAATATACAACATATATCTAATTAACAAAATCTCTTTTGGAGGTTATAATAAAGGAAAAACTTTATCAAGTTTTATGGGGTTTACGATGTTTTACCTGAAAAGGCTCGGATATATTAAACAGTCACATGTATTATTTACCATGTTAGTTACAGGCCCATATGCGGCAATAACAGTAAACAGTATTATTATCATTATTCCGTTGACCTTGGATGCAAGGAAACACTTTTAACGAAGTTATAAAGATACAATACCAAAGTCTATAGACATAGCAAAAATGTAGAAACTGCGCATTTTGTGGTATTAGTAAGATTTGTTTTACAAAAGTCAAGTAATTTCAATATTTCAGGGAATCTGTCATCTTGTATGTAAAAACTTACAGGATTATTATTTATCATACTTGTTATGTTTTCGTAAATTCATCCTTTCAATTGATAAAGGAAAAGGCAAAAGTATCTTAACCATGCAGCCAATTCAGATATTATTTTAAATGCAGATAATATTATTTTCAACAATATGATGACTCTCTTGTTGAAGCTCTATTGGGTGTTTTTGTGGCTAGTGATAATAATAATCATTTTTCGAATGATTATTCATAATTCACTTCATCTATGCTGTTCAGTTACACTAATTTACCAAAATAGGTCTAAACAACTAAGTATGTGAATAAAAATAACAACATGACAGATTAATATCCCGCCAAAAAACTCAATGCAGTAATGTTTGAACTACATTTATTGAGTTATGGAAGAATATGGCAAAGGTCAACAAATAAACGTCCAAGAGTTACAATAATTAGATATATTTTTTAATATGTATATCTGCCACACACGCGGCAACTAGGGATTATTTTAGGGATAATTTTGAAGTTAGTTATTATTATATTAGATAAATCATATATTTTATTATTAGTGAGAACACAACAGTAGTGCTTTAAAAAGTTGATTCACTAAATTTTCTTATTTAAAGATTTCCTACCGTGGATGTCAATGAGATACTACATAATGATATATTACATGATGAGTAGAAAATCTTCAAAAAGAGATTGAATAGGTTTTTGTTTTTCCATGCATTATTATTGAAAACATGTGTCTAATTGTTATCTTACGTATTAATTACATTTGTGAGAGTAATTTAACTGATACCAGTTGTACTCCAGTTTAGTATCAAGTTTCTGTTTAAGTAATTTAGTTTTATTACTACAAAATAATTATTTAGGTCAGTGTAATAGTAGCAGTTAGCATTACTTTGTCTCTGATATATTAAAACTTTTTTAAGGTTTAGTTATCATATATATTTATCATCTTATCATATACTTTTCTCTATGCTTGTAATTGTTTTTGAATTTATGGAATAATGCAAACGTTCCAGCGTGTTACCTGATGGTAAGTGATCACCGTCGCTCATGGACATCCACAACACCAGAGTAATGGCAGGTGTGTTGCCGGCCTTTATAGGAGGGACTGGCTCTCGAAGTGCCACTGCGTGAACATATCTATTGGTATTTGGCGGCAGATTTTCAACTTAAAGGTGGTAGCTAGCCAGGCGGCCATTAGACACAAATCCCTACCACCACGCTATGGTTTCCTCACAATGTTTTCCTTCACTGAAAGCTTAAGCTCATTGTAGGTGGTAGAATTCGAACTTGCGTCCCATGATGCGGTGTTCCTACATACTACCACTGAATTATCATCGCTTCGAAATATATTACACTATATCATCAAAGCTCCACAAATAAATGAAATTTATTTTTCTGTTTGTTATGTCAAAATAACAACATTTTACTTCGTGCCTTTGAAATATATATGAAGTATTTATAACAAAACAACAGTTTTTAAAATTGTCTGTCTGTTTGTTCCGGCTAGTTTTCGAAACGAATTTAACGGATCTTATGTTAGCTGATTTTATGAGGAATAACTTACGTTATTTTTATATGATGTCCACGCGAACTACGTCGGGAAACAGGGCTAGTATTCCATAATTATGAATAGATTCTGAACACTTTTCTTGGTACCGATTTTTACTATCTCTAGTGGCTTGTACTTTTCCATTTGATCCCCAGTAATCTAGCTCGGACACTCTAAGTATCTACTTTCACATTGAATGACACCGTGTTTACATGTAATTCCAGATTCGTATGCGGTTGCTGCCTGATCCCGTGCTGCATAGACAGTTGTATGGATGTGCATCATAAATGCCCCAACTGCGGAGCCTACCTCGGACGTTACCAACGATAGGCCTCTAAGTATTTATATATAATTGAAAGAGTCACTACGGAGATTGAAACAATGGTTTCAATACAAGCGTTAGTAACTGAAAAAGATCTGATCTAAGAACTCTCCACCGCCAAACTATATGAAAGTCACATATTTTATATTTTTATATCTCATTGGTGGACATAATAATATATACTTTATTTTGCAACGTGAATATTTTTACATAAATATATTTATAGATATATACATTTTTATATGCGATACATACTAATTAAAATATAAAAAAAGCTTTAGTATTTTACAATGTTCTATCGATGTCTATAATCTTCTATTCATATATCATTAATTGATACATTATATTGACAGTATCAATTGATATTGACTTTACAAAGAATTCACTATGTGTACATACGTATATAATTGTCTATATTAATTAATTTTAATTTGTGAAATATTTTTATTTATTAACACTTACAAAAAATATTACATTCAGTAATAATAGAATCTGCATTGGTCAGGCCTTTTATACTGTCTTCATACATTTATATAAAGTAATAAGTACTAAAGATCATTAGTGAAATAATTTTATTGCATTTTTTTTTATATATATGTATTAACTTTAGAATTTACCTCATATTTGTAATAACGTAAGGACAATTTGCTTTCGCTTTAAATATATTTAACCCTCGAATGCATAGTATTAATGTATATCTACATTAATAAGTACTTGTCATTTTTTTAAGTTATGTAGCACATTTTACTATTCATTTTATTATGTTTTTTTTAATGAAAGTAAAAATAATCATGCATTTAAGGGTTAATATGTTTAATTTATTTGTAAAATTGTTTAAAAACCTCAATTCTGAGATGTAACATTAGTGTCATTTATGTAATGGATTGCCTAGTAGTCATATTTTTCTTCATGGTGACAGAGTATTTGTCTACAGCGCCAGTAGATTTTTGGGGATCTGTCAATGCATCTCTAGTGAGATAACGGTATGATATTATTATGACGTGATGTTATCATTATCTGACATGACATCTTGGTGATTCAAAAAGTTTTATAAGGGTGATTAAAATTTATGGTATCACTATTTTTATTGCAGCTTGATCTTCCGTCCTAGGAGTCTACGTATTCTCTAGATTCCTCTAAAGTTTACATTCATAATACTTACCAACCAAATTTTCTATACAGCATGTTTTGAGAGTATGGTTGAGGTAAGGGAATATTGATCATAATTCTGGCAAGACCTGTTGATATATCACATATTTGCTAGGTATACACTGTTCAATGAAATGAAATTAAGATAATTAATTCAGTTTATATACCCAGATTATGAAAGTCAAAACTAGATGTGGGCAAAATTATAAATTACATATATTTCTACCCAGACTGAGGTAGTTACTGACGTAAAAATAAACAGAAAATGTTTGAATACATATCGAGCTTACTCTGGAAGAAACATTGTAAGCACCAAAAATATTTAGAAATGGATTTTTATTGCAACCTCCTAAAATTTATCTCCATAAATTAGAAGCATTATGTTAATAGTCACTATTTTAATACATCAGTGGTTAATTATGAACAACAGGTCATAATTTTGTAACAAGATATCAAAAATACTTTTAATTAGGGATGAAAAACACTCCCTAAAAAGAGAAATTGTTCCATATAATGTTTTTCTCAGACAAGGCTCGATTTGCATATAAGCGTCATGAAAGTTGTATTTTATTAATTTTGATGAAATGAATCAGAACTTTTAAAATCAATATTTACCTTTTGGTCTATAATTTGTAAGAGCTAAGGGACACTATGTTGTACTAAACCTTGTGTGTTAACAAAGACAAGGGAAATGAAAGAATTTCGTTGTGTTTAGGTCAGTTTCAGTTTAAAACTTTCACTGACATTCACATTTTTTGTGCAATCCAACCACATTATATTTAAACCATTTTCCATATTCGTAATCAATTAATGGGCTACTTTACTAGAATTTGATAAATAGACTTAAATGTTAAGCAAAACTTTGTATCGAAGGAATGTATTTTATTAAATAATACATATTCAACATTTAATTTTTCCAATATTCTCACATCTCCACTGGTCAAGTACACAAGTGTTTTAATATTAATAACTGCGTTTTCCTAGTCTGATTAAGTCATTCTTGTTTTTACATAATTTTATTTATTAAATCATACAATCAATAGGAATTACAGAGAGAGATAGCTCAGTGTATGACTTCGCGTCAAGAGACATGAGTTAGAATCCAGCCACCTACAATGAGCTTGAGCTTGCGATGAAGGAAAACATCGTGAGGAAACTAGAGCATGGTGGTAGGGTCATTTCTGATGCCCGCCTGGCTAGCTACTACCTTCAAGTTGAAATCTGCCGCCAAATACCAACAGGCATGTTCCAGCAGTTGCATTTAAGAGCCAGGCACTCTACAGACTTAGCGTGTCTACCAACTTGGGCCATATCATCACTTAAGATCAAGTGAGATTATGGCCATAAGGCTATAACCTTAACTATATACACAAAAAAAGAATCTCACATAGATTCCAATAAAAAACATTTCATAACCTGTAAGGAATAAATAGGCAATTATTTGATATAAGTTTTTCTTAAGTTTAACCTTATGTTATATGTTTGTTGTTTACACAATTTTACAATTGTGAGTAGCTAATTGTAATAAATATTTATGCTTTATGGTGTCATTTATAATTGATTTTACTAAACATGGAAACTATTGAACTAACATGCTTTGTATGCACACATGTTTTTCACTGTTAATATGGCATTTTAACAGATTGTACACAGATCGCTCGCTGAATTGAGAAAAGCAAAACCTTTGACACAAGACAATCTAAAATGTATTTTATGCTTGCATTATTTATCTAGTATGTTGAACGGTTTTAGTTATTTCTGTATACGTACTGGAGATATATAGTTATTTAATTATAAATTAATCAGTTGTTTGACCTAGAAATGCTTAATGTTATTCATAAAAATGCCAATTAAGATGGTAAGTTCTGTGATCCCTTTGTGTTCAGTGTTGAGTCATATCCGATATAGACAGTTAATGATTAATTACTTTGATGTTTAAATTGTGTATGATTTACGTTTATTTGGTTGTCGATTGAGTACAATAAAACATGTGATCTGGTGCTATGAGTTTTACTTACATAATTGACCTCCTCCTGCAGTTTTGATTTCGTGTTAAGCAGATAAATGTTCAAAGTGGGCTGACTGTCAATGTACTGTGCAGTCTCTGGTTTTATCGCGATGTTTTCCTTCACAGTGTGTCTACCTATTACTGGGTTAGAAACATCGAAATAAAAAAAAATCTGTCTCATTTCAAATGACAATTTTTCTGAAATTATTACTGTTATCACTTGAAATCGACAAAATTGTCTACATACGCCTATGCCGTCAAAATAAAAAAAATACTATTAAAATTATTTGACATTCACAAGTTTAAAGTTCTGATTAGGATTATATTTAATTTATACTATTCAATTATCTAAATTCATGTAAAGAGAGAACGAGTTCATTTGGAAAAGCTTCAATATTGACATAAATTCAATCTAACACAGTTCACTAACGTTAATGTCATTGGTAATGATTATTTAATTAATCGATTTTCTACATTAACATAATTCTTGAAGTACACATCGAGTAACAAAATCGCGGTTACTACTTGATACTAATTTTAAACGTAACAAAAAAAAAAAATGATCTGTCCTGGAAACCATTTTTGTTTACATTAGTGATCTTTATTTGCCTAGATGGCGGTAATCATATATTATTCGACCCTAAAACACCGTTGCATGGTGGCGTCCGCTAACAGCGTTATACAAATGTACCCTCCACATTAACTTTTTAGTTTGACATAATTATATATTAGCTACCTTACTTATTTGTCATTTCTTTTTGCACCGTTATCGTCTTGCTCTCCACATAAATTGCATAGTACAAGATTTTTCGTCAAGTAATTTGTAACTCTATAGCGTTTCTCAAAATGGTAGTGATGAGCCTGAAGGAAAAAATTGAATTAACCAACTACAAAGTGAATATTCCTTATCGTGTGAACGTAACCGCGGTGCATCACCCATCGAACTTCTTTGTACGCCCAGCAGCTATTAGTGAAGATGATATAGATGCGTTGACGGTCCCCGGAAAACGTGTGTCCAAATCACAATTATTCAAGGAAAAACTCGTCGTTTATTATTCTCATACCAAGCAGAAGATGCTCAGAGGTCAGATAGAAAAGAAAATGGTGCCTTCTTTATCGGACACGTGTATGATATTTGCTATCGATTATGGTTTCTACGATATATCAGTGCCGTATTCGGTAATTTACAACTGGGCAGGTCTAAAAGTGGGCCCACTTGCTAGATCATGCCGATTAATTAATTGCTATCCGAAGGGAAATACAACGACATGGCCGAATGATGTTGTAGAGAATTTCCGAAGTGCCGTTGATTCGCAAGATACGCTCATCATACAAATACAGTCTATTAGGCCCTCGTTCATGTGGGTCGATTTATATACATTTTATTTTTTGAACATCAAAAAGTGGATGATACAACAAAACATGGCCGCTAAAATCGTATGGAACGAGCGGCTATATCGAACACGTGCACAACGAAGTGCGTTAACATCAGACGAACCAGAATTTTATTAACATTGTGATGTTCGAAGTTGACACTACATTATATTCTTAGTTATATAAGAATGATTATGTATTGTATTGTGGTTATTAGAATTTGTAGGTGATATTCTTTATATAGTAGTTATTTTGACAAAAGTTTATTGAAATAGTAAAGATGTAAGTACATCTTCGTTATGTTAAAAAATCAAGGGAGATATTTACTTTCGTTTATGTTTTGATTTTGATTTAGTAAGTTGATTGTTCTGTTGCTTATTAAATAAAGCTGGAAATAGACACCTATGTTGCTTTCTTTTATCCCATGTAAATATTACCTTACAATATATTTTAAAGGCATTTTTATGCTGTGTCTCTAAAAATCGTCTATAGAAGATAGAGGTTATGTTAATAATGTAATGTTCAAGTTTTGTGTTTATTATTTATGGAGTTTAGTCACAATGTTTCTGAATTTAAGTAATAATGAGGCACACGATTGTAATATGTTAAGCCACAGTTAGTGAACTGTGCCTGTATGTACTTGGGGATTGATGTTTAGGTGGCTTATGCGTGTATCGTGTATTATATTGACTATTATATAATGAGTAGTAATTCTATTTGCAATTCACGCATGCATAGGAATCATTTCGAATTTTCGAAACTTTTTATATTTTTAAACAAAAAACTTGTGAAATTGCTAGGTTAGGAAGTTTTTAAACTTTCCGTAACTTTTGATCCACGCCGGTAACGAGTAACCTATAATTAAAGTAATTTTACGATATTAAAATTGTATGGATTGAACTAAATATGGTATACAATGGTGTGATTTACGCATACACTAAATTTATAATAGTTACTAACTTTATTTCAAAGGAGATTCGAAGTAAATCATTTGTGGCGGTCAACCTTTTTGGTAGTAACCTTTTCTACACGTCTAATAGGATTACAGAAAAATAAATAGAATGAAGCTACTCTTATTGTTCAAAAATGAGGTGTTTTATTTTAATTGTAAATTATATTTGATTGTAAATGTAATTAGAGCGTTATAATACCCTCTATTGGTGACCCTGACTATATAGTAAAACTGCAATAATATAATAATTAATATCAGCCGTGCGATATTCTTCATAAAGAAATGCAGCAGGAAAAACGCCACTTTATTCCATACGAGTTTCCTCAGACCAGTGACTCGTTGATTCAGAAACTTTCAAGTATGATAACAGAGTGCCTCAACATCTTTACAATGCATTTCGTCAATATTTTTAAAGTGAAAACTTAATTTGAGAGCACTTTTGAGTGAACAATAATCATGTAACTGGCGTCATTGAATGCTTTCCATTTATGTAGAGAAGTTATGCAGATTGTTAATTACGTGCTTGTTATATAAGATCGCTTGGTCGATCGATCTGACGTGCGACTTAATAATCACGCGTAAGCAAGGTCGTAAGTTCCAAACCTCAATATATGAATACGAGTTTTACTTGTTTTGAAATGAAAACTTTTTTAGGCACGTTGATTACTTTTTGGGTGAACAAAACATAATAATCTAATAGCTAAATGCTATAATTCACAAGTTCCTTTGTTTTAATTTCTAACGGTAATTCCCAAAGACTGCACCGCATGTTTTTTTTTCGAGCTGCAACGCTGTTACTACGGCTACGGCTTCACAGTAATTCAACTTTATCGTGACTCTCAGAAGATTCTTTAAAATTTACAAGGATGCACCAGCAATATTAGCTAGTATGTCACTTCAGGAATCACGCAGACCTAACTTGGTGATGAGGACCCTAAAAAATCAAGGATCGATAAATTTTTAAATGGAAATATACAAGCCCGTTTTTTTTAATAGTTTACTCTGAGCGCTGGTGCTAAGCCAAACCATTGGCCACCTAAGCGGTGGGATCAAAATACATAATGCATGAAACACCTTAGCGATGCCTCGCTAATAGGACATTTGCCGAAGTTTCTATTGGCCACATTGGGTCACACTTGCAGCAGCGAAACGACGAAGAGTTAAAGGAGTCATTTAACGGTATACAAAATATCAAACATTTTCGTACTGCCCTTGTAGATGTTAATTTGTCTAGACCTGCCAATTGGTTAATTTCTCTTTTTTCCCTCATCGCGGTTTTTCCATCTCCATAGGAACCCTCCTAGGTTTCAACCTTTCCTATATCCTTTTTTTCAAGTTTCCTAAGGTTTCGACCTTTTTGTTAGTAACCTTTTTATATGTCTAATAGGAATACAGAAATATAAATAGTAATGAGCCTTCTTTTATTATACAATAATGACGTGTTTTATTTTATTTGTAAATAATATTTTATTATAATTTTTATTAGAGGCTTATAATACCCTCTCTTGCAATGCCAAGATTAAATAAAATATTTTCGAGTAAAATGTTTATTATCCTGGATTATGTCATACACACTTCATGCTTAAAAAATAGCTTATTGTGGTTTATTGCTGGTATACACAAATTCAAATGAATAAGGTTTCTTTTACATGCCTCAAATAACTCAAATCATAATCATAATTGATAACTCAATATTTGAAGACAAATCTGTTTTCTGCATTTTTATGAACTAACTGCTTTGGTTGTCTTTCTATTATTAATACTAAGGTGATAACAGTTGTTATTTGGTAAGTTATATGTATTTTATAGGTAAGTTTTAAATTGCTACAACGTAAATAGGTTTGACTTACTATTTACCGGCGTGTGCCTAAGACTACAGTACAGCAGTCCAATTCATACCATCCCACAAGAAGGTCCACAACAAAAAATGTATTTTTTCGTGATGATATTAGAGATAAATATAATAACTGAACAAATATATAGTAATATTGTTCTATTTATTTTAAGTTATGTTTCATGTATACCAAGATTAGAATATTAGATAATCTATTTAAAGAAATCTGACTTGTAATTTGAATTTTTTTTTGCTATAATATACAAGAAGAATGTTACTTTTCAAGAAATTAAATGTAACTTGCGGTTGGTATATGGCAACATGGCAACATTAATTAGTTTCACTCATGAGGTTGACATAGGTGTTCGTTTCGTTTGTGATTTATAAAACCTTTTTCACAATTAAAGTTATACGATTTTTATTAATTAACTATGTCTTGGCTATTTGGATATAGTACAAAGCCTCCACAACCACCTTCTGATGTTCCTCCTGCGGACGGCGGAGTTGCCGCCGCACCCACCACTAACCTAACGAGTTCAGAAAGAAAGGCTATGGAAGCATATAGATTCGACTCCAGTGCCCTCGAAAGAGCGGCACAAGCTGCCAAGGATCTAGAAAGATCTAGTGAGTACTACATTCAAAATAATATGTTAAATGATATTGTGTCCTATTGCATAATGCGACCGCATAACCTTAAAACTGTTCGTAATTCAAAGGAATATACGAAATATACCTCTTTGCAATATTGGATATCATAAAGATTGGTCAATGAAAGACCTTGTGTAGGTATTTAACGTTTTATCGAATCTGTTTGAAGCTAAAGCGGCTTGCAACATAGAGATAAGATGTGGTCGATTTGTTCTATATACTAACTTAAAGAACATCATGGTTATAGAATTAGTGTTAATACACATGCAGCCATAATGTCTTAAATACTATTCATAGGACCTGTGTAATTCATGTTTTTACATATTTTTTTTTATTTATACTCTGTATATTTATTTTTCCTATAGGCTTACATCGAGTTATCTAAATCCTTACTAATATTATAAAAGCGCAAGTGAATATGTTTGTTACGCATTCACACCGAAACTGCAGAATCGATGATGAAAAATTTTGTTATAGAGATAGCTGGCAAACTGTTTCAGATATAGGATACTTTCTTTTCGCAAAAAACTTATAGGAAGTGGGGTAAGGCAAGGGATACACTTTGTGTGAAACTATTTATTGTGCCATCTTCTTTATTTATTTGAAGTGATGATAGCTCAGTGGTAGTGTGTACAACTTTGCGTCAAGGGATGTGAGTGTGAATCCAAGCGCCTACAATAGGCTGTAGCTTTCGGTGAAGGAAAACATCATGAGGAAACCATAGCATGGTAGTAGGGCTTTTTCTAATGCCGGCCTGGGTAGCTACCACCCTGAAGTTGTAAACCTGCCAACAAATACCAATAGGTGTGTTCCGGCAGCACACTTGAGAGCCAGTGCCTCCACAGGTTTAGTGTGTGCACCAACTTGGCCTGTATCAATACTTAAGATCATGCGAGATTATGACCATAATGCTAAACCTTAAGTATAAAAATAAATTGTTTCAAATTTTGGAGAATATTTATTTGCCCTTACCAATATTGCTAATATACAACTAGAATTGGTTGACAAATAATTATAAATGCAAGACGAGCCACTGGTAAAAGCTAGTACACTATATGGCTAGGTTTTATACGTGTGACATGGAAATAATCTCAGGCCCTTAACGATAGACACCAGTATGTGACCAGTTGAATGAATGAGAGTTATAATGGTGTATTTTTATTGGAGCTATCATGGTGCTTGTCACTTGATGAGTCCCCTGTGCCCCTCTGGCATATACAGATGTATATAGAGCAAATGTATCAACATATTGTATCATCACTTTAACAAACAAGAACAACTTCTCAGAGAAGAGAAGCAACTATAAGAGGTTTGGCCAGTCGATCATATTGCGGTATTGCATTATGTTCTTGCAGTCACAGTGTGTCCATGGTCTGTAAAGGTCTACCAATAGACCAAGTTAGGTGATGCCTGAGATGAGGAAAAAAATTTTTTTTTTATAGTTAAGGTTTAGCGTTATGGCCATAATTTCACCTGATCTTAAGTGATAATACGGCACAAGATGGTAGACATACTAAACCTGTGAAGGAACTGGCTCTCAAGTGCAACTGCCGGAACACACCTATTGGTATTTGGCGGCAGATTTTCAACTTGAGGGTGGTAGTTAGCCAGTCAGGCATCAGATAAAGCCCTACCACCATGCTATGGTTTTCTCACAATGTTTTTCTTCACCGAAAGCTCAAGCTCATTGTAAGTGTTTGCATTCAAACTAACTTCCCTTGACACAAAGTTGTACACACTACCACTGAGCTATCATCGCTTCAAATTAATACAAAATAATTTGTAAATAAATTTCATTGTAATAAAAACAGTTTTATTTACAATTATAGTGTTGGTATGTTTTTCATATGAATATTATACAAACAGGACATGCTAAGGAGGCTTTGGAACTTAGTAAACTACAAGAAGTCACAAGGCAGCAGGAGCATATGGCTAAAATTAAGGAATATGAAGCTGCTATCGAACATTCTAAAGTTGATCAGAAGAAAGTGGACTATGAAGAGAGAAGAAAAACATTACAGGTTCAGATATATGTTCATATAAATATATTTAAAATAATTTTAATTCCCCATATTTTTACATATTTATTTCACCAGCATGATCTGTGGTAGGACATATCAGCCTAGCAGGTCCACATTATTATTAATTAAATTTAATTATAATCTAATATACCATTTTAAACATGAAAGTAACTCTATTTGTTTGTTATTATTTTATTCCTAATAAATGTTTAGGTAAGGAGATTAGACCTCATAAAAAACACACACAGACTGTCTATTGTCTCTTGAATATATCCATAGTTGGTAGAATAGGTGATGAATGATTGATTGGAGAACTCATACTTTCTTAAATTAGAGATATGAAATTACATATGTATACTTTAGGTAGGAGTGATTGGTACTTTTGGAAAACTATTCCTTACAGTTAAATGATATAGGCAGGTTGTAATTATTAAAAACTGTATATTATATATTTTTAATAATTATATGTATTGTGGTATTGATATAGAGCTCGAGAATATATTTTTATTTAACTTTTTCACTTTATATGAACATCTTTCCTTTTCCTTTTCCTTTTCACCTTTCCTTGAATAGAACAGCTTATAATTTGGTATATGGGATTTTTCTATGTATAAATGTGCTGATGACATGGTATTCAAAAAGTATATCATTGGTATGGTTAGATTTAATTTATTTATTTACTAGCTTTTTATGACTCCATTCAAATGGAACTAAAATTTTATTTATTCATTTTTATTAAAAATGTTATATAGCCTATATTACTCAGGATTACTTTGAAATTCTAATGGTGAAAGAACTTTTGAAATCCGTCCACTAGTTCTTGAGTTTACTCATTACACACAAAATTATAAAACTTTCCTCTTTATAATATTAGTATAGATGTAGTTTAAATATGACAGGATTATAATTTAACTCTTGCTATAAGTGCCATCTCAGGATAGTACTCCAGTGTTGGGTATACAAGTATTTCAGTGCTGCCTGCTTGTTTAAAATTGGTCAGCCCAGCCTATTATCATCCTCTTACCCTTTTCTCATGTTACTTTGTCTCTCTGCAATACATTTTCTTCTTTCATTTTATTTTATCAGCTAACATGTTTGTTAATTTAGTTGCTATTCTTTCTCTATCTCATTCCTCACACACTCTACCGTTTCCTTGAGCTCTCCTCTTCCTGTCTATCCTTCAACACATATATCCATTACTTTTCTCACCACATGCATTTCCGCTCTTCTCATGACATGTTCGTTATCGAGCCAAATGGTTCCTTTCAACTTCTCTACCAGTGGCTCCAATTTGCAAACTACCCTCACATATTCATTCCTGACTTTGTCCATTTTTGTAACAGTACACATCCAGCTCAACATTCACAATATTTCTGCATGCAATCAACATTCATTCATCACTACAGTCTATGTTATCACAGTCTATGAACAACAGAATGATATATCTTGATAAAAGCTACTTCCTAAGGTCATGGAAGGTTTTAATTTTCTTTATTAGTAAGTCAGCTTAGATTCTTTCTATATATTTATTTCTTAACAACATGTGTTCTAATATCAACTGTGGATTTAGGAGGAAACGAAGCAACACCAGTCTCGCGCTCAGTACCAAGATCAGCTAGCTAAGAAGAGGTATGAAGAACAACTATTGCAGCAGCAAAGATCTCAGGAGGAAATATTAAGAAAGTAAGTTACACTCAATCGAAACTAGCATTATTCTCAAACTTATTTGTAATTAAATTATAATCTTTCATTAAAATATATTCTTTTTATAGTTAAGGTTTAGCGTTATGGCCACAATCTCGCTTGATGTTAAACGACGATGTGGCTCAAGATGGTGGTCACTCTAAGCCTAGTAAAGGTACTGGCACTCAAGTGCATCTGCCGGAACACACCTATTGGTATTTGGTGGCAGATTTTCAACTTGAGAGTGGTAGCTAGTGAGGTGGGTATCAGAAAAAGACCTACCACCATGCTATGGATTCATCCCGGTGTTTTCCTTCACTGAAAGCTCAAGTTTATTGCCAGTGTATTTGAATTCACGTCTCATGGCGCGGCGTCCGTACACACTACCAACTGAGCTATCAAAGAAATATTATGAAATTCTTGTAATAGAAAAAAAAAACCTTTTTTAATTTCTTCCAATTTTTTTTAAAATTTTTAGTCAAAAGTTAATATAGTAACAAAAAAAAGGTTGACAAACACAGTGAAAGAAGTACTGAACTGTTTGATTATTTCTATTTACATATAGTTAGTTTTATATTTAAATATATTAATGAATACCTAATTATATGTACAACACTGCTTATCCCATAAAACGTAATGATTTATACTTAGTTTTAGTTATAATTTGCCTATAATATTCCTTGTCAATTTCTTTTTTTTATTTAATTTTAATATATACTATTTTTATATGTCTAATTTGTGTGTACTGACACAATTTATTTATAATCTCTAAACTGTGGAACATGTCATTGAAATATACACAGTATTCTTGTATTTAAATTTTGTAAACCTACTCATTGTACACTTCTATTTGGTTTTCACCTTTTGAAATAAATAAATAAATAAAAAAATTGTATCTCAAACATGTATCTATTACACATTAACTATTTTGATTTCTTTGAAAACCCGCTGAGTAAAATTTAGCTCGGAAAATTAACTGTATAACTATACATAGCATAGTATTGATGGTGTTCTGTGGTAGCTTCCGTTGAAGGAAACCACAGTATGGGGGTATGGCAATTTTTAAAGGCCACTGTTTCTTCTCTACCGTCCTAAAGTTTGAAAATCTATCACGAAATACCTACAGTTGTGTTCGTGACCGAAACATAATACCCATATTGTATACAAAAGTATCTTGTATTACCTATATGGGGTCAGTCCTGCTGAGAGCTTTACGCGACACTTGACCTAACCTTTTAAGTCAGTTTTAATTATCTGTAGCCGTGACAGCCTCAAACTTTCTTTAATTTCTTCTTCTATAACTAAAACCAAATGAACGGAGGTGTTGTCTCACATATTTTATGCCATGTATTGGTGTCTTCGAATTACCTAAATGTTTTTGTTTTGGAAACTGTTCAAACTCCTAACATCTTGCATATATAACATATTATAATTTTTCAGACAGGAAGAAAGTGTTGCCAAACAGGAAGCGTTACGACGTGCGACGATAGAGCATGAGATGGAACTGAGGGAGAAAAACAAACTTAAAGCGATCGAGGCAGAAGCCAGAGCTAGAGCGAAGGCTGACCGTGAGAATCGTGATATAACCCTTGAACAGATTAGGTTGAAGGCAGCGGAGAACAGAGTTACAATTCTTGAGAGCATAAAGTGAGTTTTAATCAATTATATTATATATTTAAAGAGTCATTTTTTTTTTAAATTTAATTTTAATCGAGATGATAGCTCCGTTGGTGGCAATGGACGTGAGTTCGAATCCACCTACAATGAGCCCTGGGTTTTATTAAGATAAAATGTCCGTTTTTTGTTTTTATAGGCGGGAAAATGTTCATAAACGTAAAATAGCAATAAAATGTTGAAATATCATTAGAATAACCCTATAGCTCTAAATCATTTACAAATAATTCAGTATTGAATCGTTATACGTCATTTTTCATTATATACAGTGGTACCTCGTTAAGTCGACCCTCGATAAGTCGAAATCCGCCGAATTTCGAAAAAATGTATTGTTTACTTCGCTTCAAACTCCAAAACCTCCATTCTCTATAAGTCGAAAACTCGAATATTTCGGAGTCTCCGTTGATGTTCGACTTATAGAGGTGCTACTGTTACTATATATGACATGTATTTAATTATAATAATAGAGTAAATGAGCCAAATTTGTATGTTACAAATTTATTGAATAATTCTTAATCGAGATTTATGTATTTTGTTTTCATATAGGGATTGAAAACATCCTGACCCATTTCAGGAAAAACATCGTAAGCACCAAAAAATTAAAAAATGGGTTTTTATTGCAACCTCCTAAATATTAACTTTGTAATTTAGAATCAGTATTCTAATAGGTGTTATTTTATAAATGTTTTTAACCAATATTATAAATACTTTTTAATTAAGAATGAAAAACTCTCTCCTATAAAATGTGCAAATTGTCTCTAACGATGTTTTTCCTGAAAAGGCTCGATATATTTTTAATTTTGGTTGTCCGGCACAACATTCTGAAACCACTTGATAGAATTTTGAACAAATTGATACGGTGGTAACTAATATTATGGGTAAACATATAGAGTATTTATAATTTAATTTCAAAACAGGGTTTTCATTAATAGGTGATAAATGTTAATATATATATATTTTTTCAATAAACTAGTTTCTTTTTGTTTTCCATGTAATTTTCTCCTTTTGATAACAGACACAACTAAATGATAATGATGGTGTAATATGATCGTTTCGGGTGGTTTTAGTTTGAGGTTAAGCCAATATTATAGTAAGTGTAATATTGATATATATTATAGTTAATTATTTACTGTTTTAAGTCATACAATTATTGATTTCGTTCTTTTTAGTTGTATGTAATGAGTCCTCGTTATCTGTATAATAAGTAAATAATTAATAATAGTAAAAATATTAATTATCATTTTCAAATTGTGTATATAAAATTGATGTAATCTCTAAGTCCAAAGTGAGCAGATAACTGGTACACAGAACATTGTTACAGAAATCCAACCTTGTAATGTTTACTATAACAATTTCAATCTTTTTATATTTTCTGTGATAGATAAAATTTTATCTTACATTTAAAATGGAGCAGATAATTTATCTCTGCAGTATTTCATGTAGACTATATATATATATATATATAATATAGATGAAGAGTTTGTTTGTTTGAAAGAACAAATTTCAGAAACTACCATTCATATTTGAAATACATTTATTAATTGGACAGCCTTATTATTGAGGAAGGTTAATGGCTATTTAACATCACGCCTCGCCCTTTAGGAGCCGAGTAAACATGTAATAATGCGAACTAGAGTTGCGATACGACACGTTGGGTCAATAGGTCAATGTATCCCTACAGATAAGCACAAAGAATAACTTTCATTGTCTTTGAGGAATTAAACAAATTACTTTTATTACCATGCGAATGAAGTTTGCGGGCAGAACTAGTACAGTAGAACCTCTATAAGTCGAACGTGAGGGACACGCCGAAAAATCGAGTTATAGAGTTTTCGACTTATAGAGAATGGAGGTTTTGTTACTTGAAGTGAAGGGAACAAAAGAGTTTTTCGAGATTTGGAAGTTTTCAACTTATCGAAGTTCGACTTAACGAGGTAGTATTATATATTATAATTAACAAGCTGTGCCTGTAACTTTGTCCGCGTGGATATTAAAAAAAAAAGTTATAATTTATACCCATTTTTGTAACTTTTTTCAATACTGCTTTGCTCCTATCGGTGGTAGCGTGATGTTAAATAGCCTAAAGCCTTTCTCAATAATTGTATTATTAAATACGAAAATAATTGAAATTCGACTGGTAGTACCTAAGATTAGTGTATTCAAACAAACAAACTTTTCTAATGGACCGGGGCTGAAGCCTTTGAAAATGGTTAAAAGTGAAACAAAAATATTATAATAGGATGAAACCCATTGGAAAATGAAGAGAATATAATAAAAATGAAAGGAAAAATCATTTACGGGCGATCTGAAACGGGGAAACGGGGGGAAAAGGGGGTGAGAATTTGAGCGTAAAATATGGTTTATCTCGATTTCCGGCAAAACTACGAGTCCTATGGGAAATAGTTAAATGGCATTATTGTAGGTAATAAAAAAAGTCTACAACTTTTCCCAAAATTTGTGAAAAATTCAAATAATCAAGTTTATGAATTATTATTTTAATGTTTAAAAAAAAAAAAAAAAACTTTTTTTTTACTACGCAATTTGGTGAAATCTTACTGTTTCATTTTATTTAAAATATTTATCTTTTCACTTTAATTTGACTTAATATCGATAAAGCATCCTCATTTTTATTGGAAAATTCTCAAGTAAAAGTATCACCTTTTTTGCAAAAGCCGGTTGGTTATTTGTTCGTTGAAATATGTACTTTCTGATTTGTATAAAAAATATACATTGGTATGGTAAATGTTCTCGGAATATGCAACCAAATAAGTTAATATTTATTAAGATATTTGCAATATTTTGAGAAAGTTGTAGGCATAGATGCCTATTTATTACTATTTTAAGATAACATATATACCTGAGAGATCTACACATAACATTAACCTATCAAAAGGTATTTCACAGAGAACCGAGGAACAATGGGCAAGGTTTCTGTTATATTCTCTCCCTTTTCCAAGACATACTATAATTTTTTATTGGTTTAAAAAATTATCTACTCTCATCTATCACTCTTTTTCTGAAAAATTAGGAGAAATTAATATAAAAAAATATATACATTAAGAAGTTAATTAAGTGCTAACTTGTTTTATGAAACTCTGGACTGGTTTTAAGGTTTTTATGTGACGTTTTGTTTCTCAGGACAGCCGGCAGTGTGATAGGCTCCGGACTCAATGCCCTGGTCACCGACTGGGATAAGACCTTGGCAGCTGCTGGTGGACTGTCCCTCTTAGCGTTAGGTGTTTATGCAGCTAAAGGTGCCACCTCAGTCACTGCTCGATTCATCGAAGCTCGGATAGGTAATATTTCATAATATACTGATATTTTTGTTACTAAGACGTTGGACGGAGCACGGTTATGTTGTTGCTAAATCCAAAGTAGTAGGAAGCCATGTACATATATTTATTTAACAGTAAAGGTACGTGTTGGTGCCTATTTGACAAGTTTATGAAACACTGTCAATCCTGAAGTTGAAAGTCTGCGGCCAAATAGTGTTAGGTTTATTTATTACATAACAGTAATATTGTATTATTAAATATTTGTAATAATAAATTAGGGTACTTAAGTCATACTGTCAACTGATTAATCGAAGTACTGCACTTAAAACATATTGTAAATATTTGAACTAATAAATTAAGGTACTTTAGGGTTCTATAAGTCAAATTGTCATCACCTACTAATCGAAGGACCCGAACTTAAAACATATTTTAAATATTTGAACTAATAAATTAAGGTACTTTAGGGTTCTATAAGTCAAATTGTCATCACCTACTAATCGAAGGACCCGAACTTAAAACATATTTTAAATATTTGAACTAATAAATTAAGGTACTTTAGGGTTCTATAAGTCAAATTGTCATCACCTACTAATCGAAGGACCCGAACTTAAAACATATTTTAAATATTTGAACTAATAAATTAAGGTACTTTAGGGTTCTATAAGTCAAATTGTCATCACCTACTAATCGAAGGACCCGAAATTAAAACATATTTTAAATATTTGTAGAAATAAATTAGATTACTTTATGGTACAATAAATAAGTCAAGTTGTCAACTGATTAATTGGAGCACGATATAGTTTTGTTACCTAGAGGAAGTTCTTTATTATATACACCTATATCCCCTGACCTAAGCCTTTAATAGCTATAGATGTGTTCCGGTGGTTGCACTTGAGGACCAGTCCTTCCTATCTATCACATCGTCACTTAACATGACACTTAGTGTGTGTTTTCTTATACTTAAGGTTTTAGCGTTATGGCCACAATCTCACCTGATCTTAAGTGACGATACGGCCCAAGTTGGTAGACACGCTGAACCTGCGGAGGAACTGGCTCTCAAGTGCAGCTGCCGGAACACACCTATTGGTATTTGGTTTACAACTTGAGGGTGGTAGCTACCCAGGCGGGCATTAAAGAAAGCCCAACCACCACGCTATGGTTTCCTTCAAGCTCATTGTAGGTGCTCGGATTCGAACCCACGTCCCTTGATGAAATACCTGTTTTCAGGCAAACCGACACTCGTTAACGAGACGTCGAGGTTCTCGTTACTAGAAGCCGTGAAGCATCCGATACTGACGGTGTCCAAGGCGGTGACCAGCTTCAGGAAGCCGTCGGACGCGTTGGCCGGCGTGGTCCTGGCACCGAGCCTGGAGAACCGGCTGAGGGATATTGCCATCGCCACGAAGAACACCAGGCTGAACAAGGGCTTCTACAGGAACCTGCTGATGTACGGACCGCCCGGCACGGGGAAAACGCTTTTCTCAAAGGTATATTATGTTAATTAATTAATTAATTAATTTATTTTGGTAACACACACCGGTTACATAAATATATATAACAACAAAATATACTAAAAGGATTTTAGTACTATATGTTTAAAATTTACAACTTAATGAGGGAAAACCGTTACAATACAATCCAGATGTATATTTAATAAAAAAGCCAATAAAATAAATATATATATATATATATATGTATATTAATATTTCTGAATTTTAAAGAAAAATTCAGAAAAATAACATAATTTCTTAATATGAGTCTTCAAACAACTCGTCATCAGTTTTCTTTTTATAAGATGATGATATTTTCTTTTTATATAATATCATTGAATTGAATTGAATTGAATTGAACAAGAGTATTGAAAATGGGATTTCTTGAAATCATTTGTCCGATATAAAGGGGTGTGAATGTCTATAGTTTTGTACCTTTCAAAGAATATGTTAATATCAATAAATTGCAATACATTTGTACGGTATATGGACTTTTTTAATGGCTACCACCATCAAGTTGAAAATCTGCCACCAAAATACCTATAAATGTGTCCGGGGCAGTTGCACTTGAGAGCCTGAACCTCCACTAGGCTTAGCGTGTCCACCATTTCGGACCACATCCTCACTTAAGGTCAGATGAGATTGCGGCCACGACACCTTAATTATACTAAAAAGTGGGATGAATATATATATATCTTGAAGCGATGATAGCTCAGTGGTAGTGTGTACGACTTCGCGTCAAGGTACGTGAGTTCGAATCCGAGCACCTCCAATGAGCTTGAGCGCCCGGTGAAGGAAACCATAGCATGGTGGTAGGGCTTTTTCTAATGCCCGCCTGGCTAGCTACCACCCTCAAGTTGTAAACCTGCCGCCAAATACCAATAGATGTGTTCCGGCAGCTGGACTTGAGAGCCAGTTCCTCCACAGGTTTAGCGTGTCAACCAACTTAAGGTCAGATGAGATTATAACTATAAATCTAAGCCTTAACTATATAAACACTTAACTTATTAACAGGTTATGGCCATAACCCTAAAACCTTATATATATATATATATATATATATATGTATTTCCTTTATGATATGCTCTCATATTATTTATAAAGATTTTTTCCATACAATCCAGTATTGTGAAAATTGTGGATAGTAAAATTATTACTATTAGTAATTGTTAAGCTTTCAGTAGGCAGTATTCGGTGACTTTAGGTAATAGTGTTAGGTTTTACAGTAAAGTCCTAAAGCATTTTATCGGTTTGCTCCGTAGTCAGTTCAAGGACCATGTGAAGCGGGTTTTAATATCAGATATTATAGGATGGATCTATATGTGGAAGGTGATGTCTGGAATTACCACCCCTTTTATTGCATCCTCTAATTATTATTTTATTGCTTCATTTCCCTAAGAATAGTTAGATAGTTGGTCTTGCCGGGTTTGTTTTTGGCACCCTCTTAGGGCCTAATTTGGATAAACATTTAATGTGACCGTAGGAATGTCTCTTTTTGTATACTATCCTTGCCTTTTTTCCATGTTGCATGGTGGTAGGGCTTTTTCTAATGCCCGCCTGGCTAGCTACCACCCTCAAGTTGTAAACCAAATACCAATAGGTGTGTTCCGGCAGCAGCACTTGAGAGCCAGTTCCTCCACAGGTTTAGCGTGTCTACCATCCTGGGCCGTATCGTCACTTAAGATCAAGTGAGATTATGGCCATAACGCTAAACCTAAAAATGTTTTTTTTTTTTTTTATAGTTAAGGTTTAGCGTTATGGCCATAATCTCACCTGATCTTAAGTGACGATACGGCCCAAGTTGGTAGACACGCTAAACCCGTGGAGGAACTGGCTCTCAAGTGCTACTGCCGGAACACACCTATCGGTATTTGGCGGCAGGTTTACAACTTGAGGGTGGTAGCTACCCAGGCGGGCATTAGAAAAAGCCCTACCACCATGCTATGGTTTCCTCACGATGTTTTCCTTCACCGGGCGCTCAAGCTCATTGTAGGTGCTTGCATTCGAACTCACGTCCCTTGAAGCGGGGTAGTACACACTACCGCTGAGCTATCATCGCTTAATGTGTTAAGATTATAAAATGTCATTGTAGAAATTGGCGAAACACTCCGGTATGGACTACGCTATATTGACCGGCGGCGATGTAGCACCGATGGGCAAAGACGCGGTCGCAGCTATACACAAGGTGTTCGACTGGGCGAACACCAGTAGGAAAGGTAAAACTAGTAAAAATCATTACGATCATGATGATTTCTTTACCACGTTCCGAGAGGCGAAATAGTTTTAAATATATCTATCTAAAGATCTTTATTTGTTTTTATTAATTGGAAGTAACGTAGAATACTTTTGAAAAAAAAATTTCACGAAAGATAATAAAAGTTAGTGTTAAATAAAAGTAGTGGTTGAGATTAGCGCGTTTGGACAAACAAATTCCACAGATAACGATTTTTTTTTTTTTTTTTTTTTTTTTTTTAACGAGACTAAACGTATGTTTAAATTCTAGGCGTACTAGTTTTCATCGATGAAGCCGACGCGTTCCTCAGGAAACGCTCCTCAGAGAGGATCAGCGAGGACCTCAGGGCGGCGTTAAACGCCTTCCTCTACAGGACCTCGGACCAGAGTAACAGGATCATGCTGGTCCTGGCCTCGAACACCCCGCAGCAGTTCGACTCCGCCATCAACGACAGGCTCGACAAAATGATCGAGTTCGGCCTGCCCGGTGCCGAGGAGAGGGAACGTCTCATCAGACTTTACTTCGACAAGTTCGTCCTTCAACCCGCTTCTGAAGGGAAAAGGTCAGTAGATTGGTGGGAAGTCGGTAGATAGGTCGATAGGCAGGTGTTAAGTCGCTAAATAGGTCGAAAGACAGGTGTTAAGTCGCTAAATAGGTCGTTACACTTGCATAAAGTCGTTAGATAGGCCGATAGGCAGGTGTTAAGTCGCTAAATAGGTCGCAATTGATTGTGTTAAGTTGCTAAATAGGTCGTTACACTTGCATAAAGTCGTTAGATAGGACGATAGGCAGGTGTTAAGTCCCTAAATAGGTCGTTACACTTGCATAAAGTCGCTGGATAGGTCGATAGGTATGGTATAAGCACAGAATTTAGTAAACATTGCGCAAGAAAAATTATTAGTGTAACCAAAAATAAGGGGTTTTAGTAAATGAGCAACCGCAGGCATTAAAAGAAGCAGAAATCATTTACATGATCTATATTAAAGGAGATCACTCACAAATATTGAATCCATTCACGTTTATGTTAGAAATTATTCTAATGTTTTTAAACGTGTTTGTATAGCTGTCAAAGTAATTTTTTAGGTAATAAAGTAAGAAAGTGTAAATAAGATCAAGACTGTCTGGCACATAATAAATAAAGAATTAGGTAATTATAAAATTAGAACTGATTTGATTAATTTAAATGTCGACGGAATATATATTTCACACAGTTCAGAGGTACTAACTGCTTTCCAAGATTACTTCACTAATATACCTTTACAATCAACAAAGAATATAACTCCATCAGCCCATGGTGCCGAAGCAATTTTAGATAATGTGAGTGCATTTTTGAATTCAAAATTTAATGTGTAATAAGTGCAGGTGAAATAATTAGGGCTTTCTTTAATCATTTAAATTTGAAACACATTGAAAACATATTTGGATTATCGGTAATAGTAGTTAAGTC
Organism: Actias luna; assembly: GCA_039707435.1. Taxonomy (NCBI): domain Eukaryota; kingdom Metazoa; phylum Arthropoda; class Insecta; order Lepidoptera; family Saturniidae; genus Actias; species Actias luna. The sequence continues at coordinate 20,398,146 of JAZHAC010000001.1, read as the reverse complement.
CTTGATTCTCAATATTTCACCACATTTGGCTAATACATTTAATCAGTGCATAGCAAAATGAATTTTGCCTAATTCAATGAAAATAAGCAAAGTGGTTTCTTTATTTAAATCGGGCTGCAGAAGTAGTCTTGGAAACTACAGACCTATCTATAGTTCCGTCGTTGAATAATATTTTCGAAAAGATAAATGTTCAAGCAATTGTTAGAATATTTCAAAGTGCAAAAGTCTCTGGATGGTCGATAGTTTGATATCACAAAATCAAAATCTACTGTTCTGTGATTTGTCTATGGCCTTTGACTGTGTTGACCATAGTACACCAATTCTTAAATTAAAACACTACGGTGTTTATGGACCTTCCCTAGACCCCATAGTGTCTTATTTAAAAGATCGACGTTAGTATAAACTGAGTATTTTAGACTGAGTAAGACAACTAACAGTTTTTTAGGTAATAGTGTCAAAAGTCCCAAGGTACATTACTGAATTGCCTGACAGTAGGCTCAAAAATTACGTCAAACGGGTTTTGATGTCAAAAGGCTATTATAGGGTGGATCAATATGTGAGCGATCGTGATGTCTGGAATTGACGCCCCTCTCTGTACATCCGCTAATAATTACCGTAACACATTAAACTATTATATAAAAATAGACTTAAAATGAAGATGTAGATTGAGTTTCTTGCTGGTGCCGCAAGGGACGTATGATTTATATTTCTCTATCATTGACACTGTTTTAGTATTTACGATGTAAATCATTATCGGGAATAATTTTATACTTTGCGGACATAGGCACGAGCGGTGAAATGTTATCATTTTTTTTTAATTAAGACAGCGTTATGGCCAAAATCTCACCTGATCTTAAGTGACGATACGGCCCAAGTCGGTAGGCACGCTAAACCTCTCAAGTGCAACCACCTATCGGTGTTTAGAAAAAGCTCTACCACGCAGCTATGGTTTCCTCAAGCTCATTGTAGGTGCCCGGATTCGAACTCACGTCCCTTGACTGTGAAATGAACGTCCATGTGTGTCGTAGGCGCCTGAGTGTCGATCAGTTCGACTACGGCGCGCTGTGTTCGACGCTGGCCGCGCGGACCGCGGGCATGTCGGGCAGGGCGCTGTCCAAGCTGGGCGTCGCGTGGCAGGCCGCCGCCTACGCCTCCGACGACGGCCGTCTCACCGAACAGATGTGCATCGAGATATGCGATGACGCTGTCAGGGATCACCGGCAAAAGGTACCCAACTACCTCCCAACGACACTACCACTTATTATTGTATCGTGTCAGAAGTACCCAATTACCTCCCAACAACACTACCACTTCTTATTGTATCGTGTCAGAAGTACTCACCCACCTACCAACAACACTACCACTTATTATTCTATCGTGTCAGAAGTACCCACCTACCTCGCAATATCACTACCACTTCTTATTTTATCATGTCAGAAGTACTCCCACCTACCTCCCAACAACACTACCACTTCTTATTCTATCGTGTCAGAAGTACCCGCCTACCTCCTTCAACACAATCACCTATCATATCGCGTCAAAAGTACCCACCTACGCCCCTTTAACACAATTAATTATTCTATCGTGTCAAAGGTACCCACCTACCTGCCTCAAACACAATCACATATTCTTTGGTATCAGGAATTGCATCAATTTAAGTTAGACCCTGATTCGACCAGTCTCTGCGCATTTTCTTTATAAAATAAGGAGCAGATGAGCAAGCGTATCACTTGATGGTAAGTGATCGCCGCCGCCCGTGGACACCCACATCACCAGGTGCGTTGCCGGCCCCTATAGAGGGACTGGCTCTCAAGTCCCACTGCTTGGACACACTTATCGGTATTTGCCGGCAAATTTTCAACCTCAAGGTGGTAGCTAACCAGACGGGGTTAGAAAGAGTCCCACCACCATGCTATGTCTCAATTTGAATTCACCCCAAGACTCAAGAGTTTTTATAACTGTAATACTTATTCTCCAGATGGAGTGGCTGTCGGCCGAAGAGAAATCTCGCAGTATGATGCCGTATCTCTTGGACCTGCCCCCGTTGGACGTGACGGGGGGTGAGGAAAAGAGAGACGATGTGGCACCGGAAAAGGCGAAAACGGAAACGGAAACGGAAACGGACAAGTGACACACTGCAATGTTTAACGGTATAAAAACAATCTCGGCCGAACAAATAAACGTGTCATGCCCCAGTTCCGAAGATAAAGTGCACGCAATAGAAAATATATATATATACGATTTCATTAAATCCGATATGGGAACGTGTTACATTGATTTAAGTAGTGATGACGTTAGAATCTTGCGCCATTTATCGAATACGCTTAGAACGAGCGGTAAATAGTTAAATGTATGGATAATCCCGTGATTATCCATACATTATATAAAAAAAAAAAAAAATACATATATATATATATATAGGTTGTATATACAATACTAGCTGTGACCCGCGACCTAGTTCGTGTAGGTTAAAAAAAAAATTATTTCTCTACCCCTCTGGAATAGTATCGGTTTGTGAATAGAATAATTAACTATGTTTACATTTTCTGTATGTTTGAACCGGTTTGCGAGAAATCACGAACGATAAATCTTCTCGATTGGCGTTCTTTCCCTCTCTGCCCGGCTCCTGAATACCGTGGCGTGATGTTACAACTAAAGCATATCGAATATAATACATGAAAATGCCTCGTTGTGTCGATATAATACAATACATACGACTGTTCTGAATAAGGGATATAATTAATCGCGAACATCGATTTGATAAATTGACATTTTAAAGTTAAATTAATCCGTATATTGCATTCCTAAATAAGTCTATATATGCGATTATCTATTTAAGAAAAATCAATAATATCATCTCGAGCCTTTGACAAAATGACTATGACATTTTTTTTTACAGGAGACAGCTTTTTCATGCCTAAATAAAAAGTATTTATGTGATTTTTATAGAGAAATTAATACCAGATCTACTAAATAGGATATCTTTAGGGGGTTGCATTAAAAAAAACGTTTTCTAAGATTTTTATTTCATTACAATTTGACGAAGCACTCGGCGATCAAATGTAGCCTACGTTAGAAAAATAATTTATGGTCTAAAAGTAAAAAAAAATAAGTTATTTTCTCTGTCACCTCCTGAAAATATCTTCGTTAATCAGAAGCAGTACGAAACGTTGTAATCGTGCAGTGCTCATTAGAGGTTTCATGTCACTCTATGGGTAGTGGGTTCGATGGAATCAAATCACCCCCGAAAATGACGAAATAAATGGTAGGGATCTCCATTTATATATCGCACAATGGATTCTCATTTTTATATCGCACAATGGATTCTCATTCTTATATCGCACAATGAATTCTGTACTTTTCGTCTATCAATATTTCTCTGTTGTAATGTCTGAGGATACTTAAAATAATGCAAAATATTTGTAGTTTAAATAGATATCCCACAGGGAAATATTAAGTTTTAAAAACCAGTGTTGAAAAGAAAAAAATAACATTAACATATAAGATTTAAATAATAAAATTTAAATATTAAATTTTTAAATTAAAATTAAAAATTAACATATAGCTACAATTTTAATAGATCAGTGGTTAAATATTGTGGTCAAAAGTCAGAATTTTGAAAACCGAATACGTCATACATACATTTTAATTGGGAATGGAAAAGCTCTCATGTAAAAAGTGAGATTGTCGCTGATAATGTTCGTTATGAAAAGGCTCGATATGTCGTAAAACTTGTTACGTTTTTTTTTTCTAAATATATATATATATATATATATATATATATGGACCGTTTATTTTGAAAGTGGTGTAAGTGTCCATTTTTGAGAAAAAATGAGCTATCACGTAATTCATGCTTAATTTAATGTACTTTTATTATATATATAACTAGTCTGTGTTTAATTTCTCAAAAAAATCCCATGTTTCGTACAAATTAAAATCGGTCGGTAAATGAAGTTGCGTTATCAACAAATATAGTAACCTTTAATTTTCTCGAAACAAACGAAAATGGGCTTACACCACTTTCGAAATAAACGGTCCATATATATATATATGTGTGTGTGCCGGCCAAGAAAAACACAACCCCATATCATCCCCTGGGTGTCGTAGACGGCGACTAAGGGAAAAACCAGGGGATGGGCGGCAGCATCCTCTGAGCACTACAAACACCTACTGGCGATTGCCAATCCGCTTGCCAAGCGTGGTGATATATGGCAATCAAGTTCCAACGGGTTCTCGAATGGCTACCACCATGTACCGGAAGACTTAGCGTGGGCAGGCCCCCACAAGGTGGACCGACAACCTGGTGAAGGTCACAGGAATCCGCTGGATGCGAGTGTCGTGGAGTACTTTGGGGGAGACCTATGTCCAGCAGTGGACGTCTTGGATGGATGGATGGATGGATGGATGGATGGATATATCGCAGTTATGTAATTTGCCTCGTACTGTATATTACAGTAGCTTCCAGCTATCGCTTCGCTCGCGTAGAATATACAATTTGGGCGCGATAAGATTTTAAGAGAGAGAATTTTTAGTATCTGATATGCACCGTGAATATACTAATTTTTACCTCTTTATAATAGCGGTTTAGGTGTAATTGTTATACTATAAGGTTAAGGTCCAACGATAAAGTCATTGATTGAACATAAATATAACTTGGAGTGATCGACATAGAAAATGGGCGTACTAAGGCAAATAATTTTTTGATAATAAAGTGAACGTTAATTATAATTGAAAAAAATAAATAAGCAGCTTTGAGTCCGATTGTTATTATTCGAATCTCATTTTATTCCGTGGCAATATGTTTAGTACACAAATACCTTAACCTTACATAGATAATTTGAAAAACCTTTTTTTTTTTATGTTGCGCAGCATAGTGACTGTACTGCACCCGGTGTTAAGTACAGTACAATACAGAACAGCGGTGACTGACAATGATCCAAAATTCACAATAAGTCACCGCTGTCAAATTCACAATAAGTCACCGCTGTCAAATTCACAATAAGTCACCGCTGTCAAATTCACAATAAGTCACCGCTGTCAAATTCACAATAAGTCACCGCTGTCACGCTGACCTTTCTACCTTTAAGGGTTCTCAACAACACTTAAACAATATGTGGTACTCGTGTTTGAACTGTTCAGTGAGTTCCATACAACATACCATGGCGCGATATCATTCATGGATCACTTACAATAACAAAACTATATCACATGATAAATAACCATAAAGAGCTAAATAACGTATATTAATGAATCGATATAAAAACAGTACATGGCAGATTTGATATCTTCTCGAGCAATGTGCCCTTTTGGGAATGGCCCCAATAGTTATGGCTAGAAATGAATGAGTCTTCTAAAAAAAAATTATATTAAAATATCGAAAATAAATCATACCTACAGTGTCCCTAGCCAGGCGGCTCACAAGAATTGGTATAAAAAAAAAAAAAAAAATGTAAGAGATGACACATGTCAAAGTGACTTTGACATTCTATGTCGACTGTCATCGGATACATTTAGCAATGGTTGACAGGCAGCTTGGTTGGGGTCACTGTTTAAATGAAAGATGGTGAAAATAGTTAGAAATAAGCTTAATAAAAAACATAATTCGGTCTCAGGTATTGGTAATAATCACTCTAATTTAGATTAATTTCACGTTACATACCAAAGCTTGGGTTTGAGAACTCGGTGTCAGAACTTCATTATTTATAAATGGTTAATGATAATTTTAATACTTGCAGTTGATTGAGGGCATAAAATTAATTGTTAAATAATAATTAGTTTGAGTTTTGTAGGTGTAGTGAAATGTTAATAAAAGTTAGTAAAACCAAAAAAAAAGTGTGTCATTTCATATGTCATGTTCCATATTACTATAGTAAGTTTAAGCATCATGTCAAGGTGTTTTTTATACTTTATAGGGGTTTAGCGTTATGGCCATAATCTCACCTGATGTTAAATAACAATGTGTCCCAAGGTGGTGGACATGATAACCTTAGTAGAGGAACTTGCTCTCAAGTGCAACTGCCGGAACAGCTATAGGTATTTGACGGCAGATTTTCACCTTGATGATAGCTAGGCTTTAAAAAGGCGGGCTTTAAAAAGGCCTACCACCATCCAATGGTTTTATCACGATGTTTTCCTTCACCGTAGTGTCAAACTTTGCAGGGTTCGAACTCGCGTCCCGTGACACTGCGTCATGTGCTGCAGGAAAAATTACGAAGCGAAACATATCAATAATAGGGTAAACCGTAAATAAATAACTAAATAATGAATAAAAATACAAGTAATTTATTAGGTAAAAATATTTTGAAACGATTCATATAGTACATTAAATAATTATTAAGGCATTTAAATATTACTTTATATAAAATAATGATATCGAGCCTTTTCAGGAAAGACACCATAAACGACCATTTGCACCTTTTACAGTTTTTAATACTTAATTAAATTTTCTATTAAAAGGTTCTATTAAAATAATGGCTATTAACGTACTGTTTCTGACATACAAACATAATTTTTAGGAGGTTATAATATAACAAACAGTTTTAAAGTTATTGGCGCTTACGATGCTGAAAAGGCTTGATATGCTTATATCAATTATAAAGGGCACTCAGCGATTAAATTTATCTATAACGTTAGAATACTATAAAGCGTTATAATAAACTACAATATACAAACGTATATAAAATATTTGTTCATCTACATTACATAAAAATACACATGTAACAAAAAAAAAAAAGGGGTGTGCTTAGGGATCATACACGCATTACGGAAGTAATATTTAAGTTATTTCTGACCTTCCCCTACCCTTGTCAGCAAAAGTAAGCACAGCTCTTAAACTCCCCCCCTCCTTCCCGCCACTGCTTACGTAAGCATTAATATAAACATGTATAATCACCATAAAATACCTCACAAGGACGAGTAAATATTAACAAACGTTTTAGGGAATCCCCGAACATAACTTTCGATACCGACCATAGACAAGTAGTGTTACCATATCGAAGTGTATTAAATTTTGCCGATATATCACAAAAAGTATTTAAATAAATAATACTGACGTCATCGTTTCGAACCCCCCAACTCGTGTGTTATCAAAAATAAACTAAGCAGTTACCTCACCCCCTTTTGGTGTATACGCAATACTCGAATAATATACGAATAAGACGGCCCTATAAGACCGCACGTCACAATCAAAAGCTTCTATAAAGCCTAGATTAACAATATGGAATACAACACAAACGTATTGGCACAACACCGACAGACCGTGTTCATTTCGAATACCGAATACGACTGACGCGTCATGCTCCAGCATGTAACGGACACGACGAGTATTCTCTCTCGTTACCTCAGTCGACTCGTGCCAGCTTCATCCGAAGCAGTGCTTTATGCCAGAGCGTGACGGTTGAGTCTTATACAATAGCTACAAAAATTCTCAATGCGCCTAAAGAACATTCCACTCAAAAAAACCATTTAATATATATACACACATATATGCATATATACAGATATACAGTGCAAACTCCATTTAACGACAATCGACGACAGTGTTAACGTGACACTATAATATAAGAGTTATGAGAGATTTATGTAGGATTTTTTTTTTTTTTTTTTTTTTTTTTATACTTAAGGTTTAGCGTTATGGCCATAATCTCACCTGATCTTAAGTGACGATACGGCCCAAGTTGGTAGACACGCTAAACCTGTAGAGGAACTGGCTCTCAAGTGCTGCTGCCGGAACACACCTATTGGTATTTGGCGGCAGGTTCACAACTAGAGGGTGGTAGCTAGCCAGGCGGGCATTAGAAAAAGCCCTACCACCATGCTATGGTTTCCTCACGATGTTTTCCTTCACCGAAAGCTCAAGCTCATTGTAGGTGCTTGGGTTCGAACCCACGTCCCTTGACGCGAAGTCGTGCACACTACCACTGAGCTATCATCGCTTTAAATTAATATATTCCTCTTTTTTCATAAACAAATGGTGTCCCAATAGAATTAAGTTTTGAATTCCACGTTTTTGAACTATTCTAATATTATTAACTAAAGATTTCATAATTGTTATCTAATAAATATATTAATAAAACTGTAAAAATGGACATAGTAAACGATTTAGGCGAAATTTGAAACTCGACTCTTATGTAACTTTTGCAGGTTATATTTTATTTATTTATTTAGGATTATCAAAGCCGTTAGAATATTCATTGACATTTTTATTAATAACCTCGTGAAAAACACTTTCGGCAGTTATTTTGAAAAAGTTTCTAAGTTATGTTCATTTTTATTTAATTAGGATATGAAAAAACATATAAAATAAAGAATATACATAAATCAAGAGATATAATAACCATTTTAAGCTGAATGTGTGTCACTTTAAATTTTCATATAGCGTACTCCCACCGAATTTTATAAACAACAATAATAAAACGTTAATCATATCGCAAAAAAGGTAACATATGTATATTTTTAATTAATACGTACTTTATTTTCTTATTAAAAAGATTTAGCAAAGTGTTACCGTATATATATTTTTTATATATAGATAATTACTATAGCTAATTAATTACCTTTGCTACCCGAGCAGCATGAAGAGTGTCCTGGTGTCTCATCATCAACGACTAATATTTGTGAGGTCCTCACAACTTCTGTTTTCATGTTCCTTTCATGTCTCTCCAACATTTCCCTTGTTAAATCGAGGAACAGTTCCTCGATACCTTGATTGAGTTTAGCCGATGTATAGAAGTGTTTAGCGCCGACCATGTTTGCATAACTGAAACATGGAGACTGACTTTGCGGATAAGCTGCACGAAAGTTGTTTCCATGGTATGGTCTCATAAGCCATAGACCACCAGACTATGTCAGAAATAGATGTCTCAATGTCATTGTACAAGGGTCTAAAGGTGGACATGTAAGAGAATGACCTCACACAAAAGGATACCGTAGACCTGGCAAGGTAAATAATGTTAATATGGTAAACGGACCCTCGTGCTAAGCAGAACCAAGGTCTACTAAATTTTATATAATAAAATCTGCCTATTTGAATGTAATAAACTACCAAATGGATTGTCATACACTTTTCAGGAAAGTGAGATAGCTAAAATGTTGTAAGAAATGAGTGAACAATGATTGTATGAATGGGGAAAAAAGAAATAGACAGTGATTCACAAGGAAAGTTTAGATTTGTCATTTACTAGGGTTCAGGAAAAATTGGCTGAAATATAATGTTGAATATTGAAAATCTGAAGATTGGGTGCAATACTAAGACTGTCAGTTGTTATTTCGTTTTGAGTAGACACTTAAAAACAGTAGTCAGACTACACATAACATTGTGAAGGTAATGCAAATCGAGTTTCAACATTGTAGTGTAATCATGATAGTGAAGGTCATACATAAAATAAAACTACTTAAATATAAAAGAGTTTGTTTTGAATTTTAATCCCCATGTCCTGGAAGAACCTTTTTTAAGGGAAATAAAATATATTATTAATTTATTACAAGTTAAATGATTCTAACTCTCAAGTAGATTGTACTTGATTGAAAGTTAGAATGATTGAACAAACAACATTTAACATTTAGGCCCTCCAATCTTCAGGAGTCCGTGAGAAAGAAAAAAAAGGCTAAGCAAAAAAGTGGTTGGCTAAAAGGGCTATTAATACCTTTTATCCAGAATAAGTTACTCCTTCTACAGAATCCAAAAGATCTTATAAATTATATAACTCTTATTTATTATTTTCCTATCAGATTTGTCTATATAAGTGCAATTTATATCATATATAAATATATTAAAATTGGTAGATTTGAAATTTGGTATCACTGCAATGAGAGAGTGTAATTTTCCAAGTGTTTTCATTAAATGAATCATAGACATAATTGTACAGACAATAGAGTACATACTAAATATAATATAAACTAATAGTGACATTTTAGGTAGTCTATCATCAAAGTAAGGGATGTTGCATAAAAGAACTTTAAAGCACGTATTTATAATACCTTTCAGCTTCTTCGAGCGGCACAGTCCTTTCATGTTCCAAGTCAATTTTATTACCAGCTATGATAAGAACAATGTTCGATCCCAACATTTTCTTCAGCTCCTTCACCCAATTTTTCACCTATATACGAATTTTTTTATTATAATCATTATAAAAAATATACATATCACGTAAAAAATATACATCACTAATAGGGTCATTATTTAAGTTATTATTAAGCCAAGCCACAACTACCATCTGCAAGGGTGTACCCATATTCTATTCCACATGAGTTTATTAGTGTAATGCTTGCAAGCAAATGGAAAAGAAAAAACATCAGTAGTGAGTGTGAAGTTTAGCAGCGCTAGATGGTATGTAGCTATTTAATACTTCATAATAGGATTAACTTCGACTTTTTCATTACGTTGGCTCAATAATACAAAGCAATGGGGGCATTAACCAGACATAATAATAGGATAAAAATGGGTGAATGAAATAGTGACAGGGTCATGGGCATCACTTGTGTTTTTTTTATGTAATAGCAGGCAAAGAGCAAGCATGTCACCTGATGTAAGTGCAGATGCATTGCTGGCTTTTATTTGAGGGATTGACTCTTAAGCGCTACTGCCAGAACACACCTATTGGTATTTGGCGGTATATTTTCAACTTGAGTGTGGTAGCTAGCTAGGGGGACATCAGAAAAAGCTTGAATGTCTGTGTAACTTAGGGGAAAAGTTTATAAAACGAATATAAGCCCTGTAATATTGAATGGATCTGAATGTTGGGCAACAAAGAGACGGATGAAAGAAAATTACATGTAGCAGAGATGCAAATGCTATGAAGGATGTGTGGAGTGACTAGAATAGATAAGATATAGAATAAATATATTTGAGGAAGCATAGCATGGTGGTAGTCCCTTTTCTAATGCCTGCCTGGGTAGCTACCACCAATACTGAATACCAATAGGTGTGTTCCGGCAGATGCACTTGAGAGCTAGTTCCTCTGCAGGTTTAGCCTGTTTACCAACTTGGGCTATATCGTCACTTAAGATCAGGTGATATTATGGCCATAACACAACCCTTAAGTATAAAAAAAAAGAAAAATAGCACCAGTGAAAAAAATTGAAGATTAATAGGTTAGCGTGGTATGAACATGTTATGAGAAGGGATGAAAGGCATATAACTAGGAGAATGTTAAGTATAAAGGTAAATGGATGTAAGAGGAAAGGAAGGCCGAAGATGATATGGATGGACTGTGTGAAAAATGATATGTATATAAAAAGAGTCAATACTGAGATGACAGCAGATAGAGTAGTGAAAGAAGAAAACATGTGCCAGCCCTACCTAGGTGGGATAAGTGCTAAGAAAAAGAGGACAAACTTTCACAAATCTTTTAAAAATAAAATTTCACAGCTAAAATAAAAGAACAAAACGCCATTATAATTTCGATAGAGATAATGCAAGCACTTTGATTCACTTGTGAATGAAAAGACAATCATTACAAACCTTTCCAAACGAGTCCTCATCAGTTATATCATATACAAGTATAGCTCCATTTGAATTCCTATAGTATATAGGACCCAAAGCATGGAATTTTTCTTGTCCAGCCGTATCCCAAATGGAAAGGTTGATTCGCTTACTATTGATGTTCAATCTCTTGTTTAAAAATGTTGCCTAGAATTGAAAATCAATAATTTAAAAACCAACTCGTACATTATAATTTAAGAATTAGATAGTTTTACATCGCACATACCTGAAGCGTAGTTAAATGCTTATCGTTGAATTTATCTTCGATATAGCGTAAAAGTAAGGAAGTTTTTCCAACACAACCTTCGCCCAATAGAACCACTTTGAAATTATTACTTCCTCCTGCTGTAGCACTCATGGTTGTTGTGTAAAAACGTTCTCCTTGTGATATTGTATTAGATTTACTGTTATTACGAAATCCTGCCCAGTATTCTAGCAAGATCAACGCACTTAAACAAAATGAAAATATATGGTTCTTACAGACATATCAACAAGCTGATATGATCGATAAGATTTTTTTTTAAATCGATAAAGTGTACCCAAGCTTTCTATCTTTGTTTAGAATAGTACACTAACCAGTTCTGACGAATATTTAATAGGGGACTGCAGTGTTTTCAAATTTATTATGACGCTGTCAAAATGTCAGCACACCAGCTGACTACTGGCGTGTTCCGATATACACTACGAGTACTGTTAAATACTCTTACTGTACTGGGGACAAAATCGTTCCAATGTAGCCGACTGTATATTGCTGCAATCTCCTAGGAAATATGTGATGTAATAAATCGTGACCATTTGTGTACTGTGAGCACTGGTGTTTTCGAGGTAAAGAACGGCTTTTAATACTAATTGGCGTCACAATCACACTTTACTGTATTTTCAGTGTATATCGGAACATCATCGTAAATAAACACAACAATATGATGTTAAAAAAGAGTTTAAACTAATGAAAAATTGCATAAAAGTGAATTACTCGGAAATCAGACTCAATCATTTATTTAGTTCATGGTTCTACTATATTTAAAGATAGTATTCGTATACGATTTGATTTAGACCTTGTAGAAACAAAAAAAAGTTCTGCAAATTTTTAACTTTTGGGCCCTGCGTCTCGCTATTTCACATTTTTGCGACCCCCTAAAACCTATTAACAATTTGATAATACATAATGACAATCGAAGATTGTCCGAGCTTAAGAAATAAAAGTCAAGAAAATATTATTTATACCAATTTATACAATATCACAAAATAAACTTTAATTTTCGTTTCTTTTATTTACAGGTAGCATAATTATTATAAATGTGTATTATTAGATAGTAATAAGGATGTGTCGTTAATAAAATAAAACAGAGGAACGCGTGTCAGTTTATTGTCCTAAAAAATATATAAATCTTTTAAAACAACTAAATTGTATTTTGTAATATTGTATAAATTCGTTTAAATAATATATTCTATTTTTTTATTTCTTAAGCTCTGACAATTTTATGAATAGGTATAATAAACTCAGTATGTTCAACATAACCAATGTTCTAGTAACACTTATTTACTTATAAAAACACAATATTATCCTAAATTATTCTAAAATTTACAGTAATAGTATTGAATAATATTACAGTAATGCACACTATCGTTACATACTTTCGAAAAAAAAAAAAATCCAAACACTCATAAATATTATCACTTAACCGATTAGGTAAACATATAAAATTTATAGATATACCTAATAGTATTATAAGCAAGTTGTTATGTCATTATTTTAATATTTTGGGTGTTTTCAGATATGTTTTAATTTGATTATCTGTGATTATGAAATAAAATAAAATAATATAAAAAAAAATAATTAACAAAATTTATTGAAAATTATACTTGCAATAAAATCATTATTATCATCAATTTCACAACACAGTATTTTAGCTTTGTTTAATAGGGTTTGGCTGTATGGAACAATTACCTTGTCTTACATTAAAAAGATATACATGTGTAAGTGTAATTCGCGCCATTTAAATTTTTTATCCATTTGCGATTCTCAGATTCATAAAAATTACTTTCATTTCAACGCCATCATCAAGATCAGCAAGAAATAATGAGTTCGCAAGGCCACTTGCATCAACTGGAGATACAAATTATCAGACAAAGAGTTTTTACAAGGTAGGTGAACATAGTACACCAGTAACCCACCTTACTAAAACTTTTAAATTAACGAAACTAATTTAATTACATAATAACAATTGTAAATAAAGCAGTTCTCTTCTATTAAAGTACAATTAAGCAATTAAGTATCTGATAAAACGTTACGATACGTTAGAAGGGCGGTAGGAGCGTTCCAACTACGCGTTAAGTAACACTGTATTTTTTTCTTTTAAATAAAAAATTATACAAATTTAAATGTTTCAATGTTCGCAACTATTTTCGTTTATGTTTAGCGGAAAATCCCTCGACTATAGCCAATCGCATTGCCAAAGGTTTAACATAAATAGGTTATTGTATTATGATATATATTTCATTGTATTATAATAGCTACCACCCTCAAGTTGGAAATCTGCATCCGGCAGTTGCACTCGAAGGACACTTCTTTCACAGGTTTAGCGTGCGTACCAACTTGGGCCGTATCGTCACTTAAGATCAGGTGAGATTATCGCCATAACGCTAAACGTTAACTATAAAAAAGCTATTAGTTAAAATTGATCAATGAAAATAGTAGTAACATTAATAATTGTTAATTATTTAATATTACAAAAAAAAAATAGAGATTAGTATATTTCTAGAACAACAAAAAAATAATTGTGGCGCGTGTTTTAGTCTCCAGCGGCCATCGAGGACTGCCAACAGAAGCGATAACAATATAACATTAACTATGTTTTTTTATACATTATCATAAATAATTTTCCAGGATATATGTGGAGACGCAACGATCCGATCCCCGATCCCGAAATGTTGAAACCATCAGCGAAATCCAGGAGGAGGCTCGTAAGTAGCTTCTATATTCTTACACTTAGCTTGTGGTATAACTAGAAAAACAGTGATTTTGAGTTATTTATACACAAATTCGGAGCGATGATAGCTTAGTCGCAGCGTGTAGGAACGTCGCGTCATGGGACGTGAGTTCAAATCCGACCACCTATAATCGGCTTGAGCTTCCGGTGAAGGAAAACATTGTGAGGAAACCATAGCATGGTGATAGGGCTTTTTCCGGGCTAGCTACTACCCACAAGTTGAAAATCTACCGCCAAATACCAATAGGTGTGTTCCGGCAGTTGCACTTGAGAGCCAGTTCCTCCTATAAAGGCCGGCAGCGCATCTGCGATTCCTCTGACGTTGTGAGTGTCAATGGGCGGCGGTAATCACTTACCATCAGGTGACATGCTTGCTAGTTTGCCCCCTAGTGCATAAAAAAAGTTTCGTTTAATTTCCGTAAAATCCGCATAATTTTTCGCACTAATATCAGTGACTTAGAAAGGTTCTAACTTTCACTCGAACGCGTGTTGTTTTCCGAAACCGACACGAAGTCGTCGCGAAGTGTTTTGCAACGAAGAAGCCACATTTTGCCATATGACTATCTTCTCGCAAAAGTAAACTTGGTTTTATACTTTGGTTTGAGAAAGACAAGTCATCTTTTGCGACGACGTAACAGGAAAAAAATATTTACAAAATGTTTATTATCATTAATAAAACAACATAAATAATACGAAAAAATGTATACATACCTATTACGAGTAACGACTCAACTGATCCCAGATGATATTCAAACGTGTATAAAATTACTGTTCACATTTTAATTACTTCTGAATCCGTTATAGTAACATGATTAGATGGACAATGAATAAATGTAGTGAAATAACCTTTACATGAATAGTTAATCGAGAATTTTATTCATAAATTTTAAAAACGTGTATCCCAAAATATGGCTCTTTTGAGTTGTGTCGTTCTGCCTGCGTATGACCGATATATTTACTAGTCGGTGTAATACAATAGTGCTTAATATTCTATAGCGATAATATAATGGTATATTAAATATTATGTAGGTTAAATTAAAAAAAAAATCTTAACTATTAAACCGGAATAGTTCGTTTGTACTCGCTAATGACCAATTATATATACCATCTCTATGTACATAGATAAAAATTAATTGCCCAAAATGTATAAAGTACGCCCATAATTTCCGAATTACTTTACTGTAATGTAATGTACCAAATTGAATTACTTTTTTTTTATCGTGTTCATCGTTGTCAGGACAAGGTTGATATAAATACAAATAAAATCGAACATTTTTTTTTAAATCTCCATTTATGAAATGTAAATACTTAATATGATGATATAATTAAATTTCATGTAATTAAAAGACACTTTAACTTTAAATCATTAAAGTGAATCAATAATCAAAATAATTTTATCGATATCAACGAGTTGTAGTTGGAAGGATGATTAGGATTGATTTTAGATATATTTTAGATTGAGATAGATTTTAGAGAGAATGAAGAACATCGGTTGTAGGTGTATGATGTAAAATAATACCGGAAATCGGGTTTACGTAATTAACGAATAACCACCCTGAAGCTATTATTAAGCACGAGGTAAGAACGAACTTGTTCGGCAGCGAACTTGGAGCAACAGAATCCAGCCGCGACCGCGCGTTGGCTTAGCGCCGCGACACAAACCGACAACATTGTGGTCGGCGTGGGTTGCCAAACCGATGAGACTGGACCTACACCGGTGATCTATTTTAACTGTTTTATTTATACTTCAACTTACCAATCCTTCAACAAACGTGAAGCGATGGTAGGCACGTGCGTTCGAATCCACCTACAGTGAGCTTGAGCTTTCGGTGAAGGCAAACGTCGTGAGGAAACCATAGCATGGTGGTAGGGCTTTTTCTAATGCCCGCCTGGGTAGCTACCATTAGCTGTGTTCTGGCGGTTGCACTTGAGAGCCAGTCCCTCTATAGGTTTAGCGTGTCTACCAAATTGAGACGTATCGTCACTTAAGATCAGGTGAGATTATGGTCATAACGCTAAACCTATTTACAATTGAAAAATACTAAAGAAATTGTGATCAACGTACAAAACCTTAAATCGATAATACAAATATCCAAAACCTAAGTACCTAAGTATGTAAACTCTGCTTCGAATGGTCGTAGTCTCATCTCGATAGGTTTAACAGTTTTAATGTGTTTGACCACTAAAGTAACTGTATTTTTATCCTTTTATAAATATATTTGTATGTGTATATTAACCGGCCCGATATACGTTGTCCCGCCTTCTAAGAATATTGTAATGGTGATCGATGCATTGGTGGAACAGTTTACCATTTTATTCCCTAATAATAATAATAATTCCATATTAGCTAATCAAATTTATCAAAATTTGTTTATTACTTTCAAACAGACGAGCGTACAAAGATCCAGATTTAAATAAAAATCATGTCAATAATTAAGTAATCAGTTTATTATAAAAAAACTTCTTTAGAAATTTTGTTTTACACAAAATGCGTATATATAAAGATGAATTCAAAACGCAACAATCTGTCCACATATAAAATTTCATCCAAATAGTTAAAGCCATTTTGGAGATACCGTATAATATACCTATGGAACATTCCATATTAAATCGACCACTTGGTCGCTTTTGATTTGGCCAAAAGTTTACTATCTGTTTCTAATCTATAAAAGTCAGTACCCAGAACTTTTTTTTTTTTTTACAAATGTCGAAAAAAATTTTTTGAACAAAATAATAATTATTTTCTCATATTGTCATAACTTCCTTAAAAATCGGTAGAACGATTTTTTTTCATCAAAATTATCGGCCTTATTCTGTTTATTATTATTTTATATTTTATAACACGGGAAAATGCATTTACGCATCCCCTCCCAACCCGGCGGGACTGAACGGGTGTGTGGGACTTACCCGGAGCTAACCGCCGAGAATACACTGAAATCCCGCGGTCGTCTATCGCCTATCTTTTTTTTCTCAATAATTCTTCATTCAACTCTGCTATCGTCCTCGCCAATCCTAGAGTGTACCAAATGATTGTTCTTTTTTTATTTATTTATGCAGAAAGAACATGTCTTCAACTACCAGTTGAAAAACATATAACGATACTCAAGCACTCTTTTATTGGGATTCTGCATTACATAATTTTTCCAAATATCACGGTCAAATTATTCCAAAAAGAGGATTTTAATACGGCAGCGAATGATATGAATTAAAGATTTTTCGAGAATAAATTCATTTACATGATTTACAATTACTATTTACATTTACAATTGTATTTACAAACCCAGTTGTAAAAAATATTCAATACACAAATTTCATATCGTTGGAATTTATATGTAAATAAGGGAAATACAACCCCTTTAAGGTTTAATCACGTCAAAACTGCTGAAATTATCGGGGTGGGACTTTGACCATTTGATGCGGAATGTTCGTAGATGGTCCTAGGGTACGTAGGTTTTGATTTCCTTTTGCTTTCGGTTTACTTAGCGGGCGAATTGAAAGATCTATTTAATTATACTTTAAGTAATAAAATTGTTTATCATATAACTATAGTCATTTCTTTACAGGACTATAAAAGTATTATAACGAATTTACAGTCAGAAAACAAACGGCTCAACCAAGAACTAAACAGCATGGGTGTAAACCAGGCATTCTTCGAGATAAAGTAAACACTCACTGATTATCTATATCTTTATGAATATTATAATGCGTAAGGTAAATTAGTTTGTTTTAACGTGCCAATCTTACGAACTGCCAGCCAATCATTAAGGAAGGCATTAGGCTACTTAACATCACGCTATCACCAATAGGTGTAAAGATGGATTAGGGTTACAGATTGGGGTCAAACGATACAAACCAGATTATATTAATCGAGAAAGAAATAATCAAAAACAGAATAAAAAAAAAGTACATGACTGTAACTCAAATACAATATAACACTAGAACGACGAATCAAACTAAAATTCATGTTTCATTTTAATCTATCATAACTGGTGTGTGCATTATTTTAGTAAGTTGAAGATATCATTTGAATGTAGTTTTGGTGTTTTTTGTACTGGTAGTAGGTATTTTAGGGTTTTTGTTTTGGATCATGTATAATTCAGATTGGTCGCGGCGCAGAAATATATCGACGAGCTGTTGCGCGGCGCCGACCGAGAGCGCGACCGGCTGCGGACCTTGCTGCAGGTAACCGTCCATACCCACCGTACCCTGACTGTACTAACGAATCACACACACACACACACACACACACACACACACACACACACACACACACACACACACACACACACACACACACACACACACACACACACATACACACACACACACACAATACACATTGTAATCGCTAATTCTATACATATTTCAGTGCATTTACATTTGCATTTGTAAGTGTGTTCAATATTATCGAAGTAAATATTCGTCCTTTCTTTCAATGATTCAAACTACGCACTCGCAGATCTAAATCTATCAAGTCGGTACTAGATTGCGATATTTTAGGTAGTATTTCGAGGTACAATGCCTTTTTGGTCACTGTTTCTATGATGAACCTGTCAAAAGTTCGAAATCAGCCAGTTTGAAGTGTAGAAGATAGCTTGTCATTGGTATCTGGCTGTATCGGGGACTAAGGGTCATCTTGGTATCTTCTTAATGGGGATTAAATATGCATTATATAATAACTTTATACCTATGAGAAAAGACTTTATTCTCGATCTATTACAGCAATGGTTGTGTCCGCTGACAAGGGGAGGGGAGGGTCAGTAATCTAAAATTCTACCTACAAAATACTTGATTATCTCCTTACCTGATAATAAGTAGGCGGCTCAGCATAAACTAAGATGGAGTTTGTAAAAAAAGTAATGCTCGATATTGTATGTGTTATTTACTAGGTACTTACTACTACCACTACGATTTACTACTATAATAGTAAACTGAAAATATGATGTATATTCCATCGAACATAATACACTGAAATTATTGAACATACACAACACATGCACTCACAGACAAACACATACACATATGCTCGGGCACGCATGCATACATACAGGCACGCATGCATGCGGTCACACACACACACACACACACGCGCGTACACTACACTGATACACACACGTGTACACTTCACACATACACACACAACCCCTAGAAATGTATCTGTATGACTTTTGTATTTCCAAATAAAGTTTTTCTCATTTTCGTTTTCATACATTCAGTTGTAGAAATTCTTGTTACGCTATCATAATAAAAAAGCTTAGAACTATAACACCTTCTAAGTTTACATTCTAGGAATCTACATCGAAAAATGTCGACCTCAAGACGACCATAAAAACGTTGAACAATCAAAACGAAATTTTGAAAAAAACTGCCGCAGAATCAGATCAGGTAAGACGATTTTTATTACGTACACATCGAGAAAAATTCAGTACAGATTCAAAGTAAAAATATTAAAGAAATAAATTGGTGTTAACTCATTGAGTAACGATCTCACATTCATATTCCGTGATATCAAAATTTTACAAGGAGTAAAACAGAGTTTCATCAAAAAAGTCTCCCGTTACGTTTCACCTCGCAACGTACTTTAACCTCTATGTTTAACATCTTATGTTATATATTTCATTGGAATGACGTAAATCTATACTAATATTATAAAGAGCTAGTGGTTGTTTGTGGCTAACCTTAGAAACTAGCAGTTGAATTTCAACAATTCTTATTGTAATGTAATGATTGAGCAAGTCTTTAGGCATTTTAACACCACGCTACGACTAATATGAGTTAGGCAGTATTGATAAAAGTGACGAAAACGGGAAAATATATATTCTTTTCAAACACTTCTCTATCGTGCGCTAGCTATATTATTATAATTAGATTAATATCATATGTGAGAGAAATATTCCGCTTTACAAGTTCTAACAATAATATATGGTTTACTTACAATAAACATTTTTAAGAATAACCCTTTTTATTACAATATAACCCTTCATTTGCGAAGATATTTTATCAACATGGTATTAATCCCTATGTAAATGAATTTGTTTGTCTTTTTTTTTATAATTAAGATTTATCGTTATGGCCATAATCACACCTGATCTTAAGTGATGATTCGGCTAAAATTAGTAGACACGCTAGACCTGTGGAGGAACAGGCAGGTTTTTAAACTTGAGGGTAGTAGCGAGCATTGGAAAAAGCCTTTCCACCATTGCTATAGTTTCCTCACGATGTTTTCCTTCACCGAAAGCTCAAGATCATTGTAGGTGATCGGATTTGAACTCACGTCCTTTGACGCGAAGTCGTACACATTACCACTCAGGTATCATCGCTTCACAATTGTTTTTTAATCATTCGAACGATTTCATTTAAAACAAATTTTCAATTTTGCAAATGAATCTTTTATTTGATAGAGTCGCGTTTCTTCTAAACATACTACTCGCCTACCTGTATTTTTCAGTAACTAAATAATTTAGCACAGTACCGTTTGCAGGCCAATTTTGAAGTCCTGCAAATTTCTAATTTTATAACATACAGCTAGACATTTAATGAAAGCTTTTTTTACTTATATTATTAAAAATTGAACATTGAAAAAATTGTATTAGATAAAGTCTCCAAATTCGTTTACGACATAGTTTTCAAATGTATGTCCAATAAGAAATGCCAATTATAATTTATTGAAATATTTCATTCACAAATTCGGTAGCGGATGACATTTTCTAAGGGAAATGAATAATTTTTTCATCATATCTAAGTATATATTACATACGCGTGCGCTGGTAAAACGCTAAATGATACGTAAATATAATGTGTACAAAAAATATTATTTCTTAGGATATCTAAAACAAGTTTACGGTAGCGTGTACCTATCACATAAGTCTAGAAGTAACAATAAGGTATTAATTGTGTGAGAAAAAAATATTAAAAAAATATTAAAATAACATGTATAGGCATTATTAGTAGGCATATTAATCCTTAAGAATGAAAGTTACTATAGTAAATAACTTTACGAAGACATGCCTTTAACAGCAGTTTATGTCAGCTTAGGAAATATTGGCAAAAAAACAACACTGACCTCGGGTTATCTTCTAGGGTAGGTTATCAGTAAATTGATAATGTGAGATCTAATAATGACGTTCATTTACGATTGGAGCAGTAGGCTAATTAAAGTAGTGATTTTATACGGATGGAGTCAAGTAATTTATCTCAGGATCGTAGCAAGTGGAAGGATGTGGTCTCTGCCTACCCTTATGGGAGAGAGACGTGATAGTATATATTTATGGAGTCGTGGGCACCGGATAGTATATTTGTTAACTGCTCGACTGATCACCATGAAAATTTTGTATATACATTGTCAGAGATACAGAAAAAAAACAACGGTCACTTTCTGTTAAGAAAGTACTTAAATGATTTTCAGTTACATGCGAACGAAGTCGCGGGCACAGCTGGTAATATGAATGAATATTTATTTACCCTATTAATTGATTATATTTAATGGCTTTCATTTACTCTCTTTTTACCTAATCTACATAATAATAGTGCTTAAAGAGTAAACTCCAGTCGTGCGTCTAAGCTGACACACACTATTTTATTTATTTGATGGAAGACCAACAGCTATATCTTACATTATTTAACAACTATATTGGATATAAAAAGCCATTTACTGGTTCTCGCCAATAAGTAGTAAATAAATTTGTTTATTAATTGAGCAGTGGTATTCACTTTTCGTACGATAGTACAGTTAGACAAATTCAAAGAGGTATTTCATTTGAAGAATACGCGATTAGAATTGATATAAATAGACCTACTTCACATTTTAGTATTTCCACCACAATTGGACTTGGTTATGCATTTAATATGGAATGCAACGTATACTCTGACGTAGTTATACAAATGTTAGTTGTTATATGTATCTTGTCAGTTCACACGTAGGAATATAAGTCAACTAATAGCACACTCTATGTTTAAAGTTAATAATTCCCTGAATGTTTTCACTTATAACAGTTATTTCATCATTGGCATTCATTTTTTGGGCATTTGGAATAAATAGTCTCTTGTTGTTTATACATTCGAGTCTTATCTGTCCAAGTAGTATTTTATTATTTTCAACTGAAGTTTCTGAATCTCTTCAGGATGAGCCTAAGATGCGTTAATATAGTAAATATAGTATGCAGTTTTTATTTTAATACAACAAATTTAGATGAAATTATTCTAAATTTATTATTTGCGTAATCAATATGCTATTAGATATTGTGGTTTCTACAGAAGTTCTCAAGAGAGGCTGAAAAGTTAAAAATAGCTCTAACTCAAGTTAGTGAGGAATTAGCGACTGTTAAAACAGAACGAGACACATTAAGAAAGAACGAAGATCTCGCTGCAGAAGTTAAAGAAGTAATAGCCCGTGATAAGGTAGGATACAAGATCTTTTCCCTCCTCTTATTTAATTTTGTAGCGATGATAGCTCAGTGGTAGTGTGTACGACTTTGCGTCAAGGGACATGCGTTCGAATCCAAGCACCTACAATGAGCTTGAGCTTTCGGTGAAGGATAACATCGTGATGAAACCATAGCATGGTGGTAGGGCATTTTCTGATGCCCACCTCACTAGCTACCACTCTCAAGTTGAAAATCTGCCACCAAATACCAATAGGTGTATTCCGGCAGTTGCACTTGAGAGTCAGTTCCTCCAAAGGTTTAGCGTGCTTGTCAACTTGGGCCTTATCGTCACTTAAGGTCAGATGAGATTATAACCATAAATCTAAGCCTTAAATATAAAAAAAAAATTGGTTAACCCTACCTCTAAAACTGTCTTTAGATTCCGTTTGAATACCAATTTTATTTTTTTTCGTATACGTTTTCCGTTTCTTACTTAACTACATGTTACAGGACTGGGTAATTAAAAATATTGACGACGTTAAAAATGTCTTTACAAAAATGGTAAATGAACTTCCGAAACGTTTCCAATACGCACCTAATGAACCTGTCGGGAGAGCGAACACCGAACTAGCAGACCCGTTTAGGTTTTCACTAGACAGTAACTCAGAATGGCCAAGTGTGAGTAAAATTTCTATTACAACAACATTTAATATAACCACTAAAAAAACAAACATTCGAATGAAGCGCAGCTCGCTACCATTTATACTTTTAAAGTTGTATTAAATCGTACACGGGATTTCGCGTTTTCAGAAAGCTGGTTTTAATGAAAATTACTTTTTCATTTCTCCAGAGCAATTTTAACGGCATGACAGTCTTACGTACCTACTCAACTGTGGCCCTGATGTATATTTTCCCTAAGAATAATATATTGTATACATTGTTGTTCTACGTTTTGTATTAAATTTAACTGCTAGCGGAATGTAATCCTGTTTTCGCGTAAAACCTTATAAAATTATATATATATATAGAGTATATTAGAGACGGATATAATAATAAATTGTTATGCAGCCTACGGAAAATCAGAATCAACCAGCCAAGGCACGGAGCCGGTTCCGTTGCAGCACCCCGATCGACAATCGGTTTAGGAGCCTTGGCGTCGGCGTCAGCGGGGCCGGTGGGGTCTGCGCAGTAAACAGGGTTAGTAAGGCTGTGGGGGTTAGTGGAGTCAGTGGGGTCGAAGCATGTAAAATAGAGGAGGTAAACACTATTATAGGATCGCTTTCGAATGTTTTACAGGCAAACTAGAATAGAAACTCTGTGCAAACAAATTCCGGTCTAACATTAGGAAAGCAATCGGGGATTGAATTTGTTGACAACCACAGTGACATTATAACGTTCGGTGGGTTGTAAATGAAACCTGAAGTCAACGGTCGCAGTCACGTGTTTGTTGTTTTGACTTCGTAACACATGAAATATGCACGCGTAAACTCAATTTTCAAATGTAGCAACAACCTATTTACGACTGACATCAGGGTTTTGGCTATCTTGGGGTCGATAAATCGTAGGCTCCAATGCTTTAAACATTTGCCACCTTACACGTTTCTTTGCTAATTTCTACATAATAAAAAAACTTAAACTATTGACATATATTGACATATTGACATATACATAGAATTTTTATTTTGTGTAAATGATTTCAGAATACCTTAACAAACCAGTCGAAACGCAAGTTTTTTAAATCAAAGGGCGACGAGAGAAGAGGAAAAAAACATGAACATAAATAAACTACAATGTATTTTTTAATTGTTTATATTTAAGTTATTATTTCTTACAGAAGAGCACGCAGATGTTTACGTAATTCGGCTTACGTGAATTAAATCATTAAAGTGAATATCACAGGTATTTTATAGTATATTTAGGCTGGCGTGTTATAAATAAATAAACGACATGTTTATTGTATTTTAATGTTTTGGCTTATGAGATTTAAATTATATATTACAAGTATGTTAGTTTTTATTTTGATTTTCTTAATTAAAGTCACTTAACGATATATTTATCGTATTTTAATGTTTAGTTTGGCTCGCGTGAAATGAAACCATTCAGAGATATACTGCAAGTGTTTCAATTTCTATAGCTTGGTTCATGTAAAGTGGCGCTATTGAGCGATGAATTGCAAATGTATTAATGTTCTGTTTTGGCTTATGGGGGATTTAAATTATATACTACAAGTATGTAAGTATTTATTTTGATTTTCTTAATTAAAGTCACTTAACGATATATTTATCGTATTTCAATGTATAGTTTGGCTCGCGTGAAATGAAACCATTCAGAGATATACTGCAAGTGTTTCAATTTCTATAGCTTGGTTCATGTAAAGTGGCGCTATTGAGCGATGAATTGCAAATGTTTTA
Source organism: Actias luna (assembly GCA_039707435.1). Lineage (NCBI taxonomy): Eukaryota > Metazoa > Arthropoda > Insecta > Lepidoptera > Saturniidae > Actias > Actias luna. The sequence continues at coordinate 20,372,900 of JAZHAC010000001.1, read as the reverse complement.
ATGTTCTGTTTTGGCTTATGGGGGATTTAAATTATATACTACAAGTATGTTAGTGTTTATTTTGATTTTCTTAATTAAAGTCACTTAACGATATATTTATCGTATTTCAATGTTTAGTTTGGCTCGCGTGAAATGAAACCATTCAGAGATATACTGCAAGTGTTTCAATTTCTATAGCTTGGTTCATGTAAAGTGGCGCTATTGAGCGATGAATTGCAAATTTATTAATGTTCTGTTTTGGCTTATGGGGGATTTAAATTATATACTACAAGTATGTTAGTGTTTATTTTGATTTTCTTAATTAAAGTCACTTAACGATATATTTATCGTATTTTAATGTTGAGTTTGGCTCGCGTGAAATGAAACCATTCAGAGATATACTACAAGTGTTTCAATTTCTATAGCTTGGTTCATGTAAAGTGGCGCTATTGAGCGATGAATTGCAAATTTATTAATGTTCTGTTTTGGCTTATGGGGGATTTAAATTATATACTACAAGTATGTTAGTGTTTATTTTGATTTTCTTAATTAAAGTCACTTAACGATATATTTATCGTATTTCAATGTTTAGTTTGGCTCGCGTGAAATGAAACCATTCAGAGATATACTGCAAGTGTTTCAATTTCTATAGCTTGGTTCATGTAAAGTGGCGCTATTGAGCGATGAATTGCAAATGTTTTAATGTTCTGTTTTGGCTTATGGGGGATTTAAATTATATACTACAAGTATGTTAGTGTTTATTTTGATTTTCTTAATTAAAGTCACTTAACGATATATTTATCGTATTTCAATGTTTAGTTTGGCTCGCGTGAAATGAAACCATTCAGAGATATACTGCAAGTGTTTCAATTTCTATAGCTTGGTTCATGTAAAGTGGCGCTATTGAGCGATGAATTGCAAATTTATTAATGTTCTGTTTTGGCTTATGGGGGATTTAAATTATATACTACAAGTATGTTAGTGTTTATTTTGATTTTCTTAATTAAAGTCACTTAACGATATATTTATCGTATTTTAATGTTGAGTTTGGCTCGCGTGAAATGAAACCATTCAGAGATATACTACAAGTGTTTCAATTTCTATAGCTTGGTTCATGTAAAGTGGCGCTATTGAGCGATGAATTGCAAATTTATTAATGTTCTGTTTTGGCTTATGGGGGATTTAAATTATATACTACAAGTATGTTAGTGTTTATTTTGATTTTCTTAATTAAAGTCACTTAACGATATATTTATCGTATTTTAATGTTGAGTTTGGCTCGCGTGAAATGAAACCATTCAGAGATATACTACAAGTGTTTCAATTTCTATAGCTTGGTTCATGTAAAGTGGCGCTATTGAGCGATGAATTGCAAATGTATTAATGTTCTGTTTTGGCTTATGGGGGATTTAAATTATATACTACAAGTATGTAAGTATTTATTTTGATTTTCTTAATTAAAGTCACTTAACGATATATTTATCGTATTTCAATGTATAGTTTGGCTCGCGTGAAATGAAACCATTCAGAGATATACTGCAAGTGTTTCAATTTCTATAGCTTGGTTCATGTAAAGTGGCGCTATTGAGCGATGAATTGCAAATGTTTTAATGTTCTGTTTTGGCTTATGGGGGATTTAAATTATATACTACAAGTATGTTAGTGTTTATTTTGATTTTCTTAATTAAAGTCACTTAACGATATATTTATCGTATTTCAATGTTTAGTTTGGCTCGCGTGAAATGAAACCATTCAGAGATATACTGCAAGTGTTTCAATTTCTATAGCTTGGTTCATGTAAAGTGGCGCTATTGAGCGATGAATTGCAAATTTATTAATGTTCTGTTTTGGCTTATGGGGGATTTAAATTATATACTACAAGTATGTTAGTGTTTATTTTGATTTTCTTAATTAAAGTCACTTAACGATATATTTATCGTATTTTAATGTTGAGTTTGGCTCGCGTGAAATGAAACCATTCAGAGATATACTACAAGTGTTTCAATTTCTATAGCTTGGTTCATGTAAAGTGGCGCTATTGAGCGATGAATTGCAAATTTATTAATGTTCTGTTTTGGCTTATGGGGGATTTAAATTATATACTACAAGTATGTTAGTGTTTATTTTGATTTTCTTAATTAAAGTCACTTAACGATATATTTATCGTATTTCAATGTTTAGTTTGGCTCGCGTGAAATGAAACCATTCAGAGATATACTGCAAGTGTTTCAATTTCTATAGCTTGGTTCATGTAAAGTGGCGCTATTGAGCGATGAATTGCAAATGTTTTAATGTTCTGTTTTGGCTTATGGGGGATTTAAATTATATACTACAAGTATGTTAGTGTTTATTTTGATTTTCTTAATTAAAGTCACTTAACGATATATTTATCGTATTTTAATGTTTAGTTTGGCTCGCGTGAAATGAAACCATTCAGAGATATACTGCAAGTGTTTCAATTTCTATAGCTTGGTTCATGTAAAGTGGCGCTATTGAGTGATAATTGCAAATATATGTTCTGTTTTGTTTTATGGGATTTCAATTATATATTACAAGTATGTTAGTATTTAATTTGATTTTTTTGATTAAAGTCGCTTAGCGATATATTTATTGTAGTTTAATGTTTAGTTTGGCTCGCGTAAAGTGAATCAATTTAGAGATTTACTGCAAATATCTCAATTTCTATAGCTTGGTTTAAGTAAAGTGTCGCTATTGAGCGTTGTATTGCAAATGATTCCATGTAATATAATTTAGCTTTTGTGTTTTAAACTATTAAACTATATACTATAAGTATTTTGCTGTTTATTTTGACTCTCTTGATTTATCCGTCCGATTGATCCGTTTAAAACCGAAATAAACCGTTTTTTCGATTTACAACGTTTGTTGATGACTATGTTTTTCTTAATTATAGCTACATTTTCTTGATTTTGCCGAGATAGGGATATGAGGGAGTACTTAGAAACTGTGTAAAGATTTTTAAGATATACTGATATTAATATACTTAGTGGGTTTAGTAGTTACGAAATTACGATAGTTACGAAATAGTAGTTCAAAACGTTTTAATAGACTGTACCAGTATTATATATACATTTTATTATTACCTCAATCGCCTATGCGGATCCGGGACGGGTTGGTAGTATTTTTGTAAAAAAAAATTAGTTCACGTATTTTTTTTTTACAAAAATACTACCAACACTATCTCAGTGTATTAAAATATAATACCAACCAACCTAAAATATACCAACATAAAATATATGTTCGTATTTTATACGTGTACACACTTCTTGCTACGGGATGGGCCCTGCTCGTGAAAAATACGTGACCTAATTTTTTTTTAAAACGTAAGGTACGTCATCGGTTTTAATTTTTTCTACAAAGTGACTATTTGATTGTCAATAGTTTTTCAATATTCAACTACAAGAGTTTGCAATGGAGAAAGTTCCCTGCGGGGTAAATATTTGATAAAAACCACTTTAATAATAAGTTTAAGTTTATTTAAATAGATGTATCCGAGGTTTGCTTATTTCAATGTTTTACTTATGAATCAATGTTTAATGCAGTACCTAGCATGTTCACGGCGCGAAGACACGCGTTTCTTGCGCAGCGACGATATCTTTCTCTAGTATTTTTATTTTAAATTACATATGCACACACAGACACACACACACACACACAGACACACAACTCAGTTATTGATATCCAATTTTGTTTCGTAATTTTATCTCCAATAACTTTTGTATGCCCAACTCAGAAGCCGGATAACAGCTAGTATATATATTTATATATATGCCTTTTCGAGTGCTCAATCACATCGACTACAGCGTCTTATATCGTGCTACGATCACTTATCGAGATAAAAACTATGCTATCTCTCATGCTGGATCAAACTGCACACGGTGTGCAAAAATTGATTAAAATCGGTTCAGTAGTTTCAGAGATCATCGCGGACAAACAACGTGACATGAAAGTTTTATATATAAAGATCGTGCCTTGGAATTTGTTGAGGCACTATAAAATATATATTAATATAATAAACCGGAAAAGTTTGTTTGTTTGAAATCGCTAATCGTAGGAACTAAATGTCAGTATTCATTTTTTTTATTTCGATATAGCAATCACCGTGGAAGGCTTTAGGCTATTTGACATCACGCTGCCACCAATAGGAGAGAAGCTGTATTGAAAAAAGTTACAAAAACGGGCAAAAAATATTTTAAAGTATAATAAAGTAACAAAGTCGCGGACACAATTAGTATATGTATATATCGACGCTAGAAAGCATAAAACTCGTGTCTGCCAAAATGCAAATACGAGTTACATACATGATTTGAATCAGAAAAATGACTATTCAAACGATTCTGATCTCGTCCTTCTGCGATGATATAAAAACGTTATCGATACAACGTAATAGAAATCGGTTTATAGTTTATACACTTTGAATGTTGTTAGATTAAAAATCAATCTTACGAGATATCATAAATACGCATTCCAGTTTCAATATGATGATGAGAAAATTAACAATTATGTTAAATCAACAAATCCATCACGATCCCCGTAAGTCCTAGCAGACGTTGTCAAAACTAGAAACGCCGGTGACCTATTCAAAATTCGTGCCTTATAATTCGAATTGAACCAATCCATAACGCTCGTTGATGAGCTAACTAGCACAGTCGGCAACGTACGAATGGATGACCCTGATGCAGTTGTACTTTCAGACGCTATTTTATCTGTAGACAGTGTCAGGAATGTCTCGTTTGCTATTTCGTCGCTTTTGGGTCTCACTGAGGCACCTATCAAAGACAATTCAGTTTTATCATTCAAATCTATTTCAAAGCCGTCAGACGGTTCCGTATAACTTTTACTATAATCTACCGCTGTAGTACTTTTCGACTCGGTTGTCCTTTTTCTAAACGTCACTTTTGGCTTAATTTTAAAAACGGTATGTTTGATGTTAACTCGTTGTGTCGATTCTCTCGTTACATTACTTACATGTTTTATTACTTGCATCGATTTAGTCGAATTATCTTTATTTCTCAACGCATTCGACGATTCCGTATTCAATAAACGGTGATGTTTGTCTACCATTAACAGAATCCAATCGAGTGCCGATGATATAGCTGTGAAAACTAATTGAGGATGTCGGCAAAGGTTTTTATTCGTGTCTGTCATGATTCCAAGCAGTCGTCCGTCTAAAAACACTGGTGTACCCTGCATTGTTTGGCAATGTTTTATAATATTATTTGCATTTATATTGGCCGTGCAGAGATAATAGCCCATTACTCGGCCCATGCAGCGTTGTATTACGGTCACCTTTAGCAGGGGTTTATCATCTAAAACTGGTACTAAAGCCTCTAATCCAATGGTTGAATGGTGATCAACGGAGCTCAATTTTACGTACCCTCTTTTAATTTGATCATCATCGATGTATATTATAGCGATATCATTATTAACGTGAAAAGAATTGCTTCGAATGCGCTGGCTGTTTGGATGGACTTCAGCTTTGAATATTGTCCTGTTCCCTTCCAAGTTTTGACAAGAACTCGCACAGAATGCAGTGGTTAAGGCAACGTTAGGTAATATAAATGTAGCCATGCAGCACTCAGTTTTCCATTTCTGACAGCGGCTGCAGTGCAGACGTACGACGCTATCGACCGGAATGTCCGTCGGTGAAACGAAACACTCTACTGCGAGTAATAAAAACGAGCATAATTTGAACACCATAACAACATAAAAATGCCTATAAAATAAAATGTTAGAGTGTACCCGTTTTTATTGCCAGCCGGTTTATTTTGATATTTTTTATTGTAATGGAACTAACTCCGTTTTCGATAGTTCTTTAAACTTTAAATTAGAAGACTGGTTTGTGATATTTAAGATAATACGATGTTAAATGTTAGGTAATATGCCAGTGCTAGCAAACTGTCTCGGCTTCTCACGAATAATCAGAATGAACTTCTTAGAATCTCATTTATTGTCGAAAAGTTCCATGATCCAGTGATAAATTGTATTATTCATTTACCATGTGAATATTTTCAACGTATTCAAAATCACAGTAAGTTTCTTACCGATAGTTCCTAATGACTGAGATTATCTTAGAAACTAATAGTACATAGATGTTTTTATCCTAGCTCGGCATAATGACTGTACTTTACCTAATGGTAAGATCAATAAACTTCGAGAACAGTAGCGACCGTCGCAAGGAAAAATGACGTTCGTACGTCGCATCATCGCTGTCATATATATGTATGTTATGTATGTTCTTGTGGCAACGATAAATTTGTATCCCTTTAATTCTTATCGAAGTTAATAAGTTGAAAATCATTTTGAAATTTAGGATTCACGCTTATGACGAAAAACTGATTGATAGAGGATTGAAGTACGCTTATACATTTTTTTTATGTATGTAAAAGAGAAATAAACACTCAAGGGGATATATAAATATATATACCTACTCTTTTTTTTTCCATTACTTCGTTGTAGCTTCACCGAAGTATAAAACAAAATATTACTATCTCGGATAGATTTTTTTTGCTCGTTATATTCAACTAGAACTGTTCCGTTCGAACAACAAGGTCAGTTCGCGTTGTAAACAAAATTCATATAAATACATATCGTCTGTAACGGGTTCCGATAAGGAGAAACGAGTGGACAGTGACGCGGGCGTCCGACATGCCGGGTGATGATGAAGTGCTCCAGATAAAAGATCCATTCGGTTTGATTGACACGGCGCCGGCGCCTGACGGCTGTTTAATCGCATTCCACGCGTTCACTACCAAAGTGCATACGCGAATACACTTTCAATTACGGGATCTCGGAACCTGTGGCGCATTCAGAGCGATTTACGGGGCCCCCGAACACCCATACTCCACGACGGCGAACGTATGTGAACGTAAGTATTTCAGGCTGAAATAACGCAGACGGATATCGATGTGCCTGTAAAGTCCCCCGGCGAACGTATCCGAGTGCGAGCCCGCTCGTAATGATCCCCGTTAATGTATCACGCGCCAATGCTCCGATATAGAGGCGTACCATTTATAAACAATGGACATAGTGAATGAAATAGTACCGGCTCGGAACGCATTTACAAACTAAATTAACCGATCGGTGAATGGTATATTTTGGTTTGCATAAATGAAAGCACGTGAATAAATCAAGATAACACCGTGGAGTTATGCGGATGGGGCTGCTGGCAAACTCAGGGCCTCATTTAGAGGAGAAATCGTCACTGCCCCGGGGCCCGTGGACCCCACGACAAAAATATGATTATAATAACTTTATAATATTTTATCAAGTAATTTTATGGCTCGTTTTACCTAAAAAAGAAAATACTAGATGATTTTTATATACCATTAGCTGTACCTGCGACTTCTTTCGCTTGGGACTAAAAGTTACTTAAAGAATTTTACCCGTTTTTTGTAACTTATTTCAATACAGCTTTGCTCCTATTGTCGATAGCGTGATGTTAAAAAACCGAAAATCTCACCGAATTACCAATACCATACCAATACAAAACTCCATTAGTAGAACTTCTTAGATTAGTGCATGCAAACAAAAAAATTTTTTTCGCTCTATTATATTAATATACATTAATGTGGAAAACACGCGTAAGACACGCCTGATGGTAAGTCACCGTAACCTAAAAAACTAAAGTATAACTAACGCATTGCCAATATTGATTTCCTCTTTCCGTAGGAGCTTTAGAAATCCTATTTATTCGAGAAACACAACACAAAGTTCTTTCGCTGCGTTCTTCTTTACGTTAGAGGTATTTCAGCACAGGTAAATAGATAGCACCGAAGATATCTCTTTTTGTCCTAGCTCTTTCAAAATGTCTATACAATCTTACAAATACACTATTCATTGAGGGGTTAGAGTATTCGTTATTGAAAACAGTTCCACACCTGACTTCGCCACTGAATGTAATACTAATAACATATTAATATCAATTGTTATGTAGTATTTGCTATTCTAAATAAGCATTATATAGAATCGTTTACGCGTATGACTTACGTGCAAAACCATTCAAATGATATATCATATACATTATGAAAGAATTCCACACTAACGTCTAAATATAGTTATAAATGTAAGAGAGAATTATCTTTGCGTGTGTATTCGATTAAAAATGAAAATGTCTATGGTATATTTGTTGCTGCTACAGACTGAATTTAAGGAGTTCTTGGCGGGATTTTAATCTGTCAAAGTATTATTTATTTTTTAGTTGCCAGTGCGTGTTTACCGCCTTTATCATTTCCTTGTTTAAGGGTACGTACTGATGAATGTACCTACTCATTTTTAAGATTAAAACCATGCACTTTAAGAAATGCATCAGTAGGAATGTAATTATTGAAATGAAAATTAAGATAGGTTTTTATTGAGTAATTAACTAATTTCACCAGTCGAGTCACCCACACCCCCTCATAGCTTGTGTAGGTAAACGCAAGAGGTAGATCCTTAAGTGGATCTACACGATAAAAAAAAATGAATAAATGATTTTATTTTATTTTTAGCCTATTAATAAAAGACGAAAGTACTGCATAACTTTGGGATGCCTTTTTTAGAAAAAAAGTATTTTTTTTTACACAAGGAGGCATTAATATTTGATCAAAACTAAATAATAATAATATTAAAAAAAAAAACAGAATTAAGAAATACAGTTTTTCAAAATAAGTGACTGGAAGTTTAAATTGAGTGTGTATCAAATGGGTACGAGTCAGTTTATGTGGTGAAAGACATGCTGCACTGGTTTTCACTCTGAAATAGATAATTAAATGGCCTGAAGTAAGGTAATGACAAACTGCGTTTAGGTGAATTTTTAATGTTAAGTTTTATGTTCCTTATAGGTTTTGGTATGGCCTAGTCTGGCTGTAGTTCACAATCTCGTCAGATGTTAAGTAATGATATATTCCTAGAAGGTGGAACACGAAGTCTAGTGGACGGTCTGACTATTGAGTGCGAAAGCTGGAATATATCTAAGAATACCTGCCGAAAGTTTTCCAACTTAAAACAGTGTTCATCTAAAACATTAACCTTTGTTCAATTGACCAGGGCTCTGTTTTGGATTTTAGGGTTTTGTGGTTTCTTATTTTCAGCAGAGCAATGATGACTCTGTGATAGCGTGTAGGAACGCTGCGTCAATTGATACAACTTCATACCCCTGCGATGTGTCATCGACAATTGGAAAAAGTTACAAAAACTGGCAAAAATGATTAAAAATTATTTAGTTCCTTGCGAACGAAGTCGCAGGCGCAACTAGTGTATATATATAAATAGTTTATTGTATACTTATATAAAATCACCAAACTCTAATATTGCTAATCGATGGCAATGAAAATTTGAAAAGAATATGTATTCTGTAGTGGATAAGGTTTTTACGTTATCACTGCACGCAATAGATGGTACTGTAATTAAAGTTATTGACAACCGTAAAGGGCAGAATATCTGCCGGACATTAAGTTATATATGTCCTGTCCCACTTGCATTGATAAGCGAGTAATAAACTGTTAACTTTGACAAGTATTTATTAGAATATACACAGGTCATTTAACGTTACTTAAATGTAATATATAAAATGTAAAACGTAGGGTAGTGTACCCATGTATCGCTTTTACGGATTTATGAAAATCTAAACTGTCCTGAATTTCGGTGGTCCATAGCTTTCGTGGGGTAGGCCTTGACTAGTCGAGATGACGTGCCCGTCGTCATGTGCTAAGCTAGACGCTGTCGTGCTGACGACATTGTTGCTCGAGAGCAGTCCACCGTAGATAGTACTTGTCTCTGATAGACCGGCTAAATTTGAATCAGCCGTTCCAACTGTGAACGTCTCAGGGCCAGACGATACCTTGTTAATGTCGTATGTCTCAGTGACGAAGTCACTAACTGGTCTGTGGACGTTAAGGGGTGAATAAGAGATATGCTCGGCGTATTGCCCTTGAGGAAATGAGGAAAGTACTCCGTGAGAACCGGCGCTGTAGAGCGGGTAGGAGCCGACAGTGCCATGAGAACCGGTACTAGAGAATGATCCCGACGAACTGGATCCAGAAGAACCAGAGCCGTAGGATCCCAACGAACTAGAGCTTAAAGATCCCGACGAGCCAGAGCCGAAGGATCCTGAGGAACCTGACCCTGAGCCGAAAGATCCCGACGAGCTTGAGCCGAAGGTTCCCGAAGCGTCGGAGCCGAACGCGCCTGTGGGCGAACTGTCAAGCCCGGAGAAGGTAACCGTCTGCCCTTGCCCCTTGTTGTAGTCATTCACGATTCCGTCGATAACCGCCTGCGAGTCTTCCTTGTTCTTGTATTTGACGAAATATACTTCAGGTTTCGTCGGCGGTTTGTTCTCGATTTTCGGCACGAGAATATCCTGAGGTTGGTCTTGTTTCTTAGAGAGGACGTAGACTATAGTCTTCTCCTCGTGTTGCTGTGGTACAGGGATGACTTGCGGTGTGCGGGTGTCTGTGGGCGTCTTCACGAAGATAATCTTGTAATGTTTCTGCGCTGGCGGCAGCACGATGGGTTTACGGGGCTGCGGCACTTCGGGCTCTTCCGGAGCAGTATGTACGAAGTAGTGCTTGAACACTTGTGCCGGTTGCTGCTGGATGTAATATTGTTGATATTTATTAGCGGCTGTCGTCAGATACTGGTTTTGGTATTCGGTATAAGAAGGGGATACGCTGTGTGAAGCGTCACCAGCAAATGAGGTGTGAATTGAGTGAGCCAAGTTTGAGGTACCAGTGGCGGCAGCATTTGCATTCGATGGGTAGTAGTAATGGCTTTTTTGCTCGCCGTTGACAGGGTAATAGTGACCGCTTAGGCCGCTGTTGCTTATCTGACCATGCCCGCTGTGTAGTTCAGAACCGCTCAGAGTAGTCTGGCTTATAAATCCGGCAGCGGGTGTTGGGCTTACGGTGGATCCAATGTATCCGCCTTTGTAGTTGAAGATTGAAGAACTTCCGTGGCTGCTTAACCCGTGATGGTTTGAGCTTTCTCCGAATTGGTACGATGGTACTCCGTATGATGTTTGAGGAACTTTGTAATGGTAACCGAGCCCAACGTCGCCGCTAGCTACAGCCAAAATGGCTGCTAATATCTGAAATAAAATAAAATAAATATGTTACAATTTTGCCTTAGGATGACTTTTGTCCAATCTAAACACAGCGACGATGAGGATAGTCGCTGACATTAATACTTTCGTAAACGCTACTAATGTCAATCCTCACTTTAATGACACATAAAACATAATTATAGTGGCGCTCAAAACATAATGTATTAATCAACAAACAATGTTTATGTATGAACATATGTACATACGTACGTACGTTAAAAGTTTTGCTTTTTATGTGAATATGAAAATTGAATTTTTTGCTCGTTTTAACCGTTTTAAACCCAGTTAAAAGTTCGAACGACGAATTTAATGTTATGGATGGTTAAAATAAATAATAAAAATTTGATTATAGTAATAACAGTAGATATTACAATGTTTTTTATTTTAAAGTTATAACATTGTCTATCAAATATAATGCCAATATAAGTATAATTTACAATCATAGAACTGGGTTGTTTGATCGATTTCAAACTGACAATTCAGTTCCAACAACTTCATACAGCATGTCAAAAGACTTATAACTTTAAAAATGTAGACATGAAGTATTTAACTACCAGTCTACTAATACGAAGGAAAAACAAAATATTTTAGAAATGACTTTATGTTCCTGTTCGAGCTATGGTTTGGTGAAGGAATTTTTTGGTGTCACTACGAAATCCAAGGTTCAGTGATAATGAAATTAAAATGGGATTCCCTTGAAAATATCTCATTGGTAATAAAAATAAACGTCATTTTTTTTAAAGCAGATTATGTCAAAATAAAGTAGAAATTATTTTATTTTATTACTTTGGTTAAGAAGTATTTTTCAACACTCCCAGCAACCTTTAACAGATAATTATCATTACTAAAGAATGCTGCACGACATATTTACATCTGTATAGTAGTTAATTAAGTAATTAATTTTTTCTTTCAGATTCGGAGACACCGTTTTTCCTCTCGCCGTTCAGTATCGATAATCCATCATGTCGTTATACTCAGTAATTTATGCTTTGGTGTACATTAAAATTCTGACGACAAACCTTTTTTGTTTACTATATGTAAACTGATTCCTAGTGAAATCAAATCATACGAATAATTTCGATTTTTTTTCCTGGGGAAATGCATATGCATCCCTTCATAGCCCTGAGGGATTCAGAGGGGTATGTGGGAATACCCACTAAACCCCAGCGACCGGCCCGGCCCCGTGGTAAGCCGGGCCCCATCCGGGCAGCCTGTCAAGCTGTTTTTCAGTTACCATATTGTCCTCATAAAGAATAAACTATAATTATCCGAAATAACGTATATTACCTACTTATTGAGCTCACTTTACTATGGTAAACAAACATACCAAAGGACCACGCTATGAAAATAAAAGAATACTACGAGCTACTAAATAACCTGAACAGGAATGGTTTCGTGGTGAATTTATACGCGATCCAAGTGGGAGCAAGACGTATATCTACTAGTAAAATCTCTCTATAATCTACCAAAACATCTTGACCTGTCTAGGATTACACTAAGTGCCTCTAAAGCTGCCTTAGCAGGGTCCTACCAAATTGGGCTGGACAGAGACAGAAGCCCGAATAATAAAGGTGTTTTGACGCGCCTTCGAAAGGGATTCCTTAAAGCTACACCCGTGTCACTAGACTCGGGAGTTGTCCGGGGCTTTCCTCTCTGACACACGATGTACCCTGTACCCGCAGGGTAAATCTATGAAGAACTAATTAGTTCGACTCTCTAATAAAGTATGAGTAATATCCCTACATATAACGCATCGCAAAGTTATTTCCACATTACATTTAATTATTTTGGCGCGTTATTACATAGTATCGTGGTGACAGAGCTTAGCTCGTTTCTTTTACTTGTGTTTATTTAAAAACAATATATACTAACTCCATATTGTGAATCAAGTATTGAAATAAAGAACATGCTTTATAAAGAGGAAAGATTTGTATTTTAATAGATATATAATAATGTTTTAGATAATTATTAAATAAAGTTTTAGTTCCGAGTGAACTGAGTCGCAGACACGGCTAGGTAGAAATAATTTTCCTAAAAAACTGTATTTATACGAAAAGTGCAAGTATATAGGGTGAATTTAAAACCAAAGAAACTGTCTAAATACAAAATGTTGTCCAAATCGTTAGAGCCATTTTTGAAATACGTCAAATTTATATGGATATATAATTAATAGCATTAGATAGATTCAATTTTATAAAGTCATAAACTGAAGTTTTCTCTGTCATAACACTTTTGTATTTTGTGTTTATATATTTTATATATTTATTTATTAGTTTATATCCTTTTTTATACTTTTTAATTGGTAGTACGGAAAGCTGGCTCTATTTAAAACGGTTTAATTGTGGATAAAGATGTTTTTTTTGTATTCCCACCAAGGAAAAATTATTTCTTACGTGCATACATGTATAAGTAAAAACAGATTGTGTACCGCTGATAGTATAAAGAAATGTATTATGTAGTAGGTAACTTATTAAAAATAATAATACTTTAGTCGATTCCTCGTACATATTTATTCATAAGACCTGTTCCAGTGCGTATGTGACTTTATGTGAAATGAGTTTTAAATTTCGCTTTTCTCTACATTATAAAGTTCAGGGTCACTTTTATTAAAATGATCGGTTGCTCGTCCGCGTCCGGTGCGAGATTAATTCTGCTTTCGATTTATTTAAATACAATGTAAACGCTTTTATCGAAGTAAGTTCAAGGGACTTAATAAAGGAGAGAAAAAGTAGAATTAATATCACTTGGTAACTATAATAATATGCTATATATATATATATATATATATATATATATATATATGTAAAAGAATCGTGTTACGTTGTTTATCTGCGACGAACTCCTAAACCACTGAACTGCTTTTAAACCAAATTTTGTACGTTTATTATGTATATATTAATAATTCTATATTAATGTTATAAATGGGTACAGTTTGTTAGTTTGTTCAAACGTGCTTATTTTAAGATCTGAGCTTACGCTTTCAGTAAACCGGTGAATCGATTACGATGAATTTTTGTATATATAATAGATGTGACCTTGGAGACGGTGATAGGCTATTTTTTCTGCCGAAAAACATACTGGAAGTCACGTAACGACTTTGTATGAAATGTTTTATTACGTCATCCGGTTTGTTTGACAAAATCAATACGCACGCGAGCACAGCCGCGGGCGAAAGCTAGTATTAAATAATGTTCAGTACCACGTAAACGAAATCGCGGACAACGCTAGTGGTTAATAAAGGGCGTTTGTAGGACAATCTCGCTGTATTTTAACGACTACGGCCGGATTTGTTTGGCTAACACAGTTTTATTAAAATCATATATTGATGAAGAGATATCGAGAGATAGTTATGAAATGGGCTCGATTATTATCTATAATAATAATTATAATAAAGCCATTTAATCCAAATCTCACTTTTGATATATGTTACAAAGTTTGTTAGTCAATTTGTATTATTTATGAGATTTGGACCCCCATTTGGGTAAAGGCCTCCTCCATCCTTTTCCATAACTGCCTGTCTTTGCCAGACTTTATCCAGTCGTTTCCTACGTACGTGTGTTATGCCATCAGCCCACCTTCTTAATCGTCGGCCGACATTCCCTTTTCCCAATGGTCCTTTCCATTGGGTGGCTTCAATGGTCCATCCATTATTATCTAACAGGTATTTGATTCGTGCATCTCGCAGAGGCGCGGGCGTGTTGCACCGTTTGTTTTGCCGGACCGGTCTCGGTAGTGAATACAAACCGTTCAGAGACAATGTCGCAACAGAAGCGCGTTCCGTTAAAATTAGATCTTACCATTTGTGTCTCATATTATACTATAATGTATCGTTATTCAAATGAAATGTTTTAGTTGGCGATTCAGGAAATAAACTTATAAACTCTCTAATAAATTAATTTAATAATTTTACGAACGGCATAATATTGAAGAATACAGCTGTAAATAAATTAATAGCTTCTACATACTTATACAGTTTATATGATAATATTAGAGTATAAATTGATTATTTTAATAAAAAATATAGATTAATTGTAGATATATATGTGTAAATAAGTAAATAGGTAAGTATTATGTATAATAAAAAAAATATTTATTTATGAAAAATCAACATCAAATTTTACGATTATTAAGTATGTATTTAAAAATTAAATTTAAATGCCTTTATATTAAAAGTTGATGAGGGCATGCAATCACTAAAGTACAGTGTAATGAATGAGTACATTAATAATGAATATAATTGAAATAAAAATCTAATACCTATTATGTGGGCAATTCATGCGTGTATACAAAATTTCCCGTATTTGGACGAAGTTTCACACACGTATGCACTCTTTTTGAATACACCTACGTACTTTTATTTTTCGTGAAAACGTATATCTTTATTGGCAAATTATTTTTACTAAAATCTTTAATTTATTATACTCGTGTTTTGTATATTTGAGTACCCGGTATTTAGAATCATAGAATGTGGGTTTTTAATCAATATGCGATTAGTATTTCAATATATATATATTGAAATAAAAACAATTTAAAAAGTATCGAGTTAGGCATTTATAATACAATGAATATTTTTTTTATACCAACTATATCCCCGAATTCGCGCGAAACTAAAAATAAACTTTTCCAATATGCGTGAAGTGAAACAACGTAAAGCCTTCCTCGGTGATTGTTTTACCAAATAGGAAAAGAATTTTCAAAGTCTGACTGGTGGTTCCTAGGATTAGCGCGTTCATACAAATTAACTTTTTTAATATTTATATACATTCGCACAGTTGGCTTACTAGGATAGCTATGTGTTTTGAAATCGTTAATCATTTGCTATACTCAGTTCATGGTTCATGTATAACAATATTTTTAATATAGCACATAGATGTGCATTACATTTTTTTTTATGTAATAGCGAGAAAACGAGCAAGCGTGTCACCTGATGATAAGTGATCACCGCCGCCCATGAACACCCACAATACCATGGAATTGCAGATTTGTCGCCGGCCTTTATAGATAGGCCTGGATCTTAAGTGTAGCTGCCGGAACACACCTGATGGTTTCTGAGGGCAGATTTTCAACTTGAGGGTGATAGCTAGACAGACCGACATCAGAAAAAGCTGTAATATCACCCATGCTATGGTTTCCTCACGATGTTTTCACCAAACGCACAAGCTCATTGTAGGTAGTTGGATTCGAACTCACGTCCCATGACGCAGCGTTCCTACACTACCACTGAGCTATCATCGCATCGGTACTGAATAAATAAATGGACGTGAATTGAGAGTGGAAATTCCATGAAGGCGTCACGGATTTCATGACTTACTTTTACACTAAATATATGTAATTCCTAATTATTTAAGAAATTTAACTTCCGTCTTAGTTATTGTGCGCGTTTATTATAACTTTATTTTAAAATTGTTTTTATTTGTTTACAAATTGAGCTATACAGTGAACCTGACATGATGAGACGTTGGGGAAGGATCTTGGCCGTCACTTCAATCATTATTTTAATATCATACATATAATGTATTTATTATTTTTATATTCTATAAAACAGTACGTTGAAATAATGGCACCGTGTCTCATGATAAGTACAATATATTCTAAACGCAATAGCAAACAATCGGCGAAACTGAATCGACAAACGTTCCTTCCGCCGTATCTCTACTATAATACGAAAATTATAAATGTGAAAGTAGTTTCTTATGAATGGAGTATTCCTGTTATCCACGGGGTTTGAACAAACTCACTGAGTTGAGGGAGGGATCAGCTCGAGGGACAGCTCGCTTAAGGGCGTCACTGAGTGACCGAACCTCGTCTTCAGCCGATGCCGGGATAAATGTGAAAGTTTGTATGACTTGTATATAGGAAATCGCGAAAAATATGATAAACGGATTAAGATTAAATTCGGCACACAGATAACTCGTTAGCTGGATTAATACTTGGGATATGTCTACCAGAAATATAATGCGTTGTTATTCTAATATTAACGCGAACGAAGACACTGGTAACAGCTTGTAATGTAATAAAGTTGAGTGGTTTGTTTGTTTGAACTTGCTAATTAATCTCAGGATCTACCAGTCGGATTGGAAAAAAACTTGTTGCATTTTATAGCCCAATTATTGAGGAGGATAGGCTATAATTAATATCAAGCTATGACCCTTAGGAGTAGCGAAATAACATAACGTTAAATGAGAAGGATCTAATAGGGAGTGAACCGATGTAAGCCGAATATTACCGAGAACAACCGAACTGTGCGAGTCTGTACTGGCTGAGTCGCGGAGTCAGTTATGTGTAACTGAGCCAGTCGAAAAGCTGATGCATTATTTGAATGGCGGAAGCTTGGACAGAATATTCGTTCAGAGCGGTAAAAAACCGAAGAAACAATGTTTTCTATCACCGAAATTATGGGCTCTCTATCATGGGTAGATCCGGATACAGGCAAGGTACTTCCTGAGCTGCTTTTTTCATACTTTATACGGTATACGATGTGACCAGAGATGATGAACACGCTGTCTTGTGGAAAGGCCGGTTTTCAAGTGCAACTACCGGAAGACACCTATAGGTATTTGACGGCAGGGTTTCCTTACCGATAGCCGAAGCCGTAACCCGTACGGCGTACACACTACCAACTGATTTTACCTATGGTAAAACAATTCAGTCGGAGGGTTAGTTTAATATTAACAAAAATGAAAGATCAATTAAAATAGAGTCAAGTAATAAGATTAATTTGCATGATGATTATAATAAAATTAACGAAACGGGGTGCGTGTCAGTACGTGGGCTTTCTGTGAAGAGAAATATCGTGATCAATTTATTCCGTGGTGGCAGGGCTTTTAAGTTACAAAAGCGTATTTGTGTAGAGCTTACACCTCAACTATGCACATACATGATTTTAAAGCGAAAGGTGCGCAAGGTACGTTGAGCAGAAAAACAGAACGTTTTATTATTTTCACCGCTGATACATTTTCCACACCGAGGGCCTTACAGAAAAATCGATTTTTCAACTTCAAAAATCAGTTGCCTAGTACATAGGTATGTTTCGCGTGATGTTAGGTGGTGTGGTCCAAGATGGTTGACACGCTGAGCTTAATTTAGAAACTGAATCACAAGTGCTACTGCCGTAACGTATGTATACATACATACGGCTTTTTTAAGCGTCCGCTTAACATCAAGCGAGATTGCATTAACCCTATAAAGATTAAACAAAAGACTTTTATATATCAGCTAATCAAACGTCAAAGATCCGGATTATAGAAGAAACACAATCGCTAAGGCTTTTGAATCTACATTAGTATTATAAAGTGGAACCATAGGAACTACCAGTGAGATATTAAAATATAATTTTTGTATGTGATGGAGCAATAACTGTGGAAGTGTTAAGGCCATTTATCATCACGCTACCACCGATAGGAGAAAAGTTATATTCATAAAACTTACAAAGACTGGTCCGCACATTATTATATAATTTATAGACCCACGCGAACGAAGTCGCCGGCAGAGCTTGTTTATAACAAAAACCCAGAACAAAAGTTGAGTGATCGAGTTAACGCCAAAAAAACACCTCTCGTGCACTTAGAAAGCGTATGTGGGAACGCAAGCAAGGTCGCGCCTAACGCCCACATAATCACCCGGGTGTTTGAACAGTCTGTTGCGCAACTTCGGGTCCAGTCTTTGGGTCAGCGATGCGGGTGCGATGAACTTGAAAACTAAGCATTCAAACATCAGCATGCTCTTCGAAAACACGAAACCGATATATACTTGTCTTAAGCCCTTCGGAATATAACCATTTTACATACATACTTCAAATGATACGTTAAGTTAATAAGCATTAGTTTCGTTCGATCCGTTTTCCTCGAAATGAATTTGTCAATATACCATAGGTCAAGTACGATGCATAATTTATGCGCGGATGACACTAAATGTCAATGCATTTAATTTTTATTATCGCCGGTTTTATTTTCATAAATGTAATACGATAGATGTAGACCAGCCCCTAACATTTCGGTACTCATTTGAGCGTTTATATATTGGAATACAGAAAGCTCGCTAATAGACCCATAAAAAAATTCCTCAACTAAATGTTTAATTTGAATAATTATCATCGACGCTGGTTATATGCGGAATTATATAATAATAATAATATTAATATATGTCGCTTCTCCATTTAAATATGTAAATGACAGTTATTTATTTTATAGATTTTGCTCCAATTAAAGTATTACCCACAACTGGGAATACTCCGTTTTGCATAATTCACAGATTTTATTTGTTAACAATACGTTATTAATTATTTGGTGATCGACTTCGAAACAGGTCTGATAATATTCGAATATACATACGATATATTTAAACGATTTAATGTCTATTGTAGGTTTTTAGTTTATTTGATACACGCAAAATTATAATATAAAATACATATACACGCAAATCGATATTACGTGTTTTGATCACCATTAAAACGTTTATTATAGTTTTTGTATTTTAATTAGTCATTTATTTTGGCTTTATTATTGTGTTTAATTTTAACTATTTAGCTTAATGTGTTAGCAAATATTAAATATTTTAAAGACAAATATTTATTAACAAATTTTAGTATCAAAAGTCGTCTTAGTATGTTAGTCTTCATTCTGTTGGTCTATTTCGTTATAATAACGTTTTGTAGCTTAAATTTGGTCACTTATTAGACGCATTTCTTTGTACATTGACATTTCCGTAATTAAGTTATTCCGAAAATCGGAATTTCCGAATTTGTCGTAAGAAGTTTGAAGATTTCAAGTAAGGATGAAATCTACGACATAATTGAAGTAATGAAAAAAAAATGTTGGGTTAATTGTGTTCTTTAAGTAATATTTATTATTTTGTTTTCGCATTATTATTATAATTTAATTAACCATTATCTGTATAATTCTGAAAGTATTTTAGGTTTCCATGTCACATGATCTGCATAATTTGGAGTCATAGATAAAGTATCAATCACGTAAATGTTTTTGAAAATGAAATGTTTGCATTTGTCATTAATTCAACAATATCTAAGAACGCCAAGGAATTTGTAATTAAAAATTATGGTAAAAATTATCATAAAACATCTTAAGAACAGTGGCTATTACGGTGAAGAATTAGTTATATGTAGTTTCATCCATCTAACGACGTATGTATTTTTTATATTCTAATTAAATAGATTTTGGCAGATTGTTTTTGGTAAAAATAGGTAATCACACAATTTTAAGACACTACATTACACTTTTAAAATATTTCCAACTTATATTTTGCTTCTAACAAATGGTAATGTTTAAGATCCGCCAAAATGCATAAGTATGCAATGAAAGTATGCGGAAACTCCACTATTCCTATAGGGATATATTCGCCGAGCATTACAGAAAATTAATACAAGATAAATATATCATCAAAGAACATAATTCAGACATAAAAAACTGGTATCGTACTGAACGTCATCACGCGTCGAATGTTTTTAATTTTTATTTCGTGTATTTTAAATCAGTAAAAAGAAATGCACCGCACCCAAAAAATAAAAGAACAACACATAAAATACACAGTCGGAAACAGAAAAATGCTTATTCGATGATTAAAAAGACATATATTAATCATTACGTACCCAGAGTGTGTCCATTATGAAGCGATGTTGTCGCTCCAGATGAATCTCGGCGACAAGTAAGGCCTCAAATGTCGCGTTGACCGTCGACTCGTCGCTTAAATACCTCTTCGGGAAATCAGCTTTACTTCTAGCCTGTCCGGGTGTTCATGTGACAAGGTTATATCGACGAGCTCACGTGTACCCACCGGCAAGCTGCACGATCGCTACGGACACTGTTACTCTATTATTTTGAGTTTTATCGCATTTCACCTTCATTTTACAACTAGATCATACGAAAAAATGAGCTAAATATATTATAAAAATGCAACGAAGTCAAGTTTGTACGTTTAATGTTATATAAAACTAGTTGTGCCCGCGACTTCGTTAGCATAAAAGTAAACATTTTTCAATCATAACTCTTTTCAAAACAGCTTTGTTCCTATAGACAGTAGCGTGAGGTTAAATAATATAAACTATCTACTTATCTGTCACATACAATGCTTTTTGAAATGCGACTGTTAGTCCCTAAAATTAGCCCTTTTAAGCAAACAATCTTCTTCACTTTATAATATTAACTACGTATATTCGAGATTCCGTTCGCGTGCAACCACAAATAATTTTACCTTTTTTTACCAGTTCTCGTAAGTTTTTTCAATCCAGCTTGTCTCCTATTGACAGTAGCGTGATGTTAAATAGCATAAGACTACCTCAGTGATTCCTGTATCAAATACAAAAAGATTTTTTAATATCCGTCCGTTAGTTCCTAAGATCAAACGAACAAACAAACTTTTCCGCTAGATGATACGAACATAGATATAATTCGGATGTACTCTCTTATACACATAGAGACACTTATCACAATAAACCAAAAGAATTATACGGGATAAGGTACGGAAGTTATAGCTTGTAGTAGATGAATTTCGCATCGTATTTCGATGCAACATTCACTGCTCAAAAGTTAACAATGTAAATAAAATATGTGAGCGATCTTCTTTTAATCAATATATATATAATGGCTGCTTTGTGTGAATAAAATCATTGAATTCCATCAGTACTTGATCAGTAATCATATACATGAGCATATATAACAATATGTCATTTTGATGTTAAACATATATTGATGCGACTTAGTAATAATAGCGATTAGTTTGCCGTCACGGCAACGGCAAGACGCTCTCTTAATCTGTCACACCGTAGTCAGTTTTTTTTTATACTTAAGGTTTAGCGTTATGGCCATAATCTCACCTGATCTTAAGTGACGATACGGCCTAAGTTGGTAGACACACTAAACCTGTGGAGGGACTGGCTCTCAAGTGCTGCTGCCGGAACACACCTATTGGTATTTGGCGGCAGGTTCACAACTAGAGGGTGGTAGCTACCCAGGCGGGCATTAGAAAAAGCCCTACCACCATGCAGATGTATATATATAGTATATATCACTTCTGCTCTCGATACCTGCGGAACTGTTAGCATACACTACACATTTCGCTGCCTATCTATTTAAACTGTTTCTATTAATATACAAATATGATCGCTTTAGCTTAAATATTCAATCAGTGCTTAACCTAGGAGACAATCGTTTAAAGTTTAATAGCGATCCATTTACTACGAAGAGTGAATTCCTTTGGCCTCTTTTGCATCCGGTTCAGCTGTTTAATGCCAGCCGCGTGAAACCGACTTCGGTCACTAGTATTCATTAAAAAGTATGTTTTAAATGTCACGTAATATTTTTAAAAGTATACCTCGCAATGCTGTATATATGGGTAAATTAAAATGTTGCTGGAAATCGAGACCGCTACCTGATAACGGTGGCCGGTATGGGCGCGTGGTTTTGATGTAATTCCATCGCAACCAGCTACGGAATGATTATAATTATTACTGGTTGTGAGTGGCTGATAAGGTCATGGGCAATGAGCTGTCCGACTGCATGGTTTTTTTTTTTTTCGAACTGACTTACGCTGTTAGCCCCAAGGGCTTTGACAGCTTCACCGAACTTTTAGGGGCGAGTGCTGAGGGCACTCAGCCCCGAGGCAGCAGGCACAAGGGTGCCAGGACGGCTGAACCTCGGCTAGGGCTGCTGCCGGTAAATGAAAAAGATTCATGATCCTGACTAAGCAACAGGTTCTTTATTACTAAATTAGTAAATTAGTGATACTAACTAACCGACTGCATGGTTGTTATAGCGGTAAGGCGGTGATGCCGCACCGAAGTATTGTGGGTCGAATTCACCATGAGGCAATTATTTGTGTGATCCATGTCATAGTGGAAAGAAATAGAATGATTTTTAATGAGAGTTTCTTTTGGTATCCATTGACTCGTGACCATCAATAAGATTTTATTGGAGGTAGTGCGTATCCAGAACCGGGGCTCTCGTAACTACAGAGATTGCAGATGCGTTAGCGAAGCGTTGCGTGAAGCGATGATAGCTCAGTGGTAGTGTGCACGACTTCGCGTCAAGGAAAACATCGTGAGGAAACCATTGCATGGTGGTAGGGCTTTTTCTAATGCCCGCTTGGGTAGCTACCACCCTCAAGTTGTAAACCTGCCACCAAATACCAATAGGTGTGTTCCGGAAGCAACACTTGAGAGCCAGTTCCTCCACAGGTTAGCGTGTCTACCAACTTGGTCCGTATCGTCAGTTAAGATCAGGTGAGATTATGGCCATAACGCTAAACCTTAAGTATAAAAAAAAATCTTGGTGTTTTTAGTAGGTGTTAACGATATTTCTCACCTGATGAGACCCATTTACTTTTGTGTAGCCCGCCTGGTGTGTTGCGAGAGTATGGACTTTAATGGCCGTTTTTATCACCTTAACGAACGGAAAGGTGCCTAGAACTGTTCCGGTTTCACACCAACGAGTGTCTTGCTTTCTTAGCGGTTTATCGCGTGTTTTGTATTCAGTCGAACAAAAGCTGATAGCCCTATATGGGAGACGGTTCACTGTTCTTCTTATATCGTATCGGCACAAATTGTATTTAAAGATACGTTCGTCCCGTGGTTAAAAGATAGGCCTGTCAGTGAAGTTAGAATCGGGACTGAGTGCCCAGGGTGCGCAGGACGTATTCAGGTATTGTCACTTGTGGAGGCCCTTTTGATGCACTCAGAAACGTTCGATATAACAGTCCTACAAGAATTAGTAAAGTTCTAACGTACTAAGATCGTTTTGGACTGTGATTAGATATACTGAAATATCTTGCCAAATGGTATTGTTATACTTTAAACAGTGTCATTGTTTTTTTTTTTAAGAATAGGGCGCAAAGGAGCAAGCGTGTTACCTGATGGTAAGTGATCACCGCGATGTATAGACATTCACAACACCGGAGGAATCGCAGGTACGTTGCCGGTCTTTATAGGACGGGCTGGCTCTCAAGCCAACTGCCAGATTACATCTAATGGTATTTGAGGGCAGTTTTTCAACTTAAGGCTGGTTGCTAGCCGGGTGGGCATTAGAAAAAGCCCTACCACCATGCTATGGTTTCGTCACGATGTCTTCCTTCACCGAAAGCTCAAGCCCATTGCAGGTGGTTGGATTCGAACTCACGTCCCGTGACGCGGTATTCCTACACGTTACTACTATCAACGCGAAGTAATTAATTGATATTCGTTCGCAACATTTTACCAAGATAATTTGACGTCAAAGCCAACTCTCTCAAACTGTATGACGTTGGCAGTATGAATATAAATAATGTTAATTTTAATTTATTAAATTAAATAAATTTTCGCTTCACATGTATGTAACCACAATGTATTTTTTGTCATAACTACAATATGTTTACAGTAGGTTTTGCATGGTGGTAGGGCTTTTTCTGATGCCCGCCTGGCTACCTACCACCCACAATTTGAAAATCTGCCGCCAAATACCAATTGGTGTGTTCCGGCAGTTGCACTTGAGAGCTCGCTCCTCCACAGGCTTAGTGTGTCTACCAACTTGGGACGTATCGTCACTTAAGATCAGGTGAGATTATGGCCATAACACTAAACCTTAACAAAAAAAAAAAAAATGGTACGCAAGTGAACAATTCCATATAAAAATATTATTCAATATTTACTGTTGAAAAACCTATTTTATTAAGCGTTGAAATAAAGTGAATACTTCCACAAGCTAAAATCTATACATAATTTTCCTCTTACCCTACATCATACGTAGATAAGGTTTCAGTTTAAATTCACTTCCAAAATATGGCTCTATTGTTAGTAAACTAGATTTTACGGGCGGCTTCACTCGCGTTAATATTGATTTTGCTAAACAAATTGGATGGCGCAATAAAAAGTTTCATACAAAGTTCGTCTTTCTCTTTACCCCACTTCCTATAAGTTTTTAGCAAAAAAAATAGTAGTCTATCTCCGCTTCCAGGGTCCCATTTATCTCTGTACCAAATTTCATCGCAATCGATTCATCGGTTTATGCGTGAAAGCGTAACAAACAAACTCAATTTCGCATTTATAATATTTAGTACGGATTCTTACGTTCAGATTTGGTTTCTATCTGTTCAGTGGGTTCTACAAATGTGTTGTTTATGCCGAAATAACAAATTCGATAGGATAGGAATTCACTATATAAAGATATGTGAAATGTCAGAGGCTGTACCCACTGCCAAGGTCATTTCGAAGAGACCTTCGAGGTTGATGAACTTGTCTTTGTAAATTAATTGAATAGACGATAGTTCGATATCTTATTATAAGCTCTTTACATAATAGCGAAATACATTTGCATAATTATTTAGTAGGCAGGTTGTTCAACGGAAAACGTTGGTAAACTTATAATAAAAAAAAAAAAAACTCATAAACAACGAATAAATAATAAATATATTAAGAAACGGTCTGAGTTGGTAATAAAAATCTGTAATTAGAAGAAGCGTTGGTTATGTTTTTATAAATCATTGTAAATGTTAAGTTAATTTTCTTTTAGGAAATTTATTATAATCTATAATTTTTATACGTTGTAGGTATTGCCACAGTAAAACCTGATGGTAAGTGACTATGAGGCCTAAGGTGATGGACATACTTACCCTAGTGAAGGGATTGTCTCTTAAACGCATGTCCGGAACACACCTATTAATATTTGCCACCAGATTTTCAAGTTTAGAGTGGTAGCTAGCCAAAAAAGTCATTATGCTATTGTTTTCTCATTACGTTTTCCTTATCGAAAGCTCAGTCTCATTGCATGTGGATTCGAACTCACGTCCATTGAAGTGGCGTGCGTAAACCTTACCAACTGAGCCGTCATCTTTCAGAAAGTCCATGTGGAGTCGTGTGTTATTATGACACTATCATTCTGTCACTAGACTAGGCTGTACTCGCGAATTCGTTTACGTGGATTTGCATAAAAAGCATTTTAATTTGGCTAATTTTGGCTGGTGGTAGGGCTTTTTCTAAAACCCCACACCTACACTTTGAAAATCTACCACCAAATACCTATAGGTGTGTTCCAGCAGTTGCACTTAAGAGTAAGTACTTCCGCTAGACTCAACGTGTCCACCATCTAGCGCTACAACGGCACTTAAGATCAGGCGAGACCGTAGCCATAAAGCTAAACTTATTAAAAAAAAAACTTTCCCACTTGGCAATGAATCGGAATTAGTTTCACATTGCTTCTAAAAAAGTAAATAGTTGTAATGATCCATTTAGTTATCCTATTCGATGAACGAAATGTATATATATATATATTATTACTTATACAGCTTTTCACGTTGATAAATTATATGTTTTCTCTATCATAGTTCCTTCACTGCTGAGAATCGCGACCACGAACAAATAGTTTCCATTGGGTGCGGCATTACGCACAGTGGATTGCTCGGTGAATCCTTTCGCTTGCCGCCTTCCTTATTCAATCTCCCTTCCATACTACCTATGATTATATCGTCCAGACAGTGCCTTGGACACCGCAGCATAATATGTTCGGACATAACGAACCCTGAAGGAGTGGAACCCTGAGCTTCTTCCTCCGAGTGGTGATGTCAAGCTCTCTTAATATGGACTCGTTTGTTCTCATATATGTCTAAGGAATACGCAGCAACCTTCGCCAATCATCTATTTTACTGCTATCACAGTTGCTTACGGTCATACAATTAAAAGATTTATAAGAATAGTAAAAAAAAAATATGTAAAACTATATAGAACCGTTACGACTTGGGAACATTCAAGAAGAGAGCATATTCTTTCCTTAAAGGCCGGCAACGCACTTGCAAGCCCTCCGGTGTTTCAGGTGTTCATGGGCGGTGATCGCTTTCCATCAGGTGAGCCTCCTGCCAGTCTATCCCCTATTCCATAAAAAAAAAATTGGCTATAAAGGTTGACAGCGCTGTGGCATTAGCAGAAGATTCCAAGCGGCTGAAATATCTGATATAAAATAATGCGTATGTTTTGGAGACGTTTGGAGTCGAAAACACTGGGTTCATGGGGGTCGAGATCACATAACTAACATAATTGTGTAACATCTTTTTGAGAGCATTGTCATACAACGTTACAATGCTGCAAACATTTTGGTTACACTGCTTTGCAGCCACGATATGGTCTTATTAAAATATAATTTAACTTTGTATTTAAAGAAAATTATTATTTGTACCTATCTTAATGAAGACAAAGTTGGATAACACATAACTAAAAAGCTTTAATAAAATGTGATAAAATAATAAATAATAACAATATCATAGAATTTTTTAATCGAGAAACGGCTCGAACTTGACATGGACTCCCCGAGACCTCCGTATTGTATTAAAACAAGTTACGAAGTAATGGGCTCCCGCTTGCGGCTACTAAATCCGCGATTTCATGGCCACTAGACACTAGACGATTTACATAATTATTTGTTGAATATCATAAATACATTGTTAAGTAAATAAATTATACTTTTTAATTATCTCTTCTGAAATAATAATATTATGTCTGTAAACAAAAATACCAGTATTGTTAAAAATTCTAAAAGTACTTCTTGTTTTGTTTTTCCACCATATTCTTGTTTTGCAGGTCGGCAATTATAGTATAAAAAAAAATACGCTCATGACGTTGTGAAGCATTGCCGGTCAATAAACATGGAACTCGCATATAGTTATATAGTTATATAGTTATATAGTTATATAGTTATATAGTTATATAGTTATATAGTTATATAGTTATATAGTTATATAGTTATATAGTTATATAGTTATATAGTTATATAGTTATATAGTTATATAGTTATATAGTTATATAGTTATATAGTTATATAGTTATATAGTTATATAGTTATATAGTTATATAGTTATATAGTTATATAGTTATATAGTTATATAGTTATATAGTTATATAGTTATATAGTTATATAGTTATATAGTTATATAGTTATATAGTTATATAGTTATATAGTTATATAGTTATATAGTTATATAGTTATATAGTTATATAGTTATATAGTTATATAGTTATATAGTTATATAGTTGCCTATTGTATTCATTATATTATAGACATTTTAAATAGGACTATCTACGTCCATCATACCGATTAAATTATCTACGGCATGGAATCCAGTTATAGGACGACTCAAGCCTCGGGTGCGATCGATGCATGTATCGTCAGATATAGATGTAGTGTGACGGAACAACATTACTGATAACGGGCAAATGAGGGTAGTTACTAGAAACTACATTCCCTAACGAAGACACTGCAACACTTCAGTCGGCTCGTGACCACAGCCTGTGTAACCAGACCGAAACTTCGAGCAAATATCAAAAGAAAGACGCGTTTTAGACCACTTTCTAATTTTCTACATTATAATGGTTGCAACCAGGCTTAACCTACCAAGAGACGACTATCTGGGATGGATGTTGCAATGAGATTAATGAAACTAGATGGGATAATAATGTATAGTACGTAAAAGGGTGCAATAAGCTATCTGTAGCAGAACCCACAGTTCAAAGCGCTTTGGTATCGCGCGTGTTCTACTTACACTAGGGCCGTGGTGATTTATATCGAGATACAAACTGTACTACATATTCTGATAATAAATATTACAAAACATGGTTAATATCAAGGTACTGTTCTGCAAGAAACTGTAGAGTCAAACTAACCTGGCATTATTAAAAACTCGAGGGCGGTGAATGAATATAACTCTACTATATATGTATTTATGTAGCTAGCCCATTGCACGCCTTATATTAATATTATGATGCGTAAACGTTTGCTCGGTTGTTTGTTTGAATGCGCTAAAATTCTAGGGTCTTGAGTATCATTTTTACCTTCAATAGATTATTTTTACGAATCAGAGTGCAAACGAGCAACTGGTTTACGGTGTGATAAGTGACCATCGCCGCTTATTGACATTTTTTTTTTTTTTTTATACTTAAGGTTATGGCTACCGTTATGGCTCTAATCTCACCTGATCTTAAGTGACGATACGGCCCAAGTTGGTAGACACGCTAAACCTGTGGAGGAACTGGCTCTCAAGTGCTGCTGCCGGAACACACCTATTGGTATTGGCGGCAGGTTCACAACTAGAGGGTGGTAGCTACCCAGGCGGGCATTAGAAAAAGCCCTACCACCATGCTATGGTTTCCTCACGATGTTTTCCTTCACCGAAAGCTCAAGGTCATTGTAGGTGCTTGGGTTCGAACCCACGTCCCTTGACGCGAAGTCGTGCACACTACCACTGAGCTATCATCGCTTCAACGCCACAACATCCACAACGCCAGAGGAATCGAAGGAACATTGTCGGGCTTAAGGTAAGCTCTCCTCTTGAAGGTTCCCAAGTAGTATCGGTCCGGAAACATCGTCGACGTAAGTTGGTTCCACAAGGTAGTCGTGCGAGAGAAGAAATTGAAAACCGTAACGTCGCGTATCTCCATTCATCTAGACGGTGAGGATGCAATTTGTGTGTACGGTGCGTTGAACGGTGATAGATGATCAAAGCTGTATTGAAAAAGATACAAGAACGGGGAAAAACTATTAAAGGATTCCTAGTGCCATGCGAACGAAGTTCACTGCCTTTATTTACATAAAGCTCGCGAGAGATGTCGCCAGCAAAGTTTGTCCTTTACAAATTTCCAATCCGCATTGGGAATCCACGGGCGTGTTTTCTTAATTAAGATAAACTGTACGTATATATATATATATATATATATTCGTTTTTATATCAAGAACATAATAACACGGATTCTAATTTGGTAATAAATTAATATCAAATAGTTTTTCTTATGTAAAAATGGCTGAACGGATGAATAAATCATTTACTATGTGATGCGGTATGATGTAGAAATCTAGATAGCTCCTGCTTAGGTATTACAGGTGTTAGGTCATTCTATCGCAAGTGACCAGAAGCTGCTAGGGTCTTAACTCGTATATAGTCGTACCGGCGTCTGTCTCTTCTTTATCCTACAATCTAGAAGTCTTCAAACGGAGAAGGAACAGTTATGTCAGATTGGTTCCGGTGAGATTGTGGTCAAGCGCGGATTTGTATGAAAAATGCAAACTCCGAGATGTTCTATACCTGACGGATACTTGACAACGATACCGAGGAACGATTATGACATAAAGAATAAAAAAATGATTAAAATTAAAAAATATATGTGAGATTCAAATCTGTTTCTTAGTTTTCTCTCATAGTTTGATTCGTAAGTTCACTCATTGCAGTAGGAATATGTATAAGGGTTAAAAAAATAAAAACAATGTTGTGGTGCAGAATTTTATTGTGACCCTATAATATTATAAACGCGACCGTAATATTGTCTGTCTGTCTGTTTGCTAGGCTTATAGATTTTAAGTACTCAACCGGTCAAAAAAAAATTATACATACACGTTGGGTTATAAAGTTTGAGGGGGTACTTATAGTTGGTACCAGATGACACCCACATGCCGAGAAAAAAAATGCATTCACCATTAGAATATTGAATTTTTTTTTTTAAGAAGATTATTAAATCAAGTATAAGTTTCACGCAAACGGATGATAGCAGTAGTGGTGTGTACGACTTCGCATCAAGGGACGTGAGTTCAAATCCAACCACCTACAATGAGCTTGAGCGCCCGGTAAAGGAAAACATAGTGAGGAAACCATAGCATGGTGGTAGGACTTTTTCTAATGCCTACCTGGCTAGCTACCACCCTCAAGTTGAAAGTCTGCCACCAAATACCAATAAGTGTGTTCCGGCAGTTGCACTTGAGAGCCAGTCCTTCCACAGGTTTAGCGTGTCTACCATCCTGGGCCGTATCGTCACTTAAGGTCAGGTGAGATTATGGCCATAACGTTAAACCTTAAAAAAATATAATAATCACCTAGACCGATATTGGAAAATGCGCTTTGATCACGACGTTTTCCTTTACCAGTCGCTAAGGTTTATTGCAGGGAGTCGAACTCACGTCCATCGACACGGTTGCCTGACCCGCTACGACTGAGCTATATATTGCTGCGCTGCTTCTTATGTATCGATATTTGATAGCAATAGTATTATGAAACTACCTGCCTAGTACTTGTATAGATGTACCATGAAATTTCGTGTATATATATATATATATATATATATATATATATTTATAGTTAAGGTTTAGCGTTATGGCCATAATCTCACCTGATCTTAAATGATGATATGACTCACGTTGGTAGACACGCTAAACCTGTGGAGGAACTGGCTCTCAAGTGCAACTGCTGGAACACACCTATTGGTATTTGGTGGCAGATTTTCAACTTGAGGGTGGTAGCTAGCCAGGCGGGCATCAGAACAAGCCCTACTAAGCACTATGCTATGTTTTCCGTCACCGAAAGCTCAAGCTCATTGTAGGTGGTCGGATTCGAAATCACGTCCCTTGACGCGAAGTCGTGCACACCACCACTGAGCTATCATCGGTTTATATGAATATCGGTATTTTAAAATATTTATGAATGCGGGTAATGTTTCGCAATTTGGTAAAAATAAAAATGACTCAAAACCGGTTCCATGGTTCTGTAATTTGAATTTGAATCGTAGTTTTGAGGTCATCGCAAACTGTCCGAGAGAACTGGCTAACATTATTACAATCTAATAATGTTAATAACAATATATGTGCATATATATTACAATTGTTTATTTACATTATAAATATATATATATATATATATATATATATATATATATATATATATATATATATATATATATATATATATTTTATTAATCGTATATAGGGTTTAGTGTTATGACCACAATCTCATCTGATATTAAGTGACGATGTGGCCTAAGCTGGTGGACACGATAAGATAAGAGAGACTGACTCTCAAGTACAACTTTCGGGGCATATCTATAGGTGTTTGATGTATTTGGGGTATGTTTCATTTGTTTTTTTTTTTGCCAAAATGTTGCTAGATAGTAAAATTAATTATACCGATTTCTTTATACAATTTACGCAGATCTATGTGGATTCTAATTACGTAGGTGTGGATGGTGAAATTTCAATAGCTTACGCGTGACGAACCGGCGCCAGTGTAAATCCGCCACGTGAGTGTTACTCTGCCCGTAAATATGTTTATTTGACAATGGTGAAATTACCAACTTATGCACGGTTAAAAATGGATTAACATAAAATATAGCTTTCTTCCGATAAAATGAAAGGGTTTTTAAAGGTTTTTTTTCGACCTGATACACGCTGTTAGCCGTAAGGGCTTTGAAAGCTTCACCGAACTTTTTGGGCCGAATGCTAAGGGCACTCAGCCCACGGTTCGGACTACTGCCGGAAAACGAACAAAGTATCGCGATCCTAACTAACCAACAGGTCCCAACTTGCTAAGTTTAGTGGCCTTAACAATACCATAGGGCAAGCCACGCAATGGCCGCTAAGGTTTTTTTTTTGGTGTGAAACATCGTATGGTTGGGTATGGAAACTTTGATCCATTTTTGTGTGACGCTTGTTCCGGTAGAGTCGGCTCGAGGCGGTTAAGAGAGAGAGAGAGAGAGAGTAACAGAGGTATAAACGTTAAACTTTTTTAATGGATTTTGATCTACTATAATCAGCATCGTCTCTAACAGCTTATCTAATAATGTAATCTATAATTTATTTCCCTGTGATATTTGATTTCTTAAACTTTGTAATGTCATATAATGGATACTCTTTATATCTCGTGTCAGTTCTTGAGTTCTGTCTCCTTCTCTTTGAGAAAGTGCAAACAGGACTGTTACCATACGTTGCAGAAGTAAGTATACATTTTCCTTCGTAATTAAAATTTAAATACATTTATTTAAAATCGCACCTTAACTAACCTAAAACCAATATAAAATACACTGTACCATCTACTATATTTACATACTATTATGTGATTTCGAGCAGTGATAAGAGCTCGCATGGTTTAATCAGCGTTCTCTGTCGCTACTACACTAATGTAATGTGTATAAGTGTGTCTCTTTCTACTCGACATGCTAATAAGTTAGGACATGTAGTCTTTAACTTAAAGGTATAGGGACTATTTTACAAACGCAAATAAATCATTACAATAGGGTTTTACCTTAGTTTTTATTTTTCTTAGAAATTTGTAATTCCATTATATTCAATATCTCTTCGATTGCGTTAAATTTGTCTGCTGTTTTTTTTTTTTTTATTTCATTTGCATATGCACGGGTATATTGAGTAATTCTTGAATATTTGATTAAACTTTAAATATATTTATTTCGATATCATTAAGTTGTGATGCAATTTTTTCAAACACAGACGAATGTTCCCGGCGCATGCATGTCTATTAACGTGAAAAACTTCTCGCGACCAAGTTTTTTTTTATAATAAAGGTTTAGCGTTATGGCCATAATCTCACTTGATCTTAAGTGACGATACGGCCCAAGTTGGTAGACACGTTAAACCTGTGGAGAAACTGGCGCTCAAGTGCAGCTGCCGGAACACACCTATTGGTATTCGGCGGCAGATTTTCAACTTGCGGATGGTAGCTAGCTAAACGGTCATTAGAAAAAGTCCTACCATCGTGCTATGGTTTCCCCACGTTTCCCTTACCGAAAATTCAAGCTCATTGTAGGTGAATTCGAACTCGCGTCCCTTGACGCGAAGTCGTACACACTTCTACTGAGCTATCATCGCTTCAAAATCTATCATATACAATGATATAAACGCTTAAATTATATATTTTTTTTACCCTTTATTGGTATTTATTTCACGTGATGTTAAACAAAGATGATGGACTTTTTAAGTTTAAGGAACGGACTGGTTTTCGAATGCAACTGTTGAAATACTATAGGTTAGCTGCAGATTTGTAACTTTCAACAAGAAATGTTGTTTTTTCTCAGTTCATAATGAACTTTGTTTGTTAATTGACTGAAAAATAAATTATATCTCATGTTATTTTTAAATCGTGTTGAAATTCAGTAAGTTAATACACACATTTTTATACATTACTAGCGGAAGCCCGAATACGTTCGCGCGGTATTAAAATTTATTTGATAAACTCCAGTCCGTTTTTGTCACTATTACCAATACAGCTTTGCTACTATTGGTGATAGCGTGATGTTAAATAGCCTAGAACCATACTCAATGATTTCTCTATCTATCAAATATATAAAAAATATTTGAAACGCGACAATCGAACTGAGAAAGTTGCGTCAAGATCATTGTATTTTAAAAATAGCTTCAAACTTGTAAAGTCAGTTATTACCCGAAAATCAAATTTTAATAATACCCGTGAGTGTTAAATATTGTATTTAGATAGAAATATAGATATACTAGTTCTGCTGTATGAAGACGGACAGAGGCACGGCCGTGGTGATGTCATAGTCTACGTAACAAACTGGCAACCTTTAGAAGGCTTCGAGACAAACTGTACAGTATTAATATCATGACGAAATCGCTAAGTCATTTAGATTAGGTAATTAGAAAAAGATTAAATATTTATAGGTAATTGAAATAATAGGTAATTAAAAAAAGAAGATTAAAGAGTTTGGCGGGGTACGAAAAAAGAACTTTGTTAACATGTTGCTTCCAAATTACAATCTGTATGCAATGTTTTTCTTGTATACACGATGCCAATAAAAGTCCTAATGTATATCATTACGCCTACTTTGTTTCATATATTTAATTTTCTATCATATATAACAACGAATAAATATATGTATGTGGTAACAAATACCCATATTTGTAATACATTCTTTTTTTCAATCACTGATACTTATATAATAGTGAAGAATTTGTTTGTATGAACGCGCTAATCTCAGGAACTAGCAGGTGGATTTCAAATATTCGTTCAGCATTCGATAGCTATAATATTGAAGGACGTTATAAATGATGTACTATTACGCTATGTCCCGTAGGAGTCGGGCGAAGAGAGAAAGAACTCTAAGCGAGAAGGAAGAAATGGCGTTAGCGAGCGTTGCAAAGTGGCGCGGTGGTTGAACGAATGAGGCTTGAACTGTGTATGAACACTCAATCGTACTTTTTTTTTATACTTAAGGTTTTAGCGTTATGGCCATAATCTCACCTGATCTTAAGTGACGATACGGCCCAAGTTGGTAGACACGCTAAACCTGTGGAGGAACTGGCTCTCAAGTGCAGCTGCCGGAACACACCTTTTTCGTATTTGGTGGCACGTTTACAACTTGAGGGTGGTAGCTACCCAGGCGGGCATTAGAAAAAGCCCTACCACCATGCTATGGTTTCCTCGCGATGTTTTCCTTCACCGAAAGCTCAAGCTCATTGTGGGTGCTTGGATTCGAACTCACGTCCCTTGACGCGAAGTCGTACAGACTATCACTGAGCTATCATCGCTTCGATTCATTCATTCCCATTCCACTTGCTTACGAGCGTCCTATTCACCAACTCAAGTAGAATACAGTATGACTTTGCTCTTGCAGGCGACTGTTGTGAGCTTGGCGAGAGTGAAAATAATGACGTCACAATATTTTGCGCGCTACGGACGGTAAGTGGAACGTAGTCTTTGTGTTATAAGGATTAACTTAAACTGCTTTTATTTTAAGTCCACGTGCACAAAGCTTATAGGATAACTAGTAATAGATTTTTTTTAATGTAATGGGTCGATTAAAATGCATTATAACACTAGGGCCTTTACATCTCTGGCCGTGTTTTAAGTAGTTCGTGACGTTCAGACCGATAAGGGAAAGGGTTTCTCGGCCACATTCGCCACAAGTGTACTCAGTTGGTGCGGGATCTGGAATCCGATCGTAACGCCACGTGCGTTTCTCATTTAATAGGCTGGACCATGCATTATATTGCTTTGATTAGCCCTGCATAAAATGCCATCCTCAAAGAGGCTACGATAGCTGGTGCATGTGTACCGGATAGTACGAACTCGTTTGTCAAGGCGAACCCTATATGTTTCGTTTCCGGTCCCAAGTAGCCATCGGAAAGATCGTACTAAGTGGTGTCGTTTGGAAAAATGAAATGCAGGATAATACGACATTTATTTTATGTAGATAGTGAATTTGTGTAATGTTAAATTCAGTCTATTTTAATATCGATGCATATCGAGTGCGTCGGTAACCTTCTTCATTCACACTCGCATCGTTGGCAGACGAACTAAATGTTTTATACTAATATATATAAGATTCAACAATTAATATTCATTTCTAACTAATTTACGTACTATTATTTACGATTATTGTCATCTGTTTAGACGGACTTTCAAGTTTATACGTAATAAAGTATTTAATATTATTAACATTCTATTTTCAAGAATCAAAGATTATGTATCTTCTACAGAAGCGATTCTGAATTCCTTATTTAGGGAACGTACTGATTTCATTATTATATAATGTTTGTTTTATTTTTCTGAATGATGTTGTTTCTGTTATTTCGTCGTAATCTATATATTCTCGACGTAAAAGAGTAGTTGAATGTTTTGCACATTTTTGGCTATCAAGCAACGCCAGTTCCTCCACAGGTTTAGCGTGTCTACCAACTTAGGTAGATTATGGCCATAACGCTAAACATTGACTATAATAAAAAAACGCTTTAAGTCGATAGCACCTCTGTTTTTAGAAAAGTTTTTGTGTGTTTATTTGTGATCATGAAACAAAGGTGATTATCGAGGGATCTACGATACATCTATTTACGTTACCTCCGGTATTACACTTTACAGACGAGAGGGAATTAACTCTCCGGGACACTGTTTCACAGATTAGCAGTCTGCAAAGGTATTGTATTGTATTGATGACAGATCTGTTAGTATTTTGTCCAAGTCCTGCGTCACTGGACGTTAATTCATTACCTACAATGACTTAAAGCTTTCAGGAAAACATCGTGATGAAACCATAACATTGTGATGACCTTTTTTAAAGTCAATATAGCTAATTACCACTCTCAAGTTGAAAATCTATAAAATACCTACAGATCTGTTCCCTTCATTAGGTTTACCGTGTCTTTAGCTAAATCAGACATCAGATGACATTGTGTTACGTGAATTTGTTATGAAACTGATAGAGATATGCACAATATTGCTTTAACTTGATATGCCGAACAGGTGATGACTGGAAAAAAGAAACCTTTCCTTTTTTTTGTAAGTTGACGGTCAGACGGTTGTGATTCTTTTATTAATAGGTATACATGACGTATTAGTCATGATCAGACATTTAACAAACTATATACAAGTATCCGTGTTGATTAACGTTAGAAACGATATACCCTATCTATATTAATAGCTCTGTAATACTGTCCGTCCTTGTGATTTTTATCGAATTTTCGAGATAAATATTTATTATAAATGGCATTACTTACGAATCCCTACTGATATTATAAATGTGTATGTAAGTTTGTTTGTTAGGATTTCACGCGAAAACTACTTAACCGATCATCGTGAAACTTTGTACACATATTCTCGGATGCGTTAGAAGTAACGTAGGATATTTTTTAATGAAAAATAAATATATATATGTGAACAAAGCCGCGGGTAAAATGTATGTTCAGCTGGTGCTGAAATTATGTGTTGTTTACTTTCCACTTAGCGTTCACAATGCTCACGTCCGTGGTAAATCTCGTTCCACTTGCTCGGGAGCGTTTACATCATCAACTCAAGTGAAATGGAGTATGGGACAATGCGCGCAGGCGGGTCGTTGTGAACTTGACGCGAGTGTGATCATGACGTCATTAAATGCGTTGAAGGCATTTGAAGTGAAACTTCTCAGGCTTTGAAACTCTGATCCACACCTTCTCGTGTGACGCTCGTTTGGGGAAA
Organism: Actias luna; assembly: GCA_039707435.1. NCBI lineage: Eukaryota > Metazoa > Arthropoda > Insecta > Lepidoptera > Saturniidae > Actias > Actias luna. Next base: position 20,335,120 of record JAZHAC010000001.1, on the reverse strand, counting down.
GTCGACTTGAGGCGTCTAAGAGATTGGGTCAGATATAGTGTTGTCTCACTTTAGTCGTAGGCTGTTAAGCAGACACCGTTTTTTAGGCTTGTAAATGATAAGTGTAAGAAATCGAGTAGTGTAACCGTCTCCATAACTGAATGACCACGAAGAACGGGTAATACGGTCTACGGGATAGAAAAACTCGAACGAAGTCGAATGTACCAGTTAGTTCAGTAATACTGAAAGGTGACATGACATAAGGACCTTTGGTATATAATAAAAATCATGCAGATTTATTATGCAGTTTGACCACTACAATCGAGTTGTGAGCTCTCTAACTACAGACTGACAAACATAAATTTTTTGTTATAGTAATTCGTTCCGGTTTCGTGAGGCTAGTAGTCAGTAGACGGTAGAACGTTGCTTATTCATTTAATTACCTACATTTAATCATAAATACCTCGATACTTCTTTATTGTGTTTCATTAAAAAAATAATTAAATTCGAATCATATCTATTGATATATTATCCACATTTTACAATTTTGCATACTTATGAAATGCATATATAGTTAAAAAATATAAGTAAAAAAAAACACACACGCTTTTAAAGAAAACCAAACTAAAAATAGAAAATTAATTTTAATAAATTTTAATTAAGAAGAGTGTATTTTTTTTTAATAAATATCAATAAGTAATAGTGAATAAAGAAAAAAATATATTTAATTAAAAAAAAAAAACGTGGGCTGCTTTTTAAGATATCATCGAAATGTTAATTCTTCTACTCATATGTGTCTATAAAATATTTATATAACTATGGACAGCACGCACCACACGCTTTTATTTATTTAATAAATAAATGAACAGACAAACAGACGCATCCTAATAGATGTAACTGCGGCTTCGCATTTATCATATATAACTAATTCAGATATTTTGTCTTCTTAATTTAGCATTATTTGAGGAATTATTTTTAGTTTCAGTTGTCATTTAAAAACATGATCTAAAACTGTACCAGACAATAGATCTATGTTAAAAAAAGTTTGTTATGGAACTGTTCATTAGTACCATCTGATATCTTCTATAATACCTTTATGAAGCGATGATAACTCAGTGGTAGTGTGTAGGACTTTGCATAATGGACGCGAGTTCGAATCCAACCACCTACAATGAGCTTGCGCTTTGGGTGAAGGAAAATATCGTGAGAAAACCATAGCATGGTGGTAGGGCTCTTTCTCATGCCCGCCTGGCTAGCTACCATCCTCAAGTTGAAAATCTGCCGCCAAACACCAATAGGGGTGTTCCGGCAGTTGCACTTGAGAGCCAGTTTCTCCACAGGTTTAGCGTGTCCACCAACTTGGATCGTATCTTCACTTAAAATCAGGTGAGATTATGGCCATGACACTCAACTTTTAACTATATATAAAAAAAAAACTACTAAGAAATCTATTCTTGTACATATTTGTATAAATTTCGAGTATCTCAGATACAGCTCTAATGATTTGAATGAAGTTTTGTATTAAAATAACTAATTAAATTCATGTTTATTTATTTAAATAATCAGTTTATATGTATATAAAATGCGGATGGAGAATCAATATGTAGTTCGTATCTCAAAATATATTTTTGTAATAAACATAATAAAAAAAAAATACCGACCCAGGCTTGGTCACCCAGATAGTATATTATTAAAAGCGTTATCACTTGTATATATACACAAGAAATTAAATACATATACAATATGTCGACGATATGGTATCCAGTGCTAAAATACCTATTTATAAATCATTGAATTTAGCAGGTATTTCCGCCCAAACGAGTTTTGGATCCGGGTGTTTTAGGATATTTCGTTTATAGATTTAAAGCTCATCTAAAGATACAACAGTTTAGTAGGTACCTTCACTCCTCTGTTTTTGTCAACAGGTTTTCTTTCGTTTTTAATTATATTTATATTTAACCAAGAATTGCCTCAAATTTTCAATAACGATAACAATTCCTACCTATGTTGGTGAACGAAAAATTTCCATAATTACATTTTAATTTTGAAGATTTCTTTACGGGTCATAGGTTTGGCGTTATGACCACAATCTCAACTGGTGTTAAGTGATGTTGTTATCCAAGATGCTGGACAGGCTAACCGTAGTGGAGAGATCGGTGGCTCAAGTGCACCTGCCGGAACAGACCTACGAGTATTTGACCTGGTCTCTGGCAACAGGTGAGTTTTGTGGGTGGGTAAAGTGTATTGCCTTTACACGTTGCGTTAGGAACTCCGTAATAAACAGCATTTAAAACACCAAATTAATATCAAAAATATTATTAGAAAAAACTCTAACAATATGCATTTTCATATTTCATTTCGTATGATATGATTTATTCCAATTATGTATGCTATTTGAAAAGTATTATATGTTCAGTTACGAATCCCATAGACGTTAGTAATAAAACGATTTTAAAAGCATTTTTGTTGTTTGGCGTTACGTATAACGCGAATACTTGAAGCGATGATAGCTCAGTGGTAGTGTGTACGACTTCGCGTCAAGGGACGTGAGTTCGAATCCAAGCACCTACAATAAGCTTTAGATATCGATGAAGGAAAATATCGTGAGGAAACCACAGTGGTTGGGCTTTTTCTAATGCCCGCCTGGGTAGCTACCACCATCAAGTTGTAAACCTGCCGCCAAATACCAATAGGTGTGTTCCGGCAGCTGCACTTGAGAGCCAGTTTCTCTACAGGTTTAGCGTGTCGACCAACTCGGGCCGTATCATTACTCAAGATCAGGTGAGATTATGGCCGTAACGCTAAAAACCTTAAGTATAAAAAAAATGTTGGAAGTCGTTGTTCCAACATAAATTTCAATGTCTCACGTGTATAGAGAAGCAGGTTAACTAACTCACTAACGCACAGTTGAAACTACTAAAGCTAGTAAAATGAAAATTGGACTATATTTAATTACTGTGTCGCAGAGACTCACTAAGAAAGCATTTATTGACAATTAATTCTACACTTAATATATATCTCATAAGTTAGCATTTATTAAATTTCATCCCCTAAGTATGTAATAGATGATACAATCTTTTTTTTATTGGTTATTTTATTTACATTTTCTAATCCACAGAAGACACATATAGCGTTGCTATGACTTAAGAGTTATTTTAAAAGAATAATTATCCAGGAATAGATTGTTTTCTTGTAACTTTGCATAGTTAGGGTTTTTCTAATCCTGACCTGGCTAGCTATTACTCGAAGTTTGTGAATCTGTCACCAAATGTAGGTGTGTTCCGGCAATTGCACTTGACAGCCAGACTCTCCAGTAGGCTTAACGCGTCCACTGCCTTGGTCCACATCGTCACTTATCATTAAGTGAGATTGTGGGTATAACGTACACATATAACGAGTAAAAACTTTTTTTATACTGGTGGTAAATTGTTACCATCGCCTATAGATAACCGCCTATAGATATAGGTGCCGAGTTAGGAGACCTCGTGAGACTTGCCGGGATCGAACTCACTACTGACTGAGCTTCAAAACACTTTTGGTGTTTACTAGACAGTTAGCATCAATACTCGAACAAACCTAAGCGGCGTTTCGGGTTTGAAAGTGCAAAGTACTTCGTACAGTTCGTCGTCAATATGGATAAATATGTATTATAACGTGTCTCAGACGGGACCTGAGACGTACACTGTAACAAACGACAATAGCTTATCTATAGGCCAAGTTTGAGAAGATAAAGATGAACTTATATTCTTACTGCAGATACTTTGTGTACCTACGTACCGACCTATACATTAATATATAGATTATTAATTAATAATATATAGTATTTTTATCCATTGCATCAGATTCAAGAACCTTCAGCCACTGCTTATCAAATATTACGTCACTCGAAATTGTAACTATAACCAAATATTTCACTGGAAATCCTTATCGATAAAGAATTCTTGGATATCTTATTTGTAATTAAATTGATTAAAAAGTTATACCAAAGTATTATTCAGTATTACATAAATTATAATAAAAATCAAACAAAAAAATATAACCTATTGTAAAATGGACCTTATTTCTATTCATATTTGGCATAAATTTATCGAACGTGTCCAGTGGAATATGCCAATATAATATGTAGAACAATAAACAATATTAACTGTCGACCATTTCTGATTTTAAATTAGTTTTTATTTAAGATAACTTTTTTAATTTATTATAATTTATATATAAATATCATCGCAGTAAGACAACAACCGTAGATTGACAGACGGGACACACACCGTAATTTAGAAATAAAATCGACCATATTCAACGCACAATCTTCTGTAGGACTGATACTAAAATGCGTAACACCATTTACCACAGTGCATGTAATGATCACTGGATAAGCAAACCACCTACAATGAGCTTGAGCTTTCGGTGAAGGAAAACATCGTGAGGAAACCATAGCATGATGCGGCTTTTTCTGATGCCCGCCTGGCTAGCTACCACCCTCAAGTTGAACATCTGCCGCCAAATACCAATAGGCGTGTTCCGGCAGTTGCACTTGAGAGCCAATTCCTACACAGGCTTATCGTGTCTACCATCTTGGGCCGTATTGTCACCTAAGATCAGGTGAGATTATGGCCATAACGCTGAACCTTACCTATATAAAAAAAGCTGATACCGGAATTTGATGCAAAGAGGGTTCACGGGTGGAAAAAGTAAAGAACAATGAGCCTGAGCTCTCCCTGGGGAAAAATAACGTACAGAGTATTCCCAAAATCCCAAATGTCTAACTATCAATCTTATTTTTGATTAACGCTGTGTTCAAAATTCGTCATCGTGACGCGTGATTGCATAACCAGGCCAAGGCGAGAGGGGCTGCCGGCAGCACTCGTCGGGTGATAAGTAACCGACGCTACCCACTAAAACGCACCACGGCGACGCATCATCTCCCGTGTTGCCAGAACCGGGAACAAACGCCCACAACTCTTCTAATCTCTGGCGGTGGCTAGTTAACGATAATGATAATAAATTTATTGATCGAACCGTAGCTCGTTATGCTGAAATGAAATACGCGATATTTAACCGACAGTGCATAAGTTTGAAAGTCTGTTGCCAAATACGTATAGATGCATTTAAGAGCCAAGCTCCCCATTCGGTTTAGCATGTTTATGGTATTGGGTCATATCATCACCAGTCATCATCATCATCACCATAAATACCAGGTGAGATTCTGTTTAACACTATTCCTACCGACACTTCACGTATGCCTATTCCTACCGCGGCTGGTCAAATGACCGGTCTTGCACAACATATATTTTTCAATATTGAATGCAACCAATAGCCAGCCTACCAGTATAAAAATATATTTTCTTTTATTCAAGAGTACATAATTTACATTTTATTTTTTTTCGTCGCATTTTTTACAAATGGGCTTCTCAACTGTACATTTTCCGCATACGTACTTTTTACATTTTAGACAGATATTGTTCGTCTTATTATCTTTACAATACCTTATCTGACATGTTTTCCGTTCACGAGAACCTGTACTTGTACTTGCGATGGGTATTGATTGTTTTTTTTTGCCGAGCTCTTGTTGGTATTCGATGGCAAGTTCTACTGCCAATTGAAATAGAAATTCCTGTCTTGTAATTTCTCCTCCCGTAGTTTCTTTATATAACACCCATTAATTTATCCCGGCTAAATCCAAGATATTAAAAAATACTTGCAAAGGCCATCTCCGAGATTTAGATTTTACCGAATAATTTCTGGCCATTTGGTCGGTCACATCTACGCCAAACTTGGTGCTATTATATAATTGTATTGTCTCCGGTGTTCGGGTGTCATTTTTTTCAATTTGTACGGAGTTGTGCATTGAACTAAGAATTAGAACTTTCTTTTTTGGTTTGGCTTTGTAAACTGTCAACATACAATTATTTGAGCGATAGAGTTTGGTTGAAAAAGTGCCATGTCGTCATTTTTCAGTTTTGCCAGTCTTGGTAGCTCTTTTCTATTTGCTCTAATTGTCCCAACAATTTCCCAAAAATTGCTAAAAGTTTTGTTGCTAAAGGTGGGCTTGTAAAAAAGTTGTCCGTGGTTATATTTCTTCCGCATCCTACATACGGTTCTGCTAATTTCATAGTAACAAACTCTCCAAGAGGAACTGAGCGCGTCCAAGAGAGTGGGCGCTCCCCCGAGCTTCTAACTAAATCGAGTCTCCAGTATATTTTCTGGAAGGCAATTATCGGATAAAATCGTGTCATAACTACATTACCTTTCGTTTGTAACGACTTTATAGTTTTGGCATTGAGTCTTAGAGAGAAACTATTTAAAAAATGTATAAATCGTACTACCGGTCAAATGACCGGTCATGGTAGGTAAGACAGACTACAAATTTTTCTCGGAAAATAAACAATAAAAAAAAAGTGAATATTGAAAAATATATCATACATATATATGAGGAAAAGTGGTAAAGTTTAAAGGCGATTCACATACGTTGAATGTAGGAAATTCCAATTGAAAATTTAAAAACGGTCATTTGACCGGTCCTGGTAGGAATAGTGTTAAACGCTAAACCTATAAGGGTTTTATTTATTTGATATTTTAGTGTGCCCACTCAGATACAGATTGTTCCGTACTACATAACTCTTTTCTAACAACGGATTTTAATGAGCTATCTATCGATTGTGTTTGCTACCAACGATCCGAATCTATCCGTTCTTAAGCTTGCGCATTTTAAAAACTTATCGACGGATAGTTAATTGTACTGTTAGGATCTGAATTCTAACGTTACAACTCATAACCTTAGTAGCTGTGGCAGAGAGAAGATAACTACGAGGTAGTTTAATCCTAGCTCCTTTATCAAGGATCGTCAACACTCGCCTTTACCAATGGCGTCTCTCTCTCTGTCCAGAATAAATCTTTCCCGATAATGATTCACAGTATAAATATCAAAAGTGTCAATAATAGAAATATAAATCTTACGTCCCTTTGGTGATGAATACGCCTCGAGTGCCTCGCTTAGACTGGACTCATAGCCGTGCTCGCCTGGCACCTTATATAGTAATCGGTGTTATAAACTACCCTCCTTTAACTACATTCCTAACAGTATCTATTTATCTGTACATATCTACGAGAGGGCTTACCGACGGTTGATGGTAGCCATATGTAAGTGGTGAAATTTCATTTCCATAATGGCGATAGCTATCTGTAGACACGTATTGGTTATCATTAGTGTCAAGATCTACAAAGCTGTACGCTCGATTGGCATTATATTTGGCATTAACCACTAGTAATCCACTAATACCTCTAAAACTAAGGGAAAATTTTATATAAAAACTATACGTGTTGGCGTAATGTATGCATTAGAACGTTGAGTAACGAAAAAATGCAGAGATGAAGATGATAATAAGGTGCGAATGTTAAAAGAGCCGTGTGAAGTAACTTAAATAGATAAGATTACAAATGGAAGTAGGAAAATAGTACAAGAGATAGAAAAGCTGAGAAGTATGAGATTAACGTAGTATTGAGGTGTAATGAGGAGAAATAAAGACCTATAACTAGAGAAATGTTAAGTATAAGTGTGCCTGGATGTAGGAGTAAAGGAAGAACGCAGAATATGGATACAGTGAAAGAAGAAAACATATTGTAACGACCCTACATTGCATTGATAGGATAAGAGGTAGGATTTTTTTTTATTATTTTATTACCAGCTGAATTTACTTACGTTAATATCGCTTTAATAACATATCAAATGAAATACGACCACTGAGATTACTTACTTATCACCAAATAATATCTTTATTCTCATAAATGTTTTCGTTTTCAAATGCCACTTACCAAACATCTCGGAATGCTCCGGATGCGTTATAATTAAAATTAATAATGTATATAGATAAAAATAAAACTCACCGCCTGTGTAGTTGTCTAAAAGATTTGATCTAATGATATACATATTCTAAATGTGATACAGAAAATCCGCTTTCGATTTTATTAGTAGAGTGATGTATTCACGGCGTCCGAGACGCGTTATTACACAGTCTATATGGAATTCACAGTAAAACACTTGTTAATCGTAAACGCTAAGTATATAGCGCAGAGCGTCGATATATAATAGATCGTGTTACTATAACATATGAAGTAATTGTATTTCAACGATATCGTTTACGGACGTGTCAAGCACGATCTTTCGTTGAAGATAATACATCGTGCTATAACCATAGCATAGTGGTGGGGCTTTTATAACGACTCTTTACCTAGCTAATTCCTCATTGCAAAACGAGAGAAGTGTAAAGAAGTTACACAACACTACCCACTAAACGCAACACTGCGACAATTCAAACTCCCGTGTTGCCATAAACAAGGGGACAGCTTTTGCAATGCTTCTAGAGCTACCCACAGGTTGAACATCTACCGTCAAATACAATAAAACCATGAAAAGCAATTAAACGAAATGATTCTGGTGAGTCTCACGTAATTAGAAATTTCACAATTAATTTCACAGAATATGCATTTTCATTAATTGAATGTAACATTTTTTACTTCGGACCTATATTTAAGTAGTATACGAGCCAAACCTCCATAAGTTAAAGTTTTCAATGCAGAAGCTAGAGTTGGGTTTTCTACTACATAATAAATGAATTTTCTATTGAAGTGATATTGATGCCTTTACAGTTTAAATTCTGCTTCGCCTGGCGTATAACATATTAAGGTAAAATGCCTGTCTATTGTTATCATTGGCGAAAAAATGTTTATAAAAGTAAATAGCATAAATTGATCGAATGGTAGAGTGTACGACTTTGCGTCAAGGGACGCGAGTTGGAATCCGCCTACAAAGAGTTTGAGCTTTCGGTGAAGGAAAAGATAGCATGGTGGTCGGGCTTTTTCTGATGCCCGTCTGGCTGGCACCTACCCTCAAGTTGAAAATCTGCCACCAAATACCAATAGGTGTGTTCCGGCAGTTGCACTTGAGAGCCAGTTCCTCCACTGGTTTTGCGTCTCTACCAACTTGAGCCGTATCCTAATTTAAGATCAGGTGAAGTATGGACCATAATGCTACCCCTTAACTATAAAACGGAATTCAAATAACGCATAGCCATAACCTACCGACAAATAATTACGCGTCGAATGAACATGGCCCCATGTCGATACGATCAGTAATTTTGACGTGATTGCCCCTTGAACAAAGATCATTTTCATCACATGTATATAGCTTTAAACTCATCCAGAACTAAAATGAGTCGGCAACAAGAACTGCGTGGAAAGCTTAAAACTTTTAAACGATAATGATATACTTTTGAATTTTCAAAACAATTGCATTACGTGAAAAATACATTTTACTAGCTGACCCTACAGACGTCCTGTCTTAACTATGAATATTGAATTCGAATTGTTATAATCAATAAAAAAATATTATTCAAAAATATAGTGTTATTGTAATACTCTATTTAATGATTTGTTATGTGAAGTTAATATTGGCGTTAATTTTTCATTATAAAATTTTGTAAATTTTCTAAGTTTCCTCTCAACTTCCTTAATTTTTTCCTTCATAAGAACCTTCTCCTGACAATAAATAACACAACAAAAAAAGACTTAGCGAAATTGTTCCATCCGTTCACGCGTGATGTGATGACTGAGGGAAATAGAGATTCATTTTATATATATATAGATTAATGGTAGAGTAAAATAATTAATTGTAATCTAGTTGTAATATACATATATCGGTATTCCGAGAAACAATTATGATCTTTTTATATATATTTATTTATCCTTTGACACACACAGGATGGCTGCACAAATAAAAATCTTAATTTACACAAAAATGTATATTAATTCATATTATTTGTACATAGAACAGACTTTTATACGGATATCAATAAATTTAAATATTATCGATATTATTTTTCCAACCAGTTAAATACAAATCCTTTTAGACAAATATAATAAAAAAAAATTAAACATATTTGTCAATTGAAATTGTAATCTTTATTATTAGTTATTATGTCTCACACTTTATGTATCCAATACTTGTCAAAATCTAATCAAATCGTGATTCAATGGAAACAAACTGACGTAACGTCCGTAAGAACCTGCGTTAAGGTTTTTCCAGAGGCTGTTATATGCTGTTAGCAGCCGCGGATCGACTATTTCTTCGAATCCGGGCAAAGACTCTATAGAGTCCTGTCCAGTGATGTAATTTGTAAAAAAAAAACTAAGAGATATATAATGTGTGGCATTTTCTCTGATCGGGACATGAAGAATCCTATAATAAATGTACACTCTTTTTTACTAATTATAAAGTACTGTTTTCAGACGAGAGTTGCCTAATTTTTCCGCCTGAACTCCTGACAAAGTGAAGACAAAATTTCAGGACGATCATTTGAGAAGTCAAAGAATAAAAACGTGACAAATAAACTAAGCAAACTCACATACGCATATATAAAATTATCAATCGTATAGATTATTTAATTTCATTTATCCATATTCTTACTAATATTATAAACGCGAAAGTGAGTTTGTTTGTTTGTTACGCATTGGCACCTAAGCCACTGAATCGATTATGATGAATTTTGGCATAGAGATAGATGAGAATCTGGCGACGGTGATACCCTACTTTTCTGCCGAAATTCTTATTGGAAAATTAGGGTAAATATAGGGATACACTTTGTATGAAACGTGTTATCGCGTCGTACCAACAAAATCAATATTAACGCGAACGAAGCTGCACGTAAAGCCTAGTTTATTCATAAAGCAGTCAACTGTCGTTAAATATGTTTTACATAAATAATTATTAATTAACATATTGGTTTGACCAAAATAGATTCCTATCACATAACATAATTTACTAAGTATGTATACCTATCACAATTATTCTGAGACTAGCTGACTCAGTATATTTCGTATCACCTAAAATCGATTTTCATTATTCTGTCTAAAACTCAAAAATGGTTTGACCGATTTGTATTTATTTTTTTAATATTTCGAATAGCTATAATCAATCTTAATCAACCTTCCGACTTCAGACTTAAGATCAATATAACTGGCTATATCTAATATCGTTTCCGGTTTTCATTTCTTTCCGTTATCGAATGAAACTTGTCTATGGCTCCAGTGAAATAAATTTCTTTTAATTATATTAAATTTAAATATAGGTGAATTCGAACCCGCGTCCCTTGGCGCGGCGTTCGTACACACTGCCAACTTAGCTATCATCGATTCATTTCTTTCCATATTATGTTATTTAAAAAATAATTCTGTTTTTTTTTTTTATACAAACCTTGCCCTAACGGAAACATTAATATATAAGCCTAATAATTCCTTCAACACTATGTTGCGTGTACGTCCATTTGTCAAGGATTTTCATCTGGTAGCAGTACTTTCAACGTTGATCTACTCTCCGATTTAGATAATGCTACATACAAGATTCTGTACATGAAAACTGACGCCGTCTATTCCACGTCGACAAATTCGAACGTTTTTTTTTTTTTTTTCTAAAGGACCTACACTGTTAGCCTTAGGGGCTTTTACAGCTTCACCTGAACTAGTGGGGCAACTCGCACAAGGGTGTCACTAGTGACCGAACCTCGGCTTGGGCTGTTGCCGAATCGCGTATGAGAGAAAACGAACGCGGTACTATCTATTATGAGAGAACGTTATAGTAATAAGAAAATAAAGTGTAAGTCTAAACTAACTGATCCCCTTAGGGATCTGATAAAAAGCTTATTTTAGATTGTACTGTGCAACGCGGCGAGACAAGATTGTACTGTGCCAAAGAAAAGGCCGAACCACATTCAGGACCACGGGCGGTCCCTCACAGAACCGTGTACGTACTGTGTGAGCGAATTCAAACGTTTGACTTTGAGATTTATATACTGTCGTGACAAGGCAGATCTTACTCGGAATTAGCGTCGCAGCAAGTTACATCCCAGCTGATGCATTAACCCATTCCTCCCCACTGTCATATTTTTAGTACACTATTTTCCAAATTTTCTTTTTACGTATTAGGATTTTGTATTTTTATCATTTCTGATGAAATTCATATTTTTACACTATTTTTCTAAAAAAATTATTAAAATATGTTTAATTATTAAAAATGAAAGTCCTAATACGTAAAAAGACATTTTGAAAATAGTGTCCTAAAAATATGACAGTGGGGGGGAATGGGTTAAAGAGTAGTGCAGTTATTCTTGGTGTATGTACCTCTTTGCCAGATTGTTTGGCAGTCTCAATATTTCTGTTATTTTTAAATTATTTGCACAATTTTTTCATAATACCTCTTACACCGTTACCTTGGGATACATTCAAATTACGCAACAGCATTATTTTGATTTTATTCGTCTTTTTAGGCCTAACGTTACGGTCACAATCTCAACTGTGTAAGGGATTTTAGGAGGGTAGTTTATAACACCCATTCGTATAAGTTTCTAAGCGAGGCACTCGAGGCGTATTCATCGTATGTAGCTGGAACGTCATTGGAGCGATGTAAAATTTATATTTCTCTATTACTGGCACTGTTTTGGAATTTATGCTGTAAATCATTATCGGGAATGGTTTGTTCTCGGTAGAGAGAAAGTAACACGAGCGGTAAAGGTGGGTATTGACAATTGTAGAAAAGAGGCCTTTTTAAACCTACATCCGAGTTGCAAGTCTCGGACGCTGATCAATTTTAACATCTCTCTACCACGCGATGTCTCCCATCGTGTCACTTTTATCACCGGTTTTTTCTATCTACTCTAACATGTACTATTTTGTTTTATTTATCGACAACATTTTATGTTTTATAATAATATAATTCGGTCAAGCACTTCTCAAGTAATATCCCTCTAACGTACTTATTAAGTTTGGCTGTAAATTTTTCCAAATTCACAAGAATATCAATTCGGTCAATTCCGAAAACGCCTGATGACATTAACTGCAGTGTTGTTCAAAATAATTACAGAATCCAGATTTTTATGTACCCGGAACAAGACTCTTTGATAATTTGCCACTTATGGTCAAGGGTTCCCAAACTTTTTCACTTCGTGGCGCACATGCTTTGTCGCGGTGCCCGAACCTATCTAGCTAGTCCAAATACATAGTTACAATTATACTAGTTACGTCGATAGTTGCAATATTTAAAACATCCACATAACGAATCTAAGCTCTTTATTGATATGAACATAAAATTTTGCAGTTTCCAAGCACGTAGGTGAGTATGTCAATTAATTTGTTTATTTTGTACCCGCGAACACTGAAGTTGAGGTTTCGGAAGATGGTACGGAGAAGCCTTTCACGGCGCCTTTCTTCACTTTCAACGACGCAGCAGGAAGGGCGCCGCGGTGACCACTCTGTGAACCCTTAGCTTGTCTCACCAGAATCAATGTATGTCACACCGTTGAGGTGAAGGTGATTGATAGGAAAGTTGATACGTTAACGATAGTCCTGACGTAGTCTAAGTTTTTAAGTTTTGAATGAGTTATATTAGAACTTGGTTTGCTATATAAGCGCAGAATTCATGCCCTTGTGAATAGATAGATATCTTTCTAAAGTAATATCCGTATTTTGACCCATTGTGTCTCTTGTCACATATGTTACCTTTGCATTGGTCCCTTGGGTCTCATTATTTTTCTATGAAGGTGACAACGTGTAATACCAATATAAACTAGCAGGCAATCGAAAGCAGAAAAGAGATGGCAGAAAAGTGTTCAAATCAAATCAAAAATCTTTGTTCAATTTAGGCTCTAAGAAGGCGCTTATGTCAAAACTACTACGGGTTCGGAATGTAACGTAGTTATCGAGAAGAACCAGCAAGAAACTCGATTTGCATCTTTAGGTGCATATTTGGGTGTTATTCTTTTTTTTTGTATAATAGAGTAATGTGTTACAGTAGTTATTAGCGGATGTACAGAGAGGGGTGTCAATTCCAGACATCACGATCGCTCATATATTGGTCCACTCTATAAAAGCCTTTTGACATCAAAACCCGTTTGACATGGTTCTTGAACCTACTGTCCGGCAATTCAGTAATGTATTTTGGGACTTTATTATAAAACCTAATACTATAACCTAAAAAACTTGTCTTACTCATTTTAAAATAGGGGGTGACCAGTTTGTCATGATTTCTAGTATTCAAATCATGTCGGTCTTTAACGAAATCTAGATTTTGTAAGTTTTTGCGAAAATACATTAAATTATCAAGAATATATTGTTACTAAACTTAACCAATTCATAATATTATAATTAATTCAGTTGAAGGTGAAGAAAACTCAAGTACGTGCATTTATCTATGAAAAAATCTCCATTTTCTCCCTCATTTTCTTCTCTCTCTCTTCATATAATATCCAATACTAGAAAACCGCAATATACTGAGTATATGGCAACATTGTTATATACAGAGCCTTCCTTCCAGGGATCGCATTGGGAGTCCAATGTATTCGACATCTCAGTGACTAAAAATCTTGAACAAAGTACGACTTTCTTGCTTTTCTTTAGAACATATCAATTACAATACTGGGTGTGGATATTATATTTGCAGCGACTGCACTTCCAGATATAAAATCGGGAGTATTATGACTTTTCATGATCAAACAACTGGATCTGGTTTACAAGATACAAATCCAACTTTATGTGACATACTTTTCGAACCTCTGGGACGGCTCCACTAAATACCTCCTCGGTAGCCTAAACTGTTTGCAGATATGGTCTTTTCACACTGAAAGTGGCGTGGATATCAGTAAATTCATCAAAAGAATATTCTATTATCTGTATTTAGATTAGGTTGAGTATTCTGAAAAGCTGTTGAATTCCTTCCATTTTTCTCCCTTTAGCTTTTCCACTGCCTTACTGTACCTTTCTCTACGTGAACAATTAATGATGATGATAATATGCTATCATTTCTAATTAGTATAATTCCCTTTACATGTTTTCAAATTTCAGTTTTCTTCAAACATAAGTTGGCCACTGGTTTGTCGTGCTATATACAACAAGACGCCCAAAGAGACATTGCCTTTTATAATTCATAAGGATATTTCAAATTATAAATTGTACGCTTTCTCATGTAATACAACACTTTACAGCGAATCTGGTAGACTCCATGACACGCTTTGAACATTCTATCATTTTTCATTTAACAGCTTAAGGTGTGAATAACATCTTGGATCTCTCCGTGATATCTGTAATGCCTTATATATTAAAATTAAAATGCATTGTTACCACTTAAATCTGAAAAATCACCTTTGCTGACGTTTGGCCGAACATATGACATTTATTCTAAACGAAGATTATGTACAATTGATGTATATTGTTTTCATATAATCCATATAAAATATATATTTGCAAAGAGTACTCTGATATGTTTTTAACATAATATTGAAGAATTAACGAATCCTGCTTAAGCTTGTTGATAAATTCCCGAAACTTTGCAAAATGATTTTGTTTTATTAGAGATTTTTGGTTTGTCATCCCAAAATTGTCGTCGTTCATCCCACCGTCACAATTTTTTATACGAAGAAACGACATCAGTCGAACGATGACTCAATGAACCGACAGACATAACTAGTGTGCAAACAACATTATAAGAGTTTACTAAACAAACGATTACGCAGATGTAATGAAAAAATAAATCCAATCGGGTGGCTAATGTGTTTGCGCGGACGCGGGCCCGTGGTCCTGCGTCGCGGCGCGGGTGTACCGTGGAGCGTCGAGCTCGGGGCGGTCGAGGCAGCAGCCAGTAGCGCGAACAGCCCCGGACGGCACACACGATGGTCGCGCATAAGTACGCGGTCGCGGCGGCCCTGCTATCCGCGCTCGCTGCCCACCTCGGTATCGGCGCCACTCTCCACTGCGCTATGCGTAGGGAGATCTCCCCGTGCACCTGCCGACGGGAAGACGCCGGCACCGGCGCCATCCTCGTCGTCTGCCAACGCATCAACTCCTACGAGGAAATCTCCCGAGCCCTCGCCAACAAGTTCAGCCCCGACACGAAAATCGGCCTCGACATATCCTACTCCCAGCTACCGGACTTCGCGGACCACAGCTTCCGAGAACTCGGCCTATCAATTACTAGGCTCAAGTTGAACTACGATAATTTAAGGCAAGTCGATGAACTAGATTAAATGCGACGTTATGATTCCGACAAGTGTATCGCCGTTGTGGACCCCTCGTAGTGTGGATTCATTGTTCTGTGGTTATATCTGCATGGCTTTTATAATTGTTGCGGTCGATATGTAAAAACAATGTGTAAGTTAAACGAGAAAACAACAAGTTGGTGATAAGAGAGCGCTCCGTCGATCGGAATCGGTCTGTTATCGAGACAGTGGGCGGCACCTTAGTCAGGGTTGACAGCTTTTTGAAATTTACACACGAATAAAAATAAAAACCAATTAATTTATTTAAAACTAAATCGATATTTACTTAGGATAGGAACTACGATAGAAAATATATAAAAGGTCCAAGTTTCGTGGTACTGGTGGTCATTCGTGGGGCGGAATTAATTTTCGTGTCTTGCTTTGTGTTCTTTCATGTTGTGTTCTGATTCGGCTCAGGGTCTTCCAACGCCAACCATATTGCGATTTCCTTGTAACCGACGCGACCATATCCAAATAATCATCTTCAACGCTTTCTACTGCTTTTGGGCACATACTACCATATACGTACTTCAAATATAAAATCAAGACTTCACTATTACATAGGTCCTTAATTTTAAAATTAGTATTATGAGAAAATCTAATTACCAAGCAAGTTATTATTAGGAACCGTTAAAAGTGTAAATAATATTAACTGTGCCCTCGGCTTCTTTCGCTCGGAACTGAAACTTTATTTATTCGTTCTCGCCCGTGTCAGTAACTCACTTCAATACAGTTTTACTTCTATCGGTGGTAGCGTGTTTTTCAATAGCTTAAGGCCTTGTTCTATAATTGCACTGTCGAATACAAAAATAATCTTTGAAATCCGCTTACTATATATTAGTGATATTAAACTTATAGCAATAATTAAACTGTAGTGAATTAGCATCACAATCGCATGGTATTATGGTATATAGTGGTAATATTCAGAACAATTACAACGCCCCTGACCCGTGGACTCTTATTGACTTGTCAATTGATCTCTACAGATTTTCGAGTCATCTAATTAGCTGTAGCTACTCGATAAAATATTTTCCTTTATCATTGGCCCTGCGTTCGAACAGCGCTCCAATGGATGCCAACTAACCGTAATCTTCATGGGTGTAATAATACAAACGGTTTTCGGTTTTCCTTAACAATATTCAACGTAACTGAATATATAATTGTATGTTATTATACTTGAAAAACAATATGTGTAATCTACTTAACGTTATATACCTATAATATGTTAGTATATTTGACATCATGCGGGGATGGCATCTGGGAGACGTTGTCCGGGTTATCTCGGGTCGCTTGAAAAGCACTAAAATTGAATGATATCGTATTGGTCATGTATTTACTGTATTTACCCATTAATGGGGAACTAACAAATTGACGTAACTTCTCTTTATCACATCTGTTTACTGTTTGTTTCAAATAAATATTAGATGAATTTATTCCGAACACCCAGTCTAACAGAGGCAGTATTTTAATATATTCTTTACTGTTCACTGACGTATCGTTCAACACTCCTCCTTCCAAAGGATCAGCTCGTGAAAACCAAATAATATATTTGTATATTCTAAGTATGATTATTTCTAATATAATATTTATTATACAGGTTACAATAATCAACATGCATGGTTAGTGTTACCATATTTCAAACAGTAGGTTACTAAATTTACGTTCAGGTATATTTAGAAGAATATTAAGCATTATTCATGGTAACCCTAATGTTGGTTCTCATTTATTAAATTCGAATTGTGTTTTTCCACATTATAATAAAAGGCGACATACGGGATAAAATTCATAAGTTACAATTTTTCTTTGTGTAGAACATATAAGTGTTGTTTCTTGTTTAAAACTCTTTTTTTATGGTTAACTTTTAGCGTTATGGCCGTAGTCTTGCCTGATCTTAAGTGACGATACGGCCCAAGTAACGAGACACACCAAACCAGTTGAGGGACTGGCTCTCAAGTGCAAATGCCGGAACACATCTATTGGTATTTGCAGCAGATTCTCTACTTGAGGGTGGTAGCTAGCCAGGCGGGCATTAGAAAAAGCTCAAGCTCATTGCAGGTGGATTCGTATCCAAATCCCTTGACGCGGAGGCCGTACACACTGCCACTGAGCTAACATCGCTTCGAATATTCGATTCGATTAAATTCGATAATAGCAAATGAATTAATAATAGTAGGTATACGAAAAAAAGAAATCACGCCCGCAAACGTGCAACGAAGTTACGTTATAGTTTATTTTAACAAGGAACCAACATTTCATTGTCATAAAACACTAGATGACCCGACAGACGTTGTCCTATCCTGACTATGAATACAGAATTATAATTGATATAATTAATAAAGAAAATATATATCATTGAAAAACATAGTGTTTATTATTGTAATATTCCATGACAACTGACAGTTATGTAAAATTATTATTATCGTTAATTTTTTCTTTCGTAAGAACCTTCTCCTTACGATAATTAACACAACAAAAAATGGTTTATCGAAATTGTTCCATCCGTTCACTCGTGATGCGATGACCGAGGGAAATAGAGATACATTTATATATATATATATATAGATAAATGACATTAGAATATGCGTTTACAGCTCTGTACTACAACGAGCTGGTGTCTTTAACTTCGTTCCAGTTTGTCAGTTCTGTTACTACTAATAGTCTATATTGTGAGAGGAAAGATTGTGACATCAACTGAATAGGTTAGGTGGTTTCAAAGAACTCGCAATGGTCTTGTGTGACTTAGCCATATATAGTATGTATAGATTATTCTCATTCGAATAATGCACAGTCGATAAACAGCGATTTCTCTGCTATCAATAACGGATGCACTATCGGAAAATTCACGGATGCATATTATGTTTTCGTTTTACTTTCGCAATGTATTCGCCAAGCGGCGGCGTCAGGCGGTAACATATAGTTGCGTACACACATACATTTGAATTATTCCTCATTGATACGATGATAGCTCAGTGGTAGTGCGTACGACTTCGCACCATAGGAGGTCAAAACATCGTGAGGAAACCATAGCATGGTGGTAGGGCTTTTTCTGATGCCCGCCTGGGTAGCAAACACATTCAAGTTGGAAATATGCCGGCAAATACTAACAGGTGTGTTCCGGCAACTGCACTTGAGAGCCAGTTTCTCCACAGGTTTAGCGTGTCTACCAACTTGGGCCGTATCGTCACTTACGATCAGGTGAGATTATGGCCTTGACGATAAACTATAACAATAAAAAGAAAAATAGATTGTTCATTCTCGTTGCCTAATCTTACACGCAAAATTATATATATATATATATGTTATAAATAAAATTCTTAGTAAACGCATGTAGAATTCGTAGCAGTAGATATAGTTATACTGAGCGAACAGTAAACCCGTAAAGTCATACGAAATATAACATAAGTTCACGCGAACGAAATCTCGTTCGCAGCGAATATATACATATAGTTAAGGTTTAGCGTTATGGCCATAATCTTACCTGATCTTAAGTGACGATACGGCCCAAGATGGTAGACACGCTAAACCTGTGAAGGAACTGGCTCTCAAGTGCATCTGCCGCAACACACCTATTGGTATTTGGCGGCAGATTTTCAACTTGAGGGTGGTAGCTAGCCAGGCGGGCATCAGAAAAAGCCCTACCACCATGCTATGGTTTCCTCACGGTGTTTTCCTTCACCGAAAGCTCAAGCTCATTGTAGGTGGTTGGATTCCAACTCACGTCCCTTGACGCAAAGACGTACACAGTACCACTGAGCTATCATCGCTCCAAGTTAGAGAAGACAACGGTGGGGACTGACCCTCAAGTGCAACTGTTAGGCATGTATGCCTATAGGTATTCGGTGACAGATTACCTAATTGACAGTGGTAGTCAGCTGTGGAAGGAGCATGGGAATAATCCCTGGTGTTTGGCAACATTGGTGTTTGGGAACATTGGTGTTTGAATTGTGGACGTGGTTCGTTTTAGTGGGTAGTTTTGGGTAATTAGCACACGATACGTGACCACCTACCTTCGGCCTGAGTCCAGGTAATGCGCTTGGGTATAAGGGATAAGGGTGGCACCTATGCAGTTGGGTATTAGAAAAAAACTCTACCACCATACTATAGTTTCCTCCGAAAGTACGAGCTCGTTATACGCGGATTCGAACTCACTTCCCTTGACGCGGCGTCCGTACGCACAACAAACTAAGCTACCATCGCTTCGAAACTAATTAATCCGATTCAGAGTTTATCAGGTTTGTACATATATCATTAATTATTTTCTATATGTGTCTATAACTAACAGTAAACAGGCGCTTACGCAGGCGTTTTTTTTAATTTGTAGCATCAAAACAGTGAGTAATAATCAAATTACAACTAACGTATACAATAAATAATACATTGAAGAAAAAAAATTTTTTTTCAATGGAACAAAGGAAATTCGAATAAAAGAAATACTATAGAACCATCTACGAAAATATATGGTGGTACATAAAATGGTTATAAACACTAACTGTTATGTTAAATAGTTCTGATCCGGGGACAGTCCAAGGTGAGATTCGACCATCTCATGGCACTTAGTACTTGTAGCTTCCCAGGCTCTGCCCTTTCCGCAAAGCTGGGTGAAGCTCTGAAAGCCCTTCAGTGTAACATCATATGCCCATTCGAGACACGATTGGCTATAAACGGAACCGTATTTTCCTGTAATATACGTCTTCCGGTTACAATTTCCCGCCGAGGCTCGGGAAATTTTACACTCCCATATCATATGGAGATGAAAATACTCTTATGTTTTTGGTTGAGATATTATCGTCACACTAATATTATAAATGCGGAAGTGAGTTTGTTTGTTTGTTACGCTTTCACGCCTAAACGCCTAAATTTTGGCACAGAGGTAGATGGAGTCCCGGAGACGTAGATAGGCTATATTTTGTCGGAAATAACTTATAGGAACGGGGATAAAGCGAGAGAAAAACTTTGTATGAAACATTTCTATTGTGTCATCCGATTTGTATGAAAAAAGCAATATTAAACCGCACGTAAAATCTAGTGTATAATAATTGTATTGAATTGTACCAAAAAAATTAAATACAACATTTTATCCCCGTTTTTATTATCATATTTTAAAAATCCGTTTACGGACTTCCTCTGGCAATGCGTGAACTCACTACCCGGGCTCCAGTCAAGGTGAGAGCACCATATAACACATCAGCTTCCAACTACCCTCAAATACCCTTCTAAAAATCAATACTTCTTTTAAAATCGTATCAACAAAAATTCAAAACACTTTCATTTTAAAACATATCAATGAAAAAGTACGTAACGTTTAAAATGTAAAGACACACACACACAGTTTTATCACACACGTGTGGATTGTACTTTTAACATATTATCTGTAACTCGTCGTTGTCACCTTTTTTGATTTTAATTAACCTCTCATGATTATTAGTAACGCACACGATGTTATGTGAATAATTTTAAATGCACTTGTCTGGAACTATGCAGTGTCTCGATCATTACCACTGTTATATACGGGCTTTAAGGATAAGTTTCCGGAATTCGATACCTCGACTGTCTTCCTAATACATTCATGATAATAAAATGTACGTTCATTAAAACTTGAACACCCAGATTTCGTAAAAGACCAGCACGATTTAAATACATAATTCTGCGTGGTGGTATGAGTTTACCTGATGCCAGCCTGGCTTAATACCACTCCCAGGTAAAAAATCTGCCGTCCAATACCATTAGGTGTGTTACGGCAGTGGCACGTGAGAGCCAGTCTATCCTATGAAGGCATTTACGCGTCTGCAATTCCATGGTGTTGTGGATGTCCAAGGGCGGCGATGATCACTTACCTTCAGGTGACACGCGTGCTCGTTCGCCGGCTATTACATTAAACAAAATACTAGAAATCGTGACACGCTGGTTACCTTAAGACTCAGTAAGGCCAGTAATGGTCTTCAAGGAAATAGTGATGGGTTATTAGTAAGCCCCAAAACACATTTCCGATCTGATGCATAATATGTAAACGATGGAGCTGTCTGGAAATTATATCGAACTTTACATAACGGACTTTATAAACATACATTTTACATGCAAAAACATACACACACTCACTACACACATACACACACACACATCACGCGCCATGATTATTTTATAATTAATACTGTATAACTTGTCTTTTTAATTTCAATTTTGGGTTTTAATTGCCACATTGCATTTTATAGTGTATATACTATTTGGAAAATCCTATTATGGCCTTATGTGTTTATTAAATATGTACACTAACTATGTATATGTACGCTGTTGGATTTCCAATGAGTAAATAAATATACATCTTTGTTTTTCCTTTGTCTTTGCCATCAGTTTTTCTTAATGTCTAGTTAATTTTCCGAAGCGATGGCAGTTTTGACTTTCATATGCGCCTTCTCAGGGCCTAAATTGAATAAAGTATTTTTTATTTATTTATACAAATTCATCCATAGAATATGCTGGAACATACTACCGGTAAATAAAAGCAAGTATTATTAAATCTATCGTTAACAGAGATTATTCAGTTTGGACACAAAAACATCGAAAGATGAACTATCGTAGGTTATTAGCCTGAATAGCGAAAGGAAAGTTTTCACTGTAACAAAAACCGAACACTTTGATAGGAAAACAGCTCTCTTCAATAGTTTCGAAAGTACTTTACTAACACTTTTTTAAACTTTCATGTATTGTAAACATTATAACATAGATATTAAATACGGATCTAAAGTTATTATTAGGATTTTAGATTAACGTAATATTATTTGTATATTGATTTTATTAGGAAGGAAATGAAAACTACGGATGGATAAAAAACCAACGTGGTAAGTGGTAATTCTATATTAATATTATGAGGCGGGAATATTTCTTATGGAAATGTTTTGAGTTTTCGGTTGTTTGTTTGAACGTCATAATCCTAGGAACTACAGTCGGATTTGTATTTGATAGAACAATTAGTATGGAAGGCTTTAAGCTATTTAACATCACCCTATCACCAATAGGAGCGAAGCTGTATTGAAAATAGTCACTATAACTGGCATAAAAATATTAAATACATAATTTGTAGTACCGTGCGATTTTGGGGCCAAGTTAAGAGCGAGTTCCTTTTTTGTTTACATAGTGAATATATGTATATATATACATTTAGGTGCATTCGCTTATGACGGATTTGCCCCGAAAGAGCATGTGGGAGTTATCAGTTCAGAAACACTGCTAAATATCCCATACATCCAGAAATATATTAGATACTTGAATTACTATGCGACATCATATAAGAGAGGTAACAATTTTAAAACTTTCGAATCTGGGCAATATGTTTGCACTGTTATTCTTGGGTCCAAACTCTCCTCAGTACAGAAGTACTGGACTTAACGTTTTGTCAATTTTGGTGGAATTTTTTAACAATAAACAAAAATTAACAAAGGCATTTAATTTTGCTGATATCTCATGTCACTGTTACGCTCGGCTATGTAACGCACAATCGGGTAAAGTCGGCTTGAGTCAGCTAAGCGAGTGAGAGGGGTACAACCTACAATGAGCTTGAGTTTTCGGTGAAGGAAAACTTCGTGAGGTAACCTTAGCATGGTGGTAGGGCATTATTTACCACCCTCAAGTTGAAAATCCACCGCCAAATACCAATAGGTGTGTTCCGGCTGTTGCACTTGAGAGCCAGCCCCTCCACAGATTTAGTATGTCTACCAACTTGGGCCGTATCTTCATTTAAGATCAGGTGAGGTTATGGCCATAACGCTAGAACCTTAATTATAAAAAAAATACTCGTTTGTCGATGTTATTACTTTATCAAAATGGAACATAAAAAAAAATTGAATTTCGTATTATTAACCTCACCTTGTTGAAGTTTTGCCTCTGTGATGTGATCTGTTTAAGAACCAACATTATTTAAAGAAATAGATAGACGTACGACCTCCTACGAGAGATGAGCATGGCATTTATCAGGGGAGGAATATCGTCAAGACCAACTAAACAAACTCTACGGTACTCTACTACCTATCAGAGATCAGGCACAGCTTTCATATTTCTTCTAGACTCTGGCGGGAAGCCTAGATCTATACACTGATCTAGGAACGTGACAAACCGAGAGACGTTATAACTGGTCTTCCACCAACAAAACAGACAACAATTATTTTTAGAAAATATGTTTCACGCATTTAAAGTGAGATGATATCGAATCAATATTCTTAAACGCGTTAGGGAAAATACTTATCTACAAGAAAGTTATGTTACTCTTATGTAGGAATTACATGTCTAATGTGGTTATGTTGGTGGGGGAGAAATCTAAGTTACTTTGGTTATAACCCATTTCTCCCCACTGTCATATTTTTAGGACACTATTTTCAACGTTTCTTTTTACGTATTAGGACCTTTAATTTTATTATTTCTAATGAAATTCATATTTTTACACTATTTTTCTAATAATATAAATTTCTTTTCACTGTAAAAAAATGTTTCAATAATAAAAATAGAAGTCCTAATACGTAAAATGACATTTTGAAAATGGTGTCCTAAAAATATGACAGTGGGGAGGAATGGGTTAAGTGGTGGTAATTTTAGAATCTCTTTTATCGTAATCCCATATTGATACAAAGTTAGTTTTGAATTATAACTCTTAAACTATACCAAGTTGCGAAAAGCAGCGGGACTATTTTAAATGTAACACTCTCGGGCTGCGATTCGATAACTGAAGGGGAATTCATTGGGAAAATACAAAACGATTTTTCGAAATTCAATTCCTAAGGGGATAAACGGAGGGGATGAAATTTGTATGGCAAAAAAACCTTCACCTATTGAAATTACATGTGAGAAAAAAAGGCAATGGTATGTTTCATTGATACTTTGAGTAAGATATCTCCAAAACTACCCGATCTTTTGATTTGAAATTTGACATAGATATATCTTTTGTGATTTTGACGAAAAAGACACGAAGGAAGTCGAAGGAATCAGTTAATAATCCTTACGAATATGCTACATGCGAAAGTGAGTTTGTTTGTTTCTTACGCTTGTTGAATCGATTATGATGAATTTATTTATAGAAATACATGGGCACTCGGAGAAGGTGATTGGCTATTTTTTCTCTCGAAAGACTTATTGGAAGTGGTGTTAACAGAAGAATACATTTTGTATGAAACTTTTTATTGCCTCGTCCAATTTGTTTGACAAAATCAATGTTAACGCGACCGAAGTCGCAGGTAAAAGCTAGTAATACATAATAATGAATCTATACATAAGTAGACATAGATCACATGGTCTAGAACCCATTTGCCCACTATTTGTAAAGCTTTTTTTACGTTGTTTAATAGATACCTACTAACGAGCACTGTTGCTAGAAAAAAAAAACGGTTTTTTTTCCACCTACCCAGCATCCCCTCGATCTTCTAGCAAAGCTTATCTTATGGCCAAATTTGAAACAAGAGGCGTTGACTTGTGAAATACAGTCAGCTATAGAGTATTTGGTTCAATTTTCTTTGCTTTTATAGTTATGGCTTTAGAGTTATGGCCATAATCACCTAATTTTAAGTGGCGATACGGCCCAAGTTGGTAGACACGCTAAACCTGTGGAGGGACCGGCTCTTAAGTGCAACTGCTGGAACACACCTATTGGTATTTAAGATATTCAACTCGAGGGTTGTAATTACCCAGGCAGGCATCAGAACAAGACCTATCACTATGCTATGGTTTCCTCACGATGTTTTCGTCCACCGAAAGCTGAAGCTCATTGTAGGTGGATTCGAAATCACGTGACGCGCAGTCCGTACACACAACCACTGCGCTATCATCGCTTCAATATAACAATGGCGCTTTGCATTCCAATCGGTAGTGGTTGTGACGTTCAAAAGCGCTTTCCCAGGGCCTAAATTGGATAAAGTTTTTCTTGGTTTTCATTCCTTACCACTTACACTGACGCTCGTTCCCGTGAATTAAAAATCTACCCTTACCCGACCCTTAAAAATCTAGGTTACAACAGCTATTTGATTTTTTTTCCCAAAACTATATAGAAATGATGATTTTGTGTTGTAAGAATTGTGGTATTTTTTTGTTGTTTTAATTAAAAATATAAGAAAGGAAGAATCGATTTTTGACGAATCGATCTTTTCGATCTCGATTTATTTGCGAAACGAACGAAGCTTGTGATTTCGTTTCGCATCGTTTTAAGAATAGATCTTTTTCAGAAGCAACTCCCATCCGTAGTACTTATGTTATTAACACAAGACCCCCGCTACTTCGAATTCAGTTGTATTAAAATATATTATTGATATAAGGCTTCCATTACGTCTGTCTGTCCATCTGAGCGCGATAAACTCAATGACCACCGAAACTGGTTTCCAGGGGTAATTCATAGGCAAGGTGTTCATTATTAAGAGTTTTGTGTAAATTAAAAATAATCGAAAAAAAAAACATTACTAGTGAATAAATAGAAACTTTTTTTAGCGGTAATTTTTCTTATCATTATTTAAGTTTGTAAGGATTTTCTTTTTTCCTTTTTCCCGCTAAACTATTAGAGATAGTATAAAGAGTTAAAACGCAATTGTGCAGTTCGTTTGTCGGCCTATAATACATTCTTCTTAGCATCAATAACAACAAACATACAGACTGAAGAAATTTTATTTTATATAGTTCGCTGTTATCAATTGATATAATCGGTTTTTATCCTGAACGTGAGAACGAGTTGTACTCGAATTATGTACTACTCGATAGGGAAGACTTACTTGTCCCGTGACATCGATTTTTCTAATAAAGTTACTGGCATACACCGAGACAAATGATAGCATATGCACCCGGATTATTTAATTTTATCGCAGGGAAACCATTTTACTTTTGATGCATTTTTTTTGCATGATGCTTCTTTAAAATTGGAGGTCCTTACCGAGGTAAAAACTACCCCCATATCTCAAAATGGACCAAGTAATACACATATTTGAAGTGATTATGTCTCAGTTGGTAATTTGTATGGATAGATATTCGTTACTGGACGTTTGGAAACCCTTACAATAAGCCTGAGCTTATGGTGAAGGAACACATCGTGATGAAACCATAGCTGGTGGTTGGGTGTAGTTCTAATTTCGACTGGCTAGCTACCACCCTCAAATGGAAGATCTGCCGTCAAATATCTATTGGTAGGTGTGGTCTGGCAGTTGCACTCGAAGGCCAGTCCCTCCACTAGGCGTAGCGTGTCGACTATCTTGAGCCAGATATTCACTTAACATTAGATGAGATTGTAGCCATTACGCTTTACTTACAAACATAAAAAAGGAAAATTACATTGAAAACGGTTGAATTATTTTTCGCATTATATCTTGACACGCTATTTTGTATATATGAAGAAAATTAAAAATTAATGTTTTCCAGTAGGTTTGTCCACTGCGAATTAAAAAAGTTTCTAAGAAAAACAAAAAAAAATATTTTATATTTCCATGCCATTGCAATATCTGAAATAGTTTTACATAAAAACTGGTAGACCCATAGAAGTTTATTCTGTCTTATTAATTATTTCTAGTGAATACTTTGGTTGTATTAAATAATTAAAGGATTACGGTAGGAGCGTGAAAACTTAGGTTTGTGTATATTATTAATGTCACATAATAAAATAAATTTTTATCAAGAAAATAAAAAAATAAATATTTGGGATAGAT
This sequence comes from Actias luna, assembly GCA_039707435.1. Classification (NCBI taxonomy): domain Eukaryota; kingdom Metazoa; phylum Arthropoda; class Insecta; order Lepidoptera; family Saturniidae; genus Actias; species Actias luna. The sequence continues at coordinate 20,307,405 of JAZHAC010000001.1, read as the reverse complement.
CACCCTTATCATAAAGTAGTATGAAAAATAGATTACGACCTACTGAACATAGGTATAACATTTCATAAAAATAGATCTTCGCATTTAATTGGAGTATGGCAACTAACATTGTGACACTTGTGTTTTATATATAAGATGAACATTAATGTTATCTGAACGATACAGTGTCATGACACATTATTAATCCAATTAATTTTCACTATTAAACGAAAATTACCATGACAACAATTAATATTGTTAATTAATATTAGTAATTAATTAATTAATATTAATTACTAATATTGGTTTCGTATTTCACTGGACTCAGAAATTGACCGGTAATTGGAGATTCCTCCCTCATCATTAATATATAGATATTATGTATATCATGGAAAAGTTTGTCTGTTTGAATTTAAACGCACTGATCTTGGGAACTACCAATCGGATACTAAGAATTATTTTTGTTATTGATAGAGAAATTACTGATAAACTCTTTGGGCTGTCTCACATTACGCTACCACCAAAATATGTCTTGAAAAAGGGAAAATATGTCTTAAAAATGCAAACTGTGAACGAATCTATCGTAGATAGTAATATATAAAAGTGAATGTATGTTCCCTAGAACCTACAATACAATTATATCGATTTCAATTGCATTATTAGGTAATTGCCAGATGAACCCAGAGGCGTTCCTCTAGAGTTTGGTATCTATCAGATCCCAAAGTTTTTGTTGTGCCAATTAATAAATTAATGAAGCGATGATAGCTCAGTGGTAGTGTGTACGACTTCGCGTCAAGGGACGTGAGTTCGAATCCAAGCACCTACAACGAGCTTGAGCTTTCGGTGAAGGAAAACATCGTGAGGAAACCATAGCATGGTGGCAGGACTTTTTCTAATGTCCGCCTGGCTAGCAACCAGCCTCAAGTTATAAACCTGCCGCCAAATACCAATAGGTGTGTTCCGGCAGCTGCACTTGAGAGCCAGTTCCTCCACAGGTTTAGCGTGTCTACCAACTTGGGCCGTATTGTCACTTAAGATCAGGTGAGATTATGGCCATAATGCTAGACCTTAAGAATATAAAAAAAAATAACTTATATATAATTTGTGTCATCTGCGCGAACTGGAGGCTGGTCGCTAGTTTCATATAATAAACATACTAGGTTTTTTTTGTCAATAATATATAGACAATGCTAACATTACAGTATCTGATGGTAAGAACGGCACAGTATAGAAACATTAGTGTCCTGTTTAACTGTTTACGTCTTGTTCGAAGAAGGTCTTGGGGAGGTGTGAACACGTTTACCGGTTGACCTCTCCACATTCGCGTAGTTTGTAATTTGTTCGTGTTATGATAGGATATACCTACCTGCACGCATGGTTCTGGCGGAAGAAACACCTTCATCACCGTACAGATAATAAAATACGAGAATTAAACCATAGATTGGCAGTAAACGCTGTCAATTAATACAATTCAGTAGTTAGGTCCGTGGAGTGGCTGATAGAAGATGTGTGTACGCGGTACCTGATCTTTTTTATATCTCACCTGATCTTAAGTGACGATACGGCCCGAGTTGGTGGACACGCTAAGCCTGTGGAGGAACTGGCTCTCGAGTGCAATTGCCGGAACACACCTGTTGGTATTCGGCGGCAGATTTCCAGCTTGAGGGTGGCAGCTAGCCAGGATTAGAAAAAGCCCTACCACCATGCTAAGGTTACCTCACGATGTTTTCCTTCACCGAAAGCTCGAGCTCGTTTTGGTGGATTCGTACACACTACCACGTTGGGTGATTAACTCCCGACGAGTCACCACATGCCCCTATCGGCTTGGCCCAAGTTCGAGTAATGACATAGCGCGGTGCGGTGCGAAAGTCCGTGCGATTGGATTTTAAGCACCACGTTAATATACAAAAAAAGGTCAGAATAAAAGGGAAAAAGTCACAGCGGGAGATAGGAAATGCTCTTGGTATCGCTTTACTGGGTATATGAAGGACGTATTGCAATGTATTGAAAATATTCCGCATAACGTAGGGGGTTCAAGAAAGAAACAATTACGCTAATAGGAGAAACGGTCGGGCCTAACACCGATGGTTTAATTGTATTCACTGGTCCAGTTTTATAATTTAATTACCCTTTGACCTAAGCGAGATCGTCAATTTACGACTCGGCGTGCGGTCCCCGTTCTCGCATACTGGGCATCTGCTCTAATTGTTCACATCTCACGACTGCCCAGAAAATCGAATATACCATATTATATTGCACTACGCGTGCCCGCGACTTCGTTCGCGTGTAACTAAACGTTAAAATTATAAACAGTTTTGGCCGTTTTTGTGACTTTTAATATAACTTTCCTCTTAACGCTTTCCTAATCGATTGCTCTACCAAATACAAAGATAGTTTTCAATAGTTAACATAGTCAATATTTCAACATAGTTAACGTACATATTTAATAAACACATAAGGCCATAACAGGATTTTACAAATATTAATAGTATATACACTATATAATGCAATGTGATAAATTAATATAAATAAAAATAAAACCCAAAATGAGAATACAAAGAAAAGTTGTGCCGTATTAATTATAAAATAATAATGGCGCGTGATGTGTGTGCGTGCGTGTGTATATGTGCGAGCGTGAGCGTGTGTGTGTGTTAGTGAGTGTGTGTATGTCTTTGCGTGTGAAATGTATGTTTATAGTCTAGAGTCCGTTATGAATGTTTATGAGTTCGATTCTAAATGTTTTTCTGCTATACTGAAAGATATCTATATGGCTGTACATTTTATTGTGAGTGCGAGCAAGGCGACACATTACTGAGTTTTGTGCATAGTTGGTATTTGCAAATGGAACATCAAAAAGTTGTGTATTATGTGTGCGATACTTGGGTGTTCTAAACGATATTAGGGCTAAAAGTTCTGAGCGTACATACATAAAGGTACTGTCGAATCTACAATGGCTACCCCGAAATTTGTTACACCGTGGCGTACCACTTTGTCAAGTTTTTCACCGTACGTTTCGGTGTGATTCAGAACGCTAGTCCTGATTTGCAGCATTGTAAAAATGGCTATTGGTTTTTGACAATTACGGGAGAACTAGCTTCTACCCGCGGCTTCGCTCACGTTAATATTGATTTTTGTCAAATCGGATGACGCAAAAAAAGTTTTCCTAATAAGTTTTTCGCGAGAAAAAGTAGCCTATCACCGTCTCCAAGGTGCTATCTGTATCTATACTAAAATTCATCACTATCGATTCAGCGGTTTACGTGTAAAAGCGTAACGAACAAACAAACTCACTTTTGCATGTGTAACGTTAGTAAGAAACGGGAACTTTAGCGAAGTGTTACTGAATCGTGAGTTTCACACGTCAGGGTAAATATATTTTATTCATGTCAAAGAATTGCCCGCGAACCGGGACGCGTGGCTGACGTTGGGCTGTAACGTTTGCAATTCGCGAAATATCATTCGAATACCGGTAAAAAAGAACAGCCCGCGAATCAGGACGCGTGGCTGACGTTGGGCTGTAACGTTGGCAATTCGCGAAATATCATTCCAATACCGGTAAAAAAGAACAGCCCGCGAATCAGGACGAGTGGCTGACGTTGGGCTGTAACGTTTGCAATTCGCGAAATATCATTCGAATACCGGTAAAAAAAAACAGCCCGCGAATCAGGACGCGTGGCTGACGTTGGGCTATAACGTTGGAAATTCGCGAAATATCATTCGAATACCGGTAAAAAAGAACAGCCCGCGAATCAGGACGCGTGGCTGACGTTGGGCTATAACGTTGGCAATTCGCGAAATATCATTCGATTACCGGTAAACATTGACGTCGGTGACGCAATAAAGGTCTGGACGCAACATGGTTGCCGCAGCGGCGCGCGGCGGGTGCAACCGGCGCCGCCGCCCCTGGACTGATAACCCCGGAACGTTGACCCGTTCAGTCACATTAACGCTTGGTATCACTCGCATGCATTACATGCGAGATGGTGCATGCCCGCACCCACTACGCTCTCGATCGTTTCCCTTCACACGCCGACAAACCGGCGGCGTTTCATACGCCCGCGCCAATTTCACATATAAACGTTCACTTCGGAGTTTACCCCTTCGAGAATTGATAAAATAGAATTATTAATGATATATCTCGTTTATCTAATGCACTGAGTGTCATTTCATACAATTTTCGTTCTCTTTTCTCGCTAACTATTGTAGAAACGGGCAATTTTGCTGCTGTCGCTCTTTGATTCAGGTCTACCGAGAGAGAGAGAGAGATGACTGCCTCTCGTTAAAGTTTTCTAGTGTGTTGTTTTTGTTATTTTCCGATTTAATTAATGCAATTTTTTTTTTATATACTATGGTTTCCTCACGATGTTTTCCTTCACCGAAAGCTCTAGCTCATTGTAGGTGCTTGGATTCGAACTCACGTGCCTTGACGCGAAGTCGTCACACACTACCACTGAGCTATCATCGCTTCAAACCGCCGAGACTGCAGCCTAAATTTAACAAGCTTTTAGAATATCTGTACATATAAAATGAATTTACGGAATTCGTTTAATTTTATAGGGTCCTAAATATAGTGGTCGATTTTGGGGTTTTTTTTACTGTTACCTACAGTTATTTTTTAATCCGTCGCGTAATTCCTTTATTTCGAGCTAACATGTTGAAAAGTTTTTTTTTTGTTTTGTTTCGAGGTATTTGACAGAACAATATACGTATACCACGTCTGATAGCGTAATATAGTATTCCAATCATTATGCAATTATCGTAATTATTATTACAAACATAATTTGAATACTAGAAATCGAGACAAACTGGTCACTCCCTATTTTAGACTGAGTAAGACAAGTAACAGTTTTTTTAGGTAATAGTGTCAAGTTATATAATAAACTCCCAAAGCACGTTACTGAATTGCCGGACAGTGGGTTCAAGAACCATGTCAAACGGGTTTCGATGTCAAAAGGCTAGTATAGGTTGGATCAATATATGAGCGATCGTGATGTCTGGAATTGACACCCCTCTCTGTACATCCGCTAATAATTACTATAACACATTAAATTATTGTATATAGGGATAAAAATAAGACTTAAAAATAAAGATCGAGTTTCTTGCCCGTTCCTCTCGATGACTGCGTTACTTTCCGAACCGGTAGCAGTTTTGACGTTCAAAAGCGCCTTCTTTGGGCCTGAATTGAATAAAGATTTTTGATTTGATTTGATTTATTAAAAATTGGAGAGAGTTCTCGTAACGGTGGGAGTAAATGAACTGAGTTCAAAAAAGACGATCGACACGCGACGCATGGCAGATGTGTATTTATATGTATAGATTAAAAAAATGACTGTCAAAGGACGCCCGGTAGATGTAAAACATTCAAGTTAATATCTGAATTTATAATTAATTAAAAAAAATTAAATATAATAACGGAGTGCAGCTTAGACGAAAAAGAGCACAAAAGTGATGTGGCATGAAGCATGTTTTGTTTTTTGTTCGACTTGACGTACACTTTTAGCTTTAGGGGCTTTGAAAGCTTCAATAAACTTTTTTGGGGCGAGTGCTGAGGGCACTCAGCCCCGAGGCAGCGAGCCCAAGGGTGCCAGGATGGTCGAACCTTGGCTCGGGCTGCTGCCGGAAAGTGAACAAGGATTCGTGATCCCAACTAACCAACAGGTCCTAACTTACTAATTTAGTGATCTTAGCACGTCCCTATCGATAGTGTGAGTGTTAGCATGATGACATAACCGAACGTCATGCCAACGTTACAACGAGCGGGTCGACTCTATCGTCAACTCGCACCCATAGGTCGTCTATGTCAAATCATTGTTTTATAAATTTCAAAACGTCGTCCAGGGCCAGATTTTTCGAAGCGATGATAGCTCAGTTGTTTGCGCACGGACGCCGCAGCAAGGGGTTTGAGTTTGAATCTAATGTCCTTGAGGTATCGGTGAAGGAAAACGTCGTGATGAAACTATAGCATGGTGGTAGGGCTTTTTCTTATACCCGCCCGGCTGGCTACCAATCTCAAGTTGAAAATCTGCTGCCAAATACCTATAGAAGTGTTCGGGCCGTTGCAATTGAGAAGCAACCCGTCGACTAGGGTAAGCGAGTCCAATATCTTGGGCCAAATCGTCACTTAAAATTAGCTGAGATTGTGACCGTAACCTATTAACTATATAATTTAACCAAATGCACTATCTTTAATTATATTACGTTTACAAGTTCCTGTTGTTATGCACTGATTAAATATTCGAGCTAGATATGTTCAAATATTGATAATAAATGTCAGTTAACACTGACGACATTTCCCAAATAACTTCATTGAGTTCCAAGTTGTTGTTTGTTTGTTCTTTCATATATGCTGCACCTTGATTCTTTTAAATTCACTAATAAATGCAAAATTATAAGTTTTCAGTTTTTACTTTGTAACTCGTACCATGGTAATATAATGTCTTTCTTTGTATCTACAAGTATATTAGTAGAATAACTTGGATAATTAGTTTTTATATCAAGGAAGATGTTTTTTGTTACACTTGTTAGCTTAATTTCTCACGCACTCATCTTACCCATCGAAAATGTTAAGTAGCATATTTTGCGTTTGCACAAAGATAGTGAAATTTTATTGGGTAATTCCTAACGTAATTATCCATCGACTCATTACTATATGACTATATAACTACATAACTATATAACCATATAACTTCATAACTATATAACTATATAACCATATAACTATATAACTATATAACTATATAACTATATGGCTTTATAAATATGTAACTGTATAATTTCATACAATCTCAATAAATCTTCCACAGTTCTATGTTACCAATTTGTTTGTGTTAACCATATTTTCGAGTTAATACTATTATTGATAGTTTTTAAGGTAGTTAAACCTTTATTTGCTTTGGGCTCAATAGAAGTAACTTAACTGGTCTATTATATATAATATATGAAAATATTGTTATCTGGTGACGAACTCGCAATGTACTCGTATGTTAAAGTCACTGCAGAGTGAAACTGACGTATCGATGTCACACGTTTTTGTTACATTTTCCTGCATTGTTATGAAGCACTGTAAACGACGTGACGAATGAGGTTGAATTAAATTATATCAGAAAACCTTGGTTAAGTTATATCAAATTGATAATTCTTAATATATCAAGTTGGAACAAGTTACTTAGGCAACGTATAGCAAAAGTATAATTTTTAAAGTCTTCTTACAAAGGTTTCTGCAAAATCAATGTTTCAGGAATGCATAGAGGAAAATGTACAAAATATATTCATCTCTATATAGACTAATATGTACTTTTTTCAGCACAACAACAAATAAAATACAAAAATAAAAGATAGTTAACGCGAAAAATTCAACCACACCTGTCTGTGGTACTATATACTAAACGTACTATTATATAGTTGCATGATGGTAGGGCTTGTTACCAGTACTTATCACGCTCAAGTTGAAAATCTGCTACCAAATACCAATAGGTGTGTTCCGGCAGTTGCACTTGAGAGCGAGCCTTTTCGCGGGTTTAGCGTGTTTACTAACTTGGGTCATAGGGTCACATAAAATCAGATGAAATTATGAACATAACGCTAAGCCTTAACTATAAAAAAAAACTAGCGAGCTGTCACGGTTTCGTATGGGTAGCAATAATTATATATAACCAGATGTCAAAACATAAAAAAAACGTTAACCCAGTTGTTACCAAACTTCAATCACCGAATGGGCTTATCTGAAATTTACCTGTAAGCTACTGTTTATATGAAATTTACTTGCAACAATAGAATGAAATAAAAATACACTCATCTATTATAATATATATACTTAATAGCTACTTAGCAGACTTAGTTCTGCCTTTCGAGTACACCATCACATCGACTACAGCGTCATCTATCGCGTTACGATCACTTAACGAGATAATAAGTATCCTATCTCTAGAGTTGAGTCAACACTGCATTGTGTAAGCAAAATTTGATTAAAATCGGTTCAGTAGTTTAGGAGTTCATCGCGGACAAACAACGTGACACGAAATTTTTATATATAAAGATATAAGATAAAAAGATCAAAGAAAGTAACAATGATTATTTAAGGTTACAAAGGAAGTTAAAAATATTTAGGTTATGTTAAAGCCAAATTAAGAAATATGTATTGTAGACTCAAAATTTGATCTGTAGACTGTATGATATAGTCTGTAGGTGGTGTAAATCGATTAGCTATAATCTTATTGGGTAAAAGTCGCGTGTCTTTACTATGTTATAAGGTAACTTAAAAATGGCACGCGTGCAAAAGGGCTAGGTTGATATAGGGAAGAGAAATGTCTTATCGATCTTCGTTAGGTGTGATGAGGGCAAGGGAAGAATTATTAAAATAATAAATTTAAGGGAAGAGAAATTATAATAAAAATGATCAGTTAATTCTATTATATATTATGTTATACACATATGTAGTTTTCAACTTCACATTATGAGATAAAAAAGTTATATTTGTCGCGAGAATTATTTTTATATATTGTTCAGTGCACTCGGTGTCAACTGATAGTCAATTGTTGGCAGTATTATCGAGAATAGCGCGTATCGTTCTTAAGTAATAATATTATATAGTATTTGTGTATTGAAGCTAGCGTTTGCCGAGAACAAATTGATATATACAATTAACAAAAACAAAGATGCAATAATAATATCCACAGATATGTAGTTCTGTCTTATAAATAATACTAGAGTGTGATTGTCCAACATAGAACGAAGACCGTATACTCGAGAATGTTGTTTTGTTGTTTCTACACAATTTAATTTCAAACTGTCGCTTCAATTAATTGATAATACATTGTTAATTTTTTTTTTTTATGGCTATAATCTCACCTGTCTTAAATGACGATACGGCCCTAGTTGGTGGACACGGTAAACCTGTGGAGGAACTGGCTCTCAAGTTCAACTGCTGGATAATACCTATTGGTATTTGGAGGCAGATTTTCAACTTGATAGTGGTTGCTACCACCATGCTATGATTTCCGCACGATGTTTTCCTTCACCGAATGCTCAAACTCATTGTAGGTGGTTGGATCCGAACTGAGACGTGCCCTTGACGCAAATTCATACACTCTACCACTGAGCTATCATCGCTTTAATATATATTTTTTGTGACATGCAATCTATGTTTTGTGTATGGTTTTCTTACCTCTGTAATCGTCCAGTACTTTGAAGCGATGACAGCTCAGTGGTAGTGTGGAGGAACACCGAGTCATGGGACGTGAGTTCGAATCCAACCACCTACAATGAGCTTGAGCGCCCGGTGAAGGATAACATCGTGAGGAAACCATAGCATGGTGGTAGGGCTTTTTCTATTGCCCCCTTCGCTACTACCCTCAAGCTGAAAATTTGCAGCCAAATACCAATAGGTGTGTTCCATCAGTGGCAGTTGAGAGCCAGCACCTCCTATAAAGGCCGGCAACGCACCTGGGATTCGTCTGGTGTTGTGGGTGTCCATAAGCAGCGGTGATCACTTACCATCAGGTGACACGCTTGCTCGTTTGGCCGTGATTACATTTAAAAAACATTACACAATATTTTTATATTCTATCCTTCTCTTTAATTTAGAAAATCGGTAACAAACGCACGGTTGACGAATTAAGAAAATTTATATAGTTATATAATAATTCAGATCATTAATTTCGTTTTCTGAATTATTATGAAATCAGCCTTTACCCGCGGCTTCGCTTGCGTTAATATTGACTGTGTCAAACAAATACGATGACGCAATAAACAGACACATACAAAGTTTATCCCCCTCTTTACCCCTATCACAATGAGATTTGTGCGAGAAAATGTAGCCTCTCGCTCTCTCCAAAGTCCCATCTATATTTATACCTGAATTCATCATAATCATTTCCGCATTTATAATATTAGTAAGGATTTATTTTATAAGTCGATAAGTGATCGACCGGCGTTCAATTATTAAAACATACGGAGATAGAATTACTGAAAGGTCGGCTTTTAACATTCCAGTGAGTTAAAAGAAAGCGTATTCGCCAAACTGGACTTGGTGGACTACTTCAGCTTGGCAGACAATTCGTTGGTCGATATGCCTCGACACGTTCTGCAGCATTTGCCGCACGTGAAGACCCTAGATCTATGTAGGAATAGGATAACAAAACTAACGGAAGACGATTTTCAAGTAAGTGTTTCTGTTTTTTTTTTTTATATATTTATATAATAGGTAATCACAAACTAGCAGACTGCGACATAAGTAATATTGCTTCATTTAGTATACAATTATCGATCACAAGTGATACAGCAGTAGGACTTTTAAAGTTGAGGGAGCAAAAAGATGTTTGGAATGTTGATGCTTGCTTCCACAAACCAAACGCATTTTCGACCAATTTAACATTACCAAAACTTAAAATTTTTTCAACGTACATAATTTCTTGTTGAATCCCTTTAAATTGATTAATCAGCCAATGTTCAATTTAGTATCTATTCAATCAAGAAGATACTTTTTAAACTATCTACTCTCTGTAATAGGATCATTATAGATGTCAACCGTGAATTAATTATAATGATTCTATTACGTTTCAGGATTTACAGGAGGTGGAACATCTCTTGGTAGCGGATAATCAAATATCTAAAATCGAGCGAAACGCGATACCGAAAGGATTGAAGCACGTTCATTTGGGTATCAATAAATTAAACTCACTCAACGGTGCTCTCAAAGAACTGGATGATTTAGAATGGATATTTATTAATGCTAACAATTTGAAGTCAATAGACAACGAATTACCCGTGGTAAGCGAATCCGTGTATACACATATCCTAGCTGGTCTGACAGACCTTGTACTGTCATCTCCAGTGACCAATAACTAGATTACAACGTGTTAGGGTCACTATTCCAGATAAAATATCCTATCTCTTAAATTGGATCAAAAACACTGTAAAATATCATTAAGATCGGTTAAGTAGTTTCCGAATTTAAGTAAGTAAAGTTATGTTGCCACTAAGAAGGGATTGTATGAACTACTAAATATGTTTACTTGAGGATAAGCTGTCATCAAAATTATCAATGTACTATCTATTACACAACTATGAGTATCTTGGTTTTGTTAACATCGAGAACGATGTTAATACGTAATCTAACAATAATGCAAGAGTTAACACCACCATTGACGTTAAACTCAAAATATTGAATCTAAGTGGAAGTAAGGAATGATTTGATTTTATCTTTCCAGAAAGCCAAAAGCATCAAACTTATCCATGCAGCACATAATGAACTATACAGTTTACCGAAGGACCTAAAACAAATGCCTTCATTGGAATCATTATATTTTTATGGGAACAACATAAAATCACTGGAAGGCGCATTGCAAAAGTCCAAAAAGTTAATGCGCATCGGTTTATCATTTAACAAAATTGAATTTGTAAGTAAATAATAAACTCATAGAATGTATAATTCCTTACAGAAACCGGTATTTATTTATCACTATTTTTCACAGTTAGCTGAAGACGATTTCACCGAAGCCGAAAAGTTAGCCGAACTAGATGTCGCGTACAATCAAATCCAATCACTCAACGGATCGTTGAGGAATTTGAAATCTCTAAGATATTTGAATTTAACACACAACTACCTAACGGACTTCTCGTTACAAGAAATCAAAGGACTCAAGAGATTATCCGTGATCGATTTATCACATAACAAAATCGGACATATCACTGGAAACATAGAAGTAAGCCATGTCTTTAATATTGTCATTGAAGTCAAAAATCTCATGCGTTTTTTGACATACTTCTATATTTTCAGAATCTGGTCGATGTGGAAACACGCGTATTGGAATTAAGATTGGACCACAACCGAATCCTTCATTTGGGTGGCGCTTTGATGGGTCTTCGTGGTTTGCTTAGGCTGAACTTAAGTAATAACCTACTAGAACGTCTATCTTCAGATGATTTGATCGGATTAGAGGATCTAAGAATGCTCGACGTGTCCCACAATCATATTACAACGTTAGAAGAAACTTCAAAGGTTTGTTTAGAAGTGCAAATGATAACATTAATAGACCCACTCTGCGCGAGCTAATGCGACTATTGTAGATAATAAACATGTATGTGTAAGGCGATTTCATTGTATAATTAATTGCAAATGAATAATACAGGTATTGATAATTGCTTTCAGACGTTTTTGCCCTCCCTCGAAGAATTAATTGCGCACCATAACAATATTACTGCCCTGGAAAAGGATTTTCACGGACTGCCCTCGCTCTGCGTTGCCGATCTGTCTCATAATCAAATCCATTCTGTGAATTACGATCTGGTATCGAAGTCGCGCTGCACAATCGATGGTGTTTCAGGCATACTGAAGATCTACCTTCAAGGTACGTATGAGCCTTGAAGCTTTACAACTACAGATTCGGGGTACATGTTAAACTTTATCGTATATATGCGTTTATTAATATTTATAAGTATTACAGCTTATTCATAAGAATAAATATAGAAAACGCAATATGTTTTCCTTTATTATCAGTCGGTAGAACGGTTATTTGATGTGAATTTTTTTTAGGTTTTGTATAAGCAATGCGAATATAATCTACACGAGTGTTTGCGTTTTATTGCATTTGCGATGTGTCTTGTAAAATCTTTTAACGTTATTTATCAAACATGTTAACCATTGTATATGCTGAAATTTATTTACCTAGATTTTTTTGTAGTTGTTTTTCAAAATTCCACTGAACCAGAACTGACCGAGTGATCGATAACGTAGTTTTATGAGGAATATCTATTCCAGATAACCCAGTGTTGTGTGACGATCATCTGTACGAGCTGGTGACGGTGTTCGAGACACTGAACGCGCGCGTCAGCGGAGTGTCGACGTGCGTGGCGACGGAGACAACGGCCCCGGTACTGATGAGGGCCCTCAACGACGTCGTACCGCAGAAAGAGAAGGCTCCCGTTATAGTGGTCGCTCGCGTCGGCATCGACCGGGAACCGATCCCGCCGCCGGTGTCCCGGCAGACGTCGTACCGCCGGCTCGGTACGTACTACGACCGCCCGGTACCGGAACGCGACGACGGACCACCGGTGGTTCTAGAACCGCCGGTAACGATACCGCCGGCGAGTACCAACATAGTGGTCAAATGGCCGGACGAGCGGAGGACCGAGGAACGGGCCCACCCCCTCGCCGATCAAATGCGCCTACGAGATCTGAACGCGTCGCCACAGTGAGAGCCACGACCGTCGCAGGCCCCGCGTCACTAAGCCCCAGGGAAACGCACCTGACCGCGGGCGGTCGCCTACGATTCGGTCAGATTCGTGGAATAAAAAACCTCACACCGTCGAAATTATCAACCGTCTATATTTACGTAGGAACGTGTAAATACGAGGAGCCCGACGTTAGCGACGTCGCCGCGAATCCGTTTATATTCAAATCGTCTTTAGCAAACCGCGGTGCCCGTTTCACCTTTCGTAGACAGACGTCTGTAGCATTTAATTAATTTAGACTTACATGAATATATATAATATAAATATGTAATTGTACGTGTGATTATTGATATTCTATATTGTAAACTATCAGTTCAATACTGGCAGAGGACCTTATGTTTCGTATCGCACGACTAAATTATAAACGAAATTTTTGTTTGATATTTTTTTTATGTCACATAATTTTGGGATCGGAACGACAAGTGGTTTTTAACAGGCGCCTTTTGCAAAGGCAACTTCATTGTAGATTTAAAATCCGTGTGTCTCTATGAACGAAATCATACAAACGACAATAAATTAATCTAATTATGTCGAAGAATTTTTATATGGTATTAAGTATTTTCAGTAGACCTCAATAAAGTTATGAAATAATAAAAACGTGTGAAACTACTCATTTCCATTCATTAGATAACTCACACTAGCCACCACTACTTAGCACTTAAACGTATGTTAAGAAAATTTTAAAATCTAATTGTTTCAATGTATATTTACCACTAATTAACATCGAGAATTGTTATTTACAGTAACAACTGTGACGTACAAAACGATATTGTTTACATACCTTCAATATATTTTTTTATCCTGCTGGCAATTCCATTGTTTTCGATATAAAGTTATTTTTAAAACAGTTACAGAGGAATCTTTTGTCGTTAAAACTTATCGTTTCCATCCTGCAATTAATTAATCATATGTTATCCAAGTGACTCACTACTCATATTCTATGTGCAGTCAGTTCGATAATAAATGAAAATGTAACGCGTAATTTTTTTTTTATTACATACGCTCTTAGAGTAAATACAGTGTTTAGTATTAATGTTGTGATTTTCGTTTATATATAACAATAAACCGGTTTGTTTAAGTAACTAACTAAAACATAACATAAAACAACTATGAGGCAACGAATATATATGTATGTTTTATGACAATTTATTTTTATGTTTCACTCGACTTTTCTATTACCCTTAGACATAGTGACTACACAATTACTACCTATACGTATGATATATGCTATTGTTGGTGTCTTAAGAGAAATGTATAGTTTAAACATAACACAATATATTAGCTACATTTGTAAATTGTAAAACGTTGTTAACATAAGCGGAATTCGGCTAAAAATATCACTTAAGAAATAGTAATTGAATATTCTCACTTTATTCACTGTTATAAAAACCTAGTATGTTTCTATGTAGTGTAATATTGAAATTAACAATAATGAAATAATTGTATATAGGTGTATAAGATAATTATCACATTGATTACGTTATGAAGATAATGTAAACATGCACTCTAAGTTAATTTATGTTATAATATATATATGTATATATACATATATATTTGTATATGTGTATATATGTATATATATATATGTGTGTAAAGATATATCTTGATGTAATTTATATTGTAGATTAACATGTACTAATGAAAATATAAACCGCTGATCCAATAAAATTAAATACGTTTTTTCTATCGACTACCCCGATTATGTATATATATCATGTAATTTACTCTATACATTAAGTTTAATCTCACTTCATGGTAAGAGACGATACTGGCTCCAATGGTAGCGTACACGAACTTGGTGGCAATGGGCGTGAGTTCGATTCAATGGGCCTCAGATTTGGATGAAGGGAAACATTGTGATAAACCGTCGGATGGTGGTAGAATTTTTTATATTGCACGCCTGGCTACCTACTACACTTAAGTTGAAAATCTGCCGCCAAATACCTATAGGTGTGTTCCGGTAACACCTGTTGTGAGCCAGTCACTATATAACTCTTAACGTATATCCCACCTTGGTACACATCACCTCTTAACAGGCGAGGTTATGACCAAAACACTTTTTCTATAGCTATGGCCGTAATGCGTCTGATCTCAAGTGACGATACGGCCCAAGTTGGGGAGACGCTAAACCTGTGGAGGGACTGGCTCTCAAATGCAACAGCCGGTACACACCTATTGGTATTTGGTAGTAGATTTTCAACTTGATTGTGGTAGCTACCCAGGCGGGCATTAGAAAAAGTCCTACCACCATGCCATGATTTACTCACGATGTTTCCTCCACCGAAAGCTCAAGCTCATTGTGGATGGTCGGATTCGAACTCACTTCCCATTAATTAATAAGGGTTTTTTCCTCTGCCTGAGTATGTACCAGGTAAAGAGTATCGAGGGTGTGGGGGTATCTGCGATCCGGAATAAGCCTCGAGACTCAGGGATCTTACTTTGGGTTTGGATGCGTATATACGGTCGTAAACATCACTGAACGCATATACCACGTTCATCGGGTTCCTGTGAGTGTAGGGAAGTTGTTTGCTGATTCCGGTGGCTGCAGTTGCTCGGCAGTAATACACCTTGAAGAGATTCTCCCGGTCAATATAGGGCAGCTGGCTGAAGTCCCCAATGAGGAGGGTTTCGTTAGCTTCCGCCAACCGGAAGGCAGTCAGGATCGCCCGGAAATGGTTCTTCAGAGCCTGGTCCACGATTAAACGCGGACTCTTTAAAACCATTTACGAGGATCGAGGCCATGCTGCCATGCGTCTGCACCAGTTTCTCCTGGAGATCCTTAGCCTCTCCGGTTGTGGTGGTCACCATATCAAAGTCCTTCACCGGCCACGTCGTTTTTCCTCAGCCCTGGACCCCGTTTGTCCACTCGATCGTGGGCATTACCTCGATGCTTTTCACTGCCGTAGGGTTGAAGAATCTCTAAACGGTTTTGATCTTCTCGATGATCTTCTCATCCAGCATGATCTTAGTGCACCAGGCCACTACTAGGTAGGTACTAGGTAGGCAACCAATAGGTTGCTGCTACCCTTTTGAGGACTGAACTAAACCACTTAATATATGGCAAGAGAGAAACCTGCACTCATGTTTACTCGTAGGTGTTTCATGTAACGCTGTATTACGAACTAAAACCATAAACACATGACTGCGACCGTTGACTTTGGGTTTCGTTTGCCACGTTGTAGTTGTTAACAAATTCAAACCCCGGTTGGTTTCCTAATATTATTTTCTCTCTCATTGCACCAGTCCAGCCGTCTGAAAGGGCAGCTCGCCAGGCTGCCCGGACGAGGGCCGGCTTACCATCAGGCCGGGTCGGTCGCCGGGGCGACGCGGTGATTGCACGCACGACCCCGCGTTGCCCCGGGAAGGCGACAGACGGCCGTGGGGTTTTAGTGTATATTCCCGGTGACTAGCGCCGGGTGAGTCCCACATAACCTTCCCAGTCCCCACGGGCTGGGAAGGTATGCGGTAATGCATTTCCCAACGAAAAAAAAAAAGAAAAGCTCATTATGGGTGCTTGGATTAGAACTCACGTCCCTTATGTTTAATGAAGATGAAAGTACTATTATCAAATAAGTACAACCGTGTGTGGGACCTAAAAAACAGATATGTATCCTGTAGAACGAATATGGGGGATAAGGCAATACTGGGAGCCGTGCACGATGAGGCTAGGATTGCAATTTTAAACATACACTGTAATTGGCTAGTAATGTAATTGTGGTAAAATTGTGTAAAGTGCTATTAGTCCTGTAACAATGTTTACCAGCTCAGGGTGCGCTACTGCCGAGCCAGTGTCGTGTGCTTTGACCCCTTTAACCCCACTGACCCCGCTCGTAAAGTCCTTCCTGTCCCTTGAGTGCTTACATTTCATATTCTTTATTTATCGAAAGCTGCAAGAACCAATGTCGTGTGCTTTAACCCCATTAACCCCACTGACCCCGCTCGTAGAGTCCTCCCTGTCCCTTGAGTGCTTACATTTCATATTCTTTATTTATCGAAAGCTGCAATAACCGGTGTCGTGTGCTTTAACCCCCTTAGCCCCACTGACCCCGCTCGTAAAGTCCTTCCTGTCCCTTGCGTGCAGCTTACATTTCTTATTATTTATTTATCGAAAGTTGCAACAATGTATACAATACCTAAACATATCCTACCTTTTCATGAGCGATAGTTTTTGAGTTTCTTGTCAAAGTGCTGGGTTCGTCCTTAGTTTGTTAATAAGTTAGCTGCATCTAACGTTACTTTTAAAGTTCCTGCCTCTCTTGTAGAAGTCTGTACATATCGCGGAATATTTCGTTTATGTAACAGTAATAGAGAAATACATTTTATGCACAAACTTTCAGTTGGATAACTATGTTTTTTTAGTATAATGGTGTTTTCATTGCTCAGCGTTTTTACGGTGGACTTCAAGTTATTAGATGTAAGTTGAAGCGTAAAATGTAAACTTGGGAGATCTTTTTAATCTCAGTTCTTTTTTTTTGATGGCATGACTAGAATATTTACAATAGGCTTTATAGTAGTAAGTCATAGTGACGGCACCAAAACAATACACATACAATAACGAGCACTGTTTCATAGCAGTCATATGTCAGCTCTCATCGGAGCCTTTCATTCGTAGTGAAAATAGACATTGATAAACTCTATTATAATTTATGCTGGGAGAAGTAAACGAGGGGCGTGTGGAACTTATAATGTTAATTTCTATTATGGCCCAAATGTGTCCCAAGATGGTACACACGATACGCCTAGTAGAGGGTTTGCCTGTCAAATGCATCTGCCGGAACACACTTAACCCTTCTTTGCATAATGGTGGAAATTTCCAGCATAATATTGAATGCCCAAAAATTATATAAAATAACAAATTCACGTTAAGTTGATGTGTCTGGATACCTTTTTAATGTTCATTGCATAAATAAACATAGCTATGAAAAATAAGCAAGTGTCACTATCAGTAAAACGAGCTTAAAATTGTCATTCCGCTTTTGTTATAATTGCAATAAACATATCATTTTAAAGAAAAAATCATGCAAAGAAGGGCTAAAGGTATTTGGAAGCAGATTGTATCAATTTGAGAGTGGTAGTTAGACAGGCCTACCACCATGCTCAGTTTTCATCACCATGGTTTCCTTCTTTGGGATTCGAACCCACGTCCTGTGACGCGGCGTCCGACCACAATAGTTTGAAGCTATGATCGAGAAGAAGAAGGTATCCTAGGTGGTCCCTTTCGCGTGCAGTGGAAGCGAACTGGTCACGAAACCCGGTGGAACGTGACTAACTCTTCAATGTATATACCTAATCCAGCTATTTTGAAATTAAATACAAACGTACATAGATATAAAACAAAAATCCGTTAATACCTACGAGTATATAAAACCGATAGTCGATTTCTCGCATCGGACAAACTCTTTCATCTGACATCTTGCTATCTTCATGAAAAAATATACTAAAATAATACACAGTGTATTCGCTGCACTAGGCTTAGCGTTTCCATCATCTTGGAGTACATCGTCACTAAGCATCAGGTGAGATTGTGGCCATAACGCTAAACCTATAAAGTATTTTAAAAAAATGTGTGCAGTTCACACGCGGTAGAAGAGAAACCTTCAAAAGTTCGCTTTGTAACACGCCCACACACATACTAACACACGTATAACTCACGGACCTTATAAGAAACACTGTATAATGCGTTCTATCTCATTCTCTCTCACGATATGACCTATAAATATACGTGGTTGTCGCTTTTTCATTTTGAAACTTCAAATCACAACGGCGCTAAAGATGTTTTTATTTCAAAAAGCCAACGTCAGGCGGTCACCCATCCAAAAACTGGCAACTCCCGACGTTGCTTAACTTTAGTGATCAAGTCAGAACCGACGTTATGAACCAGCTACGAACGTTGGCGCACTAACCTCATAGATATTTCTGTCTCATTCTCTCGCATGTTATATCCTATAGATGTACGTGTTGTCTTTTCTTACTGTCGTTTCATCGAGTTTATAATTATCGAATTTATATTTAGCATACTGAATCGGATGTTTGATTAAATTAAAACGAATTTACCGACTGCTGGATACGTGTAGATTCCAATAAAATTTGGCAGGGTGGTAACTAATATTACGGATTAACATTTAGGAAACTTTTTATCCCATTACACAATATAAATTTTTTTAGAAAAATAATTTTAGAACCTTGTAAATTTTAATTTACAATTATATATAATAATTCTGTATTAATAAAATATACAATAGTAGACAAAATCCATATTCAGCGTGAAGTTCAATAGGATCTTATATTTTTAGATCTCAAACAAAAAAAATGCATCAAAATCCCTCCAAAGATTAATTTAGTACAAATTTTTACTTTTACCATATCCCGCAGAAATTCTATTATTTTGTGGGATAAATTTTTTCCTAAATGTTAATCAGTAATATTACCCATCATCCTTAATTTTTTTTAATTATATTATTATTAATAACATTAAGAAGAATTGTTCTAAGTGTATCTGTGGACACAACCCCAACTACCAACCAACTTAGACTACTACCAACTTGGAGGGTATTGATACTTAAGATCAGGTGAGATTATGGCTGTAATGCTAAACCTTAACTATATAAAAAAGGTAGTTATAAAATCTTATTAATAAAAAAAAGTATTATATATCTGAATAGCTATATTTTGTAAAGAAATATTAGCATATTTTAATAGCTTTTTTAATTAATATAAATAGTTTCTTGTTAATATTGCAAAACTACCATGTTTTGATGCAATATCTGATTGGTATATTTTATATCCTTTAGAATTTAAAACTTTTAATGAACAAGTAACAGAGATTAATGCTATATGTATATCATTTTGTTATAAACTTTGATCATTCCATTGAACTATATTGAGCTTTTTAATATTGTTTTTTTTTTTACTTGTATAGAAATTATCTAGTAAAATAGATTTCATCTTCTTAGAAGTAACCGACTTGTCTGATTTGGATTTTATTAAACTAATTTTAATAATTGCAGATAAAATTAAAATAAGAATATGATCTGATTGCAAAAGTTGATAGATAGGATGGTCAGCTTTGGGCTTAGATAGGTCAGAGAAGTTTTGTCATTAAACAGATCAACATAATTTCATTGTTTGTATTTAATATTATTCCTTTCAATTTCTTCTCTCCGTTTAGGGCAGTCTGATGAAATAGATATATGAATTCCGTTACACTGTACTCATACCTTTATTCTTGAATAACTTTTTCCACTCTGTGTAGTGATCAATGCCCATAAATCAAACACTTTGTACCTCAAAGTACCTGCAATTTATATGGTATCTGTCTGGAAGTGAAGGGCAGGAAAAAGTTATAGTGACCATCCACGGCACATCAAACGACGCACAGCCACAATATCCTTACCACTGGAAATACCATTAAATATATTAGCATCAAACATATATATGAGGCCCAGAGGCAGGTGTCTCCTTCTGTAGTAATTCTCCAAACGAGAGGCAGGCGGCTGCAAATACACAGTACTGTATAGCAAGCAGTAATAAAAAGTAATTGTCATCTTCAGAAACACTAACGCCTCTGTATACTACGCCAAGGATATCTATGAAGCCGTAGGCAGCCTCATCCAAAGAATGGTGAGTGTACTGGCCAAAGAAATGGTCAATATTAATGTATATATAAAAAAGAAGGCAACTAATAAGTAAATTGTATTGTCCATTTTTTTATAAAGAGTACCATAGAGAAAAATCAATTAGATACAATTAAATGAAAATGGTGGAAATCAAGAGTCTACAGTGTGAAGAAATAACTAATAAAAAAATACCTACATAAATGTGAGAACATCGCGTATTATTCCTGTGATTTCAGTGAGCTTCGCCAGTATCGTGGCTTATAAATCTAAATATTTCTATACTGTTACTTAAAGCTCAAAAACCTTCGCGACCTTATACCGTTTAAGACTTCGAAACGCTTCATTCCTATATGCTGTCCCTTAAGATCCGCTACCAACGACATAAGATCTCAATGTCCTATAAGTTTTAACGCATCATTGCTTCTATAAATCAGTACATATTAAAATTTCCCCCATCTTCTTCGCTTTCTTCTTTCGTCTTCTTGGCGGAAGTCATTTTCAATTTTAAAGGGTTTATATAATTGGCGAAGTTATCATCAGACTCAGATATAGAAGAATCATTACATTCCTTTCGTTTTTTACGCTTCCTCGTCATTGTGACCACAATCAGGACCCTTTCAAATACAATGAAAGAAAAAACAAGGAACATAGTACTCTCTCGAGACAAAAAAAAACGCTCTCTTTCGTATATAAACTTTTCCCGCCCAATAAAAGGTATACTGGCCTTACGATGATTCCCGCCTATTTCTCCTTTCATTTTTATTCTTGGCAACTCAGTCCTCTTTGTAGACTATTACTGCCATTTTTAAGTGATAAGGTTTGGACATTTTGTGCGGATGAAACTATCTTCAACAAGATGGCGACTCTCTTGTTGCTTATGAGTTTATGTGGCAACGAATATCATGTTAACTTATGCTCTTTAGCTACACTATATCACGTAAAATGTCACCTTAATTACACAATATAGGCTGAATAACTAAATACTAATTCCACTCCCACAACATATGGCCTAAGATCTGTGTCCTTATATAGTTTTCTAGTTGAAAATTGCCTGTCTGAAACCTTATTAGTGTTTTTATCAGTCTTCAAATCATTTCCCACCTCAGAAGCCTCAGTGGATAAAGGAAAACACGTTGGAGAAACGTTGTTATTAGCCAAAGTCCGCTTATCAACACAAATATGTTTTTCTTTTATTGGTTTAAATGACTGTGTAAACTTACATCTTAATTTGATCACTACTAAAATCTAAGTCAAACGTATTGGAATCAGTAGAAATAAATTTATCTGCATCTAAAAGTGTTAGTAAAAGATGTTTCATATACATGTTTTAAATACGAATCAAAAAACTTATCACTGAATGTTATACAAAATACACAAATTAAGTAAACTACATACATTTTGAATAGAAAGATTTGAAAATATGAAGAAACATAAGAATAAACTAAAATATTGAAAATATTACGCCACAAAGCAATTATTACCAAAAAAAAAAAATCGACCACCCAGTTCGAAATTTCCCGCCGAAAAGATAGATTTTTTCTTGAACAACTTTTCCCTTTCAATTGTGAAAGTAAAAGACAAAAGTATCTAGGCCATGCAGCCATGTCTAATGTTGTTGTTTTAAATGCAGACGATACTATCTTCAACAATATGGAGACTTGTGGCAACTAATATACTCCGTGTTCCGAATGATTATTCACTATGCACTTCACCCATGCTCTACAGCTACACTACATTACGTAAAATGTCACAATAATTTAAACAATATAGGATTAAACAGCTAAGTATATGAATTAAAAAATATCGCAACATGACAGATCTAGATTCTGGCAAAAACTCCTCTTCAAAAACCTAATCAATGATGAAGTTTTTTTTAACATTTGTTTATTGCACACAAAATGTTTTAAGAAAAAAGTATGGTACCTTGAAAAATACACAGCTGCACAACATTATTTAAAGATATAACTATTATTTTATGTAAAACTTCTAAAATATTTTTTTGATATATAATAAAAGTATGATTAATATTTTACAATGTTGTTTCTACAAGGTTTTAAATCAAATCGTATCAACAATCGTAACAACTGTAACACTATCATTAAATTAATGACTGATTTAAAGTAATTTCAAATCTATTGACTTTACACAGATCTTCTTTTGTTTGTTTATTTATGCAAACTGCATGTATATTCTGTGATATACAATCTATGTATATTTCTCATCATAGACAAATAATATACTCGTCATCAGAAATAAATAAGAAATAAAGAAAATATTAAATATGTACCAGGTGTGACCAGTTTTTGTTTTAGTTCTATATCGAAACCCCTAAGATAAATCATAAAATAAATTAAAATATACAATCTCAAACAAATCTCAATTAGATATCACATATTTTTGAAGGAGAAAAATTAAATAACTAGAATGCTACACGAATTATAACTTTATTAATTACTTAAATACCGAATGTATTCGATATATGCAATATGTACACTGAAATCAACTAAAGCGTCGTAGATAGTAGTCTGTGAGTATTTTCAGTAGTGTTTCAGTGGATAGTGGTGATGTCTATATTGGTTATATGTCTAAATTACTTATCGATGTCTAGTACACCAGTAATAAATTAACTCCTAATAATCGGTTTGTTGTTGTATGCAATTTACTTAATGTTTTTTTTTGTACATGATCGTTAATATATAGGATCAGTTTGCTTGATGACTATTCGACATATTCAAGGTGCGTCAAAGATAATTATTAATAAATAACCTTATAATATAAATAACCTTGATATTTTGGAACTATGTAGACCATAGACCTTAATATTCAATACTAATTTGAATTTTTTCTACTAATCGTTACCAAAATTAATGTTATTATAATTTTGCTGCACCGTAACTCCAGAGAGGATATTAAATATTCTTACATTTATTTCTTAACTTATGTACAAAAGTTTCCCTTCATGGCAAATTTTAATACTAAGTGATTTGCTCTTGATAATTGATATTATGCACGATTTAAATTATAGTGTCATATCTCCTTATTATGTTTACTTAAGAATTTAATTACGTTTTTATAATATAGTACGAGACTAAGACCGTAATATAGGATATTAATTTCTACTTTATACCATAAAACATAGAAATATAACATATGTATGATAAAAAAAAACTATAGATCTTACTATTATTATTAAGTAGCCCGAAACTCTTATGGTACATAAAACCGTTGTTTTTATTATTGATTATTATAATTGTTTACTCAATGTAAAATATAAATTTTATATAGTATTTTAATAATCGAATGTTAGTAATCGATTAATACGTCCCTAATTTTTACAGGCTTAAATTAAAAAAGTAGAAATTGACTTTCTTGTTGAGTTGTGCGAAATATTGCTTCCGTTTTTAATTCATTATTCCTTATAATATAGAGTATACCGCGTTCAATATTGAGCCGCGAACGATCAAGTTTAGCATCGAAAAATTGACGATCGAGTGTTGAAGGATTGAACGGCGTGAAATATTTGTGCCTCCTTTATTGTGGTATTGTAACGTAAAAACTGTCCCTGGGTGTCGAAATGGAAACTTGAAGACATGGTGTCATACGAGCAAGACTTCTATTGTTTATCTTCGCAATTATAGAAATCGGCGTTAACTACAGTATGTCTACCGAGACCGAAGTATTCTCACTCTGCCACAGTTCACCGAGTACGCTTTTCGAATTATGCATGGGTTTCATCGTTGACAATATAAATATAATAACGACATTAGATCCTACCAACCGTTGGCACAAATTCCGCGATGAGATTATACTACCGGCAGAAATATGCGAGAAATTTCTAGAAGCGTATCAAAGGCAAAATCGTGTAAACGATAAAATCGTCAATCTGTTTCGAGATAGATCGAGCACACGGCTGAGAACTATCAAGCTAAGGAATTCGCGTATCACAGACGAGGGATTCCGATTTCTCATGGCCCATAAACCGTATCAAGTTGAACTTGTCCAGTGCGAGTATTTATCACTCTCCTCGTTGGAGACGATAAACAATAATAGTCAGAATTTGATATCGTTGAAATTTGGCCCCGTGACTTGTCTAATATCCCACGATGAAAGTCTGTACAGGGATAGAGGCTATGTGATAAACGCTCCCAAGCTCAAAAGGCTCACGATACAGAGAAGGGGTCTTGCAATTTTCCCCTTGCTTCTGTTAAGACCTTTGACAAACCTGACTCACCTGGATCTCTCTGAATGTGCCTCTACCGGTGCTATATGGGCATTAACGGAGTTACAAAACTTGAAGTCTTTAGTGTTGCATAGTGTTCACCTGTCCAAAGATATAATTGAGTGGATATCAAGCTTGCATTCACTAAGACACTTAGACATATCACAGTCGAATGAGAGGCATGCAAAATACTACAATCCTAATGAAGTTCTGGCTAAGCTGATTGTGAGTTTACCAGAATTAGAATCATTGGATATATCTGGAACGAATCTGGCTGGTACAGGGGCAGCTGCAGTCTCTACGATCAATGAAGCGGCTTCTTCCTCTGTGGACTCTCCAATACGCTGTGACATACCGGGACTCATTAGCCGAGTGAATTCACCACTGGAGTTTTTAGGCTTGTATGGTACACATCACGGTGCTTGCAAAAGGCATGATATTCCTGCTAAAGTTGTAAGTTCTCTATTGTGTAGAAAAAAAATTGTGTGTCAGCTCGGAAGAGTAAACTCTGAAAATAACACTGTAGCTAAAAAGCCTTTATTCAATACATCTTTAATAATTCTCCATGGGCTTTTAAAGCTGATGAAAATGTCAATTTTAAAAATAAAAAAAAAGACAAGTAAACAAACACATTTATAATGAATAATATTAGTTAATGTTATCACTTTAAATCTCCCTTCTCTCACTTGGACAGTAGTTTATATGATTATAATTATAAAAATAGCAGAGAACTCTTAATAAGTTTTATCACTAAAACGGCACCACTACAAAATACTTTTATAACATTGTCCAATTAGTTATCCCAACTTACTACTCTATAGATGCTTCTCTATTATTTAAAGATTGAAATATTGAAAGTCATAGAATAAAAACAAATATTACGTTAAACAATTAAACAATTGTTATTATTTTTCAAGATATCTGGGGATGCTAATGAACAACAGATTTTAACTGCCGCCACTGTATACATGGAGAGACCAGCAATACTGACCAGGGTCCTAAACGATTTATACTATCTATTCAGATATGAGAACAATTCTAATGTAGCGAAAGCATTGTCCATCGTTCTAGACGCCATGGATCAGCATTTGTCTGAGAAGCACATACAAATTTCAGGAAGGTGAGGTTAATTTTGGATTTGTATTATCCAAGATTGTGATGTAGGTGTGGTTTTTGGTAATTTCCATTCTGTATTTTCAGTGCCACGTTGTTCTATATAGTGAAGGGGAAAGAGAAAGATCGTATTGGGATTAAATTGAAGAGGCGTATAATAACAGCCCTGTTGGACGGTATGGAGGCACACCTCGGTGATGATACGATGATGCGTAACGGTTGTTTGACATTGTGCCAGTTTAAAATACCCACAGATGTTGTGAGTCTTTCTTTAATACTACTATGTGATATCCTAGATTTCATTAGCATTTCTCCCATTAGCTGTGTGTGATGGTACATGATCTGTGGAAATTAATAGCGGTACACATATTTCAATACTTTTATATTTCTCTACTAAAAGGTCAAATAACAAAAAAAACCCTTAAAACGTCACGTTTTCTTTGAGAAACTATGTCACATTGTATCCCATAAGGGACACCCACTCCACCCCTATAAGTGCGAACGCCTATTATGAACGACATCTAAGTGAAAATGATGACGTCATTAGAGACGTCATGGCTGCGCCCACGCTCTAGAATAGAAAATAGATTCCTGCAGTTATTTGGATACTATATAACTATTTATTTCCAATGCTTCATACAGTAGTATGCTCGTTATCTCATGTATTACAATATCACTATTATGACTTAGTGAACTATAAAACTTATGCAACTATTATGTGTGTAATCTAGTGTTTACATAATTGTTTATGTATATATTTATATTACATATTGTTTCCATAATAATTGACTTAAGCAACGAGCTGGTCTGTGTAATAGTATAAAGCAATGATAAGTCAGTGGTTGCATGAGCACTGCTCGATGGATGTGAGTTCGAATCCCTGCGATTAGCCTGAAGTTTTAGTGAGCGCTAGTCTCTTCATTAGGCTTAGCGTGTACATCAACTTGGGCCACATTGTCACTTAACATAGGGTAGGATTGTAGCTAAACCACATTATTGTGGCACTGTACAATCACTGTCTCTACTTTCGCGTTCAGGCAACAGCCTAAGCTTGGTCACTAGTAACACTCTTGCACGAGTGCAACTTGGGCTTGAGCGCTGTCAGCGCTCGCCCTCTAAATCCAGTGAAGCTTTCAAAGTATTTCAGAATGCTTCAAGTGTAGTTTCCTCCTTAAAATAAAAAAATAAATTAGTCAAACATGAAGCCTATGAAATATATACACTTGTTTATTTATAATTATGAATAACACAACAATCCACAGTTTGATAAAGAATAAACTAACAATAATCAATATATGGATACTAGATGAAGCCTAAATATGCATGAACAAATTGATAATACTTACACTAGAAGCAATATTTAAAGTTATTTCATTGGACATTTTTTTTTATTGTTAAGGCTTAGCGTTATGGCCATAATCTAACCTGATCCTAAATGAAGACCGGCTCAAGTTGGTAGACACGCTAAACCTGTGGACGAACTGGGTCCCAAGTGCAACTGCCTGAACACACCTATTGGTATTTGGTGGCAGATTTTCATCTTGAGGGTGGTTGCTAGCCAGGCGGCCATCAGAAAAGCCCTACCACCATACTATGGTTTCCTTACAATGTTTTCCTTCACCGAAAGCTCAAAGCTCGTACACACTACGAATGGGCTATCATCGCTTCATAATATATATAAAAACATTTGAAATAAAAAACAAATAATATATAACTGGAAAAACTAAAAATTTAATTCATTAATAGAAACTTAACCTTGTAAAAGAACACAAAATAAGAAATTTAATCATGTAAACAATCAATATTGATATACCATTTCATATACAAATTACTTGATTAAATGGATAATGTATATAAAATGTATTTAGGTGTCCTTCTGTATTTAAAATTTATGTTACAGTTGTTTGAATACGAGCGGGTGGTACAGATTTTGCTGGCTGGTGTGTCCGATTTAAATCAGGAAGGTTTCGTTCAAAGAATTGCCATTTACCTTCTGAATTCCCTCGCTTGCCAAGTTGATGGGATGCAGAAACGTTTCTTAGGCAGCCAGGGCGCCATCAGGGTGAGTTACAAATTACACACAATAACATACAGTAATGAGTGTATTTGTTACAAGACTGTAACGCTTGCGTTGACATTTACATATCGAGTTCTCTGTATGTATTTGTAAAAATAATTAATTTTGATTCAGCTCTTTGCAGATCTGACAAACTTTATTATGTCCTTTGAGTAGTCAATTTTCAAGTCCACATTAAATGTAGTATCCGCTTTTGAAAACTCTCAATAAAATTCATTAAAAAAATTATCATCCCTTGTGTTTGTTTATTACTTTTAAAGAACATTTTATTGTATTCTGTTATATTTTTAACAACCCCGTTTATATCTTTAAGGGTTAAATTTGGGGAAATTGCCTCCTAGTGACCGTCTATGTTATAAAAGGGAAATGCAGTCCAAATTTTTCATTTCATTTTTCAAAAGTTTCAGCTGTGCGTTGTTGAGTCAGTCAACCAATATTTATATATATATATATATATATATATATATATATATATATATATATATATATATATATAATATTTGTATATATTAATTAGGTTTTAGTATCAGTTTTAGTTAATAGAATTTTCATATTATCTGATTCATTGTGACATACATTATAGATGATGCTGAGCGCACACACTGAACTTGTGTGATATGTAACTGCAATGTTTGAACGATTGAATAGCGATTTATATATATATATATATATATATATGTTTATAAACAATATGTTTATATGTTAATAGTATGTTTCCTTCCTATGAGTATGTTTGTCTGCTGTTAATGTTTAAAGTATTTTTGTTTCTCTTCTATCTCTCTCTCTCGTAGAATATGCTGAACATTATATCGGACAGGCTGACGCGCCGTATCTGCGACGACGTACTGGAAGTGGCCTGGTCGACCATGTGGAACGTGACCGATGAGACACCACAGAACTGTCTTCGGTTCCTCGAGAACCGCGGTATGGAATACTTCCTCGCCTGCTTGAAGGTAAATAATGTTCTCAGCGTAACTTTCTATTGGTATATGCTAAGGTAATAGAAATAAACGCGTAAAAAATGGTTAGCGGACACAATGGCCATGAATATTTTTTTTTTTTTTTTTTTTTTTTTTTTTTTTTTTTTTTTTTTTTTTTTTTTTTTATTGAATGTGCCTGTATCACTGACCTTCTATGCCTAAACAGCTCTTTGAACTTCAGTCCGTTTTAACGTGGTTTCCATTAATTAATTATGTAAGAATTCGTTTTGGTCACTTTTGACCACAATACACCCCCCCCCCCCCCCCCCCAATGTAAGAGTATGTAAGATTTTTCTAAATCCCTTCCCCCTTTCTTACGTAAGATTCTATTGTGATCGTCTAAATAATAAACTGTTATGTTAGGAAAGGAAATGTTGTTTTTTTTTTTTAATAAAAATACGACTATACACGGAAATATGTACTATAATTTTTTCTATAGAACCAAACATGGATAACGATAAAAACGTATGAAATTTTAGTAAGTTTTTTTTTTCAATAAGAAATAAAAATATTTTTAATTAAATTAAAATTCGACGGTACACTTTAAATTAAGCACACTATTTGGAAATCAAAATGGAAGTACATTTTTAATATTGAATTTTGATTCACGAAATATTACGTAAGAATGAATTTCAACCCCCTACCCCTCAACGCAAGGATATGTAGAGATTTTCTTAACTCCTCCCCCCTCAATACCACGAATGGCTTCTAAACTTGGTAACTTCAGTCAGAATGAAAAATTTTATTTTTAATATATTTGATAGAGCAAATAATGAGTAAGTCTTTAGACTATTTATCATCACGCTATCACTTATAGGAGTACAGCTGTATTGACAAAAGTTACAAACACAGCCAAAAAAATAATATTAATTAATTTTTATGTTCTACGCGAACGAAGACGCGGGCTCGGCCAATACATATACTTTAAATGGATTTAATAAAAATGTGTTATTTCGACATTAAAAACGTCATATTTAATTTGATTAATTTATTTATATAAATTGTCATGACTGACAATAAAACGTTTTGTTATTACTGAATAAATGATTTTATCGGTCTGTCTTCCCTTTACGTTAATTTGCATTCGCACCGGTTATTCATAGATAAATATAGTGTGCCAAGGTCTCGTTATCGTATGCGACCCCGATGCCAAAACTGTGGGGTAAAATTCGTAAACGCTTCAATATAATTTGAATGTGGTCGATGAAGTTGCAATCAGGTGCTTTTTTCTTAATTTATTTCTATATTGTATAGGTTTAAGGATTCACCCCAATCTCGCGTGATGTTAAGTGACGATGTGTCCCAAGGTGGAGGGGCTGGCACTCAAGTGCACCTGCCGGAACACCCCTATAGGTGTTTGGAGACGGATTTTTAACTTCGCACCTCCGTTATCAGTTCTTCTCGCTTTAAATACCCATCTTTCAATACTAATCAGATAATAAGTGCACGACTTCGCGTCAAGGGACCTGGGTTCGAACCCAAGCACCTACAATGAGCTTGAGCTTTCGGTGATGGAAACATCGTGAGGAAACCATAGCATGGTGGTAGGGCTTTTTCTGATGCCCGCCTGGCTAGCTACCACCCTCTAGTTGTGAACCTGCCGCCAAATACCAATAGGTGTGTTCCGGCAGCTGCACTTGAGAGCCAGTTCCTCCACAGGTTTAGCGTGCCTACCAACTCGGGCCGTATCGTCACTTAAGATCAGGTGAGATTATGGCCATAACGCTAAACCTTAAGTATAAAAAAAAAAAAAAAAATGAGACCAGTTAAAACTTAAACTAATGACGATAATTGGTTATTAATTAAAAAAAAAAGTACCTAAACTTAATCTCACTTAATCACTTCTTTCTCGCGATATCGTATGTTTATCGCGTTTTGCGAAACGGAACTAAAGCTGTTTATGCCGTACCGTGAAGTCGTGGAACCGTCTTCCTGTCATCGTGTTCCCTCTTTCCTATTGGATTTTTTTATAGCTAACGTTTAGCGCTATGGCCAGGCCACAATCTGGCTAGCCACTACCTTCAAGTTGAAAATCTATCGCCAAATACCTATAGGTGTGTTCCGGCAGCTGAACTTGAGAGCCAGTCCTTCCATAGGCCACCACGTCACTTAATATCAGGTGGGATTGTGGCCATAATGCTAAACCTTAACTATATATGGACCGTTTATTTTGAAAGTGGTGTAAGTCCATTTTCGTTTGTTTCGAGAAAATTAAAGGTTACTACTATATTTGTTGATAACGCAATTTCATTTACCGACCGATTTTAAGTTGTACAAAACATGTTTTTTTTTTTTTTTTGAGAATTTAAACACGTACTAGTTATATATAAAAAAATTACATTAAATTAAGCATGAATTACGTGATAGCTCATTTTTCTCAAAAATGGACACTTACACCACTTTCAAAATAAACGGTCCATATATATATATATGAAGTTGCATGGAATTGATTTTTATGGAATGTTAAGGCAATATTATCATATTAGTCTCGCTAGACATCTCGTGAAGTTTGATAGCGTTCGGATGAAACAGATTTTTCTCTTTTTAGTTTCTGGCTATACATAAAATTAGTGCTAAAAGCGGGTAGCCAGTATTTAATAGTTCTTAGGTATAGAGTTATCATGACAATCTCACCTGATGTTAAGTAATTATACTGGACACGCTGAGCCTGGCGGATTGACTGGCTCCTAACTGCAACCTAACACCTATGGGTATTCGATGGTGAAATATCAAATTCAGAGTGGTAACTTTGCCCTGGTCTTCCTTCACCGAAAGCCGACGCTCAAAGCAAGGATCCGGATTCACGTCTATTGACGCTGGTTCCGGACAGCTTCCGGAACGGTGAACGGAACGTGCTTGAATTCCCTTCCAGAATTTCCCGGATAAAGAGGAACTGCTTCGGAACATGATGGGCTTGCTGGGTAACGTGGCCGAAGTGGCCGACCTACGGCCCAGGTTAATGAATAAACTGTTCCTGTTGGTGTTCTACGAGCTGCTGGAGTCCTCAAGCGACGGCATCGAGGTACGTTTTTTTTTTTTTTTTTTTTTTTTTTTTTATACTTAAGGTTTAGCGTTATGGCCATAATCTCACCCGATCTTAAGTGACGATACGGCCCAAGTTGGTAGACACGCTAAACCTGTGGAGGAACTGGCTCTCAAGTGCTGCTGCCGGAACACACCTATTGGTATTTGGCGGCAGGTTCACAACGAGAGGGTGGTAGCTACCCAGGCGGGCATCAGAAAAAGCCCTACCACCATGCTATGGTTTCCTCACGATGTTTTCCTTCACCGAAAGCTCAAGCTCATTGTAGGTGCTTGGGTTCGAACCCACGTCCCTTGACGCGAAGTCGTGCACACTACCACTGAGCTATCATCGCTTTAATAACTACGTAACGTAGCTTTAACGTTATGTAACATGCAAATCCGTAGGTTATTTTAACGGTTTTATGTATTAATACTGCTTATCGATAGCAGTACGCTGGTGCGATAACCTCTTACCGATTGTTAAACATTGTATTGAGTTTCGAAAATCACTCAGACGGAGTCCTAGCAATATGTGATGCTTCTCTTAACACGGTAAACCGTTTTTATGGAATGGGGACACTATTTTCAAAATTTTTCTAATAAAATATTTTTTTTTTCGTTGTAATAAATGTTTAAATAATAAAAAATAAACGACCTAATACGTAAACAGACATTTTGAAAATAGTGTCCTAAAAATGTGACAGCGGGGAGGAATTAGTTAACACGACAAAAAAAGGATTATCCATTCACGCGTGATGAGATGACCGAGGGAAATAGAGATTCATTTATATATATATATATATATATATATATATATAGATAAAGAGAGACATTTCTTTAACGCATAATGTTAACCAGTTGTCTTCAAATCATTACCAAATAACAACATACAGCTAAATTGTACATTGAAAAATTTGGCACAAGACACCGTTAAAGGTATTTAACTTACAACCTTCAGGGCATAGAGATCGTTCAGTTAAACACGTTTGAAACATTTTAAAATAACCCTCGGTATAAGCCACCCTTAAATTTGACACGTTATGTGTTATGACACGTGAACGGATGGTACAATTTCGCTAATTATGTTTTCGTTGTGTTAATTATTGTTAGGAGAAGAAATGATAGAGAAAATTAAGCAAGTTGAGCGGAACATTAGAAAATTTATAATAACTTAACGACAATATTAATTTTACATAACTCTTGGTTGTCATAGAGCATTACAATAATAAACACTGTGTTTTTGAATAATATTTTTATTAATCAATTGTAATTAAGTAATGTAATTCGAATTAAATATTCATAAATAATACAGGACGTCTGTCGGGTCAGCTAGTAATTTTAATAAAAATATAAAAATACTAAGATTATAAATGCGAAAGTGAGTTTGTTACGCTCTCACGCCTAAACCGCTGAATCGGTTGTGATGAATTTTGGTATAAAGATTGATGGAAATCTGGAGGCAGTGATAGGTTAGTTTTTCCACGCAAAAACCTTACTGGAAGTGGGGTAAAGAGAGGCATAAACTTTGTATGAAACTTTTTATTGCGTCACTCGATTTGTTTGACAAAATCAATATTCACGCGAGCGAAGCCGCACGTAAAATCTAGTTCTTTAAATAAAACTTAAAATACTATTTTCATTGACGCTTCTCGTTAGTAAAATTGACCCGTGTGCCGTCACGGCCAACGGCATGACGCTCGCTTACGCCGTCATGCCTCTTCTACGTCACCGTTCTACGTTTGCTTTTGTGTGCGCGCACGTATATAACTTCGTAACTATTTCCATTACTGCTTACCTCCCTGTGGTGGTAGCGCGATGTTAAATATTTTAAAGCTCACCGCAATGACGGTGCCGGTAGAAACTATAAAAATAATCTCCGAATCCCGACTGCCTCTCTAACGTACGAACCTTCCTCCTTCACAACCTCAACGCAGAGTATCAGAGACACGCGAACGAAAGTCTAAAAAAAAAAAAAAAAACTCTCCGAATACAATACATGGTACCGTGTTCTCGTGTAGTTTCCGTCGGTGCTGTCGAAAAAAAAAAAAAAAAAAAACATGCGTGCGTACAAAGTACACATGTCAGAAGTGAAACTTCTTTGGCGAACTAATTTATAAATCTTGTTCGCTCTGTCTCACTTTTTCTCTCAATCTTTCTCACTCGCTCGCTCCCTACTCTCACTCCACGGCTAGTTGCTCATGCTACGTTCGCCCTGTCTTACTCTCTCTCAATCGGTCTCGATCACTCTCTCTCTCTCTCTTTTCCGACACTTCCGTTGCATACCGGCGTGACGTTTCATCTGTAAAAATTTTAACCCTTAAAGAAGTTTCACTTCAAAAAAAAAAAAAAAAACGAAGTCGCCATTATCGTGCCAGGTGAGTTATAACGCGGCCGGTGTGTTGGCCCACATCGCGTCGGACGGCCCCGACGCTTGGGCCGTCGACGAACCACCACGGGAGCTGGTGCTGCACCGCATAGCGACCGCGGTGGAACGCTGGGACCTGCACGCCGAGAGGAACATCAACTATCGGTCCTTCGAGCCGATCCTGGGACTGTTACGAGCCTACCACACGCCGCAGTGCCAGCACTGGGCCGTCTGGGCGCTCGCCAACCTGACCACAGTCTACCGTGAGTCCAGATCTAATTGTCCCCTAAGCGATTCAGCCCCTCCACAGGTTTAGCGTGTCTACCACCGTGTACCGCCTGCATGAGTTTGAGGGCCCGGTGTAGGGTAACATAGTGAGGACACTATAGCATGGTCAGTTACCACCCTCAAGTTAGTAAACTGCCGCCAAATACCTATAGGTGTGTTCCGGCAGTTGCACTTGAGAGCCAGTCCCTCCACAGGTTTAGCGTGTCTACCACCGTGTACCGCCTGCATGAGTTTGAGGGCCCGGTGAAGGGTGACATAGTGAGGACACCATAGCATGGTCAGTTACCACCCTCAAGTTAGTAAACTGCCGCCAAATACCAATAGGTGTGTTCCGGCAGTTGCACTTGAGAGCCAGTCCCTCCACAGGTTTAGCGTGTCTACCACCGTGTACCGCCTGCATGAGTTTGAGGGCCCGGTGAAGGGTAACATAGTGAGGACACCATAGCATGGTCAGTTACCACCCTCAAGTTAGTAAACTGCCGCCAAATACCTATAGGTGTGTTCCGGCAGCGGCACTTGAGAGCCAGTCCCTCCACAGGTTTAGCGTGCCTACCGACATGGGCCGTATCGACACTTAAGATCAGGTGAGATTATGGCCATAACGCTAAACCTTAGGTATATAAAAAAAAACTGTTACTGCCGTTTTCAAGTGTCTAGACATTTCGAACAGATGACACTGTCTCCAGCAAGATGACGATGTCTCTTGTTGAAGTTCGACGAGCGAGCGTGTCACCTGATGGTAAGTGATCACCGCCGCTCGTGGACACCAACAACTCCAGAGGAGTCGTAGGTGCGTTGCCTTTATAGGAGGGGCTGGCTCTCAAATGTCACTGCTGGAACACACCTATTAGTATTTGGCGGCAGATTTTCAACTTGAGGGTGGTAGCTAGCCAGGCGGGCATTGGAAAAAGCCCTATCTAAAGTGTTATTGTATGGCGTAAGATCATACAAAAATTCACTTGTTGGAGATTCACAGACATTCATATATATATATATATATATATATATATATATATATATATATATATATATATATATATAATTATTACTTTTAAGAAACTTTTTTTTTTTCCCCTGTAACCAAATATGGAAAAAAGTGATTTGCTACCAACTTGAGCCCTTTGTTTCAGTCCAAAGTACATAATAAATGTCCCATATAAAATATTAGCACCGCCCGCGAGTTCGTTTGCGTGGAACTAAAAAATAATTTTCGCCCGTTTTTCGTAATAATTGTCAATACAGCTCTGCATCTGTTGGTGGTGGAATGATTATAAATAAGCGGAATTCCTCCTCAGTGGTTGGTCTATCAAATACACAAAGAATTCTTGAAATCCAACTATGATTCTAATGATACAAAGTTATTCTTACTGCATTACTGCTGGTTAGTTGGAAGAGAATGTCATGTAGAATTAAGCTCACCAGTGGACACACCTAAAGTGCAAGGTTTAGCGTTATGGCCATAATCTCATCTGACCTTAAGTGACGGTACGGCCCAAGTTGGTAGACACGCTAGACCTGTGGAGGAACTGGCTCTCAATTGCAGCTGCCGGAACACACCTGTTGGTATTTGGCGGCAGGTTTTCAAATTGAGGGTGGTAGCTATGGCGGCGGGCATTAGGAAAAGCCCTACCACCATGCCATGGTTTACTCACAATATTTTCCTTCACCGAAAGCTCAAGCGCATTTTAGGTGCTTGGATTCGAACTCACGTCCCTTGACGCGAAGTCGTACACACTACCACTGAGCTATCATAGCTTCAATTAATTCATTCTTAAGATAAACGCGTTCAAACAAACAATTTTCCCGTTTTATAATATTAAAATGGATATGGGTCCCTCTAGGGTTTTTTTTATCAATTACTTATATAGCTGCAGGCTATTGATGTACATACGTTTGACTTAAGCACAATTTAATAATAATGAAATTATTATAATAATATAATAATTTAACTCAAATATATACTAGAATATATAATACGCCATCAATGTGAATTCACATTTTTCAGTGAAACAATTAAAGTTATAACCGGAAATAACAATTTTTAAAGTCAATTATATTTTTCTACAAAAAGGTCCCGTGCACCGAAACATAGCGTTATATTGTTTGGACACTGCGAGAGATCAAAATACTGTTCAGAACTATCTAACAAGTCTGTTTGACAATTTAACAACCTTGTTGTGTATTGTAGAGGTTTCCAGCGATTTTATTACTGTTTTGTACTGTTTCAGCGGAGAAATATTGCAGCCTTGTCGAAGCCGAGGGTGGTCTTGCGCTGTTAAATGATCTGCTCTCGCATCCGGCACCGTACAAGCTGATCAAGAAACTGGCCTGGATTGTCATCGGGAACTGCGTCAAATACGCGTGCCACGAGTCAGCTCCGTCGCCGGTGCCATCGTCCCCGGACAATTAACTAATGGAGTTCTTTGAGGAAATCAGTCCAGAACTAATGGACTGAGGAAGTGTCTAGTCGCTTCCCGCGTGTTTTCCTCTACCGGACTGTCAAAACATTAAGTGAAAAGTTGTGAAGTTCTATAGTGATATATACACCCAAGGACGTGACATCTCATATAAAATCTACCCGACCCCCTATCTACGTCGGGAGTGTTCAAAATTTTAATACAAAAATGCACTAAAAAGTTGTGAAGTTCTATAGTGATATATACACCCAAGGACGTGACATCTCATATAAAATCTACCCGACCCCATATCTACGTCGGGAGTGTTCAAAATTTTAATACAAAAATGCACTAAAAAGTTGTGAAGTTCTATAGTGATATATACACCCAAGGACGTGACATCTCATATAAAATCTACCCGACCCCATATCTATGTCGGGAGTGTTCAAAATTTTAATACAAAAATGCACTAAAAAGTTGTGAAGTTCTATAGTGATATATACACCCAAGGACGTGACATCTCA
Source organism: Actias luna (assembly GCA_039707435.1). Classification (NCBI taxonomy): domain Eukaryota; kingdom Metazoa; phylum Arthropoda; class Insecta; order Lepidoptera; family Saturniidae; genus Actias; species Actias luna. The sequence continues at coordinate 20,269,594 of JAZHAC010000001.1, read as the reverse complement.
TATAAAATCTACCCGACCCCATATCTACGTCGGGAGTGTTCAAAATTTTAATACAAAAATGCACTAAAAAGTTGTGAAGTTCTGTAGTGATATATACACCCAAGGACGTGACATCTCATATAAAATCTACCCGACCCCATATCTACGTCGGGAGTGTTCAAAATTTTAATACAAAAATGCACTAAAAAGTTGTGAAGTTCTATAGTGATATATACACCCAAGGACGTGACATCTCATATAAAATCTACCCGACCCCATATCTACGTCGGGAGTGTTCAAAATTTTAATACAAAAATGTACTAAAAAGTTGTGAAGTTCTATAGTGATATATACACCTAAGGACGTGACATCTCATATAAAATCTACCCGACCCCCTATCTACGTCGGGAGTGTTCAAAATTTTAATACAAAAATGCACTAAAAAGTTGTGAAGTTCTATAGTGATATATACACCCAAGGACGTGACATCTCATATAAAATCTACCCGACCCCATATCTATGTCGGGAGTGTTCAAAATTTTAATACAAAAATGCACTAAAAAGTTGTGAAGTTCTATAGTGATATATACACCCAAGGACGTGACATCTCATATAAAATCTACCCGACCCCATATCTACGTCGGGAGTGTTCAAAATTTTAATACAAAAATGCACTAAAAAGTTGTGAAGTTCTGTAGTGATATATACACCCAAGGACGTGACATCTCATATAAAATCTACCCGACCCCATATCTACGTCGGGAGTGTTCAAAATTTTAATACAAAAATGCACTAAAAAGTTGTGAAGTTCTATAGTGATATATACACCCAAGGACGTGACATCTCATATAAAATCTACCCGACCCCATATCTACGTCGGGAGTGTTCAAAATTTTAATACAAAAATGTACTAAAAAGTTGTGAAGTTCTATAGTGATATATACACCTAAGGACGTGACATCTCATATAAAATCTACCCGACCCCCTATCTACGTCGGGAGTGTTCAAAATGTTAATACAAAAGTGTACTAAAAAGTTGTGAAGTTCTATAGTGATATATACACCCAAGGACGTGACATCTCATATAAAATCTACCCGACCCCCTATCTACGTCGGGAGTGTTCAAAATTTTAATACAAAAATGCACTAAAAAGTTGTGAAGTTCTATAGTGATATATACACCCAAGGACGTGACATCTCATATAAAATCTACCCGACCCCATATCTATGTCGGGAGTGTTCAAAATGTTAATACAAAAATGCACTAAAAAGTTGTGAATTTCTATAGTGATATATACACCCAAGGACGTGACATCTCATATAAAATCTACCCGACCCCATATCTACGTCGGGAGTGTTCAAAATTTTAATACAAAAGTGTACTAAAAAGTTGTGAAGTTCTGTAGTGATGCATGTTCAATCAATTCTAATACACTAATCGAGGTGAGTAGAATGATATTGTAATTAAATCATATGAAATCATATTCGTTGATTGTGAAATTGGAAGTAACCGTGGCTTACCGGACTCAGTAGTTTGATCGAGCTTAACAATCCCTTTGGATTGTATTGATAAATGTTAATGTACCTTAAGGTTCAAATACTAAGAGACGGTGTTGAGTAGTACATAAGACTTGGTGAATCAGTCCGGATCACCCACATCGTATATTGAGTATCTATAGACACACACATGTAGCATTTCAACGTTGGAATTAATATTAGAAACATTAGAATCGTGTATAGTTTGTTAAGTAAGGAACCGGTTCATCGTAATTCAATTAAAAGCCATCCAACCGTATGTAATTATTGACTGTATGAGTTTTATTATTACAATATGTATATAGGTTTGCAGATTATAGATTTTTATATTGTAAATAATATTTATTTGTAGCAGTTTCTTGCAGGGGTTTTAATTTATTACTTCATACCCTGTATGATGTTTGATTTATATAAAGTTGAAGTCGGAACCGACAAGAGCTAGTGTGTTTGTTTTTATTAGTGTCCATCTTTAGAATTAAAACCTGTAGACTTTAACATAGTAGAGTATTGTGTGGACGGTTGATAGTTTACAAAAATGTTCAGTCTTTTTAATAGAATTAATGTTTTTAAAACAATGTAAAATTAGCTTAGATTAATATATAATGATAAATAATTTTTCAAATAGAAATATAAAAGAAATCGCTTATATGTATATTAACTGTGTGATGAAAAAAATAAATATATATATATGATAATGAATTTAAATTACAACATTTTTATTAAGTATAAATAGTTTGTTTATTAAATCTATTCACATGTATGCAGGTAGGTACTTGGTGTGAAATGTGTTTCGAACACAATTCAATTAGGGCAACTAGAGTATTTCTCCATATAACAATAAACACTTCTGTTATGTACAATAATTTGATTGTGTGTATACTTAACTACTATATATATATATATCTGCTTGATTAAATATTTGTTATTGCTAGGTATTTAATTCAAGTAACATATAATTATAATGAATTTGTTATTCGATGTTGTAATGATATGCAACTGTACTTTCACACTACAGTCCATCGTTTGAGTAGTTTGCAGTTGTAGCGTGTAATCTTCGCTTTTTCGGATCTCTAGGATAAACAGTCATACGGACGTTTTAATATTTATACTTAAAAATCTTTTTTTTTTTATGTAGACATATTTTCTAATTATCAGTTTTTTTAAATTAAAACAACGTTAAAATAATTTGTGTAATAATCGCGTATTTATTTTTAAAGGAATTTATTAAAAAAATGTTATGCGCTCCGGATTTCGATTCCCCGCTGCTGTTAAATAACAAACTTGTCTTTTTTCTGAAATGGCTAAATTTAATATGAAATTTACTGTACTGTGAGAGATTCGAGAGTCGATTGAAATGTAAATAAAAATCTCTGATTATATCCAACTAACATGTTCAATAAAATATAATATAATATGATACAAAACAATACATTACAAGTATCCCAGCAGAATGTTTTAGTCAAAATTTTCCCATGACGCTATGATATGGGCTGTTCAACGAGGGCATGCAATGATGTGGTCCCCAGATGTGACCCAGAACATGCAGTACCCCAGATGTTGCAACATTACAAAGGTGACGGTAACAATATACCATCAGGAGAGCCGTTTGCCTGTTTGCAGCCACTTGGCATAGAAAAATCTTTAGCCGTTTAGAATTTAAGACATTTTGTTCTAATCTATACCTAATGTAATTTTAACCTTTGTTGATGTGAAATAGTTATGTAAAATTTTCGGATACATTGTCCATATACATCTATGCATGATAAATATTTAATTTGTTTGGTAATTTTCAAAATTATTAATTTATATAAATATTTATATACGGTCATAAATTATTACTTCATATAAACTATATTGTATAGGTTTAACTTGGTTTTTGAAAGATTATCTCACATTACGAATCACTGTTGATTATTTGTCATTGAAACTAATAAATAAAGGCATGTATTGAAAAAAATTTGTATTTCATTTCTATAGATAATACCTATTATGCTCGATGCTTTTTTCCTTAGACAAAGAAACCTATCTAATACTGTAGATTAGTATTAAGTTCTATTTTAAGTATATTTTATTATTATTTTAAGTTTATATTTATTATTATTTAAGTAAATTAATTTAAGTATATTTATTATTTTAAGTTTAAGTATTAGTATTAAGTATTAAGTAACTCTGTTTGTTATTTTGTCATGAGTAAACCGCTGAATCGATTTTGATGAGTTATGCAATATAAGTACAACGAGTCTTGGACAAAGATACGAGTAACGTATTGTTGCGATAGTAAAAATTTAAGAGGTGAAATAGGGGATGAAAGTTTGTACGGAGATTCCATTGGAATTCAAATAAATTATTTGAACGAAAGGTGGTCCTTACGCGGAGGCCCTTGTCACAAGTCTCGGGAACTGATCTGAGTTTCCCTCACAGCCAGACGGTGGACTCCCTCCTGCGCAGTCAATCCACAGATCGACAGAATCTATAGATATATAGACTTTGCGTGAGTTCTATAAACAGATGGAGCCAAAACAACTAAAATCACAACATCTCCAGTGGCTCTAATCGGAAATCTCCCTTGACAAATTTCCCCAGAATGGATCTTTTAGGAGCCCATAGACAACGTACGTACAGACTTATATACAATTGAGACGTTAATAAAACAGTATGGCGATTAAAACCTCAAGCATTAGCGAGAGTCTAATATTAACACGTCAATCCAAAAGGTCGTAAACGCCATATTTGACATTCCATTATAGACCTTATCGTTATGACAAGTCGAAACAGTGAAGGTGGTAAATTTTACCACAGATTAAAATGTGACATTTTTTAGGGTAATGTTCTAGACTAGTGTTACCACACACAGCAAATTATCGATAAAATTATTTTGGATATGTTATTTAATTTTTTGGTATTCTATTTTTATGACATTATTCAGATTAAGATTTAGTTTAGATATAAGTTTTTATTATAAACTATGTAAAAGAATATGTTAACTTAATAATAAACTGAATAAAAGGCTATTAAAAAGTTGAGATAATCCAAAAGTGCACGCCTCGTAATATATTTTTTTGTTTTTCTGTTTATTTAATAGCAAATAAACCACATCGAATCAGACCGTGAAAAGTAATGAGGTTCTATTCCTAATTATACTGAATCGTAAAAAAAAAAACACGGTTAGTAAAGTATTTCGGTCGTTATCGTGATAACATACAGGATCCGCACATACAGACACACTGACGTCCGAGACAGAACTTTTTTAAACAGTTTTTTAATTCGTTTAAAAACAAAATACATCAAAAATATCATGAGTGTTAAAAATAGTAATTTTTCTTGATATGTGTGTGTATATATTATTTTACAAGTGCAATATATCATAAATAGATATATCTTAAGTTTAAAAAAATCAGTTGTTTTGCGTGAAGTGACAGTAGTACCCACCACAACGCTTCGCTTATGAGGCGTGCAATATAAGTTCTTGATACATTTCGGATGGTTATAAAATTACTAAGTATTCGTAGGGACCTACTGAATATTACGTATATATACATTTCCGGTTTTTCTATTAGACATACTATGCTGTTATCCTGAATGGCTTCCACAGTGTCACCGAGTTTTGGGGGCGAGGGCGTAGGCACTTGGTTTGGCTTGGGCTTACCAGATACTATGACTAGATCCAGGGAACCTTAGTTTAGCAGCCGAGACACAAATCGCGTGATATTTCTGTTTTCTGATTATTGTATGAATCTATTCTAATACATGTATGGATTTGAATAATAGATAAAATAAAGAAATCGTTCATACATACCAATATGTGGGTACGTTTTCAAAAAACTTCGAATTTATGGTAGATTTATACATACAATATGTACATACTTCCAACATTTCTCACTGAAATCAGTATGGATGAACGTAATCGTATCGTAACACGGGTTTTTTCTATAAATTTTGAAAAAAAAAATTTATATATATTGTATTTTTTTTAACTTTTTTCGTATTTTTGGTTATAGTCATTACTGTATATTTGATGACTGTGAATGTCCAAGATGGTAGACATCTTGTTTCTCAAGTGCATCTCCCAGAACACACTCATGTGTTGACGACCATTGTTGTAAAACGTTACGATGCGTTACAAGGACGGGAGAGGGGCTCGAACAATGCGTTCTAATTAAGGAGTTAAGGAACAATGCGTACCTAACATTGTCTATTTACACACAAAAAGACTAGGCAATTAAAATTGCCCAAATTCGCAACTATTTTTGTTTATGTTCTACGAAGAATCCCTGAACATCCTAATCGCATTGCCCAAGACTATGATAAATAAGTTATTTAAACAGTTAATTAGTAACAAAGAAGTCAAACGTAATTATGACTTTTAGGTAAAAATACTCACTTGGGTGTTCACGTAACGTTCGAAGAAGGAGAGAGGCGGGAGGAGGTACAGAAAAATGTTATGGTGCGACTCATGAGGGGGAGGGAAACTCAAAAATCTTCAATAATTACGATACGCAATACTCGAACGTCCTCTTAGCTGATCATCCACTCGAGGTAATAATGCTGAAGTGGTACGGTGAAATGGGCATGAGTGGGGCCCATGGGGGTCTAGACCGGGGATCGTTTTCACCCACTTCTGAACTTACCTTCTTTATTAACGTGGCGGTGGTAACCAATAGGAGCTAAGTTGTAGTTTTTTATGCTAATGAGTAGCAAACAGGCAGACGGCCCATCTGATGTTAAATGGTTATCGGCGCCTATGAACAACTGCGACACCGGGGGCATAACAGCCGTGGTAGGAAAAACCGTGCCGTTCCATAGATTATAACGTATCCATATGAGTACGTAATAAAAACAAACAACATAATCAACAAATTCCTTTATTTCTATAACATCTCATAATTTGTATTACATTCAACGTGTACTTAATATATAAAAGAATTTTCCAATTCACATAACCTAGACGCATACAAATCGATAAACATCTCAAAAGGATATATAACACAAATGTATATTATGTTTTGTGTATAAATATGTTTACATTTTAAACTTTGGTGTTTTCCGTTTTTGAGTTCTTTGTAACAAATACGTGGTTTTTGTAAAGGCGTCATTGATTTCATATTGTTCTGTTATTATATTCTATTAGTATATCTATATAAGTCAGTGATTGTAAACTATCGAAGAAAATACGAATTTTCTTTTTTTAATTTTTTTTTATTTCTCTATGTGACGATTTCTATCGGTAGTCCTACGTCTAACGAAACAATTCGATGATAAATGGAACCTATAATTTCAGTGTGTCAATTATTCACATCTAAGTATTAAAATTATTAGAATACATTATAATAATGATATGTGGTTACATTTATATGAGAGTAACAATTTAAATATCACATAATATTCGTAGTAACATTATTTAGCTAAATATATATTTATATATATTTCTTTAATAATATCTCATAATGGTCCTTAGTAACGGCTATCGCTGCGTGCCGCGTTACCTACGCTTCGACAGGCAGTCAACCAATCGGCGGATAATTATCATTTACTCTTTAGTATACCTTTCCCATAAATAACATAAGTAAATACTATATAATTTCCTAAAAAAAGTAAAGCCAACAAAAGATGATGTTCGTGTGCGTTATAATTTGCGTCGGTGCCCTAATCGATACAAGACCAATGTATATTAGTAGTTATCGATGTAACGATGTACGCGGCGTGGCGGAATGTCCTCTGTTATTCATTTAACATACAAGTGCGCATCAGAGCGTCGACTACGGCGTAAGGATCACAGTTCGAAGCCGGGCGACGGTCCTCGAGGTAGCCTTTCTTTTCCTCGGCGACCGTCCGAGGTATCCGGATGCTGCTGCCGCGGTTGGCGACACCTGAAACAATCGATTACAAAATTATAGATTTAAATGTTACAAAAATTAACGTACCCGTATATATATATTCGTCATTATAACAATTCATACTCGGTACTATCGTTACTTTTAATATCTAGCTATGAGCATCGCATCGGGTCGTGTCGCGTACGGTATACTCAGTACAGAAATACGAAAACGTGAGTAACGTTTTGGTACTCGGTACGGAATACGTACGGTTTGCTACAGCTCTACTATTAAGTTATAATAAGGGACGTCCGTGGCTACTCCCGCTACTCGAAATGACGTTCGTATCTGTGTTTTTTTTATCAACCGACAGACGCTGTTAGCCGTAAGGGCTTTGACAGCTTCACCGAACTTTTTGGGGTGAGTGCTGAGGGCGCTCAGCCCCGAGGCAGCGAGCGCAAGGGTGCCAGGATGGCCGAACCTCGGCTTGGGCTGCTGCCGGAAAGTGTACAAAGATTCTCGAGCCTAACTGACCAACAGGTCGTAACTTGCTAATTTAGTGATCCCAACACTTAACGTGTGGGTGTGTGTGAATGGTATGCGGTGTGATGATGTAGTTTTAGTGATGTAGGGTGTCACTGTATCGCGTGAGCAGAGTCACTCGAGGGCTCCTGCCCGGAGGATCGAACCTAGGCTCAAACGTCTGCGGAGGGAGGCCGCGGCGGGTACGTATCTGTGATAATTACAGACGTTAATTGTTATAATTTTTCTGATTACGTTTCTTTCTATTGTTTGTACTCGTATTATCGGCAGGTGAATAGACACCGACGCTTAAAGTTACTGGTCAATCCTGGGCTGATTATTTTACGTATCGGTTTTTACCGGGTCCCTATTACAGTGAATTTGCCACGGGCCTTGTGTACGCCACTGCATAAAATTCAAATTTTTTCATGAATCCCTAATCAATTAATTAAATTTTTAAATAAATTTATGTAAAAACAATTTTGCTGAAACATTATTTGCCATTCTATTTTTACTTTTAATTTATTTTCAGAAGAAAAAAAAAACAGTATTTTACATACCGAACTCGAGTCACAATGTCTAGTTTTATAAGGATGTTTCGTTTCGTATTAACTAACTAATTTGTATTGTTAAAGTATGAAAACTTTTCCCTAATCACTACAACGGGGAATTTCCTTTGCATCGTATCTCGGGCGCTTTATCCTCCAAACCGTAACGCGTGTACCACAAAGACGATGATCCTGTGTTTTCACATCTTGTGAGTTATAACGTGAATAATTCACCAGACATTTTCCTTTCATTTTTCATCAGCCGAGCCGACGTTAATTGTAAATTGAATACACTTTGCTCCATGCAATACTGCGTCAGTATAATCAGAACGAATTCATTCATCTCTAAATGGTTTCTTATATGAGTGAGGGAAATCACGGCAAGGCCAATTATAATTAAGGTTTAGTGTTTAGTGACGATATGGCCCTCACGAAGCTCACACGCTGAGCCTACTGAAGGGACTGGCTCCCAAGTGCAGCTGCCGGAACACACCTACAGATATTTGGCGGCAGATTTTCAATCCTAGTGTGGTAGCTGGCCAGGCGGGAATTAGAAAATTGCGCTACCACCATGCTATGGTCTCACCACGATGTCTTCTTTCAGCGAAGGTTCAAGCCCATTGTATGTGGATACGAATTCATGACCCTTGATGCGAAATCCGTACACACTGCCGACTGAGCTGTCATCGCTTCGAAAGGTAATTTCGTAAAGTGTTCAGAGATTTTTTTTTGTTTGTACAAATGACAAAGAGAACTGGCACGCGTGTTGATACTGATTTTGAAGCGATGATAGCTCAGTGGTAGTGTGCACGACTTCGCGTCAAGGGACGTGCGTACGAACCCAAGCGCCTACAATGAGCTTGAGCTTTCGGTGAAGGAAAACATCGTGAGGAAACCATAGCATGGTGGTAGGACTTTTTCTAATGCCCGCCTGGGTAGCTACCACCCTCAAGTTGTAAACCTGCCGCCAAATACCAATAGGTGTGTTGCGGCAGCAGCACTTGAGAGCCAGTTCCTCCACAGGTTTAGCGTGTCTACCAATTTGGGCCGTATCGTCACTTAAGATCAGGTGAGATTATGGCCATAACGCTAAACCTTAAGTATAAAAAAAAATACATTTGGAGTCGTTTCTGACCTCTTACGTGCGTACAATTTGTTTTTCAGTTTCACGTTTAGGTTTAGGTGAAAGTTATGATTACCTGCACTGAAGTCATTAATACTGGCAGTTTCATGAAGACCGGTCAAGCGTCTCTCGTTGTCCTTTCCTCCCCGAGGATCGTACACTTTGATATGTTTCATGTGCACCTTTGACAGCTTGTCGATGGCCTTCTCGATTTCACTGCAATTGTTACCACATAATTACTAAAAATCGACGAGTTTTTTCCTCAGCTCGGTAAAATCAATTTCTATTTATGCTTCGCTAAATTTGCTAAGTTTGCTAAGTCTACTAAGTATTAAAATAAAACTTTTTATTCCCGGTTATTACACATATATTACAAACGCCGGGTTATCCCAGGATTTAAAAGTTAAACTTTCTAATAAAGTCCGTTGTCTCTTACGACGCGATCCAACCTCGTTGACAAACTAAAGAGTTTTGTGATATCAATAAATAATATTATAAACATAGTTTAAGTTGAAAAAAATCAGAATTCTCAAAATCCTTTTCCACTCACATTATGCCGTTCTCTTCTCTCATTTTCTTCGTCGAGAAATTCGTATGGGCACCGGAACCGTTCCAGTCTTGCACCGGCTTGGGATCGAACGTGACGATGACACCGTACTCCTCGGCCAGCCGGTGCAGGATGTACCTAGCGACCCACAGATCGTCGCCGGCGGTAACTCCCACCGAAGGCCCCACTTGGAACTCCCATTGAGACGGCATCACCTCCGCGTTGGTACCAGAAATCGGAACACCGGCGTATAGACAACACCTGGGTAAATATTTTTTACGGTAAGCCGATACAATCTTAATATAACTACAGTTCATCAATGTCATGTCGGTTCGCTCGTTTTTAGGCACGTGAGTATCTTCTGGAAGCAATGCAATAGCTAATTCCACTGTCTAATTAATAAAAACCAACTCCAGAGTTGTCGCGAGTATGTTTAGTGGTTCGTCCCACTTATCCCTGTGGCCTATCGTAATAAAGGCAAGAGAGAGTTCTCTAAATGGATTCTCTCCACGTTAAATAGGGGTATATATACAATCATTGCAGAAGCATATCTACAGAGTGGCAGAACTGCGCAAATGCCATAGGCCCCCACCTCGCGAGCTCGGAGATAACCAAACATTTTTAACAAAATTGAGTAAAATTAAAACAATTACACACCCTATATAAATTCAAATAAATTATTAATATTTAAACGCACTCATAAGAAATAAATCAATTTTAGTACGCTACCAATTGTCTATTCGGTTTATTGAAAATTAGATGAGGTTTTCGCTATTATTTCGCAAGGGAAAGGTCAAATTGAAGATTGAATTAAGATTAAATTTCTATTTCATTATAAATGTGTAATACTGTTGGGTCACTATATCAGTGATTTATTAAAACTAAATTACAACGTGACGACTTCTACTGGGGCCCACCCAATGAATTTGCCAAGGGCCTTAGACGGTGTAGTTACGCCACTGATATAATGATGCCAAAACGTGACAGACTCAACCTGTGTATTGTGGTCAAACTTGATTGCCTGTTATCACCGACTGATTCTTAGACAGACAGAGTTTTCAGCTGGGCAATATTTAAATGGATATTACACGTACCGGTAATGAGCCTCGACAAGATCTCTGGCGAATACTTTGTTGGCCCCGACGCCGCAGTAGTAGGGGCCTTGTGGTGGCGGGAAACCGCCCGGTGGCCACCCGAAGGGTCGAAGGTCAGAGTCCAAAAGGATGTATTCTTGTTCTATCCCGAACCAGGGTTCGTCGTCCTTACACTTGTCATATGCCTCTTGACACCGGATACGGTGATTACTTTCTGTTTAAATTGAACATGAGATATGTTTATACACCTTTTTCGAAGCGATGAGAGCTTAGTGGTAGCGTACACGACTTCACGTCAAGGGACGTGAGTTCAAATTCAACCACCTACAATTGAGCTTTCGGTGAAGGAAAACTAGCTAGCTACCATCTTCAAGTTGAAAATCTGCCGTCAAATACTCAATGGGTATGTACCAGCAGTTGCGCTCGAGAGCCAGTCCCTCCACAGGTTTAGCGTGTCTACCAACTTGGGCCGTATCGTAACTTGAGATCAGTTGCGATTATAGCCGTAACGCAAATCTTAAGTATAATTTTTTTTATTAAAATGTAATAAATGTTCAAAACCGTTTCCTTGTCGCAAACTTTTAATAGTGACTGCTAATTCGTATGAATATTTCGCACATTGTCGATAATGATAATAATTTCGATCGACAATGTGCGAAATACAATATATATATTTCTAAAAAAACATTAATCTTGAATATAGTCCTATTTTCCGCCAGTAATCGTAAAAAGTTGTATAATGATTTTTAAATTGTTAATTTACAAGGCTTAACTGAGGTATGACCTTTGCCAGACAGCATTCAGAAATAATATAGTACATATATGATAAGTCTTGATTTTTGACACTGGTCGAAAACTATCATATATAAATAGTTTTAACAAAATAATAATTATAATCAATGATCATTTAGTTGTATATTATTATCAATGAAATCGGTGTTAATTAAAAATCACTGTAATTTAATAGATTTAATAAATGATAAAAATAAATATCAACACGACGTTGTTGCAGTCAAACATTATTTTTTCACAAAAAAATCCATTGGAATAATGCTCGTGAAACAGTCTTATAGGATTTGCGAATCATGAAATTAACTATAAAATACGAGAATATATAAAAATAATAAACAATTAAAGTAATACATTAATAATAAATTGTAATCTAAATAAATAATGATGTAAGAATAGTTATTTAAGATTTTTATGTTTTTAAACTAAAAACTAAGAGATATTTTGACAAATCTTAGAGGCCATAGATAAATAAATACCTGTGGGTTCCATGTTGTATTTGAATGTGTCGCACATAACGAGAATGTGGTTTCCACGTCTAAACGGGTCCTTATATATGGCACGGGGTACTAAGAACGTGTCCGAGTTGTGCCCGTCCGCTTGTCCAGTGGAACTGCCATCGAAATTCCACACTGGCAGATCTGTAATTTATAAACATATGAGACATACATATTATTGTTCATTTTAATCTGTATATAGAAGAAAAAAAAAACGTTGGTTAGCTGATTGACTACTGAAGGTAGAAACGGGAAATTTGGACTGCAGCTCCCTTTTGTGATGTAGAGACTCACTCACTAAGAAGCGATCTTTCGAAATTGAACTGTTTATATACGAAAGTGGCAATGTTCGTATGAGGAAGAGAAATAATCACCTATTGACTTAAAATTATGCAACATTACTGATCGATAAAAATAAAACGCACACTACAACATTTCTACAATTTCATTCTCTACGTGTGTATGGAGATCAAAATTTTCAACCGATATACAGTTACAATATATGAATGAACAGATCTGTTATAATACTGTGGTACCTACAAAATATTTAAAAAATTCTGTGTCTATTACTTTATATCTGTGATTCAGTTATATCGATAACTTCCGGCCTCTGAATAATCGTTTGTTAATTTTCATATATAAAAGAGAAAACCAAACGATATTATCTAAGTTCTTATAGTCTACATATTTAATTAAATCAATTTATCCATATATAATAAAAAATAATGTGTCTGTGTGTATGTTCTCCGTAAATCTCAAAACGGCTGGACTAAGTTTAATTGAATCTTCAGCCAATCATCAGACTTTTAGTGGGTGGTTTTATGAAGTTTAGCAATGATAAAATAGTATTAAGTACTAGTTTTGACGTACAAAAGCGCCTTCTTAGGGCCTAAGATAAATAAAGATTTTTGATTTGATTTTCATTTGAATAGAGATATTCGAGTTCTTAATGCCCTATGGTTGTAAATATTCTGCGCTGCCCGCAGAATATTAGTTTATTATAAACGTGATTACTAAATACAGTTTATACACGGTATGAAACTAATCTAATTGACTACATATACTTTAGCGGAAATGTCTACGAGTTTCTCTCCAACGTCACCGTGTGAAACCTTTTGTGTTTTCATCAAAGCAGTTTTCGTTTTTCCGTCGCCGAACCACGCATCGGACGTCATATACGCTTTCTACGTCTTTAGCCGAGTAATGTGGAAATGAATTCAGGTTAGCATGTTTCCATTGCAGATTCTCATTTGCCTGTGTCTCATATCTCTCGTTCATCGCCTCCAATATCCGAGTAAGCTTGTCTACGGAATAAACGACTCTTGAAGCGATGATAGCTCAGTGGTAGTGTGCACGACTTCGCGTCAAGGGACGTGAGCTCGAAAGCGATCACCTACAATGAGCTTGAGCGCCCGGTGAAAGAAAACATCGTGAGGAAACCACAGCATGGTGGTAGGGCTTTTTCTAATGCCCGCCTGGGTAGCTACCACCCTCAAGTTGTAAACCTGCCGTCAAATACCACTAGGTGTGTTCCGGCAGCTGCACTTGAGAGCCAGTTCCTCCGCAGGTTTAGCGTGTCTACCAACTTGGCCGTATCGTTAAGATCATGTGAGATAATTGCCTTAACGCTTAACCTTGAGTTTAAAAAAAAATGCGAATATCAGTTTGATATGTTGCTACGTTTTAAGTAACTTCCGGTGTCATCCGGAGTGTATGACGTCGAAGCATTTTTTTTTTACCTCCGGCATTACCCCTAACATAATCAGGGATTTTTTTATAATATATTTTTTTTTCATTGTGTGCCTTTTTTTTTCTTTCTAATTTTAATTTGAGCGCATTCTTTTACTCTTATTTCAGTTCTTATATTAATCCAATTTCTTATTCTAATAATACAATTTTTTTTTAATCAGTATTTGCCATAATCCGCACTGTAGACCTCGTTATACAATACCGACCGAGGTAGGTGGTGTGGACACGTATTGCGCATTGATGATTATTATTTATACGTGATTAGTGTTCCAAGGTTTGGACAAAAAAGACTCTAAAAGCCAAGTGTTAAAAGATACACCAAAGCCTTTCTACACGTATACGTACAATTAAGACGGCCATTTGGACGGACGCTTGAAAGAAATAAAACGTTTTGGGGGCGCCGTCATCGAAATCGATATGGACTATATATATATATTATATATAAGGGCTCGTGGCAGGTGGATTCGAACTCATGTCCATTGGACGCGGCGTCCATAGATACTACCAACTGAGCTATCATCGCTTGAAAAGGTAATTTCAAAAAGTGTTTGTTTACAAACGAAAAAAAAAGTGGCACTGAAAATATATATATATATTTTTTTTTTAATATTTTTAAACTGAAGGTAGACACTGTAACATGACCTTTTCCGGACAACCTACACCTCAGTCCGCCCCGTGACCGCGAAGGCTGAAAAGCTTTCGAAACGTCGGGATCTAAATCAATAAATAACCGCGATAAAGCCCGTTTAAATTAATTTTATTTCGACGAGTAATATTCGCGCAAACATAAGAAAGTCATGTCGAGTAGTTAACGTGAGAAGGAATGACAACCAAATAAACAGACGTACATACGCATCGAAAATATTAGTTGGGGATTAATGTGAAGTATGAAAATAAACAGATACGCTCGTGGAATAATTACTTTGACCTGAAAACATCACGGTCAGCGGA
Source organism: Actias luna (assembly GCA_039707435.1). Taxonomy (NCBI): domain Eukaryota; kingdom Metazoa; phylum Arthropoda; class Insecta; order Lepidoptera; family Saturniidae; genus Actias; species Actias luna. Next base: position 20,254,446 of record JAZHAC010000001.1, on the reverse strand, counting down.
GGTCATATTGCTCAGGAGAATTACTCTAATTGCTATAGCTAATAAGGTCGTAATTTAACTGGGGAATATTTAACTAACGTTTAACCCTTTTACCGTGCAGGTATCGTTTTGGGATATGTTTAATTAAAATTAATTATCAAGGTCATCTCTTCAGCCGACGTGGCAGATTACAATTGTAACTGTGATAGAGCTAAAGCTATATTAATATTAAAGAGCAGAAAAGTTTGTTTGTTAAAACGCGGTAAAATAAACTGACAGATTAAAAAAAAATATTACTTATATAATATATATATATATATTTTTTTTTTTAATCTCACTGTTAGTTTAGTTTACCTAAACAAACAAACTTTTCTGCATATATATTTACACATATATATATATAGACCAATTATTGAGGAATGTTTTAGTCTATTTAACATCACGCTATCACCAATAGAAGCAAAACTCTATTGAAAAAAGTAACGAAAGCGGGCATTTCTCAACTACATTAACTTTTTGGTAGATATCATCACAATTATCTCTGGTAGATAGATAGACGAATAACTAAAAATATATAATATCTAGCTTTGCAAGTCGTCCGTCTACCGCGTGAATAGATAGATGGAAGGAATAAATAGATAGAATAGACCATGGGTTTATCAAAAAACGAATGGGAAAACATTAAAAAAAAACCTAACCTAACCCTTTTTTTCTACCTCTCTAGCCTTGGGTAAAGCGTGTGGCCTGAGGGTTACCTAACCCACCTAACTCTAACCTAACCTTTATTTGTCGTGAAGAAGGTCTATTGCGACGTTATAACTCATTTCGGGGGATACGTCACACCTGTGGGGGGACTCCCCCGGTGTTACACAGGGAATACCCTTTATCCGGTTAGCGAATAACTAGACACTTCAAATATCATAAGCTGTGATTGAAATTTCATACAAAAATGGATAGATACATGAAATCATTAGAATCCAGAGACAATTTATGATTACATCATGAAAATCCTCACTTATTTACTAATAATAGTATTATAAATTCGAACTTGAGTTTATTTGTTTGTGTAAGCCTAGCCGCTGAACCGATTACGATGAATTTTAGTATAGAGATATATAGGTGACCTCGGAGACGATCAGAGGCTATCGAAAAACTTATTGGAAGTGGGCTAAAGAGAGGGATGAACTTTATCGCATTTTTTAATGGAATAGAAGGCAAACGAGTAAGCGTGTCAGCTGACGGTAAGTGATCACCGCCGCCCATGGACACCCACAACACCGGGGAATCGCAGGTGTGTCCCCGGCCTTTATTGGAGGGACTGGTTTTCAAGTGCAACTGCCGGAACACACCTATTGGTCAACTTGTGGGTGGTAGCTAAGCCAGGCGGGCATTAGAAAAAGCTCTACCATCTATCATACAAGCTTGGCTATATAAGATTTTCTACAAGCTTTATAGAATAAATGTTATTACCAGTGTAATAATTGTCCGAAAATTATTACTATCACGAGCGGAGCCGCGGATAAAAGATAGTATGTATATGCAATCTATATATGGACCGTTTATTTTGAAAGTGGTGTAAGTCCATTTTTGAGAAAAATGAGCTATCACGTAATTCATGCATAATTTAATGTAAATTTTTTTTTTTTTTTTTTTATATATCTAGTCCGTGTTTAATTTCTCAAAAAATCCCATGTTTTGTACAACTTAAAATCGGTCGGTAAATTAAATTGCATTATCAACAAATATAGAGTAACCTTTAATTTTCTCGAAACAAACGAAAATGGACTTACACCACTTTCAAAATAAACGGTCCATATATTTTTCCTAAACGCAAGCTTGAATTTTTTTACTAGATTCTATAGCACAAAAGTCTGCCAGGACACCAAGTACTTGATCTAACTTTATTTACCTTTAGGCACCTTCGGTATGAAAGAGAGGGTGCGGTCTTTACATCTAAGGTGCTCGCCGGTTCCATCGATCCATATATACGTGGCGAGGATCCTGTCAGCGGGCAGCGGAAGATCGTTGTACCTCCCGAGCAGGGTTTTTGACAGCACCGCATTCGGGGAGTTTGTTAGCACCGGCCCCGATAATATCTTCGGGTTGTCTGTGGAAAGAGGAGATTTCGTATACAAACACTTATATTATAAGCGTCTTTTTTTGTCTGTGTCTGGTGTTTATTAACTTCGCCGGCGGTCGACGACAGCGTCCATGTGTTGCACGTTGCTCTGTCTTGTCTGTCGGAACTTTTCTCATTCGCTTCAGGCCGTATGTTTCGAACGTCGTTGAATGTTGAATCAGTGTTGGTTTATTCGGAAACATCTCATGCTGAGGTCATCGGTGGGGCCAATATATACAGAGAATTTCGATTGCAATGTCGACGGAGTGATAAGCGAACAATTACGTTTTTTATGAAAATATTGTCATATTTGTATTTGCGTATATCATAATGTTTTGACATTAGCTTATCGCATAACAGTTATGACGCACGTACGACAAAAAGTGTGTATGCAGTATGGAATCTTGAATAAACCCTAATTTGTTAACATTGTTAATAGTATCGAGAATGTCATGTGATTAATAAATTGTATGTTTTTTTTTTATATAGTGTATAAGTTTAGCGTTACGGCCACAATCTCACTTGACGTTAAGCGACCATGTGGTCCGAGATCGTGGACACGCTATGTCTAGTGGCGGGACTGACTCAAGTGCAACTGCCGGAACACGCGTATTGGTATTTGGCGGCAGATTTTCTGCTTGAGGGTGGTAGTAGCCAGGCGGGCATTAGAAAAAGTCCTACCACCATGCTATGGTTACCTAACAATGTTTTCCTTCACCAAAAACTCAAGCTCATTAGTAATAGTTAGTATCGCTAGTAGATTCTATAAATTATACAATTTAACAAAATTGGGGGAGTTTTTTTTATGTTTATCATAGTGACTGCACTGTGCCAAGTACGGTACAATCCAGGTCAGCGGTGACTGACAATGATCCAAAATTCACAATCAGTCACCGCTGTCATGCTGGTCCGCTTAGATACCTTTTCACGCCTTTTCGAAGGACCCTATGTCATAGGAGGGTGGGAACACGCTGACCGGAAAACGGTTCCACCGCTCCACGGCACGAAAGAATTATTAATCGGCAAAGTTATATATAAATAATTCGAAAAACATAATATATATTTTATTTATCAGTTTACTCGTACCTTCAATCTTCGCGTGAGAGGGGTCTGACATGATTCCGTTGATCATATATACCTCTGTCCTGTAACAAAAAATAGAAAATTTAGCGTTTTAAGAAGTATACACACACTTAATATATTTGTAATTACTTGTCGCAAGAATAAAAATGTGTTTGTATCTATAATTTGGAAAAATAAAATTGTATCTATCGATGGAATGAACGCATGAATGTTGGGAATATATAGTGTACAAACATTCACATAAACAATCAGTGTATGTAGATGCAGTGGTTCGCTCAGCGGTCGAGTGTCAACCATGATTATTATTGAATATTTGAAGATATTTGAATATATGGATATATGAATAAATAATTGTTAATTAAATTGTTATTGCCATCCGACTTTACCCGAACGAGCGTCACGCAAATACGTTGCTGAACACAATTTCAAAGCCCTACAACAAGAAACAAAAATAATTGTTGAGACCCGACTTATAGTTAACAAGCTTAGAGCGTTCAATCAAACAGACAAACAAACTTTTCCCAGCAGAGCTCCCTAACTATAAATATAGCCTATGTTACTCAGGTATAATGTAACGTTGTGCTGGTGAATTTTTTTTTTAATTGGTCCAGTGATTTTTGAATGTATTCGTTACAAACATACATAAATACAACACTTTCCTTATTATAATGTTATTATTAATATAGATAATACGATATATTGTCGCGTGAAGGAAACTTGTTAAAAATCATCGAATAAAGCTAACCGTGAAATATTATATATATACATATATTTTGTTTATTTTAATAATCTTCCGGTTTTAAATTTAAATGATATTTAACACAATCTCTTCTCCTTGACATTTATAAGGAACGGCATTTTTTAAATAAACTATGAAACTTATCAATTGTGATATACACATTTTAGCGGTGAATTTACATAAAGGACATTCGTAGACCGCGTTATATAACCGTGTCTTATGTGATAATCAATATTAAATATGTCCAATGGTATTGAAATATATCTTGCGTGTTTATAAAATTTGAATATTCGCATAAAGAATTTCATGGGCGCCGACCTAATGATATTTATACTGGATTGTAGAACAAAACTACGACGCAAAAAGAAAAGAAAAACAATCAATAAGAAATAATACCTTAAGATAATGGAAAATGCTTCGAAAACACGGTGTTTAAAACTATGAACCACAGGCTTTGAATCGATATTCGAACATAAGTATTATTGAAACTTTGAGGAAAGTCTTCTAAAACTGGGAACTGAAGGAAACATAAAGAAAATTGTTTCATGAGCAGTGTAGAAAATGATAAAGTAATTTCATTTTTTGGAAATTCCTTATGGTGCGTCACGGAGGGTACCCTAGCCGGTAAAAACTATAGTATATGTATAGTATAGTCTATGTATGATGGCTATACAGTGTCTAATGTATAGTCTACGTGATGACTGTTATTATTATATATTAGTATAAATCATCGGAAACAAAATAAAGGTGTTAAGAAATCATGATAAAAATGTATACCTGAATAATTATTTTCGTTATACCTCGAACAGAATTTGAAATTAATATTTTTATAACAAGGATCTTCGTTCCTATCTGGTGTCCCACGACACCGCTCGTTTTTATTTATATTATTTATATATAAATCACTGCTAATCCATTTTGCTGGTGGTTTTAAAAGTATATTACAACTTTATAAAAACTTATCCTATATTCAGTTCCTCCTTACTCTTTCAGAGTTATTAACACTTGATTGTCTAAACAATAATTTTCATTGTTTTTTTTTCGAACTGACATAATCTGTTAGCCCCAAGGGCTTTGCCAAATTCACCAAACTTTTTGGGGCGAGTGCTGAGGGCACTCAGCCCCGGGGCAGCTGGCACAAGGGTGCCGGAACAGCCGAACCTCGTTTTGGACTGCTGTCGGTAAACTAAAAAGTATTCACGATCCTGACAGGGCCTTTTGACTGCATCGTGATCTCCATTATGTGTGCTCGCGTGAAACTAAAATTTTAGTTTAAATATTTTTGCCCGTTTTTCTGACGTTTCTCCGTACAGCTTTGCTCCTATGTGAGGTAGCGTGATGTTATATAGTCTTAAGCCTTCCTTGATGATTGTTCTTTCAAATGCAAAAATTACAAACAAACACTATCCGCATCGTACCACTTAGTTTTCGATTGCATTGTACTTTTGTAAAAAAAAACCTTCGATTTAAAACTGTACGCACAACATAGCGTTCGGGTGACGTGTTAGTTAATAGGTAAAATATAAACACCTGTACAGTGTATACATGTTCGACTAAGCAGAATGATTGTAATGAGGAGTTTATGTCGCCGTGGAACGTGTAATTTTATATTATTGATTGGCGTAATGCCCGTTAGTACAACGTCATGTAAAATCACGTGTATTCTGATTTTTTTTGTCGAACTGACACACGCTGTTAGCCCCAAGGGCTTTGACAGCTTCACCGAACTTTTTGGGGCACTCAGCTCCGAGGCAGCGAGCGCAAGGGTGCCAGAATGCCCGTACCTCGGCTTGGGCTGCTGCCGGAAAAACAAACAAGGATACGCAAGTCTAACTAATCGACAGGTCCTAAGTTACTAATTTCGTGACCCTAACACGACCTTATCGGGCAAGGGTGTATACTGATCTGCTATTACCCGAGTACTAGATATATGTATGTCTACGATATAAAGAGTCCAGTGTCACGATGTTTAATGCTACTCGGATTTTAAATTTCGTCTATGCCTTATAGGTTAAGTGTTTTATCCACAATCTCGCCTTATTTAAGTAACGATGTAGCCCAAGATGGTGGACACGGGACGTCCAAATTTTACACACTACTAGCTTTTTACTGTGTCTTCGTTTGTCAAACAATTCGGATGTCGTAATAAAAAGTTTCATACAAAGTTTATCACTCTCCTTACCCCACTTGCAATAAGTTTTTCGCGAGCAAAAGTATGCTATCACCGTATCCAGGTTCCCAACTGTCTCTACACCGAAATTCGTCATAATCGATTCAGCGCGGCGATTTAAGTGTGAAAGTATAACAAACAGACAAACTCACTTTCGCATTTATAATATTAGTAAGGATTTGTTCCAGCTTAAATATGTATATATTTTTATTATTTAAACATTTTTTACAGCGAAAAAATTATTTTATTTTAATAGAAAAATAGTGTTAAAATATGAAATCCAATCAGGACTTTCCTAATGCGTAAAAAGAAATTTTGAAAATAGCATCTCTAAAAATATGACAGTGGGGACGAATGGGTTTAATATAGATTCCAATAAAAATTCTACGTCATTGTTATTTAACATCTAATAGATGGAAAAGTACGATAATAATGTTTTGTTACCTGATACTAACTAGTCCATGGAATTTATGACGAGTAGAAACTTTAATTGACCATTTAGCGGAATACATAATATACGCTCATCTATATAATACTATAAAGGGATGTTTTTTTCTTTGTCTGAATTTTAATAACGAATAGTTCGATTTCAAAAATTACTTTTGCATTTGATAGCGAAATCGTTAACGAAGGATTTTTATTTATTAACATCTACAGGATGTTAAACTGTATCGGAAAAACTTACAAGGACCGGCTGGTAAAATGAAATATTTATTAGTAACACCTGAACAAAACCGCGGGCGTAACTAGTTATTAATATAGTGTACGTCAAAAAAACGATATACGATTTTAATGATTATTAGGTTTGAGAAAATTGTGTCCCTGAGTAAATTAATATTATAAATGTGAATGTAAGTTTGTTTGTTACGCTTTCACGCGAAAACTACTTAACCGATCATAAAAAAAAAGGAATTACGAATGATTTTTTTTATACTTCAGGATTAGCGTTATGGCCATAATCTCACCTGATCTTAAGTGACGATATGTCCCAAGTTGGTAGGCACGCTGAACCTGTGGAGGAACTGGCTCTCAAGTGCAGCCGCCAGAACACACCTATTGGTATTTGACGGAAGGTTTACAACTTGAGAGTGGTAGCTAGCCCCAGGTGGGCATTAGAAAAAGCCCTACCACCATGCTATGGTTTCCTCACGATGTTTTCCTTCGCCGAAAGCTGAAGCTCATTGTAGGTGCTTGGATTCGAACTCACGTCCCTTGACGCGAAGTCGTATACACTACCACTGAGCTATCGTCGCTTCAAAAAATACTTGTTTGTAATAAAATGTCAAATTCTCGATACTTTAACGCCAACTAGCATTCCAGAGTATAGGTGATAGGAAGTTCACCGGGTAAGCTATTAATTTAATATATTTAATATTCTGCCTTTATTTGCTACATAGAGCAACGATTCGACGAAATATTTTCCTAACGATTCTCGATACTAATGGAATTTAAATAAACCTTTACTATCGAATAATATATGCCGTATTATAGACGCTTACCGAATTTTATCGATTCGACATTGATTAAAATTCTTTGCATAAACGGAAATTAACGCATTCGCCCCAATTTCATCGGAACTGTAATGCGTTTATTATGTATATATATTTATATATATGTATGAGTAAATATGGAAATAATACGTCTTAAATGAATAATAAAAAATATCTAAACAACGTCAATTCATACGTTAATTTATCTAACTGTAATACGCAATAAATTTCTAGTGGCGTAAGATGAACAAATTCCATCCGAGATGTCATCGGGTCGATTTCGAAATTATGTAATCGAGTTCAATAATAGGTCGTATTCATTCTCTTGTAAATGTTACAATACAATAAAACTCTTCAGGGGCTAATTCTGTACATGTTTGTTGTCTGTCTGTCTATTGTCCCCTTGTGCGTGTACTGTTCTCATATTGCCGGATAGATTATAATGAAATTTTACACGTCGCTACCGTATTTTATCGATTAACATATAACATACTATCTAACCCGGTGAATGGCGTTAAAGTAGCAAGATTTTGAGATTTTTTGACAAACAATTGTTTTACCTTTCGAAAGTTTTTTTGTTTCAATAAAAAGTATCCTATGTTACTTCTAATACCTCCAGGAATACGTGTGCAAAGTTTCATGATGATCTGTTAAGTAGTTTCCGCGTGAAAGCGTAACAAGCAAAGTTACATTCACATTTATAATATTAGTAGGAATTGTGTATCATATAAAACCGGGTGACAGGGAAAAGTTATAAATGTTTAAGTTTTTTATTATAGTTAAGGCTTAGCGTTATGGTTATATCTCACCTGATCTTAATTGACGATACGGCCCAAGTTGGTGACACACTAAACCTGTAGAGGTACTGGCTCTCAAGTGCAACTGTCGGAACACACCTATTAGTATTTGGCGATAGATTTTCAACTTGAGGATGGTAGCTAGCCAGACGGGCATCAGATAAAGCCCTACCACCATATTTTTTAAGATTTATAAGACCAATGGATATTTCCCTTCACCGAAAGCTCAAGCTCATTATAGGTGGTTAATGCGAACTAACGTTCCATGACGCGGCGTTCCTACACACCACCACTGAGCCTTAAGTTAAGTTAGAGATGGTGTTAATTTTGAAAATAATAATCTTTTATAACCTAGCGAATAGTTGAAGCGATGATAGCTCAGTGGTAGTGTGCACGACTTCGCGTCAAGGGACGTGGGTTCGAATCCAAGCACTTACAATGAGCTTGAGCTTTCGGTGAAAGAAAACATCGTCAGGAAACCATTGCATGGTGGTAGGGCTTTTTCTAATGCCCGCCTGGGTAGCTACCACCCTCAAGTTGTAAACCTGCCGCCAAATACCAATAGGTGTGTTCCGGCAGCAGCATTTGAGAGCCAGTTCCTCCGCAGGCTTAGCGTGTCTAACAACTTGGGTCGTATCGTCACTTAAGATCAGGTGAGATTATGGCCATAACGCTAAACCTTAAGTATTAAAAAAAATAAAAATAATAAGATTGACAGATATTAGGGTATGTAGGAGTAGATGAAAACCGAAAGGTATATAGACGGACTGAGTGACGAATTATTTATGTTTAAAAAATGTGAACAGCGAGGTGACATCTGATACATTAGACTGGAAGAAGAAAATATGTTGTGACAACCCTTTTTTTATTAACGTGATGTTTAAAATCCAATTCTTCACGGACCACCTCATCACACACATTACCCGGGACCATGTGAAGGCGGAAGGGGCAGGGGGTGACTCGTGGGGTGTTAATCACCCAACGCTGCCCACCAAAACGCACCACGGTGGCACTCAAACTCCCGTGTTTCCAGAGACGTAAGCCAGCGCTCACACTTCTAGATATTCTGTATATATTAGATTGTATCTAGAATAATTATCTACAAGTTTAGCGTTACGTAATAACCGAAAACGGGGTTTTCTCATTCATGCCTAATATAGAATTCTATTCCGGTTAACGCCGGTTGAATGTCGATCGATATCTCATTGAATAAACGTGCTAATTGTTACCCCCTTTAGAGGCATTCAAAGTATTAGTGTAAATAGTCCGAATGAAATAAGTATGCCACGTTTTTTTATATATATATATCGATTTGTATATTAACATGGTTAGCACAAGTTGACTTACGTAAATCGCCTTATTGGAAACATGCCAGACGCACCGCCAGAATGACACATATGGGTATATTGTAGTTCACGACATCAGTAAACCATAGAAATCATTTGTGTGCCCCATGTGAAGTACAGTACAGTACAGTGAAGCGATGATAGCTCAGTGGTAGTGTCTACGACTTCGCGTCAAGGGACGTGAGTTCGAATCCAAGCACCTACAATGAGCTTGAGCTTTCGGTGAAGGAAAACATCGCGAGGAAACCATAGCATGGTGGTAGGGCTTTTCTAATGCCCGCCTCGGTAGCTACCACCCTCAAGTTGTAAACCTGCCGCCAAATACCAATAGGTGTGTTCCGGCAGCTGCACTTGAGAGCCAGTTCCTCCATAGCCTTAGCGTGTCTACCAACTTGGGCCGTATCCTAAAAAAGTGCTATTGCCGAGGGGTAGACAGAATAACCTTAAATACCGCGCGAACAAAGTAAATACATAAAGCAGAGAAGCTGTCAAAGCCCTTAAGGCTAACAAGTTTATTAGTCATATGTGGATAATTTCTCCTGACTTCCGGTTCACTGCAAGTTCCCACTTCATCTTGAGACTGTAGTCTGAAGCCTAGTTAGCGTGTAGGAAAGATCTATGCTGGATATGTAGTCCATATAATGTTTAGAATGTCATCCTATAGATTTTATCTTGGTTTTCTGTACGAAGCGAATATATATAAAAGTAGTATGTTGCTATTATTGATGGACGTACGCATAACATATAAGTTATTTTTTATATCACGCACGTAACTGGAACTGTATGTTCCACGATATATATACTTCCTTCGTTGCTTCCTAAAAGATATTTCGTCTTTTATTTACTCATTAGCTGAAACAACAACAACTGAATATTGAATTCGAATTTGGTTAATTAATAAAATAAAAAGTTTATTCATAAACATAGTATTTATTATTGTAATGCTCTATGATAACTGAGAGTTATGTAAAATTTATATAATCGTTAAGTTTTTTTTTAATATTTTCTCATTTTTTTTAATTTCCGCTCAATTTCCTTGATTTTTTCTTCCATAAGAACCTTCTCCTGACAATAATTAATACAACAAAAAAAGAATTAGAGAAATCGTTCCATCCGTTCACGCGTGAAGCGATGACCGAGGGAAATGGAGATTTATATATATATATATAACTTTTTATATTTTCTTATATAAACTTCGAAGATATCTGTAATTCAATAACAACACAAGTTTATTTTCCTACTGTGCCCTGTATTCCTTTTATTTTATTTATTTATCTGTTATGTTGCGTATGTTTTAAATAAATACGTTGTATCGATTATCTTATTGGGTCGACGTTTATATCTATTTGGGTTAATGGCCAATTACGAACGATACAAAGAGACTAATTCTACGATATTGTTTATACGGAATATAATTGATTATAAATCTGTATTCTTATAGGCCAGTGTTGACATTCTGTTTATAATTTAATTTCGTGTTACGAAGTCCGAAACGCCCTATGTTTTTTTTTAATATATTTACTTTGTTCGCCCGGTATTTAAGCTTATTCTGCCTCGAAAATACCATTTTTTTCTGGATAAATGATACTCCATGTCCTTTTGTATGGAATAGGGGGCAAACGAGCTAGTGTTTCACCTGATGGTAAGTGCATCGCCGCCCATGGACACCCATAACACCAGTGGAATCGCTGGTGTGTTGAAGGCCTTTATTGGAGAGCAGATTTTCGTAGAAGACGGTAGGTAGCCAGGCGGACATTAGATAGAGCCCTACCACCATGCCATGGTTTCCTAAAGGTATTTGTTTCCCTTCACCGAAAACTCAAGTTCATTGTAGGTGTTAGGATTCGAGCTCACGTCCCATGACGCGGCGTGCCTACACACTACCACTGAGCTATCACCGCTTCGTGGAAGCTGTGATTACTTCAGACACGTTGTTATGGATTGCTTATAATTATGTACAGTGTAGACACTTTGTTCTAGTGTAATTTTGATGTGCGATGGCTCAGTTAGTAAGTGTGTACGAACGGATGTGAATTCAAATTCTGCCAGAGAGGCTGAGCGTTCGGTGAAGAAAGGCATTGTAATGGAACCATAGCATAGTGATAGGGTTTTCTCTAATGCCTACCCGGCTAGCTACCACCTTCAAGTTGCGGATCTGCCGCCATATATGTAATGGTGTGTTCCGGCAGTTGCATATGAGAGTCATTCCCTCCCCCAGACTCAGCGTGTCCCCGAGATTGTGGGCAAAACGCTAAACCTATAAAGAACATAAGAAAAACAATGGAAACAATATACAAAGTGATTTATGTTTTTGTTGTTAATTACTTATTATAAGTATATCGTCTATCGAGTAGTTTGTAGTGGTCATGCGTTGCGTTGTTCTGAACTAACTCCATATACGTGTGGTCACGTCTGCTAATGACATCGCCTGTTGGCTGTCAATAAAGCTTTTATTTATGTACAAGACGTACGAAAGGACACGATAATAATCTTCATTAGTAGCATAAAGCGACACAGTTTCTACGTTCGTTTGAACGCGTTTATCTTAAATACAAGCGATTGGTAAAAAAAAAAATTGTGTTCGATGTAAAACAAGATGTACAGAGCGTGCGAGGAATGTGATGAGAAAGGACCGGATGAAGTGAATGCGTTGCTAACGTGGATGTATCGAAGTGGAAAACGTTGGGCTGACCCCAAATACACTTTGGGGACAGGGCAATATTATGATGACCGTGATGGTAGGAATAACCGAGGAAGGCTTTAAGTTATTTAACACCACGCCACCAGAGATAGGAGAAAAGCTGCCTTGAAAAACGTTACAGAAACGTTCTAAAATTATGAAATGATTTTAAGTCAGTTACACACAAAAAAAATGTACTGTTAGTGTATATATAGACGGGGGAAGATGATATGTTTCTCTGCTCGGTTGGTCAACCGATTTTTCATTTCATAGCACTTGACGGGCTTTAGCGTTGGGTATACAAGAAATATTTTACAAAGTTTTTCTTTTTTTTTACAGCTGTTTATATATTTTATACTTAATGTTTAGCGTAAATACGGCCCAAGTTGATAGACATGCTAAGCCTGTGGAGAAACTGGCTCTCAAGTTCAGCTGCCGGAACACACCTATTGGTATTTGGTTTGTTTACAACTTGAGGGTGGTAGCTAGCCAGGCGGGCATTAGAAAAAGCCCTACCGCCATGCTATGGTTTCCTCACGATGTTTTCCTTCATCGGGCGCTCAAGTTCATTGGAGGTGCTTAGATTCGAACTCACGTCCCTTGACGCGAAGTCGGACACACCACCACTGAGCTATCGTCGCTTCATATTCTTTGGAATTGCTTCTATTTAAGACGCTGTCACGCAAAATCTAAATACGTATCGATTTAAGCTACGATTATTCGAAGCGGAAACGTTTGTGTATATTTCCTTTTTTTTTTTTGGATACCACAGATCTTATGCCATTTTTAATAGAGTTTTTTCCCGATAATTAAACAAAAGATGAGCACCTTACTGTATTCATTGGCCCTATATTTGTTCATTCGAATAAATATTTCACCTTTTGGCTGTATGTTTGATCATGAATTTATACGTTAGAACTTACGCCCAGCGAAACGGAAGGCTGACGAATATTATATAAAGAAGAATCAATGTTACTATGTATGTTCATTATTTGTGTGTTTGTTAACTATATGTGTAATTGTGCTGAAAATTTGGAGAGTTGATCACACGAAAACCGCTTTGTTTCTTGTAACACTGCAACGAGCTCTAGTAATATGTATATTATAATTTAAATCATTTATATTGGCATAGACAAGAACAAATCAAAGTACTACCTTTGTATAACAACAGATAAGACATAAGTTATTTTGCGTTTCCACGCCAGAGCTAGTAATTCTCTTAAGTGTCATTTTCTATGAAAAATTCTTGATCTATACACTTTTGGAACTATTGGCTTGCATTAAATGCCACACAGAAATACAGCTGCCAAGAAAAACCTTGGATTGACATCTGTTAAATAAACATTGATGACCTAAGAAAAAAATATTAGCACGCTACCACGTATTTCTGTAAACGAACCGACTCATCTTGACCTCTGCGTACAGATCTTTAACATTTATTTATTGTACCCGTAACACAGTCCAAAAATTCGACCTCCGCCGCCCTTACGCGGCTTGCCCGATAAGGTCGTGTTAGGAACACTAAATTAGTAAGTCAGGACCTGTTGGTCAGTTAGGCTCACGAATCCTTGTTCAATTTCCGGCAGCAGCCCAAGCCGAGGTTCGGCAATTCTGGCACCCTTGCGCCCGCTGCCCCGGTGCTGAGTGCCCTCAGCACTCGCCCCAAAAAGTACGGTGAAGCTGTCAAAGCCCTTACGGCTAACAGCGTATGTCAAGTCGAAAAAAAAAAAATGACAGTTCAATATTTCAAAACGATGAAATAACACGTAGATTTGTTGTTTGTATATTTTGTGGTCGCTCGGAAACAACGGGTTTTTTTGGCTTAGAACGTACACATTGTTAACTACGTAATATAGAGACAATAAATTTCCGCAGACTTAAGAATAGTATAGAATTGAACTGAGCAAGAAATGGAGCAGATATTTTCGAATATAGCCGAGTTATTGGTACTATTGGTTTTACTGAATCTATATATTAATGTTCTTAAGCGGAAAAGTGTGTTTTAAGCCGTTCATTTTACGAACTGCCGGCCTTGAAATATTCTTATTGTATTTGATAGACCAATCACTGCGGAAGGTTTTACGTTATTTAACATGACGCTACAGTCTATAGGAGGAAAGCAGTATTGGTAAAAGTTACAAAAACGGGCAAAAATGATTAAATTACACTTTTAATTCAACGCGAATGAAGTCAACGGACATCCTTTTTGATATTATAAATTCGAAAATGAGTTTGTTTGTTGCTGTTTCACGCTTAAACCGCTGAATCGATGGAAACCTACGGAGTTAAGACGGAGTTAGGCTGCTTTGTCTCGTGAAACACTTATTGAAAGTTGAGTTTGAGACTTTGTATGAAACTTTTTCCGATCCGATTTGTTTGACAAAATCAATATTAAAACGAGCGAAGCCGCACGCAAAATCTAGTACTTAATACATGTATATTTAGAACAAAGTGTTTTTCGCCCGTCAGATGAAATTATCCACCTTCATTTTCCTTTACAATTATTTACGAGGTCGCCGACTGCATATCACGCGACACACCCGTGTTCCGCGGACGGGCGCGTCGCTCCAAATGCGTGTAACAATACAGCTTCCCAATATTATACCACACAAAAAACACTAAATTTGAAATTTGTTCAATTAAAATGTTCACAAATGGAATGAAATACATTTCTAGTTTATTTAATTATATTAATTTATATCGATATCTATATTAAATCAATTGTAATCAAGTTTTATTATCGCAAACCGGTTGTACAATAAATAGGTCGCTAGGCAACGTGTAATTTACGCAGAATCAATTGTCAGTAATATAGGATTTTAATTGAGACATTGCAACATTATAGAACTGGATACACCGGTTTCTCTGTAGAGGGAATGAAACGGTCTTGACCTATGATAATATTTACTACGACTGACTTTCCAATATCACAAAATCCATTCCTTTATTGCGTAATTCGAAATCGTGGCGATCTAATCCAGAAACGGCAATGTACCGAGTGTCGTGCCTTAGTTTAGTAATTGTTTTTTTAGTTCAGAGTTTGAACGTAATATAGAATCGGATATAGCACCGTTTCCCACTAGTAGGTCACGAGTGAATATTGAACGGGTCCTTGAAACTGGTACGATAGCTCAGTTGGTAGTGTGTTGGAACGCGGCGTCAGTGGACTTGAGTTCGATCCCTGCATTGAGAGCTTCCGGTGAAGGAAAACATCGTGATGAAACCATAGTATGGTGATTGGGTTTTCTCTAATGCCTACCCGGTGAAGTATCACCTTCAAGTTGATGATTTGCCGCCAAATACCTATAGGTGTGTTCCGGCAGATGCATTTGAGAGTCAATCCTTTCACTAGGCTTATCGTGCTCGTCGTTTCGTTTCGTAAACTTTGAAGCGTTGATAGCTCAGTGGTAGTGTGTACGACTTTGCCTCAAGGGAGATCAGTTCGAAGCCAACCACCTACGGTCAGCTTTCGGTGAAGGAAATCATCGTGATGAAACCATAGCATTTCGCTATTGTCATAACAATTTCGCTAATTCTTTTGTCGTCGTGTTAATTATTGTCAGGGGACGGTTGTTTTTTATTATAGCGGTTTTAGCGTTATGGCCGTAATCTCACCTGATCTTAAGCGATGATACGGCCCAATTTGATAGATACGCTATACCTGTGGAGTAACTGGCTCTCAAGTGCAGCTGCCGGAACGCACCTATTGGTACTTGTCAGCAGGTTTTTAACTTGGGGGTGGTTGTTACCCAGGCGGGCATTAGAAAAATCCCTACCACCACGCTATGGTTTTCTCACGATGTTTACCTCATTGTAGGTGGTTGGATTCGAGCTCACGTCCCTCGACGCGAAGTCGTACACACTACCACTGCGCATATATGGGGGGCACGTTAAGTCTAGTGGAGGAACTGGCTCTCAAGTGCAACTGCCGGAACAAACCTATAGGTATTCGGCGGTAGATCTTCAACTTGACAGTTGTAGTTAGCCAGGTGGGCATCAGGAAAAGCCATACCACCATGCTATAGTTTCGTCACGATGTTTTCGTGTGTAGTGTTCGAACGTGCGTAATGTGTTCGAACCGACATAGTTTGTATACACTGCCAAGAGTGATATCAACGCGTTATTCACCTTTTCCCACCATCGCACTTGATGGAAAAATCTGTTCATAGCGTGTATAGAGGAGTACTGAATAGGTCGGAAAGTTTTGGTGATTTGGTGATGAGTGAGTCGTAGTTTCGTATATATTTATACATAAAAAGCTGTGTTCAGATTTCGTTCGAGTGAAAATAACAATTGTTTAATACTTTTTTTCACGTTTTTGTAACTTTTTTTCAGTACCGCTTTTCTCTTATTCGCGTTGGCGTGATGATAATTAACTGAAAGTCTTCCTTAATAGTTGCTTAATGAAATACAAATAGTTTCGAAAATCCAAAACCTCATAACGTAATTGTATGACGTACATTTAAGCCTTCATATTAAATAAAGAAAATAATTACTTTTTTTAAATAAATTACATTGAATTTGACGGTAATTTTCAATAGGTTAATACTCAGAATGATATTGACGCGAACGAAAAAAAAAACCAGACTCAAAAAGCGAAGTTTTTTGGGCATTATTGACCACATACATCATCGATAACAGGTTCAGCGTGTCTACCAACTTGGGTCGTATCGTCGAACTTAAGATCAGGTGAGATTATGGCCATAACGCTAAACCTTAAGTATAAAAAAAAAAAACCGGCACATACAGACAACCCGACGTCCACAGAAATATTTTTATAGCGTTTTTAAAGTATCCACCGTCATAAAAAGTGTTCTTGTTGATATTTATCAACGCATTTTATATTCAAAGTGCACAAAAGATCGGATAAAAGCAATTTAAGCCGAGATAAATGCTTCACCTTGAGAGAGTGAGAGTAATGCACTACTCAGACGCTTCACGTTACGAGACGTGCAATAATGATTGAAATCCGATTAGTAGTTCAGTTCAATTCAAATAAACAAATAAAATAACTCTATACTCTTTATCATAAATAAAAAATCAAAATTTTCTACGCGTTTATTGAATAAAAATTAAAACTGCATGAGAATAGGTAACTGTGTGAGAAACGAAGCGCGTCACAATGGAAAATCTTGCATTTCCTATATGAGATAATATAATAAACGGCATAGATTATGATGTATTTGTATACTCGAGTGCTGGCGTACGCGAGTCTAGTGAAAATTAACAACACAAGTTTTTATAATCTGTCCGATTTTCAATTAACAAGCGTAATTCAACGTAAGGCTCTCGCGGCCTCGACTGCGTTACTACGTTGCAAGCACCGCAAGCACATTTCCTTCACATTGGCTATTTTAACTTATGTACAATTCATTTATGTATCACGGTATTTGAAGCGATGATAGCTCAGTGGTAGTGTGCACGACTTCGCGTCAAGGGACGTGGGTTCGAATCCAAGCACCTACAATGAGCTTGAGCTTTCGGTGAAGGAAAACATCGTGAGGAAACCATAGCATGGTGGTAGGACTTTTTCTAATGCCCGCCTGGGTAGCTACCACCCTCAAGTTGTAAACCTGCCGCCAAATACCAATAGGTGTGTTCCGGCAGCAGCACTTGAGAGCCAGTCCCTCCACAGGTTTAGCGTGTCTACCAACTTGGGCCGTATTGTCACTTAAAATCAGGTGAGATTATGGCCATAACGGCAAACCTTAATATATAAAAAAAAAACGGTCCCGTTATAATAAGTTTAAAAAAATAATAATGCATAACGAGTTTCTTGCCGGTTCTTCTCGATGACCGCATTACTTCCGGAACCGATAGTAGATTTGACGTACATAAGCGCCTTCTTAGGGCCTGAATTGAATAAAGATTTTTGATTTGATTTGGTTAATTATGTATATAAATAAAACTATTCGATGCGGAGACACACGCACAGCCCTTAAAGTGGAATCGGGCAGGCCACAGAGAACGTATGCCAGCAAATAGATGGTCATAGATAGTCACAAGGTGGGCGGGTTTGTGGGGCACAAGAAAACGAGACAGACCCCGAGATACCTGGAAAGCCGATATCGAAAAACTAGGCCAACAATCGAGAACGGCCCACGACATGATTTAACTATAAATAAATAGTATATATCATAAACACTACTAGCTTTTACCCGTCGCTGCGTTCGCATTTTTTTTTCTCAAGAAAAAGTATCCTATGTTACTTCTAATACTTCCAAGAATATGTGTACAAAGTTTCATGATGATCGGTTAAGTAGTTTTCGCGTGGACGCGTGACAAACAAACTTACATTCACATTTATAATATTAGTATGTATATTTGTATATAGTTATCATAACATGTTGAGGATAAATAAAGGTTTTAAGAAAAGTTTTGTTGATATTCTGCTAAATCTACGTTAGCAAATTAAGTTTGCTTACATAATACGAGTATGCCATTTTAAAGCAAATATTTAGTGTTCCCTCTTACAGCTATTTGCTGTGTGTGATACATAATTAGGGGGTTTAAAACTATTTTGTATTGATTCCAGTCCTTCACAGGTACCGCCGCACTGAGTTTTCTGTGTACGAATCCCACCAGGGGAAGTTATTTATATGACCTAGAAGTTATCGTTCTGGAGACAGGGTGTTAACTACTTTGTATCGGTTAATTGTATTTATGTAAAGTACTACGCAACACAGATAAAAATCTATTTCTGCCGCAAAACATTAGGTATCACTGCGCCGAACACGTGTAAAACGATATACCTGTATTATTTAAAGTAAGGAATAATGTGATAAGGGAACGTCGTGGTGTGGTAGAGGATGTAGTGAGAAAGATAGAGAAAGGGATTCGAAATTAGCATGGACATGTAGAGAGGATGGACGAATGAAGATCAACGAAACAAATTTACAGGGCGAGTGTGACTGGGCAAGCTGGTAAGGGTCGACGTACGCGAACATATCTCGACCAGATCGAGGTCGTTCCGGAGAAAGGCCAGATCAAAACTACTTGTAATTAAGAGCATATATGTACATGCTTATGAAAGTAGAAGAAACGTAAGATGTATGTCAGGATCGTAGCAAGTGGTCGGATGTGGTCTCTGCCTACCCTTATTGGAGAGTGGCGTGATATTATATATGTATGTGTGATTTATATTTTCTACGGTGAGTTACTTCAAGCGTTTTAGAATACACGTAGAGTATGGAATAGTACTAAAATACGTCACCGATCTATATTTTGCCGTTCACTTGTCGTAATAGCGAATTAGCCATTTTGAATAAGTTACTGGTAAGATTCCACTAGCGTCTCGGTAAACAGTAGCGTCGTCACAATAGATGCTTCGATCGTGGAATGTAATATCAGCGCCATAATATGCATCGCGTATATCTTGGCATCAATTTGTGGTCAGAGCATTGCAACAGGCAACTGGCTATTTCATAATAGTAATTTCACAAAACAATTACAGGCATATAATATATTCGAGGTCAGACGTTGCACTGTTACCAACGTTAATGTTTTCGCAAATTAAAAAATAATAAATAATTACATATATAATTATAATTATTTTATTGAGCGGTTTGAGTGTGAATCACATACGGGAAGTTCTGCGTCATCGTCACATATGTATACAAATGCGTATGATGTATTTGCAGCGTAGGTAATAGTAAAATAGTATGGCGACCGCGTTAGACGACACAACTTTGTCTCTTGTAATAACAGTTGTTTAAGTACTGTATTTATTACATTACTTGTGAAACCCGATCATATCATACGTGTTCCATGGAATATGGAAGAGTAAAATTATTTTACTAACAAGTAGCTGACCCGACAGACCTTGTCCTGTCTTAACTATGAATATCGAATTCAAATTGGTATAATTAATAAATAAAAAAAAATTAAAAACAGAAATTATTGTAGTGCTTTATCTATGACAACTGACAGCTAGTTATGTAAAATTGGTATTTTCGTTAAATTTTTCAAATTTACTGGTCAACTTTGTTCATTATTTCATTCATAAGACCCTTGTCCTAGCGATAAGTAACCTAACAAAAAAATTATTAACAAAATTGTTCCACCCGTTCACGCGTGATGCGATGACCGAGGGAAACATATATATATAGATATGCAAGCTAAGAAATGCCTTATTCGTGTAATGTAAAAATCTGCACCAGTTTCTACAAATTGGTAATTTTTACATATCCCCATATTTCCGGTTAGGACATCAGGTCAAAATAATGATATTATGTTATCATCAATGTCTATCGACGTGTGGGCAAATTTTCAAGTAAATCTGTGAAATAACGTGAATGAAATTTATCCTAAATTGATCCCGCACATACTAGTTAATACCGGAACGTAGATCTAGGTCGTGTAAATGAACGAGAAACCTACAAACGGGAGCCCTAAACAAGTACGAAGGCAAATAGATTCCGCCTCAGTGGGAACTACTAATAATCCTTACTAATATTATAAATACGAAAATGAGTTTTTTGATTCGCTACGCTTTCACGCCTGAACCGATGAATCGATTATGATGGATTTTCGTATACAGATATATGAGAACCTGGAGACGGTTATAGGCTAAAACGTTATTGGAAACGTGGTAAAGAGAGAGATAAACTTTGTAAGAAACTTTTTACGACGTCATCCTATTTGCTTGACAGAATCAATATTAATGCGACCGGAGCCGCAGGTAAAGGCTAGTACCTAATAATTATTAGAAATAAATAGTATTTTAATTCACAATAATTAAATGGGAAAGAATATATATATGCTATAAAGGCATACTGTGGTAATAAATTTTATTTATTATCTATGTAGTGATTATATTCATTGCAGTTATATTTGATAAGCGCTCACGTTACTTAAATATTATCTGTCGACCGAATTAGTAACAAACAAAAATTATAACCGACGACAAGAATAAATCCATTTATTACTTGTGTCGTCTTAGCTGATAAAAAAAAAACTGAAAAGTACTTGAAATGAGTTTACAGTGTAAAGGATTCATTTGGTTTCACTGTCTTTTTGTTTGTTATTGGTGTAGGTAATTAAGAGCGGGAAAATGCTAATCAGGTGTATACAAATGCAAGTTACACAGAGTAACGTTTTTTTTTAAATCGTGCGTAAAATTATTGACGACGCAGTTAACGGTGGGTTCGGAAAAATTAAACTGTATTGAAACTTGACGCTGTTGGTTTATTATATAAATAGATCCAGTAGTTCTAGGGTGAAAATTATGTAGTTCACGTGAAAAGCGTGATGTAAAATATCCCTAAGTCTTTCTCAATTATTGCTATGTCAAATGTAAAAATATTTTTTTAGATTCGATCGGTAGTTCCTAAGGTTAGCGCTTTCAAACAAACAAACAAACTTTTCCGCTTTATGATATTAATATAGAAGGTTCTTGAAGCGATGATAGCTCAGTGGTAGTGTGTACGACATTGCGTCAAGAGACGTGAGTTCGAATCCAACCACGTACAAAAACCAGTTTTTCCAAAAGGTTTACCGTGTCTACCAACTTGAGCCGTATCATCACTTAAAATCAGGTGAGATTATGGCCATAACGCTAAGCCATAACTATAAAAAAAAGTTGTACCACAAAACAAAATTTTTTAGAATACTGAATTTGATCTGTTAGAGTTGTGCTATATATATGATAGTAATTTTTATATGCACATATTAAAATGTATATAGTTTACCTTTTCTTTTATTAATATTTTTATAATTAAAATACATAAATATTATAATCACTATAAAGTACCTACCTATTTATTTATTTTTCAACAATACAGAATAGAGACTACATTCGGGAATTAAAAACAAAAAAACGTCTAAAACTAGTGAAAAAGTATTGTATCGCTAAAAGTAATTATAACGAAATAATATAGTATTCACGAAAATAATTATAACGAGCGCTGCATTAGTTAGTGAATAAAGTCAGACTGAAGTCGTGCAATATGTATTTCACAACTGACACTGTAACCGAACAATTAATAATTAAAAGGAATTTCTTATCATAAAACAAGTTCAATCGGCGGTTAAATGCATTTCACTGACAGTATGTATTTTGATTATAAATATATATTTTTTTAATTACCATTCAGGCGAACGTAGAACTCGTTTGTCAGGGTTCTTTTGTGCAACAAGGATATTTGGATAATAACGTTCCGTTTTAAGCTAACGACGAATAATTTCTCAAATGGAAGCCGGTTAATATTTTTATGGAATACAATATTTTGCAGAAGTTGCAGTCAACATTAAATAGATATGGAAAAAAAACCTTTCGTGAACCGAGTTTTTGGCGGGCACTTAATCTGTGATGATGTAGTTTTATTTGGTTCATAAATTTAGGTTATCTGGTCCTATGTTATGTAATATTGGTGGCAGTTTACGTAATTATTGGGGACATCATTTGTTAGTTGCCATAGAAAAATATCTTTGACATTTTTAACTAAGGAACCGCTGTCTTCAGTAAAGAGTTTTTGACGAGGTCCTGACCTGTTATGTTGTGTTTTTAATTTTTATTGATATACTCAGTTGTTTGGCCCAATTTTGTTTAATATAGATGCTTTTAACGTGAGCTAGTGGTCATGAGAGAAGTGAATTTTCAATCACTATTTGCGAAATAATATATAACTTGCCTTAAAAACTCCTTGAAAAGCTTTAACAAGAGAGTTATTATCTTCTAAAGCGTTATCCTTTTAATTATGTAACAACATCCGACTTGGCTGTATAGTCTCAGTACCTTTGCCTATTAATAAAGACGAAAACAAAATTGAAACAGAAAAAAAAAACATTATGATCTATCACTCTGCGTGATATTGGTTCAACGGTGCATAAGCAGGAGTACTAAATTTAGCAAGTACGTCGAAATAATGATTAAAAACGGACTTTGAATGTTGAATATCACTGAACGGCATGATTCATGTTCACCCATACGCATATATTCATGTACACGTATTCACGTACCTACAGTATATATCCTTGTATTATTCCCCAAGCCAACGACCTTTGTTTCAAACGACCGTGTTATAAATAAACAAACAAATAAACTGTACCCCGAGGATTGTTCACGATTTCGCAGAGTGATCGCCGGTGCACAAAGGTGTGTGGATATCAAGGGTCACACACAGTTCTCGGGAACAACAACGGGTACTTACTTACCTGCGTAGTCATGTATTATTTATCAAGCTGACACGTTTTGTTTTCGTTACTGGAACCACGATTACTCGATAGCCCGAGCGTTTCTATTTGTGTTTAGCGCTTAACAATTCAATAGTAGCGAATTAAAATCTCATTTGAATTTTATTGTCTAGGCGTTCATAAGCGGCTGTACCGATTATGATGAGAATTTTGTGAATTGTATTGTCTATGGTCCGCGAATGGGACAAGAAAGTGAAGAAGTAATTTTACCCTTCCGCGGCATCGCAACAATATATATAAAAGATGTATTGTTTTTAATTATGATAATAAAAAAATGTAATGAAAATAAAAAAATCCCGGATACGTCATATTACACACATGTGTGAGTTATTATTGGTGTGAAATTTCAGAAACCCGGATCAGTCGTTTCGCGGATAACTTGCAATCCTAACTTAGTATTGTATATGCGAGAGTGTTATTGTTTGTTTGTTACGCTTTCACGCCTAAACCGCTGAATCGATTATGATAAACTTTGGTATAGAGATAGATGGGAGCACGAGGAAGGTTATAGGTTACTTTTTTTCGCAATAAACTTATAGGGGGTGGGTGAGGGTTTATGCAAAACTTTTATTGCGTCGTTCGATTTACTCTAGACTTTACAGTATTCTTTTTTATATAATTAAAGTGTCCATTTCGTTATGATACTACTCTATCAAACCTCTACCTGTATTGGGCAACAACTTCAAATAAATAAGTGAATAGATTTTACGTAATTTTTTATAGTTAAGGTTTTAGCGTTATGACCATAATCCCACCTGATCTTAAGGGACTATACGGCTCAAGTTGGTAGACACGCTAAACCTGTGGAGGGACTGGCTCTCAAGTGCAACTGCGGGAACGGGAGGGTGGTAGCTAGCCAGGCGGGCATCAGAACAAGCCCTACCAACGTGCCACGTTTTCTGCGTGAACGGACAATAAGAATTGGCTGACTAGAACTATATAGTATCGACGCGAGCGAAGACACGTGCATAAGCCAGTCATTGTATAGATCTAAACATTACCACTACGATATTCAAAACATTATTTTCATTCTGAAACGTGAATATTTTATCGGCGCAGTTCACGAAAACGAGGTGAAGGCTACTTGTGAACCTTAGCCTAATTGTGTGAAGTTACATAGCTGAAGTCATTTACAAGGTTTTAAAGGAGCGTAACGATACACTATTGCTACGTATAATGTAAAACTCACGTTTACAATATGCAATATAAAAATGTAGGATACTAGCTTTTACCTGCGGCTTCGCTGCTTTTTTTATGTTAACAGGCAGACTGCCCATTTGATGTTAAATGGTTACCCTGGCATATGAACGACCGTAACGTCAGGGGCAGAAGTTGCCGTTTGCGATAATATTGATTTTGTCGAACGAATCCGATGAGGCAATAAAAAGTCTCACACAAACTTTATCCCATTACTAATTAGTTTTTTTTTTTTGCGTAAGAAAGTAGCCTGCTGCCGCCTCCAAGGTCCCACATATATCTATACCAAAATTCATCATAATTGATTCAGCGATTTATGTGTGAAAGCGTTACAAACAAACGAACTCGCTTAGGTTTTTATAACATTGGCAAAGATCTAATTAACATGGTATAAAACATCTCTCTCGACCCTTATAATTTTCGTTATATAGGTTTATAAAGCTTCTTGATTCGACTTGCACAATTTATATCTTAAGAGCGGCTGAGTCGATTTTAATGAACTCTGATTTGATGGATTCGCCTACGTCCAGAGAAGTATTCGTACCATACATAATCATTCAGTACACATTTCTAGTATTCATTTTATAAAATATATATAATCCTAAATTGGGTTTAGTTACAAGTTAACACGACGTTCATTGGCTGTTAGATGATACGAAATGTTCTGTTTATTTGTCTGTTTGTTACGCTATCACGCCAAAACCGCTGAACCGGTTTCGATGAAATTTGGAATACAAATCGAATAGACATCAGAGAAGGTTATGGGCTGCATGTCATCACAGAAAAAAAAATCATTTCTCAACTTCGATATATGTTAATTCATATGTATACATATCGAAGTCCACATGAACGTAGCCGTATTTTAATATAAAATTTCAATCAGAAAACGCAAATGGGATAGTAAAAACTTATGTAAGTTGGTTAGACGTTTAAATCACAAAAACAATACTGCGTTTCGGGCTCCGAAGTAACAGATTACGACATCATACGAATATACAATGTAATTAATAATTATATATTAGGGAAATATAATAAAAACTATTATCGTGTGTATTTTGGTATATTTTTTTTGTGCTCGAAGCGCAAACGATAAGGTAAAAAGATCTAAATGGTTTCTCATCGGTTCAAGGGCGAGCGAATATATATAATGTGTTCAAGGAAGACCATCAATTACTGCTGAGGTGTATCATTAATATTAATATTAATATATATATATATATATATGACCCTAATACTGTCGGCTGCAAACCAGTTTCGCACTTAATATCTCTATAATGAGTCCTTTTTTTCTTATTTTATTCCGTAAGAGGAGATTTAACTTTGCTACAGGCATTTGTTATTCAGTCTATATGTTTTAATTTTTACTATCCATATTAATTTTATTAATAAGAAATAAGTTCATGCCTTTATAAGTTAAAGTATATTTGTGAAGTCAACATTAACATTTAATTCTTTCTTTAATTATTCATTATAATGTTAATTTGCAAATATTTAATTATCTATTGTATAATCACACGTTTTGTATTAAAATATTTTCTTTATAATTATAATAATATTAAAAATATTATATTGAAACCAAAATTTGCGACTAAAATTAGTGGACGTGTTTTGGGTTAATTTTATAATACTCTTTTTAATTGTTCATTAGTTAATAATAGGGAATGTTATTGAAAAAATATCTTTGCATATGTATTATCCTGTTAAAGGGATGTATTTCGTAGGGAAAGATACAGAATTTAAATAAACACGCCACAGGTTTAACGCATCGTACAAATTGATTTTTTTCTACACTATATAAGTACATATTGGTACTGCGTAAGCCCCACCCTTTGTTTGCAAACTGGACTAACGATTCCAGTCAAACAAGCTCAATAATCAGAACCGACCGTTTATCGAGTATATATATAAAAAAAAAGTAAAATAGATCTATAATCATCTGTGAGTTAAAAAGATTTCGCTGTACATTATATTTCTATACTTCGCAAAGCGCAAAGAGCGAATGCATTCGGTGGGCAGTAGCAAAAATATTTCCGGCCGATTACTGATGCAATTCGGACTGGAAACCCCGACGGGGAGTTTCCACACCCGGCCGGACGAAACGACAACACGTTCTGCACACCCAACACACTCGCCCGTGAATATAATAAATAATTTTATATATATACACAAAAATTGTATATGAAATAAACAAAACAGTACGTTACCTTCGGGATATACGTGGAAAATGATGCAAGACGCGCGCGCAATTCGTTCACGAGACGATTCCGCAATACGTTTCAGTTGACAGTGGAAACGTTTCGCTCGGGCCGCTCCGTTCGGATTGACTGTTGTACGCGTGTAACGCCGTTGAATATATGCGCGCGCATCTCCTCGCGATTGCGCAGTGGTGGGAGCACTTAGGTACCTCGTTAAACAATGTAGGTTCCTGCGTACAGCGGCCAATTCATTCATTCGCGTAATTCAACGGTAGGGGAGCCTAACCACCGGTGAATCCCTACGTAACCGACGTCTATATCCCGTTTATCTCTACCGCACTATACCAAGAAACATTGGCAGCGAGATATACTAGCGGGGTCTCTCTATCATCTACTGAAAGATCTCAGGCTGTCTAGGACTATAGAAGGTTCTATATTATAACGTGCTTCTAAACCTGCGATCAGGTTCGGTTGGGCTGGGAGTGGAACACGAGAAGTTCCCTGAGTGTAGATCTACACGCGTGTTACAAATGAAGCGAATCGCTTGGTGAATCTAAGGATAGTTAAGAAATTCGTCTCAGGCAATATTTACATTTATGTATGAAATATGAAAACATATACATTTATTGTTTTCACTCACATTAAAGATCGTATATAAAGAGAAGCGATGATAGTTCGGTTGATAGTGTGTACAGACGCTGCGTCAATGCACATGAGTTCGAAACCATCTGCAATGGAGCTCGAGCTTTCGGTGAAGGAAAACATCGTGACGAAACCATGAGCACGGTGGTAGGAATCTTTCTAATCACCGCCTGGCTAGCTACCACTTTCAAGTTGAAAATCTGCCGTGAAATACGTGTGGGTGTGTTCCGGCAGTTGCACTTGAGATCGAGTCCCTCGACTAGACTTAGCGTGTCCACGATCTTAGTCCACGTCGTCACTTATCATAGGGTGAGATCGTGGCAATAATGCTAAACCTACAAGTTATTTAAAAATGAAGTGATCTCGCGTACGCGCTCTGGTGCCGCTAAATTGCATACAAAACAGGTTATAACCGAAACACATATGCACATAAAATACTGTCTGAATATTTATAATTTATGTGAATAAACCAGTGATAAACGCGACTTCGTTCGCCGGGAACTAAAATTATCTAATAATATATGCCCGTTTTTGTAACTTTTTACTATGCAACTTTGCTTCTATTGGTGATAGCGTGATTTTAAACAGCCTCAAGGCTTCCTCAGTGATTACTCTATCAAATACAAAAGAAAAAAAATCTGAAATCTGACTCATACTTTCTAAATTAGCACGTTCAAACGAATAAAAGAAAATTATCCGTTTCATTAATATTAATGTAGATATTTTAATTGTCGTCTGCCTTCCTTTTACGCACATTGAAACCGCCGGTAACCACTTCAAAGGCTTTAGGTCGTACAGGTCACTTCGTGGTGTCGATTTAGATGTCGGTGTGTGCGCAAATAGTAAAAATACATTCTCATCATTTTTCCCTAACGCGCCATTAGAAGTATGACGTCAAAACTGTAGTGATTAGTGCAATTAACATGTATCGATATCAGTAGGCACAAAGATGTTTGTTTGTATGTGTATGCAGGGTGGTAGGGCTTTTTCAGATGCCCATCTGGCTAGCTACGATCTTTAAGTTGAAAATCTACCGCCAAATACCAATAGGTGTGTTCCGGCTGTTTCACTTGAGAGCCAAGTTCCTCCAAAGGTTTAGCGTGTCTACCAAATTTGGCCGTATCGTCACGTAAGATCAGGTGAGATTGTGGCCATAACGCTAAGTTTTAACTATATGTATTATTTAATGAAACAAGTTTTTATTATATGATAGATGGCGCTGTGATTGCGTCAATATTAGCCATATAATGTTTTAGTGCGTTGAAATTCTTAAGAACAGAGCCCAGGATACAATCTAGTACCATACCCAACCTGCGGCCCGCCGGGCTTTTGTGGTTGGCCCATTTGGCATTACTTAATTTCAAACTAAATATTGCGTACGGCTTCGCTCGCGTTTTCATTGATTTTTTAATTAGACTCTATTTACCCCATTTCCAATTAATTTTTTGTGTCAGAAAATAACCTATCACGGTCTCCAGGTTACCGTCTGTCTCTATAACAAAATTGATCGCAATCGATTCAGCGGTTAAAGCGTGAATGTGTGACAAACAAACAAACTCACTCTCGTAATTATAATATTAGTATGGATAGATGATATTGGGTATAAAGATATCCCATGGACGTGTTTTTTTTTTCTTTATTACAAATGTTAAATGTTACTTAAATTAATTGTTAACGTAGAAACAAATTATAAAATACATGAACGTCATAAGCTTGTTTAGATTTCAGTGCTTTGATTATATGGATTCAAATCTAAAAATTTATTTATGTTTAACGTCTCCAATTGAATTCAATGACTGAAGGAAGGATGATTCAACAAACTATTCGCACGCACAGAATACATTGCATTAGCGTTCAATCGACATGGTCATGAAGTTTGCATACATTTTATCGTGGGTACATATTCAAAAATAACTGTTTTCGTAATACAGATAAATATGTTATCTATACATATAAATAACATTGGAGTGTATGTTTGTAATATTGAAATAACCTTTTTTTACTACATATATATGTATATATACGGTACATACACCAAAATAACATTTTTTTTACAGTTTTTTCTGTCTATTTGTTTGTTCCGGCTAATCTCTGAAATGGCTTTACCGATTTTGACGGGACTTTTACGGGACAGGCAACTGAAGTAATAAGGAGTAACTTAGGCTAGGTTTATTTTAGAAAACTAAAGTAATGTTGCAATGTCCAGGTCCAGTACCGCGCGCCAGGGCCGTCACGTCGGGCGCCTCTCACCAGCGAATTAATATTAGTTAAATATATTAATTAATAAGGCAGGACAAAGCCTGTCGGGTCAGGCTAGTTGTTAATAGAAAACAGCATTAACTCGAACGAAGCCGCGGTCCGGAGCTGGTATCGTGTAATATAATCAAAAACATCACGAGTCATGCAAAAAACTGGTGCCACCAGGTAACAACAAGATTATTCTATTCGTAGGTAAAATATTGTATCGTGAGTTTTTATAACTCTCAAAAACCACAAATGGAGGTGAATTTTTTGCTTTCACAATGAAGCCAGCGGAACCTTATTACGTGTATGTTATTTATTATACCATTCATTTATTAAAGTGGCCGTTCAAGGAGCCTGTTTATTCGTAGTGAAAGCGGGTGGGTACCGATTTCCGGTACGGCGAATTCAATTTGTTTAGTCGCATAATATAATACTTTTCTATATATATATATGTACAGGTTCCACGTCGTGAGAGAGAGAACATCTATTAGGGCTCATTTTCATTGGTCGTTATAGTTTCTTTTTTTTTCGCTGTTAGCCTTATGTGCTTTGGCAGCTTCACCGAACTTTTGGGGCGAGTGCTGAGGGCACTCAGCTCCGAGGCAGCGAGCGCAAGGGTGCCAGGATGGCCGAACCTCGGCTTGGGCTGCTGCCGGAAAGTGAAGAAAGGATTCGCGATTCTAACTAACCAACAAGTCCTAACTCACTAATTTAGTGACCCTCTTACGACCTTATCGATAATGTGGGTGTGCATGGATGGTATGCGGTGTGATGATGTAGTTTCAGTGATGTAGAGTGTCACTGTATCGTGGGAGCAGAGTCACTCGAGGGCTCCTATCTGGAGGATCGAACCTAGGCTCAGGCGTCTGCGGAGGGAAGCCACGTGGGGTGTGCGGGAGCAAAATTAACTGCTCGGCCTCGAGTGTTCGTTATAACCAGCGTTCGGGGTGCGGGGGATTTCTGTTCGCACGTGCCATAGAGACCGCATGCGGTAACCGTTTTCAATAGTCGATAGGGCCCGCTTACGGTTTGATAGATATTCCTCACCGCGCATTTCTTTTGAAAGAGTGAAACTGAATAGACGAGTAATAGAGTAAACTGAGTACCTTCACCACGCTTGTTTTACACCAATCAATGAATTTCAATGAATGTTAAGACGTGTGCGGGGAATTCCCGCATGCCATATATAGAGACATAACTTTCATTAGTCGATCGTTTGCGGGGACTCCCTCTGCATCGGGATAACAACTGAGTTGTAGACCGATGAAAATGAGCCTTTGAGATGTTGTAGATACAAGCAAATAATGCACGCAATATTTAAGTATACGATAATGTATCTGATATTGTCAGTGACGGATTTACAGGTAGGCAAATTCACATTTTCATGGATAGTTTACCTGTCGGATTACAAACATTATTTTTGTATTTGATAGAGAAATCATTGATAAATGCTTTATAATATCACGCTACCACCAATAGAAAAAATGCTGATTTAATAAAAAGTTATAAAAACCCGGCAAAATTGATTAAATATTTATTTCTTTGCATTGTGGTACGGCTTTATATAAACCCCGCCGGATTACCAACGACCCTTAAATTGAAAATATACCGCCAAATACTAATAAGTGTATTCCGGCAGCTGCACTTGAGAGCCAGTTCCTTCACAGGTTTAGCGTGTCTACTAACTTGGGCCGTATCTTCACTTAAGTTCAGGTGAGATTATGGCCCGAAACTTAAACTAAAAAAAAAAGTTTCTCGCAAACATAGTTAGTACCTAACATAATTTCGTATATATGAATATTGATTTTCGCTTACACATATTGTATTCGTGATATCCAAATTTAGTAGGTATTTGCAAAGATATATGACATATTAGGATATTGTCGATTGATTTCTATAGAACCATTTAAAACTACGTATTAGACGTGCGTGCTCTCAAGGTCGTATCTGAAAATTACATGAAAATATTGTTTCATATTTTCTCAAGTCAGTTTCATTGCCTTAGGATTACCATATTCACCATTTTAGGTGATATTATAACCATAACGTTGCACCTACAATTTATTTTAAAATATATTTATATATATATTCAACAGTAAGGCTATGAAAAATTAATATTTGGCGTGTAATCTGAAGAGATGATAGCTCAATGGTAGCGTGTAGGGACACCGCGTCACGGGACGTGACTTCGAATCCAACGACCCGCAATGAGTTTTTGGTGAAGGAAAACATCGTGAGGGAACCATAGCATGGTGGGAGGGCTTTTTCTGATGCCCGCCTGGTTAGCTACCACCCTCGACTTGGAAACTGCCATCAAATACCATTCGATCGATATTAACAAAAGGAAAACCCTTCCCGAAAATTTTAATAGTTTTCACGCGATTGAGCGACAAAGGTTCTATATTTTCCTAGAAGATTGAAATTAAATTATAACTTACGCATTCAGTTACTTTTCAGTAAGTTCTATATTGGAACGTGTGTCTAAAACTGCGCTAATAGGCCCCTACCGAATTTGGCTGGGCAGTGAGAGAAACACGAATAGTGAAGGTGATCCTTGACGCGCTTCATAAAGTGACCCCTTAAACCTACTTCCGTGTCACAAATTTAGGAAACTGCTCCCTCTCTGACACACAATGAATCCATGGTCAGCTAAGTTCATCTCTTGTAAGCTATCGAATAGAGTAAATTACATTAAACTTCTTCCAGATTATGTTTCGTGACTTCAAATATTTATTTTACGATATAAAAATCATTCTATATGTTTGTCCGTAACATCACTTGTCATCGTGTTAAATGTGATCGGAATCTATCCTCTAGTAACACAGTGATTGATACGTGACTAATAGGAAAAATAGAATTACAAGAATACTTAATAAAATATAATATTTTCAATTTATACACAATAAGTTTCCATAAAAGATTTTATACACAACTTTGGCTCGGTGACAATTTTATTATATTTTTATATGTAATCTGTTTACTATGTAAAAAATTTGTCAACATCTCTCAGACCGAGTGGTCATTGTACAGTGACAGATAGAGGGCGAACTGAACATAATAACACAAATACGAAACGTGAAGAATAAGAAAAGATTTGAAAATAAATAAATAAAACAATTAATATTAATATACGTATTGTGACGCCAGTTCATGCATGCATAATGTAACTATATGTGTTTATATTTTATTACATACAAACAGATCTTTAACATACTAACAGATAAATAAAGTTTTCAATATATGAACTGAGTCATACAAGAACAACAAATGATACAGTTAAAATATATAGTCTGAAGCGGCGATAGCTCAGTTGGTAGTGAGTACGAACGCCGCGTCAAGGGAAGTCAGTTCGAATCCACTTACAATGAGCTTGAGCTTTCGGTGAAGGAAAACATCGTGATGAAACCATAGTAGGGCTTTTTTGATGCCCGCCCGGGTAGCTACCGCCCTCAAGGTGATAATCTGCCGCTAAATACCTACAGGTGTGTTCCGGCAGCAGCACTTGAGAGCCAGTTCCTCCACAGGTTTAGCGTGTCTACCAACCTGGGACGTATCGTCACTTAAGATCAGGTGAGATGATGGCCATAACGCTAAAACTTAAGTATAAAAATAATATATATATCAACATGTGTACGTACGTGTATGAGATTCCGAAAATATACGTTTTATCGCAAGAATCATTCAAAGTCCACTAGAATGAATCGCTTTGAACCGACTTTAGCCGCTATGCACGCGAACTTATCGTAGAAATGGCATTGTTTTGATTACCCGAGCTGATAGTATTGAATACTAGCTGGTGCCCCGACTTCGTTCACGTTTTCACCTTCAACTACACGTGATCGTGAAATATGAATCTTCGGTTCTCCGTCGGTAAAATAATATGCATGATAGATTACAAGTCTACAAGTCTGAAAGTTTTATAAATGTTTTAATGAGTCAGTGAATGAATGTTTTGCTTATCTATATTAATATTTTAAAGCGGATTTTACTATATAGTTAATGTTAGCGTTATATATCTATAACTGGCTATCAAGTGCAACTGCCGGAACACACCTATTGGTATTTGGCGGCAGACTCTCAACTCGAGGGTGGTTGCAAGCCGGGCGGGCATTAGAAAAAGCCCTACTACCATGCACGTTATGGTTTCCTAACGATGTTTCCTTCACCGAAAAATCAAGCTCATTGGAGGTGGATTCGAACTCACGTCCCCTGATGCGAAGTCGTACACGCTAGCACTGAGCTGTCATCGCTTCAGTAAGCGGATAAGTTTGTGTGAACGCGACAATCATAGAAATTGCCTATCGATTTTCTTTTCATTTTTGTATTTGGTAGAGCTGTCATTGACGTAGCCTTAAAACAACTTAACATCACGCTACCAACATCAGGATCGAACGGAAACATAGAAGCTTTTGTTGTATTAAAAAAAATTTGAAAAACTGTTAAAAATGAGTTTTTATGCATAAAAATTTAACGTCACGTTGTTTGTCCACGATGAATTCGTGAACAAATAAAACTTTCCACACTGTTTGCAGGTCCGTCTTGGGAGATATGATAACTATTCACGTTTTTCTATAGCGCGGAACAGCGCACCAGTGTCATGGTGATGATCCTGTGGAGTGGATCTGGGGGTTTCCAGTGCAGGCTTCTTTCTTGACGAAGGTTTTATGTCGACCACCGGAAAAGCCAGAACGACGTCGGCCATGACGTCAGCTAACATATTTACGTAAAATTATTAAATTAATAATAAACATTTAACTGCTAGACTTGACTCATTTATCCGAACGAACGAATCCGTTCGTTCGGGGGAAAAAATTAAATGTCTCACAATGCAACAGTCACTGAAGATGACTCACGGGTAAATGGAACAAATAGTTAATGTTGCACGTAACGTTATATGCAGTTAAGGATGTAGGATTAGCGTTATGGCCCCAATCGTAAGTAACGTTATGTGACGATGTGGCCCGAGCTGGTGAGCCGCACGATCCCGGCATTAGGAAAATTTCTACACCGACGTCACCACGATGTTTCCCATCCCTGAAAGGACAAAACCATTGCGGGAATTAGAACTCACGGTCATTGACGGGGCGTCCTTACACACTACCACTGGGCTATCATTATCATAGCTGTATTCATTACTAGATATTATTATGATAGGTACATGGGAGATCGACAAGTAATTGTTCTGAATTTAGTATCTAATTTGTGTCCGTTGGTTGTGTTTACAAAGAAATGCTTACTTGACATTGACGAAGTTACATAGGGAGACGTATTGATGAATAATTAAAAAAAAATGCCAACGTTTACAAACGTTGGCAGTACGCGGTTATTGCAAATTCGAACCCGTGTCGCCCCAGTCCGGTGAGTTGACGAAGTTACATAGGGAGATGTATTGATGAATAATTAAAAAAAAAATGCCAACGTTTACAAACATTGGCAGTACGCGGTTATTGTAAGTTCGAACCCGTGTCGCCCCAGTCGGGTGAGTTCATGAGGTTTTTAATATGTTTTAGTGGGGCTGGGAGGGCAAGAGTAAATGCATTCTCCACAGTCCATCCATTCAACCGGAAGACGTCCACCGCTGGACATAGGTCTCCCCAAAGATCTCCACGACGACCGGTCTTACGCCACCCGCGTCCAGCGGATACCCACGCCCTTCACCAGATCGTCGGTCCACCTTGTCCACCCACGCTACGTCTTCCGGTACGTGGTAGCCATTCGCGAACCCGTTGGCCCCACGGGCATCGGTTCTGCGAGCAACGTGCCCAGCCCACTGCGCCAGTAAAAAAGATATATCTGCGACAATAATAGCTCATAATTATCATCAACATAAGCTTAGTATACAGTAGTCTTTGCCACGTAACGAGAATATAAACACGTATGATGTCAATAAGGTAAAGTCCTGAACGAGTGACCGTCGTGTAGCGTAAATCGCTTAAGGTAGAGATTAATATACCACTAACTGTATCTGCGATTTCGTTAGCTGGTAACCTTTTTTTTACGGTAGCTCGGTAAGTGACTGCACTGTATGTTAAGTACAGCACAGTCCAAAAACAGCAGCGACCATCGAGAGAACGACAATCCATCACCAGTCGCTAGTGTCATGCCGGTCTGCGTAAATGCTTTTTTATGTTTCTCTTGAAGGACCCGATGTTGTATGAGGAAGGGAATACATGGGCCGGGAGACTGTTTCACAGCTTCACGGCACGGCAAGAGTACGACATATCGAAGTTTTTGGTTCGAGCCGTAATGGGGGTTACCGTGAAGCTGTGACTCCGAAGTCCAGCGCGTGTAGTTCTATTCTGGAAAGGAGAGGAAGGGATAAGATTGAATAGCTCTTCAGAGCCCGCTCTGGTAAGTTTTTTCAATATGGCTTTCCTCCTATTGGTGGTAGCGTGATGTTAAATAGCGTAATACCTCTATACATGGTTGCTCGATCACATAATTATAATTAAATGACATATATTTAAGCATTCATGTTGAACCGGAAGTAATCCGATGTCATTCTCGAGCGATTAAAAAGGAAATGGTCCCAATACATTAAGTTTTTCGCGTGTAATCTTTACACATCCATACACACAGAGATCCGGCCGTCGACGGAACTTACTTAAGTATATATACTTAAGTAAGTTTAGTTAATATAAATGAATTTAGAAATCATGTAGTGTGATAGTGAGATATTTGTCTGGCTAATAAACAATTTGCATTGCAGTATAAAAACACAAAATATTTAACGTAATGATCGTTAAGTCTTGAAAATTGCTCGACTTCGGAACGATGCACAAAACCACAAATTATTCGAGTTACGAAGCGTGCAATATCTCGGTTATATTTGAAAATATCTGTCCGATTTCTTGTTGAATTTAATTCCACCTATTCCTAATTCTATGCGAATTCATTGTTTTTAAGACGTGGGTAAAAATGTGCTCGTTATAAGGGATAAATCTGCTACACTTGAGCCAACGCGAAATATTATTTACCATTTCTACTAAAGCATATTAACAATTAACCTTGAATGAAAATTGTTTGTAACATTGTGCGACGTCATTACTTCGTCACGTTTGAAAATGATACCACCAAGTAAATAATCCAAATAAATACAAAAAGGAGAAGGCATTTATCAAAGACTGCCGGCAGAAGTTTGGATACTATTAAAAAAATATATATATATATATATATATATATATATATATAAGGTTAAGTGTTATGGCCACAATTTCACCTGATGTTTAGTGACGATGTGACCCAAGATGTTGAACACGCTAAACCTGTCGAAAGACTGGTTCTTAAGTGCAGCTGCCGGAACACACCTATAGGTATTTTGCAGCAGATTTTCAACATGAGGCTGGTAGCTAGCCACGTGGGTATTACAAAAAGCCCTACCACCATGCTATGGTTTCATCACGATGTTTTCCTTCACGGAAAGCTCAAGCTCATCGCAGATATGCGAACTCACGTCCTTTGACGCGGCGTGGCGTCCGCATAGAATAAACACCACTGAGCTATACTCGTTACAAAAATTTAAAATTCAACATAAATTACGTACATTTTTATGTGGCTTATTCATACATCATAGCACAGAACCGGCTGCGCAAATAGAGTAAAAAATACAATTAAAAAACTTAATTGTCATAACAATTACGTAATATACGTTAATAATATCCACATAATTATTTAATTAATTATATTATTCGCTTATATGAATATCATTGAAATTAATTGTCAACAGGCTTTTCTTTACTTTCGAATATACTCTTGAAGGCTTTACGTGTACAAAAAACCCCCAACGCATCTATTAAATTTTCCACATCAAAAGATCTGTGCAATTCCTCAAACTTGTATGGAAATTACAGTGTTCTGATTCTAACTTAATATAAGTTATTATAAATGCTAAAGTGTTTGTTTGTTTGTTACGCTTTCACGACTAAACCCTTGAATCGATTGAGATGAATTCTGGTATAGAGATAGATGAGAACCTGGAGACAGGTATGGGCAATTTTTTTTCTTTTAAACCACTTATAGGGAGTGGATTGTCAGAGGAATGAACTACGCATGAAACAATTTATTTCGTATTCCGGTTTGCTTTAAACTGTGCAGAATTATTATTTATCGTAATAAAACTAATTTAAACGGATTTCACTGCGGTTTTTTATTACTTCTGATCCCGACGTTTCGAAAGCTTTTCACCCTTCGCGGTCACGGGGCGGACTGAGGTGTCGGTTGTCCAGAAAAGTAAATGTTACAGTGTCTATCTTCAGAAACGTCGGGACGAACATTAATCAAAAACCGCGAAAAAATCCGTTTCAATTAGTTTTCTTCCGTGAGTAATATTCGCGTAAACATGTATGTTTAAAAGTAATCTTATTTGTGTTTTTTTCTTCAAACTACATTACCTCACCTCGACAACAGAAATCGGTTAACAGAATCATTAACACTGCGAGAGACGCCGCGAGTACAAACTAGTGTGTAAATAAGACATATCCCCGGCGAGGTAAATCAACGCGGTTCACCGAATATTAATTATTTTGTATTATGTTATTTTCAATTTACGTTACGGCGTTTCTCATAAGCGGTTAGTCGTTGGAAAACAAAGTTATTTGTAATCGGACACTAAAAAATATATATGAAAACATACAAAGGAAATAGAACGTGACCGGCGGAATCGTGTCCTCGCGATGCTAATTTGTGTGAAAATTAGTAAAGAACCACCCGATAATTATAAACACTCCGTTAGCACGTGCGCACTCTAAAGTGTTCAGATGTATTTTTCCATTTTAACCATAGCGTTAGATAATAAATTTGTTTATCCAATACGAGTATGATAATTTAGTTTATTTTCATATTATAATATACAGCTGAAAGGTTTGTTTGTTTGTACGCGAACTGGCTATAGAGTGTAGCTGACGGAACGCACCCATTACAAGCGTGGTAGCTAACCAGGCGG
This sequence comes from Actias luna, assembly GCA_039707435.1. NCBI lineage: Eukaryota > Metazoa > Arthropoda > Insecta > Lepidoptera > Saturniidae > Actias > Actias luna. Next base: position 20,215,631 of record JAZHAC010000001.1, on the reverse strand, counting down.
GCATTAGACAAAGCCCTGCCACCATGCTACGGTTTCTCACGATGTTTTCCTTCATCGAAAGCTGAAGCTCATTGTAGGTATTCGATTCGAACTCACGTCCCTTGACGCGAAGTCGTACACACTACCACTGAGCTATCATCGCTTAATTCATATTATAAGACAAATAAATTGATTTTTGTATCTATGTCGTCTCAAACAATTTTCATATCATCACAGAAAGAAAAACGGGCCAAAATTCATTCGATACGGTGTTTTTTTTTATACTTAAGGTTTAGCGTTATGGCCATAATCTCACCTGATCTTAAGTGACGATACGGCTCAAGTTGGTAGACACACTAAACCTGTGGAGGAACTGGCTTCCAAGTGCAACTGCCGGAACACACCTATTGGTATTTGGCGGCGGGTTTACAACTTGGGGGTGGTAGCTACCCAGGCGGGCATTAGAAAAAGCCCTACCACCATGGTTTCCTAACGATGTTTTCCTTCACCGAAAGCTCAAGCTCATTGTAAGTGCTTGGGTTCGAACCCACGTCCCTTGACGCGAAGTCGTGCACACTACCACTGAGCTATCATCGTGTTTGTTTCTGATACGAAATATTGTATATAATTCGCATTCCCGTTTTCAGTAGACACGATTTTTATGCATTCCATCGACGATATGAGAATTGTGAGTTACTAGTATCATTATTTTTTGGCTTAATATCTTTTAAATATAAATAGGTAAAAAATATGAAACAGCTCACTAAGTTGTTTCATTTTTCAGCCATTTTTATTAAAGTGAAATCTTGGATTTTGTGGTCGGGTTTCTGTTCTCAAAATACGAAGGACAGTGCGGTTGGAAAAGTTAGCACGAAAACTATGTTACGTGGCTCCTGCCGAGGAGTTACCACTTGGTTATAATTTGCCATGGAGTGTTTGGAAAACACTGAACCGCGTTCGAACTCAGGTCGTCTGCTGCATCTCCGGCATGGGGTTTTGGAGAATCAAACCAAGCTGTATGTGAACTACGCAAACTATGACGCATTTAATGTCGTGCCCCCTCTGTACACAGTTCTGCACTCCCCCTGACCTATCGGCATCTACGTCAAATGCCGAAAGAGCGGTCGAATACTGGTCGAACTTAATTCTATAGAATCTTTGATACGATAGAAGAAAATGTACGGGTAAAAGAAACGCGTGTGTTTTAGATCTATGTGAAACATCGATATATCTCTCTCTCGCTCCCTCAGTCGGCTCGCGCCGACTTTACCCGAACGGATTCGTACAAAATGGTAGCTTTAAAACTTCAAGGTAGCGTCAGCGATATGTATATAAATAAAAAAAATAATATTGCCAATAAAAATTGATTTTAAATTTATTCTGCAGACAATATAATTGATTAATACAAATGTATGATAATTATTATATAAATTAATTTTAATGTTTATTTGCTAAAGCGATTGGGCAGCGTATCGGGTGTTGTGATAAATAGATTTCTATTAGACATTTGCCCATATAAAATGTCGGTATGTGTATATAATTGTCGTTTATAGATTTAACATTATACCACACTCTCATCTGCTATTAAGTGACGACGTGACCCTAGGTGGTGGACAAGCTATTCCTAGTGGAGGAACTGGTTCTCAAATCCAACTGCCGGATCATACCTATAAATGTTTGGCTGCAGATTTTCAACTCGAGAGTTGCAGCTAGCTAGGCGGTCATTAGGAGAGAGACGTACCAGTGTGCTATGGTTTTATCACGATGTTTTGCATGCAGGGATGCAATGCAGCAATGCAGGGATTCGAACACACGTTCATTGCTTCAAAAATTGAATCTAGTTGAATATATACTATATATATATAATACTATATCGGATCAATAATAATGCCAGGATGATAAACAAACTTCTTAGCAAACCACGGATTCACCTTGAAGGAGCCGGGTGCAACGTGAAACCTTATCGTTGTGGCAGAGTGAAAATAACACGAGAGTGTCCGAGGCTTGCGACATGAGATCACGACTCAGTTTTTACCGACGACATATTTCAACGCGCACTTCAGTTTTGAGATATGTTTTCGACTTAATGTCTGTCCATTCATAATTTGGTTACTCTTTACGTATGCGAATATGAAAGCGGCGCGGCTTTATCTGATCACATTTCTCTCGGAAGACATCGTTGTTTTTTGGTATCGCCAATTTATATTCATACCGATTTCTTTGTGTTATAACAAAACAATTATCAATAAATCACCACAACATTACATCGTATCAGTAGGCACAGAAGTAAATACGTGTTAATTACATTACATAAACGAGATTTTTTGTACGTTAATCACCCTTCTTAATTGAATTTTAACTCCTTATATCAGACCAGTTTAAATCCTATTAGCTTGATAAGAAACTAATTAATACGCTTTCCACGCGACGATTCAATTATCATGAACTTGCTGAGCCCGCGACTATGTTCGCGTAATGTTGAATAGTAATAATCATCATCTATGGCAGTGATTCCCAACCTTTAAAAATTATCTCGGTAGTGGCGGAAGTTAAAACAGTTAACTTATATAAACATTGTTATAACGCATCATATATACAAGATGTAGTTTAAAAGTACTAGGTAGGGATGTTATGGAGCTTCCGCTCCGATTGTGAAAGGTCGGAACTTCCGTTTGTTCTGTACGTTCAACTCCGACTTTGATGTCGGTACTTTTAAATCGGAGGTTACCTATTGGTATTTGGCGGCAGGTTTACAACTTGAGGGTGGTAGCTAGCCAGGCGGGCATTTGAAAAAGCCCTAACACAATGCTTTGGTTTCCTCGCGATATTTGCCTGCACCGAAAGCTCAAACTCATTGTAGGTGGATTCGAACTCACGTCCCATGACGAAGCGTTCCTACACACGATCACTGAGCTATTATCGCTTCAGGCCTTAATTACATTACCTCTGGTGGCTTTGGATCAAAGCCAATTTTGGAACCGACGATAGCTCATTGGTAGTGTGTACGACTTCGCGTCAAGGGACGTGAGTTCGAATCCACCTACAATGAGCTTGAGCTTTCGGTGAAGAAAAGCATCGTGAGGAAGCCACAGCATGGTGGTAGGGATTTTTTCTGTAGCCCGCCTGGGTAGCAAACACCCTCAACTTGAAAATTTGCCGTTAAATACCAATAGGTGTGTTCCGGCAGCTGCACTTGAGCGCCAGTATCTCCACAGGTTTAGCGTGTCTACCAACTTGGGCCGTATCGTCACTCAACATCAGGTGACATTATGGCCATAACGGTAAAAATTAAGAATAAAAAAATGAAGTTGATAAACTAGCGTACTAATGTAACATTGTTTTAGAATTAAAGTCGTTAGTTAATGAGAGTATACAATTATTAATAATGTAAACATGTTTTTTAGAAATCTTACAATAAGAAAGTCCGTGATGTACCGTTTATTATTATTATAGCGCACAATTAGCCTTGTGATACTTATTAGTTTTACGAGTTTATATATTTATATAACGTTTTATTGTAACGCAAAGACGTTACGTTTAATATATTAAACATTATAATAGGTCTTTTAATTTAAACTGTCGTGGGACATGTTTATGTAAAGTTTGATTAGTATCTAAATAAATAATTCCCGTGGTGACCATGAAAAGCGTACAAATATGACGTACTTCGAGCTACAATTGTCATCACTTGATCCGTTCCATCCACTGTCACTAATCATGACCACCCATAGATCGGATATCTATCGACGGTCACCACTGCCATACCGGCCTATATATACATCTCTACGTCACACTTGTACGAGTCGATATTGTGCGAAAGAGGGAGTGAACTTTTGAAGCCTTACATATCTTGTCGGCAAGAGCCTTTTTTTTATACTTAAGGTTTAGCGTTATGGCCACAATCTCACCTGATCTTAAGTGACGATACGGCCCAAGTTGGTAGACACACTAAACCTGTGGAGGAACTGGCTCTCAAGTGCTGCTGCCGGAACACACCTATTGGTATTTTGTATTATTGGTATGCAAGGTCCAGCCGCTTTGGAACCCTTTCGTTAGTCATTTCACTAGGGTCCAAACCCCGGTGGAGCTACCAAGGGAACTCACTATATAATCAGTTTAAAAACCAAACGCTACGTGTCTTTTTCAAGTATTATTTTGGCGACAACGTATAGCGTATGCTCTTCTCAAAGTTCTCGAAGGTCCAGTATATGTCGGGGAACTGTCTTAGTTTCCTTACATATTTATCACGTTAATTAGTACTTTTTAAAGTGATCACTTATGAGTGCTAATATATACAAACTTTCTTTCTTTCTATATATATACTATATTATAGTATCTATAGGGATGTAGTTATAGGAAGGCGGTATGTAACAGAATATAGTCATAGGAGGGTAGTTATTATAGTAGTAAGTGAACCGCTGCAGACGTATTTATCCTACATAGCTTGAACACATACTTAGTGCTTATTTTCATTGCTCGTTACACCCTGTATTCGGGGTGCGGGAGATTTACGTTAACGCATGCCACAGGGCCCGCATGCGATAACCGTTTTCAATAATCGATAGGGCCCGCTTGCGGTTCGATAGATTTTCTTCACCGCGCATTTATTTTGAAAGAGTGGTACTGAGTAGACGTCATAGTTACTTCATATATACCAATCGTTGAATTCGATTGGATCTCAGTTCGTGTGCGGGTAATATGCGCATGCCATATATAGATACATTACTTTCATTACTCATAATCCGTATGCGGGGATTCCCCATATTCGGTATAACAATTGAATTAGCGACCAATGAAAATTAGCTGATAATTTCGCTAGGAGTTCTGGAATCGCCTCGGCGGCTAAATATACGTACGTCACATACTAAAAGAGGCTTCTTATAATTGATTATAACCATGGCGATAGTGTAATATGGCAAATTCATTGAATTGGGTTTTAGTAAAAATCTTTATATTTTAACTTTAATAAACTACTGAAATAGTTACCGAAAGGTATATTACCTTTATTGCCTTATATATAATCCTTACTAATATTATAAATGCGACAGTGAGTTTGTTTGGTTGTTGATCTCTCACGCATGAACCGCTGATTTGATTATGATGAATTTTGGTATAGAGATAGATGGAAGTCTGGAGACGGTGCTAAGCTACTTTTTCTCGTTAACTTTGTATGACACATTTTAGTGTGTCATTCGATTTGTTTGACAGAATCAATATTAACGAGAGGAAAGCCGCACGTAAAATCTAGTATCTGATAAATTTAATCTTCAATAGTGCATGTATTCGATTTTCATAATAAAAAAACAATAAATTTATTATTAAGATTCATCTCTACGATGTTTCTCTTCCGTAAAAATATCATCAAAGTAGTAACATCGGGCTATAGAATTATCAATAGACAGAATAGAAAAATAGATGCGTTTTTAAAAATGGTCCCTTTTTATCATGAAAACTTTTAAATCTTAATAATTTAATATTTTAATCTTTATCTTAATATTTTTTACTAAATGTTGTTAAAAATGTTTAGTTAGCGATAAAGCGAAGTTTCAGTGGTAGTGTGCACGATTACGCGTCCAGAGATGTCAATTCGAGCTCATCTAACTTGAGCTTTCGTTGAAGGAAAACATCGTGAGGAAACCATAGCATGGTGGTAGGGCTTTTTCCAATGCCCGCCTGGCTAGCTACCAACCTCAAGTTGTAAACCTGCCGCCAAATACCAATAGGTGTGTTCCGGCAGCTGCACTTGAGAGCCAGTTCCTCCACAGGTCTAGTGTTTGGTGAGATTATAGCCATACCGTTAAGCATTCACTATAAAAAAATAGTTAATTCTGAGGTCGCAACCTCTCGGGCCCGCGCATCGGCTGTCGGTGAAGGGCCCATAGCATTTTGTCAGCTCTGCCCCCGTGTAGTTACGCCACTGATATTAATAAATTGTAACAGTACAAGGCCTTTAAAGTGTCCTTATAAATGATTACATCAAGCTTTATAATCGAGTACATTAATAGCTTTGTCAACAAACAGCTACCATTCAAGATGATAAGAATCATATCAAATCTTAATTCAAATGTTTCCACTAAGTCAATACAATTAAAACTATATATAAACTATGTGCTTCGACAGACGTTTTGCTCTTTCCACCGGTCGATAACTCTACCACAACACCACATATTGCGTATAAAGACAATATGAAAATCTTATACATTTAAAAAAAAATTATGCCCATAGTGCCAATTTTCATAATAATCAGCGATTCTGTTAGAGACCGCACTGGATCTGAATGTGCCTTTTAAATCGATTACTGTTCGATAATACGTAGGACAAGTAGATTTGTCCTATAGATTCAGGTAACCACAATGTAACCGAGTATGTTAGTAGCTTTAAATATGATCCAGTTAGGATTAATCAGGCGTCTCCTCGCGTCCCCGGTGACAGCCCAAGCCAAGATTCGGCCTTTTCATGGCTCCTTTGGGCTTAAGTACCTTTCACACTCGACACCAACGCCCGGTGAAGCTGAAAAAAAATTAAAAGAAAGATTATCGGCCAAACATTGTTAGAGTATAGCATTTAATCTCTTATCCTGAAGAAACCTTTTCGTTTCATGGGATAAAAGGCATTCTATATATGGACCCATAACATAGGTTATCACCGTACTGAATATAACCAAATTCAGTCGCTGTAATTATGAGAATTTTATGTTATTTGTCTTGAATAATCCTTAAATGTTATCTGTAATATTAATATGAGTGTTAAGAGGGATATCATTCCCATACGTATGAATTAATAATTATTTGAATTTAAAATATTAATAATTGTAAACAAAGTTTCTGACTTGTGACAGAAGATTAATTAGAGTAAAATTATGTATATATGAAAAAAAAAAACTGTCTTGTAGTTTAACTAAAAGAAATATAGGGACCCGTGTAAAAGAACATATAGCTGACGTTAAACACCGATGATCTACGAAGTCTGCAGTTGCTGAACATTCAGAAGAAGGCTCCAAACATTATCTCAGATTCGACAAGCCACAAATCCTTGCCAAAGAACACCGATTCTTACCTAGGATGATTCGTGAGGCTATTGAAATTAAAAAACATCTAAATTTCAATAAAGAAGATGGTTGGAAGCTAGCACAAGCCTGGGATCCGATTATACATTTAATTAAATCGGAACCCAAAAGACCAATTGCCAGACCTCAAGACACTGTGAGCTCTTTCTGCGTAGATCGGAACACTATCAATAATAAAAATTAAATTGAAGGTAGACACAGTGACATGAACTTTTCTGGACAACCTACACCTCAGTCCGCCCCGTGACCACGAAAGCTGAAAAGCTTTCGAAACGTCGGGATCAAAATGAATAAATAACCGCGATAAAATCCGTTTAAATTAGTTTTATTTCAATGAATAATATTCGCGTAAACATAAGTAATCATTATGTCTTGTAGTTTTCGAGTAATGTATGTATATATGGGTCAGATAAATAACAATGAAAGAAAATTATATTCTTTCAATTTTATTTAAATGATAATAAGGTTATTAATAGGTTTTATAGCGCAGTACGGAGCAAGTGGACTCCGCAACGAAGCAACTCGTAGCAAGTGGAAGGATGCGGTCTCTGCCTACCCTTATGGGAGAGAGGCGTTATACTATGTATTTATGTAGTACGGATATGTTACGACGAGAGATGAAAGCCATATAACAAGAATAATGTTAAACATAAAGGTGTGGCGGATGTTCCACCAGTAATTTAGTTCCTTGTTAGTTTATTGGAATATAAATTTTATAGAAGCAACATGGAATCAATCAAAGTTAGATACAACGAAAAGACCTTACGCGAATTCAAATAAATTAACAATATTTAAACGCATTTATTTATACGAAAAGTATCGCATTGTAACGCATCTATTTGTCTATTCTGTCGATTAAAAGCTCTATGGTCTGATGTTAAACAATTCTGTTGATATTTTTGCGAAACAGAAACAGCGGAGAAACGTATTTTACTAATAAATTGTTGATGTTGTTATGATTAAATTGTTATTTATTATAATAGTGTTAATAGAAAATAAATTTAAATGTATTTAACTAAAATGTACACAATATTAGTAATTAATAGCTTCGGGTGACGATACATTCAGCGTGACGATTTTGACTATAATGAATTTGCCACCAGCCTCAGATGGTATAGTGACACCACGATACCAACGGAGTAGAGGAGAACTGAAGAAGAAATGGTTTTAATTATATATGTAAGGCTCAGCATTATGGCAATAATCTCACCTGATCTTAAATGACGATACGGCCCAAGTTGGTAGACACGGTAAACCTGTGGAGGAACTGGCTCTCAAGTGCAACTGCCAGAACACACCTATTGGTATTCGACCGCAAATTTTTAAGTTGAGGGTGGTAGCTAGCCAGGCGGGCATCAGAAAAAGCCCTACTACCATGCTATGGTTTCCTTTACCGAAAGCTCAAGCTCACTGTAGGTGGTCGGATTCGAACTCACGTCCCTTAACGCGAAGTCGTACACACTACCAGTGAGCTATCATCGCTTCAAAATAGATGTATTTGTGTGATTCTAATGGCGTGAATATAGAAATGATCGCTGATAGAGTAAATCCAGTTTTGTCAATCTTACCAGTTATAAGCGATGATAGCTCAGTGGTAGTGTGTACGATTTCGCGTCAAGGGTCGTGAGTTCGACTCCAAGCACCTACAATGAGCTTGAGCTTTCGGTGAAGGAAAACATCGTGAGGAAACCATAGCACGGTGGTAGGGCTTTTTCTAATGCCTGCCTGGCTAGCAACAACCCTCATGTTGTAAACCTGCCGCCAAATACCAATAGGTGTGTTCCGGCAGCTGCACTTGAGAGCCAGTTCCTCCACAGGTATAGCGTGTCTACCGACTTGGGCCGTATCCTCATTTAACATCAGTTGAGATTACCGCCATAACGCTAAAAACCTTTAGTATAAAAAAAAGTGTGATAAGAGGTAAGATGTACAAGTCCTCACAACCGAGACATATCTACGCCCCAATGAGAATTTACAAAGGAAAATAATTAAATAGTACAGATTCGGTATAGCAACAGATCATATGTATGACAAGCAATAATATGAATTTCTGTATCACAACTGGTACTGTACACACCTTTACAGCGACCAGCTGATATCGCATTCGTAGACCGCCCATGCGGACGCGAAGTGATTCTCTATTGTCACAGTAAAGTCAATGATCTGGCTAGGCGCGATCCGCGTCGCTACACGGTACACACGTATATCATTAGATATAGTGATAACACGTATGTAAACTCGAACGAATTATCTGTACGTTCGTAAATTACATTACCGAGCATGCTAATAATTCGCCGGCAAACGTGATATATGTATATTATAACTCCGAACCGGTGCGAGCCGCTTTCCGCCGACAGCGCCGAGTGATTATCTAATGAATTTTCATCCGCGTTTTTGGAAATTACTAATGTAATCACACCGCACTGAATTATGTTTTAAATGTTATTATTTATTTTAATAACGTGACAATGTTTGAATGTAGATTATATTTAGTACAACTGTGTCTGCGATTTCGTACGCGTGTAACTAAAATTCTATGTAATCATTTTCGCCCGTTGTTGTAACTTTTTTCGATACAGCTTTGATCTTATTAGTGATAACGCGATGTTAAATACACTAAAGCTTTCTTCAATTATTGCTCTATAAAATACAAAAAATAATGTTAATATAATATTAATATAGATTACCAAGAAACCTTATAGATTTAGTTAAGCGACTTTCAGAATTCTATTCGCATGAATATACTATAAAATTACTGTTTCATAGATTATCAAACTCATATTCACGACTGGAAAGCCTAGGAAAATTAATCACAAACGTGCATTATTAAAAAAATACATACAAAAAATATGTATATTATGTTTTGATATCAGATCGGTCTGTGTTTTTATTAGAATTCACGTGGTGTTTAATGTTCGAGTCAGGGAACAGTCGTGACTGTCGAAATATGAACATATAACTTATACACCTAATAATAAAAATGCGAAATAAGACTTGTGTATACTATATTTTAACAGCAGTGCGCCCTTAGAAACCTTCTATGGGTGATTTAGAACACTAGGGGACCTCTAGACCTACAGGCTAATGAAAACGCTCAGGCAGGATATTGTGATAATTAAATTAATTAATTTATTACATAGATTATTCTTGAAGCTATGATAATTCAGTGATAGTGTGTACGACTTCGTGTCAAGGGGCGTGAGTTCGAATCCAACCACCTGCAATATCGCGAGGAAACCATAGCGTGATGGTAGGGCTTTTTCTAATGTCCGCCTGGCTAGCAACCACCCTCAAGTTGGCAATCTACCGCCAAATACTAATAGGTGTGTTCCGGCAGTTGCACTTGAGAGCCAGTCTCTCCACAGCTTATCGTGTCTACCAACTTGGGACGTATCGCCACTTAAGATCAGGTGAGATTATAACCATAATGCTAAACCTTAAAAATATGTTAAATTGCACTAAACTGCGGTAGGTTTGTTTACCAACTTACATATATACTAATTCGTTAATTGTTAATCTATAAATTATAATATATATAATTAGTTTAGGCTCTATGATCTCTTAATTATTATAGGGTGTTAGAAATTTTGTTATCTCTTGAAGGCGTGATGGTTTAAATAAAGTTAGAGAAATTATGGTCTATACCAGAGGTTCCCAGACTTTTTTCTCATAGACCACTTTCGAAATTTAGCTCCTTCCGGTGGACCCCACGCAGTTACAATACTACCATATTCCCAAAACCCGACAAAAAATGTCAAGATTAAATCTTACTATGGAAATATGCATTGCGGCTAAGTTATAATTATTACATACTACACTTACAGAGCTTCTCAAAAAAATATTTGCCTATATTGATAGCGGAAGTCAAGCAATCATTTCACTTCTTCACTATCAAAACAAAAACAAATAATTTTTTGTAAACCCCCCCCCGCCGTTACGAATTGTGAACTCCCATTTTTGATACTGTCGTATCTCCCGTCAACCCCTGAGGGTCCACCTGGACCACTTCAGGAACATTAGGTCTACATGATCTTGAATTGAAGCTACTTTTCGTTGAATTATACGCAGGGTCGCTTTACCGATATAAGAACAGTGTGAGAGAATCAAATTAATATACGAAGTTATAAAATAATATTTATAATTCATGACAACCGGATTCTGACAGAAGGTTTTTTACTGCGTCCTTTTTTACCACACGCCGCGAGTGTGAAGAGATACTTAACCTTTCACCGGCCGCTCCAATCGACGGTATAATATACAAAAAATATAATTATCTTTTTTTTTTCATGGGCAAAATGCTTTTAGGTATCCCCGCCGTGATGGGCTGGGAGGGGTATGTGGGATCAACCGGCGAAAGGCTCACCGGTAATACCGAGTCAAACCCCACTGTGTTTTTCTTCCACCTATTGGGCCCGGAAGAAAGATCTGTCTTCACATTGCATCTGCTCCTGTATAGCCATCTGTTTGTCAGACTACCCACTAAAATCCATTCAAACAAAGAAATGTATTATCGTAACTTAAAACGCAATAGTTGGTCCATAAGGGGATCATTTGAAGCGATGATATCTCAGTTGGTAGTGTGTATGTCAGGCGCATCTTTGAATGTTTTGTTTTTATAGTTAAGGTTTAGCGTTATGGCCATAATATCACCTGATCTTAAGTGACGATATGGCGCAAGTTACCGCACGCTAAACTTGTGGCGGGACTGGCTCTCTAGTGCAACTGCCGGAACATACCTGTTGGTATTTGGCGGCAGATTTTCAACTTGAGGGTGGTAACTAGCCAGGTGGTCCACAGAAAAAGCCCAACCACTGTGGTTTCCTCACGATGTTTTCCTTCACCGAAAACTCATGCTTTTTGTAGGTGATCGGATTCGAACTCACGTCCCTTGACGAAAAGTAGTGCACACTGCCACTGAGCTATCATAGCTTCAAAATTTTAATTAATTAATACATTAACTACGAAAAAAAAAAGAATATCATTATTGGTAAACCAATTCATATTTGCCCGGTTTTCGAGCGACAAAAACTTTTTTATAGTATCACATAATGTTCTTAAGGCACGAGATACTTGCATACCTTCAGTTGTCACACGTGACGTACCATGGTCTTCGTATTAAGGGCATATGACGGCAGCATTTCCCCCGACATAAAACCAACAGCGACCCAGCTGCAAACGCGGTCGCATACTCCACTCCACAATTTCTCATTACCCCAAAAGTGGTATAACAACATACACGAGCTCAGTTATTAACAAAGGTTTTTTTTTATTCAATATAATTCCGTATTGCTAATTACGGACACTTTTTATATGAACTTCATTTGACCTGACAGCGTCCTTATTGCATCACCCACGACGATGTATTATTATTTATTAAGACATATTTCTTACGATTCCAATTAAGGAACCGGTTTTTTCACTGAAAGGCAAAATATATAAAATCCGTTATATTGTGTAGATCGGAGTGCTGGGCTATAAAGGAGCGGTTGATTGTCGATTGCATGCGAGAGAAAGGCGAACATTGAGATGGATGTGTGTTGTTGGAAAAGTGGAGAAAGTTCAAGAATGAATACGTTCGGGGGAGATGACCTGGTTTGGATATGTTTAGAGAAGAGAGGAAACGCATGCGGTGAGAGAAGTAATAGGTATGATCGTTGAAGGATGGAAAAGACGAGGAAGAAAATCTTTTCCATCTGGATAGAGAGTGTGAGAAACGGATGACAAATAAGGGAGTGAAAAGGGAACAGGGCAACAGGATGTCGATGATTTTTTTTTATCTCAAAAGAGACCTATCAGGGTTTGTCAGTGGATACCCGCTGGCTGACCAGGAAGGGTGTTAAATCCAAAAAGAGTTCCTGTGAATACCTAACACACATTTTCTTCCCTTTTTCGGTTGTTAATAACTCGACCATAGCGCCACCTATGCCGAACCTAAATTGTCCTGACGAAACCCTTTCGTTTTATAGGATAACAGTATCATGTGCAGCAATGATAGCTCAGTGATAGTGTGTACGACTTCGCGTCAAGGTACGTGAATTCGAATCCATCTATAATGAGCTTGAGCTTTCGGTGAAGGGAAATATCGCGAGAAAATCATAGCATAGTGGTAGGGCTTTTTCTAATGCCCGCCTGGCTACCAACCACCCTCAAGTTGAAAATCTGCCGCCAAATACCAACAGGTGTGTTCCGGCAGTTGCACGTGAGACTCAGTTCCTCCACAAGTTTAGCGTGTCTACTAACTTTGACCGTATCGTCACTGAACATCAGGTAAGATTATAGCAATGGCTTATGGATTATGGTTAATGGATTATGGCTAAACTAAAAAAAATGTTGGGCCATATATATAATCAGTTTTAGATCTTTGGCAAATGTTTGCCTTATGTACCTTCATATTTCCACCTGTTTCCGTCTCTTCGAAATTCTATGCCAAAATTATACGTTTTTTTTTCGAAGTTCCAGTTTTTTACAGCAACGGGATTATGACATTACAAAAGGCAATACATACTGTAATTAAATTGAGTAAACTTCGGAAAACATGTATTGAGTTTTCATATAAAATACAATGAAAACTAAAATAATTATGTATTTTGATTTGATTATATTTTTGGTCTCTGTGTCCTAAACAAATTAACCCCCGATTATAATTTTCAATGTACATTTAATCTTGAGATTTGCTTAGATTAAAATTTTATTACGGGCAAGAAATAACCCAATAAAATATGTAATTGAGACAATTTAAACAATTAAATTGAGTTATAAAATGTACATTATAATTCTTAAATATAACTTTAATTATACTTTGAGAGCGAAAAAAGGGTTAATTTAGATTTCATGGGAAAATACATCCGGTCTTTGTAATAAATCCACTTTGCTATAAGATAAACGTATATATTAAACATAATATTGTCAGAATTCAATTGTTCTTTTGTTATTAATAGACGAAGTAGACATTAATTAACTGGCTGGTATTTAACTGAACGTAATACAACAATATTTTGTATTAATTTCTCAATACTTTATACTTCCAATATTTATAATGCTTGGTGCTGTATAAGACAACTACAATTTTCAGGACTCACTACAATATTTACTTGTAATCACTGAAATGGTTTCTGATCATTCTAGATAGATCCCAGTAACTAGATAATTGCTACAATGATCCAGTGTAATGACGGAATTGCAAGCCGTTAATCTAAAAAAAAAATCTAATTTAAATCTAATTATTTTCAGCCTATTTTTTTTTAGCTCGATTTAAATACTGTAAAGTGTAATAAAACAGGAAAAGAATGAGAAGGAATAAGTAATCAAGCATATTGGAGAGAGTAAATAAAGCGTTTGATAGATATAAATATTCATTACTGTAAGGTTGTGGCTAAACTTGCGGGCAGTGGAAAATGCTCTGTTTATAATAAAAAAGATTATTGTTATAATAACATTAAAAGAGCGTGAGATCTATATATTAATATTATAAAGCGTTAAAGTTTGTTTGTTTGTACGAACTCTTGAGAGCTACGAATCGGATTTCTATAATTATATTTTGTATTTTATAGGGTAATAATTGAGGGCAACAATTAACTATTGAATTCTATCTGAGGACGTACAGACGCCGCGAGGGTTTCCACCCGTATATAGTTGATATTTCCCCGATCCACACGAAGCGTTTTGCAGCGTCTTTTATAATGCAAGGGAGTGGAATTCACTACCGGCGTCTGTCTTTCCTACATCGTACAATCTGGGAGGCTTCAAACAGAGAGTGAACAGGTACTTGCTGAGTAAGCGCGTTCCACCATAGACCACATCGTCACTTACCATCATGTGAGATTGTGGTCAAGCGCCTACTTGTTGAATGTGACAAAAAATTAAGATACCAACAATAGAAATAAATCTGTATTGAAAAAAAGTTACAAAAATGGACAAAAAAGCGTTCCACCATAGACCACGTCGTCACTTACCATCAGGTTAGGTTGTGGTCAAGCGCTTACTTGTTGAATGTAAAAAAAAATATCAGTATTCCAAGAAACAAATCTGTAATAAAAAAAAGTAATAAAATTGGACAAAAAATATTAAATATTTGAACTTTTTATATGGAATAAGTCACGGATAGAGCTAGTTAATATTACGAAGTGGAAAATTTTTGTTAATGTGTTTAGTAGCGTGATCTTAAATAGCGTAAAGCCTTCCTCAGTGATTACTCTATTAAATACAAAAAGAAGTTTTGAAATCCGTTACTTCCTAAAATTTACGTGTTCGAACAAATAAAGAAAAACCCTTTTCCGTTTTATAATATCAAGAGCGATAAAAGTTTATGTATTTACCACATCGACCGACCGAATATTACAGGGGGAATGGATGTGTCTCTATATTTTATTTTTTAAGTACTTCAGTACTTTCAGTAATCTCAACTTTTTATCTTTATTCGTTTTCAGAAATGTCTATCTTCAGCAATCAGATAGACCACGATATATAAGGAGTAATTCACTCGTAATCAAAGGAAAAAATGTTTGATTAGTTATCGCATCTATTACTAATCACCCGGGGAACTAACAAGTTATCGATGTTTTATGAAGAATTTTCCATAGTTCAGGTGAAAAGGGAAATATAAGGGCACTGTTAGAATTTTTACTAACTATTTCCGGTTCAGACCAGGTCAGCCCCACAAATCTCTCTCGTAGCCTGGCCGCAGGACGCCGTAGGAAAGTCCGGAAATATACTTTACCTATAAAAAAGGTGTGGTTTTAGTCAAATATTTAGCGTTATGATCATAATCTCACCAGATCTTAAGTGACGATATGGCCCAAGTTGGTAGACACGCTAAACCTGTGGCGGAACTGGCTCTCAAGTGCAGCTGCCGGAACACACCTATTGGTATTTGGCGGCAGGTTTACAACTTGAGGGTGGTAGCTAGCCAGGCGGGCATTGGAAAAAGCCCTACCACCATGCTATGGATTCCTCACAATGTTTTCCTTCACCGAACGCCCATTGTAGGCGCTTGGATCCGAACTCACGTCCCTTGACGCGAAATCGTACACACTTCATTTTAAATATAAAGAACCAACAAGGTTTACACTATGACATTAACATTAAAAATGCATAGAAAATTTCAAGCATAATTTTATATAATCATAGGTGAGTGACACATATATTTATTATGCGAGCAACGCATACACGAGGTGATGTATTCCTGACCGCTTCCGGCCGAAGACAATGTTTCAACTCCGGCGTTCGTATACTGTGGCTGATGAAATCAATCATTTTCTGAAAAGTGTGTCCGCATTACTGACATGAGAGAACACTGTTCCTGTTGGTATAATTAATTTGAAGCGATTATAACTCAGTGGTCAGGGGTAGGGACGTGAGTTCGAATCCAAGCGCCTGCAATGAGTTTGAGCTTTCGGTGAAGGAAAACATCGTGAGGAAACCATAGCATGGTGGTAGGGCTTTTTCCAATGCCCGCCTGGGTAGCAACCACGCTCAAGTTAAAAACCTGCCGTCAAATACCAATAGGTGTGTTCCGGCAGCTGCACTTGAGAGCCAGTTCCTCGACAGGTTTAGCGTGCCTACCAACTAGGGCGGTATCGTCACTTAAGATCCGGTGTGATTATGGTCATAAGGCTAAACCTTAAAATATATTTAAAAAAAAATCCATTGGTGGTCGGTTCAGTTCATCACGTCTGGAAACAAGTACAGCGCGTCGTTGTACTTCGAAAGCATAGACCTTCGTTGCCATCAACGCTCTCCGATTAGGACGTTTTGTTGCCAGTTCCTCATGTCACAGTTCTTCATATGACGCCTCAGCACGTCTTTGTATCTGATGAGTTGCCCGCCCTATTTTCGCTCGTCACTCTTCAGTTCACATACATAGCATAAATTTAAAACTAGAAAGTTAATATTGCACGAATCAGAATAGATTATGTGAAATTAAAATTGACTAAACATTAAATGCGTTGAGATTAAAATTTAATAACAAATTTCAAATTATTTAATCATATATATGGACGTAAACGGGTCGAGGGTGTTACTGAATACAACAAGATCTGTTTTTTTTTTTAATAATGTGTTATATTATATTACCTGTCTATTCATAGGAGAACATAGTACTTCGATAACAATAAGCTGCTAATATTAATTGCGGATTCAGTACTGTAATATACACTTTGATAGGAAATAGAAATTTTCCATTAAATTTGTTTTAATAAGGAGATATATTGCTTCGAGATCGACAGCTGGATAAACAACGATGTACCTGATAGATATAGCGTACCGCAAGGCAGTAACCTTGGTCCTACTCTTTTTACCTCATAGAGAGTTATAAATATCATTGCAAGATCAAAAGTAAATAAACGGGAACCTTGAAGACTGGAAAACTAGTTTTATATCTGTTTAAGAGTCCGTGCGTGATAATAACATACACGTTATGACTTTTAACCTCACATGACCGGACGATACATACATTTTACAGTTTTTATGGATCATCTACTGCTTGAATAGATCTCTGACGTAGTTTTTGTCGGAACACTAATTTCAATTCTGCAAATTCATTACTTTTATGTATGTAAATACAATATATATATTATTATATAATAAAAAACTAAAACTGAGTGAAATGTATTCTTAATATTGTAAAGCTGATAAGTTCGTTTGTTTGGACACCGGTCGATTTCGAAAATTCTTTTTGGCACTGATAGAAAATTTATCGAGGAAGACATCACGTTACCACCGATAGGGGTAAAGCTGAAAAATGCAGTAAAAATAAAAGAGGTTACTAAAACGGGCAAAAGTGACTGAAATTAATTTTTAGTTCCACGCGAACGAAGCTGCAGGCGCAGCTACTATATACGTAAAATATTTTTGCCAAATTATATACAGTTGCAATTTATTAATAATATAGTACCTACAATGAGCTTGAGCTTTCGGTGAAGGAAAACATCGTGATGACACCATAGCATGGTGGTAGGGCTTTTACTAATGCCCGCCTGGCTAGCTGCGAACCCCAATTTGAAAATCTACCGCCAAATACCAATAGGTGTGTTCCGGCAGTTGCACTTGAGAGCCAGTTCCTATACAGTGTGTCTATCAACTGGGGCCGTATCCTCACTTAAGATCGGGTGAGATTATGACCGTAACGTTACAAAAAAAGGTTGATTCATAGTTAGCCTCACTAGTAGTTTTCCTTGGCTTTAAATATTTGTTACATTGTTTTTATAACATTTCAATACAAATTCCTTGATAAATAACCAATAACGGGCGAAGGAAGACGTCGTCACGTCTATCTATCAATAAAATAACACACATTTATTATTAATACGTGTGTATAATTGTAGATAATAAGAGTTTTATGACTCTAACACACTGAGACGTGATAAATATTGTTGTTGTATTGTTTATTGTATCGCTTACGAACTGGTTCATGTTTACACTTGCATGCTATACGCGGCACATTATAAATTAAATAAAACAATAATGATTATACGTGTAATAAATAATTGAAGTTAAAACAACGTCGGTGTTAAAGGTCAATGACACGGATTGTTTAGATAAAGCCTATCGCACATCCATTATCTTAGTGATAGGCAGTAATATTACGTTCAACGGTGAGTTGAGACTAGAACACGATGCCATACACTTTTCGTTACGAAGCAATGTTCAAGAGACCTTTCCGAACCCCCTTTTAAATATAATTGTAGATTTGGTCAAGAACAACCATGGGTTTTTGAAATTCAAAGAATATCTCTACTACCACAGAGAGTTTAGAGTAATGATGATACAGTGGGAGCGTGTATTTCCGGTGAAGGAAAACATCAACGTGAAATCGTATGATGATGACAAGGTATTATATTGCCCTTGCTAGCTACCACACTCAATTTGAAAATCTGTCCCGAATTACGAATAGGCCTGTTCCGGCAGCGGCATTTGAGAATCAGTGTCCCTTCACCAGTTACGTGTTTCCACCATCTTGACCCATTTAATTTATTTTAAGCTTTATTTTATACTAATACTCAAAATTGACTAATTAGCACTTCCTAAACTGCACGCTTAGATTGATCATGCTCAATATTTACTAATTGATTTGTTAATTACCCTAGACCCGAAGTCAGGACCCCTTGGATGTCTATGGACTATGGGTTATAAAAACCCTGATTTTTTTTATACTTAAAATTTTAGCGTTATGGACATAATCTCACCTGATCTTAAGTGCTGATACGGCCCAAGTTGATAGACACGCTAAACCTGTGGAGGAACTGGCTCTCAAGTGCTGCTGCCGGAACACACCTATTGGTATTTGGCGGCAGGTTTACAACTTTAGGTTGGTAGCTAGCCAGGCGGGCATTTGAAAAAGCCCTACCACCATGCTATGGTTTCCTCACGATGTTTTCCTACACCGAAAGCTCAAGCCCATTGTAGGTGCTTGGATTCGAACTCACGTCCGTTGACGCAAAGTCGTACACACTACCACTGAGCTATCATCGCTTCAGGTTAGTTTGGGTTTGTGTAAAGTTAAATTTTCTTCCTTCACCACGTCTTGGCGACTGTCATCTGAAGTTAACAGAAGGGCTATGTTAAGCCATACGAATGCCTTGATTTTCAAATGAACCTGCCTTTTTCACACCTCTAGATGTATGGCCAAAGGTGTTTTATTGGTGGGTAGTTGAAGCTACATTTCATTAGAAAATACACTCAAACATGCTGTAGTTTTGACAGTACGTTTTCTTATTCCAAAAGGTGAGGTTATTAAATGCAATGCATATCATGATGAGAGAATATTGGACCATGTTGAGAAAAATACTTATAAACATAGAAACAGAAAAATAAACTAATTATCATTACATAATTACGTTATTGAATAATACTATATTTTTAATTAATATAACCAAAAAAAGTGGAATTAGATACTGTTTATATATCTCTTTGTATTTATTGTTAGGAATGTAGTTATGGGAAGTTTGTTGATAACACCGATCACTATATAAGTGCAGTGCGAGCGCGGCTATGAGTTCAGCCAAAGCGAAGCACTCGAGGCAAGATATTCGTTGAACGTAGCTGGAACATCACCGAATACGTAGATTTATATTGCTCTGCTTTATACTGGCCGGAGAGAAACACGAGTAGTGAAGGTGAGCGTTGACGATCATCGAAAAGAGGCCTCTTGAAACGTACATCCGTGTCGCAAGCCTCGGACACCGCTCGGTGTTATCCTCTCTCTGCCACACGCAGGGCCCGGCACCCGCACGGTGATACCATGGATTGCTAAGAAGTCCGTACCTCATCCTGTCATTATTATTAATCCGATTAGCTTTTTAAACTATTAGACTTCTGATTTCTGACAGTATCATTAGACTGACAGTTTCATTTTTGCTCGAGATAAATAAACATTGCTCAAAACAAACTCAAACCTGTTTCTGTGTGCGACAATAGGGCCACTAAGGCGAGGTGCGTTTACCATTTCCATATGATTTCGCAGTGTTGCGTGTTGTTTACCTTGATCCAACGAGAATCCGTAAGCGTGTTTTTATTGTGGCATGACGTGTTTACAAATATCATACCACTATCAACTGTGCACGAACACACCTATGGTCCAGTTATATAAAACTGTTAAAGAAAGAGACACTCTATTACTATGCAATCCTCCTATATTACTAATCGCATCGAATAGTGTTAAGCTGAGAGAAAGAACTGACTGCAAGTGAAGATACATTATTTACTTTCTCAATGTGTGTATTTATATAAAACTCAAATTCGGTAACCACTCAACATCAAAATATACGTGTGTTTAGTAATTGCATTCTAAACACAACAAATAGGGCGTTCTCTATGTGTACACTAGTTGTGCTCCTGACTTCGTTCGCGTGGAACTTATAAATGATTCAATCCTTTTTTCCCGCTTGGCACCCCTCAAGACAGTACTCGTCTCTCGACACGTCAAGACCAAGCCGTTTTGCGCCCTTAAACTGTCTCTACCACAATCGAGTTGCATTTATACGGTAACATGAGTAGACCAATTTCAAGAGAACACTACAAATAATTTACCTCATACTTTGTAAAAAATAATATTACGTTACTACCTTGAATGGGAAACTGTTTAGGAAATTTACGTGGAAGTTACTGACGTTAGCGCGTTCAAGGAAAATTATCGCTTTATAATAAATATTAACCAGCTGACTTCGTTGGCGTGAAACTGAAATTCTGCTTAATTATTATTGAACTTTTCTGTTACTTTTTTTAATACAGCTGTGTCCCTAATGGTTGTAGGGTAGTTCCTGAGATGAAC
Source organism: Actias luna (assembly GCA_039707435.1). Classification (NCBI taxonomy): domain Eukaryota; kingdom Metazoa; phylum Arthropoda; class Insecta; order Lepidoptera; family Saturniidae; genus Actias; species Actias luna. Next base: position 20,194,320 of record JAZHAC010000001.1, on the reverse strand, counting down.
GCGTTCATACAAATACACATACACAACTGATTAATATTACAACATGCAACATGTCTACATATGATGAAATTGTGACCGAACTAAACCAGGGAATAAAATATTTGAATCAGATTTGTATATTCGGGACGTGATTGGTTATGATAAATAGGTAAATAATATTTAATTTAGAAATTTTATCCATCTGCCCACTTGTACACGCAACACTCCGAAATCACTTAAGTCATACAAAACATTCATACGGTGATAAATTTATATTATTGATTAACATGTGTGGAATAATTCAACTCATAAAATAAAAGGAATTACGATCGATAGGGACCGTGGTAGTGTGCACGGGCGCAGCGTCAAGGGACGTGGGTTCGAATCAACCTTCAATGAGCTTGGGTTTTCGGTGAAGAAACATATAGTGGATAAATCATAGAATAGTGGTAGGGCTTTTTCTAATGCCCAATTGGCCAGGTGTTCTGGCTGCTGTGACGCAGTACCTTCACTAAGCGTAGCGGATCTGCCATCTTGGACTGAATCGTCACTTAACATCAGATGAGATTGACGCCATAACGGTAATGCTATAAAGTGTAAATAATAAAAATGTATAGTTGCTGTATATAAACCGCGATAGTTCAGTGGTAGAGTGTAGGATCGCCACGACATTAGACGAAAGTTCGAATCCAACCAACTACAATGAGCTTGAGCTTTCGGTGAAGGAAAACATCGTGAGGAAACAATAGCATGGTGGTGGGGCTCTTTTAATCTCCGCCTGGCTAGCTACTTACCTCGAGTTGAAAATCTGCCGCCAAATACCAATAGGTGTGTTCCGGCAGTTGTATTTGAGAGCCAGTCCCTCCAATAAAAGTCGGCATTCCTCTGGTGTTATGGGCAGCGGTAATCACTTACCATCAGGTGATACGCTTACTCGTTAGCCCCCTATTACATATATATACATATAAATCAACATATTTATGCATCACCACATATAATTTGGTTCCAGTAGGCATATAGAAACGAAATTAGGTACTAACTTTGCACAATAACAACAATGTAACTCGAATATAAAAAATATCTCACAACATTATACGGATTCTAACTTATTCAAGTCCATGTCAACGAACTTAAGGGACAGAGTTGATAACTTAATACCAAAAAAAAAACTGTTTTTGAAGTAGAAACGGGTTTTGGGTCGGGCGAGTTTTACATGAGTGAAACACGAAGGTCGCATCGCGGACGATGTTCAAAAAATTTGGTAAAATCCAAAAGTGAACCGACTCATAATTTAATTTTTTTGTTTATTTAATAACAGTTAAACCACCGTGAAAACTATAGGGTTCTATTCCTAATTATACTGCAGCGTAAGATAAAAAAAACAGACTCGATTAGTAAAGTATTTCGGTCGTTATCGTGATAACACACAGGATCCGCACATACGGACACACGGACGTCCGAGACGGAACTTTTTTAAACAGTTTTTTAACTAGTTTATATAACAGAAATGGCATCAAAAATATCATGAGTGTTAAAAATAGTGTTTTCTCTTGACACGTGTGTATATATGTTATTTTAAAAGTGCAATACATGATAAATAGAGACATTTTAAGTCGGAAAAAAGGCATGCAATTAATCTCACTGAAATAAAATTATTATGTACCTGTGTTTTATATAAAAATATAAATTAACATCCAATTTTAAAAAAGAAACTACAAGACGTATTCAGAAAATATTTTTATACTGAATCGAGCAATCACCGAAGAAAGCTTTAAGCTATTTAAAAGCACGCAACCGCCAATACTGGTGACGTGATAAAAGAAGTTACAATAAACAGCACTAGAGACGCGGTGTTTGCAAGTTTGTTTTTTTTTTCGAAAGGATATACTCTGTCTACCGGAGGAGCTTTTACAGTAGGGCTTTTATAGCAAGTTCGAATCCGCGTCTTCCTAATAAGGTTATGGACGTGGGATTTTAGGGGATATAACCAGCGGTTAACGCCGCACGAGTCCCACGTAACCCACTCAGTCCTCTCTGTGTGTTTTCCCACGAAAAAAAAGTATTAAACAAAATAGCAGTACTCATTTGACATTATTCTGTTTCTTTATTATTCTATTTAATCTTTTTTGTACACATTAAAACATATAATTATACATAACAAATGATTTGGTTAGTACAAAGGGCGGCCTTATTGCTGATAGGAATCTCTTCGAGGCATCCTTTGGATGGATTTGTTCCAAGGAGAAGAATCAAGAGTATTTTGGGTGTATAACTACAGTCAAACTTAATAACCTACATATTAAAGACATGTGAACTATAACATAGGTATGAAGTATACTACAATATAAAAATATATATAAAATACGGACTGCATAATAATAAAACACAAATGTGACATATAGAGATACATGCAAATATATCACACAAACGTAAAATTGACATACAGTACTTGTGTTAAAAAGGCATGTAGTACTTTTTGACAGAATTTTAAAATATGCCCACGTTTGTGCCTACCTCAGAGAAACAGGTAATGCATTCCATAACTGCGCAGTTTGGACTGCGAATGATTTACCACAAAAATTTGTGGAGCGTGTCGGGACTTCAAGTGTTATATTTTCGGACTATCTTAAATTGCGTGTATGCGTATCGCGAAGGAAATTAAAACCTTTCTTTAGGTAAGAAGGAGCGGAAGGGTTAGAAGCAGTAGTGTTAAGCAGAAAAAGAGAGCGAGAATTACGACGAAGCCTTACAGAGAGCCATTCCAGCTTTGTGCGAAATTCTGATAAATGGCCAAAACCATGCAAACCAAATACAATGTGCACTGTAAATTTTTAAAAAGCACAGTTCGTCGCCTCATGTTTAGATTCACGCAATAGCTTTATATACGCAATATTTGGTAAATAAATTATTCGAATAGGGATATTCGATGTACATCGATATATCGAATTCACTCGATGTTTATAGTTCGATGTTTTGAATAAGTGTTGGTCTACACGACATATCGATATATTGTCATAAATAATCGAATCAATTATTTATTACTGTTTATTGATCTCGATCAATACAGAAGAATGAAAATGCCCATGCACAGTGAGAATCTGATTGGATTGGATTCATCAGATCATTCTGGGAAACCAGACGATGTCTTATCTGTGTGATGATTATCACAAACTAGTCCACACGAGCTGGGAAATGGCGAAATCCAACAATGGTATTTCATATAAATTGTTTATTTATTTGCGTATTCCAGTAGGAAGACTCAACGAGAAGCCTTTGGAAATTTGGAAATATTCTTGCAATAAGTTACAAATTCTGAGGAACTGAATTGAATTGAATTCAATTCAGACCTTACCTGAGGACCTTAGTACGAGCTTAAATGCCATCTGAAGGTTCATTTCCAATTAATTATATGCAAAGTCTTGCAAAGGAACAATGACAATAAGATCGGAATTTCTATAATTGTGGATAATTTTTAATTTCATTTGTACTTTGAAAATAAATAACTTTATCAGGTAGTCACGCGATTTATTTGTATTTATGTCACATGATTTATTTATTTTATTTCAATAAACGTTACGGACAAAATTCTATGATCTTGTTTGTAGTTTGCAATTAAAAAAAATGCCACTTTTTTTTTTTAATAAGCAACAACAGCATCGATTATGTTTTTCTTAGTTACATAAATTCTATGAACATGGTTGAACACATAACATGCGTGCGGACAAGAAAAGTGCTGTTGTGGGAGTAATAAATGATTAAATATTGCGTTTCTGTGAGCTCACTACAGCTTAGTAAATGCAATGTCAACAAAGTACTCATTGTTCTGAATACATTAAAGTTTCTAACCGATATATCGGTAAACATCGATACATTTTGCACCGAATAAAAACATCGATGCGTTTTCTAAGTGGACATCCCTAGCACTAACAGGAGCAAAGCTGTATTGACCACAAGTTAATAAATTATTTCTTGTTCCACACGAAGTCACTGGCACAGAAGATTTACAAATAAAACTAAAAACAATTAGCACACTCTACGAACCTTACAGTCTACGACAGTGAAGTTGTGGGTAGACAGTTAGTATAAAATAAAATACATGCAAATATCATTCATATACTTAATATGATATGATATAGCTAGCATCGTGACGACACTTCCGATCCCGGCTGAGTACTCCGCGTTACTTTTCCCCTCTAAGCCAGGCGAAGGAAGTTGCCTCTCCACTGATGCTGCTCTGCCCGGGCTTGAAGACTAAGGCACCAGTTTTTTTTTTTTCGAAGAAACCTACACTGTTAGCCCGTACTTTTACAGCTTCACCGAACTAGGGGCGGGGCAACTCGCACAAGGGTGTCACTAGCGACCGAACCTCGGCTTGGGCTGTTGCCGAAACGCGAAAGAGAGAATCGAACACGGTACTAGCTATTAAAAAAAGGGAAGAGTAATTGTAAAGGCGTGAAAGATTGTATATGTAGAACGCTAACTGGCGGTGCGTGAGAGTATTACCTGATTGGAAATAGTAAAATCGAAACTAACTGATCCCCTTCGGGATCTGAGAAACTAACTATGGTTTGTACTGTACCATGGCAGGCGAGGCTAGATTGTACTATGCGTCCTTCCTACCTAATAGATGGCGACGAGCGTTCTTAAGGCACCATGGACTTGCCCGCTAATATGCTTGATATATTACACTAGTATTTGCCACTACACAAGGGCAGTATTCGAAGCCGTGACAACAATTAAGAGGGTGGACTCAAACCATGAACAATGCTAGCCAATATGCACAATAATATTCATGATAACGTATTTATCGTTTGACTATTCGCGATAGTATTGGAGCTAAATTATCTGAAAGTCCATCCGGTGTCGCGGACGGTATTTTTATTGAGATAATATATTAATAAACACAAACAGACATCAACACAATTGAACGTGTCGATTACGTATCCATTGTTTATTCGAAGTTTATATAAACAACGTGTATTTATAATTTAATACTTAAAATTGTCACTGTCAGATGGAATATTAAGGGGGGCACGTATTAACAGAGCGCTCGAAAGACGGCCTTCGATACTTACGCGATAGTGAAAATATAACAATAAATATACGGACGACATTGCGTCTTGAACTTGAGAGGTAATACACACAGTCAGACAAAGAATCGCTTCTATACCGATACTCAAAGATCTATAAATAGAAATCAAAGCGTAGTGACTCTTTGGTCATCACCTTGTCGCTTGCTGGCGTTTGGCGTCAAGCCAGCTTCATTCTATTTCATAGGACGTATTAATGAAAACTTAAGATAGAGATTACAACGATCTAGAAGAGTACACACACTACGCCCGTTGCCGTGGAAATTTTACGATGTACACTGATACTGTATGTTTTTATTTACGCTACAACGAAAGGCTTACGAGTTTGTCACGAGCCAGTTATGAAGTTAGTCTGGTAACAGGCGTCGATAATGTTTATCAGTTGGCATGGCCCACGCGCGTGAGAGGTTTCGTCGCGTCGGCCACCTTTGTTACCGATATACTTACTTATGAAGATTACTATCGTACAGTCGATAAAACAAACCGCATATCGTAATGTTGATGACACTATTATAGCAAGATTTGCGATACGACTAATGTGACCATTCAAATTTTACTCTAAAACATGCCGCATTGTGGTGGGAGTTTTTCCGTCTGTCTGGCTAACTTCAACACACATGTCGAAAATCTGCCGGCAAATACCTATAGACAGTCACTACTGTTACTGGACTGTACCGAGGTAGGGTAAAGAAGAAAGAAAAAGATGCACTGACAGTTGCACTTGAGGGCTAGTCCCTTAAACTTCGCGTGTCCACCGCCATAGGCACAGATCGTCACTTGTCATCAGATGAGACAGTGATCATAACATACACCATATATTATGAAAACAATATGAAGCGATGATAGCTCAGTTGGTAGTGTGTAAGAACGCCGCGACATGAATTCGAATCCATCTTCAATGAACTTGAGTTTCCGCGAAGGAACACGTCGTGATAAAATCATAACACGGTGGTAGGGCTCTTTCTAGTGCCGCCAAATACCTACAGGTGTGTTCCAGCGGTTGCACTTGAGAGCCAGTCCCTCCTACTTCTCCAGGCCTCTTGGGCCACGTCGTCACTTAACACGAGATGAGATTATGGACATAACGTTACACTTAATATTAACTACAAATAAAACTTTGATTGTTAGAATATTATTACATAGTAAAAATTCTAAATATAGATAAAAGTTGTGACCGGTTTTTTTGAACTACTTTTAATGAACGAACATTCGTTAAAGTACTTTTAATCATAACTCGTTGATATACTTTTATTGTATTTCCTGTCTGTATAATATTTGGATTCTTTTCGTAACCTAAGAATTTACGGATGGATATATTTTACTTTATAGAATCATTAATGAAAATAGTAATAATTAGGCACTAAATGTGATTACATGACCTTGACAAATTTTGTTTGTATATTTTGTGTGTATCGCATTACAAACGGTCGTTTTTTTTGGGTATTCTGGGTTGTTTTAGGACACTTGATATATTAATCGGTACACGACATACTTCCTTGAGTGCCGACGCGATACTGGGGTTTGAGTGGGCCAACTGACGCAGTATCAGTGTGCCACTTTCCGAGTGCACGCCGCGCCTATCCTATACACGCACTTATATCATTGATAAATACCATAACTATGATAAATAACACAAGTAAATTGTCAAGGAGATGGATCAAACTGTTTAAATAAAAGATTCATGTATACAAATGCAACATTACCTGAAAATTTACTAGGAACATATATTAGTTATAATCATGGCGAGCGTAGATACCGTCGCTTCATACTTTCTTACTTTGAAACTAATTCAGAGACTCATTTCGAAGAACCTATGGATGTATTTATGTGTATTTAGATGTTTTTTTTTAGTATTTTCTCTAGTCAGGTATTTATGTGTATTTATATGTATGTATTTAGGTGATAACAAGACCTATAGGTATCCTTTTGAAATGTCAGCGTTTCCACGAAACCAGCGTCTCGCGCGCCTAAATATTTTCCCTTATAATGACCCAACGACATTCGAATTTCTATGCACATAACCCATAACTATCCAACCGTTTACCCCGAAGCTTCGTGTGAAGTGTCATAGCGGAAAGTTGGCAACCCGGGAATGTCCCGTTTGAAACACACGGTAAGGACACATTACGTATAACGTATAACTCGGCGATATTCAATTGACGCACAATAATATATTTTATCTATAATATTATGTAAGATATAGCATGCGACGTTTCTGTGATCCGTAATGAGCGTTTTAATGTCTACTCGGTACTCGTATCAGACATTGTGGTGATACAAAATAACATTAATAGCTCCCAACATGCCCTTTATATGCCCCGATTCTGGATTTGTTATGAAACTTTTATCTACTGTTGTTAGAAAACTTAATTACCGGTTATAGATTGCAGAATTAAAAGAAAACTAAAATTTGAATATACTCGTATTAGAAAATGTTAATCTATTGCAAGTATGTATATGTAATTAATTGTTTTGAGTATCTTTTTTTTTTTTTTTTGGTGTGGGTGATTTAATATAGCGCCATATCGAGCCAAGTGTCAATAAAGTGTCAAAGTGTCAATAAATTTTACAATTGTTTTTTATTGTTACACGTCCTAAATATATCCTTGTATGTTAAAAGCAATATATTAATAGCCAACTATTTGGACAGATCAGGGGTTATTAAGAAAAACAGGCCATATTTTTCTGACTCCTGTAAAAAGTTTCACTAGACAAGGCTTGTTTTTTACAGTACATGCAGTGACACTAGTGCATAAAAACAGAGCGTACAATAAAGTATCTTTTTTTATAGTCAAGGTTTAGAGTAATGACCATAACCTCACCAGATCTTAAGTGACGATACGGTCCTAGATAGCAGACACGCTAAACCTGCGAAGGAACTGGCTCTCAAGTGCAACTACTGCCGGACCACACCTATTGGTATTTGGCGGCAGATTTTCAACTTGAGGGTGGTAGCTAGCCAGTCGGGCATCAGAAAAAAACCTACCACCATACTATGGTTTCCTACATCGAAAGCTCAAGCTCATTGTAGGTGGTTGGATTCGAACTCACGCCTTGACGCAAAGTCGTAGACACTACCACTGAGCTACCATCGCTTCGAAATCTGATGGTAAGCATTGCGAATTCAGAAACAATGACGGGTATAGATTATATTATCAGTCACCGCTATCAAGTGCCTATTGCTGTCGATAGAAGGATTACACAAGCCGAAACTACCGCAAACATATGAGATAACGAATTCCTCTGTGTTTACCGAGATGGAGGTTAAATTAAACCTACAGCTCCGAACCCTGATGCATGTAATGTCGTTTTGACAGGAAAAAACATATAGGAGAAGATTCCGAAGGCAGCACCATGGACTTAATAACGTCTGATTCATTGAGAATTCATTCAGAGAATCGAGAGGATATTTGGACCGTTTATTTTGAAAGTGGTGTAAGTCCGTTTTAGAGAAAAATGAGCTATCACGTAATTCATGCTTAATTTAATGTAATTTTTTTATATATAACTAGTCCGTGTTTAATTTGTCAAAAAAATCCCATGCTTTGTGCAACTTAAAATCGGTCGGTAAATGTAATTGCATTATCAACAAATATAGTAGTTACCTTTAATTTCAATTTTTAATTTCAGCTGATCGGTCGTGGACAAACACTGGACCCTGTTGAAGTTTCTAAAAAATATGACGGAAATTATGCTCTATGTGACAGTACAAGTACTTTTGAAGCGATGATAGCTCGGTGGTAGTGTGTAGGACTTCGCGTCAAGGTACGTGAGTTCGAATCCAAGCACCTACGATGAGCTCGAGCTTTCGGTGAAGGAAAACATCGTGAGGAAACCACAGCATGGTGGTAGGGCTTTTTCAAATGCCCGCCTGGCTAGCTACCACCCTGAAGTTGTAAACCTGCCGCCAAATACCAATAAGTGTGTTCCGGCAGCTGCACTCGAGAGCCAGTACCTACACAGGCTCTGCGTGTCTACCAACTTGGGCCGTATCGTCACTTAAGATAAGGTGAGATTATGGCCGCTATATAACGCTAAAAAAACGTCTCTATGACATTTTTTCAGCGGCCTAAGTTTGATCCTTATGTAATGAGTGTGCGTTCGGCTTGAAGTCGCTTAAGCCTAGATTTCTTTGATAAATACATTTTATAATGCTTTCAGTTATATTTTATGGCAGTACCAAAGTAGTGTTTTTAGTAATATATTATATCTGTTTGTCATTCATAAATAAAATAAATAAATTCAGTCTTGGATTTAGATTCACTCCGAATATTCCCATTTAAGATATTGAAGCTGTATTACGAACGAGATGTCGTTAAGAGAAGGAATGAAGTGAAATGGAGATTTTTAAATACTAACGCGTACATCCGGGTTTGCCTTGAACTCGACAAACTGTTGATTGCTACAAGGATTACATACAATCAATAATAATGTTATTTGCTCTCTATTCTATGTGTTTACATTGTTATTATCAGCTTATTATAAAGTTATCATTATTGTATCGTTGGAACTGCGTATGATCATTAACACTTTGGGCATAATCCACATCATAATCTATATCATCATCATCACCACCATCACCACCATCATCATCATTATCATCATCATCATAATCATATCATAAGAATTGTGCTTATGTTTAAAGAATATTAGTCATCGAAATAAAACTAATTTAGACGGATTTTATCGCAGTCTTTTATTAATTTTGATCCCGACGTTACGAAAGCCTTTCAGCCCTTTGGTCACGGGCGGACTGAGGTGTAGGTTGTGCAGAAAACTTAATTAATTTTTAGTACAATTATTGATACATTAACTTAAGGTAGACACTGTAACATTAACTAATTTAAAATCCTTTTAAAATCGAGCTGTTAATCCTACACCGATCTTCTCACAACAAAATAATATGATATTATAATTGGTATCTAATATTATTAAATACATTGTTTCGCATATTTACATATACCCATAATCGAGCTAATGTGTTTTTCTATTATCATTTCTGGGCGCACGCGATTTGCTACATAAACAACAATGTACTATTAAATTTATTATCTTATAACGTTTGAATATTTTATAATTGAAATCGAGTTTATTGTAAACTAATATAAATAATATAGAGACGAACTTCTTGGTTATCCATGGATTCACAGTGCTGGTGGCGAATCCATCGGGTGACAGAATGTGAAACTCCGACCAATTTCCGAACCCTGTGACACGATGTAGGTTTATGGAGACCCTTACCTTTTTTTTATAGTTAAGGCTTAGTGTAATGGCCATAATATCACCTGATCTTACGTGACGATACGGCCCAAGTTGTTAGACACGCTAAACCTGTGGAGGAACTGGCTCTCAAGTGCACCTGCCCGAACCCACCTATTGGTATTTGGCGGCAGATTTTCAACTTGTGGGTGGTTGCTACCCAGGCGGGCATCAGAAAAAGCCCTACCACCATGCTATGGTTTCCTCGCGATGTTTTCCTTCACCGAAACCTCAATCGTCATTTAAGATCAGGTAAGATTATGGCTGAACCTTAACTATAAAAAAAATTAAATCCATCATTAAATGTTGAAGCGTATATTACTCTGCACTTCAACGTTTAACTCAAAAACATCCGTAAAGGTCAGGATAGATATATTTCCTACAATCAATTTTGGCAATAGATATTAAACGAAAAAAGAAAAATCGGTCGACTAGCAGACGTGAGAAATGCACTGAACTCTTGTGTCTTCCCTTGTTTATATATTATTGTCCTATCGTAACCATGAATATCAAATAAGAATTTGTACAGTTAATAAAAAATATATGATTTAAAAATACATTGTTTATAAATGTAATGTTTTATGACAACTGACAAGTATGTAAAATTAATATTATAGTTAAGTTTTATTTTTTTAATTTTCCCAGTTTTTTTTTAATTTTCCACTCAACTGCCATATTTTTTCCTTTCACAGGAACCTTCTCTTGGCAATAATTAATACAACAAAAAATGATTTAGCGAAATTGTTCCATCCGTTCACGCGTGATGCGATGACCGAGGGAAATACAGATTTATTTATATAGATCACTGGTTGTACTGCCATTTTTCAATTTTGATTTTTTTAATAAAATTTTGCTTCTATTGGTGGTAGCGTGATGTTGAATAGCATGAAGGCTACCTCAATGATTTCTCTATTAAATACAAGAAGAATTTTTAAAATCGGACTGAGAGCTCCTTGGATTATCGCGTTCTAAATATCTTTTTTTCTTTATATATATATTTTTTTATTGTTGTGGTTTTAGCGTTATGGCCATAATCTCACCTGATCTTCAATTATGATAAGGCCCAAGTTGGTAGACACGCTAAACCTCTCAACTGGCTCTCAGGTGCAACTGCCGGAACACACCTATTGGTGTTTGGCGGCAGATTTTCTACTTGAGGGTGGCTGCTAGCCAGGCGGGCATTAAAAAAAGCCGTATCAATAGAATAGGAAAAATTGTAAAAAGAAAAAACACTTTTCATATATTCTGTTCAAATTTAATAAATACTTTTTTATTATTTATGGTTTTTAATACGAATTAGAAATAAAAAGGTTTTACTTATTTCTATATTTGAAATGGATTGCTCAAACGTTTTAAGAGTTATCGCATTTTTATAACCGACCCGCGGCCCAGTGTAGATTATGGAAAATAATATTCCGGAATGTGTGACATCGAAGTTGTGTTTTATCTTGTATTATTATTTATAAGTATTTAAATGTTGTGTAATATTCAAATTATTATCAAGGTTCCGATCGATATTTTTATAGCAGTTACGTGTGTCGTTTGCGCTTTAAATTCGCATAGTTGGTTATGCGAATTCGTGCATTAACTTGTCAAAATTCACTTTCAAAACTAAGTTAGTAAATTTTTTTTTGGTAATCTATTAATCGGAAACTAATGAACATAATATGTCGGTAGATTTGACACGATGATAACTTCTAAACGAAAGGGTTCCATCGCAACTGGAGATAAAAGTTGATTATTGGTGGTATATGAACAATTTGGAATTTGATTAAGATCTAAATTAGCCGGTAGAGAGCACTCTTTATAATAGTAACATTTCCCACATACATTTTTTTTACTTGAAGTTTCGTGTTATGGCCATAATCTCACCTGATCTTAAGCGACGATACGGCCCAAGTTGATCCGCACGCTAAACCTGTGGAGGAACTGGCTCTCAAGTGTAATTGCCTGAACACACCTATTGGTTTTTGGCGGCAGGTTTACAACTTGAGTGTGGTAGCTACCCAGGCGGGCATTAGAAAAAGCCGTACCACCATTCTATGGTTTCCTCACGATGTTTTCCTTCACCGAAAGCTCAAGCTCATAGTCGGTGCTAGGATTCAAACACATATCCCTTGACGCGAAGACGTACACACTAACACTAGTACTACAGAGCTATCATCGCATTGTTTTCATATAACTTTAAGAAAGAACAAATTGTGTCCGCTTTTTTAACCTTCGATACTTTTGTATTCCTTTATGGGGCACCTTGATGGTAATTAGCCAAAGGCCTCCCACAAATATTGCGCTACCAAATGCAGCATTAAATTTTTCAGTGTTCAGAAACACTTAGAAACACTTAAAGCTAATGAACAGTGTGATCTCTTTATTAAATTGGAGATTAAAACATGTAATTTTGGATTAAATTCAGTGTTCGAGACGGTTAAGATTTTGTTAGATAACATTCATAGCATGTTGATAAAACACTTTAGCAAATTAGGTATCTATACTAATATTATAACGAGGAAAGGTTTGTATTTTTGTTTGTAACGAATAAACTCAAGAACTATTGGACAGCTTTCAAAAATTCGAAAATTTTCAATTATTAGCACGTTCAAACATACAAACAAACAAACATACTTTTCCGCTAATATTATTGTAGATTGCATTATAAGACACTTTATATATATTATTCTATATTGATCCTTACTGATAGTATAAATGCGAAAGTGAGTTTGTTTGTTTGTTAAGCCCTCACGCCTTGACCGCTGAATCGATTATGATGAATTTTGGTACAGCGATAGATTAGACCGTGGAGACGGTGATAGGCTACGTTGGCCGCGAAAAACTTACAGTAAGTGGGGTAAAGAAAATAATAAACTTTGCATGAATAATATTATTAATATTAGAAATAATAGTATAAAGTTGTATGTTTTGTTTGTTTAAACTAGGTAATCTTAGGAAGTACAAGTTGGATTTCAAAGATTCTTCTGTATTTGAAGGCTATTTAACATAACTCTACCACATACATGCGATAGCTCAGTAGTAGTGTGTAGAAACGCCGCGTCATGGGACGTGAGTTCGAATCCAACCACCTACAATGAGCTTGAGCTTTCGGTGAAGGAAAACATCGTGAGAAAACCGCAGCATGATGGTAGGGCTTTTTCCGATGCCCATCTGGTTAGCTACCACCCTCAAGTTGAAAATCTGCCGCAAAATACCAATAGATGTGTTCCGGCAGTTGCACTTGAGAGCCAGTTGCTCCACAGGCTTAGCGTGTCTGCCAACATGTACCAGTATCGTCACTTAAGATCACGTTAGATGGTAGCCATAACTCTAAGCCTTAACTATAATATACATAGTGGCAACGCTGTCTTAAAAAAAACTTACGACAGCGGCCAAAAATGATTAAAAAAAAAAAAACATTACACACAAACGAATTCGCGGACAAAACCAATTCAATATATGTAAATTATTGTCATATATTCTTTTTACATCTATTGGTATTTCGAGAATCGCTTACATACATTTTTATGTAAATTATTTATTGATAAAACGTCATCGAACTCGTGCGAGCCCTCTACAAAACATAAATCAAACTGTATTTTAATAACAATCATCTTACATGCCAATGGACAGCAAACAGGCAGACGGACCAGCCGATGGTAAATGGTTACCGCCGCCAATAGACAGCCGCAACACCAGGGGAATTACATCCATGTTGCTAACCTTGGCAGAAAGGGTAGGTTTCCCTTCACTGTGCGGTTGCAACAAGGCATTGAACATTTATCTTGCCGCAACTCGAGGGTAGTCGCTAACCAGTCGGGCAGTAACCCTGCCACCAGGCTGTGATGGAACAAGGATTAGAGACGTCAGAGCCTCGTCAGTTACTCTGCAAGGTGCACCGCGTGCAGGTCAAGTTAGCTTGGTTAACTCAGATGGTATTCGATAGCCTTTACACCACAAAACGCATTTACATCACTAATACATATTCTATTTACATGAGTACAAATGTACTAAATTTTTCGACATCGATTACTTTGTGTATATCACGTCGGTAGGTGAGGTGACATTGAAGTATTCACCTGTACGGAATCATCCAAGTATAGCCTCAATAAAGATAATATTTAATTGTATGTTTATTTACATTCCATAGCTGTGCACGCGACTTCGTTCGCGTGGAAGTGAAAATTATTAAAAAAAAATTGCCCGTTTTTGTAACTTCCTTCAATCCAGCTTTACTTCTATCGGTGGTAGCGTGATGTTAAATAGCTTCAAGTCTTCTTCAATCATTACTCTATCACATATAAAAATATTTTTTTGAAATCCGAGTGGTAGTTTTGCGTGTCTCATAACGCGAAGCGTTTGAGTAGTGCTTTACTCTCACTCTCTCAAGGTCAAGCAAATATCTCGACTAAATTTTTTTTTATGCTTAAGGTTTATCGTTATGGCCATAATCTCACCTATTCTTAGGTGACGATACGGCCCAAGTTGGTAGACACGCTACACCTGTGGAGAAACTGGCTCTCAAGTGCAGCTGCCGGAACACACCTATTGGTATTTGGCGGCAGGTTTACAACTTGAGGGTGGTAGCTAGCCAGGCGGGCATCAGAAAAAGCCCTACCACCATGCTATGGTTTCCTCACGATGTTTTCCTTCACGGAAAGCTCAAGCTCATTGTAGGTGCTTGGATTCGAACTCACGGCCCTTGACGCGAAGTCGCACACACTACCACTGAGCTATCATTGCTTCAATCTTTTTTGTACTTTGAGTTTTAAATGAGTTGACAAATATCAACAGGGACACTTTTTTATGACACTAGATACTTTAAAACACTTTTTAATCAGATAGTTAAAAAAAAACCGATTTGAATTTTTTTTCGGTTGACGTCGGGTTATCTGTATGTGCGGATGATGTATATGGTCGCGATAACGCCCAAATCAATTAATTTTTTGATACTAATAATATTTTTGTTTGCATCTTTGTTATTTTTCATTTTCTCGGACATTGCAACATTACTTTATTTTTCTAAAATAAACGTAGCCTGAGTAACTCCGTATTAAATCAGCTACCTGCCAATAAAAGTCCCGTCAAAATCGGTCCAGCCATTTGAGAGATTATTAATTATTCCGATCTTTAATTATTACACCCACTGATCCTGTAGAACTATTTTAGACAAACCAAGTAAAGAACATACTCATTTATTTGTACAGTTCTCGATGCGACCGCCGTCTACCGTCGTCTGATAGCGTAAAGTGACGTTCAAACTCTTATTATCAGTAGCCCATTCGGTCGCATGTCGCAACTTTGACCTACTTACTAAGTCAGTACATTGTTTTCCTTGAAGTAATTTATTATTGTATTCTTGAAGTATCCATGAGTAGATGTTACTAATGGATACAGTGAGGAAAATCATCTAAGGAACAATGCAATAAAGGACAATGCAGCATTATTATTATTTTAATTTTTTCATTTATATTAGGTGTATTATTGTAGACAAACTAATTTGTATATTTCAACATGTCAGGTACTTGATAATTATAATTGCTCTATATATTTATGTCTTGGTTTAAAACATATATTGGTGAAATAATTCGCTTGCCGTGACGGTAAACGACAAGACGCGTGCTGGTTGTCAGATGCAAGTTTTGAGGTCAAAGATACATGATGAAAGAGGTCAAACAACTCGTAATAATGTTCACTATGATACAGGCGATATGAAAAAACGTATGAGGTAAAGTCGCCCTGAAGACTTGTAGTTAATAGATAGAATAGATATGATGAGATTGGGTCGAACAATTATTTAGGATATTATATAAAACATTAGATAAAACATCCTTAGCGGAATAATGTCTTGAAGCGATGACGGATTAGTTTGGCGTGTGTACGAACGCCTTGTCAAGGGTCGTGGGTTCGAATCGCTGCATGAACCTGAGCTTTCGGTGAAGGAAAACATCGTAGTGAAACTATACCATAACTTTTTTTTTATACTTAAGGTTTAGCGTTATGGCCATAATCTGACCTGATCTTAAGTGACGATATGGCCCAAGTTGGTAGACACGCTAAACCTGTGGAGGAACTGGCTCTCAAATGCAGCTGCCGGAACACACCTATTGGTATTTGGCGGCAGGCTTACACACTGAGGGTGGTAGCTAGCCAGGCGGGCATCAGAAAAAGCCCTACCACCATGCTATAGTTTCCTCACGATGTTTTCCTTCACCTGGCGGTCAAGCTCATTGTAGGTGGTTGGATTCGAACTCAACTTCCCATGACGCGGCGTTCCTACACACTACCACTGAGCTATCCTCGCTTAAGTATGGTAATAATGTCAACGATCCTGCAACGTGAGATCATGTAAGATAAAATCCCTTTTGATGTTTTGTACTCATTTAATAAGAAAGGAGAAGAGAGAAAACCAGTCTATAACGGTCAGTTTATTTTAAAGACCAGTTATTTTAATTGTAAGAATGACCCGTTTACAGTGAGAACTCGATATGTCGACGTTCCTTGCACCGTACAGTTGCGAGCCGATAAATAATTATAAATGTGCGTATATTGTTAAACGTCTGTGTATATTATATATCATACCTGGATGATATTTATGTCATAGAGCTATGGATCTTAGCTCGGTGTTTTCTCTTTCTTGCAAATTTTGTGTTCATTGCTTAATAAATATATATTTATATACGAATACAAACGTACGTTTGAACTGATTATTACGACTTACTTGAAAATACAACTATATCGATGAATTCAAAAAGCTAGAATCTGTCTAAATTCAAAATTTCATCCAAACCGTTAGAGCCGTTTTTGGGCCATTCATTAATTACGTTAGGGTATTGATGGGGGGGGGGGTTTAGAAAATCTCTACATGTCCTTAAGTTAAGGGTGCGGGGGTGAATTTCGTTCTTACGTAATATTTCGTGAATCAAAATTCAATATTAAAAATCTAATTACATTTTGTATTCCAAATAGTTTTCTTAATTTTAAAGTGCACATTCGAATTATTATTTTTAATATATTTATTGTATATGCAAAAAAAAAAAAACACTTAATAAAATTTAATATGTTTTTATTCTTATCCATGTTTGGTTCTATAGAAAAAAATATTGTACATTTTTCCGTGTAATATCGTATTTTTATTATTTAAAAAATAACAAACATTTCCTTTCCTTCTTTTTTTTAATTCACTTACATAGTTGAATTTTTCGTAAGAACGGAGTTTTATTTCCAATAGCATTACGTTTTAATATAAATAATACTTCATATGTGCGTATGTCTAATCAATAAGTGATACGTATTTAGATATATTTTACTAAATAAACACTATTAATAATGACGAACTAAGCTCGATTACCCGGTTACTTTAAAATACTATTAGATAAATTAAATTCTACATCATTCGGTTTATATAATAACTGCGTAATATATCGACATAACTGGGTTCTCGTAAATGCAACGCGTTGTTTATACATTAATGTATTCTATATAAGGGCATCACATCACACCCATTCTAAATATGTATTATTTAACTATTGTTTTTTAATTCTTTCATGGTAAGGTTATGGGCGTAATCTCAGCTGATGTTATGCGACGATATGGCTTAAGATTGTGGACACGTTAATCTTAGTGGTGGATGGTCTAACTTTCAAGGGTAACTGTCGGAACACACCGCGAATTTTGAAGCGATGATAGCTCAGTGGTGGTGTGTACGGCTTCGCTTCAAGGGACGTGAGCTTGAGCTTTCGGTGAGGGAAAACATCGTGAGGAAACCATAGCATGGTGGTAGGGCTTTTTCTAATGCCCGGCTGGCTAGCAACCACCATCAAGTTGAAAGCCTGCCGCGAAATATCAATAGGTGTGCCGGCAGCTGCACTTGAGAGCCAGTTCCTCCACAGGTTTAGCGTGTCTACCAACTTGGGCCGTATCGTCACTTGAGATCAGGTGAGATTATGGCCATAACGATAAACCTTCAGTATAAAAAAAAAACACCTATTGATATTCAGCGGCAGATTCGAAGGTGGTAGCTGTCCCGGTACCCTGGCTATACTGAAGTTAGAAGTCTCGCCGTGGTGCGTTTTAGTGGGTAGCGTTGGGTGATTAGCCCCTGATGAGCCTTCACGTGTCCTCAACGCCTTAGACCTGAGCCTGGGTAATGCGTTTGCACGGTACGTTGAGAAAGTCCATAAGAACTGGGATTAAAAAAGAAGGTGTTAACTAGTCAGGTGGACATTACATTAACCCCACCACCATGCTTTGGTTTGGTCAATTGGTCAATATTTGCCTTCAGCAGGGCGCTCAGGGGTGCCAAGGATCTGAACACACGTCCATCGACGTGGCGTCCGTACAATCTACCTCTGAGCCATTATTCGTGTATATATGCAGAATATACTGCATATGTCTTATAAGAAATCGAATGGTGGCTAAGTTAGTAAATGTCGTTTTGAAATTACAATTTAAATCAGACATTTAATCTCGCTGGTCCAGTTTCTTGAAGGATTTTAGATCATTGACTTACATTGACACACTTAAGTTATATATGCATATAACGTAAGTAGGGGGAAAACGAACAAGCGTGTTACCTGATAACAAGTGATCACCCCCACTCATGGACACCTACAACACTTGAGGAATAGCAGATGCGTTGCTGCCCTTTATTGGATGGGCAGGCTCTCAAATGCAACTGTCAGAACACACCTATAGGTATTTGACGGCAGATTTTGGACTTGAGGGTGGCAACTAACCAGAAAACACCCTAACATCATGCTATGATTTCCTCACGATGTTTTCCTTCACCGAAAGCTCAAGCTCATTGCAGGTGGGTGGATTCGAACTCACGTCCCATGACGCGGCGATCCTACACATTACCACTGAGCTATTATCGCTTCGCATAAGTTATATGACGAAATTAAAGCTGTATTTGCTTCTGCATTTTTATTAGGTTTCTTTTTACACGGAATCTCAAATGATGAGTCTTGATGTATTCCAGGATGGATTCCAGGTTAACAATTAAGAGAAAAATGATATCTCAAATGCAACTGCCAGAACACGTGTAGGATTGGCGATAATTATCCAATCCTATGGTGGTAGCTTGCGAGATAAGCAGTAGACGATGGAGTGATCAATAATGATATTATAAAGCGAGAAAATTTGTTTGCTTGTCCGTGTGTCTGTTAGTTTGTTTGTTTGTTAGTTAGTTTGTTTGATTGATTGGTTGTTTGTTTGTCGAACGCGCTAATCTTAGGAACTACCGGTCTGATTTCAAAAAATCTCTTTGTATTTAACTGAGAAAACATTCAGAAGACTTTTGGCTATTTACCATTACGCTATCACCAATGGGAGTAAAGCTGTTTTGAAAAAAGGTAAAACAACGGGCAAGAATGACGAAATAAAATTTTAGTTCCATAGGAAGGGAGTCGCGGATACAGCTCGATTGACAGGAAGCGAAGTGAATTATCAATAATGTTTCGGGACGTGATACATAATTATAACAACAGTGTCACCATCTTGTTGAAGTTGTGTAACCTTGTAATTGTGAAATAAAACTCACTTGGCTGCACGGTCTCAACACCTTTGCCTTTTCCTTAAAATGCAACACAGTCGATGTAAAAATTCTAAAAATTTATTATCTGCATTGAATCATTATTTGTACTCTTCTCGGTATATGAAAGTTTACAAATAAAATTATATCGGGGTATCTCAGGTAGCTATATCAGTACGTATAACGTTTACGTACATGGGCACGGGGTCTAGAAACGCAACAAGTTTAACTTTTACAGTTACTTCTCAGTAAACTCATGACGTTATATACAGAGACGTAGGTTGACTGACTCGATATCAATCCAAATTTCGTTTCTCTGTTAGTTTTTAACGTTCAGATCCCGGTGGATCTGCCACTGACAGTTAGGTTTGCACAAGTGCAATGCTTCGCGCCATTGTTTAAGGCACAGTACAGTCACTCTCTCTTTTTTAATAGCTAGTAGTACCACGTTCGATCATCTCTTACGCGTCCCGGCATTAGCCGCCCTTTTAGTCCGGTGAAACTGTAAAACCCTTTCTGGCTAACAGTGTAAGACTATTCGAAAAAAAAAATCCTGACTCAATAACGCACAGCCGAAACTTCTGGCGCTAGGAATCAAAAATCTTTACTGTATTTCTTTTTTGTGAGATAGAGACGAAGCGGTTTTTCGAAATTTAACTCCTATAAGCGGATCTGGCAACATATGTATGGGAGTTAAAAATAAGGTCTTCCCCTTTATTTATTTTTTTTACATCGAGGCAATGATAGCTCAGTTGCTAGTAAGTTCGAATCCATCTACAATGAGGAATGAATGAAGGACAACATCGTGATGAAACCATAGCATGGTGGTAAGGCTTTTTCTAATGCCCGACTGGTTAGCTACCAGACTCAAGTTGAAAATCTGCCGACAAATACATATAGGTGTGTTCTGGAGCCAGTACCTTCGCTAGTGTGGCCTTAAAAATGAAAAATAACGTCGAGTGGTTTTATGAAACTGCGATGGAACTGAAACTTTTTTATCAATGCTAGACAAGACAAGACATGGACGCTGCCATATTGGCATTGGCTGCTCTGCCGAGCGCCTTTCACTTTACCCCTTAATCCGAGGCTGGCTGTAACGCGAAATGCAATACACGGGCGAAAAAAAAAGTTTCACATAAAAAAAAACCTCAATAAATAAATAAATAAATACGTTGGGTCAGTTAGTAATGTATATATAATGTTGTAAATATGTGACGTTATATACACACGTACAATTATTACAGGAACATTTAATCATGTCGTTTTCCGTTAATTACTGTAACATTATGCCGAGACCTTCAGGTAAATTAATGACGTCAATTGGTCTGAACGAAATTAGGTAAACTGATGTACGTACACACTATGAACGTTCGCAAATTCCGAGTGAGTTATTAAAAATAACGGCTTCCAAGTATAATTAGAGAGGCCGGTCGTAGAAAAATGTTGTATGTTCCAATTAGAAGTTAATAGTACCCACGTCCCCAACGTACCCACGTTGTGATAATTTTCTTTAATTATGCCTTCTATGTATTGTGTAGGTATTTTTACCAACGCCTCTCGGGGTTGAGGGCTCTCAGCACTCGCCCCTAAAAGTTTGGTGAAACTGTCAAAGCCCTTAATGCTAGCAACATATGTTAGGTCGACAAAAAAATAATAATTTACCAATGTCAAAAGTGAAATATATTGGAAATGAAAAGGGCTGTACTGTATTTACGATCAGGTGTAACGTAAGCACGTGAGAAGTTATTAACTTCTTTGGTGTGTAAATTAGGGTGGCGCAAAAAAACCGACAATTTTTTTTTTTCAGTCTCGGGTAAAAAAATGTTAGTTTTTGATGTTTTAAGAGCCCTCTCCAAAGAACAACTAAAAAAAAAATTTAAAGAGGTCGCTCCAAATTTTTTTAAATTTCAAAAATCGTCAAAAAACGATTTTTTATTTTTTATTTTTATCTATAATTGTAATAAATAAAAGAGAAAAATGTATGGAAATTAAATTTAAATATTAAAAGGTCGCTCGAAAAAATCTAAAATAATGAACTAATAATTTAAAAAAAAATTTGAGCGACCTTTCAAAACTTAAATTTTGAACTGAAACTTTCAGAAACTTATTGTTTTTTGGTCTATAAAATTTTACCGTAACGAGAAAAAAAATTAAAAAAAAAAAATCGATTTTTGACGATATTTGAAATTTAAAAAATTTTGGAGCGACCTCTTAAATTTATTTTTTTACTTGTTCTTTGGAGAGGGCTCTTAAAACATCAAAAACTAACATTTTTTTACCCGAGACTGAAAAAAAAAAATAGTCGGTTTTTTTGCGCCACCCTAGTGTAAATAGAAAAAAAATTTAGAAAAAAATGTGTATTTGTGTGTGCAAGTCACACACGGTGGAAGCGAAACTTCCGAACAGTCCCTGATTAAAAATACTTATTGAAAAGTATTGAAAATACATAAGGACAATGCTTAGTAGACGATAGTGGGGACGCTACGTGGCATAGCACAGAGAAGATACCGAGAACGTGTACTGTGTTCTATCTCATTCTCTCGCCGGCTGAATCCAATACATTTACGTGTTTGTGTCTTTCATCGAGTTTGAAATCACAACGATTCTAAGGAAGTTTCACTTCAAAAAATTCGTACTTCAGTACCATATAACTGAAATGGAAACTTCATCAAGGTCATGCCAATAACAGGAAATACAACTATAACGTATTTAATAAACTATATTGGCAGGGCTCATTCCGGGCTTATGTCGATACTGAATGCGACTCATGCGTCATGCTCTCTTAGGTATCGCCGCCAAATTAATATAGTAGTGACGTGTTGTTTATATCTCTCTGGCTCCCTTTTCCTGGCTCCTTTTTTTACGCGAGGAAATTTATTTAGCCATCCCTTCCCTGATGGACTGTGAGGGGTGTGTGGGACTCAACCGGCGAATGAACACTGAAACCCCACGGTGTTCTTCTGTCGCCTATTGGGCCGTAGAACAGGATCTGTCTTCACATTACAACTGCTCATTCTTACTCAATACTCACAAAATAAAATACTCAGTGCGCCTGTAGAAGTTTTCACTTCAAACATCAAGCCTTTTCAGGAATAGCATCGTAAGAGGCGAACATCTTAAAAATGTTTTTCTTTGAACCACGTTAAAATTATCTTCGTAAATAGAAGCACTGTTTTAATAGATCATTCGTAATTGTGAAAAACAAGTGATAATCTATATCCATCTCAACTAATATTTTTAATGTGAATGTAAGTTTGTTTGTTACGCTTTCACGCGAAAACTACTTAACCGATCATCGTGAAACTTTGTACACATATTCTTGGAGGTATTACAAGTAACATAGAATACTTTTTATTGAGAAAAATTGTTTTTTGTTTATTGAAGAACGGTACAATAAAGGGCAAAACTGGTTAAATAATGTTTAGCTCAACGCGAACGAAGTCGCGGGCACGGCTAGTAATATTATAAATACGAATGTAAGTTTATTCGTTACGCTCTCACGCGAAAACTATTTAACCGATCGTCCTGAAACTTTGTATACTGATTCTTGGAGGTATAAAGATAAAAAAAACTCAGCTTCAAAGCGACCGAAGCCGCGAGTAAAAGCTAGTACTAATATAATAAAGAGGACAGATTTGTATTTCTTTATACGTTTGCTTATAACGAATAAACTCAAAAAATAACGGACCGATTTCAAAAATTCTTTCACCATTACAAAGCTGCATTATCCCTGAGTAACGTAGGCTATAAATTAAATAATTTTCAGTTCAATGCGAACGAAGTCGCAGGCGCAGCTGCTTGTATTTTACAAAGAACCGTAAACACTTTTCAATCGGGAATGAAAAACTGTCTCCCGTAATAAGTGCAGATAGTCGTTTATGATGTGTTTTCCCCGAAAAGGCTCGATATGGTCGTCGGAGAAAATTTTCAAATTTGGTAACATTCGGAAAATTTATACACTGACGGAGGGATATATAGAGTTATTTCAGTAGTTCCGACGCTTGTTTTATTAATATCCGGTAATTTACGTTACACGTAGTAATTCGTAACAATGAGTGGTGACAAGCAACTTGCAGAGTTAAGTTGCAGTTATGCAGTTGTTAAACCTTGCGTGTCCGTAATATTGTAAGTAGCGGACGAATCATAATAATGCATGATGTCAACTGTAAACGCCGTAATTCTGTTCGTTCGTTTTTGAGTAATTACATTTATTAGAAGCGATGATAGCTCAGTGGTAGCGTCTACGACTTCGCGTCAAGGGATGTGAGTTCGAATCCGAAATATTGTGAGGAAACCATAGCATGGTGGTAGGGCTTTTTCTAATGCCTGCCTGGGTAGCTACCACCCTCAAGTTGTATACCTGCCGCCAAATACCAATAGGTGTGTTTCGGCAGCTGCACTTGATAGCCAGTTCCTCCGCAGGTTTAGCGTGTCTACCAACTTGATCCGTATCGTCACTTAAACCCTAAACCTAAACCCTAAATATAAAACAAAAAATTATTGTAGTATAGTATTGAGAATGCTTTATTATCTTATTTATCATCATACCATGCCTTTAATAGTTTAATAGTTGTCTTAATTTTAAAGTGTACAGTCGAATTTTGTTTTTATGTAAATAATTTTAATTGATTATTGAAAAATAAATAAAAAATCCTACGTTTTTATTGTTATCCATGTTTGGTTCTATAGGAAACGTTATTGTTTCGTTATTTTTATTGATTAAAAAGTAAAAAAAAAAAAATTTCCTTTTCCGACATAACAGTTTATTATTCAGAAGATCAAGATAGAATCTTAAGTAAGCAAGGGGAGGGGGGTTCGAGAACTCTTGCGTACACTTACATGGGGTATGGGGGTCAAAGTATATATATATAAGTAAAGTATATCCTTACGTAATTACTGAATGACCCCTTATCAGTCAGTAGCTTAACTGGCGATATAGAAGTTGCACTGAGATGCTATCAATTTGGTAGTGAGGGCCATTCAATTATTACGTATAACCCAAAAGGGTCTCCCCTTTGGGATATATAAAGGTTATTTTTCAATCACCTGTAAACGTTCCCTTTTTTCTTCGTTCTTGCTGAAACTTCTACGTTGATCGTTTTATCTTGTATCCCTGAGAATAAGTATGCAAATTTCATGTTGATCAGTTGAGTAATTCGAGTGTGACAAACAAACAAACTCACTAACTTTTTTTTGTTTCTTTAATTAATTATTTATCCAATATTCTATTGTTTCTAATTGGCTATAGGTATAAATTTTGTAATTCGGTTTTGGTCGATTTCCCGCGACACAGGATTTATTACCTAGTGCGGGAATCAATAGATCATTTGTATGCATTGTATTATTAATTTATTTAAAATATTTTTATTTTTTCTATTTCATTCACATCAAATAATATTATCCAGCCTAGATCTTTTCTCCATCTCTCTGCGTTATACATTCATATTCTGCGTTGCAACGAAATCTCTTTTAGTAACGTGAGACTCGCTACTTCCAAAATAATCTTAATTTATATATATATATGACTGATATTTATATATATTTATATATGTAAATGACGATATGGCCCAAGTTGGTAGACACGCTAAACCTGTGGAGGAACTGGCTCTCAAGTGCAGCTGCCGGAACACACCTATTGATATTTGACGCCAGGTTTTCAACCCTAGGGTGGTTGCTAGCCAGGTGGGCATTTGAAAAAGCGCTACCACCATGCTATGGTTTCCTCACGATGTTCTCCTTCACCGAAAGCTCAAGTTCACTGTAGATGGTTAGATTCGAACTCACGTCCCTTGACGCGAAGCCGTACACACTACCACTGAGCTATCATCGTTTCAATTGATTAATAGTCAATAATAAATTAAAAATCATGTCATAATTTGTGAAGAAAAACATACATTTTAATTATTCTACTGTAGCTACAACCCAACGCGGAATAACTATTTTTACTATGCATAAACCTCAATAAAATGTATATCTAAGAAGTGGTTTTTGAATGCCATACTTTAGAAAGTCGGTGTTATAAAATTTCACAGTGTTTTTAAACTTTTTCTCGAATCTGCAACGCGTCGCTTCTGTTCGCTGAAGCTGGAGTCAATTATTTGTAAGTCCATCTTCTTACGGTAGGGCTTTAAAAGCCACAACCTTTGTGTGAGACGCTCTTTAGGGTAAAGTCGGCACGAGGCCACAAAGGCAGCATGAGAGATATAGGGAAGTTTCCCATCTGTCGTATGGTGTTAAGCACCATTTACCATGATTCGATTTCTCGGAGCCAGCTACCTCTCTCTATGATCCATTCGCATCGGCTCAATGGAATGTTTCTATTGGTTAATTGAATTTATTAAAGTACTCACGTTAATGGCTGTACTGCATATTTTTGTTTTTAATAGGCACTAATGTGTTTACCGGTCCTTAAAACATAACCGGAAGTGGGTAATTAAACAAATACGCATATTAAGCATATGTAGTGAGTAATGCCGTTTATTACGCAGCCGTTTATCTATATATAAGCTTGTTAATAATTATATGTGGAAAAGTATGCGCGTTAAAAGGATGACGATTGCATTCGAGTGTAGTTTTACCAATGAATACCAAGGTAGAATGACTAGATCGTTCTGAACCTTATTACCGGCGCGTCACAGTGACCGTCTTGGCTGGTTACTGTAGTGTCGTGAAATGTCAATTTATTTTCGATTAATAATATAATCAGATTCAATTTAGGCCCTAAGAAGGCGTTTATGAACGCCAAAACTACAACCGGTTTGGAAACTCGATCTGCATATTTTTTTTAGGTCATACTCTTATCTTTTTTTATATATTAGTGTAATGTGTTACAGTAGTTATTAGCGGATGTACTGAGAGGGGCGTCAATTCCAGACATCACGATCGCTCACATATTGATCCACCCTATAACAGCCTTTTGACATCAAAACCCGTTTGACATACGTCCTTGAACCCACTGTCCGGCAATTCGGTAATGTGCTTTAGAACTTTATTATTGCTTGCAGCTAATTAATTTAATAAAACGAAAATACTAATGTGTACTAATATATTTGAAAGAAAATCAACATTTTATTGGTATATCCGCAATCTCGCTTAATGTTAAACGACGATGTTGCCCAGGACTTTAGTCATGCTATGCCTAGTAGAACACATCTTTAGGTATTGGTGACAGATCTTCAACTCGAGAGTAATAGCTGGCAAGATGGACATTAGAAAAAGCTTAATTATCACGATCTGGTTATGGAATGGAACTTACGTCCGTTGACGCAGCGTTCGTACCTGCTGAGCCATTATCACTTCAAAGTATTAGGAAACGAGGGACAACAAATGTTTGTGTAACTATATAAAGTTATAAAGCCATAATTACTTGAGTTGAATGAATAAAACGTAAATAGCTATGCGTTTTATTATCACCCGAGTGGTAATAACATAGTAAGTTGGTATGTGTTTCGCGCATACTAATTAATGTTGGCGTGGGTTTGTTCCTTCCACTGTTGATGTGACCTCGACGGTGAGGATATTCGAAATTTTCCGTTTCTTAATTGGTCACCGATAGCTGGTCCTTCGGACAAGTTAACAACTTAACAAACTTTGCAAGTTTATCCTAACTTACCCTAGAAATAAACACTTGCCTTTATTTACGTGGAGGATAATCTTTTATAGATGATACCTCTCCAGCCTTTGGCTAGGCGAGAACCCTATGGGGAACTCAACCGGATCAAACCGGAGATACCACTATGCCTAAAAAACTCCACGACCTTGCTTCAGACACCGTCGGACCAGGGAGCAGGAACTGTTACCATAGTACTTCTACATCCCGGCAGGTGCGAGCCCCTGTGGAGACTCCGACCAGGGGCCCTTCAGAGAACGGTCGCGGCAGCCAATAAGGGGGGGAGGGGTGCTTCCCCCAACGAACCTTGGAAGCGATGCATCGAACGCAATGCGCTCGCCCCGGCCTGGCAGATCTACATGCTAGATGAGGAAGGTCAACCGCTCCCTCATCCTCTCCGTCGCCTATGTCAACACATGCTACATATAAGTTCAGAGGCCGCTCAAGTATTACGTAGGCGCCAAAAAGGGGTTGGGTGTCTTTGCTTAGTGTAATTTTGACGACTTGATTGATGGGGGGGAAGGTTCTAGGTGAAGATTACGTCCAACCAGAGACTGGAAGAGAAGGGAGAAGTTTAGTGGGTAATCTCCCGTGTTAATCACCCGAAGAGTCTTGCCACATGACTCGACGCGTTTGTCCTGAGCCGGGGTAATGCGTTTTAGTCGATAAGGAAGTCCGTTAAGGATTTTAATACTAGGTTAATAAAAAGGTGTCGCTTACGTCAGCGGTATTTATTTCTTTACTTTTCCTATAAAATGTAGTAGATCATAATATGATAGCCCTATGTAAAAAAAATAATAATACGCCCGGCGAAGCATACGGGAACGGATATAATGTAATAATAATAATAATTAATTATCCGAAAAATATTTTTACAACCATGAAGAAGTTGGAGAACCATAAAGTGAAGCCCTGTCACCTGAATAAAATTTTTTAGCCTGTACTTGAGGTGCCGGTGTCTTCCCAATGTACATAATTCGTTAGACTAAAATATTATTCTTCTAAAGTACATAAATGCTTAATTTACCGCACTTTTCGTGTGTATGAGATGTTGCGTGTGCATGTGTATGAGTATTGTGTGTGATCGTGTGTGCATGGATGAGTATGTGTCTGTGTATTTATTGGCTCCCACAAGATATAGGTAATGTAACTTGTATCCACTTTATTGCTTTTAGTAGATTTTCTATACCAGTATAATCATATTCAAACAAAATTTTGTGTAATTCCTTTTTCAATCGGTAATTATTTAAACTTCTAAATGCATTTTTACAATTTAATAAATTGTGTGGAATGTACCTACATAGATCCCTTATAATTTTTTCCTTTAGGAAATTCATTAAAAATATTTATACGACTTACAGTGCGGATAAATGATCTTGAAATGGAATTCTTCGTTAGTGACTGTCTACGCGGTGAATAGGATAATACGACAAATACAGTGCGGATAAATGATCTTGAAATGGAATTCTTGGTTAGTGACTGTCTACGCGGTGAATAGGATAATACGACAAATACAGTGCGGATAAATGATCTTGAAATGGAATTCTTGGTTAGTGACTGTCTACGCGGTGAATAGGATAATACGACAAATACAGTGCGGATAAATGATCTTGAAATGGAATTCTTCGTTAGTGACTGTCTACGCGGTGAATAGGATAATACGTCAAATACAGTGTGGATAAATGATCTTTAAATGGAATTCTTCGTTAGTGACTGTCTACGCGGTGAATAGGATAATACGTCAAATACAGTGCGGATAAATGATCTTGAAATGGAATTCATCGTTAGTGACTGTCTACGATGTGAATAGGATAATACGTCAAATACAGTGCAGATAAATGATCTTGAAATGGAATTCTTGGATTCCGAATTGAATTCGGAGTGTCTACGATGTGAATATGATAATATGTCAAATTTAAAACCAATATTTCAGGTAGTTTTAAAGAAGATCGCACTCGATAACTGTGCAGGTACGAATATTACTAAATGGAGACGATTTTTATGGTGACGCGAACACAATAGACGAGCACAGCTTCTGTCAGGCTACCTATAAATATTACCTAGCAATAATGGAAAATACCTAAGCAAATACACTAATTTTTAGTTGTCGTGACGAATAAACCTATAGACGACTTCCTCGTAAATGGTTTGATTTAACACCCTGGTAGTTCACAAGAGTGGCGTGTGAGAAATTCATTGGTGAAAACCATCGTCTTATTTGTATTGTAATATAATAAAGCGGTAAAGTTCATCTGTCTGTCTGTCCGAATATCTGTTTGTTTGAACGCGCTAGTCGGCTGACGGAATCGTCATTAGAGAAGGTGTTAGACTATTCAACATCACGCTATTGCCAATAGGAGGAAAACTAAATTGAGAAAAGTTATAAAAACGGGCGAAAAATATTAAATATTATTTGTTTCACGCGCAGGAAGTCGCGGACATAGCTAATATCTACTGAGATAATATCACGGCGAATTTCATTGCTCCATACTACAATAGATCAGGGAATGGAGACGTAGTCTAACCAGATAAACAATAATTTAGCTATTACAATACAATTTTAACAGTCAGTCGATGTGAGTTCGTCATTCGTCATGAACATAAACAATGTATCACAATTTGCATTTAGGATAAAGGAATTAGTTATTTCTGACAGCTACACGACACACGTGGTCACGAGGCGATGGAAACCAATAAAAGTTTGCTGTAATCAGGTATTGAGATGTAAATCTTTTTACTATGTTGTATATTAGTGTAGTTTTGTCATGTGAAGGTCGAGTGCGGTAAGTATTTCTTTTCTTATTTTTTAGTACATACAAGGTGAGACCGCGACGTTTCTCGTGTAAAAAAAATCGATATCTACTTAAGACTATACTGCGGAAGTGAAACGATAATCAAGGCGAGGTAAAACAATGTGAAATACAACTATAAAACTAATAAATAATATGTATAGATGCGGCACATATAGACCTTATGTCCATACTGAATGCAACTGATATGTCAAACTCTCTTATGTAACGCTTGTCAAGCGAGTATAATTTTTTTTTTTTAGTTAAGGTCTAGCGTTATGGCCACAATCTTATCTGATCTTAAGCTACGATACGGCCAAAGGTGGTAGACACGCCAAACCTGTGGAGGATCTGGCTCTCAAGTGCACCTATCGAAACACACTTATTGGTATTTGATGGTAGATTTTCAACTTGAGGGTGGTTGCTAGCCAAGTGCGCTCTAGAAAAAGCTCTACCTTGATAGTTGGATTAGAACTCACGTCTCTTGACCCCGTCGTATACACCACCACTGAGATATTATCGCTTCCTATTGACACGTTGACTATACTGCTTTCTCTACCTTGGACTCGAACCGAACGGGTGTCACATAGCCGAGCGTTATAGGTCAGACTCATTGAATACGCTAAGATTTTCTTCTTGCCATGAATGAAACATATTTACCTATTTGACAATAAACTCCGACGGGCGTAGATAGAACCCGACTGGACCTTGCAAAACAATCCATCCCCAGAGAGAGAGACGAACTTTCCAGCTATCGATGGATTCACTATGCGGGTGCCGAATATATAGTGTGACAGAGAACGAAACATCGAGCAGTTTCCGAGACTTGCGACACGGATGTATATCTGAGTGGCTTTTTTGCACCGCGCGTCAACATTCATCTTCTCTCCTGGTGTTGCTCTCCCTACCCGACCAAATTTGGGATGAGCCTAGCACAGCTTTAGAGACACATTCTAGTATAAAATTTACTGCAGTCCTGGACAAGCCAAGATCTTTTGCTGGTAAACCTTTCAGTTTCACGTCGGCCGCGTATAAATTCACTAGCCGTTCCTGTTGCGGTGATTTAGTAGCTCGTAGTATCTATTCGATTTCATAGCGCCGTGTTTGGGTATTTAATTTTCCACGGTACAGCGAGGTCATTCATTACTATGTATTTCGAGGTTCTGGAGGAAATATATCAATCCGATCTGTCCCCACTTCGATCCTGTATTACCCTCTAGGAATCGTTTGTGCGTTGTCCCTAGACATTACAAAATATTTCTGAATACTGAGCGCTCTGAGCGCATGTTTTATCGCCGCACCTGCATCTGTTTTTATCCATAGCATACTAATTTAGTATGTATGTTGGACCCGCCGCGGCCTCCTTCCGCAGACGCCTGAGCCTAGGTTCGATCCTCCGGACAGGAGCCCTCGAGTGACTCTGCTCGCGCGATACAGTGACACTCTACATCACTGAGATTACTCCATCACACCGCATACCATTCGTGCACACTCACACGTTAAGTTCACGGTTCTGTAAGGGACTACCCTCGCGACGCTTGAGCTGCTTACCTGATAAGGTCGTAGTTAGTATCACTAATTTAGTAATACAGAACCTGTTGATTAGTCAGGATCGTGAATATTTTTTCATTTACCGGCAGCAGCCCTAGCTGAGGTTCGGCTGTCCTGGCACCCTTGTGCCTGCTGCCTCGGGGCTGAGTGCCCTCAGCACTCGCCCCCAAAAGTTCGGTGAAGCTGTCAAAGCCCTTGGGCTAACAGTGTACGTCAGTTTGAAAAAAAAAAAATGTATGTTCGTAGGACTTTTTCTAATACCCATTTAACTATCTACCATCCTTTTATTTTTATTAATTTGGTGTTTATTAACTTCCTCATAACAAATGCTTTACCTTTTACCCGGGATCAGGTCAAGGCGTGAGAGACATGTGCTGGTTCATAGGGAGCTAATCACCTACAGTACCCATTGAAACTCACCACGGCGAGAATCTCCCGTATTATCACAGACCAGAGACGGTCCCACACTTTTTCTAATCACTTACGGGAAGGCTAGCTACTATCTTCAAGTACTAAATCTACCGCCAAATACATTTAGGTGTGTTCCGGCAGTTGCACTTGAGTGCCAGTCCTTCCACAAGGCTTAGCGTGTCCACCACCTTAGGCCACACCTTAATTAATATCAGGGGAGATTATACAGTACAAAATAATTAACTAAAACAGTAGATATAGGTACTAACATGTGACAGTGTCTTTTTTATGTTAACGTAGTAAAGAAACACATTTTGGCTTCAGCAGGTGAAAAACGCTGGTGAATTTTCACGAAAAAGAAGCCATGGCGAGCCTCAAGACGTGTTCTAGAAACTTTTAGCAGTACCTAAACAATACGTACCTATTTATTTCCGTATCTATAACAGCACCAATACTTATGTAGTGAAGTCTAACTATATTCATTGTTATCAACAAGGTAATGTTACAAATGATAGGCAACGTTTATTCAATTAAATTGTATTGTGCATCGCACTGGTGCAATTTACAAACAATGAAAATGACGAGTTTGTTTACTTCGTTATGAACAGATTTAGTCAGCATTAGCCATGTAAACATACATATTCCGCATGTTTGCAAATTGGTAGGGTTTTTCCTAATGCCTCCTGGCTAGTTACCACTCTAAAGTTGGAAAAATGTCACCAAACTCTATAGGTGTGTTCCGGAAGCTACACTTGAGAACCAGTATCTCCATTAACCTTACCATGGGCTATCTTGGGCTTCATTGCCACATAACATCAGGTGAGATTCTGGCCATAATGCTAATCCTATGAGCTATAAATTACAAAATAATAATTAGAAAACCCTTACGTTATGTAGCGATTTCGTATAAAACGTTTATAAAATATATACATACGCAAGCCCTGCCTCGTTAATCGATCTTTTCATTACTGAAAACCATATCGAAATTCACCACCTCATTATATATTTAGTAAGAGCAAAGTTGTAGTAAAAGTACGTGGTTAGTTTGGTATTTCGATACAAATAAATATTGAAGAGACGTCTTCATCGTCTGGTGAAGCTGTAAAAACCTTCCAGAAAAACAATGTACGTCAGTATAAAAAAAAAAAAGTTTAGGACTGACAGATGGCGAGTTCATTAACTACTATTTGTAAATGAGTATACATTAGCAGCCTCATTACTTGCGTCTTTTAGGCTTGCCTACTGAATATCTGTAAAGTTTCTCTTTGAACGAGTTCACCGACTGCGTAGTGACTATTAGGTAAAAAGTGTATCCGAGAATATCTATATCTATACGAAATTAAGAAGAAAGATTTGTATTTTTGTTTGTAACGAATAAACGCAAGAACTACTGGACCGATTTGAAAAATTCTTTCATCATTATAAAGCTTCATCAGTCCTGAATAATATAAGGTATATAACAATTATTTTAATGATTAAATAAAAGTTTAATTCCACGCGAACGGTGTCGCGGAAACGGCTAGTGTGCTGTATTGTTTAGATGCCTTAATTAACCAGGCTGGCCTTAGAAAATGCTCGATTAGCATAACTAAGTTTTCTTTACGATATTTTCCTTCACTGAAAGCTGATCAAGCTCATGTCCAGGACTGATGCCAATTGATGTAGTGTCCGCACATGATACCTACTCTGTTATTCGGCTTTTTTTTGTATATACTTAAAGTTTAGCGTTACGACCATAATCTCAGCTGATCTTAAGTGACGATACGGACCAAGTTGGTAGACACGCTAAACCTGTGGAGGAACTAGCTCTCAAGTGCAGCTGCCGGAACACACCTATTGGTATTTGGCGGTAGGTTTACAACTTGATGGCGGTAGCTAGCCAGGCGGGCATTAGAAAAAGCCCTACCACCATGCTATGGTTTCCTCACGATGTTTTCCTTCACCGAAAGCTCAAGCTCATTGTCGGTGCTTGGATTCGAACTCACGTCCTTTGACGCGAAGTCGTACACACTACCACTGAGCTATCATCGCTATAATAATGCAGTGCAGTTAATGAAATTGCATATCTGGCGTATCGCTTCGAACTGTATTTCACAAGTAGTTGGAAGACATAACGAAACAAATGAAAATCATTGGTGTCAATTCAAAAGATTTGTTACACGTGATTTTACATGATTATACGGTAGTAGGCCACCGGAGACAGGATGTTCACAATCTGTGTCTGCGTGCGACCTAACCTTCTCGCCCATTAGTTGGCTCCCCTCAAACCTCAATTGTCCTAACCACTTGTTTCCAATCGGTTCCTATCTCTGACGTCAAACCCTCGCACGCGAAGCAAGGCCGTTCAGTTCAGTATATAAATGCACTAAGGTATACATTTTTTTTAAACTCCTATAGGAAGGTTTGGATAGCGAGTGAATTCGTTTAAGTCGTCATCGACATGGTCACGTGACGTGTCAACGTACACACCATACCGGTTCCTGTTGGTATAATTTATTCCGCTGTAAACGGTTTTCATTTACAAGTTTCTATTTGAGATCAAACAATTAATTTGGATATCCGAAAATAACAACTTTTTGTTTATAGTTTACAGTTTTCACTTCTGTCGGCGGTTCTGCTTTGATTTTTTTTTTATGGACAATTTGCGATGATATTAGCGATGATAGCTCAGTAGTAGTGTGTACGACTTCGCGTCAAGGGACGTGGGTTCGAACCCAAGCACCTACAATGAGCTTGAGCGCCCGGTGAAGGAAAACATCGTGAGGAAACCATAGCATGGTGGTAGGGCTTTTTCTAATGCCCGCCTGGGTAGCTACCACCCTCAAGTTGTAAACCTGCCACCAAATACCAATAGGCGTGTTCCGGCAGCAGCACTTCAGAGCCAGTTCCTCCACAGGTTTAGCGTGTCTACCAACTTGGGCCGTATCGTCACTTAAGATCAGGTGAGATTATGGCCATAACGCTAAAACCTTAATTATAAAAAAAAAATGTAACTTCTACTATAGCACTCGAACATATAGCACAGCTTATATATACCTACTAGGTACTATTGTAAAACCTGGATATGCAATAGTCCGAAAGACCGCAAACTCATTCTCGTTTATAGAGGTAAGGGGATGGAATTTTCCCCTTTTAGAGGTTTAAATGATCCTAAAAATATGTAGTGATAAATATTCATTTATTGCACAGTTATTATTCATTAGAGTATGACATAAACGCTTATAAAAATAAAACATAAAAATTACATTAATATTTACTTAAATCACTGGTTCTCAAAGTGGGCGGTAGCGCCCCCCAGTGGGCGCTGAGGCTATCTGAGGGGGCTATTGAAACTTCAACTGGCATTGTGGAGGCTAAAAAGAAGCGTTGGGCGGTGGATTTCCCTACAAATTTTTGTAAAATATTTACATGAAGTATACTAGAGGGGCGTTGAACAGTTAATTTTCGCTATAATGGGCGGTACACCAAGAAGTTTGAGAAACAATGACTTAAATAATGGGGTCAAGAATACTAGAATAGAGAATAAAATGAAAGAATATTGGTTTCACGAAATTTAAGAAAGAATCATGAATAGACGATACACTTGACTGTTGCTTCGAGAGGTGAGACAATAAACAGTTTCTAGTATGGAAGTTACGGTGGTGGGTATCCCGGGCCGATGTCAAAGCCGGAGGTTTATAATCTGCTTTATCCGAGTCGAAATCGCAGGCAAATGCTAAACAGAAGTATATAAGTAGACAGATGTGTTAAATGTTTAAGTTATATAATAATTAACGTTCG
This sequence comes from Actias luna, assembly GCA_039707435.1. Classification (NCBI taxonomy): domain Eukaryota; kingdom Metazoa; phylum Arthropoda; class Insecta; order Lepidoptera; family Saturniidae; genus Actias; species Actias luna. The sequence goes on along the minus strand of JAZHAC010000001.1, from coordinate 20,158,329 downwards.
ATACTAAGACTTGTAACAAGCGACGAAATATGGCATCTTTCATAAAGCTTCAGTGGCAGTTACTTGTTATTATGCGATCTCTGTCATAACCACCGTTTCAAAAGTACCGAAGCCGAATTCGGCAGGTGTAAAATCAAACGGAAGTTCCGGCCTTTCGGAATCGAAGCTCCGTAACATCCCTACTTTCAAGTATAGAAATCCGTTAGAGAAAACCGACTTTCTCTTATAAAGGTGTCTGTTTTTCATTCGTGGAAGTTTTAGAACCGCTGTACTCAACCTGCGGCTCGCCGGACTGGTGTCGATTGAAATAATTAATATTATTTTTTATATATATATGAAAAAATGTCTTATCGATTAGCCATTGACATATAGGAGGCGCCATCTATTGACAATCTATTTAACTAACATGACGTTTTTAAATCATCCATAGGTTTAGCGTTATGACCACAATCTCACCTGATGTTACCTGACGACGTGGGCATAGATGGCAGGCAAAACCTAGTGGTGGAACTGACTCTCAAGTGCAACTGCCGGAACACACCTATAGCTATTTGGCGACAGATCTTCAACTCGAGGGTGGTAGCTTGCCAGGCGAGCATTAGAATAAGCTGGACCCCTGCAATAGTCCGAGCTTTTGGTAAAGAAACCATAGGTGGTATGGGTTTTCTGATACCCACCAGGTGTATTCCGTGAGTTGCACTTGAGAGAGAGTCTCTCCACTTGACTCGCCACACCATTGGAACCACAGGGTCGCTTCACATCAAGTGAGATTGTGGCTGTAACAGATTTCGATCGGATATTCACCGAAATCTTCGAAAGATACTTCTACAGTTATTATTATAGATACCACGATAATCGTCATGGACAGCTTTTTTTTATACTTAAGGTTTAGCGTTACGGCCATAATCTCACCTGATCGTAAGTGACGATACGGCCCAAGTTGGTAGACACGCTAAATCTGTCGAGGAACTGGCTCTCAAGTGCTGCTGCCGGAACACACCTATTGGTATTTGGTGGCAGGTTCACAACTAGAGGGTGGTAGCTAGCCAGGCGGGCATTAGAAAAAGCCCTACCACCATGCTATGGTTTCCTTCACCGAAAGCTCAAGCTCATTGTAGGTGCTTGGGTTCGAACCCACGTCCCTTGACGCGAAGTCGTGCACACTACCACTGAACTATCATCGCTTAAAAACCTGAACCTGAACTGAAGCTGAACCTTTTACACCATTCCCTCCTTTCCTTTACATGGTGGTAGGGCTTTTTCTAATGCAAGCCTGGCTATCTACCACCCTCAAGTTGAAGATCTACCGCCAAATACCAATAGGTGTGTTCCGGCAGTTGCACTTGAGAGCCAGTCCCTCCTATAAAGGCCGGCAACGCACCTGCGATTCCTCTGGTGTTGTGGGTGTCCATGGGCGGCGGTGATCACTTAATCACTTACCGTCGAAATAAGCGTGCTTCTTTGCCGCTATTCCATAGAAATAAATAATAAAACCACCCAGGTGTGAAGCGATGATAGCTCAGTGGTAGTGTGTACGACTTCGCGTCAAGGGACGTGAGTTCGAATCCCAAGCATATACAATGAGCTTGAGCTTTCGCTGAAGGAAAACATCGTGTGGAAACCATAGCATGGTGGTAGGGCTGTTTCTAATGCCCGCCTGGGTAGCTACCACCCTCAAGCTGTACATCTGCCGCCAAATACCAATAGGTGTGTTCCGGCAGCTGCACCTGAGAGCCAGTTCCTCCACAGGTTTAGCGTGTCCACCAACTTGGGCCGTATCGTCACTTAAGATCAGGTGAGACTATGGCCATAATGCTGAACCTTAAGTATAAAAAAAGGGGTTCCCTTCAAGATTAGTTACATCGTCGACCCAATCTTGCATCGGTCATTATAGCACCATGCCACCATAGGAATAATAAGTCCAAAATTTATTTTTAAACATTTATTTCATAGTAGTACAATGCTGTAGTATACACGAGATTAAAGACCTCATTTGACAGCTTAAAATATATTAAAAAAAAAAAAGTCGAAATAATTAAACGAACGTGACATGACAAACGACAGTTGCTCTCCTTAGTGATAGAAAAAAAATACAACAATAATAATATGAAAGTAGAGATAATAAAATGTAAAAAAAAAAAAAAATGAAAAATATATTAAGTACACGATATATATCCACTACAGTTAGAATGTCAAGTGTGACAGACTAAGATATTCAAAGAAACCGAATTTCCGTGGTGTTAGCACGTCTAAATATACTTACGTTCTAATGATTATAATAGACACATATCTATTGAAAATACACACTGGAGTTTCGACAACGGTTGATAAAACCAAAGGGATCACCCATAAACCATGTCTCACGTTAAAGGGGGCAGCGGGGGAGTCGGCGAACTGTGTTCCGATATACACTGAGAGCACTGTTCAGTACGCTTACTGGGGAGAAATTCGTTCCATTATGGCTGACAGTACACTGCCGCAGTGTCCTAGGGAAATATGTGACGTCATAGATCGTCGCCATTTTTTATACTGTGAGTACCGGAGCTTTCGAGGTAAGGTACTCACAGTGCTTTGATCACATGATCAACATCGTCTAGAAGTTTGACAGCTCGTACTGTGAGTTATTTGAATAATGTTATTTCAAGATACCGGCCGTTAAAATAAACATAAGAAATTTCGATATTGTAGAGTGAAACCACTACTTTGTATAAATTAAAGTAACTGAAGAATTAAGCGTATTCCATAAGCTATAACAAAATCAGTTAAATAATAGATAAGCATAGATGACAGTAAACTGGACTGTGTTCCATTTTAAACAGTAACCAGTATAGCTAACTCTAAAGGAACGACTTCTCAGTATACAGATTCATACCGATTGACGTCACACCTTACAGTGGTATCAGTGTATAACGGAACACACCCCATGTCACAAGGAGGTGTGATCTCAAATTTCGTGACGTCACACTACAAAATCTACTACATTTAAGGAGTAAAACAAGAAATGTGTACTATAAATTTCCTGTTATAATTTAATAATTTCTTGATATAAAATCGCAAAACCTGTAGAGCCTTTCTAAAAAAAACATTGATAGTGAAAATTTGCAATATTCACATGAGAGTGTTCCATACTAATCACAAATTATTTATGATATATTTATTTAAAAAAAACTGAACTATTCCGATAGCGACTTATTAATATACTGTTTCTAATTTGCAAAGATAATTTTTAGGTTGTTACAATAAATAAAAAATAAAAAATAATATTTTTGACGCTTATGATGTTCTCCCTAAAAAGGCTTTATGTCATTTCGCACTGGGGAGGAAGTAGTCTCACAAATGTCGCAAATATGGCGGGAGTCAAGAAATCATGAAATTCGAGAAACGTAATTTATGGATGATCCGTAACCCCGACGTGCGGGTTTTTAACCCAACATCTAAGAAATCGGAGGACTTTATGGTCAGCATGCCAACCGCCTTCCGAATACTAATATATCATGGACAGTTTTACTCGAAAACCATGAATATAATATTAAAAAAAAAAAAAAAAAACAATAATAAGGTACTATATATATCAAATCAATATCAGCTGAGTTTACAGAGTATAAATTCCAGGTATCAAAATATAGCAGTTTTTTTAACTGTTATTTGCATGCATAAATGTACTGTAAAAGAATGAATAAATATGACATTTGCTTTACTAAATATAATTGTTCTGTAATATTGTCCTGGTAAATTACATTGTAAAATATTTTTTTTTATCTTTTTTTTATACGACAATTTGTATAGTTAAAATAAATACGAAATCACAAAAATCTCCACCTAACAGATATTGATTTGACATTGAAAATATATTAAAAAGTATTAATATGTATTAATAAAGAAAACTCTTACGTCTACGATATTTGAGCCTGATATAGTAAAAACATGAATAATTATGATAAAAAAATGACATCAGAGTTTTCAAAAAGTATATTGAAAATAGAAATATATTTCTCGTAAACTTTCTGCGTCTATCATAAATGACAATAAATATCAAAAGATATATGAATGAAACAAAAAAATATATGAATTAAATCAGTCCATTACACACCATCACTCCACACAGTCTACGGCTAAACATTACATTTTTTTTTTAAATGTTTTATTACTAAAAACATGAGGATCCCATGAATAATAAAAAAAAACTCATTTCCGTTCTTGATTACATTAAAATCGAATATATATGTGTATATCAAGCATTAACAGGAAAGACATTTTAATTGATAATTACAATTTTCACAGGAGACCTTTTCAAAATTTTTTTGTTTGGTATATTTATAAAAAATCATGACCCCTTTATAATTAATCACTGATCTATTAATATATTGTTTTTAATTTACAAACATACATTTTACGTTACAATAAAAAAAGACTTTCAACGCGTACAACGTCTCTCCTGAAAATGCTTGATACTGCTATATGGGACCAGGATTTTTTCAGGAAATTGGTAAAAAAGATGCAATTTTAAATCTAAAAATAAAAATTTTATATCAGGGCAGTTCATCATGAGCCCATGTAGTTAGTACATAAAATTAGATACAACATTCATTCTAGAGTTGTTGAAACTACAAGAGAGGAGTGAATAAATGTACGTACATATATATGTTGAGAAATGGTTAAAATTGTTTAAGCGGTGCGCAGTATGATATGCACCCCGGACTGGGTCTCCACGATCTGGCTGAGCTGGCCGATCTTCAGTGTGAACGCGACGTCCTCGAAGGGCTTCTGCATCTGTCCCTTCTTGAAGCGTCCCAGATCTCCGTCACGCTTGGCAGACGAACAATCAGAGTATGTATGAGCGATCTCATCAAACCCAACGTCACGGTTCACTATGTCAGAGCGATAACCTGAAATTAAAAAAAAAACTATATAACACTTTATATATTTAGCGATATGGTCCAAGAAGGACACACTAAGCCTAGTGGAAGGACTGGCTCTCAAATGTAACTGCCGGAATACACATATAGCTATTTAACGACAGATTTCCAACTTCAGAATGGTAGTTAGACAGGGGGGCATTAAAAAAAGTCTTACCACTATGTTACAGTATCATCACAATGTTTTCCTTCACCGAGAGCTCATGCTCATTGTAAGGATTCGAACTGCCATCCATTGACGAGGATTCCATACACACTACCAATAAATCTATCATTAGAAACTATTAAAAATTATATATTTTTTCTAGGAAACAAACATCCTGATTTCAGAGCAATATTTTAAAATCCATAACATTTTTAAGAATCAAAATGCTTGGTGTGATGTACTAAAATTAAAAAGAAAGCTATTAACGTATATTGCAGAGAACATGGCAAGTACGTAGTGGATACAGAGTACCACTCAAACACAAAACAATCAGAAACAATGCATTACACAAATGCCTGTCCACCAAGTTTGAACCTAAAGCAAGTAATGGCTGGCCTCTTGAACTCGAACTTTTGAGTTTAAACCAATACAGGACCAGCTTCCATTTGAGTGATGATCATTAAGCCATTCCTCCCCACTGTCATATTTTTAGGACCCTATTTGCAAAATGTCTTTTTACGTATTAGGACTTTTATTTTAGAAAAACAGTGTAAAAATATGAATTTCATCAGAAACAATAAAAATAAAAGACCTGATATGTAAACATATTTTTTTTAAATAATGTCCTAAAAATATGACAGTGGGGAGGAATGGGTCAATGGTGTTGCATGAGAGTGGTAATCGAATGATATACCTCGGAGAATCTGGATCGCTTCTTCCTTAGTGCGAGTGATCTCTTCCTCGCGCCACGATGATGGCCTACGGCTGTCCTTGTGTTTCACTAGTATGTGGCTGCACTGGACCTCCTTCGGAGAATCATATTCGTCATCGTCATCAACTGGCGCAGGGCTGCCAGGTTTCTCCCACTGCGACTGCTTAGTGTATTTATTCAGGTAATAGGTCATACCTATACAAAAAAAAAATTATATAATTAATTCCATAATTATAATTAAATCTTTTAAAAGAGAATGTTATGAATTTTAGTTTGTTACAAAATAATTTTAGCATAAGATTTAGCATTATGGCCATAATCTCACCTAATCTTAAGTGACGATACATGCCAAGTTGGTAAACACGCTAAACCTGTGGAGGAACTGGCTCTCAAGTGCAGCTGCCGAAATACACCTATTAGTATTTGGCAGCAGTTTTTCAACTTGAGGGTGGCTACTAGCCAGGCGGGCATTAAAAAAGCTCTACCACCATGCTATGGTTTCCTCACGATGTTTTCCTTCACCGAAAGCTCAAGCTCATTGTAGGTGCTTGGATTCGAACTCACGTCCCTTGACGTGAAGTCATACACACTACCACTGAGCTCCATGTACATAATTAGCTCATACCCTCCACTAAGGTTCCTGTCCTGCAACAGTCCTGTGTATTTGTAAAATCTGATATTGGTGAATATTTATATTATGAAAAGAATATCCAAGACAAATTTCAACTCTATATCTTAGGGTGGTAAAGATATTGTGAAGAATCAGTCACTGGTATTTTACCTAGGTGCATATAGATCTCAGCCTATCTAGAACTGCAGTAAGTTCTATATTAGAACACATCTTTAAAGCTGCACTAGCTGGATCCTACCAAATTTGGCTAGGCAGGAAGAGAAACAAAAAGTAATGAAGGTGAGTATGGACATGTGTTGAAAAGGGGTCCCTGTAACCTACATCCAGGAACTGCTCAGTTGTTTTCTGTCATACAATAAACGCAGCACCCGCACTGTGAATCGATAAATAGTTTAGAAGTTCATCTCAATAAAGATATCAAGTAGTTGTATTTCCAAGATATAGTTTTGTACAAACATCATTAATATGAAATATAAATAAAATACAGGTTTCATGGGACAAGTGATTAACACAATAACACTTTAAAGATGAAATATTTTTTTCATTTTCATGATTTTTTACTATTGACAGGGAAATTTCTAATGTATATATTATTGATAGTTGAATTTTGTTTCTTGTATTTTTTGTAATATACACATACAGCTAGCTAACTACATTACAGTGAATCATTTTCGAGTATAAATCTCTTTTAGGCAATTTAGTGGTGAGGTAGGTGTAAATTAAAAAAAAGATTTGTGTTGCTAGTACAAGATTACAGAAATAAGCAGACGCGGCCGCCATTTCAAATGCGATGGCCATTTTAATTTGTCATCTTGAAAAATTAATTTTCCGCTTATTGATCGTAGAAATTCACCTGTGCTTCGGCTTTTACGAGCCTCCCATCCGTCCGGTAACTTGTCCTCTACACTTGTAGCCATTACGAATGCGCTTCTGGGCTCGTCCAGCAAAGCGGTGACGATTTACGAATCTGGCTGCAGCCTCGTACCAGGCAAATGGAGTATGTACACGGTGGATGAAACCGATTGCGCAACGCGAACTTCTAATCAATAAACTGAAATTGGAATGAGGGTTGAGGTAAACATGTATTGGCGTTTATCTTTAATCTACAAACATGTCATATTTTGAATACTATAAAATGCGATGCTGAATCCTAGTAGAGAATAATATAAGGAAATAAAAAGGTTTCGAACACGCTCACTTACCTTTCTAAAAACGGGCCGTGAATTAAATCAATATCGGATTTGTTTGTTTTGTCTCACTCTTTCCCGGTGAATGTCAAAGAGCATTTTTGATTTTTTGCACTTCCGTTGTCGTTGTAGAAATTTCGGCCAGTGTCAGTGTCTTATTTTTTCATTAAAAATGTATTTTATCATGCGCTAATGCGTATTTTGAAATGTTTCCAATAATTTAGCTAATAAAAGCGTATAATTTTATTATTTAATATAACCCGTTATTAAGTTTATCTCAATATTGTAAGAACTAAAAAAAAATTGCGTGTTGGATAGTAACGAAATTCGAAAAACTGGATCTTTTGTTCCAAGGACAGTAGTAAGAAAAAAGGAATAGACACAACAAACTTCTCTGATACCCAAATCTTCACGCGTAAAGATAGTGAGGTTGAAGAGCGTGGTCTATCAAGCATCTAATAATATATTTAAAACATTAATGACACTATTTTTAAAACATTTAATCTCTGTAATAGATCTTTACGTTTAGAAAGTGACAACATCATAAAAAATACAAATTCCTCAAACAAGTAATAAAGGTAATGGGCATGTGACTACTAAACATGGCTAAGTGAGCAGCTGTAAAAAAATGATTTTTTATATAAAATTATTTAAATATTTCGTTTACAACAGGGGAATTTATCAACTAAACAACTTTTTGTTTATAAATTTTAAATTAGTTGCTAAATTGGATGTCTTTTTTTATATACAACTAATATTATAATTAGTAGTTTATATAAGACTCATTCGTAGTTAAAATTAATTGCCAAGAGTGTAATAATATAAAAGCGTAACTCTTTGAGCAAATAATTTGAATCGCCTCATATACTTCCTAATTTAGATTTTAAATTATGAATAATGGGATGAAACGATGAAGGTCGGCAATTCCCAAGCATAATTTCGTTGGGAACCTGTAGATGAATTTAGAAGTTTATTATATATGTGAATAAAACTATACGTAAACCGAAACCTGAGTTTTGTTACGTATACAATAAAAACCATAGTTTTATAAACATAACTTTATATCGCATATGATAAATTACCAATGTAAAAAATAAAACGAATCAACTCCTCATAATGCATAACATAGAATCTAAAAGTTTTATATAATTAAGATCATAAGATATTTTGATATTAAAAAACAAAAATTGCAGGGGCTCTTAATGCATGAGCTGGAATGAATAATTTTCTAAGTATTTTAACATTTCTACAGAGTCGCTTGTTGCGCAGGTATTGATCCTTTACACATTACCAGGCACCAATTTCTTGTATCCCTGGAAATAGGGATACGCTATCTGCAAGTTATTAACTACAACATCGACATAATATATTTAGTAAATCGAGTACGTCTTTTTTGGATGTATTTTGTGTAGATATCTAAATAAAAGAAAATTTCTAAGTAGGGCAAGAATAGTCAAATATGTACTTATATAGAGTAAACTGATAAGAGCAAACCGCTCACATGAAAAGCAATAAATAAGAGACAGCGCAGAGGACATGATGGCCTTGCCCCTTTCCTCTAGTAGGGCTGGGATAGAAGTGATCACTGATCCTCCCCACATCACGAGAGATCAGATCAAGGATCAGATGAGGAGGTGGAGACGGTGGTGTGGCACCTCCGCAATAAGTGGAAAGCTCCCGGCCTTGATAGGGTCCCGGGAAAGGTGCCCTAGCGCTGAAACGCATGAGTGGCCAGCTCCGGGAATAATTCAATCGGAATCTCGGGAATCTCCAAAGCTCTGGAAGGAGGGGCTGCTCGGCTGTATTGCGAAACAGGGCCGCCCTGCAGACTACCCATCCGCGTATCGGCCGTTGGTGCTGCTGGATGACACGGGTAAGCTACTGGAAAGGATAGTGGTTTCTCGTGTCATCAAACTATGCGGACGGGCAGAACGGATTTCGAGTGGGGCGCAGGTGGTCTCCCGGAGGGATAGACTGTTGGCGGTGTCCTTGGACATCATTAACGCCTTCAAAAGCCTGTTGCATGGAGTCATACGGGAGGCGCTTTAATATTGTGCCTCTGTGCCTACGGCGGTTGTTGGAGGACTATCTCTACAATCAGGAGATCGTCTACGCGAACAGGCAGGGCACCGCGGTCCGGCGTTCCACTGAGTGTGGGGTTGAACAGGGGTTGATCTTAGGACCCTCCTGTGGAACATAGGCTACGATTGGGTGCTCCGTGACCCGGCAGGTGTGCTCCCTGGATTGGAATGGAATGTATGGAATTGGATGACACAATAATAAGTTCCATACACAGCTAATCCCTCTTTTTACCCCTTTTCCCATTACGTTTTCGCCATCTCCATGTTCCCTTTTTTTTTATAACCACATATATTTTTATAACAAACAAACAAACTTTCTTTGGCATTTATAATATTAGTATTAAAATTAGTTACAAGCATATTTAGAACTACGTTTTTTTAAAGTATTATTAAGAGTTTCGTGTAATATCTTTAGTTCTTCCACATTTTACCGGCATTTCGACAGCAAGTTTTATAAATGATGAGTAAACACACGGTGTATATTATATTATTCATATTGTGAATATCGTATTATTTATATAAAACTTTAAAGTTCGTATTTTATGAAAATTTGATTGAAATTTTTGATCCTTAATAATCTGTTACATGCATTGTAATAATTTCCTCTAATGGTTAAAAATGTTGAAAGCAGTAGGAATTAAGTTTTATCATACCTTTTTATCTGTACGAAAAAGACTGAATACGAAAAAGACTGAATTTACCAAGTTAACCAATTTATAATTTTGTACATTGATGTAATAATGTATTTCAATCCATTGTAAAATCGATTGTAAGTACAAACGATTAAGTGTACATCCCTATTAGTTCTTTCCTACGCTGTCACCAGTGGATGAAAGTGTTGATTCCCGAGAAAATTATTTTAAAATCGTTTTCATTTTAATTATTACGAAATTTTCGTTAATTATGATTCCTTATCGTTTCAGTGAAAATTCATTTTAATTTTGCAATGTTTTTTATGATTAATTTGGGAACTGTATTGTAGGGTCTGATCGATGCGTGTACTTAGTTGTTAGGGCGTTCGTGTGTTTGTGAAAATGATTGACTTTATAGTAAAAACGTTGGATGCCAAGAACCATCATTTTTCGGTGGAAGATGAGGTAAGTAACTTAAATATCATTATTTCTACGGGGGTGTAGTATAATCGATAAGTAATATCTTTGATGTCTCCTAAGGTTTTGAGTACGCCTGCGCCGTTCGATGCCTGGGAGAAAATAATGATTTTCCCGGTGGAAAATACTTCTAGTATTTAATTTCTTTGTATTCAAAGTCCACCAGCAAATAGTACGTGCATGTCTAAAAATATCATATGCCTTATCAGTGCTCAGAAATGTTTAATATTCCTGTGACACAGAAAATCAATAATGCAGTCAGAGGGCATGAAATTATGCAATTGCTGAGCGAAAACGGTGACGCCTTTTGTAATTTGAAGGGAAAATAACTATATTGTTTTCAGAATTTAATTGTAGGCACTGGAATAGTGGATTACTTTAACATCATGCCAAGTCTTATCAAACTATTTTACCCCACTCTACAAAGTATTTTTGTTGTTTGGTATATTAATATCTAGTATAAGTTCTTATTTCTTCTTAAATCACTTGATGATTATTCTTTGTTTTCTTTTACGAGGATAATGTTCATTGGATATTATCTATTGAAATTTTTCACACTCTGGATAAATCAAAGTGTAATAATTAAATATCAAGTAGATTCTTTTAGTATGTTTTGATGTAAAACAGGGTTTGGACAAATCAATAAACCATATGAATGGACTAGAAAAAGCATTTCAAGATGGCGGCGGATGAAAATAAATACAGACCTTATCTTTTAACTAGTGCCCATTACACTTAAATGATTCTATTGGTAGATTTTCTTCAACTCCTCAAGTTGATTAGTTAAGATTTATAGCTATGGCGATATTTCATGTGATCGTATGAAGGTCCAAGTCGGTAGACAAGCTACACTTGTGGAGAGGCTGTGTCTCAAGTGCAAATGCTGGAACACATCTATAGGTATTTGGTGGTAGATTATCAACATGAGGCTGGTCGCTAGCCAGATGGGCATTAGGAAAAGCTCTACCACCATGCAAATTTCGATATTTATTCATTCAATTGCCTACAAATAACCAAGTACATACTGTGCAATAAACTGTTAGTTAATTAGCTTTTGGTATTTATTTCATTTAATTTAGTAGTCCTCAGGTATATTGTAGTTCTAAATATATAAATCCATTATAAAACATGTCATATTGTATGGATAACTTGAGAACGGGACAAGAAGAAGCGGTATAATATTGAGATCAACTAGTACCATATAAAGTCTGGAAGCCCTAACATTATCTGGAATTTTATAATTTGGGTTATGTATTTCTGTGTATACTTAAACTGTGTGTTCTTTGTGAACACCTGGACTTTTATATAAAACTCAGATTGACAATGCTCTTTGCTAGTAATTACGATGTTAAAAGTATTTTATGCTGACATTGAAAGCATAAAATAGGTACTTAGCAAAGAAATAGATAAAGAATGAGTGCACAAACGGTATCAAAATTCTTTGTTTTTCAATTAACATGAGTTTTATTAATATGTTAGATATTGCAAAATGGTTACTCAACTATGGACAGCAGGGGTTTTACAGCTATTTTGCTGACCTTAGAGATGATTAGAAAAACATATTTGTTTTCACAACAGACCTGGCTTTAAAGTTTAGAGTTTCTAAAGTTCTAGGGGTTCTAAGCCACTTTTCAGTTCAGGATCATCAACAATTCTTGTCTTTGCACTGAATGAATAGGAGCAGACTGGTAGGCAGGAGCACTTATCTATATGTGTGATTAGTGCTCCATATGAGGTCATATTTGCGCTTTATTAAGTACCAGCTGTTTCCTCAATGTGAACCATCACATTCAACATTTAAGAATGCCAAGCTTCTGGTATAGTTTTCAGAATGATTGCAGAATTTCACATCACTGAATATGTCTCCAAGAATCTTGATGCTTCTAGATATTTTTAGAGTGCCTTGAAACTTAGATATTTTTTCTTGCTAAAAATTTATAGTATTTTGGATAATCTATATATACACCTATACTTGTGTATTATAAATTCTCAATATTTTGGAGCAAAGACATGCCTAACACAAATAATCTCAAGAAAAACAAAATGTATATAAAAGTTATTCACATCCTTTATATATCCTATATGTATGCATATTATACCCTACTTGTTTATTGGCACCATATAAGGTTACTTGGTTGACAATATCTTCATCCATACATTTATCCGTAAGATGTCCAGTGCTTGACCAAGGCCTATCAGTATTTCTAAGCTAAGAGAAATATCTTTGAAGATTTCTCCCTATTACAAATAAATTCCATTTCCCAGAACATTACATTCACAACATCCTTTTAGAAAAATACTTTTGTGGGCTCTATACTTCTATAGGCTTCAGTTGTCACTTACCATCAGGTAGATAGCACTTCTGTTTATCACCTGAGTTTCTTAATGCATGGTCCAGTTTTGATGGACTCTTTTTATAACCCCTTTCGATTGTTGGATGTTTGATGTCTTTTGGCAGTTGTACTTGTTAGCCAGTTTCATCACTACGCTTAGCATCTCCATCATCTTGGATCACATGACCACTTAACAGTGAGAGTTTGGCCATAATGCTAAATCCATTAACAATAAAAAAAATATACCCTTTAGATGTGAAACACCTATTTGCGCCTTGATAGTGATTGAAGCGATGATAGCTCAGTTTTAGTGTGTACGACTTTGCATCAAGGGACGTGAGTTCGAATCCAACCACCTACAGTGAGCTTGAGCTTTCGGTGAAGGCAAACATCGTGAGGAAGGCATAGCATGGTGGTAGGTCTTTTTCTGATGCCCGCCTGGATAGCTACCACCCTCAAGTTGAAAATCTGCCGCCAAATACCAATAGGTGTGTTCCGGCAGGATCGCTTGAGAGTTAGTGCCTCCACAGGTTTAGAGTGTCTACTAACTTGGGTCGTATTGTCACTTAAGATCAGGTGAGATTATGGCCATAACGCTAACCCTTAACTCAAAAAAAAAAAAAACGAAAATAATACCGATCCGCTTTCTGCGACGCTAAATGACGAGACGCCGTGTTGGCACGACAAGCGACACTACGTTATCCCCCATTTACGTCACCACTATACATTTGGTTGCTTCTCTGAGTGAATTGATTTGTTTTATACATTCTGTTATTAAATAATTAAAATAGTAGCAAAAATATATGAATTTTATGAACCAAACATTTTTTTTTCTAATTATTTTATTCCATGTCTTCTTTATTGCTATTTATTAATTGTTATAAATCCAAATGTTTCACATCCGCGAAGCGTCTCGTGAAGGCCAACTTTTATTAAGGCATTAATCAAAATATTTCATATTCTGAATTTATCACACATTTATTTTTTTATATTTCACACAACAACCGTGTACTCCTTGTTAATCACTCCTACAAAATTATGTTGGGACCGCCTGAATTGGAAATTATTAAGATTTCTAAATAAAGTACACTTGACATCTGAATGGACTCCATTTAACACCAGTCGATTTAACGACACACTTCCTAAACCGTCGACGTATGTTAGGTTTCCTCTTTCCATCTAACGAAAACTCCCATTAAAAGCATCATAAAATGCGTAGTCCCTTAAGTGTTTACACTGTGTTTTTAACCCCCCCCCCCCCATTGTACCAATGCTCGGGCGTGAATTAAAAAAAAAAAAAAATGTGCTCAGCGCTTGCTTCACTGTATCCACTTAAATGTTATATTCTTCTATTCATCGGTTGTAGCTGTGCGATAGGCGTCAGTCAGTGTTTATATTATAAAAGGAGATTTATTTATATACATATTGATGCACTATCTATCACCTTGATAGCGACCCGTATGCTATCACGGCAGACATCCCCCCTACGCCTGCGTTGTGTTCGCGCTTATCACTTCATTGTGTCTGCACGCGTATACCTATCTATTTCTTTGATATTAGCTGAGCGTACTACTTCTATATGATCATAGTATGCCTTTTTTTATTTTGCTTTATATTTAATTCGTTCATCGTTTATTGATTATTATAATTTTTTATCGCTAGCTTACAACGTTGAGAACAGTTGAATACTATTTTTCATAGTCATACGACGGTGACTGTCGATGAGACATATAATTTCATAAGCAGTCGTTTTTTATATGAAATGCTTTTGAATGTCCCGTTTGAATTGAGGGTTCTTTGAAAGGAATACCTTCTTCAGCACTAGCTGACTACGACCATTGTAAAATACATTAGAACCCTGCTTTGTTGTTTTTTTCTTCAACATGTTTCACCCTATCAAAGTTCAATATTCGTGCTGTATTCTAAGAACAGTGAATTATCACTGTGACAATGTCGCTTTAATATATATACCAGGAACAAAAACGGCTCTAAGGCGGAGCCCTGGGAAGACCATTTTGTGTTAGCGATCCAGCAGAGGTTGCTTCATGAATGCTAACATCCTGACATCGACCTTTTAACTAGTAGGTCGAGAGAAGCTCCACAAATACCTTTAAATCGTTTACCTGTGTGTTACTATATTTTATTATTCAATTAAAAATGAAAAACAAAAATGGTTTGTGAAGTGTTTGAGCTGGCGTTGAAAATTAAAACGCAGATCTTGAATATACTGTTGAAACTCGTTGGGTGTTTTTCGACCTGTTAGAAACGGCTGAGCGAACGCTGGAAGTCGCCGGTGCCATGCATTTCATATTACAGCGGATGCAATCTGAGTCCGCTGGCTGTGCGTAATTGTGTTGTTACGGGTCTTGTTATTGATATATTAATTGAGTGTTATATTAATTGATATTACGATACTAGGCATAGCGTGTGCGCCATCGATACTTAACATTGGTTTGAAGTTCTGGATATAACGCTATTCCACAAAACTATTAATAAAAACTACGCCTCTGATATAAACTCATACACGCAACAATATATGGGCGAGATGTTTAACCTATGGACTATAAATATCATTTGACAGTATATAATTGTATGAGTACGTAATGCGACGACACTTTGTTTCGCTTGGATTGTTATTTTGCACCACTAAAGTGCGTTACGGTAACTAAGCAGTTTCGTGCGGGTCTGTTTCTGAAGTGAAACTTCTTATGGGAGAGCATTGAAATTATTATGCGCAACCTTTTCCTGTGACGCTCGTTTGACATTGTTTTTGACTACTACGACAGTTTTAGTCTTATCCAATATTCTAGGACAGTATTTCTGATGTTAAGTGCTGCGCCATAGAATAGAAACAGCGGTAAACACTGAAGGAGATTGACAAGTGTATATAGTGTGCATAAAAACTATAGTTAGTGGAGCCAACGATGGCTCAGTTGGTAGTATGTACGGACGTCGAGTCAATGGACACGATTTCGAATCCCTGCAGTGAACCTGAGATTTCCATGTAGGAAAACATCGTGATGAAGGCTTAGCATGGTTATAGGGCTAGCTACCATCTTCATGTCGAAAAGTTCTGCCGACGAATACATATAAGGGTGTTCAAACGGTTGCACTTGAGATCCAATCCCTTCACTAAGGTTAGCGTGTCAACCGTCTTGCGCAACATCGTGAGATCATCACGTTAGTTGAGATTGGGGTCATAACGCTAAACCGATAAAATAGAGTTACTAGAAATCGCAGGAGACCGTCTGCTAGGGCAGTTAGCTTGACAAATAGATTTATAGCTCAGCTATTGATAGCTTAGTGGTAGTGTGTACGACTTCGCGTCAAGGGACGTGAGTTCGAACCCAAGCACCTAGAATGATGTTGAGCTTTCGGTGAAGGAAAACATCGTGAGGAATGGTTTAGGTAGGAATGGCTTTCTCTAATGCCCGCCTGGGTAGCTACCACTCTCAAGTTGTAAACCTGTCGCCAAATACCGATAAGTGTGTTCCGGCAGCTGCGCTTGTGAGACAGTTCGTCCACAGGTTTAGCGTGTCTACCAACTTGGGCCCTATCGTCACTTAAGATCAGGTGAGATTATGGCCTTAACGCTAAACTAAGTATATAAAAAAAAACTTATATATAATAATTACACGTATAGGGGCGTGTACACGCGCTTGACAATAATCTCATTTAACGTTAAGTAGCATAGGACACGTTCAGAAATTATTTAAGCTTAGCGCGACTGGATCTTTAGTACAGCCGCTGGAAGACTCCTATAGATGCCCGACGGCGCATTCTCAACTTGTCATTGAACATCATACCAGAGTGCCAAGTGGTACATGTAGTGGGGGTGGTGACATGAGTCCATGTCGATTTAAAAAAACAATAAGCATGATTGATCCAAGTTTGTAGGTCATATATCTATGAGAAGTGCGGTGACACACTCTAGTGAAGTGATCTTGTTTTCTTTTCCTATATCGATACTCGTTTGTAATGTCATATCTGTAGCTTTTGAAAGGTTCCCCACACTGTTATATTGTTTTGACGATGTTTTGATTCATCAAAAGCTCGGGCTCACCATTGTAGGGTATACGAAAACAACGCAACACGTTCTTTGTACTATTATTATTACATGCGGAAATGCGAATATTTATTAAAAAAAATATAAATAAATAAACAGAATTTACTCTTATAAAATATGATTAACAATTTAAATATTTTCGTTGATTCTAGACGACCATCGAGCAACTGAAGGAGAAGATAAAAGAGCGCTTGGGAATAGAGCCCCATTTACAGCGTTTGATATTCTACGGAAGAGTGTTGCAAGATGACAAAAAACTTATGGAAATCGGTAATTTATATCAATCTCTGTATTGTCTTCTAGCTGTATCGGCGACTTGTCCGCGTGGTACTAAAAATTATTGAACACTAGCTTTTACCAGCGGCTTCGCTCGCGTTAATACTGATCTTTTCAAACGAATCGGATGACGTTGTAAAAAGTTTCATTTAAAGTTAACCCTTTAGCCCACTTCCAGAAAGGTTTTCGCGAGCGAAGCGGCCTATCATCGTCTCCAGGGTCCCAGCTATCTCTATAACAAAATTCATCATAATCAGTTCAACGGATTAGGTGTGAAAAAGTAACAAAGAAACAATCTCACTTTCGCATTTATAATATTAGTATTAAAATGAGTTATAAGCATATTTAGATCTATGTTTTGTTATATAATTAAGAATTTCGTGTAATATCTTGAGTTCTTCTACATTTTACTTGCATTTCGACAGCAAGTTTTATAAGTGATGAATAAACACTTGGTGAATATTATTTATATGTAAATTTAAAATTCGTATTTTAATGACATTTTGATTGAAATTTTTGATCTTTAATTATCTGTTATATGAATTGTAATAGTTTGTTCAAATTGATCCCACTGGTTAAATTTGTTAAATTGTTAAAAGCAGTAGGAATTGAAGTGTTTACATACCTTTTTATCGGTACGAAAAAGACTGTATTTACAAAGTTAACCGATTCATGGTTTTGGACATTGATGTAATAATGCATTTTAATTGATTGTAAAATCGATTTGTACGTCCAAACGATTTAGTGTACATCCCTGTCAGTTATTTCCTACGCTTTCAATAGTATTGTTTATCGACAAACAAATCGAATGACGCTATAAAAGGTTTATCTTTCTCTTCACCCCACACCGTTTCCCAGGTCCCATCTGACTCTATTCCAAAAGTTATCATAATCGATTCAGTGATTTGGCGTGAAAGCGTAATAAACAAATAAACAAACTCACTTTCGCATTTATTATAATAGTAAGGATTTTTTGCCCGTTTTTATTACTTTTTTAAATACATCCTTACTCTTCTCGGTGGTGACGTGAATTTTTGAAATCCAACTAGGAGATCCCAGGAGTAGCGCGTTCATATATAAAAAAAAATACATATTAATATAGATGAGATTTAAGAAGCACAGTCGTTACTAAACGATGTCGGGTATCGTCGCAGATGTCGAAGGGAAGGTGGTGCACCTCGTCCAGAGACCCCCGCCCAGTCCCAGATCGAGACAACAGAGGCTGCCGCCCACGCCGCCACTTCCGCCGGACGTGGAAGAGGCTCTCGCCCACAACAGGGCCAACCCTGTCACAGGGGCTGGCGCGTCGAGTACGAACAACTCCGCGTCGAACGCAATGCCAAGCGTTTCCGGCGAACGTACTGCCGTCGCTATTCAACATCAAGTCCGAAGGCTCATGGTAATGCTGCTTATTCGTTGCATATTTTCCATATAAATAATCTGTCGGCAGTGGAATCAGCCTGCTCGCCGTAACGGTAAATGGCAAGACGCTCCTATGCCGTCATGTTACTTTTACGTCACATCTCTTGTTTCCCATATGTGGGCTTATATTATATACATTTTATTATTGCAATACTTGGATGACAGAGCTTAGATCGGATTTTTTAAATTGTGATTATTTTAAAAGATATTTTTAAACGCCTAATATATATTGATTACAGAATCACATCTTATGATGTTATGTACGTACTGAATATTTAAATTCAAAGATGCAAGTATAATTAAAATTCTTGAAGGAAATACTTTGTTTTTACGAAAATACAATTATATAGGTGAATTTATAAAGTACAAATCTGTGTATATATTAAATTTCATCGAAATTGTTAGAGCCATTTCCAAGATACCCCTAATTTATGTATATACAAGAATCGTTCACTTAATAGTATTAGATTAAAATAATAAGAAAAATATATTATTATGATACCATAAACCGAGCGATTATTTTCTATATATAATGATGATTATATACACGGCTCAAATGATTTGAATGTTTTTTTTTATTTAGAAAGCTTTTCGTTCTTGAATTCACCTATACGTTTGTATTTTTCCTAAAAATGCATTATTAAGCAAATTTAATGTATAGAAATTGTATGCAAATTAAATGTAGAGAGAGGGAGAGGTAGAGAGAGAGAGAGGTAGAGAGAGAGAGAGAGGTAGAGATAGAGAGGGATAGAGAGAGAGGTAGAGATAGAGAGAGAGGTAGAGAGAGAGGAAGAGAGAGAGAGGAAGAGATAGAGATAGAGAGACAGAGAGAGATAGAGAGAGAGCTAGAGATAGAGAGATATAGAGAGAGATTGAGGGAGATAGAGAGAGCTAGAGAGAGAGAGAGAGACAGAGAGCGCAAAATATAGATTCTGCTATGAAAGAAATTCCACTTAAGTGTAAATTTTAATCCGCACGCATTCTCATTTTTACTGTTACGTGTTTTAGGCACTATCCGGTCCCCCGGATTACTTGTTAGAGCAACAGCAGCAAATGGTGCTCTCGCCGACCGCCGGTCGTCTGGAGCTACTGCGTCGCATGATAGCCGAGATTAAAACCACCCTGCTACGTCTCGCCGCTCACGTGAACCGTGAGGTAAAGTATGGAATTGTATAATTCGTGGATTTACCGCAGGTCGGGAGTACCGCAGCTTGCCCTTAACATATCGATTGAAAATTGGCGATTGCGATCCATAGGTTTCGAAGAAGGTTCATTTAAGTTATGGACACTGTGTCTGGAATTGGTTTTTCCATATATGAGGCCGGTCATAAAATACGTCACGCAAAAATATACTTCTTCATACTCCTCCCCCCCCCCCCCACCTCCCCCTTCATCACGTTTTCTGCGACCCCCTATCAACATTACGTCAGAAATAACAGACACTCCCCCTCCCCCCCTAAAAGATATGTGGTAATTAATAACAATAACCAAATTTCAATTTAAAAAAAAAAATTGTTTAATAGAACGTTATTGAATATCTGTAATCTATACATAATTAAAAAAAACTTGCCACGTCGTTTGTCCGCGATGAACTAAACTACTGAACCGATTTTGAACAAATTTCGTACAGTGTTGTACAGTTTGATCCAATTTGAGAGATAAGATACTTTTTATCTCGATAAGTGTTCCTAACGCGATAGATGTCGCTGTAATGCATGTGATTGTGTACTCGAAAACTTCATGTTTTCTTAGATCCCCCTCATTCGTGTGAACTTATTTTATAGACGAGCCCTAACTACTATGTAATTCATAGATCATAATTGATTTTATCAGTAACAGTTACTATATTATGGTAGCATAGACATTTAAATCGATAACTCAATCAAATACCATATATCGATTAACTATGTATATTAGTTGCGGATAATGATTCGACATTCATTGTTGTGAATTCAGAATATATTTACAGAAATATATAACATGAATGAAATAAAATCAACGTTTCTACAGTTAAAGTAGGCGGTTGTAGTAATATGTGATGTTATAATTAAAGTTAAATTAGTCAAGTGTAAATGCCATATAATTTCATTGCATCGCTAATAAAATAATCATTCTATATTATAATATCATAGAGATTATACGAATTCAAATTTACAGTCGAACGGACGCCGCATCTCTGAATTTTAATAATCTAGGGGTGAATAAATGAACTTCCGTTTGGAATAATCCACCGGTTGTATTCGTGAGATTAAAATGGGATCAGTCAATATATTTCATGTTAATTTCAATGGTATTATTTCATCTGAAACTCGAGTAACCATTGTTCGTCACTCCTCTAAAGTTTTATATATAACTGGCGTGGAATAAAAATTATTTAATCTCGCTACTTCAAATTACAATAACTTTTGATAGAGTTTATAGATTTTAACGAAACAAAAACTGTGTTTTTTTATAGTTAAGCTTTAGCGTTATGGCCATAATCTCGCTAAACCTGTGTAGGGACTGGCTTTCTAGTGCATCTGCCGGAATACACCTATAGGTATATCGCGGCAGAGTTTCAACTTGAGGGTGGTAGCTAGCCAGGTGGGCATCAGAAAAGCCCTACCCATCATGCTGTGGTTTCCTCGCGATGTTTTCCTTCACCGAAAACTTAACCTCATTGTAGGTCGGTTCGAACTTACGTCCCATGACGCGAAGCCGTACACACTACCACTGAGCTATCATCGCTCGTGTGTTACTCGAGAATATGCTTTATGGGTCTCTCATTGACGTTTTATCATAAACGTTGTACTTTTCTAAAAAGGAATTAAATGTATGTTGTTATTACTTAGTGTTTTGCCATAAATTTTTTTTTCCATATATCTGATAAGTACAACTATGGTAAATTTACTGTCTTATTATATAATATAGATAAATATATATCGGCTAACAGTTATTTATTTAAAAAATAGATACATTGAATATCTCCGTGAACTGTGGCTAATGAAAATCTATGTTTAAAATTTTACAAAATTACCTTTACTTTTAATTTTACCTTTGACCGAAAGGGCAAAACAGGAATTTTATATTTTCAACCAAGACTTTTGGACAGCCGTATAATTTTATATAATTTATACAATTTGAAAAGCTGGTTCATTGACGCTGGTATAAAAGCTATAAAGCGCTTAAAGCGCTGATCGGCGAGTCGCGAAGTTGCATCGGCGATCATTAATTATTTCATCTAGCATTGGTGGACGGGTATGAGGGTTAACTACATAGCGGTTGTGGTTCGATTCCACATTAATATTTTCGATTACGCTTAACCCTGATCCTTGAATGCTTGGATATACTGTGGGATAAGGCTTTGAAGGAGTTCTTAACGCTTTTGCTTTGTTTCCACCCTCTTTGGATATTATTAAGCTTTTTCTATTAGTGGTTTTTTTTAACCACCAACAATTAGCTTGAGCTTTCGGTGAAGGAAAACATTGTGAGGAAACCGTAGCATGGCGGTAGGGCCTTTTACTTAGCTACCACTCTCAAGTTGAAAATCAGCCGTCAAATACCAATAGGTGTGTTCCGGCAGCTGCACTTGATAGCCAGTTGCTCCAGAGGTTTAGTGCGTCTACTAACTTTGCCCGTATCGTCAGTTAAGATCAGATGAGATTATGGTCATTACGCTAAACCTGAACTATAAAAAAAAACATACGCTGTTAGCCTTTGAAGGCTTTGACAGCGTCACCAAATTTTATTATAGTTAAAACTCCTTGTAATATTGCTAACACGTATATAAAGAATTTGATAGGACTCGTTATATGAAATACATCTTTATATATAAAAGCGTCGTGTCACGTTGTTTGTCCGCGATGAACTCCAAAACTACTGAACCGATTTTGATCAAATTTCGCATACCGTGTGCATTTTCATCCAACTTGAGAGGTAGGACACATGATCATAACGTGCTAGATGTCTCTGCAGTCGATGTGATTGACTACTCGAAAAGACAGAACAATTAAAAATATAGTATATATTTATATGTATATGTCATATTAAGGCTTAATATTGTAATAGTTTTTGTGAAGTTCATTTGCGGTTCGTTTGACGTTTTTTTTTTTTTTGGTGAAATGTATTTATGCTTAGGGGTGACTGAGAGGGGCATGTGGGACTCAACCAGTATTTTCGTTATATCGAGTAACGTTAAATGAATTCTACACAGCTTATCGTAGTAGGAGGCTGAAGCGATGATATCTCAGTGGTAGTGTATACGACTTCGCGTTAGGGACGTGAGTTCGAATCCGAACATCTACAATGAGTTTAAGTTTTCGGTGAAGGAAAATGTCGTGAGGAGACCGTAGCGTGGTGGTAGGGCTTTTTCTAATGTCCGCCTGGGTAGCAACCACCCTCGAGATAAAAATCTGCCGCCAAATACCGATAGGTGTGTTCCGGCAGCTGCACTTGAGAGCCAGTTCCTCCACAGGTTTAATGTGTCTGCCAAACTGGGTCGTTTCGTCATTTAAGGTCAGGTGATATGAAGGCTGTTTTTTAAATATTTTGGCGTGGATTTATATTCGCCTGACGATAGATAGTACAAACAATAGAAAGAAACGGAATCAGAGAAATTATAATACTGTATGTAGACTGCGTCAAGGACGACGGACCACAGATACAAATGGAACGTCATTTCGAGTAGCGCGAGTAAACACGGACTTTGCCAAATAGCTCTTCGGGTTATGGACCGTTTAATTTCAAGGTGGTGTAAGTCCATTTTTGAGAAAAATGAGCTATCAAGTAATTCATGCTTAATTTAATGTAATTTATTTATATATAACTAGTCCGTGTTTGATTTGTCAAAATAAATTCCATGTTTTTTTGTACAACTTAAAATCGGTCGGTAAATGAAATTGCATTATCAACAGATATAGTAGTAACCTTTAATTTTCTCGGAACAAAAGAAAATGGACTTACACCACTTTCAAAATAAACGTTCCATATCACGCGATCTATGATGCGTGCAGAAATACCTCGTGCTATAGTTTCTCTTCGTGCATGATAAACACTTAACGCTTGTAACATGTTTAGCTGAATAGCTTTTGCCAGCGGCTTTGCTCGTTTTATTGTAGTTATTTTGATTTAAATGTAGAAATCATGTTTTTTGTCCCATTTCGAGAATAGACGTTTTTCGTGTACTGACGTCGCGTCAACGGACTTGAGTTCGAATCCCTATAACGGGCTTGAGCTTTCTTGAAGAGAAATATTGAATATCTGCCACCAAATTACCTATAAGTGTGTGCCGGCAGTTGCACTTGAGAGCCAGTCCTTCCACTAAGCTTAAATTGTTCACCATCTTCGGCCTCATCGCCCTTTAAGAGTGTGGCCTCAACGTTAAACCTATAAACTGTTAAACAAATGCCAGCATTTATTGAACTTTATCCAGTTAGTAATATGCGACCATCCGACCATCAAATCAACAATAGTCGCTGGTAAGCTAATCCTTCTAAGTGATGTCGCATTTCGTTCCAAGCCAATATTCTGACAGTTTATTACAAATTTGATAATCTTGTATCACACTTGTAATACAAATCTTCCATTCTCCTTACCTACATACACCCCCCATATTATACAGCTTTGTGTAGTTATTTATAGTTAACGTTTTATTTTTTAATTTCGTATCAGTAGTTTCTTGTTTTATTATATTTTTTTTTTTTCTTGGTTACATATTAAGTTATGCAAGTTTACTAACAGTTAAAGATTAACAAGTGTCCTTCATTTGTACTATAGTGTTTTAGTTTTATTTTTCATTTTATTTTTTCTAGTCTGAATGTTGCAAGTAAATGTTTATAGTTAATGTGCATACTGTAGGAGTATACTGGAGCATCCGATACCGGCGAAGTACCAGTAGAGCAAATGGATAATGAACTTGGCCCTCAAGCTACACAAGATGAGGTAATGTTATTTAGTTAATGGGTTGGTGGTGATGGGAATTTATAGAGGGGAGAGACAGTTAAGAGTACACGTTATATAACTATATCATTATATTTTTATTATTAAAGTCACTGGGGAGTTTCTAAATCATAAAACATAAAGACTGATTTTTTTTTAAATCAAGTTTCACTACTGGTCTCCCATATCCGTTGATAAGTGAAGGTAATAGATATCACAGTCGATGTACTCTGCAGAGCAAGGTCTATCAGACCAGCTAATATACGTACGTATATATAATGCGGTATATTTGATTATGACAGCAGGCTTTTATTCTAACCTACCTACTACAATAGTACTACCTAAATACAATAAGTATTAAATATACGATATGGTATTAGAAGAATTGCGAAAGCTGTATCTGGACTCTGGCAACACAGGAGTTGGAAGTGTCGCCGTGATGCGTTTCAGTGGGTAGTGTCGGGTGATTAGTGATAGATCGATCGATGATCAAGCCCCTCACGTTTTTCTGACCTGAACCCGGGGTAATTCGTTTACACGTTTCGATAAGGATGGAGGGTGCAAAAATAATGAATACGCATACTTCGTTTGATATATAAATAAAAAAAAATAAAAATGATTAAGGCTAGTGATAAAGGAAATCTTACTGTAGATAGAAACATATTATGTTCGGTAATGAATATTTGCGAAGTTGCGAAGTTACGTTTGTGAAGCGATGATGGCTCAGTGGTAGTGTATACGAGTTCGCGTCGAGGGACGTGAGTTCGAATGCAAGCACCGACAATGAGCTTGAGCTTTCGGTGAAGGAAAACATCGTGAGGAAACCATAGCATGGTGGTAGGGCTATTTCAAATGCCCGCCTGGCTAGCTACCACCCTCGAGTTGTAAACTTGCCGCCAAATACCAATAGGTGTGTTCCGGCAGCAGCACTTGAGTGCCAGTTCCTCCACAGGTTTAGCGTGTCTACCGACTTGGGCCGTATCGTCACTTAAGATCAGGTGAGATTATGGCCATAACGCTAAACCTTAAGTATAAAAAAAAATCTACGTCAACTACTCGCTCTGGTGCTCTCCTCGACTCAGTACCCAACTCAGTTCCGGGTAATAGGTAAACAACTCGGTTTTATGTACCACTGTACTTCTAGTATGAGTTTAACTATGGCCTGCAGTGTAGCAGTATGCACCCTATTTTACTGCCATTTCGATATATGTATATCTGTGACACTTCCTGACTCATTAAAATATCTACTACCAGATCTACGGGGCCGTTCATAAAATACGTTATATTAAATTTTACCTTTTTAGACCTCCCTTCGCCCCTTTGTTACGCTATGCTAGATTTTCAATATTACGTCACAAATTATTATATATCATATCGAATCTTTTATTAATGCTGGCATTAATAAAACTTTAATAGGTTAAAAAATATCTGTGATAACTGCCGAAGCGATTTCAAGCGATGATAGCGCAGTGGTAGTGTGTACGACTTCGCGTCAAGGGACGTGAGTTCGAATCCGACCACCTACAATGAGCTTGAGCTTTCGGTGAAGGGAAACATCTTGAGGATACCATAGCATGGTGGTAGGGCTTTTCTCCGATGCCCACCTGGCTAGCTACCACCCTCAAGTTGAAAATCTGCCGCCAAATACCAATAGGTGTGTTCCGGCAACAGCACTTGAGAGCCAGTTCCTCCACAGGTTTAGCGTGTCTACCAACTTGGGCCGTATCGTCACTTAAGATCAGGTGAGATTATGGCCATTATGCTAAGCCTTAACTATGAAAAAAAAGCTCTCGGTGAAGGAAAAACATCGTGATACAAAAAGGAATATTTAAAAGTGTTTTGCGTCATGTTTGTTAGACCCCTACGGCCTCCAATGTCACATTGTGTCACTGTAAGCGTCAAACGTATTTTATGAACACAACTCCCTATACACTTGAACTTTGGCATGGATTTCTCTTTCACGGTATTGACATAATAAACAGGAACGAAATGGTGGAGCTCCAGCTAATTAGGGGTATTATTGTTTATGTTGCATATTTTCCGTCCTGCGTATCTGCTTAATTTTTGTTTTACGTCATCGTTACAGTCTAAACGTAGCAACCGTTTCCACACACTTATTCGCTATTTCTTTTGCTGCTGTATTGATTTCTTCCTCTAAACGAACCCAAGTTGTGATGTGAGGTCAAATTGATTCCCGTTGATTGCGTGTACATACGAATATAGCGCACCTTAGGAAGGCGCGAAGCAACTAAAACTTACAGAATAGATTTTTGTAATGTAATTAAATTGTAATTATGACAAATAAGAAAACTATATAACATATATATCTTAGACACAGTGTAAATTCTATTTAGCGTCAAATGATTTAATTATAAACACCTTACAACGTCGAAATTACTTGGTTGTGTTGATTGGTTTTACAAATACACTTTTGTGTTTTTTTTTTTCACTTAAGCCAACGACTATTATTTACATAATAAAATATGCAGTTCCTTAAATGTGATTATACATACAGAGTTTGCACTGTATTTAAGTATAATAATAGTCTATGCAGTGATACGTGTTAAGATGGCACAATGTTTATTCGATATATCTTTGTTTCCCATAGCCTGAACCAAATATTGATGACAACGGTGAACTCATACCGGTACACGAATCTCGCGCACAAAACACACGTCGCAGGTAATTCAAATTTTATAATGTTTTATTTTATTTTATTGGATAACACAAAAAAACACTGAGACTCTAAATAATTATTTGTAGATAACATAAAAGAACACTCAGACTCGGATTAATTATTTGTAGATAACATAAAAGAACACTCAGACTCGGATTAATTATTTGTAGATAACATAAAAGAACATTCAGACTCGGATTAATTATTTGTAGATAACATAAAAGAACACTCATACTCGGATTAATTATTTGTAGATAACACAAGAGAACAACCAGACTCTGAATAATTATTTCGAAATAAATGGCCTCTGATGTATTTGAATAAGTTAAATTGTCGATTTTTCTATTGTATCTAAATATCGAAGTGTGTGAAGTATGTTTTGTTTGATATGGCAATTGTTTTGCGCTTTATTAAATGTGATTTATGTTTCGGTTTCTTAGGAGTTTCAGAGCAATGCGTGTTCTGCGTGTTCGTCACACCCGACCCCGTGATTTCGCTCAACTTCTGGACGATTTGGTTATGCTACAAGAGCAGTTCGCTCCGCACCGTGACAATTATATTAACATACTCCGTAATGCAACCGTTGTGGAGGTAAATATGTTTTTTTTTATCTGTATTCTCCTATATACACGGATCTCGATATAATAGCAACACTTTTTTTTATAGTTAAGGTCTAACGTTATGACCATAATCGCACTTAATCTTAAGTGACGATACGGTACAAGCTGGTAACGCTAAACCTGTGGAGGGACTGACTCTTAAATGCAGCTTTTGGAACATAACTATTGGTATTTGGCGGCAGGTTTTCAACTTGAGGGTGGTAGCTACCCAGGCGGGCATCAGAAAAGCCCTACCACCATGCTATGATTTCCTCACGATGTTTTTCTTCACCGAGCGCTCAAGCTTATTGTAGGTGGATTCGAACACACGTCCCTTGACGCGGTGTCCGTGCATACTATCAACTGAGCTATCATCGATTCAAACACTTAAAGGGTTGAACAGTTCAAAGCGCTTTTAAGAACTGCCCTTGAATGGATAGAAGATATTGTATATACAATAAGGTACATTCCTTCCCCCTGGTGTTGTGGGTGTCCACGAGCGGCGGTGATCACATACCACCAGGTGACATAGGGATGTAGGTTATATAGGGTGGGTGTTTTATGGCAGAATATAATTATTGGGGGGTAGTTTATAACGCCTAGTTCAGTCTAAGTTTAGCGCTTGAGCCATATCCAACGTACGCCGCTGGAACATTACCGGAGGGACATGAGATTTATATGATACTGTTTTGATGTTTATGCTGTGAATCATGATCGGGAATGATTTATATTAAATTTATATGATACTGTTTTGATGTTTATGCTGTGAATCATGATCGGGAATGATTTATATTAAATTTATATGATACTGTTTTGATGTTTATGCTGTGAATCATGATCGGGAATGATTTATATTAAATTTATATGATACTGTTTTGATGTTTATGCTGTGAATCATGATCGGGAATGATTTATATTAAATTTATATGATACTGTTTTGATGTTTATGCTGTGAATCATGATCGGGAATGATTTATATTAAATTTATATGATACTGTTTTGATGTTTATGCTGTGAATCATGATCGGGAATGATTTATATTAAATTTATATGATACTGTTTTGATGTTTATGCTGTGAATCATGATCGGGAATGATTTATATTAAATTTATATGATACTGTTTTGATGTTTATGCTGTGAATCATGATCGGGAATGATTTATATTAAATTTATATGATACTGTTTTGATGTTTATGCTGTGAATCATGATCGGGAATGATTTATATTAAATTTATATGATACTGTTTTGATGTTTATGCTGTGAATCATGATCGGGAATGATTTATATTAAATTTATATGATACTGTTTTGATGTTTATGCTGTGAATCATGATCGGGAATGATTTATATTAAATTTATATGATACTGTTTTGATGTTTATGCTGTGAATCATGATCGGGAATGATTTATATTAAGCGGAGAGAGGCACGAGTCGTCGCAAGTCTCGTCTTTCCTCTCTCTGCATCACTTCTTATCTCATCGGTTATTATTATCGAACCGATCGGATATATCCTTCGCAACCACTTGGGATACCTTTGGGATTGAAGCGATGAGAGCTCAGTGGTAGTGTGTACGAGTTCGCGTCAAGGGACGTGAGTTCGAACCCAAGCACCTACAATGAGCTAGAGCTTTCGGCGAAGGAAAACATCGCGAGGAAACCACAGCATGGTGGTAGGGCTTTCTCAAACGCCCGCCTGGGTAGCTACCACCCTCGAGTTGTAAACCTGCCGGCAAATACCAATAGGTGTGTTCCGGCAGCAGCACTCGAGAGCCAGTTCCTCCGCAGGTTTAGCGTGTCTACCGACTTGGGCCGTGTTAACTTGTAACTCGTAATCGTATACACGATTCGGACGATACTCGGCAAGTGGGTGTGAACTGTGATATCGTCAGGTGCCGACCCTGACCGAGGAGCAGAGGGAGCACGAGCAGCGTTTCGTCGATCTGGTGTGCGACGCGCTGCACAGTTTCGGGCACGCGTACCACGCGGCCGCCGACATTAACTTCCAAGTGGGCATGCGCAATCCGCGCCTCTTCTCCGAGCCGGCTGCACCGCGACACTCGGTGCCTATGCAGGTGAGTCACTCTGACACACCACCACATGTTACACTACGTCACACTACGTTACCCTATTTTACCCTACGTTACCCTCCGTTACCCTACGTTACCCTACGTTACCCTACGTTACCCCACGTTACCCTACGTTACCCTACGTTATCCTACGTTACCCTACGTTACACTTTATAATTGATCTATGTGTGTATAAATGAATCTCGGTATTTCCGTCGGTCATCGCATCACGAGTGAACGGGTGTAACGATTACGCGATTTTTTTTATTATTTTTTTTGTTCTGTTAGTTTTCGTCGGGAGAAGGTTCTCGTGAAAAGGAAAATGACCGGAATTTAAGAAAATATAAAAAACTTAAAGACAGTATCAATTTTACATAAGTAGATGTCAGTTGCCATTACAAGAATTTGTGTTTTTGAATATATATATATATTATATTATATTAATTATATCGATTCAAATTTAATATTTACAGTTAAGACAAGACAAAGGCTGCTGGGTCAGCTAGTATATATATATATATATATATAAAATCCTCTCCAAGTCGTTAGAGCCGTCACCGAGATACATGAATTTATGTACGGGCATACACAATATAGCTCGGTATATTTTTTTAAATTGTGTTCATTTAAGTTATTATATTTGTTTATTTTTCTTTTCGTATATATTCTCCCTTATCACATAATTGATTCATTAACACCCTTATATTAGCTTCACATGTGCTTATTAATCTATCTATTAATCGGAATCTTTCGACCTATATCTCACAAAATTCTGAGTACTCCGATTGATTTGAGGGAAGTGATAGTGTTATTCGGTTTTTTAAGAAATAAACGAATTCATTTGATACGATTTGATATATTTTTTGCAGGCGCACATAAACGTTTTACAATCGAACCGTCAGGCGCCCATACAGATGCAACATCAACAACGCAATGCTACCGACTCGACTATGAACAACGCGTGCGCCCCGACGGCGACCGTCACATCCACCACCGCGACGGTCACCTCCAGCATGGAAACCGGCGAAGCTCAGAGCGACGCAGATGCCGCCGAGACTGATATCACATCCGCTCCAACCGCAGCCGAAGAGACAACAACACCGGTGGAGATAGCAACGGCAGAGACGATCGCAGTGGACGAGACAGCCGCAGCGGAGGAGACAGCCGCAGCGGAGGAGACAGCTGCCGCGGAGGAGACGGCTGCCGCCGAGGAGACGGCTGCCGCGGAGGAGACAGCTGCAGCGGAGGAGACAACTGCGCCAGTGGGAGCGACAGCGCTGCCAACCGCTTTGGACATACAGTCGGATCCGATCACGTATCAAGTGGAGATCGAGACGCGAGTGCCGATTGCTGTGCCGATTGAAAACGTTATGCTGACGGAGATCGCTAACATGGCGGCCGCTACGAACGATCAACAGCAACAGACGGAACCGAATCAGGGACAACAGCAGACTAATCAACAGAGGCAGGGTTTCCCACCCCATGTGCATATCGGTAAGACATGATTATTATCTATATTGTAAGGGATCAGTTGTCGAGTAGCTTAAAAAGTAATAAAATCTTACTGATATTATAATAGCGAAAGTCAGTTTGTTTGTTACGCTTTCACGCCTAAACCGCTGAATCGATTATGATAGATTTTGATATATAGATAAATGGGAACCTGGAGACGATGATGGGTTACTATTTCTCGCGGAAACCTTTTAGAGTGGGGGGTAAAGAGTAAACTTTTTTTGCGTCATTCGACTTGCTTGCTAAAATCTATATTATATCTATATTATACGGCGGAATATAAATACGCATGTTTCCCAAGAACGTTGTGGTGTAACAAAAGTATCACCACGAAAATCACCAGCACGATAACACCAAAAATTTGTGAAAAATAATGTTAACAATAGAAACATATAAATATACCGTATTCATACTACTCTGTGTGACTGACTACCACCCTAATAATATTAATTTTATACAGCGTAACAGTATGCTTGTTTGTTTGTATGTTTGTTAGTTTGAACGTACCAACTTTAGAAAATGCCTGTCGGATTTTAAAAACTCTTTTTGTTATTGATGTAGCAATAATCGAGAAAGAGTTTTTTATGTGGCGATATGCATTTGGGCATATCCGATGGTGTTATGTATCGCCGATTGGGCCGGGTAGCTGGATCTGTGTTCCACTTCCCGGGATCCATACTAGACTATTTAAAGTATCGACCCCGTCAATGGCAGTAAAAAAATAAAAGTTATAAAAACGGGTCCGAAATTATTAAATAATTTTAACCGAAGTCGCGGACTTACCGCACGTGTGTATTATTGGATGTGTTATTTGCAACACACATTGTTTATTGCATTTTATTCTGTGTATCAGGAAGTACTGTGGACATTAAATTGTCGAAATGCTTATGCTTTAGTTCGGTACAATTTGATAAATCTATATTGTAATCGGACTTCCTTTCAATTAAATAAGAAAATAAAGGTGGAAGCAGTGATTAGCTAGTTATGAATACCGGATGACCTTCGGAACTACTGGTCAGACTTCAAAAACTCTTTTTGTATTTGATGGAGAAATCCATTGAAGGAAGCTTCAGACTATTTAACATCACGCTACCACCGATGGGAGCAAAGCTGCATGGAAAAAGGTTACACAAACGGGCGGTGATGATTGAGTGATTGTAAACTACAGTAGAACCTCGTTAAGTCGAACTTCGATAAGTTGATGACCTCCAAATCTAGGTAAAAAAAATTTGATCCCGTCCCTTTTCGATAAACCTCCATTCTCGATAAGTCGAACACTCTATAACTCGATTTTTTGGGCGTCTCCCTTGTTGTTTGACTTATAGGGGGTTCTACTGTACTAATAAAAAAGTCACGTCTAATTATATTGAGACTTGTGAATTACGTAATTCGTCACACACTATGTTTTCAAACATAAAATATTCAATAGAATATGCGTAATTAACATCACGCTACCACCGATGGGAGCAAAGCTGTATGGAAAAAGGGTTACACAAACGGTCGGAGATGCTTGAATAATTTTACACTACAGTAGAACCTCGTTAAGTCGAACCTCGATATGTTGATAACCTCCAAATTCGAAAAAACCGTCGAATCATATTGAAACTTCTGAATTATGTAATGCGTCACACATTGTGTTTTCAAACATAAAATATTCAATAGAATATGCGTAACGCTCGGAATTATTTTGGTCATGATTTGTTACAGTCAGTTTGTTTAAAATTAATATTCGTTAAGTCGAACCTCGATAAGTTGATAACCTCTAAATTCGAAAAAACCGTCGAATTATATTGAAACTTCTGAGTTATGTAATTCGTCACACATTGTGTTTTCAAACATAAAATATTCAATAGAATACGCGTAATGCTCGGAATTGTTTTGGTCATGATTTGTTACAGTCAGTTTGTTTAAAATTAATAATCGATAACTGTCTTAAATTAACTTTCGAATTATTCGCAAGCCAGCGTGATACTAATAATTTGAATTTTATTTTAGATGTGAACAATCTATTCCGGGGATTGAACCAGGCTGGTTTTTTTGGTGACCCGGGAATGGGCGGTGTCGAAGTGCTGATGAGCATGGAGGAGATACCACACCCCGGACAGCAGAACACTAACGAGAGACCAAGTAACTATCTACACGAATTTATCTATAACATAAAATAATATTGTAACGCAGCTGTATGTGTATATTAAATGTTGTGAAAAAATTATATAATTAATTAAGGTTTACTATATTAGGAGTTACTTTTAAAATACGTCGCGTTATATCACATTTTCTGCGTCGCCACTTTCAAGATTACGTTGCTAATGGTAAAGCCATCCTTCTCCGTACATGATACATGGCAAGTAATGGCAGTGCACAAATTTAGACATTTTGAAAATATTTATTTCTACATATAAATAAAAAATTGAAGTCAATATAATGCAATGTCAAAATGACTGCTTTCTACTATATACATATGAAAGTGTATACGGTACTTGGTACTTACATATAAAAAAATTTTTTTTTTTAGATTTGTCTGTCGGTCAGTCCGTCTGTCTGTTGGTATGTCTGTCAGTCTGTATGTTTGTCCCGGCTAATCTATGAAATGGTCTTACCGATTTTAGCTGGTAGATAGCTGATGTTATCAGAAGTAACTTAGGATACTTTCGGTTTAGGAAAAAAAATTGGGTCCAGGATAAAAAAACGAAAAAAATTTTTGAAGTCGCGGCCAGAGCTAGTTTATAATAAATCTTTGATTTATTAATACATAATTGTAATAACATTTAAATAATACAAAATTTATTTTTTGGGCAGCGAATGCCAGGTTTTCTTGGACTTTCCTGGCCCACCCATGTCATATTCTGTCCCACTAAGCGACACCAGATAAGCGCATACGTATTTTATGAGCTACTCCTTATCAACATTAAGGAACTTAAACTAACATTTCTTTGTATGCCACTGTTATCTATCCAATATTTCGTGTCGGTTACTTTTTCCCATACCATATCATCGCAATTTATATCTGTTTAAGTATAAAGCTTTGTTGCCGTAGAAATTAAGTCAGTTCTTATCTTTTCCCAGTACAATTAACGTCGATCCCTTGGGGCAGCTTACCGAGCACCGACCTGATTCACAACATCGTTACAACCATACTCCGTCAAGGCATCGGGGCCGGAGTAGAGGGAGTCGCTGTGCAAGTCTCAGGACCGATACAAGACCAACCGAACCACCAGGCCACTGGACATACCATAGGGCAGGCCATAGGACAGACTATAGGTCAGGCCATAGGGCAGACCATGGGGCAAGCCATAGGACAGACCACAGGGCAGACCACAGGGCAGACTCCAGGGCAGACTCCAGGGCAGGCTCCAGGGCAAACTCCAGGGCAGACTCCAGGGCAGACTCCTGTGCAGACCCAAAATCAAGACCAAGCCCAGGCTCTCCCCAACGATCAGGGGAACCGTGAGCAGGCCGTACTGAGTCAACCAAGACGTTAGTTTTCCGAGACATTCTTTATCATTAAGTTCTAATTGCGTGTTAGTGTATACAGGCTTTCAATTGTGGGACGGTTAGAAAAATTATTTAATACTAGCTTTCACTCACGGCTTCGCTCACGTTAATATAGATTTTATTAAACCTCATGACGCGTTAAAAAGTTTCATACAAAGTTTATTTCTCTCTTTACCCTTATTTATAATAAGTTTTAAGTGAGAAAAAGAAGCCTATTACTGTCTTCAGGGTCACATTTTTGTTTATACCAAAATTATTCATAATCGATTCATCGAATCAGGGGTGACAACGAAACAAACAAACACACTTTCGCATTTATAATATTACTAAGGATAGTTCGAAAGATTTCTAAACAATATTTATTTAACTAAATTGTTTTACGGTAAATCAACTTTTTCTCGCATTACTCCTTTCACATCCGCACTTCTCTCGCATCCGCTCCTTAATAATATCCGCCCTTCTCTAGTGTCCACCTCTCACATATACTCCTCTATCACTAACATGTCTGTGATATTCCTCTGCCTTTCTCAACCTTCACTCTCTGATAGGCGTATTTCCTAACACATTCCTCTCCCACGTCCCTCCTTTTTACATCCGCTTCTCGTTTGTACATATCTTCCATTTGCACTCGTCCCTCGCGGATTGATCCATCCTTTATTTCCACTTCCTTTTGCATTTGATTCTCATTCGAAGTTTATCTTTACACAACTGTCTCTGTTTTGCACCAATTCCTTAGGACACTCGCGCCCCACACACACTTATCCATGTCTCACATCCGCTTCCTTTACATCCCATTTTCCCTCGCACTCATCTCCTACGCACCTGTTCCTCCTATCCCGCACGTGCCTGTCTCTCAAATCAGGACCTTTGTCACATCCGCTCCTTTCTCACATCTGCCCCTTTCTCACATCCGGCTCTGTCTCGTGTCCGCTCTTCTCTCGCGCCCTGATTTCTAACCCGCATAAAGTGTTTAAAACAAACTCAAAGCATTTTGATAGCTCAGTGGTTGTGTGTACGACTTCGCGTCAAGGGGCGTGAGTTCGAATCCAACCACCTACAATGAGCTTGAGCGTCCGGTGAAGGGAAACATCGCGAGGAGGCCATAGCACGGTAGGGCTTTTCCCTATGCTCACAAGTTGAAAGTCTACCTCCAAATGCTATTAGGTGTGTGCCGGCAGTTGCACTTGAGAGCCAGTCTCTCCGTAGATTTAGCGTGTCTACCGACTTGGGGTGTATCGTCATTTAAGAACACCTTAAAAATGCTGTGCTCCTATATACCTTGTTACGCGTATGATATGTCAGTTTCGGTTAATTCCATCGAAATCGTTCCAGCCACTCTGCAACTACGCCGTGCGACGACGACCACGCGAGCTCACACCGTGTCGCTCAGCAACTGGACGTACGACCGCTATCTGCAGTGCGACAGCCCTATCGCCCGCCGGCATGTCCAGAGGCGCAGGTAATTCCCCTATCTAACGTATCTATAGGCGAGGGGTCTAACGTATCTATAGGCGAGGGGTCTAACGTATCTATAGGCGAGGGGTCTAACGTATCTATAGGCGAGGGGTCTAACGTATCTGTAGGCGAGGGATCTAACGTATCTATAGGCGAGGGATCTAACGTATCTGTAGGCGAGGGGTCTAACGTATCTATAGGCGAGGGGCCTAACGTATCTATAGGCGAGGGGTCTAACGTATCTATAGGCGAGGGGTCTAACGTATCTATAGGCGAGGGGTCTAACGTATCTATAGGCGAGGGGTCTAACGTATCTGTAGGCGAGGGGTCTAACGTATCTATAGGCGAGGGGTCTAACGTATCTATAGGCGAGGGGTCTAACGTATCTATAGGCGAGGGGTCTAACGTATCTATAGGCGAGGGGTCTAACGTATCTATAGGCGAGGGATCTAACGTATCTATAGGCGAGGGGTCTAACGTATCTATAGGCGAGGGGTCTAACGTATCTATAGGCGAGGGGTCTAACGTATCTATAGGCGAGGGGTCTAACGTATCTATAGGCGAGGGGTCTAACGTATCTATAGGCGAGGGGTCTAACGTATCTATAGGCGAGGGGTCTAACGTATCTATAGGCGAGGGGTCTAACGTATCTATAGGCGCGGGGTCTAACGTATCTATAGGCGAGGGGTCTAACGTATCTGTAGGCGAGGGGTCTAACGTATCTATAGGCGAGGTGTCTAACGTATCTATAGGCGAGGGATCTAATGTATCTATAGGCGAGGGGTCTAACGTATCTATAGGCGAGGTGTCTAACGTATCTATAGGCGAGGGATCTAATGTATCTATAGGCGAGGGGTCTAACGTATCTATAGGCGATGGGTCTAACGTATCTATAGGCGAGGGGTCTAACGTATCTATAGGCGCGGGGTCTAACGTATCTATAGGCGAGGGGTCTAACGTATCTATAGGCGAGGGATCTAACGTATCTATAGGCGAGGGGTCTAAAGTATCTATAGGCGAGGGGTCTAACGTATCTATAGGCGAGGGGTCTAACGTATCTATAGGCGAGGGGTCTAACGTATCTATAGGCGAGGGGTCTAACGTATCTATAGGCGAGGGGTCTAACGTATCTATAGGCGAGGGGTCTAACGTATCTGTAGGCGAGGGGTCTAACGTATCTGTAGGCGAGGGGTCTAACGTATCTATAGGCGAGGGGTCTAACGTATCTATAGGCGAGGGGTCTAACGTATCTATAGGCGAGGGGTCCGACGTGGTCCTTAATTAAATTAAAGACGGTGTAGTTTACTACCAAACACGTTTATCAAAACGATAACAAAGTTGTGAGCGTCCGCACTAGGCCGTGGTAGATGAATGAATCATCCTCGCCCCCCCCTTTTTTTTTTTTTTGATGG
The DNA here is from genome assembly GCA_039707435.1 of Actias luna. Taxonomy (NCBI): domain Eukaryota; kingdom Metazoa; phylum Arthropoda; class Insecta; order Lepidoptera; family Saturniidae; genus Actias; species Actias luna. The sequence continues at coordinate 20,120,317 of JAZHAC010000001.1, read as the reverse complement.
GAACTACACTTTTAGCATGAACTTTACAGGGGCTTTACCTGAACTAGAGGCACCTCGTGCAAGGGTGTCACTAGTGACCGAACCTCGGCTTGGGCTGTTGCCGAATCGCGTAGGAGAAAATCGAACGCGGTACTGTGTAGCTATATTAATAAAAATCGAAAATGATAAATGTACTAACGGAAACCTTTACTTCGGGATCTGGAAATTTAATTTGGTTTGTAGCTAAATTTGGTTTGTATTCGGTCCCAGCTGCGCTCCCCCTTTTATGGCGGAGTCGACTGGTGGGGGACCGGGTCGAGGGGGGGGGGAACGTGACGTTGCGTTCGTCATCGTCGGCCTGTTTCACCGGGGCGATAATAGATGGCGCTATTAGACACAACTAAAAAGGATTAGCGCCGTCATATCTATATATCATATCTGTCTATCTATTTTGTTTGTATGGGGCAATTTTTTTTTTTTTTTTTTTATTTGTACACGATCAAAAATGATTATAAAACAAACAATATTTGATCGCATTCTTGTGTAGTTGTTAATTATTTGATGTGGAACTAACGTGCACTATATGTGAGACTTACCAAGGTTTTTACACGCTTTATATTAGCTTCACCTGTATGTATGTATGTATGTATGTATGTATGTATGTAACCGACCCCTTTTTCCAAGTAAAGGACATCAACGAGATCTAATGAGGTTTTTACACGCTTTATATTAGCTTCAGTTCAAGTAACTAAAAAATTAAAAATAAATAATAGTTTAAAAAACTAGAACACACGCTTTATATAGAAAACTAAACTAAACACCAGAAAATAAATTTTAATAAATATAAGTTATTAATAGTTTGAATAAGAAAAAATATGTTTTATTGTAAAAAAAGAGTGGGGTGCATGGTGTCAATAGTTATGAATATTTAATTGACAGATATGAGAAGGATTATCATTTCGATAATATCTTGAAAAGCACCCCCGCTTTTTTTTAAATAAAACTTTTTTTTTTCTTATTCAAACTATTAATAACTTATATTTATTAAAATTTATTTTCTGTTTTTTAGTTTAGTTTTCTATATAAAGCGAGTGTTCTAGTTTTTTAAACTATTATTTATATATTATATAGACTGAATTGTGAAACGAACAATTGAGTATAATTTGTTAGGTTGAAGTTCGATTGGGGCCAAAGTATTGTGGGAAACGTCGAATTGAGACTGAATAACGTTATACACGTTGCGCATTTGGTAAATGGTTCATTTGTATGTTTGTCCCCCTTTCTAATACCCACCTGGTTAGCTACCACCCTCAAAACCTTGTAACAGCCTATCATCTTATAAAAAGAAAATTGTTGATGTGTTGTTTAAAGATTCATCTTAAGGGATGACTTATTTTTCGTTTGATATTTGTTTTTTTTTTTTTTTTTTTTTTTTAATTATACATCTACATTGTATTTTGTTACGATTTTTCTTATAAAGTTGTAGAATTTAAATATACGGTACTATACGTCTATCAGTTTATAGTGTTGTGATACATAATTATATGGACCGTTTATTTTGAAAGTGGTGTAAGTCCATTTTCTTTTGTTTCGAGAAAATTAAACGTACATTTGTTGATAATGCAATTTCATTTACCGACCGATTTTAACTTGTACAAAACATGGGATTTTTTTGAGAAATTAAACACGATCTAGTTATATATATATAAAAAAAAATTACACTCAATTAAGCATGAATTACGTGATAGCTCATTCTTCTGAAAAACGGACTTACACCACTTTCAAAATAAAATGTCCATATAATGGTTGTTTGTTACCTAAATAAATAAATAAATAAATAAAACGAACATCTGCCTCTGAATATCGATAAGTGTGTCAGTTGCACTCGAGAGCGGCTCTATATTTACTTAATTTCGGCAACAATTTTCGAGCGATGATAGCTCAGTGGTAGTGTGCACGACTTCGCGTCTAGGGACGTGGGTTCGAACCCAAGCACCTACAATGAGCTTGAGCTTTCGGTGAAGGAAAACATCGTGAGGGAACCATAGCATGGTGGTAGGGCTTTTTCTGATGCCCGCCTGGCTAGCTACCACCCTCGAGTTGTGAACCTGCCGCCAAATACCAATAGGTGTGTTCCGGCAGCAGCACTCGAGAGCCACTTCCTCCACAGGTTTAGCGTGTCTACCAACTTGGGCCGTATCGTCACTTAAGATCAGGTGAGATTATGGCCATAACGCTAAAACCTTAAGTATAAAAAAAAAAAAAAAAAAACTTAACGAGGACTTAACAAGAGATTGGACTGTATCACACGGTCGTTCGTTTTAAACGGTTTCCGCTTATACCAGGACGCAATATCAGCAACAGGTGGTCGCACATGAACGTCTGCGACTCATGCGCACCGGATCTCAGAACATCGAGTCACTGAGAGAGCGAATCCCGTCTATCACCCAAGTAAGACACCTTCCATGTGCTATATACATTTTCGAAGCGATGATAGCTCAGTGGTAGTGTGTACGAGTTCGCGGCAAGGGACGTGAGTTCGAATCCGAGCACCTACAATGAGCTTGAGCGCCCGGTGAAGGAAACCATAGCATGGTGGTAGGGCTTTTTCTGATGCCCGCCTGGGTAGCTACCACCCTCAAGTTGTAAACCTGCCGCCGAATACCAATAGGTATGTTCAGGCTGTTGCACTTGAGAGCCAGTTCCTCCACAGGTTTAGCGTGTCTACCGACTTGGGTCGTATCGTCACTTAAGATCAGGTGAGATTATGGCTATAATACTAAAACCTTAATTATAAAAAAAGAGTAATTTTACTACGTCCCCGAGTAGTACTCGAAATTTTGGAGTCACTCGAGAGACTGAGATAGAATTTATCACTCGAGCTGAGTTTCGATTAGTCTAGGTTAGGAATTTTTGAATACACTCTGTTATATAAGTAATATTTGGTAATATATAATACTACCTAAGTGTGACCCGCGACACGTAGTATTGAAATGTCGTTTAATCATTTTCGTAAAAATAATTACATAGCCTATTTTATTCACGGCTTATTTGGCATTCTAATGGTGAAAGAATTTTTGTAGTCGGTTCAGTAGTTCTTGATCGTTACAAACGATAATAAGACTCTTTTCTCATTATAATATCAGTATAGAAAATACCATATTTATGTAAATAATTAATACATAAAGAAAAGTTTGAAAAATCCGAAAGTGCACGCCTCATAAGCTAATTTTTTTTTTTTTACTATCAATTAAACCACCTTGAAACACGGTGAAAAGTGCTAGGGTTCAATTCCTAATTATATTGAAGCGTAAGATAAAAAAATACTTGATTAGTAAAGTATTTCGGTCGTTATTGTGATAACATACAGGATCCGCACATACAGACACGCGGACGTCCGAGACGGAACTATTTTAAACAGTTTTTTAACTAGTTCAAATAATAAAAATGGGATCAAAAATATAATGAGTGTTAAAAATAGTGTTTTTTCTTGATACATGTCTGTATATATTCTTTCACAAGTGCAATATATAATAAATAATGACATTTTAAGTATGAAAAATCGCTTCGCTTATGAGGCATGTAATAAAATTAATCTACTCGGAGCGCCGAGTTGTCTCGGTGACTAGAGTCAAATTTGTTTTCACTCGAATACCTTAGGCCTTCGGGAGCATACGAATTCATTTCATGTCAGTTTTAATATTTCAGTGCCCTTTTGTAGATATGAGTGTAAATTTGAAGCGATGATAGCTCAGTGGTAGTGTGTAAGACTTTGTGTACGAGCTTGAGTTTTCGGTGAAGGAAAACATCGTGAGGAAACCATAGCATGTTGGTAGGACTTTTTCTGATGTCCGCCTGGCTAGCTACCACCCTCAAGTTGAAAATCTGGCGCTAAATACCAATAGTTGTGTTCCAGCAGTTGCACCTGAGAGCCAGTTCCTCCAAAGGTTTAGCGTGTCCACCAACATGGGCCGTATCGTCACTTAAGATCAGGTGAGATTATGGTCATAACGTTAAGCATTAAAAAAAAAAATCTAACGCGACAAAGTGTAAGTTTATTTCCCAATAAAATGTGTGTGTTAAATGTATTTTGAAATTTGCAGGAGCACATGTCAACAATAATGGGCCTTCTGAACGATGAAATACAGACACCAGAGAGTTGGACGAACGCGGCCTTGGTGGCTGTTGTAAGTATCTTCTATAAAATTATTCAGCAATTGTAATGTATCTATACTCTTAGATAAGACGAAATTGGAATATCTGTGCCTAGGGCTGTCAGTGAGTGTGATTGTAATTATCTAACCTGTGGCATATAGTTATATCAACAATACAAAATAATTAAAACAATCCTTAGGATGTAAGGTTTTACTTATGAAGAATATTTTTAGAACTGAACGTCTTTTAAACGTTGGTAAATCCCCCTTCTAAAGTAAATACACTGTGGATGTGTGAGTGTCATAGGAACACCGAAAAATACTCAGTGACTTTCAGTGACCCGATTCTGCTAAGTGACCCCGACCTCTCCTCAGTGACGCCGCTTCCTCTAGTATTCTTACGCAGTGACTCGGATCTATCCTCGGTGACCATCTCCCCCCAGTGGCCAAACATTCTTAGTGACACTGTTCCCTCATTAGTAACACCTTTTACTGACTCTGATATATCCTCAGTGACTTTCTTCCTCCCTAGTGACCTCGATCTGTCCTCAGTGACCTCCGTAGTAATCTTTTACAGATTTTCAACTTGAGGGTGGTAGCTAGCCAGGCGGGCATTAGAATAAGCTCTACCACCATAATATAGTTTCCTCACGATGTTTCCTTCGCCGCAATGCAGTTGGATTTGAATTCGCTTCTGTACACACTCCCTAATGAACTACATGTGTAGCTACAGTCTCTACTAATATTATAAATGGGAAAGTAACTGTCTGTCTGTTACACCTTAACCGCTTAAACGTTTGTGATGTAGTTTGGTTCAGAGATAGACTAAACCTTCGGAAAGAATACAGGGGTTAAACAGGATATGATAGTTTGCACGATAACTCCTTATTTACGAAGATAAAACCACGAAACTATAGCGAAACCACGATAGACATTTGATGCAGCGTTTTTGAAATTTCGATCTACGTCGCGATGAAATATTTTAGGCAAAAGTAGTACCTGTCCAAAAAAAAAAAAAACCTGCCCAAAGTGACTATCGAAAGCGGGGGAAGTGTATTGAAAAAAAAAAAAACATGCGTGCGTACAAAGTACACATGTCAGAAGTGAAACTTCTTTGGCGAACTAATTTATAAATCTTGTTCGCTCTGTCTCACTTTTTCTCTCAATCTTTCTCACTCGCTCGCTCCCTACTCTCACTCCACGGCTAGTTGCTCATGCTACGTTCGCCCTGTCTTACTCTCTCTCAATCGGTCTCGATCACTCTCTCTCTCTCTCTTTTCCGACACTTCCGTTGGTTGCATACCGGCGTGACGTTTCATCTGTAAAAATTTTACCCCCTCATGCGCGTAAAGAAGTTTCACTTCAAAAAAAAAAAACAATGAAATTCGCTTTCAGGCCCGCCACTTGTTCATGCCCGATGCTATGGTCTCGCTGGGCAGCGAGCCGCCGATAATGCCGAACGAGTTCGTGACGGTCCGCTTACAGATGAGGAACTACATCCACGACCTGATCGAGCGCGCCGACGGGTCGGACGGCGAGAACGCTTACCGGGTCGTCGCCGATTACCTCGTCAATTCGCACGCCGAATTCATCAACAACATGGTGAGACGTGGTCCAGGCGCTCTGTAAACCGAACCACTTGTGAAGAAAAGCGATGGTCCCAGCATAATTATCTCTACCATTACCATTACAAGTACCATTGCCATTGCTAGTACCAGTACCACTACCATTGCCATTCACATTACCAATACTAGCATCATAGCCATTACGATTGCCATTGGCATTAACAGTACCAGCATCGTAGCCATTGCCAATACAAGTACTATTGCTATTACCATTACAAATACCATTGCCATTACTAGTACCAATACCATTGTCATTGCCATTATGACTTTACCAGTACCACTACCATTGCCTTTACTATTACAAGTACGATTGCCATTCACATTACCAGTACCAGCATCACAGCAATTACGATTGCCATTGGCATTAACAGTACCAGCATCGTAGCCATTGCCAATACAAGTACCATTGCCATTACTAGTACCAATACCATTGTCATTGCCATTACTTTTACCAGTATCACTACCATTGCCAATACAAGTACCATTGCCATTCACGTTACCAGTACCATTGCCATTACAAGTGCCATCGCCATTCACATTACCAGTACCATTGCCATTCACATTACCAGTACCATTGCCATTCACATTACCAGTACCATTGCCAATACAAGTACCATTGCCATTCACGTTACCAGTACCATTGCCAATACAAGTGCCATCGCCATTCACATTACCAGTACCATTGCCATTCACATTACCAGTACCATTGCCATTCACATTACCAGTACCATTGCCAATACAAGTACCATTGCCATTCACATTACCAGTACCATTGCCAATACAAGTACCATTGCCATTCACATTACCAGTACCATTGCCAATACAAGTACCATTGCCATTCACATTACCAGTACCATTGCCAATACAAGTGCCATTGCCATTCACATTACCAGTACCATTGCCAATACAAGTGCCATTGCCATTCACATTACCAGTACCATTGCCATTACTAGTACCAATACCATTGTCATTGCCATTACTTTTACCAGTATCACTACCATTGCCAATACAAGTACCATTGCCATTCACGTTACCAGTACCATTGCCATTACAAGTGCCATCGCCATTCACATTACCAGTACCATTGCCATTCACATTACCAGTACCATTGCCATTCACATTACCAGTACCATTGCCAATACAAGTACCATTGCCATTCACGTTACCAGTACCATTGCCAATACAAGTGCCATCGCCATTCACATTACCAGTACCATTGCCATTCACATTACCAGTACCATTGCCAATACAAGTGCCATTGCCATTCACATTACCAGTACCATTGCCATTCACATTACCAGTACCATTGTCATTACCTTTATCAGTACCATTACCAGTAACCTCATTATTGCCATCCCCATTGCCATTACTATAATATTATGAAAAGCGAAAGTGAGTTTGTTTGCTTATTACGCTTTCACGGCTAAACGCTGAATCGATTATGGGTGAATGCCGAATTTTCGTATATAGATAGATGGGACCTTGGAGAATGCGATATGCTGCTTTATCACGCGAAAAACTTATTGGAAGCGGCGGAAACTGATCTGATCATGATTTTTTGTCAGGGGGAACCGCCATCCCTGGGCTGTCATCCGCCTTAGTTATCAAGGTTCAACCGTAGCAATGTTTCGTTTTTTTTATCCCACCCCCAGGGTAACATCACGGACATGGTGCCCGGTATCGATCTGGTGGCGACGTTCCGAGCCCTGATCCGGCTCCGCCTGCCGGCGGTGATCGCGATGTCCAACTCGGACACGGTCAACGAGCCGACAGCGGCGCGGCTGTACGGCCTCCTGGCCCGTATCCTCATGGACCTGTGCACCATAGTGGCTCTCGTCACGCCAGGGTCCCTGATGGGGGTCACGAACATATATAACGCTTTTATGGTGAGTGCCGTTTGTCCGCTGCTCTTGACTGGCCGCAGAACAAAATATCTTTATTAAATTTAGGTCCTCGGAAGGCGCTTATGAATGTTAAAACTACCACCCAATCAAATCAAATCGAAAAATCTTTATTTAATTTGGGTCCTCGGAAGGTGCTTATGAACGTCAAAAGTACCACCTAATCAAATCAAATCAAATTAGATAAAAAAACTTTATTCAATTTGGGTCCTCGGAAGGTGCTTATTATGAATGTTAAAACTACCACCAAATCAAATCAAATTCTAACATCTCTGTTAAATTTAGGTCCTCGGAAGGTGCTTATGAACATCAAAAGTAACACCTAATCAAATTAAATCATAGGAAATTCAAAAAACTTTGTTCAATTTGGGTCCTCGGAAGGTGCTTATGGATGTTAAAACTACCACCAAATCAAATCAGATCAAAAAAACATTATTCAATTTTGGTCCTCGGAAGGCACTTATTAACGTCAAAAGTAGCACCTAATCAAATCAAATCAAATTAGATAAAAAAAAAAATTACTCAATTTGGGTCCTCGGAAGGTGCTTATTATGAATGTTAAAACTACCTCCAAATCAAATCAAATTCTAACATCTCTGTTAAATTTAGGTCCTCGGAAGGTGCTTATGAACGTCAAAAGTACCACCTAATCAAATCAAATCAAATTAGATCAAAACAAAAAATTCAATTTGGGTCCTCGGAAGGTACATATGAATGTTAAAACTACCACCAAATCAAATCAAATTCTAACATCTCTATTAAATTTAGGTCTTCGGAAGGTGTTTATGAAGGTCAAAAGTAACACCTAATCAAAACAAAAAGACTTTGTTCAATTTGTGTCCTCGGAAGGTGCTTATGAACATCAAAAGTACCACCTAATCAAATCAGATCAAAAAAACATTATTCAATTTTGGTCCTGGGAAGGCATTTATGAACGTCAAAACTACCACTGGTTCGGAAAATAATGTAGTGATCGGGAAGTTTTATTTGTAATATGCCTTTTTTAATACAAATTTAAATATATTGGCGCATGCACCAGTTTGGAAAGTAACACAGCCATCGAGAAGAACCGGCAAGAAACTCGATTTGCATCTTTTTTTTCTTAGGTCTTATATGTTTTTCTAGGCCTATATTTTTACATAATAATTTAACGTGTTTTTTACAGTAGCGATTAGCTGATGATCGCTCATATATTGATCCGCCCTTAATAGCCTTTCGACATCAAAATCCGTTTGAAATGGTTCTTAAACTGACTGTCCGGCAACTCAGTAATGTGTTTTGGGACGTTATTGTAAAACCTAATACCATTACCACTCTTACTGAGTCCAAAATAGGGGGTTACCAGTTTGTCATGGTTCATTTCATTGATGACATACAAGAAAGCTAGATAATAAAAACATGGTAAAATGACATACAATCTCATGCTAACAAGTTAATATGATAAGGTATAATTTTGATAATTTAAACCGTAATTATAATATTTTTTTTGCATGTATAGGCAAGACATGTATTTACAACAGTACGTTCTACAGAAAACAATAATGATACCTGATATGTCGCCATAAAGAATTTATTAAATATATTAAAAAAAAAAAAAACAATATTTTTGCACTGTCAAGTTTACTATAGATACAATAGTATCATAATACGCGCAATAAAATGCTTCTTTGAATAATACTGTAACATAAAAAAATAACATTTGAAAATGTATTGTGCTAATTTTTATAAGGCCATTTCATATTGCTTGTATTCAAATCAATAAGGATCTCCTTTTTAAAGTGAAACTTTTTGGCATTGTGTTTATTTTTTGTCGTCCTTCTATCGCATGTCGCATTACAGCCGGCCGCGGTGTAGGGGTACATTGAAAGGTGCTCATGGATCGCGTCAGCTGATCGTGAAGCATTGATTTCTTATTATAATTCCGACTTTTCCTATTATTAAGTTAAGATTAAAAACGCGATTTTGATACCCTAAATTGAATAAAATACCGAAAATGTTTAGTTCCATTTGCCTACGATCCGAAATAGGGTTCACTAGTATTGTATATATGTATTATATAAGTGTTTTCGTAGCCGTTTCTTCTCTTCCAAAACGGTGGTAGATTTTTGAATCCAAAAAGTGTTAATATACTATTTTTGAGTAATCGATTATTGTGATAGTAAATTTGAAACGCTAAATGGATTTAGTAGATTTGAATATCATAATTTTTCACAATTTCATGCATTGTTATCCGTTTTTTTGAACTACGGTCGGACTTTCAACTATCTACCTCATGGGAAAGTTGAAAAAATTCCACCCGGACAGACTGAAAAAAAGGGGGGTTGTAATTATTTTTTTTTTTTTTTTTTGTGTCAACAGGCGGAAATGCTGCAGCACTTGGAAGATCCACCACGGCAGACGCTGGCCGTACTAGCTAGGGAGAATCTGAACGGCCTGATCTCCGATCTACGGACCCACATGGACGCGATACGAGAGTTCATACGATACGATGACGAATTCATCGATCCCGTACGTATAGATTTCATGTTTAAAATCTCATTTTACCATTTTATGTGGTTATTTGCGATTCTAGAGCGGAAGAGTTAATGATTCGTCCAACCGGATGAACCTTTTTGAGGGAGTAAATAAAAAAAAACATGCGTGCGTACAAAGTACACATGTCAGAAGTGAAACTTCTTTGGCGAACTAATTTATAAATCTTGTTCGCTCTGTCTCACTTTTTCTCTCAATCTTTCTCACTCGCTTGCTCTCTACTCTCACTCCACGGCTAGTTGCTCATGCTACGTTCGCCCTGTCTTACTCTCTCTCAATCGGTCTCGATCACTCTCTCTCTCTTTTCCGACACTTCCGTTGCATACCGGCGTGACGTTTCATCTGTAAAAATTTTACCCTCACGCGCCTAAAGAAGTTTCACTTCAAAAATAAAAAAAACTTATCTTTAGCTTAGTTAGTTTGCAGTAAAAACGTTTGTTACACGTATAAAAAACGTTGCGATGGTTTTTGAAAATTTTGTCGTTTCTAAACGCACCCTTGCTATCTTTCTACTATCCGTTTATCTTTTACAAGCATACAAGATCTCTTGTTTATATTACAGAGTGGTGGTAAAACGTGTATTGTTTTTTTTTTCTTATTATTTTGTTGCCAATCTCATAGACAATTGTGCCAACGTCAATTGGTAAAATATTTTAGAAATTTCCAAATACCATCCTTTTTTTTTTTATTCTAAAGGTTTAGCGTTATGGCCATAATCTCACCTGATCTTAAGTGACGATACGGCCCAAGTTGGTAGACACGCTAAACCTGTGGGGGGACTGGCTCCCAAGTGCAGCTGTCAGAACACACCTATTGGTATTTGGCGGATATCCTTTTAACAAAATTGAGACTCAAGAAAATTGTCGCAAAAGGTATTGAACTGTTTTCAATTGCCTTCTTATATACATATAAATAAAGCCTAGCAAGATAACCATTTGATTTTGTCGCCAGAAAACTTTCTATTTAATAGTAGCGTGTTCATGATAATTCGTATTAATTGTAATTGTAATTGGTACAGTACATCGATCCAGTTGATCGATCAACGCACGAGAGAGAAGAAGCAATGCAGACGACCCCACCGGGGACCCCCTGCCCGATCCACGGGATTCACCCTGCGGCCTCCAATAGGAAAGCTGTACAAGCACGGAAACAAGCAAGCCATAGCCGAGCCTTGGCCGCTACGTCGAGGAAGCAGCTTGCAACGATGTCTCGCGCCCAAGCAGCGACACGCACCGTGGTACAGCCCCCAGCCGAGGAAATACCAAACCCCGAAGAAACGCCAAAAGCCGAAGAAACGCCAAAGGCCGAAGAAACGCCAAAGGCCGAAGAAACGCCAAAGGCCGAAGAAACGCCAAAGGCCGAAGAAACGCCAAAAGCCGAGGAAGTGCCGAAGGCCGATGAAGCGATGAAGGCCCAGGAAGCGACCAATACCGGGGTGGTCCAGAATGCGCAGGCAGTGCCCGGCGCCGAGGCAGCGCCGAACGCCGAGGAAGTGCCGAATGTCGAGCGAATGCCGAACGCCGAGACGAAATCGAAGGCCGAGGAGCCGTCGGTATCTGACCGATCAGCAAAGTGATTGCCAGTTTATAACTCGTTCGTAACAGTCACACGGTGTTTTAACGTTGTACGCAAAATCCCTACGACGCTTGTTTTAATTGCTCTAGATATTTATTGTTTACGCTTGTTGAACCCCTAAAATATTTTAGTAGCGATGCGATGAAACCATTTGTCTTTGTAACGTTTCGTGTAAAGTATTATGCAGATTTAATTTCGTTTCGAGGATTTTGTGTGCCCGTTTCAGTCCGTCACTTATAAACACCTCGTGAAGAATATTACAGTCAATTTAACTTGTGTCTCATGTTCCTACGGTAAGTCGGGCTTTTTCAGACCTGCTTAAAAATTGGAATACCTCTGATGCTACAAGCTGATAATGCTCTTCTTTATTTTGTATTACAAGCTTTTTTTTGCCCGCGGCTTCGCTCGCGTTAACTTAGAGTACGTCAACTTAAATGTTAGTTTTTCTTTCCTTCGGGAACAGCACTTGTTTCTGGATGTGAGGTATGCTGAGTCATGTTCTGTAGCCCTGACACGTATGCAGTATCAAAGCTTAACAAACAGACAAACACACCCATCATATTTCTATTTAAGATAATATCATTTTGGAAATATAGCCAAAAGTCTCTATTTATCATCTTAAATGAAAGGTTCCATCGCATTCAGCATGTTCTGCGAAACTTTTCCTTCAATTTCCACTGTATGTATCGAATGGTGACCATTGTCAGCTTCGAAGAACCGGAAGATAATCTCGCCTATACCTTCCGATTTTTATTCGGAAGGTTTTAGAAAAATGCCTGTTTTAAAACCATCGATAGGTCAAAGTACAGGTCGTATACAATTATCGATAAAAATTAACTAATTATAATTATTGCTACCATCAGTGGAATTTGTAAGCGAAAAACCTGACGAACCATTTCATCTAACTCTTCCGATTTGCTATCGAAAGGTTTTAGAAAAATGCCTGTTTTAAAACCATCGATAGGTCAAAGTACAGGTCGTATACAATTATCGATAAAAAATAACTAATTATAATTATTGCTGCCATCGGTGGAATTTGTAAGCGGAAAACCTGACGAACCATTTCATCTGACTCTTCCGATTTGCTATCGAAAGGTTTTAGAAAAATGCCTGTTTTAAAACCATCGATAGGTCAGAGTACAGGTCGTATACAATTATCGCTAAAAAATAACTAATTATAATTATTGCTACCATCAGTGGAATTTGTAAGCGGAAAACCTGACGAACCATTTCATCTGACTCTTCCGATTTGCTATCGAAAGGTTTTAGAAAAATGCCTGTTTTAAAACCATCGATAGGTCAAAGTACAGGTTGTATACAATTATCGATAAAAATTAACTAATTATAATTATTGCTACCATCAGTGGAATTTGTAAGCGAAAAACGTGACGAACAATTTCACCAAACTCTACCGATATGCAATCGGAAGGTCATAGAGAAAAATCGGTTTCAAAACTGTCGATAGGTCAAAGAAATAATTGTTAATAATTGTCGATAAAAATAAAATAATTATAATTAATGTTACCTGATGTTAATAAATCTTGTAGGTGAAAGAAAAACAAAATATTTAGTACTCCCTTTATCGCTTTCGTTTAGTTTATTAAGGCTTTGGCTGTGAAGTTACCATGCACTATTTATAAGACCCCCAACAGTCTTTTCCCGTTCCTACTCAAAATAGTTTTAATTTTTCATTTAGAAGGTATATATAATATTTTGAAACTGAATAGGATTTTACACGATAAATCGTGTCTGTGAAATGGTATTCGGTTTCTATTTATCAGATATAACGGTTCTAAGGTACTATGAAAATTGTATAAATCTTTAATTGTATTTATATTTATGGGACAGTTCACCCGATAATGACCAGCTGGAGGCGACAAACGTGCAACAAAACACCTCTAGAAATTCACAACCGGATATTCAAATTGTAAGTAATTTATTTTAATGGACACCGCGTTAAGGGAAGTGAGTTCGAATCTACCTACAATAGACTTGAGCTTTCGGTGAAGGAAAATATCGTGATGCAACCTTAGCATGGTGGTATGGCTATCTACCACCCTTAAGTGGAAAATCTGCCACCAAACATCTATAGGTGTGTTCCGACAGTTGTACTTGAGAGCCAGTTCCTCCATTAGGCTTAGCGTATTCATCATTTTAGGGCCACGTCGTCATTTAAAATCAGATGAGATTGTGGCTATAACGCTAAATTAAATTGTAAAAAAAAAACAGAAAAAAAATAGAATTTTACTTATAAAAAACTCAAGCAAGATGCAAGGCTTACAATTAATTTTTTTTATATCTCGCATTGAACAGCGATTAAATATTTATATGTAATATTACGTTATGCATGTGTTATTTAATATTTCTTACATATCTAAATTAGGTCAATAAATAGTCGATTCTGTTTAGTCGATAAATTCCAAGTAAACACCCTACGACATCTAATTCATTATCGATACAAGACTTTGTTTAAAAATGTCCACTCTTTGGTTTATTCAAGTTGTTATAAAAAAATAAACTTCGACGGATAGTGAAAAAAGAATGTACATTTATTTGGCCATGCCTCATATGAAAAAGCGTGAGGCTCAAAAAACATTTTTTTTTTAAATTTAATTTCAAGTTTTTTGAATATTCCACATAGGATCAATTTTAGTGATTTTTTTAAATTTTATTTTCTTAGCAAGTTCAGAGAGTCGATTTACCAGGTATCTGTCTGATAGGTTGGTCGGAACCACTACGGGCATGCTACTGCGAACGACCTCAGCTTTCAATGTTATGTTCGCTATTTAAAAAGCAGAATACAAGACCTTTCGGTCACAAAGGTAGTGACACTCGTATCTGGACTCATTAAAAAAAGGAAAAATATTCTTAAACCCGAAAAGGTCCCTCACTCGGGTGTACACCTGAGTCCTGCATCCCTCCTGGGGGTACTGTTGAGGAGGAGAGGAGGCTCGTGGTGCCATAAAAACACTTGACCCGACCATATTAGTAATATTATTATCAGTCCAGTTATACATATTTGCAGGTCGTGCAAAATTTTTGGACACGTTTTTTTTTTTTTTTTAGTTTTCGCGTATTTTGCTTATGTGTGCTATAATTTCCGGGTCAGATGTCGCCGCTGATGATAATGCAGCACTGGAGCGAGGAGTGGGTGCCGGTGCTGGCGCGCGACCGGGAGGCGCAGAACGCGGAACCCCCGGAACCGTACAGCGACGCGTACCTCTCCGGGATGCCGGCGAAGAAGCGCCGCTGCATCCGGCAGTCTCGCCCGGCGACCACCCTTGATGGTTTCATGAACGGTCAGTTAATCCTTTAGAAAGATAGAGAGAGAGAAAGAGAAAGAGAGAGAGAGAAAGAGAGAGAGAGAAAGAGAGAGAGAGAAAGAGAGAGAGAGATGGAGAAAGAAAGAGAACGAGGAGAAAAGAGAAATATAAGGGGAGCGAAAGAGAGGGGAGACAGAGAGAGATATATTTATTATTGGATAATATCAGTTAATAGAAAATGTGCGCACATGAAATACTCAGCTACTACAGTATAAGCTTGAAGCGATGATAGCTCAGTGTAGGAACGCCGCGACAAGGAGCGTGGGATCGAATCCAACCACCTACAATGAGCTTGAGCTTTTGCTGAAGGAAAATGTCGTGACGTACCATAGCATAATGGTAGGGCTTTTATAATGCCCGCCTGGCTATCTACCGACCTTAAGTTGAAAATCTGTCGCCAAATACCTATAGGTGTGTTCCGGCAGCGTTGATAACCAGTACCTCCAGAATAAAGGTCGACAAGACATCGGCAATTTCCCTAGTGTGGTGTGTGTTTATGGGCGGCGATGTTCACTTACTATCAAGTGGAACGCCTGCTCGTTTGCCTGCCATAACATAAAAAAAGTCCTCATTCAGCGACCCTGATAGAACGTCTGAATGCATGTCTCTTGATCTGTTAGCTTGCATACATTTTATTTTTCGACTACTATATGTTTAATAATCGATAATATGATTCGATTGTTACCGATTCATTGCAATTTATTAAATAAGTATATCAACGAAGTGCCCGTTTGTATGTAAATAATATATCTTTCCTAATTTACCTCCATGAGGTGTTTTCTGTTTTTGTGAGACATCAAGTAGAGATCTTCTGTTGTTCAGTAAAATGTTTTGTGATCGATATTTTCATTCTATGATTATGATAATAAAGCGCACATTTGTATGTAAATAATATATCTTTCCTAATATACCTTCATGAGGTGTTTTCTGTTTTTGTGAGACATCAAGTATGGATATTCTGTTGCTCAGAAATATGTTCAGCGATCGATATTTTCATTATATGATAACGAATATTGTTAAATTACATTAACATGGGTTTTCTGTTTTTGTGGGACGTTGTGTAGAGCCATTTTTTTTTTTTCTTCAGATTTACGTATTATATATTGCGTTTTAACAGACCGTTTAACGATCGTGTTGCATGAATGTGTGACTCCAGAGAGCGCCAGGGAGGCGTCCCCGAGGGCCGCCGCGGCGGAGGACAACTCCGCGATCCGGTCCGCGTTCCGGGAGCACATGCGGAACATGGCGATCGAACGGTCCGCGCTGTCCGAGGACTACGACCCGCTGCGGTACACGTCGGCGGCGAGGTTCCTCGGCCCGCGGTGAGTCGCCCGCGATCCCCCCCGTTTGCGTCTCGTCAGCTTCAACGGGCTTCAACCCGCTTCAGAAATCGCGGAACTCGCGTCACCGTCACCGAACGCTTCCCATGAGCTACGTGTATACTGTGTGTACTTTTTGGGCGAATACAAAGCGCGAAACTCGCGTCATCGTCACCGAACGCTTGCCATGAGCTACATGTATGCTGTTTATGTGTGTACTTGTTGGGTAAATAAAAAGCGTGAAACTCGCGTCATCGTCACCGAACGCTTGCCATGAGCTACATGTATGCTGTTTATGTGTGTACTTGTTGGGTAAATAAAAAGCGCGAAACTCGCGTCATCGTCACCGAACGCTTCCCATGAGCTACATGTATACTGTGTATATGTTTGTACTTTTTGAGCGAATACAAAGCGTGAAACTCGCGTCATCGTCACCGAACGCTTCCCATGAGCTACATGTATACCGTGTATATATGTTAACATTCGACTAAAACAATTAGCCGCACTACAGGAATTGTGAAAACCGAAATAATTATTGAAAACAAATTATTTAGTTAACTAATTAGTATTTCGCGATCGTCACGGAGCGGTACATCAATCTGTAACAATTATTTTATTTTTATTGCAAAAAGTACGTACATACAAACGCGCTATAATATTTTTTTATTTTATTTCATTCATAGAAAGTTACGACTTTATTCATTACGATATGCTTAAATGGATTCCACTGTCGACACCCCCCCAGGAATCCATTCCCCCCAGGAATCCACCCCCCCAGGAATCCATTCCCCCCCCCCCCCCCCCCCCCGAATCCATCCCCCCCCCCCCCCCCCTCAAGGAATCCATAGGGACCGTTTCGGGGGCATACGACGTATTTGTATTTGTTAATCAATAATTACAATACGTTTATCAATGGTAATTAATGTACCACGATACGTTTACAACCGAGTGTTGTACGAGTGTCGTGCGTTTTTTTTTTTTTTTCTTTTAATACAATTGACGTTTATGTTTCGCAGCGTTAAGAAGCAGAATTCGAATTCGAAGAGCAACAACAGTGAGGAGAGCGACAAATAAAATGGGCTTATAACATTCCCATAGCGGATATTCAAGACGAAACGGCTAAGTCGACTGCAACAGTTATTGTTTGATATATATATATATATATATATATATATCGACAATTATATCGACAATGTATAAGGTATTTGACACTGATATTAATTATATATATATTGATGATAATGCATTTTCAGGACATTTGATAAATAAATTCGAACGGTCCACTGATTTGGTGATACACAAATAATGGGTTTTATATTGTGGAATTTTAAATTCGTTTTTTTTTTTTTTTTCTAATGAATTTTTTGCTACATTCACGTCTGCCTGTTTCATTTATTATGTCGGTCTTGTCTGTCGGTACGTTTTATGTCTATATGTGAATATAAAAAAAACAGTTGTCGCCGTGATTGTATGTATTATATCTTGTTAAAATATTTATCGTGTGAAAAAATGTGGGAAAAAAGAGAAAAAAAATTTTTTTTTTTGAAGTGTTAAATACCTTATTCTGCCCTAAGAGGTATTGATTGTTTTTCGTATGTCTGTCTGTCTGTCTGTATGTTTTTTGCGTTGTTTTTAATTCTCGCTGTCTCGGTCGTTTATGATTATTAACGAACAGCGGGGGGGATGATTTTACCGTCACTTTTTAACAGTTTCACCGTATAGTAAGTTCGTATAGTTTTTGAAAAAAAAAAAAAATCTATCCCCACTTTTGACTTATGTATATCGATGTGTTTATTTGTGATGTTATTATATATAATGAGATGTATAACGGTTCCGTATATTTAATTAAATATATATTAAGATCATATTTAAATCGAAAATATCAAGAAATATCATTTTATTATCGATATTGTATTTTAATATTTTATTCTTAATATTTACTGGAGCACTTTATTTATTTATTTTAAAAAAGAAGTGTCGATTGTCAGAAATAGTAATTTTACATCGGAACCGTCTTTTTTTTTTTAAATTATATTGTATGACATTTATCTATATTATATATCTATGATTTCTAGATCGGTTTTAGTACACAGCGCTTCGTAGTTTATGCTAATAATAAATGTGCTTGAAAAATGATAATAAAAAATTATAGGTTTTATTTTGCAGCCACCGCGAGTACGCATTTGATGAGATATAATTTGAACTTTCAGAAGTTATATAGGATTTTAATAGATTTAAATATGTGTCTACGTGTCTATTGTCTCTTAATTGTTAATTATTAATATATGTATCGATTCAATGTATAACTCTATCAATAAAATCAATCTTTTTCAGTGTTACAATCAAATATTTCTTGCTGTGACAGAGCGAGCAGTAAAAAAAAAAATATATATATATTTTTGTTCTATCTGTTGACTAGCCGATGGCGTAATGGTTTTAATTGAATTAATGAATTATTTACAATTAACAATGTCATTATTTATTTCAAAGCCGTGAACGTTTAGTGAAACCGTCACCTTATATAATTGATATTCATGCAGATCGACAATTGCATCTATAAGTATATATTAGGGTGGCCAAAAAAAAAAAATTTTTTTTTTTCGTGTCTCTTACGAAAGTATGTTAGTTAATCATGCTTTAACAACCCCCTCCAAAGCGCAGTTCTAAAAAATTAAGTGGTTGCTCGATTATTTTTTTATTTCCAAAATCATTCGAAATCGATGACGAAATAATTTTTTCTCATTATTTCACTATTCTCCACTATTTAAATGATACAGTATTGAAATTTTCAAGTCACTATATTATTATTTGAAGGTCGCTAAAAAACAAAATAAGTTTGTTTATGGAAATAATAGACAAATTTTCATTGTTGTTAACGAATTTTATAATTCGTGGACAATTGTACCAATACATAGACAACCCCGTCTCTGTGTGCGCTAAAACGTATTGAAAATGTAGTTAAATTTGTATTAAAAAAAAAATCCAAACACATAATATATATGTATATATAACCGGATCGAGTTTCTTGCCGGTTTTTCTCGATATCCGGGTTATTTTCCGAACCGATGGTAATTTTGACGTTCATATGCGCCCTCTCAGGACATAAATTAAATAAAGTTTTTTTGATTTGATTCATAATAATCCGTAAAACATATTTTAGTAGTAAATTTAACATTCAATTTTTCGTTATGTCCATTAGTTCAAAGGTTATTCGAGATCGAAGTTTAATTTTTATATAATCATGAATATTCCCGATCGTCTCTGACTGACAAAAAAAAAACCACCATCGGGAGATCTGAGATCCACAGACGGTCACCGTCGTCGTATCGGTCTGCATAAATATCTCTTCACTTCTAAATATTAATATATGGTAATATTTACTTATCCAAGGTAATTTCTTTGACCTTGTGATTAATAGTCGATGAAAAATAAAGAATCGATTTTTTTAAAAATACGTGATTATTTCTTTATGCGAGGGATGTGGTAAATTGAAAACACCTTTTTTTCTCATCGATATATCGATGAAATGGGACGCGTATCGAAATGAGTTTTATCGATTGCGAGGCGATCGTAAGGCTAGAGATAAGAATGAAAGAAGAGAGGCGATGATCGAGTAACATCCGGGGAAATGTATAGTTGAAATTGTATATAGGCGAAGGGATGATACGGTGTCGATGGATGTAAGTTCGAGGTCGAATCCACGGCCCTCGAGTTGGAAGCAGGTCAGTACAGTGCCGCTCCATCCAGGCCTAGAGAGTTTGTATTAATATGAAAACATAAAAAAAAATGAAAAAAAAATAAACTGTAATTTTTTTATACCTCTTGGATAATGTAAAATTCGCTATTAAAATCGAATTTCTTCTTACGTGCCAGATGAAATGCTTGTATATTATTTTATATATAGATCTCGAAATGTTTTTTGACCTGGAAAAAAATGGATTAATTACAGACATCACTTTATTTAAACTGAGCCCTGTTTTATCTGCAGCATCGATCGGGTCGTATCTCTGTTTACAGTTTATTTCTTTATCGATATTAAGTAAAGTGCTTACGAGACTTAAAATGTTTCCATTCTACCCAATGATCCGTGTGTCAATAACTCGTGAAAGAGGGACAGAATTTCACGGGGGGGGGGGGGGGGGGGGGGGGGGTGTTGTTTGAAGGGATAAAACATATTTCGGTTTCTATATCGTGATTGAATACAATAACTTAAACACTAGAACAACTTACTACCGACATGTATGATATTTATAGACCTTTGCATATGGCTTATTTTCGTTTTGCACGTTTTAAAATATGTTTACGTCAATGTAGTTTTCGGTCGAACGGCTCGTCGAAGTCACAGTAAAGATATTTCTCATATATATATATATATATTTATGTCTATGTATAAACGATAAAATTATCGTTATTAAAATGTAAGGTAATTAATTAGTAGTACTGTAGACGAAAAAAAAAAAAACATTACAACAATGAGGTGGATCGATAGTTCCTATAATCTCTTTGATCTAAACAATGTTCATATAAAACAAAGTTAGTAATAGAAGAGGGAATATAAAGGACTGTTTTGAAGAATTTAGCTTGGTAGCGTTTTTATTCTATCATACTATGAGACATCGACAGTTGTGTAATATTCGATTCCGTATATATAATAATGAACACACGAAGTCCCAAAGACGCGGTTAATCGATTAGTCTCGCTTTATAATTTTATTGTAATCGATTTTAACTTTCCTATGTTTTCTATCTACCATGCTGTTGTGATATTTCATTATTCATTTTGATTAATAATGAAATATATATATATATATGGACCGTTTATTTTGAAAGTGGTGTAAGTGTCCATTTTTGAGAAAAATGAGCTATCACGTAATTCATGCTTCATTTAATGTAATTTTTTTATATATAACTAGTCCGTGTTTAATTTTTCAAAAAAAAATCCCATGTTTTGTACAACTTGAAATCGGTCGGTCAATGAAATTGCGTTATCAACAAATATAGTGACCTTTAATTTTCTCGAAACAAAAGAAAATGGACTTACACCACTTTCAAAATAAACGGTCCATATATATATATATATATATATATATTTTTTTATCATGTTATTACTTATGACTTTTTTAGTAGTTCGATGAAAATTCGTTCGGCTAAATTTTAATAATTTCATGAAATTTCTTTCGTCTAAATTATGATCATTTGACTCGTTCGTCTGTGTTTTAGTAATTTGATGAATTTTCAGTTATTTATATTTTAGTAATTTGAGGAATTTCGTTCGTTTGTATTTTAATACTTAGATAAAATTTCGTTCGTCTAAATTTTAATACTTTGGTGATAATTCGTACGTCTATATTTTAGTGGAAATTCATTCGTTCATATTTTAGTAATTTAACGATTTTTTTTTATTTATTACGAAAATCACGAGAATATACGACATACGGTAACCGCAAGAAGCTACATTTCTTTCAGCATATTTTAACAAAGTTCCATGATATCAGAATGATTATCGATCAAAATGATATCGATTCAATAATCGTATTATTGTGTAAATTCGCCTCATTGTTGTATGTTGTTATTGATGTAACGGAATTATAACGATAAAGTCGTCCAAATATGTTAATTAATTATGCTACAATCAACTTTCGCACACGTGATTTGTATTTCTGCATGTAAAATGCGATTTCCCGCTCTGGTTTTCATTTCTGGTAACATTTACTGACGTTCATCGAAGTTAACATGTTTCAGTTAAAATTTACATTTAATTCGTTTACGGATAAGCTTGTCGATTTTACTTCCATATTTGCAATTCCAGTCCCTACATCATTTCGATATTACCCCCCCCCCCCCATTCCTCCCCACTGTCATATTTTTAGGACACTATTTTCAAAAAGTCTTCTTACGCAGTAGGACTTTTATTTTTATTATATTAACATTTTTTACAGCGAATTTTTTTTATTTTATTAGTGAAAAAATGTGAATTTCATCTGGAAGTAATGAAAATAAAAGCCCTAATACGTATAAATAAATTTTGAAAATATTGTCCTAAAAATATGACAGCGGGGAGGAATGGGTTAATGATCATAGCAAACCACGAAGTTAGCAAGATTTCGAGGAACAAAATAAAGGGGATTGATTCGTTGATCCTTCCAGAGACTTGGTTTCGATTGTGAATTTCTCTCAACGTTAAATCTACTGTACATTTTTCTATACGTTGTAACAAGCTGTGTTTCCATTTTAAATACTATTAAACATTTCCCACAAAAATTGTGAGTAAAATTGATTGAAACATCAAGTTATTCAATAGATTAAACTGATGTAAACGATATTTTTAGGGTCACTTAAGTTATATTTGTTAGGAAGTTTTTGGTATATTAATGACTACAATAAAATAATATTTTACTAAGTAGTCACTATTCAAATGTAATATTTATATAAATAATTTAGTTGGTAGTGTGTACGACTTTGCGTCAAGGGACGTGAGTTCGAACCCAACCACCTACAATGAGCTTGAGCTTTCGGTGAAGGAAAACAACTTGAGGAAACCATAGCACGGTGGTAGGGATTTTTCTGATGCCCACCCTTAAGTAACTACCACTAACTACCACCCTTAAGTTGTAAACCTGCCGCCATGTACCTAAAGGTGTGTTGTATAAGCAATTGAGAGCCAGTCGCTCCACTAAGCTTACCATGCCCACCATCAAATGCTACATTGTCACTTAACATCAGATGAGATTGTGGCCATAATGCTAAACCTGTAACACGTAAAAACGATAAGATTTCAAAATTAAAAAAAAACATGACCAACTTGACGTTTCGTATTAATAACTTTACTCAAGTTACACTTATAAGTTATTACTTTTTTGTAATATTAAATTCAAAGCCACAGTTATTATGATGTGGTAAAAAACACTAAGGGATCGCTTCGGCATCTGTTATCCTGTACGTCTTGAATTTAATGATCAAATTGGAAGAAAAAATCTGATATAATTCCGTTACATGATTACATTAGTAGCGAATAAATTTATAATTATATTAATCTCTAGTACATTAAGATTCCTAGGATAATAAGTACGTATGTAGTCATTTAGATGTCACAGTTTGAAAGTTATTATCTGTAGTTTGAATAGTAAATATGGTATTAAATAGCTGTTCTGTGACACACACGTTTGAACTTGCGTGTTTTTTTCATAGGTACGCGGCAAAAAAAGACATTTTTATAGTATTATCTGTCTCTCCCGTGTTTATGCTAAAAGGTTTCTGATTTACCAACATCTACTTCTGTATGTTGTTACCTTCAAATGTAACGCTAACGAGGCGACGGTTCGATTGATAAAACGTGATGTTTTGTTATAACTTAAAATAGTTTGCCCTGGTTATTATTTGTAATTCAGTCGACGTGACACCTAAAGTAACCCCACAATTGCATATTATGGTCCCAGATACCATAAAATTGTAAATTGCACCCTTTCACACGACGGCTCCAGATTATATTATAACTGCCGACTATATCTTTTAACTGTTTCGTCAAGTGTCAATACGTTTTTGGCATATTATGTCTATGTTATAGTACTCTTAAATATCACATCTTGAATTTATGTTACCTTTTGTTTGCGTGATAAAATGACCCTCTCGTTTAATCGCATATAGTCCGTTTTAATGTCTTGATCGAACCCACTGTCGCCAATATTGTTCGACGTCGATGCGCGTTGTGTCGGGTGCAACATTTCTCTATATCAACCAAATTTTACCCTCTGTTGGTTGTGGGTTTCTCGTTCACGCCAGTCCTTTATTAGCCTCATATATTGCCTTACTAATAACCTCATATCATTCTTCTCGTATTAATCTTATGACAATGTTTCTTGCATCTTAGTTTTCATTGGTTTCGAGAGTATAACTCGGCGACTATCTTCTGGCTAACCGTATTGCCAATTGTTCTGCCTATATCCACTTCAGTTTGGCGATTAACATCGCCCGAATAGTCAAATTGCCTACAGAATCTCACGCTAGGACCGCTTCTCAATATCATCTTTAAGACCTTCTTGACTGGCCGAGTTATTTTAAAATTAGACGTTCGTTAGTTCAGCTCTGATCAAATCTAAATTTAATTCCCGCGCAGTGCAGATTTCGAGAAGAACCGAGGACAATACTTTAACTGCCGGTGAACCTTTTGTACTGTGGGTTAGACCGATGAATATGACAAGCTCTCTAAAAGTGTGTGAGATAAATCGCCGACGGAAATTTGCTGTAATGTGCTTCGGGCAACAAAAATGCGCGATTCATCCAGTAATTAGAATGTCCAAGTCGTTCTCGTAGGCCCTGGGGAGAGTACGCCTGTGTTTCTATAAAGTTAACAGGAAGATAGGCTGTTGGCGGTGAATAGATCCCAGCATGGATTTACCGGAAGACGCTCAGAAATACCAGAGTAGGTCGGTAACTGTAGAATCTGTTGCAGGAATATTACCCTCTGGGATCGTCTACACGTAGAGTGAGGGTAACGAAATGGGGTACGACTGGGTATTTCGAGGCAAACTTCCTATAGGAGTACGCATAATTTGATACGTAGACGATACCCTAGGGGATACGGAAGTGGTTAGAGACGGTTCCGGGGCACTGTTGTGGGTGGAAGACCTTAGCATCCACAAGACATAGGCTATTTTTAGAGATAGTAGGACAGCCTACTGCTTGCTACACTTGTGGTTATGAACTTGTTAGTTTCTAATATCATATTTACTTATTCAATGACGACACCCTGGAATACCTAACACAATCTTCCTTCCACTTAATACTAAGCAAAAAACTATAAATAATTATTTTCTCGTCTGTGCCGATTTGTATAGAATTTTATATATAAATAATGTTTTACCTTTCGACTTTATATAGAATATACTTAATTCAATGACATGTCTAGAGTAAACTTTTTTTTTTTTGGTTTAACGAAACGAAAGTTGACAGCCCCCATGCATAGGAAACAAGCGAACTATGTATAAAGGAAATTTTAATATCGCAAAACTACTAATTATGTTATTTGTAGTACTAATTATGTTGATGTTATTCGTGATTTTTCATTATCGTTTAGATTTACCTGCGGACAAGTGCTCGACAGTTAATTGACACATCAATTTTGACATTTAATAATTTGACACGTCCGTCTCGATGGAAACGAACGAACTTTGCAAGACGTTTACCGACTTCGTGGTGTAGATTTAGAGTTTTGTAAAGAAACATTCTGTCATTTTGATTGACGCACCCAAAGCAGTATAGATTCGAATTATAGTAATACAAGGTCCATTTGCGCTAGACAATTATCAAATAGATTCTAATACATTTTTAATAATATATCGAGGCTTTTCAGGAAAAACATCGTAAGCGACAATTGCACGTTTCACAGGGAAGCGTTTTTCATTCAAGATTAAACACTATTAATGAGATCTTTATAAAAAAAAAATGACTTACAGTTCACAATTAACCACTGTATGTTAAAATAGATTAACAAACCGCTTCCAGTTTACAAAGATAAATTTTTGGAGGTCACGATAAAAAAAAAAAAAGATTTTTGGCGCTCACGAGGGTATTCCTGAAAAGGCTGGGTACGTAGTTACCACGTATACATTGCAGGCTATACGTACACTTGTTTCGAGTGTTAAAGATACCTCTGATATGGCCACTCACATATAGTATCTAGATATGTCCCGTGTATTCCAGGGCGTCGGTTTACGAAATATAATAACTTTCGTACTACTCAACGGTATATTTTGATTCGTTATATCGCCTCTAGAAATTTTTGGTCGTATATTTCGTTAAACGCATGGTAAAATGTTATAATATATATAAATATTTCAAATATACTATAATATGTATTTTTTTTAAACATTATAATTTGGCTTTTAAACGTATGGTTATAGAGGCGGTTTTTGTTTAACCAAATGATATCTTAAAAATATGTAATAATTCATTTTGTCTTAATTTGTTTTTAATTGCTTTCTATTAAGTTACGGTATCTATGAACTATAAAATACAATTATGTAGATGTTTTGGGAATAATAAATGTTGAAAAAGTATATATCAGTGGTTTCATTTCACAGTTTCATCCATATAACTGTAACATTTATAACAATCAAACAAGTTGAAGTCGTTTCGTTAATTTTAAACCATTGAAATCTTACTGAATCTAAGTGATGTGAGGCTGTCGAAAAGGCTTTGGTTATTTGATGGTGTTTAGAAGTTATGTAAAGTACCTTATCGCACTTCCGCTCACATAGTGTCGCGACTTAAAAAAATATTAAAATTGCTTTCAAGATATTTGTAGCTTCAAGGAAGCTTTTGCAACTTAAAGGGAGCTTTTTAGTTGGCCAAAACCGGATTGTTATACAAGAATTTGTAAGAAATCTAAAAGGAAAATAAAAAGAGTGGGGTAAATTTTAAATGTATTTTTCTCGATATTTTTGTTATTTGGGCTGTGTGACACTATTTGAGCGGAGGTGCGATATGCAAGATTCGACACTATTTGAGCGGAGGTGCGATGTGCAATATTCCGACACTATTTTAGCGGAGGTTCGATATGCAATATTCCGACACTATTTGAGCGGAGGTGCGATATGCAAGATTCAGACACTATTTGAGCGGAGGTGCAATGTGCAAGATTCGTGTAACTGGCCTAACTGTTGTCGTTACGTATTCGGATTTATGTGAAGAAAAACAATTTTCGTCAATACATGCATCATCTGTATATACATAAATTTCGTGTCACGTTGTTTGTCTGCGATGATCTCCTGAACTGCTGAACCGATTTTAATCAAATTTTGCACTCCGCGGGCAGTTTGATCCGTTTTGAGAGATAGGATACTTTTTATTTCGATGAGTGATCATAACGTGATAGATGTCGCTGTAGTCGATGTGATTGACTACTAGAAAAGGCAGAACAAGGTCAGCCAGGTCAGCAAGTAATATAAAAACATTGGTTGACTGACTCCTCGGCGCATAGACGAAAGTATTAAAATTAGATATATGAAAATTTGGACTACAGTCCCCTATTTTTGAAGCGATGACAAGGGACGTGAGTTCGAATCCCAGCACCTACAATGAGCTTGAGCTTCCGGTGAAGGAAACCATAGCATGGTGGTAGG
Organism: Actias luna; assembly: GCA_039707435.1. Lineage (NCBI taxonomy): Eukaryota > Metazoa > Arthropoda > Insecta > Lepidoptera > Saturniidae > Actias > Actias luna. The sequence goes on along the minus strand of JAZHAC010000001.1, from coordinate 20,092,790 downwards.
GCTTTTTCTAATACCCGCCTGGGTAGCTACCACCCTCAAGTTGTAAACCTGCCGCCAAATACCAATAGGTGTGTTCCGGCAGCTGCACTTGAGAGCCAGTTCCTCCACAGGTTTAGCGTGTCCACCAACTTGGGCCGTATCGTCACTTAAGATCAGGTGAGATTATGGTCATAACGCTAAACCTTAAGTATAAAAAAAAATTATAAGGTAGAGGCTCACTAAGAAGCATTTTTATTTATTAAACCTTACCACTTATTAGGTGATAGGACAATGGATTCCATGAAGGGCCTGAAGAAAATTTGTAAATTTCCAAATTTCCCATTCGCATCAAATCAAATTTCCACTTAAAGTAAAAAATCAGTGACCGTTTGTTTGAATGCCACTTTCTCGATAAGAAGTGGTTCCAGTTTGAATTTGCTAACACTTACGCCATAACCACTGTATGTTACAGGACTGATATTAACTCTATGATATGTTGTCATTACACTTGCTTTTGCGAAACCGAAACTTAGACGTAGATTTTGGACAAATCTGACCCACAAAAGAGCAGACATTAAGTCCAATAATTTCTATCAAGCCCTGGTTTTCTATCTTTTGAATTGCGACTATTTATGTGAGGGCTTTGAAATTCTGATTTACAACCTTTTTGTGTGACGTCGTTCGAGTCAGTTCAGCTCGAAACGACTGCGGGAGAAATATACTTATGTTTCACCGCTGTCGTGTTATCTTCAGCACAGAACGTTTTTTTTTTATATATCTCATGAAGCAATTATATTAATAAATACTATGAGTATAGAAGAATAATAAAACGTTTTTTATTGCTGTTTGAAATTGAATAAACCTTTAATGGATGTATGCTGTCTTATTTTATTGAAAGGTACACGACAGTAACCATTCTTTGTGTGAGTGTAGTATTATGAGGGATCCGGGGATCATTTGAATTGTAGGGACTGGCTCTCAAGTTCAGCTGCCGGAAGACACCTATTGGTATTTGGCGGTAGATTTTTAACTTGAGAGTGGTAGCTAGCCAGGAGGTAATTAGAAAAAGCTCTACCATCATGCTACGGTTTCCTCACGATGTTTTCCTTTACCGAAAGCTCAAGCTCATTGTAGGTGGTTGGATTCGAATTTACGTCCCATGTTGCGGCATTCCTACACACTATCACTAAGCTGGCATGCAATGGCATGGCATGGCCTTCATAGCAATTTATTTTGATTTTATATATTAATACTTATGTAACCTATTTTACTTAAAACAGTGTTTATTCACAAACATATATAAAAAATTAAGATTACGTTTAACATATTTTAGAATCATGTATGTAACCTGGGTGTTTAATATTGGAAACTTTGAAATACTCTAGGAATAGGAAAGTATTTTAAAATTACAAGCCATGAAAAAGGTTACAGACATTCACACACGTGCCATGCAATAAGACACGACATGCATCTATGTCACTGATCGAATATAAAATATTCATAAATATAGCTGTCATTCTGACGTTTTTAATTTAATCTCCACATGTGTGACACGTAGATGGCACAAAATTTTGCCAACGTCACGTAGGTAGAACAATAAACGTTGTAGATTGTATCAAACAATTTTATTTTCCGTATAATTATATCCAAACCTGGCAATTCACAAACAAATAGACAACACAGACAGTACATGTGGTTACGCGCGGCAATAATAGGGTTGATAATCGATTATTGAGGTTACACCATCTGAGTAGATTGTTAGTAACTACTTACACCACAAGCAATCTCTGTGTGGTATTTGCCTGATACAAGCAGTACCGCCGGCCGCCTTTGGAGGGTGACACAGTCGGGTGTGTAGCACGGTTAGGCCGCGGGCAATTTACCGTTCTTCAGTTGCTTCAAGAACTTCAGGTGAGTGCATATTTAATTAATTCATTACCAGTTTTATTGTCTTTAGCGTGGTGATCCGCCGCGCTCGCTTTGTGTACTCTCAAAATCTTCCGCGATTTGCTTACTTCGATAGTGTTTTCAAAGGCAAATCACTAACCAGCTCGCAAAAATGACAAGTGGTAAATCCATGCCAACATGCAAACTACACGTAAAATATACTGTTCGGTTACAAATATGCATCACAGAATGAAACTAAAAAGTTAAATTTTTATTTTATTAGTTCTAATAAAACTTAAAGTACAACTAAGCGATTATCTGTAACAAGAGTTAGGAGGCAAATAATGTTAATAGGACGGAGGATGGAGGGAGGTAAAATATAATAAAGAGAAAAACTGTTTCCGGAGCAATTTAAAATATGTGGTCAAGGAATCCGTCTTCTAAGTCACATTCAATAACACATTTCTAAGTTTTTGGAAGGCAGTTAAAGAAGGGTGATTCGGCTGAACACATTTGACCCCTAAACAACCCCTAAATCTGAGCATCCATATTGCAATAACTTTAGAAATGAACTGGTTTTGTTTATCCTACAGTACCATTACATTCATCAATGTAACTCTTTCATCGTTTATTCACCACATATGACGTTGGCAAAATCATCTGCATAGGCAGAGGTTATAATTAAAAAACAACAAGTGACGTTTGGCTATAGACTATCTACTCTATATAAAGTTTACATAAACTTTATTTTTACAAAATTATATAATAGCAAATGTAATGTTAATAAAAAAAAAACATATACTGTTTAATTATTGTTGTTATTTATAATATAATTAGAATCAATTTTAGCTTCTCGACCTTATATCTAAGATGAAAGCGTAGTAACAATTTTAATACAATTTCTTTCATACAGATGTCGTAAAATTAAATACTTGGCACTTGAATTCACATTGTTTTAATACGTTTATAATAATTATAACTACTGTAACACGGCAATGATTACAAAAAAAAAAAAAAAACACTGACACCGCAATTTCCACACGGACGATGAAAAATAATGTAGTCACATATATATTTCTTTCCTATTTATTCAATCTCCATTTCAATAAAATAGATGACGTTTTTCTTCTTCTTTTAATTCTTGGCAACTCTTTCCTGTTTAGAGACTATTACAACAATTTTCAAGTGATAAGATTTTCGCATTTCGGCCAGACGATATTATCATCAACAAACTAGTGACTCTCTTGTTAAAGCTCTCTTGGGAGTTTTTGTGGTAGCTAATACATGTTCCAAATGATTATCCACAATTCACTCCACCTATGCTCTTCAGCTACACTACATTACGTAAAATGTCACCTTAATTTAGGGCTAAATAACTACATATGTGAATTAAAATAAATATCACAACATGACACACTAAGATTCCGTCAAAAACTCAATAGATGTCGTTACGGTCCATTATAAAATAGACAGTAGGTGCTTTCGTAATGTAATAAAGATTAGATCACATCAAATACATAAAAATTAAAGTTAACTACAAAGTCTTTTAATATGAAGTCGGTAGTGTCAAAACGTGTAGTCTACCTGATGTTAGCATAGTAGATTTTAGTTTACTAGAGATATCCCCGTTAGGGTTTGACTATAGATCTGATACAAAGTTGTTATAACCTATGAAGGTTCCGGTGAAGGAAAACATCGTGATAAAATCAATAGCATTAAGGCTTTTTCTAGTGCCCACCCGCCTAGCTACCAAACTCAATTTGAATATCTGCAGCCAATTACCATTTTTTTTTTTTATATTTAGGGTTTAGCGTTATGGCCATAATCTCATCTGATCTTAAGTGACGATACGGCCCAAGATGGTAGACACGCTAAACCTGTGAAGGAACTGGCTCTCAAGTGCAACTGCCGGAACCCACCTATTGGTATTTAGATGCAGATTTTCAACTTGAGGGTGGTAGCTAGTCAGGCGGGCATTAGTAAAAGCCCTACCACCATACTATGGTTTCCTCACGATATTTTCCTTCACCGAAAACTCAAGCTCATCGTAGATGGTCGGATTCGAACTCACATCCCTTGACGCAAAGTCGTACACACTACCACTGAGCTATCATCGCCTCAAAAGCCAGCCTCTCCTCTAAAGAAAATTCTACCAATTATTTGACCACAAATAAATGTTTCACAATCCTTTTAATCGTTCATTCGGTTCGAACGATTATCAAATTATACTTAGTAAAGTGTCGTCTGTGCTCGTTAGTGGCAGTTACCCACCTCGATTGAACCCGCGAGTGAAACGATCGCAAGTAATTTGTAATGGCGATGCATCACAATTAAATATTAATGAAAGTCTCTTCTGTATACATTACGTTATAATGCATGAATAAATCCAGGTTGACTAGATATTGAAACGGAATTACCATAATGTGAATTAACGTGCTTGTTTTAGTTTCGCTTGTATTAATTCATCTCTCGATCATAATAAATAAATTTCTAACGCGACATTCAACAGTTTACGTGTCGTCGGGTTCAGTTGGAAAATTTACGCACGCATCAATAAGCGATAATAATGAATCATTTTCTACTCTTCAGTTCGGTCTATTCCTGAGGCATATTTTTTAGAGTGTGACCTATTTAGGCTAAGAATTACAAGAGACTCGATTATTATTAGAATCTAAACTTTTGAAAGCGATTCTCGAGAAGTTTCACTTATATGAAAAAATGCCTCAGCATATATTTTTATTATGCCATATATGTGATTCATACTTCACAGATCGTTTATCGTTAAGGTGTAGCGTTATGATCATAATCTCACCTGATCTTAAGTGATAATACGGCCCAAGTTGGCACACAACTCGAAGCGATGATAGCTCAGTGGTAGTGTGTACGTCTTCGTGTCAAGGGACGTGAGTTCGAATCCAAGCACCTACAATGAGCTTGAGCTTCCGGTGAAGGAAAACATCGTGAGGAAACCATAGCATGGTGGTAGGGCTTTTTCAAATGCCCGCCTGGCTAGCTACAACCCTCAAGTTGTAAACCTGTCGCCAAATACCAATAGGTGTGTTCCGGCAGCTGCACTTGAGAGCCAGTTCCTCCACAGGTTTAGCGTGTCTACCAACTTGGGCCGTATCGTCACTTAAGATCAGGTAAGATTATGGCCATAACGCTAAACCTTAAGTATAAAAAAAAACACGCTAAATCTGTGGAGGGAGTGGTTTTCAAGTGCAACTGCCGGAACACATCTATAGGTATTTGGCGGCAGATTTTCAACTTAAGAGTGGTAGCTAGCCAAGCGGGCTATAGACGGTGTCCTACCGGCGTACTATGGTTTCATTCCGATATTTTCTATCACTGATACCTCAGTCTTATTGCAGGGATTCGAACGCGCTATCCATTAAGCTATCATCGCTTCGAAAATATCACGAGACTGTGCGAAATAAATACCCCTGTGGTACGGTTACTGTAATTAAAGAAAACCTGAGAGATTTCTTGTGAAAATCATATTTATCTCGATGGTGGGAGTCACGAGCTGTGGAAAACAAAAAATAAATCCGCGTTTGAACTCAATCTTCGCGACTTGAACGGCTATTACATTTTCAGTTGGAACATTTATAATGCTTTAGTCAAATTGTCTGAATATATTTAGCCCACCTCACTGGAACTCTCCAATTAGATTTCTGTAGTAATAATACATTGGGTAATAATATTGGTATGCGAGAGAAATTACTAAATTAAATAAATACTTTTTGAAAATAATATTTCTAATAGTAATCAGTACACAGTAAAAAAAAATTTAGTGGGTCAAAAATTAAAAATTACAGCCTTAAATGAACTTAGTTATATTGTTGCAAATTTCCTCGTTCAGTACTTACTAACGACGTAACTTGAAATGTTGCGTTTAAAAACTTCAATTGGTATACATACGTAAAAATGCATGAATTCATTATAAAAATTATCAATTTGTATTATTGGTACGAGATAATGTTTCTTCTTATCCTGAAAGGGATGAACGACGTTGGGATCGAGTGAATACGGTTAAGGGCAGACGATCAGTTGTGGATCTCTACAAAGTTGATTTATGTACTGAGATTGGGCTGTGCACTGTGGTCAAAGCGCCGTCACTATGTTATTTAAATTAAAGAAGACATAAATATGCAGTATTCGCGGAATACCGACAGAACCAAGAATTATGAAATAAAAATGTCTCGTGTTTTGATATTAAATTTCCAATGAACATAGTTAATATTGCTGTGCTTACTCTTTACATTTTTCTTTGGTTTATATATATATATATATATATATATATATATATATATATATATATATATCAGAACACAGAAAGGCCTGCGAAATCAGAGTACAAAATCTTATCTTCTATATATATAATGTATAATAATGTTATAAAGAAAATACAGTAATCACGTCAAAATACTAAACTTATGGGGTATGATTTTATTTTATAGATAAGGCTTAGTTTTGCTTATATAAGGATATAAGTATAAAAGTATACAAGGATAAGAATAAGACTTATAAAAAAAAGTTACAAGTCGTGTTTCTTTCCGGTTTTTCTCGATGACTGCGTTACTTTCCGAACCGGTAGTGGTTTTTACGTTCATAAGCGCCTTCTTATGCCCTAAACTGAATAAAGATTTTTGATCTGATTTGATTTGATTTGATACTCTCACCTGATCGTAAATGACGATATGGCCCAAGTTGCTAGACACGCTAAACTAGTGGAGGGCCTGGCTCTCATGTGCAACTGCCGAAAAACACCTATAGGTATTTTCCTGTAGATTTTCAACTTGAGGACGGTAGCTAGCCATACGGGCATTAGTTAAAACCCCATGGCCATAGTTACCTCCCGATGTTTTCGTCATCCAAAAGCTCAAGCTCTTTGTAGGTAAATTCAAACGCACATCCCTTAACGCGGAGTCCGTACACACTACACTGAGCTAACGTCGCTTCAAAAATTGCATGACCACTCAATGCAGAGTTTTTCGTAGATCCTTCTGGGTACTTAGTTTTTGAGTGCATTTTCGCTTTCGCTTATTTAGTGTTGTATACTGATTAAACGTATTTTTTTAATTCGCGCTTTATTTAGGGTTGTTAACAACAACAGACGTGTAGCTAAGGAAGCGGGCGGGTCTCATCTAGTAATTAATGTTGGTATATATATAACAGTAACGGAGGAAATAAGCCATCTTGTTAATTCATGTTTTCATTCGTAAAATGATAACGACCTCCGAATGATCAGTCTCGTTCGGGAGTCTAATGATATCGTATAGGCCTTTTTTTTTAGAATGGACATACGCTGTTACCCGGAGAGGCTTTCACAGCTGGGCAGGGCTTTTTGGGGCGAATACTGAAGGCACTCAGCTCCGAGACAGCGTGCGCAAGGGTGCTACAGTGGCCAGCCCAAAGAATAATATAAGGAATGGTAAAGACTGGGTTACTGGTGTAGGCCTTTAGTTAAAATATTACTTGACGATGCGAGGAAATCGATAGAGTGGATTGTACTATGCTCGTTAGTCGTAGCGAGCATTATGTAGAGCCTCTGTATAGTATAGTGGTACTGGGAGCGCTCCGTCACGTAATGCTGCAACATTCGTTGAAGTACTTTTAATCATAATTTGTATTGTATCTCCTGCCTATATAATATAAGCGCCGATATATCTACATTGATATTATAGATAGAGCACTGATCGAGGAAGGCATATTCACCATTACGCTATCACTAATACGAACAAAGCTGTATTGAAATCAGTTACATAAACGTGCAGAAGTTATTATAATTATTTTTGAAACGCAAGCGAACGAAGCCGCGGGCACATACTTGTTACTTATATATAACGTTACTGTATACGTCATTTTTAATTAACTTACTTTTTAACATTATTTTCTGTCACATGACGTGGGCGTTTCGGTGACGCGACCTTATGATTTGGACTCTTACAAAAACATTCCAATGCGCGAAACGTGTTTACTTCAATAATAATACACATTAACTATGTGAAGACAATCCTCGAGCAAACTCTTCTAATATGTCAATTCGTCGAAAATTTATCATATCGCTATAAGATCGTACATTCTACATATAAAACATTTTTATCTAGTACATGGCTTTTACATCGAAACGTCAGTGAAATTAGGGAATAAGTTAGGGGTGGATGATGTAAAAATAAATTTTGTATTCTATCGATATATTTGCAAAAAATAATTGTGTGATGTTATGAAACCATGAGACACGAGGAACTTGTTTTCGGATCGTAATTGAATATATACGAAAAATTATTAATCTTAACTGAATAATTGGAAAATGGTTATGATAAGGGAAAATCAATGCTACACGATCAGCTGATGCGAGTCAAGCGAGACGCCATATTGGCGTTGGCTTTTCTGCCGAACGCCTATAACTTCATTCCTAATCTGCGGCCGACTGTAATGTGACATGCGATAGACGGACGAAAAAATTTGATGCGAAGAATAAAATCAAATTTGAAGCGATTATGACTTGTAGTGTGTACGGATGTTAATAGTGTGAAAGCACTATATGAAATTATAGTATGGTGGTAGGGATTTTCCTAACGCACACCCGGATAAATTCTATGGTGATTTTCATTAACGTGGTGATTAAAATCCTATTCACTGCAAACTTCGTCATAGCAACGCGTTAACTTAAATGCATTATCCGGGCTCAGGCCAGGGCAAGAGGGGCGTGTGGTGGGTCTTTGAGGGCTAATCACCCAACACTACCCACTGAGACGCACCACGGCGACATTTCAAACTCTCATGAAGCCAGTGACCACAGCTTTGATACCCCTTCTAGATTCTGGGCCAGCTGCCATCCTAATGTTTGAAATCTGCCGCTAAATACTTGTAGGGGTGTTCTGGCTGTTGCACTTGAGAGGTAGTCCGTAATAACAACTGGGTAAAAGAAAAGTAAAGCAGGATTAATATATGCGTAAAACACGGATCAACGACTCCTTCCATTTCTTTTATTAATGTTGACCTTTTCAAATTCCTCTTTCCGTTTCTACGATAGATGATCCTTGTTTTAGTAAAACCAGTGTTGTTTTAGTAAAACATCCATCCTTACTAATTTTATAAATGCGAAAGTGAGTTTGTTCGCTACGGTTTCACGCCCAAACGGCTGAATCAGTTTTGATGAATTTTGGTATAGACACATGTGAACAGATAAAATCCAATTCGCTTGATAAAATGAAAAATCTAGTGTTAATTATTCCGAAAAACACATTATCGACGTAATAGCATCGATACGTTGACTCTGAACATCGATAACACCTTGATAATAGCCTGTCATCACTACCGTACTCTAATATTTAATATTAAGCAGGCATCCTACGCTAAACTTCACACGTTCGCGGAGTGATAAGTTATGACAATTATTTTCTTCGGCTGGATTGCGAGCACCATACACTAAGTGTAATTGACAGGCGTAACCAGGTAAAAGCCGTGCTGTAGGAGGGCTCGCGAAGATTTCTACCTAGTAATAATTTGATGACAGTTTTATTTCTAAGAATTACCTTTTAATACCTGAATTATTAATACGATCCCCTGTAAAGATTTCATACGAAAAGTCAATGTTTTTTTTATATTTTTCATTTATTTTATCCAAACATAAAGCTTCTCGTACCGTTTTCTTCGTGTGTTTTCTATCTAAATTTTAACATATGTGATTTTAATACTGATTCATCAATCATAGAGAGGTCGTTTTTATTTTTTAATTATCTAACACATGGCGTTGGTGATAGAAGTAAATTCTAACTAATAAAAAAATCTTCTGTTTTGCGGATAAATTCATATTTTTATGATTGATAACACATTGTTGCGGGAACAATTAATTTTTATTTAGACAAAAGTATTCTAGAGGGTAATCAAATGAATTAGAATTGTTAAATTTAAACGTTCTATATGCAAAGTACATGCGATCAAATATTATAAATGTAATCCCTAATAATATTATAAATGTGAATGTAAGTTTGTTTGTTACGCTTTCACGTGAAAACTACATAACCGATCATCGTGAAACTTTGTATACATATTCTTGAAGGTATTAGAAGGTATTGAAGCGATGACAGCTCAGTGGTAGTGTGCACGACTTCGCGTCAAGGGACGTGGGTTCGAACCCAAGCACCTACAATGAGCTTGAGCTTTCGGTGAAGGAAAACATCGTGAGGAAACCATAGCATGGTGGTAGGGCTTTTTCTAATGCCCGCCTGGGTAGCTACCACCCTCTAGTTGTGAACCTGCCGCCAAATACCAATAGGTGTGTTCCGGCAGCAGCACGTGAGAGCCAGTTCCTCCACAGGTTTAGTGTATCTACTAAACTTGGGCCGTATCATCACTTAAGATCAGGTGAGATTATGGCCATAACGCTAAACCTTAAGTATAAAAAAAAAGTAACACAGGATACTTTTTATTAAAAAAGGAAAAAAAAAGTTTACAAAGCTAAAAAAAAGTGGAGGTTTAAGTCAGTCAGTCGTTCGCGCACCGTCCTAGTAGATTTAGGCTGAATATTACAGTTATTTGGACATTACCCGTGGCACCTTTGGACCTTAGAGACAAATATTAAGTAGTATGACCGTATATCATCATAATAGAGAACACTGCATCCTGTGCGGGCGACTGACTTTGCCCTTTCACGATCCACGATTAGATGTTATAGTGTCGTCACGACATTTTCTTTCACCGAAAATTAAGCTCATTGTAGCCACTTCGAACTCACGTCCCACGACGGCGTTCTTACAAGCTACCACTGAGCTATCATCGCTTCATAATATAATTAATAAGAGTCGCATACTTTTAAACGACTTGTTCTCGATTATCTTGATTTTTGAGTTGTGACACTATTTACGATATATTCTGTAATGTTTATTGTGATTTAAATGATATCAAAACTATTTGATTTCATCAGAAGAACTATGCTCTTTTTTATTATCGTATCCTATTTTTCATTCACGGGCTACTAGCTTTTACCTGCGGCTTCGCTCGCGTTAAAATTGATTTTGTAAAACAAATCGAATGACGTAATAATAGCTTGCATACAAGATTTGTGCCTGTCTTTACCCCACTTCCTATAAGTTTTTCGTGAGAAAAAGTAGCTTAACACCGTCTTCGGAATCCCGTCTATCTCTATACCAAAATTATACATAATCAATTCAGCGGTTTAGGCGTAAAAGCGTGACAAACAAACAAACTCACTTTTACATTTATCATTGCACTACTTTACTTACTTGTACATAGTAATGATAAGGACTAATTTAAATGCTTCTACTTTTTTACCATTTTATCATTTCAAGACACAGTTTGATGCATATTAAATACTAGCTGTACCCGGGACTTCATTCGGCTGGTACAAACATTTATTTAATACTTTTTGCTCGTTTTCTACCATTTTTCAATACAGCTTTGCTCCTATTAGTGATAGCGCGATGTTAAATAGTCTAAAGACTTCTTTAATAATTTCTCTATCAAATAAAAAATATATTTTATTTTTTTATCCGACAATTTTTTATTAAGATTAGGGCGTTGAAACAAACTTACTTTATTAATATAGATTTAGTTATATTGCATACTAGCTGACCCGACAGACTTTGTCCTGTCTTAACTATGAATATATTTAACTAATATTAATACGTTGGTGGGAGGCGCCCGACGTGACGGCCCAGTGGCATGCGCGTGAGCTGCGCGCGGTACTGGACAGTACTTGGACATTGCAACATTACTTTATTTTTCTAAAATAAAAGAATTTTTCTAATGTAAACGTAGCCTAAGTTACTCCCTATTACACCAGCTACCTACCACTAAAAGTCCCGTCAAAATCGGTTCAGCGATTTCAGAGATTAGCCGGTACAAACAGACAGACAGACAGACAAAAATTGTAAAAAAATGTTATTTTAATGTACGTACCGTATATATTCATATACATGTAGTAAAAAACTGTTATTTCAATATTACAGACAGACACTCCAATTTTATTGAAATGTTTAGAATCTATAGATTCAGTGTGATAGTTCAAAATAGCTTGTTACATATATTGCCAAAACAAATTTCTCGTCTACCGGATGGATTGCATTTTAAAAATATGCAAAAATTCTTTCTCCTTCCTTTTAAATTCAATTCGTCGCACGCTCACGTATACGTAGGCTTCGGCGAACAAAGGCATAAAGTGCCACGTTAGCCGTTATAAAAACGAATTTCAGTCGAATTTCCGGTTTTCGTACCCTTTCAGAATGCAGAAGCCGCCTTTTACACAGTAACCGTACGTTACAAGCTAGGCGGGTGAAGGGGTATAAAACTTTTGCTTTTGATAGAATAAAAATACTTTTCATAATGCTATTTTATGTTTACGCGAATATTACTACTCATCATCGAAATAAAATTAAATTGAACGGATTTTATCGCGGTTATTTATTAATTTCGATCCCGACGTTTCGAAAGCTTTTCAGCCTTCGCGGTCACGGGGCGGACTGAGGTGTAGGTTGGCCAGAAAAGTTCATGTTACTGTGTCTACCTTCGATTTAATTTTTCTTATTGATAGTTTTCCGATCTACGCAGAAAGAGCTTACAGTGTCTTGAGGTCTGGAGTTGGTCTTTTGGGTTCTGATATAATTAAATGTATAATTGGATCCCAGGCGTGTGCTAGCTTCCAATCATCTTCTCTATTGAAATTTGGACGTTTTTTAATTTAAATAGCATCAAGAATCATCCTAGGTAGGAATCGGGGTACTTGGGCAAGGATTTGTGGCTTGTCGACTCTAAGATAATGTTTGGAGCCTTCTTCTGAATGTCCAGCAACAGCATACGTAAAATTCCATTTTCTACTTAATATTAATTCATTCGATGGATTAAGTCAGCGGTTCCCGAAGTTGATTGCGGCTCGACTAGTAAAAGCTTAAAGCAGTGGTGGATTTACGAATGGGCTGGGTAGGTTGGAGCTTAGGGTGGCAGATTAGAAAGCCGGCAACTTGGGGGTTTTTTTTTTTAGAAGCTTAAATTATTCCTACTCATATATATACTTAAATTTTGCTAGATAGTATATATTAATTTTTTTCTACAATTTACGTAGTCCTATGTGAAATCTAATTATAGAGGTGGATAGGAACGGTGAAATTTGAATAACCTACGAGTGGCAAAAGTGAAGATCACTGTCGTTTTCTTTTATTTATTAAAAGCTTAGTCACCGACGCGACTATATCGCCATGTAACTAACAATGTAAGTAATGTAACAATGTAAGTAATGTAAACATGTAACAACCTACGTAAGGTACTTATTAATATTCTATAATTAACAATGTTTTCTATTATATTTAATACAACTCTCTAGCAATTTTAGAAACAGGTTCAGACAGCAAGGAATTATAGCAACCAACGTGGAATGAGCCGGAAGCTTTGATCCCATATCACATATGTTCGCTTCGGATACATTTTGCCAGTATGTGGTACGCACACATCGTCAATGAGTCCGCAAGTCTGGCAAAGTGGAGATGGTACTTTATGCCAAAGTCTTGAAGTTTTTTTTTTTATAGTTAAGGTTTAGCGTAATGGCCATAATCTCACCTGATCTTAAGTGATGATACGGCCCAAGTTGGCAGACACGCTAAACCTTTGGAGAAACTGGCTCTGAAATGTAACTGCCGGAACATACCTACTGGCATTTGGCGGGGCGGCAGACTTTCAACTTGAGGGTGGTAGCTAGCCAGGCGGGCATCAGAAAAAGCCCTACCACCATGCTAAATGAAGTTGTCCTGAAGTATGACATGTTTTTCAGCGCCCACCCTGTATTCGCTTACGACTCACTGATGAACCCCGACCCATAGTTTGGGATATGCTGAATTAGATTCTATATATTCATTGCGTCAATCACTCAATTCCCTAATCGCTTCTCACGACTGGTGATCTATTAATGTGTTTATTGTGTTTTTACCGTGTATGCATGACATTAACATAGCCGTGCCAGCGACTTCTTTCGCGTGCTACTATAATTTACTTTTCTATGGCTTTTGGTTATATTTATATGCAGCGGCCACCCTACATGATATATCTTTTTCTGCGCCCTCTACAAAGTGCATACGAATTGTTATCACATTCGGTAGAGCAGGTAACGCGTGAAAGTGTTATTGACAAATAACAGAGCCTCATTTCTTTTTTTTTTGTGACATCTTCTTTACGCGCATTCAGCAGTTTTTGGCTGAAGAAAAATCTAGAAACTCGAGTCATCGTCACCGAACGCTTTCCGTTTACGTATGCATATTGTTGATTACGAGCTTACCAAATAAGAACGCTTGGTCGACCGGTCTGACGTGCGACTTAATAATCATGCGTAAGCAAGACCTCAACATATAGATATCGAGTAATTATTAGTTTTTTTTATCATTTTGTGAAATATAGTTTTCACTTCTGTCGACTGTCCTCATAACTGCTAGTTTTATAATTATGCATTGCGCTATGGCCATAATTTTACATGATGATAAGAGACGATGAGGCCCAAGCTGGTGGACACGCTAAACCTGTGGAAGAACTGGCTCTCAAGTGCAACTGCCGGAACACACCTATAGTTACTCGGCGGCAGACTTTCACCTTTATGGTGGTAGCTAGCCAGATGGGCATCAGAAAAAGCCCTACCTGAGCCCTACCACTGAAAGCTCAAGCTCATTAAACGCTACCACCGAGCTATCATTGCTTCAATACTATCATGATTTCCTCAACAAGTAACTCAACATCACTAACAACGTGAAAACGATAATTGTTGGTTGAACACAAGCGGTTACTAAACTTAACCAATTATCACTTTAATATCATAATAACTTTATCTGTCTTGAAATTAAGTTTAAGTTAATTTTCTAAAGTCAAGTTTAAGGGATTAATAATTTTATAATTAATATCGAAAATGGTGGTAAGGCTTTGTCTAATGCCTGCCTGGTTAGCAACCACCCTTAAGTTGAAAACTCTACCGCCAATTACTAATAGGTGTGTTCCGGCAGCTGCACTAGAGACCCAGTCCCTCCACAGGCTTAGCATGTACTAACTTGGACTGTATCGTCACTTAAGAACAACAAAAAAGAAGTAGACACGCATACGCTTTCCGAAAGTGGAATTTAAATATGTGTCAGTTGGCACACTCGAACTTCAGTATCGCGTCGGCGTTCAAGGAAGTATGTTGTGCACGGATATACCGCGTAATGCGATATTGTACAAACGAAACTTTTGAAGCTCACGGAATCATATTTAATTAGTAATTGTTACTATTTTCATTGATAATATGATAATTTTATAAAATAAAATACAACCATCCGTTAAATTGTTACAAAAGATACGTTTATACTGTAGACTTATTCGCGTCCGGTGTAAAAACATATTACCCTACTTTTATCAAAATGTAATAGCGGACAAACAAGCAACCATGTTACCTGAGGGTAAGTGATCACCGCCGCCAATGGACACCCCACAATACCAGGGAAATTGCAGGTGCGTTGCCGGCCTTTATTTTAGAGGGACTTCCCCGTTCGTTGCGATATTGGTAATGTTTGCAAGGAAGGAAGGAAGGTTCCAAGGAGCTTCCAAGGAAGCTCGTAAACTGATGGAAATTACAGTGAGAATGAAGCCAGCCAATCACACATTTTGCATAGAGTGGTGGAGGAAATTCCAACGGAACGAGTTGATTGAAAGGTTTGGAGACGCTTCACAAACTTTATGAATATGCGACCGTTGATCAAAACCTATTTGATAAAATTCATGAACTCGAAAAACATAGACAAAATTTCTAAAACAGAATAGTAAAAGAAATTAACAGACTTTTTCAAGTAAATGTTGTTATAATATTATTGTGATTATGTATTTGCGTTCACGTGACGTATTTTGTTTCTAAATACGTCACATTTGCCGTAGTCTTACAGAACTCTATAAGTGAGACAGACTGTAACTCTCTAAACTAGAAACTTGGTATAGTGAGAAACCTCGATAAGAGAAAAAAAGATCGCGTTCCCTCGAGCTCTCACTTATCCAGGTTTGACTGTATTCATATAGATTGACTGACATATATATATATATATATATATATATATATATATATATATATATAACTTATCGCAGTGACTGAAGATTAAGTAAACTTTAGAAGAGACGGTGGCACTATAGAAATTTTTGAAGTGAAAACTTCTATAAGCACGATGGACGAGCTTTAAATAGGAAAAGTTTTACATCGAGTCACTGAAAGGCTTGCATTTCGTAATAAGAACAAAGAAAATGATGTTGGAATTGGAGTTTTTTGATGTTCATGTGATAGAAACAATATATATATATATATATATATATATATATATATATATATATATATATATTGACGTTCATAAGCGCCTTTTCAGGGTCTAAATTAAATAAGGTTTTTTGATATGTTTGAGGTAAGCACCGAAACATACTACATTGAAGTAGCGTCAAATACGAAATGCTTCTGTTAGAGAGACGAACTTCTTAGTAAACCATGGATCCATGGAACAAAACCTTATACTTTTGACACGGGTGTAGGCTTAAGAGGCCCCTTTGACGACGCACGCCTACACTCACTTTCATTACTTGGTTTCCTCTTCCTGCCCAGCAAAATTCGGTAGGACCCTTCTAGCGTAGCTTTCAGACACATTGTAATATATAACTTACTGAAGTCCTAGATATGCCAAGATCTTTTAGAAGAGAATAGATAACAAAACAAATAAACTTAAGTGATATAATAAATATAATTCCTTGTTGTCTGACCTTGACCTAAAATTACTAGATAATAATAATAATAAAAAAAATCTGATAGTCCTAAGTTACGTATCTGTATTTCCCATCATTCAGTATGTATCTGTTTAGTTGTTCCAGAATAGACGAAAGTCCATTGTAGTGTATACTGCATAGCTATGAATCCATTATATCATCTCAAAGGGTGATTGAGCAACGTTACTCGCTTGTTACCCGCCGTCACTTATGGCCATTCTGTACACAGTTGATCAGCATGTCAGATGTCTTTGTAAATGAGTTGAAATGCCAAATAGGTTTAAATAATTATGGGGAACAGACTTGCTCTTCTGAAATCAGTCAAACAAACCAACAGTGCAATCGTTCAAAGTTATCATTTTTTGTAATGTTTACTTCGGAGAGTACTGCACAAGTGAAAACTTCAAGGTCGCGTTACGTGATACCATGTATAAATAATAATAATGGATACGATAAACCTTTTTGAAGCGATGATAGCTCAGTGGTAGTGTGTACGACTTTGCGTCAAGGGACGTGAGTTCGAATCCAAGCACCTACGATGAGCTTGAGCTTTCGGTGAAGGAAAACATCTTGAGGAAACCATAGCATGGTGGTAGGGCTTTTTGTTGTAAACCTGCTGCCAAATACCAATAGGTATGTTCCGGCAGCTGCACTTAAGAGCCAGTTCCTTCACAGGTTTATCGTGTCTACCAACTTGGGCCGTATCTTCATTTAAGATCAGGTGAGATTATAGCCATAACGCTAAACCTTAAGTATACAAAAATAAATCTACACTGTTATCCTGAAAGGCTTTCACAGCTTGACCGGAGGCTTTGAGGGCGAGCGCGGAGGACGCTCGAGCACGAGGGGCAACTCGCGTAAGGCGGAAGAGGGAATCGAACGCGGTACTAACTCAAAAGAGAGAGTGATTGTACTGCGCCACGAGAAGAAAAAATACCCGGAATCTAAAAGAAGAATTTCTATTGTACTGGACCAGGAATAAGTACTATGAGATATTAAATATGAAATAAGTTACGTGGTCAATTTCATCGCTTCAAAATATTTATTTATGTATATATTGTATTTAGTTATACTTAGTCCTATTAACGACTAGAGTGCAAAACTCATTATTAGATATTTTTCTTTTATATTTCACTAGCTTTTACGTGCGGCTTCGCTCATGTTTATATTGATTTACTCAATCAAATCACATGACTTAATAAAAAGCTCCATACAAAGTTTATCCCACTCTTTCCCCAATTCTAATAAGTTTTTCACAACGTAAATCAGTCTATCACTATCTCCAGGGTTCCATCTATTTCGATACCAAAATTCATCATAATCGATTGTCTTTTAGTTAACAAACAAACTCCGTTCGCATTTATAATATTAGTAAGAATAGCTTTTACGTGCGGCTTCGCTGGTGTTATTATCGATTTTGTCAAACAAATCGAATGACACCATAAGAAGTTTCTTACAAAGTTTATTGACCTCCCAATAAGGCTTTCGCGAGAAAAAGCAGCCTATCACCATCTCGAGGTTCACATCTATCTCTATACCAAAATTCATCATAATCGATTTAACGGTGTAGCCGTGAATGCGTAAAAAACATACTAACCTATCGAAATAAAATTAGTTTAAACGGATTTTATCGCGGTTATTTATTAATTTTGATCCCGACGTTTCGAAAGCTTTTCAGCGTTCGCGGTCACGGGGCTGACTGAGGTGTAGGTTGTCCGGAAGTTCATGTTACTGTTTCTAACTTCAGTTTAATTTTTGTTATTGATAGTTTTCCGATCAGTTTTATTTTATACCCTATATAGTTTTATTCCGATGAATAATACAGAAATCATTTTACAAACTAACCTACTTTCGCATTTATAATATTAGTAAGCATAGTTTTAACGATGTGAACCAATTTGGTCGACACGTTACACACACCAAGTGCAGAGACTGGCTCTCGAGTGCAAGTATCGGAACGCACTTATTCGTATTTGGCGGCAGATTTTCACCATTTTTAAGTAGATTTATAGGTTTAGCACTGTGCCTACGATCTCATTTGCCGCCTATTCCATAAAGAAACTACCGGAATACTTTTCACATTACCCTCTTTTTTAACCAAATGACAAAACTAATAGACTTTTTTATATTTCGATTGCATCGCCCGATTCGTACATGCTACGTTTCACTTTGTACTCACAATGCTCTACCTGAACGCGGCGGTATTCACTTTTCCCTTGCTCGATAGCGTTACAATCGTAACCCAAGTGGAATGGAGTACGGGTCAACCTTTGCAGATGGGCGGTTGTGAGCTCGACGCTAGTGGAATAACGAGGCCATTAGTGACGTTTCTGCCGGGACTACAATGACCTCGGTCATGTGAGTGGTCGAAGGCATGTTATGAGCATTATGGATGACAAGTGGAGGGTAGCTGTAGCGGTCGCGCTGAAGGCTGTGGATTCGAATCTCACAAAGGTGCTTACGTCATTTATATTAGACCGGCTGTGTCCGCGATTCAATTCGCTTGGAAATAAAACTCGTTACTCTTATTGATATTATAAATGCTAAAGTGTGTTGGTTTGTACGTTTTCACGCCTGAACCGCTGAATCGGTTATGATGAATTTCGGTATAGATATAATATAGAAGAGACTCTGCTGATGGAGTTAGTCAACATTTTTCCTGAAAAAACTTAAAGGAAACGGGGTAAAGATTCTATCGACAAGGTCAATGTTATCGCGAGCGGAGCCGCGGGTAATAGCTAATTATTTAATAATTTTTGCTCGGGTTTGTAACTCTTTCCAATACAGCTTTACCCCTTTTGGTGGTAGCGTGAAGTTAAATAGCCTAAATCCTTCCCTAATGACAGCTCTACCAAATATTAAACGATTTTCTTAAATCGGCCTGGTTGTTATTAAGATTAGTGCGTTCAAATAAACTTTTCCTGTTTATAATATTAATATAGATATACGTTTGTCCGAATTTTGGTGTTTCTTTGTATCCAATTGATCCTTAGTAAAAACTTTATATATAAAATATATATTAATGGTACCCAATGGTTAATCAAAGTTTGATCTGACAAATGGTTTTTCGTATAAACTATTTAAAGAAAAAATATAATTCTGTATTCCTGGTATGTGTATTCAATTTTCATGATCTTCACTAAAGTGCTTACATATTGAAAGCGTAAACAATGAACAAATAAACTGACACTCGTATTCATATTATGTATATAATATATATATAAAAATATATTAAAAATACATATAAATATGTTATATAAAAATATATTAAAAATACATATAAATATGTTATATGTATATATATATATATATATATATATATATATATATATATATATATAGTATATGTATTTATACTATGTATGTGTTGCTCGCACAATAAATATGTGTTATATTCCTTGCAATTAAAGTTACATATGTGCTTGAAATATTACATATATTTTTAATTTTAATGTATGATTTTAGACCTTGTTGCTGCTTTATATAAAAAATAAATGTATCGGTAATTGGTGCGTATTTAAGACTGCTCGATAGAAGTCAAGTGCAGTCACTCGAGGAAAGAAATTCCGCGTAAAATTCACCGTCGTAGATCGCCATTCATCCAGATGTTGAGGATGGAATTTAAGTGTACGCCGCATTATACGGTGGTGGAATCCAGTTGCAGATTAATAATCCATATAATTCCTCGGAACACTCCTCATGGTAAACTCTATAGGAACTGCACAGAGATGACAAGTCTCTTCACAACACCAATGGATCAAGTCGATATGAAGAACTTGGCTATTGACAATTCAAGACGCTCTGCGTTGGGTGTGGTCGAAGAAGCTGATACTGGGGTGTTCCTGCCCAGAGATGAGTACACTATTCCATATGACGCCGGAGCTGAGCTTATTAAAAAAAAGTATAGAAAAAAAGGTCATCTCTTTTGAAGGTGTTATTATTAGACTAGTTATTATCACGGAGCCTCTATATCTATATTGAAGATCGAACACATTGTCACCATTGATCATATGATGTAATAGGATTATAGTTAATTTTCCCTTCAATTATAATTTTCCACGGGCTCAATCTAGAGATTGGTTTCTGACTTCTGGTTATATTAAATGTGCCTATATAATTCATGACTGCGGGCTACGTTTATCAATAACTGTAGCAATTGATATAACGTGTTTGTATGTTACAATTAAGTGCTTATTTTAATTTATTACGTATCTCGTATTACAATGCTTTTATTAGCACGATTTCCTGTACGCCTGTGCGGGTGGAATTTTGTGTTGATATTAAATTAACTTTCTTTTGAGTTAGATACTTGAAATTCGGACGATAGTTCAGAAGTGAATGATGATAATGCATGAAGAAATAGATCAGTTTGTTTTTATATAAAATAAATTACAATCTTTTTTTTTTTTTTTTTCGAATTGACATACGCGGTTATTCCCAAGGGCTTTGACAGCTTCGCCGAACTTTTTATGGCGAGTGCTGAGGGCACTCAGCCCCGAGGCAGCGGACACGAGGGTGCCAAAACGGCCGAACCCCGGCTTGGGCTGCTGGCCGGTGAATGAAAAGATTCACGATCCTGACTAACCAACAGGTCTTGTCTTACAAATTTAGCGAGAAATTATAATCGTTTCATAACTAACTTCTCGATCATCTATATACTTGAATGTAGCTTTAATCTAACAGACAAACGAACAGAGTATATCAAAATTTCATTCACATAAAAAGCAGAAAATAATCTATTATTTTTGTAATGTAGTTTTTTTTAATACGTACTAAAAAAGAGAAAATTAATATACATTTAGAGGTACATTTAGTGGTACGTTTAGTTCCGGGATTTTTTTTTAGGAATAGGGGGAAAGCGAGCGAGCGTGGCACCTGATGGTAAGTGATCACCGCCGCCTATGGACACCCTCAACACTAGAGGAATCGCAGGTGCGTTGCCGGCCTTTATATGATGGACTGGCTCTCAAGTGTGACTGCCGAAACACACCTATTGGTATTTGGCGGCAGATTTTCAACTTGAGCGTGGTAGCTAGCCAGGAGGGCATTAGAAAAAGCCCTACCACCATTCTATTGTTTCTTCGCTATGTTTTCCTTCAGCGAAAGCTCAAGCTCATTGTAGGTGGTTGGATTCGAACGCACGTCCCATGTCGCGGCGTTCCTACACGCTACCACTGAGCTATCATCGCTAGTAAATCAGCTGATATTTCTCTAGGAACCATTGCCTTCAGTCAGAAACAACATACATATAGTACGTAAATAACATTATAGCGAAATGTTTGGTTTCTTTGCAAGGGTTTATCAAAATGACTTGACTTGACATCACGGTACAATAGACAGAAACAAAGAGGTGTAGAAAAATAGTACAAAAACGGGTATAAATTATTAAATAAATTTCACTTCCACACGAACGAAGTTGCGGGCCCGCCTAGTATATTTATAAATAGATATAATCATACAGAGAAGCAACGAAGTGGCATGACGGCATACGAGAGCATCTTGCCAGTTTACCGTCACGGCAAGCGAATCAATTCTACTATCTAGACGCACTCCGCCCACCCTCCAATAAAATGCTGGCAACACACTAGCGATTCCTCTGCAGTTGTGGGTGTCTATCGGCGGCGGTGATCACTTACCATTAGGCGACACGCTTGCTCGTTTGCCCCCTAATGTATAAAAAAGTAATACACGTTTCACACCAAAAAGTTCAGATCTTCAACCGCTTTGTAAGAATTTAAATACAAAAGCAATACATTTCATGCAATTCTTTACGGGAAGTGGCTGGAAAGTGACATGATATTGTAAGCACGCTTGGATTCCTTATAGGGATTTTGAATATCACCTATATACATTCCACAAGGTGATTTTTGTTAATTTTATTTACAGACAGACAGACAGATATAGTGATGTTATACGGACATAAATTATTCGTATGAGTTGGTTGGTAGAGCCTATCACGAAAGGAAATAGCAGAATGTCTCCTCCATACGGCTTTCTTTTTCCGTTTTAGACAAGTACTGAGGGTTCTCAAACTTTATATTCACTTCAAAAATTAAGTTATCAAAATACTGGCTTCTATCTGCGGCTTCGTTCGCTGTAAATACTGATTTTGTCTAACAAACCGGATGACGCAATAAAAAGGTTCCATACAAAGCTCTCTTTACGTCACTTCTTCTAAGTTTTTCTCGACAAAAAGAAGCCTATTTCCCTCTCCAGGGTCCCATCTATCACTGTACCAAAATTCATCACAATCGATTCAGCGGTGTAGGCGTAAAGCGTAACAAACAAACAAACTCCCTTTCGCATTGTGCATGAATAGCCATGTCAAAAATTAAAAACGAAGCTGTCAATTAGTAACCTCAATTTTTTTAATTATTATTGTGATGGAAGAAACGTCTTTACTTTTTGGTTCCATGTATTTGTGAATTGGCACTATGACTCTGACTGATTATAACCCTTACCTAGTACACACAGTTCACTACACATATATAGGCTTACCATAATTACGAAGAGCCAAACCGGGACGCAGAAGAGAAAGAGGTTCATTTTAATTTTGCTTTTCGCTTAATTTGTGTTTTTCATATTTTAAATGCAATCAAAATTTTGACCGGCACGCCGGGACAGGGATCTCAAACCGGAACTATCCCGGTCAAACCGGGTCGTATGGTAAGCCTACACATAGACCACTTACCAAATTTGTGGCGGTTCCGAGTTCCGAGAATCGAGATCACACGCTGACCAGTAGGAAAGGTAGAAATAGAGCTGCGTGTCGAATCGAGTTGTTGTGGACAATTCGAATAATAATTTTAGTATGATTACTAGTACATTTACTAAATTAAAGGGAAGATGTAGTAGAAACTTATTTGTTTTTTCAATTTTATTTTCCATTAATACTTTTAAAATAGATTAGCAGTAGCGCTCCATTATTTTCACAATAATCATAGAAATTCGAATGCCTCACGCTATTTCACGTTCGCGAAACATTATTTATGTAACAGTAGAAGGGTGACAATATAGCAGTACATTCTGTACTATGTTACTTTTTTAATTTTATTTTATTTTTTGTATCTGGCTCAAATATATTAGTACACAGTAGAACCTCTATATGTCGATCGTCAAGGGACACGTCCAAAAATTCTATTTATAGAGTTTACGACTTACAGAGAATAGAGGTTTTGGTGTTTGAAGCGAATGGAACAAAACATTCTTTCGAGATTTGGAGGTTTTCAACTTATCGAGGTTCGACTTAACGAGGTTCTATTGTATAATAATATGGTTTCATCTAGACGTTTCCCTTCACCGAAAGCTCAAGCTCATTGCAGATGGCTTCGAACTCGCGATTATCATCATATCATATCATCCCCTCAAAACCTAACTTTTGTTATATTACTTCCCTTAATAATTCAGTAGGTGTGTCGGGAACTTCGTTTCTATACCTCGGGGGCAATATTTATTTCTGGATGAAACTATACTATTTTCTCAAATGGTAATGGTATTTCTAAAATACTTTTATTTAAACAAACAAACAAAAAAACTTTTTCACTATAACATGATTATATTGCGATAATAGCTCAGTTGTAGTATATACGACTTCGCGTCGTGGGACGTGAGTTCGAACCCAACCACCTACAATAAGCTTGAGCTTTCGGTGAAGAAAAACATCGCGAGGAAACTATAGCATGGTGGTAGGGCTTTTTCTGATGCCCGCCTGGCTAGCTACCACCTTCAAGTTGAAAATCTGCTGCCAAATACCAATAGATGTGTTCCGGCAGTTGCACTTGAGAGCCAATACCTCCACAGGTTTAGCGTGGCTACCAACTTGGGCCGTATTGTCACCCAAGATCAGGTTCGATTATGGCCATAACGCTAAAACCTCAACTATCTATTTTTGTTATTAAAATATATATATATCTTTAGTGTAAAAAGTTGTTTGTGTAAACGCGCTATTATTATAAACTGCCAGTCAGATATCAAATGAATTTTTTTTTATAAGCAAGAGTGATCATTAACGAAGGTTTTGTGTTAATTAATATCAAACTACCGCCAATAAGAGTGAAGCAGTATTGATCAAGCCACAGAAACGGGCACAAGGGATTAAATAAAAAAATATTACCACGCGAACGAAGTCGCTGGCACAATTAGTCTATACTTCTAATTTTCTCTTTTTATACTCCCACTTCCTTCATTACACATTACCTACAGATATCCATCCATCCATTCTACCGAAAGACGTCCACTGCTGGACATAGGTCTCCCCCAAAGACACCTATAGGCATTTGGTGACATATTTTGAACTTATATTGATATAAAATAAAACACGTTTGATTTTTATTTTATTTATTTTTCATAAACTACATCAGCCACGTATACATGATAGAATGACAAAGAAACAACACAGAATAGTGTAATACATTTAATTTGATAATATCATAATTATAGTATTTTCGGATCTAGTACATTAAACTCTTCTTTAAGTGAACAAACAACTATTTTATTAAAATATATAGTTATAACATGCACCAACTGTTTCCCCTTTCAGATGATGGCAAAATCTGGTCACTTCGAAAACATACACAGCTCGATACGTAAATTTATATAATAACTTTGAAATGACATCGAATAATCTAATCACCATATATTTCGCTAAGAGAAACATTCGAACATTAATTAAACAATGAATATAATTATATATGTTTAAATATCAATTATTTCCGGCAATATAATTTCATTTTATAAACATTCAGATTCATTATGAAATTGCCGTTATATCTTATACACGCATAATAAAATTTCTAAAACATTTATTAATTTTAAGTTAACACGAAGTTTAGGATGTCAGAAGGGTTTACAAAGACAGAGTGTCACGTAACATTCGAAATGTTACAGAGTTAAGAGTACGTAATAGGATCAATATAGTCCTTTGTGAGTTTAATAGAATTTTAAAAGGGCATTGAAATGGTTCAGTTAGTTTAAGTAATAATAAAATAGTTCGTCGAAAATGTTAAATATATAAGCTCAATAGTGATTTATATATATATATATATCTATTCACCTTAAATTTAGTGAAGTAGTTTCGCACTAAGCGATATAAATACGTAACGGCATAGAAAAAATATTGTCGAACATTATGCCTTAGAGAGATAGCAGTCCAAGATTAGCGAAGTTATAATATTCATAGAAAGGGATCACAAGATTTTTAGTCACTAGATTTTTATAATAATATCATAAAGTGTTCATAGTCTTTACATCGACAAGACACGATCACATAGAGTATTTTAAATGGAATATAGGTATATATAATAGTAATTTATTATATTCATATATATATTTATATATGGATACACCTATAATGTATCACATAGGTTCTCCAAAACTGAGCAAATACCACAACCTTTAAAATAATTAATGAAAATTTTGATAGGACATTTCAGAATCATGTTATAAATGAAGTAACTGAAACAAGTAATAATGTCGTATGTACTTTAGAAAATAAAATAAAAATAGTTACAACACAATGTTTATAGTAATTATATAAAACAGTCATCAAAAGTCTTAGATTAGTTTTTAATTTAATCTCTTTATTAGAATTAATAATTCCAAAAAATCGCTTTCGATGGTAAACATACGTAAATAGTTCAAAATTAATATTTTTTTTTTTTTTTTTACTAAAACTGTACTTTCATTAGTAAACCCATCAACGCATATGAGGGTTCATCTATTAAAAATCAAATTATATTTGCAAATGTAATCTACTAAGAAAGACAACCAAATAGGTAATATTTAGTAGTCAACTACTATAATATGCGAAATATTCGCACCGGTTAGTAGTAATTTGATATGGACTCTTCATCTACATACGACATTACTTCTGTCACTAATCACTTGACATTTATATTATATAGTATATATAATACATTGTTGAGATCAATAATCATTAAATATATATTAGGAAGCGAGAATCGAATTTAGCGGACGCCGTAAGATCACACTTTTGACAAACAGATGACAAGTGTATGTAGTTGGAAAAAGTTTATAAACAGTAGGCACATATATCTAAATATTTTTTAAATCTAATAATCCATATCAATATATAGTTTTAAATCTACACATATATAATGTTAATATTATTAATGAAATATCGATTACATGACATCTATTGATAGGGAAAGTAGATTTTTTAAATCTTCACTAATAGATCTTTATACCATCAAGAAGTTAATATCGAGTAAGACATTTATTTTATATATATGTGTATATATAGATATATATATTTATTATCTTGTTAATATGTTAATGTGACAACGATGAAGGGTGTTCCAGTTTACATTACTCGGTTCAACGATATTCTCGTTCACATCACCTCCAGATATAGAGTGCATGGATACATTAGTTCAGATTCGACTAGATGATCGGAAATAACGTTAAATAAAATATGTCAGAGTTCAACGTTTCGGGGGCGATTCATAATCGAATCAAATACATACCGATCAATGTATAATAATATTATAGACATTCTTTTTAAAATCTATCAGGCATTACTTTTAGCTTACCTTTCTACTTCTCACTTTCTGGACATTCTTATTAATTACCTAACAGATATAATAACCTCTTCATATATGTATGTATTCGTATAATGCAAAATACATATTATGTTATTTGATATATGTATAAAAATATAATATATTAATATAGGAAAGTAATAAATTAAGTTTTGAATACTTCGTGTGATATATTCTCATCACTTTTTATATCAATTTTAATATATATGTTTTATGTTTGTGTAAGGTGTTATAAAAATAATGTCCTGTTATCTGCATGACGAATTGTGTAAGTACGTGTAAAATTATTTTTTTTATGTTCAATAAATAAATAATTTTCTATCTCTGTTTCCTTTCATACTATATAGTATAAAATATATACAAAAAAATATAGATCGCAGTTTTATTACGCGATATGTCTTTATGATAAACATAAATAGATATATTTTTTATATAATAAATAATATACTTGGATGCAAAATAAAAACACATACATTTATTTATATCAAACCGATTTGATACCAACAAAAAATCACCTTCACACAATAGTTTTTTGAGTTTGTAAAACTGTGGTGATTTATTTAGTTTTTTCTAAGTATGAAAATACGTTTTTTTTTATACATCAACAACTGAACTCGTCGAAGTGTTCGAC
The DNA here is from genome assembly GCA_039707435.1 of Actias luna. NCBI lineage: Eukaryota > Metazoa > Arthropoda > Insecta > Lepidoptera > Saturniidae > Actias > Actias luna. Next base: position 20,064,965 of record JAZHAC010000001.1, on the reverse strand, counting down.
TGGAACGAGAAAAGGAATCACCTTTGTGCGTAGAATAAGGGATAGCAGATAGATCTGATATCGCGACAAAGTGCTAGGGCGATGTGTGAAATTGTTGCGAACTACATGGGCAATAGATTACTTAACCGTGACATAGGAATCACTACCGTAAACAGAATCGAGTTAACTCGTTACTGATAAAGTTTAAAAAATTACAATAAATCGAGTGATTATTCATTCGTCTTCCCATACGCATTCACGGTTAAGTATCATTTCGTAAATCAGATGTATGTAATCAGTTTTAGGCCGACGTTTATTATCGATGGGAACACATGGTATTATGATTAACGCATTGTGAGAGATCGATCGCACATTTAATGGTAGTTGTAACATGAGTTGAAATGTATCTAAGAAATAGAAGCTCGTGAAACAATTCGGTCGAGCGGCGCGGACGGGCGACGAGCGGCGTGCGGGTGTGCGGAGCTTACAACACGAGTGCCGCTTGTAGCTCGGCGAGTCGACTATTCTCCCAACTAATGTTACGCGGCTCTAATGTTAATCAAATTCTCTTTACGTACGCCCGGAAAACAGCTGGTACTGGAAGCAACCATAACAATATGTCATTAACGAGTCCGCCATACCTAGGCTTAGAAGGGACAAAGCATACAGTGGACGCGCCGATGACCGTGAGTGTCGCGCGTATCCCTGTAACCCAAAAGGTAACATTCCCACTCCATAAGACGTATAATACTTTATCGTAGAGACAGGCGACCACTATTCGATCACTTTTGCTGGCTTATCGATGTGTAAGTCGTTGGAATTGTAATTATTAGTTTACGATAGTGTTTATAAATCGGGCGGCTCGTGACGACAGCCGTTGCGATATGACCGTAATAAAGGCTTAACTGTAACCTACTCTACTTTTGGGTTCGGTCTGCATTAATGGGGGAGTCAGCTGGCGTTGGAACTTTGCAAGGGCGGAATAGGATCCCGGCACAATTGTAATTGAACAGCGGCTTTAAACTAAACACACTTTTATTTACCAGGTTCTTTTAAGGGTGTTCAAAGAAGATATATATGGCGTTATTGCATCGCATCTGCTTTATAAAAGTGCAGAAATTATATTATTTTTAATTGTTATTTACTCAACTTTATCTTGTAAAATTAAAAATGTAGGTACTACGGACTCTTATTGGAATAAAGCTGCGTGCGAAGACGGGTTACGGGGTGACGAGACGCTTCCCTGCCCGCCCACTCCACTACGCTGCAACAAGTGATACCGCATACCGGACGCAGAAAATTCACTGTCCCGTTTGGGAAATAAAAAAAGAAAACCTATTTTCTATGTGAAACATGTATTGGCGTGTTTAACAGTAAAATCGACCTACTTGCCGTGACGATAGATGGAGAGACGCCCGCTTGCCGTGACAACAAACGGTAAAACGCTCTGTTTTGCGTTACGCTTTCTATTTCCTTTTGTATTTGCGCGTATACTGCTAGACATTTAGTCGTCTCTCTATGTTTTTCTCAGCTATTTTGATATTATTGTAATTAAAATAATAACCATAAAAAAGTTTATTTTGTTAAGAAAACTATATTTTTTTTATTAATTATACATCTAGTATTAACTTAAATGTTTCATATCTGTCAGGCGTCCCGTGGCGGCCATTTGTATTTAAATAATCGCATGGCATTATGACAGCTCTGATAGTTTCAGCTTTCGTTTTGCCAACCATAATTTGGATGCAAAATTAATTATCTATTTTAAAATTAACGAAATAATATTTAATATGTTTTGGGATATATTGTATGGTTCTTTGTTTATTCAATTTCCATGTATTAACAATAATTTTATATGTAATAATATTTAGCTGCACACGATCGGTTTAAGCTTAGTCCAGTATGCGGTCTCAGTGGGTTCTAAGGACTACAGTCTACTGTACTAATTGATACCAACAACTTTGTTAAATAGTAAGAATTATACCAATGAGCGGTTGTTTCGTACAGTACTACGTACTCCACGGTGGTTGTGATTCAATTGTTTAAATCACAGGGAAACAAATTAAATGAAATGTAAATATAGATATGAAATGATCGATATGTATGATAATAATGAAATTAAATATATATTATACACATTCCGATTTTTTATAAACATATCATTAATAAATAATATAAAATTATAAAATGAAACAACGAAAATGTTCGAATCTAGGTGCAGCACGATATCTCGGTACTGGGTGATTCTTGAAAACAATAATTTTTAATGTCAACCAAGTGAAACCATAGACATTTGAGTTAACGTAATAATTCTATGTCTATATGTAGAAAGGTGTAAAAAAATAAGATTTAAGTAATCAAGATAAGGTTATTGTGATTCTTGTGGAATAATTTAAAAACTTTTTTTTTCTTGTTGATATCAAAGTTTTACAATTACCAAAAAGGGTTAAAATCAAAGAAGCTATTATTAAATATATATAACGTTACGTTTCTACCAAATCAGACAAAAACTATTAATAGATTTAAAAAAAAAACAGAATTGTAACGGACTATTGAATAAATAAGATATATAAAAAGCGTTTTTATTTCTTCGATTATTAAATATTAATTTTATTGACAGACAAAAGATAATAAAAACGTTTAAAAAAATATATAGTTTAGTGTCGATAACAGATTGTATTTTTTTTTTATAAACTAAAACTTTTATTTCCTTGTAACCAGGACGGTGTCAACGTCTCTATTAAACAAAATGAATAATAGATATTATATATATACATGATTACATATATAATATGATATATATATGTGAATTATACTGAACCCGAATTACACGTGTTCATTTTTGGCACGAGACTTTCTTCTTTTTATAACCTGCCATTGAGATAAAAAAGTAAAGTATGTCAAAAATAACTTACAGCTTCCAATTATATAGTGTAAGTCTACCTGCTTCCGTGTATATACAACATTCATATAACAACACCTTATCACAGCACCAATATACAATCTCACGCTGTCGGTAAACGTAAAAAATCTTTGTTTTTTGAAATTTTGAAACGATAAGATTTTTTTTTTGTAATGTCTACAATCAGACATTCCCCTCGCAGTTTAACATGTGGTCAACGTTATGTCCATATTAAATTCATTTAAAGTGTGCACATTATTTTCCCTCATATCAAGTCGTATAGATATACCGCATATAGCATTATATATATATTTTTTTAATATTATATAATAAGATAGTATATCGATTGTTGAATCATTTGAGCGGTAAATATTATACTAAAGTTATTACGACATATATATTCCAATTTATCTTGTCACCATTTATAAAGGTACATTATCGGAAACAGAAGAAATAAAACCATCGACAAACTAAATATTACTTCTAAATAATGTTCGCAAATAAATGTAATTATAACAATAGACAATTTAAATACAACACCAATGTACAACTAAACATCAAGGGTTAGGGCTTGGGGCGCCGTTGTTGAATTACGAAAAAGGGCGATTCTTTGTAAGTATGTTCGCCGGCGATGGTCGGCCTGCGTCCGGGACGTCCGCACAGCCGGAATACGCGCCGGGATGGTAAGGCGGGCGGACGTCGGCGAGGATCTCGTACGCCGTACAGCGGCCGTTTAGCGGCCGTTTAACGGGTCAGGGCAATGTTAAGCGACGGGCACTTCCTGACCGCCATCGCGGTGTTCCGCAGGGCGCTGTATCCGGCCGCGGTGGCGCCCCGGAGCGAGCTCCAGTGCTGTGGCGTAGCGGAACTGCTATGGCTGCCGACGGGCAGGTGTCTTACCATGCCGCTGCTAAGCTGATGCAGGAGTCCAGAGCCCTGAGAGTTACTCAGGCAGGCGGAAGGTCGGCGTGACCTGATCGACTGCATCGACGACGTTAGTAGGAACGGCACGCTTGAGGATGTGTTTGGCATGGATCCACCCTACGCAGTCAAAACCAATAATACTTCTTTATTATAACATTTTAACGGGTCGAAGACGTTTTTATAGTTGAATAAGTCGATATAGACGCCAATTTTTTTTTTACCTTTTTTTATCATTCTAATACAAATATCTTTAATGAAATTTGAACTAATAATATAGATGAACATAAGATACTGATATGCTCTATTGGCTTCCGGCGATATTAGGTATAAAAAGGTAAACTCCAATGCCGTTGGACTCATCGCGATAAAAATTGGCATGTATATCTATTTTTCAAGAAAAAGCTTATTATGGTATTGTAAATAAGTTAGATAGAGTTGTAGATGTAGAGATATCAACAATTGATATTTCTAATTACAATGGACAGAAACATAAAGCAGTTAGTAATAAACTAATCGATATACCCAGTTATTTATATAGCATGACCTAATTAAAACTAAAGAATTTTGTAATGGATCTAGATAATGGAGATTTAAATTTAAGCTTACACCCTGTAACTAGTATATGTAGGCGGCTATAAATATTAGTATATACAATGCAAATTCTACAGATATTAGGGAAAAAATGAATAAATTATAGGTTCCTATTATATAAGGTTACATAATAGTTTACAACCATATTCTTACCTGACATAACGATGTAGCTGGGGGAGGTAACAAATTAAATCTAGTGAGGTATCTGGCTCCTAAGTAGATTTCCGCCATAGTCAAATGGGCAAGCATGGAAGCCTGCTCATTTAATTCATTTTGACGTTTTTGTTGTTTAATATTAATAAGGGACGCCGTGAGATGGTAATGCACATACTATGTGCTAAGGCGACGACAATTTTCTACATTATTTAAACCGACCCGTTTAATAAACATTATAACTGAATATTTTTTTATTTAAAAGAAAACGGGTCTAAAGGTGTATTATTACATTTGACACTTCCTGAAAATTTGGTATTCTAACACAACGATACAGTTCTGAAGCATCGTGTTTAGTTTCTTTTGAAATAAATACCTTTTCCTTAGACATATGTACTTCTTTTCGTTATATACGTCGTCTGAATATATGTAGAAAGTGTTGTGTGCCGGAACATTGCTAGTGACGACGAACGGATGAGGGTAGACACGTATTAATTGGCGTTGCGAACGAAGACAGTGCAACGCGCAGTTGGGTCGTGGCCTCGGCCGGCGAACCGCTGGCCGAAACGTCGAGCAAACTTAAACATTTAGGATCATTAGACCCGTTTTTTTTTTTTTGTCATATTTAGTTATAAAAAGTAATATCCTCGAGACCTCAAGCTAGATACTAATCTAGTCAAAGCTAAATCTAAATTTGACTACAAATGCAATTTTAATAGTTATAAAGAAAGATGCAATTTTCTCTAATTTAGACTCGTACTGACACTAAGACTACTTTCTACGAAGAGTATTATATCGTTTTCAAGTGAAAGCTTCTGTAGACATTTTTGGAATAGAGGAGAAAGTAATATACTCGTCTGACCGTAACACTCACATACGTATATATACATATGTAAGTATACGTGTGTGTATATACATATGTAAGTCTAACTAAGAAATTTTCACTTCCAACGTACAGTCCTATGACTGACAGTTATTAGTTATATATATTTATCATCATTGTTAACCCCTCATTGCTGAAACAAATAAAATTAACATTTGGACTCATAGGTGTCGCTATATACAGTAGAACCTCTATAAGTCGAACGTCAAGGGAGGCGCCAAAAAATTCGTGTTACAGAGTTTTTTACTTGTAGAGAATTGAGGTTTTGATGTTCGAAGGGAAGGGAACAAAACGTTTTCTCGAGATTTGGACGTTTCCAACTTATCGAGGTTCTACTGTATTTCATAAGTGGAGGAACGGGCTCAAAATTTCATTAAAGGTTTGGCCTGTTATTCCACACTATAAAAGGTGAAGTAACAAATTGGAAAATTGAAAAACACAACTTTATAAAATTAATTCCACAAAAAGTTACCGTTTCAGTGAGGATTAGAGATGAATGTCATAAATACCCTATTAATGTTCATACTGAGATCTCAAACTAACGTCCTACATAAAGCCTTGCCTTCATATTGTATGGCTTGAATATTTTGTAGGAACTATCCTATAAGAATATGGAGATTGTCTCTTCGCTTCTTGGTCTATGTATTCAATGTACTGTGCCATATAGATGACAATTGAGATATAAAAATTGTACTAATTAGCTGATAGAATAAGTCACCAATAAAAGTATGTGATTACTTTTAGCAAAACTATACTAATTTCGGAGCAGAAACTTATTTTTTTTTTTTTGTCATCACAAAAGTCACACAGTACAAATAATACAGATATTGATTCTAATTCTTCGAATAAAGTTTAATATGGATATATATGACATATTACAAATACTCAGTTATAATTAAATATTGCATGCTCTAATTATAATCTATTTTATCTATTGTGATGATTAAGTACAGCGTTATAAGCATGAATTCTATAACACTTTAGTGGTGCCTCACTACATTGTCTACAGTGAAATGCGAACGTTGCCAGATGTATGCTCGTTACCAGATCGAATCTTATAACTGATGTTACCGATTCCAGGTAATTCAAATAAACCATTCAACAGATTCGATCTGATAAAACTTGGTGACGTTAAATCGCTAAGGCAATAAAGAACGCCACTACTTACAGAAGACAAGAGACTAGTTCGTCCTTTTTTGATGGCGTATGAAAGAGGAAAAATACTCACGTTCATGCCCCGTGCAAGCTGCGTTGAAGAATAAATAGCGACAATAAATGAGACAGCGATGTTTACAAGGCCAACAGCCCCGTTATTAATGAGGAAATGTTATCTAACTTGCATATTACGTCCCGTTATACAAACATACAATATTTACATAACCTAGAAAGCTTGCCGAGCTGAGTTCCATGTACATATATGCTAATAGAGAACGCGTTTTAGCCAATTTCATTAAAAAAAAAAAAACCCAATACCATTATTACCACAAAATTAAAACAGATAATATAAAGAATTTAATCATGTTAAATGTAAAACTGAAAAACTTTTAGATTTCATAATTTACAAGCAAGGAAACTTAAATTTTACAGCATTATAATCTGCAAGTATCGAATCTTCGGTGCACGATAATGTGTGAGAAATGTTAATTTTGTGTCGGTAAACTGGTCGGATTTGTTAGACTTTCTGATAAGCAGTGACCAACAGATGTTGAATCCGGAGGGACGGGAGACATATGTTTAATCCCAGCCCGGCATCGGACGGACAAATCCAACGCGGCGAGGCGTTCATGCATCGCAGAATATCGACATTACAACAACCGTTACAAACATGCACCACTTCGATTCCCTTGAAGGCTCAGTCAGTCGTTTCGTAGAAATGGAAGTACAGCCTGGTGATGTGATGCGATGAAATATATAATGATCGGATAGAGACAGTGGGACGCTATGTGTGAAGTCGGACACTGTAAGTTCAACCAGAATCGTGCAGGTGTGTAGGTACGTGTATGATAATGGCGTGAACAATTAGACACCATCTCTCCCGGTCAGTGTGGGAAGAAGACAACTGCAATAGAACAGATCACAATAATGTTAAGCCGTTCCAAGTCGACATTCAATAGAGGGATTTGGGATCACGCGGCCAGGCAGGCGCTCCTTGTGCACATCACTTACGGCGCATTGTGACGCCGACGGCACGGATAGGCTCGAGCCTGACCCACCACGTCCCCTGTACTGGTAGCCCTGTCAAAATAACCACTGTCACTACCACTCCATCATTCGGTAACTCCTTCGATCCTGTTAACATTCTACAGCCTCATATATTTTATTTGTTATATCAAAGAAAACTGAGTAATGTGTGTACGTGCATCGACTTAATCTAGAACTCACTGTAGGCGGTGACAGATTCACAGCTGAACCGCGACGTTCCTGTGGGCCGATGCTAGAATGGCGACGCGTTGGCAATCCGGAAGCCCCCCCGGGAGTGCCTCCGGGAGATGATACACAGGAGGGAGCGATGCGAATTTTGGGTGTCATTAGAGTGTTGTCTGAGAGGCGACGATTCGGGAACGCGTTGGCAACACGGAGGAAGTTGTTATCGTTATTGGTAGAGTTGCTCGATCCAAATATCCATTGCCCGATGCCAGTATCTAAATAAGAGAAACATAACGATTATTGTATAACATATTAATGTAAGTAATAACACGTTTTCAAGTGAAACTGCTTTGGGTGTGGCCGGAAACGAATTGAAGATATGTATTTTGTATATCGAAAAGAATTATCTATATATATTAAAGTTTCACTTCTCGTGGGTGAATATTGGTTATGTTCGACGTACTTTTAAAGCCGCCACTGGTTGCTGGGCCGGGAGGTCCACTGACGGAATTCTTGCGGGCCATATCTTCAGCGCTGGATGTTTTGCGTTGCTCGACACGCAGGTTTGGGATGTTGAACGGCGGCGCCGTCATATTGTCCGTGCTCATTTGATGGCGCAGCAAGCGGTACCGCTCTGGGCTGGGTAGTGCGGTACCGTCTGGTCTCAGCTTGCAGCGTTGACTCCGCTCGATATTGTCGAGCATGTCATAAAGGATCTACATTCAAAATGTATTAACATTTAGCTGAAAATACACGCATATACAGATTTGTATATTTAATATCGCTAAAAATGTACCTCCATAAGATTGGCAAACTGATCGACATTCAAAGCTGGGTTGACAGTTTGCGGAGCGAGTGACGGTATCATCTTCGTCGCCATCACGTTCGTGGTGAGCCCGAATTTTTTTTCCGTGAGCATTGATTTATACATTTCTGTAATAAGTTTCACATACTGTTTCATCAGAAAAATCAATAACAAAAAAAAAGAAAGAAAAAGTTACCCCGATCATATTCCAAAACGCACGTATCGCCAGCCCAATCGCTTCTGCACAAGTGTACATTGCATAACATCGAACTCGCCATATTAAGGAGAAACTAGCTTAATTATTGACATTCACGATCAAATTTAGTTAACCTCAGTCTTGCAGTGTTACATGTATTACGCTGGTAACGTACAACGGTACTTACTGACGACACGGTTTATGATGTCCGGGTCGCTGAACTTCATGGTCAGCAGTGTCGGTATGACGTATTCCAGTACGTGACACCTATCGAGCCGGCAGAGCACTTTCTCGAAGAAACCGAGGACCAGGCTGATTATTTTAACATCGCTCTGGTTCCTCTCGAGGATGATCTTGACTTTCCCGAGGACGACGCCGTGCAGAATCCTGTCGTCGATTATCTCGGACACGTTTTGGAGGGCGATCAGAGAAGCCGTCTAGAAATTTCGGATATTTATAACAAATATACTAGTTTCTCTTAGTGGAAATGAAAGAAAATTGTGAGTGTCAGTACGGAACACTCGGTTGGAACGAATTTCCTTACGTAGTATATTATTATCGATAAACATATTATATTATTGATTTGTCAATCAAGGAAATAAATAAATTACTTACGACTGAGTAATTAAATTAAATGAAACGCAGAAATACTTAATGAATTAGGAAATTTTGTAATTACATTTTTCTAGTTGTGAAAATTAATAATTTATTGTAAATCATTTAATTAATGTGATTCATTACAATATAATACGATAAGTAACAGATGACGCGTATGACGTGTACGAACTATTCCTGCGCCACCGTCGAGGACCTACTGGCTGTCTTGGACCAATAAGCGCGCACCTACGACTGGGCACAGCCAATAGCGTACGCGCTATGAATAACCGCGCACACTAAAGAAACATACTGCAATATAGAACAGGCTAAAGAAAGGGTCGTGACGGAAAAATCTTACATTATAATTTCTGTAGCTTCCAACCGTACCGTGCTATGAGGAACTTTGTTCCAAAAAACTATATAGCTCCGTACACAGATAGGCGACATTGTATATAGCATATATGCGCGCACATCAATAAAAAGATCAATAAAATAGCGTCATGTCGTTTGCCGTCACGGCGGAAGGGTCGATTTTACTCCTAAGTCTCGCCAATAAATGGTTCACATAAACAATGATTTCGGTCATCTATTTGCGTAGATTTTTATAATGAAAGGAAAAATTGCTTCACATCCACAGGAACACTGACCTGTAATTGGTTGGCGTTACTGTCGAGCGATCTGTACAGTAACGGTATGATATCATTAGCGCCTTCAGTTTTCTGAGCTTTCCTCATGATGATGTGCAAATTTTCCAAAATAGTGACCGAGGATTGAACGGTCTTCGACGTGCCGATCAACATCCTATAACAACACACGAGAAACAGGTGTCGTATTAAACTCTACATATACATGTACTAAAGTTCGCCAGTCTTTTTACTGTCTGACAGGTATAAAGTCGCTTCAGGACGATGCAGTATCGTACGATGTAGACATATACCCACCTTTAACCCTAGAACGTTAATACTCACTTAATAACTGGCAGGACGTAGTACACGAACTCGTCCGCGGAAGCTTCGTTCGTAAGCCACATGATTGGCTGCAGAGCGGCCGTCAGTACCTCGGTGGTTCTGATCTCCATTTTGAGTGCGGGCCAGACATTCTGCCAGCGCAATTTCTGAAAAAAAAAAAAAACAAAAAATTCAAAAAGTGTCCACTTACGTCCGCACGACCGACGTCCGACGACGAAACAGCAATGGCCTCTCTCGCTCCCTTGGACTCGCCGCGAACCGACTTCACCCAACGGAGCGTCACACGAAAAGGTTGCGTATCAGAAATTCAAAGTCCTTCGAACAAGTTTCACTCCAAAAGACTCTTGATATAAACAGCGTATAAATATTACTACCAATGGTCCGATGACCAGTTGACCAGGTTCAAGGAAAGACCAAACCTATTTAGTGAATAAAAAAAAAAGTCTTCAAGAACAAGTGTATTTGTTTGTTTTTTAACAAATCATTAAGTTAAGAACGATCCAACAAGTAACTCTAGAAATACAAAGGGAAAAAGTCATAAGACAGACCAAGCTCCTTATAAATAAAATCTATTACGAACACAGAGTTACAAGGTAATTTTATATTTAAATAGCTATTCCTGCCACAACGTTTAATAACGTGACAACGTGACTGCGACAACGTGAAAATTATTTAGGTACTGTTGGCCGTTATCAAACTTTTCTCAATACAGCTTTGCTTCTATCGATGGTTGCATGATGTTAAATAGCCTAAAGCCTTCTTTGATCATTGCTCTGTTAAATACAAAAAGGGTTTTTTCAATCCGACTGTTTGCTTCTGAAAATAGTGCGTTAAAACAAAATTTTCTACTTTATAATATTAATATATATAGTTCGCCCGGAAGTCGTTGTTCTGTAATCTATTATATCGTGGAATGTTTATGAAGTAGGGTTGTTACGAAAGCGGATATCCTGGAGTCGAAGCTGGAACCGGATGTTTATAATTTTCTTTATCGCAGTCGAAGGCGGAATCAGATTCAAAGCGGAAGTAGAAAAGAAGGCAGAAGTGTTAAATAAATAAATTATATATTAATATTATTCAATACTAGAAATTGAAACAAGCGACGAAATTTGGTATCTTCCATAAAACTTATGAAGCGATGATAGCTCAGCTGTAATGTGTACGACTCAGCGTCAAGGTACGTGAGTTCGAATCCAACCACCTACAATGAGCTTGAGCTTTCGGTAAAGGAAAACATCGTGAGGTAACCACAGCATGGTGGTAGGGCTTTTTCTAATGCCCGCCTGGCTAGCAACCACCCTCAAGTTGAAACCCTGTCACCGAATACCAACAGGTGTGTTCCGGTAGCAGCACTTGAGAGCCAGTTCCTCCACAGGTTTAGCGTGTCTACCAACTCGGGCCGTATCATCACTTAAGATCAGGTGAGATTATGGCCATAACGCTAAACCTTAACTATATAAAAAAAAGCTATGTAGAGCCAGCCTATGAAAATGAAGTAATTCCGTCAGCTACAAGAAAAATTTTGTATCTACTCAAACTAGTCGCAGACACTTGTTGTGTGGCAATCTCCGTTATAACCTCCGAAGCCGAAGTCGGAGGTGTCAAATCAATCGGAAGTTCCGACCTTTCAGAATCGGAGTCAAAACTCCGTAACATACCTAATACGTAACATCGTTACGATAAAATACATATATAAATATGACACGAATTTTATGTATATTAGTCAACTAGTTTAGAAGTTACACGATCACTAACATACGCACCCAAGATTTCTGTATATAAAAACAAAACGTGTCGTCCCGGTTTTCATGTAGTGAGTAATTCAATATTAGCGCCACCTAACGCGTCCAGGAGAACCAATAAATAATTTACTAAAAACATTACACCGGTGAACGAGGTCGTAAGAAGAAAATCCATTTATATTTATAAAGGCGAATCAGGGATAATTAAAGATTTATTTAAAATAGTCATCTAAACAGAAGGGAAATCTTTAAAAAAATATTCACGTCTATGTTTTACATTTAGCCTTTCTATTTGCTTAATTGTCGTCTGAGTGCTTTTCAGGATGTAGACAAAACATCACATAGTCGGCAAAGAGAAATCATAAAAAAATATTTACTATTACAATCTATGAGTGAAATAAAACTGTGAGCGAATCGAATCTTTGTATTTATAATATTACTAGCTTTTATCAGCGGCTTCGCTCGCATTTAAGTCATTATATCAATAAAAAGTATCCCATGTAACTTCTAATACTTCCAAGAATATATGTACAAAGTTTCATGATGATCGGTTAAGTAGTTTTCGCGTGAAAGCGGAACAAACAAACTTACATTCACATTTATAATATTAATAGGGACGTTAAAGGAATTGAAAATATATAACCTTTTTTTTTGTTTCATTTCTGACTCTCCCCTTTTGCACCGTGAAAATACTAGATAGATTTGATGATATTTGATTTGTTTCTAATGAATATTTTACAAGCGTATTGGATAAATAAACTTTTTTCATATTTGTTCTACAACTTTATTGTTGATAAAACAATTTCTATAGTATTATTCGATCTTTATATATATATATAAAAAATTCGCGTCAAGTTGTTTGTCCGCGATGGACTCCTCAACTACGGAACCGATTTTAATGAAATTTTGCACACAGTGCGCAGTTTGATCTAACTTGAGATATAGGATACTTTCTATCTCGATCATGATCATAACGTGATAGATGTCGCTGTGATCGATGTGATTGACAACTCGAAAAGACAGAACAAGGAAATCTATAGGGTACATAGAGTCCGATAGTTAAAAGGGCATTTGAAAGTATAAATTGTATACAAAAACGAAGAACATGTGATCAGTGTAATATCTCACATATTAAAAAACCCTACCACCACGACGATAATGTTTCACAATATACCCGTTACTCGTACGGCAAATCCGTGGTTTGCTAAGAAGTTCGTATCTGATCGTGACATTATTATTAATATTTTAAACAATATATCTACAATAACAATAATATTTTAAGCAATTCGGCGTTTATATATATATAAATATTAATTTTATTTGTGATTCGTACATCCCCATTTTTTTTTTTATAAACATAAATTTAAAATATCACCGGATTAATCTCGATCACCCAGTTGCTAACAATAATACCTTCTATATTAGTACTGTTGTGTCTGTGACTCGATTGTACAATGAAGCCGTATTCAAACACACCTCATTAGACATATTTGAGCACAGAGCTTTAATATACTTAGACACTTAAATGTATTTTATTTAATTTTTATTTTTATATTAATTCTGTAAATTATATATTTGGTAGTATATGAGATTTTATTTTAATATTCTCTTTACATTTCACATCCCGTTTTCTTTCACCGGGTTTAATTTTACTTTTTATGTCTGAATGAGGTTTTACCTTTGCCTTTACTAATTTTTTTTTATGTTTACTATTTATAAATAACTTTTTAATATTGCGAAGTGTATTAGTAATGTTAATACGTATTTGTGCTTCAGTCTAGTATACATAGTTTTATTTATTTTGTTATTTTTTGTTCCTTACTTCACTGTCGACTGTTGTATTTTCTATAGTTATGAATAAAACATACCTTGGGTATAAATGGCAACGCTTCAATGAGAGTGTTGCGATAAAAGTTATCCTTCTGCACTGGATCCTTCATTGTGATGATATCTAGAAATTGCAGTGCTTGTATAGCGGGCTCGCTCTGGCACCTGTGTATAGTTAGAAAGGGTAGTAAATTATATGAACGCTGTGTTCGCGACTTTTTTTTTTTTTTTATAGTTAAGGCTTAGCGTTATGGCCATAATCTCACCTGATCTTAAGTGACGATAGGGCCCAAGTTGGTAGACACGCTAAACCTGTGGAGGCACTGGCTCTCAAGTGCTGCTGCCGGAACACACCTATTGGTATTTGGCGGCAGATTTACAACTTGAGGGTGGTAGCTACCCAGGCGGGCATTAGAAAAAGCCCTACCACCATGCTATGGTTTCCTCACGATGTTTTCCTTCACCGAAAGCTCAAGCTCATTGTAGGTGCTTGGGTTTGAACCCACGTCCCTTGACGCGAAGTTGTGCACACTACCACTGAGCTATCATCGCTTAGATCACTTTGTACACGTGAAAGTAAAAATTGCCAGATCTTGGATCAATACAGCTTTGCTTCCGTTGGTGGTAGCGTAATATTAAACAGCCTAAAACAGGGGTTCCCAAAGTGTGCACCGCGACGCCCTGGTGCGCCGTAAAGAGTCAAGAAGTGTGCCGTGAACGGTTTCTCTTTACCATTCTCGTATCATTGTGCCTATGTATTTCGACCAGCTAGATAGGTGAGGGGGCCACGACATAATAGTAAATATGTATGTGCGCCACTAGCTGAAAAAGATTGGGAACCCTTGGCCTAAAGCCTTCCTCAATTTAGCGCGTTCAAACAAACAAACAGTATTTTCCGCTTTATTATATTAATTAATAGACATTTATTCTTAAATATTGATGTAATATTTATTAACTGTCTCTATGATGATTGAAGGATTTGTGATTATTTATTCAATAATTTCCATTCGAAATGTATCAAATAGAATATAGTTGCCTAAATGTATTAAAGTTGAACATTAAATTATAAAATAAACGTTAAAGTCTTTCTAAACGTTAAACTTAATCTAATATCCAGAGGTGTGTTCCGGAAGTTGCACTTACGTGCCATTCTTCCACTAGGCTTAGCGTGTTCACCATTTTGGGTAACATCGTCACTTAATATCATAAAAAATTTTTAGTTTTAAAATATTAAAACAGTTACACGGATACATAATGAGTTACAAATCCACAATTTTCATCGTAATACGATTTATGACTTATAAATATTTTTATACTTATGCAGCGGTGATAATATTGCTTTAATACTTGAAGTATTTGATGAGTGGCAGCAACTGAGTGCTCGGACGAGGGTGTGGGTCACGCGCCAGGAGTCTCTGCACCGCCTCCTGCAATCCGGCTGGCACACGAGGCAGCACTGCGTTGACTTGCTGCTCCAACTGCGAGGATATTATAAATGTAACAGGGGAATGAGGAGATCCGCAGAAGAACCACAGTAACCGACATTGCCCGAAGAAATGCTAAAGTCAAGTGACAGGGGACTGGACACGTTGCTCGCAGAACCGATGCCCGGGGGCTAACAGGTTCCCGAATGGCTACCACGTACCGGAAGACGTAGACCTGGTGAAGGGCTCGGGAATCCGCTGGATGCGGGTGGCAGATCTTTGGGGGACACCTGTGTCCAGCAGTGGATGTCTTTCGGTTGAACAGATGAATGGATGGAACCATTCATTCATAACGTTATCTTGGTCATTTTTGTGCTCGTTGCCTCGAGGGCTGTGTATCTACCGCACTAGCCACCCAAGTTAGGTGAAGCTGTGGAAATCCCTTAGGCTAATGTGCATTCGATAAAATAATCGTAAATGACAAAACTTCAGGATATAATTGTTATAATTCAGACCGAACAGGGGAAGATTTTAAATACTCTACAGTAGAGTTTTTTTTTTATAGTTAATGCTTAGCGTTATGGCCATAATCTTACCTGATTTTAAGTGACGGTACGGTCCAAGTTGGTAGACACGCTAAACCTGTGGAGAACTGACTCTCAAGTGCAGCTGCCGGAACACACCTATTGGTATTTGGCGGCAGGTTTACAACTTGAGGGTGGCAGCTAGCCAGGCGGGTATTAGAAAAAGCCCTACCACCATGCTATAGTTTCCTCACGATATTTTCCTTCACCGAAAGCTCAAACCCATTGTAGGTGCTTGGATTCGAACTCACGTCCCTTGACCCGAAGTCGTACGCACTACCACTGAGCTATCACCGCTTCACAATCAGATAGAAATAGTGGGAGAAAAGGAAACCAAATTCTGCTACATGTGTTCATAAATTCAGAAAGAAGGGACGTTTTAATGATGACCTCAAAATCATTTTAACCTTAGACATTTATAGTCAAAGTTAGTCTTTCTCGAAGTAACTTATGCTATGGGCTCTATTGATATATAACGTCTGAACAACTTTACCTGACTTTGGCAACGAGCGACATACGATAGACAGATCAATTAAGCCTCAGCTTAGGTTGTTGCTGTGAATACGATTCTGCAAATCGCATCTATACACGTCTATAGATGTATAAAATACGAGCTTTGCCTTTGCATAGCTTTTGCTGCGAGCTTTCATGTAAAAAAATTTGCCCGTTTTTGTAACTCTTTCAATATACCATTGCTAATATTGATATGCGTCTAAAGCTTTTAAAAGGATTACAAACCAACAAACTCTTACGCTTTTTAATATTACTAGATTATACGTGCGGCTTCGCTCGTGTTGATATCGATTTTGTCAAACAAATCGTTTCATAAAGAGTTTCATACAAAGTGTATCCCTGTCTTTATCCCACTTCCAATAAAGATTTCACAAGAAAAAGTAGCCTTTCTCCGTCTCCTGGGTCCCATTTATCTCTATACCAACATTTATGACAATCGATTCAGCGGTATAGGCGAGAAGGCGTAACAAACCAACAAACAAACACACTTTCGCACTTACAATATATATAGAAGCGAGAAATAAAGTTAATTTATTGAATAAAGTAGAAGTCACAGTGTGACACATTGGGATCCTTCGGCGAAAACAGCAAATCTGTCAAGCTTTGCGTTTTTCGGACTCAGTTCCGGAAGTATGTTTCAGGCTCTAGCCATTTTGGATCGCTTGACATCTCTCTTTTGAGGTCGTGGCAAAAAAATGAATTTATAAAAAATAAAATACTTAACCAAAGAGATCTCCAGAAATGAAGGATTAATGTCTTAGCTTCTTGTTTCCGAGGTTAAATAACGTTTGCAAATAATACTATGGCCTTCCGGCTTTAATACAGATATATCCGGTGTTATCGGGGCATCAGGAGAACAAGTTGAAATACCAACTTCCGGTATAGACGGATCTCTGTGTGTAATACATCCTGCTAAACAGTACTTAGATTAGGTAACTGATCTGCATACTTATAATCTCCTAGCTGAGCCCGTGGCTCTATTCGCGTGGGATTAAAAATTATTCAATCATTATGGCATTTGTAAATTTTTTCGATAAGGCTTTTTATTTTTCTATTCGCTGATTGGTTGGGCGGGGTATGAGGGACTCATCCGGCAATCGGAATCACCAGTAATACTCACTAAAACCTTACGGTGCTTTCTATTGCTTATTGGGCCGGCTAACAGGAACTGTGTTTACATTCCATCTGCTCCATTTTAATAAGGCTTTACGCCTATTACTTGTAACGTAATGTTACATAACGTAAAACTTTTATCAATAATCGTTCGAACTATCGAATATTTATCTATATCAAATACCTAGTTCTTAAGATTAACGTGTGTTACGTACCACGTCTACTGAGTATTAATATGGAAACTTAATAATACTATATACTTTAAATTAATGAGATGGAGGGTAGATGATAACACAGATTACTATATAAGTGCGATGCGAGCTCGGCTATTGGTTCTTGCGAAGACTACGTCCAGCGAAGACTACGTCCATCCAACACCGATAACTCAATCTTAAAATAGTACAGTACAATCCAGTCCACCGACTTCCTTGCCTCTCTTAACAATTAGTATTTTTAACATTTCACAAATTAGTAATTTATCTAAAGGTCTACTCCAGTAGGCCAGCTCTTATTATTTTATATAATATTTTCTCTTCCGGCAGCAGTCCATGCCAAGGGCCAGCCACAACGGCACCCTTGTGCCCGCTGCCTCGGGGCTGAGTGCCCTCAGCATTCGCCCCAGAAAGTCCTGCCAAGCTATAAAAGCCCCTCCGGCTAACAGCGTATGTCCATTCGAAAAAAAAAAAAAAAAAAAAAAAACGGCTATTGGTTCAGTTCAGTCGAAGCGACACTCGAGGCGAGTTCGGTCAGTTCAGTTGAGTTAAGATCGTTCGACAGTACGGACGTGTTGTAGTAAGCGGAAGCTCTGCTGTAAATATAACGGTTGTGGAACGAGACTCTGAGTATGGTAAGTTACCTCCACGGTCTGTAACACGCGTTTAAACAAACAAACTTCACTTTATAACGTTAACAATATAGATACTAATATATTACATGAAAGATTTTATTGTTTGTTTAAAGTTCGAAATTTAAATATAATGATATTGTTTATTATCAGAAAACGGTACCTACTGCTCCTAGAAACAAAGTTCCGGGTATAGCTAGTAAGTTAGTAAGGGTAGTAATATAACCAGGGTTATAAAGGGAAGCTCAGTTGGTAGTCTGTACTGACGCCCTATCAAAGGACGGAAGTTCGGATTCACCTGTAATGAGCCCGATCTTCCGGGTAAGGAAAAAATCATGAACAAACTGTCGCAAGGTGGTACGGCTTTTCTTTATGACCAACTGGTTAGCTATCATTCTTAAGTTGAAAACCTACCGCCAAATACCTATAGGTGTGTACCGGCAGTTGCACTTGACAGCCAGTACCTCTACAGGTTCAGCGTGTCTACCAACTTGGGCCTAACGGTGACATATGGCCGTAACGCTAAAACCTTAACTATAAAAAATAAAAATACCCACCTCCCAACCTCACATGAAGCAGTATTGTCGTTACAGTGTTATGAAATTAAATTTAACAGCCTATAATAGAGTTAATGACATAAGCTTGTACTTACGAATTCGATTTGCTTCAAATACAGCACTGGATTATTATTGGCCTGTATTATTGGCTTCCCGTGGTTGAAAATAGCGCAGATGACGAGCCCCAAGGAAAACATGTCCGATAGTATGTTGCACTGGCCATTGATCTGCACTTCAGGCGCTTTGGAAATATCAACATCACATTATTATTAATTGACTCTATTAAATATAAAAAAAAAAAAATTAGGCCACAGTGGTAGTTCCTAAGATTAGCGTGTTTAAACAAACAAACTATCTTTTCTGCTTTATAATATTAAATATTTCTTTAGATAAAGTAACGTCATTTCCAGAAATTATTGTTAAACCTCAGAACAGAAACGCTCTACTGAATTACGCACAATAGTATTACTTAGTATGAAAATACATGTGACGCCATCTAGTGGTAAATGGAATTTTTTAGAAAGTTGACTTTGTTGATTTAACTATCATTTGCAATAATTCGATTTTACTTGTAGAAAAATTATAATTTCGATTTTAATTAAATTTTGTTATCGTCATTAATAACAAAAAACGTTTTTTGTGCTACCCCTGGTGGGACTCGAACCCACAATCCCAATTAACCTTTGAATCCGTGCGTATCGACGACCTCTGGGTTTCAATTTAATTACATTAGTACATTATTATTGATCAACGTGTCATATACTGTTGATTAACAAATGAGTTACTAGCGTCTAAAGTATCGAAGGTATGATGGGTAAATTTCGTAATTAATATATTTGTATCGGCCAAAGATAACCGATATACGGAACGGTATTAAAACATTGGTAGAGTAATCCCAACTCTGACGCGCGGAGTTCTAAATGTACCGTTATATGTGGTTGCCGAATCAGCTAACTTAGCAAAAATAAAGCATTAAAACCCATTCCACTTGGTGATTTCTTAGCGCTGCACCTTGTACCCACCCTCAGAACATCTATCCAGACGTTTCACTAGTACATAAGTCCTTTACACTCGTTTTGAGCATTAACCCGACTTCAAAGTTAATGGCAGGGGTTTTCTTAATTGATATGTTACCACGGACAATGGCTGCGGTGAACACTCAACTCACACTCATTGGAGTTTCGGGGTTGAGGCTGGGGTTTCCGATCCCACCCTGGAGGCTGTCGGACGCACTTTTATTATGATAGGATCCCTAACAAGTTCCCTTCTAGTTGTGAAAGTATTCATTCTTTTAAAAAAGCATTTACTATTACGACAGTGGCGACTGGCGATCGATGGTCGTTTTCTGGGTTATTGCTGCACTGCTGATTTTTAGACAGTAGTAGACTCAACATCAGGTACAGTGTCGTCACTTTGCCGAGCTACGGTAAAAATGTAGATTTCGCATAATCGTAATACATTTATACAAACACTCATAGGTTTGTATGACAAACCTTTTGTAATCAGATATCTGAAGCTCGGTCTCTAGAATGAAGTTCTTAATAGAAATTAATTTATTGTATGTATTGTTGTATGTAATGTATTTTTGCATACTTATTTTTATAACCATTATTTTATCAATGCCACTTACATATATAATTTATTTATATAAGCGTTTCACCTGACGGTAAGCGTCCCCCTCCGCCCGTGGACACACACAGCACCAGGGGAATCGTAAGTGCGTTACCGGCCTTTATAGTAGGGGCTGGCTCTCAACTGCCGAAACACACATAATAGTATTCGGCGGCAGATTTTCAACTTGACGGTGGTAGCTAGCCAGGCGGACATTAGAAAAAGCCCTGCCACCATGCTATGGTTTCCTCACGAAAGCTTATTGTAGGTGCTTCGAACGAACGTCCATTAAGTAAGGTGGCCGGAAATATCTCTCAGGCTTGAAATGTTCATCAGTGACTTACCCACATAGTCGAGGTGTGGCTGGCAGATCCTAGCCACTTTAATAGACCACGGTGCGACGGTCATCATCTCTGTTGGGTCTGGTCCAATTATGTTCTCTGTATAATAAATAAACACATGTTGTGAATCATTTAAAATTAGCATACATGTATTTTGGTGGCCACAATGGTGGGCATGCTAAGACCATTGGACGCGTTGGTTCTCAAGTGCAATTGCCAGAATATATATATTGGTATATAGCGGTAAATTTTCAACTTGACGGTGGTTTTAAAAAAGCTCTACCACCATGCAAGAATGGGAACAAATGCGTCGCTTTGAGCTTGTTTCGGGGTTTTTTTTTATAGTTAAAGTTTTGCGTTACGGCCATAATCTCATCTGATCTTAAGTGATGATACGGCCCAAGTTGGTAGACACGCTAAACCTGTGGAGGAACTGGCTCTGAAGTGCAGCTGCCGGAACACACCTATTTGTATTTGGCGGCGGGCATCAGAAAGAGCCCTGCCACCATGCTATGGTTTCCTCACGATGTTTTCCTTCACCGAAAGCTCAAGCTCATTGTAGATGGTTGGATTCGAGTTCACGTCCCTTGACGCGAAGTCGTACACACTACCACTGAGCTATCATCGCGTCATTGGTTCTTCTTCCGTTAATTAACTAAAGCAAATTATTTACAAAATATATATATATATATATATGAGAATATATATTCCTATGCAAGAGAGCATTGCTTACTCTTACTGAGGATGGGAAGAAAAGAGACAGAATTCAGTAAAATTATGTATACAAAATACTTGAGAATGTGACAATAAAAACAATATAAAACTGTGACCAAACGTACAAACATTTCTCTGTATTTACGTCGGCATGAACATAAAGCGGGAGGTGAAATGGAAAATCCCATTGAACTTTATATACATTGAAATTCTTCGAAAACAATAAGGAACAGCGCTGTGTAAGGACTTCAAACTCAAATGAATGTATGACGTAAACCGAGTGCACTCGAGAAACTTCTAATGCGTCGAATGTTTACACGTATAACATAGGTACCTTACGTAGTCTACAATGTAGGTCACTTGACAGTGTAATATTGTATATAGACACTACTTGTGCGTGCGAGTTTGTCCGCGTGCAACTAAAACCTCAAACAGCAAATAATTTGCCCGTTTTTTAAACTGTTTTCGATACAGCATTGCTTCAGTTTGTGGTAGCGTCATGTTGAGTACCCTAAGCCTTTGAAGCGATGATAGCTCAGAGGTAGCGTGTAGGAACGTCTCGTCATGGGACGTGAGTTCGATTCCAACCACCTGCGATTGAGATTTCGGTGAAGGAAAACCTCGTGAGGTAACCATAGCTTGGTGTTTAATGGTAACATGGCTAGTTACCAGCTTCCTAGTTGAAAATCTACCGCCAAATATCAATAGGTGTGTTCTGGCAGTGGCACTTAAGAGGCAGTCTCTCCTATAAACGCACCTACGATTTCTCTGGTGTCGTGAGTGTCCATGGGCGGCGGTGATCACTTACCGTCAGGTGACACGCTTGCTCGTTTACCCTCTATTCCTTAAATAGCCATCCACAATAATCAATAATCATCCAGCATGACAGCGGTTTCTGATTGTGAATTTTGAATCATTGTCAGTCACCGCTGTTCTGGATTGTACTGTACTTAACACCCAGGTGCAGTACAGTCACTTTGCTGAGCAACATAAAAAAAAAATGCAATACCAATTAATAAATTAATTCTCGAAATTCAACTGGCACTTTCCAAGATAAAGGCGTTTAACAAAAAAATGTTTAGCTTTAAAAGTAGTTGAATGAAATGCAAAAATATTCGTTTACACTATAAATAATATCCGCTGGAGGACCGAAGTGTTCCAGAAGTATGATATGGTGGTCAGTTGGTCACAGGCATCAAGGTACGGGGTTAGGTTACGCTGGACGTGTGATATCAAACAGCAAAAGACACGAGAGGGCCTTATAGACATGTTTACTGAAGTAATAATAATATTAAAGTATATATATATATTATTTTAAAGTCCTCGTACACAATTACAAAGGTATTTTAATTAAAATTGCTATTAAATACACCCCGTAATTAAATATCGCAAGCCGTTTCTAAGTCTGCCTCGGTTTAGTTTTCTCGAACGTATATTACGTTTTCTAAGGTATAGTAAAATAGTTATTAGATATAGTAATTGTGGAACAAAGTTAGTTACAGACAGATAAAGTTAGATAAGGCTTACTGGGTTTTAGTAAATCCATCATCTTTTAGGTAATTCTCAAAAACGATTCAATAGACTCAATTTCTTAGAGTTTCAGTGAAATGTGTTTAATATTTAATGAATAAAATTCTCATTTTGTCTCCAAAAATACATATTATAAAAAAAAAATATAACTAGCTGACCCGGTCAACTTTGTATCACCTAAAATGTTTTTTTTTATTCTCGCTACATCTCAAAAACGGTTTGACCGATTTGTATTTCTTTTTTCATTTTGATTAGCTATAATCAACCCCAATCAACCTTCCAACATCCATTCGTTAAGATCAATAGAACTGGCCATATCTAATATCGTTTACAAGTTTATGTGAAATTAAAATATATGTGTATTCGAACCCACGTCCATTGACACGGCGTCCGTACACGTTACCAACAGAGCTATCATCGCTTCATTACTTTATATATTATGAGATTTAAAAACAAAACTGCTCTTTTTTATACAAACCTTGTCCTAACAGTAACGAACACAATGAAATAAAAAAAGAGTTATCCTATTTGGCGCAGTCGTTCGGAAGTTATGCGCGTGCTACATACATCGCGTAGATTCATTTTTTTTAATTATATATACAGATTTTAAACATTCCACTCAACTTCCTTAATTTTTCTTTCATTAGAACCTTCTACTGACAAAAATCAATACAACAAAAAAAAATTAAAAAAAAAACGAGTTTAACGATATTATTCCATCCATTATATTTCTATTTTTAGATAAATCAAATTGTGCGTTATTTGCTCCCATATCATCCAACATATTATATATATATATATACATATGTCAATTGTGTGATATTTCAAAGTTATCAATACGCGTATAGATGAATCAACCAACGTTCCGACTATAGATAGATACGTATAGGTAAATCGATCTGGTTGAATGGTTAGGAGATGAAACTGTATCCGATTATGTACGGGACCAGATGATCCGTTAACATTTTGTCTTTGAGGTCGATCGTGTTACTTGTGAGGATTTCACATCCATTGACTTAGCCGTTCGATGTGGATAATTCTGATTTGTATTCAAGGCGAAGCGCTTTATGCATACTTATCGGGAAATTGTGTTTGCATTTTTGGAACTTAGCATATATTCCGAGTACTATCGCATGAAGTGTTCGACGGTAAACTGTAAGGGGTTTGAAGCGATGATAGCTCAGCGGTAGCTTGTACGTACGTCGCGTCAGAGGACGCGAATTCGAATCGCTGCAATGAGGTTGAGCTTTCGGTGAAGAAAAACATCGCGATGAGATCATAACATGGTGCTACGGCTTTTTCTAAAGCACGCTTCGTTAGCTACCACCCTCAAGTTGAAAATCTGCCGCCAAATACCGATAGGTGTGTTCCGGCAGTTACACTTGAAAGCCAGTTCCTCCGAAGGTTTTTAGCGTGTCTACCAACTTGGGCCGTATCATCACTTAAGATCAAGTGAGATTATGGTCATAACGCTAAATCTAATCTATAAAAAATTATATTATGACATTTAAAAAGAACTGTTTCCGTTTTTTTATTTAAACCTTATCCTGACGTTAACGAACACGATAAAAAAAAATCAATTTGGTAGTCGTTCGGAAGTTATGCGCTGATATACATTTCGGAGATTAATTTTTATATATACTAGTTGTCGCAATTGAATCATAATTAATTTAAAATATTAATTTTTAACATTATTAAAGTTCTGTTGTCAATGACTCATATTAAATATATGTTTGACATACAGTAAAGACAAGCAATATTAATCTATAATCTATTCTCAATTAAATACAGGCGTTAATAATAAACAAAAGAGTATATGCTTGTCTGCGTCATATACATGGTATTGTGTGTAATGTTATTTTATTGATTTAATATATTGTTTATGCATAATAAAATATATATAAACATTCTGAACTCCTGTTTTATATAAATTATAAATGTGTGAAATTTCATACTCCTTCTTCCGCGCAATTTTCGTAAAAAGCGGTACAAAGTTTTTGCTTCGCGTATTAATATATAGATAGATATTTACATTCAAAAAACAAATTATTTTAAGTGTCAAATATTGTAATAATTAATTTTTGATTACTTACTGTTGTTAGTACATTTAACACAAACTCCTTGCAGGTTAAATTTTACTATTTACGTTAACAATAAAAAGTGGAAAGTTTCATTTGTCTGTTACAACGCGCTTATCCTAAAAACCACCAGTCGGATTTCAACAATTCTCTTAGTATTTGATAGAGAAATAATTGTGGAAGGCATTCAACATCACGCCACTACCAATAGGAACAAAGCTGTATAACATACATTTACAAAAACGGCCAAAAATTATTAAATACATTTTAATTCCACGCGAACGAAACCGCGGTCACAGCTAGTGATCATATAAAATTTGTTTGTATTTATGAGAGCTTCAAGCGTAGCCAGTTTTACTGTTAGTTTAAGGATAATTATATATCGAAAATTAATACGAGATCGATACTATAACTAATTAGCCTTATCATACCAAATACAGTGATAATAACCTTGACATGGCTTATAAATAATAGACAGTTGAACATTAAAATTAGTTACACGAACGATGAAACAAAATTAATTGCAATATTATAATTACCTTCATTTTGTATTTCAAAATACATGACTTGACTAGTACTGCAGTATGTTTTATTCCATTAAAAACTTAAATGTGAAATTAGTGTCAAGTTCAATATTATGATATAAGCCTTGGCTGTTGATTTTAACGACAAAAGAAGTGAGATCTAAATGAGTGCCAAGTTCAATATTATGATATAAGCCTTGGCTGTTGATTTCAACGACAAAAGAAGTGAGATCTAAATGAGTGCCAAGTTCAATATTATGATATAAGCCTTGGCTGTTGATTTCAACGACAAAAGAACTGAGATCTAAATGAGTGCCAAGTTCAATATTATAATATAAGCCTTGGCTGTTGATCTCAACAACAAAAGAAGTGAGATCTAAATGAGTGCCAAGTTTAATATTATGATAAACGCCTTGTTGTTAACTCAACGACAAAAGAAGTAAGATCTAAATGAGTAATGAGACCACGGACAGCTTACACATTCCTCCTAGTCGGCTAGCTTAACCCACCCTTAATATAGAAATTAAAAACTGGTCTAAAACGCGACTTACTCAATAATTGCTCGACGTTTCGGCCAGGTTACACTGGTCAGCGGATCGCGACCATGGCCTGTCCAACCAGACTGAAACGTCGAGATATTAAAAAGTAACCCGCATTTTTGACCACTTTTTAATATCTATATTATAATACATACAATACGCGAAAGTTTAAAAAGTGTTACCACCCTTAAGCTGAAAATCTGCCAGCAAATACCTATAGATGTGTTCCGGTGTTTGCACTTAACGTACATTCTCCTCTATTATGTTTTATGTTCGGTGAAGCTGTCAAAGCCCATGCCACATCAACACTAAACATCAGAAGAGAATATAGATATAACGCTATATATCTATACAGAATTAAAAAACGAATAAAACATAATATTGCAAGAGTATATTGGTTATAATCTACTTTTATAAAATACAGTTTAAACAGTGTAATGTTTTTTTTTTTGCCTCTGTAAATCGATTCGAGACCTACGGCCCCGTCCCACGGGAACGGCAAATGTATTAACGCAACGAATTAAAAAAGAATCTATCTGATTGGTTCCTCCGAACCATGTACGTCGTTCAGTTTTCATGAAAACGTTATGTTTCGAATGTCGAATGGAAAATATGTATTCGGAATAATTTTCTGAGTGATTGGGAAAAATCACTACGCGGCTGGGTTTATCTCTTTCGTGATTAGTTGGAATTTTGTTGGCCATCTGTATATACAATAATTGAATCAAGTCTGTAGCATTTTGCATGATGGTAGGGCTTTTTCTAATGCACGCCTGGCTAGCTACCACCCTCAAGTTGAAAATCTGCCACCAAATAGCAATAGGTGTGTTCCGGCAGTTGCACTTGAGAGCCCGTCTCTTCCCAGGTTTAACGTATCCAACAACTTGGCCGTATCGACACTTAAGATCAGGTGAGATTATGACCATAACGATAAACCTTAACTAAAAAAAATCTTTTTTTAAATACAACATTTACAGAGTGGTTAAAATATTTTATTAATTCAAAATTTTGTATGCATATTTCTCTGAATCTACCGGTTAGATTTTCATGAGATTCGACTCGGTGGTAACTAATATTATATATTAACAAATAGTAAGCTTCATATCACATAAATCGTAAGAATTCTTCCGGAATTAGAGACGAAAGTGAAAAATGTATAGAAAATCAACTTATTGTCAGATTTTGTACTGGTAACTAAAAATTTGAAATTAAGCTATATCTAAAATCTCCCTGTTATTGGAGTGGAGAAAAGATTTATTTGAGCAGCGACTGGTTGATATGTAATTATATATAGCAATGAACTGTAACATGACGCCTGGATGGCAAGTGGAGACGATACGCTCGTGCCCTTCCACCACCCTAAGTCAGACTGTGAGGGACGGTTCGGAGGACCCAAGGCTATTGAGGCGACGTGGTCATTGCAGGTTCGAACCCGCGTACCCCCAGCAAGGCGACAGATGACCGTGATGTTTTAGTAGATTTTCCTGGCGGTTAGCACCGGGTAAGTCGCACACAACCTTCTCAGTTCCCCCACCAGAGTTCAACCACTCCCCAGATCAATATAGAAGCAGATATGTTTTTACAGAGAAATTATCAGTGTGTGAGTAGTCTCTTTTAGTTGGTATTTGAGAGTGCTTCTAACTTCCCCACGTGCCCCGAAAATCTAAAAGGTAGTACGTTGAAGTATAAAAAAAAAATTATATCAATAAAGGCGCCGGTTTCGAACCGGTTACTGATTATCGGAAAGGTAGAAAATCGTCTCCAGAGCCAGCCAGTTAATAAAATTAAATCCTCGTCGAACGTTATTATAATAGTGTTTAACTTTCCGCTCGCGTAACTTATTTAACGATGCAACTCGGGAGTCGGGATCGACCTTGAACAATCTGATTATTACGCACCGACAAACTCGAGCCCGAAGAGCTTCCATGTGCCGCGCTTTGTCACTATGATCACTTGAGGGCAAATGTTGCGGTGGATCTGCTTCGCTGTGTAGTGCATGAAATGCAAGGCCTCGATTATCTGCGGACAAAGTCTTGTATTAATTCAATGTACACATACAGAAATATATCCGTCCGCACCAGTCGCATTCGGTATCGACATACGAATCGACTAAGGAAGATAGAGAAATACAATCAACGGGCCTCTGCAATATTCGCAATATAGGTAGTCAAGTGTACTTTGAAGAATCACCATGGTATAATTTCATCACGATGTTTTCCTTTCCCGAAAACTCAGGTTCGTTGCAGGGATCAAACTGACGTGCGTTGACGCGCAGTCCGTCCACACTACTAACTGAGCCATCGCCGCTTCAGAATACGTCACTGTGATCGAATGAAATCATTTATTTATCAAATGCGAGATAACAAGGTCACTCTGTTTGTGCTCGAAAAAGTGCTGCCACTGCTGCTGTAAGTGTCAAAGTTACAATGGCTTTTGAATAGTGAATCACTTTGTAACATTTTCAGGCGTTAACTAATATTCAATCGAGCGTCATGAAATTTTGCATGCACGTTATCGAATTCGGTAATTTATTATTAAAATGTCCAAGGGACGTGAGTTTGAAACCATCTGCAATGAGCTTTGGCTTTCGGTGAACGAAAACATCGTGAGGATGCGGCCCAAGTTGGTAGACACATTAAAAGTGCAGCTGCCGGAGCACACTTACTGGTATTTGGCGGCAGATTTTCAACTCGAGGGTGGTTGCTAGCCAGACGGATATTACAAAAAGCCCTATCACCGTGCTATGGTTTCCTTACGATGTTTTCCTTCACCGAAAGCTCAAGCTCGTTGTAGGTGAATTCGAACTCACGTCCCTTAACGCGGAGTCCGTACACACTACCACTGAGCTTTCATCGCCTCATATCCGCCATGTCATGTTCATGTCATTCAAATTGAAAATCTGCCGCCAAATATATATAGGTGTGTTCCGGCTGTCGCTCTCGAGAGCCAGCCCGCCACTAGATTGTGGCGATTACACTAAACTATTAACTATAAAAATACCCATTGGCTATGTTCCACTGATCACAACCACTGTGCTTGGCATATGGAACACCTCGAGGTATGTTTTGGGCCGTCAGCTACAAAATACGAGATGAGTTTAAATGATCAATTTTTTTGTATGTGAGGTAACGCATTGTTATGTGATATAGTATCGTTTAACTGTATCATATGCAGTGGCAGATTTATACTTTTGCCGCTCGGAGGCTATTCAAAATTTCCTGTCCCTACCTACAACTCTATAATTAGATTTCACATAGGACTGAATAAATTGTAGAAAAAAATCGATACGAAACGTAAATTCTAAGCAGTGAAACGCATTACCTTACAATATTTAGGTATATGCATGAAATTTTCAGTTTCTAAACACAAAACAATGATACCCCAAAATTGCCGCCTTCAGCTACAGCCAGCCTACTGGTAAACCCACCATTATTATGCCTAGCTGTAACCGCGACTTCGTTCGAATGGACTTCAAATTGAAGTAATACGAATGTAAAACCCACATCTTAAAAAATAGCAATGAAGCTGAAGATGATTTGAAGCGATGATAGCGCATTGGTAGTGTGTACGAATTTGCGTCAAGGGACGTGAGTTCGCATCCGACCACCTACAATGAACTTGAGCTTTCGGTGAAGGAAAACATCGTGAGGAAACCATAGCATGGCGGTAGTGCTTTTTCAGAAGCCCGCCTTGCTAGCAACCACCCTCCAGTTGAAAACCTGCCGGCAAATACCAATAGTTGTGTTCCGGTACCTGCACTTGAGAGCCAGTTCCTCCACGGATTTAGCGTGTCCACCAACTTGGGTCGTATCGACACTTAAGATCAGGTGAGATTATGGCCATAACGCTAGGCAAAGAAAAACTCATAATTAACGTCTCAAATTTTATTTATCTGTAAAAATATTGGTAGATATAATCGTATATATGAATATTTAAAAACTGAATCAAACTCGTTACAATGTCTATTCGTTCACGAGATCGCGTGTTACGCGCCCTAGGAGAATTTGCCATACCAGGCTTGCAAAACCCCTTTCCCTTTAAGTTTGAAAGTGACATTGGAACTTATTTAATACTATGTAACATTTGTTTATTACATTCCTCATATATCCTATATATATGTATATGATATTATAAAAATAGATACGTTGCCTTTATAGTATTTGACAGGACAAAGGGCACGCTATTAGCGCATATAGTAATATTACTATGGAAAGGGCAAATAATACAGTATGTTTGTTTATAGCGGTCGCAGAGAGAGACGTGTTGTTTATAATAATTTAGGAACTTCGGCCACCAATGGTTCTAAAGTATGTTTTTTTTTTTTTTTTTTTTAATACTTAAGGTTTACCGTTATGGCCGTAATCTCACCTGATCTTAAGTGACGATACGGCCCAAGTTGGTAGACACGCTAAACCTGTGGAGGAACTGGCTCTCAAGTGCTGCTGCCGGAACACACCTATTGGTATTTGGCGGCAGGTTTACAACTTGAGGGTGGTAGCTAGCCAGGCGGGCTTTAGAAAAAGCCCTACCACCATGCTATGGTTTCCTCACGATGTTTTCCTTCACCGAAAGCTCAAGCTCATTGTAGGTGCTTGGGTTCGAACCCACGTCCCTTGACGCGAAGTCGTGCACACTACCACTGAGCTATCATTGCTTCAAATGTAGTGCATATAGGAATCTATATTAATATTACATACATTTTTTTTTTAAGTTTCTTTGTACGCGCCGATCTTAAGCAATACCCGTGTTGGATTCCAAAAAATCGCTTTCTATTGAATAGAAAAATAATTGGAAAAGGCTTTGAGCTATTTAACATCACGCTACCACCAATAGCAGGAGGGCAGATGAAAGTTACAAAAACGGGCAAAAGTGATTACATAATTATTTGTGCTACGCGAAAGATGTCGCGGGCGGAGCCAGTTAACAATGTTATAAAGCCGAAAAATTTGTTTGTTCAAACGCAACGATCTTAGAAACTACCAGTCGAATTTCAATCATACTTTTTTGCGTTTGATAGACCGATAATTGGTAAAGGTTTTACGGTATTTAACATCACCCTACCGTAAAAAGAAACAAAGCGGTATTGAAAATAATTACAAAAACGGGAAATACTAATCAAACGGTTTGTAGTTTCGGCCCGATGACGTATCGAGCAAAGCCAGTATATTAATAAAACGACGCCATATCGATACGTAGTATAGAGCTGGGACAAACCGAAATGGAATGGATGTAAATAAATTTCTTTTTCTTTTACTTTTATGGCGTGATCTTGTTAAGCGTGTATATAAGAAAGGCTCCGTGCAGCGAAAAATTTTCACGACAATTATTTTTCATCGACAATGAAGACGGGAAGTCCGAGAAAATTTTGTTTGTTAACAATCGTTTAACTTGTTTGTAATTAACTGTAAGTAAAATTTCTAATGGGATTAATTTAATAAAGTGTTTAACATACATAACAATTGAAAACAACAAAAAAAATATTATTCAATACCTTATAAAAATGAATTAATCCGTCGTACTCGCTTTGGACGCCGCGCGCGAAATACTAAAAATGTTGCACGGACACCCATTTTCAGTGTTCATTTGAAATCATAAATAATGGAGATAGAGTTTCGGTGTTAAGGAGTTTTTTATTGGAAATTTCCTCCTCTTTAAGAATCTCTTGCTTTTATTTCTTAAATAGTAATAGTTTATGAAATATTGACGAGACATAAAATGCCTTTTTGTCATCTTTAATTGTTTATAACTTTTGCAACTTTTAATATGCTAATATACGTTTTTTCACCTTTTTCTAGGCGTCATTCGGGATCCAATGGGGTATCTGTATTTTAGACCATTTGCAACTTGTCAATTAAATTTGAAGCGATGATAGCTCAGTGGTAGTGTGTACGACTTCGAATCCAAGCACCTACAATGAGCTTGAGCTTTCCGTGATGGAAAACGTCGTGAGAAAACCATAGCATGGTGGTAGAGCTTTTTCTAATGCCCGCCTGGCTAGCTGCCACCCTCAATTTGTAAACCTGCCGCCAAATACCAATAGTTGTGTTCTAGTAGCTACACTTGAGAGCCAGTTCCTACACAGGTTTAGCATTTCTACTAACTTGGGCCGTATCGTCACTTAAGATCAGGTCAGATTATGGCCATAACGCTAAAACCTTAAGTATATATATAAAAATAAGACTATGGATGCGATGCTCTTTGTTAGCTATCAAAAGTAACGAATAACGTATTAATACAAAAGTAACGGGTACTGATTTTTATACGTATCGGGTACATACGGGTATGTTATTTTCGTTACTTGTACATCACTAATACGTAGCGTCTCATCGAGTCGTGATATCGTCACCGCACCGAGCGTTGGAACGCTATCATATATCATAGTCGCATTACGTATGCGAGGAAACGTCACACCGTCACGTTCGGTCGGCGGTCGCCACGAACACCGTATCACGTAAAAGCTTCTATTGTATTGCCGGACCGTTTGTATGTGAAATGGAATTTACGCGTTCAAATAACTTTACGGTGTGACGTGCCGTGGATATTCGTTATAGTTTTATAACGTACTAGCCGACCCTCGGGGGTGCTTTGCGCACTCTCATAATTGAAAACCGTGTGGTGGCTATTTGATTGAAATTCTTAATAGATTACTTTCGGGTATGCTTTATAGATTGATGTAAGAACTGTCATGTTAGATAAAATAGTTTTGATAGATGGCACTGGTAGATTTTGATGACTTTGTCCACCCATTTATGTTTTTGGAACGAAGTTCCTTATGGGACGATGCGGAGGGATACCCTACCCGCAAAAACGTCCCTAACAAAAATTGATAGATGGTTCTGGTAGATTTTGATGACTTTGTCCACCCATTTATGTTTTTGGAACGAAGTTCCTTATGGGACGATGCGGAGGGATACCCTAGCCGGCAAAAACGTCCCTAACAAAAATTGATAGATGGTTCTGGTAGATTTTGATGACTTTGTCCACCCATTTATGTTTTTGGAACGAAGTTCCTTATGGTACGATGCGGAGGGATACCCTAGCCGGCAAAAACGTCCCTAACAAAAATTGATAGATGGTTCTGGTAGATTTTGATGACTTTGTCCACCCATGTACGTTTTTGGAACAAAGTTCCTTGTGGGACGATGCGGAGGGATACCCTAGCCTGTAAAAACGTTCCTAACAAAAATTGATAGATGGTTCTGGTAGATTTTGATGACTTTGTCCACCCATGTACGTTTTTGGAACGAAGTTCCTTGTGGGGCGATGCGGAGGGATACCCTAGCCGGCAAAAACGTCCCTAACAAAAATTGATAGATGGTTCTGGTAGATTTTGATGACTTTGTCCACCCATGTACGTTTTTGGAACGAAGTTGCTTGTGGGACGATGCGGAGGGATATCCTAGCCGGCAAAAATGTTCCTAACAAAAATTGATAGATGGTTCTGGTAGATTTTGATGACTTTGTCCACCCATGTACGTTTTTGGAACGAAGTTGCTTGTGGGACGATGCGGAGGGATATCCTAGCCGGCAAAAATGTTCCTAACAAAAATTGATAGATGGTTCTGGTAGATTTTGATGACTTTGTCCACCCATGTACGTTTTTGGAACGAAGTTCCTTGTGGGACGATGCGGAGGGATACCCTAGCCAGCAAAAACATCCCTAACGAAAATGCATGTAGTAAGATTTTGTATGTATAGTTGATGTAAATTCGCTATATAGCGTCTAATGTATAGTCTACGTGATGACTGTTATTTATGGTTGCTATTATATATATATTTTTTTTATGAATCATTGTGAATTAAATTAAAGGGTTAAGGTAATTTTGTAAAATAGTTTATCGATAGAAAAAGGTGCGTACTTAAAGCCACACGATAGAAATTTAATTAAGGCGAGGTTAATAATACGGTTTTGACGTATTAAATAAAGCACATTGACGCGGCATATATCATGGTTATGTCGATACTGAATGCAACTGATACGTCACGCTCTGTTATGTAACGCTCGCCGAGCAAGTATAGCAGTGATCCGTTGATGTGATCTCTCTATCTCCCATAATCGATTCGTATGTTAATACTGAATGCGACTGATGCGTCACTCTCTTCCATGTAACTCCCACCGAGCGAATATAGCAGTGGCCCGTTGACTGTACTTCTCTATATTCCTTAGTCGATTCGTATGTCGATACTGAATGCGACTAATGAGTCACGCTCTCCCATGTAACTCTCACCGAGTGAATATAGCAGTGGCCCATTGGCTGTCTTTCTCTATCTTCCTCAGTCGATTCGTATATCGATACCGAATGCGACTGATGCGTCACGCTCTTATTAAGATAATTTTGTAAAGTAGTTTTTTATCTATAAAAAAAATATATATATAACCGAATAATTCTTTTTTGTACCTCTACTAGAACTTGAATTTAATATTTATGTAGAACTACGTTCCTATCTGGTGTCCCACAACTTCACACGTTTCTTTTAATTAACATATATAAAGATATGTGAATGTCGTGGAACAATCGGTTGGAACGAAATTCCTTACATAGTATAATATTATTTCTCAAACATGCATGAAACATTGTCATTATTTTAGTACAAAACGCGGTTGGAACAGCTGATAAAAAAAGCAGAAAATTCGTCTTGATTTGTTATTTATTTACTTACATAATAAATATAAATTTAATAATTAAAATGAGTTCCAACCTGCTCCCAGCAAGTCAAAAGAAAAATACAAGAAAGTACATGAAAATTTTATGAATTGGAAAAACGAGAAAATGGTGACCTCTTTCGTCGAAACAATATTTTTGGCGTATTTTAATGAGATTGCTAAAAAATAAAACAAGCCATCTACATTATGGGTATTTTATTCCAAGCTGCAATGTACAGTTCGTGTTAAAACGGTATTAACTTGAAAAATTATGGAAATATAACTACTTTTCTTAAAGGCCAATAGACTGAATTCAAAAGAAAAAATCGAAATTTTCCACTGGCGAAGACATAAAGCAATTTTTAATTAAAGCCCCGGATTATATATATTTACAGACAAAGGTAAATTAAATGTATGATATAAAAAGTGTGTTTTAATTCCCAGCATTCTTTTGAGAAAAAGCACTATACATGCCTCGGTGGAATTAGCAATTAGCTCGACCTTCAAACTCATAGTCAACCTGGTATTACCTATTATATTATTGAATAACAAATACAAATAAATGAATTATTAGCGTCTGAGAGCAACTAAATGAAACGAAGAGCTAACTAATCAATTGAAGGAATGGTAGATTTTTTTTAATTAATATATTTTTCTAGTTGTAGAAATAAACAATTTTTAATACATCACTCATGATAAAACATATTAAATGCTACGTGAACCAGCTGACGCGTATGAAGTGTACAAAATGTATCTGCGCAGCCGTTGAGAACTTACTAGCTGTATTGAACCAATAAGCGCGCACCTATCACTGGGCACAGCCAATAGCATACGCGCTATGTATAACCGTCCACACTGTAGAAATAGAACGCTATGTAGAACAGACTAAGGAGAGGGTCGTGACGAAAAATTCTTACATTTTGATTTGTCTAGCTTCCATCTATACCGTGCGATAAGGAACTTCATTCCAATAAACCTGAATCACTAATTTCATTAGTAACGGAAATAATGTTGACAATATCTTAACAACTTCACTACTTATTATAAAACATAGGAACCAATAGCCTAATATAATCAGAGCAGCATTAAAATAAGTCAGAAAAACGGGTACGATTTATTAGGTAGTTTCTAATTTCACACAAACGAAGTCGCGGCCACAGCTAGTACGTACATAGGTATACATATATATGACCGCTTACCGCACTAATATGATTTTGGCCTGTTGAATGGCGTTCAACAGATTGGATGCGGTGGGCTTAAACCGCGTGAAAGCTGCCATTGAAGGGTATCGGTTGCTTGCCTCGACCGCCGGACGTCGAGACAATCGGGTTTTTGTATTTCTTTACGTATAAAATTACTTCGTCGGTACATAATTGTGTATTAAATTTTCATACGATTCATAAATGCGTATATTTGTATAGAAGATATACTATTTAATAATTACTAATTTTAGTTCGCGACTGTGTCCGCATTGAATAGTTACTTTGGGCAGCATTTTTTTTTTTTTTTAGCATATTTTTTTCGGGAATAATAATAAGTCGTGATTGCAAAAATGCTGGAATATGTATATATATATATATTTATATATTTGTTATCAAAAGTGCCTTTTTATTTCGTCAAGGACAAACTTCCACACAAACTATCATACCCTATTGTATTGTTCAAGCCTTTCTTTCGTGATAAAAAGTAGCCTCTGTCCTTTCCCAAGGTCTAATCTACCTTTGTACCTAATTTTATCAGAATCGGTTAAGTGGTTTAGGCGTGAAACCGTAACAGACAGACAAATAGAGTCACGTTCGAATTTTATATTTTTATTATCGTTAAGGCTGAGCGTTATGACCATAATCTCACCTGATCTTAAGTGACGATACGGTCGAAGTTCGCAGACACGCTACACTTTTAGAGTAACTTGCTCTCAAGTGCAATTGCCGGAACACACCTATTGGTATTTGGCGGCAGATTTTCAACTTGAGCGTGGTAGCTATCCGGGCGGGCATCAGAAAAAGCCAGTAGGAGTTGGATTCGAACTCACGTCCCTTGACGCAAAGTCGTACACACAACCATTGAGCTATAATCGCTACAATATTAAGTAGGGATTAATTGAAATAAAGCATCTGTATACAGATTAAAGGAAAATCCGCTTAGTATATTTTTCACTTGAGTTTATCTTTAATTTTTAAAGATAAAACATTTCACTACTATTATTTTTTGTATTATTTCGTAGACTTGTTTGAGTATAAATTTTCTTTTGTTTTTTCATGTAATCCTTACTGAATTGGTTGAGTGATATAAATAAATAAATATTATTAAACGAAAAAGTTTGTTTGCTCGAACGCGATAATAAAAAACCTATTTGTATGTGATAAATTAGTCAATTTATTATTATTTACATACGAATGAAGTCGCAGGC
Organism: Actias luna; assembly: GCA_039707435.1. Lineage (NCBI taxonomy): Eukaryota > Metazoa > Arthropoda > Insecta > Lepidoptera > Saturniidae > Actias > Actias luna. Next base: position 20,027,605 of record JAZHAC010000001.1, on the reverse strand, counting down.
AAAGCTAGGTAATATTATAAACTCGTTAAACTGAGGAACTACCAGTCGGAGTTCGAAAGTTTTTTATAGGATTTCACTCAAATCTCAGTTATGGAAGACAGCTTTGGGTAATCTAACATCACGCCACGTCTGATAGCAGCAGAGCTGTGATGAAAAAGGTTAGAAAAGCGAACAGTGCGGATTAAATAAGTACGTTTTATTTGTACGTGAACGTAGTCGCGGACACAGATAATAAAAAAAATACATGAATTTCAGTAAATGTTTCTACAAACACTAGTGTTAATACTAGAAATAAATTTATACATTTTTTTTTTCTATCAGTAAACTTATAATTTATCTGAGATTAATTTATATGTTTAAGAGATGTTTTATTTATATTTTTCCCACTTACAATTATTTTATTTCGTTATCGTCAATTATTTGAATACTATGTGGGTATTGTAATAAAACTAAATGGAATCGTTCGGGTTGTCGAATTCATTGCCTTCGAAACATCGCCAACGGCAAATACAAACAATTATATGATGTTATATGTGAAAACCCACCAATATTCACAATATACTGGCGGTACATTTGAGAGAAAACATTGTTTGCCTACATATTTTTTATGAGATTCGACAAAACAATATTATTGTGGTATTTATGGATATAGCATTATTTTAATATGTTCCTCATAAATCAACTTCCTTCCATGTGACTTCCTTCGTGTGGCAATTAAAATTGATTTAATAATTTTTGCTAATTTCGGAACTTTTTATGTTATAAAATATTATAATTATCTAATTATGTTATAGAATATGTGCTTAAAAAAATACCAGATCGAATATCTTCCGGTTCGTCTCTGTGACTGGGTTATTTTCCGAACCGTTGTTAGTTTTGACGTTCATAAACATTTTCCCAGTGCCTAAATTGAACAGTACTTTTTTTTTTTTTTTATTGTGCTCTGCATAGTGACGTACTGCACCTGGTGTTAAGTACAGTACAATCCAGAACAGCGGTGACTGACAATGATTCAAAATTTACAATCAGTCACCGCTGTCATACCGGCCTGCTTAGATACCTTTTCACGCCTCTTTTGAAGGACCCCTATGTCATAGGGGGGTGGGAACACGCTGACCGGAAGACGGTTCCACAGCTCCACGGTACGATAAAAGTACGAATCAGCAAACTTTTTAGTTCGCGATTCAATTGGAGTCACCGTGAAGCTGTGACACCGAAGTCGCCCGCGTGGCTCAGTAGTGGAACGGGGAGAAGGGGATTATATTGAAGAGCTCTTCAGAACACTCGCCGTGGTACATACGGTAGAGCACGCTTAAAGAGGCAATGTCCCTTCGTAGTTTCAGCGGTTCTACGGTGCTGGTGGTGTCTGCATCATTAACAATGCGGACAGCCCGCCTCTGCAGCCTGTCTAAGGCGTCAAGTAGATAGTAGGTTTGATTTGATGATAAAAATAAAATCATTACCTGCAACAGCCCGAAGCGTAATTCGAGGTCCAAGAAGAAGTACTCCTTAGCATGCGGTATCCGCGGTGGGGGGTGCGCGGTCGGCGGTGGTGGTGGGGGCGGAGGTGTTGACGATCCGGGTGGCCCCAAAGTTACCGGGTTCGGCATCACGGGTGGTGGGCCGCCGCATGCCAAAGTCGCTTCCTGGTATAGAGATAAATACTATAAGGTTCAGATTTGTGGCATAATCTCACCTGATATTAAGTGACGATACGACCCAAGTTGGTAGACGCTAAACCAGTCCCGGTTCTCAAGTGCAACTGCCAGAACACACTAATTGGTATTTGGAGGCAGAATTCGCTTAATTAGCCGTTCAATTAACTGCCTACAATATACAGTAAATATATTACCCGAACTCCCTACTTATAATTAAAGAGCCTTCTACCGCCATCGTCTCGCACTGTTTATTATCGCAACTACAACCTAACCTATCCCAGCAACATCGCCACTACAGCGACCGCCTCACGGCTACATAGTCCGCCTATAAGTTAGACCTTATAAAAGTGCCGGTGCGGTCCAAGATAGTGGAAATGCCAAGCTTAGTGAAAATACCAGCTGTCATGTACATCTATAGTATTTAGAGGCAGATTTTCAACTTGAAGGTGGTAGTTAACCAGGAGGGTATTAGAAAACCTTACTACAATACAAAGATGTTGACAAACTAAACCGATTAGTAGCTTAGTCGAAAAGAGAGTAGACTGGAAGGAGAGGAGCCTGGCTGCCGGAACTGACTCATATATACTTGACAAAAGATGTGGTGTCATGACATGAGCAGATATGACAGGGATAGGTAAGACCATAAGAAAAGCTTTTACCAACGTGCAAGCCTTATAAATATTACGTTCTACCATCTTTTCAATTTGAGGGTGATAGCTAGCTAGGCGGGCATTACAAAATGTCCTACCACAATGCTATGGTTCTATGATCACTATGCCAATGTGAATGTTATGTTTCCATCGCGATATTTTCATCGATTCACGTTGGATCACGTCCATTGATACTGTGTTCGTGTACTATACCATTGAACTATACATGTAAACTATAAAAAAAGTAATGTTTTTTTTTGCACATTATAGATATTAGATTGAACGAAGTGTCATTTATTTATTATATAGTTTACTAAAAGTATGATAATAGAAAATAATAATTTGGTGAACCCGTTAACACTTGGTTGGTTAATGTTCCAGCAACATCTGTGCAATACGCTTGTATGTGAAGTAATCGTACGACTTTATGTATATCAGAATTTTATAAAAACACCGTCTAATAAGATTAATATCTAATGTTAATATTATAAACAGCCTGCTTTAAAAAGTAATTTCTGAAACTCCTAAACTGATATCATAAGTTCTTTTACTAATAAAGACCTAAGTTCAGGCCGACTAATGGTGTAAATGAAGTGTAAAAAGCCGTTTGCGGATGTTGGAATAGTAAGATTCATATGAAATCTAAGAAAGCGGTTTTAATAGACCGTTTGAGTTAAATAAGCAAAACAATCTGACATATTCAAAGAAGACATCATCTTTTGAGCTTATTAATTAAGAAGGCCCCATTCAATTATTAACTAGGTACTGAAAGCGAGTGGGGATCTACGATTAGGTTATTTTAATGATACTGGCGGCTCTAGATGGTGATTATGCCAAAAATATTTATTTATTAACTTTATTCGATTTTTCTGAATATTTACATATGGCAACCCCACTAGTCTGTGCTCGAAAGGGAAAAGCATAGATTATTATTATTATTTTCTCTCCTATCTCGGTAAAATGACTCTACTTCTCCTGATGTTAAGTTTCAGTACAGTCCAGTAACAGTAGTGACTGTCGTAGGAGGTCTTTCGTCAGTCGCAACTGTCTTGCTGGCTTACTATGTAACTCTTCACGTCTCGTTTAAAAGACCCAATATTCTATGAAGGAGGGAACACCCAGATCGGAAGACGATTCCACAGCTCTGTAGTGCGACAATGATAAGACTTTTCGAACTTTTTGCTTCGTGTCGGGATGAAGGTAACCCTCTCTGTCTCCGAGGGCTAACTTCCTGACATTAACAAAAGAGAGTGAGCAGTAACAACTTTGTATACTTTTGCAAACAAGGAGGAGGGAAGAGTCAGAAATGACTAAATGTACTAAAATATTTGAAAAGCACAAACAGTCGTTAACTCTTATATAGCTTTTTGTTTCTTTATATGACTTTTTCTGCAATGTTTTTTTATTATTATTATTATGAAAAAAAAGCAAAACAACGCCGAATCTTGGGCTAAAGTTTTTGCTATCACAGACTAATCGTATATTGAAGAAATAAAAATACTGTGCAGTTGTATGATACATACAATATGTATATTTTTACGTAACGGGTCGTGAGTTCAAATCCAACTACAATGCGCTTGTATTTTTTTTTTGCAATAAAAAGTATCCTATGTTACTTTTAATACCTCCAAGAATATGTGTACAAAGTTTCATGATATTCAGTGAAGTAGTTTTCGCGTGAAAGCGTAACAAACAAACTTACATCCGCATTTATAATATCAGTAGAGAATCTTAGTACCTTGTAATTTATTTATTTTACACAATCCTTTAAAGTACGGACACGTTAATTTTACATTATTATTATATCTATAGATATAGTAGGGACCAGAGAAGAACACGCGAGTATCTAATTTAGGACTTTATCAAATGTACTGTAAAATTAGCATTGAAAAAATAAATAAACAAAGTTATGAGACTTAGTTCTGAACTCTGTGAGTGATGTCGGAATGGCGTTATTACGTCGTTAAAATGTAGTCGAATTATAAAGTAAATATAGACGAGGACGTGGGAGAGGCTTTATTTATAAATATGCCTTACTTTATTGTAGACACAAAATTAGCTAGTGGTCGCCGGATATAGATACGAAAATAAATAAATACCTGGAACCGCGGAACACAGTCAATCGTTATAAAGTCGACCTTGAGAACATTAAACGTGTTGAATCAGACAAAGAGTTCATAAATAACACTTTATATCGAAATATTTACATCATGTCAGTTGCTTACGAAGTTATACATAGCAACGAGAGGAATCTGTACTCAACTGGGCTGCAATAAATATAAAGGTTGAAAAGTAAATCAGAGCAATTCTCCTTTGGGTTCACTATGTTTCGGAATCAACTAGTATATTCTACCAAAAAACTTACAAGTCACCATGTCGCCATCAGCCTTTGATAGACTGAACAATCCGGGGGGGTATCTCCGTTGTTTCTAGACACAGTGACACGATATAAAAACCTTGTCTTCGACACAATAATAATACGCATCCGTATTCCTGAACATCTACGGGGAGGAAGTAATATATTATGATCAAATTACGATTAAATATAGATATATTTTAATTAGAATCCCTCCGAGAAGCCTGAGTTTTCGGCGACGGAAATCATTGTGAAACCATAGCATGGTGATTTAATTCCTGTAGGTGTATTCTGAGCCAGTTCCTCGAAGAGGCTTAATGTGACAATTATTTTGGGCGATATCGTCGCTTGATAGCAGATAAGATTGATAGCAACAGGTTAATGTAAAAAGTATGATATAAAAATATATATACTGACATGCCAGGTGAGAATGTTGTCCAAACTGGCCAAAACCGCTTCCGCCGCAAACGCTATGGTGTTAAGCCCCTCTTCAATCGAATGTATGATCTGGAGCATTTTAGGATGGCGCATGTTTTCCATGTTGGATATACACGTCTTTATCCGGTCGAGCATCGTCTCCTTCCGCTTCGACTTGTACAGCTTGTCAGCAACCCGCTTGTCGAAGATAAACACCGAACACTCCTGTCGACAAAATTATATGTTAATCAATATATTTATCTGTTAAGTGATTCAACAGGATAAGTGTTTTTCTACACGGGACGCTTCTCAATCAGAGATTTCCAATTTTATTTGGATATTAATTTATTGCGAATTTGCATGAAGATAGGGCTTTTTATAGTATCCGCATGGCTAGCTACCAGCAACCTACCGCCAAACCTATAGCTGTGTTTCGGCAGCAGCACTTGAGAGCCAGTTCCCCACAGGCTTAGCGTGTCTACCAACTTGGGCCATATCGTCACTTAAGATCAGGTGAGATTATGGCTATAACGCTAAACCTTAACTATAAAAAAAAATCTTGTTGAAGATAGTTTCATCTGTCCAAAATGTCACTCGAAAATGGCAGTAATAGTCTGTAAAGAGAACTGAGTTGCCGAGAATAAAAAATAATATGAAAAAACTGTAACTTCAAAGTATACAGACGCTGGACCCGCGATACAATATAGAGCTAATAGCGAACAGCTTTGAATTAGAAGTTCGCGAACTACAAGCCCTTTAACAGCTGCATATACAAATAATAATCGACGAAATAATCACAGTAACCTGGACTGGATAAGCTTATCTTGGAACGCGGTAGGACTAAACGTGCCACTATTGTAACATTGACACAATTTGCATGGTGATTCCTATCCAGCCAATTAAAATCGCCGTGTCCCATCATGCAGCAGACTTTAACAAGAAAATGCAAAGCTCATAATTCAATGTCGCGTATAAAATTCCCCATTAGAAAGTTAAGGTGTTGCGCGTGGCTCAATCAAGCGAGTGAGATGTCTCGGCCTTAGCAAAGATCCGTGACCTCCGTTCGCAGTTCGCTTGTCGATTTACCTGGCAATGAATATTATATCGAAGGTCACGGAGAGACGTTAAAAAGCTACAAGACCCAGTTATCGTTAGTGACGTATCGATAAGCATTGCGACGCAACAATCAACCGTAGGACGAGGACACGAATTACTTACTGCCAATAATCCTTAATATTCTAAATGCGTATGCGAGTTTATTTGTTATGCTTTCACAACTAAAACACTCTAATCTCTAATGATGGTCATTCAATTTATAAATATAACGACAGAGATACAGTATATAAATTATGGTTGCCTTTAAATAGATATAATCTCTTCCAAGGAATAGAGAATTAAGTTTTAGATGAACAAACCGTACTGTACTTCACCTGATGTTAAGTATAGTAAAATTCTAATCTGAATTCGCAGCCTGTCACGCTGGTCAGCAATCATGCTGCCCTGCTTAGGTACCTTTTCGCGCCTCCATTGAAGGACCCAATGTCGCAGGAAGGAGGGAACACGTCAACGTTCCAAACAACTTTTCCGTTCGAAGCAAACTTTATATTTCGCGTTTCAATAGGAATCACCGTGGAGCTGTGACACCAAAGTCGCGCCCGCGTGGTTCTGTAGTTGAACGGGGGGAAGGGGATTATATCGAAGAGCTCTTTAGAAGACTCGCCGTGGAACATACGGTAGAGCACGCAAGCGAGGCAATGTTCATTTGTAATTTTGGCGGTTCTATGGTGCTGGCGGTGTCTCCAGTGAAGTTACTGAGAAATAATAACATAGGACAACTCCGTTCAGGTTTTAATTTCCTGATATAAAAGCACTACAGAGTAGAACTATGTATAAGGATGCAGAGAATAAAATTTAAAAGCATCAGCGATAACGGAGAGATCAGCGATCCATCTGTGGTCCTTTCAATCGTACTCGGTATATACTTTCGAAAGATGAATTGTGTTATTCCTCGACCTCTCTCTATCTGGTCATTTTTATATCATAACCCCAAGAAGTATTTTACACACATATAAAATATATATATATTATACATTAAATAATATGATATGGGCATTATTGTTTGCAAAAATTATAAGGTTATTTAGAAGCGCATATGATATTTGTTTTATATACCTCAGAAGTTTTAGCGTTATGCCCACAATCTCACCTGATGTTAAGTGGTATTGTGTACGAACTCCGCGTCAAGGGATGTAACTTCGAAACCACCTACAACGAGCTTGAGCTGCTTTCGGTAAAGAAACCACAGCATGGTGGTAAGGTTTTTTACAATACCCGCCTGGTTAGCTACCACTCTCAAGTTGAAAATCTGTAAATAGGTGTTATCTAGCAGTTGCACTTGGGAGCTAGATTCTTCACACGTCTAGCGTGTCTAGCAACTTGGGCCGTATCGTCACTTACGATCATGTAAAGTTATGTCCAAACCTTAACTTATAAAGAATCGAGGATGTCACCCAAGATAGTGGAGGATGCCTAGTGGAGAGACTCCAGCGCAACTAGCGGAAGACAGGCGATTTGACGACAGATTTCCAACTCGAAGGTGGTAGCTAGCCCCGTGGATATTAGATAAAGCCCCACCATCATGCTTTGGCACACGCCCATTGACCCGGAGTACGGACACATTACCAACTGAGTTATTCTTTTAATCAAAGAAATTTCTCAAGCGGGAAACAACAATCAACAACCATTTCACCGAAGTAATTAAAAGGAATGATACAAACTAAACGAGCCTTTTAAAGCTCGTTTCGAACTTTCTTTGAAACGGGCGTATCGAGGGAGATTCAGTTAATGTCCGAGCTTATTCGACAACCGGAAGCGATTTACGTGTGATCTCTAAAGGGTGAATTTGTGCAGCGGCGTGTTAAGAAGACAATCGATACTCGAAAGGAGATTATCATATAATGAACAGGTTTTATATTATCTCGAGGCACGTAGGTCTATTACTTAATGGAATATACATCGTCGTGAAACGACACTTTACGGCAAAGCATCTCATATCGAAGAATATGAAGCGAGAAATTTCATTACAAAGTAATAAACAAATTTTATCATCGTGTTCTTAGAAATATTTATATTTATATAACCTTATATATTTATATAAATACTTAAGTAACCTCTTCTCATTTACTTATCTACCGATTTTTTTATGTTTGTGATGTGATATAATATTGATGTGTCTTGGTAGTAAATATCTCCTCGCTTGTCGGGACGGAAAACAGCATGACGCTCAATTATGCCGTCATACCTCCCCATACTATAAACTTCTTTGAGTGACCCGCATATTGTATTTTACTTCATACTAGCTTTTACCTATGGCTTCGCTCGTGTTAATATTGATTTTGTCAAACAAATCGGCTGACGCAATAAAAAGTTTCACGCAAAGTTTATTCCTCTCATTACCCCACTTTGAATAAGGTTTTCGTGAGAAAAAGTAGCTTATCACCGTCTCCAGGTTCCCATCTATCTTTATTCCAAAATTCATTATGATCGATTCAGCGGTTTATTCGTGACAGCGTAAAAATCAAACAAACACACTCACTTTTGCACTTATTATATTAGTAAGGAAGGTAATATAATAAGGATCATCTTATCGCATATCGTAGCCAGGTAAAAAAAAGAAAACACAAAACTGAAAAAAAAAAAAAAACGTAAGAAATACCGACATCTACTTAGTCTCGATTCTCGTGAACCTATCAATGCCGTGCCATGTTAATGTAATTAAAGTGGGAGGAAGCCCTTGAAAATGTTCATTTTCCAATAAAAAAAGGTAATTTTCCCAATCGGTTTGCAAATGACGAAGTTTTGAGAAAACAGCCGTAAAGAAACTGAAATTAAAACCGTGTTTCCTTTATGAATTGGAAATGATGAAAAAAAATCCCCAACAAGACACAGCGAAGCGGCGTATATTAAAATGTAAAGTAAATTAAAAAAAAGTCTATACATACAAAAGTCAGTTAGTACCCACAAACAAAATATATATAATTATAACAATATTTGGTCCAACTGCACGTCTACACGAAATAGCGTTCAGCTCTGCATATGCACAAGTGTCATACGACCCAAAGGTAAGTCACAGAGTGTCAGGGATTGTCAAAATAAAAATCTATATTGCTAGTTCAGGAAAACCCTTTGTTTAAGACGATAACCGTACACAAGATCACAAGATAAGAAGTGAAAACTTCAGCACTATATCTCTGTCGTAGTCTTTAATGCCGACTTTACCCGAACGTGCGTTGCATAGCCGTAGGTGACGGTTCAAGCTAATTCAATACCCAAAACATAATAATGTGCTCAGCGCATTCAAATATGACTTTAAAGAAACAAACAGAAAATAATTATAGTTATATGTACCTACCTACACAGTAAATTGTGATATGATGTTTCCTTTATATCCATTTTAACTCCCTTTCAAGTTTTATTTTTAGCACAATAGGCATTTTATTCCCTTTAATGCCCAATCTATCTCTACACCGAACTTTATTAAAATTGCTTAAACGGTTTTGTCGTGAAAACATTACAAAACCAAAGGTACAAGGTTCCATAGTTGATAGTTATATGAGAATATAACGTCACATTACATAGTAAATCAGTCTAATGTCACGGTTATGTGCCCTAGACGGCCCTATTCATAAAGTAAACAGACCCGCGTTCAAGTGAACTTGACTTAGAAAGCATGTTTTTCAATGTCAGCAGCTATCTTCTCTGATATAATATTCTTTACTCATGGCTCTAGGAAAATTTATCGCTGCAGCTATAATAAATTACCCTCTTTGTTATTATTATCTTTACGTATGAAATTCTAGTGTGCGTACGTTGTTATTATCTCACGAAGTGGTTTGAGCATTTTCACGGTTTCTGAAGATACAAATGAAGAATCTTTATTCAATTTAGACCCTAAAAAGACGCTTATGAATGTCGAAACTATCATCGGTTCGGGAAGTAACGCAGTCATCGAGAGGAACCGGCAAGAAACTTGATCTCCATATTTATAGCTAGTTTTAGGTCATTGTTTTTACATACAGTTTGATGTGTGTATTTCCAGTAATTATTAGCAGATGTACAGAGAGGGGTGTCAATTCTAGACGTCACGATGGCTCACATATTGATCCACCCTATAAGAAATAGCCTTTTGATATTAAAACCCACTTGACATGGATTTTGAATTTAATGTCCGGCAATTTACTTATGTGGTCTGGGACGTTATTATAGAACCTAATGTCATTACCTAAAAAATCTGTTACTGGTCTTAATGATCCTAAAATACGGGGTGACAAGTTTCTAACTCACTTTAGCCAAATCCGGTAGCAAATCCGGTGTCATTGCTACCAATAATATTCGTTTTTATTGCCGCAGAATATCGTCTACCTACGCTGGGAAGCTTATAGATTTTCATCGATCTCTAGCGAAGGAACGATTGAAAAGTAATGTAATATCGCTAGTAGCATTGATTGCACTAGCCTGAGGGGCTGTGCCGGAGGATTTACGTGATTTAAATAAACATTACGCTGCGATGAATAGTGCGGGCGAGCGTTGCAGCGTTGCCGAAGCGTATAATACGCCTTCGGGCCTTTCGTGTAACATCAAAAGAGTCTGTTTCAAAGCGTCGGTTAATAAAGTTTGTTCTCGCTCGTAGAGATTACATCGACACTTAAGTGCATTCGCATGGATGCTTTTACAACACGTGTTAGAAAACCTTTATTAGAATCTATGGCGGGCCGTAAGTCTAGCATTTATTGTCAAATCACTGCCTTTGCCTATTGAACACGAAGTTTTTTTTATTTTTTATTATTTCGCAGATGTTCTATATTACTAGAGTAATTAAGGTACTTTGTATTTACCTTTCTATGCAACTTTACCCCATTATTAATACTATTTTCAGGAATTTCCTACATTTGCAATTTAATTTTGTTTGTTATTTAGGTAAATTATGCATTTCTAGCAAACCTGTTGTTCTATTTGCTACTAGCTTTTACCTGCGGATTTATTCGCGTTAATATTAATTTTCTCAAACATCTTTACCGCACTGCCAACAAGTTTTTTACGAGAAAAGGTAACCTATCGTCATCTTCAGGGTCGCATCTATCTCCATATCAAAATACATCATACACGATTTAATGGTCTAGGCGTAAAAGCGTCACAAACAAACAAACTCACTTTCACATTAGTAATTTTAGTAAGGATCCCGTTTTTGAGAGGTGCTGAGGGAAATGCAAAAGCGGTTTCCGGGCGCTGGCAAGTACAAGAGGGCGTGTAGGGACACCGCCGAGATTTTTAGTGTTTCCAGAGGTCCGCACCAAGTGAGTCTCTTCTCGTAGCATGATGACAACGCGATGACAAGAGAACAAGGTGATTCCGTACATAAAAAGACCGACATTAAAAAGGCATATCGCGCTCACTAAGATAGTAAACAATACTATATATGAGAAGCGTTGAAAGACCGTAATATACTGAAACATGTCACATGTCACATGTTATAGTTAAGGTTCAGCGTTATGACCATAATCTCACCTGATCTTAAGTGACGGTACGGCCCAAGTTGGTAGATACGCTTAACCTGTGGAGAACTGGCTCTCAAGTGCAGCTGCCGGAACACACCTATTGATATTTGGCGGCAGGTCTACAACTTGAGGGTGGTAGCTACCCAGGCGGGCATCAGAAAAAGCCCTACCGCCACGCTATGGTTTCCTCATGATATTTTCCATCACCGAAAGCTTAAGTTCATTGTAGGTGCTTGGAGTCGAACTCACGTCCCTTGACGCGAAGTCGTACACACTGCCACTGAGCTATCATCGCTTTTTACGTCTAAAGCGTGCCAATATATGTTTCACAATAAAAAGGCTATCGTATTGTCGAGTTATTACTAACTAGAAATAGTTTTGTTAGTTAGTATTAGTGTGATATTAAAATAATTATAAGCGGCCTTTATTATTTAATTCCATCGGTTAGATATTTGCCGATCTCCCTTCGCTTATAATCCGCCGGATGCTTTACTGTTTTTCTTCATGTAATGGCGACATGCGCGAATTGCCCATTTCCGCCAGTGTCATGTAATGAGATGATAAAACGAAGGTGAGTGCCCGGCGGGAGCTTTTCTTCTAACAATTATATAAAACCTAATTGAATCCAATTAAACAATTCGTTTATCAACGACGCTAATTAAAGAATAAATGTGATAATAATTATAATTTATACATTTTTGTTTTATCGAACGAAGGGAATAAAATGTATTCCAATAAACGTATTACGACGGGGAAAAGGATTTCGCTAAAAAGTAATTATAAAACTTTTCTCCGCTACAAATACGGTAAGGTTTTATCAAACGGGAGTAAAAATCAACGACGCTTCGTTAATTCCTGTCTCTGGAAACGGACCTGTAGGTACTTATTAATAAGCACATTTAAACTAATCAATGTCTCGGCGACGAAACTTTCTGACGTCTCGAACGAGACGAAAGCGAATACCAAATATCCAAGTTAACGTAATACTTATAATGTTAACCAAATAATAAACGTTACCCGAATATTTATATGGTTGACTAAAAAATCAAACGCACGAGAGACTAGCGAAGGAATCGGCCCACGTTCCAAGAAAAAACATTGGAACAACTGTTGGAGGATGAATGTGAAAATACATTAAGTTCGATGAGTGATTTAGTTAAGATCTCACAGTAGGTTCTGTAGACTCTTTTTGTCGTGATCGTTGCATCTGTGGAATCGGTTACCCAGCGCAGGTTTCCCCCAGTACTATAATACGGAGCTATTCGATCTCCAAAGTCAGCTATATAACTACAATACCCCTGGTATTGCAACTGCGCGTAGGCGACGGTAGCCATTTACCATCTGATGAGCGATCTGTCTGTTTACTGCTCGTTAGGATAAACAAAAGGATCATCAACTCAATGATTAAAATTCATAATATTTTTTTGAATACGTTGGTTAGTATATATATATTAATGAACAGTCAAAATGTATGTACGCGCATAACTTTCAAACGACTGCACCGAATTGGTAACTTCTAATTTTTGTGTCTCCGTTATTGTCATCACAAGGTTTTTATGAAACAAAAAAAAAGTTTAATAGGCGAATGATGAAGGAAAAAAGGTGTTTTTTTATATTAATAGGATCACGTATCGGGGTAGAAACTATGGAATATAGTTTTACAATTTTCAATTTTCAGTCGAGCGGATTCTGAAATCTGTGTCTTATTGTACAATAAAGCATAGAATGGGAGTAAAACTTTTCTAATACCCGCTCGGCTAGTTACCATCCCTTATTATTAATGTGTTTGAAATGGCATTCTTTGCGGATTGTTTCATTACCACGCGTAATCATTACCAGATCTCTGGTGAGGGGGGAATGTTGTGACTCATCGTGTGTTAATCACCCAACACTACCCACTAAAACACACCACGGTGACACTTCAAGCTCCAGTGTTGCTAGAAACCGGGGACACCTTCTACTCTTCTTCTAATTGGCTGGCTACCACCCTGAAGTTGAAAATCTGCAGCTAAACACCTATAAATATATACTCGCATGCGTATTTGAGAGCCAATGCTTATACTAGGTGTGACCTGTCCATTATATTGTTCCACATATGATGAGTTCGTGGTCAAAATCTAAACCTACAAACGACAAAATAAATCAAAAGCCCCAGAGCCCTAATTTCATCTAAACACCTATTCAGATATATTTATATCTGACGTACTAAAAAAGTTCACTGATTTTCAATTCTGAGAGATAGGAAAATGAAATGTCGCAGAAAGCAGACATCGTATAACCTCTCGTTGAGTCTCGCCTTAACTTGTTGAATAGGCGACCTGTTGAACGATACAGATAAGGGAAATCTCCTATCATTATCTACGAAACGTGGACCTTTTATGATAACGTAATATTTCCTTCGGAATGATTATTATAGAAAAGCGGGAAAGCCGGTAAGCTGAATGAAAATTGAGTCCAAAGTAACCAATTACGATTGCATGTTTGCATACGCTGGAGTCATTGCAGCTGCTTGAAGCGCAACAATTTGTACTGGTATATTGTGAATCTCGCTGTTGCATTACTAAACATTTTCAATTATTATTATTTACGTCTTCACGATAGTTTCGAGTTAGTACTCGAGAAATCTCATTTCGTCCGTATTTAATTTTTCTTTTTTTGTTACGGAAATTGGACATTTTTTTAGAGGTGATAAATGTAAAATTTATTGCGCCCGGTAAAAATCATCTGCGCAGAGTTCAAGGATTAGCAAACTCAGGAATTTCAAGAGTAAACGGCTCAATGAAATCCTAAAAAAAATTCTAAACTACACCGACAATAATGAGTAATTAAATATACATCGTAATGAACGTCAAGTAGACAAAATGAGATCATAATAAATTATTAAACATTTGAACAAATATTTGCAAAGGTTGGAAGAGAAACTATACCAATCTACCTCGTATTAACATTATACAACAGAATAGATGATTTGTTTGTTTGTTTGTGTGAACGTGCTAATATTAGGAAATACCAGTCGGATGTCAAAAATTATTTTTGTATTTGCTAAAGCAATCAGTAAGCAAGTATTTAAATTATTTAACATCACGCTACCACTAAAGGGAGTAAAGCAATGTTGAAAAAAGTGAGCCGTTGCGGGACGTCTGACGGTTGTGAAACATCTTATTTTACAAATTATGTACATACAAATTACAAGTAATGATAGCTAAGTGGACTTGACTTCGAATCCCTATAATGAACTTGAGCTTTCGGTGAAAGAAACTCGTGATGAAACCGTAGCATGGTGTAGTAGGGCTTTTTCTAATACTAGCCTGGCCAGCTACCACCCTCAAGTTGAGAATCTGTCGGCAAATACCAGTAGTTGTGTTCCGGAAGTTGCACTTGAGAGCCAGTCCTTCCACAGGCCTGTTTACCAGCTTATAATTAAAAATTTAAAAATAGATTACGTATAGTACATATATTCCATCATATAGCGTCTCCACGCTAACAATCTGGTTTCAAAAAGTTACAAAAACGGGCAAAAATCGTTACATAATTTTTAGTTCAACGCATACGAAGTCACGGGCGCAACTAGTTATTTATATTATTAATACTGAATTTCGTCAAAAGCTAAGAAACAAGAAAAGAAGCACAAACAAAGGAAAATAAATTATAATACAAAAAAACACGTTTGAAAAAAAAAACACCGGATAAAAATGTAAAAAATGATACATTTTTAATTATGATAACTTTATTCTCGACCGATATAAATTTACTCGTAAAATTGCTTCGTACGAATCCCTATGAAACGTGTTATTACAGAGATGATTATGGAACTATAGATACGAGATACTCTGTGCATATTAAATGCCTGAGGGTTCATTTCTTTGCCCTATTTTATAAAGCCCCGTTGGAGGTTTGAAAGGATTGCTCTAAGCTTCTTAGGCGGTTTTTATACGGGCACAAACCTCATGGACCCGTCATAAAACTTTATAGAGTCGACTCTGCTGTCATTTATATCTGGGGCTATCGCAGTGCCGGCCTGAGAAGACGTGTATATATCTTTGTTTTGTGTGCCGATTCTCAAGCCCAATAGTGGGAGTCCTTAGCAAGGTTTGACCTTACCGGATATACACGACCCGTGTTGATGATTTTTATGCTATGACGCGTAAGAAAAACACCTTTATACAAAGTAGACTTCGCTTAGTCCTACTGCAATTATGCAAACACTTTTATATGCTTGTATGACAGTCCTTTTATGAAATATTGGCTATCAGCTGTCATATGATAATGTCGAGTCGTTTTATCTTTGATTTGGTCTCATTTATGGAAACTGTAATATATTGTATGTAATGTATTGAAATTTGCATGGTGGTAGGGCTTTTTGAAATGCCCGCCTGGCTAGCTACCACCCTTAAGTTGTAAACCTGCCGTCAAATACCAATAGGTGTGTTCCGGCAGCTGCACTTGAGAGCCAGTTCCTTCACAGGTTTAGCGTGTCTACCAACTTGGGCCATATCATCACTTAAGCTCAGGTGAGTTTATAGCCATAACGCTAAATTTTAAGAATAAAAAAAAATTTTACTCTGTTTCAGTCCTTATTTTAGGGACTTATTGCTTGCGTTTAGTTTTACTTATTGGGTCTTTTGAATTATAAATGTATATATATTATATCAATTATATCAATTATATTATATCAATATATATTATATCAATTAAGTTATATTTTAATCTATTGAAGCGATGATATCTCAATGATAGAAGTGTGTAGAATGAGGGACGTGAGTTCAAATCTAACCATTTACAATGAGCTTGAGCTTTCTGTGAAGGAAAACAACAAAAAACCATGGCACGCACGGTGGAAGCGCCTTTTCTGATTCCCGCCTATCCAGCTACCACCCTCAAGTTGAAAATCTGCCGCTAAATCCCAATATGTGTGTTCCGGCAGTTGCACTTAAGAGCCAGTTACTTCAATTTTGATACATAATTGATTTTTGTAATCAAAAAACACACATTCATGTCAAACTTTTCAGCTTCCATATGTGTCAGTAGATTTCGACAATTGTCATTTTTTACATCACAAGTTAGGCCAGAAAAAAAATGTTACGTTTCAAGTTAGGCCTACGCAGTGACCTACAACACACGTTCATTGCATGTTCGAACCCGCGTCGCGGCAGTATGGCGGCAGATGGCCCTGAGATTCTAGTAACGTTTGGCAAGTCCCGCATAACCTTCCCGATCCCCTCGACGTGCGTCAATGAATTACCCCACAATAAAGCAGTCAGACCGGATTATTATTAATAAGGTATTAGATAATGATTTCTTATGTTTATGCGAATATTATTCATTGAAATAAAACTAATTTAAACGGATTTTATCGCGGTTATTTGTTTATTTTGATCCCGACGTTTCGAAAGCTTTTCAGCCTTCGTGGTCACGGGGTGGATTGAGATGTAGGTGGTCCAGAAAAGTTCATGTTACTTGTCGGGATCAAAATAAATAAATAACCGCGATAAAATCCGTTTAAATTAGTTTTATTTCAAGGTATTAGATAACTTTACGTCATGAAAATATTTTTCGTAAACAAAGCACTATTTTCCCAATTCTGTAATAAAAGTTCTGTCGTGAAATATATATAAGGCTGCATCGAGCAAATGAACGCTGAGGCAGCGTAATGTGTGTCATAAATAACGCGCTTACCTCTCTACTTAGCGCATACATTTAAAGGTCAATGGTATGTCTGTTTGTATAATGATGTTCTTAGCAGAATTGGCTAGAGTAATCAAGTTATGGTTTTAGACGTATATTTAACGGGGAGGAATTCAGACTAAGACTACGGGTGTGTTGATTGGTAATTTGCTTTGACATGTAATTTGTCAATCATTCGTTATTAAACAATGAGATCTATATTAATATTATAAAGCAAAAAAAACTTTGTTTGTTTGTTCGTTCGTTTGTTTCTTTGAACGTGTTTATCTTAGGCATTACCTGCCTAGGCTGCCTGCCTTAGGCTGTATTCATCATGCAGTCATCACATCGCTAGTGAACGGATGGAGAAATTTCGCTATTTTTTTTTTGTTATGTTAATTATTGTCACGAGAAGATTCTTGTGTAAGAAAAAATAAGAAAGTTGAGCAAAACAATAGGAAATTATAGCATTACAATACTAAACACTAATCATACTGTAGAGACCACAAATTCATGTTGCTTCTAATCTCTTCTTGATACCGCGTATTTGTTGTCTCATTTTACAGGAGCTTTGTGTGAAAGCTCAAATGCGTGTTCTTTTATCTTCTCCTATGAAGTCTCTTATTCTACGAACAGCGGTGATAAAGAGCGGACGTACCGCGGCTCGCTGTGCGGTTGCATAATATCTTTCTTTAGAGCTCTTCGTTTTAACATAACCTTCGTGACAGAAAGGGCTATTTGTATGATTTAGTATGAATTTACGCTACAACTTTGTAGATGAAGTGAAAACGTCTCTCCGATACGATGCCGGCGTATTTTATTATGAACATGGTTCACGTTATATATTGAATTTGGTACAATTCAAGTATAACATTATGTTACATTCGGTGTAGAGCTCGCTCGAGGAAATTTAAACGGTAGGAGAGAACTAACTTTAAAGCTCTTTGAACACGCTCCAACTTTATTAAGTTAGGTTTAGAAACTGTGTCCCAAGAAGTGATGCAATAGTTTAAAGTGAAATGACGTCCAACTCTGTAGGTATATATGCTTTATAATCATCGTGTTCTCGATATATTTTATTTCAGAATTCTAGAAGAAGTAATAATCTAAGTAGTAATTTTGAAGCGATGATAGCTCGGTCGTAGTGTGTACGACTTCGCGTCAAGGGACGTGATTTCGAATCCAAACACCTACAATGAGCTTGAGCTTTCGGTGAAGGAAAACCATAGCATGGTGACCTTAAGTTGAAAACCTGCCGGCAAATACCAATAGGTGAGTTCCGGCAGCTGCACTTGAGAGCCAGTTCTTCCACAGGTTTAGCGTGTCTAGTAACTTGGGCCGTATCATCACTTAAGATCAGGTGTAATTATGGTCATAACGCTTAATCATAACTATAACAAAATATCTAGATACACTAATATATATTTATGCACTAGCTGCGCCTGCGACTTTGTTTACATGGAAATTAAAAATTATTCAAAAAAAATTGTAATTTTTACAATACAGCTCTGTTCCTATTGGTGGTAGCGTGGTGTTAAATACCTTAAAGCCTTCCTTAAAAATTGTTATATCAAATATCTTGTGTCTTGGTCAAAACTAATGGTTAAACCATTATTTTAAAGCTTAGTTTATTTCGCACTGTTGATGAGATATTAAAGAAATGATAGTATGAAGTTATAAGGAACAGTTTTTATTATCAGTATGGTCGAAATTCGACCATAATTAATTTAAATTATAAGTTTGCACATTATTAAGGTCTATAAGTGCAGATTTTTCCAAGGATATGATACTGTTAATTTGCCTTTTTTTCATACAATTTATATGAATTAAAAAAAAAAGATTACATTAAGAAACATCTTATTTAATATTTTTTTATTTAAACACAATATCTTACGATCAAAAAAAATCTGTTTATTGAAATTTATATATATATTGTATTATGGTTATGTTTGACATTCAGTTAAGACAAACAATATAATATATAATATGTTCTCAATTCGACCACAGACTTAAACGATAAACAAAATAATATATATGCGTGTGTGTATCAGAATACATGGTAGTGTGTGTAATGTTTTTTTTATATTATTTAATGTATTTATTTTGCTAAATTTCCAAAAAAAAATTTTTGCTATCTGCACTCCTTCTCTATATAAACTATAAGTGTGCGTAATTTCATACTTCGTAAAAATATTCATTCAAAAAGGGGTACACAGTTTTTACATCACGTATCAATATATATATATGTATTTTACAAAATACATATGCCAATATCTTATTATGTAGTAGAGTAAAGGGCCAAATAATGTCAGTGTATGAATTAGAATAAATCCCGCAATATGACAGCTTAAGGTCTCTCCCAAAAACTCCCGGTACATAATTACTATAATCCGATTAACCTATCACAAGCGGGTGTTACGAAAAATGATGTTAAGAGAATTCATTTCATATAAGATTACAGTGATAAATGTAAAATGTATTTCACATATATTTAAATGGTCCTAAATAGAACTATATGACGCTCCCGACTTCGGTCGTGTTTTCCCGTTATTCGCGCTTGAACGTAATACCTCATTCTCGGTGGTCAGCTGAGTCTCGGAAACAATATTCTTGGTAAATTTTAAGATTATGGCTGGTAGATTTTAGGTCATAATTTGAAGTCACACAGAGGTATTTCGCTTGTCTTATATACGTTTATATACGATGATAGCTCCGTGGGAGTGCGTAGGATCGCCGCGTCGTGGGCCGTGAGATCGAATCCAAACACCTACAATGAGCTTGAGCTTTCGGTGTGGGAAAACAACGTGAAGAAACCATAGAATGATGGTAGGACTTTTTCTAATGCCCGCCTACAGATACCAATAGGTGTGTTCCGGCAGTTGCACTTGAGATCCAGCCCCTCTTATAAAGGCCGGCAACGCATCTGCGATTCCCCCGATGTTGTGTGTGTCCATGGGCGGCGGTGATCACTTACCATCAGGTGACATGCTTGCTCGTTTGCCTTCTATTTTATAAAAAAAAACAACTCCTGTGACGATAAGGCTTAATAGTTTTTGGGGTTCATTCTTCCTATTATTTTTTTTATTGAATCAGACGGGTGACTAGTCTATCTCTATATTAATATTATAAATCGGAAAAGTTTGTTTGTTCGGACGCACTAGTCTTGGGAGTTACTAGTTTGTATTTGATAGAGCAATTACTGAGAAAGGCGTTTAGGCTATTTAGCATCACGCTATCACAAAAAATAGCAAAGCTGTATTGAAAATTTTTGACAAACACTGGCAGTTTAGCATTTTTTTCATTTTTAGTCTCACGCGAACGAAGTCGCGGGCACAACTAGTAAGCTTTACAGAGATTTCAATAAAACATAATTAATATCTTCACATCCATCGAAAAAAAAACAAAACTAATTTAAACAGATTTTATCTCGGAAATTTATTCATTTCGAAACGTCGGAATTAAAAATTAATAAATAACCGCGATAAAATCCGTTTAAATTAGTTCTATTTCGATGAGTAATATTCGGGTAATAAACATAAGAAATCATTATCTTCATATATACTTTAATGTGTGGAAATAATTGAATTGTCTCAAACTTTTACAATATATATATGTCAGATCAGATATTTTCGATACTCACTACCACCTGTAGAGTCAGTTTAACACGCTACCCTACGCCCTGACATCCGCTCTCCTTTCTAATAGAGCGTGTAGAATTCGTCGAACATCGCAACGGGAATTGACTACCCTTGAACTATATACATTTTATTGGATTCTCGCGATGTACTGTTTTTTACATAACGGAATTGTTCGAGGTATGTTTTGTATAAAAAAAAAAAAAAACAATTTATTTTATAAGCCAATTTTATACATGATATTCACTTTTAATTTTTTGTCTACACGGCTCCGTACATCTCTCTGGACTTACTGGATTTATTTTGATGAAATTTGACAAAGAGATAACTATCGATATTGTAGATGAGCATATAGTGATAAAATCTTTTCTATCAGCCCCGTCTTGTTTAAGATTCTGCTCATACTCTTCGGTTCCTCTCATCAGTAATACATATTTCCACTGATTCGTTCCGTAGCTCCACTATCACTGCCTCAGTATTGTAAGAAACTGAGAGCGCTAAAAGCGAAATACTTGAAATAGATGAGTAAAACATTTTTTTGTATAAATTCTTGTCATTACAATTTGAATGTATAAAGTTATTTTAACTAAACATGTAAATATGAATTCCAGACCATAAAGATATTTTGAATCAAACGTGTAAATATTAAAACCCCTGTAATATTATATTTAATATAAAGAGACAATTCGTAATTACAAATTTTATTTATATAGTTGTTTGTAACCAAACGCGTAAATATCAATTTTAATCCTAATCCATAGGGTTACTTTTAATCAAACGTGTTAATATTTAAACCCTTTCATATTATATTTAATATAAAGAGACGATCAACGATAAAACTAACAGTAGGATATTTATAATTTCATAAGGTTTCTTACGAGATTACAGTGAAAACTTAACGATAATTATGAAGATAATCGGCATAAATATATTTTCTATTCCTGAATGCAATGAATGGAACTTAAAGCGAGTATTCATTACTGAAAAAGGCTGGTCGACGTCTGTAGAGTTAGTAATTCTAAATATTCATATAGTTTTGTATAATATTGTATCGAAGTGTCATATATTTAGAAGCTATTGATGCAGACAGAATTGCTAAGCAGCGTGGGACATGAACCTTTTTATATATTTTTCAGGAATAATTCAGTAGACAAAGTTTTTGTTTTACGAACAACTATATGTAAAACTTTGCATGGTGGTAGGGCTTTTTCTAATACCCACCTGGCAAACTACCGCTCTCAAGTTGAAATTCTGACGCCAAATACCTATATGTGAATACCGACAGTTGCACTTGAGAGCCATTTCTTCGATTACGGCTTATAGTGTCCACTATCTTAATCTACATCGTCACTTACCATCAGTCGACATTGTGAACATAACGTTAAACGTATAAAGCATAAAAAATACATTTTAATGCAATATTATAAATGCGATATGGGTTTGTTTGTTTGTTACACTTTTACGTCTTAACCGCTGAATCGATTATGATGAATTTATGTATATTGATAGATGGGACCCTGCAGGTGGTGGTAGGTTTATTTTTCTCTCGAAAAACTTATTGAACGTGGGATTAAAAGAGAAATGAACTTTGTATGACACGTTTTATTGCGTCATCCAATTTGTTTGACAATATCAGTAATAACGCGAGCGAAGCCTCGGGTAAAAATTAGTTATGTATAAAGACTAGAATTTCCTCATACTAACCTAATATCATAAAAGCGAATATGCGTTAGTTTATTCGTAACTTTCATAGAATTTTGGATGTACGTTGTTAGTTATACAGGAAGGGTGTAGGGTTATTTTCATCGAGTAATAAATAACGTTTCCGAGGGTTAGAAAACTAGCTATAAGTTAATTATGATTTTCTCCTTTGTTTGTTAATCAATTGTATTTTCTATAACTAACAACTATTTACGGTGCTTAGAATTCCCAGTAAAAAAATTGAAGTCAGTTCTTCACAAACCACCTTTTCAATAATTTCCTTAAATTGACAAAAATAATTATTTTTATTCACTATTGTCACATTTGTTGTGTAAATTCGATAGCAAGTGAACGCTAGCTTAAATAATATATCCCATTCTTGTTGACACACGAGACGTATAATAGATACTTTGTTTAATATAAACCCGAGTGGGGATGTACAGAGGAGCTACAAGTGTCGACGCGGCACTGCCTGTCCTATTTAACGCCTTGTCGACTACCACAGGTTCGTTACTCACACTTTTTTCACACTGTAATTAGGAGAAAAACGAAAATTCAATGAAAATAATCGAAGCAGAACAAAATAGCATCAGTTCTTTCAATACTATACATATTTACTAAGCTCCTTATCGCACGGTATGGAAGGAGGCTAGACAAATTAAAATGTAAGATTTTTCCGTCACGACCCTTTCTTTAGTGTGTGTTCTATATTGTGCTATATCTGTATAGCGTAGGTATCTACAGAGCGTACGCTATTGGCTGTATCCAGTCATAGCTACGCGCTTATTGATTCCAGACAGCTAGTAAGATCTGAACGGCTGCGTAGATATAATTTATACGCGTCAGCTGTTTCATGGCGTATTATAATGAATTAGATTAATTAAAACAGTATGTACAATACAATGTTTATGTCGATACATAGAAAAAAGATATTAATCGCGAAATTTAATATAGTTTTTGTAATATATCTGCGTTTCATTTAATTGCTGTCAAACGCTCTATTGTTATAGAATAGAAATGTATATTGTTAATCGATAATATACTAACTTTATCAATAATAATAATATAATACGTAAGCGAAATTCGTTTTAACAGAGTTTTCCACGATATTCACGATTTTTTTTTTAAATCCATATTAATATTATCCAATGAGAAAGTTTATTTCTTTGTTTGAACACGCTAATGTTGACTACAAGTCAGATTTAACAGAAATCATGATTCATGCATCACTTCATTGCATAACGCTTAATCTATATATGGAAAAATGAATCTCTATTTCTTATTTTCGCTAATTCTTATTTTGTTGGGTTAATTATCGTCAGGATAAGGTTCTTAGGAAAGAAAAAATTAATAAAGTTGACCGGAATATTAGCAAATTTAAGAGAATTTAAAAACCTTAACGACAATATCAATTTTATATGACTAGCTGTCAGTTGTCATTAAGCATTACAATAATGGGCACTATGCTTTTGAATACTTTTTTTTATAAATTATACCAACTCGAATCCAATATTCATAGTTAAGACAGGACAACGTCTGTGGGGTCAGCTAGTGTACTGTAAAACAATCAGGTGCAGTGTTTGCTTGCCCGGAATCAAATGGCTCTTAAATGTTTTGAGCGGAAACGATTTGATTCTTCGTAGCAGTTCTTGGTTAAATATAAAACCGAACGTATCAGTTTCATTTAAATAAATGCAAGCTGCGTACTGATATTACAAATTGATAATTTGTCCCACCTAGGTAACAGCATATTTTCTTCTTTCTTGTCACTTTATCAGCTCTCATCTCAGTATTGATACTTTTTATATACATATCATTTACCATAACGTCCATCACGACACGAGCCGAAAAGCTCGAAAAGTCTTTTCCTTGTAGCATAGTGAATCTGTGGAACCGTCTGCCGATCTGGGCGTCCCCTCCTTATAGTATTGGGTCTTGTAAACGAGGCGTGAAGAGATATGTAGCAGGCCAGCAAGACAGTTGCGACTGAAGAAAGACCTCCTACGGCAGTCACTACTGTTACTGTACTGTACTGAAACTTAACATCAGACGAAGTAGAGTCATTTTACCGAGACAGGATAGAAAAAAATAACACAGTCCATACACATTTTCTTGAGTCATCCTATTCATCTACACTATGCCCTCCTCGTTTGAAATACTTCTTGTTATATGGTTTTCCTTTTTCCCTTATAATATGCCCACGCCTCGCTTTTTTATTATCATGGTGTCTAAAAATACGCAAACGCATGACCTGGTCTCAGGCCAAAAGCGAGACGGCCATCTAGCAAGACCACGGCGGCACTGCAAACTCCCATGTTGCAAGAGATCAGGAACAGCTTTCTCATTTCCTCTTGCCCTTGTCTATACCACTCTAATTAGTATCTCTTCCGCTTCTCTGTTACTGGTCCCATTTTCATGCTTCCTAGAATATATTCATTCCTAACCTTATCCAATCGAATTACTGCACACACATATATTGTGTTATATATGATATAAGATTCATGATATGGTTTATGTATGTATCGCTCAGAATCAACGAACAGACAACTTACTTTCCTTATGATGTTCCTCGTGTAAAGCATTATGTATGTATCGCTCAAAATCACCGTTCAGACAATTTACTTTCCTTATGATGTTCCTCGTGTAAAGCATTATGTATGTATCGCTCAAAATCACCGAACAGACAATTTACTTTCCTCGTGACGTTCCTCATGTAAAGCATTATGTATGTATCGCTCAAAATCACCGAACAGACAATTTATTTTCCTCGTGACGTTCCTCATGTATAGCATTATGTTTGTATCGCTCAAAATCACTGAACAGATAATTTACTTTCCTCGTGTCGTTCCTCATGTAAAGCATTATGTATGTATCGCTCAAAATCACCGAACATACAATTTACTTTCCTCGTGACGTTCCTCGTGTAAAGCATTATGTAAGTATCGCTCAAAATCACCGAACAGACAATTTACTTTCCTCGTGACGTTCCTCATGTAAAGCATTATGTATGTATCGCTCAAAATCACCGAACAGACAATTTATTTTCCTCGTGACGTTCCTCGTGTATAGCATTATGTTTGTATCGCTCAAAATCACTGAACAGATAATTTACTTTCCTCGTGTCGTTCCTCATGTAAAGCATTATGTATGTATCGCTCAAAATCACCGAACATACAATTTACTTTCCTCGTGACGTTCCTCATGTAAAGCATTATGTAAGTATCGCTCAAAATCACCGAACAGACAATTTACTTTCCTCGTGACGTTCCTCATGTAAAGCATTATGTATGTATCGCTCAAAATCACCGAACAGACAATTTACTTTCCTTATGATGTTCGTCGTGTAAAGCACTTAGCACATAGTATAATAATAGACGCGTCCTCAGATTGTAGATCGAATTTTTTCATTAACTGATTTAATTTAAATATAATCTATACGTATAAGAGAAGTGTAAGAGAGCCGAATTCGATTAACAAATATTTTATGTTTAAATCTATAGTCGGGACCTACTTCGATTATGGAGCCAAAAATAGTCTTACCTCGTAAAATGTAAAGTACGAGGAGTAAATTATATTGTAAACAACCGTCTTTAAACGTTTCGTTTCCGTGATAGAGCTTAGATGATAATCTTCGATATAAGAAAGCACACGACAAGGAATTCGTGTCCACAGTTATCTATATATATATATAAATTAATATCTATTTCCGTTAGTCATTTGGTGCTCATGTTATAAATGTATAAATATAAATATATATAAATGCGAAAAAGTGAGTTTGTTTGTTTGTTACGCTTTTACGCCTTCACCGCTGCATCGATTATAATTAATTTTGGAACAGTGATAGACGGGAACCTGGAAACGATGATAGGCTAATTTTTCTTGCGAAAATCTTATTGGAATTGGGGTAAAGAGGGCGATAAACTTTATATAAAACTATTTATTGCGTTATCCTGTTTGTTTGACGGAATCAATATTAACGCGATCGAAGCCGCACGTAATATTTAGTATATAACAGTTAATTCTTAACAAGGCAAGTCGTTTAGGAATCAGCATATACTCGTCTAAGTAATCACTTGCCGTTTACCACGATACATTGAGTTTCATTTTATGTTAACCCTATAAACAAACAATAATCAAATTTAAACACGGCCTAAGTGAGTTTCCATGGTAGAATACATTCCGGTCCTCAAGTTCCAGGCCTGCGCCGCGCCGGCCGCGCCGCTATGAAGGCGCGCCCCGCTTTCCACTTTCACTCCATCGACCTCAGTCAAAATTTGGGGGTCGTGTATATACCGGTGTGTTTATGTATATAATCCCATACGTGTATATATGTTAGATTCAATGAAATCGTTCGAACGGATATTGTTATTCGTGAAGAATCTCGACCCTAGCGGCGCCGTGTTCTGTAACGAAATTTCGTTTTGACAATCGGAATTAGATTAGCGAGAAAATGTAGGTCTTGGTGTATCAGACGGCTTTGATATACGACTAGAGCTTAATATACGGTCAGCGGATTCGTGTCACAATATCTAGAGGGTGTATTACATGAGCCATGTATATTAATCGCTTGTGAAAACGTTCACTTAGACGTTGACACATAAGCCTTGTAATTTAAATTACGTAGGTTGATGTTGTCAAGGGTGTGGCGCGTATAGAAACTGCAAAACGTGAGATAAATAAAAAAAGAGGGTTATCTTTTATTTTTTTCTTTTTAGTGAATAGGTTGAGTGTTATGGTTACAATCTCATCTGGTTTTAAGGGATGATTTGGCTCAAAATGGTGGACACGTGAGCCTAGTGGAGCGTGTGCCTTTCTGCCAGTATTGGAGGTAGATTTCCAATTTGAACTTGGTAGCTAGCCAGGCGGTCGTTAGAAAAAGGCGTGCCTTTATGCTATGGTTTCATCACGACGTTTGAAGCGATGATAGCGATGTAGTGTGTACGACATCGCGTCAAGGGACGTGAGTTCGAATCCAAGCACCTACAATGAGCTTGAGCTTTCGGTGAAGGAACCATCGTGAGGAAACCATAGCACGGTGGTAGGGCTTTTTCAAATGCCCTCCTGGCTAGCTACCATCCTCAAGTTGTCAACCTGTCACCAAATACCAATACCAAAATTTCGGCAGCTCCACTTGAGAGCCAGTACCGCCACAGGTTAAGCGTGTCTACCAACTTAGGCCGTATCGCCACTTAAGATTAGGTGAGATTATGGCCATAACGCTAAAACCTTAAGAATAAAAAAAAATGTTTTCCCTCACCGAAAGCTCAAGCTCATTGCAGATGTATTCTAACTCACGTCCGTTGACGTGGCGTGCGTACACACTACCAACTGAGCTATCATCGCTTGTACATGTCTCCAAGCGGCACTCTCCGTACTTCCTTGAGCTTATCGAGTTTCGTTAAGGGTGCATCGAGTGAAACTTTCGTGTAGAAATTGAATCGGGAATAGTGATCGAATGAATATGTGATGATCATGAATGATAAGTCTGTCAAAGGAAACCCACATGAGTAATTACAATTGATGTATAATATTTTTACTCTTACGTCAAGAAAATAAATTCTGTGTTTTAATCACTCTCGATCTATATATATATATATACTAATATTATAATACACGCGGTAAAGTTCAAAAGTTTCTTTGTTTAAACGCGTTAACCCTAGAAACTACCAGCCTAATACCAAACATTATCTTTTTGTATCTGATAGAGAAATCATTGAGAAATGCTATAGGCTATTTAACATCACGCTACAACAAATAGGAGCAAAGCTGTATTGATAAAGGGTATAAAAACGGGCAAAAATTTATTGCATAATTTTTATTTTCCACCCGAACGAAGTCGCGATCACTGCTAGAGTATTACATGAAATGTATATATAATTAATGCGTATATTTCCTTGATATAATTGTATAATTTTTATTAGCATTGAACTACGGCTCATTATAGCGTTATTAGCAATTATTTTCCACAGTTTGAAGTGGTTCGGATGACGAAATAAAATGATTCACATAAAGTTCATTTCCTCTCTTTAACCAACTTTCTATAAGTTTTTTGCGAGTTAAAGTAGCCTATCACCGTCTCCAGGATCCCATCTATCTATATAACAAAATTCATCAAAATTGATACAGAGGTTTAGGCGTGAAAACGTAACAAACGAACTCACTTTCGCATTTATAATATTAAGAAGGATAATGTAGTTGGAAAATGAATTATTCACATCAATGGATTTATGAATCGATTGCAAAGAATTGACGCGAAACACCAAGTGTTAAAAGATAGACCAAAAAGTCTTTCAACACTTTTGAAGTCGCCGTCATCGATATCGATGAGGTCTATATATTTGCCACAAAAACTTTTTGTACATTTTTAACGAAAGAGTCAATATCTTGTTAAAACGTAGACCTCATAAAAAAAAGTCTTGAGGCCTGCCATCAAAAGTAAATATTGTATTTCAAATAATGTACAAAATAGAAGTAATACTCGTTATGCATATATTGAGGTTTGGAACCTACGCGACCTTGCTTACGCGTGATTACTAAGTCGCACCTCAGACCGATCGACCAAGCTTTCATATTTGATAAGCTCGTAATTAACCATCTCCAGTCACTCTGTACATAAATGGAAAGCGTTCGGTGACGATGACGCGAGTTCCATGATTTTTGTTCACCCAAAAAGTGCTCGACGCGCCTATAGATGTTTTCACTTAAAACAAACGTCACACTTGGCTGTATAATCTCTGTACCTCAGCGTCTTTTTTAAATAAGAAAAAAAAAGTACGTCAGTCCGTGAAACAATTAATTTACAATCTGTCACTTGTACATGATCTTGTCAATTGTTTCGGAAAACATGTACCAGTCGCTCGTAGTTAGTTCAGGACCAAACGTAATTAATTATCGGATAATTAAATACCTCGTTAATATTACAGTTCACTGAGCACTATTCTATTTTGTTATCACGAGGTATAGGGAACAGCTGAGATTGAATTTTCACAAGAATATACCTTCCAGCTTACGTAATAACCAATATAATTGAAGTGTTCTCAAGCTGTATTGTGCTAACACCGTAGCATGGTGGTAGGGCTTTTTGTGATTTCCGTCTAACGAGCTACCGCCCTCAAGTTGCTAAATACCTATAGGTGTGTTCCAGCGGCTGCACTTGAGAGCCAGTCCCTTCACTGGGATTATCGTGTCAACCATCTTGAGTCATATCGTCACTAAACACCATGTGAGATTGATTGAAGTGTAAACAAAAAAGTTCACTGCTTCAATTGGATGGTTAATATTATCAATTTGTTTTTTTTTATATCTATCCTGTAGGCAATTCAGCAAGTGTCAAGTTTGACAGATACACGTTTTTAAATTGATCCCTAAGTATTTAATTTAACGAAGAATAAGATAAAAAGGCACAAAACAAAACAATATTGTGACAAATGATTTCTTAGGTTTACGCGAATATTATTCATTGAAATAAAACTAATTTAAACGGATTTTATCGCGGTTATTTATTAAATTTTGATCCCGACGTTTCGAAAGCTTTTCAGCCTTCGTGGTCACGGGGCGGACTGAGGTGTAGGTTGTCCAGAAAAGTTTATGTTACTGATTAATTTTAATATTGATTGATTAATTGATATAATATTGTGACAAATTATGATCGTGAGAAATACGTTACGTTACGGGTAGGGTAACAACCATATGAGAGGAATTTTCCTGACATATCCGGAATTTCAGTTGTCTATCAGGGAAACGAGGCGAACTGATAAATGGCAGGAATTAAAAAAAGGAGAAATCGTAAGAAATATAATTATATTTAAAGATTAGGAAATTAGATACTTTTGCTGCCGAAATGACGGGATATTATTGCTAAGGCAGGGATTTCAGGAAAACTTATTTTCGGATCTGGTAACACCGGTTGCGGGTATCCATTATACATATAGAAGAATACAATACAACGCAATTTCATATTATAGTTGTGGCCGCAACTTCAACAAATTAATTAAATATCTTTGCCTGTTTTTGTAATACGTTTCGATACTGCTTTGCTCCTATTCGTGGTAGCGTGATGTTAAATGGCCTAAAACCTTTCTCAATTATTGCTTTATCAAATACAAAAAGAAATCCGACTGCTATTTTCTAAGATTATTGCGTCCAAGCAAACCGACAAACTTTGCGAATAATAAATATTTCAATAAAAGCCGAATACGCAAATGTAAGTAATGCTTGTGTTAAAGTGAAAATCACTCGCGTAAAAGTGTTTTATTACGTTTTACTCCGTACACCGTAAATGTTAAAGGTTCAAACGATATCGCGTTGAGGTATTGGTATATTTAAAGTGATAAATCCATATATTTCCGAGAGGGCGTTGGTTGATTTTTGTGCCAGTATTAAGGTCTCGATCGTCAGATGCGGGCACATCTGTCGCGATTGCAGTGGAGGCTCGAGAAGGAACATGAGGACCCACTGCGCGCACCTCTCCGAAGGTTTTGTCTGGGTGTGCCGATCCCCAACCCCATTAGAGCGAGCCCTTGATTAGGTATGGACCTTAATGGCATTAGATGACGAATATGAAAGTGCTCTATCAATCTTGGTGGAAGGTACAAAGTCCGTAGGTGTTTGTTTAGTCAGTAAGAATTTGACATAGTGTTGTATACCACGTCGGCTGCTTATTAATATGGAAACTTAATAATACTTAAAACTTTAAATTTGGAGGGTGCTTGATAACACAGAATACAATATAAGTGCGATGCGAGCGCGGCTACGGTTCAGTTCAGTCCAAGCGACACTCGAGACGAGTTCGCTCAGTTCAGTTGAGTTAAGAACGTTCGACAGTACGGACGTGTTGTAGTAAGCGGAAGCTCTGCTGTAAAATATAACGATTGTGGAATGAGACTCTGAGTATGATTGTAAGTAAAACCTCCACGGTCTGTGACAATAGTCGATACTTTAGCTGCCCGGTGGAAGGTGGTTATCGTACGTAAGATTTTCCTACGAAAAAAAAGGTCGTCGCGTTACAAGCAAACTGTAGTTAGGTCCTTTATGTTGAAAATTTTGTTAATCGAAATTCATGTAATCAGTAATCAGTGCAAAATTATAACTCTTCGAGACCCGTGGCAAATTCATTTGATGTGGCTCGAGTAATAATCGTGAGATTGTAATTGAATTTTAATAAATCGCTGAATTAGTAATTCAAACGGTATCACTAATATTGAATGCACTATAGTTATTTATCTAATAAAGTCAATTTTCAAAACCGTAATTATTGTATATTAAAAAAATACAATTTAATCTTTATAATGTGGTATTTACTTATTAATAAAATTCTTAAATAAAAGGTATCGCAAAGTATCAATAATATAAAAATGTTTAAAAATCTTGCCATAGAATATTTGATAGACAGAATTGCCAAGTTGATACGTTCTAAAAATTTTGATATACAGAATTGCCAAATTGATATGTTCTAAAATATTTGATAGACAGAATTGCCAAATTGATACGTTCTAAATTATTTGATAGACAGAATTCCTAAATTGATACGTTCTAAAATATTTACTGGACAGAATTGCCAAATCGATATTCGATATTATAGTGATTTCTAAGTTTTATTAATTTTAAGTACTTTCGAAAATGTATATAATCTAATGCATTTTCGGAATCTATGTCCGTTTGTCTGTGCACGGATCATGTAAAATGTACAACACACACCCATAGACGTTTCATGTAAAGGTTAACTGATAAAAATGGTTATAAACACACTAATATATTGTTGTGGTAATGACAAACCCGTACCGTTTAACCTAGTTACACGCACAGTTAATTGAATATACTGCCGATTTAGAACTCTATATATTATAACTATGTCTAAGATAATAGGTAATAGCGAACAGACGAGCCTCTCATATAAAGAGGAAAGTAAACTACGGCGTTTTAATTAAACTAATAAAATCACGATATTTTATTTATAATATTGTTTTCACACATTACAGGTTTAGCGTTATCGCTTCAATCTCATCTGATGCTAAGTGACGACGAAGGTGGTGGAGGGGCTGGCTCACAAGTGCCACTACCGCAACACACATATAAGTATTTGGCGACAGAATTTCAACTTAATTGTGATAGCTAGCCAGGCGGGCATCAGAAAAAGCCCTACCACCATGCTATGGTTACCTCACGATGTTTTCCTTCATCGAAAGCTCAAGCTTATTGTACGTGGTTGGATTGGAACTTAAGTCCCATGACGCGGCGTTCCTACACGCTACCGCTGAGCTATCATCGCTTCAAAGATTCCTTCCACAATGATTTCTCTATCAAGTACAAAAATATTTTTTTAAGTCCGACTGGTAGTTCCTAAGTTTGATGCGTTCAAACAAACAAACAAACAAACTTTTCCGCTTCATAATCCCTACTAATAATATAAATGTGAATGTAAGTTCGTTTGTTACGCTTTCACGCGGAAACTACTTAACCGATCATCATGACACTTTCTGCACATATTCTTTGAAGGCATTAGAATTAACATAGGATACTCTTTATTGAAAAAAAAAACAAAAGATAAAAAAAATAATTAATCGCTTCAATGCGATCGAAGCCGCGATTAATAGCTAGTATTAAATATAGTTTAACACAATTTTAAATATGCGTGTAACTGGCAACAGGCATGATTAAAACTCGATGTCATATCGCGTATTCCATCCGTATTGCGTTGCCCGTTGAAACGAATCAAATGTATCAATATTCAAATTAGTCTTTAAACGTATTACATTCGAAACGAGAAACTGACAGATCATTGGCGCAGCGCCTTTTCCGCTCGCGAGTACGTGCGCAGCATGCGTGATAAATTGAAATCATCCCTTATTTCAAAGCGCTTAGGATCTATTTTTCGAAAATTCGAAACGTAGATCATTTTGTCAAGAATATAGATATTAATTGTTGTCAATCTAATTTTATCATGCCCTTATTTCACCATTTGTATTTGGGCAAGTATGTTACCCACCTATACCTTACCAGGCTAATATATCCTTACAAGGTACGCCCGCGACTTCGTTCGCGTGAGACCCCAAAAAATTACTTAATAATATTGCCCATTTTTATTACTAACAGCAATGGACGTTCGAAAAAAAACCTCAATTATTGGATTAACAAATACACAAATAATTTCACCAAAGACACATCTTTTTCGCGTATTATTAATATAGATAACAGAACGAGTCGAAATTAATTCATAGGTTTAGCCGTGAAATTATTTATTCACTCGACTATCTATTCTGATATTATAAATACGATATAATTCGATATGGCATTGGCTACGGTTTCACGCCTGAACCTATGAATTAATTTCTATGAATTTTTTAATTATAGTCTCACATTCTAAAATATATCCACGATTATTAGACTAATAACTAAAAAGAGCTTTTAATCGCTTCTAAGGATTGCAAGTCGACTGTATACGGTCGGATCACGCTATGTGATAGCTGACACTCAAATTAATTCACCGTGTTGGTGCCGGGTACATAGTGTAACTTACTCGTTGTGGCACAAACAGGATAACACGTGACAGTGTCCGAGGCTTGCAACTCGAATGTAGGTATAACGAGGCCTCTTTTTGACGTGCGTCAACACTCATCATCACCGCTGGTGTTTCTCTCTACCCGGTATATATCATTCCCGATATTGATTTCCAGTATACACCTCGAAACAGTGTCAATAATAGAGAAATATAAATATTACGTCCCTTCGGTAATGTTCCAGCTACGTACGATGAATACGCCTCAAGCGCCTCGCTTAGACTGCACTCAAAGCCGCGCTCGCGTCGCTCTTTATACTAATCGGTATTATAAACTACCCTTCTATAACTACATTCTGTTACAAACCATAACTACATCCCTATGTATACTAAATATATGTACTTACATAGTTGTATTTTGCGAACTAAAATATGCGACGTCGTGACTAATGTTAGCGATTTTAATTTACAAATAATACATTTTTAATTTTTAATTATACAATTCATAAAAAGTTTTCGCTTCGGCCGATAATTTCCGATGAGTTTCACAACCTTTTTGTATTAGCAACTAGCGGACCCGGTGAACTCCGTGTCACATTATAAAAACCTTTAAATTTTACCTGCTTTCTGTATTATAATATGTATGTATTATACATATAAGCCTTTCTCATGAATCAGTCTATCTATTGCTGAAAACTACATTAAAATCCGTTGAATAGTTTAAAGGATCTAAGCGAACACACAGCGGAAGCGACTTCATTTTATACTGTGTAAAGATAAAAAAAATCAAGTTGTTTGTTACGGTTATAAAAACGAATAAATTACTAGTTTTTCTAAGTATATATCTATACACAAAGTATGAAGTGAAATATATATTTTTTTAAATTATTTGTTTGACCGAGTTACTCTTAGGAACTATCTATCTGACATAAAAACCCTATTTATATTTACCAAAACAATAATTGTGGAAGGTCGTGTGCTGTTTAACATCCCTCTACAATCAATAGAAGTAAAACTGTATTAAATAAAGTTACGAAACGGGTAAAAATGATTTCCGACCGTCCGTGATACGTTTTCGATCCGAACGGTAGTATATGTGTATACATATATATATATACTTTGCAATTATTGGTAGATGGATAGTTCAAAACTCAAAGTAACCAACTCTCTTATCGAGGCTCATAAATTATGCCGTATATAAGGGGCGGTCGACAAAGAGAGTAACTTTGTTTACCTAAGAACGTAATAGAAGACGGAGCTTACCGAAGTGAATGTATTCCAATTCAAATAACCATTCTGATCTTAATGTATCTTTTACTATAACAAATACGAATACACCCGACTTCCTAATATTATAAATGCGAAAGTGTCTTTGTTACATTTTCACGCTTAAACCGCTGAATCGGTTGTGATCAATTTTGGTATAGAAATACTTATTGGAAGTGGGGTGAAGAGAGGAATGAAGTTTGTATGAGACTTTTTTGTGTTTGTGGAATAGAGGGCAAACGAGCAAACGTGTCATCTGATTGTAAGTGATCATCGCCGCCCACAGACACAACACTAGAAGGATCGTAGGCCTTTGGAACTTGAGCTTTTGGTGAAAGAAAACACCGTAAGGAAACCATAGCATGGTCGTAGGGCTTTCTCTAATGCCTTCCTGGCTAGCTACCACCCTCAAGTTAAAAATCTATCGCCAAATACCAATAGGTGTGTTCCGGCAGTTGCACTTGGGAGCCAGCCCCCCCCTCCTCCCCACACAGGTTTAGCGTGTCTACCAACTTGGGCCGTATCGCCACTTAAGATCAGGTGACGTTATGAGCATGTCGGGAAATCTTAACTATATAAAATGAAATAAATATCTTATATTTAAATAAAGACTGAACACCAAGAACAAATGTCAATCATTTACTTTACTATTTTCATTTTCTTTTGTGTATTTTTCATGAAAATTGTTATCATAGTAACCCGATTATTATTTCAAAAAAGTGTTTCATGTTTTGATATAGCTCGGGTACAGTCTACGCCAACTCGCTCGACTGCCTTTTATAGGTATTTATACACTTTGTTGCTTCGTTCTATAAACTGTATGTTATATTTGATTTGATTCCATATTATAATTTATTTTATTCATAATAATCAGACATTTTAATCGTTATCATATTTTAAAATAAAAATACGTATGCCTAAAGCTGTGATGGTTCAGTTGGTGGTATGTACGGACGCCGCGTCGGTGGATTTGAGTTTGAATTCACCTGCAATGAGCTTAAGCTTAAGCTTAGGGTGAAGGAAAACAACGTGATAAAACCATTAAACTCACCAGTGTACATATTTAAAGTGCAATAAAGAGTTAATTCATTCATCCATTTGTTAATTCATTCGATCAATGAATCAATTATTAATGCATTCATTCGAAACCTTAGCATGTTGGTAGTGCTTTTTCTAAAGCCCGCCTGGCTACCAACCACCCTCAAGTTGAAAATCTGTCGCCAAATACTTATAGGTGTATTGCGATAGTTGCACTTGAGAGGCAATTCTTACACTGGGTTTAAGGTGCCCTTTACCTTGAGCCAGATCATCACTTAATATCATGTGTGATTGTAGTCATAACAATAAACCTATAGAGTACAAAAAAAAAACGTATTTGAATATCAAAATCAGCGCGGACATGTAAATTTGTGCAAACAGAATTTGAATGTAAAGGTATTCATAGAACGTCGGGAGCGTTCTTGAAATATGTTGAGGATAACTGATTGTGTAAGCTTGTCTTTATGAGCGGCTTCAACATAGTGCTTCCACAGATAATATACAGTAGAACCTCGATACGTTGAAAACCTCCAAAGGACGAAAAAAAAGTTCTGTTCTTTTCCCATCAAACACCGAAACTTCTATTCTCTTTAAGTCGAAAACTCTATAACTCGAATTTTTTGTCGTGTCCCTTGATGTTCGACTCATAAAGGTTCTACTGTATATTTCATTTCGTCCTCAATATAAGTTGTAGTTATCAAAATAACACCCTTATATTAACTTCACTTTGTTTATGGTTTTTATATTTATGGAAGGATACCATAGCATGGTGGTAGGGCTTTTTCTAATGCCCGCCCGGCTAATTACCTCCTTCAAGTTGAAAATCTGCCGCCCAATATCAATACGTGTGTTCCGGCAGTTGCACTTGAGAGCCAGTTCCTTCACAGGTGAGATTTTGGCCATAACGCTAAATCGTAACTATAAAAAAAAAAACTTTGTCCAATGAGTTGAAAAATAGGTACTAAAATTATAGGAAACGTGATACAAGTTCACACGAACGAAGCCCCAAACTTTACTAGTATATACAGATAGGTAGATTGACATTTTAAACGGAAACGATCAAGCAAAACGTATAAAATTTTAATAACACTCCGAAGTTTCACCGGAATTAGCTGAAATAATTACAAATTTTAATAAATTCATTATATAATGTAAAAGTTTCTAAAACTCTGAGGATCTGTGATAAATTCAGTTTTATTTACTTCTGAGGATTATCAAATATTTTATTGCTCCGATATAAATAAGATTTTATTCTTTCCCCTTTTCCTTTCCTATTTTCCTGGCTGGAAAATTTATTGGGAGACTGCTAACGCAGCTTTAGAGACACATTCTTGTATAAACTTCCTGTAGTTATAGTCAAGCTAAGATCTTTTAGAAGATTATACAGAGATTTCCTTGGTATTATATCTCTCGTCTCTATTTCGACCGCGTATAAATTAACTACGTAGACGTTTCTGTTTAACTAATTTTTTAACTAATTTCTTCTTACAACGCGTATATTTGTTTTTGTTCTGCGAAGATTACGAAAATCGTAATCAGTA
The DNA here is from genome assembly GCA_039707435.1 of Actias luna. Classification (NCBI taxonomy): domain Eukaryota; kingdom Metazoa; phylum Arthropoda; class Insecta; order Lepidoptera; family Saturniidae; genus Actias; species Actias luna. The sequence continues at coordinate 19,989,631 of JAZHAC010000001.1, read as the reverse complement.
ACGTTATAAATTTCTTTATAGTATACTAGTTGCGGACGTGACTCCGTTCGTGTGGAACTGAAATTTTATTTAATCACTAGCCGACCCGACAGACTTTGTCCTGTTTTAACTATGAATATATTTAACTAATATTATACTAATATAATAGCCTTAGGTACACCTTATTACATCAGCTACGTGCCAATAAATGTCCCGTCAAAATCGGTACAGCCATTTCAGAGATTAGCCGGAACAAACAGTCATACATTGTATTGAAAATTGTAAAGAAATGTTATTTTGGTGTATGTACCGTATATACTCATATAAACTCAATAAAAAACGGTTATTTCAATATTCCAAACAGACACTCCAATTTTATTTACATGTATAGATTTTCATGTTTCATAGCCTATGTTACTCAGAGCTAACGTAGCATTGCATTAGTAATTTTTTTTTAATTGGTCCATATATTCTTGAATTTATTTGTCACGAACAAATTTACAAAACACACAAATCTTTCTTCACAATATTAGCATAGACAAAAATAGATAAACGTATAAAATTATTTACAAATAGGATTCGAAATCAATTTCACGTTCGCAGACGTTCGAATGTTGAAGCACCGACTAGTGTAAACTCAAAACTCGTAGAAATGTCAAATAAATTTGTTTCTATTAAGTAAAATGTTTTTCGTATTTACCCAGAGCACTCTCCGATAACCGTTTACATTTTCAGCGCATCTCCTGCGAATAGCTCTCGAGAAATGCAATTAGCGAGATGGAAGCTTTATACATTTAAAATTCTATTTATTACCGCAGTCTTGATTTCGAAATGTAATAAAGGTATTGCATTCGTAAATCAACTATATAGGGTTAGTAACAACCTATTTTAATTAAGGCGATGAAAAAATACATTGACGTAAATCCCTTCGTAATATACCGGGGGGATTACGAGAAGGCAGTGTGTGAAGGTATTCTTTTACGTGTTGTTTTTGGTATGTGTAGTTATATATATATATATATATATATATATATATATATATATATATATATATATATATATATATATATATATAAGTTGTTTCTGTGGTTCGATCTTTCACGGTAGCATTAAAACTGGCTGTATATTGCACTTACATATTTACAACAGCCCGCATAACTATTTGCTTTCCCAACGAAAGGGCTCGAATGCGATATTAACTTCAACTATGTGGTTTCCTTTATTAAAATATTATATATAATTTACACAGACAAGGGTAAATGCTTTGCCACAAATAAGATAAACGCTGATTAAGGATGGTCTAACTTCCACCTTTAGCAATCTACCACAGACTATTCAGAAAGGAAATGATCGATTGTCGACCTACGGAATGAAAGCAAACAATGTTTATGAGATTGCTTCTAATGTATTATTACTTTACTTTATTAACTGGGGTATTATACATTTTTTCCTTAAACTGAAATAACTATAGTATTGTGTAAAACTCTTATATCTTAACCGTCTCGTTCTCACATCACTAATAATTCAGTCCACTGATTTGTTCCGGAGCTCCACTATCACAACCTCGGTATTTTTTTTTTTTTGAACTGACATACGCTGTTAGCCCTAAGGGCCTTGACAGCTTCACCGAACTCTTTGGGGCGAGTGCTGAGGGCACTCAGCTCCGAGGCAGCGAGCGTAAGGGTGCCAGAATGGCCGAACCTTGGCTTGGGTTGCTGTCGAAAAATGGCAGCTGCCGGAAAAGCAATGGTCGTGTAGGCCACGAGAGGTAAGAGAAGAGTCATCGGGTGATAAGCATCGTCAAGTCGTTACCAATATTATAGTGGGAATAAGAGTTTATTTGTTTGTTACGCTTTCACGCCTCAATCGGTGAATTGATTATTACGATTTTTTATTACGGTGATTTCTCTCGAAAAACATTTCCAATTTTGGTTAAGTTCTATATCTGTATTGGTCAATATGCATAATATCATTTGATAGAGAAATTATTTCTTTATCGATTGATAACCAAAATTGGTTTACAAAATCTATATTCACGCGAGTTGAGCAACGGGAAATACCTAGGACCTACCCACTAAAAAGATATGGTGATACTAGTTTTTTTTTTAATTTGTAGTTAATGTTTTAGCGTTATGACCATAATCTGACCAGATCTTAACTGACTGTGGAGGAACTGGCTCTTAAGTGCAACTGCCAGAACTGATCTGCCTCTGTATTGTAAGACACACGTATTTATATCGCCACAACCGGAAACTAAAAGCGCTAAATGCGACCTACTTTTAATATATTATTAAAACAATTCTTATAAAATCTCGTTATTATAATTAGAATGTATAAAGTTATTTTCAACCAAACATGTAAATATCAATTTCAAACGAGTAGATATTTAAACTCTTTTATATTATATTTAATATAAAGAGATGATCAATGATAAAGTTAACATTATAAAGAGACGACCAACGAACAAGCTAGCACTTATTTCTACGTATTTTCCGCACGTCAGCAGATAATTATTAATTTCGAACCGAAGTAAGATTGTAGGATAACATTGATTTAAAATAGATTAAAATTTTCCACTACCCCGGCGGACATTTTCGTGCCCTTGTAAGTCGACTTTCCCACACTGAGACCTATCACATTCAGAAATAGAGTAAAAACAATTCCGACGTACATTTTTTTAGAGAGTTTTACACAGAATTCTGTGAATCGGTGTTCGAATTTGAAATGCGGTATCGAAAATGTCGATTGAAATTCAATCATGCTGTATATTTTTTATTTATTTTATACAAGATCGAAAGTACACCAGTAGCATAACAAATAAACTATACGAGTTGGTGGTGGGGACCGCGTTTCTTTTGAAGCACTTTCTGGGAGTTCCCCCGATCGATACGGGAATCCCTTGCCCACGGCTATTCGAGAGCGATAAAGGAACAATCTCGAATTACATTCGTTTTATAGATTTACTAGCAAAACTATGATTTTCACGAGTATTAGAGGACGTATGTTTACTTTTAAATTAATAGGGACACGTAAATACCTAAAAAAGTTTTTTTTTTGTTAGTTTGTTTCAATCATATGAGATATGTTAATTGGATTTTTTTTTCGAGAGATAGTTCTGTATACGTTATATATCTTTACTCGTTTTAGCGGTGTGTGCCAGTAAATCTTCCCACCGGCGTGTATTTTTCGATACCTCCAACTTTCTTCGTTGTACTTTAGGCCAATTTGCACACACATAAATTAATTAAACACCTCAAACTTTCTCATGAATCACTCGCTCCGTTTATAATTTAAAACTGTTTAATAAACCTTACGGTATACATTATTTTATTTTATTTTAATTTTCTGCTTCAGATACACAGACAGTCAGACAGGTGGGTAGGGGATTTTGTATTATAATACGTACTTGCACTGTTCGAAGTAAAGATCACTGAATGCCACTAATTGATTGCGAAACGATTGAAACAACGAGCTTTCACAATACAAATGTTTGCTGAAATAAAGGGATTAGATATTTCCTAACTCGACTGCCTCGTTTCGAGGGGAAAACAATGATTTATTATTATTTAAACAGTATCAAATAATATGAGAAACCTCGCTACTGTTTTGTAACATGAACCTAAGTATTTCATGTAAGGACTGTTATTTTCTATGGTATACTAATTAGGGGGGGGGGGGGGGTTGGAAATTTGTTCACGTTGACGCGAAATGTTCGTTATAGTCATAGAATTTATTTTTCAACTTTGCAGACTTTTTTATTATTAGGCCAAATACATATAACTATTAATATGATAAGCACTTTATATATGTTCGAATGTTTTATTGAATAATTGAAACACAATCACGAACTAATCCTTACTAATATTATAAATGGGAAAGTGAGTTTGTTTGTTGCGTTTTCACGACTGAACCGCTGAATCAATCATGACGAATTTTAGTATAGAGATAGATGGGAACCGTGAGATGGTGATAGGCCACTTTTACTTGCGACAACCTTATTGACAGTGGGGTAAAGAAGGGGATAAACTTTGTATGGAACCTTTTTATTGAGTCATCCAATTAGTTTGACAAAGTCAATATTAGTACGAGCAAAGCCGCTGGTAAAAGCTAGTGATGTATAAAGAAGATTAATTAATACAAATTTTTGATTCTCGCAATAAAAAGCAGCCTATTTTTTATTTTTTTTATAGTTATAGCGACTTTTTTTTCGATTGCGTCTTATGGTGTGGGTTTCACGGGCTTTCGAAGCTTCACCGAGCTTTGAGAGTGTGAACTAAGACATTTAACTGGAGGCAACGAGCACAAGGGAGCCGTGAAATGGTCAGTCCTCGGCTTGGGGTGGAGACCACGGTCCTGAGTAATGCTGAAAGGGATCCTATACTAAACACAATTCCAACTCAGTTACAAAGCGGATTAAGATCGCGGACTAATCTCCTAACCCAAAGTGTTCTACCGACTTTAGCTCAGGGTGGCATGTCTTGTCTGTACTTGTCCAAAACTACCACATACAGGTTTGGCCACACTCTCACCTGATGTTAAGTGACGAAGTGACTGAAGAGGCTGGCTCTCAATTGCAACTGCTTGAACACATCGATACATGCATTTGGTGACACTTTAACATGAGGATTAGTAAATATCCCACCATGCTATAGTTTCATCACGCGGTTTTCCTTCACCGAAACCTCGGGCTTGTTGCAGGGATTCGAAGTCACATCCATCTTCACGCTCTACCAATGAGCAGCCAGCATAGCGTCGTTTATTCGTTATAATAATAAAACGAACGAATATAATTGTTTAATAATTAAAGGAAATTTCGGCTCATTGAAATGCTAAGCGTCACGAGATTATGCAAAATGGGAGAAAATCCGATTATTAATTAGGGAAATAACAAATGTTTTAATGAGCATTCTATGTATGAATATACATTATTTCTGTATTCTCGTATATGCTGGTTGGTGTTCGTTTTGTTGATTGTTTAGTCGTATGACAGTTACGGGATGCTTAATTAATATCATTGTATATTAAATGTGTCAGCGACTTTACGACATGTTTATTCAATTGAACGTGTTAAATATAACTGACAGTTTATTTTTCGATTGGACTTATTTATTTATTATCGAACCTTTTCAAGAAAAACATCGTAAACGCAAAGAAAATATAAAGAAATGTTATTTTTATGTGTATCCTTCTAAAAATTAAATTTGTACATTTGAAACAGGACGTTAATAGTCACTATTTTAATTGACCAGCGTTTAATTATGAACGACATGTCCTACTAATATTATAAATGTAAATGTAAGTTTGTTTGTTACGCTTTCACGCGAAAACTACTTAACCGATCATCATGAAACTTTGTGCACACATTCTCGGAGGTATTAGAAGTAACATAGGATAGTTTTATTAAAAATAAAATAAAATTATATATACATATTTTTATTACGAAAGATAAAAAACTTATTTAATGGATTCATTGCGAGCGACGCCGTGGGTAAAAATTATTTTTTTTATAAACAAATCTGCTCTAGAAAGCGCAATGTTACGATGTTTTTCCTGAACAGGCTCGATATGCTGTTAACCTCAAGAGCTTTCGCAGCTTCACCGAACTTTGGGGGTGAATGCGGAACGCCTAAGAGAGATAATTGCCAATCCCATACACTTTTAATACCCACTTATTGGAGCTTAATCACATTGTTACGAAACGCAGACACGTTAATTTACTATAAAAATTTATACTGATTTGAATATAGGCTTTGTCATTTAATAGAGCATAAATATACGGTATGTCAATCTGTGAAAATTATTACTGGACTGTCGGAAGTAATGCATCGTTATATACTGACCGTGCCCGCGAGTTTGTTCGCGTGGCACTGAATGTTATATATAACATTTTGCCCGGATTTGTAACTTTTTTTCAATACAGCTTTGCTACTATTGGCGGTAACATGAGCTTTAAGTCTTCCTGAATCATTGCTATTTCAATTGTAGTAATATTTTTTTTAATTTCAAGTGGTACTTTCTAAGATTAACGCGTTGTAACAAACAAACATTTCCACTTCATACGCGTTCATATATCGTTGCCCATTGTGTCTATTATTACCACTAAAATACATTTTTATAGTGAACTGGTCACTCCTTCAATAGTATGAGTGAATAGATTTTTATACTTAAGGTTTAGCGTTATGGCCATAATCTCACCTGATCATACGTGACGATATGGCCCAAGTTGGTAGACACGCTAAACCTGTGGAGTGACTGGCTCTCAAGTGCAGCTGCCGGAACACACCTATTGGTATTTGGCGGCAGGTTTACAACTTGATGGTGGTAGCTACCCAGGCGGGCATTAGAAAAAGCCCTACCACCATGCTATGGTTTCCTCGCGATGTTTTCCTTCACCGAAAGCTCAAGTTCATTGTAGTTGCTTGGATCCGAACTCACGTCCCTTGACACTGAGTCGTACACACTACCACTGAGCTATCATCGCTTCAAAATGCATGCGTTCAAACGTACGCTGTTATCCCCAAGAGCTTTGACGGCTTCACCGAACTTTTTGGGGCGAGTGCTGAGGGCACTCAGCCCCGAGGCAGCAGGCACAAGGGTGCCAGAACGGCCGAACCTCGGCTTGGGCTGCTGCCGGTAAATGACAATAAGATTCACGACCTAACCAACAGGTCCTGTCTTACTAATTTAGTGATCCTAACAACGACTGCATGAACGAAAACGTCTTGAGGAAATCATAGCATGTTGGTGGGGCTCTTTGTAGGTTTAGGTTTAGGTGTGTTCCGGCAGTGACACTTCAGATCCAGCCCCTCCCATAGAGACCGGCAACGCACCTGCGATCCCTCTAGTGTTGTGGGTGTCTATGGGCGGTGATCACTTACCATCACGAGAAACGTTGGTTCGTTTGCCGTTTATTCATAAAAAAAGTCTAGTCCAAGTATCAACTACTGTAAATTATAATCGTTAGTCTTTCAACGAACAGATCTCTATAAGTCGACAACTCTTCGACTTTTTTGGCTTATCCCGTGATGTTCGACTTATAGAGGTTCGACTGTATACGTCGCCCCGTAAAGAACCTTTTTACGTAAGTATAAATCGCCGATGTAAGTCAAATGATACCAACAAAACACTCTGTAGACGAACGTACAAACGAAGTGTCTTGCATAGTTGACCCCGTAGAAAATATAACAGTTGACTATCAGAATTATTCCCATATTTATATCATTTTACTGTATCATCGAAATAGAACTAATTTAAACGGATTTTATCGCGGTTATTTATTAATTTTGATCCCGACGTTTCCAAAGCTCTTCAGCCTTTGCGGTCACGGGGCGGACTGAGGTGTAGGTTGTCCGGAAAAGTTCATGTTACTTTGTCTACATTCAATTTAATTATTGTTATTGAAAGATTTCCGATCTACGCAGAAAACAAAAATTAGTTTTGTTAATCTTCTTTCATCCATCCTCTCTAAATGTCCATACCAATTATGCATCCCTTTCTCTATCTTTGTCACTACATCCTCTACCACACCACAACGTTCTCTTATCACACTGCTCCTAACTTTATCTATCATTCTTATGCCAGCTATATTTCTTAGACTTCTCATCACTATATCATAATAAACAATTATGTAAATATATAATATTTAGGTACGAGTAAATCATGATAACATTAGTAACTGTGTATTGTTAATGGGATTAATTTTGCGCTCGACTCAGCACGTAATTGTTGAGTTATTGGATATCTGTTTAATCGATCTGAATATACTGTATTGTAACTCGAATACAGCATCCATTTCGAGTCAGAAGGGAATTGAAAAATTTTCAGTTCATTATCGTCAGATAAATCCGGGGAACTGTGCTTGTGGAAATAAATGAAAAGATCTTATTTCGACGCCGGATTCGGAGCGCGGTCGCTTTTCCGTACCGGAAGGCTTTCATCTCCACCGACTACAATTAGCGCCGGTCAAACGCTAGAGACTATATATACTATTCAGCACACATAATGCTCTTTTTAAATGACTTACTCGCTGAATTTGTGCAGTGTCTGCCCGCTGGCGTAGTTTTATTGAAATAGTTCTGCGGCGTTTGACTTGAAGAACTGTTTAAAGGGAAAGAAGTTTACCTTTGTAGTTTTCTTTCCTTTGACCTCTTTCTTAACTGCAATGGTTACTACATTTAACTGTGATGGATTTAATACATATCACACATATACAAGCAGACATAACTAATCGATTTATTTGAACTTGTTAGCGAAGCCATCCATTATTGAGACTTAAAAAATATATGTGAGATGAAATTCTATACCTGCGCGGAACGCATTTTTTAATACTTTTTTTTACGACCACAATCTCACCTGGTGTTAAGTGATGATGTGGTCTGAGATGGTGGACACGCTACACCTAGTGGAGTGACTAACTCTTAAGTACAACTGCCGGAACACACCTATTATTTTTTGACAACAGATTTTCAACTTGAGGGCGGTAGCTTACCAGGCGGGACTTAGATACAGCCCTACCACCATACTATAACTTCGTCACGATGTTTTTCCATCACAGAAAGCTCGAGCTCATTGTAAGTGGATTTACTTCGCAGTGGCAATAATCCAATATTTTACTCTAAAAATTATTTTAGAGGTAGTTAATACTTAGAAATAATGTCCAAGCAATAAATCTCTCGTTGTTTTTAACACGATTGTATTGCATTCACTTGAATCTATTCTATTAATATAATGCAATGTTTCCATGTAATTGTTTCGAGGTTTACAGTCGTCTGGCTGATTTGAATATGCACTTAAAAATATAATAACTTTGTTCTGATATCCTGACTAAGATCAGTAGAATGAATGAAAATCACCAACCTTAATTTATAACAAAAAAAAAACAGTACAGTTCAGACGGCAAAGACATCGCAATGGCACTTTACGTATTCACCTTGTATTTTTGCATCTTTATATTGGCTTGGTATTAAAAAATCTGTATATCATTATTGAAATTAAAAAGCTTGGGTCGTAACGTCACTTATGATCAGGTGAGATTACGGCTATAAGGCTTTTTTATAGTTCAGGTTAAACGTTTTGACCATAATCTCATCTGCTCTTACGTGGGGATACGGCCCAAGTTGGTAGACACGCTAAACCTGTGGAGTGGCTGGCTCTCGAGTGCTAGGTAACCAGACGGGCATTACAAAATACCCTACCATATATAATTCCAATTATGTAGTATTTATGGTTACTTCTGAGCTCGCATAACTCAGGCTGTTTTATTTTTGTTTTTAGTAAACAAAATGTAATAGTTCCTGGAAGTGACCGAAGGTTTCGAAAACGAATCTAATTTTGATGATATATATTTACAAATAATATATAGTTAGATGTTTCTGACTTCCCGCTACCAAAACTCTATATAAAGCGATAGCCTTGTGTTATATGGCAGAATACAGTTATAGGAGGGTAGTTTATAACGCCGATTAGTATAAAGCGCGATGCAAGAGCGGCTTCGGGTGCAGTCTGAGCTTGGCGCTTGAAGCATATTCGTCGTACGTAGCTGGAACATTACCGAAGAGACGTAAGATTTAATATTTCTTTATTATTGAAATTGTTTTGGTATTTATGCTGTAAATCATTATCGGGAATGGTTTATGCTTGGTGGAGAGAGGCACGAGTGGTGAAAGTGAGTGGTTGACGATCGTCAACGAAGGAGGCCTCCTTAAACATACATCTCAGTCGTAAGACTCAGACACTCTCGTGTTATCCTCTCTCTGCTACAATGATGAGATTTCACCATGTATCATGCACCCTTACGGTGAATCCGTAGTTTGCTAGTTAGTTCGTATATCATGCTGACAGTAGATTTATCCGATTACCCTTTTAAATTATGGGCATATCTTGTTATAAAACTACTCGCACATTATATTGTAAATATATATGTACAATATATTTCAATAATACGTTTTGTTTTTAAAGTCTATAAATATTACCTTCTTCAACGTTTTCGGTTTTCACTTCTATGGAACGGTTTGACAATTACCTACTTTATCCTATCAATTTTACAACGTGCCATTCGTAAGTGTTATAAAACTCCGATAAAATTAAGATTGCACGTTTTTACCCGATTAGGGAAAAACCTTTTTACCCGACTACCGATAAACCTTTTTACTCGACTACCGAAAAACTTTTTTACCCGACTACCTAAAACCCCCGACTACCGAAAAACCCCGACTACCGAAAAACCCTTTTACCCGACGACCGAGAAACCTTTTTACCCGACTACCGAGAAACCTTTTTACCCGACTACCGAGAAACCTTTTTACCCGACTTCCGAGAAACCTTTTTACCCGACTACCGAGAAACCTTTTACCTGTCTACCGAAAAACCTTTTTACCCAACTACCGAAAAACTTTTTTACCCGACTACCGAAAAACCTTTTTACCCGACTACCGAAAAACCAACAGGAAGGGTTATGACTAGCAGTCGATGCATGTATTTAAATATGTTCCTTCGTAGCACGTAAAATATTCATCCGGGCTGTATTTTAACCAATTTTAACAGTAGGAGGAATCGACTTTACCTTCTAAACCCTAATTTTAACTTACTTGGGCAATACTACGCATAAGTTACGAGGGTACACTAATAATAAACTATTCTTGAAATACCTTATATTGGGAAGTCAAAGCCTTAAACGCTAACAGCGTAAATCAGTTATATTCCCAAAATATTTCAAATAAAAAATAAGTTCATAAATTAAAACCTTTATGTATAATTAATTTATTAACAATAATAACATTGGTTAGTTTGAATACCTAATCATACTAATATTGTATATGCGAATGTGAGTTTGTTTGTTTGTTACACATTCACGCGTAAACCGGTGAATCGATTGTGATGTATTTTGATACAGAGATAAATGGGACTCTGGAGAAGGTAATAGGCAATTTTTTATTTGCGAATTCTTTCTTGGAAGTATGGTATTTGACAAAATCGATATTAACGCGAGCGAAGCCGTATGTAAAGTCTAGTTATTTACATATTAGTGATTGTTACATGGTAAATATATTGCCGAATATAACTCGGGTAACATTTGCCGTCGAGAGTTTCGTATTCGGTCAGTATTTTAACCTTGCGCCCTACGTATAAAGGGCAACCCCTTTAGTGAATATCTCATGGAGTTCAATTTTGCAGATCTTGATTAAAATCATGGCTAGGTATTAGTGTTATTGAGTTTTCGTGCGTCCATCGCCCACAAAGTCCGGTGAAACTGTGAAAGCCTTTTAGGCTAACAGTGTAGGTCCTTTCCGAGGAAAAAATAATAATCAATCATTAAACAATTTATACCCGTGATTGCCAATTTTGTAGTGTGTACGGACTTTGTACCATCGGACTCGAGTTCGAATTCCTTAAACATTAGCATACGGTAGATTAAAATCCTATATTTGCAAGTTGATAATCTGCCGCTGAAATACCTAAAGGTGTGTCTCGAAAATTGCACTTGAGAGCCAGCCCCTTCACTAGGTTTAGCCCTTTCACTAGGTTTACCCACCGTTTTGGGTTAATTTGTCACAAAATTTCAGGTGACATCCTGATCATGTAAAGCAATAAATATATATATATACAATTTTGAAGCGATGATAGCTCATTGGCGGTATGTACGACTTCGCGTCAAGGGACGTGAGTTCGAGTCCAACCGCCTACAAAAAACTTGAGCTTTCGGTGAAGGAACACATCGTGGGGAAACCATAGCATGGTGGTAGTCATTTTTTAAATGCCCCGCTGGCTAGTAACCACCCTCAAGTTGAAAAGTTAAATCCGAAATACGACGAATACAAATTTGAATAGCTACAGCGAGTAATGAATTTTACTTTCATAGTTTCGCAGTTCAAATTAAAACATACGCGCATATTAATACCAGCGGAAGAGGCGATGTTGTTAATTAAATCCTGGATTTCGTCTAGCGGTATTTAGTAAAGTTTTCGGTTTCGTAGACGCGATGCGACTGGTAGAGTTACGCGACGAAATGTTTCGCTTGTAAATTATCAAAACTCCCCTCCTGTCACGGTCGTAGTATGTGATCATTTAGTGCAACTTCGAAACGTACTTGTATGTTGTAATAATTAAATGCTAGAGCTTCTACCGACGTAGTTCGAAGTCTCCGAGAGATGTTAGTTCATACTTCGCGGATTCTCTTCAACTTAATCTCTCCTGAGGCTACGTATTCTACGCTGTGGAATTAAGCAAATACAAATAAACTATTATGTTTCTGCACGGGACAACTATCTAATAATTTGATAAAACGAGACACTAAATAGTTACAATTATTGGCATATGCAACAAAATACTGGCTCGCCTAATCTATAGGTAAATTCATTTATGATTTGAATAACTTAGGCATTGGGCGGAGGAATTAATTGTAGCATGTTGTATGGATGCGGGAGGCATCTAGTTGAACATCCTATCTGCTTTGGGCTGTAAGGGCTGTCGAATAACATCTCAGCTGTCCAGGCCAACCTCACCTGCACGCGGTGCATCCTGCCGAGTAACCGAGGAGGCTCTGCTGATTGTTGGCCCCGCCTTGGGTTTCCGGTTAACCATGTAACCATTGATTTTTTTTTTTTATTTTTTTTTATACTTAAGGTTTAGCATTATGTCCATAATCTCACCTGATCTTAAGTGACGATACGGCCCAAGTTGGTGGACACGCTAAACCTGTGGAGAAGCTGGCTCTCAAGTGCAGCTGCCGGAACATACTTATTGGTATTTGGCGGCAGGTTTACAACTTGAGGGTGGTAGATACCCAGGGGGCATTAGAAAAAGCCCTACCACCATGCTACGGTTTCCTCACGATGTTTTCCTTCACCGAAAGCTCAAGCTCATTGTAGGTGCTTGGATTCGAACTCACGTCCCTTGACGCGAAGTCGTACACACTACCACTGAGCTAACATCGCTTCAATCAGTCACAGGTTGTCGCTAGGGATGTTATATATATAATAATGGTTCAGTATGAGCCTTTGTGTTCCGGTTTAGCGAACGAGATCCAGACATTTCCGGTAAGGTCAGATAATTGACTATAACACCTCGTGTGGTGCAGCTGTCTATAGGCGACGGCTGGCTGTGGTAGTGAAAAGTTTTATATGATACTAATTACCACACTAGGCACCAACGGCGTCTTTAATTGTTACACTTATCGTCAGTTGATAATGTAGCATGCTAGTAGTGAAAGAATTTTTCAAATCGATAGAGTCGTTTTTGAGTTTATTCGTTATAAGCGTAGCAAGATAAAAATCATTCCTCTATATAATATTAGTGTTGATTTAAAATTAAAGCGGTAATAATATAAAGCTGATATATGAAATATTATCCGGTTAAGAGATTTTATTACTCAAAAGAACATAGTTCACTTGAAAGTAACATTCATTTAAATTAATTAATCTATTAACACCCAGTGATCCTATATTTCAACTTACGAAAATTCTATGTTATTTTATTGCATACTTGAGTACCTAATTATTACTTTGTTTATTTATCTTGAGCAACATTTAAATGTTGTTTTTTTTTTCGTAACTTAAGTTACCGCGTTTATAACTTGAATATTATACATTTTGAAACGATGATTGCTGTTGGTAGTGTTTGACGCCGCGTCGAGGGGCGTGAGTTCGAATCAGCCTACAATGCGCTCGAGCTTTCGGTTAAGTAAAACATCGTGAGGAAACCATTGCATAGTGGTAAGGCTTTTCTTATGTCCGTCAAGCTAGCCACCACCCTGAAGTTAAAAATCTGCCGCCAAATACCAATAGGTGTGTTCCGGCAGTTGCACTTGAGAGCCAGTTCCTTCACAGGTTTAACGTGTCTACCATCTTGAGCCATATCGCGACTTAAGATCAGGTGAGATTATGACCATAACACAAAACCTTAACCTTAAGATAGGACAACGTCTGTCGGGTCAGCTAGTTATAAAATAAAAATGCGTTAGTGTCGTGGAAAACTCGGTTGGAACGTATTTTCTTACGCAGTATATCATTATTGATAAACGTATTATATTTATCCAATACCAAATACAAATAAATGAATTACTAGCGTCTGAGAGCAATTCAATGAAACATCCTTTGAATTAAATTAATAGTAAGAAATTTCAATATTAATATATTTTTTCTATTTGTAAAAATAAACATTTCATTGTACATCATTCAATTCATCTAACTCATCATAATACATATAATACACTACGAAACAACTGGTGCGTATGACGTGTACAAACGATACCGTTGAGAACTTACTGATAGGCTTAAAACCAATAAGTACGCACCTATTGCTGGGCACAGCCAATAGCGTACGCACTATTTTTTTTTTTTTTTATATACTTAAGGTTTAGTGTTATGGCCATAATCTCACCTGATCTTAAGTGACGATACGGCCCAAGTTGGTAGACACGCTAAACCTGTGGAGGAACTGGCTCTCAGGTGCTGCTGCTGAACACACCTATTGGTATTTGGCGACAGGTTCACAACTAGAGGGTGGTAGCTACCTAGGCGGGCATTAGAAAAAGCCCTACCACCATGCTATGGTTTCCTCACGATGTTTTCCTTCACCGAAAGCTCAAGCTCATTGTAGGTGCTTGGGTTCGAACCCACGTCCCTTGACGCGAAGTCGTGCACACTACCACTGAGCTATCATCGCTTCAACCGTCTACACTATAGAACTATACTGCAATACAGAACACAGTAAAGAATGGGGCGTGACGGAAAAATCTTATATTTTGGTTTGTCTAGCCTCCATCTGTACCGATCGGTAAGGGATTTCATTCCAAATAAAATAATCGCTATTTTTGTTAATGTTTTCTCAATAACATTTTTATGTTATCGCGGAAGAACCAGACCAATTTATACGATACGGTTTTTTTTTAAATCCAAGTGATTATAGTTAATGTTTTGCGTCATAGCCCTAATCTCACCTGATCTTAAGTGACGATACGGCCCAAATTGATAGACAGGCCAAACCTGTGGAGATACGACATTAATGTATGCTTTCCAACATCGATATTTTAATTTTCAAAAATCTTTATTGGCACCCCATAGCCTGGTGGTAGGACTTTTTCCAAAGGCCGCCTGGCTAGCAACCACCCTCAAGTTGAAAATCTCCCGCCAAATACCAATAGATGCGTTCCGGCAGTTGCACTTGAGAGCCAGTTCCTTCACAGGTTCAACGTGTTTACCATCTTGACATCGTGTTTATCGCGACTTAAGATCAGGTGAGATTATGACCATAACACAAAACCATCTCTAAAAAAAATTTAGTAGCTGGTAGTAATTATTCGTTTTTATAGCATGGTCTTTTGGTATATTTATTTCTCATGGTATAGTGAGCTCAGTTAATAATGTGTTTTTGATGTCTTGGAGTAATTATACGTGTTCACTAGCACTGAGCTATCATTGCTTCAATATACCCTGAATAGAAATGGTTACGTAGTGAATTTATACGCGGCCGAAGTGAGAGCGAGAGGTGTACCAGCGAAATCTCTCCATAATCTACTAAAAGATCTGGGCCCGTCTAGGAACGCAGTAAGTTCTATATCAGAACGTGTAAATAGCGCTAGACAGCTCCTATGAAATTTTCCTGGGCAGGGCGAGAAACAGGACTAAGAAGGTAAGTGTAGACGCCCTTTAAACCTACATCCGTATCACAAGTCATGGTAACTGCTCGGATTTTCCCTCTCTGCCGCAGGATGCACCCGGCACTCGTACGATGAATCTATGGTTAGCTAAGTAATTCGTCTCTTTCATAATAGACAATATGGTGAAGATTTTTGATTAGTTTTATTTAATTAACCCCGAAGCACTGGCTTTTTACACAACTGAAATGTTAAGCGGTCCGTGCGGGCATTTACCAAGACTATTAATGTTCACAAATTGGTTGTAAATACTGTTTACTGGTGTCGTCGGAACGTTACGAAATTGAATAGATAGACTGTTTATTTTTATATACACTTAAAGTTTAGCTTTAAGGCCATAATTTCACCTGATCTTAATAAATGACGATACGGCCCAAGTTAGCAGACGCGCTAAAGAACTGGCTCTCAAGTGCAACTGCCGGAACACACCTATTGTGGTATTTGGCGGCAGATTTTTACTTGAGGTTGGTAGTTAGCCAGGCGGCCATAGAAAACGCCCTAGCACCTTGCTATGGTCTCTTCACGATGTGTTCCTTCACCGAAAGCTCAAGCTCATTGTCAGTGGAGTGGATTAGAACTCCCGTCTCTTGACGCGAAGTCGTACACATTACCACTGAGTTATCATCGCTTTAGATACCTATAAAGGTAATACTCAATCAAATTATTTCTGTGTTACTATAACGAAAGACAGAAGGACAAGTGAAACATTTGAGTATAGACCTTAATCTCCCGTGGCCATGCTTTGTGTCTGGATGTTTCTTACGATCTTAATAAGAAATTTGTTCACTAAAAGCAGTTCTAATCTTCAGTTTAATAAGTTATTCTTATTTACCTAAAACAATAGTATTAGACGTCTATTCTCTGACGTTAATTCTGATTTAAAAAACCATTACTAAAATGAAGGTTGTCTTGGAAACCAATTCATTTCTACTTAGAATCGTTTAAGAACTAATTTTTACTACTATATATACAGTGATTTCACGGAGTGTTTTTACATTCACTCATTTTATTGATGCTGAATTTATTAAATTGTTTTTTCTCATATCACTTACGAAGTTAAACTAAATACGACAATAAAATATCACTGTTATCATAATATTGTACTTATGTCGCTTTGTGAATGTCTCGAGGATGTTATTAAAAAATATATTCCATAAAGAAATAAATATACAGCTGTAACTGAGCCATGATTTTCATTCGATATACAAATCCCAATAAAATCGCTTTAAGGTTTTCTCTTTTGTTTGTCTCTTTGTATACGTAACGATCAGAAATAGTTATTTAGGCGTTGATCAAAATCGGATACAATAAGCATTCATTCAAGCGGTGATAGCTCAGTGATAGTGTGTAGGATCATCGATTTGACGTGAGTTCGAATCCAATGAACTTGAGCTTTCGGTGAAGGGAAATATCGTGGGGAAACCATAGCATGGTGGTAGCGCTTTTTCTAAAGCCCGCCTGGCTAGCAACTACCCTCGAGTTGAAAATCTGCCGCCAAACACCAATAGGTGTGTTCCGGCAGTTGAACTTGAAGGCCAGTCCCTCTAGTAAAGGTCGGCCACGCACCTGCGTTTCTCCCGGTATCGTGGGTGTCCATGGGTGATCACTTACCGTCAGGTGGCACGCTTGCGCGTTTGACCCCCTATTCCATAAAAAAATATTGTCGATGGTAACTGAGATAATTTTTATTCTATAACATCCTTCAGGATATGAAATAAAGATTAAAATTCTATATTGAATCAATCTCATCTAATTTTCCTTGTCGAGTAACTTCTATAAAAATATAGTAACTCTTTTAGTTATGCGCACAATCTCATCTGAGGTTAAGTGACGATGTGGCTCAAGATGGTGGAGTCGCTAAACCTGTGGAGGAACTGGCTCTCAAGTGCAGCTGCCGGAACACGCCTATTGGTATGTGGCGGCAGGTTTACAACTTGAGGGTGGTAGCTACCCAGGCGGGCATTAGAAAAAGCTCTACCACCATGCAATGATTTCATCACGATTTTCTTCTTCACTGTCAGCTCAAGCTCATTGTGATGGTGCAATCTTACGAACCCACGTCCCTTGACACGGCCACCACACAATGATTACACACTGACGAAACACGCAATGATTTCTAAAATGAAACTATTTACTTCGCGTCAATATTTTTTCGGCCATCTGTCGCGTGTCGCATTACAGCTGGCCTCGGTGTAAGAGGAAAGTGAAAGCATTCGGTAGAGCAGCCAATTGCCAATGTGACCTAATTAGCTGACACGTAAAACACTGGGGGAATTGAATATGCATTGCCGGCCTTTATTCGAGGAACTGGCTGTCAACACCAGTATTGGGCGGCAGTTAGCCAGGCGGTCATCAGAAAAAGCCCTACCACCACTTTCTCACATTCCCGACAATTTTCAGTTCACTGCCTACGATTCGAACAAAGTTTCACTTGCTTCGTAGGGTTTTATTAAACTACGCAAATTTTGTTTTTATTATTTCTCGTAAGTCGCCACTAACGATGTTACGAATCGCTTTAAAGCCAAGGAAAATGCTTTTGTATGTTTATGGTTTGAAAATCCACCGCGCCCTTGCACGGAATCAAATTACGCGTTTTCTCTTGAGACTGATTTGAATAAGTCTTTAATGTACAAAATTGTTTAATAGTACTTTACAAGGTCACTATTCGTATTGTAGTTGATTAGGTAAAATAATTAGTTGTTGGATGTGATTACAGATTACATTTTCAGCAATTTTCGGTGCAATGACAGCAAAAACATTTCAGGGTTTTAATCAGTTTAACAAATAATGGCCACACGTAAAGAAAAAATGTTTCAGTAATATTTTGTAAACTAAAAACTTTTTACAGGTGTCGGGGAAAGTTTTGTACGTGTTAAAACTTAACGGTCGCGTCAAATATAAGGATTTAGTGGTAGCGATTTAGAAGCGATGATAGCAGCGGTAGCCACGCCGTGTCACGGGACGTGAGTTCGAATTCGCCTACAATGAGCTTGAGCTTTTGGTGAAGGTGAAACATCGCGAGGAAACCATAGCACGGTGGCAGGGCTTTTTTTTAATTTCATCTGGCTAGCTACCACCCTCAAGTTAAATCTGCCGGCAAACACCAATACATGTGTACCGACAGTTGCACTTGAGAGCCAGTCCCTACACTGGTTTAGCGTGTCTACCAACTTGGGCCGTATCGTCACTTTAGATCAGGTGAGATTATGGCCATAACGCTAAACTTTAAGTATAAAAAATGTAAATGTATTAGTATTATATTGGTATATATATATGTTACATATATATATATATATTGCATATGTAGCGTGATGTTACAAACCCAAGGCCTTCCAAAATGCTTGCTCCATAAAATACAGACATAATTATTGAAATCCGACCCGTACTTTCTAAGTATAGCGCGGGCAAACAAAGTTTTCCTCTGTATAACCAGCTACTTAGCTTCGTTTGCATGAATTAAAATTATTTACTTATTTTGCCCGTCTTTACAACTTTTTCTAATACCATTAAAAATAATACAATTAAAAAAAAAATTGGCAAGAATAGCGCGTACCAACAAACAAAATTTTGCACTTGATAATGATATTAATATAGATTCAATGCCGGCAGATGATTACGTTGTGGAAAACCAAGTTTATAGCAGGTAATCAAAATAGGGTCGTGAATGCCATCGTGAATCTCCGCAAGAACGGAAAATGTTTTTCTCTGATGAGTTTTTTTTTTTTTGCTCGAGAAATAAAACAGAGAAACACGAAACTAAATTGTATTATTTACCTGCGTAGAAGGTTCACGAAATTTATTGTCTGTACCATTGTGTCGTTATTATCTATGTGTATATATTCTATTACGTCAGGTAAATAGAACGCTTGATTGTAATCTATTTCGTGGCTTTACATTCCAATATATAATCTGGTACCAATAGAAAAAGTTTTAACAACACTCCTTATTTCAAAACGGCGTGACCGATACTAATGATTTTTAATTAAACTTCCGTTCGCGGTTAGTGTAAATGATAGCACAGTGGTAGTGTGTAGGAACGCCGCGTCACGGGCCGCGAGTTCGAATCCAATCACCAACAATGAGCTTGAGCTTTCGTTGAAGGAAAACATCGTGAGGAAACCAATGGTATCGTGGTAGGGCTTTTTCCGATGCACAACTGGTTAGCTAACATGTTCAAGTTGAAAATCTGCCGCCAAAACTAATAGGTGTGTTCCGGCAGTTGCACTTGAGAGCCAGTTCCTCGACAGGTTTATCGTGTCTACTGACTTGGGCCGTATCATTACTTAAGATCAGGTAAGATTACGGCCATAACGCTAAAAGTTAAATATATATATAAAAAAAAAACAAACAAAATACATACATAAATTAAAATTGAATATAATAAATGGACCGCTTATTTTGAAAGTGGTGTAAGTCCATTTTTGAGAAAAATGAGCTATCACGTAATTCATGCTTAATTTAATGTAATTTTTTTTATATATAACAAGTCCGTGTTTAATTTCTCAAAAAAATCCCATGTTTTCTACAACTTAAAATCGGTCGGTAAATGAAATTGCAGTATCAACAAATATAGTAACCTTTAATTTTCTCGAAACAAAAGAAAATGGACTTACACCACTTTCAAAATAAACGGTCCAAATATTGCGTAGCAATGTGACAGGCTTAGTTCTATACCAATGCAATCCCGTCGTTTAAAGGTGGTTGAAGCAAGGCGCACAAAGGAAATAGATAAAGAATGATCATTCGGGGTGTAAAGGGCATCCTATACCATTTGAGTTACCCAGGCCAACTTCACCTGCACGCGGTACACCCTGCCGAGTAACCGACGAGGCTCTGACGACTGTTGGTCCCGCATTCGGTCCTGATCATAAAGATTGACCATCACAGCTTGGTGGTAAGTTTATCGCCCGACTGGTTTGAGAACACTTCCGGGTTTAGACTGCCGCAAAACAAAGGTTCAGTATGAGCTTTAACGTTCCAGCACAGAGAAAGAGAACCAGCCTTTCCTTGAAGTTCAGCAACATGGTTGTCATACCCTTGGCGTTGTTGTTGTCTATGGACTACGGTAACCATTTACCATCAGATAGATAAAAAAAAAAAAAACTATTTTAGTTTTCGAACCGACAGTAGTGTTAACATTCATAAACACCTTCTCAATGTCTAAATGAAATAAGGTGTTCTGATATGCTATAATATTAATATACGGTGTATCTCTAAAATACAAGGAATATGTTGTATTCAAATGATTTATTACGTGTTAACTGTATAAATATGACGGAATACGTTATTACAAATATATACGACATGTCTGTTATTGAATATTATCCACACAAAGCCTCGTCGGTGTTTAACATTCCAATTAAGTTACCAACTACATAGCTATTCCGGGAACCTTGTGATGTTCGATCCTCTTCATCAGTACGGTTTCCCTCTGAGATATTAATTTGTGTTTAATTTATTTTTATGAAGTAATAACTTCTACAGACGCGTATACAATGATATTATAAACGTATAGAAATATTTGCCTTCGTAATGCTTCGCCGAATCAAGTAGCATTCTAATAACTGTCTAGTAATGTTGCAATGAACGCGGAAGTAGGACAATGTGTTATATGTAATGGGCGCGTAAATAGACATGTTACATTGCTATGCATCGCCTAAACTCTTAACGTTTTTTTTATATATCGGTAAATTTTACTGTTCGATATATTTTATGGTTTAGCGTTAGAAAATTGACTAACTAAGCCCAGTGGAGGGACAGGCTCTCAAGTGCAATTTCCGGAAAACATCGATAACTATTTCGCGGCAGATTTTCAATTTCAGGGTGGTGGTAGCTTCCTAGGCGGGCATAAGAAAACCTATCACCTAACCTAACACCGTGTTATGGTTTCATCACGATGTTTTCCTTCACCGAAAGCCCAAGCTCATTGCAGATGGATCCGAACTCACGTCCACTGACGTAGCGTCCGTACACAATACCAACAGAGTTATCATCGCTTCAAATTTATCAAATTATCAATGAAAATTAAAATAAAAGTAATTATTACGAATTACATATGGTCCTATGAGCATTAGAAGTTTTTTTATTATTTTAGAGCACTTAATATATCAATAGGTACACAACATACTTCCTTGAACGCTGATGTCGTACTGGCGTTTGAGTGTGCCAATTGACACAAAACCAGCATGCCACTTTCGGCGCACATATGCCTTATCTGCACATATTTACTAATAATATTATTCTGCGTATATACATATTTATATATAAAAATATCGTGACACGTTGTTTGTCCGCGATTAACTCCTAAACTACTGAACCGATTTTGATAAAATTTTGCATATATATTGAGAGATAGCATATTTTTTATCTCGATATGTGATCATAACGCGATAGATGTCGTTTTAGTCGAAACGATTGACTACTCGAAAAGACAACACAAGGTCTGATAGGTCAGCTAATATTTACATATATTGAATTCTGCGTCACGTGATACAAGTAAATAAACTACCAGTTACCTGCGGCCTTGAGCAAGTTAATAATGATTTTGTCAAACAATTCTAATTAAATAAATTATATCTGAGAAGCCTGATATAAGAGAACATTGAAAATGATTTTTGCACATTCATCATTTTCTGCATTTTCATCATTTGAAATGATAGGTATATGCTGTACGGGGCTTTTTTCTAGGACTATTTAAAATAAACATTTCCATTATAAATTATATGCGTGTAACTCTAATGATTTTTGCAGCGCACGCCAGAATTTCTCGCGGATGGCAGATTTTTTTCCTACTTACTTAATTATGATTATATTTTGGACTATCGACATAATATCTTTAGAAATTATTGCCTATATATTATTTTGATACATAAGCTATATTATTGTAAAGTTTCATTAAATTCTATTCAGTAGTTTTTGCGTAAAAAAGTAACAAACATCCGTACGTACAAACATTCGTTTCCATAACATTAGTAAGGTGTTTTCGTATGCAATAAATAAATGTATTCATCTCGATACGAGCTCATTTCTAATTCCATTTGTAGCCGTTTCAATGTTGTAAATAAGTACTCTCATAGATAATTTCCGACCACGGACCGACAAGTTTAAGCTACGTGTTATCGGTTTAACCGAAGCATTACGTTAAGTAGATACGCAGACGTTTTTCCTCGAACTAGTTCTTACATAGAATATTTTAAAAGATGATTTCATTTTAAAAAGCTTTAGAATATACTAGTCGGCGGGGTAGAGGTCGCTCCACCGTTTCCAGTAATCAAAAAGTGCACGCTGTTTTTCTCTGCCTGTGTCCTGTGACAACGCGAGTTCGAACTTGCAACGAATGTAGGTAAATAACTATTTTCATGCTGACCACTCTAACGGTATTCGAGTTTGGCGTTTTACCTCTCACTAGCTGTGCCCGCGACTTCGTTCGCGTGTAACTTAAAGTAATCTAAGTGCAATTTTTCTCAATAAAAAATGGCAAGTGTCCTTTTCTGTACTTTTCATCCACGATGATCAGTCGGGCAGTTAGCAAATATACTATCTGGTGCCTTACAGCCCTGGCTGAAGCCTACTTCCTCCACCTTAACGCAATCCAACTTGTTCATCAGATTTTATATCATCGATTTACTTGACGACCTACTCTTAAATATAACCCGGGTTATGGTCATATAAAATGCTGTTAAAAGCGATGCTTATCTCTTCATAAAGTTAACTTGATGATGAAGTAATTTTTATTTTTAAGAATTACTATGCCATGCCTATAATAATAATGCCCATATATCTCTTTTCAATTTTCCATATATTTTATCAAAAAATACCATATTGTGACTTATGTATATCGCTGTGCCCGCGATTTAATCGCATGGATTTTTTTTATTTTTTTTATTTTTAAGGTTTAGCGTTTGTCCACAATCTCACCTGATCTAAAATGACGATACGACCCAAGTTGGTAGACACGCTAAACCTGTGAAGGAACTGGCTCTCAAGTGCAACTGCCGGAACACACTTATTGATATTTGGCAGTCGGGCATCAGAAAAAACCCTACCACCATGCTATGGTTTCCTCACGATGTTTTCCTTCACCGAAAGCTCGAGCTCATTGTAGGCGGTTGGATTCGAACTTACGTCGCCTGACGCAAAGTAGTACACACTACCACTGAGCTATCATCGCATTAGTACTGCCATTTATTACTTAGTACACTTTCTTTTTTTTTTCAAATTATTCTCTGGAAAAAACTAAGTTGCTTCCTATTCAGTATCCTTGGCTACGTGAATTTAGACTTACTATGTTCAGTAGAGAGTTTTTCCATGCTTCATCAGTTTGCTTGACAACCTACCCTTTTTTAACGAGGGGCAATGCATTTACGCATTCCCTCTCGGCCCCGGGGGGACTCACAGAGATATGTGGGAATCACCCGACACTAACCGCCGGGAATACCCACTAACACTCCACGGTCGCCTGTCACCTTCCTGGGGCGACGCGGGTTTTGACAACCTACCTTGAAAGTTAAGTTAATTCTTTACCATAAAATCCTAACATATGCGTTTAAATAACTTAGTATAATGGGCGATGTTTATCTTTATACAATAATTTTGATTATGAAGTAACTTTGGTTCGTAACGATTAATAATTATAAAAAATTTACTAATAATGCCCGTATATTGCTTTATAATTGTCAATACTATTTGTACAGATAAGCATATTTGTTTTAAATCTACTAAGAATCAATGTTTCTGTTATGCATTGTATTTACGTATCACTAAGACAGTGCATGTGGATAAAATATATATTTAACAAATTCTCTCTCGTACAAACTCTCATCCGCTATTTAATACTTTCAATTTTAATTTTCGCGAAAAAAGTGGCTCAAGCCCTATTTCAAGGACCCTTCTATATCTATACGAAAATTAATAAGAATCCCTTCAGTGGTTCAGGCCTGAAATGGTAACGGAAATGATAGACAGAGTTACTTTCGCAACGAAGAATGCGCGATGAAGCGACTGAAAAATTATGACGTATCTCCGGCGGAAGTCAACTTAGGTAACACTGAAAGAATAAAATTTTGCCTGCTCACAGCGGTTAAGAAATTCGTTTTACTTGAAGCAAAAATTTATATGAAATAACATATTTTTAAATAATCGTTTGGGAACCGTATTGGTGTTTTAATATATACGAATAATTTCTGATTTGGAAAGCTCGAGATAGTACGGGGGCTGGACGTCACGTCCGGAAATGTCGAAACGTCGAACATCGAAACGTCCATCGGAAAATCGTGATACGTTAAGATAACTTAAATTAGACTATATACAATATTATTGAGTGTTTAAAAACTATTATAAGCAGTAAATATACAATGAAATTTTGTATAAAATTAAATGCTCGATTGATTTTTAAATTGATTAAAAAAAATATTTGGAAAATATTAATAACATGTTCCTAAAATAGCCTTGGAAAATAAAGTATTATTATTAGGAATATATATGAAAATCGTAGAAATTATTAATCTAGGTAAACCAAACATATCTGGTGTATTGTATAGAATATGATTAACATAAGAATTAATACCATATTGATAAAACGTCTTCGGAAATAAAGTGATAATTTGGAAAGAAATTGTAAATCATAAAAAAGGTTATTGTAGGTAAACCAGAAAAGATAGATATATGTTATTTCGAAGCTATTTTTAAGATCTTTTTAAGGGGAACATTTCTCTCATACATCACTTGTAGCAGCTGTCGCAAGAAAGCCTACAGAACTAATATTTTACTTCCCGTTTTTGTCACTTTTATCAATACTACTTAGCTCCTATACGTGATAGCGTGATGATAAGTAACCTAAAACCTTCCACAGTGGTTACTCTATCAAATACAATAATATTTTATAAAATTCGACCAGTAGTTCTTTAGATTATCGCGTTCAAACAAATTAACTGTTCCGATTTATAATATTGATATAGATTAGTTTAGTAAGGATGCATTTCAAGTATATATATATATATATATATATATATATCCTAGGGACCTGGAAGACCTTGTTCTGCCGTATCGAGTAACCAAACACATTGACGACAGCGACACCTATCGCATTATGATATCTTATCGAGTTAAAAAGAATCCTACCTCTCAAGTTGGATCGAACTGCACACACTGTGCAAAATTTGATTGAATTCGGTTCGGTAGTTTAGGAGTTCACTGCGGACAAACAACGTGACAAGAAATTTATATATATATATATATATATATATATATATAACGATATATGTATCAAGCCTTTTCAGGAAAAAAAAAGGAAGCGACAATTGCACTTTTTACAGGAGACTTTATTCGTTCCTAAGTAATAACTATTTATGATATCTTTATAAAACTTAGAACTTTGTGTTCATAGTTAAACTTAAAATAGTAGGTATTAACATACTGTTTCTAATTTACATAGATATTTTCAGGAGTTTACAATAAAAAAATCATTTTTAGTACTTTTGACGCTTAAATGCTGTTCCTGGAACAGCTCGATATATATTATTTTCAAATCAAATGAAAAATCTTTATTCAATTTAGGTCCTAAGGTGCTTATAAACGTCAAAACTACTACCGGTTCGGAAAGTAACGCAGTCATCGAGAAGAACCGGCAAGAAACTCGATCTGCACCTTTTTCTTTTGATGCTATGATAGCCCAGTTGCTTGAGTGTACGGACGTTGCGTCAAGGGACGTGAGTTCAAATCCTGACTGACCATCACAATGTTTCCCATGGTGATAGGGCTTGTTCTAGGCCGACAACAAGTCGAAAATTTGCTGCCAAATACTTATAAGTGTGATCCGACAGTTGCACTTAAGAGCCAGTCCCTCCACTAGGCTTTGCGTGTCCATCGTGGGCCACATCGTCACTTAACGTTATGTGAGATTGTGATTGTAACGCTTAACTTTAACTAAGACGGTATTAAAACACCATATCAACCAAGATTGCTATTAGGAAAGCCTTTGAAATCCCTCATATCGTTGTCAAGAATACTTACAACAATTATTCATTCATTTTATTATTGATTACAGAGTACATAAAGTTCAACGAGTTCAACGAGTCCGCTATCGAAATTCGCACGAATTGATCAATGAAAATATGAGAAAATTCTTAGTAAGATGATGAGAGGTCTTGAACAACGACTTGAACTAGACAAACAAATAAAAAAGTTGAAAATCCACTCGCAAACAAAGGAGTTAAAGGTATTGAAATGTTTTGTCCATCTAATTATGTATATACTAAACAGACTAATTTTTTTTTAATACTTAATGTTTAGCGTTATGGCCATAATATCACCTGATCTTAAGTGACGATACGGCCCAAGTTAGTAGACACGCTAAAACCTGTGGAAGTGCAGCTACCGGAACACACCTGTTGGTATTTGGCGGCAGTTTTTCAACTTGAGGGTGGTAGCTACCCAGGCGGGCATTTGAAAAAGCCCTACCACCATGCTATGGTTTTCTCACGATGTTTTCCTTCACCGAAAGCTCAAGCTCGTACACACAAAGTCGTACACACTACCACTGAGCTATCATCGCTTTCAGACTTTGTTCTACGACCCCCAGTTGTTGATAACTCGACCCGGTACCGGCTTATCGGGTTAAAAACTATGACATTCCTTAAGTTAAAGCAAGAAATATACCATTATAAGAAGGGTAGTTAGTTAGCCACAGTAACAACAGTGTAGCCACGGCAATTGCATCATTGAAACCCAGGCACTCAAAGTCAGGCATCATCGAAGTGTCGTAATATATTTATATATTTATAATATATATTTCCATTGGGAATATATTAACGCGTATTAAAAGTAATGTGTCACACTTTAAAATTAATATAATGAAGTATAAAATAATGGTTTCACTATAAATATAGTTAGATTTGAAATGGGCCCGAAGGCGGACCGAAGAGTTCCAGATATGTCCGTGAGGTCGGCACAGGTAGCGAAGTTCTGACATCAAACAACGAGAAACGCGAGAGCGTCCCGCGATATGTATATTTACTTTGTAAATTAAGTTCATATTAATAAAAGCGATAATATTAAATTATGAATATATAATTTTAAAGTTCTGGTATACAATTTCGTAACTGTTTTCATTAAATTTAATATGCTATTAAACACATCCCTTTTTCTATGATCAACAACACTTTTTTTCCATATTTTCATGTTTATGCTGTAAATCATTGCTGGGAATGGTTTCTAGTGAATTTAGTGATTGTAATAAATTTTTTTCATCAGAAATAATCACGATATTCATTTGAAAAGTACATATTTATATTTAACCGGATAATCATTACTGATTCTATTATTATTTTTAAATACCCACTTTTGATTGCTATAAATATATATATTAGTATTTTGAAGAGCTGTTTGAACGAATCCTCTCTTCTCCATTCCACAACAAAACTATGCGGTCGGGGGCTTGAAAGCATTTTTTTTATAGTTAATGTTCAGCGTTATGGGCATAATCTCGCCTGACCCTAAGTGACGATACGGCCCAAGTTGGTAGACACGCTAAACCCGTGGAGGAACTGGCTCTCAAGTGCAGCTGCCGGATCACACTTACTGATATTTGGCGCCAGATTGTCAACTTGAGGGTAGTTGCTAGCCAGACGGGCTCTTATAAAACTCCCCACCGCCACCGAAAGAGCTCATTGCAGGTAGTTGGGTTCGAACTCACCCCTGTTGACGCGAAGTCGTACACACTACCACTGAGCTATCATCGCTTCAAAATCGGTACGACAGAGTCAGCAAACTTTTTAGTTTTCGATCTAATGAATGTTATCATCTTTCCTACGATATTGGATTGGCGTTAAAAGGCACGTAAGCAGACCGTCACAATTGCGGTGACTGACGCTTTTGTGATTTCTGGTTGCCTTTGGTTTGTATTGTACTGTATTTAATATCAGATCTAGTGCTAATTAATTGTGTACAAAATGAAAATATATATATATATATATACATACTAATATTTATTAAAATCGAAATTAGCGCATATAAATATCCAGGCACAGAATTCTCACTAACAAAATTAACCTTGTTGTCGTTCAAATAAGATTGTCTGAAGAGACTCAAGTATAAAAATACTAAGGAGATACACGCAAGGTTACCTTTGTGCGAGTTTTTATACGAATTAATAAATAAACCGCGCGGAGGGTAAATTCCACTCGGTTTAAATGCAACCACGTTTTCATTGTTCAGCGACGCACATATAATAATTTTGTGTATAGAAAACACGTCCGAGATTTCGTTCGCGTGTTACTATAAAAATATTTATTAATTTCTGTCCATTTGTAAAAGTTTTTTCTAAACGATTTTTCATCTATCGGCGGTGATTCTCCTTCAATGATTTCTGTATCGAATATGAAAAATTAGAAATCCGACCGACAGTTTCTAAGACTAGAGCGTTCAAACAAACAAACATTTCCACTTTATAATATGTAAGTAAAAATATGAAATATCATGAAAATAATTCTATATTGTACTGGTATATAGATAGATACTTATATATAGACATTATATTCACTTTTTAACACACACCCGGTGTGTGTCGGTCATATATATTGTTTTGGTTCGAAATGCATGGAAATTTCACGATCGGATTTAATATTTCACCTTTTATACATTTATTTGGATCTGATAAAGTACTACTGTTTATGTGTTTCGATTGTAATCAACGCTTAATCTTTTTAACGTAGCTAAGAAGCTGGCATGAATTTTAGTAAATACAAACTAAATATTTGCATACTTCATACTTTTGGATATGGATCCCAATCTCACGTGATGTTAATTATCGATGTGGTTAAAGATTTTGGACATGCTACATCTAGTAAAGGGACTGGCTGTTAAGTGCAACTGCACAAATACTCTATATGTAAAATACCGAAATTTATTGATTTTGAAACATGATTATTACATTATTGTTGTGATCGATATTAAAAGCTATTTATATACCACGTAATTTTTACACTACTTGATTTTAACAATAACTTTAATACATACGGAATAATAAAACAACTAAAATAAGTACGGAAGAGGGTAGATGATGACACCGATTGCTATATAGAAGCGATGCGAGCGCGGCTATGTGTTCGGCCTTTTGTTTTATATTTATTATATATAATTCAGCGTTTCATTGCCTTCTTCTCGGTTCTTAGGGTTCGATTTGCTAGGTTAGGTACTCTCGTCGTTCGCTATTAAGGTAGGAAGGACGCACAGTACAATCTTGCCTCGCCGCTTTGCACAGTACAAACAAAAATAAGTTTTTACCAGATCTCTAAGGGGATCGGTTAGTTTCGATTTCTTACTTTCTTATAATGTATCTATCATTTATTAATAGCTAGTACCGCGTTCGTTTTTCTCTTACGAGAATCGGCAACAGCCCAAGCCGAGGTTCGGTCACTAGTGACACCCTTGTGCGAGTTGCCCCGCGGGCTCCAGCACCCTCCGCGCTCGCCTCTCTAGTTCAGGTGAAGCTGTAAAAGCCCCTCAGGCTAACAGTGTAGGTCCTTTTGAAAAAAAAAAGGCTATGTGTTCAGTCGAAGGGAGGCACTCAAGGCGTATTTATCATACGTAGCTGGAAATGGTTTATGCTGTAAATGATTATCGGGATTGATTTGTACTGCACAGGGAGATAAAACACAAGTGGTGAAAGTGAGTGTTGACGCGCATCGAAAGGGGGCTTCTTAAACCTACATCCAATCGCAAGTTTCAGACACTGCTCGGTGTTACCCTGTGTGCCACAGCTAACTATTGGTATAAATCAATGATTATTATAATAAGTGAATGAAACAATTGACGTTTATTAAATATGTTTTAGCTATAAGAAGAAAATGATTATTGGATAATATCGGATAATACGAAATAAACACACATGAAATGTTATTATATTCAATAACAGCCCACACATCCAGCTGCTTGCTACAGTAAGCCAGGTAACCGCCACCCTTGCCTCCGAGGCCGAGCGAATAATTTGGCTCCAGCACAACCACTGCGGCCTCCAGTGAAACTGCTTGCGCGATACAATGACACTCTACATCACTCAGAGTACATCATCACACGGCATATCTTTAGTGCACACCCACACACACGGCTCTTGAGCGCCTTGCCCGATAAGGCCGTTGTTAGTATCACTAAACGAGTCAGGACTTCACCCACACATTAAGTACACGGTTCTGTAAGGGACTACCCCCGCGGCCCTTGCGTGACTTTGCCCGATGTTATTGTTAGGACCACTAAACTCGGTAAGTTGGGACCTGTTGGTTAGTTTGGATCGTGATTCTTTGGCCTTTTTCCGGCAGCAGCCCGAGCCGAGGCACCTTTGCACCCACTGCCTCGGGGCTGAGTGCCCGCGACACTCGCCCCAAAAAGTTCGGTGAAGCTGTCAAAGGGCTTACGGCTAACAGCGTATGTCAGGTCGAAAAAAAAATCAAAGTTGGCGAATTGACGCGGTATAAACAGAAAATAATAATGTAATGAAAATTATAATTTATAATATTTATAGTATAATTAATGTTATAGAATAATTTTTATAAGTACCGTCTTTAATGGTCACTAATAACGAAGAACTCGATGTTTATATCAGGTACTCGTAATGTTCTGTATCTGGGTGACACACACAACTTAAATAGGTATTTTTTTAAATCGTATTTATTTCAAAAACTATATTTAAATACGAATCATAAATAAGTTAAATTTCTATTTAAGCTACGTGTGAAATTATTATTGAAATAAAAATAGGGGTTTAATTAAATCATCACATTAGAAATAATTTGCTTAGAAAAGTGACTGAGACACTTTGCGCTAGTATAGCGCTACGTTTTCCCTGATGAATGGCATAAAATATCGATCGATTTTCTAGCTTTTTGAGGATTTATTAACCTACAAAAGGCTTCGACATACCTGGCCGGCGAAAATGATTAGAATCCTCCCGAACTTCCGGAAATTTGTATCTCTATTTAATGGCGAAAATAATTAGAATCTTCCCGATCTTTCAGGAATTTGTATTTTTTTTTTTTTTTTTTTTATATTTAAGGTTTAGCGTTATGGCCATAATCTCACCTGATCTTAAGTGACGATACGGCCCAAGTTGGTAGCCACGCTAAACCTGTGGAGAAACTGGCTCTCAAGTGCTGCTGCCGGAACACACCTATTGGTATTTGGCGGCAGGTTCACAACTTGAGGGTGGTAGCTAGCCAGGCGGGCATTAGAAAAAGCCCTACCACCATGCTATGGTTTCCTCACGATGTTTTCCTTCACCGAAAGCTCAAGCTCATTGTAGGTGCTTGGGTTCGAACCCACGTTCCTTGACGCGAAGTTGTGCACACTACCACTGAGCTATCATCGCTATTTAATGGCGAAAATAATTAGAATCCTCCCGATCTTTCAGGATTTTTTATCCCTATTTAATGGCGAAAATGATTAGAACCCTCCCGAGCTTCCAGGAGTTTGTATCCCTATTTAATGGCAAAATAATTAGAATCCACCCGATCTTCCAGCAATTTGTATCCCTAAATGGGTCGACTTACCTTGCCGTCGCTTTTCCTGTACGCGTCGTGGACTCGCCAAACTAAACCGGGACCGGCTGTGGAGCTTTCGCCGCCCACCTCGAAGAACTGCATGATGGGGTTGACCTCCAGCGGCGGCGGCGGAGGTTCGCCGGGCTTTAGTTTAGACATGAACCCGGACACACCGTTGCCGATCTTCTTAACGATCCCGTCGCCCTTGTCTTCGGTTTTTTCCTCCACCACCGGAACGCATGGCTCCTCTGTAGCGATACAAAAAAAAAAAAATATATATATATGAAGCACCAACTAGGGTTACATTATGACATTCTATAAAAATTTAGAGATAAAATTACAAGCACAAGTGAAATTTTAATTATTATAGGTACACATATTTATTGTTTATATAGATATAATTAGAATGTATATTTAACGTATCCGTACTGTTTGAGATATAAAAAAAAAATAAAAAAAAAATATTGCAAGTGACTGAGTAATAAAATATGTAGACATTATTTTTAGAAATGTCCGTCTGTCCGTTTGTTTGTGCACGCAGCACTGCTGAAGTACAATGTTTACGATAAACGTCGCCAAGGAAATCATAAAGCATATACTTAGGTAAT
The DNA here is from genome assembly GCA_039707435.1 of Actias luna. NCBI lineage: Eukaryota > Metazoa > Arthropoda > Insecta > Lepidoptera > Saturniidae > Actias > Actias luna. The sequence goes on along the minus strand of JAZHAC010000001.1, from coordinate 19,956,863 downwards.
CTCGAGTCATTGTTTTATTAGAATCGATTAATTCTAACAAAAGTTATTGTAATTTGAGTAACGTAGCGAGATTAAATCATTTTAGTCTCACGCGAAGTCGCAGGCGGCAGCTAGTATATAATATAGTTTCAAATTTTAAGAAAAGGTGTATCGAAACAATCAAACTAAATTATGCGACAAAAAAAAAATTAACGAAACTAAAATAGATTACACTAAATTGAATTAAAAATATATATATATATAAAACTTCTTCATTAAACAAATGGACTTGTAGACGTTAAGAGTAATACTGAAAATGTTAAGGTTCGATTTTATTTTTAAATATTATATTTTTTTTATAGTTAAGGTGTTATCCTGATCCTCAAGTGGACGATACGGCCCAAGTTGGTAGACACGCTAAACCTGTGGAGGAACTGGCTCTCAAGTGCAACTGCTTGAACACACCTCAAATGGCAAATTTCAACTTGAGGGTGGTAGCTAGCCAGGAGGACATTAGAAAAAGCCCTACCACCATGCTACGGTTTCCTCACGATGTCTCCTTCATCGAAAGCTCTAGCTCATTGCAGATGGATTCAAACTCACGTCCCTTGACGCGAAGTCGTACACACTACCACTGAGCTATCATCGCTACAGAATGTGTTGCCATTTTATTCCTAGGAGAGTGAAACCCTAATTAATTATTTTACTATCCTTTTACATTAGCGCGAATTTTAATGTTGGTCCCATAAGTAGTAAAACTAGAAGAAATATACAAGCAAACTGACATACGCATTCATGATATCGCGTTCAGTAATAATGTGTTGCTTAGGAGACCGTCATCTCAGTGCTCATTGGTTCAATCTATCACTAGTTGCATTTTAAAATAGAGGAAACGTTTTTGAGCGATTTTGAAAACGAAGCTGTTATGTTACGCCATGCAAAATACTTAATTTGACTTGTCGTATGTCATATTAAAAAATCTTTACACTGTCTTTCAAAGTGGAACAATAAAAAAAAATATTCTAAAGCTTCTAGCGTAGACGCACCTTTATGGCGAGTGGTTGAGGAGTTAGTGTTGACCCAATTTCACCCGTTTCACTCGTGCCCAGTAAGCAGAGTGGGATGGTAAAAGAATTTTTCAAATCTTACCTGTAGTTCCTGAGATTAATACGTTCAAACAAACAAACTCTTCAACTTTGAGGGTAAGTAATCGCGGAAGCCGCTCAACCGACTTCAGTAGTGTTTTAGAAATGTTCGTTGTTTGGTACAACTTGAGACTCAACTTAGTTGATGATGGCTCAGTTGTTACTGTGTACGGCCGCGTCAAGTGCAGCGAATTCGTATCGCTGTTATGAGTTTGAGCTTTCGATGAAGGAAATATCGGGATAAAGCCATAGCGTGGTGGTAGGGCTATGGTAATGCTCGCCTCGTTAGCTACCAACCTAAATTTTCTAATCTGATGCCAAAAACCTATAGGAGGGTTCCGGAAGTTGCACTTGAGAGCCAGACCTTGTACTAGATTTAACATGTACACCACCTTGGGTCACATATTCACTTAACATCATGTGAGATAGCTGCCATAACGCTAAACTTGTAAGCTATAAAAAAGCGGACCTGACCGCAATAGGTGGCGCTATAGTTCAATATTTTGAAAGTATTTCGAGTTGGTAAGTTATTCAATATAATTACTGTCTCCTCGAGGGTAATAAAAATCTCGTCTTCATGGCATTATTTATTAGCACTTAGATATTACAAAGAGGTAAGACTTGAATTTCTAGCTACGTTGTCAGTTACCGAACAGAGAAAATGCATTAAAACTCGTCTAGAAGTTGACTTATTATACATTATTTCAACTTTTATCTCCTGCTAAGTTTTACCTGCGGCTTAGTTCACCTTAATATTGATTTTGTTAAATTTCGAAAGTTTCATACAATGTCTATCCCTCTCATTACCCCACTTGCAATAAGTTATTCGTGCAAAAATCAGCCTATCACCGTCTGCAGGTTCCCATCTGTCGCTGTACCAAAATTCATCATAATCGATTCAGCTGTTTAGGTGGGAAAGCATAACGAACAAACAAACTCTCTGTCGCTGTTAGCCGTAAGGGCTTTGACAGCCTCACCGAACTTTGTCGAGCGAATGCTGAGGGCACTCAGCCCCGAGGCTTGGGCTACTGCCGGACGAACGAACAAAGATTCGCGATCCCAACTAACCGACAGGTACTAACTTACTAATTTTAGTGGTCCTACCAATGACATCGGACAAGCCGCGTAAAGAGTGATGTATATTGTCACTGTATCGCGCGACCAGAGTCACTTGAGAGCATCTATCCGGAGGATCGAACCTAGACGATTCTGGTTATACCGGATATACCGGGTATACCTAAAGGTATTAAATAAAACTTAATGACACGGCATATACGGTGTTTATATTCGACACTGAAAGCGTCTGATGCGTCATTCTCTCTCTTCGTAGATTCTCTCTTGTGGTATTACTTAGAATTATATAAAAAATATATATTTTTTTTTATATACATTTGGTTCATTTAAGGTTCTATTATTTATAACTAGCTGTGCCTGGGGCTTCGTTCGCTTGGAATTAAAAATAATTTAATACTTTTCGCTCGTTTCTGTAACTTTTTTCAATGCCGTTTTAATTAAATATTTTATGAAATCGAGTTGGTAGTTCTCATGACAAACGCATTCAAGTATATAAACAAAGTTTTCGGCTTCATAATGTTAATATAGATTTCAACAACAAGCGAGATTGTGATCATAGATGAAACCTTTGATGATTATAAAAATAATCTCAAGTTAATAGCAGCTAATACTAATTAATATTTGATTAACATTCGATACAATATTCAAGATAATGACGAGATGAAATTCGGTCAATATTTATAGAACAATGGGTATTTTAGACAACAATAGATCAGTTGAATGGGCCGTCTCTAAAAACTTTACGAAAACTGATTAATTTAAATTGTTAATAAAGAAAATCTGAAGGTGTTGAACGGAGTTTGTTATTTGATACATTTTGACTAACGAACTTTTCCAACCGCGGTCCGTAAACAGGCACTAATGTTAATGAGATTTATCCACTCGATAAACTTATATTAAACAATTACATTTTGCGTCAAGGGACGTGAGTTTTTATCCAACCACCTACAATGAGCTTGAGCTTTCGGTGAAGGAAAATATCGTGAGAAAACCATAGCATGGTGGTAGGGTTTCTTTTTCTGATGCCCGCCTGGCTACCTGGCACCCACCCTCAAGGTGAAAATCTGCCGCGAAATACGTATACGTGTGTTCCAGCAGTTGCACTTGAGAGCCAGTTCCTCCACAGGTTTAGCGTGTCTACCAACTTGGGCCGTGTAGTTACTTAAGATCAGATGAGATTTTTTTAACAATAAAAAATTTTTAAGCTTTTATATTACCGTGTAATGTTCCATTTTTTTTTAATACTTAAGGTTTAACATGGCCATAATCTCACCTGATCTGAAGTGACGATACGGCCCAAGTTGGTAGACACGCTAAACCTGTGGAGGAACTGGCTCTCAAGTGCAGCTGCCGGAACACACATATTGGTATTTGACGGCAGGTTTACAACTTGAGGGTGGTAGCTAGCCAGGCGGGCATTAGAAAAAGCCCTACCACCATGCAATTTATAGTATATACTAGCTGACCTGGCAGACCTTGTTATCCTTATATATAAAATTTTCGCATCACGTTGTTTGTCCGCGATGAGCTCCCAAAATACTGAACCGAATTTAATCAAATTTTGCACACTGTGCCTATTTTGATCCAACTTAAGAGATAAAACACTTTTTATATCGATATGTGATTATAACGCGATAGATGTCGCTGTAGTCGATGTGATTGACTACTCGATAAGGCAAAACAAGGTCTACCGAGCCAGCTACTATTATATATATATATATATATATATATATATCGACGAAAATATTATTTAAACAGAAAATACGATAAAAGTACTTCAACGACTGTTAGTGCATTACGAGTACATCAACGACTTATGATTAGAGTACATCGACAAATTATAAAAAGTAGTTCAACGGATGTTTGTGCATTACGAGTACATCAACGACTTATGATTAGAGTACATCGACAAATTATAAAAAGTAGTTCAACGACTGTTAGTGCATTACGAGTACATCAACGACTTATGATTAGAGTACATCGACAAATTATAAAAAGTAGTTCAACGGATGTTTGTGCATTACGAGTACATCAACGACTTATGATTAGAGTACATCGACAAATTATAAAAAGTAGTTCAACGACTGTTAGTGCATTACGAGTACATCAACGACTTATGATTAGAGTACATCGACAAATTATAAAAAAGTAGTTCAACGGATGTTTGTGCATTACGTGACGACAGCGCTCCACTATACTATAAAAAGGTGCTACGTAACACTGCCTAGGATAGTGGAGGACGCACAGTACAATCCTGCCTCGCCTGCCATGGCACAGTACAAACCAAATTTAGTTTCCAGATCCCGAAGTGAAGGGTTCCGTTAGTACATTTAGCTTTTTCGATTGTTATTAATAGCTAGTACCGCGTTCGATTTTCTCCTACGCGATTCGGCAACAGCCCAAGCCGAGATTCGGTCACTAGTGATACACCCTTATGCAAGTTGCCCCTCGGGCTCGAGCAACCTCCGCGCTCGCCGCCCTAGTTCAGATGAAGCTGTAAAAGCCCTTCAGGCTAACAGTATAGGTCCCATCAAAAAAAATATATGCACGTGTATATGTAACTATGGAAGTTAACCTCGCAGTAACCGGCCAAACAACGCGTATGATTAAAGCAATATTTTATCCGATTAACCAAGTGCATATAATGTTAAATTAGTACGTACGGACGGTAAATATTTAACTGGATATTTAAGACCGTAACTCTGTTTGCTTGATGGTATTAATTAACGTAGCTACAGGCCAGTTTGCGTCGCGCAAACTTCCACTAGCCAGTTAACTAGTTTAATAATTCAATTTCGATGCTGTGTCGAAACGAACGCGGATTTCATAACGCGGTTAGCACGTTAAAGTTATGATGTTGGCTTTGGAGAATTCGCTTGGGTTTTTTTTTCCAAACTTTTATTAACACTTTGCATAAGGCTTCACAGGTGGCCGTTTGGTACCCAAAGGATGGCGTTAGAAACCGAGGGCACAAGCATAGATGGAAGGATGAAATGAAAACGACCATAGGACCCCTTTGGATAAGAGTGACGGTAGATAGACAACTGTGGATAGAGTTGGAGGAGGCCTTTGTTGTAAGGCACGCCGAAACACGAGTTATTTTGTAATTAATACCTGTGTAGGTTATAGATCATTTTTTTTATTTATTTATATGTGTAAAATGTTTGGGGAACATAGAGACTTTATTATTATTAATAATATTATTATTATTATTAACACTTCACGGAGAAAAAAAGTGAACGAAGTCGAGGGTACAAGCCAGTGATTAATTTAATTGTTCTAACATATTCATCTATACATTACAATCGAATCGATGGTAGTTCAGTGGTAGCGTGTACGAACGCCGCGTCAAAAGACGCAAGTTTGAATCCATGCAATACGCTTGAGCTTCCGGTGAAGGAAAACATCGCGATGAAACCGTAGTTTGGTCGTAGCGCTATTTCTTACGTCCGTCTGGCTAGCTACCTACAGGTGTGTTCCGAGTGTTTAGCGTTACCAGCTTGAGCCACATCGTCATTTAACAACAGGTGAGACCATAGCCATAACGCTAAGCTAAAAAAAAAAATTAACAAGAAAACATATCTGGCTTCACATCCGTTAATTCATATATATACCTATATATAAAAATCGCTGTACGTATGAATCTAAAACGGATGCACCGATTTTGGTGAAATTTCCAGGAAACGTTCAGAGTAGTCCAACGCAGATCTTGGTGATAGGTCCGATTTATTTTTATTATATTTAGACTTTAAGGTATACGTTGTTAGTGCTATCCGTGCAAAGTCGGGAGGGATCGCGCTAATCTATGTTTAAAAATATAAAACGGAAAAGTATGTATTGACACGCGTTTCAAATACACACACACTCAGCCACACACACACACACACACACACACACACACACACACACACGACACAAACACACAACAAATAAACACAAGGATTTCAACCACTCATATTGGTATTCGATAGAGCCATAAAGTTAAAAGGCTATTAAACATTACGCCACAACCAATGGGACCAAAGTGTATTGTTTTAGCAAAATTATTTTTACTTCCACGCGAACTCAGTCGCAGGTATAGCTGGTATAGAAAAATATATAGGTTTTAACCAATATATTTTATGTCTCTTTACAGTTTTTAAAGTATAAATAATTCAATGCCCGTGATGAACAGAGCTCGTTAGATTTTGTTATTGATTGTAATTAACAATGTCGTTGTATTGTGTAAGTTCATGTTAAGTTAGTAAAATAATAAATCGGAAAAGTTTCTTTGGTCGTCTGTTTCATACTGACCATGTCCTGGCAATAACGAACACAATAAAAAAACGGTTATCCAATTTGGTGCAGTCGTTTGGAAGTTATGCGCGTGCTACATAAATTGCGTCGATTTATTTATGTTTATATAAATAGATAGATTACAGTACAGTTTTGAAGCGGTGGTAGCTCAGTAGGAATGTGAATGACTTCGCGACAAGGGACCTGAGTTTGAATCCACCTACAACCTAACACCTAGGTGTGTTCCGGCAGTTGCACTTGAGAGCCAGTTCCTCCACAGGTTTAGCGTGTCAGTCATCTTGGGCCGTATCATCACTTAAGATCAGGTGAGATTATGGCCGTAACGCTAAAAAAATGATGCTAATCTGTTACTGTTTAACTTATCGGACACTTCTGAAATCGCTTCTTAATCTTTTTAAATCCCTGTCGCGTGAAACCTGCTTTCGCGCATCTTCCTCTTTTCAGATAAAGTCAAATAAAAAAAAAGACGTATTTTGTTTATTACCTGGCAATACTTTTATATTGTAGAACGCCATTTACCTTTTGCGCGTAAAGGAAGGTAATTGATTTTAAGTCAATTTTTATCTCCCTGCGGTTTTCTATAAAGCTGCTTACTGCATGTCCTGAAAATCTCAACGCCAGCGCAAAATATAAAACCGTTAGGTGGTAAATCGTTCACCTTTAAGTCTTTGACGGTCTGAGCTTTCGGTGGGGGAAATAAAATTTACCGTGTAAAATTTTCACCCTAAAGACTAAAGACTAAGTTCTAAAGACTAAGTGAACACTTGTCAATCACATACAAATATAAGTCAGTTCTTTTCGACTGTTTCTTATAATCGCGCTGATGCCGAGGATAACTCAATCAATCAAGTAAACAGCTTTTTTAAGAGTCATAACACTAATACATAAGAGTCTATTTAAGAGTCACTAACACATAAGAGTCATTTTAAGAGTCACTATTTTTATGAGTCATAACACTAACACATAAGATTCACATAAGAGCCATTTTTAAGAATCACTATCACATAAGAGTCACTATTTTTAAGAGTCATATAACACTAACAGTTTGAAATCAATACAACAACTTTTATGGAAACAATCATCATAATAACTTTGCAAATCAATATCACGGTTTCATTAATTTACTTTTATTAATTAATTATAACTTGGCACGCATTGTACTATATAAAGTATTAAGTATAATTATCAATTCCCGTAGTTCACGATAAGTAATGAAAATGCAGACTATTGAAATAGGCAATGTAATCTTGAATCATCTCATTATCTTAAAGTATGTTGTGTAATTAATTATGTTTCCATATTTATAAGCAGTAGACGTGGTATTTAACGTTACTTCAAATGTTAATAGTTATATGTATATATCGATAACTAGCTGTTGCTCCCGACTTCGTTTGTATTCTTCGGTACTTCAAACACACGCTATGGTAGAGTCCACGTGTTTAGGTAGTGAAAGGAATATTTTAAGATTCCCTTAAATTTTGTGACCAGACACTCAGTAAGTAATGATTCAGTTTTATTTTAATACTTAAGGTTATGGCCATAACCTCACCTGATTTTGAGTGACGATACGGCCCAAGTTGGTAGACACGCTAAACCTGTGGAGGAACTGCCTCTCAAGTGCAACTGCCGGACGACATCTATTGGTATTTGGCGGCAGATTTTCAACTTGAGGGTGGTAGCTAGCCAGGCGGGCATTAGAAAAGCCCTACCACCATTCAATTACCTCTCCTATATACCGTTCATTGGTGTCCAATTACAACAAAACTACTGATCTCGTCCCATTGAAGTATGATCATTCGAAGCGGACGCATTAGTAGATAATAGTTGTTTTTTTTTGTATTATTTACTGTTGTATGTCCGGCGTAACGGTTTGATTACGACTCGTTAAGGTTTAGTCCTCTTACGGCTAGTATCTACACATATTAATATAATAAAACAAAAACGTTTGTTTGTACGTTTGTACGTTGCTTATTAGAGGATTTATGCTAAGATAGATAGGAGTGAAGCAGTATTGAAAGTAGTTACAAAAATTACTGTTTTTTTTTAAATCATGTTTAGTGCCACGCAGACGAAGTTGCGAGCACGGCTAGTATATATAAACACTCACAGCCGACTATTATTTAGATGTGCCGCTTCAAACAGCATTCGTAACGAGGTCGCCTTAAAGATTCTGTCTCCGGACGGACTCCGGACTCTTGGAAATTAACCATTCAAAGATACAAAAGCTTTTCAATATACCGCTGTAACATTTCCATAAGGTTACGATCGGTTTATATTACTCTCGTTGAATAGTATTAATATTATTCATTGTAATTCATGGGTAAAAATCTTTCATACAAGATTATGTGAGGGACTTTCCCTTATAACCGAGGGCTATGAAGCTTTGACTTTAACTTTATTAAGGGAATACACTAACATTGTAGTTACTGCCATTACTTGTGTAAAAATCCTTATATCTTAACCGTCTTGTTTAAGTCTGCACGTACTATTCGGTTCTTCATATCACTAATACTTCAGTCCACAGATTCGTTCTGGAGATCCACTATGACTGCCTCAGTATTATAAGACGTATTTATATTGCCACAACCGGAAACTAAAAGTGCTAAAAGCGAAATACTTGAAATAGACTATTAAAACAAGTTTTATAAAACCTTAATATTACAATTTATAAAGTTATTTTTAACCAAACATGTAAATATCAATTGCAATCCATAAAGTTATTTTTAATCAAACGTATAAATATTTAAACCCCTGTAATATGATAATTAATATAAAAATACGATCAACAATAAAGCTAATAAATGAAATAGTTTTTTTTTTAATCTCGTCATTTAAATTTGATTTTATAAAGTTATATTTAGCCAAACATGTATATATCAATTTCAATCCATTAAGTAATTTTTAATCAAACGTGGAAATATTTAAACGCTTCTATTTTATATTGAATAAAAGACGATCAACGATAAAGCTAACATTATAAAGTGACGATCAACGACCAAGCTAACAAATTGTAAATAAGTTAAACTATTGACATAACTTTTATAATTATTTCTAAACGTTTCTGTGGACGTTTTGTACTGATTACAGGGTCTGAGTTCCGGTGGTTATCTACAGTCACGTTCAGTTAAGTTGTCACTTTCGAACCCGCGAAAACTGAGGCATAAGCTGGCGTTATACGATAGCAAGTCTGTATAAATAGCCCTATGTTTATGGCCATACCTCGCCTCGAGCGGATTTTATCCGAACGAGCGTCACACAAAAGGGTTGCGGATCTCGAATTTAAAGCCCATTCGAAATTTCACTTGAATTAGTATCGCTTCTTTAGTATATTGACTGGGTCGAGTGACAGACACGCCGTATTTTACACGTTTATATGTAAAAAAATATTAAAAAGTACCCACTTTTTTGTTTTGTAATAGATTTGTTCTGTATCTATCTTCAGTCTTCACAAATCAATCGCTAGAACGTGCTTAATATATTAAATCCCAATTTATTCCTATTCATTCGACGCCGACTATTGTTCGTGAATTGTCCCTCCATCTAAATTGTAGAGGGTGGGTGGAGGGATGGAGGGAGGGGGGGGGATAATAGTAACGCAATTATTCTAATCGCAAACCGCAGCCACTCGCTGGTGCATTCCGCCGTTCAATGGACGTTTCCATCCAGACTGAATACTCGTTAACCGACATCCCATTGAACGTCATCCATTGATTACTTGCGAGAGAGCTATACTCGAAATCCTAAGTCAATTTGTACAGCTCTCTTACATTTTTTTAATATTGCGTTTATAGGAAGATACAGTTATGAGAATAAACTGGTCCATGTTATAAGAGCTTGATATCATCACACGGCTTTCTATTATCTGCCGAGAACGGACCGTGAGTTTCTTCGGACGTTTATTTTATAGTTAAGGTTTAGCGTTATGGCCATAATCTCACCTGATTTTAAATGACGATACGGTCTAAGTAGACCTGTAGAGGAACTGGCTCTCAAGTGCATCTGCCGTAACACACCTATTGGTGTTTGGCGGCAGATTTTCAACTTGAGGGTGGTTCTTACCCAGGAAGGAATTAGAAAAATCCCTACCGCCATGCTATAGCTTCCTCGCGATGTTTTCCTTCACCGAAAGCTCAAGCTCATTGTAGGTGGTCGGATTCGAACTCACGTCCCTTGACGCGAAATCGTACACACTACCACTGAGCTAGCATCGCTTATACATGTTAAGCGGTATTTTTTTACTTAAGGTTATGGACCAGGATGGTAGATACGCTAAGCCTAGTGAAGGAACTGGTTCTCAAGAACAGCTCCTGGAACACATCACTAGGTATATTGCTGCAGATTGTCAACTTCAGGGTTGTAGCCAGCCAGGTGGGCGTTAGAAAAAGCCAGTAGGGCTTTTATGGTATGGTGTCATCACGATGTTTTTCCTCATCGAAAGCTCAAGCTCATTGTCGGTGGATTCGAACTCACGTCGACCGCGCACGTCGTGTACAAACTACACCTGCGCAGCCGGTGCGAACATATTGGTTGCCTTGAACCAATAAGCGCGCACCTATCACTGGACACAGCCAATAGCATACATGCTATGGCCAACCGTCTGCACTATAGAGATGATCGTGACGGAAAAATCTTACACGTCTTTTCGCCTAGCCCCTATCCGCCAAGTTCGTAACGAGCGATAAGGAACACGATTCCGAAAATCTTAACACAAATCGCGTGTTCTAGAAATAGGAAACTTTTCACGAATTTTCCTTACATAATATAGGAAGTGATATCTGACTTCGATTTCCCAGAAGGAAATCCTATTTAGGTAAATAGATAGTATAAAGATGATGCATTACGGAGTTCGTCTACGCTAACTCCGACATCCGCTTAACAGATTTCAATAACATTTTGTTTTACTTGAACCAATTTTGTTATCGTATCTCTCAGCGTGATAAACGGTGCTCTGATTCAGTTATTAATGCCTGTAATTAATAATTGGTAATTGCGGTAAATCCGCGTTAATTGCTCACTTGTATTTAGTAGTCTATATATAAAAATGAATCTCTACTTCCCTTGGTCATCGCATCACGGGCGAACGGATGGAACAATTTCGCTGATTCCATTTTGTTGTGTTAATTATTGGTTGTTATGAAAGAAAACATTAAGGAAGTTGAGTGGAAAATTATTTTTTTTTTTAAACTTAACGCCAATATTATTTTACAGAAATGTCGGTTGTCATAGACTATTACAAATAGTAATTATACTATGTATTTGTTTTCTTTTTTTTTTTTAATTAATTATACCAATGTTAATTAAGTATTCATAGTTAAGACAGCACAACGTCGGTCCGGTCATCTAGTTCCCAATAAATTTTGAAACCGTTTAGTAGGTGAGATACTTGTATTTTTATATAATTGTTTAATTATATAAAACGTGAGCTATAATTCCGGAAGTCTTAAAAGAAAATCGAACAACATTTGGAAAATTTTTGTAGGAATTTAATAATTGAATTTGAAGCGACGATAGCGCAGTGGTAGTGTGTACGACTTCGCGTCAAGGGACGTGAGTTCGAATCCAACCACCTACAATGAACTTGAGCTTTCGATGAAGGAAAACATGGTGAGGAAACCATAGCATGGTGGTAGGGCTTTTTCTGATGCCCGCCTGGCTAGCTACCACCCTCAAGTTGAAAACCTGCCGCAGAACCAATAGGTGTGTTCCGGCAGTTGCACTTGAAAGCCAGTTTTAGCGTTTTCCAGTTTAGCGTGTCTACCAACTTGGGCCGTATCGTCACTTAAGATCCATGGTCATTACGCTAAGCCTTAACTATAAAAAAAAACATCTTTGATCTAATTGAACACGGGAAAAATAAAATACCGTTAAAAATCTTACATGAAATGTCTTTAATTATTATTTTCATTCTTTATCAAATCATTTCAGTTTGATTTTGTAACCCGAAGTATGCGTTCCAGGGCTTTCTCTTATGCCCGCTTAGGCTTTCACTTCCAAGTTGAAAATCGGCTGCCAAATACTTACAGATATGTTCTGGTACTGCTTTTGAGAGCCATTCTCTCCACCAGGTTTACGTACTCGCCATTAATTTTTAAAAAAGTACCTACATTTTGTTTAGAAACAATAATAAAAACTTTTCAAAATTAACGTAGAGACCTAGGACATTGCTAGCATTGTGTGAGACGTACACAGAATGTTAACATAATTATCGTCAACCAAGCTGACAAGATATCCATACGACTGGACCTGCGTTTGTGGATGGTTTCATTAGAATAGCAATTTTGCAGGCATAAATTAGCCCGGAATAGAATGTGTTGTGAAAACGACACATGTTAACGTTAACATACAAGCGAGGACGGGAGTTGCTTATTAATATCATTCATCTAATAACAACGTACACGAACTGACCGGACGTGGATATGTAACTGGAACTCATAACAGATATACAACATATATGCATTGTTTCTTGGTAAATTTATATAGCGCAATATTTCAATAACACTTTTTACTTACACTAATATCATAGGCAGGAAAGAATTGTATATTTGTGTAATTGTAACGAATAAACTCGAAAACTGTTGGGCAGATTTCGATAAATCTTTCATCGATACAATGCTACACTATCCCTGTGTGACATAGGCTATATTTATTGCTTATAAAAAATTAGAATTTCCTACTTGTAAACAGTTTGTTTGTTTGAAGGCGCTATTCTTAGGATCTACCAATTAGATTGCAAGAATTATTTATATATACATATATATATTTATTTATACTTAAGTGCCGATACGGCCCAATATGGTAGATACGCTAAACCTGTGCAGGAACTGCCTCTCAAGTGCAACTGCCGGAACACACCTATTGGTATTTGGCGACAAATTTTCAACTTGAGGGTGGTAGCTAGCCAGTCGGGCATCAGAAAAAGCACTACCACCATGCTATGGTTTCCTCATGATGTTTCCTTCACCGAAAGCTCAAGCTCATTGTAGGTGCTTGGATTCGAACTCACGTCCCTTGACGCGAAGTCGTACCACACTAACACTAAGCTATCATCTCTTCAAAAAAATGCTTGATAAAGCAATCACTGATGAAGATTGTAGGTTGTTTAAAATCATGCTACCACCAACAGAAGTAAAGCTGTATTGATAAACATGACATAACCTGACGCAGTTAGTATATAAAAAAAATTCAACGTATTTCTACAACAAACAATCACTACGTGGTATATAACAAAGTCGCTTCCCACTTTCTGTTTATCCCTATGTATGCTTAGATCTTTAAAACTACACAACGAATTTTAATACGATTTTAAATAGATAGAGTGATTCAAGAGAAAGGTTTATATGTATAATACATGCATAATATAGTAAAGAAACACTGATAATTCTAGATGATTCTAATGTGATGTCTTAAATATACACATTTTTTTTGCGCTTACATTGCAAACGCTGGCTGATCTCTAGGAGATAGATCAAAGTAATGTACTACAGTATTGTGCACCTTAAAAAGGTCTACAAATGAGTCCTGAATATTATGTATCTATCTAGTAGGAATAACCCACAAAAACCATTTTTAACCTTTACTTTTTACGAGAATTAATGGCTTATTTACGAAACGATTTTAAGCAATACAGTAATAAGTCATATCCATTTAAGTACATTGAGTACATTGTGCATTTAATATTGAACAATATAGCCTTTTACAGCATTTGAATTAAATGAATATTTTCGAAGAAATTACATATTTAAAATGCAGGGACATAGCGGTTGCGACAGTACCGGCCGCGGGGCCAGCGGCGCGTGACTACAAATAATGCAAGGAAATATAAAAAAAAAAATGAGTGAATGTAAAAACAGTCAGTGAAATCACTGTATATATAGTACTAAAAATTAGTTCTTAAACGATTCTAAGTAGAAATGAATTGGTTTCCAAGACAACATTCATTTTAATAATGGTTTTTTAAATCAGAATTAACGTCAGAGAATAGACGTCTAATACTATTGTTTTAGGTAAATAAGAATTACTTATTAAACTGAAGATTAGAACTGCTTTTAGTGAACAAATTTCTTATTAAGATCGTAAGAAACATCCAGACACAAAGCATGGCCACGGGAGATTAAGGTCTATACTCAAATGTTTCACTTGTCCTTCTGTACTTCGTTATAGTAACACAGAAATAATTTGGTTGAGTATTACCTTTATAGGTATCTAAAGCGATGATAACTCAGTTGTAGTGTGTGTAAGACTTCACGTCAAGAGACGTGAGTTCGAATCCACTCCACTGACAATGAGCTTGAGCTTTCGGTGAAGGGACACATCGTGAAGAGACCATAGCAGGGTGGTAGGCTTTTTCCTAATGCCCGCCTGGCTAGCTACCACACTGAAGTTTCAAATCTGCTGCCGAATACCTACAGGTCTGCCCCGTGACCACGAAGGCTGAAAAGCTTTCGAAACGTCGGGATCAAAATTTAATAAATAACCGCGATAAAATCCGTTTAAATTAGTTTTATTTCAATGAATAATATTCGCGTAAACCTAAGAAATCATTATACCTACAGGTGTGTTCCAGCAGTTGCAGTTGATAGCCAGTCTCTTCAGTAGGCCTTATATATTACAAAGTGCCTATTTATGTCATACATTTCACCTTTGAACCATTATACCTTATTGAGATACAAATTAAAATCTAGTGTTATAATTCCAGTCGATAATATAAAAAGACAATATTCCAAAAAAAAGTTAGTGCTAGATTTTAAAATGTAGTTTGTAGCGCTATATCTCTTCACGGGTCGACCTCGAAACTTGACTTCTTTACAGCAGCATGAGGTCGTAGATTTTAATATTCAAGATCAATTTAAAGGCCGACCAAGCGGCTGACGCTGCAACTATAGACTTGGCTAGAGTCTTACAGAGAGCCTAACTTGGTTCTTAACATGGTCCTTAGGAGCAGTCTGATAGGTACACTTGATTCATCTTCGGCTATATCTGCACTGAACATTAGAAATGTACCATGGTACGTGATATTTTAAGATGGGGAAGGGAGGTCTTTTAAATAACGCGCTTGGTCACTGAAAGAGGGTTTAGGTATTCGTCACGACTCGATATTATCTAGATGAATCTCGCACTCTCTATAAGTGCTTTTAATATTACTTTCCATTAACAAAAAAACTGACCCCATATTTATGAAGTACTGGAAAAATTAGAGGGAGAATGGTGTATTTTCATGTACAGTTTTTCTTTTTTTTTTTTACTTAAACTTAGCGTTATGGTCATAATCTCACCTGATCTTAA
The DNA here is from genome assembly GCA_039707435.1 of Actias luna. Lineage (NCBI taxonomy): Eukaryota > Metazoa > Arthropoda > Insecta > Lepidoptera > Saturniidae > Actias > Actias luna. The sequence goes on along the minus strand of JAZHAC010000001.1, from coordinate 19,941,087 downwards.
GTGACGACACGGCCCAAGTTGGTAGAGACGCTAAACCTGTGGCTCTCAAGTGCAGCTGCCGGAACACACCCATTAGTATTTGGCGGCAAGTGTACAACTTGAGGGTGGTAGCTAGCCAGGCGGGCATTAGAAAAAACCCTACCACCATGCAATGGTTTCCTCACGATGTTTTCCTTTACCGGAAGCTCAAGCTCATTGTAGGTGCTTGGATTCGAACTCACGTCCCTTGACGCAAAGTCGTACACAAAACCACTGAGCTATCATCGCTTCAATACCACGGGATGTCAGCAAGGGTGGAAGAGGGTATTTTTTTAAGTGGGCCACGTAGTATGAGTACGTTACGTTAAGTGGTTAGTGCTGTAGAAAAAGTTTGAAAGCTGTCTCTAGGCGTCGGGTGTATTATTTTTTATATCGCGCAGCATAGTGACTCCACTATACCTGATGTTAAGTACAGTACAATATAAATCAGTGACGACTGAAAATGAATCAAAATTCACCCAGGACCCAATATCATAGGAAGGAGGGAACACGCTGACAGGAAGACGGTTCAGGAAGGAAATAAGATAGAAGAGAATAAGGTAATAGGAATCCAGATTTTTTTTATTCTCGATGTTATAGATATAAAGAAAGAAAGAAAGAAAGAAAGAAAATACGTTTATTACGGATCTCACACAATAACAGTAATGACTAAATTGAAGAAATGTATATATAATAGGCAGAGGGTGCCCACTAATCAGTCGTGTGAGGCCGTAAATGGTCCATCACAGCTAAAATGCTACAACGTATAATGCAGCGCTGGTTTTCAGATGTACAACGTCATACCAATATGTCAAATATCATCGAGAAACAACAAAAGTTCCAGCCACGTGGTTCTATTGTGGAATGGAGAAAAAGGGATTACAGTTCAAAGAGCTTTTCAAAACACTCGCCCTGATACATACTGAAGTAAGAAGACTTTATCCTTATGGTGTATTTTTAGTGGATATTCTCAAGGTGTTTACCACAGATAAGTCTTGTTGGCAATTCAACCTATTTGTATGTTTATGTTGACTTACTTTTATAATTTTTTTTTTCATAGTATTACTGTAATATTCGAATTATTTCTATATGTAAATTCCATTGTCAGCCTTCACTTGTCCAAAATATCGCATTATTTCTATTTTATTCCCATCAAAGCTCCGGTCAACACACAGACTATGCTACGTTACAAGTCCCATAACTCCGTCTCGCGGTCCACCCCGATAAACTATAGAATGTACTTCCAACACACCTGTCACCACGTTACCTAAGAAAAATGATGCCCAATGTCAGTTAATATCATTTGGAATAAAACCATACACTGTGTATATACAGTAGTGTTTATTTCATTGCGAGCCCCTCTATATAACGACGTATATTGCGTAACTGAAGCGATCTACCCGATTGGTACAATTTATGCTCGAAATACGGAGTGTTCGTGCCCAGAATTAATAGAGCACTGTTTCCACAATCCATCGGTCTATATGGAAGTGTTTTTCATCCGTATCTAGCTGTTTCGCAGCTTAGAATCATACAACAACCTTGTTTGACGTAAATTTTGAAGCGATGATAGCTCAGTGGTAGTGTGCACGACTTCGCGTCAAGGGACGTGGGTTCGAACCCAAGCACCTACAATGAGCTTGAACTTTCGGTGAAGGAAAATATCGTGAGGAAGCCATAGGCATGGTGGTAGGGCTTTTTCTAATGTCCGCCTGGGTAGCTACCACCCTCAAGTTGTAAACCTGCCGCCAAATAGCAATAGGTGTGTTCCGGCAGCAGCACTTGAGAGCCAGTTCCTCCACAGGTTTAGCGTGTCTACCAACTTGGGCCGTATCGTCACTTAAGGTCAGGTAAGATTATGGCCATAACGCTAAACCTTGGGTATAAAAAAAAAAAATACTATGCGTGTCTATGGTTGGTTAAAACGCCAAGTGTAGGAAATTCCTTTTTTAAACTTGTAGCGTCATTTTTCTTTTACAGTTAAGGCATAGCGGTATGGCCATCAACTCACCTGATCTTAAGTGCCGAAGGGCCCAAGTTGGGAGACACGCTAAACCTGTGGAGGCACTGGCTCTCAAGTGCAACTGCCGGAACACGCCTATTGGTAGTTGGCGGCAGATTTTCAACTCGAGGGTGGTAGCCAGCCAGGCGGGCATCAGAAAAAGCCCTATCACCATGCAAAAATATGATAAAACTGTATGTATGTATACAGATGTATATTTTACTAGATGACCCGGTTAACTTCGAATCACATAAAATCAATGATCTTTATTTCTGTTTAAACTCAAAAACGGTTGGACCAATTTTCTTTTTTTCCCTTTACATTTTGATTAACTGTAATCAATCCTAATCAAGCTCCCAACTTCAATTCGTTAATATCAATAGAACTGGCTATATCTAATACCGTTTCCGCATTTCTTTTGATTATCGAATGAACCTTCTTTATAACACCAATTAAATGAATGGCTTTTATGATAATTATATGAAATTTAAATACAGGCTGATTCGAACCCAAGTCCCTTGACTCATTCGCCATCGCTTCAAACTGAGCTATCGTCGCTTCATTACTTATCATATAATGAGATTTAAAATATATATATATATATACGAATCTTGTCCTGACAATAACGAACATAATAAAAAAAAAATATTATTAAATTTCGTACAGTCATTCGGATGTTATGCGCGTGCATATATAAATAGATATGCAGTTTTAAGAAGATATAATTACTATATATTTTGTTACGGATAGAGATGTCAATAATCTATTTAAATTTTCATATTTATATATGATACTTTTCATGTTACAAAACGCACGTCCATACGGGCGAAAGTAAAAATTAAAATTTGAAGCAAATTAATTACTTTATGGATTACGATGTTGCAGTTTATTTTTTATTAAACACGTGTCACCTGATGGTAAGTGATCCCCTCCGCCTATGGACTCCCACAACACCAGAGCAATCGCAGGCGCGTTGCCGGCCTTTATACGAGAGACATGTTCTCAAATGCCACTACCGGAACACACCTAATGGTATTTGGTGGCAGATTTTCAACTTGAATGTGGTAACTAACCACATCCATGCCACGGTTACCTCGTGATGTTTTCTTTCACCGAAAGCTCAAGCTCATTGTAGATGTTTGGATTCGAACTCACGTCCCATAGCGCGGCGTTCATACACGGTACTACTGAGCTATCATCGCTACTATACTATAGTATACTTTACAGCTATGGCCACAATCTCACCTGATGTGAAATGACGTTGTCACTCAAGATGGCTGACACACCATGCCTTATAATATTAATATCGATATGATAGAAATCGATTTCGGTTTCTGAACACTTTAATACAATTTTGTATGAGCCTTGGCATTTCTGTCGTGCCTTTCGTTCGCAAAATAACGAATTCAGTTTTGATATAATTTTTTTATGTGTCTTTTTATTTTTCATTTAAAACCTCAGTAAACGTTTTGGCCATCGTAATTCGCTTTAGTACTATGCCTTGACAAAAAAAAAAAAAAAAAGAAACAAACAAACACCGATTTCATAACAGCGTTATAACTACATTTTCTTAAATAAAACAAAGATGGTTTTACGCAATATCATAAGCAAAATATTACGATAGAAAAATATTGACCTTCAGGAAAAAATTACCTTGCATTTCTTATCCAAGAAAAAATATACTGTGTAGACTTATTAAAGTTCTTATAAATTACTTTCCGAGGTAACCTTCAGCATAAAGCTTATTTTCTTGCATCTCTCGCTCCGAGGTTGCGTTATAAAATAAATTTTAAATACCGATACGAAGATCTATTTCATTTTGTTATGGTATCTGCTTACGTTAGCAATGTTGGTAATGTTAATTGAGCAGGGCTGAAACATAATTAACGTACGCAAAGTAATAGACGTACTGAGAGAAATTATTTGTGGATCATACATATACTATTTATGGTTTATGTGTATGTGGTGTGGGGGGTCAACCTCACCTGCATGCATGGATGTATTGTGGTAGGGCTTTTTCTAATGCCTGTCTGGGTAGCTACCACCCTTAAGTTGTAAACCTGCTGCCAAATACCAATAGGTGTATTCCGGCAGCTGCACTTGAGAGCCAGTTCCTCCACAGGTTTAGCGTGTCTACTAGCTTGGGCCGTATCGTCACTTAAGATCAGGTGAGATTATGGCAACAACGCTAAACATTAAGTATATAAAAAAAAAACCTGCTAATGTTGCACCTTGCTGAGTACCGACGCGGCTGGCCACTTGTAGGTCCCACATTTGGTTTTATAGCTCAGTGGTAGTGTGTACGAACTCCGCGTCACGGGAAGTGAGTCCGATTCCACCTACAATGAGCTTTCGGTGAAGGAAAACACAGTGAATAAACCATAGCGTGGTGGAAGTTGTCTTCTAATGCCTGCCTGACTAGCTACCAGCCTCAAGGTGAAAATCTGCTGCCAAATACCAGTAGGTGTGTTTCGACACTTGAGAATCAGTCCCTTCACAGGTTTAGCGCGTCTACCAAATTGAGCCGTATAATCACTTAATATCAGGTGAGATTATGGCCGTAACGCTAAACCTTAACTATAGGAAAAGCCATGGACCCATAACCCTGGATGTCTATAGGCGATGGTAAGCAGTTACCATCAGGAGGACCATCTGCCTGTCTGCTGTTCACTACCATAAAAAAAATCTATTGTGGAACTCTAACCCATCGCACTACGACGCGATACGTAGATTTTGATTGGCTGGAATGCGACTACAATATATAAAGTTTGAATGTGCCTCGTACCGCTATTGCCGGTGTTATTCAATACCTGAACTTATCTGGTCCAAGATAGTGGACACACTAAGCATAGTGAAGGGTCTTGGTCTCAAATGCGACTACCGGCACACACCTGTAGATATTTGGTAGCAAATTACTAAAGTACCTAGCCAGGCGGTTAAAGCTCAAGCTCATTGCAGGGATTCGTACGCACGTCGCTTATTCTATGATTGGTTAAGTAGTTAAGGTTTAGCGTTATGACCATAATCTCACCTGATCTTAAGTCTACTGGGTCTCAAGTGCAACTGTCGGAACACAACTGTTGGTATTTGCCGGTAGATTTTCAACTTGAGGGTGGTAGCTAGCCAGGCGGGCATTAGAAAAGCCGTACCATCATGCTATAGTTTCATCATGATCGTTTTCCTTCACCGAAAGCTCAAGCTCATTGCAGGGATTCAAACGCACGTCCATTATTCCATAATCGGCTTTAAGTACTCTTAATACTAATTTACTTGTCAGTGCACGCGACTTCGCTTGCGATGTTTCCAGTTGACAGCGCGTAATCCGCAAATCCGGTTGTCGGTATGTGTATCTTCTTAAATGAATAACTGGGTCAAACGTCAAGCGAATTGGGTGCATAGTGTAAGATATTCCGTATGGAGGAAGTCTAATACATATGTATGTAGATAATTAATTTATTCATTCGAGTAGAATTATCACGAAGCAAGGAGACGATCGCGTGTAGTTCGTTCGGTGGCATAATAATTGGGTGGCAGAGCTGTCACGGGTCGAGGTGTCGCAACCCAGCGGAGCCCCGGGCCAGAGAGGCCTCGAGCTCGAAATTGATGTAACAATATACCATATTTTTATATTATAAATGTCATATAAGTAGGTGCATAAAATTCATTACAAGTTAGGCATTTTACTAAAGATTATACACATGTTAAATTTTAGTAAGCATAGTTTAGTAATTTTTGAAGTGACGATAGCTCAGTGGTAGTGTGTACGACTTCGCGTCAAGGGACGTGGGTTCGAATCCAAGCACCTACAATGAGTTTGAGCTTTCGGTGAGGGAAAACATCGTGAGAAAACCATAGAATGGTGGTAGGGCTTTTCTAATACCCGCCTGGCTAGCTACCACCCTCAAGTTGTAAACCTGCCGCCAAATACCAATAGGTGTGTTCCGGCAGCTGCACTTGAGAGCCAGTTTCTCCACAGGTTTAGCGTGTCTACCAACTTGGGCCGTATCGTCACTTAAGATCAGGTGAGATTATGGACATAACGCTACACCTTAAGTATAAAAAAAAATCCATGAAAATTCTATTCCACGATTTTCAAATTCCGTTCATGTTATTGTGCACCTTTTGCGAAACACAAAGCTCGGAGATAAGAATTTTATCGGCAAATATCGTGTTAAGATTAAACTTTAAAATTTGTAGCGGTGATAGCCCAGTTATGCGCGGACTGGAGTTCGAATCCACCTACAATGAGCTTGAGCTTTCGGTGAAGGAAAACATCGTGAGGAAACCATAGCATGGTGGTAGGGCTTTTCTAATACCCACCTGGCTAGCTACCACCCTCAAGCTGAAAATCTGCCGTCAAATACCAATAGGTGTGTTCCCGCAGTTGCACTAGAGAGTCAGTTGCTCTACAGGCTTAGTGTGTCTATCAACTTGTACCGTATCGTCACTTAAGATCAGACGAGATCCTGGTCATAACGCTAAACCTCAACTATAAAAAAATGTAAGTTTTGGAAATTAAATTTATGAGATAATTAAACTAAAATGCAAATAATATTAGTAACACTTTTGGGCAACTACTTCGGTGATTTATTGAAATTAAATTACATTGTGACGAATTTAACTGAGCCCCATTCAATGAAACTTATTATCTTAATAATTGTAACATTTGTTAATACCTCCTCTCCAGTTTAATAGGGAAATAATTATAATATTATATACTTTACATGGTTGACATAATTCAAATATTAACAATTATGATAGTTGGTATATTGACAAGTGCTTGTGTGCTGATACTGCAGGAAATAATAATTGATATACTATGAGTAATTTATATCCGTTTTCGTAACTATTTTCAATACAGCTTTGCACCCATCGGTGGTAGCGTGATGTCGAACAACCCCTTCGGATTTATTACATTAGTACAGACGTAGAGTATAATTCAGTAATGCCCGTAGAAGTTACCAGGTACTAATTATGATTCATTACAACCCGGAAGTCGAGTCGCGATCCTCGACTGCGGAGATGGTTTAACGAAACCCAAGAAAAAATAAGCACAACCGGAATTGAATTTCCCCGTGAAACCACTTCAGCGCGGTTAGATTACGCTATCATAACGTTTCATATTAAACAAATACTCGGTTTGAGTGAAACCGTGTTTTATTTTAACACGGCCGAAGTAAAGTTCTTTCTTTATAATTTATTGGTTTCGCGTTACGGCTACAGCCTCCCTTGTTGCTTAGTAACGGGTGGCCCATATTGGGGGGCACGCAAGGCCTATCAGAGAGACTGGCTCTCAAGTGCAACTGCTGGTATATGCCTATAGGTATTTGGCGGCGGGTTATCAACCTGTGGGCATGGCTAGCCTCTAGGGCATTTGAAAAAACCCCTACCGCCATGCTGTGTTTTTTTTATGCTTAAGGTTTTAGCGTTACGGCCATAATCTCACCTGATCTTAAGTGACGATATGGCCCAAGTTGGTAGACACGCTAAACCTGTGGAGGAACTGGCTCTCAAGTGCAGCTGCCGGAACACACCTATTGGTATTTGGCGGCAGGTTTACAACTTGAGGGTGGTAGCTACCCAGGTGAGCTTTAGAAAAAGCCCTACCACCATGCTATGGTTTCCTCACGATGTTTTCCTTCACCGAAGCTCAAGCTCATTGTAGGTGCTTGGATTCAAACTCACGTCCCTTGACGCGAAGTCGTACACACATATTCAATAATTATTTTAAAATTTAATTGAAAATTAATATATAACTAGTATCCGATGGTAATTAAATTCTATCTTAACAATAATTAACTCAAAGCAATCTAGTAAAGCCTCCGAAAAATCTTGCTATATTTCCGGTAAAAGTATCATCGCTTTGAGATCCTAAAGTAAAAATGGCCGTTGACCAAGAATCCATCAGCTGTCGGTACTGCTATGCAAACTTGTAAAACTATCAACAGTTGGCTATACAAAAGCCGACTGCAAAACTTCACACAGTGACGCGGTTGGATCTATACATAAATCGACACAGACATAATAATTAACATTTCTCGGTTGCTTATCAACAAAAAATTCTATCGTTGCTTACTTTGCAAAGTATGGCCAAGAGTAAAAAAAAAAATTTTAGTTGTGATTATAAAGAGGTAAGGCTAACAGATTTTTTTTTGGCGTCTGCTGCCCAATTTGGCAATTTCGCCAATGTCAAGTGAGAAGGACTTATATAAACACGCAACAATTAAACTTGACGCATTTATTCGTGCATCATATAAAGTTGCAACAACAGTTAGGTTCTGCGGAACCTTCTATTCACAGTTTTCCTCAAGAACTATGATATGGGACTCTTTAAAAAAGGGATTGAAATGTAGTCTCAGAGGATCAGAAATATGGCTGTAATAAGCCTGGTGTTGCGGCTACCTGATTGCTGCCCATTATTACAAAAAAGGGACTCGAATCCCCACCACTGGGCGTGGCGGTCGCAGCAAGGCAACTGCTCTATCCAACAGATCAATCGCCCAGACAAATGGATCTTCTATATATAAATTGGCAAACCCAATAGCTCTCATTTAAATAATATTAATATGTAAAAACAAATTAGTTTAATACTTTTCTTAACTCTATAGACAATTTTTCCTTTGTTTTGTATGTATCCTATCAATAAAAAGTTAAAAAACGGTTTCCCTCTAATTTGCAGTTATAGTTAAAGTAGAATTTGGTGCACCGGTTGAACGTTAGTTAAAGGTCACAACCGTTACACGTGATCGTTTCAACATTTCTATTTAACGAGGTATCGCGGAACATAAGCCTCTTAAAAGCCCGGCTCGTCTGTGTAAGCGAGTTGTGCGATGCGCCCACTGCAATATCAGTAATGGTTCATTAATCAACAATAAAGGTACTGTGGCAAAGTTCACATTCAGACCTTGACACAACAGGACGGCTGCATTAACTGGGGAAACAGGCCACGGGCTGTACAATCAGGAAACATGAAGATCATTATTTTTCAGTATGGCAACGTCGGTGGTTTATTTCTTATAACCTACTTTTAATAATTTGACCCATTTCTGTAACTTCTTTCAATATATATAGCATAAAGCCTTTCTCAATGTTTTTTTTTTATAGTCAAGGTTTAGCGTTATGGCCATAATCTCACCTGATCTTAACTGACGAAACGGGCCAAGTTGGTAGACGCGCTAGACCTGTGAAGGAACTGGCTCTCAAGTGCAGTTGCCCGAACGCATCTATTGGTATTTGGCGGGAGATTTTCAACTTGAGGGTGGTTGCTAGCCAGGCGGGCATTGGAAAAAGTCCTACCGATATGCTTTGTGGTGCCAATAAAGATTTTTGAAAATTAAAATATCGATGTTGGAAAGCATAGATTAATGTCGTATCTCCACAGGTTTGGCCTGTCTATCAATTTGGGCCGTATCGTCACTTAAGATCAGGTGAGATTATGGCTATAACGCAAAACATTAACTTTAATCATTTGGATTAAACAAAAAAAAATGTTATTGACAAAACATTAACAATAATACCGATTATTTTATTTGGAATGAAATCCCTTACCGATCGGTTCAGATGGAGGCTAGACAAACCAAAATATAAGATCTTTCCGTCACGGCCCATTCTTTACTGTGTTCTATATTGCAGCATAGTTCTAGTAGACGGTTATCCAAAGTGCGTACGCTATTGGCTGTGCCCAGCAATAGATGCGTACTTATTGGTTTAAGCCTATCAGTAAGTTCTCAACGGTATCGTTTGTACACGTTATACGCACCAGTTGTTTCGTAGTGTATTATATGTATTATGATAAGTTAGATGAATTGAATGATTTACAATAAAATGTTTATATTTACAAATAGAAAAAATATATTAATATTGAAATTTCTTACTTCAGACTGCTCTCAGACGCTAGTAATTCATGTATTTGTATATGTTATTGGATAAATATAATACGTTTATCAATAATGATATACTGCGTAAGAAAATGCGTTCCAACCGAGTTTTCCACGACACTCACGCAGTTTTATTTTATAACTAGCTGACTCGACAGACGTTGTCATGTCTTAACTATGAATATTGTATTCGAATTGGTATAAATAATAAAAAATATGAGTCAAAAGCATAGTGTTTATTATTGTAATACTCCATGACAACTGACAGTTATGTAAAATTAATATTGTCGATAAGTTTTTTTTAATTTTTCTAATGTTCCGCTCAACTTCCCTTATTTCTTCTTTTATAAGAACCTCCTCCTGACAGTAATTAACACAACAAAAGAAGAATTAGCGAATTTGTTCCATCCGGTCACGCGTGATGAGATGACCGAGGGAAATGGAGATTCATCTTTATATATACTGATATGAACTATTAAAAATGTTTTCGACTCTCCCGTACAGTTCAGTTATACGAGATACGACAAATATAGTTTCTAGTATCGATATATATGTTGTATATTATAAGTTGGGAGACCATCATATCTATTTGAAGCGATGATAGCTCAGTGGTAGTGTGTACGACTTCGCGTCAAGGGACGTGCGTTCGAAACCAAGCACCTACAATGAGCTTGAGCTTTCGGTGAAGGAAACATTGTGATGAAACCACAGCATTGTGGTAGGGCTTTTTGTAATGTCCGCCTGGGTAGCTACCACCCTCAAGTTGTAAACCTGCCGCAAATTACCAATAGGTGTGTTCCGGCAGCTGCATTTGAGAGCCAGTTCCTCCACAGGTTTAGCGTGTCTACCAACTTGGGCTGATCTTAAGATCAGGTGAGATTATGGCCATAACGCTGAATCCTAAGTATAAAAAAAAACCACAATAATTCAAGCAAACATACGAACAAAAGAGATCGAAACAAAACGAGCTCGATCATCACGGTCCAGCTACAAAGCTACAACCGCGGTAAAAACTAACAGCTTCTATCATGTCGGGTTCCGAAATGCGATCTAAAAATAAATATTATAAATTATTATTGCCGTCGATATGCATCTATACCGATAAGTATGAAAAACTTACTACTGTGTGTGTTGACTTGCAAACCTTTCTCGAAACCATTCTCTTCCATTAGGCATATCGTGTATCTGCACTCAATCGGAAAGCTTTCGCTTACGTTCGCTGTTTTGTTTTTATGATCTTTGTATACTTATATTCCTATATTTAGCTGAAATCTTTCATAAACTGCGCGGATCTTAGTCAGCAATGCATATCCATAGACTTTAGATCGGTGACATTTTTTTTAACTTCTGAAGATGTACGCGTGCTGGATCGACGAGCGGTGTTAACTTCAAGCGGTTGAATAGTTAACTTCAAGAAAATATCAAGATATACAAATTCATACAATAGCTGTACACATCCAAGCCTCGAAAAGTAAATTTATGCAACATAAAAATAAAAGATATTGTATTTTTTTTTTTTTGCTTTTGCAATATTATTTATTTACCCCCAAATTTATACGTAAATTTATACGTAATACGTTTATAAAAAAGTGCGTGTGCAACTTTGTATTCACGTAAGAAGTTACACTTTCTGTACGAAGCTTTTACCGTTTTGGAACTAGTTAAAAATTTTTGACAAATTAAAAGTACGTAAAAAAGTTGAAAAATAAAAGTTTCATACGCAGAATATTTAAAAAATATATAGTGAAATAGCAAAAATATATATCTCATTTTTTAAATTGAACAATTTTATATCAAATAACTGCTCAATGTCAAAGTTGTGAACTTCTTAATAACTATTTATTCAGAATCGAGCGCGCAACTTCTGCTTGAAGCTAAAACCACGCATGTAACTGTAAAAATAACCATGAAATTCATGGAATTTTTCGATCGATGATAGCTTAGTGGTAGTGTATATAGACACCTCGAATCCACCTGCAATGAGCTTGACCTTTCGGTGAAAGAAAACATCGTGAGTAAACCATAGCATGGTTGTAGGGCTGGTGGTGGTGGTGAAAGCGAAACAAACAAACTCACTTTCGCATTTATATTATTAGTTAGGATAAAGATTAACTGTAACTGAAAGTTACTATTTTCTATTTCGGGAATAGTACTTTTTCTTGGTAGAAGGCACCTTACTTTTTCTCTGCCCATAGACAACGTGTATTCAATGTGCCATGTCGATCGATTGAGTAATTAAGATGGAACAAACAAAGAAACAAACAAAAATATTCATGATATTAGGCTAGGAAGATTACAAAGTAAATATAGCAAACATTTTTATTAATAGTATACCAATTAGGTTTGACAAAGTCTAACGGAAACTCGGAGATAGACGACAAAATTTACGGTGAAAAATATATATTTTTTTATATTACATCACTACATATTATCAAACAAAGCCCGCCGCCACGTCTGTCTGTCTATTCGCGATAAACTATAAAACAGCTGCACCAATTTTCATACTGTTTTCACGAATGGATGGAGGGATTGGTTCTCGAGGAACGTTTTAATATATAATTTGTCAAGTATTCGTTTACATTGGCTAATATATAAATATATATAATATTTGTTGGCGGTCTCAGAACAAAGTAAGCCGTTTGGGAGCTTTTAAAGAAAACGTTGCCTAAACTCTCTGAGATATAACAAAATGACATAGGATGAATTGTGTATTTTATATAAGTCTACAGAAAAGTCCGCGATGGCATATGTCTATCTCTTAAGGATAACATACTATAGTCATTTTAATACTAAAAAATGGACAATTCTAAAACGGTCATTCGAAAGCTATTTAGACAAAACTGTTTTAGTCCATATCATTTAAAGTAAGTTAGGGGCTTTAAGCATTTCATGCACGTTATTTTAATTTTTTACACTACATAATTAAAATGATTATCTTAGGAGTAATCTCAAATAAACTACAGACGCGAAAATAAAATTTAAGCGTCTCACTTCGTTCGATACAGATACCGTCCCCCTGCGCCGTCCTGCCTACTGTTTAGCCAGCTATGTATCTTCTAAACATACATATAATAAAACTGGAATGATAGAAAATCAGAATATTCAATATATCTGTTTGTATAAAAAAAGATATAAAAAAAATGGAGAAAATGATCTTAAAAATGTCTCATTAGTGTTAGTCTCATGTGTTAGTTAACTGTATGTGAAATACCTTAAATAACTGATATGCAGGGACTTGACGTTAACATTTTTAAAAAGTATTAAGCAGCCTATACTATATAAAAGTTGTACTTTAATTTTATGTAATAACGAGTAAACGCATTACTTTTATTATTTTAAAATAAGCGACGTGCGACCTCACGTGTTAACCCAGCTGATGTCCACGGTGCGAACAGAATAGTCGTATTGCATCGTGTTCGAGAGTTATTATTGACAATGAAATAAGTTGGGATTGTGTTGTGCTAATGGAAATGGAAAATTGTCACATTTAGTCCCACTAACTAGTTTATGAGATGGAACATAAATCTTACCATTACTTGGCCAATTTTAAAAAATAAAAGAGGTTAAACGACGTCGCTTGGAGCAACGCGATATTGTTGAGGACAATTTAATGACAGGGTTAATAATCGCTAAAACTGAGGATGTACGAGAAATATTGGTGGCGAAAATATAGATGTCGATCAGAATTCCGACTATTCAGAATATCTTCGAGGTCAGTAACTATTCGTCAATTCGTCAACGCAGTTATCATCCGGAATAACGCTGTGAACTATTCCATAGAATTTTTTTAATTCACTGCTATTACCCAAACTATACCACCTCACAATTTTTACTAATAAAAGTACATTTTGTTGGTTGTACTTTATTGAATGGTAAAAACGTAGTCTTCCACGTACGCGCACATTTTATTGTGGTCAGTTGACAAAATATGACCAGATCATATTGATTCCTTCAATTGAGCTGACTGTACCATGGAAAAAATGTATACCAAAAGACCACACTATAAAATAAACATAAACAAATAGTAAGAGTTACTAAATGTCCTGAACAGGAAATGGCTGCGTAGTTATTTAATACGCGGTCGAAGACGACACGAGAGGTATACTAGCAGAATCTTTATAAATTACTCAAAATTAAAAAAAGATATTTATATTTCTAGGACATCGGTAAGTTCTATATTAGAACATGCCTCTGAAGTTGCAGTAGTAGGCTTCGTAGAAATGCGACTTGGCAGGAAGAGAAAAAAGATTAGTGAAGGTGAGTGTTGACGCGCGTCGGAAAGGGACCCCGTTAAACCTACATCCGTTTCTTAAGTTCCGGAAGCTGTTCGGAGTTTCTCTCTCTGATACGCGATGTACTGGCACCCGCAAGTATAGCAAAGAAGTTCGTCCAGTTTCAGCTGAAATCCCGGCTGAAACAGCTGTTGCTGTAAAAACGGCTAATGAATAACGTCAACGACGTAACGATCAAGGGAAAATACATAGAAGATGTTGTCTTGATTTCGAGTATATCGATAATTTCAACGTATTTGTCACTCAATTTTAAGCGACTACAGTTTCCCGTGCGACTGTTTTCCATAGGCAATTAACTAATAATAAAACCGGTCGTTAGAAGTTTGCATACTTATTTTGGAGTTTCCCAGATTCGTAAACGGACAAATATGAGACGCGTGTTCGCTCGTCGGATGAAAAAAATAATAATCGAAAATCATTATAATAATTAACTAAAATTAAATCTCATGAATTAAAAGACATTAATTAATTTGAATTATAAACACGTTTCATTGAATACCCGACGATAATGAGAAACAGAAATGATATTTAATATGTATGTTATTAAGTTTAATTTTAGTTATACACCCAAAATACTACATGCCTTTCTTTACCTTACCTTTTTTTACGTATTCGCTCACGCTTCACGCACCACTCTTCGCAAACTACAAGTATTCCAAAACAGATTCATGTGCATAGCCGTCCAAGCCCCGTTTTACGTCCGTAATGTAGATCTCCATAAAGATATGGACCTTCTATCCATGTATGCATATATTAAAGACATTACAAAGAAATGTTTTGAAAGTGCCGAACTTCATCCCAATCCCAAAATAGTACACGCAGTTAGCTACACTTCCAATCCGCACGCCAAAGGCTTTGCGCGCCGACCACGCAATTGCTTCTCCGACCCCGTTGATAAAATAACGAGATTAAACGCGCTTCTCCCTGCCGTCTCCACCAATCGCACGTGTCCGCGCACACGTCCGCGTAACCGCCGTCCTCGCCGCCGAGGCCGAGCGGATAATTTCGCTCCCGCACACCCGCCGCGGCCTCCTTCCGCAGACGCCTGAGCCTAAGTTCGATCCTCCGGACAGGAGCCCTCGAGTGACTCTGCTCGCGCGATACAGTGACACTCTACATCTCTGAGATTACACCATCACACCGCATACCATTCGTGCACACTCACACGTTAAGTACACGGTTCTGTAAGGGACTACCTCGCGGCCCTCGAGCTGTTTACCCGATAAGGTCGTAGTTAGTATCACTAATTTAGTAATACAGAACCTGTTGGTTAGTCAGGATCATGAATCTTTTTTCGTTTACCGGCAGCAGCCCTAGCCGAGGTTCGGCCGTCCTGGCATCCTTGAGCCTGCTGCCTCGGGGCTGAGTGCCCTCAGCACTCGCCCCCAAAAGTTCGGTGGAGCTGTCAAAGCCCTTGGGGCTAACAGCGTACGTCAGTTCGAAAAAAAATAATAATAATAACGAATCGAAGTGTTGGATAGGATTGATTATAGCTAATCATAGCTAAGATATAGGGAATAAATAAAAAATGTGTAATGAACAACGAATTTCGTGATACAAAGTTCACCGGATAAGTTAGTAATTTAAATAAAAGAGAACAAATTTCTTCCGATATTATTACAATTGCTCTGTTGTTTCAGATACCGATGTTTACATAAGGAATATTTGATTTATTGCGTGTTAACATACCTTCTATAATAGGTCTTGTATTACACAGTACGTTCGCCGTCGAGTGTTCCTTTACAAGATACCTTGAATGTGAATTATTAGCCTCTATAGAAAACTTAATATTTAATGAGTATTATATTACCAAAGCGTATGAAATAGTATGTACTCAAATTATTTAAAACTATCTACTGTTCTCCCAGTGGCTTAAATTCGTCTATAATTATTATTGAAAGTTTCAAGAAATTCCCGTGGTAGGGCTTTTTCTAATGCCCGCCTGGCTAGCTACCACCCTCAAGTTGTAAACCTGCCGCCATATACGAATAGGTGTGTTCTAGCAGCTGCACTTGAGAGCCAGTTCCTCCACAGGTTTAGCGTGTCTACCAACTTGGGCTATATCGTCACTTAAGATCAGATGAGATTATGGCCATAACGCTAAACCTTAAGTATAAAAAAAACCGTAAATCTGTAGCCAAATCTTAGGAACTTCCGGTTGGATATATATTTTTTTTTAATTTACATTTGATACAGAAATTTTACAAACATTTTACAGTGAAGGACATATGATATTTTATCAAAAAAAAAATAGTAAATTTTCGATTGATTAAAAATTAAAATTCGAATCGTTTTTGTTTTTTCATAAATAATCCCGCTTTCCATACTATTATCTAATAATATCACTTATTCGAAAATAAAACTCTACTACTCTTTCGAAAACAAAATGGCGTTCGGAAAGAGAAGAGACGGCGGTAGGAATGTCCGACAATGGCTCCTTTTAAAATGAGATTGCAAATATTCGCGTTTATATCTTGTAAATAATCTGCAATTCTATAATAATTTATTTAGACAAGCTTCAGTTTTTCAATTATTTCCAAACTGTAATTCAATGTAAATAAGTTTTAACATCACGCGAGCGAAGTCGCGGACGCAGCTAGCACTCTAAGCAACACGTAGTCGATAACATGAAACAATGTTACACAATGTTATTGTGGGAATAATCTTTGTAAACAATATATTATACTTTCATTACGACATTTTGCATTAAAAGTCATATATCTGTACACATGTGTATATAACAGTATACATATATATGGACCGTTTATTTTGAAAGTGGTGTAAGTCCATTTTCTTTTGTTTCTAGAAAATTAACGGTCACTATATTTGTTGATAATGCAATTTCATTTACCGACCGATTTTAAGTTGTAGAAAACATTGATTGTTTTTTGAGAAATTAAACACGGACTAGTTATATATAAAAAAATTACATTAAATCTAGCATGAATTACGTGATAGCTCATTTTTCTCATAAATTGACTTACACCACTTTCAAAATAAACCGTCCATATAAAGAAGTTTAACAAGAGTTATAAATTGAAAGCAAACAAAATACATACGAACGTAGAAAACACCGTTCGGGAGAAAATCCCGGAGCGTTTTATCCAATCATGAAATAGTTAAGCGGCCTGCTCGTAACAAAGCCGTTTGTTTACACGGAGACGCGGCACTAACTACGACAGGAGCCTGAAGTTCCGATCCTCGATTCGCGGAGTTGAACCGCGTCCAGAAATCAATAAACGCTCCATCTAACTTTGACCCGAGCGCTGTACCGAGCCTGGCCGCCACGTCTCTCGGACCACAAGTAGGTAATACTTGTAAATAACTGTTTATGACTTACCGTAAACCGAATGCCAGAGCTATTCGCTTTTATACCCTTTATATAGATACTTTTCCGGGTGTCAATTAATTAAATTGAAACGTTAAAGTGCGCCGCAGCGGTCTTCGGTTTTAAAATGGTCCCATATGTATATTGAAGGTCGGTTAATATTTAACGCTTGAGCGGTATAACGTTTGACATTTTAAAATGCAGTGTTTCTTTTTTTTTTGTAATATAAAATTTATACCAATTAAAATTTGAGAAACAGTCCCTCCACGAGGCTTAGCGTGTTCACCGTCTTAGACCGTTTCGTTACTTACGATTAATAGAGATTGCACTCTGTTATATTGTGGCATTGTTATATATGAGTAAAAAATAATAACTCGAAATCGAGGTTCTATTTAAAACGGGAGCAGACTGAAAGAGATTACTGTAGAACCGGAAGCTTAAAAAAGAGATGCAAGTATAATACTGAATCTAAGAATTGTTACGTAACATTCTGACCATCATGATAAAGGGTTTATTAAGTAGAATCTTAAACATACTAAAGTTTTGTAAAGTAGATTTTCAAATTAAAAAAAAAGACTTATTTATAATTAAAAAAAAAAACCGATAACCGCTCGATGCGATTTCAAAATAATGTTTAATTTTTTTTTAATTATTTTATAGTTTTAGTATCAATGACAATTTCATCTGATACTAAGTGACGACGTGGGAAGATGGTAGATACGCTAAACACTATAGAGAGGCTAGTTCTCAAGCGCAACTGCCAGAACACACCTATAAGTATTTGTCGGTATATTTTCAACTTGAGAGTGGTAGCTTTCCAGTTAGGTATTAGAAAAAGCTCTACCACCATGCTATGGTTTCATTACGATGCTTTCTCTCAAAAGCATGGGTTCTTAAGTTCATACACTCGTTACCACTGAGTAAAAATTGATTCAAATTCAACTATAGAGTAACGCCTAAACGTTTACTATAGAATTATGTTCGGACAAGGCTAGGTTAGGCTACGGTGGTAATAACCTCTCCATGCTCATTCTTGTTGTGTTATTTACCGCTAGCGTATGTCATAAATAATAAATGAATGCCGTTTGTTATGCGTTTCATGGCTCGGTGTAAACCTATAACTATTGCGCATTAATATTCTATCCGTTCATGCATGCAAAACGAAAGGCTTCAGACTAAACACGATGACAATTATTCAGTATTATATAATCTAATATTATGTTACATATATTATGATGTTTAAGAATTTTATAGAACATTGGTAGAAGATCGTTCGATATATGAATAATTTTCTATATTACAACAGTCTGATATAGGTAAGTATCTCCCGGAATAGGTTCCAAATATATAAAAAAAATCGTGCCTTCTCTTAATTTTAGCTAAGCGATGATAGCTCAGTGGTAGTGTGTACAACTTCGCGTCATGGGACGTGACTTCGAATCCAACCACGTACAATGTGCTTGGGCTTTCGGTGAAGGAAAACATCGTGAGGAAACCATAGCATGGTGGTAGGGCTTTTTCTAATGACCGCCTGGCTAGCTACCACCCTCAAGTTGAAAACTTGCGACCAAATTGAGAGCCAGTTCCTCCACAGGTTTAACGTGTCTACCAATTTGGGCCGTATAGTCACTTAAGATCAGGTAACATTATGGCAATAACGTTAAAGCTTAACTATAAAAAAAACCATACTTTTCCATTTTCATCGTGGTTTAACGATTCAAAAATGTAATGAGAGTTATCATTTATATTTTTGAAATCCAACTGATAGGTATTAAGATTAGCGTGTTCAAACAAACAAACAAACAAAATTTTCCGCTTTATAATATTATATGGGACTTAACCGACTCTTGTGCAGTTACTTGGCTCTCATCCTATCGGTCTACCCATCATAACGATGTGACTGTAACACAATCTCCCACTAATTGCCCCACTTATTTTCGAAAATGTCGATGAAGCGAGTTCCAAGTTTCTACTCATCCAAAAAATAATATGTCCAAACGCCAAACAAAAATATTCTTACGAGTGTTGAAAAATTACTATTCACAGGGTACGGTAATTCACTTCTTGGCATTAAATATTCAGAAACTGTATGAATAATAAAGGAGACGTTTACAAACGCTTTGTCACATTTCAATGATCTATGTTTATCCTATTAGGATCAAATCCCTGTTAGTCAGTGTCTACAGAAATAATTCAGAAACTAATTTGAAATTTAATTGAAAACCGACGCATGTACGGTGTCCTATGTAATCGGCGAAATTTACTCATTATAGAAATTATACAATTATCTATTCGTGATAATAATCTATCTATATTGATAACATTATAATGTGAAGTAATCTAATAGCATGAATTTAATAGCAAGGATCAAGAACACTGAAATGTCAATATAGAATTTTCTGAATAGTTTTAATACAGGGATTAGTGCTTCGTTGGGGCAATGGTAGATTGGTAAAAATGAAGCGATGATAGCTCAGTGGTAGTGTGTACGACTTCATGTCGAGGGACGTGAGCTCGAAACCACCTACAATGAGCTTGAGCTTTCGGTGAGGGAAAACATCGTGAGGAAACTTTAGCATGGTGGTAGGGCTTTTACTAACGCCTTTTACTACCATCTTCAAGTCCACAGGTTTAACGAGTCTACCAATTTGGGCCGTATCGTCAATTAAGATCAGGTGGGATTATGGCCAAAGGGTTTGCTTTCCGACCTAGCTATTGCTGTAAAGCTGGAGGGCTTGAGAGCTTCACGAGGCTTGTGAGAGATTGCGGAAGGTTGGTATTGAGAGAATACATATATCACATTGTACTTTATAAATTATTATTGAGCAATATAATGCAACCACCAGCTACAGTGATTTTTCTATTAAAAACACTGGCAACTGAAAAATGGGGTACCTCGAATAACATTTTATCTGGTGTAAGTCATGTTCTGGAAACATAATATATCTAGGCTGTTTCTATTTAATAGTAAATCTATGACTAAAATTTGATGTGAAGGCGATAATTTTAAGAAAAACAATTCTATTCAAACGTCTGCCGGTGGAGTTTAATAAACAAACGTCCGGAAAGAAAAATATAATTCGAAAAACAATAGAACCACGGAAGGAAATATAAAAGTAAAAAAAAAAAAACAACCCTCTCTGCGTTGCACTCCAGTAAATGCGAGCTGTAAATCCAAGCGACATTTCCGGATGGTCTTATGAAGCTAACACTAGATTTAGTTAAATAAATAACCCTTGTTCCATTAAATTCTGTTCAACTTTAACAATGTAACTTTGAAATATTTTTATCTCGGAAAAAATTCATTCTGTATCACCTTAAAGTGATGCAACCTGTATATATTACATTTTACAATCTATAACTATGTATGCATGTACGTTGTGTATTTTATACAGTAGAACCTCTATAAGTCGAATATCAAGGGAGACCACAAAAAATTCGGATTATAGAGTTTTCAACTTATATAGAATGGAGGCTTTGGGGCTAATTTTTTTTTTCGAGTTTTAGAGGTCTTCGAGTTATCGAGGTTCGATTTAACGAGGTTTTGGTTAAACAGGTTGACAAGGACAACAAGGACAAGGTGGACAAGGAGGTTGAGCATACAACGAAGCACGTTCTATCCCAATGTGCAGCGTGTTCCAAGCGTGTTAGAAGCGATGATAGTTCAGTGGTAGTGTGCACGACTTCGCGTCAAGGGACGTGGGTTCGAATCCAAGCACCTACAGTAAGCTTGAGCTTTCGGTGAAGGAAAACATCGTGAGGAAACCACAGCATGGTGGCAGGGCTTTTTCTAATGCCCGCCTGGGTAGCTACCACCCTCAAGTTGTAAACCAGCCTCCAAATACCAATAGGTGTGTTCCGGCAGCAGCACTTGAGAGCCAGTTCCTCCACAGGTTTAGCGTATCTACCAACGTGGGCCGTATCGTCACTTAAGATCAGGTGAGATTATGGCCATAACGCTAAACCTTAAGTATAAAAAAAAAACCTGCACCGGAACCTCGGACCGTTGGTGGGGATAGGCTCTCACTGCCGGATGTGGTGTGAACCATACTCGGCGACGAGAGATCGTGAAATGCTATGGTCTTTGCCTGCGAGAAAGTTACCTCGCAGAAGAATACCGTTGTGAGGACCTGTGAGGCCGATCCTTACGGATATCTAATCCATCACACACGCACTGGCGATAGGAAGGTTAGGTCGGGAGACTCGACTCTCATTGCACCAGTTCGGCCATCTAGAGGAGAACTCGTCAGGCTCATCAGGCCGGGCCAGTCCTGGGGGCGACACGGTAACTGGCAATTCGAAACTGCTTTGCCCCAGGATGGGACATGGCCTTGAGGTTCTCGTGAGATTCCCGGCGGTTAGCACCTGATGAGTCCCACATATTCCACATTCAGCCTCATTCATATTTCACCCTTTTCGTTATTATTAAAACGTCAATGTATTCCCAAGATACTTATTTAAAACTCAAAATGTTAAGTATATAAAAATCATACTAATGCAGTTTGTTTGTTTGTCCCGCTTTCACGCCTAAACCGCTGAATCGATTGTAATGAATTTTGGTACAGAGATAGACGGGACCCAGGAAACGGAAATAGGCTAGCTTTTCTCGCGAAATCTTTATTGGAAGTGAGAGTAAATAGAGGGATCAGCTTTGTATGAAACTTTTTATTGTATCATCCGATTTGTTTGACAAAATCGATATTAACGCGAGAAAAGCCGCACGTAAAATCTAGTAATAAAAACGATTGATGTAAAATATTGTTCGAATGTCGTTGCAATATTATAACACCCCGAATAGAATTCGGAGTCATTCGTCGGAGTCAACGAAAATACTTCGCGTAATAACGAGTAAAATTTGTAATTTAATTATTATAATGTTTAAACAGTGCAACTTAATATTTACGTATTCAGTAAGTTAATTAAAACATATTAGTTATTTTAGGTCAACAGGAAATTTCAGAACTGAAATTAGTTTAGTAACACTAAGCTGGGTTTAAATATTTAATGAACATCATAAATGTTAGATGGAGCGAAATAATTTAGACGCTGCTTTCTGACTTTTTTTAGTTTGCACTCTGATTTTTTTTATGTAATAGCGGGCACACGAGCAGGCGTATTACCTTATGGTAAGTGATCACCGCCGCTCGTGGACACCCATAATATCAGAGGAATCGCAGTTGCGTTTCGGGCCTTTATAGCAGGGACTGGCTCTCAAGTTCAACTGCTGGAACACACCTATAGTTTTATTGCGGTAGATTTTCACCTTGAGAGTGATAGCTAGCCAAGCGAGTATCATAAAAATCCCTACCATCATGCTATAGTTTCCGCACGATGTTTTCCTTCACCGAAAGCTCAAGCTCATTGTAGGTGGTTGGATTCGAACTCACGTCCCATAACTGAGCTATCATCGCTTCAATTCAAAAGAGTAAGTAGTATGGGTTTGAAGGGGATTATCAAGTCCTGCACGCATTGCAAAGGGGTTGCTGTCCTGGCAATAAAGGTGAAATGTACATAGGATGGCAGTGGTAATTTTTAGCGGTAAGAGGGCGTAAGTACATGTAAATTTACCCACGAATGACAGCGGCGACTGTCGATTGTTGCCGTTGGTTTTGTATCACAGTATGCATACAATCATGTAGAGTTCGACAAAGAAATTAGATGTCTTAAAAATGACCGCACGAAGGAGAGACATAGATAGTCTAACCCGTGTATTGCATACATACGTCAGTAGTTTATTTCTTGCTTTATCTAACTGTATATTTATCACCTCTTTCATTCTTATGGAACCAACTTGATTCGACGGTGTTTTCTGATCGATTCGACATCGAGACCTTCAAGAAGAGAACTTACTCCTACCTAAAGGCGGGCAACGCACCTGCGATTCCTGTGGTGTTGTCGATGCCCACGGGCGGCGGTGATCACTTACCATCAGCTGACACGCTTGCTCGTTAACCTGCTATTACAAAAAAAATATATAGCTGAGTGCAAACTAAAAATCCATCAGAAATCAACGTCAAAATTAATTCGTATGCCGCATAATCCATTACAAAAAAAAAAAAACAAATTGCGTCAAAACGGGTCGAGCGTTTGTAAGTTCACTCTCAGCTTTTTTATACTTTGTAGGTCTAGCATTAAGGATAGATTTCCCCAGAAGTTAATCAGAAGGACTGACTCCCAAGTCCAACTACCGAAACATACTTATAGGTATTTATATAAACGTTCAAGTAAAGAATGGTAGCTAGCCAGGTGGGCATGAGAAAAAGCTCTACCACTATTCTACGGTCTCATAAAGCTCAAGCTTCGGATTCGATCTCGCTTCCATTAACGCGGCGTCCGTACACGATTCCACCGGGCCACAATTCTTTCAATCCATTTCGCACCAACCTAATCATCGAATCAACACCCAGGGAGATCCAGTTCAAAAAATTAAACTCTCAACCGATATTTTCATAGCAAATAACGAACAAAAGAGTTCAGTAAAAAATCGCATAGAGGTGCGGTCCGCTAGAGCGACGTCAAGGAGCGCGTTAAAAATCAACAAAAAGCAATCTCCCTTTATGGAAGGAATTTCTGTTTGAACTGATATACGGCTTAGCTCTCATTCTATTAAAACCCTTTATTAGAGCCCGTTGGAAAATTGAAGCAGAACGTGAGTTATACAAACAAAATTTTAAATAAATAAAAAATATAGATTTATTTAAACTTACGATTTGGCCGTCTGTTATTACGTGTATGACTTATGAACCACTGTATCGACTATCGCGTATTTTTATTCCCAAAATATATGAAACATAATAAGCCGTGTAACAAAAGGAAAGAAAAAATAGGATTATAATATGAAGTCAGACGACTTTCGAGAAAATTAACTTCTTTCTCGCTTTCTCTGAACGCGCTACAAAAACATTTAAGTATGGAATAAAAGAAATACAATGATATTATACAATATATCATATTGTATTGTAAACCATAATCTTGTATACAGAAAAAAGATTTAAAAAGTCTGCAACGCCTTGTATATCAACTTCAATAGGTAACAATAAGGAGAATTTGTATTATAAATGATATAAAAAGTATCTATCTTGTACCCACATAATAAAACTGTAATAGTAGCAAATCTGTATATTCGAAATGATTTTTATAATACTTTACTTTGTTATCGATACAGAGGAAAATAACATAGATATTATTTTAGATCTTTTGGTTCTTTGCCTCTTGAACGTGCATCACTTTAATAGTTTCAATTTGATACGTACACTATAGGATAGTACCGAATAGGACCGCTCAAGTGACTCCGCCCACGCGATATAATGACACTCTACATCACTGAGAGTACTTCATCTGACCGCATACCGTTCATACACGCGCACACGTTAAGTACACGATTCTGTAAGGGACCACACCCGCGGCCCTTGCGTAGCTTCCCCGATAAGGTTGTCGATAGGATCCCTAAATTAGTATGTTAACGCTCGCGAATCTTTGCTCATTTTCCGGCAGCAGCCCCAACCGAGGTTAGGCAATTCTGGCACCCTGGCCCTCAGCACTACCGAAAAGTTACGTGAAGCTTTCAAAGCCCGTAGGGATAACAGCGTATGTCAGTTCGAAAAAAACAAGTAGATAGATAAATAAATAACAAAAATTATTAATCTCACATTAAGTTTAGGTACAGTTAATATATATTTATAAATAGAAGATATTTATTCATGATAGAAAAAGAAGTTAAACAATATAAAAAGTTATGGTAATAATAACTGAGAAATGAAAAAAAAAAAAAGAGTGAAGTGTGTGTGTGTGCGTGTGTTTGTGTGTATGAATGTGTGTGTGTCATGTAAGTGGCCGAACCCAATTTAGTTGTCTACAAATTAGACTAGTACACGTATACGTATACGTATACGTAATACACACACACACACATATATATATATATATATATATATTCGGACGTGAGTTGGAATCAAAGCAATGATTTTGGATTTCGGTGAAGAAAAGTGATGAAATCATAACGCGGCGGTAGGGCTTTTTCAAATCCCAACCTGGCTATCTACCACCCTCAAATCGGACATCTATAGGCGATTTTGAAGCGATGACAGCTCAGTGGTAGTGTGTACAAGTTCGCGTCAAGGGACGTGAGTTCGAATCCAAGGACCTACTATGAGCTTGAGCTTTCGGTGACGGAAAACATCGTGAGGAAACCATAGCATGGTGGTAGGGCTTTTTCTAATGCCCGTCTGGGTAGCTACCACCCTCAAGAGCCAGTCCCTCCACAGGTTTAGCGTGTCCACCAACTTGGGTAGTATCGTCACTTAAGATCAGGTGAGATTATGGTCATAATGCTAAACCTTAAGTATAAAAGAAAAAAAAAAGGTGTATCCCGACAGTTGCACTTGCGAGCCAGTGCCTCCACTAGGCTTAATATGCCCACCGTTTTGGGCCACATCATCACTTAACACTTAATCACAGGTAAGATTGTAGCCATAACGCTGAAACCTACAAAGTATTGAAAAAATCGTCAATTTAATAATTACCGTTCTAAGTATTTTTTCCTTCTCTGTACCTCTGACAACGTGTATGCAGTATTATCATTATATAGTTAGATCAAAATAGTCCAGGTAAATTAGAGGTTCCGAGATTCTTGCCCTCATTTGACTAATATCCTTGGACCATACAAGATGTAGCAAATAAACAAACTCACAAATGTTTTCAATACACTTTCGAACAATGAACCGGACGTACGTCTTTTTACCACAAACCATAACAATTAAAATATAATATTTAAATAACTCTATAAAGAAAATAATATACATTCGAACTTTAAATTAAATATGATACGACGTTCCCGCGAGCAAAGAAAATCCATTTCATTGGAACGAAATCTCGGGCAGAAGCTAGTAGGGTATTAATAAACTTGTAATTTCCTACCTATATTTCACATTGAACTTATCTCTTCAACAGAACTGTATTATATTATATTTCTAATAGGATAAGCGGCTTATCTCTGCATTGATTTTAATTTATATTAATAGGTAATTTATATAAAATACCTAACATTTGTTAAATGTCGCGTCTACTGCTTATTGGTGCGGAGACGTAATGCTACTAGAAACATAGTAATAACTATACTTCGCAATTATAAAAGTTGTTGTATTGATCTTACACAGTTCGTGTAATGACTGTCAAACACTGTACTGTCAACTGTAAACACTTAATCAAATAACCAACTTTTTATCCTGGGTAGTAGCGCGTCTGTGTCAGTTCAATTCAGTTAAAAACGTTAAATAGTATTGGATGACTGTTAGAAATATACGTTTTAGTAAGCGAACGATCTGCTTTATAATATAACCATTGTGGAACAAGACTGAGTATGATTCGACGTAACCTCCACGGTCTGTAACACATGCTTAAAATGTTTACAATAACGTCAATATATACGTATATTATTTCTCAATACAGTTTTTTTTTTTTTTTTTGGTGGCAAAGGTGAATATGAATAATTTAATAACATCAAATCAAATAATTTATTTCTAAAAAATTGGATAATAATATAACTTCTTTCCAGCCATCGTTCTCTTTGTCATGTAAATACAGTTGTGCGAACTTAAAATTATGAATAATATGTTAATCCCATGCAATTTAATCTGCAATTGTAGAAGTGATACGCTTTTTTAAGAAATTTCTGTTGTACAATTATTTAAATAATTTTAACGTTTTTAATTTTAGTTTAAATATTTCGTGAGAGATTTAATTATAGAATCGGACACATTTTCCTTTAAATGATTTTATATTGTGAATTTTTAACTATTAATTTTCTTTTTCACACCCACAAAACCAGAGGAATTCTAGGTGCGTTGCCGGCCTTTAGTATTTGGCGGCAGGTTTTCAACTTGAGGATGGTAGCTAGCCAGGCGGGAATCAGACAATGGCGTACCACCCTGCTATGGTTTCCTCACGATGTCTTCCTTCATCGAAAGCTCAAGCTCATTGTAGGAGGTTGGATTCGAACTGACGTCCTCTAACGCAAAGTCGTACACACTACCACAGAGCTATGATCCCTTCAGTTGGCCGTCACGTAATGCTCTGCAGATGCGAAACATTTAATTTAATATTGGACCATGTAATTAACAAAGAATAATAATAAATTACAAATATGGAACAAAATAACGTTGAAATGATTTTCCAGATTAGCGCGATACAAGATTTTAATATATGTATAGAGAAGAACGTTCATTTGATAGAGCCACAGAAGGTACAGACTCCTGTACTTGACCGAGCGATGGGATATATATATATATATATATATATATATATATATATATATATATATATATATATATTTTCATATCAATTAGTTATTGCCCGTGACCTTTATCTACGTCATCGACAGCGGTGGACACCCACCCGTCCCGCACCCACGCTGAATCTATAATAATACTAAATAAATAATTTTCAGGACAAGCTCTTGATAGAAACGCAAGGTTTGATCGCCAATTTTTACTTTTTAATGTGAAACATTAAAACCAGGCTTTGATAGTAAATCAGATACTTAGAAAAACAGCATGACGCTTGTTTGTGTCCTCGTTATATATACTTTATAGGTTTAGCGTTATGGCTACAGTCCCACCGGATGTGAAACGACACTGTGGCTCAAGACGGTGGGTACGTTAACTGGAGGAACTGTCTCTGAAGTGTAACTGCCGGAATACACCTATAAGTATTTGGCAGCAGATTCGCAATATAATGGTGGTGTTAGCCAGACGGATATTAGGAAGAAGCCCTACAACCATACTGCGGTTTCCTCACGATGTTTTCCTTCTTGGACAAAGAAATCAAACAATGCTCTAGTGGGATAACCGATCTTGATGATAGCTCAGTGTTAGTGTACGACGTTGCGTCAAGGGAAGTGAATTCGAATCCAACCACCTACAATAAGCTTGAGCTTTCGGCGAAGGAAAACATCGTGAGGAAAGTATAGTACGGTGGTATGGCTTTTCCTAATGCCCGCCTGGCTAGCCAATGCCTTCAAGTTGAAAATCTGCCGCCAAATATCAATAGGTGTGTTCCAGCAGTTGGACTTGAGAGTCAGTTCCTCCACAGGTTTAGCGTGTGAGCCAACTGGAGCCGTATCGTCACTTACGATCAGGTGAAATTATGGCCACTATGCTAAATTATACTATTTATATATTTCTATTTCGTGTACTGACACGATTAACTCACTATTACTAAACTTTGGATCATGTCATTGGAATTTATCCATTATTCTTGTATTCAAATTTTGTAAATCTATTCATTGTGAACTTCCGTTTTGTTTTCACCTGTTAAAATAAATAAATATTATAAAAATAATTCAAAACAAATTGCCATATTAATGGTGTTTTTTTTAACTGATAATACAAATGATGATTCCTTAGGTTTACGCGAATATTATTCATTGAAATAAAACTAATTTAAACGGATTTTATCGCGGTTATTTATTAAATTTTGATCTCGACTTCATGAACTTTTCTGGACAACCTACACCTCAGTCCGCCCCGTGACCACGAAGGCTGAAAAGCTTTCGAAACGTCGGGATCAAAATTTAATAAATAACCGCGATAAAATCCGTTTAAATTAGTTTGATTTCACTGATAATACAATTTACATAAAAATACGCAAACACTTTATTTATTTGTATATATCCGCCAATGTATTATTTACTGTACGAGATTATATGATAATATCAACTGTTATAACGAAATTTCCGTATGGCAACATTGTGAAACATTGTTTCATAACGTACCTAACTATGGTATAGATGAAACTATTTACAATTTACGTTTGGTGTTCCAAGTTACCATATCGTGGCCAGACCCTCCTATAAAAGCCATGCACTTGCGATTCCTGTAGTGTTGTCGGTGTCAATGGGCAGCGGTGATCACTTACCATCAGGTGAATCGCTTTTTCGTTTGCCACCAATCACAGACAAATAAAAAAACAAACTATATAAAATTGCGTAGTCCCTTAAGTGTCACTATATAGCTACAATTTTAGTGTATATAAAAATTCATTACTTAACAAGCATAAACGAAAATCTATAAGCAATATTTGCAAGTAATGATAGCATGAAATTTTTATTAGGACCTAGATCGTTTGCCCGAACATAAACAGAAACAGACTATTCAATGTTTCAAGTGAGTACTAAACGTTGAGGCCATTAGAGAAAGGTTTTTTCTTATATTTGAAAATCATGTATTACAATTTACTTTCTAGTGAATATAGTTTATTTATTCAGCTTCAAATAAATAGACTGTTCAATGTTTCGTGCGAGAACGAAACTTTGTGGGTATTAGAAAAAGGTATATCATGTAATTTATATATCATTTTCTGGTAAATACAGTGTCACAGACCGTGAAGGTTGCGTTCAATCACATATTACATACCACGTCTACTGCTTATTAATATGAAAACTTAATAATACTACATACTTGAAATTAATGAAATGGAGGGTAGTTGATAACACAGATTACTATATAAGTGCCAATCGAGCGCGGCTAAGTTCAGTCCAAGCGACACTAGAGGCGAGTTCGATCAGTTCAGTTGAGTTGAGAACGTTCGACAGTACGGACGTGTTGTAGTAAGCGGAAGCTCTGCTGAAAATATAACGATTGTGAAACGAGACACTGTGTATGATTCGACGCTACGACAGTCTGCAACACATACTCAGTCTCGTTCCACATTCGTTACATTTTACAGCAGAGCTTCCGTGATACATATCCAGTGATAGTAAATTTCTAACAGTCGTTGGTACTTTCGAACGTTCTTCAGTGACTGAACTGAACTATAATCTTTTTTTTCGAAAGGAACTACGCTGTTATCCTGAGAGGCTTTTACAGTTTCACCGGACTAGAGGGGCGAGCGCGAGTGTGTCCCTAGTGACCGAACCTCGGCTTGGGCTGTTGCCGGTGACCTATAACCGCGCTCGCATTGCACTTATAGTAATCTGTATTATCAACTACCCATATTATGATTAATATAAATTATTTAGTATTATGAAGTTTCCATGTTAATAAGCAGTAAACGTGGTATGTAACAATCGTCTGTTTTATTATGTTTTAAATAAATATACCACTATTCATAGCGAGTACAGTCAAAAGTAAACTGGTTATTAGAAAGTGGTTTTTGTTGTAAAAATATAGTTTATTTTATTCAGTTTTATTAGGTTTATTAAACTACTAGATGTGCCCGCGACTTCGTTAGCGTGAAACTAAAATTATTTAATCTCGCGGCGTCATTGAAATTGCAATAACTTTTGATAGAGTTAACCGACTTTAATGAAACAAAGACTAAATGTTACTCGAGGATACGTTTTATGATTTCTTTGGTAAAATTTTATCTTAAACGTTCTCCTGTAGCAACGATGCGTGCACAAACAAGGATAGAGACAGATATTTCTAACAATTATATAAATGTATTTTATCACTTATTCTTAGTCCCTTTTTTATATTTAAGGTTTTACTGTTATGGTCATAATCTCACCTGATCTAAAGTGACGATACTATGTTTTTTTTTTCGACCTGACTTACGCTGTTAGCCCCAAGGGCTTTGACAGCTTCACCGGACTTTTGGGGGCGAGTGCTGAGGGCACTCAGCCCCGAGGCAGCAGGCACAAGGGTGCCAGGACGGCCGAACCTCGGCTAGGGCTGCTACCGGTAAATGAAAAAGATTCATGATCCTGACTAACCAACACAAGGGCCGCGAGGGTAGTACCTTACAGAACCGTATACTTAACGTGTGAGTGTGCACGAATGGTATGCGGTGTGATGGTGTAATCTCAGTGATGCAGAGTGTCACTGTATCGCGCGAGCAGAGTCACTCGAGGGCTCCTGTCCGGAGGATCGAACCTAGGCTCAGGCGTCTGCGGAAGGAGGCCGCGGCGGATGTGCGGGAGCGAAATTATCCGCTCGGCCTCGGCGGCGAGGACGGCGGTTACGCGGACGTGTGCGCGGACACGTGCGATTGGTGGAGACGGCAGGGAGAAGCGCGTTTAATCTCGTTATTTTATCGACGGCGTCGGAGAACCAATTGCGATACTATGATATGCGTATGACATGTATGGGACTCGAGGAATAATAGTATACGGTATTTTTCACACAGAAAATGTTCATGAGAGAAAAGAAAATAACTGTCAGTTGTAGGCGCAGATGTAAATACGTATTTTTTTTTTCATTTCTATGGGTTTAATTTGAGTGTTGGCTGTGTGGTAAAACTTGGCTGCGTGGACGAGAAGCACGTGGTGATAGAATAGAAAGAAGGTTAATTTCTGTGTTCTCGACACTACATTTAATTCAAAGTAAAAATGACAGTACAAAAATGTATGAATGTGTTTATTGTAAGCATAAAGTGGGGTGTAAGGGATATCGAATACCAACTGAGTTGCCCAAACCAACCTCACCTGCACCCTGCCGAGTAACCGCCGAGGTTCTGCCGATTTTTGGTTTGATCATGGTCCCAAATTTAGTTTTGATCATGCCTATTAACCATATAATTCTTGATCCGTCACAAATTTGTAGTAGGGTCATTGCCCGACTGGTTAAGTTAAATTGCCGCAAAATAAAGGTTTAGTGTGCCCCTTCGTGTTCCGTCATAGTGAACAGGAAGCAACCCTTTCTCCCGAGATCTTGACGTAGTTGTAATACCTCTGGTGTTATGGCTGTTCACAGGCGACGGTAACCATTTACCATCAGATGAGCCGTCTGCCTGTTTGATGGTCATAACCATAAAAAAAGCTTGTACGTACTGTAAATACGTATGTAAGTAGGTATATTTAGTTGATTTCTTTTGACTACATTTTACCCATTCATTTATACTAATTAATAATGAATTATCTATATTAAGTTTAGTTAATTTGTTATTATTTCACTAATTACCTTATTGCACTACCTGTATCTAAATACACTTTATATTTTTATAACACTGCTGGTTAGCTGGAAGAAAATGTCTTATGCTTGCCAGTTTTTTTATTTTTTATTATGGTATAGCGTTATTGTCATAATCTCACCTAATCTTAAATGACGACAAGGCCCAAGTTGGTAAACACGCTAAACCTGTGAAGGAACTGGCTCTCAAGTGCAACTGCCGGAACACACCTTTTTAACATTTGGCGATAGATTTTCAACAAAAGGGCGGTTGCAAGCTATTAGAAAAGCCCTACCACCATGCTATAGTTTCTTCACGATGTTTTCCTTCACCGAAAGCTGAAGCTCGTTATAGGTGGATTTCGCTACACACCACCACTGAGTTATCGTCGCTTCATAAAATTTAAAGTGCAATAAAATATTCATTCATACAATAACAAATAATCTGTTAAATGAAACTATCCATTAGGTTAAGCTCGGTTTAACTTTATTCCATTTCAACACTTTGATTTCAACGTCAATATTTGTTAAGCGCAGCTCGGGGTTAATTTGGCAGCGCGTAGCGGCGCGGCGTTCATTATATTGTGTTCTTTTCAGTTGGATATAGACTTGTTTATTTTTAAATAATTAGTTTTATAAAGCTCATATTTATAAAATTAACACTATATACATATATTATGGCAAGATAGAGAATTTATGAAGTGGTCAAATCAATAATAAAAACTTTATTCAATTTATAAAGGCGCTTGTGAAAGTCAAAACTACAGTTGATTTAGAAAATAACCTGGTTCTTCTTTTTATTAATCGCAAAAGCTTGTTTGTTTGTTTGTTTGCACGCGATAATCTTAGGAACTACCTGTCGGATTTCAAACATTATTATTGTATATGATAGGAAAATCATTGAGGAAGGCTTTAGGCTATTTAACATCACACTACCGCCAATAGGAGCAAAGCTGTATTGAAAAAAGTTACAAGAACGAACAAAAATTTTTAAACTTTTGTTTCTCGCGAACGAAGTCGAGTACAGCTAGAGTAATATATAACGCTTAGAGACTAATTAATGTTATGGTACACGTATTACACTGTGACGTATCTGTGTCAACCTAGTAATAATATTTAGGTATTTTTTAAATGGCTACGAAATTGATTTTAATTTAACGAGACATAAAGCAATGTCATCTATTGCCCGCCTTTAGTTCCACTCTACTCAGGCAACTGATAAAGCCGCTAATGGCCACGCTTCCGTATATCGCCAAAAGGAATCATCAAATTTGAAGCGATAATGACTCACTTGGTAGAGAGTACGGATGTCGTGTCAAAAAACGTCTAATCCTTTCGATGATCCTGCGCTTTCAGTGAAGGAATATCTATATGAAAACTTAGCATGGTAGCAGGGCTTTATCAAATACCCGCCTGGCTAATCACCAACTGAAAGAAGAAAAACTGCCCACGCGTATTCCGGCAGTTGCATCTGAGAACCAATTCCTCTACTAGACTTAGCATGCCCACCATCTTCAGGCGCATGGTTTTTTTTTTTTTTTTATAGTTAGTTTAGCGTTATGGCCATAATCTCACCTGATCTTAAGTGACGATACGGCCCAAGTTGGTAGACATGCTAAACCTGTGGAGGAACTGGCTCTCAAGTGCAGCTGCCGGAACACACCTATTGGTATTTGGCGGCAGGTTTTTAACTTGAGGGTGGTTGCTAGCCAGGCGGGAATCGGAAAAAGCCCTACCACCATGCTATGGTTTCCTCACGATGTTTTCCTTCACCGAAAGCTCAAACTCATTGTAGGTGCTTGGATTCGAACTCACGTCCCTTGACGTGAAGTCGTACACACTACCACTGAGCTATCATCGCTTCAAAACTTAACTGTCTTAATTGTGTAACTTAATTGTCTGCTGAAATTGCGACCTTAACGCTAAACGTATACAGCAAAAAAAAAAAAATATATATATATATATATATACTTGAGTGTACGACCTCTATATTCTCGTCGAAGTAAGTCACTTTCGATTCACCGCGTTTCAAATTCAAACCCGCATATATATTCATATGCCGAAACACTTACAGGCTGGTTTACACTCCACCGTGTAACAGTGACTGAATGGAACGCCTAATTAGCAAACCTCGTTAATTACACTGTTATATTAAAACAATGAAATAATAGAATAAGCAACGCCACGGACGATAGAAACTGTTGTGTGCAACTAATTTTATATAATATTATTTTACACCCAGCATCCTCTACATTGTTACAATATTGATTTAAAAAATATAAACTCTCTCGCTTATCTAACTTCATAGGAAACTTTACCGTACGCTTCACAACAATTCAGTTACGTGATTTACTAACAAACTTCGCAGTTAATTTAAAAATCAATTTTAACTTCTGCACGTACTACGATACAGCCACTGATTAATTAACCAATAAATTATTAATAGTCTATTTACTAATTAAGACATGTTATGGCATGTCAAGGGACGGGAGTTCGCATCCGGATACAATAAGCTTGAGCTTTAGGTGAAGGAAAACATTGTGATTGTGAACCTATTTTTGTTATATTAATGTGGTGATAACAATCCCAGTTTTTACGTACTTCCTAATCGCTACGCGTAAACGCATTACCCGGGCTCAGGTTAAATCGAGAGGGGCACATTACCCATCAAAGCGCATTACCGAGACACCTCAAACTCCCGTGCTGCCAGACACCAGGGCCAGCTTTCGCAATTCTTCTAGCAAGTTGATACTCTGGCGTCACTTTTTTTAATAGTTAAATGCTTAGTGTTGTGGCCATTATCTCACCTGATCTTAAGTGACGATACGGCCCAAGTTGGTAGACACGTTGAACCTGTGGAGGAACTGGCTCACAAGTGCAGCTGACGGAACACACCTATTG
Organism: Actias luna; assembly: GCA_039707435.1. NCBI lineage: Eukaryota > Metazoa > Arthropoda > Insecta > Lepidoptera > Saturniidae > Actias > Actias luna. Next base: position 19,905,784 of record JAZHAC010000001.1, on the reverse strand, counting down.
GTATTTGGCGGCAGATTTTCTACTTGAAGGTGGTAGCTAGCCAGGCGGGCATGAAAAAAAGCCCTACCACCATGCTATGGTTTCCTCACGATGGTTTCCTTTACCGAAAGCTCAAGCTCATTGTAGGTGGTTGGATTCGAAGTCACGTCCCTTGACGCAGAGTCGTATACACTACCACTGAGCTATCATCGCTTCTAAAAACATACCTATAGTTGTGTTCCGGCAGTTGCACTTCATAGGCAAATACACCGATATATATTTTTTTTTAATGTTGCGTAACACCACTATGCATACTGGCTTATTAAGTCTGCCACTACATGGAAAACATTTCAAAAGATTATTACAAAACAATAACAAAAATTCAAGAAAAAAACTAATAATGTGCACTGTGAGAAATTAAACGTAATAAGAAATAGTAACTACAAAAAAAACATATATATTGTTATTATTAAATTAGAACGCTAAATGAAAGTGTGTTTGAGTCAGTTCGGAAACACGATTTGGAGTTTACTTCTTAAGTATAATAATTGTCTTTAATAAATAACGATTCTCAAAGCGAAAAGTCCACAAAGTACGTTACGTAAAAAACGTAACGCTACTATTAATTTCACTTCGGAAAAACTGTTATATCGAAGCCCTTATATGAAAAATTGATTATTTAAGATTATCTAATGAATTCCAGAAAAGTAAAAAATAAAACACTCAATAAAATAATTAAATAAATATAAAACAAATTGAAAAATGAATTATAGACATTCAAGAGATTAATATGTTCATTCCAGAACAATACTGTAATATTTTGATCAAAGGGGTTTTCACAAGGATTTTGCAAAAATGACTATACCTTGTGAATTATTACAAAATCTAGATAACCTAGGCATCGGTAAATTAAACCTGACAACTGAAAAAAATACAAAAATTAAAAAATTAAATCGATCATTATCTTATCTATCCCTAAAATACCCTGATATTTGTAACAAGGTGTTTTATTTAACTAATCTTAAAAATATATTTAATTAAATATTTGTTGCAACAAGTATTCTGTAACATAAATAAGTTACTTTACGCCGGTTAACACAATATTTCTAATATTGAATTCATCTTTTGGTTTATATTTGTTATCTACGCTAATATAATATAGAGGAAATATTTGTATTTTTATATATTTATAACGAATAAACTCAAAACTTACTGAACCGACATTAAAATACTTTCAACATTAAAATGCTACATTATTTTTAAGAAACGTAGGCTATATTTAGTTCAAGAAAAAAATTGGGTATCGTTATTAAAACTTCAGTAATGTAACTTAAGGCTTAAAAAATTTCCACAAAATGTCTTTCATCGCTTGCACTGCGGAAACTATTCATTATAGAATAAAAAATTGTTCGACAACATTAAAAGACATATCAATATCTACAAAAAACTTCGTGATACCGTATGCCCAAGTATTGTAGTTACGTCACAATAACATTTTTTTTTTACATTTAAAAAGTTTATATAAATGCCTAACAAAGTATACCATGTTATCCATACCATTGTAGAAATTCTTATTCGAATAAATTATTTCGTTTTCAAGACTGTTTCAATACCTGTAGATTACTTTTGGAATTATTCAAATCGGACAATCCATTTAAATGACATAAAGAACTTTAAAATGTCAACCTAAACATACAAGTAATAGAAAAATGTTTAGTAAATATATGTCCAAAGCCGGTACGGGCCGCTAGTACATTATAATCTTGACCAGGAAAATGTCTCGCAACCAAAGTATCGTAAGCTATATTACCATAGACCACGGTCAACTTCTAGTGATATTAATATTTTCCACTCTGATGCACGAATATCATTCTCCTTTGTTTCACAAGATATCACCTTAGTTATCTTAATAAGAGTTGGTAATAAATTTTCACCTCGGTGCGCACTATGCAATAAATCTTTACATTAGAAAAGCAGTTAAATTGCTCAATTGTGTTTAGCTTTAAACTTAATCGTTCTACTGTATAATGTAATTAAGCATTTTCCTTTTTCAGTCTCTCAACTGTATTCAAATTTGATTCAGTTGCTTGTTTAGTTGTCGCGAATTGAACATTTAGAAACTTTACAGATTGTTCCCTGGCACAAAAAGGTACAGTCTTTCATGTCTTGGATTTCAACCTTTACTATGTTACGTAATTCAGCTTTGAATTTCTCGACTATTCAGTTTAACAAGACTTCCAAAGTGCAAAGAGTATGTTTATGACATTGTCTGACATTTCTGCCTTTGTAGGTAGTTCTGTGTCAAACACTAAGCTTTGTAGAGGATGTGTGTGATATATAGTGCCAGTTTTGAACGTCCTATCTCAACTAAATAGCTCCACCAAATTGAGTTCGTGTGTTATACTTTCCTTATTTGCGCTCTGAGCTCATACAGGTAGGATATTCACAAGTAATTTTTATATCAGTAAGAGCTCCTTTGTTATATGCAAAATTAATACATGGAGTATGATATTTTCTTGTATCTAAGACACAACGAATTTATTTCTTTTTTCTTTAATGGAATTAATATATCCCTCACAGAAAAATTATGGATGTTTTTTGCATTTTTTAGGATTTTTTCTCATAATATTTTAATGGAAAAGTATGTTTTAAAATTTAGTATAAGCCTTTTTTTAAACTCCTGATTGTTGGGTTAAAGACTTAGGTTGCCGTGACAAACAAGTAGTTTTAAGTTTCTGAACGATATGTCAAATTCATCTGCCATCTTGAAGTTAAAACTGTCATAACAAACGGTGTTGTATCTTTGTATGTTTGATAGTGTGACTATTGGTTTACAAGCCTGAGTTGTTGTATATATAAATTACAATATTTGCTACTGTGTTTGAGTGATACATAAAAAAAAATAGAACTAGTGCCTTTCGACGGTTATAGATGATCTTGTTCGACTTCTTACTGGTAAGTAGATAGTGTAAGTAATGCGTAGATCCGAAAGTCAAGGTACACTTATGAAAAAAAACCTTTAATATATAAAAGGTATTATACTACCCCAGTTCATAATTAAGGATTGCTCAAGAGTCTGCCTACCGTTCAGTTTGCACACACAGGTGTTCATGAAAAAACACTAATTAACTGTATCGATTTCACTTTATTTTGTCACAGCAAAGTGACCACAGTGTATATATAAGTACTTAGTATAATCCAAAATACTCCAGGCTGAGTGACTTCCGTGCTCATTCCAAAGCTGGAGAAGCTGTGAAAGCCCTTAAGGCTAAGAGAGCATGTAAGATCGAAAAAAGTAATCCAAAATGGTTGCCTGTAAATCACTCGAATATTTTACGGTTGTATTGATTATCATGGTGAAAAATTATATTGGAGTACTCCCTCTTTCTATATTCCAGATAGACTGTGAGAGGGGTGTGTAGGATACATAGTCACTCGGATATATTACAGTTGTATTATCTTGGTGAGAAACTATATTGGAGGACTCCCTCTTTCTATATTCCGGATAGATTATGAGAGAGGTGTGTAGAACACATAATTGCTAATCACCATCATATACCTACCCATTAAAAACACCTTAGTGATTCTCAGTCCCCCATACTGCCAGACACTCAAGATAGCTTTCTGACCTCTCTTATGGGTAATTCTAAATGAATAGGTGAATTAATATAATTATTTTATCATAACAAATACAGTTTTTTTATAGCAAAGGTTTAGTGTTATGACTGCAATATCACCTGATATTATGTGATAATGTGACCCAAGATGGTCGACTCTCTTAGTTTAGTGAAGGAACTGGCTCTGAAATGCAGCTGCCGGAACACACCTATTGGTATTTGGCAGCAGATTTTCAACTTAGGGTGGTTGCTAGCCAGGAGAGCATTCGAAAAAGCCTATACTTATAATTTCCTCACTATATTTCCTTCACCGAAAGCTCCAGCTCATTATAAGTGGATTCGAACTCATGTCCCTTTATGCGCAATCCTTACACACTACCACTGAGCTATCATCACATACATCAGTACATATTTCAAGTGCAATAAAATATTAATTCCTACATTCACAAAAAATCTGTGAAATGAAACTATGAATTTGGAAGCAAGGCAATATGATTGAACTCGGTTCAACTTTAATCAATTTCAACATGAATGTCGCATATACCTAATTTATTCTAAAACCCAAATGTGATATACAGTGACTTATCAATACCTAACTTAGACAACCTATCATTTTTTTGTATCGAGGCCGCTACTATGCTACCTTCTAAATGAATATCACTAATTCCTACTAATAGTATAAATGTGAAAGCAAGTTTGTTCTTACACTTTCATGCTGAATTGATTATGATGAATTTTGGTATAGAGATTGATTGTACCTTCGAGACAGTTATATGGTTTTTTTTTCTCTTGATAACTTATAAAGAGAGGGATAAAGAGAGTAATAAACCTGTTAATGTGTAATTGTGTATAGTTAATAATCAAAGTACACATATTTCATTTTATCAAACTACTCTTAAAACCAGGGTGGAACAGGATTGTAAACATGTTATTGAGAAATTGTATTCACAAAACTAAAATTTGGCACGTAGGCAGTTGATAGATAGTAAACTTAGATAGTAACTGGTTAACATTTGTTGCTAGATAGTATAGTGAAGTCAAGGTGCATTTAATGTCCAATAATTTATATTAAAACTTAGTACTTTAAATTAATGAATCCTTTCCTTAATCAATACCTATAACATATACTTTTGAATTAGTATTTATTATTAGAGTAGTATGTATTTATGCTGTGTTATTATTTCTAATTAATGGTGCAGATAATTTTAAATTAGCGTTCACTATACAAATATTTTTGAATATAACAGACCTCGGATATCAGGATGTAACTATGAAACATGTTCGTGGCTGAGTATATAATGTTCATTTAGTTTTCTCTAGATGTTTGTGGTTACATATACAATGAATGCAATTTTGTAATAATAGGTCAGAATAATGAACTATACCTGGCCATCAAAAGTATTCCTGATATGATATGATATTCCTTTCATGCGTGTTATACCTACATGATAGGCTTGCAACTCACACATTACATTATTTCTAATAATAATTGGCAATATAAGTAACTTCATAACAGACAATGTTTTCCAATATTCATTTCATACTTTCTTATAAAATTTGATTCACCCAGATCTTTAACTGACAATGGCTTGAAACATTTTATAATATTGTGTATTTTTTAGTTATAACTTTAAGTGTGAATGCAATATATATATACAATAAAATTTTAAATATTTATCATTTATCTCATTATTATTACTACTTAATTTGTCACGACGCTTTCCTTCAACAGAAGCTTAAGATCTTTGTAGGTGGTTGGATTGGAACTCACGTCCCATAATGTGGCGTTCCTACACACTACCACTGAACTATCATCGCTTATGATTATGTTAATGAGGTGGTATTTGCAAGAGCTCTTTTTATGTCTTGCAATGATTAATTGCAGTCTCCTTCTACTCAAACTTATCTGTTTTTTTATTTGAGTGAGTTTTATGGGTTTTTGTCCTGTCTTTTAAATCCATTATTATAGCTACTTTTTCTCAGAAATTATTTACGAGTTTTCACAGTATTAGGTCAAGTTTAAGGGTTCCATTTTGCTTTTTATAAATGTAACTAGCTTTTACGTACGGCTTCGCTCACGTTAATATTGGTTTTATCAAACAAATCTGTTCACCCAATAAAAAATCACATACAAAGTTTATTCCTGTCTTTACCCCTTCGTCTAGCAAGGATTTCGTGAAAAAAGGTTTCCTGTCTCCATCTTCAGATTTCGATCTATCTCTACACTAAAACTTATTGTAATCGATTCAGCGGTTTGCTGTGTAAGTGTAACAGACAAACAAGCTTACTTTCGCATTTATAATATTTAGTAAGGATTCCGCATTTTGTTAATCTTAAATTAAAGAAATATCCAGGTCTTGATTGAAAAATAATACATTTATTCATTGTTTATCAGCTAAGGTATCAGTGCTTACATCTGCTCATGTGTTAAACTCAGAATCTGCAAGATTTTCATTTACACGAACTTGCAATTTTGCAGATGGCACATTATCTTTTATACTGAAGTTTCCGTTCTTTATTCTTCTATTCTTGTATCTTCTTCAACATTCTTGATATCTACATGTATATGTAGTTTCTACCAAATTCACATTCTTTACATTATAGGCCTTGTTTTGATTATAAACTTTGATTATATACCCCTATTCATATATTACAGATTTTTTATTAAAACATGCGCGACCTAGTTTTTTTATGGATTTATATGAAGGAAAATCTCTGTTTATACAGTAGAACCTCTGTAAGTCGAACATCAAGGGAGATGCCGAAAAATTCGAGTTATAGAGTTTTCGAATTATTGAGAATGGAGGTTTTGGTGTGTGAAGGGAAGGGAACAAACCATTTTTTTTAGATTTGTAGGTTTTCAAGTTATCGAGGTTCCACTGTAGTTTTATTGAATTATTTCTTTAGTGGTCCGAACATTTGTGGTTGTTCATTTTCTTTGTCTTGGTTAAATGGTGCTTTATAAGCTGTCTCTACACGTTAATTGATATCAGATATTTTATCTAATGATTGAGCAGCTTGCTTCAATGGTTCATATTTTACAATAACTGCCATTCCACTTTCCTTTATTTCACCATCATTGTATCGTGAAGTTTTTTTTTTACCGTGAAGTTTTATCGTTGTGGCCATAATCTCACTTCCGAAGGTCTACGTTAGCCTAATACATGACTGTAAATGACGGAGGGCCGGATTTGTTTTTTTTTTTTAATAGTTGATAGGTTTAGCGTTATGGTCATAATCTCACCTGATCTTAAGTGACAATACGGCCCAAGGTGTAGACACACTAAGCCTGTGGAGGAACTGGCTCTCAAGTGCAACTTCCGGAACATACCTATAGGTGTTTCGCGACAGATTTTCAACTTGACGGTGGTAGCTAGCCAGGCGGGCATTGCAAAGTGCCATACCACTGTAACTCTAACACCCTTGAAATGTTTTCATCACCAGGTTTCCCTTCACTGAAAACTCAGGGTCATTGCAGGGATCGAACTCACGTTCATTAACGGGGGTCCATACACACTACCAACTGAGCTATCATCGTTTCAAGGTGGCCCGGACGTGTGTAAGCGATCGTGTTGCGTACATTTGTGTTCCCATACATTATGATGGTATAACGATTTCATAAAAAATCGTATTTAATTTTTTTATGAGTGTTGGCAATTTATTCTTCATATCTATAATATTTAATGTAATATTATAAAAAGTGGAATGGTTTCTTTGAATGCGCTTATCTTGAGACAGGTTGATGTTATTTAACATCACGCTATCACCAGTAGTAGTAAGGCTGTATTGAAAAAGTTAGAAAAACGGGATAAATTATTTAACGATTTTTAGTTCCATGCGATCAAGTCGCGTTCACAGCTAGTAACATATAACACATTCAAATTCTTGTTGATAAGCGTCCCAATTTGCAACCATATAGGCTTCAAAATTAGCTATCGCGGTCATAATGTTCCCACGTGAATCTTTTTTGATTTAATACCTGCCTACTTACTCACGGATATACTATCGAATTTTTTCAATACAATACGTTTCATGAAATATATAGCTTATTTGCGATCTCTGTTATTGTACTTTCACTTTCGTTTTTTCACGTATCCAAGAGCTATTTTCTCATGTTTTATTTGTTGTTTTATAAAATCCTTTGATATTCTTTAACTTTTCATTGTCATGTCAAGCTATCCAGGGAAAACATTGTAAGCTACAATTGCACTTTTCACAGGAGATATATTTTTTAATTCCTAATTTATACTATAATAATAATAATAATAATAATAATAATAATAATAATAATAATAATAATAATAATAATAATAATAATAATAATAATAATAATAATAATAATAATAATAATAATAATAATAATACATAACTTTATCTTAAGATATAATATTGCTATACATTTTTGATTCCTGGCGCCTGAACCAGGACGAGGCTGTATCTCAGAGGCTGTTTACTTCCTGTGATGTATAATATAGCATGTCTTAGATATGACTTACGTATAGTTTAATTTACCTACTATATATATAAATATGGTATAAGGTATACTGAGATTGATTTTTATTTTATCCTACCTTGGTTGTAATTATAGTGGAACAAGTTACGCTAAATTTAAGATTTATGAAGGACAAATATAATATTTACCGGTATTTCTGATATTATTTAAATACTTTAGTTATCTTTATTAAAAAAAAAATTAATTGTTATTCATAATGAAACTGATCTATTAATATAGTGTCTATTAACATACTGCTTGTAATTTACAAAGATAATTATTGGAGATTAAAATAAAAACATTTTTAAAATTATTGACGTTTCCAATGTTTTACTATGTACATCTTAAGTCTTTGCTTATTTCTATTGTAGTTTACTAAATATGGTGCGTTTCTCGCTCGTCACCAATTGTACTATGTTCTGTTGTAATAAATTAATATAATTATTTTCTTGTAACAAATACAGTTTAATTTAATAAACACAAACGTAAGAATACATGAGTTGTCAAGACCTAAATTAGAAAAGGCAGCGTCTCTTTGCCTTTTGTCTCAAGGTAGACATTGAGCTGACCTCTGTTTTAAGAATGAGAATTAAAAAAAAAAACAGAGTTTTTGCCAGTTCTTCTCGATGACTGCGTTACTTTCCGAACCGGAAGTAGTTTTGACGTTCATAATCGCCTTCTTAGGGCCTAAATTGAATAAAGATTTTCGATTTGATTTGATTTGATTTGAACATCGGTAATCTAAATTCAACAGCAATTATAGCTCAGTTGGTAGCGTGTACGGACGCCGCACCAAAGGACGTGAGTTCGAATCAACCTACAATAAGCGTGAGATCTCGGTGAAGGAAAACATCGTGATGACACACCATAGCATGGTGGTAGGGCTTTTTCTAATTCCCGCGTGGTTAGATATCAGCCTCAAGTTGAAAATCTGCCGACAAATATCTATAGGTGTGTACTAGTAGTTGCACTTGAGAGCCAGTCCCTCAACTAGGCTTAACGTGTTGCATTGTAAATTAATAAAATAATAAAAATATTAATCAAAAATATAGTGTCATTGTAAAGCTCTATAACATAACTGAAAGTTATGTGAAGTTAATATTGTCGTTAATATTTTTTCAATCATGTTAAATTTTCTAATGTTTCGCTCACCTTCCTAATTTTTTCTTTCATAGGAACCTTCTCCCGACAATAAATAACACAACAAAAAAAAAAATTAACGAGATTGTTCTATCCGTTCACGCGTGATGCGATGACCAAGGGAAATATTTATTCATTTTTATTTATATATAGATTATTTGCAACTTTTCCTGTCGCTATGGCTTTTGCGAAATACATAATAAGTGGGTCGGTGAAACTGTTCAAGCCCTAAAAGATAACAATATGAGTAAAAAAGAAACATTAGTAACACACGCATTTACTAGTCAACAACAAGGAGAGAGGTCTTTTATTTGCTTCCGTGAACCGTCGCGGAAACGGAAACGTAAGAATGCCGCCACTCGTACAAAGGTGCCGTCGAACACCGGCCGGAATGCATCCATAGCGGTTTTAAATGACTTTGTCAACTTTAGAAACTCCCGGCAAGTCAATTTCTTACATTTAACGTAAGTGGAATACAAGATTATCTGTCGTGTTTGAATATTAAAATACATTCGCCGATAGATGAATGGCTTCGTAGATAAAAATAATTTTACCAACAAGCGATATTATATATTCTCATAATATAATAATCTTCATATAAACGTGAGGTAATGTTACAAGCGGATAAAGTGTAGGTTCAATGAAAATTCCATAAGTCTTTTTTCTTTTCGTAGATATATACTAAGGTGTATTTATTGGCTTGTAACATGGTTATTACTTTTTTTTGATCTTTTACGTTAGTTAATATTAAATAAGTAAGTTATATTTAAACACGCTCTTAGTATATATGCAACGGAATTTATTAAGGTAATTTTCACCTAAAACGTCTGAATTATATCTAAAGTCCCAACATAAAAAATGCTAATAATACAATAATTTTATAACTTTGCCCTTATAATCCTTATCAGGGTTATAGGGATATAAAATTGATAATTTTACCAGTTATGTACTATCCCTAGAACTATGATAAATGTTATTATTTTCCTGATGACTATTAATGATGATTTCGTTTTGAGACTAATAAAATATACGAAACTAAATTATAATTAAAAATACGTTTATCGTTTAACCGAACAAAACGTACAAAAAAAATTGTGTGTGCATTTCACACGCCTAGATGTGAAATCTTCAGCAATTCGCTTCGTAATACGCAGGCATGCACACACACATACTAACACATGTACAACGCTTAGACCCTGTAAGAAACACTGTAATGTTTTCTGTCTCCCACACGTTATATGGATGTATGTGGTTGTCTCTTTTTACTGTCGCTTTTTCGTTTCAAATCATAATAATGCTAAAGAAGTTTTCACTTCAATAAATAGAGAACAAAAAGCCAGCGACATCCGATGTTCCCAGGCGGTCACCCATCCAAGCACTGACCGCGCTCGACGTTGCCTAACTTCGGCGATGGGACGAGAATTAATTGTTTCAACGTGCTATAGACGTTGGCGAGTTAAATCCTATAGATAATTCTATCTCATTCTCGCGCATGTTATTATCCCATCGATGTATGTAGTTGACTCTTTATACTGTCGTTTCATCGAGTTTCAAATCAATAAGATGCTAAATAATTACTTGCTCAACAATTACAATGTTAATTAACATTAATTACTTACTAATAAGTACTCACTACCATATGAGCCAGCGTCGCTTCATAACTGCGAAAATTGAGACAGCACAAAAATGTTAGGTTTTCAAAATAATGTTTTACATCATTTAGGTGAGTTCGTTCTCATCTTGTGATCGCATGATAATAACAAAGACGACGTTAGTTTTATTTTGAAAATCATAGTTTTTTTTTAATAGGTTAAGCGTTATTTATGGCTACATTCTCGCCTGGTGTTAAGTGACTATGTGGCCCAAAGCTAAACCCACTTAAAAGACTCGCTCTCAAGTGCAGTGCGTTTTATCACGATCTTTTCCTTCACCGAAAGTTCTAGCTCTTTCCATGTGATTTCGAACCCATACCCGTTGACGCAGTGTCCGTACGCACTATCATCAGAACCACAATCACTCATTATTTCACTCCATATTTTTTATTAGTAATTATAAATTCTTGTATTAACTCCGACGATGATAGGTCATTGGTAGAATGTACGGATTCTGCGTCAAGGCACGTGGGTTCGAATCCACCTACAATGTGCATGGTGAAGGAAAACATCGTAAACCATAGCACGGTGGTAGGGCTTTTTCTAATACTCACTAGCTACCACCCTGAAGTTGATCCACAGGTTCAACGTGTCCACGAACTTGGGCCGTATCATCACTTAAGATCAGGTGACCTCGATAGCCATAACGCTAAACCTTGACGCTAATGAGAGTTTACCAGGGAGGCATTATTAGTTAAAACCCTACTATAATACTGTGACATGCAAAGAAAGTGATGAAAAACACTGATTTATTTAAACAAATTTTTCTCGGTTGATATTTTGGTAAAGTTTATTATTTAAATTTGCGGTTGCCCCTTTTAGCTTTTATCGTCGTAAATATTTTAACATTTTCAGTAACGCTGTCGCGTTCCGAGTATTCGAGCCGACTAAAATATGTAAACATAGTTTTTGAAGACAACTCAATTCCACCGTACAAATGTACGAATAATTTTGCTTTAAACGCATCTTTTATAAACGATATCTAAATAAATAGAAATAAGATATGCCTTGGTACGTTTGTACTGTGTTCTGCGTGAACGCTTCATGCTAATAGCGTAGGTTTTCCGAAAAAAAAAAGGAACAGTTAGCCTTCCTAATTTTCATTATCCAGTTCGTTCTGTGCGTGATATCTTCGTACTCAACTCTACACTCTCTCATATCTTTCAGTGCTACACTTTACTAACTTGATTTGCCCTTTAGATCTCTTATCGGGAATGCATAGTCGCAGTGCCGAATTCCTAACAAAGTTAAATGGTTTTTTCTCTTTACGTGTCCATACCATCGCAGCCTACTCTCCTGCATTTTGTCAGTCAAACCGTGTACCCAGGACTCCTCGCATATGCTCATTGCGAATACGCGAACACTGTGAGGACTGTGCTTTATTGGTTTTATCGAGCTACTAAAGGATTTGAATACGAATACCTGCATGGTGAGTTTATACGAAGTTTAGAGCGAAATCTCTCTATAATTTACTAAAAGATCTAGGCTTGTTTATGACAGCAGTAAGTTCTATATCGGGGTGTCTCTAAAGTTGCGCTAGCAGGCTTCTACCAAATTTGCCTGGGCAGGGAGCGTAACGTGAGTAGTGAAGGAAGTCATGGGAGCTGCCTGGAGTTCCCCTCTATATCATACGATGGTCCCCGGACCCACGCGCTGATCCAGGGATAGTTAAAAGTTCATCTCTGTCTCTTAAAGCGATGATAGCTCAGTGGTAGTGTGTACGACTTCGCGTCGAGGGATGTGAGTTCGAATCCAAGCACCTACAATGAGCTTGAGCTTTCGGTGAAGGAAAACATCGTGAGGAAACCATGGCATGGTGGTAGGGCTTATTTTAATGCCCGTCTGGGTAGCTACCATCCTCAAGTTGGAAACCTGTCGCTAAATACCAACAGGTGTGTTCCAGCAGCTGCACTTGAAAGCCAGTTCCTCTACAGGTTTAGCGTGTCTACCAACTTGAGCCGTATCGTCACTAAAGATCAGACGAGATTATGGCCATGATGCTAAACCTTAAAGAATAATAAAAATAATTACTAATTATAAATTCCATGTACTGTAAGTTTATTCATCTGCAGGGCGTCCCGTCAAGGTCAACTTGTTTACCTCGCGATTTAATTTTCAAATATTCTTTATAATTTTCATAGCCTTTTTCTTTGTAAAAACATTATTGTAACAAATTGCACGTCTAATTTCTCTCATCGCGTTTCAGTATTTCAACATGTGTAATGAATACCGTACGCTTTATAATTATTAATTTATTTATACTTGTATATTCCCCGTGTAGAAATATTCATTTAAACCGTTTAAAAATTAATGAAATATAATATATCGTTTATAATTTTCTTTACCTCTTAAAAGACTATTCGTGAACAACAGTTTCGTTACAATAGCTCAAGTTATTTTAAAGTTAAAACTATATTATAACTAGCTGATCGGGCAGCCCTTGTCGAGTTGTCAATCACATCGACTGCAGCGACATTTATCGCGTTACGATCACTTATCGAGATAAAAGTACCCTATCTCTCAAGTTATATCAAACTGCGCACAATGTGCAAAATTTCATTAAAATCGGTTCAGTAGTTTAGGAGTTCGTCGCGGACAAACAAGGTGTCACGAAATTTATACATATATATTTGTTTGTTTGAACGCACTAATCTTAGTAATTATCAGCCTGATAGCAAAAACTCTTTTTGTATTCGTTAGTACAATCCTGGAGGAAGGCTGTAGGTAATTAACATCACGCTACCACTAGTCGGAGCAAAACTGTATTGAAAATTACAAAACCGCAAAAACCAAAACTGCACTTTGTACCCGACAATAATCCCAGGTCTTGGAAGAGACAGAGGCTCTGTATAATTAAGGTTTCGCCATGGAACGATGATGACTCAGTTGGTAGTGTGTACAGACGTTGATTTCGAATCCTTTTTTTTTATAGTTAAGGTTTAGCGTTATGGCCATAATCTCACCTGATCTTAAGTGACGATACGGCCCAAGTTGAGAGGCACGCTAAACCTGTGGAGGGACTGACTAAGTGCAGCTACCGGAACACATCTATTGGTATTTGGTCGCAAGTTTTCAACTTGAGGGTGGTAGCTAGCCAGGCGGATCAGACAAACCCTACCACCATGCTATGGTTTCCTCACGATGTTTTCCTTCACCGAAAGCTCAAACTCATTGTAGGTGCTTGGATTCGAATTCACGTCCCTTGACGTGAAGTCGTACACTCTACCACTGAGCTATCATCGCTTCAAAATGCAGTGCAATGAGCTTGAGCTTTCGGTAAAGGAAAACATCGTGATGATACCATAGCTCGGTGAATTTTCTAATGGTTGCCCGGCTATCTACCACGCTTAAGTGGAAAATTTACCACCAAATACATATTTCCTCCTTCCACTAGGCTTAGCGTGTCCACCATTTAACGTCGCTTCGTCAGTAATAAAAGAAAAAACAATATATAGACATGCTACTTACAAATACACAATTCGAGTAAACAATTTATATCCATCGAGTAGTCAACATCAAGACATCAACTTACACCGAAGTAAGGGAAGACAAAACAAATACAATAATGTCGGCAGCGTTGTTCCCAGCCCGTATACCTTTATCCTCAATTTATTTATTTATTTCATAATACGTCTTACCGGGCGTCGCAATAAAAGTGTAAACGCCGACTGGCTTAATACAAACACCTCGTAAATAAACAGGTGCCATTCGGGACAATCAACAGGCGTCTGAATAATTAATAGGCATTACACGTCAACGTGTGTTCTAAACTTGACTGTCAGGTAAAATAGGCTGCGGTGTGCACTGCCGGCCAAAGAAACCGTACCGTTCAAAATAATGGTACAACATAACGAGTTTTGAGACGGGATCTTTATTTTTATAGTTACGGCTTACCGTTACGACCATAATCTCAAGTGATGTTAAATGTCGACGTGGCCCAAGTTATTGGACACGCTAAGCCTGGTGGAGGGACTGGCTATTATAACACAAGCCTATATTAACATATACCTACCTTATTACCTATATTATATACCTTATACTTATTTATTTGGCTTATGTATTACAACTTGTGCGTATGCGGGTAATTTATCATGGTCAAGTATGAAATGTGGTTGTAACCATGCTGTGGTCTCATCTCGATGTTTGCATTCACCGAAAACTCAAGCGATGGTAACTCAGTGGTAGTGTGTGCTACTTCGCGTCGAGGGACGTGAGTTCGAATTCACCTACAATGTTATCATGAGCTTCCGGCAGCTTGAGCAAACTATAGCATGGCTGTAGGGCTTTTTCTAATGCCCGCCTGGCTAACAACCACCCTCAAGTTGAAAATCCGCATCCAAATACCAATAAGTATGTTCCGGCAGTTGCACTTGACACCCAGTTCCTTACCAACCTGGGTCTATCGTCACTTAAGATCAGGTGAGATTATAGTCATATAGCTAAAACCTTAACTATAAAAAAAGCTCATTGTTGATGGATTTGAATTCACGTACCTTGACGCGGCATGCGTAAACACAACCGACCGAGCCATTATCGCTTCAAAATCCTTCAGATAGTCTCCTGGCTCGAAGACACGAGGGTATACGTGGTATTAAAACCTTACATTATGTCTAAGCTTTTCGTTGGACGTGTATAGCCTTCCATGTGATTAGTTGTTTGAATTTATTAGTAGAGTTCGAATCCAAGCACCTACAACGAGCTTGAGCTCTCGGTGAAGGAAAACATCGTGAGGAAACCATAGCATGGTGGTAGGGCTTATTCTAATGCCCGCCTGGGTAGCTACCACCCTCAAGTTGTAAACCTGCCGTCAAATACCAATAGGTGTGTTCCGGCAGCTGCACTTGAGAGCCAGTTCCTCCACAGGGTTAGCGTGTCTACCAACTTAGGCCGTATCATTACTTAAGATCAGGTGAGATTATGGCCATAACGCTAAAACTTTAAGTATAATAAAAAGTTGTTGATCTGCATGCTGCTTGATACTGATTTCTAAAATCAGTATCGCACGGCGGAAATTGTGGTCCCAAAATAACATTCTGATAGCGTTCGAGTGTGTACGCATTCACTCGAGAATTCCCTTGATATTCGTTATCGTACCTCAATTGAAAAGGGGTCTTCGAAATGAAAATAATTTAAACGGATTTTATCGCGGTTATTTATTAATTTCGATCCCGACGTTTCGAGAGCTGTTCAACCTTCGCGGTCATGGGGCGGACTGAGGTGTAGGTTGTCCAGAAAAGTTAATGTTGTATCGGCCAAACTAATAGAAATATAGGGACCCGCGTAAAAGAACGTATAGCTGATGTTAAACACCGACGCATTACGAAGTCTGCAGTTGCTGGATATTCAGAAGAAGGCTCCAAACATCATTGACAAACCACAAATCCTTGCCAAAGAACACCGAACCTAGGATGATTCCCGAGGCTATTAAAAATAAAAAACATCCAAATTTCAATAGAGAAGATGGTTGGAAGCTAGCACAAGCCTGGGATCCGATTATACATTTAATTAAATCAGAACCCAAAAGACCAATTGCCAGACCTCAAGACAATGTGAGCTCTTTCTGCGTAGATCGGAACACTACCAATATTAAAAATTAAAATGAAGGTAGACACTGTAACATGAACTTTTCTGGACAACCTACAACTCAGTCCGCCCCGTGACCGCGAAGGCTGAAAAGCTTTCGAAACGTCGAGACCAAATCAATAAATAACCGCGATAAAATCCGTTTAATTTAATTTTATTTTGATAAGTAATATTCGCGTAAACATAAGAAATCATTTTATAAAAAGGGGTCTGTTTGTTTTAATATTAATAATTTACGTCTATTATTCTACTGCATAATCTCTTTCGAGGAACATGATGATGCCAAGTGTACAGTTTTCCCGTACATTTTTCCCGGGTTCAGTTCTATATATAAAACAACTCAAGATATAATATCAAGTATCCATCTTTTATATATAAATCAAACATAAAAAAATCAAGATCGCAATTAAATGTTTCTCCTTTTGCGCGCCTTAAATAAACTTGAGCTGATTCCCTGTATCGAAATATTTTAAAGTAATTTTAACCGGCTTCAATGAGTTAGATTGATTTAAAAATTCCCACATACACCAAGGACCCGAAGACGGCAGAAGTTTCCTATTTCTTTGACCTAATTCACGGACTAAATTTACACGTTAAATATCAAATTTTTACAATAATTTTCCACTTATAAATTGCCACGACGAAAATATAATATTTAACGTGAAGCTTCTTTACAATAAAATTAATTATAACCGTTTAATTATTAGATACTTTAAATTAATTACAAATTATTTAATTACAACGATTTTGCGAACGTGAAAATCGCGGCAGAATAAACTTATCGTACTCGAAAATTATTGTCATAATTTTTAAACCGTGTTATATTTAACTTTGTTGAACTATAATTTACTGTGTCCACAGTTTCATTTGCGTGGTGATAGAAAGTATTTGATAATTTTCGCCAGTTTTTGTAATTTTTTTCATTACTTCTTTGCTCTAATTAGTTGTAGAATTTTTTTTTTAAGTTAAGGTTTAGCGTCATTGCCATAATCTCACCTGATCTTAAGTACCGATACGGCTCAAGTTGGAGGCATGCTAAACCTGTGGAGGGACTGGCTCTCAAGTGCAACTGCCGGAACACACCTATTGGTATTTGGTTGTAGATTTTCAACTTGAGGGTGGTTGCTAGCTAGATGGGCATTAGAAAAAGCCCTACTACCATGCTATGGTTTCCTCACGATGCTTTTCTACACCGAAAGCTCAAGTCCATTGTAGATGGATTCGAACTCACGTCCCTCGACGCGAAGCCGTACACTACCATTGAGCTATAAGTGATGTTAAATAGCATAAAGTATTTGATTTCTATATCAAATACATTTTTTTTAATCCGATTGGTAGTTCCTAAAATCAGTGTGTTGAAAGAAACCAATAAACATTTTTGTTTTGCTTTATAATGTAAACTAGCTTTTACCTGCGGCTTCGCTCGCGTTAATATTTCTTTACTCAAACAAAGCGGATGACGTCATAAAAAGTTTCATACAAAGTTTATCCCTCCCTTTATCTCACTACCAATATGTTTTATGCGAGAAAAAGCAGCCTATCACCATCTCCAAAGTCCAATCTATCTCTATGCCGAAATTCATCGTCATCAATTCAGCGGTTTAGGCGCGAGAGCGTAACAAACAAACACACTATCGCATTTATAATACTAGTAAGAATAAATATAGATTTTAAGTTAAACCTAATTACGAGAAAACTGGTGGAAAAAAATGGTGGTACTATGATCCGCTTCCATTGGTGTGCAGTGTAGAGCCGCTATCTGAAACGGTATGTTATAGGTTTCGAAATAAACGAACAGGAAAACTGGCATAATATAGTGGCGGCATTCGCGGCGCAACTTGTTGAACGACGCTAATAGGGTTTGAAACTTCCGACGCCGGGTACAGCTTTGTCGCCAGCAAATTGCTGCCTGGGCACGTTTAAAAGTAAATCGCTTTCACCTATCGAGCGAAGAGACTCTCGACGCTTATTCATGTACACTTACCGTGATTATTATTTGGAAAAAATAAATAAAATAACAACGCTTCCTTTGAATTTATAACAGCTACCGATTTGCGTATCACGTTAGCTGTAGTAACAGTTTTATCGTGAGAAACAGTTATTTTACCGTTTTAATATTATAAAACGGGGAAGTTTTTGTATTTGAACGCACCAATCTTGGAAACTACGAGTCGGATAACAAAAAATATTCTCGCATTTGATAGAGAAATAATCGAAGAAAGCTCTAAGTTATTTAACATCACGCTACCACGAGTAGTAGCAAAGCTGTATCGAAAAATGTTACAAAAAGGGGCAGAAATAATTAAATAGTTTTGTGCCACCTGAACAAAGTCACGGCAACAGCTAGTCCGTTGATATAATTCTTGATAACTACTTCAATTAACTGGTGTTCCATCAGAGAGGAAAATTTGACGTAGGCATTATTGAAAGTTTCAGGAAATTCTCTTAAAGTTTATAAAAAAAAACTGAAGATTCAGAACTGTGTTGTCTTTGCTTATCTTTATAAAAAAGAACGACACGATGTCTCCCCCTTCGGTATTTAATAATTTTACCACAGCGTTATCTATCATAAATATGAACCTTTTCCTCGAAATATCGATGTGTGAAATGACCGATAGTCCATCACCGTACAAAGTCCGATATCTCAGCTGAAACTGGCCGTATCGAGGTCTAAAGACAATCAATTCAAAGCCGAATAAACATGCTATCCGATGGTTAAGCGAGGTGTTTTTTCCAAGTCCATCGACCGAAAAGGTACCGGATACATTTTTTTCACTATGCTCATTGTCAAGTGATACATGTCGCTATGAATTGTTTTCCATGCCGAGATATGAAAAATGAAATTACAAATTGTTAATTCAGCTGGGGACAAGTTTTACGATGGTTAGTCAAGTCGACTTTTTTCTACAAGTCCGTGGTCCAAAAACACCGCTTTTAAATTAAAATAACAATTATCCGATGTTCATTTGCATCGGTCGATATATGTTCCATTGAAAATATTTTCATCTCAAAACTGGAAAATTTCAGAGTTTAATTGCTTTGTTTTATGATTCCGATACGACCATTTTAACAAATGTACAGCCGTTTGGGAAATTGCCATGAATTTGTTTTTTTTTTTTTGTTTGTTTTTCCATATATTTTGTTTTCCATATATATTTGCGTTTTTATATACATAACGGAAATGGAAGTGGGCTGGGCACGTTGCGAGGGTTGGAGACGAGAGGTGGACTATCAGGGTAACCAGGTGGCCTTCCATGCTGCAAGCGCCATAAAGGCAGACCTTATACGAGATAGGCAGACGAATTAATAGAAATAGCTGGACCCCGCTGGCCACAAATGGCTCAAGATAGAGAGAAATGGTTTTCTTCAGAGGAAACCTTTACCTAGAATAAATTCTTGCACAAGAATAATTCAACATAATCTAGGATATTTATAATTTAGATACTTGACTTATATGATATATGATTATGAAGCGATGATAGCTCAGTGGTATTGTGTGTAGTCAAGGGACGTGAGTTCGAATCCGACCACCTACAATGAGCTTGAGCTTGCGGTGAAGGAAAGCATCGTGAGGAAACCATAGCATGGTGGTAGGATTATTTCTGATACCCACATGGCTAGCTACCACCCTCAAGTTGAAAGTCTACCGCCAAATACCAATAGGTGTGATCCGGCAGTTGCACTTGAGACCCAGTTCCTCACCAACCTGGGCCGTATCGTCACTTAAGATCAGGTGAGATTACGGCCCAACACTAAGCCTTAACTAGAAAAAAAAATACACTAATACTGTAACACATACCTATTTGCATGAAATTAAATGTTTTTTATTTATTTATTTATATATACTATCTATCTTCATATAAATTTATAAATCGAAAATGTTTGTTTGTTTGAACGCGCCAAGACCAAACATTCGAATTAAAAAAGAAATGGTAGAACTATCATCGAGAAAAGCTTTAGGATTATTTAATATCACCCAACAACTAATAGAAGCAAAGTTGTATTGAAACAAGACACAACAACCGGAAAGAAACGATTAAACAAATTTTACTTCAACGTGAACGAAGTCGCGGCCACAATTAGTATAATACGTAAGTGTTTTCAGATTTAAGCAATTACAATGTGCTACGGAATATTGTATATATATATATATATATAAAAAACATACACACACACAATTAATTTATCGTGAATACTCAACCCCTGAGGGAAAATCGTAATTCTATATATCCTGTATTCATTCGAATAATACGGACTATCGTATATCGAAAATCCGATCGGATTCTGATTGGGACATTTCTTATGATGCTTATTTGTGTTTAAAAACTGAATAGACGTAATTATGTAAGTACTGTGTTTTATAATAAATACGTTTTGCTAAAGAATAACTATTCGTTCAAAGTTACTTGTTTTTGCGCGCTTTATATTAGCTTCACTTGTATGTTTGTTTGTACGTTTGTAGCCGACTCCTTTGGACTTGATTTTGACCGACTTCAAACGGTCAGATTTCATTTAAACTTCGTAGACTTATCGAGGACCGATGACAATACACTAAATTGATAAGATAATTTTATAATATACGGAATAAGATTTGTTAGTTTATATAACTTTTATCTATAGTCAATAAGGCAGGAATTAATGTTCATTATAATTTCCAATAATTATCTTTAACCGATATATACAATATTAACAAATTTTCCAATACGTAAGTGAATTTTCATTGAACAAAAAAAGGAAGAATTTAAAATTACTAATTTGGAGGAAAGAGCCTTTTCCCCTGTAGAAAAATAAAATATATAACAAAAAAAAACAAAAAAAAAAACGCTTTTATAGAAAACCAAACTAAAAATTAAAAACTAAAATTTTAAAAATTAAATTTTAATAAATTTGAAGTAAGATGGTGTAAATAAAAAAAAATATTTTATTAAAAAAAAACGTAGGGTACTTTTATCGTAAATATTATCGTAATTATAATGCCTTTTACTCAAATATGTCAATAAAATATTTATAACTACTGACACCATACAACCCACGCTTTTTTTTATTAAATTTTTTTATTTGTTCTATTTTTTATTTATATTTATAAAAATATATACTTTTAGTAATTCAAATGTATTTTAAATTGTTAGTTTCGTTTTCTAAAAAAGCGTCTTTCTTAGTTCTCTTTTAAACAGTTATTTATTTACAGTAGAAAAACTATGTTTTTACTTAAATATGTCTACTTTAAAAATAACATAACTGTTTATAGAAATTTTCGAAAAATCGCCAGTCGAAACAATACAGCTCGATAGCGCGATCGGCTTGGTTTCTTTTATACTTAAGGCTTATCGTTATGGCCATAATTACACTTGATCTTAAGTGACCATACGGCCCAAGTTGGTAGACACGCTAAACCTGTGGAGGAACTGGCTCTCAAGTGCAATTGCCGGAACACATCTATTGGTATTTGGTTTGAATCCGATAATAACCCTAAGCTTTTTAAAGCCATAAAAAGTATGGGTTATCTTACTGCTATCTCCTATCCTCAAGTTGAAATATCTTCAATCTTGTATAACATGAATCGATGAAGCCTCAGTTGGTAATGTGTACGGATGCCGCGTAAATGTACACGAGTTCAGAGCCACCTACAATGCGCCTGAGCTTTCGGTGAAGGAAAACATCGTGAGGAAACCATAGAATAATGGTACAGTGGTATAACTTTTTGTACTACCCAACAGGCTAGTTACCACCATCGAGTAGAAAATCTGCCACCAAATACATAAGTATACACCTATAGAGTTTTGATCCGGCAGTTGCACATGAGAGCCAGTTCCTTCGGCTTAGCGTGTCCGCCATCTTGGGCCATATGGTCACTTAACATCAGGTCAGATTGAAAGCAGCTAAACTTATAAAGCATTAAAATATGTTACAACAGGTCAACTTCAGAGCCAATATCTGGACTACATTTAACATCCGGTTTTAGCCAACTGTAAAACATATGAAAATACAACGGTTATACGAAGCCACGAGAGAAGTGGAAATTTTCCCGGATCTTAAGTTGTTAACGGAAAAATTACGGAAAATGTGAATGATAACGGGAAATCAATGCTACAGGGTCAGTCGATGCGAGCGATAAACATCTTTCACTTCACCCCTACTCCGCGTTCGGCTGTAACGCGACATGCGATAGAAGGACGAAAAAATTTGATGCGAAGTAACAAAAAAAATGTTTCGCTTCAATAAAAATGTAAGTTAATCTTCATAGGAGCATTTTCGCTTTACTACAGCGACCAATACGTCTATAACTATTCTCATTTTCTTCCCTTTGTGTAGTTTCATAAATTTACTTTAGTCCGGGGAAACTGTTTCAAGATTTGTCAAAGGAAACATTGCGCGCCGGGATGCCCGTCTTTAACATGAAAGGATACCAATGGAAGTAATATATATATAAAAAATATATGTAACAGCTTTGTTTTCATCTCCGTGATGAAAAAGATGTCAATACAAATAAATGTATGCAGTAGAAGTGACAGGAGTATAAACCACTGTTACTAATTACTGTTTACTTGTATGTTTCCACGTCTTACATAGTCAGCCGATCATTAGGAAAGTCTGCATACACAATCCGTTGGTACTTAGATAGATGCCCTATTTTCTACGAAAACTCACGCGAACAAAGTTAGTTTCACATAATTGCTTTAAAACGTCGATATAGAGAACTATATGTTACATTTATTAGAATAAAACCAATAGGCGGCAGTAGTTGAATGCGACGCAGTGAAACTTTACCCGTCTGAGAAGGTAACTGACAAATTGGAATATGTCCCTATCTGCCAAAAAACTCTTTATACGAGCGAGCAGACTTGTGACAAAAAAAAAGGTTGCTCTGAACTATCTAATTAATTTTGCTTGTATACATTTTATATACTTAAGCGTTATTGTCACAATCTCATCTGATGTTAGGAAACGTTGCGGCCCAAGACGGAGCACACGCTAAGCCAATCGAAGAGGCTGGCTCTCAAGTTGCAACTGCTGGAACATATCTATAAGTATTTGGCGTCAGGTTTTCAACTTGTAGATAGTAGCTAGCCAGGCGGGTATTAGAGAAAGCGATTTCACCATGCTATGGTTTCTTCACGATGCTTTCCTTCATCGTAAGCTCTGGCTCATTGCAGCGATCGAACTCATGCCCATTAACGCTGAGTACGCACATACTACAAATGAGCTATCATCGTTTCAAACCGTATATATATATATATATATATATATGTATGTATCTATCATTGTAGCTACAATTACTAGCTACGCCCTGCAAAGTTGCAATGGTTTTTCACGGAGCCTTTTTCTCCCAAAGCAACGGAACATTAACGAGAGATCGCGTTAAACGATTTAGAATAAATCACAATTAGTCTCCTCGAATATCTCAATTAAATATTTATGTCGCAACTTGTTTTAATTGGTTAGTCAGGTGTGAAATATAATTGTGAAAAATAACACTTCACGTATTTCTAACTGTGAAATATATTCTGAACACGATATATTTTAATGCTATTTATATAAATCCATTTATTATGCTTTAGGTCCGAAATATTACAGGGTTGGTTTACATTCCGAAAATATCTACGCAGTGATGATCTTAAATATTCATTTAACAATATCTGTTACATATTTTAGAATATTGGTATTTGTTCGTGTTAAAATTTTATAATATGTCAATCGATATATCATTTTTTTTTCGTTAGATGACTACGACAGATAATTGGAAATCAATTGTAATTAAAAATAATTCGAATAGTTTATTTCGCTATATATCCAAATTTTATTTGTTTTTTAATCAAATAAAAAATAAATATAGTTATTTTAACGGTATTTACGATTTCGGTCATAATTAATTAATTGAGTACTTGTAATATTTGACACTGTATTTAATATAAAATTAAGTATTTCCGTTGAAAATAAAGAAATAACGCTGTTAAATCGCTGTGAAAGGTGAGATTACGAAAATATGACGTTAAAAGCTGTAATTTATTATATTTTACACGTGAAAAATATTTTAATTCTGAATCAAATTATTAATGTTTCATTTTTAATAATTAGTAATTACTCAAAAATTAATACTAATTATATATAGGGCAAGAACACTATTTTTTTTTTAATTTCCGCTAACAACTATTTTGAAGTTAATAGTTGAAAATAAATGAAAAATGATACGAATGAATGATGATAAAATATAATATATTTAAATTATTCCTAAACAGTAACTAAATATTTTTTTAAGTTAACTTTACATATGCTGATTTATTATACTAAATTTAGAAAAAACATTGTAAAATTCGGAATAACGTTATAACAGATTATGTATATATTTTAAATCTCAACTGAAATATTTTATTGTCGTTATAAAATTCATAATAATTAATTGCGTTATTTCACTAACCTATTTTATTGGTCCATAACAAAGGACTCTGCCGCTCGAATCTCCACCCGTAATAATAACGTAAATGAATTTATTTCGATACTAATCAAATTAATTTTACACGAACAAAACACTCTATAATTGATATTTAAAAAACAATCACTGTTACAAGTCGTTCGTTACGTTCAAAAAAATAATTCAAACACAATTTTCCCGACGGCTTCCTTCATCGGTACGACTGGCTCGATTTTATGTAATATATAATTTCAACTGGAGTTGATATCTAACCGTTCACGATTCGCGGCGACTTTTTAATTACAGAGGCGCACAAAAACCTTGCGGCAAGGAGTAAGGACACCACCGAAATAAAATGGCGGGTGTAGTATGGATCTGGGATTACGATCGCTTAAAGCGAAAAGTAAGTGAGCGTATCCACCGCTCGATACCGGAGTATCTGTTGCGACGTCGCGGGCCCTGCATACAGCGTCTCGCTCAAACTTTTACGCGCCCTCCGGTTTCGGAAATCGGAGGCAACTGCCGATGAGGAAAAAAAATTAAATAAAAAATATAATAATAAAAATACTCACCCGGTTCCTCTTCCGGGGCATCGGTAAGAGCTCCCGTCACTCTTTTAACAACTTTTGTAATACTTGACAACAGTTTGAGGCCGTTTATTTTACCGTGGGGCAAAACTATATTACGCGCTGCCGCGTACGATAGCGAGAACTGTACTGAGCGCCGAGGCGTGTGACTCCGAAGCTCTGCAGTTAAACAGTGAGCAAAGCGCTCTTGGCTCTCACCAACGTCACCCCCGCCGCACCCCGGGCACCTCGCACCCTCCGGTCCGACCTCACTTGGTAGGAAGAGAACCTCACTTTCTTCGATATTTTCCTCGATTTTTCCTCTTAACAAAAAAATAAAAAAACGGCAAAAATAATGCACGATTCATCGATAAATATACTATTTTAATATAATTCTGAATATTATAATATTACCCAGTTGTGCTTGCGATTTCGTTCGCGTCGAACTAAAATTCTATATAATCATTTTTGCCCGTTTTTGTAACCTTTTTCAATACAGCTTTGCACCTATTGGTGGTAGCGTGATGTTAAATAGTCTAAAACCTTCCTAAGAGATTGCTCTATCAAATAAAACAAAATACTTTTATAATCCGTCTGGTAGGTCTTAAAATTAGCGAGTCGAAATAAACAAACGAATTAGAAACCCATTAGAATAATAATAATACATTGTTACATTCGTCTCATAGATATTCCGTTACAGGGTAAAATCTCGAGAAATAACGAGATTATTCGACACGTCAATGCAGATGAATTTACACTTTAACCGATTATCAAATCTATATTATGTTCATATAACAATTTCAATCGTCACACGGTTTTTATTCAACAAGTAAATCAGTATATGCCAGTGATAATAATCTAGTTAATAAAGATCTAATTGTTGTATACAATTAGATTTACGTTCCGCTGTCCTTATATGTTTGTATTTCATTGCATGCTTTTTCATTGGTAATAAAATTCGTACGCCATTTAAGTTACCGATAAGTTAAAATTACGCTAAGTTCCGTTCTGACATTATATTTTTATGTTACAACGACATTACGGTCATATCTCAAGGACCGTTTCCCTGTAAAAAGGACAAAAGAATTGAAGTCTTAGGAATCTTGTACTGCTAGGTTTATAAATAAATGTACAACGTGCTTTATTTCCCTTCCGATGTGTGTACTATTGAGTTTGACGTCATAAGGCATTTTCTACCGGCTGACCAGGGGTATTGTAAATATAATAATGAAAAGGTACCTTTGTGGGCAGTGCAAATAAAATAAGTAATTGAATAGAGTAACGTATTATTTCTGCCGTACCGTGGAACTGTGGAATCGTTAGCGTGTTCCCTCCTTCCTATGACATTGGGTCCTGCAAAAGAAGCGTGATAAAGTGCCTAAGCAGGGTGACTGGCAGTGACTTTAGGTTCATTGGTAGTCGTTACCGAATAGGACTGTACGGTACTTTACATCAGGTGTAGTGTAGTCACTATGCAGCGAAATATAAAAACAAGATATATTCATATTGAACTCCTCACATATTAAACGAAATAACTGTAGTCAAAACTAAATAAACATACAAAGTTTATAAAACCGATTGGTTTTATGATTCTCGGTCACTAAACAAATGTTGATGTGGTTGTGATTTGAAACCGGCGTAGCATTCCAAAATCACGTGAAATAAATGTGAAATTAAATTTCATTTTGCTTTTATTGTTAACGCGTCACTGTCGATTATAATTCTGCGAGTATCGCGCCTGTATTTTTAGTATTCGTATACATATCTTTGTATCTATCATACGATTACGTGAGTTCGAACCCCTGGAATGAGCTTGAGCTTTCGGTGACGAAGGCATCGTGATGAAACCACGCCCCAGTGACCGCAGCCAAACCACAGTACTGTGATAGGGTTTTTTCTAATGCCCACTAGCGAGCTTAAATAGAAGATCTGTTGATAAATATCTACCAGTGTGTTCCGGCAGTTGCACTTGGAATCCGGTCTCTTCACTAGACTTGTGTGTCCACTATCTTGGGCCGTAAAAAAAGTACAATCTATTTCAAGATTTCTGACCCCTTGTTACAATCGACCGTCGAGTGCAAAGCAATATGAATGGATTGTTCCAACTATTACCTGCAATCCAATTCACTTGGGAGGGCCAACCTACCCGGGTTATGGTGAAATACTACCAATATTTTACCGGGTAAGTGTATAGAAGTTCACGAATCTTGGTATAATAATGGAATAATTGGTAGTAACCCTTGTTCTTATGAACTCTTTATATAGATTTAGTGTTATGGCCGTAATATCACCTGGTTCACGGGTTCTCAAGTGCCGGAACACACACGTTTAGGTGTTAGGCGGCCGATTTTTCAACTTCAGTGTAGCAGCCTGTCAGGCGGGCATTAGAAAAAGTACTCCATCTTGAATATATATGTGTGCATCATAAAAGTTAGTGAATATAACGTCGACAGATTCCCATACATTAACACATGGATACAATTGATATTAGCGTGTTAAAAATGAATGTTTCTTTGCACGTTTGTTAACCGACTTCAATTTAAAGAGCTTGTCAATTCGCTTGTATGTTTTTACATGTATTACGTCAGACCTTCGTCATTTATAAACAGACTAGCTTTTATCCGCGGCTCCGCTTGCGTTACTATCGATCTCGTCAACGTTTCATACAAAGTTTATTCCTTTCTTTATCCTATCACCGCCTCAAGTTCCCATGTGTCTGTATAGCAAAATTCATCATAATCGATTAAGTAGTTTATGCTTGAAAGCGTAACAAAGCGTAACAACCTCACTATTGCATTCATAATATTAGTAAGGAAGTAAGGGTTTGGAAAATCTATAAATTATTGACCGAGAATATTTTCCAAGGGTTTGTCACATTTCAATTTAATTAATATTGGACCTTATGCTTCTAAGATATATCAGGGAACTTCGCAAAATCGTTTGGAAAATGTATAAAGATTATCGGTAGGTTCATCGGGTAGGTCAACCTCTGACCAGAAGAATCGCGGAAGCCGTCTCTGGTATCTGGAAGCACGGGAGCTTGTAGGGTCATCGTTGTGCGTTTTAGTGGGTAGTGTTGGGTTATCAGCACTCGAAGAGTCACCATGTGCCACTCTCGCCTAGGCCTGGGCCAGGGTAATGCGTTTTGATAAGGAAGTCCGTAAAGATTGGATTTAAAAAACTGCGTTAATGTAAAATGGTAGATCTACCCGTAAAACAAGTTTCAAAGCTGTCCCTGGACTATGGCAGTATAGGTCGTTCTAGTTTTACCACGTACCATGCGATGATAGCGATGATAGCGCAGTGGTAGTGTGTACGACTTTGCGTCAAGGGACGTGAGTTTGAATCCAACCGCCTATAATGAACTTCAGCTTTCGGTGAAGGAAAACATCGTGATGAAACCATAGCATGGTGGTAGGACCTTTTCTGATGACCGCCTGGCTAGCTACCACCGTCGAGTTAAAAGTCTCCAGCCAAATACCTATAGACCTATAGACCCAGTTCTTCCGAAGGTTTAGCGTGTCTACCAAGTTGGGCCGTATCGTCACTTAAGATCAGGTGTGATTTGTCCATAATGCTAATCCATCAACTATAAAATAAAAAACCACTCTCATTGCCTACCTGGCTCATTTTACAAGACAAAGCACGTTAATATATTATTCACCACGAAAACAAAAATATATCTATAATTATGGGTATTCGGCATTTTTTGAGCAGATGTTTTTGAAGTCTACTTTATTTTCTATAAAATATATATAAATTATATTAATTGTACTGTAATTTGAAGCAGTTTGACTTCAGCTCCTACAACAATGATAGCTCATTAGTAGAGTGTACACACTGTGTCGATGGACGTGAGTTCTAATCCCTGCAATGAACCTGAACATTGTTATGGAACTGTAGCATGGTGAGATATTTTCTATCACCCTTTTTTAAAGTGATGTTCCAAGCCCTTTTACGGTAACTCTTATGGCAATGATTAAAAGTATTACCCGAACTCAGGTGATATGATAAGACACATCAGGTGATAGCAGCTGGAAGCGATGGTGACACTTCAAGCTGTCGCTGCCAGATACCAGGGACATTACACTCCTTCTAATCGACCAATTACAACCATTCAGTTGAAAGTCTGTCGCCAGAATACCTCTATTGGGCTTACCGTTTTACCAGCGCGGACCACAGTATCACTTAACATTACGTAGTCAAAATGTTTTACCTATAAAGTATAATACAGCCTGAAAGTTGTTAATAAACAGTTTTCCAAAGTAGAATGTTTAGTTAAAATAAATATATTTTATTCTTTTTTATTTTATACTTAAGGTTTAGCGTTATGGCCATAATCTCACCTGATCTTAAGTGACGATACGGCCCAAGTTGGTAGACACGCTAAACCTGTGGAGGAACTGGCTCTCAAGTGCCGCTGCCGGAACACACCTTTTGGTATTTGGCGGCAGGTTTACAACTTGAGGGTGGTAGCTAGCCAGGCGGGCATTAGAAAAAGCCCTACCACCATGCTATGGTTTCCTCACGATGTTTTCCTTCACCGAAAGCTCAAGCTCATTGTAGGTGCTTGGATTCGAACCCACGTCCCTTGACGCGAAGTCGTGCACACTACCACTGAGCTATCATCGCTTCAAAATGATTTTAGTTTTTATTTTAAGTGTTTTAAGGATCTATCTTAGCATATATTTTTCATCATCCTTATATTGACTTAATATTATATATGCGAAAGCGGGTTTGTTTATTTGTTACGTTTTCACGCCTTGACTGGTGAATCGATTAAATTGTATTTTGGTATAGATACATGGACACCTGTAGACGACGGTAGGTTAGTGTACCCGCAAAAACCTTATAGAATTTATAGGGTGTGGCGTAAAGAGAGAGAGGCAGGATTCGTTGACGAAAAACAATTAAACGCGAGCGGATCCACGGGTGGAAGCTAGTACTATATACCTACTTTTCTCTACCCTTGCAAAAATATTACACTTCCTGTAGATATGTTAAATCTATGCATTTTTATTAATTGTAACATTTAATTAATGTTATCTTCTGTGTGCTTTGGCAAAATAACAGGTTTTAATGCATATTAAAATATATAAGTAGTAGAGTGCCTTAAGCATCTAGAATTGAAAAAGCTCGGAATCCAATTACCGTTAACGAATTATTATGAGACCTGTTGGATTGTATTGTTGATAAGGTATATTAAAATGTTTACCAATTAAAAATCGTTGCTTTTTATTTAATAATAAAATAAATTAATTAAGGCATATAATATAAGACGTTACGAGCTTAACTAAGTAATGTAGTGTCAAAATCGTATTATAAATACATTTCTATCATATAATATTAAAAAGTAATAGTATGAAACAATAAGTGTAAAAAAAAAGTTTATAAAAAATATTTATTTAGTTCGCCTCTCATACATGCTTAAAAATGATTAAACTTCAATTATTCCGTTTTCGTCACTTTCTTCTACTTCACTTATTTTTAAGACAGGAGATGCATTAAAACAACTATCACCATTGCACTGTGAACACGCTGAAGTGCAGTATAAGCCACTTTTTCGACATCCGCAAGCAATACCACATCCTTTTTTACTATTACAAAATAGCATTTTAAGTAAATTATCTGGAGCTGGCGATTGTTTCATCAGTATTGGTTCAAGTTTATCAGAAACGTACCTCCAACCCCAATTTTCAACAGAAATATTATTACCTAACCATATCTGCACTTGTAAATATACTCTTTTCAAATGTTCAAACGCTGCATCAGACGTAGGTGGTAGAGATGCCAATTGAACACCCGTTTTTTTGGCTGTGCCCTTTAGAAAAGAATTAAACCTCAATATATTCAAATCTTTAACATTTTTGGGAGCACTTTATAATTCCAAAATACATGCAACGCCAGCTTCAAAAATTCTGTCAGGATCTGCATCAATATTTTTAAATACTTCAGCAGCGCCATGTAAATTCTTGCATTTTTCGAAATTTTTAGCGAACTTGTTTTTGCCTCTATTGCAAAAAGCAGACGTTGTATCGCAACCAGTGAAAGCCTGTACGAAAAGAATATGCTCTTTACATTTCGGTAATGTATTTTCTAAGCTTTTTGATGAAAAAAATTTCTGTACAACATTTCCTCGAGGTGGCTTTTGAAAATAAATTTCACGGTCGTTTGGAGTTAGTGCAGTTAATAGAACTAGTACATCAATATCTTCAGAAACTACAGTAACATTTGTTGACTGTAAATTAATTGCTGTTTCAACAATCAATCTGTCCGCATCACTTTCCGCTTGACATGTAAAAATATTATTGTTAGATAGTTTCTTCCTCAGCATGTCTATGAGTCTGCTTTTATTTTTACTATTTGAAAGAAATTTCTCTTGGCCAATTTTGAGGGGCGTATTTTCATTAAACAAAACAAAGCTTTTACAAAGCAATAATTTTTTTGATATTGCAATGTTTTTATTTAACAAAAATGTATCGAAACGTCTTGAAAAAATAATTATTAAATTGAAAAATATGCACAGCAGAAAGAACACAACAGTACCGAAACACGTTTTTCAATCGACTAACCGTACCGAGCAGCTGCCGCTGCCCTTCCCCTTCACCTTTTTTCTACCTGCTCCTTGCTTTTACGGCCCTTTTTGACTATCTGGTATCTATGAAAGATGTTTTCTAAAATGTATTTTACTTAAATTAAGAATATTTTATAAAAATATTTTGATTTAAAATGGAAAAATTGACAATTTCTTGAAATTAGTGTCAAATTAAGAAAAACCAAAAAGCAACGAAAAAAAATTGGTAAACTTTTTAGTAATTTATGTATAAAACATAATGCAGAAGGTCTCATATTAATACATTGACAGTAATTGGAGTCCGAGGTCAAACTCCCCAAGCACTCTACTAAAGATAGTTGCACCAAAGAAATTTCTACATAACCCTTATCCAACATAGGTAGAGTGTCTCCACTCTACTCTATCAGCTGTTAACTCACACTGCCCTCCCATATCTTATTCGTTCTTTCACTTCTCCTACATCTTCTACTTCGTACTCAACATTATTCTGTTTATATGGCTTTAATTTCTTCTCATAACAGTCTCATACCACGCTAACTTATTTCTTCAATTTCTCTTATCCATTCTAGTTTTTCCACTTATTCATCGTAGCATTCGCATCTCTGGTACGTGGGGGAAAATTTTAAAATTATCTGTCTGTTTGTTTCCTATTTCTTACTGGCTTGTAGCTGATGTCATGATAAGTAAACGGGAGTAACTTAGGTCACTTTTTTTTTCAAATTCTTTCGTTCAATTTCGTCCGTTACTTCCTTAGTATAAATTAAAATCACTGGCTGTCTGTTCACCACGCGACACTTTTCCTAGGAAGACGTATTTCTTGTCGTCTACACACATTGTATACGTAAGGTCGATCTCTGCAATTTTTGGAGTCCTTAAAATGGTAAGCTCCATCAGTTACAACGTTACAACAGAATGGATATGTCAGGGATGATAGTGTGAGGTGACGTGGAGGTATTTACCATTAGGTAGGCTTTCTGTATACCAAGTCCAATAAGGAGCCAGGAAGAGAATAGGCGTAGATTCTAAACACTCTCTATGGTCCCAATTTTACTGCCCTAGATCTTGGTGCTTTTCTATTTCATCCCCATTAATTGACGTTTGGATGTTCCGAGAATCAACTTCTAATTTGCTCTAACTGTGTTTACTTCTAATTTCAGATATGCGGTGGTTTCCTGAGCCCGTGCTGCATGGCTGAATGGAATACAGATGGGTGTGCATCACGAACGCCACAACTGTGGAGCTCGTCTCGGACGGTCCCAACGATATACCTCGAAATTTAAATGAAAGGGTACCTCTATTGAGTCTGAAATAATGACGTCAGTGATTGAACAAGATCTGGTTTAATTATGTGAACGGCACATATATGAAGACGTCAGCTGACTGACTCATCAAGCTAGGTACATGAGATTTGGACTGCATTTCCCTTTGGTGATGGAGATGCTTTTGAAGAAGCGAGTTTTGAAAATTAGTCCCTGCGTCAACTGACGTGGCAATGTTTGTATGGGAGAGAAAAAGCCTTCACCTATTGACTTGAAACTTGGCATAAAGACTCCGTAATAGAAGCATATAAACAGTCGTTGCAACGTTTTTAAAAATACACTCTCTATATATAGTTTTAATGAGGTATCTTTCTAAATTACCAGAGCTATTAGCTTGGGATTTGTCATGGATCCTTGTAGACACCCGTTAAGAAGAGAGACGTTACGAACACGCGTGTTTGATTGTAGTATCGCGAACGAATAATTCTCCAGCTAACAATATAAATATTAATTATTTATTGTATACAGACAAACAATATTTTTATAATTTATAGGTTAAGCCATAATCTCACCTCATGTTAACGAGGAAACGTTCAGCCCAAAGGAGAGACTGGGTCTCAAATACAACTGCCGGAACACGTCTATAGGTATTTGGCTGGAGATTTCTATCTCGAGGGTGGTAGCTACCCAGGCGGGTATCAGAAAAAGCCCTACCACCATGCTATGGTTTCCTCACGATGTATTCATTCACCGAAAGCTCAAGCTCATTGTAGCTGGATTCTACAGACTACAACAGAGCTAGCATCGCTTTAAACCATTTTAAAATTAATGTATAACGGTTTTCTTGCAATCTCTATAATATTTCATATTAATTGTTTTCTAATAACACGATATTGGAAAATAAATAATATCTAATACTTTAATATAGAATTCAATATGTATGAATTCTCTTATCTCTAATAATTTAATTTGTGCAATATATTTATTAATGTCATAGTAAGCTAACATTATATTAGATTCATTGATAAAAATTGAATTTATATTTATCAGTGTTTTATACGTTGGTGTTATTTTTTTTTTGTTAAGTTTTTAGCGTTATAGCCATAATCTCATCTGATCTTAAGTGACGTTACGGCCCAAGTTGGTATATACGCTAAACCTGTGGAGGAACTGGCTCTCAAGTGCTGCTGCCAGAACACACCTATTGGTATTTAACGGCAGGTTTACAACTTGAGGGTGGTAGCTAGCCAGGTGGGCATCAGAAAAAGCCCTACCACCATGCTATGGTTTCCTCACGACGTTTTCCTTCACCGAAAGCTCAAGCTCATTGTAGGTGCTTGGATTAGAACTAACGTCCTTGGACGCGAAGTCGTACACACTACCACTGAGCTATCATCGCTATATTTATTTAAATAGAAAATTAAAAAAAAATGTTTTAATATGTTTTTTTTTTACTTAGAATATATTATATATAAATTATGTTATATTTCAAAAAAAGTAACGACTAGTCGATTTTGCTCTAAACATGTTTAACTTCGAATGCATAGTAGATGATGTATTTTGATATCAATAAGTTATTGGCATATTTCTAGGTCGTAAGTGATTTTAATAGTTTTTTTTTTTAAGGTCAGCAAAAATAAACCCCACTTTTGGGTTCATTACATTTGATTCGTTTGTAAAATTATATAAAAACATATATAAGTTTCAGTGTAATATTAATTTTATTCCTTTAATGGATTATTTTCATTGTCAGTTTATTTTGAAGGTCCGTCAACGAGTCTGCGATGAAATAGGGCTGTTATTACAAAAGCACCTATGTGTATCGAAAATGTGTTTAGACCAAAATTCTCATATCTTCTCTGGTCAGATTCTCGTATGTTTTAATTTTGCACGTCCCATAACAGGAAGCGTTTGAGTAGTAAGCGCTTTACTCTCGCACTCGTAAGGTCAAGCAAATATCTCGGCTTAAATTGCTTTTACCCGATCTTTTTTTGCACTTTGAGTATGAAACGAGTTGACAAATACCGACAAGAGAATGTTTTTATATCAGCAGATACATGAAAAACACT
The DNA here is from genome assembly GCA_039707435.1 of Actias luna. Lineage (NCBI taxonomy): Eukaryota > Metazoa > Arthropoda > Insecta > Lepidoptera > Saturniidae > Actias > Actias luna. Next base: position 19,870,443 of record JAZHAC010000001.1, on the reverse strand, counting down.
TTTTTTTCTTCTAGATAGTATAAAGAAAACGGTTTTGAAAAAAAAAATTTCAGCGGACGTTTTTTTTTTTTTTTTTTTTTTTTTCGAACTGACATACGCTGTTGTTAGCCCCAGGGGCTTTGACAGCTTCACCGAACTTTTTGGGGCAAGTGCTGAAGGCACTCAGCCTCGAGGCAGCGGGCACGAGGGTGCCAAAACGGCCGAACCTCGGCTTGGGTTGCTGCCGGTAAGTGAAAAAGATTCACGATCCTGACTAACCAACAGGTCTTGTCTTACAAATTTAGTGATCCTAACAACGACCTTATTAGGTAAGCAGCTCAGGGCCGCGAAGGTAGTCCCTTACAGAACCGTGTACTTAACGTGTGAGTGTGCACGAATGTAATGCGGTGTCATGGTGTACTCTCAGTGATGTAGAGTGTCACTGTATCGCGCGAGCAGAGTCACTCGAGGGCTCCTGTCCGGAGGATCGAACCAAGGCTCAGGCGTCTGCGGAGGGAGGCCGCGGCGGGTGTGCGGGAGCGAAATTATCCGCTCGGCCTCGACGGCGAGGACGGCGGTTGCGCGGGCGTGTGCGCGGACACGAGCGATTGCTGGAGACAGCAGGGAGAAGCGCGTTTAATCTCGTTATTTTATCGACGGGGTCGGAGAAGCAATTGCGTGGCCGGCGCGCAAAGCCTTTAGCGTGCGGATTGGAAGTATAGCTAACTGCGTGTACTATTTTGGGGTTAGGATGAAGTTCAGCATTTTCAAAAAATTTCTTTGTAAGGTGTTTAATATATGCATACATGGACGGAAGTTCCATATCTTTATGGAGATCTACATTACGGACATAGAACGGGGCTTGGACGGCTATGCGCATGAATCTATTTTGCAACACTTGTAGTTTGCGAAGGGTGGTTCGCGAAGCGTGAGCGAATACGGGACAGCTATACGTAAGTATGGGACGGATACATACTTTGTATATTATGAGCTTATGCCTGAGTGACATTTTGCTCTTGGAGGAAGTTAGATTGCGTAGTAGAACCATAGCCCGGGAGGCTTTCTTCTGTACGTAATCTATATGTTTGTTAAAGGTAAGGTGCCTGTCTAATACTACACCAAGGTATTTAGTTTGGTTAGTCCAAGGGATATTGACGCCGAAAAGGTGTAATGTTTTTTTTATGTTCTTTCTCGCGTGAGGATCGAACATGATAGCCGCACTTTTTTCTGGGTTAATTCCTATGCGCCACTTAAGACACCAGGACCCGAAATTAGAGACGGCTCTTTGGACGCGGTAGTATACGTGAATCCTATTCCTGCCCGAGCTGAAGATAACTGTGTCGTCTGCGTAGGACCCTACTGCGACGTCGGGGAATTCGGGTATATCACTAACGAACAAATTGAACAGGCAAGGCGCTAGTATGGAGCCTTGTGGGACTCCTGAACGTATTGGATGAGGTGAGGATAGAGCTCCGTCCGCTTTGTAGCAGAAGGAGCGGTCTGATAAGTAAGCAAGGATTATGCGGACTAGTCTGTCCGGAACTTGAAAGTGATTGAGTTTATATATGAGGCCTTCGTGCCAGACCTTATCGAATGCTTTGGCTATGTCGAAAAATACAGCAAGCGTGCGCCTTGGACGGCGTAGATCCGTGAAATTGGAGAGAATATGCTCCGTGAGGCGGAGCACTTGGTGAGTGCACGAGTGCTTCGGTCGAAACCCGAATTGCTCGTGTGGTAAAAGACATTTGTCTGAGACAGTTGATTGAAGTCGGTTCAGAAGGAGTCGCTCGTATATTTTACCAATCGTATTGAGGAGGCTTATCGGGCGGTAGCTTTCCGGAAGAGATGCCTTTTTTCCGGGTTTACGGATACCTACTACCGTTGCCTTTTTCCAAGCAGTTGGAAAGTGGCAGTGAGTTATGGCCGCATTAAAGATGCAGACTAGAAGGGCTATGAGTTTATCAGGGAGAAGTTTAAGGACTTCGTTCCTAATCCCGTCAGGACCGGGGGCTTTCCTTGGCTTAAGGGCTTTTATGATCGCGAAGACTTCGTCAGTTGTAACCGGGTCTAAGTTTTCGATTGGGAGGGTCTCTCTTATTGATTGAATTGTTCGATCGACCCTCCCGACGTGTTCGGGATCAATGGTATGGTATTTATAGGGATTGGGAGAACACTGTTGTTCGAGAGTAGCAGCGAGATACTCTGCCTTATCTATACTTTCGAAGGCGGGCGGATTGCCGGGGCCTCTATCTAACGGGGGCATCGCGGACGAATAGCTGCTCTTCTGTTTACGAACGAGATCCCAGAAGGCGAGATGAGACGGTTTGATTTCCGCTAAAAGGCTGTCCCATCTTTGACCACGGAGTTCAGAGATACGAGATTTAACTGATCTTTGTAGGTTACGTAGCCTTATGCGATTTTCCTCCGTCGGATAGGAATCGTGCGCGCGTGTTGCCGCGTTTTTCTCCGTGATCAATCTTCGAATGTCATCAGGGAGTATGAAACGGCGATCGTTTACCGCCCTTACCTCTTTCGAGGTTACCCTGATGGCATTCTGGAGGTGACCGACTAGAGATTCAACTGCCAGATCAGCATCGGCCACAGACTTTATCTCGTTGGGGATCCTATCTTAGTGAGATGAGGCGAGGTTATTAAAGAGATACTGTCTGAGCTTTAGATAGTCAGCTACTTTGACTGAACCGGGAGTGTGGTCACCCGGGTGACCGAGTTGCAGAACTACTGGCCGGTGGTCGGAGTCTAGTTCATGTACGACTTCGATTTGCCGTACCTGAAGCGCGACCCCTTTTAATATGGCTACGTCTAATACTGAGGGGCGGCAGTTAGCTTGGTAATGAGTTGGCTCTAAGGGAGCAATCACGTCGAAGTTAAGCGCATTTTCTAACCAATAAAGTATCCTGCCATTAGCGGTGCTACGCGGGTTGTTATATTGAATATGCCCGCTATTTAGATCACCGGCCACTATAACCGAATCGCCGAGCGCGAAAAGTGCCTCCAGATCCGACTGAAGGAGAGTTTTATTGGGCGAGAGGTACGCGGAAACAATAAGAATAGTAGGATGACCGGTCATGCCCACTCTGCACACCGACACTTCTAAGTTGGTGAGTTCGGGAGGATCTATTGGCATGCAATATAGTGAGTTTCTATAGTATATGAGCGTGCCGCCGCCTCTTACACCGGTACGATCATTTCTTACTATTTTGTAGTTAGCAATCGCGGGATTTCGAACGCTCGGTTTAAGAAGTGTCTCTTGTATGAGAAACACGTCTATTTGCCGCTCCTTAAGGAAGCTAGCTACTAAGTCGCGTTGAGGTTTTAAATTACGCGCGTTAAAAAAGGATAAAGAAAGGCCACGGGGTCTAATTCTATCTTCCATTGCAAACTAATTACGGGGAAGCGCGAATGAGGCGTTGCATGGAGCGCGCAATGTCTGGGAAGGCCTTAATGGCCTTGAGGCGGTCGAAGTCGCGACTCGAGCTTATCATATCGTCAAACGCGATGAGGTCGTCGACAAGGTGTTCTTTGAGAAGGCCTGCGAGCCAATCGAGGCCATGGAAGGCGGATGACGACGCGGACGTGGTGGAATTTGCAGGTATTGGTTTCGCAGGTTGCGGTTTAATGGCCCACGCAGTGGTTGAGGCTTGTGCGGATGTATGCGCAGGAGTAACCCGCGCAGGACCAGGGAGGCTCGGGAAGGCCTGATTAGAAATAAGCGGTGGTGGAGCGGGACGTGCTGCCGCGGTGTATGTTGAGGGCGCTCGATGAGGGCCGCGAGCGTGTCTCGTGCGTGGGGCACGTTCACAGCCGCGATAATTCGCAGAGTGCCCGGCCTTGCCGCATAAGACGCAACTGGGAGGTTCGACTGCTTCGGGCATGCGTGGGCACTCCCTAGTGGAGTGATCACCTAGACATTTGACGCATCGGGGCCTTATGTGGCAATTCCTAGCGGAATGACCGTATGCCTGGCAGTTGTGGCACTGAGTCGGGGCGTGTTTTTATGTGGGATCTCGACTGTGACACCGGAGAGACCGCAGACTGAGGTGAGCGAGAAGATTTCTTTACCTTCCCGGGTGCGATCAAGGACAACAAGAACCATATCGTAATTTTGTTTAGTGAAAGTATGGTACATACGATGTACTTCCCGGACAGGGAAGTTCTGTTCTTTGATGGACGCGAATACCTCTTCGACGGGTATTTCCTTTGGGACGCGTCTCAGAACTACGCGCAGAAGGCGCTCTTCCTCTAGAGTGTAGGTGTAGAATTCGTGATTGCCTCCTCTGAGGAAGGCAGTAAGATTTTTGTAGTCCTCTATTGTTGGAACTTTTACTTGAATCCCTGAAGGGGTACTCAAAGCGCTAGTATAGCGTATTTTTTGTGTGTTTAGCTGAGTAGAGATGTTCAGCCACTTGGTTTTATCTTTGATCGTAACCGGGGGAGGTGCACGAATTTTGGGTTGCGCGTGTACAGCTGGTGTTGCAGGAATTGCGGAGCTTGAGGGAGTTGCAGATAGCTGAGGCACGCGAGAGTTATTAGCGCGCCTGGCTTTAGAGGCAGCAGTTTCAACTGTGTCGGGTGATAGCACCCGCTTGTTTTTAGGTTTCGTCCTGGTAACGACTGTGAAGCCAGTTTCGGGATTAGCCTCTGAATCTATGGCTTCCATTTCGGTCTCTGTTTCAGGGGTTGACTCAGACAAGAGCGGCGAGAAGGAATTCGCCGTGGGAATTGGACGGGACATGTAGGAAATCATCTCTGCAAATGGTTGAGATGCAGGTGAAGGGGTAGGAATCGCTGAAGGCGACTGGGTGCGCGAGGAACAGTTCGCGGGAGCGTCGGATACTAGTGCCTGGCGAGTGACAGGCGAGCGGGAACGGGAGCGCGTACGTGGAGGTGACGGTGGAGATGCTGGGCGGCGTGCCGGTGCGGTCACCGCGGCTGCGGGAGTGCGGATGGGTAGGGAAGTGGTTGCGGCTGGGGTTGGTGGGCGGTGAGCCGGTGCGTTTGCTCCGGCGGGTGGAGCGCGAACATATTGTGCGTGTGGGTTTTGGTGGGTTTTGGTGGGTTTGGGTGGAAAGGAATTTCTGGAACAGGTCCGGCTGTTCCTTTTCGATGAAAGCGCGTAACCTATTGAGCAGTAGCTCGCTACGATGCGCCATATCGAGTCTTCAGCGGACGTCCGGTTGTCTGTATGTACGTGATGTCTGTAGTCACGATAACGATAAAACTTCACTCTTTGAGTCCTTTATTATGTATATATATATTCATTATTTTATTCATATTTAATATGAATGCTTAAATCTATGTTATTCAGTTATAATTACGTTATGAGGCGTGAACTTTTGGATTGAATGAACAAATTTTATTTTAATATACAATAATCTATTACAGATTTTATAAAATAATCTGTAAGGATCTTAGCACGTTCCTATAAATAATAAGCGGCTATATTATGTAAGTTATTTTCTTATGTAACCTTAAGTTAAATAGCTGGCTTTGTCTGTGATTTGGTGCGCTTTTAAACGTTGTGCTTTAGCAGTGACGCGCGCACAAACACACACAGACATATCTAAAAATTATATATGTATGTTGTCACTTATTCTTAGTCACTTGCAATATTTTTTTTCACGTAAATGTAAAAAGTACACTGTAAAAAAAAACACGATAAATTTACATTTTTATTATCTGTATAGATGTTGGATGATAACGTGTTTACAAATTAGTTATTAAGTAGTTTATTTGTACGTTTATTAAATGTAGAAATACGTAAATATATGTTAAATTAATAAACTTTGTACGTACACATTTCTTGATAAGTCACATTGCTATACCAAAATTACTATTGCTACTACTTTGGAACAATATATATATATATATATATATATATATATATATATATATATATATATGGAACGTTTATTTTGAAAGTGGTGTAAGTCCATTTTCTTTTGTTTCGAGAACATTAAAGGTTACTATATTTGTTGATAATGCAATTTCATTTACCGACCGATTTTAAGTTGTACAAAACATGGGATTTTTTTGATAAATTAAACACGGACTAGTTATATATAAAAAAATTATATTAAATTAAGCATGAATTATACGTGATAGCTCATTTTTCTCAAAAATGGACACTTACACCACTTTCAAAATAAACGGTCCATATATATAAATGAATCTCTATTTCCCTCGGTCATCACAATTTCGCTGATTCTTTTTTTGTTGTATTAATTATTGTCAGCAGAAGGTTCATAAGGAAGGAAAAAATAAGGAAGTTGAGTGGAACCTTAGAAAATTTAAGAACATTTATAAAAACTCAACGACAATATTAATTTAACATAGCTATCAGTTGTCATAGAGCATTATAATAATGAACACTATGCTTTTGAATAATATTTCTTTTAACGATCATACTAATTCGAATTCAGTATTCATCGTTCAGACAGTGGTGTAAGTCCATTTTTGAGAAAAACGAGCTATCACATAATTCATGCTTAATTTAATGGTTTTTTTTTTATATATAACTAATCCGTGTTTAATTTCTCAAAAAAATCCCATGTTTTGTACAACTTAAAATCGGTCGGTAAATGAAATTGCGTTATCAACAAATATAGGGACCGTTAATTTTCTCGAAACAAAAGACAATGGACTTACACCACTTTCAAAATAAACGGTCCATATATAGTTATTATAGGTTCAGTGTTATGGTGACAATCTCATCTGACGTTAATTGAAGATGTGACCCACGATTGTGAACACGTTACGTCTAGTAAAGAGTTGGCTCTCTATTGACTGCACTGCATCTGGTGTTAAGTACAGTACGATCCAGAGCAGCGGTGACTGACAATGATCCAAAATTCACAATCAGTCACCGCTGTCATGCTGCTGGATCCCTTTCACGCCTCTTGAAGGACCCTATGTCATATGAGGGTGGGAACACGCTGACCGGAGGACGGTTCCACAGCTCCACGGTACGATATAAGTATCAACTTGAGGGTGGTAGTTAGAAGTACCAAAGCTGCTCTTGGTATCGGGCAATACGGAAGCTTGAAGTGTTGCCATGTTATGTTTTAGTGGGTAGTAGTGGGTGATTAGAATATGTCCCTTTCGCTTTGACCCGAAGTCGGGTAATGCGTTTGCGCCTTGCGGTGACGACGTCCTTTAAACACCACTTTAATAGTAAAGGTGGGAATTAAAAACAGCCCTACCGTAATGCAATCACTATGAATTTAATATACTTAAATTATTTTAATATCAAATACCGTGTCGAACACGTTCAATGGTTTTGATTATCTATTCTGTATATCCAATGTATATTATTATTTATTTATAAATTATTTAATTTTTCACATTAAAAATGCTTGTGAATACTTTGTTAATTATATCGGATGTCGACAATAATGATAGATGAATTTGATGTACGTTTATTTTGTAGTCGATTGAGTACAATTAAACCTGTGATCCGGTGTTTCGAGTTTTATTTATACTATTTACCTTTTCCCGTGGTGTTAAATAAATGTACGAAGTCGATTAGCTGTCAATGTGCAGTCTCCGCTGGTTTATTGCGATGATTTCCTTCACTATGAGTTTAGCCAGTGCCGGGTTCGAATTTGCATCGGTCAGTGGGTAGGAAGAGCCTGTTACTACTGACCGGTCCTTCACAAAGTCTACGTGTATTTTATTACCAACTGCAATAAACATTCGAGATTGTTTATCGTTCTACGAATTGAAAATTGTAATTAGAACTGTACTGAGTTAGTATCATTCTATTATATGCATATAGAATGGATTTATAAACACTTCAATGTGAAACAAATTGCATTGAACGCACAATTATTGTAAGGTATTTTCCATATTATGGTAGATATTTGTATATATAATAGTTAATAGAAAATGTTAACTTCTTTTTAACAATTTCATTACCGGAACAAATAAAACGATGTAAACAAAAATAGTTTGGAAAATCCAAAAGTAGACGCCTCATAATCTCATTTTTTTTTGTTTATTTAATAACAATTAAATCACATCGAATCAGACAGTGAAAAGTAATAGGGTTCGATTCCTAATTATACTGAAGCGTAAGAAAAAAATAAAGACCCTATTAGTAAAGTATTTCGATCGTTATCGTGATAACATACAGTATCCGCACATACAGACACTCATATGTCCGACACAAAACTTTTTTAGATAGTTTTTTAACTAGTTTAAATAACAAAAATGGCATTAAAAATATCATGAGTGTTAAAAATAGTATTTTTTCTTGATACGTATATGTATATATATATATTATTTTACAAATGCAATATATAATAAATAGAGACATTTTAAGTTTGAAAAATCAGTTGTTTTGCGTGTAGTGACAGTAGTATCCACCTCAACGCTTCGCTTATGAGGCGTGCAAAGACTGTATTGAACAGTTTTCCAGATATCATTGCTAGAATTAGTGACATTTCAGATACCTAGATGGCATTAAATCACACATTATTCGACGTGAACTAAGAGAGAGTCGGATGGTGGCGTTCACTCACAGCGTTATCCAAATGTACCCCCAAAATCAACTTATTAGTTTGACATATTTATATATTTGTCATTTCATTGTGCATTGTGATCATCGTGCTCTCATTATAATAACTTGCATAGTTAGGGAATTATTCGTGAAGCAGTTAACACTTGCAATACTAAACCGGTCGACGATATGGTGCTGATGAGTTTGCCGGAGAAAATTGCCCGAGCCAACTACCAAACCGACACTGCGTATCAAGTGACCGTAACATGGATACACCACCCATCAAACTTTTACGTGCGCCCGTCAATAATTACAGAGCATGATTTAAAATCATTAACAGTCGCTGGGAAGCGCGTTCCCAGAAGTAAACTGGCCGAGGGAAAACTCGTCGTTTATTATTCCCGCACCATGAAAAAGAAGGTCAGAGGTCGAATATACAGGGTGATGGATCTCGATTCTGTGGAAATGTGCGCGATATTTGCTATCGACTATGGTTTTTACGATGTCTCCGTTCCGTATTCGGCAATTTATAACCCGGCAGGCGACACAAGCATCGGCCCGCTTGCTATGTCGTGCCGCCTAAGTAACTGCTTCCCGAAAGAAAGAACTGTTGTGTGGCCACAGGAAGTGGTTAACACTTTCCAGAGCATTATTGTAACGCAACCGAAGCTTCTCATGTATGTTCACCTACGGATGGCCAGGTACATGTGGGTGAAGTTATATAAAGATCATGTCATGGACATCGGTAAGTGGTTGGTGGAAAATAACATGGCTTCGCGAATCGTATGGTACAGAAGGCTGTAGATGCCAAGACCGCATCGAAGGTGGAAAATCACGCGCATCTGAACTTCGTGGCGTTCAAAATTAAAAGTGCATTGTGTCATGACCATGTGAATACCATATATGCATAGTTAGTTAGTCTATAAGAAACTTGTTTCCAGTTTAGAACATTCGTTGATATATTTTTGTTATTTTATATAAACATTTATATACTAATAGTCGTTTGCGACAAAGTATTGCGTTTCTTTTTTTGTATACATTTATTTATAGAGGTTATTTTGATAGAAGTCAGTTTAACATGTAAATGTAAGAGTACATATTCGTCACATAGACATTAATTACTTTCATTATTATTTATTTTTGCTTGATTCTTATTTACTATTTTTGTTAAGTAGACCTTGCAAATATGTGACTATTTACCGAATATTATCATAACTTGTTTACGACAAAGTTCCTTTTTTTCTTTATACAGACATACTTATTGTAGTTATTTCCAAAGAATCCCATTGAAATTAGAAGAAGTTATATATCTTACACATATATATAGGCACATATATATCTTCATTATATAAAACAGTCTGTTGAGACATTTATTTTTATTTACTTTGTTTGTTAAGTAGAACTTGCAAGTAAATATGTGAGTATTTACAAATATTACCATAACTTGATTGCGACAAAGTTACTTTTTCCTTTATATAGATATACGTATAATAGTTATTGTGGAACACATTGTAGAAGATAGAAATTAGGTACATATATCTACATTATGTAAAACTGTCTGTTAAGACATTTTTTTTTATTGTTTGTTTATTAAAAGAGACTTGTAAATGTGTTGTTTTATTTTATCCCGTGTAAATGCTACTTATCAGTAAATGCTGGGATATATTCAGGATTTAGTCCATAATCTCATCTGATGGTATGTGATAACGGAGATATGATAATAGCTTGTTTTTTACGGTAATGACCAGTTATTAGACAGACGGTTAATCTGATGGTAAAAGGTTACCGACGGCTATAGACAACCGCAACACAAGGGGTATTACAACCAGCAAATAGCTGGTTCTCGCTCCCAATGCCGGAAGCCGGAAGACATACGCTGAACCTTTATATTACGGCAGTCTAACCCGAAGGTGGTAGCTAACCAGTCGGGCAATTATCCTACCACCAGGCTGTGACGGATCAAGAATTATATGGTTAACCGTTATGACCAAACCAAAGGTGCGACCGACGTTCCCCACCCCAACATGTTAATGATAATTGATGATGTTAACATGATTCCGTATTAATCTCAGAATAATTATAGGATTCGAACTCACGTCGAGTAACGTTGTGTGCGAACACAATACAACTTAACAATAATTACTTCGAACCTTTCGAGCGGTGGTACATCCACAATTCACGCTTAAAAAGTGCTTCGAAACTTTTCGTATTTTACATTCATTTTCGGTGTAATTGCTAGGTGCTTATGACAGTTTTAAAACTTCCCGTAAGTTTTGACTCTCTCGTGTAAAGCTAGCCTTTCCAATTACAGGCACTTTGACGGGATTCAGCTTTATTTCTCGAATTAAGTTTAACAATACTACGTCCTGAAAAAAGCCAGTTTAAGTTACTAACTCACAAAAAAGATCTGAGACGTAGAATGGCTAAATAAAATACATTACTATCGAGTTGAATCTTTATTTTTCATGGATTTTATCGTACCTACTTATTTCGTGGTCGAAAAACGATTAATTGCCGATTATCTCGAATAATTCAACATAAAATTCAATATTTAAACGAAAAACAGTTGTTTTAAGAATTTTTTTACTATTTTCCTGCTCATTTTATACTGCTTTTTATACTGTACTTCGATATACATATTACCGTAATAATAATTGTTATTCGATAGCTTTTTCATGCTAATAGAATATAAAAAAAACAGGCTACATGCCTGTCTGATGGTAAATGGTACCGCCTCCTAGAACAGCTGTAACACCAGTGACATCGCAGCCTTGGAGACAGTATTTAAGACCTTTTTTTTTTTTAATTCCTTATCATAACCTTGAGGGAAAACCGGGCCGGTTGTCCGTTACATCGATCTAATGTACGCGACAAGTATATTCTACAGAGCGTGCTTCCGCAATCTTGTTCCATGTATTATTTTAGTGTTAGAGGTTAGATTAACCGTGCGATCAAATTGGTTATATATCTGCGATCTGTTGTTAGTGTTACAGACGCGTCTTATATTTGTCTTTCTAACATAATTACCTATTCTCTCCCTCATATTAAAAGGGTGCACATCTAAATCTCAGTGAGAACAACGAAGTTCGATATTCTAATCTTAGCGGTACCGTGAGGCAGTGAAATAATGTCTCATCTGGTGTATTGCCTCTTCAAACAAAACGTTCAGAAACGTCTGAGCAGAGCGGCACGAACTAATTAATTTTTTTTGGCTTCCGACAAGCTTATTGTAATATCAAATACTAAATTAAGTTTCGAAGCTATGTTACTCGGTGGCGTGTACGGACGTTCTGTGTGTCAATGAACGTAAGTTCGAATCCCTGTATAAGTGAGATTGTGTCCGCAACGCAAAGCGTGTAAAATTAAAAAAAAAAATAAGAATAAATATTCCATATGATGTAATAATTGAAATAAAACTAATTTAAACGGATTTTATCGCGGTTATTTATTGATTTTGATCCCGACGTTTCGAAAGCTTTTCAGCCTTCGTGGTCACGGGGCGGACTGGGGTGTAGGTTGTCCAGAAAAGTTCATATCACTGTGTCTACCTTCATTTTAATTTTTATGAAAGTAGACAAGTTTAATGAAGGTAGACACAAAAAATATGAACTTTTCTGGACAACCTACATCTCAGTCCGCCCCGTGACCACGAAGGCTGAAAAGCTTTCGAAACGTCGGGATCTAAATCAATAAACAACCGCGATAAAATCCGTCTAAATTAGTTTTATTTCAATGAATAATATTCGCGTAAATATAAGAAATCATTATGATGTAATAATATTTAAACAAGGGATGATGTTGAGAAAACATCGACTCGAATGTAAAGTCGAATATTGAATATTGGTTTTTGAATCGTATGGAGTGTTGTAAAGCCAATAAAAAAAAATAAAATAAATAAATAAACTTCAATTCGTCTAACGTTTAACGTATGTAATATTGGTTTGTTTGAACGCATAGGGTTTGTTGTCTTTGTACGTACGTCTTGGTCAGCCTTTACAACTGATCGTATTTAAACGTATTTTAAATCGATAATAACCCAATAGGTAGTGTGTACGGACGCCGCGTCATGGGACGTGAGTTCGAATCCATCTATATTGAGCTTGAGTTTTCGGTGAAGAGAAAAATCCTGACGAAACCATAGCATGGTGGTAAGGCTTTTTATAACGGCTACCTATAGGTGTGTTCCGGCAGTTGCACTTGAGACTCAGTTCCCTTAATAGACTTAGCATGTCCAGCACCTTGGGGCACATCGTCACTTAACATCAGGTGAGGTTGTGGTCATAACGTCAAACCGTAACTATAAAAAAAATGTAGTTTGAACTGTTTTAGCGAAATATTTAGCGTTAGTAATAATACTAATATTTAATGGAAAAAGGGTTTACAAGTAGGTTTTTTTTTTAATTTGTGGAAGGTTTCAGAGGTTTTGATTGGACTGTGTAAGGAATTGACAGCTGATAGAGTGCAGTAGAAAATGAAAACATGTCGTGCGATAAAACATAGGCGCGTCTTTTTATGGTTCAAGATATCCGATATGTTCCCATCGGCCGCGCGGATATAGGTGGTATCCAACCTACACCTCAGTCCGCCCCGTGACCACGAAAACTGAAAAGCTTTCTAAACGTCGGGATCAAAATTAACATTTGACCGCGATAAAATCCGTTTAAATTAGTTTCATTTCGATGACTAATATTAGCGTAAACATAAGAAATCATTATGATAAAAACAATTGTAAAATAAAAAGAAATCTTTTAATAAGAACTCGCAAAATGTCAGACATTATGCGGTTATGACTAATGAAATTTATTCGAATGTTCTAAGGTGATCGCGCTTGACTCGGTTTTTCTTTAATTTTGTTTATTTGAACAAACATATTTTAATACGGCTCAGGATATATTTAACATCCTCGGGCTGAGTGCCTCAGTACTCGCCCACAGAGATCGGTGAAGCTGTAAAAGCCCTTAAGGCTATCAAATATTAGTCCAATCGAAAAATATACACATAAAATATCCATGTTTTATGATGTTACACATACGTATGAACCGATTTTTCAAATAAAACACCAGGAATGTAATTAATATTTTTATTTGAGACATATTGCTTGAAAAACTGCGTTATTATGAAAAATACAATAATTTATGGAAATTCGAAAAGCAAGAATTTATCTAAATAAAAGGTTTTATTCAAATAGTTGGGTCATTTGATAAGAAGAATTGCTTACTAAAGAATTTTTTAATACTTATAGACAGATATATACCTATTATATAATATATAGTTAAGGAATAGCGTTATGGCCATAATTTCACCTGATTTTAAGTGACGATACGGCCCAAGTTGGTAGACACGCTAAACCTGTGGAGGGTCTGGCTTTCAAGCCTAGCTGCCGGAACACACCTATTGGTATTTGACGGCAGGTTCACAACTAGAGGGTGGTAGCTAGCCAGGCGGGCATTAGAAAAAGCCCTACCACCACGCTATGGTTTTTTCACGATGTTTTCCTTCACCGAAAGCTCAAGCTCATTGTAGTTGCTTGGGTTCGAACCCACGTCCCTTGACGCGAAGTCGTGCACACTACCACTGAGCTATCATTACTTCAATATGATGTGGTATGTAATAGGGGGAAACGTACAATAGCGTCACCTAATGGTAAGTGCTCACCGCCGCCCACGGACACCCACAATACCAATGGAATTCCAAATGCGTTTCCGGTCTTTATAGGGGGGATTGGCTCTCAAGTGCAACTGCCGGAACACATGACGGTAGAGATTTTCTAATGTCCAAGTGACTAGCTTCTAGAAGAAGTCAAATCTATATGTACTGCCTCAACGAAACACGCAAGCTCACCCGCCGCGACCTCCTTCCGCAGACGCCTGAGCCTTGCTTCGATCCTCCGGACAGGAGCCCTCGAGTGACTCTGCTCGCGCGATACAGTGACACTCTACATCACTGAGATTACACCATCACAGCGCATACCATTCGTGCACACTCACACGTTAAGTACACGGTTCTGTAAGGGACTACCCTCGCGGCCCTTGAGCTGTTTACCTGATAAGGTCGTAATTAGTATCACTAATTTAGTAATACAGAATCTGTTGGTTAGTCAAGATCATGAATCTTTTTTCATTTACCCGCAGCAGCCCTAGCCGAGGTTCAGTCGTCCTGGCACCCTTGCGCCTGCTGCCTCGGGGCTGAGTGCCCTCAGCACTCGCCCCCAAAAGTTCGGTGAAGCTGTCAAAGCCCTTGGGACTCGTGGTTCCCAGTCGCCAGATACCAAGAACAGCGCTCACGCTTCTTCACGTTACTAGCTACCACCTTCAAGTTGGAAACCTGCCGCCAAATACCGATAGCTATGTTCCAGCAAATGCGATATAAAGCCAATCCTTCCACTAGGCTATTTCCACCATCTTGGGTTCACAATTTCACTTAACAGCAGGTGAGATTGTAGACATAATGTTACAACTTTAAGTGTAAAAATATGTCCTATTATAAGAGTAATAATATGGAAACGTATAAATCTTATAAGCAGACAATTCGACCATAAGTAATACGACTTGCTAATTCTATTGAAACGTACACTAAATATTATGAACGGCCTCTCCTTTTCGATTCGAATGAATAACGGTATTACAATATACAATGAAGAATAAGCGGTTTATAAACCATTTTCGTGAGAACGAAAACTATATGCTGGAAATATATTATTTTTAGTTTAACTTATATACAACTTCGTAATATTTATCTCCTTTATAATAACACATTTTCAATACTAAATGTACGTTTTAATTACATTGTAATGCTTCTGCCAAACTGCGTGACAGTTTATTGGCAGATGTAACGTTAGTCCGTTGTTAACAAAATTTGTCTATAATCTTTATAAACACTTTTTAGGCATAGTTATTCAATTATTATATTTTTGTATTAATAACAGCAAGTTAACGATAATAATTATGATTAACAATAAAAGAAAATCAATACATTTCAGCAGAAAAGAAATAAAAATAAATAAATGAAATTAACTTATTTTCCGTGCGGCTTCGCTCGCGTTTATATAGATATTGTTAAAAATTCGCATGACCCAATTAAAAGTTTCATACGAAGTTTAACCCTCTCTTTACCCCACTTCCTATATAGATTTCGCGAGAAAAAGTGCACTATCTCCATCTCCCTCTGTAGCATGATTCATCATAATCCATTCAGCAGTTTAGACGTGAAAGCATAACAAACAAACAAAGAAGATGAAGCTCAAGATAACTCATGATAGCTCAGTGGTAGTGTGTAAGTACTTTGCGTCAAGTTACGTGAGTGCGAATCCACCTATAATAATCTTTGAGCTTTTGGTGAAGGAAAAATCGTGAGGAAACCATAGCATGGTGGTAGGGCTTTTTCTAATGTCCGCCTGGTTAGCAATCACCCGCAAGTTAAAAATCTGCCATTAAATACCAATAGGTGTGTTCCGGCAGTTGCACTTGAGAACCAGTTCCTCCACAGGTTTAGCGTGTCTACTACCTTGCGCCGTATCGTCACTTAAGATCAGATGAGATTATGATCATAACGTTAAACAATAACTATATAAAAAAAGGTGTACATTTATGATATTAGTATGATTAAACATTCAAATCAAATCAAATCAAAAATGTTTATTCAATTTAGGCCCTAAGAAGGCGCCTATGAACGTCAAAACTACTACCGGTTCGGAAAGTAACGCAGTCATCGAGAAGAACCGGCAAGAAACTCGATCTGTATCTTTTTTTTTAAGTCTTATTCTCATCCTTATATACAATAATTTAATGTGTTACAGTAGTTATTAGCGGATGTACTGAGAGGGGCGTCAATTCCAGACATCACGATCGCTCACATATTGATCCACCCTATAATAGCCTTTTGACATCACAACCCGTTTGACATAGTTCTTGAACCCACTGTCGGGCAATTCAGTAACGTGCTTAATTATTCTACTAACTGCACCAACGAACTCACGTGGAGCTAAAAATTAATTTAATTTTTGTCCGTTTTCGTAACTTTTTTGACCACAGCCTTACTCCTATTATGATAGCGTGATGTTCTATAACCTAAAACTTTCCTCGAATATATAGCTCTATTAAATGCATAAAGAATTTTTGAAATCCGTCTGGTATTTTCTAAGTCTAGCGCGTTACAAACAAAAGATACTTCCGCTTTACCGTATGGTTAAAATTGATCATAGCAAGTTTGCATAGACGTCTTTACATTTTTTTTATGTTAACAGCATAGTGACTGTACTGCACCTGGTGTTAAGTACAGTACAATCCAGAACAGCGGTGACTGACAATGATCCAAAATTCACAATCAGTCACCGCTGTCATGCCGGTCTGCTTAGTTACCTTTTCACGCCTCGTTTAAAGGACCTTATGTCATAGGAGGGTGCGAATACGCTGACCGGAAGACGGTTCCACAGCTCTACGGTACGACATAAGCAATTTTAAGAATTAGAGATCAGCATGATGATTTGAAAATCGAAGGCTTTTATTCCGCCGATGTATTCGCCGTTCGAGAAGCTCGTTCGATAGACAACCTAGGCTTGTCTAAACAAAAGCGTTATATTGACGACAACATCCGGTCTGAACTATCCGTTACATTTTGGTTGCCATTCTTTATGTTGACCATCGTACAATCAGGGATTGAAGTGTGATCTTTACACATCTTTTTTCTCCACTTTGTATGTTTTAGCGTTATGTCCCCATTCTGAACTGATGTTAAGCGACGGTGTGGCCGGAAGTGTTGGACACGCTTAACTTTTGGAGGGACTGGCTCTCAAGTGCAACTGCCGGAACACACGTATCGGTATCTGACGGCAGATCTATCTTGAGGGTGGTAACTAGCCAGGCGGGCATCGGAGAAACCCCTATCACAAGGATGTCGAGCGAAACATTAGAAAATGAAACATGATTGAAAAAATATTAACGACAATATTAACTTCACATAACTTTCAGTTATGTTATAGAGCTTTACAATGACACTATATTTTTGATTAATATTTTTATTATTTTATTAATTTACAATGCAACACGTTAAGCCTAGTTGAGGGACTGGCTCTCAAGCGCAACTACTACTACACACCTATAGATGTTTGTCGGCAGATTTTCAACTTGAGGCTAATGTCTAAGGTCATCACGATGTTTTCCTTCACCGAGATCTCAAGCTTATTGTCGGTGGATTCGAATCATCGTCCCTTGACGCGGCGTCCGCACTCACTACCAACTGAGCTACCATCGCTTCAAACGCTATCGGTGAAATTAAATTTCGCTCTAAACTCAATATACGGTGTACGGAATAATAATAAAAGGGCAGACGAGGGTAACCGAGACGTTCAAAATTACTTAACTATGCACAACGGCTGGATGTACGAACGGCGGAATGAGGAGACATATTGCGTTGGTAATATCAACGAATGCTTGCTACCGAGGTAATGCAACTGCGCCGTAGTACACTCTAGAATTTCTCTTAGGAGTTTCATACAATATACATAAACTATATTTATTTAGTTTCGATCTGTCGAATTAATTCAAACGATAACCTAACCAATCTATCAACCGTTTGTGCGTAAAACTATGATGAAAAATGTTGGCCGTCACGTGACACCCGGCAGATGTGAGACACTTAAATTAATTACGGATTAATTTAAGACAGATTAAGGAAGGAAGCGAAAGACTCGCCGGTTGAGTCCCACTGGTAACGCCATCTAGCGCAATCATCCTACCACCCCCCACCCCACCCTGTCCTATAGTAGGACGGCCATCTTTGACGCACTCGTGACAAACTCGCGACTTTTACCTTCGCTGCTTCGTGACGCGCCCTCGGGGTTCAATTGAACACTCAAATTCATGTTTTTTCTCCGCACCCTATATTCGCGAAATTTACGCACGCAAGTTATACACGTTTCTGGGTGGCTGTACGTTCGAGTTTTAGCCGAATACCGCAGAAAGGATCTTCAAGGGTACTAACCGACATCCTTTACACAAAGATCATTTTTTTAATTACCCGCGCCATTAAGGCTTTCGCGGGCACTTCTCGTGTCCACTCACTAAAATCCCACGGTGTCCTTCTATCGCCTCTTGGACCGGGGAACAGGATCTGTCTTCATATTACATCTACTCCCAGTAAAAAGTATATACAGTTATACAAGATTTAAAAAATACAAAGTGTATATTATAAGGGTATAGGAATGGGGAGGGTGTTGACATTAACTAGCGTCATACCGTCTGCCGTCACGCCAAGTAGGTCGTGTTTTTTTTTTTCTTCACAATCCATTCAACATACCGATATCAAGACATATACACGATAAATAGTAAAATGAAAAATGATGCGTGCCTTCAAAAAGAGAACACAGCTTAGAGATCGAGCGAAGATAACTTAAAAATAACAATACTCAATTACGATAGCTTAAATCACAAAAAACGAGTTCAACTCCAGCTTTATAGAAATTGACGAGTAACAGAATAACATATCAACAGAGCGTCCTCTATTATTGCATTCTGAAGACATTCGGATTAAAGAGGAATGTTGTTGACCAAAATTGGTTCGAGTTTGTAGATATTATGGCCGAGCCGATAATAGAAGTTTCACGTCAATATAAAATAACTTACCAGTCCATTATATAATCGAAATTGACTCATTACGATACCTTGACAACTAGCAGACCTGGAAATTTCGCATGGAATTTACTTTCATGCGATAGACACCCACTAACAAGAGATTCTATGATTATGAGCGGTTAACAGTATAGTAGAAATATTTCACTGCCTCAGTACTAGTTCTCCAAAGTAATATACCTTACTGGCTTGAAGTTGTGACGTAGACTTTCATTAGGAACGAATTTTACGAATACCAACGCGCGGTTAATGAAAAAACCGTGAACGAATTCGGGTGGCACGAGACAGTTTTACATACAGATAATAAAAATAATTACGTAATAAAATATCGAGACGAACTTCTTAGTTATCCGTGGATTTACCGTGTAAGTGCCGAGTCCATTGTGGAAACACCGAGCAGATCCTAAAACAGCGAAAGCTAAAGACAGCTTTGTGGTAGTGTGTACGACTTCGCGTCAAGAGACGTGTGTTCGAATCCAAGCACCTACAATGAGCTTGAGCTTTCTGTGAAGGAAAACATCGTGAGGAAACCATAGCATGGTGGTAGTGCTTTTTCTAATGCCCGCCTGGGTAGCTACCACCCTCAAGGTGTATACCTGCCGCCAAATACCAATAGGTGTGTTCCGGCATCTGCACTTGAGAGCCAGTTCCTCCACAGGTTTAGCGTGTCTACCAACTTGGGCCGTATTGTCATTTAAGATCAGGTGAGATTATGGCCATAACGCTAAACCTTAAGTATAAAAAAGACACGTTCCAATATAGAAGTTACTGCAGTCCAAGACAGGCCTTGATCTTGTATTAAATCTAGGTCATTTATTAGCTCGTAATATTTATTTGTTTTTACAGTGTGGTCTTTTGGTATATCTGTTTCCCATTATATGCATTAAATAAATATTTATTGTTTGTATACAATAAAAACGAATTATTTCTGGCAACGTCCATATAATATGTTTCATGTCATGTTATTGTTTGTCGAATGCATTATATGCCACGAACACGCACGTTGCCTGAACAATGGCTGACCAATATAATGAATTCTGAATTCGCGGCGCCTGTTAGTTCGCGATATGAACACAGAATTCATTATGCAGTTCCGTTAATAAACGAAAATCCGCCCTCCCATATTATCAGATTCTTACTAATATTATAAACGTGAATGTATATTTGTTTTTTCCATCGATCGTCATATAATGTTACTCAGCAATGGACTTAGTATAATGCGCTATCTTCTAACACAACTGCAGAGTCTGAAAGGTAGAAAAAGATGGCTGTCACGGGACGCCCGGTGGATGTGAAACACTTGAATGAATATTAGAATTTATATATAAAAAAAACTAGTAAATATAATATGGAGTAAAATAGCGATGCGGTGATAGCTCAGCGGTAGTGTGTAGGAACGCCGCGTCATGGGAGGTCAGTTCGAATCCAACCATCTACTATGAGCTGAGCTTTTGGTGAAGGAAAACATCTTGAGATGACCGTAGCATGGTGATAGGGTTTTTTCTAATGCCCAACTGGCTAGCTATCACTTTAAAGTTGGGAATCTGTCGCCAAATACCAATATGTGTGTTCCGGTAGTTGCACTCGAGAGCCAGTCCCTCCAATAAAGGCCGACAATGCATTTGCGATTCCCCAGGAGTTGTGGGTGTCCATGGGCGGCGGTGATCACTAAACCATCAGATGACACGCCTAAATAGAGTCTTGTTAATAAAAACGAAATATTTTTCTTATAGATAATAAGAACATTACATTTTTCACCGGTAATGCAAGCGGATAGATTTTACTGCCAATATACGCCAATAAATGTTCCAGATCAATAACTTATATAGACAAAATCTACGTTCCATGTATTTTTTTAGCGTTACTTAAAATTTACTTTTTACACTTTACAAGTTTACCACTATGGCCACAATCTCACCGGATGTTAAGTGACGATGTGATCACACATGGCGAACACTCTAAGCTTAGTGGAGAGACCGGCTCCTAAATGTAACTACCGGAACACACTTATGTATAGGCATGTTACAGGAAAATTTACATAAAGAATTTACATTAAGCACCCCACGCTTTTTTACAATAAAAAGTTAGTTTTTTTCTATGTAATAGCAGGCAAACGAGCAAGCGTGTCACCTGATGGTAAGTGGTCACCACCGCACCCACAACACCAGAGGAATTGCAGGTGTGTTGCCAACCTTCATAATAATTCTAGCCTTGAAAGTTCCTGTAAATTGTTTCCTATTTTTATTTGTGTTTTTATTAGAACGTTTTTGTTATTTGTCTATTATTTATTTTTGACTTACCTCTAAAATGTAGTTTAGAGTTTATCGCTAACCCTGAGAACCCTGACCAGGATACTAGAATAAACGAATAACTTTATTGTATAGTTATCGATTCATAATAATTGTACAAAGTTTAAAAAGCGCGTTATAGTACAATGTATCACATTGTCCGTGACCTAAAAATCCTCAATAGAGGCAAGGTAAGTAAATATATCGAAGAAGATCGAGGCAGGCTCGTGTAAACAATAGCAGATAATATACGCTAACCTCTGATAGGAATTCGGTATTTAGATCGCGAATTCCGATCAAGATATTGTGAAGCGAAAACGTTTGTTTGTTTAAACGAACTTATCTCAGGAACTACGTGTCCGATTTCAAAAATTCTTTAGGCATTTGATAGAACAATAATTGAGGAAGTTTTATGGTCATATAACATTACGCTAATATCAATAGGTGCAAAGCTGAATTGAAAATAGTAGCAAAAACGGGCAAACATTGTTAAATAATTTTTAGATCCACGCGAACGAAGTCGCCGGCACAATTAGTTTAGAATGTACATTACGTTTGTGCGTATATATTACAAAGGATTTTTTTTTTACTTTGATTTATTTTTAATGTTTTCGAGTCTCGATAGGCGATTGTTGAATGAGTAAAGCACTGACGTCACGTCACCAACACGCTAGCGTCACGTTCATATATACAAATAAACTGACATTACAATTGAAATTATTTACAATTAATGTTTTTTTTATATACTGCGTAGCATAGTGACTACACTGCACCTGATGTATAGTACAGTCTTAATCAATGCCGACTGCCAGTGAAGCCAAATTCTCTGACAGTCACCGCTTGTCAAAATGCCCAATCATAGTCAAAGGCCCAATGTCATAGGAGGAAACACGCTAACGGGAAGACGATACCACAATTCCATAGTACGACAGAAATAAGAATCACCAAACTTTTTAATTCGCGATTCAATAGGGGTCACCGTGACACTGTGACACCGAAGCCGCGCACGCGTATTTCTGTTATATCCGTATAAATCCGCGGTATCCGTTTTACATGAAATCGTTTTTAAACAGTTTACACCTAAAAGGAGACACAAAACATATCGCTGCATATTTCGTATAACCAGGAAATACAGTAAAAGTACTTCAACGTATGTTTGTGCGTTAAAAGTATGTCAACGAATTATGAATATTTGTGCATTACTCGACGTAGCGCTCCCCCGTACCGCTATACTATAAAAAGGTGCTACATAACGCTGGCTACGATCCTAGGTCCGATCCTCCGGAAAGGAGCCCTCGAGCGACTCTGCTCGCGCGATACAGTGACACACTACAACACTGAGAATACAACATCACTCTGCATACCACCCGTGCACACCCACACGCTAAGTACACGGTTCTGTAAGGGACCAAAAACCTGTGGCCCTGCAAGTTGTTTGCCTTTTTAATTTTTAATAGTGGTTCTTTTGTTTACAGTCAGATTCATACAGTTCATGGGCGTTTTAATGCGAAGACTACGTCCTTCCAACACCGATAACTCAGTCTTAAAACAGTACAGTACAATCCACTCCACCGACTTCCTTGCCTTTCTTAACAATTAGTAATTTATCTAAAGGCCTACTCCAGTAGGCCAGCTCTTATTATTTTATATAATATTTTCTCTTCCGGCAGCAGTACATGCCAAGGGCCAGCCACAACGGCACCCTTGTGCTCGCTGCCTCGGGGCTGAGTGCCCTCAGCATTCGCCCCAAAAAAGTCCTGCCAAGCTGTAAAAGCCCCCCGGCTAACTGCGTATGTCCTGTCGAAAAAAAAGAAAAAAAGCTGGCTACGATAATGCTTTACTCATTTCTTTCGCGCAATGCCTACATAACGTCCACCTAACTAAGTAGGTCACTCAGGATAATATAATCTATGCCACCCGAATTTCTTGCCTCATTCGTCACTGCTTTACTTACATGCCTAATCCAATAGGCCGGTCCTTATCGAGTTTTATTTTATTCTTACTCAACCAGCCTAAGCCGAGGTCCTGCACCCTCTGCCTCGAGGCTGAGTGTCCTCAGCATCCGCCCTCACAAAGTCCTGCCAAGTTTTAAAAGCCTCTGGCTACGATATACGTGGTAGACTCCCAAGCGAGACTGATAATTCTGAGTTAGTTATCATTTTACCAATAAATACATACATCCTGAAAGTGCTGCCAACATGTAGACGGAATTTCTTGTCGGTCCTTCTCGAGGACTGTGCTTTTCGAGCCGGTGGTAGCTTTGACGCACATAAGCGCCTTCCCAGAGCCTAAATTGAGTAAACCTTTTTAATTTAATTTCAACGGATACCGGTGAAATTTGTATCACCGACGGTCATCGTTATTTCTGCACTATAATTTCGCGTCAAGGGACGTGGGTTCGAATCCAAGCACCTACAATGAGCTTGAGCTTTCGGTGAAGGAAAACATCGCGAGGAAACCATAGCATGGTGGTAGGGCTTTTTCTAATGCCCGCCTGGGTAGCGACCACCCTCAAGTTGTAAACCTGCCGCCAAATACCAATAGGTGTGTTCCGGCAGCAGCACTTGAGAGCCAGTTCCTCTACAGGTTTAGCGTGTCTACCAACTTGGGCCGTATCGTCACTTAAGATCAGGTGAGATTATGGCCATAACGCTAAACCTAAAGTATAAAAAAATAAAAACCATGCTAATTTAAGAGACGAACAAAGGAAACATACATCGTAATAAAATCATAACACGACGGCAGGAAGTGTTCTAATTCCTTCGGGTAATCGACTCGTCTTCCTCGATCAAGCTTACGTGGAAATTCATTTCCCTTCGACTCTGAAGGATGTGCAGTCACTTAGGAAAATGGAAGCGACGAGACAAGACGCCGACGGATGAACCTTCAATATTCAAAAGGAAGTAACCAAGGCATTTCATGTTACCTAGCTGTATCCGCGACTTCCTTTTTCTAACGATGTATACAGAATTGTCTCTATTGGTGGTAAATCGATGTTAAATAATCCGATCAGTAGTTCCTATGATTAGCTCGTTCACAAAACGAACAAACATCTTAATCTTAAATCTATATTAATATTATGAAAGGATAGCTCAGTGGTAGAGTGCACGACTTTGCGTCAAGGGACGTGAGTTCGAATGCAACCACCTACAATGAGCATAAGCTTTCGGTGAAGGGAGATATCGTGAGGAAACCATAGAACGGTGGTAGAGCTTTTTCTAATGCCTGTCTGGCTAGCAACCACCCTCAAGTTGAAAATCTGCCGACAAATACCAATAGGTGTGTTCCGGCAGTTGCACTTGAGAGCCAGTTCCTCCACAGGTTTAGCGTGGCTACCAACTTGGGCCGTATCGTCACGTAAGATCAGGTGAGATTATGGCCATAACGAAAAACCTTAAGTATATAAAAAAAAGGTATTTTTCCGCAACTCCGAGATTTATAAGGCACTTCCTACCTCGCACAGCCACTCTGTGGAACCAGCTGTCGCCGGCGGTCTTTCCAAACCGTTACGACTTTGGAACCTTCGAGAAGAGAGCGTATTCCTTCCTTAAAGGCCGGCAACGCACTTGCAAGCCCTCCGGTGTTGCAGGTGTTCATAGGCGGTGATCACTTACCATCAGGTGAGCCTGCTGCCCGTTTGCCCCCTATTCCATAAAAAAAAAATACATAACCTTTACAATCAAACTATGAGATGGGTAGAGAACGTCGCATAGTTCGACCACTCCCACGTTTTCTGGCGAGACATTGCGGAAGTGACGTATCGATACGTTAAACGGCGCTAAGCAATTTTCATGTAACTTCAGTTTTCGTTTTAATATCTTCGACATTTCAGCTCATTACGTATATCGTTGATGTCACATTGATTCGACGTACGGTATATTGTCCAAATCGGATTAAACGACTCATTAGTTTAACAAACGTAATTACTAAAATCTGATTAACATTTGAAACGAACGCGCAAAGGCGTATGATTTTAACCAAATATTCTCTACTAAATGTACTCAATAGTCTGAAAACCCTTCTACCTCTTTATACAAAATCAATAAATTCTTATCCGCCACGCTCTTTAAGTTACCTATATTTTGGTACGTTATAATCTATATATTATTATTAGAAAGCGGAAAAATACCTTTGTTTGTTCGAACGCACTAATCTTAGAAAATATATGTCGGATTTCGAAAACACTTTTTATTGTATACGACAGAGTAATCATTGGTGAAGGCTTTAAGCTATTTATCATCACGCTATTATTAATAGAAGCACAGTTATAATGGAAAAATATTATAAAAACGGATAAAAATCACACTCACAGTAATATTATAAATACGGTAGTGTGTTTGTTTGTTTGTTACGCTTTAACGCCGTATCCGGTGAATCGATTATAATGAGTTTTCGTACAGAGATCGATAGGACTAGGGAGAAGGAGATAGGCTAGTTTTATTCGTGAAAAACTTGAGGAAGTGAGGTAAATAAAAAGACAATATTAACGCGAACGAAGCCGTAGGTAAAAGCTAGTTATTAAATAATTTCTAGTTCCATGCGATCGAAGTCCCGAACAAAGCTAATCTATATATAATAGAAAAATACAGTTTCATGCACGCTCAATGTCAAAAGCACTTATAAGGACGGGACTTTGACCATTCGAAGCGGCGACGTTAGTTGATAGTTCTAGGTTGCTTAGTGTTTTGTATACCATCACCCCTTTGTCATTATCTTTCGATTCACTTTTGTGTATATTTTTCCCTCGCCTATGAAAATAAAAGGCGCCTTGTGTAACGGATAAGCTAGGCTAGAGTATATAGTTGTATATAGAGCACGTAACGGACTGCACATTATATTTGCTTCATTGAGAGTTGCAATAAATGGAAAAAATATAAAAAAGTATGGACAAGTAGGTAGACCGACCAAAGTCAACTCATAGAGAGTTTATTATTAAGAGGCTTCCCAACAATTACGTAAGCAGAATTTTAGGTAATATTAATCATAAAATCTAATACAGAAAATATGCAGTAAAATAATAAAAAATAACAGAGTATCGTAATTAAAATCAATATTTATTTACTTGGGAAATATACAGTTCTTTGTCTTATAAACATATACACAATAAATTATCATATTCCAATTAAGTTTCCTTGTCATGAGAAGGTTCTTATGAAAGAAAAAATTGAGGAAAATTTATAAAAACTTAGCGGCAATATTATTTCACATAACTGTCAGTTGTCATACAGAATTACAATAATAATATATTTTAACTAATAATTATACTATTATTTTTTAATTATATTTTTTTATTAATTATACCAATTATAATTCAATATTGATAGTTAAGATAGGACAGCGTCTGTCGGGTCAGCTAGTATGTCATAAAAATATATAATTCCAAACGTATTACTTGACATCAATCAATTTGAAATCTAAAAAAGATTAATTTGTTATATAAAAATAAAAAAAAACACAACTACAACAATATACCGTGAAATTTATAATAAATTCAAAATGTAAGCTATATTAAAAATGTATACTAAGAGAATTAAATAAAATTACAGACACAAAACCAACTAAACACTTATCACAAACGTAATTTATTTTTATTAACATACTTTTGTTATTATAACAATTACAATAATAATTACTGTAAATATACTATTGTTATTACTAAGAAAAGTTCACGCAATGAGCCAACGAAATGTATAGCAGATATATGCGCGTACACTCATACAGTCGACAGTGGTGACGTAGAGAGACGCACAAGCGGTATAAGTGAGGGTCTTGTCGTTTGCCGTCACGGCATGCTGGCATCTTGCCAGCCAGCCAAAAAAGCACTGTCTACCATAGCTACCAAACTTCACACGACCTGAAAATTACCCGAAAACGCAGCCAAAATTCATCTCACCGTTTTAGAGCATTTAAACACACACTTTAAATATGCACACTAACTAGCTAAATGCTACATGTCATTTACTTCCAGCTAACCAGCAGTATCGTAGTCAAAAAATATATACTGATATCATTCTAAGTAGTGCAAATAAAACATTCAGTGAAATCAGGAACTAAATAGACGTTCACACGTAGAATTTTATATATCGAATAGATTGACATTTGAATGAAAGCCTTTCAGGGTAATGGACAATATGGCATAGCCAATATCTGTCATCATATCGAGGCCGATCACGCGCGCTCGTTTTAATTCTATCACCGACAGTCGTATGTGAATATTTCAGAAAACTGCGTCATGTGAAATATGCAATAGCTCGTTACACTATTATTAAAAGTAAGGTAATCCTACCTTACTAAGATAAAAATAAATCGCAGTATACCTTATGTCATATTTATATATCTTGTAGTTATATTAAAATATATGTAAGTCATATTTAGGACATACAATTATACGGGAAGAAAACAGCGTCTGAGATCTGTATGTGCTCGGCCTGGTTTAGGCGCTAGGATTCAAAACTATGTCTTAAGATAAATGTTATGTATTGTAGTGTAAAAATTCTTGTCAATAAAGTTATTATTATTACAACAAGCTCACAGTTATTTGCCAACGAATGCGAGACTCGTACATCGGCAGTTTTGTTCGCTTAAAATTATTAATCGTTAAAAGTTTCGATTATATTTCAGAGCGCACTTTGAGCTTTTTAAAATTGTTGGCAGGTTGTAGGCGTATGGACGACGCGTCAATCGATTTCAATTCTGATAACTGCATCGAGTCAAAGCTTTTGTTGAAAGAAAACGGCGGCAGAGCTTTTCCCAGTACCCGCCTGTTTTTTTACGTTGTATTTAAAATAATTTTCTTTACAGACTTCCTCATCGAAACGCGTAAATGTGTTAATCGGGCTCAAGCCAAGGGGAAATCAGCATGCAGTTACTCATCGAGTACTAATCACCCGATGTACCTACTAAAACGTACCACGATGAGACTTCCGTATTGTCTAAGACCAGGGAAATCTTTCACACTTTATCGTGCCTATCTACCACCCTCAAGTTGGAAATGTCTGTAGGTATGTTCGGAGCAGTTGTACTTGAGAAACAATACCTCCACTAAGTTTAGCGTGCCGAAAAATGGCATTGTATTGCAAAATTGTAGGATACGCGAATTGTATGACATTTAACATAGAAGATTAAGTGCAGCGTACTTTTGTTTTATTATATAGTTAAGGTTTTAGCGTTATGGCCCAAGTTGGTAGACACGCTAAACCTTTGGAGGAGCTGGCTCTCAAGTGCAGCTTCCGGAACACACCTATTGGTATTTGGCAGCAGATTTTCAACTTGAAGGTGGTAGCTAGCCAGGCGGGTATTAGAAAAAGCCCTACCACCATGCTATGGTTTCCTCACGATGTTTTCCTTCACCGAAAGCTCAAGCTCATTGTTGGTGGTTGGATTTGAGCTCACGTCCCTTGACGCGAAGTCGTAGTAGGTTTGTTCGATAATAAAGTGCAGTAGGTCTCCCCTACAATACGGATTATTTTCGGGTATACATTAAATTGTGTAGAATGTCCTGCGAGGGCAGAGTTAAGATACCGAATTCCGGAAACATACCCTTCAATGATTTCGCGATGGCCTATATTGTAAATTGCTCGAACTAAACGCTTTGGTAAAAGAAATACGGTGTGTACCTCGGCTGCTGTCTTCAACAGCAAAATACTATAAGGCAAAATTGTAAATATTATTCAGAAATAAAATAAATCTCACCATTTTTCTATTAACAAGAGAAGCTTCATTACCTTATTTATCTGTATTTACTATTGACGTACAAAAAAGGGTTGCTATTAAAAAAGGTAGAAAGCTAAAAACCAAAATCTGAATTTGTAACATAATATAATTCAAAGAAATACCTCCCTTTGAGATTATAAGTAAGATTAATTTTTACATTTTTAACTTAAGAACTTTTACATATTTTTTTTTTGAATATAAGCGTTATTATATTTCTTTGCAATAGATCTTGTGAAAGTCATTTGTGAAAAAAATGTAGACGCTTGTATTTAACTAACCTCGAGGGCACATTTTATTTATTCAATTCCCGTCTGTCTAGCCCCCGCCACCATATAACTCAAATTCTGTAATCAGGTAGCTACCTATAGCTATGTTCCAGCAGTTGGTAGTCACTCCACTAGGTGTCGCATAATCAGCTCATATGTTCTGTTGTGTTTTAAGTCTATTAAAATAGCTCCTTAATCAATATCATAAAGAATACACGATTCTGAATAATCTTCAGAAATTCTTTATCGCTGGTGCCTCTTTCAAACTCTCTCTAACATACACATACGTCTTCTTACTAGCCCAGCTATACAATATAGCTGGTCAAAATATTCAAAACTATTTATCAGATATTGAATACGGACGAATTCATTACTATAGAATATTTAACCTACCTTCCTTCCTTTAGTTTATATATATAGGAAAGTAGGTTAAATATATATGCCTGCGGAGGAACTGGCTCTCAAGTGCAGCTGCCGGAACACACCTATTGGTGTTTGGCTGCAAGTTGTTAACTTGAGCGTGGTTGCCAGTTAGGCGGACTAAAGAAAAGGCTCTACCACCACGTTATGATTTCCTCACGATGTTTTCCTTCACCGAAAGTTCATTGTAGGTGGATTCAAACTCACGATCCTTGACGCGGGGACGTAAGAACTATCAACTGAGCTATCATCGTGTATTAAAAGTTTACAATATGACAGCAAGTGCAATACGATAAACGGTTTTTCAATATCTTAAAGAGTTTTCATTTAAAATATTCCTTGAAACATTTTCAGTACAAATGCTAATTTAGAATAGATTATTCGAGAGCAGAAATATATATGTATATTATTGCATCCCGGCTAGAGAATGAATCTCGGTGCAACGCTGGCACCGCCCACCGCCCACGGCTTCGTTTCCTAAAAGAACCGTTGAGAGTACTTCACTGCAGCGGTCGCTACTTCAAACTATATCAGTTTCGAGGCATCCTGTAATATATCCTATATTATTAAGTGAGCAATTCTTAAACATATATATTTTTTAATAACTTTTACGTATCTAAGAAAGGGCTCTAACGAATTGAATGAAATCTTAGACATGTTTCAAATCGAAATTAAAAAATATTTCCAAGAATATTAATTATATTTGGACTTTTTAAATTTGTTTGTACGTATGTAACATCACCAAATGCGGATATGTAATAAATATGTGATGCGTATATTAACATATTTTTAGAATCAAACAGAATTTAAGAAACCCTGTCCAAAACCTATACGTACAATTTACTAGCTTTTACCCGTGGTTTTGCTAACGTTTATATTGAATTTTGTCAAACAA
The DNA here is from genome assembly GCA_039707435.1 of Actias luna. NCBI lineage: Eukaryota > Metazoa > Arthropoda > Insecta > Lepidoptera > Saturniidae > Actias > Actias luna. The sequence goes on along the minus strand of JAZHAC010000001.1, from coordinate 19,839,739 downwards.
TTCTGATCCCGGTGCCCGCTATTGTGCTCGTAGTCATTTAAACCCGAGATCCTCACTATTATGGCGATAATAGCTTACACATAATCGATAGATATATGCTGTCTAAAACTTTTTTGTAGGATTATTTAATATAAGCATTTTCATCATACATTATATACGTGTAACTCTAACGGTTTTTGCACCGCACGCCACAATAACTCGCAGATGGCGGAATTTTTTCCTACTTACTTGACACTTATCGTTATATTTTGAACAATTCACATGATACCTTTATAAATTATAGCCTATGTGATATTCTGATACATAAGCAATATTATTGCAAAGTTTCATTGAAATTGATTCAATAGTTTTTGCGAGAATGTGTAACAAACATCCATACAACTATACAAACTTTCGTGTTTAGAATATTAGTAAGGATATACCAACAAATAGCACAATAAACAATAAAAAAGGGGAAAAAAATACAAGATAATGTTCATAATGATTTCTTAGGTTTACGCGAATATTATTCATTGAAATAAAACTAATGTAAAAATGTTCATTTACATTGGTCAATTATATATGCTCACGCCGTTTTATAATAACACTAGCTCTGCCTGTGACTTTGTTCGCGTGGTAATCAAATTTTTATTTAATCAATTTTGCCCGTTTTTGTAACTTTTTTCGATACAGCTTTGCTCTCATTGGTGGTAGCGTGATGTTAAATAGCCTTTCTAAATAATTGATGAATGGAATATAAAAATAATTATTAAAATACGTCTAGTAGTTCCTAAGATTAGCGCGTTTAAACAAACTTTTTCTGTATAGAAAATTAGTGTATACGTGTATGATACCTTTAAACGTTATTAAATTAAGTGTAATGTAAAAAAGGATTGGTAAATTGTTGAAATGAATTTGAAAGAGATCAAACATGAGATTGAAAAAAAAACAAAATAATTTTAAAGAATTAATAATTAAGAAAATAGTTATAATTATAATAAAGCGTTGTAACCGTTATTCCAATTTAATTAAATTTGGAATGTTAGTAAAGAGTAATCAGAGGGATGATTGATATAGTCTGACACACGAAAGTTGATCCTGGAGTAAATTCAAATCATAAAACAAGGTAAAAATTTAATAATCAATGACAAGTGTCGTTAATTTTTCGTAATGAAATAAATTACGATTTTTTTATAAGTGTCAAAATCTTGGTGTCGGTTCGTCTAGCGGTGACGGACCACCGCGGCCTGGTCAAACGTGCGACGCCGTACCCCCGGTGGACGGGCGTGGAATCCTCGTCGTTGTGAGTGAGGAAGCTGTATACCCGCCTCGGTGATAGCTGGAAGATGTCAGTTTGCCGTAAGGGTAACGCACGAACCGGTCGAGACGTACGACGTAATAACAACTTTTTTTTTTTCGAATGTACGTACACTGTCAGCTGGCTTTTGCAGTTTCACAGGGCTTTTTGAGGTGAATGCTAAGGCCACTCAGCCCGAGGCAGCTGGTGCAAGGGTCCTAGTGACCGGACCTCGGCTCGGGCTGCTGCCGGATAAAGAATAACTACTGGAGTAGACCCTGATGTACAGTAGTGACGAAAGAGGCAATGAATTCTGGTGGAGTAGCTTATACTGTGCTGAGCTTATAGTGACCCACTTAGTTCAATGGACGTCGTGTATTCAATGCGCGAAAGAAATGAGAAATGCCATTGACTTTAGAAAGCATCTGGTCAAGTAGCTATATATATATAAAAAATATGAAAAACCACAAGCAAAGCCGCGGGGTGGTCCTTTACGCGACCGTGTACTTGTCGTGTGAGTGTGCAATCCAGTGCCTCGGTCGATGTATCTCATCCTATTGTATCTTCTCGAATAGCCAATTACCGATCGGTGAGTCGAACTTGATCATCATTCGGTAACGTGCCTTCGTGGGTTACTCTAAAGAGATCCATTGTGGCGATTTACACTTTTCATATTCGTTACCGTTTTACTAAATACTTATTATAATATATATATATTTTGCGGTGGAACGATGACATAAGACATGTCGCAGGAAACGACTGGATAAAGTCAGACAAGGACAGGGAGTCATGGAAAAGGATAGAGGAGGTTTTTACTCAAACAGGGGTCCAAATCTAATAAATAATACTGACATTAATTATACGCAAACTTTTTTTTTAATTCAAGCAACGGCTTACTAACAAACATTGTATTTTTTTACTGTCAATGCTTAAAGCTGTGGCCGTAATCTCACTTGATTTTAACTGACGATACGGCCCAAATTGGTAGACACGCTAAACCTTTGGAGGAACTGGCTCTCAGGTGCGACTGCCGGAACACACCTATTTGTATTTGGCGGGAGGCTTTCAAGGGTTACTGCTAGCCAGGCGGGCATCAGAAAAAGCCCTACCACCATGCTATGGTTTCCCCACGATGTTTCCCTTCACCGAAAGCTCAAGCTCATTGTAGGTGGTTGGATTCGAACTCACGCCCCTCGACGCAAAGTCGTACACACTACCACTGAGCTATCATCACTTCAATGTTTATCGAGATTTGGATTCAATGGATTTATTAGTATTATAAATGTTACATATAATCTTACACCTTAGTATATATTGACACATTTATACTAGTTGGAATGAACATTTCTTCTACCCCCTCGCGGGCCCACCCCCAGGGGTGCGAGGTTACCGTGTCAGGGTGTCCCCTAAGACGGTGGGCGTCGGCTCGGCTCACAGCTCGGGTGGGCCGGTCTGATGGTCGACGTACATATATTATGTATCACTATGAGTTCAAACTCTATTCAGAGAGTCACTTCACGTATCCCGAGTGCTCCCTATCTTGAGGATCAGTGATGCGTGTATGTACGCGGCTTCTACTAGTAATGTATGATAAGGTGGCGCGAAGCGATGATAGCTCAGTGGTAGTGTGTACGACTTTGCGTCAAAGGACGTGAGTTCAAATCCAAGCACCTAAAATGAGCTTGAGCGTCGGTGAAGGAAAACATCGCGAGGAAACCATAGCATGGTGGTAGGGCTTTTTATAATGCCCGCCTGGGTAGCTACCACCCTCAAGTTGTAAACATGCCGCCAAATACCAATAGGTGTGTTCCGGCAGCTGCACTTGAGAGCCGGTTCCTCCACAGGTTTTAGCGTGTCTACCAACTTGGGCCATATTGTCGCTTAAGATCAGGTGAGATTATGACCATAACGGTACTCATAAGAATAAAAAAAAAAAAATGTGGTCAGAAGTTCATCATCAGAAGGTCATGGGACCTGAGTTCGGTGAAGGAAAATACCGTGACGCAATCATAGCACGGTGGTAGGGGTTTTTCTAATGCCCGCTTGTCTAGCTGCCACTCTCAAGTTGAAATTTGTCGCAGAATACCGTTAGGTGTGTTCCTATAACTATAAAAAACTAACTATAAAAAAATCTTATTATCGCACAATAACAGTGTTTCTACGATACAGAGGAGATATAAAAAAGGATACTTTAGAATTTGTAATGTAATATAATTTTCCTCATCGATAGTTGATATCTTGTCTTAAACTTCTGATGTTTTATCTCCGCCCATTGTACTGGTCTATTACTAAATATCATCTTCGAAAATAGAAGTTTTCTTGAGACGCGTCCTGAATTCTGTATTGGTTTAAAGCAAAGCTCGTTCAAATTACATCCCGGCGGCTGTCTTTGTTTTATTTTATTAATAAATCTATTTTAATATAATATTTATTACACAGCGGCAAAGTTTATTACTCGAACACGCTAATCTAAGGAACTACCGGTCGGATTTCAAAAAGCCTTTTTGTATTTAATAGAATATTATTATAAAGTGGATGAGTTTGTTTGTTTTGTTTGAACACGTTAATCTTAAGAACAAATAATAGGATTTTTTAAAATTATTTCTGTTTAGAAGAACCATTTAGAAAGGCTTTGGGCCAGCGGTTTCCAAAGTCTGCGCCGCGGCGCTCTGGTACAGCGAGAAGGAGGGGGCTGTGAAGCAATTCTCCTTACTATTCTCGTATCATTGTACCTATATATTTCGACCAGCTAGACAAGTTAGGGCGCTAAGACAAAATATTCAACATGTATATGCACCGCGAACTGAAAAAACTGGGAGCTCGTACTTGAAGCCATTTAACATCACGCTACCACCGACAGGGGCAAAGCTGTATTTAAAACAGTTACCAAAACTGGCAAACCGATTAAATAACTTTAACTTAATTGATATATAATATAAATGAAAATCAGGCGCCTAATAAAGGCGTGTCTACCAACTTGGGCTGTATCGTTATTTAATATCAGATGAGATTACGACCATAACGTTAAAACTTAACTATAAAAAGTGCAGTGTGCGATACATTTAATATGCAGGTACTTGATTATTTTATGTCCCATATGAACGGTGCAAGTCTCTTCAGCTTCCGTTTACATATTACTCTTCATAATTAATATTAGTTTAGCAACTAACTTTCGTTTCACTTTGCTCTACTTCGAGCTTTATGATTAGGATGGCATGTAAATTTTATATATACTTTAGCGGGTTTGGGGTTAGCGGTACGTATCTCAACGGATATTAAGTCACGACGTGACCCAAGAGGGACTGACTCTGAAGTGAAGCCGCCGGAACACATTTATAAGTATTTGAAGGCAGATTTTCAAGTTGAAGGTGGTAGCTAGCCAGACGGCCTTATGAATGGTATAGTTTTGATATGATTTTCCTTGACCGAAAGCTGAAGCGATGATAGCTGAGTTGGTAGTTTGTATGTTCACGTCCATCTACAATGAGCTTGAGCTTTCGGTGAAGAAAAATATCGTGATGAAACCGTAGCATGGTGATAGAGTTTTTTCTAATGCTTGCTTGGCTATCCTGGGCGTTAATTAATATCAGGTGAGATTGTCTCCGTAATACTAAACCTTAAGTATAAAGAAAAAGCTCAAGCTCATTGAAGGGATTTGAATCCATATTTACTAACACGTCGTCCGTACACGCTACCACAGAGCTAACATTGTTTCATAACTCAAAAAAGGTAGCGAAATAAGTTATTATTACACAGTTTAGTATCTCCACATTATTGTTTTCAAGTGTATGTACAAAATTTCCTCAGGCACATTTATGATATTTCGTAGTGATTTACAAACATCTCTACCTACGCAAACATTGTAATTGAGACATTATATTAACTGAGATCTCATCTTGAAGAGTTTATCCACGTGGATACAATAGTTTCCCTGAAACTCAATAGTAAGTGCAAAACTATAAAAGAAATTGTAAAAAAAGTTAGCGCTGTATTGAAATAAATCAATAGCGAATAGAATTAATAGATCGATGATAGCTCAGTGATAGTGTGTACGACTTTGCGTTAAGGGACGTGAGTTCGAATCCATAGCACAATATACATAATCCATAGCACGGTGGTAGGGTTTTTTTTAATGCCCGCCTGGCTAGCTACCACCCTCAAGTCGAAAATCTGCCGTCAAATACCAATAAGTGTGTTCCGGCAGTTGCACTTGAGAGCTAGTTCCTCCAAAGGTTTAGCGTGTCTACCAACTTGGGCTGTATCGTCATTTAAGATCAGGTGAGAAGATGGCCATAACGCTAAGCCTTAACTATAAAAAATATAGATAAAATAATTCATCACCTTAACTGATAAAGTGCCTTTTCGACCCGTCCCATACATTCACTTACAGACGCGTATGTCAATACGCGCTATATACAGTTAAGCATGTCACAGAATATATTTAAAAAAAAAAAGTCTTTCTTGTTATCATTTGGGGTGTATTTAATAGTACTTTAAATTTAATATAAACTAATAAAATTGTATATCAGTCCTGTAAAATGTTAACAAATCTATAATTTATAATTTAACATGAACCAAATTTACAAAATTAACATACATATTTAGTCTCTCGCCGGCGGTAGTCTTGCGGTGTTTGATATTACATGTCCATCGTAATTCAACTCAGCACGTCGCTACCTCTGGCCACCTCACCGATATATCATACATTTCTAGAACACTTCGGTTCACTTTATACATAAACATGTGTATAGTAGAAAACATTACTGCACGCCTCGTAAGCAAAGCGTTGAGGTGGGTACTACTGTCACTTCACGCAAAGCCATTGATTTTTCATATTTAAAATGTCTCTATTTATCATATATTGCACTTTTAAAATAATATATATACACACACGTATCAAGAAAAAACACTATTTTTAACACTCATGATATTTTTGATGCCTTTGATTTGTTGTTTAAACTAGTTAAATAACTGTTTAAAAAAGTTTTGTCTCGGACGTCCGTGTGTCTGTATGTGCGGATCCTGTATGTTATCACGATAACGACCGAAATGTTTTACTAATCGTGTCTTTATTTAAAAATTATGCTTCAGTATAATTAGGAATAGAACCCTATTACTTTTGGCGGTCTGATTCGATGTGGTTTTATTGTTAGTAAATAAACAAAAAAAAATGAGATAATGAGGCGTCCTCTTTTGAAGTTGTGAGTTCGAAGCCCAACCACCTACAATGAGCTTGAGCTTTCGGCGAAGGAAAACATTCTGAGCAAACCATAGCATTTTTTCAATACCCACCTGGCTATCTACCACCGTCAAGTTGAAAATTTGCCGCCAAATACCATTAGGTGTGTTCCAGCAGCGGCACTTGCGAACCAGTCTCTCCTATAAAGGCTGGCAACGCACCCACGATACGTCTGGCGTTGTGGGTATTCATAGGCAGCGGGGATCACTTAACACCAGGTGACATGCTTCGCGTACCACCTATTTCAGAAAAATAATAAATAATGATACATAAAATGTATTCAGCTGATTATATTCCCTATAACCGAACTATGTATAACTTAACTGCAATCTACAAGGTAGTTTTAAGTTCGCTGATATTTTTAAAGTAAAATACATTTATGTGGGCGTCGAAAGGAGGCTTTTACCGGCAGTTGGCATTTATTGCGCTTTTAAAATAGCTTTCAATTTTGAGACGTATTTTTCGTGCGCAAAGTTAATGCATACAGGTGAAGTGCGTCTATCTATGTAATCTAATATATCTAACATCATGTAAATTTGTAACCGTAACACTAAACCAAGCGTAAAATTAATAGTTTAATTTATTAATAAAAAAGTAAATATTACGTTTTCTCCAATACGGTATTCAATGTTCAATAGAGAGATTGCTCTTCTGAACAAGTTTTGATTCGCGAAATAGGATCTGTTCTTTTCCTGTGGGTAGTTATCAAGAACAAAGGCTGGTTAGACGTTACTTATTTTACTTGGTCTATTGTCCGTTATCATGTTTATTTAAAATTGATATTAAACCAGACAAGTCAGTTTTACTAGGATAAAACTTTATAACAGAATCAGTTAATAAGTAAACTCTTTCATTATGTTTATGAAGCGATGATAGCTCAGTGGTGTAGTGTGTACGACTTTGCGTCAAGGGACGTGAGTTCGAATGCAACTACATATAATAAGCTTGAGCTTACGGTGAAGGAAAACATCGTGAAGTAACTATAACATGGTGGTAGGGCTTTTTCTGACGCCCGCCTGGCTAACTACCACTCTCAAGTTGAAAATATGCCGGCAAATATCAATAGATGTGTTCCGGCAGTTGCACTTGAGAGCCAGTTCCTCCACAGGTTTAGCGTGTCTACCAACTTGGGCCGTATCGTCACGTAAGATCAGGTGAGATTATGACCATTACGCTAAACCTTAACTTTTATATATTACAATGTTTAGTTTTAATTCATTTTCTTGTATGTCAATCCGGGTTGGATTTTTTAATTGATTTTAAATTAACGTCCCAATGAGTAACATACTTGAAATTTCGACTGCAGCTCAGAAAATGAGAAAAAACATGTTTTTTTTTTAGTAAATAGATTATGATCCATTTATAACTGACTTCACGATCAGCTATATACTTGAATATGGTTCAAATCTATCTGACAGATGAACAGAATATATCAAAATTTCATTCACATAATGTTAGGATAAAAAAAAATTAGTAAAAAAAAATATATTTTTTATAGCGGGCTAAAAAGTAAAAAATTAAAGATTGGTAACGAAAAACATGGGGCGCATGGTTAAATGCATTGCATTGTAAATTAATTTGTATTTTATTTTATTAATTAAGTATATATTACAGTTACTCTAAGTACCATATAGATAGGCTTACCATAATTACGAAGAGCCAAACCGGGACGCAGAAGAGAAAGAGGCTCATTTTCATTTTGCTTTTCTCTTAATTTGTGTCTTTCATATTTGAAATGCAATCAAAATTTTGACCGGGACGCCGGGACAGGGATCTCAAACCGGGACCATCCCGGTCAAACCGGAACGTATGGTAAGCCTACATATAGATAATGTTTGTAAAATTCCATACTACATATAGCTAGAGCCCTCAAGTAGGCGTTGTCTTTAAATATATACGAGACTAACTATATACCCCCAAGTCTTTAGTGAAATACTTCAAATTGTCTACACCGCATCTTGAAAATTATTACCTCAAATTGTAACCTGGAATTTAGTATACATATTCCACCCACATTGTGTGCCTACATTGATAATGGATTTTATTATTATTCGTTGTAAATGTGAAAAATGCGAACGCAGTCGAGTACGCAAGCTAGTTATTGCCAAATTGAATTGGTGTCAATCGCTGCAGCTTGGAATCCTTAAATGAGCTTGAGCTTAAGCTTAGACACTCGAAGAACATCCTTATTCTACAATAAAAAAAAAAGTTACCTATTAAAAAAGAAAATAAAGTTTCCTTAAATAAATCAGTATATTTTTCTAATTGTTTTAGTTACGATAATAATTATAGAATATATATAAATAAAATCAATAGATTGTATCTATTTCATCTATATTATAAAGCGTATTTTTTTTTTGGTTTATTTCATCGCGTTTAACTTAGACGCTACTGGTAGAGTTTCAAAAACTATTTTTGTATCTGTTAGAGTATTTATTTAAAAAAACATTTTTGATTATCTAACATCACGCTACTACGAATAAGTGGAAAGCTGTATTGAAAATAGCTACGAAAGCGGGCAAGAAATGTTAAATATTTTTTACTTCCACCCGAATGAAGTCGCGGGCACAGCTAGTATAGTATACGCACGCAAACATACAAGGGAGTCAAAAGCGGCCATTACGGCTTAAGAGATCTAGAGCAAATTTCGAAATTAATATATATTTTTTCTAGTTGAGAAAATAAAATAAAAAATGTACGTTATTCAATTCATCTAATTTATTATAATAAATATGATATACTACCGAACAGCTGACGCTTATGACGTGTAAACTATACATGCGTGTCCGTAGAGAACCTACTCGCTGTCAGGAACCAATAAGCGTGCACTCATGACTGGACTCAGCCAATAGCATACGCGCTATGGATAACTGTCTACACTATACAACTATATTGTGAATTAGAACACATTAAAGAAAGGGTCGTAACGTATAAATCATACATTAAAAAAAATATAGTTAAGGTTTAGTGTTATAGCCATAATCTCACCTAATCTTAAGTAACGATACGGCCTAAGTTGATAGACACGCAAAACCTTTGGAGGAACTGGCTCTCAAGTGCAACTGCCGGAACACACCTATTGGTGTTAAATTTTCAACTTGACGCTGGTAGCTAGCCAAGCGGATATTAAAAAACGCCCTAACACCATGCTATAGTTTCCTCACGATGTTTTCTTCCACCGGAAGCTCAAGCTTATTGTAGCTACACTCTACCACTGAGCTACCATCGCTTCATATTTGTCATTTTGATTACGTAAAACACATTTTGCTTTGTCAAGCGTCCATCCGTAGCGTCTGATAAGGAATTACGTTCCAATAAATATAGAGAAAAATTATATCGTTCCAGTACCGATTTTCCAGAACTACAATCCCGAACGACTTGACATTTGGCAAGGATTTTCCTTTCACGGCGTCAACATCCGCCGTAGACATAATTTACTAACACGCACCGATGACGCGTAAAAACGTTAACGTAGTAACCAATTAATATTCTCAGCAAACAGATGAAATCATATATTCCGTAGAAATCGTGTTACATGATACAACATATTAATGCTTGAGTGCGTCGTAGACGGTAGTGATAAACATAGATTCCAGTCACATATAGTTATCGAATTAATTCAGATGACGCTTCACGTAACCGGCTTCATACCTGCAAACTCGTAGGGCGGGTGATGCATTCTGCAGTTGTGAATTGCGTGGTTGAAATCGATCGTAGTGCTACGCCGTAGTACACCGTAACTTTACACGTGTGTGTGTGCTACGTATTCGAAGATGGTTTTAAACATCAAATGTACGCTGTTCTCAGTTGGCACTCACTATATAGAAATCTTGTGTGTAATATTGTGTTACATTTGTAATATTTTGCATGGAGATTTGGGTGTGTGTTGTGATGTGTTTTTTGTGTTTGGTAATCTCGCTTGGATCTATCTCACTGGTTAATTGGACACTGGCGGATTTAGGCACATCGCGCATGACAAAAATTAAATGAATTATTTAAAGAATATATATTATTTATTAGTTATGTAACGTTTAAATTAATTATCTACTTAGAGAGTAATTACATTTTGAAATTTAAAATTTGTCGTTTCGCAACTTATTTTGTGCGTAAGCATCGCTATTAAAAAAAATTGTTTCTCATTCGTTTCTCAATAATTTTACTAATTTGTGGATCGATGGTACGCGATCGACCGGCTTGCTTGGGCGATTTCTAAGCAAAATAAAACTACCAAGAATTAGTTGATATATTATTTTCATAACTGTTTAACTGTACCACAGTACACTTAAATGAATTACAACAGCTCAATCGGGTAATTATATGTTCTCATTTGTAATAATAACTCGTCGACAAATCAATTAATTTTACATCTATGAAAATTTTTGACAACTCGATAATAGAATTTTTGAACGAATGTTTCTTTATTCTTTATTCGAAACGGCCAGTGCACGATAGTAACGGCGGTAATCAAGGCGCCACATTATATGCATATAGAAATGATATATCATCATATTGTTTTATAAAACATTTCAAATAATACAATAAAACAATTTGAAGCGATGATAGCTCAGTGGTAGTGTGTACGACATCGCGTCAAGGGACGTGAGTTCGAATCCAAGCACCTACAATGAGCTTGAGCTTTCGGTGAAGGAAAACATCGTGAGGAAAACATAGCATGGTGGTAGGGATTTTTGTAATGCCCGCCTGGCTAGCTACCACCCTCAAGTTGTAAACCTGCCGCCAAATACCAATAGTTGTGTTCCGGCAGCTGCACTTGAGAGCCAGTTCCTCCACAGATTTAGCGTGTCTACTAACTTGGGCCGTATCGTCACTTAAGATCAGGTGAGATTATGGCTATAACGCTAAACCTTAAGTATAAAAAAAAACAATATATTGTGTACGTCAGCTGAGACGCAGGACTGCAGGACTCTTGATTTTTATGAGTCGGACGATTTCACGACTGTCAGAGTGCAAGATGCGCAAGGTACATTGCGCAGAAAAAGTAGTGCTTGCAATAATTTATCTCGTCATATAAAGACGCCTTATAAAGAAATCGATTCTGTAGGAGTGAATTTCATAATTTCATATACAGTTACGTCCCTAGCCTTAATTAAAAAAAATCCATGCGTCTCGTTGAAGATTTTCAAAATCGCAACTTGCCTACGAAATTTACAAAGTTATTAAATCTGTTTGACGAAATCAAAATTAACGCGAACGAAGTCGCGGACACAGCCAGTATTTGGATGAATCACCCTGGATACAGTTTTCAGTTCTCACGAATACGTAATAGGTACTGAGAGACATCGTGGTTTGTAAAACTCCAGTGTCATACAATAATGTAATTATGGAAACATTCACAGGTTTGTATGACAGTCCGTTTAAAAAATATTGACTATCAGTCGACATATGATAATATCAGGTCGCTTTATCTTTGATTTAGATTCTATTATGTTAACTGTAATATACTGTATTATTTGTAATGATTTTGATATGAAGTCATTATTTTATTAATTTAATTTTTCCGTTCAATTTGATTTACGTCTCAACGGAGCTTTGTATTTAGATATATAAATAAATAATAACGAGCTAGCGTGTCACCTGATGGTAAGTGATCACCGCCTCCCATGGACACCCACAACACTAGAGGTGTCGCAGGTGCGTTGCCAGCATTTATTAGAGGGACTGGCTTTCAAGTGCAACAGCCGGAACATATGTCATGGTATTTGTCGGCAGATTTTCATCATGATGGTGGTAGCTAGCCAGACGGGCATTAGAAAAAGCCCTACCACCATGCAAATAATAATAACAATTTCCTAACGCGTCAAAAGAGACACAACTTCAAAACCATCATATACACATTATATTTACAGTAACCATGAAAAAAGCAAGTCAAATAAAGTAACCTTATTCCGTAAAGATTATTCCTACGTTGACAGAATTGAAGTCGCGACCTTCAGTGGGCTTTATAGCTAAATTAACAGCCACAGATTTAATAACGTATTTAGTATTTCACAGTCAATTGCCACTGGCTATGAGTTAGAAATTAATTTTAGTGAGATAATTTACGTAGCGACTTAACTGTGTTATTTGTGGATGATTACCCCAACACAATGACATTAGATTAAATGTATTTACAGTGGAACCTCGATAAGTTGAAAATTTCGAAATATCGAAAAAAAAAAAAACAAAGTTTTGTTTCCTTCCCGTCAAACACGGAAACACCCGTTATCTATAGTTCGAATTTTTTGGAATCTCCCTTGATGTTCGACACATAGAGGTTCTACTGTAACTTAATTACTTTCGTATACGTAAGTAGAAAGAAAGGTGGTGACATTTTATAATAGAAATCATGAGTGCGTTAAACGGAGTGATTATTGGCGTTATGAGAAGTGATGGAGATCGATGCGATCGCAAATTACATTAGAGTCTGTCGAGTAATTTTATACGTATAAATATTCGAAATAAAAGATTATCAACTTATAATATCGACAATAGGTACGTTCCGACTTAAGCTTCACTATTACTGCATGTTATAAAACAAAATTACTTGCCAAGTCTGTATATGTATCCGCGATCAATTAAAATACCTAGCCAAGGTGTTTTCATCGATACATAATTCGTTAAAAAGGTTTAGGCTCAGAATGAATTAAGATTTACTATATAATTTATATATTAAAATACCTATGCATAGTGTTGTGTGTTCTCTTACACAAATAAATATACAAAACGCGAATTTATAATACTCGATAACGCACGCAATGAATTTGATATTTTCATAACTATTTATTTAATTAATTTTATTCTTTCGCCTGACCACTCACAGCTGATTATGAAACAGCTTATTATTTTTGAAGCGATGATAGCTCAGTGGTAGTGTGTACGACTGCGCGTCAACGGACTTGAGTTCGAATCCACTCCACCTACAATGAACTTGAGATTTCGATGAAGGAAAACATCGTGAGGAAGCCATAGCATCGTGGTAGGACTTTTTTAAAGTAACTAGCAACCACCCCCAAGTTGAAAATCTACTGCCAAATACCAATAATGTGTTCCGGCAGCTGCAATTGAGAGCCAGTTCCTCCGCAGGTTTAGCGTGTCTACCGACTTGGGCCGTATCATCACTTAAGATCAGGTGAGATTATGGCCAGAACGCAAAAGAAGTTATTGGCTATAACACTTTACGTATAAATAATAAAAAATATAATGGTATGTGCCGAGAACAATGGTCTACGGCGGCAAATATAAACATCGGATAAAGTGAAATTAATCTAGAACCTAATTCACATCGGGATTGGTATCTGAATATTATAAATATCAAGTTTATCTAAGTTAGTTTGTTTATATGGGTGCGTCGTTCAGACTATATATATTAGTTCGCAGCGGAATAATTTTTACCTATCTATAAGTATTATAACGAATCCGTAAAGGAACCGAGGCTATAAATTAAATATTTTTAGAAAATTATATTTGCCATACAAGTTCTTTTCGATATAGAAGTAATTCTTTTTATAATCTATCCGTCCTTTTATACGTACCTACGTCATTATGAAACTACTGTATATAAAACGAAAAACTGTATCCAGGAAAGTCCGGTGAAGCTGTCAAAGCCCTTGGGGCTAACAGCGTAAATCAGGACGAAAAAAAAAAAAAAAAAAATGTATCCAGGACGGGAGATCAAAGTTAAAATCTTGCTAAATAACCTTCATTTCGGATTAGAATAGAATCTTCGCTTCCATATCAATATTATTATAAAATATACTGCAATTCAATTTGAATTATATGATTCTCAGAAATGAAACGCAATACGTCTCTCTACGGTCAAGTTATTACGTACGAGAAACGGCAAAACAATGCCTGTAGTACCTACAAAATAGAAATATAGAACGTGAACTTCAGTTTCGCAATAATTTTCATAATAACAGCCTAATTCCAGTTAAAAGATGGACAGCGTCGCTTAACGGTATTCAAAAGCCTCCGACCCACGCCTATGTCGAAATCTGTGGCTCGATCTAAATTTGAGGAATACGTATAAACTGTATTACTTTTAAAAGTCACCGAGAAACAAGTACGCAACATTATTTGAAAGTATATTTCGAAACGTCAAAATATCCGCGGCATGGAAGCCGAATCCGATGAAACAGTTTAAAGAAACAAAACGGGAGTTTTTTTTTTTTTAATTAATTTCATCTGTATTCTTAAACGCAACACTTTTTCAAGGAAACCAACTGGCTTATTTTAGAAAGCTCTGTCGTAATATTGCTGTGCTTACTTGTGATCACGAATACACGTGATTTAACTAAACGGAAATTTTTGACATACCGTTGTATATGCATTCCTGTGTAACCAGTAACACAGTAATATTTATATTTTGATCGTTCAGTGTAGTGGGCATTTCTTAGAAGTAATAACTTAGCGTTGAAAACATGTTATGAATAGAGATGAAAGCCATATAACTCGAATTAGATTAGATAAGTACAGTGATAGGTTTTATAACATAATAATCTCACCTGATCTTAAGTGACGATACGGCCCAAGTTGGTAGACACGCTAAACCTATGGAGGAATTGGCTCTCAAGTGCAGCTGCCGGAACACATCTATTGGTATTTGGCGGTAGAAAAATTTGACGGCATTAGAAAAAGCCCTACCACAATGCTATGGTTTCCTCACGATGTTTTCCTTAACCGGAAGCTCAAGCTCATTGTAGGTGCTCGGATTCAAACTCACGTACCTTGACGAGAATTCGTACACACTACCACTGAGCTATCATCGCTTCAATACACAATAAATCACATATTACAAAGATTCCTTACTTCCTTACAACGACGCGTTAAATTTAACCTTTCACCAAGAGCGGAGGATCTGTTACGGACATATGCATACTTTAAAATATCGTAAATGGTGCCCTTAGCGCTGACTTCCTTGGGCAAATCGATTTTAAATCAATCGTTCAGTACGTGCGCATCAGTTATTTCGATCAACCAATCAATAAGAAGTTTTAATAAAATAATCCACTGTTTCGAATGTTTACATATGACAACGAATTTTGTATTCACCAAGAACATATTTCACGATAGCCTAAGACATTACAAGAAATGTTTATCTGAATCATAGATTTCAATATAGACCTACCTATGTATGTGTAAATATGTATATTTTATAATCAAATTGCATTGTATGTTATACATACTTTTAGACATATGTATACCTGTATATTAGGTATATCGTTGATACTGTATTGTGAAGCGATCATGGCTCAGTTAGTAGTGTGTACGGAAGTCGCGTCAATGGGTGTGACTTCGAATCCGCCGAGCCTGAGATTTCGATGAAGAAAACATCGTGTCGAAACCATAACATCGCGGTAGTTCTTTTTTTAATACCCACTTGCAGTTTAGTGGGTAGTTGTACATATATCACTAGCGACCGCCTGTGACTTTATTCACCTAATTTCCAGCTAACATTATTAAAGCAAGCGTTATTACGTTTCAAGTCTTAGTCCCAGCGTACATATAACGAAATAGGGCACCTTACAACCGGAAAGATAATCAGTAATATAGATTAACATATTGTTTATCCCATAAAAAACTAGATTTCAAAACTATTACATAGGAAACAATTTCACGGTGCGCTTAGATAAATTTTTCGCCGACCAATATCCGAGTATATAATTAAAATAATATATTAATCTAGTTTCTTTATGATATTCTAAAACGCATTGTTGGCGCTATAGTGGAGGTATTATCTATTAGAGAGATCGAGACGTCTGCGGGAAGCTCTACTAATTATAATTATATGTCGGACAGCTTAATAAAAGCTCGTTGGTATTGATTGTAATCCTATCCGAGACAATGGTCGAGTCCGGTCACCCTTGTATGACATTTGTCGACCGTTAGATGCCACACTGGGTTTATTATTAATAAATATGTATTCTTTGCTTTCTCTCTCAGGTGAGATCGAATGAACAAAAGCTCATATGAAATTGTATACGAGTGAAATGCGAAACTGACATTAACAGCAGTGCACTCAGAATAAATATGAAAGATATTTTCACTGTACATTTATTACTAAATAAAAAAGTACATTTTAATTTCGCCTCGCATACACATGTCGAAACGTTAAATTAGATTATTTTTCAGATAAATTTTGTACGAAAGAAAATAAAAAATTACTGTTTGGTAAATCCAAAAGTGCACGTCTCACGCGTTTATTTAATTTTTAAGAAAAAAAGAACAATTCGTAATGTAGACTTATTTGATTTCTATTTTAAAATATTATTTATTGAAAATGCTAGGTACATATTGAACAGTAAAAATCTATATGTATGCCTGAAGCGATGATAGCTCAGTGGTAGTGTGTACGACTTTGTGTCAAGGGACGTGAGTTCGAATCCAACCGCCTACAATGAGCTTGAACTTTCGGTGACAACATCGTGAGGAAACCATATCATGGTGGTAGGGCTTTTCTGATGCCCGCCTGGCTAGCTACCACCCTCAAGTAAAAAATCTGCCACCAAATACCAATAGGGGTGTTCCGGCAGTTGCAATTGAGAGCCACTACCAACTCGAGCCGTATCGTCACTTACGATCAGGTGAGATTATTGCTATTGCGCTAAGCCTTAGCTATAAAAAAAATTCGTCACATGAAAGTGCATCTAAATATATAGCTCTTATTAGCTGATGCTGTCCACAAAAAGATTGTACCCTCAGGATTGCAGGTCGGAAAAATCCTGAAATTATGATACATTTTCTATATTGTACGGCTGCCAACGTTGTAAGGTGCTTCATAAACAACGTGTCGAATGATAGGTGTCAAAATCACTACGTCAAATTGCTGTTAAACATTTGTCTATGGATGAAGCTAATCGATTATAAACTATATCGGACAATTTTATAAAGACTCATACTTTTATTTACTAGTTCGTTTCCGTAGATTCACTTTTTTTATTACAGATAGATTAGAGAGAGAGAGAGAGAGAGATAATACTAATATAATTAAGTATATTGCTTGCGATAGCTTTTGTTTGTTATCTAATTCTCTATTCTCAATATGTGAATTATCTAATACAGTGGGTCAGAGCGTCTGTAGGTACGGTGACGCGTCGCCACGCTATGTGACGTCATTTGTAAATAAGTGACAAATAGAAGGATCAAACTGTATCCATTTCAGTTGTATAATAAATTAATAGAAACGCATATTACGTGAATAATCGTCTTTATTTTTAAAAACATCTCAGTATTATTAAAACTTTTTCTTCTGGCGTATTTATTGGCTGTCATAATATATCAAGTTTAATTCGTAATTTCTATAAAAAAATTCGACACTTCACATCCGCTAGACGTCCCGCGACGGCTCGCTTTTTTTTAATAGTAATTACCGAGGCTTAGTGTTATCAGTGAACAAAACTAATAACATTTTCTTTAGCGTCTATACAAAAATTTGAATTTCAAACATCGGGTGTACACTCGGCCGTTTAAATAAATTCTAATCCATCCATTACTGAATTCTAAAGAGTTTTCAATGATTTTAACAACAGTGCTTTCTACGTCCAATATTCAGATCGATTGAGGTTCGTCATACTGTAATAATATACTTTTCGTCGATCTAAATATTGTGTACCCTGAGGTCACATTTTACCCCACGCCGGGCACCATGTAGCGATAAATGAGTACACCGCAGTCCTCTCTGGTAAGCAATACCCGAGACATTCCAACAATGAGGGTGTCGTGATGACCGACCTATGGAAATCATTAAAATTAATTACACCATCCAGGTCAGCGTCCATCCTCTTCAACATTATGTCGACCAGTTCCTGTGAACAAAAAAAATTTACTAAACATTAGCCCTTTCGAGACTCCTGCATTACCGTATGTATCAACGTTTTACCAAATGAAGTACTTTTTATCAAGTTCAATGCCTTTCACATCGATACCGCATAGTATTTTATTCAGAGACGTACAAAGACAATTTGTCAAGAACGCGAACGTTGTACTTTGTTCTAAATGCTTTGCATCTTATCATACTGATTTCTTAGGTTTACGCGAATATTATTCATTGAAATGAAACTAACTTAAACGGATTTTATCACGGTTATTTATTAAATTTTGATCCCGACGTTTCGAAAGCTTTTCAGCCTTCGTGGTCACGGGGCGGACTGAAGTTTAGGTTGTCCAGAAAAGTTTATGTTAAAAAAAATTAAATTGAAGGTAGACACAGTAACATAAACTTTTCTGGACAACCTACACCTCAGTCTGCCCCGTGACCACGAAGGCTGAAAAGCTTTCGAAACGTCGGAATCAAAATTTAATAAATAACCGCGATAAAATCCGTTTAAATTAATTTTATTTCAATCTTATCATACTGTTAGAAAAACTCAGTCGCGTAGTAATTTTAGAAGGGTTATCGGAACAATAACAATGACAGATGACATACAAGCTTCTTAGCAAACCATGGAGTTATCGTGCGGGTGCCGTGTTCATCGTGTGGCAGAGAGAGGAAAACTACGAAACACTATCCGATACTTGCGGCAAGGCAGTTGATTTAAGGGACCCCCTTTCGACGTACATTAACACTTCCCTTCACCACTCGTGTTCACCGATAATGATTTACAACACAAATCCCAAATCAGTGTCAATAATAGAGAAATATAAATCTCACGTCCCATCGCTGATGTTCCAGCGACACACGATGAATATCTTGCCTCGAATGCTTCGCATCGACTGAACTGATAGCCGCGCTCGCACTGCACTTATATAGTAATCAGTGTTATAAACTAACCTTTTCATAATTAGAATCCTAACAATACCTACAATATTTTGTAATCATCGGTGATGTCTGTTCGAAATTAAAATTCATCTTGAAAAGGTTAAAGTTAATTAAATCTAGATATCCACCCCAGCTTCATTTATATGCATTACAATACAACAGACAAAGAAATGGCGATATTGTAAAACAAATTACTATGACTCGTTGAAATGCTGCACTTGCTCTGATTACTCTTGTGGTTAGCGTCTATAATAATAAGTGTGTAACACTCACAGTACTCATCATTATTAGTAAAATATTAGCTCACTCGTACGTATGTACGCAACGATATATAAAGTTACTAGCTGACCTGACAAACATTGTTCTCTCTTATAAATTATTACTAGAGAATACTTAGGTTGTAATAAGAAATGAAAGAATGAGGGTATTACGATGAAAATTCAAAGTTGTGTGTATTTTTAATGCCACATCATATGAAAATAAAAGCAAAACAATTTCGTCAAAAAAGTGGGAGGTGAACCACCCTTATGACTTAGGGGTATGTAAAATAGCTTACGACCGATTCACAAACCTACCGAATATGCATATAAAATTTCATAAAAAAATCCATCGAGCCGTTTCAGAGGAGTATGACAACTAACATTGTGACACGAGAATTTTATATATAAGATATATAATATATGTGCACAATAATGCGCATGAAGAAACATTGTAATGAACGGAAAAGTCAGGCAATTTGTTTATTTGGTCCCGGATGCCAAATATATATATATGTACTTTTTGTTTTATTATAATAAAAAGACGTACATACACATGGAAATATATTTAATAATCTGACATAACATAAATAGGTGTGTCACAGTTCCACAGAATTTTTTTGATATATTTTTTCCCTATCAATTGAGAAAGGAAAAGGCACAGGTATCTAGACCATGCAGCCAAGTCAGATGTTGTGAATGTAGATGATACTATCTCCAATAAAATGGTGACTCTCTTGTTGAAGCTCTCTTGGGAGTTTTTGTGGCAACTAATACATCATGTTCCGAATGATCATTCACAATTCACTTCACCTATTCTCTTCAGCTACACTACATCACGTAAAATGTCACCTTAATTTACACAATATAGGGCTAAACAACTAAGTATATGAATTAAAATTAAAATCCCAACATGACACATCAAAATCTGCCAAAATTTCTCCGAGACATTTGATTATAATAAATCATTGCAGTTAATATGATTCTCGAATAGATAACATATAAAACCATGATCGCACATCGGTCTTTGAAAGAAACGTAATTTCATTAGAAGGAACCTTTCTACGTACAGCTAGTAAGGGACTAGTCGGCGATTAATCCACTGTAGCATGTTAAAGGTCTATTTCCTGTACGTACGGAGATTATCTGTTCTATTACTAACTCCATTAAGCTCCTATGGCGAACTAACTCAGCTCCTGTATTACCATATCTCATATTAAATACAGTACGCTAGAAAATGTATCATTTGCAGCATTATTAATTCTATCGTAATTAAATATGCGTTATTGATTTTTAACTTTACTATATCGTGGAGAGTTATTTGTAGTAACGTTAATATTGAAATGGGAGATGTTTGCGCTGGTTCGGGTTTTAAATTTCTTAATAATAACATAGCCGCGAATTTAATGGGACCTAACGAAACCAAATGACGATTTATGCACAACAGTACCGGATGGGATGATGGAAAGGACTCACTTGAATGCCGATTTTGATAACTTAGGAGGCCTCCTTTTTGTATTTCAACTGGAGCACTCACCATACACTTATAACACGTGTATCCTTATAATAATGTCACTTAATCTACAAATATGTTGCGCCGCAGAACGCAACTGACTTTGTTTTAATTAGGTAAGAGGTGAGGAAAGAAAGAAGGGGCTGAAGGGTGTATAGACCAGGTGTTGGACCGTCGTGCACGATTTAGCGTAAACAAGAGATGACAACTACCTAGCAATTTGCACATCGATACAGATCGGTGCTTAGTGACCTTCGAGCGGAATCATTTGTTTTACGTAAACTATAGTTTTCAATTCACTATACTGTTCCTACAAACATTGAGCTCGAAACGGTTTATTATACTTATTGTTTATGTTTGCACAACATCCGTGTTAGCGTTTAAAATGCACACTAAATATGTCATTGGTTATATGTCAACTGTCAAAGTGCACTCACGCCAGGATATCTGATATGATCATACATATTACTGTCACTTGTTCGTAATTGCGATGACGTCAGCTTTGACATTGATCTGTCTTGAAATATAGAAAACAGCTCCATCCATTATTCGCGCCTTCCATTCGAAAGGTAGGGCTTTTTCTAATGCCTACCAGACTAGCTAGTACCTTCTAGTTGAAAATCTGCCGCCAAATGCCATTACGTGTGTTCCGGCAGTGGCACTTAAGAGCTAGTCGCTCATATAAAAGCCGGCAACGTACCTGCGATTACTCTGGTATTGTGGGTGTCCATGGGTGGCGGTAGTCACTTAGCATCAGGTGGGCAAATCGTTTGGCCCCTATTCCATACAAAAAATATTTAAAATAAATGCTCGCTGATCATAGCGGTTAGATGTTATTACCTTTATTAGTGATTGCAGTACACTCTTTGATAACGTCTTCTAAGCAAGTTATAGAATGTGCTGTTATTCTGGTAAATTCTAGAAATATATTTTGACCTTTTAATTAAATGCGCAAGGTTAAATAAAAAGAAAGGTCTCTATTTACACCTTTTATACGCATATCATTACTTCTATGGTCCTCTTAAATTTTCTTCGGTCGCCATCTACTGTTACATCAATACAATTTGGTATTTAATACAATGGGTATTAATCTGGCTTCGATCACTCTATATAACGAGCCCTTACTACGATAATAAACTTCTCATTTTTTATAGTTAGGTTTTAAGTGACGATACGGCCCAAGTTGGTAGACACGCTAAATTGTGGAGAAACTGGCTCTCAACTGCAACTGCCGGAACACACCTATTGGTATTCGGCGGCAGATTTTCATCTCGAAGCTGGTAGCTAGCCAGGCGGGCATTAGAAAAAGCCCGGCCACCGTGCTATGGTTTCCTCACGACGTTTTCCTTCAAAGCTCAAGCTCATTGTAGGTGGATTGAAACACGCGTCCCTTGACGCGAAGTCGTATACACAGAGCTAACATCGTTTCAAGAAATTCTTTCGTTAATCCGGTTTTTAGTTTTTCAAATATACCCAATAAACCGAATCTACTAATACAAAAACCCTCACGATGGATTGACTTTCGGTAACGTAAAATACAATAAATAAATTCAAGAATTAAAGCCATTCACGCAATAAATTACATATTCCTGGAATACGTTGAGAGACCAGGGAAATAATAAACATGTAGAAATCTACGTAAAACTGGTATAGTCTTATCGCCGGCTAAGTCGTACCCCTTTATTACGTCTACTATATACAAAAAAGCATCACATTGTACTTCAATCTTAAAGTGAATAGTCGAGCGAATGCATGGAACCAGATTGGATGGCCGGCCGACTTCATACGATGAAAAAATTCAAATAGTAACTTCTATACAGAGTTCATTAAAATACTGGGATCATTTGTAAGCATTTTAAAGAGAAAAATATATATTACCCTTGTATTCATTCGTGTTATCGCACTCAATCAGTTATGTAGGTGTAATTCACATGTTAGAATTGTTTATTTGTTATGTAGATGACTTCGGATTAAATATTTTTTATAAACCTTTTTCTTTTTTGTTTTATTTTTGTTTGTTCGTATAAAAAGATTTTGAAGCGATGATAGCTCAGTGGTATTGTGTACGACTACGCGTCATGGGGCGTGAGTTCGAATCCACCTACAATGAGCTTGAGTGAGGAAACCTTAGCATGGTTTTTAACGCCCGCCTACCTAGCTATCGCCTTAAGTTGTAAACTTGCCGCCAAATACCAATAGGTGTGTTCCGGCAGCTGCACTTGAGAGCCAGTACCTCCACCAGGCTTAGCGTGTCAACTGCCTCGGGCCATATCGTTAAAAACCTTAACAATTGAAAAATCAATTCTTCTAAATTTTGCTTTAATATCTTTCTAAATCTATATTCTAAAGTATGTATAAAGAAAGAATACTCTGTAACATCTGATCGGTTGAAGATCCGGGATTATTTGAATACTAGAAACCTTGACAAACTGATAACTATATATTTAATTATGAATTCATTACTAAATAACATTAAGCAATAAACCGATGACAGCGCAGTGGCAGTGTGTACGACTTCGCGTCAAGGGACGTGAGTTCAAATCCAACCACCTACAATGACCTTGAGCGTTCGGTGAAGGAAAACATCGTGAGGAAACCATAGCATGGTGGTAGGGATTTTTCTGAAGCTCACCTGGCTAGCTACCACCCTCAAGTTGTAAACCTGCCGCCAAATAACCAATAGGTGTGTTCAGGCAGCTGCACTTGAGAGCCAGTTCCATAATCACCTTCTCAGCGCATTGAATAAAATTTTGATTCCATTTGATTTCACAATATAATTTGGCATATTAGACCGGTAATTTATTAGTTCGCCTCAATTTCTAATATTTACATATATATATAATATAATATTAGATTGAAACACAGTCGCGGTGTAACAAAACTTTGAACATTGCTAGACCCGCATTCAGCGCGCCGGATCCAGTTAAATTTGATTCGAGGATATATATTTACTCTTGTAACTAGTTTATTTCGTGATCAATGTTCTCAAAGTTTTTCCAAGAGTGTATTGTCTAAGATTACAATTAAGTTTACACAAATTACGAACTACGAAAGACATATCTTTACCTACATCTCTATTAATATTATAAATGTGATTTTAAGTTTGTTTGCTACGCTTTCAAGCGAAAACTACTTAACCGATCATCATGAAACTTTCTACACATATTCTTGGAGGTATAAGAAGTAATTGAAGCGATGATCGCTCAGTGGTAGTGTGTACGACTTCGCGTCAAGGGACACGAGTTCGAATCCAACCACCTACAATGAGCTTGAGCTTTCGGTGAAGGAAAACATCGTGAGGAAACCATAGCATGGTGGTAGGACTTTTTCTGATGTCCACTTGGCTAGCAACTACACCCAAGTTGAATATCTGCCGCCAAATACCAATAGGGGTGTTCCGGCAGTTGCACTTGAGAGCCAGTTCCGCCACAGGTTTAGCATGTCCACCAACTTGGGCCGTATCGTCACTTAAGATCAGGTGAGATTATTGTCATAACGCTAAAACTTTAAGAATAAAAAAAAATTACGTGCATCTTGTATATAAAATAATAAAATAGATATTAAGAACCATAATTAAATGTATATTTAGGCTAAGGTATCCAAAATTTTCATGATTACTTTAAGCTTTAACCGAAAGCTCAAGCTCATTGTAGATGGTTGGATTCGAACTCACGCCTCTTGACGCACAATCGTACAAACTACCACTGAGCTATCATCGCTTCAAAAAATTCAATTATTACTAATAGGGAGGAATGGGTAATGCAGTGAGTGTTTTCTTTTAGAGGAAGGCAATTTCGAGAACTGTTGAGATCATGTCTAGGTTAATTGCCTCAGTTTAATCAGATTAAAGTATTTTTTTTAATTGAAGATTATCGTTGAACGATGAACGAGACGTGGTTCCAGGTATCCACGTAAATAACGTCAGATTTCTCGCGAATAATACAGCACTATAGCTTATTTTTCACAAAGAAATATTACAAAATAATATTAGCCAGTATAATAAATATTTACATAGGTCACAGTTAGGACACAGTTAAAAAAATCTTATATTCGACACTCCATCTGTATATATATAAAAATGAACTCTATTTCTCTACGTCATTGCATCACGCGTGAACGGGTGGAACAATTTTGCTAATTCATTTTTTGTTGTGTTAATTACTGTCATGAGGAGGTTCTTATGAAAACAAAAATAAGGAAGTTAAGCGGAACATTAGAAAATTAAAGAAAACTTAACGACAATATTAATTTTACATAACTCTCAGCTGCCATGGAGCATTACAATGATAAGCTTTTAAATTATTTATCTATATATATATATTTGATTATTTATACCAATTCGAATTCAGTTTACATAGCTAAAACAGGACATCCTCTAAGGGGTCAGCTTGTTTCAGGACTCGCTTGTTAAACACCTTTGATTAACTTATTACACTTCGAAGCTAGTATCACTACTTATTTGCTAACGACCTTATTCCTCGACTGTTGAACAAGAACTGACCATATCGTCGACGATAATCAAAAGGAAGGCAATGCATTTCCGGTGACAGATCAATTGAGAGACTTAATAAATACTACAAGTGACAACAGGAAATTCACTGAAGTCCATTGAAATAAATCATATTAAATTACTTAAATGAATTATATAAATAGAAAACATGATAATTGTTAGCGCTTCAATAGGTAACATACTATATTTTTTTTAGCATATATACTGTTCAGAGTAAAGTATAAGTAAACTTTACATTTTAGTAACGTTGGCAACACTACAGGACAAATATTATAATCAAAATATGTCAACATTAATTTACTAAAAAAAAAGCATTCTGTGTACTTTTGTATTGCGTTCATAAATATATACACAAAGAACTTACAAGTTACAATCGTTTGGTGTAACAAACCGAAAACGGCTCCATATCAATATACAAAGATATATAATATACATATCTATCATTTCCATTCATCCCCTGTGTTTTATGAGGGAAAAAAGTATACACCCATAACATTTTTTACCACGTTGTCAACGTTTATTTTAGATTAAGTCAGTAGCAAAAAAGAAAATGTAGGGCAGAAAAAGAAATTATAATCTTAACACGGTTATAAATTTCCAAAAGTATTTAAAGTCCAATTTTTCTTAAGGAACACATCGATTATTAAAAATTATTCGTATTAAATTATAGATTTTTATATTTTGTATTCCGTTAATAGATTTCATAGTTCATCAATAAATTTCCCTTCAATATTGCATGTCGAACATTCAGCGCTCCGGTGTTGATGAATCGCATGAAATCGACTACGTCGAAAGCCGATAATTACACGTGCACTTGTTATAAGCGACACTGTAGTTTAATTATTGGAGCCAACGGCATATAAGTCTAGTGACCCTGAGCAAAGACCTCTGAGGGTCGACCGATAATATCCCAAGAGTATTAGTGAAATGTGACATTAAATAGTTTGTCTTATGGAATATTGAAGGGAGATGCTATACATATATCAATGATAATATATTAAGACCAGTTGACCGGACAAACGTTGTTCTGTGTTATAAATTACTAGCTTTCATTCGCGTCTTCGCTCGTATTGAAGTAAGTTAAATAAGTTTTTTTTTTATGTTTCGTTATTATTATTATTATTTTCAATAAAAGTATTATATGTTACTTCTAATACCTCCAAGAATATGTGTACAAAGATTCATGATGAACGGTTAAGTAGTTTTCGCGTGAAAGCGTAACAAACAAACTTACATTCACGTTTATAATATTTGTAGGGATTTCTGGTGAATACTTTGGTTGTATTAAAAAATGAGAGGATGAGGGTGGCAGCGGGAAAATTTAGGGTTGTATGTATTTTTTATTTCCATATCATAAAAAAATATAAATAAAAAAAAATTCAAAGGAAAAATAAAAAGTTTGAGGGCCATGAAAAATAGATTACGACCGATTCTCAGACCGACCGAATATAATTATAAGATTTCATGAAAATCGGTGAAGCCTCTTCACACGAGAATGGCAACTAACATCGTGACACGAGAATTTTATATATAACATTACTACGTATTAAGTATGATAATATAAAGCATATACGTTACTAGCTGACCCGGTGAACTTTGTATCACCTAAAATCACTGTGCGATTTATCTAAAATTATGAATACCTTTAGTCAATCCTAATCAACCTTTCGACTTACTCTAACTTAATAACTTGGTGGCACTTTACGAATAGCT
This sequence comes from Actias luna, assembly GCA_039707435.1. NCBI lineage: Eukaryota > Metazoa > Arthropoda > Insecta > Lepidoptera > Saturniidae > Actias > Actias luna. Next base: position 19,812,474 of record JAZHAC010000001.1, on the reverse strand, counting down.
TATATCTACCAAATATAGAAAAGAAATCAGAAAAATCTGTCGAGACGTTTTGAAGGGGTGCGGCCACAAACACTGTGACTTGAGATTTATATATATTTATACAGATGAGTTTATCGTTCGATCTGGTAGCATCTAAGAAAATATAAATATTTTTATATAGTTAAGTTATAATATATAATATATACTATTATCACAATCTCACTGACTCTCGAGTTCAATGTCTATAGGTATTTGGCGGTTGATTTACAACCAAAGAGTGGTAGCTAGCCAGGCAAGTATTAGAAAAAGTCCTACTATCATGCTACGGTTTCATTTCGATGTTTTCCTTCACCAAAAGCCGTAGCTTGTTGTGGGTGGATTCGAACTCACGTCCCATGACGTACACACTACTAACTGAGTTATCATCGCTTCATATATATAGATAAGTTTAGTGTTCGAGGCACACTTTCACCTGATCTTAAGTGACGGACGATCTGGACCAAAATGGTGAACGCACTAAGCCTACTCGAGGGCCTGGCTCTCTAATGCATTCGCCGGGAAACATCTAATAGATATTTGACTACAGATGATCAATTAGTGTCTAGTCAGGTGGGCGCAAGGAAATCCATTACCACAACGCTACGATCTCATCAGGATGGTTTAAAAGTTCAGTATTATTGCGGGAATTCAAAAGGAAATTACTCTCAGATTCCTGCAGAGTGCTTCGTTTTATATGTTAGCTGGAAATAGTTTAGAATGTACTCCTAGTCAGTGCTGTCATTTCAAAGGTAAGAGTAGTTTGTCACGTCAATATTAGATCGCCTACGTTCCTATTCCTCCAGATATTCCTCCTACACTCCAGAAGGTGAGCGAGAAACATCAAAAGAAACGAATTTATAACAATTCAAAATAAAAACCATACAACTAATGCAATATATTGAGCTGCGGATTTGAGTTTACAATTTACTTGAGTACGAAATTTTACCGTCATCAAAAAAAGGGAATTATATTAGTTTTCTTTTATTTTCAGAACTGTAGAAACATGATATCAAGACATATTTATAGGAAAATGGAAAAATAATCAGCTTCCTGCGCCATTCCCGTCATTTCCAGTTTATATATTATTAAATGTATTTCATTGTTTATTATCCGTCCGACAGCCTCGACTTTCAGCTCGCTAAACAAACATATTATTTCGTTCCCATTATGAGCGTCCGGTGTTATTGAAATCATACAATCACGAGGCTGGATTATTGCTATAAGCTACGTATTAATGTCGATGTCGAAATTTTCGCGAAATTAAAAATCTCGGCACCATTTTCATGCAGCATTTAAGAAATATATATTTTTTTTAGAGTTATGTTATACCATATAATATATAATATATAATATATAATATATAATATATAATATATAATATATAATATATAATATATAATATATAATATATAATATATAATATATAATATATAATATATAATATATAATATATAATATATAATAAATAATATATAATATACAATATATACCATTATCACAATCTCACTGAATCTCAAGTTTAACTACCGGAATATGTCTACAGGTATTGGCGGCTGATTTTCAACCTAAGTGTGGTACCTAGCTAGGCAGGCATTAGAAAAAGCCTTACATACATGATATGGTTTCATCAAGATGTTTTCCTTCGCCAAAAGCTACAGCTTATTGTGGGTGGATTCGAACTCACGTCCCATGACGTACACACTACTAACTGAGCTATCATCGCTTCAAATATGTCGAAAAGAAATTGACCTTAGTTAAGGTAGTATGGAATCTAATGTTACCAATGATACTAATGGTGTTTTGACAAATTTTATTACAGTAAACTGTTACAGTTACAAACGTGAAATTTGAACCGTATTAGAGGATCTCTAAGAAAAGAGAAACAGAGGTCATAAAATCTATATGACGGAGGGGGGGGGGAATCTACACCTATTTACTCGAAATAGACTAAAGACCATACCACTACTATAAAGACTCCTTGATTGAAATCAATGAAATTATAAAATTAAAATTTTATCCCCTGCCAGTGTAAAATAGGGGGTTGAAATTATTACACAGTAAATTTCACTGAGATATCTCCAGTACTGCCATGGATATTTTCATTCTTGTCGCGTACCTGGGATCTATGGAATTGGCTACCCAGTACAGTTTTCTCCCAGAACTGTGATATGGACCTCTCAAAAATAGTATTCACCTACGATCTCCAAGGTTAGCAACATGGCTATAATCCTCTGGTCTTGCGGCTATCGGCGATAAAAACTATTTACTATCACATTATTTTTGCTACCCAGTGGCATAAAACAAAAACAGTCATGAGAACCGCCGACAGAAGTAAAAACTATATTTCACAAAACAATGCAACAAAAAAAAGTAAAACACGCATACATATGTTAATGTTTGGGACCTTACGACCTTGCCTACGCGCGATTATTAAGTTGCACGTCACACCAATCGACCAAGCGTTCACATATCACAAGCCCCTAATGACATTCTCTACATAAATGGAAAGCGTTCGGTGACGGTAACGCGAGATCCATGAGTTTTATACACCCGAAAAGCGCTCAAGACGCCCAAAGTAGATTAGACTTTAAAAAAGACACGCAGTAAAGCATATATTGAATAAAGATAATTACGACACGTGTGATTGACGGGAAAAAGGCGAAAGAAGTCATGGGACATCAGCTACTATATACGTATATAATAATATATACGAACGGATATATCACAATCTTACGTTGTCAAAAGTAATTTCGTAACACAACGAAACGAGAAACCTACCAAACTGGACATACATTCATTTGGATTAAGAGATTGCGTCTTTATGTGATTTCGGTAGTAATTATTTGATATACATTGTACCTGTATGTGGGTAGGTCGGTTGTGTTTACAAGTTGTGCGAGTAATCACAATTTGTCACATACGTGCCAATACGTTTGTTAACATGACCATACAATATTAACAAATTAGGTACTGTAATTGCTAGGAAAATATTGATTTATTTTAATTGCTTAGCCTATGAATAAAATTCATCAATTGTCTGAAATATGCACTTTTAAAGCGATGATAGCTTAGCTGGTAGTGTGCTCGGACGCCGTGTCAAGGGGCGTGAGTTCAAATCAACTTGCAATGAGCTTCAGTTTTTGGTAAAAGAAACATTATGATGAAACCATAGCATGGCGATGGGTCTATATTAACGCACCGTGGTTAGCTACCATCCTAAACTTGAAAATCCAACAGTTCTACTTAGATCCAGCTCATCCACTACGCTTAGCGTATCCACTATATTGGGCGACATAATCATTTAACGTCGGTTGAGAGAGTGCCTAAAAAATTGCTGAAATCTTATCCAATTCTTAGTCTCGCAAAACCCACTCCAGGTAAACATGTAAATTTCATTGATGAGCTCACGATTATCGATTGCAAATTAACGAAACACCAACTGGGTATGACAAACGCAATGAGACCGCAGCGTATATCAGAAGCGGGACTAACTTAATTTAGGAATCGATTTACAAATGATGGAGCTCTTGTACTTTCATCCATCTAATTCTAGTTATGATGAATTCCTGACCGTTGTCGGCCACAGAGACTGTTTCAACTCCTGCGTTCGTGGGCTTTGATGGGGCTAATCAAGTCAATCTTTCAATAAAAAGTGCGTCGGCATTGCTGATATGAAAGAACACCGATCCTGTAGGTATAATTGATCGCCGCTGGTGGAACCAAGTGCAGTACGTCGTTGTACTACAAAGGCTTGAACCTTCCTTGTCATCAATCCTCACCAATTTAGACGTTTTTTCGCCAGCACCTCCCATTTATAGGTGTCAATGCCACAGTTCTTCATAAGACGCTTCAGCGCATCTTTGTACCCGATGAGTTGCCCGCTTTGTTTTCGCTTGCCAATCTTGAACTCGGAGTAGAAAAGCAAATCTTCTAACGTTTTACATTCATTTTTTTTTATAGTTAAGGTTTTAACGTTATGGCTATAGTCCCACCTGATCTTAAGTGACGATACGTTCCGAGTTGGTAGACACGCTAAACCTTTGAAGGAACTGGCTCTCAAGTGTAACTGTCGGAACGCACCTATTGATATTTGGCGGCAGAATTTCAACTTGAGGATGGTAGCTAGCCAGGCGGGTGTTAGAAAAAGCCCTATTGTAGGCGGATTCGAACTGACGTCCTATGACGCGGCGTTCCTACACACAACCACTGAGCTATCATCGCTTCAAATGCTCTATCGAATACAAAAACAAATTTAGGAATATGACTGGTAGTGAAAATGAGGGAGTGGAAAATGAGGGCGTTCAAGCAGACAAACTCTCCCGTTTTATAATATTAATATAGATACTTAGTTAAAGACTAAACAGCTTGCTACATTTTTCTCTTTTATCAGTTGATTTTTAGTTGTAGTATTCTCCACACCTTTACAAGAATCCAATCAAATTTTGTACAATAATTTTGGATACATTATTACATTATATAGACGACAAAATCACGTACTTTGTGTTACCGATTCTTAATTTATTATATTTCATGTCCAGACTTAGTTTGAACCTTGACATTTACTAACAAACTTTTAAAGATAAACGTAGAAATTCTTAGAAATGTAATCAAATTACGGTAAACAAAATAATACTCTTTTTTATATTTATGATTTTAGCATTATGGCCATAATCTCACCAGATTTTAAGTGATGATACGGCCCAAGCTGGTAGACGCGCTAAACCTGTGGAGGAAGTGGCTCTCAAGTGCATCTTCCGGAACACACCTATTAGTATTTGGCGGGAAATTTTCAACTTGAGGGTGGTTGATAGCCAGACGGTCATTAGAAAAACCCCTAACACCATGCTATGGTTTCCTCACGAATTTTCCTTCACCGAATGCTCAAGCTCATTGTAGGTGGATTTTAACACACGTCCCTTGACGCAGAGTCCGTACACACTACCACTGAGCTATCACCGCTTCGAATATGTCGAAAACGACATGATTAATACTATATGTGACATTAATTGAGTTATTCCAACGGCTAACCGTTCACCATCGATATGTTTTACACTACGTTTGTTACATGTATTGAAATGGGATTTATATATAAAACTACGCAAACTGATATTCAAGCTTTGATAAAATATTATTTTTCAGTTACATACGGTTTATTTTCGCACGCCCCTACAAGCGAAGCGTTGAGGTGGGTACTACTGTCACTTCTCGCACAAAACAACTGATTTTTCAAGCTTAAAATGTTTCTATTTACCATATATAGCACTTGTAAAATGATATATACACACACATATCAAGAAAAAACACTATTTTTAACACTCATGATATTTTCGAGGACATTTTTGTTATTTAAACTAGAAAAAAAACTGTTTAAAATAGTTCTGTCTTGGTCATCCGTGTGTCTGTATGTGTGGATCCTGTGTGTTATCACGATAACGACCGAAATACTTTACTAATCGAGTCTTTTTTTTTCTTATACTTCAGTATAATTAGGAATAGAGCCCTATTACTTTTCTCGGTGTGATTCGATGTGGTTTAATTGTTATTCAATAAACAACAAAAAATTAGATTATGAAGCGTGCTCTTTCGAATTTTCCAAATATTTTCCAAACTCTACTTTATATTTGTTTATTTAAATTAACAAATTTTCTTGTACTTATATTTTTTGATTACCATTCTTATTGCATAGAATAGCTACGAACCGTTTAGTATAATAGAGAGGTCGATTCATCAAATTCTATAGTTTTAAGGTTTGTTTAATTGTTTATGGGCTTTTGTTAAGGCTTTAATCTCACTTGATTTTAGGTGAACACCTAGCCAAAATAATGGACACGCTAACCGTAGTGACAGAGGCTCTAAAAATGCGAGTGCCCGAGGACATATATTGGTATTTGGTAGCAGATTTTCATTTTGAGGTCATTAGGTAGCCAAGAGGGTATATAATAAGATATAATAAGAAGCCCTAACACCATGCGATATAAATATTTAAGGAACGGATGTAAAAGGCAAAAAATATTACAACCACATATCTTATTACCATAATTCAGCATTTACTATTAAAGAAATGGTAGTCAATGGAAAATTATGGTAATGAGAGTAATATTGCTTTCCTCTTGAGATTAAATTTCCTGCCGAATTTTCCTGGTCCATGATTTTGTAAACACTACAATTCTGATTTCGTTAGGAACAGTTTAGGGTGTCTTTAAATATTTTTAACTATGCGGTTGTAACGTCGATTTCTCTATTGGTGGTGTGTATAGACGACGCGTCAAAGGATACAAGTTCGAATTCCTGCAATGAGCCTGAGATTACAGTGTAGGCAAACATCGTGATGAAACTGTAGTATTGTGGTAAGGCTATTTCTAACGCCCACCTGGCAAACGGCTCTGAAGCGATGATAGCTCAGTGGTAGTGTGTACGACTTCACGTCAAGGGACGTGAGTTCGAATCCAAGCACCTACAATGATCTTGAGCTTTCGGTGAAGGAAAACATCGTGAGGAAACCATAGCAAGGTGGTAGGGCTTTTTCTAATGCCCGCCTGCGTAGCTACCACCCTCAAGTTGTAAATCTGTCAAATACCAATAGGTGTGTTGAGAGCCAGTTCCTCCACAGGTTTAGCATGTCTATCAACTTGGGCCGTATCGTCATTTAAGATCAGGTGAGATTATGGCCATAATGCTAAACCTAAAGTATATAAAAAAATACCTATAGGTGTAATCGGGCAGTTGCATTTGAGTGCCCACCCCTCCACTAGGCTTAACGTGTCCATCATTTTGGGCCACATCGTCATTTAAATGCATTAATGCATCCCCTCCTAGCCCGGGGGGGCTGAGAAGAGTATGTGGGGCTCACCCGGCGCTATGCTCCGGTAATATCCTCTAAAACCCCACGGCTGTCTGTCGCACTCCCGGAGGCCTGGTGGTAAACCGGGCCCCATCCGGGCAGCCTGGTAACCTGCCCTTGCTGACAACTGGGCTGGTATTCAATCAAACGACATCGTGCCACATCGTCACTCTACATCAGTATAAAATTTAAAAAAAAAACCTAATCAAATCTATTTCAACCGATATAATAGTATGCAAAAGAAGAGAAAAATACTGAATAAACTATGTATTTTGAATGAGTCGTAACGAAGTAAAAAAATACTAGAAAACGAAAAATAAAATTGTTAAATGAGAAACTGGTAAAAATACCCTGGAATAACAGTTAAAAGTTAACTGGTTAAATTTAAATTCCAAACACTGCATTAACAATATTGCTCTAGGTGTAAACATTTAACTTACAAAGCAATAACAACTCCAACAGCGACTATAATACTAAACCAAGATTTCTCCGAAATGTATCCGATTCATTTCAATGAAGAGATGCACAGATGTAAGTCGATAAGGTTAATAGCCAATTAATATCATCCGATAATTATTTCATTCTCAATACAAATAAATACTGACTACGTAAATTTTTTAAAGGTGTCTCTTATATCATGATAGTGGTGGTCTTATATCATGAGGTACTGGCGCTCAGGTTTTTTTTTTTTTTTATTGTAGCTCGGCAAAGTGACTATACTGTACCTGACCAAAAACAGCAGCGACCATCATCGCCAGTCGCTACTGTCATGTCGGACTGAAACTGCCAAAGCACACCTAGAGGTATTTGGTGTCAAACTTTTATAAAGCCCTACGACCATGCTTTTATCAATATGTTTTTCTGCACAAATACCTCAAGCTGTAGGCGGATGCGACCTCACGTCCCATGTCGCGGCGTCCGTACGCACTACCAACTGAGCTGTCATCGCTTCATACAAACATCAGTACGTAAAATCTCTTGTATTACGAGGAGTTTCCAAGTAAATTAAGGAATAAAAATAGAAATGATAAAATGACTTTCTCGTGTATTCATTTTCCTATACGAATTCTATACTAATATTATAAAGAGGAAAGATTTGTATTTTTGTTTGTAACGAACAAACTCGAGAACTACTGGAACGATTTCAAAAATTCTTTCGCCATTGGAATGCTACATTAGTCATGAGTAACATGGCAGTAGTACATACAGTACAGTACAGTACAGTACATACAGTACAGTACAATACAGTGCTTACAGTACAGTGCAGTACAGTACAGTACAGTACAGTGCAGCACAGTACACTACAATGCCGTACTTATAGTACTTACAGTACATACAGTACAGTACAACAGTACATGAGTAACAGTATATATTTATTTATATATATATTTTCATGAAAACGATTAAATAAAATTTTATTTCCACGCGAACAGAGTCGTGGAGATGCTGGTAATAGATAATATTGAAAAGCTATCTCGTTTTATTTGAAATTGTAGATTGTATATATTTTTTAAGTACCAAACCATGCGGTCGATATATCACATGCGCGTTCCCTCAATTAACAATTTATTTTACGATAATGAGCGATTAATGGGAAAATCAGGAACCTAGTCGAGGATCTAGGATCATGTTAAATGCACATAAATTGAGTGTCAATTATTACTACATTTTACCAAAAAAGTTCTATCTTTCTATCTGTCTATCTATTTACGATAAAATCAAAAACTACTGAACCGATTTTCATGCGGTTTTCACCAGTACACAGAGTGATTCATGGGGGAAGTTTAGACGAATATTTTTAAGGGTTTTGTGCCAATTGGTTGATATATGACCGTAAACGTTGACAATGTAGGAAAAGGTCTAGCCTCTTCGGAGCTTTGGAGCCCAACGTAGCGGGCGGGTCCGAGCTAGTACTGTATATCATATCATTATTGACCTGTGACCATGTAGGGACCATGTCCCTTCTTTGTACCTCATAGGTTTGACCACAAATTTCATCGGATGTCGCCTCTAACGCAAAGTATAGTACTGGGACTGTCTCCGAATTATTTGAAGACCCAACATGGTGATTCGGCTAACCGATAAGCGGCTGAACAATCGCTTCAGTTAAACAAATGCAGCGAAAACATGAAACTGTGATAGCTCAGTTGGTAGAGTGTCTAGACTAGTCGTCCTTCAAAACTTATTTTTGTGTTTGACGGAGAAAACGTCAAGAAAGGTCTTAGGGTATTTAACATCACACTATCACTAATAGAAACAAAGAAGTATTTGTTTATTTATTTTTACAGAAACGTCCAATAAGTAATACATACCAACTTGCACCGTATCTCCCTTTTAGGTAAGGTGAGACTATGGCCATAACGCTAAACCTTAAATAAATAAAAAATTAGTTGCATGAGAAGCCGCAGTCAAAGTTAACATATAATATAAGCCATGTCTTCACGCACAATCACGCGTTTATAAATACAAATACGTACGCCTACATGAGCGCACACGTTCAAACGAAGAAAGCGTCAGATAAAGTACCTTTTCTTTTTCACTTGTTTTAATGTCATAAATAATCTAATGACGCCGTGAAATAACTGTGAAATGCTCCTTTGATTGTTAAATAATTTATGTGATTTTATATAGCTGTTTAGATATGCTTTTTACTTTATAGATTTAGCGCTATGGCCACAATCTAACCGGATGTGAAGTGACGCTGTCTCCCAGGTTGGTAGACACGTTAAGCGTAGTCGAGGGAATGGCTCTTAAGTGCAACTTGTATAATACACTTACAGGTATTTGACGACGTATTTACACCTTGAGGTTGGTAGCTAGCGAGGTGGGTGTTAGAAAAATCATACTTAGTTTTCACCACGATAATTTCCTTGATAGAAAATTAAGGAAAATTAAGAAGGAAGGAGCCGTCATCGGATAAAATGCTGTTGGTTACCTAATATGTCTATATATATATATATTATCATAATAATAATATAAAGCGAAAATATTTGTTTGTTTGTTTTAACGTGCTAATCTTAAGAACTACCAGACAGATTTAATTATTATTTTTCGCACTTCATAAAGCAATTATAAATATATTTTTTTTTTTTTAAGTCCACGTAAACGTAATCACGGTCACAGTTATAGCTAAATAGAATGAATAGTTAACAATACCATTGTGAAAACCTTTGTAGCCAAAGAATGGAGAGCTTGGCGCTTAAGTCACCCAATAAGTGTATGTGAACGGGATTAGATTTCAAGCAAATGGTGTTCCAAAAGCAAGATTTTGTACTGCTGTCGTCGCTTAGCAACTAAGTCGTGTCACAATAAGGGATAAGGGAGAAAGAACTCTGTCGAAAAGTCTTTATTCTATAGCTACATCGACTTACCTACAAATCTTACACAATAGAACCTCGCTAAGTTGAACCTCGATGAGTTGAAAACCTCGAAAGCGATGATAACTCAGTGGTAGTGTATATGATTTCGCGTCATGGGACATGAGTTCGAATCTAAGCACCAACCACCAATGGTGGTAGGGCTTTTTCTAATGCCCGCCTGGCTAGCTACCACCCTCAAGTTGTAAACCTGCCGCCAAATACCATTAGGTGTGTTCCGGCAGCTGCATTTGAGAGCCAGTTCCTCCACAGGTTTAGCGTGTCTATCAACTTGAGCTGTATCGTCACTTAAAATCAGGTGAGATTATGGCCATAACGCTAAACCTAAAGTATAAAAAAAAACTCGAAAAAAATGTTTTGCTCCCTTTACATCAAACACCAAAACGTGCGTTCACCAATAACTCGAAGTTTTTGGCGTCTCCCTTGATGTTCGACTTATAGAGGTTCTACTGTGTGTACCATACTTTTTGACGACGGTGCTACATACACTGACGTAAATGATCAGTCGAGTAGTGATCAGCCTGTTAGTAACTACGCAATGGATTAAGTAGGTGTCTATAATGTCTATAATGTCTATAATGTCTATAATGTCTTTAATGTCTATAATGTCTATAATGTCTATAATGTCTATAATGTCTATAATGTCTATAATGTCTATAATGTCTATAATGTCTATAATGTCTATAATGTCTATAATGTCTATAATGTCTATAATGTCTATAATGTCTATAATGTCTATAATGTCTATAATGTCTATAATGTCTATAATGTCTATAAAGTCTATAATGTCTATAATGTCTATAATGTCTATAATGTCTATAATGTCTATAATGTCTATAATGTCTATAATGTCTATAATGTATATAATGTCTATAATGTCTATAATGTCTATAATGTCTATAATGTCTATAATGTCTATAATATCTATAATGTCTATAATGTCTATAATGTCTATAATGTCTATAATGTCTATAATATCTATAATGTCTATAATGTCTATAATGTCTATAATGTCTATAATGTCTATAATGTATATAATGTCTATAATGTCTATAATGTCTATAATGTCTATAATGACTATAATGTCTATAATGTCTATAATGTCTATAATGTCTATAATGTCTATAATGTCTATGTCTATAATGTCTGTAATGTCTATAATGTCTGTAATGATAAAATCTCCGCACCAGCAACTTCGTGCGTGTGAAACTAAAAATTAATTAATATTTTTTACCCGTTTTTGTATTTTTGTCAATACAGCTTGGCCCCTGTTGGTGGTAGCGTGATATTAAATAGTATAAATAATTTCTGAAATCCAATCTGCAGTTTCTGAGAATAGCGCTTTCTAAATACAACAAACTATTCCACTTTATAATATTAATATAGATTTCGCGTATCTCGAAAAGATTTGTTTTTTGTTTTTTATTTAGAACTAGATTTTACGTGCGGCTTCGCTCGCGTAAATACTATTTTGTTAAACAAATCAGATAATCCAACAAAAAGTTTCATACAAAGTTTATTCCTCTCTTTGCTCCGTTACGTATTCACGAGAAAAAGCCTATCACCGTCTCCAGGTTCCCATCTATTTTTATACCAAAATTCATAATAATCGATTCAGCGTTTTAACCGTGAAAGCATAACGAACAAACAAACTCTCTTTCGCATATAAACTATTAGTAAAGATTATTTATATATAATATTAGTATAATGATGCTTGTTAATAGTTAAGGTTTAGCGTTATGGTCATAATCTCACTTGATCGTAAGTGACGATACGGCCCAAGTCGGTCGACACGTTAAACCTGTGGAGGCACTGGCTCTCAAGTGCAGCTGCTGGAACACACCTATTGGTATTTGGCGGCAGATGTTCAACTTGAGGGTGGTTAGCCAGGCGGGCATTAGAAAAAAGCCCTACCACCACCATGCTATGGTTTCCTCACGGTGTTCCCTTCACCGAAAGCCCAAGCTCATTGCAGCTAGTTGGACTCGAACTCACCTCTCTTGACGTGAAGTCATACACACCACTGAGCTATCATCGCTTCAAATTTGAATTTTATTTGTATTCACGTACTTATATTTATTACGTACGTATTATTTTCTTATCGTTAAATGTGGATTTTAAACAATATACAATTCGAATATATATTTTTTTAAACACAATTAAAAAAAAAAAGAAAAAATATACAGCGCTAAGCTCGTTCATCCAGTTTAGCACATACTTTATCATAGATCAATAGGAAGAAACGGTATGTTAACATTCCAAAAACTAACTATTCCATTTATACGGGCGATTGCAATCTAGGATTTCTATCTTCTGTCTAGGAGTATAGACACCTACCTACGTACCTACTCTGTGACGGTTAAATGGTTGCATTTTTTTTTATACTAATGGGTGGCAAACAGGCAGTCGGCCCATCTAACGGTGAGTGGTTACCGCAACCCCGGGTGTTACAGCCACGTTACTGAACTGCCCCATCGTGGATCGCCAATCATCCAGACGGTGTAATTAAGCAGCAATTAACAAGCATAATTAAACCAATATAAAAAGGCACTTATTAAAATTTGTAATTATATGGTTTCCATGTTCTTAGTACTTTGAAATTATATTTCAATCTCTTTAGAGTTTCAAGGAACTGAATAAAACTATCATCTGAATTTTATAAAATCAGCTTTTTAATTAAATGAACACGCGGGTTATATACTTAGGTGGTTCGATATCAAATAAGTAAGATATCATCGGATTTAATAAATTACATTATAATAACTAAATTAGACATGCGATTATTATATTATATATTTAACTATAAGGTTGATTGTCCTGAAGTATTTATTGAGTAAGATTCCCTTGACAACTTATAATATAGATCGATTCGAAACCCATGTTCATTTGACCCTCAGCCGGCGAAACACAATTACGCGGAAAAAAAACTGTTTTGTTGAGATGTTTTACCGTAATTGATTTATCCATATAGATTGATTCCACTAAAATAGAAAATAATTCATGAAACTATTATATACTGAAAATAGATTTTTCTTTTAACGCACTTTTCTTTTGTTTACACATAATCCATAATCATTTTGATCTATATTAAACACATAAAAACATTCAACAAATTTGATTGCGTACAAATAGAATACACACAAAATAAAATGAAAAATCTTTTTTTAGAATACAAAAGTGATACAGGTACATTTAAAGGGGTTCACAAATTTGCTGTGCTTACCAAAGCCTTAGTCAATAAGTTTGTGTGGGTGCGTGTATGTGTGCGTGTGCGTGCGTGTGTGTGTGTGTGTGTGTGTGTGTGTGTGTGTGTGTGTGTGTGTGTGTGTGTGATATCGCAGTTATTTTAGCTTGGTAGCCTTTAGGCCACTGAATGTACACTGTCTACCTCTAAATCGTGATACATCAAACATATAGAGCCACTGTATATGATGCATATATCACCAATTGATGATGTTTTTGAAGTAATGATAGCTCAGTGGCAGCGTGGACTGACAGCGCGCGAATGGACGTGAATTCAACTCCCCACAATGACTTTGAGCTTGCGTGATGAAACTTAGGGTTTTTTCTAACGCCCAACTGGCTTGCAACCGCCATCAAGTTGAAAATCTGCTTCCAAATACCTATAGGTGTGCTCCAGTGGTTGCACTTGAGAGTCAGTCGCTCCGCTACGTTAGCGCGTTCATGTTCTTGGGGCCACGTCGTTAATAACCATTAAACTTTAATTAACTTATTAAACTTTTAATAAAACCACACACTCTGCAGGTGTGACCCAATCGGGACCACATCCCTAGCCCTCCGCTTGGTATATTCGTACCTCTAATTCCGCGACAATTACAATATATCGCCTCTAACTACTATCAAGTGACAATCTGTCATCAGCCATCAGGCATCAGGCATCAGGCAAAACGATAAAACTGATATTGTAAAAAAAACATAGCTACAAAGAATTAAAATGAACGAGTACGTTTAGCGACATCTTGTGTATTTGAACATTTAACTACATTAACAAAAGAAATACATAGATGTCGCGTTTTGTAATGTGAATTTACAGATCCATGTAACATTGTAGTTCCAGTTTGTTACGTTAGATAGAGTTTATCTTTTATTAGTGTCCACATTAATATTACAAGCGGGATTTTTTTTTTGTTAGAATGCGCCAATCTTTATAACAACCTGTAGGAATCCAAAACATAACTTTGTGTTTCAAAATCACCGAGGAATGCGTTAGGCTATATAACATCACACTACCATCAATAGCTGTTTTGAAGGAAGTTACAAAAACGGGTAATCAATTATTAAATAATGTTTAGTTCCACGTAAACGAAGTCACGCGCACAACTAGTATCTATATACGTTTTAAAGTAAAATTCAATTGTATAACATTGAAAAACAAATATTCTGAACAATTTGAAGACATGAAAAATATATTTACTGTATGCCTTAAGCTCGAACTATTGCCTGCTAGCTTCGCGCGCGGCATCTGCGGCATCTCCCTACATCCATCGGTACTTCGACATAGAAAGGTTCAAGGTATGGAGTGGAGAAGGTAATGAAAAACACCGCCATAGGTATATAGAAGGTATGGAATACAATGTATTAAGATGGCGTTACTATAGTAGAAATTTTGCATTTCAAAGAAAGCGTCTAAAATTATTACAACAAAAGAGTACTTTGAGAACAAAAAAATGGTTGTTTAAATAATACAATTTCTTTTTTACATTTTTTCAACTTGATTTAACATTCAGACCTTTTTATGATACCAAAATATCATGCTGTCGCTTCATCACAATATTTTCCTTTAGCGAAAACTAAAGGTCGTTGCAGGGAGTCGAATTCACGTCAATTGACACGTCGTCGATACACACTACCAACTGAGCTATCATCGCTTCAATACGTTCACATGACTCTACATTGTGTACTGATTTTTTTGGGTGTAGAGTAATTATGAGATTGGATTTCGAAAGCGTTTTCGACGATTCTATTTAGAGACCCGCCAAAATCGAATCCACCGGTGCACCGCCCTGAGTCCGTCACTGTGACAGTTTAGAATTTATTAACACCGTTTCATTCAACGCGAATGGAACGCGAGTGGCGACCACTATTCATAAAACTATTGAAAATAGGTCACTCACAGTGACTCACTGTGACTCTATTCAAAGTGACCGATTAGTGTGTTACGAATATTCTAGGCGACTCCGACGTCAAATTGGTCCATTAACGAACAGAACTCTACAATCGATAACAGTTGTAATCATCCTGACCAATATTATTAATGTTAATATTTATTTATTATGGGTTGAAATATGTGCCTAAAATATAAGTGATGCGATGACAGTTTAGTTGATAGTGTGTACGGACGTCGCGTCAAGGGACGTGCGTTCGTATCCGCCTACAATGTGCTTGAGCTTTTCATGAAGGAGACCATCTCAATGAAAGCATAACGTGGTGGTAGGGCTTTTTATAAAGCCCGCCTAGCTAGCTACCATCCTCATGTTGAAAACTGGCCGCCAAATACAATAAACAAAATAAAAATATAAAAAAATAGGTGTGTTCTGGCAGTTGCACTCTCTCTGCTAGGTTTAATGTGTACACCATCTTGGGTCACGTCGTCACTTAACATGAGGCGAGATCGTGGCCATAACGCGAAACGTTGGATACAAAAAAAAAGTATCCCGGTCGAGTTTTTTGCCGTCTCTACTCAATGTTATTTTCCGAACCAGTGGTTGTTTTGACGTTTTAAAATGCCTTACTGGGACCAAAATTTAAGAAAGTATTTTGATTTGATTTGATATGAGTTTGTTTGTTTGTTTATTTGTTGCATATTCACTCCTCGACTACATGACTGATCATCATTAAATAATGGTTACTCATTGTCAGAGATTAATAAAGGATATTAGGGTAACTTTAATCAACAAAAAAGGGATGTACCCAAGGGGTCGATAAATAAACTTTGTATCGCGCGAAGTCGTGAGACTTATACTTGTATTTTATATAAGAAATCTATTATATATGTTGTTAATATTAAATAAACATTAAGTAGGTAACTCAATGTTGTAAAATAAATAAAAGATATCTATTATATGCTTCTTTTTTATTGTGAGCAAACTCGCAGGACTGTCAACTGATGGTAAGTGATCACCGCCGCCCTGGACACCCACAACACCTGGGAAATCGTAGGTGCGCTACCGGCCTTTATTTTAGAGGAACTGGGTAATGGAAGGTTTACGAAAATTTTTAATTACTCTTGTGCTTTTCTCACGGTGTTTTCCGTCACTGAACGCTCAAAGACATTGTAGATGGATTCGAACTCACGTCCCCTGACGCGAAGTCGTACACACTACCACTCAGCTATGATCAATTCTCTAGTCGATGAAAGTTAAATATATGTTCTTAAGGAGCGGAAATTTGTCTTTTCGCCTGGGATGACGTAATCACTAGAGTGGGCGCTGCATTTTGAAGTAATCCTGTTTTGCAGTGTTCGATTTAACAGTAGACTGTTTGGGTTGGAGTCTAGGGCGGCAGACTTTAGAAGCGGCAAATTTGGGATATATCTGTTTTGTTTTGAAATGATTCATACTTAAACATATACCTAAAAGTTTCTAGACAATATGTTTCACCACTTAGAATCTAAATCTAGTATTGTTTTTTTTTATACTATTTACATATTCTAATGTGGAATGCAATTATAGAGATAGGTAGGGACGGCGAAAGTCTAAATCCGCCACTATTGTTTTGGCTTTGATTATTAAATAGTGTGTATGGATCTCTATAAGTATGTATGGTGTTGGAATTCCTTATAATAGATAAATAAACGCATTACTTTGACAGCTTCCTCGACGTCATCATCTCGGGACGCTTTCGCAAGGCTTTTCTTCATCAGCTGATACATCGTCTCTCGTCTCAAGTGACCCTCGCCTAGTAAATCGTAGCACTGTTATAGAAGAAAATACATTAAATGGCATTTTCTATTTAAATAAACAAAGTATTGAACATAAAAAAATGCATAAGTAAACTGATTTTTTTTATAGTTAAGGTTTAGCGTTATGGCCGTAATCTCACCTGATCTTAAGTGATGATACGGCCCGAGTTGGTAGACACGCTAAACCTGTGGAGGAACTGGCTCTCAAGTGCAGCTGCCAGAACACACCTGTTGGTATTTGGCGGCAGTTTTTCAACTTGAAGGTGGTTGCTAGCCAGGCGGGTATCAGAAAAAGCCCTACCACCATGCTATGGTTTCCTCACTATGTTTTCCTTCACCGAAAGCTCAAGCTCATTGTAGGTGGTTGGATTCGAACTCACGTCCTTTGACGCGAAGTCGTACACACTACCACTGAGCTATCATCGCTTCGTTCTTCATTGTTTGTCAAATAATCTCAAAATCTAGCTACTTATACGCCATCTAGCATTCCAGAGTATAAGTGATACGAAGTTCAAGACAGTAACAAATATTTTCTGGTATCTATCAGCCATCTACAATATTCTTGTAGCGATGATGACTCTGTTAGGAGTGCGTAGGGATTCCGTTTCAATGGACGTAAGTTCGAATACCCTACAATGAGCTTAAAAGCTCGGTGAAGGAAAATATGGTGGTGAAATCACAGCACGATGGTGGGGCATTTTCTAATACCCAGCTCGCTAGTTACCACTTTGAATTTGAAAATCTGCTGCCAAAAACCCATAGGCGTGTAACATAATGTTGCACTTGGGAGCCCCAGTCCGTTCCTAGGCTTAGCGTGTTCACCACCTCGGGCTACACATCCGCTTAACACCAAGCGACAATGTGGCCATAACGCCGAATCTATTAACTATAAAAGCGGTGTGTTACATCGAGGTTTTAATGTATATATTGCAATTTGACTAACTGTAAAAACGTACGATATCCGTTCCTCGAGATTGCCACGTAAATATAGCGACATTGCCTTCGCGAAGGTGCCCATGGTAACGTAGGGCGAGGTGCCGCGGTCGAGGGCGACCATCACACGTTCCATCATGTAAGAGTCTGTCATACCGAGCCCTGTGTGCAGGACGTCCCTAAAATGATTCCTGAAAAATGAAAACACACTTTGTCCTTAATTTTATAATAACGTGCGACCTCGTCGACATTAAAGTTGATTCTGTTAAACATGGCATTCAACGATCATGCACTACTTACTCCACCTTTAAAAAAAACGTTTAATACCATTTTCATAATGCCCAATCAATATATCTGTAATTACGAAGATCACACCTTTGGCCAAAAAATCTTCACTTGGACCAGCATGTTTGGAACTCTTTTTATAGTTAAGGTTTAGCGTTATGACCATAATCTCACCTGATCTTAAGTGACGATACGGCCCAAGTTGGTAGACACGCTAAACCTGTGGAGGAACTGGCTCTCAAGTGCTGCTGCCGGAACACACCTATTGGTATTTGGCGGCAGGTTCACAACTAGAGAGTGGTAGCTAGCCAGGCGGGCATCAGAAAAAGCCCTACCACCATGCTAGGGTTTCCTCACGATGTTTTCCTTCACCGAAAGCTCAGGCTCATTGTAGGTGCTTGGGTTCGAACCCACGTCCCTTGACGCGAAGTCGTGCACACTACCACTGAGCTATCATCGCTTCAAATGATGATACGGCCCAATTTAGTATACACACTAAACCTGTGAGTGACTGGCTCTCAATTGCACTTGCTGGAATATACTAATTGGTATTTGGAGGTAGTTTTTCAACTTGAGAGTGGTAGCTAGCCAGGCGGACAGTAGAAAGCCAGGGAGGCTTGGGTAACTCCGATGGTATTCGATATACCCCTTACACCCCCGACACATTGATTAACTACAAAATTGTAGCTTCTATTGAATATCTCTGAAAACAGTTAAAATTATATGCCATAAAAAGTATCTTAAGTTATAATTAAATAATATTATTTGTCATCTCACATCTTTGGTCAATTCAAAACACACAACAAATTCGTAAATAAAATATTTGAAGCTCTCATATCGATAAGTAAAATCCGATAATAATTTATATAAAATTAATTAATTTAAAAATTAAGTTAAGTTACAAAGGTTTATTACATAACTAGCTTTTACCCGCGGCTTCGCTCGCACTGAAGCCATTAAATAAGTTTTTTACTCATTCGTATTATTATTTTTTTTTCAATAAATTATCCTATGTTACTTCTAATATCTCGAAGAATACGTGTACAAAGTTTCATGACGATCGATTAAGTAGCTTTTGCGTGAAGGCGTAACAAACAGACGCACATTCACATTTATAATATTAAATAAATAATAATATGTTATATAAGTAGGGATTATATAAATAATAAAAACATATTCTGTGAGAATTGTAGGTGGTGGTTATCGTCTATTGTTCGTAAAAATACCCTTCAACTGAAGGGCAGACGATGTTACCTTAACAATAGAATTCATATTCTCGAAATAGTATCTTTAAAACAAGTTCTATAAGAGTATTTTCTCTAATTAGATATATAAATTCTTTAGTCTCCACCGTCTAGATACTTCGTAACCAAAACAACTATGTAAATATATAATTGTATGAACGGATTGGTTTTACGTTTAAACCAAGTTTTATAAAGGAATCTGGGCTGTTATTTCACTTAGGCAATATCCGACCAACGTCGTTAGTTAAGTTGAAAAAAAGCGTGCGTATCACCTGGAATTTTGTCCTTAAGAACTAGTATTGTGTAAATGTAAGTAGAACAGTGGTAAATGAAAGCATCTTAACAAATAATCAAATGCTATATAAATATTTATTCATAGTATTTACATCATTCCAATGAAATATATAACATAAAGTATTTCACATGAGAATAAGTAAGTATATACGCATACATAATATAGAAGTGAAAGGTCAAAGTACCTTGCGCCATGGAACTTTGTTTTTTAAGGGATAGGGGGCGAACGAGTAAGCATGTCACCTGAGGGTAAGTGATCTTTGACAATATCGGAGGAATCGCAGGTGCGTTGCCGGCCTTTAAGGTATGCGTAAGCTCTCTTCGTGAAGGTTCCGGAAATAACGCAGACACAATCTGGTTCCACAGGATGATCGTTCGAGGAAAGAATGCTCAGGATGGTGGATACACTAACCCTAGTGGAGCGCCTGGTTCCCAAGTACACCTCCGGAACATACCTATAGGTATTTGGCGATAGATTTTCAACTCAAGGATGGTAGTTAGTCAGATGGGCACTAAAATAGCCCTAACATCATACAATGTTTTTGTCATAATATTTTCCTTCGCCGAAATCTGAACCTCATTGTACGTGCTATCAACACTTTAAAATAAACGCTAGTTCTAGAGTCGTATATAATTAATTGGATGAGAACGAGAATATTCTATTAAATAGTTTATTATTAAAAGGATAGAAACGAAGTTCCTTGTTGTAAAAATATTAATTTCAAGTTCTATTCGAGGTATAAAGAAAATACTTATTCGGGTATACATATTTATTATAATTTTTTTATCAATAAAAATAAAAATAAAAACTACTTTACAAAATTATCTTAAGACCTTTATTTCGTTAACGATGATTTATAAATATATATAATAATAACAGTGATCACGTAGACTATACATTAGACACTGTGTAGCCATCATACATAGACTATACGTAAAAATCTTACGCTAACGTTACGGACGTTTTTTGCCGGCTATGGTACCTCTGCGCGACGCCCCATAAGGAACTTTGTACCAATTTGTTTTTAAATGTACTGTTGGATTTAATATAAATTTAATTCTAAAAGTGTGGTCAATATCGATTTTTTTAAATGTCAGTTATATATAGAAGTTTAAACAAACCTTCATTTTCAGACTATAAAAGTTGTGTTAATTATAATTATGATTAGCTTGGTTATGGTACATAATGATAGGTTTAATTCCAGACTATATCCATTTTCTAAAAGTCTAACCAAGTTTTCATTTATTATTTACAATAGCTGTAAAGTTTAAAACATGATACCATTGTTAAGTTGCAATTTAATATTTTAAGTTTTATTAGAACTTGGAAACGATGATACCTCATTTGGTATTGTGGTTGGTGTTGGTGTACGGACGCCACGTCAAGGGACGTAAGTTCGAATCCACTTACAATGAGTTTTAAGTTACCGCGAAGAAAACATCAAGATGATACTATAGCATAGTGATAGGGCTTTTTTGAAAGCCCGCCTGACTAGCTACCACCCTCGAATGAAAAACCTGACACGAAATACTTATACGTGTGTTTCGGCAGTTGCTTACCCTGGGCCAATCTGACGGTAAATGGTTACGGTCACATATGGATAGCCGCGATACGAATACTACTAATAAATGGCTGGTTTCTGTTCACTGGGACGACATACAAAGGCTGATAATGAACCTTTATTCTCAGTCTAAACCCGTGAGTGATCGCTAACCAGTCTGCAATACACTACCACCATCAAACCCAGGGTTATGTGGTTGATCGTCATGATCAAAACCATATTTTTTTTTTTCGAACTGACTTACGCTGATAGCCCCAAGGGCTTTGACAGCTTCACTGGACTTTTGAGGGCGAGCACTGAAGGCACTCAGCCCCGAGGCAGCAGGCACAAGGGTGCCAGGACGGCCGAACCTCGGCTAGGGCTGACGCCGGTAAATGAAAAAATGATCAAAACCAAAGGTGGGACAATCGGGGAAAATGTCACATTATATTTTTATATATTAATAAATATAAAATATTATATATTAATATTTTCTTATATTAAGAGTCAGTGTTATGGCTACAATCTCATCTGATGTTGAGTGACGATGTGTCGCAAAACTTTGACACGTAAGCATTGTGTAGGGACTGACTCTCGCTTGAAGTTAATTTTCAACTCGAGCGTGGTAGCTAACCAGGCCTATCAAAAGCCCTATCACCAGGGCGTGGTTTCATCACGATGTTTCCCTTCACCGAAGGCTAAAGCTCATTGCAGGTGGATTCGAACTAACATCCGTTGACACGTCTTCCGTATACACTACCAACTGAGTCTTCATCGCTTCACACCTTACTGCAAAGACCGTACGATCCAAAAACACACCGTCGCCGACTATCGAACACTTCCGAAGTGTGATAAACAAAACACATTTGCTATAAAAGGTATATCATTACGTATATATTCATCCTGAATCTCCAAATGACAACCAGGCTATTGCCTGTCACAAAGTAGAGTGGGCTGGACCAAAAAGCCTAACATTAATTGTTTTATTGATTTTACACCTCCGCCCGGGAAACCCGTTCACGTGGATTGGTGTTGTGTCTAGTCTATATTTGGATTTTTTTTTTTTTGTATACTTAAGGTTTAGCGTTATGGCCATAATCTCACCTGATCTTAAGTGACGATACGGCCCAAGTTGGTAGACCCGCTAAACCTGTGGAGGAACTGGCTCTCGAGTGCTGCTGCCGGAACACACCTATTGGTATTTGGCGACAGGTTTACAACTTGAGGGTGGCAGCTACCCAGGTGCGCATTAGAAAAAGCACTACCACCATGCTATGGTTTCCTCACGATGTTTTCCTTCACCGAAAGCTCAAGCTCATTGTAGGTGCTTGGATTCGAACCCACGTCCCTTAACGCGAGGTCGTGCACACTACCACTGAGCTATCATCGCTTCAAACTACAGCTTCAAGGAAGGAAGGAAGAACGCTTCAAGGATACAACATGAATCTTAACAGCCACGGTTTTATTATGCCAAATATACATATTCGTATTGCAGACTTTTAGACACGTAATATATTTTAATAGTACAGGGTTAAGCGTTACGTCCGCAATCTTACCTGATGTTAAACGTGGTGGACACGTTAAACCTAGTGGGGGGGACTTGAATCTCAACTGTCGGAACACACCTATAGGTATTCGGCGGCAGATTTTCAACTTGAGGGTGGTAGCTGGCCAGGCGGGCATTAGAAAAAGCTCTACCACCATGCTTGACCACATTTTCCCATACCGAAGAGGTCAATCTCATTGACAATTTTCGAACTCACATCGATCGATGCGGTGTTCATAAATACTAAACCATAATTACTTTGTACTTCCATTTTGAAGCGATGATACCTCAGTGGTAATGTGCACGACTTCGCCTCAAGGGACGTGGGTTCGAACCCAAGCACCTACAATGAGCTTGAGCTTTCGGTGAAGGAAAACATCGTGAGGAAACCATAGCATGGTGGTAGGGCTTTTTCTAATGCCCTCCTGGGTAGCTACCACCCTCAAGTTGTAAACCTGCCGCCAAATACCAAGAGGTGTGTTCCGGCAGCAGCACTCGAGAGCCAGTTTCTCCATAGGTTTAGCGTGTCTACCAACTTGGGCCCTATCGTCACTTAAGATCAGGTGAGATTATGGTCATAACGCTAAACTTTAACTATAAAAAAAAAAAAAAATTGTTCACTATTGAACACAAAAAATATTCATGAAAATTCATACAGGGACTTAAATTCAGGAAAACACAACTAAAACCAATACCAACGAATTGTACGATCAAAAATAAACATACAAAACTAATTCGCAGACTCCAATTATTTATATAAAAAGAATGTAGGTTCAAATCCGGTCCTGACGAAAGATCAACTTTATTTGTAAAAATTTCCCGCCTGCCATGTCACAATAATAAAAATACAACTCTAAAACGAACATAGGTATGCAGTGCCGAGTAAATCCCCATGCTAAATAAAAGCCGGTGCGCGGTTTCAAGCGTACGCCTTGGATAGGACAGGAATTTGACAAGGGAAATAGCTTTATAGACGGGAGTGCTTTTCAAAGCCGTATTGCGTCCTATTGAAAACGGAAGTGAAATTCGCAACCGGGTTTTATTAGCATTTATTACAGTGCTGAAAATTTAAATAAACAACAAAATTGGCTTTCAATATTCCGTAGAAGTATATTGACTGAAATAGGTTGTGTTGTGAGTTTACATTACAAGTTAGTCCAGGACTTCCTTGGTCATATTACGTATATATGTATATACCTTGTGGTTGTCATGAACCTATCAATAGCTCAATGGTGGTAGGGCTTTTTCTGATGCCCGCCTGGCTAGCTACCACCCTTAAGTTGAAAATCTGCTCCGGCAGTTACACTTGAGAGCCAGTTCCTCCAAAAGGTTTAGAGTGTCTACCATCTTGGGCCGTATCGTCACTTAAGATCAGATGAGGTTATGGCCATAACGCTAAGCCCGAACTAAAAAAACAAAAAAATGTTTTTGACTGGTGTAACCTCGATATCCAAGGTACAATGGTAATACAATTAAAATGGTCGTGAGTTCGAATTCCTGTCATGAGTTTGAACTTTCGGTGAAGGAAAACATCGTGATGATACCATAGCACGGTGGTAGAGCTATTTCTAATACCCGCCTGGCTAACTACCATATTCAAGTTAAGAATCTACCGGCAAACACCAATAGATATGTTCCGGCAGTTGCACTTTCGAGCCAGTTCCTCCACAGGTTTTGTGTGTCCACAACCTTGGCACTAACCGTCACTTAAGACCAGGTGAGATCCTAGCCGTAACGTTAACCCAAAAACTAATTAAAAAAACTGACTTTCGCATTTATAATATTATATTAAGGATCGGTTAGGTTATTGTCAATGAAGCGACGTTTACGAGTAACCCTGTTATGTCACTTCGATTACGAGTATCATGGATGTGAAGCTATCGAAGGTAGCCCGTGGTTGCTCAAGCAGATTGTCGTTGATATATAATATATACATTTATTTTCTGGATGGGTTACTGTACATTTTTCCTTATTACTTATGTATTATTATTCAATATAGAATCCATATTATTCATACAATTCATGCTTATGATATCGCAATTGTGTTTTAATCGAGTAAAGGTGTTCTCGATTAACGTAATGTCCTAAATGAAAGAAAAAAGTAAATCTATATTAATATAATAAAGCGTAAATATTCCTTTGTTTGAACGTGCTATTCTACTACTGGTCGAATTTCAAAAAATCTGGATTATATTTGTTCGAATAGTCATTGGGGGAAAAATTTCATCACGCTTCAGCAAATAGCAGCAAAGTTGTATGGTAATAATTATAAGGTACCATAGGCAAAGCCAAATAATTATATCCATTTCTCTACAAATAAGGTAGAGTTTTAAGCATGCTGGTAGGGCTTTTTCTACCGCCCGCCTGGCTAGCAACCACCCTTAAGTCGAAAATCTGCCGCCAAATACCAATAAGTGTGTTCCGGCAGTTACACTTGAGAGCCAGTCCCTCCACAGGCTTAACATGTCTACCAACTTGGGCCGTAACAATACACCTTAATAATAATAAAAAAAATGGTACACTCCTATCTGGTATTTGTATATTTTAAAGGCTCTATATAATATTCAAGGCCACTGTAGTGAAACTAATTACAGGTAACATTCACAAGACTGGAATATCTGCGCTGAAATACGATAAACTATCGAACCAGTGAACTTCGAATTACCTAAAATCGATGTTCTTTTATCTCGCTATAACTCAAAAATTGGTTTTACAGATTTGTTATTTTTTTTCTTCATTTCGATTGCCATATTCAATCTTAATGAACCTTCGGACTTCAATTCGTTAATATCAATACAACAGGATATATCTAATATCGTTACGGGTTTTCATTTCTCATGGTTATTGAACGAAACTTGTTTAGAACTCCAATGAAATAAATGCCTTTTAATTATATGAAATTTAAATATAGGTGAATTCGAACCCACGCTCCTTATTCTACACACACACATATATATAATTTATTATTTAATTTTACATAGAGAAGTAGGGTTACCATATTTAGTTTATTAATTATTGCAGAAAATAAAGGATATATATATATATTGCTGACATAATAATCATTTAGTTCAACCCTTTGGTGCTGTTAACTTGAACGACCCAAAAAAGAACGCTGCCGATTTATTATAATAACGTACCTTGATATTAAGTCGGATGATGCAGGTTTCTCGTCCCGTTTCTGAATTTTGAAAAATATTACCATTATCTCTGCAATAGAATGATTGTAGTAAATTATTATTAATTAATTTATAGCTGTCCCGGAAGACGATATCTTACACTTTATGGTTGTCAATAATAACTTGGGCACGGAGTGGTAGTTAGCCGGGCGGACATTTTAAAAAGACTTACCACCATGCTATATAGTTGCATGATAACGTTTTCCTTCGCCAATAGCTAGGGCCTATAGGAGGGTTTCGAATTTAAACCTCTCACGTGCCTCTTGTGCTACCAACGTGCCTCTCAAACGTAAGATAAAAATAAACGAAGTTATATTTATTTTGAAGTCACTATTGATCCAGTTTCTATATAATTGTTAGTCCAGGGTTATTTTTATGAATATTTATTTATTTATATGAACATTTATGTCTAGGAACATAAAGGTATGCATGACGATTACAACTTACCAAGCGCAACCAATACCAGGAAGTTCGATACGTTACCGGCGATGATTGCCCAGGAACGCCGCGTCATAGGACGTGAGTTCGAATCCAATTACCCACAATAAGCTTGAGCACTCGGTGCTGGAAACATCGTGAGGAAACCATAGCATGATAGGGCTTTCTTAAATGCCCGCCTGACTAACTACCACCCTCAAGTTGAAAATCTATCGTCTAATACGATTAGGTGTGTTTCGACAGTGCACTTGAGAGCCAGTCCCTCCTATAAAGGTCGGCAACGCACCTGCGTTTCCTCTGGTGTTGTGAGTGTCCATGGGCGGTGGTGATCACTTAACATCAGGTGAAACGAATGCGTGTTCGCCCCCAATGCCATAACAAAAAAAGGGAACCACCAGCGAGACTAACTTGGTCACTTCGACCGGTAAACACGACCGCAGTAATACTTAATTATAGTAAATTCATTTAATTGTAATCTTGTAATAAATATTATTAGATATTTATTTATATCGTGCATTTCGGGCGCGCCCCACATAATTAATGCACAAAATTCCTAGGAGAGAAGTCAAATTTAATTATAATAAAATGCATTATTCTGTATAAATATTTTGGTTAAATTAATAACAATATATAGGAAATTTCATAGACTATGTATATATTCCACATTAAATGAAAATACCTCTCGACCTGTATATCTTCTCTATATATTTTACTTGACACGCTACAATCATTATAGATCCGGTGTTTCCGGAGCGATACGACTTGGGAATCTTCGAGAAGGAAGCTTACTCTTACCTTAAGGCCTGCAACGCACCTGCCATTCCTCTGGTCTTGTGGGTGTCTATGAACGGAGGTGATCACTAACCATCAGGCGACACCCTTGCCCGTTTGCCCACTAATCCATAAAAAAAAAATCAAAACACACCTAATCGGCCAGCTAACACGGCAAACATAACATCTTGCATGGTGGTAGGGATTTTTCTAATGCCCGCCTGGCTAGCTACCAAGCTCAAGTTGAAAATCTGTCGCCAAATACTCAATAGGTGTGTTCCGGCAGTCGCACTTGAGAGCCAGCCCTTCCACAGGTTTAGCGTGTCCACAAACGTGGGCCGTATCGTCACTTAAGATGAGGTTATGGCCATAACGCTAAAACATATAAATTAAAAAAAAACTCCTTGCGTCAACCGTCACCAATATATTAAGCTTACAGTAGATATATCATTAGGTTTAGGCTATTTATTTACTGTACTTACGTTCCAGTTCATCGTAAGTAAAATAAGTCTCTTTTTGAATTTCGGTCCACATCGCGCCGTGTTTCTTCCGGAAGCGGATCTCTTCCATGGGGTCCAACGAGGAGTCCAAGGAAGATGACATTATAGCTTCTTGTTTATCGAATCGGGGATTAGTAGATGAAAATTTGCAATTAATTTGTTCGTGAATTTTATTTATGAAAATCTGACAGTACGAAAACCGAAGACAAGTGTCAGAAATAATATTAAAAGGTTCTTTGTCGATGTCCATCGAGTATGTATATATATGTGCTAAATTTGAAATGTAGTACCTGGGTGGTCGAGCTTAGTACGGTATTTTTATTATAATTACGTGTATTTTAAAAATGTTTTTAATACAAATCACATATTGATGCAACACCCGCATTTCACAATTTTACATACGTATGAACTAACTATATAAATGTAATTTAAAAAAAAACACGATCGTAGTTTTTTTTTTTATACTTAAGGTTTAGCGTTATGGCCTTAATCTCACCTGATCTTAAGTGACGATACGGCCCAAGTTGGTAGACACGCTGAACCTTTGAAGGAACTGGCTCTCAATTGCTGCTGCCGGAACACAGCTATAGGTATTTGGCGGCAGGTTTACAACATGAGGGTGGTATCTACCCAGGCGGGCATTAGAAAAAGCCCTACCACCATTCTATGGTTCCCTCACGATGTTTTCCTTCACCGAAAGCTCAAGCTCATTGTAGGTGCTTGGATTCGAACCCACGTCCCTTGACGCGAAGTCGTGCACACTACCACTGAGCTATCATCGCTTCAAAATTAAAAAGGATGTCCTTAAAAAGGTGCATTTAAGGAAGGATAAAAAGGAAGTATCTGTCTAAATACAAAATTTCATTCTAATTGTTAGAGCCGTTTCCGAGATACCATATATAGTACCTATATACCAATGTTTCCGTAGGAATCGCGAAGGCTACGGTAGGAGGGGTTCAAAACTGACTAATATGTTGTTTTAATCTACGTAATAAATATAAATTACACGTTAACTGATTTATAATATCAATAAGCTTACCTTACATGCTCACGAGTCACCCCTATTGACAGCTTATTATCGATAGGGTACTTACTTCGTGTCAATGCATATAATAATATAAAATATAATTTCATATTCAAGAAGCCAAAACCAACTCTAGTTTTAACTCACAACTACATCGACATTTCTATAATAAACAAGATTTAGAGTGAAGATCACAATTCGGTGTGTGTGTATATATATATGTATGTATGTATATATGTATATTTAGTTTATTTATTTTGACTACATTTCGCTTATTTAATATGCTATTCGTTATTAATTATTTATATTTGGTTAGTATATTTATTATTACACTCTTATTTCACTAATTATTTCATTTGCACTACCTACAATGGTAGTAATTATTTCTTACTATATTACTGCTGGTTAGCTGGAAGAAAATGCCTTATGGCATTAAGCTCGCCAGTGTACATATTGGAAGTGCAATGACTAATTCATTCATTCGTTCACTCATTCATTCAATCAATCAGTCATTCGTTAATAGTCTAAATTCCAGCGAGATTTTGTCTATACTCAATACTATAAAGAGGAAAGATTTGTATTTTTGTTTGTAACGCATAAACTCAACCACAGAACCTAGTCAAAAATTATTTCACCATTAGAATGCTATAATATCCTAGAGTAACATAGCCTATAAATTAGTAAAATAATTTTCAGTTTCACGCGGACGCAGTCGCAGGCGAAACTAGCGTGTTATATTTTGGTAGTAATGAATAAATAAACACAACACGGGTTTAAAAATTTCTCAATACGCTGTATTTGAATATATATTTATCGTAGGCGATGACGTAGCCCCATAAAGTATATACTTGCAAAATCACTAAGGATAAACAAGATTGTTGTACTATCTGTGCCTGTTATCTCAATAAAAGTAACAAATTGATAAATGTATTGTAACAAAAATGTATTGGTGTAGGTTTCACTGAATTGTTTAATAAGATTTCCGAAATACAAAACCTCTTTTACATGTTTTACAAGCTTATAGCCACAATGTCACCTGATGTTAAGTGAGTAGTGGATATGCTAAGTTTAATGAAGAGACTGTCTCTCGAGCGCAACTGCCGAAACACGCCCACAAATGTTTGGCGATAAAGTTTCAACTTGCGGGAGGTAGGTTGCGGGAGGCGGGCAATGGAAAAAACCTTACCCCTATAGTATGGATTCAAGACGACGTGAAAGTTTCGAAAGCTTCAGGCGAAGGTTTTACGGAAAGCTCAAGTTATTTTTACATATAAAAAAGGTATGAACGTTATAGATGCAAGGTTTTAGAATTAATAATAAATAAAAACAAATAATGGTAAAGACAATTTTGAAGGCATTTGAACGAGCACCAACGATGGATTTTTAACCTCTCGATAGTCTCTATTCCGAATTGACATTGCAATTTACCTTGCAATAATAAAATAGAATTGATTTATAACTCGGGAACCGGACATTACGTATCAGCAATAGATTTCTCCGTCGAATCTCCGATTGACGTACGACAGTTGCCAGAACAATGATTTTTCCCTCAAACGTGAAACATGTAACAAAATTTGGAGGAAAAAAAAAGCTGTGATGTTTTTTTTTTAATTGTAAATGTGAAATTGTAGTAATAAAGGTATTTTTGTCTAATTAACTACGCAAAACCATGTAAACTTAAATCGTAAACTCAATATCGTTTATAATTAAAAACCTATATCTGTGACGAAGCAAAACAAGTAACATTCACCACCGTATATAACTTATTAAACACATACACATACTCATATATATCTACATATAAATATCTTTATTCTTTTTGATAAGAAACGTGTGATATAGATTTAGACATTTGAATAAGTGCCTTGAATATAGTTATCATACGCACACGTAACGCTAGTTGACTTCGTGGTGTCAATTTAGATGTCGGACGGTTAACATTCATTCTCATCTTAAATTCTTAGCATAATCTCAGTAATTTTTTTTTTGGAATCGTTTCCTAGATGGCTTCGATCAAATCTTTGCAACGTTAAGTGATTTGTAAAAGGAAATACACCTTAATATTATCGCTATAATATCAATATATATTTCTACCTCAACTACTACTAAGTCAATACTGATAAAAATATATAACAGTGTATGTGTGTGTTAATGTTAGCAGCCGAGATAAAACTCTCCCTCTATTTGGCATAACAAGTTGGACAGTCAATGCGGAATGTCATTAATTCCTTTGTAAATTAAGGAGCTTCTAATACAGAAAGTTATAGCGATTGAGATCTAGAAAGCTATTAAAAAATGTATGTTGGTATATACGCACCACTGAAGTTTACTCCTTAAAAAGTAATATTGTGTAAAATTATATAAACAAAGAGGGTAAATAAATGCATTTCAAAACAATAACCAAATCCTACAGAAATATTTTTTCATATTATTCACATCATTTGAACGAAATATATATTATAAACTATTTCACATAAGAATAAGTAGGTATACACGCATACATACCCTCGAAGTGAAGGGCCAAAGTACGTCGCGCAAAGGAACATAACGCCTCACTTTTTGTAACGCTCGGTTTAACTCGTCATTGAATTTTCTTGCCGCGTGCTAAATATGAAGATCGTTTCTTAAGGAGTAAACTCCGACAAAGTAAATAAACAGATGATAATTATTTTTAAGCGCGATGGTAAATGACTTTTTTTTTTTTTTTTTTTTTTTTTTTTTATACTTAAGGTTTACCGTTATGGCCGTAATCTCACCTGATCTTAAGTGACGATACGGCCCAAGTTGGTAGACACGCTAAACCTGTGGAGGAACTGGCTCTCAAGTGCTGCTGCCGGAACACACCTATTGGTATTTGGCGGCAGGTTCACAACTAGAGGGTGGTAGCTACCCAGGCGGGCATTAGAAAAAGCCCTACCACCATGCTATGGTTTCCTCACGATGTTTTCCTTCACCGAAAGCTCAAAGCTCATTGTAGGTGCTTGGGTTCGAACCCACGTCCCTTGACGCGAAGTCGTGCACACTACCACTGAGCTATCATCGCTTCATAATATACTATAGGTTTCTCGGCTGTTAATCGGTCGCAGAATAACATCTGGCTGCCGGGTGTGCTAAAACATAAATATTACTCGGTGCGCCAAGCATTATAGTTTATTTTCAACAAGCATTTTATTAATTTCACTTGTATGTATCTTCATACGTAACAGATTGCTTCGAGGTAAGTTTCACTAATTTAATCTCGTCTCATTTAAATACTTCAGGATAAATGACTATCCAATAGCTTTGGAGAAGAAAGGATTATTCGTTGGTTTTCAAAAAATATTTTCACTTCATTATTTGGTGATCGCTATTAATAATTTTGATTATACCAAATAGTTATTGTCTAAAAAGATCAGCACTTTTTTTTTAATAACTAGCTTTTACTTGCAGCTTCGCTCGGTTTAATATTGATTTTGTCAAACAAAGCGGATGATGCAACAAAAAGTTTCATACAAAATTGATCCCTCTCTTTACCCCACTAATAATAATAAGGTTTTTGCGATAAAAAGTAGCCTTTCATCGTCTCCAGGTTTCAATATTTCATCATAATAGATTCAGCGTTTTTGGACTGAAATCATAACAAACAAACTCACTTTCGCATTTATAGTATTAGTAAGGATGTTAATTTGGATAAACTTTTTATTTTATAAGCATCGAATTTAAATGAAAGTCTTCATTTTAATATAGCGATATATATATATTGTGGAATTTTATTTACAAAACTCTATTTATGGGGGATTCTGAATTCGTTTTGGAGGTAACTCTAGTCAGCTGTTTTGGCAACGGTGAGACCGAAAGCAATGTGTTCAGTAAGCCTCTAGCCGCCCTGAGCAGTGCTAGCCGCCCGCCCTTCTAGCGGCGTCGTACTCTCCGTGATATGAACAATCTCAAATCTTAATTGAAGAGTTCCGAATACTTTTCATTCGATATAATATAATTTAATTCTACCGATTATTGTACTATGGTGTATTGTGTTGAAGTTTATTAATAATTTGTTTCTTGTGTAAAAGAATTTGAATTGTTTTGGATTTTCTTAATTATTCCGGTAAAATTGGATAAAAGTGCATAGAAGTCAAGGTAATATAAAATTTCATATGTATACGAATTGATAGAAAATGTTTTAGAAGAGTTATTTTGAATAGGGTTTGTTTAAATTACAGTTTATTTTGTTTATGTTAGAATAAATAAATTTAAATTTATCCGGCACGATTAATTGTTGTTTGTGTTGAAGAGTGTGTACTTAAATTCGTATGAAACAAATGGCTCTACTGAAATAATGTTTAATTTGTTTATTTAAATAAAAATAAAAACTCGTAAATGTAATTTTATATAATAAAAAAATCCGTAAATCTTCATGTAACCTTCATTAGAACGAAAAGTTGTTTTTGGGGTAAATAAATTTACAAATTGGGGAATAGTTTTTTTAATTATTTGAATTTTGAGTTTCACTTAATTAATACTTTCGATGATAACTCAATAGTAGTGTATACGAACGCCGCGTCATGGGACGTGAGTTCGAATCCAGTCATCTACAATGAGCTTGAGCTTTCGGCGAAGAAAAACGTCGTGAGCAAACCATAGCATGGTGATAAGGCTTTTTCTATTGCCCGCCTGGCTAACTACCACGCTGAAGTTGAAAATCTGCCGCCAAACATCATTAGGTGTTTTCCGGCAGTGATAATTGAGAGCCATTCCCTGTTATAAAGATCTACAACGCACCTGCGATTCCTCTGATGATGTGGGCGTCCATGGGCGGCGGTGATCACATACCATTAGATGACACGATATCTCGTTTGCCCTCTATTACATTAAAAAACAATTTGATGCAATATTATTTAGCACCAATAGCTCAGATTTGTTACAGGGATTCGAGGTCACGTCTATTTATGTTACATTCTATAGGACTACCACTGTGCCGTCACTTCATATAAAAATGCTAATTGCTAATCCGTCGGAAACCACTTCTATTTTTATATTGTACTGTGTTTATCATTAAGTTAATGACGTCATTTTACTGTTATTCGATAAATTAGTGGGAAATGAAGCTCTAGAAATTTTCAATTTTCTTTTATATGTACACGCAACCCCGATTTATCCATATTTAAACTCAAAACTCCTGATACTTTTACGCAACTTTAAAGATTATGTCTCTTTTCCAACATTAAGTCTTTGGGGATCGGTGTTATCCGATCACCCGGTTTGCTTATCATCTCCACAGAATAAAAGTGCCAGGTAAAAGTTTATATAGTGTTTTAATAATAGATTTACCGTGTTACCTGCACACTTATATTAATTATTTCAGCTTATTTTGATAATAATATTACTCCTTCTAATACCTGCACAAAGTAATATTGACATTCATATTTTTTATGACATATCCATTCAAAAGATTCGAATGTTTCTTCTATATGATAATGGACAGTATATAAAAGAAGCGGTGGCGATCGAGGCGCCACAAGCCCAACGTCAGAAATCGTTTTTGATTGTCCTCATCTAGGTAGTAGATGGACGGCCTCCAGTACTTTTAATTTCCAGTCAAATGATCTACATTGCGGAAAATTACGTGATCAAAACAGCGCAGGCGGCCGGTTTCTTGCACTTTTTACCGTATTTCGTTTACTTGAAATGACTCGGTTGTACTTGTTTTGGATTTATAGTGTGCACGACTTCGCGTCAAGGGACGTTGGTTCGAATCCAAGCACCTACAATGAGCTTGAGCTTTCGGTGAAGGAAAATATCGTGAGGAAACCATAGCATAGTGGTAGGGCTTTTTCTAATGCCCGCCTGGGTAGCTACCACCCTCAAGTTGTAAACCTGCCGCCAAATACCAATAGGTGTGTTCCGGCAGCTGCACTTGAGAGCCAGTTCCTCCACAGGTTTAGCGTGTCTACCAACTTGGGCCGTATCGTCACTTATGATCAGGTGAGATTATGGCCATAACGCTAAACCTAAAGTATAAAAAAAAAAAATGTTGAAATGTAATTTGTGACCAATAAGTATAAGTTTCATGTTAGGAAACTGTACACTAAAGGGTAGAAATTGCATTAGAGCAAAGCGGAAATGCGTCAACATTTTCATCTGTTTCACGAATTCAAAGCACATAATTAAGTATTCCCATTTATTTTTCTCTTTATGATTAATATAATTAAAATATATTTGTATATTCTATATATGATGTACATTGAAATGTTAAAATTCATACCGTTTGATAAATCATCTGATAAAACATTATAAAATTAACATATGTGTGTTCTAATTGACGACGCATGCGTTTATGATAACGTTGAATACGCTAGGTGGCGCTGTGTTCGAAATATCGATCAATAGATAGGGTAGATGAATAAGTACCGAATGGGCAATTTATCATCATAAAAACATATAACAATACCACAGTAAACCGCCCATATATTTTCAAGATTTTTCGAGAATATAGAAGATTATTCTTTTATATACGAAAACACAGATGTGTCTATCTTAGTGTTTCAAAATCCTAAAAAATAAATGCAATCTATATAAATACTCTAAAGCGGAAATGTTTGTTTGTCTGCTTATTTGTTTATTTGTTTGAAAGTGCTCATCTAGGGAAACAATGATAGCGCGGTAGTAGTGTGTAGGAACGTGAATTCGAAACCAAGCACCCACAATGAGCTTGAGCTTTCGGTGAGGGACACATCGTGAGCAGACCATAACACGGTGGTAGGGCTTTTTCTGATGCCCGTCTGGCTAACTACCACCTACAAGTTGAGAATTTGCCGCCAAATACCAATTGGTGTGTTCCGGCAGTTGCAATTGAGAGCCAGTTCCTCCAAAAAAGGCCGGCATTTAAACAATAAGGAAATATATTAAAATCCATCCAAAATTTCTGCATCGTTATAAAGTTTAATATTAGCTTAAACGTTTCACGTTTGCGCTTTGTACCGTGACAGCCAGCCCTTTTTATTTAGCGATAGGTATATCTATAGAAAAATATTAATTGGCTTTTATAAAGAATCTTTTTAATCTTATGTATAAAATTCTCATGTAACAATATCAGTTGTCATTCTTTTCCGAAACGGCTTGACAGATTTTTTAGGTCTGAGAATCGGTCGTAATATATTTTTCACACTAAACATTTCTTTCCCCTTGGGCTCGAGCGTCCTCCGCGCTCGCCTCTCAAGTCCGCTACTAAAAACAGTAGGTCCTTGGGCAAAAAAAAAAAAAACAAAAAAAATTAATGAATTGGTTTTATGATATGAAATTAAATACGCTAAATTAACACTCTCCCATCTTCATCCTCAATTTTTTTAATCCAAACGGCAGAACAACGTTTGCCAGGACCTTTCCCTGTAAATGCATACAAAATTACCACTTCGCTTAAAAATACTGATTCGAACCTGCACGCTTTTTAACAGCAGACTCGCAAAAACTTTGCACAACTCGTGCGCCACCGGCCCCCATAAACGTAGTTTTCTAATCGTGACATATTATTTGAACAAGCTGTTACCGAAATTAGTAAACCTTTACATAATGCAACAAAACCCGCGTGAAAAACCTATCATTTATCTATTAACAGTACTATTTATAATTAGAATTCGTTCGCCGTAAATTCTGTGGAATGTGGAATGAATCGGTTTAAAAATATTACGACACTAAGCGAGCCCAACTCAAACACCTATAGAGATGTATTCAAAGATCAATTGTTTTCAACCTATTAATCAACTGATAACTGATTCCTGAAATAAAGAATTCAAGAAGTAGGACGTTCTTATTAAATTTTTGTTCTCATTTATTTATATTTGTTGCACCAGAGTATTTTCATTTTTATAGTTTATAGGTTATAGTAACGTTTTAGTTACAATCTCATCTGATGTTAAGTGGCGCTTGGCCCAAGTTGATGAACACGCTAAACCTGTGTACGGACTGGCTCTCAAGGGTCGGAACGAACGCATTTGGCTTTTAAGACCTACCGCCATACTATGGTTTCAACACGATGTTTACCTTTTTTTTATACTTAAGGTTTAGCGTCATGGCCATAATCTCACCTGATCTTAAGTGACGATACGGCCCGAGTTGGTAGACACGCTAAACCTGTGGAGGAACTGGCTCTCAAGTGCAGCTACCGGAACACACCTATCGATATTTGGCGGCAGGTTTACAACTTGAGGGTGGTAGCTACCCAGGCGGGCATTA
Organism: Actias luna; assembly: GCA_039707435.1. Taxonomy (NCBI): domain Eukaryota; kingdom Metazoa; phylum Arthropoda; class Insecta; order Lepidoptera; family Saturniidae; genus Actias; species Actias luna. The sequence goes on along the minus strand of JAZHAC010000001.1, from coordinate 19,775,356 downwards.
GAAAAAGCCCTACCACCATGCTATGGTTTCCTCACGATGTTTTCCTTCACCGAAAGCTCAAGCTCATTGTAGCTGCTTGGATTCGAACCCACGTCCCTTGACGCGAAGTCGTGCACTCTACCACTACCACTGACCTTCACCGAAAGCTTAGGTTCATTGCACGGATTCGAACTCACGTCCTTTGACGCGGTATCCATACACGCTAGGAACTAAGCTATCATCGTTTGAAAACTGCCTAAGAGTATATGTAAATCATTTGGCATCACGATGTTAGTCCATGTTATTCTAGGAAATCGCTCAAGCAATTTTAATAGAATTTAAATGTGTAGTACTTTGTCCAAGATATGTAGTGAGATAGTTTTTACCACTATCATCTATCATGGGCTAAGAGGCACTATGATAGAGTTATTAACTGCTAGATGGTACAGAATATTTAAGATACCTATGTCAAGACAACTTGTCATATATAGAATTATACTAAAGCGTTGTCCCAACTTTGCATCTTCAACACCAATGATATTACAGAAGTATAGATACGTTTCTTACATAATATTTGGACAAAACAAGTGGTAAACTAATACCAACGTCTGTACATATAATAAAATTGTAATGGTAGAAAATCTGTACATTCAATATTAAAAACAAATATTAATTACAGTCCACTTTGTACTATACAAAAGCCAAAAATATGTATATTTTGTCTTTCTGTCCCCTTGAACGCGCATCACTCGGAAACTACTGGAATTGAATAGATTTCAATGAAATTTGGTAAAGCGGTAGCTAATATTTTGGATCAACATTTAAGATACTTTAGTTAAAATCTAAGATAATTTAAAATCTAAATAATATGAGATGAAATCTAAATTTAATATACTTAAGTTAAAATCTGAACGAAATGACCCTCTGCTCGAATTTTGAAAACAATTTTCTATGTTCGATAGTTCAAAATGTAAGATAATTTTGACATTCACACTGAACATATACTAATGTATATTTTGTATGTGTAATTTTTCTACCAATAAAGTTTACAACATCCAAGTGTAATTAACAAACTCCCAAATTGGCCGATAGATGCCACAGTACATGAATTAAATGCTGAAAATTACGGGACGTCTGTCGGATTCTTAAACGTTTGAAAAATACATATCGGCTTCACATATATTTAGGATAGGCATGATTGTATATACATACAGAATCAAACTATAACTTGGTATTTTTTAAATTACATTCAGAATGACATATGAGGAATAGATACCTAAAATATTTTATTTTGGACCTTTGTCTCGCTCTTTATCCTATTAAACGCGTACCACTCTGAAACTATTGGTAGACATTTTGGTCAAATTACCTTTGTGATAACTAACACTTTACATGAATTGTAGAATAATTATATTCTATAAAACAGAAATGGTTCATTCAGTATAGTAAATGTAAATTCCAGGGATTTTAATGTGATTTGCTCTGTACAATTCATTTTACTGGTTCACGGAAGAACTACTACCGATTAATAAAATACAGCTCGCACTTTCATCTTTTACTTCACTTGCTTTTAAATATTCATGGTTTTTTAACTTATTCTGCAAATGCGATAAACTAATTAGTATTATTGAAATTGCACAGCAATTAGTAATATTATGATATAATGAACGGGGAAGTAGGACAGAATGTTTATTTACGGGCGAGCGCGAAACAGAGAAAGATATAGATTGCTAAGCAACGTCTCATTTATAAACATTTCGGTGTGAAACAGACAATTTTTGCGGAAGGATATATTATTATAAAAATATCAAATTATTATCAATAGTCGGAAGTAATTGCAAATTAAACTGTATTCCAGATACTTTAAAGATTTTGTTTGTATAGTTTCGAGAATATCGCATTACAAATTGGGTATTTTCTGTTGTTTTAGTGTAGTTGATATATCAATCCATCCACAACGTATTTCCTTGAAGGCCTATGCGATACTCAGATTTGAGTGTGCCAATTGACACGGTAAATCAGCGTGGCATTTTCATTGTGCAGATGCCGTATCTATACCAACTTGACTGCTTAACTTGACTACAATGACTGCCTAATATTTCTTATTTTATGTCATTTGAAGCGATGATAACTTCGCGTCAAGGGACGTTAGTTCGAATTCACCTATAACGAGCTTCAGTTTTCGGTGAAGGAAAACATCGTGAGGAAACCATAGCATGACGGTAGGGCTTTTTCTAATACCCGCCTGGCTAGCTACCACCCTCAAGTTGAAAATGTGCTGCCAAATACCAATAGGTGTGTTACGGCTGTTGCACTTAAGAGCCGGTCCGTCCACAGGTTAGCGTTAGATTATGGCCATAACCCTAAACCTTAACTATAAAAAAATATTTATTAATATGCAGCCCTCTTTGTTTCAGATGATACATTAAGCAGCAAAATGACCGAAGAAAGACCTACCATGAACAACTCAGACATAAGTGCTTCAGATCATTCCATATTAGCTTTTTACGATAAATCTAAGAGGTATATTTTACGCATAGTAAGGAAGAGATGTTATACAGAGAACGACACAAACAGTTTCATTATTCCGGACAAAAAAGAGAAAGGTAAAGAGTTTTTTTTTTTTTATTTAAGTGAGATTATTGCCATAACGCTAAACATTATTATAAAAAAAGGATGAACTATACCTTGCGCACCTTTCACTTTGACAGTTGTAAAATCTTCCACGCATTGACAATCGTACTGAAGGACAAATCTCCAGTCACTCGTCAGAGCTGACACACACACACTTGGGTATTACCTCTTGTGATTAGTTGTGGAGACTTTCAAGGAGGAACGAAACCAACGATTGCTGATTAGTTTATCACCTTCGATGTTATTTCTTGCTATCGCATATAGCGCTATACTTTGCCTTTTCTTCTGAAAGACTTATCTAAGGCTATTGAATTATCACGTAATTTTTACACCACAAAAAATTGCGTAAAAATCCATTCACGGACTTCCATCCCGCGTTAGCCTTGGCTGACTATTAGAGGACTATCTGGGAGTCATCTGGTAGAAACTATCGAAAATACCGACTAAAATTTCGAATAAACTTTCGCCCCTTACTTGGTCGAGATCAGAAACCACTTCTTCGTTGCTACCAGCCCACCAGCCTGATAAGAACTTAACAGAACATAAATCGAACGATGCCTGTTACGAGGCGTTTAAAATACACGGTAGATTTATTCTTATAAAGGAAAAAAAATTAAAATCTACTGTCGAGTGTGTCACAGATCTATTTTAAATATACCCGCCGTCTCCCCACACTCCCTCTGGGGTTCCGGGTAGCGCCAATTAGCGAGAATGCATTTCTTCTATTTCGCATTGAAGGCTGTATAAAGCTCTCCTTTGTATGAAAATTACGCTTCATTAGGCAAATGTATTTTTTTACATTGTGTAAAATGACATTTATAAAATACGTAGCATCCAAGCATCAAACATGTGTTTTCATAAAAAAAATAATTAAGTTAATTGTATCTGAAAACCCTTGCGCGGTGCAGAAATAAATGGAGACGGATAATAGTTTTAAAGTTGTTTTTCGACATTTAGATACGAATGGGTTCAACAGTTGAGTAGGTTTTTTTTTTTTTTATATGTAACGTTTAGCGTTACGGCAATAATCTCACCTGATCTTAAGTGTCGATACGGCCCAAGTTGGTAGACACGCTAAACCTGTGGAGAAACTGTCTCTCAAGTGTAACTGCCGGAACACACTTATTTGTATTTGGCGCTAGATTTTCAACTTGAGGGTAGTAGCTCGCCAGGAGGACATTAGAAAAAGCCCTACCACCATGCTATGGTTTCCTCACGATGTTTTCCTTCACCGAAAGCTCAAGCTCATTCTAGGTGGTTGGATTCGAATTCACGTCCCTCGACGCGAACTCGTACACACTACCACTGCGCTATCATCGCTTCAGAATATGTTTAAATAGGGTCACAACGGGAAACCATCGTGAGTTTCAAATAACATACCTACTGATTTATTGTTATCACAAAAGCCTGGTTGACTTACAGAATAAAGACTTTTTAATGCGGCCCAACTAACATTATCTATTATGTACCATACGTTTAAACAAAAATTCATACAAATTACATATCACATTTGTATGTTTCTATTTTGAATAATATAAACTTCATTATAGCATTGTTTACGATCATACTGTGACCCACAAGTCCTTGGAATGCGATTTTGGTGAAACTGCCTAATCAGCGACTGTCAGGCAAAATATAATCACAACGGACAATAAAGCGTACACTACAATGTTGCGTGAACTTTCTACGTTATGAATCTCCATAGTAAATTCGCGTATAAACACTACTGGTTTAGTTCATCTCGGAATTTTATAATCCTCAATACTAATATAACGTAAGTTTGTTTATTTATAACGTGTATAAGACGGGTTAAGTGCCGTTCAAATATTAGTAATGTAATTTGGGTGAGGTCTTGTAAAATGTTACGATGCGTTACATGGGCGGGCGGGAGAGGGGTTATTCGAAAAATGCATTACGTTTCATTGTTTCTTTTTTTTAATTTAAATAAAATATTAATCCCATTTAAATTTCCCAAGCTCGCATATTTCTGCGTTACGGAGAATCCATCTACTGTTTCTAATCGAATTCCCGGAGTTTATAAATAAGTTATTTATTTTAAGAGTTTATTAGTAAAAACGGCAAAACACTATTATGAGTTTTAGACGTGAAAAGTGTGAATGCATTTAATCTATCAGTTCTTATCGCTGTAGGTATTTCTTCAGTGAATGCCTTTCATTACAATTTCATAGCTGTTTCGCCACTGTAAAAATTGCTAATGATTATAGATCATTTTATATCGTATATTTACTTCTGTTGCCATCTTGATAAGAGTGAGAAATAGCCTTATCGCTCCCAAGTCATACCTACATCCTGTTGTAATACCACACCCATCTAGGTGGTCGATTGCATTACGCATATGCTAACGATGCAATAGATAAACGATGTACTTGCATTTGCGAATCTCTGTACAGTTCAAACACAATATCTATTATATATTTACTTTATTTAGACTCTATTCATTTTCGTTTCGCCCATTCATCGATTTTAGACTGCAATACTAATATAAAAATTTGATAAAGTTCCTAAAAATATAGTATAGAATATACTCGTGAATGATAACTTAAGTACTTAGATGACGGTACTTACCTCTGTACTTTTGAAGTGAAACTTTTTTAGAATCGTTGTGATTTCAAACTCGATGAAACAAAAAAGCCAATCCATAGAGACACAAACACGTAAATGTATAGGATTCAGCCAGCGAGAGAATGAGATAGAACACATTACATATTCTCGAACTCCTCTTTGTGCGATGGTACGAATCGACCCCACTATCATCTACTAAGCATTGTCCATATGTATTTTCAATACTTTTCAATAAGTCAATAAGTATTTTAAATCAGGGACTTTTCAGAAGTTTCACATCCACCATGTGTGACTTGCACACACATTTTTCTAAAATTAATTTTGATTTCAAAATGTATTTAAAGATAATTATCACTATTTATATGTAATATAAGATCACGAGTATAATTTATCATTTTATTCAATATAAAAATGTATATAAAAATATGAGTGCCGAGATAAAGTGGAATGAAGAATAAACTGTTTTGCATTCGCCTGTTTATGTGTAGTTATTTTTGTTTTAGGGGAAGAAGGGGCTTTCTGCCCTCGCTTGTTCGACGGCTTCCTGTGCTGGGACAAGACCCCAGCGGCATCCATTGCATATCAGAACTGCCCTGATTATATAATAGGGTTCGATCCAAAGCGCGTGGCTTTTAAAAGGTAAACTTTATATTTATGTTCAGCGTAATTGTTATTTGCACGTATTTCCTTAAATATCTCTTCCACGTATATATACATACAATGTCTTCGTTCTGAGAGACGGTCAGTATGTTCATCATAAGAGAGGTTGTATAAAATATCAATTATTTTGCTTTAACATAAAGATAATTGACTATTAATTAACAACTTTTACTAACTCCAATAAAGGCCGGCAACGCACCTGCAATTCTCCTGGTGTTGTGGGTTGTCCAGGAGAGCGGTGATCACTTACCATCAGGTGACAACAAGCTTGCTCGTTTGCTCTCCCTATGAAATAAATAAAAAAAAAACACGAATACAAATAAAACACTTTACAAACATTTAACACAATAAAACATAAAATATATCCCCAACAAACCAAATATTTTTGAAAAAAAAAATTACTGTCTACAATTTTTACATTCAATGATCCCTAACATTTGAATAAACTGAAATAAAGTAATAAATGTTTTAATCGATCCCATTATTATTATTTGCACACTTTAATCTATATATATATAAATATGAATCTCTATTTCCCTCGGTCATCGCATCACGCGTGACCGGATAAACAATTTCGCTTTTTTTTTTGTTGGATTAAATATTATTAGGAGAAGGTTCTTATGAAAGAAATATTAAGGAAGTTGAGTGTAATATTAAAAAATGTAAGAAAATTAAAACAAACTTAACGATAATAATAATTTTACATAACTGTCAGTTGTCATGAGACATTACAATAATAAAGTCTATATTTTGGAACAATATTTTTTTTATTAATTATATTAATTCTAATTCCATGTTCATAGTTAGGACGGGACAAAATCTGTCGAGTCAGCTAGATATATACATATAGTAACGTGGAACAAGGTATATCGACTTGTCAAACGTTACCTTCATGCTGTCATTTACTGTCATACAATTAATACGTATGAGAAAGCTTTCCGGGATGCAGTTATTGTTACAAGGTTTAAAGGTTCCTCTGGCATTGAGTCCTTCAAAGGCCATTGAGGTGTTCATTGGCAGTTGCCGCTAACTAGGACTGTACTGTACTTAACATCCGGTGCAGTCCAGTCACTATGCTGTGCAACATATAAAATAAAATAAAAAATTTCGTTCCTTGATTTACACACCCGCCAATTAATTTATAGCTGAAAATGTAAATGAAATATCAATTTTCAGTTCACTAACTCATAGTATTTCTTTTATATTTAAGGGTCAGCGTTATGGCCATAATCTCACCTGATCTGAAGTGACCAAGTCGGTAAGAACGCTATAAACCTGTGGAGGAACTGGCTCTCAAGTGCAACTGCCGGAACACGCGTATTGGTATTTGGCGGCAGATTTTCAACTCGACGGTGGTTGCTAGCCAGGCGGGCATTAGAAAAAGACGTAACGTCATACTATAGTTTCCTCACGATGTTTTCCTTCGCCGAAAGATCAAGCTCTGAAAATATACTTAGCATTGGTTGACATCAATAGCAGAATTTTCACAACTTACATTTAATATAATCTCGTATGATAAGTATTGTGTAACTTTTGATATAAATTACACGAACATGTTAGGAATCAAGTAAATAATTGTGTCTAGACATACGAATTAAGGTAATAATATTTATATAATAAGGAACTTCGTTCTAATAATCAGAATCATAGTCAATAATCAAACATGTCTAGACATATTTCATAATAATTCGAGACGTAAAGCGAACTGTAATTTAATTTACCTGCGTTCTCAGAATTACGTACTTAGATAAAAAGGGATCTATGTAACGATTTCTGCGAATACTGAAACGGTTCGTAGATGATACCTTCTATAGTGAATAGTTTGAAACTTAGAATTTTCTATGAGCCCCTGTTTCCTTAGTATAAATACTTCAACTTAATTTTCAAAGCGTTTGCTTGTAGTTATTTATAAAAGAACAGTAACAGAAAAACTATCGTGGAAACGACGGGTTCCTTATATACAAAAGAAATGTATTTCGGTCGTTATCGTGATAACATACAGTATCCGCACATATAGACACACGGACGTCCGAGACGGAACATTTTGAAACAGTCTTTTAACTAGTTCAAATAACATAAAATGGCATCAAAAATATCATGAGTGTTAAAAATAGCGTTGTATATATTATATTACAAGTGTAATGTATGATAAATAGAGAGATTTTAAGTTTGAAAAATCATTTGGTTTGCGTGAAGTGACAGTAGTACCCACCTCAAAGCTTCGTTTATGAGGCGTGCAAAATTATGCATGTAGCTATAATATTTCAATTATTTTCGACTTCTATATCGAATACAAAGTAGACAGTATAATATTCAAAACGTTTTAAAATGAACGGAATTTCTTCTGTTACAATCTTATCACATGTAAAATTATATAAATTAACAAATGATCTACGAAGTTCCGATTATCGACGAAATAGTTAATAATACCCGGTGAGTGATTTTTCCAATTACTCGGAAAATTCGGAAACGTATTTTCAATTTTATATTACAAACATAACGTGTTACGTAACAACAGTACATGATTCAAAGGAATCAATCAGCCAGATGTTTTTAATTCATACACCGTCCGTGTGGAACGAGACCATTGATTATGATTTTCAATAATTATACTAAATGTACAGTAATGTGGTTGTATTTTTAGGAATCTGCAACGACGTTTTTTAGGAAAATTATAAAATCAATAACAATAACAAATAAATAAATATAAATAAATTAAAATAAGCACGTGTCAAATGTACGTGACGGTTATTTCTATTAGAGGATCAAAATTCCACGGAAGTCACTATAAAGATTTACAGCGTAATACATCAAAAATATTAAAAAAACGAGTGATCATAATAAAGAAATATTAATCTCTCTTTGTATATAATAGGAGTCAAACAAGCAAACGTTTCACTTGATGGTAAGTGATCACTGCCGCCCATGAACAGCCACGACACCAGAAAAATTACAGGTGCGTTGCCAGCCTTTATTGAAGGGACAGACTCTCAAGTGCAACACAACTATTGATATCTGGCGGCAGATTTTTACTTGAGGGTGGTAGCTAGCCAGCCGGGTATTAGAAAACTCTCTACCGCCATTTCCTCGAGGGTCTCGATTCAAATGCATGCAATACCTTTTTCTCAACCTGTAATACGCATTGAGGCTTAAGGTCTTTGACAGCTTCAACGATCGACGAACGTAAGGGTGTCAGAATAGCCGAACCTCGGCTTGGACTGTTGGAAGCTGCATGCATTTATTTGCATCGTATTTATAGTACTCAGTGTATCTAAGTACCCTCCTAATAATGTGTATAGATTATTAGCCATCGTCCATTTATTACGTTAAACTTTGCAAATAATAGTATATGGAAAAAAAAACGAAAAGCAAATGGAATCTAAAGATTAAATAACTTAGAATAAACGGATAAATTCAGTAAATCCAACGTTACTTGAGCGTCAAAATAACTGTATTTTATTACTTCCTGTTTAACCGTTTGCCTTCTAGTCGAATTTGATTCAAATATTGTATGTACTTACTCCGACTGCACCGCGAGATTTATTAACGTAGTACGTTTGAATTGTATCTTGTTTTTGCATATATCTGTTCTTAGAACTAATAAAATAATATCGATCATCTAAAATATAAATAAGGCCATTTCATAATTCACACACGTGAGTTCGAATCCAACCACCTACAATGAGCTTGAGCTTTCGTTGAAGGGAAACATCGTGAGGAAACCATAGCTTGGTGGTAGGGCTTTTTCTGATGCCCGCCTGGCCAGCTACCACCCTCAAGTTGAAAATCTACCGCCAAATACCGATAGGTGTGTTCCGGCAGTCGCACTTGAGAGTCAGTCCCTGCACAGGATTAGCGTGTCTACCAACTTGGGCCGTATCGTCAATTAAGACCAGGTGAGATTATGGCCAAAACGCTAAGCCTTAACTATAAAAAATAATAATTAAAATAGGGAAAAACAATTTACTTTAGGTGATATATACGTCTCGAGCTTGAGAACTCCCGCGTGTAATAGATCTATGTCAATGATTTTTGATAATTTGTTGAAGACATTGATTGCTCTTTATGACAGTGAATTCTGTCTGTATGATGACCCCACAAGCGGTATGTGTAAAGGGTGCTTATTCTAGTTGAAACATTAGGTACTCGTACATTGATTAAATTGATTGTTTAATTCCGGCCACTCTACTATACCATTAGTAATGTATAAAAGGTATGAGATATCCGCAATCATTTACGTCTTGAAGGTATAAGAGTGGTGGAGGTGCAATGATTCTAGAAATGCGATTGACTGGCTTCTTTAACTTAAACATATTAGGAAAATTAAGATAACACTCGGCAAACGTCGTCATGCATTTACCGTTATTTAATAATCTTTATATAGGAACAGAGTTTTTGATCTAAACAACCGATATTATTAAACTAACACCGTAGTCTCACTCCCTTTACCTCATCGGTGACGACATATGAATTTACAGGCCTGTAAAGTATTCACCTCTGATAGTGTAAACAGTCGTTTCTTATCCAACTGAAATAACGCACAATAACAATATGAGATGCGTTAAATTAGTTATTTATAATATACAAACGATAGGAAATCTCTAGGGTGCCGAAAAAAGAACCACGATAAATTTGTATGATTGAAAAAAAAAAAACTAGCCGTTTTGAAATTTATTCCGGAGAAGAAATAAATTGTATTAGCCAATAAGGTAAATAGCCAATCGTCCTACTTCTGAGATTCTAATAAAATCTAGGTCGGCTGTGAGGAACTGCATTTGAAGATGTCGTCAGCGGACAATCGACTAATCTGTAATTGATTTTATGAAAGTGTGAAATACTTAATTAAAACTTCGAACTATATTGAAATGGAATACAATAGCCGCTCTACGAGGTCTGGCGATCTGGAGGCTTGATATTTTTATACGCTGAGCTTTTTTTTTTCAATTTGTAAGTCTTCAGTCAGACCAGGAGGTGAGCCTTTGATTAGGTTTGGACCTTACCGGGATTAGATGGTGAATGTGAAAGCGCTCCATCAATCCTGGTGGAAGGTACAGAGGCCGTAGGTTTTTAATCAGTAAGAATCTGTCATAACCAATACTTTTGCTGCCCGGCGGAAGGTATCTTATGTATGATCGTCTTACAAAAAAAAAAGAAGAAAGCCAGACCACAATCTTAACTGTTGGTTTGAGACAGCAGTTACGCTAAACCTTGTAGACTGCTTCTCAAGTGCAACTGCCGGAAGAACTATAGCTGTTTGGTGGCAGATATTCAACTTGAGGGTGGTAGTAGTCTTAGAGCGATGATAGCTCATTGGTAACGTCTACGAATTCTGCGTCAAGCGACGTAGGTTGAGAATGGTGAGCTTTCGGTGAAGGAAAATATCGTGAGGAAACCGTAGCATGGTGGTAGGGCTTTTTCTAATGCCCGTCTGAGTAGCTACCACCTTAAAGTTAAAAAATCTGCTGCCAGATACCAACAGGTATGTTTCGGCAGTTGCACTTAAAAGCCAGTTCCTCCACAGGTTTAGCGTGTCTACCAGTTTGGGCCGTATCATCCCTAAGATCAGGCGAGATTATAGCCACAACGCAAAGTCTTAACCATACTAAAAAAAGTAAGTTAGCCTGGGGGGTTTGGGGGGTTAGTTAAAACCCTACCAAATGGTATTGTTTCATCAAGATGTTTTTCTTCACCAAAAGCTCAAGCTCATTTCAGCGATTTGAATTGACGTCCCTTGACTCGAGATCTACAAACACTACCAACTGTCCATCATCTTGGGCCACAGCGTCACATACGTTACAACAATACGTTAGACTGCGGCCATAACGCTAAGCCTATAAACTATAAAAAAAAACAAGCAAACATTTCTTCTATCACTTGTTACTTAATAAATCCGCCATAGAGATTTACTTCGCGAGGCACTGTGTAATAAGTAACATATGATATTACCAACCAACTTGCACTAAATCCAGTACTATAGGTACTGACAGCTCGTAGAGTGCTCGAAACTCTCATTATCTGGACGGTTTATTTTGAAAGTAGTGTAAGTCCATTTTCTTTTGTTTCGAGAAAATTAAAGGTAACTACTATATTTGTTGATTAAACCACATTCATTTACCGACCGATTTTAAGTTGTACTAAACGTGGGATTTTTTTGAGAAATCAAACACGGACTAGTTATATATATAAAAATTACATTAGATCAAGCATGAATTACGTGATAGCTTATTTTTCTCATATGATGGTCCCGTGTAAGCTAGACACAAATACCGAAACATCACCCCGCAATATATAAGTAGAACCAATTCAGATGACCCGTTTTCCTACAGGTGCAATGGTAATGGCACCTGGTTCGCTCACCCAGAGAGCCAGAAGCCATGGACTAACTACTCAACTTGCGTCGACAGCAAAGATCTTCAGGTAAGTGTTATCAATAAACCATATGTAGTTTATTATTAAAATCATATATTTCTCTAGACATTGACAGCAAAAAACAACGAATAATAATAAAGATGAACACGAGTGACCAATTTTTCAAATGTGGAATGATTGGAATAAAGTTTTTATAACAGTAAGCCTTTTATAATTAATTGTAACAATTTTCAACAAAATTCTTCCACCCCGATCACACACTAATAACAGTATAGTCAAGCTGTATACTACAACCACGTTCTTAAAATCATCTTACACGCATTTTATAAAATATCTTAGCAAGCCGTTTCCAAGGATTTACAAAATATTTGCGATATTTGACGCACCGTGACACTGTGGAACCGTCTTCCTGTCAGCGTGTTCGCTCCTTCCTATGATATTGGGTCCTCAAAAGAGGCAGGCCTCCTCAGCAGGCCAATGTGTCAGCGGTGACTGGCAGTTACTTACCATCAGGCCCAGTGCAGTCACTTTGCTGTGAAATATAAAAAAAAATGCTATCGCGTCAGTAGTATGCTACATCGTCATTATTTTATGTAAACCTGACATTAAAACATGCATACAGATTAAAAGAATACAATAATAATTTTATTAATCATGGCAGTTCTATTTACAAAGAAGTCGCTTGCAAACTGGATTAGCGCCATCGATCCCCAAACTATAAAACATACCCTTGTCTAATTTATTTAAATAAAACTCCTCAGCTTAATCCATAATGATAGAAACATTAGCATGATGTTAATGCTTTTTCTAATGCCCGCCTGGCTAACTACCACCCGAAAGTTGAAAATCTGCCGCCAAATACCAATAGGTGTGTTCCGGTAGTTGCACTTGAAAGCCAATCCCTACGATTCCCCTAGTGTTGTGGGTGTCCATGGGTGGCGGTGATGACTTACCATCAAGAAACACTCTTGCTCGTTTTTTCTCTATTGCATAAAAAACCTTTAATACTAACTTGGCTACGTGGTACAAATCGATTATCAATTGAGCATTCTAAAACTCGAATAGGTAAATATTTGATGTTCCAAAAATTCGCTTCCGAGACTATATCGATACGATTAAGACAAAATGTATTAGTGATCGGTGAAAACCACCTGTCGTCTCGGTTCTGAAGCGTACGGGAGATGTCAAGCCCACACAGATAATGATTAGTGTGCTCCATCGATAATTGTTCTACGTCTGTTACTTTATGCATGCTTATTCGCAATTGTCATTGGCAAAATATCCTACATAAGCAGTGGCAATAATAGAAAAAAAAAACAATGAATACTTTAGTATTTAGTTTGCTATATCGTGTACGCGTTTAGTCGGCAAGAATTCTTGCTTAAGCCACGTTTGAAAATTGCTTAAAATTATGCTGGCAATAATTTCACGATGCTACTTGAAAATTGGGTTGAAAGGCATAGAAGACTAACCTTCGGGTTCTTTCTAGAAGAAGTAAATACTATTTATTCGGCCCTCTTTATTGTATAAAACTGTTTAAGTGTAAATACATTTATATATAGAAGTCGTCTTGAGTTATAACACTATAAGATCCTATTTAATCATTCCTGAAGATATTAATGACGTCAAAATTCATACAATACAGTTTTTGAAGCCTTTCTTCAATTAACAGTGGATTTTTATCATATATGTAAGTAAGTATTTAATGTTGATTGCATATTTCTACTGTACAAATGCAGAAGCAGTTTTCCAGAAACTTTAGAAGACGCTAAAGAAAGTATTTTACTAAATGACCCTGCAATAAACAATCTAAGATATACGGACGACGCAATATCGCTGGCACCTAATTTTGACGGCTTGCAAAGTCTAATAAATCGTGTCGATAGCACAAGTGCTAGTTTCGGCCTCTATATATATCTTAAAGAGACAAAAGTCATGATAATCGATAAATCACAATGATATTACAACAGTACATTTAGTCGTAAGACATCAAAGTGCGCAAAGGGTTACAAATATCTTGGATGTATAGTAAATGATAATGTGACCACAGTATTGAGATTAAGTGCCGGATAGAACAAGCGCGTAACGCATTTATTAAATTATACGAACTCCTCTTCATCCGTTCTCTAAGCATAACTCCAAGGGTGCGTTTGTCACGGTGCTATGTCTTGTCGGTTTATTTCTACGGCGTCGAATCATGAACCTTAATCCATGATCTAACCCCTAACCTATGAGCAAGCGCTAGAAGCTTTTGAAATGTGGGTGCACAGAGGAATTTTGAAAATATCGTGGACAGATAGTGTATCTAATAAACAAGAAAATGGATATTGCAAACACTGTTAAAGGTGCAAGTTACAGTACCTTGGACACATAATGCGCAATGTCAAGTACGATCTGTTCCCATATATTATACAAGGGAAAATCTAGCGGAAATGACCACCCGGAAGTAGGCGAATTTCGTGATTCTTCGCACGTGGACAATCTGATTACAATATCGCTATTCCGTGCAGCAGTTTCCAAGGTCCAGATAGCTTTAATGATAACCGAACTCCGGTAGGAGATGACACCTCAAGAAAAAGAATTGACCAAAAACTAATAAAGTACAAAGAAAGCATTAGTTAATGGCATAAGAATGCGCGACAAATGTATGCATCGTAACGTTATTGATAGTGAAGTTTTAACAGGAATCACACGCGATTAGATAATTTTGATTCCAAGTAAGAATTTAATATGTTACATATATATTTTATCATAGAAAGTTACAAAAATTAGATTCTTAATTTACTTGCATTTGGGATGACAATAAACCTAAGTCTCAAAGAGGTTTATTAGAAAAAATTGGAATCATGTTGACTCAGATAGTATTAAGATATGGGCAATTGTATGTCTCAGTAAATAAACATCGATTTTTGATAGTCAAGGGCACTTAGTAAATGATGTAAGAGTATCCAAAAAAAATAGTGTATACTTAAGTTTGGAATAACTAAACATACTGTCAAACTATCAGTTCATTGAATAATACTTTTTTTTAACGGTGGGAAATACATTTACGCCTCCCCTGGCCTCCCCTATCAGCCTGGGCGGAATGAGAGGGATGTAAGGGACCCACCTGACGCTAATATCAATTAAAACCGCACGGGCAACTGTCGCGTTGCTGGGGTGACGCGGGTTCGAACTAGCAATTATAGCGTCGTCTAGTTTACAGAATCAATAAGAATATACTGATTATTTCCTTCTTCATGTTTGGATTTATTTTATGTTATAATGTTATGTAAATAATTAAAAAATAAACACAGGTCAATGAACTCTGTGATCTTGTTCATAGAGATATAAAGAATTTAATTGAATTTTAAAAATATAAATAATTATATTGATGCACTAATAATATGTAGATTCTTTTCATATAAAAAAATATAATTATTGAGTTTTATAAGTGACGTCTAAGGTCAAAAACGGACACAATATATCATATATATATCAATTTATATATCAATTTATATATATATCAGCTAATAGTTGATTGTCATGATAAAATGTAGATTGAACTCAAATTCATTAATATAGTTTAATCTATATTCTTACCCCGTCATCATATTTTAAGTTTCTTCATATCACCTTTACCCTCGTTCTTAGTCTCGCTATAGTCAATGAGGCTAACTCATTTGTATTCATATTCATTTTTATATATTAAAATTTCTCCCAGCCTTTCCTCCCATTCGATCTCTCACTTTTCCTATTATGAGATTCGGAAAAAAAATCTTCAAAGCTGTCCTGATAATAACGAACATAATTACCCAACTTGGTGCAGTCAAGTCGCAAAAGTTATGCGCGTACATACATTTCGACGACTAATTTATATATACATAGATTATTTTTAACAACGTATTAATACAGTGATCAAATTTTTATTCATATACATACACACATCCGTATATATATATATATATATATATATATATATATATATCCGAGCGTGACGGTCACATGAGTTCGATACTTTTTCCCCGTTCCGAAATTGTCCGACGTATCCAAAAAGTTACAAAAAGTTTCAATAAACACCCTAGGCATTGTGTAAAATGTCACATTTTAGACTTCACCAGTTGTATATGAAATCTTTCAACTGTAACTCCTTGTGACTGATCGCCATGAAAATGTATGATAAAAAGGAAAATGCATGGTATGTATTTTCTTCAAGGAAAAGGTTTTTATTGTAACCCTAAACATAGCAGGAGGTGTTTTACATGCGTTTTTATGATAACGAGCAGTAAACAGGCAGACGGCCCATCTGATGGTAAATGGTGGTTACTGTCACCTACTGCACAGCTGCAACACCCCACAGTCATGTTGTTTTTATATAATAGGGGGCAAACGAACGTGTCATCTGCTGGTAAGTGATCACCGCCGCTCATGGACACCCACAACACTACAGAAATCGCAGGTGCGTGGCCGCCCTTTAAAGGAGAGACTGGCTCTCAAGTACAACTGCCGGAACACACTTAATGGTATTTGGAAGCAGATTTTCAACTTGAGGGTAGTAGCTAACCAGACGGATTTTAGAAAAAACCCTACCACCATGCTGTGATTTCCTCCCAATATTTCCCTTCACCGAAAGCTCAAGCTCGTTGTAGGTAGTTGGATTCGAACTCACGCCCCATGACGCGGCGTTCCTACACGCTACCACTGAGCTATCATCGCTTGAAACCTGGTTGCTGACCGTGACGCAAATAGCTGGTTCCCGTTCAGTACACCGGAATATAGATGATAATATTGAACCTTTATTTTGCGACAATTTAAACCGAGGATGTTGCCATTTTCGGTTTTTGACGCTATTGTCATTAATATGACAAATTATATTTTATGAAGCAGAAACCGTTGAACTTCAAAAGTTAACAGTCTGCATTTATAAAAAACTAATGGTTTAATATGTACAGTACAATATAATAAAACCCACTTTTCATTCATAGATTACGTTGTTTTCTAATTAAAATAAAACTAAAGCCGGAAACGCATGAATATCTTTAAGCTCTTTCTTAATAACTAAGTAGTAATTATATATTGAGACTTAATTTAGATGCGTAGTTCTTTTGGATCGTGAAAATAATTTCTCTGTGAAGTTGGACACTTGCTAATTTTACATATAAAGACACTATGACTTCTTGAGTGGTGATGATTTAAACTCTGTAACAATCAACAGCTATTTAAAATCGAAAGACAGTGATAAAGCGAGAAAAATAGATCTAACGCGGTCTCTCTTACCCTACTGCGAGGAAGACTGCTAGAATCGAAAGTACAGTGTCTCTCAGGCCGGTTACTACAAACAAAACTGTTATCCGAATAAAAGCGAAAACACATAAACCGGCCCGGTCGATTCTCCGTAGCGCGAGATGGGATCCATATAAATCGATACGATAATACGGAAACTTAAAAGCGAATTCCTAGACAGTTCGGTAAAAAGGAAAGCCGAAAATCATGTTACATGTCGGCGGTATGGCTATTGCAATATATTATATCATGTTTGTTTTCATTCCTGGGAATAGCAAACACCCGTAGCGTGGATAAAACATACGTTAAGTGGATGTAGATTTTTTTTTTTTTTTTTTCAATATCAGAATCGCCTTGCCTGTATTTCATTTCGGTTATTGCCCGATTGTGTCGACGGACGAAAGGCGAAGAACATTACCGTCACATGCACTCGCGCGGCGGTTTGTGATACGTCAGAAAAACCTCCGGCACTGTTTACTTCCTCTGACATCCTGTATACGTTAGCATAGTGATTCATGTGAAAGTTTCGGGCTTTAAGTAAAAATATTACGCGTCCGACGAAAGCGCTAGTGATGGGACACGCTAGCTGTAGCGTTACGATGTATCGAGATATTAAAAAAAACGATAGAATTTTCCTTTCTTGCCATGTTAATGGTAGGTAATAAAATAAATAATAATCTTATGCAAACGGTGAAGGAAATCATAGCGTATCGGTTAGGTATTTTTAAATGACCGCCTAAACAGCTCAAGTTTTAAATGTGTTGCCAAATACTTACAGTTTCTGCCAGCAGTACTACTTAAGAGCCAGTCCCTCCACTAGGCTTAGGCTCGGATCACATTGCCACTTAACCAACGAAGATTGAGGTTAAAATACTTAAGCAATAAAATGTAAAAAAATAATTGTACATATACTGATGAAATACACCGTGAAGTTAGCCAGAATGTGTACCTAATTATTTTGTTGCGTTATTTAATATTTGTGCTTAAAAATGATCCAAAGATTTATTTATTACGGCCTGTTCTTGAAGTAGCAAGTTACTCATGCCAACCAACCACCTCCGTTCTATCTGGGGACGACCAGATTCCGCGAGGGTTTTCACCGGTACATAGTTGACATTCCCCCGATCCGCACGAAGCGTTTTGCAGCAGTCTATATCGTACAATCTAGGAGTCTTCAAACAGAGAGTGAACAGGTACTTGGTGAGTAAGCGCGTTCCGTAATAGACCACATCGTCACTTGCCATCAGGTGAGATTGTGGTCAAGCATTTACTTGTTGAAGGTAAAAAAAAGAATAAAACTACTTCCAGTGCTTTCTACTCGGTTCTGCAGTAAATTATTAACAGTTTATTAGTGATGTTGAGACACGATGGACCATAACGCGTGAGGCAACGTAAGAGACACTATGTTTTGTTTCGTCGATCGATCTTTTGGCTAAAACCGTTGATATATGTACTTTTTTTTATCGAATTTTGATATATAGCACTTTATAATAGTAATAAATCTATAATTCAATATTATTACTTTAATAAACATGAACTAAATTTACATAATAAATATACACATCTAAGGGCGCTCTCGCGTCTAGCGCTCTTTGTCATCACAACTCCAACCTAACCCGATCCAGCAGCTCTCTACCTGTGACCATCTCACCGACATATAAATTTAGGAACACTTTAGTCCGCCTACTAGTTCATTTTAATGCTAAATATACATTTATAGCGGAAACCGTTATTTTTATAGTTCAATCAAATAAATTGAAAGCTAAACATTTTAAAGTGTGAAACGAGAATAACTTCTCACGTACGTACATAAATAAATACAAACTATATATCATTTTTAATTATCGATGATTATACATGAACTGGAAATTATAAAAAACTACTCGGAAGTTCCGTTTATCGATACTCACTTCATCCATCACTAGTCATGAATGAATAATTAATTGCATATAACTCAAATGCATTAAATACATTATTAATAATAGATATTTTATTTCCACGACAAGTATTGATAACTTTTATTTGTTAACAAATTTTTTTTTAATACGTGTTTACGTTTTACGAGATTATTTTCACGGATAAATTAACAATGATTGAATGTGTTATAATATTATATTCTAGATTTCAGTATTCATAGCTGTACACAGTTTTAATCTATAAAAATGAGTTTCTATTTAATTTGGTTATCACGTCACGCGTGAAGGAATGGAACAAATTCGCGAATTCTTTTTTTGTTGCGTTATTTATTGTCAGGAGAAGGTTCTAAGAAAGAGAAAATTAAGGAAATTTAACGGAACATTAGGACGTTTAAGATAATTTTAAAAATTTTAACGACAATTTTAACTTCACCTAACTGTCAGTTATCATAGAGCATCACAATGACACTAT
This sequence comes from Actias luna, assembly GCA_039707435.1. Taxonomy (NCBI): domain Eukaryota; kingdom Metazoa; phylum Arthropoda; class Insecta; order Lepidoptera; family Saturniidae; genus Actias; species Actias luna. The sequence goes on along the minus strand of JAZHAC010000001.1, from coordinate 19,755,481 downwards.
ATTTTTGAATAAGATTTTTTTTATAATTACACCAATTCGAATACAATATTCACAGTTAAGACGTGACAACGTCTACCGGATCAGCTAGTACTAATATGAAAGTGAATAGTTTTTGTGCGAGGCTTTATTTTTGTGCTGAAATATTTATCTCTGTATAATAGTTATAACTGTGCATACATTTTGTCGACACATAATACATTGCCTAAAGTAAAATGTCACGAAACGTGTAAGAAAACAACCACGCGGGGCGTTAAGGGTATGTCATGAAAAGTATCTAACCTTAAATTCAATAAAATACAAAAAAATAAAGCGTCGTGTGCTTAAGGTCGCTCGACTGAAGTGAAAAGTCCGTCCAGTCGAGGTTAAGAATACGAAATATAACTATAAGATGGCTATAAAAAACAGAGACTTGGAAACAGTAAATAAAATTTCCAACATAATACTAGAGGAATTTACCGCAGTTCATCCAGCGGATCAATAAGATCACAAACAATCGTAATATAATAATTACAATAGGAATATTAATAACAATTATGTATAGCGATGACAGCTCAGTGGTAGTGTGCACGACTTTGCGTCAAGGGACATGAGTTCAAATCCAACCACCTACAATGAGCTTGAGCTTTCGGTGAAGGAAAACATTATGAGGCAACCGTAGCATGGTGGTAGGGCTTTTCTGAAGCACACCTAGCTAGCTACCACGCTCAAGTTGAAAATTTGCCGCGAGACACCAATAGGTGTGCTCAGGCTGTTGCACTTGAGCGCCAGTTCCTCCAAAGGTTTAGCGTGTCAACCAACTTGGGCCGTATCGTCACTTAAGATCAACTGAGATACGACCATAACGCTAAAGCTTAAGTATAAAAAAAAGTAAAAATTAAACCACTCTTATTCCTAAGTCTACTATATAAAAGAAAATTAAATGGAAATGGTTTAGACCAAGAGTCTGGAGAGGACACGACTTATGCGACAATTTAAAATTCTTAATACCAATCGAAAAAAACTAATTTTAATATGTACACTAGGGTAACAGGGTAGCCCTGGTGATGAAACTTCGCCTCGTCTCCACGTAGCAAATATATTCTCCACGATCGAAGAGAAAAGAAAGGCTAGGGAATGAAAACATGGCGTGTAATATATATAATGTAGTATAAACACGATTTGGACATACAAGGATATGAGGTACAATTATGGATATATCGACAACCTATCGGCGGTCTTCGATATGTCAAAATGTAACTCTTAAAACAGAGTCATTATGATGAATTATTCAGTTAGGTACACGTTGATCTGCCAGCGAATGGGCTCCCTCTTTCCTACGACATTGGTCTTTCGAGAAAATCGTGAAGACTGGATTTGAGTCTGTCAGATGACACCGACGGTCGCTGTTGCACCTTACTTACTTTATGGTGTTGTGAAGGTCGTTTTGGACAGCTTCTTGCAGCACTTGCTTGCGAGGGTTAAATCCGCTAACTCAAGTGGAATTGAGTATGGTTGTAGGGTTGGAGATGCGTTGCCGCGTGCTAGGCGTGACTATGTTTTTTTTTTATACTGAAGGTTTTAGCGTTATGACCATAATGTTACCTGATCTTAAGTGACGATACGATCCAAGTTGGTAGACACGCGTGGACGATCTGGCTCTCAATTGCAGCTCCGGACACACCTATCGGTATTTGGCGGCAGATTTTCAACTTGAGGGTGGTTGCTAACCAGGCGGGCATCAGAAAAGCCCTACCACCATGCTATGGTTTCCTCACGGTGTTTCCTTCAACGAAAACTGAAGCTCGTTGTAGGTGGATTCGAACTAACGTCCCTTGACGCGAAGTTATCATCGCTTCATATGAAATAAAATAAGAAATATTAGGCAGTCATTGTAGTCAAGTTGGTATAGATACGGCATCTGCATAATAAAATGCCACGCTGATTTACCGTGCTATGGTTTCCTAACGGTGTTTTCCTTCATCGAAAGCTCAAGCTCATTGTAGGCGGTTGGATTCGAACTCACGTCCCTTGACGCGAAGTCGTACGCACTACCACTGAGCTTTCGCTTCAAGGTGGTTATTATGCAGGACAGCTGAAGGCAAATTTTAAACGTTATACTGGTACCGGCTGTTGCAGAGTAAACATATTTGGTCTAACTTGATCTATTGTTTCAGTTTCGTAACCTCGTCAATGATATCTACGTTTGGGGCTATGCCATATCTGCGATCGCTTTAATAATAGCGCTCATCATTTTCGCCTACTTTCGGTTAGTTATTTTTTATTTATTTATTTAATTATTAGATGGGAGGAAAACCTCATTAATGTGGCGCGATAATGGCTCAGTTGGTATTGTGTACCGACGCCACCTCGAACGACCTGAGTTCGAATTCCTGCAACCAGCCTGAGCTTGCGGTGAAGGGAAATATCGTGATGAAAATCTATTACTAGCTTGAGAAGCCGTTACCGTAATGTTGAAAATCTACATCCAAATACCTATAGGTGACTTCCGGCAGTTGCTCTTGTGAGTCAGCCGATTCACAAGGATTAGCGCGTCGAATATCTTGGGCCACAATGTTACTTAACATCAGGTACGGTTGTGGTCATAAACTTCAAATAAATTTTCCATTTCCGGACATAGATAAAATCCAGTTACGAATCTATTTCCCGCATTTACTTGAATAAACTACTGGATGGGTGTGTGTATACGCTTGATGTGAACGCTCAGAAATAACCACTAAGAAATTGCACGAGGAAGTGCCGACACAGTGCAGAAATTTTTGTGCAAAATTATTCGCAGTCCAAGCTGCGCAATTATGGAATGCATCACCTGTTTCTCTGAGGAAGGCACAAACGATGGGCATATTTAAAAATTCTGTCAAAAAATACTATATGCCTTTATAACACAAGTACTATATGTCAATTTTACGTTTGTGTGATATATTTGTATGTATTTCTATATGACACATTTGTGTTTGATTTTTAGACAGTCCGTATTGTATATTTTTATATTGTAGTATACTTCATACCTATGTTATAGTTCACATGCCTTTAATATGTAGGTTATTAAGTTTGATTGTAGTTATACACCCAAAATAGCCTTGATTCTACTCCTTGGAACATATCCATCCAAAGGTTGCCTGGAAGAGATTGCTATTAGCAATAAGGTCGCCCTCTGTACTAACTAAATCATTTGTTATATATAGTAATATGTTTTAAGGTGTATAAAAAGATAAAATAAATAAATAAATCGTCACGACCAACGTGCATTCTCCCCTTACTTTACGGTAGGTCGATCCTCTGGTTACGCATTTCGTAAAAACAACGTGGTAGCGTGTATTAGTACACACAGTACTTTAAATGTACCTCAAATAAACTAAATTGGTTAATTTACTGTCGATCGTTTTGTTGTAAACGTAATTGCATGCATGCAACATTTGCATGGTGGCAGGGCTTTTTCTAATGCCCACCTGGTTAGCTACCAGCCTCAAGTTGAAAATCTGCAGCCAAAACACCAATAGGAGTGTTCCGGCAGGTGCACTTCAGACCCAGTTCTTCAAAATTTTAGCGTGTCTACCAATTTGGGCTGTAGCGTCAATCAAGATCAGCTGAGATTATAACCATTATAACGCTATAAATACAAACATATAGGGCGGCATCTTTGTTGCATCACTTTTGACCGATATAGACAATACATCGCATTAATGTATACCTAAACAGTTATCTACATGTAACATTTTATCCCAAAGGTAAATCATAAGTATGATTTGAGTCACATAATATTCTTTCTATTAAATAAGATGATTTCTCTTGAAATCATCTCACAGATACAACAAAGGCTTAATACCAATATACATTAACTTCGCTCACTCCCACACTTACGTAACATTATCCATTTGTTGACCAGAGAGAATACCTTTGTTCCATTGTAATCTATTGAATGCTGGTTACTTTATTTTATTGTAATATCTTATAAACTTATTATGAGATAAATTTGGAACATAATGTTTTCGTTGTCTCAACTGGATTATTATAAAAGTGATTATTCCTTTAAGAGAACATCGCGTCTCGGGATTTAGGATTACACCGCAGCTTTATTCAAAGCTGACAGTTATTCAAAACTTTTGTTTGGATAAAACGAAACGGTCGGCATGGTCTATCCATAGTCTATAAAATTAAGCCTACAAGTTATTTATTTGAATCAATTTCGCTCAGTTATAGCGATTATAATACATTCCAGTCATAGTAAGAAGCCTGAGCTTTAGATGCTGAGTTTTAAATACTAGGAATCGTGGTAAATTGATCATCCCTTATATAAGACTAGAAACAGTTTTTTGATTTTAGAACAAACTCCCAAAGCTCATTAGCGAACTCACTTCAAGCATCATGTCAAACAATATTTGATGCCAAAAGGTTATCATAGGGTGGCATAATACGAGAGCGATGTTCATGTGTGAAATGGAATCCCTTCAATGTGCATCCGCGAATACCTTTTGTAAATGCACGCATTAAAATATTATAAAAAGAATGAAAAAACGTTAAAAAAGGAAAAATACATATCGAGCTTCTTTCCGGTTCTTCTCAATGACCGGATTATTTTCTTAACCATTGGTAGTATTAATATTTATAAGCGGGGGTGTAAACTGAATAAAGATTTTTGATTTGATTGGCTTGTTTTGGCTGTACCTGCTTAATCCACCAACATCTTTATGTAGGTCAAGATATATAGCATTTAGGGTGAATAATTATATTCGGTTTAAATTATAGTTTATGGCTTTGTATGTGTGTAAGAAGCGTAATAAAACCATAAGTAACATTGAATGTATTTGATATATATGTAACCTGTATACCTGTAAAATCCTGTATACCTGTAAAAACCTGTATGCCTATAAAAACCTGTATACCTGTAAAAATATACTGATCATATTTTTATATTATTTATCAATTTTCACATAGATCTCTTCGCTGTACCCGGATAAGGATTCACCAGCACTTGTTTTCTTCGTTTGCCCTCAACAACATTCTGTGGATCTTGTGGTACGAAATGGTCGTTAACCGCGCCGAGGTCATACTAGCGAACAAGGTACAAATCGTTTATGTAAAGCCATATTAAAAAAAATGGTATAGGAAAACAATATAATGGAAAATGAGGGCTTTCTCTAATACCCACCTAGCTAGCTACCACTTTCAAGTTGAAAATCTGCCACCAAATACCTATAGGTGGTTCCGGCAGTTGCACTTGAGAGCTAGTCCTCCAATGAAGCGATGATAGCTCAGTGGTAGTGTGTACGACTTCACGTCAAGGGACGTGAGCTCGAATCCAAGCACCTACAATGAGCTTGAGCTTTCGGTGAAGGAAAACATCGTGAGGAAACCATAGCATGGTGGTAGGACTTTTTCAAATGCCTGCCTGGCTAGCTACTACCCTCAAGTTGTAAACCTACCGCCAAATACCAATAGGTGTGTTCCGGCAGCTGCATTTGAGAGCCAGTTCCTCCACAGGTTTAGCGTTTCGACCAATTTGGGCCGTATCGTCACTTAAGATCAGGTGAGATTATGGCCATAACGCTAAACCTTATGTATAAAAAAACACGCTTGCCGTGCCCACCGTCTTGGGCCACAACGTCACTTAACATCAGATGAGATTGTCGCCGTAAAGCTAAAACCTATAAATCACTATTTTTTAAAAGATGTAGTTTATCAATTTAAAAAAAAAAGCGGAAACTGTTTTTTACCCCATCTATAAAAACAATTTCCTGCAATTTTCAATACAAATTAAAGATGCGTTTCGACCATTGAACTAACAGTAGTGTTACGAAATATATGAACGTGGAAATACCTCGAACGCGTAAGATATTCATAACGTAGGCGTCTATTTGTTATCTCGTCGTGCACTCGACTACCTCATAATCAGTTTTCATATCCGTTATTGAATTATAATAGTTATAAGCGAAATATACGACCTACGGAAAGCAGAAACCGACCGACAGCGTGCGTCAATTTACATGGAAAATAAATAAATCTTACTTTTCAATAAACGTATTATAAGCTCGCTTATATAAGTGCGCCTATTATCAGGCCATGTTTCTAGCGGGGCTGGCGGAAATAGGGGAGCAAGATGTTTCCGTGCTGGTTATTACACGCACGTTGAAAATAAAAAATAGTTTAAAAAAACCAACCCACGCTTTTTTTAAATAAAATATATATTTTTTTATTTACACTATTATTAATTTATATTTATTAAAAATTTTAACACTATTCCTGATTTATGTTTATTGATTTTTTTAACACTATTCTTAATTTAAATTTATTAAAACTCATTTTCTATTTTTTAGTTCTGTTTTCTATAAAAAACGTGTTGTTTCGTTTTTTTAAACCATTAGTTATTTTATATGGGGTTATTAATTTATATCTAATAGCTTTTCCTGCAATTTCGTTCGCATGGAACTGAAAATTATTTTACCAATTTATAGCCCATGTTACTCAGGGATGAAATAGCATTGTAATGGTGAAATTATATTTGAAAGCGATCCAGTAGATTTTGGGTTTATTCGTTACAAACAAAAATACAAACATACAAACCTTTCCTCTTATAATAGTATAGATAGGAAGCGATAAAAGCTCGCTGATGATTGGATGTTAGAATTCCTGGAATGAGATTGAGTTTTCTAATGCCCAACTCGCTAACAGCCACTATCAAGTTGAAAAACTGCCGCCCAATACGAATAGGTGTGTTGCGGCAACTGCAATCGAGAGCCAGTTCCCCCACAGGTTTAGCGTGTCTACCAACTTGGGCCGTATCGTCACTTAAAATCAGGTGAGATTATGGCCGTAACGCTAAACCACAATTATAAAAATAAAAACTTCCGAACGACTGCACGAAATCGAATAATTATTTTTATTCAGTTCGTTATTGTCAGGACATGGTTTGTATAAAAGAACAAAAAACAAAGAATAGCCTTTCGTTAGTCTCGCTAAAACTCAACGGCCTCAATCGATCTCATACAACTATGTTTTTTAAAATTTCTAATACATTCTAGAAGGTTATATAACTGCAGAAAACCTCAAAAAAATATTAGATACAAATTACAAATTAATTAGTCATAATTTTCTTTTATAAATAAACCTTTGTGCATTTTATAAAATGGCGTTACATTTTGCAACAATCACTGCGTGGTACATTAGTCATACTTTGGTTTTATATATTGACAAGTAAAAAAATTGCTTTTATTATTCAAAATGTGGGATTAGCTACCTCACGTGTTTAACTAGGTAAGGAACTGATAGATATTGAGAAAAGTCGAATTGCTATGTCTGTATTGCGCTCGAGATTCATTGACAATAAAAAGAATTCGGATTGTTTTTCGCCGGTGGAAAAGTACAATTATCTACTATCAGATCTATTGAACATAGTTCGTTAATAAACATTATATTAACTATTTTTAAATTTCATAAACTTAAAAGACATTCTATTAATTGGATTTATAAACAAGTTTCATTCAAGTGCCAAAAGAAATGAAAATCAGAAACGATTTTAGATATATCCGGTTCTATTGATCATAACGAGTTGAAATTGGAAGGTTGATTTTGATTGGTTAAAGCTAATCAAAATGTAAATAACAAAATTTGAAGCGATGATAGCTCAGTGGTAGTGTGCACGACTTCGCGTCAAGGGACGTGGGTTCGAACCCAAGCACCTACAATGAGCTTGAGCTTTCGGTGAAGGAAAACATCTTGAGGAAACCATAGCATGGTGGTAGGGCTTTTTCTAATGCCCGCCTGGCTAGCTACCACCCTCAAGTTGTAAACCTGCCCCCAAATACCAATAGGTGTGTTCCGGCAGCTGCACTTGAGAGCCAGTTCCTCCACAGCTATAGCGTGTCTACCAACTTGGGCCGTATCGTCACTTAAGATCAGGTGAGTTTAGGACCATAACGTTAAGCCTGAAGTATGAAAAATATAAAATAATTATAATCTAAATGCGAATGTGAGTTTGTTTGTTAAGATTTCAACGCTTTAACTTCTCAAATTAGCGTAATTTTTCTGGATACACGTTGTTACGTATGCAATAAAGGGCATTTATTACCTATTTATTTTACCTAGAAACCAAGTACTATTACCGATGGTTAGAAACATAAAAGCCAAAAGCCAAAATACATGAGGTAAATGCTTCGTCTACTATATACATAGTTTCTCATATATATTCTTAGTCATCATACTACAGTGGTATATCTTAAATCTCAAACAAAATAAATATATTTTTTATAACAATTAATCTTCATTTGCAATAATATATTGTGTGTATTTTGAAACATGTTTCTTTTGTCATTCTAGTATTTTTACTGAACAATCTCATGGAAGATTTTCTCGATTATTGCCGTGAAGTGATTTACCGGAGCGCCTTGGAAATATTATCGACCCGACCGTGACAGCAAACGGCATGTCGCTTGATTATGCCGTCATGCCCCCTCTCGATTTTCTTGTATATACGCGCGTATTATATACAATTTGTTGCTCATTAGTTTATATGTTTCGTATCCCGCGGGCGTCCCGTGCAGGCCTTCATTTTTTTTTTTAATTCGTAAACGGAATATATAATTGAATAATGATGTACACAGGATTGGTGCCAGCTGCTTCACATCATGTGTAACTACTTCATGGTGACCAGCTACTTCTGGATGTTCTGCGAAGGCCTCCACCTGCATATCGTCCTTGTAGTAGTAAGTGGTTATTTTATTAATTACCTAATAATATATTACTAGAAGGAGGGTAGTCGGTAATCCCGGATTAGTATACGTACGATGCAAACACTGCTATTGGATGTACAATTCTTTACTTTAGGAGGTTAGTTCGCGCTCTTAATTAGCTCTTATAGAATTCTATTTAGGATTACTGAGGACCGCGGTTTCTTTTCGCGTCTCCACCAACAGCCCAAGCAAAGGATTGGCCCCTTCATAGCTCCCATGTGGTCGTTGCCTCGGGCTAAGCGCCTTAGTACTCGCCCGCTAATTTCAGTGACGCTGTGAAAGCCCTTAAGGCTGACAGCATACGTCCAATCGGAAGGAAGAAACAATGCTACTGAGTGCATTCGAATGGATTCATCGTACGTCTCCGATACCGACAATTTCCCGGAAGTTATTTTCCGTTAACAATACGCTTTTCCATAATTTGGTTTTTATTCCGTATGGGTATGATTTATAGTGAGTTTGGTGGTCGTATTTAGTCCGTTAGTTATAATTAAAGTGAACGTCCCGTTGAAACATGCATATTTATATTTCATCTTGTAATTAATATTGATTTTTTTTAAACGCCACTTTTGATTGTCAAATATATGATAGTGCGTGTCTCAAGTAACGTGTTTTTTTTTTTTTTTTATATACTTAAGGTTTAGCGTTATGGCCATAATCTCACCTGATCTTAAGTGATGATACGGCCCAAGTTGGTAGAGACGCCAAACCTGTGGAGGAACTGGCTCTCAAGTGCTGCTGCCGGAACACACCTATTGGAAATTGTGAAATGTAGTCTTGCTCTCACACGAGTATTGTGATGGAGTTGGTCGCGACTACCGACTGTTACAGATGGTATAGTAGCGTCATGGATCACCCGGTGTGTATCCAACGGGATGGTAATAAGCGATATCCGAATCGGTCGCGACAATCAGATACGAATTTATCTTTCGATTTGTCTCGTTTCGGAATCGGCCAGTGTATATCCAGCTACCGATTTGCATGTTGACAATGGTCATTAATGAGGGATTCCTTATCATTCGGTGGCCGTCATAATTCTGGGTCCCGCAACCGCAAACGAAACCCAGTCATTCTCGTGTGCAATTTGCATTAATTCGATAACAAATTAAAAAAAAAAATTATGGCGTATTTTTTTTTTTATTTATGTTATCTGTCTAAGCATGCAATTTTGCCAATGTCAAGTATAAAGGACTTTACACAGACAATTAACAGACACGAATGACAACTAAACCCCAAACAATTATTTATGGATTCGACTCGTAGAATGTCATATATTCGGAATATATTCGTCTACATTATAAATCGAACATTAAGGGAGACGCTAAAAAATTCGAGTTATAGAGTTTTCGTCTTATAGAGAATTTCGCCTTAGGCATTAGACATAGACATTATGATCCGACAAAAAGAATTTGAGATTCATTCTGAGTTAGAGAGGTAAAATTAATAAAAATTCAAGTTGCAGAGTTATTAATTACAATATATTTTGATTTATTATAAATCAACGTGATTTCAAAACGTACTAAAAATAAAAAATAAGGCATTAAAAAAATTCAGTCTTTTTTTTTTTTTTTGGCTCGGTTTATCCGGGTGTATTCTATCTATAGCATTGTCTAAGGTATAAAGAGCAGAAATTTCTTATTCTTCAGAGTTACTGGTTTGCTCTATAAAAATGCACAAAGTATTCAATGCGGATTTGCCTATGATGGAATCCTATGGAGCGTATGTAATATGTACTATTCGAGATTGTCAGGTTTTCAACTTATCGAGGTTCTACTGTATTTAAAAACCTTTAGGCCAATGTTTTCCGCGCTCTTAGCTCGCTTTATAGTAGAGGAGGTTTTTCTGCTTAGTTAGGACCTTTCTTAGGGTTAGTCAGGACCTCGATATCTTTCCGCGTCGCCTGCAACAGCCTAAGCCGAATAGGCAACTTCGTGACTCCCTAGCGCTCGTTGCCTCTGGTCGAGTGCCTTAAAAAAAAAAAATCTATAGATTCATAATTTATTCTCGACCTAGTACTCCAGACGATGCGATCTTATCATTTCGCACGGAATAAACCTGAGTTTTAGATAATGCATTTTATTATATGAAGAGTTTGACGTCACTGCGCTCATTCACATGCAGAGGAAGCTTTAAATTCATCAACGCGATTCTAAACCGCCTCCGTGGTGGAAATGTTTGGGCAATCACAATTAGCATAGTTTGTCGAGTAAACACGCGCGCCACGGTATAGCCCCTGATTATCGTAATATAAGCGTTTTATTATTATTTCTTTTATATATATAAAACGAAATAACGTTTTATTAAGTTTTATGAACCAATCTACGGATATATAGCGGATTGAGACGCGGCCATGTATACATTCAGTGTATACATACATGGTATACATTCAGTGGCAGGGATCTGTCTGGGTGGCGACTGCTTCACATATATATGGTGAATGCAATTGTTACTGAAACTCTCTTAGTTTGCCGCGCCCCATAATCTCCTGATACGAGTATATTAAGTACTTCGAAACGCTTATAAAACGTTAGTGACAGTTTCGACTGTCAATACATCGTGGATCTCTTGATGGCAGCGTACAGCGACGTAATTACAATGGTAAAAAATTTAAAATAATAAATTTATAATTTTAGGTAAAAACATTTTTTTTGTATCGATGTTCCCTTTTAATTGAGAAAGGAAATGGCAAACAAGATGGTGACACTGTTGTTGAAGCTCTTTTGGGATTTTTTATGGCAACTAATGTATCATGTTCCGAATATTTATTCATAATTCATTTCACCTATGCTCTTCAGTTACAGTACATTACGTAAAATATCATCGTAATTTACACAATATCGGGCTAAACAACTAAATATATGAATTGAAATAAAAAAGACAACATGACAGATCAATATGCCGGCAAAAACTCCTTGGGTAAAAACATTTAGTTTTCATGCTTCTTTTTCTTATTTAACAGTCACTTCTGTTTATTCATAGATTTGCCAATGTCACATCGCCAGGATATTTTATTATTACATTTATAAACCTCAGTAAGAATAAATAAATAATAAATTAATTTCACTCATACAAAATAAGGTGGGTAGGTATTTTTTTTTTATTTAAAAGTGACTTGTGTTTATATACAATTCTGCCAATTTCACGTCGACAGAATATTTTTTACTACTCGAAAAAGTTCAGGTGACGTTCTCATAGCCGCCATCCTGGCGGTGCCTAACAGTTTCTGTTGTAACTCAAAATTCATGCTTCCAGTTTACATATTTACGTGCGATTTATTGCATTTCCGAGTAATTAACCAATAATACAATAAATAAAACTATATACCACCAAGATAGGATTATCTAGAATCAAATAGCGAAACTTTATGAATTGAAATATAATGAATATAACGAGCTCTTATCTCCCGTAATTTTTTTAACAAAAGCGCAATGTGAACACGTAAATACAAATATTTGACATTTCTATTAATTTTACAACAATAGTAAATCACAATAACGTCGGACACACATGATACGCCATCAGAGTTGCAACGTCACTTGCTGTGTCAAAATGTCGGCGGCCATTTTGGAAAGTGTCATTATAATGTGACCAGGGTTAAGGTATTTCGGGTTGTGTTATTATTTTTAAGATATTTTTGAAGACACTTTCGACAGGTTTTCTTCAAGGACGAATTAGCCATGACCTGCTTCATCGTCGTCGGCTGGGGTGTCTCTCTCGGTGTGGTGCTGACATACGCTATCGTGCGCTACAACACCCCCGACGCTACTGAGAGGTAAAAATGTTCTATAAACGGAATGGTTTCTATGTTTGCTCGAACGTGCTAATTTTTGAAACATCCAGTCTGATTTCATAAAATATTATATTGAACTTTATTTTTATGTGAAGCGATGATAGCCCAGTGGTAAAGTGTACGACTTGGCGTCAAGGGGCATCAGTTCGAATCCAACTACAATGAGCTGAAGTTTTTGGTGAAGGAAAACATCGTAAGGAAACCATAGCATCGTGGTAGGGATTTTTCTAATGCCCACCTGGCTAGCAAACACCCTCCAGTCAAAAATCTGCTGCCAAATACCAGTAGGTGTGTTCCGGCAGTTGCACTTGAGAGACAGTTTCTCCACAGTTTTAGCGTGTCTACCAACTTGGGCCGTATCGTCAGTTAAGATCAGGTGGGATTATGGTCATAACGCTAAACCTTAATTAAAAAAAAATGTGTTTGATAGAGTACTCATTTTGGAAGTCTTAAGGTCATTTAACATTACGGTACCACCAATAGAAACAAAGTTGTATTGAAAACAAAAATACCAAAACGAGATTACTATAATAAATCATCTTTATTTCCACGCAAACGAAGTCTCAGGCACTGTATTTGAACTGAACTGTTACCGATATGTACAATGTAATGAATTTTAGTACATTATGAATTAAATATTTAATAACTTTAAGTCAAGTTTTCTGGTACATTGATTTTTACTGTAATGCACAAGTCACAGATTCTCGTTTCTTTTACCAGTTATTTACGTCACGAATATAACTGTTAATTCTTCAAGGGAGACCTTGTTTATGCGCGTTTTGCGTTCCTCGTTCGTAGTGAACGAAAACGCACCGTCACATCCTGGCGGCAACGCTGATTCCGGTTTACTTGGCGCCGATCGTTATAGCTTACGTTGTAAATTTTAACTTCTGTTGCCAGTCCTCAATGTCTCCAGCGTCCACATTTTTAAATAGATCTGTAACACGGTATTAGTTTGCGTTTTCGTACAATACTTTACTCATTGTCTGCTTTCAGGTGTTGGATAGACGATAGCCAAACTTTCTGGATCATTATCGTTCCCGTGGCTGTATCTCTTACTGGCTCTCTCGGTAAGGTATTCTTATCTCTGTATATATAGCAGTACCATAACCAGGTAAGGTCACAGAGTCTTGTAATACTATTCATTGGTTGATTTTGTCTAAGTATTATTTTGTAGCAGATCTAGAAAATGGGTTATCAGTCCTTGGCAAGTAAGTAGGACTAGAGTAGGGGTTTTGTATTACTGATCTCAAAATTGAGTAAACAAATTGGCCTACGAAAAAAAAAAATGCCAATTTGTACATGTATAAATGTATGCATTTAAATCGACAAAGACATTAGATATAACCAATTCCATTGATCTGAATGTATTGTAGTTGGAAGGTTGATTGTGATTGATTATATCTAATCAAAAGGTTACAATATTTTTTTTTAATTAATATCGGTCATAACGAATTTTAGTTTTAGCGAGACTAACGAATAACCGTTGTAGGTGATAAGAAGCTCACCGAGTCAGTTAGTATGTATATATAGCCCAACGGTAAGGCAAAAGTGACCTGAGACACATTATTATATATCATCATAATTAAGTATGATGTCTTCTAGGATCAGCGGAATCAGTGAGATAGTAGGGGTCTGTACCTGTCTCATGCTCGTGACCACATTTATGGTAATAGAGCCGTAAAACATCTGTTATTTCACCATATTTCGATACAAAAAGAACATACTCTCAAAATTTTGTTAATTTATTTTTTATTTCTCAACGAATAGCGTCTTACTGCAACTGTAAACTGAAAATTCGAGAGATAAAATCTCGTGTGCAGCTGTTATTGTTTTAAACCCCGGAATGTACTTCGTTTTGCAGTGTTCCTGGTGAACGTCGTAAAAGTTCTACTATCAAAGTTGCATCCGGCGCCCAACCAACAAATCGCTGCTGCAGCTAAAAAGGCTACCAGGGCTGCCCTGATACTGGTAATAATGTATCACGTTATAATTATATTAATCGGATACTAAACTTTACTCTAAAACACACACAATTCAATTTTAACGAAATTGTAACAGTAAGTGTGTTTTGGATAACTTAATATATAAATCGAACAAACAGACCGATTATTAATTGAAACTAAATTAAATATTAATAGAATATGTTTGAGGTACCTACATAACCGATATTCTTATGTTACGTGATACAAGGAATTTAATATTGAATATTAAATTAACTGAAATCCGTGTAAATACAAACTCAGCGTATTAATTAATATACGCATAATATTAATATTATGTGAATTCAGTTTTGTTTATGTTTTGTACGAAGCTAAAGAGCACATTCAGTATTTTGATAAACAAATGAACTATATATATATTTATTCGATGGTTGCTCGGACAACCGATGGACTTGAACAAGAAATTGTTATTAAGTATAAGTTACAACTAATTGAGTTTTAATTATTATAATATACTGAAAACAAAAAGAAATGTACTGTTTCGAAGTTCATTTTTATTTTACTACTATCAGTAGACCTCCAAAATTATTATTTTTTATACTGTTATCACCAAAAAAAAAATATTTAAAAAGAACCACCTAGCTGCGTCAGCGGTTGTCTTTATAACACCAAATGTTCGCTCTTAAATAGGGGAATGTCTCTTGTGCTTCTAGATACCACTATTCGGGTTGCATTTCATGTTGATTCCGCTGCGCCCGGAGCCGAACACTATCGCTGAAAGAATTTACGACATCTTCTCCGCTCTACTTACAAGCTTGCAGGTGACATTCAACATAAGCCTTTAGGTATTGCGATAAAGTCTTGCTGGCGGATTGCGCCGGCGAAGTTACATGGTTTATGATTCCGCTCAAGCGAATAATGCATCGCTCGGTTTGCTGAGCGATTTTTTTTTATGACCGCCCCCTCATTTACCGGCTTGTTAGACTGCATCACTTTGTTGAATGCACTATTTAATTGACTATTTTTTTTGTTCGAACTGACATAAGCTGTTAGCCTTTAAGGCATTTGGCAGTTTCACCGAACTTTTTGAGCGAGTGCTGAGGGCACTCAGCCTCAAGACAGTGAGCGCAAGGCTATCAGAATGGCCGAACCTTGTCTTGGGCTGATGCCGGAGAATGAACGAAGATTTACGAGCCTACAAACCAACAGGTCCTAACTTACTAATTTAGTGATCCTAACAACGACTATATCGAGCAAGCCGCTTAAGTGTCGCGGAGGTAGTCACTTACAGGACCGCGTACGTATGAATGGTATGCGGTGTGATGACGTACTCTCAGTGATATAGAGTGTTACTGTATCGCACGAGCAAAGTCAGTAGAGAACTCCTATCCAGAAGATCGAACCTAGGCTCAGGCGTCTGCAGAGGGAGGCCACAGCGGGTGTGCGGGAGCGAACGCGATTACACGGGCGTGTCCACGGACACGTTTGATTGGTGGAGACAGTAGGAAGGAGCGCGTTCAATCTCGTTATTTTATCGACGGGGTCGGAGAAGCGACTTGTTCACTTTATTGATTGCCTGAAATATTGATAAACATATATGTATGTATGATATACATCATTATTTAGGCCTATATAATTATGTTTCCATCAATAAATTCTTATAATGCGTAGCGATTTCTAAATAAATGTGTCATTATTACCCATTTCGTGAATTTGTGTATTTTTTATTTTAAGTCTACTCAATATCTGTACATTTTTATACATATAATTAGTTCCAATTAGACATTAACAATACAGTTATTAGAATGGTATTACAGTATCGTTTACCGATAAATAAAGCGACCTAAATATGCCATTAGGCAATTCATTAGCCTTCTACAAGTTGAGACCTATGTTAAAACTAGCGACGTTAATGCATCTATTATTTTCATCGTTAATTTAATATAGAAACTACGTACCGACTCGTGTAGTTTAATTTACGATTTCCTTAAGTCGTACAAAAATGGATAGTTAAAACAGTAACTATAACTCTTTTAATGTAATAGTTTGTTATAAATATACTTAAGTTATTTCGGTACATCTAACAATGATAACAAATCGAAAATGTCGTCCATAGGGCTAAAATGGATTGACTGGCTCGTTAAATTCTATCACAAACACTTAGTAGATGACATAATTTCGTCCTTCTAAACCAACTCCAATGCACTGTCTCAGACAAATGTCTTTTACCACACGAACAATTCGGCTTTCGACCAAAGCACTCACGCACCCATCAAGTGCTCCGCCTCACGGAGCATATTCTCTCCAAATTCACGGAGGTACGCTACCCTAAGCGCATGCTTGCCGTATTTTTCGACTTAGGCAAAGCCTTTGATAAGGTTTGGCACGAAGGTCTAATAAATTACAAGTTTTGCAAAACAGATTCATGTGCATAGCCGTCCAAGCCCCATCCTATGTCCGTAATGTAGATCTACATAAAGATATGGACTGTACATGAAAAAATTCTTCGAAAAGGCCGGAATTCATCCCAACTCTAAAATAGTACACGCACTTAATACATTTCCAATTAATACGCCAAACGCTTAGCACGCCGGGCACGTCACTGCTTGTCGACAAAACAACGAGATGAAACGCGCTCCTCCCTGCTGTCTCCACCAATCGCACGTGTCCGCGTAACCACCGCCCTCACCGCCGAGGCCGAGCGGGTAATTTCGCTCTCGCACACCCACCGCGGCCTCCTACGCAGACGCCTGAGCCTAGGTTCGATCCTCCGGATAGAAGCCATCGAGTGACTATCCTCGTGCGATACAGTGATACTCTACATCACTGAGAGTACATCTTTACACCGAATACCATTCGTACACACCTATACGTTAAATATATGATTCTGTAAAGGACTAACCTCGCGGACCTTGCGCGGCTTGCTGGATACATTGTTAAGACCACTAAACTCAGTTCTTTAGGTTGGTTAGTTAGGTTCGCGAATCTTTGTTCATTTTCCGGCAGCATTCCAAGACGAGGTTCGGCCTTAGAGTAAAAGTTCGGTGAAGCTGTCAAAGCCCTTACAGCTAACATGGTATATCAGGTCCAAAACAAAGCAAGTTCAAACGCAAGATGTGCTCAAATGGCCTTAAATAAAGGTAGTGATCTTGTATTATTAGATTATAAGGTAAACGCTGAGCGCTATAATGTTAATACTAGACGCACTAAAAGGTATTACTGTCGATAATGATTTCAAAAATTCAGTACACCTAAAATACTGACGAGTTTGTATTAAAGAATATTTGTATTAATGTTATTAAGCTTTCATATACTTTCTTTAGGGGTTTTGCGTTGCCGTCCTCTACTGTTTCACGAACCATGAAGTGATTGCTGCAATCCGCGCCCACATCACGCGCCGCGCTAATATGGACGATCCTATAGCTATGACTGGTAGGTGATACGTAGTTATAATAATAAATACTTCTCTAACAAATCATATGATTTAATTAATAAATCAAATTTATAACACGTGTTTTGATGATCTCTCATTAGCTCGCCGATTATTTGGTAGGTAAATGACCTTTAACATTTACGTAATTTTAGTATAAAATTGTGTGTTGTATTAGTATATAGACAATTAGTTCAATAACTCACCTCATTTGCGAATGACAATGGACTTTATTTAAAATGTATTTATGTTTTAGAAACTTTGTTTGGGTATCATTCCCTAATTTAGTAATGCATGACCTGTAGGCAAATTTAAAGCTATCGATCTTCATACATGTATATTGTAAATGACAAAAGTCTACCAGGGATCATTTAGTTTCATTTAGTTTTGACAATTTTAGAATCATATTTTCCATAAAGTTCGCTTATATAAAAGATAACAAAACGTCTTTTTAGTAAACATTATCTTCTTAACCCAGTTACCGAATACATTACTTGATTGATTGATTGTACTAGGTACCAGAGGGGCTATTCAAATATTACTTAAGCACTGAAATAGGGTGAAGGGGTCTTTGTTAAGCATATTTTTGGTAATATGAGGCTACGGGAGGTCTAAATACCGATTACGTCAGAAATATTTATTTATGCAATATATTTCTGTAAATATAATAGATTTGTGATATGGCAACCCTTATGGCATGCATGTACTGTGATTCCCCATAGTTATCGTTATTACTTAGTCGACCTCGCACGTTGTTTTTTAGAAAATTAAGAAATCTAAGAGCTTTGCTTACTTCTGCACACAAGGGAAAGGGGGAGGAGAAAAAATTGCTTAAATTCTGCTTACGTAACATGAATGACCTCTAATATAATTTTGTATATTTTTATTTATCGGATCGTAGAGACACGACTAATATGGAAAAAAACTTATAAAGTGTATTATTAATTTGTGTGAAAAAGTTTATCTCTTTATAAGTCACAATTATCATAAACAACCATAAATAAAAATATAATAAAACACATCAGAAAGGGCTTTCATTCTCTGTCACCGCAATAACGTATTCATATATTATTATCATTAACTGATATATTAAATGTGAATGTAAGTGTTTTTGTTACGCTTTCGCGCGAAAACTACTTAACCGAACATCATGAAACTTTGTACACATATTCTTGGATGAATTAGAAGTGACATAGGATACTTATTATTGAAAAAAAAAATTTTTTTTTTTTGGTAATTTAATCTCAAAATCTAGCTACTTTAACGCCATCTAGCATTCCAGAGTATAGGTGATACAAAGTTACCAGTTATTTATTTATTATACATTTTTATATTATATATTGTTTTATAGTGACAGTTAATTTGTACTCTACATTTCTATAATACGAGGGTATGTCTATTTTTTTTTTGTATCCTGTACTTCGTATCCAATAAGTTTCATTTCTTTTAGTAATAAAGTATATAGCGGTCTAAAGCATATATTTCCGATTTCCAGGCGTCACGGCTGGCGATAGCTTGGCGAATACTCGGGACAACATAGTTTAAGTCTTCATGTAGAAGTTTTTGAATAATCCCATCAATGTTTTAGTATTACTAGTTATAATAAACGGCCTCAATACGGCTACGAATCTATGTAATCATGTTCAATATAGTATGTTCACGAATTCAATTTTAAAAATATAATCCAAAGAAATATGATAATCTCTCGAATTTTGAAATCCATCTTGATGTCTGTAAAACCAATTTATCCATATATAATATGATATTATACACAGCGGTATATTTTAAATAATAACCGAACATTATTATATAAGAAACTCTTATAATAATCAATTAATTCTTACTGTATTAGTTGATAAGTTACTCTTGAATATTCAATAAAGTTTACTCCGAATTCCGCTTTTAATTTATTATCATTTACTTAAATAGAGTGCGAAATTAGGGTGGGATTTTTAACCGCCATGTGTTTCTATGAAGTAACAAATAACCCGTCACCAGCAGTACCTATCGCGTTATAATTATATATATATATATATATATATATATATATATATCATCTTGTTAATTAATGCATTTATACATATAATGATAACTACCTCCGAATGATCAGTCTCGCTCGGGAGTCTGTCACGGTATACCCTAGTCAGCTTTTTTTTTTTTTTGGACAAGACATACGTTGTTAGCCGGAGGGGCTTTTACAGCTTGGCAGGACTTCTTGGGGCGAATGCTGAGGGCACTCAGCCCCGAGGCAGCGGGCACAAGGGTGCCGTTGTGGCATGGACTGCTGCCGGAAGAGAAAATATTATATAAAACAGTAAGGGCTGGCCTACTAGAGTAGGCCTTTAGATAAAATACTAATTGTTAGAGAGGCGAGGAAGTCGGTGGAGTAGATTGTACTGTACTGTTTTAAGTTTGAATTGTCGGAGTTGGAAGGACGTAGTCTTCGCATCAAAACGAGCGTGAACTACCGTGGATTAACTAGTATACTGGTGCTTGTATGTCTGAAATAACTTAGAATTTTATTAATTGAACAGTGAGGTAAAGGTTAACAACAAAAGTAACCAAAAAAGAAGAACAAAAAAAGAGCCAAACAACTGGCAGGGCCACAGGTTTTTGGTCTCTTACAGAACCGTGTACTTAGCGTGTGGGTGTGCACGGGTGGTATGCAGTGTGATGTTGTACTCTAAGTATTGTAGAGTGTCACTGTATCGCGCGAGCAGAGTCGCTCGAGGGGTATCCTAGCCAGCGTTATGTAGCACCTTTTTATAGTATAGTAGAGCGCTGCCGTTACGGAATGCGCAAACATCCGTTGAACTACTTTTAATCATAATTCGTTGATGTACTCGCAATGCACTAACATTCTTTGAAATACTTTCATCGTACTTTCTGCTTCTATAATATTTGCACTGATTTATATAAATCGAAAATAAAAACTATCCTATGTTCTAAGTTGGATGAAGTTACACTCAGCATGCATACTTTATTAAGATCTATTCATTAGTTTCGTACTTTATCGCAGGCAAACAGCGTGACACTGTACTCTGTTCTCTTTCTCTAAATCTACAAATCAATTTGGAAAGGGTCTGTCAAAATTAAATGTTACCAAAGCTCCGTTACAACGGAAATGGTAAGAAAACCCCTCTAATAGAGATGTCGTGCGGAAGTGAAGCTAAAAGACATTAAAAAATACAGGATAAAGGAAGAGCGCGAGTATAGCCTGCCTTGGAACTACGTCTACATCAAATACTGAGTAAGCAAGAAATGCCTACTTACCGATTCGGGCCACTCGAACTCTTGATTGACAGGTTCACAATACCAATTGTTGCGAGTTTTATGTGATGTTATGCGAGTTGCAATGTGATACAGCTTCCATTTTTTTTATAAACTAAATACCCATGCGGGTTTTAAATGTCAGATAGATATGTCACAATGATAAAAAAAGAATAGCGTTGTATGTAGGCCATGCAGTTACATACAATTCAAGAGACGAAATAGACCACCTGCCTCATACGAATCTCTTATGGTTTAGGGCTATAGCCATAATCACATCTGATCTTAAGAGATGATACGGCCCAAGTTGGTAGCACACGCTGAGCTTGTGGAGTAATTGGCTCTCAAGTGCAACTGCCGGAACACACTTATTGATATTTGGCAGTAGATTTTCAACTTAAAGGTGGCAACCAGCCAGGCAGGCATTAGAAAAGGCCCTACCACTATGCTATGGTTTCCATGCAATGTTTTCCTTCACCGAAAGCTCAAAACCATTGTAGGTGGATTTGAACTCGCGTCCTTTGACGCGTAGTCGTACATTGAGTTACTATTGCTTCAAAATTTAATTTAAAACTAAAACAAAACGACGCAAACAGGTGGGATAACGTAATAATTTTATAATATAATGCAAATATTTGAAGTTTAGCTAACACTTGTTGACGCTTCCACCGTCTGTCTTCTGAAGCTCAGTGAAAAACGCCTTGCAAATTTTCTGAACAAAATAAGATATTTGATGAAATTTCTGAAATTGGCTCTGTAAACAAAATGCACTTGAGAATCCTGAGTGCGTTGTTGAACGAGTAAAATTCTGTGTGGGTCAACTTCGATCGACTCAGATTAGAATATCAGTACGAAACTGTGGCAGTCTTTAAGAATAGCTGCCAACTTTAACTTGTACATCATTCCGTGTCTCCCAACAGCTGTACGATTTGCATCAGTAAATCAAATCAAATCAAAATACTTTACTCAATTTCGGCCCTGAGAAGCCGCTAATGAACGTCAAAACCACCTCAGATTTGGAATATAACCTGAACAAAATGGGGAATAAATTCACATCTTCATCCACCCCGTTATTACATACATCAAAATCATTTGATCATTGACATCAAAACCAGTTAGATGTGGTACTTGACTTTACTATTCTTACTATGCTAAGAAAACTATCACATCCGAGGCCTTACCATCAGTTTACATTAGCTGATGTTGTGGTCACCTATCTATACATATAATTGATCTATAGAAAAGTTATTTTTATACATTGAAAATATAAAAATAAATGACCAGGGTGATAAAGGGTAACCAACAGAACACATTTTCTGTTTGTCTGTGCACCCATCACGTAAAATGTATAAAACCAAAGTAGATAACTTTTATACGTATTTTTTTACGCAACTTGGAGCAATTTATTTGTTGGTTTATAATGACAAATCCTCTGGAACTACCAAATCGTCTTTTTTTTTACTATTTTTACGTTAGATAGAACCTAGTCTAGAAGTCTAGAATAGACCTCAGTCCGTCCCGTGACCACGAACGCTGAAAAGCTTTCGAAACGTCGGGATCAAAATAAATAAATAACCGCGATAAACTCCGTTTAAATTAGTTTTATTTCAATGAATATTATTCGCGTAAACATAATAAATCATTAGATAGAATATTTTTATAAGAAGTAACATACATAGGCCATCATCACGACAACATCGATAGGAGCAAAGCAGTATTGAAGCAAATTACGGAAACAGGAAAAATATTTTTTCTAAAAGATTCTATGGCATGTATACCAAATATTATAAAAAGGAAAGATTTGTATACTTGTTTGTAATAGTGTGTAGGAACGCCGCGTCATGGGACGTGAGCTCGAACCCGACCACCTACAATGAGCTTTCTGTGAAGGAAAATATCGTGAGGAAATCATAGCATGGTGGTAGGGCTTTTCCTGATGCCCGCCTGGGTAGCTACCACCCTCAAGTTGAAAACAAATAATTATGTCACCATTAGAATGCTATATTATCCCTGAGTAACGTATGCTATAAATTAGTTAAATAATTTTCAGTTCCATACGAACGAAGTCGCAGGCGCTGCTAGTATTAAATCTAATATTAAACCACTGAGAAAAACAGGCTTCGATTTTTCAGTACAATATCAGGCAAAGTCGTCCTGTTAGTTTGGCTTAAAGATTATAAGTTCCCTATAAGTTAAGGACCGTTGGAGTTCCGATTTCGCAAGTTTTAACGAATTCGTAAATAAAAACATACGTACCCTCATAATAACATCTTTATTTAAACTTTAAAATAGATACATTTCTTTTGATATGCGTGTACCTAAAATTATTAGTAATAAATTAAATAAGGTAATAAATATCAGACTCACGAAAATCAAAACTTTCGACAACTTACGAGTAATATATATATTTTTCTAACATAAACTATATGCTAGTTAATTTAATCGTTATGTCTTATATATTGATTTTATTTAAAGAACACGTGATACAAAATAAGATAATTATGTTAAAAATTAAAATATTACCATACTAGCTGACACGGTGAACTTCGTATCACCTATACTTTGGAATGCTAGATGGCGTTAAATTAGCTGGATTTTGAGATTATTTAACAAGCAAATTTTGATCTTTCGTATTTTTTTATTCAATAAAAAGTATCCTATGTTACTTCTAATACCCCCGAGTATATGTGTTTAAAGTTTCATGATAATCGGTTAAGTAGTTTTCGCGTGAAAGCGTAATGAACAAACTTACATTCACATTTATAACATTAGTAGGATATCACTGTTCCTGGGTTTACTGATAGATATAAAAACACGCTTATTTCGTTGATAAATTTATATTTTTATTAAAGCGTTTTCACTTTTGTAAGTTGTCGCCCATTATTAGTTAATTTTTTTTATTGACGCCCGCAAAAAAGCCTGCGCTGTATCCGATAGTATATACAGTACCGCCCATAAACAACGTCGGGTACCGTCTGGGGTTATCAGCGCCTAACTTGTTTTTTTTTTCGAAAGGACATACGCTGTTATCCGTAAGGTCTTTCACAGCTTGGCAGGACTTTTTGGGGCGAATGCTGAGGGCACTCAGCCCCGAGGCAGCGGGCGCAAGAGTGCCATAGTGACCCAACCTCGGCTTAAGCTGTTTCCGAAGAATGAAATAAAACACGATATGGGTCGGGCTAATGGAGTAGGCCTTTAGGTAAAGTAGTGACGAAAGAATCAAGGAATTCGGGTGGAGTAGATTGTACTGTGCTGAGCTTGTAATGACCTACCCTGTTAAATGGATGCTTAGCGCGAAAGAATCTACTGATGACATTGACTTTAGATAGCATCCGTTGAACTGGTTGTATATATAAAAATAAAAAAGGCCAATTAAAGAAGTGCTAAAAAATAAATTCATGCATTCTTTTTATTTTTTGTGGTACTTATGCTAGGGCTTTGAAATTCTGATCAGCAACGATATTGTGTGACGCCGTTCGGGTAAAGTTGACTCGAGGCGACTAAGGAGTTGAGAACCACTTATCGTGAAAAAACTATCCTCTCTAGTTGAATCGAATAATTAACATTTTCATAATTTAATTGTAATTCAGAGTTTCCGAGGTGGATGAACATCGAGACACGGGATCTTAATACAAATTTACTAGCAACAATTTTAATTTATTTATTAAGTATTGCACCTACTTACATTTCTAAGATCAACTATGCACATGTATTTTCTATACACAGATTAAAACTATAACTGAACCAAAAATGTACAATTATTATACAGTCTAAAAATATTTTAAGTTTATTATTTTTATACGGCTCCCTGTCTATCACCTTATATATACATCATACTAGATCTGCTTCAACAGAATCTGGTAAAAATTTAGTACAATGATCTAATATTATAGATTAGCTGACAGCGTGTATCTTGTCCCATGAAAACGAAAGATTTCCTCCGAGATTTATGACAATATTTATAATAATACCGCATACAGAAAGTTGAAGAGTTTTTTTTTTGTCGACTCGACGTACGCTGTTGTCCAGAAGCTTTGACAGCCTCACCGAACTTTTTGGGGCGAGTGCTGAGGGCACTCAGCCCCGAGGCAGCGAGCGCAAGGGTGCCAGGACCGCCGAACCTCGGCTTGGGCTGCTGCCGGAAACTGAAGAATGGATTCGCGATCCTAACTAACCAACAGCTCTTAACTTACTAATTTAGTTATCCTAGCACGATCTTATCGATAGTGTGGGTAAAGTTGAAGAGTTTTTTTTTAACTGCCATACTAAGGGCTTTGACAGCTTCACCGGACTCTTTGGGGCCAGTGCTGAGGATTCGAAACTAAAGTTGAAGTGCATGTCTACGAATTATATGAAGCATGTTCAAGTCCAGGCGGACGCAGTAACGGGTTTAGCTAAATTGAAACATGTTTTTGTGAGAAATACACCTTTATAACACACATACTCGCATACGTAATGTAGAGACGTGCAAATAAATTATCAAGAGCTCAATTCAAAAACAGATAAACGATATTACGAAATCTACTTTACGTATCACCGACATGCGTATCCCGTTCGAGAGAACGCCTGTTACCAGCATAAATCAAGTGCTAACATGTGTTTATTTACGTATTTTACATTCGGCATTGAGATATTATATATTTGAAAACGGGAAAAATTCCATCGTTTTCACAAACAATCCGATCCGACGTGGAAACGACAAAATTGATATGTTGTGGAACTAATAAATAGAAAATGAATCACGACGATCTGTTTATCTGGCCACTTCAACATACGTTTCCTTCTTACGCAAAACGGCACGGTCGTTTTTTTCCGTCTGTCAGTCTGTACGTAAGTTCGATTATAAGCTCGCGTGAAGGAAGCAGTCGAGATAAAACCATGATACATGGTGGTAGGGCTTTTTCTGATGCCCGCCTGCCTACCACACGCAAGTTGAAATCCGCCGCCAAATACCAATAGGTGTGTTCCGGCAGTGGCACTTGACAGCCAGTTTCTGCAAAGGTTTAACGTGTCTACCAACTTGGGCCGTATCGTCACTTAAGATCCGGTGAGATTATGGCCGTAACGCTAAGCCTTAACTATAAAACAAAACTGTAACGGTAAGCCATTTTCTGATGCTCTCCTGAATACTTATTGTTATTTTACCACTTGTAAGCTAAATTAGTAACTATCATTTACATATAGGTGCGACTGTGATAAAATATTAAACCCATAAATAATAATAAAAAATCTTTAAGTAAGTATAGAGCCGATTCACAAACAACTCTTTGAGAGACTAGTACAAGCAGACACAAAATAAAATAAATAATATAAGTACAATAATAGGAAACGTAGATGTTCTGGTCTATATAGTAGTCAAAAAGTTGAGCGCATCGTGACCTAGCACGCTCAAATATAACATTAGATCATCATCACCACCACCATCCTGCTCCCAATTTGTTACTTGGGGTCGGTGCAGTATGTCCTCTGCTTCGATACAACTCCATCAGTCACCATATCTCCATTCACCCCTTTTGCCTTCATATCTTCCCTCACACACTCCATCCATCTTTTCCTTGGACGTCCTCTCCCTCTGCAACCCTCAACATCCATAGTCATCAGTTTCATCGCCACATGCGTTTCGTATCTTGTCAAAACGTCAAAACATGTCCATACCGAGACAAAACGATTCCCCCTTTTCTATCACTGGAGAACTTTCAAACTTCCTCTAACATACACATTCCTATCTACTCTGGTCACGTCACACATCCACCTCAACATTCGCATCTCTGCTACATGCAGTCGTTTTTCATCCATCTTCTTACTAGCCCAAAATTCTGATACATACAATATGACAGGTCTTAAAAGTATAGCATGTTATGTTATGTTGTGTATTCTAAGTATAGCATGACACATATACGGGTAAATATATATATATACTACATGTAATCTACCCAAAAGCTATGGGTATATAAATGTAAATCCAAAAAACAAAAGGGTACAGAGTCCAGAATCATCTATAAATGTATCCACTTCGAATGGTCATAGCTTTAACCGGAAAATTTCAGTAGTTTTGATGTCATTGAGCGTCAGTATAACTCTATTTACTATGTGTTGTAAAATGTAATTAAAAAGTACATATAGTAGAATAGTTGACCTGACAGACCTTGTCCTGCCTTTTCGAGTAGTCAAGCTGGTTCCAACTGCACACAGTTTGCAAAAGTTGATCAAAATCGGTTCAGTAGTTTAGGAGTTGATCGCTGACAGACAACGCGACAAGAAATGTTTATATATAAAGATGATTTACGTCCCATGAGTCCAAAACGATATTATACATAAGATGAATGAATATACTTGCTTTAATCCAAGCACTATACTTAAAATAAATTACTACCTATGTAGTAAAGACCTTTTGGACAGATGACCGCGAGACTTCAATGTATATCTCTGTTCAAATTATACAAGAAACGTAATGTTGATAACAAAATCAATAATCTTGACTTATTTAAGATTTGGTAATATCTAATCAGAAAAACGCGAAAGTACAAAGTCTGCAAAACCTTTATAAGATCTGATTACAGATAATTAATATTATTACACGTGACCCGCAAATTCAGGTTTTAATTTGATAAATCGATTATAAAATATAATAATAAAGTAATAACCATTATAAATATCTACAGTGATAACAAAAAAGAAATGCTATTGATTAGAAAGTACAAAAAATTAATATACACTATACATTGAACAGTAAAAGACTTCTCTTACATCAATAACATGATTACTATTTTTACAAGCTTTCATAACATTACTACTGGTATAGTGATATTTTACTAAGCCGCATATAACCTTTGCTATGTCCGATTAGTACGTATCAATCGACTCGACACGGCACACCGGAAATCTTTCCCCGAAATGCGTAAACAGAATAATTTACTATAGAATAACTCGTACAGTCCCATCAGCAGGAACCGTACGCCTCGATCCCTCTATCCAAGATCACACCCATCTCGACAAGGATGGCGAACGTGATAAACACGAGGTACAGGGCCGCGAGGACGAAACCTACGCTTCGTCTAAGCGTGAATTTGCCGATGAACAGTGTAATCCAGAGGCAGGCGACGGCAACCAACAGCGATCCCACAACGAAGTCGATCCCAGCTGAGTTTATAAGCACCGCGGAGTTCTCAGCCCCCTGGACCTCGAGCGTGACTGTCCTGATGAGCCATGGCAGGCCCAGGGCGAACAGGATCGCCAGTGAGTTGGCACCGAGAGCGTTCGACACACCGATACCTCCTTCACCTGGAACAGAGTTAACACAATTGAAAATTTACGGCTACAATATTGTTTTATGTTAAGTGACGATGTGGGCCAAGATGGTCCGTAAGCCTATTAGATCGGCTGGCTGTCAAGTGTAATTGCCGAAACAAGTCTATTAAAGCATTTGGCGGCAGTTTTCAAATTAAACGTGGGTAGGTAAGGTAGGTGGGAAGAAGTGGTACTAACAGACTATGGTTTTATCACAACGTTTTTCTGCACCCAATGTAGGTGGATTCGTCCGTACACGTTACCACTGAGCTGTTGTCGCTTCAATTGAAAAAAGTCGCATGTGACGATACGCTCAACAATTGTTGAATATTTAAATTCATATAAGCACTTATAGTTAATAAAAAACAATAAAAAATATATGGGGTTCAATAGAATTCAGATCACGCAAGGAAGAAACGAGCTATATTTTTGTATACGCCTGTACATACACAAACGAGTAAAGAAAGGTGGCGTGACGGCACAAGCAAGCGTGATACCGTTTGTCGTCACGCCAAGCGGGCTATTTTACGGCTAAAGCGCGACAATAAATGTATTGTATTAAAAATATAGTACAAAAAAGAAACACGCTGTATAGCAAACAAAACTAAAAATAAAACTATATTATTGTTCTAATGGCATTTTAAGTTTACTAATTTACTGTAATTGAATACACTGTCATAAGTAAAATAGAAAATAAAAAACAATCTATATTCATATTAATAAATAATAGTTAAAAGACATCCAAAAAACACGGTTTTATAGAAAACCAAACTAAAAGATAGAAAAAAAAAACATTAATTTGAATTAAGAATAGTGCATTTCTTTTTAATAAATATAAATTAATAATAGTGTAAATAAGAAAAAATATATATATAATTTATTTTAAAAAAGCGTGGGGTGCATGGTGTTAATAGTTATAAATATTTTATGGACAGATATGAGTAGAAGCATTCTTATTTCGATAATATCTTAAAAAGTACCATACGCTATTTTTAAATAAAATTGCTTTTTTTTCTTATTTACACTATTATTAATTTATATTTATTTAAAAAAATATATTCGTCCTAATTCCAATTTTATAATATTTATTTTCTATTTCTTAGTTTGGTTTTCTATTAAAGCGTGTTTTTTTGTTTTTTATTAAATATTATTATTAGAAGAAGAAAATTAATCGGTAGCAAAATCATAATTAATTATAACATTAATTATTATACAATTTATTAATGTTAAATAAATCGTTTAAAGATATTGATTGCCAACTATAATTAACATAAATTCCTGCCTTGTCGCCTATAGATGAAAGTTATATTAACTAACAAATCTTATACCGCAAATTTAATAATAGAATAATCTTATCAAATTAGTGTATCGGTACTCGATAAGTCTATGAAATTAAAATGAAATCTGACCGTCTGAAGTCGGTCAAAATCAAGTCCAAAGGAGTCGGTTACAAACGTACAAACAAACACACAAGTGAAGCTAATAAAAAGCGTGTAAATAAAGAGTAGAAGAGCTTGTTTGTTTGTCTGAACGCGCTAATCTTAATAACTTCCTATCGGATTTCAAAAATACTTTTGTATTTCATAGAGTAACCATCGAGGATGGCTTTAGCCAATTTAACATCTCACTACAACCAATGAGAACAAAGCTGTATTTAAAAAAAAACCAAAACGGGCAAAATATACATAAGTATATCTAAGTATTTTTATTTGCACCCCAAAGACATCGCAAGTGTAAATATATTTGAAAATAAATTGAATGTAAAAAAGCATGGAGTATATCACAAGTATATCATTTGTAATTATTCGTGACAGTATAGTTATTAAAAAAATATTGTTAAAAGTATCATATGAGTGGTGGCAGGGCTTTTCTAATGCCCGCCTGGCTAACTACCACCGTCAAGTTGAAAACCTGCCGCCAAATACCAATACATATTTTTGTTTATTGACCTTTACATATAGATTTATTACATATGAATGTGAAATCGGAAGAATCATACGAAATTATATGAATATATCTACACTACAAAGCATAAATATTGGATCTTGTAAAAATGCGAACACAGGTTATATCTACACGTTAGAGAGAAAAACCGGAATCAATTGAATTCGGTCTTGTACATTCCGCGATGAAATACAAAATTTGTTTGATACACACATAAAAAATAAGTATTCATATTATTGAAACATGAATTTCTGAAATAGTTTTCCGGCTCCCCTGTAAATTTATATTTTGCGAGATACGAAAAACATGCTTTTGATAGTCGATATAATATTTTTGAAAAACATATTTAAGTTATTACTAAACGTGGCAGATATAAAAAAGTGCGTGAGCGCCGTGGAATACTCGGTTCGTACGAATCTCCTTACGTAGATTGATAAACGTATTATATTATTGATTAGCAAATACAAATAAATGAATTACTAGCGTCTGAGAGCAATTTAATAATAACAAGCAAAGATAACTAACGAATTGAAGGAATTCTAGCAAATTTCGTTATTAATATATGTTTTCAAGTTGTGAAAATAAACGTTTCATTGTTCACTTCATCTAATTCACTACAACATATATCACGTGTATGACGTAACGTGTACAAACTATACTTGCGCAGCCGTTAAGAACATACTGGACGTCTTGAACCAATAAGCGCGCACCTGTGGCTGGAAACAGCCAATAGCATGCGCGCTACGGATAAGCGTCTACATTATAGAACTATACTGCAATATATTACAAACTAAGGAAAAGGTCGTGAGATCGTGACGGTAAAAGGTTACATTTTTATTTGTCTAGCTTCCATCCGTACCGCGCGATAAGGAAATTCTTTACAATATATATTTACTCCTTCGTATAATAACATAATGTAGACGTGACAATAAAATCGAGATAACGACTGCTAATGCGTTCAGCGATAAAAAAAAAATCGCAAATCGTTTCACTTAATATTGATAACAAAGATTATTTTACAATTTTATAATCTGTTAATGATACTGAGAACACTTTGGAATTGTACATTACTACTTATATATACACGAATATATGTATGTACAGCTGTTTTGAAAAGAACAATTAACATTACGGATTATATATAACTAGCTGGGCCCGCGACTTCGTTTAAATATAAATATAAATATATATTATCTTTATTTATATTTAGAACGAAGTTCCTTATCGCACGGCACGAATGGAAATTAACAAATCAAAATTTAAATTTTTTCCGTCACAACCATTTCTTTAGTCTGTTCTATATTACACTATATTTCTAAAGTTTAGAAGGTTATCCGCAGCACGTACGCTATTGGCTGTGGCCAGTCATAGGAGCGCGCTTATTGGTTCAAGTCAGCCAGTAAGTTCTCAACGGCTACACTGATATAGTTTGTAGACGTCATACGCGTCAGCTCTTTCGTGGCGTGCTATATGTATTATAATGAATTAGATGAATTCAACATACAGACACCTATTTTTTATTTTATGCAAATGGGGCAAAATAACAAGCATGTCACCTGATTGTAAGTGATCACCACTGCCCATGGACACTCACAACACCAGAAGAGTCGCAGATTCGTTACTGTCTTTATAGGAGGTACTGGCTCTCAAGTGAAACTGCCGGAACACACCAAATAGCATTTGACAGCAGATTTTCAACTTGAGGATGGTAACTAACCAGATGGGCGTTAAAAAAAGCCCTACCATCATGCCATAGTTTTCTCACGGTGTTTTCTTGCACCGAAAGTCCAAGCTCAATGTAGGTCGATTCGAACTCACGTCCCACGACGCGGCGTTCCTACACGCTACCGCTGAGCTATCACCGCTTCATAGTTTATAGTAATTATAGCCGTTATCGCTAACTTAAATACGTTTTACGATAATCAATTGACCTTGATTATAAAATAAAAATATTACCTAATTCACATGAATATTTTATCACATCGAATGCACAATAAGGGATATTTATAAAAAAAAAATACAGTTGTAAAAAGATAACTTGTCTACATCCACTTTGCCTATCACATATATGAGTCATAAGCGGTTGAAATGTACAAATAAATATACCTCATGACACGCGGTCTGCCCATGACGTATTGACATCCTACAATCATCTGAATAAATACGCCCCTGTATTTTCAATATTCAAACATGACCAGAAGATATATCTCGAACGTTCATATATTTATTATTTAAAATAGATATTTTTTTGTATACCTTATAGGTTTAGCGTTACGGCCACAATCTCATTTGATATTAAATGCCGATTTTTTTATATATTCCAACAGTAAAACATATATAAACATTATATTTCTGATGCAACAAAAACTCGTCGATGGCCCAAGATGGTGGAGGAACTGGCTCCAAGAGCAACTGCCGGAATATAAAAATATTTGGCGCCAGATTTTCTACTTGAAGTTGGTGAATAACCAAGTAGGCTTTAGGGAAAAGTCCTTACACCATACTACAGTGTCATTTCGATGTTTCCCTTCACCGGAAGTTAATAGTCATTGCAGGGATTCAAATGCACGTCCATTGATCCGTACATACAACCAACTGAATTATCGTCGCTTCTAAACCAACTAATTCATAACTATTTAGTACTAGCATTCACCGTTGTTTTTGTTCGATATACATATGGCGTTTATATATATCGGCGCAAATATTATATAGGCAGGAAACACATTAAGAGTACTCCAACGAATTATGATTAAAATTACTTCAACGAATGTTGGTGCATTACGTGACGTAGCACTCTCCGCAACCATTATACTATAAAAAGGCGCGACATAACGCTGGCTACGATGTATCGTGAAAGACTGACTAGAGACTGATCATTCGGAGGTAGTTCTCATTTTACGAATAAAAATAGATAGCTTATTTTCTTAGAGTAACCACCCCCCCATCCCCAAACCGCTACTCTTACATATAAATAGTAGTACACTCCAATTTTTTAAATAAATATTAAATTATTCAAAAGATTTGTTAATTTTTTTGATATGTTTAGAAAGAATTATTTGATTAAATTTATATTTTTCTCATATCAGGATGAATGACTAAACACTTTATTGCACTTTTAATGTATACATTGGCGAGCTTAATGCGAAATGGTATATTCTGCCAGCTAACCAGCGGTATTGTTATTAAAATAGAAACAATTTTCTAGATGGACAAAAGAAAAATTAATAAACCGTGGTAAATATAACAGTAAAATGAACTGAACATTGAATATAACCTTTTTTTTTCGAAACCCATAGCCACTGAGCATGAGGTATGCACGTGACATAATTATTAAAATAAGTATGTTATAGATAACCGCGATAAGAGGTATTATTATTCTTGTAAATTGACCTGAGGGATTTCAAGCTTAATTAATATAATCACATCGCTTTGTCTTGAATTACTCGTATCTGAGCTTTAGATAGTCCGGGAAGTGATTAAAGATATTTTGTGTTGATTTATTATCAGAATTATAAGTTCAATATTAACTCATGGCCGTTTCATAAAAAATATTTATATAAGTTATTAATTTTTACGTTTTTCATACCGTTCTTTTTTATTATCGTTAAGGCTTAGCGTTAAGGCCATAATCTCATCTGATCTTAGGTGACGACACGGCCCAAGTTGGTAGACACGCTAAACCTGTGGAGGATCTGGCTCTCAAGTGCAACTGCCGGAACACACCTATTAGTATTTGGCGGCAGATTTTCAACTTGAGGGTGGTTGCTACCCAGGCGGGCATCGGAAAAAAGCCCTACCACCATGCTATGGTTTCCTCACGATGTTTTCCTTCACCAAAAGCTCAAGCTCATTGTAGGTGGTTGGATTCGAACTCACGTCCCTTGACGCAAAGTCCTACACACTACCACTGAGCTATCATCGCTTTAATATTGTTTCATAGCGTCGCTCCGTTGTTGAAGCGACGACAGCTCAGTTGGCAGTGTATACAGACGCCACGTCAACGGACGTGAGTTCGAATCCATGCAATGAGCCTAAGCTTTCGGTAAAGGGAAACATCGTTTTGAAACCGTAGTATGGTGGCAGGGAATTTTTTATTGCCCCTGGCCGCCACTTTGAAGTTGAAAATCTGCCGCCAAATATCGATAGGTGCGTTCCGGCAGTTGCACTTGAGAGCCAGTCCGTCCATTATTTAGGCTTAGCGTATCCATCATCTTGGGCCATATCGTTACTTAACATCAGGTGAGATTGCAGTCATAGCACTGAAATATATAAACTATAAATAAAGTATGGTACTTGTCATCAGAAATAGTCACTATGCCATAACGCGATTGAAGCTAGACTGAAAATGGATTTTGAAGCGTTGATAGCTCAGTGGTAGTGTGTACGACTTGCATCAAGGGACGTGAGTTCGAATCCAACCACTTACAATGAGCTTGAGCTTTCGGTGAAGGAAAACATCGTGAGGAAGCCATAGCATGGTGGTAGGGATTTTTCTAGTGTCCGTCTAGCTAGCTATCACCCTCAAGTTGAAAATCTGCCTCCAAATACCAATAGGTGTGTTCCGGCAGCTGCACTTGAGAGCCAGTTCGTCCACAGGTTTAGCGTGTATACCAACTTAAGATTAGGTGAGATTATGGCCATAGCGCTAAACATTAAATAAATTTAAAAAAAAACGCAATAAAATATATGTAAACTGTCACTGAAATTCATGCAGTAAATTCACTGAGGCATCCTTTAACTCAATTACGAGACTCAAGCGCGTTTTATTCAATATTCGCTTTTCCGAGCTGCCGATATTAATTATGACAATGCAGCTCAATATCGAGTTAAATTAACCAGTACTTGACATTCCTTTCCTCCTCTATATATCTCTATATAATATTATACATCTAAAGATAGTTAACAAAAACAGTTCAGTTAATACTTCTCTATAAACCTATAAACCTGATTTTAAGTGAAGATACGGCCCAAGCTGGTAGACACGCTAAACCTGTGAAGGAACTGGTTCTCAAGTGCAGCTGCCGGAACACACCTATTGGTGTTTGGCGGCAGATTTTCAAGTTAAGGGCGGTAGCTAGCCGGGAAAACATTAGAAAGACTGAAACCTCAAGCTCTTTATAGGTCAATTCGAACTCACGTCCCTTGAAAAAGTCGTACACAGTACCACTGAGCTATCGCCGCTTGACAATCCTATCTGAGCTCGCAACTACGATCGCGCGTCACTTAAAATTATTTAAGAATTTTTTCCCGTTTCTGTAACGGTTTTCAATACAGCTTTGCTGCTATTGAAGGTACCGTGATGTAAAATAGCTTATCGCCTTTCTCATATATTGCTCTATCAAATATGAAAATAGTTTTTGGACTCCTACTGGTAGTTCATAAGATTAGGGCGCATAGGAAACAAAGAAACTCATTAACGTATTTGGGGTTCAGTCCGTTATCCATCTTTTTGTCGAATAAATCGTATGACGCTATAAAAAGTTTCATACAAAGTCTATGCTTCTTTTTACCCTACTTTTAGTAAGTTTTTCGCAAGAAAAGTATCCTATCACCGTCTCCAGGTTTTCATCTATCTTCATACCAAAATTCTTCGTAATCGATTCAGCAGTTTAGGTGTGAAAGTGCAACAAACGAACGAACTCACTCTCGCATTTACAATATTAGTAATGATTTTATTTTTGACTGTCTGTCTGTCTGACTGTCAAGAGTTGTGTTTTCCATAGTTACATATAAATATACTTTTACTCTATGGAATATTAATAGGTATACATATAGGTCCCGGCTTTTTTATTTATTTATAATTATTGAAATCACACAGCAAAATAAAAATAATAATAAAGAAATCGCATAAGCTTATTCGAATGTCAATTTTATCACATGAATATTAAATTAACTCAGCGAACAAACGACCAATGTTTGCACAAACTACACCTACATAGATCACAATATCTTTGAATACCTAAACAAATACAAATACGTAAATAAGACAAAACAGTTCGATAGATTTTCTCCTTTGTTTGTTCTTCTTGTGGTTTGCAGTAATTAACGAACTTTGGATATGCCTCAAAAACTTTGTAAAGAGTTTTACCATCTTTACTGAGAATATCAATTTTAATAATAGTCTGATTTTAAACAATATTATATTTGTATGTTTTAAGTAACTAATTAACGAAGTCAAATTGAGATCATCTATCCATTAAGCAAGATAAGTTCTAACGTATGATATTGAAGTTGAATTATCCAGAGAACGTAGAGTTTTTCTTCATTTTTCTCAACTCAGTTCTCTTTATACACTATTACTGCCATTTTCAAGTGATAAGATTTGGGCATTTTGGGCAAATGAAACTGTCTTCAACAAGATGACGACATTCTTAATGAAAATAATTCTCTTGAGATTTTTTGTGGCAACTAATATATCATGTTTGTTCCGAATGATTATTTATAATTCATTTAACTTATGCTCTTAAATCACATCATGACAAATCGAGATCCAGTTAAAAAATCCAAAACGTAGAATTACTTAACTAAATCATACGTATGAAAAAATATATAAAAATATTACATATGGCTACGGAAAGAATGTACGAAATATGGGAAAAATATAAATATTTCTGCAGATGGCGATCAGTAATTTAGCTACCAACATCTTATCTCGATCTAAATAGTATCGGTAATTAGATTACATTTTATCTTTATATGAAAATTTTAAGTTTATTCATATATATGAATATATCTATAAATTAATACGTGAAGCAATGACTTCTTTTTACGTAAAATGCGCGAACGGAGCCGTATGAAATTTCGCACACTTACAGTTTATATGGAGAAGGCACACACACGCCTGTATACTCTTTTGTTTATTTTTAAAGTCTGTGGTCGAATTGAGAATAGATTATAGATTTATATTGTTTGTCTTTACTGAATGTCAAACAGGAGTCTTTGACAACAGAACTTTAATAATTTTCAAGCTTATAATTTAAACTAATTATGGTCGAATTTCGACCACTGGCCGACCACTACTTTGAACTAATTAATGTAGTAATTGACTCCCAAATGAAGCACGCACAGCAACATAAGTATAAAATATAAATACCTCTTCTAGACATTATGAATATGGAGCAAGCCTCAGGTAAGCAGCCTCCAAAAGCAAGGAACGTCATTCCCATCACTGAATCGGGTATAAAGAATGTATATCCTAAAACAAAAAACAAACATATAGAATAATCATTCAAATCAACCAATTCGAAATACTTTATACAATTTAGGCCCTGAGAAGGCGCTTATGAACGTCAAAACAACCACCGGTTTGGAATACAACCTAGTTGTCGAGGAAAATCGGCAAGAAACTCGATCTGGTTGTATCTTTATTAGCTATATATTAAGAAAAATGCATGTATTTTTTAACGGATGCACCGAAAGGGGAGTTAATGTTAAATGGATAGAATATATACAATTTTATTATAAAACGCCTAATAATATTACATTTGCATCTCATACGACTTCATATCCTAAATCTATATTACAACTAGTTGACCTGACAGACCTTGTTTTGCCTTAGTATTCAATACCAACCACTACAGCGTCATTAATCACATTATAATCACTTAGCGAGATAAGGAAGTATACTATCTGTCAAGTTGCCTCAAACTGCACACACGGTGTGCGAAATTCGATGATAACCGATTCAGTAGCTTAGGAGTTCATCGCGGACAAACGACGTGACACGAATTTTTATATATACAGATAGCCGCAATACGATTGTTAAATACGTAATACTTTTGAAACCGTACTTTTATTGTTATTCAATCGATTTTAAATGACGCATACATAGGGTGACAAACAGAGAAAAAAAAATATCAGTATTTATATTTTTGGCCTATGTATCGATAACAAAGTATGCCACAAATATAATTTTTGTATAATAATTTCACAGATGTGGCTTCGTTGAAATTTTGTCAAATGTCGTCCTTTAACCTGTTCCCAAGTCATTTGGGGTCGGCGCCATACATTCTCTTCTTCAATAAATCTCTATCAGCCGCCATCTCTTCATCCACTACCTTTTCATTCATCTCATTTCTCACACACTCTATCCAACTTTTCCTTCCCCTTCCTTTCCATTCTTCAACTTTCATATCCATTACTTCTCTCACCACGTACGTTTCCTTACCAAGACAAACGACTCAGCTTCTCCACCACTGCCGCCACTTTCAAACGTATAACTTTAATTTATCAAATATATATATTTGAAATGGCTATTGATATAATATTTTATAATAAAACTGCTTAACGATACCGTTGAAGAAAACATACCTATAACAGACATACTCCAAGTGACGAAATACGAGTTGACTCCAATCCAAACAATACACATTGCGAATGACAGCGGGTAAAACCTTCTGCAAGTGACTGTCGATGGAATCGTCATACCTAGTATGAATTTTAGCGGCCAAAGGTACAACCACCATAGTTTCCCCCAAAATGACTTCTCTTTAGGATACCTAAATATACTGTCATTTGGTATTTCCTCCAGTTCTAAAAATAAGTATTGCGAAATTAAATTCTGTAATCACACTTTTTAGATATTCCAACTATCCAATAGTAACGATATATCTTTACCGGCTTTCTCATTTACGGGTGCTTGTTTCGGATTCGATACAGCATTCACATCAGCTGTGGAGCCATCGAATCCTTTGTTATTAACTCCGTCTTCAACAGATACGTTGTTATCACTAATCGATGTGTCAGCATCTGGAAACGTTTTATCTGTTAATTATACATTTACATCACATAAACAATATGTAGATGTTGATAATGAAAGCAAACTTACCACATGATACATTCTTGCAGCAAGCACCAAATAATTTATCGTAGAGTGCAAACATTCGCATGCTATTGAACATGACGACGAAGTATAAAACGTAAAGTATAGTGAGGACCATAGCCTCAACCCAATCAATTTGTCCGTCCCATACAAATGCTACGAGGACACTGACATTCACCATGTAAATAACAGCATCTCTTGTAACTGGTCGCATGTCTATAGCTATAGGCTGAGAAAAGGTAAAAAATGCAGTATTACTTTTTTTACGAAATTACATTTTCGAAACGGACCCTCTCATGGGAAGCGCTAGGAAATTTTATTCCGCAACTTTATTTGCATGACAAAAACTAACGGATGATTTACATATTTCCCTGTAATACAAAAGGTTCACTTCTATCGTGTGCCTTTGCGGCATAGCCTGTTTTATTCTTAATTAAAGGTTAGATCGAAGAAGGCATTAATCGATTTTACGAAAACAATATGTTTATCAAAGATATGTATATTAAAATGATAAATAAAGTGAAGCTATTGGAAAAGCAAAACTCATTGTAATAGTGTGATTTACAAAGAGACTTTTACAAACAAACATTTAATTTATGTTATAAATTACCGGAAATCTGTGTTAAATCAATTGTTGATTCTAGATTCTTAATTGCACAAAATTAAGGAGGGTACAAATTAAAAATAGGCTAGTGAGGTAGGATAAATCCTGTACATCCGCTAATAACTACTGTAACACATTAAATTATTGTTTATAAGCATAAGAATAACACTTAAAAAAAAGATGCAGATCAAGTTTCTTGCCGGTTCTTCTCGATGACTGCGTTACTTTCCGAACCGGTAGTAATTTTTAACGTTCATAAGCGCCTTCTTAGGGCCTAAATTGAATAAAGATTTTTTGATTTGAAAAAATTGGGAATCATAATCTTACAGTAATGGCTGCCAATGCTCCAATGGCGGCGACTCCGAGAGCATTGAACAGAGCCGAACCGACAATAGTTCCAATACCCATATCAGATTCAGTCAAGAATGTCGATATAACGTTAACGAAGAACTCGGGGCAAGACGTTGCCACCGACATGAACGTAGCGGCCGCAACGTTCTGGAACATAAATCGATTATTCAATTTATCTGTATGAACTAACAATTCTAACAATTTAATTATTCTCATTTATTTATTTATCAGATTACAAAGATCCATTTAATAAAACCAACCAGAAGAATTAAATCAATAAAATAATGACTTGACAAGAATACAAAATCTGAAATTACAGTTTTCATTATAGAGGTTAAATCAAACAAAATTCCCGGATTGTTTTACCCGTTATTGTTATAATATAATGACTAGCTAATATTTCATATGAGGACTGCCATACAAGCTTATGAGTGTTGGCATAATTGCATTAGGTATATCGCGAAGTCTACTTTGTGCGGAGGCAATTTTCTTACGCCTGATAGCATAAAAACAACGGTAAAAGCTTTTTTAATTAGCACTTATAATGTTTAAAATATACAGTAAACTACTGAACATTTAAGGAACCATGCATTTTATGGGATTATTAAGAATTGCTGCTAAAGACGTCGTATAAAGAATTAGGGTAAATTAATTATAATTAAGTAAC
The DNA here is from genome assembly GCA_039707435.1 of Actias luna. Classification (NCBI taxonomy): domain Eukaryota; kingdom Metazoa; phylum Arthropoda; class Insecta; order Lepidoptera; family Saturniidae; genus Actias; species Actias luna. The sequence goes on along the minus strand of JAZHAC010000001.1, from coordinate 19,714,651 downwards.
TTTGAGGTGTTAAGGGGCTTGTCGTTACACTATATATACTTATTAGGAACTTTTCAGTACCTAGACTACATAAATACTTATCGCGATATTAATCGCAAAAAAAAATCCTATCTCTTAAATTGGACCAAAAAACGTGAATAGATCATAATTTTATTAACAGTTAAACTTTCTTCATACCTATCAATATTAATAACAGAATGTATACAGATATAGGAATTTGAAACATGTATTAGGGTCGTTCAATAACAAATGATATAATAAATAAATTCTATCGTATATATCACTGTGAGTGTTCTGAAGAGCTGTTTCAATCTTATCCCTTATTCTACTTTCCACAATAGAACTACACGCGCTGGACTTCGGAGTCACAGCTTCACGGAAACCCCCATTACGGCTCTACTCGTACTCTACTCTACTCTACTCTAGTCGTACTTTTACTCCCAGCCCATGTATTCCCTTCCTCATATAACATCGGGTCGTTCAAGCGAAACATACAAAAGCATTTACGCAGACCGGCATGACAGTAACGACTGGTGATGGATTGTCATTCTCTCGATGGTGGCTGCTGTTTTTGGACTGTACTGTACTTAACATCAGGCACAGTGCAGTCACTTTACCGAGCTAACATTAACAAAAGAAAAAAAAATAACCTGCGGTATCTTCAAGTCTTCACAGATGAATTCAACGCATGGTATGAAATAGTCGTTACAGACTATAGCCAACAACGTGAATGCGTATACTCCGAAGAGTACGTAGAGAATGACAGCGCCACTCCTTAGCTGTTCATCTGCAAACGTAAATAGTCAAATACCAACGTATTCTAATACTTCGAAGCGATGATAGCGCAGTGGTAGTGTGTACGACTTCGCGTCAAGGGACGTGAGTCCGAATCCACCTTCAATGAGCTTGAGCTTTCGGTGAAGGAAAACATCGTGAGAAAACCACAGCATGGTGGTAAGGCTTTTTCTAATGCCCGCCTGGCTAGCAACCACCTTCAGGTTGAAAATTTGTCGTCAAATATCAATAGGTGTGTTCCGGAAGTTGCACTTGAGAGCCAGTTTCTCTGTAGGTTTAGCGTGTCTACCAACTTGGGCTGTATCGTCACTTAAGATCAGGTGAGATTATGGCCGTAACGCAAAACATTCACTATAAAAAACTATAAATATAACTAGGAATTTGTTTTCTTATAAAATTGTCATGCCTCAAGTGATCATTATTAAAATGTCATAGAATAGGATATCGCATACCATGTTTATTTATAGGTATAGCTTTATGGCTACCATCTCACCTGATGTTATGTGACGATTTGGTCCTAGACAAGGTTCTTATGAAAGAAAAAAATAAGAAAGTTGAGTGGAACAATAGGAGAATTGAGAAAATTTTAAAAATCTTAACGACAATATTAAATTTTACATGACTGTCAGTTGTCAGGAATAAAGGAAAAAATACGCTGTTATAAGCAAGAGTTATTCAAAACTAAATTGATTTAAAAGCGAGTAAACACAATTTGCACAAACTGAAATTGTGATGTTTTTTTTACACCTTTCACCTATAGCGTCGCATTTTTCGTAAAAACGTACATTTTTTTTTTTAATTTTTCCTAAAATATTAAATTACATATATTTTTTTTCTAATTTAAATAATCAGTACGTTCGTGTGTAACATAATAAAACATGGATTAGCATGAATATTAAAAATCGTGACAGAGGTGTGACACAATTTAAAAAAAACCTGAACCAAGCTCGATTACCCAGGTAATAGTAATAAGAGAACTTATGACAGATAGTATAGAATTATCTTCTTTACTGAACGCCTACGTCGCTCGACTAACCGTAACAATTTAAAGATTACAATTAACTTTCTAGGTTCAACTTTAAACTGCAATTTCAATAGACAACGGCGATGTACTGGTCTCTAAGTGGAACTGTCTGTGAAGTGTACGTAATAATGTTGACGAAATTGCGGTCATTACAAAAATACCTATTAGGTAATTTTAATGTTTACAGAATGGTCTATTAAAATAAAGTAAGAACATAATTCCAATAAGTGACTCTACACGTGAACACGTATAGTGGAACTGTCGTCCAGTTATTGTTAAACAATGTCTATTGTAGAGCAATGGCCGCCATGCAAGCTATTATATTATAGAAATAGAAATAAAATAAAGCATAACTCTTAATAAGCTCGTGAATTAAAATAACAGTGTTATTGTTAAAACAAAGTAGCTGCAGAATCCGATACTGCGTCTACTACATTCGACTGAGGTAATTTTACTTGTAGTGCAAAAGACCGCCTAAAAAATGAAAATGTGAAACTGAAAAAGCAATTGCATCGACTAACGAAAAATATTCATCGCTACTTTTTGAGGCAAAGCCTTTGAACATGTTCGTTGGAGATAACGAACTATCGATCCGATGTAACGTATGTTTTTCACGATGGAAATGCTTTCGACTTTATATATGTTTGACTAATAACATGGTGTTATATTGTAACTAACCGTTTGCTTTTATGGAATAGGAGGCAATGAGCACGAAAGTCACTTGATTTTAAGTGTTCATCGCCGCCCATGGATACCCACAATACTAGGCGAATCGTAGGTCGTAAGCCTTCATTGGGGGGGACTGGCTCTCAAGTGTAACAGCTGAAACACATCTATTGGTATTTGGCGGCAGATTTTCTACTTGAGGACGGTAGCTAGCCAGGCGGGCATTAGAAAACGCCCTACCACCATGCTATGCTTTCCTCACGACGTTTTCCTTCACCGAAAACTCAAGCTCATTGTAAGTGACAAATTCTTATGTTTACGCGAATATTACTCATCGGAATAAAACGAATATTGTGGTCATGAAAAGCTGAAAAGCTTTCGAAACGTGGCGGTGGAAATTAATAAATAAGCGCGATAAAATCCGTTTAAATTACTTTTATATCATTTTAGGTGGTTGGATTCAAACTCACGTCACGTAGCACTGAGCTATCATCGCTTCAATTCGCGGCCGATGCCTGCCTTTTATTTTATTAACATGAAATATGTACATAAAGTGAAATACCAATAAAACTATGAAGGATCATCGGAATTCAAATAACGAATAGCCCAAAACCATCTACAAATAATTCGTATATTCGCGGTCCCACGTCGATACGATCAGCTTTCACGTGATTTCTCCCCAAACAAACATCGCTTTCATTTTATATATGTATTGATTACTTCCCGCTATGTCGCAGACGGTTTCTACTCTAATCTAATAACCAATATAATGTGTTATCTAATAATGAAATGGAATTAACAAGGACTTGTAAAGTGGTAATTACGAAAATTACAGACCGACTTTAATCTCACCCCACGATATGTAAAATAATCGAGAAAATTAGTTTTCATGGATCTTAAGTAACTTACCTGTTATCTGGACAATTTGTTTGAGTTAACGGAAAATAAAGAAACTATTAGTAATGGTGAAGCGACGTCGTCGGGACGTGAGTTCGAATCCACCTACAACGAGCTAGAGTTTTCGGTGAAGGAGAACATCGTGACAGAACCACAGCATGGTGATAGGGCTTTTTCTAATGCCCGCCTGGGTAGCAACCACCCTCAAGTTTAAAATCTGCCGCCAAATACCAGTAGGTGTGTTCCGGCAGTAGCACTTGTGAGCCAGTTCCTGCACACTTATAGCGTGTCTATTAATTTGGGCCGTATCGTCACTTAAGATCAGACGAGATTATGACCTATAAAAAGAAAGCTTTTGCGACTTTATTCATGTAAGACTGAAAAATATTTAATAGTTTTTACCCGTTTTTGGTACTTTTATAAACACAGACTTGCTCCTATTGGTGATAGCGTGATGTTAGAATGCCTGAAGCCTTTTTGAAGAGTTGCTTTATCAAATTTAAAAAGAATGAACGAATTCCGACTGGTAGTTTTTAAGATAAGCATGTCCATATAAACAAAGAGGATTTCCGCTAATATTAACAAACATATGTACCGTTTATTTTGAAAGTGGTGTGGGTTCATTTTCTTTTGTTTCAAGAAAAGTAAAGGTACTTATATTTGTTGATAACGCAATTTCATTTACCGACCGATTTTAAGTTGTACAAAACATGGGATTTTTTTGATAAATTAAACACGGACTAGTTATATATAAAAAATTTACGTTAAATTAAGCATGAATTACGTGATAGCTCATTTTTCTCAAAAATGGACTTACACCACTTTCAAAATAAACGGTCCGTATATCGATCAAGTTAAATGAATAAAACCAAGGCTCTTTCTTACCTGTAAATATTCCATCGGGAAAACTCTCGATGGAATCTCTAGCTAAGCATTCCACCTGGCGTACTATGTCGTCGATTACTTCGATCCTAGTCCTCAACCAGGGTGTCCAGTGCCATGTCAAGTCTTCCTCGTCGAGTTTCCTCAATAATTCGTCCTTCATATAAACTATTCTGCCATTCCGCTCGACCGGCGTATAGACAGATCCGTTGATTTCACCTGAACGGTAAAAGTATATGAATAACGAAAAATAACGACGCGTTACGTCACCAATGAGAAATAAATTATATTCAAACAGCACGTTTTAATAGTAAACCGAATAACGACAACCTTTATCCATCAGCAATGACCTTGAACTTCCGGTGAAAGAGAACATCGTGATGAAACCATACCATAATAGAAGGCGCTTTTTAAACTGCCCGCTTGTGTAGCTGACACCCTCAAATTGAAAATCTGCCGCTAAATACCTATGAGTGTGTTCCAGCAGTTGCACTTGAGAGCCAGTTCCGCCAAACTGTCTTGGACCACACCGTCACTTAACATCAGCCAGGCGGGCATTAGAAAAATCCCTACCATCTTACTATTGTTTCATCACGATGTTTTTCCTTCACCCAAGAATCGAGCTCGTTCCAGATGGTTTCAACTCCAGCACACTGCCAACTGAGTTATCATCGCTTCGGATGTAATTGTATTCGCACATATAAATGTTAATATAACTTACGTAAATCTTCGAATGCGCCTGTGCATGTTCCAAGGCAAGTCAGCAAAATGACCTTCAGTATAAATTGTGTACTTTCACGCGGCATCTCGAATACGGCGTAAGTGTTAACGGTGTTTACAATTATTAACTGAAACAATAGGAAAAAAATTCAATAAAACTTTGATAATATTAAAAGGAACATACGCACCGTAGTACGGATAGAAAAAACGTTTGGTTTTGTAACGTGTGAAAATTGTTTATTGAGTCAGGGACTGATGAATACAATACAACTGACTACATTTTATAATAATTGGATGAATGGTATAGAGGACAAACATACAAAGAGGTACATTTTTATCTATACACTAACGATCCGTCCTTTATAGGGGTAAATTTCACGAAACTGGTTACAATTGAAAATCAATATAAAAAAATTATAGGTCGGTCAAACGGACTTCGCATTCAGATTCAGCGCCTCGAAATCCATGTCGATAGGTGGGTCTGGAAACTCAATCAAAATTAAAAAAAAAACTTTATACAATTTAGGCTCTGACACGGCCTAACGTCAAAACTACCACCAGTTCGGAAAATAACCCGGTCATAGAGAAGAACAAACAGGAAATTCGAGCTTGTTAATTATTTTTTTCGGCTGGGCCCAATTGCGCAGTCCATTTGTTTTCTTTTCGGAAGGGCTCAATTGCGCAGTCCATTGGTTTGTTCGGCAGGGGACAATTGCGCAGTCCAATTGTTTATTTTCGGCAAGGGTCAATTGTGCAGTCCATTTGTTAGTTTCGGCAGGGGACAATTGCACTGTACATTTGTTTTTTGTGTGCCGGTGTTAATAAAGACGATTAAGTTGTTCAGTGCGTCTGTAAATAATGGCTTCTTGATGATAAATAATAAGCTTATATTATTAATGTTAAAACTGAAAAAATGTAGGTATTATGATTAATATAGCAGAAATATTTTATAACGTATAAATGATTTAATCCAGATATATTTAATATATGTATATGCCACTTATAATTGACGTATATATAATATGATTGATAGTTTAAATAGTGATAAAGGAATTAATATGCAATTAGATAATTAATTAGATAGTTAATATATAAGGCGTAATTTCAACACGTTCACTTTGTATGCGATGAAATATTAACATGTAGTCCCTTTATTTTTCATACTGTCTTACGCTGTTAGCCTTAAATGCTTTGGCATCTTCACAGAACTTTTTGACTCGAGTACTAAGGGCACTCAGCTCCGAGGCAGCGAGCGCAAGAGTGTCAGCATGGCCGAACCTCGGCTTGGGCTGCCGCCGGAAGCTTCCATCTATTAGTCACTTTATTTAAGGAAGCCTGATAACTGCCTCAGAACTTTAGGAGACATTAGAAGTATTACTAAGATGCTACTTATTTTTGGGCAACAAAGGGGAATTATGAACATCGAGGGTATCACTTTGACATATATTCTCAGGTGATTCGAAACACGTGAATCTCGCAGTCTTTTTTATAAAGAACTTTAGGCGGTTTGAAAATGCTTCGCTATGTAAATGAAAATGCACCATTCTGGGGTCTGCAAAGTTAAAGGTTGTCCGAAATTCTTATCAGTGGATTGACGGTGCATATACGTGCACTGTTAAACAATATTTACTCCAAAGTGTGAGATAAAGGGTATGCAAAACTACTAACACTAGATTATCTTTTAATATATTGATTGATATTTGAGTTAATAGGTTTAAAGTTATTACCACAATCTTACCTGATATTAAATGATGTTGTAGTCAAGATAGTGGACACCCTAAGGCTAGTGGAGGGGATGAGTTTCAAGTGCAACTGTTAGAACACATCTATAGGTATTCGGTGGCAGTTTTTCAACTTGAATGTGGTAGCTAACCAGACAAACAGCCAAAGTCCTACCACCACGCTATGGTTCCATCACGATGTTTCCCTACAGCGAAAGCTCAAGCTCATTGGAGGTCGAGTCGAACTCACATCCCTTGACGCGACGACCGGAGACACTATCAACCGAGCTATCATCGGATTAAAAATTATCTATGATATTTCCGTCTTTATTTCAAAAGCGCAAGAAAAAACATAACCGCGAGAGATACCCTGTATCGATAACATGCAAACGTCTTATCGGCCGGTGACACGGTGAAATCGATAATTAAAATATTTATAACGAACGCATTACTTCCTAAGAGACCCGACTATCTATATGAAACCAACGTTCCTTTTAAAAATAAACATGTAATACCATGTAAGCGCCTTGAAACAGAACTGCCCTAATTATATGAAATAGAACAAATAAATAACCAATACTGATATATCGCAACATCACTTGTAGAACGCGTTTAATCGTTCCTTATCATATCAATGTCAAGTAATCCTGGACAACGGACGATTGCGTAGGAAAACAGAACTTACGAGTTGCCCATAGAAACAAACCCAATTAAAAATCGATTTTCTTGAAATAAAGACGTGTTAAATCTAGATTCGCCACCGCATAAGAATGGACTTACTCAAACAAAGAAATTATAGATAGAGAATTATATAAAATAGCTTCCAATAACTTTACAGATATGCATATATCATTTTATTTAAAAGTTAATAGAATTTTTCTAGAAGATAAAACTAATACAATTACAAAATCCTTTGTAATAAAAAATCATACACCGTCAAATGACTAACTAAATAATAAACACGTATAGTAAACAAAAAATCAACAACTCAATAAGCTTAGTGCGTATTTAAGCACATTAATTATGGTATATACCAGTGTTTCTCAAACACTTTGGGGAATATAGACTGCCCAACTCCATCCTAATCTTTATAGATTTTTTTTGGCGAATCCACCCCCTCACCGAATTTCTTTCGGCTCCCCAATATCACTTGACGTTTCAATAGCCCCCGCAGATAGTCTCAGCGCCCACTTTGAGAACCTATGCTCTATAATTATAAATTTGAAGAGTATAAACTAAACGTAACAGAACTAAAGCTGTTGATATGAATTCTGTAGGAATTATTGACTCGAAGGAGTCAAGTCAGCTTGCTGGAAACTTATCTGATGGTCGTAATACGTCACGATCCGTTATATACATAAAATACCCCAAAAGGATAATGAACCAGCTGGTTGGTAACATTTAGAAAGGAATTGACGATGTTGGAATTACGTAAATGGTAAAATTACTTCAACAGAACCAAATGATTACTAAAAAGATCAAACCCCAACAAAACAGGAAGTGATAATGAAGACAACACATCACTATACATTTTTGATATTTCGGAACGAAGTTCCTTATGGGGCGTCGCGCAGAGGTACCATAGCCGGCAAAAAACGTCCGTAACGTTAGCGTAAGGTTTTTACGTATATTCCATGTATGATGCCTATACAGTGTCTAATGTATAGTCTACGCGATGACTGTTATTATTATATATATTTATAAATCATCGTTAACGAAATAAAGGTGTTAAGATAATTTTGTAAAGTAGTTATTTTTAATTTTTATCGATAAAAAAATCATTATTAAAAACGTATGCCAGAATAATTATTTTCTTTATACCTCGAATAGAACTTGAAATTAATAGTTTTATAAAAAGGAACTTCGTTCCTATCTGGTGTACCACGACACCACTAGTTTCTTTTTTTTTTTTCATCTGATCATAGATATATACAACTTGACTGTTAAAATTTTTGGTTTTCTTAACATAAAGATTGCCCATAAAAACAACAATGTTAAGAGATAATTTAAATTCAATGAAACGACTCAACGTGTAAACATTATTTAAAAAGATGTAAATAGATAGAGCTTCTTTCCGGTTCTTCTGCATGACTGGGTTATATTCCGAAACCGTGGTCGTTTGAACGTTCATAGGCGCCTTCACAGAGTGTAAATTGAGTAAAAATTTTAGATCCCACATTTAACCACGTGCCCCGGATCACAACGGTAATAAATTGAACTGTAGAAATGCATTCCTAAATTCTCCTTGAACTACCTAAAGTATTTATTCAACAGGTTACCTCAATATTAATTAATATACGCAATCGTAACTGTATCGGCAAAGGAGGAAATTTATTAGAACATTTTACAGTTCTAAAAACGACATAAGAGAATGCTCTATCAAGTAAAGGAAACGGAAGATGAGCACAAGAAGGAAGTGTGTCGGGAAATTGAGCTATACAAAGCATACTAAGTAATATCTATGGTAACATACCTATGCATCCATAGGAATACGATAGAAAATATAATACTATACTACGACAAAGTTGATTAGTTAGACAATGTTATATTTTGAAGCGATGATAGCTCAGTGGTAGTACGACTTCGCGTCAAGGGACGTGAGTTCGAATCCTCCTACAATAAGTATGAGCTTTGGTGAAGGAAACATCGTAAGGAAAATATAGCATGGTGGTAGCGCTTTTTCTAATGCCCCCCTGGCTAGCAACCACTCTCATGTTGAAAATTTGTCACCCATATCAATAGGTGTGTTCCAGCAGCTGCAATTGAGAGCCAATTCCTTCACAGGTTTAGCGTGTCTATCAACTTAAGCTGTATTGTCACTTAACATCAGGTGAGATTACGGCTATTTCACAATAACCATAACAAAAAAAAATAGGTATCAAATTCTTTATACGTAAGAATACCAACTGGGTATGTATGAGTGACCATATAGGCTATGGTCATAATAAAATATAGTATATTAGCCGCATACATGTATAAAGCGAAACATCTAGTCTCTTATCTTCTTCTCTCTCCTAAGTAGAAAAAGTCTCTGTATCCGAAATCAGCAAAGATGATCATAATGCTGGTTGGCTGGTACATAACCACCTAATATAATGACAATTTCATCGTCATAGTATGTACTATATATTTATTTATTTTCTACTGATGACGCAATAAAAAGTTCCATACAAAGTTGATTCTTCTCTTCACCCCACTTAATTTATGTTTTCCGCGAGGAAAAATTAGCCTATCACCGTCTCCAGGGTCCGATCTATCTTTGTAACAAAATTCATCGTAATCGATTCAGCGGACTAGGTGTGAAAGCGTAACAAACTCACTTTCACATTTATAATATTAGTGAGATTTATTAACAAGTATAAATAACAAAAAATCGACTATCAGATAAAGATTAATAATTATAACAATAATTAGTAGTCCATATGTGTCCTAAAGCATTAACAAAACTTACACTACTAACGACATTAAAAATTTAGCTAATATTACATAATACATTTAAATAAAAAATAAAAAATAAATAACAAATTACTGAAAACCACTTTAGTTATAATAAATACAATTAACACCGGAGAAAGAACGCAAAATCAGAAATATGATCTAGAATTTCGAAAAATAATCTCATATATAAATTATTTGATTTATAATATACCTCTATATAATTACTTATATATTTTTTTATACATAAGGTTTAGCGTTATGGCCATAATCTCACCTGATCTTAAGTACGGCCCAAGTTGGTAGACACGCTAAACCTGCGGAGGAACTGGCTCTCAAGTGCAGCTGCCGGAACACACCTATTAGTGTTTGGCGGCAGGTTTACAACTTGAGGCTGGTAGCTAGCCAGGCAGGCATTAGAAAAAGCCCTACCACCATGCTATGGTTTCCTCACGATGTTTTCCTTCACCGGAAGCTCAAGCTCATTGTAGGTGCTTAGATTCGAACTCACGTCCCTTGACGCGAAGTCGTACATACTACCACTGAGCTATCATCGCTTCATTTATTTAATAGTAGCCGTGTCCACGACTCCGTTCGCGGGAAACTAAAATTTTATTTAACAATTTTCTTAAAATAATGTTATATAGCCTATATTACCCAGGGCCAAGTAGCATTGTAACGGAATTTTTTTTACAATCGGTCCAGTAGCTCTCGTGTTTATTCGTTAGAAATGAAAACGCAAAAATACCAATCTTACACTTTACAATATTAGATATCTGTTGGTGGTTATGAATAAATACATAGATGTACTGACGAATCAAATATACGTATACATAAATATTTATATATCAGAGCCTACTAATGAATGAATAAATAAAACTAAACAACACTTTTAAGTTATTATATCGATTGGTACGAAATTAAATATTTCCAAATATCATAGAGCGTTTTGTGTCTCATCAAACTTACCAATGGCACGTCAACTCGCAAACGCGGCAACAAAAATAAATAATTAACACAAATATAAAAGGTTAATTAACACATAACAAAGTAACTTTTAACTTCTCAAGTTAGGTTCGATCCTCCAGATAGGAGCCCTCACGTGACTCTACTCGCGCGATACAGTGACACTCTACATCACTGAAACTACATCATCACATCGCATACCATCCATGCAGACCCACACTATCGATAAGGGTCACTAAATTAGTGAGTTAGGGCCTGTAGGTTAGTTAGGATCGCGAATCCTTGTTCACTTTCCGGCAGCAGCCCAAGCCGAGGATCGGCCATCCTGGCACCCTTGCGCCCGCTGCCTCGGAGCTGAGTGCCCTCAGCACTCGCCCCAAAAACTTCGGTGAAGCTGTCAAATCCCCCTAAGACTAACAGCGTATGTCAAGTCAAAAAAAAAAACTTCTTAAGTCTACATGTTAACGCTAATATATTTACGAACTACAATTTATACATAAAAACGGTACTCGTAATTATTATAAACATTAGAACTGATTTCCGAAGTTTTTACATGATGATTTATTACAGACCCGCCTGTAGGTTAACTAAATTCAGTTTTTTGTTTTCCTAGATAGTTCATTTTATTTTGAATTCATTTTATACATTCCTCGCGCGTGGAAACATAATTCATAACTTTCACTCTTCCAGTACGTTAATATATTATTTTTTTCATATTAATTGTAACTAAAGGCCGATACAACACCAGCCTACAGTAACCGCTCGGGATGAAAATACGAGCTGTACTAATTACTGTTTATAATTAATCGCCGAGTCTTCAACGATACTTAAGAGGTTTGAACGCATTGCGAATAACGAAGTTTAAATATGTACTCACGTTAACAAATCACTTCCCAGCGTATTTATTTACGCATTTCGGTAGTTCACGAGTGAAAATATTTGAAATATAGGCAGCTACTAGTCTGCATTCGTGAAGAAGCACATTTGCGATACTAAAAGAGTCTTATCAATGACACGGGCTTTTAAGTGGATAATCTTATACGATAAGAGACAATTTAATACTGATTAATAAATAATAGATAGTATAATTATTTTATTCTAAACACGTATTGAAATATAATAATTCTATAGGAATATAGATATAATCACTATTTGTATGAAATAAAAAATATCTATATTAATTAATATTATCAAGTGCAAAAGTTTGTTTAAACGAATCTAAAGAACTGCTGGGCGGATTGCTAAAATAAAATTCTTTCAGGAAATATTTGGGTTAATTAATTTCACGTTAGTTCTCGTAGGAGTGAAGCTATATCGAACAGAATCATGAAAAGTGTTCAAAAATTATGAAATAATCTTTAGAACTCAAACTCTAACTGTTCTCCAGGTAGAGATACGAAAGGTAATGCGGGTGGAAAAGTTAGCGCTAGTACACGGAACCTGTTCAGGAGTTACCACTTGGAAATAACTTGCCATAGAGTATTGAGTATTTGGATAGCATTATACCGCCTTCGAACTAAAGTGGGCCGGTGTAATGTCAACATGTTTAACTGGAGCTTTAGCCAGCAACACCAAGCGCTATGTGACTGCGGGAAGCCGCAAGCTATGACGCATTTGCTGTCGTGACTCTCTGACCATACATCAGGAGGACACTCACTGAACTGTCGGAGTCTACTTCATTTTTTACTGGAAAATAGAATAGGTGAAAACATGAAAATATAAATGCAATTTCCTTATGCAATGCAGCGGCTCAGTAAGAAGCGATTTTTTTTTAATTTAATTTAACCCGTAAGTGAATAAGAGGAGGTGACAAATTTTCGTCAAACCAGAAAAATCTTCCCCCATTTAATTGAAATTTAGCTATATAAGGATAATTAGGTAAGAAAATCTTTTATGACAAACGTATATCAAATGATATACATTTTAATTTTAAAACAATCTGTGTCTAAACAAGACGTATAATAAATGTTTTTTTTATCAATGTAGTTTGAAGTATTTTATCATCTGTAAAATGAGGTTTACTATGAATTAAGTGATGAACGAATGTACGTAACTACTTCAAACAAATTACGGGAAAATCGACTGTCAAGTGCTTTCAGGGTTGATACCTTTTTTGATGTAAATGTAGTGCACTGGTTATTATAGGTAGAATGACAGTACGTTACGTCAAATTAAATACAGTTCATTTTACACTAGCTTATACCAGTGGCTTCGCTTGCGTTAATATTGATTTTTGTCAAACCAATCGGATGTGGCGATAAAAAGTTTCACACAAAGTGTATCCATCACTTTAATTCCGATAAGTTTTTTTGTGAGTAAAATAACCTATCACCGTCTCCAAAGTCCCATCTATCTGTATATCAAAACCCATCGTAACCGGTTCAGCGGTTTAAGCGTGAAAGCGGAACACACAAACAAACTCATTTTCACATTTATGTCAGTAAGGGTTATTATTATTTTGGTATAAAAAGTTTTTCTTATTACTCTTAGAAACTGTTAATAAATAATTGTGACCGCTGAAGAAAGCTGAACATATTTTTCAATTAATTAAATTAAAGAAAACGAGTAGCGACTTCAGGGTTTTAATAACTCAGTTATGCCGCGTCGATAGATGTGAGTTCGAATGCCTGCAAAGACTTTGAGCTTCCGGTAAAGGAAAACATTGGATTTTTACAATGCCCGCCTGGCTAGATACCACCCTGCAGTTGAATATATTCCACCAGACAGCTGTAGGTGTGTTCCGGCAGTTCCAATTGAGAGCCAGTCCGTCCACTAGGCTTAACGTACCACCGTCTTGGATGACATGCTCACTTAACATCAGGTGAGCTTGTAGCCATAATGCAAAATCTATAGACTATAAAAGAAAAAAAAATTCTTATTTATCAGATTCAGAGTTGCTTTGTTTTATGTCCTCTCGCGATCTACTATCGGTTATTTTATTTTTTATGTTTATTTGATTTTTAATAATTTTATCTCGAAACCATAGCATGGTGGTAGGGATTTTTCTAATACCCGTCTAACTACCCTCAAGTTGCAAATCTGCCGCCAAATACCCAATAGGTGTGTTCCGCCAGATGCACTCGAGAGCCAGTCCGTCCACAGATTTAGCGTGTCCACCAACTTGGGCGGTATCGTCACTTAAGATCAGGTGAGATTATGGCCATAACGATAAACCTTAAATATACAAAAAAGTTAAACACGTAAAGACAACACCTTTCACTATCTTTTGCTCTCCTGATCGTCAATGATATTCCAAATTTTTTTGTTCAGTAACTTATGTTTTGTTAAAACAAAAGTTGAATATGGATTATGGTCCAATTTGGATTACTGGGTATAAGCACTTAGTTACTTACCAATAATATTTATAGAAGATAAAATAATAAACAACCTCATTTGGTGCTCATTTATTTTGCAATTGTCAAACCGTGTATATTATTTGTAAAATTAAATAATTAAAACATCTAATATAGATATTAAATATACATGTTTACTAATATTTTATCTGTATGTTACAGCTCTGGTAAAAAATCCGACAGTCTATAGAATACCTAGTATAGGAATTACTAGATACTTTCTCTAGGTATTTTATTAAAGCACGCTATTAGACATTCTATAGAATATCGAATTTTAAAGTTTATCGGTAACATATATGTAAATACAAGTTACAGTATTTTCATACATCTATTCTTGATGCATTCCATTTATCCGATCTTGGTGAAACTTTGGAAAGTTTCTTTATGTAAGCTGCTAAAGGTACCTTGGTAGTGAAGTTAAGCTTTTGAAGTGAAACTTCCTATAGAGGACTTTGAATTTCGAATCCGCAACATATTTGTGTGACGCTCGATCGGTTAAAATCGACTGCTGGCGTATAGGAACGCCGCGTCATAAGACGTGAGTTCGAATCCAACCACCTACAGTAAGCTTTAGTTTTCAGAAAGGAAAATATCGTGAGGAAACCACAGCATGGTGGTGGGGTTTTTTCTAATGACCCGCCTGGCTAGATACCACACTAAAGTTGAAAATCTTCCGCGAAATACCAATTAGTGTTCCAGCAGTGGCACTTAAGAGCCAACCCCTCCTGTAAAGGCCGGCAACGCACGTGCGATTCCTCTGGTGTTGTGGGTGTCCATGAGCGGTGGTGATCACTTACCATCATGTGACACACTTGCTCGTTTGCCCTCTATTCCATAAAAAATATGAGAGAGAGAGATATATCATGATGATTCGCATCTGTAGTTTGGTCTATACAGTTCATTAAATTTATAAATAAAATAATTTCATAATGAAACTTATAAATAAATAATATTTACATTTAATATTTTTTATTTCTAAATGTATTAATTTCGCTATCACCAACATTCTTCGAAGCTTTCTCCATACGTACATTTATCGATAAGTCTCTCGTCTTTTTTATATCGACAACGTGAACTTGGTTCCCGGCTTTTCTCGCAAACAGTGTCTTCGCACCGTCGTACAATATGCGAAGAACGAAAAACAATATTAAATCGACGCCGGATATGAGAGTGAAGCCGAGAACTAAACCGAGGAGACCGCCAAAAGTGCCTGAAAATTATACAATTCATTATACTATAACATTTCTAACGTCTTGCGAGTTATCGTTACTTGCATATATGAAGCGACGAAAGCTCAGTTCCTAGTGTGTACTCCGCGTCAAGGGAAACGAGTTCGAATCCAATCCACCTACAATGAGCTCGAGCTTTCAGTGAAGGAAAACGTTATCATGTAACCACAGCATGGCGGGCTCGTTCCAATGCCCGCCTGACTAGTTACCTACCATGCTTAAGTTGATAATCTACAAGTCCCTCCACTTGGTTTAGCGTTTTCACCATCTCGTGCCACATCGTTAATTAGCATTAGTTAAGATTGTGGACATAACGCTAATAACGGACCAAACTTAAGTAAGTACAAGCTTTGAGGAGTTTGTCGTTAAAACGAGTGACCTCATATGCAGTTCACACCAAATAATTTATTAATTAAACAAGACAGCATATATTTATATGTACAGATAATTATAGCAAATGTAATTCTACTATAAAGAAATAAAGCAAATATATGTAATTGAAGCGATGATAGCTCAGTGGTAGTGTGTACGACTTTGCGTCAAGGGACGTCAGTTCGAATCCAACCACCTACAACGAGATTGAGCTTTCGGTGAAGGAAAACATCGTGAGGCAACCATAGCATGACGGTAGGGCTTTTTCTGATGACCGACTGGCTAGCTACCACCCTCAAGTTGAAAATTTGCCGCCAAATACCAATAGGTGTGTTCAGGCAGTTGCACTTGAGAGCCAGTTCGTTCACAGGTTTAGCGTGTCTACCATCTTGGGCTGTATCGTCACTTAAGATCAGGTGAGATTATGGCCATAACGCTAAACCTTAATTATTTTTAAAAAAATGTAATAACAACTAAGATAACTGTTGTAATAATTCACATAGGTAATTGAAAAATATATGAAAAGAAGAATCACAGTTTGTAGATTCATAGACTGAAAATTTGAAGTGAGTATGAAAGAAATGGATCCAGAGCCAGCTTACGTGCTGAAAGTCATGGCACTTTTGAAGGCTCCGTTGTCATAGGAAGGAGGGAATACGGTAAAGGGAAGACGGCGCCACAGTTCCACGGCACGATAAAAATACGAATCAAAAAACTTTTTGGTTGGTTCTTTTGATTCAGCCAGATATTTAAATGGAGTAAGAGAAGGTAAGGAAATAATGACCTTATTATTAAATTCAAGCCAATTTATACACTTTTTTTATACTTAAGATTTAGCGTTATGGCCGTAATCTCACCTGATCTTGAGTGACGATATGGCCCAAGTTAGTAGACACGCTAAACCTGTGCAGAAACTCGCTCTCAAGTGCAGCTGTCGGAACACACCTATTGGTATTTGGCGGCAGGTTTACAACTTAAGGGTGGTAGCTACCCAGACGGGCATTAGAAAAAGCCTTACCACCATGCTGTGGTTTTCTCACGATGTTTTCCTTCACCGAAGGCTCAAGCTCGTTGTAGTTGGTTGGATTCGAACTCACGTCTAATGACGCGGCGATCCGACGGACTACCAGTGAGCTATCATCGCTTATGGTTACTACATATACTTAGTCACGTGGAGTGATTGAAAACGTGATCCCTGAACTCAATAGTAGCGCTTACTACCACTAAAACTAAACATTAAATCTCGAATACAGCTGCATGAAAAGTAGATTGAAAAGTAATTGACGGAAAAGTTACCGGAAACGTTTTTCCTGTAGTCATGTATATGTATAAATCATGTTTACAGTTTTCTTTGTACTAAAGCCTGTTACAATTGATTTGTTCTTTCCTATATACGTATATAATAGTTGAACCTCTTAACATTCCATTGATTCCCCATGCTAGTACCAGATTCATCGTGTTTTAGAGTTTCTTTTTTTTTATAGTTAACGTTTAGCGTTATGGCCATAATCTCACCTGATCTTAAATGACGATACGGCACAACTTGGTAGACACGCTAAACCTGTGGAAGAACTGGCTCTCAAGTGCAGCTGCCGGAACACACCAAAATTAAACCAATTAACACCAGATTAAAACTCCGAGTAGATCGCGAGACTTGTATCACAGCTGTAAGCTTAAGAGGTCCTGCCCCGACTTGTTTCTACACCCACCTTCACCCCTTATATCGCTCTTCCTACCCTGACAAATTAGATAGTAGAAAAATGAAGAATTAGAAGCACACGTAGTATAAAACTTACTGCAATCCTAAATAGGCCGAGTTCATGAGAAAAATTATGGAGAAAATTAGCTCGCACACCTCTCGCTTCCGCGTCTAAATTAACCTCGTAGACATTTCTAATCATTCCGTTTAGTAGCTCCTTAAACGCATTTGTATTACACGGTACATGGTGATCTCGTACATTGAACATGTATAGATATTGAATGGTGCTGAGTCACTGTTTTTATATAAATATATCATTCGTATTTTAAACGTACGTACCTAAAATATTCTGCCAGTTCAAATAAACATCACGTCTATATCTGGTCGATACCAAATCGTTGAAGAAAACATTCAATATAGAGCAATTCTCTAAATTGACGTCATTACTGAAACAAAGTTTTTCAGGTTTTTAATACCATTATATTAAATGGACGAGTTGCATGGGACGGAGTTTACCTACCCTAGGTATGAGGCACGTCTCAGTTCGCGTTAGAGCGATTGTTATAACTTTTTCGATCCCTCGTATAGGAGCCGTCGAGTGACTCTGCTAGCGCGATACAATGACACTCTACATCACTGAAAGTACATCATGCACACCTACACGTTAAGTGCACGGTTCTGTACTCCCCCTTAAAAAGTTCGGTGAAGCTGTCAAAGCCCCAAGGGTTAACAGCGAATGTCAGTTAAAAAAAAAAAAAAACTTTTTCACATGAGTTCTTTATACTCACTTTATATTACGTCAACTACAGTCCTATATAGCCTGTAGAATAAAAATCCGAGGGTAATCCTAACATTCCTGTTAACGGCTGAGTTCGGATACATTTCATTTCAGAGTCATGGTCATAATCTCACCAGATATTAAGGGCGATGTGGCCCAATATAGTGGGCACGGTAGCATACCGAAGGGACAGTCTCTCAAGTACAACCACCGGAACACACCCACAATACAATAAATTGTAAAAAAAAATACGATATACCTAAACGTACCACTATAATAAAAGTAATACCGAATGCATGATCGTCGAACACAATGATCTAGGCTTGTAAACCTTGTTAACTTGGAAAAATTCATTTACGCAATCCCCCTTCCCGGCCCGAGGGGACAGAGATATATGGGGCACACCTGACGCTAGCTGCCACAAATACCCACTAAAACCCCACAGCCGTGTGTCGCCTTCCTGGGGAGACGCGGGTTCATGCTGGCAATCACCGCGTCACACCAGCGACCGGCCCGGACTGATGGTAAACCGGGCCCCGCTGGACAACCTAGCGAGCTGCTCCTGCAGTCTTCCGGACTGGTGTAATGGGAAGTGGGTCAAGCCTGCGTTAGGCTGTTTAGAACTTAACCTCAGTCGTAACACGCTAACGACAATCATTCAACTCCAGTATAGCTATTATATAACAGATTGTGAATCCGAAATGATGGTGGCTTCGTTGGTAGCCTGCGATATGCCTGTTGCTTTCGATGAAGGAAATCACCGTAGTGGACTCATATAATAAAAGGGCATTTGTTTATGCCTAGCTACCAAGTTGAAAATCTGCGTACTTCGTATGGGAGTGTTCCGGAAGTTGTAATTGAGAGTTAGCCCCTCCACTGGGCATGGCATGTCCACCAACTGGAGCAAAATAGTCTCTTAACTTCAGTTGCGATGATAGCACAATAATGTGTACGACTTCGCGTCAAGGAACGTGAGTTCGACTCCACTTTCGATGAGCTAGAGCTTTCGGTGAAGGAAAACATCGTAAGGAAACCGTAGCATGGTGGTAGGGCTTTTTTAATGCTGGCCAGGTTGACAACCACCCTCAAGTTGAAATTCTGCCGCCAAATACCAATAAGTGTGTTCCGGTATTTGCACTTGAGAGCCAGTTCCTCCACAAGTTTAGCGTGTCTACCAACTCGGACCGTATCGTCACTCAAGATCAGGTGAAATTATATACTCACATATATAATCACATGAATATAATACAATATTTTCCATCACAGAAAGAAGCAGCTCATTGCAGGATTTCAAACTGACTTCAATCGTGAAACTACCACAGAGCAATTCCTACCAATGCATCTGATAATGACAAAGCCGAGAGATCGATTAGAATAATTAACTTACAGATAAGGAAACACGTTTATTCGTGTGCTCTTCAACCGCTCCCCAATCGCGACCTCAAAAGGGTAATCATAATGATCGCATTCCGGTAAACACGTGAAGTTAACACCGAAATCAGTTTCATTGTAATCGGTGTTAGCTGTAGCTAAAATGTGATAACAGTCTTATGTATTCAACTTAATAACACTTATTTATTCAACTTAATAAACAAAAGACCTTAATAATCGAGTTAGAGACGACCGATTAAAAGGTTGACGAATAATTTAAATTAAAAAAAGAGATAACACGTATGCGTTCTTAATCTATATTAATATTGTAAAGTTATGTATGGTGGTAGGGCTTTTTCGAATGCCCGTCTGGCTTACAACCATCCTGAAGTTGAAAATCTGTCGACCAAATACCAATAGGTATGTTCCGGCAGTTGCACTTGAGAGCCAGTTCTACCACAGGTTTAGCGTGTCTACCAAATTCGGCTGTATCATCACTTAAGATCAGATGAGATTAAGGCCATAACGCTAAAACCTTAACTATAAAAAAATAAGTTTGTTTGAATGCGCAGATTTAGAAACTTAAATAAATTATCAAACGAACTAACATGTTCACGAATATTCGCTTGTATAAAAACCTTACTTTGAGATGTTATAACAAGTTTACTATAAAAAAATAAACGATACCACTATATATAATAAAGTATTTTAATAAAAATTGTCCATACTTATTATTAATTCAAGGCAGTTTATATCGTTAAAATTACAACTGCGATGATGTTCTGAAAGGAAAATAATTATTCGTATATTAAATAGATCAACTTAATTTGTAATAAGATTTATTAAGTGCTAAAATGATGAAAAACAAATAAAAAAAAAAAAAAAACACTAAATATGCTTATTAAAATATGAAAATATATTTCTATTCGAGACTATACAAGACCTAAATTCCATACAACGTGCTAATACTGCTAGTGTTTGGGGCACACTACTAAAACTTCCCCGATATGCGACTTCTCAATTATTTTTATATTTTTTTCACATAGCTATTTGAGCTAATTAATGTAGATCCTCTAAATAGATCCAGATTTTTGCCAAGGCAAACTATAGACGGACATTTTGCAGATGCCAAGAGGTCTGTAGGGTGATCCATATTCCGCCTAAAATATTGTCGCAAGCGTGATATGGCTAACTTCCAAAGCTGGCAAAGATCATACTTAGTGTCCTTGCTTGACCCTTCAAGGGCAATCCTAGCCCAATAATTCAGGGTTTAACGTATTAAAAGAGAAACGAACGAGGTGTTACGGGCGCATTTCTAATTCCCGACCATTGGACGTGCGAAGGTCGTACTCGTCGTAAATGTGGTCGGGAAATCCTCTTTCATATCGTTCTTTATTTTATATTTGTAAGGGTCCTATAATAACTAATAGTTCTTTTTTTAATTATTACCCCTGCTCCCAACTGTTAAACCCCTTGTTGGGTGTTGGCATGGGTCTTCTTAACCTCATTACGAGTTCAGCCCCAAGGCGCTGGTGCTGATGTCTCCTGGGGCATTTTTTTAATAATTCTTCTATAACTCAATAGTCATTATTGACGCATTAATTAATTTCAAACACTGTAGACATATATTCATATGTATCGTTGATTAATTTTATAATTAAAAGCATCTATAAAATATCACGAATACGAGAGGCAAACTAGTGCGCCAAATCTCAAGCTTCATTAAATGCATGTCTTTACTACCTTAACAATTATATTAGGATAAGATAAGTTAGACTCCAGTGTCGTCTAGTTAATAAAAATCTTAATTATAAATACTAGAATTATCCTTTTAATACATAAAGCAGTTGACCATTCTGTTATAAAAATAGATATTACCTTTTAAGGGAATAAAAAACGGTACACACTGGCAGTAATGTTTCACCAACATGGCCAGTTGTAACGCTAGGCAGTTATGGAACGAGTAACGGCGAAACTTTCCGATACTTATCTGAAATCATTTTTTTTATATTAATCAAATAATCTAATTAGTCTTAAAACTGGTCCCATTATCAATAGTTTCCAAAATACACGGTACTATAGGGTATTCAAGACGCCAAAAGCATCTCCCATTTTAAATCACAATTACATCGACATTTCTTTAATAAACAAAGAGTTAGAGTGATGTTTTTTTTAATCACAATTCGCTGTGTGTATATGTATATAAGTATGTATATTTTGACTACATTTCGCTTATTTAATATGCTATTCGTCATGAGTTATTTATATTTGGTTAGTATGTTTATTATTACACTCTTATTTCACCAATTATTTTATTTCCACTACCTACAATGGTAGTAATTATCTCTTACTACATTACTGCTGGTCAGCTAGAAGAAAATGCCTTATAAGAATTCATTCTTTCATTCATTCACTTTAGCAGCCTCTACAAAATTACATGTAAATGTATATATATATATTTATTAGATGACTTCAAAGCGGCCGAGCTAATATTGTTAAAAGCTTAATGAAATCTCCAAAATAACCTGTGATCCTGTGATTTTAGTAGCAATTGGATGAACAAATTTTTTATTTTTTTTCTGTCGTCCGTCTACAGATAATTAGTAGTGGTTGGTCAGTAAATAAAAAAAATGCATATCTTTAAAAAGAAAGGCATATTTAAAAAAAAATGCATATCTCTATATTGCAGCGGTGATGGCTCAGTTGTTAGTTTCTACGGACGCCGCGTCAATCGACGTTAGCTCAAATCCACTGACAATGAACCTGAGCTTTCGGTAAAGGAAAATATTGTAAGGAAACCATAGCTTGGTGTTAAAGCTTTTTTTAATACCAAACTGGTTAGCTACCACTTCCAAGTATTAAAACTGCCGCCAAATATCTACAGGTGTGTTCCGACAGTTGCAATTGAGTCACAGTCCCGTCACTAGACTTAGCGAGTCCATCATCTTGGGCCATAACGTCACTTAGCATCAAAGGTCGCGGCCATTATGCTAGGCCAATAAAACATTATCATACCTGCCTTTCATGACTGGCGTACTGATTGGTCAAATTGTTTTATTGACAATAGAGACAGTTCAGACCTACGAGTTCACTATAGTGCCACTGTCCTGATCATAGAGAAGAAGGGATAGATTAATATTTACGACGCTAACCACCGTGTATACCCACCCACTAAAACCCCACGGCCGTCTGTCGCCTTCCTGGGGCGACGCGGGTGCGTACATGCAATGCAATACAGACTCTGCGGTTATAGTACTCAGAAAATAATAAATTGAAGATTTGACGCGATTAAATTTTAAATATCTGTATGACTAGCTTTTACCTACGGCTTCGCCCGCTTTGATATTGATTGTATCAAACGAATCGTATGACGCAATAAACAGATTCCATACAAAGTTTATCCATATATGTACTCCACCTGATCTAAGTTTTCCGCGAGAAAACGCAGTACGTAACAAATAAACGAACTCACTTTCGCATTTAATATTAGTATAGATCAGAAATTAACCAGACAGATTACCATAAATACGATACGAATAAATCTATTGCATGTATTCGAAGCGAGGTACCATCACTAGCGAGTCCGAAACAAACCTAATGTTCAGTTAGCGGTCGCCAACTGGAACGATAACTTATGAAGAAACCATTATTGGTAATGATTTATAATGAGTTTATTTTAATTTATCAAAAAAAAAAAAAGTGTTAGTGTCCAAGTTGCACACGTTAGAAGTGAAACTTCTGAAAAGTCCCTGATTAAAAATACTTATTGAAGAGTATTGAAAATACATATAGACAATGCTTAGTAGACGATAGTGGGGACGCTACGTGGCATAGCACAGAGAGGAAACCGAGAACGTGTACTGTGTTCTATCTCATTCTCTCGCCGGCTGAATCCTATACATTTACGTGTTTGTGTCTCGTTTTCTTCGTTTCATCGAATTTGAAATCACAACGAATCTAAAGAAGGCTCACTTCAATATAACCACGACATTCATTTAAACCGTGCATAAGTTATAATAATTGATTTTATAATATTTTTAAAAACTCCGCTTATTTCTGATTGCTAAAAATATGTACATATGATGCTATAGAAAATTGATAAGAATTTAAATTAGTTGAAACAGTGATAAACCTCATATGTTTTGCGTCAATGCCAACACAGATTTATACGTGGATAATAAATAATATATCAACTGATTTCCGTCCTTGAATTCGATTAATCCAACTAAGGGATATCAGCTTACGATAAAATCGAGTATTTTATTTCGCTCGATCTCATAAAGTTTATTTTTTAGATACCTAACGGATCAGTTTAATTCCAAAACTGTGCAATGGCATCTGTATACCCAAGTGATACCATATGTTAAGTCGATGAATATGTTAGGAGACGATTATTGAACTCTGCGATAAAATATGTTATACGTATATTGACAGGTAATAGAGACAGTTTCATACTTTCTCTAGACCAATGGTACTCAACCTTCTGCTCAAAGTCTATGTGACGATTTTGAAATAACCCGGGCTTAATTAGTCAGGAAATGAATTAGTTTTTTTATGAATATAATTAAACATTAAAAAGTAAAACTTAAAATTGCCTTCATCGATTACTCTAAGTGCAAATCTAAAAGTAAGATGCATATTGCAGTGGTTTAAGGGGAGATTCCAGGAATTTGAGAGTAAAAAAATTAAGTAGTTAAGTTTTAGCGTTATGGCCATAATATCACCTGATCTTAAGAGACGATACGGCCCAAGTTGGTAGACACGCTAAGCTTGTGGAGAAATTGGTTGTCAAGTGCAACTGCCGGAACACACCTATTAGTATTAGGCGGCAGATTATCACCTTGAGAATTGTAGCTGGCCAGGTGGGTATTAGAAAAAGACCTACCACCATTCTATGGTTTCCCCGCTATGTTTTCCTTCACCGAAAGCTCAAGTCATTGTAGGTGGATTCGATCGCACTTCCCTTCACGCAGAGTCCGTACACACTATCACTGAGCTATCATCGCTTCAAACTTAACATCACTATCGTTCACATATTAATCCATCCTATACATAGCTTTTACAGTTCTTAATATGTCTGAAGCATGGGGTGACCTGTGTATCTGTATACTCTGTCAAGAATCTATACTCGACAGAGCCAAAATGACAGTCAGAAAGGCTTTCACTGTAAAGAGTTTTTTAGGAATCGGCCAGCGTATATTGAACTACGAACGAGGTTTATGTCCTAACATGTCTAAAGTGACTCTCGCTACATCGCAGATCACTCGACTGTCGCCGTTTCCTTCCTTCCTTCAAATGTACTGTGCTTACTAACTGGTATTGTGTCGTCATCCAAAACAAAGGACTCAATATCGATAACAAAGCATAACTCTACGATAATTTGTAGCGGCTGTTTAACATACCTTTATATATATATAAAGATATCGTGTCATTTTTTTTGTCCATGATGAACACCTAAACTACTGAACCGATTTTAATCAAATTTTGTTCATTGTGTGCAGTTTGATACAGCTTGAGAGATAGGGTACTTTTTATATCGATAAGTGGTCATAACGCGATAGATGTCGCTACACAGATTAATAGATAGACCAGATACAGTGTTATTATATAAATAGTCTATTTAAATGATTGTAAGGTTATTTTCTTTAATTACCTCGTTTTTAAAAAAGCACTGCCTCTGTTGAGGGCTGAAACTCCTCACGCCGGAAGTGGAGTATACGCTTTCAGGAGTTAGGGCTATTAACACCTCGGTGGACGGATTCACCATACGTACAGGTGAGTTCTGGTTCGGGATATTGTATGCATTGTCCACGAACACCTGCGTTGGAGATATACTTAAGGAATTAATGTTTAATGAGTTAAAATCTGCGGCTAAACACTAATAGGTGTGTTCCGGCAGTTGCACTAGTGAGCCAGTTCCTCCAAAGGCTTAGCGTGTGAACCACCTTGGCCGCATCATCACTTAAGATCAGGTGAGATCGCGGTAAGCCGGGTGAAGGAACTGGCTCTCAAGTGCAACATCCGGAACACACACACACACACACACACCTATTGGTATTTGGTGGTACATTATTAACTTAAGGAAGGTAGTTAGCCAGGCGGGCATTAGAGAAATCCCTACCACCATGCTATAGTTTCATCACGATGTTTTCCTTCACCAAAAGCTCAAGCTCATTGTAGTTGGATTTGAACTTACTTCCCTTGACGCCGTGTCCGTACGTACATACTACCAACTGAGCTATCATCGCTTCGAAAGTCGTTATCGGAAAAAGTATAATGGGAAATTTGAGAATTTTCTTTCAATAATAAGAAAAAACCTGTCAAAGTTTTCAAATTGTTTCTATAGACAACACTTTAACCCATCAATAGCAACTTACAATCACTCTAGTATGGGAACCATAGCTGACCTAGCGTCACACCCACACAACGGGAAGACATTCAGACGTTATCTCAGCGTATTCAGATTAAGTAGATTTACTTTTATACTTAAGGTTTAGCGTTATGGCCATAGTCTCACCTGATCTTAAGTGACGATACGGCCCAAGTTGGTAAACACGCTAGACCTGTGGAGAAACTGGCTCTCAAATGCAACTTCCGGAAACAGCTATTGGTATTTGGCGGCAGGTTTTCAACTTGAGGGTGGTAGCTAGCCAGGCGGGTATTAGAGAAAGCCCTACCACCATGCTATGGTTTCCTCACGATGTTTTCCTTCACCGAAAGCTCAAGTTCATTGTAGGTGCTTGGATTCGAACCCACGTCCCTTGACGCGAAGTCGTGCACACTACCACTGAGCTGTCATCGCTTCAAATTATTCATTATATATTAAAATATAATATACCAAGACTCCCTGCGATGCGATCGAGGTGCTGTAGTAATCTTCGAGATCAGTATTAATCACAACAGTGAGAGCGGTCTGATAGCCACAGGAGGACACCCGCCTGGGCGTGTTCGCATGCAAGGAGACGTTCCCAATCTCTTGAGAACTTAAAAAAAAAAAAAACTTTATATCAATTACCACAGACAACATCTATTGACTGCACATTTGCAGCGATGATGGTTCAGTTGGTAGTCCGTACGGACCCTGCGTCATTGGACGTGAGTTCGAATACCTTATAAAACATTGTGATGAGACCAATAGCATGGTGGTAGGGCCGTTTTAATGCCCGCCTAGCTAGCTACCACTCTCAATTTGAAAATCTTCCGTCAAATAACTGTACGTATGTTTAGCTTTAAAAACCGAGTTTTGTAAAAAACTAACTTTACCCCAGCGAGCGTTACACATAAAGGTTGCAAATCAGAATTTCAAAGGCGTCCAATAAAAAAATCACTTCAATAAAAACTCCTTTTAAAATGTCGATCTCTATAAATCCGAGTGTTAAGAAAACCATTTTATCGACAGCAATTGAGTTTCCGTTGGAAACGTAATTTATCGATGTACACTATTTTATATATATTTTGTTGAGAAACTGTAAATCACGACGGGAATAACTTACTTTATAGGGGCCGGATATTAGAAATTAAAGTAGTCGCTTGCAGAACGTACAAAGAAGAAAAGTAAGTTTGCAGATCGAAGATTCCTTCAGGTAAGCAGTTTATTATATTACAGTATAAGGGCTCGTACACACTGGCATAGATATTTCGAGATATTTACTCAAAGACACAAATAAGATAACCTATTACTTATCGTACAACGTATCATTTTGAAGCGATGATAGCACAATTGGTAGTGTGTACGGAACCCGCTTCAATATACTTGAATGTCTGCAACGAGCTTGAGCTTTCCCTGAAGGAAAACATCGCGATGAAACCATAGCATAGTGGTAGGGTTTTTCCTAATACCCGCCTGGCAAGTTGACACCTTTTTTTATACTTAAGGTTTAGCGTTATGGCCATAATCTCACCTGATCTTAAGTGACGATACGGCCCAAGTTGGTAGAGACACTATACCTGTGGAGGAACTGGCTCTCAAGTGCAGCCGCCGGAACACACCTATTGGTATTCGGCGGCAGACTTTCTACTTGAGGGTGGTAGCTAGCCAGACGGGCATTAGTAAAAGCCCTACCACCATGCTATGGTTTCCTCAAGACTTTTTCCTTCACCGAAAGCTCAAGCTCATTGTAGATGCTTGGATTCGAACTCACGTCCCTTGACGCGAAGTCGTACACACTACCATTGAGCTATCAACGCTTGCCTTTTCGCACTTTTTATATTAACATGGTTTTGGAAATCATATTCTTTATGGACTCCCTCATCACAACACGCTCATACAAGCGCATTACCAAGGGTCAGGCCTAGGAGAGAGACATGCGGTAACTCGTCAGGGGCTAATCACCCAACACCACCCACTAAAACACACCGCCGCGACTCTTCAAACTCCCGTGTTGCCGGGACTTCTTCTAGACACTTCTTCTAGAGTTTGGCTACCACCCTCGAGATGAAAATGGTCCGGCAGTCGCACTTTTCCACTAGGCTTAGTGTTTCCAGCAACTTGAGTCGCTGACGGCATTTGAAGAGCGTTTGAAACGGTTAGGTAGAACGTACCCTTTGATGGTCTTACGGTACATGTAAAATGAAGCGTACATTTACGAAGCGATGGTAGCTCAGTGGTAATGTGTACGACTTCGCGTCAAGGGACGCGAGTTCGAATCCAACTACAATGAGCTCGAGCTTTCGGTGAAGGAAAACATCGTGAGGAAACCATAGCATGGTGGTAGGGCGTTTTCTAACACCCGCCTGGCTAGCTACTACCATCAAGTTGAAAAGTTAAGAGCCAGTTCCTTCACAAGTTCAGCGTGTCTACCAACTTGGGCAGTATCGTCACTTAAGTTCAGATGAGATTATAGCCATATCGCTAAACTTTAAATGTAAAAAAAAAGTTTACTTCGATATAAAACACCCTGCATAATTATTCATACAAGCCCGGTCCACTTTTAACTCGATCGAGCGATGGTTCGATGAGTCCAGTCGAAAATGCATCGCGCCTGAATACGTAACTTTGACAGGCGACACTTAATTCAATAAATGTTACAAAGGACTACCGTAATATCGTGAAATACATAATGGATTCTGTGACGTCATACGTGGATACATACAATCTATGTTAATGGAACGATGGAGAACATCCGATGATATATGAATACGTAACGTGGTCAGGCAGTTTTGTATTCCGATTTCGCTGACTGGACAACCTTATCATCACGAAACGTATTCCTAAAATACACTTTGAGCAAACAGGATGTGGAAAGCGGAAGCAATGACTGTTATATTCTAAATTTAAAAAAATAATCAAACATCTATATACATCCTGATGCTAGTCTAGCCCTTAATTCGCGTGATCTTATATAAATCAAATGCTCCTTAATTTATTACTAGTCGTACCGGCGACTTCGCTCGTGTGAACATAAAAATAATTTAATATTTTTTGTCCATTTTTGTAACTTTTTTAAATACAGCCTTGCACCTATTGGTGGTAGCGTGATGTTATATGGCTTGAAGCCATCCTCAATGATTAAATTTTGATTGAATGATTTTGAATTATTTGAACCTTTCGGAACGACGATAGCTCAGTGGTAGTGTGCACGGACTTCGCGTCAAGGGACGTGAGTACGAATCCACTCACAATCTGCTTGAGCTTTCAGTGAAGGTAAAATCGTGAGGAAACCATAGCATGGTGGTAGGGCTTTATCTAATGCCCGTCTGGCTAGCTGACACCCTCAAGTTGAAAGTCTGCCGCCAAATACCAATATGTGTCCTCCACAGGCTTAGCGTGTCTACCAACTTGGGCTGTATTGTCACTTAAGATCAAGTGAGATTGTGGGCAAAAAAAAAACTCTATTTTGTATCAAAAACGTAAGTATTCATTTTCTTATATATAATTTCAGAAATGTTGCGATCTCCGTACAAAATTTTGCCTCACGTTTCATATATTACCATACAAAGCGATGCCGTAGAAATAGCATGACCATGCATTTTCCTACAGACTAACTAGGCTTCAGCTTACGGCCTCAAGATGAAGAGGAACCTACATTCAATTTGTTGGCAAACGTAAAACTCTTAATCGGAAATAAGAAGAAATTTCACTTCTACTAATAAATAAACATAGAATTCATTTTCCGGTTTGTAACCTGGATCTTGATTGAACAAAATTCCATTTTTGGTTTAGTTTAAGAGTTCAGAATAATTCATACTTAAACTTTAAATGCGAATTCTTATGAAATAAATTTAAACGAATTAAATTTGGTTAAACCTTCAATGTATTAAGTACTAGCTAAATGGCGTTAAAGATTTTGAGATTTTTACAATAACATTTTTTCATCAATAAAAGTATCCTATGTTACTTCTAATACCTCCAAGAATATGTGTACAAAGTTTCATGATGATCGCTTAAGTAGTTTTCGCGTGAAAGCGTAACAAACAAACTTACATTCACATTTATAATATTAGTAGGGGCATACAGGTTTGTACCAATAACAACATATTTAATTAAATATAATGATACACATCACAGTAATGATGTATTTCATTGTCTCCTTTACAAATTTAAAAATGTGAAACGAATGTGCCTCATAATTAGAAAATAGCCTAAAGCCTCTTTACATCTAAATCCGGTTCTGAGCACGACTACAGAAGAAAACGGCACACATTTTACCGTCACGCCATACGGGTCGAGTTTACTGCGAAGTTATGTCAATAGATGCGCCCCTCAGATCGTTCCAATTATAATAAAAGTATATAATATTATGTACACTTACTTCGAGTCGATAGCGAAGTTGTTAAAAGTGCAACATAAACTAAGCATTGTGAAAACTTGCTTAAATAGTTCATCGCATTGGTATACTTTATTTTTCCAATTACAACTACGTAAGATGTTGTTACACGAGGCGGCCGGCGATATCTGAAAATTACACATTAAATTTGTAATTACCTTAGAAGAAGTTACGTAGAATCATACTCAGAGTCTCGTTCCACAAACGTCATATTTCACAGCAGAGCTTCCGCTTACTACAACACTTCCGTACTGTCGCACGTTCTCAACTCAACTGAAATGACTGAACTTGCCTCGAGTGTCGCTTCGACTGAACTGAACCGGTAGCCGCTTTTTTTTTTTTTTTCGTAAGGACCTACACTGTTAGCCTTAGGGGCTTTTACAGCTTCACCTGAACTAGTGGGGTGAGCGCGGAAGGCGCTCCAACCCGCGGGGCAACTCGCACAAGGGTGTCACTAGTGACCGAACCTCGGCTTTGGCTGTTGCCGAATCGCGTACGAGAGAAAACGAGCGCGGTACTAGATATTAAAAAGAGAATGTTATAATAATAAAAAGAAAGAGTCTAAACAAACTGATCCCCTTGGGGATCTGATAAAACCGGTAGCCGCGCTCGCATCGCACTTATATAGTAATCTGTGTTGTCAACTACCCTCCATTTCATTAATTTCAAGTATGTAGTATTATTAAGTTTCCATATTAATAAGCAGTAAACGTGGTATGTACTTGTGGTACATGTACATGTGGTAGTATGGACTTTTCCAGTAGCCAATAACGCGGTTACAACGTGAGAATGGTGTAAGATGGGGAAAAGCCTCTGGATAATCTTGCTATACTTATGGTGAGGCAATAGGTAGAGTAAGACATTTATTAGTAGGATGGAAAGTGCCCCTTAACCGAGGGAATATTCGTGTCGCATCGGCCGTATACTTGAAATTATTCTCGAAGCTTTCAGTAGTTTCAGTAGTATTAACTACAAACAAAAGACAAATCGACTTTGTACAAGAAGGCGCAGTTTTAACATCCAAAAATTCCAAAGAAGCCCTTCTCAATCCTGGATAAAGCTGACTGGATAAGGTATTTAAGACACTAATGGACACGTATGAAAACCACTATAAAATCCCAGATGATGTTAAGTGATCGACGTCCAAACCGGATATTCTGGAGCAACGAAACACTTAGTATGCATAATGAGCATTTAAAGCGTGTTACACTAGAATTACTCGAACGATGTCGCGGAGCAAAACTAGTGTACATATATACATAGGAAAGTATGACTTGAGATTTTATTGAGTTCCAGCTTTCTTGAATGCACAGATATCGGTACATATAACGTACGTGACATTGTAAACGTCAGGTTACGTGGAACGATAGCTCAGTGATAATGGGCCCGGAGACATGCGTTTTCGAGCAAGGAAAACATCGTGAAGAAACCATGTGTTCTGACAGTTGCAATTGAGAGCCAGTTCGTGAAATGAGCTTCGCCTACCCCTATCAGACCATACTGTTACTTAACATCACATGAGATTGAGCCCGCCCCTATAAAGATCAAAAATGTTCTTAAAAATAAAGCCCACATTATGTAACACTATGACAATGCTATTTCAATATACAACATACATGAAAAAGCATACTGCAAAGACGTCATTACCTTAATCAAAACAAAGGTGTATATATCTTATTAGATATAATAATTATGATAAAAAAAAATTAATAATAGCTAATAACATCTATTAACAAGTAAAGATATGAAGGTGCTACGTTCATGAATAATTTAGATTCCACGTCTCGATATACATGTATTTGTTTTGATTACTAGCTATACCTGAAATTTAGTTTGTGAGATCATGCATCATTTATACATATAATAAGAATATTAATGTAACGTGTGTATACTTTTTAGAATTATATGAAACAAATATTGCAAGTGACTAAGTTTACGTCATTTTAGAAATGTCTGTCTGTTTGTTTGTGCATGCATCATTGCTGTAACACAACGTTTACGGTGAAACGTCATCAAGGAAATCATAAAGCGTATCCTCGAGTAACATTTAGTTTTTGTTTCATTATAATCGGTTCACTCTATCAAAAGTTATTGTAATTTGACGACGCGAGATTAAATTACTTTAGTTCCATGTGTAGGAAGTCGGAGGTACAGCCATGATTCATATAATCGGTAGAACCACAATAAATCCGCGGGCGGAGGCTTTTGTGGCGCAGTTTCATGGACTTTTGTCGCGCTACGAAGTTGTGTAACCATCTTCCTGTCAGCGTGTTCCCTCCTCCCTATGATATCGGGTGCTTCAACAGAGGAGTGAAGAGGTACCCAGTTATAACAGCGGTGACTGGCAGTGAATTCTGTTCATTGCCAATCGCCGCTGGTTTCGATTGTACCGTACATAACATCAGGTAAAGTGCAGTTTCTTTACTGCGCGACATAAAAAAAACCTACTTTTCTAACATTAAGACACGGTATTATTACGTAAGATATTACTGCTTCTGTCACAGATTATACACGTGTAAATACTTACTGCAGCTCAACCACGCTAATAAAATTAAATAAATAAATAATTAAAACGCCTGTTTATTCTACTAATCGCACGAATACATACTAACTCTTTTAAATAACGTTTCTATGGAGATGCTGTTCATATCGATTATAGTCTGTAGTTCCGATAACTTCTTCTTTTGCTCCGCATTAGCGTAGAAAGTCGAATGCAGAAGCGGTGCTAAGCGTAATATGTCGAACACATACTCCGAAGTCACATTCAGCGGCAATGTCCTGAAGATATAAATTTCCATCTGTATATATAACTTAAAAGCCAAACCCACCTACCTATAAAAACGCCTTATGGCATTAAGCTCGCCAGTGTACATATTTAAAGTAAAATAAAGTGTTCAATCATTCATTCATTTACTCGTTCATTTGACCATTCGTTCATTATTTCGTTAGTTCATTCACTCATTCGTTAATTGTTTCGTTCATTCATTCATTCGTTCTTTTAGATCTTATTTTTTGGAATGGAGATTCTTATCGCACGTTATCGGTCTGATTTGTTTGCGGGCTGAAGGTCTAGACCGAAAAGGGTTACAATCTAAAACGACACCAAAACCCGATATATATGCTTAGAGTCATTTTCGAGGCACTCCCCGATCACCTAGGAAAATGAAACTGTTTTCAATCGATTCAGTTTACCGTTAATTTTGAGCATATGCAAATTATTTTGACTTCTAAAATTGTTTGTAAGCTTGCATATGTATCTTGTAATGTATCTATACAAATGCGAAAGTCAGTTTATTTCTTTGCAACGCTTTCACGCCTAAGCCGCTGAATCGATTATGATGAATTTTGGTATAGAGGCAGATGGTACCCTAGAGACGATGATAGGCAACATTTTATTGCGCAAATCTTATAAGAAGTTGATAAAGAGAGTGATGAACTTTGTATGAAACGTTGACTTACCCATTATTAACGCAAGCGAAGTCACAGTTAAAAACTAATTACTTAATACATAGACAAATATGTATATCAAATGGCAGTACACTTTACTGAAAAAAGTTAACAAAAACGGGCAAAACTCCTTAAATAATAATCAGGTCCACGCGAAAGAAGTCGCAGGAACAGCTTGTGTTTTTATAAATATCCATGCAACAGCTACATGGAACACCCTTTGGAAGATAAGCATAGACATAGGGACATGTATATTTTTATAGGGTGCGTTTTCATCGTATTCCAGAACGTTTTAGAATGTGCCTTGGTCTTAAAAACCCGCTGGATGAATTGGCTATTATTGTGGAATTACATCTTTTTTTAATTTCTCAAACTCCTATCAAAGTGACCATTAAAAGGGAGTATCAACTTCGATTACATATTTTTATACGTAGAATAGTATGTAGAAAGAAAAGACAACAAATCAATACAAACTACTACAAATTACATTACCTTTGAAGCGATTGTGTCTCAGTTGGTAGTGTCAATGGACCGCGTCAATGAACGTGAGTTCGAATCCACCTACTACATTGAATTTACGTTTTCGGTGTAGGAAAACATCGTGTTGAGACGCTAGTATGTTAGTAGGGTTTTTACTAATTTCTGCCCGGTAAGTTAGCACCTTAAAATTGAAAATCTGTCGCTTGAAACGATTGGTATATTTCGGCAGTTACACTTACGAGCCGGTCCCTCCACTAGATTTGACGTGATCATGATCTTAGGTCGTAGGTCGTAACTTTAAAACCAATAAAGTGATACAAATATGTATGAATAATGTATGAATAAACTTTTTATTACTTATTACGTTATTACTCTTTTATGTAATAGCGGGCAAACTAGCAAGCGTGACACCTAACGGTAAGTGATCAACGCCGTCCATTGACACACAACCCCAGAGGAATCGCATATGGATTGCCGGCCTTTATAGGAGGGACTGGCTATCAAGTGCGACTGCTGGGACACACCTATTGGTATTTGGTGGTAGATTTTCAACTTGAGGGTGGTAGCTAGCCAGGCGGTAATCAGACGAACTATGATAGACGGTCACATCTTAGAGTCATTTTTTTTTTTTAAATCAATATAGATATCGAAATAAAGCTAATTTAAACGCATTTTATCGCGGTTATTTATTCATTTTGATCCCGACGTTTTCAATGCTTTTCAGCCTTCGCGGTCGCGGGGCGGACTGAGGTGTAGGTTGTCCAGAAAAGTGCATGCTACTGTGTCTACCTTCAATTTTTTTTTCTTATATAGATACTTACAAATTACGTACGAAAGCTCTCGCTCCCTTACGGGATACGTTATTCAAATCGCATATTGTCACGGCTGGGAACGGAACTTTCCAAATGGCAGCTTGAGTCGTTTCTATCACCTAGAAAAAAACACGCTTTTCATGAAACTGCACACTTCTTTTGGCGTTTTAGGCGGAAACTATACGAGTGAATTTTTCACGATGCGTGCGCACATCGACATCCGATTGAACAGCGTGAAATTAATTGTATCGAGGTACACAAATGTTATCTTACTCTACAGCACGTGTTTCATATCAGTACGAATAACATGTATTCATAATTAGAAAATCTGAGGTGGAAATTCCGACGTTATGATGCCCATATGACCGGATGTCAATCGCTGTCAATTCTTGGTCAATGAAATTGACAATTTTTGGACTACGCTACAGCGCTACCACCGCGCTGAGTGTTGTAGGTTTGAATCACGAGCAGGACAATTATTTGTACCTACAATCCATAAATACTGTATCTCTGCATGCTTAATAGCTAGCGAGAAGAGTGTTATAAGAAGGTTTTGACTTTAAGAGCAAAGCCATTCATTTGAAACCATCGGATCGTTGATTACCGAATGAATATCTGGGAGGAAAATTTAGCTTGAAAAGGAAAAATTAAATGATTTAATGAAAAACTTAGTGTTCAAATTAATATAGGCATACTAACTGTTAGTACAGGATTCCTGGCGTACCATCTGTAAGCTATGACTAAGAAGTAAGCGGCGCTAACAAAGCTCAGCGCTACGAACAATGCCCAGCAAACTCTGTCAATAAAAATGTTCCACCTTCAATTCCAGCGATATCTAAAGGTTATGCACAATCCCTTAAGGGTTGTTATGTAGGCTTTAATTGACTTGTACTTATGACTAAAAAAAACTTAATATAGTACATTGTCTGGATCACGAAAATGGAAAATGTATATTATACTAATATATCTGATTCAGGCAATTTGTGTATTATGTATAGTTAACCTATTAGACCCTATTACAACTTTTTCAATAGTCAATAACTGAATGGTTATTAAATTTAATCAGTAGTTTTTAGTTTAATTTATCAAACGTCAATAGAGTCACTTATCGAGTTGAAGCATAACAGCCCTTTTAAATACATATTTCAAGTTCAAGAACTCTATGATAACATCAAAAGATCTCCAAATCGATACCGGCGAAACATTTTAGACTACCAATAACCTAATCTTTGGAAAAAAAAAAAACTTAACGGCGACAATCTCATCTGACATTAAACGACGACGTAGCGAAGATGGTGGACTCGATAAGCGTAGCGGAGGGACAGGCTCTCAACCTGAGGATGGTAGTAAGCAAAGTGGACATTACAAAATGCCGATACACATAATTTGGTGTAATTGGAATGGATAATCCAACGGCGGGTTGTACGTTGTGTTAATATTTCCTTCCGTCGTGTCTTATACTTTCTCTCACACCACGAACGTTGTATATCCTTGAGCTGACATTTTATTAGAGTTTTTTTTTTTTTTTTTATTCCAAAGCCAGGAGACAGCGTACTTCCGGTTTACGTATACATACTTCGAGCAATGGAATACAAAATTCCAGAAACATTAGGTTGCCGTCGCGAACTGCCTATATAGTCACGATTCAGTGTATCAGGGACGCAAGTGCGCTCGCTGTCGAGTAGTGACGAGTGGGCCCGATTTCACGTCACCGGCCCGTGTATAACGGGTCACTTTTGTTCACGTGTCTAACGAGGTTTCCGCTTGGAAAGTGTTATAACTTACAATGACCCAAATACCTAACCTTATTTTGGCTAGGCTGGATAATGAGAGTGCCGCGTTTGACGATAGCGGTTACCTATCTGAAGCGATGATAGCTCATCATATCGTAACGCGATAGATGTCGCTGTAGTCGCCGTGATGGCTACCCAAATAGACAGAAAAAGATCTGCCAGATCAGCTAATTTGAAATAGAACAGAAAGTATTTGTACTTAACCCAGTTTTTACCGTAATATTACACAGTTAATTGCCGAGAAAAATAGGTGATTTTCGCCGAGACCACCCTCTCCTCCACCTGAGATTGGGTAAAATTTGTCTCGACTCCCTCCCTCCTAAATATCTCACGTAATTAATGGATGGGCATTTTGTATATTCTCTTGCTAGATTTATAACAATGTTTATCACATATAAGCGACGTGAGTTCGAATCCATCTACAATGAGCTCGAGCTTGCAGTGAAGCAAAACATCGTGAGGAAACCATAGAATGATGGTAGGGCTTTGTCTAGTGCCCGTCTGGCTAGCTACCACCCTCAAATTCAAAATCAGTTCGTCTGTATCGTCACTTAAAATCAAGGTGAGATTATGGCCATAACGAAAAAATAACTGAATTCAGTTCATCAGGATTAGACTAGTCGTTAAGTCGAACCTCGATAAGTTGAAAACCTCCAAATCTCGAAAAAGTGTGTTGTTCCCTTCCCCTCAAACATCAAAACCTCCATACCTCATAAGTCGACAACTCTACAATTCGAATTTTTGGCGTCTCCCTTGACGTTCGACTTATAGAGGTCCTACTGTATATACAACCTTAAAACACGAACCTTTCAGCGAAATTGAGGTCATTCATCACTATATACTTATAGCCGTGTAAATCTGTTCTTTCGCAAAACTCGATAAACTTTCTCGACCAGAAACCTTTCTTGCTTCCTTCCCCTTCTCCTAACCAGTTACTTTCTCGTTTGAAGGCTCTATCTTCATTCGATTTACTGCGATTGTAATGCGCCATGACGTCGCGACGTCGGCTTCGTACAGCGCGTTTTATCAATTGAAAAATCGAAATACGTTTGTCATTCAGACAAGGCAC
Source organism: Actias luna (assembly GCA_039707435.1). NCBI lineage: Eukaryota > Metazoa > Arthropoda > Insecta > Lepidoptera > Saturniidae > Actias > Actias luna. The sequence goes on along the minus strand of JAZHAC010000001.1, from coordinate 19,676,376 downwards.
ACGATGCAGCAATTAGAAACGTTCGATCAAACGATACATGGTTTGGTCAAACACTGTTTTGTTGCCAGTCGACGGTCTCCACGTTTCCCTGAACTTTTTTTTAATATTTTATACGTTTAACCGTTGAATCTATAAAATTAAAAAAAAAACATGTCCACCGTTATGGCCACAATCTCGTTTGATCTTAAATGACGATGTGGTTCTAGGTTATGGTCACATGACACCTAGTGGAGGGAGTATCTCTCAAGTGCTACTGGCGGAACACATCTATAGGTAATTGACGGCATATTTTCAACTTGCAGTTGGTAGCTAGTTTAGGAGAAGTGCTAGCGCTGACCCGGTCTTTTTTTTATACTTAAGGTACACCTATTGGTATTTGTCGGCAGATTTACAACTTGAGGGTGGTAGCTAGCCAGGCGGGCATTTGAAAAAGCCCTACCACCATGCTATGGTTTCCTCACGATGTTTTCCTTCAGCGAAAGATAAAGCTCATTGTAGGTGGTTGGATTCGAACTCACGTCTCTTGACGCGAAGTCGTACACACTACCACTGAGCTATCAACGCTTCACGGGAGTTTAATGTGTCGCCGTGGTGCGTTTTAGTGGGTAGTGTTGGGTGATTAGCACCCGATGAGTCACCACGTTCCACACTCGATGAGGAAATGCGTAAATAATAGGATTTAAAACACCACACTAATATTAACCAATGGTGATACCTAGGCTGGCGGGCAATAGTAAAACCCCTACCACCATGACATGGTTTCATACACCTTCGGAGCGCGTTTCTACAAGTCCTCAATTTTTAATACAGCGTGATAGATTGTTATTGACATACCCGCTGTTATCCCGCAATACCTTGCATCGTGACCTGTAGACTTCGTTCTTACGATTTTTCCCTGACAATATAAAAATCCCTAGTATTCAAGAGGTTTACACTTACCCGGCATCATTGACAACAAATAATTAATGTTAGTTCTGACGGTTTAATCTACATACATCTAACAACCATTTAGATTTAGGGTGTTTTAATATAATATTAATTCAAATAAGTACAAATTTTCATTAATATCATATTTTAATTACTTTAATTAATTTAACTACTTTAATTACATTAATTACTTTAATTACTCTAATTACTTTAATTACTTTAATTACATTAATTACTTTAATTACTTTAATTACTTTAATTACTTTAATTACTTTAATTACTTTAATTACTTTAATTACTTTAATTACTTTAATTACTTTAATTACTTTGATTACTTTAATTACTTTAATTACGTTAATTACTTTAATTACTTTAATTACTTTAATTACTTTAATTACTTTAATTAATTTAATTACTTTAATTAATTTAATTACTTTAATTACTTTAATTACTTTAATTACTTTAATTACTTTAATTACTTTAATTACTTTAATTACTTTAATTACTTTAATTCTTTTAATTAATTTAATTGATAGCAATAATTACTTTAGTGATCACTACTTCTAATCGACCATGCGAATAGTTTACACATTATTGTAATCACACACCAAATATTGATTGCTATTCGATTGACCTTCGTAATAGATTACATTTCTATATTGTAGATCGAAAACAATAACGCACGATAGTAGGGCTTTTTCTAATGCCCGTCTAGCTAGCAATTACGCTAAAGTTGAAAATCTGCCGCCAAATACCAATAGGCGTGTCCCGGTAGTTGCACTTGAGAGCCAGTTCCTCCACACGTTTAGCGTGTCTACCGACTTGGGCCGTATCGTCCCTCAAGATCACGATGACCATAACGCTAAAACCTTAACTATATAAATAAGACCAGTTGGTGTAACAAATATTAAATAGATGACGCCTACCATACATTCATAATGTGCTATTGAAAGTATTCTCTTAATTAAAAAAAACGGTGTTTTCTTAAGATCACACTGCAAAAGTGAAACTTCAATGCATCTCTCTCACTCCCGCAGTCATCTCGAGCCGACTTTATTCGAACGAGAGTCACACAAAAAGGTTGCGAATTAGAATTTCAAAGCCCTTCTAATAGAATTTTCACTTCAATTTCACCTAAAACAATAAATAGACGCGAGTTTTACTACAGTTAAATAAATAACTTTAATATAGTACCATAATGAATGGCTTGTCGCACTTGCAGTAGATAAAATGGATGCTTTTTTTTTATGCAATTGCGGGTAAACGAGTAAGCGTTTCACCTGATCGTAAGTGATTACCGCCGCCCTTGGAAACCGTCAACACCATGGAATTTCAGGTGCGTTGATGCCTTTTATAGGAGAGACTGGCTCTCAAGTACGGCTGCCGTAACACACCTAATGGTATTTGGCGGCAGATTTTCAACTTGAGGGTGGTAGCTAGCCATCGGGCATCAGAAAAAGCCCTACCACCATGATATGGTTTCCTCACGATGTTTACCTTCACCGAAAGCTCAAGCAAGTACATAGTCGGTGTCGAACTCACCTTCCATGACGCGGCGTTCCTACACACCACCACTGAGCTATCATCGCTTCGAAATATTTTTGTATTCAATAGAGGTATCATTGAGGAAGGCTTAAGGCTATTCAACATTACGCTACCACCGATAGGATTAAAGCTGTATTTGAATAAGTTTACAAAAACGAGCAAAAAATATTAAATAATGTATTGATCCACGCAAACGGAGTCGCGGACACATACTATGGTATATGATGCGATGTAGTTTGGTAAGAAGCACGATCGAATGCACGAGATACAGTAAGATTTGAAATGTCACAATTTATTTTTTATTTCCAAAGTTTAATTTGTTTTTTGTTTTTTTTTACGAAAAATGAACCAACCTGTATAAAACCTATATACAGTGTCGCTATTAATTTTTTTTTATCGAGGTCAGTAAGTATGCCATTATTCATTTTTATCTGGGATCATCTCTCTATGTTTTATAGTTTAATGTATTTATTAAAATCCGAACTGACATCGCATGTCACTAATGACGTAGATATAAATAGGTATACAAACGAAGCTATGCTCGCTCGATGGCGATAATGAATTATGGCCACAATCTCACTTGATATTAAGTGGCGATATCACGCACAATAGCGGACACCCAAAGCCGAGCACCGACAAATATTAGGCAGAAACTCTTCAACTTGAGGGTGGTAGCTAGCCATGTAGTCATTAGAAGAAACTCTACCACCATTCTATGGTTACGTCACGATGTTTTCATTCACTGGCTCAGTGCAGGGAATCTACTCTCGTCCCATGACACGACGTCCATACACATTACCAGCTGAGCTGTCGTCACTTCACATCTTCTGTCAGCTACACTAGTAATCCAGTACAGTTAATTGCAAATAATTACTCAACATTATGTAATTATGTTCAAACGCTAAGCCAATAAAATGCCAATAAAAACGGATGCAATTCTTTTTCTCCTTATCAGTATAATAATGATTAAAGCGAGTTAATGCTGACTTGTCGCAGATTATATTGCGATGCATGAGGGTATGTTGATTTATATCTAAATCCATATATCATATTTTATATAAAAATGGACGTCGGTATGTATATGTATGATTGATAAGGACTCAACTAGTTTGACCATCCGCCGTAAAACTTGGCACACCTGAATATGCTTATCACGAGGATTACACTCAGTGAGCTCCGTCAGAACCAACACGATAAACCTACTAATATATATTTATACAGTAGAACCTCTTTAAGTCGAAAAAACGTTTCATTCACTTCCCTTCGATTTCCTAATCCTTCTTTACTGGAAATTCCAGCCCTACATAAATCGAAATAATAAGTAAGTCCCTACGAGCTATTTCGGTGCATATTTTCAACCATAATTTTTACGAATTAATTAGACCTATCTCGATCATAACAATGTTTTGATTAAACAACCTTTACTAATCGATAATTTGAATCTATTTAGCTCTACAGCTCCAAGAAAAATAAGTTACCGACTCAAAGGATTTGCTAGCAATATACGGATAATTTTTTAGAAAAAAAAATGCAAGAGTATACAATTAATCGGATAACTAGTTTGATGATGTGATTTGTTATTCATTTCATTTCTCTAACTCAAAATTATTCAGAACGAATCTTAACTTCTGCAGGTCGAATCTATACTAATATTATAAAGTGGAAAATTTTGTTTGTATGAACGCGCTAATCTTAGATTAAGAACTACCTGTGAGAAAAAAAACTTTTAATATCTAATAGAGTAATCATTGAGGAAGGCTATAGGCTATATAACATCATCCTAGCACTAATAGGAGCAAAGCAGTGTTGATAAAAGTGACAATAACAGAAAATAAAACTTTTTGTAGGCTTTCTTCGGGTGCGTTGGCTTTATTATTAATATTACAATAATCGGTTGTATACGTGAAATGTTCCTTTTAAAAAGATTTAAAAATAAGTCTGCGACAGCATATATCTAACTTTTCTAGTTTACTCACAATAGCCATTTTATAATTTACAACTTCATTCCAAAATAACAATTCCTTTACGAAGATGTTTTATCAACATGGTATTAATCATTATCTAAACGAATTTATGAATAATTCGGATAATTTAATGTAGACCTACTTTTCAGTTTATGTTATCAATTAAAATGAGTAACTTAGGAAATATCACAGATTGAAAATACACGACGCACCGAAACAATATATGGCTTTTTTATTGTGATATCTGCCTTCGCAGGAAATTAGTTAAATTACAAGCGAAAGAAACAATAAACAACAAAAACCACATTGAATAACATTTGCGGATTACAAAAATAATTGTCATACGTGGGATTCGAACTTACATCACCTTGGCGCTGCTTTGGCAGCGAGTAGATTGCTTAAATCCCTAAACCAAGCGTACAGTGACATTAATATACTATACTCTAGATACTTACATTATTTACGCCCGCGGCCCTTACGCGGCTTGCCCGATAAGGTCGTGCTAGTATCACTAAATTAGTAAGCTAGGACCTGTTTGTTAGGTAGACTCGCGAATCCTTGTTTACTTTCCGGCATCAGCCCAAGCCGAGGTTAGGCCATCCTGGCACCCTTGCGCTCGCTGCCTCGGAGCTGAGTGCCCTCAGCACTCGCCCCAAAAAAGTTCAGTGAAGCTGTCAAAGCCCTTAAGGCTAACAGCGTACGTCAGGTCGAAAAAAAAGGTACTTACATTTTTATGATTTTCAATATTTTCCTAGTAATAATACTTCATTTGCCAAGGTATTTTATCGACGTGGTATTAATCTTTTCTAAATCATTTTGAGCATTTAATTTAATCGAATATTTCATTTTATATTATTCTATTTAAAAGATCACAACGTTCACTACTTATAGTACTTTTTGAACTTAATAAAAATAAAAGTCCTAATACGTAAAATGAAATACGTAGAAAGAAAGAAATATAACAGTGGAGCGATAGGTTAATGTAATAGCGGGTAAACGAGCAAGCGTGTCATCTGATGGTAAGTGATCACCGCCGACAATGGACACCCACAACACCAGGGGAATCTCAGGTGCGTTGCCGGACTTTATTTTCGAGGGACTGGCTATCAAGTGTAACTGCCGGAGCACATCTATTGGTATTTGGCGGCAATTTTCAACTTGAGGGTGGTAGCTAGCCAGGCGGGCGTCAGAAAACGCCCCACCATGCAATAGCACATTTTTCTATTAAAGAAAGGAAAATATTTCCCATGCAAACTTTAGTCAACAAAGGGGTTGCAAGTGCGCCAATCAACACCCACGAATCCAATACTTTTTCATAGACATTTTTTATGTCATCTCTGAATTAAATACATGGGCGCTGTAACCGGGTTATTTACTAGTGAAACAGGGAAAATAATGACAGCAGGATCAGTTAATATAATATAAATAAAAATAAACATTGAAAATTATTTTTTATTTTGTGTACATTTTATATTTAAAAAAAAAAAAACTAAAAATATTATAATCTAGGTAAAATACGAAATAACTTGATATACATTTATCACATTGAAGCAATACGTTTAAAAGGGAAACATCTACATTGTTATCCTTAAATACATCACTTTATATTTTTTAATAAAGTTTCCTTGTCGTAAAAATTTGCTCAAGGTCACTTCTTTATTTACCTCTTCATAAAATATATAACAAAAGATCTAGATATTTAACAACAATTAAGTAAGATTAAAAGTATAATATACTTGCATAGTGCCTGTGAGCATTCAATTCGCTAAACACATTTTCAGGGGCCATTCAAGTATTCCGTAAGCAGAAATTCAGTCGTTTATTACCCTCTTGTCAAGAAAAGTAAGCAGTGCTACTGCCCCCTCCCCCCCCTCCTATACTTTCGTAAGCATTATCAAATAGTGAGGGAATCCCTAAAAAATATTTTTGGTATCAAGCATAGACAAGAAGGGTTACCATGTCTATTAAATTTTGTAAAAATATCAGCAACAGTAAATAAACATATACATTGCTGACATTATCATTTTCAAGACCTCCTTATAATATAATAAGCTATGCGCACCCCCCATTTTGGTGCTTACGTAATATTTTAATGGCGCCTTTGACCAATAGTATAAAAAAATAAACATTTTTGAATTTACATTAAAGATCTAATAATTATAATAGATATAAACATACAACATTTATTTTGTTATCCTATATTTTTTATATTTGCAAAAAATATAAAGGTTATTTTTAACATCTTTAACAACTACGAAAAATTTATAACATCGGAAATGTGTATATCAGAAAAGTATGATAATGGCACCAGTGAGAGAGACATTTGAAAAAATAGATTAGGGTGGTATGGACCTGTTAAGAGATTAGATGAAAGCCATATAACTAGAAGTATGTTAAGTCTGAAGGTGGATGTATATATGTAGAGGAAAAAAGATATGAATGAATGTGAGGTACGATTTTTTTTTTTGGGCGAATTCTGAAGGCACTTAACCCCGAGGCAGCGGGCGCAAGGGTGCCGCAGTGGCAGCCCTTGGCATGGACTGTTGCTGGAGGAAGAAAATTACCTATGAAATAGTAAGGACTGGACTACTGGACTAGGCCTTTAGTGAGGGATGATATGTATATATGACAACCACTGATGTGACACTGAATAGAAGAAGGTTGAAAAGGTGTGCTCACCTTACTTAGCTATAATAAAGGTATGAAGATTTACAACAACAAAAAAAAATAACTATTAATAATTACGCAAAGGTAACAAATAAAAAAAAATTAGAACTTTTTTCTAGCATCACAATAATTTATTCGAGTTTCCAATAAAGAGTATTGTAAAATTTTGACTACAGGTCGAACAACAATTTAATATGGATTTCGACAGTCTATATAAATTCATTGGTAGATAGTTAATTTTGTTCACAGTTTAGGGGCTTTACAGTTTCACCGAGCCCGAACCAACTAGCATAAGGCAGACAGGACGCGGGCGATCCTCGAATTGGGCTGTTGCCGGGGACGCAAAAAAAAAGCCGCGTACCAGTCCTAATTGGGACCTATGCTGAATTGACTTAAAATTAACCCTATTAGTCCTACTACTATATAGGATTGTACTGGTTATATCCATAATCACTGGACTGTACTTGTCCTGTACTATTAATTGATATAAATTAATTAATGGATATCAAAATTAATATCAATTCATTTAGTTACCTTAATCACACATTATTTAATGCAATTAGTTCGATCTTTTTTTTTAATTGAAATTTTTATTGTATTATTAATGATACACATACAACAAATATGTGTCTCATACATGCTGGAAGTATTATATGTATTTTCAATTTTTAAAAATGTCTTTAGGTAACCTTGTTGTTGTTTTGATGGAGTAGGCAACAAACGAGCTGGTTTGTCACCTGATGGTAGGTGACCACCACCGCCCATAGATACCCACAACACCGGGGCAATCGCGTTGCCGACCTTTATAGGAGAGACTGGCTCTCAAGTGCAACTGCTGGAGCACACCTATTGGTATTTGGCGGCAGATTTTCAACTTGAGGATGGCAGCTAGCCAGCCGGGCATTAGAAAAGGCCCTACCACCATGCGATGGTTTCCCCGCGATGTCCCTCAACCTCATTGTAGGTGGTTGGCTTCGAACTCGCGTCCCATGACACGGCGTTCCTACACGCTACCACTATGCTATAACATATCAACCGTTCAATTAAGTAACTTCCATTGACGTACCTAATTAAATGATTTCAAACATAGAAATGACTTAACAAAGCCAACAACGCGAGATCGTATGAATAACTCATAATAATATTCACGATTTGTGAAATAACATACTAACAGGCTTATGTATATATCACTTGTACGTATCTGTCGATATAACGAGGTTTTTACTTAGACGTAATCTACCCTAACTTAACAGTTGTCAGATCGACTTGAGAAGTAACGCACGGGTTAAGATCTGCAAATAATACAAACTACTTTGTCTTCATATCCTGACCGGTATCATCAGGATAAAGGGAAAATCACCAAGCGTTATTTGTAGAAAACAGTACATAATGATTCCTTATGTTTACGCGTATAATACTCATTGAAATAAAACTAATTTAAACGGATCTTATCGCGGTTATTTATTAATTTTGACCGCGACGTTGCGAAAGTTACTAACACTAACACAATTAAAAATTAAACTGAAGGTAGACACTGTGACATTAACTTTTCTGGACAACCAACAACTCAGTCCGCCCCGTGACCGTGGAGGCTGAAAAGCTTTCGCAACGTCGGGATCGAAATTAATAAATAACCGCGAAAAATCCGTTTAAATTAGTTTTATTTCGATGAAAACCGTACAGTTATAAGATCATAAATGCAGGTAAAGCATTTGTCTATATACCTCTTATATTTTTTTTATTTATTTATACTCTATAGATTCAGTGTAATGGCCAAACTGTCATCTAAGATGGTCCAAGGTGGTGGACACGTAACACCTAGTGAAGGACTGGCTCTCAAGTGCAACTGCCGGAACACCCCTATGGGAGTTTGGCAGCGTTGATGGTGGCAGCTAGCCAGACTGACATTAGAAAAAGCCCTACCACCATGCCATGGTTCCCTTATGATGTTTTCCTTCACCGGACCCTCAGTCTCATTGTGCTCTCCAAACTCGCGTCCATAGACGCAGATTCAGCAAAAACACTACTGATCAATACATACATACATACATACACACATACATACATGCATGCATGCATACATACATACATAGATACATACGTACGTACATACATACATATATACATACATACATACATACATACATACACACATGCATACATACATACATACATACATACATACATACCATCACGCCTCTCTCCCATAAGGGTAGGCAGAGACCACATCCTTCCACTTGCTACCTGACATACATCTTTTGCTTCTTCTACTTTCATAATCACCTTCATACATGCTCTTCAGTTACGGGTACTTTTGACCTGGCCTTTCTCCAGAACGTCCTCGATCTGATTGAGATATGTTCGCCTACGTCGACCCTTACCAGCTTGCCCATTCACACTCGCCTTGTAAATTTGTTTTGTTAATCTCCTTTCATCCATCCTCTCTACATGTACATACCAATTAAGCATTCCGTTCTCTATCTTTGTCACTACATCCTCTACCACACCACAACGTTCCCTTATCACACTACTCCTTACTTTATCTATCATTCTTATCTATTATCGCTTCAACTATGTACTCTTTAGTTATAATTATTTTCCTTGTAATCACAGAGAATGTTTATATACTTTTCTTTTAATTAACATTTATCAGTAAATAATACTTTTTTAAATACAAGCAATCCTGATCATAGTGACGGTACACTCAGCGAACTCATTTGATACGTTGCATAAAGTCTAAAACATCCGAAACAATTACTCTTATATAATACGTGTTCGAATTGGAATGAAAAAAGTACGTGGCCATCGTACCTACTTACCTCAGATATTGTATTAGCAATATGGAGTGGACTAATGGAGTTAACACACAATTAAGTTTCTAGATTATATACCAATAAACATAAAATCACATAAAACGTTTCGATATTAACAAAGAGAGAAAGCAGCTATATATTTTTTATGTTTCTACTAAGTATCGATTCCAATTATACCAGAAATTTGATCGGAAAGCAAATCAGAACGACAACATGTAATGAGGAACTGCAGAAAATATTACAAAAAGATTTTATTAATTAACACCCTTTTAGCACTGTAAAACTATTTTTTTTAAATATCTATGTTAATGGGCAGCAAACAGGCAGACGACCCGTCTGATGTTAAATGGTTACCGTCGCCTATGAACGACCACAACACCAGGAGGTAAAAATACTACAGCCGTACCATGGAGACCGTATTTCAATCCCTTCTTGAAGATCTCCATATCATCCCCTTGGGGGAATACAGTACCGGTCAGTCTGTTCCAAAGATCTAAAGTGCGCGGCAGGAATGTTCTAGAGTGGTAACTGTTTCCACAACCCGTCCAGGTTTTAAAGTATGCGGATGACCAGCTACCCAACAGCGAGAGGTTTGACCTTGAAACTGTGATGAGGACAACACATCAGATAGTTCCTCAGACCACTCCCCGCTGCACACGCGGAAGAAAACACAGCTTACACGTAACATATCAATAATTCGGTACCAGTTCGTTTATATCGGTGATCTTCTCGACGAAGTGCGGCCACCCTTTGAGTATATTGAACAGCTTATCGCCGGGGCTAAGGGTCGAGGCCAACTGCCTGTGAGCGAACAACTTATAATCTTTAGCCAGTTTCCCCAGGGCCACGCCCCTCGCTATCAACCTCTTGCACGCTTCCAGTTGCTTAGGCGGCGGCGCCTCGTTATTGAAAGTGCCTATGAAGGCGATGCCGATACTGTATCTGTTATAGCCGAGGGTGTGAGCGCCTATTTGGTCCCACCCGCGGCCGTAATACGCGGAACCATCGCCGCCGACCAGGAAATTATAGCCAATATCTGACCAATTCTTCGATTCTATATGAAACATTTGTATTAGACGCACCCGTAGCACACATTCGCTCTGCAACAACGATCACTTTTACACAAAAGCAAGAAAAAAAAATGGTTTCATCTCCATTCAACGCCACTCTGTTTAACGAATAACTCCATAAAACGTCGTTATGAGTGGACTTTGGTGAATATACTTTATTCAGTCATCTATACTAATATGATAAGGAGGAGAGATTTGTATTTTTGTTTGTAATGAATAACTCAAAAACTACTGGAGGGATTTCAAAAATTCTTTCTCCATTACAATGCTATATTATCCCTGTGTAACATAGGCTATACGAATAACTCAAAAACTACTGGAGGGATTTCAAAAATTCTTTCACCATTACAATGCTATATTATCCCTGTATATCATAGGCTATACGAATAACTCAAAAACTACTGGAGGGATTTCAAAAATTCTTTCACCATTACAATGCTATATTATCCCTGTGTAACATAGGCTATACGAATAACTCAAAAACTACTGGAGGGATTTCAAAAATTCTTTCCCCATTACAATGCTATATTATCCCTGTGTAACATAGGCTATACGAATAACTCAAAAACTACTGGAGGGATTTCAAAAATTCTTTCCCCTTTACAATGCTATATTATCCCTGTGTAACATAGGCTATACGAATAACTCAAAAACTACTGGAGGGATTTCAAAAATTCTTTCCCCATTACAATGCTATATTATCCCTGTGTAACATAGGCTATAAGAATAACTCAAAAACTACTGGAGGGATTTCAAAAATTCTTTCCCCATTACAATGCTATATTATCCCTGTATATCATAGGCTATACGAATAACTCAAAAACGACTGGAGGGATTTCAAAAATTCTTTCCCCATTACAATGCTATATTATCCCTGTGTAACATAGGCTATAAGAATAACTCAAAAACTACTGGAGGGATTTCAAAAATTCTTTCCCCATTACAATGCTATATTATCCCTGTATATCATAGGCTATACGAATAACTCAAAAACTACTGGAGGGATTTCAAAAATTCTTTCCCCATTACAATGCTATATTATCCCTGTGTAACATAGGCTATAAGAATAACTCAAAAACTACTGGAGGGATTTCAAAAATTCTTTGCCCATTACAATGCTATATTATCCCTGTATATCATAGGCTATACGAATAACTCAAAAACTACTGGAGGGATTTCAAAAATTCTTTCACCATTACAATGCTATATTATCCCTGTTTATCATAGGCTATACGAATAACTCAAAAACTACTGGAGGGATTTCAAAAATTCTTTCACCATTACAATGCTATATTATCCCTGTATATCATAGGCTACACGAATAACTCAAAAACTACTGGAGGGATTTCAAAAATTCTTTCACCATTACAATGCTATATTATCCCTGTTTATCATAGGCTATACGAATAACTCAAAAACTACTGGACGGATTTCAAAAATTCTTTCACCATTACAATGCTATATTATCCCTGTATATCATAGGCTACACGAATAACTCAAAAACTACTGGAGGGATTTCAAAAATTCTTTCACCATTACAATGCTATATTATCCCTGTATATCATAGGCTACACGAATAACTCAAAAACTACTGGAGGGATTTCAAAAATTCTTTCACCATTACAATGCTATATTATCCCTGTATATTATAGGCTACACGAATAACTCAAAAACTACTGGAGGGATTTCAAAAATTCTTTCCCCATTACAATGCTATATTATCCCTGTGTAACATAGGCTATACGAATAACTCAAAAACTACTGGAGGGATTTCAAAAATTCTTTCACCATTACAATGCTATATTATCCCTGTATAACATAGACTATACATTAGTTAAATAGTTTTCAGTTCAATAGAAGTCGCAGATACAACAGGCATATAATATACCTTATATATGCAGTTAGATAACATGTACTATTATCATTTATGTCTGTATTTTTTAAAGGTTCTTTTATTCCTAGTCTGCTTTGTTGTCGCATGTTATTTATTAGTACTAAATGATTTCTTTATTTTCTGTCCATAGGTAATCTTCACTACATAGAACGATACCTGTCTAGAAAGCAGTGTCTTAAATACCGCAATACTGACACTTTTTTACATTAATTGCTTGTGAGTTTTGTGCGATGATAGCTCAGCGGTAGTGTGTACGGACTCCGCGTCGATCGACGCGAGTTCGAATCGACCCACAATGAGCTTGAGCTTTCGGTGAAGGAAAACATCGTGAGGAAATCATAACATGGTGATAGGGATTTTTCTGGTTTGCTTGAGCCCGTTTGGCTAGCGACTACCCTCCTCAAGTTGAAAATTTGCCGACAAATACCTAAAGGTGTGTTCAGGTGTGTCAGTTACTTCACAGGTTTAGCGTGTCTACCAACTAGGGCCGTATCGTCACTTAAGATCAGATGAGATTATGGCCATAACGCTTAAAACCTTTGTCACAAATCATTCTATATTCACACACAGATTTTACATTGTATTCGACTGCACGTATGGCCTAGCGGTTCGAGCCAAAGTACTGTCGGTTCGAGTCCTGCGCAGGACTATTATATGACCCACAAATCACTGTTACAAGTTTGATAGTCACTCTGTTCGTGGTGTTGATAAAATCTTTCTAACCTAACATTGGAATATCATACATATATATGGACCGTTTATTTTGAAGGTGGTGTAAGTCCATTTTCGAGAAAAATGAGCTATCACGTAATTCATGCTTAATTTAATGTAATTTTTTATATATATAACTAGTCCGTGTTTAATTTCTCAAAAAAAAATCCCATGTTTTGTACAACTTAAAATCGGTCGGTAAATGAAATTGCATTATCATCAAATATAGTGACCTTTAATTTTCTCGAAACAAAAGAAAATGGACTTACACCACTTTCAAAATATACGGTCCATATATATATATATATATATATATATATATACATAATATTAAAAAGTAGATTACATTATATCCGGGCATTTTACCGTAATATTATAAAAATCGTCAAACTCAAACACCTTACCTGGTACGAACAGTTCTCTGTAGCGGTGTGAGTTATTATAACCCAAGGCACGGGTTGCCGGATCCTGTCAATCTTGTCCTCGGTGGGCTGTGCCAACCAGTCTGACCTTGAAACGATTCTCAAATGTCCCTTCGCTATCAACAATGAGTCCGCTGTAAATGTTAACCAAACAAACTTTAATAATAACCGTAACCGGAAGTCTCTAAGTCGATGCTTGTAACAAAGATGGAAGTGCAAGTCGGCATATTTACTTCCGTGCAAAAGACACCGGAAGACATGTTGGCGGGAATTAAGCGAGCCGTGTGATAAATTAATCAATTACACTATACTTTTTATTTAAAATGTAATAGGCCGTAATAAAATAAAATAAAAATGTTAGTTATACATTATTCGGATTAATTAATACAAAAAGAGGTATACATTTTTTAAAGCATAGAATTTTTATACGCTTCTATATTGCGGCACCCGGATACATGTTAGGGGCCATTCATTAATTACGTAAGGGTATTGAATGGGAGGGGTTTAAAAAATCTCTACATGTCCTTATGATGGGGAGGGGGGGGGGGGGTGAGATTCATTCTTACGTAATATTTCGTGAATTCTAATTCAATTTTGGATTCCAAATAATTTTCTTAATTTTAAAGTGTACAGTCGAATTTTAATTTTATTTTAAACAAATTTGCTTGCTTTTTAAAAAAATAGCTTCGTATTGTTTTATTGTTACCCATGTTTGGTTCTATAGGAAAATATATAGTAATTTTTTTCGTATGTTATTGTATTTTTATTATATAAATAATAAAAGATATTTCCTTTCCTAACATAACAATTTATCATTTAGAAAATGAAGATAGAATCTTACGTATACTTACATGGGGTAGGGGGGTCAAAAGTGACCAAAATTATCTTTATGTAAGTCATGAATGGCCCCTTAGGGTAGCACAAAAAACCTTATGAAAATTTGTTAGTTTGTCACATTTCAAAAACCTTCTCCAGAAATTAGTCAGAAAAATTTGCGATCACCAAAGATTATTCTAAATTCCAAAATCACTCAAAATACTCGATTTTTAATTGTCCACTCTAATTTCTCGTTGCAGTGGTATTTTTAATACCAAAAAAAGGGTCTACATCAGAATTATTATAATTTAATAATCTAAAAGCAACAAGCTGTAAAAAGAATACTGAAAAACTAAAAAAAAAAAAAGATATTCAAACGCGCATTTATAATTAAATAATGACAAACGTTTCCGAGTACAAAGCATCGTATAGCAGAGTAATTAATGTGTATCAGTGGCCAACACCGGTGCCTAAACCATAGATTATCACAAGGGTGTCTTTTATATGTCAACGAGTGGACTAGATAAATTGAAAAATCTCGATTATTTATCGATTCGTTATCGATATTATTAAAATAATAATATCGATAATATTATTAACACCGTAGCGGTTAATATAGTCGTTATTTCATTAATTTGCAAGCTATCTCTTACCGTAAGAAGACCGTTGAGTTTCAGTGCAAGACCCTTCATCTTCGCGTATCCGTGGCGTAATATGATTCGAGTTGTGACTTTCGCTACTACTCCGACCTGCGAACAGTCTTTTTCCTTCTAGCCGCTATAGGGTATAGGTCTCATACTAAATTCACCTCTACCGCCATATGCCAAAACATTTGCCAGATTCTGACATACATTCTCCAGCGAAATTCGAATCAGATCAAATCAAAAACTTTATCTATCCAATGTGTTATACTAAGGTGTTTATGAATGTCAAAACTACTACCGGTTCGGTAAATAACCCAGTCATATCGAGAAGAACGGGCTATGGAAGTAACCTGTTTGTATTCTTTTTAGGTACATTTGTTTTTAATAATGTTTTAATATGTGCAATTGTTTTGATATGTACAGAAAGGGGTAGTAATTCTAGACATCAAGATCAGTCACATATTGATCCATAACGTGGAAAACCGTTTGACATGGTCCCTGAACTTACTATTTGGCACAACTGCGTTGTAAATTCTAATACTATGACTTAAAAATTATTACTACCCATACTGAGTCTTATATATGTAGCAACCAGTTTATCATTATTATAAACATTAAAATCAAGCTCGCCTTTCAAATGATCCAGCTTTTCCATGTTTTTGCGGGCCATTCATTAAATTACCAAGAATATTCATATTCAAAGCAAAACTGTATCCATTTTATTTTAATAGATAATTATAAATTAAAAAATTAAATTTGCCAAGTCAAATTTAAGTTAAATTAAATATATCTAATGTTTACAAACAAATCACTAAATTAAAAAAAAATATATCACACATTATTCTTATATACCTCATATACCAGATATTTCACATAAACTACTTCAGTATATAAATAAGGACAAAGTCAGCTTATTTGCATAGGTTTTAACATTCATTTTAATCGTTCAAAAACATTTAAGATCACTTTAAAAAAAATTAAATTATATATTCAGCACTTTCGTTCTTTTAAAAGTAACTTGAGTTATAACTCAAGATATATCAAAGAACTCTGTTTCTGACCAAATATTGTATCTATTGCAACCTTGTTGATTAGTACCTTATGTTGAACAAACTTGTCAACCAATGGCTTGGCAAAATTTTTGTATACATAAGCAATTTGTACCATAATATATTTTGATTGAAATTAAGCATTATCAAATCTGGTATATTGAAAAAGCCCTAACTTTACTATTATATCGAAGTTAGCCTTCATCTATCACATTATAAGAAATCATTTAGAGTTAATATTTAGCTTTATAACAATAAAATTCTCATTACGTTTTTACGAAAACATTATGTTTAAGATAGTAATTAATGTTCACAAATCAACTATACCTTCGTTTATATAGTCCACTGTTTCAAATAGCAAGGAACATAATATTGATGGAAGTGTTAATAATAGTGTTAATGTTAGAATCAAAACAAATATGATATTAATATATCCATGACTGGAAACCATCACCTTTGACAAGTCTGAAATAACAACAATGAAACATATACACTCTGTGACATTGTGTAACATTGTATTGAATAATATGGTTTCATATTGTGATTATTTATTATGAATTTAATTGTGGAAAAATAAAATGCCATGTCTGTTTATCCTCTCAATTTTTTAAATCAAATTTTGAGCTAACCAAATGTAGTATATGAGAAGGTAAAAAGGGATGTTCACCTAAGTAAAATGCAATAATAATATCATATAATTATAATTTAATGTTTTAGATATTTGCTTCATGTATTTTATCAGGTCAGCGCCACTGTTTATCATCAATTTTACGAATGCTTCTTTCCCAATCAGCTCAAAAATCGAATGTTACAATAATGTGCATTAATATTAGTAAAATTGTCCACACTCGAAATTGTTTAAAATAAACTCAGAAGAAAATTACTTATGGCTCTTAAAAGCTCAAGATTATTAATTTTATCTACATAACTATAAAATTATTGTTGTTTTCATTATACTGGACACTACATTTGTTTTTTAAATATCTACATTGTTACTACATGAGTCTATGTGAATAAACATATTTTGTAAGCAATTTACAAGTAAGCAAGTAACATTCGTAGGAGAGTTTGTTCAGGAAAAGCCTTGGATTTAAAAAGAGAAATCATACAAATTGGTTAAATGGTCTGAAGTTATGAATCCTCAAATACACAGAGACGCAGGTAAAGAGACATTGCCTTTTATAATATGACAGGATAACATGGACACTAAAGTAATTAGTTTGTAAGTAATCATCACCACTTACAAGATGGCTCCTCATCATTATTGGATGGATTCTCATCAGTACCATGATCAATCAGAAATATAGAGATGACTGCACATAGTCCTCCTATTATGACAACACATATCGCTGAACAAGTTACCTTGTGCCACACACGAATCTTTATCTTTTTTTGTTCTGTAAATTAAAAAAAGAAAAATATATTTGCCACCTGATTATACCAGCAGTTTTGCAAGCGTTAATATTGATTTTGTCAAACAAATTAGTTGACACAATAAAAAGTTTATCCCTCAGTTTACCACACTTCCAATAAGTTTTTCCTGAGAAAAATAAGCTTATCTCCATCTCCAGGATCCCATCTATCTCTGTTCTAAAATTCATTACAATTGATTCAGTGAATTATGCATGAAAGCGTAACAAACAAACTCACTTTCACATTTATAATATTATTATGATTATCAATTACTATAAAGTCCGGACAACCTTCTCACTGCCGATTAACAGTTCTGTAAAAAATATCTAAAACTACAGACTATATAAGTAAAAAATTAACCATTCATGATAATGGTTACAAGATTTTGCGAATATCACATATATGTACATATGTAAGTGATTTCTATTTAATTTCATTGGCACTAGGCACTATAGGTAGCGCTAAATATACCATTAGTGGATAGTAACATATATGTATTTTAATACTTTTTAGGTTTAGTGTTATCACTACAATCTCACGTGATGTTAAGTGACAATGGGGCCTAAGATGGTGAATACGCTTAGCCTAGTGTAGGGACTGGCTCTCCATTGTTATAAAAACTTAGTCATTTTTTAAATTACAGGTACAGATGTAGACAGTAGTGATACTAGTAACTATTCAAAATTGTCAGTTGTATTTTAATATATGACAAGACAAATATGATGTGGTTTTACTGTGTATATAATTCGATCAGACAAAGGAATAAAATATTAAAAAAAAAAACAACCACAGGAAGTAATTGATGTTAAAAACATATGTCACATTGGCTAAATTGCCAACATAGAAATATATACATTAAAAAAAAAACAATGCATGTTTGCAAAAACATTTAGAAAAACATGCAAGTGAATAATCCATTTCATACAAATAAAATATGTTGATTTAAGTATCTATGGTGTGACTCAGTTCAACTTATCTTTTAATGGGAAACTTGATTCTGTACTTACTTGTATTTTCATGGGGATCGACCTGTTGCGTATTCTGAGGTGGTATATCTTCATTATCAGTTTTAGTGTACGCTCTATTATCATGACCGGCGCTATTCTGGATTACTTGCTTGATAGTAACGGGCCCGTTGAAATACGTGTTACTACCGAACTGAACGTTTTTAGAATCTTTCACAATGACACTGTCGTACGACGGTGAACTCGTTGGTCTTATTAGGTTTGAAGGAAGATTCGGCAAAGTGCTAATCGACCTTGAACTCGTTTCACATGTATCACTCTCGCCGTCTTCATTAATTATTTCTATATCGCCCAAATCACCTTCAACTTTCACACCTAAGTTACTCGCAGTCACTCGACTGTGGCCATCGTACGAAGCCATTTCCGCACTTCCAAATTTTGCCTTCTACCCATTGACTTTGTTTTCACTGTCTGTCTATTGTAAGCGGACTTATTTCCGTAAATATGTACAACATTATGTAACTATGTTATTTTAATTATAATCGTATTCGAGGTAACATCGTAAGTAATATAAACTAAAAGTAATATAATATTTAGTATATGTGAAACTATGTTAGTTGAAGTTTGAAAGTTTCAAACAAGAGAACAAAAACCCATATTTCATAGTAAACAATATGGAAGTATACATACGTCACTTTTTATCTATCAATCTTGTCAAACTTCATATAGTTTTTCATAGTAATTTTTTTGTCTCTGGTTTTTGTTTTTGTTATGACACGTTTCTGAACACTGTCTACTTTATTATATATATTGAGTATAACAGCTTCACTAAGCTTAATCTGATGAAAAATAATGTTAACTTATATAATGTAATTAGTGTGAAACTTTTATTTTTTATCGTCTCAAAATGTTCGTGCATCCATCGAATGTCGCATTACAGCCGTCCGTGTAGTAGGGTTTAAGTGTAATTGATATTAATACCCTAAATCGGATAAATTTCTGAAAATTCTGTGTTAAATACCTAAGATAAAAAAAAACGTATGTCGTGATTTCATAAAACGATAATTAATATTTTGTTATTCAGATAATTTGTAAAGAGTTGAGCTGGTTGAGTTTTATTGTATGTATTTATTGGGATATTTATAAAATCAAAGTTCTACAATTCAAATAGGGCCAATATAATTATTTAATATTACTACAATTATATGTATAAAAATATATTGATGTATTCTTTATTAGTTAATGTCGTATCGTAATTGGTTAACGTGGTGAAGAATTACATTTGATCACATCATCTCATTTTATTCTGGACGTGCTACAAAATTGGCGTGTGGGACTCATCCGATGAGAAGTCCTTATTTTCAAAGACTAGGGGTCCTAGCCAAGTTCCTTTTTTCTACACACAAAAGTATAAAAGAAAACAATATTTTTTTTGTTTTCTCTTACACTCTTGCCTGTAGACAAAAGACAACTAGGCTAGGGGTTCCGAGTCTCTTATCCCTAATTATTACTACTTTTGATTATTGAAATATTTTGATGTTTTTCTAACAAAGTATTTGTTTATTTTCCTTTAGTGATAACATCAGAATAGACGAGTTAATTTTAGTATATGAATAGTATTGAAAAATGTTTTAAACGTCTTTTTACAAAAGGAAATAAAATACATAATTGAATACTCTCGAAAAATATATATCCTAATAGTTACAGTGTTCCTATATTGATGGCAATATCAATGAATGTCCGTTAACTCTGACACTCCGTCTGTTAATGCTGTGTTGAAGTCACAGGTTAAAAGGTTACGTGACTGAATCGATTATTTGTTTTTTAATTGTATGGCTACTGGATACACGTCTTTTAAAACTAGGAACTATCTAATTTTCTGATCACCATAAATAACTAAAAGATAGCTATCATCTTCCTTTACGTAGTTTTCTTAAAACAGTGTATACTGAAAATAATGCTATTCATTATTGTCCGTAATAATGTTTGTAGGCAAACTTTATTGCTTTTCTATATTCAACATGGACAAAAAATATGAGTGACACGTAACCAGAATGACAAATCAGATTCTCTAAAAATTATTCCGTCCCACAACAAAGTTTGTCCAAATAGGTCGATGAATATGTACAAAGAGATTATTAAATATAGCTCCTATATGATTACTATATACCAATGTTATGTAACTCGTTGTTTGTTTTATATGCGAATTTTTTTACTATATTGTCGACTTGTTAGCATGACAGATGTCAGAGTATCGTATGATATATTAAGCTGAATAAAGCCATTATTCTGGTTATTTATTCTTTTAATATGTAACAACCAATATTACAAGAGTGTTTCAGAGCTTACCCTCCCCGTCCATAATTTATTCTTATTGGAGCTAATTTCTGTATTTTACTCTTCACTCAGAACGTTCCAGGCACGCTTTATTAGATTCACATATTGTTATTTCACGGACCAGTTTATAATTCTACACTGTTGTTATTAAGCAAGCAATATTAAATTTTCTCTAAAATACTTTATATGCATATAGTAATATGCAGTCAGACTGCCTCTTGTAGTTACAATATTTGTTTGTCCTTTACATTGTCTTATATTTTATCTTATTATCAACTGAATTCATCGCTGAATAACGATACTTAATCAAAACATTCTCTGCTTGAAAACCCACGTTTTAAGCAAAACTAAGTTACTTTTATGATGGTACACTTTAAGTTTTGACGTCCTAAAATTCACGAACCCTAATCAGTTTCTTGGAATTGTCTTTGCACCGCACGTACTTAAAGCTCGAACCTACTTTAGATCATTTCTTTTGAGGTGAAACTTCTTCGAACTAAATTCAGAGCTACAAACTTTTTGTGTGACATTCGTTTGAGTAAAGTCGGGTATAGTGACGTTTCACTTCTGTAGTGTAATCTTTCAAGCAAGTCGGATTTCAAAAATTGTTATGAATCGAAATGATTTATTTTTGCTCGTGTGAATTGGATTATATGTAGCGAAAGAGAAATAGCTATACATAGATCAATAGCAATGTATCAATGTATATATAGTTTTAGTAGTAATAGTATCAATGTAGCTATAAATGTATATATAGTTTTAGATTGTGAGAGAATGACATAGAATATTATTATGAGCTGGCTTTTGTTGAAAATTATTTTTCTACACCCTTATTGAAGTGAAAACTTCTTTAGGTAAGCTGAGTACTTTTTTCTGTTGGTATTGAATGAGACTGAGCTGAAACAATAGGCTATGTGCGCTAAAAGCGTGAAGCCGGCTTGACTCAACGGGTCATGGCTATACTCGTTTCGCGAGTGTTACATGAGAGATCGTGACACATCAGTCGCACTCAGTATTGATATAAGCGGCGTATGTGCTGTGCTAATACGTTTTATTAATTATGTTATAGTTTTATCTTTTATTATTAACTTCGCTTTAATGAAGTTTTCACTTCTGCCATGTGGTCTTAAGCTCACACCGGTGTTTTATTTATATTTGGTAGAGCAATTATTGAGAAAAGATTTAAGTTATTCAACATCACGCTGAACATCAATAAGAACAAAGCTTATTGAAATAAACTGTACTGAAACAAGTAAAAAAAAACAAATTTTATTAACTATTAATTTTTAGTTGCTTGCGAACGAAGCCACGGTCTCAGCTGGTGATTAATCAAAGAACCTAAGATCGGTCATTTTAATGATCAATAAGAGTATTAGTTGTTTTATTTATAATGGTACTTTTATGTACTGGCCGCTTCTGACCATTGCCAAATAGAAGAAACATTCGAATCTTTTTAATTGCTGTCATAAAAAATATGTTTATCAATATTGCTTGTTTCAGGTATTAGAAGGAGTAAGATTATTACTGAATTAAGCTGTTATAGCTAATATAAGTGTACATGTAACACGTTTAAACTAATTATTACAACACTATATAAATTATTTCCTGGTACTTTTATTCTGTGGAGAAATCACCCAAGCAAACCGGGTGATCGTATAACATCGATCCCCAAAGTAGCAATCCAAGGATGCTAAATAAGCTTACTATACTGGCAACTCTAGTGAAAAATGGGTTTTTCTCCAGTATAACATCGTTATCTGTGGTGGGGACCGAATACAGAAAATGGTTTCTTTTTGTTACGCGGAGTAAATTCGTGAAAGTGGCAGAATGTACCCAGAATAATTTGCTCACTATATATAAAACATAAAATCATTAACCATGTTCAAAATTTACGACAGTGAAATTTTACTAAAAGAGAAGTATGAATCTAATACACAGGAAATCGTTTACGTGAAACCTCCAGGTAGGAGTCGTATAATTTTCCATATGTTCGGTTTTCCGGTAATTATTTTCGTTAACAGTATCGTTATTTATTACAGAACAGGACAGGATCGTTATATTAGATGAAAAGAAATCGAGCAACGTCAACGATTGGTTCGCAAAGATATTTCTACCTCGCGGTTACCCACACAGCGTTAGCGGGGACTATATAGCGTATCAAGTTTGGGATACTGCCCAGGCATTTTGTAGCACTATAACTGGTTGGTATATGAACCTAAACTATGGTAACTAACTATAGTCATGATACCTAAACCTCAAGGACCACATCGCGAATGTCATCTCCACAACATCTCGGAGGCTCGGAATCCTGAACGGAGTGCGTCGGGTTTTCATGCCTGACCAGTTGTACATTGTTTATAAGGCCCAAGTTCGGCCGTGCATGGAATACTGCTCGCACCTCTGGGATGGGTCTGCTCAATATCTACTCGATGCCTTAGACAGGTTGCAGAGGCGGGCTGTCCGCATTGTACCGCACCGTAAAACCGCTGAAGCTATGAAGGGACATTGCCTCTTTAAGTGTATTCAACCATATGTACCATGACGAGTGTTCTGTAGAGCTCTTCAATATAATTCCGTCCTCCCCATTCCACTACAGAACCATGCGGGCACGACTTCGGTGTCACAGCTTCACGGTGACTCCTATTGAATCGTGAACTAAAAATTTTGCTGTTTCATATTTTTGTCGTACTGTGGAGCTGTGGAACTGGTCTTCTGGTCAGCATGTTCCCACCTTCCTATAATATAGGGTCCTTCAAAAGAGGTGTGAAAAGGTATCTTAGCAGGCCAGCATGACAGTGCTGACTGATTGTGAATTTTGGATCATTGTCAGTCACCACTGTTCTGGATTGTACTGTACTTAACACCAGGTGCAGTACAGTCACTATGCTGTGCAAAATAAATAATGAAAACTAGACCCTATTTCAAGTAGACCTATTTTAATATGATATGGAATAATTAGCTGTCTGTTGCTAGTTGCTCACACCAAATGCAAGAATTAAATTAGTCTTATGATGAATAAAATTAAGTAACCATCTTCTAAAATCCATATTGGTTTTTATCAAGAAACAAATTGAAAATGTCTATGATAACCTTTTTGGAAAAAAAATACATAAAACGACACCTTAAAAAAAAAATAACCACACCTTTTTTATAAGATAAATAAGAAAACTAATATATTGAGAGAGTGTATCACTCATTGTGCGGGAGGCATGATACTTGTTGGAGACTTTCCTAGTGTTACATTGGAAATACCATTGATCCGGTTAGTGGATGATTAGACACTTCACAATTGGTTGGCACAAAATAATTGTTAGATTTCATGAATGAAATCTGTATCTGTAGCCGTTAGCTATCATTGGCTGGGTTTCGGAACATAAGGTCTTTTGGAATCATAATAACATTATAAAGCAAATACGTACATTCTTACTAGGTTAATACTTCTAATGGTTAATTTAATTTTAATTACTACAAATTACACTAAGGCATAGTTTGGAGACCTGTGACCACCTTCTGCTTCCTTTGTAAGATCATAACCACCTTTTAGCTCCAGCTACAGAATTTACTACTGCCATCTGATTTTTCATTGAGCCATTTAGTAACTTGATGGTTATATATTAAAGCATTACATATTTTTTCATCTGGCTTCTTGCTTGACAGCAAGATTGATATCAGCTAGTATGAATGCACTGTTGAATGAAATATTATTTATGAATAAAAAAAAAACAACTTAAGTCTTTAGAAGTCTTTCTAGCTTTGCCTGGTTTGAGGATGTTGAAATAAAACCACGTCCAATGGGAATTCTGGGATTTAATATAACATAGATTAAAAACGGTTGTGCCAAATTTTAAAAATAATTAGCTGGATTGGTAGACCTGGTTTTCCTGTGTCAGTAACTCAACTAAAATTCCATCTGTCACATTTAGTTATAGGGTCACTTATTTGCATAAAAACCTATCTCTTAAGTTGGAACAAGTAATACAAAATTTCATTGAAATCAGTTTAGGTGTTGACATTGGATTTTATATAAAAGGATTACATTTAATTAAACTACCCTATTTGAATGGGAATCACAATATTTACTTATGTAATGTAATAGATAAATCATTTTACCTTTATTATTTTAGTAAATACCTTGTTCTAAAGTTTATCATTAATTTATAACCATTATTATTTTTTATTATAACTGGAAGCATAAATATGTGCTATACTCTAAATGCAGATACAGCAGTTTGTTGTTGACTATACAATTTTATATGTGATAAAATGTTTTTTTTTTTTTATATGCTGTAGGAGATTAGGCTAATTATTATCTTAAGCATAATCTTCTGTTAGCTGGCTAATTTAATAAAAACTTACAGGCATATTGGCTACTCAAGAAGTGTTTAGAAGTGTTGGAGTTGGAGATACCGATGCAACACCATTAGCAGCAACTGTAACATGGGTTCTCAAGGATGGCTGCGGCCATATAGGCAAAATATTGTTTGCCTTTACTCATGGGTAAGCTATTTAATATCATCACCTAATATGCACACCTACACAGCTCATATATATAACTACATTACAATGTATTGAAGCGGTGATGGCTTAGTTGTTAGTGTGTATGTTGCATCTACGTGCATGTGTTGTAATTCCTGTAAAATGTCTGAGCTTTCGGTGAAGGTAAACATCGTGATATAACCGTTCCATGGCAGTACGGCTAACGCTCAACTGGTATATAAATGTATAAATGTTTAAATATTTTCATGTTTTCTTAAGTATGCACTATTTATTTCTATAAAACTTTCTATTTAAAAAGTTAGCTGTCTCCTCTTGCTGCGGTGCCTAATGTTTTAATTGGCAGAGAAAAATGTATGCAAAAGTAAACGAGAAAAAAAAATGTTTCTGCTTCAAGAAAAATGGTCCTTAAAGTACAATAGACATAAAGTGATTACGGATTATTGGAATTGAATTAATTAATAATCCACATCTACAAGTAATTCCGCATCGTATGGTCATGATCCCATGTGGATACGATCACTAGACTTCACGTGATTGGGCCTCGAATATCAAAATACATATTGCTTAGTCCAATTATGATTTCATTGAAATCTATTTAATATCCATTTAAATAAATTCTTTTATGGGTAAGGTTCAACGTTGTGGTTACAATCTCACCTGATATTATGTGACCATGGTAATGGACACGCTAAGCCTAGTGGAGGACCGACTCTCAAGTGCAAATGCCGGAACACACCTATAGATATTTGGCTGCAGATTTTCAACTTCTATGCTATAGTTTCACAACCATGTTTTCCTTCACCGGTCGCTCAAGCTCATTGTAGGTGGATTCGAAGCCACGTCCCTTGACGCGGCGTACGTACACACTACCAACCGAGCTATGGTGTTTATAATAAGTCCTCACTGCGAAAACACGTGTTGCTATTTCCAGCACTTATCTGGATGCGTATAGTAAGAAATGGAGGCTGTACGCTGACACACTGAACGATGCAGCTATGTGTATTGAAATCGCTTCACCACTATTTAAAAACTACACAACATTTGTACTATGCATAAGCACCATAATGAAGGCTATAGTTGGAGTCGCAGGTATTTGACCAGTTTCATAATCGCCACTGCACTGTAGCACGTAATATTAACTAGTTACGCCCGCGACTTGGTCGTGGAACTGAAAATATGTAACATTTTTACCCCTTTTTAAACCCTTTATAGTTAAGGCTAGCGTTATAGCAATAATCTCGCCTGATCTTAAGTGACGATACGACCCAAGTAGACAGTATGTCTGTGGAAGAACTAATTCTCAAGTGAAACTGCCGGAACACACCTATAGGTATTTACATACGTACGTACATAATATCGCGCCCCTCCCCCATAAGGGTAGGCAGAGACCACATTCTTCCACTTGCTACGATCCTGACATATATCTTTCGCTTCTTCCACTATCATAAGTACCTATAGGTATATACAGATTTTCAACTTGAGGGTGGTAGCTAACCAACTGAGCCTCAGCAAAAGCCCTACCACCATGCAATAGCTCCTTCCGGTAGTAGAGAGATGTTAATCAGCGTAAAGCTTTCCTCATTAATTGCTGATTAATCGTCCATAATATTAACGCGTCCAAACAAATTTTCCCTCTGTATATCATTAACATAGCTTGCTTTATAGCTTTAGTCAAGCTGAAAAAAGGAAAGGGTTTAGTTTTTTCGAGGGATTATAAACTCTCGGTGGATGTTAAGTTTGTGATGATAACTCTTAGGTGGTGCCACCAGAGCGGCCATGACCCAGCACCATGCGGTGCGGGGGAACATGGCCGATGTTTCCGCTAAAGACGCCGCTCAAGAGACCGCTGTCAATCTCTTCGCCTCTTTTACCGCTTTACTAATCATAACTATTTTCGGGTAAGCAACGTGCACCCCTACTTCCTTACTAATGTTACGAATGCGTTTGTGAGTTTGTTTGTTTGTTACCTTATCACCTGATCTTAAGTTGGTAGACACGCTAACACACCTATTGGTATTTGGTGGCAGGTTTACAACTCGAGGGTGGTAGCTAGCCAGGCGGGCATTAGAAAAAGCCCTACCATCATGCTATGGTTTCCTCATGGTGCTTTCCTTCACCGTGCGCTCAAGCTCATTGTACGTGCTTGGATTCGAACTCACGTCCCTTGACGCGAAGTCGTGCACACTACCACTGAGCTATCGTTCGCATGGTACGGAAAATTATTTAATGTTTATTGTCCGTTTCGCCCGCCTCATAAGCGAAGCGTTGAGGTCGGTACTACTGTCACTTCAAACGAAAGAATTGATTTTTCAAACTTAAAATGTCTCTATTTATCATATATTGCACTTGTACAATAATATATACACGCACATATCAAGAAAGAACACTATTTTTAACACTCATGAAAAGCCTTACCACCATGCTATGGTTTCCTCACGATGTTTTCCTTCACCGAAAGCTCGAGCTCATTGTAGGTGGTCGGATTCGAAGTCACGTCCCTTGACGCGAAGTCGTACACACTACCACTTAGCTATCACGCCTGAACCGTTGAATCGATTGTTATGAATTTTGGTATAGAGATTATCCGGTCGACGTGTTCCCACCCTCCTATGACATGGAGTCCTTCGATAGAGACGTGGAAAGGTGGAAAGGGATCCAGCAGCATGACAGCGGTGACTGATTGTGAATGTTGGATCATTGTCAGTCACCGCCGCTCTGGATCGTACTGTACTTAACACCGGATGCAGTACAGTCATTATACTGTGCGACATTAAAAAAAGACTCAAACTTGGATACGGGGATAAAGTGCCTTAAACTAAACCCACTTTTCCTCTCGAAAAACTTATTAGTAGTGGGGTAAAGAGGCGGATAAACTTTGTGTGTAAATTTATCATCGCGTCGTCCGTATTAACGCGAGCGAAGCCGCAGGTGTAATCTAGTACTAAATAATTATGTGTATTTAATCGCTTTTTGCGTCCGCGAATCTAGGGAATCAAATTTATCTAATATATATATGTATTACCGGTTTTTGTATATTTTTTCAATACAGCTGTACTTATATTGGCGATAGCGTGATGTTAAATGACCTCAAGCATTCCTTAATAATTTCTCTATCGAATGCAAAACTAATTTTTGAAATATTCTTGACAGTTCTTAACATTAGCGCGTTCCAATAAACCTTTCGGCTTTTTGGTATTAATATAGTTGTGAAATGATACTAAATACCAATTAAACGGGCTGTTTCAATTGTTTCAGAAACTCTCTGATATTATTTCTACTGATGATGGTAATGCATATAGTGTTCAATTATCTAGCAGTGAGGGCTGTCTGCTTGAGGACATTAAACGAACCGAGATTCTTACAGCTCATCGGGCTTTATCTCGAGAGGGAACTGATTGCGATCCCGTGCGAGATCAACCGTAACGAGCCGATCATATTCTATCACTTGGGTCCATATCTATTAGGTGAATATCTATGAGAATTATGAAGTAATTTATTTTATATATTATAGAATAATAAATGCGGGGGTGTCTAAGATATTTGATTTTTTAAATAATTTCTTGCTGTTTTTTTTTTTAATGAGACCGAGCTGAATTGTTCGGTTGTGTATTTTATTTATTTATTATTTATAAAAAGGACATGCAATGCGCGAGTACATCGAGTATTAATTGTGTATTGTAATTGTGTACATGCACAAAGTGGTAGAAAGATCGCAATATATATATATATATATATATATATATATATTGCGACAAAATTAAATAAGAGATTCACAAACAAAACTGTGAGGGGTTATAAAATACAAGAGAAATTACACATAAATCCAAAGTATACAGACTATCTTTGTAACATTACAATCAATTAGTCCCGTTCAGTAACCAGTACAATAATAGTACATTATTGCGAAGGCCGTGAAATAGGCAATTGCCATTTCCGGCGGCGCATATATAGTGCTTTTCTCAAACGAATGCAGGAGGAAAAACGTATATTTTTTAATTTATACATTTAAGTTATTCACCTTTGTCGCTAAATATATATCACCTGGGGGCTTCAATTAAAAATGGCTTTCTGTTTCCGCTAGTAAAATTTTGTATCCGGTCAATTGTCGTTGTGAGAAAAGTAGTTAAATTTCTATAATTTTTCAAGTTAATGACCTTTCGAATATAAACTGTGTATTTCAGTATGGAATAAATTGGTCATAATGCAGACGGCTTTTCAGTTTTAGCTATCTCATTAAAGTACGCCAAAAATACCGTTTCGGTGAAAATGTACCATTTTTCTCGTTTTTCCAACTCGTAAAATTTTCTTTATTACTTTCACGTATTTTTCTTTTGACTTTGCTGGGAGCAGGTTTTCCATTGCCGATTCGGCTTCCGTTCTTAAATCTGGTTGAGTACAATCAATCTCAGTTTCACTCTCTGAACCGTTGAAACTCATTTTAATTATTTCTTATTTATTTTTAACTATCTGACCCGACATACGTTGTCTTGCCTTAACTATGAATATTAAATTGGAATTGGTATAATTAATTTTAAAAAATATTATCCAATAACATAGCGTTTATTATTGCCACACTACTCTGTGACAACTGACAGTTATGTAAAATTAATATTGGAGTTAAGTTTTTCTTTTTCTTAAATCCCTTTAAATTTTTGAAATGTTGCGTTCAAATATTTATTTCTTTCATAAGGACCTTCTCCTTACTATAATTAACACAACAAAAATTGAATTAGCTAAATTGTTCCATCCGTTCACGCGTGATGCGATGACCAATGGAAATAAAGATTCATTTATATATATATAGATGTAAATAACAAATCGAAAGGTAAGCGCATACAGCCACGTGAACCCGATTTGTACTAACCGAAGAGACTTATTTCGGTATGCCAAGAATGATAAAAGAGATCCAATCAAAAAAAAATATAACAACCCCAACACGCCGTTACATACAACATTTCGCGTAAATATATGAAATCATTATACATAGAACATTACTGGAGCGTTGTAATGTTAAAAATTCCAAAAACGCTCGTGCAATGGCATAGTTTATTGTATTATATCAGAAAAAGTAAATAAATAAATATATATTATTGACGTTATGAATCTTCAAAACCTCCCATCAAAAGTAAGCTAAGCAACGACCTCCCCCTCCCCTTTGGTACTTACGTAATACTTGAGTCGGCCTTGTCGTTTGGTCTAATTGTGACTATTATAATATTCTATATTTACCTTCCAGATTTAAAGTTATGTGGATTTCAAATAAAAATGGGACACTCGATAAAAAGTCTAATTAATAGTAATTTCAATGCTGAGCTATTGAAAAACATCATAGATGTGTACGAGAAGAGAAATTACATTTTAGTGCCAAATATAAGTAATAGGAAAATGTATATGCTCGTTAAGGAAGGTGCGACTACGGATAATCTGTTGTGTGGTTATTTTCATGCCGTACTATTGTCTATAATTACGAGCGCCATAAACGAAGAGCCACTGGTGAGTGCAATTTATATGAAATCAATTATTTTGTATTAGCTGTCAACGTGCCATTTATATAATACATTTACGGAAAATTTTACCTCTTAAACAACCTTTCCTCCCCATCCCCCCATTTACTCATCTCCCCCCTCTCCCACCAACCACTTCCCTGTCACTCCTACTTCACATCAAAACGCTCCGATCTCACCCCTCCACCACCTCCCCGATCATTTCCACACCCGCCAACCACTTTTCCCTTACCCCTCCTCCCATCATATCCACACCTCCAAACTACTTCCTCTCACCGCCTCTCCCTACGACATCCACACGCTTCAACCACTTTCCCTTCATGCTTCACCCTCCTCAGAAACCCATACTTCCCATCGCCCCCTCACTCATCTCTCCCTCTCAAAAAATTCCCCCTCCACCCCCTTTCGTCACGCTATGTCACATTATTCGCGTCCCCCTATACCAATATTACCTCACAGTCTACAGAATGTATATATATAAAATATGTCCCTATAATAAATTAATCAATATCCGTAATAACATGTGACTATAACAATTTTTTTTTTGTTCCGAGCTGCGAAAGCCACCTTTTCTTAGATTCCCCCCTCCCCCCAATGCCACAGTAAGTGACACCCCTCCCGCCAACAAGTGCGAACGTGTTTTATACACGATCGCCCCGGGATTGAATTCTTTTCGTTCGCGTGTGTTCACAGGCGATATACACGGGGAACAGTGGTCCGTTTGCCCATCTATGTCAGTCCCTTCAGGACGCTGACTGGACCAGAAACGATAATAAGAACCGGGAGACGACGAGCGGATTTGCTTACAATCCGTCTCTCGAACTGATTAAATATCTGGATAACATCGTTCGCAAGGAATGGGACCGTATACGAGACGCCATAGCGTACATAGGTAAAGGGTGGTCCAATTGATTGATATCTCTGGACCGTTCATTTTGAAAGTGGTGTAAGTCCATTTTCTTTTGTTTCGAGAAAATTAAAGGTCACTATACTATATTTGATGATAATGCGATTTCATTTACCGACCGATTTTAAGTTGTACAAAATGTGGGATTTTTTCTGAGAAATTAAACACGGACTAGTTATGTATAAGAAATTTACATTAAATTGAGTATGAATTACGTGATAGATCTTTTTTTCTCAAAAATGGACTTACACCACTTTCAAAATAAACGGTCCATATATCACTTCGTTTGCGTGGAAGTGAATATTATTTGATAAATTCCGTGCCCGTTTCTTGTAACTTTTTTTTTATACTTAAGCGTTATGGCCATAATCTCACCTGATCTTAAGTGACGATACGGTTCAAGTTGGTAGACACGCTAAACCTGTGGAGGAACTGGCTCTCAAGTGCTGCTGCCGGAACACACTTATTGGTATTTGGCGGCAGGTTTACAACTTGAGGGTGGTAGCTACCCAGGCGGGCGTTGGAAAAAGCCCTACCACCATGCTATGGTTTCCTCACGACGTTTTCCTTCACGGAAAGCTCAAGCTCATTGTAGGCGCTTGGATTCGAACTCACGTCACGCGAAGTCGTACACACTACCACTGAGCTATCATCGCTTTCAATCATAACTTTCAATACAGCTTAGCTTACTGTAACCTTCCTCGATTACTTCTCTATCAAATACACGAACAATTTTTGGGCAATTCATCTGCGGTAGGTCCTAAGACCTATGTAAAAAAAGTAAAAGAAATTAGTTAACTTAGTTGGCAATATTTTCGTTGATTCACATTACCGTGTATTGCTTGGAATTATATAATAGTCGTTTATATAAGCATTTTGTTAGTAAACTAATTGTATTAAAATGTCTAAGAAAACGCTCAAGGTTGATATTACTTTGGTAACATATATTCTATATTTGCATAACCATTAATATACATAAATCAAAAATACTTCTTAATACGAGAAATTCTATAAATGCATTTTTTTTTTTTATGATATGTTATGGCTACCCTCTTACCTGATGTTAAGTGACGATGTGGCACGAGAAAGTGGTCATGTTAAGCCTAGTTGAGGGATTCGCTCTCATGTGCAACTGCCGACACACAGCTACAGGTGTTTAGTAGCAGATTTTCAACGTTAGGTTAATATCTAGCCAGGTACTACCACGCTGTTATGGTTTCATCACAATGTTTTTCTTCACCGACAACTCGGGGCTTCGAAGCCTGAGCCATCATCGCATCGAGATGCAGTAAAACTATTCTCCATCACATACTTCTAGGTTGGGATCTAAGCAAGCATCTCTTGATTGTCGATGAGTGGCGTATCGCTACCAAGAAACCCATTGTGAAACCTGTAATAACACCAGAACCGAATGCGATAACAGTAAATACTAAGGCAGATCTAGATAATAACGTACAATATGAAGATGGATACGATGATGCGAACTGTGAGGAAATAATAAGTCTGGGACAATTCACAATTGAGCCAGATATAAAAGTGCAGAACAGGGAATCCGGTAAACTGAAACTGGAAACGGCACACGACCCAGCTGAAGCCGAACCGAAGACGGCTCAAGTGCTAGAAGGGCCGAACGATATCATAGAACCCTTCGAGACCAACGTTGAAAGGTCGAAACGGCATAAAAAGAAAGACTGACGAATGGACTATTTCAAAAATCTATTCAAACGAAAGCATAGGAAATGCCCGTTTTGAATTCGACCCCCCGACGGAAATGAAATGTGCTAACTTGAACATAAGCGTGTTGAAGAATGGACATCGAAGTTAACGTGGTTTTAATGAATATTCCATGACTTTATGTAGCCGAATACATCGACAACCCAAATGTAGATAATGTGTAATTAGATCTAGGGATAACCGTGTATTATTGTCTATTATATAGGTTAGGGTGGCGCAAAAAACCCGACTATTTTTTTTTTTTTCAGTCTCGAGTGAAAAAATGTTAGTTTTTGATGTTTTAAGAGCCCTCTCCGAAGAACAACATAAAAAAAAAATTAAGAGGTCGCTCCAAATTTTTTTTAATTTCAAAAATCGTCAAAAATCGATTTTTTTTTTTTTTTTTTCTCGTTACGGTAAAATTTTATAGACCAAAAAACAATAAGTTTCTTAAAGTTTCAGTTCAAAGTGTAAGTTTTGAAAGGTCGCTCAATTTTTTTTTTTTAATTATTAGTTCATTACTTTAGATTTTTTCGAGCGACCTTTTAATATTTAAATTTAAATTCCATACATTTTTTTTCTTTTATTTATTACAGTAATAGATAAAAATTAAAAAAAAAATATCGTTTTTTGACGATTTTTGAAATTTTTAAAAAATTGGAGTGACCTCTTAAAGTTTTTTTTGTTGTTCTTTGGAGAGGGCTCAAAAACTAACATTTTTTCACTCGAGACTGAAAAAAAAAATTTGTCGGTGTTTTTGCGCCACCCTAATATAGGTATTCGATCTGTACATTCCTTGTATTGGAATATTAATTTTACCGAATTCATGACTCACACGTACTCTCTATTTCTTATTTGGCGCATAGATTAATACATATTGTAACGATAGAGCGTCCCCAGAGATAATTTTTTCGGCCTTATCTGTTACCATTTTGATGCCTAAGTAAAACTAAATTTAATACTTTAGATAAATGTACTGTAAAAACTCAATTTTATATAAAATTTATAGACACGTAATAAGATTACTTCGATGATGTTCATAAATGGAGAAGACGATTATTAATATATACTATATATATATATATATATATATGTATACATATTTTGAACTTTCGAAACTTTACGGCGTGTATACGCATATTTATTAGAAAGATCATATTACGAAAACGATATGGTCCATAACGATTGTGAATATTAGTCAATATTTGTCTCTTGGTGGTGACCGTTGTACTTTAATTACATTCCGGTAAGCTGCTGTCATTTTAATGTAATAAACTAATTGTATTCCTATTGCTTATTATTTGCCCCTGAGCTAATTCGAACCAATTTTTTCAGCGATTTCCTATTGATATAATATATTCCTAAACGCTTTATTTCAGTATAAACTTGATTTCCATAATAAACTTCATTATAATATGTATTCAATCATCCAATTTCAAAGTGATTGATAGATTAACGTTTAAACAAATTTATATTCATATAAACAATCGATTATTGTCTGACCACTAAGCTGTGCGTAAGTTATTAGTATTATTAAAATTATATTATTAATAATATTATTAAAAAATATCTTTGTCCCATTTCCATATCAGAAGTAACTTGTCCAAACAACTCTATTTTCATATTTACATGAAATTCGTTTTTACCTACCCGTTTCGCTATGCGCATATTAAACATTAATGATACATAAAGTTTGTCCAACTTCCATGTCAGAGTTAACTTATCCACCAGATATCATTAGAATTATCCCAACCGTTTGAGCGTAATTGATGAACAAATACTGAAATAAGTGTATTTTCATATTTACATGAAATTACCTATTACCTACACGTTTCGCTGTGCGTAAATAGTACAGTTTTTAAACATATAAGTGTATCCTATTTTCATACCTAAATTAACTTATTCACCAAATATCATACGAAGAGCGTTTTAACCTTGATTGGTGGACAAAAATATTAAAATATACATAATTTCATGTTTAAGCATAAATGATAGATACGAATTCAAACAAATTCATTTTCATATTTACATGATAATAGCGATTACCTACCCGTTTCGCTATGCGCATATAAACTGAAAATTTGTTCTACTTATACCATTAAAAGTCGTTCAAACTTCTAAGCTTAAATGATAGACAAATATTCAAACAACTGTATTTTCATATTTACACGATATTACCTACCATTTTGCTGTGCGTAAATAACAGTTTTAGGGTAATTAATAAAATTGCAACCACATTCTTTTTCCACGTCAGATCCAACCGATTTTGTCAAGAATTATTCAGCTCTTAAAGTATAATTGATCGACAAACATCCAAGTCAAAGGTATTATTTTGTTCACAACATATTGGTAATCACCCACCCGATTCATAGTATGTGAATTATACTGTTTAGCTGTCAAATCGACATATCTCATAAATTTTATTATTTTGGCGAACTTTTCAGTCATGATTTATATCAAAATTATAAACATCGCTTCGCTGGGCGTTGCATTAAATACCTGCTACGTTCCTTTCCATAAAACAATCGATTTTTATAATTACAATTACGTGTATAGTTATGTGCGAGTGTAGACACATGATGCTGACGCATTAGCATGCGCTTTGAAACAATATACATTGGTCAAGTTCAACAAACAATCTTTTAGCCCAATTTAGGCCTTAAGAAGTCCAGTAAAATTACCTGGCTATATTAAACTCCGTTTAACATAACATTCGTGACTCATACACTATTAAGGAGGGGTTCTGGTGTTTCTTTCATTAGCACTTCTACCTAAGTTACCGGTCAAAGTAATATTTTGGTTTACATACGGAGCTACAAAGATCGAGTGACATTGTTATCTCGCCTTCTTTCGTACATTGTCAGCTGGACTTGCACAACTTCACTGGACTTTTAAAGAGTGCGGAAGGTGACTAAGTCAAGAGTCAAGAGTGGCTGTTGCTGGTATGCATCACCGCGTATCGAACGAATCCCTAGGGTTCGAGGTAAAATTTCACGGTAATATGCGCATATGCATTTAGCGATTGATAATTAACTAATCTGACTATTTCATAAAACTAACCCTAGTTACGTTGCATTTTGACGATCGCTAATGTAAAAGAAAAAAAAAATCAAAGCAGTGATGAGACTTGTCGACAAAAATGTAAGCTTAAAACTATAAACAAAAAGTTTTTTTCAATATGAAATTATTATTTATTATTATTATTTTTTTATAGTCAAGGCTTAGCATTATCGCCATAATCTCAGTTGATCTTAAGAGACGATACGGCCCAAGTTGGTAGGTACGCTAAACCTGTTGAACTTGCTCTCAAGTGCAGTTGCCGCAACACACCTATTGGTATTTGGCGGCAGATTTTCAACTTGAGGACGGTAGCTAGCCAGGCGGACATTAGAAAAAGTTCTACCACCGTGCTATGGTTTCCTCATGGTGTTTTCCTTCACCGAAAGCTCAAGCTCATTGTAGGTGGTTGGATTTGAAGTCGTACACTCTACCACTGAGCTATCATCGCTTCAAATGTTTAATTAATTGCTTAATTGTTAGATCTTACATTAAAACATGGAAATCAAAATTGTTAACAGCACAATAAATTATACTAAAGGAACAGATAAAGCGTGTAAATTACATTTATTTACTCCAATCCAAACCGCGCTATAGAAGTTTTCACTTCAATAACAGAATATGCATGGAATGACGCATGTCAAAGTCACATTGACGTGCGTCATCCATACATTTATTTAAAGTGAATTATCTTTTAGGAGGGCTTTAAGATTCTGATACGTAACCTTTTTGCGTGATGCTCGTTCGGGTGAAGTCGGCTCGAGGCGGCCAAAAGAGTGAGAAAGATATAGCGGTGTTTCACTTATATCGTGTCGTCTCAAGCACACCGTTTTTTTTTTAATGTTAGCGATCGTCCAAACACATCTTGGCTGAGTGCAAGGGTCTTTAAGGGAATCTAGGTAGTACTGTATGGGTGTGCATATGAATAATTGCACACATGCGTAACGCACTCACGATTGAGAAAAACTGCAAATGTAGAGACTATTAAAAAAACGTGTATTTGCTCCCATTCTATCTGTAAAATCGCCTTTTGCTCAAAGAATTCCTAAATTCCTGGGACATTTTATATATAATAGAGTCAGCGAAATCATGAATGACTATAATTTTATACGATATTCACGTTATCACCTAAAAACTGTTATCGAAAGATGACTTCGCAGTATTTCCTTCGAAGATACGGCATATAAACTCGGGGTGACTAGTTAGCCAGTTAAAACCAGTCGAGAATCTTTAAACTTACTCATTGACATACTTGCACACACGCACTTACATACAGACGCGATGAGGTGCACACATACACAACACAATATACGCATACGCTTTACATATATATACACATACGTAAGAACACGATTACCAATTTTGTTTATAATTTTGTTTGTAGTGTTATTATGGTATAGTTTTACCTTTCAATTGAGAAAGGCAAAGGTATCTATACCATGCAGCCGAGTCAGATGTTTAAAATACAGACGATGCTATGTTCAACAAGATGGCGGCTCTCTTGAGAGTTTTAGTGGCGACTAATGTTCTGAATGATTATTCGCAATTCACTTCACCTATGCTCTTCAGCTATACAATACATTATGTAAATTTTCACCTTAATTTACACAATCTAGGGCTAAACAACTAAGTATATAAATAAAAATAAAAATCTTATCAAGAGAGACCAAAACCCGCCAAAAACTTATTAATAATATCTTTAGTCTTTGTGTCGTCTTGCCCCAGGCGAAATGTGCCACCAACTAACTATGTATTATATGTGTAATTATCACAGTATCTTAGGATTCCATGTCACAGGCATTGTCTAGCTTGGAAGCTTAAGCAGGGGATAGACCGTGTAGATATTTCGGGAAATAAAATATTTATAATAATTCCACTACTGGAGTCATCTTGTTGCGCGAAGAGCACGCTTGAGGGCTCCTGTCCCGAGGACTAATTATAAGTACCTTTGGTAACTTGTCTAGCTTATGCAATAAACCTTTATTCTTTAGCTAATAAAACATACCATACCTTCGCTTAAATAGTGTCACAACTCTAATATCGTTATCGAGAAAAAAGCCGTTTAAAATGTATCCTGTTCTAATGTTATCCTTTTCAGGGTCTTACTTTGACGTGTAACGAAGCAAGTTCAACGTTTGCTGGAAGCTCTGAAGTAACATTTTAATATCCGTAAAATCTAATAGTATGAAAACAATAAAAAATATTTAGATTTTTTTTTTTTAAGTCGTGAGACTGAGAGGTGTCGCGTCATTAGTGATGCGACTTGAGCCGTCTTCTACTCGAGTGAATTTGTTAAATCCGTATTCGAGTAAAGATAAATTTGACTCGAGTTTGTTTGCACTCGAGTTATCGAGTCAACACAAGCGCTGAGTAGATTCCATTTTATTTTTGATTGTTGATTAATGACATAAATAAGGTAATGATTTTTTATGTTTACGCGAATATTATTTATTGAAATAAAACTAATTTAAACGGTGTTTATCGCGGTTATTTATTGACTTTGATCCCGACGTTTCGAAAGCTTTTCAGTCCGCCCCGTGACCACGAGGGCTGACAAACTTTCGAAACGTCGGGATCAAAATCAATAAATAACAGCGATAAAATCCGTTTAAATTAGTTTTATTTCAATGAATAAGGTAAATCATATTCGGTATTCTATTTCATATTATCAGATATTACTAATCTAATAAAGATACTTAAAACTTCTTAATCGAAAACCAGCTCGAATGATGAGTTCTTATTCGAGTTGTAAGGAGTGTGGTTAGTTTACTCGAAAACTCAAGTACAACTCGAGTGACAAAGTAAAATTACTCAAGTGACTCGAGTCACAAAATTCTTCCCGAGTCGCATCTCTACGGGACATCACCACAAAGCTATGTAACTTTCAACTTCATATTTCGTCCATACACCGATTCCAACCATCAAAGTGGTTGATATCAGTTGTTACTAAAATGGCATTAAGCTTGTTGGTAAGTAAACGTAATATAAAAGTAGTGAATTTATTTTTTCACGTATTTTTAATTTATAGATTTCTGACCTGATGACCCTCGCACGACCTTTTCGTAGCCAGCACGGCTTATTGCAAGAGGAGAGTAGAGTATATCGATATATTGCCATTTTTGAAGCAAGGATAGCTCAGTTGGTCAGTGATAGCAGCGTCAAGGGATGTCGCTTGAATCCACCTGCAATTAGCTTGACCTTTCGGTGACGGAAAACGTCGATATAAAACTATAGCATGTTGGTAAGGCTTTTTCTAATCCCGTGGATAGCTAATACCCTCAAAATGAAAATCTGCCGCCAAATACCTATAGGTGTGTGCCGGCAGTTGCACTTGAGAGCCGATCCCTTAGGATTAGTAAATCCTACATGTTGGGCCACATCGTCACTTAACATCAGGTGAGATTGTGCCATAATGCTAAACCTTACTAATAATAATAATGCTTTTTCTCACCAGTTTTCGGTAAAAGAAAACATCGTGATAACACAATAGCAGTAGGGCTTTTTAAAATATCCACCTGGCTAGCTACCACCCTGAAGTTGAAAATTTGCAGTCAAATACTTATAAGTGTGTATTAGCAGTTGTACTT
The DNA here is from genome assembly GCA_039707435.1 of Actias luna. Taxonomy (NCBI): domain Eukaryota; kingdom Metazoa; phylum Arthropoda; class Insecta; order Lepidoptera; family Saturniidae; genus Actias; species Actias luna. The sequence continues at coordinate 19,635,874 of JAZHAC010000001.1, read as the reverse complement.
GAGAGTCAGTCCCTTCATGTGTTTAGCGTTTCCACCATCTTGGACCATATTGTCACTTAACATCAGGTGAGATGTTGACCATAACGCTAAAGCTATTAGTTATCAAAGAAAAAAAAAAGATAGACAAAAATATATTATATAATAAACTCAAATTATTCACAATTGATAATAACTCTATTTATCGACGTACTTGACTTGTGGTGGTTTGATTTATGTATACATTAATATCTCTATCCGATTCAACGGTTTCTAATCACGCTATAAATTGCGCATTTCGGAGCTCTATATTGATAACTTAAAGGGATCCGTTCCGGGTTCGCACGTTGGACATTAATTTTTCAAAAATTTTGGGATAAAATAGTAGTAAAAATGTAGCTTGTTTTCAAATTACTCTATATATTCCTAAGTTTTTAAAACTGTAAACTCGAACTTTGCTCAGAATGACCTTTTTTTTAAATTGGTGGTATATTTTCAATGGAATGTCCGATTTGAATGATTCAAAAAGTATAATCTACAGGTATTGAAACAGTCTTGAACTCGAAATGATTTATTTGGATAAAGATTAATACAAATGGATACCGTGGGTTGATTTTGGTCGACGTTTATATCAGCTTTTAAAATGTAAATAAATATAGTGACATAACTACAATAATTAAATATACGGTATCGTGAAGTTTTTTGTAGATATTGATATGTCCTTTAACATTGTACAACATTTTCTTTGCTACCATCAGGAGTTTCCGCAGTGCATGCGATGAAAGACATTTTCTTACTAATTTTTCATACCTTGGGTTAAAGTATTGAAGTTTTATTAGAGATCTGTAGTTCTTTCTAGTAATAAACATAGATTATGTTACTTAAGGTTCATGTAGCAGTGTAATGGTGAATGAAGTTTTTAAATCGGCCCATTACTTCCTGAAGTTATTTGTTACAAACATAAAAATATAAATCTTTCCTCTTTACATATAAAAATTTCGTGTCCTGAAAAACTGAACCGATTTTAATTTAATTTTGGACACTGCGCAGTTCGGTACAACTTGAGAGATAGGACACTTTATGTAGATAAGTGATCATAACGCGATGTCGGTGTAGTCGATGTGATTGACTACTCGAAATGGCAGAACAAGGTCTTCCAGGCCAGCTAGTATTAATATTATTACTGCAGACAAAGTAAATTGTAAACATAATTTATAAACAAAACCTTTAACATACAGTATTGACTCGTATACAGATTCGTTCGCGGTTTTCCTATCAGCAACGCGTGATCGTAAAATACGTTCTTAGCGTCTTTATCGTGAAAGGAATATCCATGTTAAATTTAAAGTCAATAGGTCCGGTAGTTTCGGAGATATCATTATGAGTCAGTCAGTGTTATTTCCCTTAAACATATACAGATTGGATGTGTCCGCGATCTCGCGTGGAACAAGAAAGTATTTGAAGCGATGATAGCTCAGTGGTAGTGTGTACGACTTCGCGTCAAGGGACGTGAGCTCGAATCCAAGCACCTACAATGAGCTTGAGCTTTCGGTGAAGGAAAACATCGTGAGGAAACCACAGCATGGTGGTAGGGCTTTTTCAAACGCCCGCCTGGCTAGCTACCACCCTCAAGTTGAAAAACTGCCGCCAAATACCAACAGGTGTGTTCCGGCAGCAGCACTTGAGAGCCAGTTCCTCCACAGGTTTAGCGTGTGTACCAACTTGGGCCGTATCGTCACTTAAGATCAGGTGAGATTATGGCCATAACGCTAAACCTTAAGTATAAAAAAAAATACCCATTCCTGTAACTTTTTACAATACATATCTGCTCCTATTGTCAGTAGCGTGATGTTAAATAAACTAAAACGTTCCTCGATGATTGGGCTATCGAATACAAACAGATTGTATAAAAATCGTCTGTTCTTAAGATTAGCACGTTCAAACAAACAAACAAAAAAAACAGACCTTTTCGTTTTACAATATGAATCTATATATATAAAGAAAAACGTGTCCATTGGCGAAGACAACGTACTAAAAATCATTTCCTTTTACCGCGCCATCGCGTAGTTGGAAAACAAAGAACTGTTTATTTCTCGGTATATTGAAAACATCGTTACGTATTAAGCTGACGTCTAAAGGCCTTTTTCCCTCGTATCGGGATATTTATTAACGTGTTTAGATTATAATATAAATAACATTCGAACAACAAAGTAATTACATCCATAATAGGCATTCAATGGTACCTACGCAATAACATAACGTCTGATGAAAAGTATTTATTTGTTGCGTTAGAAAATGTTTTTTTTTTTTTACTCATTTTAGCTTGTGAAGGCCACCGACGTTCATTTTTAAGTAAATACAATTATTGCAATTGTATTATGTTTTTATAGTGTCTAAATACTAATGTCGGGGGTATGATAGAGAATGTGCTCGATTAAACGCCCTAATTGTTGACGTAGTGCGTGTACCGTGCGAAATTCTGAACAGCTGAAGCGATGATAGCTCAGAAGGGACGCGAGTTCTAATCCAACCACCTACAATGAGCTTGAGCTGTCGGTGAAGGAAAACATCGTGAGGAAACCATAGCATGGTGGTAGGGCTTTTTCTGATGCCCGCCTGGCTAGGTACCACCCTCAAGTTGAAAGTCAGCCGCCAAATACCAATAGGTGTGTTTCGGCATTTGCACTTGAGAGCCAGTTCCTCCAAAGGTTTAGCGTGTCTTCCGACTTGGGTCGTATCGTCACTTAAGACCAGGTGGAAAAACGCTAAGCCTTAACTAAAAAAAAAACTTCACTACTCGTGTTTCTCTCCCTGCCCAGTCAAACTTTGTAGCACAGCTTTAGATACACGTTCTAGTATGTAACTAACTGTAGCCCTAGACAGGTCAAGATATATTAGATGATTGTAGTCATACTCTCATTTGGATTGCGTATATTCAAACGACGTAGTTATCTGTGAATTACGTAAAAACTGAATTTTGTAAATTGTACATATAATGTTTAATATGTATTCTTTAATTATAGTTAAGGTTAAACGTTAGAACCACTATCTCACCTGATAATAAGTGACAATGTAAGCCAAGAAGGTGGACACAATTAACCTGTGAAGGGACTGGCTCTCAAACGTAACTGCCGAAAAGTACAAGCTGATTGCAGAGATTTGTACTCATGTATTTATTACACTCAACATTAAGTGTTTTTCACATTTGGTAAGTATCTAAAACTATAACAAAACGCGATATAGCTCGGTGGTTGCGTGTAGGAACGCCGCGTCAATGTATTTTCTTAATGAATTTTTTTTTGGCAGGAACTTAGGTATACGGCCTATATTACTGCAGGGACGTGAGTTCGAATCCGATCACGTACAATGACTGAGCTTTCGGTGAAGGAAAACATTGTGACGAAACTGTAGCACGGTGACAGGGCTTTTTCTGAGGCCCGCCTGGCTAGGTACCACCCTCAAGTTGAAAATCTGCCGCCAAATACTAATAGGTGTGTAGGTTTGTCCTGCGATTCCTCTGGTGTTGTGAGTTTCAATGGGCGGCGGTGATCACTTACCACCAAGTGACTCGTTTGCTCGGTTTTTTTTTTAATAATTTAGGTTTAGCGTTATGGCCATAACCTCATCTGATTTTAAGTGACGATACGGCCCAAGGTGGTAGACACGCTAAACCTGTGGAGGAACTGGCTCTCAAGTGCTGCTGCCGGAACACATCCTATTCCATAAAAAAACAATTGGTGTGAGCGTGGTCGTGCGGTGGGGGCAGTCAATTCCAACATGTCCATATATGAATAGATTCCATTTGTAATGAAGTTATTTGGTCCCGAGCGGTTGTTAATCAGGACAATCGTAACCCCGTAGAAAAAGATGACATAATGATTCGTTCCGGCATCATTTAGTGCGTATCGAAAACCGTATTTACATCTAAAACCAGCTGTGACGCGCGACTTCGCTCGCGTTAATACTGATTTTGTCAAACAAATTAGATAACGTAATAAAAAGTTTCATACAAAGCCTATCCCTCTCTTTACCCCACTTACGTTATGTTTTTCGCTAGAAAATCTAGCTTATTTCTGTACCAAAATTCATCAAAATCGATTCAGTGGTTTAAGCGTGAAAGCATAACGAACACACTTTCGCATTTGTAATATTACTAAGGATTCGTGTGTTCGTCTGACCGTAATTCTTTTCATAGATTACATAGTTTATTTTGGCATTTTTATGTACGATATACAAAATTTTCTTCAACCATTTTTATTTTCTAGATTCCTTACATACAAATTATCTACGTATCGTTTTGAAAAACCAATATCTGGATTATTTGGCACATCCGTTATTACGACTATTATGTCTTGTTTGTACATAATATTGTTTGTATATCGTTATACTACGTGTACTTATATACGTTATACTATCGTCATAATACGTTAAAATGTCATCACGAATATAGGACACCATATGGATCAGCCAAAACGCTGCCAAATAGTTTGGAAAATCCAAAAATGCACGCCACATAACGTAAGTTCATTTTTTATGAAATTTCATTGAATTCGACGGTAAGTTTCAATAGGCTATTATTACTCAGAATAATGCTGAATCCAAAGAAAAAAAAAATGGACTCAAAAAGAGAAGATTTTTGGGCGGTATCGTGACCACATACATCAACCGCACATACAGACAACCCGACGTCCACTGAAATATTTCTTCAAAACGCTTTTTTTTTCAATACAATCTAGTAAAAATAGTGTTTTTTATACTATCTACTGTCATAAAAATGTGTATTTGTTGATATTTGTGCACTCATTTAATACTCAAAGTGCAAAAATGACCGGATATAAGCAATTTAAACCGAGACAATCGCTTGACTTTGAGAGTGAGAGTAACGCACTACTCAAACGCTTCAAACTATGCACACAGCTATATTTCCAATATATGAAAGCCAATTGTTTTTGCATATAGCAGATTGTGCTTAACAGCTGTGACATCATTTTCTGCTCCCAGTTCGTTTGAACAATTTTCATTTCGAGGCCTGTGATAAAAAAAAAAAATGTGTCCGTATCTCGACTTCACTCGAATATTTTGTAAATTGTACACTTCGACTAACATTTTCTCAACTCAAAGTATTGAAAATCGAAAAAGTTTTCAGATTTTTCATTTGATTATATTTGTCTTTGAATATTTATTTGAATTAGGCTTATTTATTTTATTTGACATCAATTATCTATCAACCTCTCCAATTTTCTTACTATAAATTATCAAATAAATACGACATAAAATACTTTTATAGCAGTTCGTTGTACTCACAAGGTAATGTCTGGAAAATATATTTTTTTATCTTTGACTTATCAAGGAAATTAATATATAATTACAGTACTTAACCAGTGAGTCAAGATATAGTGGCAAGTATTTATCTTTCATCACGGCATGTTTCGACTCAGGTAAGCATAAAGTGAACTTCTTCCTAATATTACGACCCGTTCCTTATTCGTTCAATCAATCCGACAGTAAAGACATTTTCGATATTTAATAAAGACAATATTTTATGTCTAATAAGTCTTTACCACTCTATACAGTCTATGAAAGCGCCAAATAGATTTTATAAAATTGAGTACGGTGGTCTATACTAATATTGTAAATGCGAAAGTGAGTTTCCTTGTTTGTTTGTTACGCCTAAACCGCTGAATCGATTATGATGAACTTTGGTATAGAGATAGATGAAAGCATGGAGCAGGTGATATGCTACTTTTCTCGCACGAAAACCTTGTTGAAAGCGGGATAAAGGGGGGATAAACTTCGTATGATAAATTTTTTGCGTCATCAGATTTGTTTGATAAAATCTATATTAACGCGAGCGACGCCGCACGGAAAAACTAGTAGTACTTATTCCATAAGAAGGATACGTTTCTCCAGGATAGGAGATAAAAGAGATATATCTATGAAGGATATTAATTTAATGTGAAAGGTGACATATATGTATATCAGAGGTCGAAACACTTAAACAGTGTGACTGATCACCATGAAAGAAGACCTGAGTTTTTTTCTAAGCGAAACAAAATATCGTTCAATGCAATAGATAACGCTTAGGTATCTGTAGAATTACGGAGAATCGAACGTCACCGTGGTCTTTTGTTTCTGGGTATTTGTTACCTGATGTGTCACGCTCTCTCGCCTTGGCCTGAGTCCGGGTCTTACATTCACGCATTACGAAAGGAAGTCCTTGAATGGATTTTTTTACTATATAAATAATGACGCTTAGGTTATTAACTATTGGAAAAGGCAGAACGTCTACCGCATCAGTATTCATACCATATCATATCCCATCTTCCTTTTTACCAGAATCTTCAAACTTCAATACCGTTTTTAAATACACCTTTCCTAAGACATTTATTCTTAAAAGTATAAGATTAATACCTCCTAGTTCAATCCTATTGTGTGTATGACTCGATTGAGGAATAAAGTCACATCCAAACACACCTCGCGATGATAGCTCAGTGGTAGCGTGTACGACTTCGCGTCAAGGAACGTAAGCTCGAATCCACCTACAATGAGCTTGAGCTTTCGGTGAAGGAACACATCGTGAGGAAACCATATCATGGTGGCAGGGCTTTACTAATGCCCGCCTGGCTAGCAATTACCCTCATGTTGAAAATCTGCCATCAAATTCCAATAGGTATGTTCCGGCAGTTGGACTTGAAAATCAGTTCCTTCACAGGTTTGGCGTGTCAACCAACTTGGGCCGTATCGTCACTTAAGATCAGGTAAGATTATAGCTATAACGCTAATACTTAATTAAAAAAAAAAAACATTAGAGCACCGATCTTCAAAATACAGGAACATACTTAAATGCATCCTACATCCTTGACTTTTAAAACTAATTCAGTATATTATATATCAAGTAATTTGTATATGAAATTTTTCTTGAAGGCTCTACGTTACATTTTCCTTCACTTTAGTTTTTATTACTGAATTAATTCATACTTTTTCCGTTACTATTATTAATACTTTTTTATTTCCAATGTTCAATATATAATGTTAACATGAATAACATATTATTAAAAAGTGTAAGTAGACAATGTTTTAACACGTATTTGGGTTTCAGTCTAGTATCCATAGTTTTAATATTCTTGATTTACTCTTTATCTGCTGGCGGCTGTTGTGTTTTCACATTTATAAATAAATATAATAACAATCCGAATTAAGTTATAATAGAATAGTCCTTTCACAGAATGCTAATTGCACGTAAATTTTTTTTTTTGATTGATATGGTTAACGTTATGATCACAATCTCATCTAATGTTAAGTGATGATGTGAACTGGTTTTTAAATACAACTGCCGGAATCAACTTGAGGGCTGTAGCTAGCCAAGTAGGTATTAGAAAAAGCCCTAATACCATAAAATATACATAGAAACGACGTCGTTTTTTTACCATTTTTCAAAGTAAAATTACAAAGCATCTACCTCAGCTTTACACGAACGATAATTTTATCAAGAACTTTATTAAGGGAACCGATATAATTACTGTTGATTGAAATGAAAAGGTGTATTATGTTGGCGTCATGATCCGAGATCGAGCGTCACCCCTATCCGCGATAACCCCTCTATCTCTGTATTTATCGCCTTGCCAATTCGACACGGTCCCGCAGAATCTTGTTTCTTACTGTGCCCGTTTTTTTTACATGCTCCACTTTTATAGCATTGACATTACATTTAATACTATATTTATAGTCGATTACGTTGATCCCGGTTCTAAATCGATTATATATCTGTTAGTTCTCATATCAGCTTAATTCTGAACTCGGCTGTATAATTTACTGGGTGTGTCAGCAACTTCAGTCACGTGGATCTACAGATTATTTAACAAAGTTTACCTGTTTTTGTATCTTGTCTTAGTATTTTCCTATTGATAGTAGCCTGATGTTAATTAGCCTGAAGTCTCAATAATTACTGTATCAAATAAAATAAAAAACAATCTGGGTGTTCATGAGATTAACATGTTCAAACAAAAAAATATTTTAATTAATAGTATTCATATAGATAATATACTTTTACCGCCCAGTAATTTTCAATCAAAGCCTTTGCGCATTTAGAAAGAAAGAAAAGAAAACATTTATTTGCTACAAACATTCGTTTTACAAAATAAAAAAAATTAAACATAATAATAATATTAATAAAAATATAAAAGAAAAAGTAGAAATACGGTTGCTACAAAATAAATTGGTGGAAGTCTCTGAATGAGTATGTAACAAATGGGTCCTGAGTCAACTTTAAATTGACGCGTTCAATTAAAATATTTAATAGTATCTAATAAATATAAATAATAATTATATTATTTTATTTCAAATATATATCTACAGTAAATACAAAAGCATCTTATTTAACCAGCACTGCAATAGAAACTTCAAGGTTTTGCTGAAGGGAATAAATAAATAAGGAGCCGTTGTTGTACAAATTCTAGATAATATTCGCTGATCTGAAAGACGTTGTTCTGCCCTTATCGGTAGTAAATACATCGCCCACAGCGCTATCTATCTATCCATCTATATGAATCGTATATATATCTTAACACGAATTTTACTTCGACTATTCGATTCATTAAAGTTACACGATCACTAACAAACGTAAACGAGATTTTAATGAATAAAGATTGAATATTTGTTTGTTTTCGCGTCCAACAACAAATAAAAACATTCCTCATAGTATAAATACGTTGCAGCGAAGTGATATACATAGGTATTTGAGCATATTTCTGATATAAACCAATTAGTTCATGAATGATGTTAAAAAAGAACTCTGTAGAAACATTGTTACTTTATATCTTTAACCACTAGAGTAGTGGTTAATATCCAAATGTAATGTTATCGGTTAAGTTAGGTTGGACTTGTGGGAATAAACAGAGTAAACGTTTGTAACTGGAAAATATATTATTCTCAGGGACTTTACACATGGAGTTGATATGTACATACTATTTCTGATTAAACTACGACTTTTCTCATAACCAGATAAGGATAGGATGATATTATTTACTTTCGAAGTCGTTATTTAAACATCTGTAAAATTATATTGTAATAAAATTGATTTGAATCTCAATTAAAAATATTTTCGAAATTTGTTTGTCCTGTTGTCGTCTTAATGTTTATTTTTAAGGAATAGGGGGCAAACGAGCCATCTTGTTACCTCATGGAAGGTGATCACTACACCACATGGACACCCAAAACACCAGGAGGATCGCAAGAAGGACTGGCTCTCAAATAGCGCTAACAGAACACACCTAATAGTATTTGGTGGCAGATTTTCAACCTGAGATTGATAGCTAGCCAGGCGGGCATTGGAAAAAGAGCTACCACTATGTGGCCTGAAATTATAAATAAACGGTAAAAAAGGAAAAAAACCCGAAAAAAATGACTACGCTGTACTTGATGATAAACATAATAAACTAAAAAAAATGACTTCCGAGAGATAAAATGTAGCCGCTATTATGTAGCCACTAAACCTCTTAGCAACTGAGTATATACTGCATAATCTTATAAGGTGATGTAGTCAATGTAACAAGTGGGGGTTGTGTTCGAGTAGGGTACAGAGCGAAATCACCTTTTATTTTAATGTAATGTAAAAAATCATTTACGGAAATTCCTTCCTGAATTCATAAATGCATTACTCAGGCAAAGATTAAGACGAGTGTAGTGACTCATCAAGTGACAGGAGCCATTTAAATACTCACTACTGGTCGTTTATATATCGTACCAACGGTTAAAGATAGTATGCTATCCCGGACAGACAGTAAGTTGAGATCTGTAGCTCGAAAACATATGCATGAATCCGCTTTTATTTTCATATACACGTTATATCCCACAGTCTATTATTGTTACATAACGGTAATACATAAAAAAAAATGGCATCCTAATAAGTAAGAAAACTAATACGTAATTCTGAACTATATATAATTTTAAATTTGACGCATAACACTTTATTTTCAATACTGTATAAACATTATATAACATGTTTCACCACTAACTACAAATTGCTATCAACAACCATCGCTAAGCCGCCTCGTAGCTAGATAAGGTGAATGGATAGAACGAAGCGATGATAGCTCAGTGGTAGTGTGTACGACTTCGCGTCAAGAGACGTGAGTTCGAATCCAAGCACCTACAATGAGCTTGAGCTTTCGGTGAAGGAAAACATCGTGAGGAAACCATAGCATGGTGGTAGGGCTTTTTCTAATGCCCGCCTGGCTAGCTACCACCCTCAAGTTGTAGAACCTTCCTCCAAATACCAATAGGTGTGTTCAGGCAGCTGTACTTGAGAGCCAGTTCCTCCACAGGTTTAGCGTGTCTACCAACTTGGGCCGTATCGTCACTTAAGATCAGGTAAGATCATGGCCATAACGCTAAACCTTAAGTATAAAAAAAAAAAAAATATCACGGTACCTATTTATTTCGACCAGCTAGATAGTTCAGAGCGCCGCGATAAAATAGTAAACATATGTATGCGCCGTCCAAAAGATTGGGAGCTCCCACCCTGGGGTTTGTAGGGACAAGAGTCAGCTTCCACACTTCTAGCTTACAACTCTTCATACCCAGTGGTATATAATTTCTACAACGTTTGCGAAACAGGTGTGATTGCGTGAAATGATTTGCAAGAAAAACTTCGTCATTCGAGGTCAGGAGGCATGTCTGTATGATTAAACTGGCTAATAGTGAACGCTGTTGTGTCCTTCCGTATAGCCGCACTGGAGTCGTGCATAACGAGTTCATTTCGCGGCCAAGACTTATAGACAATATTTGCGCTTTAAAAGACTAGCTAGATAGACGTGTAATATTACACTCACTGCTGTTTAGACGTCTTAAAAGGTAAGGTTTTAATTCTTATACCATTTCCTATATCTTACTGTTGAATTTCGTACGTTTCCTATTTCGTCATTGTCACATACGTTGATTTGTAATCGCAATTTTAAATATCATTTATTTTCTCTGATCTAACGAAGGATAAATATGTATTAACGAAGATTAGTGATATTGTTAAAACGTTATCCAAGGAGGCGTGGAATGGAAAAATATTATCTAAATCAAAAATGTCTACTTTATGCGTACTGAAATTTTCGTGAAACCCATAGCGTTATGTGCACACAATAAATGCTTCGTTCATAATATGAGTGTTTCTCTGGCTGTCTATATTTAACAAAAAATATTAAAGAAAATTTTAGAAAACTCTCAACAGTGGTGAATAAACGAAGTGTTTTAGATTCCATTATCCTATGGCATTTTTTGTTTATTTGGATTTACTATTACATACATCGAAATTCGTGTTTATTTGCCGTTTTATTTGGGGTTACCAAAACAAAATATAACTAGCATATAGCCTGTGACAGCTAATATATAATAAATTCATATCTTAACGTGAGATATGTGAGGTTGTAAATTAACGAATGTACACTATTCGATTTTCAAAAAGGAATCGTTTGAATCGATAAAAAGGAAATAAAGTAATAGAGATGCGATTAAAAACCATTCTTTCAACTGTTTTACCCTAACACTTAATATTAATAACATTCATATACGAACAACATAAAATAATATAATAAAACTGTAACGAGCTCAAATTTGTACAGTGAATATTTTTACAATACTTTAAATTGATACTTTGCAATTTAAAGGTCAATAATATATATAATTAATTATAATTTATAATATTTATTTTACGAAATTTTGTGTCTGCCTGCCACCTTGTACGCGCGTCACGTTGAAGTTACGGTGTAGATTTTTACGAAACTTGACACTATGATAGCTACTATCATGACCCAACAAATACAATATTTTTTTTATTCTATAAACCGATATGGTTTTTCCGAGATAGAGTAATAAGTTAAAATTTTGTAATAGAAAATAGAAATTTTTTTTGTTCGATAACCGACAATATAAAATAAAAAAATATTTACTAATTATTATCCGTTTTTGTAACTTTTTTCAATACAGCTTCGCTCATATAGGTGGTAGCGTGATGTTAAATAGACTGAAGCCTTCACCAGCGACTGTTCTATCATCTACAAAAAGATTTTTCTATCCCTGGTTGCTAAGATTAGTATTTTCAAACAAACAAACTTTCTTTACAATATTACTATAGATATATGTATTTATATAGAGTGCGTTTTAAATCAGTCTTAAATGCTATAGGTAGTTCGGTGGTCGACTAATAAACTAATGGGAAAAATAATACTTCAAAACTGAGACAGTTGTAACTTAAAACTATTATATTGTTATAAATGAGATAATTTTATTAACAGAGACGTAAAAAAAATATGTAACACGACCTAATTATTGCAAGTTCGAACTTCACTATTGATGTATGATATTTAGTGCGCTCAGTAAAACAATTTTGATGCGGCATTTTAATTTTCTAATAAAGGCACGATGTACGCCTCCATTTTAAAAACAGACAATATTTTTTTATAGTGTTTTTTTAATAGTTATAATTATATTTTACAAATTATCGATCGCTAATTCATATGTTTCAATTGTATATATATATATATATATATATATATATATATATATATATATATATAATGTATTTATGTATGAGATATTATGTTAGGTTTGGCAACACAGTTAATTTAAAAAAACATGGAGTTTCTCTGCAAAAAAGATATTTACTTTGTTATAATTACATATTGCAAAGTTTACATAAATCAAATACTTTACTAGTAATATTACCTGTAAAAAAGAAACGACATTAAATGTATTATTATATAATATTTTATTACATTATATAATATCAGTGACGATTCCCAAATAACAACTATGTTCACAAACTACTGGATTGTAAAGATATTGTTTAATGTTTCTCACGATTTATAGACTATATCTCATTACATCACAGATAATCAAATATGTTGCCATATATATTTAATACATTTATATTATTTATATAACCATAACATGTTTCTTTACACACATATATATATATATATATATATATATATATATATATATATATATATACAGATCTAGTATCATGATGTTTGTCCACACTAATCTCAGAAAGTTCTCAATCAATTTAAATTAAATTTTGTAAATGTGTATTGTTTAGTCCCACTTGAGATATAGGATAACTTCATCCCGTTATGTGACCCTATCTGTAAATAGTATAAGTGTTTTTTGGGAAAATTAATTATTACCGGAAAGAGCAGAATAAGGTTTCCTAGACCAACTAGTTACTATAAAAAATGTAGTAAAATAATATTACCTTTACATACATATAAGCATTTCAGAAATCACTCTGGGATAATCTAGTATTAAATATTTTAATGTAATATAAATATTAGTTCTCGAATAAACGAAGCCACGAAAAAATAATTATACATCATAATTTAAATCTCATTTAAATTCGAATTGAAGTTTCCAAAGATTTTATTTTTTAATTTTGGATTTTCCATTCATATCTGGATTGATGAAGATATACCATATCCAGAATAATTATAATATATGAATATAACGTCATATGTGCTGATCGCAAACATATAAAGATATGGCAAACAAAACCTCGTGTTATTATTATTGGGTCTAGCATTTGGTTTACACGTCACTGTAAAATATTAGTGGACCTTCTATCGATATCGATATCCTATGAATATCGAGGCCGAAAATATTACCCTAATTCCAACTGGTTCACCACCTTATAAGGTTAGATACTTGAATTTAATTTAAAAGGTTCTTGAACATCTGATATTAGATATAATCGTGCGCTGCAGTTCCTGTGTGGGTTTATTTCGATATAAACGCAACATACTTTGCGGACCTGGTTTTACTCAGGTAAGCTAAAATATTTTTACAAATTTCTAGTAACTTCACACACGCTTTCCACACGTGCAAATATGTTAAAAAATATGTAACACCTTTTAAAAATTGCCACCCACTTAGATTTCTTTAGAGGTTAAATTTTTTAGATCTTTTTGTTAAACTTATTATACAGGGAAATATGTATATTCTCTCTCAATTTTTTAGCCTCAGTATTTTGAGCCGGGCGATTTAACACAAATAAGGTAGCAATACATGCGTATTTGTCAAATTTATATTATATTTCTGAGCACAATATTTAAAACATGTACATGAATTATTACACCAAGTGGGTACAAAGCATCGTGGAAATGAATAATCCTTAAGATGCTTTTCAACATTTTTATTCGAGTAAAATTTCAAAGTCGCATCACTTTCGTCACGATATACGAACAAAGAAAATAATTTATAACAATTAAGTCCGTTTAAATTCATATAAACACACACACACGCACACACACATCAATTATTACGATTTTTTTTTTGTTCAGTGTTGTAATGAGTGTACGGAGCTCTGTTTTTATTTTAATAAATCAGTAATACCATATAAAAATGTTGCCACAATAAATAAGAGTGAAAATGGATTTTAATTTACAAGCAATTTAATTTTAATTTTCAATATTACTTTTTATTTTGAAAATCTTAAAAAAAAGTTTGTTTTAAATGTTTCAGTCTGACTTTGAAACTGCGTACTGTTTTAAAATAAAAGCACTGTATATAGACGTTAAAAACCATATCGAAATACACTGATACCTATTAGTGATAATTCTGTACTTGATATAACACTGAATAATTTATTATCAAACAATTCTATTTTTTTGTCATATGATAAATCTACTAGGTCAAGAGAGAAAGTCAAGGTTTTCATCGCTAATTTCAAATCGCTTAATAACAATGTAATTATTGTGAAATGTTTCATTGTTCTATATAATATAATATCTGTTTCAAGTTAACATAGTTTGCGTTTTTTAGTAAATAACTGACTTTCGAAAGCGTGTTCAGCGAAATCAATCAAGTTCGAAGGACTTATATTGCAGATATTCAAAATTGTAAGTTACTTAAAAAACATGAGTTTGATTAGTTTTTTTTTCTATATATTATCTCTACAATTACGTAAAATCAAATTAAATAAACTTAGTGACCTCGACACAATATACAAACATTCCTGTCGACTTTTTCGTATTGAATATTTCGAATATCTATTTTCTATTACGTCCATATTTCATAAGATTTTTTCATATTAAGTTCATAAACTTGTTTAAATTGTCTGCGAAGAAACAACATTATAATTTTCAAATATTTTTTATTCCGTTTTACTTCATAAGCGTGATGGCCTTTGTTATAATTATTTAATATTAGATGACAATAAGTATGTAAGCTAAATAGAATCGTTACTTGTATTATTAATTTTGCTAGACAGAAAAAAAAGAAAACAATTGAACTAAAGAGCAAAGATTATCAATAAGTTAACTGACGCAATTAAATGCCGCATCCACATAAACATTTCTCAGTGTTGTGACATCATACGTAGTACTTATAAGCGGAACGCGAGCGCTGGTTGATTTTGTTAGCTCTTCCACTTGGCGCATAGTTCATCTCAAACATGGACATCTGCAAACAGAAATCTGAGTGCACTGATTTATCATCATCACCTCCAGATAAGGTCAGTTATTACAAACTATCTTGTATACACTCATAATCAAATAATAAAAACGCAAATGCAAATCGAGAAATCAAGTAAAATAACTTGGAAAAAAAAAAATATTAGTCAACTATAAAAAAAAAATGGCCGTCACGGGACGCTTGGCAGACGTGAATCTAAGTTAATATTGGAATTTTTAACTATTTAAAAGAATATGGCGTTAAATAGCCCTGGCATGCGACTCACACAAAGGGTTAGAGAGAGGGGCGTAGGGTTATGATGACTAGAGAAGTGTGTGCGTTGTCTCTGGCAACACGGGAGTTTAAAGTGTCACCGTAGTGCGTTTTAGTGGGTAGTTTGGGTGATTAGCAACCTATGAGTCGCCTTACATCCCTTTCGCCTTAACCTGAGCCTGGATGATGCGTCTGCAAGTATAAAAAAAGGGATCATGACTGTATAGGCGAACATCAACCCATTTGCTTTCGCGACAGGCGAGTTGTTTTCGATGTTACTACCAAAGTGTGCCAATAGATGCGTCATACCAAAAAAATCTACTTCATTTGTTACATCGAAAATTTACCTCATATGATAGAAGTAACAACGTCTTTAGACGTATTGGACGGGTTTTATCAAGTAAAATCTTCAAGGTCACCACCGATAGGCTCGCGTCACGTGATACGAACAAAGAAAATAATGTTATAAATCACGTTAGTCGATATTTATCTAAATACATAAAAAAAAACTATGTATAAATAAAGTCAATAAAGCTTTATTTATATTTTGTACTGGGCTTGCGCAAAAAATTATTCACTCATTACCTGAATTAATATTATAAAACGGAAGTGTTTGTTCCTTCGACTGCGTTAATGTTATGAACTACTTGTTGGATTAAAAAAAAAAAACATTTTCTATCTGATAGATCAATCAGCGAGGAATTTATTAAGCTATTTAACATCACGCTACCATCAATAAGAGCAAAGCTGTATTGAAAACATTTATATTAACGGGCAAGAATGATTAAATAATAAAAAAAAAACATACCATATAAAAATTATTTTAGGTATATAATCGATCGGAGTATCGATAGATGTGAGAACTCGATTAATATGAAACATTCGAAAGGTACCAATATTGTACCGAAAGCAATATACTGTTTTATGTTTTCAAACTTCTGTCATGTTACTTCTGTTGGCAAATCTAGACCATTGCTTCAATTTTTCTTCCAAAAGCGAAAATAGCGAATTTATATAAACGCCTTATTGTGTCAGAATTTTAACCCTTAAATGCATATTGATGTATTTATATACCAATAAGTTTTTGTTATACATACAGACTATATTATTATATGATCATTACACTTCTTACTATGAGTTCCGATGTGTTTTAATGGGAAAAAAAACCCACGAATTTGTGTGTGTCAAATCTTGAATTTAAATTTTACTTCCCCGTGAACATTTTGCATTTGCATTACCTTAAGTGTAAGTACAGGTATTAATATACTATCAGATGCCATCTCTTCATTCACTCCCTTTTCTTTCATCTCACTTTTCAAACACTCTGCCTATCTCTTCTTTTGTCTTACTCTTCCTTTCCAACCTTCAACATTCATATCCATTGGTTTTCTCACTACATGCGTGTTCGCTTTTCCCATGACATGTCCGTACTAAGGCAAACGACTACCTTCCAACTTTCATTTCCACTTCAACTTTTCACGACTACCTCCATTTTTAAACAACATCAAACGTATTAAATTAGTGACTCTGTCATATAACAAAAATTATTAAATAATTTCCGGTTCCGCGCGAACGAAGTCGCGGACACAGCTAGTATACACATACATAGGTACTCAAATGCAATACATTTACGTGCATCGCTATAAAGAATTACTGTCGTTTGCGATCAAGTCGGGCTTGTTTACACCACGATTCCGCTTCTAGGAACTGACATTCCTTGTAGGTCAAAGGTTTCTCTCCCATTCTTCGTAATGCATGAACAAACAAATGTGTATGAGTGTCAGTTCCGACGCACGACTGAAACGTACCGCATATGGTACGGACTGTTTCACGATTGTCAAAATGAGAGGTGCGCAGGTTTTTTTTTTTTATACTTAAGGTTTACCGTTATGGCCGTAATCTCACCTGATCTTAAGTGACGATACGGCCCAAGTTGGTAGACACGCTAAACCTGTGGAGGAACTGGCTCTCAAGTGCTGCTGCCGGAACACATCTATTGGTATTTGGCGGCAGGTTCACAACTAGAGGGTGGTAGCTACCCAGGCGGGCATTAGAAAAAGTCCTACCACCATGCTATGGTTTTCTCACGATGTTTTCCTTCACCGAAAGCTCAAAGCTCATTGTAGGTGCTTGGGTTCGAACCCACGTCCCTTGACGCGAAGTCGTGCACACTACCACTGAGCTATCATCGCTTCAATCTTCAATTTTCTTCAGTTTTTCATACGATTGAGTATTCCGTAAACAGCATATCCGTCCATCCATCCATTCAATCAAAAGGCGTCCGCTGCTGGACATCGGTCTCCCCCAAAGAAATGGGGGGGTTGGCGATCGCGGTAGGTGTTTGTAGCGCTCAGAAGATGCTGCTGCCCATCTCCTGGTTTTCCCTTGGTCGCCATTTACGACACCCACGGGAAGATATGGGGTGGTACATTACTTGGCCGGTACAGACACAGCCTATAAACAGCATATATGCTGTATAAACACGCTATGAGATTATTCAACCGGATCACAAACAGCACTTCGTTTAGTACTTTTTACTTTATTTGTACATATCCAACCGATATCCATATTAATATTATAAAGTAAAAAAGTTTGTTTGTTTGAACGCGCTAATCTCAGTAACTAGCAGTCGTATTTCAAAAATTATTATTTTATTTGATAGAGCAGTTATTGAGGCAGGCTTTAGGCTATTTAACATCACGCTATCACTAATAGAAGCTAAGCTATATCGAAAAGAGTTACAAGAACTGGCAACAAATATTTAATAATAATTTGCTGAACTGAAAAGTTGCTGAACATTCAGAAGAAGGCTCCAAACATTATCTTAGATTCGACAAACCACAAATCCTTGCCCAAGAACACTGATTCCTACCTAGGATGATTCACGAGGCTATTGAAATTAAAAAACATCCAAATTTCAATAGACAAGATGGTTGGAAGCTAGCACAAGCTAATTGGGATTTAATTAAATCGGAACCCAAAAGACCTCAAGACACCGTGAGCTCTTTCTGCGTAGATCGAAAATCTAGCAATATTAAAAATTAAACTGAAGATAGACACTGTAACATGAACTTTTCTAGACAACCTACACCTCAGTCCGGCCCGTGACCGCGAAGGTTGGAAAGCTTTCGAAACGTCGGGATCAAAATTAATAAATAACCGCGACAAAATCCGTTAACATTAGTTTTATTTCGTTGAATAATATTCGCGTAAACATAAGAAATCATTAAATAATTATTAGTTCTACGCAAACATAGTAACTAATACTTATTTGGTTCAGTTAGGAATTTATACGTGTCAAAAGCCAATGGCTGTAAAATAATACATGATTTTCTCCTTAACATCAGGATAGACGAAATGGACGGACCTTAATTTTACAATTCGGCTTATTAATAAAAAAATCTTAGTTTTTTATATGCCAAGTTTCCTATTAAAAGTGGAATAAATTTGCAAAACTACTTAATGCAGAGCCATGTTACGTCAAGTTAATTTATAATCAATGGATTATAAACATACAGTGATATGATAATTGAATTGTTAAAATAATGATATATATATATGAAGAATATTTTTTATTTAATTAATAAAGCATTAAAATAATTGTTTTAAAAGTGCAAATGTTATCGGCATCCATTATAAAAACACAAACGTAATAATGATACGTTCCGACGCCATCTTGTTTTATTACGTTCATATCAAATGTTTTTGTTATAAAAAAAATATAATCACATAGAAACTCTTTACGATATAAATGTAGATAACAGAAAATGTCAATGCGTTGTTTGTTTATGTTTATAATTTGATATACAATTTTATAATCTGTGAAATTGCGAAAATCATATAACTGTTACTAAAGTTATGTTTTTTTTACATGGTATTTTTTATGTTATTGTTTGATTACAAGTTTTTAACATTATTATTTTTATTTATTTAATATATATTGAAGTTAAACCTTTTTACGAGCATTTTTCGTTTTTTTTTAAACAGCGAGCAAAGGTGAACTTGTTTTACTTCTTTTTTATTCTTGGCAACTTAGACAATTACTGCCATTTTGAAGTAATAAGATTTGGGCATTTCGGGCTGGCGATTCTATCTTCAACAAGATGGTAAATTCTCTTGGGAGTTTTTGTGGCAACTAATATATCATGTTCAGAATGATTTTTCACATTTCACTTCACCTATGCTCTTCAGCTACACTACATTACGTAAAACGTTAACTTTATTTACACAATATAGGGCTAAACAACTAAGTATATGAATAAAAATAAAGATCACAACACGACAGACCAAGACCACTTCGATCTAGATCTGATCTGTCGATCGTTCGATCATTTCATAGGAAGCAAACACATCCTTTTTTTGATAATGTTAACTTTTTAGGACGTATTTACTTTTTAATCTTGTTTTTTTTTTCAATTATGTTTTAGGCATTATATACTATTATATTATTGTCTGATAATATGCTCTTTGATTGTATTTTTCTTTACATGTATACAATCGTAAGTTATGTCCTCATCAAGAATGGTATTAATTTAATTCTGGGTATTTCAAATACATTCTTAGATATTGCTACCGTCTTTTATCTCTGCACCACCTAAAGCTTGACTGTTAGAGAACGCATATGGCATTAAATCCACCATTATCCCAAACATAAAGTGTAAATAAATAAAGTTGTTGTTGATAGTCAAATTGAAGTCTGTTGATGTCTGTCGATGAATATCTACATACGGGTCCTTCCATTACATTTAGTCTGTCGATCATTAAAGCGACATCTTCGCTTATCAATAACGCAAAAATCTATGAACTATAAACAACAAAAACGAAGCAGCGTACTTTATCAAATATTCTAATTGGCCTAACACAGTGATTTCAAACATTTGTAACCATTATTTAATTATGACCGAGAATAATCGGGCACCGACATTAGAGTGATATCGCATCGGGCCGAAGGTTATCTATAGCTAATTCCACAAATGGGACAACGCCCTTATCTCACTTTGTGTTGTTCAATTGTTATGAGCGTTCGTAGGTCACGCAGTGACGTAACACGCACAGTGAACCTCCGGTTTTAGTGGTAGGATATTGCCAAAATTGTAACTTACTAGATGTCTAACTTACTCCCCCCCATATTCCGTTAGGTTTCGAACAAAATTGAAAAATATATTATTATTATCACAAAAATCGCAAAAAATTAAATATGTGCATAAGCTAATTATAAAATTCAAGTTAATTATGTAGGTTTTTTTTAATAATTGTCAAACCAAATCAAATCAAAAATCTTTATTCAAGTTAGGCCCTAAGAAGGCGCCTATGAACGTCAAAACTACGTCCGGTTCGGAAAGTAACGCAGTCATCGAGAAGAACCGGCAAGAAAATCGATCTGCATCGTTTTTTATGTCTTTTTTTTTTAATATACATAATAGTGTATTGTGTTATAGTTGTTATTAGCGGGTGGACAGAGAGAAGTGTCAATTCCAGACATCACGATCGCTCACATATTGATCAACCCTATAATAGCCTTTTGACATCAAAACCCGTTTGACATGGTTCTTGAACCTACGGTCCGGGGATTCAGTAATATGCTTTGGGACTTTATTATAAAACTTGACACTATTACTTACAAAACTGTTACTTGTCTTACTCAGTCTAAAATAGAGAGTGACCAGTTTGTCGCGATTTCTAGTATTCAAATTATGGCGGTCTTAAACGATATATGGTTTTTGTGAATTTTTGCAGACATACATTAAGTTATCAAGAATATATTGGGAGGGCAAAGTTAAAATACCGAATTCCGAAAACTTACCCTTTAATGATTCGCGAGGTCTCGTATTGTAAATGGCTCGAAATACTCGTTTGTGTAAAAAGAAATACGATGTCAACCTCACCTGCTGTCCCCCACAGCAAAATAGCATAAGACATTAAGTTACGGAAGTAAGCGAATTAGATCAACCTAGCAGTGGCAATATCTGTCACCTGTCGAATCTTACAAACAGCGACTGCAATAACTTAACCTTCCCGACAATCTTTTTATGTGAGGACACAACTCAACTGCACTCAACTGACAAGCCAACACTTAAGAGCTACTACAAAGAGCACGTTAAGGTATAGGAGATATTTATTATATTAATAGCTGATCCGGTGAACTTCGTACAACCTAAAATCGATGTTATTTATAGTAGCTTAGAATCAAAATCGATTTGACCGATTTGTATTTTTAGTTCATTTTTATTTTACATCAGCTATAATCAATCCCAATCAACCTTCCAACTTCTGAATGAATGAAGCTTGTTTACAAATCGTTGGAATCATATGAAATTTAAATATAAGTAGATTCAAACCCACTTTCCTTGACGCGGCGTCCGTACTCAATACCAACTGAGCTATCATCGTTTCATTAATTTTCATATGATAAGATTTAAAAAAATCTGTTCGGTTTTTTTGTATATACTATCCTTGTCTTGAGCATAACGAAACAATACAAAAAAAAAATTAATTTGGTTGAGTCGTTCGGAA
This sequence comes from Actias luna, assembly GCA_039707435.1. Lineage (NCBI taxonomy): Eukaryota > Metazoa > Arthropoda > Insecta > Lepidoptera > Saturniidae > Actias > Actias luna. Next base: position 19,613,677 of record JAZHAC010000001.1, on the reverse strand, counting down.
GCTACGCGCGTACGTACATACATTTCGGTGTTCCTTTTTTATATATATGTCAAGTCAGAATATCAGCTCTACACTATATACTAATACATGTAAATGTATATCATATTTTCTGTCAATAAAACTTAAATACACCCTAAATAACCATTATCTACGTGCGTATAGTGTCCAAAAGAATGAAAAATACACAATATTTACAAGCCAAGAATTTATATCCGAAAATACTGGAGGAGGTACTTACCCGAGAAGGAATTCCGATTAATGATTACGTAGGTAGTAACGACAGAGTTTAGAAACTACTATAATCTAGATTTTACACGCGACCTCGCTTGCTTTTGATTTTGTCAAACAAGCCTAATGACGTCATAAAAGTTTATCCCTCTCTTTACCCCCACTTCCAAATAAGTTTTTCGGAAGAATCGTATCCGATCACCGTCTCCGGGTTTCCGTCTATCTCCATACTAAAATTCATCATAATCTATTCAGCGATTGAGGCGTGAAAGCGAAACAAACGGGCGAACTCACTTTCGCATTTATAATATTACAAAGAATTTGTTTGACTTTTAATATTTTTGTAAACATGTATATGTTAAAAGATTTTAGTTCGGAAATTAATCGGGTGTTATTATTATTTATATTGTTATAATATTTACCATAATATAAACTATACAAAATTATATCAATAAGAAAGTACCAATTGATAGCAATTAAAAAAAAATATGTATACAAGTGCCTATAAGATACCATATAAATACTGTGCTCGTTTGTTAGTATGTCTGCCCATGTGTCACGTGCAATGTTTTTTTTTTTAATATTAACTTTTTTTCTCCAGCCTAAACTAATGGAGGGTGGCAACTACATACGTGAAGGTCGCGACTCAAGCAAGTCGACATGGCTGTTGTTTTCGCCCGCTACTCCTGACGAGGCCGGTTCGCTTGCGAGATTCCTCAGCATATTTTCCTCGCATGGCGTGAACCTTAGCCACATCGAATCCAGATCGTCTGCTAGACGACCAGGATACGAATTCATGGTGGAATGCGAGCACGGTGCGGGCGACTTCGGCGCTGCTCTGGAAGAACTAAAAACAAACGTTGGTTATCTGAATATCATATCAAGGAATTACAAAGATAACAGATGTAAGTGATACATTCATTCGATAATTTTAATTTTTACTAATACATATAATCACTTTCCTATATATTTAGGATGGTATATGTATATTACGTCCATAGGTTCCAACTCATATGCATACTATCGAAAGTACCAGAATTTATACTTCAAATATCAATAATCTACAAGAAAAAGTATGTCTAAATCCGTAAAGAGGCCGTCGACAAATTACATCACAGGAATTTCAGACTCCTTTCTCGTGTGTGACGTCATAAATTTGGCAATTTTACTTCAGGAAATTATTAGATTCTCTTCCTAAGCCCTATCCCACCTACGTAGGGTCGGCACAACATGTTTACTTCTTCCACGCTACTCAATCATCAGTCATCTCAATATTCACTCTTTTTATACACATATCATTCGTCCGTCCGTTCATATCTTTTTCGGTCTTCCTCTTCTCTTACATCCATTCACCTTCATACTTAACATTGTTTCTATTGAGAAGCAATAGAGAAACAGTAAGTTTTAATTAAAAATTCACGTTCACAGCCGCCGTTCCATGGTTCCCGCGCAGAATTCGCGATCTGGACCGCTTCGCCAACCAGATACTGTCTTACGGAGCGGAATTAGACTCCGACCACCCCGGTTTCACCGATCCCGTGTACCGAGCCCGCCGCAAGTACTTCGCCGATATCGCCTACAATTACAAACACGGGCAGCCGCTCCCGCACGTGAATTACACCAAAGAAGAGATAGACACTTGGGGAGAGGTGTTCAGGAAACTGATACAACTGTACCCGACGCACGCTTGCAAGGAACACAATCACGTGTTCCCCCTACTAATCGAGAACTGTGGATACAGAGAGGACAATATCCCACAGTTGCAAGATGTTTCCAATTTCCTCAAAGGTAAGTTTTTTATATCCAATTAAAATCACACAAGGTATCAATTCTTGTATCGTAATATCTGGTTCAGACAAATGCCTTGATCTATTTTATAATATAACTTGCTAGTCTGGCAGATCTCATACTGCCTTTCCGGTAGTCAAACGTGCCTCCTGTTGAATTCAGATTTAGAATCACTTAGCGGGATAAAACTAGCTAGTCTTTTAAGTTTCGTTAAAGTTAGACTAAGCACTTATTAAGCAGTTTCAGCGAAGAGCGCAGTCAATCATCGTGGTACGAAAATTTAATGATATCCAATTTTGAAAGATATGTACGTTTCAATATACATCGCTGGGGGCTAATTATGATAAAATATCGCATGGAATTAAAAGCCTGTTCTTGAAAAGAGGCATAAGTTAAGGTAAGACGATAATGTTTTTGCAGTTTCGAACGCTTTAAATTCCCGTTTACAATGTGATATAACAAAGGCATCACAATGGCTTGTTTCGTTCGCCACGTATCAGGATTAACCAGAGAAGAAGAGACTTACAAAAAAACTAAGCACTGACGAACCGTTAAGTATTGTAAAGCTCTTACAGGTCATTAATTTTTGAACAGCTTTTACCAATTTAAAAAAATTATAAGATCGGTATTTCACCATGCTTGTGGTGTGTGACCTTAAAGCAACCCTAAACGTGTTCCTTCCTAAATCCTAAAGTCTACTAATAGATTATGTATGAAGCTATATATTCAATATGTAATAAGCAAATAAATTCGCAAACTAATTTCAGACTGCACCGGATTTACTCTCCGCCCAGTAGCTGGGTTACTCTCATCGCGTGACTTCTTAGCCGGTCTCGCTTTCCGGGTGTTCCACAGCACGCAGTACATCAGACATCACTCCCGGCCGCTTTACACTCCGGAACCGGACGTCTGCCATGAGCTGTTAGGACACGCACCACTCTTCGCAGATCCCGCCTTCGCCCAGTTCTCGCAAGAGATCGGCCTCGCTTCTCTGGGAGCTCCTGACGATTTCATTGAGAAATTAGCTACAGTGAGTTAACTATGTTTAGATTTTTAACATGATATATTTATTGGTGTGACTATCGATATTATTATATATATTATACTGTGATATTATTGATTGTGATGAAATTGGGTTAGCTGTTCTGCGTACACCCACATAGGATTTTGGTCCTAAAACGTTTGTTTTTTCTTACGTTAGACGCATGTTAGTTCTAGTAAAGAAGCAATATCAAAGATTTACTATTGAATACATTTTCACCACTTAATAAAAACATAAGATGCGAACGAAGCGCGTGGGTGACAGTTTATTTTTTAATGTAAAGGTTTATAGGATTAAATCGATTGTACCTAAGACCACACATATGACTGAAGTGAGACATCACTATATCTCAACCTTTAGTCGCAACCAGCCGAACAATGTTACACAAAAAGTTTGCAGCTTAGAATTCCAATAACAGAACGGGGGACCAACTTCTTAGCAAACGATTCTCTGTGCGGGTGCCAGGTCCATCGTGTGGTAGGGAGGGAAACTCCGAGCAATGTTCGAGATTTGTGACTCATATGTAGGCTTAAGGGGCCCCTTGTCGCAGCGCGTCAACACTCACCTTCACCACTCGGGTTTTTCTCCCTACCCAGCCAAATTTTGTAGGAGCCTGCCAGCGCAGCTTTAGAAGCACGTTCTGGTGTAGAACTTACTGCATTCCTAGACAAGCCAAGAGCTTTTAGAAGGTTATAGGGAGATTTAGCTGGTATACGTCTCGCTTCTAGTTCGACCGAGTAAGAATTGACCTACGTCCTTCAAATTCAGGCCATTTAGTAGCTCGTAGTATTTATTTATTTTTATAACGTGGTCCTTAGATATGTTTGTTTCCCATGGTATAGTAAGCTCAACTAGTAGTATGTGTTAAGTTGTTCTAGAATAAGTGGAAAAGGTAATAGGAAAAATGAACGTAAAAAATTAAAAGTTGTCTCTCTTGTATTTGAATTCAAAGATTCCGAGTCCTCCATCAAGCTAAGGTAGAATTCATTTAGCAAACTACAAACTACTATTTGCTGTCTTTATGATTTTTAATTTGGTTGGCAGAATGAGTGCACAGTAGTTTAACTACCTCATGATGCGCTCTGATAGACAAGCTATCTTATCTGATAGTGGCTTTGATGCAAGCTTCCAAGCCTTTTGACATCCGAATATATCTCAATTGCCTCCCTAAAATGTTATATATACATCGGCTGATAACTAAGGCTACGTTCCACTTAGCGTTTACAACGATAATGGACACGACCGTGAGTTTTCTCGTTCCAGTTGGTTGCTAACTTTACAATCATTCATTCAAGTGGAATGGAGTATGAATACACCGTTGCACTTGGGTATTATAAGCTTGTCGTGGGAGACAATGAAGAAGCCATTACTGACGTCTTAGTCTCGACTGCAACGACCGTGGTCGCTATGTGGAACTGATAGCTGGTTATATGAACTGATAGCTAAAATCACGAGTCCTTTTGAACAATTTGCAGTGTTTTTGGTTCACCGTTGAATTCGGGCTTTGCCGTCAAGAAGGCAAGTTGAAGGCTTACGGCGCTGGCCTACTCTCCTCGTTTGGCGAGCTGCAGTACTGCCTGTCGGAGAAACCTGAGCTCAAGGAATTCGAGCCCGAGTCGACTGCCGTCACTACGTATCCCATCACGGAGTACCAGCCAGTATACTTTGTTGCCAACAGCTTTGAAGATGCTAAGGACAAGATGATGTGAGTATATTTAGTAGTAAGTTTATTTAGCATACAAACAAGTCCAGCAAAATATGTATTTTATGCAACTTATGTTTAGTTCTGTTAAATTTAATTAAGGGATATTCATTTATTATGTAAGTACCAGAAACAGGAGGGTAGTTCATTGTTTAGCTGTTTTTTGATGACTTGAGAGACAGGGGTGAGGGTAAGGAAGAAGAAAATACGTCAATAGTGTCTTTATAATGGTCAGAAAACTTTCGACTTTAAAGGGCAATGTTTTGCGACATCGGTTTCAAGTTATAAATTTTCCTGTTTAGTACGTAACTGATAGAGTTTGCATCTACAAAGTTCATTTGTTCAAGTATTTCCTCACAGTCAACTAAGCCATGGATTAACTTATAAAGGCATATAATCTCAGCTACTTTCCGCCTACAAGACAGCATTTTCATTTTAAAATATATAGGTGTGTTTCGATATTTTAACTATCATGATTGGTTTGCTAAGCATAACAAAGCATTCTGCTTTGAACTGCGGTTACCAAGATGCAAGATCACCAGTCAGTACATGCGATTTTGAATGGTTTAAAGTAATGATGGCTCTGTTGGTGGCATGTACGAGTGCTGCGTCAATGGACGTGAGTTCGAATCCCTGCTAAAATACTTTCGATAATGAAAAATATCGTGGTGAAACCATAGCATAGTGGCGGGGCTTTTTGCAATGCCCACCTGGTTAGCTACAACCCTCAGACTGAACATGTGCCGCCAAATACCTATAGGTGGGTTCTGGCAGTTGCACTTGGAAGGAAATTCCTCCACTGGGCTTCGCGTGTCCCTTATCTTGGACCACTATTTTAAGTAACATATTAGATATTTAGATTGTGGTCAAATTTTTATACGTACAACTAATTTAAAAAAGTTTTGTCGCCTAATAATTAGTATTTTTATCAATACTTCGAAGTTTCACGTACGTTTTGCAAATCGCAGATACTGATTTAGAAAAAATGGAATATACTACTAATGTATATATATAGATATATTTTTTTTTTCCAGAAAATTCGCTCGTACCATTCCCCGTGACTTCGGAGTCCGTTACAGTCCATACACGCAAAGTATCGACATACTGGACTCGTCGAGACAGATGAAGGACCTCCTGCGCGAGGTCCATCAAGATATGGACTTACTTATCAATGCAATGGATAAAATATAGAATACAAAAAAAATATACTACAATATAAACTTTATTCAGGAGAAATTTCTTTGACGGCGATAAAATAATCAGCCCAGAATTGAGAGTAAAGAAAGAGGTAAAATCCAGAACGAAGGAGAAATAAATCTCCTCAGTTTTTGGTTATTCACGTCACACATCTGTGCGTTCCATGTTAAGTACTTTCACTTCTATTACTATCCAATATTTTTTAATATTTATTCGCGGAACTGTATCCTCGCTGTGACCTATGCACTTAATTTGTAATTATGTAACGTTTTACAACAACAACATAAGTATATGGTATGTTATTATGTAAAATAGCGATTTTCTAAAAGGGAAAATTGACGTACATTTTCCGTAGAGCGTCTCTGTATCGATATAGCCTAGTCTAAATATAGATTTAAACTTAAATTGTTAGTTTTAATATAGGAATTAAAAGCGGGTCTACAACGCGACTGACTTTAAATCATTTTAATAATTACTTGGCGTTTACAAAATTGACTGCAGATTTCTTATGTTCACGCGAATATTATTCATCGAAATAAAACTAATTTAAACGGATTTTATCGCGGTTATTTATTAATTTTATTCCCGGCGTTTATAATCGCGGTCACGGGGCGGGCTGAGGTGTAGGTTGTCCAGAAAAGTTCACGTTACTGTGTCCACCTTTAATTTAATTTTTGTTATTGATAGAGTTCCGATTTACGCAGAAAGAGCTCACAGTATCTTGAGGTCTGGCAATTGGTCTTTTAGGCTCCGATTTAATTAAATGTATAATTTAAAAATATTGGCCTAAGAAAACGCACAATCGCAGAATGGGTTAAGGGGCACATAGTGGCAGTCAAACATCGACAAACACATAAGTCGGCCATAGCAGAACACCTGCTACAAGACGGTCCTATCATTGGATAGAATTACGTGAGCCAAAAGTCCTTCCCACAGATTGTTTCTACTACCCTAGAACTGTTAGGGAAGCGATAGAAATTAAAAAGTATAACATCGGGATGATGGACTAAAATTATCTATGGCATGGAATCCAGTGATAAGACGACACAAGCCTCGGGTTCCATCGATGCATGTATCGTCAGATATAGTGAGTGTAGTGTGCCGGAACATCATTAGTGATAATGAACGAATGAGGGTAGTTACTAGAAACTGCTCTTTGTAACGAAGACACCGCAACACTTCAGTCGGCTCGTGACCACGGCCTGTGTAACAAGTACGGAACGTCGCGTTTTAAACCCGTATTTAATTTCTATATTAAATCGTTATTTTGTATATTCAGTTTTCGCTACTCACGTCATATTTCTATGTGTAATCCTTCTTTAGTAATATCATGTCTATGACGCAGTTTTTTTATTATTATTTATTCGTGGGAACTTAGCCTCGCTGTGACAAACATAATTAATTAGTAATTCGCAATATTTTTCTCCAATACTATAAGTATATTTTTAAGTTAGCTTATAAAAGGGAAAATTATCGTATATTTTCTGAAAGGGGTGTCTGTATCGGTGTTATAGTATAAGACTAGAATAAATCTAGATTTTAATTTTTAGATCATAACATATTCAACGGATCACTGTGACTTTGTGAATAAAATGATACGGATATTTTGAAATTATTGAATTCTGAATTGAGAACATTTTTAATTAGAAAAATTGTATCTTGAGTCAATTGGATTATGTTAATTATATAAATACTAGCTTTTACCCGCGGCTTCGCTCGCATTGAAGCCATCAAATAAGATTTTTTATTTTTCGAAAAACATCTTTTTTTTCAATAAAAAGTATCCTATGTTACTTCTAACACCTCCAAGAATATGTGTACAAAGTTTCATAATGATCGGTGAAGTAGTTTTCGCGTGAAAGCGTAACAAACAAACTTACATTCACATTTATAATATTAGTAGAGATAGTTAGTGTATAGAGTGTCTAAATAAATTAAGCATGTTATAACAATATCTCATACTCGACAGAATTTCTATAGAGCTTATTTGTTTGATCCAACATCGCTTACAATGTTACTTATAATCCGTTCATTTTAATGTAATAGCGGGAAAACGAGCAACCGTGTCACCTGATAGTAAGTGATCACCGCCGCCCATGGACACCCACAACACCGGCGGAATCGCTGGTGCGTTGCCGGCCTTTATAGGAGGAAATGGCTCTCAAGTGCAACTGCCGGAACACACCTATTGGTATTTGGCGGCAGATTTTCAACTTGAGGGTAGTTGCTAGCCAGGCGGGCATAATTTTAAGATTTGTTAAAGAAAATTGTATTATCAAAGATAAATAGGTAGTAACTTATCTAAACATGTATAAAAAGTTATTTTTGAAGTGAAAACTTCAATAGGCGCGTTGAGTACGTTTTGGGTGAACAAAAATCATGGAACTCGCGTCATCGTCACCGAACGCTTTCCATTTATGTAGAGAGTGTATGCGGATTGTTAATTACGAGCTTGTCATATATAAACGCTTGGTAGATCGGTTTGACGTGCGACTTAATAATCGCGCGTACGCAAGGTCCATCCATATGTTTAGGTTTCAAACCTAAATCCTTAATCCTTTTTTTTTTATTATTTTGTAAAATATAGTATTCACTTCTGTCGCCTATACTCATGACTGCTTAATTTTTTAAATTGGTATTGCGAAGTTATATTTTAATAGATTGAAATATAATAAATAAGTAATTAATGAACTACAAGTGTTGCCAACATTAACAATGTTACACAATTGTTTATGTCTTTTAAGTAGAAATCCTTAGACGTTATTTAGACGTTAAAATATTGAAAATAGGATACATTGCATCATAATCTACAATAAAAATTATTTAATCCTAAACAATACGTAAAATTTTACTTTATATATATCTTCATCAATTATATACATACATATAAATGTAAAAAATCAATAAAGATGTTTATTTTGGATAACAAATAAAAAGAAAAGGTAGTTTTATTAACCAACATAATATATTTAATAATTTGTACATAATGAACTTGGACAATCTATAATTGTAGCAAAAACGATTATCTAAGTGATATAAACGCCGCTTAATTAAATACATTATTATTAATATAGAAATTTACAATAATTAAGAATGTTATATGCTATTTACATTCAATGACACCGAATATTAATATAATTACATTGAAACGATGCTACGTAATTGACATACTACATCTAAGATTGCATTTTACCGATACATCGCGACAGTTTGAAATTGTTTGGCACTAAAGACCTTTATATAACACACTTGACACACCAGTCATATATGTAACGGAATACCTTGGAACATAATTTACAGCCATTTCAATACATCGGATTTACTTGAAACTGCGCGCTTATGAAGGGCAGAAAACAATACCATAATCTCATAAGTTTGTCCCGTTATCTTGACCAGAGTCTTCATGATTAGCGATTATTAGCAAAAACCTCAAAACAACACTTAAAAGGATAGCAAAATCAAAACAGTATCAATAAATTTTTTACTAAAAAAAAACAAAACACGTTTTAGTAGAAAATCATTTTCAGTAAGTTTAAAATGAGGTTACAGTAATTCATTTCGCGGTAAATGAGACGTGGTGTGCGTGATGACAATTGTTGTGAAAGTATGTCGGTCAGAGTTGAGTCGTTATTGAAATATCTTTTTTAATCATTATAGCTTCGTTAAGCGCCTTCTTAGGGCCTAAATTGAATTTGATTTTCATTTGCTTCATTTTAAACTTACTGAAAATTATTTCTTTGTTTTTTTATTGAAACGTATTTTTTTAGTTTTTAAACTGTTAAGTTTTATTATATTTTGATGGGTTTAAGAAAAGGCGAAAGTGTACATTAGTAATAATTCTATAGATATGATAAACGTTTTGACATTATTCTAACGAAGGCCATATCTCAATCATTCCCACAAACAAAGATGCCTAATCTTCGATTATCTCATCGATTCTCTAGAACGATTTCAATAGATCGATGTTTCTGGAATTATGAAATTAAAATAATACCGAGAATGGGTTTAAAATACTATTGACACATTAATACTATTATTATAAACATTAAAGTAATAGTATAAATACAACATGAAATGAAAGTGTTAGTATTAAATAAATTAATAATGTACGAAGGAGAACGAATTAGGAATTGAAAACTAATATATAATTATGGGCAATAAAACACATTTAGTATAAGGCATTAGTAAATAGAAACCGAATTGTCAAATAAGGTCTCAGGTCTTGTCCGAAGTTCGTACAAGAAAAAATCGGAACAAGACAATTTTGTCTGACTGGACCACGATGCCCACACACTGGTCGTAATACCCAGCGTAGTTGCACGCTTAGGCGTATATTCAGATTCATTTTTAGCATAAACTTTTCTATGTTACTAACGATCGCTGAGTTGAGGATACAAATTACAAAAAAAAATTATAAAAGAACCATGAAAATCAAAAACTAAATAGCCTAGAACTATGTCACTGTATACGTGCAGTAACTACTGGCCAGATTTCTATATTTTGACATACCGATGAGAAATATTATGGGAAAATATATGGGACACTTTTTTATCCCATAAAAAGAAAGGGTCTCTCCGGGATAGGGGATAAAACGCTAAGGTCCATACAGTATGACAGACCACTTTGAAAATCGACACGTATTCGTATTTTAGTATGGAAAACTTTTTTAGGCTATACCAGAACGTGATAAGAGCTTTTAAGGCAAGTTATAGAGTACTGAAAAGCGTCGAATAACTGCGGATACAACAAGGATAGTGAAAACGGGGACACAACAATAATTTTGAATTTTTTTATATAATTATTGTTATTATTACGAAGTAGAAATTTCCTTTTTTTTTTTTGAAATATTGTTGACAAAATTCTATAGTGTTAATGCCAGCGAACGTATCACAGTTACTTATAAAATAAATAAATAAATGCCCGTTTAACATTTATACAGTTAATATAAACGGTACCATAAATAATAATTTGGAAAATCTTACAAGTAATAATTTAGAATATTTTTATATTAAAATCACTAACATATATTTATACATGCCGTGAAGATATGTATATTTATATTAATTATTATTTGGACTAATTTATATTACGTGATAAACGATTAAATTATCAATAAAAATAATGCGGGAATATATGGACGCACTTTAAAAATAAAATATCAAACTTTAAAATGTTTAGCTTTGAAATTAAATGTATGAATTTTAAAAAAAAGTTTGGAAAATTCAAAAGTAGACGCCTCATATTAGCATTTTTTTTTTTGTTTATCTAATAACAATTCAACCACATAGTATCAGACCGTGAAAAGTATTAGGGTTCTATTCTTAATCATACTGAAGCGTGAGGAAAAGAAAAAACTTGATTAGTAAAGTATTTCGGTCGTTATCGTGATAACATACAGGATCCGCACATACAGACACACGGACGACTGAGAGAGAACTTTTTTAAACAGATTTTTAACTAGTTTAAATAACAAAAATATAATGAGTGAGTAAAAATAATGTTTAACTTGATATGTGCTTATATATAATATTTTACAAATGCAATATATGATAAATAGAGACATTTTAAGTTTGAAAAATCAATTGTTTTGCGTGAAGTGACAGTAGTACCCAACTCAACGCTTCGCTTACGAGGCGTGCAATAATGGTTTCCACTATAAATATGCATAGGTTTAAAATGAACCAGTAGGCGGACTGGAGTGTTCCAGAAGTGTGAGATATGTCGGTGAGATGGTAAAAGGAAGCGAGGTGCTGGGTTAGGTTAGGTTAGTGATAACGTGTGATAAGAAACAGCGCGAGACGACACCTAGATATGTATATTTCTTTTGTAAATTTGGTTCATGTTTATTAAAGCGATAATACTAAATTACAGATGTATTATTACTTTAAAGTGCTGATATACAATATGAGAGCAGTTTCCATCAAATCTAAAGTGATATTATTAAATATATTCCAAAAAATATATCTCCCGACGATAATCTTTCAAAGATAAACTCCGCATTTATAATATGTAGAATGTAATACAAATTAAAACGGCAGGATTGGTTTTAAAACTCGATTGAAATAAATCCAAGTATCGATTTCTATGAATATTGTACTGACTACGTGCACCAACAAAATCTCGAAGGAAGATTTATTTATGCGAAAATCGATGCATAACTGGAAAACAATGTTACGTAACTTATTATAATAAAACTCTTAATTATAAACAAGGTACATACGTTACGTGTATTTATAAAATATGGAATTACACCTATTTACACAATATATATATGTATAGATCATTTTTTACAACATATACGAAGCAAGAACTGATATTGGCTTCTAATGACGAATTTTAGACTTCACTCTGCATGCAGTGGATCGAAGAGTCTTCCGAGAGTTCATCCATCGATGAGTCGGTGAAAGAAGTTCCATCTGGAAACCCAAATGAAATCATCGTATATATTATGTTCAAACTACGTATACATATGTTTATGTATAAATTGATAGATATAAAGAAATAAAATTGAGTGAAACTTTTGAAGTAAAACTTGTTATGGGTGGGCTTTGAAATTTTTAACCGCAACCTTTTTGTGTGACACTCGTTCGGGAAAAGTAAGACAATTGTAAGAAGACATTCAAATCATGTGACCTATTTAAAGATAGGTACTTTTTAAAGTACTTTTTAGAATAATTAATTTTATCAATGCAAATGAAATATACTTTATTGACTCCATTGACGCCAATATATAAAATTAAAATCGTTGTCTTTTTTAGTTAGTTAGTCACGGATTCATATAACTTTATACCTGTTAAATTCTAAGTTACATACAAGTTTATTTACAAAAACAAATAAATACTTCGAGCTACTGAATGACTTGAATAGGAATGGCTACGTGGTCAATATACACGTGGCGGAAGTGGGAGCGAGAGGTAAACCAGCTAAACCTCTCTATAACCATCTAAAAGAGCTTGGCCTGTCTAAGACTGAAGTAAGTTCTATACTAGAAAGTGCTCCTAAAGGTGCGCTAGTAGGGTCCTATCAAATTTGGCTGTTTAGGGAGAGAAACCCGAGTAGTGAAGGTGAGAGTTGACGCGTGTCGACAAGGGGCCCCGGAAAACCTACATATGAGTCACAAGTTTTTTTTTATGTTTAAGGCTAGCGTTATGGCCATAATCTCATCTGATCTTAAGTGACGATACGGCCCAAGTTGGTAGACACGCTAATCCTTTGGAGGAACTGGCTATCAAGTCTATTGAAGCTTGGCCGCAGATTTTCAGCCTGAGGGAGGTAGCCAGACGGGCACCAGAAAAATCCCTACCACCATGCTATGGTTTTCTCACGATGTTTTCCTTCACTGAAAGCTCAAGCTCATTGTAGGTGGTTGCATTCGAACTCACGTCCCTTGACACAATGTCGTACACACTACCACTGAGCTATCATCGCTTTAAAAAGGTATCGGACATTGCTCGGAGTTCCTTTCCCTACCACACGATGGACCCGGAATCCGCGCGTTGAATCGTTTGCCAAGAAATTGGTTCCCAGTCTATTATTTGAATTCTGAGCTGCAAACTTTTTATGTGACATTATTCGGGTAAAGTCGGCTTGATGCGACTAAGAGAGAGATATAGTGATGTCTCACTTCAGTCATGTGTGTGGTCTTACGTACAATCGATTTTTTTTATATCAATCTTTATAATATAAAAGAAACTGTCACCCACTCGCTTCGTTTGCATCTTACGTTTTTATTGACTGGTAAAAATATATACAATAGCAAATCGAAACAGAAATAATAAAGGGAGGATAGAGTTAAAAAACAAAATGGTACAGAACCATATACGAACATTTCCGGTTCGAATGGTTTATAATGGGCTTGTACCTTCGTCTATGTGTTCCGTAATATTATTACCTAATTGTAAGAGCCTCAAAGAAACTATATTTTCCCTATATGTAGTTACGTATATAAAAGATGGATTCCGTGTTACGATGTTCGTCAACACTAATCTTGGAATCCGCTTATGAGATTAAAAAAAAAAATAGGTTAATACATTTCGTGTCAACGGATGTGAGTTTGAATCCACCTGCTATAAGGTTTCGTTGAGGAAAAAGATCGTAAGAATATCATGGCATGGTGGTAGGATTTATTCTTATACTCACCTGGTTAGGTACCATCCTCAAGTTGAAAATCTGCTGCCAAATACCAATAGGTGTGTTCCGGCAGCTGCACTCGAAAGCCAGTTCCTCTACAGTTGCGTGTCTACCAATTTGGGCTGTATCATCACTTAAGATCAGGTGAGATTATGGCCATAACGCTAAACCTTAACTATATATAAAAAATATAGAACAGTTTTATCCCGATCAGGGATTATTCAAGGTTTTTTAGGGTAATTCAAGATTCTTGAGATCATATATATATTTTTGTAATACGTCTAGCGTTGTGACTACGATATCGTTTCATGTGAAGTGACGATGTGACCTAAGAAGGTAGACACGCTAAGCCACGTGGAGGGACTAGTTTTTAAAGTGCCACTGTGGGAACACACCTATAGGTATTTGGCGGCAGATTTTCAACTTGAGGGTGGTAATATATATTTTTGTAATACGTCTAGCGTTGTGACTACGATATCGTTTCATGTGAAGTGACGATGTGACCTAAGAAGGTAGACACGCTAAGCCACGTGGAGGGACTAGCTTTTAAAGTGCCACTGTGGGAACACACCTATAGGTATTTGGCGGCAGATTTTCAACTTGAGGGTGGTAGCTAGCAAGTTGGATGTTCGAAAAAGCCCTACCACCATGCTATTGTCTCCTTGCGATGTATTCCTTCACCGAAAGCTTATTCCAGGCGAATTCATCAAATTCAATCAATTCACTAGCAGAGTTCGAGTACTCGTAAATTAAAGATTTTGCTGGTGAATAAATAAAAATATCAGTTATGACTTACCTATTGGAACGAAGGGTGGTTTGTTCTGAAACGAATACGTGAGATGCAGGTTGATTGGCCGGCCGAAACCGACCGGATCTGTATCCCGAGACATCACTGAGAACAAAATCATCTCCAAGTCAAATAACGACATTAACACGGTAAATACTTCGCTAGAACGCAATTTCGCAACGCTTCGCCTGTTTATTATTAATTCGCACAAAGCAGAGAGACTAATTTCGACGAGATACTGACGTTAATGAATATTCCGAATGTAAATGAATTGCTTTTAAACAATATAAGCGGGTAACGGCTTCGTTATTAGAATTTTCGAATTTTTTCTTAAATCATCTATCTACATCACATTTTGAAGACTTCTTTAGCGGTACTCACATTGGGTCTGTTTTCCTTTGCCCGTGTGTTGGTGTTTTTTTTGTCTCGCGCGACTGTTCTGAAACCAGACTTGCGTCACTCGCTTGCTCAGCCCGGTGACCTGTGCGATCCTTTCGAGGTCCTGCCCGTCGGGGTTGGAATCCAGTTGGAAATTGGCTTGCAGAACTTGTAATTGCTCCTCGGTGAATGTCGTCCGGACCCTCTTTGCTTTACTTTTGTGGTAACCCTCCGAGTCGCAGCCATCTGGAACGTATCAGGTTATGCGATAACGCGCAATTTGTCTGGTCCAATCTCGAGAATACGAATTGTTTCGTTACAGAATAACGGTGAATTATTATACAAGAGTCATTTCATGGATTCCTTGCGACAATAAATAAGTGTAAAAACTATGACAACAGTTATTTTAAAGCTATGCTAGCTAAGAAGCTATTGAAAACGATACAAAAAGTATTGTTTTTTTTTTATTTATTTCAAAATTCATCATATTACGATATGTTGATGGGCGTTTGCAAAATATTGGTCAAGAATAAACTATTGAATTAAAACAAAGAAAAATACAATGATGTAACTCATTTAACTCGACCATCAAGACTGTATATTAGGAACTATGTACAGTTGAAAATCGGAGCCCATTTGCGTGCTAATATATTCTATCGAGTCATCAAAAATTTTAATTTGGTCTTTTATTGATTTCAAGTGACAGTGCGGCCCACGACACGTTAAACCTGTGCAAGAATTGACTCTCAAGGTGCTCAAAGTGCTAGACCCATCTATAGGTACATATTTGACAGCAGATTCTCAACTTGAGAATGGGAGTTAGTCAAGTCCGTTGACGCAGCATCCGTGCTTTAAACAATTGATAATTACCATCAGAGGAAATCGATCCGCCGTCCAGGGTCTCGAGGTAATGCGGCTTACACAGCACTCTGTCTTCGTGCAGAGCGAACTGTTCACCGGTGGACAGCTGACGGCCGCACGCGTCGCAAGCGAAACACGCAAGGTGGTAGACCTGCTCGCGAGCCTTCCGGACCCAATCTGATGAAGAGATGCCGCGGCAGCACTTGGAGCACTTTGCGCCGAAACTCCTGCGGGACGGTTGCTTCATCTTATCACAATATTAACAATATCTGGACCGTTTATTTTGAGAGTGGTTTAAGTCCATTTTCTTTTGTTTCGAGCAAATTAAAGGTCACTATATTTGTTGATAATGCAATTTCATTTACCGGCCGATTTTAAGTTGTACAAAACATGGAAATTTTTTTTGAGAAATTAAACACGGACTAGTTATATATAAAAAAAAATTACATTAAATTAAGCTTGAATTACGTGATAGCTCATTTTTCTCAAAAATGGACTTACACCGCTTTCAAAATAAACGGTCCGTTTATAGAAATACAACTTCTTAGGGTGATTGGACGAGAATTTAAAGTGGGTCTCATTTAATTACATGGCAGAAAGGAAAGGTGTAACATATAGAGATGAAGAAAGGAAGCAATGTAAATCTAATACACAGTTCGCAGCCTCTTATTTTTTGAGCGCTCCGTTTTCAATAGTGTCACAACGATTACTAACATATTTACCCTGTTCAAAACCTTGTGTTTTAAATTAAAACATGCAAGCAAAGGACTAAGCATAAAGTGATAAAGCTTGTACCAATATTTTTTGTTTTAGTTCACACTTGTATTTTGCGCTTACTCTGCACGACCACTTCCGTTTGCTTACAGTAAAATAGATTTTTAAAGTACTTTTTATAAAAATAGTTAAATAAATGTAAATATTTATAGATGTAAGTACTATTGACGGCAAATACTGGGAAATCCAAAACCAACGACGACCATTGGTGATACATTTTTCAGAGACTATCGTCGATACCATGCTGACCTGTTTATAATCCTCTGACGACTCCAGACGTTTAAGCTTTATGGAAGGGTAAATATTACAATTGTTATAAATAAAAGAAAGACAAGGTAAATATAAAATTACTCAAAATTTTAACCATTACTCGAATGATTAATGAAATGTGCCTAATAGTTAGTACGTAAATACATTTTCAAGGGATAATCGAATTATTGTTATTGATAAAAATTGAGACGTTGCTTATAAAACTGCGTATGTTTCGAAAATAGAGATTAATTGTGACAAAAATCTGTAGTTATGCGACAATAAAATGCACACCCTAAATAAGGTTAGTACAGAACAGCTTCTATATACCATATGTCACTATTATAAATCGGAAAAGTTTGTTTGTTTGTTTGAACGCGATATAATTTGAAACTACCCGTCAGATTGCAAAAACGATATTTGTAATTAATAGACCAATTATTGGGAAAGGTTTTAGGGTATTTAACATCACGCTAACGCCATTAGGAGTCAAGCTGTGGTAAGTTAATTTACTAAAACTGGCAATAATTTATGTTCCACTCGAACGGAGTCTCGGTTATGGCTACAAAATATAAAAAAAACTTCATGCAATAAAACTCCACGGTCGCTCAGCATTTAAGAAAATAAAAACCATCTCGCTATATGCATTAAATTCAAAACTGTGTAAAGCTGTCGGTTGTCGGCACGCTTGTCGTCTGATGGTAAGTGATCACCGCCGCCCATGGACACCCACAACACCAGAGGAATCGCAGATACTTTGCCGTCCTTTACAGGAGGGACGGGCTCTCAAGTGCCACTGCCGGAACACACCTAATGGTATTTGGCTTCAGATTTTCAACTTAAGAGTGGTAGCTAGCCAGGTGGGCATTAGAAAAAGCCCTACCACCAAGCTATAGTTTCCTCATGAGTGTTTACTTCACCGAAAGCTCAAACTCATTGCAGGTGCTTGGATTCGAACTCACGTCCCATGCCGCGGCGTTCGTACACTCTACCACTGAGCTATCATCGCTTCAAAAACCGATCACCCATATCGAAATCTCGTTGTAAATTTGAATTATACATTTTAAAAGAAACATAATGTTATAAAAGTCCCGTAAAATAATCGATAAGGTAAAAAAAAACATATATATGTTCCTATTTTATATATTATGTATGTTCCCTATGGAATCTAAAAGTGACTGGGCCGATTTTAGTTTTAATTCAACGCGAACGAAGTCACGGACAAATAATAGTTAATAAAAAATATAAATTATTTGTTCCGTGTGATTTTTTCATATATTATTGTAATCAGACACCGAAAGTATCGAATTGATTGAATTTTGTAATCTGCAAATTAAATGTAAATTAAAAAACTTACGCCAAACATCTATAGGTATGTTTTGACGCTTACGCTGGGGATTCAGTCTCTCTACTAGGCTTATCGTCACTTAACATTAGGTGAGATTGTGACTGTAGGTAAATAGGTTACCTATTATTAGGTATGATAATTAGAATACGATTCGTAATAAAGATCTGCATTTTATATAATAATGGGTAGATATTAACTTTTTATTTATATTTAGTATAAACGGATAATATAAATTTAAAAGTAATGTTTATACCAACAACTCTGACAAAGTATATGCTACTCCTGCCCATTTTTGACCACAACGCCTGCTGCAACTGCGACGTCCATGTGTTCTCCAAATGGCCAATCCAGCCAATCTTCGATAGGAAGGTTTTTTTTTATACTTTAGGCTTAGCGTTATGGCCATAATCTCACCTGATCTTAAGTGACGATACGGCCCAAGTTGATAGACACGCTAAACCTGTGGATGAACTGGCTCTCAAGTGCAGCAGCTGGAACACACCTATTGGTATTTGGCGGCAGGTTTACAACTTGAGGGTGGTAGTTAGCCAGGCGGGCATTAGAAAAAGCCTTACCACCATGCTATGGTTTCCTCACGATGTTTTCCTTCACGAAAAGCTCAAGCTCATTGTAGGTGCTTGGATTCGAACTCACGTCCCTTGACGCGAAGTCGTACACACTACCACTGTGCTATCATCGCTTCAAGGTACGTGCATACTGTAAACATATGGGGACACCATCATCAGGATTATAGTTCATGACCACTGATGGTCTGGCTTTCATTGCATCGCAAGACGTCGGTGGTCTTCAAAGTTTTACACTCTTGTCTTCATATGAGATCTCCACTCTGGACTTTTGCTGCCAGTGTCTTCCATTGTGAAGTGTCTATTTCGCATTTCTTCATGTGACACTTTAGCACATCTTTATATCTCAAGGGTTGTCCGTTCTGCTAACACTTGCCTTTCTCAAGCTCTAAATAAAACATACACTTTAAAACATCTTTATATCTCAAGGGTTGTCCGTCCTGCTAACACTTGCCTTTCTCAAGCTCTGAATAAAACATACGCACGTTTGTCATCAAGTGCATAACGCAATGGTCTTCAAAGTTATGCACTTTTGTCTTCAAATTAGTTCTCCACTCCGGACTTTTGCTGCCAGAGTCTCCCATTGCGAAGTGTCTATTACGCACTTTTTTACGTGTCACTTTATCACATCTTTTTATCTCAAGGGTTGTCCGTTCTGCTTACGCTTGCCTTCCTCAAGCTCGGAATAAAACATACACGCGTCTGTCATCAAGTGCAAAACGCAATGGTCTTCAAAGTTTTGCACTCTTGTCTTCATATGAGATCTTCACTCCGGACTTCTGTGCCAATGTCTCCCATTGGGAAGTGTCTATATCGCATTTTTTCATATGACGCTTCAGCTGCTTATTATATATTAGGAGTTGCCAGCCTTACTTCCGCTTTTCCTCATCGAGCTCTGAATAAATTGTGCCCTTTTCCACTTGCTCTATCGACATTTATTACCACACCAAAGTATTAAATAATATAAACGTAATTATGATCATTTTGTAATCCGCATAATCCTGTACATTCGATATCATCGACGAGTATTCGTTTTAATTTACATATAGCGTTTGTTTTATTTATTTGTCATTTGTATACAGATCAAAAGACGTATTTAGGGTTTATTTATATATATTTATTAACAAGACGATATTCCGTGTTGATATTACCGCCATAATTATTTAGTCGTTGGAAGAATTCAATTATTTATATTAAGTCAAACGAGCGTGTTAGGTTTATATTTCGAATGAATTGGCAGATGTGGGTTATAATTATTTAAAGTGAATTTAACATATTTTCTTCACGGGTTTTCAATTTATTAATGATAAATGAGCTGGGAACGTTTTTCGAGTTAGTTTTTAATGTATATAACAGTATTATATGTACATGTTCAGTTAATCCACATGTATTAATATTATAAAGAGGATAAGTATGTTTGTTTGAATGCTTTAATCTTAGAAACTGCGGATAGGATTGCAAAAATTATTATTGTATATTATAGGGTGATAATTAAAGAAGGCTTTAGGCTATAAAACATAACGCTATCACTGATAGGAGCAAAGTTGTATTGAAAAAGTTACAAAAACAGGGCTAAAATCCTTTAATAATTTTCAGTACCGCGCGCACTCAGACGCGGACAGTTTGTAATAAACTGATTGAAATATACAAAAAGTTTGGCACATTCAAAAGTGCACGCCTCATTATCATTAATTTTTTTGTTTATTTAATAACAATTAAACCACATCCATTCCGACCGTGAAAAGTAATAGGGTTCTATTCCTGATTATATTGAAGCGTAAGATAAAAAAAAAATCTCGATTAGTAAAGTATTTCGGTCGTTATCGTGATAACATACAGGATCCGCACATACAGACACACGGACGTCCGACACAGAACTTTTTTAAACAGTTTCTTTAACTAGTTTAAATAACAAAAATGGATTAAAAATATCATGAGTGTTAAAAAAAGTGTTTTTTCTTGATATGTGCGTGTATATATTATTTTACAAGTGCAATATATGATAAATAGAGACATTTTAAGTTTGAATAATCAGTTGTTTTGCGAGAAGTGACAGTAGTACCCACCTCAGCGCTTCGCTTATAAGGCGTCCAAAAAGTGTTTTAAAATCCATATTTATAATCAATCAATATCATCATTATATCTAATAATTCATCATTATATATTATATTAATCAATAGTCTGCATTAATATTTATAAGTCATCATTATAATAAAGATATATTATTTCTTTTGAAGCGATGATAGCTCAGTGGTACCGTGTATGGTCGCCGCGTCAAAAGTCGTGAGTTCGTATCCCTGCGATAAGCTTGAGCTTTCGGTGAAGGAAAACATCGTGATGAAACCATAGTACGGTGGTATGGCTTTGCCAAAATACCTATTCCAAAGGTTTAGCATGTCTACCAACTTGGGTCGTATTGTCACTTAACATCAGTCGAGATGGTTCCCAAATTGCTAATTCCATATATATTAAAAATATTGATTACAAACCTGCGCCCACGACATTGTAGGAAACAACATGTTATATTTACGCATGCTGAAAGAATATAGAATAGCCTTAAATAGTCTTATCTGTATATCGTATATATAGGTATAAGGAAAATATAATTCTATTGACGTTAAATCACGTCAGAATTACTAAACTTAGTTTATTTATTTAGTTAAATTAGTTTTTAGATTCAATTGTTATATTATATAAAATTAATATATATTATTTTTTCATAAATAGAACAAATAATCATACTTAAAAAGTATTTGAATATGAATTTCAAATCACGTATTTGAGTATTGTAATATGAGTGAGATATCTGCATGTCGCTGATACCGCCACCTACCGAGTATATCCTTACCTAAGGACCTTTTAGATATAAAGACAACGATACCTCAAAACCATCGATATGTTCTCACGATATCGCAAAAAAAGTCATACCCAAAGATTACAAACGCGGAGACACGCAAAATGGGAGTTTATATAACAAAGTATACATTTTAATTTCAAATACCATCGCTAGATGGCGAATAAATATACGTAGAAAATAAACCCGGAGTTTTGCGGGATATTTATGTTTAGTATAATTTTCTTGTTTACTATCTGACCCGACAGGCTTTGTCCTGTCTTAACTATGGATATATTTAATTAATATTAATTCGTTGGTGGGAGGCGCCTGACGTGACGGCCCAGTGGCATGACATGAGCTGCGCGCGGTACTGGGCAGTACTTGGACATTGCAACATTACTTTATTTTTCTAAAATAAAAGATTTTATTCTAAAGTACACGTAGCCTAAGTTACTCCTTATTACATCAGCTACCTGCCAATAAAAGTCTCGTCAGAATCGGTCCAGCCATTTCAGAGATTAGCCGGAACAAACAGACAGAAAGATAACAGACAAAAATTCTAAAATAAAAACGTTATTTTGGTGTATGTACCGTACCGTACATGTAGTAAAAAACGGTTATTTCAATATTACAAAGAGACACTCCAATTTTATTTATATGTATAGATTTATTTGATCGTCAAGGTAGAACTTTTGAAAAGAGTTCTTTATCGCACATCTATCTGCGACACCAAAAACCGATTCCTCTTTGTAGTGATTGTTCAGGCACTCCTCGGTCGCCTAGGAAAATAAAACTTGTTTCAGCCGTTTCAGCCGTACATTTTCATTAACCGTTACATAATACGAATATAGAAAATGATATAGCGCAAGGAAATCCGTTTCAACCGGATGTCCATACGACATTTCTCTCTTTGTTACGTACAATATAGCTTTTTATTCCACATCGATTTGGGATTAAAATAGTATGTAGCATGAATCATTAAATCACTGGAAAATACTAATAAGGGAGCCAATACTTTATTTACTCGCCCGGGTTTCATTATTTATTTTTAAACGCCTAAGATACAATATACACGACACGACGAGTCTATAAAATTGTAATGGATAAGAAATAAAAATACAAATGCAACTCTACAAAAACATGTTAATAAGCATTATTATATACAAAAACAACCCATCAACCCGGTTTACTAGTTTTTACAAGTGGCCCTTTCTACGTGCTTACACTGGAACAGACGCTTTACTGACCCGTGAATATTTTGTTCCTTTATGTATTACTAATAAAATATGAATTAAATTTCATAGCATGTTCGCAATAATATTATAGACTAGTTTTTGTCAGCGGCTTTGACCGCTATCGTGTGGTTTTTTTTTTAGTTATTGTTCAGTGAGTTAGTTGAAACGTCACCGCGACAAAATCCGTTTAAATTAGTTTTATTTCGATGTCGAATAATTAATTAGCTCAGATGTTTTACGTTCCTGTGGTGGGTCATCAAATATATCCCATAAAATATTCAATCTACCCTAGTTATTATTTACTGTAAAAATGATAAATGTATAGAAACGGTAGTATGAAAGATAAAGATTAGTGCATTAATACTGGCGTAGAGGGAGCGTGACGGCATATGTGTGCGTCGTGCCGCTTGGTATCACGTCAAGTCAGCCATTTTTAATGCCAAATAGCCGCAATAGATGTTTGCTAAACCCACTAATAGCAGACAAGATAGTGTATATATTACTAGCTGTGACCGCGACTTCGTTCGCGTGGAACTGAAATTTTATTTGATAATTTTATCACCTTTTTGTAACTTTTTTCAATACAGCTTTGCTCCTATAGATACTAGCGTGATGTTACATAGCCTAAAGCCTCCTTCGACGATTGCCCTATCAAACACAAAAATAATTATTGAAATCCGACCGGAAGTTTCTAAGATAAGTCCGTACAAATAAACGAAAGCTATCTCACATATACCGCTATGTACGTACTTTCTAATCATACCTAATTAATCTGTATATTTTTATACTTAAGTTTTAGCGTTATGGCCATAATCTCACCTGATCTTAAGTGACGATACGGCCCAAGTTGGTAGACACGCTAAACCTGTGGCGGAACTGGCTCTCAAGTGCCACTGCCGGAACCCATCTATTGGTATTTGGCGGCAGGTTTACAACTTGAGGGTGGTAGCTAGCCAGTCGGGCATCAGAAAAAGCCCTATCACCATGCTATGGTTTCCTCACGATGTTTTCCTTCAGCGAAAGCTCGAGCTCATTGTAGGTGCTTGGATTCGAACTCACGTCTCTCGACGCGAAGTCGTACACACTACCGCTCAGCTATCATTGCTTTTTGAATTATTGGCCGCGATAAAGTGTCCTCGATCCGTAGATCTGCGTTTAGTACACTTTTTTGTTGTCACGACCTCTTCTATATATAATTAATGGCCTTATATCAAAGTTGAAACTAATATTGACACGAAGCTATAAAATCAGAATCTGAAACCTATCAGTTGTTATGAATATAAATGAAGAACCAGTTTTTTTTTTAATCACCTCATTCAGTGATAATGGCTTCGTTGATGACGTCAATTTCTGGAAGATTTCGTCAGTGAATTACGATTCGATGTTCTGCATATAGATCTGGATTTACTTTTTTTTTTAATACTCAATCTATAATTTTGTATAATATTTTGGCATGACGTATTTGTAGAACCCGATTACTGAGGGAAATAAAAGTGAATTGTATGTCTGAAGCGATGGCTCAGTTGGTAGTGTGTACGCATGTCGTGTCAATGGTTGTGAGTACGAATCTGTGCAATGAGAATGAGAATGAGAATGAGAATGTGCAATGCAATCGTGATGAACCCTTAGCACGGTAGAGTATATCCTATGCCCGCCTGGTTATATACCCATGGTGTGTTCCGGGTGTTGCATTTGAGAGCCACTCTCCTGTGGGGTTAGCGTGTCCACTCTTTAAGTTACATCGCCACTTAACATCATGTGACATTGTGGCCATAACGTTAAATCTATAAACGATAGAAAAATAGGTTAAGACAAAAGAGTTTATTGACCCTTTTTTCTCCAGTTTAACTTATTATTTTCTTTGGTCGTCACAGCCCGAATTCGGGGCGCGGGAGTTTCCTGTACGCGCATGCCATAGGGACTGCATGCTATAACCGTTATCATTAGTCGATAGATAGGGCGGTTCGATAGATATTCTTAACCGGGTATTTGTGTTGAAATAGTGTTAATGAGTAGATGTTATAGACGAGTAATATAGTAAACCGCGTCCCCGCACCACACTTGCTTTACACCGAACAGAATACACTCCCAGTCGCGGATATCATGCTGGCCTGTGTAGTTACCTCTTCACGCCTCTTTTGAAGGACCAAATATCATAGCACCTCTTTACACTCGATCGCAATAGAGATAACAATTGTAACGCTCGCAGACAAGTGGAACAGGAAAAAGCCGCGGTCGTGAGCGGTATGAACGCTGAGTGGAATGTGGTCAGTGTGATAATACTTTGCGAAGTGAAACATGTTTGGGTGCGCTTTGAAATTCTGATCTGCAACCTTTTTGTGTAAAGTCGGGTAAAGTCAACTCGATGCGAGAAAGAGACGGAGAGAGATTTCACTTGTTTTTTTTTTATTTATAACACTTACTCTTCCATCTTTATAAGAATGTAATATACATAATAATGTAATATACAGGTATACACTGCTTTGGGAAGTTTATGAAGGCATATGATATATACGTGTCTTTTAAAAGCTATATAATTCTATAGATACAACTTAGAGATTATACGCTATATAAAGTGAAACGAAAGTAAGTTTGTAATTGATTTAATAATTAAAATAATATAAACGTACTTTGTGAGCGGAAAAGTTTGTTTGTTTGTTTGAACGCGCTAATCTCAGAAACTACTATTCAGAATCCAAAATATTTTTGTAATATTTAATAAAGCGATCATAGAGGAAGATTTTAGGTTATTTAACATCACGCTAGCACCAATAGGAGCAAAGCGGTATAGACAAAAATTACATAAAGGTTAGAAATTCCAAAATTGCACGCCTCATAATCTCATTTCACCTTTTTGTTAATTTAATAACAATTAAACCACATCGATTCGGACCGTCAAAAGTAATAAGGTTCTATTCCTAATTATACTGAAGCGTAAGAAAATAAAGACTCGATTAGTAAAGTATTTTGGTCGTTATCGTGATAACATACAGGATCCGCATATACAGACACACGGACGTCCGAGACAGAACCTTTTTAACTAGTTTAAATAACAAAATGGCATCAAAACTATCATGAGTGTTAAAAATAGTGTTCTTTCTTGATATGTGCGTGTATATATTATTGTACAAGTGCAATATATGATAAATAGAGACATTTTAAGTTTGAAAAATCAGTTGTTTCGCGTGAAGTGACAGTAGTACCCACCTCAACGCTTCGCTTATGAGGCGGGTGAAACGGACAATAAACATTAAATAATTTTCCGTACCATGCGAACGATAGCTCAGTGGTAGTGTGCACGACTTCGCGTCAAGGGACGTGGGTTCGAACCCAAGCACCTACAATGAGCTTGAGATTTCGGTGAAGGAAAACATCGTGAGGAAACCATAGCATGGTGGTAGGGCTTTTTCTAATGCCCGCCTGGCTAGCTTCCACCCTCTAGTTGTGAACCTGCCGCCAAATACCAATAGGTGTGTACCGGCAGCAGCACTTGAGAGCCAGTTCCTCCACAGGTTTAGCGTGTCTACCAACTTGGGCCGTATCGTCACGTAAGATCAGGTGAGATTACAGCCATAACGGTAAACCTTAAGTATAAAAAAAAAAAAAAACGAAATCGCTGGTATAGCTAGATAGATATAAAAGTACTATATATATATATATATATATATATATATTTCTTCATTCGTACGTAACGAAATCTGCATATAGGTGAGGCGCCCGTGACACATCACACTTAATTCTCGAACGTTTCCTACGTCAAAAACGCACTCGAATACACATCCCGACGTCGAGAGAAATCTCTATAGATAAAAGTTCGCGCTGTAAGTGCAAAGTCGCGTGTTACAACCATATTAATTTAAACTGGAGGCAATCTCTTATCTGCACTTTGATAATCGGCGCCCCCTGTATTTGCATATCAAAAAAATGGTGCGCTTGTGGACTCGTTGTTATCACCGCTTATTACCATTTCGTCGCCAGCGGAATCAATTAAGAAGGGAAACCCGGTATAATAATTAAGCGAGCGAAGAGACAACACGTTTTAACACTCAAGCGATGAAGTTGTCTCGACCATAGAGACGCTAATCATAGAGTACGGTGTGGTCTCCTACGTAAATGATTAAATACATTTATATTTACTTATAAACACTTTATTGTCGTTCACTGACAAAAATAAAATTTATCTTTACTTATGACGGTGATTTGTGAGTCCTTTATCGGTCTATAAGATTAGGTAAGTTCTCTGGGATTTCCTGTTCCGGTAATGTGAGATTTTATCCGGCTAACTTATTAAATCTTAAATATTTTCAATATAAAAATGTCTATAAATTAAATTATTTTGTATTGAAATAAGCCACAGAGTTTTTTTTTATGTTGTATGTTTTTGCATGGTGGTTTGGGCTTTTTCTGAAGCCCGCCTGGCTAGCTACCACCCACAAGTTGAAATTCTGCCGCCAAATACCGATAGGTGTGTTCCGGCAGTTGCACTTGAGAGCCAGTTCTTACACAGGTTTAGCGTGTCTACCAACTTGGGCCGTATCGTCACTTAAGATCAGGTGAGATTGTGGCCATAACGCTAATCCTTTACTATAAAAAAAGTTTTATTTTTTTCTTATTTTCTTTTATATATCCATCACTATTCTGTTAGAAATATCACATATGAACTTAGAAAATGATAGCTGTGGCCACGAGTCCGTTCGCGTGAAACTAAAAAGTATTTATAATTATTTTTTTTCAGTTTTTGTTCCTTTGCTTTACTCCTATCGGCGGTAGCGTGATGTTAAACGTTTAAAAGCCTTCTTAAATGATTCCTCAAAATGATATAATGCCCGCATACAATCATTCTGTGATATATTTTCAACTTGAGAGTGGTAGCTAGCCTGATGAGTGTTAAAATAAAGCGCTACCACCATGCAAATTCACCATTCACAATGCAGTGATGTGAAAACTAATGTGTAAGAAGGATTTCAATATACCAGCACGAGGATCATCAGCACATCATCAAGGCTGTCATTCATCATCAACATACTTCTTTATAACTGCTTAGTAAAATGTATTACATATACTGTTGGTGTTTATACGTGAAGAATCGATTCTCCGTATAAGACCCTCGGTATGGATTTTTTATGTTGAATGAAATTAACAGAAGCGTCACGTTAACAGCGTTACGTTTTTCTGAGCAACGTACCTTGCGCAGCTTTCACGTCGATATTACATCGCCCGGATCGTGACAATCGTACTTAGGATGGTAATATCCATTCGTGCTGATACTCACACACATTTTCATATTTTCAACACACATTTAAAAAAAAAAAGTTACAAAAAGGGGTAATAATTATGAAATATTTTTTTTAGTTCTTAACAAACGACGTCGCAATTGGTTAATATTATATAGCTGAGAATTATATATGTTCGTTTGTTTGAACGAACTGATCTTACGAACTACCTACGAATTTATACTTAATTACTACTTACTTACATTTCAAGAATACGTTTTGTATTTAAAAGAGCGATCGTCGTGGAAGGCTTTAAGTTATCTAACATCAAGCTACCACCAACAGGAGCGAATCTGTACTGAAAAAAGGTTACAAAAACGGTCGAAAATCATGAAATAACTTTTATGTGCACGTGAACGAAATCACATTACAACCTACTACATAAATATTAATGCGTTTAGGTTATGTTATTATCATAAGTAAATTGAAGCTCGGATGCTTGAAAGTGGTCGGCAGTGACAAAAACCTGCGCCAATTAACAATTCAATGGTAGCTTTAATGAGGAACAACTGAGTCAGGGCGTTCCGAAGGCCCAGGACAATCGGGCCCGTGGTTGTGCGCGGGCGCATCGTAGTCGCCCGAGGCGGCAGTAATAAATCCTCACTCGTTGATTGCTTTCCGAGGTGAGCGGACGTGCCTTGCTATAGACACTCTATAAACTTCGCTACAGAACAAGCTAAGCGATAGCCCGTATTTACCGTTGCAATTGCATCCAAAGTGAATTTTTGCGAGCACGTTATTTTATTAGACATATTTATTGTATTATATTCATATAGTGTATACTACAAGATCCTGTCAGAATATCAGCGCTGCAGAGCTTCTGAGTAGGCCTGCAGTCTCATGCTGAGACAGGGACCTTTTCCAACCCATGGAACACTTTCTCAATTTTGCTGTTTTATAATATAACGTTATTATGATGTGTTGTTTGAATGTACGTCGTTTTTTTTTTCTTAGTTTATACGACATGAAAGATATTGAAATTTAATTAGAGACTGCTAAATAAAAACAATTAAACATTTTAGATATATAAATGGTGCTACTGATGTCTAAAACGAAGCATAGATATATTTAACTAGCTTACCCGACAGACGTTGTCAGGTTTTAACTATGAATATTGTCGGCGTATTGTAGTTAATATTGTCGTTAAGTGTTCTTAAATTTTTCTAATGTTCCCATCAACTTCCTTAATTTTTCTTTCATAAGAAATTTCTCCTCACAATAATTAAGGCAACAGAAAAAGGATTAGCGAAATTGTTCCATCCGTTTACGCGTGATGCGATGACCAAAGAAAATAGAGACTCATTTTTATATATATATTTAATTGAGTATAATCGATTAATTCCAAGAACAAAGTAATTAGACAAAAATAAAAGAGTTCAATACCTTTTTTTTGTTATTTTGTTTAATTTTATTTCTAATACAGTATTAAAAAAATAGTAAATGTATATTTTTTCTTATCCTTACAACCATTTCCTGAAATAAAAAAAAGAATGACCGTGAAGAAATTTCAAATTGCAATTGAATATTTTTTATATTAACTTCCAACTACATTTTTCACGACAATTAAAAATATATCTCCACCCTAATCCATCTTAGACAATGTTCTAAATATAATGCATATGGAAGCGTTCTTGTAAGTTTATTCAGCATGAAATTAAACTCAAATACTCAGCGGACAATTGATTCGAATAGCCGACCTCAAACAGGACCTTGCAATGTTTATTTCGAATATAAAAGTAAGATAGCGTAGCTTGCGATAGACCACAAATCTCGAGGTGCCTCAACCCGATGATATGATTTAAATTATTTGTTTTAGATGCAGCACCAATGAGAGATTCATTTGATTATTATACAGGATTGTTTGAACAATCCCGTAGTATGCCCTCCGGCGGTCTGGACAGCGGACATCGACACAATGGTACCGCTAATAACGTTCTCTGAGTAATGTCTGTTACTTAACTGTTATATGGAATTTTTAATTATCATTTCTCTTCAAATTATATATACTTTTTCATGACATTTATTAATAAATGAATCTCAAACTTAAATATAAAGAAACACATTACCAGAATATAAAAATAAGAGATTATTTTTACCGTTTTGTAAATGTATGTAGCCCAAGATGTTGGGCACGCAAAGCCTAGCCTAGGAATACACCCATAGGTATTTGGCAGCAGATTTTGAACTTGAAGGTGACAACTAGCCAGGTAAGCATTACAAAAAGCCCTATCACCATGCTATAGTTTCATCACGGTGTTTTCCTTCACCGAAAGCTCATTGTAGGTGCATTCGAACTCACGACCCTTGACGCGAAGTCGTCGTTGCCTGTATACTCTACAAACTAAGCTATGATCACTTTAAAATTAACTTTGCGTAACTTGAGTGGATAAGAGTAGGAATCAATATATTCGAGGATGTATGATAGTAAGACCAGTAATAGAGAACTCGGTAAGTAATATTAATATGGTATATAGGCTATCCTCACGATGTTTTCCTTCACCGAAAGCTCTAGCTCATCGTAGACGGTTGGGTTCAAACTCACGTCCCTTGACGCGAAGTAGTACACACTACCACTGAGCTATCATCGCTTCATCATTCCTTTAGTAGTCCTGTAGTTTCAACAAGCGTTGTCCTGGCGACCTTACCGCAATCCTAACTAATATTATAAATGAGAATGTTTGTTTGTTTCCCTTTTACTTCTGAGTTGCCGTTCACTAAACATCATGATTTTTTCTAACGCTTTCTCAGTGGTATAGGCTCAGATATGGGGTACACTTAACCCAGAATAAAGTACTGTTCCCGAGGGACAACGAAGCGACTCTTAGCCACGATTATTTCTAAACCAACGAGAACTCGACTGCTTCCGCCGAGCGACTTGGGCGAGATAAACGTCACAATCTAATATGTAAAACCCAATAGTGAAAACGAGCATTATGACCGGGCCGTATTTAGTTAATTCAGATAATCTAAGTCTTTATTTATGTTCCTATAGATTAATTAAAATAGGGATCGTACATGGTCCATTAACATAAGACATGGTGAGCGCATTACGGGCCCGCGTCGCGCCGGCGCGTGGGCGGCGGGATCGCGTGTACCGAACGCTCGTCGCTGCGAAAACTTGATGTAGATACAACAATCGGATATTTAACTGAAATCGTTATATTATCACCGCGAGAGATATATATCGATTAATATTCCGTTAAACCGATTAAAGAAACGTTATTTTATTCGAATCTATTTTTTTTTTTATTAGTCCAGTTCGTTTGTGCGGTACGTCGTGAAAAATTTTACCTTTTAAGATCCCTGCCTCCGTTTGTCACGCTATGTCTCATGTTGTAGCCTGTCACCGTGTCCAGGATCTCACCTATCTCTATACCAAAATTCGTCATAATCGATTCAGCGGTTCAGGCGTGTAAGAGTAACAAATAAACAAACAAACTCATTTTCGCATTTATAATATTAGTAAGGAAAAAGAGAGAGATGTCCTATGGAGTCCCCTGCGCTATATTTTTTTTTTTGTGTTTGTATTAGGAAATGATTAAATAAAATTATAGAAGTCAAAATATTTTCGCATATTCTCAAAATCGACGGCAAGTTGAATCGACTGAAAAATCTTATTTTTCTTGAGTAAGAGGGAAGTGCCTTGTTATTTTATGTCCTAGCTTTCTGTAGAATATACTCATGAGATAATAATAATAATAACGTAATTATTAATAATAATAAATTATAAATGATTAAAAAATAAATTCATTATAAAATTAATTAAATTAATAATAATTAATTATTACTCCCTTGACGTAAAGTCGTACACTCGACCACTGAGCTATCATCGCTTCAAAATATTATCTTTAACTTTCCTCGAAGAGTTTTGAAGTTACTTTTTTTCTTAATGTTATGTGTATTTTTTACAATCCGTAGTCTTTACATTTGACCACAGTCTACCTGATGTTAAGTGACGATTTGGCTCAAGATGGTGGTAGATTTAATAATATGAATTTTTCCCAAAGTACAGGTCCTTTAAGCAGGGGATCGACGGGATTGTAGAAAGTCAGTAACGCCCATGTGACGCTTTCATCGTTTC
Source organism: Actias luna (assembly GCA_039707435.1). Lineage (NCBI taxonomy): Eukaryota > Metazoa > Arthropoda > Insecta > Lepidoptera > Saturniidae > Actias > Actias luna. The sequence goes on along the minus strand of JAZHAC010000001.1, from coordinate 19,581,184 downwards.
AAGTAGCGATGACCGCTTACGATCAGGGGAACCGCAAGGTTGTTTATCACCACTTAGCTTTAAAATATAGGTTTTTTTTTCTATTATTAACTTAAACTTATTAAATTTAATTGAACTAAATTAGCGGCCACAATATTATTTGAAAATCATAATTGGCATATGTTGTGTTACGAATATATTGTATAGTTTTAATTTTTTAATTAATCCGTTTCTTACACCAACATAAGTCTGAAATTAATATTGAAACTAACGCAAAAGAAATCACCGGCGCGACTCGTTGGTTAGTAAATCAAAACAAAACAATTTTGTTTATTATTTAAATCGCTCAATTCAATTTAGGTCTTACAGAAGTCGCTTGTGAAAATCATGGAACATAATAATAACCGAGTCATCGACAAGCGCCCGCAAGACATTCGATGTGGTTATTCTAACTTTGTTAGGTACATACCTATTTAACGAACATAAATAGAAATTTGAAGCGATGATAGCTCAGTGGTAGTGTGTACGACTTCGCGTCAAGGGACGTGGGTTCGAACCCAAGCACCTACAATGAGCTTGAGCTTTCAGTGAAGGAAAATATCGTGAGGAAACCATAGCATGGTGGTAGGGCTTTTTCTAAAGCCCGCCTGGCTAGCTACCACCCTCTAGTTGTGAACCTACCGCCAAATACCAATAGGTGTGTTCCGGCAGCAGCACTTGAGAACCAGTTCCTCCACAGGTTTAGCGTGTCTACCAACTTGGGCCGTATCGTCACTTAAGATCAGGTGAGATTATGGCCACCTTAAGTATAAAAAAAAAATACACTAACAATAGTTTTAGTTGATGCACAGAGAAGGGTATCTGTTCTAAACATCGTGACATCGTTCACTCCACTCTGTAATAATCTTTTGACATCACAACCCGCTTGATATAGCGCTTGAACTCACCAACTACCCTATATATAAAAACGTTAAGGTGACAACTCCCCAGAAACAAAAAAACTAAAAACGTTTACGAAGCCTGCACAATTCAGGCGCCACTGATTCCCCCCGCGTCTGTCGTGTGATAACAACAATATAATGCACTTGTGTTCATTACAAAGCTGGCAACACTCAAACATCCTGTTAGAAACAAAAGTGTCTGAACGAAACCGGAGCGGCTACCTCACAAACGTCGACGCTAAACAAAGAATCAACCATACATCAGCCGAAGCAATTACCCGCAAGCCGCCGGCGAGAATCCCGACATAGTTTGTTACAATACGAAAATATTATTTCAACCGGCGACACGGATTTTAACGAGCACGCGATTTCTTATTCTCGTAGTATCTTCGACAGCCACCGTGGACCAACAAACACTTATCACTACAAATTTACTGTGTCACTTAGACGTCTATCTATACGTGAGAAAATTCACTCTCATACCTGTACAAGTGAAAAACTAGGTTTTAGGAGAAACCTGCATAAGCGAAAAAGGGAATTACAGGATTCAGTTCTCATTTATCCAGATTCGACTTTATAGTAACTTGTGTAAACTTACGCGCCACTAATTTCCAGTTTACACGCTTCAATAACGGGCATATCATGAAATCTTTATCAGACGTAATAAAATCACGGCTTGTATTCATTGCACATTTGTATTTATACCCACATGAAATAACATATATGTACGCAAGAGTACGCAAGTAAATCCAACCACACGATTGTTAAAGTCCGCAGTAGGTATGTGTGTTTTGTAAGAAATTGCACAATCCACGGCATCGATCGACGCGTAATGCCAAGGCGTGAAGTACGTACAGTCGAAATCATAAACCATTAAAAAAAAACTTTCTATGTTAGTCACGGCTATTGAGAGAACTACAATTCAACATCATAGCTGCTATCGAGCTAATGGCGGACTGTATATTCCTTGACGTTTTGCTAGAAGGATCGAATGTCGTAGTAAATAGAAAATATACAGGTTGAGAGACTGTTCGGTTGTAAAATGGCAAAACTATAATACTGGAGAAAATCTATGTCTCTGAAGACAATAATTTGCAGTTCTGTTACAGAAAGGAAATGATGGGATGAAATTGAATCACTCTTCAAGGCGCTTCGCATGATATAATTTATAAAATACCATACGAATATGTGCTTTATAAAACGAATAATTTTATACAATGTTATAAGCTAAAAATATAAAAGAATAATCACATACACACGCACACACATATTATATATACATTTAACGTGAATTGTTGTTGATTGTTTAAATTCATTACTTATGTGTCTATTATGAGGGTATATGGAGAAAATTGTCTGTCTCCTCATAGGTCAAAGATAACAAGCAATTAGTAACATTAATTTTGATTTCCCTTAATTCAGGGTTTATTAATTCGCAATGTTTGTTCGCTTGTCTGTATATCTTGTCGCGAACTCACTAAAACGTTGTGCGAAGACAGTGTTGACTCTGGGTGTTTTAATTTTGATACGTTGAGTGTATGAAACGCCAGAGGGAATTGTGGGATCACGTGATAGTGGTACATGCTTAGTAATGTATTTGTGATACTTAAGAGTCATTATTAAGATACATAATTTTCGCACTGTAAGGATTTTGGTTTCCTCATAGAGACATTATATACTTGTAGTTTTTATACTGTAGCTAATTGATTTAGATTTAAAACAACGATAGATTTCAAATTGCATCATAATTCAATTAGAAATTACTCTCTCTCTCTCTCTGTTTGGCCGAACTCTACCGTTGGATATTGTTTCACCAGTGACATCAATGACAAATTCGACTACCAATCAGCAAGTATAAACAAAACTTCTAACAATGCAATCAACGTAATTTAAAACTAATGTGTCAACTAGTAACTTCTCTATAGCTAGCACATGTTAATATATTGGCAGTATAGTATAGAATAAAAACCGAGTGACAATTGAATTCCGAATGGAATTATGTCGCATTTATTGGCTCGATCTTTATAGAACGTTACATAATCCGCCAGGTAAATAATACTGTTATTTCCCTAATTCAATTGAGAAAAGTATTTAGTGGTATAAGCCCAGTGTTAACAGATAATGTTGCTTACTATGATAAACACCTATTGCCTATACAGGGAGAACTAATTTTCGAATATCCTATTCGCTGATACAAACTCTTTGATAAGTATTGATCAAACGAAACTGAACTTGAACTGAACTCAACTGAAACTGAACTTAACTGAAACTGAACTCAACTGAAACTGAACCTACTGGGAGCACCGTTAGAGATAAGCAATGATAAGCATATAAGAGACCTCCGTTACTCCGATACCTCCGTTAAAGGTAAGCAATGATAAGATAAAGATAAGCATGGTGGTTCGATCCTCCGGCTAGGAGCCCTCGAGTGACTCTGCTCGCGCGATACAGTGACACTCTACATCACTGAGATTACACCATCACACCGCATACCATTCGTGGACACTCACACGTTAAGTACACGGTTCTGTAAGGGACTACCCTCGCGGCCCTTGAGCTGCTTACCTGGTAAGGTCGTTATTAGGATCACTTAATTAGTAAGACAGGACCTGTTGGTTAATTTGGATCGTGAATCTTTTTTCATTTACCGGCAGCAGCCCAAGCCGAGGGTCGTCCGTTCTGGCACCCTTGTGCCCGCTGCCTCGGGGCTGAGTGCCCTCAGCACTCGCCCCAAAAAGTTCGGTGGAGCTGTCAAAGCCCTTGGAGCTAACAACGTACGTGATTTAAAAAAAAAAGTGGCCAGACCTAGCAAATATGATAGACAAAACCAAATCTATCAATAGAGTATAGTATCGTGAACTTCATATGAAACTGTCGGCTTAAGGATGTCGCATAGTGACTAATACAAATCAAACTTTGGTTTACTTTATACATACAAAATGTGTATTATTGTCGAAGTATGCAATTCGCAAAAAACACTTCTGTTTGCTGGTGTTCCACAAGGCTCTATACTTTCGCAAATCATATTCATTTTCTATGTTAAAAGCATGTAAGCTGGATTGTTACATTTACTATATATATATAATAACCCTATTCATGAGTAACATTATATAATTTATTTATTTATAATTATTTATTCACCACAAAAATATACACACAAATAACGAACATGACCCATAGTAGCTACAGTGGTTTAGAACTGTGTTGTAGCCACAATAATGTCGGGGTGGAACTGAAAAACATAGAAGCGAGTTGTCGTTACGTTAAAATATCGTATATATACATGGAGAGCCAGTGTCTTGGTTCATTTTAGTTTGAACAGTTTCAGTATGGGACGACATACGAGTGGCGACTGACAGAAGATATTTTCCCTTTCTGCTTCGCTACTGTTTTCAACCGTCGTACGGAGCTTACCATCAAGTAATGTGTGGTCATTATATCGAAGTAGGTTAAAAAGAAACAGAACAAATAAGTGCGTGTCTTCATAATCAAGTCTAAATCTCGAGATGATGACAGTGAAATTGATCTGAAAATGTCCTAAATATATAAAACGTATAGTTAAACGACATTTACATTTGATTCGATACGAGCCACCCAAAGTTTATTTTAACCTGCCATCGGGTAATGACGTCGATTGTACCTCGTTTCGGATGTCAATGAAAGACACTGACAGTTTTTGACAGCAAACTGACCTTACGCGTGATAGTTATTTGAACGCATTTAATATTGAAGTGTAGAGTGGGGAAAGAACTAAGGATCCATTCTAAGAATGCTAATTTTAATAAAAAAGATCTTAAAGATCAGAAAAAGTACCGCTGTGATCCTTCATTGAAATGCGCCAAAATAGGAGATCCAGACGCGGAACAAGAAACCATATTTTCGAAAGACTTTCGAAACTGCAGTATTTATTATACGCAGAACATAGACTATAACATTATAATATATATTACCAGATCAATGTTCTACCGTCGAACTTCATTGCAAAGGCTTTGAATGAGTCTTAGAAAATTGCGAAAGCTTCAAGATTGGTTGAGAACTTCATTTGCCACAAATACTAACTTATCCAGTTTCTCGTACTTACTCTTTCAGTTTATAATAAATAAATAAAACTAATTTTCGATATCCTACTATGAAAATCAATGATTTTCAATAAAACTGAGCCGTCATTGATGTTTATTGTAAGTAGGTAAACAAAAAATCGCTAATCCTGATTATCCTAGTAAGGATAACGGATCAAATCGTTTAAAATATTGAATTGTCATCAGTCCTTAATAAGTATGCCAAATTTCGTGTTAATCCGACGTTTTGAAGGGGGTCATAATCATGTTCAAAGATTCCGTTACATACTAGGATACGCATGAAGCTAAACAAAAGCGTATTAAAAACTATTCTACATATTAACGGCTATTACAGTGTCAAACTTCAGTAATATTTGTCGAATACTTTCACAATATCACGCATTCAGGAGAACAGACAGAAGATTGGAAGCAATCGATACAAAGTTATAGTGAAGCCAAAAGTTACTAAATAGTTGCTTCTAAATGCCTAATCTTGGTATCAACTTTAGTGTACTGAAATTGCCAAATACGTAATTAGTGGGCCGGGCTATGGCAAGTAAGGATGGGATATACGATCGCGGTGGGAGTCTTTAAAGGAAAGCTATGATAGCTCAGTGGTAGCATGTAGGAACGCCGCGTCATGGGACGTGATTTCGAATCCAACCACCTTCAACGAGCTTGAGCTTTCAGTGAAGAAAAATATCGGGAGCTAGCTACCACCCTCAATCTGAAAATCTTCCGCCAAATACGAATAGTTATGTTCCGGCAGTGGCTAACTTGAGAACCAGCTCCTCCTATATAGACAACGCACCTGCGATTTCTCTGGTATTGTGGGTGTCCAAGGGCGGCAGTGATCACTTACCATTAGGTGAAACGCTAATCCATAAAAAAGTCTCATGACATGATTCCCAGGCAGACGAAAGAGGCAGGGTATTGCCAGCGTTTAGCGCCAGGTGACTCTCACATACGCCTCTCATTTCCCGCGGGCTGGGAGGGGATGCATAAATGCATTTCGCAAGTTCCAAATAGATCTTTGGCCTCTATATTGATAACAAATTACATCGCGATTATAATTTTCAGAACCGTCGGAAACTATCGTATCTCTTAACTGATATTCACCGTCTTAATAATATTAATACATTACCTAAATATTTTGTCTTTATTGAAATATTTACTATGTATTATCCTTAGTAATATTATAAACGCTTTCACGCACAAATCGTTGTTTCGATTACAATGATTTTTTATATAGAAATAGATGGGGCCTTGGGTACGGTGTTAGCCCACTTATTTTGTTTAAAAAACTTATTGGAAGTGAGTTAAAGAGTGAGATAAACTTTTAATGAAACCTTTTTATCGCGTCATGCGGTTTGTTTGACAAAATCAATATTCACGCGAGCATAGGCGCGAGTAAAAGCTAGTTGTAATATAAAACTGTCATGTCTTCTATATTTACAAGGTTATAACCACGCTTTGTATATTATATAACTAATATAATATAACTAAATATCACTCTAGCGATAATAATAGAAATAATAAAAAAAACGAGTGGTTATAAAAATAATAATTTCAAGTTCTATTCGAGGTATAAAGAAAATAATTATTCGGGTATACATTTTTTATTAACATTATTGTATCGATTAAAATAAAAATAAAAAACTACTTTACAAAACTATCTTAACACCTTTATTTCGTTTACGATGATTTATAAGAATACGTAATAATAACAGTCATCACGTAGACTATACATTAGACACTGTGTAGCCATCATACATAGACTATACGTAAAAATCTTACGCTAACGTTACGAACGTTTTTTGCCGGCTACGGTACTCCTCCGCGACGCCCCATAAGGAACTTCGTTCCAATAATGATATTTTTATTTACCAACCGTAACAAAACCACAGATATCAAACAAATAATCTAGAAAATATCTGCATCTACGTTGACAATTGTTTATTCACAGATTATGCACGCTGGCACCTAAACTATGTGATCCTGTGTCTCAGGTGGCAGTACATATAATGTACCAACTAATTAAACCATCGTACAACCACAGTGGATATATCAAGTATGAAGTATACAAACATAAAAATGTAGAGAGAAATTCAAAAATTGAGAATGTTGCAAAATTGTTTAATACCTGAATATAAGTAAGAAATGTCTGACACTATAAAATTAACTAAAATATTGAATGAAATGGTTACCCGTGAACTAACTACAATGAACTAATTATGAAGGTTAAGTATTGACACCTTGTCCTCTGTAAATCCCAGCCAGTATTGGTTTCTCAGTTTGTTGATAACTTAGGTTAAGAATACAGTGAATGTACAGGAGCGGTGCCTGTAACACAATATTATTTATTTAACGATATTTCTGCGTGGTTTTACATTATTCTACGTTACACTGAATACTTGCTAATTAAGTTTAAAACGTGTATTTGTCACAATTGACATTGGCAAATATGCCTGGATTGGAAGATACAATATTATATAAAAAAAAAACTTTACATACAGCTTTATCTCAGTCGTGGTATTAGTGTATGTTATATAATGTAACGTACTAGCGTTGCTCGTGACTTCGTTCGCGTGGAACTAAAATTTATTTAATCATTTTTGTCCGTTTTTGTAACATTCTTCAATACAGCTTCGCTTCAATTGAAGGTAGCGTGATGTTACACAGTCGAAAGCCTGCCTCAGTGATTAGCACGTTGGGGGTCGGTCCCCTCAGCACTCGCCCCAAAAATATTTGGTGAAGCTGTCAAAACCCTTAGAGATAACGGAGTACGTCGGTTCGAAAAATATATATCTATATTAGCGCGTTGAAACAAAGTAAGTTTTTCCGTTTATTAATATAGATAACAGTGAAAAGACCACCCCGTCCCGTACGGAGCGTCGAACCGGCGAGATCTATATGAAACGCCTATCGATTAATATATACGGATTCACATTCAGTCGTCACAATCAAAATAAATGACAAATGGAAACGTCCGTATTGCAAGTCACGGGCCGGTGCTCGGAATATTTCCACCGCCGCTGCCTTAAATTCCCGCTTTGTCGTACCACCGTGCTATGCGTTTTTTTATGATCCACTCTCGAGGACATTGGCCCGGTCTTTTTCTATTTAGCCCTATAAAAATGATATCTTACACACCTGTTCGATGCCCTATCCCTTTACTTCGCATTGTTAAAGTTTCGACATCGAACGCATCTTTACTATAGAAAAGAACTTGTAACATTAATTTCTATGATGATTAATTATAACCATACCCAGTTCACAAGATATACCTTGAATGCAATGTTATTTGTTTTTTTTTTTATACTTAAGGTTTATAGTTATGGCCATAATCTCACCTGATCTTAAGTGACGATATGGCCCAAATTGGTAGACACGCTAAACCTGTGAAGGAACTGGCTCTCAAGTGCAGCTGCCGGAACACACCCAGGCGGGCATTAGAAAAAGCCCTACCACCATGCTATGGTTTCCTCACGATGTTTTCCTTCACCGAAAGCTCAAGCTCATTGTAGGTACTTGGATTCGAACTCACGTCCTTTGACGCGAAGTCGTACACACTACCACTGAGCTATCATTACTTCAATTGTTCATTACATCTAAATATATTCACTCTAACTAAAGTATAATTTGTACACTTATTATTAAATTCACATCAATATTATAAGGCGAGGAATTTTATTTTTTTAAATCCGTGCTAACCTTAGTTTATTATTTTTTATAGATATGACATATTCACTTAATGAGTATTCAATTTATTAGTAAGTAACAATACATGTACATATATAGTTCATCTATAAGTATTAATATTATAAAGGGGGTAAGTGTTTGATTGTTTGTTTGAACGCCCTAATCTAAGAAACAAACAGTTGGATTAAAAAAAAAATGTATTTGACAGCGCTGTCATTGAGCAATGATTTAGGCTGTTTAACATCACGCTACCACTGTTAGGAGCAAAACAAAATAGTTGCAAACTCGGGCAACAGTTATTCGATAAACTTTGGTTATACGAGAACGTCGTTGCAGGTATAGCTGGTAAATAAATAATAATATTACAGAGCGGAACCTTTACAATATTCTATTGATTCTCGTCTGTCTCGCTTTACACGCATCACTCTGAAACTATTATAAACGATTCTATAAATGAATATATCGAATATTTTATTTTTTCAACACTAAATATACATTTTAATTACATTTTAATACTTCTGCCAAACTGCATGACAGTTTATTGGCAGACGTAACCTCCGTTGTTAAGAAAATTTGCCTATAATCTTTATAAACACTTATTAGGCATTGTAATAAAAAAAACAAATAAATAATAATAATTAGGATTAACAATAAAAAAAAAATCAATACATTTCGGCAGAATAAAAAATAAGAAAATATAAATAAAATTAACCTAAATGTTTACATTACCCAAAAGGAACTGTTTGGTTTTATTTTTAAAATTTCGTTTTGTAGAATCAGGTTCCTTGACGACAACGGTAAACTTTTATACAATTTAGGCACCAAGCAACTTCTGTGTCTTTCCCCAAAATAGTTTTTATCGTGCTTATGCTAAAATACCGTACAATGGAAATATTCCGTCAGGAGTGACGTTAAAAGTAAATATTAAAAAAAAAATACTAAAGCAAAGTGATTAAGCTTGATATAGTACATAAAGAGTCTGTGAAAATGGTATACGAAAATTGAAAAATAAGTTTTAAAATTGTACGAAACATAATTCAAGTCCACGCTAATGATTTTATTCATGTTATTTATAAGTTTAAGGTTATGATCACATTCTCGCCTGATGTTAAATAGCGATGTGACCCAAAATGGTGCACACGCTAAGGCTAGTGAAGGGACTGGATCTCAAATGCGACCGCCTGAATACACCTACACGTAATTGGTGGCAGATTTTCAACTTGACGGTGGTAGCTAGCCAGGCGGGATTTATAAAAACCCTGCCATCATGCTATGGTTTCATCACGATGTTACCCTACATCGAAAGCTCTAGCGCATTGTAGAAATTTTAATTCAAGTGCATTACCACTAAGAAAAAGAATGATAGTACATGTATTTTTGATATAAAAAAACTTAACGTTTTTAGTACCACGGGCTATAACATTACAGTTCATGAACTAGCTAAGGTAAATGACTAAAATAATTTACAGCATTCGTGCCATTTATAATAAATAATTCAGTGGTATTACAAAAATATGTTACTGCAGCGGGTAACGTAAAAAAACCTTATGAATATTATAATAAAGTCGGGAACCATGTCGTTATGGTGTGTGCGGTCGATTACCGCTATTTTTTTACTTAAAGCGGACACGCGACGTGAGATTTGTTGTTGCGAATAACGTAAGGTGTGAATCGGACTTGCTCGAACGATCATTGAATACGTTTTTTGTAAATATAAATTACAAGGTAATCATATTTCACACATTCTCGTGATCGACCATAGTATATAAATAGATGTGTGCTTAAGCCTAGACAACAGAAGTGAAAACTTACTTCATCGTAGCCATAATCATAATACGAAACGACTATTTTAGATTTTACGATAAACTAATCATTCAGGAAGGCTTTAAGCTAATTAACATCACGCTACTACTAATAGGATGAAAGCTGTATTGTAAAAAGTCACAGAAACGGGCAAAAAAATATATAAACAGTTTTTAGTTTCACGCGAACGAACTCGCGGGCAATTTAATAACATTGCCGAGCAAGTATAGCAGTGATGCGTTGACTACATATCTCTCTCGCTTCTTCTCTCGAACCGATCTTACCCGAGCGAGCGTCACATAGCCGAGCGTGACGTCTCAATCTCAATCAATACCCACAAAGTGCTCAGAGCGCATACATAACTTTCTACCTCAAGTCATCAGCAGATTGCAATGCTGAAGATTTATTTTTAACAATTACTTTTGTAAAATTAACTGCATTGGTGTATACATATGTTGTACCTTAATTTTTTCCAAGAAATAATTCAAATAAATCATCAATTTTACAACAATTGTTACATCACAGTCTTTAAAATGACGTTTATATTATTAATTTAGGCATAGATTTCAAATGGCATAGACACTAAGATACCTTGAAGAAATCATATTTTTGACTAGCCGTGTTCTCGCGACTTCATTCGAGTTTCTCCGGTCAACCACGTAGATACATATAATCCATTGTAACGCCATAAAATAAAATAAAAACATATATACCCAGCGAAAAAACGAATCAAACAAAAACGGCCTTCGTCAATGACCATAAGATTCCATTGTTTATTACACGACACCATAGAACGGGACGAACGAACGAACGAACGAATGAACGAACGAACGAGAATGGACGAGTATCGATTCCAAATTTTCGAAGTTGACATCCAAAAGGCCGACGACGTCGCGCCCCGTTCACGCTGGCTGTCAATAGTGCATCATCACCGGCTGGCCTCGAACCCCCGGGCCCGCCACACAGAGCGGGTCACAGGTCACATGCACACCGGACCGCCTACCCTGCCGACATTCCTCGATACATACCGACCGACATATAAAAACAACGCCGCGCTAAGGCTCCGCTGCCGTCCCACCTCGGCCGGAGATCACCTAGCTCATGGTTCGATAATGATGACTGCGTACATTTCTAACAGCCAAGGTTAATTGGACGCGGCCAGTGTATTCTAAATGAATTAGACACCGTCGATGCTTACATGTTTATTTTTATTTATTTTTTATTATCCACACGTATAATAAATCTGTAGTGAATTTGTTTTCGAACATCGAAAATATTTCAAAAAACACTAATTTCCAGTGTAATGAAGGGTAAATGGTAAAAAGGATTATAAATTTGAAGCGATGATAGTTCAGTGGTAGTGTGTACGACTTCCGCGTGAAGGGATGTGAGTTCAAATTCAACCGCCTACAATGAGCTTGAGCTTTCGGTGAAGTAAAACATCGTGAGGAAACCATAGCGTGCTGGCGCAGGGTTTTTTCTAAAGCCCGCCTGGCTAGCAAGTTGGTAGACACGCTAAACCTGTGGAGGAACTGGCTCTCAAGTGCAGCTGCCGGAACACATTATTTGGTATTTGGCGGAAGGTTTACAACTTGAGGGTGGTAGCTAACCAGGCGGGCATTAGAAAAAGCCTACCACCATGCTATGGTTTCAAAACTTGGACCGTATCGTTACTTAAGATCAGGTGAGATTTTAGACTAAACCTTAACTATAAAAAAAAATATCAGAACCCAATTTTGAAACTTTGTCTGTTTATCTGTTGTTTAAATGTTGCGCGTATGACGTCATCATGTAAGACGTTCACTGTACTCTTGTCTTAGCGATTTCAGTTTTCGACAACCACGCGTACGAAGTCGCAGGCAAACCTAACGATATATATATATACTATTTAGACAAAACAATTCAAACAATTTTTATCGATTTTCCTCTCGAGTCCGTAATCGATTATTCTGCACTGTACCACTTGTTTTATGGCTTAATTATTAATTATAGACTGCGCTACGTTAATGGCCTACAGTGGAATTATGACCGGAACGAATTTAGACCGAATGTACCAGGTCGCATGAGAATTAATTAAACGAACTGTCGAACCAACCTTAATCACTTCTAAAGTGGTCCTAGACAATTAGAAAATTGTAAAACACAAAATGGTAACTCAAATCTTCCCAATTAGAGAAGACGCACAGTTATTACGTTAGATATTGAACAATATAATTGATACTATACAATTTTAACTAATTATTTCATCATTAGTCACAATAGTTCCCTACGTAATTATATTATCTCAAAACCACTTACAAAAACATTAAAAAAAATTGTTACTAACAGTCCAATTTTCTATGTTATAACACTAACCTGTAATACATTTCCAAGTTACTACCTATTAATAACAAATACCGATTAACATTAATATATCAACTAGCTTTTACCTGCGGCTACGCTCGCGTTAATTATGATTTTGTCCAAGAAACCGGATGACGCATTAAAAAGTTTAACCATATCCTCATCCCACTTCCAATATGTTTTTCGCGAGAAAACGTATCCTATCGCCGTCTCCAAGATCCCATCTATCTCGATACCAAAATTCATCACAATCGGATCTGCGGTTTAGCCGTGAAAGCGTAACAAACAGACAAACTCACTTACGCGGTTATAATGATTGTTATCAAGAACGTCAGTGAGTGATTTCAACGAAAAAAAACAAATTGTACATCAAAATTTCGCGTCGCTGCCTACTAGGCCCCAAGCACTCACTACTCACTTGGCGTAGTCTTGCTTGCAGTAGACCTGACTGTCGCGCAGGAAGCAGGAGGGATGCCGGTCCAGCTGGACAGCGCACACACAGCACCGGAGGCAGCTGGTGTGCCACGCCCCGCCGCCGACCTCGAGGAGGAAACGGTCGGCTATGGGCTCGCCGCACGCGCAACAAGTGCGGTGCTCCGTCTGGAAAACGAAAAACAAATTGATTAATATTCCTTGCTCCTATTGGTGATAGCGTGATGTTATATAGCGTAAAACCTCGCTCAATGATCGCTTAATAAAATACATTTTTGAGAATTTTTGAAATTAGGGTGTTCATACAGACATACTAATTTTAGATTAGCAAGCAGCACAAATAAAACTGGCAATCATGAAACTTTGTTAACTTAGCATTCGTTTCCAGGCACATTTAAGTATGCGAGAAAGATAGCATATTTCTTTCATTGATATTACACATATAACTAGTACGTTACAAAAAGAAAAACATTTTGGTCTAAATAAAGAGTTTGAATTGAAAATTATTTGACGGCACGTCTATGGTACCTTGTTTAACATTTATTGATTAATAATGGCACGTTGATACATAAAAGTTCGCCATCCCTGTCCTAATCTATTATATTTTGCAGAAAAATCAGAACAAGTAAGCTAATGAATAATCTTCTCTTAAGATAAGACACACCTTTCTAGCATCATATTAAAATACATTAAAACGCCTCGCTTAAATAAAGTACGGTCAATATTCTTGTTACATGGCGATATCATATGAACAACGCCATCTATCGAACACGGAGTTCAACTGTCGACATTAGTTCTAATTTGGCGTTGCAAGTAACTGTATCGCGTAACAGTTTTAATTCATTTAATCTAATATCTCTTGATAGAGTGAACCGATTGCGATGAAACAAAAACTAACTAATACTTCACGTTACGTACAATTTATACATATAAAAATTATAACAGTACACATATATATAAACAGACAAACCTCCCGAAAATGCTGGAAATGGGTTCTGTTGGGTATCTTTTAACACCCTGTCTATTTTTTGTTAGAAATATTTTCAATGTACAGAGACGAATTTTCTACTGATTTATTACGTGAAGAGAAGAAAAACAGATGAACCACACGAATATTTGGGAGACTATGGTAACCAAACACTTATATGAAAGCCCGAATTCAATACAAGAATTTGAACTCGCGTTCATTGACACGGCGTCCGTACATATTACGGAACCATCATCGCTTCATATTATATATTTAATAGGAATCACGATTGATATCTCTAAAGTTAAGAAAAGCAATAGTTGATATGTTATTTTTAATTTACAGGTTCAGCATTATGACCACAATCTCACCGGATGTTATCTGACAAAGCGGCCTAGATGGTGAACACGCTATGCCTAGTGGAAAGACTGTCTATCAAATGCATCAGCCGGAATACCTACAGATGTTTGAAGGCAGGTTTTCAACCTGAGGGTGCTAGGTAACCAGGTGTGTATTAGAAAACTCCCTACCAAAAGGATATGGTTTCATTAGACGTTTTCTTCAGCGATAGTTCAAGCTTATTACAGAAAGCGAACTCACGTCAGTTGCCACGGGATCCGTGCACACTACCAAATGAACTATCATCGCATCGCAATGCTATAGTAGACAAAAAAACTAACATTTTTCCCGTCTGCTTGTTTAGGCTTGTCTTCGAAACGCTTTTACCAACTTTGACTGATGAACAGCCGATGTTACTTGAGGCTATTTTCGTTTTTTTTAAGCCTAAGGTTTTTAGCGTTATTGCCATAATCTCACCTGATCTTAAGTGACGATACGGCCCAAGTTGGTAGACACGCTAAGCCTGTGGATGAACTGGCTCTCAAGTGCATGTGCCGGAACACACCTATTGGTATTTGGCGGCAGATTTTCATCTTGAGAGTGGTAGCTAACCAGAGGGGCGTTAGACAAAGCCCTAACACCACGCTATGGTTTCCTCACGATGTTTTCCTTCACCGAAAGCTCAAGCTCATTGTAGGTGCTTGGATTCGAACTCACGTCACGTCCCTTGACGCGAAGTCGTACACACTACCACTGAGCTATCATCCCTTTCAAATACACCTGAAGTTATAGGTACGTTTAGTAATGAAATATAAATGAATGTCACAGTAATAGTAATAGATGCCGAATAGAATTCTCAGGGTGCGTCAACAACACGTAAAATAACAACAGAAGTAACTCAACCCATTCGTCCGAATGTAATTCGCGGAGCCACGACATCTGTCGGACAATACTTTCAGTGTTTATTTGATTGTAGAATAGAAAGGATGCGGGGGTTGTGTCGATATAATCTAATAAAACGTTGCATAAATAACAACCCCCTTGCTTTGATATGTACCGCATGTAACGTATTCAATTCTCAACTCGTTTCTCTACGACAAATCTAAAACATGTCACAGTCACAGTACACTTATCGATGTAATTCTATGATAATGTTTGTTCGTTTTTGTAACTCTTTTTCAATACAGCTTTACTCCTATTGGCGGTAGCGTGATGTTAAATAGCTTTAAATCTTCCTCAATGATTGGTCTATCAAATACATATAGACTTTTTTTTTTAATTTGATCAGTACTTCCTTATCAAAGAAACAAACAAACTTTCCAAATTAATTAGTATAAATAAAAATACTCATTAATGTTACACCGCCAACAGGAATCTTTAATTTTAAGCCGTAAATATGAATTTTGGCACCCCTAAATTGATAATATAATCACAGTTTTATATTCGCAATAATAGGTAGTCGGTGGTTCTCCTGATTCAGAGGTTTAGGCGTGTTATTATGAAAAAAAAAAACAGTTATCTTAGCTTATTTATACTATACATTATGCAGTTCCAATGCAATTAATGCAGTTAATATATATTCTATGGAAAAAATAATTTTCGAATTTAACACACTGTTATATGAACCAGTTACCATAGCTTGTACAAAGGTAACACAGTTTGTTAAATACTAATGAATACTAAAAAAATAATATATTTAATACAAAGCTCTAATATAGATATCAGTATCGTAGAAACTGAACATACTGTTATAAGAAACACAACCAAGTAAAGAAAAATTGAACTCTTATTATTGTAGCTGTATTCTTGGAATAGACCCTTTTGTTTGTGAGCAAGTTCCTCCTATAAAGGCCGGCAATGGACCTGCGATTCAGTGTTGTGGGTATCCATGGGTGGCGGTGATCACATACCACCAGGTGACACGGTTGTTCGTGTCATTAGAAACACTCGGAAATGAAATTTATAACATAACATCATGAAGTCATTTTAAAGGTATTCGGTGCATAATCTGATGTTCAGTTTCTTCTTTTCAAAACGTAAATATTGCAAAATTACTGTTATGTTTATTTACGTATTTTATACTTTATGTATGTACATTTTTTGCAACCGTTTATTCATAGTATTAAAAATCTCGTCGTTCGAATTTCCGACTCGGTATAAATCAGTTAAAATATGTAAAAAGATTCTTTCTTTATAGTCTGTATCTCGTTTATTATTTTATATTATAAATGGGAGTCGCCCGCCGGCTACACTGTGAAGAATTGAAAACATTCCTTCCACCGAAAGCTCAAAGTCTTTGCAGGGATTCGAACTCAAGTCAACTGACGCGGCATCCAAACAGCCACCGTTACTTCACAAACTTGTACTTTATAATTAAAACATATGTTTTCATATTTTCTACGCAGGCTACAGTATATGTATATAGTTGTATTTATATAAATCGTCCAATAGAAGCCTGGCTTTCTTTCATTTATGTCGTACCCGCCCCCGAGGTGCATGAATCATAGTGCACATGTAAATAATAATAACTGACGACAATAGTTCGTTTACCTTTATATTCTTAACACATATGTAGAATAGGAAGGTCAATAATGTCGAGAGGTTGTTAATAGCAAACCACGGATTCACAGTGCGGGTGCCGGGTAGAGGATAACACAGAGACAGTGTCCGAGACTTGCGACCTTGCGAGTGGGTTTAAGGAGGCCTCATTTCAACAATTGTCAACACTCACCTTCACCGCTCGAGTTTCTCTCTGCCCAGTATAAATCATTGGCGATAATAATTTACAGTGTAAACATCAAAACAGTGTCAATAACAGAGATATGTAAATCTTCCGTTCCAGCTACGTACGATGAACACGCCTCAAGCGCCAAGCTCACACTGAAACAAGGGCAACGCTTACATCGCGCTTTATACTAATCAGCGTTATAAATTACCCTCCTATACGCACTGGTGTCTTATATCCAAATAACTGAATACTTAACATTCTTGTAGTCGTACAGTTTTGAAGCAAGAATAGCTCAGTTGTTGCGTGTATCAACTACGTCGATAGCTATGGGTTTGTACCTCTGCAAAAAGCCAGAGCTTTCGGTGAAGTAGAAAATCCTGATAAAACTGTAGTATAGTGTATATTAGTGTATATGTATATTATTTATTTATATGTTATATTTGTAATTTTTGTATGTATATATGTATTCATATGTGTATTTATTTGGTTAAATTATATATATTTTTATTTATTATATTATGCACCTGCCTCAGTTATAATCTCCACCACCCTTAGGTCGACTAGGAAAAACGCCTTAGGCATTAAAGTCCGCCTGTATACCTTGTGTACAAAGTTTAATAAATAAAAAAAATGAATAAAGCGGTAGGACCATTTCAACCTATCTAACTAGTTCTCTTTTAATGACGATCAAACAACTGGTTGCCACGCATCATGCGTAAAATACATTACCGGGGCTTCGGTCAAGACAAGAACGATATGTGATGACCCCTGCTCCCGTCCCAATAAGCATGAGAAGATCACCGTGCGGCTTTAGTGGGGATTCCTGGCCGGGTGAGCCCACATACCCCTCCCAGCCCATCAGGAAGGGGATGCCTAAATGCATTTCCCCACGTAACAAAAATAGGATATCTGGTGACTCATCAGGTGATAAGCACAGTCAATAACTTGCTAAAAACACCACAGAGACATTTCCACACTCTCCCGTATAGCCAGAGACCTGAGACTGAATTTACACTTGTTATAATCTCTGGCGAGAATCTTAACTAATTTCCTGAAGACAAAATCCGTCGCTCGATACCGATAAGAGTGTTCCCTACACTATGCGAGATACCGTGGATCGTAACAAAGATCTAAACGTATAAATTATAAAAGGAAAATTAATCATGTACGCATGGTGGTTCTTCTATTGCCTGCCTGGCTAGCTACTACCCTCGAGTTATAAATCTGCCGCCAAATACCAATAGGTGTGTTCCGGCAGTTGCGCTTGAAGCCAGTTAAGATTATGGTCATAACGCTAAGCCTTAACTATAAAAAAAATCATTATGACATGTAATCAAAATGTTCACACTGCCAACTACATCAAATGTGTCAATCTATGATGATGATAATGAATTGTCATATAAACTGTCAGCGTTTTGATTTAGTAACTAAAAGTATTTAATTGCCGGTTGCGTGAGACTCTAATCCGTTCAAAAGACGCGTGTGGCGACAGAGAGGCATGCGACGTGTGGCGCCTATCCGGTGACACATTTCGTCCGCACCTCTAATAAGCTGTTCAAAGTTTCACCATACCCTATATTAATTTATTTTTTCATCCTTCGATTCCAGCGAAGATGAAGTTCAGCACACTACAATGCAACACAGCAACAAGTGGAAATGTACAAATATTTGTAAGTCATTGTTGTATGTGTGTCTTTTCCAATGTTTCACTTCACGCTTGAATTCACCGATGTTGCAGGAAATAGGTCATCATAGCTTCACATCTACGAAATATCCTTCGGGTCAAAATGTTTTGGGGTGTAAGGCGTATCGAATAACATTTGAGTTACCCAAGCAAACCTCCCCTGCTTGGTACACCCTGTTGAGTAACCGACGAAATTCTGTCGATTGTGGTACCAAATTTGGTTTTGGTGCTTAACCATATAATTCTTGATTCATAAGATCTTAGTGGTAGAGTTATTGCCCGACTGGTTAGCGACCACCCTCGAGTTTAGACTGGCGCAAAATAAAGGTTCATTATTGTAGGGCTCTTCAACTATTAACAACAATGTAATCTGTTCTCAAACTGTATTGATTTAAAAACACGAACATTCCAAATGCATAATGACAAGAAAGTACTATGTCTCCTCTATCCACTAGGAGGCGTTATTTCTATCTCTCACTTCTTCATCCATTCCATCAATTTGCAGCCACATTTCCGGTAACTTTGTTTTCATTTGTCTTCCTCTAAATAGGTTTTCAGGCCGTATCCCTCTCGTGGAATGAGATGCTGTTTTGAAGGCAGACAAATAAGTCAATGGTTCCTCTTTCCAGTCTAGTTTCAACGCTTAGGTAAGGCACAGACGCCTCAACACATTCCTGTTATGACGTTTCACTTCTCCATTTTCTTGTGACCATAAGGATGTTGTGGGCCTTAATTTTATGTCATTAGATTTCAAAAACTTATGAAATCTATCGTCCATAAATGCTGCTCCTTTATCACATACTATTTCCTGCTATAGGATTCTTCATTATTTCTCACTCACAGTTTCATAGAAAACAAGAAATTGACTTACTATAATATTTAAAATTCGTTACCTATCCAAATAGACTTATATTGTATTATGGAATAAAATGTCGAACCTTTTCAGGACAAACTACGTATCAACCCAATTTTTTTTTTATTCTAACCTCCATAAATTATGTTTGTTAATTAAAATCAGTATGTCAATAGCCACGATTTTAATAGATCACTGGTTAATTAAGAACAACAAATCATCAAATATTATAAATGCTGTTAAATTAAGAAGGAAAAAAAAACGTCCCCGTTGTCGTTAAAATAGTCCAATATTATTTTTTATCTGTTAATAATAGTTAAGTAAATATAACTTTCAGTTGCTTAAATCTCTATTGTAATACTAAAGTGTCTGACCTTCGTCAAAGGGAATATTAGAATTAAAAAAAAAACAACAAATAGTTTTTAATACACGTATTTGGCTCTATTACGGTTTTAATATATTATATTTTGATTTAAGATACATCAAGTGAGCTTATAGCTAATAATAAATATCAATTAGGTAAAACATAAAATGGACAATTAAAAAATCACACAGATATACAATTAAACGTAATAGGTTGATATATTCACTTGATTCTTAAGCTCGAGAGTTAAAACAGACCTACGTTTGAAGCGTTAATAGCTCAGTGGTAGTGTGTACGATTTCGCGTCAAGGGACGTGAGTTCGAATCCAAATACAATGAACTTGAGCTTTCGGCGAAGGAAACATCGTGAAGAAACCATAGCATAGTTGTAGAGCTTTTTCCAATGCCCACCTGGCTAGTTACCACCCTAAAATTGAAAATCTGCCGCCCAAAACCAATAGGTGTGTTCCGGCAGCTGCACTTTAGAGCCAGTTCCTCCACAGGTCTAGCATGTCTACCGACTTGGGCCGTATCGTCACTTAAGATCAGGGTAAACCTTAACTACAAAAAAGTAAATTTTTCCATGTATAAATAAATTCATTGTTATCTACGTTGCTACAATTCACGACCAATCTGGTAAGCTTGTAATAATTCTAATAACGTATCCAAACTTTGTCAGATCTATCTTAATTAAAGATTTCTTTACTTGAGTTGACGTATCATTAACATAAGGATTAGCTCGTATATTTTCAGGAATATTTCGTTCGTCGATATGGAATATTGGAATCAAAAATACATTGAAGTTGAATTAAAACATTTAAATTAATATTAAACAGTAAAAAAGTTAATATATTTATTACAACGCGCTAATCTTAAGAACCAACAGATTTATTTGATACATCTATCATTTAGGAAGGCCTTAAGTTATTTAACATCACACTACCACTAATGGGAACAAGGCTGTATTTGTTAAAAGTTACAAAAAAGGACAAAAACGATTAAAAAATTTTTACTTCCACGCGAACGAAGTCTCGGTCAAAACTAGTGCATAATAAAGAAAAACGAACCCTAACACAGTGTTACACGAACAAGGCATTTACACCATTTACGAGATAAAAAGAGCATCGCAAACCGTGTACACGTAACATAATTAATACAACATAACAATAATAATACAAAAACCGAAACGTCCCGAAAAGCTATCAGCCCCCTAACACATGAAGTGGTATGTATAGTCACAAATCTTCACACTCCCGCCGTTATGATAGACATGAAACTGCCATTATTGACTCCGCGTCGTGTGCAACAGCCGGCCGAGCAAATAACAAACAATGCAACCCGACAACATAACATTTCGGTCCGGCACCCCAAAACAAATCGCAATAAACACGGCCCCAGCACCCGTCGACCGCGATTTTTAAATAATAACCAAGCCGCAAGTACCTCCGATGGGGTTCCCGGCGTCGAACAAAGCCTATCAAAATCTTCGTAACAAATTTCTTAAGGGGGCCCCCATTGACAACCGCACATAATAGATGCCCCGGTGGCTGTATTGTCGACTTCAGCTGACTTATGTGTATTTTTTCACGTGAGTTTTTCCACCAGAACCCGCCGCCAGCTTCTACCGTATAATAACGTTGTTTGATTGTGTTTAACGAGTCATTTAGAAGGGTCTGTGTTTGTCCTGCTTTTTGATTAGGATTATGGAAATGAGGCCGTACCGTTTTCTCGCTCGACGGTTTCCATTTTTTCGACAGTTATACTTACACTTTGTGGTATTGTCCTACGTTTTAACGTATCTATATTATCATTTTTATTGTATTATTGAAGCGCCAACGTCTTTCACATGGACGCGTCATAACTTGCTACGACGCTGGTGCCATGCGATGCAAACAAATACGATTTAAAATTAAGTTCATTGAAATTCATGTAAATACAAGCACTACTTATAAACAATATTAAAGCGATGATAGGTACGTTGGTAGTATGTACGGACCGCGGGTCAATGGACGTGTGTACGATCAATACACATTACGTACGACTGCAATGAGTGTCAGCTTTCGGTAAAAGAGAACATCATGATGAAACCATATCGTTATGGTAAGGATACCACCCTCAAGGTGAAAATCTTCAGCCAAATACCTATAGGCGGGTATCAGAAAAACCCTACAACCATGCTATGTTTTTAACACGATATTTTCCATCACCGAAAGCTCAATCTCATTTCAGGCAGATTCTAACTATTTTTCGATTGCATAAATTATTTCTGCCTTAATCCCAGAATACAGACACATGGTCGCGATATAAGCCTTTGTTTACCTTAATCTGAGCCTTCCTAATAACAAATACATTGCCCAAAATAATCGTTCGTGCAGTCAAACATTTCGATACGGCAAACTCTATCGACATATCCCCTGAGTGCATCTGCATCGGTATAATTCGCACCGATAATTGATATCCGATGAACGTCGATGAAACTAAATAATAGTTCGGCGTTTGCTTCATACACGGGGATTGAATAGATGAAGCGAAAAGCGTTACAAAACTCACATTGTGTTGTAATTTTGCGGGCGTGACGCGAATACTCTGTGTAGACGAAGGATTTTTTTTATATATGTGATATAATAGATGATAACATTATTCCAGTCAAATACTATATTTTTTTGTATAGTTAAGGTTTAGCGTTACAGCCATAATATTACATTATATTAAGTGTCGACGAGGCCCAGGCTGGTGGATATGCTAAACCTGTGGAAGGACTGGCTCTCAAGTGCAGCTGCCGGAACTCACCTATAGGTATTTGGTGGCAGATTTCCCGGATATATATGATGATAATGTCTTACAATTTGAAGTAGTACAGATCATAATTGTTTTTTTTTTTAATGTACACAAGCTATGTCCGCGACTTCGTTCGAGTGGAACTGAAAATTATTTAATCATTTTCGCCTGTTTTTGTTACTTTTTTCGATAGATCTTTTCTCTTATTAGTGATAGCGTGATATTAAATAGCCTAAAGTCTTCCCTAGTGATTTTTCTATCCAATAATAATATAATTTTTAAAATCCGAGCGGTAGTTCCGGAGACTGGCGCGTTAAGAAAAACAAACAAACTTTTACGATTTATAATATAAATATCTTTATATTTTATCGTACTGCTGATAGGCAAAATGTTATACAAAGACCAAAAAAAAAAAAGTGCCGAACTGGAAGTCTCATTACATGTAGGTACTGACTGTTTCTGAACTACCTACAACAAATCGAAAAAATAACCAGGAGTCCAAATCACTCATAAAGATAATGAACAGCTTGTTTACTAACATTAGACATTAGGTATTTTAAATTTATTTATTAATGAATTTATTCGATTTAATTATAACCGGCGTTACGGAAAATATCAACAATTATAAATGAATTATCCTGACAGATAATATAAAAGCCTTATAAATACGACTGAGTATCAAATGTAAAATAGAACAGAACCTTACAAATCAACGTTGACTTTATAAACCAACAAATAAAACGTAATGTTGACAATGACGCGGGCGTGATCCCGGGACACTCGTCGTCCCGCTATTGTCCCGTCATGGCGTCACGGCAAACTGTCCCATTGTCCCGGCTACCGACTATTACCCGGGAACGAGCAGTACCGCGGCGCCTGCCTACGCTATTGTAACCGGCTTACGTTCGCAAATCCGATTTATATTTGAATATAATTGACTTTCGGTTCCACTATCAGGTACCGAGTTCATGTATCTCATTGTGTCCGCCTGATCTCGGTGGCATTTTTATCGTTCGAACATGATAAATGTGTTTAGGAGATTAACGTTCGTAGGTGGGTGCGTTCGACCCTTCGGAGACATGAAACTAAGTTCATTCATTTCACGAAATAAATTAATGCGCCTTTTCGTAATAAGAAAACAATTACTTAACAATTCACAGTGATGATAATTTGATTATTTCAATACATAAACTGACTAGATTTAAGGTCCCTTTCCGCTCACGTTAATATGGATTCTGTCAAACAAATCGGATGGCGCAAGAGAAAGTTTCAATAAGGTTTTCGTCTATCAACGTTTCCAGGTTCTCATCTATCTCTATAGCAAAATTCATCGTAATCGATGCAGCGGTTTAGGCGTGTAAGCGTAACAAACAAACGAACTCATATAATAGATTAGTCAGGATTCTTGGCAGGCGCGGAGCTAGCCCTCAATGAAAGTTGTGGTTCATGGTCACCTGAAAATCAGTCAAGTACGGGTTAACCTATGAACCTGTACATGATCAATATAATACATTCCTACAAAGGAGATGTTTATGAAATATTATAATATGAGCCCGGGTAAAACTGTGGGGCAAACACTAGTTCTTATTTTTCCTAAAGAAGATAGTGAGTTCGTTTGTTTGTTCGTTACGCTTTCACTTGTAAACTGTTGAATCGTTTATAATGAATTTTTGTATAGAGATACATGGGAATCTGGAGATAATGACAGGTTATTTTTTCTCGGGGAAAACTTATAGGAAGTGGGGCAAAGAGAGAAATAAACTTTGTATAACTTTATTGCTTTATCGGATTTGCTTCAAACTTTGGAGAATAATTTATTATAATTTAATTAATATTAACGCGAGCGGAGCCGCGGGTAATATAGTAAGTTAATAACACGTAAAATGTTAGTTTGTTTGCTCAAGAAAAAAGAAGAAAAAGCCCTACCACCATGCTATGGTTTCTTCAGGATGTTTCCCTTCACCGAAAGCTCAAGCTCATTGTAGGTGGATTCGACCTAACTTCCCTTGACGCGAAGTCCGTATACACTACCATATATACCATATACCATATACACCTATCATCGCTTTAATGTGTTAAAGTGTTTGTTTGTGACGATGACAAAGAAAATGGAATTACAATGTAGCAACTGTTTCATACAATACGTTCTTGCTTATAAATTTTGAAAATGCGAGTAAATCTCTTGCTTACCTAATTACACTGCCGCCATGTCACAGCTTCATGGCCTACTGTTTCTATTTTTGGTGTCAAGGTAATGTTCGAATTTGTACCCTCAAGTTGTAGACCTGCCGCCAAATACCAATAGATGTGTTCCGGCAGCTGTACTTGAGAGCCAGTTCCTCCATAGGTTTAGCGTGTCTACCAACTTAGGCCGTATCTACACTTAAGATCAGGTAAGATTATGGCCATAACGCTTAAACACTAAGTATAAAAAAAATAGATTTCGCTATACCACCAAAATCAACTACTAACGTGGTAATATCGAAATAAAACTAATTTACGGATTTTACCGCGGTTATTTATTAATTTTGATCCCGACGTTTCGAGAGCTGTTCAACCTTCGCGGTCACGGGGCGGACTGAGGTGTAGGTTGTCCAGAAAAGTTCATCTTACTGTGTCTACCTTCGATTTAATCTTGATACTTTTCCTTAACTAGAAAAGCTCTCGAAAAGCTCTCGAAACGTCGGGATTAAAATTAATAAATAACCGCGATAAAATCCGTTTAAATTAGTTTCATTTCGATCAATAATATTCGCGTAAACATAAGAAATCATAAAGTGATAATATTTATTGTCTTTAAACAGGATTCATTTGCTAATTCCTATTTTTGTCGTACCGTGGACCTGTGGAACAGTCTTCCGTACAGCGTGTTCCCACCCTCCTATGACATAGGGTCCTTCAAAAGAGGCGTGAAAAGGTATCTAAACAAGCCAGCATGACAGCGGTGACTGACAGTGAATTCCGGTTCAATATCAGTCACCGCTGATTCGGATTGTACTGTACATAACACCAGGTGCAGTGCAGTCACTATGTCGCGCAACATAAAAAGAAATCAGTCTACCCTAAAGCGAAATTGTCCGTTGGGTAATTTACCTTTATTCTTCGATTCCACGTGAAATCGAAGGTTATCGAGCTCATGCATTCGCTTAATTATTACCTATAGGACGCGAGCTCGAATCCACCTATAATAAACTTGAGCTTTCAGTGGTGAAAATATCGTGATGAAACCATGGCATGGAGATAGGGCAATTTCTAAAGCCTGCCTAGCTAGCTAATATAGTTAAAAAACTGCCGCCAAGTACATGTAGGTGTGTTCCAGCAATTGCACTTGAGGACCAGTCCCTCCACCAGGCTTAGCGTGTTCACCATCATGGGTTGTTTGGTTGGTTGACTATTTGATTGGTAGAAAATAATTTCTTTCGTTAAATTGAAACTTAATTTTATCGATACAATTAATTAAATGTAATTTAAGCATAAGGTCTTATTATAAGGGTTAATATAAAATAATCTACTAATTTTCGTTTGACATTTACCTATAAATAAATGAAAAATAACATATAAATTCAATTGTCATCAAATATTGTACAATTCTGTAGTGCACCCGAACGAAATGCCGTATTATATGTCTAAATCACGCCGAAGTTTCTTACACCAGTTCAGAAAAACCGAAAGAAAATATTTATATACATCAAGCGATACTCAATTTCCATCGTATTCTACATAACACATTCGTTATTGTACGAACCGTGCATTCAAATTCGCTCCCTTCGTTTCGCATTCACGGAAACCTATCCACCGGTGCCCTCGCGCGCCCGTGAGAAATCACGCGGAAACTCATCTCGATTTCCGGAAAATATTTACGCGAAAAAAAAAAAACATTACAGTAACAACAAGAGTCAAGCGATAACTCTATTTGTTTTATTCGTTTTACCCGAAATATTAGAGGAGAGTGGGGTCATTGAGGAATAATACTCTTTTACATCGATCAAACTTCGATGTTCAAAACCAACTGGCTGACACAAGCAAAAAAAAAAAATCGAAACAGCTATCATTGGAAATAAATTATATGTGTACGTCAACGATTCGAACCGTATCTCGGGGATGTGTGAGCACACAAAGCATCGCAGAGAATGGCCCAGCGGGGGCCAACGCGGTATAATGCAGACTGCTTCACACTATTCACACATTGCCCTCATGTTTTTCGTCTGTGACGGAGGTCGCCACGACCATCCGTCATCGTGTGAGACAGCAATCGCATAGGTATGCAAATACATATATGACACTATCTCTATAAACCGATAAATAACAAATCGAACCTTATTTAACTTCTACATACGTACCTCTGGCGCGAAATACTAATATGTATGTGGCGGGAGTTGCGCTCGAGAGCCAGTACCTCCAGCAGGCTTACCTTCTCTACCATCTTGGAGAAAATTGTTCACTCAGTCGTCGAAATTGTATCATAATTATTTGGATAAACATAGGAGAAAGGGTTACTGGAGTAATATTTCTAACGTCCGCCTGGGTAACTAACTTGGGAGTCAACTCCTTAGTTTAGTATGTACATCGACGTCAATGCGTGTAAACTGTAAGTACATTGGTTAGAACAATCATCAGTACCTTGGTGCAGACAGTGTCAATGATTTGAAACTCTGAGTGATTTATTCCAGGTTTTTTTTCAAAGCACCTTTGTACGTACATTATGTCTTATACCTCTAAATGCTCTTCGGTAATACGTAGGCACCTTATGACATTTTTTTTTTTATAGTTAAGGTTTTGAGCGTTCTGGCCATAATCTCACCTGATCTTAAGTAACGATACGGCCCAAGTTGGTAGACACGCTAAGCCTGTGGAGGAAGTGGCTCTTAAGTGCAGCTGCCGGAACACAACTATTGGTATTTGGCGGCAGGTTTACAACTTGAGGGTGGTAGCTACCCAGGCGGGCATTAGAGAAAGCCCTACTACCACGCTATGGTTTCCTCACGATGTTTTCCTTCACAGAAAGCTCAAGCTCATTGTAGGTGCTTGGATTCGAACTCACGTACCTTGACGCGAAGTCGTACACGCTACCACTGAGCTATCATCGCTTCAAAATGTGTAACAACCTAAACTCAAACGGATAAATATACATAATAACACGGAGAAATATTTGTAGGTAAATTCGAAGACTCTACTAAAGTCTTTCCGGCTTTATACATTCTATTTTTATTATGATGGAATGTTGATAATATCTAATAACATTCTAACGAATACTGTTACTGTGATTATACGTCTGTTTGTTTGTTACGCTTTCACTCCTTTACTGCTAAACCAAAAAGTATGAAATTTTGCAAACACGTTATCAGGATAACGGATATTACTGTCCCCGATGTATACAATAATATATTTCAGACAGCGAGACTAAGATATATGGAAGCGATGACACCACAGTTGGTTGTGTGTATGGACCGAGCGTAATCGGACATGAGTTCAATCCCTGTAAAGAGTTTCACCTTCCGGAAAAGATAAACATCATGATGAAGCCATAATATGCTGGTAGAGCTGTTTTTGAAGCCCGCCTGAATAACTACCACTCTCAAGTTGAAAATCTACCGTCAAATACTTATAGGTAACATAGGTAACATAGGTAACATAGGTAACATAGGTAACATAGGTAACCTTACCTATATTTTTCGTGTAAGCCATGATCACCAAAATAGTCAGCGGCCCGCGTATAAACGAGAACCCATGTTCTTACACAAGTCTCTTTTGATATTATTTATGTAAAATAGCGGGTACCGGATTCTCAGAATTGTTTGACGAAATCAATATTAACGCGAGCAAAGCCGCGGGTTAATGCTAGTAAAATATACAACAATTGTAGCGTCGCAAATACATGCCGTATGAAACGTAAATCGCGAAAATATATTTCGAAAATGCTTCAATCGGATTTACTCGCGAACGTGCCCTCAAAGGCGGCTAACTATGATTCTATTATGGCGTACATTCAGAATTTTGATCGAAAATACCCCACACAATGCGGCGGAACGAGCTGCCGGATTACGGACTTTACGTTTCCGGTTTTAGAGTTCATTATGGCTCGATGGGCGGACGTTACACGGCTGCGTTCGCTAACAGCGGGCGGGGCTGGGCGGGGCGAATACGCAGTTACCTTCTATACGCGTGACGTCACTGGTATAGTTTGCCTTTACACGTTCAACTGTTTGTTTTACGTCACTCATAAGGCCTCGTTTGAATGTAACGGTTCACATTTTTGTACACGGAGACAACATAAAAGTTGTATATAGATATCAGCACGTTCATATATACTAGCCATACGAGCCACTGTGGCAGTAATTCGTTTTTTTTTTTAATAGTTATAGTGTAGTGTTACGGCCACAATATCACCTGATGTTAAGTGACTATGTGGCCTAAGATGGTGGGCCACGGAAGCCCAGTGAAGCGACTTGCTGTTCAGTAAAACTCCCGGAATACACATATAAATATTTGGCATCAAATTTTTAACTTGTAGGAGGCAGTTTGCCAGCCAGGTATTAGAAAAAGTCAAGCACATTGTAGGTGGATTCGAACTCGCGTCCCTTGACGCGGCGTCTGTGCACACGACAGACTAAGTTATCATCGCTTCAATCACGGCCGTTGTTGAAAAATTTTGGGGAAATTCTTAGAAAAGTCGGAAAAAGAACTTACCGTAGGCATCTATTTTTTAGTCACAACAGAGAGCTCCTTATTCATAAATATAGTATGCACTAACCTCACGTCAGCGGCCGTGAGTTCGAACCCTGGCTTATAGACTTCGTCAATAATTACGTTACCAAATACAATAATAATGTTGGAAAACTGACTGGTATATTCCCTTAAACTGGAGCGTTCAAATGAAACCTTCCCGTTTTTTTATATTAACATACGATAAGCATCTTCCACTCAGTAAATAATAGATTTCCATAATTATAAGCCCCAATTGACTTGAAATTCGCGTACGGATTTTACTATCTACATAAATACACGGCAGAAGTCGAGCGCGCTAACTAGCGTGTTTTATAAAAGCTGATCTTCCGCCGGTCGTGGCATTTTAAACTCTACACTTGCTGACAGTTCGGTGACCAACAACGCGATGGCAAGATATACCACCTTCGTGTTCGAAAACCTGTTGACAATCACCTGTCGACGTGCCTCGTTAGACACAGCAAAAGGGCATTTTGTACATCCGATATCATACAATACGAATGTACGATCTAGCATCCAGTTAAACTGTTATTTATTTACTTACTCACTTAGGTAACAAACGGCCGTCACGCAAACATGTTTCATTCTGTGTAAAATATTAAGCCTTAACCATTGAATCCATTTGCGAAAGAATTGTAGTGGTTAACTTTGTATGATACTTTTTGTTGCCATGATGATTTCATTAAAGCTTAAAAGCATTTTTTTATAACGAACTAGCTTATACCTGCGGTTTCGTTCGCGGTAATATTGATTTTGGCAAAGAAATTTGATGAAGCAATAAAAAGTTTCACAGGAACCTTATCCCTGTTTCAATAAGTTTTTCGCAAATAAAAGTAGCCTATCGTAGTTACCAGGTTCCCTTCTATTTGTATACAAGAATTTATCATAATCGATTCAGCGGTTTGGATGTGAAAGCGTAACAAACAGACAAACTCACTTTCGCATTAATAATATTAGTAAGGATGATTTGTTTGGATCGACAAACGGAATTGTTTGACAAAATCAACAAAACACGAGGGAAGCCGCAGGTAAAGGTTGATAACCATAGAAACTGAAAGGCTTTTGTTGTTGTCGTGGCTTTTGTTATCTACAATTTAATTAAATTAACAGAATCACAACTTCTATACTATCTTAATAAAATCAAAAAGTGAATCAATAAATGACAAAATAACTTCTTGTCCCATATTCTACCTAGGTAGGGTCGGCACAAAACGTTTTCTTCTTTCAGTCTACTCTGTCAATTGTCTTCTCAGTATGCATACATTCTATACATATATCATTTTTCACACTCTCCATCTATATCTTCTACAGTCTTCCTCTACTCCTACATATATCAACCTCCATGTTTAACATTCTTCTAAAGAGGTGGCTTTCAACTCTCACCATGACATGTCCATACTAACTCATCTATCGCCTCAGCTTTTTTGTCACTGGTTTCATACTTTCTCTCATACCCATATTCATTCCTAATATTATCTATCATACTATACATTCGAACCTCTGTTGTGTGCAGTTTCGCTTCATCCGATTCTTTCGTAGTCCAACATTCAGATCCAAACATACGACCTAAACTAAGTCAAGAAAAAAATAAAAATTTGCATTAACTAAACTTCCATTAGCAGTCAGCTTGACTCACCTGATGTTAAGTGACGATATGATCCGAGATGGTGGACACGCTAATCCCAGCGGAGGTACTGGCTCTCTAGTGCAACTGCCGAAACAAACCCATACATACCCCTTTTCGAAGCGATGATAGCTCAATTTGTAGTGTATACGGGCGCCGTGTCAAGAGACGTGAGTTCGAATCCACCTACAATGAACTTAAGCTTTCGGGAGAGGAAAATATCGTGATGAAACCATAGCATGATGGTAGGGACTTTTCCACTTTTCCACTTTTCCAAGGACATTGATTGCTACCACACTCAAGTTAAAAATCTACCGCCAAATAAATATATGTTCCGGCAGTTGCATCTGAGAGCTGATCCCTCCACTGGGCTTAGTGTGTTACCATCTTGGGTCACAAAACAACAGGTGAGATTATGGCCATAATGCTAAATCTATACTGTATTGAAAAAAATGCGTCCCTTATTTATGTATTGCATACAAAATATATTCAAATTCTACCTGAAAACATGAGTAAATTACTATGCCTGAAATTCGAGTATTCTGTCTTACATTAGTCAGGAAAAGCAAATAAAATCTATTGAACGATTTATTGTTGTCATGATGAAAATGAGCCTTATAAATAAATACATACGCAAAAGAAATACGAAGAGATGTTCGTTGAACCGGTTATGAAATAAGTAAAAATTTGTATTCAATGGAAAATCTATTTTATATCAAATATTCCCACATACCTCAATAGGCTTACGCAATAAATTTGGTCCCATGTTATTATTTGAAAACTTCTCAATATAGGGGCCATCATAACGTATTAAGTAATAAACAGTTAATAAACACGAGAGGTATAGACAACCGTAGTACAGAGCCGCACTCTACCGACTCGTGTGTGGGTCACGTGCAAGCAAATAACACAATACAAAGTTATGAAAAATTAATTACAATCTTCATTTATCGCTTTTTGAAGTTTAGTCCTTAATAATCGACTTTCATATGAGGGCCCCGTATATGGAAATTTTGTGAGAAGAGAAATTAATTCAATCGTTTACTCAAAAGCGTTACGTTTTTTGCGCATTATTCATTTTGACTATCACGAAATCGTTGGTCACTTGACAATCCTATATAAGTAATACATCATCTGGTATACCAACTTACCGAATTTCCGAGATAAAATTCACGTTCTAAACAATAAAACAATATTCGATAAATTTTTAGAAGCTTGTAAATTATAAATATATGCCAAGAATCGAAAGTATTATCATTGAATGTGTTAACTTCTTATCCATCATGAGGATTATTTACTAGAATTAAAACAAAATTCACACACCTACATTCATTGAAATGTATATCAATGATTTGAATTATTTAATAACACGAATTTCACAATAACATTAGACGCATTCTTATAATCAGTTAGCTAGAATATAACCTAGCTTTTATTCGTGTAATGTTAACGGTATTAGTTAGAGGTATAGTTTTAACATAATTTCACTAGACCCCCCATCGGAGCCCCGAGTGCGTCCCACATCGTCTGAGAGCATAGAGCGCTAATTACAAGCAATTAGCCGCCATGGTGCCAGTCCCGCCGCGGCGCGCGACTAGCTAGTTATTATTATATTTATTGTATATTGAGAACAAAAAAAAAAAAACAGTTCTTTCTAACGGCGATTATAGTTTTTGGATGTCCGACTTAATTCTCGAAGCTCGTTTCGGCTCGAAAATTCCACGTCTGATGCATTTGATGATTTTTTTTTTTGTTTTTAATAATCGATTATCGGTTTCCAATTATTTCCTCTTCCCTCTATGCCTTGTTACGTATATTGTTTAACATTTATCACCCACACATGCATATGTACGGCGTGAGTGTATATTGTTTTATTAGTTTTCGCGATTCAATTCTGTTTGTGATTTACAATCTGTCGCTGCGGATTCGCTCTTGTGTACTTTAAAATGATTATTAATTAAATATCTTAACATTGAATGTTGTTTTTGTCGTTATGTATTTGCCATACGCATTTACTTTACAAGATTCAGTGCTATGGATACAATTTCAGCTGATGTTAAGTGACAATGCGGCCTAAACCTTATATAGTGACTGGCTCTCAAATGCAACTGCCGGAACACACCTATAGGTATTTGGCGGCAATCCTAATACTAAATAAACAAAATTCTACCACTATGCTAAACTCAGGCCCGTTGCAGGGATTCGAACTCACGTTCACCATTGCTTCGAATACTAAATGAGTTATATTTTATCAATTGCGGCGTCATACTGTTCAAATTACCTTTCTTCTCACAACAAAAATATCGACTATCTTTTTTTATTTTTTTATTACGTCATATGCCTATATACGCAATTTCGCCAATGGTAAATAGAAACAACTTTATAAACATATTTTTGTTTTAAATATAACAAAAAAATAAACATGATTAGCGACTTCTATTGTAGCAACCAAATTTCGAATAATTACTTGCGGACCAAAATAATTATCATGTGCGAGAATCGTAACCACTTACATCACTACGAAATGTTGTAGCAAATTAACATCTTTTGTACATTATGCTAATAACCAATATGCATAAATAGTTCGGCTTAGGAAAAGAGTCCTACGTCCTATGTCCTATGCAAAAGTAAGTTTGTTCGTTTGTTACGTTTTCACGCCTATACCGCTGAATCGATTACGATGAGTTTTAATATAGAGACAGACGGGACCTTGGAGAGTGTGATAGGCTACTTTTCTCGCAAAAAACTTATTGGAAATAGGATAAAGAGGGGGATGAACTTTGTATAAAATTTTTTAGCGACATCCGGTTTGTTTGACATAAACGATAGAACCACGAGCAAAGACGCAGGTAAAGGCTGGTATTTCAATAAAACGACGCTGAAAAAATCCAGTTAATTTGTTCTGCTACATAGGTAACACAAGATTAATGTGCGTGACGGGACGCGGGCGCTGCGGCACTCAGGTGGACGCACGTGAAGCGCGCGGGTCCCGCCCGGCGCGGCCGCGACACTCCGCCCGGCGCAGTCCGTCATAACTGTCACATAATTCAACAGTTAATAGGAGCGGCTTCTCTTGTGCCAACTATTAATATACTATACACATTTAACGATAATGCCCGGTGCCCAACAAACTCTTATTGACGTATAAATTCCGAGCTGTTTTTTTTTTTTTTTTTTTTTTATTATTATTCTCTCTCTTTAATGTTGTTCCATCACAAACAGCCGAAGGCGCCAGTTGCTGCTCAATATTAATAACGCTGTTCATGTGTTTCTACTTTAATTGCCGCACGAATAGTATACACCGTCGAATGGTGGAAAGCAGTAAATTGAACGGGCGGCGAGGCCGTCTCGGCGCGGCATGCCCCTTTTAAATATTCATAGCGTTATCAAACAAAATTTTAAACTAATTAAAAATTTGTTGTTAATAATTCTCTAAGTCAGCGCAGCCGCTCGACGGGTCAAATTTGTAATACATTTGTTTATGGTTTTATATGAAAATGGGGTATCGATGCAGTTTTTTTTTTTTTTTTTTTTATCTATCTCCCATGAGGGTAGGCATAGACCACATCCTTCCACTTGCTACGATCCTGTCATACATCTTTCGCTTCTTCTACTTTCAAAATAGAGATACATAGAGATTTATGGAAGATGAAAACGTATTACGTCGACCGCAAATAACTTGAGAACCGGACAAGAAAAAGGAAGGTTGTTTGGTCAGTTCTTACTACGATATTTATTATATTAAAACAAATCAAGTCAAGTTTATAATTCATATATTTATTTATCTCATTTATGAGAAGAGTAATTATTGTAATTAATATTAAGTAGAAGAAGCCCAGTCACAAGTCGGTTACGGAGAGAAAAAAATAAACCATTTGCAATCAAAGTTCCGGGGCACAAATAATACATATTAAAAACATTCTACTAATATTATGAAGGCGAAAGTTTGTGTGTTTGATACTGCTTCACGCTCAAGCGGCTGGACTAATTTTGATGAAATTTGGTGAGGAGGTATTTAATTATTTTTTTCATAGTCTGGGTTTAGCATTGTGGCCACAATCTCACCTGATCTTAAGCGACAATACAGCCCATGTTGGTAGACACGCTAAACCTGTAGATGGACTGGCTATCAAATACAACTGCCGGAACACACCTGTTGGTATTTGGCGGCAGATTTTCAACTTGAGGGTAGTAGCTAGCCAGACGGGCATTAGAAAAAGCCCTACCACCATGCTATGGTTTCCTCATGATGTTTTCCTTCACCGAAAGCTCAAGCTCAATATAGGTGGATTCGAACCTGCGCCATTTGACGCGGAATCCGTACACACTATCACTGAGCTGTCATTATATTATATACACATATTCACTATAGCTATCACACATATGCTACTTATTCAGAAATTTTTGTAAACTCAACGGTTTGACCGATTTTGATGAAACAACCGATAACACCGCGGGTCACAGCTAGTATATAAAATAGAAATCAATTAGTAAACAAGTGACAATAAGTAAGCTAACACTTTGATCATGAGAGATAATATGTTATAAATTACTACCGATCAGAACCGATTACGAAATGCAATAAAGTATTTAAAAATGATACTAAAGTGTGTACTGTCATACGAAAATTGCAGTTTAAAGAGGATAATAAGTCGTTTAAAAGAAGATTAAAAATGGCGCGAATGTCTTTGTGGCGTGCAGGTGTGAACTGACCGCATCACACGTAACACTAGTGATGTGTTCACACTATGACAATTGCATATTATTTACCATTCATTAAACCTAGAAACCGCTCGGTCATTCCATTCAACCGAAAGACGTCCACTGCTGGACGTAGATCTCACCGAAAGACCTACACGACCGCCGGCCTTGCGCCACCCGCATCCAGCGGATTCCTGCGACCTTCACCAGGTTTTCGGTCCACCTCGTGGGGGGCCTACCCACGCTACGTATTCCGGTATGTGGTAGCCATTTGAGAACCCGTTGGCACCATCGGGTATCGGTTCTGCGAGCAATGTGCCCAGCCCCCTGCCGCTTAAGTTTAGCAATTCTTCGGGTAATGTCGCTTACTTTAGTTCTTCTGCGGATCTCCTCATTCCTGATTCAATCAGGCAGTGAAACTCCGTCACCCTTTGAGCAATTTTGAGCTTTTTTAATAGGCCCATTATGAGCGACCACGTCTCAGTGCCGTATATCATCACTGGAAATACACACTGGTCGAAGACTTTCGTCTTGAGACACTGCGGTATTTCGGACGAGAAGATTTTTCCTTTAACCTGTATCTCGAAACGCTCAGCAGTTTATAAGAAATGTCAGTTGTGTGTACGCACTCGAGAAAATAAATGTTAGTTTAAAAAATCGTATCTTGTTGTTTGTCCGCGATTAAATTCTAAACTACTGAATCGATTTTAATAAATTTGTGCACACTGTGTGCGATTTGATGCGACTTGTGAGACAGGATTTTATCTTACTTTGATTGGTTTGAATTGCTGTTCATACAATGAAACCGCCTCTTCTGATCGCATTGAAATGCACAGTTGCAGAAGTGTTGCTGTATAAAGTTTAAACAGTATATTAAGAAGGTGCTGTTACTAAAAATATCACACAACGATACGCTAACACCAGTGTTTATAAGTAAATACAGTATATGTCTTATTCTAAACTGTATATATAACAATGAATTTCGTTTTCCTTTTGACAATATCAAACACATCATTTACATGGTACATTATGGTCGGGCTTTTTCTATTGCCCGCCTGGCTAGCTACCACCCTCAAGCTGAAAATCTGGTGCCAAATACCATTAGGTGTGTTCCGGCAGTTGCACATTAGAGCCAGTACTTCCTATAAAGGCTGGAAACGCACCTCCGATTCCTCTGGTGTTGTGGGTGTTCATGAGCGGCGGTGAACACTAACTATCAGGTGACACGTTTGTACGTTTACCTCCTTATCCATAAAAAAAAAACTACGCAAAGTATAAACATTTGACTATAATAATAAAAAACGAACCTATCACATTTTGTGTGTAGAACTCGTATAATCTGCTAAGATTAAACACCTATCGCAATATAAATCTACCACATGATATTGCTTTATGAAATAAAAGTAAATGCGATATGACAGTCTTATTGTCTTTTATCGACATCGATAAAGAAATATTTCGACTTCACTATGAGCCCGTCAGTCGCAGCGGGAATCAGCCCGTGCCGGCGCGGTGGGTGTTGCCACACCTGCCGACGCGACATGGCCCATCAAACTATTCCTTTCAATATTTTGTAATGTAATGCGTGTGTTTGTTCTTCGAAGAAGTCTTAGAACGAGTGGTAATATCACGATGTCTGATAAACACATTGTTTGTTGAAACTATTACCTCGGATTAACCAAATATAAACGCGTTGACTTTCTTCGGAACGTTCGGAACCTATCGTTACAAATGCAAGTGTCGTCGCAGATATGATACATATAAAATTATCTCGCTATCTATGTTCCGAAATTAATTAATCGAAAACAAATCCATAATAAATAGTGCAGCAGTAATAAGTTACATTACCTATATATTATAATTATATACCTAACTGAGCTTGAAATTTGGCATGGATATTCCTTTCAGGACATGGATACCAAAACGGAATTTAACGATCGATTGCATTTAACAAGACAAACGCGATCGAAGTCGGCAGCATCAGTTTATATTTATATATAACAATATCGTGTCACAATGTTCATCCAGTATAAACACGTGGTAAAACTCTTAACCATTTTCAATTAAATTTTATGAACTTGTATCGCTTAGTTAAACTTGAGATATAGCATTGCTTATATAGCTTTAAGATACTGCAATTAAGTTATCGACTATTGGAACACACAGAACTTAATCTAGCAGATCGCCTCGTATCTATAAAAATAATATCGTTGTGGCCATAATCTCCCCTTATCTTAAGTGACGATACGACCCAAGTTAGTAGTCACGCTAAACCTGTGGAGGAACTGGCTCTCAAGTGCTGCTGCCGGAACACACCTATTGGTATTTGGCGGCAGGTTTTCAACTTGACGGTGGTAGCTAGCCAGGCGGGCGTTAGAAAAAGCCCTGCCACCACACTTTCTTAATCAATAACAATCATGCGAAATCGACAATCGAGAAATTCCAAATTTCGAAAATAACAAGTTCGACGCACGTGAGAGAAATAACATTTTAACCTTCAAGATCTTTTTAATGCACTCCAATGATTAAAAACATAGAAACGTGGCACTGTTAAACGCGAATTTAGCAAATAATTATGTTTTAACAGTAATGTTTGCCCGCCGGGCCGTCATACAAACGTACTCGCTTACTGAAAACAATTGACACAAGTGGCTTTAAAAAGTAAACAAACCTGATTGTATGGTTCTATGATCGTTACAACCACTAACATCGACTCTAACGCGTCGGAAATAGAGTTGTTATTCTATCGATCGTAACGTCGCCTTTCAAACATTCAAAACGTCTGTTTTCAGTTTAATATAGATATCAAACCGGGCGTACGTTTGCTTTTCACACGGGCAACTGTGCCGATAAAACGACCCACATTCCTTTAAGTTTAAATGCCGAAATCAATAATAATCTTATACTATTAAGTGAGCAATTCTTGTATATATATTTATATATATAAAGATATTTCCGTAAATATTAATTAACTTTGACTTTTAGATTTTAATAATCAATTATTACGTATGTAACATCACAAAATGGGGATGTCTAAGCACTATAATATACAATTTTTGTATTACGCATGGGTCTGGAAAATGCCACTTTCTTTAACTGGAGAGAGCTCAAAGAGCAGTTTTAAAAGTCATTCCCTATAAACTAATACGTCTTCCTACAAGCGAACTCTACGCTCTTTGGCAGATTCCCAAGATTAGAGAATCGTTCATACTTAAAGCTGTTTTATGCCAACATTCACATACATACATACCAACATACATGCAGAAACGTAGAACTCTAAGAGTATGTGAAAAAACA
Organism: Actias luna; assembly: GCA_039707435.1. Lineage (NCBI taxonomy): Eukaryota > Metazoa > Arthropoda > Insecta > Lepidoptera > Saturniidae > Actias > Actias luna. The sequence continues at coordinate 19,541,868 of JAZHAC010000001.1, read as the reverse complement.
TTGTCGTCTTGCCGCGGCTAGAAGGTAATATTATTGTCTGGGTCCAGTTATATATAATAGAGTCAACAGTGAACTAAATATTTACGCTCTTACCCACAATAAATGTGAACGGTGCGTAGATTGAGGGCTCCTTACGCTTACTTATGACGAGACTGGACTTTTTTTTTATCACGTAAATTTATTTTAAGCTCAATGCGTTCTCGCGGGACATCTCTCTTCGAACATCACAAACACTCACATATTCAATTTAAGCATACACACACATACACACACACGTACACTCATATATACACACGAACGCATAAACATGTATCTCATAAAATTATTTTGCTTCATAGTTCTCAAGCTATAAAGATTTGCTTTGATTTATAGATGAATTATATTTATTTTAATTTTTTTATTTGATCTTTTTGTATTTTGTGGATCATTGTCCCTTGGAGGTGGACGTTATTAGTTACGACACAGCTTTCGCTATAGTGGCTGATACCTTTTATATTTCTTTGTGTAATATATTAAAGTTTAAAAAAAAAGACAAAAAATGTTTAATTAGCTTAAAGCCTTCTTGAATGACTCCATCAAACACAAAATCTTTTTTGATATCCGACAGGAAGTTCCTGAGATTGGCGCGTTCAAACAAACATACTTTTCCGCCTCATAAAATTAGCGTAGATTTTTCTAATAACCTGGGTGGTGTACTTTTATATAGCTGGTGACCGTTTCAGCGAACGGTAAATGTAATAAGTGAGCAGGTAAGTTAAGGTAATTGTAATAAGTACTAATAAGTTGTGTGAAAATATAGAACTTCTTGTATATAGAAATATAGAATTTTTGTCTTTGGCAGTGCGACCTTTTGAAGCTAATCCACAAAAACCGCCCAACACAAGTAAATAAAAAAAAACTTAGATGACGTAATATTCCTTATCACATAATCTATATAACTATATGTATAGTTAGGGTATATGTTATTTTAGTAATATCAAAATAGAAATCACTAAATTTGGACAACATAGGTGATTATGTAGTGTTGACGAACTCTGCTGAAGGTGCTTAGTGAAATTGTTGCCCGCCAATAACGTATTTAACAACAGCAAAATGACAGCAAATATCGCCAGTATATTGATAAATTCAGTTTAATTTTGGTACATCACAGCCGATACACAATACGTCTTTTTTTTACTTTGCTCTTAAAAATACGTACTTAGAGGGCCGGTGTGTTAAACGTTATTTTGATTATGTTGAAATAATGCATATAATCGTTTTACATAATGACAAAAGCCGCAAACAGTCGCCAGTAAATTGATAAATTAATTTTAGTGCATTTCAACAACCGATAAATAATAATACGTTTTTTTCCCGCTTCGTTTTTGCATAATACGTAATTAGAGGGCCGGTACGTTATGCATTATTTTTCAATAAATCATCCGAGAATATATATGTATATGCTAGATATGAATCTTTTATTTCATAAATATAATATAATATCATTAGTTACGGTACAATTTGATTTACGTAATAGATATGTTTGTTGCTGACTTTACTGAACCAGATTTGATGCAGATAAGATAATTGCGCAGTCCGCCTCCCAGCACCGTCAATTAATTCGAATAACTGACTGCTTTATAAGCGTGTGTCGGAAGTCGTAAATTACCCTGCATAATTTACAATGTTAAAGACAATATTGAAACAACTAATAAACAAGGTTGCGCTTGTATATCGATCTTTAGTCTATATTTAATATTATAAAGCGGACAAATTTGTTTGTCTGTTTGTACACGTTGCTCTTAGGAATTACCAGGCTTAGATAAAGATTTGAGGCTATTCGACATCACGCTACCATCGCTAGTAGCAAAGCTATATCGAAAAAAGTAACAAAAATGGTCAACAATCCTTACTAATATTATAAATACGAAATTTGTTTGTTTGTTTCTTACACTTTCATGCCCATACTACCGCATCGATTAAAATGAACTTTGCTATGGACATAGACGGAAACCTGGAGACAGTGATAGGTGACTTTTTATCGCGAAAAACTTTTTGGTAGTGGGGTAAAGAGAGTGATAAACTTTGCTGAAACTTTTTATCGCGTCATCCGATCTGTTTGACAAAATCGATATTAACGCGAATCTGCAGGTAAAAGTTAGTTATAAGATAATTTTAAGTTCTACACACACAGCTAGTATGATATGTAAATACCTCACTTCTGATAAAATGCATTATTATAGTAGAAAGTATTTTCAATTTCATAATTACTGCTGTCGACTTGGGGACAAAACCTATTTTCCTATGTTTCAGGAACAACAGCATTTTGAAAGAATGATAGCTCAGTTGGTAAAGTCTGCGGACTTCGCGTTATAGCACACGAGTTCGCATCCACCAGCAATGCGCTTGAGCTTTCAGTGAAGGAAAACATTGTGCTGAAACTACTACCATTTTCAAGTTGAGAATCTGCAGCCAAATACGTATATATGTGTTCCGACAGTTGCACTTGAGAGCTAATCACTCCACAGGTTTAGCGTTTCCACCGATTTATGTCGTATCGTCACTTAAGATCAGGTGATATTGTTGCCATAACGCTCAAGCTATTAACTATTAAGAAAAAGCACCTACTTATTCTCTGGATGTAAAGTTTTGTGCCTCAAACAATATTTATTGTTATTTTTTAAAACTTATTATTAGCAAATTCCATAATTACCGGTTAAAGTTAACTAGAATTGGGCTAATATATATCTCAGCAATATATCAATAAACGTATTCTTCTCTATCAAACTAATTGACTCGAATATATAATCTATATTAAATAGAACAAAATATCAAACAGCTAAATCGTTAACCATTATGGAAGCGTGCTTTCCTCGCAAATGTAACATAATCCCATATTATATAACATAGATCAAATATTCCATAAACTGTCAGTAAAAATTTAAACATTCGATTTCCCTTAAAATAACAATTCTAAACGTCCGTGTACTTTGTAGGTTTATCATTATGGTCACTTATTTTTTTATGTAATAGGGGGCAAACGACCAGGTGGGTCGCCTGATGGTAAGTGATCACCGCCGCCCATGGACACCCACAATGCCCGGGGAATCGCAAGTGCGTTGCCGGCCTTTACTTTGGAGAGACTGGATCTTTGATGCAACTTCCGGAACACACCTATTGGTATTTGGCGGCAGATTTTCTACTTGAGGGCGGCAAGCTAACCATGATTTTCTCACGATGTTTTCCTTCACCGAAAGCTCAAGCTCATTTTAGGTACTTTGGATTCGAATTCACATCCCATGACACGTTCTTACACGCTACCTCTGAGCTATCGTCGCTTGTTTGTTTGTTACGCTGTCACGCCTAAGCCGCTGAACCGATTATGATAAGTTTTGGTATAGAGATAGATGCTAGCCTGGCGACGATGACCGATTACTTTTTCTCCCGAAAACCCTGTTGCGAGTGGGATAAAGAAAGGAATAAACTTTATATGAAACTTTTTATTACGTCATCCTATTTGATTGACAAAAATAATTAAAAACACGAGCGTAGCCGCACATAAAACCTAGTATAAATATAATTAAATAAATCAATTCTGACGGAGTAAACTCATTCGACGTGTAACTGTTTGTGTCAAAGTCGTTAATATAGAAATCGCCTAATGGTTTGTATAACAAGCATAAAACTCGAAAATCGATAGTAAAACGGGGCCTGTTTCGTTTGCAATTAAAAAGATTCCAAGATTTAAAAAAAAAAAAACATCGGCTATTTTTTTTTTCTTTCGTATACATACTAATGATCGTGATAGTTAAATATTTCTTTCTCTATCGCAACGCTTTATGTGGATATAATTTTTCTTCACGACTTGTTTGTGGAATGTTATGTTCCTGATTAGGTACCGACGTGGAATCGATAGGTATTTTTTTTTATAGGTAAGGCTTAGCGTTATGGCCATAATCTCACCTGATCTTAAGTGACGATACAGCCCAAGTTGGTAGACACGCTAAACCTGTAGAGGAACTGGCTCTCAAGTGCAACTGCCGGAACACACCTATTGGTATTTTGCGGCAGATTTTCCTCATCATCAAATGGAATGTTACTATTTATTCAGTTGGATTCGATAGATTTTCTGAATATTACCTACTACCTTTTGCCGTTGTTTCAAAGAAGTTCTTCTAAAAGCGATCACAAAGTACGCTCACCAGGCAGCTAAGAAGGAAAATTTAAACCCATTTAAATACCAGTATATTTTTATTTTCCAAATAATTATCTTATCAAATAATACAGTCCGCGTTTAAGATCACAAGACACAAGGGAAACAGCGTTATATCTCTCTCTCACTCCGTCAGTCGTCTCAAGCCGACATTACCCGAACGAGCGTCACACAAAAAGGTTGCGTATCATAATTTAAATGCCATCCACTTAACAATAACTCAATCTAAAGGTACACCAAGCAACAATTTTTAAACAAAACAAAGAATGACGTGCTCGAGTCTAGTACTATATATAGAATAAATTGAATGGACGTATTAATCAATATACACGTTATTTTATACTAGCTGTGTCCGTGACTCTGTTGGCGTTGAAATAAAATTTGATATAATCATTTAAAAAAAAAAGCTATGTAGTCTATGTTACTCAGGGCTAATGTAGCATTGTAATGGTGAAAGAATTTTTTAAATTCGGTCCATTAGTTCTTGAGTTTATTCGTTACAAACAAAAATACAAATCTTTCCTCCTCATAATATTAGTATAGAGTAATTTGTATTTACATCATTCTCAAGTAATGAATTTTCAACTGCTAGTTAAAAAAATTACATGTCGAAAAAAAAGCATGAAGGTTGGGAAACAGAGCAAAAGACGTTTCGAAGTGTTGATAGCTCAGTTGGTAGCGTGTACGGACGCCTCGTCATCGGACATGAGTTCGAATGAACTCGAGTTTTCAGTGAAGGAAAACATCGCAATGAAACTATATCATGGTTGTAGCGATTGAATATCTACCGCCAAACACTTATGGGTGTGTTCCTGCGTTGCACTTGAGAGCATGTGACCGTGTTAGACCACGTCATCACTTATCATCAGTTAAAACTGCGCCCATAACGCTTACACCTATAAACAGTTAAGAAAATGATACTAAATTATTTACACACAAACACATACCCACCTATATTCGAAATAAAAAAAAAACCTTTAAAACGCAAACTAGATTCACTATTAAATTATACCAAATTGATAAATTACGTGCATACAAACATAATCCTCGAGGAATGGTCATTTAAGTGAGATTAGACGTCTATGTACGAGAGAGCGGGCACTCGACGCGGTACTAAGATGTGCCGAGAGCCTCACCGACCGTGATATATAGCCTCCATTGTAAACGATAACCCATAACATATGTTACGAGCGACCACTTCTTATAATAACTTTATAATGAATAATCGTTTTTATACCAGTTTATCTAGATAAAGGTAATGTTCTAAGTTATCGTCTTACCTTTCAATAGATAATCTATATTGATATTAAAACGCCCGAAGAGTTTGTATGTTTGAACGTGCTAATGTTAAGAACTGTCCGTCGGATTTCGAAATCTCTTTCTGTATCCGATAGAGCAATCGTTACGGCAGGCTTTATACTATTTACCATCACGCTACCACCGATAGAAGCACAGCTGAATTGAAAATCATTACAAAAACGGGGAAAAAATGATTAAATAATGTTTAGTTCTGTGCGAATGAAGTCGCACACACTGCCAGTTTACATATAAATCAACGTTCAATTCACGGCGTTATTTATAAATTCGAATTATTTGTTAAGCAGTTCCTCGAAGACAATAATCTTTAAACCATAGCATGGTCGAAGGGTTTTTGTCTTATGCCCGTCTGACTGGATACCACTCTTAAGGTAAAAATCTGCCGCCAAATACCTATAGATTTGTTCTTGCACTTGAAAGCCAGTCCTTTCAAGATTAGCGGGTACACCATCTTGGGTCACAACGTCATTTAACATCAGGTGAGATTGTAGTCATAACGCTAACCTATCTATAATAATATCATAAGAGGAAAGATTTGTACTTTTGTTTGTATCTAACTGATAAAATAAAAACTATTTGATAAAGCAGTTATTGAAGACGGCTTTGGCTACTTAACATCAAGCTACCACCAATAGGAGTTAGGCTTTATTGAAAAAACTTACAAAAACTGATAAAAATTGTTAAATAATTACACGATTAAATACATTAAAAAAGTTGAAATCCGACTGGTAGTTCCAAAGATTAGTGCAACCAAATAAACAAACAAACTTTTCCACTTTTATAATATCCATATAAATATAAATACTTGCGGACCCGGAAGACCTTACTTGCCATTTCCGGTACTGGACAACTTGACCGAACTACCTATCTCTTAGATTGGACTAAGCAATATTCATTTATCGATTGATCGCTTCCTTTGATTAGCGTGGTCGTTGATCGTAATACGAACTTTTCAGATACAAAAAAGGCTTTTCACGTTTATGCCGAATTTCCATATGCGTGCTAGATGAGAAAAAATCTAGATTTAATCGCCAATATTAGCAACTACACGCCGCTAAGTCATCTCATGTTTCGGAACGACGGATTTTAACAGTTCTTTAATCTTAATAGTATATACACTGTTGCTACGTTTTAACGAGTTCGCGAATGTACCGACACGCCCCGCGTATACGATTGCCGGCTGCTCGAGCCTCGTTCGTGTCGTAAATATTTAAAAACTGTAATGAAGAAAGCAAAATAACACTCAGTTTATATACCCATTATATTATCTCCTTATGTCTGTTCTAATTGTGTTTTATAAAATGTAAAAACAAAGGATAAAACGTATATTAATATTACAGAGCGGAAAAAGTTTTTTTTTTTTTATTCATTTCACCGCGCTAATCTCGGGAAGTACAAATCGGATTTCAATAATTACTTTTGTTTATTACAGAAAAGTTATTGGGGAAAGTTTAAGGCTATTTAACGTCACGCTACCACCAATAGGAGAGAAGTTGTGTTGAGAAATGTTACAGAAACAGGCAAAATATATTAGATAATTTTTGGTTCCACGTCTATGATGTCACGAGCACAGTTAGTGTGTTTTCCTATATTAAAATTTTAAAGTGAAAGAGTTTGCTTGTTTGTGTGAACATTTTAGTATTAAAAGCTCTCGGGTATCAAAAAAAATGTATTTGATAAACCGATCATTGATAAAGGTTTTGGGCTATTTAACATTACACTACCAGCAATACGAAAAAAGTTGTTTATATATATATATATAAAAATGGGTCATAACTATTAAATTCTGAAGCAATGATAGCTCAGTGGTAGTGTGTAATGCCAACCTGGCTAGTTACCACCACCCTGAAGTTGAAAATCTGCCGCCAAATACCAATAGGTGTATTCCGGGAGCTGCACTTGGGAGCCATTTCCTCCACAAGTTTAGTGTGTCTACCAACTTGGGCCGAATCGTCACTAAAGATTAGGTGAGATTATGGCCATAACGCTAAACGGTAACTAAAAAACACTTAGTACTTAATCGCAAGCTGGTTGTTTTAAAACCCTGTTCAAGATGTTTGACCACACTACAGTTCTAAACTATATTAATTAAATCATGTAAATTAGATAGTCATTAGTCCACATTGAGATGCAAGACAGTTCCTGTCCCAATTGAAGACCATATTCCCCAACGCAATACGTGCTATGGTCAAGGCACTGGCAATAGGACAGACCGGAATAAGTTTCTCCAAGGCAGCCAGTGCCTATATATGAAAGTGTAAATTCAGGCCGATGTTTGGACTAAAATAATTTACACGTTTGCAGAATCTAATAGTAGTAGGGTTTGGTTGGATCAAATACTGTATAATCATTTTCATCACGCTGTTTCACTACTAGAACAGGCAGAGAGGTGTAAATTAAGAAGTAATTAATTCTAATAGTTAGAAGCAAAAGTAATGTTATGCCGCAATTTAGTTTTGTTTTTTTATAGATAAAGTTTACCGTTATGGCCATAATCTCACCTAATCTTAAGTGACGATAAGGCCCAAATTAGTAGACACGCTAAACCTGTGGAGAAACTGCTGGCTACCAAGTGCGGCTGCCGGAACACACCTATTGGTATTTTGCGACAGATTATCAACTTAAGAGTGGTTGCTAGCTAGGCGGGCATTAGAAAAAGCCCCACCACTATGCAATAGTTTCTTCACGATGTTTTCCTACAGCCAAAGCTCAAGCTCATTGTAGGTGGCTGGATTCGAACTCACGTTCCTACAGTAATACAGGCCGTATACGTAAGTGTCATAATTTAAATAGAAAACTAACAGATGACAGATTAAGTTCCTGCCAAAAACTTTTCACAAAAAAAAACATCACTCTATTGGATTTTCTTTTATTTGTCTGCGTTTTCTTCAATTATCTATTTAGTAAATAAAGAAAACTGTTTAGGTATATTACCACTCAAAGTAACTTATTTACATTCATGAATATCAAGTTTATTTTAATAATATATAAACGTAATAGATATTCTAAAATCCTGCCTTGTTCGCATGGCGGTAGGACTTTCTACAGACCAGCTATCACCCCAAATGAGAGTCATGTCTCACACATTTAAGTGTACTCCAGCAGTTGTACTTGAGAGCCAGTCCCTTAACACTAGACTTAGCGTTGTACTACGGCCACATCGTTACTTAAGATCAGATAAGATTGAAAAACTTATAAAGTATATAAAATATATGCAATCGTCTCAACGATTAATTAAATCTATATTAACATAACATAATAATGAATATCATAAAACTTTTTTTTGTTTGTTTTTCGAACGCACTACTGATCTCTATATGAGGAATTATTTTTGTATGGTGTAGATTCTCAAATAATAGTGTAAGGCACTTTACATCCACAAGGAAGTACCCCATCCGAACGACATACCTATAATATATTTGTAGACTTCATTATATAAGGTTCGAGGAGTGTGATTGGCAAAATGTACACAAGGTTCAGTATAGACGGCGTGAAATCTTTTTAGGATTGATTTCACATTCAGTTGTATATAGTTCAGTGACTGTTTATTAACAGATGTCCGTCTATTATTTCCTAATATATAAAGAAATCTAGTACATTTGAAAAATAGTGAACATATTTCACTATAATACTGTAATTTTAGTTTCTTGTACAGTTACCGAGTTACTATTTACAAACTTTCTAACTGGCGAATCGCAGTGGCTTAGAATTTCTACGAGCGGCTATTAAAATTGATTTAGGCAATTATTGGTACCTTCCAGGGAAGTAAAAATAAATGACTATTTATAGTTATTTATTTTATCCGTTCGAAGACATTTTAACTTAATTAACTAAGTGAATGACAACCTGTTTGTACTTTGTTTTCTTTGGATAAGGATTAGTAAAATTTTAAAAAGTTAATTTGATTCTAACTTTCTCTGTTTATAACATAAATAATATCGCAATTGCCAAGTTATCATAAAAAAAAGGATTTTGATTTAAACTCGTAGCTATTAAAGAGGTTTAATGATGACAAAAAACATGTCCAATTCACATATCACGTGGTAAAAAGTCCGATTGACACGCGCGGGCCCGATTATTCTTTCGACCGATTCCTGTTGTGTTGCAGCTAATTTAGTCCTAACGAATATTATAAATGCGAATTCGTTTTTGTTTGTTATGTCTTCATGCTTCAACTAGTCGACCAATCATCCCGATATAATGTATACAAGTTGCCATGAGTCCAGAAAAAGAAGTAGGGCACTGTCATAAAAAAGTAGTATTATTCGTAAGGGATATAAAAAAAAAACTTTTATATTGATAAACCAAATGGAACCGCCAGTAAAAGTTAACGATAATCGGAACATTTATTACTAAAAAACATCACTATATATCTATCACACTACCTCACTCGAGCCGACTTTACCCCAACGATCGTCACAACTGAACTGAACGCTCAAGCTCATTGTTGGTGGATTCGAACGCACGTCCCTTGACACGGCGTCCGTACACACTACCAACTGAGATATCATCATCACTTCATAAAGTTGGGTAACAGAATGCGTCAAAAATCTTCTGATAGCTCAGTGGTAGTGTGCACGACTTCGCGTCAAGGGACGTGGGTTCGAATCCAAGCACCTACAATGAGCTTGAGCTTTCGGTGAAGGAAAACATCGTGAGGAAACCATAGCATGGTGGTAGGGCCTTTTCTAATGCCCGCCTGGGTAGCTACCACCCTCAAGTTATAAACCTGCCGCCAAATACCAATAGGTGTGTTCCGGCAGCAGCACTTGAGAGCCAGTTCCTCCACAAGTTTAGCGTGTCTACCAACTTGGGCCGTATCGTCACTTAAGATCAGGTGAGATCATGGCCATAACGCTAAACTTTAAATATAAAAAAAAAAAAAAAAAAGTCCATGCCAAGGGTAAGCCACTACGGCACTCTTGTGCCCGCTGCCTCGGGGCTAAGTGCCCTCATCATTTGCCCCAAAAAAGTCCTGCCAAGCTGTAAAAGCCCCTCCGGCTAACAGCGTATGTCCTTTCGAAAAAAAAAAAGAGTCAAAAGTTTTAAATTTGAACGCCGAGGTTGTTTTGCAGAATGGCAGGAATCTGTGTCCGACCGACTCGTGACTCCGGGGTCAGGTAGGGTATTCCTAGCTGTTGAGAAGCAGAGATAACTTTTATGTGTCGGTAGTCGCTTTGTTTTGTATAGTACCGTTTTTACTATCAAGTAGTCATTGCCCTCACAAAGACAACGAAACAATTCTGTTATTTTTCTGTTATTCTATTAAAACGAGGGTAGTCCTAAAAACCCTCGTATTAATATTATTTATATTTACGTATTTTATATATTTAACTAGCTGTTATCCGTCCATTATGCTATACGTTTATTTTTAAAAATTTTCGAAAACGATAAATACAAAGGTATATCACAAAAATTGACTAAGGAATGATGAAATTCAAGAACTAGGTAGCCCAGTACATTATTATAGATATGAGAATATATTCCAAAAATCTGTGAGATTCACTTTCTGTTGTAACAAAAAGCATTTATCGATATAAATTAGACTGTTGTCACTGACGTTTGATGGGTTAAGAGAAATATGTTGGGTTAAAGAAGCAATCCGGCAATAGACTATGTTTATACGATAGATTTTCCTGATCTTACTTACTAACTATTTCGTTAGCATAAAACTTATGTATAGTGTAAGTTATAATTTTCCCCAACGATCGTTAAGGTTACAGAGAAACAAAAAATATTAAGTGTTTTAGAAGTACGTAAACTTAGTAATAAATTTAAAGATGCTGTATATACTGATTCTATATTTATTTATAAAATGAATATTGATTAACAATTATCATTAATTTCAAATATACTCATGTTAGGGTTCATTACTTGTCGTGTGAATCGGATTTGAGCTATGAAGCGGCACGCCAAAGTTTTATGCCTTCACACACAAACACAACGTTTATTTGTACAGTTCTGTTACAGCGCTGTGTTATTGCGTATTTATCGATGTAATGACCGCCGGCTAAGCAATAAAAATTGTCATTAGCAAAGCAAGCCTGCGATGTACTGACAGTTATTATTCAGCCACGAGGAATAAATTTAAGATGGATAAAAGTTATACATTAGCATAATAGTTTATAATTATTTTATAGGGAGAAACTTTTTTTATACTATATAAGTATATATAAATACTAGCTTTGCCGACGGCTCCGGACGCTTTTATTACGTTGCCAACTCTACATGTTGTATTTATATTTTTAATTGCTGTGTCCGCGACTTCGTTCGCGTGGAAGTAAAATTTTACTTAACCATTCTTGCCTGTTTTTGTATCTTGTTTCAACACAACTTTAATCCTATTAGTGGGAACGTAATATTAAATAACCTAAAAACTTCTCAAATGACGGCCCTGTGAAATACAAACATAATTTTTGAAATTCAACTGGAAGCTCCCAGCTTAAGCGCGTCAAACAAACACACTTTTCACTTTATAAATTTAGTAAAGACTTAAAAGAGTGTAACTGTGATAGGTTTAGCGCCATGCGTCTAGTGGTCGCGACCTAATTGGGCTTAAATCTACCACACCGCTTTCGGGCTTGATAGCAATGGATATATACCGGCCCAAACATACCTCGTGGTTTTAGCTTGATATATGGTGGTCTTATCGATTACAATTATCCTGTAAGGTTCTTGTTAAGGTTGAGATTTTAAAATAATACGTTCTCGCGGTGAAATACCCATTAAAAACGTGACGAAGACCCCGAATTTGGCTTTGTTGCCCGAGACCTGGTTATACTTTCGGACGGACAAATATTATGTCATAATATGATACTTTATCGTCAAGACAAGACCAAAAATATATTTTTTTCTACCACTAGCAGCTTAGTGCCTCTATATTTTCGCTAGAGAATCTCAGTATCAACACAGTGTGGTGACAGATGTAATACATTGATTACGTTCAAAAGGATTCTCGATCTTGATATATTTCGTTTTGACTAGAGTACATCTTGAAATGAATGTTTGATAAAATATTAATGGTCTTGAATTCCTTTGCCAGGTGAGGCACACTTTAAGGACCATAGACCACACACAGGGTCGGATGCAGGATTCTGAACTATATATATTTTTTTTGTTTTCGAAGTATAATTTATTATTATTTGTAACAATCAAGCAGTCGATTTGACTGATGTGTGCCTGTATGGAATGAATCTACACTAGAACGTCTCCGTTAAGTTAGAGTTTTTTTTCATTTAAATTTAAAGTATTCGATAAACTTATATAATAGCAGTTATTTGAATACTTTATTCGCACAGTTTCAGCTTAATTTTTATTTATAAAGTAGACTTTTACAAGTCCAAGACCTCCTCATCAAAGTAGAACTAAGTAATTTACCGCAATGGAGAAGCATTGTCAATGCCTACTAATATTATAAATGTGAATGTAAGTTTGTTTCTTACGCTTTCACGCGAAAACTACTTAACAGATCATCACGAAACTTTGTACACATATTGTTGGAGATCGTACTGAGGACAAGTTATTGGCTAATGGAAAAAACAAAATCACGTTTCTGGGACCGGCCAGTGGTGTATAAGTTCGATAGGAAATGTGCTACAGTAAAAAAAAAAGTATTACATTTGTTTTCGGAATTATATTATAAGTGGGGGTCAAAGACCACAAGCCAGTTTTAAATTCCGTACCTGTTGAATGTGAAGCAATATTAATCATACCACCTTGTATTGTGTATCGATAGAGCCCCACGCTCACGCCTGCACACTAATCTATAGTTCGAACTAGCTTGCCAGCGACTTCGTTCGCCGTCGAACTTAAACTTATTCAATATTTCTTCCCGTTTTTGTAACTTTATACAATACAGATTTTCTCCTGTTAATGGTGACGTGGTGTTAAGGAGCCTAAAGCCTTCCTTAATGATTACTTTATCAAATACAAAAATAATTTTGAAATCATTCTATCAACATACAACCATACAAACAAACATTTCCGTTTTATAATATTACTATGTAAGTATATACGTTTCGCTAATTAAGTTATACGTAGAAAACGTCATGAAAATAGTGGAATAAACATCTCCCAAAATTCCCTTGATGAAAATTTTAAGTTTTTTTTTTTTCGGATAACGTAACTAATTCGAAGCCATAACGAAAACAAAGCTACTGCTGAGTGAACCTATTTATTACAAATAACCGAATATATCATGAATTATATATTCACTGCGCACCCTCCGAACGGGTCCGTGCGGAGGTGTCAAACGCTCACAAGGCTCATACGCCGCCATCTGTCACTGTCCAAACACTCGCGCGGGTAGACAAATGATTTTTTACGTATCAATCAAATCACCGCGGCCGGACCGCATTATTTTAAACGATACTTCGCTTTCAGAGCAAACCCATCGGAGAACTCATTTCTGTAGAGCTATTTTCACATACTTTTTATTATTAATCTGTTTGCATGCTAGCTATACCGACGAGTGCTAAAAATTATATTACTGACTACGCTAAAATACTGATGACCCAGTTGGAACTCATCGAGGGGCATGAGTTCGAGTCCTTGCAATAAGCTTGAACTATCGGCGAAGGACAACATCGTCATGACGCTATAGTGTGGTCGTAGGGTATTTTCCAATACCCGCCTATCTAGCTACCAGCCTCATATTGAAAATCCGCCAAAATACCAGTAGGTGTGTTCCGGAAGTTGCACTTGAGAGCCAGTCGCTCCATCAGGCTTAACGTTTTTACTATATCTACTTTATGGCACCCATATAAACGCTGTTAAGAAATTGATCTATAAGAATATATACATAGGTCAGCTAAACCTAGCAGATCTTCTTCTAAACTTTCCAGTCATTCAATCCACTTATCGAGATTACACTATCCTATATTTTGAGTTCGATCAAAAGGAAACGATATTTCAATATCAGTTCAGTAGTTTCAGCGTTCGATGGGAACACACATCGTTACACGTGATATTTACATATATGAAGTGTAATGAACATATCAAATATTTCACTCTCGATGTATTCACTTATAATAATTATCATTTACTCATACTAATAGTTATATTAATGCAAATACTTAAATTCATTATTATTCATATCTATAAAGGTGTTTTTAATATTGTTAAAAAACATAAACCTAGTAGCTGTGGCAGAGGCTTACTACGAGACTTGTCCGAGACTTGCGACACGGATGCAGGTTTAAGGGTCTCTCCTTTATTGACGCGCGTCAACACTCACCTCCACCGCTCGTATTTCTTACTTACCTTAGTTGTTTTATTATTAATGTAGTTGTTAGAATCAAATAGTGTAATAATTACGTAGTATAACATTAGTTTTTAAAATGGGTCACTACACAAGTGCAGTATTAAACAATCCCTCCCGAACGCGAAGACAAGTCTATTCACATATTGATATATTAATATATTTCGACCTGTTTATGTAATAACTTGTTTCATCGAAACATTCTGACGTGCCCGTTAATAATTTAAAGTGGAACTGTCACTCACAAATTATGTGATTTTTTTAACGTTTTATAAAACAGTTAAAAGAAGAGTTGACTTCATTTTTATCGCCTTCCGTGGAGTCTAAATCGACTGTCGTTGTTTTTGGTCGTTTTATTCTATGATTAAGATTTATCGTCGTGACCATAATATCACCTTATCTTAACTGACGATACGGCCCAAATTGGTAGACACGCTAAACCTCTGGAGGAACTGGCTACCAAGTGCAGCTGCCGGAACACACCTATTAGTATTTGGCGGCAGAATTTCAACTTGAGGGTGGTAGCTAGCCAGGTGGGCATCAGAAAAACCCTACCACCATGCTATGATTTCCTCGCGATGTTTTCCTCCACCAAAAGCTCAAGCTCATTGTAGGTGGTTGGATTCAAACTCACGTCCTTGACGCAAAGTCATACACACTACCACTGAGCTATCATCGCTTCAAACAGCAACATTCAACTTTTGCATGGTGGTAGGGCACTTTCTGATGCCCGACTGGCTAGCTACCATCCTCAAGTTCCTGCACAGGTTTAGCGTGTCTACCAACTTGGGCCGTATCGTCAATTAAGATCAGGTGAGATTATGGCCATAACGCTAAACCTTGTAAAAAAAATACATGCAACATTGAGTTATCATTGCAACAACACAGCCCAAACGGACTATGACCGCTCAGAGTGACGGTCGTGTATCAATTCGCTCAATTAATTCATACAGATGTTGCACAACATTTTAATTCGAATGGTAAACGATTAGTCATTACTAAAGAATGATTCCGAGGCGTCCATTGTGGAGGATCACGTTGTAATCGCGATCGAGTAGGGGCGACTGTGAATCGAAGAACGCCGAACGCTTTCAATATATTACATTCGTAATTGTTCATACCTTTTATCATTTGAAACGATGACAGCTCAGTTGGCAGCGTGCACGAGCGCCGCGTCGATGGACGCGAGTTCTAATCCGCCTACAATGAGCTTGAGCTTTCGGTGAAGGATCATCTCGCGATGAAACCATATCATGGAGGTATGGATTTTCCTAATGCCCGCCCGTCTAGCTAACACTCACAAGTTGTAAATCTGCCGCCGAATACCTACATGTGCGTTCCGGCAGTTGCCCTTGCTAGCCAGTCCCTCCACACCAGCCCTTAACTAAAGAAAAAAACCTACCTATGTGCCAATGAATCAGAGCAGTAATCAATAAGAACATACAATCTTACGTACCTAAAAAAGTGATACAAAAAACATATTAAAATATTCCTTTTAAACAGAGTCCAAATCGTGTGAGTTTTGTTTTTCATTTTTTTTTTTACTTTTTTTTTAAGTGGCTTTTATTATTTGGATGACAATTGATTAGTGAGGTGCACTACGTTCCAAAGTGTCAAGAGTTGAAGACAGGCTTATTAAAATGATTATAACATTCGTCGAGTCGGACGTTAACTAGTTGGGTTCCATACACATTTTAACCATAGATAATAATGTTTTGTATTTATCAAACAATTGGACAACAATGATATCAGTATATATGTGTATTAGATTAGTGACCTGAGGATCTTCAACTTTCAATATCTTTCCCGCTGTCCGAATCACTGGAGGTTGGCCAATCATTTCAATAGTGTTTGGTTCCTTCAATTCCTTCATCGCGTTATCAATATTCATCGGAGGCATCCGTTTTTTTATAGTTTACTAGCTGTGTCCGCGACTCTGTTCGTGTGGAATTAAAATTTCACTTAATTATTTTCATAAAAACATATTATACACACTATGTAACTCAGAGCTAAAGTACTATTATAAGGGTGAAAGAATTTTTGAAATCCGTCCATTATTTCTTGAGTTTATTGGTAACAAACAAAAATACAAACCTTACCTGTTTAAGATATTACTATAGTGAGGTTTAGCGTTATGACTACAATCTCACCTGATGTTAAATGACGTTGTGACCCAAGGTGGTATACCCGCTTATCTTGGAAAAACTGGCTTTTCAAGAGCAAGAAGAAATCAATAGGTATTTGGAGGCAGATTTTTAACTTGAGTGTGGTATCCAGTCAGGCGGGCATTAGACAAAAACCATTCGACCATGAGACCATTTAAAGAGGAACTCTTCGAGGAACTGCTTAACAAACAATTGAATTTATAAATATCGCCGTGAATTGAACGTGGATTTATATGTAAACTGGCTGCGTGTACGACTTCATTCGCGCAGAACTAAATATTATTTAAACATTTTTGCCCGTTTTTGTAATGTTTTTCAATACAGCTGTGCTCCTATCGGTGGTAGCGTGATGTTAAATAGCATAAAGCCTGCCGTAACGATTGCTCTATTGGATACATAAAGATATTTTGAAATCCGACGGGTATTTACTAAGATTAGAGCGTTCAAACAAACATACAAACATTTCCCGTTTATAATATTAGTATAGATCAACAGTTTCTATATAAGTGTACACTCTGAATAGAGTCGATTAAGTGACGGCGTATTTTATGGCTTTTAGGAGCCATCGTAAAGACGAATGATGTCACAATATGGACGAAAGGCTACATTTAAAATCAATAAAATTACGACGTTTATGAGGATAAATATGTGAGATCGTGTGACCTTAAATAGAGTTTACATTGTATCTATAATTTCCCTTACCAACGTAGCAAACTTTATCAGAATCTATTTAGTAATTTCAGGGCAATGAACGTATAAGTGATCAGAAATAATATATACATATATATATATATATATATATATATATATATATATATATATATATATATATATAGAAAACAAAGCATATTCCAAAATATTTTCTAATCTCTATTTTTATAGAGGATATGCTGATATAGAATGCGCCACCCTCATCCATATAACATGCTAAAAGTAATTCTCAGCCTAATACCGCTTTCAAGTAAATGACAAATTAATTTGACCTCTTTTAATGTTCGATGAGCCAGTATTTCGTTGCATATAACTATATTGAGACTGCGTTTGTATATTATTATTACTAGTACGTTAATATTTATATCAACGATAATATATATAATAATAATATTATAATATAAAGTCAGCGATTTTCTATTGCACATTTAGCGCAGCGGATCCCAAATCTCACGTTCATCGGGTGAATGTTGCTCGTCATCGGGTCACAAAGCGGCGTATGCTGTCGAGCTCGTCCTCGATTCTGTTTATTCAATAAACAGGCCGCGGGTAGCCTCGCCCCGCCTCGGAACTCTCCTGTCACTCAGCCAACACTTTTTATACGTTTTCGATAGACCGTCACGCAAGCAACGGTAGCGCTGGGGGCGATACGTTTAGCACTATCTTATTATCACCTCGTATGTATGTACGTCACTACCGGTCTGTATGTTTGTACCGGAATGTAATTTCGGGGTCGCTCGATATCAAGACATATATATTGACGACTCGTTATTTTGTATGTCGTTTACGGTTAGGACACGCGGAAATATAATTCGATATATAATTAAAAACAAAATAAGGATTAGGGGTTACTCTGTTTGTAAGTGTGGTTTAGACCGTGTTACTCGTGACTTTAACCGAATATATGTACTTATATAAATTATGTCAGGTTGACTGTCTTTTTATATAGTTACGTTTAGTGTTATGGCCACAATCTCACTTCATCGAAAGCTCAAGCTCAAACCCATGGCCCGTGACGCATTATCCGTGCACACTACCAAATGACCTATCGTCGCTTAAACATATTTCTAAAAATTATCCAAACATTTCTCATAAAAATATTTCCTTCTGCTCTCTGAATACTTACACGCGCATTGCTCTGAAATTACTAGACAAATTTTCATAAAGTTTGCACATTGATAAGTGTAAAAACCGGAGATATCATTTATGCTATATTTAACATTACGCGATCCCACAAAAAAGCCTTCTAAATGTCGTAACTTCTTTATTGACTGCCCCAATCTACGACTTACCTCATATGATGATTTACCTTGCAATAACCATCGTCCTACTAACATGAAACGTGTGTTGTCCTTAGTTAATACTCCCTTTACAAAATCTTGTGTAAATTCATTGAATCTAACAAGATTAAACTTTGACCGTATCCTTACAAATACTATAAATGTGAATGTAAGTTTGTTTGTTACGCTTTCACGCGAAAACTACTTAACCGATCTTCATGAAACTTCATACACATATTCTTTGAGGTATGCGAAGTAACATAGCATACTTTTATTGATTTTTTTTACGGAGGTTAAAAAAATTTATTGAGGAATGGTACAAAAACGGACAAAACTGGTAAAATAATTTAAACTCCACGCGAACGAAGTCGCGGTCATAGCTAGTATTCTAATATAATTTTCATCCTTAGAACTGTGTGGGTAATATTTTATTACTGTTGTTTTGTTTTTTATATTTTGGTTGGATATTTGAGAGTCAGAATCTTAATCAGAATCAATCAAATCAGAAGTTAATTAGATTAATAGAAATACTCAAGCACCCTACCAGTCAATATTCTTCGTGTTACCTTCTAACAACAATATGAATAATATAGCGCTGAACCCATGGCACGGTGATAGAGCCTTTTCCACCAGGTTAGCTAGAACCGTCCAGTTAAAAATCTACCACCAGATACCTATACGTTTGGTTCGGCAGTTGCACTTGAGAACCTGTCTCTCAACTAGGTTTACCGTGTTCACCATCTTGAGCCACGTCGTCCACTAACAATCAGGACAAATTTGTTGCCATAACACTTAACTTATAGAGTATTAAAAAAAAAAAATCAATCACATATCTTGAAATTGATGAAAAGTACTTTGTAATATTCCGTTCAGATTTGTGGTAGATACAAAATCCTTACTAAAATATTATAATTGCGAAATTAGTTTTTCTGTTTGTTACGCTTTCACGCCTAAACAGCTGAATCGATTATGACGAATTTTCCTATAATGATAGATGCAAACCTGGAGACGGTGATAGGCTACCCTGTCTAGCGAAAACCTTATCGGAATTTGGCTTATTGCCACATCCGGTTTGGTTGACGGGATTAATATTAACGCGTGCGAAACCGCAGGTAAAATTTAGGTAATTAATAAAATCATGTTATCAAACAAAATAAAAATTTAATACCTGTTTTCAATAATCGAAACAATATACTGGAATCTTCAATACCTCATCTGCGTTTCTATGCAAAGTGCATCGACACAGCACTCTATAAATAAATCTACGAAATGTATGTCATTGTGTACGAATAAATCAAACATGATCAATTCAAATGCTGATCTGAAAGCATAAGAATACGGGGTTTTCTCCAAATATAAGGAGAAACGTGACTATATGACGTCAGTCCTTTGTTTCGAGAGAGAGTATTACGAAATTGTAATAAAATTTAGAGCATGCCATTTTATTGTATAATGGAATCAAATATTCTAATGTGCCCGCTTATGTATTCCACAATACAGTTACAATTTCATATGCACATATTTCGTGCGAAATATATCTCAGATTCAGTTCGTTAACCTATATATCTATATTGAATGTACGATTCAAATGCGCTGTTCGAGTTAGAAAATTTTCCATGGAAGAGGAAATAACACGTTTTATAATTTTCTTCTCGATAACCGCTACTTTTACGGATCATAGTATATTCGTATTTTTCATTATCTCTCCTAAATAGCACGAGATATTTTTTCTCTTTCAACTTCCATCTCAGTGTTCGTCCTTATTTCCGCATGTCATTCCTCTAACAGTCTATCCACAACTTACTTTATCTCTCTCGTAAGTCGTGGCAAATATTATATTTAACTACGGTTTTATCAAGTACAATGCAGTTCTTTTAAAGCACCATACCTTAAATGCTGTATCACTGATTTTATTGGACCCATTATCTTACTATCTTGTTATATATAAACTTCTCGTGTCACAATGTTAGTTGCCATGCTCCTCTGAAACGGCTTGACAGATTTTTATGAAATTTTATACGTATTTTCGGTAGGTTTGAGAATCGGTTGTCATCTATTTTTCACACCCCCAAAGTGATAAGGGTGATCCATCCCAAACAATTTCTTTACTTTTTATATTTTTGTAAAATGCCATTAAAAAATACATACAACCCTTCATTTTCACCCTCCTACCCTCGTCTTCTAATGTTTTATTAGAACCAAAGTATTCTAGATATAATCTATAGACAGAACGACGTTTATCGGGTCAGCCAGTTATATATCAATTATACCTAAAAACATGCTTCGATTATCAGCCGAATTTACACGTAGAAAAGCCTCAAACTCACAAGGTGCGTGCAGAAAACGCTTTATCAGCATATGTAATATAATCATTTAAATATTTTTAACAAATTAAGTATTGTTGATCCTGATGATCCAGGTAAGGATATCAAGGTTGTGCGAATTATTATTTCAGTGAAATGATAGCAAA
The DNA here is from genome assembly GCA_039707435.1 of Actias luna. Lineage (NCBI taxonomy): Eukaryota > Metazoa > Arthropoda > Insecta > Lepidoptera > Saturniidae > Actias > Actias luna. The sequence goes on along the minus strand of JAZHAC010000001.1, from coordinate 19,520,474 downwards.
TTGATGAAAATCATGTTGTAAGATTCCGTTACATTAATAGACAGCTCTTTTGAAGCGACGATAGTTCCTGGATGTGAGTTTGAACCACCTACAATAATTTGAGCTTTCAGGGAACGTAAACTTTATGATGGAATCATAGCATGGGGATATAGTTATTTGTAATGCTCGCCTCCACTAGGCTTAGCGTGTTGACCACCACCTAGGCCCACATCGTCACTTAACATCTACTGAGATTCTGGTCATAGCATTCATCCAATAAACTGTAATATACAAGCGAAACCAATACACCGTGTTAATAAACTCACAAAGGACAAAAAACTCAGACTTAAGACTTTACAAATACCATAACACGTGACAACGAAGCCTGGAATATAATTTCCGTCTCGTGCACAGCACACAATCAGGATTACATTTAATTTCGTACAAAGCGCCCTGCGGTACGGCAGAAAAGCCGTTCGTTAACCCATCACTGAGAGAGACATTCGCAGTGTAACTGATGCATGTACCGTATTAATATCGTTATTGAGTCGGTGGCGTCTCTGCGGGACTCCGCGCCGCTCCCAAATAACACATTAGCCGGCAAAGCGGCCGACGCACGACTCCGCCATATATCTCCGCGCGCACGAGAAAAACGGGATGTGACGAATCGGGACCGAAGACAACCGAGAATATACAATTTATTGCGAGCACACGGCTAATCCCATTTCACGTGGCTCGGGAATAATTTCTTCTGGTTTTTGTTGTTCGATCGTCGTAAATTTATCTCATACGAGAAATATTTAACCCAAGCCTCCGTTATCTTAAGCTAGCTGTTATATAGATATAAAAACATTCATACAAAGTTTTGTGTTCTCTTAACCCCACTTCCTATGAATTTTTAGCGAGTTAAAATAGCCTATCACCGTCTCCAGGGTTCCAGCTATCTCTATACATAAAATCATTGTAATAGATTGAGCGATCTAAGCGTGAGAGCGTCACAAACAAACTCACTTTCGCATTTATAATGTTAAGTGAAAATAAAGATAAGGATTTCACACATACGTATTTACGTATTCGGTTTGTAATACACTAAGGATTTATAGATCGATACATGGATAATTGGAGATAACTACTTTGCAATCAGTTTTCACTTCACTACACTGTCCTCACGAACATTAAGCCGAGACCGGTTTATTAAAGTGAAACTTTTTTACATCGCTTCCAAATTTTTCGTCCATCTATCGCATGTCGCATTACAGCCGGCCACAAAGTAGGGATAACGTAAAAGACTTCCGGCGGAGGAGTCATGGCCGATATGGCGGCGCCCACGGCACCCATTTTCCAATTATTAAGTTAAGTTAAGTAAACCGAATAATTTTCCCGAAAATTTTCCCGAACATTTTCCCGAAAATTTTCACTTAAATGCCTACAATCCGTAAATAAGTTTCACCTACACCGTGGTTTCATAAAATTACGCAATAGAATTAAGTTAATACTAATTGTTTATATCTCCACAACGTTCGTGATAGCATCGAACTTGCAGAGTCATTCTGTGACAGATTATCTGTCAACTGTCAAATCTGACTCACGTTATGACACCGGGCGGGATTAGTATTTTTTAAAACTGTTTATTGATAATTAACATAACGCATAATTACTGTTGAAAGTGTGTTATACGTTTTACTTACAGTTTTTCAGGTTTATAATTCTATCAGTTCTAATTCAATACAATAATATATAACAAAAAAGCAATGTTTTAATGTGTTTCAGACACAGATTTGATTAAAGATTTGGGTATTTAGATATAATCATATTGATTGCAAAATATAATGTCACAAAATTATAAGATAAAATGACAGTATAGATCGTTATCTTACAAAGTAATACAATTTGCTAGTATACTTTAAAAGAAAAAAAAAACAATAAAGAAGATACATAAAAATAAAAATAAAAATAAATTGTAGTTTATACAAAGACAAAAACAATTATAGGTCAACAGAATATCAGACATCATGTGTATGTTACCACGGTGAATTACTTCGTTGAAATCTTTTATATGACAATTGATGAGTTAGTTTTTTTTAATTTTCTATTAAATAATTAATTTTAAAAATCGATGATGTGTCTGCTTAATGTCCAAAGTTAATAGTTTTATATCTTCGTGTGTTATCGCCGAGCCGGTTTACACATGTATTCCGTCGAAATCACTCCTACATTTGACCTCGCGTTACTTATACGGTGTAAATTAAAGCTGTTCTCTTGTTTAACTAAATATATGATAAGTGGTTTTAATACGTTTAATTTACGTATCATCAAAGTATTAAGTAACAGCTAATACCACAAGCCAATCATTACATAAAATAGGTAATATAAACAAACAAAGATTGTGTACACGTAAAAACTAATTTCTAAAATAATACTATATTACAATACAATATAATATTTAAAACAATGTTACATATAAGAAAAGCTTCACTTCACTATTATTGTTTATAAATCAAATTGTATAATTTCATATAGTTTTCTGAAAGTAATGAAAAAATAGTACCCAATTCAGGTAAAGTAATTTTCAGCTAATTGTGTATATATTAGTTAATTTAGTTTGACACAGTAAGCTTTATGTGTATATAAATGCAACAGTCCAGTAAAAGTGACCGTTGTAAGAACAATAATCCATCAGTGGGCGCTAGGTTCATGCCTACAATTCTGTCTATACTTAGATATACGGGGTAAATCAATTCCTCATATACCACCACCCAACTAACTTGAAATTATATAAGGTAATACAACCATCATAAAAACCAAAAACATATAAGTAACATGTATTTGTTTTTAAGATATCAACGATTTTTAATATTGTGTTATTTAAATTACAATTATAAATAATAACCGAGCGATTTTTGATGGATTGTTGAAGGAGTTCACTTGTTTTATATACACGAACATACATATATATAAATGTGCAAAAACACGTGTATTTTTTATGTAGATGACAGTCTCAACTTAGGTTAAGTTGCAATGTGATTCAAGATGATGCAAACGCCAAGCTTAGTGGAGGGACCGCCTCTCAAGAGCAGCTGCTGGAACACACATGTAGGTATTTGACGGCAGATTTTCTACTTGAGAGTGGTGGCTAGCCAGGCGGGCATTACAATGGGCCGATCACGATATATTTCCTTCACCGAAAGCTCAAGCAGAGACTCTAGTCCAATATACACGCTACCACTGAGTTATCATTCCTTCGAAACGTTGAAACTGTATATTATTTATTGTGCTCAGCGTTCGATTACGACGCGTGCCATAAAAATAAATGTTCAGTAAATCTGTCACTATACGTAATTAACTTCGATAGTCATTATTAATACAAAGATATTAATTTTTGTTAACGTGAGCTTGTTATATGCCGTGTTTATTAAAATTATGTCAAGTTATTAAGGGTCCGGTCGACAATCGTATTAATAAGAATAGTTTAATAAACATTAAAACGTAACACACAGCTTTGCACGCGGTTACACTGAATAATTTTATTTATTTATTACTACCTTTTGTGTAAGGTTTCGCACGTGTTGTTATAGATTTTGTCAATCGAAATGTATTTGCTATCTCCATCACCACTACTTTTTTGTTGATCAAAAGTAATAAACGTTCTTCTCTGTAACTCTGGGAAAGTGTATGCCGAATTTCATCACAATTAGTTGAGTAGTTAGATAACAAACAAACAAACTCACATTAATATTTATATTATTAACCAGGACACTTAAATATCACGTATTGAAGTATGAAACAATTACTATTATGCTGTGCTAAAGAAATGCATTTTTTTTTTATATATATGCGTCACTAGGTTTTCACCGCGGCTACGCTCGCTTTAATATCGGGTGACGCAATAAAAACTTTCAAAGTGTATTCTTCTCTTTACCCCAATAACTATACGTTTTTCAGGAGAAACAGTAGCCTATCGCGGTCTTTAGGGTTTCGTCCAGGAAAACGTAACAAGCAAACAAACAAAATCAATTAGCATTTATGATATTAGTAAGGATTTTAATTTCGGCAACATTATCTTGACGTTGTAGACATAAAATACATTCTATAAACTGTAAAGGCGTTGACTCGGGCCCCCGGGCCCGCGATCGGTGCATCTGCATCGCTCCGCAGCCTCCACCGGTGTCTATAAATCATAATTATTCATAAAACTCAACCAGACGATTTGTTTTTCGGTCTCATAAAATATATTCTTAAATTAATCTTACAAGATTTGAATATATTACGTTCTTATTCGATTAAAAAAATATACGTATAGATATACGTTGAACACTTAAAATAATTAAAATGTATATATAATACACAAACATTCAGACTGTATTCATAGATAAGATACGTATTAAATTAACAAGACACGGTTTATTGGGATTCAATTAATTACAGGCACTTATAGTTAAATTTAATTTACCTATGGCATCACAGAGTAATTTATACTACATTATTTTATATTAAATATTAATTTTCAATGGAAACTCTCCATACAAACTATGACGGTTAACTAGCGACTTATTTTAAGTTGGAAATTAGTAACTAACTTAGTGTTAAAGTAAAAATACATAAGTTAAATATAGTTTTTTTCAAGGTTCAAGTCTTTCACAGCTTCGCCGGACTTTGTGGGCGAGCGTGGGATCTCCAACTCGAGGGGCAACTCGCGCAAGGGTGTCACTAGTGACCGAACCTCGGCTTGGGCTGTTGCCGGGACGAGAACGAGAGTCGAACGAGGTACTGACTAAAATTGAGTGAATTATTGTACTGTGCTGCGATGGCGCGATAGGATTAAAGATGTGTAACCCTAGCTGACGCTGTCAACGACTACTAGCTACTCACAGGAAAGAGAGATTCGAATCTAGACCTGAATCTGCTACCAGCCTTAAAATAAATTATTACGTTTTCTTATATAAGTAATTGTATAAAATATAAAGTAAAACAATATTGTGAATAAATAAAAATGAATATCTACTGCATGTCGGCAAAACTACCGTCGATCCAGCCCAGTTATAATAATTTTGTTTTATTTCATATCACTAAAACAAACACATCTACCAAAAGCCTAATGTAAAATAAAAACAGAAAGAAATCAATTACAGGTTCTCACGAATATAAAGAGTTAATTGATTTTAAATGATTCTGTAAAGCCTTCCGAATTAGGAATACAGTAGAACCTCGTTAAGTCGAACCTCGACAAGTTGAAGTCCTCCAAATATCGAAAAAATGTTTTATTTCCTTCGCTTCAAACACCAAAACTATCTCTTGATATTCGACTTATAGAGGTTGTACACATCATTATCAACGGTAGTCCTTGTAATGGAGAGATAAACTTTTTCATTACGATTATAACAATGTTCTATTGCTAAAAAAATACTGCCTCTTAACACATACTTAGTTTTCTTTTAAGGCTAAGAAAAACTTTTGATGGCATACGCATGGAATGGAATAACTTTTTACTTGTACCGATATAATTGTTCAGTGATAAGTGGAATAATCCGAAAATTCATATATAGAAACACGATAGCACGTAATCTGTTAAATTGCAACATGTTTTAATAAAATTGTAAAATACGTAATTTTTTTTTAATCTAGAAAGTTATTCGGTTATGGTGTTGTATCGGATTTTTGTTGGTTTCTCCAATTACCTACGTTTTCTATGGTCGACGTTCAAAAGAAACTCTAACAGCGCGTTCGCACGCACTTTTATATACGTATCTGAGTAATTGGTTAAAGCTACGAGACTACGTAGATTGCGTATCATTTATATGTCTTATATATCTTTATATATAGAAAATCCATGTCACGTTGTTTGTCCGCGTTGAACTCCTAAACTACTGAACCGATTTTAATCAAATTTTGCGCACTGTGTGCAGTTTGATCTAACTCGAGAGATAGGACACTTTTATCTCGATAAGTGATCATGACGCGATAGATGACGCTGTAGTCGATGTGATTGACTACTCGAAAAGGCAGAACAAGGTGTGTCAGGTCAGCTTGTATCTATATATATATGTATATATAATACGTGTCAAACTGTTTGTCCGCGATGAACGTTTAAAGTAATGAACCAATTTTAATGAAATTTTGCACACAGTACAATAATTGTTCCAACTTAGTGACTAGGATGATTTTTATCTCGATAAGTGATGTAACACAATAGATGGAACTGTGGTTGAATCACTGACTACTGGAACGGGTAAAAACAAGGTCTACCAGGCCAGCTAGTATGTGTATAGATACTATACGAGTTTTAAAATAGTATCCTGTATCTTATTAATATTATAAATGCGAAAGTGAGTTTGTTTGTTTCTTATGCTTTCACGCACAAATCGCTGAAACGGTTATAACGAATTTCGGTGTAGAGATAGGCGATTGGAGACGGCGATGAGCCACTTTACTAGCAAAAGATAATTGAAATTGGGGTAAATTAATAAAAACGCGACCGAAGCCGCAGTTAAAAGCTAGTGTATATAAATTCGGGGTATCTCCATAATGGCTCTAACGATTTAGATAACATTTAATACATTTCGTTGCTTTTTGAATTCACCTGTGTAGGTAGTATTGTTTTTGTAAATACTAACTTTTTGAGGCAAAATTGTTTATATTACAATGATTAATTATACTCGTGATTTTAAAAAGACAGTTCTTACGTGATCAATAGTGACATGCGGATGTTTATTTACTATGTTATTTGGAAAAAGGATAATGTAAAACAAGTACCTAGCTAAGCGCGATGATATGGGTAATATATTCTAATCCTGAATAATAATATATACGCGAATGAGAGTTTTTCTGTCTGTTACCCTTTTACAGATAAACTCTACAACTAACCATCATAAAGTTTTGCTTACAAATTATCAGGACAGTATCAAAAAAATAAAAAACCAATTAACTGTTCCCTATGGATAAGAGAATGAATTTTAGTATCACGCACGTGAAACCGCGAGCATATCTAGTATATATATATATATATATATATATATATATATATATATGTATATATATGTATTGTTATAGTTAAGGTTTAGCGTTATGGCCACAATCTCATCAGATGTTAAATGACCATATGGCCCAAGATGGACACGTTAATCCCAGTGGCAGGACTGGCTCGTTAAATAAGACCGTCGGAACTCATCTATAGATATTTAGAAGATTTTCAGCTTAGGGTGGTAGCTAAATAAATCCTCCCACCAGGCTATGGTTTCATGGTAGGTGGATTGGAGCTCAGGCCGTAAACACAGCCAACTCGACTATCATCGCTTCAAATTTAATATACTGTTTTTGACAATTCAATGAACGTTCAAATATACATCAATATTCTACATTTGGTAAGCAAAGGATACAGGTGTATGTATAACTAAAACTAAACGAATAAATAAATCATACAATGTTTTAAACATGTTTCTTATAACAGCATATCTAAACAGATTACTGATTTACCATACAATATGATCTAGGGGAATATAAAACAATATTGTGAACTAACTGACCCGACATACGTGGTCCTGTCTTAACTATTAATTATTAATTATAATTGGTATAATTAATTTTAAAAAATATATTATTCAATAACATAGTATAATTACTATTGTAATGTTCTATGATAACTGACAGTTATGTAAAATAATATTGGTGTTAATAAATTTTCGTATATTTACCAATATTCCACTCAATTTCCTTAATTTTTTCTATAATAAGAACCTACATCAGACAAATAAAGAATTAGACAAATTGTTCCATCCCTTTACACATGATGCGATGACCAACGGAAATAAAGATTAATTTCTATATGTATAGATTATTTTGAAACTGACGTCAGTTCTAGGAATTACTTGTATGCGGTAACTTATAAAATTATATACTGATTATATACTTGTCGAGTCCGCGACTCCGTTCGCAGGGAACTAAAACTTTACTTACTTAATCATTTCCATACAAAAAATGTTATATAGCCTATGTTACTCAGGGCTAATGTAGCATTATTATAGTGAAAGAATTTTTAAAATCGGTCCAGTAGTTCTTGATTTTATTCGGTACAAACAAATATACAAATCGTTCCTCTTTATAATATTGTATCATCTATAAATCTAATATGATAAATATTACAGTTCGTATGTTTGTATATTTACTTGGTCACGCATAAACCCGATGAATGGAGTTGGATGTAATTTTACGCACATAAACTTACTATCGGGATTAAAATATAGAATAAGTTTTACTCCATAAATATTTTTATATAAACGCGGACGAAAGCGGGGGTGACACCTAGTATTTTTAAAGAATGTAAGCATATATGAATTGCTTGTTAATTTTTTTTACCGCCTTGGTTCTCTTTAGTACTTGTTATAGTGTAATGATTTCTCATGTTTACGCGAATATTACTCATCGAAATAAAACGTAATTTAAACGGATTATATCGCGGTTGTTTATTAACTTAGATCCCGAATCTTCTTCCAACCATCTTCTATATTGAAATTCGGATGTTTTTTAATTTAAATGACCTCACGAAATATACCAGCTAGCTCAAGCCTGGGATCCGATTATACATTTAATTAAATCGGAACCCAAAAGACGAATTGTAAGACCTCAAGACACTGTGAGCTCTTTCTGCGTAGATCGCAACACTAACGAAATTAAAAATTAAACTGAAGGTAGACACTGTAACTTTTCTGGACAACCTACACCTCAGTCCGCCCCGTGGCCACGAGGGCTGAAAAGCTTTCGAAACGTCGGGATCAAAATTAATAAATAACCGCGATAAAATCCGTATAAATTAGTTTTATTTCGTTGTTATAGTGTTTTAAGTTAGTGTTAAATTCATTTAACTACATTATAACATAGTCTCTGTTGTGGATATCATATTTTCAGTTTCCTATTTATAATTTTTCATGGTAATATGTATTAAGAAAGTGTTTGAAGCGGTTTCGCTCACTTTTCACGTAGAACTTTATAATTTAAAGTTTATTTTTATGCCCCTGACAAACAGCATATTTTTAAGGCTTAGCATTATGGCCATAATCTCTCCTGACCTTAATGACGATACGGCCCAAGTTGATAGACACGCTAAACCTGTGGAGGAACTGGTTCTCAAGTGCAACTGCCGGAACACACCTATTGGTATTTGTCGGCAGATTTCAACTCGAGGGTGGTAGCTAGCCAGGTGGGCATCAGAAAAAGCCCTACCACCATGCTATGGTTTTCTCACGATGTTTTCCTTCACCGAAAGCTCAAGCTCATTGTAGGTGGTTAGATTCGAACTCACGTCTCTTGACGCGAAGTCGTACACACTACCACTGCGCTATCATCGCTCCAACATGTTCTTATGTTTATTATGTTCATGTATGTTCAGTGTGGACGAAGGACATTTGCCCGTTCAGCAGTCGCTACCGTTACTGGACCCTACTAAAACTTACTACCAAGTGAATTACAGTCATTATACCAAGCAAGAATTAAAAAAAATTGCATGTATAATTGGCATGAAAGCAAACACAAATAAGCCTACATTCACATTAATATTCTTATGGATTATTTCGAGTTCAGTTCATTTATGTATAACAACTAAAGTTTAGATAAATGAATCATATTAAAAACGATGAATTATATACAAATATAAGGTTCATTTGCACGCCTCATATGCGAAGCGTTGAGGTAGGTACTACTGTCACTTCACGCAAAACAACTGATTTTCCAAACTTAAACTGTCTCTATTTATCATATATTGTACTTGTAAAAAATATATACACGCACTTATCAAGAAAAAACACTATTTTTAACACTCATGATATTTTTGACGCCATTATTTGCTATTTAAACTAGTTAAATAACTGTTTAAAAAGTTCCGTCTCGGACGTCCGTGTGTCTGTATGTGCGGATCCTGTACGTTATCACGATAACGACCGAAATACTTTACTAATGGAGTCTTTTATTTTTTTACGCTTCAGTATAATTAGGAATACAATTTTAATACTTTTCACGGTCTGATTCGATGTGGTTTCATTGGTATTAAATAAAAAAGATTTGACTATGAGGCGTGCACATTTGAATTTTCCAAACTTTTATCATACTCTATTACTAAGTAAAATAACATAATCAGAGCAAACTAATTATACGTCAAAAACTCATAACTACCGATCGCTTTCGTATAGAAATATATTCATGCGTAGTAATTTTCTGTAACTTCGCCCACTTCAATATAATACACTTTGAAAACTTTCAAAAAGTTAAATTATCAATTGCACACAATTAGACATTATTAAGTTCGTAATAATTCTTGAAAATCCGAGACCGACAACAATAAAACGACATACACTTTTGATCACTATAATTGTATTTTAGAAATAAATTGGGCCTACACGTAACGTTGGTAACATTTTTAATGACCTATCACGGGAACGTTTTTATTAGTTTATTACCAAAGCATTCAACTAACGGTCACCAATATAAGAACAGCGACACGAAATTAAGGAAACGAATTCGTTATTCGGTACACGATGCGGTTTTTTTTTTCTCCATTGACAGTATTAAAATCGATCGTAAATATGTATGCCTCGCTGTGTCAATGAGATCGTTCGCGTGGATTTTGTCTAATCGAATTCGCCCGTTTTCGTGACGTTTTTCGATGCAACTTTGCTTCTATTGGTATTAGCGTGATGATAAATAGATAGAACGTTTCTCGAAGGTTGTTCTTTCAATTACAAAAATAATTTCTGAAATCCGACAAGTAGTTCATAACATTAGAGCGTTCAAAGGAAGTAACAAAATTTTCCACTTTATATTATTACCTTAAGATCAGCGGCTTCTTTCGTGTGAAATTTAAAAAAATATTTAATTCTGTTTAACCGCATCTATAACTTTTTTCGATACAACTTTACACCTATTGGTAGTAGCGTGATGGTAAATAACTTGAAGCCTCATCGATGATCAATTATAAAAAAAAATTTGAAATTCGACTTCTAGGTCGTACAGTTAACGCGTTCCAACAAGCAATCACTTCTGCTGTATAATATGAATATAGATATATACATTTTTCAGTTTTACAGCCGACGGCGCCTGCCGTCAAAGAGACATTCGCCGTCGATTCTATTCGATGAAATAAACCGTGGGTATTTGTTAAACGTGGTGCGAGATGCCAGTTGTTTTCGATTGGTACGCAACCACCAGACACCTGGTAAAAACTACTGCAGTTAGGTATGGGAGTAAATTTGTTGAGCGTCGTATACAGCGACAAACTCGTAACTGTGACTCGTACTCGATCGACGGCAACGACCGCTGCCGGATCACTTATCTTTCGGTGGTCGCCATTGTTTTGGTACTGTATTTTCATTCGATACAGCGTAGTTAACAGTGAATCCATTCTGCCGTGATGCGATAAAATAAAAACCTTTAAATAAATAATTAAAGCAGTCTACTGGCTGCAATAAACATAACGTTCAAATAAACGAAGCCTTTTTTTTCGTATGCCTTTTTATTGAATTCATATTTATATTATGAAGTGGAAAATTTTGCTTGTTTGTATGTTTGTCTTAGGAACTGCAAGTCCGATTACATCGGATTCCAAAATATATTATTGTATTTGACAAAGCAATCATTGAGGAATGGAAGGCTTTAGGTTACTTCATATCGCGCTACCACCAATACAAGCAAAACTGTAACTTACGAGAAACTGGAAAATTTGATTAAAATAAAGTTTTAGTATCATGCGAATGAAACCGCGGGCATAGGTAGTTAATATTATACAGCGGAAATGGTCAAAAATTATCACAGCAATTGATAGAAAAATCGTTGAGGAAGGCTTTAGGCTATTTAACATCGTGCTACCACCAACAGGGTCAAAGCTGTATTGATAGGAGTAACAAAAAGTCGCAAATTAGACTTAAAAAAAATCTATTTCCATTCGATCAAAGTCGCGTACACATCTAGCTATTTATATGATAAAATAGATTCTTTTTAGTTATCGATAGTATCAAAATACAATGTTATTAGAGACAGCTTAAGTAATTAATTTAAATTGACTTTTCAATCCGTCTACGGAAAATAAAATTACAATATGCAAGAGTTTATACTTAATCATTACCTAAGCAGGTATGCGAAACGTTTTTACCTTAATTTTTGATATATTTTAACGCCTAACTTATTGATATTCAGTAAGCGACAGCTGCTTGTTTAATGCTAAAATAAACAATTATAATAGAATTCTATTTGCGAATAACATCTTTAAACTTAACATTTTACACGCTTCAATACACTTAATACGTGTAGATACGTATTTAAAATATACAGTCTAGCATTCACATAACGTATGATAATAATCACGAACAAAACGAAATTGTTTTATATTAAAACTATTATTGATGCAGTTTTTTTACATACTATTACTGTATCATAGCGATATAAATATAGCACGTGAGATTACATTTCATTATCAAGAGAGAAAAAATTAGCATTCGCTTAAAACAACGACCCGTAACATTTCCCCTTATATTTATTCAAACGTATTCCTCGATTCGGTTTTTTTAGTTACGGATTTTCGGACAGTCCCGCGATATAAGTCAATTTACAAGTCAATAGCGGCTGTATGCGCATCGATGGACAAGAAATTAAGCTTCAGTGAAGGTAATTTATTTAAATGATATTAAGTTATTTAATTTTGTTTTTTTTTTTATATTTTATTTTTTATTTGCTACACACATAATCGGCGCACCTGCCGATGTTGAACATCAGGTCTTTGCTCTTGAATGTATGTAACCGCGTAGTTGAATAAAATAAATATTATCATAACATAGTGTGGGAGAAATCAATTTTATTTAGGTTTATTGATACTTGTTAAATCATATGCCTATTCGATCGTTATTATTGATCGCATGATTGTATTGTATTGGTTAATTTTTATTGATTTCTATGACATGTATCAACGGAAAAGGAAATCCAAGGAATAATAGTCATATAGGTACATGTTATAACGGAAGTGTTTGTTCTGCAGTTTTAAAACAATTTTCAATCTTAACATTTCTTTTCAATTTTCACCTCCATCGGACGTTATTAATTTCGTAAGTTAATTTCACAGTAAAAAAAATAATTGAAATGGTTAATAACAATTACACGAGTTACGGAAAATGTAACCTATAAAAATTGGAAAAAAAACTTGTTAATGAAAAATAGAAATTTAGCTCTTCTAATGTGTTCATTCGATTTATTAAATATTAATTTAACAATTATTATCGAGCACGTACCTTCATCTCTACCTTAACGCCCAACACTTTGACGTCGTTAATTCAATTTATACACAAAACGAAACATAAAATCTATATACAATAATATAACATTCAATTTTACTCATCACACTCTGTCCAGGGTATCACTGCATTAGTTTCCCGCGACTGGGCCGCACACGACCTCGCCCCGCGAACGTTAGGCTACAACTAAGTTTTTGGGCTTGATGAGGCGGCGCCCAGCTTAATCCCCTGCAAGCCTCGACCGCTGATTGGTCAGTCGAACCGGAAGGCGTGACGCGGCCGCTTCGAACGCCATACGCTATACTATGCGGCCCGTAACCCCTATACTATTGCCCCATACCGATCTTGATACAGCGTTTAGAAAAACCGGCATTTCTCTGATGTTACATCAACTTGCAATTAAACGCTCAAGAATAACGATCGTTCGGGCGAAAATTTTTATAATTCTCATAAAAGTTAAATAAATCTTCACTAATTGCTGTCTGCGTTGGTTATATTATTAGTTTTTAATTTTATCTACCAACCGCTAGACATAACTTTTACCTATCATTTTTACATGAAATAAATCAAATGCATTACTTCGGGACCATCGACAGAAGTTCACGCCTTCCCCCAATAACGCAATTGCGTTTTTAAACCCCAAGGAATCCTTGGAATACAGTGTTACTACAAGAGCATTCACCAGTCATATTTTAGCGATATGTTTATTAATTTAAATTGATACAAAATTTTCGGCATATGTCAGGATGTCGAACCCGTGGACAATTCACATCACGTCACCATAACGTTTGTTTGGTCTCGAATTTTATATTCGAGATGGAATTTAAATTACATTTATATCCAAAAAGTCCAAATTCATAGGCCAAATAACGTTTGTATCGATCCCCAAACTATATGCCAAGTCAAAGAAACAAAATAGTCTTATAGATGTTAGGATAGATTTGGCTTCTAAATAACTAGCCTATGGAAACAGTTCAGTATAAGTGAAAATTAGAAAAAAATATCTAAAATATGGAGGTAGGGGATGACGTTTGATAAACACTTATATAGTTAATTATTTGATTTCATTTGGAGGCTTTTCAACTACATTTTAAGTTAAACATTTTTTACTTATGTTCCCCATCGCAATTTTATCAAAAAACATTGTAAGCACGAAAAATCTTATTTCTTTTTTATTGTAACCTCGTATAAATTATCTTTGTAAACTAGAAGTAGTATGTTGAAAACCACAATTTTAATAAATCAGTAGAGTTAATTATAAAAAAGAAGCCTTAATCCTCATCCTTACTAATGTTTTAAATGCGAAAGTGAGTTTGTTTCGTTTTTACACCTAAAACCGCTGAATCGATTATGATGAAATTTACTAGAGATTAATGGCAACTTGGAGACAGTGATATGCTGCTTTATCTCGCGAAAAATTCATCGAGAGTGGGCTTAAGAGAGGCATAAACTTTGTATGAAACTTTTTACTGCGCCATCCGATTTGTTTGACAAAATCAATATAACGCGAGCGAAGCCGCAGGAAAATATTAGTTTTTTTGTAATATAGATATATGATAAATACTTTTTAATTTGAAATGAATAAACGTCTCTGCTCTTAAAAGTACAGTTGTCGATTACAATGTTTTTCCAGAAAAGGCTCGATATATTCTTTTCCGCTCACGTTTAACCCGTTTAAGGTTAAATATAATAAAAACGCTTCTTTCCCATAGTTAAAGTTTAGCGTTTGTCGTGCTATTGTTATTAATAAAATCTATATTAGTATTATAAAGCGGAAAAGTTTGTTTGTTTACGCGCTAATCTTAGGAATTTCCGGTCGAATTTCAGAAATTATTTTTATAGTTCATATGGAAATTATTGATGAAAATTTTAAGCTATTTAACATCCCGCTACCACCAATAGGCGCAAAGCTGTATAGTAATAAAAAAGCCGGGTAAAAATTAATAGATATATTATTTTTAGTTACACACGAACGAAGTCGCAGGCAGGGCTTGTACCTGATATGTGTACAAAATTATTCTAATATGGTAAACAAACAAAATAGCTTTCATATTGTTTTAATGAGATAAACCATCAATTATTGTTCGACAACACTGTTTTGTCTGTTTATATAAATAAAAATGATTTTTTCTCTATACAAACTTTTGTTGTTCGTTGTCTGTGCGTCTTGTATAATGCGATCAAACGTTAGTATATTGTGCAGCAAGTTATGAGACGGATCTAAAAAAAAAATTTAGTGTTGTCGTGGGACACCGGAAAGGAACGAAGCTCCTTATTATAAAAATATTAATTTCAAGTACTATTCGAGGTATAAAGAAAATAATTAATCGGGTATACATTTTTTATTATGATCTTTTTATCTATAAAAATAAAAATAAACTACTTTACAAGATTATTTTAACACCTTTATTATATTTACGATGATTTATAAAAATATATATAATAATAACAGTCATCACTTAGACTATACATTAGACACTGTGTAGCCATCATACATAGACTATACGTAAAAATCTTACGCTAACGTTACGGACGTTTTTTGTCGGCTACGGTAGCCCTCCGCGACTCTCCATAAGGAACTTCGTTCCAAAAAATCGCTTTCTTTCCGTGGCGTAGCAACGGATTCCACGAAAATAAATTCTTTGTCGGATTTAACTCCTTAAGAATCGATATTCATGTAAATGTAATTAATATAAAAGGTTTTTTTCTGCCGAACAAACCTTACGCATAACACGTTCTCACTTATGGGAGGTGTTTTTTTGCTGTGACAAAATGTTACATGGGAGGATTTCGCCTGGTATTACAGATATTTATTAAGTTTATAAAGGTTTATTCTCGCGAGCTATACATATTTGAGCACAGCTATTAGGCAATTGCCATATATCATGTACGGACGGGTTTCATTTGTGACATGACATTAACAGGAAGTTCCAGAAAAATTGAAACATCGTGACGAAGGGTGGAAGAGATCTGAACTTATATCACTTTGTAAATTTGTGTGACGTATTTTATGAAAGGCCCCTTCCACGTTGAAAACATAATACCAAGACAATCATAATTAAGGAGTAAATAAAGTCGTAAACACACACAGCCATTTTTTTAATTCTTGTAAAGTTGAAGCATGTGAAATACCGCACTCAAGTGTTTCAAGTCAACGCAGACAATGTTGCATGTCGGGCGACAGTAGCGCTACAGTCGAGCAATCATCGCCCCCGTCACCCCTCAAACTGAGCATCGTCGAGTGCTTAATTACGGTTAAACCGAACCTAGTGGGGGTTTAAACGAAATCCGGAACGTTCATGCTGTACGTAGGATTCACGAGTGCCACTTATGTGTAGAGATTTTTTTAGTCTATTGTACATCTCGAAGATACCGAGTCGAGGGACGTGACTTCGGATCTCTATAATGAACGTGAAGGAATACATCGCGATGGAAACATAGCATGGTAGTAGAGTGGGAAGTTGTGCCTGGGCTCTACCAACACGGGAGTTTGAAGCGTCACCGTGGTGGGTTATAGTGGGTAGTGTTGAGTGATTATTACCGGATGAGTCACTACATGACCCTCTCGCCTTGGGCTGAGCCCGGGTATTGCGTTTGAATTTACAGGATGCGGGATGGAATGGGATTTTAAACAGGAGGCCATTTTCTAATGTCAGTTTGGCTAACTACCACGCTGGAGTTGTAATTTTGTCGTCAAATACTAATGTGTCTATTCCAGTGTTTGCATTTGAAAGCCTGTCCCTGTACTAGGCTTAGCATCTCTACTCAGGATACATCGTCACTTAAAATTACATGAGAGCGTAGACAAGCGCTAAACGTATAAATAACAAAAAAAAAATGTTTTGTTTATAATTTTAAATGTAATTTAAAAACTATGAGCGATGATAGCTCAGTGGTGGTGTGTAGGAACGCCGCGTCATGGGACGTGAGTTCGAATCCAACCACCCACAATGAGCTTGAACTTTCGGTGAAGGAAAACATAATGAGCGAAACCATAGCATGGTCGTAGGGCTTTCTCTATTGCCTGCCTGGCTGTCTACCACCCTCAAGTTGAAAATCTGCCGCCAAATACCAATAGACGTGTTCCCGCAGTGGCATTTAAGAGTCAGCCCCTTCTAAAAAGGCCGGCAATGTACTCACGACTCCTCTAGTGTTGTGGGTGTCCATGGGTGGCGGTGATCACTTACTATCACATGACACACCTCATCTTTTCCTCCCTATTCCATAAAAAAGGAGGTGATAGAACACGATTCTAGAAGTTTGAGACTACGAGAAAAGATCAAGCGGACCCTAATCTCTGGCATTGCGGAGGTCTGAATCGTTATGGTCTAGTGGTTATTTGATGGTGTTTGTTATCTGATGATTCTTGCCACGAACTGACCTCTTGGCCTACCCGCTGTATTGGTTAATATAATATAAGTTGAATATTTAGTTAGTGCAATTTACACATAGGCATGTGTGTGTTCCTATAAGATATTCATCACCATACGTCTACTATCACAATGGTAATTAAACCAAGCCGATTGTATGCGCGTTCAGGACAATTTCAGGTAATGAAGGGTACGTAATATTTCCTCGATAGAAAGATGAACAACTAATGGCACTGCATCTAATATTAAATACAAAAGCCATGGGATTGATGGGTATTTTGCATGACTAGTGTTTACGTGCGGCTTCGCTCACATTAGTATTGCTTTCGTCAAACAAATCGGAAAGATCAATAAAAGTTTCAGACAAAGTTCATGCCCTTATTAACCCCATTTTCAATTAGGTTTCCGCGAGAAAAAGTAGCCTATCGCCGTCTCAAAATTCCCATCTATATCTATAGCGAAATTCATCATAATCGATTCAGCAGTTTAAGCGTGAAAATGTAACAAACAAACAAACTATCTTTCGCATTTATAATATTAGTAAGGATAAGTGGTCTTGGTCTTACCACCATGCTTACTCAAAGCAGGTCCCGGTGTTGTAACAATTGTAATTGTGATGACATGTTAGTGAATATTTGATCAAGCTTCTCTTTTAATGACTTCTCACACGCTTCTATCGTAAATCGCCAGCACATAGCGCAAGGATGTACAAAAATCCATTTTTTCACGAAGGTAACAAAAAATATTTGGCAGTCACGGGACACTCTGCAGATGTGAAGCATTTAAATTAATATTACAATTTATAATAATCATTAAATTTGTTAATATAATCAATTTAAATTCAAATCAAAAGGCCGATGGATGCGCCGGCCAAAGAAATTATCAACTATAGCATCAAAATACCCATTAAAGACATAGATATGAGAATAGTCAAAAAAATACAAATATAAAATATACTAAAAGAGGTATTTACCGCATATGATTCAAAAATATCACAATAAATCTTTAAAAAAGAAAGAAAAATAATAATGACATTATTAATAACAATAATTTTAATAATAAAATCGGTTATACGTATATTATTAATGAAAAAAAAAGGAATTATTATACACACAAGGTCACTAACAAGTAAGCATGTAATTTCTATAGTGTAATTATAAATGTGCAAATATTATAGAAATATATACAAACGAAACAATAGAAGTACAAATTAAAAGAGTGCAGACTAAGGTCTGCAGTGTGAATATATATATATATATATATCTATATATGTTTTCCTATTATTTTAATTACAATAATAACTACAGAACATATATTTTAATAAATGGAAATCGTTTATTCATAAATAGGAACAAACGGAGAGTCGAGAGCGTTGACATAGGGGTTGTATGAGAGCGTAAGAGAGTGTCTCATGTCTTGACGTTTTCCGTCTCTACTTAAGGGTCGATTTTACCGCCAAGGCACTCCAATAGATACTTCTCATTATAAAACGGCCTACCACGAGTAGACGAACGCAGTCAGCTACTCACGACTCCGCTTGATTCGTGTAAATACATCGCCCGATTGGTCATGGATGGTTTCACACTTAGTGTATACAGATCGATACAGTCAGAGTCCAAAAAAGAAACCCAAACAAATGTTGTTCAGATATTTTTAATAGTTATTATGGTTTTAGCGTAACCCATAGCGTAGGCCATAATCTCACCTGATATTAAATGATGGTATGGCACAAGTTGGTAGACACGCTTAACCTTTGGGGGACTGGCTCTCAAATGCATCTGTCGGAACACACCTATTGGTGGTTGACGACAGATTTTCAACTTGCAAAAAGCCCTACCTGTATTCTATGGTTTCCTCACGATGTTTTTCCTTTACCGAAAGCTCAACCTCATTGTAAGTGCATTCGAACTCACGCCCTTTGAAGCAGAGTCCGTACACACTACCACTGAGCTATCATCAATTCAAAGCGCTTCGAATGAGGGCGTAATGAAAAATTCTCGCACATAAAGACTCCGATCATCCGCTTTCCACTTTACTTCGACGGTATTTCCGCTGCGCCGATCGAACTTTTGATTTTCGCATCGCAAAAGAATTTCCGTCTTTTTTGTACGAATTTTGATATGAACGGAAACGCCATGTCCGCCGGAAAGATCGATCCGATTCATTACGGGAGAGCGGCGCTAGCGAATTTGCAATTCTAATTCTTGTGACTTCGTTCCCTTCCATTTTTCCAATTGCCCGGAATTTATTACCAGTTGGTTATCGTTTGGACAAAAATATGTTACAGAATCTTCAACTATAAGTAATAAATTCCAATTAGACGTATGTAAAATAATCGTGAAAATATTTGTATTATTTTTTAAATAGTTTTATACGTATTACAACAAGCTTTATATTCTGAGTTTAAAGTTTTTATTTTCGTATAGTATGCAATAAAGAAACAGTTCCCTGGACCTTTTTCTCCTCTGTTTGGCAATGAATTTTCTTAGGTATTAACTAACTTTTGGTTACTAGATATTAACGAGTTTTGGTGATATCAATAAGAAAAGTTTAGTTAGTTAGTTAATTAGTTAGAAAACTAGCCTAATTATAATAATTAATTTAGTTCTCTCATTTTATTTTTAACTATGAGCATACGAAAAATAAACTTTAAGTACATTGGATAAAATGTATTTTTTTAAAACGGGATGTCCATAATGTGTTTCTCATAAAACATTGGCGATGTAAGTATCCGAAATTAGCAGAATTCAAGAAACATAACTTATGAATAACCCAGTATTCAATTAATAATTAATAACACTATACACGCCTAATGTAATGTTACAGTTACATAACATTCCTACTAATATTATAAATGTGAATGTATGTGCGAAAATTACTTCACCGATCATCATGAAACTTTGTACACATATTCTTGGAGGTATTACAAGTAACATAAGATGCTTTTTATTGAAAAAAAAATGTTTGTTTATCGAGGAAAGGTACAAAAACGGCCAAAACTGGTTAAATAATTTTTAGCTCCACGCGAACGAAGTCGCGGGCACAGCTAGCTTTATATATATATATAGAATATACTATAAGATAGTTCAATTCAAAACATATATACAAAGCGTATTAAACAAATAAATTAGTTACAGATAAGATAAATAAGTTAAATACTATACTTACTATAACACAAGTTCTGCCCGCGACTTCGTTCATATGCAACTCAAATGTTATTTAATAATTTCTACCAGTCTTAGTGAGCTTTTACAATACAGGTGATAGCGTGATATTGAAAAGCCTAAAGCTTTTACATGACTTTCTAAAAACATTATCACACAATACCAAAATATTACCTATAATTGAAAAAAATAATTGATATGACTGTATGTAAATTAAAATAAAATAAAAAAAAGTCATCAATGGACACTTGTAATACTGATTAGTTATAATCATCTTACTACTTTATTATTTCATTGTTGTCAGTATTACCATGGTTTTATTGAAGTAAATATATATATAAAGCTTGTATGAACTGGCTCGTTAACAAAACGCACCTGCTATAATAATTGTGATGCAATCAAACCAAATAAGTCATAGTATTGAACTGATATTGTAAGGATCCCTCCGTTGTGGGGTAGATTAGAATCTTACAGTGTAACAATCAAGTTTTTATCTACATTCTATCGATTGCAATTATATAATTTGTTCTGTTTGTTTATCACAGCGTTAATTTTGTCTTTCTTGTAAATAATTTATTTATAAGCTAGTCAGTTTGATTTTGAATAGGTTGTATCATTGATTTTCTTCACGTATTTCTTGTAAAATGTTTTAACCCGTTGTTAATAATAGGTCGGAGGGAAAATCTTTTCACATATAGTATGTAATAGAATTGTTATAAAATCTCTTTGTCTGTACCATTTGTATCTAGCTGGTTTCGAGGACATTGAAAATGTTATTCATAAAGGAAACAGTTTAGTAAAATGTTGTTTCCAGTTTTTTTTAAGGTGTCTATGGCGGGAACTTGATCAGTCTTGTTTTGATTTTTATTTTTATTCATATGCTTAGTTGTTTAACCCTGTATTGTGTAAATTAAGGTGACATTTTACGTAATGTAGTGTAGCTGAAGAGCATAGGGTAAGTGAATTGTGAATAATCGTTCGGAAGATGATATATTAGTTTCCATAAAAGCTCTCAAGAGAGCTTCAACAAGAGCCTCACCATCTTGTTGTATATAGTATCATCTGCCCGAAATACCCAAATCTTATTATATAAAAATGGTAGTAAAAGTCTCACTAAGTTTCCGAGAATAAAGAAAGAAGAGGCTTTTTTTAGTTAGTTTTTCTTTGTATCAAATTGAGTCAATGTAATGACGAAAATCGGTACATTTCAAAAAATTACAACGCACGCCCCGAATTTCACTACTTTCAGCGACTAATTTTAATTTTATAACTCTGGTAGTCTTGTAGATTGTAGTCGTCAAATGTTAGTCGGTGGTGTTCCGCTTATATATTCACTAGTCCTGTCTGCGATTTCGTTCGCGTGGACCTAAAATTATTAAATAATGTTTACCCTTTTTCGTATTTAAATATAGCTTCTCTGCTATTGGGTTTAGCGTGATATTAAATAGCTTAAAGCGTTCTGCAATCAAATCAGTTCTCCAAATGAAATCAGACTGCCTGTTCCTAAGATTCAAACAAACAAATATTCCACTTTATAATATTAACTAGCTTTTACCTACGGCTTCATTCTATTATATCTATCAATTGTACCCATTCTAGCCTAGGACATAGCCTATGCTGCTGATACACTATTATTACTCCCTTCCTTTCATCTCTCGACCCATCACCAAGTCAGTCTATTGGTCTTTTCCTCTAACGAGGCTTGGGTCCTTTGATAATTTTTCTATCACTTTTTCATCTAATCAAATATATTGTAGTGTAATAATATTTTTTTTCAACCCAATTAATGATTTCTTTATAACAGCTCCATTAATATTGATTTCGTCAGACAAATCTGATGACACAATAAGAAGTTTCATACAAAGTTTACGTGTAAAAATATAAGACAGTACATCGTTCGTCTCCTAATTTCTTGAACTTGATTTAAACATTTCCCGGCATCTAGAAATCTTTTGGTTTGGCTTCTGAAACGGTCTTGAATTGCGCTTCGTTGGAGTTTGACGTTTGCCAGTTTAATTACTGTAAAGAGCGTTTGCAATCGCGAATACGACACTGTAGTGTTGTCAACATTATAAATTATGATCTCAAGAGAGAGTTAAACTTAACTAGGAATCCAAGTTACTAGCCGGTATTGGGTGTAACTTATGTTACATACCACGTCTACTGCTTATTAATATAGAAACGTACTAAATAATACTACATACTGTAAATTAATCAGAGGGAGGGTAGTTGACAACCTAGATTACTTAATAAGTGCGATGCAACTCGAGTATGGTTCGGTTCAGTTCAGTCGAAGCGACACTCGAGACGAGTTCGGTCAATTCAGTTAAGAACGTTCGACAGTACGGACGTCTCGTAGAAAGCGGAAGCTCTGCTGTAAAATATAAGGGTTGTGGAACAAGATTTAGAGTATGATTCCACCTAACCTCCACGGACTCTAACATTTAATATTTATCAATATAGAGTCTAACTAAATAAAACTTTATCTTTGATTCCTTACTAATGCGAAATTATTGTCTATCAATCGTCATATGCTAATGTAGGGTTGATTTATTTTTAATTTAGCCTCTGTTTTGGAAATTTTAATATAGTATGCAATGTGTTTTTTTTTCTTTTCCCTAATCATTATTATATTTCTTTAAATACTTGTGTTTTATTTTACTCAATGGACGTTTGTAATATGATAAATAAATAAATAATAATAGTAAATTAAGTTTGTTTGTTTGTTACGCTTTTACGCTTAAACCGCTGAATCGATTACAGTAAATTTTGGTATAGAGATAGATGGGAATCTGGAAACGGTGATAGGTTATTTTCTCGCGAAAAACTTATTAGAAGTAGGGTGAAGAGACGGATAAACTTTGTATGAAACTTTTTGTTGCGTCATTAGATTTGTTTCACAAAATCGATGTTAACGCGATCAAAGTAAAATCTAGTATACATATATTAAAACTGTAAGTAATATCTATAATATATTCTATAGGTATTCTAAATGTTGATAGAAGTGTTATATCCAGAACAATACGGACACTCGGAGTCCTGACCAAGTTGTGATGATTTTCCCCGCCCAACCAGCTACACCTACTTTACAAGGCTCAGGTTGGACCATGTATGACATACTGTTCGCATATTTGGGATAGATCCGGGAAATACCTCTTTGATACCCTGCACACGCTGCAAGAACGGATTGGCCGCATTTTGAACGATCCTGTCATTACCAAGTACCCGGATGCGCAGTGATACAACCTCACTTAAATATTCTATCGTCTGTATCAGAGTGAGTCTCTGAGGAGTTATTTCGTCTAATCCCGTCCTCTCTTTTCCATACCACATCGATTGGTTCTGGACAGCGGAGCCATGGATTTGAAATAACCTCCAACGCGACCTAAACCAAAAAGTTTGAAAAGTCTTATCTTTGCTGCACTGTGGAACTGTGGAACCGTCTTCCGATATAGATCTTCCCTCCTTCCTTAGGTCTTTTAAACGAGGCGTGAAAAAGTTTGTCTGTTTGTTTGAACGCGTTAATCTTAGGAAATACCAATCCAACTTCAAAAAATATTTTTGTATTTGATAGAGCAACGGGTGAAGAAGGATTTAGATTATTAAGCTTCTCGGTACCACTAAAAGACGTAAAGATGTATGAAAAAGAGTTACAAAATCAGGCAAAAATTATTCGATGATTTTCAGGTTCATGCGAACGAAGTCGCGGAGACAGCTAGCATTATAATAAGGCACGATGTCATAGTTAAACATAAAAAATAAACACGTGAAACTAAACTTATACTGGCAGTGATTGCTTATTACCTCATCCCTCGGGAGAAGCACGATACGATACCCTAGAGTAACTCCTAAATACAAATATTCAAGCATGAACAAACAAATGCAGTGTAATTCGATTTGTCGCTGTGACGTTTTTTTTTTGTATTATTTGAAGAGACACAGACAAATAAAAATAAATATCTATCCGACTGTTACTTTGATCCGAGTCACAAATATGCGAAAGATGTACCAATCGTTTTGAAATTTTAGCAAAATGTTGTGTTTTCATGCGGCAGTGTTCTTATATAATTAATCTTAATACTACTTATTATTTATATTAAACTAGTTTTTACACGTGGCTTTGCTCACGTTAATGCTTTGATTTTGTCAAGCAATCGTTATTCCGGTACCAGATATTTGAAATAAATTATATCAAACGAGTTTGGTATACTGCTACTAAAACTGATTTGTGCTCGTAGCCATTTATCCGCGGCCGTTCACTATTTCGACGATAATGGCTTACACATAAAAGACAGATATATTATGTCGCAGGTTTTTTTGTAGGACTATTTAAGATAAACATTTCCATTATACATTATATACATGTAACTCTAACGGTTTTTGCAGCGCACGCCAGAGTAGCTCGCAGATGGCAGAATTTTTCCTGCTTCTTTGACACTTAATATTTTTGATAATTCACACAATATTTTTATCAATTATGGCCTATATGTTATTCTGATATATAAGCTGCATTATTGTAGCTTAATTAAAATTAAGACTGTAGTTTTTGCATAAAAGAGTAACAAACATCCATACATTCATACAGCTGAATTTAAAAACGCAGTATGCGGACTGCATTCTTCTCAGAGTTATTAGTATATTAACTTTGAAAGCATTCTAAGTTTATAAGCTACTAACTGCATCCGGCACGCTCTGTAATGGCACTGGAAAAATATCGAGCCTTTCCAGGAATAAAACCGTTAGCTCCAGACATCTTAAAAATGTCTTTTTTTTTGTAACTTCAAACGTATGATTGTAACTTAAAATCAGTATGCTAATATCCACCACTTTAATAGATCAGTGATTAATCCATTCAATTTTCAACTTGAGGGTGGTAGCTAGGTAGGAGGGTATTAAAAAAAGCCCTACCACCGTGGTATAGTTTCCTCACGATCTTTTCCTTCACCGAAAGCTCAAGCCCATTGTAGGTGGATTCGAACTCACGTCCCGTAACATGGCGTTCCTACACGCTACCACTGAGCTATAATCGCTTCATATGTAATCAGCATGCCACCTGCACATTCATTAAAGACATATCACTTTATTCATTTCATAAATCAAATCGATCAGTAGGAAAATGACATTTTATTAGTACGCTTTGGTTTGATTATTGCTGTCGAAATTAGAATGCATTTTTTCTTAGCGTAGTTTATGTTGTGTAATATAAAGAGGAACATATTTTACCCGACGGAATTCAATGAAGTATATATAATATTTGCGGGTATGCGACGTCGGCAGTCTATAAAATTCGTTTAGATTCGGGGGGCAATTTTTATAGTTACGACATAATAATCTAAGTAAATAATGTGACGAGGTACGATCGGTGAATCATTTCAGAGGCAGGTTTTTAAGAAAATATGAAGCTTTAGATATGCTTTAGGGGATAATGCGCCCCTTGTCACGGTTTCATATAATTGTAATGTATAGCTACGATTAAAAACTGATTTCTTGACGCCAACCAAATCACCTACCTTAAAAAAGGTGCGGAACCAAGAGTCCGCAGATTGTGTATATTTAACAATAAACTTTGGGTCGTCATGGAGCCTCTTTATTACGGATTTGATGGTATTTCTCATCAAATGAGGTCCGGATGTTGAGATAGATAATAAAACAGCTTCACCTCACGTTGATTAAGCTCGTGTAAATAAATAAAATCAAAACTTTCTATTAATATGTTTTTTATTCCAAAACTGAAATGTGGTATTGATTTGAAACTTCTTAAACAATCCCTACTAATATTATAAATGTGAATGTAAGTTTGTTTGTTACGTTTTCACGCGAAAACTACTTAACCGATCATCATGAAACTTTGTACACATATCCTTGTGTAATCACGAATAACATAGGATACTTCAATTTTTTTTTTTACGGAAGATAAAAAATGGTTGTCGAATAACCTCAAAATCTAGCTACTTTAACGCCATCTAGCATTCCAGAGTATAGGTGATACGAAATTCACCGGGTCCGCTAGTTATTCGATAAATGTATGAGAAGTGTACATGCAATTTCAGAAGTGTATTTCAAAGGCATGTTTTTTTATTTAAATTCAATAATATATTTACTATTTCGTAATTAGACATTTTAATTATTTTTACTCATATAATTAATGTTAAGTTTTCCATTTAAGCTGTAATTCAAAAGTCTCCAACTTTCGACATTCTGTAGTTTATTTATTGAGTTAAAATCTATCATACAAACTTAATACGATACTCAAAACTATCTGTATGACATACATGTCGGTAAAATTAAATATGTAGATGTTATGTCGAACGTTTTAGAATACGCAACAGTGGAACAAAGGCCCCATAGGGACTATTAACCGCGTTTAGCTGAGGCGAGGGTCCAACAATGGAACGATTAAGCGCCTTAATTTTATTACAGATTTTTAGCTAGTGCTTATCTTGCGGAGTTTCGAGTTAGTTATTGGTGGGCACCGGAAAATTTAATATTTATGTCGTCAAAAATGACTAACGAATTTTCTTTTTGGGTATAAAAATTTGTGATGATTGACTTTATTTTAATTTATTTTATCCCATTAGACAAATGTAAAGTCGAAGCGAACTACCGGAGAGTACTTACCTTTACCTTACATTAGCTAATATCGCAGGTTTATTACTCTTATATTAATTTTTATATGTATTGTATATATGTAATTGTTGTATGTAATTGGAATTGTAATATATGTCATTTATCTCATTTTAATTTTCATTACTTCACCTTCTATAGAATACCCTCTATCAAAGTTAAATTTAATTGCCCACGCGACAAATTGCTGGTAATTACTAACGATATGTTAAATTTTAATACTTTATATGTTGAGCCTTATGGCCACAATCTCATTTGATGATAAGTTACGATGTGGGCCAAGGTGATGGGCAGGCAACGTCTAGTGGAAGGTCTGACTCTCAAATGCAACTGCCGGAACACACTTACAGGTATTTGGGAGCAGATTTTGGGAGCAGCCAGACGACCATTAGAAAGAGCGCTATCACCACAAAAACCTATTATTATATTTACCTATACTTTTAATACATGGATGACCAATCTTTACCCCGTTTTATTTTATTTTTATGTACGATTTTACAGAAATATGTCCATAACGTAATCTTATTCCCGTGATAATTTTCCGATGGTTAATAGAAATATTTTCAATCGAGGGTGACTTTAAGGGATGTGGCTGAAGCGTTTTGCACCAAAGTCCGTTTGTTTTAAATCGTTAACGTCACGTTTGTTAAATAGATGTTGATCCTACAAGTCCTATATCACAAGGCCTTGCAAGATACGCTTCTATTAATAAATGCGTGAGTAGTCGTGGAACACTCGGTTGTAACGAATTCCGAACGAATTTCTTTTAACTATTATTATTATTGGTTATATTATTAATTAACAAATACTAATAGTTAAATGATTAACGTCTGAGAGCAATCTAATGAAATCCAGAGGTAAGTAATGAATTGGAAGAATCCCAGGAATTTTCGTAATTAATATATTTTTTCTATTTATGAAAATATACATTTTATAGTACATCATTCGATTCATCGAATTCATTATAATACACTACGTAACAGCTGACGCGTATTACGTGTACAAACTATACCTCTGCAGACGTTGAGAACTAACTGGCTGTCTTGAGCCAATAAGCGCGCACCTATGACTGCCACAGCAGATGCACAGCCAATAGCATCCTCGCTATGGATAACCTACACTAACAAAAATATAATGCAATATAGAACACACTAAAGAAAATATGGCAACGGATAAATCTTATTTTTTTATTTGTCTAGCCTCCATCGACACCGTGCAATTATGAATTTCTTTCCAAGAACACAAATTTCTTCAAGCCCTTTCTAACAGAACGCTTTCTTTACTCGTTAGATTCATATAACAGATGATTTGTACAATGCATAACACGTTTGCGTAAATTCTTCTCGTTGCAGGTTCAATACGAGTGTGTTATTATTATTATCAAAAATAACTATGTTATTTATATCTAATAATAAAATTTAGTTAATATCGAATGACTATCCTTCACCAAGCCCATTGTACGGTGCAAATAATATATCAACACGGTCCTCTCTGCCAGCGATTTTGCATGTTTACAACTGCATTTACAGCGATGTCATTGTCGTAATGTTTGCCTGTTTGCTTTACTGATTGCACAGGTACGCAATCAAACAAGTGTTTTATACCCATAGTATAAATGCTATTTTCCGATAGCATCGATTGTCCGTGTAGGGAGCTTATTTGCCGTCGATTTTATCCCAAATTAGGGTCCAGGAACAACAATGTTGTTTATTTGGATTAAACATTATTCTCGCGAGTTTATTTTTATTGTTTATTTTCTACGTTTGCTCCTGTAAAAGTATATGATAATAGTAATCATTTAACTTTTCATGTCTTTCCGATGTTCATTTTCCGTGTGTTACCTTGAAATGCTTGGCCCGGGATTCTAATCCTTGAACAAGTGTTTTATGACCACGTAATATACTGCCTACATACATCAAAAAATATTTCTTTTTAATGTATATACATTTACTTCAAAAATAACACCAGCTTTTACCCGCAGATTCGCGGGCAGTATAGCCATTAAATAAGTTTATTTATCTTTCGTAAAAAAAAACTTTTTTAATAAAAGGTATTCTATGTTACTTCTAATACCTCCAAGAATATGTGTGCAAAGTTTCATGATGATCGGTTAAGTAGTTTCCGCGTGAAAGCGCAACAAACAAACTTACATTCACATGTATAATATTAATTAGGGATATATATTAATCACAGTTTTAATTACGATATAAACTCTGTATATGTTAAAGAACTGCGCATATTATGACGTTATTGAGAGTTACCGCTAAATGAAGGGAAGATATGTTCAAACAACAACGTAAACCAACCAAAATTAAATAATTACCACGTTGTAGGAACTTTGTTCTTAAATCATGCGACTTTAAGTACCAAAAAGAGTCCTCAATTTTTTAAATTTATACGAAGCAAACGAGCCTGAGGATCACCGCCGGCCATGGACACCCTCAGCACCAGAGGAATCGAAAGTACGTTGCTGGACTTTAAGGTATGAGTAAGCTCTCTTCTCAAAGATTCGTCACGTATGAATCCGGAAACACAGCCCACGTAACTTCCACGATGTTGTCGGGCGAGGAAAAACCTCCTCCATCGTGGATTGTCATTCATGCAGATATGAAAGGTAAGAAAGGGATTTACGTTTATGGCGTGTATAGAGATTCAAAACCTAAAGTAAATGCATCTAAACATGTTTAGGAGTAAAAAGACCATTCGTTTTTGATAAAACTGTACTTAAGATAGAATTGTATTAAATTTTTTGTCGCAAATAACCATTGTACACATTAATATGAGTCGTAGGAATGGTTGTCGTCATGCAAAAAATATTATTGTTAAATGCTTGTAATATATTGTCTAAATAAAAACCTGTATTTAACATGTAAATCATAGCTACATAAACAGAAATGTATTTAGAATTGTAATGTATGTAAAACTGTTTATGTATACGCATGTAAAAATGTCTATTACCATTTCAAAATATAACAATTTTGTTTATAACATTTTATATCTGGAAGATTTGCTGAGGTCGCTGCCCGGCATAGTGACTGCACTGCGCCTGATGTTAAGTACAGTCCAATCCAAATCAACAGGGACCGATGTTAACCCAAAATGTTTTGCCAGTCATCGCTGTCATGCTCATATACCTTTGAAGGCCTTTGAAAGATCCCCTGCAGAAAGGTGGTAGTCAATTTCCGGTTGAAGAAAAGTTTAGTATCTTCATAGACACAGGCTCTGCCTAGTATGGAAGCCGTTGTGAATACGTGCGTACGTAAGTAACCCTTGTAAATGTAAATAAATAATGCATTAAAGCAGTAGCAGACATCGCTGCACGAATTCAAGAAACAATAGCACAACAGTGAAATAAAGGCGGCGACATTTGGCGCGTCAAATTGCGCCGTTTGATCAGCCCTTTGTCCGTTTTAAGACTATTAAAGCAACAAGATTACACGGGAGGCGCGCGCGCACCCGACCGCCCGATGCGATTACCCCCCAGCCCCCCCCCCCCTTCAGGCTCCCCCTAGCCTCCCAAGTTTGCACCTCGGAGTTCCCGCGAGCCGCAACCCCTATTTTTTTCCCTAACTGGATTTGCCGATTCTCGAGCGATAAAATGATGCATTGTGACTATTGGAAATATTAAAATAATCTCTTTCCTCAATTTTTTTTTAAACAAATGCGCCGATGTCACTATGACACATGTCTTGAATATATTCGAGGTATATTGGATAGGATATTAATAGGTATGACCACAATCTCCACCTGATGTTAAGTGACGAACACCTAGTGAAGCCTAGTGAATGGTCAGATTCTCAAGTACTACAGGAATACACCTATACTTTTTAACTATTTATTTATTTTTAACTTAAGACAGGTATATATATATTTACTAACTGTCCTAGCAGACCTTATTCTGCTCTATCCAAGGTCTTTAATATAATTAAAGCTATGAATTTGAAGCAATGATAGCTCAGTGGTAGTATGTACGGACCCCGCGTATGAGTTCGAATTCACCTACATTGGATTCAAGTACGAACCATGATTAGGAATACATAGTATGGTGGTAGAGCTTTTCTAATGCCCGAGTAATGCAAGAGTAGAATCACTTATCAGGTCAGAGAAAATCTCTTTAGTTACACCAAGCAATAAATACAACTATTTTTTTTTTCCAAACACATATTCGGTAGTAACTTATACTAATCGGAGCGCCATTTTAGTAGCCACAGACACGATTTAGAACTTTATTGTAGATAGATAGAGTCAATTCTCAAACACAAGCTAAAGAGAAGTGCGTTGCAATACTGTTACATCGGAAAATGAACACAGCATATTCCCGTCGGACTTGTTACTTTGTAACTGGTAGTTTCGATCAAACGTTTGTGTTATTGTTTCTAATATGACATCCCTTGAGACGAGGTCTGTAGGGTGATAGCCTCGACTGTTTATTTTGGATCGTTCATAGAAAATCTTGTAAAGAATCGTTATCATAATCATAAAATATATGTAGTATTTACAGCGAAACTTTTTTTACATTCCCTTACGAATGTTTTCGTCCAACTATCGCATGTCGCATTACAGCCGGCCGCATAGTAAAAGGCACTCAGTAGAGTAGCCAAGGTCGATATTGCGGTGCCCATGACTCCCATCTGCAGACGGTGCCATTTATGTGTTTAGATCAGTGTATTGACGTACAAGTCACACTTTTTTTTTATACTTAAGGTTTAGCATTATGGCCATAATCTCACCTGATCTTAATTGACGATACGGCCCAAGTTGGTGGACACGTTTAACCTGTGGAGGAACTGGCTCTCAAGTGCAGCTGCCGGAACACACCTATTGGTATTTGGCGGCAGGTTTACAACTTGAGGGTGGCAGCTACCCAGGTGGGCATTAGAAAAAGTCCTACCACCATGCAAATGCATGCACTTGCATCGTGGCTTCATAAACCACACAATATTTTTGTCGTTGGAATGATAATTGTATTTGGTTTTCATGTACTCACTTTATATGATTGGTATTCAAATTAATCTAGACTATAGAGGTAGCGTTGAAGTTTTTTTGGAAGTTATTGCAATGGCTTGGATGAAATTTCATATTTTTGATGGGAAACATCCATTAGCGCGGCTTGGCAGTAAAACCAAACAGCTTGTCATGACAGCAAACGGCATGACGCTGTCTTATGTAACGACATGACTTCCACGTATACTATACACTTTGTTGCTTTTTTTGTGAGCTGCGCATTATTATTATTTTATGCCATATTTTCCTTGTAAATTATAAATTCTAAGATTAACTTCAACGTTTCACATCTACCGAGAATCCCGTGACGGCCGACGTTTAAGTTAAAATTAGATTATAGGTTATAGGCTTTGTAGGTTTGTGGCTTTACGCGCTTCTATTACGTTGTAATCAATTTCACGTCGGAACATACGAAAAGTGAGAAAGAGAGAGAGAATGTCTGTGCTCGATTACGTCCCACACCACGCACCTCGATTCAGTCAGCCCCAATTCTACCTTTACTGACTGGATAATCCTTTCACTATCGCACGAGTCGATTTATTTAAATACTGGTGTCGATACGAAGAAGAAAAATGATTTCATGAATTTTATTATATTGATTACGCTTAATACCCACCAACATTAATTCTGATTGACTTATAATTCCAATGCATAAAGTGATACGTACCACGTCTACTGCTTATTAATATGGAAACATAATAATACTACATACTTTAAATTAATGAGATGGAGGGTAGTTGATAACACAGATTACTATATAAGTGCGATGCCCCTTGAAGCTGTAAAAGCCTTTCAGGATAACAGTGTAGACCACTGCTACAAAAAAAAAAAAACATGCGTGCGTACAAAGTACACATGTCAGAAGTGAAACTTCTTTGGCGAACTAATTTATAAATCTTGTTTATATACGACGTTCGCTCTGTCTCACTTTTTCTCTCAATCTTTCTCACTCGCTTGCTCCCTACTCTCACTCCACGGCTAGTTGCTCATGCTACGTTCGCCCTGTCTTACTCTCTCTCAATCGGTCTCGATCACTCTCTCTCTCTTTTCCGACACTTCCGTTGCATACCGGCGTGACGTTTCATCTGTAAAATTTTTACCATCATGCGCCTAAAGAAGTTTCACTTCAAAAAAAAAAAAAACAAAAAAAAAAGACAGTTTTTTTTTAATTGACTTACGCTGTTAGCCGTAAGGGCTTTGACAGCTTCACCGAACTTTTTGGGGCGAGTGCTGAGGGCACTCAGCTCCGAGGCAGCGAGCGCAAGAGTGCCAGAATGGCCGAACCTCGGCTTGGGATGCTGCGGATAACAACAAGGATCGTGGGGGTAGTCCCTTACAGAACCGTGTACTTAACGTGTAGGTGAGCATGGATAGTATGCGGTGTGATGATGTACTTTCAGTGATACAGTAACACTCTACATCACTGAAAGTACATCATCACACCGCATACTATCCATGCACACTTTCGCGCCGACTTCAGTTGAGGTAAGAACGTTCGACAGTACGGAAGTGTTGTAGTAAGCGGAAGCTCTGCTGTAAATATAACGATTGTGGGACAAGACTCTTCTGTCCTACGTAACCTCCACGGTCTGTTATAATCATTTTTTTACATATATTTTTTGTTACCTACTTCAAATTCTGAGTGGTATTATTATAACCTATAATTCTCAGAATGACCTAAACATTCCCAATAAAAATAATTTCAACGGTATTTGACCTACTACACACAGAAGCAGACAAAAAAAACATATACCTAATCATGACATATCGAATTGAAAAGAGTGTGTACTTATGTATGTAAGGAGTTTTCGGATCTGGGTGTTTACTCATTTCTATAATATTAAGTATTTTAAACGAGGCGTGAAGATATGTTCAGCAGGCCGGCATGACAGTTGAGACTGACGAAAGAGATTTACCCCTACGTCAGTCACTACTGTTACTGGACCGTACTGACATTTACCATCAGGTGAAGTAAAATACTTTGAATATCAGTTACCCGCGTTATTGTATGAAACACACCCTGAAGTTAGCTGTAAGCATTTAAATGAGCCTTAAACCAACTTCAGTTATGTTATATGTATACAGTGTACACATAAATACCGTTTCAGGCAAAAATCTAATAACTCGCTAATAAATGTATATTTTTAAACATACACAAAAATAATTATAGAAATATTCATATAGACTACCTCTGCTCGTGACTTTCTTCTCGTGGACTTCGAATAAAATTAAGTTAAGCTTAAGTTACATTTTGAATTTAATTATAATGTTAATGTCACTACATTTCTTAATGTTAGTTAAGTCACATCACTGTACATTTATTCTTACTAACTTGTAGCGATGATAGCTCAACGGTGGTGTGTAGGAACGCCGCGTCATTGGCCGTGATTTCAAATCCAACGACCTACAATGGGCTTGAGCTTTCGGTGAAGGAAAACTTCGTGATGAAACCATAGCATGATGGTACGGCTTTTTCTGATGCCCGCCTGGCTTGCTACCACCGTCAATTTGAAAATCTGCTACCAATTATCTATTGTTGTGTTCCGGCAGTTGCACTTGAGAACTAGTCCCTCCAAAATAAAAGCCGGCAACGCACCTGCGATTCCTCTGGTATGGTGGGTGTTCATGGGCGGCGGTGATCACTTAGCATCACGTGACAGGCTTGCACGTTTGCCCGTTATTATACAAAAAACTTTGTGTTAATATCGTTAAGCACATTACCCTAGCTCAAGCCAAAGCAGGAGGTGCGTGAAGCGAGCTGGCAACTCATCGGAAATAATCACCCAATACTGGGTAGTAAAACGCACCACAGCTACACTTCAAGCTCCAGCGTTGTCAGAAACCTCAGGCAGATTTCAAAACATATAAATCTGCCAGTGAAAACCCCTTTAAAATCGGCTACTCTTTCGGAAATATTCCGAACAAACGGACCGACATTTTTTTTTTTAATTCCGTACACACTTTCATATGTATTTAGTAAAAAGCTGTTATTTAGACACGATAAAGATGCTTCGATCTTATTATTTACCACCTGATCCGGTGAACTTTGTGTCACCTAAAATCGATGTTTTTTATTCACGCTAAAACTCAAAAACTGTTTGACCGAATTGTATTTTTTACATGTTGATTACATTATACATTATATTTATAGCTTAATCAATCCTAATCAACCTTCCAACGTCAATTCGTTAAGATCAATAGAACTGGCTATATCTAATATCGTTTCCGTTGAATGAAACTTGTGTAAAACTGTAATGAATGAAATATCTTTTGAATATATCAAATTTATATATAGATGAATTTGAACTCACTTCCCTTGACACACTACCATATGAGCTATCATCGCTACAAACTGAGTTATCATCACTGTATTCCTTTTAATATTATGAGACTTATAAAAATCTGTTCGTGTTTTGTTTTTATAAATTTTTTCTACAAACCTAAATCTAAGAATTATTTAATTCGATACAGTCGTTCGGAAGCTATACGCGTACATACATTGCCGCAATTCATTTATATATATATATATATATATATATATATACATATATATATATATATATATATATATATATATATATATATATATATATATATATATATATATATATATATATATATATAGATTAGATGTAACGTGGGGCTTCGCTGATGTTAATGTTTCTTTTGTCAAACAAATCGGAGGAAAAAAGTTTCTATAAGTTTTTACAAATAAAAAAGTTAGCCTATAACCGTCTCCAGGTTCCCATCTATCTCTACACCAAAATTCACGATAATCGATTTAGTGCTGTAGGGGCGAAAGCGGAACAAACAAACTAACTCACTTTCGCATTTATAATATTAGTATGCATATAGATAATGCTATCTGTAGATTGTGAATGAACTTAACCCAACATAAAATCCTACATTCGGTTCTACGAAATGCATTGAGTAGTGACAGTATTATTTATCAAATAGAGTCACCAGTTTCTCCCACGCGAACCGAAAACGTTTCCTTGTTAATTGATTGGCGAAGTGTGTGCGACTGATGTAATTCGTAAAGCGCACGCGTGCCCCTTGTTAATCCCAGCCGGGCTGCTGATTTGGAAACTAACAGTTTTTTGAGAGCGGATAATTACGTTACAGATGATTTTGGACCCTGAGAAATAACGAATCACTATTGCGGGACAAGTGTATCGACAGCGGGATGATTGTCGAACCCCTAGCCTGGACGCCTCTCTTTTTTTTATAGCTATGGTTTAGCGTTATGGCCACGATTTCACCTGATGGTAATTGATGATAGATGATAAGAGTTAAATCTATGTAACCAGTCAATTTCTTGATATTTCGAATGTTTGTTTGCCCCAACGTAATTAAAGTCTGTCTATTGTGTTGGAATGTAGTGGCAATATTTTTCGGACAAAGTTGAGAATTTTTTGATGACACACAATATTTGAAGCGATGATAGCACGCTTGGTAGTATGTACTGATGTGAGATTGCAAATTGTAAATCAAAGATGCAAAACAGCTGCACTGAGATTGAGGTTTTGGTGACGGAGAACATAATAAGAAAGTCATAGCATGGTGGCAAGGATTTATCTTTTTTCCACCACCCTTAAGTTGAAAATCTGCCGCCTAATATCTATAGATGTGTTCCAACAGTTGCGCTTGAGAAACAACCTCCCCACAATACTATCTTGGGCCATGCGGGATCAGGTAAAAATATGGCCATAACACGAAACCTATAAACTATTCAAAAAGGACGCTACGAATACCGTCGTAGTGTGTATTTAACTGCAACTACGTTGTTTTTTATAATACCTAAATAAAACTACACATATATCTACTATTTAAATAAAACTACCTCTCATTTCAATTCGTAAGTTATACGACAAGCTGATATATAGATCAGTAAAACATACATATATTGCGCGTTAATGAAAGGCGTAGCGTAATGAAATACAATTATTATGTTGAAGGCGTTCGTATCGATCATCCTAAAGTATTCGAGTCACGGAGGTATCGTCTGTGATACTGGAATAAATATGGAGAAAAACGTTACAGTTTCAGCCCGGGGGTCCGGAGGGCGGGCGCTGCGCGAGCGGGCTGACTACCGATTGGATTACCTGCCCCCTTGAGCTGCAAACACTTCGTTACGACACAAAGAGTATAACGAACCGGTCTTAAATGTCCTGCACACCCAACGAAGCCTACTTACATATCCCTATTTTAGTATTGTTAAATTTTTCGCGTTTACTTTCATTTCCTCTGAAGTTCAACAAATATATCGAACATTTTCATGGAAACCATCGTAAGCTACAATTGTACTTTCTACCGGAGATAGTCCTTCGATTCCTGATTAAAAAGAATTTATGATATCTGTTATTCATCTATTAAAATAATGTCTAATTAACTGCTTCTAATTGACATAGGTAATTTTTAGTTGATTACAGTGAAAAACATTTTTAAGAGATTTTGTCCTTACGATGTTTTCCTTAAAACATTCAATATATTTTCTTAATTATTTAAACATGTTTTATTTATACACTTTTCCAGACAATCTCTACTCTTTATACGAATCATAAAGAATACCATAAATTCTTAACTCTTTCGTAAATGAAAAATATTACAAAATCCTAGACCATCATCGAGAACTGACGATAAAAGAGATAACATGAAACCATGAAAATGAATTGTTTTTTTTATATATATAAATTTCAATAAAATTGCATCACCAGATATTAAAATTTAATTATATATAAATTAAAATAATTATTAACATTACTCTCATATTGACAACTATTGGTACTTCAAGTAACGTATTATAAGTATTTCTATATGGTATATATATTAACAAATCACTATAATAATTTATATAGATTATATGGACATCAATGAACTTAATTTGCAGCAATATCAGAAAGACGTTCCTTATAGCATGGTACGGATGGAGGCTAGACAAATGAAAACCTAAGATTTTTCCGTCACGACCCTTACTTTAGTGTGTTCTATAATGCACTGTATCAATACAGTGTATACGATTATCCATAGCGCGTACGCTA
Source organism: Actias luna (assembly GCA_039707435.1). Classification (NCBI taxonomy): domain Eukaryota; kingdom Metazoa; phylum Arthropoda; class Insecta; order Lepidoptera; family Saturniidae; genus Actias; species Actias luna. The sequence continues at coordinate 19,482,030 of JAZHAC010000001.1, read as the reverse complement.
TTGGCTGTGCCCAGTCACAGGTGCACGCTTATTGGTTAAAGACAGCCAGTAAGTTCTCAATGGTTGCGCAAATATAGTTTGTACACGTCATACCCGTCAGCTGTTTCCTAGTCATTATATGTATTATAATGAATTGAATTATGTGCAATAAAATGTTTTCACAACTAGAAAAAACCTATTAATGACGATATTTCCTATCATTCATTTAATTTAGTAATTATCTCTACGTTTTTTTAATTGCTGTCAGATGCTAGTAATTAAATGAATTGTATTTGTTAATCAATAATTATAATACGGTTATCGATAATAATATACTACGTAAGGTTCCACGAGTGTTTCACGACACTTACATTTTTTTTTTGTATTGTGTGACGCAAGCGTGACGGTGAGAGGACCTTAAAGTTTCTCGACTGAAAAACTAGCTAAATTTTACTTTGACACGAGGATTCGACTTTGTTACTTAGGTTGAAAACGCCGTGGTCAACTCAGATGTTTACATTGAATGTAGTATGCTGAAGCATCCATAGTGGTTACGCCCAGACGAAATGCCTTCACCAGATAACCTCGAAGCGGTCAAGTCGGCTAGTGAAGTCGATGTAAACGACTCTTAGATACACGAACAGAGTCAATACTTCCAGCCTGCGACATATAACTATAGATATATCTTATTATTTTATAAGACGATGGAAATGAACTGTCGATGAGTATAGTAGTAACTTGATTTTATGATATATGCTATAGTAATTATGAAGCGACGATAGCTAAGTGGTAGCGTGTATGGAGATCACGTCAAGGGCATTAGAAAAAGCCCAACTACCATTCTAAGGTTCTACCCGATGTTTTTCTTCACCGAAAGATCATCCTCATTGCAGGGAGCGAACTTCGATTGACACAGGGTCTTTACACACTACCAACTGAGCTGTCAGCGCTTCGACATAAATATAAATAAAATGCAATAGATATATTAAGTTAAATATATCATCAACAATTTGTTCAAACGAACAAAATAACCCAACGTGACAACAGAAATGTACGTGAAGCAGAAATTCACGCCGAAACGAAAGCCCGCTATGATTGGCCCGACCGCTGAATACTAAAAAGTATAATTTGAAAGGATTACAGAATCGGCACACGGTTGAATGAATGACAATTGTTTAGTCAGGTCCCGGGGTTCGATTCTCGCTCATCAGCCGCCCGGTGGCGGTTCATTACGCGTTGTGTTATTCAAATTTATTCATTCCGCCTTCGGCTCGGGGTACAGTATAGTTGTTTATATTTATGAATATATATATCTATGTTTAACATCTACTGTACAGTTCGCAATTAAATCCACAGGCATATTTTACGAATATGTGACAAGTCTCGTCGACATTATTTATAAAGGATTTTATATAAACCAATTTTTTTTTTTTGCCAATAATAATTCGTTCTTCGGTTCTCAGTGTAGGTAAGTTATTTGTACTAAAAATTACATTATCTACGCATTAACGTGTGACAAATATCGCAAATTTAGAAACTGTAAACAAACGTGTCTCTAGTACATCCGTTGCAGCTGTAAAATCTCTCTTTACTGAACGAATTACTAAATGTCTGAGAACTTTATCTCAAAATCATGGATAACTATATTTTTTTCAAATGGCACTCAAGTTATCACGTAAAAAGTTATACCAAAAGTAGATTTTGTTTGTTTCCTTCGAACAGATAGAAAATTTACTTATGATGATCAGTTATGTTGTAAGCATCAGTCAAGCGATGATAGCTCGGAGGTAGAGTGTAGGAACGCCGCGTCCTAGGACGTGAGTTCGATTCCAACCACGTACGATAAGCTTGAGCTTTCGGTGAAGGACAATACCGTGAAGAAGATGTGTTCCCGCAGTTGCACTTGAGAGCCAGTCCCTCCTATAAAGGCCGGTTACGAAACTGCGACTCCTGTGGTGTTATGGGTGTCCATGCGCAGCGGTGATCACTTAAAATCAGATGACACGCTTGATCGTTTGCCGGCTATTCCATAAAAAAATCTTAATCATGCACAGTTTTATTCTCATTGACATATACATGACAATTATTAAAAAGTAAGTCGCGCTTTAGACCCGTATTTAATTTTTATATTAAAATAAATAGATTTATCTTTATTTAATTAATATAAATTCATATTATTTAAGCATACTGTTGTGTTTAGATGAATATCAATAAATTTTAATTTTTACTAATATTATTTTTGTTTAGATTAACAAATAAACGCGAACATATTGTCGCCTGAACAATTAAATTTAGATTAAGGTATTCTAATAAAGGGTAATAGAATGAAAATCTTATCTATATATATATATAATATAAATAATAATAGTGGCATTAATTTTTTATAAGCCACTGATTACAATATCGATGAATTAACCTTGAAGTTCTTACTCGTACAAAGCTCGATCATCGCATCTTAAGAAGCTGTCATTTAAAAAGTAAAAATAAAACTTTCAATAAGTGGAATTTAAAAAATCGCGGCTGCTATCTTGTAAATCCCTATATGAGCATCTTGGTGCGATCGCTGATCGTATGGAGGCTTAAAAGGGGGCGTGGGGGGACCATGTTTACACAAGTCGCGATTTATTCACTCGGGGGCAGTAAATAACATCGCGCGCAGACAGATATATGGAGCGAAATATTTACTGCCGTTTGTTCGTCCTCACACGTATCCGAAAGACGACGCGTTATAATAATCTCTTTTTGTATATATATTTTATTTTAATTTCGTTTGACCGTATTCCTTCTAACTACTCAAAAAGGTCTGCAGAAAGTTCTCGAGTAACGTATATGGACGTAAAATAAGTCGTGCTTGAATGAATTAAGATCCACTTAGCAGTAATTGCCAAGTGAATAGCGAGAATGGGTCAGCATAGGAATTTTCATATTGTGTTCTTATGAATTCATAATAAATACAGTTTTGGTCTTGTGTGTACTTGTACTTGATAGGAGTTTTTTCTTTGTCAGAAAAGCAGCTTTGTTTCCCTCTTTTCTATATTAACATTATAATGCAGAAAAGTTTGTTTGTTTGAACGCGCTAATCTTACGTACATTCTGTTGGATTTCAAAAATTGTTTTTGTGTTTGATAGAATAATCCTTGCGGAAAGCGTGTTAACCTATTTAACGTCATTCTGCCATAATAAGAGAAAAACTGTGTTAAAAAGAGTTACAAAGAGTTTTTGGGGGGATCTTGATGACTAGTGTAGCGGTATATTGGCAGGTTATTAACATCCGAAGCCTTAAACGACGATTCCATCACTCTAGCTTTTGTGCAATTTTTTTCGATTCTTTCACATCGGTTTAACGTTTGCTCGCAATCTCTCCTGGTGATAAGTCCAGTGGAGAGTCTCGGCCTCAAGTGCAGACTTGCAAATAAGGAGTACCAACTAGCCGAACAGACAATGTTTTTATCAAGATGTTTTCCTACACCAAAACTTAGGATCATTGCAAGGCTGATAGCTCAGTGGTAGTGTGTACGACTTTGCGTCAAGGGACGTGTGTTCGAATCCAACCACCTACAATGAGTTTGACCTTTCGGTGAAGGAAAACATCGTGAGGAAGCCATAGCATGGTGCTAGGACTTTTCCGATGCCCGCCTGGCTAGCTACCACCCACAAGTTGAAAATCTGCCACCAAATACCAATAGGTGTGTTCCGGCAGTAGCACTTGAGAGCCAGTTCCTTCACAGGGTTTGCGTGTCTACCATCTTGGGCCGTATCGTCACTTAAGGTGAGATTATGGCCATAACGCTAAACCTTAACTATAAAAAAAAGGCTTCGAATTCACGTCTACCAACGTGCTGTCTTTACGAGGTACCACTGGCCCATTTAATAACTAAATAATTTCTCCTTTGTTTGTCAACCGATTTCCTTTTGTATTATATAACTATTATCGAGCTTCGGTGTTATAAATGAATAATTTCCGCAATTTTCCAACAACGATTCCGATCGAATTTACACCAGTGGTCCTAACTACTGTTACGTTAAAAGCGGTTATCATCGCTCGGTTTTATGATAGCCTCGGCCATTCCTCGAACGATGATCAGGTTTGATTTACGACGGACGAGTTATAACGGCCCATTTATCGCTTGACCGGATCGAATCGGTATCCTCACGTCACAATGTAATATAATTGAAAAACAACATCCCGATGTAAATCATTATGTGGACTTACTGAAATCGGTGTTCGGTTATAAATTTCGTGGTCTTTGTACTAAGGAGTGGTCCTATAGTCAGCGTGAAAATACTCCAATAACCCATCGAATATATTATATCAGTCTTTTTCATATAATTTATACGTTATCGATAAAATTTCATCTCATGGTATGTGAAGATATGGCCCAAGTTAGTGGAGAGACTGGCTCTCAGATGCAACTGCTGGAACACCTATAGGTGTTTGACGACAGACGGTTTTAAGTTCAGAATAGTAAACGTTAGATGCCCTTTTTATATTAACGTGGTTTTAAAAAAAAATAATTTTAATTTTAATTTAAAAAATTCATCGGTTGCTAATCACCCAACCTGAAATCGAGTATTTTACTACTTACTAGCTTATTTTTATTATTAATATTGATTTTGCCAAACAAATCGAATGACGTAATAAAAAGTTTCATACAAAGTTTCATACCTCTCTCTTTATCCCACTTCCTGTTGGAAAATTCCAGTACCAAAATTTATCATAATCGATTCAGCGGTTTAGGCGTCACAAACGAATAAACAAACTCACTTACGCATTTATAATATTAGTAAGAATAAGTATAAGACATTAACTAATCGAGCGTCTCGTATAGCTTACGGTAGGACAATCTGTGATTTAATCGCTTTGGTTATCCAGCGTGTCAGATCGAGATCGAAGTAAATCATACTTACCGGTAACGAAGCGTGTCCGTGCTGCATGCGCTGACATAACGCGAAATGATATCACGCCGACATAAGGGTTAATACGTTCCGGTATTACAATAGTCATCCTCCATCCATACATGAGTTGAAATAAGACTGTCCGATCCGCGTGAATATGTCCACAATCGTAATGAAACACCAAATAGAACCTATTTGATCGATTATCCGAATAGATTGCATTTACAAATGGTATGGGAATAGTCTAATATCTGTAATTTAAGTTAAATATATTGTTAATAGATAGAGCTTGCTAAAACTTGACGAGATTGTTAACATTTATTTAAAAAAAATAATGTGTTATTTTGTATAAATTGTATATTTTTGATCACAAGTGTTCCAGTTTGAAGTGGCCACAGCGATAACGAAATAAACGTTCCATTACGATTTCTAATCTATTACTACTATTTAGGTAAAACTTTTTATTGATTGAGTTAATTTTCTCTTTTTCATTTAATTTTTATTCCAAATGAGTTCATAAAATAACTTTTTAATATTGTTAATGGGTAAGTACTGTCAATGAGTTAATATGTGTTGGACTTCAGCCTAGCATCCACCTTTATAATTCTTATTTATATCTATGCCTGGCTGTCGACTGTGTTCTTTTTCATATAGTAATAAATAAATAAATATTGTTTACAAACAGGCTCTGCATTTTCGTTATAAAGGAAACCATGTAATGCTTAGCATCCGTTTAAATTCTTACCCAACCCGATAGCAAACATAATGATTTTTTTTGTATAATGTTTCCCTTTCAATTGAATAAGGAAGAGGCAAAGGTATCTAGACTATGCAGCCAACGACCTGTTGTGATAAGTGATAAACCTGTCACAGTGACTTATTTTTCATTTGTTGTGTCTCAGGAACGGCCTAGTGTCTATTCCACTGTAGAAGACTAATGATAAATTGTCTGTTTCTCAAATGTTTACGTATATTTTAGCTTGGAATGTGGTTGACAGATGTCTTGATAGAATTTAAAAATCATCACACAAATATTCTATAATTTAAAAGGAAACATTAGGATAAGTACAAAATAAACTCCGATCCTGAGAATACCCTCATAAAAGTGATGTGTTGACATTGGCGAATACTACTGCGGTGTCATTGGTGACTGGATACCAAATAATAATCATGGAAGCAAGTTAAATTTCAAATCAGAACCGACATTTATTTCAAATTCTACATTACAACGTCCAGTGGATTTTATATTATGTGCCATTATCTGCGAAGTGGGCACTAAGTTGAGCGTCCATAAGTTGCCATTTTAAATGACATTAACGAGATAGATCGCTCGGGGCCGCGGAAGGCGATTTCATACAACTATATAAAATTCAATAGGCAATAACAGTGAATTTATTTATATGAAGCTTAATAATTGCAACTGTTTGTCGAGTGTCCAAAACTGGATTTCTTTTAAGGAAATTAGTGTATGGAGATAACACAATATTATGTTTCCAAATAACACTAAACCATACACAAGAGCAATAACGAACTGTATAGTCATCTAGACCAGTATATTATAATCTATATTAATATTATAAATCGGTAAAGTTTCATTGTTTGTTTAAACGAGTCAACCTTAGGAACTACCAGCCGGATTTAGATAATCCTTTTTTTTATATGTAATAGAAAAATTATTTAGTTAGGCTTCAAGCTATTTAACATCACTCTACTACAAATAGTAGCAAAGATGTATTGAAAACAAAAAACGGGCAAAATTTATTCAATCATTTCACGTGAACGAATATATATACATACAGCTACGATTGGTGATAACATAAGCAGGATTTAAAATCAAAGAGCTCCTTATTTTCCGGATTCATCCAACGCCTACAAGTTCCTTTCAATTATGACACGTAAATATAATGTAAACAGTGAAATTAGGACATCATTGGGGCCGTCACAAACGGCGCAATCAAGGATGGATGTCGAATGAACGGGGCGAGGGTACGCAGTAGAGCGAGCGACGCGGGGTCGCGTATTTATCGAATTACTACCATGCAATCACCGCTCATAGATCTAAGCTGCAACTGTGTATAGTACATATTAAAAGTCTTGATACTTGCGGATTTAATATTAACTATCGGTCGATGGAGAAAAATGTAGTAAACAGTATCGTCGGATGAAAAATCTTCAAAGCCTACATGCATTGTCAATCGTTTTGAAGCGATGATAGCACAGTTGGTAGTGTGTACGGATGACGCGTCAATGGACGTCAGTTCAAATCCACCTGCAACGAGCTTGAGCTTTCGGCGAAGGAAAACGTATTATACCAAATACCATTACGGCAGTCTCTCCTATAAAGGCCGGTGACACACCTGCGATTCCTCTGGTGTTGTGGGTGTCCATGGGTTGCGGTGATCACTTATTACCAGGTGACATGTTTGCTCGTTTACCCCGTATTTCATATAAAAAATCATAACGTCTCAATCTCGTTATTGGAACTTCTTTTGACGCGTTCACAGCGAACTTATTTTAGTTATCTCACGTAATCCCCTCCTCTCCTTTCCACAACAGATCCACCCGTGCTGGACTACGAAGCCACAGCTTTACCATAACCTCCATCCTGACACGAACCAAAAAGTTAGAAAAGTCTTTTCTCTGTCGCACAGTGGAGTCTTCTGATCTGGGTGTTCCCTCCTTCTTATAATATAGGGTCTTTTAAACGAGGCGTGAAGAGACATTGAGTGGGCCGGCAAGACAGTTGCGACTGACGAAGGACATTTGCCCCTACGCCAGTTACTACTGTTACATGACTGTACTGAATCTTACCATCAGGTGAAGTACAGTCACTTTGCCGAGCTAGGATAAAAAAAAAACGAAAGTTTGCACACGCTTATGCGACACGACATGAAGTAGGTTGAAAATAAATCGTATACAGTCAGAACTAACAACCACCTACAATGAGCTTGAGCTTTCGGTGAAGGAAAACATCGTGAGGAAACCATAGCATGGTGGTAGGGCTTTTTCTAATACCCGCCTCGCTAGCTACCACCCTCAAGTTGAAAACCTGCCTCTAAATACCAATAGGAGTGCTCCGGCAGCTGCACTTGAGAGCCAGTTCCTCCAGAGGTTTAACGTGTCTACCAAATTGGGCCGAATCGTCACTTAAAATCGGGTGAACTCATTACCATAACGGTAAACCTTAACAACTTAACAACACAACAGTATTTAATTCGTGTTGAATAATTATAATCGTGATTTGCAATAAAATAACGTATCAAGTATCAAGTATCAAGATTGCGATTATGTTTACGTGAGTATTATTTCGTAATCGTAATTAAACATTTGATGTGCGTTTAAATTTGATAAGAAATTATTGTAATATAATTTCTTTTTTTTTTTTAATGCGTGTAAATGTTCTGTTGAAACTATCAGGCATAGGAAATGTAATTTTGTCCTTCGAAGTGTTTTTTCCTTCTTTTGTCCTTTGAGTCGTTTTGGAATTTGTTAAAAGATGTAAACAGGCTAGTGCACGCTTTATACTGCTCTAATCTCGACATATCAAAATCAAGCAATTTTTTGCTATTAAACTGCCTCTACTACAATCAATTTTCATTTATACGATAAAATGTGTAGATCTGAAATTAAAAAAAAAATTGAAAAAACTTACAATTTTATTTTGATATTTTGAATTAAAAAAACTGTTTAAATTTTTTTTACGTGTACGTTCGGATTTTTTATGCGTGTTGATCACGATAACTCACGAAAAAATTAACGTATCGAGACCAGGTTTCGTTCAATATCTTTAGAATGACATCAACCAGTTACCTATTTCATATCAACAGTCGAATACACATTGATTCCGAAATGAAATGGTTTCACCGCACGTCTCATTTTTATTTGTATCTATTACATTGTAAATTATCAAGTTCTTGGTATTGTCATTTTTTAAGGAAAAGCAAAGATACCGAAACTGTACAGCCGAGTCGAATAATATATCATAATAAAGAGGTTAGCGCTTCATCGTGATAGAGACTCTCTAAGTAAAACTATCTAAGTAGTTTTTATGGCAAGCAATAAATCATGCTTGCTTTCAAATATAGAATATTTAATAAAATAATTATGAAATTAATCAATAACACAAGTCAATGAGCTTGGATTTTATTTGGCCGTATATTTTAAGATTTCCCAACATTTATTTTTTATATTCCCGTCAAAGGAGCCCAACTTCCTACGTACTGACATAAGCATATTTATTTATGTATTTACCTACTCTAAAAAATACACCTATATACTATCTGAATAAAACTTTTGAAATATAAAACCAAAGAAACAACAATATATATTAACTGAATATTATTATTACCAACTAATAAAAACGCTCCAATACCGATTTTTCATAGTTAAGGTTTAGCGTTATGGTCCATACTCTAACCTAATCTAAATGACGATACGGCCCAAGTTAATAGACACGCTAAACCTGTGGAGGAACTGGCTCTCAAGTGCAACTGCCGGAACACACCTATTGGTATTTTGCGGCAGGTTTTCAACTTGAAGTTAGTACCTGGCCGGGCGGGCATTAGAAAAAGCTCTACCAAATTGCTATGGTTTACCCACGATATTTTCTTTCACCGAAAGCTCAAGCTCATTGTAGGTGGTTGGACTCGAACTTACGTCCCTTGACGCGAAGTCGTACACACTACCACTCGGCTATCATCGCTTCAATCCTTCCAATGTTATTCGTTTTCTTGATCCCTTTGTACTGTAACGTCAGGAAACGATGCCAATATTTTTGGCAATAAATTTTCAGTTTGACATGGAAATTTGCTACATTAATGTAAATACATTATGCAGTTTCTTAAATGATATACGCCTTTTGGCGCGTTCGTTTAGCATAAAATATTGACTGTCTAAACAGTACATAAACTTAGTGTTATAGCTGCAATCTCATCTGATCTTAAATGACGATGTGACCCAAGATGGTGAAAACGCTAAACCTAGTGTAGAGATCGGACTTTGACTGCCTCTGCTGGGGTACAATTAACATCAGGTGAGATTTCTCATAATGCTAAATCTATGAAGTATAATTTTTTTTATTAAGGGTCATATTTTGGAGTTGTGTCATCACAGTAACAGTTAAGAGAGGTGAACTAACAAACTTGCGTTCTACTGGGCATTAATCAAACTAAATTATCCCGTCGCTAATCGGGTACTGCACGATATAATCTCGGCCCCAAGCACAAGCTGTACGCAAGTTTCCTCCACACCAAAGCGAGCAGTGTTTGTTCCACCCGCATACAGTGCGTTCTCAATACTGTAATCCGCGTAGACCAATAACGATACACGATACACGAACAATAACTAACACCGCAGTACCAGATTCGATCAGAAGCGGTCTCTACACCTTTGAAGTAAAAGAAAACATTCTGGTAACACCATATAATGGTAGCAGGGCGGTTTCCAATATCCACCTGGTTAACTACCACACTAAAGCTGAAAATCCGTCACCAAATACCTATACGTGTATTCCGACAGTTGTATTAGAGAATCAAACCGTCCGTTTATCTTAGCATGTCGGCCATCTTGGCTTTACTTCATGAAACGTTAAACATATGAAGAATTAAAAAAAAAAATCGTTGTGAATAACAGACTATATGAATATTAAAAATCTATTACATAGATAACATTTTCAGTATCTACGGTACGGGGTACGTCGAATACACCCTATAAGAAGGCGGCCCCTTTCCAAATCCCCCGAGAGGGATCCCTCGGAACTACGCTAACATCATTTACATCATTTGTATCTGTAAACAGTGACATGCGGGCGGTTGGCAGACAATAAAAAATACAAACACCTTCTCGCAGAACATATTCACAAAAGAGAGTGTGTGGGAATAAAGATATATTACAATATCAAATGTATATAATGCTGTATAGGCGTTATGAAGGCCCAAAAGCGATGATAGCTCAGTTGTTAGTGTGTATGGACGCCACGTCAAGCGACGTGAGTTTGAATCCACCTACAATGAGCTTGAGCGTCGCGTGTAGGATAACATCGTGATGAAACCATAGCATGGTGGTAGGGCTTTTTCTGATGCTCGCCTGGCTTGCTACCACCCTCAAGTTGTAAATATGCCGCCAAATACTTATAGGTGGGTTCCGGTAAGTTGCGCTTGAGATCTTTTCTTTATTTTTGTTTGTTGATGAGCTTTATTATAATCCATAAAAACGTGGACTTGTTTTGCCCTTCCTGGTATTTGTCAACTTGACCATAGCGCGAACTATCACCGCATTACCGAAAATGTATGTCATGAAATGGGATAATTACATATAAAAATATATATTAATGTATAATAACATATGAAAATGTAAATTTACTGCATCTTTGTTTTTCAGATTTGTGTGAATAAAAATATTACAAGTAGCTAAGAATAAGTAATAAAATACATTACATCATTTTTAGAAATGTCTGGCTTGCCGTCTGTTTGTTTGTGCACGCATCACTGCGAAATTACAACGTTAATGATAAAACGTCATCAATAAAATCACAAAGCGTATTCTCGAGTAACATTTAGTCTTAGTTTCATTAAAATCGGTCAACTCTATCAAAAGTTATTATAATTTCAATGACGGCGCGAGGTTAAATAATTTTAGTTCCACGTAAACAAAGTCGCAGGCACAGCTAGTGTTTAAATAATTTTCTCTATTCATTTTCACAAACTACCTATATATAACCGTAGTTGAACAGTCAGTCTAGTGAATAAATATCCTGGGCCCAAAATAATAGATTAATATTGATACCGCTACACAAAAGATTTCCTCGCCAACGGGCACGCGTAATTTCTTCATGATCGAGCCCCAAACGTAATATAATTTATAAAAGGTAGGAGTCAGGAAGCGGTAGGCGTATATTGTGACTTGGGGCCACGTGCCCCTTATTGTGACGGGCTAAAGCCGCGGCGTCACGTGCCGGCGCGTGGCCCCAAGAATTGTAACCTCCGGGGCCTAATTGACAACTAATCAGCTTAAACTTTTTGATGTACTCGTTACAGTACAGCGATAAATATCACCACGGCACTCTGAAGGGCTCGGACTGTACGAAGTTTACTATTCTCTCGCAAGAATCACTTTTGTGTGTATGAATGAATGATCAATAATTTAAATGTTTTGGTTAACCTTCGCTTTACTGGTTTGTTAATGTGATCTATGGACTACAGAGGTCGTGAGTAATAACAACCCTTAGTACACCCATGTTAATATTCACCATAATGTAAACAAAGCGAGAAATTATAAACATTTACTTATACTAATAGTTCCGATAGTACAAATACCATAATACATTAATATTTACAACTATAATCCTGTTCTTAATATTGTTACAAATCATGAACCTAGTAGATGTGGCAGAGAAAGAAGAACTACGAGGCAGTGTCAGAGACATGCGACTTGGATGTCGGTTTAAAGGACCCCATTGTCGACGCAGGTCAACACTCACCTTCACCACCAGTGCTTCTCTCTCCGCCCAACATAAATCATTCCCGATAATGATTTACTACATAAATATGATATATATCAAAACCAGTCTAATCAATAACAGAAATAATATAATATAAATCTTACGTGATATCTTACGTATATCTGGCCTCGAGTGCTTCGCTTTGACTGAACCAATAGCCGCGCTCGTGTCGCGCTTATACAGCAATCGGTGTTAATAAGCTACCCTCCTCCGTTACTTATCTAAGGTATTTTATTATTTTGTATATTTTAAAGTGGTTGTTAAAATCAAATATTATAATAATTAGGTGTTATAAAAAAAGATTTTAAAGTGAATCACTACAATAAGCTTACAACTATACATCTATCTATTTTTTTTATTATACTTAAGGTTTAGCGTTATGGCCATAGTCCCACCTGATCTTAAGTGACGATACGGCCCAAGTTGGTAGACACGCTAAACCTGTGGAGGAACTGGCTCTCAAGTGCAGCTGCCGGAACACACCTATTGGTATTTAGCGACAGGTTTACAACTTGAGGGTGGTAGCTAGCCAGGTGGACATCAGAACAGCCCTACCACCATGCTATGGTTTCCTCACGATGTTTTCCTTCACCGAAAGCTCAAGCTCATTGTAGGTGCTTGGATTCGAACCCACGTCCCTTGACGCGAAGTCGTACACACTACCACTGAGCTATCATCGCTTCAATCTATACTAATATTGTGCATGTCAAGCCTAGTAGAGGAGTTAGCACTTAAGTTTAATTGCCGTATTAAACACCTATAGGTATTTAGCTGCAGATTTTCAATAACGGCGGCAGTTAGCCTAAGTAAGCACTGGAAAAAGTCATATCACCACGCTATGGTTTCATCACAATGTTTTCCATCATCGAAAGATCAAGTTCATTGCAGGTATTCGAAGGCAGGTCCACTGAGGCGGAATCCATTCACAATAACAACTGAGCTATCATCCCTTTTGATGGGATGGCTTGAAATTAGGCTATTTCAAGCTCATGTATACAAAATCGCATATGATTTATAAGTTCTGCTAATCACATTATTTGAAGATACGGTTTAGCTTGAACTATACAATCAACTTATGGTTTCTGCTAAGGAAACACCATTATAGAATGATGTTAGTATCTGATTTTCCTGAAAACCAATCAATATCACGAGTAGATCACCGGAATTTCATATAGTGCATGTAAAAATCACCAATAACTTCTATATCAATTGCCGGAATATCACAACAATGACATTTGAATGATTTTGAAGCGATGATAGCTCAGTGGTAGTAGTGTGTACGACTTTGCGTCAAGGGACGTGAATTCGAATCCAACCACCTACAATGGGTTTGAGCTTTCGGTGAAGGAAAACATCGTGAAGAAACCATAGCATGGTGGTAGGGCTTTTTCTGATGACCGACTGGCTAGCTACCACCCTCAAGTTGAAAATCTGCCTTTTGTTCCTTTGTCTATGAAAATGGGCAATTTAATGTAATAAAAAAAAATAATTGAAAAATCACAATAAAATGAGTAGGCATTTTTACTGTGTTGTTATTTTGATCGAATATCCCCACTTACTGTCGATCAGTTTCTCTGCCTATTTCCTAGTAACTGTTTAACTAAATGTAAGTATCAAGATACGACGGCTCTCAAAACTCACTCTGCTGCAAATTTAGATATTGTATTTAAATGTATACGTGTATGAATTTAATGTTTATTAATACATAATAAGTGCACAAAATTGTTAACTTATATATAGAACTATATGTATGATTTTTAACTACAACATACCCAGGATTAAAGGATTTGAACACTAAAAAATAATAATCACCAACGCACCTGCAATTCCTCTGGTGTTATATATGAACACGATGATCACTTATCATCGAGAGACCCGCTTGTACGTTTGCCCCTTATTACATAAAATAATAAAAGAATAATGTTTTTCCACAGACTAAAAAGTCTTTTTTTTATATTTATGGTTTAGCGGTATGGCCATAATCTCACCTGATCTTAAGTGACGATACGGCCCTAGTTGGTAGACACGCTAAACCTGTAGAGGAACTGGCTCTCAACTGCAACTGCTGGGACACACTTATTGGTATTTGGCGGAAGATTTTCAACTTGAGGGTGCTAGCTAGCCAGGCGGGCATCAGAAAAAGCCCTACCACCATGCTATAGTTTCCTCACGATGTTTTCCTTCAGCGAAAGCTCAAGCTCATTGTAGGTGGTTGGATTCGAACTCACGTCACATGATACGGCGTTCCTACAAACGAGCACTGAGCTATCATCGCTTAAAAGATTAGAAACGAAAACATGAGGTGCATGCTTATAGTTAAGTATTGCATGTATATTTTCTACTTTTTAGTTCATTATAAAGACAGCGTAACATAAATTAATTTCTGATAAAAAAAAAAAAAAAAAAAAAAACATGTTATTGTTATTTTCTGTATCTTCAGTTAATGAAATTTTGATATATTCTGTTCATCTATCAGTCCTATTTGAGCTATATGCAAGTAACTGATCGAGAAGTCAGTTATAAATCGATTACAATTTCTTTTTTATACACAAAAACAAACAAACCAATTTCTTCTATGCTATGCTCCAAATTTCAAGTATGTAGCTCATCAGGAAGTTACTATAAAATCAGTTACGAAATTTCACCCGGACAGACATACAATAAAGCGATTTGGTTACATGTAAATAACAATAGTTGGTTGGTTTCCCATCCCTATACTCTATTGTAAACATATTGGGACAAGTTTCTTTAGAACCGTCTTATCACGTACGTTGCATATATGGAATCAATTACCTATCACAGTTTTTGTCCAGAACTATGATATAGCTTAAGCGATGAAAGCACAGTGGTAATGTGTACTGACACCGTGTCAAGGGACGTTAGTTTGAATCAACCTACAATGAGCTTGAGGAAAAACATCGTGAAGCAACCAAAACATGGTGGTAGAGCTTTTTCTAATGACCGTCTGACTAAATAGGTGTATTCCGGCAGTTGCACTTGAGAGCCAGTCCCTCCACGGGTTTAGCGTGTCCACTAACATGGGATTTATCGTCACTTAAGAACAGGTGAGATTATAGTCAAAACGCTAAACCTATAAACAATAAAATAATGTCATTTTCAAAAATGGATTTAAATATTGCTTCCAAAGTCAGCAGCATGTCTGTAACACACCTGTCTATAGGCAACGGTAAACATTTATCATCAGATAGATTGCCTTAGTCTTTTCTCCCCATAAAAAAAATAGGTTTAAATATTCTCTGAATAGCTATATGGTTGTGCTGACCATTTAGGTTACAGTGACCGATGGACTCCAATATATAGGAGACATGCACGCGATCATCATCAGGTCTCTAAAATTATCCAAATTCGCAGAATACTTTAACAGACACCCACTAATAACCAGTTTTACAGTCACGCGAGGTTTATGGGATAACCCTGAATGGAGTCTTATGTTAAGATATTCCGACTGGCACTTACTCTCAATATGCACACCATAATTTTAATTTCTCAATAAACACATACAAAGCTAAATATCAATGTGTGGTTTTGTGTAATCACGACGCAATTGAAAGTGCGAACGATAATGGAAAATCAATGCTACGACCTTGGCTGCTCTGCTTAGCGCATTTCACTTTAGCCCTACTCCGCGGTCGGCTGTAATGCGACATGCGATAGATGGACGAAATAATTTACGACGTTGTAACGGAAGTTTAATTAAAAAAATATATATTAGCTTCAATATCGGTAACAACGTACATATATATGAAAAAAAAAACTACACATTTCCATTATATCATATAGTATGAAGTATTGTTGTACTGCCCCGAATTATGGTTTGAGACATGACCCTTTATGTATCCAACATTTAAGGATGTAGTATTTCAGAAATACCTCTAGTGGAATTCGACCTTTGGCCTGATCGTCGCAACGTATCGCGCCTGCTAGCAGTACGGACGAGCTTCGACAGTCAGATATGACACGGAGCTACGAATCTCGGACAAGCTATTTAAATTTCATCGCACTCCAAAACGTATCAAATATGGAATACTTTTTCGACGACTTGTAAAATATTGTTAAGAGATGAGTATTGTTTTAAATGTTTTAATCTATGAAATAATTACATATGAAGCGATCTTGAAGCGATGATAGCTCAGTGGTAGTGTGCACGACTTCGCGTCAAGGGACGTGGGTTCGAACCCAAGCACCTACAATGAGCTTGAGCTTTCGGTGAAGGAAAACATCGTGAGGAAACCATAGCATGGTGGTAGGGCTTTTTCTAATGCCCGCCTGGGTAGCTACCACCCTCTAGTTGTGAACCTGCCGCCAAATACCAATAGGTGTGTTCCGGCAGCAGCACTTGAGAGCCAGCTCCTCCATAGGTTTAGCGTGTCTACCAACGTGGGCCGTATCGTCACTTAAGATCAGGAGAGATTATGGCTATAACGCTAAACCTTAAGTATAAAAAAGAAAAAAAATATATGAGTAATACATCGTTTAGATAAGTCCCTTTGTTATTACTTAAACGATCTTTACCCCCGGTCCCGCTTGCGATAATGTTGATTTTATCTGTCAACTCTACTTGTCGATAATACGGAAATCATTTTGCTGTCAAATGCAACTCATTTCTTTATTTGAGGATGGTGGTCCAAACAGTACATTTTTATCCCTGTCTTAACCCCACTCCTTACAGGTTGTCCGCGAGAAAGAGTCTTCTACAACCATCGCCAGGGTACCATCTATCACTATACCAAAATTCATCATAATCGATGTAGCGGTTTAGGGATGAAAACGTAACAAACAAACAGATTCACTTTCTCAATTATAATATTAGTAAAGCGAAGCCATTATCTATGCCTGAAATCTCCAGAGATACCCACTCACTCATCTCTAGAATTTCCGAAAATAACTTACGTATTTACTTGAAGTTAAGTATACACATTAATAACGTAGACACAAGGATGAGTTTTTTATAATTAGGTACAAACGGTAAATGGGAAAAACGCGAACGAAATCGAAAACGCTAGTATATTTTAATTTGATCCTACTACGTTTCAGTATCTTCAGTTTCATAATTGGTATACGAGCAAAGGCTATAACAGAACAAATAAACTTATTACTAACCAAGGATATATGTATATATCTCATACAACCCGAGACATCAATATTATAAAACAGAATATAGATATACTTTTCAAATTCGGATCGGAATTAATTCGATCACAAGTATGCGACTAGCGTATGTTTTCTGGATTCCTATAACATCGGTGTCTTCAAACGAAGAGTGAAACAGTTCATACAGCAAAGACGCGCTACATTTTTGTCCTTACTAAAAAAAAAAAAAAAAAGAGTTATAAACAGGCTTACCATAATTACGAAGAGCCAAACCGGAACGCAGAAGAGAAAGGAGCTCATTATCATTTTGCTTTTCGCTTAATTTGTGTTTTTCATATTTGAAATGCAATCAAAATTATTATGAATTGATAACATGTTATTAAATGTGAACATATTTTTATTAAAAAGAAAAAGAGACAAAGTACAATTAATACAAACAACACAAAAAATTTGGACAGGGATCTCAAACCGGGACTATCCCGGTCAAACCGGGACTATCCCGGTCAAACCGGGACGTATGGTAAGCCTAGTTATAAACATTTCTATTTCTTATGATGAAAGTATTTTCAGGAAAAGATGATTTGCCTTCTCCACAGCGTTATACATCGAAGGATTCGTGTGAGGGCCGATGTCCACTCGAACTTCTACAGATATTGACGAGCCATCAAAGCAGCCCGTCATAACCTCTCCATATATCATTCTCGGTTGGCTGTGATACCGGCTTTTCATGTCGCCAGCGTCAATGATATGTACAGACTAACCACGGACAGAGACCTCCACGACCGTTCTACGTATAATATATAAGTATTTTAAATATTATTTTTGATTATTATAATCTAAAATAAAACGTACACTTGATTGCCCGTTGCTATTATTAATAATAAATAAGTGTGTAATAAAAAAATAATTATATAATCAATATAAAACATTTTCATAATGAACCATAATATAATGTATCTAGATTTTTCATAGCTTATCAATACAAACGTAATGTGCGATTCCAAATTATGCAAAAGTAACACTATTAGAAAAAAAAATACAGGAATGGTCTTGACAATAAAATAAATTTAAACATTTAACATAAAAATATAAAACGTAAGGTATAAAACCAAGCCATTTAAAAGTAAAATAATAGGCAAGAAGGTTGGATTTTCAACATACTTCTTTTTAAATTGTCGAAGTAATAAAAACTATATTTTTATTCCCTCATGTTGACCGACGGCGGTGGCCATATCTAAAATCGCGCTTTCAAAATTTCTTATATATACCCGTATCTGAACACTGACGGAAGGTATATATTACTACTAATATTTTATCGCAATCAAAAGATAACAAATAAAATAAAATATAGTATTAATATCAATTTACTTACTGCAGAATTAAACGATACAAAAAATATATTATAAATACGGAATTCAAAAATGAAAAACATTCTGGTAACTGCCTGTTTTGATATGTGGTCTCTCTTGATATAAATATTTACTTAAAGAGGACGAATATTCTATAAAATAGTTTAATATAAATAAAAAACGTTTTCAGAATCTCAACTACTTTCGGATTAAATTAACAAGCTCTTAAATATGCATATATATACATTTGCATGGTGATAGGACTTTTTCAAATGCCCGTCTGGCTAGAAACCACCCTCAAGTTAAAAATCTGCCGTCAAATACCAATTGGTGTGTTCCGGCAGTTGCACTTGAGAGTTCCTCCACAGGTTTAGCGTGTCTACCAACTTGGGCCGTATCGTCACTTAAGATCAGGTGATGTTATGGTCATAACGCTAAACCTTAAATATAAAAAAAGAATGTTCTTATTATAATTTGTTTGATTGTTTGTTTGTTTGTACTACTATACTAAAACTACCAAGTTACTTAACATCACGCTACCACCAATAGGAGCAAAGCTGTATTGAAAAAAGTTACAAAAACGGGCAAAAATTATTAATATATTTTTTTAGGTGCATGTAAACGAAGTTGCGGGCATAGCTAGGTATTAATAAGCAAATATGATGAGGAATTGAGAAATGAACCCCGAAGGCTTTATTTATCGAATTATAATCAAAATTAGGCACAACACGCTACTCTATGCTCCGAACTGTATCTAGTGGTCGGAGATTGTTGTGAGGACCACCTCGCCTCTGCAAGTCACTCCGCCTCGAATTCCCACACCCAAGTTAACATCGACTTTATTACAATATACATAAAGTGTACTTTCCTGCACGTAGGAAACCAAGTTCGGTGTAAATTTCAACAAAACAACCGATGTTATATCGATAACTGTCGATTTTGATTTCGGTAATCGAGCAAAGGTAACCATGCAACATTATCTATATGCACATACATATTATAAAACTGTATCTCACCCAAAAATATATACGTCGTTTTTTTTTTATATTTATAATCGGAGTGAAATTCAAATATATTTTGTTTTGAATTTTGATGTGAATGTGATTTTGATCTGAAACTGAACTTTTTTTTTTATACTTAAGGTTTAGCGTTATAGACATAATCTCACCTGATCTTAAGTGACGAAGTACGAAGTTTATATTTAGAAATGTTTTATAGATTTTAATGAATTTTGACAAATTGAAACAATATTATGGATCATACACACATACACAGTACAGTAGTTTATATGTACTTTTTATCACAAATCAGAAATAAAGACTTTTTTACGTAATTCTATACAATTTTCTTTGATTTTCTTTGAATTATTCGGAAGCCCAAGTACGTACTTTTCATTACATATAATTATTGACACTGCTGCTAGCCTACATTCAAATCCTTTGAAAGAAGCACTACGGTGTTGACATTTGGAAATCTAATTGTCCGGTCCGTCCGTTTATTGTGTGCTTGTAAGTCTCCTGATCTCTATTATCTGGTAAACATTTCAAAAAATCTACGAATATATACGATTTAACAGTCGACTTAACAATAATCTATCGAAAAGCAAGATAACTTATTTATATACCAATAGCAGAGAATACTATAATATGTGATATGTAGTAAGTTTTAATCCCTCCACAGGTTTAGTGTATCTATCAACTTGGGTCGTATCGTCACTTAAGATCAGGTGAGATTATGACCATAACACTATATATTAAAAAAAACATCTATTCTCGATTTTCGAACTGACTGCACAGTTTAGCCGACAAAGGTCAAAGACTTGATCATACGTTTCACAAAACGATA
The DNA here is from genome assembly GCA_039707435.1 of Actias luna. Taxonomy (NCBI): domain Eukaryota; kingdom Metazoa; phylum Arthropoda; class Insecta; order Lepidoptera; family Saturniidae; genus Actias; species Actias luna. Next base: position 19,461,351 of record JAZHAC010000001.1, on the reverse strand, counting down.
ATAATTTAGATAATAGCTTTTACCTGCAGCTTCGTTCGTGTTACTATTGATTTTAACTAATCAAATTGGATGATGTATTAAGAAATTTCATACAAAGTTTATCCCTCCCTTTACCCCACTTCCAATAACCTTTTCGAGAAAAACATCCTATCACCATCTGCAGCTTCCCATCTATCTCTATACCCAAATCCATCAAAATCGACTCAGCGGTTTAGGCGTTAAAGCAAACAGTCAATTTCGCTTTTATAATATTAGTAAGGATTAAAGAATTGAATAGGTATTTTATAGACATTTAATGAAGCTAATAATGTTTTTTTTTAATTAGAAATAGGGAAATCCATGTTATGTCTTACTTGTCATTTTCTCAATACTTACAGGTTTAGCGTTTTGGCCACAATCTCACCTAATATTAAGTGACGATGTGGCACAAGATGGTGGACACACTAAGCCTTGTTGAACATCTGGCTCTTAAGTGTAAATACCCGAGTACACCTATAGAAGTATTTGGCGACAGATTTTCAACTTGAGAGCAGTAGCCCTCTGTCAAATATAAAAATATTTTTTAAAGTTAACTGATAGTTCCTATGATTAGCGCGTTCAAACAAACAAACCGTTTCCGCTTTCTATTATTAAGGCTTCCTAATAATATTAATGCGAAAGTGAGTTTATTTGTTTGTTACGTCTTCAACAGCTGAATCGATTATAATGAATTTTGTTATGAAGTTAGATGAGACCTTAGACACGGTAATCGGCTACTTTTATACGCAAAAACTTATTAGAAGTGGGGGAAAAGACAGGGACAAACATTGTATGAAACATTTTATTGCGTCATCCGATTCGCTTGACAAAATCAAAATTAACGCTAGCTTAGCTCCGGGTAAATACTAGTATAGATATATAGTACACGTAGACTGTTAGCATCGAATTTGTGTGCGTGGCTAATGTGGTGGCGGTCAAGGGAAGCTACGTATCTGAATAATGGTAGGGCAGGAGCCTCAAACAGCCCTAAGCACTCTACCGATTACCCAATCACTGTAGCTGAAGGGGCCTAGTCGATCATACCTTCACTCGTACCGCAGATATTTGCATATTTAACGAGTACCGACTATCCAATACCTAGCTCCACTCGCACGACGTATATTCATATATAAATGTATATCCTATTCCATACAAACCTTATGATGTGGACAAAACGCGTAATTTTTTTTTTTATAGTTTTAATAGTATTTATCCTTATGGCCTTATGGCCATAATCTCGCCTGGTCTTAAGTGACGATACCGCTCAAGTTGGTAGACACGCTAAACCTGTGGAGGAACTGTGTCTCAAGTGCAGCTGCCGGAACACACCTATTGGTATTTGCCGGCAGGTTTTCAATTTGAGGGTGGCTGCTAGCCAGGCGGGCATTAGAGAAAGCTCTACCACCGTGCATTTAATTCTAAAAGGAAATAGTCAGAAAGAGTCAGTCAAAATAAAAACCTATTTTATTTATTTGTAATCGTTACGTTCACTTCCGTTTTCACATATACTAGGTATGCCAATTAAGGTGTAGTTTTTATAATGTTTTCAGTACTGTACTGTACAGTAGTGTACTAATACAGTAGTAAATAGGTCGGATGTGAGACGCGGTATCTTTAGTTCGCAGCAGATAATTCCCACTTACTTCCCTCGTCTACTGCCCATTTAAACACGAAAGGTATATTATTATATAGATAAAAAAGATTTAAAGAAAACACCCTGTTCAAAAAAATCTGTCAATATAAATTACTAGCTTTTACCCGCGGCTCTGTTCGCGTTAAAATTGATTCTGTCAACCAATTCTAGTTGTCAATAGATACATAAATAATTTCTCTATCAAATATGTACTATTAAATTATTTATCTCAGGATGTTGGTCAATACATGTAGATATGAACTAACCAAAAATTCTAAGATATAAATAATTATTCTCCAAAGTGAAGAAAATCAGATGACGCAGTAAAAAGTTTCATACAAAGTTGATCCCTCTATTCACTCACTTGTGTTTCAAAAGAAAACTTAGCCGATCACTGTCTCTCGTGTCCGATCTATTTCTATACAAAATTCATCATAATCTATTCACCGGTTTAGTTGTGAAAGTGTAACAGACAAACAAACTCACTTATGCATTTATAATATTAATAACAAAGTAAGCATAAGTAGCGTGTAGCCCCATCTGTAGTAAAAGTGTAGAACTATGAACGAGGCTGTCCCTCGAACAGCGTATTGATTATCGCCATCTATATTTCAAGTTAGGCATTTCAGATTTCGCACTTTTTTTATTTAACCTTATGTTAGTAAATTGTAACTACAAAAATCACCCTCAAATGTTCACTTAAAAGACGTCAGGATGACCCACAATCAGGACATTGTTTTAACCTATTGGAAGTCCTGGGCACGTAACCATAATGGGTCCCGTATGTCCTTGACACAGCACTATTTTGTTAGAATAAACAAAGATAGTGGTTATGCGAAGTTCTAGTTTTATTTCTATTTATTTACAGTCATATTAAATTAACCCATTCCTCCCCACTGTCATATTTTTAGGACACCATTTTCAAAATTTCTTTTTACCTATTAAACCTTTTATTCTTATTATTTATACATTTTTTACAGCGAAAAAAATAATAATAGTCCTAATACCTAATAATATAAAAAAATAAAACTCCTAATACGTAAAAAGAAATTTTGAAAATAGTGTCCTAAAAATATGACAGTGAGGAGGAATGGGTTAATAGATAACAATATAGTTGATTGAAATTGAAATGATTGAGATGGTCAAAAGTATTCAATACCTACCTATAGATATTGTTGCGCCCAGAGTGCCCAGTGACCAGTGGATAGGAGAGACCTGTCCATAATCCTTGTTATGAGGAACCGGACATTACTTTCGCATTACCTGAAGTCTCGGACGGGGTCCAATCATACACCTAGTAAATGTCTTCCATTCAGTAATTAACACCGTATCTAATTTCATTTAAGTCCGTACAGTACTTACAGTACTCCCGTATTGTAGAGATAAAAAAGAGATTTTTTTTTATATATCTATGACGATAACATTGTAATTAATATTAATATGGGGGGCACCTACGGGATTATTACGAGAAATTACCATGACATTTGTACATTGTATTGGTACATAAATTGTTTAAATTAAAACTCTCAAGTAGTAATGAAAAAATAATTTTGTTTATTAAACAAATAAATCGAAAATCATACTCTCTTTATGATATCAGGAGATTAAATAAGCATTTTCAAAAATATACACAACTAACCTATAAAGTATGCTTAATAACAAAGAACTTATTAAACTCCATAAACAAAACGTACAATAGAAAAGTAATGTTACATCTTATGAAACAAAAAAAAAACAAATTCAACAATTTTAATATAAGTATAAAAAGTCAAACTTTTTAAACGAATAAAAAAGTAAACCATTATTTCTTTTCTAACCAAAGCTTGTACAGATCTTTCAGCTGCCTATGAGACTTCAAGAAATGACCCTGCTTATCAGGTGTTATAATGACAATGTATTTCTCGTATACAAAACAATTATGTTTACCGAAAAGATTTTGAGCTTTACCATATATTGACCGCATGGACATCGGTAAATGGATCTCCATTCTGATATTGGTGTTTGCCAGCTTATGCCCAGATTTCCAAACTAACGAATAAATATAGCGACTCTGAAATCTCACTAGTACGGGGCGTTCTTTCCCCTTAATAACCTTACCGTAGCGGTAACAAAATCGAATATCTTCCCTAGTGATTTCTACTCCCATATACTCACACACTATTTTAACTATCACAGACGTTAACTCTTCGTTTCCCGTTGAAACGACTCCCCGAAACAAAAAACTCTGACGGTATTCAATGTCTTTTTTGTCTGCCTCGGATTTCGTTCCGTTTGAGTCTACACATTGAAGTGATTTGTCGGTGTCAGACAGATCTTTAATAGCATTTAACATACAACCAATAATTCTATTTATGTCAATATCTATGCATTTGCCGTTGGTGAAATTTGCTTCACCGTCTTTGCCGGCGCCTTTGAATTGCTTCATCAATTCATTCATTGATTTATTTATATTTATAAGAGCGTCAGTTGCTTTATTAACTTTAATTATATCTGCCGCTTCATTTGACGACGACATGATTATTAATACTGTATTTACACTTAATATAAAGTTTAATCACGCACTTGTATCTACCAACTGATAACTATTTTTTATTTACTCTTATTTCTGCCGGTAGGTATAAAATTTAAGTTTTAGTTACCCGCCACACAGTAGAAATAGAGTTTTTTTGTATAGTTTTTCCCTTTCAATTAGTAAAGGAAAAGGCAAAGGTATCTAGAACATGCAGCCAATTCAGATGTTGTTTTAATACTGGATACAAGTGCTATAAATCTTAAGTGATTACAAATCTTATAGTGCTGTCACTTTATTAAGTTATCATTTAAAATAATGCAATTTAGTGTAAGTTGTAATAAAAATGACATAAATTTCAATTACAACGTAAACTCTATTCCAAACCAATCATATTAACAATGAACTCCCTAAAACTTTGGTTGATGTATCTTGTCAAGACAGATTAAGATCTTTCTAAGTATATCATATAAAAATGTTTTTACTTAATTTTTTTTAAATATATTAACTCTTGTTGACATTAGGTTAATTTTGTATATAATATATAGATAATATGAAATCAAAGTTAGTTTTCGAGTGTACGGTATAACCTCGTATCAAAGTTATAATTTATCAATTTGACCAAAATATTATGAAGAAATTCGTGAGTAAGTGTGTTCTCTTTAATCTATTCCATCACATAAAGTTTAAAGATGAAATTAAAACTGTAATACTGATATCACCCTTTAATTTAATAAAATATATTTCCACAAGTATATTTCAATACATTTCATGCTATATTTTGTAAAAATTATGCACTTTCATATGCTTACGTCTTTTAGCTTTGATAAATTTAGACATCAATCTGAGTCCGAAATACCAGGAAACAAATAAGTCTTAAATATGCTCTAATTTAAATGAATTAATATGTTTCACGATCATATTTAATGCCTGACCGATATTTCCTATTGTGATTGCTTTATTTCCAAATGTTATAGCGATAATTTGATAATTAATAAAATACCATAATTCCAATGTGTATAGAAAGTTAATGGGAGCTGAATTATTAAATCATCACGGTAACTAGTTACCAAATTTGTGAGTGGAAAAAAATCCAAGTAGATAACAGCTACAGTTGCAACACTAAATTTACTGTTCACTACAGCCGTCAGTGTAACTTTCACACTTCGTGTATGTAACAAGTAGTCATAAAATTATGTGCTCCGCAAGTACTAAAAATAAAAATTCTAGCGTAATTTTTTGAAGTGAGTATTACAACATTAACAATAATTAAAAAGAAAGGTGAAGAAAATAAAGGCATTGGAAAAAACGGTCACATAAACCATCAGTATCTGACTTAGATAGTTTTGATATAAATGCTACTGGCATCAAAAATTATTGAGTTTGACATAGAACACAAGTTTCCATTTTGAGGATATTGTTGCTGGAATTAAAATAAAGCATTATATTTAATTGATGACGGGAAACTTCCCCTCATATTATTAATTAAAGATTATGAATTCAAAAAAATTAACATTCTTTGTTGATTGAACGCTATGACATATCTGCTTGAAGAGCAAAAGAAAATCCAAGTATATATTTAGATAAGAAGTATGTTCATAAAAACTACAAATTCTAAAAAATCTTGGTAAAGTCCATCGACAAGTGGTACAATTGAAAATATTTCTGCAGAAACAAGGTTTACAATAGTTTAATAGCACATGCTGGAACAAAAACAGGATCGGTGCCAAAGATATTGTTAATTTTTAGAACTAAATTGAAAATGGCAGACTGTAACGATGACGTGAATTTAGTAAACTTTAAAAATTTACTAAAGTAATTCTCATACCCTACTACTATTCAATTATTTTGAATAAACCTCCTATATCAGAAAACTGTAAAAATGTTTTCATAGAATGGCTTTATTTAAATAGTTCGCATGAAGAATACCATACATAACAGCAAAGAATAAATTAACAAGATTTTTTATCTGTGGTGACGTTTGACAGTTATGGCAGCAGTGACAGCATAGCGTCGATATAAAATATATGTACTTAATTGACAGTCTTTGACTGTTAAAACGATAAATAAGACTGTTGTCCGTTGTAAAGGTAAATGATGTTGTGACGAAAATTTCAAGTTTTAATCGTACACGCCCAAAAGAAACAAAGAAACGTACACGTATTAAACTATGCGTATTGGCTGATACAATATTTTTGTTGTATTATTTTTTTGTTGATTTCTGTTTAAAATTATAAATAATGTCCGTGAGCGCCAGTGCGGAGAATCTTTCAACGGACGCGCAGGTGAGCTGAACTGTCATCTGTTTAAAAATCCATTCTATGGTACAATTAACGGACTTAAATTTTACATGACTTGTTAAAGATAATAGAGTTTAATAACGTATCCGATCCCTTGTCGCATATTGTTTGATGACGTTCGCGAATGACTCACTAACATCCTAACGGGGAACCTAATACGGAAACTTGGTCTGGTATGTTCCTAGGCTCGTGTGTCTGGATATACAATGTGTATACATACTTTCGACCAATACATCGACAGATATGATTAGCTTATCCGCTCGCAAATGTTATCACATTCATTGAATTGACCTATATAATTGGTAAATTAAATTAGAACATATTACATTAGCTATATGTCTCATAATTATATGCTGCACAGGCATAAATAAAGCAGTTGAGTTTCTCTTGATATTATTTTGATAACACTAAATTTTATCAATAAAAAGTATTGAATATTGGTTTTGTTTATATATACATATATATATATACATATATATATATATATATATATATATATATATATATATATATATATATATATAGATAAACAAATAGTAGTCCATTGGTTTTTTTTTCTATTTCTTAACCTATGTATTTATCTACTATCAGGCTGTAGTGTATTGCACTTTTAAATAGAAAAAGACTTTTTGAAATCTGATTGTTTCTTCCTAAATTTAGTATTTAGATACATGCTCTTCTATTATAGAACTTACAGCAATCCTAGACAGACTAAGGTTTTTTAGAAGATTAAAGAGAAATATACCTCTTGCCCTCTCACTTTGACCTCATATACATTGGCCATGTTTGGTCTGATTGTTTAGTTGCTTCCAGTATTGATTAGTTGTTATAGTGTAGTACTTAGATCTATTTGTTTACTATGTGTTTTTGCCATGAATGCTACTTCCTATAGAACAGTAAGTTTTCTTTAACAGGTATGAAAAATAAACATGTATACATTGCTGTGCATGTCTAAAGTATGAATGATTATTCTTGTAATTCAAAATTTTAGATATAGATATACTTCATTTTGCAAAACAATTAAATTACTAGATTTTAGGTATGGCTTTGCTGATGTTAATATTGATTTTGTCTAAGAAATTAAATGGGACATTAAAAACTTTCATACAGAGTTTATACCTCTCTTTACCCTAATTCCAATAGGGTTTTCATGAGAAAAAGTAGCCTATCACCATCTCCAGGTTCCCATTTATCTCTATACCAAAATTCATCATATTCAAATTAACGGTTTAAGACAGAAAATATAACAGGCAAACTTACTTTCACATTTATAATATTTGTTTAGATCAATGAATGAATGAATAGTAATCATTAGGAATTTTGAATGTCCTTTGGAAGTTTAGTTTGTATATTTTGTACAATATTGCATTACAGACAAGGGCTTTTTCTGTGTTGTTTTTGGGTATTTGATATACCAGTCAGTACACAGTATACTTTCTTGAACACTAATGTGATGCTAAGGTTTGTGTAATACAATTGACACAAAATGAGTGTACCACTTTCAGTGGGAATACTGCATCTACAAATTTTTATTTATAATATCATTGTTGTTATGATCAAATTTTTAACATTGACTCAACAAGAATAATTATGTAGATGTTTACCTTTAAATGATAAATAGATTTTAGGTATAGATGATTGACAATACTAATGTTTTTTTTATTTTAATATAAAAATGTATGAAAGCACCTAAATAAGCAGACAAATTATATATAGTTTCTTACCGCTAGTGATGACATACTTTATATTACTTATTGTCTTGATTAAGGTTATCTCAAAATGTTACTTGAATGTTCTATATATAATAGACCTGGTAATACACTGAGAAATCATATGGTGGATGCTGGGACATACATTTTTCATCATGACCCAAACTCCCATCCATCTAATTAATAACTTATAATATAATAAAATAAATCAGAGTATTTTATTTGTTTGCAAGTGCAAATCTTAGGAACTACTTATTCTGTTTATTTTTTTTTTTATTTGTGTTTGATAGAGCAATAATTAAGGAAAAATTTAGGGTATTTAACATCACATTACTAGAAATTGAAGCAAAGCCTTATTAAGAACGGTACACAAGCAGGCCAAAATGTTTAATTACAATCTTAGTTTTATACAAACAAAATCACAGAGATAGATAGTAATAAACAACTACACAAAGTTACTTGAAAATGTTAATATAACCAGTTATTAATGTGAAACAAAATTTCATAATATGACTGGACAAAGCTATGCATGAGTGCATTCTTATGTAACATAAGTATATTCATAATACACAATCTATATATACAAAACTCTAATGTTTTTCTATACCTAATTGTAAATTTCTAAGAGTTCTATTTTAATTGTTATATGTTTATAAAATTTATCCTTGCATATATAAGGTGTCCAGCCGTGCTTCTGACTTCAACAAAAAGTTTATTTAATAATTTTTGCCCGTTACTGTAACTTTTTTCAACACAGCTTGAAACTTGAAAATTCGCATCAACGAATGTGAGTTCGAATCAATCTACAATGATCTACAGGTTTTAGTGAAGGAAAACATAGTGAAGAAACCTTAGCATGGTGGTAGGTCTTTCTAATAAAATACCAATTCTGGCAATTGCACTTGAGTGTCAGTTTCTCCACAGGTTTAGAGTATCAGCCAACTTGGGCCATATCGTCACTAAAGATCAGGTGAGGTTATGGCCATAATGCTAAACCTTAATTATACAAAGAAAATCTTTTCTTCTATTGCTGGTTGTGTGGTGTTAAATAGCCTAAAGACTTCCTCAATGATAGCTCAATCAAAAACAAAAATAATTTTTGTAATCAGACTGGTAGTTACAAAGATCAATTCATTCAAACAAAATTATAATAATATTTTGCATTATAAGATGAGTATAGATATACATGAAGGCTAAAAAACAGAGATTTCTTGTAAAAACATCTATATATATTGGATAGAATATTGCTTTTACCACATGGGCATTCAATAAAATGTAATTGACAAAACAACCGCGAAAAAAGCCACAGGCAATGGCTAGTATAGTTATAAAAACTGTAAACAGAGCTACTGATTTGGAACATGATTAAAAAACACAACGTAACAACTGACTATATACAATTAGGTTACAAAGAAATTTGCATTTTCTCAGACATGCAACAATACTGCTTATTATTATATGTTAAAACTCATTTCATTGATAAGAATGTGTAGAAACTATATTATAGACTGTGTTTTAAGTGATGCAAATTTCTTTTAGACTTATTTTAGAACTTTATTTTAGAAGTTATTACTGTGGCTATAGTTTTAATACTATAAACCAGAAAAGTTTGTTTGGTTGAACGTTATTATTAGACATACTAGTTGGTTTTCAAAAATTCATATTGTATTTGATTGAGCAATAATGAGGAAGATTTTTGGCTATTTAAAATCACGCTTCCACCAATAAAAGCTAAGTTGTATTAAAGAAGTTATAAAAACAAGCAAAAAAATTATTAAATCATTTTTAGTTCTAGCATAGCTATTAACATATTAATTAGACTCTATGGTTTTTGGAAGCAACAAAAAAAATGTTGTTTTTTATTTATTAAATTCAATAATTGTAATTAGCAAATATTTATATTCCTTTTTTCTATATAAACATCATTATATTTGACAACTTGCTTCTCAAACAGCCCTTGTCTTGTCTTTTCCAATAGCTAAATTCTCATTATTATTACTTTTGAAGAATAGCAGAAATGTTTCTATAAAAATATATATATATATATATATGCCAATTTTTATGGTATTCTATATTATAGTTCATATACACAATCAATCTTTATATATGCAGCTGGTAATACAATTACAATTTACATTTTAAGTGATGTTTGTAATGTAGAAATTACCTATGTACATCTTATATACGTATATCGTATATTGGTTAATTATATTAAGATCCGCTTAATAATAAATTTTTATAAGTATTAATCAGTTTCATTTGTCTTTACATAGATGTGATGACAACCTTGTTAATTCAAAATGCACTACAAAATTAGGTGTGGAAGATTTCAAGACTAAGTAACAGTGGAATTATTATTTAATATTTATATATGGAGTAATGCACAATCCTCATTTTATCAGTACAAATAAAAAAAGGGATAACAATAGTCCAAGGAAGAGATGTTTGTCGAACAAAATGCAATTGGAAATAATCAGGCCAGTGTAGAAGATGTTCGATTTCATATGTCCACTACCAATATCATGTTATTTATAATAGTGGTAGTTATCATTTTGGCAACATATGACTGAACAACTGAGAAAATTGCAATAAACCTGTGAAGTCTGTCATGTAACATTTTATTATATATATATAGAATGAATTCAATCACAATAAATGAGTAAAATTTCATGAACTTTATTAAGAAAGGAAAAAAGATTTTACTTACAAGTATATACATAGTACAAGTGTAGTATGTAAGTGTACAAGTGTATACATGATAATTACACAAATAAAAGATATATATATATATATATATATGAAAATCAACAAAACATAACTATATGAAAACATACAATGTAATGTGTGGATAAATTGGTACCCAGTCTCAGCATATCATAGCTTCTCTGAATCAGCGCTGATATTCTAACTGGACCCTCTGTAATGCTGGGGTTACATTAGCTGGCGAAGATTCGTACGCGTTAGCTCGCTAAAAACATCGTGTTTTTTCATTCGAAGTTTCAAAGATTTCGCGAAGAGTCATCATTGTGTTGTATTGTGTGACCGAGAGGTAGTGAAGTGACGTTCATGTAGCGTCAGTTTACCGACATTGCCCCTATAGTACATCATCGCGATGATAGCTCAGTGGTAGTGTGCACGACTTCGCGTCAAGGGACGTGGGTTCGAACCCAAGCACCTACAATGAGCTTGAGCTTTCGGTGAAGGAAAACATCGTGAGGAAACCATAGCATGGTGGTAGGGCTTTTTCTAATGCCCGCCTGGGTAGCTACCACCCTCTAGTTGTGGACCTGCCGCCAAATACCAATAGGTGTGTTCCGGCAGCAGCACTTGAAAGCCAGTTCCTCCACAGGTTTAGCGTGTCTACCAACTTGGGCCGTATCGTCACTAAAGATCAGGTGCGATTATGGCCATAACGCTAGCCCTTAAGTATAAAAAAAAATCTACCCGACCACACTCACCGCGTCAACACGAATATTCCCCGTAACCCGCTAATGTAGCTCCAGCGTAGGCGAGGTCACGGAATTACGCCTAAATTGGTGAGAAAACTTTTGTTGCAGAGTTGTGATGGCGGTTCCATGTGTTTGGAGCTGGCCCTCGAGGGAGAGAGACTGTGCAAGGCTGGCGATTGTCGCGCTGGTGTTGCCTTCTTCCAGGCAGCCATTCAAGCTGGCACGGATGACCTGCGTACCCTCAGCGCTATCTACAGCCAGCTTGGAAATGCGTATTTTTATCTAGGCGATTACAATAAAGCGATGCAGTATCATAAACATGACCTAACATTAGCAAGGTGAGTGTGTTACTTAGTAGTTATAAAAGTGATGATAGCTCAATTGATAGTGTGTACGGACACCGCGTCAAGGGACCCGAGTTCGAATCCACCTGCAATGAGCTTGATCTTTCGGTGACGGAAAACATCGTGATGAAACCATAACATGGTGGTAGAGCTTTGTCTAATGTGGTAATTGCATGGTGGTAGGGCTTTTTCTAATGCCCGCCTGGGTAGCTTCAAGTTGTAAACCTGCGTCCAAATACTAATAGGTGTGTTCAGGCAGCTGCACTTGAGAGCCAGTTCCTCGACAGGCTTAGCGTGTCTACCAACTTGGGCCGTATCGTCACTTAAGATCAGTTGAGATTATGGGCATAACGCATATTTTTTTTTTCTAATGGCAGTTAGCCACTATCCTCAGCTAGGAGGAGATTATATTGAACAGCTCTTCAGAACACTCGCCGCGGTACATACGATAGAATACACTTGACGAGGCAATGTGCCCTCGTAATTTTAGCGGTTGCATACTTTCAGGACCATGAATGATAAGTTGGGTGAAGCGAAAGCATCCGGTAACCTTGGTAACACGTTGAAAGTGATGGGCAAGTTCACAGAAGCGATACAATGCTGCAAGAGGCACCTCGAGATATCGCGGTCGTTGGGCGACCGGCTCAGCGAGGGTCGGGCGCTTTACAACTTGGGCAACGTGTACCATGCCCAGGGTAAACAGCTGGGCAGGGTCGGGCAAAACGACCCGGGTCATTTCCCGCAGGAGGTCCGGGAGTGTTTAACTCAAGCCGTCGCTTATTACGAGTAAGTATATAATATACTAATTTTATAAACGCGACAGTGTGTTTGTTTTTTTTCCCCCCTTACTCCTTAATTAAGCGACCAATCGTCTTAACTTTTGACATGGAGATAGTTGAAAGGACGGAGAGTAACATACGTCACTTTTTGTCCTGGAAAAACTTCAAATTCCCAGGGGAGATTTACAGGAATATCGATATAATTTTGTTGTCCCTAAACGTCGTATTAAACCAAATAGGATTTTGTTTTTGGCATAGTGAGAATTCCCTAGTGCTGTCGGATATGCCCTCATATAGACTGCAATCGAAATTAGGCGTTACGGTTATGGTCATGCGTAATTTGGATGCGCCGCGATTATGCAATATATTCGCCCTTCAAGCACATGCCATAATGGCGTATTTGCGCGTGTCCAATGCTCGAAATTTACATGTCTTAGCGCTAAATGGAAAGACAGAATATGGTTTATACCAGCGTTCTTAAATAGTGCTCTGTTCTGTATATAAGGTCAGAGTCTTATATTTTTTTTTCTTATAGATAAGGTTTAGCGTAATGGCCATAATCTCTCCTGATCTTATAAGTGACGATACGGCCCAAATTGGTAGAGATGCTAAACCTGTAGAGGATAGCCAGACGGGTTTCAGAAAAAGCCCTACCACCATGCGATGGTTTCCTCACGATGTTTTCCTCCAGCGAAAGTTCAAGCTCATTGTAGGTGGTTGGATTGGAACTCACGTCCCTTGAGGCAAATTCGTACACACTACCGCTGAGCTATCATCGCTTCATTCGCCCTGGTAGAGTTTTTTAAATTACCACCACTGGTAAAACCTCATGATATTATAATCCACTCCAAAATCCACTATCACGCTTAAACCTGAAGCATTTCATTGCGTTTTAAGTGGTTGTAGGGCATTTTCTAACCCCCACCCGGCTAGCTACCACCCTCAAGTTGAAAACCAAATACCTATAGGTGTGTCCCGACAGTTGCGCTTGAGAGCCAGCCCCTCCACCGGACTTAGCGTGTCTACCATCTCGTGCCCCGTGTCGCTTAACATCAACTGAGATTGCGGCCACAACGGTAAACGTTAACTATTAAAACAGCCGGGTGTTTCATGGAACTGCGTAATCACGTTTACTGTTGTCTTGTCTCCTAGGGAAAATTTGGAGCTAATGCGTATGTTAGGCGACAGACAGGCGATGGGACGCGCCTGCGGGAACCTGGGCAACACTTGTTTAGCTATTAAAAAAGCCGGGTGTTTCATGGAACTGCGTAATCACGTTTACTGTTGTCTTGTCTCCTAGGGAAAATTTGGAGCTAATGCGTATGTTAGGCGACAGACAGGCGATGGGACGCGCCTGCGGGAACCTGGGCAACACTTGTTTAGCTATTAAAAAAGCCGGGTGTTTCATGGAACTGCGTAATCACGTTTACTGTTGTCTTGTCTCCTAGGGAAAATTTGGAGCTAATGCGTATGTTAGGCGACAGACAGGCGATGGGACGCGCCTGCGGGAACCTGGGCAACACTTGTTTAGCTATTAAAAAAGCCGGGTGTTTCATGGAACTGCGTAATCACGTTTACTGTTGTCTTCTCTCCTAGGGAAAATTTGGAGCTAATGCGTATGTTAGGCGACAGACAGGCGATGGGACGCGCCTGCGGGAACCTGGGCAACACTTGTTTAGCTATTAAAAAAGCCGGGTGTTTCATGGAACTGCGTAATCACGTTTACTGTTGTCTTGTCTCCTAGGGAAAATTTGGAGCTAATGCGTATGTTAGGCGACAGACAGGCGATGGGACGCGCCTGCGGGAACCTGGGCAACACTTGTTTAGCTATTAAAAAAGCCGGGTGTTTCATGGAACTGCGTAATCACGTTTACTGTTGTCTTGTCTCCTAGGGAAAATTTGGAGCTAATGCGTATGTTAGGCGACAGACAGGCGATGGGACGCGCCTGCGGGAACCTGGGCAACACTTGTTTAGCTATTAAAAAAGCCGGGTGTTTCATGGAACTGCGTAATCACGTTTACTGTTGTCTTCTCTCCTAGGGAAAATTTGGAGCTAATGCGTATGTTAGGCGACAGACAGGCGATGGGACGCGCCTGCGGGAACCTGGGCAACACTTGTTTAGCTATTAAAAAAGCCGGGTGTTTCATGGAACTGCGTAATCACGTTTACTGTTGTCTTGTCTCCTAGGGAAAATTTGGAGCTAATGCGTATGTTAGGCGACAGACAGGCGATGGGACGCGCCTGCGGGAACCTGGGCAACACTTGTTTAGCTATTAAAAAAGCCGGGTGTTTCATGGAACTGCGTAATCACGTTTACTGTTGTCTTGTCTCCTAGGGAAAATTTGGAGCTAATGCGTATGTTAGGCGACAGACAGGCGATGGGACGCGCCTGCGGGAACCTGGGCAACACTTGTTTAGCTATTAAAAAAGCCGGGTGTTTCATGGAACTGCGTAATCACGTTTACTGTTGTCTTGTCTCCTAGGGAAAATTTGGAGCTAATGCGTATGTTAGGCGACAGACAGGCGATGGGACGCGCCTGCGGGAACCTGGGCAACACTTGTTTAGCTATTAAAAAAGCCGGGTGTTTCATGGAACTGCGTAATCACGTTTACTGTTGTCTTGTCTCCTAGGGAAAATTTGGAGCTAATGCGTATGTTAGGCGACAGACAGGCGATGGGACGCGCCTGCGGGAACCTGGGCAACACTTGTTTAGCTATTAAAAAAGCCGGGTGTTTCATGGAACTGCGTAATCACGTTTACTGTTGTCTTGTCTCCTAGGGAAAATTTGGAGCTAATGCGTATGTTAGGCGACAGACAGGCGATGGGACGCGCCTGCGGGAACCTGGGCAACACTTGTTACCTCCTCGGCGACTTCTCGCGTGCGATCCGTTACCACACGGAGAGGCTGCACATAGCCCAGGAGTTCGGTGATAGGCCAGCCGAGAGGCGAGCCAACAGCAACCTCGGGAACTCACACATATTCCTCGGGCAGTTCGAGAATGCCGCTGAACATTACAAGTATGTTGAGTTAATATTAACAACTGGCAGACTTAGTTCCGCCCTCTCGTGTTGTCAATCAAATCGATCACAGCGCCATCTGTCGCGTTATGATCATTTATCGAGATCAAAAGTGTCCCGTCTCTCGAGTCGGACCGAAACTGTACTGAACTGATTGAAATCGATCATGTAATTTTTTTTTTTTTTTTTTTTTTATACTTAAGGTTTACCGTTATGGCCGTAATCTCACCTGATCTTAAGTGACGATACGGCCCAAGTTGGTAGACACGCTAAACCTGTGGAGGAACTGGCTCTCAAGTGCTGCTACCGGAACACACCTATTGGTATTTGGCGGCAGGTTTACAACTTGAGGGTGGTAGCTAGCCAGGCGGGCATTAGAAAAAGCCCTACCACCATGCTATGGTTTCCTCACGATGTTTTCCTTCACCGAAAGCTCAAGCTCATTGTAGCTGCTTGGATTCGAATCCACGCCCCTTGACGCGAAGCCGTACACACTACCGCTGAGCTATCATCGCTTCAAGGATTTTAGAATTTAGGAAGAAGAAATTGTTTGTGTGAAGCGATGATAGCTCAGTGGTAGTGTGCACGACTTCGCGTCAAGGGACGTGGGTTCGAACCCGAGCACCTACAATGAGCTTGAGATTTCGGTGGGGGAAAAAATCGTGAGGAAACCATAGCATGGTGGTGGGGCTTTTGTAACGCCCGCCTGGGTAGCTACCACCCTCAAGTTGTGAACCTGCCGCCAAATACCAATAGGCGTGTTCCGGCAGCTGCACTTGAGAGCCAGTTTCTCCACAGGTTTAGCGTGTCCACCAACTTGGGCCGTATCGTCACTTAAGATCAGGTGAAATTATGGCCATAACGCTAAACCTTAAGTATAGAAAAAAAAAAAGTGTTTGTTGGTTTGTTTGTTTTTAGCTTAAGTCTTTGTTCTACCCACTCTTGATTCATTCGCTGAGCGTTAGTTTTAAAGAAATAAATTAACAATTTTATAACATTTTCATAAGGTATTTGTTTTTTTTTGTTATGGCAATGTTTCAATACGATTCAAAAACTTTGAAGCCCATACAAGTAAAGGCCATCGATTGTAACCGATAACGTTGTAATTACTCTGGCTGATGCTTGAACGTTTCAAAAACCGCCGCTGTAACAAATCGGTCGTAATACATTCTGGTTCGAGTTTCGGTGCCAGCTGATCCCGTAATGCGACATTTCTAATTTCTAAGATATTGCTACACTTAGGCTATATACTATTATCGTTGAAAAAAGCAGCTTTTTCCGTCCCATTTGTTATTATCTTGGTCGGAGGCTGTGTTGATGTTACATATTTAGTACCGATTTCCGTCCATTTGTTTCCGCAAAGGAAGTGTTTCGCTTTCGTATGAGTCCACTACGTCTAATTGAGTAGTTGTCTACTCACCAAAGCCGCTGATATGGGTAGTCGACATTTTTAAATGATTAAAATTAAAAAAAAAAACGAGTGTTGTCGTGAGACACCTTAGCCGAAGTTTCTTATTATAATTTTTTTTTTATATTTGTGGTAGCGTTATGGCTATAATTTCACCTGATCTTAAGTGTCGATACGGCCCAAGTTGATAGACACGCTTAACCTGTGGAGGAACTGGTTCTCAAGTGCTGCTGCCGGAACACACCTATTGGTATTTGCCGGCAGGTTCACAACTTGAGGGTGGTAGCTATGGCGGCGGGCGTTACAAAAGCCCTACCACCATGCTATGGTTTCCTCACGATGTTTTCCTTCACCGGGCGCTCGAACTCGTTGTAGGTGCGCTTGGATTCGAACCCACGCCCCTTGACGCGAAGCCGTACACACTACCGCTGAGCTATCGTCGCTTCAAATTTCAAGTCCTATTCGAGGCGTAAAGAATATAATTACTCGGGTACACGTTTTTTTTATGATGATTTTTTGTGAAAATGGGAACTCGACGTATGACATGTGTCATATCAATGGGCCGCGTTCCAGACGCACTCTGGCGTTGGCCGAGGAGCTGGGCGATGCGGCTGTCGAAGCCCAGGCTTGTTACTCGTTGGGTAACACGTATACCCTGTTGCGTGAGTACCGCATCGCCGAGGAATACCACGCCCGTCACCTGACCGCCGCGAGGAAGCTCCAGGACCGCGTCGGAGAAGGTAGAGCCTGTTGGTCCCTGGGCAACGCCCACGCCGCCCTCGGGAACCACGAGAAGGCTCTGTACTACGCGAACGAACATTACAACATTTCTAAAGAGGTAATCTAATGGGACGTGAGTTCGAATCCAAGCGCACCTACAATGAGCTTGAGCGCCCGGTGGAGGAAAACATCGTGAGGAAACCACAGCATGGTGGTAGGGCTTTTTCTAATGCCCGCCGCCATAGCTACCACCCTCGAGTTGAAAAACTGCCGCCAAATACCAATGGGTGTGTTCCGGCAGCAGCACTTGAGAGCCAGTTCCTCCACAGGTTTATCGTGTCTACCAACTTGGGCCGTATCGTCACTTAAGATCAGGTGAGATTATGGCCATAACGCTAAACCGTAAGTATAGAAAAAAAAAATTTGATTATTTACTAACCGACCCGGTAAATTTTGTATCATTTCCCTGTTCTCGCTAAAACTCAAAAATGGTTTCCAAACGGCCTTCCATCTTCGATTCGTTACGATCAATAGACTTGGATATATCTAATACCGTTTCCGGTTTTCATTCCCTTTGATTATTGAATGAAATTTGTTCATGACCCCGATGAATTAAATGTCTTTTAATTATGTGAAGTTTAATCGTAGGTGAATTCGAATTCGTGTCCCTTGACGCGGCGTTCGTACAGACTACCAACTGTACTATCATCGCTTAATCGCTTTTCATATTATGATATAAAAAAAAAATGTTTTTTTTTAATACAAATCTAGTCTTGACAATAATTAACATAATAAAATTATCAAATTCGGCACAGGCGATCGGAAGAAACGCGCGTACATACAATACGACGATTTATATATAGATAGATACATTTCGTCTCGGCGCGTTTGTGTAATTAAAATTATTAAATTTTTACACATATATAAAATAATATATTTACAAACTCGTCTGGTACGAAGAAACTTCCTAAATACCGTGTTATCGAGTATAATGAATTAGTATAAATTAGCATTAGGGTGGTGCAAAAAAAACCGACTATTTTTTTTATTCATTCTCGGGTAAAAAAATGTTAGTTTTTGATGTTTTAAGAGCCCTCTCCAAAGAACAACTAAAAAAAAAAATTTAGGGGTCGCTCCAAATTTTTTTAAATTTCAAAAATCGTAAAAAATCGATTTTTTTTATTTTTTTTTCTCGTTACGGTAAAATTTTATAGACCAAAAAACAATAAGTTTCTGAAAGTTTCAGTTAAAAATTTAAGTTTTGAAAGGTAGCTCAATTTTTTTTTTTAATTATTCCTTCATTACTTTACATTTTTTCGAGCGACCTTTTAATATTTAAATTTAAATTCCATACATTTTTTTTCTTTTATTTATTACAATAATAGATAAAACTTATAAAAAAAAAATTGATTTTTTACGATTTTAGAAATAAAAAAAATTTGGAGCGACCTCTTAAAATTTTTTTTTTAGTTGTTCTTTGGAGAGGGCGGAGAGGGTTCTTAAAACATCAAAAACTAACATTTTTTTACGCGAGACTGAAAAAAAAAAAATTGTCGGTTTTTTTGCGGTGCCACCCTAATTGGCATATATATAAAAGTTATTTTTACTTGATGCGACAGTTGGGCGATGTTCTCGGTATGGCGACGGCGCAGATGAATATAGACGATCTACGTAAAGTCCTCGGCATGCCACCGGACTCTGGACCCCCGCCGACTCAGACCCCACCGAATGACGACGACGAAAACGGACCCCGGACCCCGTTCAACGCCCTAAGGGTCCGAAGGCAGAGCATGGAACAGCTATCGCTTATTCAGGTGAGTCGATAAAAAAAATTTAGGAAATACAGAAAATTCTAGAATAAAAAAACATGCGTGCGTACAAAGTACACATGTCAGAAGTGAAACTTCTTTGGCGAACTAATTTATAAATCTTGTTTATATACGACGTTCGCTCTGTCTCACTTTTTCTCTCAATCTTTCTCACTCGCTTGCTCCCTACTCTCACTCCACGGCTAGTTGCTCATGCTACGTTCGCCCTGTCTTACTCTCTCTCAATCGGTCTCGATCACTCTCTCTCTCTCTTTTCCGACACTTCCGTTGCATACCGGCGTGACGTTCTATCTGTAAAAATTTTACCCTCATGCGCCTAAAGAAGTTTCACTTCAAAAACCTTTAAAAGTGTTTCCGTCTTTTCTAACACTATGATTAGTGTTGCACGCCTCGTAAGCGAAGCGTTGAGGTGGGTACTACTGTCACTTCACCCAAAACAACTGATTTTTTCAAACTTAAACTGTCTCTATTTATCATATATTGCACTTGTAAAATAATATATACACACACACGTATCAAGAAAAAACACTATTCTTAACATTCATGATATTTTTTGTGCCCCATTTTGTCATTTAAACTAGTTAAAAAACTGTTTAAAAAGTTCCGTTTTGGACGTCCGTGTGTCTGTATGTGCGGATCCTGTGTGTTATCACGATAACGACCGAAATACTTTACTAATCGAGTCTGTTTTTTTTTTATTACGCTTCAGTGTAATTAGCAATAGAACCCTATTACTTTTCACGGTCTGATTCTACGTGGTTTAATTGTTATTAAATAAACAAAAAAGGGGTAACAAGGTGTGCACTTTTAGATTTACCAAATTTTCTTTTCTAATGGCACGAATGAAATAGTCATGTCTTCAAACATTTTACACTGTAATAACTTGCTCGCAATCACAAACGTGCGTTCCGTTAGTACTTCGAATCAATTATATCAAACCAAAATGTAATCTTTTTAAACTGAAAGAACAAATAATACAATGATCTCATACATAAGGGGATTATGTCCATAGCTTTCCTAATAAACGTTTAACCAGTCAATAATTAAAAATATATACAGTGGAATCCCTTTAAGTCGAACCTCGTTAAGTCGTAATCTTCGGTAAATAGGCAAAAAATGTAATTTCCTTTCCGCTTACCCTCTAAATATGCGTTAATTTGATGTATTTAGATATTGTAACTCGAAATTTTATTTTTGGACGAGATATTGTTTGTACAATTTTATAATTTATAGCTCGAATTTCAGATAGCAGACTGCGTAAGTAGTAATAGATAAAACATAAATTAACTTACAACTCGAAAAGTATATCTAAATACGTAAATAGTCGAGATTTTTGCAATTTAATCCTTTGCACCTCAAAATTCTTCTTAAATCGAAAACACATTAACTCGAAATATTTATCGACATTCGAGTTATAGAGATTCGACTGTATATCGGAGCAAATTGTGATACTTTCAAACTGAAACAAGAAATAATAATTAAATCCTATACACATGACACTGATTAACTAAATCACACTCATACACTTGCGGTCAGTTGATACGTATAAGGTGATATATCGTAGTAAGTCGTGATATTTTCAAACCGAAACAATAAATAATATTAAAATCTCATACACATGACGCTAATTAACTAAGTCGCACTCATACGCGTGCGGTCGGTGGTAATTAAAAAAATTTATATATCTAAGCATGTGATATTTTCAAACAAAAAGGTACAAAGGAGTAATTAAAAATTATAAAATGCCCATACACGTGCCAGATAACGCCGGACGCGAAGAAGAAAGAGACGGAGAAAGAGAAAGTGACTCGAAGCGAGTCCGAGGAGAACCCGGCGGAGTCGTTCTTCGACCTGCTGACCAGGTTCCAGTCGGAGCGGATGGACGAGCAGCGCGCCACGCTCAACGGGAACAAGGAGAATCGACCGAAGCCGAAAGCTAACAATAACAAACTGCAGAGGTCAGCGAGCAGCGGCAATAAGAATGACAGGTAAAAAAAAATATATTATTTAAATAGGAAAAAAATTACATGAAAAAAAATCCCAGTATAAAAAACCGGTTAACAAAAAAAATCTATGTAAAAGTGCAGTAGGCAGTGATTGAGGACTGTCGACGAAAGTGGATGCTTAAAACTGAAATAAAATTGTTTTTTTTTTATGTTTTCAAAGTGAAAGTATTTACATAGAAAAAAATGTTTACATGAAAAATAATGCCGGGTATAAAAAACCGGTTAAACAAAAAAAATCTATGTAGAAGTGCAGTAGGCAGTCATTGAGGACTGTCGACGAAAGTGGATGCTTAAAACTGAAATAAAATTGTTTTTTTTTTATGTTTTCAAAGTAAAAGTATTTACATAGAAAAAAATGTTTACATGAAAAATAATGCCGGGTATAAAAAACCGGTTAAACAAAAAAAATCTATGTAGAAGTGCAGTAGGCAGTCATTGAGGACTGTCGACGAAAGTGGATGCTTAAAACTGAAATAAAATTGTTTTTTTTTTATGTTTTCAAAGTAAAAGTATTTACATAGAAAAAAATGTTTACATGAAAAATAATGCCGGGTATAAAAAACCGGTTAAACAAAAAAAATCTATGTAGAAGTGCAGTAAGCAGTCATTGAGGACTGTCGACGAAAGTGGATGCTTAAAACTGGAATAAAATTGTTTTTTTTTTATGTTTTCAAAGTGAAAGTATTTACATAGAAAAAAATGTTTACATGAAAAATAATGGAGGTTTTAAAAAACCGGTTAACAAAAAAAAATCTATGTAGAAGTGCAGTAGGCAGTGATTGAGGACTGTCGACGAAAGTGGATGCTTAAAACTGAAATAAAATTGTTTTTTTTTTATGTTTTCAAAGTAAAAGTATTTACATAGAAAAAAATGTTTACATGAAAAATAATGCCGGGTATAAAAAACCGGTTAAACAAAAAAAATCTATGTAGAAGTGCAGTAGGCAGTCATTGAGGACTGTCGACGAAAGTGGATGCTTAAAACTGAAATAAAATTGTTTTTTTTTTATGTTTTCAAAGTAAAAGTATTTACATAGAAAAAAATGTTTACATGAAAAATAATGCCGGGTATAAAAAACCGGTTAAACAAAAAAAAAACTGTTACAATAGTCAGTAAGGCATAAAATTGACTGTCGACGAAAGTGGATGCTTAAAACTGGGAAATGAAATTGTATTTTATTACGTTTTCAAAGTAAACATATTTACAAAAAAAAATACCAAGTAAAAAACCGGGTAAACAAAATAATTATCTATGTAGAATAAACAGTAGGCAATTAATGTGGACTGTGGACTAACCTGAATGCTTAAAACCGAAATAAAATTGTCTTTTGGAAGGATCTCACAGTAAATATATTTATATGAAAGAAAATACCAATAAAAATTATTACATTTTAAAAAATCCATGTAATAAAACTAGATAAACGAAACATTCTATATGGAAAAACAGTAGGTAGTAATTGTTGACTGTCGACTAACCGAAATGCTTAAAAATGTGAAATGAGATACATTTTTTCTTGGTTTTCAAAGTCATCTCATTATGAACGTTTTTAATTGCTTTACTTACCATATCTAGTGGTACTCTGAATGATAATTACAGACACTTGTGGCTACGTCTCAATTGTTCCCTTGTATTTCCTTTCATGTTTTTCAACAGGCAGCCTAAGCTGAATCTATCTGTATATAGTAATTCATCGAAATTAGTTCAGCGGTATCAATGTGAAAGAGTAGAAACGCGAGAGTTATTTGGACGTTATTTAACATTACTTTGGATAAAATCTAATGTTGGCCGAAATGATATTTATTGATATTTAGCAAGATCTTTTTTTTTTTTATAGTTAAGGTTTCGCGTTATGGCCATAATCTCACCTGATCTTAAGTGACGATACGGCCCAAGTTGGTAGACACGCTAAGCCTGTGGAGGAACTGGCTCTCAAGTGCTGCTGCCGGAACACACCTATTGGTATTTGGCGGCAGGTTTACAACTAGAGGGTGGTAGCTAGCCAGGCGGGCATCAGAAAAAGCCCTACCACCATGCTATGGTTTCCTCACGATGTTTTCCTTCACCGAAAGCTCAAGCTCATTGTAGGTGCTTCGGTTCGAACGCACGTCCCTTGACGCGAAGTCGTGCACACTACCACTGAGCTATCATCGCTTCGTCTTTGTGCACATAATCGAGGGTGGATCTATTTTTGTCACATTAAAGCCTTTTAGCTCGACCGCGTGGTTTCGTAAATCGTAAGGTTTTCAGGGTTCCGGATTTTTTTAAGTCGTGTTCGATAAACCGTATAGCTATGTCACGAAATCTTTGACTGTATACTTATTTTTCACATCTGACCCGACAGACGTTATCCTGTTTTAACTATGAATATTGAATTGGAATTGTGAAATATAATTAACTTTAAAAAATATTATTCAAAGATGTAGTGTTTATTACTGTAATGCCCTACAACTGACAGTTATGTAAAATTAAAATTGGTGTTAAGTTTTTTTTCTTCAATTCCTTTAAATTTTCAAATCTTCCGCTCAACTTTCCTAATCATTTCTCTCATAAGAATATTCTCTTGACAAAAATTAACACAACAATAAAAGAATTAGCGATATTGTTCCATCCGTTCACATAGTGATTCATTTTTATATATATATTTACATATGTTAATCTATCAGAATATTTTTTTGTTGTTGTGAGTAATCTATTGACGCGTTTTGACAGTAAAATCGACACGTATGCCGTGACGGCAAAAGATAAGATGCATAAGGAACTTGTCATTGAACTTAACCAAGTCTTGACCCGCATATCCACGTGGGAAGCAAGTAACTTGGTTGAGTTCAGTACCAAGAATACCGTGCCTTGAAGAATCCCCTTTTTCTCCGAACCCTACTCTTCAAAACACTCAACTTGCAATGCGTGACAGCCTAAATATTCTAGGAATGGATATTCGGAGCGACCTAAACCTCAAGGTTTGTCGGTACCTCTCGATGTGCTCATCGAGAATATCATCTCCACAGCATCTCGGAGACTAAGAATCCTTTTTTTTTTTTTTTTTTTTTTTTTTATACTTAAGGTTTAGCGTTATGGCCATAATCTCACCTGATCCTAAGTGACGATACGGCCCAAGTTGGTAGACACGCTAAACCTGTGGAGGAACTGGCTCTCAAGTGCTGCTGCCGGAACACACCTATTGGTATTTGGCGGCAGGTTCACAACTAGAGGGTGGTAGCTAGCGGGCATCAGAAAAAGCCCTACCACCATGCGAGGGTTTCCTCACGATGTTTTCCTTCACCGAAAGCTCAAGCTCATTGTAGGTGCTTGGGTTCGAACGCACGTCCCTTGACGCGAAGTCGTGCACACTACCACTGAGCTATCATCGCTTCCTATAGAGAGTGCGTCGATTTTTCATGCCCGATCAGTTGTACCCTCTTTATAAGGCCGAAGTTCGGTCGTGCATGGAATACTGCTCGCAACTCTGGGATGGATCCGTTTAATATCTCCTCGATGCCTTAGACACAGGCACATTGCCTTTATAAGCGTGTTCTATCGTATGTACCAGTGTTCTGAACAGCTCTTCTATGTTTCCTCCTTTCCGTTCCACTGCAAGAGCACGCGGAAGCGACTCCGTTGTCACAGCTTCACGGTGACTCCTAATGAATCGCGAACTAATAAGTTTGCTGATTCGTATCTTTTGTCGTACCGTGGAGCTGCGGAACCGTCTTCCCGTCAATGTGTTCTCACCTTCTTTTAAAGAACCTGTTGGTTAGTCAGGATCATGAATCTTTTTCATTTACCGGCAGCAGCCCTAGCCGAGGTTCGGCCGTCCTGGCACCCTTGTGCCTGCTGCCTCGGGGCTGAGTGCCTTCAGCACTCGCCCCCAAAGGTCCGGTGAAGCTGTCAAAGCCCTTGGGGCTAACAGCGTAAGTCAGGTCGAAAAAAAAAAAAAAAAAAACTACACCTTCCTATGATGCGGGGTCCGTCAAAAGATGCGTGAAATGGTATCTAAGCAGGCCGGCATGACAGCGGTGACTGATCTTGAACTTTGGTTCAATGCTGATTTGCATTGTACTGTACTTAACACCAGGTGCAGTGCAGACACTATTGTGGACATAAATAACAACATCAATCTTTGGTACAGCAGTGATTTTTTTACGATTATCACAGTAATTGTATGTTAAATTTTTTTTTTTTTTTTTTTCAATTTAACATCATTAACGTCGCTGTCGTTTTCGCGTTTGTCAGTACTCTGAGTGAGAAGTATCCCTACTAATATTATAAATGTGAATGTATGTTTGTTTGTTACGCTTTCACGCGAAACTTACTAAACCGATCATCATTAAACTTTATACACGTATTCTTGGAGGTATTAGAAGTAAGATAGGATACTTTTTATTGAAAAAAAAAATCTATCTAATAATATTATATAATAAATAAATATTTATGCCCGTTTTTGTAACTATTTCGAATATAGCTTTACTCCTATTGGTGATAGCGTAATGTTATACAGCCTAAAACCTTCCTCGATGATTTGCTCTATGAAATACGAAAAGAATTTTTGAAATCGGATTGGTAATTCTAAGATTAGCGCGTTCAAACAAACAAACTTTTCCACTTTGTAATATTAATATGGATTAAAATACAAGATAGATTGCGACAACTTTTGCACAAAATATAACTAAAACCCAATCGTTATAATAATTAATATAGATTTCTATTTTTTTTGACACCTTTTTTTTTACTATTTGTCGATTGTACTCAAGTAGGATTAGGGGTAAGAAAATTATTATATCAGTGTTTTTATATCAATTTTAACCATTACATACACAATTTTCCAAAACATTTTCTTTGGTTTCCTCTTAAATAAAATTCTCGTAGGTATTCTTTTAAAAAATTTACTCATACGGAACCATGTTTTATGTGACACGAACGTTAGTTATCATTATCAGTGTCAATAGCGCGGACACTTGTACGTTATCGCCACATCATCTCAGTATCTACAATACCTCCATTATCAGTGTATAATACACCGTGCGGCGGCGTGTTCGCGACACTTTCCAACTATCACTGTGTCACGGCTAAGGTCGTCTGCAAACTCACGATTAGTCGCATTTTTTTTTATAGTATGCAGTTTTTGTCGTTTTGATGAAAATTTCACCTGATCTTAAGTGACGATACAGCCCAAGTTGGTGGACACGTTACACCTGTGGAGCGACTTTTCTCGTAGATTTGGTGAAAGATTTTGAACTTGATAGCTAGCCTGGCGATCATTTGATCGAAAGCTCAAGCTTATTGTACGCATGCCGCTTCAATGGATGGTTCGATGGTGAGTTCGAATAAATGCAATATACTTGGCCTTACGGTGAAGAAAAAAAATAACAAAAACATAGCATGATGGTAGAGCCTCGAGTTGAAATCTACCATCAAATAGGTGAATTTGTATTTCAATAGTTACATTTAAGAGCCAATATCTGCACTAGACTTAGCGTATCTTGGGCCACATCTTCATTTAACATTAAAAAAGGGCATGTGCTTAAAAGTCGATATGTGACAAGCGAAACATCACTGTGGATCTCTCCCTCCCTTAATCGTCTCAAGTCGACTTTACTCGAACGGGCGTCACACAAATGGTTGCGGATCTGAATTTCAAAAGCCTTCCGTAATATATTTCACTTCAAAACATCGTGACGAAACCATAGCAAAGATATAAAAGGTTGAGCTTTTTCTAATACCCACCTGCTTAGCTACCACCCTCAAATAGAAAATCTGTAGGCAAGTACCTTATATAGGTGTACTCTTGAGAGCCGATCCCTTCTGTGGACTTAGCGTGTCGACTATCTTGATCATAACATCATTTAACATGAGAAACATAAGCCATCAGGGAGCATTTGGCAGATGGGAAACGTTCAATTATTTTGTACAAATTATGAACTTAAAGTGTCAGTTCACAAAAGGAAATAAATATGGAACAATAAAAAAATTATAAGTACCGAGATTATTGTTTATTGAATAAATAGAAACAACTGGTTCTTCTCATCAACCACTTCAAAGACGTAGCGTGGCGACGCGTGGCGTGGCGACGCGATGCCACACCAACAGACAGTCTGACAGTGCATTAAGTGTTACACGTCGAAATCTCTAAAAAAAAATAGTACAACTTAATAATAATAAGCAGAGAAATCGCACGCGTGTGAGCAGCTTTATTACATTGAAACGGAATGATACGGAACGCGAATCGTCAGTCGAGCGGGTAACATTCGTGTCAAACGCTTTGTCTCATCTAGCTTAATATCAGACGGCAAACGTATCTACCGGGAGTACGTTCGTTTCTTTGTAAATATACCGTTAAAACGTCATTCACCAAATGAAGGCGTACGAGGAACACTCACTCGAGTACGTATACATTGTCTATTCTATTCTAGTTTAGGACAGTTTCAAGCCTAAAAGAATACAACACGTGAAACGGGCAAACGTCTGTAGATGAATGTACAGTATTACTGATTAACAAAATTAAAGGCGTCGTTCAGGATCTCGTTATGTAATGTTTAACGTTACTTCTTATTTTTTTAACTGATTCCAGTTTAAAAAGTCAGTTCTCATCTCTTGGTACTTCGTCATTTAATAACCGATTTGGAAAATTATTTTTTTTATTATAACGTGTACATTTTCTAGAGGTTTTCGATTTTATTTTGTACTCTTTTTTATTTTGTATATTGAGCAGGGAACTCCTCAAAATCGAAGGTTTATGATAGTCTAAGGCAAGTCTAAGTACAAGTTTTACAGTTGCTAAAACAGTAACCGTCAGTGGTTCGTCAAAATATCTGAATATTCCATTTCGACCGGCTGATATAAAAAGTCGGGCTGTTTTGTATATAATATTTACAAATCAAAACGGTTATTCAACTGTAAGAATTCATAGGTAAACTTGTGGTCGCGGCGAAAATCTGCAGCGGTAAACCCATACAGTGAAGCGATGAGGGCTCAGTTGGTAACGTATACCGACGCCGCCTCGATGGACGCGAGTTCGAATCCGTCCAACGATTTTGAGCGCCAGTGAGCCTTTTTATATGCCCATCTGGCTAGCTGCCATCCTCAAGCTGACAATCTGCCGCCAAAAACCTATAGGTGTATTTCGGCGTTTGCACTTGAGAGCCATTCCATCCACTAGGCTAGCCTTTTTTACCATCTTCAACCACGTGGTCATATAACATCAGGTGAGATTGGGGACATAACGCTAAACATAAAAAAAATCGATGCCCCTTGAGAAAAACGACGGTTGGGAGCCATGGAAGCTCTAAATAAACATCTTAGTATCGTAAAAACGATAAAAAGTAAAACCTAGTTAGTAATAGATTATTATTAAGTGTATAAAGCGATGATAGCTCAGTGGTAGTGTGTACGACTTCGCGTCAAGGGACGTGAGTTCGAATCCAAGCACCTACAATGAGCTTGAGCTTTCGGTGAAGGAAAGCATCGTGAGGAAACCATAGCATGGTGGTAGGGCTTTTTCTAATGCCCGCCTGGGTAGCTACCACCCTCTAGTTGTGAACGTGCCGCCAAATACCAATAGGTGTGTTCCGGCAGCAGCACTTGAGAGCCAGTTCCTCCACAGATTTAGCGTGTCCACCAACTTGGGCCGTATCGAAACTTAAGATCAGGTGAGATTATGGCTATAACGCTAACCTTAAGTATAAAAAAAAAAAAAATCTTTTTTTTGTACTTCAGTTCCAACGATGCAATGCTGGATATGATAACGGACCTACAATCAGAACGGATGGACTCTCAGCGAGCGGAGCTCCGCCCCGTGCCCAAGAAGCTCAGCAAAGAGACCAAAGGCACTTCTCTGCCGGGACTCCGCCCCCAGCAGACCACCAGCTCGAAGCCCGAAGACGACTTCCTCGAGATGATCGCTCGTGTTCAGGTGACTAATATTAAATATGGGATGTATTTAAAACTTATTATTGTAATTTCAAGAATATTATTGTAATTCATAAAATTATAATTTTCTTTTTTTGCAGCGATGATAGCTTAGTGGTAGTGTGCACGGACTCCGTGTTTAGGGACGTGAGTTCGAATCACTGAACCTGAGTTTTCGGTGAAGGAAAACATCGTAAGGAGACCATAGCTCGGTGGAAGGGCTTTTTCTAATGCCCGTCTGGGTAGCTACCACCCTCAAGCTGAATATGTGCCCCCAAAATACCTATTGGTGTGTTCCAGCAGTTTCATTTGAGAACCAGTAACTCCACTAGAATTAGTTTATCTACCATCTTAGATACTTAAAATCAGGTGAGATTGTGGCCACAACGCTAAAAACCTTAACAATTTAAGAAAAAAAATCCTTAAGTATTTATTGCGTTGTCATTTGGAGTTCATGGTAAATTTAAATATATATACATATATATATATACAATATATATGTATACATACACACATATATATATATATATATATATATATATATATATATATACAATTAAAATTAGGTATAGTTAGTAGGATTATGGCGAATGTATCGTGATGTTACAAAAAAAAAAAAAAGTTGTATTGTTTATAAAATAAAAGAAATAATTAAGACATTGTATTAGATGTAAGACTAGACTAAGTCTGTAATAGTTACAAGACATGAAGCAAAGAATGCGCTCAAATAAAATTAAAAAAGGCAAAATAAATGAAAAAATTATTATTAACAAAGTCCCTAATCATGTTAGGGGTGATTAAATAAAATATATATATGACAATTTATATGACGAAGGGGGGGGGGGGCTAAGAGCATTGCTTACTTCTGCTGACAACGTGAGCGGAAGGGTCAGATATTATTAAAAAATGTACTTACGAATTATTTTTTTTTATACCGAATGCTTAGCTTCGTGACCTTATTCTCACCTTGTCTTAAGTGACGATACGGCCCAAGCTGGTGGACACGCTAAAACTGTAATTCTTGAACAGTTATCTTATAGGAAGTAAGTCGCATAATCAATTCCACTAAAATGATATATTCCAGGGCTCACGTCTCGAGGACCAACGTACAGAGATGCCGCGGCCTAAACCGGAGGAGAGGCCGAAGACAGTGCCTGATGATGACTTCTTCGCTCTGATCATGAGGGCCCAGGCTGGGCGCATGGAAGACCAGAGAGCTACGGTGCGTTACTATATATATATATATACATATATATATACATATATATACATATATATATATACATATATATATATATATATATATACATATATATATATATATATATATATATATATATATATATATATATATATATATATATATATTCCACCAATTATACTTTGAATTGTCATAGGGTTTTATTTTTAGTGACCTTTCTTTATTAGTGTGTACGGATCCCGCGTCAAGGGACGTGAGTTCGAGTCCAGCTACAACGATCTTAAGTTTTCCGGTGGAGGAATGAATACATCTGGATGGTTATCACGTTCAAATTGAAAATCTGCCGCCAAATACTAATACGTGTGTATTTCCGGCAGGTGCTACTTGAGTGTCAGCCCCTTCACTAGGGTAAGCGTGTCTACCATTTTAGGCCACATTGTCACTTAAAAAAAACAAAATGAATAATATCTCTGAATGAATACTACAACTACTGTTTTGTTTGAAACAAAGGTTTTAAAAAATCCCACTTCTGAACATTTTGTATTAGGTTATTACTGTAAAAAATTTAAGGCTACCTCTGCGTTTTCTTCGTATTGACTAAGGTCCTTAACCCGAATGGTGTTGCCAAACCCCAAAAGTTTTTTAATACGGGCCCAGCAAGTACTAAATCCCTTCAGCTGTTTTTCTATAAGCCGGTATCCGGATCGGGTGGTATATAGCTGTCAAAGGGCTAGTGGGATGGACGGTCACCGTTTGTTTTCCCCCCTTTCTGACTGACTACTTTTAGAAGCGACGATGGCTCAGCTGTTGGTATATACGATCTCACATCAATGAAGTGAGTTCGAATCTCTGTAATGAGCCTGAACTTTCCATGAAAGAAAACATCGTGATGAAACCATAGCATGGTGGTATGACTTTTTCTAACACCCGCCTGGCTTGCTACCGCCCTCGAGAGGCAGCCTCTCCACTAGGCCTAGAGTATCCTCCATCTTGGGTCACTTAACATCACGTGAGATTATGACCATAACGCTTAACTTATGCAGTGTAAAAATATACTTCCCAGTTCGGCCATTTTGAGGAGAAAAGAAATGCGAATTGTATTTATTTTACCTGACAGATCCCACTGCAAGAGAACCGCGCGAACAAAGGTGGATCAACCACCAAGAAGTAGTAATCGAAGCCTAGACTTTGTGCTAATGTGAAGTTAGTAACGATGCCGTTCTAGATATTTCCATTATCGATTCAATGTATATGTTTTTATTTAATGTATTATATTTATAAGCGTGTACTGAAATTTGGATAATCTAAATTATACGTTAATGATATGCCAAAAATATACATTTTTGTATACATATACAGTAGGCCTAATAATTGTTTTTTTTTTTTTTTTTGTTTGCATATTTTAATGTGATATGTCAAGTGATTTTTATAATGAAACAAATTTTGTGGTGTTTTAATGTAAGGTGATAATTTTTTTTCAACATATTATTTTTGTCTGTTACTCCAATGAAATTGTATTTTCTTATCATATTTAAAGAAATTGCTAAAGGTCACTAAAGATTTTTACAAATTCCAAAAATAGTAGTTTTTTTAAATTATTAATTGGCAACTTTTTACTCGTTCTGGTGAAATTTAATAGCCAAAGACACAATAACTTTCCCGAATTTGTATGTATTTTTATTAGAATACACAGTAGATATAAAAATGTGTTTATTATGGTAAAAGAGGGGGGTGGAATTAATTGCATGTGAACTTTAAGATAATGTGCCTCAATCGTAGAAATCATTCCAAAGTCAGTTAAGTTAAGATCCACATTGAAACTTGTTGTGAAAAATATATACAATTTTCTTTCATAGCAGGGTAAAGTCACTGTGCCTGAATCCTAAAGTAGTGGTGACCATCGAGAGATAAGTGATTCGTTAACGGTCCTTACTGTCCGATTACTATAGCTGCCTGTTTGTTAGATTTGCTATACACTAGTGATGGCGTTTTTTTTTTCAATATCGATTCTTAGATCTATTCGAATCAAAACCAAATGAATTGACGCACAAAAATAAAATTGATATCCAAAAGATCGGTCTAGCAAAAATCGTTTTCTTTTCGATATACTTTGCGTACTTATGTTTTAATTTAAAACCCATCGAAAAACAAAGAGTACGTCACAGTAATTGATTTTATCATTCTTCAAACATTAAAATAATTGTAAATAATGTTTTATGAAAATACATAATAATCGAACCTCGATTTTTAGGGGATAATATCGATTCGTGTCAGATCGATTCTGGTCTCTGCTTCGATTTAAAAAAAAAATTGTAACCTAATAATCGATTCATAGATTAATCGATCTCAGAATGCCATCCCTGATATAGACTAGCTGATGAGAACCGGTAAAACTGAGAGTCACTTGTGCAGATTTATGACTCTGTCTGCTGTGGCCTGTACTCCGGGTACTGAAGTCAGGGCCGGATTTTCGTATAGGCTCTATAGATCAAGGGGGCCCCCTACATTCAAGGTGTTAGCAAAATTAAAATTACGATATTATATAAACAGTGAACACTAAAACTCTGGACCGAAAAAAAAGGACATTCTACACATATGAGTAATAAACAAACATAATTGGTTAAGATAAATGCGAGGGGTGAATGGGCCCCGCAAGTAGAGTAGCCTGGGGCCTTTTTTTCATCGAAATTCGGCCCTGACTAATGCCATATAAATAATAAAGTAACCTACTACCACGTTTTTATATTGGACTAAAAAGTATAGAATAAAAGATTGGAAACGAAAAAAACTTGGGGTGCATGTTTTTTTTTTATACGTTTTAGTCCATTAGAAAAACATGGTACATTCTTTTTTTTTATTAGGGTTATGTGAATTAAATTTTGATATACTCTGTTCATCTGTCAGTATTAAAATACGTTGATCTATCGTATCTATATCTCCTCCGTTTTTCTTTTTGTTCTACATTTCATGCATTGCCAGCCACTATGGTGCAAATTGCAAGTATCTAGGTCATCTGGAAGTTAGTTTAAAATCAATTTCAACATTTTAGCCACACGAGTATAGGAATTAATAGAAACTTGCTAAAAAACGTATTTTCAGTTTTCAATTTTTAATATAATGAATTTTAATGAGTCTAATTACTAATTGTAAAATATATTTATTAAAATATCTTCTTAAAACTGAATATATATGGGTTGTAATGGAACATATAATAAATCATTATAAATGGTGATTACCTATTTATATTATGATAATTAGGCATGCTAAGGATTGATTAGATTTTTTGTTGTTGTAACAATTATAAGGATTTAGTGTATTTTTAACAACGATATCATATACTTTATCGATTGTAGTTCGATATCGATCGTGTTTATTATTAAAAATAATATAAATATATCAAGCCTTTTCTGGAAAAATATCGTAAACGACAAAAATCTTTTGAACGATTTTTTTTTAATTTGACCTCTTAAAATATCTTTGAAAACTAATCATTGGTTAATTAAGAGCAATAATTCATATTTTTTTATAAATATATTCTTTTCTGTCGCTACAATTTTTTCTGAAAAGGCTCGATATGACCCTTAAATATATACCGATATATTTTTACATAATATTTTTTTTTTTTCGGTATAGTTTTAACATTTTTAAGCGTTAACATAATATTCGCACTATTACGCATTTAACTGTCCGTTTTAATTTTTGATTATTATTTTTTAATAACTCATTCCATCAAAATCTTATAACGTACTAAATGTATAGATTTATTTGGGGATGTTATGGATATAAGATGTCGGATACGGATATCTTACTAGCGGTTCGATCGGTTATGGATATGGATACGGATTTTTGGATATCTGGTTTTCAGATATTATAAGAATTACGTTTAGATAAAAAAAAAACGGTACTATATTTGTAACACTATTAATTTGAGATGGTTATAGTTAATAATTCGAAATATTGGTATGTGATAATGGTTGGTTTTGGTTTTGGTTTCGGTCACGGTAGCATTGGGTTTCGGATATGGAAATCTTAAGAGCGGTTCGATCAGTTTCAGATACGAATATGGATATGTCGTATTTCAAATATTTTCGGTGGTGCACATAAATTTTATTTGTCGAACAATTATATACATATAAAGAATAGGTAGTATATTACAAGTGAAAAATATTTACTTGAAATAAGGATATTTTATCTAATTTTTACTATTCGGTTACGGATTTTTCAGAAACAGTTCGAAGCGTTTGTGATACGGTTGGATATATTTTTTTTTTTTGGATATCCGATCTCTTCCGGTTTCCATAACATCCCTGCTAATGATTCCATTTATTAGGAATATTTTTATAATCTTTTACTCAGTAATAGTTGTTAAGATATGTTAGTTTTAGTTTACCCGTATGATTGTAATCACTACTACTTATAATCGAGCATTTTATTCTCTATAAATAATCGGGTATATTTTTCGTCTGTATTTTAAAATATATGAATAATAATTCACTAGCACACCGATATATTTTAGTTCCACGGTGAATTAACATTCCGATACGGTTCGCTGAAGTTCTGTTTAGAATCTTGGGTGTAGTTAAAAGATTTTCCCACCAAATAATTTTATCGTTGATAAGACAAGCCTTTATTTTTTAATAATATATTTCCAGATTGTTTTTTTTTTGTTTACTCATACAGCGTCGTAACAATTTTATAGACGTTAGTATATTTATAACACATGTGATCCCATTTTATAGGGAACTCGTCGAATAAAATATTTTATTATAACTTGTCGTTTTGTTTCGATTACAAGATGAAATTTACTTTTAAAAATTAGAAATTATAAAACTTATAATAATCTGTATATGCTATTAATTTGAACGATACTGTTGTCCTTTTCTAACGCGTTTAGCCTTGTATCTGTCTTCCCTTTTTCGCTGGTTTGGTATATCTTGTAGTGTGTATGTATTATTTTGTATATGTATTACTGCGAATGATAGTGTTATCCTTTTCTAATGCGTTTAACTTTCTATCTATCATCCTTTTTCCACAAGTTTGGTATATCTCGTAGCGTGTATGTGTTACTCTGTATATATATTACTGTGAATGATAGTGTCGTCCTTTTCTAATGCGTATAACTTTGCATCTATCTTCCCTTTTCCGCAAGTTTCATATGTCTCGTAACGTATATGCATTACTTGTATATATATATTACTGTGAACGATAGTGTTGTCTTTTCTAACGCGTTTAGCCTTGTATCTGTCTTCCCTTTTCCGCTCGTTTGGTATATCTTGTAGTGTGTATGTATTATTTTGTATATGTATTACTGTAATTGATAGTGTTGTCCTTTTCTAACTCGTTTAACTTTCTATCTATCTTCTCTTTTCTTCAAGTTTGGTATATCTCGTGACGTGTATGTATTACTCTGTATATATATTACTGTGAACGATAATGTTGTCCTTTTCTAACGCGCTTAGCCTTGTATATATCTTACCTTTTCCGCTGATAAGTGGATGGACTACTGGTAGCGTTAGTTTGTGGTGTCGCTTTCTAACGCTTCTTAGCTCGTATCTGTGCTTCCTTTTCAGATTCGCTGAAATATTTACTTGTTGTTTTACTTTTGCAACGTTTTTGTATAAAAAACGCTATTAAAAAGTTCTGGCTTCTCGGTAAATATTTTTAGGCCTAGTCGTGTGGTGGTACTCCGCTATTGAACCGAGAGGTCGCGGGTTACATTCGCCTGTTCCGGACTGTGCGAGTTGTAAACATATTCAGTTCTAATTTTACAATAAAAAGAGTAATCTATAACTTGCCTTAATATGTATCAACTTACATATTTATTATATGTATACATTTTAAATATAATATTTGGTGACTTAGTAATCATCTTTTATTAATTATCGTTCTGCAAATATAAACACGCTGTATAATAATTTCATTTAACAGTCACACAATTATGTGTGTATGTGATGACGTCACATAAGTGATTGTCTAATCCGTCGATTTTTATAAGCAATATAGTAATTAGTTAACATAATAAAAAAATTAACGGCGTTGTCGAATAATCTTCCTTCAGCTCGCTGGTCAATGTAGCTTACTGTTTTTATAATGTTAGCTATGGTTAGGGCCTATATTAATAAATTGTAAGGAAAAGAATGTTCTAGACTAACGGTGGCCAACCTTTTTATAAGCAAGTGCGCAATGAAAAGTTTTTGCAGGACATCGGGCGCATGGGTTACTTTTTAGGTGGGTTAGGAAAGGGAGTAAATATAAACATGAAAGTGAGTTTGTTTGTTTGTTTGTTACGCTTTCACACCTAAAGCGCCGAATCGATTATGATGAATTTTTGCATAGAGATAGATGGGAACCTGGAGACGGTGATAGGCTAGTTTTTCTCACGAAAACCTTATTTGAAGTGGGATAAAGAGAGGGTTAGCACTGTATGAAACGTTTTATTACTTCATCTGATTTGTTTGACAAAACAATGTTAACGAGAGCGAAGCCGCTCGTCAAATCTGGTATTATAATAAAATGGTTATAGTACCACTGTGAGATGTAATAACTTTACATTACTTTAGAAATGTTTTTATATGGTTTAGAAGGGTAGTTTAAAATGTTGCAGCGGACGCATTACAGATCAACCGCATGCGAAACTTAAACCCACGGGTGTAGGGTTGGCCACTTCTATTCTAGACAAACGTCATTCGTGATGATTTAATTATATCCATTATGTAAATATAATCCAGTTTGTTTAAGTTTTTATAAAGTGTTCTTAGCTTCATTTCAC
Organism: Actias luna; assembly: GCA_039707435.1. Lineage (NCBI taxonomy): Eukaryota > Metazoa > Arthropoda > Insecta > Lepidoptera > Saturniidae > Actias > Actias luna. The sequence goes on along the minus strand of JAZHAC010000001.1, from coordinate 19,423,754 downwards.
TGTCTAACGTGTACTGTCATAAAATGTTGAATGAAATTTATTACTTCCATATTATCTCGAATATTTAATGTGATTACTATGTTTTTATATAAGATATTAAATTTTCCAATAGACAAGAGATATCGTGCCTAAATTATCTGTAGTATTAGATTTAAAAATAAAAGTATATATAAAAATTATTATAGTAAATAGTGCCCAATAGCCACAATTTGTTGTCTGAATATGTAATATTTATTTATACGTTTTCATGGCAATTGGACATTTGATAGATGACCATATAGACCATGGTATACCATAAGTCAATTATCCAAGTGCGCTAATAGCTTATTTCATGTTCAAAACTATTTTTTTTTCTAACATTCCCGATAAAGCTTTTTAGTATAATCGATTCTAGCGCATAAAAGCAACAGTGAGTCCGTTATTCAATTGGTTTATTAACAGAACTGGTGATAATAATAGCAATTGACGAAGCACTGACGTATTGTATAACTTAACCGTAACATTGAAACTAATGTATGAGTATCCGTTAACGATTAATAAAGTCCAAATTAAATATTAGAACTTGGGTTTCATTCTGTACCTTCGCTTAAAGTTTACCGAAGTTTTGTAGCCGTGAAGTTGTGGAACCGTCTTCCGGTCAGCGTGTTCATTTCTTCCTACGATATGAGATCCTTCAAAAGAGACGAGAAGAGATACCTGAACGGGCCAACATAACGGCAGTAACTGGCAGTGAATTTAACTTCACCGTCAATCGCGGCTGATTTAAATCGTTCTGTGCTTAACATTAGAGGTGTAGAGTAACGAATAAAAACGTAGACGTGACGTAAAAATGACGTCGACATCGCATCGTTCGCACTTTGTATATTTAGTAGGAAAATACGAAAATATGTGAGTGCGTTCGTGAGTAACGTAAGTGATTCGTAAGTAACGGCTTTGAAAGCTTCAACGATCTTTTCGGGGCTAGTACTGAGGCGGCGGTCGCAGGGGTGTCAGAATCACCGAACCTAGCCTTGGCCTGCTGCTGGAAATAACAAAGATTCGCCAGCCTAACTGACACACGGGTCCTAACTTATTATTTAGTGATCCTAACAAGCACCTTTTCGTCCAAGTCGCACATTGGTCGCAGGGATAGTCCCTTATAGGACCGTACTTAACGTGTGGGTGTGCAGCAAGATCTACTAGATGATGTACACGTTACTTAGTAACGAGTTCGTACGGTTTGTTACAACTCTACTTTTTTTATTTTATACTACTTAAGGTTTAGCGTTATGGCCATAATCTCACCTGATCTTAAGTGTCGATACGGCCCAAGTTGGTGGACACGCTAAACCTGTGGAGGGACTGGCTCTCAAGTGCTGCTGCCGGAACACACCTATTGGTATTTGGCGGCACGTTTACAACTTAAGGGTGGTAGCTACCCAGGCGGACATTAGAAAAAGCCCTACCATTATGCTGTGGTTTCCTCACGATGTTTTCCTTCACCGAAAGCTCAAGCTCATTGTAGGTGCTTGGATTCGAACTCACGTCGCTTGACGCGGAGTCGTACACACTACCACTGAGCTATCTTTGTTTCAAAATTAACATTAGATGCAGTGCGTCATAAAATAGATAGTTTTTGTAGCGTGTAGCCACAGCTGTCGGTGATTCTTCCACAAGGCTGTGTTAATCTACCATCTTGGGCCATATCATCACTTAACATTAGGTGATCTTGTGACCCAACGCTAAACTTATATGTATAAAAAAGTTAAGACTATGAAAATCGCCTGGTGAAAACAATATTTAGCTACGAGCGTGTGACCCTAAGGGCCTATAATTAAAAGAAGAAACACTGGCGAAAACTCTAAAAAATTCAAAAAAATTACAAAACTTTCTTTTGCAATGAATGTAGTTTAACCTTCCATAGTGTTAATATAAAGTTTTCCAGTGTAAAAGTGTTTCAAACAGTACTTTTCTGAATGAAGCATACCTTGATTCTTTTCTACGCCCATGGTATATGTAAAACATCAGCCCAAGCCGAGGTTCGGCCATCCTGGCACCCTTGCGCTCGCTGCCTCGGAGCTGAGTGCCCTCAGCACTCGCCCCAAAAAGTTCGGTGAAGCTGTCAAAGCCCCTAAGGTTAACAGCGTACGTCAAGTCGAAAAAAAAGGTATATGCAAAATGTTGTGCTAATCAGTTAAGACATGAAGCCGTAGTATACAAATTCATAATCTCATTTATAATATTAGTTGAGACGCCTATGTACCGATGTGCGGTAGCTAAATAAAACGTATATAGGTAAGTGTTGACTAATAGAAGTGTGTGCGCTGTCCCTGATATCTGGCAACACGGGAGTTTAAAGTGTCGCTGCGATCTGTATTAGTGGGTAGTATATTACCAAGTTGCCGTACGCTCCTCTCACCTTTGGCCTAAGCCTGTAATGCGTTTACGCATTGCGACGAGGAAATCCGTAAAGAATACGGTTTCAATCATCACGTCAATAATAAAAAAGTTAATTTTGTGAGAAATTCAGAAACTGATTCCCTAATAAACGAGGTGATGTTGATTGTATACAATAAGGATTTACTTTTTATATAAATTAAAATATGATAGGTAACCAAAGATACATAGAAAAAAAAAAAAATGAATAGTATTGCTACATAAATCACACACCCACTCAGGCGTGCGGCCATTCAAAGACACTGATGTGTTACTAAATAATAACGAAAATAATGATTTGAAATTTATTTTTATGATTGGTACATCTACATTATTTATAGCATATCATTTGCACAATCACTTGTTGGTGCCCCAATTTTCATCACGATAATTCAAGCCATACTACTGTTATAAAAGGGCATCAGACACTTATAGTTAGATATGAACGCTTGGTCGATTATGGACGTGCGACTTAATATCACGCGTAAGCGTGGCCGTAAGTTCCAAACCTCAACATATCAATACGATTTTTTTTTATCTTTTTAGTTAGTACCGCGTTTGATTTATCTTTCTCGTTCTGGCAACAGCCCAAGCCGAGGTTCGGTCACTAGTTCACCTTGCGCGAGTTGCCCCTCGAGCTTGAGCGCCCTTCGCGCTCGCCCTCTAAGTCCGGTCAAACTGTGAAAGCCTTTCAGGCTAACAGTAAAAGTCTCTTCAAATATATATATATACATATATCGTTAGATAAGAATTTCATGATTCGTTAAATTTGCATAAGTAATTCCTAAAATACTTATACTAACTGATAAAAAAAATTAGTCAAAGCCTACAGATTTTTATATATAGTTAAAATATAAATAACTAGCTGTGTCCGCGACACCTTTCACGTATAAATAAAATTTTATTTTATCATTTTCATAAAAAAAAATATTATATGTTATGCCTATGTTACTCAGGGCCAATGTAACATACTAATGATGAACGAATTTTTGAAATCAGTCCAGTAGTTCTTGAGTTCATTCGTTAGAAACAGAAATACAAAGCTTTCCTTTTTATAATATTAGTATAGACTGCATACTCATAAAAACTTTTTATTTTTAATAAAAGGTGAAAAAATATTGCGAGACATAACGTGATAAACACCTTCAAAAATATATAAAAATTTATTTTAAAAGCTAGATGTTATAACACCAGTATGATATAAAGTATTTTAAATATATCTGTTTATTACGTATGTATTATCTATTCATAATTTCACTATCTATATTCTTCGATAATCAATAACTCAAACACAGTACCTACTTATTGCGGTCAGGAATAATATAAAATTACGTCCATGTAACAATAATCTTTTGTATACACCAATATTTATTATATGTTTTAAATTACTTATATTATATAAGGCAAGAGTTAAAATTTGTTATCTATGCCATCTAGCGTATCTTTACAAGACTAATTAGAGATTTACTAAGGATTGTTATCTAGTTCGAATTATAATGTTAAAATTAAAAAAATTACACTACTAGATTATTCGGAATACAATATGCATTTTATTGGAAGATGGTATCTAAAAGGTGCAGTACCTTCTAGAAAAGTAATGAATTAAAAGTAATTTCACTGGCGCAGCGACGTTTTTTATAGATAGTCGCTAGAAGTTCTTCTTTTTTATTCTTGGCAACTCAGTCCCTTTATAGACTAGTACTGCCCTTTTCAAGTGATAAGATTTAGGTATTTTGGGCAGATGAAACTATCTTCAACAAGATGGTGACTCTCTTTTTGAAGTTCTTTTGACAGTTTATGTGGAAATTAATATATCATGTCCCGAACGATTATTTACAGTTCACTTCACCTATGCTCTTCAGCTGCACTGCATCACGTAAAATGTCGCCTAAATTACACAATATAGGGCTAAAAAACTATGTATATGAATTAAAATAGAAATCACAACATGACAGATCAAGATCCCGCCAAAACCTCCAGCTACAAGTTGATACTATGTCTAAACGTAAACAAATGATTGTGACAGTTATGAAGTTATTTGACAGCCAGCGAAATATCATTTTTATGTCATAAGCGATATTCTTATTAGAATACTTGTTTTTATATAGTTTTTTTCGTGAACTAAGTATAAAAACTACTGTGATATATAAAAAAGTGGTTTTTCCGTCGTAGAGTGCCGTGTTAAAGTGAGTGTTTTGGCTTAGTGTGTGCCCGTGAAGCTTCCATGGTTTTGTACGAGGAATTCCCAATTTTCTCGACGATACAAGTATCACGAAACGTCGCATGTAAGTACGATTACTGTGAATGATAATTTTGCGACATCATCAATCGTAATTATTATGCTTTAAGTAAACCTCGTTCCGGGGTGTGATTACGTTTTTATTTTTCCTTTCATTGACGCTTATCTTGTCATTTATTAAAATTTATTTAATCGGAATTGAATTTACATAATTAGCATTACAAAATCTATATCACTTTAATACCTTTGACATATGATCTTTGTGTTATTAATTTCCAACCTTGGTTCAAGATAAAGATTGATATAAATATGTATTATTGGTTTTTATAAGTTTCCTATATTGGCTCTGTTTATCAGTTTTTATTTAAGAAGTATAAAGATATATTGTATATTTTCTTAAGCTAAACTGATTAGGTCTATACTTTTATTATAAATATATGAAGTTTAAAATTCAGATGTTTGTTGTAGGTGATCTTAAATATTACTGATTGGATTTTGTTACTGTTTGAAAGTTTTGTTAGATCTGTTATTTTATCGTTATAAAATTAAAGACACATAAATATTTAGGAGTTATTCATAAAAGTTGACACTTATGGGGGAAGGGTGTCACTTACTGTGACAAACAGACATATGAGGCCCAAGAAAATATGATGTTCGCAGTTCATAAACTATGTTGTAAATTTTGCATGTTTATCAAGATATTTTTAAACTGTTATTATGATAATTATTGAAGATACTTATTGATTTATTAAACTTTTATAATGAATAAATAAATGAGGGGTATTGAATCAAAGGTAGCTAAATCCAAGTTGGATGTTTTGTCATAAAATGACAATAATATCAAATTACATAAAAGTATCTACATAAAAAAAACTTTGGTATGATTTTTATGCTAATCAAAGCTCACTGTCAAATTACTTATACTACATACTTTATTAATTTATATAGAAATCATGAAGTTGTTTTTGTTACCAACTTTTAGATTTAGCTGTCTTTGATTATGACTGAAATGGATAAAGCTGGCTCTGTTGCTAAGATAAAACTGATGATGTGACAAACCTTAATGTTGTCCTACTACTGTATTGATAAATAATAATTGGTATTGGATGTATATTGTAATAGAATATAATTTGACATAACATTTCAGCAGTCAATTTCATCTGTAAACTTTGAAGATAAGGAGAGAGTATTTTCCATACATACAAAACAATCATAGAAAAATGAAAAGCAATAAGCAATTTTTTTAATCAAGATTATTTGTTATCGTTCAGTTGACTTTTCACTGAGTATCAGTGAAATATTAATAGAAAATTGTTATGGAAACTGCTAATGTAGTAATCTAAATTCTTTAATGTGAAAGAATTCATTAAAGTCATTTCAATCATTTTTGAGTAAATCGTGAAGTCATACAATAAATCTCCTTTTCTGAAGTTTGATTAGATTATGCATACAAAACTTACAATGCTAAAATTATTTTTTTTTATACTTAAGCTTTAGCGTTATCGCCATAATCTCACCTGATCTTAAGTGACGATATGGCCCAAGTTGGCAGACACGCTAAACCTGTGGAGGAACTGGCTCTCAAGTGCTGATGCCGGAACACACCTATTGGTATTTGGCGGCAGGTTTACAACTTGAGGGTGGTAGCTACCCAGGCGGGCATTAGAAAAAGCCCTACCACCATGCTATGGTTTCCTCAAGATGTTTTCCTTCACCGAAAGCTCAAGCTCATTGTAGGTGCTTGGATTCGAACCCACGTACCTTGACGCAAAGTCGTGCACACTACCACTGAGTTATCATCTCTTCACCACCTTTGCCACCACCACCAATAGACCAGACGTCATGTTGGCAGACAGGTATAAACAAAGTATAAGAGTTATTTATATGATGATGAAACCCCCACATAAATCAGTTTAAATCAGTTCTCAATCGAGAAGATATGACATAGCAAACACTTGAGAAACTACTCGTTTTGGAAAGCCACATAAAATGGCACATTAAGACTTTCTTTTTACTTTTATTACACTTGGATCCTGATTTTTTATCATAATAAAAAAAGTTGACATACATATCAATGTCAATAATAAGTAGTTATATTATTTTGATTTTGAATATTGTAAATCAATAATGTCAAGCGCATCAGTAGTGACTTAGTTTTCGCCAAATTTGCCTTTCACTTTATTCCACATGTTTGCTAGTTCCTTGTTTTCCCCAAAATTTATTCTTTCACCGGCTCACCATTTTACTTTTAATTAGATATTCGCTAAGTTTTTAAAGATTTGTGATAAAACATTACGAAAAAAAATTTAAACACGTGGAATACTCGATTGCATACAAATCACTAATATTGTGCGCGCAAGAAAAGACTGCGCGCGACTGGTAGTGTGCATAATGTTGCCAGCGTAACGAATCTTTTTTCTATCATTTAATGAAGTGATAAGTTATTTTACAAACTAAAAGTAATTGAGATTTATTAGCAAAATACAGTTGGTGCACTAGGTTATTTCGATTAGGATATAATATAAAAAAAGAAAATAAAACATTTTTTCTGTAATGCGCCTTTTTGCAATTGCCCAAGTCTTTTCGATAGGATCTACATCGCAGTGGTACGGTGGTAAACAAAGAGCCTCATGTCCGTGTGGATTTAACGTTTGGCAAATATCATACTGCTAGTCCCCTTTGTGCCTTTTTATAAATTTATATACTTGAGGTTTTGTCCAAAAATCGTTCTATATCATTATAATCATAATCCACTCTTTGAGCTCTGCATTTTTAGTTTTCATTTTTCATTCATGTCGTCGTGATAGTCTCTTGATTTTTGGAGGTGGTACGAAGCATGAATATATGTTTCGTCAAGACAAATAATAGACCGATTTTCTTCCTGACGATTTTTGTGTAGTCTTAGAACGTATTTGATCTCTATTCTGCTATATTGCTACGTTGTCTTAAGTTTTCGTTTGGACTGGCACTTTTTGTAAGTGTAACCCATATTAATTTAGGATGCTTTTTAAAGATGTTATACCATATTTAAAATCAATATCAGCTTTTAATTCCAACCAAAGTTCGTTTATTGTAGGAATTTCCTTTCTTACGATATAAAACAAATGTATTTTATGCCTTATAGTGCACGTATCAAAATCATCTAATTCTCTTTCTTACTGTATCTTGTTTTTTCTGGGGGTCACTACTTTTAAAGATGAAGCTGCTGCTATATTAACCTCTCGAGTGATTCGGGTAATGATGCGTTCGGAAATGTCTAAAACAAAATAATGCAACACATTATTAATAAGGAATAAAGAGGATTACAATTAAATAATTAACAAAGAAATCGAGAATAATACGGAATTTTTAATGAATTGGCAACCCCAAAAATTACCAGTTAAATAAGCAACGCGGGCTCTAACTTTTGAAAAGAAGTTTTTGGCGGGATCTTGATCTGACATATTGTGATTTTTATTTTTATTCATGTACCTAGTATTTTAGTCCTATATTATGTAAATTAAGGTGTCATTTTACGTAATGTAGTGTAGCTGAAGAGCATAGTTGATGTGAATTGTGAATAATCATTTGGAATATGATATATTACTTGTCACAAAAACTCCCAAGAGAGCGTCAACAAGATATCATCTTGTTGAAGATAGTATCGTATGCCCGAAATGTCCAATCTTATTATTAGTAAATGGCAGTAATAGTCAGTCTAATATGCCAAGAATAAAAAAGAACTTAGGAAAATGATAACATAGGTCCGTTATTGTGGTTCGTCTTCACAATTACGCTTAACCTGCAAAACAATAATTCTGCCAGTACTTTTAATCTCCTTCGGCATACTGCTAGCTGCTTAGAAAACTAATAAAAGCACGGACCACAAAACACTCTCTTGACACCTGACGTAAACAACAAAATGGCGACACACGATTAGTTCTGATTTTGGCCGCGCGCAGACTTATTTTGCGCGCACTATACGGGCATTTTGGTATTGTGGAAACGAAGCTCTCCGATTGGTCAATTTAAATTTTAGCTGAGTTTGATTCTAATCGAATTTTGATTTGACTCTACATATTCAAAGTACAATAAATTATTCATTCATTCATTCTTCTGTGAATTAATTGTGGGTATGTAAAGTCCTTTACACTTGACATTGGCAAAATTGCCTATTTGCAAATACAGGTCATCAAAAACAAGAACAAGAATAGTTTCGCCGCAACACAGTTTTACTTAGGTATAGGGTTGTTAGTAGGTCGTTTCTTCCAAATAATAAGTAGGCTACCTGATATTGAAAAAGTTTCGAACTACTGAAGGATTCTTCAGTTCACTCCTTACGATCGGATACCGGGCACACATATACGAATATATTATAACAGTGGTAACCCTGAGCTTCGACATATTAAACCGTCGACAGATTATAAGTTTGTTGGTGGTGTATAGGCTTATTGAAAAAGTGATGATATATTGATGTATCGTTATTTTTAATTATACATATCGATATTTTTAGCATATATATTTTGTCCGATATATCGATACAAACTGTCCAATGTTCAGAATTCTATCAAACCATTTGTTTTTTTAACAAATTAAATCAAATCAATCAACTTAATTAATATACAAATAATTAACAATTACCAAATTAATAGATTACAAATCTACCGTCTGTGCATTACTATTTGTGATCACTAATACTGTCTCATATGTGAACATACATAGAAATTTTAGCTATCTCCCGCCATTTTTTCTAAGCCACACCTATGTATTGGTTCCCCATTGATATACTATTTTGATATTTTTGTAATTATTACCTAATAAAAACGAATACTAATAACAATGCCTCCATTTTTATTGTAATTATTATACCATTTGTATAAAGACTAATACTGATATTACATGCATATTGATTTAACTACCCTATTATTGAAAAAACGGAAAATCTATTAACATGAACGATATATCGATATATTTTCCTCGATATATCGACGCCGATATTGATATTTCAATAAATATTGATATATCGATATTTTCATTTCCGATATCCCTAGTGGTGTAACGTACATCTGGCCTGCAACTCTTTTGGTAGCTCGATGTACGCTGGGTCATCACTGACGGTTTTAACACCGTGTGTGTGGTGGTCGCGAATGCGGTACCGTGCAGCTTGTTGCGGAAGTTGATGCCATTCATCCAGCACGGTTCTCCTTAGGCGGCCATGCTGCGGAATACCTTCGCATAAAATTGGCAACACTCCCGTTTCCGAGAGCTTTAATGGAGCTCGAATAGCCACTGGTCATCTGGGTTCATATGTATTAACAAAACTAATATTTTGTTTTTAGTATGTACAAGTATATACCTGTCTCCGCAACTCCCTTCGCGTGTACTTCAATTATGTCTCGTATTTTCCATTTTTAGAGATTTAATTTTATACGAAATTTTATCCTTTAACCCAGATAAATCTTTCCAATGTGATAATAAACGTAATATTTATATCAGTTTGTCAAATTTCATCCAAATACATCCAGTAGCTTATGAGTAACGCGCGTACACAACGGGACAGACGGACAGTTAAAAATTAAAAATAAAGTATTTTTATCAATAATAAAGTCTCTCGATCGAATCGTATTATAATAATTTATTAAAAAAATATTTTATGGGAAGATTTTGTTCTGTGACAGTTTTATTTATTACGTATTACATAAACTTAAGTAACGCTAACAAGGTACTAAACATACTTACCTCTACATCTAGCTATAAATATATTATTTTAATTACGTTGATATTGATATACGTTGATATACGCTCGATATTGAATGGACTTCCGTTCGAACAATATTGTGTAGCTTAGTTAGTAACATAACGTATTAACTGGGCCAACAATGCTGCAGAAATACTAGTGTGATAGTCTAAATAATACTAAATCATTTTTGGGCCAATAACCTCAGACCGTACTCAGTATAACTGACCATAGTTTCATCAGATTACGATGAATGGTTTATTATTGTTTATGGATTGGCAATATATCCAATAATTCTATATTTAAGTTTATGGTCATTAATCGTAGCGACGATATACAGAAATATTTACAATTCAATACCACTGAAAGTAAAAAAAAATGTAATTGTATAAAAAAGGTATGCTATTTTTTGTTGGACGCCTTTAGTCGAAATTACAACTCAAAGATGGGTCACGGTTCGTTTTGTATTTGTAGGCTTATCGTTTTGCTACAATCTCACATAGTTAATGATGTAATCTGAAATTATAATTATTAAGGAACTCGTTCGCGAGTGGAGCTATCTATGAACTTAGCCGAAAATAATTTACCGATTGCTGTAGATGCAAAACAACAAATTCGCTTAAACATATATTTAATAATTTGAAGAAATCTTGGAAGAAGTAATTGTTATATGTTTTAAATTTTAGTCGAACTAAATCCATTTTACTCTGCATTTTCTCGTTATTTGCCAGAGGCCGCCTTCTCGTTTATTTATTACCGAGAAACCAGATACTATATAAAATTATATAGAATAACGTACATTATTTTATAATCAAAAGCCAAAACAAGGTTGTGCAATTATTTCACAATGGTGTATAATGTAATTATGATATTTACATGGCTTACAAATTGTATCAACTCTTAGTAGAGCCCTGCTGCACGTGGTAGGTACTCTCTAGATTCATTATCAATTTACGAGAAATGGTAAAAAGGTAAAAAGCTTTTATAAATTTAGTGACTCTAAAGTTTAAGTAGAATTCCTATTTTGGTCATACTTCTTAAATGTGTTTATATGTATTTTTGCCAGCGTTGAGGAGTCTTATCTTTGTGAGTTGTAAATAAATGTCTGAACTTAAATATTATATAGGTGACAGTTTGTATGTTTGTTATTCAATCACGCAAGAACAGATGTATAGATTTGAGAGACTTTTGAAGCACGTATAGTTTATTAGCTGGACTAACACGGGATATGTTACCCGATAGACTTAATTCTAATGTTAACGCGGAGGATACCACTGGTAACAAGTAATATATTAAAAACAAATCTCTCCCGCCACCTCCACGTCTGTCGATCTTTCCAAAATACTATATACTCAAAAATTATCAAACGGATTTTCCTTCGGTTTTGACTAATAGACGGATTAGTTAATGAGAACGGCTTAACTGCAGTTTATATAGTTCATTATGTTTTCATGTAAATTGGCTGAACTATTTTCCATAATTGTTTAAGATGTTTTCCAAATGTTTGCAGGATTACAAATAAAACAATTCAAGTAGGACGAACATTGGTTAAGTTCTTTTAAACCACCTAATCGACGCAAATGTAATCAAATCAAAAAACACTTTATTCAATTACGTCTCGGGAAGGCGACTATGAACGTCAAAATTACCACGGACTCGGAAAATAACCCAGTCATCGAGAAGAACCGGCAAGATATTCGAACTGGTAATTTTTTTTCGGTTTTTACATACTCAAAAAAAGTAAAGTATTTAATACATATACAGTAGGTTTTAGCGGATGTAAAAAGAGGGGTGTCAATTCCAGACATCACTATCGTTTACATATTGATCCACTCTGTTAAAGCCTTTTGACAGCAACACCCAACGACCGCGTTACCGCCGCCCAAGCCACGCCGCCGAGGCCGAGCGGATAATTTCGCTCCCGCACACCGGCCACGGCCGCCCTCAGCAGGCGCTTGAGCCTAGGTCCGTTCTTTCAGATAAGCCCTCGAGTCGCTCTTCTCGCGCGATACAGTGACAGTGTATATCATCACACCGCACACCATTCATGCACGCCCACACGTTAAGTACACGGATTTGTAAGGGACTACCCTCGCGGCCCTTGAGCGGTTTGCCCGATAAGGTTGTTAATAGAATCACTAAATTAGTAAGTTAGGACCTGTTAGTTAGACTCGCGAATCTTTGTTCATTTCCCGGCAGCAGCTCAAACTGAGGTTCGACCGTTCTGGCAAATAGATAATGTGCTTTGGGACTTTATTAGAAAACCTAACACTATTACCTAAATCCCTTCACTGGTTTTACTGAGTAGTCTAGAGTGGGGTGACTAGTTTGCCATGATTTCTAGTATTTAATTAGCTTACAAAATATAGCTGTATCCAAGTGTCGAACATACATTAAATTGTCAAAAATGTAAAATAAAAATGCAAAAAGATTATATATAACATTGCGATGGAAAAAATGTAGGCAAGTATCTTCTGCTGCCTGTGCGAAACCGGAGCCAGTTCCTAGTATTGAATTAATTAAATATAAAGAAACTTGACCAATATCTAACGGAAATAGGGCAATAATATAAACGCTCATAATTACTTGTCACTAGTGTAATATCGATATAGTTTGACCTATATTTAACGTGACCTTAATCTCTTATATATTGGTTTATTTTAAAATTTACTAAATCCACTACTATTTAAATAAAGATAATATAACTAGATCGAGTACGTTTTGAAGACGGGATATTTTCCACGCCGCTGGTAGTTTTGACGTTCATAAGCGCCATCCCAGGACCTACATTGAACAGTTTTTTTTTTTTACAAATGTTTGTCATATGGCGTAACATTAGTAGACTTTAGCATGATACATTTCGATCATTGTGACCGAGTGAAGTTGATTATACGTAACAAACTGTGGCAGCGACTTCGCGTAGAGCTAAAAATTATATGATAACTTTTGCCCGTATTTGTAACTATTTTCACTACAGCTTTGCTACTGTTGATGGTAGAGTGATATTAAATAGCATAAAGCGTCCCTCAATGAGTTCTCTATCAATTGCCAAAATACTTTTGAAAGCCGACTGTTAGTTCCTTAGCGCGCTCAAACAAACAAACATTTCCGCTTTCTAATATCAATAAAGATAACTGGTACAAACTATTCTATAAAGTTTTACTGTTTACAAATATGATATCACATAGAAAGCTAATCTATATATATATATATATATATATAAATTTGGAGGGTCTGCTTGTAATATTGAATTAATCGGTTTTACTACATGTACATGAATATATACGGTACATATACCAATATAACATTTTTTTACAATTTTTGCCTGTCTGTCTATCTGTTTGTTTCGGCTAATCACTGAAATGCCTGGACCGATTTTGACGGGACTTTTACTGGCAGGTAGCTGATGTAATAAGGAGTAACTTAGGCTACGTTTATTTTAGAAAAAATATTTTATTTTAGAAAAGTAAAGTAATGTTGCAATGTTTATGGACTGTCCAGTACCGCGCGCAGCTCATGTCATGCCACTGGGCCGTCACGTCGGGTGCCTCCCACCAACAAATTAATATTAGTTAAATATATTCATAGTTAAGACAGGACAAAGTCTGTCGCGTCAGCTAGTTTTAAATAACAATCGAGATATCTTTCACTAATAATGCAACATTTCTGAATAACTACAACAATTGTTACCGCCGTGTAAAATATTGCGTTCTATTGATATTCTGTTCTTATTTCACAAGCATACTAACACATTTCACATTATATATGTGCATTTAAGCAAACTTTAATATCGTTTAAGCATGTCGTAACTTCTAGAATCGGTGTTCGCGTCAACATAATAAGCCCAGTGGTGTGCGTCACGTTACAGTGCTCTTATTACAGATTTTTTTTCATCGTCTGCGAACCTGGATTCAATTTAATAATGTTTCGTGTGTTTAAAATTACACTTGAATCCAATAAGCCCGAAGCGAAGTCGAATATACAAAGCGATGTTACCTCAGTCGGTACTGTGTACGGACGCCGCTACAATGGACGTTAGTTCGAATCCCTGCAATGAACTTGAGCTTTCGCTGAAGGAAAAACATCGTGATGAAACCATGGTATGGTGGTAGGGTTTTTCCTAATGCCTCCCTAACTAGTTACCACCTCAAGGTGGTAAATGTTTTTACAATACCGAAACAAAAAAAAAAGAAAGGACTCCATTCTAAATTGGCTACAATACTTCTTTTTGCATAGTTTATAGGTTTAGCGTTATGGCCACAATGTTATCAGATGTTAAGTCACGAGTAAGTGACGCTAAACCTACTGAAAAGAGTGGTTTGCAAGTACAGCTGTACACATTTTTAACTTGAGGGTAGTACATAGCAAGTTGGGCATTAGAAAAAGTCTTACCACAACGCTATGGTTCCCTCGCGATTTTTGCCTTCACCCAAAGCTCAGAATCATTCTAGGTGGATTCGAACTCATAACTATTGAAGTTGGCGCCCTTACAAACTACCACCTGAGCCATCACCGCTTCAAAATCTTTACTTATAATGAATTGTACTTTCTATATTATTTATATTACGTAAACTCAGCGTGTAATCGCTACAGTATTATTGAGAGTTGTGCGAAATTATGTCACACTCGTAAGTCGAACAACTGATAATAGGCCGTCATTACATCGTAAATCAATAAATCGGTCACCGATGTTTATATGAATAACTGTATTCTGATGTTTAAACTTTTTTCTTATTATATTTTTTTGAGTGCTACATACAAATGTTTTGATGATCAATTATATGCTGCGTAGTGGATGAATACCTAAAACTTTCTTACCTTCGCACACATCATTTATACGAAAGGAAATTTTACTTTCGCTTCTCTGAACAACACACATTTGTCCCTTGTGTATTAATTAATATTTCTGGTGTTGGCAAACGGATATTCCTTATGGATTAGCCCAGCGAGGATGTTGCCCTTAATGATCCCATGTTTGTTTTGATCGACATCCTCGTCATATAGCTACACTAACTGTTCCTGCGACTTCGCTCGCGTGGGAATAAAAATTACTAAGTTTTTGTAACTTTTTTCAGTATAGCTTGGTGGTAGCGTGATGTTATATCTAAAGCCTTCCCCAATTACTGCTCTATCAAATACAATATAATTTTTAAAGTCTAACTCGCAGTTCCTAAGATTAACGCGTTCAAACAGACAAACCAACTTTTCGTGTTTATAGTAATTATATAGATATAGATTTCGCCTTAAATGAAGAGCATTGATTTTTTAAATTGAAACTTACCTAAAACACCCTCAGATGTGATATATTGGAAATGAATAATAGATTATGTTTTGAACTAACTGGTGCCTCGCGACTTTCTTCGTGGTATACAGGCCGATTACGCGTGATCGTAATACCTCATCGTAGTCACGTCACTAAAGAGGTGTCTGTGGTAAATTTAAAGTGGACAGATCTAGTTATTTAAAAAAAACTCCACAGTAGAAATATTAAAGAAAAATTTCACACCTTTTACACACGTAGAATATGAAGAATTAAAAGCGCTGAAACACGTTTTTTATATGTCAACATTCTTTATGCAAAATTTTGAGACAAAAGGTGTTGATTTTCTTCCCCCATACAAACTTTACCAGCAACGTTTACATTCTTAGGGGTTGCAATTCGAAAAATCGCTTGTTAGGAAGCTTCTATGTTACAAAAGGGAACTGTATCCAAATTTCATGTTCCTTGCGTCAGTAGACTCGGTTGTGCATTGACGTGTCAGTCAACCAACGTCTTTCGATATATTAGGGTGATGAAACAAAAAAAACATGCGTGCGTACAAAGTACACATGTCACAAGTGAAACTTCTTTGGCGAACTAATTTATAAATCTTGTTCGCTCTGTCTCACTTTTTCTCTCAATCTTTCTCACTCGCTTGCTCCCTACTCTCACTCCACGGCTAGTTGCTCATGCTACGTTCGCCCTGTCTTACTCTCTCTCAATCGGTCTCGATCACACTCTCTCTCACTTTTCCGACACTTCCGTTGCATACCGGCGTGACGTTTCATCTGTAAAAATTTTACCCTCATGCGCCTAAAGATGTTTCACTTCAAAAAAAGCTATTTATTTTTATATCCTCGGATTCACGCTCAGAATTTTTGTTGAGATAGATAGATATAACACTGAGCCTGTGAAGAGTTGAGCTCTTAATTTAAATATTAAAATGTTCCGTATCACACTTTTCGATTTTCCATAATAATTATGTGGGATAAATGTTTTTTGTTCCTTCTGATTTTTACAATTATTGAACTATAGGTCGTATTGTAAGTTGTAGACATAGTTTTGTAAAGAACAGGACGCTCTATAAAAGGCACCAGCTGTACCCGCGACTTCGTTCGCGTGATCCATTTATTTAATCATATATTGAAAAAAAAAAAATTTAACTGATAATTACAGAGATGAAGAAAAGTATGTGTAATAATAGAAAATAGAAAGAAATGAAATCCAAAATCTTTATTCAATTTAAGCCCTGACAATGTGGTTTATAAACGTGAAAACTACCACCGGAACGGAAAATACTCCAATCATAGAGAAGAACCAGCAAGTTAATAGATCCGTTTACATCTTTTTTAAGTACATTTTAATTTTGTTTTAATGTATGGATCTACGATATTTATTACCGGATGCACGAAGAGGGGTTTTAATTTCAAACATAACCATCGTTTACATATTGGTACATACTATAATAGGCTTTTGACACCAAACCTAGTTTGACATGGTGCTTGAACTTTCTGTCCGGCAATTCGGTAATATGTTTTGGGACTTAGTTTTAATACCTAACACTATTATATAAAAAAAAAAAAACTGTTACTGATCTTCTAGAGTTTAAAATAACGAATCACAAGTTAGTTACGAATTCTAGCATTAAATCATGCCGGTCTTACAGGAAATCTAGCTTTATAAAGTTTAAAAAAAATAGTACAAATACATATATATATATATTGGAGGTATAAATTATTAAATATATTCATACATAAGTAAATATATTATATAAAAGAAGAATAATATATGCATAAATACATTAGTCGTCCAAGGGAGAAATTTTTCGGTTTAGACAATACGCGTGAAAAGTTTTCTGCATAACGGCTTGTTTTGAATACATTTTGTTTAAAAGGCCAGAAAATGACACGCTTTAATAACGTTTGTTAGAAAAGTTCTTTGGAATCGTCTATGGCGTTACTTCCGAAAGTGGTCCGCGAAAATTTATTTGCTTTCGATAGTGCAACACCTAAAATGTTGGCTTGACTTCACCTACTAATGTTATGTAGGCAGATAATAATTTTAGAACCTTAACGACTGTTACTTGTAAATATTTGCATATTCCACATGCGAATATATAATGCAATATCCGAAAACTATTAATTAGTGGTTGGAACTTAGCCGCAACGTAGATTTCCATAGTAAGATCTAATCTGCACATTTTTTGTCGAGTTTAGGGAATACCGTAGAAATGGAGCTGAAATAGGTCCACCGAAATCAGCTAAATTTTGAAAGTGGAAAAGAGAAAAGCCTAGGTGCTTTTGATCTATGGCATCATAATTGTACATAATTGCATTTTCTATAAATAAGGTTTGAATATTGTCGTTTTTTGTTCCTGACTAGGTTGTTAGGACAAAGGTATAACATTATTGTATTATCTATTTCTATTGACACGTGTGCAAATTTTTAAGTAAACCAGACTTTCTTGTTGTTGGACTTCAAAAGATTGATAGATAGATGCCAAGTATAATAAAACTGTAGATTTAACGTGTCTGTACTTTTTAGATTTACATGTAAAAATTATTGCAAGTGACTAAGAATAAGTAATAAAAGACATTTATATCATTTATAGAAATATCTGTCTATCTGTTTGTTTGTGTGCGTATCACTCTTTAAGTACTTTTTATGATGAAACGTTATATGGGAAATCATAAAGCGTATTCTCGAGTAACATTTAGTCCTTGTTTCATTAAAATCGGTTAACTCTAGCAAATGTTATTGTAATTTGACTGACAGCGTGAGATTAAATAATTGTAGTACCATGTAATGTTTTGTAATTATGTAATAAAAATGGTGCTTACAATATTTTAGCAAGCGCATTCATTGATATTGAGTTACAGCAGTGGCTATGTTTTCAGGTAACACCGTCGGAGGCCGACACGTCTCGATGTACCCAGATTCATGACACGCGATACGGATAAGAGGTACAGATTTATCTATATCATAATCATTGAATAATTCATCAAAATTAATGTTTCTTGAAGTGGAATATTCTTTAGGCACGTTGAGCACTTTTTGGGAGAACAAAAAGCATGAAACTCGCGTTATCGTCACCGCACTCTTCCCATGAGCTATATGTATACTGTGTATATTCGTATGTACATAGATATACCTCCGTGCAATATGAGTATACATTATATATATACATATATCTCGTATATCATCAAAAATAAACTGAGCAGAGGCGTTCCTCCTTTGGGTACTTATGTAATGCATGAATGGGCCCATATTATATAATATAGCTCGAGCGATTGTGAAAACGTTAGTCAGCCAGTAAAGTTAAAATCAAGTCTAAAAGTACTCCTGCATACAAGCGATAAATGTGAATCGTTCTGAAATCCGTCATGAAGTTCACGGAGTACAGACTGAGTTTTTTATTCTTCATAGGTTTAGCGTTATGGCTGAAAACTCAACTGGTGATAAGTGACGATGTGGCCCCAGATAGTGAACGCGCTAAGCCGAGTGGAGCGACTCGCTCTCAACTGCAACTTCTAGAATAAACCTATAGGTGGTAGATTTTCCACTCGAGGGTGGTAGCCCTAGCACTGTACTGTGGTTTGATGCAGGTGGATTAGAAATCACATTCACTGGCCCGACGTCTGTAGTACTGTACGGACTACCCACTGAGCCGTTATCGCTTCAAACGTTTCTATTTATGGAGTAAACAGTATCTTGTGTATGATTGTTTCATAATATTAATTATCAACGTATCAAACAACATCAAAATTGATAAAAAAAACTTAATATTCGATAATGAAATTATATAACTTCCAGATTATGTTTCGTTACATTTTGATTACATGTATAGAAGATCTTTTTCTCAGTTTTAAAAAGACAGTAACGTGCTTCGAGAATCCATTTTCACATCGTAATGAGTCCAGAGGATATTTCTCGTAAATTACTCGGACGGAGTAAAAATATAACATTGATGGGGTTGAAAACGTACTAATTACGAGCGGCGAGCGTGGACAGTTAGCTTCAAAGCACGCATTCATGTTCCTATATGGATTTAATCATGAGACCTCAATTCACAACCAATGGGTATATTTGATGTATGCTACAAACATTTGTGAATCAAATTATTGCCGTTCCACAGTCAGGGACGGATTTACTGATATACATATAACTTCATACGATAGATAGAATGCGGTAATCAAACAAAACTAGAATATATTGGTGTTGTAGCGTGTTGGACGTGAGTTCGAATCGACCTACAATGACCCTTTTTCTTTTTAACGTGACAAAATGCATTTCGCCATCTTTCTCGTCCAACCCAGCAGGGACTGAGAGGGTTACGTAGGGTTTACCTGGCGCTAGCCGCCGAGAATACCCACTATAACCCCAAGGCCATCTGTCGCCTTCCTGGAACGACTCTGGTTCGTGCTTGCAATCACCGCGTCTCCCCAGCTACCGGCCCGACCGGAAAATAAGCCAGGCCCCATCCGGGCAGTCAGGCGAGCTCCCCTTACAGTCGGCCGGACTGGTACTTACAATGACCCTGAGCTTCTGATGAAGGAAAACATCGTGAGGAAAGCATAGCGTCGTAGCAGGGCTTTTTCTAATATTCAACTGGCGAGCTACCATCCCCTAGTTGAAAATCTGCCGTCAAATACCCATTGGAATAACGCTAAACATATAAAACCGAGAAAAGTCTGTTAGAGATATTTATTTATTTGCTTTTTTATTATTAATATTATTTTAATTATTGTTAATTTTAAAACAATAGTCGACACCACAAGTACGGTCTCATTTTTCATTCCTACTCCAGTTTATAGAATTTATTGTTTCTGTTATAAATATTTCCAACTAGTTTTACCCGCGACTTCGTTTGAGTGTTCGTGTGTTAAGTTTCGTATAATTGTAAAATTTTATTTTCATCTTTCTGGACATATGCTATAAAGCTATATATTATATACTATGCCAAATATAGCTGTTACTATATCAAACATTTTTATAATTGTTACATGATTCCACTGCTTTTAATACTTTATAGGTTTAGGACTATGGTCACAATCTCACCTGATGTTAAGTGACGATGTGACCTAAGATGGTGATCACGCTAAGCCTTGTGGAGGGGCTGGCTCTCAAGTGCAAATGACGGAACACACCTACAGATAATTGGCAACAGATTTACAACTTGAGTGTGGTAGCTAGCCAAGCGGGCATTAGAAAAAGCTTTAGAAATTTTTGTATCCTTCATATTAATCTCGGTTTTTACTGTGTCGAATTTGTTCGACCATTGTGGACCATTGTTGGACACCCGACAATAAAACGTAGGTAATACACATACATACGTACATACCAACGTAACAAACACCTCTGTAGCTATACACGTATTTAATAAACCATCAAACGAGATTTTAAGTGAATTTCTTGAACCAATCCCACTACCCAGCACCTGATTACATCAAGTCTAATACAATTTATCTTGAATATTGTTATGAATTTACAAGAATAAACAAGTATGGACGGATTTCTCTCGTAAACAAGGGTAGGGATAAGGCGGAATAAGAGATTAAATTTTCAATGTTTAGACTATCGGAAAAATAACTGGTTTACCTTTATAGTGAATAATGAAAATAGATAATTGTTTTCTTTGCATCTTATTAGACTTACGTTTTTAGATTTAAAACAGTGTCACTTTGGATCTATCGCTATAGTTAATATTATAAACCGGAGATGTTTGTTTGAACGCGCTAATCTTAGGAACTACCAGACGGATTTTAAAAATAATTTTGTCGTTAAGGAAGGCTATAGGCTATTGAAAATCGCGCTATTGCCAATAGGAGCAAAGCTGTAGGTATTAAAAATAGTTACAAAAAGAGGGCAAAGACTATTGAGTAATTTTTATTTCCTAGCGAATGAAGTCACGGGCACAGCTACTGTTATCTATATACATTTGTTGAGTTTGCAAGTTCATTTCTGTTACCAAATTTTGTGATAAGTATTCCTTGTAGGATCCGCTGATGATAATTGTACGGTTCTGAAAATTTTTGTCTCTCTGTGTGTTCTTTTGATTCTGTATGCCCAGTTCACCGATTGTGATGAAAATTGCTATGTCGTAAGAACCCGTGATTGTGTTAATAATATGCAATAGGGTACCTTATGGTTGTCACAAAAATAAATCTCAAATAATTATTTTCATATTTGATTGGTAGCCAAATTGAATCGGTTTCTTTGAACACGCATGTGATAATACCTGTCATGGCTTGTTATCATGAAGATACCTTTGAAGTTATCTTTATGATTTTATCTACTATTGGAAAGTTCAGGATATCGTTTACCAGAGTAACTTTTTTTAAAGTAAATGTAACCATACATGTAAATGTGAGATAAATGGATTATAATAAACATGTATATATATTATATATATGTATAGGGTCTAAATTAAATACACTTTTCCAATAATTTAACTTTTTTTAATGCTCGTTTCTTGTTATAAAAATCTTAAACACCTTAACAATAACATAACGTTCAGGCTAATGTAAAGAGCGAATGAATGAATGAATCTAGTATGAGTGAAAATAAAATAAGATTTAATTATCGAAGCAATGATAGCTCAGTTGTGACTCGTACCGACTCCGCGTCAGTGGGCGTGACTTCGAATTCCTACAAGCATTTGGAGCATTTAGAGCATTTGCCAATGCCCGCTTGACTAGTTACCACCCTCAAGTCGAAAATCTATCGACAAATACCCATAGGTGTGGTCTGGCACTTTTGTAAAAGCCAATCCCTCCACTGGGCTTAGCGGGTCCACCATCTAGGACCACGTGGTCACTTAGCATCAGGTGAGATTGTGAACAATACGCTAATCATAGAAAATATAAAAGATACGATATAAAATAAAAGGAAGTGTAATTGTGTGTTAATATTAGAGTAGGAGTGGCTGCCACGGACGTTTGCAAAACGCAGCATGGCGCCTTCCTCATATAACTTTTATAACTGTGACGCGAACGTTTTTTTTTTTCTCTTTTTATATGATTTATTTACAACAATAAACCTTGTAATCTCCGTATACACTGAAAATAAAAATAATAACAATAAACACAACCATTTACATCTATAAATCGATATATAAAAACGTTTCTTATATCTATATTGAAAGCGGAATAGATAGTTTGAACGCAATAATTTTATTGGTTAACCGGTCAATGAATAGGCGGCTTTAGTATGAAAGCTTTATATTATTATTCCGTCAACTTATAGACAAATTTATATGTGAGGCCGTTTTTGAGAAGATGAAATATAATTTTAATGTGTTCTTGAAGTGAAAACTTCTATAACGCGGTTTGTATACGGAGTAAATTAATGTAAGTCGTCATCGACATGGTCACGTGACGTTATAACGTACACACTATAGCTGTTCCTATTAGTCTAATTTGAGATCGATCAATGAATTTGGATATCCAATAATAACAACTGTTTGTTTATAGTTTTCACTTCTGTCAGCAGTCTTCATGACATATATATATATATTATAACAGTGTATGATGGTAGAAATTATAAATAAATTTTGAATTTATTTTCTAAGCATTGCCCAAAAACCTCGGTTCCTGTAAAATTTGACGAATCTTAAGAATAATGAGTTATATGCATTACGAAATGTATCTTCTTGTTATTGTCACTTAACAACTTAATTACCTTACAGAAGAACGGTACATTAGAACTGTGTATATCATATTAATTTGAATTGTATACTACAACTGATTTTTTAGAAAGATACACAATTTGAGAAACGTACAATAAAGTGATCTTATAATGGCACCTTTTTTGTTCAGTATCAGTTATTATCGACTATAACAAAAAAAAAAAAAAAAATATATATATATATATTTATTGAACTAATTTCAATTATCTGGCTGTCATGAACAAATGGAAGTGTATAGTTTTGTAAACTACGCGCCGCGACACAATGATGAGATCGTCCCCGCCGATAACATGGACCCCGTGCGGGAGTGACCCAGAATAATGTTGTCATCGGCAGGCTCAACAGGTTTTCGCACTGGGGGGCGTGTACAATGCCACGCGGATTTATTCTACTGTAAGCTACATGCAAACGAGATAAACGTTCACAATATTATTATCATAGCCACTGTTTCCGTTACTGTACATAATTTTAAAACCTTTTTCTTCGACTACGGTGAATCTGTTTACTGTAGACCCTCTCGTATTTACGTTGGACTGTTACATAGCGTGGTATATGAATACCCAGTCATACATAAACTTCTATTGTTGCCTTAAATTCTCTCCTTTACAAGACTAGAGATATGTGTTGCATTTTTTTCAGTCGTAATTGTGTTACTTATGAGTCTTATTTATAACGGATATGTGTTGTTTTTTTGTTGTATTGTAAAAAGATTTTCGGAATTGGTAGTAATATAAGTATGCCGTGAATCCGAAATTGGTTGTAGTTTTAAAAGCACTGTGACTGTGGTAGATCTCTGTGGCAGTGAGGCAAAAGTTGACGGCCTCGTGGACAAGATGTATGATTCCGTTTTCAGTGGAACGCATTTGAGTACCCATACCGAGACTGGAACGATCGGTTATCGTAGATAATGGATCAAAATAGTCATCCACAGTATTATTAATATTATAGTCTCTTAAGTATGTCCCGTAAAGGTACAGTGTGACAAGAGATATAGTAAAATGTTATTAATACAAAAATCTTGGATTTTACTAAGCGGTTTGTAGTTTTACTTTGTTACAGACCGTCCAATATCTCTACGGCAATGTAGATATTATAAGCAAGCTTCGTTTGTCGTGGCGGAGATGTAAAACATCATGTTTACGTTAGGAAGTTAAAGTAAGCAATCATGTTTATTAGATAACCAATCAAACAAGTTGTTGCCGAAAGGGCCCTCGTGTATTTAGACCCTTCCCGGATATTTGGTGCGGAATATGTGTCTACTACAAACCGGCCGGTATGATCAGCGCACTCATTCGCAATGAATTCGGGCGTAATAATTTGTTATTTTAATTAATCAAACTTTACTAATCTTTAATCGAAGCCGGTAATCCAAGAAATGAGCTCTTTTTATACCGAGAAAGAGATTAATTTTATATTTGGTGTTATTTATTTAAATCGTTTCCAAAGTCACTGCATTACTCGCCAGGTTTATATATAGATTGCCTGAAAATGTTATCGTTTTTTTTTTTTTTTTTTTTTTTATACTTAAGGTTTAGCGTTATGGCCATAATCTCACCTGATCTTAAGTGACGATACGGCCCAAGTTGGTAGACACGCTAAACCTGTGGAGGAACTGGCTCTCAAGTGCTGCTGCCGGAACACACCTATTGGTATTTGGCGGCAGGTTCACAACTAGAGGGTGGTAGCTAGCCAGTCGGGCATCAGAAAAAGCCCTACCACCATGCTATGGTTTCCTCACGATGTTTTCCTTCACCGAAAGCTCAAGCTCATTGTAGGTGCTTGGGTTCGAACCCACGTCCCTTGACGCGAAGTCGTGCACACTACCACTGAGCTATCATCGCTTCAAAATAATAAAATATCGTAATCGATCCAGCCATTTTTGGAGCCCATAGGAGACATAAATACAGACATAAATTTTGATATACATAAACTAGCAACCCGCGAATTCGTTTGCGTGGAACTGAAATATTCTTTGATTATTTTTACCAGTTTTTGTTATTTTTTTTATCAATACAGCTTTGCTCCTACTGGTGGTAGCGTCATGTTAAATAACTCAAACCTTTTTCAATGATTACTCTATTAAATTCAAAATTAATTTGCTTGCAGTTCCTCAGATTAGCGCAACCAAACAAACAATATAGATAGACAGTAAACGTACAGAGGCCAACTGAAGCTATTGTACTGTATGTGTATATCTTATTGATTGAGAGTCGGATTCTCTGTAACCGACAAGATGCGGATAACGAGGGGAGTATTAAACAATTACTCGTCAGAACCCTGCGGCAGGTATCGCGTGACGGTTTCCAATCTCAATCAGAATTGTTATTATGCTGGACGCTCACTCAATATACACGATACCAGAGTACGATGCAATTGTGGAATCGTATTGACTATTAATGAACAGTTATTTGTCTTTACCTACGATAAAGTAATACACAAATATCTATAATAATGTTATAAAGCAGAAAAGTTTGTTATGTATAGCTCAGTGGCAGTGTGTACGACTTCGCGTTAAGGGACGTGAGTTCGAATCCAATCACCTACAATGAGCTTGAGCTGTCGTCGGTGAAGGAATACAGCGTGAGGAAACCATGGCATGGTGGTAGGGCTTTTTCTAATGCCCGCCTGGCTAGCAACTACCCTCAAGTTGAAAATCTGCCGTCAAATACCAATAGGTGCGTTCCGGCAGCTGCACTTGAGAGCCAGTTTCTCTACAGGTTTAGCGTGTCTACCAACTTGGGACATGCCTTAACTTTAGATCAGGTGAGGTTATGGCCATAACGCAAAACCTTAACAGTAAAAAAACGGATTTGATAGAGCAGTTACTAAGTATAAAAATCCTTGTGTTATTTAATAGTCTGCTCGTACTATTTGGTTCTTCATATCACTAATACTTCAGTCCAATGATTTGTTCTGGAGCTCCACTATATCTGCCTCAGTATTATAAGACGTATTTATATTACCACAACCGGAAACTAAAAGCGCTAAAAGCGAACTACTTGAAAGAGACTATTAAAACAAGTTTTATAAAATCTTGTTATTATAATTTGAATTAAAAAAGTTATTTTTAACCAAACATGTAAATATCAATTTCAATATAACGTGTATAAACGACCAAGCTAACATAAGAAAGATTGGTATGAAACTAAACTTTTATTCAATCATTTTTTCTTGTTTTTGTAAGTTTTGTCATTACAGCTTTGTTGTGCGTGAAACCTTCCTCCATGTTTATTCTATTAAATAGAAAAATAATTTTTGAAATCCGTCTGGTACTTCATAAGATTAACGCGTTCAAACTAACGAACAAACCTTTCCACTTTATAATTATAATACTAAAAAAATGCGTGAGTGGTCATGTAACGCTCGGTTGGGACGAATTTCCTTACGTAATGTATTATTATCGATAACCGTATTATATAATTGATTTACAAATACAAATAAATGAATTCATAGGGTCTGAGAGCAATTAAATGAAACGCATAGTTAACGAATGAACTGAAGCAATGGCAGGAAATTTCGTAATTAATATATAATTACATGGTGTGAAAATAAACATTTTATTCTACATCATTCAATTTATTTAATTGATTGTAATACATATAATAGGCTACGAAATAGCTGACGCGTATGACGTGTACAAACTATATCTGCACAGCGATTGAGAACTAACTGGCTGTCTTGAACCGATAAGCGCGCATCTATAACTGGGAACAGCCAATAGCATACACGCTATGGGTAACCATCTACATTATAGAAATTAAATGCAATATAGAACAAACAAAAGATAGGGTCGTGACGGAAAAATCTTAGATTTGGTTTGTCTAGCCTCCATTCGTACCGTAGGATAAGGAGCTTCATTTTATAATATGCATACTCATTAGATTCATCACATACAAAGACTTATTAATCTAAGGTTACATTTAACAACCTGTGAGATTTGGAACGGTTGAGAATTCAAAGCCAATAAAGTACGCAATATAATATACAATTGTACATATAATCAATAATATTATAGAGGATCATCTAATAAAAATACTGAAGCAAATTAATTATGTAATTTATTGGTATTTGCGAACAAAATACTGAATCGAGGTCATCTCACACAGCTGTAACTAAGTATTTGCTAAACTAAATATTAATCATCGACAAATTGATTTATTTTCATTATTAATTTATTAGGTATTTTTTATTGTTATATAACACTCATATAGCCTAGCTGATTTGGCAAACCTTGTTTTGCCCTTTTCATATGTCAATAATTCGATCATAATACCACCTTTTTTTAATAACGTGGTGCTTAAAATCCCAGTCTTTACGGAATTCCTCATCGCAACGTGCAAACTCATTTATCCACCCACCTAACACTACCCACTAAAAATACAACACTGCGACACTTGAAACTCTCGTGTTGCCAGAGATCAGGCACAGATTACACAATTCTTCTAATCCCTGGCAGGGATAGCGCGGTACCACCTACCGCGTTCAGAGATAGGGCCACTTATCAGGATAAGCACTTCCCTATCTTTCGAACTTGACTAAGTAATACGAAGCGATGGTTGCTCAGTTGGCACTGTGTATGGACGTCGCGTCAAGAGACGTGAGTCCGAATCCATTGTAAGCTTGAGCTTTCGATGAAGGAAAATATCGTAATGAAACCATAGTAGTGTAATAGGGCTTTATCTGATGTCCGCCCGCCTGGCTAGGTACCAGCCTCAAGTTGAAAGCCTGCCGCCAAAAACTTTTGCAATTGAGAGCCAGTTCCTCCGCTATGCTTAACGTAACGACTATCTTGTGCCACATTGTCACTTGACGTCAGGTTAGATAATAAAAAATAAAAATCTTCAATTTCATTGTTTTCGGTTGAACCATTCTCGAGATTAACGCGACACAGGATTTTCGTATATATATATATATATTGGATACCTTTACTTGTAAACTTACGTAGCAGATAGAATTGTAGGTCGCGTCGGGTCACCTTGACCAGTTTTTTCATTATTCAGTCTTGGCAAATGACGTGCGCGAATCACTTATACTGCTTACATATTCCTGTAACATCTACATAGTTTTTTTTTTGTACTTTACTACGTAATAATCGATTTTCATATCAGGCCCCCGGTATGGAAATATTATGAAGACTGAAAATAATAGAAGCATTAAATTTACATAACTTTACATACTTCTGCCCAACGTATCTTAAGCACCTTTGATATCATATTTCAAAGACAATCGTACTTGATTTATTTTTATTTATTATTCTTTAATATACAATCTGTATACATGATGGACTTAATGCCTGTGGCGTTCTTTACCAGCCAACCTTAGGTTGGTGCAGATATATTGCAGATTAGATGTACTATAAAAAAAACCTATATACAAATACCGACGCTATATACAAATAAGTAAAATTAAAATGTCTGTTTATAATGTCAAATTATAGCTTTTTACTATATACTATGGAATTATATACAGTAATTATATAAAAAACTATTTTTTTATTTTTGTCTGTCTGTCTGTCTGTTCTGGCTAATCTCTGAAATGGATGGACCGATTGTCACGGGACTCTCTGTCCGATAGCTGAGATTACAAGGAGTAACTTAGGCTAATTTGCTTTAGAAAAAATCAAGCTGCCTTTAAAAAAACACCAGTTCCACGTAAATGAAGTCGCGGGCACATCGTAATTTTATAAAGTACAATAATTTTAATGAAACTGCAATATTAATTTTTCACAAATCTGCCAACACTGAACACGATAGTAATAAAAAAAAAACTGTTTTCAGTTCAGTTACAGATTCGTTACGTGTATAGATAGATTAAAAAAAAAGCTATAATGTTTTTGAATGCTCTGATTGTAAATTTGTTTATAAGGTACTTATATTTAAATAATTTTATTCTTAGGTTTTATTCATGAGACTTTAAACAACGTGGGCACGTGTTCGAATAAAAATGACTCCTTATTTTTACAGACGTTTGAAGTTTTCTTACAAACACGTCACGACGCATTTAGGTATTAGTGTTTGTAAGAAACGATTCGGTTATTTTTAACTTCAAGTCGCAAAGGTTAAGGTTCTCGATTGTGTTCTATTTTTGCAACTCCTTTAGACACGTTGGGCACCTCGGGATAGGGTAAAAGCAATGATAATGTTATTTATACACAGGTATGATAACTTCTAAATGAGAAATTCTCCTTAAAAATATTTCTTAACAACTCGAAAATCACGTGTACAAGTTTTGTGAGGCTTTTTAGTTTTCACATCTGACGTGCAGTATTGGGACTGACAATTTTTAATGCTATTGAGCAGCAAACAGCCAGACGGCCCAGTTGATATTAAGTGGTTACCGTCGTTTATAGACAGTCATGTTGCTGACCGTGGCGGAAATGGATAATTCTCGTTCATTATGTCGACACATAAAGATTTTGCGGCAGTCCACACTCGAAGGTGGTCGCCGACCAGTCGGGCAGTTACCTTACCACCAGGCTGTAACGGATTAGAAATATTACATGGTTTACCGTCATGACCAAAAGCAAATGTGGGACCTTCAATCGCTCGTTGGTTACTCAGCACGGTGCATCGTGTGCAGGTGAGGTCTGCTTGAGTAACTCAGCCAGCATTCGATACTCCTTACACTCCAAAGTGCCTCATAACTTGGTATTTTATAAACCGATTTGAATATTTATTGTATTCGAAAAAGAGTTTTGAAAGGAGTTGGTCCTATTTGAATGTCAGTATTGGGCCATTGATTTCGAAGTCACACTAAAGAACTCTTCAATATTACAAGACCTTCTTAACTATGTTCACGGACGTTCAGAACTGTGAAGAAAATACGGAAGTGCTTTCAGTGCATTAATATGAAGTATGAAGTAACATATCTTTATCACTTTATCTATCTACAATATTCCCTTTTTTTGGATCTCAATGTCTATGTCACATGGTTGAATTTCTCTGTAATATATATATTTTTTAAACTATTGAATAGGTATATTAATTAAATGTTTAATCTGTATAAAGTGCTACTTACGTTTTCGGGTAGAGATTATTATATGAATGTATGCGATGAGTAATTAGTCTGCGGTTATAATTGACGTCAATACAATATTCCACTTCAATGGATAACATTTTTATAACCAGCTGAAATTACATCGAAGATGTAGATGCAGAGTGCAGCAATAAAACATAGATTAGAATAGAAAAGTGTGTAATCGTAGAATATACAAAAACAAATATACAATACTAGTTCTGCCTATCCGCATATCATATATATATATATATATATATATATATATATATATATATATATATATATATATATATATATATATCAGTTCAGTAAAAACCTTCAGGTCCATTATTCGCACGATACAGTAATTCCATCATTATTATAACATACTGCAATAGGTACATGGGTTCTGTCAGGGACTTTGTTTTTTCCTTTTTATAAATATACTTAGAAAACATTATCAGATTATAATATAATGATTTCTTATGTTTACGCGAATATTATTCATCGAAATAACACTAATTAAACGGATTTTATCGCGTTTTTTTTTATTAATTTTGATCCCGACGTTTTGAAGCTTTTCAGCCTTTGTGGTCACGGGGCGGACTGATTATTATATATATTATATATGCATGCGAATACTACTCTTCACCCGCCCGCTACGCTGAGCATACATAAGTTAATCGGAAATAAATAATAGTTAAAAAAATAACTAAAAAACACGCGTTTATAGAAAACCAAACTAAAAAATAGAATGTAAATCTTAATAAAATTGAATTAAGTATAGTGTAATTTTTTAAATAAATATAAAAATAAAAATAGTGTAAATAAGAAAAAAAAAATATTTTACTAAAAAAAGGGTGGGATACATGGTATAAATAGTTGTCAATATTTTATTAACACATGAGTAGAAGGATTTTCATTTCGATAATATCTTACAAAAACAACTTACGCTTTTTTTTAAATAGTTTTTTTTTTCTTGTTTGCACTATTATTAATTTATATGTATTAAAAAAAATCCCCTGTTCTTAATTCAAATTAATTAAAATTTATTTTCTATATTTTAATTTGGTTTTGTATAAAAGCGTGTTTTTTTAACTATTATTTGTATTAGAGCACAATTAATCGGCAGC
The DNA here is from genome assembly GCA_039707435.1 of Actias luna. Taxonomy (NCBI): domain Eukaryota; kingdom Metazoa; phylum Arthropoda; class Insecta; order Lepidoptera; family Saturniidae; genus Actias; species Actias luna. The sequence goes on along the minus strand of JAZHAC010000001.1, from coordinate 19,392,308 downwards.
TCTAATCATCATTCATTACAATAGCGAACAAGGTTCTTTCCTCCAAAATTGTAAATTTAAATTCTTGCTTATTTTGTTGAAGTAAAATTATCTTTCGTATTTGAAAATTTGTTAATATTAGATATATCCGTTGAAAATAATGATTGGAAATTATAATTAACATCAATTCATGCCTTATTGACTATAAATGAAAGTTATATAAAGTAAAAAAAATTATACCGCAAATTAAATAATGGAATAATCTTATCAAATTAGTGTATTGTCATCGGTACTCGATAAGTTTAAGAAATTTAAATGAAATCTGACCGTTTGAAGTCGGTCAAAATCAAGTCCAAAGAGTCGCTTACAAGTATACAAACAAATATACAAGTGAAACTAATATAAAGCATATAAAAAAAGACAATGACAATGGATTCCAAAAAATAGTCTAGAATAAGTGTTCTACAACCACCTACGAACGTTTCTGCTTCGAAAGGTCGTAGTTCTATCCCGATATGTTCCCTAGTTTTGACTTGAGTATCAAAGAAGAGTTCCTGAGTGCTTAATTTAATTAGCGGAATTGTATATCGGCAGCAACGCAAGCCACGGTTTAGTCACTATGGTATTCTTGCACAAGTTGATTTCTCATTTCGGCGGAGTGCTTTCTGAATTCGTCACTAAACTCCGGCCATTCTATAAAAGCCTTTCTAGCTGTTAGCAATAGACAATTAGAAGAAAAAGTTACATGTGTTGTGATCGAACTCGAATAAGATAATATTCGTAGTCAAGTTTGATCTTCACATGTACCTACCACGAAGCCACAATAGTTTTGATTCTGTGTCCATTATTGTATATTGTCATTGGCAATTTCAATATCACACGATACGTTTAATACCGAGTCACACCGGATCCTCGATGATATCAACCTAGATTACTCCTCCAATTTAGATATACAGTCCTGGCTCTGTTCGGTTATAAATAACTAAACGCGGTACCCGTAACATAAGATCATACGTTTGGAAAACAAAGGACAAGGGAGATTGTTTTACTCAAACGAAAGAAGGCCTGATAACTCAGTTGGAGTTCCAATGAGCTTGAGCTTTGGAAAATATCGTGATGAAACCATAGCATGGTGGTAGGGTTTTATCCAATGCCCGTCTAGTTAGCTACCACCCTCAAGTTGAAAATCTGCCACTAATTACCGATAGGTGCGTTTCGTCAGTTGCACTAAGCCCTAACTATAGAAATAAGAATGAATAACAAAAAAAAAACATCGAACAACGTTACATTTATTTTTCAAAACGATGGATAAACAAATGGACACACAGAAAAAACGTTAAGTTTAAGGAATAGATAATGAAATGAGTGATAATGTATTCTTACAATATTCTAGAAACACGGCAGCTTATTTACCATATTCTGGATTGCTCCCGCAACAGCTAAGTATACATCAGCGGCTTCTCGTTCTTATTATGCAGTGATTTATTCACCAGAATAGATTATGTGTTTTATTTTTATGTCAGTACCTTCATTTCATTAAATTTCAATATAAAGCGATGTATGTAACTGCGGGCGACATGTTGTTCTCGTTGTGCTATGCCGATTTATAAATGTTTATATTTAAAACCAGCTTAGCTGGCGAATTCGTTCGCGTGGAATTAATAATTTTGTAGGTTCAGCGTTATGGCCACAGTCTCATCTAATGTTAAGTAAGTTGTCGCCCAAGACGGTAGACACATTAAGACTAGTGGAGAGACTAGCTGATTAAGTCTCAAGCGCAACTGCCGGAACATACCTATAGGTATTGGGCGGCACATTATTAAACTTGAGGATGGTTACCAGCCAGTTTCTATCACCATACTATGGTGTCAACACGATGTTTTCCTTCACCGAAAGTTCGGTCTCATTGCAGGAATTTGAACTCATATCCTTTGATATGACATCCGTAGGTATTTCCAATTGAACAACCTTAAATTCGAGGTTATTTTTTTATAAATATAGTATATTTCTTTACAGAGATTCTTAAAGAACCACCGAAGGAACATCTAAATGCGGATTAATTTTATGTAAAAATTTTGGTTTGAAAAGAGTTTCCACTGATTCTTTAGTAGTGATTTATGAATTAATAATAGTCGGCTTCAAACATACAATTTTTTTAAACTCGGTTATATATAGAGAATGCAGTAAGCACTATTTATATCAAGTGAGCTGCATATTTGCTTAATATATGAAATAATAAAAAAAAAACGTAATGCATCCATCAAGGACTGCCGACAGATACGAACAGATTTAAATTTTAAAATTGTCGTGACCTTTTTTTGCAATTCTAAAATAAGTATATTATTAAAAAGGTGGATTTCAATATTTGTAAATTGTAATTATCGGCATCAGTCTCGTTTTTACATCTTTCCGTACTCAGAGTACATTTTATACATTATTATATTGTTCATTTATTGTTCAAAACATGGAACGGGCTTCGCAGTCCCAGTATGACTCAGAAATGACGTGATAATATGCATTTATATAATTTATATCGATATGACTTTATTTTATAGTTAAGGTTTAGTGTTATATGGCTCAAGACGGTGGACACACTAAACCTTGTGGAGGCGATGGCTCTCAAGTGCAACGGTCAAAACACCTACAGGTATTTAGCGGCAGATGTTCAACTTGAGGGTGGCAGCTAGCCAGGTGAGTGTTAGAATGTTAGCCCTAGCACCATGCTATGGTTTCGTCACGAAATGCGTTTTCCTTCACCGAAAGCTCAAGCTTATTGTAGGTGTGTTCGAATTCACATCCCTTGACGCGGCGTCTGTACATACTAGCAACTGAGCTATCGTCGCTTCAAAATGTTGTGAGTATTTATGTGTTATACTGATTTTTATATTCAAAATTTTCTTTATTGCATAACATACTCGGAGCGTGACGGTGACGTACGTAGGTCTAGAAATCCTACATTTGCAAATACGCTGACGCTTTTAGAAGTTTTCCCTTCTATAACTGTGACGTAAAAGCATTTAAAGCCCTTTTATACAAGCATCCAATAACGTAGAAAGCTATCGCAAGTGCCTATGTAGGTGGTTGCACCAATGTCAAGTGAGAAGGTCGTTATAAAAATAAATATTATTACATAATAGTTAATATTTTGCATGGTTGAAGGGATTTTTGGAATGCACGTCTGGCTAGCTACCACCCTTAAGATGAAAATCAGCCGCCATATGCCTATAGGTATGTTCCAGCAGTTGCACTTGGGAGCCAGTCTCTTCATTAGGCATAGTGTGTCTGCCATCTTCGTCCACATCGTCACTTAACATTAAGTAAGATCGTGGCCATCACTTTAGAAAAAAAAAAACAGCTACTAAGTAGGTGGGACATTTTAAAAAGCGCTTCCTACCACTGTACTAGAATTTCCTCAGAAAACCGTATATTTTTCTCCAATATGTTTTCCTCTTTTTGTTTTATATACTAAACATTTGTTTTACATAGTACAATAATAAATAAATTATACCATCTTACTGAATACGTAACTGTGATTCGTGATACGTTATATTTGATTCCTTCGTGCCTGCCCTGTTCACGTATCCTTGTACCGAGAGAAACACCCCAGGAACCTTGAAAGTTAATGGAAGTATTGCGAAACGGTATGCACAAACAATAGAACCGTACGGTCGCCTTGGGTTCTCATTGTGGGTATTTCTTGTGATTCCTTGTGATTTTGCGAGAAGCGGTGTGTTTCCGCATCTAATTAAAAAAAAAATATAGGTTGTCCGTTCTAGGACTGCACGTCTGAAGTAAAAACTTCATAGCCTCACAAACTTTTAAACATTCATTTCGCGTTCTTAAGACATCATTTTTAAGAAGAGTTATTAAGACTTGCCTCTTTCCCATATCTAAGGCGCCCAACTTGCCTTTAGATTGAGACAACTTTGCCTGTATGCAACTATTATTGAAACCTTGAGGTTTTTTTTTGTAAAAATGCAATGAAATTATTGTCCGTTTTTTTATTTATTATTGCTAACGTTAAGCCCGTCAGTAACTATTTAAAGAAGTCTAGTGTAAAGAAAGTCTATTGAAAGAAAGAACATTTATTTCGATAACGTTGAATGCACATTATGAATTCACAGATATATAGCATTGGTTATTATAATACAATGTATATTATACAAATACAGTCTTACAAAATAAAGCTTGATACAGCATCGAAAAAATACCTAAGCACAGCACATGCTGTGGTATACTACTATAGCCTTAGTTCCAGCCGAACAATTTTTTTTTTTTTCGTAATAAGATCTTACATAAGATACCCACCTTCCGCCGGGCAGCAAAAGTATGGGTTATGTCAGATTCTTACTGACTAAAAACCTACGGCCTCTGTACCTTCCACCAAGATTGATGGAGCGCTTTCACATTCATTATCTAATCCCGGTAAGGTCCAAACCTAATCAAGGGCTCCCTCTAATGGGGTTGGGGATCGGTACACCCAGACAAAACCTACGGAGAGGTGCGCGTAGGGGTTCGTCACGCTCCTTCTAGGGCTTGCACTGCAATCGCGACAGATGTGCCCTATAGCCGAACCTAGATTTTCTATGGAAAAAAAATCCATTTACATCCCACTTCTGAGCTATGGTCTAAGTTTCAAGTATCTAGCTCATCGAGAGGTTACTTTAAAATCAATTACAAAATTCCACCCGGACAGACATACAAGAAAGCGATCTAATAAAAACATGGTAAAAAAGGGCAATCGGTTGACAGAGTAATAAAATATATTGTTTTGGCTTGACCTATTCACCCTTATCCTTAGTATTATTATAAATACCTAAACGCCTAAACCGATGTATCAATTGTGGTGAATTTTGTTATAGAGATCGACGGGACCTTGGAGACTGCGATAGGATACTGTTTCTTGCTAAAAACATATTGAAAGTGGAGTAAAGACAGAAATAAACGTTGTATGAAACTTTCTATTGCGTCATACGATTTGACAAAATCAATAACGTGAACTTGAAATAAAGTGAGCGAAGCCGTTGATAAAATCTAGCCGTCTATATATTAGGAAAATACCCTTCCTTCCGCTACCGCTAAAACACATCATAGCGACTGAATTTATCGGGATGGGACTTTGACCTTTCGATGCGAAGGATTTCATAGATAGTTCTAGTATACTTAGTTTGGGATGACATTGTCCTTTCGTCTTTAATTCAACTGACTTTGTATGTTCAGTACAACTGTCACGTGATTGTTATTATATAGTAGGCGGCTAGTAGGGCGTAGAATATTGGAAACCATACTTTTCCAAGTGTAAGTTTTTTTCGCTGTAAGATATCCATATAGATTTTCTTCATATGTGGCATGCATGTTCCTTTGTGAAAGTCTGAGTCACACGAACGGATTTTATAATCTCGAGCGGCTGAAGAGGAAAACAGGAATAACGATGCGGAAACCGACAATTTTTTTTTTTTATATTATAATGCGGAAAAGTTTGTTTGTTTGAACGCGCTAGTGTATGAAACTAGCAGTTGAATTACATTAAATAAAATTGTATTTGATAGACCAATCATTCAGGCTTTTTAGACTGTTTAACATCGCGCTACCACTATTAGGAGCACAGCTGTATTGAAAACCGTTAAAGATACGGGCAAAAGTAGTTGAGTAATTCTTAGTTGCTCGCGACCGAAGCCGCGGGCACAGCTAGTGTGGCAATATACGGAATTTTTATTGTTACTTGTTTTTCGACTCGTGCCGTATTTACGCTTATCCGTGACAAATCCATAACACCTGTCCGTCTGTTCACACTTAACTCTGTATTTCCCATTGAGGGTGACGAATGTATTGTCGTTTTCATTTAATCGTTACAGTTGGAAAACGTATAAAAAAGTCGACTCGCGACTCTAAGTGGTCCATTATGAGCGAGAACGCAAAAACACCAGCAACGTAATTGAAATGCATTTAGTCCGTTGCATAATATTGTGTTACTTAGTAGCAGCACGTGTAAGACCACTGTACTTCGCGTGTGATCGATTAAAACGAACATTGTCACAATACATTGCTTCTTCGTGTGAACAGCGTTGATGATCGCTATTTACTTGGACGGCGTTGTAATGTGTGTATATCGAAGTTATTAAATGGCTCTGAATGTGTCTAGGCGTTGCGCTCTAGCCAGGTTCAGGGGCAAGGGCACGTCATCGTAATGCAAGATTGCCAACGAGAATATGTACGTATTATATATGTTTGTGTGTTATGTAGAAATTCTAGTTATGTTTATGATAATTATTATATATAAAATCCCACGATAATTATGCACTTTTTTCAGTTATATGTATATATATTTAACGTAGAGAACGAGTGGTTAACAGAATGATAGGAATGGAAACCATTGAAGATTTAAGCGCGAACGAGTGTTAGCATGAAATGGCTAGATGTTTAAGCGATGGGGAAAAGTATGTTTTAGTAGAATCAAAAGGGAAATGTATGAAAGATAAATAAACACGGTGGTCAACGGAAGATGTGCAAAGAATTGTAAAGGAAAAAAAAAGTTCATTTCAAGAATGACAAGCTGTAGGGGAAGGAAATGACACGCTATAAGAAAGTAAAAAGAATGAGTATGATGAATGTAAGAAAAAAGTCAAAAAGGTGGTGGCAACTGCAAGAGCAAAAGTTCAGGACGCCTTATTTATAGGGCCCATGAAACTCCAGAAGGCTCTAAGCATGTTTATCGGCTGGCTAAGTGTAGGGAAAGAAAGGACCGATGTGTGTACCTCGTGTCCTTGGGTCACATCGTGTTTTAACATGAAGTGAAATTGTGGCAAGAAGCTAAACCTTTACTATAAAACTCCTCCACAGATTTAGCATGTGCATCAACTTGGGGCGTATCGTCACTTAAGATCAGGCGAGATTATGGTCATAACGCCAAACCTTAAGTATATACAAAAATCATTTGTTCATACTTGGTATTACAACATTTACTTACAATAATGATTTCATGTTAATGATGCGTCCGTGAATTCATTCGTACGTTTATCCAAAAAAAAAAAAAAACTAAATTCTTACCATGATAAGTCATACTGCAAAAAAGTTAATATATCACTGACTTTTGATGTAAAAGTCAAGGTTCTCGGCCTTAGCGAGTGCGTATAGTTGGCCGTTCGATAATTGCATCTATTGCAGCGGTGGCCAACCTTTTTCAAAGCAAGCAATGGAAGTTTTTACCACTGCGGTCGGCGCGTTTTTTTTTTGCAGCTGGGTAAGAGAAAGAATAATAATAAACATACATATATATTAGCGTTACTACAATATACTAAAATGATTATTTTATTGTTATTAATTATTATTTTACTATTGTATTTATTGCGAGCGGACGATTCAAACAATTTATTTGTACATATCACACTATAATTATCGATAATCGATCAATCATATTGTTATTTTTTTATTATTTTGCAAATTCCAATTACACAAGCCACTGAAATAGACGAAATAAAGTTATTATTACTTACTTTCAAATTATATACATACGGTTAAGAAAAGTAAAATAAAATGGTATTTACAGATCAACCACTTGTGCCCACGGGCGCAATGTTGGCCATCTCTGAATTCTGTTATGTACTTTAAAACAAGGAAATATAATAACTGCGTTCTAATATCAAAAGTGCTAACCCCTGAGTAAAAGGTCACGGGTTCTGTTCTTGTGGAATGAGTTTTTCGACGCAGTAATAATTAATGTGTCGTCTGGTGTCACGTGCGTTCCTATTGTAATTCGACTTTTACGTAAACACCTAAAGGGGAGTCTTTTCTTAACTTGTTTTTGTTTACATTGGGCTGGAGGGTCTAGACGGTGTTACGGCAACGTAACGGCAATTTACGTTTTATAATTATTTCGCTGGATTTAATATATTATGACATGAAAATCATACAATTTTTTTTTTTATACTTAATGATTTTTTATACCTGATGTTAAGTTAAGTTTCCATAACCCTAAATAGTGTTTACGCTTAGCCTAGTGGCATAAACTTGTAGGTATTTGGCGGCTATTTTTAACTTGAGGGTGGTAGCTAGCCAGGCGGGCATTAGAAAAAGCCCTACTACCATGCTTGATCACGATTTTCCCCTTCATCGAAAGCTCAAGTTCATTGCAGATGGATTCCAACTCGTGCCCGTTGACGCAACGGCCGTCTACACTACCAACTGAGCTATCATCGCATCGTGCGAAAGTGAAAATAATGTTCACGGATTATATAAATTAATTGTTATTGTTTACTTAGTGTCACGCGGCGTTTTGCTGTGAATAAAAGAAACACACTTTGTTTACGACGTATGCTTTGTTTACCTTTGTTGACATGAGGGGTGAGATGGCATAGATGACTACAATTCTGCTTACATTTTTTTCCACACTGTAGGCACTTCGTCCGCACTGTTTTAATATATTTTTTTTTTTTTTATATTTTACTAATAAGAAAATACACAATATAAATTACTTTCTTGTTAGTTACGAGTGGTTTTTTTGAGGTAAAACTTTACGCACACTTGACCTAGGGTGTAAGCTGGTGAATGCGTGGCGAGAAGTGTGATCGGGCGAGGCGAACGGAAGTTCAGAGGGAGATATAAGTTAGTGATGATTGAGAGTTTTATTTCGTATATTACTGTAGAGGTATAAGTATACGAATACGCTTCCGGTAGAGAACCCATCTCTCGGAAGAGTTAAGAAGATTTAGTAACACAATGGACATATATACGCTAATCTTATTGTAGAGCTGGAGATTATGGAAACGAAATACTGTCGACCGTAATTTATCGAAAGTTGCTGCGACGGCTCCTGTTATACTATTTATTTCATTTTCTAAGTCACTATTAGACGTTATTGTACTACCTACGTACTTAAATTTCTTCACCAACTTTAGTCTATCATTTCGTATCTTTATATTTTCACTGATATTTATATGCTTACTGTAGGGTAAATAGAGAGAGGTGCGAGCACACATTATCTTTCTCTCTTTCTCCCATAGCTACCGAAGTTTTACTTTAGTCGTATGGTATTAAGCATGCTCGTTTTTTTCTTTTATTATATATACAGTTTGTTCTTATGCGTTCATATATAATCGTTATTATTACTATAAAAACGTTTGACCTGCTAGGTCACCTGCGGCTAAATCCGCTTCTATAAAGATGGTAACATTATTTACTGTTTGCTTGTCTCCAGTTTGGAAGTTTTTGACGGGATTTTGATCTGTCCTGTTGTGATTTTTATTTTAATTCAAATAGTTGTATACTTCTATATCACGTAGATTAAGGTGACATTTTACGTAATGTATTGCAGCTGAAGAGCATAGGTGAAGTGAATTGTGAATAATCATTCGGAACATGATATATTAATATATGCGTATTTTTACTAACAAAGGAATTACTACAAAATTTGACTTACAATCATGAGCTAATGGCATTATAAAACAATAATATCTTAGTTGGATAAAAAATCTTACTACTGATGACAAGAAAATTAATCACCGACTGGACAATAACAATTGTGTAATAGGCATCAATTGAATGTTGTCCAACAATCGATGCAGTTCTGGATGGTTATTATAATGCGTATGTGTGTGTGTGTATCATATATATAATACCATAACCAATGCAATTGAAATAAAAAAAAAATACATACATAAATATATATAACGCTATGTAGTTTTTTGAGGGTCCTTCTCGATGACTCGGCTATTTTTCGAAATTTGGTAGTTTTGACGTTCACAAATGCTTTCTCAGGGTTTAAATTGAATAAAGTATTCGTAGGATTCAAATGAATGCGTCGAGTCACTAGAAAGGGATAAGATCTTTATGATTATACTAGATTTGTCCCGAGGCTTCGCTCGCGTCTAAATTGGTTTTGTCAAACAAATCTGATAACGCAGTAAAAAGTTTCACACAAAGTTTATCCTTCCCATTACCGCACTTCCGGTAAGGTTTTCGCGAAAAAAGTAAACTTTCACCGTCTTCAGTATCGATTCAGCGGCTTAAGCGTGAAAGCGTAACAAACAAACAAACTTATATTCGCATTTATATTATCAGTGGGTATGATGATTCGAGAAAGCATGAAAGTACCACTCGTGACCGAGAAACGGAAGACAAATAGATTACCATGGTATGGGCATGTTAAAAAAGAGATGAAAGCTAAATAATTAAAAGAATGTTAATTATAAAGTACTTTTTTAATGTTTTATAGATCTACCGTTACGGCCACAATCTCACCTGATGTTAAACGAGGATGTAGCCCAAGATGGTGAACACGCGATGCCTATTGGAGGGACTGGCTCTCAAGTGCAACTGCCGGAACACATCTATAGGTATTTGACGGTAGATTTTCACTTATAGTTGGTGGCTATCCTATTGGGCATTAGAAAAAGCATTACCACCATGCTATGGTTTCCTTCACCAAAAATGGAGATAGATTCGGACTCACGTCCACTGACGCAGCGGCCATACACACTACCAACTGAACCATCATCGTTTCAAGTTAGATGGATGATGGAGTAAGGTGGCCGAGGACGTTGTGAAACTACCTAATAGAGAAGAGTAAAAGAGGAAAACATGTTGTAGGTAGGAGAAGGAGTATGAGAAACATGCCGGTCAGTATACAGAAATGCTAGATCTAAAAAAGAGCATAAGAAAATGTTCTTACTGAAGTATTCCTGACTCGGGGTATAGGGAAATTGTAATAAAATGGACCCCAGAAATATTACTCCGACTATTACGTAATATATTTATTGAAAAACTTTAATAAAATTTATTTTATCTTTTTAAATTACTAGCCAGATACGTCACAGTTACTAAAACCAGTCATGACGTCAGTTGACGTCACTTCATTTAAAAATAAAATACATTTACAGAAAGGTTATGTTTCAGCTTGTTCCTAGAAATGTGTTTGAACTGAAAAAAGTTGTAAGTCTATTTTTGTAGCAGCTCGCTAACCGGAGTCAACAATTAAGTTATATCACAGCTTTTAAATAAACTTTCCTTGCGGTTATTTTTACTTATTTCTTTAATTATTATACTGGTTTTTCTTCATTGAATGTTGAATTCATTCAAAGCGGGGTCGGACCGATATTAGCTTGCACTGTTAAAACTATTTCTATTAGGTTTGTAAAGTGTCCTTGTTATCGGAGCTGGGGATGGGCAGTGTAGGTAACAAGAATGAGCCAAATGTTCATTTATGGCTAAATATAATGTCAACGTGTACGCGCATCGGGAAGAGAGTGACGTTCAATCGGCTTCGGAGTATGGGTGGCATTAGGTCGAACCGTACAGTAGTAAACCACGTCATACATTTCGGATTAAATGTTCCCAGTATTGCACGTTAGCTAATTGACTCCCTATATCCGTATAGGTGTGTTCCGGCAATTGCATTCGAGAGCCAGTCCCTCCGCTAGGCTTAGCGTGTCCACCACCTTGGGCCAATCGAAAATGACTGCCAGGTATGATTGTGGTCGTAACACTATAAAACGCGATAATATTTTTTAAAAGGTTCGATGGCGTTAATCGTAGCTCGAGTCTCTGTGTAAAAGGCTGCGGACGGTGCAGAGAGCACATAGTGTAGGAACGTTAGACTGCCCGATGTTGTAACTGAACGTAGTGGGCAGTCGACTGGTATCGTCTCGCGGAACGGTCGCGTTGCGTCTCCGCGCAAAATGGCGCGAGATTACGCGCGCGTTCAAGAGTATTACATACCACTGCATGAATTACAGCCTGCGCCATCCCACTACCAAGAATATGCGTTACCGATGTAAGTTCATCTTATTGCATTATCCTCGGACACAAAACTACCAATTGTGTTTTTTTTTTTTTTGCGGTATACACTTTTTTCTATTTGTTAATATTAGTGTCGTTTCACATAAGTTTTCTTGTACGTAACTGAGCGTTGGGATAAGTAAAATTTAAGAGACTGTAACAAAGGTCAGAATTAATGTGTATTATTTTTTTGTTTAATTTCATTTTCAATTATTTTGTATGTTTCATATATTATTGTGTTAGTTTATTTTCATTAATTATTTTATATTTCTATAAAGAAGTCCGAAATCGTGACTAGTGGTAGGAACTGCGATTATTAAAATTCACATTTAATTATTACATAATAACATTTTGACATTGACCCTGAATATTAAATTCGGCGATCGCGACTTGTGGAGCAACGTCTATCTTGTATACACAGAATAATAATAAATATACAACACTAACAAATTCACAATAGATATTATAAAAAATTGGTAAAAAAACGATAGCAAATTTTGGTGTACGATATTTGTAAACAATTAATATATATGTATATAAAAAGATAATGTCATGATGGACTCACTATCGTTTGACGTTGAGTATGGTCATGGTTCTCTATAGTGCATATGGTACAAGACGGAATATCTCACGATTCAATCACTGATATTGGAAAGTGGTTACAAAATTTTAACTGTATAGTGCCGTATCGATTTATTATGTTAAATTTAACACAAGATAAATTTATACTTCAAAACGTTTTAAGAACATAGGTATACTTTTATTTTCACATACGACGATACAGTGAGTAAAGTGATTCTGTTTGTTTTTTTTTTTTTTTTTGTTTTTTATGAACGTTAAAAACAGTGCGAATAGTGTCATGTTAATTATTATAGCATTTTTCTATGCGAGGATTTTATAACCGTAAACAAAGGGCATAAAGTAACAGCTAAGCTCAAAACAATTGTTTTACGCATCACACATATAATTCGGGACTCGAATCCACGGTACTCCAGCGCGGCGGTTGTGCAGCAAGGCTTTAACCGTGGAGGGTACAAATATTATAATCTAAGTGAAAAGCCGTGCGCGGGAAGCTTTATAAAAACCGCCAAATTATCAAACTCTTGCGGTGGAACTGATACTGTTTCAAGGGCAATCTATGTATACATATATCGGCTCTTATAATTTACCTAACAGTGTCCGCGAATTCGTTCTGTAGAAACAGAAATGAAATAATAATGTTTGCCAGTTTTGTGACTTTTTCAATATAGTTTTGCTTCTATTGGTGATAGCGTGATGTTAAATCAAATCAAAAATCAATAATTTAGGCCCTAATAAGGCGCTAATGAACGGGAAAACTACTACCGGTTTGGAAAGTTATCGAGAAAAACCGCCAAGAAACCCGAACTACGTGATTATCTCTTTTTTTAGGTAATAAAATAGGTAATAGCTTAAAGCCTTAAAGTAATGATAGGTCTATGAAATATAAAAATATCTTTTAAGATCCCACTGGCAATTCATAAAATTAGCGTGTTCATTGAAACAAATTTTTCCGCTTTATAGTATAACTAGCTGTGCTCGCGACTCCGTTCGCATGGAACAAAATTTTTGTTTAATCATATTCTTAATATATATACTCAGGGCTAATATAGCATTCTAATGGTGAATGAATTGTTGAAATCGGTCCAGTAGTTCTTGAGTTTATTCGTTACAAGCAAAAGAACAAACTTTACTCTTTATAAATTAGTATAGATTAACGAAAATATACAGACGCAAATAGGATAGGAGAACAATTTTGTTTGTTATTTCTATGTAAAATAATAAAGATTTTATAAATAGAAATTTGAAGTTTATAAGGATATTCATATCTAGGCTAATTAAGATCTCTTTTGCATTCTAAGCTGGAGAGCTTATTACAAAAAAAAATTCCGCAAAAAAAATTCTTTAGATGAAAATTAATAAGCGCGATTTGTTATATTTATATGTACGTGTAAGTACTGTCAATTGAGTCGCTCGTCATTGCATATATTTGTAATAAACTCGAGAGACTATTGATCGTCTGATGTGGATTTTGAAAGATCATCAAACGTAAGAACCTCACATCAATCGTCATCAGTTGTTCCAAAATGTTGAAGCATTCGTAATTTTTTTATTATGTTAAAGGGCAACAAACAGGTAGACGGCCTATCTGATGGTAAATGTTCATCGTCGCCCTGGACAGCCGCAACACCAGGGGTATTACAGCTATATTGCTGACTCTGGAATCCGTATTTCAATTCCTTTTTGAAGAGGTCCATATAGGAGAAAACTGTGGTGGGTAGCCGAATCCACAGATCTAACGTACGTGACAAAAAGTTGCTGTAAAACGGAAGTGTTGTCGTAATACGTAACATTTTTAGTTGTTTTAGAACAAATATTTAAATGTATGTTAAAGTTTTTTCTTTACATTTATATAGAACAAGTATGCGCTTGAGCACAATCTCACGTGATGGTAATCAACCATGAGGCCTGTGCTGGAACGAGCTTACTCAGCAAGTACTTCCCTCACTGTTTGAAGACTCTCAGAGTGTAGGATATAGGAAAGACAGACGCTGATAGTGAATTCCACTCTCTTGCTGTACGCATTATACAAGAGACTGCAAAACACTGTGTGCGGATCGGGGGAATATCAACTATGTACTGGTGACGACCCTCGCGGCTTCTGGTCGTCCTGAGATAGAATGGAGTTGGTGGAATCATATCGTTCAGTTCCTGCGCACACTCTCCAAAGTGTATTCTGTAAAATACTGAGAGGCATGTCACCTTACGGCAATACTCAAGAGTGAACATATTGGCCTGCTTCGGTGCTTGTTCGGGAACTAACCGATGGGAACGGTTTTTTAACTTTTATGTTGAACTAGCTTACGCGGCAAACTTCGTTCCGCCTAACAGTCGATGAATATCGTGTTTACTTTTAGCAATAATCAATTTAGGATTTTATTTATGTCATAAAATGAATACCAAAAAAAAATATCTACTTTCCTGGATGGCGATGAAACCAACTAATCAGAGAATATTAAAATTGTTGCTGCCGTTCTTGAGTTATAAATGGTGGAAACCACCCGACTGGGTTTTACGTAGGTATTTAGATTATAAACACAAATAAATTTATATTATGTTTGAAAAAGATCACATGCGAGAAACGGCTATTAAATATGGTTAATTTACAGAAGGAATTTGATATAATTTTGTATTTATGTGATATTTTTTCGTCTTCCTATTTCTTACGATACAGTTAAAATATCTATAGAAATTCAGATAAAGTTTGTAAAATCCAAAAGTGAACTCTTCATATTTTTTATTTATTTAATAACAATTATACCACATTGAATCAGACCGTGAAAAGTAATAGGGTTTTATTCCTAATTGTACTGAAGTGTAAGAAACAAAAAAGAATCGATTAGTAAAATATTTCGGTCGTTATCGTGATAACATACAGGATCCGCACACACGGACGTCCATGTCGGAACTGTTTTAACTAGTTTAAATAATAAAAATGTCATCAAAAATATAATAACTGTTAAACATTGTGTGTTCTTTTGATATGTGCGTGCATATATTATTATTCAAGTGCAATATATGATAGAGACATTTTAAGTTTGAAAAATCTGTTGTTTTCCGTGAAGTGACAGTAGTACCCACCTCAACGCTTCGCTTATTAGGCGTGAAATTCTTTAATTTTGATATTTGTTAATTATGTATTATATCAAAGTCAAAAATATTCTATTTTATTAAACGCCCAAGGAGGCACATATTAAGATTAGAGTAGGTTGTATTGAATTTATCTTGGGTTTTGGTCTATTGAAAATGTTATTAATTTGTATATTATATATTGAGAATAATTTTCAAAAATCGCCATAGTTCTTCACCCTGTAAAAAAATATTTACACACTTTTTCTCGTATGACATAATCTATGAGTTTATTGTTCGGGTAGTCGGTGATGTTTATTAAAGTTATTAGAGAACCATTTTTACGTAGAGAACTGCATCAACGGTTTCCTTCTCAGTCTGGGGATCGAATGGGATATGAGAGAATTACCCGGCGCTAAATACTTGACGGAAATAGCCCCTACAACCGCACGGACTTCCGTCGCCTACCTGGGGCGACGCGGGTTCGAACCAGTGTTACTAGATAAAAATCTCAAATTACCGTGTCAACTGACTAAAATTTCGATTTTACGTATAATAAAACATGGAATTCATTTTTAATTTACAGCTTATAATACCGTATCAGTGTAAAATAATATATTTTGTTATTTTTTATTCTTCCATATCTTCCAGTTCTCCGTCATAAATAGAAGTCATTTTGTTAACCATATCATTTGATGATGAAAATGCAACAAAATTTCCATGTCGCTGAATACATGGTTGAGCCAAAATATATTCTTGAATTGTCTTTATTATCAGTCTATTTCTTTTCTTTGTTTTGAGTGTAATTTTTTTTAATTGACATTGATCGGACAATCATTCGCATGCAGCTTCGGAGTGAGGCAGTTTATGCGGGAACTTTTGTCCACTGTGTACCATGGTCAAAAAGACCATGACCATGACCTCATCCACGATAATTAGAAGCGATGATTGCTCAGTGGTAGTTTGTATGACTTCGTCTCAAGGGACGTGAGCTTGAATCCACCTACAATGAGCTTGAGCTTTCGATGAAAGGAAATATCGTGAGGAGACCATAGCATGTTAGTAAAACTTTTTCTAATGCCCGCCTGGCTAGGAACTACCCTCAAGTTAAAAATCTGCCGCTAAATACCAATAGGTGTTTTCTGGCAGTTGCACTTGAGAGCCAGTTCCTCCACAGGTTTAGCGTGTCTAGAAAGTTGGTCTGTATTGTTACTTATGATCAGGTGAGGTTATGGCCATAATACAAAACTATAATTATAAAATTAAAAAACAAAATACCGTCTACCTGGTAACACTGGTTCGAGCTAGCAATTATCGTGTCTGCGTCGTCCCGGTAACCGTCCCTGATGGCAAGTCCGACCTTCATCCGGGTATTCTGGCTAGCAGCCCCCTTATTATAGAACTCCACAAACAATATTTATTACCTTTGTATTATCTCTCTTTGTACACTAATGTACTAAATTCTTTGAACTTCTTCTATTAGTAATTTGAGTGCCTTCATAATTGATAGGTAAACGTCGATTATTTGAATAGCCCGTTTTATAAATATAAATATGGTGTATATACTATACCGTCGTACCTCTATAAGTCGAACATAAGGGGAGACGCCAAAAATACGAGTTATAGAGTCTTCGACTTATAGAGACGAGGTTCTGGTGTTTGAAGAAAAATGAAAAAAAAAATTTCGAGATTTGAAGATTTTCAACTTATAGAGGTTCTACTGCATATATATATATATATATATATATATATATAATCGGGTTATTTGCACCATTTATAACTCAAGTACGACCGGTTCGATTTAATTATCTCTGATTAGTTGTATTCGTGTCTGGCTAGAATGGCAGAATAACTATAAAAATAAATAAACAAAAATCATCTATCTACATGCGTAAAACAAAGTCGGGTTATTTAACGGGTTATGTAATGAGAACGGCTGAACCGATTTTAATGATCTCAGATTTGTTGGATTCCGGAAAAGTAGAATAAAGAGTAAGTGTTTATTTTGTGACATAATATATATTGTGAATAAGTATACGAAATCCGCGTCATTGGAAGTGAATTTTAATTCCTGCAATGAGTCTATGCTTTCGGCGAAGGAAACTATGGCGAGGAAACGGTAGAGTTTTTTCTTATGCCCGCCTGGTTAGCTACCACCTTCAATTTAATAACCGGCTGCCAAATACATATAGGTACACCTTCGATTCGGCAGTTGCGTTCGAGAGCCAGTTCCTCTACTAGGTTTAGCGTGTCCACCATTTTGGTCCATATAGTTACTTAACTGTTTCACAATTACAGGGAAATCATATTGTGTGTAACTTTTCGGATAACATCGTGCTATTATCACGTCGCATTAATTTTTTTCAGGGGTTTGTATGTCGGGAAACGATTACTCCGCGTCTTATACGTTTCTCAAGGATAATAAAGTAGGCGGTGGAAATATAAACCAGACGCATGATAGACTGACCAATGGTTAGTCGTTACTAACTAAAAATTTGCCGGCGGTTAGAGGGTTAATATCAACGGAGATTATGAGCAAACGATAACTTAGAAATTTAGTAAAAAACGTGCAAGGTTCAGAGTACAATGATACTACAAAATCAACGAATATTCCTTAATCGGTTACAAATCGGCCAACAGTTACAACTGTTTGCCAAGATTTAGACCATATTTGTACGTAGAGCTCTAAACTCTACACTCGTAACATTAATAACGCCTGATATGAAAGTAGGTACCAGTAGTTAAAATTGTAAAACCAATTTAACTTGATGAGTTTCAATTTTGCACGAGCTTCAATATTCGATGGAGAAAAATAATATAGCACTCAGCGAACAACAGCCCTCGAGTCGAGAATCAGTCTGTGTATGGTGTATTTTCATATATAAATTTCGTCAGTGATTTATATTTACACTTATGCATGTATATTATCCTTACATAGTATGTAACAAAGTCGCTCCCGCTGTTTGTACGCTTTGATCTCGGATTTTGATGCAGTTTTCAGCAAGAGATAGAGTGATTCAACGGGGAAATTCAAAGATTTGTAATTTGACGTCGTAACACACATATTTTGTGCGTTTACATTGCAAACGCTGGTCGAACCCTAAGTATCATCCATTAATTATGTGAGCTGATTTTGGTGACGTTTCAAACTCGCTCTCCACCTGGTGAGATGTGAGATCTTGCTCGACGCCTCCCTCCATCTCCAATCTCATGTGGGATTTTTTTTTAAATGTACAAATTGTGACTTTTCTTCCAAAATTCCTTTTTTCCAAATCAAGAAAACTTTTTCGACAAGACAGTTACTGTGTGAAAACTTTTGATGTCATCGGCTTAGAAAAAAATAGTTGAACATTTTCAATAAATTAACAATCTCATTGCAACGCAGTTTTCTCGCAATCTGTGATTCTTCTGTTTCTTATGGGGAAAAATTACGTGGTATCTGGAGAAGTCTCCCTTTTCCTCACGTGAGATTGGGTGGGATTCGGCTCGCCCCCTCCGCCTCAAATAAACGCCTCACGTAATTAATGGACGCGCCCTTACAAGGTAGATCAAATTAATGTACTACGGAATTGTATATCTTAAAAAGATTAAAAAAAAAGTTCGCGGTTTTATAGGTATCTTTTTCTCCAAACGATAACCCGCAGTAATCTTTTTTCTCTTTTATATATTACAAAAAAAATATTGATTATTTACCCAAGATATTTTAAACAATACAGTATTATTATTTATCCAATGCAATAGATACGTTGTTCAATTAATGTAGATCAAAATTGTCATTTACAGTATATCATTAAAATTATTTTTTTAGAAAATATCAGAGGTTTTAAAAGCGGGGCAGAGCGGCTGCCGGCCGTACGTCAGTCAATCCACACTGTGCCACATAAGTACCTTACATTGCATCCGTAAATCCGTAAAAACATCAAAAATGGAAAAGTTATTAGATATAGCTAGTTCTATTGATCCTAATCAATTGAAGTTGGAAGGTTGATTAGGATTGACTATAACTAATTAAAATGTAAGGCAAATCGTTTTTGAGTTTTAGCAAAACTAAAGAACAACGATTGTAGGTGATACAAAGTTCACCGGGTCAGCGAGTAATATTATAAAACGGAAATGGTTGTTTGAACGCGATCATCTTAGAAACTACCAGTCGGATCTCAAAAATTATTATTGTATTTGATAGAGTAATGATTGAGGAAGGCTTTAGGCAATTTAACATCACGCTACCACTAATAGGAGTAAAACGGTATTACGAATGTTACGAAACCGGGGAAATAATATTTTTTAGTTCCCCGCGAACGAAGTCGCAGGCATGGCTAGAGCAATATACGTAAGGAATGACAATTTTCAGATATCTAACGAATCTACGACATGTTAGCACGCTAGAAGTTGTTTTTAACATACCAGTAAATAACATATCGGTCACGGTGTCGACTGTACAATTTTTATAATAAAATAAAACGCACCAAACATGTCCATCGTCCGTATCGTGGCGCTATGGATCGAGTTGATTATACGAGGAAAAGTAATTTCAGTTTTTTCGGTATTTCCCATTTTTCACAAAAAGATTTTAAATTTTTATTTCGGTTAATACTTTCGTATTATCAATGTAATAAAGAAATAGATAAGTCGCTCAATCCGTTCTCAAGTGATGCGCTATTGACTGGATTTCTTGTAGCGATGATAGCTCGGTTGTAATGTCTAGGAACGCCACGTCATGGGACTTGAGTTCGAATCCAACCACCTACAATAAGCTTCAGCTTTCGGTGAAGGAAAAACATCGTGAGGGAACCAAATCCGCCGCCAAATATCAATTGGTGTGTTCCGGCAGTTGCACTTGAGAGCCAGTCCTTCCATAGGATAGCGTGTCTACCAACTAGGGTCGTATCGTGACTTAAGATCAGGTGAGATTTTGTTCATAACGCTAAACCTTAACTATTAAAAAAAAATGTTTATATTTGTGTATATTGCGCTGGACTCGTCGCATTAAACGCAGAGTCTATTCTATATGATACGTTTATTATGTGTGGGTGTTTGTGTGTGCATACTTACTACTCACTATAAGCGCATGAGGGTTAACACAATCGCAAGGACACTTCCGTAACTAACCGATACAAGCACACGTTCGTTCCTGACGAACTAAATAGTTCTTCGATCTTGTTTTCAAAACCGTCATATGATATTGTCATTGTGTTACTATATTTGTCTTTAACCGTAAGATGATATTTTTTTTAAGTTAAAAACTTATATAAATGTATAAGTTGATTTTCGCTTCGGGTTTTTGAAACAAAATGTAAGATTTTCCCGTCACGACGACGAATGTTTATTTTCACAACTAGTTTTTTTTTATTAAATGCTATATTTTCTATCATTCCGTCAATTCATTGCGTTCTATTTAAATGCTTGAAGACGCTAATAATTCTATTATTAATATTTCATAATCAATGATATAATACGTTTATCAATAATATAATATACTACGTAAGGAAATTCGTTCCGACCGAGTGTTGCCCGATACACATTTTTTTTCCTTTTGTTTTGGGCTTGCGTCGCTTTTCCCGTGATTTGATGAATAGATAAATCACATAAAAAGTTTCTCCGAGTGCTGACAAATGTTAAAAACTTGTTATCGTTCTTGATTTTAATTTACATATGATGTGATTTTAATTAATGATTTCTTATGTTTACGCGAATGTTATTCATTGAAATAAAACTAATTTAAACGGATTTTATCGCGGTTATTTATTAACTTTGATCCCGACGTTTCGAAAGCTTTTTAGCCTTCGTGGTCACGGGGCGGACTGAGATGTAGGTTGTCTAAAAAAGTTCATGTTACTCATGTTGTTCAGGTAAATAATGAATTTCAGGTTAATAAATAACCGCGATAAAATCCGTTTAAATAAGTTTTATTTCAGTGATTTTAATTTTTATAACGTTACATTTGCAGTAGAACCTCAATCAGCCGAACATCAGCCGAACAAACAAAACATTATTTCGAGATTTGGAGGTTTTTAACTTATCGAGGTTCGACTTAACGAGGTTCTACTATATTTTGAAAGTTATAAGAAAAATGACTGCTGTTGGAAAACTTCCACCTTTTTCATAATTTCCCGTTGTTCAGAGAGATGTTTTAACGTCTATTTATTTTAAAATCAATATAATAAATAACGGTAGCCAAATAACTCCAGCCGTTCTCAAGTTATACAAGAGGGTAGTTACTGTGGGAATAATCTATATAAAGAACAGATTTTACTGTCGTGACGACATTTTGTATTAAATTCAATATGAACTATTTATACGAAGAAACAATTTGTTTCATATATTACATTATGTACATGGAGATTTTACAGCAGTTAGCTTACTTGTTTTTTTTTTTAATACTAGTATTACTTCTAATTGTTATTGTAATTTTGAATAATAGACAAGAAATTGGGAGAGGGAGAGGTTTCCGCTTTGGTTTACAGACCACCTCGGATTACAAGATGTCGATACTGTATCGATTTTACAACTTGAATTGCTGACTAATAGTACAGGACTATTGTATCCGTATACATGTGATTATAGGAACACCCTTTGTAGTGGTACGTCTAAAAAACCTTAATCAGAAACAAAGTTCACCATTTTACAACTATAACGTTTAGAAATCACGATGTAGAAATGAATAGAATGTATGCAATGGGATAAAAATAAATAGGACTGGACGTACACATGTTTACAGTTTGACCGCAAGACTGCGCTGCCGCCGCGTACAGTGGTGTGAATTCGAATCCTGCACAGGATAATTATGTTTGCGCCATCCATAAACCATTGTTTTGAGTCTGTGTGTTACTTGTGTCCGTGAATTGTGTGGTTGTAAAGTCTAGTCTAACGCTAGATTCTAAGTACCTAAGTACGGGAGTTGTATTTAAAAATGCCCATTAACACTTACGGACTCCAACTATCTATCTAACTATCTATCGCAGCGATGATAGCTCAGTGGTAGCGGATACTGGTTAGCTGGAAGAAATACCTTATGACACTAAGCTCGCCAGTGTACATATTTAAAGTGCAATAAAATATTCATTAATTAACCTCGTAAATCAACCGTATTTTTGAAAATTTTTGGCTCGGAGATAGCGTAATTTTAATATCGGTAAATGACTCTGACGGTGCTGCTCACGCTACAGGTGACGCTATTGGAACACGCAGAACTAAGTCTGCATGCCAGCTAGTAGAAGTATCATCATCTTCATGTCCTGTTCCCAAATCATTTGGGGTCGGCGCAGAGTACTTTTTCTTCATCCACAGACCTCGATCACCTGTCATCTCCTTATTCACTTCCTTTTCTTTCCCTACCCTCATTCCTCACAAGGTAGAGATTCTTTATCCATTTATCCATTCTATCCGTTTTTTCTTGCGTTACTCTTTTCATTTCCATCTTTCAGCATTCATATCCATTACTTTTCTCGCCACATGTGTTTCCTCTCTACTCATGACATGTCCCGACCAAGACAAACGGTTTCCTTTCGACTTCTCTACCACTGGCGTGACTTTTAAACTCGCTCTAACATAGTCATTCCTGACTTGGTCCATTCTTGTAATAGCACACGTTGAATGCCGAATGCAATTGACACTCATCCATCTTCTTAATAACCCAGCGCTCAGATCCATATTTGTAATATGACAGGTTTTTTTTTAATATTATCATTAATTCAATTATATATTTTACCTTTCAACCTAGCCAGCTAGTGGAAATATTAAAAATTTAAATAAATATTTGAAATGTACAACAATGTACGTAAAGACACGTAGTTAAAATTTATATTGTCCTACATTTCTAAATATTTATAGTGCTATAAAATAAATATAAAATAATATAAATATAAATTAATTAACAATCAATGAAATACACAGAATATGGGTATATTTTTCAAAACGTACTGGTATTAAAACTAGGTAATAAATTCACAATAACCGACATTAAGATCGTGATCTCTGACACGACATAGTAATGATAAAATGTTATAAGCAAACAATATTATATTACGACACTTTCATAGTAATCCACCAAGGAGACGTGAAACGATAATAGTTTTACTGTAAAGATTAGATTTTACATATATTTATATTGTTTTTACCCCGGAAAATTGTTTTATTAACCCATTCCTCCCCACTGTCATAATTGCTAGGAGACTATTTTCAAAATGTCTTTTTACGTATTAGGACTTTCATATATTTACACATTACATTTATTACAATGAAAAAAATTTATTTTATTAGTAAAATAGTGTGTAAAAATATGAATTTCATCAGAAATAATAAAAATAATAGTCCTAATACGTAATAAGAAATTTTGAAAATAGTGTCCTAAAAATATAACAGCGGGGAGGAATGGATTAACGTGGTGTTTAGAATCCTATTCTATACGGACATCCTCATCGCAACGCCTAAACGTATTACCCGGGCTCAGGTAAATCAAGGGGGCATGTGGCGACTCATCTGCTCTTAATCACACAACACTACCCACTACCCAACGCACCACCGCGACACTTCAAACCCCCGTGTAGCCAGAAACCAGGGACCCACACTTCTTCTAGTAAAGGCTCGTACTGGCAAACGGAATTTAGCAAACCATTACAGTACAAAGAGAGACGAACCTCTTAACAGCCATGGATTCACCGTGCGGGTGTCGGGTCCATCGTGTGGTAGGGAGGGAAACTCCGAGCAATGTCTGAGACTTGTTACTCGTATTTAGGTTTAAGGGGCACCCCCTTGTCGACGCTGATCTTCACCACTCGGGTTTCTCTCCCTACCCAGCCGAATTGGGTAAGAGCCTGCTAGCTCAGTTTCAGAAGCACGTTCTAGTATGGAACTTACTGCAGTCCTAGACAGGCCAAGATCTTTTAGAAGGTTATAGAGGGATTTAGCTGGTAAACCTTTCGCTCCAACTTCGACCGCGTATAAAATGACTACGTAGCCATTACTATTCAGTTCATTTAGTAGCTCGTAGTATTTATTTGTTTAAAATACATGTGGAAACCCTGTAAGGGTGCGCTTTGTTTTAAGTGTTGTGTCTACATTTCTGCTTAAATAGTATTAGCTGTGTGCGCGACTTCGTTCGCGTGCAACTAAAGGTTTTTGATAACTTTGTCCCGTCTTCGTAACTTTTCTCAATACAGCTTTGCTACTATTTGTGATTGCGTGATGTTAACTAGGCTACCGTTTTCCTCAATTAATTGCGCTATCAAATATAAAAAATACAATTTTGAAATCCGAGTGGTGGGTCTTAAGATTAGCGCATTCAAACAAACAAACAAAGTATATATATATATATATATATATATATATATATATATATATATATATATATATATATATATATATATATATATATATATATAATCTGTTAATGTGTTTTAAGTATATTTATAAAAAGGGAAAATAAAGTCCCTAACAGAACCCATGTATCTATTGCACTGTGTTATACTAATGATAGAATGACTGTTTAGTGCGAATAATGGGCCTGAAGGTTTTGTTGTAGAAGTGGTACCTAGACACGCAGCATATAATTATATATATAAATATATACAGAACATATATGATATGCGGATAGTCAGAAGTAGTACTGTATGTTTGTTTTTGTATATTATATGAACACATTTTTCTTTGCTAATCTATGTTTTATTCCTGCACTCTGCATCTATATCTTCGATGTAATTTCAGCTGGTTATAAAAATGTTATCCACTTCTAACTCCTATACTACTGAACCGATTTTAATCAAACTTTGTATTCTGTGCAGTTTGATCCAACATGAGAGGTAGGATACTTTTTATCTCAATAAGTGACCATAACGTGATAGATGTCGCTGTAGTCGATGTGATTGACTACTCGAAAAGGCAGAACACGGTCTACCAGGCCGCCTAGTGTTACTTTATATAGTACCTGGGTGACTGAGCTTAACTCGGTATTTCTTTTTGAAAAATGATATTAAATCAAACAAATGTATTTAGATACGAATCATGTCTTGATTAAACATCCACATTTAAAGATTCAAGATAATTAAATTATAAAAAGATAACACGAAAGTAACCAAACATTTTGTTTAAGAAACTGCTCTGTTACGAAAAATACAACTATGTATAGGGATGACATCAAAAAGCAGGAATCTGTCCAAATACAAAATTCCATCTAAATCCTTACAGCCGTTTTCGAGATTCACAAAATATATGTATATACATGATCACTTAATAGTATTAGATAGATTCACAAACAACCATGAGTATATTAGGTTAGCATCAAAGTATTATGTTTCATAATTACTTTTATCTGATTAAATGTTATACGGGGTGAAAATACTTATAGCTCAAGGGTGCGTCCTGACTAGAAATCGATGTACGTCACAAACTGTTAGATCTATAAATAATTACTAGGACCTACAATAGTGATTCCACGACGCGGGCATCCTCGAAGAAAAACCTTAGAAAATTAATTATTATATTAAACGGTTTAAAAATATTCATTTTTCCCATTCGGTCGTCGTTATTCGACTCCCGAAAATATTCAAAATGGAGGCATGGAAATCGAAATAACGGCGTATGCTTAAGATCTTTTGACAGAAGAAAAAACTTCCTCAAGACGAGGTCAAAAATACGAAATACAATTATAACGTAGTAAATAAATTGTTCGCTTTGCTTATGAGGCGTGCAATACGCTGTGTGTGTGTGTGTGCTTAAGACATCGTGACAGAAGTAAAACATCAGTATATCTCTCACGCGCCGTTAATTACCTCGAGGCGACTTTACTCTATCGAGCGTCACACAAATAGGTTGCAAATCAAAATTATTTCAAAGCCCTCTCATGAGAAGTTTCCCTTAAAAAATACATTTATAAAAGTTGCAGAGTGTTCAATCAGCAAGTTCATTAAAAAAAAAAATATGTCTTAATTATTGATTTCAACGACAAAATAAGCTATATCTAAATGGATACCAAGTTCAGTGGTCAATCTTGAAATTTATGTATAACATAAAATATTTTGTAACAACTTAAAATATCATTTTTTCTTATAACGTAGGATAACATTGAAGCGTAAGGTATGATTTGGCTAGTTCGAATATACGATCTTACACTATTGATGTGCGCTGAATATTGAAATGATTAATACTAAATCTCAGTAAGTAACGTAATAAATACGAAAATCGACTATATTCTTAGTTATTGTAAATACTAAAACAGATATGTTTCGATAAGAAAAAAATTAGGGGTGGCATTCCACTCGTTATATTATATATTCACATAAAATCCATCTTTCATTAATTTAAGTAAGTGTACCTAATAGAATCAATTAATTGAAAAATTATAATAAAATTATAATAATTGACTAGTTTCTGTTTTATTCCTATACCTACCTATCTATCTGGATGCCAAATTTGAGCTTTCTAGGTCACCTGGAACTAGGTTAGAATTTTGATCTATAGGTCAGTGATAAAAATGACGCCTATTGGACGTTAATATCTAAATAACTGTTTGAGGTGTGTTGATGAAATTTGAAACTCATATGTATCTCGCAAGTCTCATATATATATATGAGCCGAATTTGACATGTTTACGTGAAACAATTTCTGAGTTACGGGGGCGTCAAAAACGTCTCCAAATGCTTCGTATAATATTACATACGGCGGTGCGCGACAGTTCTGTGGCTCGAAATTGGCTAGATTTTAAAGCGGAAAACTTTGTTTGAATCGCGAACCTTAAGAATTACCAGGCGGGTTGCATTTCACATCACGCTATTGATAACAGTAGCAAAGCAGTATTGATAAAAGTGACAAAAAAGGATTTTTTTTGTTTGCTGTAGGCTTTCTTGGCGTGCGCTGCTGCAATGATTGCGTTGAAAAAAGTTACGATTTAGTATTGAATAACAAGTTTTCCGTTTCTGCGTCTAACGTTTTGCGTGGTAATTGTTGGGGATGTTCGCTTCTATTATACTTGTCAGATTTTATTTGCGGATTGTTGCCTCTATATTTTTTTTTTATATATTTTTGAAAGCAATGCGATTATTCACATGTAGTTAGAGATACTCCTCTGTACGGCGCTGCAGTTAATCCAATGGGATCACATGCGCAAATCTGTCTTTTATAATCCCTCTGACTTTCATACTGTTATTATGAAACTGACTTTTAAAAACAGATATCGTATTTTTAGCGTATCATTTGTTCAGTTATTAACACCTTTATTATTAATGTATCCATCGATGTAATGGAACCTATATATTTTATCAACTTAGTAGTCGGTTGATTTATTTCATTATTACTGCAATTTTTTTCGTGTACAACTAGTTTTTTTTATAATAATTTTTTTAGCTTTATGGCCATAATCTCACCTGATCTTACGTGACGATACGGCCCAAGTTGGTAGACACACTAAACCTGTGGAGGAACTGGCTCTCAAGTGCAGTTGACGGAACACACCTAATGGTATTTGGCGGCAGATTTACAACTTGAGGGTGGGTGGTTGCTAGACAGGCGGGCATTAGAAAAAGCCCTACTATCATCCTACGGTTTCCTCACGATGTTTTCCACCACCGAAAGCTCAAGCTCATTGTAGGTGCTTGGATTCGAACACACGTCCCTTGTCGCGAAGTTGTCCACACTACCACCGAGCTATCATCGCTTCGAAAATTTTTATAATTTTTGACTGTTCGACTTACGACTTTACTCCTGTTCATTGTTGCGTAATGTTAATTAGCCGAAAGCCTTCCATGATTATTCCTTTATCATATACATAAAGAAATTCTGATATCCGACTGCTAGTTTCTTAGATTAGCGCATTCAAACAAACACATTTTTCCGTTGTACCATTTTGGTAATAATAAAGATTTGCTTGTACGTGAAAATAATAATAATGATAATACAATAATATCGAAACTTTGTTCTAATATTCTGACAAAAATTATCAATAATAAACAAATCACCCAGCGTAATTTATAGGGAATAATATAATTATTAATTCATCGTTAAGAAACTTTACTGCGAGCATCTTGGAAATCGGAGATTAAAAATATAAGAAAATAAATAATTGTAGATTTAAAAACGTCAACGATAAACAAGTTGAAAATTTGAACATTTTTCTTCGGTTTGTTACTAAAACAGTCAGTTTTTTAGTTCCTTTAAGTATCATTTATTTCTAAATCTATAATCTCTAAATTAAAAATCGGAGAAGAGTGCTTGTTTGTTTGTACACGCTAATCTAAGGAACTACATTTGAGATTTAAAATATACATATATATTTGATAGAGCAATAATTGATGAAGGTTTTAGTCTATTTAACATCACGCTACCGCCAATAGGAGTAAAACTGTATTGAAAACGTCACTAAAACGGGTTTGAAGGTTGAAATATTTCTTTAGTTCCACACGAACGGAGTCGCAGGCATCTTTGCCATTATAGATTTTCCGACGCTGCAGCTAAAAACCTGTTTTCGACATATTATTAGACAAATTAAACATCTCAATTAAGGCTCATCTTCATTAGTCGTTGCAGCTCGTATTCGGGGTGCGGGGATTTCTGCTCACGCATGCCATAGGGACCGCATGCGATAACCGTTTTCATTAGTCGATAGGGCCCGCTTGCGGTTTGATACATATTCTTCACAGAGTATATTTCATTTAATAGAGTGTGACTGAGTAGACGAGTAATAGAGTAAACCGAGTAAGCCCGCACCAAGCTTAATTTACATCAACCGATGAATTTCATTGAACGTTAGGCCGCGTGAATGAAATTCCCGCTTGCCGGATATAGATACATGACTTGCTTTAGTCGATAGCCCGTAAGCGGGGACTCCCCGGCTACGGTATAACAACTGAGTTAACGACCAATGAAAACGAGCCCTTATACAATTAACTAAAAACGAACAAAGACAATCGTATGTAAGGTAATTTTCTAAATAATTTTAACTTATGCTTTATCTGCGAGGAACCATTATACTATATAGAAATCTATTAAATTTGAAATTGAGAAATTAAGTTTTGCGTGTATTTTTAAATTGTGCACTTAGATTATCACGATTTATTGATATTTTCTTTTTAATCAGTGTTTATGAATACTTATAGTAATTACTTCGCGTCAATGCTATAAGGAAGCTGTGGTTACTATTAAAATTGTATATAATAACTAGTTGAACCGACAGACGTTGTTCTGTCTTAACTATGAATATTACATTCGAATTGGTTTAATTATTAAAAAAAAAAAATCAAAAACATAGTGTGATTATTGTAATACTCTACAACAACTGACAGTTTTGTAAAATTAAACTAGGTGTTACGTTTTCTTTTTTTTCCTAAAATCCTTTAATTTTTTGTAAATGTTTCGCTCAACTTCCTTAGTGGTTTCTTTCATAAGAACGTTCTCCTGACAATAATTAACACAACAAAAAAACAATTATCGATATTGTTCCATCCGTTCACGCGTAATGCGAAGACCAAGGGAAATAGAAATTCATTTTTATATATATAGATATAATGATTCAATACAAACACATATAAGAAAATACTAGTTTTTACTAAGAACATGGTAAATGTTTGGTGCCTGCATAATCATTAAAATACTTTCAATTGAAGAACCAATATTGAATACGAAGGATCTTTACGGAATGAGACTTTTTTAAATCCAGGTATTATAAAGAGTAACCTAATTATAATTCACCCTTTGTTTTAAAGTCTTACTACTGTTAGAACTGTTAATAACAACTGTTATGTTGTTTGCACTGTTTTTACCGATGGTAAGATGTGTTGGTTCAGGTGTTCATTATTGTTATTCGGTTTTTATCATCTGAACAATCGCTGGAGCGATGAATCCAATCTACTCTTTCTTTGATGGTTTATGACATTTCGATAAACGATTCGTTTGATCACCGATTCTAAATAATATAGTGTTTTATTTTTTTTTTATCATGAAAACGTGTGTGCGAACTTAACGATATTCGCATGGATAGAATGTATATAATTCTAGATAAACATAATAGTAACCGATTTCAACGAAACTGGTTTTCACAAGCACACGAACATCTCGAGACCTTGGTTTTGGTGTTGAGTTTGCGTCTATTATTTAAGCGATTTCGGACCAACTAATAAAATTAATGATTTTTTTTACCTCGTATTGCGTATTTCCGTCTAGAATATGTATGTTTGGTTTCGTTTGTTTACGCGTTACAGGACTCGGATTTTATTAGATTATTATGTATTATGTTCGACATAAACTGTTGAACAGTCTTTTGTTTTACTATGTTATTATCGATTAAAGGTTTAGCGCGTTTCTCAAAGTGACCGGTACCGCTTCCCAGTAGGCCCTGACGCTACCTGAGGGGCTATTGAAAATTCAAGTGATATTGAGGGAGTCTAAAAATAATCTACTAGCGGTGGCAAGTGTACCGGAATGGATAAATGTGATATTTTTTATCTACATTGTCCGTTTATTTTGTGTAGTTTCTGTTTTACACGTCGGGACAGTTAAATACCTGATAATTCAATATATTTTTAACAAATTCAGTACATTTTTGGCTCTGAATTCTGTAAACGTTGAAAACTAGTCGTGACAACACTGTCCAAACCTATCAGTCATTTAAAATACTGTAATATTGGATTACATTACATATTCATGTGAAAAAAATAGTTTAAGTATATCTGGGGGGCGTTGGGCATGCAATATACCCTAAAGTGGGCGGTACGTCAAAACTTTGAGAAACACTGGTTTAGCGTTATTGCCAAAATCTAACCTTATGTTAATTGATGACATGGCACAAGATGGTGCATACTCTAAGAATAATAGTGAACCTTACTCTCAAGTACAACTTCCGGAACACACCTATATAGGTAATATTTTCACAAATTATAATCGGGGTACTTTGGATTTGATATAAGTACAAAGCTGTTTTATTTGAAAATTTTATCAACAATTTACTTTCCATGTGCATTATTACTCCAACACTATTGAATATATTTAACTGAAACTTGGCCCTGTGGTAGCTAATACTATTATGTGAATAAGTAATAATATTGTATTGATTGATTGTTGATTAGATATATGCATAATGTAGCATCTAAGTCGGAAGCGATGATAGCTGCGTTGATAGTGTGTATGGACGCCGCGCCAACAGAAGCGAATTCTAATTCACGGAACGTGACGTGAAAAGTGACGGAAAACATCGTGAGAAAACCATAGCGCGGTGGTACGGTTTTTCTAATGGCCACCTGGCCCTCAAGTTGAAAGTCTGCCACTAAATACCTGTAGGTGTCCCTCCACTAGGGTTAGCGTGTTCACCATCTTGGGCTCCATCGTCACTTAACATCAGGTGAGATTGTGAAAACTAAAATAATATGTAATTTTTTACTCTTAAATTAAGAATTATTTAGAATAAAAGGATTATTGCGTTTCTCAGTAAAATGCAAAAGGTAATCAATATGTAAGCCTTTGTTTCGAGTATTTTATATTTTATGGAATGTTTATTGTTCAAAATTAGTAATTAATTTTTTTCTTTACTTTTATATTTCGTTAAACGTCTATTATACTTCGTCTACAACGTAAATAAACTTAAAAGCGATCTTGTACCTGAAGGTAGATCGATTTTATTTATCTACATGATTATTTATAGGTACTTACACTCTTTGTACTGTAAAACGGAAGGGTTCCTCCCGGAGAGACGATGAAATATTTTTAAACGAAATTCTTTATGCATGTTGTTTTTGTTTTTTATAGCTACCGCTTCGCGTTATGGCCACCATCTCACCTGATGTTAAGAGACGATGTGACCCAACAGGGTGGACACGCTAAGCCTAGTGAATGGACTGGCTCTCAAGTGCAACTGCCGGAACACACCTATAGGTATTTGGCGGCAAATTTAACTTAGCAGTAAGCCAGGCGGGCATTAGAAAAAGTCCTACCAACATGATATGGTTTCATTACTATGTGGTCCTTCACCGAAAGCTCAAGCTCATTGTTAGTGGATTAGAACTCGCGTCTATTGACGCGGCGTCCATATACAATATCAACTGAGCTGTCAAGTCTTGCCATGTTTCGATATCAGTTAGTATATATAAACAGCAGCCGCCAACGATGATGATGGTATAAATAACGCTATAAAATAGTAATATAGATAAAAAAAATACACCCAATTAAAATTGCCAATTATACTTTTTTATTTTCATCAAAACTTTTTCTCTGTCGAATTAATTGATGACCCGGTACGTAGAAATCCAACTAATTGAAGGGACTTTCTATGAACACGACATTTAAAAAAAAATAACAAACGGTGACCACACGGAGCTTTGTGCATAGTATGTATGTAGATTGCTTGTTAGTGATATCTAGAATCTTTTTTCTAGAATTTGTCCAGCAGTTTCACATAGTAACCTCGTGCAAACGAACGCAGTTTTCATCTCCACAACTGTGATAACTTACATCCCGCTTAACCGATTATCATAATTTGCATACACGTTTTCAGTGGTATAGAAAAGAAAATAAGGTACTTCTACCACCATCATATACCCCGTATTTTAGACTCAGTAAGAGCAGTAATTTTTTTTCAGGTAATAGTATTAGGTTTTTCAAGCCTCTCCGTAGCTTTTGTCTGGGTGTGCCGATCCCCATTCCCATTAGAGGGAGCCCTTGATTAGGTTTGGACCTTACCGGGATTAGATGGTGAATGTGAAAGCGCTCCATCAATCTTGGTGGAAGGTACAGAGGCCGTAGGTTTTTAGTCAGTAAGAATCTGACATAACCCATACTTTTGCTGCCCGGCGGAAGGTGCGTCTTATGTGAGATCTTCCTAAGAAAAAAAAAAAAAAAAAAGTTTAATAACAAAGTTCCAAAGCACATTATCAATTTGCCGGATAGTAGGTTCAAGCACCATGCTAAACGGGTTTTGATGTCAAAATCCTGTTACAGAGTGGATCAATATGTGAACAATAGTGATGGAATTGACATCACTCTCTGTGCACGCGCTAAAAACTATTGTAAATTTAAATTTTTACTTTTTCATATATGTACCGGTCTAAAAGAATCAGGTCGTGTTTCTCGCCGGTTCTTCTCAATGACTGTGTTATTTTCCGAACCGGTGGTTATTTTGACGTTCATAAGCGCCTTCTCGAGGCGTAATTGAATTTAGTTTTTTTTAATTGGTTTGATCTGATCGTATTCTACGTAGAATAAGGATATTATTCTACATGAAATATTGCCTCCTCATACAATATATATTAGATATAATAACAAGTTCAGCAAAATGCTCTGTTCTAAAAACCATACGACAGAAGCGAAATAATATGGAACAGAAAACTTTTCTGTTCCAACAAAGTAGTAACATTCCCGAACGAGTACAGCAATGACGCGTTTACTATACCTCGCCCACCCTTAGTCGACTCGTGACGACATTACCCGAACGAATGTTTAATATTCTAGCGCTTCACCTTAGTCTCATTCAATACATCCTTTCTTTTCAAAAACTCTTCCGGCAGCAGTCCAAGCGGAGGTTCGGCCATTCTGACACCTTTGCACCCACTGCCTCAGGCCTGAGTGCTCGCAACACTCACCCCAAAAAGTTCGGTGAAGCTGTCAAAGCCCTTAAGGCTAACAGCGTACGTCAGGGCGAAGAAAAAACATCCTTACAAATATTATAAATGCGTAAGTGAATTT
This sequence comes from Actias luna, assembly GCA_039707435.1. Lineage (NCBI taxonomy): Eukaryota > Metazoa > Arthropoda > Insecta > Lepidoptera > Saturniidae > Actias > Actias luna. Next base: position 19,358,252 of record JAZHAC010000001.1, on the reverse strand, counting down.
GTTTGTATATTTGTTGGTTACCCTTTCACGCCTAAACCACTGAATCAATTATGATGTATTTTGGTATAGAAATAGACGGGAACCTGGAGGTGGTGATAGGCTACTTTTTCTTGGGATCCAGTTATTGGAAGTGGGGTAGAGAGAGGGATAAACTCCGTATGAAACTTTTTATCCCGTAATCCGATTTGCTTGACCAATATTAATATTGAAGCGAGCAAAGCCGCCGAAAAGAGCCGATATAATACAAAGTACTTATTGCGCCTAGAGAAGTTATACTTCAAAAGCATTATTTTGTCTATTTCTGTGCATACGGCTAAAACTATTTCAGTTCTTGAAATCCTCAAAGCAACCTTCAGTTCTTAGTACGTAAAGTAAATGAAGCGTCGACATTGAGAATTTTACCTAGTATCTCTCACAACCACCCAAGCTGAATATTACCTACAAAACGTAGAAAAAAAATATTCAGCGTGAAAAATAGTCACGGCCTGCAGTGCCTGGATTATTTTAACTCGAATATGTTATATTGAATTTATCGTTACGTTTTTTTTACTGTCCAATAGTGGACCTTTGATCTCGATTCCGATATTTGGAAATGTAATTGATATTTCGTTGGCTTCATTTTACAGTTTGCAAATAACTGAAATTCGAAATTCGCCAATTTGCCCAAACAATCGCCAACATCGCAGAGGGTATCCGTTAATTATCTTCGACTGAGTATTAATATCTACAGTCGATATGAGTGATTTACACAGGCTTCGTGTTGGAATACGTGTGTTTATTCAAATGAATGAACGGAATCTTTTTTATTGCACTCTTTAATTGAACATCGGCGAGCTTAATGCAATACAGCGTTAATTATTTATTAATTAGTCTGCAAACCAATTCCAATTGTTATCAAACATATACGATATTGGAGGTTTTTTTTTTATAGTTTAAGCTTAGCGTAATGGCCATAATCTCACCTGATCTTAAGTGACGATACGGCCCATGTTAGTAGACACGCTAAACCTGTGGAGGAACTGGCTCTCAAGTGCAACTGCCGGAACACATCTATTGGTATTTGGCGGCAGATTTTCAACTTGAGGGTGGTAGCTAGAGTAGGCGGGCATCAGAAAAAGCCCTACCACCATGCTATCGTAAGGAGGTAGTATAAATATGAAAGGGGCAAAACAGAATATAAATAAATTACACGAGTAAAAGCATTATACGGAGAATTTTGGCCGTCAAATATATACAGTGTGCGTCAGGCTGAGTATTATTAAACTAGCTCTGCCTGCGACTTCGTTCGCATCGAACTGAAGATTATTTAACTAATTTATAGCTCATGTAACTCAGGTACAATATAGCATTATAATGGTGTAAGAATTTTTGAAATCGGCCCGTTAGTTTTTAGTTTATGCGTTACAAACAAGAATACAAGTCTTTCCTCTTTATAATATTAGTATATTGAAGCGAGCAGCTCAGTGGTAGTGTGTAGGAACGCCGCGCCGTGGGCCGTAAGTTCGAGTCCAACCACCTACAATGAGCTTGAGCTTTCGGTGAAGGAAAACATCGTGAGGAAGCCATAGTATGGTGGTAGTGCTTTTTCTAATACCCGCCTGGCTAGCTACCAACCTCAAATTGAAAATCTGCAGTTAATTACAAAAATAGGTGCGTTCCGGCAGTTGCACTTGAGAGCCAGTCCCTCCAATAAAAGCCGGCAATACACCTGCGATTGCCCTGGAGTCGTGAGTGTTCATGGGCGGCGGTGATCACTTACCATCAGGTAACAGGCTTGCCCGATTGCCCCCTATGCCATAAAAAAATATCACTATTGTATTCAATATGTCAAAGTTATATTTTTTGCATATAGCAAATATTGGTTTGATAATGACAGTATATCTCTGATGTCCAAAATTCGTATATCGAATTTGGTTGAGAATTCATTTTAATCTATAGACATTCATTGACATTTCTTTGCAGAATAGTATGTACTTTCCGGGTACAAAATTTCATGGAAATCGATTAAATCACAAATGATCAATGCTTATTATAATACGTCTTCTGGCAAAAATAAAAGTATATTTTCAGATAGGCATATAATTTTAATGTACAAGTATTCTTAGACACTTAGCACTTTCTTCCCATAACGTATTATTCTGTATTTGTATTTGATCCCTTGTTAAAAATATTAGCAATAAGAAGTCTTTCATGTTATTCTAAATAGAATAACGTGTTCGCGAAGTAAAAATAGTAGGTATTATGTATTATTTACATGAATATCGACTCGTTCCCTGTAACATTCGTTTTTTTTTTTTTTCGACCTGACGTTTGCTGTTAGCCCCAAGGGCTTTGACAGCTTCACCGAACTTTTGGGGGCGAGTGCTGAGGGCACTCAGCCCCGAGGCAGCAGGCACAAGGGTGCCAGGACGGCCGAACCTCGGCCAGGGCTGCTGCCGGTAAATGAAAAAAAATTCATGATCCTGACTAACCAACAGGTTCTTTATTACTAAATCAGTGATACCAACTATGACCTTATCAGGTAAGCAGCTCAAGGGCTGCGAGGGTAGTCCCTTACAGAACCGTGTACTTAACGTGTGAGTGTGCACGAATGGTATGCGGTGTGATGGTGTAATCTCAGTGATGTAGAGTGTCAGTGTATCGCGCGAGCAGAGTCACTCGAGGGCTCCTGTCCGGAGGATCGAACCTAGGCTCAGGCGTCTGCGGAAGGAGGCCGCGGCGGGTGTGCGGGAGCGAAATTATCCGCTCGGCCTCGGCGGCGAGGACGGCGGTTACGCGGACGTGTGCGCGAACACGTGCGATTGGTGGAGACGGCAGGGAGAAGCGCGTTTAATCTCGCTATTTTATCGACGGCGTCGGAGAAGCAATTACGTGGCCAGCGAGCATAGCCTTTGGCATGCGGATTGGAAGTGTAGCTAACTGCGTGTATTATTTTGGGGTTAGGATGAAGTTCGGCACTTGCAAAAAATTTCTTTGTAATGTCTTTAATATATGCATACATGGACGGAAGTTCCATATCTTTATGGAGATCTACATTACGGACGTAAAACGGGGCTTGGACGGCTATGCGCATGAATCTGTTTTGCAATACTTGTAGTTTGCGAAGGGTGGTACGTGAAGCGTGAGCGAATACGGGGCAACTGTAAGTAAGTATGGGACGAATGCATACTTTGTATATTGTAAGCTTATGTCTGAGTGCCATTTTGCTCTTAGAGGAGGTGAGATTGCGTAGCAGAACCATAGCCGTGGAGGCTTTTTTCTGAACGTAATCTATATGTTTGTTGAAGGTTAGGCGCCTATCTAAAACTACACCAAGATATTTAGTTTCATTAGCCCAGGGGATATTGACATCGAAAAGGTGTAATGTCTTTTTATATCTCTCCTCGCGTGAGCATCGAACATGATAGCCGCACTTTGTTCTGGGTTTATTCCTATGCGCCATTTGAGGCACCAGGACCCAAACATAGGGCTCTTTGGACGCGGTGGTATACGTGAATCCTATTCCTGCCCGAGCTGAAGATGACTGTGTCGTCTGCGTAGGAGCCTACTGCGACGTCGGGGAATTCGGGGATATCGCTAACGAACAAGTTGAACAGGCAAGGCGCTAGGATGGAGCCTTGTGGGACTCCTGAGCGTATTGAGTGAGGCGATCATAGGGCTCCGTCCGCTTTGTAGCAGAGGGAGCGGTCCGATAAATAAGCAAGGATTATACGGACTAGTCTGTCCGGAAATAGAAAGAGGTTGAGTTTATATATGAGGCCTTCGTGCCAGACCTTATCGAAGGCTTTGGATATGTCGAAAAATACAGCAAGCGTGCGGCTGGGACGGCGTAGCTCCGTGAAGTTGGAGAGAATATGCTCCGTTAGGCGGAGCACTTGGTGGGTGCACGAGTGCTTCGGTCGAAAGCCGAATTGCTCGTATGGTAAGAAACATTTGTCTGAGACAAAGGCGTGTAGCCGGTTCAACAGAAGCCGCTCGTATATTTTACCTATCGTATTGAAGAGGCTTATTGGGCGGTAGCTTTCTGGATGGGCTGCCCTTTTCCCGGGTTTACGGATACCTATTACCATTGCCTTTTTCCAAGCGGCTGGAAAATAGCAGTGAATTATGGCCGCATTGAAGATGCAAACCAGAAGGGCTATGAGTTTATCAGGGAGAAGTTTGAGGGCTTCGTTCTTGATTCCGTCCGGACCGGGGGCTTTCCTTGGCTTAAGGGCTTTTATGATAGCGAGGACTTCGTCAGTTGTAACCGGCTCTAAGTTTTCGATTGGGAGGGTCTCCCTTATTGATTGAATTGTTCGATCGACCCTCCCGACGTGTTCGGGATCAATGGTATGGTATTCATAGGGATTGGGAGAACACTGTTGTTCGAGAGTAGCAGCGAGATACTCTGCCTTGTCTATACTTTCGAAGGCGGGTGGATTGCCAGGGCCTCTGTCTAACGGGGGCATCGCAGACGAATAGCTGCTCTTCTGTTTATGAACGAGATCCCAGAAGGCGAGATGAGACGGTTTGATTTCTTCTAAGAGACTGTCCCATCTTTGACCGTGTAGTTCAGAGATACGGGATTTAACTGATCTTTGTAGGTTACGTAGACGTACGCGATTTTCCTCCGTCGGATAAGAATCGTGAGCGCGAGTCGCGGCGTTTTTCTCCGTGATCAGTCTTCGAATGTCATCAGGGAGTATGAAGCGGCGATCGTTTGCCGCCTTTACCTCTTTTGAGGTTTCCCTGATGGCATTCTGGAGGTGACCGACCAAGGAGTCAATCGCCACATCGGCATCGGTCACAGTTAACATTCGTATATCGTCTATTATTATATGAACTTACTGGATACTAGCTGTCTCCGCGACTTCGTTCATGTGTAAATTTTACATCTAATCATTTTTACCAGTTTTTGTAACTTTTATCAATACAGTTTTGTCCCTATCAGTGATAGCGTGCAGTTAAATAGCGGAAAGTATTGTTCAGTGATTGTTGTGTCAAATACAGAAATGTTTTTTGAATTCCGACCGGTAGTTCCTAATATAAGCACGTTCAAACATATTAAAAAAATATTTCCGTCAAATAATATTAATATAGATTTATTGAATTAGCCGACGGGTTAAGTATGCACACGAGAGGAGTGTGTGGAGACGGATGAGGTTACAAATACTATCAAATCTTCACTAAAAGCTACCACAGAGACTCTTAATCCATAATCGTGGCAGAAATCAGGCTTTCACATTTATTCTAGTCAACGTGATGCAGCCCTGTTAGTCGAAGATCGGACAGCAAAATCCATACGTTGATCACGTAAATACTGAAATTTCTACATTTAGTTTTGAATAGGACAATACAATGATAACCGGTTGCCAGTGCCAAAAAAAGGTGCGATAATATTTTATAATTAAAAAAATAAATGATAATTCATTTTCCAAAAAAAAAATTGTTGTTCAAGCTGTTGTTAAATTTAATATCGTTCCTATAACAGCAATATATGTAGAAAATTTATTGTCTCCTCTGCGGCACCTTCTTATCAGACAGTTGTTAGCGGGTATTAATTAGTTACTTCTACGTTCATTCATGGTACATCAAATTAAAGCTTGAATCACACAAGATTCATTTGTTATATGAAAGATTTTTTTTATATTACGCGACATAGTGACTGGTGTTGAGTACAGTACAATCAAAGTCAGCGGTGACTGACATTGAACCGAAATTCGCTATCAGTCACCGCTGTCATGCTGGCCTGCTTAGATACCTTTTCACGCCTATGTTATAGTTTCGATACAAAAGTAAAAGGTTTTATGTGGTGTGCTTAGTATCATAAGAAATAGTAACAGTTTTAAGTTTTAAGTTAATAAGTTATATTCTCTACGATATTCGTTATACTACACTGTGTAATTTAATTGGATTTTTTTCTTAAATACAGTTTCAAATGAAATATCATTTTTAACGTCGGTAATTATTTATGCTTTTGGTCTGATTGCTTTTCATGATTAAACAAAGTAAACATTTACTTATCTCGATTTATAAAAACAATTAAAAGTACATAACCGAGTTATGTAATTTTGCCACAACCGAATATTGTAGACTCGAGTTATCTATTACTTATTTCGGCTAGTTAATTTGTCTACTTGTTACACATCTAATACTGAATAAATTTAAATTACATAAATGTAGCTATTGACTTTCATGCTCTCGACATATGTCTTAATATATAATTTCTAGGTTGCATAATTAATAAATTTGTTATTTCTTCGAAAGGGGACAAGATAGGGAAATGTCTATTAGATCATAATAAACCGCTTGTTATGGGTGTTATGAAAATGTTGAAAAGTGAATTTGATCTACGCCGACGATATATTATATTAAATATTAAGGTATGTTTAGTTACTACTATTGTGGTATATCAGGTTACACTCTTAAATATGATGGCAATAATAATTCTTAATAATACTATAAATGCGAAAGTGTGTTTATTTGTTTGATACGGTTTCACGTCTAACCGTTAAATCGATTATGATGAGTTATGGTATAGAGATAGATGACACTCTGGATAAGGTGATAGGCTAAATTTTCCACGAAAAGCTTTTGGAAGTGGGTACAGAGGGGGATAAACTTTATATGAAGTATTTTTATTGTGTCATCCAATTTGCTTCAAACTTTAGAGAAGTAACTGCTTTTGATTTTGAATTTTGGGTAAGTTAATATCCACCTGTGTAGATCAACATTCTGAAATAAATAGTACAATATCATTCGATGGAAAGAAAATATCAAAATTATCGCGACCGAAGCCGCGGCTAAAAGCTAGTGGGAAATAAAATGCGGAGAATTCGTCGCGTGGCCTCACCACACGTTTCTGTGATAACTACACTAATACCAACAAATAATTCACGCCTGTTTGTACTATCGGCGAATAGAATGCTCGAAGTGACAATCAAAACTTATGGTGTATATGTCGCAGCAATCTAGCTTAATTAGCGGTTCAATTAACTGCTTACAATTATTTTTTTTATACTCAAGGTTTAGCGTTATGACCATAATCTTACCTGATCCTAAGTGACGATACAGCCCAAGTTGGTAGACACGCTAAACCTGTAGACTGGCTCTCAAATGCAGCTGCCGGAACACACCTATTGGTATTTGGCGTCGAATTCTTCGTGAACGATTCAAACGACATTGGTGTATGAAATAGTGGTCGGGTATTTCGCAGGTACAAGGGCACTATCGATTAGCGCTAAGGAGACGAAGCCACAGATGTGCCGTGGGTTGTTAACCACGTTTTCATTTTATACAATTTATGTAATTACAGTAGAACCTCTATAAGTCGAACTTCGAGGGAGACGCCGAAAAATTCCAGTTATTGAGTTTTCGATTTATAGAGAATGGAGGTTTTGATGTTTGCAGCGAAGGGAACAAGACATTTTTTCAATATTTGGAGGTTTTCAACTTATCGTGCTTCTATTGTAATTTTACTCATATAATGGTACTGCTTGTAAGCTGGTATTTATTTTTTAAATATTGAATGCAGATGTTCTGTATTTTTTAGCATTAATAATTCGTGTACTTTGCCGCCATCTATTGGCTAATTACCGAGTTTTTTCTTCTCTAATCTATTTCTTATCTATTTTTTAAAAATACGTATAGTTGGAGATTCGGCAGATGTACCCTTTTTCAGCATTGAATGTATGGTATCTATCGACTAATTTTGGAGTTTCGTAATTACACTTACCTGTAAAAAAATAGATAAGAAAAATACAAATACAAGATGGTAAAAAATATATATATAAATATACACTTGTACAATTATACGCCTTCTCAGCATTTTAGGATAAGTACAGTCTACATTCCGCCCTAATGTGAAGTCTGCACTATCCTTTAGATTAAGAGGTTGTACGCGTTCTTACGCCGTCCCCGGCAACAGTCCAAGATGAGTATCGTAAACTTCACGGCTCCCTTGTGCTCGTTACCTCTGGCCGAGTGCCTTAGTAGTATGCTCGATGAAGCTGTAAAAGCCCTTAAGGCTAACAGCATATGTCCAATGGACAAAAGGGTATCGCATGCATTCGAGGCCAGGCACTCGATGCGAGGCATTCAATTGACATTCTGAAGCGCGGCAATTATTTCCATATTCTAGTGTTTATGCTGTAAATCATTATTGCAAATGGTTTATAGTAAGTCTGGTAGTTATAACTTTGTTCCTGCGTCAGAAATATACACAATACGTTTCATATGAGACGTGCTACTTTAGATTTGATCGTGTTATTTTTTTTTAAAGTACTCCGCTTCTGAATGCCCAATGTATTTTATGAGTTAACTATGTATGTTATCGTGAAACTGAATCTCTGTCACGGCGAAAAAGAACAAAACGCCTGGAGTCAGTAAAATAAATCGATTTCCGATGTTAACTACTCTTCGGTTAAATATGATCATTAGATTTGATTTACCAATCGGAAACTGGTCCCGGATATTCGTAACAATGGACCAGCTCAAGAACTGTGCCGGTTTTGTTAAACGAATTTAAAATATAGGTGGAGTAACAACGTATTCGTGATACGTCACACATCTGGTTTTAAAATATGTCACAAGGACCTTCGATTTCACATAATATATTATTTAATAATATCGTTTACTATATACAGTATACATGTGAGCGCGTGTTTATATGTGTGTGTATCTATTTTTATACTTTCTGGGTTTAGCATTATAGCCATAATCTTACCTGATGTTAATGACGGTGTGGAACAAAATGGTGGACAAGCTTAGTCAAGTGAAGGGGCTGAACTGTGATCCGACACAGCTATAGGTATTTGGTAGCAGATTTTTAACTCGAAGGTGGCTATTCAGATGGGCATTTCATCATCTCAAATTGGCAATCATAATTCACTACCTTGTAATAGCCTTTTGACATCAAAACCTGTTTGACGTGGTCCTTGAACTTATTGTCCGGCAATTCGGTAATGTGTTTTGGAACTTTACTACCTAAAAAATTGTTGCCAGTCTTACTGAGTCTAAAATAAGGGGTGATCAGTTTTGTAGTATTGAAATCATGCGGTTCTTTCAGGAAATCTAGCTTTTCCATGTTTACGCAGGCATACATTAAATTATGAAAAATGTATCGGGAGATTAGAGTTAAGATACCAAATTCTGAAAACTTATCTTCCGGTAATACGAGTGAAGCTAATATAAACGTATTGATATTTAAATATAGGTCTTAATTAAGTTACCTGCGAAATATATAGGTATACACATGTATGAAGACGTTGGTTGACTGACTCATCAACGCACAACCGATAGAAGCCTGTAGTTTCGATTCTGATTCCCTTTTGTGACGTATCACTAAAAAGGGTTTTTTTTTTCCTTTAACGCCTAAGAGGAAATGAAGAATATATATATATATATATATATATATATATATATATATATATATATATATATATATATATATATATATATATATATATAGAGGTAGCAAATTTTATATGAGGGAGAAAATATCTTCACCTGTAGACTTGAAACTAAGCATAAAGACACCTGAATATAAAAAAGGGTGGTTTTACCGTTTTTTAAGATTCCATCCCTTACGTGTGTAGAAAAAAGGATGAAATTTTTCATTAATACTTTCACTGAGATAGCTCCAAAACTACCACTCTTGTTATCTTAAACTTTGCAATGTATAATACGAACATGCGTCAAACGCGAACGAAGTCACGGGGCACCAGTTAGTTATACCATGTATATTGTATGAATAGCTATCGTTTATCGTCCTTTATAGTTATGCAATATGCCCCCGTGATATTTTTACAACTATTTTTAGTATCCAGTGGGTGTAAACAAGGTTTACAATCAATCGATACATTATTTCGTGGTATGTTCTAATTGCGTCTAGCTATGCTTCAATATTTATTTCATTTACTAGCTTTTACCTGCGGCTTCGCTTGCGTTAATATTGATTTTGTGAAATAAATCGCATGACGCAGTAAGAAGTTTCATACAAAGTTCATCATTCTTTTTATTTTATCGATAATACGTTTTTCGAGAGAAAAACTAGCCGACCACCGTCTCCAGGTTCAACGGTTAAGACGTGAAAGCGTAACAAACAAATACACTATCGCATTTATAATATTTGTGAGGATTACCACCGTCGCAATATAATTCAATGCAATTGCATAGCGCTTCAATAGTGTACACTTTCTTTTATATAACACGTTAAACTTCTTGGAGACACTATCTCTTCAGTGTACTTCCTGGATCACATATGTAGGTATTTGGCGGCAGATTTTCATTTTGAGGGTGGTACCTAGCTCCCGCCAGAGATTGGAAGTGCGAAATCTGCCTGTGGTCTCTAACAACACAGGAGTTCGAAATGTCTTTGTGATGCGTTTTAGTGGATAGTGGGTGGTTTTGGGTGATTAGCAACCGATGGGTTACAACGTGCATATCACGCCTGAGCCCGGGTAACGCGTTTGCGCGATGCGATGAGGAAGTACGCAAAGAGTTGGATTTTAATCACCACGTTAATTAGCTAGTCAGGTGAGCATTAGAAAAAGCTCTACTACCAATATTCCGGTTTTGCTCTTTACCGAAAACTCAGATTTATTGCACGCATTGAACTTTGAACGTCCGTACACGCTACCGAGCTATCATCGCTTTAAAAGAGGCATTACCGTGAAAGGTTTATTTAATAACAAGTGTGTCAATAAAATAAATCGCTACGTTGATAATTGTGATTTCCCGGAAGCGATCACGTTCCGCGCCCACTAAGCCAGAGTATTGAGTGTGATATTAATAAAAACTAGTTCCGCTTTTTAAATCTCGTATAGCTTCTAAGGTATTCATTTTTATGGAATGCTGTTTAGGGCAGTTTTTGTCTACATGAAATGTACAACGTAAGTAATGTATTTAATTGAATAATGAATAATACTGTATTGTCTAATATAGCTTGGTAAATAACACATGTTTTTTTTTTTTGTAATATGTATAAGTTAAAAATAGTTACTGTGGGTTGTCCTTTAGAGATAAATATATATCATCGCGGACTTTATCGATCTTTTGAAGATATAACATTCCGTAGTACATTAATCTGATCTATCTCGTAAAGTTTAACCAGTGTTTGCAATTTAAGCGCACAAAAATATGTTGGGTACGACATTATCACATGACAAATCTTTGAATTTTTCAGCTTTTGTGTACTATAAATATGTATGTATTATACATAAAAACCTTTCTCGTGAATCACTCTATTGCTAAAAACTGAATTAAAATCCGTTGAATATTTTAAAAGATCAAAGCGGAAGCGTCTTTATTTTATACTATGAACAGATATTTCTTGATAAAGTGAACCAATTAAAATGAAACAAAAACTAAGTAATACTCCTAGTTGAGTACAAGTTTTAGGTATAAAAGTTATCTACATTGCTTTTGTGAATTTTACCTATTGCGTGTACATATAAACAGACAAACGGAAACAAATTCAAAAAATGTTGAAAATGTGTTCTGTTAGTTATCCTTAACACCCTGACTATTTTTGTTGGAAATATTTTCGATATACAAAACTTACATTTTATATAGATTTATTATATGCATAGACTACCTTTGTCCGAGACTTTGTGACCTTGAACCCTTGCTAAAGCGGCCAAGGTTGAATTATCCCCTTGGCCAGTAGTGTATTTATTATTCAACCCCCTACATGCGTGATGATTATTTTGTATGTATAAGGTTTTTTGTATTTTGGTTTGCAACCTCGGGAGTAAAATCAGTATACTGTGTCAGCAGTAGATAAGAAATGTTGTAAACAATAATTAAATCAAATAACAGATCAGCGCTATATGATTTACGATCTCTCGCTGTACGTATTTACCTACAATCAAAGAAAATTGCAGCGCGGACTCTTTCTAAGCCCTACGCTACACATACATTTGAATGCATATAAATTACTATTACTATTATTAATACCCGGAAAATAGTATATTACAGTAAAATTACGCGGAATCTCGGCGTCGGATTTTCCGTACAATGTAGCGTAGGCCCAACAATCGCCCCGCGCCTGTCTCTCACGCGTTATTTTGCACTGAACCGTACTGAGGCGCCCTAATTGATATATTTTTTTATATAGGTAATGCTTTAGCGTTGTGGCCATAATCATACCTGATCTTAAGTGACGATACGGCCCAAGTTGGTAGACACGCTAAACCTTTAGATGAACTGGCTCTCAAGTGTAACTGCCGGAACACACCTATTGCTATTTGGCGGTAGATTTTCAACTTGAGGGTGGTAGCTAGCCAGGCGGGCATCAGAAAAAGCCCTACCACCATGTATCAAATGTAAGTTTGTTGTGTTTTCATGCCTAAGCTTTGTTGTCACGGGGAAATGCATTTACACATAACCTCCTAGCCCGGGGACTGAGAAGATTACGTGGGACTCGCTCGGCCCTAGTTGCAGGGAATACCCAATTAAACTCTACGGCCATCGTGCCGGGGTTTTATGGGGCTTGCTGGGGCGACCTGGGTTCGAATTTACGCCTTAACTTAACGGATTATAATTTTTTAATATGTTTATTTTTGTGTGTAAACGCGATGTATGTGTCATTCCTAAATCGATTGGCCTTTAGAATTTAGTTTTTGTTTATCATATATATGTAAAGGGTCCAAGGAAACAGGATTTGATTTGAAATGCGGGTGTAGTTTTTTATTATTTTTACGAATATTATAACTGTGAAAGTGAGTTTGTGTGTTTGTTACCCATTCAGGCCTAAACAGCTGTATCGAGTATAATGAATTTTATTATACAGATAAATGTGACTCTGATGACGGTGATAAGTTACTTTTTCTCTTCAAAAACATATAGGAAAAGAGGTTAAGGGAGGGATAACCTTTGTATGATACTTTTTATTGTGTTCTCCGATTTGCTTTCAACTTTAGAAAATAATTGCTTATAATGACATATTTTAGGTATTGACCAATAATCAGTAATATACAATTTTATAGCATTTCATAGAAAAAATATTTCTGTATCCATCGATAACCAGAATTGGCTGACGAAATCAATGTTAACGCGAGCGGAGCTACGAGTAAAGGCTCGTTAAAGACTTAATCTTTATTATTTCTGATAACACATGAAGCGATGATAGCTAAGTGGTAGTGCGTACGACTTCGAGTCAAGGGACGTGAGTTCGAATTCACTTACAATGACCTTGAGCTTTCGGTGAAGGTAAACATCGCGACGAAACCATAGCATGGTGATAGGGCTTTTTCTAATGTCCACCTGTCTAGCAACCACCCTCAAGTAATACCAATAGGTGTGTTCCGGCAGTTGCTCTTGAGAGTCAGTTCCTCCACAGACTTAGCGATTCTACCTTGGGCCGTAACTTGGGCCGTATCGTCACTTAAGATCAGGTGTGATTATGGCCGTAACGCTAAACCTTAACTACAATTATAGTAAGACACAGAAAGAGTCTCAGATAGAGAAGAGAGGGGGTGCATGTAAAGAGCCTCCAGGAGTGACGATGCCTGGGTACGTCCGGAGTACCCTGACCAATGAGTCTCATTTCCAACTTCACTGACTGGCGAATCTTTTCACCACGGCACGAGCGTATTCTATTAATCCAATTTGTGCTAATAAAGAATAAGACAGAAAGAATCTAAGGTTAGGTTTGATCACATTCGTAAATTTAAGTCAAAATGAATTAAAACACTGATATAATATTTTCTAATATCGAACCGTACTTTAAATCGAAAATAATCTCTGTGTACGAAAAGTTTGTATATAAACATTATGTATTGTAAAAATTATTGGATGGTTTCTACGATATTTTTAATGTACGTTTTATATAATAGTTACCAGTAGACTATTTATGATATTTGATATTACGTACCTCACGATTTTCAATATTAAAATTTATATTTCGATAGAACAAATTCTTCCCACTTAAAAAGGTGTTTTCCCTTTTTAGTTCGGTTTATTATTAAATGGTGTTTTGTAAATAATAATTTATTTCTAATTGTTTAGTCTCTGAATCAAAAGTAAGTTGTTACGTTCAAGAGACTTGATTTTTTGTCTATCGTATGGTATATGGTAAATACATTGTATCAATTTTTAAGGTTCCAATAAAGGACGAGAAGCTAAGAAAAGTTGACTCTGTTTCAAAATTAAATACAAAAGTGAACTAAATAAAATGTGTACATGTAATTGTACATATATGTTTTTATTTTATTTTACTGTTATTAATAATATAAATGGTAGTTTTTAAAAATTACTATTCTACATAAATATTCTGGATTTAATTAAGTTTCTACTGAAATTTGATAAATAAAATATCTATTCTTTTATTTAACAGCTGTTCGTCTTTGTTTTCTTTACAAAATAAATATTACCTATAATAATATTATAATGCGGGAAAGGAACTAACGTTTGGATTTCAAAAATTCTTTTTGGGTCTAATAGAGCCATCATTGCGGAAGACTTTAAGATTTTTAACATCACGCTACTACCAATATGAGATAAGCTGTAATGACAAAAGTTACAAAAACGGGCGAATCATATTAAATAAATTTTAAGTCTAAACGAACCAAGCCGCGGACGCATCTATTGTTTATATATAAGAGGAAGATATGGTGGTTTGATATATTTCTTATTAATGTAATGAGTGGTGTATATTTATACGACGTTTGAGCAACGCTATGTTACCGTTTACTTCCTAGTAGGATGAATCCCAAGAAATAAACTAACGGTTAAATGAAATCCTATATGCCTTGTTTTTAGAAGAGAATGTGTGGAGTAGAATGTTAAGTTGTGGGGCGTGTTTCGAAAAGCTGACGCCCACGCTGCGGTCTCCGCCCAAAGCGCCAACTGACGCGGCGTCTACGGCATTGTTTCCGTGTGCGATACGGCACTAGTTCTACAAGAGTTTGTCCCTGAAATCCATTGTATGTCATAAAGACGAGAAAGTAACTGAAAAGTTACTACGTTCTTCTAACGTAGGTTACTACTATGTTTTCCGTAAGACAGTTTGCACGGCCAAATGAATAATTTTTATTTTAGACATGTACCATTAACTGAATTTGTACTCGGGTTTGTGATTATTTATTGCGTTCGACTGAGCGTCAATTGCTATTAGATGTAACACTATCGTTCAGAGACGTCGTCGTTTTGAAGCGATGATCGGTCAGTGCTAGTGTGTACGACTTCGCGTCAAGGGACGTGAGTTCGAATCCAACCACCTACAATGAGCTTGAGCTTTCGGTGATGGACAACATCGTGAGTAAACCATAGCATGGTGGTAGGGCTTTTTCTAATGCCCGCCTGGCTAGCAACCACCGTCAAATTAAAATATGCCGCCAAATACAAATAGGTGTGTTCCGGCAGTTGCACTTGAGAGCCGGTTCCTCGGCAGATTTAGCGTGTCTACCAACTTGGGCCGTATCGTCACTTAAGAGCAGGTTAGATTATGGCAATAACGGTAATGCTTGAGTATAAAAAATACTGGATGAAGTGTGCGCGCTGTTTCTGGACTCCGGCAACGCGGGAGTTTGATAGCGTTGGATGATTTGTACCCACCAATTGCAACCCAAACCCAACCCAAAATTTGTAATCACCAATTGCCCTTCCCGCGTCCGTAATAAATAGGATTCAACACCACATTTATAAAAATAAAAAGAAGGCGTAACACTGTCTTGGCTCATCTAAGTGTCTGTCGTTTCTGTGACGACAAACCTCTAGATATGTATATTTATTTTGTAAATTTGGTTGATATTTATTAAGAGTGGTAATATTAAATTGTAGATGTATTATTATTATTTTAAAATACTGATATACGATGTTGTTGTGTTTTCATCAAATTTAAAGGGTTATTGAATAAATATTTAGTTATTTCTTAAAAGATGTCCAACTGGAAGGTGGCAACTAGAATTATTAATGCCCTACCATAAAATTTCGACCTTATGTTCTTCATTACTGAAAGTTCAAATTCATACTAAAAATTCGAAACTCACGTATGTATATAAATATATATATATATATATATATCAATGGACGCTGTGTTAATAGTACAACGGTAATTATATTTTGTCCTCTTAATTTTTATAATCTATGATCCCTACTAATATTATAAATGTGAATGTAAGTTTGTTTGTTACGCTTTCACGCGAAAACTACTTAACCGATCATCATGAAACTTTGTACAGATATTCTTGGAGGTATTAGAAGTAACATAGGATACTTTTTAATGAATTAAAAATATTTTTTTTACGAAAGATAAAAAAACATATTCATGGTTTCAATGCGAACGAAGCCGCGGGTTTAAGCTAGTGATATTATAAATGTGAAAGTGAGTCTGTTTGTTTGTTACGCTTTTACGCCTAAACGGCTGATTCGATTATGATGAATTTTGGTACAGAAATAGGTGGGAATCTGGAGACGGTGATAGACTACTATTTTTTCGCGAAATCCTTATTGGAATTGGGGATAAAGAGAGGGATAAACATTGTATGAAACTTTTATTGCGCCATCCGAGTTGTTTGACAAAATCAATATTTACGCGAGCGAAGCCGCACGTAAAATCTAGTTACTGTTAAATTAAATGTAGGACGAGGAGCTACTAAACTTATGGCCTTTTTTTCTAATTGGCTTTTGTCTATGTGGCGCAGAATTGAAACGCGTCTGTCATTAGCTAAACATGTTCACAAATACTGACGACCCTATTAGAATTTCTGACTGACGGGGAACGAAACCTCCTGTCGCATAACTTTTTAAGGACCTGGCGAATGATGTGGCGAAGTGATAGCTCAGTGCTTGCGTGTACGACTGCGCGTCAAGAGACGTGAGTTCGACTCCACCTACAATGAGCTTGAGTTTTCGGTGCAGGAAAACATCGCGGGCAAACCATAGCATGGTGGTAGGGTTTTTTCTAATACCCGCCTGGCTAGCAATCTTGAAAATCTGTCGCCAAATACCAATAAGTTGTTCCGGCAGTTGCACTTGAAAGCCAGTTCCTCCACAGATTTAGCGTGTCTACCAACTTGGGCCGTATCGTCACTTGAACGTAAACCGAAATAATAAATAAATAAAAAACATCGTGCAAGCCCTCAGCCGTGACTCTTACACCTCCGCAGGAATTGAACTCCCACTGTCATCCCTTCGCACCGCCGTGTAATTATACATGGCAGCGTGCACCTACGTCTCCAACTCCCACGGTTTCTTACACGATCTACCGCAATACATCAATTCTATGAATACTAGAAGAATAGGAATGTTAGCTTAAAGGATTGCGGAGAAACTTCTAGATTCTACGGCTTCTTAAGTTCGAGCGATTAAAAATAAACTAACAAGGGCTCCTTCTTCTGGAGAGATCAAATTATTTTTAGATAATTCTTATACTTTCACTTCAATGCTCTTTTATGAATTACACTTTGCACACCTTTTGATGTCAGCATTTATACTTCACAAGCTTGTGTCCGCGGATTCGCTCGCGTTAATAATTTTTAAAGCGATAATCGGTCAGTAGTATCAGGTAGTAGTTGTGTACGGACGCCGCGACAAGGGACGTGAGTTCGAATCCACCTGTAATGAGCTTGAGCCTTCGGTGACGGGAATTCTAAATATTCTAACGACGTGACGTTGGCAAAATTGTCCTTGGTAGTTACTGTGAGACCGATTCAGCTTAACCGACTTATAATAAAATTACATCAGTATAAAACTAACCCTTCATACATAAACTTTATTTTTTATTAAATACGAATTATTAATACATCGTGTTTTTTTTAATATATTTGGTTACTTAACAAACGTATAACACTATTATCTTTGTATTCCTGAGACAATGCAAACATGAGAGGAGGGACACACTGATCGAGTAATTTTGGGAGGAGGTAGAACCCCCTCATTTGGTGGGAGGTGACCGAGATATCTTCATCGTATCAGAAACGTGGGCGGGCCACAGTATCGCTTCTGATTATAACTGCTAATGTGGAACAACTTACACTTGAATAGTGCGTGCGGTAACGCGATTTTTCGAAATTCATGCAAACTATTACGTAAGGAAATTTGACATCAAAATCCTCAAAATTATAACCGCGGCGAAGTGTACAATTCAAAACAGCACACAGTAGATATGTAGATACAGTAAAACGCATTAGAACTGGTCCTTATCCTATCTAATCTATATTAACACTAGCCTTTACCCGGCTTTCCTCGAGTGAGTATTGATTTTGTTTCATACAAAAGTATATCTCTCTCTTTACTCCACTCCCAATAAGGTTTTCAGGGTTAAATGTCGACTATCATCGTCTCCAAGGCCCCATTTATCTGTCGGGATCAGATTTTTTTTAATGAAATAGCGGGCAAACAGGCATGAGGCTCATCTGATGGAAAGTGATCACCGCCGCCCATGAACACCTGCAACACCGGAGGGCTTGCAAGTACGTTGCCGGCCTTTAAGGAAAGAATACGCTCTCTTCTCGAAGGTTCCCGAGTCGTAACGGTTCGGAAAGACCGCCGGCGACAGCTGGTTCCACAGAGTGGCTGTGCGAGGTAGGAAGTGCCTTACAAATCGCGCTGTTGTGGAACGCTGGACATCGAGGTGGTGTGGGTGAAATTATTTCCGTGTGGTAGTTGACATTATAACTAAAAACATATGCGGCAAACTGTTTTTTACTACTTTGTAGGTTTAGCGTTATGATCACAGTGTCGCCTGGTAGATGGTAGACACGCTAAACCTAGTGAGGCAACTGGTTCTAAAGAACAACTGCCAGAACGCAACTATATGTGTTTGGCGGTAGATTTTCAACTTGAGGGTGGTAGCTAGCCTCCTGCCAGAGAGTAGAACAAGTGTGGGCGCTGTCTCGGGCAACGTAGAGGTTTCAAGTGCCGCTGTGGTTCGTTTTAGTAGATTGTGTTGCCTTGGCATAGGTCCGGGTAATGTGGTTACATGGTAGCATGAGATAGCCCGTTAAGAATGAGATTTTAAACGCTACGTTAGTAAAAAAAAAGGCGGTAGGTAACAAGGTGCTAACAGGGTTGATAGTTTCATGCTATCGTCAAATGCAACATAACGTCTGCCAGGGTATGGAATTTCTAATAAATGTACTCATATTTCTCCGTGTACATAATTCGATTCTGATGCAGTCACGAGCGCCATAAATAATGATAAATTAATCACACATAATAAAGTGGTCGACGTGTGTACAAACATATTACATACATACCGGTTGTGCATACCAATTGTATTTCTCGTTGTAGTGAAGTTACGAGATATTACAACGTTCAAGGTTGTTGCAGATTACGTCACGAATGCTAGCTATTATGTACCATGCTAGGCTGACTCACAATCAACTGTATATTACTTCACTGTACATTATCGAAAGACACGCCACAGATTTTGATTGTCTTTGAATGTTTTTAATTTCGTCACTATGTTTCAAGGCAGGGTTTCTCAAAGTGGGGTAAGGGGTTCGCGGTAAAATTTATTAAGGGTGGCTTAATACTAGCTGGCACTTTACTACAACGTACTTATGGGAGAGTAGGTTTTCACACCTGCTCATAATTAAAATGAAATACAAAAACCGACTTGATACCGAGTCGAAAATAATGTTATAATTGTCCAAAATTACTTCTAAAATTGACTTGCGACAAGAAACAAGTCCAACCATCACATTAATATAAATAAGATTTTGTATTGGCACTTTATTTGTTAACTTTACTGAAATAACAATCTTATTTTGTTCTACATTACATCTAATTAGTTAGATAAGGGATTCGCTGTCATCTGGAAACTTTAACAGGGTTTCGTGAAGACAAAAGTTTGAGAACCTCTGTCTTAATGTTCAGTATAACTATACACGTTTTTTGCAGTTTTAAGTGACGGATCGTTCAAGTGTTATATCATCACTAAAAGAGGCGAGGTATCTGCTTCGCTTATTTTTAATGACACGGGAGACTGTGGGATCTAGGTAGTGATTACCTAAGCAATATTTTTTATATAAGTTTTCTTATTTTCCTGCGAAATTTAACGGATTATGATATGGTAACCCTGATTATCTATGCCATAAAGCGAAATTCATATTCATGAGTTACACTCGATTACACGTGTTTCGCTCCGTCACGGAGCAGCCTCAAATCAGAACACGGTAGAAGAAGAGAAAGAAGCCCAGTGAGTTGCCCTAGTGAGGAGTCAATAACTGAACTGTGATACCATTTATTTCCTTAAAACATATAATAACCACCTCCATACAAAACACTGCTACCAATTTTCTTGGCGATTTGTCATACATGCATTTAATTATGTATGTATATAAACCTCACACTAGTTACATCTCAGTAATCTATATTAATGTTATAAAACTGTTTTTTTTTTTTATATCTGTTTGAACGCGCTAATTTCAGGAACTAGCATTTAAAACGTTGTTTTGTATGTGATAGAAAAATCATTCAGCTTTAGGGAGTTCAACATCACGCTACCACCGACAGGAGGAAAGCTGTATTGAAAAATCTACAAAAACGGGCGAAAATAATAAAATGTTTTTTTAGTTCCATGCGACCGAAGTAGTGTTACTAGCGTGTCTACCATCTGAGGTAGCATCGCATCTTAACATCAGGTGAGATTATGCCCATGACGTTAAACCTTAATTATATTTAAAAAAAAACAATTAACCGTAAAAACTTGACGCTTTGTAATTAACCAAAAAATATTTAGCAATCATGTTCAGATGATTGATTTCTTATGTTTACGCGAATAATATTCATCGAAATAAAACTAATTTAAACGAGGGCTGAGAAGCTTTCGAAACGTCGTGATCAAAATCAATAAATAACCCCGATAAAATTCGTTTAAATTAGTCTTATTTCGATGAATAATGTTCAGTTCAATTATTATTAATATTTCGATAATCTGCACTGGACCTAAATGATCGGTAACTAAGTGCAAATATATCATACGCACAAACGTCGATCGGCGCCGAATTTCGTTTATAATCGAATTAATGTCCTCTGTTAGTGTTGTATCCCATGGAGTTTCACTCCGTATGTATCCCACTGCATTCGTGCAATCTGTAGAGCTTTGTTTACCACAGTACTCGCTTGTGAACGTCGCGTCGCGCGTCACCGAAAATGTTATTACAATTTACATACATAATATTTTTTGGTTTTGCTGATTGTCCATTTTTTAAAACACTTTACACGCATTCGTGATCGATATGTCTAGATGTAAAAACAATTGGTACCGTCTGGTATATTCCTGTGGGCATACTTTTCAAACTGTACATATCGTGTGACAGAGAGGGTAACTCCGAACAGTTCCCGAGACTTGTGACACGGATGTACATAGGTTTTGGGGACGCTCTTCACCAATGACCTTTATTTACAAACACCTAATATAGAACTTACTGCTGTCCTAGACGTGCCAAAATGTTTCAATGTTGTTTTTGAAGTAGTTACGTAAAAAAAAACAAAATATAGATATTATAAACAGCGAAATCTAAAATATAGAATTATCTTTATGTTAATTAGAGCAGTATAAATATATATGAATACAAAAAGCGGAAATTATGGATCCGACTGGGATAAACCATTTTTTACAAAGTACTCGCTAATTGATGGTAACAGGGTGCATAGCAGACAAGATACCAAATTTATAAGTTAAAATACGGTAAAAAATTGTAGATCAATATTACAATATTCCAACCCCTTGTTTTAAATCGGTATGTAGGCGGAAAATACTTAAGCCAAGGCTCAGCTCTAATTTCAACTTTCCCTTTTAATTAGTGTCCTTACGGCTTATAAACGGCAATACTCCTGTAAAATCTGTTTATTAAGTTATTTTGGTAACTAATAAATAATACTACGAATTATCTATACACTAGAAAATATAGATATATGCTATCGCGGACATATTTTTACATCTGTTTAAGAGGAACATTTCCCCTATACATTACATACTCATACTGCTTTGCTCCTAATGGTGTTAGCGTGATGTTAATTAGCTTAAAGTTTCCTTAGTGATAGCTCTATCCAATATAAAAATGTTTGATATACGACTGGCACTTTCTATGATAAGCGCGTTCAAATAAACACACAACCTCTTCTGCTTTATAATATTAGTATAGGTATAGAAATAAAGGCCCCTCGTCACGCCCGTCTCTTTGCACGCAGTAAAATCGATTGCTCGATTATAATACGGTTTTCACCAATTGACCAAGCGATTCATTAAGAGGGTGCAAGTGTATAGTGTAAATCACAAAGGTTTTATATAAATTGGCTAGAATGTGACGATGATTGTTGTTGCGTCGGATGAAATCCTGCCGACTGGGAACTTTACAGGCTTTTTCTTTTTTTTAAAGTGACATACGCTGTTAGCCCTAGCTTAAGCTTAGCATAAGCTTAGACAGCTTCACCGAACTCTTTGGGGCGAGTGCTAAGGGCACTCAGCTCCGAGGCAGCGAGCGCAAGGGTGCCGGAATGGCCGAACCTCGGCTTAGCTGCTGTCGGAAAATAAACAAGGATTCGCAGGGATAACTAATCAACAGGTCCTAACTTACTAATTTCGTGATAGTAACACTACCTTATAGGGCAAGCCGCGTAAGGGCCGCGGGGGATGTCCCTTACAGAACCGTGTACTTAACGTGTATGTGTGCACGGATGGTATGCGGTGTGATGATGTACTTTCAGTGATGTAGAGTGTCACTGTATCGCGCGAGAAAAACGGAGATTTTACAGGCGCGTGGTGCCTAAACCAATAGAGCTCTATGAAAACAATGTATCTCGGTCTTATTAACATTTAAAAAGATCTACTGTATGAATACTATGCGTCTATATTTTGAGATTAATAGAATTACCCGTGCGAAGCCAAAGCAGATTAGTAATATACATGACTTATGAAAAAATCTCAACTATACACTACAAAATTCTATCCGTCCTTACTAATATTATAAATGCGAAAGTTTGAAGTACGGATGTATGTATGTTTGTTTCTCCTTCACGCAAAAACTACTGAATGGATTTTAATGAAACTTTACAATAATATAGCTTATGCATCAGAATAACACATAGGCTAATTTAAAAAGTTATAGTGATAATTGTCCAAAATATAATGATAAGTGTCAAGTAAGTAGGAAAAAATTCCGCCATCTGCGAGCTATTCTGCCTTGCGCTGTAAAAACCGTTAGAGTTACACATATATAATGGAAATGTTTATCTTAAATAGTCCTACAAAAAAGCCCGCGACAGCATATATCTATCTTTTATGTGTAAGCCATTCTCGCCAAATTAGTAAGTGGCACGTGTATAAATGACTACGAGCATAAATAATTTTCTTATACCAATATCCTTTGATATCATTTATGTAAAATAACGGGTGCGGAAATCGAGAATGTTTGATAAAATCGATATTAACGCAAGCAATTCCGCGGGTAAAAGCTAGTATATAATATATAATTAAATAACATAAGTGATGGGGTTTTCTAATGCCAGCCTGGCTAGCTACCACCGTCAAATTGAAAATCTGCCACCAATTACCTATTGGTGTGTTCCGGCAGCTGCACTTGAGAGCCAGTCCCTCTACTCTGCTTAGCATGTCGATCATCTTGGGCCACATCATCATTTTACAGCAGGAGAGATTGTGGCTAAAACGCTATAATCTATAAAAAAATAATCATGAATTAGATTAAAGAAAGAAAAAAATCCCACTTCGAACGCTTCTGTTCTAGTTGTAGAAACGAAGAATCATCAACAATCGAACGTTCGGACTCCTTATTGCGTATATTGTAACAAAGCGATAGCAAAAGTAGCAAACAGTCGACAATGTATCTGTATAGAGTTCGATAAAAAAAAGGTTGTGTAGTGTGTATATAGTGTTGTCACGTGTATCAAAATAATTTAAATTGAAGATTAGGATTTTTAATAATAACAAAACACGGTTGGTTGAAACTAATTTTATCCGGGTCACTTCGCACCAAGTCCCGGCATCATTTTTACTCACGATCCCTATTCCAGAAAAACCACATTAATGAAATCCTATATTAAACATAACAATTGTTTATATTCGAAGCGTACGCACTTCAAGCACGTCTGAAGAATTACCGGCAGCACAAGAATTATGGATGGCGATTCGATTTAAAAACTAATCGAACTGAAATAAATCGATATAAAAAAGTTGAAATCCATAAGATCGATTCATCTAAAAACGTTTTTTTTTTATTCGCTTTGCGTGCTTATATTTTAAATATAAAAGTAGTAATAGAGAACAAAAAGAAATCCTCAATTATCGTTCTTATTATTCTATATATGTGAAAAATTATTATTTCTATATATGTTTGGGTAAAAACCGAATATTGGGTAATAGCCGAGAATCTAAACTCGATTTTTAAGTGTGAATTATCAATTCACTTGGTCGATTCAGAGCTGTAAATCGATTTAAAAAATCGTATTATTTCCCCTATAAATCGATTTATTTTATTAATCGATCTCAGATTGACATCCGTAACACGAATATAGTACATTACCGCCATTAACACACCTCCGCTGCGAAATGTAAGTAGCGAAACCGATGAATAAATTCTACTGCAATCAAGTGTAGTTTGAGTAGCGGAACTAGGCGTAGGAAAGTCGCGCAAATCAATTCAGTTGAGGCAATCGGAGCGAAATGTCATTATCGGACTCAGAGGGAGAAGTAATATTATTGTAGACTTTAACTCTGAACAAGCAGGAATACTAAAAAAGGGAGAAATTAAGCGAAACCCGATTATGTTAAGTACTAAACTTTTAAGACCTAAACTTAACCCACTAGACTTTTTGATATCTAGAGCCACGAGAATCTTTATTAGATCTTCTGTACACTACTCACCCGGAATATTACCAGGTTTTTGTGGATGCGTGTGGATTCTGTGGATACGCGGGAAATGCATTAAAACTAAAGTCAAATCTAGGCATTAGAACAGGCAGTTTCGATAGTTTTCCTCTTCCACTCACATACATACATACGGACAAAACATGGCGAAAATATTGCGGCTCCGCTTTTATGCATTCATGAAAATTATCGAAAATTCCACGTACTGACAAAACCGTAGCGCCATTTGTTTATGAATTAAACAGAGGGTCCTAAATCAGTTTCATCGGATCAATTTGTTAATGAATATAAATCAAAATTGAAATTGTTTCAATGACGGCGCTGCTGGCCTGGCGACCGCCGTGCCGCAATACTGTGGGTTCGAATTCCGCACAAGATAATTATTCGTTTGATCCACTGATACCCAGTTTGGGTGTTATTTTGTGTTCGTGAATTGTGATTGTGAAATCCCTTGCTCTCGCAATTAGTGAAATTTTCGTACATAGTAGTGATGTTTTGGTTTATTTTAGTTTATAGGTTTAGCAATATGACCATAATCTCACCTGGTCTTAAGTGACTATACGGCCCATGTTGGTAGACACGCTTAACCTGTGGAGGAACTGGCTCTCAAGTGCAATTGCCGGAACACACTTATTGATATTTGGCGGCAGATTTTTAACTTGTGGGTGGTAGCTAGCTACGCTGGCATGTGAAAAAGTCTTGTCACCATACTATGATTTCCTCACGATGTTTTCCTTCACAGAAAAGTCAAGCTTATTGAATGTGAATTCGAAATCATGTCCCTTGACGCGGCGTCCGTACACACTACCAGTGAGCTATCATCGTTTCGATGTAACGAATGTTGGTTTTTTAACATTCGCCAATGGTATAGGAATATTCATTTCCAATAATCTCGAATACGTAAACGAATGCGGAATTTTAAACAAAACGTATTTGTACGAACGTATGTAACGAATATGTTTAAACCTATGATAGCAGTTCGTTACGGGTTATATATTTGAAATTCAATATACAAACTCCATTTGAAAATATTTTCATTTGGCATGAGGTTACATAGTAATATTGTATTTCTCTATGTTAACTAATATTCAAAATTGACAGAGTAATATAAAAATATGTATAAAGCGTATGTTAGCGAAGTTTGGACTTATTTGTCAATATATTATATTGTAAATGTGAAATGCAAACAGTTTGGGAAAAATACTATTCAAAAGATCCGAAAAGTGCTATCAGAATGGTTTTAGTGTATGTCGCACAGCAAAGTGACTAAACTGCACCTGATGTTGAGTAGTGTACAAACCAAATCAGTAGAGACTGACAATGAGTTCAAATTCACTGCCAATTACCGCTGTCATGCTGGCCTGCTTAGGTCTTGTACGCCTCTATAAAATGAATATAAAACGCGCAAAAATATTACACTTCAAAATTATTAAAAAAAACATGTATGCAGTTCACACGCGATAGAATACGCATACATACTAACGCACTTACAACGCTGGTATACTGTAAAGAACAGTGTATAATGCCTTCTGTCTCATTCTTTCGTACGTTATATCCTATGGATGTGTATGTTTATCTCAGTGTACTGTCGCTTTCTCGTTTCATCGAGTTTAAAGTCACAACAATGCTTAAGAAATTTTCACTTCATAAATAAATGTTGAAATAACTTCCTCTTAGTGACCGCATATGCGTAACCAGTTAATCGAACCGTTTTGTTATTCAAAAGTGTACTGATTACTTACATCAACATTTCTTACTCATAGCGATTCGTAGGCGTGTGTTGTGTAAATTATTATTATGGTTCTAGTGTTAGCCCAGTTATGGAAATTCGATCATAATAATCAATATTGAGAATTTACGGACATTATTGTGTAGGAGGGTTCTGTTTTTAAATTTCTTGATTGATAACATGTAAGCGTAACTTTTGATTATTATTCCCGTGGTCTTTGCGATACTTACCTGCGTTGCTCCTTTCCACACAAAGAACTTTTAGCGTCATCATAAATACAATATTTTGTTCTAGTCCTTAACTATTTGAACCCTAGACTATTAGGCACAGTTTCGAAGCAAACTGGAGTCGAGCAACAAGGTTCTCTCGGAGTAATGTAGGGTCTCGCACCTGGCGGTAACTCCTGATATTGGCAGCCAAACGCTTCATTTTGATCGCCCAAAAGCTAACTTCTACTGCTCATACTTCCTCAAAGCTCTCACGTACTCTCAAGTCCTCACTTGATGCCTTATGATTCCGCAATGGCTGACTAACCAAAGAGCGGTCATCTCGTGTTTCTGTGCATCGTTTTCTTCCCGTACCTCGTCTTCTTCGGACCCAACCGGTCGCTTGATACCATATTACCGCTCACACTCACGCTTAGCCGCTGAGAAAGATAAGTTTCCTATCAACTTTTTCCAAGTAGGTCTATAATTTTACCAACTCTTACTTTTGCTTTGCCAGTCATATAAAAAAGTGATATTTAGTGCAATAATAATAAGAATGGATTAATTATTTAATTTGCACCATTAGTAAAGCAATTTTACAATAACTTTTTTTTTTATTTACAAATTTAGATATGGCATATCTGTAATCATGCTAGGATGTTTCAAATATCATACCAATACATCATCAGATTAATAAAACCCCTAAATATTTATTGAGGTAGAGAAAAGAAAAAACTATAGGGCACGGCGTTTTTTTTTTGTTTTTTTTTTTTTTCAAAAACGTTCATGTACGTATGTACAGATTTATACTATTTACTGCTTTTGTCATACATTGCAAAGTAGAAAAAACAATGTTAACGCAACTGAAATCTGTCAATAGGAATAGTTTGTTGGAAAATTAGTTTGGAATATATTTATTACAGTACTGTTCATCGGCACTTACTGGTCGTATATTGCAACTAATTATAATCATTAGTTGATACAAATACTATAGTGGTTTACATAGTTATAATTAATTGTATACCTATAAAACATTATTCTAAATAGAGTACGATATTGTTTAATTGTATCGTTTAGTTTTAAAAGGGATCTTAGTAGCTTGCCATGATCTATTTTTGTATTTAATGTTAGTGAATTAACATGGTCTTTATAATATTCTTATTAATTAAATGATAGTCGAATGATTTAAACGAACTTCCTGTTATCACTTTTAGTATTTGTCAAGTCTCTCAATTTATCTGTCACCGGAAATGCATTATCTTATTTTGAAAAATCGTCGGCATATGGTCAGTCCTTGTTCAGCAATCGGAAAAAGAGGTCGTAAAGAAATAAATAGTAGTTCGAAGTAGAATAAGTTGATCAAAGGTGTTTAATAAGCGAGTGCTGAAGGAAAACGGTGTTTTTATTATAAAATAAAGTTAAAAGGTTTTTTTTATATATAATAATCTATTGTAATAATTTTATTTCATCTCTTAGGTTTTATTTGCATAATAATGTTATAAATCTAAAAAAAATATGAATAAAATCGTACATAATGAATTCTGACAGGTCACAAACACACCCGTTTAAATTCTAATAAGGGAGCCATCGCTTTGTTAAGATCCTGTAATCTCTACACTCTACCCTAGGTGGGTAATGGCAGTAATGATCATCTATAAGACGGCTTTGTTGCTAAGTGGTAAAAAAATGTTTATCATAGGGGCCTTTGAAAGGGGAAAAATCGATATAAAACTTTACTCAGTATTAGGCACGCGCAGTTGAAAAGGTTTTAGTAAATCGGCACAAATTTTCAATGTAGAGTTATTAAAATTATATAAAAATGGTATCAACGAACAACATACACTAAGATGCACCCTACTGCTTACCCGAACTCTCTTGTATGTATACATATTTCGATATTATTTTCTAACTGCATACTATGATCGTCGTAACTTCGAAAATCTGATGCAATGTGTTAATCTAATATGTAATTTAAACATATTTTCCGTCAGCCATCAAGATGACCTTAATGCAAATTTAATTGGCATGTTGTTTTCATCATTACTTTTATTAGCAGCTAGGTCTTTTCCGTGTTTCCTATTGTTATCTACGTACATGTATGTAGCTAGTTAGTTACATACGCTATACGTACATAAGTACTGGCGAGTTTATGCGCCTGTTATCGGTTATTTACTGTAAAATAACGTAGGCAGTTCCATCAATGTCAAGTGTAAAGGTTTTTATAACACGCTTAACAAACAAAAAGTAACAATCAAACGAAGAACTATTATAATAAAATTTAAAAAGAAAAAAAGTGTGGTTCGTGGAATACTCGGGTGGAACGAATTACCTTACGTAGTATTTTAGTATCGATTTACGTATTATATTCGTCTGAGCTCGAGATTATAGCGTCTGAGAGCAATTAAATGAAACGCAGAGATAACTAATTAATTGAAGGAGCGGTAGCAAACTTTGTAATTAATATATTTTTCTGTTTGTGAAAATAAATATTTTATTGTACATCATTCAATTCATTGTTATATATATAATACGCTATGAAACAGCTATATGACGTCTGTAACTATAGCTGCACAGTCGTTGAGAACTTACCGGCTGTCTTGAACCAATAAGCGCGAACCTATGAATGGGCGCATCCAATAGCATACGCGCTATGGAAAACCGTCAACACTATAGACAAATAATGCAATATAGAACAGACTAAAGAAAGGGTCGTGACAGGAAAATCTAACTTTTTGATTTGGTTGGTTCCATCCGTACCGTGCGATAAGAAACTTCGTTCTAAAAAACACTTTATTGCACACTATTATTAAACAATTATTCAATAAAACATAACGCATAAAGCGATCTCTTACATGCAAATCTTAGGAGACATTTCATTTTTTAAATAAGGTGGCAATATAAAATGAAATACAAAAAACAACAAAATAGATATTACAGAGATATAAATAATATATTACTAACAAATTTTTGTGGGTCGCACTATGTGAAACTCGAATTCCGATTCCGGTACTGCGGCGCTGCGGTTGCACCGAGGCATCTGCTTTATCGCTAGGCTATTTCAGCAATCAACGTCATGTACAATTAGTTTACAGAGTTTGGAACATTGCTCAATAAAAATTTTTTAGTTTCAATTCCCGCAGAAATAAAAGATAGATGACATTTTATAGTTAAAGTATCAGCTAACGAAATAGGAAAGTTGCTTAAGAATCTCTAAAGTAATTAACTTATTTTATAGTTTTATCTCAGACGAATTATGAGATAACAATAATCCACGAAAAGTCTTGGGTTTATTTGTTGATAGCAATATTTTAAAAAATAATTTTCATATTATTTTAATTCATTCGTGTGGAACTAAAAATGACAAAATCTTTTTTTACCAGTTTTTGTAACCTTTTTCAATACGGCCTTGATTCTATTGATGGTAGCGTGATGTTAAATAGCCTAAATCATTCTTCATTGATTTCTCTATCAAATACAAAAATAAATTTGGAAATCCGTCTGGTAGTTTCTAAGTTCATAAGTATAAGTAAATAAATTTATTTAGAATATTTGAAGATAATATTGTGTGAAAAAATTAAATTTATTAATAAAACCACTATATTTTCTAAGTTCGTACGCATAGGGTTTTAGTTATATAATTTACCGAAGTCAGACAACGGACTATTGTAAGTACTGGCCGGTACTAACATTTGCCCTTCAGTAAGGCCGAAGCATTAATACGGCTTGCCATGGTTTATGAAGTGTTTAAATACTATATATATATTCTTTTTATATTATTTGTTCTGAAGCGATGATAGCTAAGTTGGTAGTTCGGTGAGTTCAAATCCACCTACAATAAGTTTGAGTTTTACGGTGAAGAAAAACATCGTAACGAAACTATAGCTTGGTGGTAGGGTTTTTTTCTATTTTCCGCCGGCTAACTACCACAAGTCAAGATGAAATTTAAAAAAAAAATGTATTCACACAACTTATTATATAAAAATGTATGTAATAATTGTGAAAAAGAGATTGCTATTAATGATTTTTATTTACAAATATTCTGTTTTAATATCTCAAGATAATATTCATAAGAAAATTAGTGTTACTTTAAAATATTCAACTCTGTCGACATTCCTCGATGATTGCCTTCCTAGTCTTATCTCAATATTTTTCCAGTTTATTCGATAGGAGATAAAATTGTGTTAACCTAATAATTCAAATATAGGCCAGGCTAAAGCAAAGAGAACTTGGAGTCGTTTATAAATAGAAAATGCTAAATAGGAATGACGTCGTTGTCACGTGCGGAAATATACTTCTTATTTTTTTTTTAAGGAAAAGTTGTTTCGACTTGTTACACAGTTTCTAAGGTTTCAGAATTCAGAGAACTGGTTTTATTGTTATATTTTTGCTCTCGCTTAATATTTCGGTTCTAAATCCTCGAGTCTCCGATACCGCAGGTCAGTTTAATGCTAACAGTTGTAGACGTCGCACTTCCAGCTCTAAATTAGTGGTCGGTCTTAATAAATAATTTATCAAATGCTTGTCGTCATAAGTATATATTATAGGCGCGTTCAAGCGGTGGTATCAAGCTATTCAACTTGAAATTAATATATAATAAAGAAAGCGCTTTCGTACTGGACTCGCTTTTTGATGAATTTTTTTTCATTTCGACGTGTGTAATATTGTTCCAGCGCGAGCCAGAGTGCGATACAAACTTATGAGATGACAGCAGACACGGAAATGAGGGCGAGCGGCCTCATCGCCGCGCAGCCTGTACCCCATCAGCCCATCCCGCAGCAGCTGCACCTTCTACCACTCAACCAGCACAAGCGCAAATCCGTCACGCATTTGTTAGTATACTGAATGCATTAATTATTTGGGCAAAAAATCGTTCGTGTTGCCAGGTGTCTTTACCCGACTGGACGCGACCAATCTGTGATTGTGGCTTACGTTTTGTTTCACTTTTTAAAGACAAGTGTAAATCCAGCTGCCAACGCGACATCGGTGACTCCTGACAGGTTATCTGTCGGTGGTAGAAACTATTGTTGGATAATCCTTTTCTGACCATCAGGTACAGTGTATTTACATTGCCGTACAACAAATAAAAATATATGTTTAGTAGAAGTAATGTGCTGATTGAGATTGCCGATCGATTAAGTTTTTGTGTACGTACACGTAATACGATAATAGTAAATTTATACATATCTGGATAATATGGAAAACAACGTAGAGTACTGTATTATTATTTGTAGATGCATAAGCTGATCGTAACTAACTCAAGCGTAACGAAGGATAACATATACTGTCTTAATCGAGTTATAAGTAAAATTTGAATGGTATTAAATAAATATTCCGATACAGCTGAAGAAATAGAAATAATATTTGATCAACACAAACATTCTCTGTCCGTTTTGTATTTAAATGTACAACGAAATCAAAGTGTCCGGAAATGTTCGAATCGAATTAGCATCCAGTGAGAGAACATGCATCGTGCTCGGAGGATCCAGATCCTTATCTACATTTAGAACAACCCGCAACCCTATTTTTTCATAACTTAATATTAATCTTAATCTTTATCCTCCTATTAAAGACTCTTCTTACTACCTTTGATATGAACAGATACAGCACAATATGTTTACCTATTGTACTCTGGTTCACTCCTCAGATAGGATATACATATCTTCTTTGGTCTTCCTCCACTTCTACATCCATTCACTTTCATATTTAACATTTATCTAGTTATACAACTTTCATCTCTCCACATAACACGTCTATATCACGTAAGTCAATTACTTCTCAACTTGTCAATCATAAGTGATATTTTTTCGCTTCTTTGAATATTTCTATTCCTATAAATTCTACATACTCCGTATGCATATATAGTAACATTTGCATCTTTGCTATGTGTAAGCTTAGTTCATTGTTTACACAAAATATTAAAATACATACTATGTATGTCAATGGTACTATTGCTAACATCAGAAATATCAATTCATATGCAACTTCTAACACCTTAACGAAGCATAGATTCACCGAGCGGGTGCCGAGTCCATCGCGTGGTAGAGCAGTTTCCGCGACTTGTGACACAGATGTAGGTTCAAGGGGCCTCTTTCCGACACGCGTCAACACTCACCTTCAATACTCGTGTCTATTCCTGCCCAGCCAAATTTGGTAGGAGGCTGCTAGCGCAACTCTAGAGACCCGTTGTGATATAGAACTTCCTGCAGTTCTAGTTAGGCCAAGAGATTTATCTGATATACCTCTAGCTTCCAGATTGAACGCTTATAAATTTATCACTTTTCCATTCCTGTTCAGGTCTATTAGTAGCTCGTAGTATTTATTTGAGTAAATAATTGTCACTTTCGTCGTTGTCTAAATTCGATGCATATAGTTTTTGAAGCGATGACAGCTCGGTGGTGCTGTGTACGGACGCCGCGTCAAGGGACGTGAGTTCAAATCCACCTA
Source organism: Actias luna (assembly GCA_039707435.1). Lineage (NCBI taxonomy): Eukaryota > Metazoa > Arthropoda > Insecta > Lepidoptera > Saturniidae > Actias > Actias luna. The sequence continues at coordinate 19,325,056 of JAZHAC010000001.1, read as the reverse complement.
CAATGAGTTTGAGCTTTCGGTGGAGGAAAACAACGTGTGGAGACCATAACATGGTGACATCTTCACCATCATTTCAATGGTGACATTGAAAATCTGTCGTCAAATACCAATAGGTATGTTCCGGCAGTTGCATTCGAGAGCCAGACCCTCCACAGGTTTACCGTGCCTACCAACCTGGGCCGCATCCTCATTTAAGTTCAGGTGAGATTATGGTGATAACGCTATAAAAAAATAACTATTTTATTTGTCTGATAGCTGCGCCGAAGGATACGGTGCGATCGAGTGTGAAGTTCAAACGGTGCCAGTGCGACAACCACCAAACCCGCCGATATCTGCGCCCGCAAAATTTGCTCGCAAGCAAAAATCGTCTTCCTTGTAAGTTGACAGTTGAATTCCATTGATATCGTTTAACACGATTTTCAGTGACAATATTCAAAGATATCTCGGTTCTACCTCCGATATATTTTACCGATAACGATTCGTTTTTCTTTAAAAATTGGCTTTGTTCAGAAAAATTTTTAATCAAAAATGGATTGTCGTTAGTAAATGTCCTCTTCGATACGGCTTCGCAGGGCGAGTGAGATTTATTGTCGATGTTTTCGCGATTGAAGAGTTACGAAAGAAGATACTTATTTCCATAGCAATTTATAAGTAAATGTACATACATTGTCCTTTTATATGTTCTTAGATCTATATAGAAACAAGAATACGCACGCCATTTCGTTGTAACGTTTCTCTTATACTAGTTGTATTTGTAAATATAAAATACCTAAACATGTGTTTTTTTTTATTTATAAGAAAAGTAACACTCAAATCCGGCTTAGTAATGACCTCAGTCATTTATTCCGTTCACGTATCTTGTCAATTTTATAATTAAGTGTTATAAATAATTAGCGTATTGAAACAACTGTGTTAGATGGAAAAGTGCGGATTTATTATCGATCTATTCACCCACTTTATAATGTTATTTATCATCGAATGAAATACAATTTGTACGGAAGTGAATATTCAACACAATATAGTATCGTCAGTATTTTACTAAGTTAACGAAGACACTATCTCTTCTATACTTATAACAAAGTTTTTTTTTTTCAAAGCTATCTCTATATTAATAATATTAACGTTTGTAGAACTCGCTCTCAGTATTAAACCCCTTTAATTAAATTATTTAAAAAAAAAACATGGCATACTCTATATAATAACCCGACATTGTTTCTCTTCAGAAATATCTTTAGAAAATAGTGGATAATTTTCTCCTAGAAACTGAACGTAAATGTCGTTGCCAGACGTTACCTATATCATACAAAGATCTTTGACAGACCTAGATCATAGGTATATCAAAGCCAAATGTATCCAGTACAGATATAATTAATTTTTAATTATTGACGAAGTAACAATAATTGTGCACGTATAAGTTTTACAAGATTACATTATTTCATATACAAGAAAAAGCACTTTACTTGGTAAGAAAACTTGTGAGCAAAGTCAGTAATTTGGAATATTTTACCTAAATGAACTGTTTAAATTAGAGTTTAGGCGGTTTAGAAGGTAAACTAGTTAAAAAAATAATTAACATAATATTTGTGCAATTTGGTATTTGTTTTATGGTATGGTATGGCTTTTTCTAACGCCCACCTACTTAACTACAAACGTCAAAGTTAAAAATCAGCCCCTAAATACCTGTGTATGCTTAGCGTGTGAACCATCTTAAACTACATCTTCACTTAACATCAACTGAGATTGTAGTCATAAGGCTAAGCCCTACCTACGAAAAAAAAAAAACATGAATGGAAACTCTGTTTAATTACAGTTTTATTTTTTAAAAGGAGAAAAGTATCACTTATACATTGTATTGTTATAGGGCGCAACGACAAAAGTACGCAATTTCAAAGGTTTCGCATAGTATAAGAAAAGTGACGAGTATAATATTTTATTTTTCTTACATGTGTAAGGAATTTATAGTCCTTTCGTGTGTTCTTTTGTTAAATTATAAAATAATTATTATTATCATAAAAACATATGTTAGTGTGCTTTCTCGCGCGAATAATTATTATTGTTGTCTGTTACTTATTCTCATATAAATGTTAAGTATTTTTACACTTTTTCCACGGATAAATAACGATGCCATGTTAATTTTACCTACACCTTAATAAATTGGTTAATCTTAATATTATTATTAGTACTTTTTTTTTTTGTTTTTTCGCGTCGATGATTTCCGACGAGTATCATAAGTTCAATCTGTGTTTTCTAAACGTCCAAAATTTTTTGCGCCAATATTAATATTTTCTGTCGTGAAATGTAAATTAAACTTTAGAACATTCTGATGATATCTTACGAGAATATATGGTATTGGTTCACGTTATCACGTTTGGCGATTGGTCTGAATTATAACTCCTGCTAATTACCGACTGGAGATGTGGTAGCCGTACGTAGAGACTGGTCTTTATTATTTCAGTTTAATTGTCATACAAGAAAATATGTTTCGCTACACGTGTGTACTGATGTCAACACTACTTAGAATTTCCTTTTATTGTCAACCATGTAATTTTCTTTTGAAACTGAACCGAATTATTATCGATAGTATGTGAGACATCTTTTTTGTTTTTATTAACTTCAGTATCAACAATATTAACAATGCATTAATTATTCCCATTAATGTTTGCATCCAACACATCGAATTCTATAATTAGCCGCGCTCGACGTTTGCAGTTTCTCCAGACGCTGTCAACGCCCTTAACAAGACCTGATACGCCGGATGAGTCTATCAACTCTTTAAAGTTTAAACTGCTGGTCCATTTGAAGCGATGATAGCTCAGTGGTTATGCTGTGTAGGATCGCCGCGTCATGCGACGTAAGTTCGAATCCAACCACCTACACTGAGCTTGAACTTTCGGTGAGGGAAAACAACTTGAGGAAACCATGGCACGGTGGTAGGGCTTTTTTTAATGCCTGCCTGGCTAGCAACCATCCTCGAGTTGAAAATCTGCCGCCATATATCAATAGGTGTGTTCCGGCAGTTGCATTTGAGAGCCAGCCCCTCCAATTAAGGACGGCAACGCGTCTGCGATTCCCCCCGTGTTGTGGGTCTCCATGGGCGGCGGCGATTACGTACTATCAGGTGACACGATTGCTCGTGCGTCCCCTATTCCATACAATAAATTTGAGGGTCCAGCATAGATAATTTTTGAAATTCACGTTAGTGTAAGTTTAGTGAATTATTACCATATATAGATTAGTATAATTAGAAATTAGTGATTTGGTTTCGTCGTTAAAATTTTGTGGAACAATGTTAAGTATTCTTATCTCTTAGAAAAATTTAACTTCAATGTTCCAGATCATTTTACCAGACTACATTTTATATCACACGGTGCATATGCTTCTTGTAATTACAAGCAAAGTTGTTGTATATTTTTTTGTTTTGTTTTTTTAATATTTTAATGAATTATTTCATTAGCATAATCTTTATACTTATCAAATGAGTGCGTCATATTCTAGAAGTTACTAGAGTTGAAAAGTGTTGTTTATAAAATTGTCATTTAGGATTTCTGATATGTCATCGTTATATATTTTTAATGTGATGACTTTTTATTAGTTAACCGGTTCTTTGATTTGTATAAAATATGATCCATGGTAAATAATAGAATATATAATCTTAACTGACCTATTTAGTTCGTTATAAGAGATAAGGGTAACTAAAATAGGGGTGTAGTTATAGGGTATAGGGTTGTTTTATCGCACAATATAGTTATAGGAAGGTAGTTTATATCGCCGATTAGTATAAAGTGCGATACGAGCCCGGCTTTGGGTTCAGTCTAAGCGAGGCGCTTGAGGCGTATTCATCGTACGTAGCTGGAACATTACCGAAGGGACGTAGGATTTATATTTCTCTATTATTGACACTGTTATGGTATTTATGCTGTAAATCATTATCGGGGATGATTTATACCGGGCAAAGAGAGGAGCGAGCAGTGAAGGTGAGTGTTGACGTACGTCGAAAGGGGGCTCCCTTAAATCTACATCTGAGTCGCAAGTCAGACACTCACGCGTTATCCTCTCTCTGTCACAAAGATTTGGTTTCACGATGTACCCGGCACCCGCACGGTGAATCCGTGGTTTGCTAAGTAGTTCGTATCCCATTCTTACAGTAGATTTATCGGATTCCCCCTTTTAACTACTTCCGATTATCTTTAAACAACTACCAAGGCTATCTAAAAAAGTTATTCTTCGTCAGAAGCTTAGGATTTCATGTTAGCTTACGGCTGTATGTTTCTACATGTATATTTATGATATTGTAAGTAAAGTTGTGTAGATACGTCATTACGCGCACCGAATATGGCACGCTGATTTTGTGCCACTTGGCTCACTAAAACCTCATTGTTACGTCCGCGCTCAACGAAGTATGTTGTCTCTTGAAACAGCAGAATATGCCGTCATGTATGTGATATATTGTAAAATCGATACAGACAACACTTCTAAAGTTCATGGGATCACATTTAATTCGTAATTATTACTATTTTCATTAATAATTTGATATTTTTAAAAAGGGATATATATCTAACGGTAAAATGTTCAGTTTAAAATAGAATACGTTTAGTTTATATCGTATAGCTATGTTCTACTGTTCTACTTTCCCGTTCATTGCAATATTACTATGTACTAACGTACCACTAATTTTGGTTAAATATTATGAAGATATCATACCTCTACTTTTATAATACCATTGATGTATTATACACAGATAGACAATATTATAATATTTTAATTCTTCTGTTTCAGTGTTGTCGTCACTCCGGTGAATATATGTTAATTCCAAAATTATTAAGAACTAGATATATTAAGATGTACATTGTTTGTTAGTATTCATCATATTATCGCACCTTCACGTAAATAGTGTCACAACTCAACGTATACGTTACTCTTTTGTTTGCTACTCGTATAACGAAACGGTTTGCAGCAACTTAAAAGCTTTCTTGAAGCTACGAAGTTACATTTTAATATCCTGAAAATGTAATAATACAATAAAAATTATTTTAATATTTTTTTGATATATTTTTACGAACGCACATACGCTGCTAGCGTCTGTTCGACAGCTTCACCGAACTTTTTGGGGCGAGTGCTGAGGGCACTCAGCTCCGAGGCAGCGGGCACGGGCACAGGGGTGCCAGGATGGCCGAACCTCGGCTTGGGCTGCTGCCGAAAAATGAACAAAGATTCGCGATCCTAACTAAATAACAGAAAGTATATATTTAAGGATTTTTTCGAGTCGTGACCACCCTATTTGAGCGAAGGTGCGATATGTAGCGGCCTAAATTATTTATCTGTTTCTGTATCATTTTGTATTTTTAATATTTCTTATGCTGTTATTTTAAGAACACTTTGATATATTCACTGATTACACTGATAACTTAGTCTAACATTTCTGCAACCGCACTAAAATAATATGCAAGAATCGTTTTAATTATATACGAAGAATTTATTCTTGTCTCATATGCATGTTATTAAGAGGCGTGTGATATTCTTATAAACTGTGCGACATATAGAGATTAATGTATGTTAAAGTCGAACAATAAATAAAAATACCCTATTTTCTATTTATCGCAGCACAGCAAGCGTTTACAATGAGGACACCGGAGACGACTCGCGTTCAACGCGAACTCTACCTGACAAGAAGTAAGCTATGATTTCGGTCATTTCTCGTCTAACTGCTTTATACATTTCCAGGTAGCAGAAAATGTTCACTGACCTGTAAATATTTTATACTGAATTTCGAATATCATGAAACTTCAACTATTATTTTCGAGTCTATTTTAGATCTTTTGTATCTAATTAGTACTTCTGTATAGATTATTGGGCGATTATTAGACATACACAAACAAATATTCCGGAACGTTATTTTATAGTTTGACGCGCTATTGGTTTTCTATAATTACTGACAAATAATTAACTATGAGTATTGTTCCAATAGTGGGAGTAACAGAAGTAATTACTTAGCTTTTGGTACCATAGTTTATGTACTAGCTAAATATATCAAAGAAATTGTAGCTGATATTTAATGTTGTATACCGTAACATACCTACCGTGTATTCGTTTAAATTGCGATCGTCATACACCAGGTTTGAAATCCGCTATACAATTTTAATTCGCTTAATTCGCAGTAGCAAGACTATGTTGACATAAAACAATGAATTTATTTCAGTGTTTATTTATTATAGTACAAATTATCGTAGTTATTGCGTGCCAATTACAGACAAAACCACAGCGAAATCGAGAAGCGTCGCAGGGACAAGATGAACACGTACATATTGGAGCTGAGCTCTATGATCCCTATGTGTGGCGCGATGGCACGCAAACTGGACAAGCTGACCGTCCTCCGAATGGCGGTACAGCATTTGCGGTCCGTCAGGGGCGCCCTGTCCGCTTGTCCGCTGACAGCGAGGCCCCGACCCGCCTTCATCTCCGAGAGAGAGTTGAACGCGTTGATCCTGCAAGCGGGCCAAGACTGCTTCCTGTTCGTCGTCGGCTGCGACCGCGGCAGGCTGATGTATGTCTCCTCATCGGTCAAAAAGATGCTGCTTTACGATCAGGTGACTTTTTCCTACTGTGCGTCTAAATCGGACATATTTTTACTGCAATTCATATGTGGCTTTAATGTTCCCGGTCACAGTGAAACGCATTTTAATGCAAACAATATTTCCGACCATCGCATAATGTATTTTGATACAGATAATATTTCTGGTTATCGTAAAACATATTTTATTGCAATTAATATTTCCGTGAATCACAAAATGTATTTTAATACAGGTAGTGTTTCCGACCGTCGCATAACGCGTTTTGATGCAGATAATATTTCTATCAGAAAATGTTTTTAAATGCAGATAACATTTATGAAACTGCTGGAAACATTTTGGTGAAATATAATACTATGGTAACTAATATTATCAATCAACATTTAAGATACTTGTAAACACATAAAACGAATTTATTTCGATATTTTATTTCGATTATCATAACTATATATTAAATAATGTTTTTATATTATTATTTGTACATATATATTACTTTGTTTTCATTTATCGTTCATAAAACTAGTGGCATGTTCTCTAATATTCGAAACCGAGTATTAATCTAATACGTTCTGCTGCAGAATTAGATATGGTTTTCTGTTTTTTTTTCAGTCGGAATTGATGGGTCAGAGTTTATTCGACATCCTGCATCCAAAGGACGTGGCCAAGGTGAAAGAGCAGCTGTCATCATCTGACCTGAGCCCTCGGGAGCGGTTCATCGATGCGAAGAGTAAGTTGCCAGTAGTGTATCTTTCCAACTCACTTTCACATGTGTAATCCCACACATTCTTTCTTTCCTATTGTAATTGCTGGAAGCCAACATGGCTAGGTGCACTGTTTCTCGATTGAGTTTTGCCGACTGTACTAACATTTTTTTTTAGTGTTAATTATTTGTGTAAATTAGTTTTTTCTTCTCTTATGTGCGACTTGTCGTTTTCTTTTGTATCAGCGAACGTATTGAAGTTTATAATGTTTTACAATTATATGTTTTATAAGCTGTGCCCGCGACTCAGTTCGCGTAATATTGAATTATATATTGGGTGATTTAAAATGTTTCTACTTTATGGAAATTAAATAATTATGCTTAGTTACTATCAAATTATATATATGTATATATATATGGAAGCTCATACAATTACATTTTTTTTACAATTATGGTAGCGTATGGAACACATTTGGTGATCGTCGACCGTTTCTAAAAACGTAATAACATCTTACAAAAGTTTTCTGTGTAACGAGTACGCCCAAACAACATAACGTATCGAACCATTTCTTTTTTAATAGCTCTACAGTGACAACGAATTACTTCCTGTATAAAAAAAAAAACATGCGTGCGTACAAAGTACACTTGTCAGAAGTGAAACTTCTTTGGCGAACTAATTTACGACGTTCGCTCTGTCTCACTTTTTCTCTCAATCTTTCTCACTCGCTTGCTCCCTACTCTTACTCCACGGCTAGTTGCTCATGCTACGTTCGCCCTGTCTTACTCTCACTCAATCGGTCTCGATCACACTCTCTCTCACTTTTCCGACACTTCCGTTGCATACCGGCGTGTGACGTTTCATCTGTAAAAATTTTACCCTCATGCGCCTAAAGAAGTTTCACTTCAATAAATCCACGATATTCGATTGTAGTAATTACGTCACGAGGCGTGCACTTTTGGATTATTATTATTAGTTTTTTGAAGTGAAACTTCTTTAGGCGCATGAGGGTAAAATTTTTACAGATGAAACGTCACGCCGGTATGCAACGGAAGTGTCGGAAAAGAGAGAGAGAGTGATCGAGACCGATTGAGAGAGAGTAAGACAGGGCGAACGTAGCATGAGCAACTAGCCGTGGAGTGAGAGTAGGGAGCAAGCGAGTGAGAAAGATTGAGAGAAAAAGTGAGACAGAGCGAACAAGATTTATAAATTAGTTCGCCAAAGAAGTTTCACTTCTGACATGTGTACTTTGTACGCACGCATGTTTTTTTTCAATAATTAGACGAACATGTGAATGCGTGTTGTCCTAGCAATGCTACCGGTGAAGGCGGACGTCGTTGCCGGCGCCTCCAGACTGAGCCCTGGGGCGAGGCGGTCGTTCTTCTGCCGCATAAAGTGTAAGGCGCCGCCCGACCAAGCCCCGGACCCAGTCGTGCCGATCAAGGAAAACATCGAACCGACATGCAAACTACGCAAGAAGCAATCGTTTGAGAGGAAATACTGCGTCGTCCAGTGTACAGGTATGTTCTATTCTTACGAGACCATATCTTTGCAGGGTTCGTGCTGCGCCTGCGGCTTCGTTCGCATCGGAATGTAAACTATTTCACTAGTTCGTCAGGGATAATGTAGCATTGTGACGGTGAAGGAATTTTTGAAATCGGTCGTGTGGTTTTTGAGTTTTTATCGTTGCAAGCAAAAATACAAATCTTTCCTCTTTATAATGTTAGTATAGATAATATGAAGTCGGTTACGCTGTCTGTTCGTTTAGCTCTTGTAAACTGTTCGACGGATTTTAATGCAGTTTTCAGCAATAGATAGTGTGATTCGTGAGGAATATTTATATGTATAATTCATACATATTATAGTACAAAAAAAAATAGGAAATTTGAAAGACTTCTGTGATATATTTGTATTCAGTAAACCGATCATTGAGGAAGTAAAAACCAGTTGTCTGTCTAAATATAAAATTTCATCCAAATCGTTGCAGCTGAAATTTACATCTATATTAATACTATATACCGGAATAGTTTTACTCTCTTATTTCGTTTGTTTCACGAGCTAAGAAACTACCAGACTTGTAGGTTTAAAAAAATATTAAATATCGAGGAAGGCTTTAGGCTATTCAACGTCGCGCTGTCATCAATAGGTGCAAAGTTGTTTTGAGACCAGTTACAAAGACGGGCCTAGCTAGTCTCATACATAGCTGCACCTGCGACTTCGTTCACATAGAACTTTTTTTATTTTAAATCATTATTGCCCGTTTTTATCTCTTTTTTCAATACGGCTTTGCTTATTTTATTAGTTGATGTTTTAATTAGCGTGTTGAAAAGAATAAAATAATGGTAAACAAACAAACTTTTCCGCTTTACATTATTAATGTATATGTACATTTCGCGTATCTTCGAAATAGCTGTAACGATTTGTATGGAATGGTAATTTTAGGCAGAAGATTGGTTTTTAAATACACTTATATAATTGTAGTGTTTATAAAAACGCAGTTCTCTAAGTAAATGGTTTCTAATAAAATGTTTTGCATTTATTTAATTAAGTAATTAATTTATTTAAATAATCAGCTCATACAACACATGTAACATCTTAAAATGTTCATGTTTCAATCGATATGTCATAAGTATTTAAATATATTTAATAAAAAAAAAATATCTGAGCTCTGTCACCTAGCTAATTTTTTTATGGGTTTTTGCGTGATGGCTACAATCTCACTTTATGTTAAGTGACGATGTGGCTCAAGAGGGCTTCTAAAGTAAAACTGCCAGAACACACCTATCGGTATCTGACGACACATTTCCAGTTTAAGGGTGGTAGCTAGCCAGGCGGGTAGTAGAAAATCCTTACCACCATGCTATGGGTTTCATCACGATTATCTCCCTTCGAAGTCACATCATATATATATAAATAGGAATGTTCGCTCGCAGGATATCTGAAATCGTGGGCCCCCGCTGAGTTGTCAAAGAGCAGTAGCCCAATGGCAGACGGCACCGAGGACGGGGAGTCCGTCAACATGTCCTGCCTGGTGGCGGTGGGCAGGACCCTCGGGGACCTGACCGCGAACCCGCCGACCTCCGACCCCAGGGTCCCGACTCGACCCCTCCAGTACATCTCAAGGCATGCCACCGACGGGAAGTTTATCTTCGTCGACCAGAGGCTAGTTCACACACTAATCTTCTATACATATATTAAACCTGTGGAATTTTTTGTACATTGAAAATGTTTCCTACGAAAATAACCAGGGTGTCAAAGCATAACCAACAAAAGCCGTTTGCATCATTTTTGGATTTTTTTCTCTGTGCACGCATCGCGTAAAATATACGAAGCCAATGTAGATAACTTTTATACGTAACTTAATTTGATAAACCGAAACTATGTGTTTGCGAACGCGAAATTCAGTGACGGTTACCGCTGTCATTCATACTGGCCGGCTAAGGTGGGGTCCCTCCTCTTTTGGAGGACCCAATATCATAGGGAGGGGGGGACGGTTCCACAGTTTCACGGTACTACATATATACGAGTGAAAAGAAGGGGTCAGTTCAAAGACAGCTCTCAGAAAACTCACCATGAAATTGAAATGAATACTTCTATAGGAAGTTTTGGACGGGGAGTAATTTCTTGTAAGCCGTCATCGACATGGTCACGTCACGTGTTAACGATAACCCGCTAAATCTGTTTCATAATTTTATGACAGGACACGTAAAGACACGCGTTTGAACACAATCGATTGTGTCCATCGGCTGTTGTGCGCGTGCAAAGTGACGCTTGTACAAAAACGATGATATAATAATAATATATAATGATATATAAAATGATTTTGAAGCGATGATAGCTCAGTGGTAGTGCGCACGACTTCGCGTCAAGGGACGTGGGTTCGAACCCAAGCACCTAAAATGAGCTTGAGCGCCCGGTGAAGGGAAACATCGTGAGGAAACCATAGCATGGTGGTAGGGCTTTTTCTAATGCCCGCCTGGGTAACTACCACCCTCGAGTTGTAAACCTGCCGCCAAATACCAATAGGTGTGTGCCGGCAGCAGCACTTGAGAGCCAGTTCCTCCACAGGTTTAGCGTGTGTACCAACTTGGGCCGTATCGTCACTTAAGATCAGGTGAGATTACGGCCGTAACGGTAAACCTTAAGTATAAAAAAAAAAACATGCGTGCGTACAAAGTACACATGTCAGAAGTGAAACTTCTTTGGCGAACTAATTTATAAATCTTGTTTATATTTATACAAATCTAAAACTTTAAATTAACTTTAAATTAATAATTTAATTTTAACTTTAATTTAAATTTCCCTGTCTTACTCTCTCTCAATCGGTCTCGATCACTTTCTCTCTCTTTTCCGACACTTCCGTTGCATACCGGCGTGACGTTTCATCTGTAAAAAAATTACCCTCATGCGCCTAAAGAAGTTTCACTTCAAAAACTACTCAGAAGTAATGACAAAGTCCCATGAAATCCTGACCTCGTAACTTGCAGGTCCAGCAAAGATTTCATGGGACTGTACCCTGGATAGAGTCCAGCTGTTCGAACACAGTTGATTCTGTGTTGCAGGGTGACGCTGGCGCTGGGTTTCCTGCCCCAGGAGCTGCTGGGCACGAGCCTGTACGAGTACGTGGTTGGCCCCGAGCTGGCCTCGGTGGCCCGCACTCACAAAACCGTGCTCCTCCACCGGGAACCTCTCCAGACGCCGGCGTACTCTTTCCGCAGGAAGAACGGCACCCTCGCCACTATACAGACTCAGTTCAAGCCGTTCAGGTGAGACACATCACCCCCTATTTACCCTCTTTCTATAGTTGACCATCGCGAAGAGACAGCTTCTTTTTTTTTTTTTTTTTTTTTATACTTAAGGTTTAGCGTTATGGCCATAATCTCACCTGATCTTAAGTGACGATACGGCCCAAGTTGGTAGACACGCTAAACCTGTGGAGGAACTGGCTCTCAAGTGCTGCTGCCGGAACACACCTATTGGTATTTGGCGACAGGTTTACAACTTGAGGGTGGTAGCTAGCCAGGCGGGCATTAGAAAAAGCCCTACCACCATGCTATGGTTTCCTCACGATGTTTTCCTTCACCGAAAGCTCAAGCTCATTGTAGGTGCTTGGATTCGAACCCACGTCCCTTGACGCGAAGTCGTGCACACTACCACTGAGCTATCATCGCTTCTCTATGTAATTTCACCATCTACCATGGGCAGTCTACCGAGGAACTGTTCCTGAGGCCTGCAGCTGGATTCCATCCATACGATTTGGGAACCCTCAAGGGAAGAGCCTCATACATACCTTAAATCCCTCTGGTGTTTTGGGTGTCCGCGGGCGGCGGTGATCACTTACCATCGGGCGATTGATACGCTTGTTCGTTTGCCCTCTATTCCGTACAGAAAAGGGCCCCGATCCGACCTGATGTTAAATAGCGATGTGGTCCAAGGTGGTGGACACGCTATACCTCGTGGGGGGAACTGGTTCTCGAGTGCATCTGCTGGGTCATACATTTATATTGGTGTTGAAGTGCTGGAAATGTCTTTGGACATGAACCGTAAACGTCAAGGTCAAGCGAATATTTTGCACTTAAACTGCAGATGTATTCCAAGAAAACACTTTAAATAATTTATCTCATCTGTAGCGAACAATTTTATTCTAAGTAATTTTTTTTTTCTACTTTTACTATCTTGAGAATAACACGAACCATTTACCTATTTCATATCAATACCCTGTTTACCCGTAGTTTAATAATAAAATGGTTTTTTGCACGGTTCATTTTTGAGTTTATCACATTTTTACATTAACAAGTTATCGGTATTCTCATTTTTGTTTTCCTTTCACGGAAAAGGCAAAGATACCGAAACCCCACAGCCGAGTAAAACGTTATTTCATAATAAAGATGTTATCGCTTCAATATGATAGAGACTGTCTAGGTAAACTTATTCGAGGAGTTCTTGTCGCAAGCAATAAGTTTGTTTGTTAAAAATAAAAATAGATTAATTAATAAAATAGCAAATAAATAATAAGTCAATGCTACGGCTTCCTTTTTTTGTTTTTTTTTGTTAAAAGTTATATGAATGGTACATATGAGGCGTGCACTTTTGAATTTTCCGAACTTTATTATATCACTTTCGGGTCCAAATTTAAATTAATCGTCCGACGCGACAATATTTTAATATAATACTGAATTAAATATGAGAACTGAAAACAGAAACGATAAAAAAAATTTACGTTGAATATATATAAAAAGACGGTCTTAAAAAATTACAAGAACGATTAAATCTAGCCAAGATCATAAACTCGTGTTTGCACCGGAACAGCACTTTCGCCACATCGTCACTTAACGTCACTTAAGTGAGATTGTGGGTGTAACTTAAAAAAAAAAAAAAACTACTTGATCCCAAACAGGAACCCGTGGACCAAGGATGTCGAGTGTCTCGTCGCGAATAACACAGTGCTACCGGACAGCGAGATACCATCCGAGCAGAACAACGCCCAGGCCACTTTCGAGATGTACAAACAGAGTGAGTGCTATTAACAATGATCATATGCACTTTTATGTTTTATGCACTTTATGTTATGTTTTATGCACTTTATGTTATGTTATGCACACATTATGTTTTATGCACTTTAGGCACTTTTATGTTTTATGGGGCCATTAATTAATTAGTTAATAGTATCGAGGGGGGGGGGGGGTGTGGTTAAGAAAATTTCCATATGACTTCATGTTGGGCATGGGAGGTGGTGAAATTAATTCTTACGTAATATTTCGTGTGAATCAAAATTAAATAATTTCATTTTGGATTCCGAATAGTTTTCGTTATTTTAAAAAAGGGTCAGGCGAATTTCAATTTTTTTGTGTTTATCGCTTATTGATGAAAAAAAATTTATTTTATTAAAATTTCTAATGTTTTTATTGTTTATCCGTGTTTGGTTCTATGGGAAAAAAAATCTAGTACAGTTTTCCGTGTATTATCCGTATTTTGATTACTTGAATAATATAAAAAAAAAAACTTGAGTTTCCTAACATAACAGTTTATTATTTAGAAGATCGAGATAGAGTCTTACTTAAAAAAGGGGGAAATATTACGTATACTTACGTGGGGGTCAAAAGTGACCAAAATTATCCTTACATAATTAATGAGTGATCTTACTAACTACTTATATTCGCACAAGTATAGGAAACATTGGGGATTTATAGTCCCGCTTATGCTACGGAACTGGGTCTAGACGTTATATTTATTTTTGTAGCTAACGTTTAGCGTTATGGCTACAATCTCACCTGATCTTAAGTGACGATACGGCCCAAGTTGGTAGACACGCTAAACCTGTGGAGGGACTGGCTCTAAGTACAACTGCCGGAACACACCTATAGGTATTTAGTGATAGATTTTTAAGTTGAACTATTTGCTATCGAATTCAACACGATGTTTTCCTTCATCGAAAGTTCAAGTTCATTGCAGAGATTCGAATTCACGTCCATTTAATCGACGTTCGTCATTGCCAATTTTCATTTATCTTAAGATTAATTAACATAATAATAACCACAATTTTATATAACAATATATACTCTTATTATAAATTTATTGTATATATTAACCGAATTATTTATATCAGCCGACTAGCTGTACCCGCGGCTTTGCTCTAATGTAACAAAACACTATTTAATATATACTGCTGGCTGTTTAACTTTTTTTTCACGCGCTCAAAAAACAATTCATTGCGCGCACTGTCTTTGAAAAAGTTTGGCCACCGCTGGATAACACTGGCGCTTGTGTAAGCTTACTATCGTTGCAAATAGATAAATAAATTATTAATACGTTTCCAGAGCAGGATATCGAGATGCAGCGATTCATCGACACTCAGGTGAAGTCGCATAAGGTCGGCAGCGCCATCGCCGAAGAGGTCTTACGATGTTCCTCCATCGACTATTCCGCTGATCTACCACTAGACCAGCTCCAGGACGCGGCTTTCAACTCACAGGTATTTTACTATTCGAACCACCGTGCATATCACAAACTTCTATCTCTCTCTCTCTCTCTTTCTCTCTCTATCTCTATCTCTCTCTTTCTCTCTCTCTTTCTCTCTCTCTTTCTCTCTCTCTTTCTCTCTCTCTCTTTCTCTCTCTCTCTTTCTCTCTCTATCTCTATCTCTCTCTTTCTCTCTCTCTTTCTCTCTCTCTTTCTCTCTCTCTCTTTCTCTATCTCTCTTTCTCTCTCTCTCTCTCTCTCTCTTTCTCTCTCTCTTTCTCTCTCTCTCTTTCTCTATCTCTCTTTCTCTCTCTCTCTCTCTCTTCTATCTCGACAGTAAATACTTTGGGCTCATTAGTAATAAACATCGACGCCAAACAAAAATAATTGATTAATATACTTTGATTGATATATGAAAAAAATTTAACAAAAGTATCAAAAATGTACGCGGGGTAAAGAATACAAACGACCTGAAACACTGCGGGAATGATTAAATTAGATCTACTGAAATCTACCGAGGAATTATTAGATTGAAATCGTATTTGCACAAAGGAAACATAAAATTCAGATAGAAAATTCAAAGCAGTCACGAGGACTGCAGACGGAAGTGAAAATTTAAAAGTATAAACTATTTTTTAAATAACTGTTTAAACGAGTTATACTAATAGGTAGAGGTGTAGTGTGTACGTTAACACGTCACGTGACCATGTCGATGACGACTTACATCCATTTGCTCCCTACACAAACTGCGCTATAGAAGTTTTCACTCCAATAATTAATATATATACATCGTTGGTTCACGAGGACCTAAAAATTATGTAAGTTTTGCCTTTAACTTTCTTCAATAAACAAACAACTTATCTTTTCTTTTTTTTTTTTTTAATAAAAAGTATCCTATGTTACTTCTAATACCTCCAAGAATGTGTATACAAAGTTTCATGATGTTCGGTTAAGTAGTTTTCGCGTGAAAGCGTAACAAACAAACTTACATTCACATTTATAATATCAGTAGGGATATATACGAGCTCTTACAGTCAATATATTAAGATTTACAATAATATTAGAAAAAATATGTTCGTTCCTTCCGATTATTGTAAATAATGAATGATAGATCGTAGTGTAAAGTTTTTGACACATTTCGTATTGAGAGTTTTTTCAGAGTCAGTTTTTTCACTTCATAGGACATAACCATAGAGTAACTAACATAAGAGCGGTCTATAGATAGTCCGAAATCGGTTTCTAGTATAGAAACATTACAATTCGGTTGCACTACTGTAAGGAGGGGTGAGGGGAGGGAGAGGGGTTCGTCCGTTATTCGACAGTAAATGATTCATTTCATTTATTATAATAATGATATTAATTTGGTATATTTATCACTAAGAAACTTAATAATATTATATGAAAATTTTCAAAGTTAATAATATTCATATAAAACAGGTTTATTGTGAATTTGCTTCTGGAATGTGCTTTATCTTGAAAGTTTTATTATGTGGTATAGCTTAGTGTAATAATACATTTCAATAACAGTTTCAACTAGGTAAAGTATGTTAATCAAACATCATTAGCATCTGCATTATACGTAAACATGACAAAACGCGTTATAGAACGCGGCTTAGTGTTAAGGCCATAATCTCACCTGATCTTAAGTGACGATACGGTACAAATTGGTAGAAACGCTAAACCTGTAGAGGAACTGGCTCTCAAGTGCAACTGCCGGAACACACCTATTGGTATTTGGCGGCCGATTTTAACTTGAGAGTGGTTGCTAGCCAGACGGGCGTTAGACAAAGCCCTACCACCATGCTATGGTTTCCTCACGATGTTTTTCTTCACTGAAAGCTCAACGTCATTGTAGGTGCTTGGATTCGAACTCACGTCTCTTGACGCGGCGTTTCTACACGCCACCATCGCTAAATAAAATAAAACATTAATAAATACAATAATTTATTGCGAATAATAATTTTTTTTAAGAAATTACACATTTGTATAAATGTATGTTGTAGAGAATTTAAGTTAGGGGCCGTTCAAGTATTACTTATTGCAATTTTTGAAGATTTTCGTACGATCACTCCCCCACATGTAACGCGCCGAACATTATTCTGTACTCGCCCCTCCCCTGCTGAAACGTCACGTAACACTAAAGTGAGCGTTTATCCTAACCTTTGCAATGCAAATAGAAAAAGTCAAACGATCCTCCGTTAAACATAAACGAAAAGTGGAGAGAATTAGGCAATTTATACTTAAAACTAAAAAAAAAACCAACGGTTCGTAACGCCTTCCGATCCCCCTCCCTCCCTTGTAACGTATCGTAACGTTTTACAAGACTCCCCTTCCCCCCCCCCCCAAATTGCATTACATAATACTTGAACGGCCACTTACCACAGCGTGTCGCTTGTCCCTGTGTCGAACAGGCGTCGCTTGTCGACAACATCCTGGACATGGAACTTCCCGGGCTCATACACGTGCGGAACAACGTGCCGTTGAGTGCCGCCGGTATGACCGACTCCCCCCCGCAGACGGAACCCGGCCTGCCGGACGGGACCCCGCCCTCGATCTCCCCCCCATTACCCACGTTAGGTCTCGACGGGAACGGGGAGGCCACAATGGCGGTCATCATGAGCCTCCTGGAAGCAGATGCCGGTCTCGGCGGGTCCGTCAACTTCTCGGGGCTCCCGTGGCCGCTGCCGTAAGAATTTGCATAAGAATTTACATGTTTCTTTAAGGGGTCATTAATTAAATACGCTTGCACATATGGGGGGGGGGGGAACGGGTATCACTTTCTGTGACCGAATGTCACATGAGGGAAGCGGATGTCACATACTATGACAAAATGAGACATAAAGGAGCGGGTTTCACTTACTGTGAGGTAAAATGTCACGGGGGGAACTGGTGTCATTTACTGTGACGTAAGGTATCATGGGGGAGCTGGTGTCACTAACTGTGACATAATGTGTCACGGCGGTGATGTCACTTACTGTGACATGAAGTAGACGGTGTCACTTACTGTGAAATAATGTGCCATTGGGGGATCGAAAAAAGCGTGACGTTCACAACTCAATAAACAGAATTGTACATTTCAAATGCTATTACAGATATTTATTAATATATTGAAGATTTATTATTGCAATGTCCATATATCATGTGCGGGAGGGGTCTATCATTTGTGACGTGATATAGATATGGGGGGGGGGGGTCATAAAAAATGTGACATAGGTAAAAGTTTGCGTGGCGTATTTTATGAATGCCCACTTACACAGATACCATCGATTACTAATCCTTTACGAATTATCCCGATAATGTCCCCAGACACGATGTAACCACATAACGTTTTCCATTATTCTATCGTACTTAAACATTTTAATATAAGCGTCGCCAAAGCGCGTTAAACGCAAAACTAATTCTATTTTATACACATACATCCTTACTAATATTATAAATATGAAAGTGAGTTTGTTTGTTGGTTACGCTTTCACACCTAAACTTCGTAATCGATTATAATGAATATCGATATAGAGATAGATGGGAACCTTTAGACGATGACAGGCTAGTTTCCCTCACGAAATATTATTGGAAGTGGGGTAAAAAGATGAATAAACGTTGTATGAAACGTTTATTGCATAATCCGATTTGTTTGACAAAATTAATATTAACGCGAGCGAAGCCGCGGGTAAAACGTAGTTTATGTATATTCTGGTTGTATTTTAATTCGAGTGTATTAAAATTTTTAAAGTTTAATAATATGATGTAAAATATTCTGTTAAAATTTAATCGTTTTCTTTGAGATTTGGTACAACATAGTTGTATTGCTTATTTATTATATGTTAGATTTAAATTGTATTTAAACTAAATTTTAATTCTGGGTTTGATGGAATTGCTATTGTATATGATACGATATACAATGAACATTTAAACTTAGTAAGATTTCGTAATATTAGTGTATAAATAAAATAGGTGTCGGGATTTATGTTAAAAGCATCATATAAGGGTGTACGCAACCTTAAGACTTCCATCAGAACTATTGTGTAAATGATTAACATATATATCTTTTAAATAATGTCTACGTAATAGTCGTTCTAAAATGACTATTGTAACGTATTATTATCCAGTGACATTTTCAAGTTGTCGACATAATATCTATTACAGTTATATCGAGGGGTAACTTTTTGTAATATTATTTTAATATGTTAAATAGTTTACAGTTATTTCTTTATTGGAACGAAGTTCTTTATCGCACGGTACGGAATTGACGGATGGGGGTTAGGCAAAAAAAAAAGTAAGATTTTTCCGTCACGGCCTTTATTTAGTCATGTTTGTACACGTGAAACGTGTCAGTTGTTTCCTAGCGTATTATAATGAATTAGGTATATGAATTAAATGATGTACAATAAAGTGATTGTTTTCATAACTCGATAAAATATATTAATTATGAAATTTCCTACGATTCCTTCAGTTTATTGGTTATCTCTGCGTTTCATTAACTGCTCTCAGACGCTTTGTATTTGTTAATCAATAATATAATACGTTTGTCAATAATAATGTACTACGAAAGGAACTTCGTTCCAACCGAGTGTTCAACGACACTCACTGTTTGTAAATGATACGGTATATTATTCTGTGTACATAGACATTTTATTTATTTAGTATATATATTATAGTATACTTTGTTTTGACGTTGTTGTTTTTTTTTTAAAGATTATATTATATTTAGTATCGGCATGGATACTGCCGGTCAATGTTTGATATTTATTTATTGACGTAATTTATAGACGGGGGCCGTTCATAAAATACGTTCCCACCTATGGGGGAGGGGGAGTCACTGTGACACAATATGTCATGGGAGGGGGGGGGGTCTAAGAAAATGTGACGTTCGCAGCTAATAAAATACTTTTGTAAATTTTACATGTTATCGTTACTAATTAAAATTATAAATGCGAAAGTGAGTTTGTTTGTTCATCACGGTTTCACGCCTAAACCACTGAATCGATTATGATAAATTGTGATATAGAGTTAGATGCGAACTTGTGATAGGCTAATTTTTTTCGCGAAAATTTTCGTTGGAAGTGGCGTGAAGAGGGGGAATAAACTTTATATGAAACTTTTTACGGCGTTATTCAATTTGCTTGACAAGATCAATATCAACGCGAGTGAACCCGCAGGTAAAAGCTAGTTACAGATATTTAATAATTGATTAAAATTTTATCATTGCACTGCTATGAATCACCATATATCATGTACGGGGTGATGTGTCATTTGTGACGTGTGACGTGTATCGTTGTGACGAAAGGGGGGGAGGGGTGGGGGGCCCTTATAAAGAGGCAAAATTTTACGTGACGTATTTTATGAACGCACCTTAGGATAACTTTTAATTAAGAAGGGTATTTAAAATTTAATAAATATGATATTCCTTAAAATTAGAATTTATAAACGAAGATGATCGTGAGGTTTTTTTTATAAATAAAACGAATTAAATATCTTAAGTAATTTGTGTGGAGATGATCGAATTTCGATAATTAGTATTGATGTAATGATAAATAACGAATTAATGTAGTTATAAAGATCTTTTTGTACGAACGTAGAATTTTCTGGGAGAAGAAATAACATTCTTAATAAATGACAAAATTATTACACGTTTTATATAAATATTATTTGTGTATTTTTAATCCTTATACACATTTAGTTGTCTCCGTCGGTCTCTGTGTCTGTTTATCTATAATCTATAGAAATAAATGAAACTGAAATATTTGTAATATCAAAATAACTTTTTACTCAATGCATATGAAATTATTTACTGTACCTATATATAATATAAAAAATGTGATTTTAGAATTATTTGTCTGTCTGACTTTCTTCTGTCTGTTTGTTCCGGCTAATCTCTGAAACGGCTGGACCGATTTTAATACGATTTTCGCTAGCAGATAGCTAATATTATAAAGCGTAATTTAGGCAACATTTATTTAAAAAAAAATGTATGAAATATTTCTAGTTCGACGCTAACAAAATCGCGGGCACAGCCCACAGTTTATTAATCCACAACCACTTTCCCGATTTACGTTTTCCCCTTTTTTGGAAGTTGCATTCGATATTAACTTCAATTTCCTACCTCAAGTCAATGTTAAACCAAGTTGATTAATTACAATAGAATTTAATTATCTTCCGGACTTTCCCTTTAAATTAATTTTGAGAAACCTTCTAAGACACCAAATTTTCTATAATACCAAATTTTGAAGCGATGATAGCTCAGTTAGTAGTGTGAATGAACGCCGCATAAAGGGACGTGAGTTTGTATCCACCTACAATGAGCTCGATCCTTCGGTGAAGGAAAACATCGTGAAAAACCCTTATCACGGTGGTAGGGCTTATTCTAATGCCCGACTGGCTATCTACCACCCTTAAGTTGAAAATCTGGCGCCAAATACCTATAGGTGTGTTCCGGCAGTGGCACCTGAGAGCCATTCCCTCCACTGGGATTAGCGTGTCCACCAACCTGGGACACATTGTCACTTAACATTTAAGAAAATTTAACATAATATTGTAACTAAGTATGAAATCTTCTAATACATGATATTAATTTTAACTTTATAATTTAAGCGATTCTTATAGAAAGAGTCTTGATAGACGGACAAACAGACAGACGGACTGATAACAAATTCTCGATGCGGTCATTTTGTCTTAGGAGGCCGGGAATAATGATGGCGGTTAGAGATCGATTAATATAAAAATCGATGTATTATGGTCAACAAATCGATATTTTACATCAATTTCCAGCTGGAAATTCAATACAGTGAATCGATATTTCACACTTAAATATCCAGGTTCATCTCTTATCAATTTTCATAAAATGTTATTTACAATAATTTGGATGTTTTACCGAAACATATATAGAGATAATATTTTTCCACATAATCGATTATTATCGTGTGGTTTTATATTGAAAAAATAAACAAGAAAACCGAATCGAAAAAAAAAAAAACATTTTTTTATGAATCGACATTTTGAAACTTGATTTTTTTGAGAATTGATTAATTTGATTGCGATTCGAATTGTCGATTACGACATCGATCTTTTACAGAAAGAATCGCCATCCCTAGCTCGGAATATTAAAAAATATGATACATTCATCGCTATATTTCTCTCGGTCCTTTAGTCGCTGTCCTCGATCCTGTGTTGGCAGACCCATGAAAACTTATCTTTGTTTTAGGGCTGTAAAATAATAGTACTTTATAAATACCTTAAAATGTAGTAAAAATGTAGTTTGTCAAAATACTAGGTAAACACTGATCATTGTAAAACTAACCAATCTGATTAATGTTTGTCTAAAAATAGTTGCTATTGGCTGATGCTGTCCACAGAAAGATTGTAGCCTTAAGATTGGGAATTGAAAAGATCATAAAATCATGGTACATGTAGAATAATTATTATACGTCTGGCAACACTGCCTCGATAAAACCCGTGGTCAGTATTACCTTCTTTACATTATTACTTCTCGTGCAAGTAAAGCTTAAAATATATCATTATCTACTATATTGTAACTAAAAACCGATGAAAACCGAACGATCTTCTGCGTATAGTTTTAAATCATTTACCACGGTTTAAATGTAAAAAAAAACGTGTCTATAGATATACAAGCTCATCCACCTGCTCAGTTCAAACGTATGTTAGATTTAATCGAGTAATATAGTTTTAATAAGAACTAACTAACGTTTTTTCCCATATTTCCTAACCGTAGAATATAAACTGTATATCTGTTAGCATTATTTTTCCATATTCATCCTCCTAACATCACGTTCATTGTAATTGCTGTTTCTGACAGAAAGTTAGAAATGTAAAAAAAATAAAAAATATATAATACATTAATCGCAACACCGATGAACTATGTACGTATATTAATTATTTTTAGTTATTTAGTTTTTAGAGATTCTGTTGTCCCTTTATAAATAGTTTACTACGATTACAGCTAAAAATAAAGTATTGGTTAATATGGTATTATTGTGTTTCATTGAATCAACCCGAGCGTATTTTGATGAAATAAATCTCCTACGGAGTGCTAGGCTAATGAAAAGATGAATGAATGAAATGCGAAAAAAAAAATGGATGAAATGCGAATGTTGAGATTCACGTGTGCTGTTACAAGAATGGACAAAGTCGGGCGTGAGTATATGAGGGAAGTTTGAAAGTGGCACCAGTGGTAGAGAAGTTGAAAGGGAATCGTTTGTCTTAGTTTTTGGACATGCAATGATTAATTAATTAATTAATAAGAGAGGAAACACATGTAGTCTCAAAGTACTAACAATATTTTCCTCAAAAGGCTCGCTATTTACTCGGGTCATTTGTCATAACGAAACATATTACTTGTAAAGTAATATTTCTTGTTTATCATCATTAAATTGGACGGAAAATGTGCATTCTGTTGGCGGTGACTGGTGAATAGTGTTTTTTTTTTGTATAGTTTTCCCTTTCAATTGAGAAAGGAAAATGCAAAGGTATCTAGACCATGCAGCCAAGTTAGATGTTGTTTTAAATGCAGACGATACCATCTTCACTCAGGGGAGTTTTTAGGCAACTAATAGATCAAGTTGCGAGCGATTATTCACAATTTACTTTATTTATGCTCTTCAGCTACACTACATTACGTAAAATGGTATTTTAATTTACAAAATATAGTACTAAACAACTAAGTATATGAGTTAAAATAAAAATCACAAAATGACAGTCAAAATCCCGCCAAAAACTCTCTTGTGCGATCTTGTTTTTTTTTGGCACAACACAAGCATTCGCCAGTGTCAATATTTTGTTTCGATATAAATTACGATACAATTTACACAATGTTTTCGATTAACTAGGCGACAGAATAATCTCGTCTATAGTATATATAAGTTACTAAGCATGCAAAAGTCGAACGTTATTTCTGTATTAAGAGGTTGAGGAGGTTATTGGTCAACAAGATGATGACTCTCATGTTGAAATGTCAACAATATTGCACAACATTATGCTAAATATTATGTATATGAATAAAAATCAAAATTATAACATGACAGATACAGATCCCGCCAAAAACCTTTCACCAGATATCTAGTTTTTGTTTCCAGTTTTTACTTTCTAAGGCAAAGGTACCTAGATTATGCAGCCAGCTAAAATGTTATTTCATAATCAGAGTTCAAATTTAAAGGTCAAAGTTAACCATTTTATGCAGGTATGTTTTTTAATTAGTCTTTGGATCTATTTGGCTATGGTTTTTATTATAAATGATAGACACACGTTATTTATATATATATATATATATATATAAAAAACAGCAGTATCTTTTTCGCCACCTTAGTCGGCCGGAGCCGATATTACCCGACTGAGCATCACACAAAAAGGTTGCAGATTATAATTTCAAAGCCCACCCACAAGAAGTTTCACTTCAATAAATACAATAATAAAACGCAACATCAATATCAACTAATTTATTGAATTCTTACAATGTTTTTTTAACATGATTTCATATGCAAACACAACACGAATGTCATGATGTACACTGTAACGAAGTATCTAAAAACTTTGACGTCGACTACCAAATAAACTGACTACGTATGTCGTAGGAAATAAAGCCTAAAATACAAGAGCACAAAGCGCGTTTAATCCATGATGTCGCCATATTTGTTCGTGTTGGCCATCGAAGGCGGTGTTGGCCGCGGTCGGGTAACCACCGGCGCGTTGCTCGGATCCATCCTGCGGCAAACCATATATAAGTTCCAGCAAACAATGTAACAGATCATTCTAACTAACCACTCTCGGTACATATGACAGTACCTGGTCACACTAAATTTTATATTTTAAAATGGCCGCCGACCAAATGACAATTTTACACATCGCAACACTAGCAGTGTCCTGTGTAATTACAGTAGATCCTCGATAAGTAGAAAACCTGCAAATCACGAAATAATGTTTTGTTCCCTTCGCTTCAAATACTAAAACCTCCATCCTCTATAAGTCGAAAATTCTATAAATCGAATTTTTAGCGTCTCCCTTGATGGTTGAATTATAGAGGTTCTACTGTATATTAATATTATTATAAAGCGGTAAAGATTGTATGTTTGTTCGAACGTGCGACTCTTAGAAACTACCAGTTGATTTCAAAACTTTTTTTTTTAGCCTATATAACATCACGCTACCACCATTGGGAGCAAAGCTGTATTGAAAAATGTTACAAAAACGGGCAAGCACTATCAAATAATGTTTAGTTCCACGCAAACAAAGTCGCAGACGCAGTTAGAATGTATATAAAAGTGTGTCTTTGATGTTGTCGATATTACCTGTAAGGGTCCTGTTTGGTTTCGGCGTACTCGCCCCTGTTCTTGCGTCGTAAATCATCGTACGACAGGGAGGGTCGCGACGTCGAGTCCTGCGAACCTGCAGGGATACCGCCCCCTGCAAACAGTTCAATATAAAAATTAGCAAGAATACCGCCCCTTGGAAACAGTTCAATATGAAAAAGCAGCAAGAATACCGCCCCCTACAAACAGTTCAATTGAGAAATAGCAGAGATACCGCCCCCTGCAAACAGTTCAATTGAGAAATACCAGGGATACCGCCCCCTGCAAACAGTTCAATTGAGAAATAGCAGGGATACCGCCCCCTGCAAACAGTTCAATTGAGAAATAGCAGGGATACCGCCCCCTGCAAACAGTTCAATTGAGAAATAGCAGGGATACCGCCCCCTGCAAACAGTTCAATTGAGAAATAGCAGGGATACCGCCCCCTGCAAACAGTTCAATTGAGAAATAGCAGGGATACCGCCCCCTGCAAACAGATCAATTGAGAAACAGCAGGGATACCGGCCCCTTGGAACAGTTTTTTTTTTTTTGTAAATCCATCCATATTTCATTTCAATTCCAATCGATTCAAGATCCGATCTTTTTCAGAAAGAATCGCCATCCATATAACGGAGACGAAACATTAAATGGGATAAAACGCGAACTAAGTCGAGGGTAACAGGCAATATATCACGTCAGTACTGCGAGAAAGCAATTGGGAGGGAAAGGGGGGGCGGTAGAATACTATTAAATCTCCACAATTTGCGTTCTAAAGAGGAAACGAATTGTATAAAGGACTATATCACGTCAGTACTGCGAGAAAGCAATTGGGGGGAGGGAGGGGGGGGGGGGGTAGAATACTATTAAATCTCCACAATTCGCGTTCTAAAGAGGAAACGAATTGTATAAAGGACTATATCACGTCAGTACTGCGAGAAAGCAATTGGGGGGAGCGGGGCAGGGGGAGGTAAAATACTATTAAATCTCCACAATTCGCGTTCTAAAGAGGAAACGAATTGTATAAAGGACTATATCACGTCAGTACTGCGAGAAAGCAATTGGGGGGAGGGAGGGGGGGGGGGGGTAGAATACTATTAAATCTCCACAATTCGCGTTCTAAATAGGAAACGAATTGTATAAAGGACCCAAGCGGGTCCGCCCACTCACGGTCGTCGCCGGGCCGGTACGAATCGTCGTTGAACAACGGCCTGTCCGTGTCCAGGTTCAGGGAGCTGCCCGGGCCGGCGTCAGAGTAGATGTCACCGGGACCAGCGCCGAACATCGACGGGACGGGACCCGGCAGCGAAGTCCTACAGATCAAACACCAACCGCCAAAACGATTATGCGATAACAGCTCCGGTGGTGTTTCAGGGAGACCTCGTGAGGAAACCATAGCATGGTGTTAGGGCTTTTTCAAATTCTCGCCTGACTAGCTACATTCATGTTACATACATAAAAAAACATATATAACCAAATCGAGTTTCTTGCCGGTTCTTTTCGATGACTGGGTTACTTTTGGAAGCCGGTGGTAATTTTGACGTTCATAAGCGCCTTGGCAGGGACTAAATTGGATACAGTTTTTTTTTTATTTGATTTAATTAAGAACTTGTACATTTCCCAAGAAAATATCAAAATAAGATAGGAAAAATTATTTTTGTTCCTTCTGAATATTATAACTAACAAGTGATAGGTCTCACTGTAAAGTTCTTGACATAATTTTGTAGAGAATTTAATGCTGTACAGAAGGGGTCTCTTATAATTTTTCGATCCTTCAAAAGTAATCCATATATATAAAGATGAATCGCTGAAATGTATGTACGCCCATAACTTCCGAACGACTGCACCAAATCGGATAATTCTTGTTTTATTGCGTTCGTTAATGTCAGGACAAGGTTTGTATAAAGCAAAAAAAAACCGATCCGTTAAACCATTTTTGAGTTTTAGCGAGGATAAAGAGCAACGATTATAGGTGACACGAAACTCACGAAAACATGTAAAAAAAAAAAAAAACGAGTGGCGTAGTTTGTGCACGGTCCGTATGCTAATGATATAGCCGAGTAAAAAATAATATTACGCCAGAGTGTATCAGTACCGTACCCTCCGATTCTCCCATCTCTTCTTTCTCTGAGACGCTGCCCGATGTAACTGCCGGGGAGAGCCATCAGTTTCTCAGCGCACGCCTCTTGGTACGACAACTTGCCGAGAAAGTAGCCCACGACCACAGCGAGCGTCACCTTTGGGAACGCTCCAAAACGCGGATTCGGCTTCAAATGCCCTGTTGCCAATATTCATAGACCCTTACATTGTATTATACATTTTATATTGTAATTTGAGATTTACCTTTGCCTTTAGGCATGTTAGGCAATTTTGGGATATGGTAAAAGCATTGAAATCGCTTAACCATCACAAGTTATCGTCACAGACGCGTGTCTATATGTGTTACATGTATACATATGGTTAGAAAATCATGGTCATCAAATCAAATGGTAATCACTTTACCACCGATACCAGCGAAGGTTACAAAAATAGGCTAAAATTGTTAAATTGCTTTGTGATTACGGAGACACGAATTAAATTTGTGATCGGAATTCTTTAAACAAACCTAACATAGGTTATACAAAAAAGAGATAATTAAATTATTGGCTTTTCAATATATTCAGATATATAAACTAATGTCTATGTTGCCAGGACTAATGTCATGTTGAACTGAAATAAATGAAAGTGTACCCTATAAAAAAGCTGTCAGTGATTAATCTTCAAAAACATAAAACACTTATTGGTTATCAAAATTTTATATATATGTTATCTGAGAAATGAAGAAGTCTGTGCAGAAACTTGTTTGACCTTTTCAGGTTGTAATTTCGTGACGTTATCCTATGTTTTTCTCCAAGCTGCTATATATCTCTATACCAAAATTGTTCATATTGGTTCCAACAGCTTAGGCGTCAAAAGACTTAACAGAGTTATTTTCTTATTATATAATAACAGTTTGGCTAAATTATTTAATAAGTACAAATATATCAATCACTTACGGCTTTAGAAATGTTATAATATTACACGTGCTAATGTGAGTTTGTTTATTTGTCACACTTTCACGCCCAAACCGCTGAAACTATTTTGATGAATTTTGGTATAAAGACAGATGGGAACCTGGAGACGGTGATAGGTTACTTTTTTTCGCAAAAAACTTATTGGCTGTAGGGTAAAAAGAGGGATAAGATTTGTATGATTTTTTTTATTACGTAATTCGATTTGTTTGACAAAAATATTGACGCGAGCGAAGCCGCAGGTGAAAGAGAGTATTAAATATTTTTCTATTTAATTAAACATGAAAATACGACTTTGCATGTAAGTTTTACTTATTAGGAAGAACAGTAGTAGTATAAAGCAAAATTACTAAAACAATATAAAGTCCAAAAATATTAGAACTTGATACCTTCTTATAGTATTTTCAGTTGCCCCATTTTGTGTTTTCCTACCTATTTCTTTCCCAGTAGCACCCATATTAGTTCACAGTATTCTACTTGACACCTACAGTATTTGACGGTCAAATCTTTTGGTAACTGGATTACACATATCATATTTAATGGAAATAACTGAATTCCATGTTCACACTCTATATATCACTAGCCATGACTGCAATTTCGTTCTCATGCAACTTTATATATACAACGTTATTTATTTTTTATAGTTACAGGCTTAGCACTATGGCCATAATCTCACCTGATCTTAAGTGATGATACGGCCCAAGCTCGGAGACCCGCTAAACCTGTGGAGGAACTGGCTCTCAAGTGCAACTGCCGGAACACACCTATTCGTATATGGCAGCAGATTTTCAAGTTGTGGGTGGTAGCTAGCTAGGCGGGTATCAGAAGAAGCAATACCACCATGCTATGGTTTCCTCACGATGTTTTCCTTCACCGAAAGCTCAAGCTCATTTTAGGTAGTAGTATTGGAACTCACGTCCCTTGACACAAAATCGTGCAAGCTACTAGTAAACTATCATAGCTTTTTGCAACTTTTTTCAATACAGCTTTGCTTCTATTGGTGGTAGGATAATATTAAATAGCCTAAAGCCTTCCACAGTGATTCCTATATCAAATAGTTTTTTTTTTATCACTATTATATTATTATGGTAATTCCTAATATTAGCACAATCAAATAAACTTTCTTGCTTATAATATTATTGATATACACAATTTATTGATATTAAAAATAGACAATGCAGATTCATTACTAAGATCCTAAATTAATTGTACAAGTACTAACCCAATAACACTGATACCAACCTGATTGTATAGCAGCATATGCTGCAAGACCTAACCCAGTGCCTATCGGCAGGCAGCGCTGGTAAAAGCTGTCTCGGTTGCATTGGGCGAGAACCCGGAGTTCATCTTGTGAAAACTTGTAGGACTGTAACTAATGGACCAGACAGTTACAGAGAAATTCACTGGAAGGATAAACTACAACGTGATAACTATTGCTGAGTTGTAAAATCAACAGGGTTGGATTCAGAATCGTTTGGCAGGAATTGGACATTTAAAAATTGATTCTTACACTACAATCTGTCACCTTAGTGGGACAATAAATAGTATATAGGTTGGAGTTTATAATTTGGCATGCACGATATACAACTTGTGTCACATTTTACTTAAATTTGCTATGATTTAAGTATGCCTTTGCAACTTTTCTGTTTCAGTCTGCGAGTTGTTGGATTTTTTTTCATTAAGTCTCTTGCCGAGCTGTTTAGTACTCAAAGCATTAACAATCTCTTTACAAGGACTATTTTTAATACTTATTGCATGTCATATAAGATTAACAGGTTAACTAAATCATTTAAACTATTTCTGTAAACCTAATTGGCTTTATTACTTAGTCACGTTATATGGCCGGTCAATGCAAGTATGAAATAACTCAAAATATATCAATGCTTGTATCCTTAGATGGCTTCTGGGAATAAACAATAAATCAATACTGACATGCATGAACAAAATATTTTTTTAATATGAACAAAAAATTATGCACTGGAATTAAGAGTTTTTAATAATATAATGTGATTAACTTAAATTGTCATTTTAGACCAGATTTTTGAAAATTTCTGTGGCATATAACATGTTAAAAAAAATTTTTGTAAGATAATTGGTGTTAAAGTGTAAATTAACTGGTGGAAAATTCGTAATACATCAAAATACATAATGCAGCACTAAAATCAGTAGTAAAAATAAACAATAAACAACTATTTTAAAAGGAAATATAAAATTATTCCACAGATTCCATATAAGAAATACTTTGAATCAAGACATAAAAATGTAATAATTTTAAAATGAAATATTTTTATGTTGTCATAGGTCTTGCAGTTCTATTGTCACATTATTAATAATTTTTCAGTAGTTTTCATACTCTGAGGTTTACTAACTACATGACATATGTTAGTATGTCATGTCATGGTAATGCAAAGGCCTACTAAGATTATAACTGTACATATTTATATAGTAAATCATACTGGGCCTAATAAACAGCAAAAAACTATATATAAGTAAATCTTCAAACTTCTTTTCAATAACATATTGTACAATAGACATAGCTAACACTAATCATTTATTTTACAAGTATCAAATATATAAGGTATTCCAAAAGAACTTGTCTATAGATTCCTTTAACAATGATAAATTCATTTATTCCAAAGAAATGGATACTAAAGTCGAGTGATAGGTAATCAAATATGCGGAAAGAAGTGAATAAAAGATGTGTCAGGTTTTTGGAGATGTCTACATGTTAGCCAAGGGAATGTAGCACAGTAGTGGTTGGCAAGTACCAAATAAAACTTCACTGTTCACTGGATACAAAGAAAAGTTAAAAAGAGAATGCAGTTCAGTATACTGTCATCTATGTTTATTTATTAATTAACTTATTTTTTTATAGCTAATGGCATATGCTTGATTGTTCAGTTACTTTCACTTTATACAGAATATTGGTTATATTATGCAGTAAAGAAAATATCTTGAAGTTCTCCAAATTTTTTTTAAATTGCCTGTAGTTATCTTTGAATAACAATATTCAAATAATCATCAGTACAAGCTGTCAAATTTCTGGACACTGTTGGTCACATGATCGAAGCACTGAGAGTACTTTACTGTACTCACAGTACAAACATGGTAATGATTATGACGTCATATATTTTCCTAGGATACTGAGGTAGTATACTGTTAGCCGAAACAGAATAATTATGAAGAAGTTATCCCCAGTAAGAGAACTGAACAGTGCTCACAGTGTATATCCGAACCCACACTATAAAGGTTCGACTTCGCAGTATACTAATCGACATCACACTTTACAGTGCTAGCAGTATATATCAGAACACAAGTATCATTTACAATCTGACTTATATTATTTTCAGTTTAATTCCATAACAGTTTTGTTTGACTAGTAACCTCAAAACCTTGTAACAGTAAATAGACGCATATTATTTCTATGGGGCTGGTACTGATAGTAGGAAAGGAAACTGAGAAATTCTAATTCGACTTGTATTCTTTTATCATCAAAGACTCAAGTGGGTGAGGTACCTTCTAATCGGAGTAGCCGAGAACCCCATTTTGTACCCTTTCGGCTGCCAAACGATTCTAAATTTAAACTGTACAAAAGACAATACACTTTTCGGGCTAAAATAATAATAAACAAAGTCGTAATTACTACACAAGTGTAAAAATAAACATAACCTTACTGGATTGGGAGGCTGCATTGGTGCCGACTGCTGTTGCTGCTCTGAAGGAATCCCTAACGATCCCGGGTCATTCTGGTATCCAAAGTTATTCGAGTTGTCCATTGTTTAAAATAAATTAACTACATCCACTCAATAACAATTAATCTCGGAATCTTCGTATTATCTACGGTTTTCTGTTTTGACACTATTGACAATGTTTTTTTTTTGTTTTATCTTGGGAAAAGCAAAGGTACTAAAACCGCACAACCAGTCAAACGCGTCATAATCTGTTAGTTAGTATTAATCAATTTAATCATGACAATATAGTTACTATTTAGATACTTTCCCATCTAATGTGGTTCACAATCTGTAGTACTATTTTTCTTAATCCTTAAAGTTAATAAATATTTGTTATCTAAGTAACGGTATAATAATTCCCTAATCTTCAAATAACATGTCGTTAACCTTCGTGTTTGTGCGTACTCCATATTTATAATTTTAAGGGATTAACGCAATGACCACATTCTCATCTGATATTAAATGACGATGTGATCCAAGATGGTAGAGAAACTAAGCCTAGTTGAGGGACTGGGTCTAAAATGAAAATTCCGTAACACATCTATAGGCAGTTGTACTTATATGCAGGCAGTTTTTTAACTTTAGGGAGGTATCAAACTAAACGGTAATAGAAATAGTCCTTGCACTGTGCAAAATTATCTACAATAGACAAAGTCTCTTACCTAAAACACTATCAATATTACATATTGTGGTAAGATTAAAGTTTATGAATAACTAAATGCTAGGTACCAAAAATTACAGGAATACCATAAAAGAACGTTAGTCATATTCAGCACACAGATTTTTGGAAAATGTGCACTTAAAAATTACAGGATGTGATAGCCTTTAAAAATTAAATGTCAAGGTCAAAGTATAGGGCGGCGGAAAATGGCAGTTAAACCTTTCATATTTGAAATAATAAGAATGAACATATCTTACTGTCGCTTACAACCAGTGGCGTAACTGTAGGGTGGCAGAGCCGGCAATAAACTACGGGCCTTCGGCTTAAAGTGACCCTGCACCTGAGAGCCTGCTAGTTCAAGTGGAATCTAACATTTTTAACCAAATTTTATAAATGTTACATATAAATACTTAAAATCAATTAAAGTTAGACACAATTAAAGACCATTTAAAAATTCAAATAAAATTTAAGCGCATCGATAAGACCAGGATCAATGGTAAAATGCATTCATTTGGGTATTCTGTCTATTAATCATTCTATGGCGGTATCTTTATTTAACTATTTATTTAATTTAATTATTAAATATGTTATTAAGATTTATTCTTATTTTATTATAAGTATGTAATACCGCAGTCCACATATTATCAGTAATACTGATGGATAACTACTTCAGTAATGCATGAAAATCAAATTATAACGGGACGTTTTTTCTACTGGGGCCAATTTAATTTGCCACAGCCCTCAGATGGTATAGTTACGTAATTGTTAAAGACATACAATATAACTAAAATAATTAGATTAATAAAAAAATAATAGATGTAATTATTATAACAAGTTTCAACGCTTTTTCTTCCAAATTAGTTGAAATCAAAATAAACTCATTTTTCTTCTTTTACCTAATCTTGAAAATAATTTGTAGATAAAGTTTATTTTGTCTTAAGACAGACAAAAAAATAAGTAAATAGGCTACACTTTTAGGATCATGTAGTGAAGTACTAACTAATTTGACAGAACAATAATTGAGGAAGGCA
The DNA here is from genome assembly GCA_039707435.1 of Actias luna. Lineage (NCBI taxonomy): Eukaryota > Metazoa > Arthropoda > Insecta > Lepidoptera > Saturniidae > Actias > Actias luna. The sequence goes on along the minus strand of JAZHAC010000001.1, from coordinate 19,291,068 downwards.
CCAAATGCCGTATCGTATAAAGTCACAAAAACAGGCTAAAAATATTAAATAATCAATAGTTGCACGTGAAATCGAGGCCATAGCTAGTTTAATATTCACCTAAATTTGTCATCATTATATTCTATTAAATATGTCTTATGACATGTATCACGTTGAAAATTTGCCGCCAAATACCATTAGATGTTTTTTGGCACTGGCACTTGAGAGTCAATTCCTCCCGTTTGCCGCTAATTATAAAAAAAAAAACCTTTAGTTTTCTTAGGAACGATTTTCTTAAATAATCCATTTTTACGAAAAATACAGCAACATAGGCGAATACTAAAAGCAGAAATCTGTCTAAATACAAAATTTCATCCGAATTGTTAGAGCCACACACACATGCACACGTTTGTATATTTATATATATGAATCCTAGCTTTACTGTAAAGCGATTTTAGTGATTACCAATCCCAAAACCGAATTTACACCGAAAGTGTCTCAACATTCATTTCTAGCCGAAAGTTAAATCGTAACACAAGATGTCTAAATGTGGTTCGTGTCACATCTACAAAAGAGACGTGCTGAGTCTCGCAGTCTCGCGGGACGATTGTCAAGAACGCGAGGCTTCACTTTCCTCTTAAGGCTTAGCCTTTAATGGGCGCGGACAAGAACACCGCCTTCGCTAGACGTTACAGAATTTCATGAAATTATTTTGTTTGTTTCAGTAACATTACTAGTTGCACCCGCAACTTCACTCGCGTGAAACTAATAATTTTCTACTGCTTCGGTCGCGTTAATATTGATATTGTCAAAAAAATCGGATGTCGCAATAAAAAGTTATAAACGTTTATACTTCTTTTACCCCACTTGGAATAAAGTTTTCGCGAGAAAAAGTAGCCTATCACACATCTCCAAGGTACCATCTATCTCTATACCGAAATTAATCACAATCGATTAAGCGGTTTAGTCATAAAAGCGTAACAAACAAACACACTTTCGCATTTATAATATTAGTAAGGATTTTTGCCCGTTTCCGTAACCTTTTCCAATACCGCTTTGCTGTTATTGGTGGTAGCTCGATGTTATATAATCTAAAGCTTTCCTAATGAGTGCTCTATCAAGAAAAAAGTCCGACTGGTAGTTCTTAAGATCAGAACTAGTGCGTTCAAACCAACCTTTCCTCTTTCTAATATTAATATAGATTACTACGGTTGCACGCAATTAGATAACCACTATTTTTGTTTGTGAATCTCTTTAAATATAGTCAATAATTTTCAAAGGCGTACAAAGATCAACATCTATCTTCAGAGCACTGGAACGTTAGTTAAATTTAAAAAAAAAATACTTTAGTGGACTCTGTGGTTTCTTTAATCTATTTTTTTTTATTAATATTTTTTACTTATCTACAATTTTTCAAAATACATATCTCACTAGTAAATTACTTTGCGGATGATTGCTACATTTGAATTTTTTGGATGTAATATCAAATTACCGTATACTCAAAATATGATAATATTACAATTGTCATAACAATATATTATCTATATTAATATTTTAAAGCTGAAATTTTTTGTTTGTTTGTTTCAACGCTCTAATGTTAACATGTACTAGTCAGATTTCAAAAATTATTTTTGTATTTAATAAAACCATCATTGTGTAAATCTTCAGGCCATTTATCATCACGCTACTACCAATAGGAGCAAAGCTGTATTGAAACAAATTACAGGAAGTCGCAAGCAGAACTAGTAAAGTTTGGAAAATCCATAAGTGCACGCCTCATAATCTCATTTCTTTTTGTTTATTTAATACCAATTAAACCACGTCGAATCAGACCGTGAAAAGTAATAGGGTTCTATTCCTAATTATACTGAAGCGTAAGATAAAAAAAAGACTCGAATAGTAAAGTATTTCGGTCGTTATCGCGATAACACACAGGATCCGCACATACAGACACACGGACGTCCGAGATAGAACTTTGTTAAACATATTTTTTGCCTAGTTTAAATAACAAAAATGGCTTCAAAAATATCATGAGTGTTAAGCATAGTGTGTTTTCTTGATCTGTGTGTGTATATATTATTTTACAAGTGCAGTATATGATAAATAGGGACATTTTAAGTTTTGAAAAAGCAGTTGTTTTGCGTGAAGTGACAGTAGTACCCACCTCAACGCTTCACTTATGAGGCGTGCAATAGAATATTTTCGTTCTGAATCCGACTTTTGTATAAATAACATATCTCGGACAAAAAAATCGTGAATAAATAAACAGGCGCTGTATTGTTTGTTTAATATATTTCATTATCACCGTGCGTCAAGCAACAGTGCTCAAGAAATACGCACACGAGTTATTCAACAAAATATCAGTTAGGTTTAGGCGGTGGATAATGTTCTAAATGATATTTTCTCATGACACCGCCTAAGTAGCTGTTGGCAGGGAGCATTCGGAGTTTTGCATCGCATTCCGGTAGATACGAGAGCCGACCGTAGAAATAGCCCAGTATAGCAGCTAGCATCACTTTGGGTATAGACCCAAAGTGTGGGTTTCTATTCAGGAGCCCTAGAACGAGAAAACATTCATAGAAGTAATTTATTGGAAGGAACGTCACTAGAATATTTTTAAAGCCTACTTCCGGTAAAACGAGATCAGTTACTTCTATGAAGATTTTTCGTGGCGACCCTGCCAGTTATACTATGAAGTACAAATACAACATGAGAGATAAAATCACGCTGCAGGTTAAGTCATAAATCATATTTATGTGCACCTGCTGCAGGTATTATACCATCGATAATAAAATGGTCGTAAGGAGTGACTCACGCCACGCAGTGGAAAAGGTTTGATAACGCGTACTTTTTGAATTTTTTTAAGCACCACTTTGCACCTATTGGCGGTAGCGTGATGATAAATTGTCTAAAGTCTTCTTTGATATCAAATACTGACATCGTTTTTTGAAATCCGACTGGTAATTCTCAAGATTAGCGAGTTTAAACAAGTATATAAACTTTTTCTCTTTAAAAATATTTATATATAAGAAATAGTGATCCACCACGGGACGCGCGTTAGATGAGAAACATTTCGACCTTATCAACCTATTGGACCTTATAAGAAATAGAAATTAATAAAGTCATATCAATGAATTTAAAATTGTAATGTTATTAATCGCAAAAGCTGTTTGTTTGTAATCGCAAATCTAAGGAACTAGCAATGGAATCTTAAAATATTTTTATATTTGTTAGAGCAATCAATCATTTAGGAAAGATCTTCAGGCTATCACCAATAGGAGTAAAGCTGTATTGAAAAAAGTCACAAAAAGGTGCAAACATTATTAAATACATTTTTTTTGTGGAACAAACGAAGTACCGGCCACAGCTCAGAATCTAATAAAATTAGCTAAAACACAGGTAAAGAGATAAGTGACAACGAAAAACAACTATTTCAAAATTAAAGTTGTAGAATAACTATTATGTGAGGCTATAGCAATGTCTCACTGAAAATTGAGAGAACCATGTCCGACATGCAGAATTCCTACAAGATGAGAACAATACATTCAAACAACAACTCTGATGCCGATATATAGTTTATAACATTAGTAAGAAATTCCTGAAACCCTTAATATTACTTTAACACTTATAGGAACAAGGGGACGCGGACGCACCGTACACTCTGCTGTACGCGTTTTATTGCAGAGCCTGCAGCGCGATTTTATTCCTGGTATAAAAACGGTACTGAACAGTTTCTCACGTAATCTGATGGCGGCATATGTAATGGTGGCAAACAGGGTGCTAAAAGGTAAACATCGTTGATAGAAGCTCTCCTTGTCGCACTCCTCTAGAGCTTTCATTTCTTCAGGCGTGAATTCATAGTAGCGCTGCAACAGATAGTGTATGTTATGAGATATATCCTTCTCTACATCAAGGTATTTAATATGTTGCTCGCCGTCGGCTAACCGGATAAATAAATTAAATTATTCGTCCACTAAAACGGATTTATGTGTAGATCAAAAGCCTTTTTATTTATCGTGGGGAAATGCATGTATGTATCCCCTCCCAGCCCTGGGGGCACTGAAAGGTGTATGTCACACCCCAGCGACCCAGGCCTGATGGTAAACCGGGCCCCATCTGGGAAGCCTAGCGAGCTGCCCTTGCAGCCGGGCTGAAGGTGCCAAACCTTTAAAAAATCTAACGTAACCTTATGTCTATTACGACGATATCTCTCATCTCGGGGAAGACGTTAGACCTTCGGTATTACATATATTACTTCGGTATCACCCGGTATTACAGCGGAAATACCCTTTATCTGGTTAGCGGACGATTAGACACTTCGTTAATATATGGATACATTTATATATACCAGTGGGTGTGTGACGTTGTGAACAGGCGGGCATGCTTTCTTGGTTCGTGAGTCAGCATAGCACTCACAGTTTTCTTCTGTCTCGTTTTCTATGTTACTTTTTCCGCTCATTACGGTTTCTTTACGGAACTATTGCGTATCACTTCATAACAGTAATTGAAGGAAAGGAAGGACTTACATTATTATTATTTTTTCACAAAAATTTACTCTTACATATCTTTGACGTCGTTGGACACTGACAAAGTCAAACGGCAAGGCTTCTATTTTTATGTTAATCTCTAATCGACACGAAATAGTTTTATATGAAATCACATTTATAGATGTTTATACAGGCTGGTGAATTGAATCGCAGATTACATAGTGTGTGTCATTCGTTGAAGGGTCACTCAAAATAAATTCATGTCAAATTTCCAGTTACAATTGTGGATTATGTCGCTTACTTTGTTCCTGATGTCACAGATTCAACATTGCTCGTTGCCTTCACAACACTAAGTTAGAAAGTTACATGAATTTAACAGTGTAGGGGTGCGGATGGCATGGGCACTGCTAATGACTTTGGTGTGGGCAACATCCGCCTCTGCTGTTCGATACTCCGACTACTCTGGTGTCAAAATGCCATATTACGGTTCCAACGAGGACGAGGGCGCACGAGATGCGGGGCAACTTCCTGCTGCCGCTGAAGATTACCAAGGTCACTCGCCCGATGCATCTGCATCACTCGACTACAAATATTATGATGATCGATATGGTAAATGTATTTAGTTTGTGTCTGTCACGTTTTTTAAGTAACAATGTTTACTATTTGATATTAACTTATTTACAGACAAATCTGAGAAACCAGTAATAGAATCTGACGATATGGTAAAGTGGAATAAGCGTGATAGAAAGCATAGAGAACTGCTGAGGCCACCGGAAGAAAATGATCTAGATATAAATGACAGATATATACCGAAAACTGAAACTGCTATCAAATTGAAAGCAAACAGGCGTTTTTCGAAGCACAGATCTCGCTTGAAAAGAAGAAAACTTTATAAGGACGAACCGGCATCTACTCTGTGGTCAGAGCAAAATGTTCACGCTAAAAAGTATAAAAGTGATATAATCGAAGATGATTTTAACGGTGATGATTATCCAACCAGAGATGTTGAGCCGGAAGACTTGGATACAGATCCTGAATCTTTCAGGCAGCGTAAAGTAACCGAAAGGGTGGTTCGGAGAAGGCCGAGGGATAAACTTTTCAATAGAATACGTCCAAATATTGAAACAACGAACGACGATACAAGATTAGATAGTCAAATCAAACGTGAAAGGCGTGTGAATTTAGATAACATGCCAGACGATGAAAACCATGATCGGCAAAGGAGGCCTTATCGACCATTACAAGAAGAGGAGAGAGACCAAGAACAGGGAGACTCAGATAAGCAGAAAGGAAAAGCGTACGAAGATTATGGCGACTATTATGATATGAAGAGAGTTCACAACATCAAAAGTAAATTACCCAAGTTGCTCCGACGACCAACGGGTAAGCCTCTGATAAATATAATTTTCATTGCTTCTCTCCTACTTTTATATCGAGGCTTTTCAAGGAAACATCGTAAGCGACAAAAATTTTAATGTTTTTTTATTGTTACCTCATACAAAATATTTTTGCAAATTAGTAGCAGTATGTTAAGAGTCACTATTTTAATAGATCAGTGGTTTATTTTAAGCAATAAGTCATATTTTTTTATAGAGATATCATAAATACGTATAAATTATGAATTGTAAACTCGCTCCGGTAAAAAGTCTAAATTGTCGCTTATGATGTTTTTCCTGACAAGGCTCGATATTATCTTTATTAACATTTTAATTGACTTTCCGCTCTACTTTTATACATTTTCACCGTTTCCTAATTATAAAATTTCTGGTACCAAATTTATTAACGGTACGAAATCGGTTATACCTAATTGTGGTTAATGAAGGCTTTTTAACAAATGATTGTGATTGAATTGAATCAAAATGAGAAGCTAACGAAAAGCTTGTGTCTACTCAGCGCGAGTGGACACCACGCTGGCTGCCAGTTCGTATGAAATCGATGCGTTGTGGACCTACCGGCGACTGAATCCTTCGACGCTGGAGTCTCAAGTGTCCTCTCCATCTACAATGTCGACCAGCTCCTCTACTGAAACTTCACCCACAACCCGGAAAGAACTTTTGAAGACGGCACCTGAGGAATTATCTTTAGCGGAAAAGTCAAAACTTTCCATCTTGAAAAAGGCGCAGAGGAAGGAGAACATGCAAAAGGTTATGTTGTCAAAAAAGCCTCCGGTACTGTTACAGGTGACTAACAAGACGTTAACTATCGTGGTTGTGGAGCCACCGACTTCTGCGGTACCTTGGATGCGAGCCAGTATCCTGGTCCACGACACTCCGGAGAGATTGGGCCGAGCGAAAATGCTAATGCGTAGCAAACTCGTCGCCAGAGCGAGGAATATTCAAGAGCTGACAGACAACTGGGACGAAGTCATCTGCGATTATATCGACACATCCCTCCTTGACGGCGTGCCGCAGATCAATAGATACAACGCCCTGTACATTGCAAATATCTTTATATTATTTGTTGTACGTTGAACCGTACATGTCACTGTACAAAGTAAAAGTTATGAACTTAATCATGTATTACGACGTTCCGTATGGTAGATACGCTCGATAATGAAACCTATATTTATACGAATTAGAGTACAGAACAGTTTTTACAAAACAATGTATGTTATTTTGGATTATCTAAAATTATAATTCGATCCTAGTGTTTCTGAAAAATGTCGTATCTATTATTGATAATTTAAATTATATTTTTAACGTTTATTGTTATGAAATGATTTGTAGATTTGCATTGATAGCATATCATTGAAAATTGTAGTACTAATTAAAAAAAAACATTACTCGATACTTGTATATTAATATTATAAAGTGGAAAAGTTTGAATAACCTAACCGTTTGTATCTGTTAGAGCAATCGCTGAGGAGTTCTTTAAGCATCACGCTAGCTTCAACATGAGTAGAACTGTTTTGACAAACTACAAACACGGACAAAAGTGATTAAATATTTTTTATTTCCACGTAAACAAAGTCGCGAGCACAGCTAGTAGGCATATAGGATGTGTATATATGTTTTGTTTTGTAGATTTTCTAATCAATAACAAGTATTGGATAAGGCCTTGGTATACGCCTTCGCTCATACCGTACGAAAAACATATTACTGGTTACAAAAAAATAAATCTCTGTGGCCTCTGACTGAATCCGCGTATTTGAACGCGACGCTGGCAATACTGAGGTAGCGTGGAGAGTAGAAACAACGTCGATACTAAAACACATCGGTCTCTACGCGGAATGCAATTTGTATAGGAGTACACAAATAGAAAATCGTTCTGTTCGATTGAATATTACATTTGTTTCGACCGCATCGTGAATACCGCCGTGCAATTGCATCGACTCTGTAATTATATCGAAATATGCTATATAAATCTTTGTGGCCGTTCGTATAGGGTTCAAACCCTTGTAAGATATTCCTGGCGACTCATGCGTACGTTATTTATGGCGTCTTTGTATTGATCCTGTTTGAATAATGAACGTGTACTGTACTAGAATGTTTTCTACCTTTATCTTTTAAACAAATCTCATAAACTTTGACCTAATTACAGTTTTCTTCTTCATACTTTTTTTTTCTCTAATATTTTTATTATGTTTCTTTCGGCGCTTTATGTGAAAATGTTAGAAATGAGTTCTTAGCTTGAAACGGAAATTGCCTGCGTACGTTATATAATTATTTGTAAAATTATAGGTACTTCTTTAGGTACGTAACTATGCGATGATAGCTCAGTTGGTAGTTTGTACGGACGCCGCCTCAAAGGACGTGAGTTCGAATTCCTGCAATGACCTTTGCTTTCGGTAAAGGAAAACATTGTGATAAAACCGTAGCATGGTGGTAGAGCATTTTTTAAAGCCCACCTAGCTAACTACCACCCTCAATTTTTAACCACTAAATACATATAGGTGGGTTCCTAAAGTTGGGAACCAGTCTTTCCAACTATGTTTAGAATGTCCACTGTCTTGGCCCCATCGTCACTTAACATCAGGTGAATGTTTGGCCCGATTGAAAGAAGAAGTATTACTAGTACAGTGTATGGTTGTTATCAGTAGCAGAGACGTCGACAGCGCCGGCCAGCGCTGCGGAGAGAGAGCTGCAAGCGCTGCTAAGTCCGCATCGGCAGCGTAAGGACGTCTCGGAGACTCAGGCGACCAGTACAGTCCGGGCGCCGCCTACTTTCCATCCGCAGGCCGTCGCCGCCGCTCTCGACTCTCAATGGAACGATTTCATCCTAGCCAGCGACTGTATCACCCACCGTCTCTCTACGTACATCACTGTTTTAGCTTTAATAAACTATATACAAAGATATAGCGATATTTTTATGTGGCCCATTCGATTCAAATCATGCCCAAACTCTTTACCCAATTTAGGAACTGACAAGGCGCTTATGAACGTCAAAACTGCCACCGTTCCGGAAAATAACCTACTCATCGAGAAAAACCGGCAAGAATCACGATCTCTTTATGTTTTTTTTTATTCTTTAAAAAAAAATGTTTACATTTAAAATAGTTATTAGTTGAAGTACAGAGAAGGATTTTTATTTTCAGACATCACTATTGCTCACATATTGACCCAAACTATAATAGTATTATGATATCAAACCCCGTTTGAAATGGTGCTTGAATTTACTGTCCGGCAAATCCGTAACGTGCTTTGGGACTTATTGTAAAACCTAACACCTATACAACTTTACCTAGCAAACTGTTAATAATCTTATGGAGTCTAGAATAAGGGATGACCAGTTTGTCACGATTCCAAATATATAAATCATGCCGGTCTAAATAAATCACGAACCGGACGTAAGGTATCCCCTCCTACTACCAACGAGGTCAGCAGCGGATGCAGAGAGTGCTGGACGACCTCCAGCCGCTGTAGGTTTAGCCTGCAAGCTGAAGACGCGGCCACGTGCCTCCGCCGTTGCACACACAGGCTCGAAGCGAGTCTCATCCTGTGCTCGGTGCGCCCCCCAAGACTCTTCAGGGGGGTCTTTATCATCTTTGACCCCCCCTGATTATAAAAGGTGGCCCTAAGCCTGTCAGGGAGCAGATGCAATGTGAAGACAGATCCTGCTCCCTGGCCCAATAGGCGATAGAAGAACACCGTGGGGTTTTATTGGGTATTACCGGCGAGTCTTTCGCCGGTTGAGTCCCACATACCCCTCCCAGCCCATCAGGGAGGGGAAGGATAAAAGCATTTCCCCACGAAAAAAAATTATTAGCAATGTATCGGAAGAGCAATGTTAAGATACCAAATGCCGAATAAAAAACTGTCTGTCTAAACTTTCGTGTAAATAATCCGGTGGCATTACAAAAAACAGCGCCGCTGTGTTTACCCGAACACAATCCATCACGTTTGAAATGTAGAACAACGGAATTAAACCACTTAGCTATTGAATGGTTTGCTTCGGTAAGCTAAATTGCCTCGGCTGTCATAGATAATGTAAAAATACCAAATGTATTGACGGCGGTGCAACGTTCACAGTACCCAATAGTCGCACGCCTTCGTCACGTACAGTCGACACTCGGCTCTTATTTCACTTACTAATGCAATAAACTACTTAGTTCAGAAATTCATTGCTATCAGCGAAATGCGTTGTAAATACTATATATAAGAAATATTTTATGACAGATATTTCGAAAACAAAAAAAATGTTTTTTCCGGGTAGTTTTTCACGAGGATGGAATTATATTGAAATGTTTGTACAGGTATTATTCAAACTACCAAAGCATGTAGTTTTAGTAAATAAACTTAAAGTCAAGCTTGGAGACAAACCATATACCGAAAGTCAATAAGATTACAAATCCCAATTCTATGTATATGAGTGATTCCAATAGAGGATTGATTCATTTTCAGTTACCAACAATCAGCTTTATTTTTTTCTGCGACTATTAACAACTACTTTCCCTTGAAAATCACTTTACTAACACTCCTTGGAGAGTACCTATTCGAATTTAGAATTTGAATTAAAAATTACACAATTAGAAATAAATCAGTTCTGATACAGTCCAATCCTTATAACAAAATTTTGGATTACTTTAACGGAGTAAGGCGTGTCTCCATTCGGACTTTATTCTTTACTAGGTGTTCCCGCGATATCGTTTTTGTAACTTTTTTATTACAGCTTTGCTCTTATTGGTGGTAACGTGATGTTAAATAGTCTAAAGCCTACCTGGATGATTGTTCCATGAAACATAAAAATGATTTTGGAAATCCGATTTGTAGTTCCTAAGATTGACGCGTACAAACAGACAATTTTCCGCTTTATTATATTATTAATATAGATTATTATATTAATAAAATAATAATAATATGTTAGGAAAATGTGTGCCATAGGAACTGATTGAACAACAGAAGATTCTGTACAACAGATTAGGGAGATTCTGAGTTGGATTGTCACTTCAGGTAAAGAAGTGAATCCTTTTTTAATCGTAATGACACTTTTTAATCATAATATGTTTCTAGTAGAATTATTAGATTAAAGTAAGTTTTAGGAACATCTATTATTATTATTGTTTACAGTTAAATATGCTTTATACCATTTAAGAATATTAAAAGAAATATAATACATAGTTTTTTTATGTTATAAAATCCATTATTGTTTCATTTTTTTCTATTCAACTTTCATCATGCCAATAAAGTATTTTAATTTTAAACAATAATTTAAATAAGCGCCATCTATGATTGGACATATGTTTATTGTGTATTTAACTAGATGGTGCTGAACGGGCACGAATTGATTGCGTTCAAACCAAGTGCGAACATTGTTGCCAGGTAATAATTTCTCCCAAGTGTGTGGAATTATAATTTTTATTGCGTTAAATTTGTAATAAGCGACGTCACAGAGAACTTCTAAGAAGAAATAGATTTGCTAAATTATTTTGTTATGCAAAATTTTAGTGATATTCTTAATAATATGCGTTTCAATTGAGAATAAAGACTATAAAAATAATAAAGAAAGTAAGTTAATTAGAAATTCTTGATGATTTAGTTACAAGATAATAAGATAATTGTTTACAACGATTTGCGTCATTTAATACTACATATTTATTTAATTATATCTTTTTTTCAGATGTTTTTCTTTTTCTACGTATGACAGTTTGAGCAAGCACACTATTTTCAAATTACAATTATTTGGAAAACAACTGCGGAAGTCTAATCACTTTTGTAAATTTAAATTACAACATAACAATTGAATTACAAAACGGTCTTTAAAACTATATGTTTCAAATTGATTGATTTGTGGTTTGACAAAGTATCTTTATAAATCTTTCTAGAACAAAGAGGTGAAATTTTTGACTTTGGATGTAGAAGTTGTTGTTCGAATCTATAACTACAATTTAAACTCGTAAAACGAAAGAGTTCTTCCAGGATAACAGGTACAATGTTAAACTTCAATACTGTTGGAGTGATCTTTATGAAAATTAGCTTGATATGTATTTTTTCATCGAGTAAGTTTTTACGCTAAACCTAAATGGGCTCGATGACACTGATAAGGTGAATGAGCAATAGTTAAAGACTACTACATATGGCAGACCAACGTTTACCAGGGTTATAAGTATAAATATATTTTGGATTTGTTAATGTACATGGATTTTATAGGTAAATTTTACCAATTTTGATAAGAAAAAGCCTTTTCAAATGTTCGTGACTAATTCAGAATATTTTATGTGTTTTTTTTAAATAAGGTCGCGCGATTACTATGCTCCAGCTAGTGCATTAATGTATTCATTTAAATTTGTACATTGGTTGTATCATCTTTCAATACATACTTTTCTTCACTACTACAAAACTACAAATAAGAATAACCTCTGAATGTAAACGTTTTATTTCAAAACTGCACAAACTGGTTGCATTATAACTAACTTTAAAATGTATTAATAAAGTTAAAGTTTCTTAAATCTGCTGTTGCTTTGGAAATACTTTTCTTAATTTAGTATCAAATATAGTTATCTATTTTAATAACAAATAAATTGTAAAATCACATAATTAGTAAGGTACCGTATTTAATTATATTGCATTAATAATTTTTGTATATTTCTTTTAACGTTCGTCAACAATAATTTTATTAATATGTTTCAAATGTGAAATATGTTTTTTGATAACTTTTTGGGGATTTTATTACAAAATGTTTGATTTTAGGGTAATGTTAACGTGGTTTCGAGGGAACGGTACATAGCGAGGTGGCATCACAGAGCGCGAGGTCGTCTATCGGTGCGTCTCGTGTGTCGCGGAACGTCGAGCGCGCCGTCGCTGGATTATTTATTCGCCTCGTGAGCCGCGGGCCGGAGGTCGGTCGTGGTAGAGTGTGCGGGGCCCGAGACCCCGTCCTGTGTTGTCATATTATATTCGCGAGCTAGGTGTGCAAGTGACTATTATGAGTGACAGGGACAGATCGTCGCCTTCCCTCACGGACACCCCTCTGAAGACTTACATCGGTCGGCACGACGACGACTATCCCCTTATAAACGGAAACGGTAAGTACAGCGAGCTGGTGCGATATCTATATCGGACAGTGCGTGCGAGGGGCGCGTATCACGCGCTCTGCGCGCATCGCACGTCCAGCGAACCTCGGCCGAGAGGCCTGCCGCCTGCGCTGCGGCGACCGACTCGTTTTGCCGCATTGGAGTGGTCGCCGGTTTGATCGACCCGCCAGCTTCCCGAACTATGTTATAGCTACACCCTTAACGTTAACACGGCGCTCCCGATTCATAAATCTCAAGGTTTCTGTTAAGTTTCACTGGAAATGTGGAAAAAGGTTGAGTGTTTTAAGTTACGCGTCGCGTACGTATTCCGGAAGAGTAGGAGAGGTTCGGTGCGGTCACCAGCTGTCGCGGATCAATACCCGGCGACCTTAGGTCTGAAAGCCGATTTTGGGAGAGGGTGGTGTTATCGCGAGTTAAGCCGCCACAGCCGCACCGCGCCCTGCGGCACTTGCCGCGCCGCGCCACCCCTGAGTAATCTTTATATGGAGACCGGATCGAACCCAAGCGAAATGTCCTTCAATGAGGAAAGAACAAAAATCGTAGTGTACGCCTATACTACTGCTTTATATGCTTCTTATTCGTACAATTCAAAACCGCGGCGTACCGGGCCACGATTGTGTTCGAACCGGGATCGAGTGCCCTGCAAACATTATCGTATATAAACTATCTAACCATATTTAACTTCTTATAGTTTCTCTCGAGAGATGTTTAGAGGTTTATATTGCACTATTAAGGATTACATATCGACAAGTTGTACTGCCAAAAGCCTGCGGCACTTCCGTATCTTTCTGTTCTTACGATTAGAGGTCACCATTTTGGTGTGAGGCGTGTGTCTTACATTCGGCGAACAACACCTTGTCTTAAACCTTTGGTTTTTTCGAGCTTACGAGCCTGCAAGCTAGCGGGTACAACAGTGTATGATTTATCGAATCTTCAGTCTTACATTATCCTCCACACTACTTAATCACGCAATCTTAGGTTATATTGTCTGACGTCTGAACGGGTAAGTGGTGTGTGCTCGGTGTATTGCTTGTTTGAACAGGCGCAATGTTTCTGTATTATTTGTACGCTGCAGCGGCACCAATAATTATCGCATTCGCTTATCTTCAGTTAGGTGTTATTCATACGACTGGAATGCTGTCAGTATAGGGTTTCAAAGATATAATCGATATGCTATAAACGCTAATTAAAAACGCGGTCAAATTATACTGAGTCTACTTTGCGGCTAACACAGATGTAGCCGATTTAATATTCGCGTATTTGGATATAAGACTTTTTATGGTGTTGCCATCGGTTTTCAGTATACAATAATTAATATTAGGAAAGTTGGCAATCTCTCACGGTTTTTTTTCTTTTAATACCAACATCTGTATACACAACTCTGTCAATGATATATCTGTGTAGTGATTTTAATTACTGCTAAAAGTTCTAACCACGCTGTAACGAGATTGTTAGCATTTTTATGGTAAGTTTAAATGTATATTATTTAAAAAGTAATTCACTTGTGCACAATGTAAACGAAGAAAATCAAATAAAATGCCATCAAGAATAAGGTGTAAGAAAGTTTGGGAAATCCATAAGTGCACGCATCATATTCTATTTTTTTTTTTTTTTGTTTATTTAATAACACTTAAACCACATCGAATCAGACAGTGAAAAGTAATAGGGTTCTATTGCTAATTGTACTGAAGTGTAAGAAAAAAAAAACGATTAGTAAAATATTTCGGTCGTTATCGTGATAACATACAGGATCCGCACATACAGACACACGGACATCCAAGTCGGAACTTTTTTAAGTAGTTTAAATAACAAAAATGGCAGCAAAAATATAATATGTGTTAAAATGGTGTTTTTTCCTGATATACTTACTTGTATATATTATTTTACAATTATGTATTTTATTTTACAATTAAATGTATATATGTTGTAAATATAATAGTAATTAGTTTACAATTTACAATTACTTGTATATATTATTTTGAAAAGATTGTTAATAGAGACATTTTAAGTTTGAAAAATCAGTTGTTTTTCGTGAAGTGACAGTAGTTATGAGTATATATGAGGCGTGCAATTTACACGAGTCGAACAAAATAAGTTGAACTCAAACAGCAAACAACTGATGCTAGATTAACATTTCCCCAGAAACTTCAGTATTTAACTCGTTCAATTTTATTATAAGATTAGGTGTGACTGCGACTTCGTTCGCGTGGAAATAAAAAATATTTAATCATTTTTGTCCGTTTTTGTAACTTATTTCAATACAGCTTTGTTCAAATATAAAATATAATAACTCATACTAATATTATAAATGCGGAAGTGAGTTTGTTTGTATGTTAAGCTTTCACACCTAAACCGCTGAATCGATTGTGATGAATTTAAACACAGAGATAGATGGGATCCTGGAGACGGTGACAGGCTACTTTTTGTTGCGAAAAAGTTAGGAAGTAGGGTAAAGAGTAGGATAAACTTTGTATGAAACTATTTATTGCATCCTCCGATCTGTTTGACAAAATCAATATTAACGCGAGCGAAGCCGCACGTAAAATCTAGTCAAATATAAAAAGAATTTTCGTAAACCGACTACGATTAGTGCTTTCAAACAAACTAAAGTATTCCGCTTTAATAAAAGTAATATAAATTTTTGTTTTTTCTAATAATTATTTTATGTTTCATCTTTATCTATATGTGAGAGTTATTTTGTAAAATTGACGGGAAATTAAATCGTTTTGCTCGTGTATTTTAATTCATAGTCTTTTGTTATCTTCACAGCTTTTCCTCGTTTGATATAATAAAGTAGGTACGTAATTTTGCGTCAAAATGTTATCTGATTTCAAATCGAAATTATACTCGAGATAAGCGTGTCATTTTAACGCGCTTTCGAGAGACAATACTGGAGATAAAAATAATAAACTAACTAATATTTAACCTATTCACATTAAAACTGTAATTCAACGAAATCTATACATAACGTTTATTTTATAATTTTTGTCAAAACTATTATCGACATACTTTGTTATCGATAGTGAAATTAAAATGCTTTAATGCCCTCTCGAGTCTGTAATTAAATTAAAACAAACATAGTACTAAAATAAACATGGTAATTTTAGAGTCGAAAACAAATATTAGTCGTAATATGAATTTTATCGAAATATAATTAGTAATAATTAATGAGTAAATAAAAATATAATTAGTAAATATAAAGTCGAAATAAATATTCGAATGAACTCAAATAGAAATCTTTTATCTCATACATTCGAGATTTATACAGGATTGATGGATTTAGATGCAATTTTCTCAGTTAGATAGCAGAGAGTATAAAGAAATAATAAACCGTGATCGAATCTGTAACATACGTGTATTCAGTTATTTAGTTAGGTATCTATTAGGAAGGAAACTGCTTTAATAATTTTTCCCGTTTTTGTAACTTTTATCAATACAGCGCAGCTCCTATCGGCAGTAGCGTGATGTTAAATAGCTTAATACATTCCTCAATTATTGCTCTGTCATATAGAAAAAGGATTTTTGAAATCTGTCTGTTAATTCCTAAGATTAGCGCGTTCAAACAGACAAACTTTTCCGCGTTATTAGTATTAATTATTGGAAGAAACGAGACAACCTCTCGATTTTAGGGCAACTGGTATTTGTATGCATATATATTTTTATTTATCCCTGAAATTGACTGAAATGTATATAGCATAATTATAATTATATTACGGTGGTCCCATAACGCTTTTTTTTAGTTTAGCGTTATGGCATGTTATGAAAAGGGATGTAAGCCATATAGCTATAAGAATGTTAAGCATGAAGGTGAATGGATATAAGAGAAGAGGAAGATTCAAGAAGATATGGATAAATTTTGTGAGAAATGGTATGTGTATAAAAAGAATAAATACTGAGTTGACGATTGATAGGGTAGAGTGGAAGAGGAAAACATGTTGTGCCGACCCTAACCAGGGGGGAAAAGGGCTAAGAAGAAGAGATTTACGATTATGGCTGCAATCTCACTTGTTGTGAAGTGACGATGTGGCCCAAGATGGTTGACGCGTTATGCCTAAAGGAGCTAAGTTGCGTAGGGCCAAGTTCATATGTTGAAACGAAGCGAGATGCTATGTGTGATATGCCACCGTGTCAGGTCGATGGAGTCACATGAGTACTTCGGTAATTTAAATACAAAAAGAAACAGGAAATGTTTAAGCTAAAAATTGTTTTGGTATTTTTACGTAAGAATGAACGATTTTTTTTGGTTTTCAAATATTTTATTTGCTTTTTTTGCTTCCATTGTCATGTGAAGTTAGTGTAATGTGTATCGATATTAAAAATATTAACAAATGCGATGTATATATTTTTATATATAGAACTTTCGTGTCACGTTGTTAGTACGCGATGAACTCCTAAACTACTGAACCGATTTTAATCAAATTTGGCACATTTGTGTGTAGTTTGATCCGACATAAGAGATAGGATACTTTTTATCTCGATAAGGGATCACAACGGGATAGATGTCGCTGTAGTCGATGTGATCGACTACTCGAGAATGCAGAACATGATCGGCCAGGTCAGCTAGTACGATATTATATGATGATGAATATTCATTCATGTAAGCTCAAAGTTGCTCAAAGGGCAATAGAGAAGGCTATGCTTGGAATCAGGAATGAGGAGATCCGCAGGAGAACCAAAGTAAACGACATTGCCCGAAGAATGGCTAAACTTAAGTGGCGGTGGGCTGGGCACGTTGCTCGTAGAACCGATGCCCGATGGGGCTAACGGGTTCTCGAATGGCTACCACGTACCGGAAGACGTAGCGTGGGTAGGACCCCACGAGGTGGACCGACGACCTAGTGAAGGTTGTGGGAATCCATTGGATGCGGGTGGCGCAAGGCCGGTCGTCGTGGAGATCTTTGGGAGAGACCTATGCCCAGCAGTGGACGTCTTTCGGTTGAATGGACGGATGGATGTATATTCATCGAAATGAGAACAAATGGTGACGAAGCGTCTATCAGTTTACCGTGACGTTAGTTCAATTTAGTTATGTAACTATATAACTGCAAAGGTTATTTGACGCTAACAAGAAACAAGATGTTCATTAAAAAAACTGGTTTTTGTGACCTTTGACTTTGAATCTCTTGACTCACACACACGACGTTTATGTTTCACTTTTAATGTGTATACATTTTAGGCTCCAGATAACTGTTCTAGAATTTTAATAGTAAATCGAGCGAATTTATAATAGTAGTGATATTTGACAGGTTTCTTCTAAATAGCATTACTCGAAGATACGAATATAATAGATACAGTAGTACAACACGCATTGCGTTCGGAGCAATATATTCTGTTTGAATGATCGTCTCGTTTATGAATAAATAGTTCTGCCCGCGGCTTCGTTCGAATGGTACTAAAGAATTATTTAATAATGTTTATGCGAATATTATTTATCGAAATAAAACTAATTTAAACAGATTTTATCGCGGTTATTTATTAATTTTGATCGTGACGTTTCGAAAGAGCTTCTGCGTAGATCGGAAAACTATCAATAATAAAAATTAAATTGAAGGTAGACACAGTAACATAAAGTTTTCTGGACAACCCACACCTCAGTCCGCCCCGTGACCGCGAAGGCTGAAAAGCTTTCGAAACGTCGGGATCAAAATTAATAAATAACCGCGATAAAGTCCGTTTAAATTAGTTTTATTTCGATGAATTATTTAATAATTATTGCCTTTTTTGTGACTGTCTACAATACAGCTTTATTTCTATTGATGGTAGCGTGATGTTAAATAGTTTAAAACCATCCTCAGTGGTTGCTCTATCAAATACAAATATATATTTTTTAATTCGACTGTTATTTTCTAAGATTAGCGCGTTCAAACAAACAAACGTAGATATAGATTGATACAGTATTAGGACGATTACCCGTGTAAAGCCAGAGCGTATTGCTAGTTAATTATATTATTAGGTGTTGTGTCGTGAAAATTTATCACAGTTTTTTTTTTTTTTTTTTTGTCATAAATAACATGTTATTCGTTAATCTGCTTTTCGAACGTAATTATTTTATACTAGCTTTTACCCGCGGCTTCGCTCGCATTGTAACCATTGAATGTTTTTGTGATATTTCGGAAAAAAAAACTCTGTTCTATATAAAGTATTGTATGTTACTTAAAATAACTCCAAGAATATGTGTACAAGGTTTCATGATGATCGGTTAAGTAGTTTTCGCGTGAAAGCGTAACAAACGAACTTACATTCACTTTTATATTATTAGTACTGATGTAGTTAAATAACATGTTTTTAAATTTCACTTGAAAGCATTATATATGTAGCATTTGGTAGCAGATTTTCAACGTGAGGGTGGTAGCTAGCCAGACTGGATTTAGGTAAAATCCCAACAGAATACTATGGTTTCATCACTTTGCTTTCTTCATCGAAATTTCAGGCTCATTGCCGGTGGATTTGAACTCCCGTCCAGTGACGCGGCGTTCGTAAACACTACCACCTGAGGCGTCATCGCTTCAAATACGTGATTTAGGAAACGATGCATTTTCCATATGAAATTTCCTAATTTCGTATTCGCGACAATAGGTAGACATTGGTAGGTCCAACCCAACTCAATATTTACCATTATCTAAACTGGTTCAGTGCGGCGGTTAAAGTGTGCAACGTGTAACAAAGTTACATAGTTATTATAGCATTTTTATATATTTTTTTTATACTTAAGGTTTAGCGTTATGACCATAATCTCACCTGATCTTAAGTGACGATACGGCCCAAGTTGGTAAACACGCTAAACCTGTGGAGGAACTGGCTCTCAAGTACAGCTGCCGAAACACACCTATTGGTATTTGCCGGCAGGTTTACAATTTGAGGCTGGCAGCTAGCCAGGCGGGCATTAGAGAAAGCCCTACCACGATGCTATGGTTTCCTCACGATTTTTTCCTTTACCGAAAACTCAAGCTCATTGTAGGTGCTCGGATTCACACTCACGTCCCTTGACGAGAATTCGTACACGCTACGACTGAGCTATCATCGCTACAAAATATTCCTTTATAAAATTCGTTCGAACAGTATAGCGACCACGCGGCATATAGTGACGTAGCCGGCGTTTCAGTCCGTTCTCGTTAACACGTAAACCGGAAAAAAACCGAAACGCGCCTGATAATACCGATTGTAACCGAAGGAGCCGTTACAATCGTATGCGAACTGATCCGGTCAGTGCCATTTTCTGTCGCGGCTTTACACATATATCCGAATTAGTTATTTTAGAATCATTTTAATAACAGATAGCAGTTGCGTAAATATCACAATTAAGTTATTTACACTGTAGTACTTTGTGACGTCATGTTTAGTTGCAAGTTTATAGAGTTGTTTATGTGGATTTTATCAATATATCTATACTAATATAATAAAGAGGAAAGATTTGAACTACTGGATCGATTTCAAAAATTCTTTCACCCTTAGGATGCTATATTATCTATGAGTAACGTAGGTTATAAATAAATTTTAATGCGAACGAAGTCGCATCCACAGGTAGTGCGTGATAATATTCAGCCTACCTGTGTACGGGATGTATCAGTTGCAAGCGAATATTCCACGAACCTAAGTTCATTATCGAGGTTATAGAGTTGGGGTGCATTCGGCCGATTTCGGGCAAATGAATAAAGCCGACTCACTTTGTATGTATGACTTGTAAAAATGGCTTTCATCTTGTATTTTATATAGTTAAGGTTTAGCGTTATGGCCATAATCTCACCTGATCTTAAGTGACGATACGGCCCACGTTGGTAGACACGCTAAACCCGTGGAGGGACTGGCTCTCAAGTGCAACTGCTGGAACACACCTATTGGTATTTGCCGGCAGGTTTACAACTTGAGGGTGGTTGCCAACTAGGCGGGTATTAGAAAAATTTCTATCAGCATGCTATGGTTTCTTCACGATGTTTTCCTTCACCGAAAGCTCAAGCTTTTTGTGGGTGGATTCGAACTCACGTCTCTTGACGCGGAGTCCGAACATATGATCACTGAGCTATCATCGGTTCAAAATTACTTTTCGCATTACTTTTTAAAAATGATTTTATATCCACTTTTTCGTGTAGATCCCAAAACAAATATACCAAGGCGATTGGATATTTTTATAAAATTGTATATGTTTTAAAAAACTTTATTTTGTTGTTTTGATAGTTTTCGTGCTAACTGTGTAAATGTTGTGATAAGAGTGCAAATTATATCTCCGTCGATTTATATTAAATTACTATTACTATGAATTTAGTTTGCCTAATTCCTAGTTCCCTACTTTAATATTATAAATGTGATCATCCGATCACCATGAAACTTTGTATACATATTCTCGGTGGTGTTAGAAGTAACATAGGATACTTTTTATTAAAAAAAAATCCTACGAAAGATAATAAAAATGTTTGTCAAAACACCTCAAAATCTAGCTACTTTAACACCATCTATCATTTCAGAGTATAGATGATAAGAAGTTCACCGGGTCAGCTAATAATAAATAAATTAACAACTTGATAAATTATACACTAAGATTTTAATATTCAATGTTTAGGAACATAGCAGGTTTGTGATGGATATTAATATTGTAAGCGAATGGGATCGGTTTAATTTTTTTAACGTGAAACGCTGTTTTCGATGCGCCCACTACTTTATGTTCTGGGGTGTTGAGACTGTGCTGAATCGGTCGGCTTTGTAACGCTCGGTTGGGTAAAGTCGACACGAGTTCCTAAGGGAGCAGTAGTGGTGTAGTCAACGCGTCACTGGTATACACACTTGGCGATCGTCACATTAGAGAGCATGAGGCAACAGTCGTATTCAGTATCTACATAAATACGATATGTGCCGTGTCAATATGATTTTTGATCCGTTACAATTGTATTACAAGTTATTACTTCTGTCTTATTAGAACACCGTCTTTTTCCTTATGTTAGTCGTAACGTTTGTTATAATTTGTATTCCAGCTGTTGATATAAAAGTTACTTTCGGTTCGTTCTACGTTCGTTCACTCGTCCCGTCCCTAATCTTTTGTGGCCGCACGGAGCGTAGACGTTCAATTGATGCAAACAGAATTACTCGCCGGCTGTTACTGGATGAGCGTCGGTGCTCGCCTGAATAATGGATAATAAGCTTTTTGACCGCCTCGTTTACTGTTTGCCGGATGATACAGAATTACCGGCCAGCCAGACGGTCGATTCAAGGTTCGCTTTCTCTGTCAATGCTACTTTAAATTACTGCGCATTTTAAAGTGTTACTAGCGTGCGCGACTTCGTTCGCATGGGGCTAAATTGATTTAATATTTTTTCGTCCGTTTTTGTTGTGATGTTACATAGCCTAAAGCCTTACAGAAACCCTAAAGCCTACAGCACTGATCATATACAAAAAGATTTTCAAAAATCCGATTAGTAGTTTGTATGATTAGCACGTTGAAATAAACAAAGGAACACACTTTTCCCTTTCTTTATTATTGATATAAATTGACAGTTAAATGGAGAGAAGAATTCATTGTAAGCAAGGTAAACAAGGGGGTAATAACAATTAGGAGGGATTGGATATCTCCTAATGCATCTGTCCTTATTAGATCATATTATACGGAGGTAAACATACGAACATTCAAACATACTTAATAGATGAATACAGTGACAACATTGATAATACAATGGAAGCGGGATTCGGTTCTGATTACAATCTTATAGATCTTCTCTAAATCTTATAGATTTTATGTATCTAAGAATTTTGATGTTGGTTGTATTGAAATGTGAGTTTGTTCTATTCTATCTAATGCGTCTGACGAACATCTAAACGACTTTTTGTGCAAGTTATATTTACACATATTTCTTATGTCTGTATGTTTTACCCTAGATGTATATGGACCGGAGTTGTGATATAGTAAGAAGGTAGACGAGTTGCGTTTGCATACAGCAGAAATGCGTATGTAGAAATGAATGTGTAGTGTTACAAGATTGGGTAAAGGGAGTTTGAAATTGGTCCCAGTGGTAGAGAAGTTGAAAGAGAATTGTTTTTCTTGAGGGAAGCGCATGTGGTGAGAAAAGTGATTGAGTTCAAAGATGGAAAGGGAGAGGATGACCATAGAGAATGTAGATAGAGTTTGATGGGAATGAAATTTATAGTTGAAGCAAAATGCCTCGCACCGACGCGAAATAACTTGAGAACGGGACATGATGATGATATATTAATTTTCGGAAGCGGTTTCGTGATCATTCGAAGACCTATTATCGGATTAGACGTGTTATGAACTGTTGATTTTCGTCTTGAGTTGGCATTGAACTAATATAATGAGTTCCGTTTTTTAACTGCAAGGACAAACCGTGATTCGACAGTCACTTGTTGAACTTTGGTTTTTACGTCATCGGCAGGTAACACGATTGTTTTTGTCAGCGAGTACGTGAGACGAGCGTATCTCTGTCGAACAACGGCGTTGTATTGCATTTTATTGTGAAACTTTATAATATCGAACATTTTATTAAATTCCTGAGTATCAGCTTCAATATGCATACATGAGTATGGAGGAGTTTAATGAAATATGCAGCAGAGTTCTGTTTCTCGTTCAAATAAATTTTCCCGTAGACTGAATTTTTTTACAGTTTCATGTCTATTGTCAAATGATTTATATTGAATGTAATTTTTTTTTTGTAGATAATGCATTGTCGGCCTTAATTTTTGTAGGTGTTATGACCACACCTTAACTGAAGTTTAGTGACGATACAGCCTGCAAGAACATACTCAACTATACTATACTATATATATATATATATATATATATATATATATATACTATACTATACATATTCAACTTGAGAATCATATGTTAGTCAGACGAGTTTTAGAAGAAGCTCTATCATGAAAAATGCATTTTAATATATAAGGGTCACTTAAAACAGTTGCTTAACTGTAACCGCCGCGCCAAAGGGCTGTGGGTTTAGGTCTCGCAAAGGACAATTATTTACCTGATCCATAAGTAATTGTATTTATAAAGTTTTTCTCATTTGATCTGATGAAATTACCTATATAGGCATATATTATAATGGTGTATTTTACACCAACGATTTGTCCTAAAATAAAGATCCAAATAAAGAGGACAACCGACCTTGCAATCTGTTGTTTGCTGCTGAATTATTTAATTTTCTTATTCTTTAGATTTTCAAGACACTACACTGTCCCCACAAATATTGAGCAGGAACCGGTTTGTTATTATTTATTGTTTATATTTTCACAACCTCGATGTTTGGCGTTGAACTTGCAGTCACGATGTCATAGGTTATGTGACATCTGCCATGACATTTTGGCGGGATAATAAAATAACAAAAATGAAAAAAAAAGCATGTCCAGAGCTTCCACTAATAGGATACTACTTTTAAGGATAGGTTGCCCTTAAGACATAAATAAGTCTAATTTGGATAACTTCTGAAAATG
Organism: Actias luna; assembly: GCA_039707435.1. Classification (NCBI taxonomy): domain Eukaryota; kingdom Metazoa; phylum Arthropoda; class Insecta; order Lepidoptera; family Saturniidae; genus Actias; species Actias luna. The sequence goes on along the minus strand of JAZHAC010000001.1, from coordinate 19,266,699 downwards.
TACTCAAAATATTTACATAACCAAACTTGGTTATTGTAGCAAAGACTAAGTGTTAGACGTTAGAATGTTCATAGATGTAAAACGTAATAATCGTTTAAGTTATACTACTGGTACAAAAAGATGAATGGCTATGTAAATTCCAGAGTCATACGGTTACGTCGTCACAAGGCCGTGGTAGCATATTCGTAACGCAAACTTTTGTAAGTAAAATTTTCTTGTGTAAATACTGTTCACATATAATTTTCTTTTAGCGATTAGGTACGCCTGAGTTGTCAGTGAAGAGAGACATCGTGAAAAAACCATAGCATTGCGGTAGGGCATTTTGTAATGTCCGCCTGCCTAGTTACCAGCCTCAAGTTCAAAATCTGCTGCCAAATACGAATCGGTGTGTTCCGGTAAGCGCACTTGAGTGCTAGTACTTCCGTTGGGCTTAGCGTTTCCACCATCTTGGGCGACACCGTTTAATGTCCGGTTTTTCCACACTTTTACTACTACTTACGGACGTTTTCTACGTATAAAGTGCCTACCAAACATACAACAACACTCACATCTCGGTTTTACCATCTATATATCATCTTGTGATATTATGTTCAAACTCTTGAGGCTATAAGCCTATATTTTTAAATCAATACAATAGCGGACAGAGGGTGGGGAATGCTCTAAATATTTAGATGGAAGCGATGATAGCTCAGTGGTAGTGTGCACGACTTCGCGTCAAGGGACGTGGGTTCGAACCCAAGCACCTACAATGAGCTTGAGCTTTCGGTGAAGGAAAACATCGTGAGGAAACCATAGCATGGTGGTAGGGCTTTTACTAATGCCCGCCTGGGTAGCTACCACCCTCTAGTTGTGAACCTGCCGCCAAATACCAATACGTGTGTTCCGGCAGCAGCACTTGAGAGCGAGTTCCTCCACAGGTTTAGCGTGTCTACCAACTTGGGTCGTATCGTCACTTAAGATCAGGTGAGATTATGGCCATAACGCTAAACCTTAAATATTAAAAAAAAAAATCTAGAGGTCCCTAATTGTCTAGAAGTCTTAACACAGGATTAATAATTTTGAAAGAATCCTCAAACAAGACTAGAATACTAATATATAAGAGGCGTCATGTAGTTCGAGGCCGCTATGTTTTCAAAATATGAGGACAGAATTTACATAGGCACAAGGCCGTGTAGGAAAGTTCCACGTGTATTTTACTTTAACTATTTTATTTCCACCGTTAGATATTAATTATAGTATAAATTTTCTTTAAAAAGGTCTAGGAATTGGTATATGTATTTGACGGCAGATTTTCAGCCGGGCGGGCATTAGAAAAAGCCTTACCACCATGCTATGGTTTCGTCACGATGTTTTACTACAGCGAAAGCTCAGACTCATTGCAGGTGAATTCGAACTCACGTCCCTTAACGCTGCATCCGTACACACTACTCATTGAGTTATCATCATTTCATGCAAAGCGTCAACATTATTGTATAACATATGGCCAAACAACTAAGTATATGAACCAAATATAAATCATTATATGACTCCGACTTCCGGCAAAACTCCACTTACCATTGTTAAATGTGTACGCAGTTGTCAACTAGAATTAGGGTTACCTCTCTAAAAAAACATTACCGGATCGATATGTGGCCAAAATAAATAAACAAATAAATACGAGATGGCAACCCTAGACGCGACGAAAATAACTCAAATCTTCGGCACTGAAACAGGTTTGTGGCTTTAAAATATAAATAGTCACACGTCTTGAAACGTTTCGTACAGGTTGTTTTGTGAATAAATTATTTGTCGGTTGACTCTCGATTTACTCGAGTTTGTTACTGCGAATTTTTTTCCTCAATGTCGACGCGACAGAAACCACCGCGCGCCGCCCCGCAGAGATCTAGCGCGGCTTGGCGTCCTCCGACCGTCCCTCGTATCCGCTCACTGACTTTTTGCACGATTGAAAAAAAAAAATCAAATGTCATTCGAGTTCCCAATAAATTGTTATAGATGTTTTTTTTATGCTACATTCGTTTAATTACGTATAAGCGACGCGCAAAAGGAAATACGTTTATTTATAAGTCATCGGTTGCGATTGCAACTACGTTTTTCGAACATTTTTCGATACAGCTTTTCTCCTATTGGTGGTAGCGTGATGTTGAATAACCGAAAGCCTTCCTCAATTATTGCTTTATTTGACAATAATACTTTTTTTATCCGGCTTGCCAGTTTCTAAGATTAACGCGTTCAAACAAAAACTATTCCGCTTTAGGAAATTAATATAGAAAAATTTTTTTTTTTTTTTGTTTAAAACATAATTTTGTTGTACTGTAGATCGTTTTAACTAAATCATGCTAGTTGCCTGAGTAGTTAAGATACATTATCTATTTACGATTGGCTGCTCCAGCAAGCATGTTCTGTCCATTCTATTAGTCAACAACTCGACCTGATCACCGCTTACCGCCGTTCAATAATAACTTTTTTTTTCTATAAAGATAAAAACACTTGTATCTACTTTATTAGTAAATCATCTTAAAAGTTTCACAATCATTCATTTCCGCTGCTAGATTTTTTTTTATCGTCGATACGTAACTTTCAGTACTGCCGTTGCACAGAAATTAAAAAAAGTTTTAAGTCGAAAATAGAAAGTGTCAGTAGCAGTTTTTTTATATGTATAGATTTTAATGGAAGTGACGTCATTGTGTTAACTGTAGTGTGGGACTGTTCCGTGTCTAAGTAAAGCGATAAATTTTGTTTTATATTTAAATGAACTAATATACGGAACCATAAGTCTGGTTTCAAAAACTCTTTTTATATTTGATAAAGCAATTATTGACGAAGGCTTTTTTGGTTATCTAACACCAAGCTACCACCAATAAGAGCAAAGATGTATTGAATTGTTTAATACCTTCACTTCGAACAAGCTTTAGGTATCTACTGAACAAACGCACGGGACTGCGCCGAGTTGTGACGTGTCACGTTTTCCTATTTTCAGGCTAATATTTACCCGTGGCGTCGCTCGCCTTAGTAATTTTTTTAATGTAGCTCGGCAAAGTAACCGACCTAAACTTGATCTAGATTTATGCTTATCTAACGATATAAGTGAATAGTGACGCGAAATGATACTGAAAATAATTATTGCTGTAATAAAGTCAGTTGCGCATTAGATATAGATATAGTTTGTTGTATGAAGAATGATAAGTTTATAATGATGTGAATATTCAGGTGAGACAGCAGATAATGTGGAACGGAAGAGGAAAACGTTTTGTACCCGTTTTGTAAACGTTTTTGTCCCATTTGTCTGTAATGTAGTGTGAACGATCAGTGCCTGAACAAAATAAAACAACTGTGTATATTATCTTGCACTACGTGGCCGTAGAATCTCGGTGTAATTCAAGGTAACGGCCTAGTGGTGAGACCGTAACAAATCTTTCGAACGCATTAGCTGCTCGACTATGAATATACATATTTAATATGAACTGTATGTATTTTCACTTAATTAAAACATCTTAAACTGCTGTCGACATTCTGAACACATTTGAAATAACTCAGCTCGAGTTTTCGAAGGGAAACATGTTGAAGTAACCATAGCCTAGTGGAGTTTTCTAATGTACATCTGACTGGTGTTACAACTCATTAGCTGCTCGACTATGAATATACATATTTAATATGAACTGTATGTTATTTCACTTACTTAAAACATCTTAAACTGCTGTCGACATTCTGAACACATTTGAAATAACTCAGCTCGAGTTTTCGAAGGGAAACATGTTGAAGTAACCATAGCCTAGTGGAGTTTTCTAATGTACATCTGACTAGTGTTACAACGCATTAGCTGCTCGACTATGAATATACATATTTAATACGAACTGTATGTTTTTTCACTTAATTAAAACATCTTAAACTGCTGTCGACATTCTGAACACCTTTGAAATAACTCAGCTTGAGTTTTCGAAGGGAAACATGTTGAAGTAAACATAGCCTAGTGGAGTTTTCTAATGTACATCTGACTAGTGTTACAACGCATTAGCTGCTCGACTATGAATATACATATTTAATACGAACTGTATGTTTTTTCACTTAATTAAAACATCTTAAACTGCTGTCGACATTCTGAACACCTTTGAAATAACTCAGCTTGAGTTTTCGAAGGGAAACATGTTGAAGTAAACATAGCCTAGTGGAGTTTTCTAATGTACATCTGACTAGTGTTACAACGCATTAGCTGCTCGACTATGAATATACATATTTAATACGAACTGTATGTTTTTTCACTTAATTAAAACATCTTAAACTGCTGTCGACATTCTGAACACCTTTGAAATAACTCAGCTTGAGTTTTCGAAGGGAAACATGATGAAGTAACTATAGCCTAGTGGTGGGGAGTTTTCTAATGTACATCTGACTAGTGTTACAGACCGTGGTGGTTACGTCGAATTTTACTCAAGAGTCTCGTTCCACAATCCTTATAGTTAAAGCAGAGCTTCCGTTTACTACAACACATCCGTACTGTCGAACGTTCTTGACTCAAGTGAACTCTCCACGAGTGTCGCTTTGACCAAACTCAACCGAACTGAACCGATAGCCGCGCTCGCATCGCACTTATATAGTAATCTGTGTTATCAACTACCCTCCTTCTCATTAATTTAAAGTATGTAGTATTATTAAGTTTCCATATTAATAAGCGGTAGACGTGGTATGTAACACTAGCTTACGCCATTTTATTAGTCATATCGAGCCTTTTCAGGAATGATATCGTAAGATATCGTAAGTGCCAAAAATCTTTAGGATGATTTTTCATTCTGACCTACAAAATTTTTTCTTTGTAAATTAGAAGCAGTAAGCAGTACCATTTGAATAGATTAGCGGTCAATTATGAAAAAAAAGTCATATACTTTTAAAAGATATAGATAATTTTTAATTAAGAATGAAAAACTTCTGTGAATAGAGCAGATCGTCGCTCACAGTGTCTCCTGAAAAATTGAAACTGAAAAAAAATGAGACGTAGACGTTTGGGACGTAGGATGTTACAATGCTAGACCGTATCGTCGCTTAACATCAGATGAGATTGTTGGCATGTTTATGGCTGTGAAAAAAAAAAAGTAGCATATTATTATTTTTCTTTTAATGTATAAATTATAATAAAAAGACTAAAAAAAAGTCTTTTGATGTATAAAGAGTTTGTTTGCTATCTAATAGGGGGCAAACGAGCAAGCGTGTCACCTGATGGTAAGTGATCACCGCCGCCCATTGACACCCACAACACAAGAGAAATCGCAGGTGTATTGCCGGCCTTTATTGGAGGGACTGGCTCTCAAGTGCAACTGCCGGAACACATCTATTGTTATTTGGCGGCAGACCGTCATGCTATGTTTTCCTCGCGATGTTTTCCTTCACCGAAAGCTCAAGCTCATTGCAGGTGGATTCGAACTCACGTCTCTCGACGCGGTATCCGTACACACTACCATTGGGCTATCATCGCTTCGGTTGTAGTTTGTACTACAATCATATAAATTTTATTGTAAAAAAACATAAAGTGATTGATATCAAATGTTAAATATAACAGTTCACTAGGAGTTATTTTAAAAAATAACGCTATGATAAAAATATAGTCGAAAGCACCCCACGCACTTTTTACAATACAATTTATATTAACAATCAGCTTTGGGATTAAAACTATTTAATATTATTATCAGTATTGGCAAACTTTTGCCTTCCTCAATGATTGTTTTTTTATAATTAAAGTTTAGCGTTATGGCCATAATCTCACCTGATCTTAAGTGACGATACAGCCCAAGTTGATAGACACGCTAACCTTGTGGAGGAACTGGCTCTCAAGTGCAACTACCGGAACACACCTATTGGTATTTAGCGGCAGGTTTTGAACCTGAGGGTGGTTGCTAGACGGGCATTAGAAAAAGCCCTACTACCATATTATGGTTTCCTCACGATGTTTTTCTTCACCGAGCGCTCAAGCTTATTGTAGGTGGTCGGGTTTCAACTCACTTCCCTTGACGCGAAGTCGTACACCCTACCTCTGAGCTATCATCGCTTATACAAAAACAATATTTGAACTCCAACTGGAAGTACCTAGGATTGGCTCGTTCAAACAAACAAACCTTTCATACATACACATAACTATTGAAGGACTGTGTCAGTAAAAAACACTTCGAGAACTCCCTTTGCAAATTTCGTTTATATATGGCTGGGTAACTGAAACGGTGCAAACTATATTATTTAACTTCAGTAAAAGTCTCCGATACATTCTTGTTCAATATTCGCTGCCAACTAAAATATTCGATATCGGCCAAATGGAACAAAATTAAAAGCAGTCACACAGATTTCTTAAAGTCGCGGTGGATTGTTTAAATTTAAGCGATCTGGTCGTGGGGGGTTTCGAGCGGCGCGCCGTTTGACCGATTACTGCAACCAGTTTGATCCCGGGAAGAAACAAAGGTCCAGTCAGAGTACATCTAACTATATCACAGTACGCAGACTCATATAGGCTACATAGCTCGATACGAAATATAACATTTATGACGAGTTATATTACAAATTATTATTGAAAATTTAAAATAACGTCTGATGTGAAACAGCGGAGAAAAGGTACATTTTGTCTCTATTAATATCGAGCCTTTACAGGAAAGAAATCACAAGCGCTAAAAAATGTGTAAAAATGTTTTTTATTGTTGTAACATCCTCAAAATTGTCTTTATAAATTAGAAGCAGTATGTTAATCATCACCACTTTAATAGATCACTGGTTAATTTTTGTAATCAACAAAAGACATTTGTTTTATAAAGATATCATAAATACTTTGAAAATGAATAAAACTGCTGTAAAAAGTGCTATTTTTCCTGAAAAGGCTCGGATATATATGTAAATGAAGGTCATTTAAACCTTAATTTCAATTTCCCGTTTATAAACTCCTTCTATTTAGATTATCTACTTTCTTTTTAAACCCTATATTATCGATGATTGACTATGAAACAATGTATATGTAAAAAAAATATATTTATGAGATGCCATTATATATAAAACTTAATAACAAATAAATAGATATAAATTATTAAGATAAGAAATAAAGTGAAGCAATAGCTTTATATGTTGTTTCTTATAATTACAGGTGCGTAAAGTAAAATAAAGTTAGGTTATTAAGAAGAAGTTATTTTGTGTATATATTTTAATCGCACATTGTATTTAATATAATAAATTATCTTTATTATAGAGGAACTATTAAGCTTAGTGTTTCGATAAACATTAACTACCTTAACCACACAACATTACATATATACATACGAAATTATTGTGTGAATTGAACGACCAGAGGAATGAGAATCCTTACTTCCGTATACTTACTAGTTTTGGAGACCGTGGAGTTTGCGTCGAATCATACACAAAGTGTCGTTCCACTTTCGTTATATTTTACAGCATTTTACAGTAGAGCTGCCACTTACGACTCGAGAATTCGTCCGTACTGTCGAACGTTCCTAACTCAACTAACTGCCTGACCCAGTCGCGCTATTACCCAGTATAACAACTAATCAAATAACCAACTTCTTTCACAGTCATTACACGAACAGTGTAAGATCAATACAACAACTTATAAAAATGCAAAGTATAGTTATTGTTAGTATAGTATGTAGTATTATTATGTTTCTAGTATCGGTTTCACGCCTAAGCCGCTGAATCGATTGTCATGAATTTTGGCACAGAGATAGATGGGACCACGCGAGATAGGATACTTTTTAGGTTACTTTTTGGGAAAAACTTATAGAAGGTGGGGTAAAAAGAGGTATAAACTTTGTATGAAATTTTTTATTGCATTATCCGTTTGATCTCATAAAATCAATATTATCGCGAGCGAAGCCGCCCGTAAAATATAATGCAGAAAAAATGTTTTAAATCCGACCGATCGTTGAAGATTATCGTATTCACACAAACAAACAAACTTTACCGCTTTACAATATTATAATATAAATAGTTTAACAACGTTATTATTAAGTCTCTGGAAATAGGCCATAGGGCTGACAGGAATGTTTCGTGGAACGAGGTCGCCGAAACCGGGGAAGCGGCGCCACGGCCGCGTCCGAGTACCGAGTCAGTTAAGCCTATCGCGAAGTTTTGAAGACACCTCTCTGTAATCTGTGTAGTGAGTATTGTTTGCGTCGATGCGGCCGTGACGTCCGCATCCTCGTGATCTGCGGCCGGCCACGGATATAGATTCAGCCAGAACACGCGCCGCACCGCTATGACGCTCTACTGCGTCCGCACGCACTCATTCACATACCTAAACCCACTCACCAATTTAACGCGATGTTATAGACTTACTAAAAGATGATATCTCTTTTGGAACGTAGTCCCTTATCGCACGGTACGGATGGAAGGTAAACAAATCAAAATGTAATATTTTCCCGTCGCGATCTGTTCTATATTTCACCATGTTTCTATAGTGTAGACGGTTATCCACAGTGCTTATGCTATTGGCTGTGCCCAATCATAGGTGCGCACTTATTGGTTCAAGACGGCGAGTAAGAACCAGTGAGTTCCCAACGGCTGCGTAGATATAGTTTGCACAATTACAGCGTTTTATTTAAGTGCTCTCAAACTGTACTAATTTATTTATTTGTACTTATTTGTTTATTAATAATATAATAATTTTATTAATAATAATATACTATGTAAGGAAATTAGTTCCCACAGACACTAACGCATTAATTATTTATAACGTGTTGGTTTTACGGACTTACTCGACGCGTCGCGCAACCGCTTTACATGGTCGCAGGTCCAGACGAGGGGGCCATGTGGTGACTCATCAGGTCCTAGTCACCCGACACTACCCACCAGTGACACTTCAAATTACAGTGTTGCCAAAGACTAGTGTACCTAGGTTCGATACTTTGTTTATGTTTATTGCTACTTTTTTATTCAAAGGGACTATCACTGTTAGCGACGGGGCTTACACAGGTTCATCGAACTTTATGCCTTTCGTCGCACCTCGGCTTGAGCCGTTACCGGGATGCGAAAGAGAATCGATCACGGTGTTAACTAAACATAACAAAAGCAGTTATGAGCACTTCTATAAAAAAAAGAAAACTGTAAACAAAATATATATATATATATATATACTGTTTATATATTGTACATAAAATAGGTACCTCCGTGTGCTATTAGTACATATATAGTAGAGAGATATATATTATATATTAATATATATACTATAATATATATGTACTATATGTACTAATAACGCAAGGAGGTACCTATTTTTATGTACAATATATAAACAGTATACATATAGCTCAAGGGAAGTGTGCGGTGACTATGAAGCTAATTTCTCGATTTATTCATCCTAAAAAAAAAAAAAATTACCAATATGAGCAAAGATGTATTGTAAAAAGTAACAAAAAAAAGTAACAATAGAGGGCGAAAATTATGAAATAATTTTTAGTTGCACGCGAACGAAGTGGGAGGCACAGCCATGTAATATTCTAAAGCGGATAAGTTTGTATGTTATATGACAGTGCCACCTTTGAGAAAGCCTTGAGGCTATATAAAAAACCCCAGCGCCAATTGGATCAGAGCTGTGTTTAAAAAAGTGTCAAAAACGGGCGAAAATGTTATAACTGTGAGGTAAAATGGAGAAATAGTATTTGTTAGAGCGCAGGTTTCAGTAATAATTTACCGTAAAAGAATTGGCGTTAATTTTACACGTTGCTATACCGCTATGTACCCATAGGGCTGTCGTTGTACCGTGAAAATATTTCGAGAACATTCTAATGTTATCATTGCTTCTCCAATGCGAGTTTATCTTCATTTTTATACGTCGCTTCTGACTATAAGCCCACCAGATGTTACGGTCTCTGCCTACAAATAGGTCGGAATGTCATGTGAGAAAACCGGAAATTTTCCTTGTTAACAATATTGTAAATGTAACAGGTCGTTTGTCGGACGGTTCGTCCTTCGTGACACTCGAATGGCTGAACGGGTGATGTTAATGACATTTGGCATAGAAATCGATTCCGTTGTGAAATATGCAATAAGTACTTTCATATTTACTGAATATTCATTGTTGGTGTCCTCTTTCTGTTCAAGGTTAATCAAATGTGATAGGTGTTAACTTAGAATCTATTACTTAGAGATTGATTTTACAATTACAATATAGTTCATTTACAGAGTCAGTTTTTAAAGTATACCATTATAATCTTAATCATTATATATAAAAGTATTCTGTACGTCTGTTAGTGATCTAAGCTATATATACATATAATAGGAACGTAAATATACCGTGACTGTACTCTTTAGTTTTATGTGAAAAAAAAAATATATATATATACATATATATATTTATGTTGCACTGCACTGCACCTGGAATTAAATACAGTACAATTCAAATCAGTGGTGACTCACATTGAATTAAAATTCACAATCAGTCACCGCTGTCATGCTGGCCTGCTTAGATACCTTTTCACGCCTCTTTGAAGGACCCCATATCATAGGAGGAGAAATATAAATTGGAACATTTAGTTCTCGTTTCAATAGGAGTCACCGTGAAGCTGAGACACCGAAATCGCGCCCGCGTGGTTCTGTAACGCGTCTTTTGTCTTATTGCAAGTGACTAAGAATAAGTAATAAAATACTTTTATCTTACATCATTTTTAGTAATGCCTGTCTGTCTGTTTGTTTGTGCACGCATCACTGTTAAAGTACAACGGATATTTTAAAAGGTCACCAAGGAAATCATATAACGTATACTCGAGTAACATCTGGTCTATGTGTCATTAAAATCGGTTATCAAAAGTTAATGTAATTTGAATGACGGTGCGAGATTAAATGATTTTAGTTCCACTCGAGCGAAGTCGCAGGCGTTACTAGTAATAAAATATAACTGAAGCTATAATGAGAATTAGTAAAGTAATTCAACACTTAAACGACCAGCAAAGGCGTAAGTAGCACTGAATTCAAGAAATTCCAAACGAACTTTAAGATAACAATGATTTAGTGAAAATAATTATATAGAATCATAACAAGAAACCTTCGGCATGAAAGTCCGTGTCACATTTGACTTTTAAAAATATAGGACAATGAACTTTATTATACATAATAACAATTTGAGGAAGTCCTTCATAATAAGAGGAAAATAATTCTGAATACACTTTTCTAAATGACGAAAGACTCCAAAATATTTCTTTTAGTAGTCATTCTGTCAACAAGTATTCTATGTACGTTTCTTAGTTCCGTTGACTGTGAGGTATTGTGGTCATTGCGTTTTATGCTCGATACATAAATTAGAGGATATTTTTAAACGGATTTGTCTCTGGAATTTTCGGTCTTGTATACTTTTTTTGACAAGGATGCCATAATGGCCGTACCTCGAGTTTGTCTAATTCTAATGGATTCTACATGATATGACTAATTTGCCTAATTAGTATACTAACGCGAGTGTATTCCTAACTTCACAGTAGACATTAGCTCAAAGGAATCAAATGGCCAAACAACATTCAGGGTGTAAGTTTCAGGTTCGAAACTCGGTGCATATAAGTTTTCTCGTCGATCGCCAGCGCCACAGAGTATACACGGTTCTAGAAGAGATCACTGCGTCGATGAATATGACTTGGCCTTTTAGATTTATTATTAAGAGATGCATGACGGCATCTATTCGTGCTACTTTGGATTTGCACCGTACATTAATTGCCTCCCTTCTTTTAGCTCAGTACAAACTAAGTTTAGAATGGTTATCATCTGGTATGGTCGGTCAGTCGCGCGTTTCCATAGAATCAGTTATGACCAATCACTCATGCAAAAGCAAACATTAAAGTATTATGTAAAACAATGTATCTACAAAAATATATAAACATGCAGATCGAGTTTCTTGCCGGTTCTTCTCGATGACTGCTTTACTTTCGAAACCGATGGTAGCTTCGACGTTCATAAGCCCTTCCTTAGGGTCTAAATTGAGTAAATACTTTTGATTTAATTATTAAGATCAGCGTATTCTGCGTTTGTTCTCTGTCGCGTTACGGCAACAGCTCAAACCGAGGTTCGGTCGGTTATTAGCATCGTTGTGTACGCTGATTCTCTGGCTGAGGAGTGCATTTCGCACTCATCCCAAAAGTTCGGTGAAGCTGTAAAATCCCCTAGAGCCGACAGCGAATGTCTGGCCAATATAAAAAGCAAGAGAGCGCAGTTGATACGTTCATTGTGCTGGACGGGATCATGCAATGCGTTGTTGATTTATGAAATTATGAGGCACGTCTAAACACGAAAGAATCACACCGCCTGAGAATTTATTTAGATATATTAAGTATTTTAGATTTACATGTTTACCCGTGTCCGTGTGTAACCAACAACCGGCCAATGTCGCTAACGTTGCGATAGTTTCAAGTATTTACCGATCTATTTCTACGGGTTATTTTGTAGGCGTCGGTTTTATTGTGGTGGATTATGCGGGAGCGGATGACCCCCCCCTCTTACCCCCGCGGCCTTCGCGACCGCATTCCGTCCGATATTAATATACTCTAATTATTATATCGGATCTTTGTTCTTTTTTAGCTTTTATATAGTTCAACTAGCTGACCTTTACCGATGATAGCTCAGTGGTAGTGTGTACGATTTCGCGTCAAGGGACGTGAGTTCGAATCCGCCTACAATGAAATTGAGCTTTCGCTGAAGGAAAACATCGCGAGGAAACCATAGCATGGTGGTAGTGCTTTTTCTGATGCCCGCCTGGCTAGCTACCTACCTCAAGTTGAAAATCTGCCGCCATTTACCAATAGATGTGTTCCGGCGGTTGCATTTGAGAGCCAGTTCCTGCACAGGTTTAGCGTGTCTACCAACTTGGGCCGTATCGTCACTTAAGATCATGTAAGATTATGACGACAGATAACGCTAAAACCCTTACTATTAAAAGAACCTGACAGACCTTGTTCTGTCTTTTCGAGTAGTCAATCACATCGAATACAATGGTATCAATCGTGTTGTGACCAAACTGCACGCAGTATGCAACATTTGATTAAAATCAGTAGCTTAGGTGTTCATGGTGGACAAACAACGTGAGACAAATTTTTTTTGTATATAAAGATTAGCGGGCTGTTATGAACCTTTTAAATTATTCAAGTAAGTATAGTACCAACAATGTTAAGGCACTTTATAACTATATTATGATAAAAAAAATTTACAATATAAAATTTCTCGATTTCTTTATCGCTTTTACCTGGACAGGTCAAAAATAGGTTAATAAAACGTAACACAACTATAACGTATTGAATAAAACGTACGTGCACGTCACATACCGCGTTTATATCGATACTGAACGTGTCTGATGCGTCATGCTCTCTCGTGTAACGCTCGCGCTTCCTCAGTCGCCTCGAGGCGACTTTACCCGAACGGGCGTTACAAAGTCGAGCGTTACAGCCCAGCCTCGTTCAATTCCCACAAAAAAAGATTTCACTCAAAAAATTAAACAATATAAAGTGTGCGCTATTGAGAGTTGTCGTTACATGGAAACAGGACATATTTGTTTGGGCGAGATAAACCAATGAAGAACAAGTGATTTCTACGTTACAGGGCGTTAGCTGTTAAATCGAGTGCATATGTATTTTACCCTTTATCTGATATATAAAATTCTCGTGTCACAATGTTAGCTGCCATACTTACTCTGAAATGGCTGGACCGATATTGATGAAATTGTATATATATATATATACGGTAGGTCTTCGGTTGTCAAAAAAAAATACAATTATTTTTTATAATTTGGCATCAAAGAATACAAACAACTCTTAATTTTCACCCACCTACACTCATCGTCTCATTCATTAGAAATTATTTATAAAACAGAACAACGTTTATCGCGTCAGCTAGTATCTATATATTATTATTATAAAGGAAAAAATGTGTTTGTTTATTTGTACGCGCTCATCTTAGAGACTAACAGTCACATTTTTTAAATTAACGTTAACGTCTGATAGATTGTTCATTAAGAAATACTTGACGACTGTTGCACTTCACACTCACAACATAAGGAGCGAAGCTGTGTATATTTTATTTTTCAAAAAATGGCAATTATAAATATTTTTTAATTCCATGCGAATAAAGCCGCGGTTACAGCTTGTTAATATTATAAAGCGGGAAAAGTTTGTTTGCTCAAACGCGCTAATGTAACCATTCGGATTTCAAAAATTATACATGTATTTTATACAGCTATCACTGAGGAAGGCTTTAGGCTTAACATTGCGCTACCACATCCCTTAAAGTGTCAGTGTTACCCGTCGGGAAGCAATAACGAGAATAAGATTACGTTTCGGTCATATACCAACAAATAAGTTCGCTTTTATGATCCGCAAAGTGCCATCTTCACTTTGCCAGGCTTGAGGAATGTATTCGAAGAACGTATAAGATATGGGATCTTGGCTTCTGGGTCGTTCTATGTTGATTTAGACATTTTCTTGTTGTCTAACCCTGTCTCTAAAATGACTAAAATAACTCTAAAATAACTAAAAGACGTAACGCTACCACCAATAGGAGGAAAGCTGTATCGAAATAAGTTACAGAAGCGGGCAAATATTATCAATAATTTTTGGTTGGACGCTAATAAAGTCGCAAAAATCCTCAATTTAAACTTTTAGTTAGGCGGGCGGGATATATCCGTGCGGGCGGGAGAGATACGCGAAAACCTATCACCGCAACTAAAACGGGTTTTGTTTGCTTATTTCCGTGTGACGTCATCGGTGCGAGATGCGTTTATTCCTCAGCTGAGAATCGACCTACGCGTAATTGCAGTGTTGCCACAGCCAATCACTAAATTATTGCGGGTTTTTACTTTTCCTAGTTTTTTTTAAATATTTTAACTTATTTGTATAAAAAATATGCTATTTAAAATTCACGACAAATTTATATAGATGTAGATTTAATATTATTACATGGTGACATTACATACCTCAATCGTGATAAAATAAAAACTATGTAGGTAAAGTATAATAATTAGTATTCGTGAATGGCCCTGGAACGGGGTCTTACAGAAGAGAAAACAATAATGTAAATTCGGATGGTAAGCGATTGACTAAATGCAAAACTTCAACCCGTTACCAATGATTCATCATCTATAAATCTTAGCACGGTGGTAGAGTATTTAGTGATGTCCGCTTGGCTAGCAACCAGTCGCAAGTTAAAAGTTTGACACCAAATACGTGCACAGGCGTGTTGCGACAATTACGAGCCAGTTCTTCCATTAGGCATAGAGTGTCTACCTGTATGGCCCGCATTATCACTTAACGTTAGGTGAGAGTGTGGCCAAACGCGAAACTCGAATTAACATTAGTGTTCGATATTGTATATTATATTTTTATTGGACGTCTGCTGTTAGCCATATGGAATTTAACAGCTTCACCGAGCTTGGAGGACGAGTACTCAGGTTCTCGTCCTGAAGAGCACCGAGGGCAAGGGAACCATGAAGTGGCTTGGGCTGTTGCCGGGGACGTGAAAACAAACCGTGGTCCTGACTAATCCTAAATAGCATCCTATCCTAAGCAGAAAACCTACTCATCTACAACGCGTGTAGAACGCGAACTAACCTCTCAATTGAATGGTTTGTACTGCTGTATCTGGTAATATAACCGAAACCGAAATAAATAAGTTAGCAACGTCTATGATGTGGCAACCCCGTATACAGGAGTGAATTGGTGAGGCGTGGGCGATATGTTTTACGTTGATCTACTACGGATACAAGTAACGCGCACTTCAATATTTCACTGTAAGCTGAAACGAAAGCGTATTTTTTTATCGCCTGTAAATCCGGTTATTTCGAGCCAAGATAACTGTGTTACTTCTGTGTGTGAAACTTGTAATTGGCGGCCTTTGAAATTCTGGTTTGCAACCTTTTTGTGTGGAGCTCGTTTGGGTAGAGTCGCGACTAAAGCAGCGAGAGAGATACACTAATGTTTCACTTATACCGTTTTAGTGTGGGGAAATGCATTTACTTACACCCTCGCAGCCTGGGAGGAGTGAGGCTTTCAAGGAAGTATGTTGTGTATCGCTTGATATATTGCTGCTCTAAAACAACAGAATATACTCTCGTGTGTAACGCGATATTGTACAAACTATAAAAAAAACTTCTTAAGTTCTTGGGATCACATTTGCATTGTGGTACGCCTTTTTCTAATGGCCGGCTGGTTAGCAACTACCCTTAAGTTGAAAATCTGCCACCAAATACCAATAAGTGTGTACCGGCAGCTGCATTTGAGAACCAGTCCCTCCACAGGTGTAGCGTGTCTACCAACTTGGGCCGTATCGTTACTTAAGTTCAAGTGAGATTTTGGCCATTAAGCTAAATCTTAAGTATAAAAAAATCGTAATTAATGCTGTTTCCATTGGTCATTTTTTTTCTTTATATCCATACAAAAAATTTGGCCGCTAACAGAAATGATTCTTACTAATATTATAAATTCGGAACTCTGTTTGTTTGTTACGCTTTCACGTCTAAACCGCCGAATCGATTATGATGAGTTTCAGTACAGAGATAGATAAGTACTCGGAGACGATGGGCTACTTTTTCTCATGAAAACTTATTGGAAGTAGGGTAAAGAGTGCGATAAACTTTACCCAAAACTTATTATTGCGTTATCAGATTTGTTTGACAAAATCAATATTAACGCGAGTGAAGCCGTAGGTAAAAGCTAGTCGTATATGTTTTAAACGATGCCTAGTAATGTATGTGCCTTTTTTGCGCCCGTTATAACGACATACTGTTCGACTTCCCCGTTCGTTACTATATTACTATGTGTACATTAGCATGGCATTTATTTTGGCTGAATATTATGAAGGTACTAATGTATTTATTATTTTATAATACCATTTTGCCTGTATAGCAAACAACGGACGGTGGATGTGTAAATAGATTTCTATATTTTTGGTTTCCAAACCGGCTCCCTGAACTAAACAGACAATAAATAAGCACATTGTCTAAGTCGTGCGTTTCCAATAATACCGAGCTGCGAACGCGAACTAATATTTGCACTGACTTTCAATTTTTAACGGGATCGTGCGATCTGATGGCTTATTTCGTGACTCTCGGTGCGAGTGAGTACATAGTTTGCGACAGCCACGGCCGAGTCGTCACCATAAATGTGGTAACCTCGGATCGAAGTGCAACATAAATGTCAGTTACACGAATAATGGCGGAAGAAAACTGCAGTTTACTCCTGCAGTGCTTTAGTCGCTGGGGTGGCGCGGTGATTGCGTGCACGGATCCGCGTCGCCCCAGGACGTCGACAGATGGCCGTGGGTTTTAGTGGGGTATTCCCGGCGCTTAATCCCCCCGGGCTGGGAGTAGATGCATTAATACATTTCCTCGCGTAAAAAAAGGGTTATCGAAATGAATGGTGCGCAAGGTACGTTGAGCAGAAAAAGTAGCGCTTGTATTACTTCCACTGCTATTTGAATGGGAATAAAATGTGTCTAATACGTTAATCCATAGTATTATCACTGTCACATTTCACCAAAATCTATCCAGCAGTTTGTTAGGCTCTATATAAATAATTGGCCGGAAAAATATTTTTCAACTACTATAGTAAATACCTCCTGATTCGACGCAGTTGGTGTCTTATAAAATGTATCATATGACCCAAGCAAAGAAATTTCTGTGGTAGCCCCTACGAACACCGTGTCAATAGATGTGAGTTCGAACCCCTCATTGAGCTTGAGCTTCAAGAACAAGATCGTGATGAAACCATAGCATGGGGATAGGGTATTTACCAATGCCTGGTTTGTAACCACACTCAAGTTGACAATCTGTCGTCAAATACATATAGGTGTGTCTCGGCAGATGTACATGAGAGCCAGACCAAGGGCACATCTTAAAATTAGGTGGAAAATGATAGACGATACACAGTTGACTTCAGCACGAAATCGCACGGCCCAGCTGATACGTTTTCCATCGTTCGAGCTTATCTATAGACGTTATTTTGACATATATATTTTTTATATTTCCAATTGTATACGTACGTGAATCGGATTGTAAATCTGGCGTAGATAGCAAGATATCGGTCTTATCACGGTTATCGCCTTAATTAAGGCCGGTGGGCGGCGTTGCAGGGGCCGGACGCGGAGGGGAGGTATTGCGCATAACCGTCATCGGCGCCTGCGCTACGACATAAGTGATAATTTACCTGATGTACGCAAAAACCGCTGATATTTACACGAAATATCTAAACGCAAACATAAGAACACTTGTGAGAGTGTGCGTAGGAACTGCACGATATGATTCTACCAACTCCATTTTATCACAGGACGATCGACCGCCGCGAGGGACTTCACCCGTATGTGGTTGATATTCCCCTGATCCGTAGGAAGCGTTTTGCAGCTTTTTGTATAATGAGTGTACAGTAAGGGAGCGGAATTCACCACCGGCGTCTGTCTTTCCATGGAGTTCCATCATTGGCCACATCGTTACTTACCCTAAGGTAAGATTGTCGTCAAGCGCTCACTTGTGCGGAATAGAAAAATGATATTACAGTACAAACTCAACCAGGAAATGAAGAATCCATCAGTTCTACGACTAGTTGTACGTTAACCCTAGCGGCGGCTGACCAAACACCACATGAACCCAAAACGTGACGAACAAAAATAGAGTCACCCAACCATTACGATTACAGTAGATTCTCTCAAATCCGGCACCTTCCACAAATTACTGCCAAGAAAAGTGACTGCACTGCGCCTGACATTAAGTATAGAACAATGCAAATCACCTGCGACTGAGAATGCACTAAAATTCACTGCGAGACACCGCTGTTGTGCTGATCTGAAGGGTCACTGCTGAGTAGCGATGCGCGTCTGAAAGGGGCTCTTTACCAGTGCCACACGTCTCAGGATCTGCTCGGAGTCATCCTCTCAGCCGCACGATGGACCCAGCGCCCTAAGTCAATCCATAAATAGGTAACTAGTACAACTTTGGCAATAAATTATATGGAGACAAATAGACAAAAAAAAGGTATTCACTTTTGGCGTCTATATCACTAACAAAGTATCGCAATATTATAGAATTATAATGTATTACGAAATTTTAATAATGTTTCCATGACTATGAGGATCCAGAGATGATTCCGTTTACTAATAAATTTGCCTTTGGGTTTCACTCGGATTCAACAAGCACTTGTATTTGGAGAGTTCTAGATCGAATCGCTAACTCCAGCGTCGAGAAGATGTCATTTCATACCTAGGCACTTCAATCAAGGTTTGGATCGAAATCTATATAAGCGCAACCGTGATAATTTGCATTAGAGACCTATTAGAAACCCATTAGAACCTATTGTTATTATACAGTGAAATATCACAATTAACGTATTATGTATTTAAAACTGTGTTATGTCCCGGTTAAGTTAAAATATTCAATATATTTTGGATAACACAGCTGACGGTTATTCGAATTATGTCGCGATCATTGCATAATGTGTTATAAAACTTACATTTTTAGCTCATGTTAAATGTACGATGTGGTCCAATGTAGTGGGCACGCTCAACCTTTGTTTTTACTAACGTGGTCTTTAAAATCCTCTTCCTCGTCGTAACGCGCAAACGTATTACCAGGATTCAGAGCGTGAGAGGGGCATGCAGCAACACTCATCGGGTGATAACCACCGCCCACTAAGATGCCCCATGGTGACACTGCAAACTCCCGTATTGCCAGTAACCAGCAAAACGACAGCAAGTGCCAGGGCTAGCTCTTAACTGCAACTGTCGGAACATATCTACATGTATTTAGCGACAGACTTTCAACTTAAGGATGTCAGCTAGCCATGCGGCTTTAAGGGGAAAACTCTACCAGCGTACTATGCTTTGTTCACTTTGATTTTTGTCACCGAAAGCTCAAGCTCATATTGCAGGATTCGAACTCAAGTCCTAAGCCATCATTGCATCTAGTAAGGTACAGTGAAACACCGGGTTTCATGTAAAGTACAGTATATTTTAAAATAGTGATGTGAGAAGTATAATCGACAAATATCATCGTGGGATCGATGTATACGTCGGCACTGTTAGCCTGTCAAGCTGGGATCTAATCGTTTATAGTTGGATGTTACTGGGCTGATCCCATAACGCAAATTTTTTGATGTAAAAATCTCTTTAGGCACAGTGAGCACTTTATGGTTGAATGGGACGGAACTGAAACGCTCGGCTATGTGATTCACATTCGGATAAAGTCGGCTCGAGTCGGTCAAGAGAGCGAGAGAGATTTACGCAACGCGTCACTGCTATACACGCTTGGCGAGCGTTACATGAGAAAGTAAGACGCATTATTCAATTTCAGTATCAACATAAACTTGTCATGCGCCGTGCGAATACGTTTTATTTGGTACGTTATAATTGTAATTCGTACTAGTTTTTGCTCTGTAATTTTCGTTCCTTTCTAAGTAATGCTTCGCTCAGATTATAATTGATTTTGTCAAATTGAATGACGCTATACGTTTTATACAAGGTTTTATTATTCTCTTTACCCCATTTTCAATAAGTTTTTAGCATTAAGGAGTAGCCTATCACCTTCGCCAAGGTACAATCTATCTCTATACCAAAATTCATCATAATCGATTCAGCGGTTTAGGCGCGAAATTAGTAAGGATTATTAACCTTGCATTGATTTAGTTTTCACTTCTATCGTGTGGTATTATGCACATAATTTTTGTTTTTAATTATTTCGTTAGCTGGTTTAAGTAATACATTTACTTAGATCCTATAGTTTTATCCCCATAGGGACACGGGAGGGGCTTGTGTTTACCGCCATGCCTCGCATTACTTCACCCTCCGAGATTCTTGACTGAACGTCGCCCGATCCCGTTTCCTAGCCCACTCCGTATCTCTCATTCATGCCCTATTTCGATAAACGAGGGTTTTTTATTTGACGTAATTATCTATTCTACTTGAAATATTGACTTTAGTTGATAAACTTCTCATTATTAACAGACTGTGTGTAAGTTGATCGTTTGCATTAACTTATTTGAATTATATATCTAATATTTATTATATCAGTGTATGATTGAACGCAATATTTTTTGTTCTAAAGTGTGACAAGGATTTGAAAAGGCAGTCAAGATCATATATAGGTAGACAGAATTTTTAGGAGAGATTTTGGAAATAGAAATATGGAATATAGATTAATTTAGGATAGGTTAAGATTTAGGGATTCGGAAGTTTTTTATTGGTAGTTTGGCCTGACAACTGTTTACGGTATTTTTATCTATATTTAATACGTGAAGCAAAGACTTTTTGGGATACAAAAATAGCGCGGACGGAGTAGTATGAATTTTTGCACACTTATAATTTATACAGAGAAGGAGTGCAGAATTCTTTTTTTATTATGCATCAATATAAATTAATTCAATTTAAAAAAACATTATACACAGTACCATGTATTTGATACACCACGCTAACATACTCTTTTGTGTATTGTTCAAATCTGTGGTCAAATTGAGAATAGATTATAGATTAATATTGTTTGTCTTTACTGAGTGTTAAGCTATCACCAAGTTCAAAATCTACTGCCAAATACCTCTAGGTGTGTTCCGGCGGTTGCCTTTTGTGAACCAGTTCCTCCACTAGTCTTAGCGTGTCCACCGTCTTGGGCCACTTAACATCAGATGAGATTGTTGCCATAACGCAGAAGCTATTAACTATATGAAAAAAAAATGTAAGCATATAAAACCAATACAATAACATGAAATCTAAAATACTGTCTGTTTGGACACGATTAAGAAGGATTTGTTATGACTATTTTATAAGTTGAATAATGTTGACTGTAAACATTTTATCCCGTTATCAATGACTAACAACAGCCACAAATAATCAACAGTGTATATTAAATTGAACATTATTTACTTCTTATTCACCCGGTGTTCAATATTCGACAATAATCTTTGTGGGATGTTTGAGGACATTGTCTCAAGTTACAAAAAAAAAAAAAACTTTTTCTCTATTGACAACCCTAAAGCACGTCGATAGTAAATAAAAACTCAATACAGATGAACAGTAGTAAAAGATGCAAAACTTTTTTAAGTTTACTACCATCTATACTTATATTATAAACCGGAAATCTTTTAGTGATTGTTTGAAATCGCTAATCTAAATAATTACTAGTCTGATTCCATAACTTATTTTTATGGCTTTAGCATATTTAACATCATCCTAACGTCTATAGGAGTAGAGGTGAATTAATAAATTAATTTGAAATACACGCGAATGAATTTGTTTTTTTATAGTTAAGATTTTGCGTTATGGCCATAATCTCACCTGATCTTAAGTGACGATACGGCCCAAGTAGGTAATATCGCTAAACCTGTGGTAGGACTGGCTCTCAAATACAATTCCCGGAACACACACACCTATTGGTGTGAAACAGCTCTACCACCATGCAATTGTGTTTTTTTCTATTTGTATCGAAAGCTGATTGGTAGTGACTAAAGAAAAGAAAACTGTTGACAGGCAGAGGAGGAAATGGTACGTTTTGTTTTCACCTATTTACGTTTAGATAACTGTTCGCTATTAAAATTGTAATTAATAATTATTACCAGATTTTGTAACATTTTTCTATACAGCTTTGTTTCTTTTGCTGACAGCGTGATGTTAAATAGCCTAAAGCCAGTCAATTATTTCTCTATCAAAGAGAAAAATAATTTTTGAAATCCGACAGTATAACTTCTCCGCTATGTAATATTAATATAGATTTGTAACTTCGTTTAGTTATAGCAGTTAAACTTGTAAGTTTGTCATCGGTGGACAGTCGGTGCAGCGTGCCAACATTCAGCGCTCCCCCCTCGTTCCTCGTTTTGCCACCCTCCTGTAATCGCACAATCCACAGCCGTCCATTTTTACTTGCCAGCAATCCGCCCAGGGTTCTCGTGGTTCCCGTTGCGGTTCTGAATAAATACGCTTTTAAAACAGGACGGAGCTGTCTGTGTGTGTGTGTTATTTTGGCTCGATTTTCTCGGGTACTGAGGCGCTGGATCGGCCGACTATTGCAGTTTACCGCATCTACAATCCAAGTATCGTGGCATCGATCTGGGAGTATATAGGGGTTGGAACGCTGTCAAACAATAAGATTCCTAAACGAAATGCTATATATTGTATTAGGTATTTGAAGTATAATAACAAACTTCAAACAAAATTCCAATTTTTTTTTTTACATGTGATAATAGATACCTACCTACCTTTGTACGTCTTTCAGGAATGTGCTAATTATCTATATATCATATTAGATCGGTTAAAAAAAAACTCATTAAAAAGAAAACTTTTGGTACTCAAAAATGCAGGCTGTATAGATTCTGAAAATAGTTGAAGTGGTTAATAGCAAACAGTTTGCGAAAATTTCAGTACAATAATCATAATGATATAGCCCTTTTATTCTGTATTGTTTATTTTTCTTCTTGTTAACAGCATGCCTCTCCATTAAGCATGGATCATCGTGGTAATGGCTACCTCTAGCTGTTTCCATTGTACCCTATCGCGAGCCACTCTTCTCTAGTTGGAGTGCGTTGAAAATTATAACTCATCCTCCCATCTCCATGTTGTTTCCCTCTCCCGTTTTTACTGTTTCGGCGGTACCAATCAGTAATTTATCAATTATTTAATTCCCTTTTTTTTGTATATCTTACATCATATGGCCAGTTCATTTCTATTTTATTGGATCAATTTTAGTAAAAATATTTGTTAATTTTCTTTAACATGAGGATATATAATATTCAAATTTAACATCTACATATAAATTAAATTAAAAATGAATGAGTGTGCATTAGACCTCACGACTGAAGTGAAATTACTCTGATTATGAGAGGAAGAGAGAAACAAAATGTGTGCTTGCACCTGTTTTCTCTTCTCTCTTCTTCTCTCTCTCCTTCTGACTTCACTAACTTATATCTCCCTTTCAACTTCCGTTCGCTTCGCCTGATCACACTTAGCGTAACGCTCACGTCACGCATTCAACAGCTTACTCAAAAGTACATTAAAGTAGTTTACTTCAAAAGTTTGTTTATAATCGCATCAGTCGAAACTACTGTGCCGATGTCGATATTATTTTATATAACGTATATCCTGAATAAGGTTTTCAGAAAAAGACAACAATGCTCGGAAAATGGGAAAATTGTGGTAACACTGAAACTACTTTTTCTATTGGATTTTTTTATTAATCGTGTGTAGAGTTTTCACCATGAGCCTGATGAAAAAATGAAATTGTTTTTTACCTTATTCATTACAGTTTTACAATAGTCTGCGTAAAAGCTTGAACTTAGTTTTTATAAAAACAAAATGGCGACTAAACGTTCATAATGCATTAACGAATGAATAATCTGCTTGAGAGGAAAATCGAAGTACATAGTTATTTTCTTTGTCACCGATACAAACGTTTAATTACTAAAGGAATAGATCGGGGCAGAGAATAAGGTTTCTATTTCCGAACGGACATATGTTAGCTTGAGGGATAGTACAGCTTGACCCGGTAGTCAACGTGCATAGGAGTGCCAATAAGATGAGCTGCTACTGAGATGCGAATAGATACCGCGAATTTAACTAATTCTAATGAATCCTAAATGAAAACGCAGGTAGACCGTTTTCAAAAGATCACAATTAATCCTTACATCAGATCGTACCGAATCAAATACAGATCGATAAAGTTTGTAATGCTAACTGGCCACAAAAAGGATAAGAGTACTTAGTGAGGGCCAATCAAATGCTCGAACATATCGATGCTTATAAATAAGCATTGTTTTTGATCTGAGAGTCTCACGGTCTCGACATACACTTGTTAAATAAAAATTATTATATAAACCCAACAGTATGAAACTTACATGTAACAATTTTTTTTCTATATTACTCAAAACGAAAATAATTTATATAAATGTATATTTATTATTTCCGATTGACTTCACTACAATTACTTGAATTCACTTCAATCTGTTGAATTTTAGTGTATGTTCTAAATAGCTAGTATTCCCCTGTTGGTCGAAATTTGATCATAATTCATGTTGAAAATTAAGCGAAACTTTTGTGTACGCGTGAGACAGTAACTGTTACCAAAATGTGTTTATAGATAACACTATAAGTCGTCACTTACTACTAACCGAAAAAAAAGACAATTGACATCAAACGAAGAAGGAAAGAGTAAGTGAGCTTATCAGTGTACATTCTTTTATTAATAATTAATAATTTGATCTGTGCTTTAGACCACACTACTTTAATCGATCGAGCGTCACAAAAATAAGCTGCGGTTCCTGAATTTCAATGCTCTTCCTTTAGAAGTTTCACTTCAAAATATACACTACATTTTACGTGCGGCTTCTCTCGCGTTAATATTGATTTTGTTAAACAAATCTGATGACGAAATAAAACATTTCAGACAAAGTTTGGCCCTCTCTTTACCCCATTGCCTATACGTATTTAGCAAGAAAAAGTAGCCTATCTCCTTCTCCATGGTCCCATCTATCTCTGTACCAAAATTCATCACAATCGATTCAGCGGTTTAGGCGTGAAAGCGTAATAAACAAAAACTTTTGCATTTATAATATTAGTATGGATGGATGGATACAGATATAAGTTACAACGTATTTAGAGAAACATGGTCAGAGTATAGAGGAAGGTGTGAGGTATTACTTCTCCATTAGAAATCATGTAAAAAATTTAATATACAAAAGGGTAATATATAAATGAACTAACAACACATTCGACGATATAACAAAACAGGAAAAAGAATCCAATTAGTAATAATGTGTACGTGACAAGTGATAAAAGAATTTAATGAATTATAAATCGTATATCTTCTTATATATAAAATTCTCGTGTCAAATTGTTAGTTGCTATACTCTGAAACGGTTTCGTTGAATTTAATGAAATTTTATATGTATTGTATTATTTTTTTTCGTACTGACATACACCGTTTGTCTTAAGGGCTTTGACAGCTTCACCAATTTTTTTGGCGCGAGTGCTGAGGGCACGCAGCTCCGAGGCAGCGGACGCAAAGGTGCCACAATGGCCGTACCTTGGTTTGGGCTGCTGCCGGAAAATGGTCCAAACTTACTAATTTAGTGATCCTAACAACGAACTAATCGGGCAAACCACAAAGGGCATGTATATTACGTAAAAAAAATTTTATAGTTAAGGTTTAGCGTTATGGCCATAATCTTACCTGAACTTAAGTAACGATACGGCCCAAGTTGGTAGACACATGTAACCTGTGGAGGAACTGGCTCTCAAATTCAGCTACCGGAACACACCTCCTAAACCTTCAAATACTAAACAAATACTAAATATCACTACAGGATACGTTTTATGATTTAGTTGTTGACTTTTTTTTCATAAACGTTGTACTTTAGCAGTGATCCGTGCACGAACAAACAGACAGATATTTCTAAAAAATGATGTAAATGTATTTTATTACTTATTCATAGTCACTAGCAATATTTTTTATGCACATAAATCTCAAAAATCCAGACACGTTACATTTACATTCTCATTACATATAGATCGTGTGAATATGTATCGTGACACATGAGATCTCATGTCCCCGGAGGTCGGAGCGACGCGTCTCGGCGTGTAGAAAATATGTTTTTTTATTTATTCGTAAGACGCAACTACCCAGGATGGTATCGGCTTTAGAATATCACAGTAATCCCGTTGAAGTAATGTATGTAAACCCGACATCAGAGGCACGGGCCGACGCTCGCTCCCGACGATACAACCTCACCTATGCATATCTGTATATTATTGTGTAGTGTTTTGATGTTTACCGGGGATTCATTCATATATATATAGAGATATATCTTTTGATAGAATGAACTCATTGCGACGAAACGAAACTAAGTAATACTCCAAGTTGCGTACAATTTTTACGTATAAAAGTTATCATCTACATTACGTTTGTACATTTTATATAACAGACATCAATTCCAAAAATGCTGATAATGTCATTAGCTATTTTTTTTGGGAAATATTTTCGATGCATAAAAACGATTTTTTTACAGATTTTATATAAGTATAGGATCTGTGTTTCTCAAACTTATTGGTGTGCCGCCCACTTCAGGGAAAATTGACTGTCCAACGACCCCCACGAATACTCCATCTAAATTTTTCATACATATTTGTAGGGGAATCCATCCCCATCGATTTTCTTTAGGCTCCCCCAATATCACTTGAAGTTTTAATAGCCCCCTGAAATAGTCGCAGCGCTCACTGAGGGGCGGTACCACCCACTTTGCGTGTCTATGGTATAGACATGACATTAGTTTATGCGCAGACTAAAGCTAGTTAAATCTAAATATTAAATACATAATTAGGGTGTAATATGCTTACTATTGAAAACGCCAGAACAACGTTTACCGAACCAGTTATTACTATAATACTTAAAACATAATTATAGATAAACAAATAGTGTGATTGTCGTGAAACACTCGGTTGATACGAATTTTCCTACTTAGTATATTATTATCGATAACCGTATTATATTATTAATTAAAAACTACAAATAACTAATTTACTAACGTCTGAGGGCAATTAAATGAAACGCAGAGATAACGAATACAATTGAAGGAATGGTAGGAAATTACTTGGTTAATACATTTTTTTTTTTCTAGCTGTAAAAATAAATACCTTATTGTACACTATTCGATTCATCTAATTCATTATAATACATGTTGCCGGTGAGAACTTACTGGCTATATTTAACCAATTAGCGCGCACCTTAGACTGGGCACAGCTAATAGCGTACGCGATATGGATAATAGTCTACATTTAGAAAAACAGTGTAATAAGGAACAGACTGAAAGAAGGGTCGTGACGGAAAAATCTTACATTTTAATTTGCTTAGGTAGGTTAGGTAAGGAACTTCGTTTCAAAATTATCTGATAATACGAGGTAACCAATCCCTTAGCAAAAAGTTTTACTGCCATCAAAGGCAACGGTACCATATTTTAAATTCGCGTAAGATTTTACTTTTAGACACTCTTGATTGATTTTGAAAGTTAATTGTTTTTATTCTATTAACCTTTCATTTAGGGTATCATGTATGTAACAAGAAATTACAATACTTGCTATGGATGTTAAGGAACCGATGTCCGAAGGTACATAATGTTTAGCTCTAAACGATACTGTCTAGACGAAGTTGGATAGTCACCGATTCCCTTGTTAGTCATATATTTCTTTGTATAGATAGCGGAGGTTATATTTCTGCGTCTATGTGTTTTCATTCGTAAATTATTGGCTCGCGTCCACCGTGCCGACAAGCGTTCGTGTCGAGCCGACAAACTTACTACTGTTTTAATCATTACAAAATTTATATCGGCGGTCATTACTGGTAAACTAGAATTAGTTATTAACGTGCGAAAGCTACCGGCTGCGATATAATAGCCCAGTGGCACCGCCTAGCTGTCTTATAACTACGTATTGTCTGAATTAACAAGTCTCTGGCAGCTCAAATTCCACAAACTAACGAGATTAGAGACGACGCAGCGTAGTTGGATTCTCGCTGGCTACAATAACAGTATTCATCGGTGGAGTGATAATACAATATCGCGTTACCGACATAACTAGACTCATGAAGTTGTTTTACTACAGTGCTCCACCGCTGAAACCGCTCGTGCACTCGTCACTTATGTATATGTACATATCAATGCATTTTACGTCCAAACTGGTCACTCATACAACGTTGGTCCGTTTTACACTGTTTGCACAGTTTCCAATCGTAAAGTTTTCTCCAGGTAAGCGCACGCTTTTATGGAGTTCCGAGCTTGAGGTGCTGTATTGCAGATCGTTATAAATTTCTTCTGACATGCTGTGTGACAGTATACTAAAGCACGTCACATCGTACCGCCTTCGACGCGGCCAGCATTTCTAACCTGTTTAACATATCTTCTTGTTGTTGGGATAAAGTTTAAAAAGCCTTACCTTTTTCATCTTTATTTTTATTATAACTTTGTTCACTTAGTACATGCTATAATTGATTCCTCATCCCGATGCCGATGTCAACCAAGTCATAGATCAATTTGGCTTCATTCAGAATCGGGCGATACATATGTATCCTATTGTAATCGTGAAACTATATCAAGTAATGTTTTCAATGATTAATTCTTTAGTCTGCAATTATCAGATACTCGGGAGTAATTCTTATTATTTTGAAAACAACTCATATTTGATAGATTATGGTATGAACTATTGGAACCGAATATCGCGCTGCAGACTAAATCCTCTTGTTCCAATTACATCGGGCAAGTAATGATTTATTTATGTACCGTCCCCTACCGTCGGGACGGTCTCTCGTAACTGGACCGCGACACATTTAGCCCGAACGAAAAGTCAAAAGCTGTCAAGATGGGACGTTTCAAGCGAAGAGATTTCGTGACGGCGACATATTGGTTCGTAATTATCGGTTCGGTCGGGGTAATTAAACGCATGCCCTAGAGCAATGCTCCTGAGAGATCTACAGATGTGGGTCTCGAATATTGTCCTTAAGGACTTTGACAGCTTCACCAAATTCTGAGAAGCCATTCTGCTCAGCCCCGAGGCAGATGGCCGAAACTTGGTTTGGGTTGCTGTCAAAAGACGAAAAAAACAATGCACAAAAGGGCTAACCTACAGGTCGTAACCTACTAAATTTAGTGAATCTAACAACGAGCTTATCGGGCAAGGGTCCGGCCGAGAATGTTCTTTTTTTTATATTGTTAAGGTTTAGCGTTATGGCCATAATCTCACCTGATTTTAAGTGACAATACAGTCCAAGTTGGTAAACACGCTAAACCTGTGGAGGAACTGGCTCTCAAGTGCAGCTGCCGGAACACACCTATTGGTATTTGGCGGCAGATTTTCAACTTGAGAGTGGTAACTTACCAGGCGGGCATTAGAAAGAGCCCTACCACTATGCAATGGTTTCCTCACGATGTTTTCCTACGCCGAAAGCTCAAGCTCATCGTAGGTGGATTCGGACTCACGACCCTTGACGCGAAGTCGTACACACTACCAACTGAGCTATCATCGCTTAATTTTTTGTTTTTATTGCACTGTATTTGTCCTGACAGTTTGATACGAGAGACGGTGTGATAGTAATGTCGGTCTCGGCTAGAATGAGGCCGCGCTTAACTCCCAAATGTCTGCCTGAACGCTCGAAACTTTCCTACTCGTTAACGCGTCGCTGGCGACGATAGAACAATATATAATTAGACCTCGTCTGTCATCACTAGCCAACGGGTTGAGTGTCACACGGCCGTTCATCTCACATCGATTCTATAGCAGTACCATTAGGTATTTCACTTCCTTATCCCGGTACACTCGACTGAACTGTCTTGTATTGTAATCGTAAGCCATGAATATTCTCGAAAGAGTTCTTTGCTAAGTTTAAATGTGAGTATGTAACTTTAATAAGGGTTTAAGACGCTTGTAAAGGAGTTTTGGCGTGGAAGGTGCGTTTACACGAACATTTGTAAGATTATTGGTTATTGTGTTATGACTAAAAGAGTTTCTTAAGGTGAATATGATCGGCTGTCAGCAGATACAAACGGCTTAAATGATAATAAACACTACGATACTAACACAGTTCTATTGAGTCCTATTTCGCGTGAACTTGTCATAAAAAAATATATATTTAATAAAAATACGTATTTTCGTATACATTTACTGAAAAGTAATTATTTCGACATCACAAACATACACTTCGAATTTATTTATTCGTATACAGTATTATATTTGTAACATAATAACAATGATGATAATATAACAAAAGATTCTAATACAAAATATATGAGAAAATATATGTTTGATATTTTCATTGAAGTATCATAAACAAGGTAATTATTTCTTGAGAAATCAAATAAGATATGTTTTCTTCGGTAATTCGTAATACTTCGATACGTTTTCTACGACTTCTGAGAATAGGGTGGCTGTTGAGCGCTCAATTAGAGCTTAAGTACAGAGGGTAGGAGGGACCGATCATCCGATATTAGTAATCATGTATCATGAAAGCTCTACCTTACCACCCTACCACGTGATCGTAGTCACCCCTACGCCAAATCACGTTCGTTTCAAGCGATTATCCCAGTTTAATTGCGTGGTCAGCAGATCGATGCCAACGTCTGAGAACGAACCGGAACATTTACGATGCGAATCTTAACTGGCTCGTTCGAAGCAGTCGACGCAGGAATCTTTTACAATGACGCAGTCGGCGACTGACCTGAACATTGTTCAACGTTTATAATCTCTGAGACGGCTTATTCCGGAACCATTCACTGAAATGGGATGCCCGTCCTTTACCTATAGGTATATATAATGAAACTAATGACTAATGAGGTCAAATCTGTATTTTTAACATGTTTTTATGAACGCTTTCTTTTACGTCAGTTCGGGTGGAATTTTGTAATCGATTTTAAATTAACTTCCCGGTCAGATAGATACTTGGAACTTGTACCATAGCACAGACGTGCATGACAATGCATGAAAACGTGGAAGAAATTATCTTGTTTGCTTATCGAAAAAAAAAAAAAAAAAACTTTTCGATCAGCTATATCCTTGAATATAGCTCAAATCTCATCTAAAAAATGAACAGAGTATATCAAAAATTCATTCACAGGATTCTTGTAGTTATGTATTGCATGTGCCCCCATGTATTTCGTTTCTAATATTTTATTGTGTATTTTTAGTCCGTTACAAAAACGTGGTACATTTTTTTTTTAATTTTATTATTATTCTCATTTTAATTTCAATATAATCCAATATTGTATCGATATAATATTATGGACAATTTTTCTACGTATTCCCAGGTACTCTGCGATTAGTAGATAGGTTTAAATGAAAATTTACATGGTAATAAGTATTTAATATTTCGGATATAATTTTTATCCCCTAAACCGAATACCACGGAAGAGGGGATAATAGTTAAAACATGAACTCCATTTGACTGATCGCCTTGCCAACTGACACGTTCCGATGTACCATATATATTTTTTCAAAGGTATCGGATTTATTTATCACTGGAATGTTAAGAAAACTATTAGCCGAAATAAGTGTAGAAAAAACAACCACACTTATCCAGACAGACATCACATACATTTATTATATTGATTACCTTGTCTTTAAAGAGCTATATTTTTCTCAGAGATTACTTAGTATTTTAACAATGCGCCATTAATATTTTCGAAGAACATTTGTATAATATAATCCGTAAATATTTTATACTAGATTTTACGTTAATATGGATTTTGTCAAAGAAATTGGGTAACGCATTAAAAAGATTCATACAAAGTTTATCCATCTAATTACCCCACTTCCAATAAAGATTTCGCGAGGTAAAGTAGCCTATCACCGTCTCCAGGATCCCATCTATCTCTGTGACTAAATTCATCACAATCGATTCAGCGGTTTAGGCGTGAAAGTGTAACAAACAAACAAACAACTCACTTTCGCATTTATAATATTAGTATAACACACAGTATAATAATTTATAAATTCCATTTCTTCTCCTTCGTCATTATCAAAATCAATGGATACTTTATTCAATATTGTCCCTAAGCAGCCATTTACGAGAATCAAAACATTATCGATGATCGATTGATGATTATCCGATGATCGAAAAACATCTCAGTGATTTAGTGGTTCCGGCAAGAAAATCTATAGAATTTCTCACTACTTCCCTAGTTGTCGAACGGTATTTAAATTGCAACATTACCCTGCGGGGAAGATTGCTGCTTTCTTAAAATGCTTACGTGTCAAATTTAGAAGAAAATCCCTTCCATTACAGTCAACTAAGCATGAAAAAATGCTCTCTTATGGTCGACTAAACAGGACTATTTTGACGATATGCATTCGCGATTCCGTGTCACGCATGAACATTGGGGATTTCATAACAAACAAGCGATCCGCTATGAATATTGAACACTTGGCAATGCTGTGCAATGAGCTTATTGCAATGCGTATCGCCTCGTCACTACTGTTATCCCGTAATCGAGGAATGAACATA
Organism: Actias luna; assembly: GCA_039707435.1. Classification (NCBI taxonomy): domain Eukaryota; kingdom Metazoa; phylum Arthropoda; class Insecta; order Lepidoptera; family Saturniidae; genus Actias; species Actias luna. The sequence goes on along the minus strand of JAZHAC010000001.1, from coordinate 19,233,755 downwards.
TTAAAAAGTTTGTTTAAAAATGAAACAAACCCAAGTGAAAAGTTGAACCTTTTATTACGGAGCGTTGGAAATGAGTTGGATTCCCTGTCGTGAACCTTAGTTTTGGGTGAAGTAAAACATCGTGACGAAACCATAGCCCGATGGTATGGTTAATTCTATTGCTGCTTAGTTAGCTACCACCCTCAACATTAAAATCTGCCGTCAAATACCTGTAGGTGTTGACAGTTGCACTTGAGATCCAGTCTCCCCATCTTAGGGATGCTTAATGGAATCTAAAAACTAATCAGCCTAGAACCATCTACGAATGTTTCCGCTTTGAATGGTTATAGTCCCATTCCAATAAGTTCACTAGGTTAAACGGGTTTAATTTAGTAGTTAGTTCATGTTCAAAGCCTACTCGTTCAATATTAGGTAATATAATCCAGTTTACATCTAATCCGTACTGCCTGCGTATACTTGGGGACTAATTATGACTGATGTCAGAATTGATCACGTACTCGGAGACGTGGGTAACGGGTTAATGATGTAATCGCACATGCCCGTTACGTTCAACCAACCCTCGTTAGTAGTGCAGTAACGATGTGGCCTTAGAGGATGGACTCGCTAAGCCTAGGGAAGGGATTTTCCCTCATTTATATCACATATAGATATTTGGAGGCAGATTTTCAAGTTGAGAGTGGTATCTAGCCGGGCGTTAGAGAAAGCTCGACCACCATGCAATTACCCGATAGCTGAATCTGGTTACAGGAATCCGAAGTAATGTTTTTATGTTATGTTTTGTTTTTGAAGCGATGGTAGCTCAGTGGTAGTGTGTACGACTTCGCGTCAAGGGACGTGAGTTCGAATCTAAGCACCATAGCATGGTGGTAGGGAATTTTCTTATGCCCGCCTGGGTAGCTACCGCTCTCAAGTTGTAAACCTGCCGCCGAATACCAATAAGTGTGTTACGGCAGCTGCACTTGAGAACCAGCTCCTCCATAGGTTTAGCGTGTCTACCAACTTGGGCCGTATCGTCACTTAAGATCAGGTGAGATTATGGCCATAATGCTAAACCTTAATTATAAAAAAAAATCCATTGCCGCAGCGTCCGTACACGCTACCACCGGGCTATTATTCCTTGGTATGTTCCATAAGCGATTTAATACTATAATATGTCTCCCATAACCGTGAGATACATAAGAATATCAAAGAGAATTGTCTCTTAAACAGATATATCGATGCTTTCCTTCACCGATAGCTTAAGCTGTTTGCAAGGTTTCGAACTGACGTCAATTGACACGGCGTCGATAGACGCTGCCACAGGGGTATTTTTACTATCGTGTGTTCCGTAAGCGATTTATATCCATACTGTGTCTCCCAAGACCTCTCGATACAGTGTCAAACAGGATTATCTCTTATATAATTTTCGCAATAGAAAACGTTTGCTATGGTTTAAAACCATGAGCAGATCATTCTTATGTTCCCTCCCGGACAGTTAGTTTACGAACAAACACAGTAATAATCCAAGGCGAGCCACGACTATTTCCGTTGTGTTTACCTAACGCTTGTTCTATTAAATGCATTACTTTATCGCTTTATTACCTAAAATATTGTAATCTAGTCATTAATATTCATTTCGTATCTTGTTACAGGTGAGTGAGACGTTGTCACGTAAATAAAACATCCATAGTCAACATCACAGTTAAGTATAAATGAGCTTGATAAATACCTAATGCCAATTACAAATAACAAGACTTAGGTCTTAGCTAGATAATATCATTAATACGTGGAGCGTATAATACCAAGGATTTGCATTAGTATTTTGTTTTTGTTAAATTCTAGTTTGTAGGTTTAGCGTTATGGCCGTAATCTTACTTGATCTCAAGTGAGGCCCAAGTTGGTGGACACGATAAACCTGTGTAGGGACTGGCTATCAAATGAAATTGCCGGAACACTCATACTGGTATTTGGCGGCAGATTTTCGACTTGAGGGTGGTAGCTAGCCAAGCGGGCATCAGTAAAAGCCCTACCACCATGCTACGGTTTCCTCATCATGTTTTCCTTCACCCGAAAGTTCAAGCTCATTCTAGGTGGTTGGATTCGAAATCACGTCCCTTGACGAAAAGTCGTACACACTACCTTTGCGCTATCATCGCAAGTTTATATAAGCTAGATTGTATACAAAAAAATAATACAACAGATCAGGGAACCTCTTTTTTGGCATGATGCGTATAGCGATCATCTGTTAAGTGGCCCACGATGTTTCCTACGAATCCGTCTTACGTTAGTTCAACAGTTTTAAATAGAGACAGAGTCACTACCTTAAGTATTTCGCAGAAGCAAAGCAGTAGCATAAGTTGCAAATAATTAACAATAAATTGACAAATCAAATACAGTGAAGGCAAAAACGAATTTGCAATTTCAAAGCAAATATTTTCATATATTATCTAAAGCCCAACTGCCTAGATTCAACCCTCGTATTGAAAATATGTCGCCAAATATCTATAGGTGCGTTCCGGCAGTTCCACTTGAGAGCCAGTCGCACCACTAGGCTGATCGTGGCCACTGAATATCAGATAAGATTGTAGTCATAACGCTAAACCGATAAACCAAAGATTTCTACTAACGATTTGATTTTGCGAAGCACGCAACAAAAGGGCCCGGCGGGATGCTCTTTACACGTTGCGATCAAGTTTCGTACCGAGGTACTACGGTGTATCGAACTTTGGGACATACTGGAATACGATTCAACGTCATCTCCAACTAATCAAAGTTATAATAGCGGGAAGTAAATTACAGTTACGTTCACCGCACTGCAGAGCTTCTAGTTGTATGGAACTAATTACGAACGTCACCGAACATTCAGAGTTGTTGTCACGTTTCTGACACGTGTCTGTGTATGGACCAAGTGTATTCCATCGTGCTTGTGTTGGTTTCAGGCTGACGGTTATTGAATTGATATACCTGTTACGTATATCCGCAGTGTGCACAGCCAACCATACAATACGATTATCGAGGACTGCAGGCTATCTGACGTCGCCCGGTCTCGTGTTATTTGCTTTTCAACAATGCGTTTAATTGCAACCATTTCATAGGGTATCCATACAAATAGTAATCAACGCACTAAACTAAATAAGCCGTTTTCAGGAGAACAGTATTAAATTATGGCGTCGCGTTTCTTCTTCGTAACTTTTATTAGGTTTCTTTCTTTATAGTTGACTAGCTTTTACCGGCGGGTTCGCTCGCGTTGATATTGATTTTGCGAAACAATTTGGATGGCGCAATAAGACAAAATGCAGCCTATCATCAGGTTCCCTTTTATCGCCTGTCACCGGGTTCTCATCTATGTCTATTCCAAATTTGACCATATTCGATTTAACTATTTAGGCGTGAAAGCGTAGCAAACAAACAAACTTACTTTCGCATTTATAATATCAAGTAAGGGAGATTTGTAACTAGAGGGCAGAAACAAGCCTGGTAAGTATTAGAAAAAGCCCTACCACCATTCTATGGTGTCATATTGTCATTTTCTTTACCGATGGTTCAAGCTCATTACAGATGGATTCGAACTATTGTCCATTGACTCGGAATCCGTACACAGTACCATTCCATTCAAATTGGGATCTCTGATGTACAACAGCGTTTTCTAACTGAATAATTGTACTTATGGAGTCAACTTCAGTCGTCCGTGGAAAACTGAGACGTACACTTATTTTCTTATTTCAGCATTTATTTTAATATAATCTATATTATTTCGTAGGATCGTTGTTGTTTTTAGATTATATTATGTTTACTATTAAATAGAGGATACTGACTTTAATGTCTAACCATAAACCGAGATTAGTCCATTCAAAATATGTAATTGAGAAGTTAACATTTTATTAGTACTAGCTGGCCCGATAGACTTTGTCCTGTCTTAACTATGAATATCGAATTAGAATTAGTATAATTAATAAAAATATATTATTCAAAAACATAGAACAATTACTATTGAAACGTTCTATGACAACCGACAGTTATGTAAAATATTATTGGCGTTATGTTTTTATAAATTTCTAATGTTCCGACTTCCTTATTTCTTTCTTCCATAAGAACCTTCTCCTGACTATAATTAACAGAACAAAGAAAAAATTAGCGAAATTGTTCCATCCGTTCACGCGTGATGCGATGACCGAGGGAAATAGAGATTCAATTTTATATATGTAGATATAAATGTAGTTAGATAGATTTTGTTACCACAATATACACCTTCCAAGTATAAAAATCGCTGACAAACGGTAAACGACGCTGATTACATCGAAAGATTCCGAGTGTATGCAAGAACAGGTACATGCATTGAATAAATTTAAAATACACGATTCAAAACGAGGAAAATTCCATTTGTTATTTGCATTTTTCCCTGATTCGCCGGTGAGTGCACCTCAGACTTTGACAGCGAGCTGGCTGTAAAATCCTTCGTATCGATCCGTTTGAAGTGTAAATTTTATTCCCTGTTCGCTGCGCTTTAATATTACTTTATACGGATAAAACTGGCATCGTTTCAGTGGTCTAATAAATGTCAATTGATAACCTAATCTCAGCTCGCAGTCCGAGCGAATCTCTTAGTCATTTAAATAGAAATCCATGCCCATAGCTCGTTATCGCTTTTATTACTGCATGCGTGATATCGACAACCCTGTTGGAGTTGTTTTCAAAATACTTAGATTTATTATTTAGCATATTGTATTGAAATTCTTATATCCGATCACTGTTAGTTATAATACTATTAACAAAAACCTTTCTCTACCCGAAAGTGTAACCAAATAGGTACTTTCGTTTGTAAGGATCAATGTAATTCTCCCTTAACGCACTGAGTAATCATTATATTTTTGGAACGAAGTTCGTTATCGCCCGGTACGAATGGAGGCTAGATATAACAAAATGTAAGATTTTTCCGTCACGACTCATTGTTTAGTGTGTTCAATATTGTACTACAGCTCTCTAGTGTAGACCATAGGTTCTCAAAGTGGGCGCTGATGCTATCTGGTGGGGCTATTGAAAATTCAAGTGATATTGGGAGATATTAAAAAAAACAGTGAACAGTGGATTTCCTTACAAATTTCTGTAAAAAATTTAGATGAAATTTCCTGGGGAGCATTAGGGATTCAATTTTCCCGAAAATGGGCGGTACACCAAAAAGTTTGAGAAACACTGGTGCTGACGGTTACCCATAGCGCGTATGCTATAGGCTCTGCCCAATCATAGATGCGCGCTTATTGATCCAATACAACCATTCAATAATATAATACGAAAGGAAATTCGTTCCACCCGAGTGTTCCACGACACTCATGCATTTTTTTGTATAATTCTTGGTAACAGTCGACAAAATGGAGATAATTTAAGATGGCCGTTTTGAATCGTCTTAGTTTTCCTCAAACACATTGGCTTAGGATTGATCGGACAGTCGACTTTCATTGCATTTTTCGTTCTTCTTGCATTGGAACTGAACTTCTTAGATAAAATACAGGTTGTTTGATAATTGCAGTTTACTTTTTTGTTAATTAATTCAACAAACACACGCTTGTTTGGTTTGGCCCACGTTACATCATATTATCGAACGTACCTACTGTATCCCTCATCCCATAATTTCACGTTTATGTCTACTCCGGTTAAACTCGATTTATTGAGGCAGTCATTTAATAATTATCTCTACATTATATTATGTGAAATGTTAAAAGGTTACCTCGGTAGCGGTCAGCTTCAATTAATATTCTGTAAAATTATCATTTTGTTTCGTTGAAAATTGACGTTAATGGAGTTATATGGTTTCTCTTTCATGTGACCTAGCCACCCGCCCCTGCTACGTACGTGTAATTGTGTTAATTATAGAATATAGACATATAACGTTGCTCCAGTGTAATAGATGCTTTTAGGCGGCATAATTTGGTAATGTATTGTTTTCACAGAACTATTGGTTTACGAGGCGCACGTGAGTTTTGTTTTTTTAGTAAACGGCGTTACTCAGAATGCTTCAATAATCATCTATACCTATATTATAAAGATTTGTGTTTTTGTTTGTACCGAGTAAACTCAAAAACTGGACGGATTTCAAAAATTCTTTCACCATTACACAATGCTACATTATCTCTGAGGTTACTTTTATAACATTTTTTTTAATGAAAATTATAAAATTAAATTTTAATTCCAAGAGAACGGAGTCGCGGACACAGCTAGTATTACATAAAGTGATAATTTTTGTTTTTTTATTCGAATTATCTTAGGAACTAACAGTCAGATTTAAAAAAATCTATTTGTATTTGATAGCGCTGTAATTCACGAATGCTTTAGGCTATTTAACATCACGCTACCACCAATGAGAGCTGGTGGCGCGGGTGATATAGTGGACTGTATTTTGCGTTAATTATTTTGGTGTAACGATGTGATACTGGGGAAAGTTTAGGACAAGAACGAAAGGTACTTACGTTTGCAAATCGTGACGTGGACCATGTAGATATTTATTTTTTCCCTTTCTGCCGGCATTGGTGGTGACTAGACCGATAGGGATCTGCGAATACAAGAATGTTAACAAATTGTAAATTCGCGGGGCGACGCGAGTCCGTTGCGATCGAATGTCAAAGAAAAGTGTGAGGCAGCGGGAGTCGGGCGAGGTAGGAAACAAGGGATGGGACAATATTGCATCGATTACGTGTTTTGAGGCGCATCAAGAAGCAAAGGTGTATTGAAAACAATTATAAAAAACGGGGAAAATAGTTCAACGCTGATGAAGTAGCGGGAAAAACTAGTAAATTATAAACCTAAACTCTACCACATTAATTACTTCGTCTATTGTGGAAAACCGTATGATAATCTGTTAAAATATTAACGTATGGAAATCCGTTTTAGTAACCGTAGTTATAGATTTTATCGCCTTCAGAGAGACAGCCGGGGAGATAAACTATGTTTTATAATACACTAGTTGTGCACGCGGCCTCGTTCGAGGGTGACTTAAAATTATTTATTCATTTTGCCGGTTGTGTGACGTTTTTATTTTTTAAGATAAGGTGTAGCGTTATGGCTGTGATCTCACCTGATCTCAAGTGACGATACGGCCCAAGTTGATAGACACGATAAACCTGTGGAAGAACTGGCGCACAAGTGCAGCTGCCGCAACACACCTATTGGTATTTGGCGGCAGAATTCCAACTTGAGGGTGGTAGGTAGAAAAAGCCCTACCACCATGCTATGGTTTCCTCGCGATGTTTTCCTTCACCGAAAGCTCGAGCTCATTGTAGGTGGATTCGAACTCACACCCCTTAGCGTGAAACCGTACACACTACCACTGAGCTAATATCGCTTGAAACTTCATTCAATACCACTTTAATCCTATTGGTGGTAGCGTGACGTTAATGAAAGCTTTCCTCAATTGCTGATCTATTAAAAATATATATATATATATATACATATATATTGATATATATATATTTAACAAGTTTTACGTTCAAGTTCATATACTATAGATATCGTGGGTATATTACTCGTTCGGGTAAGAATACTGATAATTTTGAAGAATCATTTGTACATAATTAACATTAGCTTAATTTACATATTTAGACATAGCTTATGTTATAGCATATACTATATAGACATAGCTTAATATGTTTTTGTACTCTCGAGGTACTTCGAGGTCAAATAATGATTCTTATCAAGTTCAGACACGAAATAACTTTGTGTTCTGATTCTGTACCAGATAAAAGTAAGTGTAGAAAGGTTAGGCACTTTAGTGTCACTTACCGCCCATTTCCCGTCGTATTCGTTGTCTTACAGCGGTCGAAATTTAATAATGCTGAGGTCATGAGCGAGCTGATCTAGTTTGCAGTGAGCCCGGCGCTCGTCGCTCGTACTGAATTATGTCAGGACCGACGTCAGGCGGCCGTCGCCGGTCCCTTGATTCTTCCCTCAATTACCGGCTCGGATCTTACTAGGTTTCTACTAAAACGATCTTTCGGTAGACAGAACATTTCTGAACCATGTCTATCTGAATCTATACATATAATATAACAGTATCTTAGCCAATTGAGGGCACTAATTTATTTAACTTAATATATGGGTAAAGTGATGTAAGTGATAGTTTGTATCGATGATAGCTCAGTGGCAGCGCGTAGGGACGCCGCGTCGTGGGACGTGAGTTCGAGTGCAACCATCTACAAGCAGCTTGAGCTTTCGTTGAAGGAAAACATCGCGAGGAAACCATAGCATGGTGGTAGGGCGTTTGCTAAATAACATTAGGTGTGTTCCGGCAGTGGCACTTGAGAGCCAGTCACTCCTATAAATGCCGACAACGAATCTGCGCTTCCTCTCGCCCATTCCATAAAAGAAAAATTTGATAAGAATTATGCATTGTTAGAATTCCTCACAGTTTGTTTTTGTCATAGTTTTATTATCGTTAAAGTTTATTGTTCATATAAGAAATAGCAGAAGATACATCACGAAAGGTTGAAAAGATACATTAAGAAAGGAAGTCCTAAGGCACGCCACTATGTGACATTAACTTCAAAATGCATTTTACTTTGGACCACATTTGCGACATCGTGGCCATAACGCTATCCCTTAACTATAACAAAATAGTAAAGTATATCATTTTGGTTTGAAAACAATTTGTCAAAAAACATCAAAAAAGAATTGGAATCAATACAAATGTCTGGGGGTTTTCTTCTAGTCAATATTAAAGCACGGCTTGTACCCCCGAATTCGTTTGCATATTCACGTATCGTGAACGGTATATCGAAGCCAAATTTCAGGACAATACGTCTGGTAGTTTTAGACACACCCATATTAGACAGTTATTGGTATAAACCGTTTTTCTATTGTCTAACAATGTATTTAAGCAGTTCTTAGTAGGAATTTCATTCGATACAAATACCCGGAGGTCGGTCGATTCAGATGATCGTGGCCACACACGTGTACTTATTATCAGTAGCTTTAAAACACATTCATTAATTAAACGGGTCATTTGTTTGCGTAATTAGTGTATAAGATAGAGTAGCTTAAGTAATATGGATAATTATGCTGTGATTAAATTAATTATAATTAAAACGACAATATCACTTGCATCAGAACCCTGATTTTCATGAATCTGCTAATAGGGTTCAAAGAGAACGTGCTCTATAAACAAAATATACGTATATGTTTAGCAATCAGTTATTTCGTTTGAGAGAGAAAGAGATAATTTACTCTTAATGAACAGTGTACAGATCCCGCGTCAAGGGACGTGTGCATTCGAATCCACCTGCAATGAGCTTCAGCTTTCGGTGAAGGAAAACATCACAAAGTGGTTTGATTCAAACTCACGTTGCGGTGTTCCTACACGCTACCACTGAGCTATCATCGATTCAAAGATATCTTCAAGTACTTTGATAGTTGCACCGGGATTTTATGACAAACATAGATTATACTCAACTGGAAAGGCAACTGAAGCGAGGATATTCAAGTGGCCGAACTTTGGGTTTTTTTTTATCCTGGCTCGGCAGAATGACCGTACTTCACCTGATGGTAAGCTCAGTACGGTCCAGGGACAGTAGTGACAGTGGAAAGGGAAAATGTCCTCCGAGGGAACACCCAGGACGGAAGACGGTTCCACAGCTCCAGAGTTCGAAAAAAGTATGAGAGTTTGTACTTTTTGGTTCGTGTCGGGATGGAGGCTACAGTAAAGCTATGGCTCCGTTGTCCAGCGCGGATAGATCTGATATGAAAAGGAAAGGAAAGAATTACGTGAAATAACTTCTCAGATTACTCTCAGGGAGCTCATAGATACAGTAAATAAAATACGCTAAGTGATGTTATATCCCTACGGAGTTGAAGCGGTTCTAAGTTCTTAGTAACGTCTGTATGATCAACAATGTAAGCAACTCATCGTTGCAGCCTATCTAGGGCATCTAGGAGGTATTTTGCGGATCCGTCCTAAAGATGCAAACAGTATTCTATACATGGCCGAACCTGAGTTTTCTAAAGTAGGTACAGCTGTTCCAGCGAGACCAACCGTTGCACCTTGATTAGGAATCCGAGGTTCCGCGATGTGCAGGATATGACACTCCCGATGTGATCCCTGGGATCCAAGTTGTTGTATATCAATGTCTAAGATATCGAGGTTATCACGGATTGTGCGCGAAATGCTCTGAGGAGATGGAAGTGGGAGAAAAAAAGTTTTTTTTGCCGGTGAAAGCGCACACTTTGGTTTTATTCGTATTGAACTCAACTAGATTCTTTGTTTCTTATGATGATATTAGGTTCAAAGTCTGATCGACCTCAACGACAAGTTCTTCAGGACATTTTTCTGTTTCACTTCGAACATTGTGGGGCTTACTGTTGTAGCATCCTTGCACCGTATTGTCGTCTGCATAGTGATAGATACTGCCCAATGACAGCATACCATTGACATGCAGAAGCAAGAGGGTGGGTGAAAGTACAGAACCTTGGAGGACTCAAGCGTTAACCGCCTGAAATTGCGACTTATGACCCTCAGCGAGGACTTAGGCACTACCGGCATGCGATTCCGCGAATCGAAACTTACTAATCCGATACAGCTTTATTACTGAACGTGGGTATAATACAGATAGTAATAATGATCCCGATATATTTACACAACCGATAAATAATATTACAGAATAACAAATGGGATAATTTTTATCTCACAAACAAGAGTAATTCACCGGGTTAGGCGATAAAAGTTTTTTTTTTTAATGTAAAACCAATCTAAATTGTAATTAACTTTCATCCATCCATCCATTCAACCGAAAGACGTCCACTGCTGGACACAGGTCTCTTCCAAAGATCTCCACGACGACCGGTCTTACGCATCCAGTGGATTCCCGCGACCTTCACAAGGTCGTCGGTCCACCTTGTGGGGGGCCTACCCAGGCTACGTCTTCCGGTACGTGGTAGCCATTCGAGAACCCGTTGGCACCTAACTTTCAACCGTATATTATATATTTAAAAAAAAAACTTCCGATAATAATCGTCTGTGACTGTGCTCGTGTGGACCTAAAAAATATGTAATAATTTTCGGCCATTATCGTAACGTTTTTCAACACAGCTTTACTTTTATTCGTGGTAGCGTTATGAAAAATAGCCCAAAACCGTCCTCAATTATTGTTCTATAAAATAAAAAAAGAAATATTCGAAATTCGACTGGTCCACTTTAAGATTAGCGTGTTCAAACATTTTTTTCCGTGTTATACTATTAATATAGGTAATAATACCATTGTATATAATTGATAAAAATATATCATAATATTACATAAACCTAATCCATATATACGCGAACGAAAGCTGCAAGCGGAAGTAATTTTAATGTGTTTACAAAGGATGTGGCTTTGGTTCCAAAAAGTTTACCGATACGAAACAGGGGAAGATTACCGCGAGAATGTTTTAAACAATGTTTTTTGAAGTTATCTTCTGTCGGGATAGGGAAAAACATTGAGAGTGAATTTGTTTCATAGCGCGCGCACACTGTCACCTAAATCGAGACCACGTATTTAGTTTGTACTAGGATTTAAGTGCGGCTTCGCTCGCGTTAATACTGATTTTGTCAAACAAATAGGATGACGCAATATAAAGTTTCATACAAAGTTTATTCCTACCTTTACCCCATTTCCGATAAGCATTCCGCAGGTTCCCATCTATCTCTTTACCAAAACTCATCATTATCTATTCAACGGATTAGGCGTTTATGTATGGACGTTTGTTACTCTTTCACGCAAAAACTACTGAATGGATTTTAATGTAACTTTAGCACTATATAGCTTATGCATCAGAACAACACATATGCTATAATTTATATAGATATCGCGTGAATTATCTAAAATATAACGATAAGTGTCACGTAAGTAGGAAAATATTCTGCCATTGGTGAGGTATTCTGGCGTGCGCTGCAAAAACCGTTAGAGTTACACGTATATAATATATAATGGAAATGTTTATCTTAAATAGTCCTACCGAAAATCCAAGCATATATTTTTTACGTGTAAATCTTGAAAATTGTGAACGGCCCACGTATAAAGCAATTTAAGCGATGATAGCTCAGTGTTAGTGTGTACGTCTTTGTGTCAAGGCACGTGAGTTGGAACCCACCCACCTACAATGAGCTTGAGCTTTCGGTGAAGGAAAACATCATGAGGAAACCATAGAATGGTTGTAGGGCTTTTTCTGATGCCCGACTGGCTAGCTACCACCCTCAAGATGAAAATCTGCCGCCAAATACCAATAGGTGTGTTCCGGCAGTTGCGCCTGAGAGCCAGTTCCTTCAAAGGCTTAGTGTGTCTACCATCTTAGGCCGTATCGTCACTTAAGATCAGGTAAGATTATGGCCATAACGCTAAACCTTAACTAAAAAAAAAATTGCTACGAGCACAAACGTTTTTATACCAATCTCCTTTGATATCATTTATTTAAAAGTGCGGGTACCGGAATCAGAATGATTTGACGAAATCAACATTAAAGTGAGCAAAGCCGCGGGTAAAAACTAGTGTTTAATATAATCAAGAACTGTCGAATAATATGCAACGTTACCGATTATACGGACGCAACAGAATAAATACCAACCGGCAGTATTTATTTAAATTTAGTAATGATTTAAGCGAAGGTCGTTCCAGTATCTCTGGTGACCGAGTAAACTCGGACGCAGCGATTGGTGACCCGGGATTCGCAGCGGTGACCTCCGATTCCCCAGTTTGATTCTGTCTGCCTGCTATAGTATGTAACGTTATCGCATATAGCAAATTTCCACACAGTTCCTCACAGTTTCCTCAATATTTCCGTTGGGGTCTGCTAAAACAGACCCATCAGGTACGCTGATCAGAGTTGGAGGAGTTTGAAAACCTGGTGAGTCCTATATAAAGTCTTGTCACTCGCCGGGCGTATAAAATAGAAATGGAAAAAACGTGTCTATACATTTAATTATTACAAATGATTATTCATTACATCCAATGCCCAACTGCATAGTAGTTTGTTGGCAGATATGACATCGATTTCTTAATATGAATTCATCTGGTACGTATCATATCGCACTCATTCATAAATACTTAATCTCTACTTTTAAAACTTGTACATACATACATATTCTCCCTACTAATATTATAAATGTGAATGTAAGTTTGTTTGTTACGCATTCACGCGAAAACTGTTAAACCGATCATCATGATACTTTGTAGACATATTCTTGGAGGTATAAGAAGTAACTTAGAAGATACTTTTTATTGAAAAAAAAAACTTTTTTTTACAAAAGATAAAAAAACAAATTTAATGGCTTCAATGCCATTTTTTAAAAAGATAAAAAAACAAATTGAATGGCTTCAATGCCAGTGAAGCCGCGAGTAAAAGCTCGTATATAATAATATTAAAGAGAATTCCATTATATACTTACAATATCTAGCAGAAACTGTTTTATTTTTTAAATATACGTTTTAAGTGATTACTAATTACTATTCAAGGTTAACGGTTATCTATATCTAATACTGTAAAGAAGAAATGTTTGTTTGTTTTAACGCGCTCATCTTAAGAACTACTAGTTGGATAAAAAAAAAATGTATTGATAGAGCCATCACTGAGGTAGGCTTTAGGCTACTTAACATCACGCTACCACCAATAGGTGCAAAGCTGTATTGATAAAAGTTACAGAAGCGGGCAAAATTAATTAAATAATATATACTTCCACGCGAACGAAGTCGCGGACACAGCTAGTTTTCTATATAATTTAGGCATAATGTATTTTTATCTATGTTACCCCGAACAACACAGAATATACACTGACAAATTACTTTTTTCTGGCTTTATATTAAATTAAAATACTGAAACCCGTAGGCAAAGCAGCGGGACGCCGCTACATCGCACACAGGGAATCCCTCAGCGTTATTTATTACTATAGCCTCCGGGCAAACACTCTACGACCCAGCGGGTAAATATTTCGACATCCATTTTGCAAATAGAGATTGTTGAACACGGCGACCGCTTCCGTGGGAAATAGTTCTTACAGCGAAAGCATGTGTTATTATTAAAAAAAAATTATAGTTAAGGTTTAGCATTGTGCCCACAATCTCATCTGATCTTAAGTGACGATAGAGTCCACGCAGGTAGACACGCTAAACCTGTGGAGGAACTGGCTCTCAAGTGCAGCTGCCGGAACACACCTATTGGTATTTGGCGGCAGGTTTACAACTTGAGAGTGGTAGCTACCCAGGCGGGCGTTAGGAAAAGCCCTACCACCATGCTATGGTTTCCTCACGATGTTTTCCTTCACCGAAAGCTCAAGCTCATTGTAGGTGCTTGGATTCGAACTCACGTCTCTTGATGCGAAGTCGTACACGCTACCACTGAGCTATCATCGCTTCCATTAGTGATATCGGGATTCAGTATATGTCATTCGGTATACACACGCTCGTATTCGAATCAATTGTATCTATGTATTTATAAATGTAACGGAATCTTTCCGTTTGATTATTACTAACTTAGAGTTGTCCGATTGATTGGAAAATTTGCAATAAGCTTGAGTTTTCCATGAAGGAAATTCGGTAAAGATATCATAGCGTAGTGGTTGGGTATCCTGTAATGGCTAGCTATTACTCTCTAATTGAAAATCTGACACCAAATACCAATATTGGTGTTCCGGCAGTTGCAGTTTAGAGCCAGTCTCTCCACTAGGCGCAGTGTGTTCATCGTATTCGACCACATCCTCACTTAGCATGAGGTTAGATCGTGGCTATAGTCTTGAATCTATAAAAAAACCCCAGGGTAATAGAAAACCAACGATTTTTTTTTTTATGGAATTAGGGCAACCGAGCAATCGTATCAGATGATGGTAAGTGATTACCTCCAGCCATGGATATCCACAACACCACAGGAATCGCAGATGAGTTACCGGCCTTTTATATTAGGAATTGGCTCTCGAGTGCCACTGCCGGAACTCACCTATTGGTATTTAGCGGCATATTTTCAACTTGAGGGTGGTAGCTAGCCAGGCGGGCATTAGAAAAAGCCCACCATTGTATGGTTTCCTTACGACGTTTTCCTACACCGAAAGCTTAAGATCAATATAGGTGGTTGGATTCGAACTCACGTCCCATAACGCGGCGTTTCTACACGCTACCTCTAAGCTATCGCTTCAGAGTCTACCAAAGGCGGTGTATTGTAATATGTTTTGTCTGAACTTATTTGTTATGACTAGTTTTCTTTCTCTGAAAACTTTTCTAATACATAAATAATGACGACACACTTTTTTGTTGTTTCGGGAATTTCCCCGTTTTACGTTATTCAAACTTGCCACAGTGAAAATGTGTAATGACGTTTTCTTTTATTATCAGAGTTTAATGTGACATTAACTGTAGTGTCAACTCTGCGTTTTAAATAACCGGTATCCAAAATATTTGCATATTTATTTAGCACTGTTCTTCGTCTGAATCACTTTAACATTATTATAAGTTTTCAATCACACATGTAAATTATTTTTCATGTCTTTTTGAATAAAAAAAAACACTACACACTTCTAAGGTGTGTGTAGATCCCTTTATACGTCACTAGTTTGAATAGTAACTACATTATGAGATATAATAATATAGTTGGCTGTAAGTAGGTAAACGGCCGACCCGAGGGTCAAACTATTTTAAACGTTATATGATTAAATATTCCGTTTGTTTGTATTCCTTAAAGATATGATCGTGTAGGTAATGTTGACCTATTTTTACACTGACAAGACATATTAAAACAGCCTGTAGGTAAAGCCATGTAAGTATTTCAACACATAGACAGTTAAACTGTCAGTAATAGAGTGATGTGACAAGATACGTCAAGGTTGTAAACTTTGCTAGTAGAATGTTCTCCGAGAAACGTTACCTTCTGAAATCGAATTATCCCGTGGAGTAAAGAAGATTTACGACGTTGGAATATCAATGTTATGTTGTTAACACAGTTGTAGTGTGTTTCTTAGTGAATTTGCGTTGCACCAGACCGTGTTTAACTGCCTCTTTGAGATCCAACGTTTCCGATTATGTCGTTATTCGACAAAGGGGTTGACAGCCCTGATTAGGGTTACCAGAGCAAATGAAAGGATACTTTGACAAACTTACTATTGAGTAAATTAACCGAAATTTCTCTATATTAATATTGTAAGGCGAAAGAGTTTGTTTGATTATTTGGCACTGATCTTAAGAACTACCACTCGGATTTAAAACGACTGTATTTGATAGCGAAATCATTGAGGAAGGCTTTGTGCACTATTTACATCACGCTATCGCTAATACCGCTTGAAACGATGATAGCTCAGTGGTAGTGTGTACGGATTCCGCGTCAAAGGGCGTGAGTTCGAATACGTCTACAATGAGCTTGAGCTTTCGGTGAAGCAAACCATCGTAATAAAACCGTAGCATGGTGGTAGAGCTTTCCCTAATGTCCGCCTGGCTAGATACCACCTTCAAGTTGAAAATCCAAATACCAATCCAGCCAACCAATAGGTGTGTTCAGGCAGTTGCACTTGAGAGCCAGTCCCTCCACAGGTGTGGCGTGACTACCGACATGGGCCGTATCGTCACTTAAAATCAAGTGAGATTACGGTCATAACGCTAAACCAAGACAAAAAAAAACAACAAAAAGAAATAAGAGCAAAGCTCTGTCGAAAAGGTTATTGTAGCGGGTAAAAGTTATTAAATAGTGCGTAGTTCCACACGAATGGAGTCGCGGCCACATGCATTGTACCCATTATATACAAAACCTAGGTAGATGAAACTAATTTAAAGGGATTTTATCGCAGTTATTTATTAATTTTGATCCCGAAGTTTCGAAAGCTGTTCAGCCTTCGTGGTCACTTGCGGACTGAGGTGTAGGTTGTCCAGAAATGTTCATGTCACTGTCTACCTTCAATTTAATTTTTGATATTAAGTCAGTCTCTACATCTCAGTCCGCCCCGTGACTACGAAGGCTGAACAGCTTTCGAAACTTCGGGATCAAAATTAATAAATAACCGTGATAAAATCCGTTTAAATTAGTTTTATTTCGATGAATAATATTCGCGTAAACATAAGAAATCATTAGATGAAGTTCAAATTTTTAGATTTCAATAACAAATATTATTGTTTAACAGGGTTTTCGTTATAGTAGTTTTTCGTATTATTCCGATATCGTAAAATTCTCTTCACCTGTACCTTAAGGTACTGTTTTGTGATAGTATTGGTTTAGGGATTCTACAGTACACCACGTATATATTGAATAAGCTTGTACCAGTGTGTGTTTAATTAGAATGTAGTTAATGGTATACTTTTCGGGTTTCGACTTATTGCGATCTACTTAAATATCGAGGAAAGAGTGTTTACTCTTAAAAAGCATATTTGTGGTATTTCGCAAAATTTAACGATACATGAGATCCTGAAAACGTTTTCAAAAATTCATATTTAAAATGAAAAATATTATATCAAGCAATTTTTTATTTCTCCTGCGAAAGGCTAAGACCCGAATAATTATCAAACAATGTATATAACTAGAAAGGAACGACGGCAACACACTATGCCAGGGGTTCCCAAAGTGTGCGCAGCGGCGCTCTAGTCTGCCGTAGAGAGTGAAGAGGGGCGCCGTGAAGCGAATCTCTTTACCATTCTCGTATCATTGTGCCTGTCTAATTCGACCAGCTACGTAGATTAGGGCGGCGCGACATAATAGGAAACGTGTACGTGCTCTGCTTACTGAAGAGGATTGGGAACCCATCCGCTAAGTTTATTCAGGAGACAGGCTCGTAGCTACCGAAACACGCCTTACAATTTACGATGCCGTAGTATGGTCATGACGTTTTTCATTCATCCGAAACCGGTGTTCATTACAGTGATTCGAACTCACAGCCCCAGTATTATTTGAGGTGTTTAAAAGTTCTCATTTGAGTTTAAAACTTTTTATTAATTCCCAAGTGTGCCAATGTAAACGAAGCGAATTGAAAAGAAACAAATAAAAAAATGTACTACACGTTGACTACGTGTAAATAAGTTTCCCTTTGAAGAGCTCGTGAATACTGTCTGGTAACTTGGGAATAAAATTATAATAGGAAAATATTCTCTGTATCTATCGGCTGCATAGACATGAATGCAACGGATTAATAAATCCCTCCTATTTCTAAAGTATTTCCCGACGGATCTGGAGTTGTCGGGCGGACGCTCGGCCCCTCCGCCTACTTTGCTGCTACGCAGCGGTAGGGTTGTCGCTCGTATACCCCGGAGTACTTGAGAATATAAATGCTTGGCTGCTTTGCTGAGCGCCTTTTACTTTGCCCCTACTCTGCGGCCGGCTGTAATGCGACATGCGATAGATGGAGGAAAAAATGGAGCCGTTGGATTCAAAGTTTCACTGTAATAATTATAAACGTTTTTATTAGCCACCCTTGTATCTATCAATGGTTATTTTTCTTTTTGACGGAATTTTCACCAATTAAGCATCGTCTGATGCACTTAAAACTTTATACGTGCGTCAGACACTATTGACTATATAGTAATACCATGATTCTGTTCTAATATTAAGACAAGGCTCATGGGGATAAACGATAATTACCAAGCTTTATTTAAACAAAGTATTACAACTACGAGGTCGTAGATATCGCTGAAGCATTTTTCTATATGTACCTTACAAATTGTCGGACTGTTGGCAAAACTTCCTTCCATGTCCAATCTAATTATTCATGGAATGCGCTCCCACTAGATATTAGGATGTCGATTAACCACTTCCGTTTCAAAGCCGGGGTACGTCCAATTTATGAGAATTTGTGGCGAAATTAACTAATTAAAAAGTCATTTTCTTTTATCGACATAGATATTTATATGTATTTATTGTTGGTGTTTTTGTGTAAAAATTAATAATGTATAATTGTATTCTTATAAACATGGCTATAGATAATCTTATTATTGCAATAGTTTTAATGTCGTTCATTTGTGGTTCGCTTTATGCCTAACGTCTTTTGCCATGCAATTTTTGCCATTTGCCATGCAAATGCCATGGTATTAAATACGCCAGTGCCCAATGTATAGAGTGTAAATAATAAATAAATACGACTTTTTTTTTAAGTTTGATTAAAGCGATGACAACTCAGTAGGTGGTGTGTACCGGACGACGCGTCAAGGGACGTGAGTTCAAATCCACTTCCAATGAGCTTCAGCTTTCGGTGGAGGAAAACATCGTGATGAAACCATAGCATGGTGGTAAGGCTTTTTCTAATGCCCGCCTGGCTAGCCACCACCCTCGAGTTGAAAATCTGCCGCCAAATACCTATAGGTGTGTTCCAGCTGTTGCACTTGAGACCCAGTCCCTTCACTAGGCTTAGCGCGTCCATCATCTTGGGCGACATCGTCACTTAACATCAGGTGAGATGGTGGCCATAACGCAAAACCTTAACTATAAAAATACTAGATTTTATTGTGAAAAATTAAAGTTTATATTAGTAAATTAAAAATCATTCTCGTTTTCATATGTTTCGCTACTTCGAGTGACAATTATCATACATATGTATATGGTTTATTTATTCATCAAAACATTGGACGGGCTGCGTGAGCCCGGTACAAGATATAAATGGAACTTAATTAACATGTTAATTAATGTTATACGTACTGTGTGTATTTACATGAATTTCGATGAACTGAATTTTTCGAATCTACCTTTTAAGAATCATTTTTTCATATGAGAATCCCGGTTTGGAAATATCGTGGGGGGAGTGCGTAGCTTAGTTACTTAGCTTAGAACCTTGGTAAAATGTAAAGTTGTCTCTAAAAACAAAAAAAGGCAGGTACGTACTTGACATAACACGAACCGAACTAATAAATAAACCTACAAACATCATACTACATACTAACATTATAAATGAGAAAGTGAGTTTGTTTGTATGTTACGTTTTCACGTCTAAGCCGCTGATCAAATCTGATAAATTTTGGCACAGTGATAAATGGGATCCCGGAAACGGCGGTAGACTACTTTTAAAGGAAGTGTAGTAAACAGAGGGAAACGTTTTATTACGTCATCTGATTAGTTTGACAAAATTAATATTAACGCGAGCGAAGTCGCACGTAAAGTCTAGTAATTTATAACTTTGAAAATGGAATCCTGATGTGCGCTCACTGTACGATACCCCCGACACTCCAAAATGACTCTTTACTTTGATAATTGTGTTTCAAAGACAATTGTACTTAACTTAGGTCCCACATACAGACATATAATCTTTTTTAGCATTATTTTCTTTCAAAAATACCTCTTTATTATGGTTAAATCAATTTACGGATTCCCTGTCGTCACGGTAGACTCCTAGAGACCCAGCTAATGGTAAACAGTAATTGGCGCATTGCTTTTAATACTGACAGCCCTAGTTCACCGACAGCTCGGTCGGTATGCTCCGCAAGCGCCCACTGCGCTACTGCCATATACATCGCCAGCGACCGTAAACCGATGAGTCTCATGTATTGTTCTTCCTTTAAAACAAAAAACAAAAAAAACACTTATTCTAGTTATTCTACTATTACCATTGACGGCTATAGTATTCTCTACTGTTAGGCTTCAGAGTGACCATGTTCAGTTCAAAATGATTCACTATTTTAGTCAATTATATTATAAAAGTGGAAATGTACATTACATGCGTACATAGTAATATTGCAATGAACAGGATAGTAGGACAGTATATGATTTTTTAATACCGGCCGCGAAATAGAGATATACGGTATACATCGTTATGCATCGTATAAACTATGAACGTTTCTTTTTCCAATGGAGGTATCAAAAATATCAATGAAAATAGTAATAATAAAGAATGTTAACGAACGAACGAATGAATGTGATCCTATGAACTTTAGAAGTTTTGTTAGTAAATTTTCTGTTGTTTTGGGTACTTAATATATCAATCGATACACAACATACTTCCTTGAACGCTGCCGCGATACTGACGTTTGAGTATGCCGATTGACTCAGATTCAGTGTGCCACTTTCGAAGCGCATATGCAGTATCTACATATTTTACTTACAATAACATTGAGATTAGTTAACACAACAAATAAGGTGAATATTACTATAGTTTAGAATTAAATTAAAAAAATTAACGCTGCCTTATTGCAATCTTTTATTTTTTGAAGTTGGTTATTCCACTTGTCGGATATGTTCACTAATTGTATATTCAATCTTTATACTGGCTGTCATCCATCTCCCACATACCCCTCTTAGTCCCCCCGGGCAGGGATGGGATGCATAAAAGCATTTCCCCCAAAAAAAAAGCATACCTATTTCGTTTTTAGCGACAATATATTCGACAGTAAATTGGAAAAAAAAAACACGTCGGGACAATGGAAGTGTCGTGGAACATTCGGTTGAAACGAATTTCCTAACGTAGTATGTTATTATTGATAATCGTACTATATTATTGATTAACAAATAAAACAACAAATAAATTAAAAAAAACAACAAATAAAATAATTACTACCGTCTAAAACGCAGAGGTAGGTAACGAATTGAAGGAACGATAGGAAATTTCGTAATATATATATATATTTTTTCTAGTTGTAAAAATAAACGTTTTGTTGTACATCATTCGATTCATCTAATTAATTACAATATATATGATACGCTAAGAAACATCTGTATGACGTGTACAAACTATATATGCGCAGCCGTTGAGAACTTACTGGCTGTCTTAAACCAATAAGCGCGCATCTATGACTGGGCCAGCCAATAGCATACGCGCTATGGATAACTGTCTACACTATAGAAATATAGTACTTGGAATATAGGCCACTTGGAAATTAGAAACATTGGACACAGACACAAAAAGAAAGGAGAAAAATGTTGCCAACATTTCGATAATAAATTTCTGAGAGGTCTCGTAAGATAATGTATATTTACTAATCATAACGTTTGGACTGATATATTTTATTTTGTATTACAAATATATAAACATATATGTACAGTATATTTATTTTCTTATTGGAAAGTTGCACGTGTCGCAGCTGTTGTGGGAACAACAATAGCTCTCCCGTGGGAACGAGTTTCACAAAATCCGCTATCACAAGTGTAAGAAAGAAATAACGTTTAAGACATATTGGAAATACGGACCAATATTATATCTAGATTACGTATAACAGTATAAAATTTCAGACAATTTAGCGAGTGAAAATACGCGAGAATTGTGTTTGACTTGATAGCGATGAGCTTATACCTGAATTAACACTATAAAGTGGAAAGGATTGTTTGCTAATTTTTGGATTTACCAGTCTGATTTTCAAAATTCTTTATGTTTTTATTGAGAGCTTCTATCGAATGCCAGTAAAACGAAAGTAATGGTTTTCGAAAAGGAAGAAAGTATGACAGAATGTGCAGTTTTGATTGATAGAGAACGAGTGGAACAAGTGGAAGAGTTTGTATACTTGGGGTCAATGGTTGCCAGAGATGGAAAGTGTGACCATGATATTAAGCGAAGAGTTGTGTTAGGGAATCGAATAAAATAGAAGGAATAGAATAATAGGAATAGGGAATAGAATAAGCGAAAGATGTATGTCAGGATCGTAGCAGGTGGAAGGATGTGGTCTCTGCCTATACTTATGGGAGAGAGGCATGATATTATGTATGTATATATAGAAGGAGACTCTAGACTATTTAACATCACGCTAAGATCAATATAAGCGAAGCTGTATTGAGAAAGGTAACATGAAACGGCTAAAGAAGTATAAAATAGATTTTAGTTTCACGCAAACGAAGTCTCAGACACAGCTGGTAGGATATAAGGCGCTTAGGTTTTTCGTGATGCTTGCTCGGTCTGTCTGTAACAGCCGGACCGTAGAGATCTATATCCCACCGGCTCCTTTATTACGTATTCCATAGAAGCAAAGCGATAGCAAGGCAATCACAAAAGCAGCTACCAGCAACAAATTAATATATAAAGTACACTAAAGCAGATAAATAACCCGAACTTTCGATTTCTTAGCAAATGGTTAGCAAGTAATTCTATTGCTTTGTGTTTTCAAAATGCGTGATAAGGAGACGGGGCTCCCTTTTTATGTATTTCGCAAAAGCGAAACCAGAGCGTATGCTGCAAATAATCGGTAATAAATTGGCAAATTAAATACAATAAAGCTGATATATAATACGAATTATGATTTTCATAGAATCAGCTACGTGGCCATAACTCTGCCGTACTTGTATAAAAAGCGTTAATTATTAAATACCTAAATGATGTTTTTCGAATACACTAAGCTATGTAGCATTATGTCGATGTAGCGTAAAGTAAACCCCTCCCGGGTTTGAGCGCCCTCCGCGCTCGCCCTCTAAGCCTGGTGAAGCTGTGAAAACCTTTCAGGCTTACAGTGTAGGTTACTTGTGAAAGAAAAGCGAATATTAAATAGAAACATAACATGATTGTAGTTAACTTAACATTGCTTTCTCTAACTATTTCTCACGGTACATGAATGAAAACTATGATTACTGTCAAGAGATCGATTAATCTGTCGACGATCACCGTTTCCGTACCATAATGAAAGCCTCGGTAACTGGACACACACGGGCTGCTATCGAAACGTAACGAATCAAAACAAAATCACTGTGTTTTATTTACCACCTTGGCTGTTTGAGATTGCAACTCCCAGCTGCCCCGAAATCTCTGTTGATCTTGAAATGTGTCTCGCCTACATGTAACTGATATACTTCTATACGGTGGTTGTGATGCAGCCCGATACAATTATCTTGTCCTATCAAGCAGCAATTATTAAAGTATTCTTTAAATGATACACAAAATAATGTATTTACCATTGTATATACATATAATAAAATTAGCTCACCTCGTATATCTTGTTTTGTCCTTTCTAATATTTGATAACTCGGAAATAGCACCAAAGCTTTTTCTTTTGTATGAACATCATTCTATAAATACTGCAAATTATAATGTAATTTAATCTATATATATTAAAATTAATCTCTATTTCCCTCGGTCATCGCATCACGCGTGAACGGATGGAACAATTTCGCTAATTCTATTTTTGTTGTGTTATTTATTGTCAGGCGAAGGTTCTTATGAAAGAAAAAATTATGGAAGTTGAATGGAACATTGTCAAATTAAAAATCTTAACGACAATATCAACTTCAGATAACTGTCTGTTGTCATAGAGTATTACAATAACACTATATTTTTTAATAATATTTTTTATTAATTATAACAATTCGAATTCAATAATCACAGTTAAGACGGGACAACGTCTATCGGGTCAGCTAGTCGTACATATAAATACCCACTAAGTACCCAAATTGAAACCATAATACGGTATTTAATTGAGGCCCTGAAAAGGTGCTTTTGAACGTCAAACCTACCACCCCCGTCCTCGTGAAGAATCGGTAAGAAATTCGATGTGGTTATATATTTTTATTATTACGTACATATTCAAACACAATAACAATGCATTGACACTCGTAAACAATAGACTAAGTGAAAATGATTGTATGCATGGTGTATAATACGCTATTGTCTGAAAAGGGATGAACCTTTTAGAATATATCACCGACGTGACTTCGCTTAAGATCCATTATATGAAATATAAAAGCAGAGAATTAAATGGAATAGAGATACGTTAAGAGAGCCAGCCCGGCGCAGACATTGGCGGCTAACTTTATAAAAGTTTCCATTAAGAATTTTCTCGCAAATCGAGTTTCGCACGGCCTCGGTCGATCACTTTAATGGGTTTATTCCGAGAGGAAGTTCTGCTTGCAAGCACCTACATGTGTTTACATATTTTAACTATTATATTGCCGGTATTCGATTCGAAGATTCCACTGTCGGGTT
The DNA here is from genome assembly GCA_039707435.1 of Actias luna. Taxonomy (NCBI): domain Eukaryota; kingdom Metazoa; phylum Arthropoda; class Insecta; order Lepidoptera; family Saturniidae; genus Actias; species Actias luna. The sequence goes on along the minus strand of JAZHAC010000001.1, from coordinate 19,208,986 downwards.
TCGGGGTCTTCTACCAGCATAATAAAAAAAAATACACCCAATCAAATTCCTCACCAGTTCTTCTAGATGACAGGGTGGTTTTCCGAACCGGTGGTGGTTATGACGTTCATAAGAAGGCCCTCTCAGAGACGAAATTGAGGAAAGTATTTTGATTTTAGACAATGTCAGCCTTTCATATACATCAAAAATAAATTATTAGGTACTATTACGTAGTATTTATTGCCTTGACTGATATTTTAATATTAATTTTTTACTAAATAGGTACTCTACAAAATTATTTTCCGATCGTAAGAGTTAATTAGCACCTGTTTGTTTTTGTGTAAGGTATTAAATTTTGTCGTGTTTTTTGATCTTCTATTACTAAAGTAAAAAATAAAACATAATCTTTATAAATCAGTTATCAACTATATCGGTACATTTTTATTCATATATATATTTTATAGTTATTCAAACTTGTATTCCTAGTTTGTAATGTTTGAAAGTTATAAAATAAATGTTTTATGTCCATGCTAAAAGCTTAACTCATTATGTTATCTACAAGGGTATTATTGGCTTATAAAAGAAACAAAACTCATCTGGGATCTCGGGTTGGTATCCCTCCGGGGACAGTCGATGGGGCGATGCGTTGATTGAAAGCTCGAGCTCAAGAAGGCGCCGGTTGGCCGTGGGGTTTTACTGTGTGTTCCCGACGGCTAGCGCCGGGTAAGTCCCACATACACCTCTCAGTGTTCCTGGGATGTGTAAATGCAATCCCGATGTTAAAAAAAATGGTATCTCCTGTATTTACGTTAAATCCGGTCCTATGCAATATCGGTACAGCTCACCGCGTCAGTGCAATACAAAAGGCGTCGTCACCGCATAATTGCCTTTCTACATAGACCGCTATCTTGTCTAATCAATCGCAAACTAATTAAATGTTGGTATAGTAAATTAATTGCGTCAGCTGGCCGATTGACCGGCCACGTTTCATTCGAAAATGGACTGAATTGAAACTAACTAATTTGTGTAAACCCCGTTATTTTATTACGTATTTTGCCAAAACGAAGCGATTACAAAAAACGCAATTAATCGCCAATATATGGACAAATTAAGTATATTAAAACTGCTATATAATATGAATTTGCTATATTAGCTTTTTTTTGCTGTTTACAAATATGTAATAAAGGACCGGTTTTTCAGCGGTCATTGGTAGATCGACGGAAGATTTCTACAATGGAAAACGTCTTGATTAAACTATAACTTATTTGTAAGGTTTCATCTATACCCAACTAACTACTTACCATTCTCAAGGAGGAAATCTGTCGCCAAGCAGCGATATTATGTTTTGTAAGTACATCTTAAAAACCATTTGACCCGCTCGGCCTAGCGTATCTTGTGCCACGTCGTCCATTAACATCCGTTACGAGTTTTGGGCGGGATATTAATCTATCATGTTATAATTATTATTTTAATTCAATAAACTTACGTTATTAAGTTATTTGATGTTATGTAATATAGATGACGTTTTGCGTTAAACAGATATTTATTAATGTGCATATGTGTAGTGAATAAATAACTATGCTGATTCCTCCGACTCCGTCCGCATTTTTGTTGTCAACCGCCCGTCATCGTGAAATGCTTTCTAAGTGGGCGTCTACATCTTGAAAAGGATAATCATGGCCAATTTCAAGTCCATCCGTCTAATGGTGTTAAATATAACAATATCAAGTATAAATAATTAAATTCTTTTATATATAACTCTAACTAAACAGCTTTAGCAAAAGAATAACTATATAGTTAGCGCATCGTATAACATGTTCTGCCATTCTACGTGACCTTGCGTGATAATTATGTTCGAACAGTTAACCACCGAATATGAGGCTGAATATAGCGTTTATTGTACCAAAAGTTACTGCTCTATCTCTCGGAAACACTTCATTTTTCTAAATAGAAAGTACTTTATATTATTTTTTGTCAACCTGTTAATGTGTTTACAAAACTTCACGATGAACGAGTGACAATAGCCTGACGAAGAAGCTTACATTCGCAGTTATATTATTAAGATAAACGAGATCTAGTAAAGATATACTTTATGATAGATATGTGAGATGCCCGCCGAGGGAGAGACCGACGACACACGGCTCGATTCTGTGAACTGATCACTCAATATATGTTCGCCTCATTTATTCCTAAGCGAGGGGGCTATGCGGATATTTATAAGCAAGGTATTTACACGGAGGAAGGGGCTGTGTAGCGATTGATTGTTTCGAAGGCGTGGGCGTACGTAATTGATGTTACATGATTCGTAATGATATACCGATGAACAAATCAATGACGTTATTTTACTTGAACACGTTACGTTTGATTGAACGCCATGAAAATAGGCATGTTTATGTATATATCTTTGGTTCATGAAAATGGTTCATTTCTAACCGGAAATGCGATTGGTGGCGCTGTCGTCAAGTTAATGAGTACTGGAACAAGCGGGGCAAACGATAGGTGGACTAGAATATAGTTGTGCCTTTAACAGATGATAAAAGGCACTCAATATATTCTTTATCTATCCGTTGCTTTTTGTTTATTGCGAAAACTATATTTTCTATCTATATTACATCAGTAATATCTCCACTTCAAAATCATCCTTAACATATCCAGCCCTTACGGTAAGAGCATTGTTTGTGTTTGAAGTTGAGAGAGTTCTGGCGAGTTAAAGAGTCAACTGTTTATGTTTAAAATCAATTTGTTTATATTCAAATCGTTGCGCATCGAGTACAATTGTCATGAGTTAATATATCTTGTAAAAAAACTGCTGGCTGAGCAATGTCTTACTATTCTTTATACATACATACATAGTATCACGCCTCTCTCCCATAAGGGTAGGCAGAGATAGATCACACCCTTCCACTTTCTACGATCCTGACGTACATCTTTCACTTCTAACTTCATAAGCACCTTCATACATACTCTTCGGTTATGGGTACTTTTTACCTGGCCTTTCTCCAGAACGTCCTCGATCTGGTTGAGATAAGTTCGCCTACGTCGACCCTTACCAGCCTGCCCAATCACACTCGCCTTGTAAATTTCTTTCGTCTATCTTCTTTCATCCATTCTCTTTAAATGTCCATACCAATTAACCATCCCTTTCTCTATCTTTGTCACCACATCCTCTACCACACCACAACGGTCCCTTATCACCCTATTCCTTACTTTATCTATCATTCTTATGCCAGCTATACTTCTAAGACTTCTCATCTCTTATATCTTAATATTTTTTACACCAGAAACACAATGTAATAGGATGTTTAAAATCACCTTCCTGATCTATATTCATTTTTGTGAGAATATTTTTGAATATAGTTGTTACTTTAAAACACTTGTTAATGTGAAAACAATAAACGTGACACACTGCAACTAGTTATAAAAGTCTCGAGCTAAAAGCATCTCCAGATTAAATGATTTCTTCGCGAGTCAGCTAGGGCTTAGGGAATCGCGTGCTGTCACGTGAAGTCAGGCTTGTCGTGAGTTTGCGCTACTTTACAAATATTGTAATAGCTTTTTATGCATATATATTTAATTTTGAAGCGACGGTAACTCAGTGGCAGCGCGTAGGTACGCCGCGTCATGGAACGTGCGTTCGAGTCTCAACCATCTACAATGAGCTTACTTACAACATCGTAAGGAAACCATAGCATGGTGGTAGGGTGTTTTCTAATGCCCGCCTGGCTAGCTACTACCCTCAAGTTGAAAATCTACCACCAAATACCAATAGGTGTGTCCCGGCAGTTACAAGAGCCAGTTTCCGCACAGGTTTAGCGTGTCTCCCAACTTAGGTCGTATCATCACTTAAGATCAAGTGAGATTATGGTCGTAAATCTTAACTTAAATAAATACTAGAAGAAGTATGAAAGCCGTTCCTGGTCGCTGGAAATACAGGAGATGACAGTGTCGCCAAGGTGTTTATAATAGGTATTTTATGGTGTTTGTCACCCGAAGAGTCACCACATATACTTCCGCTTTAATCTGGGCCCGGACATGCGTTTTACGCCTTGCGCGAGAGAAGCAGTAAATTCATTTGCACCACGAAAAAAGAGCTTATGATACTCCAGCTATGCTTCGTTGCATGATACCAAAATTTATCTCTGGATTCCTCAAGAATAATGCCTTATTAGATAAAAGATACGCTATCGTACTTTCTCGACCCCTGACGACGTTATACACAACATATCATATTTATTCGTTAAGTTGTTTAGTCATGAAAGATACCAAACAAAATCTGTGGCATATATAATATTAAGTTAATATGAAATTTCACATCTTCACGTACACGAAACGACATAATTTGCCTTATTTAAATATGATCGTATTCCGCATTATTCCGAAAGTACGCATTACCATAAACCAAAAAAGAATACGATTTATATTCATTTGCATGGTGGTTCATAGTATGAAGGTACGTAACATCCCTCTTAATTATTATATATATACAGTAGAACCTTGTTAATTCAAACCTCTATAAGTTGAATCACCTCCAAATCTTGAAAAAAAAAATTCTCTTCCCTTCAAACACCAAAAGCTCCACCCTCTTTAAGTCGAAAACTCTATAACCTGAATCTTTTCTGCATCTCCCTTGATGTTCGACTTATAGTGGTTCTACTGTATATATATATTTTTTTTACGTTTTTTTTTTTTGATATTATTTAAGTAACGCACCTAACGAAGTATAGTTTCCAGCATTTTAGCATTCCGTTTTAAGATGAAAATTAATTTCCATCGAGTTCTTATAACGCTGTAAATTAAGTTTAACTTCAGAAACCCACTTAGATGCGTTTGCTGTAACGTGCACCGCCACGCTAGGACGCCACAGAGTAACAACTTACTAAACAATTTATTTAGTAGCTCAATTAGCGAGTTCCCCGCATGAGTCGATGTTCCAGTCTGGTGTATTTAACTTCAATAGGTACAAACTTTTTTATATTTAAGGTTTTAGGCCATACGGCCCAAGTTGGTAGACACGCTAAACCTGTGGAGGAACTGGCTCTCAAGTGCAACTGCCGCAACACACCTATTGGTATTTGGTGGCAGATTATAAACTTGAGGGTGGTAGCTAGCCAGGCGGGCATTAGCAAAGCCCTACCACCATGCTATGGTTACCTCACGATGTTTTCCTTCACCGAAAGCTCAAGCTCATTGTAGGTGGATTCGAACTCACGTACCTTGACACACGTCGTACATACTACCACTGAGCTAAATTACCAGAAACAACTGAGCTTTTGGTGTAGAAAACATCGTGAGGAAACCGTAGCATGTTGATAGGGCTTTTTCTAATCTCCACCTAGCTAACTACCATTCCCAAGTTGAAAATCTGCAGCCAAATACCAATAGGTGTGTTCCGGCAGTAACATTTCAGAGCCAATCCCTCCTATAAAGGCCGGCAACACACCTGCGATTCCTCTGGTGTTGTGGGTGCCACGGGCGGCGGTGATCACTTACCATCAGGTGACACGCTTGCTTGATTGCCCGCTATTACATAAAAAGAAAAAACTTCAGAAGCCATAAACCTTATCGTATTTCGCAAAAGAAAAGCGATACCAAAAGTTGCAATTAATTAACGATCAATTAAAAAATTAAGAACACTATACCTGAGACATAACACTAATTAGCCATTGCGAATCAAATTTTTATCGATTTTATATCTCGATATACATAATAACGGGACGGGAAACGCTTTCGAATTGCTCACAGTTGTTTATTAAACTGCCCCGTTAAATATATCCCTCTTTTGTTGAATAAATAAATAGCGTGAATTCCGCTGACGGCATATAACTGTTTTATCTCATAATGCCGCGTTCAGAACGCAGATAATCGCGTTGTTAGCAAATAGTTCATTTGAATAGGCGATTATCGTTTGGCGGCCACGGATAAATTAAAATTTATTGCCAAATCTTCTCGGGCACACTTATCAAATTATCTTTGATATACAATCGATTCGCAACATTCATCCCGTGACTTGTGTTTCGTCGACAAATCATAATCGATTCACTATTCTTACTTTCCTTAGGTATATTAGAATTGATAACAGCTGAGTTTTTTTTTATATGTGAACATGACTCGAGCGGTGTGACTCTGAAACGGCGGGACAAATTTTGATTAAATTTTCAGACGATAGTTAAAATACCGGTGATTCTGTGAACTTACCTGTGTGAGCCCACGACTTTTAGAAGTTTTGTTTGTATAGTTTGTACAATATCGCATTGAACAAGTAAATTTTCTATTATTTTAAGACAATTGATGTATAAATCGGTACACAACATACTTCCTTGAACGCCGACACGATAGTGAGGATTGGGTGTGCCAACTGTCACAAATTCAGCGTGTTACTTATCAATCCCAGTATGCCATGTATGTTTTCATTGTGAATTTTTTATGGTATTCTCGGACGTTTGTGGACCGGACCATTGTGGAAACAAATCAACGGGACAACGTCTACAGCTTTTAGCTAATAAATGTTTGATTACATTGTATAAACAATTATAAGGCTAGGAGACAGAGTACCTCCCTTCAAACGCATTGTGCTAATGAAACTGTCGCGTGTGTTTGCAGTTTGAAACACAATTTGTGCAGTATGCAAGCGCTACGTTCCAAGGTTAGCATTTAATCATGGAAGAATCGTTTTAAACGCGAAGTAACGTATTGTATTTTTCTCCTTTATTAATATTGAAAAACTATTGAATGTTATACTATGTATCTCTGTTACGGAGCGTTGATGAGTATATATAATTTGTCAAATATAACATCACTTGAGGCAATGAACAATTTGCATGGTGGTAGGGCTTTTTCTGATGACCGCCTGGCTAGCTACCACCCTCAAGTTGAAAATCTGCCGCCAAATACCAATAGGTGTGTTCCGGCAGTTGCACTTGATAACCAGTCCCTCCACAGGTTTAGCGTGTCTACCAACATGGTCCGTATCGTCACTTTAGATGAGGTGAGATAATGGCCATAACGCTAAGCCTTAACTATATAAAAAAAAGGCAAACTACAAAAAAACAAGTGTGAAATATAATATTAATTTACAAAGACTAATAAAGTAACCAACGGAAATCCAAATCTATAATTTTAGGAGTAGGCCGTTTTTTTTTTTTTTTGTTTTATAAGACGTGACGAGAGTATTGGCCATTGTTCCGAGTTGGATAGGAGGTGTAAGGATATGATAAGCACTACATTATTATCTCGTGTAGTAGCGGTCGTGAAACGCCCGGGCTCTCGTCTGCCCGGTTAGTGAGGCGCCGATCGCTCCCACTCAAGATACCCGCGACACTGTCATCGCCTACACCGTGTTATTTATACAGAAATTACAATCAGCTTGATATGTTTACAAAACATCGTGTAACGATCTCGTAAATAAACTCTGGCACGTGAGGACGTGACCCGTTTAAAGATATGTAGCTGCGCCTTTACTGTTTTTACAAATGAAACTGCTGAGGTGACGATAGGAAGAGTAATATTAAGGGATGCGCACGTTTAGGCATGTCTCGTTACGCGAAAGAGATCAAAGATATAACGGAGAGAGATAGAGAGAAAACCTGTAATATACAGTATATCGAATACACAATTAAGGCTGGCAACGTGTCTCTTATGTCTTGCGTAAATTTTGTATATCTCTGGATCTGATTCTAAGTGTCTTTTACTACTGTAAGAGAGTTTTACTAAATCTCTCTTATTATTTATTTTTTTGTTATTTCCACGATGAAGTGAGGACAGCTCAGTTGTAAGTGTATACGGGCGCGGCGTTCAATGGACGTGAGTTCGCATTCGTGCAATGAATCTAGCTTACGGTGAAGAAACTCGACCGTGACGAAACTATAGCGTGGTGGTAGGGTTTATTATAGTACCCCCTGGCGAGTTGCCTCAGGTTGGAAATCTGTCACCTATATATAAGTGAAGTGAAATATATAAGTGATCCCACAATTGCACTTGAGAGACAGTTCCTCCACTAGGCTCAGCGTGTTCACGACCTTAGGCCACATCGTCACTTAATAACATATTAGTTAAATAATCGATGTAAACTATATTATACTAGCAGATCCAACAGACGTTCAGTCTTAACTATGAATATTAAATTGGAATTAATATAATTAACTTTTTAAAAAATATTCAAAAACAGTATGATTACTATTATAATGCTCTGTGACAACTGACAGTTATGATAAATATAAAGATAAATAATATTGGCGTTAAGTTTTTATAAATTTTATAATGTGCCACTCAATTTCCTTAATTTTTTCTCGTGACAATAATTAACAAAATTGTTCCAACCGTTCACGCGTAATACGATAACCAAGGGAAATAGACGTTCATTTTTATTCGGAGATTATCAGAGAAAATTATTTGATATACACACGAAGGACCAATAAAGTGTTTTCATATTAAAACGTAATGAAATTCATATAGTTCAGGTTAATGGCTTTGGCAAGTGCAGCGTTCTGTTACGAATAGATCAGCTCGCGATGAGTGCGTATCGGTTTGCGGCCCTATCGAGCCGCGTGACCGAAGTGTTCGCACTCAATTACAATAATTGAGATGAATGCAATCGGTCCGCGTTATGTCTATTGAAGTGTCTCACGTGACACGTCCTTACGTACGCACGGCTGACGTTTTCGAAGCACCGGCAATCGACTCAGTCAATCGCGAACACGACCGATCAAACTCATTAAAATCCTGTACATAATTGGCATGCACCGGTCCATTATGTACGCGACCGAATGCATTACACGCAAATTATTATTACTAGAGTAATGAAACACTGCGGCTAATGTTTTTGAATGGATCTGTCGTCCTTGTAAACCAAATTATAGGGTAAGAATAATAAGTATTACTTTTAGGTATTGAATGAAATTACAGTTTTTATTATCACAATGTACCGGCTGATAGCGTATTTTTGAGTGACTACAGTTCACCGTGTATATCTTAGAATCATAATACAGTCTTTTGGTACAAATAACTGATAATACATCACATAATCACATAGTCATAAACTGTGTGGCTAAACTGTATCCTACATGTATCACTATTATAATAATAATAACTTATTACCAATACCAAATATTGCTGAACATTCGGAAGAAATCCTTGCCAAAGAACACTGATTCCTACCTAGGATGATTCGCGAGGCTATCGAAAAAAAATATATCCAAATTTCAATAGAGAAGATGATTGGAAGCAAGCACAAGCCTGGGATCCGATTATGCGTTTAATTAAATCAGAACCCAAAAAACCAATTGCCAGACCACAATACACTCTGAGCTCTGTTTGCGTAGATCGGAACACAGACAAAATTAAAAATTAAACTGAAGGTAGACACTGTAACATTAACTTTTCTGGACAACCTACAGCTCAGTCCACGCCGTGACTGAAAACGCTGAAAAGCTTTCGAAACGTCGGGATCTAAATTAATAAATAACCGCGATAAAAAACCCCGTTTAAATTAGTTTTATTTCGATGAATACCATATATTATTACAAAAAATTTCCATGTTGCCTCATACTATATGGTAAAAGGTCAGACTGATGCTATGCGGCATACAACGCTGGTTTTTAGTCTGCCCCAAGCTTTATTCATTGTTCATATAAGCGCAAATTGCAGATCGGCTCCGCACTTTACACAAAAATTAAAAAAAAAAAACTTTTCAAGAACATCAATCTTTACCTTCATAGTAATTTAATTATCGATTGTAACAATAGATACAGGAAATCTACGTTGCATATAAAAATAAATTAAGTTATGAAGTACAGTGTTTGAGTGTACTGCATGTGAGGTGGAGGTTATTCAAGATTTTGAAGCGATGATAGCTCAGTGGTAGTGTGTATGACTTCGCTTCAAGGGACGTGAGTTCGAATCCACCTACAATGAGCTTGAGTTTTCGGTGACGGAAAACATCGTGAGGAAACCATAGCATGGTAGTAGGACTTTTTCTAATACCCGCTTGGGTAGCTACCACCCTCAAGTTGTAAATCTGCCGCCAAGTTGTAAACCAATAGGTGTGTTCCGGCAGCTGCACTTGAGAGCCAGTTCCTCCACAGGTTTAGCGTGCCTACCAACTTGGGCCATATCGTCACTTAAGATCAGGTGAGAATATGGCCATAAAGCTAAACCTTAAGAATAAAAAAAATTCACGTTCGGTCAATTTGTTTTGTTTAACCCATTCCTCCCCACTGTTATATATTTAGGACTCTATTTTCAAAATTTCTTTTTACATATTTGTAATGAAGTTCATATTTTTACACTATTATTCTAATAAAATAAATTTTTCATCGCTGTAAAAAATGTTTAAATAATAAAAATAAAAGTCTTAATACGTAAAAAGACATTTTGAAAGTAGTGTCCTAAAAATATGACAGTGGGGAGGAATGGGTTAAATAAGTCAATGCATATGTTTCTTTGAATGCCATATGGGATTAACTGCGGTTGCGTAATGAAGGAGGCAAGGCGTTCCAAATTTTTTTGGTCTTAACTAAAACCTCATCTGAATGCCGCTTCCGTGTGTGTAGGTATCATTGTTTTGTCCGCTAGAGTCCGCCTTGCTAGAGTGTCAAATGCACTTTAAACTTATTAAAATACTTACTAACTTCATTCAGTATGATGGTTTTATAGTTACTAATATTTTTCGTACCATCCATAACAGATTATCATATTTCAGTAATGTAGATAGAACCAGAACAAATTATTCTAATACACCGCGCTCGTGAAACTCTCTGTCTATTGAAGAACACTCTATAAAAATCCGATTAGTTCTTTTAAGTTTCTCGCGTTCAGGGAGAAAGATTTTGAAGTGATGATAGCTCAGTGGGTAGTCGGCACGGAAACTGTATCAATGGACGTGAGATCGAATCCCTGCAATGAGACTGAGTTTTCGGACAAGACTATACCTGATGAAACTGTAGCATGGTTGTAAGGCTTTTTCTAATTTCCACCTGGCTAGCTACCACTCTCAAGTTGACAGTGTGGTAGAATTTCAAATAACTATAGGTCTTCAGGACTGCTTTCAGGACTTCCGCTTGGCTTACCGAGTCCTCCATCTTGGGTCACTTAACATCAGGTGAGATTGTAGCAATAATGCTAGTCCTATAAATTTTTAAAAACGTTCGCATTCTCTTATTGTGCTCGACTAAAGTGGATTGTAAAATATAACTTGACACATGCATTTTGCTTCGCCTCACGAAAAGTCCGTAAAGGTCAACTAAAAGTACCGCTATCATTTTAGAGTGTCGTTTGCACTTTGACAAGGTTAGTGAAATATTCCTGCGGTATGATATTGACAGAAATTTTCTTAATATAAATAATAATATTAATGAGACCACCTTTTACATGCGGCTTCGCTCGCGTTAATATTGATTTTGTCAAACAGATTGAATGACGCAGTAAAAAGTTTCATACAAAGTTTATCCCTCTTTTAATCCCACTTCCAATGAGTTTCTCGCGAGAAAAAGTAATCTATCACCGTCTCTAGGATCCCATGTTTATCATAATCGGTTCAGCTGTTTAGGCGTGAAGACGTAACAAACAAACAAACTCATTTTCTCATTTATTTAAATTAATATGATATGATGATATGGAGTGTCGCCTTCGTAGTGAGAAAGTATATTGTCAATTCGATATAACATACTCGTGTCCTGTTATAGCGCTGTAAACGAATCCAGTTACTCTTGGAGCAGTATAGCGCTATCAAACAATGACTACTTAACAAGTATATATTTAGTCTCGGCACTAAGAGTCGATGTCAGATTGTATTTCACTTAGTATCGGGCAGTAATGTCCTGTAATTCGACCCGTATTACATATTTTGCTAAAGCAATGCGTTATTCGCTAAATAATTTATTTGGTTCGTCAATTTCATCTCAAGGCGGTAGGCTTTTTCTAACGTCTAGCCGGCTAATAATTTCTTTGGTTCGTCAATTTCATCCCAAGGTGGTAGGCCTTTTTCTAACTCCTACCCGGCTAATAATTTCTTTGGTTCGTCAATTTCATCTCAAGGTGGTAGACCTTTTTCTAACGCCTACCCGGCAAAAGAACACTTTCATGTTGAAATTCAGTCGCCAAATACCTATAGGTGTGTTCCAGCAGTTGCACTCGAGAACCAGGTCTACCACTAGGCTTAGCGTGTCCACCATCTAGAGCCACATCGTCATTTAACCTCAGATAAGATCGTAGACATAACGCTAAATCCTATATATATATATATATATATATATATATAAATGAGTCACTATTTTCCTCGGTCATCGCATCACGCGTGAACGGATGGAACAATTTCGCTAATGCTTTATTTTTTGTATTAATTATTGTCAGTAGAAGGTCCTTATGAAAGAAAAAGTCAAGGAAGTTAACGGAACATTAGAAAAAATAAGAAAACTTAACGACAATATTAATTTTACAAACCTGTCACTATAATAAGCCACCAATATTCGTAGTTAAGACAGACCAACGTCTGTCGGGTCAGCTAGTATACTATAAAAATGGTATTATTTATCAAATTTAGTTTACTTAATTTGTCAATTTATTGCCGATTATTTGCGACTTTTGCTATCGCATTGTTTTTGCGAAATGCGTAATGAGGGGCACGCTTGCAAACTGTAACAGAATTATTCAGGAGTAATTAAATTCAGTGTGTAGTTAGTCATTGGGAAAATACCGCTTCATCGGAATCGTGTGCCTTTGTGACTGTATAATGTCCTACTTCCTACATAGTATATTCTGAATCAACAATATCAACATATAGTATACTTTTATCTCATGAATAGAATGAATTTCCGTAGAATAAGGAGAGTAATAGTATAGTGCGCAATAAATCATTTTCCTTAGGTCAATATGGATTTAATTTAAAAGTATATATAACCTACAATAGCTTATATGTAGTTGTGTCATTATGATCAAGTATGGCGAGGAATGAATTGTAAAGCGATGATAGCTCAATGTGTATAACTTTGTGTCAAGAGACGTGAGTTCGAATCCAACCACCTACAATGATCTTGAGCTTTCGGTGAAGGAAAACATCGTGAGGAAACCATAGCACGGTGGTGGTCCCAATAGGTGTGTTCCGGCAGTTGCACTTGAGAGCCAATTCCTCCAAAGGTTTAGCGTGTCTACCAACTTGGACCTTATCGTCACTTAAGATCAAGTGAAATTATGGGCATAATATTAAGCTTTTAACTATATAAAAAAATACCTAAAGCCCTAGCTAAGTTGTCTAGCGTATATACGTACTATATATGTTTTGTGCTACACTCGATCATAGTGACACTAGTACCTATAACATAGATCACATTTTCAGCCATTTACAATATGAGACATCGCGAATCTTTAAAGGATAAGTTTCCCGAATTGAGTATTTTAACTTTGCCCTCCCAATATATTCTTGATAATTTAATGTATGTCTGCAAAAACATACAAAAGCTAGATTTCATTGAAGACCGCCATAATTTGAATACTAGAAATCTCGACCAACTGGCGAGTGCCCTATTTTAGACTGAGTAAGACAAGTAACAGTTTTTTAGGTAATAGTGTCGAATTTTATAATAAAGTCCCAAAGCATATTACTGAATTGCCGGACAGTAGGATCAAAAACCATGTCAAACGGGTTTTGATGTTAAAAGGCTACTATAGGGTGGATCAATATGTGAGCGATCGTGATGTCTGGAATCGACGCCCCTCTCTGTACATCCGCTAATAACTACTGTAACACATTAAATTATTGTATATAAGAATAAGACTTAAATAAAAAAAAGATGCAGATCGAGTTTCCTGCCGGATTTTCTCGATGACTGCGTTACTTTCCGAACCGGTAGTAATTTTAACGTGCATAAGCGCTTGCTTCGGGCCTAAATTGAATAAAGATTCAAATTGATTTGAGTATTAACACCAATATATTGCTAATATTACAATGAAACCCGAACAAGGTAAAATGTTGCTCGTACAAATAATAGACACTCGTACCGTCACAACCGTATGCGAAACAACAAAACGGAATACTCACCGGTGTTCGAGATAGTTCTACGTAACTTGTTCTAGAATAATTATTGTTTCAGGTTGGATTTCTGTTAAAGTTTAGGCAGCCGATCTAGTGCAATGTTGCCGCTGGTCGCTTCGCCTGGGCTTAATTAAGCTCCTACGCGGTGCACACTACAACACCTCCGGCACGCGACCGGGGCCGTGGCCTCTAGGCATGACAGGCATACAATCCTACGATTTAATTAAACTTTACAGTAAAACAAAGGGCTCTCTCCAACGCAGGGCCTAGTTTAATTAAATTTCAAACAGAATAAACGTCACCGTTAGCCCTTTCAGCTTAAACACTGATCGGTCGTGCGGTGTTGCGATATAATACGGACCTACCGGCATTCACTGCTTTCAATTTCAAATTTATTCCTATTTAGAAAATTATTTTGTTCTTTAACGGAGACGAAACTGGAACCCGGGATATCAGGATAAGCCTGGTTCAAATAACGGGCTTCAATAATATAATACTTTAAAAAAAATTTAAAGCAAATTATTACTAACTAGCTGACCTGATGAACTTTGTATGACCTTAAATTGATTTTCTTCATTCTCGCTTAAACTCACTAATGGTTTAACCTATTTTGGTTTTTTCTTTTTAACAAATGTTCTCGAGTTATTAATAGGCACGCGCCGCTGGCCCCGCGGCCGGTACCGCCGCAACCGCTATGTCCCTGCATTTTAATTCTGTAATATCTTTGAAAATATTCATTTAAATTCCATGCTGTTCATACTGATCTATATCAAATGCACAGTGTAGTTAGGGTACTTAGTTGGATAAGAATTAATGCTGTATTGCTTAAAATCGCTTCGTAAATAAGCCATTATTTCTCGTAAAAAGTAAGGGACAAAAAATGATTATTGTGGGTTATCCCCAACATATACCATCGCGGATTTTGTTGTAGACCTTTTTAAGGTGTACAATACTGTAGTACATTTTTTTTATCTATTTCGTAGGGTTCAGCCAGCGTTTGCAATGTAAGCGCAAAAAATGTGTTCATTTACATCACATTAGAAACCTCTGAAATTATCAGTGTTTCTCTACTATATTATGCATGTGTTATACATATAAACCTTCCTCTTGAATCACTCTATCTATTAAAAAAACCGCATCAAAATCCGTTCCGTAGTTTTAAAGATCTAAGCATACATAGGGACAGACAGACAGCGGGAAACGACTTTGTTTTATACTATGTAGTGATATATAATTTAGCAAATGTATAAAGGTGACTAAACTGTTTATAGGTAATTTTAAGCACGGTAGTCTAGAAAACTGTGTATTAACCCCAGAGTTACCCCAAAACGTGCACAAACCAAAATGGACAAAAAGGAAGTGTATTCTATCGGATACAATTGCTTAACATACCGCGCATTTGCTGACTACACCAAATGTAGGGTGCTCACAGTTCAGAACAATTATCTTATCAGGAAAATGTGGCATCAGTCAGAGAATCCTACATCAGCATCAACAATAATGATTAAAGTAAGAATTACAGTAAGTGCGCGCAACATTTGTATCAACTATTTAAATCCAAGTTGTTCAATCACGAGACGACCGTAAGCTTTACGAGCTTCAATAAGAGAGATTAAATCGTAACACGGCATTGTGACTGTATCGGATCGTTAACACGGTATAATCGATAAACAACTCCGACCTGTGAAAGACCAGCTATCTTAAACAGGTCATTGCAGCCATACCGGTTTGAAATCCTGTGTGGTTGGTTACATTTACCCGTTCCGAAACATGGCTATCCAAAAACTACGACGAATACCTGACTGGTAGATGTTTGAAAATTGTTTCCTGTCTCTGTCAGTATTGGGGATTGATTCATTCGCCGTGGATATTTGATGCTGCTTCTTACTTGAGGAGTTTCCACACGCTTCTCGTGGCATGCCCGGCGCTTTGCGAGCTAAGTACGAAAATGCATATTTGCGTCATGGGGAAATAAATAGAGATGTTTTTGAATTTGAAACAATGATAGCTGAGTCGGTGCCTTGTTTGGATGTCACGTCTAGAGACGTGGGTTCGAATCCGTCTACAATGAGCTTGAGCTGTCGGTTAATGAAAACATGGTGATGAAACCATAGTATAGTGGTAGAGTTTTACCTAATGCCTGCCTAGTTAGCTACCACCTTCAAGTTGAAAATCTACCCCTAAATACCTACAGGTATGCTTGGGCAGTTGTATTTGAGAGCCAGTCCTTCCACTACGCTTTGTGTATCGACCGACTTGGGGCACATTGTTATTTAAGATGAGATTGTAGTATTAACGCTAAACCTTACATATAAAAAAATGGTTGCAGATATCTAACACCACGTTAATAAAAGAAATAATATATCATGAATTGAGATATTTCGTAAGTTATTTCCCAGTAATATTTATTGTACAATTAACATTGAAATAGAGTATAAAAGGCAGACATGATATTAATTAGCGCGAGCGACGGTCCGCGCGTTACCGCAGCGTAGCGCTCGCCCTGAAATTGCATTGGAACCGTCAAGGCCACCACACCAACTGATCTCAGCACACACGTGCTTCGCTATTCCTGGGCACATTGTTTATTTATGGAAAACGCGACATTGCCTGTAAAAAGTTATTTTTAAACTAGCCTTTATTACGGTGATTTATCGTTGAATTCTCTACGTCGTTTTTTTTTATCGTTCGCTATTTGATATTTACTTGTGTACATGTAATGAATTGTTTATTGCGACGCGGATTACTAACCGATTAGACAAACAATAGGCTTTAAATTCTGTTGCTGTTAATACTTTAAACAACAGAAACAAGAAATACCGAACCTTTTCGTGTAATTCCAAACAAATTAAATTGTGTTTGCATCGAATCTGTACATTTAAACTACTATTGGAAATTATTTTGTAGGAGGAAAAATATTTTGTGTTATAAATAAATAGGTAATCGTAATTATTTATTACCGGACCGCACAAATAGGAATACGATTGATTACTGAGTGATATATAATGATGAATAAAGATGAAAGATTTACCATATACGTTGTGTGGCAACCCTAGTAAATTGTATGCGCTTGGACATTCATGTAGGCATTCAAAGCTCATAAATATTCCGGTGAGCTCAGTCATCAGCGACAACGCCTTCGATTCCTGGAACCGAGGTACGTGCATACGAACCGCGTGCCGCCGGTCGGGAGCAACGGCCTGGCCCGCAGCGGGTCGCGGGATCGATTCCGGCAGTCCTTCACGTAACTGATTTCGTAAGCAGCATAAACACGTGGTAACGTGGCTCGTTATTCTTGTTTACATTAAAATAAATATTGCAATACACATAATTATATTAGGTAATTGGCTTGTAATAGGTATTTATATCGTATTGAAGGATGTGAGAAAGCCTTTTAAAATGGTAAAAAGTGAATAATAATAATAGAAGGATGAAACCTATTGGAAAAGAAAGAGAATATAACAAAAATAAAAGGAAAAATAAATTACAGGCAATCTGATGTCGGGAAGGGAAGGGGGTGAGATTTTAAGGGTAAAAAATGGTTTATCTCGATTTCCGGCAAAACTAAAAGTTCTATGGAAAAAAGTTAAATGGCAAAGTTGTAGGTAATAAAAAGATTTACAACTTTTATATTTACACATTTTTCACATAACTTCAAAATTTATGTAAAAAATTCAAATAACCAAGGTTTTTGTATTTTAATTCTATCTTTTGCAAATAACATTTTTTTTTCACGAAATTTAGTAAAATCCTACATTTTTATGTCCCAAACAAACTATAATTTATTTGATTTAAAAATATTTATCCTTTCACCTTATTTTGACTTATTAGCGACAAAGCACCCTAATTTTCAATCGATAATTCTCACGTCAAATTATCACATTTAAAAAAAAATCTTAGTGGGATTTTTCTTCATTGTAATCTCTACTCTCTACTTTTTTACTACCCTCAAGTTGAAAATCTGCTGTCAAATACCAATAGCTATGTTCCGGCAGTCGTTCTTGAGAGCCAGTCCCTCCAAAATAAAGGCTGGCAACGCACATGCGATTCCCCTGGTATTGTGGGCATCCATGGGCG
Source organism: Actias luna (assembly GCA_039707435.1). NCBI lineage: Eukaryota > Metazoa > Arthropoda > Insecta > Lepidoptera > Saturniidae > Actias > Actias luna. The sequence goes on along the minus strand of JAZHAC010000001.1, from coordinate 19,190,907 downwards.
GCGGCAATCACTTACTATCAGGTGACAGGCTTGCACGATTAACCGCTGTTACGTAAAAAAAAAACTTTTCACAGACTATAAGAGCTTAATTTCAATGCAATTGAGATAATATTGTGCAATTTATTGTGACGCACAAAACACATTTACATAAATATGTCTTCTTTTAATTGATGACTGTTTTAATTAGTCCATGTAAATTCGTGTGTAATACACCGCTTGTTAAAATTCATTTCCTATATTAGTATTGCGGCATGAGTCAGATTTAAACGCAATTCCTATCCAATAATATCTATTTTCTACATTGTATAATTTATTAATGTTAGTAATCTACCTGAATTGTCTTTTACTGCCGTTGGGGCCATATGATAAGTTTTGCTTTTAGGTCCATTGTAGATGTACCTTAAAAATGAATAATACTGTAAATATAAGAATGGACCATAATCGGTATAATAGAACATAGATAACTGATAATGAATATCTCTTTGGATGATATTTCTATTAATCAAGAAACCTTAAATGGTTTTATTAATGTTCCACTTCTATATTAATTCGATGAGGCCCAAAGTTTGCAACTGTTTAACTAAAGTTTGAGTATTCCTAACTGCCCCTGTGCGAAGGTGGCAGGAGAAGCGATAATCATGATACTTGCTTAATAGATTTACTATTTAACTGTATCGGAGAAAATTTGTACATATCTTTTTCGTTTAGAAATTTATAATCACAACTTTGCTGTCGGTTTAGAAGCCAATATACTATGTTTTGAATTTTCGCCTGTCTCTTCCCTGTTCTCTCTATTTTGCCAAACTAATATTTTGACTTGGTGATAACCGATGCTGTAAATTAACCGAATTAATAACCGCCTAAACGAAAGGATTCTTTCGTGATAAAAAATTTGTCTGTTTCCAATAAGTTTGATGCACCATTCTATGATCCGGTTGCCCATGAGTTAACTGAAAATTTTAAGCTGCTTCTCATTCTCTATAGTATACGACAGTACTAAATATAGCATGCTGTATATGAATCTATTTTCCACCGCACTTGGTACACATATTAAGTATGGTTCAAATTTCTTTCCAGTGGTTTAACTTGCTTAAATGTTTTGGTATTTATGTATATAATTAAATAATGGATTATTGTATTTGTTTATATAAATATAGTATATATATAAATGAATGAATCTGTATTTCCCTTGGTCATCGCATCACGCGTGAACCGGTGGAAAAATTCTTTGCTAATACTTTTTTTGTTGGGTTAATTACCACGAAGATAAGGTTGTTATGAAAGCAAAAAGTTAGGAAGTTGACCGGAATATCAGAAAATTTATGAAAATTTAAAAAACCAAACGAAAATATCAATTTTACATAACTAGCTGTCAGTTGTCATAGAACATTATAATAATGAACACTATCATTTTGAATATTTTATTTTAATTAATTATACCCATTCGAAGTCAATATTCATAGTTAAGACGGAACAACGTCTGTCGGGTCAGCTACTAATATAATATATTTCTTATAGTTATGTCTTAGTGTTGTAGTATCACGTTAAGGATGACTGTCAGAGAATGCCTATGACATTAAGCCCGGAATTGCGTGCATTAAGTGTAAATAAATCTTCCAAGTTTATTTCAATTTTCCGATACCGGTTTTGTGATAAAATAAACAGAACACGAGAAAGAAGTCGTGTACACAGCTAGTAGGAAATCAGTGTGTTTGTTTGTTCGTCGAGAAATTGATAAGAGGATTTTCTAGCGGTGACCCAGGAGACACCGGTGCGGCGTGGCCTATTTTATCTTGTGCTTAATACAAATTACCCAATTTAGGGAATCCGCAGCACGTATCTGCGGACCGGTACCGTTAATACACTAAGTATTATGTAAGCGTTACAACACAGTTATGTATCCACTTATCTAATTACCGCTTAATTATGGATCCTAAAAAAGGTTTCCTCGTTATACTCGTATGTATGTAACATAAATAAATTCGTGCTTATTATAATGTTGTAAGTTTTTGTCGGTACCTTGATCAACAACATTATATTTTTTATTTATAAACATAACTAGTTTGATTATGTAATAGGATTTTATGGGGCATATTGAGGTGAAGTGTATAACTTGGAGCAGATGCAAATGTGAAAACTACATCTCTTTCGTCAGCAAAATAAGCGGAAGAGTTACAGCGCCTGTGATTTTATTCGGTATTTCCGGCGATTCGCATTGGATGAGTACCACATAGTCAGGAGGGAATACGTAGAAAAATAAATTGTTTTGACAGTTTCCACAAAAACTAAACGTCTACGATACCATGGTACCTGCGTATTCGGTTAAGTATATTACAGTCGCATATTATTTTGTGAACGCGTCGATTTTTATAAAATTTATATTGTTTATTTTATTAAATATACAAATGAATATTTTCAACTAGCCTGGTAGACCTGGTTTTCCTTATTCCAGTAATTAAACAACTCATTCACAGCGCTACCAATCGCGTTATAGTCGCTTATCGGATTGAAACCTATCCTATCCCCTAAGTTAGACTAAATTATACATATTGTGCAAATTATATTAAAAAAAGGTCTCGTACTTTCGGCGCTTATCGAGGACGAACAATGACATGGAAATTGTGTATAGAAAAATATTATATACAAGTGTAAATTTTCAAAGTGAGTAATTGCACGTAATAAATAAACGGAAAGCGTGGACGTTATTTGAAACTGACCTCCCCCCCCTCCCCTCTCCTCTTTTCGCACCGCCCTCCCTCCTCGTAACACTCTCCGATACCTAACAAATTAACATGACAATACTCAGCGTTCATTGAAATACGCGGATCGAATTTAATTTCGCGAAAAAGCAATTTAATTCATTATGAATCGACTAGAATATATATTATGTATTCGATAATAAATAAATAAAAAATCATTCAAAACGGAAGTTACAGTAGTTGGATACTTGTGCAGTGTTACGGTGTTCGTCCGCGCTGCTCTCTGAAATACGTTCGACTGTTGTTTTTTTACTCTTTATAAGTTTTAAACGTTATGACATATCACCTGATATTAACCTAATGTGGCCCAAGATACTGGACACGCTTAGGGGACGTCCATTAATTATGTAAAGTGTTCTAGGAGGGGAGGTGATCAAATTAAATCTTTCCTAACCTCACTTGGGGAGGGGGGGTCTAAGCAAATATCACGTAAATTTTGTTCTTAGCAGAAAACGGTATAAAATTGTGTTGAAAATTATTTTTAGAATAAAAATAGGCAAGTCTGACCCTCGCGGAATGTCACAAGACGAGATACTGGGTTTCTGTGCGCAAGTGACAACGGCTTAGTTTGGCCATTTCATAGCAAACTTGAAGGAGCAGATGATTTTCTTGACAAACACTCGGGTATGTTGGTTCCGGTAGACACACTTGAGGCCGTGCACGAGTCTCCATGGACTGAATTTGAATAAATCTTTTCTAAAATGGACTGGCATATGTATAATTACTGCAACACCAACAACTTTGATAACATTTTGTAGCTAATGTTCTCGCCTAATAGCGGTAAATAATTTTTAATTCATAAATTTTGTTACTTATTTAGATATTCTGGTTTTTCTGTATTTGGTCACGATAATTGGCGAAATGATTTCTTTACTGATCATGCATGTTTTAGATAGATTATTATATGGCATCTGTCAACGGAAACTGATGATAACTGTTTCGATTGTTTCAGGTGAGCACAACAGCAGACGCTATCACAGTAAGTAGTACTGTACTCATCTGGTCTATGGTCAGGGGTTAGGTTCTCGGCGATGCGGGGCGCTTCGACATCGAGCGAACGCTTCGATTTGATGCAACAATATAATTAGGTCATTTCTAACAACCCTAACAAACTTTTAACGTCACATTTACACTGATACTGTTTGCTCAATATCTGTTCCACGGCCATACAATTTATAAACATCTTCTATAAACTATATTAACATATATTACTCATGAGCAAGTTCTTACGCCGACTCGCACTTTGCCGATTTTCGAGTGGCCGTGATCACAACCTTTCTTGAGATCTAAATCCGCACCTGAATTCTATATTATTACTTTGCACTATATTTCGCTTTCTATTACATGTTTTGTCGCCGTAGAAGCATTTGCCAATGTCACGGTTTGGATTCAATTGAAGTGTTTACATATTATTCATACAGTCGTCAAATATATAGGATTTACTTTATTTATTCGTAATAACGGAACAAAATGGTTCACAATGCTACCAAAAGTGCACAATATAACACCGAATAAGATATGTATTAAAAAACACAATATGCCATATCAAGAATTCGATAAAAACTCTCGAACTGTGTTTTTAAGTCTGACGAAGTAAAATCAACATGATCCTGTTAAATTGGATTTTAAAAATAATTGGATACAGTTTTACCTTGCGATACAAAATGATTAAATTAATTATTTATTTCACTGGAAAAAGCATGATGCTCAATGGATCTTATGGAATTCGATGAAATTGTTGCAATAACAGATACAATCAAACAAAAAAAAATTGGAAATTCAAATAGTATGATTAAGTTTTAATCATTTCCAAATTTAAATAATAATAATACTTAAATTTCGAATTTACAAATATAACAGAACGGCCGTATGTGTATATATAAAAAAGGACGTACGAAAATTATTATATACATTACAACACTGTTTTGTCTGTAAGTCCGTGTAATATTTAGTAGTATACAATACATTCCGATCACTATTAAATTGCCATATATCCATATTTATTACACAACAATATCAGTGAATGAAATTAGTAATTATATAAAGCAATTTATTCGAATATTTAAATATTTTCTACGATACGTACAACTAAACGACAAGTAGGGCAACACTAAAAAAATAATACTCATACAGCTTAAAGAACTTGTATCCAGTAAATAGCATTAATAAAGAAAAATAATAATAACGCGACATCATTATAGGAAGTTAAAGATTATGTTTTTGGGGGATCTTGATCTGTCATGTTGTGTTTTTAATTTGAATTGATATACTTAGTTAACTAACCTTATATTGTGTAACATAGTTGACATTTTAATAATTCGTAACATGATATATTAGTTGCCACAAAAACTTCCAAGCGTCAACAAGAGAGTCACTATCTTGTTGAAGATGGTTTCATCTGTCCCAAATCTTACACTTGAAAATTGCAGTAATAGTCTCTAAAGAGGATCGAGTTGCCGAGAGTAAATAATAAGAAGTTAAACATTAAAGATTGTCAAATGATTCCGTGGGAGTATATGACATATATTCCTCATGACATTGACAGAATTATGTACACAGTCACGGTGTCATTTTATAAGTAGAAATATCAGAGTATACGAAGGAATAATGAGGATGAAGGGCAAGGGTAGTAGGGTAGAAGGGCGGGGGACGTCTGTAATGCCGACCTCGCGTCGCTTCAAATTAATTTATCGTTGCAAGTTCCCCTCGAGTCATCATTTATTACCATAAAGTATTTCGTGATTTCACACTTTCAGTGTTCGAAGTTAGGATGGAGAGTCTTTTCACGAGTTAGTGAAAACTCTCTGAAGATATTTATTATTTACATCAGACCCCTTAAGTCAGACAAATGTTTCGATAAATATTTAAATAGACAACGAACTACTCCATTTCTCTATTTGCCAATTCTATCTAATTTCAATTAATTCTTGTAATTAATAGTTCTCTAATTAATTCTTGACAGGCAGACCTTACTTATTTAGAACTCCCTGATGTGAATTAACAAAAAAACTCTACTTACTCTTCAGGTAAAGCGATAGTAAAAATCGCTTAATATATGCATCCAAATCGAAAATTCGTAGTAAATATCAACTGCAGTTTATTTCATTTATCAATTTATTACTGATTATTTGTGAAACGTAATAAAGTTTGGGGACCGCTTTCGTATTATTTGCAGCTGATAATACCACACGCCTGGGTGTGGCACTACTGTAAGAAGTTCATCTGGTATATGATGATCGCGATTTATATGAACGCACTTGTCATTCACCTTGTCGAAAACTCATTTTCAACAATTTTATTGAAGTTGCATGCAGGAGTTCCGGAACTCGAATACCTCTACGTGTAAGGAAATTTGAAACTGGAAAATACTTGCAGCCTTACAAAAAACTCGATGTTTCAAAGGACAAAGGCGTATCGAGGGTCCTATAAAATGACCGACGAGGCGCGCATCGATGCTGAAACGCTTGCATGCAAATCGAATACTCCCGGTTGAATAACGTATCGGAGTGTCAAAAAAGCGATACCCGGGTAGCTAAACGAATTTCACCGAACCAGCCCCGTTCCGTGGAGCTATCTCCTATACCGAACAAAATGAAACCGGATCGACTTGTATTACTTCACTTCCTATTGAGATTTCCCGTGTCAATTATTCCAATCGTCGCGCTGGAACGTTCTGTAACATCGAGAGGGTGTGATGAAGGGGTGGCAGCGAAATCACTCGCGTATTACGAAAGTTCAAATGTTAAATTATTTACGAACCGTAACGGAAATTTAGTATCGTATTTCCGTTCAGATGTTTGTAACGTTGAGCTTTGTTATTGCATTTTTATATGCATAATATCTCGCCTGCAAACGTGCGTCTTGTCTGAATTCCTGTAAGATATGTATGTACCTTGTAACATATATACGGTGCTTTCACCCATCGCTGGATCTCCGAAACTATATTGATTTGGGTATATATTAATTTCACAACATAGACACTTCCTGAGACCGGATTGTACAATGTACAATGTACATCAAGATACTGCGCTGCCGGCTCTGGAAGGTTTGGGCTGAGACTAGAGGAAATGTGAAAGCTATACTTTGTCTCTGGCAATATGAGTGTCATTGTGGAGTCTTTTCGGCGTATACTAAAATGACCAAGGTATAAAGTTTTATCATTAATTGTATGTATTTTTATTGCGAGAGATTACATACATATTGAACTGCAGAATGCGTTATTCATGAAACAAAGGCTATATAGGAGTCGATATCGTTTTCGGGAACGCTTTTTCATCGCTCAAAGGAAAATACCAATATTGTTGGAACGCCCCCGACCCTCTTCGCCCCTCCCTGCACCCCCTAGCGCACCCACCTACTGTAGCGGAAAAGGAATAAATGTAAAAATCGCCGGGCACTCTATGAAAACCCACGGATCGAGCGGTGCAGAGCTTAACAAATGAAAAGTATTCTTTAATAATTCAATATACGAGTAGGCCGTCAATTTGCGAGATCAAATTTAATGACATGCTTTTCTCTACTGTATATCATTGTGTATGGGATGTTAAAATCAATTAAAAAACCTTCGATTGTCACTGCCAATTAGTAAGTGGACGGGGCGAGCGCCGTGGATGTGATTGATTTGATGAAGTACACCTTGGCAGTGCAATCCACCTGATTGCCATGACGGTAACCGGCAAGACTCGAGACGCTCTCTTATGCTGTCTCTTACATAGATTTATATCGCATGGTCTCTTGTGTGTGCGCAGGTATATTACAAATTTTCTTGTGTCTCTGTGTCAGCTATTTCTATATATAAATAATATTTTCTTTATTGTTTTTTTTATAAATTCTAATAATAACTGAAACGTTGCACATTTACCGGGCGTCACGTGGCGGCGATGAGAAAAAAATAGCCAGTGTTCACCGTAATCAAATTCCGTCTTAGAATAAAGTCGGTCACGGAGGTGGTTAAATAAATTGCACGATCAAATCCAAAGTAACGGATTGTATAAATATTTTAAAACAGACACTGAAGGACGCGAGCGAAATCGTTCCGGGGTTCTACGTGTAATGTAAACAATGAGATTATTTGTAAATATTCGCGGCGGTGTCTCTTTATACTCAAGAATAGGTGAAGTAATAAAAATTGTTATGTCGTTCGTAAAATTGTGGCGCGACCACGTTGTTCTGCGTACAGCGACCGCATGCTTTAACCTTTCCGTCTAAGCCCGCTATGCTCAACTCGCGGCCCGCTACGCTCAACCTGCGACCGGTGTTAATTTTTCCAACCATTTTGAATATCATTCTTATTAGAAAAAAATGTACGTGCACTGAGTAAATAGGTTTTGGATAATACTATCGCCCCTATATATTGCAGTGTTATTATTGATACGGAAATACATTTATTTATTTACAATATACAATACAATATACGTCTGATTGTAACGACTGGATATGGTAACACATAATTTTAGTATTTTCGTGTAAATACGGCAAATCAAGCGTTTGAGAATACGGCAACCCAGAAATTTAGAACGCTGACGATGTGTTGCATTGAACGTATTAATTAACACCATAATAATTGGAATTGAACAACTGCTAGTGATCACGGATACTAAAAAGTGTTTGAAACGTTATTTAATAATGAAAAAAAAAAATATTTAAAATATACGCGCTATATTCGTTCATAGTTGTTTAGTTCAATTTGTAATAATCGCGAAAACCGAAGGAAATCATTACCTAATTTATTTTGCGGCCCACGGCTCCACTATTAACACATGTTTGCGGCCCCTATAAAAAAGGGTTGAGTATGGCTGTCCTAAGCTGTGGCAGTCCCGACAGTCCCGACGCGATACTAAAGACTCCGGTACCGCTAAGCGTTAATTACTTTCAAAATATACCGTTCACCGTTCTCGCATACAGTCGTTGTGATCATTATTTTCATTGAAGCCAAGTTCACAACGACCCATGCCCAAGAGTATTACTATATGCCATTCCGATTGGGTTGGATTTTAACGGTTGTAAGCAAGAGGAACGGGGAATTCCGCGGTCGAGAGTGTGAGCGTTTTTTTATTTATTGTAATGACTTAACTAAATATATGCATATAAATTTTATTAAGATTGCTATAAATAAAAAAAAACATTTGTATTTTCATTTGTAACACAACTTATGGCCAGAATCTATAAATGTATAAGTGAAATACTATTGCAGTTTTCCGGGTATATACTGTTGTTAGTGTAAGAAACAAACTAGGTTTAGGGAATGGACATCCACAGGCATCTAAAGAAGTAGAGATCGATTATACGATCTACATCATAGATCATTGACTTACCTAATCTTTTACGCTCATGTTAAAAATTATTATAAAAAAATTAAACGTTATAGGTGCCAAAGTGAAAAATGTTAAGCGATATAGCTGCCAAAGTGAAAAATGTTAAGCGATATAGCTGCCAAAGTGAAAACTTTTAAACGTTATAGCTGCTAAAGTGAACAATTTTAAACGTTATAGCTGCCAAAGTAAAAAATTGTAAACGTTATAGCTGCCGAAGTGAAAAATTTTAAACGATATAGCTACCAAAGGAAAAATTTTAAACGTTATAGCTGCCAAAGTGAACACAATTCAGGGTACAAACTTTTTAAATGTAGAAATAAGACCAAGTTTGTCGACACATATTAAATAAATAATTATGAAATTAAAAAAATAAATACTAATTCGCTGAATTTAAATGTCGAAGGACGACTGACTTATCACGGTATTATTAAAACTACCAGATTTATTGACTTCAAATTTCGCATGAACGTTCCATTCATGAGGTAGATAACTTCTTAGAATAGGCTTCTTCTTAGGCTTTATGATCAGGTGCAGTGAAATAGAAAATTGGGAACGAAGTCGGGGGCATCAGCTTGCAAGTATTCGTACGAGATTTCTCCAGTCACGTTCATTCATTACATTTCCAAAATGACAGACTATTTAACTTGATACTAAGTAATTTAGATATCATAAAACTTTACAAGTAAGTACCGTTTGGTGATACCATCCTGGACAGTCATCTCATCAAGAGACTATTGATGCTAGATCCTAAACATATATGGAACTTTCGAGAAGTGTAGTCTGAGAAAACAAAAGTAATCAGGACGGGGGGTGAGACAAAGTGGTCTTCGAGTGTAAATTAACTTTTGTAAAATGCAACAAAACTGCTATATCGCATGTGGAACTTAGGACTCGCCTATTCTCGTGTAAGCTTTACGCGTGTGTCTATGACGCGTGCTTTGGCAGTCTAATCGACCCTCTTACCGTAACAGCAAACGGCAAGACGCTTATGCCGTCACGCCCCTCCACACCACCTCTCCCGACTCCCTTATGTGTGTAACGTTGTTTCTTTGGATGAACTGCGTACCGTTATTAGTTTAATCTATATTTTATTTATTGTAAATTCGTTAAATACTAGCTGGACCCGCGACTTTGTTCGCGCGGAGCTTAAATGATTTAATATTTTTGCTGGTTTCTGTAACTTTTTTCAATACAGCCATGCTCCTTTTTTTGGTAGCGTGATGTTAAATAGCCTAGACTCTTTCTCGATTATTGCTGTGTCAAATACAAAAGAATTTTTTGAAATCCGACTTGTATTTCCTATGACTTTTGCTTTCGTACAAACAAAACAAAGAATCTTTTCCACTTTATAATATTAATATAGATACATAATAATGTAAGCTTAAACGTTTCACGTGTAACGGGCGTCCATTGAGGACTAGATTTTTTAGTCTATGGTATTCCTTATATAATTGCGTCAATGTTGCTGAGATATTTTGTCACTTAAATGTTTCGTTTGCAGTAAATAAAATCTTAGTTGTTCCGCGTATAATTTTCACGGATTAAATCCGTTTAGTATAATTTGGGTAACTGTTTTCCAACTTTGTGTGACTACTAATATATAGTGTACTGATTGTAACTCACAAAATTATATATACCTATTGAAACTCAATACCTATTGGCATAATTGCAATGCTTTCGCAACGTCATTATGATTTGCGAACTATCTAATCCGATAATGAATGATGATTTTTTTATGAATCAAGGTATCGGTTTTAATTATAATAAAATAGGTATCGAAAAATAATAAAAACGAATTAAAGAATATAAACACGATTGCAGGGTAGTACTTGAATCATTCCCGCTTTTTGTCATGCCGTTTTATAGCACTCTAATAGATGAAAAATACCATAGATTTTTTGTTGTCAGTTACAAGACAGAGAAAACTGCTGTAAAACATAAAATAATGAAGTATAAATTACATGAAAAATATAACTCACGTATGAATTAAAACAAGAACAAACAGGAATTTGAAATATGTGAATGAGTTAGAACAAATAATGAAATTTTCACGCGTTCTGTATTGCGGATATAGAACCGGCAGCGTATCGCTCGTATACAACAGGAAGAGACTGGTAGAGAGAGAGAGTGAGAGGGAGAGAGGAAAAATCATATGAAGGGATTATAATGCCTATTTTTATTTGTTAAATTTTACCAGTCAAACAATCCGCGTCAAGGAAGTTCGTTCCAACAACAGTTAATTGGCATGATGACAATAGATGTGTGCTTGAGAATGTAAGAATAAGCGAGAGTTTGAGGGTTGCGAACGGCGGCGCATTGCACCCTATTTACGGACACATACCTTAATGATCAAAGATAAATGAGTAATGTATTTGAATAGAGTGCCAGATCGTTGTCGCCGCGGAGTTTTCACTTTCGTTCCATTGAGCCGCGTGCGACCTTCGAGCGGCACGCGGCGGGCGGCACGCGGCGGGCGGCACGCGGCGCGCGGCGGGCTTCGGTTCGGCTCGCCTGACGCCGCTTCAATTGGAACAATAAACAATTATAATATTACGCATACAATTACACCACTTGCCACTTCTAATGTTATATTGCTATTCACGTGATATTGTGCCGTGTTAAAGTTTATAACATATATCGAGATTCTTCCAGTAATAATGGCGGCGAATAGACAACACAATTAACTACGTAAATACCTACTAATTTCTAATTACAACTAGTACTATACTTGTCACCAATATATTGAATATCTATATATAGAAACAATATGGTTGAGTGACTCATCAACACACAGCGTAAACATGAAACTCGATCTGTGTTTCTTTTTGTAACTTCATAGATTCAGAGATTCACTAAGAAGCGATTTTTCGATGGGGTATGGCGATGGGGTAGAGTAAACATCTTCACCTATTAACTTTCAAAAATGGAAAATTAATAAACGCCTATATCAACAGATTTCTAATTTCATTCGCTGTGTGTAAAGTAAGAGATCAATTTTTTTCATTGAAGTTCTTATTGATATATTTATACAGTAATGGACCGTTTATTTTGAAAGTGGTGTAAGTCCATTTTTGAGAAAAATGAGTTATACGTAATTCGTAAAATACGTAATTCATGCTTAATTTAATGTATTTTTTTTTGAATATAACTAGTCCATGTTTAATTTCTCAAAAAAATCCCATGTTTTGTACAACTTAAAATCGGTCGGTAAATGAAATTGCATTATCAACAAATATAGTAACCTATAATTTTCTCGAAACAAAAGAAAATGTACTCACACCACTTTCAAAATAAACGGTCCAGTTAATGATTTGTTATGGAGTTACATCTTATTGATATATTTATACAGTTAATTGATTTGTTGTGGAGTTACATTTAAAAACAAATGATTACTTGGTGTCTCGATGAAGTTGAAACTTCTTATGAGAAACTTTGAAATTCTGATCTGCAACCATTTTGTGAGACGCTCGTGATATCGATGTAGTGATGCTTCGGTTCTATTGTATGGTCTGAACCACAGACCGTTATTTTTATATTCCATTTGAGTACTGGAAGGTGTAGAACAAAGTCTGACGGAACAACTACCCTTATATATTTTTCTAAATATACATTGAAGACTTACTCTACTCACTCTTCACCAGATCTCGTATGCTATACGATCGATTAACTTGATATGTGGCATGCAATAGTTTCACAATGTAGACACCCGTTTAATACGGATTGAAGTGCGATTGGTAGGAAAACTGAAGCGATGATAGCTCAGTTGGTAGTGTGTACGGACGACGCGTCAAAGGACGTGAGTTCCAGTCTTTGCAATGAGCTTCAGCTTTCGGCGAAAAAGGTGGTAGGGCTTTTTCTAATGCCGATCTGGCTAGCTACCACGCTCAAGTTAAAAATCTGCCGCCTAATATCTGCAGGTTTATTTCGGCAGTTGCATTTGAGAGCTAGTTCGTCCACTAGGCTTAGTGTGTCTACCATTTTGGGCCACAACCTCACTTAACGTCAGGCGAAATTGTGGACACAACACTAAACCTGAACAATAAAAAAAAGGAAACGAAGCGAAAGAGCAGTTCAAACAATTTACAATATAGGACGTCGTGATTCATTAAAGGCTAAGTTTCTGGAATTCAGTATCTTAACTGCCCACCCAGTACATTCTTGATAATTTAATGTATGTTCCCAAAAACTTGGAGCTGAATTATGTAAAAGAACCCTTTGAGTTATTTTTCAATCCGGTGGTGGTTTTGACGTTCATAAGCGCCTTCTAAGGGCCTGAATCGAATAAAGTAATTTAATTTGATTTTTAGGCATTGACACTAGCTAAGTACTTATACGTGTGGTTATGGGTACGTTCCACTTAGCGTTCACAACGCTAAAAACATGTCTTCAGTTGATGCAAATGACGGCCAAGGTTGTTGTGGTCGTCTCGGGAACGTCACTAATGGCGTCATTATGGACACTCATGACGACTCCGGTGGGCGAGTGAACCGAAACTCCACCTCACTTGAGTTAATGATTGTACTGTGTAATTGGTAAAGAAATAACTCGGTTTCCCCCTTTATTTACGGAGCTCGTACAAATATGTTTTTATTACTCAATTAATTTTCACATTTACGTTTATTGTTGATTATTTCTCCATTTTCAATATTTGATGTTACATAAATTGACTTTTTAATATTTTTAGTTACATACTTTTTGTATTCAATTTCTTTCCTCACTAACTTGCTATTGACTTCGTTTGCGTGGAGCTAACATTTTATTTAATCATTTTTGCCCGTTTTTCTAACTTTTTCTAATACAGCTTCGCTCCTATTGGTGGTAAAGTGACGTTAAATAGCCTGAAGGTTTCCTCAATAATTGTTCTATGAAATAGTAATTATTCCTAAGTTTAGCGCGTTCAAATAAACAAACAAACTTTTCCGTTACATAATATTAATATAGATATAGATTATGAGTGTTGTGATTTTCACAGATCGGTACTAGGCCTTGATTGACGTTTCTGTAATCATTAGAGAAATTAATGAGGTGCACGGTTAAACGCGGATATGCGTTTTATCTGTAATAACGTTGAAGGCGCCGCCGGAAAGGTGACAGAGGTCAAAGCGAATGATCCCTGACCCGGATCAGCCCTTTAGCTACGCACAATTATCTGTTTTATATGATGATACAACTAGCTATTCCGATACAATTCTTCGTGTGATATTTTATGACAAAAAAAGCTCTCGATAGATCGTTTACCGATTTAATAATACGCATTTCTTATTTTTAAAACTTTTTTATTATATTAATTTATATCTATGAATGTTATGGATTTTTTGTTAGAATTTTCACCAACTTAGAGTCGACTGATTGGCTTGAAAAGTCATTCGTCGGTCATCAGTCATTCATGGACTCAACAGTAACGGATTTTTCAGGTAGGACATTTAGGCTTAAATCTCTTCAGTAAGAATTGTTTTTTTTTTATACTTAAGGTTTAGCGTTATGGCCATAATCTCACCTGATCTTAAGTGACGATACGGCCCAAGTTGGTAGACACGCTAAACCTGTGGAGGAACTGGTTCTCAAGTGCTGATGCCGGAACACACCTATTGGTATTTGGCGGCAGGTTCACAACTAGAGGGTGGTAGCTAGCCAGGCGGGCATTAGAAAAAGCCCTACCACCATGCAATGCATGTGCAAGCTGACACTGGTTTCGGGCAACACGGGAGGTTGAAGCGTCGTCGTACTCATCTTACTATGTATTTGTCACTTGATAAGTCGGCCCATATTCTTGCTGTTTTGACCTATTGCGCTCGGGCAATACGTTTTATCGGGTAATTGGGCTTGTTATGTTATTCGTACAAAGTGTGCATTCGGAAAACTTCTATTTACCTAATCATCTACTTATTTATATCCACTATCACTAACTAACGGCTCTAATTCTTAATACGTGAGTTCGAATCCAAGCACCTACAATCAGCTTTTGCTTTCGGTGAAGGAAAACATCGTGAGGAAACCACATAGCATGCTGGTAGGGCTTTTTCTAATGTCCGCCTGGCTATCTACCACCCTCAAGTTAAAAATCTGCCGTCAAATACCAGCAGGTGTGTTCCGGCAGTTACATTTTAGAGCTAGGCACTCCAATAAAAGCCGGAAATACACCTGTAATTCCATTCCATTCCATTTACCATAGAGAACGCTGGACTTAGGCCCTTTTTCGGTGTTGTATGACGCTTTAATATGTAAGACTGTATTTGTGTATTTACACTCTGTACATTGTGTATCATCGAAATAAATGTTTTTGTTTTTTCTATTTGAATTCTTGTTCGATTAATTTAACTTGAAACTAAAAATACAACAACAATAAAATAATTAAAACTGAAATCTGTTATTTATCTTTGAAGAGTTTAAAAACAATTAACGTTTAAATTAAAATCATTAGCCTCGTTTTCACATTTATTGGTACTTCTGAAAACAATTATAGACACTTTTTTAAGATTATCTCTTCGTCAAAACACGGAGCGGGCTGCGCAAGCCCAGAACGAAATATAAATTAATCTTAATTGGTATAATATTATAATTAATATATTATTTATACATAGTGTTTGTGTGTACACGGATTTCAATGACCTAAATTGTACTCACAGTATTTTCTGTTTCTATCACGTTACGCGGGCGTGTCGATGTCACCATCGCAAAATATCTCGTAAAAAGAGTCCCTTCGAAAAATTCTTTACCATAAACCCTTTTTAATATTATAAATGAGTTTGTTTATTTGTCACGCTTTCACGTCTAATCCATTGAATTGATTTCGATGAATTTTGGTATAGAGGTAGATGCGACCTTGGAGACGATGATAGCATACTTTTCCTCGCGAAATACTTATTTTCAGTTGCGGAATAAACATTATATGAAACTTGTTATTACGTCATCCGATTTGACGAAATCGATATTAACGTGAACGAAGCCGCGGATAATGCTAGTATTCTGTATAAAATTGTTTTGACCGATTAGACGCATCTCCTGCGCTGTACGAATAACGTGAATATTTTTATTTTTATACGAAACGAGACATTATAATTGCCGCTGCAGTGTTACATGTGATATTGGCACGAAACATACTCTATTATTACACGAAAGATTGTTTTTAAACAAAAGAGATTACATAAAAAAGTACGCAGATCCAACATACATTTTCCCGATGAACGTAATTGTTTGTTTGTTTCGCTTTTAACAGAAACCTCTATCGCGTTCCACGCACAATCGGCACCCTTATTTCGTATTTCGCAAAAGCAACGCGATAACGAAAATCGCTAAACGTTTGCTGGAAATCGCAAATTCATATTACGTATCAGCTTTAGTCTACTTAATTTAACGCTATGTTTTTTTTTTTTTTTTCGTTATATGTAATAAGTATCGTGCACCTATATGCAGCGTTCAAGCTGGGAAGTAAGAATTTATATGCAAATGGATTTCGCCTCCTACGTACACTGTTATTCTTTTTAAATTTGTATATCCAACTGCACATTTTTTTTATGTTGCACAAAATTGTAAATATACTGCACTTGGTGTTAAGTACAATACAATACAAATCAGCGATGACTGACATTGAATCAAAATTCACAATCAGTCATCGCTGTCACGCTGGCCTGCTTAGATACCTTTTCACACCTCTTTTGAAGGACCCCATATAATAGGACGAGAAATACGAATTGGAACATTTAGTTCGCGATTCAATAGGCGTCACCGCGAAGCCGCGACACCGTAGTCGCGCCCGCGTGGCTCTGTAGTGGAACAGAGAGGATTATAAGAACACTCGCTGTGGTACATACGGTAGAACACGCTTACAAAGGCAATGCCCCTTCGTAGCTTCAGCGGTTCTACAGTGCTGGTGATGTTTGCATCATTCACAATGCGGACAGCCCACCTCTGCAACCTGTCTAAGGCATCGAGGAGATATTGAGCGGATCCATCCCAGAGTGCGAGCAGTATTCCATGCACGGCCGGACGTGGCCCTTATATAGAAGATACAACTGATCGGGCACGAAAAACCGCCGCACTCCGTTCAGGATTCCGAGTCTCCGAGATGTTGTAGATATGACACTATCTATGTGGTCCTTGAGGCTTAGATCGCTCTGAATATCCATTCCCAGAATATTTACGCTGTCACGAATTACAAGTTGGGTGTTCTGTAGAGTAGGGTTGGGAGAAAAAGGGGGTTTTTTAAGGCAAAGGCATATACCTGGGTTTACTTGGTATTAAAATCAACCAAGTTACTTGCCCTCATGTGGATATGCGGGTCAAGACTTGGTTAAGTTCGATTACAAGTTCCTTACGTCTCCTTTATGTGTCTCCCCGACCACTGCCGGACTTACTGACGTAGCACCCATGAACTGTACTATCGTCTGAATAGCAATGAATGCGCCCGAGAGGTAGCATTTCGTTGATATGCAGAAGAAACAACGTAGGTGACAGAACAGAGCCTAGAAGAACTCCATCATTTACAGGCATGATTTGCAAAACGCATCACCCGGGGGGGGGGGGGGGTAAGGAGGGAGGGATATGTGGCGACTTATCGGATGACAAACACTATCAAATACCTACCAAAACCACGGCGACATTTAGATCTCTCGTGTTGCCAGGACCAGAGACATCGCCTACACTTCTTCTAGCCCACTTTTTTTAAATAGGGTCAATTCTGCATCGGTTAAATTTCGAATCATTTTTCTTGCCGAATAGAGTACAAAAAAAAAAAAATTGGCTGTATATGTAAAACGGAATACGCGTGGCGCAGATGAGTAAATTAGTTTGAAAGTAGCCTTTATTTTTCTACAAGTTAATCTGTCCTCACAAAGCCATGGGTAGAAAAAGTTTTTTTTTTTTTTAATTCTAAATACTTTGTTGTTGGCGTTCGCAGAACTACTCATGAAAGTTTCATCGCTATCGGATGAATGCTTTAGAAACGCATAGAGGACATATATTCAAAGAAATATTCATTTTTATTTATACCATTCATCATACGTAATTTAATTATTTCGTTTACAGCCGTATATTAATAACCTCGGTGCTGTTCCGCAACGAAAGACACGTGCTATGTGTATGTGCGCTATTAGTAATGAACTAATTTGATTTCGATCTGTCGATATACAACTTTTGTAGGTTTATTTCAGTACTTTCTAAACAGTAAATTGTTAACAGTGTGTTTAGCGAGATGGCTATAGGTGCCAGCTGTGTACACTACATGGAAATATTTCGCAGCAATTCGGTGCGTTGTTACTTTGAGCAGATCGATACCCTTAATATCGTAATATTTCGTAAGAGCTAAATCGATTGTAGAAATCGATAAACGTAAATAAGTTTATGTTTGGTATGATTGCTATTTAATTTTATAGTCATTTCTATTATCGCTTAGTTTTTGTAAAATGCTTGATTAAAGGGGCTGATTATTGTCTTTAAAAAATTAAATAAAAAATAAAAAAAATAAAAAAAAAAACACTACTTTTATCATGCCAATATAAAAATTGTACTGTGTGTACACGTGTAATTATAATATTGTTTGTTTTGCTGAAAGGGCGACACCCACGCGGCGCTCCGGTCATACCGCTAGCGGCACCATCTCGCCCGGACAACGGTCACTCTTTGCCCAGTTTATAACCGAAACGACTTTTATTGTGATTTAGATTATAGTGCATTCATGAGTCGCGAAGACATTTACGTGGAAGATTGATAGTCACCTCTGGGCGCCTTTGCGCGTTACTGTTTTAAATTGTAAAATATGTTGTACGGGCACGCAATAGTTGCGTGGTCCCGGCGCGACCCCGCACGCAATCGCCGACATCGCTGATCCAAACAATTCTGCAGATATAAAGAGAACCGTGAACGAAAATAAATGTTAAACACAAATAGCTCACAATTATAGAGTTCGTGAACAACTGACACAGTTGGACGCGTGCGCGCGCGTCCCCGAGCCTGCTGATTGTAGCTTCAACACTAACTAATATTGCCGACAAACAAATTTTTCCAAATATCTTTGCTAATCTAATGAGTGGCGGGTAATCATAACTTTAAAATATAGCTAAAATAAGCTAATTACGACTTGTAACATGATCATTAGAATCGCGTATAAATTTTTCTTCTGAATTGGTAGACTGCACAAAACACTTTGACAAGATGGTGACATTCTTGTGAAAATAATTCACGTGGCGATTAATAAAATATTATGTTGCAAATTATTATTTCTATTTAATTAATTTTTACGTGCGCACAAAAAACAAAATGTAACAACAATCAACATGAGTCGTAAACATAAATAGCGTAAGTTTGTGAATTGAAATACAAATTACAACATGACAGATTTATATCCTACTAAAAACTCCCGCGTAAAATCCAAGAAATAAAGATGGCGGTATTATCAGCGAGCAGTTCGCTGCTCCGCGCCCGCGCACTTTCTTCTTCGCCTTACGATCCTGACCATAGACAACCTATGATAATGATTGCGAGATATTTATAGTTATCGTTTCGTTGTAACTATCGATATTACAGTACCGTTTATTTTGTCGTCGTTTTTAATTGTGCCCGCTCGTACGTTGATTTCAACTCTGACACGAACATGATGCAAGTGGGTGTTGTCGGTCGGCGCTCGGCGCGCTACACTCTCGTCACTTACCCGAAATGTGAATCATGTGATTTGGCACAAACGTTGGCCCCAACGGTACGTCAATTTTTACCGGTTATTTCTGACGGCGCGCATCTATACCCGGCTACAATGGGCGCGTGTCGATTCTCTCTCCATCGCTTCACAAGGACATCTTCACCGGCGTAGTGAATTTTTTCATATACGATCGATTCAACATAAGTACAGTTAGCGTAAAGAATCGACTACTTATACACACACAAATCATACATAAAATTGTTAACTGTTTAGTTAAATATTACGTATCTTCTTGATTAATCTAACTCTTTAACGCTAATATAATTACTCACTAACCTTAGCAAAAGAAAAAAAATAGCAACATTTATATATTGGTAATATCATTATATTTATAGTATTTCTAGGAAACTATAATGTAAATTGGACTTTAAAAAAGATATTTCTAAAAATCTGTGTCGATTGCGAAGCTGAAAAAATATATATTGAAAACTAGATATTGAGATATGAAAGAGAAAATCTTAACCAACGAAATGTTGCCAATTATCAACAACTGTGCTTGTGCAGTCGTTTTATATGTCATTAAAAAAATATCTATAATCCCAATTTATCATCCCCCTACCCTCACCCTCTCATTATTTAAACGCCAATCAATACAACCAAAGAATTCGCTGAATATAATATATATGACACAACAACGTTTGTCGGGTCAGCTAATAAATGTATTTTTTTTTTCTATATATTTCTTTTTCAAATAAACGTAACAATACATTAAACTTCAGCGGTATATTTAAAATTACTGTGGAATGTTTTGTATTGAAATATTTATTTTTCTCTTTAACACGTCTCAGTGCTTGCCAAATTTTGTGTCTGAGGCTACATCTGTTATTAAATAATTAGAGACATAATCCTGTAATATATTATTATTTTTATATAAGTTATTTATAGTTTAGCTTTATCGTTATAGCCAGAATTTTACACGATGATAGCTCAGTAGGTAGTGTGTACGGAACTCGTATCAATGGACTTGAGTTCGGATCCCGACAAGGAACCTGAGCATTCGGTGATGGAAAACTCACGATGACACTATAGCATAGTGGTAGGGCTTTTCTAATACCCGCCTGGCTAGCAACCACCCTCAAGTTGCAAATGTTCCGCCAGATACCTATAGATGTGTTGCGGCCACCTTCTATAATCTGGGTGGGGGGGGTTGTCAAAGTTTATAGAGACTCCCCTGAAGAGTGTTCGAGGAATACGGGATGCAGCTCGTCTCGGTAAGACGATATGTGTACGGTAGTTATTAGAACCTAGAAAACGCGTGAAAGTGGCTTTTTAATTTTGTACCGAATATATTTCGACTTTATATTGCACGCCTTATAAGCGAAGCGTTGAGGTGGGTACTACTGTCACTTCACGCAAAACAAATGATTTTTCAAACTTAAAATGTGTCTATTTATCATATATCAATATCACATGTATCAAGAAAAAACACTATATTTAACACTCATGATGTTTTTTGATGTCATTATTGTTATTTAAACTAGTAAAAAAATTGTTTAAAAAAGTTCTGTCTTGGACGTCAGTGTGTCTGTATGTGTGGATCCTGTATTTTAACACGATGACGACCGAAATACTTTACTAATCGAGTTTTTCTTTCTTACGCATTAGTATAATTAGGAATAAAACTCTATTACTTTTCACTGTCTGATTCGATGCGGTTTAATTGTTATTAAATAAACAAAAATGATGATTATGAGGCGTCCACTTTTGGATTTTCCAATTAATTTTATTTATATATTTACTACTCTTAATGCGTTCTGTTAATTCGTTAATAAATTTTGTATTTTTAAACGACTTATCCTAATAGTGAAGTTGGTTTTGGATTATTTTTGAATTCTAATACAAAACTCTCGGACCGTGGGATCTTTAGTGAGTACCACTGATTTTCACCACTTAAATCTTTCACTAGTCGCTCACTCGTCCAGGTTCTGAAGCGATGATAACTCAGTGGTAGTGTGTACGGATGCCGTGTCAAGGAACGTGAGTTCGAATCCACCTATAACGAGTTTGAGCTTTCAGTAAAAGAAAAAATCCTGAGGAAACCGTGGCATGGTGGTAGGGCTTTTTAAATGTCCGTCACCCTCAAGTTGAATATCCGCCGCCAATTACTAATAAGTGTGTTCCGGCAGTTACACTTGAAAACCAGTCTGTCTACGAGTTCAGCCTGTCTAACAACTTGGGACGCATCGTCACCTAAGTACAGGTGAGGTTATGGCCATAACGCTAAACCTATAAAACTTTAAAAAACGATTTGAGAGTGCTTCCGTAATGTGGTTTACACACAGTTAAGAAGCAGTAACAAACAAGTAGGTAATCGTAAATCTATGTTAATATTATAAGGCGACAAAGTTTGTTTGTTTGAACGCCGTGAGAGGACCTACTACTACTAAAAGACTCTTTATGTTTAATATTTAATTAAATGCAATCTGTATTTAATAGAGCAATGATTCTGGAAGACTTGAGGCTATTTAACATCACACTACCACCAATAGTAACAAAGCTCTGTCGGAATAAGGCACAAAAACGGACGAATATTTTTAAATACCTAGCTAGTTCCCGCGACTTCATCCGCGAGGAACTAAAAAATAATTAAGCTTTTTGCCCGTTTTTATAACTCTTTGGTGTTAGTGTGATGTTATATAACTTAAAGTCTTCCTCAAAGATATCTCTATCAAATGTAAAAATATTTTGTAGATCCGAATTATAGTTCCTAACATAAGCACGTTCAAACAAACAAACAAACAAACTATTCCGCTTAATAATATTAATATAGGTTTTAAGTTCCAAGCTAACGAAGTTGCGGGCACGGCTGGTATATCAAATATAAAGTATTTTCATCTGGCGATTGAACATTAATTAGGTCGTGGAAAAGTATAGTCTGTAGTGTTGTTAGGCGCCGCGGAGTCTACAATGTCTGTTGCCGCCCTGCGCCGCGCCGCCCCGTGCACGTTTCCTGGCACGGGCCGCACCACCCCGGCTATACCGCTCGCGCTCCGTAGCCCACGGTGCCACCCCCTACTTCCGGACCGACATAAATATGTATCACCACAGTATTATACGTAAACAACACCATCCAGCTATAAAACCATTCGTGTGTGTATGCTCGTTCGCTGTGAACTCCGAATCGTGTCTACCGAATTCGATGTTTCCAGCGAATCTTTAGACATCTATAAAACGACTAGATTTTACGTGCGGCTGCGCTCGAGGAAAGATTAATTTTGTCAAGCAAATCGGATGACGCAATAAAAAGTTTCATACCCCCTCTCTTTACAACATTTCCAAGTTTCGCGAGTAAAAGTATTCTACGCCGTCTCCAGGCTCCCATCTATCTCTATATTCATCGTAATCGATTCTTTTTTTTATAGTCAAGGTTTAGCGTTATGGCCATAATCTCACCTGATCTTAAGTGACGATACGACCCAAGTTGGTAAACACGCTAAGCCTGTGGAAGAATTGGCTTTCAAGTGCTGCTGCCGGAACACACCTATTGGTATTTGGCGGCAGTTTTTCAACTTGAGGATGGTAGCTAGCCAGGCGGGCATCAAAAAAAGCCCTACCATCATGCATAGTTCGGCGGTTTAGGCTTGAAAGCGTAACAAACAAACAGACAAACTCACTTTCGCGTTTATAATATTAGTTTAGATTCGTGTATTTATGTTTGTTGACTATAAACTCCATATTATGTAGACTGATATTTATGTTTCCAGCGAATCTTTAGATTAGGCTAGCAAGGGTTTCTGCCGACGGGTATTTCTACGATTATCATGTTCAAACAAACAAACTATTCAGCTTTATTTACGATATAAATATAGATTTTCTTTTTTATTGGTAGCTATCTAGAAACTTCAGTGTTATCAATAAAAGGAAACGGAAACCCTTTTGTCCTACATTTTCAAGAGTCTTGAATAATAATAAGGAAGTACTTGGCCTGCGTCAAGTTTCAACTTTGACCTGATTTTGAGTAACCCTTGTTCAACCATTTTAAATAGTTTTTATTTTGAATATATATTTTTTAATGTTTCTGAAGTATAACTTTTTTTGGAGGTAATTTTGAGGATTGTAATAGTACTGAAAGTAAAATTTGAAGAAAGCGTCACGGTTTTGCGAATTTAGTTACAAGAGCGAGAAGAAAGATTGTTTTATTTACGCATTATACGTTTAGCAATGTTGCTATAATGTCACCTGATGTAAGTGATAATGTGGCTGAAGATGGTGGACATGATAAGCTAAGAAACTGGCTCTCAAGCGCAACTGCCGGCCCACGTATAGATATTTCTTTTAAAATTGTTACTTTTACGTCGATAGCTAGTCAGGTGGGCATTACAAAGCCCTAAATAAAGATTTCATCACACAGTATTCCTAGATCAAAAGTACAGGTTCACTGCAGAGAATCAAATCACGTCCTACGAAGTTACCCAGCATCGCTTCAAAATAAACATAACGTATTTTTTTGAGGTGTTCAATATCCGTCTCGCTGACTAAAACTCTCTTATTTTTATGTCGATTTCTTATTTTAAATTTAAGTTATAATGTATTGTTTCTATTAGTACCAGTGAGATTTGTTTGAGACGTGCGAAAGTATGACGCACTCCGGCGTGGCGTTTTAGTTTGTTTCCCTTCAATACTCCACGGTACTGTTATTTTTGTATAACAAATGGTCGTGAATAAGTTATCTATGCCGAGGTCGTGGACGTGGAGTGAGGCGTCGGGCCTATCTATAGGATTAACGAGTTATGTAATATTATCAGATACAGCTATGCCCGCGACTTCGGTCGCGTGGAAGTAAAAATTATTTGATAATTTTTAGCCCGTTATTGTAACTTTATTCAATACAGCTCTTCTCCTATTGGTAGTAGCGTGATGTAGCGTGTTGTCTTCGTAATTTTCTTAATTTTTCTTTTCTTAAAAACCTTCTGGGAAATATAAGAAAACTTTAAAATATAGATGTATGGATTCGATTCAGTAGTTTGTGACTTTTAGCGAGACTAACGAACGGCGATTCTTTTTTTTTTCATATATAGTTTTGTCACACTATTCTGTCGCGTTCACTCGCTCACTTTCCATATTATGAGATTACAAAAAATCTTTTTTTTTATACATATCTTCTGACAATAAAGAACACAGTACAAATAATTATCCAGTTTGGTACAGTCGTTCGAAAGTTAAGCGCGTACATACATTTCGGAGATTCATTTAGTTTAAGATATACAATCGATAAATATATAATAGATTCAAATTTCTATTAATACCTGTTAGATAATTATTAATTTCGATGGTTAATTAATAATCTTGTTATTATTACGCCCACACACTATTTACTATATTATTTCTGTAGCAGAGAGATATAACTTTTATTCAGAATAAAATGTACACTCGCGCGAACGAAACCTCGAGTAGAAGCTATTTACATAGTAGATACCCGAGCAGTGGAATTCGCTGTTTACTTTGATACATAAGTATTGTAATTCAATGCTGCATCATATATAAATGTTCATACTTACAGCTAAATGGTACACGGCCTCCGATTAATTCGTCCATTGATCTTACAACACTTGCGCCACTGTCGTTATGGTCTCAACTTAGTATTTTATTAAATTCCAGTGTGTGTTTATTTATTGTGTGTATGTATGTGTGTTTATACAGTGTGTCAATGTGACATAGATAGAATACTTTTAGAAATTTTGCAACAGCTTAGAAAACGCTCTAGTAAGATGGCATATCGCATGTTAAAACTGACGAGTGTGCAAATCAAAATGCAAGTTTTCCGCTATTAGTTACATTCCTAAAAACCAATATCACTTCTGTTGCCACGAATATTGTGAATAAATAAAAAAAAAAAAAAAAAAACGTTATATAGTCATGAAAGTTATGAGTTTAAACAGACTTCGACATGTGATTGAAAAAGAACAGATTTGATTTGATTTTTTTTATACCATCTTTATTTTCAAAAGTACCGATATCATATATCACTTCGAGAATCAACTGATGTCCTCACAGTCCTTATACTTCTTATATGCGAAGAAGTATTTTGTAACTTAGGTGAAAATATTCATATATTGAAGGGTTAAGTTTAAAAAAAATTGAACATGTTTTGTTAGGCGTGGCAAAGAGTATCAGTTTTTTTTTTATTGGACACATGCTGTTAGTCCTAGGAGCTTCCTTAGCTTCACCGAGCTTTGGGGACGAGCACGAAAGGCTCTCAGCCCGGGAGACAACGAGGAAAAGGGTGCCATAAAGTGGCCGAACCTCGTCTTTGTATTAGCCAAGGACGAGAATAGATACTGGGAGTCTGACTAATCCTAATTTGATCCTATGTTAAGCAGCTAGCCTACTTAGTTACAAAACGGGTTATATATACCAATCTAAACGTAATAATCTATAGGATTGTACTGACTTTGTCTTAGGCCGGGATAACTGGACTGTACTTGTCATACGGATTATTGATTAAACAGTATCAGCATTCAGTGCTAATTAAAACCAGTCTTTAAAACGTCTCATGCAAACTTTACTACGCCCTTTTATTCCTTTAGAAGTTATTATAAATATTTCATTATAAAAAAATATATATATATGTTTCAACTTGGCTATTTTATCATTGCTTTACTTTATGTCTGAAGTGTGTTCATTATGCAACACTTGCTCCATCCTAAATTGACATCAATTGAGTTTTTTTACTCGTGTTTTGTAAAATGACAAGTGGAAACTGAAGCTTTGTTATTTTCAGCTATACTAATAAGTTCTGAAATAATATAATTAGTATTCAACTGTGCGTCGTATTGCAACTTGTTATGACCCGTCAGCAACAAATGGAAAGTTGAAGAGGATTCTTTATTTGTTTGTGTATTTAAATTAGTGTCAAGTTCGGATTACAGTCTTGTAGCAGTCACGTCTCTTACGCTCAATCTTATAGCTTCTATGTTATTCTAATGTTGATGAAATAGTTGTAGGGTGCTAAAGTTATCACCTACATATAGATGGTTCACCGACAAAATACAGGTGTATAGAAAAAACCACATCCTTATAAACTTTTTCGAAATTGTACCATGCGATGCACACAATTATTTAAATACTTATTTAATAGACTCGAACGCAGTTCTACATTTAGTTTCGGAAGCAACCGACCACCCGAACACCGTAGAATAAATAAAATGTATTTTTTTTTTATTTAATATTATAAAATGTTTGTTTGTCTGAACGCCTTTATCTTAGGAACTCAAAAATTATTCTCGTATTTGATGGCGCTATCATTGAGGTGGAGACGCGACTCGGGTAGAATTTTGTGACTGTAGCCATTTGAGTAATTTAACTACGTCACTTAAGTTATACTCGAGTTTTCGAGGCACTCGAGTAAACTGCTTACACTTCAAGTCAAAATTTATCACTCGAGCTGAGTTTCGATTAGTTTAGATTAATATATTTTTTAATACATTTATTAAATAAATAATATTTGTTAATTTGAAATATAATACAAAATATGACTTACCTTATTTGTGTCGTTGATCAACAAAGAAAAAAAAATGAAATTCAATTGAGTCACTCGATTACTCGAGTCGCATCACTTACATTGAGGTTAGGTTTATTTAACATCGCGCTACAACTAAAAGTATAAAAGCTTTATTGAGAAAATTTACAAAAACGGGCAAAAACATACATACATCAAGCCTCTCTCCCATAAGGGTAGGCAGAGACACATCTTTCCACTTGCTACGATCCTGACATACATCTTTCGCTTCTTCTACTTTCATAAGCACCTTCATACATGCTCTTCAGTTACGGGTACTTTTGACCTGGCCTTTCTCCAGAACGTCCTCGATCTGATTGAGATATGTTCGCCTACGTCGACCCTTACCAGCTTGCCCATTCACACTCGCCTTGTAAATTTGTTTTGTTAATCTTCTTTCATCCATCCTCTCTACATGTCCATACCAATTAAGCATTCCTTTCTCTATCTTTGTCACTACATCCTCTACCACACCACAACGTTCCCTTATCACACTATTCCTTACTTTATCTAACTATCGGGCAAAAAATGAATATATAATGTTTTAATTCCACGCGTACCGAGTCACAGGCAAAGCTAGTACACAGATACGTGTAAATTGTGCCATTCCATTATGTTATATCAACCAACACTTGTAAACATCAAAACTTCAATTCACTTGAACAATTTCGAATTCGACTATGTAAATGCGTTCAGATTCCCTTCAAAATTGATTGAAATTGTTTAATAATGTACTGTATTCATAGTCTTTATTATTGAATATTGATGGAAGTGTTGAAGTGATGCGGTAGCGGTGGAGCATGGTCGACACGAATTATATCAAAATTCCACCTAAAGTCTTCCAACAGTAGGTACAAGTTATCTTGCTATCGTAAAGCTGTTAAATTTAGTTAATAAAGTGTTTTCAGCTTTGATGTTGGTCGCTTTGAATGAATATGTCTGAAATGTCGCATTCAATTACCCATAAACATTAAATCACTATGCTTTCTATCAAGAATCTGTATATTAGGATGTTGAAATGAATCAGCTTAGTACCTTTTCTCTTCTATTTGTCAAGCGATGATTACGTGGATGTGAGATCGAATCCACCTGCAATCAGCCTAAACTTTCGGTGAAGGAAAACATCGTGATGAAACCACAGCATGGTGGTAGAGCTTTTTCTAATACCTGCCTGGCTAGCTACTACCCTCAAGTAGCAAATCTACCTCCAAATACCTATAGGTGTGTTCTGGTGATTGAACTTGTGAGACAGTCCATCTACTAGGCTTAGCGTGCCCACTTTTGGGCTACACCATCAGGTGAGATTGCGGCCATAACGCTAAACCTTAGCTATAAAAAACACATAGTCTCATTGGACGGATTCGAATTCACGTCCGTTGACACGGTGTCCGTACATACTACAAACTGAGCCATCATCGCTTCAAAAATGAGAAATAGGTGATTTAGAAACCTCGTGTACATCTTTTAGTTAAAAATGAATTGCTGATTAAAAAACCGCCAGAAACCCACCACCGCTGGGTGCTTTTTAATTTATCGCCTTTGTCTGTGATATTCACGGTTTCGGGTCCATCATGCAGCAAACAGGAAAACACCGAGGCTTGTGAGACGGATGTAAGTTTAACGGACTCGTTTCCGACGCGCGTCAACACTCACCTTCATTACTAGTGTTTCTCCCCGACAAAGTTACTTGGAGCCTGCCAGCGCAGCTTTACGAGACACGTTCTAATACTTACTGCAGATCTTTTGGTAGGTTATAGAGAGATTTCGTTGGTACACAAATTCACTACGTAGCCATTCCTATTTACGTTCAGTAGCTCGAAGTATTTATTTGTTTTTATCGCGTCTACTGTGAACATAACTCACACAATACCTGACGAATAAGTGCTATATACCACGTCTACTGCTTGTTAATATGGAAACTTAATAGTACTACATACTTTAAATCAATTAGAAAGAGGGTAGTTGATAACACAGATTACTATATAAGCGAGATGCGAGCGCGGCTACCGGTTCAGTGCAGACGAAGCGGCGCTCGAGACGAGTTCGGTCATTTCAGTTGAGTTAAGAACGTTCGACAGTACGTAAGTGTTGTAGTAAGCGGAAGCTCTGCTGTAAAATATGACGATTGTGGAACGAAACTCTGAGTTAATTCTACGTAACCTCCACGTTCTGTAACATAAGTTTTTTGTATAGAAACACGTAATATATTATGTGTATTTAATGGTAGACATAGCAGAAAAATTTATCTATTAGCCAAATAGACAATAGTAGTGACCTGACGTCAACTGTACTGATTTATTACAATTTAGCGAAGAGGCACCGGCCATCCCATTGGCATCCAATTTAATTCATCAGTATATAACAATCCACACGAAACAATTTGACTGCCAATACAGTCTAAACATTCATCGAATTGTATCATCTCTAAATGTTTAAGGAACACAGATGTTTTTAAAACTTTACGGTGTTTAGGTAAACAAACATTTAACAGAGTTATCAACTGTGACAAGGAAATAAATAATAATGGAGTTAACTGTAAGATGAAATGATTTAACAAAAAAATAAAAAGAACAGGTCTAAATATTGGTAACAAAGATTTTGATTCCATGAACTGTTGACTCCCTTGATTCTACTTAGGCCTTTAGTCTAAGGCAGACATCTTTCTGAAGCGATAATGGCTCAGTTGGTAGTGTGTACGGATGCCGCATTAGTGGCTGTGAGTTCGAATCCACCTGCAACGAGCCTTAGCTTTCGGTGACGGAAACGGCCATAGAATCGAGGTAAGGCTTTATCCAATGCTCATCTGACTAGCTGCTACATTCAAGGTGAAAATCTGCCGCCGAACACATATAGGTGTGTTCCGGAAGTTACACTTGAACTCCAGGTTTAAATTAAATGAAAAAACTTTATACAATTTAGACCCTGGGATGGCGCTTATGAACATCAAAACTACAAGTACCCAGTCATCAAGAATCTATGTAACTCGTTCTGGTTATATGATCTTTTTTAGGTCCGGATATAATAAAACAACATTTTTTTTTAAATACATGACCATTCTTTTACCGGATGCACAGAGGAGTGTCAATTCCAGATACCACTATCGCTCACATATTGATCCACTATGTAATAGCCATTCGACATCTCCATTAGGCTTAGATGAGATTGTAGCAGTAACGCTGACCTTATAAAGTAAGTAAAAAAACCTTTCAATTGGACATTATAGTTTGTATAGATCGAGTTCGCAAGACCCGGGTAAGACAGTTATTGGTACATTTGGGGCATTTTAGGGACCGGGGCGAAATATCTCGCTGCACTGCCGCCGTGCTGAGCCGATAAATCGACAATCACGCTAGTACGGTAATGTGATAACAAGATATAAAATAATTTGTTAAACATTCGACGTATTTGCTGAGTATAATAACACGACGTTGATCCTACAGCGTGCAAGTGATTAACACTGGTAACGGATAGCCACGCCGCGTCGAAACCTCTTCGAGGTCGAGTTGTATACTCGGATGTAGGTATCCGCTGAATATTATGAAGCGAGAAAAATTGTTTGAACCCGATCATCTTAGGAACTACCAGTCGGATTTCGAAAATTAATTTTATATTTGATAGACAAATCATTAAAGAAGGCTTTAGGATATTCAACATAACGCTACCACCAATAGGGGCAAAGACGTATTGAAAAAAGTTACAAAAACGGGTAAAAATCCATAACGCTACTACCAATAGGGGCAAAGACGTATTGAAAAAAGTTACAAAATCGTGTAAAAGTCCATAACGCTACCACTAAAGGGGCAAAGACATATTGAAAAAAGTTACAAAAACGGGTAAAAATCCTTACTAATATTATAAATGTGAACGTGAGTTTGTTTGTTTGTTACGCTTTCACATGATTACGATTATGAGGAATTTTGTTATAGAAATAGACCTGAACCTGGAGACGGTGATAGGCTGTTTGTTCTCGCGAAACCCTTATTGAAAGTGCGATAAAGTGAGGGATAAACTTTGTATGAAACTCACTATTGACTCATCGGATGTGTTTGATATAACAGATATGACCGCGACCGACGCCGCACGTGAATTCTAGTTATTAAATAATTTTCAGTTCCACATGAACGTAGTCATTATTTTGAACTTTATTATGAATCGGATTATTGGTTATAATCTATACGTGATAATCGTCTGTTTCACATTATTCCAAAAATATCATATTGCGCTTTCTATATTTGATTTATTCGTAATTCTCTGACCTCCACTGCAAATAGTTTTAACTGTTCATATGTTCTTGATAACGCTTTCTTATATTTTATATATATTATTTATATATATATACTTTTATATATTTGTATATATATATATATATACTTATAGTTTTGCATCAATCGCCCTAGTCATTTTTTTGTACTATTCTTTCTAACCCTTACTAATATTAAAATTCGAAAGTGAGTTCAATTAAATCAATTACTATGAATTTAGTCTATATACAGATATGGAATCCTGGAGAAAGCGATATAAACTTTGTACGAAACTTGTTATTGTATCATGCGATATTAACGCGAGCGTAGCCGCGGGTAAAAGCTAGTATTCAATGAATAAATCGACCACAGCATTTGTAGATGGATAAAAACTTTCTACGTAAGAGAATCAATACAGGTATGTGCTAATTTTCATGGTTCTAAGTCTTCGACTTAGATTTATGTTATTTTCTATCTGTAAACAAATAAAGAAGTTTGATATGTCACGTCCTTATCAATACAGTGATGCTGTGAAACCGCATTGCAGTTAATGTATTGCGTTGTAACTACAATCCACACTTTTTTTGGTTCCATGGTAAATAAAAATTCATTGGCAGCCTTTCCTTTCGTTCATAAGTGGGTAAGAGGGGCATGTGGGACTCATCTGGTAAGACGCACCGTTAAAAACACCATGCCGATTCTCAAACCTTCATACCGCCCCAGATTAGGGACAACTTTCACACTTCTTGTAGTACGACATCGTGAAGAAACATTTCAGCATTTCAGCAAGCTTACATGACTGGCGAAGACTGACAGTAAACTGTAGATCTGATTGGCCTTACCATCAGGTGTAGTTCCATCACTGTGCCAAAAATTTTCATAGACTAACCAGGTCCGTATACCTAAGCGAATCTGATGCGATAAGATATCTGTGTCATGGTCATCAATTATTATGGAACTCTTCGTACTTCTTCGTAAAGATAACAGCGCCGGTAGCCGAGCCGAGGTGTGTCGGTCGACACGACGCATCGCGCGACACGACGCAGCGCGCAACATGACGCAGCGCGCGACACGCCGCTTCCGACAAGCCCGGAAACGATTGTGGTTTACTATTATTCGGGTCGCAGCATTCTCCCTCGACTCGGGGTTTAATTTCCTTTTGAAAGGGTATCTCTGCGTTCAAGGCACTTCGAATACGTTGAAAAGAAAAAGGCACACCACAATAAAGGAATGCGGATGTAGGTCAAGCCAGAAATAGAGCTGTGTCGACATTTTGTGAGCGACGCGACGCGATGCTGATTTTCTGTACCGCTCGGTGTACCTCGGCTCTTAATACACGGGAGCATCCAGTGGACGTGTACCATGTTTGCACCGACTATACCCTAACCTTGACCTTAGATTGATGTCTGACCAACTGTGCCCACGACTCTAGTTAGGTTTTGTGTTATTTTATGCGGGGAGCGGGAATGAGTAAGGAACCCGGTGCACGTATGGGCATGTTCTTCCGTTTCAATCGCGATTTGTAAATTGTAGACAATAGTCTAACTAAAGTGATCAAAATGTCCAAGTCGTCCAGCTGTGATATTAATATATTAGTTATATTTTTTATAGTTAAGGTATAGCGTTGTGGCCATAATCTCACCTGGTCTTTAGTGACGTTACAGTCCAAGTTGGTAGACACGCTAAACCTGTGGAGGGACTGGCTCTCAAGTGCTATTGCCGGAACACACATGTTGGTATTTGACGGTAGATTTTCAACTTGAGGGTGGTTGCTAGACAGGCAGACATTACAAAAAGCCCTACCAGCAAGCTATGGTTTCCTCACGATGTTTTCCTGCGGCGAAAGCTCAAGCTCTTCGTAAGTGGATTCGGACTCACGACCCTTGATGCTAAGTCGTACACACTACCACTGACCTATCATCGCTTCGAAATATATGTAAGCCGTTGAATTGATCGTTCCTAAATATACTACATTTTTTTTTTATTTCGTTTTAGGCACTTAGACAGTTTACACTCTTAACTGCATCTGAATAAGTAAAATCAATCCAACACTGTTTCTTTATACAAATCCCAATAAAAAGATTTTAGTAATTAAATTAGCGAATTTCCTAACACAATTCGCGAAAGTTATTTGTGTGACATTATTTGAACCTTGTAAATATCTATTTGCTTATTTATATGCCAATATTTCGGACAAATATATTAATAGATATTGCAATTTTATAGCCGAATCCGAGAAGGCTTTTCGTTTACACAATTCCAGAAAAAAGAAAGAATGGAAAATCCGAAACCGCACGCCTTATAATCTAATTGTTTTTGTTAATTTAATAACAATTAAACCACATCGAATCAGATAAGTGAAAAGTAATAGGGTTCTATTCCTAATTATAATGAAGCGTGAGAAAAAACGAACTCGATTAGTCAAGTATTTCGGTCGTTGTCCTAATAACATACTGGATTCGCACATACAGACACACGGACGTGCAAGACAGAACTTCTGGAACGGTTTTTAACTAGTTTAAATAACAAAAATGGTATCAAAATAAACTTTAGTGTTAAAAATAGGGTTTTTCCTTGACACGTGTGTATGTATATAATATTTTACAAGTGCAATATATGAGAAATAGAGACATTTTAAGTTTGAAAAATCAGTTGGTTAAATATACTGGGAAAAATAATAAAATATATATATATATATTGATATTCCATAAAAATTTTGACCTCGTTGTGTGATCCCTTCTTCCAAAACTTCCAACAACAATTTAACTATTTAAAGTTCTTTTCTACTAGTATAATTAACTTACTAATCTATAATTACTAGGCAGATCGTTTGCGCTCTGTGCTCTCGTAGACAATAAGTTATTTCGTACAAAGTGGATAGTAAATTTACATATTTTAATTAAAACAATATTGCAAGTGTTTTCGTTGCATGATGTTCGTTGTCAGGATCTGTAATCTGGTTCATTGTTTACTTGTTTTTTAAACTCACCAGGTTTTGTATATTTGTAAAATAATAAATTCGAATGTTTAGTTAAATAACCAAGAATTCAATCGTCGTGTTTTTCTCAATTAAGAGTGATCAAACTCTTCGCCGGGCAACGAAATGAGTGTTTGCTTTTACCCGAGCATTCTTAAACAACAACAATGCTAAATAAAATACGCAGGGAAGTTTTCTGCAATCACAATAACACTAAAGTAGTCACTATTAAAGAGTTTATTCGTTTCAATGTTGTCGAGGTTTTTAGGTATGCTTTTTATCTGCACAATGTAAGATCAATATAAAATTGGCGATGTAACACTGTGCACGTTTCCAAAAAAAAATAAAAAAAAATAGAATTTTCGCTATATTAAATAGCATCTCAAATTTGACGAAAACGCCTATACAATAAAAATGAACCAAATTTACGATATCGATTTATGTACATATCTTAGGGCGCTCTCGCGTCTTTCGCTATTTGTTATCACAAGTCCAACCTAAACTTACCCAGAACTTCACTACCTGTGACCACCTCACTGACATATCACACACTTCTGGAACACTTCGCTCTGTATACGGGTTAATTTTAAAGCTAAACATATCTATAGTCGTAACCATTATTTTTCTAGTTCAGCCGATTAATTTAAAATGTTAAATAAACATTTTAGTGTCAGACATTGTTTTGAAGTGAGTTTATATTTTCCGCTTTAAATTTCTAACACTAATTATTGCAAAAATTATGCTAGCTTTCCCGACGTGGTTTAATTGATTATGATAGAGTGGAGGGACACTTCGGTCGCGTCTTATCGCCGCTCGGTGCACCCACTCACCCACTTTCCATATCTCTCACAACATATATTTTAACTTGTGCCTTCCGAGGGAATTTATCAGACACCGAGATACGTCAGATTTGTGATAAATCGTTGCCACAGATTAGATAAGACAACGCAGCTGGTAAAAGCCACAGCGTCATGACTTGCGATCCGTGCGACTATATATTTTCGCGTTAATACATCTCGTCTATCTTTATGGGATCTTTAAAAAAGGCCAGAGAAGTTACCTGCTAATCCATACAGCAGTATCATCTCATGCTTACGCTGTAAGTTTACTCACGATTACCGGCCCCCCTTATTACGAATACGTATTACGTAAAAGCAAACTTTTTTTTTATGTGGTGAAATGTATTTATGCATCCCCTCCCAGCCTGGGAATATCCACTAAAACCCTACGGCCGTCTGTCGCCTTCCTGGGGCGACGCGGGTCCGTGCATTCAATCACCGTGTCACCCCAGCGACCGGCCCGGCCTGATGGTAAGCCGGGCTCCATACGGGCAGCCTGGCTGGCTGCCCCTGCAGACATCCGGGATGGTGCAATGGGAAGCGGGTCCCCTGACCCTCCCCTCTCAGTCCGGCTTAAGAAAAGCAAACTTTTCTTAGTATTTGTCTGAAATGGTAATTCCTTTGTTTAGTTTATTACGTGCAATAGAGTGACCGCACGACACCTAATGGTAGATACAGTACAATCCAAATCAGTGGCGACTGACCATGAACCAACATTCGCTGACAGAAATAGAGTCAACAAACTTTTTGCTGTTCGATGTTATAGATGCCATCGTGAAACAGTGACACCGAAGCCCCGTCCACTGGTTCTGTTCGTTCGTGTTATGTATCAGCAGTACGCATTTGCCAATGAGTTGCCAGTTATATGTGAATTTTGCTATCGCTTTGTTATCGTATTGCTTTTGCGAAATACGTTATACAGGGGACGAAGAGGTGACGTCTACGATACCAACTTCAGTGCTTGCTACCTGCTTAGCACTTGATAACTCTTCGAACTGCCCGTTTACTTCGAACGCATCCGAGTGATACCTGGATCTTAGTGAGAAGAGGATTTTTTATGTACTTAATAGGTCACAATCTCTTATCTTGATTGGCGATTGAAGCTATGATGGTGGACACGCTAAGCCCAGTGGAGGGACTACTCTCAAGTGAAACTATCGGAGTACACTTTTAGGTATTCGACGACAGGTTTTCAATTTGTGAGCGTTAGTTAGGCAGATGGGCATTACAAAAACCCCTATCAGCATGCTATCGCTTCATCACGACGTTTTCCTTCACCGAAAGTTCATGTTCGTTGTAGGCGGATTCGTATTCACGTCCCTCAACGCGGCATCAGTACACACTACCAACTGAGCTATTATTACTTCAAAAACGTGACGTGAATAACCAAAATGAATCAAGAAAATTAACCTGTATCCGAAAAGGTATTTTTTGGTCTGTATCATTTGTAGTTAGTTCGTTAAGATTCTGTACATAGGGTATTTTTTAATTATCTCGTCTCTAATAGTAATGAATTGTTAGGTTTTTTAAATTTAAATTTGAATACAGTTGTATCCTGGTTTTCGTCAGAGGGAATATTAGATAGGTAAGTATAGTAAATACTTTTAGATCAACGTGACGTTCTTCGATGTCTCGATAAGTTTTGTAAGTCTGCGGTGTAATAATATGGACTCTGAAAACGGTACCCAAATTATTTTACACGTAATAAACTACCAAAACACCGATAAGCGTCTAAGGAAAATATTATTTGATTCGCGTATTTTAATGTGATAATTTCGTTCGGTATCGTTATACAGATAACTCATTGATAAGTTATATATGTGTTGTGATAACGGAGGTCGCGACTACATCGAAAATAGTCAATAATTCCATTTCATTACTTAATAATGTAAATTGATAATGCACTGCGATATACCGTGTACCGGTTTACTTGCATAGTAACATCATAACGTTGTTTAGGAGTGAAAACTTCTTTAGATTCGTTGCGATTTAACACTCGATGGAACGAAAAAGCGACAGTAAAAATAGACTACCACATATATATGATATACCGTCAGAAAGAGTGAGATATAAGGCATTCTACAGTGTTTATTTTAGGCTCCGAGCTTTATATGTGTGCGTGTCACGAAGCGAATTTTTGAAGGTCTCACTTTTAACGCGTGTGAACTGCACACACATTTTTTTTTAATTCTAATAGTCAAAAATTAAGCAAATGACAATTTTCAATCCTTTCAATTTCAATCCTTTTTTTAAGAGCCCCATGTTATAGCCTTAGAGGAAAACCGTGTCGGGTAGTCCGTTCCATAGATCAAATGTTAGAACTCGACTATTTTTACAAACTGGCCAGACTTTAGAGTATGAAAACGTTGTGGTTAAATACATTTGCTCGTATGTACATCCCACCATTCGTGATATCTCAGGCTACGAGGGAGGTCTACAGGATCCATCGGGTGAGAGGGTCCGCCAATTACCAGCCTCATTACTACATATTTCGCAAACGTAGATAATAATATTAAGATAATGGACAATAAATTGATAAGTAAAATGGGTGCAATAAAGCTGATACATACGCATTTGTCATTCGAAGCAAAAATATAGCGATTTCTGCTATCGATTTGCATTCTCGAAATACGTAATAAGGGGACAAGATCCGCTTTCGGGTTGTTTACAGTTGTTTGTAATAAAAAATCTTTATATTTGTTAGAGCAATCGTTGACGTAGGCAAGTTAAGTAAGTAAGTAATAGTTAAGTAAGTAGTTTAGTATGTTGGCAGACGGTGCAACCCAAGAGGTGATAGCGACGCATGTATAAGTTAGAAACCGTTGACACTGCGTCTGGGTTCTTGGGTGGTCATCCGGGTGTCACAACACGCGATATATTTTTATTCATACTATATTTCATTAATTCTTAGTTCATAAGTTAGTCTTGTATAAGCAACCAATGGTATCGCAGAATATATTAGCTTTTTAAAAAGTTTTTTAATGTATACCGTGTTTTGACTGGTTTTAGGCTGTTTAACATCACGCTATCACCAAGAGGAGTAAAGCTGTATTGAAAAAACTTACAAATACGGGCAAAAATTATTAATTAATTTTTATTTCCGCACGAACGAAGTCGCGGGCGCCGTTAATTACTCATAAATTCGTTTTCTTAGATGAACGGATTGTAATTTGAAATCTCATATTTATAACATTTCTAATGTGTACCTATTTAACTAAACTAACTCTCTATATGTTTAGTTTCTCGAATAAACTTGATTTAGGTATGTCTTATTATTATTAATATTAACCAGACACTGTTATTTTTTTACTGTATATTAGCTGTGCCAGCGATTTCATTCGCGTGGAACCAAAATTTTATTTGATATTTTTTTCACGTTTTTGTAACTTTTTTCAATACAACTTGGCATCTATTGGCGATCGCGTGTCGACCTTAAGATTAGTGCATTCAAACAGACTAACATTTACTTGATTTTACTTGCGGCTTCGCTCGCGTTAATATGGGTTTTGTCAAACAAATGGGAATGACTTAACTAAAAAGTTCCATACAAAATTACATCCTCTCTTTACCTCACTTTCAATAAGGTTTTCACGAGAAAAAGTAACCCGTCATCGTCTGCAGGTTCCCATCCATCTCCATACCGAAATTCATCATAATCGATTCAGTGGTTTAGGCGTGAAAGCGTAACAAACAAACATATATCGCTTTCACCAAATATTATTAAGGATATATATATATATAATATATTGTATAGGTAAAATACAATGTAGTGCATAATGAACTATCGTTAAATTTCATGCTATATCTGTTTTCATATTCTGCGGAAATAATTTATTATTAACGTCGTATTAAGTATGCAAGAATTCATTTTAAAAATTGTACTATCCGACAACATATAGGGGTCGCGTCAGCAGAATTGTCGGCGCCGCGGCACGACGGAGTAATCGAACTTTATATCTATCTATATTAATATTATAAATTGGAAACATCATGCAACCGCCAATAGACGCAAAGTTGTATTGAAAAAGGTTAAAAAATTATTGGATAAGTTTTAGTGCCACGCGAATGAAGTCGCAGGCACAGGTACTGTGGTGTATAATACACGAAATGCACCACAACGGGAACTTCCGCGATGACACTAATCCAGTCGTGCTGACCGGTCACTCGTAACGTCACAACTATGTTGTCTAACTTGGGCGTCCGCGTCGAGCCGCTCGAGTCCGTCGATTACATGAAATTATGTCACAAATATAATGTGTGCCGTAATACAGAGGAAATTTGTAAACAAGGTGCTCCATGGCGCCATCTACTACACGCAATTTGATATAACCACGCGGCCTTCAGGCGTGTTCGTCACGTGCGCGGCGCTGCCTGTTTTATTGACACCAATCCTACCAGCCAATCAACGCGAGTCCTGCGGTCTATACTAAGTCGTTCTGACCAATAGTAACTAAGTTAACTTTGGACACAGAGCGCACATGTGACCGGTCATAACTTGAATCTTTTTATTTTATTTCTATCATATGAATAAATTACTAACTTGTGCTAACTGCATTGTGGAGTTTAACTTTAAATTGAGATAGAGTATTAGTGAGTTGTGGTGAAAATGTATCGTAGCGGTGAGTTTGTTGGATATACGTAAACTGGTAATTTAATATGGAAAGCATTACTAGCGCCCTCTGTTCGACATTTATAGTATTATTTGTAGCGAGTTCTTATTACCAACATTGATTTACGTACGCAAGATGGCGCCGTTAGTGTTTGTTTCAGACATTTTAAATTGTTTGAGACGTTAATGAATAGTATTTTTTTTAGTATTTACATAAATCTTATCTAATTAAAAAAAAGAACAATAAATTATTAACTTTTTTTTATAATGCATGAATTCATTAATGTATAATAGATGATGTTCCAAGTATTGCCGCTAGATGACACTGGTGCAAGCGTTCAGCTAAAGATACCTAATTCATTCTTATTCAGTAGTTGATAGTATAATGTTATTTCCTTTGTACTGTACAACCTTTTTTCCACAGTCGTTGGTTTTTACTTCTTATTACAAACTCAACGGTTATTTTTGATGTGACACGCCTTTAGGTGTAATTTAAAATTCAGTATTTTTTTTAATCTTGTTCATTTAGCAAATAATCGTTATACTATGATAATTATAAAATTATAACTGATATAGAATGATAGCTACGCCCGTGACTTCATTCACGTGGGATTTAAAGATATTTGCTAATTTTGCCCGTTTCTGTTCTTTCCCATTCAGCTTTACTGCTGTTGATAGTAACGTGAAGTTAGATAACCTAACACTTTTCCATATGATTGCTTTATCTAATTCAATTTTTTTTTAGAAATACGACTGGTAGTACCTGAGATTAGTGCGTTCAAACAAACAAACTTTTCCACTTTTTAATTTTTATATAAATATAGAAGGAAGTACAAATGTGGTTTAGGTCCTAATGAAAAAAATATACTGGACAGAGGAATACAGAAAATACATTATATACTTCCTTAGCTTATATATACTGTACTTTGGAATGAATGCAGTAGCCACAGAATAATAAAAACTATACTTATTCTAATTAAAGTTAAATCGGGTAACTTGACAGTAATGAACAGCTATATGGCACGCGGGGGTCGTATTAAATGTATTTACTTAAGATAAACTTAGCGGCATCAACCA
The DNA here is from genome assembly GCA_039707435.1 of Actias luna. Lineage (NCBI taxonomy): Eukaryota > Metazoa > Arthropoda > Insecta > Lepidoptera > Saturniidae > Actias > Actias luna. The sequence continues at coordinate 19,149,903 of JAZHAC010000001.1, read as the reverse complement.
CAGACAGAGACGGAACTTCTTAGCTAACCGTGGATTCATCGTGCTGATGCTGGGTCCATCTTCTGGCAGAGCTGGAGACCCCGAGCAGTTCCCGAGACTTGTGACACGGATGTAGGTTTAAGACACTCTCATTCTCACTAGTCGTGTTTCTCTCCCAGCCCAATCATGTTCGTCTTTATTACTTACTTGCATAAGGTGTTTAGACCAACAAATTATAACTTTGATACTCTTGACTCTTCTTCCCCCAGGACTTTCGCTAGAATAAATGTAGCTTCTATCTGAGCTTTTAGGGATGTTTGGATAGACCTTGTCATTATATACAAAGGTAGTTTCTATGACTGCGTTTTTTTTATAGTTAAGGTTTAGCGTTATAGCCGTATTCTCCCTTGATCTTAAGAGACGATACGGCCCAAGTTGATAGACACTCTAAACATGTGGAGGAACTGTCTCTCAAGTGCAGATGCCGGAACACACCTATTGGTATTTGGCGGTAGGTTTTCAACTTGAGGGTGGTGAGCTAGCCAGGTGGGCATTAGAAAAACCCTACCACTAAGTTATAGTTTCCTTTACCGAAAGCTCAAGCTCATTGTAGGTGGAGTGGATTTGAACTCACGTCCCTTGACGCGGCGTCCATACCAACTACTAACTGAGCTATCAACTCTTCGATTTTCGCTTTAATCGCGTTACTCTTAGAGGTGCTACAAGATATATGTCATTCTGGCACAGTACCATCCCTTTCTCCCTTAAGATAGTACCGCGTTCGATTCTTTTTTTCACGTTCCGGCAACAGTCCGAGCCGAGGTTCGGTCACTAGTGACACCCTTGTGCGGGTTGCCCCTCGGCCTTGAGCGCCCTTCGCGTTCGGTCTCATAGTCCGGTGAAACTATGAAAGCCTTCTAGGATAACAGTGTAAGTCCCTTCTAAAAAAATAACAGTTCGAAAAAAAAAGCCCTGTGTATAATTTAGGTACTTCTGCTTATATGTAAAGATTTTTTTTCTATCTTAACCGTGAAATAGCGAGAACAAAGAAATAGACCATCTATTAATTTAATTAAAACTTAATTATCATTTTATTTTAATATGGAGCTAAATTGTTACAAATATGCATGGAATATAAATTTTTCCCCCTATATTTCCCCTAATTCTATCTAATCTATTTAGTACTAAGTGAGCAATTCTTGTATACAAGGGCTCTAACGATTCGAATGAAATTTTCTATTTAGATAGATTTTTGCTAATTGAATTAGCTTTTGTAGTCGTATCTTATGGTAATTAAAAATATATATATTTATGGTAATTATGTTCGTGCTTTTTATGTTCATATGTAACTATGTAGTCGTTAAATCAGTTATATGATGGGATATTTAAATAAATAAAATGTAAAAAAAAACCGAGCTCAGCTTGGCTACGTACATACTTTGTGTTGATTTCATCTGTAAAAATCGTATTTTATTGGTGACGAAAAGGCGGCACCTGTATAGCATGGCTCTTCGTGGCCATAACACAAATAATCTGAGGTATAGATAAGAACTGAAGAATCTGGGCGGGCCAAATTAATAGTAGGCAAGTTTCGATTCGTCCAAATAACAACAGATCATAGTGACACCTGACAAATACTGTGGTTAACTAATTTATATAGTCATCAAACGTACGAGTTGTATGAATTGTCTTATAGATGGCGTGTATCTTAATTATAAATATTCAGGGGTCAATATACTTGCGGGGTATACATTTGCGCGTATTTGTGTTACTATTATAAAGTGGAAAAGTTTATTTATTAATTTGTTTGTTTGGTTCCGCTAAAAGTTCTATTTATATTTGATAGATCAACTATTGAGAAACATTGAGGCTTTTTAACATCACGCTACCAACGATAGTAGTGAAGCTGTATTGAAAAATGTTACATAAACGGGCAAATGTGATAAATAATTTTTAGCGAACAAGGCACAGCTCGCTTTATATAAGACTTGAAGCGGTAAAATAAGAGACTAAACTTTGCATAGAGAAGCGATCCTATGCCTAATTAGGTATATGAAGTCATATTAATGTTTCGGACAGGAAATAGGCTGTTTCGCGATTTTATTCCTCAGGGTCGGTACAATGGGATATACGTTGTCGGGGAACGTAGCTAGTTAGTTCATAGGTAAAACCAGGGCCGGATTTTCCCATAAGCTAACTAGGCCTCAAGATCATGGGAGGTCTACATTCAAGTTGATGATAATAAGTAGTATGAAAATAAGTAGAAATTTTAAACAATGACTAATGAATCAACACGTGAGGTGAAAGGGACTCAAAAGTTTAATAGCCTAAGATCTCTTTTCATCTAAATCCGGCTCTGAGCAGAAACATTTGATTGGCATTACATGAAGTGTGAATGCTGTCGTTTTTCTCTGGCAGCACCGGAGATCAAGGTATCACTGTGGTGCTTTTCGGTGGGCAATGTCGGGTGCTATCACACGATAAGTCAACATATACACCTGTCGTTAACAACATATCGTTGCGAGGGGGACATTCGTAAATAATAAAATTTTGTATGTCACGTTAATTAAAAATAAGCTGAAAATATTCCAGCTATTCCGACTACTGTTACCGTGCGTTGAATTTACAAGCTTCTCTTATTAGAACTCGCCAACTGTCGTTCATTTTGCGAGATAAGTGTTTTGGTCGGCGCGAGCGCTTTCTTAGAAAACTATGATATCCTTTCGTTGACGCTTGTTAAAGGTGTAAATTGATTACTACCGGCGCGTTCTACTTAGCGCTCATAACACTCACGACCGCGTTTCTATTGTGTTCCACTTGCGTGTGAGCGGTGTAATCATTGACTCAAGTGAGATTGAGTATGTATCGTTTTAGGGAATATTACAAAGGGCGATTAGAAAATAAGAAGCATTAGAGAAAATAATTTTAAAATTCTTTATAGATGACCACAATCTGACCTGATGCTAAGTGACGATGTGACCCAAGATCGTGGGCACGCTAGGCCTGGAGGAGGGACCAGCTCTCAAGTGCAACTGCCGGAACATTTGAAAGCTATGATAGCTCAGTGGTAGAGTGTACGACTTCGCGTCAAGGGACGTGAGTTCGAGTCCAAGCACTTACAATGAGCTTGAGCTTTCGGTGAAGGAAAACATCGTGAGGAAACCATAGCATGGTGGTAGGGCTTTTTCTAATGCCCGCCTGGGTAGCTACCACCCTCATGTTGTAAACCTGCTGCCAAATACCAATAGGTGTGTTCCGGCAGTTGCACTTGAGAGCCAGTTCCTTCACAGGTTTTAGCGTGTCTGCCAACCTGGGCCGTATCGTCACTTAAGATCAGGTGAGATTATGGCCATAATGCTAAACCTTAAGTTTAAAGCGTGGTAGCTAGCCAGGCGGTCATTAGAAGGAGCCCTTCTACCATGATATGTCGGTTATCAATTCACAATTTTCTACGTTCAACGGTCTACGTTTTTTTCACCACCCAGAGGTTCAATTCATTTTCTCTACAGGTAAATCGAGCTGAAACGTGAAAGCGCGATAATTGATTTTATACTAACTCTGCCGATAACTTCGCCCGCGTATTATTTATCACTTATTTATCACGATATAATTATTGTGAAGTTATAACGAAGTAACAACACGTGAAATCACGAGACGCAAATGATTTTACTTGTTGATTTTTGTTTTATAAAATATAGATTACTGTGTCCGCGACTTAGCCCGCGTGGACCTAAAATTATTTACTAGTTTTGTAACCGTTTTCAACTTTTTTTAATATAGCTTTGCTCCTATCGATGATAGCGTGATGTTCAATAACATACTGCCTTCCATAACGATAACTCTGTCAAAAAAAATACATGTTTTTTTTGTTAATGTTAGCCTTATGGCCATAATCTCACCTGATCTAAAGTGACCTTACGTCCCAAGTTGGTTGAAACGCTAAACCTGTGAAGGAACTGTCTCTCAAGTGGAACACACGTATTGGTATGTGATGGCAGATTTTCAACTTGAGGGTGGTAGTTAGCCAGGCTGGCATTAGAAAAAGCCCTACCACCATGCTACGGTTTTCTCACGATGTTCTCTTTCACTGAAAGCTCAAGCTCGTTGTAGGTGGTTGGATTCGTACTCACGTCCCTCGACGCGAAGTCGTACACACTACCACTGAGCTATCGTCGCTTCAAATTATTTTTTAATCAGACTTATGGTTCCTTAGATAAGTGCGTTTACATAAAAAGACAAACCTTTACGCTTTATAATATTAAAATAGTATAATATAATTTTTCATTAATATTTTATAAGCTTTATTTTACACTAGCTTTTACGTACAGCTACACTCGCGTTAATATTGATTTTGTGAAACAAATCGGATGACGGAATATAAAGTTTCGTATAAAGTTTATCCATCTATTTACTCCACTTCTAATAAGATCTCCGTAAAGAGTAGCCTATCACCATTTCCAGGTTTCCACCGATCTCTATACCGACATTCATCATAAACGATTCAGCAGTTTACGCGTGAAATCGTCACAAACAAACAAACTAAATTTCGCATTTATAATATTAATAAGGATAAGGTGGTAAGTACTAATAACAATTATCACAGTAAATCATTTATTGAATGATTTTACGTGTAAAAATCATCAAAATAGTTTGAGAATTAATAGAATAGATATTATTATATGATTTCTAATAGAATCGCTTAAAAATTATTACAGGCTATCAAGTGACATATCAACTTTGCTTTCTGCCGTGTGTCAAAACGATGTGAGCTTAAAACGTCACGACAGATGTGAAACAGCACTATATATCTATCTCTCACTCCCTCAGTCTCCTCAAGCCGAGTTTTCCCGAACGAGCGTCACACAAAATGGCTGCGGATTAGAATTTCAAAGCTCTCCCATAAGAAGATTCATATTAAAAATTGCTAAAACCGGTCGAGATGTTTTTGTGTCAAAACCGAGCAAACAAGCAGACAGACAACAAAAATAATATTAATCCGTATTCGTGACCAATGTTTTTGATTGGTACGGCTATTTTGTTAAAGTAAATAGATTATTTACTGTGACGTGCTGGACGTTAGTTCGAATCCAACCACCTACAATGAGCTTGAGCTTTCCGGTGAAGGAAAACATTGTGAGGAACCATAGAACCTGGGTAGGGCTTTTTCTAATGCCCACCTGGCTAGCTACCACCCTCAAGTTTAAAATCTGCCGCCAAATACCAACAGGTGTGTTCCAGCAGCTGCACTTGCGAGCCAGTTCCTCCACAGGTTTAGCGTGTCTAGCAACTTGGGCCGTAACGTCACTTAGGATCAGGTGAGATTATGGCCATAATGCTAAACCTTAAGTTTAAACCAAAGGATAAAATTAAAAGTGTTAGACAATCAATTATTGTTCTTTGGTAAAATATATTTGACACTGCGTCTATATGAGAAGGTAGAAACGTATCAACAATCTGGAGCTATTGGTTTATTGGAAAATTTCCTGAATAAATCATGACATAGTAGTAGGTTTTTAAACCCGCCAGTGCAACTGTCGTCCTCATGTTAAATATATATCACCATGAATCTATTATAGATAGATATGAAGATAATTTTAAAGCACGCATCGCGATAATGTGTTTTATTTTATTTTTCTTTTTTTGTTTAAGCTTGCAATATTTTGTTTTCAGATTTCCTGAGTCACGGGGCCAGTTTTAACAAGAAATACGGTTAGTATGGATGATGCATTGTAGTTATACAACATGTTATGCCCAGCACTAATTATATCAGTTTTCGCAGGCACGTCTTGCGTCAGCTCCATGTCTTATTTAATTCCTTGTCAATATTAATAATTGAAATATCATTGTAAAGGTTATGATTTCGGATTTAATCGAGAAAATATATTAAGTTAATATTTAAAACGCGAGAGACGTCATCTATTACCGATCTATATAACTAATAGGACAGTTGTAATCTTCTTTCTATAAACGTAGTCTGTTATGAAAATCAATCAAATAGGCAATATTCGGTATTTGATTACAATAATTATAATTATTCGTAAGGTCCAGCTACTGTGTTTTGTTTATCTATTACATAATTGTGTTTAAGGAACAGTGACTTTCCGTTTCCAAGTAAACCTTTATTTGCCTCGTTTTGTTTTATGTTTCATCAGAGGAAGGCTGAGGTATTTCATGGATTCCAAAGGTATTTGTTCTCGAGCAAATAAGAATTTGCGTAATACGTCTGGCTTTAGAAATAACTGTAAAAACTTCGATGTTTGATGTCGAAACGTTTCGATGTCGACCGAAAGTTGTTCCAGGAGTGCTTCTCCTTCTTCGAAATACGACAACGAAAATTGCTATACAATGCGGTACTTTCGAAATATTACAGTGTTAAAGCGCTTTACTTAATTGTTGTCGGCAATATCGTAACTTAGTGTTGTTTTATTTTCCAGAATTATATCATGAACTCTTTTGAGACTTGAACAACCTTTCGGGGAATTAGGTTTTAAGGTTTCGCCCATTGAAATATAATTACGCCCTAGAACGATATTTATGTAACCGACTCTTACTTCATCTTACGTACAACATCTTACGACACGAACAGCAATCCTTTAACCGATTGTTAGATATTTTTTTTTTGTAACAATTTTCTACGTAGGTAATAACGGTGACCATCCTAGATCAATGATGCACCGATTGTACACGCTGTCTTACCGACCTGTGGGCGTGTGTACATTTGTACCTTCCTTTTTTTTATAGTTTATGATAGGCGTTTTGGCCACAATCTGACCTGACGTTAAGTGACGATGTGACCCAGATGGTTGTCACAGTAAACCTAGCGGAGGGACACACGTATAGTTATTTGGCGGCAGATTATCAACTTGAAGTTGGTAGTTATCCAGGCTATCATCATGTTGGGTTATATCACGATGTTTTCGCTCACCGAAAGCTCAAGCTCATTGTAGGTGAATGCGTACGCACGGCGTTTGACAGACGTCGGTACACGCAACCAATTGACCTATCATCACTTCAAAATACTGGCTGATTAAATATGAGATATCATTGTTAGGGCCACTAAACTTGATAAGTTAGGACCTGTTGGTTAGTTAGGCTCGCGAAACTTTGTTCGTTTTCCGGCAGCAGCTCAAACCGACGTTCGGCCATTCTGGCAACCTCGCGCGCGCCGCCTCGGGGCTGTGTTCTCAGTATTCACCCAAAAAAAAAAAAAACAGACCCTACGGCTAACAGCGTATATCAGGTCGAAAAAAAAAACTGATTAGAGATTTTCGTATGGTATTAGCGTGTTAAACAGACACAATTGCCATATCTAAGTATAAACCGAACGTTTCGTTGATGTGTAATGATACGAACGTAATAGAATATCAATAGTTTATTCGAGTATTATGCGGTGTGATTTGTTTGTATCAAGAGTTACAATTGTTTGCTTAAGTTATAAAATAGGTTTCGAAGGTTTTGATGTGAAATACGACATGTTTCCTCGATGATTTCTCTATCAGTTTTCTGTTTTAATTCCTACTATATAGTTCCTAATATTAGCGCGTTCAAACAACATTTTCCGCCTTATAATTTTCTTTTCAGTTTATTAGGTCTGTCAATTTAGTAAACGTACTAACTAATTATACGTTAAAATAGCATTAACTATAGGTTTTAAGTTAAACTTTCTAAACTTTATATAATCTAAATCATCTAATTAAGGCTTTTAAAAACAGAAGTAAATTATTCTTGTACCAGTAATTCAATGATATAGTTCCGGTATCTTCGAAAACTGTTCACGTCAATATCTACTAAAGACTACACTATTGTCCAATTCGCATAATTGCGTTATGGGTGAATTGCTTCCAAGAACTCACCTTCGTAGAGGTGGTACTAAAGGGATGAAGCGATGTAAGGTCAGTCGTAGTGTGTACGCCTCCGCGTCAAGGGACGTGAGTTCGAATCCAACCACCTACAATGGGCTTGGAGGAAACCATAGCATGGCTTTTTCTGATGCCCGCCTGGCTAGCAACCACACTTAAGTTGAATATCTGCCGCCAAATACCAATAGGTGTGTTCCGGCAGCCGCACTTGAAAGCCAGTTACTCCTGTAAAGGTCGGTAACGCACCTGTGATTTCTCTGGTGTTGTGGGTGTCCATGGGCGGCGGTGATCACTTACCATCAGGTGACACGCTTGCTCGTTTGCCCCTTTTCAATAAAAAAAACCTATCGCTTCTCCTTTTTTAAACCTGCAAGAGACTGTAATAGATATAAAAAGTATCCTATCTTTTAAGTTGGACTCAATTGCACACAGATTTTCGACTCGATCGGAGATTCTGGCAATAAAAAAAATAAAAAAATGTGACCCCTTACTCATTCTTTTTACATCTGCGCTTTAGTGAGGGGTCTTAAAACATGATAAACTAACATATTTCCGTAAATGATTCGAAAAAAAAGGGAGTTTTTTGCGACTCCCTAATTAATATATATCACAAATATAAATATCATGACCTAAGATTCGATTACCTAAGATTACCATAACGCTAAACCTATTACAAAACTAGAATAATGTGCACTATTTGTGTAAAGAATTTTCCTTTAATTACTATACCTATCTAGTCGGATAAGGCGCTGAATAAATGTCGACCAACGCGTTTTACGAAGTTAGCTAAGCAGAACATTTTAACCGCCTCATTAAGGGAATACTTATATTTAACTTTCTACGTGTTTATATAATAATATACGCAAAGGAATATAAATAAATATGTCACATGGCATCGTCGTGTCAGCTGAATGAGGACCTCCAATATGCAACATGGGGCACGTGTTTGATTCTCACATTTCACCTTAAATAATAAACTCGACATCGCACCGAAGTTCCACGCGTCACTGTAATTTGTTACAAAAATAATTATTTATAATTAATATTTATTTTTAGTACGCGGTGCGAAAACTTGTTTGGGTTTGCGGAAAACGATTTTTCCCTAAAATAAAACTCATCTGTTTATATACTTTATGGGTATAGCGTCATGGTCTCACCTGGTTGTTAAGTGAAAATGTAGATGAAGATGGTGGAAATGCCAATTTTAGTGGAAGGACTGGATCTAAAGTGCTACTGCCGGCACACAACTATAGCTATTAGCTGCAAATTTTCAACTTGAGGGTGGTAGTTAACCGATGAAAGAAGTGTGTACGCTGTTCTTGGTATCTGGCATCATGGGATTTCTCCTCTCTCGCCTTGTCTTGAGCCCGTGTAATGTGTTACCGCGTTACGATTAGCATGTCCGTATAGAATAAGATTTTAAAAACCACGTTAATAAAACAAAATGTGGTAGTTTGCCAGGCGGGCATTTCAAACAGCCCTACCACTATGCTGTAGTTTCATCACAATGTTTTCTTACACGATATCAGTGCACAATTACAACAAAGTCATCATCGCTTCGAATATAGCTAAACTTGTAAAGTATTATCCAAACACAAAATTTAGTACAAATATTTTTAATAGTTTACGAGAAATAACAGTATTAGCCAAAAGAGACCGAGTAAATAAATGAACCAAAAACAAAAATATTCGGTTATCTACACAAATACACTAATCTCCGTTTTTTTTTTTAATATTTCTACATTTACCATATATAATATGTGACTCTAATCACTTCCAGAATACTAGTAGGAGTTTTCCAAGGCTCTATCGTAGCGCTTTTTCTAATCTGTTTATCAGCGAAATTAAATATATGGAACTTCAGATAAAATCTCAATTTTAAATCCTATATCGTGAAAGTACGAAACGAAACCCTTCTGGCCATGGTTCGCTTATAATCAATGTACTCCGTGACTAAAACTCTATATAAGACTTGCGAGACACCTATTCTTACATATAGTTGCCCCGTTTTGGCCCACTTACCTAAATATATTCTCAACTCACTATACGTAGTTTAAAATATTTGTATTTATTGAGCTGTCGCTGCACCCTTCTATACCCAAGATTAAGATCTCCATAAGAATTTGTAACTCCCCTCGATTGAAGCTCATATTCAAACTTTCAGGATAATTTATTTCGTGAGAGCAGAATCCCACCCGAACCACCAGGTAAAACCCGAACCATCCGTGAATAACACCCCCAAACCCAACACCAGAAAGTTTACATGTTTGTTATATACAATCTTTATGATAATGTACGCAGATGAAATAACGAAATTGCACGCGGCCAACTTTGCCAGGTGCCCCATATGGAGCGTGTTCACGCCCACGCCCGTAAACCGGTTCCCTTCTCTGACGAGGGCGGGCGGTTATTTTGCCCACACACTTCTTGCCCACCGCCTTTTTCCAAAGCATCTCTTGCCTAGGCTCTCCATTTTATCAGGAGCCCTAGAACTTACTGCTCAACACTGCCTCCAATAGTGGAATCACAACTCATACGGCTTACACGTACACAGTCGTACTTAGGTTCTGTGAAGAAACCTTCATCTTTCTTATATTTAGAATAGCTTTATATTATGATCATTTCATACATATACAAATATAACTATATTGTAGGGCTTTGTTGGAATCGCAATGCTTATTATTCTGGAACCGTCCAAGCCGATCTTCATCCACTCGGGTACTCTTTAGCTCGTTGCCTTTCCTCTGAGTGCATTCCGCATTCGTCCTGAAGTTCGGCGAATTTGCCAAAATCATCTGTAACTCAACAATACGCTGATTGTAACCACTCGAATTTAAGAAAAGAAAATGTTTATTAATTTTCTATAGAAAATCTCAAAGTTGTACACATATCAGATATTGATTTGACAAGGACGATATGATATTTCCCTTTATGCTTTTTATTTAGATATTATTTAGATTCTAACGAATGTCTCCAAGTCTAAGTGTCCATGTGTCTGACTTAATCGGAGTCACCACAAACCAAGTGTTATTTCTGCTATGTGTGTCCTGTATACAAACAGGGTGGTAAAAATCCGTATAGACATACGTGTAGTAATAACTACACAAATATTGATAAACCCAGCATGTAATTCTCATTTAAATTGCCGCGTTTTGACATCAGCCAATGTGTATCCATAAGCAGAGAGGGTTTCAGAGCGGCGTCAGACACGAACGGCGATCTGTTTCCAATTTACAACATACAGTCATAAATGAAAATACAATTTTATACGTAATCATACCAACCTGAGATTCATTATATATATTTTTATTAAATCTTGTTTTCTAATCTATGATAATTGCATAATGCTTTGCTTTGTTCTCTAAGATGCACCGTGACTTGCACTGTGCCTACCTTGTCGATAAATATTACAATACTTTTAGCGATAGTCGAGTTTTTAATAAAACAGTTCATAATACTTCCCAAGTATAAGTTATAAAACGTGATTACGTAAGAACCGATCTGCATCTATATCAAGTGCGTACCGAAATTAAGGACGGTCTGGAACGGTTTAAATGGACCGTGAGTCAGTAAGCATGGGGCAGAAGGTGAGTATAAATAAGAACGGGGTGCGTGGTGCCCGAAGTAAGTGCGCGATGCCGCGACTGGCGATTTGAATAGGCACGTGTCAGCCAGCGTGCCTCCGTCGGTGGGCGCACGTGAGTTTAACCGCGCCGTGGACGCCGCTCGCCGGTTCTTCGTCAATTCTAAAGCGAATCGTACCGGAATAGGTCGCGTTCCTCGTATGTTACCACTACTACAGCCGCAGAGCATGTTAGGATGAATGAGTGTGGAGCGCGCTCGCTCTATTTGCCAGTTCGTCGGCTCGATAGGCACGGCTACATAGATATGGGGATTGACTCTACCGCTGTAGCGCCTAACTGTTATGACCAAGATAATTATGGATGCGACGAGTTCATGTTCCTGCCGCCTTTGCCGCTGCCACGACCAGTGCCAGTGCCACTGCATTCGACGCTAAAGCTGCACCATCTCTCGTTCTCAGGTAGGCCAAACCCTCACCACCTGATCGTCTTAATCGTGGAATTATTTTTCATAACATTGCTTAAAAACCGGTCCGTCGGCGTTTGGAGATGCGGTTATTTAAATTCGCAGGTTTTTCGGTCATCGTTGGATATCTGATTATGACATAAATAAATAAAATTATTGGCGTTTTTTATTGTTTGAGGGATTGTATTCCGGACCTAAATATTGAACTCTTCTTGGATCAATGTGTTGTTGGGTTAATCGGTTCTTATGTTCAGGCCCTTTTGTTGAAAGGAACTTTCGATGTAAGGCAGAAAAATATTGAAAAAAGGGAGGGGGATATTTACGTTAAATATAAATTGAAATAAATATTCCATAATTATGGATTTATATATAACACAAAGTGGAATAAAACAGCATCTGACTAGCGTGACAATTAAAAACTCCAATAAGTGAAATAACAGAATGTTTTTATATAAACAAATGTTAATAAAAATATGTTTTACCGCAATTCGTCTGATCTGCAATAAGACTTTATTTATTGAGGGTATAATGACGAGAATTTTAATAAAGACAATAACACCTCGAAACTAGGTTTTGATGGTATGAAGTCAATTCGGTTTTGATATCAAAAGGCTGGATCATTATGTGGACAATATTGATGTCTGGAATTACCACCTGTAGGCATCCGTTGAAAACTATTATAATGCATCTTTTTTGAATAGGGTATCTAATAAGATATGTACCCCGATTGAATTTCTTGCCAGTACTTTTCAATGCCTGGGGCTGTTGTCAGAACCGGTGGAAGTTATGACGTTAATTACCGCCTTCTCAGAACCTAAATGGAATAAAGTAATTTGATTTGATTTGAAACTTGTGAAGCAGTTTTTCAATAGTTTCCGAGGTCCATCGTGAGGTCGATGTATTCAGGATTTATTTCCTTTCGCGTTGATCTTAACTAATACATTTTTATGTTTGTATATTAGTCATATGCATAGAATTTCTAATTCTCTTTAATTTTGCTAACAATTTGAACCTAAATATTGACGTAGGCTGAAGCCTAATTAACCTAGAGGAAAATCCGTCCTTAATTATATCATATCATATCACATTACATTCTATTTAATAACAACATTTCTATAGAATATGATACGTAGTACATTTAACGGATTTTTTTATAATGGGGTCAAGTTGAATTATGAGTGTGTAAATAAATTAAATTCGTTACAACGAAGTATATGACCGAACACTTCTTGATAATTTCAGAATTTCAAATATTATTACAAGTGAAGAATTTTCGAACATATTATTTTGCTATCTATGTCAATATTAATAAATAATAGTTTGTAAAAACAAAAAAAAAATACGCTTTTATAGAAAACGAAACTAAAAAATAGAAAATAACTTTAAATAAAATATAATCAAGAATAGTGTATTTTTTTGAATAAATATAAATTAATAATAGGGTAAATAAGACAAAAAATAATTTATTTAAAAAAAACATAGAGTGCTTTTTAAGATATTATCGAAATGATAATCCTTCTACTCATATCTGTCAATAAAATATTTATAACTATTAACAGCATGCATAATTCAAATTTCTTACAGTTTATTTTTTTGTTTAGTTTTCTATAAAGCCTGTTTGTTTAGTTTTTTTTAAGCTATTATTTATTTTCTACTTTTTAGTTTGGTTTATTTATAAAAGTGAGTTTTTATGTTTTTTTCTAACTATTATTTGTATTAGAGCAAAATGAATCGGTAGCTCAGGCATCATTCATTACAATAGCGAACAAGGCTATTTCCTCCAAAATTTAACTTCTTGCTTATTTTGTTGAATTAAAATTCTCTTTGGTATTCGAAAATTTGTTAATATTAGATATATCGGTTAAAGATAACGATTGGAAATTATAATTAACATCAATTCCTTCCTCATCTACTATAAATGATATTTATATAAACTAACAAATCTTATTCCGGAAATTAAATAATGGAATAAACTTATCAAATTAGTGTATAAAGTCTCGATAAATCTACGAAATTTAAATGAAGTCTGACTGTTTGAAGTCGGTCAAAACCAAGTCCAAAGGAGTCGGTTACAAACATACAAGTGAAGCTAATAAAAAGCGGAAATGATTGGTACAGCTTCAACATTACAAATATTTTCTTTGCTTTTCTAATCTCTTCATTATTCTTAAGAACAAAACCAAGAATAAATGCAATATAGCGTACCCGCTATGCCCTCGACTTCGTTCGCGTGGGAAAAAAAATATTTAATAATTTCTGACCGTTTTTGTAACTTTTTTCAACACAGCTTTACTCCTAATGGTGGTAGCGTGATGATAAATAGACTTAGGCCTTCCTCAATTATTTCTCTATCAAATACAAAAAGATTTTTTTAATATCCGACTAGTAGTTCCTTAGATTGGTGCGTTCAAACAAATAAAAACACTTTTTACTGGAAACCACTCCATAGGTTTTAGGGCATACAGGACACTTCGTGGTGTTAATATAGATGTTAGTGTATGCGCGATTCGTAAATATAAACAAACTCTTCTGCTTTATTATATTAATATAGATTATATCTGCCAATCATAGCTGCAATTTATTTACTTATGGTTAAATTATTATGTAACTAGCTGACCCGGTGAATTTCGTATCACCTATACTCTGGAATGCTAGATGGCGTTAAAGTAGCATGATTTAAAGATTTTTTGACAATTTTATTTATCTTTCGCAATTTTTTTTTTCTATTCATAGTATCCTATATTACTTCTAATACCTCGAAAAATATGTGTACAAAGTTTCATGATGATCGATTAAGTAGTTTTCGCGTGAAAACGTAACAAACAAACTTACATTCACATTTATAATATTAGTAGGGATGTTGTTGTTTACGAAACGTCAATTGGTTTATTTTTAAATTTATCTACATATTTTTCTCCTTCCCAAAGGATACGTGGAATATCACGTGTATAGTCATGGGTCGATTATTATACATTTCTAAATGAGTTATCGATGGTATGGGCTTTCGTAATATTGATTATAAATTTCTGGATGCGTTACGTTACGTTTCTAGTGTACGTTAACATTTTAAGTTTTCTGAAGTATGACGTACATCTGTTTTGTGTGCGAACGTTAAAATACGGCGGCGTTCCTTGTGCATAACAAACAACTGGTGCGCAAATTTACTATCTCAGTAAAGTATGACAACGTGTCAAAGTTACGTTAAATGCATAGTACGTAGACTGAGAATACATAGTTTTTGTATTGAACTTCAAAGTTGTTAACTTATACATGATTTCTTGGAATTTACTTTTAATTTTTGCGATATGACTATTCCAGTCAATACGAGTGTGTATATGAGTTCCTAATAAGTTACATTCTTTAACTTAGTCTGTACTACATCTAAACGTGCTTGTTTTTAAGTTATTGGGTTTTCTGTGGGGAGATCGAAATGTATTAGTTTATTTTTTATTTGTTCACTTTTGATGAAATAATAATTTTTTCATGTTATCAAATCTGTATATATAAAAAAATCAAGCCGGGTCTGTTAGAACACTTATAACCCGAAGACAGCTGGACCGGTTTTTATGGGTTTTGATTTGTTGCATTTGTCTCCGTACCTTTAGCAGAATAACTATTTAACACATTGGAAAATTGACGAAAAAAAACATATACCCATACAAAATGTTCATGGGGTTCGTAACTGAAAAACATTTAATGTTCATCACGCCGATACGGTAAACTCTCCCGTCGATTAAAGAACGTATTTAAATAAAGGTTTCAAATCGACAAGATACATCCACAACATTCGGGTAATGGCGTATTTTTAATTTAGAAAATGTAGCATAATGTCAGTAATGAAAAAAGGTTGACATACTTATTGGTTGTCGAACATTTATGCGTGCGTTCAGAAATTCACAATGAGATGGGAAGTGATTCTAACCATTTCTCAACCAACAATAAATTAAAAAATGGCATCAAAAATATCATGAGTGTTAAAAATAGTGTTTTTTCTCCATATGTGTCTGTGTATATATTATTTTACAAGTGCAATATATGAGAAATTTGATCAATCAGTTGTTCTGCGTGCAGTGACAGTAGTACCCACCACGACGCTTCGCTTATGAGGCGTGCAAAATAAAACAGTTGAACCAAATGACGTCGTTCAGCGCAACGCATATTGTAAATAACAATGCTATATAAAAGAACTCAATGCGAATATTCTGAACTTTCTTCGAGGTCAGTTACTATTCTTCAAATCAGTCGACGCAGTTATCAACTAGAATGACTTAGTTAACTAATCTACGTAATTTTTAAATTTACTTTCATTGTCTGGACTAACGCCTCACAATTCTTGCTGACGAAAGTATATTTTGTTAGATTTATATCTGTTGTATGGTAAAAACGTAATCTTCCACATGCGTATATTTTATTGTGGTTCGTTGACAAAATATATCCATATGAAATCGATTCCATCAACTGAGCTCATTGTACCGTGGGAAACAAATATACCAGAATACCAGGGTACAAAATAAATATGAAGTATTACTAGCTACCAAATTACCTGAACCGGAATGGATCTGGTAGGTATGTTATACGCGGTCGAAGTGGGAGCAAAAGGTATACCAGCAAAATGTCTATAATCTACTAAAAGATCCCACCCTGTATAGGACAGCAGAAAGCGATATCAAAAAAGTAATGACAGATACCCAGTGTAGACAATAGTATTTTTTTTTATATTTAAGGTTTAGCGTTATGGCCATAATCTCACCTGATCTTAAGTGACGATACGGGCCAAGATGGTAGACACGCTAAGCCTATGAAGGAACTGGCTCTCAAGTGCAACTGCCGGAACACACCTATTGGTATTTGGCGGCAGATTTTCAACTTAAGGGTGGTAGCGAGCCAGTCGGGCATCAGAAAAAGCCCTACCACTATGCTATGGTTTCCTCACGATGTTTTCCTTCACCGAAAGCTCAAGCTCATTGTAGGTGCTTGGGTTCGAACCCACGTCCCTTGACGCGAAGTCGTGCAGACTACCACTGAGCTATCATCGCTTGTGAAGTTAAAAGGGCAACATGGTCATGTAAGCAATAGTTGGTTTGTACCATACTCTCGAATATAGTCCAAGACATATGGGGGTCAAATTAATGTGAAATAATTTAACTCCGTCAAATCAATAAAGTAGAAATGTAAATAAGTAAAAAAGGGTGGTTATCTTTAGAATTTTCGCTGGAACAAATACAACTGACACAGAATGTCAGTATCAATCAAAACTACTCATACCACGATGCAGTGTAAAGAGACTTCCTGTAAATAGGCTAATGAATAACGTTAACAAATTAACGATCAAGGGAAAATACAGAGGTGAGGTTGTTTTGATTTCGCGTGTACTGATGATTCCGATGGATTTGCCGTTCGATTTTATGCGACTACAATTTCCCGGGTGACTGTCTATTGCGTAGACAAGTAACAAATAACGAAACCAGTCGTTGGTAGTTTGCGTACTCAACTTTGAGTTACCCAGATTCATATATATATTCATATATTCCAGATAAATAGATATATGTCGCGTGTTCGAGCGTCGGATAATAAAAACTCTGTATATTTACGCACCACAAAAAGAAACTAAAACATAGTTTTGCAATAGGAGTTATATCGATTAACTATATTTAAATTGCATACGATTAAAAGACATTTCATTAATTGGATTTATCGACAAGTTTAATTTAATAACTGAAAGAAATGAAAAACCGAATCGATATTAGAGATAATCAGTTCTATTGATCTTAACGAATTGAAGTTCGAGGTTGATTAGAAACTGATAATAGCTTATCAAAATTTAAAATAAAAAATACAAATAGGTCAAAGCGTTTTTGAGTTTTAGACAAAGAACACCGATTATAAGTGATACCAAGTTCATCGTATCAGCTAGACGTTTATATATTGCAAAAACAGGATACAACCGATCACTGAATCTTTTTTGTTGTTGTTTATACGTTTTATGGTCCCAATTTCACCTGATGCTAAGTGACGAAGTGGCCCAAGATCGTGATGGACGTACTGGCTCTTAAGTGTAACTGCCTGAACATACCTATAGATACGGGGTGGCAGTTTTTCAATTGAAATTGGTAGCGAGCAGACATTTGCAAAAGCCCTACCACCATACTATGGTGTCGCCGGTATGTTTTCCTTCAATAATCAAGCTTATTGCACGGATTCAAACTCACGTCCATCGACGTGGCGTCCGTATACGCTACCACTGATTTATCATTACTCTAAATGCGATATGGAGCAGTTTGCTATAAACATGAAACAGTTACGAGTTCACGATTTGTGAAGTTGTAATTTTCCATTTGTACTAAATGTATTCTTTATGTAGGTAATTTATTTGCCATTTATGAATTTTCCCCTGGTAGCTACACCACTTAGATAGTGATAATATTGTATTGTCATAGGCTTTGGACACATCTAGTGGACGCCCACGCCCGCCTAAGCCCTACCCGCGCCTTCGAGGGCGGGCGGTTAATTTTGCTTCCACCGCATGTGAAATTTCTGCACCATCTCGAACCTAGTTTTTTCCACCGGATAAGGCTTACAAATCTGTTATTCGCGTGATATTGTACTAGATAGTAAATACACGGGCTTTGTGAGGCACTATTTTGTTCATAATTTAAATAGTCAGCTATTAAAACTAAATACATCTATCTACACACACACATATCAATATTTTTTACGCATAATTAAGGAATAGATAGATCCGCGAAAGTTTAATGCCTATAACAGGTACTAGCGAAATTCGTCCAATTTGGTTCCCCTTTACTTGAGTACATTATGCACTGCTTCAGTAGCCCGATGAAGTTATCAAAGCATCCGCAAGCTAACGGCGTAGTCAGTAAAAAAATAATACGTTTAGGTTTTCGCACGTACGAACGTAACAACAGAACCGAGTAAAATATTAGTAAAAGATTAAACGTAGCACTAGTGTTGTGGTAGAGTTATTGTTCGACTGGTTAACGGCTACCCTCGGGTTTAGGCTACTGCAAAAAAAAGGTTCACTACGAGGCTTTGTGTTCCGGTATAGTGAACGAGAGTCAGTCATTTTCGCCAAGGTCAGCAACATGGTTGTAATACTCCTGGTTTTGCAGCTGTCTATAGACGCCGGTGACCATTTACTGTTAGATGGTGAGTCTGCCTGTTTGCTATCCAGTATCAAAAAAGGAAAAAATTAGGACATTAGATGAATGTTACGCGTCTCTCGTGTTGTTACAGGAGGTAGATAACAAATACAGAATGGCAATGCACGCACGGTTAAACTTGTGAGTGTATGGCACATGCTAATTAGAACGAAAAGGCGGACATAAAAGGCCGGGTACATTTCGCTGACGTGCTGTAGTTGCACGCACGGTAAACGAGAATCGGATCCCGATTATAATCCACAATCGATATTAATCGCCCACTCAACCCCTTTAATCACTAACGCAGTACGCAACCATCTACCTATATTAATATTTTAAAGAGGAATAGTTTGTTTGTTTGAACTCGTTAACCTTAGTAACAATCAGTAGTATTTCAAAAAAATATTATTTTTTGAAAAAATATTTGAATGAATGAAATGGAGGCTTTATAATATTGCGCTATCGGAAATAGAAGTAAAGCTGTATTGAAAAATTATCAAAACATTTTAAGTTCCACGCGAAGGGCACAGATAGTAAGAGATAAACTAAACAAAATAGTATACCAGCTGCTGCCTTCGAATTCGTTCGCGTTTGTCCCATCTACAGCGAGTCGTAAAAAGAATATCCATTGATACCTAATTTTAAGTCTACAGGTATGAGTCAATTACTGGTAGTTTCTTATATACTGGTTAAGGATAATTAAGTATTGATATTTAGTCAGCTGAAGAGATTCAAGATAAGCGCTTCACAGTTTGTACTTTTGTAGTTATAATAAGATGACGTCTCAGCCAATCCACGAGCGTCGCTCGCTCCTCGAACTCACTATAAATAATGTATTGTTTTGCTTGAATACATTAGCATTAACTGGCACACGTTGCCGTACAAAAAACGAGCACGTTGTCGATCAATTGTCAAGGAGACGAGTGGTGCAGTGCGCCGCGGCGCTGTATACAGTTCGATGATAGTGCCAAACGTCTGTGCGGTGCCTCGAGTGGTGCCTCCGCTAATGTTATTACGGTCCCCGCGATACAGATGGCGTTGACTCCGACCCGCTGCTTCGACACGTGACAGGGACAAGGAAAACAGAGTCAGCGAGTATTCTCGGGCCACAACTCACGTGGTAACATACACAACCCGTAGAGGTTAACTAGACACCGCGCTCTGATGACGTCATACCGAACTACTAAACACACGAAAGTCTGGTTCATTTGGTTTTTAAATAACATAAAAGCTAAGGAAGCAAACTTTATAACATTAGTTTATATTTCATGATTTTTCTCAAGTTATGTGTGTCCTAGAAAAACTATTTTTATTACTGGGCCCTCTGTTTTTATGTTATTATGATATTCTGTAACTTCTTTATTCGCAGCAAAGTAACAACTTTCCACAAATTTGCTCCACAAAGCTCAGTTGAATGGTGGCTCAGTGGTAGAGTACGGCTTACAGCGTCGATGGACGTGAGTTTGAATCCCTCCATTGAACGAAAAACTTCATGCCGATACCATAGCATAATGGTAGGGTGTCATCTAAGCCTAGCTACCATCTTTAAGTTGAAAACAACCCCTTCACGAGTCCATTAGCTTAGGCCACAACGTCACTTAACATCAGTTGAGGGTGAAGCCAAACGATAGGCCTATAAACTGTAAAGAAAAATCAAGTCAGTCATGAGGACTGCCGATGGAAGTGAACACTTAAAGCTATAAACAAACAATTGTTATTTTTGGAAATCCGAATTAATTGTTTGATCTTAAACGAAAACTTGTAGATCAAAACTGTTTACAGTTCAATAAGTTATACTAATAGGGACAGTACAGTGTTATTGCTAACACGTCACATGACTTACATGAATTTACACCCTATCCGAACCTTTCTATAGAAGTTTTCAGTTCAATAAAGCTTAATCGACAAAACGGAAATGCTTATATTTTTCACGGTTAAAAATAAATCGTGCATCACTCTGAAAATAACGTTTCTTTTCCTACTGTGAATAGTTTGTAGATATTTACGCGAAGAGCTATCAATATATATTAATTAAATTAAAAGCAAAAACGTGACGTATCGTTGACGTGACCCGAGCGCGGGACGAGTGGCGAGGTCAGAGGGAAAGCACGACCCTCAGAACTGCCAAGTTCAACGTACGTATAAATGTACTCCACTCAACGTTATTAGCGATAACGAAAAACTCCCTACAACGCCGCGAAATTAATTGACTCCGGTTCGACTTTCTTATACCTACAAATCTGAATCTATATTAATATTCCAAAGCGGAAAAGTTTGTACGTTATCTTATAAACTACCAGTTGCCTTTCAAAAATTCTTTTTCTATTCAATATATTCATCATCGGGGAAAGCTTTAAGCTATATATATATATATATATATATGTAATAATGGCTGTATGTAGCTCTGGTAGGAAATATATGTATAACGATTGTTGTTCGACGTATGTTCAAAATTTTCCTACGTGTTTGTTCATACGCAAAATTTTAATAATAATCATGAACGCGATAGATGTCGATGCATCTAGCGGATTGAGAGGATATTCATTGAGGAAGCTTAGGGGTGTTTAACATCACGCTACCCTCGATAGGAGTGAAGCTGTATTGAGCGACAGAGGCGGCCAAAACTGATTAAATCAAATTTTAGTTCCACGCGAGCGAAGCCACAGGCGTAGCTAGTAACCTCATAGAATGTAAAGTGCCTTTAACCCATTCCTCCCCACTGTCATATTTTTAGGACACTATTTTCAAAATTTCTTTTTACATTTTTTACAGCGAAAAAAATGTTTATTAGAAAATTAGTGTAAAAATATGAATTTCATCAGAAATGTTAAAAATAAAAGTCCTAATACGTAAAAAGAAATTTTGTAAATAGTGTCCTAAAAATATGACAGTGGGGAGGAATGGGTTAATGTCGCTATACAGAGTTTGCAGTGTTTAAAACACCGTTTTATTATTCTTTCATAATTATACAATATGCGACATTCGAAATATTTGTCATTAGCATACATGGTAGACCTTGTTCTGCCTTCTCGAGTATCATTCACATTGACTACAGCGTCATCTATCGCGTTATGATCACTTATCGAGATAAAAAGTATCCTATCTGGATCAAACTACACACAGTGTGTAAAATTTAATCAAAATCGGTTCAGTAGTTTAGGAGTTCGTCGTGGACAAACAACGTGACACGATATTTGTATGTATAAAGATTACTATTTAGTTATTTGATCTTGTATCTCTAAAGTTACGTTCCAGTTAGCGTGTTCATCGCTCAGAATGCACCTTCATCTTTCAAAGTTCGGTGAATCTGTTGCAATCCTTAAGGCTAACAGCCTATATCAGTTCGAAAATAAAACCTTCATCTTTCACATGACGTGCCGGGTCATTGCGGTCGTGGCGGAAAACCTCATTAGTTTTACTGTCGCCAAGTGCACATCGACCAATCTACAAGGATATCCATACAGCATTCCGTTTTAGTCAATGCTCATAACGCTCGCGAGCTAGTGGAACGGGATAACCGCAAACTTTAGCCTTAGAATGTAGCCTAAGAATATCAATTAGGCTTTAGTGTATTACAATTCGTATCTAGTTACATTGTTGTACGCATAACAGTGTTTGAATATCTGAAAGGTAAATTAATTTTATACAATGTATCTATTATTGGCTGCGCCGGTGACTTCGTTGGCGAGGAATTGAAATCGTAATGAATCATTTACGCACGCATTTCATTTTTTTAAACAGCACCTATTAGTGGTAGCGTGATGTTGTATTTTTTTTATGAAGTAGGGGGCAAACGTTCAGGCGTGGTACCTGAAGGTGATAGCTCAGTGGTAGTGTGTTCGACTTCGTGAAGAAAGTTAGAAGAACAGGCAAAAATTATTCAATAATTTTTAGTTTCACGCGAAAGTAGTCGCGCTCACAGGTTTTTATGTATTTAAAAGTGGATGTATGTAACTCTGGACAGATATATATGTATAACAATTGATGATTGATGGATATACGATAATGTACCTATGTATTTGTTCATACACAATATTTTAATACTAACTATGAAGGCGCTATATGGCGCTGCGGTCGAGCTATCGGCTACTGAAAAGGTCAAAACGACATTAGAAGCACCTTCATTCGTAATCCATTACTCTATCTCTGTTATGTAAATACATACTAGTAGACGGTTTCAATTGATTCAACTAAATATTTATTGTAATATATTGACATTGATATTTTAAATACATCACGTTTATTGTATATATAGATTTTTTAACACGCTTATATTGACTCGACCTGTATATATCTATGTCACGGAATCTTGGAACACGATTTTCAACCACTTCAAGACATCGGATTAACTTGAAACTTTGCATGCTTGCCAAGGACCCATGACGATACAACAACTTCGTAAATTTGGCCTAGTATTCTAGCCAGGATCACCAAGATATCCAAAAATACAGACTGGTGTAAATAGCTGCGTACATATCATCTCCTTAGTACTGTTAAGGTGTTACATCAATTTACGGAAGAAGTAACGCGAAAACTGGCTACCATACAAAAGTCAAAAATAAATAATACCTTAAAAACCTAAAAAACACGCTCTGATAAAATATCATAGTAAAAAGCATAAAATAATCTTCAATAAGTTTAGAATAGAAATAGATTGGTGAACAAAAATTCATTTTATTGTAAAAAGCGTGTGGTAATTACTGATAATTGTTATAAATAATTTATTGATAGATATATTGGTAAAAGTATATTCATTATAAAATACTATAAAATCAAATGAAATCAAAAATCTTTATTCTATTTAGGCTCTAAGAAAGCGCTTATGAACGTCAAAACTACTACCGGTTCGGAAAGTAACGCAGTCATCGAGAAGAACCGGCAAAGAAACTCGATCTACATCTTTTTTTTTTAAGTCTTATTCTTATCTTTTTATATAATAGCTTAATGTGTTACAGTAGTTATTAGCGGATGTACAAATGGGGGTGTCAATTCCAGACATCACGATCGCTCACATATTGGTCCACCCTATAGTAGCCTTTTGACATCAAAACCCGTTTGACATGGCTCGTGATATAAAATAACATATAAATATACAACACATAGAAAATATGTATTTGTCTATCTCGGATGTACGTTCAGGCGTAACTAAAAATGATAAAAAAAAAAACACATTTTTAACTATTTTCAATATAACTTCCCTTCTATTGGTGGTAGCGTGATGTTAAATAACTTAAACGTTTCCTCAATTATTGCTATATCCAATACAAAATTATTTTGTTCAAATCCGACTGGTAGTTCCTAAGATGAGCGCGTTCAAACACTCAATCTTTTCAGTTTATAATATAGGTGTAACTACGTGTAAGAATAAAACCAGCAAAGTTAAAACAATTCAATTGTGAAAAAAAAAATACCGCTTCGATAAATTCTTCGTGCGAAAGGCCTTTGACAATACAAAAGACGTTTCCGAGAAGAAACAAAATTAAAAAAAAAAACATTCAATGCAGTTGTGTCCACGTGCGAGGCTTCAGCACTTCTCTCCGCCCCGCCCCCCATCGCTGCCCGCCCGAGAATACTTTTTCTAGATTTCTCGATAGATCATTAAATACAACCGTTATTCTTTTATAGAGCCAACCGTTTTCGGTTGTGATATTACCAAGTAACGGTATAGAAAGTGTGCGCGATCTGGACTCTCCGTGGCTATTCACCGTTCGGGGCGCGGCCGCTCGTTCCAAACTACATTTCCGTAATATTACCCGAAACAATACTATCGAAAGAATCAACACAGAACATATGTTCGTATACTCAGCAAATAAGAGTATATATATATATATAGTATAATAAAGTATATATATATATATATATATAAATGTAAATACATTATTGTCTGACAACACTGAAAAATACTCTTTATTGTGTTCTTTATCAAAATACGTAAAACAATATACATATGGCAGTTGGTAGAAAACACAAAAATACATGGCACATATCCCAGTTTATATATCTTAAAGATGAAACAAAATAAAATGTTATTTAATTTACTAGTAAACGATGTACTTAGGTAGATAGGTAAATACCGTAAAAATACAGACATTTTATATTTAAAAAATAAACTAATTCTATATAATAGCTTCACCATTTATTGTACTTTCTATTAGGGAAAATCTTAACGAAATCCATAACATGGTTTAGTAGAAATGTTCTGCGTTTATTTTATGGTATTTAAAAATTCCGCGTATCTGTAAAGCCGCCTAATCGAGACCAGGTATATTTCTCAATTCCGAACGTTCCGGTTCTGATTTAATGTTTTTTTTTTCATTTGTAACAATATTTTGACACAGTTTATACAGTCGTCACATATATACAGTCGTTGGATAAATAAGTCGGGCTTTCTTACGTAATTGTATTCTAAATTTAAATTATTTATTCTTATTCATTGAGGACAGTTCCGTGAAGCAATTATTATAAAATAGAAAGGCAAACATTTTTATTATGCTGATAAATGGTGTCGTACTCCGTAGGAATAGGCAGCAGAGAGCTGAAAGGCACAGCATTCTTTTCCTACAGGAATCTTGCGTACTGCAATAAATGGAATGCATTTTGTTTATATCGAACTGCATCCGGTCTATTGACGGTATTCCGTCTTATGTATTTGAAGCGATGATAGCTTAGTTGATGGCTTGTTCAGACACCTTCTCAATGGACGTGAATTTGAATCCCTGCAATGAGCTCAAGCTTTCGTTGAAGGAAAACTTCATGATGAAACCATAGCGTGGTAGTAGAACTTTTTTTAACACCTATAGGTGCGTTCGAGCAGTTGCACTTAAAACCTGTAAAGTGAAAAAATGCAGTGCCAATGAGCGCTAATATCGAGCTAAGTAAATACGAGAGTTACTTGTCAGTAAAGGCTTGTATGGAAGACAAAGGTAACGATCGTCGTTGCGGGCGCGGCGCTGTTCACTGCGGTGATACTGAAACCGGCTGGTAGGTACCAGTTTAATGCGCATGCAGCACTTCTAGCGAGTTTCGGCCAAGGAGAAAGTGTTCGTGATTTTGAGAAAGGAAAAGTCGCTTATTTTTTGTTGTGAGAGGCTGAGCGCTACCCGCGGCCCGCGCTCCACCGCGCGCCGCCGGCCGAGACCATGTCTTATGAAAGTGAAATCTGCTTACTACAGCTGTTTTTAGCAATAACTAAATCCGGGCAGTCGCTGTGCTTATGCGGGTCCAGCGATATCCGAGAATCAACATACACTTTGATATCGTGTCGAGAGGACACCCACAAGAACGATATTATTCAACTCTTTGAACGGATATAAACTTCATTATGCTGGCATATATGACCGGCCGACTTCATCTAAATTCGCATCTGCTTTAGGTCTCGTCGGCGCATACTGTTTAAAATCAACTCTCTCGTGATTCGATTGCCAACTGATTTTATTTAACACGAGTTTTAACTTATATTGAATAGGATCACTGTTATTCGAATACTTATAAATTTTATTTATCATACTTTTTAGAACAATACTGTTTTGTCTTCGTGGGTTAATCGGTCGTCTCACCGCTACCACCGCGATGTCCCGAGTGCTGTAAGATCGAATCCCACACAGCACAAATTATTTGTATAGTATTCACAAATTATTGTTCTAAGTCCCTGCGATTCAGGGCTTCATACCGAGGCATAGAGCAGGATTTATATTTTTAATAAAGGTGATTTAAAAAAATATGCATATCATTTGTGTATTGCATACAAAATATATCGACTCATATGTATTTGGTATTCATTTGTTGAAGGAAACTACTACTTAATTTTATAACTTTTGGTGGTAGAGCTTTTTTCTAATGGCCACCTGGCTAACGACCACCCTCAAGTTGAAAATCTGCCGCCAAATACCAATAGGAGTGGTCTGGCAGTTGTAGTTGAGAGCCAGACCCTCCGATAAAAGGCGGACAACGTACCCGTGATTATTCTGGTGCTGTGAGTGTCCTTGGACGGCGGTGATCACTTACCAAACACACGGTGACACAATTGCTTGTTTGCCAGCTATTACAATTTTTTTTTTAATAATAAATATATGAATTCGTTTGTTAAACGTCACAGGAAATTCAAACAATAACAGTTTTAATAAAGCAACAAACTATTGAAAGTGCCGCTATATACGTTTCAATGTAAGTAAATAATATTACTTAAAAACGAGCGATAACGTACATATGTCATGAAATGTCAAGTATAATGACTGACATTCACACATGTTGTAATTCACATAACATAATCAAACAACAAAACAGAGTAACGTTTATTTAAATGAATGAAGGAATCTTTTCTACACACTACAACATACTTTACGGTGTTTCCTAAAAATATGTTTTCGATACGGTTTTTAAATATATAGTAAGTGTCATAAACGTTAATTTATCAACGTGTCGAAATTCATCAAAATCTCTCTAGTAGTTTTAGAGTGATAGACGTACCAAGCACGTAATATATACGTATATATGTAAACAACTATTAGTGAATTAAAATTTTTCTTAATATATAAAAACAAAAAACTATCACCGAGGTGTATTGCTGAATAACAAAAAAGGTCGAAAAAAGGGTGGTAGGATTCGAAACTGTATCTGACCTTTCACATTTATCGAGTGCAGTGGTAGGGATTTATCGATCGAGTCACAAACATGTAAAAAATAAAATAAAAAACATATGAAAAAAAACCAGTCACGATGACGCTTTTGATGTATATAACCTATCGGGTTTAGACAATGTGTATTTAGCTGCAGATCGATTGCTTATCTGGCGATAATCGTTTTTTTTTTTCGATTGTTCTCTGCTAACCATTACATAGAGCGCCGGATTCTTTTGTATTGCTATTATATAAAAAAAAACTCCAAACACAACTTGATATAAAATGTGATATTACATCTAAAAACTAAAGGTCTGAGAAACGACTTTCCCACGATCGACCTCTTTGCATTTACATGAAATTCAGCTGTGATAGTTATCAGTACAATTCTGACCTTGTCGACTTAATTCTTCCTAGTCTAACCAACATAACAAACCTTAATAATTTGTTCGTTTGATAACACTAATTTCGGCACCGACGAGATGGCTTTCAATTATAATTTTTTTAACTTTAATACACCAATTATCGAGGAAGATTTTAGGCTAAGTAATAGTTTCTTTAAATTAAAGATATGAACATTCATATTCATCCTTTCTATAAGAAATAAAGTCCCGTGTAGTTGAAAAATCGATCCTCATGTCTGTGTAATAATGGAAACCGCCCTCCTAATCAATATGTTTAATTGCATGGACTAATTACAAACACACACAAACTGAGTTGGAGATATTATGACCAGGATTTCATCGTAATACAGGCAACAGTAAATTTTAGTAATATTATGTATTGATTTTGTGGTTTCTTTAGAAAAGTTTGAACAAATTTGTATTTTTTGTGATTCTGTTACCAATTTCATTTGACTTATAGCTTATTATAAAGACTGTTTTGCACTTGTAAGTGCTAGACCTCAAGCCAACATACAATGAGAGTTTTATGTCTATATGTTATGTTATTATATCATTACTGCTTAGCTATTATGGAAAAATAAACTTTGAACAGTCCCTCCAATGAAAAGCCTACGTTTTCAATCATATATCTCTCTTCCTTTTTTGTTACACTTTTACTCTTAAACTGGTTAACAAATTTCGTTGAAATTTATTAGAACCTTTTTCTATTACCCCTTGGCGAAGGCAACATGATATCTATTACTACGAGTATAAAAATAGTAGGGATGAAGTAGAAGATAAAAGTTATATGGAACATATAGTTTCTTTAAATTAAAAATATGAACATTCATATTCATCCTTTCTATAAGAAATAAAGTCCCGTGTAGTTGAAAAATCGATCCTCATGTCTGTGTAATAGGGGATGATTTCAATTGTTCAAATTTGACTTTAGCTAAATTTAGCGCTTGTGTATGCTGATGATCTCCTAACCCCCTCTACTCGCGGTTGCTGGCCGACCTCAGGGGACCCTATTCCGTGTACCAAGGTCTATACTTAGCAGTCGTTTGATCGACGTTCTTTTATGGGGCATTAAACTAACTATCAGATATATCGTAGCATTCATGTAGATCGCCGGCCGCGGAGACCCGAAACCCGGTTTGGGGTCAAGTTCGAGTCGCTGATAACCTATCAGCTTACATGATATCCTATCAATGAAGCTGGAACGCGTCTCGCTGTTTCATAATATTCCAATATATCGTATAGACAGATTTAGTTAAAGCGGTGTTGTTTTCACGCTTCCTCGAATATTATATTCATTCCTAATCATATTCATTCTAATTACTCCACACATATATCATAACATTCGTATCTCTTCTACGTCTAGTTTTCTTTCATCCGTCGCTTTACGTTCCATACGTTACGAGAGATCTTTTAATGGTTTTATAAACTTTCACCTTAAGTCTCCAAGAGAATCTTGGACCACAAATGATCCCCGATACCTGTCGCCATATCTTCATCCTACTTTTATGTTAACGTCAATGTTGTTTGGAAATAACGAACCGAGGTTCCGAAATTCAGAACATGCCGTTCGGGGTGCACCGTTTAAGGCTATATGGAAAATCCCGATACTTCACTAAAGTCTAAAGTGTTATCTTAAATTTTCATAACGGAGGTCTCAAGTGTATACGGTACAAGGCTATTCAAACTCTCTTTTATCTCAAGGTTTTTTAGGTGCCGATTCATCCCATGCACTAATGTGATATCATAAGAGACATTTAGCGAAATCTTTGGTACACTTTAAATCGTATCACCGTATTTTAAATTAAGGGAAATGGTCGTTAAATCTTTTAAATCTTAAAACTTTGGACTGAGTACTACTGCATCAGAGAAGTGACTTTAGAACTTTTGAAACTATTATAATTAAATTTACGTTTTTCTTTATTATGGCGTAGCTTATGTGGGCAATCTCGACAATGTCAAGTATGAAGGCATTTTATAATAACGGACACAGAGTATTAGCCAAACTTAGAACAATTGCTTGTGGATTATTGTCTATGGTTTAATCAATTAATTGTCCTGTGCGGATCTCGAACTCTTCGGTTGTAGCAAAGCAACTGTTTTAACCGTGAGGCCAACCTGTTAATATTATATAGTAGAATTGAAGTAAACATGCAGCCCAATTAACCACGACTACGAAAAGCCTAGCGTTAGGTTTAAGTTACTTTAATCGCAAATGAGTTACAAGCGGTTCCGTTTCCAGTCAACTGCTTTATCTCAGTTACCGAATGCGCATTGACGGATTGTTCAACTATTATGGACTATTGAATCCTTTACGTTTGTTTTGAGTTAGTGCGCGCAGGTGCGCGGCATGCACTAAACACTATTGTCATCGGCCGCACCCCCCACTGCCTCCGCGATTTACAACGCGGTACATAAACACAGCTGCAATCTAGGTAGTAAATGCTTACCAGTGCAAGCACCTGTCCACTAAGAATGGAGACAGGGCAAACAATGATTTTTTGTGCAGAGTAGCCTGATTATAAGGTGCACGACATGCCTGAAAAATAATACAATAAAGTTAACTCAGGCGTGCGTCAATCGAAGACCACGATATTAATGCGCAATTTACCCTACTGCAATTTAAGTAGCCACTCCTTGCAGACGGTACGAAGTTAATTTCCATCCAATCATTACTAATATAAACACTGTAGCAGAGCTTAATCAGTGCATTAAACATGTTCTGATTATAATCGAGGTGCTCAATACTTTGTTCCCTGTGTAGAAGCAAAAAATATTTTTTTCTTCTGTCGTCTGTTCCATTGTACACTTATCACTCTGAAACTATACAGAACCTTCTAAAATCTGGCATGGCGATAACTAATCATATATAATAACATATATGGTACTTTATATCTTTTAAAACTGAAAAGTTTCATCACAATACGTTATTGGAGTGCTAAAATTCATTCTCTTCTCGATAGTATAATGTATGTCCGTTAATATTTGGAAAAGCTAGATTTTGTGTGCATGATTTAAATACTAGAAGTCGTTGTAAACTGACCAGTTTACCTTACATTTTAGACTCAGTAATACCAGTTACAGGTTTTGAGGTAATAAATAGTGTTAGGTTTTACAGCAGTCTCAAAACATATTACCGATTTGCCGGACAGTAGGTTCAAGCACCATGTCAAACTGGTTTTACTGTGAAAAGGTTGTTATAGAGTGGATCAATACGTGAAAGGTGGTGATGTCTGGAAATAACACCCCTTTCTGTGCATCCGCTAATAACTATTGTAAATGCAATTAAATAAATGTACCTAAAACTGATATACACATATTTTTTGCTTTTTGGAGGTTTTTCTCTATGTCCGAGTTATTTTCCGAACTGTTAGTAGTTTTGTCGTTCACAAGCGCCTGTTTAGGGCCTATATTGAATACAGATTTTTGATTTGGTCACAAAAATGACGTACCGAAGAAATCATTTATTGATTTATTGAAAAATATCACGCACATAGCAAGAATCTTTTTAAATATCATAATATACCTTGTGTTTTTTGCCTTGGTAGTATTCTTTTATCTCCCAATATGTGTTTTATAATAACAAATAATTTGCAACACGTGACCGATGTCGCGGGTTACAGCCAGTTTGGTATTATATGCATCATACATACATTAGACGTGTTGACGTTCCTTTCTGTTCCCAGGGTCATATTATCGAATACAAACGTATCGCCTTATGTACCTAGTTGTTATGTGAGATAACAACGAGGTGTTGTCGTTCCCAAGAAGCTCGTACATCCCGAGTAAGCATTATGGTAGACACGACTAAGCATTTTTCTCAACAATGTCGTAGAATCGAATTCATTTCACATGAACTGTTTGATATATGAAACAGATATGATGAGTTCATATCCTATGCGTTATTGTTACCTCAGCAGTTTTTGTTTTCAGTTTTCGTTTTCATAATCTATTTTTATATATGGAAATTTTATGTGAAATTGATGTAAGCGTTAGCTCAAAAGCGTCACGTTTTTCTACGAAATGCATATATTTTCATGGAATAGGGAGTAAACGAGCACACGTGTTACCTGATGGTAAGTGATCACCGCCGCCCATGAAAACCCACAACATCGGAGGTGCGTTGCCAGGCTCTATAGGAGGGACTGGCTCTCAAGTGCCACTGCCAGGATACGCCTAATGGTATTTGGAGGCAGATTTTCAATTTGAGTGTGGTATCTAGCTAGACTTTTAAAAAGCCCCACCACCATGCTTTGGTATTTTCTCGATATTTTTCTTCATCGAAAGTTTAAGCTCATGGTAGGCTGTATTCGAACTCACGACCCAGGTCGCGGCGTTCCTACACGCTACCACTGAGCTATCATCCCTTCAAAACCTTGAGCACCTTTCATTTAAACAATCATCATGTTTCACAGTTGACTTAAAGTCCGCAAGTTCGTTTAGGTAATTTTTTTCTAGTCCGAAGTTGAAAAAAACTTTGTATCATAAGACTTTTTCTACCAACTATAATCTGTAAATTAGAAAATTGTAAAAGCCATCATTTATTATTTTCATGACTATGTCGATTGCTCGCCAGTATACTCGATTTTCATGTTATACAGGGGAATCTTTATAATTCGAATGTCAAAGAAATACTGTCAAAGAAAATTTCGAGTTAAAAAACTTTTCGACTTGAAAAGAAGCTCGAAATAATTTAATTGCTGAAATTTCGACTTAAAATACCGCGATTTCTAAGTATATTTTTCGAGTTGTATTGTACTGAGTCGTACCGAAAGCTGTATTGTACCGAGATGTATTGTATTTTACTGACTACGACTGAAATCTGCTTTGAAATTCGAGTTGCTGAATATAAATATGTACTGCTGATACGTCGGAGGGAAATAATATTTTGTTCGAAATACAAAATCTGACTAATTCTAGTTACTGCGTAGTTAGGCGGCCAGCGGAAGGAAATGTCATTTTTTGTTTTTGACTTATTGCTGATTACGGTTTATCGAGGTTCGAGTTAAGAGATTCCACTGTATATTATATTTTATTGCATTAGTTTAAATTAAAGTGTTAAGTGATGACGAGGACACGATAAACCTAGAGCCGGGACTGGTTCTTATGCTCAACTGCCGGAACACCTCTATAGGAATTTTGCGGCAGATTTCAACTTGTGGGTTTTTCCTAATGCCCGTCCCGCTATCTACGACCCGCCAGTTGAAATTCGGCTACCAAATACCTCCAGGTGTGTTACGGTAGTTGCACTTAAGAGCCAGTCCTTCGACTAGGTTTAGTTAACCCTTAGAGAGGCATTGATCGAATTAAAAATTAATTCATCCACACTGATGATTTTTGTATCTCTAACTAATCATACCGTAAATATATAACTAATATAACGGTGAAAAAACATGGACATCAATCACCAGTTCGCCCGGACCTATAGTTTCCAATATAGAATGCTAATTGTAAGTGTACCCTATATTAAGGCAGTTCTAGACTGTCGAACTCACTAATGTATAATAAATACATACAAGATAATTTATTTTTAGTCTCGTTCTAAGTACACGTGTTTTTGCTGGTCGCGTGGAAGCCCGTCTCGCATCAGACGCGATAGGATACACTGTGATGTGTCTAGAACACGTGCGTCATATGTAGAGAATTATATTAGGAACTTATGTAATTCAGATTCATATGTGTTTATTAAATAAACCTACTGCTCCCTGCAGGTGACACTCTCTACCTCACTACAAAACTGATGTTATAATGTGCATTTTTTACTATTTGTCTACATAAGAGAGACTGTCGCAATAACACTGTGTATTCTGTATTACTTTTTGCACACTTTGTAACATTTTAAGTCGTAGTTTGATGATAACATAAATTCCGTTATATATGACGATATAATGATAATATCTATGCGCATATCTGTGTGTGTGTGTGTATTATAATAAAATTATAAAAAAAAAACTTTTATTTGTAAAAAGTAGTTGCAGTATAAAAGACATAAACGCGTGACACTATTCCAAATTGTCTTAAAGTAGTACTATCCAATTAGCGTTATTAAATACCTATCTAATAATATATTGTTGTATAATTAGGTATACATTTATATCGGATTGGATATTTACATGTAATTACATTATTACATTAGTAGAGTTTTTATTGAACGTTGCGTTTGTGAAGAACTCGCCGCACCGCGCCGCACCGATGAGTACGGGAATGCGGAAAGTAAACCTTAATTGTGCAACCCGAAGGGAAAGAGTTAGTGTAATTAGTAATTAAATGTTTTATTTACATCTTCTAGTAGTATATTATTTTGATATGCGATGCACACTCGTAAGGTGATTACGTGTGTATTGGTTGCGGGTCGCGCGCTTTGTTTACATGCGGCGGTGCGGCGGTGCGGCGGTGTGGTGGCGAGGCGCAGCGACACGTGCGCCTGCGCGCGATACACGCGGTCGCGCACTCGCCAGCGCACGACAGCGCACGACAGCGTACGACAGCGCACGGCAGCGCGACCGCGACCGATACTTGGTAGTTAGTAAGTTATCGGTGCGCGAGAGTGATCGCCTCTTACGTCATCGCAATTAAAAGGTGCGCTGCGTGCGAGGAAGTGCCGGAACAGTACGAGAACGGGTGGGGGGCTCGCACAGAGACGGACTGACGGACCGACCGACCGACACGGGCGGGAGGGAGAGCTCCGCGCGCGCCTGCGCCTCCTCCAGTCGCGCGCTGCTTGCCGCCGCGCACGCCCGCCGTGCGCATATCCGGCCCGCCTCGCGATGTGTTGTCAGTGAGCGAGCGCCTCGCCAGCGCCATGGAGTACCAGCACCAACCTATCGTGCCGCTCGGACCGCCGGCGCCGCCGCCGCAACTGCTGCCGCCTGCGCCGCCGCCGCCTCTGCCTTCGTTGCCCCAGCTTCAGCACGGACATCCGCAGGACGATGACCGCTGGAGCCAGTACCACATTTGGAGACAGCACGTGTTTGTGAACGGTCAGTGTCCGCAAGAGTCGCTTGAGAACTCTCTCTGTGACGTTATCAGCCAGGAGTCGTCTGTCCGGAAAAGAGAAAGTGCCCGCCCACCGTATACGTCGAGCGCCAAATTTCTGTGACAGAATAGCTCTTATCAGGATAACGGAACATCTAACCCTCATCTCGTAGCTTTTAGTGCTTCACGGCTATTTCCCTATAATTTCGCCTATGTATCCGTCGAGATCAGTTAACTGTATGTCGTCTGTGACGCGGATGTCGATAAGAATCGCGGCGGGAGGGTCACTCGGTGCCGACACTGGACTTCGATAACGCACTGAGAACATCATATAACGTCGCGACCTTGATATGCGTCTCGATGATTAACGACACTATGTATGTATTCATATATCATTGATTATTTAATTGTGGGTCCAACACATAGTGGCAGCATACCATCAGAATTAGTGTATTTCATCGCCCGCTCTAACACGGTGTCGATGTGCGGTGGCAGCTAACGAGATTACATTAGAGAAGCCTTACGCCTATGTTGCGATACAATGGCCAACTTTACCTGCACCGCTCTGTATTATAATGCAGTGTTTGTCGCGATACTCGTCATTTACATATATTAAATTAATCGAGTTTTTGATAAACGAAATCTGCCAAATAAGTGAGGATTTCATATAAATTTATTTGATTAAAAATACGCGTGATGAAAGTGAAACCCATCGGCCGAGGTCGCTTTCACATCACGTCCACACGATTGCGAGTGCGTACGACGATGCTGCGCTGCACACTTATTGTGCTAACCTTTTGCTGTCGAACCTGGCCAAAGTAATCGAGTTCTGCTGTCCTGCATTCAATCAGCAGGCGAAATATTATACTAATCATTTTATACATATTTCTCTATAAAATTAACGTGTCTATGCATCTGGTAACGGTCTGAAACCAAGCTCCTGATACAGCAGAAGGGCTCGCTTAGGTCGAAGTACAAATAATTTGCAACAAATGCGTATATCTCCACACGCAGTACCAGGTTTCTAAAACGCACTTTTGTTGGTGTTTCGACATCTCACAATCGAGCCTGACGCTTGAATCGAATTATGTTACCTTTTATATTATATCATTACACAATCGTAATTAATTAGCTGGAAATATAACAAAAAACATGTAAAGGTGTGAAACTTAAGAAGAATTCGACTGTAAGGTCACACAAACTGGATTGACCGGTGAAGTGACGCTACAGGTCTGCCGGCAAACGGCACACTTAGAGGTGCGCGCATCATCGTCTTATATCAATTATAATAAATCAAAATTTATTTGCCATCATTTATTTATATACATAATATGAAAATCCGACGCAAAACTGGTCGCGGTTCGCCAACTATGTTAACCTATTGTCCAGTAACAGCACTCGCGAAATCTCTGAGCCTAACTTTCTACCACGATTTATGTACACGCGCATTCATTTAACATACAGTCAGCGTTCCTCTCGAAGCAACTAACGGTGAACGAGTAATATCACACAACTGGTCATGTCATATAATTGTATTGCATAGTCTTATAGTAAACTTTTATGTACATATATATTACGTATCGTTCTTTGTATAGTTTGAAGTTGCCTCGTAGATCGCTCTCATAATCGCGGAGATGGATCTCTGGTGCATAATGTTCGTCCCTGAACTCCGTCTGATGTAGTCGTGAGTATAGATACGGGGGCGAGAGGTCGGGGAGGAGTGAGAACGCGAAGCCGAACGCTCGCTCAGTTGTTCCCTGTGTATCTTTTTTTAACAATTCGAGCGTGGCCGCGCACACTTTCACTCGGAATATTTGGGAAAAAGTGTCGACCTTTTCGCGACTTTCTCGTGTAGTTCCTTCTCTCGCAACCAGCCCCTCCCCCGCCCGCGCCCCCGCCCCCGCCCCCGCCCCGACCTTGCCGCCTTTGCCCCGCTCGGTCCCCTCACTCAGCACGTGCTGCTCTCTTCCGCGTGCAAGTCACGACGACCACTTTTACTTTTTGCACTTCATAATACGGCTCGAGATGGCCGCAAGCGTTGGAATCTTTCATTTTCCTTTCCATATTTTAGTTTATTGTCATTTTTTTTTTAATTCTATTTTTATTTTGACCGCTAGAGAAGATGTTTGAAAGTATATATATATATATATATATATATATATATATGTGTACAAAATACGAATCATATCATTTTCAAGAGCAAAAATTAATTTAGACAGTGACTCTCTCTGCATTATCATATGTAGGTCACTGGGTAAAAATCAATGAAACCATTTAAATACAAATTAATTGTAGTCGAAAATCGAAGGAGTACTGAAAGAGACTTAAATTAGGCTGTTCATTCGGGCGGGAAACGTCTCGCTCGCAACTCGCGAGAGTAAAAGTAATCTTCCGGCAGCCAGTATTTCCGCGTCGAGGCTCGAGCTGCGCTCCCCCCCCCCCCCCCCCCCCCCCCCCCCGGTCCCCCGCCCGCTCCCTCCGCAGTGAACGGCTTCCGACTTTTACTTTCCCTGCTAGCCGCTCCGCTCCGCTGTTTCGAGCCTTTGTTATTTCCGATTATTTTGCATTCACATTCGTTTTGGTCATTATGTTTTCTGCGTATACAGTTTTTAAATGATTCAATAAAAATTATTTCAACCCCATCGCTTCCTGATCTACCAGAACCTGTTCTAATTCACTCGAATATATTATTTATAAACCTACCAAACTGTAAATCACTGTGAATGACAGTCAGATGAGTGTCGAGAGCATCCATTTCTCGTCTGTAATGCTTACGTTGATAACTCTGATGTTACACAAAAATTCGCAAATGCATACATATTATTATTGAAGTAATTCGTATGTCTCATATATTTACTAGCGACCTGCCCTTCTTTTTCTTGCGCGGAAATGCGTTTTCAGTAGATTAGTAGAATCAGACGCCAAGAAAAACAACAAAAAAAAGGTTAATACGATCACAACAAAATTTCATAGGTTCATCACATAAAAAGATACGGGATATCTGTCCCTGGTTTCCTCTCGTTTTAACCTGAGTGTTGAGTGTGAGAGAACGAAGTGTGTACAGAATAGAATTTTAAATGTAACGTCAATAAAAAAATAAAAAAACGTTTGGAACCTAGAATGTATATATTTACGACTCTGTTTAACCACGTTTAACTACAATTCATTGATAAATTAATCAAACAAAAGGTTTCTTCTGACCCTACAAAGTTGTGATGTATTCTCAGCGTTCTCGATAAAGATGACCACTGTGGACTGTAATTTTACGTAATCATGTGCTTATAATAGAATTTAGTAAACAAAGTACTGTGATATCCACTCATACAAAACTCAGGTAAGGCGGTCACAGAGATTAACAACCGTCATGAATGCGGTAACATTAAAGTTAAACGATGTAACGCCGGATTACAGTATTATACTGAAGAACTCGCACTGTGCATATGAGATAAATCGCATCAGGAACGGCGGATTGCGCGGGCCGAGGAGCCGCTTTCTCCTTCGCTTTCGCTCAATTCACACGTTTACGAAAATGTTTGCGCGTCACCGGAAAACGGCTGCTTTCTCTATTGCGCAAGAGCGACAGCCGGTTCCCTCGCGAAACCCCCACTCGCACTCCTCACCTATATTTCTCAAGTAGGAAGTGAAGTGATTGCGCAACGCTAGCTTTCCATTGGTAGAGCGCAGCGGCATTCCGACTCTAAGTACACGGCATGAACTACCGCCAAGTACACATTCGGGACCCCTGGAACTGCCACCCTCATCGACACATATCAGATGAACAAAACGACATGCCAGCGGACAGAGGTCAGCTGATAATTATTTAGCCGCGGTGAGCGGTCGAAGGCGTGTCACTTTCTACCGTCACCGCGGAGGAAAGCGACAGTGCAGAGTGTCGTCATCGGCTCTGCACTCGCCCCCGCACACAGTACACGGCTCTGCCCGCATCGTCGTCGACAGTTTCGGACACTTTCTCCGATGCGCTCACAAATCGTTATCATTGATCGAAAGTGTTCTGGGGTCAAGTGAGACTGTAGAGAGCACGGTCTCACGCATATCGTACCGCGGTGTACCCACTCGCCTCTCAGCTAACCATGATATGGAACGCTATTGGGGTGTTCGGCTATTTCTTACACGTACACTACCCGAACTGAGGTGCTGCTGTATTGACAAGCTCGCGTGCGGTGTAGACGCACGCGAACGTAACATACGGCTTGTAACTAGGTTACTTCCCGCTTCCTGATTGAAACTGCGGCCCCCCAGTGCAGTTTTTCTAGAGGGAAAAACATGAGTATTAAGCGATGACGTGCGTTTCTCACGACTGTAATTATTTTTCTATTACAGTGGCGGTAACGGTGTAGTGACTTCACATTACCTTTGTATAATAATTGTCTGTCTTAGAATACATTTTAAAAGTATGTTAAACACCCATACGCTATACGTGTACATACATAATTGAAATTCGTTTACGGGTAACCCCATTCTAGACAGCTAAGGCTGTACTGACTTGCTATGATGCTGAAACTTCTACGATGATCGCTCACCCACCCAGTACCACGTGGGCTAGGGACTGGGACCTACGTTACCCATGTCATATAGCCGACCTGTTTACTCCGGACATTTAGCCACAAGAGCCACATAGAACACTCTTGAAAATACTATATTTCAGTGATACTCTGAATTTGTTTTTGAAATTCCTATAAACGATACTTCTCCATTATTGATTTGCACAAGAATATAATTTTTTACGTGTCACGCAATTAATAATAAAACCATTATGAATATTAATGAACATATTTGTTGAAATTGCCAGAATATTTCGATTATGATGTAAAGGTTTACCTCCGTGAGCCCCAGTGCGAGTGATCGCGATCTACGTTCATTTAGTTCATATATATATATATATCTTTTGAGTGTATTCCCATACGAATAGGGCGTTACGAACTGTTTTGAATAGATTGTGGCCATAAATGTACGTTGCAACCATCAGTATCGCATCGCGCCGTCCAACGTGTCGTGCCACGCGTCGCACCTGTGTTTGAACATTCCGTATTCTAAACGTGTTAAAACTATTGTATTTAATAACGATTTCGCGGCTCTACAGTCGTTAACGATTACAATCTATTTATGATCGAGCTATGTACACAATGGAGTAAGTGAACAGGGTAGAATTTCACTCGTCTCTTTTATACATATTTCAGCGTCGGTATTTCGCGTATTTTTTTACTTTTCCATCTTTCCATCCATCCATTCATCCATCTTTCCATCTTTTATTGATTTTGGATTACTGAAAAACCTTCATTTTGATTTAGCGAGAAACGTACGCTTTGACGTAGATGTTAATGGGATTATTGAAATGTATAATACTTTTCGTTGTGATAAATGATAATA
The DNA here is from genome assembly GCA_039707435.1 of Actias luna. Lineage (NCBI taxonomy): Eukaryota > Metazoa > Arthropoda > Insecta > Lepidoptera > Saturniidae > Actias > Actias luna. The sequence continues at coordinate 19,109,482 of JAZHAC010000001.1, read as the reverse complement.
TAAATTCGATTTTTAAAGAAAATCGAATCGAATGTACTTTAAATATTTATTTAAGTTAATGTACTCCGATTTGTAATGTACTAATGTGTTTGCATATACCTATATATTATTTAATATAATATAATTATATATTACCAAATCTTTAAAACTTTCAGGTTTATTGAATTGAAACTTGCCAAGCGTATTCTTTTCCTAACGTTCACACTCCTTAGGCACGTATTTTCAGTCACTCGCGATCGCAAGGAATAACAGAAGTGATTTTTTTTCATGAAATGGGGCAAACGAGCTATTGTATCACCTGATGGTAAGCGATCACCGCCGTCTATGGAAGTCCACAACACCAGGGGAATCGCAGATGAGTTGTCGATCTTTATTGGAGGGACTGACTCTCAAGTGCAACTGCCGGAACATACATATTGGTATTTGGCGGCAGATTTTCAACTTGAGAGTGGTAGTTAGCCAGGCGGGCATTAGAAAAAGCCCTACCACCATGCTATGGTTTCCTCACGATGTGTTCCTTCACTGAAGGCTCAAGCTCATTGTAGTTGCTTTCGAACTCACGTCTGGTAGTGTGAGTTACCATCGCTTCGAAAGTGCAAAAGTTTTGGACACTGGCTCGTTAAATATATGTACATTGAAGATACTTCGCTAATTTCCTTCCGTTACGGAAACTATTATTTAGATTGTGAAAGGTGGATGAAGGAAAATAGTTATAATATGATAATTGATTATATTATCGAGGAGCAGTTACTGCCTTCTGCAATTAGAAATAAAATTGCTGCACACTCTTACACTTTTTTTGACTATGAAATCTTGTAAGCTTTTAGAACTGGCTATAAAAACACATTTCATTGCTTGTAAACAATCCTTACTAATATTATAAATGAGAAAGTGAGTTTATTTATTACGCTTTCATGCCCAAACCGCTGAATCGATTACGATGAATTTTGGCACATAAATAGATGGGAACTTGGAGATATCGATAGGCTACTTTTTCTCGCGTAAATATTTATTAGAAATGGGTTAAAGGGAGGATGAACTTTGTATGAAACCTTTTATTGCGTTATCCAATTTGTCTGACAAAATATATATTAACGCGAACAAAGCCGCGGGTAAACGCTAGTAAAATAAAACTCTAATGTATCTTTTATGCTTCAATTTCTTTATTTTATGACTGGAATGTACGTGTTGGTAGGTAGGATAGGATATAAAAAGAATGGTGACCATCGGTTGATTATACATTTTTTAGTGGTCACCGATGCCAGGAAATCATTTTGTTAGTTGAATGTACTAAACCTGATTCCCGATGAAGTGCCGCAATTCGATCGAATACAAATTCCTACCACCGCGGTATATAAGTGGGTATTTACCGGCTGCCCCAGAACGTGTCAATATATCTGACATAACTATTATGTTCAATAGCAAATAAATACACTTAAGCAGTTATCTACATTATACTCTGCATAATGACACTACAGTTTAATTTATTTACATCAGACGTTTTTGTAATTTTTGTCCATAAGAATTGATTTTCATATAAAGCCTGCCGCATGAAAATTTTATAAATGAAGTGAATACAAGCGTTATGTTTATGCGCAACGTAAATTCAGCGCCTTTCACTTTGAAATTATATTTTAAAGATAATCGTACTTGAAACAAGATATAGTGTATAGAAATATTCTGTGGCACATTACTCTAGAATTATCTTTCCACTTAAATAAAAATATCTAGGGTTTAAAATATACTAAGGGTGTGTAAGTGGTATTTATTTTTATTTATTTAAGTATTTATTTCTCACTGTAGTGGATGACTTGTGTATTCGAAACAATTGCGTGTTCAAAAGTTTCCTTATGATATTTCACCCGGACTGATCATTCAAACTTTATCAAGTTTACCTCAAAACCTTTTGTAAGTGTCTAATAGATAGTTAAACATCGATTCCATTCTTTTAAAGATATATCAAGAGAACTATATTAATCCTACTATATTTAAAGTTTTTTTAATGTATGTTAAAATTTTGTTAGTCACAGTTTTGTTACACACTTTTCAATGGTAGTGTTTCTGTTACAGTTATATGGAAATTTGTTTTTTTTATTTATTTATTACTAGCTTTTTCCAGCGTCTTCGCTCACGTTAATATTGATTTTATCAAACTAATCGTAAAATGCAATAAAAAGTTTCATATAAAGTCTATTCCACTCTTTAACCCACTTCCAATAAGTTGTCGCCGACTCCAGGTTCCCATCTATCTCTATACTAATATTCATCAACATCGATTCAGCAGTTTAGGCGTGAATATTATAACAAACAAATAAACTCACTTCCGCATTTATAATATTAGTAAGGAAGTAAGAATTTAAAGATAAATTGTCCAATTTCTTCTACGTTTTCACCTATTTCCCTTTAATTTTAATGGTGTTTTAATGCCGGTTTTTGGGTATCTTGCGTAACCTTTCTCTGATTCAATCACGCTTATACTAAGAACGTTCCGATGTCGTAATTAATTTATCCAAATTTTCCTGGTCGGTGTGTCATAAAGCTTTCAACTTGACGCACTCGCATATTTCCTCTCTCATATAATGAGTCTTGAAATTAACCGCTCTTGAAGTGTTACTTCATATTTGATATTCGCTATTCCGGTGACGCTCCGTTCCATTCCGTTTCAATTACAATGTTCAATTTATATATTTATTATTCAAACTGCAAAGCTGAATGATTTTTGATTATTATATGTATTACGAAAGCGTATATTCAAAAAAATATCCGCAGTAAGAGGATTAGTATATTATAGATTCGTATTACTGGTACTCGAGTACACTTTACCCGCTTAATGTACTGTTTTCTTAAACAACTTAATATAATAAATTGATAAGTAAATCACATCGATTGAGGGAAGAAACGAGACGGATCATAGCCAACTGAGGTGCAGCGTTTCTTCATAGCTGAATCGATCCGACTGAGCAAAAATTATGAATACACGTGTATAGAATTAAAACGTATCGCAAATCTTCTAAATTCTTGCCAATAATAAAATATTAAATTCAAAACTTTCACGCAAGATTACGTGCGTAGTATCGGCCTCTTTTCCCTCTTCTTCTTGATGGTACTTTGGATTGTTTGCTGAGGCGAATGTAATATTTGAGCTTAGATGCGCGAGTAGTGCGTTGCGACTGAGCTGGCGGTCCGCGGTCCGGTCGGCGGGAAGCGAGCGCGCGCTCGCTCTCTCTCCCGGCGGCCGGGCTGACGCCCCTGTCCTGTCACTGTTGCAGGCAAGTCGGTGAACGCTAAGGACGCGCTAGAAGACAAGAAGGATGACAATGATCTGTGGGAGGCGCAGGCCGCCTTCCTCGGTCCCAACCTCTGGGACAAGACGCTGCCCTACGACCCCGATCTCAAGGTATATCAACTCACAGATCGCTACCTCGTTCACCGCATCCCCACTCATTCATGAATCGTATATCTTACTGTCTCAAAATGTGTGTCTTTAGAAGTTCTAAATAAATGTTATATTTGAAGCTTGTAGCGAATTAGCTATTGCGATTTGTAAATTTAATTTTGCTGGCATGTATTGATACCATATGTCTTGCGCTCGAAGCACACAATGCAAGGGTTCCCCACGCCCGCCGAGATTGCAGCGGGCGGTGCGTGGGGTAACGCCTGTTCTCTTCTGATGTTGCAGTACGTGGACCTAGACGAGTTTCTGTCGGAGAATGGCATGCCGGGCGAAGGTCTGGGCGGCGCGCACCTGGGCGGCTCCGCCTTCGGGCCCGCACTGGGCTTGCAGGCGCCCGTCACCAAACGCGAGCGCTCGCCCTCGCCTTCCGACTGCATGAGTCCGGATACCATCAACCCGCCGCTCTCACCGGCTGACTCCAGTACGTATTATACATAGTTTGTAAGTTTTTATTTGTTCACACAGCCGAGCCACAGGTCTGTTGCCGATGCCACTACTGGTGCTCTTCGATAATACTCACAGTTCTTGTGTACCAGATCAACGACAAACCTGTACTGCGTGGAACTAATAAAACCTATCCTTCTTATATAATTGGAAGGATATACATTTCTTTTTACTGAGTATAAAATTAAAAATTTCAGCTTTCTCTATGGCGTCATCAGGACGCGACTTTGACCCAAGAACGCGCGCCTTCTCCGACGAGGAGCTGAAGCCGCAGCCAATGATCAAGAAGTCCCGGAAACAGGTAAATGAAGTTAGTGAGCTGATCATTCCTACCTGCATGCCGCCGACTGACTCAGGGCGCGGACATCACCATCCCACCCTTCTGCATATCCACGCCCCCTCTGTCCGCTGGCCAGTGCACACACGCACATGTTCATAAACATATACACAAACATACACACGCATATGCAATCGTTCGGCTACTTGTAAGAAATGTGACCTTCATGGAGCTTGCAGGTCCCTTTTTACAAATATTTGATCGAATGGTATACGTTATCAGAGATACAGAAAGGGATAAGGTACTTATTAACTGGAAAAAACTGCTGTTTCCGAGAATTAGACGCAACTATAAAACTGACAAAATCTAATTTGAAAAAAGAAATAAACACTATTGTTGTCATTAGAAGTCAGTATACCGTTACGCACATTTACGTGTAGAATGGTTGAAGGTTATCATAACTAAACATGAATTAGTACCTTACTTCTACAGCGTTACAGAGATTCACCTGTGATAGTGAGGTGGCAAAGTATGCTTGTTCACTCGCTTTTATTTACCGTTTTGATCATGCCACTAGTTTATTACCACTAAAGATGTAAGTACTTTAGACGCGACACTCATTCATACAATTCCATTAATTAATTGTACACTACACGCAATACCAAATAAATGAAACACATTGGCCTTGACGTACACATGACATTAACACCCGCTGTAGCGCACTGAAGGCTTTTCTAACGCTTTGGCCATAACTAACATAGCTAACAATGTAGAAGTTCAGAGTTAGTGTCGCGACGAAATTAATGTGTGCGGTTTCAAATTTTGCCGGGACTTCTGCTGCAGTTTCGTTCCTCTTCCAGTTTTTACTCATAATTTACTTTGATATTACAATTTGATTATACAAGCAGAAATCAATTACACGCCTCATACCGGGAAGCGTCTAAGGTAGCGAGTGCTCTACTCATGACACTTCAAGATCAAGCAATCTATTGCTTTAAACTTATTTATTATATATATATTAAATATTATTTATATATATATATATCATATATTGCTTAATCTTATTTTTCTAACTTGAATGAATAAGAACAGTTTAATTATTTTAAAGCCTATAAAAATTGACTACATCCTGTAGTTTAATAATAAAATGAATTTTTGCATACCTAATTTGGCGCTTCAACATGATAGAAACTCTCTAGGTAAAACTATCTACGGAGTTTTGTGGCAGACGATAAATCATGCATGCTTGAAAAATATAGAATAATTAATTTAAAAAAAAAACAATAAATTCATAAATAATTAATAAAATAAGTCAACGATACAACTTTTTTTTTTTATTAAAAATTAAATGTCTGGTACGAGGCGTGCACTTTTGGATTTTCCATACCTTTTTTACAATTGTAACTATGTAGTAAAAATTGAATTTAATTTCATAAATTCAATACATGAACAGCAGAAGAGCCCGGATTTCGTTGAGCTAAGTGAAGGCTTTGTGAAAACGCATAACAAGTTCATTGTCTGTAAATAAAGCTTTTTACTACAAACTGGTGATCGCTAATGGGTCGTCAGATAATTATTTCGTAATTCCTTAATTTGTCGCTTAGGGTTTCAACTCGTACCATATACAGTAGAACCTCTATAAGTCGAACATCAAGAGCAAATTCGACTTATAAAGAATGGAGGTTTTGATGTATGAAGCCAAGAGAACAAAAAATTTTTTCGAAATTTGGAGGTTTTCAACTTATCGAGGTTCGACTTAAAGAGACTCTGCTGTAGTTATTGGTGACTCTAATCGGAACTCTCCGCATGTTTTATTCCAAACGATTCCAATTGATAGAACATATGTCCCTGATGTCTTAAAGAGACGCTCTGCTGAATATACGACAATTATTTTATTTATTTATAAGTTAAGCGCTATAGCCACAATCTTTTCTGATGTTAAGTGACGATGTGGCCCAAAATGGTGGTCACGCTAGGCCGTATTTAGACTTAATATATTTTACAATATCACTAATTACCATTTCAGTAGAGTTGGTGTTCATGCAAAATGGAACCAACAATCTCACCTGATGTTAACAGATTATGTGGCTCAAGATGAACACGCTAGGTCTGTCATATCTAGATTTAACTTAAGTTTAATGTATCTGACCAGATCACTACTCAGTGTCTCAGCATAGTTTCCGGTCAAGCGTAATAAAATATCATTTAAAAAAAAATGCAATTCAATTTGGAGAACCATTATAAAATATCCGAGGCTGGTTTAAGCAAAACAACTGTTAACTGTACATAAACATTTATGGAGTGAAATTTCTTACATAACGATTCGTTAGTTGGACGAGAATTGGTTGTTAAATTTCAAGGACACGTCACGTATACGTTACGGTACGTGATAGAGATAAACGATAATGTGTATTCTTTCATAATATTTACGTTTAAGAATTTTCACTTCCGTCATATGCATGTGTAGTTTTTCATTCGTCTGGGTAAATTGTTAATGAACGCATACGATAGAGGATGTCATATCGCATTCCGATAGCAATTCCCGTCTGGGTTCAATATAAACTCCGACGTACGTAACGAGATGTCTCGCGTAAGCGCAATGACTTAACTTAAACTGACTTAAAACTGACGTATCTTAAGTGCGGTGTACAATTTACGGCGATGTTAAACATAAATAATAAGTAATAAACAGCCGTTGCGAACTCGCGTCCCATGTTGTGACGAGCCATTACCGGTTATAATTTAATTACTTAACTACAAAACAGACTGGAAGGAACACGAACGTGTTTCGTATTGTATTATAAGTTTTATAAAATACAGGTGTTTTTCTGTGGCAATGTTTTCATTTGTGTATTGTCATTCGAGTGTAAACGACACGTCTAGGTAGTATGTTTTCGATAATTTCTGGCTGTTGCTATATATGCTTTGAGATAATTTTAATTGAATAACTTCAATTCTTCCATTTACGTACCGAATGAAATATTTGTCACATATATTATTATAATTCTTCTAGTATTAAAAAAAAAGAATTGGCATTTTCCATCGGTTTTATTTTGTATATATATTTCCTATTAATTTTTCCTATTTTGTTTTCAATGAAACGCAACAACAGTAGTAAGTTTTAGACGATCGGATTCGCTAATATACACTTAGCAGTATATACGTAAATTAATGTAAATAGAAGACGCTAAAAATGAATTAACGAATGATATAGTACTCGACAGACAAGGGACCAGGGCAGGTGCAAGACCTTTGAGTACGGCGTGATCGTGGACTTGTAACTACCGTCGCATAGGTCGTATTGTATGTTTTGTTGGAATCCTGCACTCACAGCGACGTCGGGTCGTAAGTTCTTTCACAAATTCTTACAGCGATCGTTGCTAAGAGCTCCGAGCTTGCCGAGACTATTGCAAATACTGTGTTATCTGTTAGCTTACATGCTACATCGAACATACTGTACTATATTGGTATAATATAGCCACCAACATATGAAACAATTGCTAAAACCTGTCGTTGATTGTTATAGAATATGATATTTATGTTTTCAATACTGTGATTAAAAAAAAAATGTAACTAAATTATACTCTATATTTATAAGGAAAATACAGTGCCTTTGATACTCATTCACGTCGAAACTACTGAACTTATCATGGTGGGTTTGTGACCATTCAAGGCGGAAACGTTCTTAGATGGTTCTAAGCTACTTAGTTATTGGATCCCTTTCTCTTTTTTTGTTTGTCTATTTTAATTCATAAAATTACAAACCTAAACTTTTATTTCATTTTTTTTTGCAAGGTAACTTATTAGTTTATTTCGTATTAGAACTTTCCAGGGGTAAATAATTCAATCGCGTTATGAAAATAAGTATAGCAATTTTCAATGTGATTGATCTAACAATGTGACACTTGTACTCTTTTCCGCAGGAATCCTTGCGTTATATGGACTGAAACATATCCATATTAATAGTTATACGTTTATTATCACCGTGTTAGTTATCATCAAAAATCTATTCAGAAATTTCAATCGGATACTCGTGCAAGAGGACTGATAGACGAAAATAAAAAACAAGATTTTGGGCCTGAATATCGGTAACAAAGTACATAAAAATCATAATTAAATACAGTATAATATATATTATGTTAATATATTGTTTGAGTGTCTGTCCTATTGTGCGCGCATCATTCTAAAACTACTCGATAGATTTTGATCAGTCTTGAAGATGTTAAAATTAATTTATTATTATATTTTTAACTTCTGCAAACAAGTTATGGAGCATTTAAATAAAAATGAAATAACTTTTATACTCTAATAATAATAGTCTAAAAAAGGCAAACTTATGCATTAAAAAGCCGATTCAGTGGCCTTGGTTTGGAAAACTGTAGATACAACAGATAAAGACATTAATTGTACAGAAATAGAACATGTGTGTTCAACAATTATTGATTATTCTTTTTTTTTATCGACAAGAACAAAGACCTACCTTTATTCGGTAGTTATGTAATTTTTAATTATACCTAATAATATTGAGATGGTCTAGATTTGAACAGTGCTGAATGTTTTTATAAAATTACGTTTAACTTCTGCACTATTATACAATGTATTCTCTATGTCACGATACAAAACTGATATGCTAAAAAAGGTTATAAAGGTCTAAATTTGTCTAAGGACCGTTCAAGAACCGAGTCGTGCAACAAAAAGTTTTCTGAAATCATCATTTTTCACTCTGACAACATACCATCAGATGCTAAGGTGTGTTTTCGGTTCACTGAATGGTATAAAAATATATATTACATTGAACGCCATTATAAAATCGCATCTAGCAACAGAATGGGGACACAAATTAAATGTCGCCCGTTTAATTCATTTTATGACAGACAGGCACATTATGAGATTTATTGGAACTTAATACAAAGAACGTCATCTTCGAATGTGTTTTAATACAAAAGTTACTCGAGTTGCTGAGCTGAAAGTCTTTCGCCGTTATAGTATTCAAAGGTATGCCAAGATGCTTTGGACACGTGGAATGTATATGCGGAGGAAGATATAGCACATTACTACGTGCAGTGCAAATTAATAAATTTCAGAATTTTTGCAAGACTAAATTATGAATATCAAAGACAAGTTTGGAAACGACATAAATGCAAAATAGAGTAAAGGAACCATTTAATCTGCTTACCTTGAGGGTATTGCATGACGAACACTTTATTTCCATTGAATGAGCACGTTTTAAACTCCTCGTAGCTTTACCCTTTCCTAATTCGAGCCCATCCTTAGAAAGGCAGTCCACGGGAAGTTCGCGCGCTCCATCGAATTTCATTTTGTTACAGGCATGTTCTCTAAGACGAAGTATAGGTTTTGCAACTGGTCAAAAGATACCAGCTTTACGTTATACAGTTTTTTATTTAAGCGAATATATTGAAACTATATATACTTACTGTTAGCCGGCTGAAAGAGACAGGTTTTGAGTTTAACATATGCACAAGGTGGAGGGTAGTATTGGTGTTGTGTAGCGTGACGTATTAACTATGTATTAATGTGATCACCAGTTCGTGCCCGACGACCTGAAGGACGACAAGTATTGGGCGCGCAGACGGAAGAACAACATGGCAGCCAAGCGTTCCCGCGATGCACGCCGTATGAAGGAGAACCAGATTGCTCTGCGCGCAGGATACCTTGAGAAAGAGGTGAGCCTACATAATTGCACGTCAAATAAAGCCGGCATTATTAAAAATATATATTCTTCGTCCTTAACGTAAACCCTTACCTTACGTTTTTAGGAAAGAATCGAGTTTTGAATTGGGAAACTAAACTTGCCGTATTGGTGAAACATATCTCGAATATTACATGATATTGTTCGTTGTGGTTCCAGAATATGGGTCTAAGGCAAGAAGTAGAGCTGCTTAAGAAAGAAAATCACATCCTACGCGAGAAGTTGTCCAAATATGCGGATGTATAGGCGGTGCGGGCGCGGATCCGTCGCCTTTGCGTCCCGCCCTCGCCCCCGCCCCGCAGCTCAGTGCTCCCCGCCCGCACCGCCCCGCACCGCACAAACACGGCTCTCGACATGTAAGTACCATATATTACCAATACTTTATACCAACACAGTGCACACCGCCTGTAAACACCTACGTGCTAAGTACACGGGATCGTGCTAAGTTCTGTAAGGGATCACCCCTGCGGCCCTGCCATTGGTGTGTGGCCTTTTTATATAACTAATTCAACAGACGCATTCCCAAGTCATTTCATATATTTCTCAATGTCATTGCTTATTTTTTCGCGTAGACCATACACGGCGTTCGTTTCGAATCTCTGTCTGTCTCTGTGTGTATTCACAGATTCTGTGTATTCAGTTAGGTCACTAGAAGCTCAATACAGTACAATTTACTCCGTCTGAATTCCTTGCTTTCTATTATCGCTATTACGTTATCTAGGGCCTACTCCAGTACGCCAGTCCCTATTACTTTATTTTCATTTACTTACTCTGGCAGCAGCCCAAGCCGAGGTTCGGCCAGTCTGGCACCCTTGCGCCCGCTGCGTCGGGGTTGAGTGCACTTAGTACTCGTCCTAGAAAGCCATGTGAATCTTTAAAAGCCCTTTCGGCTAACCTAATATAGGCATATGTCCTTTCGAAACAAAAAAACTTATTGCACATGGAACATGACAAGACATTGGCCGTAGCTGCTTTAGCTCGTTTTGCCGGCTCGCACCAGGGTCGTAATCAAGAGTTTTGGGGTTAAATAATTATTTTCCCTTTTGTTTTTCTTTTCAAATAAGAATTGGGAAATGACTCTCTTATTAATTGATATATGTATATTTCCTGTAGTGTACTAATTTAAGAGTACTCAATTCATCTTGAATATGTGGTCACTGCTAATGGGTTCAACCGCGAAACATAAAAATATTAAAATCTTCAAGCATATTCGTTTGATATACCCTCTTGTGAAGTATTCTGCTTTTCATTATTTGATCTGTATGAGATATCGTAGTTCCAAGTGTTGATATCACATAGAATGGATCAATGTGCCCATAAGCTAAACAGGAGACTTTCGCTTGTTGCAGGTCGCGGGCGCAGCGTCACCGGGTTCGGCCCCTTCGCCTTACTTCATCCTGCTCTACAACTTTAGTGTAAGCGTCATAGCCCCACCCGCCCCGCTCCCCGATCCCCCAGCGCCCAGCCGACGTTTGCTGCAGCGTCCGGCCGCAGGCGCGCGCAGTCCTGCGTCCCATTAATATAGGTTTATTAATAAAATGATATCGCAGTTACCGTAAGTTTATATTAGTTTAATAGGTGAATCTTTACCAAAGTTCCGTTCGGGCTCTAATCCATTGTCGCGTCGTCTCTGAATCTTTCCCACAGACTGACTTCGACGCTGACAGGCTTAGTCTACGACGTGCGGACCAAAATTATATGGGAAATTATTTAATGAATTGTGTATTAGTGTCGTGCCCCGGGACGTGTGCGCGGCCCGCGTCCCCCGCTACGCCGGTCGGGGCAGGGCGTTTGCGGCGGGATGCGCGTGCGGCGGGACTGCGGGGCGCGTACACGCATCTCCCGGTTTGCTCAAAGGGGTCGCGCTAGCGGCTGCAGTGTCTGCGTCTGTATATAGGTAGTTGTAAAAGGGCCCGGCGGCCAGTAGTCCGCCCGGCGACGCCGCACTCCGCTCTCCGTCGCGATCAGACCGCGGGGCTCGCCCGCACCCCCGGCCCCCCGATCCGACCCTGCCGTTTCCGTAGCGAGCGAATACTAGTTTCGGCGTTCACTTAGTGAATAGTTAAGTAGTGTAGTGCGTAGATTCCGTAGATTAGTAGGTATTAGTATATTTTTGTTATGGCTGTAGTTGTTAACGTTTTTGAAAGTTTATATAATTTTTTTTAGTTGTAAAGGAACTCGCGTTACTGTGTCGATGTGGGTAGAACCCACTGTTAGCGTATAGTGCATAGATAGGTATCTCTCTCGTAGCTCCCAACTGATCCTCCTCGCGCGTCCCTCGTCCCCCACCCCGTGTCCCCTGTCCCCTACACCGGGCCACGCTCGCGGTGTCGCCACGCGCGCACTGCCTCGGAGTGAAAACGTTCCTCTGCCCTCCGAACTTGATTCGTGCTATTGTATTGTTATAACAATATTTTTGTAGGTTTTTTTGTCGTTGATATTGAGTCAATTGAATGTTTACTGAATTGAATAAAAACTAATGTTTACGAATTAAGAATAAGAAGTTGTTGCATTTGAAAGTATGTATTCTATTGTTAGTAAAGGAGAAGAATAAAATGTTTTTGTATAAACGTTTTATAAGTGAATTATTACGATCACGAGCGACGGACTCCGCTGCACCGTGCGCCAGCACGCGCCCCAAGCGCCCCAAGCGCCTCACGGTTTTCACTTTGAAATGCACTATTTCATATCAACACTTATTCATATTTTATTGTATAAAAATATTATAATAATTATATTCAGCCGCGTGTATATATTATGCAGATTGTTGCATAGCTACGTATAGTATAATATTGTATTGTATAGTATAGTATACATATTATATACATGACTCGTGTACGATATTGTGACTGTTTCTCCAGATATTAATGTAACATGGGTATATAATAATAAATGTTAAGTATTGCGTTAAGATGGACACCATTGTAGAATGTACATTGCACGCGGTAACGCCGTCTCTCCCTCTCGCACCGCCTCGGCCCCGCATGACTCCCTTACCATCCTTGTACCCCCTCATTGACACCTACTCTCTTACCTTTACACCCTCCCCCCTCATTAATCTCGCCCTTCACCGCCTTACACTGATCCATGTGCTTCCTTATTTATTGCAAAAGCAGCTCCAATGGGAAAGAGGCTCCGCGCCCTTCTGTAGCGTGACACCTCAGCGCCGCTACAACATCAAACCATAGTGATTTACATGTATGAGTAGTAATTTGTTTGAATTAATTTATATGGTTCTATGGATTGAAATAAACGTTAATTGTTGTATTTACGGATAGTTTTTATTTGTTTTGTCCGCGCGTCTCCTGCCTGTATCTCCATGTTTCTGTTTAACGAGCTGAAGATCCTGACTGCTGACCTTCGGTACCCTGGGACAAACACTACATTCTCTATTAGCTAACTGACATCGAGAGATTATTTTAGAGTTAATCCACAAATCGAAACAGTAAGTTATCGAAATAGTTGTATCAGGTCACACAATATTATATCAATATTAAGTACTACTGTATATGTTTTCATTTATATCTGTTGATTATTGAATATGCCTAACTCCATATGCACCAGTGGCGAAGAGTCCATACAACACGATTACCATCGGGTTTCCTTTAAGAATAGGCATATAACATGAGTAGTTGCTTATTGACATATGTAGGCCAAATCTAATTAGGTGTTTTCGATTGTCATGCATGCTACGTACCGTGTGTTGAAACCTAGAAATTTATGAAAGACAGTAAAATCTATGAATCAAATGTTATTTGAAGTTCTAAGCCGTAAAAAGTGTATCGATATGTGAATGATAGTGATGTTTGAAGCTGATACTCCTCTCTGTGCATGCGCTAAAACCTACTGTGAATATATAACTTTTTTTGTTTCGATTTGATTAAATGTGGGTGTAAAATAATAACTAAGACGATGTTATGTTATTCCCAAAATTCGTTATTTATAGAGAAAATAAATCATTATTTTATAAGTAAATAAATGAATGACAAACAATCTTATTTCTATGTAACCAAAAAGAGATTTCAAAGTTATTCCTTTTGCTAAAAAAAGTGCTCGTTTATTATTTTCAAAAAGTTCTACAATATACGTACTATAAAATAAATTTGGCAATTATTGCCTCGTATGTATGTTAAATATAATTCATAATTATTAGGGCCGTAGAACACGATAGTTATGTCGGATTAGGGCCCGAATGTCTTACCAGTTGAGTCGCGCAATGACTCATGAACCTCGGTTCGAATCCCCGGAATGACCCTGAGTTTTCCGTGAAGGAACAGTGTGTTTCAGCAGTTGTCCTTGACAATAAACGCCGGCACAAGGCTTACCGTGTCCGCCATTTTGGGCCACGACGTCACTAGTAATAAATGAGATTGTTGCCAAAACGTTAGAATTGTCACCTTTAGTGAAATATAAAATCGTGAAATCTGTAGTGTTAAAATTGTCATCGTTTCAGGATTAGCCAGTAAGTACCCAGGAGGCAAGAGGCTTGTAGAGCGTCATAACAGGATGACTTATAATTCTTTTAACTTTTCGTTGGTCACCACTAATTCTTGTCACGTAAATCATGTCGTCGTTTTATTATCTTAATACATCAATTTCATGTCACGTTGTTTGTCCGCGATGAACTCGTAAACTAAACTGAATCGATTTTCATCAAATTTTGCACTTTTGTGCGCACTTTGATCCAACTTGAGAGATAGGATACTTTTTATCTCGATACGTGATCATAACGCAATAGATGTCGCTGTAGTCGATATGATTGACTACTGGAAAAGGCTGACGACGTCATTGACATATATATATATATATATATATATATATAAATGTCGAGCGTTTTCACGAAAAACATATAAAGTGCCATAAATCTTACAAATGTCTTTTTAATATAACCTCCTAAGTATATCTTTGTAAATTATAATCAGTATATTAATAGCCACTATTTTAATATACCAGTGGTTAATTATGACCAACAACTCATATTTTTTTATGAAGATGTGATAAATCATTTTTAATTTAGATTAAAAAAGACTTTCATGTACACAGTGCAAATTGTCGCTTACAATGTTTTTATTACAGTTTAGTATAGGTTTAGCGTCGTGTCTATAATCTCACGTGATCTTAAGTGACGATATGGGCCAAGTTGGTGGACACGCTGAACTCGTGAAGGGACTGGCAAGTACTGGCAGTCTCAAGTACAACAGCCGCATTAGAAAAACCACCATGCTATGGTTTCCTCACTATGTTTTCCTTCACCAAGAGCTCAAGCTCATTTTAGGTAGATTCGAACTCACGTCCATTGACGCGGCAAGTGATTTGTATTTCTATGATTATTGTGCTGTTAATAGAAATAATTTAAATTCTAGTTAGTGGTTTGACCTGTTGAATGAAGTTCGGTAAAACATTTTAAGCCTGTCTATTTTGTATATATTTTTATTTCAAAAGCTATCAGCTTACAACTCGCCATACACATAATTTTTTTCTTCGCACTACTTACTACCTTGTAAAACCAACTTGCTTCGACGGTGTTTCCGGACCGATACCACCTGGCGACCTTCAATAAGAGTGCTTATTCTTAACTCAAAGGCCGGCAACGAACCTGCGATTCCTCTGGTGTTGTGGGTGTGCATGGGCGGCGGTGATCACTTACCATCAGGTGACCAGCTAGCTGGTTTGCCATCTATTTCTTAAAAAAAAAATGCTGTATCGAAGACATTCAACACATTGTACTAATTGCGCTCACTGTACCATGGAAAACATTTTTTTATAGTTAAGGTTTAGCTGTATGTCTATAATCTCACCTAATCTCAAGCTCACCTCAAGCTCATTGTAGGTACTTGGATTCGAACTCACGTCCCGTGACGCGAATTCGTACATACTACCACTGAGCTATCATCGCTTCAAAATATAGCAAAAGACTACGGTATAGAAACAAGTAAAAAGTATGAACTACTAAATGACCACATCAGAAATGGTTGCGTGGCCAGTTTATAAGCGGTCCAAGTGGAAGCGAGAGGTGTACGAGTAAAATATCTCAATAATCTTTGTTCATCACCTGTCTAGGATTGCAGTAAGTTATATATTTGAACGCGTCCCTAAAGCTGAACTAGCAGGCTTCTACTAAAAATTGCCTGGAAAAGGAGAGACACACGAGTGCAGGTGAGTGTTGTGGCGCATCGGAAATGGACCTCTTAAACCTACATCCGTGTCATAAATCTCGGGAAATGCTCGGAGTTTTCCTCTCTGCCCCACGATGTACTCGTCGCCCGCACGGTGAATCCATGGACAGCTAAAAACATCGTCTCATTGCACAGTGTCTAAATAGTCACATATAAAAATAAATATATAATAATTAAAGAGAGCAAATCAGCTGCGCCCTTTTAGTCATTAATAACGTACAATGAGTTTGCTCTACAATCATTTAGAAAATGAAACAAACACTGTATGTGAATGTGTTACCATTTTATTACATATACAAACCTAGACATACATATCAAAATATTATTATGCATAACAAAGTTTACCTTATATTGTTATTTAAATAAGCCTTAAATTTACGGTGTTATCTTAACCTATCTAGTTTCACACGTTTCAGTTTGTACGTACAACGATCCTACATTCTTATATAGCTAGGTACAATATAGTGCTGTTTTATGGAATTTTATATCGACGTTGGAAAGCATAAATGTCGTATCTCGCAAAATTGCGAACACGGCTTATATACAGGATTTGAATTAAAAAATATGATATAAAATTATAATCTTTAAATAAGGAACTTCGTTCGAAAACTCGTTTTTTTTTTGGAGTTTGCTCTTATAGAAACGGTTTTCATATTTTACCCATGGTATGTATGAGGTGTAAAATCTAGTGTTAACTGAAAGTGAGGATTCACCTACTTTGACCTTTCACTTCGAGATTATGTATGTGTGTGCTATATTTGATTATGTTTTTTAATTGGAATGATGTAAATAATATGAATAAATTTTGATATATGCTTTGATTATTTTTTAAAATGCTTTCATTTACCATCTTTTTACATTATCTAAATAATAATAATTCTAAAGGAGTAAACTCCAATTGTGAGTCGAAACTGACACACACCCACTCTTTTTTATTATATGATTTTTTGTTATAAATACGACAAATATGATTTGCAACATGGATATATTAAATAACTGGTCTACCCACCCTTATTCTGCCTTATCCAGTACCGAATAACTAAACCGCAGCTCAACGTATCGCGTTCAAGGGTAGTGTCACTTGCCCGTATAAAACTATCCTATGTCTTAAGCCAATAGGTTGACAAGTCTTCGAGATTACTTTTATATACAATTAGATAAAGACAAAACAACTTGATACCTCTCCCATCTCTTTGCCGATTCCATTTTTTTATTGTTTAGAAGGTATTAACGAAGTTGAACGATATAAAGAAAATATTTGGAAACAGTGTTTACCTTAACTGTACCTTTTTTTATTTTTCTGAAATGTTCATTAATTATTGTGGTCGAAGTTAAAATTGGTATTATTCATTGTGTAATTAAAACATTATCTTACCCAAACGGAATACGTATCTAGCACTCGCAGCTCATCCATACACTAATTAAAACCTTCATTATGTCTTATTAAGCGGTAGCGTTAACTTTGTTTGTTCCAAAATAAAAATAAAAGAATATTTAAAAATTAATAAATATATATTTTTGGTATAGCGTTTATTGCATCTTATATAAATACGGTTAATTAAGTAGGGCTTAAGAGATTTCTTTCTATGAAAAATAATTTAGTTAAAACAAGTATTTAGATGATATTCTTACTCGATTTTTATGAAATCGATGAACATATTTATATATATAAATACAAACAAAACTAACTGTTTTTTTACCCTCTATTTTAAAGATAAAGCTTAGCGTTATGACCACAGTTTCTCCTGATATTAAGTGACAGTATGGCCAAAGCTGGTATACACGCTAAGCCTAGTGAAAAAACTGACTTTCAAGTTCAACTACCGGAACAGACTTACAGATATTTGGCGGTACATTGTCAACTTGAGGATGATATCTAACCAGGTGGGCATTAGATAAAGCCCTACCACTATGCTATGCTATCATCACGATGTTTTCCTACAACCCAACTTTTGAACTCACATCCCTACACGCAGCGTCCGTATATACTATCACTAAGCTATCATCGCGTCAAAACTTGTTGAGTATCCTACGCATTTCGCGAATGTTTATGACTAAAAAAAAAAATCCGGCGCATTGCTACGCATGCCAGTTATAAATACTTACAGATAAAGATAAATATGAGTGTTGACTTCGGTTATTGCAGAATAAATCTATCAGAATCTGTTCCGATTTTTCGGATTTATAAGTTGTAAAGGAACACCTTTACAACAATTGTATATATTACACCTTTAAAAATTATACAATACCATTTATTTTAATAGGGATCAAAATTATTCGAAAGCATCACGTTTGTACAAACATATCTTTTTTTAAGTGATTATCATCGCTGTTTGTCTACAGAGCTTTGATCTCCTCACAAGGTATATTCAAGTGACTGCATAGAACAATCAGTTGAATTGGCAACTGTCTTTTCCGGCAGCAGCCCAAGCCGATGTTCGGCCATCCTGGCACCCTTGCGCTCGCTGCTTCGGAGCTGAATGCCCTTAGCACTCGCCCCAAACAGTTCGGTGAAGCTGTTAAAGAGCTTAAAGTTAAATGCGTACGTCAAGTCGAAAAAAAAAAATAGTCAACTCTCTCACTCATGCTAAAGTGACCGAGCTAATTCATAATAATCCATTCGAACTAACCACACACATATATACATATCAATAAACATATTCGTTTTTGTACATAGCGATTTGTCAATGTTTACCAAGTTTACCTTACTTGAAACTATTATTAACTTTAGTACTTCAATCTACTGAATTAATTCGTTGTATTTGTATAGGTACAAGCGGCTTCTGAGTTCAGTAACCACTGAAATTCAATCAATATTTACTGCAGGTACCATTACAGTATGGCGTGTTATCATGAGAGTAACGTATTAGTACCGCAAATGTAAACATGCGTCTATTCAACGTACGTAGAATGCGAGGTAACACCCGCTGCTAGGCTTACCGATTCAGCTTTATATATATACCCGCTGACCTGTTAGACCTTGTTCTGCCCCTTCGAGTAGTCAATCACATCGACTACAGCGTCATCTATCCCATTATGATCACTTAACCTTATATAAAAAGTATTCAATCTCTCAAATTGGATTATATTACAAACAGTGTGAAAATTTGATTAAAATCGGTTCAGTACTTTAGAAATTCATCGCGGATAAACAACATGACAAGAAATTTTTATATATAAAGATAACGTATACGACACAAAATAGTATAGAAGTCGAATGTATCAAGAATTACTGCGAGCAAAAAATGAACTACTACACTAACCTGTAACTGATAACCTAGGGCATGGTGCAAGATGCTACGTTAGTACTTCAAACTACAGACCGTGACACCTAACTTACTGGTAAGTGATATTAGGTATGACAACTTTAATATGCAGCGGTGGATAATGACACGTCGGGTGACATACTCCGGATACTGTCGCCTAAGTGTGCTGTGTTTGGAATGAGCGGATGATTGCGGACAGGGCGGTGTAGGTGCCCGCTACGAGGCCCACTAGCCCGACGATGAACAGCATCACGTCTTTAAACACGACCGACCAGGAGCCGTGGCCACCTGACCGGGACAGGCAGAGTTCCATTATCGCCGGGAAGCAGATACCCAGCGCGGAGAGACAGAGCGCACCGAACAATGAGATGAACAGTCCGAGACGTGGCACGCTCACCGCCAGTAGAACTGTCGGGGGAAATAAATCCGTCACTTATTTTAAATGCATATAAACTGGCATGGTGGTAGGGCATTTTCTGATGCCCGCCTGGCTAGCTACTACCCTCAAGTTGAAAATCTGCCGCCAAATACCGATAGGTGTGTTCCGGCAGTTGGACTTGAGAGCCAGTTCCTCCACAGGTTTAGCGTGTCTATCAACTTGGGCCTAATCATCACTTAATATCAGGTGAGATCATGGCCATAACGCTAAGCCTTAACTATTAAAAAAAACTGTTAAGATATAGATTCTCATGAGTCACTTTATTGTTCTTCCTCGGTAACAGATTCAGAAGCAAACGAAGGAAGTCGCGTTTGTCAAGTAAATAACTCTTAATAATTCCACATGATTATTTATTTTGAAAATATATATTTTTTTTAATTTAACTGTGTAAATTATCTTTTTATTATACCAAATTTGTTTTAGTTTAGATCTTAATGTATTTACTTGTAAATGCCAAGACATTTCAGGGTTCTCATATTCTTGTAATATTCAGTGGGCCTATAAAGAGTTGTGGTTATAAAAGGTTGGGAATCTGTGGGCTAAAAGAGTAAATGGCAACGTCGGAAGTCACTTACAGGTGAGTAGGCAAAGTCCGACACGCAGTGCGTATTCGGCAAGTCGTAGCTGCGCGGGGGAAGAGCCTGAGGCACGCAAGCGCGGCTGTATGTACCCACGCCAGACGACCTCGACAGGCACGTAGCAATGTAGCCCGTAGCTGATGAATATTGCGACAGCAAACATCACGATGACGCTAGTCGCAAGCCTGCGTATACAGATACCCAGTTCATTCAGGCTGTTTCAGTACAAAGGGACGTGGATGTGTTAAAAAATAAGATGCACGCGATATACTCAAAAGCTACCGTACAGTTGTTTATATTGTTTTTCATCGATATAGTGACTTATGACGAAGGTTTCGGTGTATAATTCATTACGGTTTTATTTAAATTGGATGAAATATACCGTTGATTGTTGAAGTCTGCGACTGTATCAACGTGCGTTGTGAAAACCACTAAAGTTTTATTGAAATAATGTATTATGAAGGTATATATACATATATATGTATTATTCGTCTATAAAGATCAGTTAAACGCTAGCAACACTATATGGCTATCTTCGAGCTCCATGCATCATGCAAAATACCATGTCAAACGGGTATTGATGTCTAAAGGCTATATATGAGCGAATAAAAATTTAATAAAAGAATTTTTTCATATTTTTAGGTTTAGCCTTATAGCCATAATCTCACCTGATCTTAAGTGATGATACGGCCCAAGTTCGTAGACACGCTAAACCTGTGGAGGAACTGGCTCTCAAGTGAAGTTGCCAGTACACACCTCTTGGTATTTAGCTGCAGGCTTTCAACTTGAAGGTGGTTGCTAGTCAGGCGGGTAAAAAGCCCTACCATCATGCACAATATACCCCAAAATTGAATATTTCAAAAATAATTGATAAAATATTGCCAAATCCACTTTCTTGACGGTTCTTCTCGCTGACTGGGCTATTTTCCGAACCGGTGGTAAATTGACGTCCCCTAGAGCCTTCTCAAGGTCTAACTTGAATGAGGATTTTTGATTTCTATTGATTTCAGGATTAACAGAATTATCCGTTCGACGACGCCAGGGCGGCTTACTAGTCGTTGTAATCCGCCTGAATTACAATCATCCTTGCAAATGTCATGCGAATAATTTTACCGATTTTCCGACCAAAGCGTGATAACGGAAAAAACAACAGATCAGAATAGATAAACTCCAGATTATAATGTTTTATGCATTCTGAATCCCAAGATATTATACTATCTAATCGAACGAAAGATATTGTTAATATTGTTAAGTTACCTAAAAATAATTGTTTATTTAAACATTTTTCAATACATAGCTAGTATTTGCATACCTAGGGTTGTCACTAATTGACCAGTTGTTATAGAATAAATCCGCCTTAGATAATGCAACCTTTGGGTTTAATCGTAAATACTGATATTAAATTTAAATACTTTGAAGTATTAAAACTTAATACATATGCGGTTTATCTTATTTCGTTAAAAGAACCTAAAAGTAAAATTTAAAAGCTATTCTGTAAACTTAATCTTAAGCATTTGGTAGACCATTTGGTGACTTCATTCGCCTGGAATTAATAAACGATTTAATCATTTTTGCCCGTTTTAGTAACTTTTTTCAAAACAGCTATGCTCCTAATAATGTAGCATGATGTTACATAGCCTAAAGATTTTCTCGGTGATTGCTCTATAAATTATATGCAAATATTTTTTGAAATTCCACTGATAGATCCCCTTAAATCCCTTTATGTCGGATAAATTATTTCAAGAACTCCTTTTTTCAACGCTCTTGTTATCATCATAGCAAATTGCTTAACGACGTAGACATATTTTGTAATATCCTATCATCTTATAAAAAAAAAATCGGTGATATGTTGTTTAAAGACCCATATTAAGAAATTATATATTTTTTTGAATTTTTCCTTCGATATATATTAACGGATTATGGGCTCTCTTCGTTTTAATACATATTCATTATGGTTGTCGTTATATTACTGATATCAAATAATACACACTAATTTTATAAATGCGAGATTAAATCTGTCTGTCTGTTCGTTCTGTTTTTTACTTCTAAATTGCTGAAGCAATTTCACAAAGTAAAACGTACTGTGCCTATTGTCCCGAAAATAAACATTTATGGGTTAAAATTGGGAAAGAAATTTTCTTAGGAGAATCGATCGTTTAACAAATTAGTGGTATGAAAATAATATTTATGTTTAAGTAAAAAACTGTGTTCGGATTTATTTGGAAAATCGTGCATATACACGGTACTATAAAGAACGATTACAATTACTCAAGTTCACACAAAAGTAATAACCGAGTTACTAACTCTGTGGAACTCTTAATTAATTATTTTGTATAGTTTACTCGGTTCTGATCACAGTAAATGTTTGTAATATTAGTGAGGTACTCAGATTATAATAATTATTAACCGCGCCTGCAATTTCTTTCAAGTTGTACAAATGGTACATTAGTGCAAAGTCCGTGAAATAGTCAATTGCAGGTCCAGTGTGAGTTTAAATACGAGACTAGTAATTGGCATTTCCGCAGAGGCATATATATAGCTATTCTAAAAAAAAAAAAAAAAAAGGGAAATATATTTTTCTTTTGACATTGCTGGAAGCAGGTTTTCGATTGCCAATTTGGCTTCTGTTCTTAAATCTGGTGTTGTATAATTAATCTGCATTACACTCTCTGAACGTTGGAACTCATTTGAATTATTAAATTTAATATTTCTTAAGTATATAAATAATAAATCAAGCTTCAAATCCAATCATTTTCAGATTTGCCGCCAATTTTCTATATATCATCTGTGCTAAAAGGCAAGAGCATTAATGACAATACAGCCACGTGAACGCGATTTGTACTAAGCAAAGAGACTTACTTTAGTATGTCAAGAATGATAAAAGAGTTCTAATCAAAGAGTATTTAATAACCCCAGCACGCCTTTTCATACAACATTGCTGGAGTGTTGTAATGTTTCAAATTCAAAAACGCTCCTGCAATGGATTTGTTTTTTTTTTGTCCGTAAATTCGATACGTCACGTGTTCTTTTTTCGAAAATAATGACAATATTTTCATGCATGTTTGAGAAAAATAACTTTTCTATACCTCAGGAATTATTTTTTTCTAGATTAAAAGTATATACCCTATTTTCTTTTGTACGACCGTGTAAAGAAAAACCAAAATAATGAAATGAGGCATGAAAGTGGAAACAGTCTCAATGATTTTTTTCAAATTCTATATTAAGAATTCACTTAAATAATTAAAAAAAAAAACCATTACTATAACTCTTGCTTTTTAACAGCTATGTTAATATGACTTAGACACCGAATCCTCTGACCACATATTCATTAATTGCTCAAGGAACTGTTTTTCTCTTTATGATATTTTACCTCCTTCTATTAACATCATGTGCCTCCTAACTCTTGTCGCGGCTAATCGCTTAGTTGTACAATGCTTGTCGAGTTTTATTAAAATTAACAACTTCAAAATTTAAGAGCTTAATTATCATTCTGAGTTGTATCCTTGGCAAAGTTGTGTACGTACACATGTGGGCATTAAATTAAAAAAAAGAAGAACAGTTAACGATTATACGGTTACGGACCAAATATCATTTTATTTACTCTCCTACACCTAAAAGGCTATACGTACACGCCTTCGATCTCAACACGTATTGGACAATACCGTTAGTGGGTATTATGAGTGCAGTTACGACTAAGGAAATTGATGGAATGCATCTTGTAATTTGTAAAGAGCCCAAGTCCGCCATTAGTCTGCTCTAAGCGACCTTAAATTGGCCAATCGCCGCCGTATGACGGCAACGAGGTCGAACAGACGGACTGCGGTGCGACCTACATTTATCCTCGTCTAGAACCGGACGCGCACGCTTCCTCAGCGTTACAGGCACATGCGAGGCGACTTGACTCTGCTCGCGCGATACAGTGACACTCTACATCACTGAGAGAACATCATCACACCGCATATCATCCGTGCACACCCACACATTAAGTACACGGTTCTGTAAGGGACTACCCCTGCGGCCCTCGCGTGGCTTGCCCTATGTTATTGTTAAGACCTGTCGGTTAATTAGGATCGCGAATCCCGTGTTCCAGCAGTAGTCCAAGCCGAGGTTCGGCCATTCTGGCACCCTTGCGCCTGCTGCCATGGGGCTGAGTGCCCTTAGCATTCGCCTCAAAAAGTTCGGTGAAGCTGTCAAAGCCCTTACAGCTAACAGCGTATGTCAGGTCGAAAAAAAAAAAAAGAGGCGACCTGATTGAAGTTGACGTTACAGTCACCACAGATACCTGCCTCCTGCCAGCACCTTTAAGCAGTGCTAGGCCTTAGCATGATGATCCAAGACGAACCAAGTCTAGTGAAGAAACTGAAACTCAAGTACAACTGTCGGAACATATCTATAGTTATTGGGCAGCAAATTTTCAATTTGATGGTGGTAGTTAGCCGTATCGTGGTTGTTTCACTACCGAATGCAACTGATGCGTCAGATTCTTACATGTCACAGCGTCACATAGTCGAATGTTACTTCTCAGTCTACATCAATATCTACAATATACAGTGTTCAGTGCGCCTGGGTTTCAGCTGAATAACAATGCTGAGGTGTCCAAAACAACCTAACCTGCTATGCTAATAATAAGATACGCAGTTAGATGGAATGTACTATTATCATGTCTATTTTTTGTTTATTAATGTTTTTTTATTGGTTATTTGCTCTGTTGCTCGCATGGCTTTTATTAGGATCAAATGATTTCTTTAAAAAAAAAAAAATCACATCGTGACATTCTAAAGGCATTGCGAAAAGCTACTTCTGGTTTTGAATCGGAGAATGATAAGAAAGTGGCACTGACGGTCCGGGGGGCAGGTCCAGCGTGATGGAGTCTTTGCATTTGGAAACGCAGTACACGTAGCCGAGCGCGCCCACCGCCACATACAGGAGTACGATAAGGGTCATTCCCGTGTTGAGGACACCGCACGGCCTGCCGAAGGACTTCGGCGTCTTCATGTTGTTTTCCAGCGCGATGACCTGCAGACACGAGGGACTACTTCAGCATCTAACTCACACGACAGTGGCTAATTCTTTTCTAACTATAGACATAGTAAAGAAACTTTTTTTTTTTTTTGTATAGGGTTTATGGCCACAATGTCACCTGACTGTGTGGTCCAAGTTGGTGGACACGCTAAGCCTAATGAATATTGACACTCAAGTGCAACTGCCTGAACACACCTAAAGGTATTTGGACATTGGATTTTGGGGGTGATAGTTAGCCAGGCGGGCATTACAAAAAACCCTAACATCATACTACTTTACTGAAAGCTCAAGCTCATTACAAGTAGATTCGAACTCAGGTCACTGGACGCAGCGTCTGTACACACTACCAACTGAGCCATCATTGCTTATTTGACTAACTCATCAACGCACAGCCGAACCTACAACCGAGTTTAAAAATTAAGAAGCCAGCACTGATATGAAGCTAGACTATCTTGTAGCGCTTATAGGTTGTTACATTTATAGTTACTGACGCAAGCGAATTCGTAAGCAGGCGAGTATAATATACTAAGAATGTAAATTTAACGTGTCCGTACTTTGTCCATTTACGTGAAAAAAAAAAATGTTACAAGTAAGTGAGTAATAAATACATCAACATGATTTTTAGGCATGTTTGTCTGTCTATATGTTTGTTTGTGCACGCACTACCAATGAAGTACAACGTTCTTGATAAAACATCACCGCGGAAATCATAAAACGTATCCTCGAGTCTTTGTTTCATTAAAATTGGTTTACTCTATCAAAAGTTATTATTATAACGTATACGGTATTTAAAAAAAAAAGGTCTGACAGTTTTTTTCCCGCTAAACTTTCACGCCATCGAAGTCGTGGGCACAGCTAGCACACGAAATAAAAAGTAGCCAGTAATCGAAGAAAATTGCCAGAAGTGAAAACTCAAAACGTCAAAACTATCAAAATAATAATTTCATTATAAAATCATTAACATTAGTCTCGTTTTCGTGTGTTCTCGGTACTCCGAGAAAGAATTAAATATATTTTATATTCTTTATTTTGTCACCAAACACAGAATGGCCGACACACGCTCAGTACAATATACGAACAAAAATACCATTACAATTGCTATATGTATTATATACATTTCATTAATTTACACATAGTGTTCGTATATATATGAATTTCGAAGAACTTAACTTTAGGCCTAATTGCCTGTCGATATGTGATAACGCATCGAGGTATTTGTTCGTTTAAAAGCAAGCCATATTTATCGCGCCGGGTCAGGCGGGTTACATACCCACTTTACAATAACAATACACGAAAACGAATGCCTATTTACATAATAAAACTGCATTTAAATAACAAACGGTATAACATAAAGCAGTGCGCAAGCGGCTGAAGCATCTATTTGCGGAGGCCTCTGTTTTGGTGCTCACTACGATGACTTACAGTTAGCGTGTACAGATATCGTTAAAATAAGATATCGCATGTTGCTGAATCACTACAGCGAGTTGGAGCTTGCAGTTAAGGCAACCATTGATGATATAACATGGTGATAAGGTATGTTCCAATTCTCATCCTACTAACACAGTCGAGTTAAAAATCTGTCGCATAGCAAGCGTACAACCGTCAGATGAATTTGATAACAATGATCTCTCATGTTGCCATTTATTTACGCAGCAATTAACCAAATCCTACCTTTGTAAGGGGCGTCAAAGATGCTGAAACACGCAAGGAGTTATCTTTACTAAGTGTAATACATGCTACGTTTAGGGCAAGTAGCATTCCAGGACTAGACATTGCATATTCAAAAATTGAATTGAGCTATTGGGATTTATAGCAGACTTAATATTACGTAATTTCCTTAGTTTTGTTACGTTTCGAGTCCAGTCTGGGTAACCCAGCTGTCGGGATGCTTGCGAATCACCCTGGTGCCCGATAAACATCTAACCTATCGATGGTAATTATTATTTTTATATTGAACTGCGCTTACTAATGCCAAGAGTAATGTTCCATATAAGCAAATAACTACAATAATTCTCGGTGAATATCCCATGTGCTCCGGAAACGATAAACACGTGTAGAGGCCCGCGCTCTGACCTAAATCTGACGTGTGTCCACATGCGGTACATATTTGCTCTGAGATTACAGTATCAAAAACTTTATATCTTTACAATCTAAATATATATATCTGAAAATGTATTTTTGAACATAAACTATTTCTTATAATTATTTTTATGGTTTATGTATGGAAAACAAGCTAGAGACTAGTAGCTACCTCAATTCTTAATATTACAATACAATCTTTCTGATGTACAAAGATCGATGTATTAGTTCTTCGTTGACTGTAAAATTGCTGTATCAAGTTTGACGAAAATTTCAGAATAGGGCAGTAGGTGCTCCAAAAAATATTTTTTTTGTTTTTGGCTTCTTGCTATATGTCTTTAGTGCACCAGTATGAAGCCGAATAGCCCGTTAGTAATCTTTTTATTATGGAAAAGAGGGCAAACGATCAAGCGCGTCACCTGATGGTAAGTGTTCCGCGCCGCTCATGGACACCCACAACACTAGGGGAATCGCAGGTGCGTTGCCGATCGCAGTAATCGCTTAAAGAGATTCTTATAACTAATAAAACGTAATTATTTACTGAATTCGCTAGATTCGGACTTATAAACTGTGGTTGACATTGTCCCAAAATAACATGTTATGAATAATAATATAAGGCGGGCTACACTTACCACTCCGACTGCGGTGAGAGCGAACAGGATCGTGCCGAAGAACAGAGGGAAGGTGTCTATCGAGCCCCAGAGGTCCAGTGGCTCAGATGACTTATTGCCGGATACTAGATAGTATACTACAATACCCAGCCCCACGAATGTGAGAACATTAGCAAGGGCGGAGAAAGGCGCGAGCAACTTGAGGTTCGGAATTAGGTTAAAGGCAACCAGCGGAAGCAGTATCACCAGCATGTGTAGTTCGACAGCCATATTGTAATACGGATCCACCATCTGGAACGAGACACATGTATGACATGGTTCGGACAATATTGTAGATGTAGCATTAAATCGAATCAAATCAATATACTTAATTCAATTTAAGCCCTGAGAAGGCGCTTATAAACATCAAAACTACCACCGGTTTAGAATATAACCCGGTCATCAAGAAAAATCGGTAGGAAACTCTATCGAGTTACAGCTTTTTTAGGTATAATTTTTTTTTATAATCCAGAGAGCGGTATAGAAGAACTAACCTCCTTAATGTTGGCGGCGATAAACACTATATAGACGCAACAGATGCCGAGCTGGTAAACGACGAGAAAGATGTCGACAGCCAGGGCGGCGGGGTGCGCAAGCCCACGGAGCTGGGTCGGGCCAGTGTCCAGCGCAGCACGCATCGCCTGCGGGTACGTCAGCAGCGGGACCCGAGCTCGCTTGCACGTCTCATACTGCGCTCGTACCTAAACACTTCATATACAACTGGGGACCGTGTTGATGCCCAACTAAACCGCATAAAATGCATTTTTTATTCTAAATTTAGCCTTATATGCACAACCTCACCTCATGTTAAGTAACGATGTGGTGCAAGATAGTGGACACGCTAAGTGCATGTACCGGAACACACCATAGGTATTCGGCAACAGATTTCCAACTTGAAGGTGGTTAGATTAGAAAAAGCTCTACAACTGTACAAACACTAGCTACAAATAACTCTTTAAACATAGAAAGATCTTGTTGTCAGCTGTTTAAGTATCTAAATGCAATTGCTCTAGATTTATTATGGGTGAGAATAGATACAAAAAACGGTTTTCAAAAATAGAT
This sequence comes from Actias luna, assembly GCA_039707435.1. Taxonomy (NCBI): domain Eukaryota; kingdom Metazoa; phylum Arthropoda; class Insecta; order Lepidoptera; family Saturniidae; genus Actias; species Actias luna. Next base: position 19,080,325 of record JAZHAC010000001.1, on the reverse strand, counting down.
TAGAGAAATGGTTGTTATTAGATTTTTAACTGCACAGTGTTTGTCTCGTGAGTTTGTCTTCATTAATTATGGTACATTCCACTGGTATGAAATTAACAGATATTTTTATTAGGAAATCCAAAAGTGCACGCCTCATAACGTAATCATAATTAGATTTAGCCATTTATATTAAATAGGAAGTTATCCGATGTCATTCTAGAGCTATTATAAAAGAAATGGTCCCAATAACTTAAGTTTTTTAAGCGTAATCTTTACACATCCATACGCAGACATCCGGACGTTCACGAAAATATTTTTGTTCCATATTATTTTTATTAGTATATAATGAAATAAATGAATTTAAAAATCATCTAGTGTGATAGTGAGAGCATTGCTCTGGGTTATAAAATATTTGTATTGCCGTATAAACACAACACATTTATGATCATTGAAGTCACGAAAATTGCTCGACTTTGGACTGTTGAGAGTAATTCACAACCTCAAATCCTTTGCGTCGTGAGGCGTGTAATATGTAGTAGTTAAGCTATAGAAGTCAACTTGGTAGAGAGTCACGAAGGCAAATTATCGTCTTACCAGTACATGTAGGCAGTGCGTGACCAGCACGCCGCCTAGCACGGTGCCGATTATCCCGGTGACGAGACCAGCGCGCGCGAACGCCTGCGGCATCGCCAGGATACCGGTTCCAAGGCTGCACTTCAACAGGTGCACTAGCGTCTCCCAATTACTGCAACACGACGACACTTTTTTTTTTTTCGACCTGACGTACGCTGTTAGCCCCAGGGGCTTTGACAGCTTCACCGAACTTTTGGGGGCGAGTGCTGAGGGCACTCAGCCCCGAGGCAGCAGGCACAAGGGTGCCAGGACGGCCGAACCTCGGCTAGGTCTGCTGCCGGTAAATGAAAAAAGATTCATGATCCTGACTAACCAACAGGTTCTTTATTACTAAATTAGTGATACTATCTACGACCTTATCAGGTAAGCAGCTCAAGGGCCGCGAGGGTAGTCCCTTACAGAACCGTGTACTTAACGTTAGAGTGTGCACGAATGGTATGCGGTGTGATGGTGTAATCTCAGTGATGTAGAGTGTCACTGTATCGCGCGAAACAACACGGAGACACGTCAAACACGCGTTAACTAGCAAACTCATCTCAAACACGCCGATACTCACTTGGTTGGTTTGTCCAATTGACGATGTATATGCGGATCGTATTCTTCGTCTGACAAGATTTCCCTGTAAATTGATGTTAATGTTTGAAAATGTGTCGGTGAAATATATTGTGTGGCGCCAGTCGCAAGGCGACACTCACTTGGGGGCGTCTCCCTGAAGGTCTTCAGTCAGCGACCGCAGTTGCATCTTCTCATGTTCGGTCTCGGCCATTATGAGAGACTGCTTGATGTCACTAATGCGTTAGAATAAACTGCGCTACCGTCGGCAGATGTTTTAATTCTGTAATACTAAAGAAATTGAACAGATGGGCTATAAAGCCAGACCCAGTGGCAGAAGGAGATAGGCAATTGCAGGAATTAGTACTGTTAATTGATTTAACACACCAAGTGTCTTATTAATATCAGAAATAGTGGACTTAAAATTCTTTATTGATCTAGCTGTATTTACTTACGCATTAAATTAGAACGTTCTACATTTAAGCGGCTTTAGAATTTAAGTAAATCAGCGGCTACATATAGTTTTATCAATAAATTGGATCAAACTAGAGGGTTTACGAGTGGGATTCGTCTGGTTATTGCTCATTAAATCCTCTGGCACATGTTGCGCTACCCAATCTATATATATATATATATACACCAGCTCGGTTTCACTCGAATTTTAACCATTTTAAATTCTTGAGCTAATTTTGGATTAAACACTTTTGTTTTATCTGGTAAATGTTTATAATGGTTTTCGCCCTTCCTAATATAGGCATTAATAGTTCAGCATTTTCGATAGCTCGTTTGTTATAGAACGGTAAATCTGCCTTCAACCCCATACACAAGTCTCATTTGGACCATATTTTGTTCTCGCCTAACATACTTTCTGACCTACATTTTATATAAAAATATGTCGTTACTAAGTTTCGTATCCTGATATTAGAGATAAATAACATTCTCAGGCAAGAATGACACAAGTATAAGTGATAAAATCTGACTGGAAAGTCCAGATGTTAATGCGTTCAAAGAATTGAAATAAAACTAATTTAAACGGATTTTATCGCGGTTATTTATTAAATTTTGATCCCGACGTTTCGAAAGCTTTTCAGCCTTCGTGGTCACGGGGCGGACTGAGGTGTAGGTTGTCCAGAAAAGTTTATGTTACTGTGTCTACCTTCAATTTAATTTTTATTATTGATAGTGTTCCGATCTACGCAGAAAGAGCTCACAGTGTCTTGACGTCTGGCAATTGGTCTTTTGGGTTCCGATTTAATTAAATGTATTATTGGATCCCAGGCTTGTGCTAGCTTCCAACCATCTTCTCTATTGAAATTTGGATGTTTTTCAATTTCAATAGCCTCACGAATCATCCTAGGTAGGAATCGGTGTTCTTTTGCAAGGATTTGTGGCTTGTCAAATCGAAGATAATGTTTGGAGCCTTCTTCTGAATGTTCAGCAACTGCAGACTTCGTAGAGCGTCGGTGTTTAACATCAGCTATATGTTCTTTTACGCGGGTCCCTATGTTTCTTTTAGTTTGTCCGATATAGGAGAGGCCACAGTCACATTCTATTTTGTATACGCCCTGTTCTTGTAGAGGTATATGACACTTGACAGGTGGTAAAAATTGACTAATCTTCTTGGGCGGCTTGAAGTAAGTTTTAATTGAAGCACGCTTCAGTACATAGCCAATCTTGTCTGTGACCCCTCTTACAAAAGGTAACACAACAGGTACACGTTCTACTGTGGCTGGTTTCACTCGGTTTCCGTGACGGCGGCGTGGAATTTGGAGCTTGTTATCACGCAGTACTTGCTTGACATGTCGCAGCTCAGCAGCCAGATGTTCCTCGTCACAGATTCCTTGTGCTCTCTGAAACAAAGATTTACCCACGGTAGCTAACTGTTTCGGATGGTGGTGAGATTCACCATTCAGGTATTTATCTGTATGGGTCATTTTTCTGTACACAGTATGGCCTAAAGACTGATCAGGATTACGGATAACTAAAACATCTAAGAAAGGAAGAGATTTCTTTTGCTCTAACTCCACAGTGAATTGTATGTTATTGTTAATGGAGTTAAGATGATCTAAAAATGCAGCTACTTTGTCAGATGGTAAAATTGTGAAAGTATCATCTACGTACCGTTTGTAAAACCTGGGGGTGACGGGGGCAGTGCTTAGGGCTGTCTCCTCGAAGTCCTCCATGAAAATATCGGCGACTACTGGAGATACAGGTGAGCCCATAGCTACTCCATTCACTTGTACATAAAACTGATTCCTCCACAACATGTAGCCAGATGTGAGGCAATGTTTAAGTAATGCTGCATACTCTATGGGCATGTTATTATCTGCTAACCTCTTAGACACAATTTCGATGCAGTCTTGTACTGGTAAGCTTGTGAATAGAGACTGGACATCAAAACTAACCATGGTTTCATTGTCAGCTAATTGTAGGTGTTTAATATCACTGACAAATTGGTATGAATCCTTCACAGATGCTCTAGTGTTGCCTCTTAGTGGTGATAACACTTTTGCTACGTGCTGAGCCAATCTGTAGGTTGGTGTGTCGACCTGACTCACGATGGGACGTAGTGGAGCATTTGGCTTGTGTATTTTCGGTAACCCATACAGTTTAGGAGGTTTTGCACACGATGGGACGAGTAAGTTTACGTCAAGATTTAATGTGTCGGAGTAACTGCTTATTAAAGAGCTGGTAGCCTTTAAAACTTTGTTAGTTGGGTCTGTTTTAACCTTCTTGTATGTACTTTCATCCGACAAAAGTTGTTCTATTTTATTATTGTAATCTGACGTATCCATTACTACTGTCGCATTACCTTTATCTGCACGGAGAATAGTTACATCCTTCTGTGAACGCAAGTTCTTTAAAGCGATATATTGTTGTTTTGGAAGATTTGGTTTGGGCGCTTTCACTTGTCGTAATATTGACGAAATGTCTTGACGTATCGCCTCCGAATCCTCCTTTTGCAAATTATTTTTCACGAGACTATTCTCAACGTTACAAATAATGTCTTCATACGGTATCCTTCGTGGTGTTACGGCAAAATTTAATCCTTTTGATAAAACCTGAATTGTGTTATCGTCCAATGTTTGTTTTGAGAGATTAATGACAGCGCGTTGTTCATCTGCGCGTGAGTGTTCGTTGTCTATGGTGGGGTGCGTTCCATTCCTACACTCGGTGTTACTAAGATTTTTGGCATTCGATTTAGATTGTAACTTTTCATATTTTATGATTTGTTTGTTTTTGCACTCATTAAATTTCGCTATTTCACGTTTATTTAAAGCGTTGATGCAATTTTGAAAATCAAATGCTGATAACTCTGTCTTTAACTCATTGGACTTAATCTCAACACAATTATTTATGTTATGGAGATCGGATCTTATTTCACGAATGGCAGCTAGTAACAGTTTTGTACTCGCCTGGTTGAGAATTTTAGCGCTTCCTCGTATGTTGTTCTTAGGTGAAATCTTGACACACGTAGGAATGAGATTATGATCACGGCATCTCTTCAAGAAATTTAATGATGTAACATATCTTGCGCGCTTGGTTTTCAAATCCTCCAACCGACGTATTTTATTTGCAGTTTCCAGTCCGTACTGGTTTACATAATGATTTCTTAGGTTTACGCGAATATTATTCATTGAAATAAAACTAATTTAAACGGATTTTATCGCGGTTATTTATTAAATTTTGATCCCGACGTTTCGAAAGCTTTTCAGCCTTCGTGGTCACGGGGCGGACTGAGGTGTAGGTTGTCCAGAAAAGTTTATGTTACTGTGTCTACCTTCAATTTAATTTTTATTATTGATAGTGTTCCGATCTACGCAGAAAGAGCTCACAGTGTCTTGACGTCTGGCAATTGGTCTTTTGGGTTCCGATTTAATTAAATGTATTATTGGATCCCAGGCTTGTGCTAGCTTCCAACCATCTTCTCTATTGAAATTTGGATGTTTTTCAATTTCAATAGCCTCACGAATCATCCTAGGTAGGAATCGGTGTTCTTTTGCAAGGATTTGTGGCTTGTCAAATCGAAGATAATGTTTGGAGCCTTCTTCTGAATGTTCAGCAACTGCAGACTTCGTAGAGCGTCGGTGTTTAACATCAGCTATATGTTCTTTTACGCGTGTCCCTATGTTTCTTTTAGTTTGTCCGATATAGGAGAGGCCACAGTCACATTCTATTTTGTATACGCCCTGTTCTTGTAGAGGTATATGACACTTGACAGGTGGTAAAAATTGACTAATCTTCTTGGGCGGCTTGAAGTAAGTTTTAATTGAAGCACGCTTCAGTACATAGCCAATCTTGTCTGTGACCCCTCTTACAAAAGGTAACACAACAGGTACACGTTCTACTGTGGCTGGTTTCACTCGGTTTCCGTGACGGCGGCGTGGAATTTGGAGCTTGTTATCACGCAGTACTTGCTTGACATGTCGCAGCTCAGCAGCCAGATGTTCCTCGTCACAGATTCCTTGTGCTCTCTGAAACAAAGATTTACCCACGGTAGCTAACTGTTTCGGATGGTGGTGAGATTCACCATTCAGGTATTTATCTGTATGGGTCATTTTTCTGTACACAGTATGGCCTAAAGACTGATCAGGATTACGGATAACTAAAACATCTAAGAAAGGAAGAGATTTCTTTTGCTCTAACTCCACAGTGAATTGTATGTTATTGTTAATGGAGTTAAGATGATCTAAAAATGCAGCTACTTTGTCAGATGGTAAAATTGTGAAAGTATCATCTACGTACCGTTTGTAAAACCTGGGGGTGACGGGGGCAGTGCTTAGGGCTGTCTCCTCGAAGTCCTCCATGAAAATATCGGCGACTACTGGAGATACAGGTGAGCCCATAGCTACTCCATTCACTTGTACATAAAACTGATTCCTCCACAACATGTAGCCAGATGTGAGGCAATGTTTAAGTAATGCTGCATACTCTATGGGCATGTTATTATCTGCTAACCTCTTAGACACAATTTCGATGCAGTCTTGTACTGGTAAGCTTGTGAATAGAGACTGGACATCAAAACTAACCATGGTTTCATTGTCAGCTAATTGTAGGTGTTTAATATCACTGACAAATTGGTATGAATCCTTCACAGATGCTCTAGTGTTGCCTCTTAGTGGTGATAACACTTTTGCTACGTGCTGAGCCAATCTGTAGGTTGGTGTGTCGACCTGACTCACGATGGGACGTAGTGGAGCATTTGGCTTGTGTATTTTCGGTAACCCATACAGTTTAGGAGGTTTTGCACACGATGGGACGAGTAAGTTTACGTCAAGATTTAATGTGTCGGAGTAACTGCTTATTAAAGAGCTGGTAGCCTTTAAAACTTTGTTAGTTGGGTCTGTTTTAACCTTCTTGTATGTACTTTCATCCGACAAAAGTTGTTCTATTTTATTATTGTAATCTGACGTATCCATTACTACTGTCGCATTACCTTTATCTGCACGGAGAATAGTTACATCCTTCTGTGAACGCAAGTTCTTTAAAGCGATATATTGTTGTTTTGGAAGATTTGGTTTGGGCGCTTTCACTTGTCGTAATATTGACGAAATGTCTTGACGTATCGCCTCCGAATCCTCCTTTTGCAAATTATTTTTCACGAGACTATTCTCAACGTTACAAATAATGTCTTCATACGGTATCCTTCGTGGTGTTACGGCAAAATTTAATCCTTTTGATAAAACCTGAATTGTGTTATCGTCCAATGTTTGTTTTGAGAGATTAATGACAGCGCGTTGTTCATCTGCGCGTGAGTGTTCGTTGTCTATGGTGGGGTGCGTTCCATTCCTACACTCGGTGTTACTAAGATTTTTGGCATTCGATTTAGATTGTAACTTTTCATATTTTATGATTTGTTTGTTTTTGCACTCATTAAATTTCGCTATTTCACGTTTATTTAAAGCGTTGATGCAATTTTGAAAATCAAATGCTGATAACTCTGTCTTTAACTCATTGGACTTAATCTCAACACAATTATTTATGTTATGGAGATCGGATCTTATTTCACGAATGGCAGCTAGTAACAGTTTTGTACTCGCCTGGTTGAGAATTTTAGCGCTTCCTCGTATGTTGTTCTTAGGTGAAATCTTGACACACGTAGGAATGAGATTATGATCACGGCATCTCTTCAAGAAATTTAATGATGTAACATATCTTGCGCGCTTGGTTTTCAAATCCTCCAACCGACGTATTTTATTTGCAGTCATTAATCTCTCAAAACAAACATTGGACGATAACACAATTCAGGTTTTATCAAAAGGATTAAATTTTGCCGTAACACCACGAAGGATACCGTATGAAGACATTATTTGTAACGTTGAGAATAGTCTCGTGAAAAATAATTTGCAAAAGGAGGATTCGGAGGCGATACGTCAAGACATTTCGTCAATATTACGACAAGTGAAAGCGCCCAAACCAAATCTTCCAAAACAACAATATATCGCTTTAAAGAACTTGCGTTCACAGAAGGATGTAACTATTCTCCGTGCAGATAAAGGTAATGCGACAGTAGTAATGGATACGTCAGATTACAATAATAAAATAGAACAACTTTTGTCGGATGAAAGTACATACAAGAAGGTTAAAACAGACCCAACTAACAAAGTTTTAAAGGCTACCAGCTCTTTAATAAGCAGTTACTCCGACACATTAAATCTTGACGTAAACTTACTCGTCCCATCGTGTGCAAAACCTCCTAAACTGTATGGGTTACCGAAAATACACAAGCCAAATGCTCCACTACGTCCCATCGTGAGTCAGGTCGACACACCAACCTACAGATTGGCTCAGCACGTAGCAAAAGTGTTATCACCACTAAGAGGCAACACTAGAGCATCTGTGAAGGATTCATACCAATTTGTCAGTGATATTAAACACCTACAATTAGCTGACAATGAAACCATGGTTAGTTTTGATGTCCAGTCTCTATTCACAAGCTTACCAGTACAAGACTGCATCGAAATTGTGTCTAAGAGGTTAGCAGATAATAACATGCCCATAGAGTATGCAGCATTACTTAAACATTGCCTCACATCTGGCTACATGTTGTGGAGGAATCAGTTTTATGTACAAGTGAATGGAGTAGCTATGGGCTCACCTGTATCTCCAGTAGTCGCCGATATTTTCATGGAGGACTTCGAGGAGACAGCCCTAAGCACTGCCCCCGTCACCCCCAGGTTTTACAAACGGTACGTAGATGATACTTTCACAATTTTACCATCTGACAAAGTAGCTGCATTTTTAGATCATCTTAACTCCATTAACAATAACATACAATTCACTGTGGAGTTAGAGCAAAAGAAATCTCTTCCTTTCTTAGATGTTTTAGTTATCCGTAATCCTGATCAGTCTTTAGGCCATACTGTGTACAGAAAAATGACCCATACAGATAAATACCTGAATGGTGAATCTCACCACCATCCGAAACAGTTAGCTACCGTGGGTAAATCTTTGTTTCAGAGAGCACAAGGAATCTGTGACGAGGAACATCTGGCTGCTGAGCTGCGACATGTCAAGCAAGTACTGCGTGATAACAAGCTCCAAATTCCACGCCGCCGTCACGGAAACCGAGTGAAACCAGCCACAGTAGAACGTGTACCTGTTGTGTTACCTTTTGTAAGAGGGGTCACAGACAAGATTGGCTATGTACTGAAGCGTGCTTCAATTAAAACTTACTTCAAGCCGCCCAAGAAGATTAGTCAATTTTTACCACCTGTCAAGTGTCATATACCTCTACAAGAACAGGGCGTATACAAAATAGAATGTGACTGTGGCCTCTCCTATATCGGACAAACTAAAAGAAACATAGGGACCCGCGTAAAAGAACATATAGCTGATGTTAAACACCGACGCTCTACGAAGTCTGCAGTTGCTGAACATTCAGAAGAAGGCTCCAAACATTATCTTCGATTTGACAAGCCACAAATCCTTGCAAAAGAACACCGATTCCTACCTAGGATGATTCGTGAGGCTATTGAAATTGAAAAACATCCAAATTTCAATAGAGAAGATGGTTGGAAGCTAGCACAAGCCTGGGATCCAATAATACATTTAATTAAATCGGAACCCAAAAGACCAATTGCCAGACGTCAAGACACTGTGAGCTCTTTCTGCGTAGATCGGAACACTATCAATAATAAAAATTAAATTGAAGGTAGACACAGTAACATAAACTTTTCTGGACAACCTACACCTCAGTCCGCCCCGTGACCACGAAGGCTGAAAAGCTTTCGAAACGTCGGGATCAAAATTTAATAAATAACCGCGATAAAATCCGTTTAAATTAGTTTTATTTCAATGAATAATATTCGCGTAAACCTAAGAAATCATTATGCGTTCAAAGAATCTTTAACATTTATTGCGTTTTATATTGGCTGGCCTGGGAGATCTTGTTCTATTTTCTCAAGTAGCTAATAATTTTCACTGCACCACTTATTACTAAATGGGATGAAAACTATTATGTCAATGTGTACCGAGTAATACATATATTTTATTGAAGTCCGTTGAACAGTCGCCAAGATTATCAATGAGTGCGTATGGGCGTCGCGTCAATGGACACAAGTTGGAATCCAATAAGCCTGAGATTCCGGTGAAGGAGAAACATCGTGAGGAAACCATATCATGGTGGTAGGGCTTTTTTTAATGCCCAACTGGCTAGCTAGTACCGCCAAGTTGGAAATCTACTGCCAAATACCTAAAGTCGTGGGGTTAAGTGGGTGTTTTGGATAACTCACACCAGTTGCGTCTCCCGTTATGCCCTTGTACTTTGCCCGGTAAACAGCGAGAAGCAAATTTACATGTATATCTGTAGAGCTGAAACTCTTTGGTCTAGACCGTTAAATTTCGTTACATAGTTAGATTTCATGAAATACCGGCATGATTTAAATACTAGAAACCATGAAAAAATGGACACCCTTTATTTTAGACACAGCAAAACCATTTTCTTAGGTAATAGTGCTAGGTATTACAATATAGTGCCAAAGCACATTACCGAATTGCTGGGCAGTAAGTTCAAGAACCTTGTCAAATGGGATGAATCAATATGTATGCGATGGTGATGTCTGGAATTGACGCCCATCTATGTACATCCGCTAATAACTACTGTAAATACACGCATTCAACGATTATGTAAAAAAAAATGTACCTAAAAAATAACATAAGCATGTAGATCGAGTTTCTATTCTGTATTTTTACGTTGATAAGCGCTTTCTCAGGGCCTAAATTGAATAAAGATTTTTAATTTGATTTGATGAAACTGCATATAGCATTAGGTCGATAAGACAGTGAAATATACGGGTTTTGAAATGTTAGGATGCGTGACAAACAAATACAATGCTAATATAATTATATATGTGTCGATAAAGTTTGGCTGTTGTTTGTCGACATGACGTATGCGGGTCACGGGGCAGCGGGACGTGGAGTGCAGGGTTCCAGGGTCACCGATGAGATACGCGTTCCTATACATCTACTTTCGAGCATAGTACATAAACACATTGCAAACTCTGCCAGCATAAGAAAGGCCGCATAGATTTTGCTTGCGATTTCGCTCTCGTGGACTTTATGTTTCTGTTCGAGGCCTATTTTACAACTCTGCTATTATAACACTATCGTGATAAGTAAAACTGTTACTATAACTACTACTAGCTGTGCCCGCGACTTCGTTCGTGTGGAATTAACAATTATTTAATAAATTTTGCCCGTTTTTTTAATTGTTTCCAATACGATTTTGCTACTGTCCGTGGTAGTGTGATGTTAAATAACCTAAAGCCATTCTCAGTGATTACTCTATGAATAACAAAAATAATTTTTGAAATCCGTTTTGCATTTGCCAAGATTAGCGCGTTGTAACAAACAAACAAATTTTGCAAAAACGTTATATAGATTGGAATTGAATCACATTGTCACATGTGCCCAATTTATTTCCTACAAAGTTTTGACTTTTATTCCCTAACCCAGAGGAACTCTTTCTTTTTATCAGATAAATAATGTCCTGTACATTGACCCATAATATTAGTTAACACTACAATTAACAGACATACTGTATACGATTACTATAAATGAGTATATTTGACCTCTACCAAAGTGGTTCCCAATTATTTATTTTTTAATAAAATAGTTGGAACTTTTATATATATCTAGTACAGTTTAAAATACAAATTGTCGAATGCTTTATATAAAATACTTCTAGGATATTTCTACATTGTTGACTGTGAGTTACATGTAAGAGGAACGTACGTATTTATGACTCCCACGGGTACTTCCTACTCCTAACAAGACACTAACGTATGTACATCTCAGTACAGTTCATACGCCAGCGGCTTCCTTTTCAGTATCATGGAACACGTATCTATAACAATTCTGGACATAAGTACTGTTAAAATAGGAAAATGAATTCGGTTCTTGAATTTAGATTTCGAACGCGTCTATTGTGTAACAAACCATTACGCGCCATATTTAAATTATTTTTGAAGGTTGATTTTTAAATAAAATATTTAATTAATTGATTTTATCTTTTATTTAAAAACATAACTTATGATTTTAAATGCTACTTTTTTTATCAGTTATGTTATAAGAAAATTAATAAATAAGCTTTTTTGGGGAGTATAACTACAGTTCCGATTGAAGCTAATAATATTACTGGCCGTGGAAAATCCCATTCCGGAAAATCCGTTAGCTAATGAACCGGTCTAAGTTAGGTTAGCCGGTCAAGCCCTCAGCTAATAAACTAAGCTAACATTTTTACCCGGCTTAACCGGCTAAATTGTACAGCCCTATTAAAAATAAAACATTTATCATAATAAACTAATTACAAAAAAAAACTGTAAAGTAACTCAGCGCGTACAAATAAGTGTCTAATATAAGTGAAATTACAAATAAACTATAGAAATAATAAAAAGAAATATAGAGATGTACAAAATAAATTAATTCGTGAACAATTGTGGTGTTTTAATTAATAAATCACTGCAATTCCAACCATTAAACCGACTATTATACATCAATGCTTCCTTTGCCTAAAGTGATTAAAAGTCTGTGGAACGGTCATGTAGTGTTCATACTACAAAGGTCGTTAATAATGTTAGGGTTAGTATTCACTAGGATCCAATAAAAATTTTAACGAGTTTATTGTGACAACTGGGGATTCCAGTGTAAATTCATAAATTCTACTCCACATAGATTAAAGGTCTATTTTATGTCAAAGGCGACCATTTAGAAAGGAATTATTTTGAAATAAACTTAGTTTAAGTGGCTTTAGCTCATACATGATCGCCTCTTTTAGTAATCTAAAACATTTTTGATCTAATTTACAGTCAGCGTCCATAATAATCTATATATGTATATATATATAAATGAATCTCTATTTCCCTCGGTCATCGCATCACGCGTGAACGGATGGAACAATTTCGCTATTTCTTTTTTTGTTGTGTTAATTATTGTCAGGAGAAGGTTCTTATGAAAGAAAAAGCAAGGAAGTTGAGCGGAACATTAGAAAATTAGAAAAAACTTAACGACAATATTAACTTTACATAACTGTCACTGTAATGCACTAACAATATTCATAGTGAAGACAGGACAATGTCTGTCGGGTTGGCCAGTATGTTATAAAAAATGTTATAAATGCTTTAAACTATATTTAATTATCTTTAGGCTCCGGTGTCGCTTTGGATAAGGTTTTAAGAGGAAACTTTGGAAAGCATTTCACTGAACATTCATGAAAATTCGTCTTTCTATAATTCGTCGGATTTCTATAATTTTGTCCAACGCCATGACTGAAGAGGCTGCTTTTAATTAATAAAATAGCTATGCCCGCGACTTCGTTTGCGTCGAACAAAAATTTGATTTAATTAATTTTGCTCGTTTTTGTTAATTTTTCCAATACAGCCTTACTTCTATTGGTGGTAGCGTATGTTAAATAGCCTAAAGCCTTCCTATATGATTAACCTATCAAATACAATTAGAATGTTTGAAATCCGAATGGTAGTACCTAAGATTAGCGCGATCAAACTGACTTTTCTGCTTTATAATATTAACATAGAATACCGTTTAAAAATACTAAGAAGAAATCACACTCTAATAACGTATTAGGAAGAGCCTTAAAGAAATATGTGTAGTCAAAATTCTACTTAGGATTAATTATTTTTCTACAATTTTTTATCTCGATCCGATATTCGTCCTAAGTCATGACACTATTCTACTGTCATTGGAACGAACACGTATGCAAGTTTTCAAACCAATCAGGCTACTCCAAAGGGTTGAAATTTTTCGAAAGACTCCTTTACATGGACAGATAAAAAGATAGATAAGTGAATCTAAATATAACGTATTAAAAAGTGGTACCTGATAACAAAATTTGAGTTCAATATATTCAAGAAACCCCTCATAACCAAACCAGTCATAACTCTGAATACCTTCATACGTGCGCGACAAAGCAAAATAAACTAATACTTCTTCTACATTTTGTCTTATCTAACCCAGATATTGATATGATAAAGAAAAATTACTGTCACATACCCCGTACTTTCTTTTATGTACCTATATATAATTTATTTTATATTTGTTTCAAAAATTATAATTGTTATTATTAAAATTGAAAAGTGGGCTTTTTATGTATACACAGTACGACCAAAATACAAAAATTTCCTTCGGGAAATAAAGAATCCCTAAAGGGTCATTTGTCACCGGACTGCAAGCTTTCCTGGCTGGTTTCGGTTAGTAAGGAAATAAACGAATTTTACAATGACAGGTACATAACGTTAGTAACCGCAATTAATATGAAGAAAACTAACAATATATACATAAATATAGTATGTCTTTTTTCAATGCTGTAATTCAGAATCAGCTAGCCTCTAAATCTAGCAGCGTAAAACCTTGCAGTTCCGCATGATGGTAAAAGCTGCTGTTAGTTACCAAGTTACTTAACCTCACCGGTGTCTATGTCTCTGTTAAGTCCAAATACTTCACATCGCTTCTGTGTCATGGTCAGTATTCGAATGGAAATATTATACAATAAATATAAGGCGAGCTTTGTTTAAAATGTAATCTACCTGTAGAAAATTAAATATAATTCTTAAAAACGTGGTTTGTATTAACTAGGTAACTAGAACACTTCGATTATCTTTTTGTTTCACCGAATTGAATATGGGTAGTTATGTAAGTTCAAACTATTGTTTCCTTGGCAACAGCGGCTTCCAACATTTGCTCTTAGTCGCTCCTCTAAATACACGTTTAAAACAAAAATAACCATACCGGGATAAAAACCGAAAGCACAATTGTATTATACGCTAAAGAATTTTCACTATCCTGGATTTATTTATAGTATTTATATTTGTTCATTCCATTTCAGTAACATGTTCCATTTCAGTAACGTTTGTGGTGTTAAAAATGCTTACATTGTTTACTCAAATAAACATTTTAGTATTACACGGCTTACTGTAACGATTCGAATGTACGTACCAAAAGAACGGTCCTTCACCCTCGTGCGATCCCTTGCACTTGTCCCTTCAGTTTTATATCAATTCAAAAGCAAGCAGCAACATTTAAAATATAACCTCAAACTAGTTCAGACGATAAGAGACACTCATTTAGAGTTTAAAAAAGAGATATTATTTTACATTATCAAAACATGTCGTATCATTATTTAAAAAGTGTAAGAAATAAATTTAATAAACGTTAATTTAAAAGATTACCACGTTGATATGGCAATGTCGACTGTCGCGTCTCAACGCTGTTACAAGCTAGTCAGTATACTTGCTGAAAACCGATGCAGTCCTATATAATTCTATTCACGCGGTTCAAAACGGCTGCAGACGAAGGGCGGCTCGGCGCACGTCACTGCCCGGCCCACATTTACATGATATTGTAATATTACGTAACCGTTAACGTGAAACGAACGTCGTTCCAGTTTCGGCGACCCGATGCCGCGTCGCAACGCAACGTGCGGCGATGCGGGAAACGTCTTATTTTTACCTGACAACTACGACGCGTGTCTACGTTACACGCGGGTTATATGTTCGCCTCGGACGAAGCCCCGGGGACGACTGTCGGAATGTCGGGCTTTGCAGACGCGCGGCTTCGAGCCCCGTGACCTACAGCACCGTGCGGCGGTACACCGCTCACGTTCACGAGTGTAGCGGCCTCGTACCGGCTCCTGCCGTCGATCGGACGCCGCGCTCCGTGGGCTCGAGGGACGGGCCCCGTTCCCAGGGAAACGTGCCCGGATTCATTTCTAATTTGAAATGATACACTTTCAAATGATACACGAAAGAATACACTTTTTACTATATAACCGACGGATAAATAAATTACGCTAGGATACCTCGAAAACACATAGGTGTTTGCAAAAATAAAAATAAATTCACAGACACGATCGTCGAATAATTTTAAACTTATTTTATTATAATGCTTTTTTTCATAGTTCAGATTTTCAGACAGTTTTTAAAGTCTCTGTACATGTACGACGTAGTAGTAGGTTTAAAAATATTAATATACAAGGATATGTTATATGTTTTTATCTGTCTAAAAATTATGTTTCTTTCTCTCTCGGATAAAAGGGAAAGTCTCATTTCCTTTCCTCCAAAATGTTAGAAAATAACTTAAGGTTTTCAAAATGAAACAAACTCTGAAACGCATTTATATTGTTAGTTAAGATTGAGAAATTAAAATATATTATTAACACATTTAATTATATACATGAATTATTCACTGACTGCCATTGGATCTTAAAGACTATATGCCTGAATTACTTGACATTTGAAACGAACATTTTTAACGTAAACACACGCTAAGGATGGATTTTCCCATCATGCGTATTCCTTGGGGAATACTCGAACGTAATCGATAACACCATTTAACCAGATGTACTATGAGTAACGCCGTATCAAGTTAGTTTTCCGTAAAAATTAATAATTCAAACAACATTTTAGAGCTTATATTATTTCTATCTACATTGACTTAATATTTTATAAAAAACTTTGCTTCAACGCGCTAATCATAGGAACTACAGGTCGGATTTCACTAATTATTTTAATCATTTATTTTTAACTATGGCTATTTAACATCAAACTGCCACAAACAGGAACAAAGCTGTATCGAAAAAAGTTACAAAAACGGGCAAGTATTACTAAATATTATATGGTTCTATGTGAACAAAGCTGCAGGCACATCTAGTTATTATAAACGTACTGTTACTAGAAATCTCATCGACATTTAGGAGGCGCCATATGTTAACAACCCATTTAACTAACATGACAAACTATTAATTATATTTCCAAATGTAATCTATTAAAAAAAACAATCAAATTGTTACTGCATTTGGTTTCATTACTGTGGGAAATAGTCGCAGCAGACTTCTAGAAGTTTATATAAAATAATTGTCATTGATATCTTGGATTAAACATTGGATACCTTTAGATAGATACGCGGAATACCTTCGATCAGCCTTCCTCAAAGCTTGGGTCGCGAGCCACTGGTTGATCATAATATAGGGTGGGCCCTGAAAAATAAAAAAAATACGAGTGACCTGAATAACAAATGACTTTTTACTTCACGAAGGCCAAAATTTGAGACCCGAATTAAAAAGGTTTTCTTAGGTGAGTCGCGGTCCAGTCAACCTTGGGAACCACCGACTTGGATCACACTTCAAATCTTCAACCTCAAAATCCACGATATCACTTGAAGTGATGGTGCAGTAACTGGCTCTTGGTGCAACTGCCAGAGCACATAGGTATGTAGCGACAGATTTTTACCCTCAGAACGGTATCTATAGTCAGGAGTGGCAAATAAATACCTGACTTATAATTTCAACACGATGATTTTCTTGACTGAAAAGCTTACAGCTTGATTGAGCCTGGTATCTATATATAAATCTACTAGCTTTTACCCGCGGCTTCACTCGCATTGAAGGCAGTAAATAAGTTTTTATCTTTCGTAAAAGAAATATCAACAAAAAGTATCCTATGTTACTTCTAATTCCTCCAAGAATATATGTACAAATTTTCATTATGATCGGTTAAGTAGTTTTCGCCTGAAAGCGTAACACACAAACTTACATTCACATTTATAATATTAGTAGGGATAATATAAATGGTCCGAGACATAACTGTTCAGTAGCATTTTTTCAATGTTATCAAGCGTTTTTCTTTTTTTTTTGTGTATTATTTATTGACGAAATGTGCTTATTAAACAGATGGAAACAGATTTCCTAACGACCTTTATAAGGATTACCTCAAATTTTCAATAACGAGTATCATCAAATATACGCTATACTTATGCTAATAATCGCCGACTATTGCACCTCGGCAGATTAATAAAAAAATACAATGTAGTATAAGAATCCGCTAACTTAAATAATGAAAATTAAGGAAAACAATGTATTAATAGACGTAACCATCACGTAAAATACGACACTGACTAATGCTACGTATAATTTAAGAACTAATTACTAAAAATGATATAGTATTAGCAAATGAAATAAACAAATAAAAAAAATCTCCTATCATGTCCTAGTTGTTTCAGAGCATTTAAAAAAAAAAACTTATCTTTTTATTCCATCGGATAGTTCATGTTTGTAATGATCTCTTGTAGTGATAGCTTGTATGCAGTACGAGCGCCGTGTCATTTAAATAAATGGTTAAACAAAACTTAACCAAACTATTTGGCGAAACATTTTATTTACATTATAAAACTCTGAATAATTCTGGTTAAACTCTGGTCACTGTTTAGACGTATATTACACTATGTTCTTGTAATATTTAGTTACACTTACACTATATAACTAGACCTAATTCCGAATCTGTTGTTGTATAGTTCCCTCTCATCATTGTCAATCTAAATGTAGTTATAATATTTGTCTATACACTGTTAATCTGTTAAAATCTATACAATTTTTATTTTGGATCTCTTTTTTATTGTAATAATCTACGAAACGGCTTTATCTCTTTCCACGCTCATATCAGATTACTAACGAAATAGCATGTGTGTTTGTTTACTGCATTCGTTTTACTGATTATCCATGTAAGATAACGCGGCTTATTTCGAAGATAGTTTTTAATACCTTTTGCCTCAGTACGTTTAGGTACTGTTACTAATAAAATGGCTATTAAATTTAAGTACTGAAAATGTAACTGAAAATGAATATTTACAGATAAGTTTTGGTACATAAAATTCGCGTTAATTGATTTTTGCTGTGTCATCCAATGTTTTTCTAACTTGCCTGTTTTGTTCTACTCTGTTTCTGAATGTTGCTTGGGAAAACGTCTTATTTTCATGAAAGCACCGGTCTTGGTCGATAGGCACCTCATATTAATCACTGTATATTGAATTGGTATATATGTACATCTTCGCGTAGTATTTATGAATAGACTTAATAGAATCATATCACCGTGCGTGTTATTTCTCAGGAGGTAGATAATAAATTTACATGTATTAGAACTAATAAATGCTAGCCGGTCCCCGTTCTGGATTTTTACTACGCGAGAAGCTTTCCTTATATAACAGAAATGTTATCTGTGGCCAACGTTCTGCATGTCACCAAAGAGAACGTCCGGCAACGAATGACACCCGCTTGACATGACCCGTCATATTAATTAACACATTTAGAATTTTCGGCTTTTCTAAATTCTCACGTGTATGTTCATCTAATATACAGACTCTTACACATATATACTTGAAAGTGGGAACGCGGCCGAAGGTCGCCCAGCACCATGTTTATCTACGAGTTTATGGCCGGCATCGTGGAAACGATAACCGGAGGTGAGTTTGTCGAGGTTCAGTGGAAAGCACGGAGACTCTCTCCTCGACTACCAACGTATCTCTCTTGCAGGGGAGAACGAGGATTCATATGAACCGCACGAGCATCGAAAAGTAGAGAAACCTACCACGTGAGTAGTGTCACATGCGTCGCCCTTCTCTGAAACTATTACAATGTTACCATGACCTTGGCGTGTAGGTATTCCGAGACGATGATCCATTTGATGAAAGGCAGCATAGGAGCCGGAATCCTGGCGATGCCAGATGCGATGTGCCGGCTTGGCGTTCTGGCGGGCACGGTCGGTCTGCTGTTGATCGGGGTCTTTGCAACCTACTGCATACAGCTGCTCGTAAGTGATTACCTTTATTTAAGTTTAATAATCGTGCTGAATGGTGATTCTCCCAGCATGGATCCAGCACTATGTGACTCCTGATTGGGACAAGAGTTATAGTTAATTAACAAGTGTAAGGAGTTTCGCAGATCGCAGCGCAGTACCAACTATGCAAACGGTGGCGCCGAGGATACATTCCATATCCTAGCTCGATGCGTTTGGCGCTGCAAGACGGCCCGCCTTGCATGCGCTGGGCCGCTCGTTCGATGTACTATTTCGTCGACTTTGTACTGATTCTATGGCAACTTGGAGTGTGCGTTATATATACCGTCTTCGTGGCGGAGAACGTGAAGCAGGTAAGTCAGGGAAGCGAGATGAAAGGTGAAAGGTATGTAATATGATACTAATCGACACTTCCATTCCAGGTGTGTGACTACCACGGTTTAGAACTTTCGATCCGTATACACCTGTGTTGCGAGCTGGTTCCCCTCATTCTGATTAACCTTGTGAAGGACTTAAAATTGATGACTCCAATGTCGACGATATCCAATGTAGTCACCGTTTTCGGACTCATCCTCGTGTTCTTTTACCTAGTGGAAGACGATATGCCGCTCACCAAGGATATGCTGTATGTAAAGCGGTATGAAGAAATACCTATATTCATAGGGATTACACTGTTCGCACTCGAAGCCGTCGGAGTGGTATGTAGAGACTGAAATCTGATTGGAGCTGCCAGCTGTTGGTAAGCTGTTCGATTAATACATTCAGTACCTATCGCGTTCAGGTGTTGGCGCTGGAATACAATATGGAGAAGCCCAAACAGTTTGTAGGATTGTTCGGCCTCTTCAATATCGGTATGCTGATGATCATAGGGCTGTACATGATCATAGGTGTATTCGGATACCTGAAGTATGGTGATAGTATACAAGCGTCTATTACTTTGAACCTGCCTTTCGCTGAAAAGTTAGTGTCAATTTTAATATATTATTTCATAAATATATTTTACAATAGCCAGTTCTGTATTACTTAATTTTACATCGTTATATGAAAGTGGAATTCTTTAGTAAGCCAGATTATAAGTTGTAAATCATTTATTTATGGTTAGACGTCTCCTTCGAATTTATTTCTGACTAGCTGACCTGACAGACGTTGTCCTGTCTTAACTATGAATATTGTATTAGAATTGGTATAACTAAAAAAAAAATATTATTTAAAAACATAGCATAATTACTATTGTAATGTTCTATGAGAGCTGACTGTTATGTAAAATAATATTTATAATTTTTGTAATTTTTTAAATGTTCCACTCAACTTCCTTAATTGTTTCTTTCATAAGAACCTTCTCCTGACAATAATTAACACAACAGAAAAGAATTAGCGTAATTATTCCATCCGTTCCCGGGTGATGCGATGGTCAAGGGAAATAGAGAATCATTTATATATATATATAGATTCGAAACCAAATAGTATTAGTATTTTAAGCGCTTGTCACATTAATAACTTTGATTATAGCATCAAGTCAGCAACCTTATTTACAAAATTTTCTTATATTGCACATTTCGCTCCGTATCAGTTCTATTGATACTTTCTACTATGTTTTAGCTAATGATATATTTTCTGCTATCTGTTCAGATGTCTAGTAGAAATGTATGTAAATATCTTTAGTAGAAATATGTATTTATTTGGATTATAGTTTAGTTTTGCAAGGCTATTAATTATTCTATAGAGAAATCCTTACTTAATATTATAAATGCGAAAGTGAGTTTGTTTGTTACGCTTTCACGCCTAAACCGCTGAAAGGATTATGATGAATTGTTGTATAGAGATAGATGGGAACCTAGAAATGGTTATAGGCTACGTTTTCTTGCGAAATTATTTTTGGTTGGGGGTAAAGAGAGTGATAAACTTTTTATATAACGTTTTAAGCGTCATCCAGATTGGTTGACATAAACAAATTTAAGGCGAGCGAAGCCGCACGTTAGAACTGGTACATAATATGTCTGCGACACATCGTATATGCAAGTTGCTAGCATCTTATTCACATATGACACACAATAAAAATATTATTTTAAACATTATAAAAGATTTATTACTAACTAGCTGACCCAACAGACATTGTCCTGTCTTAACTATGAATATTGAATACTAATTGGTATAATTAATATTAAAAAAAAATTACAAAACAATGTTTATTATCGTAATGCTCTATTGCAACTGACAGTTATTTAAAATTAATATTGCCATTGAGTTGTTTAATTTTCTTAAATTTTTTAATGTTCTGCTCAACTTCCTTATTTTTTTCTTTCATAATAACCTTCTACTAACAATAATAAAAAAAAAATTAGCGACAGTGTTCCATCAGTTCACGCGTGATGTGATGACCAAGAGAAATAGAGACTCATTTTTATACATAGATTATAAGAGATTTAGTTCATTACAATAGAAACTATAACAATGTGAAGCTATGATATTTTAGAACGTACGTTTCATTCATGAAGCGCCGCCATTTTGAAATAACCTGTTTCAGAAAAGCCCAAGCTGCCAAGATTATATTTGCCATTGCGATCTTCTTTACATTTCCACTACAAAACTTCGTCGCGTACACCATAATATGGCGCATTGTAGAGAGCAAGGTAACTGGAAGACGGCGGTGCTGCGTTGACTACATACTACGCGTGGGACTTGTGATATTGCCATGTAAGTACAGATATGAGTCAGTCTAAAGCGATGATCGTTTAGCTGGTCATGTGTTCGGAAGCCTCGTCAATAGATACAAGTTCGAAACCCTGCAATGAGCTTGAGATTCCTGTGCAGGAAGACATCGCGATGAAACCATCGCATGGTGGTAGGCCTTTGTCTAATGCCCACCTGGTTAACCACCGCCAAGTTGAAAATCTGCCGCCAAATATCTATAGGTATATTCCGGGACTTAAAAGCCAGTTCCTCAATTAAGTTTAGCTTCTACGCCAACTTGTACCTGGTGAGTTTATGGCCACAACGCTAAACGGAAAAGTTTGTTTGTTTGACTGCGCTAATCTTAGGAACTATCAGTCAGATTTCAAAAATTCTTATGGTATATGATACAGAAATCATTGCTGAAGTCTTTAGGTGATTTAACATCACGCTACCAGCGATAGGAGCAAAGCAAATGATGTTTGTTCTACGCGAACAAATTGGTTTTCGCTCGTAATAATACTCTGCGTTTACTATCGTGCTTTTACCCATCAGGGCTTCTAGGAGTTGCGGTGCCTCGGCTCGGACCATTTATCTCGCTGTTCGGAGCACTGTGCCTGTCGCTGCTGGCGATTGTCCTCCCCGCTATAATGGACGCGTGCATCTGGTATCCAGACCGGTACGGCGTATGCCGGTACAAGCTGCTGAGAGACATCTGCATCATGATTCTCGGCTTAGTCTGTCTCGTGTCTGGCTGTTACACCAGCATTATCGAAATCTTCGAATCGTAGAATGTTCCGTGTTTGTTTTTAGGCGTTGTGCGTAAACGAAATTGTTATGTCAGTTTCAGTAAACTTAAAATAGCTTGTGAAAATAAACCGTGTTGTTATTTTGTAGTATACAATGGAACATCAATGTGTTTTTACTCAATGTTGTATACAGTTCTTAATAAGTTTGGTCACAATATCACCAGATGATATCTCACGTTGTGGATCAAGAAGTGGACACGCTAAGGAAGAACTGGCTCTCAAGTGCAACTGCCGTAACACACCTATAGGTATTTATTAGTAAGTTTTCAAGTGGTGGACGGTAGCTGCTCAGGTGAGCATTAGGAAAAGCCCTTCACCGAAAGCTCAGGCAAATGACGCGGCATCCATACACACTATAAACTAACCCTTCTAAATAGCCAATGTACCGGGTATTTGTCTAAATGAATTTACATTACTATAAAATGTTTAAATATTTTATATACCTTGTTAACATTGGCCTCAGTATTCACTTAGTTCCGTACTCTCGTCTACGAGCGCACATATTGGTTATTTCTATCAAAAGTTTCCAAAATTGTATAGCACTAGACGTGTCGACACCACTAATCTTCAAACCGATTCAGAAGTATCCGAAGATCCGAAGTTTAACAAATTACGTGATGTAACAAATGGAGTTTCCTTCTTATAAAGACTAATTAACCTGAGGAAATAAATCAGGTATGTTTTCGCTTCAAAAATGTTAGACTTTTTTGAAGAACGAGAAACAATGTCTAGTCGTAGTTTTAGTTTTAGTTTCTAATATATTTTATTATTTTATTTAGCTAGAGTTTCGAACACTGTCATCTAATTAATTGCTTTTGGAGACACTTAGCACGTTCTCGGTATTCCTATGCATCAGACTGTGATAATTCTTATCGAACTCGATTCTTATGAATATCCGAGTGATGCTTCCGTATGTTTATTTTACACGAAATAAATACTGTTTTTAAATGCATTACCGTGAGCTGTCGGACAGCGTGGTACGTCGAATGATTGCAATTATATTGAAGTGACGCGTCATTCTGCTGTCACACACAAATGTTGGATTTAAATTAAAGAACTGATGAAATGTATTATTGGTAATTGACTGAAGTTTTCTAAATTCTCTGTTAGAGACCAACGTACGAGGATTTCATAGTAATGTGCGACATGGCGTTGTGTATAGAGCGCCCACCTTCACCGTAAGCTCATTCATAACAACTTTATCTTCAACTACAAGTTTATCATTCACCTATCTCGTACTGGCGAGAATCAGTCTTATGGTCGTAATATTCATAATAGCTTTATTTTAAACTTTATTGTTCGTCAATCAGTTCATGTTTATATGTTGCATTTAGAATATGTATAATTTACAAAAATGATGACAGCTCACTGAAGCGATGATAGACCAGCTAGTAACTTGTACAGAAGCCGCGTCAATGGAAGTGAAGCTCGAATTCCTGAAATAAGTTAGAGCTTTCAGTGAAAGAAAACATGGTAGGACTATTTATAATACCTACATGGCTAGCTAACACTCTCAAGTGGAAAATCTGCCGCCAAATACCAATAGGTAGTTTATAGTAGTTACACTTAAGAGCCAGTCGCTTATCTAGGTTTAGCTTGACACCATCTTAGGCAATATCGTCGCGTAACATCAAGTAAGATTAAATGTAATGAAACATAACAAAAATCACTCGTAACAAAATTGTCATCAGATGTATTCCGTTGTAAAGAATAAAGAAACTAAACTGAATAATCGATTGTTACTTCCTTTGTTATTTATAATTCGAGGACACGTAGCTTTGAAGTTTGATATGTTATATACAATATATGATACTATACAACGCTGAAGTTTAAATAAGTAATGGGAGTAAATATTTTATTACACGCAGAGACACGTCTGTCACCTCTGTTTCTACACTTCCGCTCACATCTGCGAAAGGTTAATAATACATGAATCGCTGAACATGTCGGATTACAGCTTGTACACAGAGCAAACACAGTGTAATGTGTTTAGGCATAATGTTTCGCATCGTCTGATAATAGACGAGAAATACACTGTCAATGTTTAAGTCTATATCTAAAGCAAAAACCACACCTATTCGAAATAATTCATCATGCAGCCCTATTACAATCAGTGTTCCGAGTTTATTTGATTATTTTCTAGAATCGTGTTTGAATTGCTGCATTTAATACTATACTAATATATCTATATGTAAATAAACTAAAACTACTTGGAATTGAGTGATGTTTGCAGTTTGAATAAAAAGTTGACTGCGAATTTCCACTAACTGCGCTGTGATCGATGCGTCGTTACCATACTAATATCATAAACGCGCAAGTGAGTATGTTTGTTTGTTTGTTACGTTTTCACGCTTAAACCGCTGAACCGATTATAATTAATTTTGGTATAGAGATAGATGGGAACTCGAAGGCTGCTCTAGGAAGTGGAGAAAGAGAGGTATAAACTTTGTATGTAACTTTTCATTGTGTCATCCGATTTGTTTGACAAAATCCATATTAACACGAGCAAAGCCGCACGTAAAATCTAGTTCTGTATAATGTATTACCAGCATAAGTTCTTTTTTATTATTTTTTCGTTCTAACATGACAAATAATATATCAATGTATAGTAATTAATGACCGAAATGTATATACGCGCATAACTTTCGAATTACTGCACCAACTTCGATATTTCTCTTTGCATTGTGTTCATTATTCTCAGGACAAGGTTTGTATAAAAAGAAAAAAGCAAACAGGTTTTTTTTGTATAATATGTAAAGTGAGGGAGTAAATGGGACAGAATACTGCCATATCTATATATAACAAAACGAATAACCGCTCGTTCGTATCACTTAAATTCAAA
This sequence comes from Actias luna, assembly GCA_039707435.1. Taxonomy (NCBI): domain Eukaryota; kingdom Metazoa; phylum Arthropoda; class Insecta; order Lepidoptera; family Saturniidae; genus Actias; species Actias luna. Next base: position 19,054,760 of record JAZHAC010000001.1, on the reverse strand, counting down.
AACTTTATAGTTGATAAACAAGTTCACCGGGTCAACAAAGTTGGAATATATATGTATTATGGTTATAATTAAAATTAGTTTATCGGATTTAATGTATCCGCAGGGTAAAGTCGTGGTACGATAACTCCGCGATCGCGTCTTCAACGACGTGCGATAGAAACTGCCCACTCAGCGACTCGACTGCCACAGTATTGGGTACCACGGCTCCTGCATTATCAGGTTTTCAAGACGTTTTTTTTTTTTTTTATTATGACCTTTGCCTATTTTTTTTTATACTTAAGGTTTAGCGTTATGGCCATAATCTCACCTGATCTTAAGTGATGATATGGCCCAAGTTGTAGACAGGCTAAACCTGTGGAGGAACTGACTCTCAAGTGCAGCTGCCGGAACACACCTATTGGTATTATTTTTTTATACTTAAGGTTTAGCCTTATGGCCATAATATCACCTGATCTTAAGTGACGATATGGCCCAAGTTGGTAGACAGGCTAAACCTGTAATGGAACTGGCTCTCAAGTGCAGCTGTCGGAACACACCTATTGGTATTTGGCGGCATGTTTACAACTTGAGGGTAGTTGCTACCAAGGCGGGCATTCGAGCCCTACCACCATGCTATGGTTTCCTCACGATGTTTTCCTTCACCGAAAGCTCAAGCTTATTGTAGGTGCGCTTGGATTCGAACTCACGTCCCTTGCCGCGAAGTCGTACACACTACCACTGAGCTATCATCGCCTATGTAGACAGTTCCAAAAATGTCAAGTATGAAGCCCTTTATAACCACAGTTAACGTAAGCAATGTAACATCCGAACATAGATACATAAATAATTTACCTGTGGCGGGATTTCAACCCACAGCACTTTGGCGAGGAGGTTGTACCGAAACCACTGCTTTAACATTTAAATCATAGTACAATTCAAGACTTTTTTAATCGTTATATTATTATCTATATTAATATTATAAAGGGGAAATGTTTGTTTGAATGCGTTAATATTCGGAACTACCGGTCGGATTTCAAAATTTCTTTCTTTATTTTAAAGAGAAATCACTGAGAAAGGCTTTGAATTATTTAACATCACGCTACCGCCGATAGAAGCAAAGCTGTTTTGAAAAAAAGTTACAAAAAACGAGCGAAAATTAATAAAAAAACGAAGTCGTTGGCACGTTTAGCCAATAATAAGCAGCGGTAAATTCATATTAATAATATGTCATTTAAACTGACTGTCGCTTATGTACAGGTCCGGGGCGCGGGAGTCGAGTACGTTCACGCTCTTCGCCGACAAGGTAAACATTGATGACGAAGCAAGAATGAAAAGCACGATTTACTACCGAATTCTTAGCAATTACTTTCCCCCCATATGGTTTGTGGTGTACTTTTACATCAATAAGTTTTAGAAAGCTCTAATATATATAGCCTTTAATAATAATAAATAAAGATAAAACCTTAAGTCGTTGTACAAATATACCAATCAGAATTATCATTCTAAATAAAAAGCACCAAAACTCAATTATAGAAAATAGATCAATTATAATTGGTTTAATATATAGATTGTTTAATATATTACATACACATACATATGATATACTAAAAAACGACACTCTTGTACATTATCTACTTTTAAATCTGATACAAAGCGATACAAATAGAAATGATTGTTCGTAAAAATTGAAAATATACTTTTTTTTTTATTTTTTAATCAACTGTAATATGTAATATTGTTTTGAGGAAAATGAAAGAAAATCAAATAATTAACGCTTACATTTTATCGTACAGACCTCAGGGAGAGAGACGAGCCCGTAGCCCTTCGGACTCACCCCCTACTCGCGCGTATGTTGACACGGCCTCCTATCCGCAACGTGAATGTTATCTAACGCCAAGCACGGCATACTTCATAACACGACCTCCTGCTTTGCCGCTTCGATTAACGGACAAAACAGAACTGGAATCGAGGGTGGAGAAAAAGGAAGCGTCCACTGTGGTACCGACACACAATGCTGTAACCTAGATAGTTTGTATTGTCAACATAAAGAACTGATTAAATGTAGATATTGTTTGCAAAGTAAAAGTCGGAAAATTAGTACATAATAAATATATTGAAACACTTGGTAATCTCCGAGCGCTTAAGTTTCGACGTTATTTAAGTATTATGGTGGTTGTCGTCAAGTTACATTTCAGATGACGCATCGACTGTGATAAACTTTTAGGCAGCGTTAGACGGGTTAAGTAATTATGTAGCGTATGCTTATTGTTAGAAAAGATTTAGTAGGAAATCTGTTGCAATCAGAATGACTTAAATGAGTTCGGAATTATCTTTACGGAAGGTTGATGATGCACGTTATGCAGAGGAGGAAACATTCGCCCGTAGCGTTGGTGTTCAAGTGCAAGGACACGTAATCCCATCTCTGTCGCATCGGGATGACTGCAGCGTAAATACTCCTATCAGTTACCAGCAAGCCAGCTACCAGGAACTGGAAATGAACTCCTTAACGCGGGCCAATATGGCCAGTCCAGGTTAGTGAAGCTACCTTCCTTACCTTCCTTAGTCTGTTTCTACAAACTTAAAAGAACAACAAATGTATGGGATGACATTCTAGACACTGAATCCCGTAATTCCGTAGCCTCCACAACCTTAATATTAGTTTCAAAGCTGATAGTGATCACGCCAGAATGTCATGACGTGAATGCGCTTGCGCGTAACAAAACGCGTTCGCGCAGTTGGCATATAATCTGTGGTTCTGTCGATCATCTATGACAGAGTGAGTGTGCAAATTCAAGGTAAGCATGAACGTGCAAAAATAAACAACAAATATAATAAACCGACGTCGGCTCAACTTTCGTGGGGATAATGTAGTCAATTGAAAAGTAAAGTGTACAAAGACTCACAATATAACTCAATCAGCACCGATTAGCACATTGCAAGACAATTCTTTTCTTTTTTCGCCAACCATATTTCTGACTACACATCCTTGATATGTTACGCACCACAAAGAAAAGACGTTATGTTTTGAAAATGCTCATAACTTTGGAATTTATTGTTTCAAAAATGCCGTAGGTCGAGTGTTTAGAATGTCATCCTATACATTTTTTTTATTTTACTTTACGCAAGAGAAAATAAAAAAACAACTTGGCTCGGCTCTCTGTGGTCGTATTTCAGGAGTGTTCCATTCTGTAGAACCGATCATGTTTCTTGTAGAGTGGGTAGGTGGTGTGCGTGCACTGCGGGACTCCCATGTGCGTCTTGTGCTGCGCCAGCTGCGGCACATCGAGAAGCTAAACCGTGCGCTCGACGGTCCTTTGCGATGACCACGTGACTGCAACCTTCAGCACGCCCCCATTTCGCATTGGCTAATATAATATATACTAACTTTTCAATAATGGTTCTTTGATTGACACTTAATAAACTTTTCTCACACTAGTGACTATGGTTGAAGCGGTGATAGCTTAGTTGGTAGTATGTACGGACGCCACGCGATTGGACGTTAATTCGAATCCACCTATAATAAGTCTGAGTTTTCTGAGGGTTTTATTCTAATGCCCTACTGGCTAGTTACAACTCTAAAGTTGAGAATCTGCCGCCAAATACCTATAGGTGTGTTCCAGCTGTTGCGATTTAAAGTCAGTCTCTCCACTAGGCTTAGTGTGTCCAGTATTGTGGGTCATATCGTCAATTAAGATTGGGTAAGATTGTGGCCATAATGATAAACCTATAATACGTTAAAAAAAGTTAGTTGGAGAGGAAGGGAGATGTGATCTAGAATCACAGTTTTGAGTAGTAAACAAATATAATTATATAATTTTGTATCATCTAATTTCGAGCGTAATGTATAGTAAACAACATTGGACGTGCGCAGTCCAGTTCTGTACCAGGTCTGCTTTAAAGAAACTCTAGGTCAATATTCTTTTGATTCAGTAACTGTAAAACAAGCTTTGTAATAATTCTGAAATAGGTTCTCCCGTATCTATAAGATTTTTGTGAAATTTCAACAATAAATGTAAGAGAATCCATTTTCAAAAAGACCACTCGACGAACACTATTTTAAACGGCACACAGGAGTGAATTTAGGAAAATAAAACAACACATGCCTTGTATACATATATGTATTATAACACGTTACAATGATTTATGTAAATCTTTTAATTAGCCTATTTATAAATAGACACAAATATTTTTGACAATTTATTAGATGCATTGTTAAAACTGACAAGAAGAGGTCGAAGTCACTTTAGTTATTTCTTATAGTAATATAATAAGATACCTATACTAATAATAATATTGATATATTTATTTATATATAGATGATCGCTAAGTTAAGTTCAAAGTGTAGTCCTATAAAATCTGATATCGATACAGAGGGTTATTCTAAATAAATTTAATAATAATTTAAGGCATAATATTTTATCAAATATGTTTTTCATTTTTTTTTTCTTTTTTTAGTTGTAAATACTAAAGTCGTGGCACGGTGAGGTGATCAGTCAATACCAATTGACGGAAAGGTATAAATAATGTTATACATAAATATTCAAAAAATAAATCATCACAATCGGAATCAAACCCGAGCTATAATATGCTATACACAGTACATGGGGTCGTCTGCGATATAATAAAGAATTATCTCTTCACTCTCTCTCTATAAAATTAAAATGATCTCATCAACATTGATAATTATTTCTTTAACATGTATAAATATTTGAGTAAATTATATATCATTTGGATTTATTTAAACATATACTAACCATTACTATTCGATATAAATATATGTATATATTTCCGCTCAGTAGATATTCTATTTTATAAAATTGATGCGATAATGTGCAGATATGCATATTTTTTGCAATAAACTATTATGTTTGATTATAAACTTTAATATAGATATATATATATATATGTATAGATTATTCTGTATATTTATTTTATTACTATTATGTGACTGTAAAAACGTGCTTCTTGTTGCCTTTTCTAACGTGCGGCGCTTACATGTATTTGTTCACTGATGATGTACAGAAGTTCACGCTTTAACTTTACTACTGAACAAAATTCTTCGTGGCATTCAATTCATTGAGTGTTTTAGAAATACAAGTCTTCGTGTCATAACCTCACGACATAAAGCTTAACGGGGAATTAATTATCCCCTAATTATGTATTTCTCAAAGGCAAAGCGATAACAGAATCTTTAAATTTTTTCTGCGTAATGGCTAATTCGTATTATGTATCAGTTTTAGTATCCCAAAAGTAATCTTAATATGTTGGTTTACTGTCGATTGTTTGAGACCATTGCTATCGCTTTTCTCTTGGTAAATACCCAATCAGGGAGTTCATACGTTTGTTGTATGCGCCCTGAAATATTGGTTGATTTGTGCACCGAACGTATCTTAGAAAAGATTAGGCATAGTTAAGGCAGACGGTGAATGAATTGGTGATATTTGGTAAGCTCAGAAGTGGTACAAGAATGCTATAAAATCATAAGTATATACACTTAAAAAAATATTTATATCGGAAATACGTTATTGAGTTAATACTTTACTTTATATAAATAGCAAAACCTTGATAGAAATGCGAATTATAGGCGGACTACGACTGTACATTTAAAGCGAATTTATTAATAAACACATATTTATTTTCATTTTTGGACACTTTATAAATAGATTAAATTAGATGAGGACAAAAATTTTATAACTATCTAAAGTGTTTGGTACAGTTTGATATACGGGAAAAAATATATTATTTACATTTGTAATTTACCTTTCCCTGTAAGCAATTATAAATAGGTTGGTAGGTATTGCAAAATAGTCATTGGACTCGCCTTAGGCCGATTATAGTTCGCAAATATTCAGGACCCGTGTATATTTTTCAACGTTACGCGTTTTCATTTCCTTATTATAATTAATCATATTATAATATCACTAAAAGGTATATCTGTTAAAAAACAGTAAGAGTTTGGACAACTCAATAATACCGTTACATCGGGTTTCGGACTACCTATACAGTTGGTCAATTGTTATATTATAATGAATGGAAATGACAGAAGATTGCACGCAGATGATCATTTCATATAATTTGAGCATATGATAAGAAATTTTTTAATCGCTTTATAGAAATCTCCTCAAGGGCTATAAAAATTTATAGACATCGAAAAAAGAATTTATCCCTTACGTTATTATAATAATTATTTCGATATCGTTATAATCGTTTTATCCTATGAATGCGTTTATTTCATTATAATTTTAATATATTATCTTATATTAAGAAGACATATAGTGAATTATAATTGGCTAATTTGTGCAACTCGTAGTGTAGAATAATCACTCGTTATTCTGGTTGTCGTCCTTTATCAAAGTTATTCTTTTCTTCGGGATTATAAGGTACCCAGATCCGGCGAAACTGGTAGCTGGAGTACTATATCTGAATATAGGGAAAAGATAAGTGAACGTTGTGAATAATACCATGAAGAAAGACCGCCAGACCGGGCTCGCTGGCTTCCGCTTGATAAGCGGCAACGGCCTCTGCAGTTAATCTTTTGGCTGTTGCTTCACCACCTGGCATTTCCCGGGAGTAAGAGGGGAGGGATCCTCGGAAAACAGAGGGTTCTTCACTTCCATGTTACCAGTCTGAAACGGAAACAATAACAACATAAACATAACAAGCCTGCGCCTTTGGTAGAAAAGAGCACCGTTTCATATCTACATAAGTAACTACCAAAGTGTAGTAAGTTGATAGTATGGTATTAACCTTACCAATAAATGTAATAAAAACTACATAAAGTTATTCCATAGTCGCTATAAAAAATATATTATAGCCAAAGGTGATCTATAAAATATTAAAAAAGTTCGACATCACTAATTCTTAATCTGTTTGTGATTAGCCATAAGAATGGGTTATAAATTTGAAATAGTGGACCGTCTTGGAAGATCAGCCTGATAAGGACTAGTTACATTTCGTTGTAGTATTTACAAACGACTTAAAACTGTAACAAATGAGCACACGCTAGTGTTATGTAGATACTCATCTATAAATAGAAAAGTACGATATCAAGTCATTTACAAAAATTCGCATAGTTTCAAGTTTACGCAAGAACCACCGCAACGGCTCGGTCTAGCCTAGGAATTTGTTTTCCTGTGGGAGATTTGTAAATAGGTATATATCGTAAAAACCTCTTAATACAAGTTAAACAGCAAACCTGCTTTCTGATTCTGAATCTAAAGAAACCTAAGTTGAAGTAAATGTACAATACCAAAGAATTTCTTTCAGTTTTACCCAAATTAAATATGACGCATCTGATGCTTCCATAGTTGAATGAATTCGAGGTGTACCAAATTTTATTATTGTTGCTGAAAAATATCATACCGTAGCAAATCCAGGGCATTCGTATACGGTGTAATCGCCTTCTTCATTCTCCACTTCCGATTCCGGGTCCGATACAGAACCGTTGCGATGTTCCAAACCTTCCCTGTGACATAAACGCAGGGATAAAATCACATTACTTTACACATTTCGGAGGAAAAATTACAAACCCTCCTTCGGTACCTTGATTTTTGCTTGTGGTAAAACGTGCAAACTTGCGCCAAAAAGTGCTACATATGTGTCTAAGCTTGAGAGAGTTACATAATACATAAATCACAACAGGACATTGAAAAAAATCTAGAGAAACATATTTCATTGAGTAGATAAATTTAGCGATCACCTATGAAAATTCAAGATCGTTACTAATATCCTTTGAAAAATTTAAATCCTTATGCTTTCAAAGGATTGGATAACGCAAGACATTTTACAAACGAAATAGACACGTATGCCGCCATTTTGTTTAAGATAATTCTATTGCTCGAGAGATTTCATCACTGCGCCTCAAAGTGTTTTGGAAGAACGTTGAAATACGTTGGAACAGTTTGAATTACCTTTCCATTGCAATTATCTGTTGTTTCTGATGTTGGTAATGGTACATGTGGGCAGAGTGTGCGAGTTTCCTATCGCCAGACATGTCGATCGAGGGGCCGGTTACGCCGTACGCTGGGTAGTCCACATCGGCCGCAGCTTTCGCTCTTTTCGATAACCTTAACAAGGTATGTAATTAACACCAGAATATCGCATTACTGTTAATTAACTCGATTGTTTACATATCACGTCGCCTATGCAAGCTTACTAATTAGAGTAAAAAAAATATACATTTTGACAATAAGTTAACGAAATTGCTATTTTCATTGGTAATAAAGAAACAAAGCGATGATAGCACAGTGGTAGTGTGTACGGATGCCGAGTCAAAGGACGTGAGTTTGAATCCACCGACAATGAGTTTAAGCTTTCGATGAAGGAAAACATCGTGAGGAATGCTTTTTGTATAGCCCCTTGGCAATCTACCACCCACAAGTTGAAAATCTACCGCCAAATACCAATAGGTATGTTCCGGCAATTGCACTTGAGAGCCAGTCTCTCCACAGGTTTAGCGTGTCTACCAACTTGGGCCGTAACGTCATTTAAGATCAGTTGAGATTATGACCATAATGTTACTTATTAAAAAAAAAATGGCTTTGCCAGGAAGCACCTTTGAGAAACACTATTATTATTGATTGTAATAGCAACTTACCTGTACCATCCGATAGCAAAACCGAAGATAGCCATAGCAAGAGCTGCGCCTACTGCTGCAATTACTGCCACGCTGTATATTGATTCCGCTGGGTCCGTAAGGGTCGGGGTCTCCGCTATATTCACATTGTCTGGTCTGGAGGTGCCTTTTCGTTCTTCGCTGAAACTGACCAACATCGATACATATTGTTGAAGTGAAAACTTCTATAGCACGGTCTGGATAGGGAGTAAATACATGTAAGTTGTCATCGACATGGTCACGTGACGTGTGACGTACACACTATATCTGTTCCAATTAGTACACACTTATTGCGCTGTAATAAGGTTCGATTTACAAGTTTCAATTTAAGATCAAACAATTTGAATATCCAAAAGTAAGTACTGTTTGTTTATTTTTTTAAGTGTTCACTTCTGTCGGCGGTCCTCGTGACCGCTTTGTTTTTTTTTTTAATAAACTAATATTACCTCTTTCGTTGGATTATCACAATTATAGATACAACTCAAGAATAATGGATAAACCTAAAAAATTAAAAAAAAAATGCAACGCATCATTATGACGATACAATTATCAACTACGTGAGATCATACATACACAATAGTTCTAAGTGGGTAATTAAAACTATATATAATCTACAGCATATTGATATATACCATATTTTGTTTGTTATATGTATTGGTATAAATTTAATTGAAAATCGGGGTTATGAAAAAAATTACTAAAATAAAGGCGGGGAGAAAAGGTTAAACGAAAACACTTTCCAAGCAATTCAAGCGTTAAATAAATCATTGCTTTACATATGCATACAGTTTTATATATATTATAGTATTTCAAATACAATACCGTGATATTGAGAGGATGCGTGCTGGCGTGCACACTACGCTATACCAAATATACCATATTTGAATTTATATATATGGGGCTAAAGTTCAAAATTGTTTCTTACTTGATAGCACACATAAAACAACAATAATAACTATAAATAATTTAAGTGCATTTTCTTTATTTCAACTAATATTTGTGTAAACACAATATTGCTATTGGTCTCAATTGGCATCAATCGTGAAACATACGAGTGTTCATTAAAGAAAAAAATAAACTTATAAATATATATATATATACACATAGGTGTAATATTATGCTTTCGGTAGAGTCGACTTTTCCCATGCTCCTCTAAAGGGTACATAAATGGATTATGGATAGGAACTGACTAAGTATTATTCAATAGGTATATTATGCATTTTATTTCACCTCTCTTCATTTTTATCTGGTCGATCAAGATTCAACCACCGCAGGTTTGTTGGCAGTAACGACACAGTTAAGCGGTAGTCCTTATTAGTCCTGTAATTAATATTTCATTGTCGACCGTGTCATATCAATTTACAACTAAATACGATTCACAAAACTCGTCCACAGTAATTCAATCTTTATTTCTATGCAGCATCTACGGGTATTTAAATACATCCACATAAAAGTTCTCTCTTCGAGTGGCTTCGCTGAAATATTTGCCACTGTCAACGCATCATTGAAACTGTTATGTTATTCAAAATCGTACCTCGAGAAAATCGACTTCGACTCGTGTGCAGACTAAACTATAGTATGATAGAAGAAGTGCTTATTCAAGTATCACTTCAAATTTATAAAATATACTAACGCAATATAACGTCTAATTAAGTAGTGCTTATTATGAAAAAATAAAGTAAAGAGCTTTAAGCACATGATCAACAAAATAATAATTATTACGTTACCATATTATATACACAAAAATAAGCTAATCAAGAATGGTATTCTATAGTATCTTGGCAATTAACATTACTATGAGTTAATTTTGTCATCTTTGACATAGGGGAATTCGCCAACATAGGCAATTGACATGTTTAAAAAAAAAATCATAAATTCTAATGTTTCTAATTATTTTATATGTTTCACATAAAATGTATTTCTTATAATTATATAGACGATTTCTACATATAGAAAAGACTTGCGTACACTCATCGCTAGGGTCACGTATCATTTATTTTATTTACTTATTTACGTAGTATTTTTTGTGTTTATTTATTTTAGAGGGTTCGGTCTAAAAAGGACACGCCAGTTCCATCGTACCCTGACCTTACGATATACACAAAAATTACTTAACATCAATGAGGAGCGATGATAGCTCATTGGTAGTGTGTACGACTTCGCGTTAAATGACGTGCTTTCGAATCCAAGCACCTACAATGAGCTTTAGCTTTAGGTGAAGGAAAACATCGTGATGAAACCATAGCATGGCGGTAGGGCTTTTTCTAATGCCCGCCAAATACCAATAGGTGTGTTCCGGCAGCTGCACTTGAGAGACAGTTCCTCCACAGGTTAAGCGTGTCTACCAACTTGGACCGTATCTTCACTTAAGATCAGGTGAGATTATGGCCATAACGCTAAACCTTAAGTATAAAAAAAATTGGAGATTAATTCCTCATTACTTCCACTCACTCGAAGCTCAGTATGACCCATCTGCAAGGAGAGACTCATACATCGTTCCGTTCGAGTTAGAGATTGTAACATACGCAAGTGTCAAAACCTGTGGTCGTCAGCTATAGCGTAGTGAGCGCTAAACGGAACAGAATTTAGATCTTCAAAACTGTGTAATTGATTCGTAATTTGGCATTTCAAATCGGCATCAAAGTCACAGACACTAGTTTAGATTGAAACTGGGTATCGCGGAAGACGTTGCATTGCCTTTTCTATTACTAAAATTTAAGGTGATCAGGATATCATGTAACTAATTACGATCTCAATAAAATTACCAATTAATAATTTCATTACCCGTTTTCCACTCTTTCAGGATAGAAATTTGAAAAACGCTGAAATAAGTATTATTTCCTTACTTGGTGAAGATTCTTTCGTCCTCATGCACACTTTGCGATCCCCGTTTTAGGAGTTGAACGTCGAAAAATCGTCATATTGAGGCTATATCACATATATGAACTATATTACAAATTGAATGTTACAAAGCATGTTAAAAAGTTGTGTTCCCTTCCCTTCAAACACCAAAACCTCCATTCTCTATAAGTCGAAAACTCTATAACTCGAATTTTTGACGTCTCCCTTGATGTTTGACTTATAGAGGTTCTATTGTATATGTATATATTTTTATAAAATTGTATAAAATTGTTGGACACTTTCGAATTATCAACACCACATCTCTAAAGTTACCTGCTCTATTGACTACAGACATTTATTTCAAAACATAGAAACCCGCTGAGAACTGATCTAATGCTCACACAAGCTCGATGGAAAAGACCCGTAATCAGTAAAGGCGAATATATGTATAAAAAAGTCCTTATCCTAGCTGTAAGCAAAAAAAAATAAAAAGTTTTGGGAAATACTTTTTTTAATTTACCATAGTTACTCTTCGTTTTGTATTAGTTTTATGGTTTTTACTATATATATGGTCGACTGTCAGAGAAATATGGCATTAAGTCCGTTCCGTCCATTGCACTATGGATAGAATATATGTATAAAAAAGTCCTTATCCTAGCTGTAAGCAAAAAAAAATAAAAAGTTTTGGAAAATACTTTTTTTAATTTACCATAGTTACTCTTCGTTTTGTATTAGTTTTATGGTTTTTACTATATATATGGTCGACTGTCAGAGAAGTATAGCATTAAGTCCGTTCCGTCCATTGCACTATGGATAGAACATATGCATAAAATACATAAATATTTGAAGAGAGATAATATTTGAAACACGTAATTATAACTCAAGTGAATGTATTAAAAGGTAACTCGGCTAGGCTTGCGGTATTTGTCACTTGAACTATAAACTATAGGAATTATAATATAATAGCCTTGTGAGATAAAATTTGAAAACGATCTAAAATCATTCATTCATTAAGAATGTAAATTAACGTGTGTGTACTTTTGAGATTTATGTGCAAAAAAACAATTATATTTTTATGTTATACGGGGCGAACGAGTAAGCGTGTCATCTGATAGTAAGTGATCACCACTGCCTATAGATACCCACAACGCCAGAGGAATAGCAGGTGCGTTGCCGGCCTTATAGGAGGGATTGGCTCTCAAGTACCACTGCCGGAACACACCAAATGCTATTTGGCGGTAGGTTTTCAACTTGAAGGTGGTAGCTAGCCAGGCAGGCATTAATAAAAGCCCTACCACCATACTATGGTTTTCTCACGATGTTTTCCTTCACCGAAAGCTCAAGCTCATTGTAGGTAGTTGGATTCGAACTCACGTCCCCAGGACGCGGTGTTCCCGCACCCTAACAGCGAGCGATCATCGCTTCCCGTTTCATGATTTTTAGAAATGTTTCACTGCTAAATTACAACGTTTATTATAAAACGTCGCCAAGAAAATCATAAAGCGTATCCTCTAGTAACATTTAGTATTTGTTTCATTAAAATCGGTTTACTCTATCAAAAGTTATTGCATTTTTAATGACGGCGCGATATGAAACAATTTTCGTACCACGGCAAGGAAATCGTAAGTTAGTCATTAATATGAATTCTCTTGAACAACACAACAAATTGACAATGTCATGAGCGCCGACAGCAGGGTGTAAGGGGGTAAGCACTTACCCCTCCCCGTCGGAAACGGATATACGAAAGACGCGTAACGTTATCATTAAAAAATCAAGCCTTAACAATCTCAGAAATAGAGTGTACGTGTCAACTCCGTCGCATGACTGGAGTTTACCTCTTGAGTAAGATTATATTTAATACTCGCTGCGTTCCCGACTTCGTTCCCGTGGGACTCTGTAAATTATCTAATAATTTTAGTCTGTTTTTCTAACTTTGTTCAATACAGCTATGCTCCTAGTGATGGTAGCGTGATGTTAAATAGCCTAAAACCTGCCTCAATGATTGGTCTGTCAGATACACAAAGAATTTAATTAGTAGCTATGATAAGCGCGTTCAAACAAACAACCGAACACACTCTTCCGGTTTATAATGTTTTTGATTTGATGGACAGGTGTAAGAAAGGATCGCAGGTACATTGCACAGAAAAATTACGCTTGTCAGTTAAACCTTCCATTACCTTCCATCCTCATAAATATATTTTCGTTTTTCATACCAGGACCTTGTATGAAAATAGATTCTTAAGTGCTAAAACGATAATCTTGTACAATTAAGTTGCTTGATATTCACGTAAATATCAACGATCTTGAAGCGATGATAGATCAGTTGGTAGTGAGTACGGATGCCGCGTCAAGAGACATCAGTTCAAATCTACCGACAATGAGCTTGAACTTTCGGTAGAGGAAACATCGTGGTGAAAACCATAGCAAGGTGGTAGGGCTTTTTTGATGTCCGTCTGATTAGCTATCACCCTCAAGTTGAAAATCTGCCGCGAAATACCTATAGGTGTGTTCCGGCAGTTGCACTCGAGAGCCAGTCTCTCCACTATGCTCAGCGTTTCCACCATCTTGGGCCGTATCGTCACTTAACATCTGGTGAGATTGAGACAACGCAAAACCTTACGTATAAAAAAAAACGTATAAAATGAAATGTCTACTAATTATTAAGCCAATTACGGTTTTTATATATTTTATACTGAACTCCCGCGGCACATCCTATTTTTTGGATGAATAAACAAACCACATGAAACTGTACATAATTGCTGCTTAATAGTTAAATTTGATTTTTTTATCACACATTTTTTTTAAATACTATTATACAAGGTTCCTAAGTGTTCATTTCTGTCAACAGATTTGGAGGGCTCTTTTTTTAATAATTATGTTATTTGATTAATTAATGTTTGATTAATTAATGTTTAATTAATATTTAAACACTGGCGCATCACCCTGCAGGTAACCCTGGCTGCGCCCATAGACAACGTATATTACGGTGGCGCTAACAAAAACGAGTAATTTTTTTTGCGAGTCTCTTACGAAAATATGTTAGTTAATCATGTTTTAAGTGCCCCGTTAATAGCGCAGCTCAAAAAAAAATTAAGCTTCCGCTCCACACTGTTAAAACCTTTCAAAATCGTCGAGAAACTATTAATTATGTAAATAATTAATTATTGGCAGTTACATTTTGATAGTGAAAAAGTCACAAAATTTTTACTTACATCTCACTAGCTTTCATATAGTATGTCAACTTAATAAAGAATGTTAATATCTATGTTCAGAAGTCTCTCGAAAATGACAAACGTACTTAGAAACTTCAAAAAATCTTGAGCGGCCTTTAAGTATTAAAATAACCATAAAAAAATTATAAAATGAAATGGAAAGTTTTAAATAAAGTTGAGCGATTCTTTAAATTGTTTCTTTAAGGTGCGCTTTGGAGAGGGCTCTGAAAACATAAACTAACATATATTCGTAAGAAATAGGAAAAAAAAAATTTTTTTTTTTCACATTAAAGTATATATACATAGATGTATACAAACGTTTGTTTAAAATAATCTTGAATGTACATCAGAATATACGTAATGGTTTGACTTCTCTGGACCGTAAGTCCAGATAAGTACGTCATGACGCTTGTAACTTGAACCGTCACCAAGCTTTGTTATCTTTCATGTTGTTTACTCATTCTTTATAAAGCTTAAAACTTTATAAAGTTTTATAAAGAAACTACGACAAATACAACTTTTTTAAATGACCACAATCTCACCTGATGTTAAGTGATGATGTAGCCCTTAGTGATGGGCACGCTAAGCCAAGTGTAAGCCAAGCTATAGGTGTTCGGTTACAGATTTTCAACATGAGGGTAGTAACAAGCCATTAGATAGCGGACGGACATTAGATAAAGTCCTACCAAAATGTTATGGTCTCATAGTGATGTTTTCCTTCATTGTAGGAAATCAAACTCATGTCTGTTGACGCGGAGTAAATACAGCTATCAGCGCTTCATATTACTGCGGAAACAATTTTTCAGGTATCGTAAGAAGTAATGTGTTGAATTTTCACAAGAGTATTTAATACTGTTTGTTCGGGCAATTTACCTAGGGTTAAGTAATTAAAAAAAAAAAATTAACTGTAATCCTGGTTTTTGACTGCAGTCGCGCAACATATCGTAAGGCATATGTTTTAAGAGCGTTTATAACCTCGCTGGGTATTATTACGGACTTCAAAAAAATTGTAGTATTAGAGTAAATATTTACGCAAAAAATCTGTGTCAAATAAAGTGGAACAAATTGTCAAAAGAATATTATTAAGACCGAAGAAATATACAGATGAAAGAACAATGGAAAAATGTATACTTACATTCCGCTCTGGATTTTACCAAGATTTCCTATGACTAGTGTCTTCTCTTTGCTCAGGTTTGGATTTTGACGTATCTGTCGAGGTGGTTCCATGTCTCCCATTGCAACGACCTTGTCCCCGTGCGTCAAAGTGAAAGTTTTCTGTTTATCTAAAATATGAATATTATAATTATATATATATATATAGATTTTTTTATAGTTACGGTTGAGCGTTGTGATGACAATCTCACCTGATGTTAAGTGACGATGGGGCTCAAGATGGAGGACACGCTAAGCCTAGTGCAGGGACTGGGTCTCAAGTGTAACTGCGGGAATACTGGTATAGGTATTTGACGGCAGATTTTCAACTTGAGGGCTTAGCCAGGTAAGCGTTAGAAAAAGCCCTACGATCATGCTATGATTTCATCTCGTTTTCCTTCACCGAAAGGTCAAGCTCATTAGAGATGGATATGAACTAATATCATCGTTTCGAATAGGTCTTTTTTTTTATTGTGCTAATTGTAAAACAACACGCAGCGGTCGCAACGTTGCTCCATTTAAATATTCAATCTGTATTTAATATAGATAACCATATAGTATATTTAGTATAACAATATAGATAAGTATATTAATATGGTAAAGCGGAAAAGTTTGTTTGTCTATTTGAACGTGCTAATCTCAGTAACTATCAGTTAGATTAAAAAAGGATTTGAGAGAGCAATAAGAAGAAGTATTTTGAACTATTTAATATCGCGCTACCACCAATAGAAGCAAGGCTGTATTGAAAGAGTTACAAAAACGGACAAAAATGATAATATAAAATTTTAATTACACGCGAACGAAATCGCCGGGACAGCAGATAATAATAAATTAAACTCAAACAAGTGTTTTTAATATGTTTCTCTCGCATTTCAATGCGATGCTTTTTCCCCAGGGTTTCATGCCTAGGCTAAATTGATGCTCTAAATGCTCGCTTTTATATAAGTATATCCCGTTACAGGTACCCCTCTAGAATTAGCCTCGGAAGACTAAACTATGTGATTTTCGAGCGGTGAAAACCATTCGTACTGACTACAACCCAACGGTGACCCTTTGTTCCTCGTTTACCTGCTTGTAACTCTGAGAACCGTCTTCGCATTACTTCTAGTAGCCCGATAACACCTATAACATATCCAAAACGTGAAGTATCCATGCCATCTACTCTACTATCAATCTTAGGTCATAATTCTAACAAATTCCATAACATACCTATCAATTTGAAAAACATTATATCATACTTACAACGAATTTCATCATCCGTATTACGTTCATAGTATTCTTTCTCCATAGGTGTAAAAGCAAATTTCATTTTGGCGTCTTTTTTATCAGCATTTTGATATTTCTCATCCAAAGGTGCATTTTGAATCGCTCCTATCCTCACAGGTGTTTTATGCACCGTTTGAAAGAAGTTATCGAGTCTGTCCGACTTGTAATCTTGGTACTGTTCGTTGGATTCGTCTTCCTTTTTGGAATCTACATAAACGCGTTCAAAGTAGGGATTCTGTTCGATCTCCCTGGGGAAGTTTGGCTCGTACGGGCCGGAAAACTCGTTCACTGCCATTCGGTTGATGCGATCGATTTCCTGGTTACAAAAATACATTTTAATTTAAGTGGTAGGAAGTCACTTATGTTCTGTTCCAGATGGTAGGTATTTAAATCAACATTACAGTGTTTTATATACCCAAATTATATGTAAAATTAAAATATAAGAGAGGTCAATGTTCATACGAGAGTTTGCATATATTCCTACGTGCGTATGTACTGTCCAGTTATAACGACTTATATTGTATGCGTACGCAAGAGTATATGCTGCCTTCAGTATTAAGGTATTGCCTGTACATGTGTGGAGGAAATATGATGTAAAAAGCGCTGGACGAGTTCTGAGCGAGTATTTATCAAATAGAAGACCTATTTGAAGTCGTCCAACTCTAATATGAAACTTGTTAAACAATGATCTCACCTCATTTAAACTTCGATTACAGTTTCAGCAAGCCGTGTGTAAAATTCATGTTTTCATGTATTCTAGTAATAATAATACATTATAATAACAAACTAAAAGAGAGTTATCGTAAAGGGCTTATCGCCATATATATTGTTGTAGCTATCAGGTCAGCCGAATTGTCTTGTCGTACCAACCCCGAAAATTGGCTTGCAGCTATGCTAATTTACAACCTATGCCTTCTATTTTGTTTTAGGCATTTAATTTATTTAATGGTTTGTAATATTCAATACTCATACGTACCTTGGTAAGCCAGTCACGTTTTGGCACGTCCGGCAATGATGGCGACATACGAGGACTTTCTTCGTATCCCAAGAAATATGGCAATATGAATTTTGGAACAATGTACTTTCTGAAGTAATCTTTTTGCGGAATATCAATTGCTTCGTCTCCTGTCAAGGTTTGTTTTTGCGATTCATCTGGCATAACCGTTCTTTCTATAAAATGTTAAAGAGATTACAATGGAATTGAATGCGCAATAATACTTTCTTGTATATTAACTTTAACAACAATAACAGATGTATATAATAGAAGTACGATATGTAATAAAAAGGAGTGTTTCAATTTACATAGCTACGTGACAAGTTACATTCATTTAGAGTGAATATAAAAATAACCTTTTGCCAATTTTAATTATAATGAATCGAGTTAACATAAGCTTGTGTGAAAAAATTAAATTAAATACCATATACACATGTTTAGAATATGATGACAATGATAACAGTAGATGACAGAAAACAGTAAATTACAGAAAACAATAAAAGACAGTAAACAGTAGAAGACATTAACAGTTGATGACAGTAATCAATAGATGACAGTAAAGTGTAGATGACAGCAAAAAGTAGTTGGCAGCAATAATTAGATGACAGTGTAAAAGTAGATGACAGAAAACAGTAGGAATAGTAAACCATATGTTTTGTCACGTTGTAAAATTTGATAATAAATAAACAAGAGGTATATTTTCCAATTAACTTTATGGTATGTTACACAGAAGCGCATAACTGCTATTTTAGATTGTAAACTCATTCTCTATAATTTTCTTGAACCTTCACAAAAGTATAATTTCTTTAAAATACGGACTTGGACGGTAATTGCACGGTACGTTTTTTATTATTGCATAGCCGCTTTTTAAATGGAAATTCAATCACTAAACATCGACATTTTCCGACGGCCGTACTAAATTGCCAGTTTCCTTTTTGTATTTGGCGTATTATCGCCTTCAGCTGCAACGGTCGCTAGGCCCGTAAACGAATTTTTGTCGTCTTTCGAAATAAATGGAGAATTTCTCGACGTTAACGTAATTTTATTTTCAATCGCCGGCAGCACATTTAGCGAAACATAAAACAGACAAAGAATTAAGAAAAACATTATTTCAATTTCAAATAATAACTGTGGTCTGTTTTTATTTCAATTTGAATATAAAATCAAATTACTTTCATAATAACCTAGTTGGCTTTGCAGCGGTCCAGCTTTTAACATAGTCACTAACTTAATAGCAGTGCCTTCAAACGCGCAAGTGGATGGCCTAATAACATTTTCCTTTAATACATATTATATACTTGCCAATTTTCATTGTGTCCGGTCGAACGGTCTCGGAGCTTAAAAAATTCATGTAGAAAAACGTTTATTTTTATATGTACAATAAGATTACACGGGTTAAATTATTTGACTGCGAATAGTCTATTTAATTCTTCTAATTATCAACGTTCTTCTGGGAAAATTAAATAGTTCATAGGTAAAATCTAAAAATAGTTTAAACACGTGTATGTTTTTTATAATACTGGGCAATCGCTTTATTTCTTAATATCGTAAAAAACGTTGTTCCGTTGCGACATGACACGTAAAGAGCCCTTTCTTTACATTTCAATAAACTATAGAAGGTGCAACAAGTGACGAGGTAAATTTACATATTGAAATTGACTATTTACTCCACAATCTTATTGTAGCTTGCACGCGCCTTGACATACTAAGAATCATATTATGCGATGCAGATGATATCATTCAAGATGTTACACTTCTAAAGCTATCCGCAGTTGATCCATATTGACAAGAGCTGGAATTCTGAGGTTTACTATTTATTACAGTATACTTTTGCTTTTTACTGTGATATTTCTATTATCACCATAATTGAGATTAAAAAAATGGTCATACGGTATCGCATTTATATTAACATTTGATGACAGTGAGTGTATTTGTACGTTTGTTACGCTTTCACGCCTAAACCGCTTAACCGTCTATGATGAATTATGGTAAACAGATAGACGGGAACCTGGGGATGGTGATGGGCTATTATTTCTCGCAAAAAACTTATTTAAAGAGGGGTAAACAGAGGGATAAACCGACAAATTCAATATTAACGCGAACGAAGCTGCGCGTAAAATCCAGTGACACAATAATTTAAAGAACTGTTGGTATCGTTCTTCATTGCATCTGTATAATCTGTCTTACTTCAACTTGGTCTAAAAGATATCTACACTTGTCACGGCATGAAACTAATTGGTTCGTGTCCCAAAGTAGATCTTGTCGAGAAAAATACAGTTTGTTCCAATGGGAATATACAAGTATGACGCAATCATCTAAAGAAGGTAGATTAAGGTACCATTGCTGGCTTATTTTTGACGTCCTGTAGGACAGGGGTCTAGACGGTGATTACGTCAGCATTACATATATATTTACAGGTTTAAAAGCAAAAGCATGTTCAGAGATTTCCTAAAATAGGTAATTGTTATTGCCAACTCGGTCTCACGCAGTGTTTTATGGTAAACTAGGAGTAGATGGACCTTTGGTTAGCTTATTTTTGATGGCATGTGCGACGAGAGTCTAGACGGTGTTTACGTCAGCAACTTTTTTTTTTTTTTGTGAATTTCATAGATTTTAATATAGCATCTATGCTGGTCTATGCCCAAAAGCAAAAAACATGTTATGTGATTTCTTAAAATAGGTTATTGTTATTCCTCTTTTTAATGGAATAGCGGGCAAACGAGCTAGCGTGTCACCTGATGGTAAGTGATCGCCGCCGCCCATGGGCACCCATAACACCGGAGGAATCGCAGGTTCGTTGCTGATCTTTATTGGAGGGGCTGGCTCTCAATTACAATTGCCGGAACACACCTATTTGTATTTGGCGGCAGATTTTCAACTTGAGGGTAGTAGCTAGCCAAGCGGGAATTAGAAAAAGCCCTACCACCAATCATGCTAAATGCTAACTCAGTTTCACACAGTGTTTTATGGTACATTAAAAATATATATACCAAAGTGTACGTAAGCATAGGGATTACAGCTTTGTCAATTTTTGCTGGCAAGGGTGAGGGAAACGTAAAAAAGTATTAAAATTCTGATTACTTAATACTTGAATGCCCTCTATGATTATATTCTTTAATACTAGGAGGAATATTGAGTACGGATGGAAGAAAATCAGCTTCGAAAATTATTTTTTTTGTATCCTGTCTTTAACTAATGTGATCACGTATTAATAAATTACGCCTTCTTTGTTTCTCCCGAACCTGTCACTAACGCGTTAGCCTTACTGAATTGTTGAAAAGGTCGGTGAAGGTCTCAAAGCCCTTGGGGCTAACAGTATACGTCTGTTCGAAAAAAAAAACTGGATAGTTGAATACTACGTAGTTGAATACTACGATAAAACCTTTAGATGGTCGATGAAAGAATGTGAAGAGCTCTATACAGTTATCTTTTTTTTTTATCTCAAGTGCTCTAGAAAAGTGATTTGGAGTCAAATCAGGCTTAATAAAGTGATCAAATTTTAAAATGCTCTGTGGTTTAAAAAAAAAAAAAACGAAATGTTAAAAACATTTTGGCTAATTAGTTCCAAATGATACAATTATAATTAAAACAATCGCATAAGGATTGGTGAAAACAAATAAAAACCAGCCAGCGATATTACACGATAAATGTTGTTCGTTTTTTTTATGCGTCATAAATTTACCTGTAAGTATATTATATATAAAATTTCATGTGGTTATATATATATATATTACATGTTTAATATTAATCGGGACAACTGATCTTTTATGGTCATTTGTCAGCTTCCTATATATAATTAGTGCTACCCAAACGAAGTCGGGATGGATCGCATGTATTGTTACAAAGATTCTTACAATGTAATACATGAATATGTTTGCGTTACATAATCTGTGGAACTAATAATTGGATTCTATAAATTGACCTATTAAGAGAATGTTAACGACGCCTGTAATTGTTAATAACTTTTAGAATTTCTATATTAATATAATTTTTATATAGTTTGTTTGAACACGCTGACCTTAGGAACTACAAGTCGGGTTTCAAAAATTATATTTGTATTCGATAGTGCAATCATTGAGAAAGGTTTCAGGCTATTTACAATTACTCTACAGCCAATATGACTAAAAGTGTATTGGGAAAAGTCGCAAAACCCGACAAAGATTATTAAATTATTTTTCGTTACACGCGAACGAAGTCGCAGGTACCGCTAGTCTTCTTTCCGCCTTTGTTAATTAAACATATCCTTTTTCTTCTTAAGCTTAATTGATGAGCTTTAGTGTAGTCAATAAAACAATTTTGAAAGTAAATTTTGTTCCTACTTCTATATGAAATTCGGTAAATGTTCATTAGCTCTTATGATCGAATTTGAACCTCACATCAAACAAACTCATAATTCATAAGAAAATCACCATAGGTTCGTTGTTAGTACTTTATATTTTAACTACACTGAAATATGTAATGTAATGTAGTGCACATTTATGGTAATATTTCTCTGGGATATAAATATCTTAACAAGCAGGTCATCCAGTCACCGTGTAAACTGTTGAACCGTGAATAGATTCAAATAGCAATTGCGATCTCGTAAACCTAGAACCATCTATGAGTAAAAACGTGTGGACACGGCATAATATGTGCTCGAAAGCGGTTCACTGATTTTGTGTCACTTGGCACACTCGAAGCTTAGTATCGCGGCGGCGCTCAAGATGGCATGTTGTGTACGGATTGATATATCAAATGCCTTGTAACAGAAAATAATAATTAATGCGATATTGTACTATACAAACATAACTTCTATAGGTCATTTATGTTTATTACTAATATTTTAATTATTCTTATAAAATTATATATAGAAACAAGATATGCTGAGTAATTTAAAAGGTTAATTGGATAAATCTATTGTCGGAATTATATACGAACTTCTTACCAAACCATCATTTTCAGCATAAATACCAAAACAGTGTAAATAATAGGGAAATATAAATCTTATGCCCCTTCGGTAAATTTCCAGCTACATATGATGAATACGCCTCAAGCGCCTCGCTTAGACTGAACCCAAAGCCGGGCTCGTATCGCACTTTATACTAATCGGTATTATAAACTACGCTTCTATAACTATATTCTGCCATAAAACACCCCCTATAACTACA
Source organism: Actias luna (assembly GCA_039707435.1). Taxonomy (NCBI): domain Eukaryota; kingdom Metazoa; phylum Arthropoda; class Insecta; order Lepidoptera; family Saturniidae; genus Actias; species Actias luna. Next base: position 19,031,555 of record JAZHAC010000001.1, on the reverse strand, counting down.
ACCCTAAATATTAATTTACAAAAAGAAATGTTTACATCTCTGACGATGATAATCTCCCTTTTTTTCGCCCGATATAAAAATCATACTGGTTCACCTTTCCCGTTGATCACAATATTTATGAGCATTCAATATACCACTTATTTTGACCAAATATTATGAATGTAACATATCTATATTTTTGCTGGTTAGCTGGATAAAAATGCCTTATGACATGAAGCTCGTCATTGTACATATTTAAAGTGTAACAAAGGGTTCACTAATTCACTTCCTTCGGCGTCCCCATTTCCTTATGTAGGTAGGTACACTTATTATCAAATGAATCAAATGCATCGTCAAAACCGAAATCCTTTGTTACTTGGAATAACGTTATCCAATTATACATCAAACACCGCGTATAGTATTGGAAAGTGGAAACTCGTTTCACGCTTCCGTTAGCGCTTCTTCATTCAGTGCATCCAGTTATTCTAATTCGCAATTTAAAAGTTTCGCTTCAATAAAGTCCCGACAGGTTCATTTTTATTAATATCATTCCCCGGTATTATTAATTCATTAATAAACCGGTATTATAAAATAAACATTCATTTACTTTTATTAGGTATTATTATTTTTATTCAATCAAAAACAGCGACACTTTTACCAACCACTGTCTCTTGCAACCGGGTAAATTAACGAGAAATAATTACGTGAGAAAAGTCTGGCCCGTTTTTAACGACGTCTATATATATAAACCGAACAACAATGAAACGGCCTCGAACTTTTGTTAACTCGGGTATTCAAGAGTATCGCTAATGACCATCAATACCATACAAAATGTATGTTGGATTTAATACTGTCATCTACGTTTTAAATATAGGTGTGGTGACATCGCTAAAATATTTAAAAATATTTGCCAATTTTTGCACCTTTTCTCAATACAGCTTTCCTCCTATTGATGGTAACGTGATGTTAAAATATCTAAAATCTTCGTCAATAATTGCTCTATGCAATACAAAAATATTTTTTTAAATACGATTGGTAGTTCCTGATATAAACGCGTTTAAACAAACTTTTCCCCTTTATAATCTTTATATATAAAAAATTCGTGTCACGTTGTTTGTCTGAGATGAAATCCTAAGCTACTGAACATTGGAAATGAAAATTGGATACTTTTTATGTAGATGAGTGATCATAACGCGATAGATGACGCTGTAGTCGATGTGATTGACTATTCGAAAAGGCAGAACGAAGTCAGCCAGGTCAGCTAGTCTTTATATATAAAAATTTCCTATCACGTTGTTTGTCCGCGATAAACATCGAAACTACTGAACCGTTCGTGTCACGTTGTTTGTCCACTAGGAACTCCTAAACTACTAAGCCGATTTTAATCACACTTTGCACAATGTGTGCAGTTTGTTCCAACTTGAGAGATAGGATACATTTTATATAGATAAGTGATTATAACGCGATAGATGAAACGCTGTACTCGATGTGATTCCACTCGAAAAGACAGAACAAGGTCAGCTAGTAGTATTAAAATATACAGAATATTAATTAGGTTACAGAATATTAATTATTAATACTAAAAAGGTTTAAAAATATTATTTTCTAATTTAGTTCTCGTTTTTCACTTCAATAACTCGTTATTGTAAACATCTGTTCTTAACGGGTATCATCTACGTAGAGAAAATATTATGCGTGATAGACGTCAAAGCAATCAGGCGTGAGATTCTGAAGACGTAGTACCGAGTAGGTGAAGTGAAGGTAGTATTTGTACAGTTTAAAGATAACGGAGAAAGCTATATTTAATCTCTAAGACGCATTGAAAGAGGTCATCGATGAATAATAGGATAACGGCTTACAAGGTGATTATAAAGTTTAATTTTGCATACTCATTCAGGGGCACTGATAAGGGTGTAGGGTACCTTTCATCCATCCAAAACCATAGCTTTCCCGGGGATAAAAAATCTGCGTTAATGCGATAGAAGCTGCCAGAAGAAAATTAATGTATATTAATATTATAAATGTCAAAAGTTTGTTTGTATTTTTACGAACTACCAGTCGGATTTCAAAATCACTTTATGTGTTTGATAGAGTAATGATTGAAGAAGGCTCTACGCTATTTAACATTACGCTACCACCAATAGGAATAAAGCTGTATTGAAAATAGTTACGAAATCGGGCTAAAAATCATTTTCAGCTCCATGCGAACGGAGTCGCGGGCATAGCTTGTATATAAAATAAAGTTACGTTACGCGCGTCTGTATGTATGATAAATAAAATCCAACACCGTTTGACCGATGACCGTAAACATTGGGACGTAGATATATTTTATTTTCTCGTGGTGACAGTCCCGTGCTATCCGTGAGTTTAAAATAAGGATACATTTGAGTCATATTTGTATATCTTTGTTTCGCAGCCGATCGTACAGACGCTATGTTTTTTTGAACGCTCTGACTTCGGGATTTGATTTTGAGATATGCCGTCAAAATTCGAAACAGGAATGTCATCGCATACATTTCATGTTACTCTTCACGCGAGCGAATGCAGAGAAATACAACTTGAGGGTGGGCTCAGAATGCGATATGTAGATGAGTTTTTGTCTATTCAAAAATCAACGTTCACAGGTCGAAATAGACGTAAATATACGTGACTAATTATTATTTTTACTCGCGTAAAGTTTGGCTTCATTTTCTTCGATTTTTTTTTTCATACATTATAGATTTTGCCTTTATCGATAGATGTGGCGCTAGACGTGAATACGCTAATTCGAGTGGAGGGACTGCCTTCCAAGTCCAACTGCCAGAACACACTTATAAGTATTTGGTGGTAGATTTTCAAAATGAGAGTGGTAACTGGTCAGGTGGGCGTTAGAAAAAGCCCTACCACCATAATAGGGTTTCCTGACAATGTTTGCTTTCGCCGGAAACTTAACCTCATTAGATGGATTCGAATTCACGTCCATTGATGCGACGTTCGTACACACTACTGAGCCATCAACTTTTCTCAGCGTCATGTTTTTGTGTAATATTATTTTTCGTATATATAATAAATATCACAGTTCAATTTGATTCTTTGTTGAATTCTATAAATTCTCTAACTCCAATCCAGTGCAATATCAATATCACCCGATGCGAAATTTATTCAACGCGATCACATGTGCGTTGATTTTAAACTTGAAATTTATATAACTAAGTTATAGATTTAAATCGAAAAAATGAAATACATCGGTAATATCAATCTAAAAATATTATTAGAGTTCCAATAAGTGACTATTTATATATAAATATATATTTTTTTTTTTTGTGGTGTAGTTGATGTTAAAACGAATTTTCGGGCCGAGAAGACGCGTGTTCGATCTTAAAAGATTGAAATTGTCTACTGTGAAATAAAATGATTGTCAGTTACGTGTTCGCATGTAAACTTCGATCGTTTTTTACTCACTCAACATCGTGTCATTGTAAAATATGCTTTTGTGAGTATTTACCTTTTGAAAACTATATTTGTAACTAACCTTATGTTAATTGAGCGTATAGTTTTGAAAATCTAGAGATGAGAAGTTTCCTATATCTTTTTAAATTAAAAAATCTTAACTTTTACCTATTAACTTTACTATTGAACCGATTTTAATCAAATTTTACACACTGTGTGCCGTTTCATCCGAATTGAGAGATAGGATACTTTGTATTTCGGCATGTGATCATAACGCGATAGATGTCGCTGTAGTCGATGTGATGGACTACCCGAAAAGCAGAACAAGGTCTGCCAGGTCAGCTTGTATATAAATAAAAGAAAAATATATCTCTTTTAACTCTCATTCACGTAGAATCCACTGAACTTATCAGGACTGGACTCGTAGACTAGGCTACTTACTTTTTAAATCGTATTGCCTCTTTGTATTTTTAATATATGCTGTAGTATTTGTAATATACGCTTTTTTCGAATTGACCTACGCTGTTAGCCTTAAGGGAGTTCACAGCTTCACCAAACTTTATAGGTTGAGTGCTGAAGACACTCAGCTACGAGGCAGCGGGCGCATGGGTACCAGAATAACCGAACCTCGGCTCGAGATGCTGCCGGAAAATTAACAATGATTTGCGCGTCTAACAAACCAACAGGTCCTAACTTACTAATTTACTCTCAGTACTACAGTCTAAAGTTTCACTGTATCGCTCGAGCAGAGTCACTCGAGGACTGCTATACGGAGGATTGAACATAACAGGCGCCTACGTATATCAATACACTATCATATACATTAAAAAGACATAGGTGTGTCAAATTCATGATCTTACTTATTCAATTCGGAACAATCTTTTTTTTTTTTAAAAAAAAGCTTCTGTCCTGGTATAAACGTAGGCCAGCCAGTGAAGTTGGAATCGAAACTGACTGTCCAGGTTGCGCCCGACTAACTCGGGTGCCTTGAATCGTGGAGACTCATTTCATGCACCCTAAATAACCTCGTAGATCCCTTATGTTTTATAAAATAAAAAGTATATCATATGTTGTATTTTACTTATCACTATTTAAAATCGTATCAAAATCTGTTCGTCAGTGTCAGTGACGTTAATGTATGAAAACATAAAAAACACATAAAAGTTCATGTATGCTTTTGAGAACGACAAATGAAGTTTGCATAATAAAAAATGAATATCGTTAATCGAAATCGCTCAGCTCGATTGTTACTTACACATGGTAATAAATGTATTTCATTGTCAACATTTTAATGTCATCATATTATTCAGTCACAACCAACTGTTTGGGTAAAGTACACTCCTATTTAAACTGACAATAACACTCAAATATTCTGCTGTTTCTGAGTGTATATCGGAACATAACAAACCTCAATTGATGGTCTACATGCCACCCCTACAGCACTGCCTTTTAGTACTAATTACATACATCTCTTCTTAGAAAATTTTTGGTCCTATCAAATACTATGTATGAAATCTGTTACGTGGAATGAGTTTACAGTTATACGGACAAATAAAAGTGTATCTATGTTACTTGTTGCAATGTATGAATTTTTCCTGTTACCAGATGAAATAATTTAAACCGGATCTAGCATTATTAAATAGCTCTTCTGTCTCTGATAATAATTTCAACGAAAACTGACGTAATGTTGAAACTAACGTCGAAAGTTAAATCATTTGAACTATAAAAAAAATGTTCCTCAACTAAAATAACCATAGATACATGAAAATGCATAGATTTAGTTATCAACAACCGAACAGTGAAAACTGCATCAAAACCCATTAACAAGTTCATTTACTACAATATTATCACTTTTGTTCGAGTAATGTAATATCTTAGACGGCTTTGATGCTACTGGGAAGGCATCGCGAACACTGATGACAGAGCTTCAATACGACAGCACAATAAAACTACATAAAATGGGATGTCATGTGCAGACCGTACTCAGAAAAAAAACCATCTTTTCAAACTACGTCAATATCGTAAGTATTGAATTATTTTTCTACTCAATCAAACTGCAACTTATAATCATGTTCATGTTATTTATTCATTGAATTTTACTTCTCAGAACGCCTTTGTGCTATTATAAATTAATCACAATATAATCAGTTCTTTTATTGTTATAAAAAAAAAAAACAGCCCGAGTTCTCGGTTTTGTTGGCGTTTTTCCCATAAACCACGTATGATCGAAGCGATAATGGGTCAGTTGGTAGTGTACGGAAGTCGAGTTGATGGACGTGAGTTGGAATCCTCCTGCAATGAGCTTGAGCTTTCGATGAGGGATTAACATTGTGATAACACAATAGTATTGTGGTAGGCTTTATGTCCGCCTAGTCAAGCAAGCCTGTTATCACTCTCGAGTTGAAAATCTGCCGCCAAATACCTATTGGCGTATTTCGGCAGTTGCACTTGAGAGTCAGTCCCTCGAGTAGGCTTAGCATTCCCACCATCTTGGGCCACAACGTCACTTAACATCAGGCGAGATTATAGTCATAATGCTGAAATAAAAAAAAATGATGGTAAAATCACTACTTAGTGTATAGGTTTTTTGCCGTTTTGCAGATCTGATGATGAGTGACTGAACGTCGTCTCTGATTTATGTTATACACTTAGAGTTTAAGATTAGATAAATGTTCAAATAATAGTTTCTTTATTAAAATTAACGAAAATTTTGGTGCAAAATTTCATATCAATGAGAGAAAATGTGTTGTTCCTCATATATTTCGGGGGTAGCCGTATATCAAATTCGGGGATTAACTTAACAAACGATCCTTGAGTACTTAGTGAATCTCTTTTTTCTAAAGCTACCACCCTCAAGTTGAAAATCTGGCGTCAAATACAATTAGGTGAGTTCCGGCAGGGGCCTATAAAAGCCAGCAACGTATTTGCAACTCCTCTGGTGTTGTCGGTGTCCACAGGCGGCGGTGATCACTTACCATCAGGTGACACGCTTGCTAGTTTGCCCCGTATTCCATAAATAAAAAGAAAACTGGTGATATTGTATTGTTTAAACACAGATGTTATCAAATTATTTCATTTCGGAATTAGTTTTATTGAGTTTTATATAAATACAGTTAGATTGTAATATTACAATTCCTGTAATCTTAAACCCCACACTGGGGCTAGTGATATACACTGATATTTGATTTTATTATTGATATTTCATCGTCTACGTGCTGATTCATCTCATACACCATATTTAGCAGTTTGTCATAAGTTTTTGTGTTCCTTTTTGATACAAAAACTTTATTTTGACTTTCACATCAAGCTTTGATTTCAAAATACAGCGAAATCTGTGTAGTATGAAATGAAACCACAAGTGGATCGAACAAGCATGCACTGAGGTAACGATTTGTGGTTTTACTGTCAGAAGGATTTTGAATTGTGTATTTATTTTTGCCTTATTTTGAACTCAATAATATAATACCTACATAATCATGTACCATAAATATATCTTAGTCTAATTTATTTTATTATGTACACCTACGTGTATTCTAGATTATATACATTCTTATTCTTAATAATATTATAGATGCGAAAGTGAGTTTGTTTGTTTCGCTTTCACGCCTATACCGATTATGATAAATTTGGGTATAGAGATAGATGGGAACCTCGAGACGGTGATAGGCTGCTTTTTTTCTCTGAAAACTTCTAGGAAGTGGGGTAAAGAGAGGGATAAACTACGTATGAAACCGTACTAACGTCTTTCGATTAGTTTGACGTATTCAATATAAACGCAAGCGAAGCCGTACGAAAAGTCTAGTAATTCTAAGTGGAAAAGTTTGTTTGAATCCGCTAATCTTAGGAACTGCCAGTCGTAGTTCAAAACTTGTTTTTGTATTTGATAAACCAGTCGACGAGGTAGGCATAGAATATTTAACATCACGCTACCATCAATAGAAGCAAAGCTGTATTGATAAAAATTACAAAGACGGGTAAATAATATTATTTAAAATTTTGGACCCACGCGAACGAAGTCGCAGACACGGCTAGTACTATTATAAATCGAAATAGTATTGTTATAAAATAGTAGTACTTTCGCAAACATTTATTAATAGTTATCAATAAAATTTTAGTACAATTTTATAATAAGCACCCGACTGTTTTGACAATACAATAAATATTTTTTCAATAACTTATTCATATTTTTTTAATGATTTAATTTAAATGAACTACTGGTTTTTAGAACACCGTAAAACAAGTCTTTATACGTGAAAATTATTTTTAGTTTCAGTTCGATGTAATCCTAAAATGTGTTATATGTAAAGGTATAAACTTCATTGTGTTTGGATCTAACAGGTGGCGTCATGTGTGCTCCGCTGCTTATATCTAAGAACTCTGTAGACTTTAGCGACAGAGACTAGACGTATTGTGTAAGCAGTCCTCGGTCACAACAAAGGGTAACAAAGTGTACAATGGGCTTTTATTGTGGGTAGTGTTCAGAGGGTATTTGGCGGTGCCCCTCACCTGATAACTCCCAGACGTCTAATCGTAGCTAGCACGACAAGAATCTAGACGTAAAGGTATGTCCACTACATGAACAAAAAGCTTGGAAAATTCAAAAGACACATTGCGTAATCTCATTTTTTTGTTTTGTTTATTTGATAACAATGAAACCACATCAAATCAGACCGTGAAAATAATAGGATTCTAACTATACTGAAGCGTAAGAAAAAAAGTACTCGATTAGTGAAGTATGTCTATCGTTATCGTGATATCGTGATAACATACAGGGTCCGCACATACAGACACCCGGACTCCCGAGACAGAACTGTTTTAAACAGTTCTTTTAACTACTTTAAATAACTAAAATGGCATCACAAATATCATGAGTGTTAAAATAGTGTTTTTTCTTGATATGTGTGTGTATATATATATTTTTTTAAAGTGCAATATATGATAAATAGAGACATTTTAAGTTTGAAAAATCAGTTGTTTTGCGTGAAGTGACAGTAGTACCCACCTCAACGCTTCGCTTATGAGGCGTGCAAAAGCAGTACTATCCACTTAAAGGTGAGTAGTAGTTGATCTTAGTTCGGGTTTGTTAAATAGTATTTATTTCTAAAAGTATGTTTAAATGCGCATGATACACATACACAATTTGTGATTTTTTACATACGTACGAACTGATTTAAAAACAAAAATGTAATTAATATCTTTACGAAAGAATGCAAACTATATAGGTAAATTTATAAAGCCATGATCTATTTAAATACAACATTTCATCGAAAGCGTCAGAGCCGTTTCCGAGATACCTGGAATGTGTATATATATATATATATATATATATATATACAAGATTAGGTCTCTTTACGATATTAGATATGTTCATCCTTTTATTATTATTTGTTCTAGATAACTGAGAAGAGCGACGACCGAGATTTCTTCCAGTCAGCGGATAAAAATATGTCGTTGGTCAGCAACACAGCGTTTAATTTATATACAAGGCAACGTAACGTAAGGTATAAAGTACGAAAACGGCGCTTAGGAATGTCAAAACAATACCACTAGTTAAAAAACATGCTAGATAAGAGCGGGTAAAACGTTCGGGGGTTTTCAATCGTTTACTAACTATACGAGTCATTTTAATTGTTAATATCAGTATAGAGAGAGACTCATTTTCAGACTTCACTATTGTTCATTTAAAGTTAGTAAAATCATGATAAAATTAGTCTCCGAAATCATCGTAGGAAAACTTTTAAACTGACGTGTTCAATACTCATTTGTCAGCTTTAGATTTATTTCTTTTGTATTTCATAATTTTATCAATACACATATTTAAAACACAGATGCATTAAATTCGATGTTTTATTGTATATTATTACTATTCGTTTAAGTTATTTTTAATTGAAAATTAGCAGTTAAAATTTCAGTCATACTTACAATTCAAGTTATTAAAAATTTCGTATACTTAGTCTGCAGGATAGAGTAACAGATGAATGAAGTTAGAACATGAGTTGTAACGTAAAATACACAATCGTGACATACAAAAGTTAAATAGAAATAGGTTAGTTTCATACATATGTACATAATAATAAAAGATTATAATGTAACGCGTTGATACAAATTCGCATTGTCGCGGTTAAACTGGGAAGTGTATTATCAATACAGATAAGCGAGCATTGTTTTATAATGTGTAGGAACATATTGAGAACTGACCTGACGAGGACGCCATGGCACACGCGGCGGCCACGGCCAACATCACCACGGTTCCCGTGTGCATCCCGACGCAAACTTTTCAACTGTGACCGCGCTCTGTTTACTGAAGAGACATCTAAGTCAGCAGTAGGAGGACGCGCACGAGAACGCGCGTCGATCGATACGCCCGCCCACATCGCTACATGTATCCGATAACAAAAAGGGCTCAAGTCCATCTGAAGCAAACGTTATGACTCTATGTTTCGCATATAAGGTTTCACCTATTCAGCCCGTATCCACTGAATATCACGGTTGTGCATTTATCTACGAGCGACATTTCGAATAACGTTCCTGTGTTCCTATGGAATAGAGTCGAAAGTACCTATGTCTCGCACACCTGTGTATTCGCATCTCGACTGATATGCAAGTAGTTAATGTTATAAAGGAATCCTTCAATATTAAGTGACGGTTAGCCTAGTTCCGAGCTTCAGTGACATAAGCGATTTGTTTATTTCCTACAAGTATCTATGAATAATATAATGGATTGTAAACTTGTTTTCCATTATGTTAGTTTGATACAGATAAACGTGCTAAGCTGGCGAAGAACCGTTTCACAATGACTATACGTGACAATAACGGAAGTAAAATTTGACAACAACTGTTAAAAGTTAAGAAGTGTGCGAGTCAGAGGTCTCTCAATACGGGATTTTTATTAGCGCTGTAGTAATTTGTTGGACTAGGTATTGGAACCATCCAATGCCTTGCAAGCACGATGGGCATGCCCACAACCCTAATAGATCTGTGACGTCACACTTTCACGGTCACGGAGATCGATAGGCTGTCAATATCATATATCATAATCAACAAAATCGATTGATTAGTTTTGTGGTGTTAATGTGGCAGTGTAACGTGCGAACAAACATTTTACAGTTTTATTGACATTTTAGTGTTTACCCACGGTCATATATTATTTTATAAATATCTCCTTTGTTATGCACTAGATCAATCAGGAATAAATTCATACGCGGCTTCGCACTTGGCCTATTTTCGAGTGGCTATGACCACAAACTTCTTTGAGGACTGGATCCGCCCCTGGACGCTTGTCACCCGATGGGTTTTCACACGCACCCTTCTCGCCTTACCTCTAACTCATGCGCTTACGCATTACGAAAGGATATACAGTAAGATTTTTTTTTTAATCAGGTCGTAAAAAAGGCGGTTTACCTGCAATTCAGCTGTTGGGTATTCACTGACTGGTCTCGAAACGTGGAAAATGAAGAGTGGGTCACTGTGACTCGTCCGCCAACTCGCGTAACATAAAACCCTGCTCGATTGCTGTATGTACATATATATACTGGAAAGTTCTGGAATGCGACAACCCTAAAGTGTCACTATGCCAGTCACATACCTATATTTTTTTTTCCTGTTTGGTAATTACATGACAAACTTACTCTTGCAACGCTGGGCTGCGTGAGGAACGTATGGGTGTCATCGTCATGCCCGCTCTACAGGGAGCAAGCCAGGAATTAGACCGGGGCGCCAAAGAAGGGAGTGCCCTGGCGGTCGTTTAGTTGTAAAAATTGATATGGTAAATTTTACCAACAAATGTAAACTTCCGCATATCGGTCCCTTCGTTCGCTAAAAAAAAAATATATTGTTTATATAAAATATGTATAGAGACTGTATTAAAATTTCTAAAGGGCACTGCTTGAACTTATGTGAAGTTTCGGTGCTATGGATATATGGTAGTTTACTGATCAATAAAAATTACACACAATCTTAAGTGGCGACAATTTGTATATTTTTATCCGGGGCGACGTAATCGCTAGAATGGGCACTGCATCCGGTTAGCAGCACCCTCAAATACCCCCTAAAAGATATCACATCTCTCATTCTGACACTCAATATCCATACTACAAAAGACATGTCCGCCTCGCTAGCAATTATCCTTAAGTGTACGGTGATAAGGTTTTTTTAATGCTCGCCTGGCAACTACCCTGAAGTTGAAATCTACCGCCAAACCGATGGGTGTATTCCGGCAGTTGCCCTTGAGAGCCACTTCCTCCACAATGTTTAGCGTGTCTAACAACTTGAGCCGTATTGTCACTTAAGATTAAAACCCTAACTATAAAAAAGGCAACGAACAGCTTTCGCCCTTCACCTAGTATCCGACGGGTGTAGGATAGTTACGATCCAACCCAACGTAATTACAGTGACCCATCATAAAAAAAACGTTCATAATCGCAAAGTACATCAGTTTATTCAGCCGAGATTGCATTCACCAGAACAAAATTCATTTAACTTAGTTATTGCGCTCATGATGTGGAGAAAATTTATTCATTGAATACAATGTTGCATACATATACGATGTTAACGTTTATTCCTGGTCCCGATAGAGTTCCTGAAATTTTACATTACGTACACCCACATAAATCAAGCTACAAAGTTGAGTCGCGCGCAAAGAAAGGGAAACCTGGCGTTGTTAGTAATGAAATTCTCTTTAAACCCGTGAGATGTAAAGGAGTTAATATGGTATTAAATAAGAAAAGGTCACGTGCGACCACGAGTATACCGAGGATGGTACATATAAAGTATACATGTAGACTTTATATTCAAAGTTGTGGGACAGCGTAATTTATACATATAATGTATAAAAAAAAGCTTCCATAACATTGAGACTAAAGTATACATGTATATTCACCGTGTATACGGCTTTTCACAATGCCCGCCTGGCCAGCTACAACCCTCATGTTGTAAATCTGCATGTGTAGGTATATTCCGGCAGTTGCACTTGAGAGCCAGCCCCTCCACTGGGCTCAACATACCCGCCATCTTGGACTACGTCGGCAAAGATCATCAGGTGAAATTGTGGTCATACCACTAACCCTATAAACTATTAAAATATATATATCACGTCAAAACTAATGAACTAGTCGGTATAATATTATGACCATTCGAAGCGGAAACGTTCGTAGATGGTACTATGCTATTTAGATATTTGATTCCATTGCCCTTTTTTTTCATCTTTAGGCAGAAGCATTTAGAGGCATTCAGCGTACCCAGGTTGGGCGGTAACGACTAGTAAATATAGAAACATTCAGCGGTAAATAAAAAATAAAATAAACACCTATTCTACGACTACGAATTGTGTACTACCAGTGTCCACGATTTAGTTCGCGTGTAATTATAAATTTATACTATCATTACATAGTATAAAACAAAGTCGCTTCTCGCTGTCTGTTTGTCCCTATGTATGCTTTGATCTTTAAAACTACGCAACGGATTTTGATGCGTTTTTTTTTACATAGATTAGAGTGATTCAAAAGGAAGGTTTATATGTATAATATATGCATAATAATAGTAGATAAACACTGATAATTTTAGAGGTTCCTAATGTGATGTCGTGAATAAAAACATTTTATGTGCTTACATCGCAAACGCCGCCTTTTACCCTACAAGATCAAAATAATGTAACTACAGTATTGTACACCTTATAAAGGCCTACAAAAAAATCCACAATAGTATATTAGGTAAGACGCACAATACCTATTTTTCATCCATTACTTTTTCCAAGAAATAATGGTTTATTAACGAAACGATTTTAAGCAATACAGCATTAATTCTTATCCAATTATTTACCTTAAATATATTGTGCATTTAATATAGATCAACATGGCCCTTCACAGCGTGTAATTTCAACGAATATTTTCGAAGATATTACAGATTTAAAAAATGCAGGCTCATAGCGGTTGCGGCGGTACCGGCCGCGGGGCCAGCGGCGCGTGCCTATAAAAAATGCAAGGATATGTAAAAAAAAAAAAAACAAATCTGTCGAACCATTTTTGTTGAGTTTTAGCGAGAATAAAGAAAATCAATTTTAGGTGATACAAAGATCACCGGGACAGCTAGTAATATTATAAATGCGAAAGTTTGTTTGTTTATTACGTTTTCACGCCTAAACCGCTAAATCGATTGTGCTGAATTTTGGTATAGAGATAGATGGGACCTTGGAGGCGGTTATAGGCTATTTTTCTGGTCATAAACTTATTTAAAGTGGCCTAAAGAGAGAAATAAACATTATATGAAAAATTTTATCGCGTTATCCGGTTTGACAAAATCATTAACTTGATTTATAGTATAGTGGAGTGCTGCCGTCACGTAATGCGCAAACATCCATCGAAGCACTTTTAATCATAATTCGCTGATATACTTGTAATGCACTAACAATCGTTGAAGTACTTTCATCGTATTTTCTGCATATATAATATTTGCGCCGATATATATAACATAACATTCATAAGTATTCATGGCGTTGTACTATTTAAAGTAACAGCTATTTAACATTTCGTCCAACACATTATTTTCCTTATAAATCCTCTATACATGTTACTCCGGAAAGACTTAAAATTCTGCATGATTGTGAGAAAAGCTCTCAACGTTCATTTCAATATAACTGTAATGATAAAAATATTATCAGCTAGATACAAACTGATATATATATATATATATTTACAGCATACTTTCTATTACAAATAAGTGGCGACCTTTACATACTGCCATTACTACATAACATATTCACGTTAGTGCTTAGTAAACAATGAAATATTTATAGTTACATTGAATTGCTGTTTGAAAACCGTTTTTGTTTACCTTTTTATTATGTAACTAGATTATACGTGCGGTTCCGCTTGCGTTAATGTTGATTTTTTAAACAAATCTGATGACGTAATAAACAGTTTAATTCACGGGGTATGTTTACCCCACTTCCGAAGGGGTTTTCGCGAGAAAAAGTAGCCTATCACCGTCTCCAGGTTCCTATCTATCTTTATACTGAAATTCATAAAAATCGGTTCAGCGGTTTAAGCGTGAAAACGTAACAAAGAAACAAACTCGTAGTGGGCAGGCAAGACAGTTGCGACTGACGAACGTCATTTGTCCCAACGGCAGTCGCCACTGTCACTGGACTGTACTGAAGCTTACCATCAGGTGATGTACAGGTATTTTGCCGAGCTTGGATTTAAAAAAAAATACTCACTTTCGTATTTATAACTTTGTATGAGACTCTTTATCATGTGATTTGACAAAATCAATATTAACGTGATCGAAGTCGCGGGTAAAAGCTAGTCAATACTATAAATGTAAAAGTCAGTTTGTTTGTTGCGATTTCACTCCCAAAGTACTTAATAGATTACGATTAATTTTGGGATAGACCAAATTCCACACCACCTCCAAAGATTTAACGTGCCTACTAACTTGGGCCGTATCGTCACTTAAGATGAGGTAAGATTATGGCAATAACGCTGAACCTAACTATAAAAAGAAAGATAGATGAGTACTTTGGAAACACCATAGGCTACTTTTTCAAGTTTTTTTTTTTTTATAGTTAAGTTTTAGCGTTGTGGCCATAATCTCACCTGATCTTAAGTGACAATACGGCCCTAGTTGGTAGTCACGCTAAACCTCTGGAGGAACTGGTTCTCAAGTGCAGCTGCCGGAACACACATATTGGTATTTGGCGGCAGGTTTTTAACTTGAGGGTGGTTGCTAGCCAGGCGGGCATTGGAAAAAGCCCTACCACCATGCTATGGTTTCCTCACGATGTTTTTCTTCACCGAAAGCTCAAACTCATTGTAGGTGCTTGGATTCAAACTCACGTCCCTTGACATGAAGTCGTACACACTACCACTGAGCTATCATCGCTCTATTCAATCTTATAGGGTAGTCTTGAGGGAGGGGTAAACTTTGTATGAAACTTTTTATTGTGTCATCCGATTTGCTTCAAATTTTATAGAATTATTGTTTATAATTAATAATCCAAGCATGCATATTCTTTTTCCTAGTAAATTCATAATTTTAGCGTTAGCAATTTTTGTGTCGTTCGAAATTCAGAACTGGTTCACAAAATGAATAGGAAGTTTTCCCTAAAAATATATCTAAACAACCTAAAAATAATGTTTACACGTTTTTGTAGTTACAAGTTTATAATTTTGACAAGGAGTCTTACGACTAACAGTTCCAAAAAATGTGTTTTAAACTACCCGAAGTCCTTGGAAAGTGTGAATTATTTATTTTACGTCACGTTATTTTATTTTTCATGTTATTTCTTTGTATAAAACATCGGAATACATTATGTCAACGCAAAAAAAAAAAACTAAAAAATTCATTCGGTACTAAAGAATTGTTCATTCTGTTCACAAAGATATTGTTGTACCGCAGTGACTACTCTTATATATTAAGAAGAATGTACATACATTAAATTTTTGCCTAGTGTTTCGATATTCGTATTGTCAGTAAATAGTGTAAAATAAAGTATAGTATTATGATATTAGTCCAAGTGTGGGAATATTTTTAACGCGATCTGAAATCATTCTTGATAATATCCGAAAAACTATCTATGATTAGAAAATTGTATGAATTGTTTGACATTACTTATAAAAGTTACAATGTATTGTCGTACAAACATAAAAATACGTTTAAGAAGAAACTTGATGCCTCTGCACCGTAAAAGCTGTTTAATGTCTTTGGAATGTACTAGTATCTTCATGTCTATAAATATAAAATGTCTACAAACTTTATATGCAAGGCAAGACGCTTGTTGCTTTGAACATTTCTAAAGCTTCGGTGTTGCTTACCAGTAACTCGTAACTATTAAAGCAACTTTTGTTGAATTAATAAAATTAAATACATCATTTTCCCAATCAATAGATTTAATGAGAATCTATTTAAACAGATAATTTTGGCAGTATAACGTAAATTGGTGCAATGTACTGCAAATCTTCAAAGTTCATACGATGTCAAACAAGATGGTGATTTGGACAGTCACAAGCTTTTATGGAAACTAACAAATTATACTCGGACACATTATTAATAACCATTATCACTTATGCATACCACAAAACTATATCTTGCAATGTCACTAGTATTATATATATAACGTTGGACCAAATAACTTATGATTAAGAAATTAAATCTACAACACTGTAGATTAAAATCCGTCTTGAAAACTAGACGCATCAAATTTGTTTGACGCGTGAATATTTTTCCGCGTATCATTAATAGCAAACAAAGCGTTATGAATGACATTTTACGATAACATTAATATTATTTATTATTGATATTGGCTCTGTTGCGACACACATAAATCGCACAGTTTATGTTCCCAAAATGTAGACCCCAAAATAAGGATTAGTCATTTAGCAAAAAACATGTTCAAACAATTCCATATTTAAGCAAAATACTGCCGCATATCGACTAACAACCTGTTTAAGGTGCCTTTAGGGATCGTAGGTCAATAGATGACTTCAAACTAATACACTGACAGAATAATTTTAGCGATGATATTGAAGAACTTTACAGTGATCGCACTAAGTTCACGGAATTAATTAAAATCAAATTAAATATCTCGTCATGGTAATGAAATATAATACCTTCACACTATTCAATTAGGTCTCTTTGTTTAGGAAATAAGTACTACCATATGAACACTAAATGATAAATGATAATGTAATAAAAATGCTGCTTAAAACATGTACGTTACAAACAGTATCTACTCAAAAAACAGTGTAAACTATCTTTAATAGTATATAACCGTCAATCTCGCAACACGATGACAATTTCAAACAACGAGAAATTCATAGTTATATTTTTTCCATATTACATACTTATTATTTGAAATAAAAAAATGTCCCTTGAGTATCTATTTTCTCGGTATTTTGCCTATTACTGTCAGCAGCCATCCTGCAGTTCGGAAAAAATCATTCCTAAATAGGTACTGTACTTCAAAACTGCGAATTTCAAATCTACGTAGACCGGTCGGAATTACTTAGTCATTACATTTTTACTATTAATTCTATGTGTTTGTCCTTTTTCTGTATATCTTTTGGTCAACATTTTTGATAACATACATTGAACACGAATGTAACAAAAAAAAAATACAGATTATTCAAACATATTCGGCGTTTATACCATTCGTGTGCATGAAAAAGTCTCCTCGTACTGAAATTGAACATTCTTTGTCTGATATGCACAAATAAAATTATTTTAAATTAATAATAAGCAAGATACATTTGATGTTATTCTAATAATAACAGTTTGTTTTAAAGTTTTCATAAGACAGCCACTATGAGAACGATGTCTGAAAATCTGAAGAATATTATGAATTGGGGCTTAAACAATGAGTATCCAGTACGCATAACAACTAGAAATAAAACAAAAAAACAATTGTCAATCACAGACAATGGCACCGAAAACGTTCAGTGAGTGAAAAATTACTTTGCTTTTTATTATTTTTTGGTTGCTATATAATAAAAATGGCGTTTCTTCATCAGTTTCCAATAATTACGGGGCAATAAACCAGTGCAATGGATTACCGCATATTGATATTTTACGTTTTAATTTCTAAAAAAAATCGTTAATAGATGTGCGCGGTTGTGTTTGATATTTCAGTGCTGTACTGTTTTATAAAATATAAAGTTATGCGCGGTAGTGATATCCTATATATGATTACTTAAAGTAAAATAGTGCGAAATATTGTGTTTGCAATAATGAAGTTTCACAGGCGTTGCGGTGACAGAGTCACCCTCTTGAATGATAATTCCACAGCTGTTAGGAATTTTGTAGAGTTCAATCATGGTTTAATATTGAGTGCGGAGCCTTTAATCGATGATATGATATTTGAAGTGTCCATTGATAAAAAGGTAAGTAATTATATTTCCAGAAAATAGAACCTAACAAAGAGTCCAGTTTAATGTTTCTACCTTGCTACTAATACATACCTATTTATTTTATAAAATTAATTTTTTCTAAAAAAACGCAAATTAAGTCTTTTATATTAGAATAATTGTTTAATATATGTTTTATTGAAGTTCTACTGTGTATTAGGGATTTTTTCAAACATTGGTAGCCTAATGGATTTTTCAGTTATATCTAACTTTAGGGTAAGTGCGGTAAACTAGTTAAACATTTTATATTGTTATATACATATATTTGTGAACATTGTTTGATCTGATTTATGAACCAAATGTTTTTTGGCTAAATTATGAACTTAATAATTTGTGAGCTTTTACCTCATTAGTTTCTATCATGATTTTTTTAATAACTTTGCAATAGCTTGTGGCAGCATCTAAACAGACATGAAACTCCTTTTATTGATATTTCTTTACCAGTTCATGTATTATAATTGTTATAATATTCAATTTAGAATTTACCAAATTAAAAAAAAATATGATGTGTTAATATTAAATATTTATAAATGCTTGTCACTTGTGGGGATGCGCATGCTCCAGTAAATTTGGAAAAAGAATATTTGAATATAAATATCTCAGTTTGACCTACGATGATTTGCACATGAGACTTGACTATGATCAAACACAATTAAAACAGACAAGACAAAAACAGACACATTCAAAACTATTTCTAACTTTTTCAAAAATCAAAATTTTTATATACATAATATATTCCTCTACAAATAGTGACCTTTGAGAATGCATTGTTTAATCAATATTAAATGTAATATCTTTTATTAATACCCAATACAGAGTGTAAGTTTATTCCTTTGCTCTAAGGTCATATGAGTAAAGCCAGTACCAAGAACAAATGTTTTGGTGCAAATGTGCGTATGCATTATTTTCAGTATGATGTTATTAGTTCTGGCTGTAATGTTCTGGCAATAGAAAATAGTACAATTTGATACAACTCGAGAGATGTTGTATTGGATCAGGTGATTTCACCTTTTAACAGTATGTCTCCGTCTTTAATATATATTAGTTCATTGGCTTTAATATATAGTTTGTGCAACTGTTTAAAATTACCAAAATTAAAAACAATAGTTTTAGATTCTCTTCATTTTCTACAGAGATTGAATTTCTCTAAATCTTGTACTAATTGTTTAATTCTAGAATCAATCATCACATATTTAGTCTCTGTAAGTCTGATGTAAGAAGCAACAGTCATTGGTATGTGTGGTTCAGTATAACCATGGCTGACTGTGTATATCATACTGGAGTAGAATAGTGTAGTATATATACTTCATTTAAAAATTATTTTGATAGTCAATGATTTACAATTATGATTATAATAATTATAATTATGTATAGTCAAAAATATCTACAATGGTTTTGGACAATAAGGATTGAAGTTTTATTAAGCAGCATAATATTTTGGCTATAAACTACGATGTTGTAGTAAATCTTTGTAGTATAAATTAGTTGTTACAATAATTGACATGTTTCATGGCACAGTTCTAGTACCCACTATTGTATGTCTCAGTGTCAAGTCATCAATTAAATCACCATAACATTTTCTGTAAGGTACATTTTAGAAATTATGTTCTTTTGACCCATTTTATATATACAATGTCATGTGTGTATGTATGTTTCACACTTCGAAACAATTGAACTGATTTTGATGTAAGTTTCATACAATCATCAGCTTAGTCTAGCTGGTGATCCTGTTAAATTTAGTAGTGACTGAATCAATAGATTCTTTTTCTTGGCATCTGCTTATAGATATAGATTTTTGTTTACTATGGTAAGGGGACAAGTGATGGCTGTTTATATGATTACTTTATTTAACACATCCAAGAGTAAATTCAATAACTGTAATTAAAACAGTAGGGCTATATCTAACAAGGATCTTTATGTTTTTATGGTCACTATGTAAGCAGTATGGAATTTTAAGAAGACCAGTTTGTCATAGAGTAATTATACTTTTGAAGCGATTAATGATCAGTTTGTAGTGTGTATAGATCCTGAGTCAAGGGATATAATTCTGAATCCATCTACAATGAGCTTGACCTTTTGGTGAAACATCTTGATGAAATTATAGCATGGTGATAGAGATTTTTGTAGTGACCACTTAATTAGCTACCACCCTTATGTTAAAAATCTACCACCAAATTCCTATAAGTGTATTCCAACAGTTACGCTTGAGAGCCAGTCTCTCCAATAGGCTTAGCATGTCCACCATTTTGGGTTACATTCTCACTTAGCAATAGGTAAGGTTGTGGCCATAATGGTAAACCTCAATTATAAAAAATATAATTGTAGATGAATAATTACTAATAATACACTTCCATTGATTTTTTTAAATATTCTGATCATGTTGTCTTCACTTTTATTACTTAACTAAAATAAAGCTTTGTGAAAAGTGTTACTTGATGGTTCATAGGTAAATGTTTGGAATGGCAGTCTCGAGATAGGAGTCACTATATTAGATCCTGAATACATGGAGCTTCCAGCAACTGCTACTAAACTTAGGAACACAGCTTGGGTATGTCTATTCAGTTATCTGTCTATTATATATAGCAAACTTTCATTTATCACCTTATTGACTTGGTACTTGATATGCATATTCCTTTGATAATGTAAACACAAAATAAGAATGAATTTTATGGTCATGAGAAGTTCAAGGGACAAATGGTAATAAATTTGGAGATACCTGTTAGTTATTTAATATTATATATTCAAGATGTGGCAGTAATATGTACTGGGATTTCAACATTAAAGAAATTCAGCTACAATTTAAACTGCATTTGAATTTTAAGAAATGGAAAGCATTAAGAATACATTTCGAAATCTTTAGGAAAACTAAGCTTTTGAGTAAAGGGTAATATTAGGTTATGTATAATGTAGTAGTCACAGCATATGCTAGGTATTTTTATTTCGCATCTAATTTAGAAGATATAAAAACTAATTTGTTACATTTGAGAGCCTTTCTCACGCTTTTTATCAGACCTCAGATGTTAATGAAAGTTTGCAAGTGTTATTAGAAATTATTTGGACTTTATATACAAAAAAATAAACTGTTACTACAGTGATGATGATGAAGATACTGGTGTGTGGAGTAATTATTGTAGGAATTTAATTGAATGAGTAACTATTGAATTATTTTATCTATTTATATAATATACATTCTAATTGCTAATGCTCTGACAGTGCATCAGAAAGACGTGGAGTGCCACAAGTCAAAGCAATAACGGAAATGATTAAACTACTCTTTTGTTTTAGTTATTATTATTTAACAATAAGTTAAACTATAAATCGATTTATTCACTTATCTAAATATTTCTTCAGTTATTTAATTACATAGTTAGTAGTTTGAAAGTACTTATACGCTAGAATAATTTAATAGGAAAAGTCTTATCACAGTGTAATGCCGAATAATTTGAGTGATACATCATTTCCTCCCAGATGGAAATTTGTAATCGGATTGTTAATATACTTCTGTAATTAATAAAAAAACACTTAGTAGTAATCAAGGAAAACCTCATCAACTGTGATAAATAGGTGATAGATGATCCAGCCTAACTCCTGCATTATAACTTTCAAAGTATCAGCTGATCAGCTGACGGTTTTTCGACTGAGATACGGGCAGCTGATATATGTTTATCCGTAGTTACATATAAGGTGCCACCAGGGTAAATTTTTAGTTAAGAGGTAATTTAATCAGTTTTTTTTTTCTTTATGTGTTGGAAGCTATCACATCTCATTCCACCCACCGAACCTCAGCTGATGTTCACGAGACTTTATGATACTATGTCCTGATGTGTCACACCAATTATGGTTTCGAGAAGAAATAATAAACCATATTTTTACCTGACTCCCGTACTATATATAAGTACATTTGTTTTATCACTATAAAAACATAACAAGCACAGTTATGATAGCTCAATGGTAGCGTGTAGGAATGCCGCGTCATGGGACGTTAGTTCGAATCTAAACACCTTCAATGAGTTTGGGCTTTTGGTGAAGGAAACATCATGAGTAAACCAAAGCATGGTGGTAAGGCTGTTTTCTAATGCCCGCCTGGCTAGCTACCACCCTCAATTTGAATAGCATACGCCTATAATACTTAATCATCTTAGTCTGTGCCTAAGGGTACTGTGTAATATATTCAATTGAACGCTGAAACGTTTAAGTTTGATTGGTTTATCTTGTTTTTAATATAATTATACTTTCTCTTTTAATAACAGCTCTCAAAGATTAGTGTCACCGTATAATTTTATACTATGTTTCTTCTGAAAGGTATGTTGCCTCGAGTATTTATAGTTGTCTTCTTCCCGCAGATTATGTCCGGAAATTCTGTCGTTAAAGATGGTATAACACTGGTCGATTCCTACGGGCCTGAACTCGATGGTCTCCGGGAAGGTGAAACTATAGGTGTCATGCGTACTAGTAAGGTAATGTTGGTATATATATATATATATATATATATAACCCTGTTTTATTAGCCACCTCGTAAGGAGATTATGTATACGTGGCCCGTCCCTTACTAAGTACTAGGTTTTGCGTGTGGCATCGCTCGCGTTAATATTGATTTTGTGAAACAAATCGGTTGACGCAGTTAAAACTTTCATACCTACCTATATTTACTCCCACTTCTAATATGTTTTTCGAGACAAAAGTAGAGAAAGTCCCATATATCTCTATACCAAAATTGATTATAATCGATTCAGCGCTTTACGTAACACACAAATATACATACTTACGCATTTAATAGTTACGATTTCGAAAATAATTAATCGTTAATTATTTGCTTCTGACTGGTGGTATTCTTTAATCGGGCCGGTTTATTCTGCAGGGAGAGTTGATGTTTTATATAAATGGCCGGTGCCTGGGAGTCGCTGCGAGGGATATGCCAATGAGGCTGTTCGCAGTGATCGATCTATATGGGCAGTGTGTACAAGTGTCTATAACGAATGCCTGTGGCTTACGTCCAGTCATGGATATGACCGGCTTAGATCAGGTATATATAAAATTAATTTAAATATATTTTCTTCCTTCTAACTCTAATTCCACCTAAGTAGAGTCGGCACGACATGTGTCCTTCCACTCTACTCATCTCAGTATTCACACTTTTTTTACATATATCATTCCTCACACAGTCCATCTATATCTTGTTCGGACTTTCTCTTTCTCCTACATCCATCCACCTTCATACTTATCATTTTTATATGGCTTTCATCTCTTCTCATAACATCCCCTTACCTCGCTAACGTTTTAATACCAAATTTCTTCATCACTAGTGCTATTTCCATATTTTCTCGAATACCTATTTGCATATAAAATAAATATGAGGACATTCTTATAAAGGTTCTGTTCTGTTCCCTTATTAGTTATATTCATAATACAAACGCTTCAAGTAGATTGGCTATAAACAGAGTTCACTTTGAAAAAGTAGAGGTAGAACACAGTACAGTACGTATTACGATTGTGTATTGACGTAATACCCCCTCTCCTCGAAACTTAAACTGCGTTCAATTTAGCCCACGCAATGCTCAAAGCAAACCTGAAGTCGTTCCACATGACGACCATGCTCGTTGTGGTCGCGGCAAAGACGTCAGTAATGGCGCCACTATATTCATTCGCATCGACCCTTCTGGAACCGTGGGTGGTGGTGCGCATTAAGAAAACCAGCGCCATCTAAATATAAAGAAAAAGAGTCAGTCACGTTTGGTTTCTCTAGCAGACATCATAGGTAAACATAATCATTCTCAGTAAATTGTTTAATCGCTAATTGGAAGTCTCGGTAATCAGGTATTAACAAAATAAATCACTGTTAATACTTGTGAAACGTGATATATGATTAATTCGATGTGAAATATTTTAGATTGTGGAAGACCCGAATAACGACGACACCATGACGTCGAGTGACTTAGGTGCTGTCGCACTACCCTCAGACGGATACCCGAAATACCCGCAGCATATTTACGTACCGATGTCATCGGACAGCGCCTGTGCACTGGGTAAGTAATTGCTATAACCATAATACGATGATCTCAGTGGATGTGAGTTCGCATCCACCTCCAATGAGCTCTAGCATTCGCTGAAGGAAAACATTGTGAGGAAACTATAGCATGATGGTAGGGCTTTTTCTAATGCCCGTCTGGCTAGCTACCATCCTCAAGATCAAAATATGTCGTCAAATAACAACAGGTGTGTTCCGGCAGTTGTAATTGAGAGCCAGTCCCTCCAGAAGTTTAGCATGTCGACCAACTTAGGTCGTATCGTCACTTAAGATCCAGTAAGATTATGGCAATAACGATAAACCTTAACTATAAAAAAAATGCTTTATTTATTCGGTATTGCCGAATTTGTATTCATAGATATCAGATACAATTAATAAAAAAACAAAAAATATGTAATTTTTTTGTGAAAATCAATTATTGATTCCCTTGCACAACGTGTAATTAGCATTACGCAGGCGCAGGAGAAGCACCTTCTAAAACGGACTAAAGCGTACCATGGCGACACTCTGGATCCCGTGTTTCCAGACACCAAGGACACTGCCCACACTTCTTCTAGAAGTATACATACGTAGATAATAAATAAAAAGGTCGGGATAAACAGTATCCTACTACTTTAGTCGGACCAAGTAATATTCAAATAACAAAATGTTATTAAAATCGGTTGAGCGGTTTCATAGGTTAACGTGGACGACATCATGACGCTGGACTTTTATATGTATAAATTCATAATAATATTCTTCACATAATCATCTCGGCATCTTTAAAACTATTTCTCTGATGCGCTTCAGTACATATATTTATTTCACGACATGCTACATTTCACATTCATATGCTACATTTCACACCCACTAACAACGGAAATCACGTCGATGCGTAGTCAGTGAAAAGAACACGAACGAAGTCAAAGGTATCAGCTAGGTTTTTAATAAGTGTGTCTTAAATGTAATCTAAGCTTGATGAAGTGCGTGGGTTATTCGAACAAAGAAACTCCCACCGTTTTAGATATTTTTATCACAATGCAGTTACGGGCTCATATTACTTGTTTTCTATTGTAATTCTTTGGAGATATTGATACAATAAAGATTTTCAACTCGAATCTCAGGGTTAGCAAACAATAATACATTGACCTTGGTTACTACCTTCAATCTGTATATATACCAATATAATCACAGATTGCAATGCTCATGTGAAATTAAGTACAAAATGTAGTCTGTTCTTGTATTATTTTTTATAATGTTTTTTTATAAACTTACTTTCTTGTATGTCTTGTAGTCTGGTGGAAATTTGATTTTCAATCAAGATCCCGATGAGCCTAGATACTTGAAATTTGAGCCCAAACCCAGAAGTAGATGACAAACATTGCATGAAAATATGAAAAAAAAAGTTTTTTTTTTGTTGATTATAATTTCATAATTGATTTATAACTAAATTTCCTATCAGCTATATACTTGAAATGTAACGAACATATGACCAGAATACATGAAAATTTCATTCACATAGTAATAAATATATAATAATAAATATGTACGCATAGTATTAAATATGTATAATATTTTTTTAACAGACTAAATTTAATTAGCTGTCTTATTTTAGTAGTCAGTAGTTCAACTATAGCGCTACGTATCTCGTTCGGGATGGTTTAAAAAAAAACATTGTTTCGTTTTATGGGATAAAATTATCCTAAATGCTGGTCCATAGTTAGGTTAGGACGAATGCTGTATTGGGCACTAATTACTACTAGGATTGATTGACCGATGCTACAGTGGCGTATTTTCACTTTTGCCGCCCATAGAGTATCCAAATTTTATCATCCCTACCTATCACTACAACTAGATTCCACATAGAACTACGGCAATTGTAGAAAAGTCAAACGTTATAAGCCTTCGATTCTAAGTAGTGAAACATATAATCTAACAATATTTAGATATTTACGTATAATATATAAGCATGAACCATTTCAGTGTGTAAAAAACAGTTAAATAAGAAAGTCAGGCGTATTCGCCTTTCCGCGTTACCCCAGGATGGCGACGGACGGCCGTGGGGTTTTAGTGGTATTATTAAAAGGCCTGTTTATCTATAAAAATATATACGGTGATTATAACTATAAATACCATAACGAATATTCTTAGTGTAAGTATTTGGTAATATAAAAAAAATCAACTATAAGCGACGTATTATATTTATTCAGAAATTACTCCTTTACCCAAATAGTGCAGCATATGTATAAATAGGGGGGTGTTTTTCACGGTGTCTCAGGGCGACACCTAAATCCGGCTCTGGTCACAGGCTCCCTCGAGACTGAATACGTAACTGCAGATGTATATACTTCACAGTGCGGCTTGTAGTATCTCGTTAGGCGTAAGGAGTTCCCGAGGGCATCATATGCATACCTCTTACCTGTAACTCAAAGCAACAATGTAGAAATGCTTAATGCTCTAAATGAAATGTGAAAATAGTTTTTCTGTATGAATTTACCTATCTTCTCTACATGGCATAAAATAGTACTAGAGGTAAATATACATACATATTAACTACTAGCCGTGCACTTCGTTCTCGTGCAACTAAATATGATTTAATGAATTTTGCAACTTTTTTCAATACAGCATTTCTCCTATTGGCGATAGCGTGATGTTAAATAGAGGTCGGTATCTTCAATGCGGCCATAACTCACTGCCAATAGGTAATAGGTATCCGTAAATCCGGGAAATAGGCATTCCTCTCGGTAAGCTACCGCCCGATAAGCCTTCTCAATACGACAGGTAAAATATACGAGTGTCCTCTTCCGAACCGACTCCAATCCATTGTCTCAGACAATTGTCTTTTACCACATGAGCAATTCGGCTTTCGACTGAAGCACTCGTGCACCCACGAAGTGCTCCACCTCACCGAGTGCATTCTCTGTAATTTCACGGAGCGACGCCGCCCTAGGCGCATGTTTGCCGTTTTTTTGACATAGCCAAAGCCTTCGATAAGGTCTGGCACGAAGGTGTCATATTTAAACTCAATCTCTTTCAAATTCCGGACAGACTGCATAATCTTTGCTTACCTATCGGACCGCTTGTACTATAAAGTAAGCAGAGCCCTATCCTTGCCTCACTCAATATTCTCAGGAGTCCCGCAAGGCTCTATCCTAGCGCCAAGCCTGTTTAACTTGTTCGTTAGCGACATACCCGAATTTCCCTATGTCACAGTAGGCTCCTACGCAGATGACATAGTCATCTTCAGCTCGGGCAGGAATAGGATTCACATGTACTACCGCGTCCAAAGGGCCGTCTTTACGTTTGGGTCTTGGTGCCTCAAATGGCGCATAGGAATAAACCCAGATTGTCATTCGCTCAAAAAATTCGATTAAGCTGTCAAAGCTCTTACGACTAACAGCGTAAGTCAGGTCGAAAAAAAAAGTTAAATAAGCTGGCTCAATGATTTTTCTATTTAATATAATAACAATTTTTGGTATCCGATAGGTAGTGTCTAAGATTGGCGCGTTTAAACAAACAAACTTTACCGCTTTATTATTATAACTAGCTGGACCCGCGACTCCGTTCGCTTGGACCTAAAAGTTATTAATAATTTTTTGGCTGTTATTGTAACTTTTGATCAATACAGTTTTGCTTATATTGATAATAGATTTTTGCAATTCGACCTGTAGCTCTGAAGATGCCAACAAACAAACTGGTCCACTTTACATTACTAATATAAGTATGTATTGATTTATTCTTACAGTTGCTCAGGATCGCTTAAGATTTCATCCGAGGTGCGGTATCCTTGTCAAATTATCAGCGAATAATAAGTATGTACCAGTTAACGAAAAAAAAGGTATTTGCGTTATCAGAGATCTAGATTGTTTTTATTGCCTACGGCTAATATTTTTTCAGGATAGCTGAAAGGGCCCGCCCTTTGGACGATTACAACAATGGAGTAGTTATGACACACCGTCCGCTCTATGACAACGAGCTCTTTGAAATACGTATCGACACTCTTGTCGATAAATGGAGTGGTAGTATAGAGGTAATATATTGTTAATAAAATGATTTATAACACTAGGTGACCCGTCGAATATTTCGCATATTATCGACATTCATTTAAGAAGTCTCTTAAGAATATCATCAGCTGATAGGATTACTAATAGGAAAAAAAAATCGATAACTATTATAAGGGTGGCTGCATTGATTTACAGGAAGGCCTATGTGACACTCCATTAAAAAAAATAAAGAATTATTGATGCATTATTTGTCTATTTCTATATTGATTGTTATGTTATTTTTGTATATTATTGTTATTTGTTATGAAAAATAAGATACTTGAGTGGCAGCTTACGTCTTTCTTCGTCATGTGCGTCATACCCTCTTTTTTCTACCTGTGCAATAGGATTTGGTGGAATTAGTTTCGAACAGAAAAGACAACATAGCTGCTCTATAAGGTTGTCTATGACTATACACTCAGTCCTTCTTAATGTGAGCTGCACACTGCTTTGCTTATGATTTGACTCCATAATTTATTTATTTATTTTTATTGTTAATTATAAATACGAATATTAACTTAAACGTTTCGCATCCGCCGGGCGTCCCGTGACAGCTAACTTTTTTATTTCTGGTCGAAGGTGGGTGTAACAACACACAACCCAGCGACTATACGGTTCCCCTCGACGATGACCAACATGGATTCCGGAACTATAATGATGTCCGGCTGTAAGGTCCTAGTGAACGGACACGGGACATGCAGGGAATATGGGAATGTCAATTTGGACGAACTGAAAGTAAGTATAGAACGGAAACATCATCATCATAATCTTCATGTCGTGTTCCCAAGTTATTTGGGATCGGCGGCTATGTTTTCTTCTTTCATCTCATTCCTCACACACTCTATCCGTCTTTTCTGTGGTCTTCCTCTTCCTTTCCATCCTTCACCGTTCATATCCATTACTTCTCTCGCCACAAGTGTTTCCCCTCTTCACATGACATACCTGAACCAAGAGAAACGATTCCCTTTCAACTTCTCTACCAATGGCGTCACTATCAAACCGCCTCTAAAATACTCATTCCTGACTTTACCCATTCTCATAACAGCACATTTTTATCTCAACATTCGCATTTCTGGTGCGTGCTATCGACACTCATCAGTCTTTTTTTTTTTTTTTTTTTTTTTGTACTTAAGGTTTAGCGTTATGGCCATAATCTCACCTGATCTTAAGTGACGATACGGCCCAAGATGGTAGACACGCTAAACCTGTGGAGGAACTGGCTGTCAAGTGCTGCTGCCGGGACACACCTATTGGTATTTGGCGGCAGGTTCACATCTAGAGGGTGGTAGCTACCCAGGCGGGCATTAGAAAAAGCCCTACCACCATGCTATGGTTTCCTCACGATGTTTTCCTTCACCGAAAGCTCAAGCTCATTGTAGGTGCTTGGGTTCGAACCCACGTCCCTTGACGTGAAGTCGTGCACACTACCACTGAGCTATCATCGCTTCAATTCTTCTTCTTACTAGCCCAGCACTCCGATCCATACAACATGACAGGTCTCATACTGAACTTTTACCGTTCAATATATGGGGCATGCTGCAGTTGCAAATTTATTTATTTAGTTTATTTTATTTTATTTATTTTTCTGTACTATAATAGTGTTAATTCACACAGATTATGAACGCTGCCACCGGAAATAGGCGATCCTGTATCTCAGGTGGCAGTACAGATAATGTATTAATTAACTGACACATTACACAACCACAGTGGATATATGAAATATATAGATATATAGATAATATAAATATATAGAAATGTAAATACAAAAAATAATAAGAATAATTGAATAGAGATAATGAATCTATAAGACTAATCATTAAAATATTGAAGTTTAATTTAACAATGAAACTACAATGACCTAATTATGAGGGTTAAGTATTAAAACCCAGTCCACTCTAAATCTCAACCAGTAATAGTTACTCAGTTTGTTAATAATTTAGGTTAAGAAGCCGAGACTTACCTTCATTGTGCCCGAGATCTGTCCCCAAATCATCCACCCTGAGTTTAGAACTAAAAGATGTCTCTCTTGATTCCGTACATTGGTTAACGAGTTCAAAAAATACTTTAACAATAATTAATGACGTTTTGGATTCAAAAACATTTTCCAGGAACAGGACACTGTCGGTTTGATGAGAAAAGGCAATGGGCAATTGCATTACTATATTAACGGTGTCGATCAAGGCGTTGCTGCCGATAGAGTTGAACAACAGGTGTGGGGTGTCATCGATCTCTATGGCATGACAGTTAAAGTAAGTTATTTTGTATGACAGACTGACAGGTGTGACATTGACTGTATGTGTAAATACACTAGGTGTGTTCTTGACTTGGTTGGCGTGGAACTAAAGATTGTTTCCAAATTTTTGCCCCTTGTAACTTTTTTCAATATAGATTTGCTTCTATTAGTGACAGCGTGATGTTAAATAACCTTAAGCCCTCCTTCTCAATGATTAATCTATTAAAAGAAATGAAAAGGTTTTTTGAAAGCTGGTTTGTAGTTGCTAAGATAATTGCGTTCAAACAATCTTTTGCGCTTTGTAATATTATAATATAGATATATTTATATGTATATATAAAAATCTAATGTTTTAATTGAAATTTAGGGATCCTAGCGTTTTAAATGTTTAACATAAGCATGCCTTAGTATTTTTTATGAAATCTTGGGCCATATCGTCAGTTAAGATCAGATGAGATTATGGCCATAACAATAAACCTTAACTATTAACAAAAAAAAACCACCAATCGCGTTGGGACAGTAGACCGTTGGTATCTCCAGGAAAATTAAAATATCTGTTTAACACTCGCACTATATACTATTTTCTTATATTAATTCAAGATTCTTAAAGAAAATGGTTATATTTTTAGGTCTCCATAGTAGACCCCTGTGAAGATAGCAACATCGCTAATGCCCCACCAATAGAAGCGACACCGGGACAGTCAATCGCGAGTAAGTATTATATAATGATTCAAAATATTACAAAACATTTTAGTCCTTCAATGAAAGCCTAATCTAAATCTTTTACAGTTGAAATAGCCAATACATATCTAAAATAAATGGTAACAAACGTTCTAATGATGCATGAATACTAACATAAATAGTGGTAAACCTTGTTACAGAAACGCGACTTTCCGTCTGTTAGTATATACACATTTGCCGAGAGGTTTAACATCCGTAAAAGTGATTTTACTTTGCCGTGTTACTATAAAAAATAATAGTTAATGCAGTAACGTAGTTTTTACTTACCTGTATTACTATAAAAAGAACAATTCGTACGGCATCCTAGTTTTTACTATGCTCTATTTAAAAAAAATTACTCGTACAGCTCCTTAGTTTTTGCGTAGCCGTATTTTCTATAAAAATAATAGTTCATGCAGCCTCCTACGTTTTACTTTGCTCTATTGATAAAAAAAGAATTGCTCGTGTAGCACCGTAGTTTTTTCTTAGCCGTGTTACTATAAAAAAGAAAAGTTCGTGCATCGTCCTACTCATTATTTTGCTCTATTATTATAAAAAAAAGAATTGCTCGTGCAGCACCGTAGGTTTTGCTTAGCCGTGTTACTATGAAAAAGAAAAGTTCGTGCATCGTCCTACTCATTATTTTGCTCTATTACTATAAAAAAAGAATTGCTTGTGCAGCACCGTAGTTTTTGCTTAATCGTGTTACTATAAAAAATAATTGGTCGTGCAGCACCTTAGTTTTTGCTTAGCCGTGTTACTATGAAAAAGAAAAGTTCGTGCATCGTCCTACTCATTATTTTGCTCTATTACTATAAAAAAAGAATTGCTTGTGCAGCACCGTAGTTTTTGCTTAGCCGTGTTACTATAAAAAAGAAAAGTTCGTGCATCGTCCTACTCATTATTTTGCTCTATTATTATAAAAAAAGAATTGCTCGTGCAGCACCGTAGTTTTTGCTTAGCTGTGTTATTATAAAAAAGAAAAGTTCGTGCATCGTCCTACTCATTATTTTGCTCTATTACTATAAAAAAAGAATTGCTTGTGCAGCACCGTAGTTTTTGCTTAGCCGTGTTACTATAAAAAAGAAAAGTTCGTGCATCGTCCTACTAATTATTTTGCTCTAGTACTATAAAAAAAGAATTGCTTGTGCAGCACCGTAGTATTTGCTTAACTGTGTTACTATAAAAAAGAATTGCTCGTGCAGCACCGTAGTTTTTACTTCGGTTACTGATTTTAATAAAAAAGAGTACTACTCTTGCAGTACCGTACTTGAACTTGTAGAATAACAAAGAACAAGATAGATTTAGTGTAATAAATAAACGAAGAGGGACTATCTCAAAATAATATTGTTCTCTCTTTCATGTAACAAAGTGTGGTTAACCATAACACGTTCTTGATATTAACACATACATCCCTTCTAATTACCACGAACCGCTACAGAGTTATCACTTAGAAAAAAAATAAGATGACATTAGAATAACTAATGTGGCAACACTGTTCGTATGAACGACGTACTTGGTTTTATTCGCAGGTAAAGTTCGACTGAGAATTGACGAAGATACCCTTTTGTTTCATACGCTGCGTGATTCGAATGTTATTATTATTAACGATGGTAAGACTGCTCATAGGCCTAAGTAAGTATTATTCAATATTGTAAATAACTTGAATTTTTTATTTCCACATTATATTATTACCTACGCGTATTTCAATTTGATGGTACAGCGCAACTTATGTGTTGTTCAAAGCATTACTGTCACGTTGGAAGATCTTCTAAAAACACATTCTTGATTGATTAATACAATTTAATCTACGTAATACTGAAACTAATCTTTTCATGATATAAAAATTGTATTTAAAATCTAAAATTAATAATATAAAAAGCGATTATAGCTCAGTGGTGGTATGTAGGAACGCCACGTCATGGGACGCTAGTTCGAATCCAACCACCAAGCATAGTGGTAGGGCATTAGGGCATTATCTAATAACAACTAGTGCAAGTTTAGTTCCTGATTCATATGACGTTTAGTTTTTGGAGTTAAAGTTTAACGTTATGGCTACAATCCCTTCTGATGTTAAGTTGAGACGTGGCCCAAGGTGGACGACACGTTAAGCCTTGTGGAGAGACTGGCTTTCAAGTGCAACTGCCGGAACACACCTATAGGTATTTGGCCGCGGATTTTCAACTTCAGGATGGTTTCATCATTATGTTTTCGTACACACTGCTAACAGACCTATCATCGCTTCATCATCTTCCTTAAAATACGTTTTTTTTATTAATAATAATATAAAATTAAAATTTTATCTGTAGTGAAATTAATATTTGCAATAACTCAAAAGCGTTTGGGTTTTCCGTGCAACATGTGTTCCTTGTTCATTCCCTCCACTTTGAAAGATAAACGTACTTAAGGAGTAAACTCCAGTCGTACTTCAGAGCTTACACACATATCCATACACACATATATATACACACATACATACACACATACATACACACAAACATACACACAAACATACATACATTTGTATTACACGAATTATTATTCGTTGTCATTATATTCGCAGCGCTTTCGAACACTTCAACAACGGTATAGTGATGACAAACCGAACACTAAAGACCAACGAATTATTCCAAGTGAGGCTCGACTTGGTAATACCGAAATGGGCCGGAAGTATTGAAATTGGGGTCACGCAGTTAACGGCAGATGATATACAGCTTCCTTTCAAAATGAGTAGCGCTAAGTTAGTATTATTATTCTTAACTATAATTCCCACATGTCGTGTCTGTCTGTCTGTCAGTTTGAACTCGATAAACTTTATATCACAGATTAACAAAACTTTTATGAGCTACGAATGATACGTTTTCTTAGATAACACCTCCCACCTCCTTCCCCCTATAAGTGACAACGTATTTTATGAACGTACCCTAATGTGTTTGTGAATAATTTTAGATCCGGTACTTGGGCCATTACCGGCGAGGATGTGATTAGAGACGGGTGTATAATTATACCTCAGTATGTCCGTAATCTTAACCGATTAGTGGTTAGTATATGTAATTTTTATATACCCTACAGTTTTAATTAGTGTCTGTGAAATGCTTGTAAATCTACAATGGAATAACTATTAAAAAATTATTGAAAAATACGGTAACACACGGAAAATGTACTATAATTTGTTCTATAGAACCAAACATGGATAACAAAATAACATGAATTTTAATGAGATTTTTTTTTTCTTCAAAATGCAATAAAAAATATTTAAATTAAATTAAAATTCGACTGTCCACTTTAAAGTTAAGAAAACTATGTGGAATCTAAAATGGAATTAAATTTTTAATATTGAATTTTGAAACACGAAATATTACGTAAGAATGAATTTCACCCATATATAGAGATTTTCTTAACCCCCCCTGAATACGCTTAAGTAATTAATGAATAGCCTCTTATCACTAGGTCTAGTGTCACTGATACTGTATTCCGATTTGTACCTTCGTGTAACAGAAACAAGAGTTATTATACATTGCAGGAAGGTGACACGGTGGGCGTGATGCGTAAAGATATGGGCATATTGCATTTCTTCGTAAACGGCGTAGACCAAGGTCCCGCCGCGTTTAACATACCCGAACACGTATTCGGTATCATAGGTAAGGTGTACATTACTAAGCCCTTGTATAATGGCAAGATATAATACATAATTATGTAGGTAAATATCACGTAGAAATCTTCAAGGTTCATATAACGAACGAAGTCGTAAGTAAAGCTAGTATTATTATAAAATAAGGACAAATTATGTATGTTTATGAATTATAATTAATTATTAAAATTATAATAAGACGATATTAAGACGACAATATGACAGGGAAGGTCTTAGGGAATGATTACTTGTTACGACATTTATAAAGCCAGTAGATTAGACAGGATTACCTGTATATTCCTGGTAAGGTCATGTTAGTTACTTTGTATTATTTATTATTGGTTGCGATGGCATCCAATAGTAAAAATGTGACCACTAGAGATAAATAACAAATTTCTTTCAGTTTACATCAATTCATATATACAAATTCTTTATTTGATTCCTGTTAATTACGCCTGTCTAACAGTGAAAAAGTCATTCACATCTTTAGAAAAAAATAATACAATACCATTTTGTTTAAATATAAATTGTTTATAAATTAGTACCGTAAGTTGTGAGCTATCTTGGAAAAGTCTTATAAAGTGGCATCCCAGGGGTAAAACTTAAGAATACTGTATCGATAGACATGAGTTCGTAATGAAACCATGTCGTGGTGTTAGAGAACTTTGTATAACCCACTTATCGTCGAATATGTTTAGATGTGGTACAGCAGTTATACTTAAAAGTCAACCACCGCTAATAGATTTATTATGCTACCATCTTGACTTGTATTATGACTTAATATCTGATGAGATTGTAGTCAAACGTTACAGCATACTATATGTTACCGTACGCACTATTTCTGATGGACAGGACAGATTAACCTGTCATGAACACCTGTGAATAATACCTGTCAAGTATAATTGTTAAGTATTCCTCTCAAATGTACTTGTTAACAATCCTCAGATGGACAGGACGGATTAACCTGTTATGTATACCTGTTAATAATAACTGCTATGTATACTTGTTAGGTATACCTGTCAAATATACTTGTTAAGAATCCTCTGATGGACAGGACGGATTAATCTGCCATCTATACCTGTCAATAATACCTGTCAAGTATAATTGTTAAGTATTCCTCTCAAATGTACTTGTTAACAATCCTCAGATGGGCAGGACGGATTAACCTGTTATGTATACCTGTTAATAATAACTGTTAAGTATACTTGTTAGGTATACCTGTCAAATATACTTGTTAAGAATCCTCTGATGGACAGGACGGATTAACCTGCCATCTATACCTGTCAATAATACCTGTTCAGTATACTTGTTAGGTTATACCTTGATTTAATTACACAGATTTGTACGGGAGAGTCGCACAGACGACTATCGTCGATTACTATATGCCGCCGCTGGCCAATTCACCGGACTCGCCGTTTTCAACGGAGTCGAATGCCACGGTGTACCCGTAAGTCGATCATGTTTACTTAACACGTTTTTTTATTGCACTGACATATTTCGAGTTTACTTTAAAAATGGCAAGTAGGCACAGTTACGAGATAACTCGTAGTTGGCGTCCTAGAAACGAACGGAATCTCCGAGTAATCTCGTAGTTGCGGTCAACGTGTTAATGGACTCAATTTGATTATAATCGTTATTGAAAATATGTGGAAATTTTAAGAGACATAAGGGGTCATTCATCAATTACGTATGGATATTGAGAGGTTGGGGGGGGGGGGGGGGGGATTCATTCTTACGTAATATTTTGTGAGTCGAAATTCAATATAAAAAAATGTAATTCCATTTTGGATTTCAAACAGTTTTCTTAATTTTTAAGTGTACTGTCGAATTTTAATTTAATTTGAATATTTGTTATTGATTATTGAAAAAAAAAAAATATATTATAATTTCATATGTTTTTATAGTTATCCATGTTTGGTCTTATAAAAATCATTTTAGTAATTTTTGCCGTGTATTATCGTAGTTTTATTATATAGAAAAAAAGAACAATTCCTAACATAACAGTTGATTATTAACAAGATCACAGGTAAACTCTTACGTATACCTACATGGGGGGTATGGGCGCGTAATGGGCGGTATTATGGGCTAAATTAATAGCCCCCTAACGTACAGTCTCACTGAATGAAATGAATTATCTCTAGTGAGATGTGCTTCCATCGTGTCCACGGGCGTAACGCCCGATTGAACCGTAACCGGTTGACGGCGACCAGGGCGACCGTGTACTCCGAGTTCAACGACGCTGTTCTGTTCAGCTGCAGGCCGTTACGAGAATGCGACATGTTCGAACTGCGCATAGACAAAATGGTCGACTGTTGGATAGGCAGTCTAGAGATAGGTATATATATATATATATTTTGAAGCGATGATAGCTCAGTGGTAGTGTGCACGACTTCGCGTCAAGGGACGTGGGTTCGAACCCAAGCACCTACAATGAGCTTGAGCGCCCGGTGAAGGAAAACATCGTGAGGAAACCATAGCATGGTGGTAGGGCTTTTTCTAATGCCCGCCGCCATAGCTACCACCCTCTAGTTGTGAACCTGCCGCCAAATACCAATAGGTGTGTTCCGGCAGCAGCACTTGAGAGCCAGTTCCTCCACAGGTTTAGCGTGGCTACCAACTTGGGCCGTATCGTCACTTAAGATCAGGTGAGATTATGGCCATAACGCTAAAACCTTAAGTATAAAAAAAAAAAAAAAATATATATAGCCATATTTCATACCGGCTTTAGTTTTAATATTGATTTTTTTTCAGACGAATCCGATGACGCAATATAAAGTCTCATATAAAGTTTAACCCTCCCTTTACCCCACTTCCGATAGGTTTTACGTGCGGGGAAAATAACCTATCACAGTCTCCGAAGTCTCGTGTATCTGTATGCCGAAATTCGTTACTATCGATTCAGCGGTTTGTGCGTGAAATTGTAATAACTTACTTTCGCATTTATAATGTTAGTAAGATAACACGGAAAAGTTTGTTTGTTTGCGCTAATGTCATTAAGTACCGATTGGATTTCAATTTTTTTTTAATGTGTTTTTTTAAAGCAATAATTCAGGAAGGCTTTAGGCTATTTAACATCACGCTGCCACCAATAGGACCTAATTTTCAACCTGAGATTGGTAGCTAGCTAGCTAGCATTAGAAAAAGCTCTACCACCAAGCTATAGTTTCCTCACGATGCTTTCCTTCACCGAAAGCTCAAGCTCATTGTCGGTGGCTTCGAACTCGCGTCCCTTGACGCTGCCGAATACCAATAGGTGTGTTCCGGCAGTTGCACTTGAGAGCCAGTTCCTCCACAGGTTTAGCGTGTCTACCAACTTGGGCCGTATCGTCACATAAGATCAGGTGAGATTATGGCCATAACGGAAAACCTGTTTCGATGTATATAGGTGTGACAGCGATACGGCCTGATGATTTGGAGGGTACTGGAGGTGTCGGTGCTATAGCCGGCACTGCGACGGATTTGAACTGGGATACCTATATATTAAGCGGAGCGGCGATGATGAAAGACGGCGAGTGCGTCCGGAGCGGGTACCCTCTTGATCTGGACACCCTCATAGTCGGCAGTCGAGTTGGTGAGAAACTTTAATCATTATTATTGATCAATTGATCATACAAAAAAACATACAAACATAAAACTGTTAATAATACTGAATACAACGGTGTTTATGTCGATACCGAATGCGAGTTATGCGTCACGCGTTTCCATGTAACTCTCGCCGGGTGAGTGTCAAAATGGCGTATCGATTATCTCTTTCGCTGTCTTAATCGACTCGAGTTGACTTTACCCGGACGATCGTAGCGTAACCCAGCGTGATGGCTCAGCGTCATTCAGTACTGACAATGCAAAGTCATATGCGCGCCTAAATTTTCACTTCAAACGACACAAAAATCAGCATACACTCTAGACTCCGTTTAATATTGAGGGAGCATCCATTAATTACGTGAGACTATTTTGGCGATTTTTCCTTTCCTTGATGAGATGTCGTGAGATTTTGCTCAATTTCTTAGTTGATTTTAATTTTCATATACGACTTTTATTTTACGTTTGTTTGTGGTTTCCAATGTTTTTATTTATATCGTATATTCGATAGTTACAGTTAATCACTTTTCCTTATACTTGGGGTTTGGTCCAGTAACGTAGTTCCATAACATCTCTATAGGATATTAGCAGACATTAACCAATTTTTATATTGGGCTCTGTTACGGATTACTGTACTATCACTATGATACTATGTGAAGTTATTCAATGTATTTATATTAGGTTCAATTACAGAATCCAATGTTTATTTATAAATCTTATATTCCATAGCTTTGGGTATGTTACATAATTCAGTAACATCTCCGGAGGATACTTCAAGAAATTATTTATATAAGGTTCAGTCCCGATGTTTTTTTTTTTTTAATTCCTATATTCTATAGCTTCAAACGATGATAGCTCAGTGGTAGTGTTTACGACTTTGCGTCAAGGGACGTCAGTTCGAATCCAACCACCTACAATGAGCTTGAGCTTTCGGTGAAGGAAAACACCGTGAGGAAACCATACATGCTATGGTAGGTCTTTCTAATGCCCACCTGACTCGCTACCACCCTCAATTTAAAAACCTGCCGCCAAACACCAATAGGTTATCCCGGCAGCTGCACTTGAGAGCCAGTTCCTCCACAGGCTTAGCGTGTCTACCAACTGGGGCCATATCGTCACTTAGGATCAGGTGAGATTATGGTCAAAATGGTAAACCTTAACTATATATAAAAAAAAAACATGCGTGCGTACAAAGTACACATGTCAGAAGTGAAACTTCTTTGGCGAACTAATTTATAAATCTTGTTTATATACGACGTTCGCTCTGTCTCACTTTTTCTCTCAATCTTTCTCACTCGCTTGCTCCCTACTCTCACTCCACGGCTAGTTGCTCATGCTACGTTCGCCCTGTCTTACTCTCTCTCTCAATCGGTCTCGATCACTCTCTCTCTCTTTTCCGACACTTCCGTTGCATACCGGCGTGACGTTTCATCTGTAAAAATTTTACCCTCATGCGCCTAAAGAAGTTTCACTTCAAAAAAACATACATCATACAATACATCCTACATACATACAATACATACATCATACAACATACAGTATAAGTTCTGTTACATATCAGGTATGATGTGGCACGCTGACCGTAGCCTCCATTATTACCTGGACGGAATGGACATGGGCAAAGCTTGGTATGTACCGCACCTAAACATATACGCGGTCGTCGATCTCTACGGGCAGTGTACACAGGTATAGTGGAAACAACCAATAACCTTATATCGATTATTTCGTGTTTATACTTTTTTAGTCTTTCGTTTATATACATGTTGTGTTGAATTATTGAAGTTTTAGTAGTGATCTCTAATTTTTTCTGATAATAATTATAACCTATGTTACTCGTAATGTAACTTTCTATAGGTGAAACAGTTTTTGAAATCGGCTCAGTAGTTTTTGAGTATATTCGTTAGACTATCGATAGGTAGTATAGTATTGGCGACAATGTCATCTGATGTTAAATGGCGAAGTGGCCTCAGATGGTGGACAGGTTAAGCCTAGTGGAGAGACTGGTTCTCAAGTTCAGTTACCGGAATATACGTATTCTGGTATTTAGTGGCAGATTTTCAACTTGAGGATGTTAGGCGCTACCACCATGATATGGTTTCATCACGATGTCTCCTTTCAATGAAAGCTCAGATATATTGCAGGGATTCGAAGTCACGTCCATCGAGATTTTCTCCTCGAGGGTGGTAGCTAGCCACCATGTAAAAGCTGTGGAATACATATTAAAATACGCACTTCTCTTTCTCCTTCTCTCTGTGTTATATTCCTATTACTTCTGTTTAGTAATAAAATGTGAGTAAACATGAATTTTCACTCTCGACTTTAATATAGAAGTTCTACAAGGCAAAATTACGGGGTCCGGTAATCACTCATTTGTATAGTTATCTCGCTTATCCAGTTCTCACTCACTCAGGTGTTGACTGTACTCATTTCGTAGGTGACAATACTGCAGAATGAAGAGAGGGCTTTTAATTATAACGGATGCCCGAATTTGGATAATTCTGCACCTGGTAACTTACGAGCGCTGACAACACCGCCGCCTCCGTACTGGTAAATTGATTTCAGCGGATAATACAGCCGTAAACTCTATTTAGTGCATAAAACCCCTTAAAACATCTAAATTATTCGACTTCGGTTTAACGTCTTGTCCATATTTTGATAGCGTCTCTTCATTTAATGAAAACTATATAAGGGGATAAAAAAATCCCGATTGTCGATATATAGCGTTTACACTGTATATTATAAATAATAATGAGGTCCACCAAAAAAATATTCTTTCAAAACTATACGTATAAATCATGCCTCTAGTGTGTTATTATGATATGAAATACATTTTAAATCACAGTATTTTATAGAGCTGTGTTTGAAGCTAATGATAGTTTGTATTCATTTATATTTACTACAATTGTTATATTTGTTATAATACAATTGTTATGGTTACAGTTAAGAAAATATTGAACTGTATAATGACCCATTCATAAGATACTTTTCCATTTATGGTAGGGGGGTGTCGCTTATTGTGACGCAATGTGGGATGAGCAGGGTGAGTCGCTTACTGTGACATGAAGGGAGGGTATCGCTTATTGTGATATAAGGGTGTTGTCGCTTACTGTGACATGAAGAGAGTCGCTTATTGTGACACAATGTGCCATGAGGGGGGGGGGGGGGGTGTCTAAGAAAATGTATTTTTCGCAACTCATAAAACGACTTTCTTAATCTTACATGTTATTACAGACATTTATTTATTTATTCAAGTTTTATTATTGCAAGTAATAAATATATAAAAATTTCGAAATGTGTGTACTGCTATTAATTGTCATATATGGGGGAGGGGCTTATCGTTTGTGACGTAAAATTGGTCTCAGAAAATGTGACATAGCGTCACAAAGGGGGTAGGGGGTCTAAAATGTTAAAAATTTGCGTGACGTATTTTATGGACTTGCCCCTAACTAGCAGATGTTAATGTGTTAATGTAAACTCGATTGGTATCCTTACTATTATTATAAATGCGAAAATGAATTTGTGTGTTTGTTACATTATCACGCTGAAACAACGGAATCGATTATGATGAATTTTGGTATAGAGATAGATCAGGATCTAGAGACGGTGGTAGGCTATTTTTTCTTGCAAAAACTTACTGGAAGTGGGATAAAGAAGAGGATAAAAATTTGTTTGAAACTTTCTATTACGTCATCCGGTTTGTTTGACAAAATTAATCGTAACGCTAGTGAGAATATATATTTATATATTTACTTATCAAAATTAATCATAATCGATTCAGCTGTTTAAGCGTGAAGGCGTAAAAAAAAAAACAATTCACTTTCGCATTTATAATATATGCTTCGTGTTTGAAACGTACTGAGGACTA
This sequence comes from Actias luna, assembly GCA_039707435.1. Taxonomy (NCBI): domain Eukaryota; kingdom Metazoa; phylum Arthropoda; class Insecta; order Lepidoptera; family Saturniidae; genus Actias; species Actias luna. The sequence goes on along the minus strand of JAZHAC010000001.1, from coordinate 18,989,175 downwards.
AGAATTAGTTCGCTATAATTGAAATAAATGTTTTCAGGAGTTTCTCTGAATATTGCGGCGATAATATATGCCTGATGCATGACTATAGGATGGCGAAGAGGCTTACCCCAGACCCTATGGCCACTCTGGTGTTCAGTTCCACCCACCTGGCCGTGAACGAGCTGTTCGAGGTTGTTTTAAATTTTCTATATATATAAATATATTCAACTTTCTATATTTATTATATATAGCTTATGGAGCCTGAGCTTTCGGTGAAGCCTGAGTTTTTGAAGCGATGATAGCTCAGTGGTAGTGTGTACGACTTCGCGTCAAGGGACGTGAGTTCGAATCCAAGCACCTACAATGGGCTTGAGCTTCCGGTGAAGGAAAACATCGTGAGGAAACCATAGCGTGGTGGTAGGGCTTTTTCTAGTGCCGTAATAGGTATGTTCCGGCAGCTGCACTTGAGAGCCAGTTTCTTCACAGGTTTAGCGTGTCTGCCAACTTGGGCCGAATCGTCACTTAAGATCGGGTGAGATTATGGCCATAACGCTAAAACTTTAAATTTAAAAAAGGAAAACATCATTATGAAACCGTAACATGGTGGTAGGGTTTTTTCTATTGCCCGCTTGGCTGGCTATTATCACACTCGAATTGCCAATTTGCCACTAAATAGTTAGTGCAAGTACCTCCACTAGGCTTAGCGTGTCCACCATTTTGGATCACATCGTCACTTAGCATTAGATTATGACTAAAAGCTCTAAATGTATCAAAAAAAAAAAAAAAAAAAATACAACAGTGGCGATGTTCCATTTCACAAAGATAGTAAACAATTTATTTTTCATATATTTTATAACTAGCCGACCGGACCAGACGTTGTTCTGTCTTATGAAAATTGAATTCGAATTGGTATAATTGATAAAATAAATATTATTCAAATTATTGTAATGCTCTATTACAACTATGCTCTATGATCGTTTGGTAAAATTAATATTGTCGTTAAGTTTGTATAAATTTTCTAATGTTTCGCTCAATTTCCTTATTTTTTGTTTAATAAGAAATTTCTCCTGACAATAATTAACACTACAAGAAAGAGTGAGCGATATTTTTCCACCCGTTAACGCGTGACGTGATGACCAAGGGAAACAGAGAGATTTATTTTTATATATACTTTTATTTTTATGTGTAACTAGAAAAAGGGTAAAATAATTGTAATTCTACGCTACAAATGTCCCACTTCTGACTGAAGGCACCGAGGGTAGGCACAAATTTAATCGTCATCCATTTAATTCTCGTCTCTATATTTTTCGTACGCCGTAATATCTCCATTACCCTAGACCATCCATAGACCATAGAGCATAGACCATAGACCATCTCGGCTCGAATAATTAAAGGAAAAATTAGAAAATATAAGATTTAAGAAAAAAAAACGGATTTCCTTGTATGTGTGGGAGTGGTTGAAAATGTATGACAAGGTTCTTACCTGCAAATATAAAATAAACGACAATAATTTTTTTTTTTTCTAATATCATATAATCGACTATCGTTTATATAATATTTTTCGTATTATTTATTTATAGAGTTGTGATATTGCCTTTTTCGTACACTTCAGTATATAATTAGGAATAGAACCCTATTACTTATCACGGTCTGTTTCGATGTGGTATAATTGTTATTAAATACACATATACACATATATACATATACACATATACACATATTTTTTGTATACATACAGATAAAAATAATTGAGTGCAAACACGATTACGCCGGCAGCTTCCGTATGGGGGTAACCGATGTGAATATATTGAACGCGCACGTTAACCGCTGCCTACCCCCCTCTATATCGTTCCTACCCTATTACACGGCATATATAGACGGTACTGTACCCTTTTTTATTCTAATTTAAACTTTATATTATCTATACTAATTATATTAAAATATATACATGAAGCGATGATAGCTCAGTGGTAGCGGTAGAGCTTGAGCGCCCGGTGAAGGAAAACATCGTGAGGAAACCATAGCATGGTGGTAGGGCTTTTTCTAATGCCCGCCTGGGTAGCTACCACCCTCTAGTTGTGAACCTGCCGCCAAATACCAATAGGTGTGTTCCGGCAGCAGCACTTGAGAGCCAGTTCCTCCACAGGTTTAGCGTGTCTACCAACTTGGGCCGTATCGTCACTTAAGATCAGGTGAGATTATGACCATAACGCTAAAACCTTATGTATGTATAAAAAAAAATCTGGGTCCCGCGATTCCGTTCGTGTGGAACTAAAATTTTATATAATCTTGTTCATAAAAAAAAATTATTTATATATATACTGACTATGTTACTCAGGGATAATATATATAACGGTGAAATAATTTTTGTAATCGATCCAGCAGTTCTTGACTTTTTTCGTTATAAATACATAAATAAAAAATCTCTCCTCCTTATAATATTAGTATAGAAAGGAAAACTTGATGTTTGTTTGTTTATAATCGCTAATCTCTCTGACACTACCAGTGTGATTTTTAAAGTTCTTTTTACATTATATAGATTTTTTTTTATCGATGTAACATACGCTATGTATCATTACGAGACCTCCAATAACAGCAAAACTGTATAGAAGAAAGTTACAGAAACGTACAAAACTGATTAAATTATTTCAAGTGCCACACGAACGGAGTCGCGGTCGCAGCTAGTTAGTTATAAAATCGTCTTTTTTACATCCTCTGTACATATAATAAGAACGTAAATTTACCATGTATTCAGTTTTTAGAGGTATGTGAAAAAAATGATTGCGAGTGACTAAGAATAGGTAATAAAATACATTTACATCACTTATATAAACGTCTGACTGTGTGTCTGTTTATTTGTGTAATCAGTACTAAAGTACAACGTTTATGATAAAACGTCACCAAGGAAATCATATAGCTCATTATCCTCGAGTAACATTTAGTTTTCGTTTCATGAAAATCGGTTAAATCTATCAAAAATTACTGTAATTTGAATTTTAGTTTCATGCAAACGAAGTAAGTAAGTAAGTAGACAGAAGAACGAAAGATTTGTGTTTTTTTGTAACGAATAAACTCATGAACTACTGGAGGGATTTCATAAATTCCTTTACCATTACAATGCTACATTATCTCTGAGTAATATAGGTTATATTTATTACCAGAAATACATAGGTATCCTCACTAAGTCTTGAATAATAAAACAAGTGTATGTAAACAAAATACGCCTTACGTAACGGCTGGCTAACAGCACGTTTTATATAAAAAGGTTAACGGTCAGTTGCAAGAAACTTTCATTAACTCTTAATACCGCCATTATAAACTTAATTCTCCATTAGACACTTATTTACATAGTCCATTTAACAGGGTTAGTATGCTGACCCATTAAAATTAATTTTTAATCTGTTTAACGTGTCATTATTAGCTACTTTGTATCGCAAGAAACACTAATGACACTTTATTTTTTGGCGCAAAATTGGTTCATTAGTCTTCCATTATGGAAACACAGGACTCTTTTCGAGTTATTTAGTGCTTATTGTATCATTGTGACATGACTCAAACAATACCTTTATTTTTATTATCGTCACATGAAGTTTCCTATCGTAACATGCCAATATAATTGATATATAGGACAAATATAATACAGAATTTGTCTGGAGCCTGACAACTAACAACTCAAAATAAAATGCCTTTTATTTTCATAGAACCATAATACATACTCGCAGTGATGTACAGAAGAAAAAGTAACCAATGACTCGTTTTTTAAAATCAGTCACTTTCTTTCTAAATGATTTCGTTAGTAAATGAACACGTAAAAGTCTCACAGAAAACATTACGTGACAGTCATTAAGCTAATTAATTTACTTTAATGCTACATTTTCTAATGGTGATCTTATGACGAGTTTCCTGCAACTGACTGTATGCATTCCGAACACCGTGTTCGAGTTATCTCATGACTCGAATACAACCCTTGCAGGGAATTATATAAAATATTCGAAACCGGGGGGCAACAAAAAGAAACAGGACGTGTACGCGTTCGTGCCGTCCTTCGAGTGGCTCAGGCCAGGTGATAAGATCGGCCTGAGGAAGACGAGCGATTCGAAGGTCCTCGTCTTTTACAACTCGGAGCAGCTAGACCTTTGTTTTGAAAATGTTCCAGATGTGAGTAGATTACCTATATCTATTCCCGTATAATAAACTTGTAGAAAAGTGGTTTTTGTATAGCGTAAATATTAAACAAACAATAGCCAGCGTGTTAAGGGATAAGGGAGAACGCATTTCCAGCATATTTGCAAATTTTTGTCTCTTTGTCAGCGCACGCATTTCGTAAAATATATAAAATAGACAACTTTACACGTACAATTTGTACGCAACTTGGAGTATTCCTTAGTTTTTCTATCATCTTAATCGGTTCACTCTATCAAGAGATGTTAGATAATATGAAATTAAAGTGTCCTCACGCACGCAATTCAGTTGCTTGCGACGCTGACATGTAACTAATGTTGACAGTTGAACTCCGTATTCGATAGATGGCGTTGTCATTCAGTATCGTTACAGGTGCGTTTCGTATTATTAATTTTGCCTTCATGTTGTTTTTTTCTTTCTCGCGTGTGGTCTTAACCACATATTGTATTTCCCCCCCACAGAAAGTGTTCGCTGTGATGGAGCTCTACGGTACGGTGACGAAAATATGCGCTGTGTCCCAGGCGACTGGATTGCCTAATGCGCAGAATTCGAGTGATTATTTGATTTCTATATTTACCTATATTACCATCAAGCGATGATAGTTCAGTGGTAGCGTTTAGGAACGCCACATCATGGGACGTGAATTCATAATCAAACCACCTACAATGAAATTGAGGTATCGGTGATGGAAAACATCGTGATGAGACCGTAACATGGTGGTAGAGCTTTTTCTAATGCCGGCCTGGGTAGCTACCAGCCTCAAGTTGGAAATCTGCCGCCAAATACCAATAGGTGTGTTCCGGCAGCTGCACTTGACAGCCAGTTCCTCCTATACAGGCTGGCAACGCACCTCCGGTTCCTCTGGTGTCGTGGGTGTCCATCGGTGGCGGTGATCACTTACCATCAAGTGACACGCTTGCCTCCTATTCCATAAAAAAATACTGATATAAGGTTATTAATTGTTCCCTCACCAATTACTGCCACTGTCCCATTTTCAAATTGATTTCAACAATTGCACCTTCTAAATAGCATGAAGCATATTCCGTCAATAACCCCTAAAATAATACGGCTCTTAATGCTTATAGTTAAATAAGAATATGTTACTTATTTAAAACTGTTATTATGGTAAAAATATTTGTAGTTGCTACATATCAAAATACTTTTACAGATAAATCAAATTTTATTTGTATTTTCTCGAATTACGGCGGGTAATAATGGGTTTAATTAATGCCCAAGGATATTTTGTTGTGTTTAAAACATTTCCTTTCGAAGCGATGATAGCTCAGTTGGTAGGACGTACGGACCACGCGATAATAGACGTGAGATTAAATTCCTACAACGAGCTTGAGCTTTTAGCGAATGAAAACTATCTCTATGAAATTTTAGCATAGTGGTAGCTCAAAGCTGTCTAGTATCTTCAAGTTGATAGTCTGTCATCAAATACCTATAGCTAACACCACATTTAAATGAACGTAGGCTCTGGGCTAATCCATTTAGGCCCTTTCACTTCTGGCGTCGCTCTGAATCGTTACATTTTTAAGATTGTCATAGCCAAATGTGTAGAATATATCTTGGTTCGAGTTTTTAGAATAAAGTAATTCTAAGTAAAAATTTCAAGATCGCTTTAGGTCTTGAGGATCTAGACTGAAGCTTAGATAGGCTATAGGTAATCCCGGCCCTGCCTATATGTGTGAGAGCCAGTTCTCCCCCTCGGCTATGCGAATCATCTTTGGCCGCTTCGACACATTGTGGTTCTATATAAAATAAAAACATCCTCAACAGATACGATACCAAATAAATCGAACGGTGACCCGTCCAGTCAGGCGCCTAATAAATGCGATGAGGCAGATTCGAACCCCAACAACCGATCAGTAGAGACGGTCGGCTCACAAACTGACCCCGGGGAAGGTGCATCCGGTCCCGTTCGAGTGACCAACGAAACATCGACACCGGACGCCGATTTTAGAGTGGCCGAAACCAGAGAACCACCGACCGCCATCGATACTGTCAATCCGGGCGAGACGGTCACCGTTCCCGCCGCGACGGCTTCGAACCCGGAACCGCGCCGTCGGAAGAACCCTCTACCCTACACATTCCACCACGCGCATGGGAAAAACATCAAGCTATGCAGCTCTGGTAGGATTGCTATCTATATCTTCTATCTATATCTTCTATCTATATCTTCTATCTATATCTTCTATCTATATCTTCTATCTATATCTTCTATCTATATCTTTACATGTATACATATAATAAATCTGTAGATTTTTTTTTTTGTACATGGAGTATATTTCCCAAAAAAAAAACTAACTAACTAACTAAAAGATAACTGACAGAACCCATTTCCAGCATTTATGGATTTTTTTTGTTTGTCAATTTCAAACGACATATGTATGTATTGAGGAGATAGGGTTATGAAAATCTCCACATGTCATTATCATGTCGGAGAGGAGATGGCGATGGGGGGTGGGGGGAATTCATTCTCGAATTCTCATTTCGAGAATCATAACATTCAATATTATTAAAAATCTAATTCCATTTTGGATTCCAAATGGATTGCTTAATTTTTAAGTATGCAATCGTATTTTAATTTATATTCTAAATAATTTTTATTACTCTTTGAAAAATAAAAAATTAACGTATTAAAAATTACATATGTGTTTATTTATAACAGAATATATTAAAATTTCATTCTCATAACCGTTAAACGAAAAAAAACGGATTTTTATAACGGACTGTAAAGGAAAAAAAATAAAAGATAGGAAACGATAAACACAATCCCCATGTTTTTCGTTTGCAATCTTTTATTTTATAGTTTTTAGTCTATTATAAAAACGTGGGGTACATTATTGATTTTTTATTTATTTATTTATTATTAATTTTTTTTGTTCATATTACAGACACCGTGGCCGTCCGTACTGCGAGCTATAATTTCGGTACAGCGGTGATAAGCCAACCGTTACAAAGGGGGCAAAGTTTCAGGGTAAGTTTGTAACGTAGATAGTAAATTAAGAATTTTGTCATAATAAAACTGCCTTTAATGTTTAAGTCATAGGGTATATTATTGTTTATTAGCTGGCGCCCGCAACTGTGTTGCTTGATATAATTTTATTATTATCAGTTTAACCATGTCTGTATAGGTAACCTTTATTTTTGTATTCTATATCGATTTAAAAACTATATCGATAAACCAACTGGCGTTTACAGGAATCGCTGAGCGTATTTTTACCATTTCTCTTTATATGTTTTAAACTCTCATCATAGCACTTCGGGAATCGTTAAAGGGAGAAAGAGAGAAATAAATTGTTTATTTCCACCATATACACAGCACATATTATGTTAGCATATATATATACATTTCAACCACAATTTTTCCCGACTGTACACTCACAAAGGTACACGAAAACCTGTCAAATAGATATATGTCATCATGTATAGCAAAGATCCTAGCATCGGGCTTAGCGAGCTTCCGTGATTGCTATGCTATGTTTTGTTTAACTTTGTTAATCGGGGTAAGGGTTATAGATAAATTCACGTTAATATTGTTGTAGTTTCGTGTGGATAAAGTAGAATGCCAGTGGATGGGTAGCGTCTGTATTGGCGCGGTAGGTCATCTGCCAATAGAACCACTGCCGCCCGCCGCTTTGCACCTCCAACCGCCCGTTTGGATACTAACCAGCGACTTAATATACGACAATGGCGAATATGTTAGTATTATAACTATGTTCGATGGTCTTATTATTTTGTATCCACAGGATATTAAAGTGAAACTTTTTGTTACGTCGTTTTTTTTTGTCTATCTATCGCATGTCGCATTACAGCCGGCCGCGGAATAGGGGTAAAGAGGGTGGCCCCTATGGTTCGCATTAGCTGACCATGTAGCGTTATTTTCCCATTCTTATGCCCATTTTTCAATTGTTAAGATTAAAAATCGGGATTCTTATGCGCGAAACGGAATAATATTCCGAAGGTTTATCAATTAAATGCGTACGGTTCGAAAAAAAGTTTCACTTGCATCAAACGTCACAATGTTTTTACACTTTTGTTTATTTTTATTTATTTTTTCGTTACTGTTTTTTTGATACCGATATTAGTGCAAGTTACTGACTTCTCTCTATTCCTTTGGATCACGATCCTATTCGTAAGTTACTGTAATTCCGCTTTTGTCTTGGATCCCGATCCAACTACAAGCATTAGTTATTCCTTTTTTATTGAATACCAATCCTAGTACAAGTTACTGTAAGTCCTCTTTTTGTTCTAATCTCGATCCTACTCTAAGTTACTGTAATTCTACTTTTGTCTCGAATCCCGATACTAATGTAAGCTATAGTTGTTTATTTTTTATCGAATACCAATCTTAGTACAAGTTACGGTCATTTTTCTTTTTTTTTTTGGATCTCGATCTTAGTCTAAGTTATTGTAAATACACTTTTCTCTTGGATCCCGATCCTACTATAACCTGCAGTTGTTCCTCTTTTTTATTCAATACCAATCCTAGTACAATTTACTGTTAATCCTCTTTCCTTTCAGATCTCAATCCTACTCCAAGTTACTGTAAATCCGATTTACTCTTAGATCCCGATCCTACTATTATCTGCAGTTATTCCTTTTTTTTATTGTATACCGAACCTAGTACAGATTACAGCTATTCCTCTTTTTGCTTTGATCCCGATCCTAGTACAGATTACAGCTATTCCTCTTTTTCTTTGATCCCGATCCTAGTACAAGATACTGTTTCGATCGAGAATTCGATCATCGTTTCCTCTAAACTGTGTACATTTTATCTTATCTAATCACCCTTAAATTAATAGTAAGAACATGTAACGACTCCGTATGGGAAACTTGTAACGTATTATGTTGTATTCAGTTGGAATCGGGGAGTTTAATAAGTTTTGTTCGTATTACAGATGAATAGTACAATAGGTTCGTGTTTAGAGACAGTGACAGAGGAAACGGTGCTCACTCTATACTTTGGATTTAACAATGATTTAATCATTGACCTGAACAACGAGTGTCTCGGCGTGATCGCTACAGTGCCTCGGAATGTAAATCAAATATTCCCATTGATCGACCTATACGGTCGAGTTCGTCAAGTGAGTATTCCCTTTATGTGTGTCCGTTCAGGTGGAATATTGTAACTGATTTTAAACTAACTTCCCGGTGAGCTAGATACTGGTTATTTGGACCATAGGTCAGAATGACTAACTGAATGAACAGAATGAATGAGAGAATGAATGGAAAAGTAGTAGGTTATAAAATCATGGTACATTAAATTTTGTTTGTATCTAAATCCAGTAATTATTTTCCAGCCGATTTAGGAAATATTCTATCCTATGAAAGGTTTTAAATTAAGTCTCTAAGCGCTATTTGTACGCCTTATAGCGGTACTAACTGTATTAGCGACTTCCTTCGCATGGAAATAAAAATTTTCTCTGTCATTTTTGCCCGTTTTTGTAACTTTTTTCAATACAGCTTTGCACCTATCGGTGTTAGCGTGATGTTAAATGACTTAAAACCTTCCTCAGTGATTGTTCTATCAAATCATAAACAATATTTGTAATCCGACTAGTAGTTTCTAACATTAACAACGCGTTCAAACAAACAAACTTCACCGCTTTATAACATTAATATAGATATACGTTCTTGATACATTTCATCAGAAAACTTTGGATATTCGATGCGGAAATTTCCTTCCCCGCGGAATTCTAGATGATGTTCACCACTGCTTGAGGAAATGTATTAAGAATTGTACTATTAGTACCAAGAAAAACATAAGGTTTAATTTAAATTAATTAGATATGGGTATATTTAATAGCATTCTAGTAAATCCTTCGTTCGGATGAGGTTGCTTTGAATGTGATTTTATGAACGAGGTTGCGCGGAAGAGTTTGTTTTTGGTATTATTAGGTCATGATGAGGCTGATAATATAACTGGTTTTAAAAACCCCTAAGAGGCTGTTCATGAAATACTTCTTGCAAAATTTTACTTTTGTAAAACCACTTTCCGCTATGTCACATTTTTATGTGCGACTCCCTTATCGATAACACGGTACAATCCTAGACCCTCTTGTACATGGTATATGATAATTAATAGCACTACACGAATTTCAATATTTAAATATTTATTGCTTGTGATATTACAACTTCAAAATATAATTTTTTTCAAAATTGTTTTATCAACTGCGAACGTCACGTCTTCTTAGACCCCCCTTGTTAATTTTGTCACAGTAAGTGATACCCACTCCTCCCTTCGCCCAATACAGTGAACGTATTTTATGAACGATCTCTAAACAAAATAAAGTTACTAACACTATTTTTAGACGTTATAGTCGTCAACTTGATACTATTTTTTTCGTACACAACGTCTAGGTGTCAGTAATGCTGTACCCGCATATCGTTGCGAGAGGCACTTCTATCGATTTGCCGATTATAACAGAGTACTTACCCGAGGAATCCCTCCTGGAGTGTGAAGTGGCCTGCGCTAGTGCCCCTCCGCCGACTGTCGACACAGTTAGCCGGAAACTGAAGTCCCACAGCCACGACAACCTGAACGAGGACAACCTGGACCCCATGCTACTACCAGCCGGACCCAGCACGCAAACCGATTTCCCCGATGAGAGGAAACAACCTAGCAAACGAGTTTCCGCTTGCCCCAACCAACTATCGCTCCACCATAGCCTTATAATACCAGATAAGGCGACGGTAACGGACAAACCCGATCACCATATACATAAAAGCCGGTCATCACACGATTTCGATAACACCCCGAACGAGGCAAATAAAGTTACACTGCGGCAAAGTTTCAGCACCGGTTCCGGTATAGCGGACGACACCGTCTCCCGTGTACTCTCCTACGATACCAACATCCGGCACAACGATCGTTACCCGGAAGCGAACGACGTCGATAATCTGGATAACGAGATCATGGACGCGCTGACTTTGGAAACGGGGAATTTGCCAGATCTGACTGAGGAACAGTCCTCGTCCATCGACGAGTCGACGAGACGGGACGAGATCTGGTCCGAACAGCTGTCGGTGGAAAACTTGAATTACCTGAACCGGATATTGTGCTTGGAGCAAGACGCATCCGGGGGACAGGGCTTGGAGTCCGAATGGGAGGTGTCCGGGGAGAACTGCGAGCATCTACATCTGGTGCTCAAGTATTGGAACTTTCTGGTCTGCCCGTACCCGGAACTGAGGCGGGCTGTCTCTTGGGGTCAAGTGCGTTGTTACTGTAACAACTGCCAGCCGGATTCCCAATCGCCGTTGGCCGGTGAGTATTATATTTGAAATCTTTCAATAGGTCTCTTGGAGTCTCGCCACTACTAGGCAGCCATTTTGCCTTATATTTCCCATATTTTTTGTATACGTTACAGGTTATGACCACAATCTCACCTGATGTTTAGTAACGATGTGTGCAACTCACTGTCGGAACGCATCTATAGGTATTTCGCAGCGGAACTTAAACTTATTTAGCCAGATGGGCATTAGAAAAGGTGCTACCACCGTGTTACGGTCGCATCACGATGTTTCTCTTCACCGGAAGCCCAGGCTTATTGCTGGAATTGCTGGAGTTTTAACTCTACGAACTGAGCTAACGAAAAATAACGAAATACTTATTTTTATATCCTTGGCTCGCGATTCATGTTAGACGTTTTAGAGGTTATGGTCTTCTTTGGGTATAAACCGAAGGTTATTGGGGATTTAAATCGTTTAGGTTCATGAATCTATGAACATCGATATAATAGCGCCATCTATCGTCTCTATAAAATAGATATACAAATCACAATTATTTGTATATAAGATTTAGTGGTACATATCTTCTTGTTTTGTATATTGTATATTGATATATGTATTTCCAGGATACGGGGAACATGTTGGTATACAAATTTTCCATGCCTTGATGCATGTTTAACGTCTGACTACCATAGTAACTGTCGAAAAATACCTGTCAAGTATTTGTTAACGGATTTTCAAATGTAAGGCATTCGGAAGTACCCTAAATGATATGGCTTATCACAATGTTTTCTTTCACCTGACTCCCAGACTTATTGCAGGGATTCGAACTGGTGGATCTTTAGAAAATTCCGGGTACTGACATCATTATTTATTGATTTATATTGGTTTTCTTTTTCTCGAAACCACGCTCAAAAATTTATCGATTTATATTGGTTTTCTTTTTCTCGAAACCACGCTCAAAAATTTATCGATTTATATTGGTTTTCTTTTTCTCGAAACCACGCTCAAAAATTTATCGATTTATATTGGTTTTCTTTTTCTCGAAACCACGCTCAAAAATTTATCGATTTATATTGGTTTTCTTTTTCTCGAAACCACGCTCAAAAGTTTCTTTCAGGTATAAAATTGAACCTGCGGAGAGATAAGCCTGTAATTTCAACATTAAGATTCTATGTATCGCACTTTTAGATTTTCCACAATAATCACATACGGAAAAAAAAATTTTGTTTCCTTCTGGTTATTGTAACTAACGAATGATACTGTAAAGTTCTTGATATATTTTTGTAGAGAATAGAACACTCTACAAAAAAAATCTCATATGATATTTAGATAAATTGGAGCCTTCAAAAGTAATCTAAGCTCGAAGTTCAAATTATAAGAATTAATTGGTAGTTTTTTTTAAGTTTGTGTGCGAATTCATTCGTAAAAATTTATCCAAAATTTTTGGAAACACTTTTGTAGACAATTAAACGCTCGACATAAAAGGTCTGGGGGTAATTTTGCGATGATTTAAGTCGGTTGAGATCTATGTGGTACGGTCTTCTGCAGATTGGGTGCGTATCGAACGCATAGACGGTGTGGGCGCTGCTCAGCGGGGCTTCTGGCACGTGTCCAGGTCGACCCTGGCTTCGGCCCAGGGCGCGAACGGTGAAACCGATGCCGTACGAAGGCCAAGGGCCCTGGGCCATGCGCCCTACACTTCGACCACATTCTCTGATATGTAAGCAATGCAGAGTACTACATAACAATTTTGTAGCAGTGATCTCTATACCACGCCCCGCGACGGCTAATGTCTCATTGTTAGTATTGCTGTGATATGTTTAACAATACATTTTATAGTGGGCCACCGGTAATACATAAATTACAGATCCAATGATATAAGATTCTATATGTTATACTCTTAACTACAAATCATACTTTATTGTGTGTGTCGAATATAGTAAATTCAAGTCACCTAGTCATATTCAAGCTAAGCAATGGGAATGAAAACAATACCTACACGAATACAATAGTGGTGGTGCTTTAGAAGTTCTATATCTGCATAAAAAAAATCAGTAATAATAGATATATCAGATTACAGGTTTGCGGGATTCCCTGGGGCCCACTTTACCAGTAATCGTCACTAGATGTCGTTAAGTGTCAATACACAAATGTTAATTGAATTGGGAAAAAATCGTATGTTTGCTTAGTTTCAACACTTTGCGACTTGTCTCTAGAAATATAGTTAAATTAATACTGCTTAGGCCCTTGGGACATACTGAAAAAATCATCATGGCCTAAATTAAAGCCTAAGGCTTCAAAGATTGGAGATTCTTGTTTTATAGGATTGGATAGGGAATAAATTCATGTAAAGCCCACAACAGACGAAGCTAAAGTATATATTAATATAGTAAGCTATATATTACGGTATAGCAAGCTGCCACAGACGGCGGCTACGCTGTGATATATATTTCATGCGCTCATTCGCGGCCGTCGTTGCATGAGCACATATTTGTGCTATGTTCTTAATAAAGACTGTCCTAATTTTAAATATCGTATAATAGACCTAACTAGTTAAGTTCACAGCGCACATAAATAACAGACGAAATATTACACCCTATTGTTCTTGAAATTTATTTCAAAATATACTTTAATCTTACTATGACAAAGTATATCGTGCTATATCTATCGACATATTAAATATACGTTACGTTATAGCTGCGTTTGCGGTCACTCGCCGATTATTACAGAAAATATACCGTAATATTCCTTGCTATGATTTATATTAATATATATTATAGCTCCGTCTGTTTTTTGAAGCGATGATAGCTCAGTGGTAGTGTGTACGACTTTGAGTCAAAGGGACGTGAGTTCGAATCCACCTACAACGAGCTTGAGCTTTCGATGAAGGAAAACATCGTGAGGAAACCATAGCATGGTGGTAGGGCTTTTTCTAATGCCCGTCTGGGTAGCTACCACCCTCAAGTTGTAAATCTGTCGTCAAATATCAATAGATGTGTTCCGGCAGTTGCACTTGAGAGCCAGTTCCTCCACAGGTTTAGCGTGTCTACCAACTTGGGCCCTTATCGTCACTTAATATCAGGAGAGACAGTGGTTATAACGCTAACCTTATCTATAAATAAAAATAATAATGAAAGGTGTCATCGACATGGTCACGTGACGTATTAAAGTACACTCTATATCTGTTCCTATTAGTATAACTTATTACGCTGTAAACAGTTTTAATTTAAAAATCATACAATTAATTTGGATATACAGAGATAACAACTGTTTGTTTATAGTTTTAAGTCCTCATGACTGCTTTGAATATTTTTGTTCTATTGTTAATTAAATATATAACTAAAAAAATTACGTAAATCTTTGTTAGCTGTCAGTGACTCTAGCTTAGTCGTTCGTCACTATTGCTAACGTAAAGTAGAAACAAATAATGTACGGAATGGCACATGTCAAAGTGACTATGGCATTTTTTTTATACTTTATAACATATATAGGTAGAGGTTATATAGCTATAGGATTAGCGTTATGGTCGCAATATCGAATGATGTTAAGTGACGATGTGGACTTATAAGGTGGCAACGTTAAACCTTATGGGAGAACTGGTTCTTAAGAACAATTGTCGGAACATCTATAGGTAGGTAGATACACATAGGTAAAGTCCGTTCTGATATAAATATAGAATGTAAATTAAATATGAATTTGGTTAAACTGATAATAAGTGAATTGAATTTCTCTGACAAGTAGCTCAGTAAAGGTCCGAGTTTGTATCATTTATTCCGATTACTTCGAAAATCATTGCCATATATCAACCAGTTTATACAACATCTTAACGAATTATATATACCTCTGTTTTTTGGTGAGTTTCTAAAACCGCAGAAATATCTATTCAGTAGTTAGTTTCTATGTTCGTCGCGAACAAACAGACAGACGCGGCAGGGGATTTCGTTTTATAATATGCGACGAGATGTAGGTTTAATAGAGTTTTGTACGATTTCCAGATGGTTCGATGAGGAAGGGAAACCCCACCACACGCTATTGGCCATCGAAATAGATATTGAGTAAGTATCAATTCAAACCAAGTAACTGGTCCGGGGAACGTTTCTCATATATTTTTTTCTATACGCAATGGATTGGATTGGATTGGAATGGAATGGATTCCTATGACTTGAATTTCAAGGGAAACGTTTAAAATTACGACTTAATGAGTTTTCGACATAACAAGAACATTTGTATCAAAGGATTTAATGCAGGAATGATAGTGGACGTAAAAATGAGTATTTCCTATTATTGACTTAGACTGGTTTAGTGTTTATGGTGTAAATCATTAGCGGGAATCACGTATACGGGACAGAGAGAAACACGAGCGGTGTAGGTGAGTGTTGACGTACGTCGAAAAGAGGACTCCGTAAACCTACATGTGTGTCGCAAGCCTCGGACACTGTCTCGTGTTACCTTCCCTCTGCTACAACGATTAGGTTCCACGGCATGAACGGTTTGCTAAGAAGTTCGCGACACTATTATTGACCCGATTATTATCATCTTTTAAACTTAAGTTACTAACTTAACTCAAGTTACTACCCGATTAGTGTAATCACTTTAAACAACCACTGGACCTTATAAACTACTCGATGTATTATATTTCTATAGATACATATACGGTTTCCTTTTTTTGTTTTTCATGTGTTCAATAGGTATTTTCCTCTTTCAGGGGTTCCGAGCCTGAAAACGATCGACTCCTGGCATTTCTAATACACTTGAAATCACATTCCTATCTGGAAGAGAACCCACCGAGCATAGAGGAGTAATTAGGTAAAGCAAACAATAAATACGAGGGTAAAAAATAATTAAAATAAAATAAAACAATACATACGCGATAGTTTATAAATAGAGGGCACAACACGGTTGTCTTATTGTATTAATTTATAATGTAATCGGAAATAAATAATAGTTTTAACTCCACCCGAAAGGTTGTAATGACACGAAGTCATGATGGCTTCGGATTACTGTTCTAAGTTACCGAATGATCTTATGATAATTTCTATGCAAGTCCAATCGGAGATAGTGCACCGTCGAATTATCGATAAATTCAATTAAATATAAATATTCATTAATGGATATTAATCGGGATTAATTCGTTGGTATCGCGAGAAATAATAATTACGATGCCTCTGGAATAGAAACTATAAAAATTAACTACATGTAAATTATCGTGCGTTTTTGATGACTTGAATTTGATTGGTAAAGTATCGATCTTTTGAATATCGTTGATTCGATTCAAATCGATACAAAAGTCAATTTTTTTTAGGAAAAATCTCTATTTCTAACTGTTTCCAAACGTTTACTGGTTGAGATTTTTTTTCAAGACAACCTTATCATTAACTACCAAGACATGTGTCTTAGTGATTTTACAAACTTACAATTGAGGTGTATTAATATTAACATTGCCTGAGTTAATATTTAATTGTAACAATTTGATGTGTTTACCTAAAAAATACTAATTTTTGACTGAAACAGATTACACCCCTCATTGAAGGAATACAACGTACACGCGATCTCGAATGGATAATATATAGATAATTATATTGAGCTGGTTCTGACCCTCATATTCATAACATTTACACTTTTTATTACTGGTCATTTTTAATGAAAACAAAGAAAACAATATACAGTAAAAACATCGTTAAGTCGAACCTCGATAAGTTGAAAACCTCCAAATCTCTCGATAACATGTTTTGGTCCCTACGCTTCAAACAGCCAAACCTCAAGCCTCTATAAGTCGAAAACTCTATAACTCAATTTTTTTTGGCGTCTACCTTCATGTTCGACTTATAGAGTTTCCACTATACATAGAAAAAAAAAAGTTCACGTTTTATTCGATCGATTAAAAAATCGATCCAAATATGCGATCACACTTAAAACCGCCTGAATCCTAAGGCAAGTTAACATACGAAGTTGTTCTTGAGGACTAGAACTGAAAGTTTATTTCCCATATAGTAATAGAAACCATCAGCTACATATACAGTATTGTTTTCGCCAGAAATAGCCATAACATTGGCCCCATCGCACATTCTACCAGACTTACTTAGCTTTTAAGGTATCAATGCTTAGATTACATAAGATTATAATAAAAAATTCAAAGTGGTCATGAGGACTGCAAACAGAAGTGATGACTTAAAACTATAAACAAACAGTTGTTATCTTTGGATATCCGAATTAATTGTTTATCCTGTAAATAAAAACTATTTACAGCGTAATAAGTTATACTAATAGTAGACAGGTATAGTGTGTGCGTTAACACGTCACGTGACCATGTCGATGACGGCTTACATTAATTCACTCCCTATACAAAACCGAGCTACAGAAGTTTGCATTTCAAAATTTAAATAGAAATAATTAAATCGTTTGCCAAAGTAGATGCTACATTGCTACATTAATCATTAAAAATATATCGAATATATATTCTACGTGTAGGAAAGTGAAATGTATTTTACTGAAGTTTTCGTTTATTAAACCGACCAGCGCATTATCTCCGATACGCTTGTGGGTTTCGAGACACGAGTCGATGTAGGGGGTAATAATGTGACATTTTATTTGACATTGAAATACATCGTTATTTATGTATTTCAATAATAATTTAGAGTAACACTTTTATCTTAATTAAAATGTCCAACTTCCTATAGATTAGTTGACGAGTGTAGGAGTTATGGTGTACAATGTTTTTTCCTCATACAATTAATTAACCGTTACGGAATAACTATTATGGAAGCATCACGGTATATATTTAGAAAAAAACAGCTGATTCGGTGAACTCAGTATTCACCGTTCAACGTATAACCGTTGTTCTTCAACATCACTAAACTAATTATTACTCAAAAAATGGTTTAACCGATTTGTATTTTTTATACATTTTCGTTTTACCTTCTTTTATACAAACCTTGTCCTGGTAAATTCGAACATAATAAAGAAAGAATTATTTAACTCTATACAGTCGTTAGGAAGTTATGCGCGTACATACATACATTTCGACTATATATATATACATATAGATAAATTGTGTACTATTCCCTCCACATCGACTTATGCCTTCGTGTATTTATTTATTTATTGCAATGTGATATTAATTTTTTTTAGCTAAGGTGTTCTTTTCTCGTCTTATAGTTTCAACGTCCGCGAAACAAATGTACGAGTGTATACGGTACGTTACTGAATGTGTGTCGTTTAATATAGTTTCCATAACATTTGATTTATTATAAAAAGACTTACTATTATTTTATGAATTTAGCCAATGTATTCCTAGTCATATGCATAATGTTTTAAGTTTTCCAGCTGAGGTTATATATGCGGGTTTTATATTTCAGCAAGTATTAATATTAAGTTGGTTTTGATACGACGTATTATGTGATTTATTTATTACCCGGCAGCTTTTATTATACTCTTCGAGGGAAGTGTAAACAGTTATGTACAACTTCTAGTTGTTAAAGAATATATGTAAGGAATAGTTAAATTAGATATTAATCATACATTTTGTAACGTCGTGCAAAGGAAACGTATTTAGCCATTGATCTATTTAATTTGAAGCGATTCCCATATCTCCGTGAATTCAGATTGTGTGCTGTAAAGTCGGTCAAGCATTCGTCTATCGTCACGAAGCTTTATACAATCGTGACATACAGACAGCCGTAACTAACTTGTGGAGAAATATAATGTTATGTACCTACAATAAGGTATAAACATGCAGATCGAGTTTTTTGCCGGTTTTTCTCGATGACTGCTTTACTTTCCGAACCGGTGGTAGTTTTGACGTTCATAAGTGTCAAGACATTCATAATATCTCACTGAACGAAATACGGGCTCCTTTTCCTAACTTTTAAGCTCTATTATTTCATATCTATCGTTCTCAAGATTAAACTACATTTTTTTTATAGTTGAGGTATAGCGTTATGCCCATAATATCACCTGACCTTAAGTGACGATACGACCCAAGTTAGTAGACACGGTAAACTTGTGAAGGATTTTTGCACTTAACCTAAAATTTATTAATTATAGACCTCACTAGACCTTGTTAATGTCACCTGTTAATAATGTAGATATTTTAATAATAAAATGAATTCATATTCATATCGACAGCTTATATATTGAATACAAAAAAGTCTCTACATTTCGTTTTTTATCGAAATATGTGTATAAAACTCGAATATCGAACACAGTAAAAGTATGGCTTCATGCTGTTTTAACTGATGCAAGCAACTTTATTAAAAACTAAAAATTCATTTTTGACTATTTTTCATATTCGTTAAAAAGTGTAACTTCAAAAATATATTATAAATATGTAGCTTTTGCTTAGTTGCGTTTAAAAAATAAATTTAAACGGAAATTATATCCGCTATATGTTATTGTGCGATGGTTCTATTATAATGTTCTTTATACGGTAAAGCATACATAACATCGGAACACAAAGCTTCTGTCGATAGACGAATGCAAAATAAATTATAAATCACTCTGTTCCGATGCGACATTTCACATGTTATATAACGAGACGTTGAAAGAGTGATTTTTTTAAATATTCGTAATGAATTTATATATAGTCAAATAAGCTCGTTTTCTTTGTACGGCGATACGATATTAAAGAATTTTAAAACAAACAAACGTCGACTGAGTTAATAGATCTTCCTTTAATACGTACGTATTTGATAATGTCAAATTGAAACGATTATCGACTGAACTCTCTGTTATGTATTGTGATTTGTTTCTTATTTTTTTCACGTCGCATTGAAAATATTGGTTTTGTAAAAGATCAAGCAATGTTCAGAACAGAACGATGACTCCATCGTTAGAATTTACTACGCATATTTTATCGCTTATTATTCGCATCTGGCAAATAATATACAATTTAAGAAATTAAATTTTTATCAGTTGTTTCATAATTATGGGATTTGCTGGTAATGTCCCTCATAATTTGTTCGATATTGAATTTATAATGCTTAGATAAATTAAATACAAGTGATATATCACCGCGAGAATAAGCATTAAAGTAGAAAGTAGAATAAATTTGACTAATTAAGTATAAATTCAAATATTAATAATTTATAATACTGGATGTAATCATGTATTTATATTTTCGTTTTTTTTTTTTTTTTTTTTTTATTTATGTGGCATTATATTCGAATAGAGAAACAATGAAAGGTATTGATGCCCAATCGGTTTTTTTTTTGTATCGTCCGAAGCGACTGAGTAAAATAACTGTTATATAATATACTTCGGTCTTATTGTGGAGTTTGTATGCGTTTCATTTTGATTCTACCGACCGATGCCCGATTTCACATCTACTGTAACTCTTAAAATCTAAACCTCAGACCTGCCATTGGCGAATCTAGAAAGTGACGTCACATAAATTCCCAATTTTTTTTCTTATACTGAGAGTCAGTCGATAATAGCCACAATAAAAAAAAAACTTTAGCGATAATCAATCCTTGTTAGTATGTTTTTAGACATTTCTAGAAGTCTCGGTTGACGTACAATTGATCTTGTAACCTCGAATATTTTGATTTATTGACCTCGTATAGACGTTATTCCGTTACAAATAAATAAATAATGCAGTGTGTAGTATATAGTCATCAGTTATTAAATAGTCCTTATGGAAACTGCATTTCAATTCATGACACTGGAGAATTAAAATATAATAAACTGATAAAAAATGTGTTTTATTGATCTCCTATTTAAAA
This sequence comes from Actias luna, assembly GCA_039707435.1. Classification (NCBI taxonomy): domain Eukaryota; kingdom Metazoa; phylum Arthropoda; class Insecta; order Lepidoptera; family Saturniidae; genus Actias; species Actias luna. Next base: position 18,968,056 of record JAZHAC010000001.1, on the reverse strand, counting down.
AAGGCGATTAAGATGTTAATAATAATTTAACAGTGTATGGTTTTTTATACTGTGTAGGTTTAGCATTATAGCAACAATCTAGTAATTAAGTGACGACATGGCCCATAATATTGAAAATGCTGAGCTTAGTAGAGAGACTGTTTCTCAAGTGTCGGAATATACCTATAGGTATTTGTCGGCAGATTTTAACTTCATAGTGGTAGCTAGCCAGGCGGCCATTAGAAAAAGCCCTAGCAAACATGCTATGGTTTCAGTAAGATGTTTTCCTACACTAAAAGCTTAGTCATTAGAACTCACGTTCATTGACGCGGCAGCCGTACACACTAACTACCAACTGAACCGTTATCGCTTCAGAGCATTTTCAAGGTATTTATTATAATTTTTTTATTGTACAATGGCCAAGTGATGGCATTGCACGTAATGTATATTGCAATCCAAAAACGACAATCTACGTGAGATGGCAACCCGGCAACGATCAACACTGTCGTGCCAGTCTCAGGAGCTGTATTTATATACATTGATTGAGGTAACGTGAGAAAGAAACAGTCATTGTGACGGGTTTTACTGTCGGGGGGGAGGGAGAGCACAAACCATTTACAGTCAAGTGCTGAATGTACATATTCCGCAAAAAGCATCATATTTCTAACAAATTTTACTAACAAGGTAGTGAATTAACCTGAGGCTCCTTTAAAAAATATAACATTTAATTCCTACGTTCTTATGTGAAATTAACATTAATTAAAATTATGCAAATAAAACGAATAGATAAAGAAACAAAAAATCTTTTATTGTTGTATTTAATATTGTTTATCCAAAACGGACACAACAAAAGTTACTAAAATTACTGCTATTAAATCACTCTTAAATATAGTATACCATATAAGACAACTACGCAACACATCATTCTTATACTATGATAATATACATATACATATTTAGGTACAGGAATATATAAATAAAATTATAAATTCGAGTTATGCTGTAGCTCATATAATTATAATAAATATTTAAATAAAACGGAAACTCCATGGGAACCAGATACAGTATAAAAAAAATGGTATTTTCATATAACAGCTACTTTGAGAAGCCTAGTGAAAACGATACGTGAATTTTCTATCACCGTCGATATACAATATATATTAGTGTAAAAAGACTATCTATCTATTTAAATACATAATTTAATAGTCCAGCTAATATATTTACAAATTTAACAACATCGAAACATACACCGACAGTGTGTTAACATACACCAATTAATTAAATTCTAGTTTATATTTTTCTATTTTATGTATAGTATATATATTATGCCTGAGCTTGATAAAACACTATAAAACAGTATTTATTTGGATTAAAATAAATAATTTCACGATTAGGACATCATGCATATCTGTGTTTTTATTTAATCAATAATATCGAGAAACAAATTCAAAACACTATTGTGCCGAATTTGTGTAGACTACTCTAAGAAATACTCGTATATTTTGCCGCAGACGCTTTATATATATGACATCTTAACGACACTACCATACTTTACACTTTTTGACCGGATTCATTGGTGAACCGCTGGGGCACTTGAAGTCGTCTGCGAATTCTTCCATATTCGACATGGGACCGATGACACGGAATCGGCCTGGCGCGTGGAATCCGGTGGTTATACGGAGTTTGATCGCTTCATTGCGGTACACCGAGCACCAAGTGTTAGCCGCACTTAACCAGAACAACTGAAAGCAATCAAATATAGCAGCTTTTTATCTATCACCTGTGAAATACCAATGAGATTAATTTCGACAACTAAACGATTTCACAATAATCATTAAAAGTAACAAATTTTTTTTGTGACTGTGAGATAGTGAAAGTTTAATTGCGCTGACACAGAAAGGCACAGAATTTAAAAAATATAACGTATTTTTATTTAACACCTGTGTTTAATGCTAAAATAATTAATTTTACGATAAACTAAAGTTTTAAAGTAGCAACATTTTTATGCTTTATCAGCTCCGCCGTAGTAAATACAGGAAGTAAACTTCCCCATACCTGTCTAGGGCTGTACTTTTCTAAACCCGGCAGACGACTTTCTTCTCCGTGACGTTGGGTCCACGCCTGATAAGCGTAGTAGGCCTCTTTTATCCCACCATTATCAGCGATGTTTTCACCTTGTGTGTTAACACCGTTTAACTGAAAACCAGTTATTAATTAATTCACTAATACCCTATGTGATATTTTGTGTTACCAAAGAAATCACGAAATGAATGCAATGGCAAAAATCATCGTATTTTTTATGAAATAGCACATAAAAAGTAACATGTGATTGTGATCGAGTGATTTAAAAACTATTTTTGAATTATACTTTATTGGCGTGTAAAGGTAAATTTATGAGGAAAAAAATTATGATGCGTGGACACACCGACATCTAAATTGTAACCACGAAGTTGGTTAATGTTACGTGGTTGTGATATCCGATAAAAAAGTACAAAGTATTTTTTTTATTTGTCCTTTTTTTTCTCTGATCATTGAAACGTATAATAGTAACAAGTCACGGTCACGGTTATTATAACTTTAAAATAATAAAAACATTTATCAAGAAATACATTGTTTTACTTTTATAGGTTAAATTTATGCCTGCACGTTATATTTATTTCTAACGTAATTTTTCAACAGTTGTTTATGTTAGCTGATTTGAATTTCGAAACATTATCGACTGGCGATGAATTAAACCGACTGAGGAAACTTCTAATAGGGAAATATGTTCTTGTACCGACTTATGAATAGTTCTGAAATATTTATCCTCGGAAGTCTACAATACATCGAAGATTGTCGTAGGACATACGTAAACTATAGAGATAAAAACTATTTTATCTCTTCAGTTTGGTCGAGTGATACGTATTTACAAAAAATCATTGAAATAATAACTTTAGGCGCTCTGAACACTAAATGAATAATATTATCAGTGCTAAAATGAGTTTGTTTGTTTGTTACGCGTTTACGCCTAAACCGCTGAAACGATTATGATGAATTTTAGTATAAAGATAGATGGGAACTTGGAAACGGTAACAGGCCACTTTTTCTTACTTAAATTTATTGGAAGTGGTTTAAAGAGAGGGACGAACTTATGATTTTTTTTATTGCATGATCTGATTTGTTTGATAAGATCAATATTAATACGATCGAAGCCGCACGTAACATTTAGCAAGTAACTATATATATCTTAACCTTATACAATTAAATGTTATTATGACATCAACTTACCTTGAGTCCGACTTCTTTTACTGAATAATTAGAATATTGATCAATTATGCATTTCGCCTTCTCGAGGTACTTTTCTTTCGTCATCTCCTGCCACCAGTCCACCAGATTTCCGTTCTTATCAAACTGCCGGCCCTGTATTAATTAAAAACGTACTTTTACAGTAATTAGTCGACCTTTTTTAATATACCTAATTATGTAAGTTACTTTGTATGTGTGTCCTGTATGCGTTTATAGAATATTCCTTGTGTTCCAGCAGTTGCACTTGAGACTCAGTTTGTCTTGGCTAATTGTGTTAACTATCTTGGGCCACAATGTCACTTAAGAACAATTGAAATTGTAGCCATAACGCCTGTAAAGTATATAAAAAGTTGCCATTGACTCTAGTAAACGATGTCAATTAATGCAAGACAATCAGACGACTCTAGTCGGCGAATATAGCGTCCAAAAATTCCTTTACCATGATAGTCGAATGAAGCTAACAAAGAATTACAAAGATATAAACGCTTGACCGTGTATTGAAAAATAAGTATGGGAAACCAGTAAAATAATGTACCTGATCATCAAAACCGTGAGTTATTTCGTGTCCAATGACGAAACCAATGGCTCCGTAGTTCATGTATGCTGGACGTTTGGCTGAGAAGAAAGCACCTTGCAGTATACCGGCAGGGAACTCTGTATAAACGAATAAATTTATTTCCTTATTGTCTATACCATTTAATACCGGTTCCGGACTTCATAAGGAAAAAATAATGCGTGGAACACTCAGTCGGAACGAATTTCATTACGTAGTATATTAGTATTGATAAAGATGTTATATTATTAATTAACAAATACAAATAAATGAATTACCAGCGTCTGAGAGCAATTAAATAAAACGCAGAGAGATAACTAATGTATTGAAGGTATGATAGGTAATGTCGTTATTAATATATTTTTTCTAGTTGTGAAAATAAATATTTTATTGTACATCATTCAATTCATCTAATTTTTTATAATATATATAATACGCTACGAAATGACGCGTAAACGTGTACAAACTATACCTACGCAGCCGTTGAGAACTTACTGGTTGTCTTAAACCAATAGGCGCGCTCCTATGACTGGGCACAGCCAATAGCATAAGCGCTATGGATAACCGTTTGTACTATAGAAATATAGTGCAATATAGAACAAAGTAAAGGGAAGAAACTTCATTCCGAAAGTTACTTAATTTTGTATCAGAAACAGTACGTCTTTCTATTCAACTTTAAAATAGGTATTTATCTTAGTAGTTTGTAAAAATATTATTTGATTGTGTAACTTAAACGAATTGAGACCATATTTACATATTTTTGAAATTGTGATCCACAACGTTTTTGTGAGACGCCTAGTTCGGGTAAAGTCAGTTTGAGGCGAATGAGGAAACGAGAGAGATATATAGTGATGCTTCACTTCTGTCGTGTGAACTTTAGCACACACTATATTTTTTGTTTTGTCAAGACCACGGTTCATAGTTATTAAGAAGAATAGAACAACTTCTGTCCACATATCTAGTAATGTATAGATTATTATTACAATTTTTATAAATATGTAAAAACAAATCGTTCAATGCCCTCTTCTCGTTTATCTATCCACCGATTTTCTTTTTTTTTTGTATAGAGGCTATTGAAAATCTTTATTGGTATCAATGAAAATGATTAAAAAACATTGTTTTTCCCAACTTTAACATATTTTTCACAAATTTTCAATCAAGATTATGGTCAAATTTGATCATTACGTGAATTCTATGTATATACTAGAGTATAGTAATACTATTATTATTAGAAATATATTACGTATATACTATATATTTACTAATAATAATTGTGTTAACTTTTGATATGTTCTGGGATTTTATTAAAGTAATAAAATGAACATATGAAAAATATTTTGATGAAACCAAAAAATAAGAACTAATTAAAATCGGTTCCAGCCCCTCTAGTACGGTGTAGTTATTCCAACTTTATTTTATGTATACTAGATACGCCCGCGATTTTGTTTGCGTGCAATTAAATATTATTTAATGATTTTTGCCTGGTTTTGTAAGATTTTTCAATACAGCTTACAGGGTGCGCTAACAAAAAATATATTTTACGAATCCGACTGGTACATCCTAAGACTAGCGCGTTCAAACAAAAAACGTAAACTTTTTTTTTTTCAATTTATAATATAAATAAATAACTTACGTATACTGTTCTCGATGGACGAGTAGAACGCATTGACAATTGCTGGGCGACCGTGGGTTACCCAGTCCGTTTTGTTGACCGGCTCCCTCAGTTTACCGAACAAATACTCAGTGCCGAACAACGTTAGATTGAGCACGGATTCCATCAGCTTGTCCGATGACATTTCCAACTGAAAAATATGCACTCATATTATTAATCTGTTAAGAATAATCAACTCTTTGGTGTAATGATTAAATCGAAAAACATAATATGTGAGGGGTTTTTTTTTTGTAATTTTGTCTGTCTGTCTATTCCATTTTACGTGCACCACTTTGAAGCTACTTGATATGTACGACGTCTAACACAGTGATAGTTAATACTTAACATATAGGATACTTTATCGTATAATCTCTGAGATAATAGGAAAAACGTTTCAATTTTACAACAAATAAATTTTCATTTAAAACAGCAGTGGAAGCGATGATAGATCAGTGGTAGTGTGTACGGACGCAACGTCAAGCGAAGTGAGTTCGAATCCACCTGTAATGAGCTTGAGCTTTCGATAAAGGAAAACATCGTGAGGAAACCATAGTATGGTGGTAAGGTTTTTTCCAATGCCCGCCTAGCTAGATACCACCCTAAAGTTGAAAATCTGCCGTCAAATACCAATAGATATGTCCCGGCAGTTGCACTTGAAAGCCTGTCGTCCCTCCACAGGTTTGCGTGTCTACAAATTCAGGCTGTATCGTCACTTAAGATCAGGTGAGAGTATGGCCATAACGCATAACCTTAACTAAAAAAAATAACACAACCATACTCTAATAAATTCAACTTCGAAAACGCCGGGAACAAATCGCGGGCTAAAGCTATATGGCATAGGGGTAACTTTCTATGTGTCGTTAAAACTTATGCACTAACTCCTCCCTTGTATTTAAGAACTTATATAGTCATTATTGTCGCATTTACATATCCCTATCACGTTGAATATCAGTAGGTACTGATTGTAGGTAAATATAATTTTCTTACCCCTGAATAGAATTCGGTAAGCTTATTATTATCCAGCATTTCGTTGGGGTAAGCGATATGGGAGGCCATGGCGTCAGCTTTTTCCAACGCCTCTTGACGTGTTTCCGCGTCCATCCAGTCCACCTCTTCCAGTGTCTTGCGGAATTGTTGCCTGCAAATATTCGAATTTAGTATAGAAATAACATTAGTTATTATGCATAAATAAAGTGATTTAATATTCGTTGTAGAGTCAATATTTTTGCTATACGTGATTTTTGAAAATTTTGGCTATCTGACTCCAGCAATCATTTTATAACTAAATTTTCACGTAAAAAGACTGTTATGAAACTAAGGTTTACACAATACACGACATGCTCGATGCTATTTATTTTCTGTTAAAGAACGTCAAACGAAACAGCTGTCTTAAGGGAAGCTAACCACTAATACAATGTCGAATGCTTATTCAAGACCATATTCAGAACACAGAATGCGAATTACCCTTGATTTGTATCAACGATGCTATCAAAGTTATAATCTATATTCACTGGACAAAGTCGAACTCATTCTTAATAAAAGAATCACAGACATTTGGGAGCCGATTTAACTCGACGATCCAAGCCCTTGGCGATCTGATGGACAACAGATCGGATCTAATGGGTAAGAATATGACAACATTCACCTCACAAGTCTGTTTAAAATTTAAATAGTAATCACTTACCTGATATCATTGACCATTTCCAAGGCATTTGCCTTTGATTTCTGGTTGAAATACTTCCTAATGTAGAGTGCACCGACTGCTATAGACATGCTAGAACAAAATTCATATGTCAGAACTAATTTAAATATTAAATCAAGTATTAAAAGCGAGATTCTTGTCCATGACGGATGAAATAAAAATTATTAAAATCGACGTGCCCAATGTTCGAAATTATATACATGTATAAATATAGCGCATATTCGCTGGCAGTATAAAAAAAAAAAACATTAATACCTTCACACAAATAACAGTAAAACCAACTCATTTGTTTTTTTTTTTCAAATTGCTTCTATTAACTTTACCTCAATGTTCTGTTCACAAGCAAATTAATAACATAACTGAACCATTCTTTTAAATTTATCCCAAATTATTTAACTGTAATTAATTAATGAACCCTATATCAGTGTAGAGCAAACTCTTCATACGTAAAAAAATATTTTATAGTTTGTTTACTGTAATTTACTATTATATTCTCTTGTATTTGACAATGCTTATAGCCAGATACTATGACGTCACTTCGCTGTGCTGTATACGTGTATATTTGAGTGGTCGTATCAGGGCTGGATTTAGATCAAAAGAGGCCCTAGGCAATTCCTCTCGTAGGTCCTTTCACCTCTCGTGTTGATAAGAATACATTTTTATGTGTATTTATTAGTCTTGACATTCCGCTTTTCACTTATGTTAGAGTAGTATAATTTTTGCTAAAAACTTAAATGTAGAGCCCTTTCGATCTTGACGCCGTATGCTGAAACCTAGTTAGCCTGTAAAAGCCGGCCCTGGCTGGCGATGTCCGCATATTCATACTACAGTGTTATCACGATCACAAGTTTAGTTATGAATCACCAGAGAGACACGCAGATCTGTTTGTTTAGGATTAGAATTTATCATCAAATTATAATAAGGTAGGATTAGTTTGCAAGATTAGACACGTTCCAGCTATAGTTTACGTTTCAGAGACTCGGACAACAATGTGTCATTAGAAAATAAATCATTTTTAAATTGTAACATACAACACCTAAGTAAGCAATTCCTATATACACATATATATATATAATCTCATTTAAATCACTTCTAAGATAATATATATATATATATATATATATATATATATATATATATATATATATATATATATTATCTTAGAAGTGATTTAAATGAGATTCTGTAGTTAGACAGACTTTTTTTTTTGAGTTTACTGACTAAGCTGTAGTTTTCGTATGATAATGAATTTTTTGAAGAAATTTGTCTCATATAAAATTAATAATTGTACTCGTGATTTCTTCATTCAAATAATGTGTTCAAACGAATGTGGAATCATACCATGCAGATGTCTAATTAATATGTAATTTGTATATCATTGTGTATGTCATCGTATAACATTAAAAACAAAAAAAAATACCATCATAAGGTCGGTAACGTAGATATTAGATTCATAATGAAAAATAAAAGTATCAGAAGCCTTACACAGTGCATTGGGCATCTGAAAATGGTATTGGACGAAATTGAAGAAAGCCGTGTTGTCAGATTTGAAAGCGAACTGCAAATTTTACATAAGTCGCAATAACGTTTGTAATACTCCCCATATAATACGATATTCGGTATGGAAGCGATGATAGCTCAGTGGTGGTGTACGACTTTGCGTCAAGGGATGTGAGTTCGAATTCCATCACCTACAATGAGCTTGAGCTTTCGGTAAAGGAAAACATCGTGAGGAAACCATAGAATGGTGGTAGAGATTCTTCTGATGCTCGCCTGGCTAGCTACCACTTGAAAATCTGCAGCCAAATACCAATAGGTGTGTTCCGGCAGTTGCACTTGAGAGCCAGTTCTTCCACAGGATTAGCGTGTCAACCAACTTGGGCTGTATTGTCACTTAAGATCAGGTGAGATTATGGCCATTGCGCTAAGCATTAACGATACAAAAAAAAACAAACAAATGTGTAACACAACAAAAGGTAAACAATTACCGGTCAAAAAAACGTCGATTTCGAAAAATATATATCGACGATGGAAAGCTTATTTGTCGTATTTCGCAAAAATGACAATTACATGAGATGCAGAAAACTTCCTCTAAATTACATATTATAAAAAATAAACAGATTTATTTTACTGTCATACCAAACTATATGATAACAAATTAATTCGGTGTATTTTCTTTTTATGATTCAAATAATGTGTTTAACCCCGTATTCGTCGTTTTTCCGATACGACATTTATGTTTTCTATCGTCGATACACACATACACAAACACACAGATAAATAGAAAAAGTTACCATTTCTTTGCACATTACAAGTCTATAGAAACAATAAATTTTCGATCGATATTATGGAGGATGCTGCAATATCATTGGTGCGTTTTCGAATAAAAGGGATTTAATGTGAAAATCAAAACATTTCTCGTTCTCGAGCTCTCGAGTTCGGATCCCTGCAATAAGCCCGATCTTTCGCTGAAGGTAAACATCGTGATGAAACCATAGTATGGTCCTGGGCTTTTTCTAATGCCCACCTGGGTAGCTACCATCCTCAGGTTGAACATTTGCCATCAAATACGTGTGTTCCAGCAGTTGCACTTGAGAACCACACCTTACACTAAACTAAGCATGATTACCATCTTAACATCAGTGATTGTGGTCCTAACGACAAACCAATAAAAAAAAATCAAAGCAGTCACGTAGACTGCGCACAGAAATGAACACTAAAAACTGTAACCAAAGTTATTTTTGGATAACCAAATAAATCGTTTGATCTTAAATTAAAACTTGTAAATCAATACTGTTTACAACCCAATAAGTTATACTGATAGGATCAAATATAGTGTGTACGTTAACACGTCACGTGACCATGTCGATGACGACTTACATGAATTTACTCCCTATAGAAACTGCGCTATAGAAGTGTTGACTTTAAAAAAAAACACATTTGTACCTGACGCTTGCAGTATCGGCGCACTCCTTCCACCTGCTTTCCCTCTCAGTCTTCCCCGACAGTGCGGTCACGTAGGCCAACTGCCTATTCCTAAGGTTTTCGGACAAATAAGAGACCGACGCCGCTGCCACCCTCCACATCACATAATTGGCCTGAACTCGTTTCGGAGTATTCTCCAATAATACCTGTAGAAGATGTCGACATATGGTTACCTATTCTCACTAATATTTTAAATTAAACTAAACTTCAAATTCAAACTAATATTATAAATGGGACAGAGAGTTTTATTGTTCGTTTGTTACTGCTTTCACGCCCAAACCGCTGAATTTATTATGATGAATTTCCGCACAGAGATAGATGAGTTCCTGGAGACGGAGGTAGACTCCTATTTCTCGGGAAAAATTTATACGAAGTGGGGTAAACAGAGATATAAACTTTGTATGAAACTTTTGATTGCGTCATCTGATTTGTTTGATAAAATCAATAGCAACGCGAACGAAGTCGCAAGTAAAGTCTAGTTAAAATAAAGTTAGTTATAAAGCGAATAAAGTTTGTTTGTTGGGATTTGTTTTGATCTTAGGAACTACAAATCGGATATAAAAAAATATTTTTGTTTTTCACTGAGAAGTCATTGACGAAAGCTTTAGGCTATTTAACATCGCGCTACCACCAATGGGAACTTGAGCTTTCGGTGAAAGAAAACATAGTGATGATACAATAGCATGGTGGTAGGGCTTTTTCTAATGCCCGCCTGCCTACCTACCACCCTCAAGTTGAAAATGTGCTACGGTACACCTATAGCTGTGTTCCGGCAGTTGGACTAGACAGCCAGGATTTGTACACCCTCTTGGGCCACATCGTCACTTAACTGAAGTTAAGTTAAGTGATATTGTTGGCCATAATGCTTAACTATAAAAAACAACACCACGACGATACTCGAATCCCCGCGTCGCCAGAGACCAGCGACAGCTTTCACATTTCATCTGTTTATATACAAATGTATCTAATATAGATTATATACGACAAATATATGTATTAGTTACCTCAAGATCTGAAATGTATTTCGGCACACTAACAATGGTGACTTCGTTGAGATCGACAGTGATGTGCGGTGCGAGCAGACGGTTTATATATTGCAACCATGGTATTCTAAAACAGTAACGTACACATATATATATATACCGCTTAAACTGTTTTAGAAGACGCGGTAATAATTCTACTATCAGTTTGTGATAACACAGCCATGGGAAAATGCGTCTTTTTGATATACTTTACAGGATAAACGTTATTCATTTTAACGAAATAATATGAACGTTTGAATGATTGCCCACCGTTTCGTGTTCTGTGGTTTACGTCAACGTTTTTCCTAAAATTTGAACTATATTTACCATTTCAATATAGACTCCATTATATAAAGGAATCGACTGGATTCAACAATTCGGGTAAACAAATCGATTTTTGTATAAAATAAAATAAAAAGCTTTCAGTAAATTTTTCACTCACTTAGGAAACTTCTGTTGCAATTCGGCTACAGTCATTGGATTATACAAACTAGTGGCATTACGTCTTTTCTCCAGAGGCAAGGATATCTGAAAAAAAAAACACAAGTTCAAGAAAATAATATTACCTTTTAACTGACAAAAAAAAAACTAGTAATGTTTCTCTTAAAATGTATACACATTATATTCTTTTGACATTGAAAATCAATATAAATAGAGTTCAATAAAAAAAAAATTGTCAATTCGAGCATCACAAGTGCCCGTCATTCTCTGCCATTGATATGTTCAATAAAGGCGCCGAAACAATTAGGTCAAATATGACAAACATCCCGAAAGCTGGTCCAATAATCTCGTATGGTCAACCAGACGATCAACATAAAAACAGGTCACAGCCTTCACAGTGATTCATTTAACATCAAAGTCAACAAAGCTCGTAAAAATTCACATCGCTGTGGCCCCATAAAGCCGTTGCCGTAACGAGGGGCCAGTTTAGGTTACAGAGCTACTATATCGATTTGAATTTATTCTAACGCAATTCACTTACATTGGCAAGCTTTATTTCGAATTGCAGGGACTCTTTCAACTCCACCTCGGCTCTGGCGCGATCCGCTCCCAGCAGTGTGGCGATGTCAACCATATATTCGTAGTATGCTTGGACCAGTTTATCGCTGAATCCACGGTTCAGATATTCGCGGTTCAATCCGAGCGAAGCTTGATCCAGCTGTCGGGCGACACACACATAAATAGATTCATTACGATATAAGCAAATAAAATAATATCATTCGCAAACAATTGTAAAGTTCGCTGAGCAATAACAATTCGCTCTGAAAGTCAAACGCCCTACATAATTACTTGCATAATATGTAATACGGACAATTAATAATGATTTATGTAATCTCCTTTTGAGGTCGGCCGACCGGAACTTACTTTGTTTATGAATTCAAACAAATAAAAACTGCTATAGGTGAATTATGTTTCCGAAATAGATAAACAGTTAAGTTTACATAATAAATTTCCTAGAGATGATGATGAATAATTATAAAACAGATAAAAATGTTAAATAAATGATACATTTCGAAGGTGACAGCAGAGAGATCAGGATTACTATAAGAGGACAAAATAAGTGTAATTAAGGCAATGCCCTCTTCTATAGCAAATATCCTTACATCGATAATACGTTTCGTGGAGTTCTTCACGTCAACACTTATGGAGAAATCGAGGAAATAGTCAACGGAGTAACCGGCGGCACGGAATTTGTACACCGATTGTTCCCAAGAGAAGGACCTCTCGTCCCAGGATTCACCATCTAGCACTGGCCAGCCGCCAAGCCGACGCAACATATCGAGCAAAGGCTGGACACCGCGCGCTTCTATCGCACCTGTAGTGTATAATAACATTAATGTAAAAGAAAGTAAACCTTGACAGCATAACAAAGAGACTAAATTGTGAATGTATTGTATAAATGCGTCGATGGAGTTCGAATCGACTTGAGCCATGAGCCTAAGCTTTCGGCGAAGGTAAACATCAGGAGGAAACCATAGCATAGTGGTAGAGCTTTTTCTAATGCCTAACTGCCTAGCCACTACCCTCAAATTGAAAATCTACCACCAGATACCTATAGGTGTGTTCCAACGATTGCACTTGAGAGCCAGCCCTACCACAAGGCTTAGCGTGTTCACAATCATTACCAACATCGTCAATTAACATGAGGCGAGATTGGAGCCATATCGCTTAACCTACAAAGTATAAAAAAGCCAATTGTTATGGCTGTTTTATTTAATTGACTTACTTTCGATAATGGACTCATCTAAAATCGAAGAACGCAATGGTGTGCAGAATATAGGCTTAATACAAAAACATAACCAATGTTTATTACATACATAGATACAGTTGTGTAAACAGCGGAAATATTGTCGCAGAATTTACTTTCACCGACACTACTGGTTTTAGTGATAGAGTTAAATAATTGTTACAGTTACTGTACATCTCGGAGTTTATAGAATTTACGTGATCAAAATAATTTACTTAACACTCCATATTCTTGTGAGCATTCGTTTGAATCAATCGACCTAATTCTTCTATTTATTAGACGTTTTGTTGATTGCATTTTATTGTTACTTGATTAAAATTGCTTTTTAGTGTGTAAACTTGTTTATTATATAAAATATTTGATGTATCCAGTAACGGAATAGAATATACATTACCGCAATCTGTTATATCATTCCGGTTGTTACGTATAGATACGTAAGACTGTATATATGTAATAATTGATCGTATGAATTTATTTACGGTTCTTTTCATAAATGGTTCAATAATACTAGAAATTTAATAATATAAATCTATACATACATTAAAACTGTAATTCAACCAAATCTATACAATAAGTTTTCTATTTCTGGTTGAACAATCAAGCTGTATATTATAAAAAATCGAAAGTATTATATTTTTTTTTTTTGTATGTCTGTCCTTTTGTACGGGAACCGCTCGGACATAGTGGCCAAATTTTGATACCAAATACTATGAAGTGTACATGAGATAAAGTTTATCGTTAAAAAAATGTATTTTGGAATATTGAAAAAAGTTAATATGTAGTACAAAATTAAGTACTGTAAAACATTATAATGCTGCAAGGAAAAATGGTTTAAATCATATCACAATAGTTAGTCTTCATACTTTTCAATACTATTTTAATACCTATTTTGTGATAAAGGAACCTCGTTAGAAGCAGAGCTAATTTATAATAAAGTTACTTCTCTACTTTCACGATAACTTACTTCTGTTCATGCAAGCCTGGTACAAAGTCTTTGCCAGGACGAAAGGCTGGGGCTCTGCTGGGGCAATCGGCTCATCTAGAAGTGCGCGGAGCTGTTCCTGTAGTTGGTCAGTGATTATGGAGAAGGTGTTCACTGAGGTCTTATCATCAGGTATCCTCGTGTTCTTGACAAAGGAGCCGCATGCGAAGTCATAGAAATCATCGCAAGGGTCAACTTTATCATCCATGTTTATAAGCAATTTTGAGGCTGAAAAATAAAGTTAATATAACCATTTTTGTTACTCGAGAAAAAGTTGTTGATAACTTTTTTTAGGAAGTGAAGCGTACACACGTCTACACGTACAATTAATACATATATAATAACTGTGGATTGTTTTTGTATGATCGTTTAGAAAAGTATATCTATTGACGCATTTGTCGAGTGTCGTCGCAAGCCACGAACGCTGCGGATGGAGCGGCGGTGGCGCGGACACTGTCACACCGAACAGCGCAGTTGGAAGACATAATTACGTTCGCAATGTGCTGGTATCAGTGTTTACTTATATTAACATGTGTAATATCAACATGGAGTACAAAGAACGTTGCAGGTGACAAAGTGCACATTATAGGAACAATTCGGAATCTTTGGGTTGAGATAATATATTATAGTAGTAAGTATTCAGTACAATGGAAGGCATGATTAGATTATAATTATAGATAACTATAGATAATATTTATGTGTAACTATAACTCGAACTATGAAGCGATGATAGCTCAGTGGTAGTGTGTACCACTTTGCGTCAAGGAACGTGAGTTCGAATCCAAGCACCTGCAATGAGCTTGAGCTTTCGGTGAAGGAAAATATCGTGAGGAAACCATAGCACATTGGTAGGGCGGTGGGCGGTATTCTGGTGGCCGCCTGGCTAGCTACCACCCTCAAGTTGAATATCTGCCGCCAAATACCAATAGGTGTGATCAGTTGCACTTGAGAACCAGTTCCTCCACAGGCTTAACGTGTCTACCTACTTGGGCCGTATCGTCACTTAAGATCAGGTGAGATTATGCCCTTAACGCTAAACCGTAACTATATAAAAAAAATGCTATTTCAGATACAAAGTAGTTTATTCCTAACATGACCGCTGCTAGACTGTTGTAAATGTAATCTATTAAGACAATCAATCAAATAAATCAATCAAATTTTGAGTTTGATTACAATATATATATATATATATATATATATATATATATATATATATATATATATATATATATATATATATATATATATATATATATATATATAATTGGCTAATATTCTCTTGAAGCTCTAATTTATCTAAATTTAGTTTAATGTGTATCAATAGACGAAATAAAATATGTGTTTATTTTTTTCTCTCACCGGTGTGAATACATCCAGGTGAATTGCATACTTTCGTATTGCTGTCCCCTTTGCCGATACCCGCCGGTGGAATGGGCGATGACAGCCTGAGTTCGCTTGTCTGCGGCATATCTAAAATTAGAGAAATAATTGGAATAAGTAAAGTGAATAACTTATAGATGTAGTACTATAAATATGGTGAAAACTGGCATAGCATTGTTTATCAGCACTTTGGTATGATAATTCTTACTAATAATATAAATGCGAAAGCGTGTTTGTCACGCTTTCACTTCTAAATCGTTGAATCGATTATGATGAATTTTGGTGTAGAGATTAGAACTTTGAGACTGTGAGAAGCTACTTTTTGTCACGAAAAACTTACTAGAAGTAGGGTATCGTCATCCGATTTGTCTGACCAAATTAAAATCAACGCAAGCGAAGCCGCATGTTAAATCTAGGATATCCATAATTTAATATTAGCACTTTAATAAACGTGAGAGAAATTTAATAAATAAATATACATATTTCTCGCATATCGCGCTATTTATTGTCACAAGTCTAACCTAACCTAACCCAGCATCTCGTTACATGTGACCACCTCACCGACATATCACAGAACACTTCGGTCCGTCTGCGGGTTCATTTTAAAGCGTGAAACGTTATCTTTAAAGTTCTTTGATATATCCCCCAATAAGTTACTTAAGAACATTAAGAACTAGCTTTACCTGCGGCTTCGTTCACGTGAAACTAAAGTTATTTAATCTCGCGCCATCACTCAAATTAAAATAACTTTTGTTAAAATTAACCGAATTTCATGAAACAAAGATTAAATGTTTCTGGAGAATACGCTTATGATTTCTTTGGTGGCGTTTTATCATAAACCTTGTACTTTAGTAGTGATGCGTGCACAACTAAGCAGACAGACAGACATTTCTAAAATGATGTAAATGTATTTTATAATTTGTGCTTAGTCACTTGCATTTTTGTTTTCTCATAAATGTAAATTGTACGGACACGTTAAATTTACATTAAATTGATAAATAATTAAATATGAAATTTTATTCATCGGATAAATAACTAAGTTTAATGTATTCTTAAATCTGATTCCGTGCAGATTGAACAGAGATATTATTTTATATGTACAGAGATATTGTTGCGTCTGTATCGAACGTAACTGTCAATTCCACAGGGCGTGCCTTGGACGTGAAATAAGCTGTCTGTAATTATACACGATAGTTTCTCTTATTCCAAATCGAAGTGCAACTGTACTGTGTTTTAACCTTATTAAATATACATACTACCAGCCATTTATTAATTAATTACTGGACCATGACACCGATCGTATTGAACAACAGTAAAGAAACGAAAACCATAAAGATCATGTCGTAATAAAATAATGTAGTAGCGCGGGTAAGTGACACCACGTTGCAGTCCGCTGTTAACGGTGACCACCGAGAGATACGCGATCAACCGACGGTCGCCACTGTTATCCCAGCCCGTAATATACTGGCTCATTCCGAAACGAGAAAACCAAAATGGAATTTTCATGACTGGCTTAGCGCTATATGTGTCGGTTATGAACCAGTCAGCTGTAAACCCACTGTACCTTAATAGGACATATATGAGTTGGTACTGGGGCTGCAATGCAAACTCTATTGCAACGATAACACCCATTGCATGGCACTATCGCACCACAGTAATGTGCGGTCGATCCCCGTATATTATACATGTGTGTTATTCAGAAATCATTGTTCCGTCTTCGGTTGTTACATATTTAACGTGCCTCTAAATTGCCTAAACAACCAATTGCTATAATGAAAAGGGAGGAAACAATCCCAGTTCAAAAACTGTGAATGTTTTGGGTGAGTTTGTTGTAGAACAGAATGGGAGATTTCCAGGCGGTCTGAAGTTTCTACAGAGTGTAAAAGGAAGACGCTGTCTCCTTCTGTTTGTTTCTCTGCTTGGTTCTTCTAGACCTCATAACGCATTTCGCTCCACTCTCAATAAAAGAATTAGCAATAAAGATGGAAGGTTTGTTTGTACTACAATAAGAATCATAAATATTTTTTATAAAAATTCTGCTCTTTCGAAAAACAAATTTTCGGACTTATGCACTACTAATACTGGGCCAATCTATGTAATAACAATAAAAAATGTGTGTTCCGGCAGTTGTAATCGATGGTTAGTCTATCCAGTAGGGCACCATCCACCATCATGGGTAAAATCGTCACTTAAGATCAGATGAGATTATGGCCGTATCGGTAAACCTATAAAACAACAAACCAAGTAATAGGTAAATGTTATAAAATAAATACACTGTATATTTTCTTACTAAGCGAACCCCCCATTTTCTTTATCAATAACATGCATCTGAACACTTCCGGTACAAGTGGCTAGTTAAGTATATAGAGGACTAACATAGCATGAAAATTCGAATCATTCGCTCATTAATATACTTCTGATTTGTAGCAAGTAACTTCAAATCATAAATGTTACAACACACCACGAAACACACAAACAGAGTGTACTTGTCTGCCTCTCGCAGTGTGAAGTTAACCGCGTAATCCAAGTTTATAATAAGTTATAACAAACTTGTTAATATTTCAGGTAAGTTCTTTGGAAGAGTCAACAAAGACTGTACATATACGTGTACCTACAGAGTTCAATATTCAAGAATCAACTTTAACGCCGGCAATTTGCCTTTCAAAATGTAATTTTATGGGCACACTATTTTATTTCATATTTACGTTTTAATTCTAGTAATGATGAGTAAGTGAATACTTAGAAGTTAATCATCGTAATCAAACAATTGAATACTTAGAAACACTGTCATCATCGGTGGAAGAGGAAGGAGGGGAATTTTAATACGAGTTGCCGATATAACGAATTTCGTTCAGTCGTTTAACTTTTTGTTTTATTGTATTGTAAAAACATTTCGAGCCTCTACCTCAACATAATACACCGTCGTAAATAAATAAAACTATCAGTCGTAGGACTACTCATCAATACACACACCAAAGCACACACAAAACACACACACAAACACACATACATACACACACGCATCTGTATATACTAATGGTTGAAGTTCGACCATAATTAATTTAAGTTATAAGTTTGCACATTATTAAGGGTACATTGTCCAGACTCATATTAATATATAGGGTTATGTTTGAAATTCAATAAAGACAAACAATATTAATTTATAATCTATTCTCAGTTTGACCACAGACTTAACAATAAACAAAAGAGTATATATGCGTCTGCGTGTGAAATGCACGGTAGTGTGTGTTATATATTTTTTTAATTGATGTAATGTAGTTTTTATGCATAATTAAAAACATATATATTAGCATTCTGCACTCCTCTGTATAGACCAAAAGTGTGCGAAATTTCATACTCTTTCTTCTGCGCTACTTTCGTAAAAAGGGGTACAAAGTTTTTGCTTCCAGTATTAATGTATAGATTATATATATCTCAGCTTGATGATCGCGTGAATTCAATGATTTTTTCCCCACCCCAAAAGCGCCCAACGTACCTAAAGTAGTTTTCACTTCAAAACCTGATCCAAGTTTTAACAACAAGGTACAAGGCAAAAATTTCTTATTAAATTTATTAGTTGCTCGGGTATCAGTTGGTGTCAATATCGAAATTCAACTTTTAAAATACATTGAAAATATTTTAGGTCATCAACTTAAAATAACCAATGCAATTTTTACGGAGGTCTGCATCTGACATGCTATAACCTTAAGTTTAATTCATAAACTGGGCATTATTATATATATATTTATACTTAAGGTTTAAGCGTCGTGGTCATAATCTCAACTGATCTTAAGTGACGATATGGCCCAAGTTGATAAATACGATAAACCTGTGAAAGAACTGGCTCTCAAGTGCAACTGCCGGAACACACTTATTGGTATTTTTAACTTGAGGGTGGTAGCTAACCAGGCGGTCATTAGAAAAGGCCCTAACACCATGCTATCCTTACGATGTTTCCCTTACCGATAGCTCAAGCTCATCGAAGGCAGATTCGAACTCACGTCGCTTGATACGAAATCGTACATACTACCATTGAGCTATCATCACCTCAAATATCACTATTCTATAACAGCAGTGGCATTCGGTTATCGTGTAGAATTTATGTAAATTTACAATTAATAAAAGGCAGCATAATTTGTTAGTTGACAGATTTTAGTAGACAAGAGTATCAGCGACTTGTTCGAACTTCATTTAGACCATGAAAATTTGCACGATATTAAATATCTACTATTCGCAGTGACGTCGCCTTAAATGTTCTAAATAATAAGTAGGAAATAACAAATGCCATGAGATGATAATACAATACTGTTTACTCTGTAAGTTCCTGAATTATTGTTTTATTTAGCGTAGAAGTGTTGCTATAGTTACAATTATTAAAGTTTCGCTTGGAGGCGTATTTGAAATGTTTAATGAAGTTAAAACTCCCACCTCGGAAACTTTGAGCAAATATAAATAAGTTGTCATGAACGATGGGAAGAATTAGTCACTTGTTTATAGTCAAGGTTTAGCGTTATGACCATAACCTCACCTGATCTTAAGTGACGATACGGCCCATGTTGGTAAAGACGCTAAGCCTGTGAAGGGTCTGGCTCTCAAGTGCAACTGCCGAAACACATCTAATAGTATTTGGCGGCTTACTCTTTAGAATGTCGTGTATTTACAATGTAGCCTTTCCTTCGACTTTTGCATAAAGTTTAGGAAATTTCATAACTCCTTATACTAACCAAACAATACTACAATATTTCCCAATCAAGGATATCTCAGTTGATGCTGCAGAGCATATTGTTAACATGTGTTTAAATGTAATCTTGATTGAATGATTACACATATCGAAAATTATTTAGCTGATAGATCGTTTTTAAACTGTCAGCCAATTGGCAGATTGTTGGAATTAAAATTACAGATGGCATTTAATTATTTAGACTCCATCAGATATCATATGTGCGCAAAAGCTTCCTGTTAAAACTGACGAAGGTCTAAGACGCGGTTCATGAGTTCAAATCACTTAGAGCTCATTGGCTGTTTTAGTTTGTTCTAAACGTATTTCCATTTTTGTCAAAGCCAATTGTTTGAACTTGCTATTCACGGTTCAGTGTAAATATTCATCAGAACAAAACGACGAACACCATTCAAGTTATATCAATATAGACATGAATTCCAACACACCGACCACCAGTCCTTATAAAGGTGATTTCTAAACTCCGCTGTATGGGTGGGATGACTTGATTTTCCGTTACTTAGTAATATACCTCCTGCAAACCGATACAAAAACGTATATGACGTAATTGCAAAAGTGTCTTGCTCCGTCGATGTAGGCCGCGTAAATTTTGAACTTGGCCCCGTATTCACGAGTCGTTCTTATTTTTCCGGTTAAATCATTATTACAATACAACCTTGAAGCATGAGACATCAAGTTCGTACGCTATGGATTATCAGTAACGATATATGAATGGCTGATGTTTGTGAAGTTTAAATGGAAATTTATTACAGTGACTGATACTCCTTTGACTTCACCTATTATTTGTGTGATTACATTGTCAATAACAGTAATGTTAAATGATAGTTAATTGTTGAGAAGACACTTGAGAGCCAGTTCCTCCACTGGTTAGCGTGTTTACCAACTTGGGCCGTATCATCACTTAAGATCAGGTGAGATTATGGCCATAACGCTAACCTTACCTATAAAAAAAAAATGCGAAAATGAATTTGATTGTTTGCTACGCTTTCACGCCTAAACAGCTGAATCGGTTATGATGAATTTTAGTATATTGGGAACATGGAGACGGTGATAGATTACGTTTTCTCGCGAAAATCTTACTACAAATGGCTAAGAAAGGGATAAATTTTGTATGAAACATTTTATCGCGTTTTAACAAACAGTAACGCTAGCAAAGCTGCGCTTAAAATCTAGTAGTAGACAATGCCTTACGACCATAACGCGTTATCATCTCGACGTTTTGCTTCCGAAAGCTCAGGCGCGAACACAATCCATCGACGCTGAATCACCGTGTAACTTCATCTTGTAACTGTACAGAAAAGTACTAATTCCGATAACTAAATATATATAGTTTAATGTTAACGACTGTGGGAAGGATCGTAAACGAGATAACCGAGAGCGCCCGAGTCACGTTTCAGCGTAAAGCACTCTATCATTGTTACAAAGTAAATTTTACATTTACTACGCTCCAGTTGTTTGATCGTTAGGTTTTTTTTTCTATTCCGAATCTTCCGTGCTAGCGGCAATAAACGTTTATAAATGGCTGTTGCCGAACGAGATCAAGGTTGGAGAGGTAAGAAAAGTATAAGAGTCTCTTGGATAGGGCAGTCCGTAGCTATGACAGTGTAGTAGCGTGTACCCATAATGCGTCAATAAGCATGAGTTCGAAGTCCAACATCGAGCCCGAGGTTACGGTGTGATGAAACCATAGCTTGGCTTTTGCTAACACCCGCGTAGCTATCACGACGTTTTTTTTATTAATGACGTGTTTAGAATCGTATTTAAAGCTATTATAGCTCAATGGTAGTGTGTACGACTGCGTCAAGCGACCTGATTTCCAATCCAACCATCTGCACTGAGCTCGAGCTTTTGGTGAAGAAAAACATGGCGAGGAAATCATAGCATCGTGGCAGGGCTTTTTCTAATGCCCGCCTGTCTAGCTACCACCCTCAATTTGAAAATCTGCCGCCAAATACCAATAGGTGAGTTCCGGCAGCTGCACTTGAGAGCCAGCTCCTCCACAGGTTTAGAGTGTCTACCAACTTGGACCGTAACGTCACGTAAGATCAGGTGAGATTATGGCCATAACGCTAAACCTTACCTATAAAAAAAACTGTACGAATGTTCTCATTACAACGCATTACCCAGGCTCCGTATGTTAAGCACTGGACACTTCAAACTCACGTGTTGATAGAGACCAAGGACAACACACACACTTCTTCTAATCCCAGCCTCGAATAAAAAATGTGCTGCCAAATACATCCGGTTCCGGTAGTCGTACTTGACAGCCGGTCCCTTGACTAGTCTTAGCGTGTCCACCATCACGAACCACATCGCCATTTAACATTATGAGAGATTATGGATTAAAACACTAAACCTATAAACTTATAAAAATGTTGAAATATAACTAATTTAAACGGATTTTATCGCGGTTATTTATGGATTTTGATCCCGAAGTTTCGAAAGCTTTTCAGCCTTTCTTATAAATGTGTTTTTCATTACGTTTCGTTGATAAAAGCAAACGAAAGTTACCACGTAACGTAAAAATACGAACGATATTTAAAAATCTGTCAAAAAATATTATATACATTTTTAACAAACAGTACAATATGTCAATTTTACGTTTGTATGATATATTTGTATGCATTAATATATATATCACTTCATTTAGTTTTTCATTTGTGTATTGTTATTATGTAATACGAATAATACTTTATACTATGTTATTAAGTTTGATTTAAGTTTTACACCCAAAAATACCCCTGATTCTTCTCCGTGAAACATATCCATCCAAAGGTTGCCTATAAGAGATTGCTATTAGCAATAGGGCTTAAAAACAACTTAAATTAAAAACAAAAAACAAATTAAATGAAAAAATAAACGTGGCCTTTCGACATGTCGTTCGTAAGTGGCATTATGTAGGATCACAATCGATGGATGTTCTGGAAAAACGTTAGTCACTACGTACTTTTTACAATTCTACACTGTGATGGTAAGTGTCGGTAAGACCAGTTTAATCCAAAAACAGCAAAACTAAGCGTGAGCCGAGTAACCCGTCGGGACCATCGTAATTAAGAATTTTTAATTAAGTTCCTATAACTGATATACCATGTGTATGGTGGTCACGACCTAGTCAGTAGTCGCGTCTATCTATATTAATATTATAAAACTTTAAAAATTGTTTGTTTGAACGCGCTAATCACAGGAATTACCACTCAGATTTCAAAAAATCAAAATTTTTCGTACTTTATAGAAGAATCATTAGGGAAGGCTTTACGGTACTTAACACATCACCAGGAATATAAGCAATTCTGTATTAAAATAGTTACAGTAAACGGGTAAAATCCATACTAATATTATGAATGCGAAAGTTACTTCGTTTTCATGTCTTGCCGCTGAACTGATTGTGATGAATTTTGGTATAGGCATAGATGGGAACCCGGAAACGGTGATAGACTACTTTCACGAAAAACTTATTGAAAGTGGGGTAGAGAGAGGGATATTGCATGAAATTTTCAGAATCAATATTAACGCGAGCAAAGCCGCGGGAAAATGCTAGCTATTACATAATTTTCAGTTCCATGCGAACGAAGTCGCCGGCAGAGTAACAGTAACATATACGAACATTGCGCGCTAACAGTGGGTTCTTTGGATAGCGTAATCTGTCAAAAGTCAGCTGACAAAATCATATGGATAGCAGAGCGTGACGGTGCAAGGCAGGGTTGTCACTGGAATTGTTTTAATTGTGCCGTGTGTAAACATATCGGATTCCGGGGTAAGAATATGATTTATAACCTTCCAGCCGAGCATTTGTCTTGGTTTTGACACGTCATGAAATAGAGGAGAGACGTGTGAAGAGTAAAGATGGCAGCTGATAACTTGAGAACTGGATAAGATGATGATGAATGCCCATTCTGCACATATTTCTCCACAATTATGGTTTTTAAGCCATAAATATTAAAATACATTTATATATAAAATCTATAGTTATGTAAAGAAATATATTTTTTTGAACTTGATTTCCTATAATTCGATTTTTCCTTTAAGGGCCCCGGGTATGAAAATCTTATGAGTCGTGATATTAATATAAGAATTAACTCAAAAGCTGTACGTTTGTCTGTCCAACATATATAGTTCACACAATGTAGGTACAATAACTTTGACAAAAAAATCGAATGACATAATAAAAATCATTATACATAGTTTATCCCTTTCTTTACCCCACTTCCAATGCTTATATATAAAAATTTCGTGTCACGTTGTTCGTCTGTGATGCACTTTTAAACTACTGAACCGATTTTACTAAAATTTTGCACACTATGTGTAGTTCAATCCAACTTGAAAGATAGGATACTTTTTATCTCGATACGTGATCATAACGCGATAGATGACGCTGTAATCGATGTGATTGACTACTCGACAAGACAGAACAAGGTCTGCCAGGTCAGCTAGTAAGTGTATGAAATAAAGTAGCCTATCTATCGTCTCCAGGTTCCCATGATCTTTATACAAAAATTCATGATAATCGATTTACCGGTTTCGACGTTCAACGAACGAACTCACTTTCGCATTTATAACATTAGTATGAATTCTAACTTCCTATATATGGACCGTTTATTTTGAAAGTGGTGTAAGTCCATTTTCTTTTGTTTCGAGAAAATTAAAGGTTACTATATTTGTTGATAATGCAATTTCATTTACCGACCGATTTTAAGTTGTACAAAACATGGGATTTTTTTGAGAAATTAAACACGGACTAGTTATATATAAAAAAATTACATTAAATTAAGCATGAATTACGTGATAGCTCATTTTTCTCAAAAATGGACTAACACCACTTTCAAAATAAACGGTCCATATATCTCTCCTGGCTGAATGAAAGAATTTAAATAAAACATTACAATTATATACGCGAGGCAACCCTAATGCAGTGATATGTCGCAACACCCGAGCCGGGGCGACGTGATCTAACATTTAGTAATCGCGGCGTCGTACAGCCAGGGTGCGCGGCGTTTTCTATTGTCGTCTATTGTTTGAACTGAATAAAAAAAAAAAGAAACCGTCACAATTTTTTACCGCGACAATTTCAGATAAACAAATTGATTGCTGAAAGTTTCCTCAAGACAGACCTTGCGCAGGCGGCGGTTTGCAATTTTTAAATACCCAACAATATTTCGTATTCGTCACCGATTTGTTCGGTATCGTCATGACCCACAATGCGTATTGCTTTGTTGACATAACTTTTACCTATATAGATTTTAGTTGCAACATACTGCTTACTTTTCATGTATTACGAAAATTATTATAGGCACACAAATTATCATCCGCTAACTAACTGTGTGCACGTCAACTCTACTAATATTATAAAGATGAACGAGAAATACTTGACCGATTTCAAAAATCCTTTCACCATTATGCTACGTTAGCCCTGAGTAACATAGGCTATATAACATTAAAATTTTAGTTCCACGCAAACGGAGTCGCGGACATAGCTAGTATTTTTTTTTATACTTAATGTTTAGCTTTATGGCCATAATCTCACCTGATCTTAAGTGACGATACGGCCCAAGTTGGTAGACACGCTAAACGTGTGGAGGGACTGGCTCTCAAGTGCAACTGCCGGAACACACGTATTGGTATTTGACGACAGATTTTCAACTTGAGGGTGGTTGCTAACCAGGCGGGTATTAGAAAAAGCCCCACCACCATGGTATGGCTTCTTCACGATGTTTCCCTTATCGAAAGCTCAAGCTCATTGTAGGTGGATTCGAACTCACGTCCCTTGACGCGAAGTCGTACACATCTCAATGATTACTCTATCACCTACATAAAGATTTTTATTATTTTTCAGACAAACAAACAAACTTTTCACTTGATAATAATATTAATATAGATAAGTTAACTTCAGTGGAAAATAAATTTGGTGATATTTTGGCTTGATAATTTCGTAGTACTTGTTACAAAATTCAATTTTTTTTACCGGGTATACTAAGAATTCCCACGCGACTATGAATTATTTATAAATTATCACTAAAAACGTGTTAGTTACAGTGACATGCAGATTTAAAACTGGCTTGTATGGAGATATATACGTTTTTTCCCCGATACACAAAATAAAAAATAAAAAGCAAAGGTATTATAAATATCTCAACTTTCATTCTGATTCTCGGTGATACATGAATCGGTTATAACCCAGTTCTGGTTTTGGGACCATACATAATAGCAACGGTATTGTTCAAAATGTTTTACAAAAAATTCTATAACCAAAATACAGCGTGAACTGCGTTCAAAACTGTAGGACGAACTTCAATAGCACTTGATTTCAATATTTATTTTTCTAGTCCTTTATTACACAAGCCCCTACAGAGCTCAAACCGTTCTCTATTCAATTTAGTACGCTAAAAAGAAAGTAATTTAAAATAACTACAATCAATTCGGAAAAAATCCGAGTCAACGGATAAAATCGGTTAGAAACTCGATCGATTTTACTTTCCTTTTTGGCTGTTTAAAAATATACCCTATCTAGGTCTTGTTCTGTAGACCATTGGGTCAAAACAGAAACAATTAATTAGTCCTTAGTCCCATGATGTAGCGACACACTACCACTGAGCTATCATCGCTTCCATCAAACAGTAACCTATAACTATACTAGTAAATTACTAGTATTTACAGACGAAGCAACAATAGACGTGGCTTCAAATCCATCTGCAATGAACCTAAGCTTTCGATGAAGGAAAACATAGTGAGAAAATCACAACATGCTTGTAGGGCTGTTTGTAATGACCGACTAGTAAGCTACCGCTAACAAGTTGAAAATCTACCGCCAAATGCCTATAGGTGTGTTCTGACAGTTGTACTTGAGAGCGAGTCGCTCCGCTAGGCTTTGCGTGTTCACCGTCTTAGGCAACATTGTCACCAAACATCAGGTGAGATTGAAGCCATAATGTTAAAATTATAAAACATAAAAATAAACTGTAAAGTAGCAAAATTTTACATTAAACATTTAAATACAAATTTATAATTGGGCAGCACTTTATTATCGATAGAACCTCTTCTCTCTGTCTCTAAATTACAGCCCAAAAGTAATGCAAGAATTTTAACGAAATTAGCCGTGGGGATAATTAATATTATTGCTCGATATAAGGGATAATTTTCATACCATAAATCGAAAAGATTCCTCTGGGACAGGGGAAAGAGTGAAAATGTTTGAGCAAGACAATCTGCTGACGGACTTTGATGTAATTTTCTTTGTTCGAAAGCGAAAAAAAAAGTTTGTGATGCGTCGGAAACTCTGTGTTGGGTCATGGAAAATGTTTCAAATCCGAATGTACTAAGACAACGTTTGCCGGGACAATTATTGTATTAGAACATTTATGTATATCAATAATTACCTATCATACCCAGGTGTCAAGGTGCAATAGATGTTAATGTTGAGTCAACAGTCAGTGACGCAGGTTTTGACGATGTAAAATACAATATCCTAGGCACAATGCAAACCGCTGCATCATTGCATATACGTGTCTAGATAATTAGATATTTTCTAACTCGTTCTATATATACCTTTATTCGTAAAAATGCCGTGTCACGATGTTTGCCCATGATTTGTGCCCATTTATCGTTCAAAACTCTAGAAAGATGCCTTGACTCGTTCCACATGATGACCTTGGATGTTGTGATTGTGGCGAATATTTTCCTAATGACGAAGTTCTTTACGCTGACAACAAGCTAATAAGGAACCGTCTACGAGGATGGACGCATACTACATTTCACATGAATTAATGATTGTAATTGGCAAGCAAGTGATACGGGAAATATTGCGGTCGTGAGCGCGAACATTGTGAACGTTAAATGGAACATAGTCTATGTGTAATGTGATCCGACCTAAAAGGAAGTATATTCTATATCTAATAATGACTTTAATACTAAAGGTAGCACTGTATATAAAAAATCTCAAGTTACTCTTCAATCACTAGTCCGGTGAAGCTGTGAAAGCCTCTCAGTCTAACAGTATTAGTCCCTTCAAAAAAAAAAACTATTCAACGGTTCTAATAATATTTCTTAAACGCAAAGAGTCAGGATGCTGGTATAGAATCTTGTGGAACTTCTGCTTGTATGGATTGAGGAGACGAAAGAACGCCTTCTAGCTAGGCGCAGGAAGCGCGATCTAAGAGCTAGTTATAGATAATCATGATTAAATTGTTTGCTATTCCCGTCTGATGGAGTTTATTAGTCGGTGCGTCATGCCAGATTTTATCAAAAGCCTTGGCAACATCGAAGGAAACCGAGAATTTGCGCTGTGGACAGTTAGGGTAGTCAGTTATATTGAAATGATCTATGAAGCACTTGATCAGCACAAGAGGATTTGGTCGGAACCCAGAATGCTCTTCGGCGAGAACTGCTTTGTCTGCGATGATAATTTGGAGACGAATGAGATCCTTTCTAGGGTATTTAAGAGGCTGATAGATTTATAACTAACTATCAGGTCAATTCAGTTATTCCCGGTCTTACGAATACATAACATAGTATTAACAGTTTACCTATAACATTTATGTAGCCATAACTTAATGTCACTTGAAGTTGCATATTAGAAGAGGAACGAGATGGTATTTTTTTAAAACTTGATTTCCGATGGCATCAGGGCCAGATGAAGTTATAATCCATCGGACCTTGTGAGGCTTGACTGAGTCTAGGGGAGCCTAGGAGGGAGAGGACAGTTGGAAAAGATTCTACAGAGAACTCGACGATGCTTACGTGAGCAGGGTCAGACCGTGGGTTTGGGGAGCATTGCTTTTCGAGGGAATCGGTGAGGTACGGTGACGCGAGATCCCAATACGTCTGCCTAAGAGAAGCATCAATATAAAATGATATAATTTCATGTTCTAATCCATATGGAATTATTAAAGTTCTTCTAGAAGGTTGTCTCTTATATATCAACGAATGTTAACCACGTGAGCCTTGATATCTTTTTGCAGAACATTTGCAGCGAGGGTATCTATGGCGAGATCGATTTTGGCTATGGAATTTAATTTCAACCGGGATCCTATCTAGAGTATGCGAGGTGAGATTATCTCTAAGGTACCTATTTTTCTTCGCAAAGTTAACCAATTGGACTAAGGACCTCGCTAAAGAATAACAGGATACTAATCCAATTCATGCACAACTTTAATTTGTCGTACAGGAAGTGCAATGCTTTTGTTGAGGGTTATATCTATTACGGTAGGGCGACCGTGAACCGAGTAGTAGGTAGGCTCTGAAGGAGCAATGACATCGAAAGTAAGTTTGCCCTCCAACCACTCAAGCACTACCGTTTGTCGTTGTTAAGCCGCAAATTAAGGAAAAAAACCTCACAACTGATTGAATAAGTGGGCTCTCACACCGCTTTGATGCTGCGCGCCCTCTGTCCCGAGATACATATTTGAATTGACAGTTGAAATTAGTAGCACTTTACGTGATATTGTTTGGCTACTGCGTATAAGTGAAATAAATTATAAATGGAC
Organism: Actias luna; assembly: GCA_039707435.1. Lineage (NCBI taxonomy): Eukaryota > Metazoa > Arthropoda > Insecta > Lepidoptera > Saturniidae > Actias > Actias luna. The sequence continues at coordinate 18,938,055 of JAZHAC010000001.1, read as the reverse complement.
CTTGAAGATTTACATCTACAATTTAGCTAAGTGATATTGACATACACGAGTTGCCAGTAAATAAAAGAAAGATTTGTTTACAATAACTATATATTAATAAACACTTTTTTGATAGTTTTGGTTTTGTAGTAGAACCTCCTTTACGCGCTGTAGATGATTTTTGGATGAATCAAATCTTGAAGGTTATGTCACCGACATGCTTCTGTCACGTGATACTGACAAAGAAAATAATCTTCAACATTTCAATATTTTAATGGTGTTTATTTACGGGGTTATATAAAATAGAGTTTCTTAACCTGATGATGTTACGTGACGATGTGGTTCACGATGATGTACACGCTTAGTCTAATGGAGGGACTGGCTCTCACGTGCAACTGCTGGAACACACCTATAATTATTTGGTGGCAGATTTTCAACTTGGAGGTGAAAGATGGGCAGGTGGGCATTAGAAAAAGCACTACCACCATACTATGGTTTCCTGGTAATATTTTCTCTCACCGAAAACGCACGCACATTGCAGGTGGATTTGAACTTGCGTACATTGACGCGACATACTACTAACCGAACAACGATCGGTTATGCATTCATCATTAAAAGGCTCTAGGCTATTCTGTTTTGTTGAAATAAAACTAATTTAAACGGATTTAATCGTGGTTATTTATTGATTTTGATCCCGACGTTTCGAAAGCTTTTCAGCCTTCGTGGTCACTCAATTGAGCTTACTCAATTGCCAGACCTCAAGACACTGTAAGCTCTTACTGCGTAGATCGGAACACTATCAATAATAAAAATTAAATTGAAGGTAGACACAGTAACATGAACTTTTCTGGACAACCTACACCTCAGTCCGCCCCGTGACCACGAAGGCTGAAAAGCTTTCGAAAAGTCGGGATCAAAATCAATAAATAACCGCGATAAAATCAGTTAGTTAGCGATAAATTAGTTTTATTTCAATGAATAATATTCGCATAAACCTAAGAAATCATTATTCTGTTTTTGATTCCATTTTCCGTTTTTCATTTTTGTTTTCGATTTATTTTTCTATCTCCAGCGTAGCGGGCATGTGATGACTTTTAATTAATATAAATGTATTATTAATTATTATCTCAATTAAGTTTTAGTCGCATATTAAACATAATTGTTTCCCGATGATATATTTGAATACGAGACTAATGATGAAGATTCTGCATGGTGGTAAGGTTATTTCTGATGAGTATACGTTGACATATAACTATAGGTGTGTTCCGGATGTTGCACTTGAGCAATATATATATCTCAACACTAGGCTCAGCGTGTCCATCATTTTGGGCCATATCAAGTGAGATTGTGGCCATAACGCTAATGTACAAATAATATATTTTTAATAAATTTAAATAGAGCACTGTTATTTCAATGATGTTAAGCTGTTTTTTGTTTTTCAAATTTTTGTTTACCTCTTATTAGTAAAAGGTTTATATTACTTCAAAAGACACGAATACACAATATAACGGCGTGACAGTAGCGGCATCAGAATTTAGCATAAATACAAAGGAACGTGAATCACGCTGTTTGAAATTTTCTCTTGTTTATTATTCAACGAACGAAGCCGCCATGAAATTGGTGTCTACCGCACGTAGGGTTACCAGATAACAGAAGTTTTCCTGACATGTCCGGAATTTGAGCTGTCTATCAGGGAAACAGGGAACGTTAGGAATAGTTAGGAATTAAAAAAGAGAAAGCACGATAAATAAAATCTAACAATTGGCAATCAACGAATCGATTATTTATTAATTATTCATGTGACACCTCGTACCACTCATCTCACAAACATATTCAAAATCACCCGCGATTTATTACAATAATATACTTTTGCTGAAGAAATTTCAGGAAAGTGTATGCTAAGGCAGGGATTTTTCCAGGAAAACTTATTTTCGGATCTGGTAACCCTAATCGAATACGCAACGAAAGTTTTACGCGCGAATTGATGACCCCATCAATAACTAAACGAGACATATCGCTGACATGTTGCTTTTTTTTTTGTTTTGTTTATCTCTGTACGATCCAATCCAATTGCGGTATAGTGCAATCAAAAAACGAACGAATCATGTCGTGGTTCTAATTCATAAACTTACGCTATTCGGCCCCATGTTATGTAATATTTATGTCATTTTTCGTGATATGATTTGCTGATTGTATGTAAGTGACCTGAATTATAATTTTTCTCGGGCCATAATATATAATTTACCACAATGACTCCCTTGTTTTATTAACGTGCTATTCAAAATCATATAAATTTATAAACTTCGTTATCGCGACGCATAAACGCATTAGACGGGCGGTGTGTCAATAGGTTACAGAGAAACGTTACAGAGTTACGTTTTCAATCTTTTATTTTCTACTTTCTAACCCCGTTATAAAAATATGATACATTAAGAAATATATTTATGTATCTATGTTGTGCAGTAAAGTGACTGCCCTGGTCTTTATGGTAAGTACAGTACAATTCGTAACAGCGGTGACTGACACCGAACAGAATTCACTACCAGTCAACGCTGTCATATTGGCCTGCTTAGGTAAATCCTCACGCCATTTTATTATTATATTTTGTTTTTTTTTTTTTTAGGTTACATGAATGAAATTTGTATATATTGTGTTTATCTGTCAATTAGATTCCAGCTATATACAAGTATACAACTGATCGAGAAGTTAGTTATAAATCGATTATAATTCATTCATCGATAAAATAAAAAAAAAACAATTTTTTCACACTTTCGTGCATTTGTCATCTAGTTCATCGGGAAGTTTATAAAAATACGGTAAAAAGTTCAATAGCCAATTTTTGTGTAAAAAAACCAATGTACTCGACTACCCAATATTTGAAACGATGATAGCATAGCGGTAGCATATACGCATGCCGCGTCAAAGAACATTGAGTTCGAATCCCTGCAACGAGCTTGAGTGTTCGGGAAAGGAAAACATCGCTATGAAACCGTAGCATGGTGACAGGGCTTTTTCTGATGCCCGCCGGGATAGTTACCACACTCAAGTTGAAATTCCGCCACTATATCTATACGTGTGTTCCAGCAGTTACACTTGAGAACCAATCCCTCCACAGGTTTAGCGTGTCCACCACCTTAGGCTACATAGGCAGGTATATCCCCGTGGAACATTCTGGACTGCTAATCAAAGACTATACGCTGAATTATCTTGATATTTCGCGTGCATATTACTTTCACAACATAGTCACCTACTAACAATGGAAGCGGTTGACGGGAAAAATGCGAATGATGTCGAGGGCACAACCTAGTACATGCATAATTCATGGACGTAGTAAAAATTGCTTAACGTACAAATATGCAGTTCTGTAGTTTGCAATCGCATCTAAACATGTAATTTGTTCAGCATTTAATTATCTATCATGAAATACTATTAGTACGTCTATGTGCGCTCGCGTACATTATATATGTGTGTGTCTGTGTGTGTAATTGATTTCTGGGAAACCACTTTAATGATCTGATTGAGTTTTTGTACTTACACAGAAGGAAGAAATTTATTGTTGGATAAATAGACAATGATGAAGCGATGATCGCTCAGTGGCAATGGCCCAGACGCTGCGTCATGGGACGTGAGTTCGAATCCAACTACCAACTATGAGCTGGAGCTTTTGGAGAAGGAAAACATCACCAAGCTAGTCTGACAGACTGGTCCGGCAGTATATTCGTACATATTTTATATTACGTATATATTTTGAAGCGATGATAGCTCAGTGGTAGTGTGTACGACTCCGCGTCAAGGGCCGTGAGTTCGAATCCAAGCGCCTACAATGAGCTTGAGCTTTCGGTGAAGGAAAACATCGTGAGGAAACCATAGCATGGTGGTAGGGCTTTTTCTAACGCCCGTCTGGGTAGCTACCACCTTCAAGTTGTAAACCTGCCGCCAAACACCAATAGGTGTGTTCCGGCAGCTGCACTGAGAGCCAGTTCCTCCACAGGTTTAGCGTGTCTACCAACTTGGGCCGTATTGTCACTTAAGATCAGGTGAGATTATGGCCATAATGCTAAACCTTGAGTATAAAAAATAAAACATATAGATGACGAGAGCCTGTAGACTGTGAAAGTGGTGAAAATGTACTGCTTATTTTTCTAGAGTCACCGCAGTACCATTAGGTTCAGGGCAATAATTATGCTAAGTACTTAAAGAAGCGGTGATAGCTCAGTCGGTAGTGTATACGGACGTCGTGAGACTTGAGTTTGAATCCACATGGAATGAGCTTGAGCTTACCGCGAAGGAAAACATCGTGATGTGTCCAAAGCACGGTGTTTAAACTTTTCCTAATGCCCGGCTGGCTAGATATCACCCTCAAGTTGTAAGTCTGGCCCCAAACGCCTATGGGTGTGTTCCGGTAGTAACACTTGAGAGCCGGTCCCTCTGCGAGACTCAGCGAGTCCACCATCCTGGACCAGATCGTTTCTTAACATCAGGTCAGATTGAGGCCATAACGCTAAACCTAATAAATATAAAAAAGTACAGTAGTAATTTAAACTACAATCACCGTCATGCCCTCTTCACGTATATCGAAAGTAAATCCCAAAGTACGGAAACTAAGTTTGCCTTGACGCTCGGCTGGTTAGCTCAGTGGAGTGTTCATTTTAAACTCCGTAACTCACACTTCCGCCTTCATCTTCCAGACTTCCTTCCTCCCTATATTAATAATATTGTATAAAGTTTATTTATTTGAATGAGCTTATATTATAAACTACAAGTTGGATTTCAAAAATTCTATTTGTATTTGATAAAACAACACAGCTGGAAAATAAATTCAAGAAGCTATATATTGGATACCTGTTCATCTGATAGGACGTGGGTTTGTTTGTATCGGCGATTTTTTTAACAATATACTTTTATTCTGAACTAGCTTTTACCCGCGGCTTTGCTCGCATTTTTTATCAATAAAAGTATCTTATGTTACTTGTAATACCTCCAAGAATATGTATACAAAGTTTCATAATGATCGGTTAAGTAGTTTTGGCGTGAAAGCGTAACAAACAAACTTACATTCACATTTATAATATTAGTATAGATAGATACAGCCGTATACATATCATTAGATAGAATCTTAATTGATTTTTCGTGGTTAAATAAGATAGCTTGACAGGCGTGCGATAGAAAATGCCCTACCTCAAGGCCATGGTTTGATTATGATATTTCGTTTCACATACGGTTGGATCATTTATGGACCAAAAAGCGCCGACTTCATTCGCATTTTCCGGTTAACAGCACATGATCGCAAAATTCTTTCTTAGTTTTACGTCGTGATAGCTATACCCATGCCGAATGTCAAGTCAATAGGTCTGGTAGCTTTGGTGATATCGTGATGAGTCTATAATTGAGTGGTGTTTCACTTACATAAGTATAGATTTGTATGGACAATAAAAAAACTAATCTCAACAACAGAGTCACCTACTGAATGCATGTGAACTCTGTTAAATAAACATACAAGTGAATACAAACGATAGTGAATTAGTAAGAAAATATTTATTATGAAATATTGTAAAGCGCAAGTTTCGTTGTTTGTTTGATAAAATGTAACTGTATTTGATAGAGTCACAATTAAAGAGGGCTTTAGGCTACTTAACATCATACTACCAAAAATAGGAACAAAGTTTTATTGAATAAAATACAAAAACTGGCAAAATTTATTAAATAAATTTCAGTACCATGCGAACAAAATTCGGGGTTGCCTAATTTTATATATAAGAAAATATCTTTACCCGTGATTTCGTTCGCGGCAAACAAAACCTTCTTATTATTGGCAACACATCTTTTTTTAAATTATTAGTACCCGATATCCCGTTTTCAGTACCTCTATCAATATGTACACATAGTTGAATATATAAAACGTGGAAAATTAACAAACTCACATTTACATTTTACAATATTACTTGGATAATATTCTCTTGGCGGTACTCCGAGATCTACTACGCCTCTGAGTACGACCAGCTAAGATTATCCTTAGCGTAAATTCAATTGCACTGAAATACCAATATAGGTTATAATGTAAACTTACCGGTAATGTCGGTGGTTGTCCGAACAAGCAACGTCGCTATAAATGCAGCCAGGAATGCTACAGCCAGTATGGTGGCTATTCCAGCGAGCAGCAAAAGCCGTTTTTCCATCTTCGTGCGCTGTCCCCAGAAGGACGGCCTGGAGAAAGATAGGTTGTTTAATATAGGTACTTGTTTCCCTAAGTATCTGTATCTACCTATCCTTTATGCGAGTATAGAATTCACTATGACCTGTCACTACGTTCGTACGTTCATATGGCTTAAGGCGCCAATCTTCTATCGTAATCATTCTTGACGTGTTTGTAACGGATTTATTTTGATTTAGACTTTTAAGTAGCTATTGAAGAATAATCTTATCGCTATAATAATAATCAGTCAACTAAAATATGCCAATAAGTGTATTGACTAGTAAATTTTAATTTCTATCCTTGTGCCATAGAGGAATATTTTTGTTTTGTATAATACATAAAAGGTATGGTATAATCAATATTAGAAGTTGTTACGGTGAGATATTAATTTTGTCGAATAAATTTAGAGTAATACTCTCACAAAGGTATGAACAGATAGATGAAAGTAAGATATATTAACTAAAATTGTTTGAGTTTTAGAAAACACCGATAAATTAAAGCAATTATGTTGATGAAAAATAAATTACTAATGGGTTTTACTTTTGAAACATTACTCCATATAAGAAATTGGTTAACCCCTTTGACACCCCTTTTTAAAATGGGTGTTTACGATTTCCATGAATGCGTACGAGAGAGGGCAAGTAAGTGATTTATTTATACTGTGCATTTTTGATTAATATAGCGATAAAAAATAAGTGTACAAGGTATGGACTAAGAGTCTAGAATGAGGAATAAACATCCCAGTTGTATTAAATCCCCCACTGTAGCCCCAAATTCCCGTCTGAAGTGACTCAGTTAGGAATACCACTTTCGCATTCCTTTGCCTCCCTTCGACCCCTTCAGAGGTTGAATTTATTAAGCGAAGTTAAGTGTATTCAATGAACACGTTTTTTTCTTTAATTAATATCCTACGATTTGTCGTGACCGATAATGAGTTAGTCATTTGCGAGTGTGTTTTTTTCGACAGCTTATTTGAATGTTCGACTGTACTGTTGCATCTTATATTGGAGGGACCACAAAGGTTTACTTGTAATAATTCATGAGTGTATGATTCAAACGCAACCGCGTGTTACACGTTAAAAATGCTAACAACTTCTCAGTCATTGAACCTATGTAGTAAATATTTTTCTGGAGCTTTTAAAGTTAAGACTGAGTTGAAACTCTCGCCTAAGGTTTGTTCGGGTAAAATCGACTATTGAAGCGATGTAGTGATCATCGAGAGAGATATAGTGTACGCGTCACTGCTACACTCTGAAGCGGTGATGACTCAATTCGCAGTGTAGACTGTAGAGCTCCGAGTCAATGGACATACATTCGAATCCGTGTAATAAGCCTGAGCTTTCGCCGAAGGGAAACATCGTGATGAAATCATAGTATCTTGAAAATCTATCGCCTAACATCTGTAAGTGTGTTCCCGCAGTAGCACTTGAGATTCAGTGCCTTGTCAAAGAAATAATATATTATGTTTGAAACTTTATTATTAAAAGTTAAATACTATTTTGAAATATAATTTAAAATGTTCACTAGAGCTTTGGCAACTTGAATTTTTGTTTCCTGTTATATAAATGGTTTCGTAAACTTATAATTATTAATTTTTACGTTTTAAAAATTGGTATAATCGCCTTTCTTATATATCCGTATCATAGTTTTTTTTTCTATTGGCCTATATAACGTTTCCTTACATATTTGTATTGGGGTATATATATATGGTATATTCAATATATTTAATCGTATATTATTTATATAATGTTCTTCGGCTGTTGGTTGAGTCCTGCTTGAGATTATCTATAATACACTAGACTTAACGAGTCCACCATCTTAGGTCATATCGTCACTTAACATCAGATGAGATTGTGGCCATAATAATAATATAGTATTAAAAAAGTCTCGCTCGGTGAACGTTACATCTTAGTGCATGACTTATCAGTCGCAATCAGTATCGACACAAACACGGTATGAGCCGAGCCAATACAATTTTACGATAGCACGAATTATATATTGTATAACTTATTATTGTTGTTTCCGAATCAATCTTCTAACTTTACGTCATAATTTTTGATAGATATAAACTATTTCTCTATGATTCGGGATTATTATTCCTTACATCGAAGTCTTAATTATACGACATATTATTTTTATCATACATTAGCTTCCCCGACAGATATTATCCTGTCTTAACTATGAATATTGAATTCTAATTGGTATAATTTATAAAAAATATATATGATACTAAAACAGTGTTTATTATTGTAACGCTATATGACAACTGACAGTTAAATAAAATTAATAATTTAATTTGATTAACTGTTCTATTTAATTGAGTTGTTTACATTTTCTTAAATTTTCTAAATTTCCTCTCAACTTCCTTCATGTTTTCTTTTATAAATATATAAATATCCTAAGAATAACTAATACAACACAAAAGAATTAGCGAAATTGTTCCATCCGTTCACGCGTGATGTGATGACCGAGGGAAATAGACACTCATTTTGTATATATATATATATATAGATTATATACAGACGAACAACTTTTGGTAACATTACTTAGTTTTAATTTTAATTTGTATGCTGAAAATATCTCAACACTCTAGATTTTATGAACTCTAGATATTACTGTTTATTAGAAGATCAATTAAATTATTTTATACGTAATATTTGAAGCGCTGATAGATCAGTAGTAATGTGTACGACTTCGCATCAAGAGACGTGAGTTCGAATCCACCCACAACGCGCTTGAGCTTTCGGTGAAGTAAAGTATCTTGAGGAAACCATAGCATGGTGGTAGGGCTTTTTCTAATGCCCACCTGACTACCAACCACCCGCAATTTGAAAATCTGCAGCCAAATACCAATAGGTGTGTTCCGGCAGTTGCACTTGAGAGCCAGTTCCTCCACAGGCATAGCGCGTCTACCAACTTCGGCCGTATCGTCACTTAAGATCAGGTGAGATAACGCTAAACCGAATTCTTGTATACTTAGCACATTGTAATATCACCAATTTAAAATTGAGCGAACTATAGATATTTTAAACTTTTGCATATTATATTAGCATCAATTTCATTAATTGCTTTATGAATATAGAAAAAAATATAAGATATAACGTAATATTATTAACCTCGACATATAGATTTCACATCTGTCATGTCTTTTTACACGCTAATGTCGTGGGATTTCTTTAAGAAACGACAATAAATATATCGTACTCTAAAACGTATCGATTTCGAGTTAGATTGTGAAAATAATAGTAAAAAAGGTTTAAGCAATTATATATATATATAGTCGTTGAAGGGGAAAATTGTCTGGAATTTTTCAATTTGTGTGGTAACACAATTTCGTCGCCGCTATTTAGCCTTGACGCTAAATGAAGGGAAGTCACGAGGGATATTATGGTCATCTGCGTTTATGATCTCACTTTAGTTATATGAAATAACGTATTTACCTTGAGGTTCAAGTTGGTTAAACCAATAACTATATATTTTTGTTTTTTTTGTTTAATCTACTTTTATAGGAAAGGCATTGAATATGATATTTCTATATGGCTTTATTTATTATATTTAACATGGTATAACCAGCGGTATGGTTAAAGCAAACGTAATATTCCAATCTATATTAACATACTAAACCGGAAAAGTTTATTTAAACCCGCTAATCTTTATAACTACCAGTCGGATTTTATCGGTTTCTTTTGTATTTGACAGAGCAATCATTGACGAAAGCTTCAGGATATTTAACATCACGCTACTGCCAATAGGAGAAAAGCTTTATTCACAAAAGCTATGAAATTCAGATTTCACGCGAACGAAATCGCAAGTACATCTATTTAAATATATATGTGCATAGAATGCACTACTCAATATAATATAACCGTAGTTATATGGCCCCCTTAGAAAATAATAATACAACCTAGCTTTTTCCTACATGCTCGTCCATGCAATCATTTTTCACTCATTTCATATAGCATTTTAGCTACCTCGCTCGAAGGCTTTAATGAAATGCTCTGAAATATGCCCGTTACTAATTTATTTATATTAAACTTAGTACCAATAGTACTGTTCTTAACACATTCCACCAGACAGTGGTGAGACTCGACAATTACTCCGCCTAGGATGTACAAAGTGGGAAAGATCGTTTCTGTATGAAAAATCCAAATTTTGCTGATGGAATATGTCCGGAACGTAACCTGTTTAAAACTTATACATATGATCTATTTAATATAATATCACCAAACCGAGGTAACCGAGGAAGCTGACTTTGTATAGTCCAATATCGTATACCCTTTTGCTTTCGATCTCTCGTCAAAATATTCCTTCCAGATATTACAAACTGTAATTTTATGGGTATCAAAGAGTTGTGAATAATAATTAAACGTAAATTATGCCAAACGGAACATAAGCTTAGATAGCAGCTCGTTTCAAGATTTCCTACGTATATATTTAATAAAAACATGCCTGCTTCGTGTATATTGTGTATGAATGATGTACTTTGCACCTTCGATTTCGTTTGTTTGCGTAGCCCTGAATATTGTTCCGTCAACCACTAGTATTATATTTCGACTTCGCATACATGAGTTTGTACTATCAGAGACTTGTTACGCCTTTTGGAACTCAACATCTATTGGCAGAATTCATAGTTTAACTTATATATTATATTAAAATTACAACTCGTATGTTACATCCATTTTACGTATATAAAGTACGGTGTAAGTATATAGTATAGCATACTATAAGTAAAAGCCATGGAAAATGTCTGACTGATACACGTACTTGAGGTCAGACGTCAAGACAGGCAATAATTCAAGATAAAATATTTTGACCTCTACATCGACAACGAAGTACCTATGCTACAATTATAGACCTCTAAAAATACACACACTTTGTGCAGATTCAGCTCGGTTGCAGTTTGATTATATAGTAGCTGCGGCCGCGACTTTGTTCGCGTGAAAAAAATATATAATAATTTTTGGCCGTCCTTATAACTTTTTTCAATATAGTTTCGCTCCAATTGGTGGTAGCGTGATGTTAAATAGCGTAAAGCCTTTCTCTAGGATTACTTTAAATAAGATATTTAACACTAGTAGTTCCCAAGATAAGCGCGTTTAAACGAACACACCTTTCCGTTTTATAATATACATATAGATATCAATTTAAACCTATTATTTATCCAGACGTATAATGAAAGTGTAGATTTATTTTTAAACTAATGTTTATGTAATGATCAATATTCAACTGTAACAGTTATTGAGAGAAATTCTTTGTAAGTGTGTGGAAAGAACTGTTTCAACATTTTTGATTTCAACATTATTGATAATATTAAACTTGTCGATAAACACTAAAAAAAGGGAAATCGAATTTCAAATAGAAGACAAAATGGTGCTAAAGTGTTTTGTCTTTACTTATATATAGAATAGCTATACCCTTGGTGAAATACTTTCTTTTATAACATGAATACATAAAGGTAACTGAGAACACCTTTATCCTTAATAATAATATAAATGCGAAAGTGAGTTTGTTTGTTTATTCAGCCAAACCGCTGAATAGATTATGATGAATTTTAGTATAAAGGCAAATGATTACTCGGAGACGGTTATAGGGTACGTTCTCTTGCCTATATGTTACACGGAGTAGAGCAATGAGAGGTAATAAACGTGCATTGTATTGTATTCACGAATATCTTGAAATAAATAAATTAATAGTATTTAATAGAAAACTGAATTCTGTGTCGATCGACAGCGAAAATTGGTTGACAAAATTAAAATTACAGCGACCGGAGCCGCGGGGATAGGCGTGTAGTTAAATAAAGTTCATATATTAAGATTCAGTTGACGACACCACTGGTTCTTAATAAGAGATGAATATGATAAGAGACGCGTTTACCGAATTTTTTTTTTTGTTGCCGCCCGTTCGCATATATATTATCAACATTAATAAATTCACAATGAAATTTGTCGTTTTTACATCATAAAGAATCTATTTGGACGATTTCCAAACGCGAGCGAACAGGTTCTCCTATAAAGTGGGGTATTTTATGTGGCATTATTAAAATACGTGACGATCTACGCATATCCCTTCCGGGATACAACAAAGATCTTATATTGTAACGACAGAAATATATGTATAGGTATTTAGAGAACGTGATTGTGACGATGGCAAAAGACCTGACGGTAAGACTTTAATTCCTTGGAGGATGGGCAGAGCTCTGGTTTGGGATGCAACATTGCATGCAACATGGCTGGTAACGCAACTGCTTCGGCGGAAGCCTCCAAGCGGAAAATATATTTAAATTTACATAATTTATATGTGTTTGTGCCGTTTGATGTCACAATAATGGGTTCGTGGGGGCCAAATGCACACGTCTGTTTAAGGAAATCGGAGAGGGCATTTGTTCGAATCCATGCGAGACCAAAAAGCGGGTTTTTACGTTGCCTAAAAAATCTGCATTGTCATTCAACGCGACAATGCTGCCAGTATTTTGAGTATGTGTCCTATTAGCCCCAAATCAGTTTTTAATTATTTTAATTTATAATATAGTTTTAAATTATAAAATTCAATAATATCTATTCATTTTTAGATTTATGTGAAATAAAATTTATTTGACAATAAATTGTAATAAATTAATTTGACAAAGACAATATATATTTATTTGATTATTTTTTAAGTATCACTTTCTATTGGCAATGAAATATTAATGTTATGGATTAAAATACAAGATACTACCATGAAACAGAAATGGATGAAAATATTTTTATAGTAATTAATCTATTTCGTACTTTAGTATAATTTTATTAGATACTAGTTGTCCATTTAAATTTGTTATAATTTTATAACAAATTTACAAGGCGAGTGTGAATGGGCAAGCAGGTAAGGGTCGACCTAGACGAACATATCTCGATCAGATCGAGGACGTTCTGGAGAAAGGCCAGGTCAAAAGTACCCGTAACCGAAGACCATGTATGAAGGTGCTTATGAAAGTAGAAGAAGCGAAAGATGTATGTCAGGATCGTAGCAAGTGGAAGGATGTGGTCTCTGCCTACCCTTATGGGAGAGAGGCGTGATGTATGTATGTACTAGCTGTGCTCGCGACTACGTTCGCGTGGTGCTAAAAATGATCTAACCAGTTTACCCGTTTTTCTACCTTTCTTCAATAAACAATTTTTTTTTTATATTTCGAACAAAAAAAAATCCAATAAAAAGTATCCTATGTTACTTCTAACATCTCCGAGAATATGTATACAAATATATGTATGTATATAAAATATATGTTTCACGATGATCGGTTAAGTAGTTTTCACGTGAAAGCGTAACAAACAAACTTACATTCACATTTATAATATTAGTAGGGATTCATAATAGGTTTGTGATAGTAATTGTAGTTATATATAGGTTACCTTCTACTTAATGCTAATTGAAAATATTTTTTTCGAGTATTGGTTTTGGTGTTCGTTGCTTGTCTTACAATTCACACTTGACATTATAGGGAAATTTCTCGCATAATATATATGAAAAAATAAACGTTAAATAATCAATTTTAAAGCCATATACAGCGCTCCCACGCCTCGCCAACTCGTTATATGTAGAAACACCCGACCATAAAATGTAACATCAAAGTATCCCAAGTTCCCAAAAGTTCATTTACCTTGACCTCATGAATCCAATAAAGTAGTGCTTAATGATTTGTTTGTATATGAAAGGATACTTTATTGTTTATTAACCTCGTATTAATATTTCTGTTGTTGCAATAATTGGATAAATCAATTTTTTAAGGCGCCCTCAATAGTTTATTTTGTTTAATTAAATAAGACATCACGTTTGGATGCGTAACGTTCGTTCGGGTAAAGTCAGCTCGAGTCGTAGAGAGATATAGTCAACACTTTACTCGCGATGGAAAATGATAATAGTTCAGTGGTTGCGCGTAGGGACGATGCCTCAAAAGATGTGAGTTCGAATCATTACAAAGAGCTTCAGCTTATGTGAAGGAAACCTTGATGAAACCTTTGTGCGTAGGGCTTTTCCTGACTTCCGCTTGGCTAGCTACCACGCCTCAAGTTGAAAATCTGCCGTCAATAACCTATAGGCGTGTTCCGGCAATTGCACTTGAGAGACAGCCGCTGCACAGGCCTAGCGTGTTTAACTTAGGCCATATCGTCACTATCATCAGGTGAGATTGTAGCCATAAAGTTGAAACCTATAAAACACAAAAAATTACTCGCTGGAAAGTTTGAACATCAAGGAGGTCTTAAGTTTTTTTTTCTTCTATTTATATTGTGGTATTCATTCTAGAACCTTCTTACATGAGTATAAATTCGAAATGAAAGGAAACGAATGGTTAAGTTACTCATATCCCGCGACTACGATCGGACTTGATAATTTATTCAATCATTTTCATCTATTATTTTTCGATACAGATTTGCTTCTACCTACTGGTATTGGCATTTTTTTTGTTCATGGAACTGGGAGCAACAGTGCAAGCGTGTCACCCGATGGTAAGTGATCACCGCCGCCCATGGACACCCACAACTTCAGGAGAATCGCAGGTGCGATGCCGTTTTTATTTAAGGGTATTTAATATGAAATACCTAAAGGACTTCCCCGATTATTGCTCTATCAAATATGATAATCATTTTTGAAACCCGACTGCTAGTCCCCAAGAGTAGCGCGTTCAAACAAACAAACTTATCCACGTTATAATAAAAATAATGAAATTCCGCATTAGTAGGGGTTCGACTATGGTCACGTAATGGGCACGTAAATAAAACGCTGAATATATACGGCATGACGTACAGATGTTTTAAAAAGACTCTTCTTAAATGGCTAATGACATTCACATATGATGATACTGAAAATCACATCCAACGTGTACTAGTCTAATTTTTAGACAACTAAATTCGGTTCGGCCACTTACATGACACAGACACATACACACACACAAACACACACACTTCACTTTTTTTTTTAATTTCTCAGTTATTATTATTATTTTTTTTTAATATTGTTTAACTTCTTCTTTTAATTTCGATGTTCCCTTAAATTTTGTCAGTACCCGGAGGTGGGCGCTGTTAACTGCGACACAGTTAGATTACTAACTACTGCAGTTAGCAACATAAAAATGTTGTATATGTTATATTGGTTTTTTGTACCAATAAAGATTTATTATTATTACCTCAAACGAGAAACGTGTGATATAACGCAGTATTGTGTAGCCCCTGGGAGCAGATGCATAAAAGCATTTCCCGACGATAAAAAAAGTATTGTGCAGCCTCCAAGGTCAGGTCAAAATATGTTTATATATAAGAAAGTTCATTGCCGTGCGAGTTTTATATAATTAAACATTGTTATAACAGATAATACAAAAGAAAAGGTGTCGATTATAACTATGATCACACCTAGGTAAATATAATAAAATTTTAATGGAAACAAATGTGTATTTTGTTTATATTTCTTTCTTTCAACTCTTCAATTCTTTGTATGCCCGTCTGTTCGTGAATTTTGCAGTGCAATTTTCATTAGTAAACGGCAGAAATTTGACACGTCGTTAACTAACACAGTAGATAAATGTTATTGTTATTTTTAAAGCCATGAAACGAACGAGTTCCTCTGGGATAGGGGATAAACGAATATACCGATCAGTTATTCAGGTGGTGGTATAGCCAAGGTGATGAATACTGGAATAGAGAGGACAACATCTGCCGAAACCAACTTTTTTTTAGGGTGAAGGGGTCAAAAGAGCAAACGTGGTACCTGATGGTAAGTGATCACAGCCTCCCATGGACACCCACAAAACCAGAGAAATCACAGGTGTGTCGCCGGCCTTTATAGGAGAGACTGGCTCTCAAGTAACACTGCTAGAACATACCTAATAGAATTTGGCGGCAGATTTTCAACTTGAGGGTGGTAACTAGCCAGGCGGGCTTTAGAAAAAGCCCTATCTCCATGTCTTCCTCACAATGTGTTCCTTCACCGAAATCTGAAGCTCACTGTAGATGGTTGGATTCGAACTCACCTCCCATGACGCGGCGTTCGTACTAAAAGCCAGTGTGAATTCCACAGCGATGATTTAAAGCAGTAAGTACATGTTTTCAATTCCAAGATAATAGGCCAGTCAAGCGAACATCCAAACATCGTACATTATCTTTAGGTATATATACTATACTCTTTAACCTTTATCCTTTTTTTTCTACTTTTATAAAATACCTTTCTAAATTCTCCACATTTTAGGCTCAGCAAAACCAGAAACGGTTTTTGAGGTAATGGTGTTAGGCTCTAGGTGTTTGACATTAGCGATTTGCCGAGCACTAAATTCAAGCACCAAGGTTTTTTTTTTTGTTGTCAAGGTTTTAGCGTTATGGCCACAATCTCACCTGATCTTAAGTGACAATACGGCCCATGTTGGTATACAGGCAGGTATAGGTTGTACCATTTATGATATACACGGAGATGGGATCTTGGTGACGACAAAACCAATATGAACGTGAGCGAAGCCGCGGGTAAAAGCTAGCTGTTTATAATGTTTGTTTACTTTGCGTTCTTAAATCATTCGCCCGATTGCGAGAAACCTTCGATATACGCGTATGCATGTACTTGGCCTCAAAAAACACCTTTTCTCTTTCCGTGGCATTGCACCGTTAGCGTGTTATATCTAAACAGAACAAAACGACATCGGTATCGCGATCTACAGAAATTCTGTGAAAGACTAAAACAAACAAAGCACTTTCGCTTGTGATTACTGTTTATAGTAACAAGGTCGTTCAGCCATCAGGTGACGCCTTGACCAACTTAATGCAAAAATAACATGTCATAAAGGAAACCGACACAAATTATATATCGCTAAATGTTAAGGAAAGATTTTACGTTTTGAAGCGACGATAGCTCAGTTGGTAGCACGTACGGAGGCCGCGTCAATCGACGTGAGTTCCAATCCCTGCAAAATCCCTCAGCTTTAGTTAAAACGTCGTTATAAAACCGTAGAGTGGAGGTAGCGCCTGGCTACTTACTTTTTTATTATGTGGTGTTTAAAATTTTATTATTTACGCAGTCTATCGTAACGCGCATTACCCGGGCTCAGGCCAAGGCGAGAGGGGCATGTTTCAAGACCCGCCGGGTGATAACTACCCACTAAAACGCATTACAGTGACGATGCAAACTCCCGTGTTGCAAGAGACCAGTTAACTACGACCCTCAAGTTGTAAATCTGCCGCCGAATACCTATAAATGTGTTCCGGAAGTTGCACTTGAAAGCCAGTCCTTGCGCTCGCCTTACCGTGTTCACCGTCTTGAACCACATCGTCAATTAACATCAGGACAGATTGTGGTTACAACGCTAAACCTATTACACATAAAAAATAATCTTTTTTGTATGTCTATATACAGTTAAAAAAAAATAATTGGAAAATTCAAAAGTGCACGCATCATAATCTCTTTTGTTTTCGTTTATTTAATAACAATTAAACCACATCGAATCAGACCGTGAAAAGTAATGGGGTTCTATTCCTAACTATACTGAAGCGTAAAAAAAGACTCAATTAGTAAAGTATTTCGGTCGTTATCGTGACAACATACAGGATCCGCGCATACAGACACACGGACGTCCAATTCAGAACTTTTTTGAACAGTTTTTTTAACTAGTTTAAATAACAAAAATGGCATCAAAAATATCATGAGTGTTAAAAATAGGGTTTATGATAAATAGAGACATTTTAAGTTTGAAAAATCAGTTGTTTCGCGTGAAGTGACAGTAGTGCCCACCTCAACGCTTCGCTTATGAGGCGGGCGAAAAACGAAATTACTTAACAATTAAATTCAATTACATAATTTGTCCTTAATCTTCGGTCAAGCGTACTTCAGTGCAACAACATCGTTCGATATCGAGGTCGATACATCCTCTGTTAACTTCGGAACGCCTATTAAGACTAAATCAAAAAGAAACTCAATAAGGAAACAAATCGAACTAAAGATTTATTATCAAACGATGAAGTAACTCCATTTACGCAGTATATCACCATAACCGCATATAACTTTGTAATGAACTGCATTGATACAATAATGAAAAATAATGGAACAGTAATTGAATCCATATACCTTCTTAGTATTCAGGTTAAAGAAAGTGATAACATTGTTACCTATTAAAAATCGTGTCGATCATACACCAACGTCATTTGAAGCGATGATAGCTCAGTGGTAGTGTGTTGGAACGCCGCGTCATGGGACGTGAGTTCGAATCCAACTAGTACAACGAGCTTGATCTTTCGGTAACATCGTGAGGAAACCATAGCATATTGGTAGGGCTTTTTCTAATGCCCGCCTGGCTAGCTACCACCTTCAAGTTGAAAATCTGCCGCCAGATATCAATCGGTATTTCCGGCAGTTGCACTTAAGAGCTAGTCCTTCCTATAAAGGCACCTCCGATTTCTCTAGTGTTGTGGGTGCCCATGGGCGGCGGTGTTCACTTACCGTCAGGTGACAAACGTGCTTGTTTGCCCCCTATTCCATAAAAATATATATTTATACACAGTACACATATAACACAGGAAAGCGTTCGGTGACGATGACGCGAGTTCCATGATTTTTGTTCACTCAAAAAGTGTTCAAATCAAATCAAACAACGGGCCTAAAAAAGTTTTCACAGAAAAAAATCACGAATAATAACTATCTATTGATCTCTTCTCATGCAAAACGTGTTTTTAAAGTAACCTTTGGACCGTGAACACGTTGATCTCTTTAGGGCCGAATCTCGGTATACAACGTCCATATATACCGTTCCTGTTGTAGGTAAAGGAACCGGTTATACGTCAGTTCGCTGTGTCCGGTGAGGTCAATGGACATGTTGGTCATTCCAACTCATCGGAACTAGGCTGTCGTTATGGTAAATTAAAATCACTATTATCGTTTAACTTAACAGTATTGAATAACTCATTAGCCATTCGGTGACACGTCAGCGAACGGTGCACGCAAAGGAATCACAATAAACAATAGTAATAAGGAATAAGGCAGTTTTAAAAAGAATGTACCGGATTCTGAATAACGGTGTGGCACTCGGGACGGACTAAAGTGTCCATACTGAACGTTGTGTGAAATATAAGTCACTATTTGCAATTAGTCCATTCGCACACCACTACAGTGGTAACAATAGATCAGTTGTATTCACGACTTCGTTCCCGTGGAAGTAATCAAACACTCATAACCCTCCCTGTGCTTTGCCGTGGTCGGGTAAAGTGTTAATAATTTTGGTCCATTTCTGTTCAACACCTCTTTGCTCTTATTATCGGTAGTGTGGTGTTAAAAAGCGAATGTTTGAAATCCGATCGATGGTGCCTAGATTAGGACGGTCAAACAATCAAACCAACTTTTCCACTCTATAATATTAATAATTAAATATATATTTGTGCTGTGTATATGTTGGAGAGTAGAAAAAACGCCGGAGCACCGATGTTATAGGAAGACTATAGAATAAATACCGTTGCAGACAGTAAGTAGTACGTTTGCACAATGCGGGTTCACGAGTTTAACGAACCGTACCGTAAGTAAGATCGTTGCGAGTTATATATAATTTATTAATGATATTATCATAATATGTTACTTACAAAATAGCTAACATTGCCGATTTAAATTCGAAATTCAACCGTAATCGTTATTGAAAGTTCTTGTATGGATTTTTTATACTCGTCAAAAACTGCTTTGAAAAACAACTGTCTTATTGTTTGTTCGGACAATGAAATCTTAGAAACTACCAGTGGGGTTAAATAAAAACTTTCTGTATTTGATAGAGTAATCATTTGGGAAGGCTTCATGCTATTTAACATCACGCTATTGTCAATAGGTGCAAAGATATATTAAAAAGAATCACAAAAACGGCCGAAAAATAATAAATAATTTGTTGTTCCACGCGATCGAAATCATAGGCTCACCGGTATATTTATATTTTACAAGAAAGTTAATATTTTCAATTTTATCGGGACTAATAAAAGTTTTCTTAGGTAGATAATAGATAGGTTCTATAATAAGGTATATAAAGATATTACCGATTTACCCGACAATATGTTGAAGGGCATGTCAAGGTTTACTGTCCAAAGGATATTGTAGTATGAATTGTTGTTTAGTGGACGAAATGCAAACGTATTTCCCACTATTTGCTATATAAGATACCTCCGTGGGATGGACGTAGAGCATTTAATGTTGTATCCCTTTCGAAATATATATATTAACTATGAATACTTTTATAGTTTAAAAACTATTCCAATCGAGTTTCTTGGCGGCCATTTTCGACAATTGCTGTGTTTTACGAATGTTAGTATGAATGGTGGAATGCCTTATACTAGAACGTGCTTCGAAAGCTGCGCTAGGAAGATCCTACCGAATTTGCCTAGACAAAAGGAAAAACACGAGCAGTAAAGGGGTCCTTTAAACCTAAATCCGTGTCACAAGCGTCGGTATCTGCTCTAAGTTTCTTCTCTGCCACACGACGGACACGGTAAATCCATGCATTGCTAAGAAGTTCTTCTATCAGTCTGAATCCACTACATCTTATGTTATAGCGTTTTTTTTAACGTTTAGCGTTGTGTCCATAATCTCACCTGATCTTAAGTGACGATACGGCCCAAGATGGTAGACACGCTAAACCTGTGAAGGGACTGGCTCTCAAGTGCAACTGCAGGAACACACCTATTGGTGTTTGGCGGCAGATTTTCAAATTGAGGGTGGTTGCTAGCCGGGCGGGCATTAGAATAAGCCCTACCACCATGCGGTTGTTTTATGGTAGCTCGGCAAAGTGGCAGCACCGTACCCGATGCTAAGCACAGTACAATTCAAAATTAGTGGTCACTATCGATGGAACGACAGTCCAACCCTATATGCCCCTGTCATATTTTAACGTGTTATTTCTACATAATTCAAGTACGCAATAAGTTATTTCAATACAATAATTTATATTTGTTTGTTTATTTATTAATAACGAATCGCTAAATATTTTCCTCAACTAAATACCAACAGCGTTTGGGCACATGACGCATATGTTCTCTATCATTAGCATTAGCGTAAAAAAAAACCTCAATTTTTTAATAACAACAACAAATCGCTTCAACATTTAGATACTTTATAACCGCTTTTCTTTTCAACATCTCGTAATCCGTGAAAAAAATCGTGCATAGGATGAGTCCACTTTGTGGAGTAATAATATCCGGGTCAAGTTTTCAATCAATCGCCCGAGATCTCGTGATTTTTTTTATATTGATTTATTGTTTTTAGTTTTTCCGTTATGATCACAATCTCAACTGTTATTAATTGAGGAAGTGGTCGAAGATTTTGGACTATTTAAACTTATTATAGTGACTTTTCCCATATGGTTTTCCCAAGTGGAAGTGTCGTAATACACCTATGAGTATTTCATGCCAGATGGTATATCGACCACGCTATGGTTGCATCAGAACGTTTTCCTTCACCGAAAGCTCAGACTCGTCGCACGAATTCGAGCTCACGTCCATTGAGGCCGGGTCCGTACACACTACCTACTGAGCCATCATCGCTTCAAATGAGTGTTGCGTGCTTTTTGTGAAGAAAAATATACCAAACGGCCAAATAGGGGAGAGGAGGAGATGAGAGGAACATCGTTAAAACCCACCCTTAAAGTTTACCACCTTAGTATAAATACAAATAAATACTACGTGGTCAATTTATCGAGTCGAAGTGGGAGCGAGAAATATACCAACTAGATCTCTCAATAATCTTCTAAAAGATCATGGACTGTCTAGATCTGCAGTAAGTTCTATACTAGAACGTGCTTCTAAAGCTGCGCTATCAGGCTGCTACTAAAATTGGCTGGGTAATGAGAGAAACCAGAGTGGTGAAGGTGAGTGTTGACGCGCGTCGGAAAGCGACTCTTTAAATCTACATCCGTGTCACGAGTCTCGGAAACTGTTTGGAGTTTTCCTCTCTGCCACACTATGGAACCGACGCCCGCACGGTTCATCCATGGTTTGTGAAGTAGTTTGTTTCTCTCTCTTGCATGTGTACTCCATTCGATATACTTTAGAGCCAGTCCTTCGACTAGGCTTAGCGTTAAGACTGTACAATAGAAGGGAGACAACATTTACCTCTCTCGCATTTTAAGTCACCTCGATCAGGCATTACCCGAACGAGCGTCACACAGAAAGGTCACAGATCAAAAGTTCACAGCCCTCCCATAAGAAGTTTCACTTCAAAAATAACATTGATTTATTAAAAAGAACACCAGACAGTTCATCTAATTCATTTCTACGAATTCCTATTAAAATATATAAGCTGTAATTATTTGCAGATAGCGTTTTTTCTTATATTTACTTACTCGAATAAGTCGTTTTTGCTCGTAAAAAGAATTATCAACAGCGTCTAGTTACGTATTTCGGTGTATGCAAAAAACTTAGTTAAACTTAATTTGTAATAACTTCAGTTTCTAGTACAGCTTTTTCTGCTTCACTAAGTAACAATTGATACGGCTGGCTAAATAATAATTAGTAATTATGTAAAGTTCCTAAATTTTAAAACTAGTCGTACCCGTGACTTTGTTCGCGTGGAACTAAAAACTATTGACCGTTTTTGTAAACGGTGTAACGTTTTAAAATCTGCCTTAATGATTGATCTATAAAAAAAAAAAAAATTTAATATCCGGCCGGTAGTTTTTGAGATTGGTGTGTTCAAACAAACAAACAAACAATTTTTACACAAATCGTAAGTTTTTAGAAGTATTATGATATAGATGGACTTATAGATGTGCCTGGTTCAATATATATTAACAATCTAATTCGTATTGGTTAACAATAGACAATAAAAAATTTGAAAGATCCTAAAACCAAACGACAGAAGTGTAACTTCATCAATACATGGTTAATAATACGAAATGCAACTGTAACGTATTAAATAATACATATTGGCACGGCTCATACCGTGTTTATATGCATACTGAACGCGACTGACGAGATATGTTCTCGCATGTAACGCACGCCCGCGAGTATAGCATTAACCCGTCCACTATATCTCTTTTCGCTCTCAAGACTACTTTACCCGAACGAGCGTCACATAGCTGAGCGTTACATCTCAGTCTCATTCAGTACCCACAAAATGACGTGCTCTGTACGCCTAAAAACGTTTTCACTTGAACAAAGTAAACAATAATAAGACGACAAATATTCATAGTTACTATATAAGTATATGCAACGAGACACTGGCTCGTCTGATATTGAAAAACGCCAAACAATTTTTGGCTTAGGATATAATCGTAGCATGTTTTATGGATGAGGCTCGCGTGCTCTATCTAAATAAACATTATAAAAATAAAGATTACAATAAAAAAAATTGTTAGTGTCGTGGAACACTCGCTTGGATCGACTTTTCTGACGTAGTATATTATTCACTAAGATATACAAATAAATGAAACATTAGCGTGCGAGAGTAATAAAAAACCCAGAGGTAACTAATGAATTGAAGGAATGTTAGGAAATTACTTGATAAATATATTTTTTCTAGCTGTGAAAATAAGCATTGTACTGTACATCATTCAAGTTATCAAATACATACAATACGTTACGAAACAGCTGACGAGTATGACAAACTACATCCACGCAGCCGTTGAGAACTTACTGGCTGTCTTGAACCAATAAGCACGCACCTATAACTGGGCACAGCCAATAGCATACGCACTATGGACGACTGTCTGCACTATATAAATATAGTGATATATAAAACGTGCTAAAGAAAGAGTCTAAATCTTACATTTTGATTTGTCTAACTCCCGTCCGTACTGTACGATTTTCAAATCAGATGACTTTGAATTGGAGAAAATGACATTGAAGGATTCTATTAAAATTTTTGAAGCGATGATAGCTCAGTGGTAGTGTGTACGACTTCGCGTCAAGGGACGTGAGTTCGAATCGAAGCACCTACAATGAGCTTGAGCTTCCGGTGAAGGAAAACATCGTGAAGAAACCATAGCATGGTGTTAGGGCTTTTTCTAATGCCCGTCTGGCTAGCTACCACCCTCGAGTTGTAAACCTGCCGCCAAATACCAATAGGTGTGTTCCGGCAGCTGCACTTGAGAGCCAGTTCCTCAGGTTTAGCGTGTCTACCAACTTGGGCCGTATCGTCACTTAAGATCTGGTGAGATAATGGCCATAACGCTAAAACTTAAGTATAATAAAAAAATCAATAGATGAATTCGAGTTAAATAAATTAAAAGCGTCAATACTAATATTATAAAGTGAAAGAGGTTGTTTGAACGCGTTAATCTCAGAAAGTACAATCCGGATAACTAAAATGATTTCTGTATTTGATAGAGCAATAATTAAGGAAGCCTTTAAGCTATTTAACATCACGCTGCAACGAATAAGAGCAAATCTATATAAAAAATAAGCTACGAAAACGAGCAAAAATTATTGTGTCATTTTTAGTGTCACGTAACCGAACTCGCAGACAGAGCTAATTTATATATAGAAGACGTCCTGATAACCTAGACTAGAAATTTGACATGTTATATATTTTACGAAATAAGCGCTGACTAAGAACAGATTTACTGCACCGTTGATATGGCTGTGAATCAGTTGCTTCACTTCAACTGCCGCTCTGAAGTGCTACGGGTTCGCATCCAGAAGTATTACTGTGTACCCGTTGTGTTTGGCATTGGCAAAATTACGTTCATAGACCAATAAAAAGAAAAACATATTGAAAGAGAAAAAGAACACGCTTTACGACTGCGCGCTGATAACGGGAAAACCCGAACGTCTTCGAGGAGTCGAGGGAACATCTCACATACATAAAAATATCATTTTACGTTGCCACCGCGTTTGTGCTGGTTCATAAAAATACCTGATTTATGTGGGTAATAACAGCAATAACCTCTATCATTCGGGGATGAATTTTTTACCCTCTTTTAATGAAAACGAGTGCGTCAATACTATAACTATTTTATATTTTATATCTTCAAATGTCTTTTTTTATTTTATTTTATTAAATTGAGAAATATTCCACGGAAATCGGAGTCGTAGCCGAATCTATTTATACTTATGTATTAATTATTTTCTAACTGTTATTATAAATGTCAATGAGAGTTTGTTTGTCACTCCTTCACACGTTTACTACGCAAATCATAGAGTACGTAAATGTATTAAAAAAAAAAATTCATTTCCCCGAGAACAGAAAAGTAGTTTATTTTTATTATATCATCTGCCTATGTAGGTAATTTGGGCAATGTCAAGTGAAACTATAACGTTTTCCGACTCCTATTTCTGTTGTACCGGAAGTTGTGGAACAGTCTTCCTGTCAGTATGTTCCTTCCTTCTTATGATATTCAGTCCTTCAAAAGAGGCGTGAAGAGGTTCAGTCTCCGCTGATCTGGACTGTACTGTGCTTACCACCTGTTGCAGTGCAGTCACTTTGTTGAACAACATAAAAAAAAAAAATTAAATCAAGACTTTAAGTGAAACTTAAACTGTCGCGATGTAATTGGTTATTACAACACAAACTGCTAAGTGTGCGGTTCGATTGCTTGAGCTATAATTCGCAAGTGATAAAATATTACGCGTTGAAATGTCATTTTATTTCTAATAATAACGGACGAGCGAGTTTTTTGTATTCTACTCGCAATATGTAAACTAAATTATAATAACAAAATAATACAAAAATTGCAACGTTTTTATAACGGATTAAAACGTAAAAGGTTTGGAAAATCCAACAGTGCACGCCTCATAATCTCATTTTTTTTTTGTTTATTTATTAACAATCACACCACATCGAATCAGACCGTGAAAAATAATAGGGTTCTATTCCTAATTATACTGAAGCGTAAGAAAAAAAAACTTGATTAGTAAAGTATGTCGGTCGTTATCGTGACAACATACAGGATCCGCGCATACAGACACACGGACGTCTAAGACAGAACTTTTTTAACTAGTTTAAATAACAAAAATGGCATCAAAAATATCATGATTCTTAATAATAAAAAAAAATCTTGATATGTGTGTGTATATATTATTTTACAAGTGCAATGTATGATAAATAGAGACATTTTAAATTAGAAAAATCTGTTGTTATGCTTCGCTTATGAGGCGTGTAAAAATAAGAGATTGGAAAAGAAAAACATGGGACTCATGTTTTTTCGTTTTCAATCTTTTATTTTCTACTTTTTAGTACGTTATAAAAACATTTTACATTTTTATTATTATTATTTTATTATTTTTAGGGTTATCTAAATGAATTTTTGATATATTCTTTTCATCTGTGCTGTAAGATTTGAGCTATATTCAAATATACAGCTGATCGAGAAGTTAGTTAATAATCGATTATAATTTTAATCGGAAGTTAAAAAACAAACAAATTTTCACATTTACAGGCATTGTCATCCACTTCTGAGAAAGAAACAAACATCCATAAAACAAACATCCATAAAACAAACATCCCTAAAAACAAAGATATATAATTATTATATATATTGCACGACTAGCTGTTCCTGCGACTCCGTTCACGTAAACTAAAAAAGGATTCAATAATATTTGCCCGTATTTGTAATTTTTACAATACACCTTTACTCCTATTGTCGATAGCGTGATGTTAAATAGCCTAAAGCCTTCCTCGATCAATTCTCTATCAAATACAAACATTATTTTAGAAATCCAACTGGCAGTTCCTTAGTTTAGTGCGTTCAAACGGACAATCAAACTTTTACCCATTATAGTCCATCGATATATATAAAAATTTCGTGTCACGGTGTTTGTAGTCGCACTCGTCTGAAACGGCTCGACCGATTTTTATGAAATCTTTATTTGTACAAGAATAATTCGTAAAGTATATTTCATACCGCTAAGTGATTGAGTTGATAAGTTAGAGGAAGTTAAAGTAAGTTGGAAGGTTGATGAGTATTGACTATAGCTAATCACAATGTTACAAATATATATGCAAATCGGTCAAACCGTTTTTCACTATCGTACAGTGATTGTAGGTGATACGAACTTCACCAGGTCAACTGGCATTAATATAGAGTAATGCCTAGATCACACTTAGGCTACGTACCACTTAGCGTTCTCAATACTCACTCTCACGACCGCAGCCTACCCCGTTCCATTTGCTTGCGATGGTCAGCTTGATGATTGCGCAGATGGGTCATTGAAGTTTAGTGCGAGGGAAAATAAGGATGGTACGCAGCCTTACACTGGTAGCTCAATTTCTACGTAGCTTCGTCTTACCAACTATCTATTGGCAACTATGTACCGACGAGATATTTACACCGTCCACACTCTCGACCTTCGAGCGATTCATGGCCCTTTGAACTTCGTATAGATAGCTGGTATGTTAACTATCTAATGAGAAATGGGTACCGCTCCACAGGACCTTTCGGTATAGAATATAGTATAAGGACATGAAACTCGCAGATTAAACCATCCTTTAGAACTACAATACCACTGAGCTATCCTCGCTTCAGTGCAGGTCCCTGTTGTGAAATTTCAACATGTCAAGTGTTTCTATACGTTTAAAAAAGCAACCATTGCGCGGGGCGATAGTGGACTCAAAAGTGACGGAAGACATGTCTAATGATAATTAATAACCAAAAATCCCTATCGTTGAACCTTATGACAAATATCACGTAACAAAGCATGTATTTATATATTCGAAAACAAAATACGCGCTAAAACATGCTAATACAGAATTAGGTAACGTAATGAGTAATTTAAAAAATGAAACTTGAGACGGAGTTGATTGCATAAAATATTTAATTACGAAATTTTTACCGTTGGCTCTAATTATGAGAATTATAACGATGACTTTGTTTATTTGAAATTATTAAAGTGGTTACGCGACTAAGCTGTATCCGGAATGTGTTGCATCTGTACGGAAAGAAAATAAGTTTTTACATTACTTATGGGGCAGCTTTGTAATTCTGGTGCGCAACCTTTTTTGTGACGCTCGTTCGGGCCAAGTCCGCTCAAGACGACTTAAGTAGCGCGAGAGAGCTTAAGTTTCATGTCTGTCGTTTGATCTCAAGCACACATCGATTTTTTTTAAGTCAAGAACTTTAAATGGCGATAGTTAGGGTGGCAGACCTTGATCTATCCTTTTCAGTAGGCAAATCGACTATACCGACATTTATCGCTTAAATGAATGGACAAAAGACCTTGTACAACTTGTAATAAAATATCCATTTTTATATATAAAGTTTGAAGTTCAATTACTTTTTGCAGTTTTTGATTATGTTGGTAATTATTAAACACAAAAAATTACATCAAAATCAATAATTTTTTTTTTTTTTTTACAATTTTATCTTCATATCAGACAGACAATCAACGTTTTTCGGTTCTACTGGTTTGATGAAACTTTGTATTTCGACAAATTTTGGCTTTTTGAATTCGTCTCTTTCTAAGTTCGTCGCGTTTTGAGTCTAATGCTAAAGTATTTTGAAAGATGGCGTCGTATGACAGTTTATACGTAGGTAAAATCGATATATTATTTCTTGTGAATACTTTTGTTTTACTAAATAGCGATTAAATAATGAGAGAGTGATGGTAGAAGAATGAATATTTGGGATTACAGGTATATTTGGTGCCACATAAAAAAAAGAATTTTAGTTTTGGATAAGTACACTTAGCAGTATGAAATATATATACTTTATATAAAATACCTACTCACATACCTGTCAAATATTCATTAAAAAATCATGAATATCGGACGAGCTGTTCTGCGAAGTGCGACCACAAACACCGTGACACGAGATGTATATTTATAATATAAAAAAAAAATTACGTTAAAAAAAACATTGCAAAGTTCGTTCATCCGAGTACTAGTTCCTTTATATAAAGTAATTAATAGTACGTACAAAGTTCCAGCCTCTATCTCTATTAGTACAGCCTCTATTAGTATGACATTTTTCAGCGACGAAACTAAACACGATCAAAGGTGTAATCTAATATTTCCCTCAGCACAAATTTAGGCAGCTCTATGCAGGCTAATAAAATTGTAAATACCTAAAAGGCGATACGTATTCATTAAAAATAGATACAGTTGTAAAAAAAATTTGGTATTGATATAAGACTTACTCAGCTATATTAAATACACGATAAGTGCTTGATAAACACGTTGGTATACTAAATTATTATTATGTATGTTCATAGATGAAAATATTTGTAAAGTAGATTATTCTGTGAGTCGGTGAACTATGGATCGACTTGTGTTTAGATAGTGTAGTCATAGTATATGTTACAAAGAACATGTAACGCAGTAACAACCTTCGGAAAACGATGAGTAGAATTATGTTAATTTCTCTGTTTACCGACCATTTACTTTCCTAACATTAATGTTATATAAGAAAATGAAACAACTGATCGACATACCTAATAATATAATATGATGTTAATATTTGAAAATTTAGTAACAGATATTCAGCTGTAAGAAATGAGATTTAAACTGACTGAATATCACTAATGAGACGTGCAGAATCTACTTTATCACTACTCTAAAACCGTAGAATGATAAAAAATCATACATTCTTAGATCTGTGGTTAACCACCAAATAAAAAACAGTATATTAAAATCTTGAAAAGACCAAAAACCTATCATACTTATAAAAGACAGTATTAATTAATTAATTAACTGAAGCGATGATAGCTAAGTTAGTATTGTGTATGGACGCAACAAGGGACGTGACTTCGAATCCAACTACAATAAGCCTGAGCTTTCGGTGAAGGAAAATATCATGAGGAAACCATAGCATGGTGGTAGGGTTTATCTAATGCCCGCCTGACTCGACTCAAGTAAAATTACCTAAAATACCTATAGTGTGTTTCAGCAGTTGCACTTGAGAGCCATTTCCTCCAGTAGGCTTAGCATGTTCACCATTTCGGGCCACATCGTCACTTAACATCACGTGAACTTGAGGCCTTAACGTTAAATCTCAATCAGTCCAACAGTTCTGCGTGATCCACGTAGAAGGCGGCAGACGGGCAAATTTCAAATAAAATATTTTTAATTTCAATATCGAATACATAGTGCAATTGACACTGCAACAGTCAAGAACCATGACAAACGGGTTTTGATGTCAAAAGACTATTATAGGGTGGATCGATATGTGAGCGATCGTGATGTCCGGAATTGACACCCCCCTTTGTACATCCGCTAATAACTACTGTAACACATTAAATTATTGTATTTAAGCATAAGAATAAGAACTGGAAAAAAAAGATGCAGATCGAGTTTCTTTCCGGTTCTTCTCGATGACCGCGTTAATTTCCGAACCGGTAGTAATTTTTAAACGCCTTCTTAGGGACTAAATTGAATAAAGACTTTTTTTTTTTTATACTTAAGGTTTAGCGTTATGGCCATAATCTGACGTGATCTTAAGTGACGATACGGCCCAAGTTGGTAGACACGCGAAACCTGTGGAGGAACTGGCTCTCAAGTGCAGCTACCGGAACACACCTATTGGTATTTGGCGGCAGGTTTACGACTTGAGGGTGGTAGCTACCCAGGCGGGCATTAGAAAAAGCCCTACCACCATGCTATGGTTTCCTCACGATGTTTTCCTTCACCGAAAGCTCAAGGTCATTGTAGGTGCTTGGGTTCGAACCCACGTCCCTTGACGCGAAGTCGTGCACACTACCACTGAGCTGTCATCGCTTCAACTTGAATTGACTTGACTTGATTCGATTTGAACTGTATCATTATATATATAGTCAGATTCTGTTAAAAGTCAGCAATATAAACAGATTATTAAACAGTTCATTTTACCGTCGT
The DNA here is from genome assembly GCA_039707435.1 of Actias luna. Classification (NCBI taxonomy): domain Eukaryota; kingdom Metazoa; phylum Arthropoda; class Insecta; order Lepidoptera; family Saturniidae; genus Actias; species Actias luna. The sequence continues at coordinate 18,907,151 of JAZHAC010000001.1, read as the reverse complement.
CCGGTGATGAAACGAAATATACGTTCACGTCCTTATTCCGAGAAATAAATAATCGACACCTGTAACGAAGTTTTATTACAAACCGTTTAACCATTTATGCGTGATCGAAGGACAGACATACTTTCGCGTTAAAATACACTAACCTTTACAAGCGGTTTCTGTCGCGATAAAGGAGTATATATCGATTTAAGAGTCTTTTTTTTCAAGTTCTCTTTTCTACACTCCTGACAACTGCCGCCAAATACCAATAGGTGTATTCCGGCAGCTGCACTTGAGAGCCAGTTCCTCCACAGGATTCGCGTGTCTACCAACTTGGGCCGTATCGTTACTTAAGATCAGGTGAGATTATGGCCATAACGCTAAACCTTAAGTATAATTTAAAAAAAATGTGCATGTAAAATTTTATGATGGTCAGTTAAACAGTCGAGGCATGAAACTGTATCAAACAGTCTTACATTCGCATTTAGAATATTAGTTAATACTAATGAACGCTTGCAATTATAACATTTAATTACGAATTATTGAGATCGATTTAAATTGCAAAACTTTAGCGTTTCACTAGCATTCTCATCTGATAGTAAGTGGCGATGAGGCCCAAGATGGTAGGCACGCTAAGTGAAATGAAGCGATTGCCTCTCAAGTACACGTTGAAGCGATGATAGCTCAGTGGTAGTGTAGAAACTCCACGTCAAGATACGTTAGTTTGAACTCACTTACAATGAGCTTGAGCTCTCGGTGAAGGAAAGCATCGTGAGGAAACTATAGCAAGGTATAGATGTGTTCCCGCATTTGCACTTGAGAGCCAGTCCTTGATAGGTTAGCGTATCTATCAACTTGAGTCGTATCGTTACTTAAGATCAGCTGAGATAACGGCCATAACGGTGAACATTCACTATAAAAAAATTGAGAATAGCTGCTTTAGTGTGTTGAAACAAGGGTGACATCATGGAGTGAACACTTCGCTTCATGTTGACATCCGTTCTGAGTCAAGGGGAAATGGGTCGGGGGGCCCATCTTCCCATTGCACTGTTACAGCCGTCTGGGGGACAGTTGGGGTGTACCAACCTGTCCCTCAGTAGCGCCGGGGCCCAGTTTGACCAGTCACAGGGGCGACGCGGTGATTATCAGCTCGGCCCCGGGTCGCCCCAATTTATGAGGCAGAGGTACAGCGGGGCGAGAGGGTATCCATAAACAGATAATAGGTCCTAGGTAGGATAGATAGATAGATAGATCCGGATATCCGGTCCGGTATATAGATCCTGTAGGATAATCACTTTGAAATCCCACATATTATGGGCCATACTGTGTTATAATTATGATGATTAGTGGTTTATTCTAGTATGCCCCAGCAGACTGATTACCATCCCACAATAGAAGTTCACATAGAAATCGCATTACCTGGCCGTGGACAAAAGAAAAATTTCGTTCTCTATAAGTAATTATAAAAGTAAATTGTATCGGTTAGTCATTAAGACGGAAAGGTTAATTTTACTGATCGTCGAAGTCCATATTATTTGCGTATTGACCCCGTTCACCTCGATTGTCTTCGCTACAATCACAATTTATTCCAAGCATAATGCAAATTACGATTACATGCCGTGTATACAGGGGTAATATAATTATATATCTATATTTACGTTCCCGTCGATGTACTACGCAACCCAAACACAACAGCTTACCGCCGAGGAAATTGAAACCCATCGTCGGTATTCACAGCTTTGCTGCTATTAAAAGTAGCGTGATGTTAACCTAAAGTCTTTGCTCCTTATAATATTAATATAGACACAATAACTCGACTACACTTCGCGAATGTTTCGATAAGCTCCACTAATAATATGACACAATGTCCGTATTCATAGTCCAATATAAACAGAACCATCGCTTCTGAACGAAACGTTATGCGTCACTCAAATTACAATATTTAGTATACTAATAACGTCATTAATACGCCCAATAAATATTCTCGCAGATTTACTGGTTTGATTTATATTTGGTCCACATTTTCCGTGTACTTACCTAACAAGGTCTTCTTTCTTAAGTGTATATACATAATGAATAAGCATTCTAATTGCCAACCTAAAAATATAGCTGTGATAATAGAAAAAATGTATATATGAACGACTTATTTATCTCCTGGAACGAATATGGAGATACCATTAAATGCTAATATAAATTATTGATGTAACGTGAGAGTTAACAAAAGAATTTTCTTTTCTGAATTAAACTACGGCAAACGGAAACTTGACAGCCAATAACTTGGATTTGAAAATGCTCAGAAAAGGCTTATGAAAATATATAAAATAGTGTCATCTCGTTTTTTTTATGCTTAAGATTTAGCCTTATAGCCATAATCTCACCTGATCTTAAGTGGCGATACGGTTCAAGTTGATAGACACGCTAAACGTGTGGAGGAACTGGCTCTCAAGTGCAGCCGCCGGAACGCACCTATTGCTATTTGGCGGCAGATTTTCAACTTGAGGCTAGCTAAGCCAGGCGGGCGTTAGAAAAGCCCTACCACCATACTATGGTTTCCTCACGATGTTTTCCATCAGCGAAAGCTCAAGCTCATTGCAGATGATTGGATTCGAACTCACGTTCCTTGACGCGAAGTCGTACACGCTACCACTCAGCTATCATTACATCAATTTTATATAAATACATTAACCTTATCTTAATGTGTAGCAACTGTGAAATGATATTTACAGCAAAAAATGGGTACCGTATTCATATGTGGAGAGACCGACATATTTACAGAAGTTAATTAAAATTGGAGTACATTGTTGTAAGGGACCTAAGAATCAACTCTAACTGTTTACTTGAAATTTGCCATTCATATTCCTTTCGCAATGCAGATACCAGCTTTAACCTGATAATGAGAACTATACAGTCTCCCGAGGTTTATTGTAAAATACGAGCGAAGTCAAGGGATACCGCTAGTTTTTGCATATGACAACATTTATGTGCGTTCTGGTTTCCTCATCTCCACTCAGTTGCCAGTTGAATACGAATTAGCGAGCGCATGCGAATTCGTATGTTTGTCTTTATTTTTTTGCTTCTATTTTATTATAAAAACAATAAATGAAGATGATTGAAGAGTTTATTTAAATAGTACAATTCGTAATTGATTATTTTAATACCAATAAGTTCCTGCGACTTCAGTCGCGTTTTACTGGTAAAATTTTGCTTTTTTCTGCAACCTAGCGCATTATTTCGCCAATGTCAAGTGACAAGAACTTTATAAATACAATTAATCGTGAAAAAATATTTCGGAACAAGCACAACAGAATATTCCAAATTCGGAACAGTTATTTGTTGATCGTAGTTACAGCGAGCGAACGGCACTAATAAACTCAACGTTTTAAAGAGATCATCAAAATGTATACGTACTAGGTACCTCTAATTAATGCAAACATATTAATTCTTTATTTGAATGTACTACTATTAACATAAACTATTGTATCCAATATGACTACATTAATTAGTAACCAGCTAATTTGCTTCGGCATACCTCACTTTATCTACATACTAATGTTAACTTCTGGTACTTACTCGTACGGTTCATTAGCACCATTCTGGCCATTTATTGAACCCTTATTATAATTACCGGTAAATATTTTTCAACTAAAGTCATATATGAGATATATTTACCTCAACACTCCCGCAGGACTCCCTTTAAGGTCTCCTGTTTTTAGTAATAACTTAATCTAATGCATGGTGGTAGCTCTTTGTCTATTACCAACCTGGGTAAATACCACCATCAAGTTGAAAATATCTCTGTTGGTGTGTTCCGGCAGTTGCACTTGAGAGAAGCCTCACTAGGCTTAACATATCCATAATCTTGGTGCAGACCGTTATCTAACATCAAGTGTGATTTTGGACATAACATTTAACTTATATAGTATAAAAAATCTCTCTGATTACATCAAGACTCCTCTCAACGTTTCCATAACGACTAACTGACCGTATCTTACCTATTAAGTTTAAATCATTTCCGGACCACCAAGAGCTCACGAGTACACGATGAAGGGCGAACATCGCCGTCGACAGATCGATAAACCGCATGTATTATTAACCATTTAGACCCTGAGTTTGCAAAGTGAAATTAATTTTAGACGGCATTCAAATATATTGACCACTAGCGAGCTGACCCTCACTGGCTCATCCAGTAGCTAGTAATTCAATTACAACGCTACCTATAATATTCAAGAATAGTTTCAAAAACCAGCTAATATATATTTTTTGTTACATTGTTGTTGTTTTATCAAAATCTATGAAGAAGCTAATAATACAACTTTTAACTTTTATCCCCTTTTTTATGTTATATTGTTATGTCCATTATTTCACTGGAACACACCTGTTGACGGCAGATTTTCAACTTGAGGGTGGTAGCTAGCCAGGAGGGCATTAGATAAAGCCATACCAACATGAATATGGTTTCATCACGATGTTATCACTCACCGAAAACTCAGGCTCATCTCAGGTGGATTCGAACTCACGTCCATTGATGCAGCGTCCGTTCACGCATCAACTGAGCCATCGTGACTTTGAAATACTTGTTTAAGTGATCTATACTAATATTATAAATGCGAAAATGAGTTTATTTTTTTATCTGTTACGCTTTCACGCCTAAACCGCTAAACCGATTATGATAATATTTGGTATATAGATAGATAGAAACATGGAGACGGTGATAGGCTACTTTTTCTCGCCAAAAACTTATTGAAAGTGGAGTAAAGACAGGGATAAACTTTGTATAAAACATTTTATTACGCCGTCCGATTTGTTTGACGAAATCAATTTAAACCGAGTGAAGCCTCAGGTAGAAACTAGTGAATAAATAAATAGTTTTAAGCACATCCTGGAATTGCAGGACTGGCTATGAGAGGACTTATGCAACTCATCAGTCTCGCAATTCTCTATATTCCTAGAAACAGCTTTTCTACTTTGGCTTTATGTGTTATATACCTCTATAAAAATAACAAAGTACACCCAAATGATGGTTTTGAAATAATATTTAAAGTAGGTATTTGTCTACATTTATTCTACATACATATACCTAAATATTATGTGAAAATATAAACGCACTAGACAAAACCAACGTAAGACATTCATATCATGTGATAAGAGGAAAAATAAACAAACAGAAATCGTGCGCGATACAACCGTGACTCCAGAATGGCACAAATAATATATTTTACTAGCTGTGTCCGCAACTTCGTCTGTGTGAAACATAAAAATTAGATTACTTTCTAGTTCAGCTATGATCCTAGTAATGTTACAGTGATATTAAATAGCCCGAAACCTATCACAAATATTGCTCTATCAAATACAAAAATAATTTTTGTAATCCGATCGGTAGTTCCAAAGATACATGCGTTTAAACAAACTAACAAATAAACATTTTAGCTTGATACATTTAATACAGAATACATATCCACCGCCTTAAACTGGATGTATTATGATGTCAAAATTCGTAACTGAAACAATCGTCTATTCGATATACGTATCGATTCTGACAGAAATGATTCAAATAATTTCAGATAGTGACGAAGGCACACATTCCTAGACTAAGAAAATATTCACAGATCATTAAGACATGTTCGCATATGATTTATGTAAATCTATATAATTGGATAAGTCGAATAAAAGTGAAGCAAAAATACTAAGCAGTATAAGACTTTTAGGAATTTCATGATAACACCCAGCCGAAGTTTGGCCACCTTGGCTCCTTGGGGATAGTTTACTATGTCCCTTCTGCGACCACCATGAGCCTTATTGTAGCTGTTATGACGATACAAACTAACAGTATTAATCAAATGGAAGAAACAGCTTTGAATAGGCATCGCAAACGTTTGGATGCGCTCTGAAAAATTGTTCGGTATGTGGTCAAAGTTAAAAGTAAAAAAAAATTAGTACCTTCTACATAATAATAAACAATAAACGATGATGTGCATACCAAAAAGTGAAAAGGGAACGCATTCTGTTGAATATATTTGTAAGTATTTGAACGAGTACAAAGACATATGTAAAACAAAAGGCAGTTTGCGTGAGATCAACATGACCTCGATAACTAGTTTTGAAGTATTTACCGGTGAAAATTGGTTTAGAATGTTTATACACTATTAATTGAGGTAAATGAAAGAAAAAATCGAATGAAACATACGAAAATATATGTGATACACTGAATAAATACTACCTCACAGTACAAAACCACACACAATACATAAATGAAAAAAGAAAAAATAAAACATGTATAAAAATTGTTATTTCAAGAATATAAATGATGAAATATACGAAAAATTGTTGAATGGCACTAATTGTCATTGCTGCAAGCTGATCAAATACATATGTTCCAATTAGAAAATAAAAACATAAACACATAGTCTAGTACATACATCAGTGAATAAACAAAGTTGTTCATGTTTTTGTTGTGGAAAGAATAAGTATTATAAAGCCCAATATTCCTCTACGGGAATAACTCTGTACTGAGTGCGGTGTAAACGGGCATATATTCAAAGCTTGCAGTAAAAAACACAAGGCTTATAATTTGGTATAAACAACAGATAAAGAAATCAAGAATACTGAAGAATATAATGGCATAGATAAGGAAACGGAAACTTTTGACATTTTAGTAATAAAAACAAAGGGCTGGCTGTAACACTGCCGGTTAATGTAAATGGAAATCTTGTACAATTTACGTACGGAACTGATTCAAGGCCTCCACGATTTAAACCAAAAATGTATAACAAAATTACTTAACATGAATTGATAAAACTCATATACAGAGAGAATATTTCATGTCATTTTATACATAGCATTTGAATCTTCTGTCAAGCTTTTATTGTATACATATTTCGTTTCCTTATGTAAATATATTGAATAAGTTTTAGTGATAAAATAGTGGATTAGGATGACAAGGTTTTCGAAATTTATTATTGATATTTCATGAAGCTGTCATTGAGAGAAACTTTATGCTATTTAACATCACGCTATTGTCAATAGGAGCAAATCTGAATCGAAAATAATTACAAGAATGGTCAAAAATTATGATATAATTTCTAGTTTCACGTGAAGGAAGTCACGTGCACAACTATAAATATTACATATATCATTGGTAGCACAACGATTAAACTGTGGTCATTCTAATCCACTATTTAATATTAAAATTAACTCAATACATTACATAGGGAAAGAAAATATGTACACACTAAAACCTTGCCAGAAAATTCAAATGCTATGTATAAAAATAATCATGTATATATGTTCAATGGGTTCGAGCTATAAATACACAAACCTACGGACGCACATACACGCAACAAATAAACGATGGATTTTTAAATTTGTAAAAATAATAATATACATTTTTAATACGCTTATAGATTAGCTTCATTGTGTGTATCTGCCTAATCATTGTAACAGAACTGTTCAACATAGTTTTCACGAGCTTTTCCCATTCCAGTATCCATAACTATGCTACAAGGAATGTGAATCAATCCACAGACCGTATACCAAGCGTTACACATATTTCGCCCCGCGAAGCCTCATTTAACGGATTTTCTTTCATTATTTTACAGCTATTTTATGAAATAAAAGAGTTTAAAGTACTTTGTGTTTTAACAAAAACTCCAATATCTATAACATACGTACACGTAATATACATGCGTGTAAGCACAGATATAATCCCATATCCTCGATGAACATAATGCTTCCTTCTCAATACAGGTATAATTAAAATAGATACAACTCAGATCTGATTACCTTATCTATGAATTTATCACAAATATGAGTGCCGATGATCGCGTTAGAGTAACAAATAGAAAAAAAAAGTTTGGAAAATCCAAAAGTACAGGCCTCATAATTTTTTTTTTTTTTTCTTTATTTAGTAAAAACTAATCCACATCGAATCAGTCCGTGAAAAGTAATAGGGTTTAATTCCTAATTATACTGAAGCGTAAGAAAAAAAAACGATTAGTAAAGTATTTCAGTCGTTATCGTGGTAACATACAGGATCCGCACGTACAGACACACGGACATCCAAGTCAGAACTTTTTAACTAATTTACATAACAAAAATGGCATCAAAAATATTATGAATGTTGAAAATAGTGCTTTTACTTGATATGTGTGTGTATATATTATTTTACAAGTGCAATATATGATAAAACAGAGATATTGTAGGTTTGAAAAATCATTTGTTCTGCGTGAAGTGACAGTAGTACCCACCTCAACGCTTCGCTTATGAGGCGTGTAAAAGAAACTATATTTACACGTGTTCTAATCGAATATCAATAAATTTATCTGTGAAAAATTACTACGTATCTTATTGGTGTCTGTCCAGCCCTTCATAAAATATTTAGTAACACAGTATGGTAATATTTCTATAGAAACTTTTCAGAAGCATACGCATCAACACAGTGGTTGTCAAGACCCAATAACAATACCAGGATAATAAGGATAAACGACAAGTTTAAGTTTAAGTTTGAAGCGATGATAGCTCAGCGGTAGTGTGTACGACTTCGCGTCAAGGGACGTGTGTTCGAATACAAGCACCTACAATAAGCGTGAGATTTCGGTGAAGGAAAACATCGCGAGGAAACCATAGAATGGTGGTAGAGCTTTTTCAAATGCCCGCCTGGCTAGCTACCACCGTCTAGTTGTAAACCTGCCGCCAAATCCCAATAGGTGTGTTCCGGCAGCTGCACTTGACAGCCAGTTCCTCCACAGGTTTAGCGTGTCCACCAACTCGGGCCGTATCGTCACTGAAGATCAGGTGAGATTATAGCCATAACACTAAACCTTAAGTAAAAAAAAAATCACCTAGCTTAATTTATAGAAGACATGACAATTATGGCGTAAAAAGTGTCGACAAGGCACTTTTCTGCCGTAGTGGTGACAGTGCCTAATATCCGCCGGGCTATGTACCACTGTTAAATTGGAAATCTGTTGTCAAATATCCATTGGTGTATTTCTGCAACTGCACTTTGAGAGTCAGTCTCTGCACTAGGCATAGCATGTCCGAATGCTAAGTCTATAAAACGTGCTTTTTGGTATAATTTTAAATTAATTAATACAATATTTAGCTCAAGATAATAAACGCGCTAAGCCCACATATTGGCGTTGACCTACAGTACCAGTCGCAGAACCCGCTGATGCGTTCTTGAAGGCATATTTTACCTCAAAGATAAGTAGTCGAATAAGTGAACATTAGCTTTACTATTATCTTATGATTTCACGTAATTTTCCTTTACTAAAAGCTTAGAAATCTCATAACGTTAGAATGCGAATTAATCGATTCGATAACCAAATGTTACAGGATCAATATATCATTGTTCGAGATTATTCTAACATCTATTCAAGTATAGCTAAGTGGGACCTACAAAGTTACTGTTACACACACTTGTTTCTAATAATAATACATCTATAGATAATTAAGAAAACACGTTCGACGCACGTAACCGCGGAACAAACACGTGCTCCGGGGAAGCGCGGAAAAAACATTAGTAAAACAGATTGTTATATTCATGGCGGTATATATTATTATTGTCATTAGCAGTGCATTGATTACGAATAGTTTTTTGTTTTGTTAAAGTATGTATACGGTGTTCCTCATGATAGAGCCTCCTGTTTTTACTATATTACTATACCACGAGCCACTTTCCTCCAGGTGGGTCCCGCTGAAGGTTTTAAACTATTCAAGCAACTTTATATATACTCTTACTATGTATTTTAGACTGAAGCGATGAAAGTGCTTTGATCTAGACCGTATCGAAAGATCACTTTTAGTTAAAAGTTGGTATTCTCTTTATCGAGGCTTAAAATGTTACCGTCTGTGCCAATATCGGCGTTTAAATCTCGCGAAATTGTGACCAAACCCCGAAAGAAGTTTGTAACTTTGACACTTACATGCAAGTTGGAGTTTTCGGGATATCTTAAACTTGTTATCTTCGGGTTTCTATTTGAATGCAACTTCTATTCAAGTTATATGATTTGACTTTATATAGTGGGATATTGGTAGCGTATATTATATAGATTTTATACGATTATTGCATACGAGTGTCGCGGATTATAACTGAATTAATTTCGAATTGTCGCAAAACCTCCGCGGTCAGTTTTAACATCCGCCATCTTGTTGGAATGTTTTCAAAATATTATAATTACCCATTGGCTGTATTGTGCTTTTAGCTCGTTGCCGATAAATGTAAAAATTACTTCTATGTTTAATAAAGGTACGTTGTCACGGCAACACTCTTTTGTGTTGAACGTCAGTGGCTTTCTCTTTGATAGGATTATAGAACAATGGGATGTCGGTGAAATCAGATAATTAACGTTATCCTTCGTTTTAAGTTACCGTCATATTAAGTTTCATAATTAAACCGAGCTCGGTTGTAATAACTAACCGAAATAACCAAACTTCGTTAAAGGCGGTAACTTGATATTCACTTGACGGTCACCATTGTTATTAAAATGTACTTGTACCGTCACTTCTCAACATGCTGTAATAAAAATCTGTTTACTTATCGGATCTCTGAAGCGATGGTAGCTCAGTGGTAGTGTGTGTGTGTAGTTCGACCAAGCACCTACAATAAGCTTGAGCTTTCGGTGAAGGAAAAAATCGTGAGGAAACCATAGCATGGTTGTAGGGCTTTTTCTAATGCCCACCTGGGTAGTTACCACCCTCAAGTTGTAAACCTGCCGCCATATACGAATAGATGTGTTCCGGCAGCTGCACTTGGGCCGTATCGTCACTTAAGATCAGGTGAGATTATGGCCATAACGCTAAACCTTACGTGTAAAAAAAAAAGTTTTTTATAAGTGACTTTTATTGGTAATATAGGTAAAAATGCAATAAAAAAGAATCAGTATCAACCTCCATTTGTTTCTTTCCGAAATGAAAAAGGTATTAGTAATATTCAATTTACCAGATTATTTTTATAATAATGGTAAGAAGCCCTTCATTACTTAATATTATAAACGTAGAAGTTTGTAAGTATGTATGGATGTTTGTTACTCTTACACGCAAAAACTACTGAATGGATTTTTATGAAATTTTACAATAATATAGCTTGTGCATCAGAATAGCACATAGGCTATATATCCCTACTATTATTATAAATGTGAATGTAAGTTTGTTTGTTACGCTTTCACGCGAAAACTACTTAACCGATCATCATGAAACTTTGTACACATATTCTTGGAAGTATTACAAGTAACATAGGACACTATTTATTAAAAAAATATTAATTACGAAACTTAAAAAAAAACTTATTTAATGCCTTCAATGCGAGCGGAGCCGCGAGTAAAAGCTAGTAATATATAAAGATATTTTGTGAATTGTCCAAAATATAACGATAAGTGTCATGTAAGTTGGAAAAAAGTCTGCCATCTGCGAGCTATTGAACCGTTAGAGAAACCCCGTTAGACTTACACGTATTTAATGTATAATGGAATTTTTTATCTTACATAGTCCTACAAAAAAGCCAGCGACAACATATATCTATAATTTATGTGTAAGCAGCCATTATCGCCAACATACTGAGCGGCCCGCGTACAAATGACTACGAACACAAATGTTCTTAGACCAGTCCCCATTGATATAATTTATGTAAAATAACGGGTATCGTAATCAGAACTGTTTGACAAATCGATATTAACAAGAGTAAAGCCTCAGGTAACGGCTAGTTAGAAATAATGTAACCCCTGCGCCCTCCGTTGTGAGAACCCGAGAACGTATAAGCTGCAAGTTGGAGTCAGAAGGTCGTAAGTTGAAACGAATTGATTTTAAATTATATCCTTAACAATTTAAAGTATGTTTATTTTCCCTATCATTGATTTTATTTCTACGTTAAATTAATAACAAACGGTTTCTGTAGACCATGGAATCTATTTTACTTTGAGGGCTAAGTATAAGAAAATACATGTTAAACTTAAGAGTTAAACTTGAGAGCCAGTTCCTCCACTGGGTTTAACCTCTCGACCATATTGGCCCACATCGTTACCATCAGGTGAGATTTTGGTCGTAACATTTAAACCTATTAACTATTGAGAATTCCTCCAGCCACGTCGTCGTCGTTTCCACCAACAGTCGGAGTGATTTATAAGGAAGTTTCATATGTTTAATTCATTAATGTTTCTCGTTAATTGGCTGAAATACGGTGACGTTTGCGGAAGTTCTCTCGTTTTTTTGGCGTACGCCACGTAGAATGATTAAGTTATTATGAACATAATATACTAAATTATTTCTCCTAAAACGACCTATTTAAATGTATTAGCGCTATATGTCTACCTTTTATGATTAAGCGAAATACCCGTGCGAAGCAGCGGCGGGTCGCTAGTTAATATTTTTTTTTTGTTTTTTTTTTTATAGTTAAGGTTTAGCGTTATGGCCATAATCTCACCTGATCTTAAGTGACGATACGGCCCAAGTTGGTAGACACGCTAAACCTGTGGAGGAACTGGCTCTCAAGTGCTGCTGCCAGAACACACCTATTGGTATTTGGCGGCAGATTTACAACTTGAGGGTGGTAGCTATCCAGGCGGGCATTAAAAAATGCCCTACCACCATGCTATGGTTTCCTCACGATGTTTTCCTTCACCGAAAGCTCAAGCTCATTGTAGGTGCTTGGGTTCGAACCCACGTCCCTTGACGCGAAGTCGTGCACACTACCACTGAGCTTCTCGCTTCTATTAATGAAATACAAACGATTTAAGGATAAGGATCAAAAATATTCGGGTATAGAATATTAGAAAGAAGCCATGACAAGGTCCTGTCATCAAACTTTCAAACTACGTTCGCGTACTAAACATTTTTTAAACATATTTGCTCATTTTTGTAACTTTTTATAATTTAGCATTGCTCCTATTGGCGATAGCGTGATATTAAATAGTCGAAAGCCTTCCTCAATTATTGCTTTATCAAATATAAAAAGAATTTTGGAAATCTGACGGGTAGTTTTTGAGATTAGCGCGTTCAAACAGACGAACTCTTCCGTTTTATAATACAGTAAAACCTTGTTAAGTCGAACCTCGATAAGTTGAAACCTAAGACACAAAACAAAAGTTGATACTCGAATTTTTTGGCGTCGCCCTTGATTTTCGACTTATAGAGCTTCTACTGTTTTAATATACATTTTATATATATTATACCTCGTATTGTTTCTTTGGACATTTTTGTCGTATTTAAGTAGTATAATCGTCATAAGTCCCATTATATATTATACCTATAATTGAGAAATATAATTCGGTTTAGCAGTTCTCAACTTCTGAAGCGATGATACCTCAGTCGTAGTGTGTACGATTTTGCGTCAAGGCACGTGAGTTCGAATCCAGTCCATCCGAGTATAATGAGCTTGAGCTTTCGGTGAAGAAAAACATTGTGAGGAAACCATAGCATGATGGTAGGGCATATTCTGATGCTCGACTGGCTAGCTACCACCCTCAAGTTGAAAATCTGCCGCCAAATACCAATAAGTGTGTTCCGGCAGTTGCACTTGAGAGCCAGTTCCTTCACAGGTTTAGCGCGTCTACCATCTTGGGCCGTATCGTCACTTAAGATCTGGTGACATTATGGCCATAACGATAAAGCGAAACTATAAAAAAAAAGAACAGACACACAACCAAAGGGTTTGTTCTTATAATACAGATATACATACATACAAGTACATAAACATACATACAAATATACGCAGCGAATTGTTATAAACAACATCATCTAACTCTTGTTTATTATACAAAAAATATATATAAAAAAGTAACCACGTCTAAAGTTAATCTTACGAAACATATTGTGGTATAAATTAAGTGCTTATCATATCTAAAGTAAACGGAATAGTTTTAACATAAAAAAATAAATTACACTCATAATTCTACAAGCAATATTACATATGTACACCATTTTTCGATATACTAAAATATTACAATAACCGTGATAAATATTGATCATTGCCCGCGGTATGATATCGAGAAATGGACACAGAACATAAATATAGGCGATAGGTTAATGTTTACTCAATAAAATAATTTATTGAACACTATCTCATCGTCTCTGCGTCCATTATTGTATACGGCATTGTTTTGTTAAGATTGTAATTATTATTTTAATGAGGAAACTATAAATAAAGTTGATTGTACGAAATTTACGTAAAATACGTGATTAAAGCACCAGATTCGCGTGGTGGTAGGGCTTTTTCTAACGCCCGCCTGCCTAGCTACCGGTTTCAAGTTGAAAATCTGCCGCCAAATACCTATAGGTGTGTTCCGGCAGTTGCATTTGATAACCAGTCCCTCCTAAAAGGTTTAAGAGATTGTGGCCATAACGCTAAACCTTTAATATAAAAATAAAATCCTATTAAATAACGCATACTATATACTTTATGTTACAAGAAAGTCTTAACTTAATTAGATCTATACAAATATATAAAATTGAAGAGTCTATTTGTAATGTCAAAATAATAGCTTTTTAATAAATGCATATGAAAGTATATACGACACTTTCAAGTGTTAAAAAAAAAAAAAATTTTTTTTGTATGTATGCTTAGGCTAATCTCATAGGAATGAACCAATTTTGTCAGGACTTTTACTGGCAGATAGCTGATATTATAAGGAGTAACTTAGGCTACTCGTATGTTAGCCGAGAGAATTCCACGAAAAAAAATTGTACCACGCGAACGAAGACGCGGGCAAAGCAAGTCTTAATATATAATTAACTGGCCAGGTACATGTCTTTATGTTGCTATTGATATGACCAGAACGCAATAAACCATTGTCTCGGTAAAATAAATATATTACTCGAATTTCACTTCCACGAGCCAACTCGTTTTAAAGTTACACGATCACTAACAGACGTACACATTTTTTTTATATATAGAGTTTAGAGAAAAGAGAAGTAGACATCTCTTGTTTTTTTTAATACATATTTTTACTGTTCAATAGAGATTGTTTCTTTGTTATTACCAAAAAATATATATTTAGAAGGTATTTTCCACAAGAGAAGAAATTTATTTAAATTAAATTAGAATTTCGGTCAACGGACGAAAACTAGTGTGTATGGTTATTTATTACTATAATAATGCATTTAACTTGTTTACTATATTGCTTTTGACATATTCGAAAGTCCTTTTTCAATTCCGTTGGAACAAATCTTTCATTTATAAATACACAAGCGTATTAATGTATGATCTTTAAATTTATATAAAATTAAATTTTATTTCATTTTTAATTCTATTATGTTATATTGTAATGATTAATTTATTTTATATTAAAAAACACCCAATATTCAATTACTGTGATTTGTGTTAATCTTGCCGTTTATTATCACGTAATTTAATATTAATAAAAATAACAAAATATAATCTAACACTTACTTGGTATTGTTTCTCATGTTGTAATTTGTTGAGATATACTCCGTGTCCCCACTGCAAATAAAAAAAGAAAACTGTAATACAAACTTTTATTACTACTATCAACTTAACGCAAAAAAATTATATATTCATTTTAATTCAATTCAAAATCAATTCACGTTAAAATCGTTTGATACGTCGCACGTGAATTAAATTTAATGAAAACAAAAAAACGGAATATATACGAACTGCTGTTCGTTGTAGGAATCGTGGTTGTCGGTCATCGTAAGAAATGGAGCAGAATTTCCACCAATTATATATTACGTGGGGAAACGATAAGCGACCGGAACGTATCAGTTTCGCGGCGCGACTACCGCCGCCTGCACACTCATTCTGCCGTCGGACCAAGCACGCTATAAATTTTATTCAGGAACAGGTGGTCGGGAAAACGTATTAAGCGAAAACGCGACTCGGAAATTTTCAATGAACCACACCATGGTATCTTTTCGCTTGTAGCGTACGGCTTTTATCATAGCTCGTGTTGATTAACGTCTCAAGAAATATTATCGACTTAGTCTTTAAAAAAAGCACAATCTAAAATCAATCTCGACCGGAAAGATATCGAAAATTTATATTATACATTTTAAAAGCGACTGGCTGATGTTGAAATTAAAAGAAAGTCGCTCAAATGGATATATCGACCGTCCGATGAACTCAAAAGCCATTGAAGATTATGTTGCGTCGTACATGAGAATATCGGTATGCTTAGACTAACAAATACTGTGTAATGTACGTATTTGTTTGGCAAAAGATCCTACATTTAAAGTAACTAGTCACACGACCTTAGGCAATCCGCTAATACCAATACTTTCACCACGGTATCTTTATTCATTGTATCCTCGATCAGTCACGTTGCATGATTTGAATTCACGTAGCTCTAACGGCGTTCGAACACGCAAGACAAAGTCGTTATAGCTACGAATTTAGTGATGGCATATATTTTTTTTCATTTTTTTTTTAAATTGAATCTGAATACTACACATTCGCTCTGAATCATACCAAAAATTCATAACCACTGGTTGTATTTCAGACCGAGCACTACTTGATGGCGGCGCGCCATATTTTACCACCCCCTTCGACCACCCTTTCAGTGTAAATATGGATATCGGTCGCCACTCCGGGCTTAAATTATCACTGTATCGATTGTCACCGACTCGGGTTGTGATCGAGCTCGAATCATCAGTCACCACGATGTCGGAGGCGCTGTGAAAGGTCCGGAATTCAGGCGGGTACTTTAAACCTTTTTTTTTACAAACGTGGTATTTACAATCCTTTTCTATTCGGTCTTCGCCATCGCAACACGCAAACACATTACCCGGGGCCAGGGTAAGGTGATAAGCACCGGAAACTACCCACTAAAATACCACGGCGACACGCTAAACTTCCGTAATGTTAGAGACCAGCGACAGCTTTCGCCCTTTTTCTAGTCTTTGGCGGGGATAGCCTTCCGGACGTACAGTCTTACCGGCGTCTCTTACCTAATGCCATTTTAACCTACTCAAAATACTTTTACGTATCTCCCGCCTGCATTTGCCGGTCAAGCTACGAGGCTAGAAGGAATATGAAAATTCTCAATGGGCGTGTGAGAGTCTTGCTATGACCTGAGCTCGAGTAATGCATGTACTCGAGTATGTAAATAATTTTTTTACTACGCGATTAAAACAAAAGCTACCGGACAAGTATGTTCTACCAGTAATATCCACTCAAAATTCCCATAGCGCCCCTATATTCCCCAGATCGGCAACCGCTTTCATATTGCCTGTAGTAACTAACGCCCTACCGCCGCTCCAATCTAATTGTATGATTACATTTCATGTAATAAGATCACGCGGAAATTGCATTAGTTAACTATTCCGTCGTATGCGTCGCGAACTCTCGTACGTACTTTAATAGCATGATTGCAAATAAAATGTTTCCTGTTTTACTTTGTAACACAAAGTCCTTACCACCACATAAATCGATCCCGGTATTGAATATTGTAACCAAGCATATGCTAGAAACGTGGACACAGTCGTATATATTGTTTTTCGTCAATACTTTATTTACAGCTTTGGCGTTATGGTTACAAATTTACCTGAGGTTAAGTGATGCTGTGTCCCAAGATGGTAGACATACTAAGACTGACTCTCAAGTGCAACTGCCGGAACACACCTATTATTATTTAGCGGTAAATTTTCAACTTAAGAGCGGTAACTAACCAGGCGGGCATTAGAAAAAGCCCTACCACAATCCTATGGTTTGATCACAATGTTTTCCGTCACCGAAAGCTCAAGTTCACTGCACGAGGATTCGAAATCATATTTAGATACAAACGATTTGAATTGATTTATCCAATTGCCATGAAACTTTGATCGATATTTCCTCCGTACGCTAGTAGAGACACCAGCTTTAAAATGTACCTTTTTTTACTCAGTCCACGTTATGTTGGACTGATGGTCACTGCAGCTTAGGATTATTTATACCCTAGCTGAAGTCAATTACTGACAGATTGCCACTCTTGAGGATTAAAATGGTCGGCTCGTGTAACGGTGCATTGCCAATCACACCCTTCAAATGTGAACACGACGCCGCCGACACAGCTCTGCTTCGCAGAAATAATGAATCAATAAACGAATGCTTTATTGCACTTTAAATATGTACACTCACGAGCTTGATGCAACAAGGCATTTCCTTCCAGCTAACCAGCAATAATGTAGTAAGAAAAAAATACTACAATTGTAGGTAGTACGAATAACAAAATTGTTGAAATAAGTAAATAAAAATATATAGACTAAGATAATATAATTAATTCATAACGAATGGCTTATTAAATGAGCAAAATGTAGTCAAAAGAAATAAACTAAATGTAGGTACATACATACATATTCACAAAAATGTTACATATATATATATGGTATGATGATATGGACACAATAGATATGACACTTGTGCACTCGAAAACAAACTCAGTACAAATTAGATTATTCAACTTTCTCCTATTGTCTATTATTATCTACTTCCACATCAAGCATACAGGTCATGTTAT
The DNA here is from genome assembly GCA_039707435.1 of Actias luna. Taxonomy (NCBI): domain Eukaryota; kingdom Metazoa; phylum Arthropoda; class Insecta; order Lepidoptera; family Saturniidae; genus Actias; species Actias luna. The sequence continues at coordinate 18,888,732 of JAZHAC010000001.1, read as the reverse complement.
TCTAACTTTATATGTTATCTATGAAGTTGGAAGGTTTAAATATATTTTCCTTTATGTAATATGGTACGAGAAAGTGCTGGCACTATAATTGATGGTAGACAAAGCGCCATCCAAAAGCAACGGTGACCACCGAGGGACCTACAAATTACCGTAAGTCAGACTACTGTCACAGTGAAGCTAGTCTAAGAAAATTCTTGCATTTTTTCAAACATTTAAAAGATTGAAAAATAAAAATAAAAATACTGTGAAAATTATAATAAAAATGACCATAAATCGAATGCGAGTTTTACTTTCAATCCTACTTTCAATTCTAGTGAAGTTAAGTGAGCTAATCCAGTATTTCATATAAACCGCGTTAAACGTAATTATTCTAGACTCGCATATTTACCAGTAAAAATTATGCAAATCCCTTTGAGATTCAGTCAGCTTTCATTATAAATGATTGTTGATCTAACTTTGTATTCATCGTGAAATTTGCGAGGCATACGACTTCCAACTCTGGTATGCAGTGCGTAGGGACCCTGTCGCTCGGTGAACTTAGTTATGGAGTAAGCACTTAGCTCGACGGGATTAATCTAGAAGCCTTTCTCTCGCCAGATCTACTTTCTAAATCTAATTAATTCTGACGGGTAAAATACAAATGGTCAGTTATTTTTCTATAAACAACAATAGAGAGGTTTTGAAATATGATCATAAATAACAATGTATAAGTCTTTTACGAACATTTATTTACTCGGTATAGAAAATGTATGTCTAATAAAAACATATATCTTTATTTAAAATAACTAACTGTTATTTATAACGCAAATACAAGTGTAATTATTAAAAAAATCTCAAGTAAAATTGTAACAATACACAGTATTAACTAGGAATAGGCTGTAACAGGTGAAATAAGCAAAATGTTACATCTGTTACAAAATAACAAACTGTGATAGTGTGATATTTCCATTGCTAAAACTGAGAAAGATAAATAACTCTCCCAAATCAGTTTTATACGTGTCCTTTTCTAAACCAGTTAACATCCATACACTTGAAAAGAGAAGGTTGTATTTTTTTAATGCTTAATAGGTTGAAAATTTAGCCACAAACTCACTAATGTTTAGTAATGTATAGCTCAAGATCATGAACACATTATGTCTAATAGAGGCTTTCAAATGCAACTACCAAAACCTATAAGTATTTGGCGACAGATAACTTAATAAACGGGATTTTTTTGTGACACGACGCCACTCGTGTAGCAGATATGTTGGTGCCGTTCAGGTATGTTGAAGAACGTTGGAACTTATCATGGGATTTATATTTGAGATATATCATACTTTAAACAAGAATAACTTCCAAACATATTTAAATACTCTCTACGCAAGCAAATTTAGATAAGACAACCTGTGTAAAGGGTCAATTTTTTTAAATATTGCGCAGCACAGTGACTGCACTTTTCCTGGTGTTAAGTACAGTACAATCTAATTTAGTGGCGACTGACATTAAACCAAAATTCACTGTAAGTCACCGTTGTCATGCCAGCCTAAGTCAGCTATGACCAATGGTGGAATTAGCTAGCAGATCTTGCCCAACCAAGAGCTTTAATCTGACTCAGAAGTAAACTAACATTTTCCAACGAAATTCAGTAAAAATTATAAATCTATACTAGTATTATAAAGAGGAAAGATATGTATTTTTGTTTGTAACGAATAAAGTTAGAACTACTGGGCCGATTTCAAAAAAGAAAATGTATACTTAATTTGTAATAATATTAAAGTATAAATGGACCATTTTTCCTTGGGTCCCGTACACTGTTTTATTTCTTATAGTTAAGATTTAGCGTTATGGTCATAATCTCACCTATCTCAAGATCCTGCTCAAGTTGGTGAACACGCCAAACCTATGGAGCGACTGGCTCTCAAGTACAATTGCCTCGACACACCTATAGGTATTTGACGGCAGATTTTCACCTCGAGGATGGTAGCTAGCTTAATGGGCATTAGAAAAAGCTCTACCACCATGCTTTGGTTTCATCAGCATGGGGCGTCCGTGCTACTACCGACTCGGCTATCGTCGCTTCGATGAACTGAATTATTTGATAAATTTGTCATGGCCTTCAGGTGGTATAGTTATGCCAAAGTATGACCGTCAGTAGACGGTCTACCTTGCAGTAACTTCTGTTATTTTTATACTATGGCATTCATATATAGAATATAAAGAATAAATAATAATAACATTATACGTTCTACGTAAACATAACAGAAACATCAACAGTTTGGAAAACAATAGGTGTCACCCAGAACTTCGTTAGCGTGCACCAAACTGCGGCCAAGTTCATTACGAACTGCATGTTTAATTAAATCGAAGCCGCGTACCTACTTCGTTAACAAAGTTTTAATTATTAACGTTGTGAAATTCAGGGATCACTCCGTTATAAATTTCACTTTATGGCGTCGTAACATCGCCACGTCGTGTTAGTACTTCTAACTCGTTATTATTTAATAATTAATTATCGATAACTTCACTAATTAACATGTAAGTACAACTATATTATTCCCGTGTTTCGATAAATTAATCACTCCCCCTTTCTTCTAAGAAAGAAAGTCCGATCAGTCTATAATTCTGATTAACATTTGTTACGATATATAATAAATACTAATTTGTAAGTATTAATAAGAATTATAAAGATGAAAGATTTGTATTATTGTATGATTCTCACAAAAAAACTCAATCCATTTCAAAAATTCTTTCACGATTAGAACGCTACATCATCCCTGAGTAACATAGGCTATATTTATTACCAGAAAATTTGGGGATCCCTAGACGGAAAAATTTGTTTGTTTGTTTGAACGCGGTAATCTTAGGAACTGCCAGGTGGATTTCAAAGATTCTTATATTTGCTAGAGCAAACACTGAGGCAGTCTTTAGGTGAGGCTATTAACATCACGCTACCGCTAATAGGAGCAAAGCTGTATTGAAAAAAGTTACAAAACGAGCAAAATTTATTAAAACATTTTTTGTTTCACGCGAACTAAGTCGCAGGCGTAGTTATACAGTAATTTTTTTTTATAGGTTAGGTTTAACGTTATGACCATAATCTCTTAACTCTTAAGTGACGATACGACCCAAGTTGGTAGACACGCTAAACCTGTGGAGAGTCTTGCTCTCAAGTTTAACTGCCGGAAGGTTGGCATTAGAAAAAGCCATTACCATCGTGCTGTGGTTTCCTCACGATGTTTTCCTTCACCGAAAGCTAAAGCTCATTGTAGGTGGATTCGAACTCGCGTCCCTTGACGTCCCACTACCACTGAACTATCATGATGATTATGGCCATTTGGTAATACTGTTAGTAATAAACGATTAATAACCATTTAATCCGAATTTATAAGCTTAAATTGCACTTTTTAAATCTACTTATCAACGGACAAACATATTTTATAGAACATTTTTAAGTTTGTCATTTTTACTTATGCAACTGACTGTACCCGTGTCTACAATCACGTTAAGTTGAATGTTTGAAATTGTACCTTAGCACAACGTTATGACAGATCATATTTCAAGAACACTGAAGACCGTTTACTTATCACCAAGAGCATTAATATGAATTTTCACATCCCTAATTCGTATAATCACTGGTTTTCCATATTAGATTTAATTTCGAACCGCACCAACATAATTTTGGCTGTTATAGCCTTTCTCATACGCGTCCATTAAAATAATCCAATCAAGGGCAGTACACAGAATTGAGAAGGGCTTATCTTTAGATCTAGAATACAGTTTTTAAGTGATTCTTCTCTTGACGCGTTAGACAAAAATGACGAGAGTAATGTTTTGCGTATTGACAATTTTATTTTTTTAACTGACATACGCTGTTAGGCTTTGTCAGCTTCACAAAACTTTTTGGGGCGAGTGCTGAGAGCGAGAGAGATGCAGCAGGCACAAGGGTGCCAGAACGGTCGAACCTCGGCTTCGGCTGCTGGCGGTAAATGAAAAAAGATGTACGATCCTGACCAACCAACAGGTCCTGTCTTACTAATTTAGTGATCCTTATCGGGCAAGCAGCTCAAGGGCCGCGAGGATAGTACCTTACAGACCCGTGTAGTTAACGTGTGAGTGTGCACGAATGGTATGCGGTTGTTGGTATAATCTCCGTGATGTAGAGTGTCACTGTACCGTGCGGGACATATCGACATTTAAATCGATTTTTACAATTCAAGCGATGATAGCTCAGTGGTAATGTGTACGACTTCGCGTCAAGGGACGTGAGTTCGAATCCAAGCACATACAATGAGCTTGAGCTTCCGGTGATGGAAAACATCGTGAGGAAACCATAGCATGGTGGTAGGGATTTTTCTAATGCCCGCCTGGCTAGCTACCACCCTCAAGTTGTAAGCCTGCCGCCAAATACCAATAGGTGTGTTCCGGCAGCTGCACTTGAGAGCCAGTTCCTCCACAGGTTTAGCGTGTCTACCAACTTGGGCCGTATCGTCACTTAAGATCAGGTGAGATTACGGTCATAACGCTAAACCATAAATATATTAAAAAAAAAAAGGACAGCATAAAGATGGTTAGTGTAACTACATTTGTGAAAAGTGATACGTGTATTCAAAGTAGTTATTCGAATATTTGTGAGTTCACTACAAGACATGTTGTATATTGCTAAGAAAAAGAATATTTATTTGTTTTAATGACATCAAGACATCTGTTGTTGAGTGACGATGTGACCTCATAACAAACAAACAAACAAACATAGTTTACAGACTACGCCCAGTGACGAGCCCGACTCTTAAGTGCAACTGCCGGAACACACCTAAAGGTATATGGCGGTAAATATTAAACTTGAGGATGGTAGCAATCCAAGTGGATATTAGAAAGATCCCCATCATCCTGCTGTGGTTTCCTGGCTATGTATTCCGTCACCAAAAGTTCGAGGGAGTCGCCATCGGATCACAATTTCGAAGTCACCTTTAGTAACGAGTTTCTCAATAAAAGTGTCAATGCCACACAACCGTTTAGTTTTGACGTCATTGTGATAAATGAGATAGCATTAAACGGATTAATTATATAGGTGCAACATTTCCTCAAACGTAAAACAATAATATATGATCTACATATATAAGGATGTTAGCTGACTGATTCACGAACGAGCAGCCGAAACTACGAAAGCTGAAATTTAGACAGTACTTCTATTTTGTAACATAGAATTGCCGAAATACAACCCCTAAGAGGGTAAACGGGGGTAATGAAACGTGCGTGGGGTGAAACAAATCTTTACGCATTAACTTGATATTTACCATAACGAAAAAAAAACAACTTTTTTCAGCGTGTTGTAATTTTTCCTTTTCGTGTGTAAAATAGAAGATGAAATTTTTCTTTAAAATTTTTACTGAAATATCCCCGGAACTAGCAGACATACTGACTTGAAATTTACCATGGATATTCCTTTCATGACATAAACATCCATTGAGAAGGGATATTAAGATTTCCAATGATTGACGGGAAATAACTTGAACGAAGTCACGGTGCACCATCTAGTTTATTGATATAAACATACTTATGTTCAATCGTATTTATTATTACATTTGTTATTTAATAAACGTTAAAGTTGCATTAAGATAACACACGATTCTATTTAACTAAGTGTATTGTTTTTTCTTTCCTATTATTCTGCCGGTAAACACATTCGATACGATTGTAAGGTAACAACTGCGTACATCAGTAGGAAGAATACAGTGTAAGATAATATTTTACGTGTTACGAACGATCGGAATTACCATTTTAATTGACACGTGGCATAATTATAAATAATGTTTGTTTTGTTCGTTTCTTATGTAGTTATATATGGATATTGATGGCTGTTTTCCAATACTTTATTGAGAGATTGTCAGTAAAATGTAATAATTATGCGATGAATAAACACAACGTTCTCAGTAGATCCATCACGCAACGTATATATAATGTAAACAATAAAATAGAATGTCTGTACAGAATGATATATTAAAAAATATAGATACGTAACATTTATATAATTTCATCGTTACAAGAGGTACACTAATTCCGCTAATTTTTTTAAAATGCTAATTAGTACCAAACAGTCATACGGCTCGTCTGGTGGCTACCGTCGCCTAAGAACAGCTACAACATCAGGACTGTTACAACCATGCTGCTGACAGAAATGGCTTGTTCACGACCACAAACCCAGAACACAAAGACTCACAGCGAAGTATTATTTGGCGGTAGTCTAAAACCGATCATCGCTAACCAGTCGGCAATAACTTATATAATAATCGGTGTTGTAAACTACCCTCCTGTGACCTCCGTTGACCAAAGGGTCACACAAGCTATAATTGCCCAAACGCCAACCACAAAGCAGTTATAGAAATGAGTCAAATATTTTAACAATTCTGTAAGAGAAAAAAAAAGTCTTTAGTTTTTAGTATAATGCCTACTAGTTGTGAAGCTATTTGTAACGCCTTATTAAAAAAAATTACCTTCCTATAACTCACATCTAACAGTATTATTATATTAGATTAATGTAATAAATAAATCACTATGTTTTCTAGCACAACTGTACCCGAACCGTTAACTACGTTTCGTAATTAAGGTGAGCGACGCCGCGGGTATAACTAGTCGAGTACACCACGATCGCTTGATTGAGTTAGCCATGATATTAATCGAACAGCATTGGAAATGCTATTAGCATGTTAAGTGAATTTGCTCGAGTAATTTTATATTAAGATTGAGTGGTTTGCGCTCGTGGAGAGTGACCTTGAATGCGTCGCTAACATCACAGGGAGCCGTGTTCAGTACGCTTCAATTTACGGGAAACTTACGTAGAAGCTTTCTAAATTGATTTACTAATAATGCACGCGGTTATATAATAACCATGAAGCTATATATTTACTGTACGTTTAATGGGCAATAAAGTGTTGTATTCAGATTTCACTGTGCTAAAATCTTCAGATAGATATTGACTCAGTAGTAGCATGTACAGACGTCTGTTTGATTCCCTGCAGTCTACCTACCACCCTTTTAATAACATGGTGTTTAAAACCCTATTCTTTATGGACTTCCTCATCACAACGCTTAAGAGCTGTATTGCATGTGGGCATACCCCCCACACGGCCTAACATATTTTTTTTATAATTAAGGTTTAGCGTTGTGGCCATAATCTCACCTGATCTTAAGTGACGATACGGCCCAAGTTGGTAGACACGCTAAACCTGTGGAGGAACTGGCTCTCAAATGCATATATATATATATATATATATATATATATATATATATATATATATATATATATATATATATATATATATATATATATATATATATAAATGAATCTCAATTTCCCTTGGTCCTCGCATCACGCGTGAATGTCAGGACAAAGTTCTTATGAAAGAAAAATTAAGAGGAAGTTGAGTGGAACATTAGAAAATTTACGAAAATTTAGAAAAACTTAACGCCGATATTGTTTTACATAACTGTCAGCTGTCATAGACCATTACAATAGTAATTATACTATGTTTTTGAATAATATATTTTTTATAATATACCAAATCCAATCCCATATTCACAGTTAAGACAGGAGAACGTCTGTCTGGCCAGCTACTTTCTTATAAAGGTGACATAAATACTTTTAAATTGGGAATGTAAAATCTCTCTTCTGTATATAGCTTATGGTGTTTGGTCCTGAAAAGTTTCGATATGAGACTGTAACGGAAACGTATAGAGTAATAAAAAATACGCTTGAACGTATAGCAAAAACGTATACGAACGCTTGACGTCGAAACAACTATCGGGTTCTTGTGATCGGTACGCACAGCTCATCGAATTGAATGCATCACGAATATAGTTTATACGATACGGATGCTTTTACGGCCGTACATTTGTTTTATGGTGATTATTAGATCGACTTCTCTCTAAGAATATATAGATATTTTCGGTGTAATCTAACAACCGTGACGCAGTCGATTCAGAAACTATTCGAACGAGGCCGACAAGGACGCCCGTATATATTCGTCAAGTGGTTACATAAAAGTCAATGTAATTTTCTACAGTGCTTCAAACAATAGTCTAAATCTTCATCTGCTCGCAGAAATAGATACAAATAATATAAGACATACCGTGTCGAAAATGGCGGTAAACTACTGAGTCCGCGACTTCACTTAAAATAAATCCTATTCTCGGTATTCCATTGGCAGGAAATTATATTATATACATATCGTTACATATACGAAAAAACCGTTGTGCGTTTAAGACCACGCGACAAAATGAAACAGTACATCTCTCTCAACAAGCGTCACACAATAAACTTGCAGATCGGAATTTCAAAGCCCTCTCATAAAAGATGCACTTCAAAAACTAAATGTATATAATTTTATAAAAAGAAATGCTTTTCCGAGATATAGCAAAATAATTTGAAAATCAATGCGCACGAAGTCGCGATCGCAGCTAGTACTACAAAACAATAGTATAATAAAATACAATAGCATTCCTGGACACGTTTATATTTATAATTTATCGCAAATAAACGAAGATAATTTGAAAATATATGTAGCTTTACTGGGTAAACACGCTACTAGTTGTACGTGGATTTTTTTTATTTGCTGTGTCGGTGTAAAGTGACCTCACTTAACTCTAAAACAACCTCCGAGAGATAAACAGCCCTTCAGGAATTTTCACTTTCATGCCCCACACGAATCCGGCACTAGTTTATTAGCATTCTATTGGAAAATGAGGTGAAGCGGCATAGATTTTTAGTTGTCAGTTGCCGTTGGACCATGGCAATAATATCATTGAAGATGTATGTTTTCCAAAAAAAATATAACTTTCCCCATTTCTTTATCGCCACATCGTGAAACTTCACCATAATCTATTCTGTAATTTTAGAATTTTGCGCGTACAAAGAACAGACAGATAATTTATATATATTATGTAAAATATTTTTTGATATAAATCAAATTAATAAAAATATAAATTCCATCGCCTATACCAGAGAAAATATTTATTTATCCAATATTGTCGATATCACAGCGTGATATTTCACTAATGTTGCACGCCTCATAAGCGAAGCGTTGAGGTGGATACTATTGTCACTTCACGCAAAACAACTGATATCTCAAATTTAAAATGTCTCTATTTATCATATATTGCATTTGTAAAATAATATATAAATACACATATGAAGAAAAAACACTATTTTTAACACTAATGATATTTTTGATGTCATTTTCTTTATTTATACTAGTTAAAAACTGTTTAAAAAAGTTCTGTCTTGGACCTCCGTGTATCTATCTGTATGTTAACACGATAACGACCGAAATACTTTACTAAATTAGTCTTTTTTTCTTACGCTTCAGTATATTAGGGAATAGAACTCTATTACTTTTCACGGTCTGATTTGATATGGTTTGATTGTTATTAAATAAACAAAAAAAAAAATGAGATTTTGAGGCGTGCACTTTTGTTTTTCCAAACTTTCTAAGTAGTAATTCCAAAGTGTTGTGCGTTCAAACGATGGACAGACAAATAAAAATATAGATAACAACGCATTCATTACACACGTAGATACCCAGTCAAGTAATTTAATTCTTATTTTAAATTTCATTAATAATATGTGTAATTACGTTTGGATAATATAATACGATATTTCCTTAATTATCTTATATTATAGTATACTCGTTAATATTATCGAAAACAATAATTTGCTTGTTGACATTTAGGAACGAATGATGTAAAAAAAATCCTATATATACTGATAGCAGTAACTTCAAGGAGGGTAGTTTATAATACCGATTAGTATATAAGAGCGACGCGAGCGCGGCTGCGAGGCTAGTCGAAGCGACACTCGAGACGAGTCCAATCTAAGCGAGGGTTCAGTCATCGTACCTAGTCGAAATAACTTCCCTTCTTATTTCTAACAATACAAATTTTATATACGTAGGTATTATTTAACAAAAACGTCATACAATTACGTATCTATATTAATATTATAATCCAAAAAACTTTGTTCGTTTGAACGCGCTAATCTTGGAGACTACCAATTATTTGAAAAACTATTATTGTATTCAACATCACACTACCGACAATAGGAGCGAAGCGTTATTTGGAAAAAGTTACAAAAACGTACGGTAAATGTTAATTTTTCGTCCCATGCGAACGAAGTCACGGGCACAACGAATACCTCGATGCACAAGAACGGTACTTGGTAAGTTTTTTTTACCTTTGTACTTGAATGTGTCAATACCGATGGGATATCGATCTTACGTCCGCAGGTTCACCTTGGCTAACGTCGCGTACGTTTTTGGAATTTACGTACATTTATTAATTAGAGGAAGTCTTTAAAAAAAGTTACCGCGTGTAATTGTAATGTTTAAGATCGAAAACTAATTTTTAATTCATGGCAGGTGATTATTTAAAGTAGATAGGTACATCTACGTTATCATAAATAATGTTATAATTGCTAATTGTGAATATGTTTGTTTGTATGTTACGCTATGCAAACAACTCTACAGACTATCATGAAAATTTAGATACACTTTGTCGGTGATATATATCTAAAAGGGTACTTTTTGTCAATCCAAAAGTCCTGTTGACAAGAGATTGAAAAGTATCTTTTACTTTGCAAAATGTACATAGACCGAAGTTAATGGCAAAATGTAAGTATACAATATCTCTATACAAATAATTCTAACCCAGCAGCCATTGTTCTGATATTATTAGTACACAATTATCCGACCAGAGCGTCGCCTCAAATCAAAAATCCTTACTTCAACTTAGATCCTTAGAAGGTGCTTATGAACGTCAAAACTACCACCGGCTCGGAAAGTAATGCAGTTATCGAGAAGAACCGGCAAGAAATTCTATCGGCATGTTTATTTTTTTAATAATTTTTAATAATAGTTATTAGCGGATGTACTGAGAGGGCTGCCAATTCCAGACATCACTTCGCTCATATTGATCCATCCTATAATAGCCTATTGGCCTCAAAACCCGTTTTACATAGTTCTCGAAATTCCTATCCGGCAAATCGGAAAAGTGCTTTGGGACTTTATTGTAAGACCTAGCTCTATTAAGTAAAAAACTGTAACTGGTGTTACTAAGTCTAAAATAAGGGCTGATCAGTGTGTCACGAATTCTAGTATTTAAATCATGGCGGTCTTTCACGAAATCTAACTTATCCAAGTTTTTACGGAAGTACATTAAATTATCAAGAATGTATTCGGAGGGGAGGGTTAAGATACCAAATTCCGAAAACTTATGTGATTCCCATATTTGAACTGCTCATTTTTTTAAAGAAATATTGTGTCTACCTCAGCTGCTGCCCCCCACACCAAAATATCATAAGACATTATGCTATAGAAGTAAGCGAAGTGGACTAACGTAGTGGTGGCAATATATTTCAATTCGTATAAACTATTATTTACTTGTCTATGAAAAAACATTAATTCTATTTCTATGGTCGTCGATCATAGAATAAATACACCATACATACATCAACATGCACATATATTTAATATTAGTATTATAGAGCGATGATAGTTCAGTGGTATTGTGTACGACTTCGCGTCAAGGGACGTGAGTTCGAATCCAAGCACCTACAATGAGCTTGAGCTTTCGGTGAAGGAAAACATCGTGAGGAAACCATAGCATGGTGGTAGGGCTTTTTCTAATGCCCGTCTGGCTAGCTACCACCCTCAAGTTCTAAAACCTGCCGCCAAATACCAATAGGTGTGATCCGGCAGCTGCACTTGAGAGCCAGTTCCTCCACAGGTTTGGCGTGTCTACCAACTTGGGTCATATCGTCACTTAAGATCAGGTGAGATCACGGCCATAACGCTAAACCTAAAGTATAAAAAAAAAATTTAATTGAACGCGCTTAACTAACTAACACTAACACTTGGATTAAAAAAAAACTTTTTGGTTTTTCCTCACAATCTTGGCTTAAGGATATTTAACATCACGCTATCCTGAATAGTTGTTTTAGAAAAAAGTTACCAAAACGGGTATAAAACGATTAAATATTTTTTTATTTAATTACCTTAGTTATGGAATAATAATGAGAGTGAATTTTGACTACACTCTTAGTCTAGTGGTTAAAGCAATTGTGATGCTGCATCCGCCGACCCAAGTGCTGTAGGTTCGAGTTCCGCATAGGATAGTTGTTTACATGATCCACAAGTAATTGTTTTGAGTTGAATAGCTATTTTGTTTTAATAAAATCTTTCATTCTTGTCATTGGCAAAATTACCTACATAGATATATGGAGTAATAACAACAGAGAAGTCATTTTTACGACACGCACACCGCCATCTAAATCGACACCGCGAATTTGACGTTCGTGAGAACTGATAACTATACTCAAAGTAGTAAGTAAGTAGCTCAGTGGTAGTGTGTAGGAACCCCGCGTCATGGGACGTGAGTTCGAATCCAAGCACCTACAATGAGCTTGAGCTTTCAGTGAAGGAAAACATCGTGCGGAAACCATAGCATGATGGTAAGGCTTTTTATTGCCTGCCTGGCTAGCTACGACCCTTAAGTTGGAAATCTGCCGCCAAATACTAATAAGTGTGCTCCGGCAGTTGCAGTTCCTGCGATTTCCCTGGTGTTGTGGGGTATCCATGGGCGGCGGTGATCACTTACCATCAGGTGACACGCTTGCTCGTTTGCGCGCTATTACATAAAAGAAAAAACGCTGAGTAATGGCACGTGTGACGAAATATACGGAGTTTTTTTTTTTTGTTAAACCAAAGACGTACATAACTACACACACGGACTTTATATATATGTTACCTGTTAGCTTGTGCATCATGGTCACAATCTCACCTGATGTTAAGTGACGATGTCACGCAAGATGGTGAACACACTAAGCCCAGTAGATGGACTGGCTCTCAAGAGAAAAATCTTATCATACGTAACGCAAGCTTCTTGGGTAAATAAATGTATTCTTTGATTTTAGAAAAAAAAAGTAAAGCTCGGAAACTGATTCAAGAGGAAGTACCTGGTTGGTAGAACACATTTATAACAATCGAACAGATCTATTCCTGATCAAATCATAATAACTATTATATACATGGATGAAAATACTGTCCGTCTTTAGGTCTATCACTCTTCGTGACCAACCAGTATATATCGATACACCAAGAGGCTTATTTACTACATATATATATAAATATTGTCTCCCTTACTTAATCTAAAATTGTGGAAAAAAACAATAAACTTAGTTTACATTCAAGGAATAACGTTTCCTTCGCATAATGATAAACAACAGATTGTGGTTAGCCTATTTCTTACGTCACAAAATAGTAAATCTACTTTCTATTGCACTCTCTATTCGTGTCATATTATAACCGTCTATTTATTTCAATTGGAATGATTGTATTGGACTTCCTATAAACGTAACGTTATAAAGTCAAATCTTGCTAAAATAATACATAACAGAGTAAGATGGCGTGAAAAAATTAAAGAAATCGCTCATGCTAAAGGAGACATATGGATTTATGTATTTGTAATGATCAACTTACCTCATTGATTCCTGGATGGCTAAGTACACCAGGGGTCGCGGGTCAACTGTCTTGAGCTGTCGTGGACGAACGAGAGATGCCGCAAGGCGTTTCAAACCCGTCGACGTGCCTCGGACTCGGTACTGCGTGTTACTGCCAGGTGGAAAACATCACCGACAAATTAGCAGGACGGAAATTGGCTGCGACGATCTCAGAGGCAGCCGGAAAAGGAGTGCGGTACAGACGTTCGTTGTATAGTTGTCGCCGGCGGTGCGACTGAGTCGCGCGCCTAACGGCCATTCACTTTTATACATTTCCCCTTCTCGGCTTACGTTACACGGAGGGCTCGAACGTGTTTTTCTTCGCGCTGCTGGAGAGACCCGAGAGTCCACGGAACCTTTGCATTGTGACATGCTAAACGGCCAGATATTCAGAATATATGTATCTGGAACTCGGGCCAAGTTCATCGAAGTCCATACACCTTTATTTTATATGTTGCGTAAATAAGAGGTTTGTGTTTCTATAAATAATTTTGATACGAACAGATCCGGTAAATTTATTCCGATAGATAACGTTCTTTGGCTGTGCTATGTGGGTCTTCGAGATACCGTAATGCGTAAGTCATTATGGTAAAGACATCGACTTAACAAATTATGTTTTTAATAGGCAGAAGGAATTGGGGTAATTAATTAATTCATAGATTTAACTAATTATCTTATCCAATCGTTAAAATTTACCAGCTGTGGGCACGAATTTGTTACTGTAGAACTAAAAAAAAAATTATTCACTAGCTTGTATCTGCGGCTTCGCTCGCGTAAATATTGATTTTGTCAAAGAAATCGGATGATGCAATAAAAAGTTTTATACAAAGTTTATTCCTCTCTATACCCCACTTCCAATAAACTTTTCGAGAGTAAATGGCATATCCCCGTCTTCAGGTTCCCATCTATCTCTATACCAAGATTCATCGTAATCGATTCAGCAAACAACATTCAACAAACTCACTTTCGCACTTATAATATCAGTAAGGATTTTTGCTCGTTTTTGTAACTTTTCTCTATACAGGTTTGTTCCTATTATTGTTAATGTTATGTTACATAGCCCAAAGCCTATCTCATTAATTGCTTTATCGAATACAACAATCATTTTTGTAATCGGCCCGATAGTTCTTATGATAAGCTCGTTCAAACAAACAAACAAAATATTCCCCTTTATAATATTAACATAGATATGAACATCATCACCATGAAGATGAAAAAAAAATGATTCTAAAATTACACAAAACGTAATTGAATCCACATGAAAGAAGTCGCGGGAACAGCTTTATACGTATTGTAATCGAAGCTTTATATTTACTCCTAATATTTTAATTCCAATCGACATCTTAACTTACTGATTAACGAGAGAATTGAACTTAATACTATATTTTTTTTCTTCAAGATATATATCCCTTGTGTATTACTTATTGTTAGATAAAACTAAAAATTAATATAAATTTCAGGATATATCACTACACCTGTAACGTTGACATCTATATTAGTTTAAAACTGTTCAATTACACCCATAATACAATGTTATTCACCTCATTGTTTTCATTGTATTTAAAAGAGATTGTATATTAAAAAAAAAAACTCCAGGCTTTATATTTATATTCAATGAGTTTTTATTTTTTCGTGGTATTGTTTCGTTGAATAATTACAAGGAAACTACATTGTATTTCATGTTATTTCATAAATTTGTCTCATGTTATTTGAACGATCTCGTCATTACGTGTTTGCGTCCTTATTTTTGTTACTTTACACTGAAATGTCCCGGGTATACACTGCATATGAAATTGAAATAGAAACCGGTACAGACGGCTTCGACATACGGCCTTCAATGCTAAAGAAATTATTTCTAGAAAAGTCGTTAATTCTTATACATACAGGCATAGATACAGTTTATAGTTATAAATGTATCAATGGCAGGTTATATATAAATGGAGTATGCTATACACATAGAACCAGGTGTGTTTTAATTTAACTGAAAATGGTACTAGTTAGTTTATTGAAGATCTCGGACATTAATAAATCATTTTTTGAAGTGGAATCTTTTAAATGTACTAGATTTTCAAACAAACCCGGCGACGCAATTAAAAGTCTCATACAAAGTTTAACTCTCCCTTCATCCCACTTCCAATAAGCTTTTCGCTAGAGAAAGTAATTCACCACCATCTCCACTGTCCCATTTACGTGTATACCAAAATTCATCATAATTGATTCAGCGGTTTCGGCGTGAAGGCGTAACAAACAAACACACTCATTTTCGAATTTATAATATTAGTAACATAGACGTTGGGCACTGTTTTGGATGTGGAAAAAAACACTGAACATATGTGATGTATAAAAAAGTAATATGAATAAATTTGGTTTTAGTATATAAATATATATAGAGGTTTGTTTTTCCGCGACATCTTACGGGTGAAAATAAAAATAATTTAATAATTTTTGTGCCCGTTTTTATAATTTCTCTCCAATACAGCTTTCCTCCCATTAGTGGTAGCGTGATGTTGAATAGCCTTAAGCCTTCCTCCATGATAGATCTATCAAATAGAAAAATATTTTTTTAAATCCCACTCGTACTTCCTAAGCAAACAAACAAACAAAATTTCCCCGCCCTATAATATTAATATAGGTAAAGTATTGTCCAAACCTCGATTGAACGCTAACGTGTACCCATCCACAATAAAGATCCGCTGTAATGGACCATACAATGGTTGGTTCAATACAATGGTGTGTTCCAGCAGTAGTCCAAGCCGAGGTTCGGCCATTCTGGCACCCTTGCGCCCTCTGCCATGGGGCTGAGTGCCCTTAGCATTCGCCCCAAAAAGTTCGGTGAAGCTGTCAAAGCCCTTAGGGCTAACAGCGTGTCAGGTCGACAAAAAAAAAAAAAAAATGTTTGGTTCAATTGGAAATTACCATTTGGTTCGCTTGAAACGTCATTATGATCACACATATTTATCTAATTAATTATTATTCGAACAATGAAGTCCGAGTAATGACAGACAAAGGACAATGAAGTTTGAGAGTTGTTGTTTGTAACAATATGGTAAAGCCAACCGAATATGGTATTCCCTCCTGCCTACTGCAATATCGGATGATTTTATTGAGGCGTGAAGATATTTGATGATTGTTTGTAAGTGTGAAGATGATTTCAGCATCTACTGTCGATGGAGATGATTACGAGTTGCCTTTGCTATTTAACATCACGCTACCATTATAAGGAGCAAACTTGTATTGAAAAAAGTTACTAACGGGTAGAAATTATTAATTACTTTTCAGTAACATGGGAACGATGTCACGGGTATTGCTAGATTGGCAGACATACAATAATTATTTTAAATGCACCAAACATTTCACGATTTTCATAATCTTTTCAATATTTAATCGTTAGCGTACAATGTTTCTGTAGCTAGAATCCACCAATGATATACTTTTATATATACATTAATATAATTGGTTTGTTTTGCCGTGATCAATGCTTACCTAGTATTTGAACAAACTTTATTATCAACAGATAATGTTTTAAGACAGAAATCCTTACTAATATTATAAATCTGAGAGTGACTTTGTTTGTTTGTTTGTTACGCTTTTAAACGTAAACAGCTAAATCGATTATAATGAATTTTGGTATAGAGACATATAAGAAACTAGAGACGGTGATAGGCTACTGTTTCTCGCGAAAACCTTATTGAAATTTGTGTAAAGACACAGATAAACTTTGTATGAACCTTTTTATTGCGTCATACGATTTGTTTGTTGATATGAATATTAACGCGAGCGAAGTCGCACGTAAAATGTAGTTAATATAATGATTTCTTAGGTTTACGCGAATATTATTCATTGATCCGTCCGTCTTCGTGGTCCGCCCCGAAGGCTGAAAAGCTTTCGAAACGTCGGGATCAAAATTTAATAAATAACCGCGATAAAATCCGTTTAAATTAGTTTTATTTCAATAGTTAATATAAATTTATTGTAATTACAATAATGTTACAGCCCTGGTACAAACATTTCACGGGTCTGCCAACACTGGTACGGATGATCGTTTCTAGTATCATATAGCCTTAGATGTATTGAACGCGACGGTTTTTGCCCGGGAACATTGACACGCGGACTTCAATCGTAAAAATAAAGTCGAAGCCTACTTATATAACGTGTTGCAGCGAACATTATACTCGTCCGTAAGTTTTTCTACGATGTGAACCCATCTGAAGTAACTGGTAACTACGGTTTGTTGCCCTTGAGTCTTTTAATAATTATGACAGCCTTGTATTACGATCTACTTAAAGTCCTATTACACATTAATTCTTATTATATTTGTTATGAGATAACTTTTTGATGTATACAGGGTAAACCTGACTGTCGGCGTGGCGACACATCGCCACGCTATGTAATGGAATATATGTACTATACGTAGTAGTGTTAGTTAGTTAAATTTTGAAATTATATATGTTGTATTTAATAAAAATGAATATTTATGTAATAAACAGTCATTATATTATGGAACAAATTTGTAATACTTTATCTTTTCATTATGCCATATCTGATTCCTGCCTTAATCTGTTCTTTTATGCATATAACTTATAGTAAATAATTTCGATGTTTCGCATCTGCCAGGCGTCCCGTGACGGCTCACATTTTTATAAATGTAAATATACAGCAAACAGGCGGACGGTCCATGTAATGGTAAACGGTCACCGTCGCGTGTGGACAGTCGCAACACCAGAGTTATTAGCCATGTTGTTGATGCAGACATGTTCTCGTTCACTATGCTGGCTTTGCAGAAGTCTAAACTCGAGGGTGATCGCTAGCCAGTCGCAATAATCATACCACCAAGATGTGATGGATCAAGGATTATATGGCTAGCCGTTATGAATAAAAGCAAATGTGGGAATAATCTTCACGAGTATTCGATACCGCTACACCCCGAAAAGATTAAACTTTATTTTTTTTGTTTATGGGCTTTTAACCGTAGTTATATCAGCTCCATCGTAACCTAAAATAATATTATAATTTAGCTCTTTCATACATCCTCGTTCATACCATCATCTTTCACTCATTTCATATAGCATTTTAGCTGCCTCTCTCGAAGGCTTTACTAAAATGCTATGAAACATGCCCATATTTAATTTATTTAAATTACACTTGTAATTAATTTATATCTAATAGTACTATTCTGAACACATTCCATCAGACAGTGGTGCACATCATCAATTACTGCGCATGTTGTACAAAGTGAGGAAGAACGTTTCTGCATTAAACATCCAAATTTTTCTGATGGATCTTTGTACACATCATTAAGATGTTCAATTCTTGCTTGTTCTCTGCTGATCTGTTTACGAGGCTCCCTCCAACCTTTCCCTTCATGCCTTTCTACATGCACTCTGTTTCACATTTTTTTACAAGTAAGGTTTAGCATTATGGCCATAATCTCACCTGATCTTAACTGTATCACTCTTGTCAATAAGCAAATTTCGTCTTCCCAGTTTTTCTGCCAATAAATTTCATTTAAAGATTTTATATTCATTTAATTAGGGCCAAAAATTATTCAAACATCGCCTGACTTTCTGCATGATGACGGTTCGTCTCTGGCGATTGTCTGGTCTCGACTAAACCATTATTCTAGTTGGCCTGATACACGTTCTCCAAAATATTTTCGAAGTACCCACGATTATTACGAAACGGTTTGCGTCATCGCTCATCATGCGGATAGCAAAGGAGTGGAACTCTCTTCGAGCGTCTATCTTTCCATCTATTTATAATTTGGATAATTTCAAGAGAGGACTGAACAGGCATTTTTAAGTTTGCGCTCTCTATCGTCGGCCTCATCTATGCTTACCACTAGGCATGACTGAGATCAAGTACAAACTTATAAAATATAAAACAAGCAATATTACGCGTACATTGGAACAAATAGTTGGATGTAACAAATGGAGATAAAAAAAAAACTAATTTTTTATCATGGTATCTGCCTATGGAGGCAATTTCGCCACTGTCAAGTGGGAAGATTTTTATAAACACAATTAACGGGCATAAAGTAACACCGAAACTTGGGAAAGTTATTTGTGGATCACACAGATAATTATTGTTCAGTGCAGGACTCGAACTCACACTAGGAACACAAGGGAGCTGCGCGGCGGTTTGAGTGAGGCCAACCTGACGAATCTATATTATCTATACATATAATAAGAATGTCAATTATACGTGTCTGTGCAATTTACATTTAAATGAAAAAAAATATTGCAAGTGACTAAGAAAAATCAATAAAATACATTTACATAATTTTTATAAATGTCTGTTTGTCTGTGCACGCATAGAATTAAACGTTACCAAGGAAATCATGAGGCGCATACCCGTCTTATATTTCGTCTTTGTTTAATTAAAACCAGTTAACTCTATCAAAATTTATTGTAATTTGAATGACAATGCGATATTAAATAATTTTAATTCCACACGAACGAAGTCGCAGGTACAGCTAGTCGATAATGAAAGTACATAATAATTAAACTTTGTGTAGAATTAAATGTATTTTTCCTACCGTTGTACCTTCCGTACCCCAGACAAACCTACAAACCAACCGACCAAAAAATTCACATTCGTATTTAAAATATTATATTAGGATAGATTCACTTACGTATGTATCAAATAGGTAATCTTCAAGATGACTACGTCGAGAAAGAAAAAATACTGGTATAAAATAATAAATAAGTCTAAAAAAAATTAAATTAATACGTATTGACCTTTACATCGCACTTCCAAATAACTGTCGTAATTCAAAAAATATGAAAACCATTTTTATTGTAATATGGGTTTTACAGAATATTAAAAATGTCATTTTGTTGCTCGATGCGACTTGTTGGAAGCCATTTTGTTAAAAAAAAATTACAAACTCTTTTAACGATAATGTTAAATTTAAAGTTCGATAGCTATCCTTATTGTTACTAATAGTATAAATGTGAAAGTGAGCTTGTTTGAGTGTTGGTTACGCTTTCACGCTTAAACCACTCAATCGATTGTAATGAATTTTCGTACAGAGATAGCTGGAACCTTGGGGACGGGATAGACTACTTTTTCTCGCGAAAAACTTGTTGGAAGTGATAAACTTTGTATGACACTTTTTATAGCGTCATCCGGTTTGACAAAATCAATATTTACCTGAGCGAGTATAAGCTAGTATCTAATAGTATAAATAGTAAATACACTAATCTCGGAAATGGCTAAACAGATTTCAATGAAATCTTCTAAACATGTATACTGCTTAGTACAGTTTGAGAGATAGGTTCGTTTTTATTCTTATAGGTGATCCTATCTCTGAACACGACAAACGGCGCTGTGGTCGAGTTATTTGACTAGAACAAGGTCTGAGGGACCAGTTAATTTATAAATATATATATATATATACATATATACAATAGATCACGAGTTATATATTTTTTTGCATTTGCCAAACGACTAGGAACAATTAAACCTAATAACAATTTGTCATTGTTAACGTAATGTGTATTTAATAAGATAAATTCGTTGTTGTTTGTCTGTCACCACTTAATATAACTTTATTTAATATGGGCCATCCACAAATTACGTTACTCGAATTTCATAATTTTTTCACCCCCTCGCCCTACCTCGTCCTTATCACGGTTACGTTTGTGAGACGCTTGAGCCCAGGTTCAATTCTGGAAAACTGTGGCCAATAATGAGAGATCGACAGGTGTTAAAAACCTCCTGACATATTTTATTTATTAAGATTCCATGTTACTTATTTAAAAAGTATTATTATAAGTACTGAGGCTATGAAAGAAGACATGAAGAAATATCAAATCTATTATTTTATTTAATAAATGTAAATCTACTACTAACTTACTGACCGAATAAGAAACTGAGAATGTACAAAAGGCTACACTGCCATGGACAAGTCATGAAGCGGTGATAGCTCAGTTGGTAAAGTATACCGACGCCGCGTCAATGAACGTGTATTCGAATCCACCTTTAATGAGCTTCAGCTTCCGGCGAAGTAAAACATCTTGATATAACCACAGCATGGTGGCAGGACTTTTTCTAATCCCCGTCTGGCCAGCACGCACCCTTTTTTACTAACGTGCTGTTTAAAATTGCATCCTTCATCGACTTACTCATTGCAACGCGTAAGCGTATTACCGGGGCTCAGGTCAAGGCGATAGGGGGTATACGTCGACTTATCGGGTGTTAATCACCCAACACTACTCACTAAAGAGCGCCATGGCCACACTGGCAACTACCGCATTACCGGAGACCAGACACAACTTTCACACTGCTGCTAATATGATTAGATACCCCATTAAGTTGAAACATCTGTCGTCAAGTACTTATAGGTGTGTTCCGGGAGTTGCACTTGAGAATCAGTTCCTCCACTGGGATAAGCATCTCCACCATATTAGGCCACATCGTCACTTAGATCAGATGAGATTGTGGCTATAATGATAGACTTACAAACTATAAAAAAGCTCAACGCGGAATATCCATCTAACGCCAGACAGACTCGTGGGAAGGATTTTAAGCCACTTTAGAGAAGAGATGCAGTAAGGTGCTTGGGAGGCCTATCACCTTAGCAATCGTGTAGCAGATCATTAGCTTTAAGCATGCGACCTCACAAGCACTAAAGTTTCTATTAGGTAGATGATATAGGAAGGCTTGAGAAAGTCCGTATGCCTTTTCCTCGTACAAACTCGAAGTAATACGTAAGAAGTTTTTGGTAATAAGTTGCTTAGTCACGGTGATAATGTATTTCTGAGATGTTATTATGATGAACGTTATGATATATATTATACTTATATTTCAGTAATAAACAGATAATTCGATTCCCGGATTAATCTTATTGGAAGCTGATCTTTTTGTATTATTGATTGGATTAATTAAGTACCGACAGCAGAAATAAAATAACTTGGAAAATGTTTGGATCATATTTCACTGTACTTCTGTATGAAAAGGATAAGTTAGTAGAATCTAAACGTCACTAATAATATTCTATATTTAGCATTTACTATATAAAAGCAAACGCGGGAGTATGGTTTATATTCGAAACTAAGGAAATCTTGTATTACAGTTGCTAAACACATTACTTTTAAAACATAAAAACAATATTTTCTTCGCTATTTATTTGCGTATAATATGTCATGCTGCTATGTTTATCATCAAAAACAGTTATGGTAACCTGTTGTCAGTTATTTTGCTTTTGAGTAAATTGCTGTTTGCTATTACATCAACCCTTCTAATTATTATAAAGCTGGAAGTGAATTTTATGACGTGCATTCAATATTAATAGTCGCCAAGTAATATTTATTTTTCGTATCACATCTTGGTGTATAAGTAACTTGTAGTGCTATCTCTTTCACACGAGTTCATGCTGTATAATGCTTTCGCATGTTGTGCCGACATCGGTTAACAATTGTCATTATTGATCGTGATAACGAATAATCGACAAAACAATAACTACTCCTTCAATCATTATGAATACATTGCGTGGGATGTTGTAATAAAAACAATTTTTACTCATTACAAGTGAGCAACAGTGATTTTGCTATCCTATAGGATGACCAATACGAATCAAGATTTGTCCATTGCGATAGACTTATAATGTATTTTTTTTTAATTATATTTTATTACCCCTCTTTTTTTCTACATAAATATAATTATCATAGCAATCGATGAATCTTTACTAAACAATGAAAAATATTAAAATACAAAGTGTATCTTTCAAATACTTTAATAGAAACAACCCTTACCTTTTTTACGTGAAGATATCCTCATAAATATCCACCGTGGCCGGATAATGAAGAGGGGGTTATGTCAAATTTCTACTGAGTAAATCCTAAAGGTTTTCTTTTCTTGCCAATATAACTGGAGAGCTTCAACTACGTAATTGTCACGTCCGCTCCAGATAAACACCAGTCTACATTTAAATCTGACATTACTTTTTGGCTAATTAACAAATGATATAATGTTCTTTTAAATATTAATTTAGGAATCTATTTACGAATGTTCGAGCGCTTTATACGGTCACCTTTCTGCTGACACGTATTATTGCTTTGAATCCCACACAAAACATTTGATTGTGTGATCTACAAATAATTATCCTGAGTTTGGATGTTACTTTGTGTTTAAATTAAATCAAAACAAAATACTTTGAAATAAAACTAATTTAAACGGATTTTATCGCGGTTATTTATTAAATTTTGATCCCGACGTTTCGAAAGCTTTTCAGCCTTCGTGGTCACGGGGCGGACTGACCACGAAGGCTGAAAAGCTTTCGAAACGTCGGGATCAAAATTTAATAAATAACCGCGATAAAATCCGTTTAAATTAGTTTTATTTCAATGAATAATATTCGCGTAAACCTAAGAAATCATTACAAAATACTTTATTCAATTTAGCCACTAAAAAGATAAGTACTTAAAACGTGAACGTTAAAACTACCACCGGGTCGGAAAACAAAGCAGTAATCAGCAAAAATTAGTAAAAACTTGATCTGGACATATCTTTTTACTTTCCGTACATAGGTCCGTTGTTAGTATGTTAGGACTAAATGCCACCGCTGATGCTTTAGCATAAAAAGTAGTATGACTATATTTGCTATCACTAATAATATACTTTACATTATTTTACTATGTAAAAAATAAACTTTGTTGTTCTGCACACTCTACCTGCGGCGGACACGTCGTGAGACGGCGCGCTAATTGCACACGGCGTATGATTTCCTCCGATCTCATGCACTTATATATATTTATTTCGTCGTGTTAAACCGATCCCATCTCTCGAATACAGCTTAGCGCTTTTATGGTGTTTTAAAATTAGTTTCTCTTCTTTTCCATGTATGTAAGCGTTATCTTTTGAATCAAAACAAAGGACATTTATCACTCGACGTGTATAGCATACCGATTGAACATGTCAGAGATTCCCCTTCCGTATTCAGTACATCCGCATCGGATATACACTTTACATGGAAGTGGATAGTTTATGATGCATACAAGAACGTTCTTTTCCGGACCACTGCACTGTGTTTGCGTTTTTAAATACTACAAATCGTGACAAACTCAGCAGCCCATATTTTAGTCACAGTAAAACCAGTTGAAGTTTTATTTATGTAATAGTGTTAGATTTTAGAGCCAGTCCTTAAACGCATTACGACTTTGCTGGATAGTACGTTGAATCACCATGTCAACCGGGTTTTTATGTCAAAAGGCTTTAGCATCTCTTTGCGTGCACAAAAAACAATACGTTTACAAATACGTATGTGTCTAAAAAAGATAATATAACCAGATCGAGCTTCTTGCCGTTTCTTCTCGATGACCGTGCGATTTTCGGAACCGGTGGTAGTTGTGACGTTCATCAGCGCTTTCTCAGCGAATACGTTGAGTAAAGTAATTTAACAATACTATTCGACATGTAGACAGCTTTTAAAGTTATCCCGTAAGTTTGTGCGTAACAGTGGCATATCTCCTGACTCGTGCGTCCTATTCTTAAGTCATCCGCCCGCTAATTATGTATTTAGCAACTGCAAAGTGCTAGCAATAAGGTCACAAATAACTGGCTAATTAAAATTTTGGTACACCGAAGCTGATAAATAATAGTAGTTTGCCATTTTTTAAGTGAAAACGATTTCAGACGTCATGTCACTTTATTTCGTCGTTATTTAATGAAACTAAGCTCATACGGTCGGTTATTAATTTTTTGTATTGTAATGCAAACGAGCTAGCGTGTCACCAGATGGTAAGTGATCACCGCCGCCCATGAACACCCATAATACCAGAGGAATCGCAGATGAAAAAATGCCGGAGAATTCGCTGACCCATCTAGAGTGGCACAGAACCCATCTGGAACCAATGGTGCCCCGCAGGAAATACTTTTTCTATACTAATACTAGAATGCGTAAATGTTGGTTTGTTTGAACGCGCTAATTTTAGAAACTGCCATTCGGATTTCGAATATTGTTTTTGTATTTAATATAGTAACCATTGAGATTAGGCTATTTAATATCACGCTAGCACTAATAGGAGCAAAGCAGTATTGATAAAGGTGATTGATAAAAAAAAAACAAGAAATGCAATATTCTTTCTGTACGCTTTCTTACGATCGCTGTCTCAAGGCTTAAGTTTACAAGGAAGTAATGTACGAGAGAAATGTTCCTTTCAAAAACATCTCAAAATAATCTGCGATAGCATATATGTATCTTTTCCGGTTTACCTAGAATAACCATTTTAATGATTTTGATTTTTTTATTCCAAATTATCACTTCCTTTGCGAAGATGTTTTGTCAACATGGTGTTAATCGTTATGTAAATGAATTTATTAATCATTTGGGGAATTTAATTAGGATCAACTTTTCAATTTATAGTATTCAATTAAAATTAGTAACTTAGGATGTATAACTGATTTAAAATATATGACGCACCAAAAGTTTAATCGCCTAAATCAGGCGTGCAGTTACATTGATTTTCTATACAATACAACAAATACCTTCATTAATAATTTTTACGATTTTCTATTTTTCCTATTAATAATATTTTATTTGTCAACGTATTTTAGGAACGTGGTGTTATCTTTTTTTTTCTAAACGATTTTTTAAATTATCTTGAACATTTAATTTAATCCAAATTTTCATTTTATATTACTTATTTTATTTTATAAGTATTTTTAAACACTCAATAATATCGTATTATATATAGCCTAATTTATATTGTCTTAACTTTTCACGATTTTTCAATGGACGTTCCTACGTTCGACGTTTCGACGTTCCGATGGTCGTAAGTTCGAACCCCCGTAACTATCTCGAGCTTTCCGATTTACATATATAATTATTTGGTTAAAAAAGACGGATTCGTTAAACGTCTTGAGCAATGAAAATTATTTTCTTTTCAGTGTTACCTAAGTTGGCTTCAGCAGTAAATACTTCACAATTTTTCAATAGCTTCAACACGCATTCTTTCTTGCGAAAGTAACTCAGTCTACTATTTCCATTACCATTTCATTCCTAAACCGCTGAAGAGATTTTTATAATTTTTTGTATAGAGATACCAGGGTCCTTGAAGAAGGACGTGGGCTATTTCTTTCGTAAAAATTAAAATTGAAAGTATTGAATAATGGATGAGAGTTTGTACGAGAGATAATTAATTTGACAGATATATATTGCACTAGCGAAATTTCTTAGTCGTTAGAGCGCTGGCTCGTTTGCCTCCTATTCCATAAAGAAGAGAGTCTGTTTGTTTGTTACGTTTTCATATAGAATATAGAAATATAGACGTATAGAGATAGGTAGGACCTTGAAGACGGTGAAAGACTTGAAAACCTATTTGAAGTGAGGTAAAATGAGGATTAAACTTTGTATGAGAAACTTTTTATTGTGTCATCTAATTATTTTGACAAAATCAATATTCACGCGAGCAGAGTCGCGGGTAGAGGCTAGTAAGGAAAATATACAGTAGATTAATAACAAGATACAGTTCAGTGTATATATAGCATACGCGTCAAGGCAGTCGAGAGAGGTAGCGTGGTGGAGATATGACGGCATAAGCTAGCGTCACACCATTAGCCGTCACGGCGAGCCGGTTAATTTTACTGCTAATTTTAATTTATGATATTTCATACGTACCAACGTTCATTTTTTATATACACACATATAATACCTTCACGACGATGCGACTTTTCAAATGAAATGATTATGAGGCAGCAACAATACCAGGACGTCATTAAATTTTTCGTGTCTTTCCAAGTAATACCAAGCACATATAGTGTACTAGTTAGTTAATTACTCTATTTAGTAAATAACACACGATAATTGTGCCTGAAACGCGTTCATCATACGCACGGTGATAAGTCGGCTGTAAGCAATTTTAGTCTCATGATAATCTCTCGATGCTCATTTTTGCTTTTGGATCGTACTGTGTCTACTATCAGATATTTACGATATCAGTTATTACGGTAAATAGTGGCCGATAAAATCAGTAAAAAAAAAAGTTCACTGTCATAGATGTCACAACTCGCAGATGTGACACATCAAAGTAAAATTTATATGTTTTAATAAATCATTAAAAACCAATAAAGAAAATATGGAATAAATTTATATAAAACTAGCGGACCCGACAGACTTTGTCCTGCCTCAACTATGAATATATTTAACTAATATTAATTCGTTGTTGGGCGGCGCCCGACGTGACGGCCCAGAGGCATGCGCGTGAGCTGCGCGCGGTACTGGACAGTACTTGGACATTGCAACGTTACTTTATTTTTCTAAAATAAACGTAGCTTAAGTTACTCCTTAGTACATCAGCTACCTGCCAATAAAAGTCCCGTCAAAATTGATCCAGCCATTTCAGAGATTAGCCGGAACAAACAGAGAGGCAGACAGACAAAAATTGTAAAAAAATGTTTATTCGGTGTATGTACCGGATATATTCATATACATGTAGTAAAAAACGGTTAATTCAATATTACAAACAGACACTCCAATTTTATTTATATGTATAGATATAGAATAATATCTCGGTAATATTACCAATATATTTTCTTATTAATTTAATTATAAAGTATATACATTTTTTTAAAATACTTTATACGTGTAGCGTTATGGTGTACACTTTAAGCCTAATGTAGGGACTGGTCAGCACACACTTATAGGTATTTGGCGGCAGATTTTCAACTCGATAGCTAGCCAGGTGAGCATTACATAAAACCTTACCACCATGCGAACAGACAAACATATATTTAGTAATATAGAAGCAGCTCACGTAGCAACAAGACCGCTTACCGTATTCCGTAGAAACCAATTTAATTACCAGGTCTCGCCAACAGAACTACATAGAACGAATTTCAAACAGGCTTCATATAAAAATAACGTGCCATATCAAGATCAACTGTTTATTACACCTTCAAGATCAACTGACATGAGTTTTATCATTACGATTTTCCTTAACGGTGTTAAGCAGTGACAGTTACAGTTTTTGATTACAATTATACCATCCGATATTATTAGAAAGTCGTTTAAGAGTTGTCTGTAATTAACCACTCGTAATATATATATCTACTGGCGAGTTCATTCGTGTGGAACTAAAAATTCTTAACTAATTTTTGCCCGTTCTAGTAACTTTTTTCAATACAGCTTTACTCCTGATGGTGGTAGCGTGATGTTAATAGCTTAAAGCGTTTTTTCATGTTATAGTGGGCAAATGAGCAAGCGTGTCACCTGATGGTAAGTGATTACCGCCGCCCATAGACACCCACAACTTTGGGGGAATTAGGTGCTTTGCCAGTCTTTATTGGAGGGGCTGGCTCTCAATTGCAACTACCGGAACATGTTTATTGGTATTTGACGGGTATCCGAAAAAACCCTACCACCATGCTATGGTTTTCTCACGATATTTTCCTTTACCGATAGCTTAAGGTCATTGTAGATGGATTCGAACTTACGTCCCTTGACGCCGAGTCCGTACCCGTTACAACTGAGCTATCATCGCTTCACATAATTTGGTTGAAAAAAAAATTGTTGCAAATGAACACTGTAGTCTTGGCGAAATCTGTGAATATAGAAGTATTTAGTCTTTGACTACAGAAGCTTAATAATGTTCAAACTTATATTTGACTTAATTATGGTCGAATTTCGATCACTAGTGAACTGTAAATGCCAGTAGACGGAAGTGAGATAAAACTTTCTATAAACTTTTTTACAATTTAGTGTTACGTCGGTAATGTAAGTGTACTGAGGTGTCCAAGTAATGTATTGCTAGTGTGAGAGCTTTTTTATATATATATTTTTTGCAACTCTAACAAATGGTGTTTCAAATGATATCTAAACTCAAATTTATAATTTTTATTTCGCATCGGCGATGGAATGTTGTTCCGGAATCCAATGGCGGTATATTTAGTAGATCCCCTAAAAGCAATGGACACGTATATTTATGAATCGATAACGGAATAGTCCTGAAACGTGTTGGCTTTTTGTTTTTAGTAAAGTATTACGTGATTACGATTACCACCTTTGAGCTGAAAGTCTGCCGTTATATACCTGTAGGTGTGTTCCAGCAGTTGCACTCGAAGACCAGTCTTTCCACAGGCGTAGCGTGTTCTCCAGCTTGGGTTTAACTGTCACTTAATATCAGTTATCAATAATAACGCTTAAACCTTAACAATAAAAAAGGTATGTCAAAACAGAACTTAGAACAGGCGTTCTGTGTTCGGACCAGCGTCGCCCCAGAACGCGACAGCCGGCCGTGGGGTTTCTAATGAGAGTTTACGGCAGAGCTTCCGCTTACTACAACACTACCGTACTCTCGCACGTTCTTAACTCAAATGAACTGACTGAACTCGCCTCGAGTGTCGTTTTGACTGAACTGAACCTCTAGCCTTTTTTTTTCAAAAGGACTGTCGCTGTTATCCGGAAGGGCTTTCACAGCTTGGCAGGACTTTATGGGGCGAATGCTGAGGGCACTCAGGCCTGAGACAGCGGGCGCAAGGGTGCCATATCGACAGTGTGCTGGCAGAATATAGACTATAAGGACTGGCCTACTGGAGTAAGCTTTTAAGTGAAGTATTGATGAAGAAGGCAAGAAAATCGGCGAAGCTCAACCTCTAGCCGCGCTCGCATCGCACTTATATAGTAATCTGTGTTATCAAATACCCTCCATCTTATTAATGTAAAGTATACAGCATTGTTAAGTCTTCATATTAATACAGTAGACGTGGTATGTAACACATGCGCCAATAAAATATTGCTAGCAACATCCAGTAATCCAGTTCCACGTCCTTGTCTGATACCTGATTGGAAGTCAGGTGGTATACTGTTGTCGTGTAGATATTCCTTGTAAGTACGCTTATTGGGCGCAATTCCCCGAAACTTAGGGGATTATTATTTTTTTGGTATAAAACAAACGACTGCGCAACGTATATAGATCTGGAAATGTGCTCGTGGTTTTTTTATGGTGTAAGTGGCAAACGATCTAACGTGTCACCTGATGGTAAATAATTACCGCCCCCCATGGGTACCAACCGTACCAGGGGAATCGCAGGTGAGTTGCCGGCCTTTATTAGAGGGACTGGTTAATTGATACATTAATTATGGCCGTTAAAGCTCTTAAGGACTGGAAGAGAGAGCTTTATCATATCCTTGGTAAAGCCATAAATTCCCGGGGCATCTGTAGTAATGTTTTTGATAATGAGACTACATTTATTAGCTAATGCTTCCGATTTCGTTCGTTTTCTTCCCGTCAACTGCGCGTGATCGTAAAGTCCGTTCTTAGCGGGTGTCTACTGTGCAAAGTATATTCGTACCACACTACTTAATTTAATCAAATGCAAATGCGAGAGGTATGTACGTAATTGGATTCTATTCACGTCGAAAAAGAGTAGAACCTATATTAAAATTATTCAAAATTAACTATTCCGGTACAAGGTGTTCTATGTAACGGGAAAATCAGCCGTAACTCAAGCGAAACCGGTTACAGACACTATATTTTCTACGAGGGGATTCGAGATTATCGGTGAATTATGTAAATTGAAAGATAAACTAACAGCATATCGCATGTAGCGTCAGTATGTTGATGTAATGGGTATTGACAACAAATATTGAGTGGGCACCGAAATAGAGTAGTTCTTAGGCTGTATTTGGTATCGAATACCATCTGAGTTATCTTAGCCAACCTCACCTGCACGCGGTGTGTCCTGCCAAGTAACTGACGAGGCTCTGGAAATTGTTGCATTTGGTTTTTGTCATAACGGTTCATCATATAATCCTCAATTGATCATAGCTTGTTGGTAGTCGTCTGACTTGTTAGCGACCATCCTCGGGTTTAAACTGCCGCAAAATCAACGTTGAGCATTCGTGTTGCGGCATGGTAGCGGCATTTGAAGCGATGATAGCTCAGTGGTAGTGTGCACGGCTTCGCATCAAGGGACGTGGGTTCGAATCCAAGCACCTACAATGAGCTTGAGCTTTCGGTAAAGGAAAACATCGTGAGGAAACCATAGCATTGTGGTAGGGCTTTTTCTAATGCCCGCCTGGGTAGCTACCACCCTCAAATTGTAAACCTGCCGCCAAATACCAATAGGTGTGTTCCGGCAGCAGCACTTGAGAGCCAGTACCTCCACAGGTTTAGCGTGTCTACCAACATGGGCCGTATCGTCACTTAAGATCAGGTGAGATTATGGTCATAACGCTAAACCTTAAGTATAAAAAAAAAATAGTAAATGAGAACCACCCCGTCCCGCCAAGATCATCAAAATGGCTGTAATACCCATGCATTGGCGGCTGTCCAGAGGCAACGGGAACCATTTCCCATCAGACGGGCAGTCTGCTTGTTCGCTGTCCACGAACATGAAAAAATCGTGTAATACTGTCTAGTAAATACTTAAGTGATTTATCAAAATAAATTACAACGTGATGTCTTTTACTACGAAATGGTATAGATACGCCATTACCTTAGTACCGAATTTAGAAGTTTTTTTTTTTACTTCCGTTTTATGCGGTAGATATTACCGTGAAAAGTTTAGCCATTTTTTTTTTTTTTTTTTTATAGTTTCAGCGTTATGGCCATAATCTCACCAGATATTAAGTGACGATATGCTCCAAGTTGGTGGACACGCTAAACCTGTAGAGAGACTGTCCCTCAATTTCAACTGCCGGAACACACCTATTGGGTATATGGCATTAGAAAAAGCCCTACCACCATGCTTTAGTTTCCTCAGGATGTTTTCCTTCACCGAAAGCTCTGTCTTTTCGTTGGGGGTTTTGAACTCACGTCCCTTAACGCTACGTCCTTATACACAACATATCATCGCTTACATGATGATCGCGAGACGTATACTCTTTAGAATATTTTCTCGACGACAAAAATAAGGTGACACGGGACCAAGTCATCTTCGGGAACCAATTGTATGGTTAATTGTTTTACTGTTGAATATAATCACTGGTTAGTTGTACAGATTCCGGTTGTTTCGATGTCGAACAGCGTAAACTAACGGAAGTGTGTGGACGAGTATTTCAATTTCAATGGTGGCAAGTATCCGCCGGCGTGGGGCAATATCCGAAACGTTTCGCAATTCATGTCATGAAACACTTACCTAAACAATACAGTTTCTAAAGAAATCTTGCTCTGTAATGTAGCGCCTTGATAGTAAAATGTACCAATATGCCGGGACGGAAAACGGCAAGACGCGTGACGTACTGCATCGCTCCCTCTTTGTGACCTGTATCGACTCGCACAATGCATATAATCTTTCTTATATGTAAAACTCTTGTGTCACAGTGTTACTTGCAATGTTGCTCTGAATTCGCTTGACCGATTTTTATGAAATTTTATATGTATATGCGCTATGTATATTTTTCATAGCTCTAAATGATAAGGGTGTCCACCCCAAACATTTATTTTATATTTTTTGTGTTTTTATTTATAATGTGGTATTGAAAATACATACAACCCTAAATTTCCACCCTCCTACCCTCAACCTCTCAGTTTTAAATACAACTAAAGTTATCACTAGAAATCATGCTAATATTAAAAAGGCGAAAGTGAGTTTGTATGTTTGTGACGCTTTCACGCCTAAACCGCTGAATCGATTGTGATGAATTTTGGTACCGGGATAGATGAGATCCTGGAGACGGGGATGGTCTACTTTTCCTCACGAAAACCTTATAGAAAATAGAGTAAAGGGAGGGACAAACTTTGTATTGAACTCTTTATTGCGTCATCCGATTCGTTTGACAACAACAACAGTAATTCGAGCGAAGCCGCACGTAAAATCTAGTCATTTGTAAGACAGAACAACGTTAGCCGGGTCAGCTGTACTATACATTTCGCTGCTTCTCTGTTTGGACAGTTTCTATATTTAAATATAGATACTAGCTGTGCCCGCGAGTTCGTTCACGGGGAAGTTAAACTTATTGAATAAAGTTTGCCCGTTTTTGTAACTTTTTTCTATACAGCTTTGCTCCTGTCGGTGGTACAATGATGTTAAGTAGCTTAAAGCCTTCGTGAATGATTACGCTATCAAAAGCAAAGAGAGTTTTAGGAATCCGACTAGTAATTCCTGAGAATAGCCCGTTATATATTATCATATTATTATAGATATAGATAACTATGAATTTATATTGTAAGTTACCCTAAATATACCTTTAGGTTTTTCAATGTATAAACTCTTCTGTGAACTCTTCTGAAGGTTCGTTGGGAGATTTTTCTACGAGAAAAACTTCAAGGTCGTATCACAGATACGCAAGTGTCACGTTATGCAAAGGAAATATTTTCTCCTCCATAAAAACTCTGCCCTTCCCGTTTATTCCCTTAGATGGTAAATTTCAAAGAAATCCTTTATCAGTGAACATCTACGTTTCAAAAGGGATCTCCAGTCCTAATTTTATATATTTAGTTTTAGTAGTTTCGGCGGTGCGTTTATAAGTCAGTCAATTAAAATATTATTTATATTTTGTAATTACCTTAGGCGATGCATCCTGTGTTTTGAAAATAAACCACATGAACATGTTTATAATTGTTGCACGGAGCGCAGATAGATGTAAAAACGAGATATATTAATGATTCAATAAAAAAAAGTAATAATTAATGATAATTTAATGATGTTAAAAATCCACAAATAAAATCGGCGTTATTCTGTCAACAGTCTCTAATGACTGAATTTAATTGCTACTGGACAGCAAACATGCAGACGGGCCACCTGATGATAAGTGGGGACCGTCGCCTATGTGCAACCGCAATACCGGTGGTACTCCAGTCATTTTACTGACCTTGACGGAAATGACTGGTTCTCATTTACCAAACCGGAAACCGAAGGCTCATACTGAACCTTTTTTCGGCAGTCAAAACCCTAGCATGGTCGCTAACTAGTTAGGCAATAACACTACCAACAAATTGAGATAAATTAAATATGTCATAACGCGAAACGTGTGAGATTCTACATTACTGTCACCATACCAAAGTCGAGTAATTTTAGAGATTTCAATGATCGTTATTTTAAATATTTTGTGTTTTCATCGTAATACAAATTTTATTTTATTGTCCAGAGAAATACTTTCACTATCGCACTAGGTGATTTTTAAATTCATTTATTACATTATATATATAAAAAATAATAATCGATAATATTTTTTTCGTGGACGTACGGATATCTGGGTGTATTCGCTGGGGTGTTCCATAGACCCCCCTGGTTTTTTTTTTTTTTTTTTCTTCGAAAGGACCTACACTGTTAGCCTTAGGAGCTTTTACAGCTTCACCTGAACTAGAGGGGGAGAGCGCGGAAGCGCTCGAACCCGCGGGGCAACTCGCACAAAGGTGTCACTAGTGACCAAACCTCGGCTTGGGCTGTTGCCGAATCGCGTACGAGAAAAAACGAACGCGGTACTAGCTATTAAAGAGACTAACTGATCCCCTTAGCGATCTGATAAAAACTTATTTTAGTTTGTACTGTGCTTCCCCCGGGTTATGATATGATGCATAAATACATTTCCCCACGAAATAAAAAATGAAAATATATCTGCGTGTATAGATGTGTAACGATTACACCAAAAAACTTAATACATTGGGACCATTTCTTTTCTAATAGCTTTAGAATGACATTAGATTACTTTCTATTGCTTAAATCTATGATTACTTCATAATTACTTTATGAGGTGTCCACTTTTGGGATTTGCAAACTATTTGATTTTATTATTAACTGTATTATTGTCATTTACGTGTAATCTTTTGCCAGGACAATTTATATGTTATATCTGATTCTATAAAAACTGTTGATACATTTTTATTCAAAAAAAAAGACCCGCAGACATTATTTATTGATTCCTTTTTTTTTTTTCTAATGAAAAGCATAGGTTTCTACGCCATGCAGCCAAGTCGGACGTTATTTCATAATCTCTATTCAATTTAAAAGGTCAAAGGTGGACCTGACAGTTTGAAGATTACATTTCACACGTGACATGTGCGAATACGTAGTCAAAAGTCGTGACATAATAATAAGATAGAATTCGTAACAGGTATTATTGTTATTTGTCACAAACTTTACAGAATGTTTTCATTTTCATGGGGAGCGTTTCTTTCGTATTTTGTATATTCTCTTTAATGTATGTGTGTAATTATGTGGCAGTGTAAAAATATTCTATATCCGTCCTCGTTCGCGATGGCATAGCCAACTTAAAGGTTATCGTGCACCGCGGCGTTTGCATGCTAATCGTCGCACACTTACCGCTTCCGGAAAACACTTCCAGCAATATTGTTGCAACTGCTTAGATAACTCCTTATATATTTTTTACTTATTTTGTTTTACTTACACTCTATACATACTACAATGTTAGACTCAATACTATAGGTGTTATCTGCCAGTTAACTTTTTTTTGTGTTCAAAGGAAAATCTTACATAAAATACCTACCTTCCGTTAGGCAGCAAAAGTATGGATTATGTTAGATTCTTATTGACTAAAAACCTACAGGAGCGCTTTCACATTCATCATCTAATACCGGTAAGGTTAGACCTAATCGAGGGCTCCCTCTACTGGGATTGGGGATGGGCAAACCCAGACAAAATCTTCGGAGAGGTGCTCACAGAGCCTCGTCATGCTTCTCGGGCCCGCATTGCAAACACGACAGATGTGCCCGCATCTGCCTCAACTGACAGTCAACGTTAAGGTAATGCAGAGGTAAAAAATAATAGGTGTAAAGTAAGCAACGAATGATGAATATAAAACTCGAGATAAAAGACACCATGATAGCTCAGTGGTAGTGTGAGGGAAGGCCACGTTATGGGACGTAAGTTCGAATCCAACTACCTACAATGAGCTTGGGCTTTCGGTGAAGGAAAACATCGTGAGGAGACGATAGCATTGTGGAAGGGCTTCTTCTAATGCCCGCCTGGCTAGCAACCACCCTTAACTTGAAAATCTGCCGCCAAGTATAAATAGGTGTGTTCCGACAGTTGCCCTTGAGAGCCAGTCCCTCGAATAAAGGCCGGCAACGCACCTGCGATTCTCCTGGTGTTGGTTGGTTGGTTGGTTAGGTGTCCATGGACGGCGATAATCACTTACCATTAGTTGAGATGCTTGCTCGTTTGTCCTCTATTACATAAAAAAAAAAAACAATAAAAATATGTATTATGTACTATAAGTTAGTACAGTAGTGCACTATTTAATTGTTTACATAAATACCTAAATAATATATGCAAATAAATACTTAAGTCAGTATTCATATAACATTATTTACATTAGACATTTTGTGATTTACCTTATCGATAAAAATAACGGGTACAGGTGAAATTATATTATATGGTAGTTTGATATATATTTTTAAGTTTATACAATATTAGGTCATGTCCTGGCCCAAGGCACTGGACAAGCTACGTATATATTATTACAACATATATATGAAGGCTCTGCCTGTAATTGTTTTGTGATGGAAATATAAATTGTACGTTGTTATTATTTTTTCTGTTTGTCTGTTTATTATAACTCACGAAGTTTTTTTTTATAGTTACAGGTTTAGCGTTACGGCCATAATCTCACCTGATCTTAAGTGACGATACGGCATAAGTTGGTGTTCACTCTAAACCTGCGGAGGGACTGGTTATATTATGGGGTTATTTAATAATCTTGACATAAATGGTAAACTGTCTAAACACGAGAATGCGCAATGAATATGCTATATATATATTTTGAGTTTATCGCTTTCAAACAGACAAACAGACATGGTGAGGTGGTTGTTACAGTCACATCACGCCTAATAACTGATTTTTAAAACTCAAAATGTCTCTTATTATCATGTATTGCACTTGTAAAATAATATATACACACACATATCAAGAAAAAACACTATTTTTAACACTCATGATGTTTTTGATGCCATTTTTGTTATTAAAACTAATTAAAAAACTGTTTATAAAAGTTCTGTCTCGGACGTCCATGTGTCTGTATGTGCGGGTCCTGTATTTTATCACGATAACGACCGAAATACTTTACTAATCGAGTTTTTTTTCTTACGCTTCAGTATAATTAAGAATAGAACCCTATTACTTTTCACGGTCTGATTCAATGTGGTTTAATTGTGATTAAATAAACAAAAAAAAAAAGATTATAAGGCGTGCACTTTTGGATTTTCCAAACTATTTTTATATATACGACTTTTCTGTTTTATAACACTAATATAGATAACTTGTTAGCGGCGGCGTCTAATTCGATTTATTTATTGATTTCTAATTCTTTTTATTCTAATTCTATTATTAAATGATAAAAGAACAATACACCCAAATTATAACGGTCTCATCGAAGACATAAGAGGTACATTAACCAGATCATTGCCCTCGAATACAACTGAGAAACACCTACATTTCATTGTGATCCCATAGGCCGGGTA
The DNA here is from genome assembly GCA_039707435.1 of Actias luna. Lineage (NCBI taxonomy): Eukaryota > Metazoa > Arthropoda > Insecta > Lepidoptera > Saturniidae > Actias > Actias luna. The sequence continues at coordinate 18,850,848 of JAZHAC010000001.1, read as the reverse complement.
AGGATCAACGACTTCAAAATCATATACACAATTCAGGTATAAACTAAATATATATCAGTTCGATTGTGATATCCAATGAATATTTATTAGTTCAGACACCGTTTGTTTTTGCGACGAAAGAAATCACAGCTGCGACGCAGTTTTTATATTACCGTAACACGGAATGCGGTGTCAATTACATAGAAATTAAAAATATATATGTTATATATGTGTATATATTATATTACTTCATATTTGTCTAGCTAACCCAGTGAACTTGGTATCACGTAGAACGAAACGTACCGCCCGCCACCCGCTGAGCCTCCGATTTTATAAATCTCTGTCATCTAAGATATCCATTTTAATGAACTGCCTTTTTTGTCTACATTATAACATGTACTATGTAATATGTACAAGGTATGTGATATATTTAATTGGATAAGAAATAATGCTATGGATTTTTCATGTTTTCCTTGTCCGAAAGCTCAAGCTTTTGTAGGTGGTAGGATTCGAACTCACGGCTAATGACGCGGCGATCCTACACACTACCACTGAGCTATCATCGATTTAAAATATTTACTCAATTTAGGCCCTGGCGAGGCGCTTATAAACGTCAAAACTAACACCGGGTTGGAAAATTACCCAGCCAATGAGAAGAACCGGTAACAATCTCGAACTGGTTCATTATTTTTTTAGGTTGGTACATATGTAAATAAAAAAAATAAAAATTATTTACAATAAAAGTTTTTAGAGGATACACAGAAAGGGGCGTCTTTTCCAGCCAAGACCATCCCTCACATATTTATCCGCTCTGTAAAAACCTTTTAACATCAAAACCTGCGAGACGTGATGCTTGAACGTACCATCCGGCAAATCGGTAATGCATTTTGGGACTTTAAAACCTATTACTAAGCAAACCTATTACCTGTTACCTAAAAAACGTTTAGTGGCTGTTTGTTATGATTTCTAGTATTTATGTCTTAGCGGTCTTTTACAGAATTCAGCTGCAATATTACACAATTAAAGTTATACTACTGTTAAAGCGATGATAGCTCAGTGATAGTGTATACGACTTCACGTCAAGGAACTAAGTTCGAATCCACCTACAATGAGCTTGAGCTTTCGGTGAAGGAAATCATCGTGAGGAAACCATAGCATGGTGGTAGGATTTTTTTTTCTATTACCCGCCTGGTTAGCAATCATCCTAAAATCGAAAATCTGCCGTCAAATACCAATAGGTGTGTTCCGGCAGTTGCACTTGAGAGTTAGTTCCGCCACAGGTTTAGCGTGTCTATCAACTTGGGCCATATTATCACTTAAGATCAAGTGAGATTATGATCATAATGCTACAGCTTATATGCTAAATGTTTCACATCTGCGGGAGATACGTGTCAGTCAACTTTTTGTACTTGTGACGTTGCTTTCGTGAAGACGCTTGTGTTTTTAAAACTTATGTACAGAATTAGTGTTGGTTATTTAATCATCTGATATCATCCTGACACTCTCGTGTTTATTCCGACCTATTGAGGTTTCTTGGAGCTCGCGTTAACTGGCGACAGACGCAATTATGCACCGGTTGCCTCGCTTCGACACTAACCAGTCTAACTCTCAAACGACTTCCACGCCCACTGTGAAAGTGGCCTGGGATTAGCCATACATTAAATGGTTATATTTAGCAAATTATATTTTTAACTAGCTGCTCTGAAATACGTTGTATTGCCCTTTATATTAACTAATAGGTCGACCACAGCGTCATATTCATACCCAATATAAAAACACTTTCTAAGTAAAAATCACATTAGTGCCAATATTCATGATGATTAGTCGACCAGTCTTGAAGTAACAAGTTTAGTCACTACCCCGTGAAAATACTTTCGTTTTAGGAAATAAAATATATTTTATTCTTTGATATAAATTATTAGTTATCATCGTGTTGAATTTCATAAAAAACTAATATATATTTCAGAGTTATATGTGTAGACAGACAGACAAAAAAATTAAGAAATATTTTTGTACTCTGTATCAATAAAAAAGTAAGTTGATATCTGGAAATTTAACAAAAATCCGTTCAACAATATATAAATTCCCCAATTTAAAACGAAACATTAGTCTGCCGTTTAGTGAGCTTCCGCATCATTCAGCTATATGTATACGGTCGTGGGTTTACCAGTAGGTTGAGTAGACTGGAACTTAGGGCAGCAAATTTTAGACGCGGAAACACAAAAGATTAATGCCTATGCATGTAACTAAATGTTGCTAGATAATATGTTCCATCACTTAGAATCCAGGACTTATATCGATTTGTTTTCTACAATTTACGTAGTCCTATGTAGAATCTAATTATAGAGGTAGGTAGGGACGGGAATTTGAATAATGGAGTCGTATTCGGGGGTGAAACGGAGGTAGAGTAGAAGACAGACGTGTTAAATAAATAAATTATATAACATAAAAATATTATTCGATACTTGGAATTGTAACAAGCGACGAAATTTGGTATCTTTCATGAAGCTGAAGGCAAGGCGCTGTAGAGCAATCCTTTGAAAAATCAAGCAATTTCCTGAGCTACAAGTAAAGTTTTGTATGTTCTTATTCTAGCCGCAGTTACGTGTTGTGTTGCGATCTCCGTAATAACCTCCGATTCGACAGTACAGTCTGTAGTATATACTCCACAGTTTACAAATATATTTAGGACATATTATGCATTTGTAATTAAATATTAGTCGTTACCTGCCCGCTATTCCAAGAATATAAAAGTAAACCGAAAAAAAAAATAACCAAGGGACAATGTATTCCAAAAACGAAATGGCCTAGGATCACCTACGAATATTTCCGCCTCAGTCACAATCTCACCCGAATAAATTTAGTAGTTTTGACGTGATTGACCTTCAAATGACAATGTGAGGCAAACTGGCAAGATAGTAGAATTGACTTATATCTGGTCACACTTTTTGAATTACTAAGTTTTACAATATTTTCAAATGTAAACCACTAGCGCCATCTACATCTATTCTTTATAAAACAAACTTAACAGCATTTACTGTTTGTGCAGTTAGTACATTTGTTCTGTAATAGATGGCGGTACTCTGGTAATATACTATATGTCCTAATTCTGTGTTAGTCGTACAGATGGCGCGTTCTGTTTGACTAATGCGCAGCCATCTAATAATGTATGCAAAAGCAAACACTCCCCCCATACGCTAAACGGGCCAGGAGTATCGCTTCGATACAAACCACGAAGCCGGGGTACGGACGCACGCATCAGAAGATATTTTGTGTGTACTTAATTTATCGACGGAATGTGTATGGACTCGCGAAAGTACAAAGACATTTTGTGTGTGATCTATGAGTGAAAAGATTTAGTTTACACGTACAAATAATATAACATTAATACACCAATTCAATTTAATTGCCAGTCCAAGAGAATTGTGAACAAACATATTCTAGGTAAGTGATCTTAATTGTTTCTGATAATGTAGTACTCGTATGTAGTAACTTTGTTTTTCGTCTATCCGATCTAGTTTTTTTACTTCCTGTTTGTAAATTATTTTATTTACAGCTTTTATAAAAAATATAGATTATAAGTTTGAAAAATAATGCGGCTTTTTAAAAATAAGATTTGCATAACCATTCCATTATTATTTTATATGGTTTTATACCGACTATTTGTTATTATTATTGGTCATAAATTATAATTTGGGTAGTCATTTACATACAGCTGCGTATGTGACATATTAAATTCGAAGTATTAGACATAATTCTATTTGTTTATTGAAAAACTCAAACACAAATTTCATAAATGTAACTGAAATTTTGAATTATTATTACAGTTATTTATATAATTGTAATTGTTTTTCTAACATATACATAAACATCAGTTTACGCTATACTAATAGGTCAGTATAATTTCATATTAGAATATTTAATTGGAAATCACACTCCTGTCTAAAGGGACTTAGAGCATTACATTGACCGACTGAATAATAATTTTTCATTAAGCACTCAACTTTATTATTTACATACAAATACGCGTAACCTAAATGTCTATTCTAAATTCTATCTTGTTTATATGAAAAGCTATGTCTGCGAGTTCTTTCGCGTGAAATTAAAAGTGATTTATTTTTGCCCGTTTTTATGCCTTTTTTCAATACAGCTTTAATACTTACGACTTTTTAAATAGGAATTGGTGCTAGAATTATGTGAAATAGCGTAAAAGCTTTCCTCAATGATTACTCCATCAGACACAGAAATATTTTTTAAAAACTGAGCGATGAAGCAAACAAACTTTTCCTTTTATTTATATAGATATGTTATAATTCAACAGTTTAACGCTTGTTACGTCCGAAGCACGCGGCTAACGACAAGTTCAGCCAAACGCAGTTTAATCCTATTAATTAAAACATATGACGCGATAATCACCCATTAGTAGTGCTTGTGGGATTCACATACTAAATTTCATAGAAGCGACCGCACTGTACTGAGTTTTAAGCGCAATACGATCAATAAGCAATGACGATCAGTTCTGACAGACCTCTTTGTTGAAGACATGGTGTAAAACAACCGTTTAAATCCGTTTCGAATGCAGCTAAAAACCAGCGCTGTGGCGGCTCGGGTTCTGTTTTGAATTTGTATGAGGTTTTAATTTGTAACACTGTATTTATATATTTACACTGTATTGTTTTCTCTTTCTTCTCTTTGCCGTTTCTTTTTTTTTCTCTTTCGATTGGTAGAGAATACCACAGTCAATAAGTCCGCTCTGCATATTGTATATAAAATTATAATAATAAAAGTAATTAATCAATGTGTCGAATCAATTTCACTAATGAAAATTAAGTAAGCTACAAGGGGCTTTGTATTAGTCGAATCGATGTGACTGTATTGTCTTGGAACTCAAGTCCAACAAAGTTGTTCCGGTACATATAACTTAAGTAATAAGTAATGAAGTGTATCTTGTTTGCCGGCTACCTAAGATCCCCCTATAGCTTGGGATTTCATTTACAATGTTGACGTCATCGCAAAGTTCTTTTTTTAACATGTATACTGTTTTTTTTTCGGAACTATTTTTGAGTCTGGGATCCGTTAGGCGATAAGCACCGTCGTACAGTCACCAAAAGACACCGCGACCACCAACAATCCTTCATGTATCTATTACAGGGTGGTAGGGCTTCTTCTAACCTTTTTTTATGGAATAGGTGGCAAATGAGCAAGCCTGTCACCTGATGGTAAGTGATCACCGCCGCCTGTCGACACCCACAAGACTAGAATCGCAGACTGGCTCTCAAGTGTAACTGCCGGAACACACGTATTGGTATTTGGCGGCAGATTTACAACTTGAAGGTAGTAGTTAGCCAGGTGGGCATTAGAAAAAACCCTACCAACAAGCTATAGTTTCTTCACGATGTTTTCCTCCACCGAAAGCTCAAGCTCATTGTAAGTGGTTGGATTCGAACTCACGTCCCATGACGCGGCGGTCCTACACGCGACCACTGAGCTATCATCGCTCGCAAGTAGAAAATCTGCCGCCAAATACCAATAAGTGTTCCGGCAGCTGCACTTGAGAGCCAGTCCCTCCACAAGTTTAGTGTGTCTACCAATATGGGCCGTATCGTCACTTAAGATCACGTAAGATTATGACCATGACGTCGAGTCTCTGCAGTGGGGCAGATTAAGTCCCAATCTTGTTGAGGACTTTGAAAACACAATTAACAGAGACAAACAAAACGCAGACTTTAACCAATAATATGTTGATCCCATAAAGCGCGTTTTGGAGCAAGGTATCGGAAAAGTATGTGGGACTCACTAAAACCTCATCCCTGTATCGTCTATTAGGCTTCATTCTCATAGGTCGATAACTCAGTTGTTATACCGAATACGGGCTATCGACTCATGACAGTAATGTATCTATTACAGCATGCGGGCATTTCCCGCACACGGCCTAACATCCACTGAAGTTCAACGTTTGGTGTAAACCACTCGATCGTACTCGGTTTACTCTATTACTCGTCTATAACGTCTACTCAATTCCCCTCTTTTAAAAGGAGCTGTACCCACATTGCATCCTCTCACTCCCATACCACCGCTAAGTAATCGAGCTGATCATTATTCAGTTCGCACTATTGTATTGTTTTAGAATCTATTTTCAGGTCTCAACTTTCATCACCCATATCATACTACCTCATCGTGTACAGTTGAAAATGTTTTTCACGAACGTGACGCTTTTGAAAGTATAATAAATCTGAAAAAAACAGGATGGTAGCCCTGAAATACATTACAGTTGTTGATTGCTGTAATGTAACATAATCAAACCCATCGTATGGTCGATATCGTCACGCGATACGACCAGATGCTGTAGGAAATGAAGCCGAAGAAACGCTATGATCATACGTTTGTATATCGCACATGGATGTAGTATATATTTTAGTTTAAAAAAACTAAAAGCACGTCCTAATAATAAACCGTATTTCAAGTTTTTACTCTGAGTGTAAAGGTTTTTTTTCTTATGTTTACGCGAATATTATTCATCGAAATAAAACTAATTTAAACGGATTTTATCGCGGTTATTTATTAATTTTGATCCCGACGTTTCGAAAGCTTTTCAGCCTTCGCGGTCACGGGGCGGACTGATCAAAATTAATAAATGACCGGGATAAAATCCGTTTAAATTAGTTTTATTTCAATATGAAGAGTTTTTTCTAGAGCGACATCAATTGTATTGTAAAAAAAATACGTTAGGTTTTATTTATAACATTTGATATCAGATACCCATTACTTTTTTACCGTAAAATTGACATCACTATAGAAAAAAACTCTTGATACTTTTAGATTAATAGATTTTACGCGCGGCTTCGCTCGTGTTAATATTGATTATGTCAAACAAATCGAATGATGCTATAAAAAGTTTCATACAAAGTTTATTCCTCTCTTTACGCCATATCCAATAAGGTTTTCTCGGAAAAAAATATCCTATCAACATCTCCAGGGTCCTATCTATATCTGTGTAAAAAATCATCACAATCGATTTAGCGGTTAAGGCGTGAACGCGTAACAAACAAACACTCACTTTCACATTTATAATATTAGTTTCATAACTAACTATGCCTGCGACTTCATTCGCGTGGAACTAAAAACTATTTAATCATTTTTCCCCGTTTTTGTAACTTTTTTTAATACAACTTTGTTCCTATTGTAGGTAATAGGTAACAGGACCTATTTTAGGTAATGTTAAATATCCTAGAGCCTTCTCAAATAATGCTCTATCGTTAACAAAGAGATTTTTTGAAATCTGATTGTGGGTTTCTAAGATTAGCGCATACAAACAAACAAACAAAATTTTCCGCTTTATAACATCAATTAGCTGACCTAGCAGAACTTGTTCTGCCTTTCCTAGTAGTCAATCACATCGACTACAGCGACATCTATTGCGTTATGATCACTTGTCGAGATAAAAAGTATCCTATCTCTCAAGTTGGATCGAACTGTTCACAGTGTGCTAAATTAGATTAAAATCGGTTCAACAGTTTGGAAGTTCATCGCGGACAAACAATGTGACACGAAATTTTTATATATAAAGATATACGAGTACTTAGATTGAACAGTCAGAGAAGCTCTTGTTAAAGTTTTCTTAATCGTATCAAATTTCCCTTTGTTTCTGTTTATTAACAAGTTTGAGTTTTAGTTATATTAATGAAAATACTTTCGAAACTGTTTTGATGGCTTCTCTCGTTTTCAAGTAATAATTATATTATATTAAACGGCTACAGTTAAAATAGATTCTATTTAATATCGTGAGGAAAATATAGCATGCTGGTAAGGCTGGTTAGCTACCATATTCAAGTTGAAAATCTGCCGCCAAATATAAATAGGTGTGTTCCAGCAGTTGCACTTGAGAGCCCGTCAGTACTATACTGTGTTTACCGTCTTGGGCCTCGTCGTCACTTAACATCAGGTGAGTTTGTGGCCTAACGCTCAACCTGTAAATTATTAAATAATTTAGAAAATCCAAAAGTGCAGGCCTCATAGGACATACCGTTCATTTAATTTTTAAGGAAAAAAAAGTAGTACCATTGACTTATTTTATTAATTATTCTAAGTTTTTATGCAAGCATGATTTATTGCTAGCCACAATAACTCCGTAGATAGTTTTACCTACAAAATCTCGGTCATAATGAAGCGCTTACCTCTTTTTTATGAAGTAACTTTCTACTTGGCTGTATGGTTTCGTCACCTTTGCCTTTTCCTTAAAAAGGAAATAGATGACAATACCCATAGCATGTAAATGTAAAATATGTTTAATTCAAAAATGCGGCTTGTAAAATCCCATTTTATTATTAAACTGCGGGTATCTACTAGGCTATTGATATGACAAAGATAACTGGTTAATATTATTCTTTAAGACAATAAACGAAACCCTGTTTCGATATGTCAATTTTTTTCGGTAGTTATCGTGACCACCTCGTATAAAAAAATCTTCGGGACACCCACGTAAAAAAAATTCAAAACCATTTTGTTCAACTTTGCTAAATAAAATTGTATATATTTTTCAAAATATGATATCAATTTTTAGGGTGTTTTTTAACACACTCTTATTATCGTAGAAATGCAAATTGGTCGTGATAAAGGCAGTGTAAGAGCCAAAAATGGTTTGATCTTGACGTCGCGAGAGTAGAACGCTACCTCAATTACGATGCATACGAGGCGTGCAAAAAATGCATATCGCATTTCTAACACTATTTATAACCATTATAACAACGTATTATCGGAAACATGTAATAGATCCGGCGCGAAATGTTTGCGAGTATAGTCGGTTTATAAAAGGGTTAAATGTAAACAGACCTCGTATAGGAAACGGTATTTATGTAACATAATCAATGGTACAGTTAAACATTTAATTTCAGAACTCAGGAAGTTAGTAAAAGCAAAACACTCCACTTACATTGATACAGCTCACATTAATCATTATGAAAGTGAGTCGATATTAACGAAGAACGACTATACAATAATATATGTTTTTAAATGTATCAGTTTCACCTATCTATCAATGGTAAGGAATCTTTTGAACCATTGTTAGTTCATTTGGTAGTGTGTACGCACGCCGCATCCAGGAACGTGATTCGAATGCACCTGAAATGGGTTTGAGTATTCGGTAATGAAACCATTGCATAGTGGAAGCGTTTAGCTACAACCATCAAGTTGAAAATGTGCCGCCAAATATCTATAGGTGTGTTCGCGCAGTTGCACTTGAGAGCCAGTCTATCTTTGGACACATCGTCACTTAACATCTGCTGCAATTGTGGCCATAACCTTAACTATATAATAAAAAGTGTCTGTGTCAGCTCCGATACACAATTAGAGTTTACTTTTAAGAACAATTATTGTGCAGGTTATGTGAAAGGAGGGTTAATGAAAGCATTTAAAAATATAATCTAACAGTAGGGTAAATAAAAATGTATTTATGTTACTAGCTGTGCCCGCGACGTCGTTCACATGGAACTTAAAATTATTTCAGTACTTCTTAATAAAAAGTGACCAGTGTCCTTTTCCGTGTCACTGGGAATGTATACGCAAAATTTTATTATGATCAGTTGAGCAGTTAACAAATATACTATCTGATGCCCGCGAATCCATCTGTATAGCATTACTACTTTAAGTAGCCTATTGTCATAATCTTAAAATAACATCACTATTAGATCTTGCATTATCAATTTACTTGACAACCTACCCTAGAAGATCACCTAACCTAACCTATAAGTTCACATAATATGCTACTAAAGGCAATGTCTTCGTAAAGTTATTTACTTTAGTAACTTTCATTCATAAGGATAAATATTCCATGCCTACTAATAATGCCCATATATCACATTTTAATTATAAATATTTTTTCTCACACAACACCTTATTCTTACTTGTTTTAAATACCCTAAGTAACAATATTTTTATACACATTACATTTACGTAACACATAGCTTTTTGCCAGCATACGCGGGTAATATATAGATTTGAAAAATTATTTGTTTCCCTTAGAAACTGTTATTCACTACATAAAGGTGTCAAGTTCTATTTTCACGAAGAAAGTAGCTTGTGTCCATCATCATCTTCTTCTATCTCCATATCAAAATTCATTAGATAACGTACATATATATAGTGTTATTTTCGCATATATAATACAGCTCTGACTAGGATTTCGTTCGCATGAATTTTAATTAGGTATATGTCATGTGCTTATAGGACCAATTTTTCAACTTCGTGGTACGATATTATTATGTTAAGAGTAACTGTTTGTACCACCACCTTTTTATTCATATTCACTAATATACTGTTGTTAATTTTATTTATAATTATCTATTTTCATAAATAACACAAGAGTACAATTCTATACCTAATATTACATTGTAATGGGCCGAATTTATACATATTTGAATAAATTATGGTCGGGATTTATTATCTATACTAATATTATAAAGAGGAAGTGATTGTATTTTTGTTTATAACGAATAAACTCAAGAATTAATGGACCGATTTCAGAAATTCCTTCACCATTAGAATGCTACATTAGCCACCCTGAGTGACATAGGCTATATAATATTTTTATATTCAATTTATTAAATAGAATTTTAATTCCACGCGGACGGAGTCGCGGACACAGCTAGTAGGAGATAAATTTTAAATTTTTTTTTTTCGACTTTACGTACGCTGTTAGCCTTAAGGGCTTTGGCAGCTTTACCGAACTTTTTAGGGCGAGTGCTGAGGGCACTCAGCTCCGAGGCAGCGAGCGCAAGGGTGCCAGGATGGCCGAACCTCGGCTTGGGCTGCTGCTGGAAAGTGAACAAGGATTCGCGATCCTAACTAACCAACAGGTCCTAACTTACTAATTTAGTGATCCTAACACGACCTTATGTACTGTTAGTACTACAAATCGTTCGTACTCGAGTACTACTGTGTGTAGAACGCTGATTTTTACTGGTTAATCAATAGAGGGTTTTACACTCGATCGCGCGTGATACTAAGTTATAGTTACCTTCTGGGACACCCTGTACATATTATTTATTTAATCTTTTTTGTACAAGTCTAAACATATAATTATGCATGTCGAACAACTTACCATATCGCCAAATATAAAAAAAAAAATAACCTGGGGAAATGTATTTATGCATCCCCTCCCAGCCCGGGGGGACTGAATGCCAAATATCAAACCTGAAGAAACTATATGTGAAAATATTTTATTTATTTTTTAATTTTTAACGCCTTCGCACTGCCCCTTGTAAATGTAATTTCATAAAATTTGCATGCGAATAAGAATATTTCGGCTAGGCTACCTATAAAAGCTATAGTTAAATATATTTTTTTTATTAACGCCCCCGCAGTCTTCGTTGCTGGTAGAATTATATTGAGTAGTATAAAGTGAAGTTTAGGACAAAACTAATTAATTAAGAAAATTAACAAATTAGTTTTGCTTAAACAAAAATTTTACATGTACCTATATTTGTTAAATATTATAATGTAAACCGTGTAACCCTCAAGATTGTTGCGTAGGTTTGATCTCACGTCCATCGATGTAAGACGCTAAGACCATGAACGTTACGCCATCGAGTGTGCAAAACTCTTATAAGTAATGAACAGTGTAATTTTTGAAATGGAACAGTATATAATGAAATTTTGGATTACATTAAAAGCTCAAGATAATTAAAAAAATATTGTAATATAATAAGATTAACGTTAACATCTCGATAACAGACAATCGAAAATTAAGAATTATCAAAAAAAAAAAAAAAATTGTTAATGTAAGCTGAAGCAGCGCCGCAGTGTTCTGGTGTCGAATCCCAGATATGATAATTATTTATATAATCCAAAAATGTTTTTCCGTGTCTGTATGTATTTATGCTCGTTGTTTATAGTTATTTTACAAAATTTTGAACACTGGCAGATTTCATAATAAAAGAGCCAGATATTCTTTTTGTTGCGTCATATATTTTGTATCTGTGATATTTTCTGAGTTACTAATTTAAATTGAATACTGTTAAATTTGTTCTGAATAAAATCTTTCGAATGATTAACAAATACATTTAAATAAGAATTAATACCGTGTTGATAAAACATCTCCGCAAATGAAGTGTTATTTTGGAACAAAATTGTATGTCATAAAAATGTTTATTATAAGTACACCAAGAAAGGTAAATATATGCTACCCCGGACTTATTTTTAGAACTTTTTAAGCGGAATACTTGTCTCATATATTATATTAATCGAATTTTAAAAATATAGCTAGCGCACGCTAGAGAATTTTTCCGAAAGAATATTATTTTCCCGTATTTTTCACTTTTATCAACACTGCTCTGCTCCTATTATCGGTAGCGTAATGTTACATTGCCTAAAGCCTTCCTCAATAATTACTCTATCAGATACAAAAAGAATTTTCGAAATCCGACTGGTATTTTTCAAGATTAGCGCGTTCAAACCTACAAGCGCTTCCGTTTTATAATATTAGTAATGATTTACATAATTCCAATGAAATATATAACATAAGTTGTTTCACATAGAGGTCAAAGTACGTTGCGCAGCGGAACGTGACGCACAATTTTGATAACGCTCAATTGCACTCCTCGTAAATTTTGATATCACGGGCTATATATGAAATTATTTCATCAGGAGTAAACTCCATAAAGTAATTTTAACGAAACACCGACTAGTTCACTATGTCAGAATCTCCAGTATGTTTAGTAAATCAGCAGACTACTGATGTGCCGTCAACAAACAAGCTCGTTTTTCACCATTTCCATACAATACGAAACTCGGATAGGTAGGTATTGTATGATAGCGTGTGAAATAATAACTATGTATGTCGTTAAAAACGCCGTGACCGATATCGGATATGTAAAACGAGCTTCCGTAATACCCGATATGCGTTCAAGGTATCGTAGCTATGAGTTTTTCTATTTGTATAGACGTTTTTGTCGGTACCAGTGTATGTCTTATTCACTTATTACTGCTGATGATATCGTAAAGATGGCTTTACCCGCGGCTTCATACGTGGACTTGCATGGTGGCAGATCTATTCGTAACTCCCGCCTGCCTAGCACCCACCTATTTAATTAGCGTGGTGTTTACAATCCCAGTCTTACGGACTTCCTCATCGCAACCCGCAAACACATTACCCGGGCTCAAGTCAAAGGGGTATGTGATAACTCATCAGGAGCTAATCACCCAACAACATACTAAAATGCACCACGGTAACATTTCAAACTCCCGTGTCGACAGAGACCAGAGACAACTTACGTGATTCTTCTAGTGAAAGTGATCTATGAAGAAATATACCTGTTTATTTTTTTTACTTTATAAGTTTACCGTTACGGCCTTTATCTCACCTGATCTTAAGTGACAATACTGCCCAAATTGGTAGGCACGCTAAACCTGTGGAGGGACTGGCTCTTAAGTGCAGCTGCCGGAACACACCTATTGGTATTTGGCGGCAGGTTTTTCACTTGAGGGTAGTTGCTAGCCAGGCGGGCATTGGAAAAAGCCCTATCACTATACTATGGTTTCCTCACGATGTTTTCCTTCACCGAAAGCTCAAACTTATTGTAAGTGCTTGGATTCGAACTCACGTTCTTTGACGTGAAGTCGTACACACTACCACTGAGCTATCATCGCTTCAAAATCGATTCTTCTAGGGAAAGTGATATTTGAAGAAAATTACCAATTTTTTTTTTACTTTATAAGTTTACCGTTATGTCCCCAATCTGATCTGATGTTAAGTGAGGATATGGCCCAAGATGGAGGGAACGGTAAGCCTGGCGGGACAATGGTTTTCAAGTGCACCTGCCGGAACACACCTATAGGTATTTAGTGGCAGATTTTCAACTTGAAGATGGTAGCTAACCAGGTGGGTAGCCACCACGCGACTATGTTTTTATCACGATGTTTTCCTTCACCGACAGCTCAAGCTCGATGTAAATGGATTCGAACTCACAACCATTGGCGTGGCGATTCGTACACGCTCCAACTGAGCTGTCAACGCCACAATTACTTTTTAATAGAAAAGTGCCTCACATCGTTTTCTGTACTGTCTGACTGCATACAACATGTATGCAAAATTTTCAGTCGGTCAAGTAATTAAAACGTTGAAACGTAGGAAGCAAATCCACATACGCAATTTCAAAAACAAACAACAACAAACAGACATATCGAACACACGGCGGTTAGTCGATTAAGTGACTTAGAATGACATTATTTGTTTTACATCATACGTTAACTGAATATGAGTGTGCCCACTGCTCAGTGTTCAATATACATAATAGAAATCCGGTGTTTAAGACGTTCGTTCACCTCGGGGGGAGGGATGGGGGGAGGGGGGGGGGGTGAGATGCGTCGCGACTCGCGAGCGCCGCAGGAACTCGCTTACACAGTACAAAATAAATACTAGGGAACGGATATAAAGCTCATCCAGTCACGACAGTATCGTAACGCGTCACTCATACTCCGTTATATTTATATGCTTAGAACTCATCTGTCTACGCATTTGTTAACTTAAGTAGTTTTAAGTTCAAGGTTAAGGTCTTTAAATCCTTTTAGCGCGTGATAAAAACAAAGAGAAAATTATCTTGAAAATTAAGTCTGTTGAAATTCATATTTTTAAAAAAAAACTTAAGTGTTCCGTTAAGTTTTATTTGTATTTTCTAGTGTCGTTACGCAACATCTCCTATTTTTACGAATAGATAAACCATCTATTTATATATAATATTATAAAGTGCAAATGTGTTGTGCGCTAATCTTAGAAACAACCAATGAGATTTGATTTTTTTTCTTATTTTTTTTTTTTGATCATTGAGGTCTCCTTTAGGCGATCTAACATCACGCTTCCACAGATAGAAGCTAAGCTGTATTGAAAAAAGTTAAAAACGGCCAAAAAATATTACATATTTTTAATTCCACGCGTATAACCGCGTGTAAGTTACAATACATCCAGTATCAACTTATACTGTACTATATACATATAGAACTGACTGTTTCAACGCGGACACGATGTCGTATGTTTACGCCAAGGCTTTACAGTGTCGCAGCTATATCGCAAATCACTGTTTCACGTCCCATTTGGATGACCAGTTATATAAACTTTCAGTACAATGTAATCCGAGCGGTTGGAAACGGGAAATCGTTGCGTTGTCGATCCGCACCCCTCGCGTGCCTTGACGCAATATACATTCAACTCCATCCACGCTATATGAAAGAATAGCGCAAAAGAGTCACGCAACGTATGCCGTATATATATATAATGTCAAATTTAATAACACATTCGTGACCTTTCGTTGCTCTTTGACGGGCACGCGGTTTATAACATTAAATTTACTTTCAAAGTTTTGATAGGGAAATCAAAAGTAAAACGCTAATGTAATTAGTTGTAAAAAAAAAAATATGCATATTATATTTTACACGCGGCTACGCTCGCGTTAACATTGATTTTTGTCAAACAAATCGGATAACGCGGTAAAAAGTTTCAATGAAAAGCTTAGCCCTGTCTTTTCTCCCCATATACAATAAGGTTTTCGCGAGAGAAAGTAGCCCGTCACCGTGGAGAGGTTCCCGTTTATCTTTGTGTTTATTCATCATAATCTATTCAGCGGTTTAGACGTGAAAGCGTAACCAACGGACAGACTCACTTTCCCATGTATAATATAAGTTAGGGTATCGCCACAATGCTGTGGTAGCTAGCCAGACAGACAGTAGACAAAACCCTTCATCTATGCTATTGTGTCATCATGATGTTTTTCTCAATCTCAAAAACTCATTGCAAGGATTCTTAAAATTTTACTTACGAAAAAAGCGTTCTGAAAATTTTACTTTTAATTTTCACGTGATGTTTTGCTTTGCAAACAAGTGATGATAGGCATCGAAGCGAGAGAGTTGCGTATCGATACACGAACAATAGGGTCGACCCTTGACCCGTCGACTGTAGGGTGTGATGCGTCCGTGCACGCTCCGCCGGAAACCTACCATTATATGACACTCGAGACGTCATTACTTATGATAGATCACTGACATTTGCTGTTAATTTCCGTTGCCAGCTAACGTAACATAAACAAACGATATCCCGTGCTTATTTGTACTTCCAAATACCTAATAATACCTTGCATGCCCCGTTCAGTAGTTAAAACCTCGAATAAAGACCTCCCTATCATATCAAGGTGTGGGATGAATATGTTCGCAATGAAAAAGGACATGTAGCAATTGTCATGCTAATTGATGTGAGGATCAAAAAACAAGGTTAATATTCTCAAAACGATGACAGCTCAGTTCGTATTGTGTACGGATGCCGTTTCAAGAGACGAGACTTCGAATCCACTTTCAATTAACTTGAGCTTTCGGTGAGGAAAACATCGTGATGAAACCACAGCACGGTGGTAGGGCTTTTTCTAATGCCTGCCTGGCTAGCTGCCAGCCTCAAGTTGAAAATCTACCGCCAAATACCAATAGGTGTATTCCGGAAGTGGCACTTGAGAGCCAGTCCCTCCTATAAAGGCCGGCAACGCATCTGCGATTCCTCTGGTGTTGTGGGCGGCGGTGATCACTTACCACCAGGTGACACATTTACTCGTTTACCGCTATTCCATAAAAAATATGCTTTAGACTATTTAACATCACGCTACCACTATTAGGAGTAAAGCTGTGTTACAAAAAGTTACTAAAACGACCAAAACGTAAATCATGTTTAGCTTCACGTATTCTAGCGCTAGTATAAGCGTAATAATGTTTTTAAACATTTATATAACTTATATATGAACGTGCACAATAAACAGTGTTACTATCAAAGCAAAATCAGATATAGTTAGCTGTTCGAGAGCGGGTACAAGCTGAGACGAGTGACTGCGACAAGGCACGCATCCACGTTATCGCTGTGTGTCCCAAGGCCCGAGGCATGTCGGTTGCCGGAAGCAACTTCCGCCGCCTTCTACGCCGCCGTCTCGTTCGCCGTTCACATTAGAAAACCCTTCAAAGAACCATAAGGGCGTAACTCGAGACAAACAATTAAAAAGATGTTTTTTCTTTTTGAAGTTTAGCGTTGTGGTCACAATTTCAACATGTTAAGTGGCGATGTGACTCAAGATGATGGACACGCTAAGCCTAGTGGAGGTACTGGCTCTCAAGTGCACCTGCCGGAACACACCTATTGATATTTACAAGCAGATTTTTAACTTGAGGGTGGTAGCTAGACAGACGCCAGACTACCAACCGAGCTGTCATCGCTTCAAACATCGATGGTAAAGAATACAAGAGAAATAAACATTAAATACCAATCTTGAGTGACACAATGGCCCATTATTTAGCCACTTGCAGCAGTATAACCTTGCGGTTTTAGTGACAATGATAGGTCAGTGGTAATGTGTATGGATACAGCGACAATGGACGTGAGTTCAAATCTCTGAAATGAGCCTAAGCATCCCATAAAGGAAACATCGTGATATAAATATATCGGCGCAAATATTATATAAGCAGGAAATAAGTTGAAAGTGCTTCAACGAATGTTAGTGCATTACGAGTACATCAACGACTTATGACTAGAGTACATCAACGAATTATTAAAAGTTCTTCACCGGATGTTCGCGTATTACTTGACGGCAGCGCTCCACTATATTATAAAAAGGTGCTACGTAACGCTGGCTAGGATATATCGTGAATATATATGCGATATATGGTGGTAGAACTCTTTCTACCACCCTCAAATTTCAACCTAGAGTACCATGTCGTCAGCAAAACTGAAGATGGGGATATATACTTACTCGTCGTTGTATGGATTCCCCTTTTTACTTAGTCAATTATATTTACAACGTCTTTCAATGCAGTAATGAATAATTCAACAGACATATGACATCTCGTCTGACACCTCGGTGCATCTGAATATATATCGAGGTCTGAAGTGCTTTGTAGTTCGAACTGATAAACTTGACATCGCTGGAGAGACTACAGTATAGCCTTGGTTTTGACTTAATCCAAGGCTTTCTCGTAGTCCATAAACGTTAATAAATGTGGCAATTTATATTTAGGTCGATTGTATAGTTTGCAGAAATGTATGTTTTATTATGATTGTTAAAAAATATTGGCTAAATAACCATATAAACAGTGTTACCAGATAAAAATTTCAAACTACCGTTTTAGCAGATTAAAATTGCCGTATATTAAATGCAATAATCTTAAATCTATTATTAAAAGTACATTGTATCAATGTAAAAGAAGAAAAAACGTTGTTTAATATTTTAATACTTATTTTTTATTCTTTCAAAAGTTCCACATCTTGGTTATAAGTACAAAGAAAGAAGAAAGTTTTATTTATCCACCACACAGCAAATGATAATTAAAAGAAAATAAAATAAAACTACAAAATAAAACATATATAAAACTTTTTTTTTAATCAACAGTACATAACAGCAAAATCAGAAAATAATATAATAAAAAGAAACCTAATGTGTGGATAAATGAGTACTGATCTCAGCATAACAGCTACGCTGATATAGTGCAGCGCTAATATTCTCACTGGACCCTAAGTACAAGAAGTCATTTTGTTATCATATCATTTGGTGGTGAAATATCAACACAATATCCATTTCTCTGAATACATTTTGGAGCAAAAATGTTTCCTTTAATAGTCTTTCTTATCATACTATTTATTTTCTCTGTTTAAATGTCATTTACTTGACTGAGCGATCTCTCACATGCAGCATTGGAGTGAAGCAGTTTACGTAGACTATTATAAGTACCGTAGAAAACAACACGGTAATAAATCTTTACCGTATACCGTGTTTTGATCAAAAACACTGTGCATCTACTACAATTACCGTGTACCTGGTAACACTGCATATAGTTAGTGCCTTATATACTGCTATATCTAAATAACATTTGTATAGACCAAACAGAAGTACGAAACTCTATCTTGGTAGTGTAGATATTTTAGCACGCTTATACTGTATGCGTATGTCACGGACACAAAAAACAATGGTTAAGTAGAAAGTTGAACTCGAGGGCTCAGGGGTCCGTGATATTTTAAAATAATATTGTTTGTAAAATATGCAATGTCTTGAAGTTGCGTAACGTTTTCGACTCACAACGGCCCGGCGCGTGTTTAAATGGTAAACTTTTATTTAGCCAAACGTTCGCATAGTAAACTAACAGTAAAAACATGATTTTTGAACCTATTCAATCCAGATGGATTATTTTTGGATTTACAATTATTACCATCGGTCGCAAGACCTCCCATCGTGCAAGATTTCTGTAAAAGGCTCCGTATATTTGGATAATAAGTGAGTGAAATGGACACATTTTGGGCAGCAGCAGGTAAACATTTTTGAGAATGAGGTTCAAGAACCTGGATAAGAAACGAGAACATCTGAAGACCAGACCTCCTGTGCTCATGTCTTTAAATTCCTCGTACAGCGACCCCACGAGTCGTATTAAAAAAAAAAAATCGCCTGTGTCGTGCTGTAAAGATTAGCCAGTCAATTAAATTAGAACAGAGACTGCCCAAGGTACGTCGGACGTACTCAGGTATCTTCACTCACGGAGGCTCTTTTCGTGCACTCCATATCTTACAAGATGTGTGTGTATATCTTAGAATTATGCTGATGGAGTTTGAACATGCCCGAAATGCGCACGTGCCTTCACCAACTAAATTGGATATACCGGCCACCACAGAGTGCATCCAAGGGCAGAACAACTTCGCCCTGTACCTTGGTATACTTGTCCAGGAAATGGACAGTCACTGTAGCCGAAAACCTGGCCAGGTTTACATCAGCAAGCGAGTGAGATTTCAACGTTCCTTTTTATGGCGTTAACATAGAAACTTGATTGTTTTTTTTTTGTCTAAATGGGGCTTTGGATATGGCCTTTTTTGATCGTGGGTAATTGTATTTATGCATCCCCTCCCAGCCCGGATAAGAGGAGAATTGTGACGACAGGAAATCTTACCAGATCTTTGTCAACATTTGAAGATGACGAAACAGTGTGTAAAAACTAAAAGTTCTATTATTGAGTAACTACTTGAAATACATCAGCACTCCCCTAAAATTGATACGGATATAATTCCGAGTAGCAGCTTCTATTTTTACGGAATCTATTTATATACGTAGCGTGTATCGGCTTACGGCATGACGCCGTGTCGGTGCGGTACGGTGCTGCATACTGACGAGGCATGTGACCAGCCAGAGCCAATTATTATACCTCATTAGGTAGTTACAAAATCGATGATAGCTCAATGGTGGTGTATATGGACTCTACGTTAAGAGACGTGACTTCGAATCCACCTACAATGAGCTTGAGGTTTCGGTGAAAGAAAACATCGTGAAGAATCCATCCAGCTAGCTACCACCGTCAAGTTGAAAATCTGCCGCCAAATACCAATAGGTGTGTTCTGGCAACTCCACTTGAGAGTCAGTAAGCTTCGTTTTCAGAATACCATAGCTGCCCTGATTTGGTGTAGCAATCATACTGAGACTGGTTCTCATTACATTTATATTTCCAAAAAACTCCGTGCTCGTCTTGATTTCATGATTATACTGTGAAGGGACTGGCTCTCAAGTGTAACTGCCGGAACACACCTATTGGTAATTGGCGGCAGGTTTTCAACTTGAAGGGTGGTAGCTACCCAGGCGGGCATTATAAAAAGCCCTACCACCATGCTATGGTTTCCTCACGATGTTTTCCTTCACCGAAAGCTCAAGCTCATTGTAGGCGCTTGGATTCGAACTCACGTCCCTTGACGTGAAGTCGTACTCACTACCACTGCTATGCTAGAATCAGTTGTTTGTTAGATTGAAGTTAAGATAGATTAACCTTCAATTATACTCGTATGTTACTTACTTTGTTTTCATTTATTACAACTTCACTGTAAAGTTGTTTAGATAGATTCCGGAAGTGGATAATAGGGGCTACAACACAGGTTTAAACTACAATAGCTACCTACTATCGGCCTCATTTGTATTTTTTATTTGTGATAAATAAATAAATAAATAAATTCATCTATACACAACGCTGTTTGTTTTCGTGTAGCTATGTTGTGTTGCTTACTTTTTATATATATAGATGTACTGTGTGGTCGATGAATAATACTTTCTTACTCTATAAGACTTAGAATAAGGTCTCTGATCACCCATGGATACACTGGTTCCAGAGATCGATCTTGCGCCCCGAATATTTTATTCCTGGTACACATACAGGAAGACATCGCTAATATCTAGGGGATTTGTGGCGGGCGGGAAACTCGCGAGTTCTAACTATCCAATCGGCTCAGGGGTTGATGTCTCCGTCGTTAGTGATTCTCCCGACAACCGGATACAAATACACGACTGCGTACAGCATGCGGTAGTCGCTATTGCAGACACACTAATACCTGTTTACACTATACCGACTGCAAACGGTGCCATGAGCATGCTCTTCCAGAGAACGGTGAGTGCTCCAGCCAAAGAAATCAACTCCAACATTAAGATGACCATACAAACCAAAGACTTGGAAACAGTATAAAGATAGAAGAGGAGTTTGCAGCAACCGGCCCAGGAGGTCAATGGTTTATAAAAATAATAATAAGAATTATGAAGAGTGCTTGGAGGTGGGGCTTTTTCTGATGCCCGCCTGGCTAGCTACCACCCTCAAGTTGCAAATCTGCCGCCGAATACCAATAGGTGTGTTCCGGCAGTTACACTTGAGAGCCAGATCCTCCAAAGGCTTAGCGTGTCTACCAACTTGGGCCGTATCGTCACTTAAGTTCAGGTGAGATTATGACCGTAACGCTAAGCCTTATCTATAATAAAAAATTCAAAAAATAGTGTAGGAAAAACGACTCCCTTTTTTTATTGTTTCTGCATCTTTATAACAAGATATAATTCTAAGAAATCGTAAGCAATCCGTATCGATTATATAATGATTGTAAACATTTGCCGGTTGTGATAAGCTGGTTACCGCGCTGAGCTGTGGCGTCGAGCGGCTAACGAGGTCGACCCACCAGGCATTCAGTGCTTATTCAAGATAACACCAATTAGCTTCTTGTATAGTTCAACTGATATCTAGAATGTTATCAGATTAATTAATGCAAGCAGAGTACACTGTTGATATAGGTGTCAATTTAAATTATTATTTTTTAATTAATTCACTACTTTATATTATAGGTACACATATGAGAGGTCACGTGATCCGAGCAAAGATGATAATGATATTGAGAGTAAAGTCAATTGATATTATAAATGCGAATGTTAGTTTGTCTGTTTGTCACGTTTTCGCGTGTAAACCGCTGAATCGATTATGATGAATTTTGGTATAGAGATAGATTGTACCCTGGAGTCGGTTATAGGCTTCATTTTCTCTCAAAAAACGTATAGGGATCGGGGTAAAGATTAAAATAAGACCCGTATATAAAACACTTTCTCCATTTCTTAGTACGTTTCCCGTTGGCTTCTTTCAGCGTTTTCTGTTATTATAAATATATTACTTTACTATAGAGAAAGACTTTGTACTATTTGTAATACT
This sequence comes from Actias luna, assembly GCA_039707435.1. Taxonomy (NCBI): domain Eukaryota; kingdom Metazoa; phylum Arthropoda; class Insecta; order Lepidoptera; family Saturniidae; genus Actias; species Actias luna. The sequence continues at coordinate 18,828,375 of JAZHAC010000001.1, read as the reverse complement.
TTACAGGTTTTAATCACAATCTCACCTGATGATAAGTAACGATGAGGCTACAAATGGGGGGCTATTTAAGCCTAGTTGAGGGACTGGCTTTCAAGCGCAACGGCCGAGACATACCTATAGATATTTGGCGGCAAATTTTCAAATTAATTGTGATAGCTAGCGAGGTTGGCATTAGAAAATGCTAATTAGTTTTTCTTTTTACTTTAGGTTTACGCGTTATTGCCATAATCTCACCTGATCGTAAGTGACTATACGGACCAACTTGGTGGACACGTTAAACGTGTGGAGGAATTGGCTCTCAAGTGCAACTGCCGGAACACACGTATTGGTATTTGGCGGCAAATTTTCAACTTGGGGGTGGTTGTTAGACCTACCACCATGCTATGTTTTCCTCACGATGATTTCCTTCACTGAAAACTCAAGCTCATAGGTGGATTCGAACTCACGTCCCTTGACGCGAGGTCGTACACACTGAGCTACCATTGCTTCAAACTATAGTTTCATCACAATGTTTCTTATAAAGCATGATGCTCATTGTCTCGAATCTTAGTTTATATACGCGGCGTCCGAACACGGTGCCATACGCCGTCATTAAAACAATAAATAAATATAGAACTATACTGATATCCGAAACTGCATAAAAACGCAATTATTTCAATTAGTTACGCAATCCACTCGATAACCTTAGTGATTGACGTTTTCATTCGAAAATAAAAGCATGATTAATTTTATTTATCAGACGCTGTTTAAGATTTATGCATCATTTTCAAACATCCGGGATATGTGTCGTTTTACCGTAGGAATGTATAAACTAGATTATTGTTATCACACGTATTATATAATACAAGATGACCTGAAGATGTCTTGTTTTTTCTAATAGTTAATACCTACCGCAGCGCAGTTTATCGAAGTCAGAATCCTATAAAAATCAGGTTACAATTGACTATGCTGTAGGCTTTCGTACATAGATATCGGTTAAGTAGGTCATCTATTATTTTTACTTTTATTTCCTATTCCGGAGCTTTTACAGCTATTGAAGCGATGATAGCTCAGTGGTAGTGTGTACGACTTCGCGTCAAGGGACGTGAGTTTGAAGCCAACCACCTACAATGAGTTTAAACTTACAGTGAAGGAAAACATCGTGTGGAAACCATAGCATGGTGGTAGGGCTTTTTCTAATGCCTGCCTGGCTAGCAAACACCCTCAAGTTGAAATATCTGCCGCCAAATACCAATAGGTGTGTTCCGGCAGTTGCACTTGAGAGCCAGTCCCTCCACAGGTTTAGCGTGTCTACCAACTTAGGCCGTATCGTCATTTAAGATTAGGTGAGATTATGGCCATGACGCTATGCCGTAACTATAAAAAAAAAACATATTTTAATAACCCAATCTATTAGGTCGCAAATAAAAACGAAATTAGTAATTTACCAAATCATTTATGGACGAATAAACGAACTAAAACAATGAAGCCATCGGTTAGAGATAGTAAGAGATAGGTAAGAGATATATAACTAGTAACATACGAGCCGCGAACTCATCCAAACGATGTATAATGAATACGTGTATAACAGTTTCGGTGCGACCAAACATTCGGCCGATTATGCCGAAACCGATACTGTTAACGAAAGTAGATCTTTTGGCCGAAACCGAAAGCTCGGTCGGACGTTACTAGTGACTGTCAAAACTTGTCACTTAAAAAGGCGATATCTTATCTATTGTTTCATTATTACAACTACCCGGGGCTCATTTACTGCAAACAATGAATCTATCAGTCTATACCGGAAATGGGGTTCACTACCTATCGCATCATTAATCTACTGACGTTGCGTTATCGAAATATAACACTTGGTTACTAGAATAGTCATTAAGATCTAAATACTATTCCACTAATAATTTGCGCCTCATTTCATTTTCCTTATATGTTGTTTGAAATAATACCTTCTTAAGTTAATATTAATTCGTTTTTCAAAGAACCTTCGGCTTATTATTCGGTATTCAACAAATTTCATTATATTTCGTAGAATAATGAATATCTAGGTTTTGTTCAAGCGAATAAGCGACTTTTACGTGTATTATTAATAATATAATTATTTAATTTTATATTAACACATACATAATATCACGCCTCTCTCCCATAAGGGTAGGCAGTGACCACATCCTTCCACTTGTTACGATCCTGACCTACATCTTTCGCTTCTTCTACTTTCATAAGCACCTTCATACATGCTCTTCGGTTACGGGTACTTTTGACCTGGTCTTTCTTCAGAATGTCCTCGATCTGATTGAGATAATATCGCGTAGGTCGACCCTTACCAGCTTGCCCAGTCACACTCGCCTTGTAAATTTGTTTCGCTGATCTTATTTCATCCATCCTCTCTAAAAATTACTAAAAATTAATTAATAAGTTTTGCCCATTTTTTTTTACTTTTTTCAAAACAACTTTCTTTATATTCATTGTAGTTTGATATAAAATAGCCTAAAGCCTTCGTTAAAGATTGCGATGTCGAATACAAAAGGAGTTCTTGAAATTCGACCTGTAGTTTCTAAGAATCGAGCTTTCGAACAAACTTTTCAGCTTTATAATATTAGTATAGATGAAGAAAATCATGAAATAAACGTCTAGTGATTTGTATCGTTATAATTAAAATTTCGAAGGCAAATTTGTACTGCGGAAAGTCATTATAAAATGATATTCTGCGGTTAGAGGTAATACTTATTTTCTTTATTTCTGGAATAGGCGACAAACGAGCAAGTGTTTCATCAGATGGTAAGTGATCACCGCCGCCCAGGGACACCCACAACACCAGAAGAATCGCAGGTGCGTTGCCGGCCTTTATAGGAGGGACTGGCATTCAAGTGCCACTGCCGAAATACACCTAATGGTATTTGGCGGCAGATTTTCAACTTGTGGGTGGGTTAAGCCAGGCGAGTATTAAAAAAAACTCTACCAACATGCTTTAGTTTCCTCACGATGTTCTCCTTCATCGAAAGCTCAAGCTCATTTTTGGTGGTTGAATTCGAACTCACATCCCATGACGCGGCGTTCATACACGCTACCATTATGCTATCATAACATCTTCTCGTAGGCATTTCGAGATCGATCACATCCCGGTAAAAAGAGTTGGTCAACTTCTAATATCATATCATCTCGACTCAATCTAATACCATAACTTGTCAAACGACGAAATCTCCTAATTTAAACCGCAGTTGTGGGATCAATTCCATCACTTACCATCAGGAATGACTTCAATGTTAACATAATACTAGCTTTTACCTGCGGCTCCATTCGCGTTAATATTGAGGTATGTTCGTTTCAGGTAGGTATGCAACGACAGTCTCTCGGGAGTTTAAAGTGTCGCCGTGGTGCGTTTTAGTGGCTAGTGTTGGGTGATTAGCATCCAATGAATCACCACATGCCCTCGCACCTTTGACCTGAGCCCGGGTAATGCGTTTGCACGTTGCGTCGAGGAAGTCCATAAAACTGGGATTTTAAACACCACGTTAATAAAAAAAAACATGCGTGCGTACAAATTACACATGTCAGAAGTGAAACTTCTTTGGCGAACTAATTTATAAATCTTGTTTATATACGACGTTCGCTCTGTCTCACTTTTTCTCTCAATCTTTCTCACTCGCTTGCTCCCTACTCTCACTCCACGGCTAGTTGCTCATGCTACGTTCGCCCTGTCTTACTCTCTCTCAATCGGTCTCGATCACTCTCTCTCTCTTTTCCGACACTTCCGTTGCATACCGGCGTGACGTTTCATCTGTAAAAATTTTACCCTCATGCGCCTAAAGAAGTTTCACTTCAAAAAAGCGCTACCAACATGCTATAGTTCTCTCACGATGTTCGACGCACATGCGTTATCATTACTCACGACCGTCACGCATTGTCCGTCAGAGCTTCAAAAACGTCGTTTCGGAACGACACCCGATCGTACCGAATGCACTATCTAGTACACAGTACCAACAATACCTCCGTGTTACGTACTACTTAAATGGTTATTTATTTATATAACTGCTAATGGATTTGTAAACATAGTTTAAGCTTCCCAGTGTTACCGAATAACTATTTAATTAAACAATAGGTAAATGTAGGTAATTATAACCCATTCACTGCTTCGATCTCGATTTTTATTTCTTTTCGTTAGCGATTTTAGCTGTATTCTTGTTTAATTGTTTGCCTGCGATATAGCGGTAAATTTACTTGAACATTTATTCCAAGGACATCTTCATTTAATAATTTCTCCGTCAATTTATTATATTTTACCGATTTTAATGTATATTAAATACTGTGTCCGCTAGTTCTTTCACGTGAAAATAGGTATGATTATATAATATATGCCCGTTTTTGTGTCTTTTTTCGATACATCTTTGCTCTTATTGGTAGTAGCGTGATGTTAAATAGCTTAAAGTTTCTATCAAAGATTTCTCTATCAAATATAAAAATATTATTTGAGATCTGATTGGTACTTAGTAGGTGTAGCACGTTCAAACAAACTTTCCGCTCGATAATATATTACAGATAATAAATACTTTTTGTAAATTATATACGGTGTGTTCTTCGGTATCGATGTACGTTCCGTCCATTCAGCATTTACAATGCTCAAAACATGCCTTCATTCCTTCCAGATTACGACCGCGGATGTTGTGATCGCAGAGAAATATTCTCTAATGGCGTCGACATTATCGTATGATAGTAGAGCTTTTTGTAATGCCCACCTGGCTAGCTACCACCACCTTCAAGTTGAAAATCTGCCGCCAAAAACCTATAGGTGTGTTCCGGCAAATGCACTTCAGAGCCAGTCCCGTCTCTAGACTTAACGTGTCCACCAATCATTATAGGCCATATCGTCACTTAACGTCAGGTGAAATTGTGATCATCACGCTAAACCCATATAATATTTAAAAAACTTAGACTTGAATAAGTTAATAACGCCAAAACGGAAGTATAACTTCCAACTAACTACACGGTATATTAAGTAGCCGCGTGTATCGTACGGTTCAAGCTAAAAGTTCATTTTCAATAATCCGTCAGATCATAACGTCCTAAAAGCTCATAACTTCAAAAATACAGTACAATTCACGCGCAGTAAGCTCGCATGTGACCCCGCGTCGGTCGGTGTACCTACCTTTCGTTCTTTTCATACGCATGTTATATAACCGCCGGTGATATATTGTGTAGTGACAGAATGCCTCGGCCGTGGTTTCTCGTGTACCCGACACATGCCCCGTGTGGGAGGACAAGTTCCAAGTGTCTGGGCGGCACGCTGCGAAGCGCCCGTCTTACTCAACTTGTTTTATTGAAGTACTCGCAACGATAAACATGCGTTCTTTAACTAATCTACTTATTTACGATCCTAATCCCGTAAGCAGGATGAATTCAGCGTCATTCCATCGAATTCTTCATCAAATCGAACGCTTTCTTTTTCTTATAAATCCATTCGATTTAACTTCGACTTTACGCCCTAAAAATGCACTTATGGACGTCAAAACACTACCACAGATTCGAAAAATTGTCTAATACCATCGAGAAAAATCGACAGGGAACTAGATTTCGTGTAACTTTTTTATGTGTACAAAATTTTACAATTAATAAACAGTTAATATGACGCAAGTACAAATATTAAGTCGGTTCAAGAGATTATTATCATCCACACATTTATCAATACAGCTATGCTCCTTTTGATGGTAGCGTGATGGTAAATAGCCTAAAATCTTCCTTAATCATTGGTCTATCAAATACAAGACAATTTTTTAAACCCAACTGGCAGTTCCTAAAATGAACCCCTGCAAACAAACACACATGGCGCTTTATAATATTAATATAAATTAGTGATCACAATCACAACTGATTTTATTTATAACAATTTATATTTTAATTCCAACATTACTGCAGATGCTTGATTGCTCATTTCCAACTTGATCACTATCCAGAACCATAGAAAACGCCTTTCCGCCACGTTAAAACGCACGGCTTTAGTATATAATTATCTTATCAAACTTGTATCTCTTATGCATAACATATGTCCCCTTAACTCCTTCATTAAAGGCTGTCAAATAATAATTTAAATTAAAAAATCAACATTCATTGCTAAGTGCTAAGGTTCTATCATACCGGTACGAATTGATGGGCCCTTTTTGAAGGGCGTGTTACTGTTAGATTAATATTAGGTTTCCTGACATATCTAAATATGAAGGTTAAGGTAAAACGAAATCTTCAAGTTACTACTTTTCCAATCCGTGGATGTTAGCTATCTGTGGTAAAACCAGAAACTTGTGCGAGACGTGTTTTAGTTATTATTTAATACAAACGTTTGTGTATACACAGTTCTGCGAATGAACACATCAAAAGAATACGATTCTAATGTTTTGAAAGTTCAAATAATCCTCTAGCAAGATGTCGGCTCTCTTATTAGAATTGACTACGAAATTATTTTGGTATCTCAAAATGCACGTTTTGATTTAAACAAACTAAATGCTTAAGGAAATCTGTCTGTTTGTTAAGTTTTCACATGTAAGCAAACTGAATACCAATTTCGTTATATCTTAATATTGAGATAGATTACATCCTGAAGAAATATATTGGCTACCTATTACCGAAAAATTTGATTCAGCGAAATAAGAAATGAAAGCTTTTGTTGAGAATGCATAATTTCTAAAATAAGAGATATGGACATTTATTTAGAAGTAATGTTCTAAAATCATTATTTTAAGACGTTAGAAATTTGTCGACAGACTTTTAACTTGATCAAAAAGGCATTATAAAATACATACCCTACTACTGCTTTGACCAAATTCTTTTTTATATTACCGGAAGATCAGTCTCATTGCAGGAATTTAAACTCAGATCCATCAATATGGTGTACGTACACTTAACCACTGAGCCATCATTACTTACTGTAATAATTGCATATTTATATATCTTTAGATACGTATAAATTACTATACAAAGAAAAGGGCATACAATATATCTAGTGTTTTTTTAATTTGAATAATGCTTGTTCTTAAATAATATAAACAGTAGCGGCCCCAGATATAAGCCTTGAGGTACTCCCAAGATGATAAATATGGGAGTAGATAATAACTCACCAAAAGCAACCATTTGACTACGAAATGATATATAATATTCAACCCAACGAATTAAGTTACCATGGACTCCATATTAAATAGACCATGATTTACTTTATGTCAATAAAATATTAGCAGAGCACAAACACACTAAGCACGTAGTATCTAGACCTCAAACTTATTACTATATATACTATAAATGTAAGAGCCGCTGCCTGTTTAACACATAATTTTCACAAACTATATCATATCTACACGTGATAAAAATTCCAATAGATTGCTTAAGACTTCATCAAGATTAATAAGCGAAAGTATAAGTGTCACATTTATATCGAAAGGTTCGTGAAGGAGAACGCAAACAAAGAGGACCTTGCCCAATAAAGCAATGCCCTTGTCACTCAACGACAATCTAAATCGTTATCAGATGTATTAATTTTAATTACTATCAATACACCTGTACGCTAATTAAAAATAATTCCTTACTATGATATGTTTTATTACGCAAGAGTAAACGAGATTGATCTGTTTGTTTTTTTTTTCATTAGTAGTTATTTTCTTATTATAATAGGGTATTCGAAAATACAGAGTCTGCCGTTTTTAATAAATGGATATCTGATTTTTTTATTAAGCTAGTTTTTGTGCTATCCCTTTACGCGATAGGTGGCGCTATAGTTAAGATATTGACTACTGCAAAAACTAAAACGTCTACCAGGCAAGAAGCTAGATAATCTGTGCAAAAGAAAATCAAAAATAAAGTAGTGTCATAAGTGGCGCTATAGTTATTAACTACCGCAAAAAGAAGAACGTCTGTAAAACGACTTACTGGATAGTGTGTAATAAAGAAGATTAAAAATAAAATACTCTCACAAGTGGTGCTATAGTTAGGTTATTAACTATCATTAAGAGTAGAATCTCTCTAAAGCGAGATACTGGATAACGTGTAAAAAAGAAGATTGAAAATAAAGTACTGTCATTGGTGGGGCTATTGTTATTAACTACCACAAAAACTAGTACAACGCCTGCGAGGCGAGATACTGGATAATATGGAAGCAGAGATTGATAATAATGTAGTGTCTTCAATTTTCAAATACACGTGAGACTTAATTCGTCTATATCAATTTAGGTAGGAGCTCATACGGACGTCAGTAAGAACCATAATATGGACTACGCAAATTGAATACATCGAATTTTTGTGTTGTTTTCAATTATTACTACGCCCTTAATGAAATTGTGGTGAACTCTAATAAATGCAGAACGAGGAAAGGACAATACTTCGAACACGTTTAATATTTTCTTATTTTGTTTTTAAAATGACTCTATATTTTTTACCTCTATATGTTTGTCGTAGCAACAAAGAAATCAACATGCTTCCTGATTCCAGAAAGTATGTATGCGGTCAAATCTGTAATTTACATGTAAAACTTTCTGCTGATTAGATGTTGAAATGTATATTACTTTGCACTTCCGCTTAGGATTGATTGGCCGCTGCCGGTTCATCCGACGTTGGTGGATGGTTGGATCAAATGTGCACGGAGCTCCTCAGATCGATGTTTACTCTTCCGATGGAGCGCATTTGATCCAATCATCCACCAACGTCGGATCAACTGTCAGCGGTTAATCAATTCAAGTGGAAGTGGAAAGTAATATACCCTTCAACATCTAATGATGGATTTCCGCAAAGTAACACCTTCATCAATCAAATTTCTACTGGTTTCTTAATTCATTCGATTTTTAACCGGTATCCTATTGGAAAAATGCCATATATTCGAAGAAGTCTAGACGGTCAATCTTGATAGTAACAATACACCAGTCAAGTAGTATTAGCATTTATTCACCAAAAATATGATTTCCTTATAAGATACTTCATACGTTAGAAGGTCGTAAAAACTATATTGATCATTTAACTAGAAGAATGTTACGTATGAAAACAGTGGCAGAACACGGAAGAAGTTACGGTTATACTATGTGAGTAACAATAGAGAACCAGTTCCAAAAGGAGAATGGAAGGAGAAGATAAGTTAAGCTTAAGAATTAATAATCAAGAAAGAGGATTAACTAAAATAACTTGTGAAGGAATGGATCCGTAACATACTTGTAATAGTCATACCACGTTAACATAAATTACATTTCCAGATGTATCATAGACAAATGCGATTGTAATAAAACCATGTGTGTTACAATTCCCACAATAGCTACGCCTTCTTGTTTCGACTGTGTCATAGATTTCTTCCGTTCGTTTTGTTGTCTTTCAAACATGTGAGGATGTTTGATGTTACTGTTTTCGTCATTTTTGGACGATGTTTTTTTTTTGTTTTTGTTCTCTTTGATAGTATATCAGAATATGCATTTGCGAGTCTTGCATGTTTAATTCTTATGATCGTAACGGTTATAGTTAAAATGTTTACTAATTTCGCAGATATAGATGCATAATTCTCGTTAATTTTTAATTACACAGTCGTAACATTAGTGTATACTGGTTGACCCTTGCGAATATTTTGCAGATTCACTAATTATCAAACACCAAGTAGTACTTATTTGATCTAATTTCGTAATAGATTAATTTTCCTAATAAAATTAAAATAATAACTATTATGTTAGTTGAATAGCTTGTTAATAGACAGATGTTGATGACTTATCAAAAAAATAATAAAAAGACTAAAACGCTTATTTTAATCTATATCTCTATTTTTCACCAATGGCTTAATAAATTAAGCATATGTTTTAAAATGAGTAATTTTGACCAAGAACTAAGTAAGATGTTGCGTTTCCCGCACAAACGCATTTCAGAAATAATATAATTATACTAGCAACCCTTTCCGACTACGCATGGGTTATTGTGTTAATTACAGATGATAGACGTAAACCATTGCCCATGTTTAATAGATCTTTTTAAGAGGAATAATTCTAATAAGAATAAGGCTAATAATGCTCCATGATTTTCCCGGCTTCTCGAACAAATAACGTCATAATTCAGCCATGTTGGTAAAAACCTTATGAAAATCCTATGGATAATTTTGAGCTACTCGCGTTTAGACCTGGCGTTGGACTTTATAATATGTACAGATGATAATAGAGTGCACGTGTATATGACAAACAGACGCCATGACAGATTCCATCCGTATCTAGTGGACATTCCTACGGTTCACAGGAAACGTTTAGCTTCCTCATTTATAATGCGAGGGGCTATGTACCAACCTATGTATTCCTGTACACATGTAACCTGAGAATATTTAAGGGAAAAGTGAACCCATATTTATTGTGTAGACGGTAGATCTTCGTTTAGCATCACGTATATAATTATTTGACAAGTACATATAGATATTTTTAACTTGAAATTTGGCATGTATATTCCTGTCACAATGTAGTCTTTTTTCGAACTGGCATACGCTGTTAGCCCCAAGGGCTTTGACAGCTTCACCGAACTTTGACAATATGGTCCATCTAAGAACCGATTTTAGTACCATGGGTGGTTATTGGGAAAAATATAAACGAAGTTTTGTTACATTGACGCCGTAGTGGTAGTCTGTAGAAACCATTGGTCGATAGACGTCAGCTTAGATTTTAGCAATAAGCCTACACTTTCTGTGAAGACAAGCGTCGTGATGAAAACTTCAAGATACGAGTTGGTTAGATACCATCCTATTTTTGTTAACGTAGGAAAAAAATACATTTACCGGAGTATCGGGGCCCTCCTGCTGCTAGTTACAGAAATCTAACTTAGGTACCCAAAACAAACAGACATACAACACACACTGTGGATACTTTATTATCCTTAAAAGCATTTAGTCTAGTCTGAATACAATTTAATCTAGTAAATGTATACGAAGTTTGAACTTCTTTGGTGCACCTTTAGGTTAATAGCAGGAGGCAACAGATTTGGTTTTTAATCAGACAATAAATTGTATAGAGGAAGGATTATATTGCACCAGATAATTTAATCTCTCGTCAAAATTCAATCACCAACGCAATGCAGTCTTTGTATGATAATGCTGCGTTCTATTTATGGAGGCGGTTGTTCTCGAGATATGCACAGGTGTTATCATTTAAATAAATCTGATGTCACAACATAAGGCTGCACTCGCACTGCGGATATTATAACTGCACGGTTTATTCACGCAGTGCGAATAAATTATCGCCGGAATCAGCAGTGTTAATTGCGCTATTCAATCCATTCAACCGGATGATATTCCTGTCAGTCATTCCATAAAGATTGCCGCAATTATCGGCCAAGCGCTGGTTATTTAGTCAACTTTGCGTATGTTACGCTATGTATACGCTGCTTCTCCTACTGCATACTCCCTTTCAAGAACTCACAGTGTCGGCTATCTGTTCTAGAAGTTATTCGTCTCGTTTTCTTTTACTCTAAGCACTGATTAATGCGCGTACCTTAGTTTTCTTTATCTTGTAACTAATTTTCAATATATTTATTTAATCATTACCGGTTTGTTTTTTATTCGGCTGATGTAGTTACAACCTTTATATGCAGAATTTTACTATCGTGGAATTTTATAAAAGATTGCAAATCTTTAGGGTTCTTACATAGAATTAGCAAGATGATGAATCTTTTAGTTAAAACTGTCAAGGAACTGTTGTAACTACCAAAAAATCGCACACTAAGTTATTTGTTAATAATTAATTTCATTTTTAAAGAAAATATATTACGCAAAACGCCGCCAATATTCTATAACATTGAGCCAAGTAACGAAGATTTAGGTACGAAAGTTAAGAAGATTAAGTTCCCGTCACAAAGTCTCTATGGAATATTCATTTTTACCGAAAAATAGGATCATGATAAAGTTAACATTGAATTATTTGAACGGTAAAAAAACAAATTTCATGAAAAGATTATTATCTTTTCATTTCGTGAAATATTTTTTGTTTGAAATTGTTCTGTGAAATATTGTGAAAGATTTGTGAAATATTCCACTTACAATACGGTTTGTAATAAACTGTAAACAATAGATACATAGAACATCTGGTGGTAATTATTTTCGTAGTTTGTCATCTGCAGTGCATTTATATCTCATCAGCAAATTTGAATGATTTGTGACAAAATTCACGGTAAGTTTTAACCTTCAATCTTATCAAGATGAATCATTACTTGAATAACAGAGATATCGCGAAATGACTCCATCTCTGTGCATGCGCTAACAGAATTATCTGTTAATAGTAAACATCGTTTACACATTGAAATACTAAAACCTAATAGATATTTCGACCGCTTTACTATCTGACTGAAACATTTGGCGCAGTGCTTTCACTTCTCAAGAGAGTTGTTAGGTCTTAAATAGCATAATGTATTTGTGATTTTGCTCATAGACCCTAATAAAAAACATTAATACATACCATAGTTATTATGCAGGGTGAATGAAGTGGCGACAGATCTCGGACACAATTTGCAACTGCAGAATACTTAGGTTGAAAGGTAAAATATATAAGTCAATTATAAGACCTATCATATTGTATGAATGAATATCGATTGCATGCAGCAGAAATGCGAATGTTGGGATAGATGTGTGGCGTTACAAGAATGGATAAAGTCAGGATTGAGTATGTTAGAGGAAGTTTGTAAGTAGTAGAAAAGTTGAAAGGGAATCGTCTGTCTTGGTTCGGACATGTCATGAGAAGAGAGTAAACGCATGTGATGACGATAGCAATGGTTATGAATGTTGAAGGATAGAAAGAAAGGAAGGGAAAAAGGCGAAAGAAGAGATGATAGACATCAATGGAAGAAGAAAACGTACTGCGCCGACCCCAAATGACTTGGAAGCAAGACATAAAGATGATGACAATTGTTATGCTATTGTCATATTATTTCTAACGTCACTAACGATGGGCCTCATGAGAAAGGTCAAGGGTACTCAAAATTAAATAATATAAATATTAACGCAATTAGTATATTAATTTTTATTTATATAATGTAATGGGTTTTATGTAGGCCATGTTTTCCCAATTTCCGAATGCCTTTAAGTCTTAGTGACTGAAATTCGCACGCGAGTGTACATGTACCAAAGTACATGAGCTTATTTAGACAGTACCAAACCACGTACTAGATTCCTGATTCTTAGCCTCTCCAGCTTTTAATTTGTTTAATGCTCTGATAGGTATTTTGAAATGTTTATGTCCCGTTATTTTGTACCAGAATCTTCGCTTCTTTATTCGACGATCATAACGGAAAGGGTTAAAGTTTAACACTGTTTGTTTATACAGTGACATGAGACATGCGGGTCACGCGTCACGCACACCCGTGGGACATCCTTCCGGCGGTTTCGGCTTCAACAATGATATTGGACGTGTCTAGACTGCTTTACAGGTGTCGACTGTGTTCGGACGCGGTTCTTTCGTTAATTGCCTGATTAAAATTTTAGAAGTCTTTATTAGGAGTTCTTTGGTTCACTGTAAGTTTTCAAGCAATGATAGCTCAGTGGTAGTGTGTAGGGATCCACCTGCCTACCAAGGATCCACCTACAATGAGCTTGAGAGAATGAGGGTCCCTTGTCGACGCGCGTCAACACTCACCTTCACCACTCGGGTTTCTCTTACTACCCAGCCAAATTTGGTAGGAGCCTGATAGCGCAGCTTTAGAAGCACGTTCTAGTATAGAACTTACTGCTATCTTAGACAGATCCCATAAATCACAATCCCATATGATATTTAGTAACGTTAAGATTAATTTAAATATTAAGTGATGACCTAAGATAACATTATGCTAAGTAATTCTGAAATTGGCTCTCAAATGCAGCTGCAGGAAAGCAAGAATGTACTTGGCGAAAGATTTTGAAGATAACTTATTAACTGCATTACCACCATACTATAGTTACTCTGCCGTGTATCTCTTCACCAGATGCTTAGGACTACTGTAGAAATTCGAACTGAGGTTGATAAAACAGTATCATTGAACCATAACTGCTTTGTTTAAATTCTCTTAGACGTTTTAATTTTCTAAAGAAAATTAAATTTTTGACATCGACGCATCAAATACAATAGACAATTGTAACAATTCTCGGGACTCTAAGATTTATATATGTGTATGAATGTACTCCACCAATATGTCGATATAACAAACAAATAACGGACACAGAATACCACCCTAACTTGGAGCAATCTATGTGCTTAAAAAAAAAAACTTTTTTATCATGGTTCATATCCATTCACGGCTCGTCCTCCCGCGTTTGCCCGGACAACTTATAAGAGGCTATGAGATCACCAGAAATAGCCTCATAAAATCTCCATAGGCTACTAGATAAATTACGCGACAATAATGAGATGATGGCTCAGTTGGTAGTGTGTGCGGGCGTTCCTTCAATATCAAGAATGGACGTGAATTCGAATCCACCTGCAATGAGCTTGAGCTTTTGCTGAAGAAAAACATAATGACGAAACTAAAGCATGGTGGCAGGGTTTTTTTAATACACATCTAGAAAGCTACCACCCTCAAGTTAAAACGTTCCGGCAGTTACACTTGAGAGCCAGTCCCTTCACTAGGCTTAGCGTGTATCTTACCACACCGTCAGTTAACCTCAGATGAGATTGTGAAAAAAAACTACAAATCTATCGGAAAGCTATTTTACTGTAATGCGGTTGAAACCCACGGGAATTAGCTAGTATTAAAATAAACAGGTTTCAAACGCAGCAATGTTGCGACCGACGCGTTTCTCACAACGACGCGACGTCGCCGCCGCCTGACAATAACGCAACATCTGCTCCAACATCATGTAATAATTGCCTTAGACCATACTCAATTGATTCTCCGAGCCACATATATGTTACAAGGACATACATTAAATAATTGTACACCGCAAACAAGAATGAGTACTGCAGCGAATCCATCTTAACAGCGATATTGCATTATTACATTTATACATACTTCTGTTGACGGGTTATCTGATGTTTAAGATCGCAACTTAAAAATATAAAAAAAGTTGATATAATCCGGAAGTGCACGCCTCATAATCTCTTTGTTTTTGTATATTTAATAATAATTAAACCACATCGAATCAGACCGTGAAAAGTAATAGGGTTTTCTATTCTTAATTATACTGAAGCGTAAGAAAAAAAAAATGACTCGATTAGTAAAGTATTTCGGTCGTTATCGTGATAACATATAGGATCCGCGTATACTGATACACGGACGTCCGAGACAGAATTTGTTAAACAGTTTTTTAATTGGTTTAAATAACAAAAATGACATCAAAAATATCATGAGTGTTAAAAATAGTGTTTTTTCTTTATATGTGTGTGTATATATTATTTTACAAGTGCAATATATGATAAATAAAGACATTTTAAGTTTGAAAAATCAGTTGTTTTGGGTGAAGTGACAGTAGTACCCACCTCAACGCTTCGCTTATGAGGCGTGCAACATTGCTATTTTTACTACGATCATGCATTTAAAGATCCTTTCTTACTCCTAATTCGTAAAAAAAATCTCATGTATCGAAAATTTTATACGGAAATTAATACAAGCGTCAACACAAAAACGTATTTATAATACACACGATCTTTGTCTATCTCAAACTGATACTTCAGTAAAATATATGGAAGAAGGTTAGTTTTCTTAATAGAGGGAATGTGGGTCTAACCTCATTAAAACCCCTACGTCGTCTCCGTAGCATTTGACGTCGGAGACACGGAAAACGTTGTTGCCACCCGTTGAATTTTTTAATGAGATTTTATTCTTAGGTGATTCCTCAAGCCGTTTTGTTCGTTCGTATTTCCAACGTAATCACCAACCAAATATTTCTTAGACGGTAATACGGTATTGAGGTAATCTTCCATCTACAACTCAAAGGTCTCCATTTCGCCATATTTTATAGAGCTTTTCCCCTTTCAGCATTTTAACGAGGCGCTATTCTTTATTGGTTCATCCGCGTATTTTTATATAGGTTCTCTTCCTTACCGCCTAGGTGGTTAAATCAAGGATCTCTACTTCAGTTACGAACAGACGAACAGTCTTTACGCCTCTAGCTACCCGAAGGTAGTGTGAGAGGACACCAAACTCATCTTCTGGCTTAAGGTGATCAGATCACAGTGCGTGGGGATTCTCTGGCATGGTGCCTCATGCAAATTTCGAATCTACGTCAACTTAACCACTGAGTCAGCGTCGCATGTTAAAAAATATTAGGTATAAATAAAGCTGTTTACATAAAAACAGATGTATACCACGTAAAGAGACTTTCTATGACGCTTTGTTTTAGGTCATTTCTAAACAAAGGTGTATGTACCATCAGAGAGAGGATTTCTTGCAAAGTCTTCCATATTTTTTTCTGTTTCTCAATATACTAGCTGTGTCCCCGACTTCGTTCTCGTGGAACTTTTTTTTTATATACTTAATGTTTAGCGTTATGGCCACAATCTCACCTGATCTTAAGTGACGATACGGCCCAAGTTGGTAGACACGCTAAACCTGTGGAGGAACTGGCTCTCAAGTGCAGTTGCCGGAACACACTTATTTGACACACTTACATAAAAATTATTTTTTTTGTTTGTCCACTTTTATAACTACTACAGCTTTACTCGTATCGACGGTAGCGTGACATCGAGTATAATAAAAACCTTCCTCAATTACTGCTTTATAAAATACAAAAATAATTGTTCAAATCCGACCGGAAGTTCCTAAAATAAATAGGTTTACACAAACAAAATTTTCCGCTATATAATATGAATATAGATATATAGATTCTGATATGTGACCGAAGGACGTTTGTACGTGTCGCGGTCCCGTCGATGATAACAGCGACACTGTTGGCGACATTATATCTATTAAAATAACAGCTGCTATCTCTCATACATAAAACATAGCGGATGTCTAAGTTTAGCTTGTAAGTTCGACGTTCGATTTGTAGCGGCGCGGCATTCTGTCGCGACTTGTTTATGATTACATTTAATAAATAAAAAAAAGATTTTGAAGCGGTGATAGCTCAGTAGTAGTGTGTACGACTTCGCGTCACGGGACGTGAGTTCGAATCCAAACGCCTACAATGAGCTTGAGCTTTCGGTGAAGGAAAAGATCGTGAAGAAACTATAGCATGGTGGTAAGGCTTTCTCTAATGCCCACCTGGCTAGCTACCACCCTCAAGCTGTAAACCTGCCGCCAAATACCAATAGGAGTGTTTGGCAGTAGCACTTGAGAGCCAGCCCCTCCACAGGTTTAGCGTGTCTACCAACTTGGGCCGTATCGTCACTTAAAATCAGGTGAGATTATGGCCATAACGCTAAACCTTAAGTATAAAAAAAGATATCCAATCGTCGAGTCATTACTTGCGCTTTAACCTTCTTGAGTACCGACTGATTGTAACCCGATACCAATACTGTGTAACATTTTGTTCAATTTCGATCAATACAATGAATTAACAAAGCGCTGATCGCGCCAACTCCGTTGTCAAAACTTGTAATAACTTTTTTTATGTAATAGGGGGCAAACGAACACCTGGTGGTAAGTGACCACCCTCGCTTTGGACACCCACGACACCAAAGGAATCGCAGGTGCGTTGCCAGCCTTTATTGAACGGACTGGTTCACTACTGGTACACCTAATGGTATTTGGCGGCAGACTTTCAACTTTAAAGCCAGACGGGCGTTAGACAAAGTACTACCACTATGCCATGGTTTCCTCACGGTGTTTTCCCTCACCTAAATATCAAGCTCATTATAGGTGATTGGATTCGAACTCACGTTCCATGACGCGGCGTTCCTACCCACTACCACTGAGCTATCATCGGTTCAAACTACTCTGTCGCTGCGATATTACCACTCTGACCTTGTTTTCTTTTCCTGTACTTTTGCTATCTTCTCCAGTCATGTCCTATCATAGATTAGTATTTTTATATACTTATATTGAAGCTTATATTGAAGCGACGATAGCTCAGTGGTAGTGTGTAGGAACACCGCGTTATGGGACGTGTCTTCGAATCCAACCATCTCTAATGCGCTTAATAAGCATTCGATCGGAGTTTTCAGATTTGAGAGTAAACTCGTTCACCATCTTGGTCTTCCTGCCCGACTCAAGTTCAGCGTAACAATATCTGTACCCACATTATCTACATTAGTGTCGTCGAATATCCGAGTTCGAGGCACGAAGTACCAAGTGGAGACTGAACTATATACGATCCAAATTAGTTGTTGCTTGAACAGGACACGCAGTTAAACTTGCCAAGTGCCAAGTTTAGTACATTTAAGCCTAAAAGATAGACCTTCTATTACATAAACATTCACTGCAATTGATTATTATCTCGCTATGTGTCTTCTATATTATCTAATTACCAATTGTTGTTTACAAATATCATACATACGTTGTACTATACCTGAAAACGTAATAATAACAATTATTATTTATGTTTTGATAATTACCATACCTAACTAGTCGACCCGTGTAAATATTTTACACATTACCCTAAACAGACAACACGTAGAATCTATTTGATTGTATTTCGCTGTAGATTACATTTACAAATATGACGTAAATAATCTACGTAATAATGAATATTTAACTGTTGTCATATTATTTCAATATATAATCGATAGATAATACAAGTTTATAGGATTCCTGAATGAATGTATATCAATCACTATATATCTCTCGTTCCCTTAGTCTCCTCGAGCCGACTTTTACCCGACGAACGTCACACAATAAGGTTGCGTAACTGAATTTCAAAGCCTTCCCATACGTAGTTTGGTTTCAAAGGTATACATTTTTTCTATAGCAGAAAAAGTATGCTTTCAAATAATGTTTAAGTAAGAATTTTGTGTAACATATTTTCAACTTGAAGCTGTTAGCTTAACATGCGCACATTGGTTTCAGCTCAAGCTTTTGAAGCGAGGATAGCTCCGTTGGTAATGTGTACAGACGCCTCGTCAAGGGACGTGAGTTTGAATCCACCTGCAATGAGCTTGAGCTTTCGGTGAAGGAAAACATCGTGATGAAGCCATGGCATGGTGGTAGGGCTTTATCTACTTCCCACCTGGCTAGCTACCACCTCCAAGTTGAAAATCGTCTACCAAATCCTCACAGGTGTGTTCCAGCAGTTGCACTTGCGAACCAGTCCCTCCACTAAGCTTAGATACGCTACCATCTTGGATCACATCGTCTCCTAACATTAGGTGAGATTATTGTCATAACGCGAAATGCTCAACTATGAAAAATAAATTCAAAGACACGTCCATCGTTCACGTTGAGAGACGAAGGAATCAATTAATAACATGATAATTGATATTATAACATTATCAATGAAGTCTGTATATATGATATGTATATTTTTGAAGATAAATTAATTAGAAGATGCGATGGTTTCCACTATAAAGTGTTTTGGTTTAGTATCAGTTCCAAGAATGATAACCAATTAAGGTCACGCATGTCAACAGGGCATTTTAAATAATTAATCGCTCCATATGCACGGCGGTTTATTGAAGCGTTGATAGCTTAGTTGGTAGTGTCTACAGACGGCGCGTCAATGGACGTCAGTTCAAATCGTCCTGTAATGTCGGCTAGCATGGTATATATAGCTATATGGTAATTTGAAAATGTGCCTAATACAATACGAAATACCTATAGGTGTGTTTCAGCAGTTTCAGTAGGTATACTAGACCTAGCGTCTCTACCATCTTGGAACATTTCGTCACTTAACGTCAAGTGTGCCCATAACGCTAAACCTATAAAATATATATAGAAGTGCTATAGAAAATGCTTGTACTTAAATAAATTTTAAAGTATTTAATTTTCAACATTTTTCTTCCTTTTATTGTAATGGCGACATGCGCGAAGTGCCCAATTCCGCCAGTTTCATGTCATTGGAGATAAAACGAAGGAAATGGGCTGGTAGGGTTCTTGAGTATTTCTATTGAACTTAACCAGTGCAATTTTGCCTCTAAGCCAGATTACCTAAAACAAAAGAGATATACAACCCAGAGTATATTCCTACACTAATTTAAGTGTAAAATCTATAAAAAAATGAAAGGTCAAAGTTTAATCTTATTACGCTCAATGAATTTACATATCTTTTTTTTTATAAAACGAGTATAAAATAAAGACATCACACATCAAATATTCTCTTTATATCATAACCTTATCACAGTAATATTGACTAAATTAGTGCATAACTTTTCAAGAAATAATAGCAGTATGAGGAAAATATGCATGAAAATGAACTGAACAACGAATTGTTTGTTTCTAGCAAAAGAAAAATATACTTTTTGCGGTTACGAAATAAAATAATATTAACAATACCTGCGTAGTGAATACAAATATAGTCTATCGTGTTTATGCGGTTTGTATAAAAGCTCACTTCTTAGGTAACGTTTTCTACGGCGCAAAAACAAATTACCATAACGCCACACCAGTCTATTAATAAATATATGAATATTTTCTATACAGACCATTTTCAACTAGACGTGACTTACTGGACTCGATATGCTCGGAAGTATATGGGAAAAACTTAACAACTCAAACACTTATAAGATAACGAATACGTTGTGATTATTATAAAGAAAATCTTTAATGTCTAATTAATTGGACCCTACGT
Source organism: Actias luna (assembly GCA_039707435.1). NCBI lineage: Eukaryota > Metazoa > Arthropoda > Insecta > Lepidoptera > Saturniidae > Actias > Actias luna. Next base: position 18,807,788 of record JAZHAC010000001.1, on the reverse strand, counting down.
ATCACAAACTTACGAATAAATTATAATTACACAAATAACACATTGATTTTCATTTATTGACCTCCATAAGGTCGGTAGCGAATACACTACAAAACAAAACCATTTGCTTATAAATCGACAATATATCTATGAATAAGTTATTATTTCAAAAATAACTTTTTTTGACATCCCCGTTTCGAACTATATAAGGCAAGAAACGTATGTATAAATTATTACTTGCATGGTGATAGGATTATTTCTAGTGCCCGCCGGGCTAGCTACCACCCTATAGTTGAAAATATGCTGCTAAATACATATAGCTGTGTTCTGGCAGTTGCACATGATAGTCAGTCTCTCCACTAGCCTTAAGTTGTCCAACATCTTGGCCCACATCGTCACTTAATATCAGTGAGATTGTGGGCATGACGCTAAACTTTATACAGTAAAAAAAAAAATTATACAATTCCTACTAATATTCAATTAATTATAAATGTGAATGTAAGCTTATTTGTTACACTGTCACGCGAAAGCTAGTTAACCGATCATCATGAAACTTTGTACACGTATTCTTGGATGTACTGAGAGTAACATAGGATACTTTTTATTGAAAAAAACAAAAATTATCTTTTTTACGAATGAAAAAAAAAATCTTATTCAATGGCTTCAATGCGAGTAAAGCCGCGGGTAAAAGATAGTATTCAAGTAACTCTTTGATATCTGTTTATTGATCGCTTTACGGTTGGAAGTGCATATGAAAATGTTGATAACTTGATCACAAAATAAAGAATGTGTTAGTATTTCATAAATGACTATCCGCTTATTGGACTCTATAAGGTTAAGTCTCTTAGGTATGTGAAAATTTTAATTACTCAATATTCTCAAACTCAAAAATAACTATTGGCCATTTTTTTTTATATTTTAGATTTAGCGTTAAGGCCATAGTCTCATCGGATATTAATAGTCTGGTCAACAAGTTCAAAAACGTGAAAAATAGAGATAAAGGTCCTAAAAATATGAGCGATGGCTCATTCGATTCGTAATCACCTCTAGAAAAATGTTTTCTTCAGGGCTCGATTCTTTCAAGTGTTAAGAAGATACCAGATTTTTTTCAAATTTTTAAAATCACATTTTATGTTATAAAAAAATTATTTTTACTGCTGAACTCTCTTTAGCGGCGGCGCGCGCATGCCGTAACTGCCGCGCGGAGCCCTATTTTCAACGTCTAATTAAAATTATAAATAATGGAGATAGAATTCCGGGAGTTAGGACTTTTTTATTGGAAATTTCCTCCTCTTTAACGAGCTTTTTTCAAAATTTCTTAAATGTTAATATTTTTCGAGTTATTAACAAAAAACGAAACATCATTTTTTTTTTCATCTTATTTTGTTAATAACAATTGCAATTTTTAACCTGCACCAAAATCCTTCAAAAACATTTTTCTAGAGGTGATTACGAATCGAATGAGCCATCGCTCATATTTTTAGGACCTTTATCTCTATTTTTCACGTTTTTGAACTTGTTGACTAGACTATAAGTGGCGATGTGACCAAAGAGCTTGGACACACCTATATGTATTTCGCGGCAGATTGTCAACTTGACGGCGGTAGCTAGCCAGGCGGGCATTAGAAAAGCCTCACACACAATATTTTCGTCAAGCACAAACTTATTGCAGATGGATTCGAACTCGCGTCCATTAACGCTGCATTCCTACACACTACCGACTGAAACGTCCTGAAAATAACAGTCGTTGTCTTTATGTGTTCCTGTTGCGTCGAAATTCAACAATTCACGTCTAGTCTGTGTGGTCTATGATGTAAACTCAATCAAGTATACACCGGTAGTGTGATATCAATCACGGCACACGGACAAATAACGCTCCGCGAATATCCACCGAGGCGGATATTGTATAGCCATGCACGTGCTCTCGCATATGCTTGTGTCGCGTCGTGTCGCTTGCATACAATTACTTATTTATGGGCAACTTTTGCAATAAACTACATATGTATGTTCCCGGGGCAAAACGGGTCAACATGTTCTACTTGCAAAGAATGCTTGATATCATAACTTACTATATTCTATGTAGCTGTGTCTATGACGTCATTCCAATTACAATAACTTTTAATGGAGTTAACCTATTTCAATGAAACAAAGACTAAATGTTACCCGAGGATACGCTTTATGATTTCCTTGGTGACGTTTTTTCATAAACGTTGCACCTTAGCAGGGATGCGTGCACAAATAAAAAATGACTTCCTTTTAAATATCGTCGACTGTCTAGCATCTTCTTTTTTATTCTTGGCAACTCAGTTCTCTATACAGGCTATAACTGCCATTTTTGAGTGATAAGGTTTGGACATTTTGGCCAGGTGAAACTATCTTCGATAAGATGACGACTCTCTTGTTTTCGTGGCAACTAATATATCACGTTCCGAAAGATAATTAATAATTTACTTTACTTACGCTCTTCAGTTATACTACATCACGTAAATTATCGCCTATATTACACAATACCGGGCTAAATAACTAAGTATATGAATAAAAAACACAATATGACAGGTCAAGATCCCGCCAAATCTCCCCGTCTCGTGTCTGTCATAACCAACCTTTGTTTTTTTTTTTAGTCTAGGCATCGTGGTCTTTTGGCCATGATTCCACATATATTTTAGTAGACCTTGTTTGTTTATATATATTGTAGGGAAGCGATAATTCTTTAGCGCACGTTGAAGAGTTTCGAATATACTTATCGTTCCTAATATCTGGACTAAATCGGGCAATGTAAATAAAGGTGTGTGAAATACGTTCACACAGTGCGCGATTGTCAGTGACCGTTGCGAACGTGACTTCGCGTTCTTATTTTTCGACTCGTCCTAAATTTAGCGTCCGGAACTTCTATCCTTCGACTACATTTTTAAAGGTTCTGTTAACAAATTATTTACAGTAATCATGTAATTTAATAAAAAAAGAGAGAGGCTTACGGACACTCGCTGTGGAGCGGAGTTCCTTTCGTTATATATATTTTTGTGTTTATATTAAGTAACGATTGGATAACATTTTAGAAGTCCAAATATCCAAGCTTTTTTGCATATTCTCAATTTTGACGGTAATCTGAATAAAATGAGCAAGTTTTATGTTTTTAAAGATGTCTCGTTGCCGTTCTTCATTGTTACAATTTTTTCGGTGTAGCCCCTCTGCCCGCAGATAACTCAGAATGAAAACGTGCGATAAGGAACTCCGTTCCAAAATTTATTTGTGTCAGTTCTAACGCATGACTGAGGTTTTCTCCTTTTTATGGAATAGGCGGCAAACGAGCAAGCGGGTCACCGGATGGTTAGTTATCACCGCCACCCATGGACACCCACAACACCAGAGGAATCGCCGGTTCGTTGCCGGCCTTTATAGGAGGTATTGGCTCGCAAGTGTCACTGCCGGAATATACCTAATGGTATTTAGCGGCAGATTTTCAACTTGAGGGTGGTAACTAGCCAGGCAGGCATTAAAAAACGTTCTACCACCATGCTATGGCTTTCTCACGATGTTTTCCTTCACCGAAAGCTCTAGCTCAAGTAGGTGGTTGGATTCGAACTCACGTCCCATGACGCAGTGTTCCTATACTCTACCACTGCGCTATCAAGGCGAATTGCTTTGAAAAACGTAAGGTTACCGTAGCGAGGATCCTATATGAAAGCAAAAATTATTAGTACGAGTAAATTTCAAAAAGTGAATATACAGTGGAAGTTACTACCTGTGCCTCCCTGTGTACTCGGACTCATAGTCAGGTGAAGCTATTCCATGAAAAAAAAAAAAACTTCCCTGTGTACATGTAGATTTAAAACTTAAAACCTTAAAACTTGTGTGAATAGTGTTTGCTCCTATTGGCGGTAGTATGATGTCAAATACCCTACCCTGCGATATAAAATGTAAATAGAATTGTTTAAGCCCGACCGATAGATCCTAGGATTATCGAATTCAAACCAACAATTTTTACCGCTTGTTTACACTTTATAGGTTTATCGTTATGGCTACACTCTCGCCTGTAGTTAAGTGACGATTTAACCTAATCTGGTGTAATTTAAACTAATCTTAGTTAAGGGCCTGGTTTGAGTGCAACTGCCGGAACTCACCTAAAGGTATTCGGCGGCAGTTTTTCAACTTGAATGTAGTAGCTAGCCAGACGGGCATTAGAAACAGCCCTACTGCCATGCTATATTTTCATCACGATGTGTTCATTCACCGAAAGCTCTGAATTATTGATGGATTAGAACTCACGTTCATTGACGCGGGGTCCTGTCCTTACACACTGCCAACTAACCCATCATCGCATCTAGTAATATCGGAGGTTTTTGGAAGCCTGTTAAATGGATTTTGAACTGTATTAGTGTGTCCTTTATTGTTATGGCCACAACTTTACTGCTGTTAAGTGCCGATGTAGCTGGCCCAAGGTAACGGACACTAAATGAAACTTTCGCTCCAGCGACCTTTACACAAAATACGTTAATGAGAAATCGATATGTAAATTTGCAGTGGAATCTCTACGATCGATTATAAGTCGGCTGCGTACAAAGTCTAGACTTCTAAATTTAGGTTACACGAAAACTTTTTTTTTTTATATCCCTGAATCAGTTACATTTGTCCCAGAATTTATAAATTATTTCGGCTGTTAAAAAACTCTATGTTAATATAATACAGATATTTGATATGTGTTGAAGTGATTATTGTTTAGTGGACGCCACGTCAATGGACGTGCATTGTATTGAGTTTCAGCTTCCGGTGAAGGAAAACATCGTATGTTGGCAGGGCTTTTTCTAATGCCCGCCTGGATAGCTATCACCCTCAAGTTGCAAGCCTGCTGCCAAATACGTGTAGGTGTGTTCCGACAGTTGGACTTGAGAGTCAGCCCCACCAGTAGGCTTAACGTGCCCACCACCATGGTCTTAGGCAACGTCGTCTTTTAATATCAGCTACGATTGTGACCATAACACTAAAACCTATAAACTATTAAAAATATATCAATGAACATTGTTTTGATTTCTTACTAGCGAAGTTGAGGAAAGTAGATGAGTCAATCCAAAACTATTGGAAAGACATTAAATGTCCACACGACCACAACACATACGTAAAGTTATATTCGTAATGCAATCTCTGATTTCACACTTCGATGAAGTCCATACTTATCTAATAGTATATTTATCATTAGGTATTTACTTTAGCGAAAAATGTTTAGCATTTACTAATTTTGCCTTAAATAATTTATCGTAAGTCAGTTTCCACTGGTGCTTCTTGAAAATCATTTACGAATTCATATATAAAGGTAAAAATTAAATTACTCAAATATTTTTCCACATTATTGTATTCAAAAATCAAGTATTATTATCTATTAGATTAATTTTCGTAAATGATTACATTTACAAATAAAATGTATTGACCTATAAGTTTAATAGATTATTATTAGACCGCATTCTCCTACAAGTTCTTCAAAATTCTAATAAATATATGATAATCTATATTAATATTATAAAGCGGAAATTGTTTAAACGCACTAATATTAGGAACTACCAGTCGGATTTGTAACATTTGTATTTGATAGAGCAATTTTTGAAGACGGCTTTAGGCTATTTAACATCACGCTATCACCAACAGGAGCATATTTGTATTGACAAAAGTTACAAAAACGAGCCGTAATGATTAATTACAATTTTAATTCCACGCGTAAGATGTCGCAGGCACAATCCGTTATGAATAAAGAAACGTAAAGTTAGCACTGTTCACTTATTTTTCGTCAATAGCGGAAAACATTTACAGTGGCATTTAAATCACTAATTCTGATAAAGAAATGAGGGAGTTAAAAGATTTTTTAGGTATGATAACTATCTAATGCCACGACTTCGTTCGCGTGGAAATGCACAATTATTTAAGTCCTTTATAAATAAAAATGGGTCAGTGTCCTTTTCACTGCCCTTGACAATGTGTATATAATATTTCATTTCAGCAGTTATCAAATATACTATGTGGTTCCCACCGACATTATCACCGGTTCTTCTCGATGACTGCGTTACTTTCCGAACCGGTAATAATTTTGACGTTCATAAACGCCTCCTTAGGGCCTAAATTGAATAAAGATTTTTGATTTGATTTGATTTGATTACTTTCATATAACAACTTTAACTGTCTATGCAGTCCACGCTCGAAAGTTCTCACAGTGGTTTTTTTTCGCGAGTCTGTAACATTTATCAATCCTGCTTCTCTCCTATTCGTTGTAGCGTGATGTTATATACGCTATAAAGTTCAAGATGAGTGTTTAAAGTACTACTGGTACTTTCTAAGATTTGCGCATTCAAACAAAATTTACTGCTTCATAATAATAGTGTAGATTATTATTAGGGATGTCACGGTATGATATTTCCCAAGAACTGTATTCAGAAGTATAATAGGTATTGTTTAAACGCAAATTTATGGCGTTTTTAGTACTCGATGGTGTCTCATTCGAATTGTTGCAAGCATATCGGATTATAGGTTGAAGTAATTTTTAGGGTTTCGTTCTGTAACAACAAGACAGTCGCAACAAACACTTGATGTGTTTAAAACTGAATAAAGCAATAATACTAACAGGTCTGGTAGACGCTGGTATGCATGATAATAGCAATATATTAATAATCTTTATGTACAAATAACGTTTTTTTTTAATATTTCTAGCAATAGTTAGTTGTGGCAGCTTTGTAAAAAATAAATCACTTTTAAATCAACGTTTTAACTTATCACTACTGTCGACTATATATAGGTATATAATACAAGTCCTGATAACAATTAGATATAACTTATGACGATGAAATGTATGTCATTAACCGATAAAAGAGAACTTATCAGAATAAAGTTTGCGTATGTATTTTTATAATCCAGAAACGCCAACGATATTTTAGATTATTTTTAGACGGATAACCAGATCACTTCTGGAAGGTTCTCCTGCGCGAGGATCACCAATACACATATTTTATTATGGAAAAGCAGTATTCATGCTAACATCGTATGAACAGTACAGTTACTACCGCTCAGATCCCTTACCCGATAAATTCATTACGAGAATCGATAATTCTAGTAAGTTAGGTGGAACTTTTTGTTTCCCGTTAACTGCCCAAGTCTAAGTTCGGCCATTCTCGTACACTCCGTACTCATTCCAGAAAGTTCGGTGAATCTGTCAAAGCTCTTCAAGATAAAAGCGTGTAAATTTAAAAAAAAACATGCTAATTTGTTTTTTTTTCTAAACGGGTTAGTTCGAACAGCCACGACAGAATTTTAACAAAATAAAATAATATTCCAAACTAATATTATATGTTTTAACAAAAAAAAAATATACAAAGATGAATACTCGGTTGGAATCAATTACCTTAAGTAGTTTTCCAATTATTATTGATTCACACATATAAAAAAAAATTCAGTTCATTAAGAAACATGAATCTAAAAATAATATCTTTATATATATACAAATTTCGTGTCACGTTGTTCGTCCGCGATAAACTTCTAAACTACTGAACCGATTTTAATATAATTTTACACACCGTGTGCAGTTTGATCTAACTTTAAAGGTAGTATACAATTTATCTCGATAATTGATCATAACGCGATAGATGTCGCTGTAGTCAATGTGATTGGCTACTCGAAATGGCAGAACAAGGTCTAACAGATCAGCTAGTAGGTATATAAATTAACTTATATAATTAACTTTTATACAAATGTTGTAGGTATTGCACTTGCGCCGTTCATCCTGTTTGCATGACTAATGAAACTATATAAAAATATATATAATTGTCGCTCGGAATACTAATTGATGTGTAAACGAGAATAATGTTCATAATTTTAATTTATAAGTCAGGAAATTATTAGAACGAATTGGAATTCCTTACCGCACGTTACGGATGGAAGCTAGACAAAGCAAAATGATCGATTTTTGCATCACGACCCTTTCTTTAGTCTGTTCTATATTGCACTATATTTCTATAGCGTAGATGCTTATCTATAGCGCGTATACTATTGGCTGTGCCCAGTTATACATACATACATAGTATCGCGCCTCTCTCCGGTAAGGGTAGGCAGAGACCACATCCTTCCACTTGCTACGATCCTGACATACATCTTTCGCTTCTACTTTCATAATCACCTTCATACATGCTCTTCAGTTACAGGTACTTTTGACCTGGCCTTTCTCCAGTACGTCCTCGATCTGTTTGATATTAATTCGCCTAAGTCGACCCTTACCAGCTTGCCCAATCACACTCGCCTTGTAAACTTGTTTCGTTAATCTTCTTTCATCCATCCTCTCTAAATCTTTCAGTCATAGGTCCGCGTTTATTGGTTTAAGATAACCAGTAATTTTTCAACGGCCGCGTAGATATATTTTGTACACATCATACGCTTCAGCAGTTTCGCAGCGTATTATAATGAATTAGATGAATTGAATTACGAAATTTGCTACTATTCCTTTAATTTTTTAGTTATCTCTGTGTTTAATGTATTTGCTCTCAGACACTAGTAATTATTCATTTGCATTTGTTATAGATTATTATAAATAATATATTATATACTACGTAAGAAAATTCGTTTCAACCGGATGTTCCATGATACACAAGCATATTTATTTATTTATTTCAAGGATTTCTGCCATTATTTCTGTGGAATATTACAAATGTGAAAATGATATTTTAATTACACCCTCATGGGCAATTTAAGATATCCATGGGTTGCTTATCTGAAAAAATTTAGTGTTAGTATGCTAACTGTTACTTAGTCTTTACTGTTATAAAAATATATCAATTGTTACTTACATGTTTCAATATATTTTTACATATATTTTTATTGCATACTTACAACGATGCAAGCATTTTACATTCTGCAAAATTACCGTAATTTTTTGAGTGAAGTTTGTTAAAATGTTTAGGATTTGGTAGCACTGTACCTGGTGACACTGTAACATAATAACTTCATCTCGGGTTATGACACGACACGCCTATGACAGTGCGTCTGATCTTTTCTACCGAGTCTGATACGCCTTATCCTACCATCAATTTTTCCATCGTAACCAGCTAATTTAATTTTAGTAAATTAATATATTTCACTGCATAATTTATTCAAAATTATTTACACATATTAAAAACATAATCTATATCAGTATTATATACTGGAATAGTTTGTTTGTTTGTTTGAGCGCGCTAATCATAGGAGCTACCAGGCGGTTATAAAAAGTTATTTTTGTATTCGATAGAGTAATTATTAAGGAATGCTTTGAGCTATACAGTACCACCAATAAACCAGACTGTTTTGAAATAATTTACATAAACGGGCAAACATTATTCCATAATTCCATATTCCATAATTTTTTAGTTCCACACGAACGAAGTCGCGGTCACAGCTTCTCTACTAATAGATCTATAATTCATTGACCAAATTATCATAACTATGTATCCATATTTTTATACTAACAAGTATAGAATCTGTTAATGTGTCTACTGGCATCGAACAGCTTTAGTTTCGTCAACCAGCTTTCACTCCGTAACCGTTTTTGGTAATGATGTGGGTGTATTTCTTATGGAACGTTATGGAAATGTCAGAAAACGTATATGCCCCAATTTATTAAAAAAATAACCAGCAGACAACGTAATTTAAATAACATACACATCAGAAATCAAATGGACGTGCTTTTATTGCGATTTTTTTAAAGTTTGCATTATCAACTGTTGTAAGATTACTGCTAATTGTTAGTTACAATTCGTATATATCTATCTAATACTATTAAGTCGACGATTCGCGTGAATGTATATATTAATATTATGAAGAGGAAAAGTTTGTACGTTTGAACGTGGTTTATTTTTGTATTCGACAGTACAATCATTGGGGAGGGTTCTATGCTGATTAACATCACGCTACCATCAAACGGACCGAAGCTGAATCAAAAAAAGGTAACAAAAACGGGCAAAAATATTAAATATTTTTTATTTGCACGCGAACGGGGTCAAAATATAGTTCCATGATAGTTACAGATTCAAGAGTACGGCTAGGGAAAATGATTAAGAAACAGTTTTCTTTTCCACTTCCACGAGAGTTATCTCAAATTTTCAGTAAGTTTTCCCGCTCGGCGTGAACGTAAGATTTACTTCATAATTTTTGCCCCTCTTTGTGACTGTTATTGAAACAGCTTTAATCCTATTGATTATAGCGTATTAAATAGAGCCTTACTCAATGAACACTCTATCGAATGAAAGAATGAGTTCTGAAATCGGACTGATAGTTCCTTGGGTTAGCGTGTTCAAAGAAACAAACAAACATTTCCGGTTTATAATATTAACGTAGATATCATACTTTATCATATTAATATTATAAATGCGAAAGTGAGTTTTGTTTGTTTGTTACTCTGTCACGCTTAAACCGCTAAGTCGATTGTGATGAATTTTGGTACAGAGATACATGGAACTCCGGAGACGGAGATAGGCCACTTTTCTCGAGAACTCTTCGTTGGAAGTGGATTAAATAGAGAGATAAATTCTCTGTGAAATATTTTATTGATTTATTTAAAAAAATCATAATTAACGCGGTCAAAGCCGCACGTAAAAATTGTTATTTGGCGGCAGATTTTCAACTCGAGGGTGGTTGTTAGCCGGCATCAGGAAAGCCCTACCACCATGCTATGGTTTGCTTACGATGTTTTCTTTCACCGAAAGCTCAAGCTTATTGTAGGTGGATCAAATTCACGTCCCTTGGCGCGAAGTCGTACACACTAACACTGAGCTATCATCTCTTCAAAGTTAGTTTCTACGCAAACGAAGTTGCAAGCACTGGTATATTAATATAGATTTTTAACACTAAAACTCGTCAATGGCTATTAAGCGAAAAACAACATAGAACAGAAAAACAGTGAATATTGTTGTGTTTGCGATATTAAGCATAGTAACGCATTACGCATATTTTTATATCCATGTATACCAACTGCGCACACTATCTGAGTTATTTTATTATTGTGGTCATATTGTAAATAAATTTATAAATAAAATAGCACGTTTGTTTCGAACGACCGGAAATCCTTCGCGATTGGTTATTTATTTACTGGCATTGTGATTTATATAAACATTAAGTACATTGTTATGATTTTTTTTTTGTCTGATATTATGTTGGGGAAACAAGATGGTGGTCACGCTAAACCTGTGGAGGAACTGGCTCTCAAGGGCAGTGCCGGAACACACCTATTGGTATTTGGCGGTAGATTTTCAACTTGAGAGTAGTCGCTAGCATAGCTTTAGATAAAGCCCTACCGTCATGCTATGATTTCATCAGAATGTTTTCATTCACCGAAAGCTCAAGTTCATTCTAGGTGAATTCGAACTCACGTCACTTAACACACCGTTTGTACACACTACCTGGCTATCATCACATAAAATAATATGAGGTACGTTGCGTACCTTTTACATTGAAATCATGTTCAAAGACAATCGTACTTAAGGAGTAAATACGTCACTAATATGAAGATGCTGTGACGAATATAAGCGTGAGACGACTTGATCGCATTCGTAATAAACACATTAGTAGCAGCCTCGAAATCCGTGACGTTGCGGATAAGCCACAGGCTCCATAGTCAAACCGTAGACCACCAGACTGTGTGGAAATAGATGTCTCAACATCACCCTACATGCCACAATGGGGCGGTAGGGTCAGAAAACGCTGGCTGGACGTCGTGAAGACGGACATGAAGTAGACCGACGTGCGATCAAGGTGGAGGAAGTTAAGTTGGAAAGCGAATCCTGGCACTAAGTCGGGAAAGCGCGAGGCGGAAGAAGAAAATGTTTGACAATTGTCAGACGGATATGATGCTGTCCTACGATCTTTAAACAGATAACTAGCACCGTTTATAGGAAAATTACGGTTACATACTATTTCACCTGGTATATATGGATAGCTATGCTTACGTAAGCCTAGTTTGGTAATAGTATTGCTTACTTATGCTTACAAGGAGGCGAGATGGTCAGAACTTAATAAAATTCAGTTTATGTATTACTTGAATCGGTGTATAATCCACATAAAGATGAAAGGAATCTTAGCGACAACATACATGCAAGTATAAATACGCTTGTTACTTTGATGCATTCTTGAGATTCAGTTCTTGCGACATGTTTTCGCTTTACTTATGTCTATATCAGTTTACATGTCTCACCTTGACATTTCCTGACAAGATCAAAGAACTGGTCGGACTCCCGAGATGTTTCTTTAATTTCCATGAATGGTAAAGGCGACCTCGTCTTGCCATAAATATAATTCGCGGATTAGTATCATACACAGATAACTATCGACAGGACTGACTAAGCAGAATCGATTCGGACACACCCGAATGTCGATAATACACCAAGTGGGAACAGTCCGTCACACGACCGCTACGCATACAAAAGTATATCGAAATATAATCGATAAAGGAAGACCGGAAACAAAAATCTACGTAGGCTAGATCCATCTACGAACGTATCCGCTTCCAATCGCCAAAGTCCTGTACCGATGAGCTTAATCGTTTCCACGTGGTCAAAGTATCTGTATTGTCTTTATTAGTATATATACTAAATTTTTGCCATTTTTTTTTAACCCTTATCAATACAGCTTTGCTCCTATAATGGTAGCGTGAGTATAAATATACTAAAACCTTCGTCACTGACTGCGCTATCGAATACAAAAAGAGTTTTTGAAATCCCATTCACAGTTCCTAAGATTAGCACGTTGAAACAAACTTTTTCAGCTTTATAATATTAACTAACTGTGACCGCATATTTGTTCGTTTGAAACTAAAAATTATTTATTAATTTTCATCCGTTATTGTAACCTTTCTTATATTAGTGGTAGCGTGACGTTAAAGAGCCTATTGTTTACCTTAATGATTTCTCAATCAAATTTGAACATAATTTTTGAAATCCGCCTCGTAGTTCTTAAGATTATGATATTCTTAAGATAAGCAAACAATTCCGCTTTATAATATTAACTACCTGTGCCCGCGACTTAGTTCGCGTTAATTTTGATTTTGTGAAGAAAATCGGATGACGCAATGAAAATATTCATACAAAGTTTTTCCGCCTCTTTACCCCACTTCCAATAAGTTTTTCGCGATGTCATTATTTCATCAATTCATCATAATCGATTCAACGGTTTACTGGCGTAAACGCGTAACAAACAAACTCACTTTCGCATTTATAATATCAGTGAGAAAGGGACATAAGAGCTTTTGAAGTCTCACTATTACATAGTTCCTGAGATTACGGCTTCGAAACAAACTTTTCCTATTTATAAGGTTAATATATCACGACCTCAATTTCTTTTTTTTTATGGAATGGGGGCAATCGTGGTAGCGTATCACCTGATAGTAAGTGATCACCGCCGCCCATGGACACCTACAATTCCAGGGTAATCGCATCCTCTTTATCGAAGGGGCTGGCTCTCAAGTGCAACTGCCGGAACACAACTATTGGTATTTAGCGGTAGATTTCCATCTTGAGGGTGGTAGATAACCAGGCGGGCAATACACAAAGCCCTACCACCATGCTATGGTTTCGCCAGCGAGCCTGCGAGAATGTATTACGGCTGTATGCTTGCAGATGGGACTCAGTTTAGAGTCAGTGAAAATAATGACGTCACTGGTGTTGTTCTGACCTATCGTCATGTGAACGGTTGGAGGCATGTTTTAAGCGGTGGAACGTAGATATATATTAATATGCGAAGCGAAAATTTCGGATCGCTTTTTAAGAAAACTGCCCTCAAAGATATGTCTGAGATATTAACACGTATTAATATGTAGAAGAAGTGCCGGAAAAATATTTTTTTATATGCATTAGAAAAATACTAAATTCAACATCAAGTAAAGTATTATTTACTTTCATACTACGAACTGTTACAGGGACGAATCTACAATGTATTTTTATATTTATGTATTATAGTTTGCCGGAAACTAATAAAATATGAATTTTATAATTATAATACAGTTTCGCGATGGATAAAAATTATCCATAGATAACCGTCTGGTTTTAGAGTTCGGGTCTGATCGAGACTTAATATTTTCAGGGTAGCACTGAAGTCTTTATGGTAGGGGTCTATGATCAAACAGCCGCACAGAGTAACGAGAAGCGACAATAGCTTAATCGGTAGTATGTACGAACCCCGCGTGTATTGATATGAGTCCGATCCCTGCAATAAGCTTGAGCTATCGGTGAAGGAAAACAGCATGATGAAACCATAGCACGGTGGAAGGGTTATTTCTAATGCCAAACTGGCTACCTTTAGAAGAAAATCTCTTATAGGTTTGTTCAGGCAGTGGCACTTGAGAACCATTCTTTCCATTAGGCTTAACGTGCCCACATGTTGGGCGACATCGACAGGTCATATTCGGGTCATAAAGACTAAACCTGCGAAATATTAAAAAATTGTCGCCCAAATAGTTATAACATTATTAACTAAATTACGCCCTATTTTTCAAGTATACGGGCGTCCTATAGCTGAATTTAAAAAGAAACCAACATATTTTTCAGATCTCAAAACTATACACATCTTTTTTTTTCAGTTTTTACAGTAGCAAGCCCTAAGTTACTATAACTATAGTTACTACAACTATAGTTGATAATGTAATCCGACACTTGTAGTCGACGCTAACGTTTATTCAATATTTTATAAACACTTGAAAGGTGTCTTGTAATAATATTTCTTGTTGTATATGATTTTAAAGTATGTTTTTTTGTTAATTTCAGATTTTATTTTTAAAATGCAGTGGCGACAATTATCTAATTAAATCGGGTGAGTCTTTATTTTGTTGTCCTTAATCATTTTTATTGGAATTTTTCTTTCATAAATATCTAGGGAATATTTTTATTATTTATATAAAAAAAACCTTTAAGTTTTTTTAATTTTTCCCTTCTAATATATCGTCTACCCTTTAGTAACGATCGCTCTGTTTGCGACTTCGTTCGCGTGAAAGTAAAATTTTATTTGATCAATATCGTCGGTATTTGGAACTATTCTCAATACAGCTTTGCTCCTATTGTTGGTACCGTGATGTTAAATAGCCCAAAGCCTTCCCCAATGATTGTTCCGTCAAATACAGAAACTTTTTTTTTAAATCCGACCGATACGTTCCTAACCTAAGACTAGCGTTTTTAAAGAAACAAACAAACAAACTTTCCCACTTTATAATAATAGCTATTCATTAACAGCTATTAAACATCACGCTACCACCAACAGGAGCTAAACAGGATTAAAAAAGTTATCAAAACGGAAAAAAAAATTAAATAACCAATTTTTATCTGCGGCTTCGCTTGCGTTATTATTGATTTTGTCAAACAAATCGGATGAAGCAGTATAAAGTTTATCCCTCTCTATACCTCACTTCCGATAAGTGTTTCGCGGGAAAATGTAACCTATCGTCTCCAGGTTCCCGTCTATCTCTATACGAAAATTCATCATAATCAATTCAGTGGTTTAGGCGTGAAAGAGTAACAAATAAGCAAACAATCTCACTTTCTTATTTATAGTATTAGTATGATTTGTAGTGCCACGCGAACGGAGCCGCGGGCGCACCTAGTTTTTGTATAAAAGAACCAAGAATGTTGTATGGAACGAAGATCGCGTTAAAACACACGTCAATTTCGTATTAAGAGTAATGTTATAATCCTAACTAACCTCATAAATGAAAAGGTTTCGTTATCTGTGACTTTGTTGTAAAACTTAGAAATGGTGATAATGGGCCTGATGTCGTATAGAAAAAAAATACAACCTTCGAGATATAGAGAAATAACTTTTACGCACTACAAGTAAAAACGGTTACGTGCCGACGTAGTAATGAGAACGAAGCCTCGAACGTTGTGACGTGAAACGTAAAAGTAAAAAAAAACGAAAAAATATAAAACTTGAGAGTTATCTAATTTTTCTACTCAAGCGACGTGAACAGCGAGCAGTTAATCAGTACGCAGCGCATCGAGCGCGAAGTTCGTGTCGTTTGCATCTTATTGCGTTCGTTAGTTAACGGTATTGGACCCCCATTTTGGGATTCAATTGGCCGTCAATTCGATTCTCCTGCCATTACGTCGCCGTCCATACGCGGCCGTTACGACGGCAAAATTCCGAAATTAGCAAGGGCTTCCTCCCACGTCCATATAATTGTACACACAACTCACATTTTAAAACTACCTGCGTTACGATCGTTCGTACGGACTTTGGACTATAGTTTTATTAAATATTTTTTGCCAGTTTTTGTAACTTTTATCAATACAGCTTTGCTCCTATCGGTGGTAGCGTGATGTTAAATAGCCAAAAGCCTTCCTCGATGATAGCTCTAACAAATACAAAAAAAAAATTGAATTCCAACTAGTCGTTACCAAGGTAAGCGCGTTCACACAAACAAACAGGCAAACTTTTCCCGTTTTATAACAGTATAATATAGATATTCGTAGCTTGTATCAGCGAGGGTTCAATATAGGTACGCTCGGGTCCGCCCCCCCCAAATATTTGATATCGAATTTCACAAAGTCTGAGCTTCCTGTGAAGGAAAACGCCGCGTAAACCATAATCCGGTAACTTTGTTTGAGAGTCAATCTTCCTCTACATAAAGTCTTCGGTTACCCTATTCTGTCCCTTTCTAACACCCACTACACTTGGAAGCGATGATAGCTCGGCTGGTAATGTGCAGGCAGTTGATGAACATAGATTCGAATTCCTGCAATGAGCTTGAGCTTCCGGTGAAGCAAAACATGGTGATGAAACCAAAGCACGGTGATAGGGCTTTTTGTAATGCCTGTCTGGTTAGCTACCACTATAAAGTTGAAAATCTGCCGCCAAATACCTATATGAATGTTCCGGAAGTTGTACTTGGCAACCAATCCCTCTACTAGGCTTGGGGTGTTCACCGTCTTAGACCACATCGTCTCTTAAAATCAGGTGGCATTGTGGCCATAACGCTCAAACTATATACCACAAAAAAAGAATCAAGCCGAACCTTATCGTGCCCTAAAAAGCATATTAGCGTCAAATTTTCCAAAGCAACGGATCACATCTATAAAACAATACAGTGGTACGCTATGCAAACGGAGGGGAGAAACTATACCAATGAGAGCCCGTTATCCGGTCTAAATATAACCGGGTGGAGACAGATGGCGCGGCGGTGGGGCGGGGAACGAGGTCCGGTCGGCAACCGGGACGTCGACCCGAACACTCCAGACCTTTTACGTATTACATGCCATCGGAAGGAACTGTATTCCGTTTCGCGGACTGTCACACGTCCGTGTACACCCAGCTTTACGTTAAAGCCGTATCGACTTGAGCGAAGGTCGACGATCGTACCGCACTTAACCTAGAAAGGTGACTTGTAAAAAATTATACACGAATGCTAAACACTGGATTTTTTTATGTTGGTCGGCAATGAGTGCACTGCACTTGACGCTAAGTACAGTACAATGCTAATCAGCGGCGACTGTCAATGAACCTAAATTCATGCCGGCAATTAATTTTCACGCCTCTTTTGAAAGACCTAATGTCATAGGAAGGAGAAAACACGCTGACGGGAAGACGGTTCCACAGTTCCAGGGTACGACAGAAATAAGAGTCAGCAAACTCTTTTGTCCGTGATTCAATAGGAGTCACGGTGAAACTGTGACACTGAATCCGCACCCAGGTGGTTCTGGTGTGGAACGGAGAGGAGGAGATTATATCAAGTAACTCTTCAGAACACTCGCCGTGGTACATTCGATGGAACACGCTTATGCACGAGGCAATGTCCGTCCGCAATTTTAGCCTCTCTATGGTGCTGGTGGAGTCTGCATCATTTACAATGCGGATACTAAAAGGGGTATTTATTTATTTATTTAATTGTCGATCATTTGTCATTTAATTTTAACCTTATGTTTTTATTATCGTGGAGGAAATCCATTACGACGATATCTCTCATCTCGGGGGAGATGAGGGACCTGTGGGCGACTCGCCCGGCGAAACACCGGGAATACCCTTGAACATACCCTTAAACCTCCATGGCCACTTTCTACTCGTATACGGACAGGATAATGGAATCGCGTGAACAAACCATCGCTACCCTGTCGACGCGC
Organism: Actias luna; assembly: GCA_039707435.1. NCBI lineage: Eukaryota > Metazoa > Arthropoda > Insecta > Lepidoptera > Saturniidae > Actias > Actias luna. Next base: position 18,789,717 of record JAZHAC010000001.1, on the reverse strand, counting down.
TGGGACCACGGAAGATGTTACACGCACAGGTACCCGCTTAACGAAGGAAGACATGCTTCACCTTCTCTCTCGATTACCGGAGCAATGGCAATTACTCCTTCACCTCAACTCCTCCTTTAAATGCAATGGGCGCCTCTGCAGCCATTAAGCTGTATCTGTGTAGCACTTTCGAAGTATTATACACGTAAAAGGACACGGTTAGATTAGCTTATGCTCCCTTTGTGCATAACAAATAACGCATAGTTTTTTTCTTAATATAAATCTACACATATGCCTTAGTTATAGTACTGATCCACGAACTCAACAATATCTCCATGAACGTTGCACTTTGCTAACAACTTCCGGTCGGGATTTACATTGCTTCTACAGTAACACCCTTGTGATCCCTGAGCACAGAACGACACTTGACACAAACTCCTTGACAATAACAGCCATACTGTTGTGGAATATATTGTCGCGTCATATTCAAGATGACAAAACCATCGCTAGTTTTAAATCACAGCTACATCGACGTTTGTATAAAAAACGTGCGTTACAGTGAAGTTGTTCATCACAATTCGCTATATATATATATAAATATAAGTATGTATATTTAAATTATTTATTTTGGCTGCATTTTGCTTATTTAAATATGCTTTCCGTTATGAGTTATTTATATTATGTTAGCATATTTATTATTACCCACTTATTTCAACAATTATTTTACTTGCCCTACCTACAATAGTAATAATTATTTTTTACTACATTACTGCTGGTTAGCTGGGCAAAAATGCCTTATGGCATTAAGCTCGTCAGTGTACACATTTAAAGTGCAATACAATTATTCATTCATTCATAGATTAATGATTTGTATAGACATGATACGGGTTTCAACCATATAAGTACAATCTGACTGTAAGTGTCATTCCGCAAAGGTGTAAAAAAAGGTTTTTAACTTGAGTATGGTAGCCGGCAAAACACCGTAACCTAAAGCTTAACGTTGTAGAATCCAAACCCACGTCGAATGACGCATTATACTGGACACACTACCGCATATCAGGTTTAGCGTTTAACCAGAACCTCGTCTGATGTTAAGTGACGATATGTCCAAGATGGTCAACCTATTGGAGGAACTGGCTCTCAATTGCAAGTACTGGAACACACCTATAGTTATTTGGCGACAGAGACAGAGAGTTTTTATCGCGATCTTTTCCTTCTCCGAAAGATCAGGCTCATTGCAGGTATTTGAACTGATACTTATCGACGTAAATGCCACCACTGAGCTATCACAGCTTGACTGAATGGTGGCGACGACTTGTATGACCATTATTATACTATCTTAAAATATAATTTATGACCCGCGAAAGGAAAGCGGAAACAAAACACCCACGACAAAAACACCCACAATAATGTAATAAATTAACTAACATACCAATAGCAGTTAAGTTAAACCTTCTAGTGGATAATGATAAATATATTCGAAAAGTCGGTGAACGTGGGACGCGTTTCATATTACATTTCGTAGGGTTTTCGAATGAACTCGAGTGGGAAGTAATGATTTGTCTCAATGCGTACGCACGTTGGTACTCAGGATAGAGTAATTTGAAACAATGTGCGGATGCAGCGAGGGGCATCGGTCAAACAGCTATAACGATACTGAACGTCAGTTACCATCAACGAAGTCGTATCGGAACGCTTTGTGCCTATTTCGAATGCATCACATTCAATTCGCAGTTAACAGGATGCGTGTGAATCAATAAAAATAAAGACCTTACTTGTGCAAATGAGATGTGAGATGTGCACTATATAATCATTTTAAAGGAAACGATAACAGCTTAAACAATGATTGCTGAAGAAGTGTGGGAGCTATCCCCGATTTCTGGGAACACGGGACTTTGAAGTGTCGCCGTGGTGAGTTTTAGTGCTTAGTGTTGGGTGATTAGCACAAATATAAGATTTTAAATACCACGTTAAAACACAGTGGCAGCGTATACGGACACCTCCTTGAAGGACGTGAGATCAAAAACCTTGATATTTCGGTGAAGGAAAACATCTGAATGGAAATGGAAATGGAAACATGCCTGTCTAAGTACCACATCCAAGTTAGATGAATACACCTGCATGTGTGTTCTGGCATTTGCACTTCAGAACCAAACCATTAAAAAAAAAATTGCACCGGACTTAAACAGTAGTCTTCACTCACTGAGGCTCTTTACTGGCACCCCTTTAAGTAGACTAAAGTGGATACATGATAAGAAGTTGCCTAAACACGGAGACTAAAGGGTCATACAAGCTATAATTGCCCAAACCCTTAACCATGAGGCTATTATAGAAACAAGTGAAAAGTTGTGAAAAAAAATGGTCACTTTTTAGTTTTTAGTGTAATGCCTAGATACTGTTGTAAAGCTATTTTTAATGCCTACTATATCACGCATACTTAAAAAAGGTGCGGACCCAGAGTCCGCATATTGTGTATATGATATTAAAAAATATAAAAAGAAGTTGCCATTTGCATGGTGGTCCTACTTTCTTTAATGCCTGCATGGGTAGCTACCACCCTCAAGTTTAAAATCTACCGCCAAAAACCTATGCGTCTGTTCCGACAGTTATACTTAAGAGCCAGCCTGTTCACTAGGTTTAGCGTGTCCGCCGTCTCGGACCACATCGTATGAGAGTGTTAACAAAGCTATAAACCTATAAAGAATATTAAAAAAAGAAATAAAACAAGTGTTTTAGGTTAAGAACATTAATAGCATAAAACGCGTCATAAAAGGTTTTTTTTTCAACTAACTTAATGCACGTGTAGCTTCCGAGTCAAACTAAAAATTCACTATCAACGAATTCTCAAAACGCGATAAGACAAATATTATAACTTCTAAAAACTGCATTCAATTTACGCTCCCTCAGTATAAAAGATGGTTGACGCGATACGTTGATCCGAGCGAATATACCGTTTTCAATATGGCACAATGTTTCAAAAACTTTATTTTAAATTTTCTCTGTACACTTGAGAGCCTAGAAACCTTCACCAGTTCTTGCAACGATGCAAGAATGTAGAAGGCAACTCAGTCGAAACGTCAACCAGCGCAAAGGGTTAGTATTAGCCGAACTTCACCATGGACTTTGCAGTATACCTAGTTCAACCAATACGCTAACTATACATATTCGGTTTATAAGCGTAATTACAAAAATATAGAAAATACAGTCCCTAATAGAACCTACGTACGTACTGTGTAGGTGTGAGGTGCAGTGTGGGGCGTTATAGTAAATGTATTGTGCAAGCGACGAATTCGAGTGCTCCATTCCGGTGGATAGAGCTTACTCCTTTAAAATATGTTTGTAAACGTGATAAATCTAAAATAATCATGGCAAAATATAAGTCTGTATTAATCTTAGAAAGCCGAAAAGTTTGTTTCAACGTACTAATCTTAGGAAATCCCAATTCGATTTCAAAAAATGGTGTCAATAGTTATAAATCATTTATTAACAAATTTGAGTAGAAGGATTATCATTTCGATAATATCTTAAAAGTACCCTACATTTATTTTACCCTATATATTTTTTTTTTTAATAAAATCCATTTTTTTCTAATATACACAATTATTAATCTATATTTATTAAAAAATTAAATTACACTATTAATTAAAATTCAAATTCATTAAAATTAAATTCTATTTTTTAGTTTGGATTTCTATAAAAGCCTGTTTTTTATTTTTTTTAACTATTATTTATATTCTACTTTTTAGTTTGGTTTATATATAAAGCGTGTTTTTAAGCGATTTTAAACTATTATTTTATCATTACAATAGCGAACGAGACTCTTTCCTCCAAAATTGTAAATTTAAATTCTTGCTTATTTTGTTAAATTCAAATTCTCCTTGATATTCGAAAATTGGTTAATATTAGATATATCGGTTAAAGATAATGATTGTAAAATTACAATTAACATCAATTCCTGCCTTATCGACTATAAGTTGGGTTTGAAGTGGGTCAAAATCAATTTCAAATGAGTCGGTTACAAACATACAAACAAACATGCTAATGAAGCTAATAAAAAGCGTGTAAAATAACAATATTTTCATGATGGGTACCAAAGACAGTAATTTGTTTTCGGCGGGATATTTATCTGTTATGTTGGTTTTAATTTTAATTCATATACTTATAAGTTATTTGACAGTCTGTTATCTAATATTGGTGACGTTTTGTGTGATGTAGCGGGGTGGATGCGCATAAATGAATTGTGAAGAATTTATACATACAAATTTCGTGTCGCGTTGTTCATCCGCGATGAACTTCTAGACTACTGAACCGATTTTAAACAAATTTTGCAGACTGTGTGCAGTTTGATCCAACTTGGGAGATAGGATAGTTTATATTTCAATTTATAATCGCAATATTTTTATTGCAATTTTAATTTAACAGTCACAGCAACGAGTGGTCTGGCAGCTAGTGATATAAATTAATTTCCCTAAAAATGTTCCAACAAGAGAGTCATCAACGCGTTGAAGAACTAAAGTTTTAATTAATTAATAATGCCCAACTTTGCTGGATTCTTTAGAATTACACCCTTAAATGATTATTCTAATATCCAGTTAATCGAGACATTGTATTGTCATTTCTATTGACACTGGCAAATGTTACTGCGGCGCCTAAACAAGGAAAAGAAAGTTATTCTTTGCAATATCTTGGAACGTCGTCAGACATTGTGGCATATGATAAGCAAAGTAAAATGGTAAAATACAGCCGAAAGTCGCTATCATGCCGGTTTATAAACCTCTCGGTTATTAAAAATACACTGGCTGTAAGTATCAAATAAAGGTTTTTATATAAAAAAAAACTATTGTAAAACTCTTTTATTAACTCGTAGACAACATGGCCGACTTAGAGAGGACTGACTTAAGAAGATTACAGGAGAAGAATAAGAAATTCACTTATCTTTATCATTTATGTCGCTTATCTATTAATATAACGGAATCGTTCGACATAATTTTCACCAACTTGAAATCGTCTAAATTGACTTCGTAATTTGCCCACATGTCAAAAGCTAATTAAAGTATATGGTATATAGTAATAGTATTTATTTTTCGACCTGTCATTCGCTGTTGGCCTGACAGCTTTTACAGCTATAACGAACTTTTTGGGGTGCGTGCGGAGGGCACTCAGCCCCGAGGCAGCGAGCGCAAGGGTGTCAGAATGGCGGAACCTTCGCTTGGGCTGCTGCTGTAATTTATAACAGTATCATGGCTTCGATATCATGACCAAAATACTGGTGATAAACGAAAAATTATGCAGGTTAGTTTTTTTTTTAAGAAACCAAGAGTTATTGAAATAAAACTAATTTAAACGGATTTTATCGCGGTTATTTATTAAATTCTGATCCGCTGATTCTGATTTATTAAATAACCGCGATAAAATTCGTTTAAATTAGTTTTATTTCAATGAATAATATTCGCGTAATAGGTAAATCATTAAATCAAAAGTCGTTATTTTTTTTTTAAATGAATAATTATTAACATATTGGTCTGGCCAAAGGAGGTTCCAATCACATAACATAATTTACTAAAGTGCATACCTAACAAAACTAAATTAAAATTATAAATGCAGTATTTATTTTCAAATTAACAACTACATGAACAACAAATAAAATGAAGAATTAATGAAAATAAAAACGTACATAAGTGTGAGCGCGTGTTTATGTGTGTGAAGAAATTTGCAGAGAATATTTCAATTAGCTTTGTAATTTACGAGCCATTTTCACTGTTCAGTTCAGCTCGTTACTAATGCGTACTTTTTCTTTTCATTGTATAAACAACTAGGTGACCTGGCAGACGTTGTTCTGCTTTTTCGAGTTGTCAATCACATCGACTACAGCGACATCTATCGCGTTATGATCAATTGCGTATCAAAAAGTATCCTATCTCTCAAGTTGGATTGGACGATGTATGCAAAATTCGATTATAATCGGTTCAGTAGTTTAGGAGCTCATCGCGGACAAACAACGTGACACGAAATTTTTGTATTTAGATATAATTTATTCATACTAACAAAGCACTGAGGAGTATGACCGGTCGGAAATGTTTATCTAAAACTTAGTCATCATTATTGCAAATGTTATAGGTACGATTTGGCGCTATCCAGTTTTAATATACATACATACATATTGTCACGCCTCTCTCCCATAAGGGTAGGCAGAGATCACATTATTCCACTTGCTACGATCCTGACGTACATCTTTTGCTTCTTCTACTTTCATAAGCACCTTCATACATGTTCTTCGGTTATGGGTAGTTTTGACCTGGCCTTTCTCCAGAACGTCCTCGATCTCGTTGAGATAAGTTGTAACATACTCTGTATAATAGCTTCCCTGGTAGAATTTATTCTGACCTAGTAGACGATATGTCGACCACATCTCCACCTATCAATGAAATAACTTTCTACATGAAAAATAACATTATATTTGCCAACATTGAATATTAAACTTAACACTAAATTACATGCAAGTTTTCTAATATTATAAAGAGGAAATATTTCTTTGTTGAACTCGCTCTTAAAAACTGCGGGTCGGATATCAAAAACTATTTTGTATTTTGTATTTGATAGAGAAATAATTGAGGAAGGCTTTAGGCTAATTTACATCACGCTACCGCACACAGGAGTAAATCTGTATTGAAAAAAGTTACAAAAACGGGAAAAATATTTGAATTTTTTTTCTTTTTTTTTTATACTTAAGGTTTAGCGTTATGGCCATAATCTCACCTGATCTTAAGTGACGATACGGCCCAAGTTGGTAGATACGCTAAACCTGTGAAGGAACTGGCTCTTAAATGCAGCTGCCGGAACACACCTATTGGTATTTGGCGGCAGGTTTACAACTTGAGGGTGGTAGCTAGCCAGACGGGCATTAGAGAAAGTCCTACCACCATGCTATGGTTTCCTCACGATGTTGTCCTTCACCGAAAGCTCAAGCTGATTGTAAGTGCTTGGATTCGAACTCACGTCCCTTGACGCGAAGTCGTACACACTACCACTGAGCTATCATCGCTTCAAAATTTTTATCTCCAAGCGAACGAAGTCGCAGGCACAGTTAATAAACACATATAATATGTAGGTATATTGTTTGTCTGTTACCCTTGGACCAAATCAACTGGCGCGCGCTGTTCAAGTCTCGATAATATACATTACAAAATCGTTTAGTAGGTCAGTACTAACAGCGTTAGTTGAAGGTCTCGATGCTTAGGTCATTTCGATTTTTATGAACCTTAAATTGTAACTTTTATTTCTTTACTAGCTTTTACTCACGTTAATATTGATTTCTGTCAAATCGGATGACGCAATAAAAAGTCTTATACAACGTTTACTTTTATATTGACCCCAGTTACAATAAGTTTTTCGCGAGAAAAAGTAGCCTATCACCGTCTCCAAGGTCCCATCTATCTCTATACGAAAATTCATGACAATCGATTCAGCGTTTTACGCATGAAAGCGTAGCAGACTAACAAATTCACTTTCGCATGTATAATATTAGTAAGTATATAGGATTTAACTTTTGGTCACAATTTCGTATGACGCTAAATGCCCTTTTTCGTCTGAAACTTTTTTTGGACGTGTAAAAGCCAATCATACTCGTCCTTTCAGATAAGGAAACAAGAGTATTATATAAGATTTGTACTCACTAAAACCTCATTACTAGAAGTCCCGTGCTGTAAATGGGCATAATACTGTGGTGTCCGCCCACACCGTTGCATCGTAAGCTGCCAAACCAGCACCCGAAAATAGTTCCTTCAAGTTTCAAGTGCAGCTGCCGGAACATCTGTCAACTTAATAGAGTGTTCCAAAAGCACTCAAGCACCATGCTAAGTTTTCACTACGTTTTTTGTTTTTTTTTTTTCACTAAAGTTCAGATTACAAACGCTACGTTGCCACGTCGATACGCGCTGACGCTGACCTACCAATAAAATATATTAACTCCAGCAATAAATAAGAACGGAGTTTTTTTTTCCAATATAAACACATAAAACAGCTATAATTATAAATGTTAATTAGATTTTATCAATGTAACAGAATAAAGGTTTTGTGTCATAGATGAGCTTCGAGAACGCGCGATATGACTGACGCTTTTCTGTGGAAATATTTCTTAATCAACGTGATGTTCAAAATCCCATACTATAAGGATTTCTTCAGCGTAAGCATCAGATGACTCATTGGGAGCTAATCACCCAACACTACCCATTAAAACGCACGGCACTTCAAGCTCCCGTGTTGCCGGAGAAAGCGTTCACACTTCTAGTCTGTGGCGTCTTATCGTGACCGTAGCCGTAGAACTTCAAAGAAGAGAGAAGATAGGGAAGCGAGAGAGAGAGAGAAGAAACAGAGGCCGGCTTGTCAACGGCGACTGGCCTAGCGTTGTTTATTATTGAATCAGCGTCATCTATTACGAATCTATTTAACTTACATGACAACTGTTAGACTATTACAAATGTAATCTACTACAAAAATCAATCAAACAGTTATTACTTCTTACATAATAACAGTAATGTGCTAAATATTCAATTCAGTTTGTATTTTTAATTTCCATGTTAACACAACTTGTACACTACGATTAGGTCGACGAGTTACTAAATTAAAAATAAAATATATTGGTAAATAATTACGAACTAACAAATAGTTTTTTCTTGACGATATTTTTAACTCTTCAGTTCTATAGAGAAGTGAAATATAAATTAAGTATTAAGTTATGGTTTTATACTTAACGAACAGAGAAAAATGGAATCAATTTCCTTATTTATTTTTAAAAGTCTATGCGCCTATAACAGAAGAAATTTCTCGTTTTAAAAGATAAAGGTATCCTAAACATGAACGCATAATATTATTTAGCATAATGTCAAATTTCATTAGAGAGTACGAGGAAGCAGATGCAAATTCCCAAATGAAATAATTAAATTCTCTCCCGTACAGTGACACACAGCCCTATAAAATTTCCAAGCTTTATCGTACATCGATAACGAAGTGAAGCCGTTATTATAAATTTCCAAATATCCTTAATACACATACAGAATTCATTCCGTTACAGTTACATGTTGCATGGAGGTACTATCTGGCTAGCAACCACCCTCAAGTTGGAAATCTGCCGCCTAATACCTATAGGTGTGTTCCGGCAGTTGCACTTGTGTTCTATCCCGCCACTAGGCTTAGCGTGTCTACCATCTTGGGTCACATGGTCAGTAGGCATCAGATGAGTGTGGCCATAACTCAATACCTATAAAGTATTATAAATATCTATATATAATACAATTATATATTTTTTAATAGACGTAGCAGAAATGCGAATGTTTCGATGGATGGATTAGGAACGGATATATTCGAGGAAGCATGAATATAGCACCAGTTACAGAGGAATTGAGGAGTCTGGGGTGGTATATATATGTTATGTGAAGAGATGAAAGCCGTATAACTAAAAGAATGTTAAGTATGAAGATGGATGGATGTAAGAGAAGAGGAAGGCCGAAGAAGATATGGATGGACTGTGTGATAAATTATATGCGTATAAAAAGAGTAAATACAGAGATGACGGCTGATAGAGTAGAGTTGATGAAGAAAACATATTGTGGCGACTCTACTTAAGTGGGATAAGGCTTAGGAAGATCTATTATACGTATTATATATATTAACTAGCTGACCCGGTGAACTTTGTATCACCTATACTCTGGAATGCTAGATGGCGTTAAAGTAGCAAGATTTTGAGATTTTTCACAAACAATTTTTTTATCTTTCGTATAAGTTTTTTTTTAATGTAAAATATCCAATGTAACTTCTAATACCTCCAAGAATATGTTTACATAGTTTCATGATGATCGCTTAAATAGTTTTCGCGTGAAAGCGTAACAAACAACCTTACATTCACTTTTATAATATTAGGTAGGATATACATTTATATATATTATGTTATCAAATTAGTTTTGGTACGTGTTAGTACTTTAAATAAAATAAGTTTCAGTTAAGAAAGCACTTCGTTTCTTCGAGATAATGTAGATTTTATGTCTTTGAACACTGTAAATTTTATTGTGAACTTCTGAAGCGGCGATTCGGGAATTGCACGTGAGATTAAGAGTGACTTTCAAAGACGTTAGTACATTTCTTTACATATGAGAGTGGAATACAGAGAGTATTCAAAATAAAATAATATAGAGATACACGTAATTTTTGTCTATATACATGCCTGTATGTAGGTTACTCTTGACTGGGATTGTTTTAGTCGGTGAAAAATTTGTTTGATTGTTAGTTTGAATGAAATAATCTTCGGGACCACCAAAAGGCCTTCAAAAAATCTTCTTGTATTTGATAAAGCAATTATTGAGAAAAGCTTTGGGTTGTTTAACATCACGCTACCGCCAATAGGAGCAAACCCGTATTGAAAAAAGTTACAAAAAGTGGACAAATTATTAAGGAATTTTCAGTTTCACGCAAACGAAGTCGCGGGCACAACTAGTTTTAATATACTATGGTATTTGAAACGTAACTCTTCTTTGAACCGGTAGACCGGACGTGTCGTATTTGTTGTGTTTGGTTAAAAAAGCACTTTCCTCTTGTTGCAACGCCACGACAGGTGGTGCACCGAGGATGGATCAATATTCCTCGCCAACGCCCCGTCGGTCGTACCCCTCAAGCCGCACCCCTGCGAATACCGGCGTCGGCTGTTTCAGTAAAGCCTAACCAAACCATTAAGTTAATAAACAATCCACAGTAACACAGTTTCCCCATTCGTCAATTTCGCGACGACGTATTTCTTACCAGAGTGAACATTGTTTTTATTTGTTTTCTTCCTGACCTTGCTGAACGTACTATGGAGGTAATAACACATTAGTATTTAGACTTTATAGAAATGATACAAGTCCAGTAGTAACATTTTTAAATTATCTGTCAACATTCCAATACCTGGTAATATATTGAACGACTGAAGACAGATAGACTAAGGCAATACATTATAGGATAATGTAATGTAATTTTCATAATTCATTTAAATAATATAATATAATATAATATAATATAATATAATATAATATAATATAATATAATATAATATAATATAATATAATATAATATAATATAATATAATATAATATAATATAATATAATATAATATAATATAATATAATATAATATAATATAATATAATATAATATAATATAATATAATATAATATAATATAATATAATATAATATAATATAATATAATATAATATAATATAATATAATATAATATAATATAATATAATATAATATAATATAATATAATATAATATAATATAATATAATATAATAATTACATACTGTAATTTCCCAAATTTGCATATTTAATTATCTTCTTAACTAGCGATGACAGAAAATGTCATATTTACTCATCAAGAAGTTCACTTACTGCGAAAGTTTAAAATTTCCCAAATATCCCGAATGAACTCTTACGTTTTATGGGATGAAAGGTATCCTCGATGGTGACCTACAATATTAGGTTCATTATGATTGATAGATTTGCAATAGTTACACAAAAATGCACGTAGTCTTAGGCAGACAGGTAAAAAGAACAAAGTACACCGTGAAAATAATTAATAACTAATAAAATAAAATAAAATAACATAATTAATAATTAAAATCAATAAAGCAACGAAGTATATATAGAGATAGATAGTTCGCATCCACATGCAACGAACTTGAGTTTTCAGTGAAGGCAAACATCGAGATAAGACCATGGGTACGGTGATAGGACTTTTTTAATGCCTGCCAGGCTATCTACCAGCCTCATGTTGAAAATCTGCTGCCAAATACCTATACGCGTGTTCCGGAAGTTGCACTTACCTCAATTATAAAAAATGTGTACATATAACACGCCGCGTCGAACTCATGACTGTGTTATGAAAATAAATATTATCACTGTAATTGAATTGAACATTTAGTTGAATACGTTTCATTTATAATAACATTTCCTTTCTTCAGTACAAAACAAATTTTATGTTATTCAATGTTGGACATTATGAATTGGGACTTCGGTAACTGGATGCGAAACTGAATAGTGCATCCCGTTAATAATAATTGGTTATAGAGAGAAAAAACATATCACATTTATTCTTATGAGATGTTGTAAAAGCAATTATCTCATATTATCAATATCTGAAGCGATGATAGCTCAGTGGTAGTGTGTACGACTTCGCGTCAGGGGGCGTGAGTTCGAATCCAAGCACCTACAATGAGCTTGAGCGCCCGGTGAAGGAAAACATCGTGAGGAAACCATAGCGTGGTGGTAGGGCTTTTTCTAATGCCCGCCTGGGTAGCTACCACCCTCAAGTTGTAAACCTGCCGCCAAATACCAATAGGTGTGTTCCGGCAGCTGCACTTGAGAACCAGTTCCTCCACAGGTTTAGCGTGTCTACCAACTTGGGCCGTATCGACATTTAAGATCAGGTGAGGATATGGGCATAACGCTAAACCTTAAGGATAAAAAAAAAAATTATAGCTCAGTGGTAGAGTGTACGGAGGCCGCTTCAATGGACTAAGATTGAACCCCTGCAATGTTAAGGAAAATACCGTGATGAAAACATAGCATGATGGTAGGACCTAGCTAGCACCCACAAGATCAAAATCTGCTGGCAAATAACTGTAAGCGTGTTCCAGCAGTTAAGTTTCATTAAGGATTTCCATTATTCTTATCACCAATCTATACATATGAACAAAATTGGAGTGTCTGTTTGTAATATTGAAATAACCGTTTTTTGGCTGGACCGATTTTGACGGGACTTTTATTGGCAGGTAGCTGATGTAATAAGGAGTAACTGAGGATACGTTTATTTTAGAAAAATTATTTTATTTTAGAAACATAAAGTAATGCTGCAATGTCCAAGTACTGTCCAGTACCGCGCGCAGCTCACGCGCATGCCACTGGGCCGTCACGTCGGGCGCTTCCCACCAACGAATTAATATTACTTAAATATATTCATAGTTAATACAGGACAAAGTCTGTCGGGTCAGCTACTAAACAATATGCCAACTCGCATTCATTCGTAAATCTATGAAAGTTTAGTAATAATAACAAAATGGGAGCGCCATCCGATGTAAAAATCCCTCGAAACGCATGCGATACGTGACTCAACCAATGGGAATCGATAAACGTATGGGGAATTGTAGACCACATATTAGAATGATTTAGTAAATTAAAAAAAAAAAACGCAGTACTAGGATTACTCAATCGTGTCGGCCGTGTAGACTACAAGTGTGGGCGCTGTCGCTGTCCCTGACAACACGGGAGTTTGAAATGTCGCCGTGGTGCGTCCTAGTGGGTAATGTTGTGTGATTAGCTCCCGATGAGTCACCACATGCCCTCTCACTTTACCCTTACTCCAGGTAATTAGGATTTTAAACGCCACGTAAACAAAAAGAGGAGATCGGCTATGGTTTCACCCCGTTGTTTTCTATAACAGAAAGCTTTTTAGCAGCTTATCAAATTAGTAGTCATATACGCTCCACTGTCCGTGCAAAGCCGGGTGTGGTTACTAGTGATATATAAGAACGAGAAATAAAACTCCCAATTGAGGCGAATTCCTCTTAGGAGCGTTTATTACGTGCGAGTTACAGGCTGTTAACATCAAACGCAATACAATTGAACCGGCACGCAAACGCCGCGCCGCGCCGGCGCAACCGAGCAACCTACGAAAGTTTACAAAAGTTCACGAACTGTTTTATTAGCGAAACGAACTCGCGGACCCATCAGTTCAACTATTTATAACATAAACGCTCTGGGAACGGACTGAATCAATTCAATTGGTTTGATTTTTATAAAACTTCTTCGCGATTGTCGTGAATTATCTCTAACAGAAACTGTCATAGTTCCTTCTCCTTCGTTCCTCCTGTAGTGGATTTGCTGGTCAATAAGTTCAAGGAATGGTCAAGCAAGTATTGCTGCTCAATAGTTTATTACATAATGAATCAGTACGTGAATAATACTTGATGTATTAGAAATGACTACATCTCTGTACATGCGGTAAAATTATGGAAGTAATTTTCTGTTTGGAATTTTTAATAATAATTCAAAAAGACCAGCCCAATTAAGTTCCGTGTAGGTTGATCTCGGTAGCTCAGTAGCTCGATGGATTGTCCAAACCCTTTTTATCTAAGGGGCTAAAAATAATTAAATATGTTTGATTGGGTATTAATACGCATTAGAACAGGAATGGGAAAGATCTGGTGAAGTGAAATCGATTTATATTATCGACGAAATCGACTAATATTGTAATAAAAAAGAACGCCAGTTACATTATTTGAAAGGCCATACGATTTCAGTGGATAGCGGATTTCTTAACAATAAAAATATACAGTTAAAAGTATGATTTCCAAACCCAATTTAACTTTCGAAAGAGTTTACCTTACCTGCGCGGAGAGCCGAATCGTGTCATATTTCAAATGTCACGGTTTTTCCATGGTTGCCAAAGTCCATGGTTCGATTGGTAATAAACCGATAAAGTGCCTGTGTTATTTAGAAATCATATATTAGTGTCTGAGTTCTCGATGTCTATCTTTGCCTTAGAGCGACGAAGCGATATGTGTCAATTTCAATCACATCTACAGAAATCAAAAATTTCTTCATATATTTTGTTATCAATATATGTACGTAGATCCAAAAATATATATTTAATATTCTTTTCTTTTTTTTTAGCGTAAGTGAATAATGCTGAGAGTGAATTGTCGCAATGCGTTCGACCACCGATATTTAAATAGAGACAATATAAACAGACACAGTGCATTTTGTATTCGTCAATAATATAACTGATTCGGACAGTGAGATTTATTTATTACTACCTCTTACCCGCGGACTTGCTCACGTGAATATTGATTTTGTCAAACAAAATCGGATGACGCAATAAACATTTTCCTAGAAAATTTATCCATCTCTTTGCCACACTTTCAATAAGTTTTTCTCCTGAAAAAGTAGCCTATCACCGTCTCCAAGATCCCAAATGTCTCTATACCAAAATTCATCGTAATCGATTCAGCGGTTTAAAAGTGAAAGGGTAACGAACAAACAAAATCACTATCGCATTTATAATATTCGTAAGATAAGATCACTGTCGCGACAGATTGACAAACTAAAGTAACAAAAAAAAATGTTCTTATGTGCTAGACAATTATAGGTTAGTATTCTAATTTAAAATAACTGAATCAACACTATATATGCGATTGTACTTGAATATTTCTCTTTTAATCTTTAACTATTTGACCGAGCGTTACTAAATTTTACATACACGTTATCAGGGGTACAGTAAACGCCATATAGTAGGATTTGTCATTCAAAGAATGTTCTGTTCCCGAGGTAAAGAAATTTGAATGTTAAAGTCGCGTGCATGGGCAGTTAACAATAGTTATATTTAAAGGTAAACTGTCAGTCGAATATGATAGACATGCAATCGATCGGATGCAAAGAGTAGAGAGTGAAAGAGAAGGAAAATATAGCAACCGTTGGTGAATTAGTGGACAGGAATTTGGTCTATATTTGGGCGCAGTGGTGAATGCACTTCGATCGGACGCGGCCGTTGAGTAACTGAACTAAACATGATAATTATAATACGGGCTACCATATGAACTCGATTCCATTTGTGAAAGAAATAATAGGTACTATTTACTTATATCATAATATATGATATTTTACCGTGTTAAAACCAATTTATACATGAGAAAAGGATCGAGCATATACGTATATATGTAACCTATATATGTATTATGTAACCTGTTACTATACCAAATCTGTACATAAATGATTTTATAGAAATAATAAAAAATAGGAATGTACTTTACTATCGATTAGCTATATACATGTTATGTCTGTATAATAATGGAAAGATAAAAAAAGGCGTTTTTCGAGAAGCGTCTGGAACACTAATGACACACGCTAAGGAAGTTTCAAGTTACAATTTCATACAAAGTTTATCCCTCTCTTTACCCCCCTTCTAATAAGGTTTTCGGGAGAAAAAGTAGCCTATCACCTGGTCTCCTGGTTCTCACTTATCTTTATACCAAAAATCGTCATAATCGATTCAGAGGTTTAGGAGTGAAAGTGACAAAAAAAACATACTGACTTTCACATTTACAATATTATAGTATGGATTACCACTACCTGACAAATAAACCTGTAGCAGACTGATCATTGAGCGACTAAAGCTCAGTCTAGTGTGTTCGAACAACCCCTTCAATGAGTTTTCGGTAAAGGAAAACATGATGACAAAACCAAAGCTTGGTGAAGGATCCTACTACCTTTTAGATAAAAATCTGCTACCAAATTCGTATAGATATGTTCCAGCGGTTGTACTTTAAAGCTAGCTCGAGCACTAGTCCTAGTGTTTCCACCATCTTGGGCCACTTCATTACTTAACATCAAGTAACATTGCAGTAAGCTGTTTCAAACTGGTACGTAATATCGAGGATTATGTTAATATTCGAATAATTCGTATCAAACTAAATTCTGTTACATAGTAGGTTCTGTTTGTTTTGTAATTTTAATATATTCCAAACGAATACATGTCAATGCAGCGCGCCCTTCAAAACCATCTGTTCTACGTGTCCTCATTATGTATTCATTTCTTATATCCATAAAAGTCATTTTACTAAGAAGTGTCTATGCTGCCGGCAATAACCAATTTCAGGTCCACTAACCCAATACGCAACGCGTTACAAAAACGACATGCTTACTGTGACGGCAAAGTTAAAATTGCTCTTTTAAACCATCTTACAGAAAATTGTTTCACTTCTCTACACTAAATTAATCTGCATTTAATTTCTAGATGGAATATACGCCGTGTCCTTTTTAGTACGTCTGACCACGTGTATGATAATACCATACTGAGCCTTTGAGTAATTAAGACGTGGAACTTGGCAGCGTAACATACAAAGAAACCAACATTCGCATACATTATGATATAGACGATAGTGTTAGAGAGGTGTTCATCTACGTAGCTGGAGTATCACCGAAGGATCGTAATCGTAATTTTATCGGGAATGATTTATACTGTACAGAGAGAGAATCACGAGCGGTGAAGGTGAGTGTTGACGGCCGTCGAAAAGAGGCCCCTTAAACTTACACCCGTATTCGCAAGTCCCGGACACTGTCTCAGTGTCATTCCCCTCTATCACAATTGCTACTCTTCCGACTTCTATCACATTTATTTATTATTTATGAACTTCTTAGGACGTATAGTATTAACCCTGAGGCTGCAGGGTTCTTCATGTGGCAGAGCGAAACTTCGAGCAGTTCCTGAGACTTGAGACAACAATGTAGGCTTAAGGGACCACTTTCCGACTCGCGTCAATACAAGCCTTCACTACTCTTAATTCTCTTCCTGTCCAGTCAAATTTGGTAGCAGCCTGCTACCGCAGCTTTAGAGACACGTTCTAATATAGAACTAACTGCAAGTCTTACATATGCTAAGATCTTTTGGGGCAAATAAATAATATACTTAATTGGTCAATTTTTGCGACTTTTGCTATCGCTTGGTTATATCGAAATACAATGATTAATCGATTTTCCATTATACAGTTTAATCATATGTGTAAAGAGAGATAACGACTGATCATTCTTACAACGCAGGTGTCTTAATCACAACCTTGAAGTTTCTGTTTACATTAATAATAAATTAAAAGCAAAATAATCTCCGCAAGTTCTTATGCGAAGAAACAGTATCTGAATAATGTGGCCTGACCGCTATTTATCTGTCGACAAATATATCTCATACTTATACTGTTTACATCAACTTCGTAGATTATACTTTGACCTTCGTCTACACTGAGCAAGAATAATTTTATATTGTAAACACGTTCAGGTAATGTGGTAAGAAATTTATGCAAACATCTCATACATGTTAACAGTAATATTATAAATGCTATATTATGTTTGTTAAATTATTTATTTGTGTTCTTATTTGCTTCTGACGCTTTTACGTCTAAACAACTAAGCGGACCATTATGACTTTTGTCAAACACGTAGTCACGTAAACAAACACACTTCTCCTCAAGCGATGATAACTAAGTTGGTAGTGTATACGTACGTCGCGCCAAGGGACATGAGTTCGGATTCACCTAAAATGAGCGTAAACTTTCGGTGAAGGAAAACATCGTAATGAAACCATAGTTGCATGATAACGTCTGGCTAACTTCCACCGTCAACTTGAAAATCTGCCGCCACATATCCAGTATGTTCCGGCAGTTGCACTTGAAAGCCACTCTTTCCACTAGGATTAGCGTGATCAATATCTTGGATCACATCGTGACTTCACTTCACTTGAGAGGTGAGATTATGGTCATAACGCTAAAAACTTGCATATTCGCATATATGCATATCGGTAAAACCATTTTTGGGTCTCATTCATTTGGCAATACTGTTGCCAAATAACGGGGGACTCCCCGTATTGTAAAATACAATATACATTTACGGAACAATGTATACTTAGTATGTACATACACAAAGTAGTTCATGTGTAAGAAAGCGAAAAAAAAGTTCATATTTTTGGCTACAAGTGCAAGTTTATGTGATAAAACTGGTAATTTTATAGATTTTCTGTAGTCTTTACGTGTAATTTGTGTCAATTTTCAAGCACTTATAATGGCAAAAATGAATAGAATAGTTCTTTCGAAACAAAAATTAAATTGTTGGATCGTTTACCTAATAGAGAAATAATAAAAGACGTTGCTAAGTTATTTGGTATTTCGCGGCAGATTTTCAACTTGAGGTGGTAGCTAGACGAGCCGGCTTTCGAGAAAACCCTACCACCGGGCTATGACTTCATTTTCCCTCTCCGAAAGCTCAGACTCATTGCAGGTGGATTCGAAGTCACGTTTATTAACACGGAGTCCATAGACACTACCAATTGCGTTATCATCGGTTCAAAATTCTGTTTATACATTGTTTTAGTACTTTTTAAGGTAACCAGATAGGGGAGAGGGAGGCGGATTGGGACTTTTCATTTAAATATTGTTGTGACATATCTAAGATTTTTTTGCAATCTTTAACCCTGACCATTACGTGACAAGATGGCTGTATTCAGTTTATGATAAATTTAAACTAAGGCCAGAATATTTGTCATAAAACCGGAAGTAGAAATGTTCAAATCTGCCCCACCTTATAAAAAAATATCAAGCGATCATAATATTCCCGTGGAAATGGCACACGAATGATATTCCATACGGTTTTTTTTTCTCCATAATTGAGACACGCGATGATACAAATGACGTAAGTCATACTTTTAGCATATTTTATCACGGTTATAACGTTGCGTCGCCGACATAGCACTGTATAGAATTAGTTGAATCGTGTCCACGCCGGGAAAACATCTATTAATATAATAAATAATATTACTGTTGCCGTTTCCAATGTCCAACGAGTTTAAGTGTTTGAACAGTTGTATGAGGGAGTGTAGTCGGAACGTATTGTTCGCCTCTATTGTTGAACCTTAGTGAAGACTTATTGCTGAGGATATAATCTCCCAACAATGCATCGAGTATAATGGCTCTAAGCGGATTAAATTTAGCCCTTGCCGTGAGTATTACGAAATAATTAACTTAGTGCCCGTAAAATATGAATTGTGTTATATTGTTTTTGGAACAGAATTCCTTATAGCACGTTATCGTTCTGATTTGTTTGCGGACTGAAGGGCAAAACAGAAAAAAAAATAACAATGAAAAACGCTATAGTTTGCAGTACCTTTTGAACTACTTCCCTATCACTTAATAAAATAAAACATACAACATAAAACAAACATACAACATAAAACATTCTTCAATAGATTCAATAGCTTGCCGTCAATTTTGACGACATGCATAATATTTTGACTTCTGAAATTTTTATTTAATTTCCGTTCCAACTGGGTCCGTAAGATTCCTCTGTCTTTTTTGTATATAAATTGGCGAATAAGTTTTTGAGACAACAACAAAATATCATTTGACATAATTATACAGATAATAAAACTAATTATCTTAATTATTTATCATTATGGTATTAACAAGAAATAGATATACAAGTTTTTTTTTTTAATTTAAGTTATTTATTAGTATCTGTGCATTCTATATGCGATCTATGAAGTAATGTATTACTACGAAAACTATAGCGTATGATAACAATTGTTTATAGTAAGAATTACATTTATTATTTTTCTTCGAACTAAAATATAACTCGGGATTTTGTGTCATCTATATCTATATTAATATTATACAGGGTAAAAGTTTGTTTGTTGAGCGGATTTTGTTGGTTTTAATCAGCTTATCTTACCTCTTATATATCTTATATCTTTTTGTATTCGGTAGAGTAACTATTGAATAAGGGTTTTAACAACACCACGCTATCACCAAAATGTCCAATGTCCTATTGAAGTAAGGTACGAAACGGGCAAAAACTATGGAACAATTATTAGTTTTTGAAGCGATAATAGCTCAGTGGTAGTGTGTAAGGACACCTCGTCAAGGGACGTGAGTTCAAATCCACCTACCATGAACTTAAGCTTTCGGTGGAGGAAAACATCGTGAAGAAACCATAGTATGCTGGTAAGGCTTTTTCTAATGCCCACTTGGGTAGCAACCACCCTGAAGTTGTAAATCTGTCGCGAAATACCAAAAGGTGTGTTCCGGCAGTTGCACTTGAGAGCCAGTGCCTACACAGGTTTAGCGTGTCTACCAACTTGGGCCGTATCGTCACAATAAGATCAGGTGAGATAATGGCCATAACGCTATACCATCACTATATATATATATAAAAAAAAGTTCCATACGAACGAAGTCGAGAGCACAGCTGGCAATGAAATAAATGGAACATGCAACAGAGAATGTTATCTAGTAAATTTACATGGAACGTCGAAATATTGAAATTGAATTTTGCAGATACTTTGATAGAAAGCTAGCTTCAAGCGATTGCTCGGTGGTAAACTATGTTATAAAAAACTCGAATAACCTTACAATAACCGAAAACGAGCAGTGAGAGCTTGTTATTGTATATAATAATGCTGTTTGAACGCTGAACACACCTTACTAAATGCTGTTTTTTCAATGTCATAGCTCTGACATCATATGTTTTTTAAACACTACATTAGCATGTATATAGTTTATGTTGTATACATAATACCTATATATAGTAACGTCATTATAAACTTGTAAAGGTTACGAATTCGCAATTCATTCTAATTCTACAGTTATACTTGTTTGTAAGATCACTGTACACTGTATAGCTTACTAGTAATATAAACCGGAAACGTTTGTTTGTTTGAACGCGCTAATCTTAGGCGTTACTAGTCCGATTTCAAAAATTCTTTACTGAATATTATAACGTAATCATCGAAGAAGGCTTTATACTATATAACATCACACTACCGCTAACATCGGTATTGAAAAGGCTATAAAAAGACCTGAAAATATGTTCTTTCCGAGAGCTTCCGCAGCGTTACGACATAAAATGAAAAATATTACTTTCAGAAAGTTCTACAAATACGTCCGTGACAATTCATTACTAATGTACGCGAAACGATTGTATCAATTTATGTAACACATAGGCTTCCAATGAAATAGCAATGAAAATTGAATGCGAAGTTCGTAAGAAGACATGTTTGTATCTCGCGATAGAATGTTTTTCGTATCACCAACTTAACTACCTCAGTTTGTAGGAGATTTACAAGTATAATATAACTTATACCGGAAGAAACTTGGCAATTGTTTAACTAATTAATAACACAACGTCTCAAAATTACTAATACATTTTGAAACTTCGATAGCTCAGTTGGTACGACAAAGGATGTGAATTCAAATTCACATACAATGAGCTTGAGCTTTCGGTGAAGGAAAACATCGTGTTTAAACCATAGTGTAGTGGTGTCTATCAGTCTACAGTTAACAGTTTCATACGGTTCATCTAATAAGAATTATATGTAATACGTGGCTGGCCTGATAGACCCTTTCTATTCGTCAATAACTGGACTACAGGCCTACCTATCAAGTTTAGAGATAGGGTCACTTATCGGTATAAAAACCATCCTATCTATCTCTTCAGTTGATTCAAGCCACACATTTACAAAATTTCATTGACGAACATCGTGACATGAAAATTTTCATCCTTACTAATATTAGAAATGCGAAAGTGAGTTTGTTTGTTACGCTTTCACGTCCAAACCGCTGAACCGATTATGATGAATTTTGATATAGAGATAGATAGGACCTTGGAGACGGTGATAGCCTACTTTTACTTGCGAAAAATTTATTGGAAGGCATAAACTTTTTCACAACTGTTTCACAAAAAAGCGAAGCCGCGCGTAAGAGCTAGTTTTGTGTATACACGTATAAAGATTATATTATGTCAGTTATCGATTATATCATTGTTTACTTAGAACAGTGACACAACACTAGATATCTCGCCTTCGCGTTATAAGTCGAAGTGGATTTATAACATGAAGCAGCAACAGCTATATATGGACATGTTGAATGTCATGAATATATATATTTTTTCAAACAATCATCGAATAAAGCTAAAGATTTCCTGAATGTCTTCTAAAACATTAAAAGATTGTGAATTATTGGCAGGGCGCTTTAAGATAATTCTTACATAATTTACTCACTTGTCGTATCAATATTAATATTAAGAAGCGGAAAAGTTTGTTTTATTTGAACACGTTAATGTCGGGAACTACTGGTTGAAATTTAAATAAAATAAAATAATATATTCTTGCGTTATATGTAGCTGTTCTGCAAGATGACTTTAGAGTATTCAACGTCACGCTACCACCATTGGGAGCAAGGTTGTGTTGAAAAAAGTTACAAAAACGGGCTAAAATTATTAAATAATTTTTAAACCCACAAGAAATCGCAGACCCTACTAGTAAGATACATATATTCAAATTTAGAAATATCATGTAAAAAATTTTGTATATCCTAGCTCGGCAAAATGACTGTATTTCAATTGATGGTAACTTTCAGTACGGTCCAGTAACAATAGCGACTGCCGTAGGGGCGAATGTCCTTCGTCAGTCGCAACTGTATACTAACTGTACTAATTGATTGTACTGTTATACTAATTGTAATTGGTAATTGTATTGATACTAATTGTAAACAAATATATAGTAATTTAATATAAAATATTCTAAAAGCACCACGTTTTGCCACGTTGTATTGCAATGCTGATTTGTTGATCAATGTAGTAGCTAGCATTTCCGTCCTGCGTGCTCTCGAATAGACGTTGCTCAATAACTTTATACAAAACGTGTGCACTCGGCCCCCACGAACCCAATGTTTCGACTCCAAACGTCTCAAAAATATACATATTATTTAAACTTCTGCTAAAACCGCAGAGCTGCCAGCCTTCATAGCGGTAGCAGGATGGCATGGATCCAAAGTATCTACACATGTAGTATCCCATACCAAAGCGTTTCCCATCCTCCAAGAAACCAAAGTCATACCGTCGGGTCTCTTACCACAGTGCAGGTGCTAAAATACCTACGACTCCGGCACTGAAAAAACCCCGATGAAATATCATTATTAATTTACTAACAAACATCTAAAATAATTCATATAACTGTATATGTGTAATACACGAATGGACGAAGTTTGATGGATTTTGTTTCCTTTATGTATAAACCCTATTTAATACCCGCATATCGCTTGATAAACGTTCAATTAAATTGACGTCGTTGACTGATGTTCACGCCTGTGTTACACTTTCCCCTAAGTAATTTTAACTGTACAATTTTATTTGTAAAGGAGAAAGCTGCAGTGTTCGGCTTTAGAGTTACGTCTTTGCCTAACAAATCTAAATGCACATAATAGGTAATATATTATTATTAGAGTAAGCAATTTCAGTAACAACTAACAACCGATATCGGTTCTTTGTAATCAAACTAAAGTACTTATTGCACTTCTATATTGCAAATGGCATAATAGAAAAAAGCTCTGTGCTTAAGACTACGCAATAGAAGTGAAACATCAGTGTAACCTTCTCGCTTGCTTAGTAGCCTCGAGATAACTTTACCCGAACGATCATCACACATAAAGGCTGCGAATTAGAATTCCAAAGCCCTTCCCTTAGAAGTTTCACTTCGAAAATCTTTTGCTTTACCACACTGAGATGCCGTCAACCTGAAACTTTGACAATTCCTATGGATCGCCAAGAATGCATGTCTAACAGTTTATTTTTTTTAAAGTGAACGAGATTCTATTTCTTTTTATTTGTTTATTCATACATTTTGATAACACAAAGTACGCCAATCAAAAAAGGTCAATAGATAAGAGCAATCAAAAATGAACCGGTCTGATGCTGATTAACATATTAGCATACAGATTTAAATTACACATTACTTCAGTCATGATTCTTAGAATGGTTATTTGATTTGATTATTTAGACTGGTGTTGAATTAATCTATTTTTGTAACGAAGTTCTTCATCGTACCGTATGGATGGAATCTTGACAAATCAAAATGTAAGATTTTTCTGTCAAGATCCTTTCTTTAGTGTGTTCTATATTATACTATATTCCTATAGTGTAGACTGTTATTCATAGCGAGTATACTATTGGCTGTGCTCAGTATAGGTGCGCGCATACTGGCTCAAGAAAACCAGTAAGTTCTCAACGGCTGCGCAGATATAGTTTACTCACGTCGTACGTGTCAGCTGTTTTGTAATGTATTATATATATTACAATAAATTAGACGAATTCAACTATTGAAATATATACAATAAAATATTATGTTATTTACGAAATTTCCTATCATTTCTTCAATTCTTTAGTTATATTTGCGTTTCATTTTCGCACTGGCGGTTCTGTAAGGGACTACCCTCGCTGCCACGGCGCGGTTCGCCCGCTATGGTCGTTGTTAGGACTATAACGGTTATCAAGTTAAGACCTGTTATTTAGGCTCGCAAATGTTTGTTTGTTTTTCTGGTAGCAGCCCAAGCCGAGGTTCGGCCACTCTGGCACCCTTGCGCCCGCTGCCTCTGAGCTGAGGGTCCTCAGCACTCGCCCCAAAAAGTTCAGCGAAGTTGTCAAAGCCCTTAAGGCTAACAGCGTAGGTTGAAAAAAAAAATTATTCTGTCGCTAGCAATTCTTTTATTTGTATTTGTTAAACAATAATTCAATACGTTTATCAATAAAAATATACTACGCAAGGAAATTAATTCCATCAGAGTTCCACGACACTCACGGATTAAAATAAAATTATACTTATGTCTTTCAAATAACCGGGCGACAAAAATTTTATAAAAAAAAAAAATCGGTGGTCATTTAATCTATCAAATGCTTGACAAGCATTCTTGAGCATCTAGGTTGACCGTTACGATATAGAAAAAAAATACGTAGGAACGTGATTTGTTTGTTTTTCGTTTTTTTTTTTTTTATTCTCGTATTTATCGACTATGGTTGTGTAACAATTCAGTAAATCAGATATTTATACAACTTACACCACGTAATCTACGGCCACGATTCGATTCTGTAGCAATATGATTGCGAAACACTTTGTATTATCTTTTATGCGTTGTGCAGTGTGCTTACTCTTACATTGAGGTAATTTTGTTCGGAATTGCATCAACTTGAATTACATTGCTAGACTTAAAAATACTAATACAACAGAAACGTGACTCGTACATAACTACCAATTCGCAGTCTACATGAAATATATATTTTAAATAGTTTCTAGATTTTAGCGTTATGTCTATAATTTCACTTGATGTTAAGTAACGGTGTGGCCCAATATTGTGAACATGTTTTGGAGTGATGATAGCTGACTTTATAGTGTGTACGGACTCCGCGTCAAGGGACGTGAGTTCAAATCCCCCTACATTGAACTTGGGATTTCGGTAAAGGAAAACATCGCGATGAACCATAGCATGGTGGTAGGGCTTTATGTAATTCCCGCCTGGCTAGCTACCACCGTCAAGTTGAAAATTTGCCGCCAAATACCTATAGTTGTGTTCCGGCAGTTGCACTTGAGAGACATTCCCTCCTCTAGGATTAGCGTGTTCGCGATCTTGGGTTCAATCGTCACTTTTTTTTGATACTTAAGGTTTAGCGTTATGGCCATAATCTCACCTGATCTTAAGTGGCGATACGGCCCAAGTTGGTAGACACGCTAAACCTGTGGAGGAACTGGCTCTCAAAAATGACTTATACTTAACATCAGATGAGATTGTTTCCATAACACTAAACTTATAAAGTATACAAAGTGCACCTGTCGCAACACACCTATAAGTATTTAGCAGAAGATTTGCAACTTAGGGTGGTAGCTGGCCAGGCGAGCAACAGAAATAGCCTTACCACCATGCTATGGTTTCATTACGATGTTTTCTTGCAATAAAAGCTCGAGCTCGTAGCAGGGATTCGAACTCACGTACTTGGACGCGGCGTCCGTACACGCTACCACTGAGCTGTCAACGGTTCAAACATTACATTACATAATTTCCGTTGCGGAATCAAATATTATGGATTTTGGATGGGTTCAAGGTTCTGTCTCCGACACGCTGACGATACGTGATACTGATAAAAATAACAACATTGAAAATAATGTTCATTGGAAGTAATTTAAATACAATCGTAATATACAAGAAAAATAAACGGCAAATATATTATTATGGCATTCAAGTTTTATTTATATTTCGTACTCAGCTCGGGCATTCTGTCATACAGTACATTGGCTCCCCAATCTTACGTATAAGGAAACAGAACAATTACTTTCTTTTATATCATATCACGTTAGAATTCTACAGGTTTGAGGCTCACTCTGACATTACATACATTAACATACTCACTCCTACAAAAACATACACACACATTACTCTCTTTGAATTTGCTTTGTTTAAGATGGATTAACCTTCATGTTACTTATTTGTATATATTTATATAACCTCATACTCATTTGAGGCATAAATAAGCTATAATTTAAAAATAATACATTCATTATTATTATTATATAATTCACTAACCGTTTCCAGCCGCTTCGCCGACCTATAACATATTAAGAGAACAGACATTTTATTGACGGGAAAAATATTCATATAAAGTAAAATACCAACAAAATATATTATTACGTGAAGCAAATGTTTTGTACCCATTTTAATGAAAATTGCGCGGACCCAGAACTATGTAATTTCGCACACTCATAGCTTATATAGAGAAGCAGTGAAGAATACGAATTTTTTTGTTTTTTAAAATTATGCATAGAAATATATTAAATCGCAAAAATAAACATTACTACACACTATCATGTATTTGACCCACCACGCGTATATACTCTGTTGTTTATTGTTAAAGTCTGTGGTGAAATTGAGAATAGATTATAAATTAATAATGTCTTTACTGAATGTCAAACATAACTCTATATATTAATACTAGTTTTTGACAACAGAACCTTAATAATGTTCAAACTTATAATTTAAATTAATTACAGTCAAATTTCGACCACTAGTAGCAATACAATGATGAAAGGTCATTAGAATTCAAATAATGAACAGTCCCCAACCACCTACAAATAATTCCGCATCGAATGGTCGTGGACCCATATCGATACGATCAGTAATTTTGACATGACTGCGCCTCAAACAAATATTATTCTCATTATATATATATATATATATATATATATATATATAGATTGGTGGTATTGTGATGTTAAATAGCTAAACTTTGCTTCAAAGATAGCTCTAGCAAATAAAAAAAGAATTTTTGAAATCCTACCGGTATTAGTTCCTAAGATTAGTGCGTTGAAACAAACTTTATAACATTAATATAGATTATATGTAAAATATGATTGAATAAGTACTCCATTGTTATTTTTCCCTTTGCCTGTTCAGCGAAATATTAAAATTATCATTAAAAAAAAAGATAAAAATTATATATTGTTTCAAAGGAAATCTCTTTTTAAAAGGTATCAAGTAACAATGCCCGTATTATAATTTAGAGAACAATAAACTGTTTAAAATAATTCTAAAGTATTGTTTACGGCGGAATGAGATCGAAATTAATTGTTTATATACTTCCTTCTCCGTATAGGAACAAAACGGATTTACGGTTTCTTGGAAAACAAAACTGTATTCAATACTTGTGAATTTATTGTAAAAAGTTTTTGTGACCTCTGTAATAATGACAATAATAATTCGGAAAACAATTTTAGAGCGACAATATTTCCACTGGCCGTCTACTCCGAGATACGTGCCTGGTAACAGATTTTCAGCTTTACATCGGTTAGTTATTTGCTAAGTGGGCTTTAGACAATGCATGCGTGCTACCGTTGA
Source organism: Actias luna (assembly GCA_039707435.1). Lineage (NCBI taxonomy): Eukaryota > Metazoa > Arthropoda > Insecta > Lepidoptera > Saturniidae > Actias > Actias luna. The sequence continues at coordinate 18,761,463 of JAZHAC010000001.1, read as the reverse complement.
ATCAAGATGGTATACCGATAGATATATAGATTTATTAAAGGACTCTGAACCCATAAGAGTGGGCTATCACAATCCTCAAGCATTGTTGTTTGATTATTTTGTCCGTTTGTTTGAATGCGCCGAATTGTATGTAAAACCTAACAGATGAATTAAAAAAAAAAACTTTTTGTATTTGATAGAGCGCTCATTGGAATAAACTTTAGTCTACTCAACTTCACACTACCATTAATATTACCAAAGCTGTATTGAAATATATTAACGGGCAAAAACGATAAAAAAATGATTAATGACGCGCGGTATGTGACGGTAAATGTTCAACTTGAGGGTGGTAGCTAACCAGGGGAGCATTAGAAAAAGAAACTCCTACTACCATGCTTTCACAAAGAAGTTGTCCTTCAAATAAAGCTTGAACTCAAGAACACATTCGTACGCACTACCAACAGTCCTATCATCACTACAAAGTTATTGATTTGATAATGAATTCATTTGGTTTCCCATTGCTCCCAGATGGCTCTGGTAGACGACACCGGCGCGGGCGCCACTGCCGACGACCCTGAAGCACTGCTCAACGAGTGGCTGGGTGAGCTAACAGTATTGACAGCGGTAAGTAAAACAATTATGTCCAAAATCAACCTCTTGGTTAAAGTCCTCTTATCTATGTACCTTCTATTCGAAGTAAACACTAATTACAAATTGCAGTATACATGATATCTAATGTATTATATATTGTCTACTAGCTGACCGAGCAGACCTTGCTCTGCCTTTCGAGTAGTCGCTCATCGACTACAGTGTCACCTATCCCGTTATGATCACTTATCGACATAAAAAGTATGAAACAGTATGCCAAATTGATTAAAATCGATTCAGCAGCTTAGGAGTTTATCGCGGATAAACGACGCGACACGAAATTTTCCTTCTTTGGTTTAACGCACTCATCTTAAGAACTACCAGTCTGATGTCAAAAATTATTCTTGTATTTAATAGAGAAATCATTGAGAAAGGCTTTAGGATATTTAACATCACGCTACCACCAATACTCCGCTTAAAGGTTGTATTGAAAAAAGTTACAAAAACGGGCAAAGAGTATCAAATACAATATCAGGTTCACGCCAACGAAGTCGCGGAATCCGCTAGTAATAAATAAATATCAGAAGAGCCTTCGAGCCCTAATACCTACGTGGATCTGTTATAATATCATTTATCAGTATAACAACATCACACCCGCACATAAGACAATAGAGGTGCGGGTACACTGAACCACCTTGTTTTTGAACTGATAAAGGTCCGGCGAAGCTGTAAAGGACCTTCACGCAAACAGCATTAGCAAAAAATAGTTTCGACAATCCAAAAATGCATGCCCCATAACGTAATTATAATTGACAGAGATTTAAGCATTCATATTAAATAGGAAGTAATCCGATGTCATACTAGAGCTATTAAAACAGAAATGGCCCCAATACATTAAGTTATTTGAGCCTAATCGTTACACATCCATACACGCAAACATCTGGACGTCCACGTATTTTTTTTTATTATGAAATGAAATTAATTAATTTAATAATCATCTAGTATGTCGGTGAGAGTATTTCTCTGGATAATAAGACATTTTTCATTGCCGTAGAAACACAAAAGATTTAAAACACATAATGATCATTGAAGTCTGGAAAATTGCTCGACCTCCGCGCTTGCGTGTTCGCTTCCCTTATAAGCCATGCAAAAAGAAGTGTTGTCTAAATCCTGCATACAAACAATCGATCGATAAGTGATTTGATTTAAACCATATTAAAAAGACTACTATTCCCAAGATAGATTTGACAGATATCTTCACATTCTGGGATATCATATATACTAGAAGAAGTGTGAAAGCTGTACCTGGGCTCTAGCAATACGGGAATTCGCAGTGTCAACGTGGTGCGTTTTAGTGGGTAACATTCGGTGCTTATCACCCAACGAGACTTGCCAAACGCCTCTCTCGTCTATGGCCTGAGTCCGGGTAATGCGTTTGCGCCTTGTGATGATGAAGTTTGAAATAGGCTATAGCCTTAAAATAGGATTTTAATCACCGCGTTAATAAAAAAAATGATATCAGATAAGAAGGTAGGTGAGGGGTTTATTACTAAAACGCATGCCAGATGCAATCTAAGATAGCGACAGCTGGAATGTAAAGAACATTCGACATATAACGCCAGATCAGATGATATCGCGTTTACATAATTACGGAGAGAACGTGGCATGATTCTAATAATTATACTAATGTAAACTATACATTTATAGCTTATTTATGTGCCATGTTGTTATATGTATGTTTAAACGTTTTAAAATAATTATGACGAGAGTTAATTCGTAGTCCGCTTTTTAAATATATGACTATAGCGGTGTTGGCAACTTCGTTATCGAAAAACTAATATTTTTGCCTGTTCTTATAACCTATCGGCTGTAGCGTGATGTTAAATGTGTGAATGTGCTATCAAATACAAAAACAGTTTATGGAATTTGATTAATGATAAATAAACAAACATAGAAACAAAACTTTTCCGCTTTATAGTATTCATAAATGAATATAGATTAACACATTCTTTTATTAATTAATATTATTTATATATATTTTTATACATTTACATTATCAAAATTTTAAATCGACGATAGCTCAGTTGGTAGTGTTTACGGACGCCGTCAATGGAGTCGTCAAGGTTCGTACCACTGCAATACTCTTGAGCTTTCGGTGAAAGAAAACATCTTGATGACACAATACTATGGTATAGAGCTTCTCCTATTACCCGCCTGGCTACCTACCATCCACCCTCAAATTTAAAATATGCCTCCAAATAACTATAGCTGAGTTCCGGCATTTGCACTTGAAAGCCAGTCTTATCCTACGCTTAGGGTGTACTCCCTCTTGGACCACGTCGTCTCTTAACATCAGGTGAGATTGTGGTCATAACGCTAAACCTATAAGCTGTTAAATAAGGTTCACAAGGGTCAGGTAATATTAATTAACGTTGGAACACCGACAGTCAATTCGAAAAATGTCACCGACAGATACATTCATTCCCTGTCGAATGCAAATTGCAATTTAAAAATTCCCGTCGGGCACAGCGTTGGCAGGTTTCGAAATAAAACCTATTAGTTTGCCTGCGATCCCTTTGAAAGGTGCGGACCGGCATCGAATATTCCGGGATGCTAAAGAATCTAGTTTATTTTTCACTCCCTTTGTGTGAGGGCCGACGCGTCGCAGCGTGGCATTGGCTGTTAACTCATATTTCTGTTTCGTGCTTCCGAATTTCACTCAGGACAAACAATTTTTATTTCATGGATTTCTGATGGTCAGATAAACAACCACATGCATTTTAGTTATAGAACATGAATATTCCATTTTATAGTTTGCAGGTTTAGCGTTATGATCACAATCTCATCTGATGTTAAGTGACGGTGTGACGTAAGACCGTGGACATGCTAAGCATAGTGGAGGGGCTGGCTCTCAATCCTATGCCCTTTTTTATTGACGTTGAATCGGATCGGATGCTAATCACCCACTAAAACACACCACGGTGATACTCAAACTCTCGGGTTGCCAGAGACCAGCGAGAGTGCACACACTTCTTCTAGTCTCTGGTGGGAATCAACCCATATCTAATATTAAACATATTGGATACGTACTGGGATCGTTTCTAAGAGTTAATAAATAAAAAATAATATGTTATGGAAAAAATTACTATCAATTAATACTATTACGTGAGCAATTATTGTGTATATATATATATATATAAATTTCGCGTTTCTCTCAAACGGTTTTAACCATTCTCGTATGTAGATAAATTCTTGCCTTTTGAACTCACCTATATAGCTTTTTTGTAAACTTTGCTTAGTAAAATGATGAATTATATTCGTTTTTTTTTTTTAATCTAGGTAATCAAATCATACGTATGAAACATCGTTAATGTTTAGAGTTATGGCCACAATCTCGTCTGACGTTAAGTGACGATGTGGCTTAAGATGGTGGACCGGCTCTCAAGTGCTACTGCCGGAACACACCTATAATTATTTGGCAGCAAATTTTTAACTTGAGGGTGGTAGCTAGCCAGGCGGGTATTAGAAAAAGCCTTCCCACCATGCTGTGATTTCAACACGATATTTTTCTACACCGAAAACTCAAGCTCATTGTAGGTGGATATAAACTCACATCCCTCGACGTGACATCCGTACACACTACCAACTGAGCTATCATCGCTTAACCAATATGTGAATCCTATCTACATACATATTTTTGAAATAAACAATTTCGAAGAAAAATAGTACCGAGTTATGTTCCGCCATCTAGATACTAAATAATTAATAACGAGCGAAGAGATAATATTATAATAATGCAATTGAATATAAAGATTAAAAAAAAAAGGTTTATTTTTGAAACTTCGGTTAATGGGAGTCCATAAAAACGAACACGTGTGCTTTGCAGCCGGCGTCAGAGACTCGGCTATATGACAGGTGCGAGCAACATATGCCGCGGCATCATGATTTCGCGGTGTTCCGACGGACGATGTGATACGCTTGCATCTCGAATCATTTTCTTAAAACCCAATAACTTGATTCTATTCTCCACATGCCTTTATACGTTATCATCGATCTGTTCGCGTATGTTTATCAGATACATTGACGGAATAGGTGCTCAACCATTATAATATGGATATAAATTTTTTAAATCACTATAATTCGTTGCGATAGTATTATAAGGTAAAATCAGTAAATCCTTATTTGACAAGTTTAAAAACTTTTGAGTTTGGTTTTTACTGTAGTCATTAACAGGTACAGTGCAATCACTTTGACCTGTTTTATTGTAAAACAAACTAGTCCAAGAGAAAGCGTGTATATAATTCCTCTATTTTTTTTTTTACTGTTTGTGAATATCCTTTCAAAGTGTAATGCAAAATTTTTCTCGACTATAGAGTCATCATAATTGTAATAATAATGTCTCATGACAGTCAATTTTTTTTTACATTTTAAGTCATAAACTTTGCGAAACAAAGTGAATTCTAAGCGTGATCTATTATTTGCCACGATAACCACCCGGTCAGTTTCAATAAGAAAGTCGCAATCTTGTTTATATATTGTATGAACCAATCTATGTATCATTCAACGTGACACTGACATAATAATTATTTATAAACCGTTACCAACTAAACACGAAAACGTAGAACAGGCAATAGTTAAGATAATTTCGATTGATAAAATACGATTATGTGGTATTCAAACTCCATACATTTTGAAATCAATGTTTTGTGGTAGGTACGAGCAGCGAATCGGACACATCTGTCGCGCGAGTCCGCCATGCGTGCACAGATGCAAAAGCTATAGCAGGTGCAACAGACTACGTATAACACCTGTTTCCTCTTTTTTATGCACTCTGTGATGGAAGAGCTTATCGATGCACATTTCGTAAAAAAATACGATGCGTATAAGAACGAAATCTTATAACTCTATTTAATGTCGATACAGATTGACATTAAATGTTTTGCTCTTCCGTCAATATATTTAAAGACAAGTCTCATTAAGGTCATGAAATGTACAATCCCTTATGTCGCTTTACACAGATTACACTGTATTTTAAATAGGCCACGTCAGTTCGTTGAAAATATGGCAAACTATACAAAATTTGATATCACCATGTCTTTGAGACTCTTCTATCTATAAGAACTTCATTTAAATATAATTACTAAATATATAAAAATAATATAAGCAAATATATATATATATATATTAATTATTTTGATAATATGACCTATTTGTGCAATAATATGTTTGTTTTTAATCACTACAAATTACAGTGATACAGGCATGATAAATTCATTCACAAGATTTCCAAAATAGTAATTTTAGATGGACGGAGCCTCTAGCAATTACTAGTATATTCTATAAAGAAATATAGTATCCTGAATCCATACAAGTCGACCCTAACGAGAATAAATTAACTCATCATTGGATGTGCACCAAAGTATTTATTTTGAAAAAATACTTTTATTTTTAAGAAGCTATAAAAGCTGTGGGTGTCTTTTCATGAAATATTATCTTTCTATTGCACTAGCTATGTCCGCGACTTTGATCGCGTGGAACAAAAAGTAATTCTTGAATCCGTCAGAAACTACTTATATCTATATCAAAATTAAAAATCGACGAGTTTGTCTGTTTAAACGCGTTAATATAAGGAACTAGCAGTCGGATTTCAAAAAATATTTCTGTGTTTGATAGAGCAATCATCGAGGAAGGTTTTAAGATATTTAACATCACGCTACCGACAATAGAAGCAAAGCTGTATTGAAAAAAGTTTCAAAATAGTCAAAAACGATAAAATAAAATTTTAGTTCCACGCGACTGAAGTCACAAACACAGCTAGTTCTTAATAAAAATAACCCTATCTCATTTTCTCTTTTTTTTACAATTAAGGCTTAGCGTTATGGCCATAGTCTCATCTGATCTTAAGTGACGATACGGTCCAAGTTGGGTAGACACGCTAAACCTGTGGAGGAACTGGCTCTCAAGTACCACTGCCGGAACACACCTTTTTGGTATTTGGCGGCAGATTTTCAACTTGAGGGTGGTAGTTAGCCAAGCGGGCATTAGAAAAGGGTTCTCCCGCCATGCTATGGTTTCCTCACGATGTTTTCCATCACCGAAAGCTCTAGCTAATTGTAGGTGGATTCAAACTCACGTCCCTTGACGCGAAGTTGTACATACTACCATTATCAAGCATTGGCCTATCCTTCCCACTTAGTGCTCAGTCTTACCACTCGGCTCCTAAAGATCGAATAGTATACCTTCTTATTCTTAATAATCCTTATCCTACCTAAGTAGGGCACAACAGGTTTCCTTTCCCACTCTACTCTATCAGACGTCCTATCAGTATGCAGACTTTTTAAACATCTATCACACAGTCCGTCCATACTTTCTTCGGTCTATCTCTTCTCCTACATTCATCACTCTATATTACTCCTCAATTTCTCCGTCACTGGTGCTGTTTTCATGCTCCCTCGAATATATTCGTTCCTAATCTTATCCATTCTAGTCACTCCACTCATGCATCGTAGCATTCGCATCTCTGCTATGTGTAATTTTCTTCATCCGTCTCTTCAAATGTGATTTCAGATTGTGTTATAGCCCGTAAAATTCGATAATTGAGCTAGCAAATGTATGAAACAAATCGACACAGTCAGTTCTTGAGATTAATGCGTTCAAACAAACTTTTTGAAGCTTAATTATATTAGTATATATTATTTTAATGAAGTTTTCAATATAATCGTTATTTTTGTATCGGTCGGGAATAGTCAGCACTCTTGTTTGATGAGATACTACTTGCGTCCTTTTCTGTACCCCTAACAATGTTTATACAAAACCTGATGATCATTCTTTCAAGTGGTATAGGCGTGAAAGAGTAATAAACAAACTGATATTCGCATTTATAATATTAATTATAATTATTATTTTGTGTAGATTGTATTACAGTAAATTCTGTGTATCAGAGAATAATATACAATACAATAGAAAATAAAAATCGGTTAATAACTTTCTAAACTCGCAATATGATGTTCCATTTCTATAAGTCAATAATTAAATAAAAGAGAAAAAGAAGTTTGTTTTGTTCAACACGCCACGACTGAACTGCAAAGTTGTTGAGTTTCTTTTTATAGAATAACAACGTCTTTGAAAAGCTATTAAAAGTTAGAAAGATTACCATTGAACCGACGTTTAATCTGAAAAATATATTATAGAATTAAACAAAACATATCTGCAGAAAAAGTTTGATGTGATCGTATGTTTAGGTTTTGTAGAGCTAATCGTTCCGAAGTTATTGATAAATAAAATATTTATATTGAGACATAGATGACGGTGTTTTCGCTCACTAGATTATTAGTGAGGAATGCTTTTGGTAGCTTCTTTTATAAAGGGTCAAAGTTTGGCATTTCGAAAAGGAAACTTGCGCGGACCAGTCGAAAGTTCGCCGAGTGCGTGACATGTCGCGCCTTCGAGCGCTTACAGTCGTGGCGAGCATCGGGAACAACCGAAGCGGGGGTTCTAACTTCTAAACATGGGGGACAAGCACGCACACAACGAGACATCCTTTCATATAACTATTCTGAAATCAAACAACGTAACGTAGGACGCTCACACGTGCGCTACCCAGAAAACATGGTCGCGTCCCCCCTGCGCCGCACCGTGGCCTCAGCTAGCGGGCGACACCGCAGTCCGTGTTCATGGTTCCTTTTGTATAACAACTCACTTCACTCAGTTCAACACAAACTAGTTAGCAGTTGTTATACAAGACGCGAACGGAGCGCGCGTCTCGTTCATCGTCGCGGATAAGTCCTTTGTTCTGTTAATGAATAAATAATTGCATTTCATTAAACGCTCATGAAAATATAGACTTATATCGAGTGAATGGGCGAGGTCAAAATCGCGTGCACAATAAATCTAACTGTGGTGCGTTTAGTGCCGCGCAGACTCCGAACAAGGTGGAAGCGGCTAACTCGTTTTAATACTATATTTAAAGTGCACACTCGTGGTGGCCAATAAAAAGTTGTTTTTTTTTTTTTTTTGTTAAATCGAGCAGTGGCATTTCTCAATCGATTTCATTTAACCCGGGCTTTGTTTTGTTTAATAACCATGACGATAAGTTGAGACGGGCGCGGAGTTTGACGCCGGCCTTTTGACACACTTTGCTAATAGTGAGTACCTAGTGCTAGTTTGTGAGTCATTTCGTTAGCAATGTAAGCGAAATGATGAATGTGAAAATAAACGAAGCTAACAAATGGCAGCGCGGGGGCTTTTTATCGACGCTTAACAGGAGCTTTCGGTTGTCAAACAACAAATCCAGAAGTGCTAATAGCTCGCCGGTTGAAAATAAAACTTATGATCAAACTATCATGGATATGGCAACGGTACGTAACTAATTTGGTAACATATTTCCATTAAAACATTCTAAAACTTGTATATTACAATTGTACTTAATTATAAATTTAAAACACGTATGTAATTAATCATTATATTATTTAATTTGCTTAAAAATTTAATAAATACAAAAAAATACTATTATATAGATGAATAAGTTTGCAAGAGTCTGTTTAACTAAAAAAAATATCCAAATCTTTATTTAGTCGTTTCCGAGATATGCGAAACTTATGTCTATATATTACAAGCAGCTCACTTAACAGTATGGGATTGGATAAATATTACAGTGAAAAAAAGTTAATATTTTTAACATTATTATTCTTATAATTCTGTAACATATGATTTTGGAAATATTTGAATATTATATAAATTATTACTTTTCTAATAACCTTTTTATTCGGTTTCTTTCTATGTAATATGAGAAATAAAGCACTTTTTTATTGCCCCCGCTTCTCGTGTCTTGAGTATGCGCTCAATACAATTAATATTTACCAGTAATACAATAACATAGGGTAAAGGGAACATCAGTAAACACAACAATTTGAAAATAACAGAGAGAGAGAGAAAAATTACTAGAATCGAAAAATCCCCTACTCCATTTACATAATTATTATTTTTGTATTACTTATTTGATAACTACATACTCTAATATAATCGAAATACTATCAAACAAGTAACATTTTGATATTAACTTTGTAGATTATTCCACCACTCTACTTGACCTAGATCACTATGATCAAGACGCGTCTGTAATTAAATGTTGAGTTTAAATCATAAAACTTAATATAAAATACTCAACGGAGATTAGTTATAGATCACTTAATAAAACTTATTATAATGGATAAGGGCTTGTTCTATAAAATCTTGGCTGCACCTGCAAATGACGAGGCCAAGATTTTATAGAATTTTGTCATTTCGTAAATAGTTCAGGACTGACATGTCCTTTGTGGATCTAAGTCACTACAAAAAATAAATAGATTAAAAATGCTTGAGTGTTGTGGAACACTAGGTTGGAACGAATTTCCTTACGTAGTATAATTAATAAACGTATTATATTATAGATAAACAAATACAAAAAAAAAAACTTGCGTCTGAGAGGAATTAAACGAAACCCAGAGATAACTAATGAACTAAAGGAATTATAGGAAATTTCGTAAATAATATATTATTTCCTAGTTGTAAAAATAACCATTTTATTGTAAACCATTCAATTCATCTAATTTATTATAATACATTGCCAAACAGCTGACGCGTATGACATATACATGCTACATGTGCGTGAAACTTTTTAATATAGTGCAATATAGAACAGACTAAAGAAAGGGTCGCGACGGAAAAATCTTACAATTTGTTTGTTTAGCTTCCTTCTGTACTGTGCGATAAAAAACTTAATTCTGATAAAATGTTCCATTATGATATTAAACATGAATTATAAAACAAATAGCAAACTACAAACAAGTAAAAACCATAACAATGTTACAATACAATTAGAATCTATCCTTCGGAATAGTTTAGCGATGAAATAATGCATCCTCATAAACCCAATAAATTAGACGTCCAGCGAAATAGACGAACTATATATATGCCCACACTTTAATTATGTAATAGGTGTGAATTGTATCATAGTTTATCGTCTTACACAAGGCCAATTCTCTCAATTTAACTTTAAGATGCACATTTACAAAATTCAGTGTTAACTCGGGTTATACGAAAAACTTGATATAACGTAGAAATTACCTGGCTTTGGTTCATTTCTTACAAACTATAATACTTTCTTAATCTGTATTATTCATATTATAAAACGGAAAGATGTGTTTATTTGCACTTCTAATCTTAGGAACTACCAGTAGGGTTTTAAAAACTCTTTTGTATTTAGTAGAACAACTATCGAGGAAGGCTTTAGGCTACTTATCATCACGCTATCGCCAATAGGAACAAATCTGTATTGAAAAACGTTACAAAAACGGGCAATACTGATAAAAAGAAATTTTAATTCCACGCGGATGAAGTCACAGGCAGAGCTAGTAACACCATAAATAGTCGTCCGGCTCTGAAGTGTCGAAATAAAATAAAAATAAATAAAATTTAGTCCCATCTGGTATCTCTGCTAAAATTATAAATGTGAATTTAAGTGTGTTTGTCACGCTTTTACCCGAAAATACTGAACCGGTCATCATGAAACTTTGTACACATATTTTTGAAGGTATTAGAAGTAGCATAGGATACTTAATATCGAAAAAAATTTTTTTTTTTCGAAAGATAAAAAACATTGTTTGTTTATTTAAGAAACATACATAAACGAGCAAAACTGGTTAAATAATTTTTAGCTCCACGCGAACGAAGTCGCGGGCACAGCTAGTAAATTATAAATATATATTTACTTCATATTTTATTATAAAAACATAAGCCGTAAAGTATGAAAAACATATTTATAATTACTTAGCACACATTATATCATAATCGTTTAACGTAACTAACTACAAAGACCGTATAAATCATCTAATAGACACAAAGTAATTGTTTCGAATACAATGCGTTCCCATATACATTTACTATATAGATACGCCGACATCAATATTCCACGGATAAAATATTCATAACCATAATAATTATATTATAATATTATTTTGTATAGTTGCGCTTCCGATTCCGTTCGAGCGTGAAACTAAAAATTATTTAATAAAATTTGCCCGTTTTTTAACTTTTTTCAATACAACTTTGCTCCTAATAGTTGTAGCGTGATGTTAAATTGCATAAAACCTTTTTCATTGATAGCTCTATCAAATACAAAAATAATATTCGGAATTCGAATGGTAATTCCTAAGATTAGCGCTTTGAAACAAACAATTTTTTCCACTTTATGATATTAGTATAGGATTCAGGGTGTTACGTTAAATTAGAAGGTACTAGCTGCGCCTGCGACTTCGTTCGCGTGACACAATTTTTTTTAAAATAATTCTTGTCCGTTTTTGTAACTATTTTCAATACAGCTTGACTCCTATATGTTAAATAGCGCTAAGCCTAGGTCAATGATTTCTTTATCATATACAAAAAGGTTTTTTTGAATCCCATTAAAAGTTCCTTAGATTAGCGCATTCAAACAAACTTTTCATCTTTATAAAATTAGTACAGATTCAGGGTTTTATGTAAATATATATTATTTTCAAATTGTATTTTTGTAGCAACGTCATATCACACTTAATCCATGGGCAAAATTAATTATTTAAACACTATGTTAAAGCTTCTACTTTCCTCTATTTACGATAAATAATATAAAAATAAATATTTTAATTATTTATATAAAGGCTTGCTTCCATTAGGAATCCCGTCAACATGCAAGAGGCGCCATCTATTAACAATCTATTTAACTAACATGGCAGTCTTTACGTTATTCACATTATATTTGCATCGTGCTTACATCTTCACACCGCATACCATTCGTGCACGCCCACACATTAAGTACACGGTTCTGTAAGGGGCTACACCTGCGGCCCTTGCACGGCTTGTCCGATGACATTGTTAGGACCACTGAACTCAGTAAGTTAGGATCGCAAATCTTTGCTCCTTTCCCGTAGTAGGCTGAGGTTCGGCCATTCTATCATCCCTGCGCCCGCAGCCTCGGGGCTGAACGCCCTCAGCATTCGCCCCCAAAACGTTCAATGAAGCTGTCAAAGCGCTTACAGCTAACAGCGTATGTCAGATCGAAAAATATATATATTTGCTAATGTAATCTATTACGAAAATCAATCAAATAGTACCGTTTGATATTTCATTACGGTAATGTGCAAAATAGTCGAACCCTAGAATATTTTTTACAAGTAAAGCCCACAACAGACGAAGCTATAATATATATTAATATAGTGAGCTATATATTACGGTATAGCAAGCTGCCACAGACGATAGCTATGCTATAATATATATTTTTGCACTCATCAGCTCTGCGGCCGTCATTGCATGAGCACGTGTTTGTGCTACATTCTTAATAAAGCGTGTTCTAATTTTAGGTATCGTATAATGGATGTACATATTATAGTTATATTCAACGCACACAGAAACGAAAGACGAAAAATTACACCGTTTTCTTGAAATATATTAAAATATACGTTAATACATCTTACTTTACTAAAATATATCGTGCTATATCTGTCGACATATTTTGGTGACGTAATAAAAATATACCTTATAGCTACCTCTATGGTCATTCGCCGATTAGTACAGAAAATATACCGTAATATACCTTGCTATAATTTACATTAGTAAGCTGTTGTGGGCTTAATAATATAGTCGTTTCTACATCAAGCTAGATTTTTACTAGCGTGCTTTTTAACACACCGCTTTACACAGCCCTCTTACTACAGGCTAACCCGTTATCAGTTTCTCATAAATTACCCCTCAATAATTACGGTTTACTCTCGGTTATCTCAGAAGGGGTATTAATTATTTCAATATTGATAATTAAGCATGTTATTGTGAAACGTTAATATACTTTTCAGGGTTTAAACTCATCTGGTGATGTATCGTCAGCCCTGAGGCCGCTGGAAATCGTCGCGCCCCGCATTGATTCATACCGATTCTCCATGGCTAACCTGGAGGAGACACAGGACGCTGACCTTGACGCCATTTTAGGAGAGTTATGCGCTCTGGACTCCGAATACGATGAAGAATTGTCCCGAGTGTCGTCCGGTAAGCAAAGACTCATTTAACGAAGGTAGAGTTCTGAGCGGTGAGTCAGTTGTTTGTGCTAGAGTTTTGAGCAAAACATCTATGACGTCATTGTCACCGTTATAGTACAATTTTGTAATATTTAAGGCGCGTTTATGCAATACGCACATGTCATGCCTGTCATGGCCTCATCATATAGTAAGCTTGATTCATGCGGCCCAAGCGTCTGATGGACGTGTGTGGTCCACATTTCACAAACCAAAGGAACCTTTCTCCATGACATTGTGCTCAGCATTTATTCGACATACATAATTGAATCTGGGAATTTTCACATTTAATTTTGTTTAAATTAAATTTCACAGTCAAATTACTTTTAAAAAGAGTTTAAATAACAAAACAATTAATTGTATCAGCAAAACTCAGAAGCGTGGTAGTTTTAGAAAGAATTATTGGTTATATAAGAATGACTTGATGAGCTCTTGGGGCAAAGAGATGATAACATCGAGACGGTGTCCGAAACGTGAGACACGAATGTGGGTTTAAGAGGCCTCTTTGTCGACGCGTGACAACACTCACCTTCACCCCTCGTGTTTCTTTCTCTCTGCCCAGTATAAATCATTACCGATAATGATTTACAGCACAAACACCAATAAAAGATTAATATGAATCTTACGTCTCTTCGGTAACGCTCCAGCTACCTACGATGAATACGCCTCGAGTGCCTCGCTCTGACTGAACCCAAAGCCGGCTCGCACCGCACTTATATACTAACCGGTGTTATAACCTACCCTCCTATAACTACATTCCTAACAATTGTATAATTAAAATATTTACTCTGAAAAATAAATTATCAAAGCTTCATTAAAACATAAAATAATTCACTTTTAAATTGGTGTAGTATAACGGCGTATAGTTTCCGTTTTACGATAAAAATACCGATTTTTTTTCATAAAACCTTGAATACAAGTTTAACTTGAATAAATATTCTCGAATATGTGTGATTGTATTTATAATTATCGGTATACGTTAAACAGCTAAGGGGAGAGGTGAAGGGACCGGCGAGGGTTGCTCGCAGAGGCAGGATAAAGAGTGCAGCGATGGAGCCGCTTCAATCGCCAGGACAGACTCTCCGGACAATGACTCCGCTTTCAGCGATACCGTATGAGCGATTTATTAATAACAATTAGGGGTGTGCGAACATATCGAATTCGAATCGAATCGAATTTTAATGTTGCATTTAAAATATATCGAATAATTCGCGGATCATCGAAATATCACTGCATTTTGGATTATTTTTAATTTCAAATTCATCACATCGTGCATAGATCTATGCTTACCATTTTCACTCGCACGTATAAATAATTGAAGCAAATTTGAAACTTAAGTAATATGCGAAAAAAATATTTCTGTCCCTTTATTTTCATAAAAAAAAAACTACAATAATTGTTCTGTTTTTGTAATTTTATGTCATGGCTTAAATAAAATGTATATTATTTGTAAATTTTATAGTATATGTAATAATCCTCAAATAGTCCGGGAAAAATTGATTTATTCGATAACTTGCAAATTATTCGATTTGAGTTTTGAACACCCCCATTAATAATATACGTAAAATAATATTATGTGGCTTCATCTATTTATTTATTGGATATCCAACAGCATTCTTATACCTAGCGTACATATTTAAATAACACATATGACCAGAATAGGACTTTACAAATATCAGTAATATATACTTAGAGTAGAGATGACAAGTCTAAGAAGTATAGCTGGCATAAGAATGATAGATAAAGTAAGGAATAGTGTGATAAGGGAACGTTGTGGTGTGGTAGAGGATGTAGTGACAAAGTAGAGAAAGGAATGGTTAATTGATATGGACATTTAGAGAGGATGGATGAAAGAAGATTGACGAAACAAGTTTACAAGGCGAGTGTGTCTGGGCAAGCTGGTAAGGGTCGACTTAAGCAAACTTATGTCAACCAGATCGAGGACGTTCTGGAGAAAGGCCAGGTCAAAAGTACCCGTAGTCGAAGAGCATGTATAAAGGTACTTACGAAAGTAGAAGCGAAAGATGTATATCAGGATCGTAGCAAGTGGAAGGATGTGGTCTCTGCCTACCCTTATGGGAGAGAGGCGTGAGTTTATGTATGTATGTAAGTAATATATACACTATAAAATGAAATTTATCAAGTAAATATAAATAAAAAGGGAAGAATTATACATTATATAAGAATCATTGCTGATGTATGCTTGTGTGTGTGTCTGTGTTTGCATGTGAAAAGTACGTTTATAATTTAGAGTGCGTTATGTAGTTCTAGAAGTTCAGTCTGAAATGCATTCTGGCTCTACTGAAAGATGTCTTCTATATGGCTCTGTACATTGTTAATCGTAACTTATTTGCCGGTATAACTTTTAAATATTGAAGATAATTTACGTTTTTATTTCACAATGACGAATTTTTAACCACAGTTTACCCTATAATGCTCAGAATCATATAGCAATGGTAGCGTATACAGGCGCTGCGTCAATGGACGTGAGTTCGAATCCACCTACAGCGATCTTGAGCTCCCGATGAAGGAAAACATCATGATTAAGCCATAGTATGGTGGTGGGGTTTTTTGAATGCCCGCCTGGCTCTGTACCACACCTTTTTATTATCGTGGTGTTTAAAATCCCAGTTTCTACGAACTTCCTCACCGCAATGCGCAAACGCATACGGAACACGTCTAGTTCCGGAAGTTGCAGGAATCCAGTAGCATCCAAGGTAGGCTGGCTAGGTCAGTGGCAGAACGTCTGTATATATGTACTTTCTAATGTTTCAGGTGTCGATGCTTTCTAGTGAATCGTCTGCCTCAAGCAGCGCAAGTTCCAAATGCAAAGCGCTGAAATTGAATATACATCAGAATCAAAAGGTAACTTAATTATTACTCAATGGACTTATTATAACTATATAAATTTGTGCGAAATAATATCATTTACCTACTCGTGAATCTAACTTTACAAATTACTTTTAACTTTTAAATTTACCTAATCGAAACTACTGACGTTAGAAACATGACATTTGAACTGTACTTTCCCTTTGTAACTTAGGAAACATTTTTTTTTATTTTAACCCTTAAGAGGGTAAACAGAGCTGGTAAACTTTGTATGGGTAAGAATAGAAACTTCAGCTTTCATGATTTGAAATTTAACATAACGACATATTGTTTAAATAAATGAACTATCAGCTTTTTTTTTTAAATCTCGTCTTCTATGTGTTATTAAATATTTTATTACACCTATTGATTTGAATAGCAGTAGATTTTCTAAATCGCGTGATTGTCGGGAAATACGCGAACAAAGCGATGATAGCTCCGTTGGTTGTGGTACGGACGCCGCGTCAAGGGACGTGAGATCAATTCCACTCCACCTACAATGAACTTAAGAGTCACCAGTCGGGTTCGAAAGATTATATTTGTATTTGATAAAGCAATAATCGAGGAAAACTTTAGGTTATTTAACATCATGCTACCAGCAATACGAGCAAAGCAGTATTGAAAAAAGTATTTTTTTTATAGTTAAGATTTAGCGTTATAGCCATAATTTCACCTGATCTTAAGTGACGATACGGCCCAAGTTGGTGGACACGCTAAACCTGTGGAGGAACTGGCTCTCAAGTGCAGCTGCCGGAACACACCATTTGGTATTTTGTGACAGATTTTCAACTTGAGTATAGTAGCTACCCAGGCGGGCATTAGAAAAAGCCCTACCACCAAGCTATGGTTTCCTCACGATGTTTTCCTTCACCAAAAACTCAAGTAGGTGGTTGGATTTAAACTCACGTTCCTTGACGCGAAGTCGTACACACTACCACCGAAGTTACAAAAACTAACAAAATCATCGAATGATTTTTAGTTACTATGTCGCCGATACGGCCGTAGTAAGACGCTCCGAGGTTTTGGAAAATCATCTCTCAAAGCCTTACAATAGGGTATAAGTTTCATGCCAGCTAAAAACACAAACTGTTAATGAAACGCAACGATATAATTACAGGACTCCAGTTTCCAACAGAAGGCGGATAAGATTAAATTAGCACTTGAACGTATGCGCGAGGCAAACGTTAAGAAATTATTCATAAAAGCCTTCTCGATGGACGGTTCATCGAAGAGCCTGTTGGTCGATGAGAAAATGACCTGCGGATACGTAACCCGACTGTTGGCGGATAAGAACCACGTTACGATGGAACCGAAATGGGCGATCGTTGAACAACTGCCCGATCTGCACATGGGTAAGTTATAGAAGAATTCGCAGCTCCGTTGTGTAGAAAAAAACATGCGTGCGTACAAAGTACACATGTCAGAAGTGAAACTTCTTTGGGGAACTAATTTATAAATCTTGTTCGCTCTGTCTCACTTTTTCTCTCAATCTTTCTCACTCGCTTGCTCCCTACTCTCACTCCACGGCTAGTTGCTCACGCTACGTTCGCCCTGTCTTACTCTCTCTCAACCGGTCTCGATCACTCTCTCTCTCTTTTCCGACACTTCCGTTGCATACCGGCGTGACGTTTCATCTGTAAAAATTTTACCCTCATGCGCCTAAAGAAGTTTCACTTCAAAAACCTTATTTTTATAGTCAGGCTTTAGCGTTATGGCCATAATATCACCTGATTTTAAGTGACGATACGGACCAAGTTGGTAGACTGTGGAGGGACTGGCTCTCAAGTGGAACTGCCGGAACACACCTATTAGTGTTTGGCGGCAGATTTTCCACTTGAGGGTGGTAGCTAGCAGGCACTTCCATCATGCTATAGTTTCATCACGACGTTTTCCTTCAGCTTTCGCTCAAGCTCACTGTGGGTGGATTCGAACTCACGTCCTTTCACGCGGAATCCGTACACACTATCACTGAGCTAACATCGCTATGTATGTTTTTAAGAACAACAGATTCTTTGTAAGGGTCGTTCGAAAACGTTAAGGCTATGGAATAAAACGAGACAAAATAAGCAAATAAACGTGAGATAACATCATGATGGACACGGTGGTAGAGCTTCTTCTAGACCGACTGGCTAGCTACCACCCTCAAGTCGAAAACCTACCGCCAAATACCTATAGGTGTGTTCCGGCGGATGCACTTGAGAGCCAGTCCCTTTGCTAGGCTTAGCGTTTCCGCTATTTCAGGCCATATCGTCATTTAATATAAAGTAACATTGTGACATTTATGTTATAGAAAAAACTCACTTTTAAGTTTTTAACTGTTGTAATGCATAGCAACGATTATAAACCAATTTCTTTCATTCGATTTCAAACCTAAAAAATGGTGCGGGTTCTAGTGTCCTCAGATTGTGTATTTTTAATAAAAAAACAAACCATCATAAACTAATAAACCTATGAAGACAATTACTATAACAAATTTACATATTTTTTTTTGTTAATTAATAAGTAATCTTAATTAAACTAATTTGCTGACTAACTAAATTGTCCAGTATATTGGGCCTCATCGTCACTTAACAAGTGAAGAGATTATGGCCATGACGCTAAGCCAGAGGTTCCCAATCTTTCACAATCCGCGGCGCACATACACGGTTACTATTTTGTCGCGGCGTCCTAAACTATCTACATCACTAGTTGTGTAGGTAGTCACAAAATTTAAAACATCCACAATACGAACCCCAGCTGTTTATTTATATGAACGTAACAGTTTTACAGCCCTTAGATGAGTTTATAAATGTAACTGTTTATTTCGTACCCGCAAGCACTTAAGCCCCGCCCTCTTTACGGCGCACCAGCGCACACTTTGGGAACCACCGGGAATAATACCGCGGGAATTATTATATATGTTTTTTTTTTATCTCGGTGCCTTACAGAGCGTGTTTACGAAGATCACGAGATGTTAGTTGATAATTTGATGCTGTGGACGCGAGAGTCGAAAAATAAAATTCTATTCGCCGACCGGAACGACAAAATATCGCTGTTCCAGAATCCGGAGAAGTATTTACTTTGCGAAGACGACAGAGGTTAGTTCATCCTTACTTATCCTCACTTATGTTATAAATGCGAAAGTTACTTTGTTCGTTTGTTACGTATTCGTGTCTAAACCGCTGAACCGATTATGATTGATTTCGGTATAGAGATGATAGCAGACGACGCTGAAGCTGAAGACAACATCACGTGAAGACAAGAATATTGAGGAAAGCATATCATGGTGGTAGTGCTTTGTCTAATGCCCGCCTGGCTAGCTATCACCCTCGAGCTGAAAATCTACCGCCAAATACCAATAGAAGTGTCCCGGCAGCTGGACTTGAGAGCCAGTTCCTCCACAGATTTAGCGTGTCCACCAACTTGGACCGTATCGTCACTTAAGATCAAGTGAGATTATTAACTATAAAAAAAAGACCTTGGAGACGGTGATAAGCTACTCTTTTTCGCGAAAAACTTATCGAAAGCGGGGTAAAGATAGGGATAAACTTTGTATGAGACTTGTTTATTGTTTCGTCCGATTTGGCAGAATCAATATGAACGCGAGCGAAGCCACGGGTAAAAGCCAGTCATTAAAACGTTTTTACGAAATTTACAATAAAATATAACGCATAAACACTCTCTCACAGGTTGGGAATAAACTTTGTATGAGACTTGTTTATTGTTTCGTCCGATTTGGTAGAATCAATATTAACGCGAGCGAAGCCACGGGTAAAGGCCAGTCATTAAATCGTTTTTACGAAATTTACAATAAAATATAACGCATAAACACTCTCTCACAGGTTTGGAATAAACTTTGTATGAGACTTGTTTATTGTTTCGTCCGATTTGGTAGAATCAATATTAACGCGAGCGAAGCCACGGGTAAAGGCCAGTCATTAAATCGTTTTTACAAAATTTACAATAAAATATAACGCATAAACACTCTCTCACAGGTTGGGAATAAACTTTGTATGAGACTTGTTTATTGTTTTGTCCGATTTGGTAGAATCAATATGAACGCGAGCGAAGCCACGGGTAAAGGCCAGTCATTAAATCGTTTTTACGAAATTTACAATAAAATATAACGCATAAACACTCTCTCACAGGTTGGTCCAGCGAACACGACGAACATTCGAGACAAGTGATCATTGAAGATTTCTTCGGGCAAAGCACCGTTGCCTCGAACTCCACGCCCTCGGTGTCCGGGCACCCAGTGCCGCACATGGAGGGACCTTTGTACCTAAAAAACGACGCTAAAAAGGGCTGGAAGAAAATCTACTGCGTCCTCAGACCGTCCGGTCAGTACATTACAAACATTCAGCTCGCGATACGGTGTGGCCACACTTCTAAATTAAATACCACGCAAAGCGAAATAATTAGCTCTGGCGTCCTTAACATTTGCTTTCCAGTCGTAATTATATATATAAATATATATATATATATATATATATATATAGTCATACAGTCAGCCGTTTCAGTATGGCAATTTTCCAAATCGCTACTGCCCCGGTGAAATAACCATTTAAAACGATACGAAATGTTGCCAAACTAAAACGCGCTCGTTATGAGAGAAGCCGCTGCCGATGTAACCTTACGTATATCTCTCGTTGTTTGTTATATAAAATAGGGCTGTACTACTCGCCTAAGGAGAAAGTGAAAACGCTGAAGGAGCTGGTCTGTCTGGCCACTTTCGACACCAACGAAGTGTATATAGGTCTGAACTGGAAGAAGAAATATAAATCGCCGACGGATCATTGTTTCGCGATCAAACATCCGAGGCTGCAGCAGCCGAAGAGTGTTAAGTTTATCAAGTTCCTGTGCGCCGACGATCAGGGTACGCTCGAGAGATGGGTCACGGCGATGCGAATAGCGAAGGTCAGTACTTTTTTTTTTTTTTTTTTTTTTTTTTTTTTTTTTTTTTTTTTTTTTTTTTTTTTTTTTTTTTTTTTTTTTTTTTTTTTTTTTTTTTTGAAGTGAAACTTCTTTAGGCGCGTGAGGGTAAAATTTTTACAGATGAAACGTCACGCCGGTACGCAACGGAAGTGTCGGAAAAGAGAGAGAGAGAGTGATCGAGACCGATTGAGAGAGAGTAAGACAGGGCGAACGTAGCATGAGCAACTAGCCGTGGAGTGAGAGTAGGGAGCAAGCGAGTGAGAAAGATTGAGAGAAAAAGTGAGACAGAGCGAACGAGATTTATAAATTAGTTCGCCAAAGAAGTTTCACTTCTGACATGTGTACTTTGTACGCACGCATGTTTTTTTTTTTTTCGAAAGGACCTACACTGTTAGTCTGAGGGGCTTTTACAGCTTCACCTGAAGGAAGGCGCTCGAGCCCGCGGGGCAACTCGCACAAGGGTGTCACTAGTGACCGAACCTCGGCTTGGGCTGTTGCCGAATCGCGTACGAGAAAAACGAACGCGGTACTAGCTATTAATGAGAGAACGTTATAATAATAAGAAAGTAAAAATCTAAACTAACTGATCCGCTTAGGGATCTGATAAAGGCTTATTTTAGTTTGTACTGTGCAAAGCGGCGAGACAAGATTGTACTGTGTCAGTACTACATTTACCATTTTCCCCTTTATATTTTGATTTTTAAGTTGGTAGTGTGTGTGCAACAGGGTGTGCAACTTTAGCCAAAAAAAAAAAATTTTTTTTTCTCGGTACGTCGAGTTTGAGTCTTGATGTCAATTTTAGGTACTTACTATTTGAATTTGAATTTTTCTCATATAAATACCTTCTTTTCCTTTGAAAATACTGTGAACCGGTTCGTTGAACCTCACGGGGAATTTCACACTGTTCGAGATTGCTTTAATGTTTTGTATCTGTGTGACTTGCATTGGTTCGTTAGTAGGAGTCATCAAAGATCAGTTTTTTTAATGACTACTTTTTTTTTAATTTTATTGAGCATACTGCAAATTTTAATTTAAATAGTAAGAACTTATAATTGATATTAAGAGCTTAAACTTGGTGAGTTTTTTTTCTCAATATGTAGATTCATATTTTATTTGAAAACCAAGAAAAAAATTAGGCAGAAATGTATCATCCTAGTACAGCACGGTCGTCACGTCAAAGGACGTGAGTAGGGATGGCGATCTGAGATCGATTAACCTGTGAATCGATTTTCAATCGATTTTCTAAATCGATATATAGCTGTGAATCGATGTTTCACCTTTAAGACCCAGGATAGTGGACACGATAAGCCTAGTTAGTGGACAGACTGCCGAGAGATACCTATAATTATTTGGTGGCATATTCTCAACTTGAGGATAGTAACTCAAAAAGTTGGCATTAGAGCCCTATTAGCAATTTTTTTATATATATATATATATATATATATATATATATATATATATATATATATATATATATATATATATATATATATATATATATATATATATATATATATATATATATATATATATATATATATATATATATATTAAGGTTTAGCGTTATGGCCACAATCTCACCTGATCTTAAGTGACGATACGGCCCAAGTTGGTAGACACACTAAACCTGTGCAGGAACTGGCTCTCAAGTGCAGCTGCCGGAACACACTTATTTGGTATTTGGCGGCAGGTTTACAACTTGAGGGTGGTAGCTACCCAGGTGGGCATTAGAAAAAGCCCTACCCCCATGCTATGGTTTCCTCACGACGTTTTCCTTCACCGAAAGCTCAAGCTCATTGTAGGCGCTTGGATTCGAACTCACGTCCCTTGACGTGAAGTCGTACACACTACCACTGAGCTATCATCGTTTCATAAGAAATGGTTTGCTCAAAGCACAGGTACATTCCAGATGGATTCGAATTCACTTCCATTACCAAGCTGATTTACGCTTGATTATTCTTCGAAATGGAACGTTTAAAATCATATCGATTTAGCAAGTTGTTTTCCTTCGCAGCACGGAAGACAGCTTTTAGAAAACTACCGTTCATTAGTGGAGGAGTTGACTCAAGAAGATTTGGACCATTTAGCCCACGCACGTTCCTGCTCCGTAAGTAAAGCGAATAACATAATTCGAGAACGTTATGGCGGGATCTTGACTTGTTGTGAATTTCATTTTAATTCATATACAGTGGGTTTCATTTATAACGACCGCGGTTATAACGACTTTTCGGTTGAGCGACGTCAAACTTACATTCTTTGAATATAATGCATACTTTCTTAGGAAATTTATTCGGATATAGTTGCTTCAGATATAGCGTCAATGGCGGGTATAGCGACTTGTTGTTATGAACCATTTGTGAGTGTCCTAGAGAGTCCATAAAACTATTAAGCTTTCTTATCTTTTGTTTACATTTACAGATGGCCAGTTATGCTGGCTTTTCTATATAGGTAGGACGACATAGCACGTGTAAAGAGTTGAACTTATAAATCAGTTACACAGCAATTTGTAGTGTGTGAACCAAGTTTCGTAAATTTGTAACTATGGCTCCTAAACGTATATTTACTGTTAAAGGGAAAGTGAATAAATCTGCTATATTACGACATTAAAATGGTCCCTTCAATGTCGTTATAACCGAAATCCACTGTACTTAGTTATTTAGCCTTGTATGGTGCAATATAGGTGCCATTTTATGCGATGTTAGTGTAGCTGAAGAGCAGAAATGAAATGAGTTATGATTAATCATTCGGAACATGATATGTTAGTTGCTACAGAAACCTTCAAAAGGGCTTCAACAAAAGAATTACTATCTTAGTGATAGTTTCATCTGCTCAAACTGCCCGTATCTTTGCATTCAAATTAATGCACATATCAAATTCTTAATTTTTTTATTTCATGATAACCTTCTCCTGATTGTAATTAACTCTGTTGTGTTTTTTGTTAAAAACTAATTAACGAAATTGCTCCATCCGTTCACTCGTGATGCGATGACCAAGAGAAATAGAGATTTACTCTTATATTTATTATAAAGCCAAAAAGTTTGTTTGTTTGATCACGTTAATCCTAGCATCTACTAGGCGAATTTCAAACATTCTTATTCTACTTGAATGAACAAATATCGAGGAAGGCTTTAGTCTATTTCACATAGCGCTACTATCAGCAGGACAAACGCTGTGTTGAAAAAAGTTACAAAAACAGGCATATATTACAAAAATTAATTTTACTTCCGCGCGAATGAAGTCGCACGAACAACACGGTAGCTATAGTCGAGTTACTGATAACCGAATATGACAGCGTAACGTCTGCTATATTAATTACGATGGCATATAAGTTAAAATGAATTGTAACATGTTTCCCTCGTATAGATAACGTCGATACCAACGAAAACAAACGGCAACTTGGGAACAGGGGTAAACAGCCCCGCGCCATCGTCTACTTCGAGTAATATTAGTGTGGCCAATTCTGACGCAAGCAGTGGCAGGTGCGTATTTTTTTACTATTTTATCTCTAATTAATCTTTAATTATTGTTCCCCCACCCCCTCCCCCCTGCTGTTTTTCTTTATGTCTCAATGCTGGGCTAAGGCCATACCTTCGTTTTTAGATTATTTAGTTTCAAACAAGGTACGCCCTTGATCTTCCCGGTCTTCTGGTGGTATCTTCTTTTCAATTTATTTATGTTATAAATATCACCCGTTCGTTTGTTTTAAGGCTGTGCATTACCGTTTTTTTTTTTTTTAATTATTTTTAACCGTTCCCACACTGGCGGCATGAACTTCCGGTGGATAAGTTCTGTTCGTCTGCTCGTAATCTTGTATTGGATGTGTATGATGTCGACTGCGTGTTTCTGAATCTCATAGGAATATATCAAAACCTTTATGTCTTACCGTTGATAATTCATCGGTAATTCTGTTAGCCTGGGGGTTTTGGGACATCGTCACTGGGTTTTATGGGCGCTAATAGAAGGGCAATTTGCACAAGAATGCCCAAGTATGCGGACCTCAACGTGGGCTGATGCCTGCATACAGTTTTACTCAATCGAACTAACTATACATATACAAAAACACTGATCAAGTGTTCTTATTCGAAATCGGCGCTGATGTTTATGTCGCAAGATTAGACTGCGCTAAATGGCTCAATAACTAAATGCCATTTTGTTGAACAAATCACTAAATACTATTAAACAATTCTTTATAACATATGCAATCTTAACATTTGGCCTTGTATAAAATACTTATGCTTCGTTCTTCATATACCAAAAAAAAAAAATTTTATTGAGAATATATTTTTAACAGATGCGTAAATAAATAAAAGCGATGCAGAAATATATCTATATTTTTTTTTTTTTTTAATAACCGCTGAGCGCTATTTTGGTGTTTTGCTTACAAACTTTATTTTTATTATTATTATTTTATTAGCATTTCGGATATCGTAAAGTGAGAATAATACGAGAATACATTTTTATTTTTGTTAATAACAGACACTCCCGAGCGTCATCATCTAGTTCAAGCGGATGCCTATCAGACGGTGGTACTGCATCGGAAAGCGCCTTCGATTGCGAATTCCCTATGGGTATATATATATATATAATCCATTTTTTTTTATACTTAAGGTTTAGCGTTATGGCCATAATCTCACCTGATCTTAAGTGACGATACGGCCCAAGTTGGTAGACACGATAAACCTGTGGAGGAACTGGCTCTCAAGTGCAACTGCCGGAACACACCTATTGGTATTTGGCTGCAGGTTTACAACTTGAGGGTGGTAGCTACCCAGGCGGGCATTAGAAAAAGCCCTACCACCATGCTATGGTTTCCTCACGATGTTTTCCTTCACCGAAAGGTCAAGCTCATTGTAGGTGCTTGGGTTCGAACCCACGTCCCTTGACGCGAAGTCGTGCACACTACCACTGAGCTATCATCGCTTCAAAACCATTTTTATCGTTTATAGCCGTATGACCCCAATCTCAACTGATGTTAAGTGACGATGCGGCCCATGATGGTGGACACGTTTAGTCGAGGAACTGGTTCTCGAGTGTAACAGCCGGAATACACCTATAGGTATATAGGAGGCAGATTTTCAACTGGCGGGTGGTAGCTAGCCAGGATTAATCATTAGTAAAAGCCACCATGCTATGGTTTCATCGGGATATTTTCTGTCACCAAATGGTGAAGCCCATTGTAAGTGGATTCGAACTCACGATCCTTGAAGCGATGTCCGCACAGACTAATAACAACTGAGCTATCATCGCTTAGTTCAATTCCTAACTATAACTTATGAACCTATAATTAACGACCACAAATAACACCCAGACACAAAATAATTATTTTCGGGGCACTTAAATGATTGTCCACGCGTGGGATTCGAATCCACAGGACCTACGTTACGCGGAGGATATATATATTTACTTTGGACAGCTTGTGATCAATATATGAAACTTGAAATAATAACAAAATAAACAAAACTGTAGACATATTGACCTTTAAAAGCCGCCACAACATGCACTGTGACTGTAAGCAGACAGTTTAAATATTACAATGTTATATTAAAAATTTAAAATAAATAAATAAAAACTTAAAGAGATATTATACAGGAAATGTAGTACACATTAAATACTGAATGATCACATACAGATAATAATAAATATAAATCGCCACATCACAAAATCGAAACAAAAATACATAAAAACTATAAATTCAATAATAATAGAGAACGTAGGCCGACACGGGACGCCGGGCCGATGTGAAACAATTAAGTAATAAAAGTCAACATATGTAATATGAATAATAAGAAAGAGTTTCGTTAATTAAAACGACAGTCGGAATGACGGACGTAAGAGAGCGTCATGCCGCTTTCTGTGACGGCAAACGAATCGGTTCTTCTGCCAAAGCATACAAATAAATGTTTCTCCTCAAAAACGTATAGAGGTCAATTATTTTCGAAGATAGCTCAGTATCTTTTCGTCGACCTTTTTTATTACTTCACACTGCAGACTCTTGGTCCACACCAGTTTCGTTTAATTCTATTTTTTATATAGTTCTACTTATAAGAAATTCATAATAGTAATGACTCACTCATTAGTGACCCCCTTTATATATATATATATATATATATCTGTGTGTGTGTGTAAGAGTAGCGGGGATACTCTCAGGAAATAAGACATCTTGTTGACTCATATTTTTAATCGTAATATGATAACTACCTCAGAAAGATCAGTCTCGCTCGCTTTTTATTGTATAATGGAGCGCTGCCGTCACGTAATGCGGAAACATCCGTTGAAGTACTTTTAATCATAATTCGTTGATGTACTTTCATCGTATTTTCTGCTTATATAATATTTCTTATTATTTTATATATAATATATATAATTGTAATATCATATGTTGTTATATATATAATTGTTTGCATATTGCAATTTTAATTATAAAGTGTATTTGTGATGTTATTAACCCGTTCAGTCAGCAACGGCAAACTCCTCTTCTATTATGCTTGCATCGACCTTAGAATATCTTAGAAAGGTTTTATTTCCCCCCCAGGTACAATAAAACGGAAACCTTCGATGAAACCGAACATACCACTCACCTGGATGACGCGACAGTTGAAGGAGATGGTAGAGAAAGGTGATGACTGCGGAGCTGAAGATGATGGGAGCGGTGACACTGGTACCCTCACTCGACGACCTCGTAGCAACCGCTCCGAGGATTCTACACTCAAACGATATCATACAATAGGTGAATATAATAAACTAGCTATGTCCGCGACTCCGTTCGCTTAGAACAAAAAAAAAAATTTAATCATTTTCATTAAAAAATGTTATACAGCCTATGTTAGATTCTAGTGATGAAAGAATTTACAAAATCGGTCCAGTAATTCTAGAGTTTGCTCGTTACAAACTAAAATACATATCTTTCCTCTTTATAGTATTAGTATAGATAAATTATTCACATAACATTTTTCTAGGGTTAGGTACATGACAGGTAACAAGATGGCGGCTTCGATGTTAGAACTGGCCGCGGAAATTTTCGACAACTAACAATTCATATCACCAGTTATTATTAGGAATCTATTTCACTATCATCTAATAAACGAACCACCTTTCAATCTCACGTCGATAGTTTTTTTTTCTTATAATATTGTAAAAGCTCCGAAAACCTTGTTTTAAAATGGCGGCTCCCTTGTTAGAACTGGTCACGGAGTTGTAGCGGCAACTCAAAAATCATTTTTCCATTTTTTTATTAAGAATGCACTTTACTGGTGTAATAAACGTACCACCTTTCAATGTCACGTTTTGATACAATCCTACTGATGCTTTTTCTAAAATTCGCTTTTCATACGTATCACACTATATTTTCTTTAACTTTATAAATTAGTGCTGTAATATACATACAAATTTCCAAACGTGACAATGGTATATACGTTGTCACGCCTTGCCAAATAAATTTAAAGCAAAAACGTCACGTCGATAGTACTTTTATCTAATACAGTAGAACCTCTTTAAGTCGAACATCAAGGGATACGACGAATAATTCGAGTTATAGAGTTTTCGACTTATAGAGAATGGAGATTGAGGTTTGGGTTTGAAGTGAAGGGAATAAAACATTTTTTCGAGATTTAGAGATTTTCAACTTACCGAGGTTCGACTTAACGAGGTTCTACTGTATTGTAGAAGTTATCAATATGACACCTCCCTTGTTAGAACTCGCCACGGAGCTTGTATTGATAACTCAAAATTCATGTGTTATGTGTAGTTAATTAATTGTGACCAAACTTAAAAATGTATTATCGATAATTTAGTTCATTTACGAACATTGAACATGATTTAAGATGCTCCTAACATAACATTATATGGGGTCAAGTATCATAAATATTAATTAACACATAACATATTATGAGCAAATCCATCATTCCTAATACAAACGTAGGCCATTAGAAAGAAAAAGGTATTTTTGATTCTTTTGCAATTAAAAACCAAACAAACAAATGTACCACATAATAAATAGTAAGAATATAGTATTGAAACATTTTTAAAACATTAGAGAGAACATATAACAAAAGTCAAATTAGAATAAGACTGCAGGTTATCAACAGTACTAATTTAATATTATTGTCTCATCGTTCTGTACATATATCTACACTTTACTTAGTTATCTAAGGGATTCGAATAAAATGTAGTGTTTAAACGAATCAGACAAAGATGTGACTTTTCCAGCGATCTCATTAAATTTAATTTAGACCGTAAAACAATGGAACAAGATATTTTATTAATAATCTCTTTTTTATTTACATAGATACACCGGAATCAGCCGTATACAGTGGCATCAGTACCAACCACGCGACCACAACCCCTCCACTCCGAACCGAACCAATTTCCCCCACTTACGGCCTTTACGAAACCATTTCAAGGGTCGATAACACTTCAGAAATTTACGGATACAGTGCTATATACGACACAGTGCAAAGGGTCACCGGCCGACCCACCCTCGAAACACTCCCCAACGAAGACTTACCCCCACCACCACCCCCAGTCGAGGAAAAACCAACCGATATGTTCAGTTCTACCCTGAGCCTAGATTCCTTACCACCACCACCACCGCCTCTCGACATCCCCGAGGACTTATCCGGTTCGCTACTCAGCCTACCGCCCCCACCACCAGAGCACACCATGGAAGCCAACACCGGTCGGGTCCACGAGATAGTCACCCAACTGACAGCCCAGCAAATCGAACAGGCCTCCCGGGCCGGTCAATCCAGGGTCCGGAGTATGGAGGTGAGACCCTTCCCGCGCCAGCCCTCCCTGGACAGCGTCCACTCGGAAGCGTCACGATCATCGTCACTGCATTCCGACAAGAGCATCACCTACGGGGCCTGCCTCGCTGAACTCCAAACGAAGAAGCTGAACACGAGCAGTCCGTCAGCAGTGCAGAAGAAGATCCCGGTAGAACCGGCCAAGCCGAGTGGGGGGGGGTCGGCAAAGAAAGTGAACTTCGCCGAGGACCTGCCGAAGAGAAACAAGAAGATAACCTTCAAACCGCCGCCGCCGAAGCGCGATGAGAACACGCGGCTGACGTCGCCGAAGAAGCTGGCCGAGTCGAACAGCAACCCCCCTAAGGAGTTCCTCAAGGACCTGCAGCGGGTGATGAGGAAGAAGTGGCAGGTGGCGCAGAAGTGCAAACTGGAGCCGGCGACGACGCCCCACGAGGTGTTGGGGTTCCGTGAGTACCCGCTGTCGGACGATTATAAGGAGACGAGCGTTTCGATGTGGGTCGAGGAACATTATGGGGGTTGTGTCGAGGACCCGTTCTACGAGAACGTGTATGGGGGGGAGGTCCAGCCGCGGCGGGACGAACCGAAACCGATCAGGAAGCGACCCCCGCCGGCGCCGCCTCGACGTAGTGAGTCGACGCATCTGTCGAGCAGCCACACGCACCCGTCGACTGAAGCGATGATAGCTCAGTGGTAGTGTGCACGACTTCGCGTCAAGGGACGTGGGTTCGAACCCAAGCACCTACAATGAGCTTGAGCTTTCGGTGAAGGAAAACATCGTGAGGAAACCATAGCATGGTGGCAGGGCTTTTTCTAATGCCCGCCTGGCTAGCTACCACCCTCAAGTTGTGAACCTGCCGCCAAATACCAATAGGTGTGTTCCGGCAGCAGCACTTGAGAGCCAGTTTCTCCACAGGTTTAGCGTGTCTACCAACTTGGGCCGTATCGTCACTTAAGATCAGGTGAGATTATGGCCATAACGCTAAACCTTAAGTATAAAAAAAAAAAAAAAATAAAAAAAAAAAAAAAGACTGTACAACCGGCCGCTTGATTATAACCGATTTCTGTATTAAAAACATTATTACCATATATAAATCGGTATTGCACAGGACGTCTTAGAAGTAACCACGGAATGTATTGGTTTTCCTTTCGCTTCACACGTCGAGGCCAAGCCCAGAGGGAGGTATACCAATCGGTGTAAGCACGTATAAAGGTAGACGTTTCGAAAAGACCAACCGTTTTTTTTTTTTTTTTTTCAAAAAAAAATTTTTTTTTTTTGAGCCAAGATTGAGACACTAAGGTTTGGCTTTCAAATGGGACTCACAGAACAAGCGTAGGTGTATTAGCGGGATTCGAACCCGCGACCCTCGGTACGATGTTCGTGCACGCAACCATTGCTTGCTTAGAGCACGTTACTGCGCACGATTTTATAATTGTGATTTTTTTATAATGAAAATATATATATATATATATATATATATATATATATACTTACGAGCAAGTTCGTTCTATGTTGCAATCCATATTGTAACCGATATTGTATGTAGTATTTAATATATACATTTTTTCAAATATTTTGTCGGTCTGTTTAACGGGACATTTATAAGGCATTTCTTTGATCTTGTAAACGTTTATTTACGGTAATCAATATAAATAAACGTGTAGGGGAATATATAAAAGTAGATAAATTTTAGAATATCATCCTGTAATAGGTTTACATTATTTCATTCTCTGAACGATATGAATTATCGTTTGAAGAGTGAAATAAAATTTCGAATACATTATATAAATGCAAAAGGAATACATTTACCAGGATTATATATAAGGTAATATTATAACCGATTTTTTTTCCCAAAGGACCATAAATTACGTTCCGTGTATTATATGATTTTGCGAAGGTGAATTATTAATATTAAAAAATCGAGTAAATTATATACGCAGGTGCTACTTTAAATTGGTCTACTGAAGGCATGTAAAATGTTATCATTTGCTAGTCAGTCTACTTGTAATGGTCGTGTACCAAGAAATAAATTAATTATAACACGAGAATTAACAATTTTATTTTCTTTAATCACCCGGTCATGTTTTACCTTAATCTGACGTCAAAAATATAACACGAGTGACACATATATGACTTAATATGTGGGTCATGAATTAAGTTAAATTCGAACGTTACAAGTGGACTATGCAAAACTTGGTTATGGCATAATTTGTAGTTACGTATATTTTTCGTTATGCTCCAAAAAACTCAGTGTGTACGTCTCGTATGCGTTTAGTAGATTTCATGCTTTTTATTACACTTGAATAGTTTGAGAAACTATGGATTCTCCAAAAACATTTTCAGACCCTACTTTTACCCTTTATAATGCCATTTCCGCGCTAATATGTAGCTTATGCCCTTCTCCAAAGTCAAAACCATTATATACCAAAAGTCATCAAAATTGCTTGAGCGGTTTAGTTGTGTAGACAAACAAACAGACATACTTACTTTCGCGTTTATAATATCTATATTAATATATTAATTATATAATATTAATATTATATAAGTTTGTTTGTTTGAACGCGCTAATCCTAGGATATACCTGACGAATTTCAAAAATATGTTTTTATTTGATAGATTAATCATTGAGCAAACCTGCATTGAAATAGTACAAAAAAGGTCCTAAACCATTAAATAGTTTTTAGTTTCACGCGAACGAAGTCGCGGGCACAGTTAGTTTATTAGAAAGTTCCTCGTATGTGCCATAAAACGTGTTTATACCTAGGGACAGCAATTTGCTACAGGTGCGACAATAAAATGTTTTGAACTGCGTGAAATTTATGGCGGACTACCTTGCACTTACGTAAGTGCTTACTAAGTGCTACTTAGTGCAAAGCTCGTATGGATAATATTACAATAATTACCTACTAACGTATGCACTCGTAAACTGTTTTCTAGTTTTATCTATCGTTCACAAGTTTACGCCATAATTTTTTGCAGTTAATTCCGTTATATGATTGATTTTTTTATGTGAAACGTTTTTAATCTGATTTTTTTTTCTTTCATTTATCGTATGTCGCGTTACAGCCGACCGCAAAGCGGTAAAAATTGGTCGCATCAGCTGACCATGTAATAGATATCTTGTCTAATATTTGCATTGTGATTTTATAAAACATCACAATTTTTATTTTCAAGATCTCTGGTTAAGTTTATTCACACTGAAAATATCGAATCATGTTTGGAATCAGCCTCCATCTTAATTAGTACCAAAACGCATAATAAAACTAAATAACGCGTATACATACTCATTCCATTCTTTCGATGTCTTACCAGTAGTATACCGTCTGCACGTGCAAAATAATATGCAGAATATGATTTATAACCGATACTGCACGAAAATAGATTTCTTATTATAATTAAACACCTGAAAAGTGACAAAATGAAAAATATACGAGACTCTAATGTGACTGATCTCAGTTTACCCGCAATAAGTGTTTATTATTATCTATGTTTGGGCTGTGATTTTGTCGTGTCCGGTTTCTTTAATAGTGACGCACAGACAAAAATATTATGAGATGACTCCAGCAACATTTTCTTCTTTTATAATTTAGATTGTATTAAGATTAATAATAAATATTAAACAATAACGTACGTTATGTTGCTGGACCTTACGTAATTATTTTCAACTGTACCCTATTTAATTATATATTTAATTATTCGTTAACATAATATACGATATTACTGGCGATAGTGTAGTTAATAAGCCATTGTTAAGCTTCGAATACCTGACTAGATATAATATTAGATCGGTAATTTAGTTTTATCTGCGACGGTCCGGTGTGGATAGCGTAAAAGAAATCTTATGTATTGATTAAGAATATTAGGTGTAATCTATTTCGAAAATTTTAATACTTATTACATATTCAACATTTCTGTATGACGATTTCAACTGTGATTTGTACTGTCTGGAAGTTGATTTCTGAACGATCAACACAATAACATAGAGAAATGTACTTCTAAAACTATTGTTAAGATTCCATAAGCCATGTTTTACTCTATCTACACTTGGCAATTGAAAAAAATATTAAAATGTTGCATTCCTTTGCCTTTCAACGTTTATAAATTTTACCTGTAATGGTTATACATACAACGTTTATGATAACTTGTATGGATTTTATAGTTAGTGACTTATATTAATTCTATTCTATGAAATATTTAACAAGAAAAAGTGTTTGTCACCCAAGACTGGAGAGGAAAATTTTAACAACAATCTCGTTTAATCTGGAACCAGCCCGCTGCGACCATTTGGTTCTCAGTTTAGAATACATATAAGCTCATTGACTATAATGTAAAAATTCAACTAATTCGCAATACGTTTCAAGAGAGAGACCCGTATGTGAAACAAAGCGCACAATATGGAAATAATTCCAAGAACAAAGAGACTGTAAAAGCTTACTTTTAAAGACCCGTTATTGTCTATATCTTACAAACACTTTTACAATATTTGATAAAATTAATAATAGCAAAAAAAAAAAAAATGTCCATCCGATTATCGACAGATTGCAAAGACTGAGCACAATTTTGGAAACCGATTTTTTGACAATAAAATTGCGTCCACGAAAGATATGTTTGTAATTGTATGATTTGAAAGTAATTCGCTTTACAATGATTCGCATGACAACGACGATTATGAATTTTAAAATTTCGCATGTCCGTACCTAAACGATGGTACATTTTTTGAGATGTTTACAAACTGAATTTGTTATTATGTAACTATATCGACTGTTGCAACTCCGTGCAAAATATAGGGTGTGAATGCAAATAGTGACGTAGCTAGCATCTGAAACAGTGATTCGGGAGAAAAAACGCAATATAAATGTTTTTAATCAATTCTTTATACCCAACAATGATTCCTGCAAACTTTTGCTTCATTTCAAAGAAATCGTAAGGGTTTGTATGTATATTCGTTTTAAATATATCATGCTCAGGTGTCTGGCTCTACGTCACTGATACATTACAGTAACAATTTCACGAAATATGTATAAATATTAATAAATAATTATGTACTAGCGCATCCATGTACTGAATTATGTCTTGTAATACTGCAGCTTCACGCTGTGACCGTATAGCTGTATGGAAATATGGAAGAACTTTAATTGTAAGTAGACCAGGAAATTTATTGTAATAATAATAACTTACCGTTAGTCTGTGTGAGACGTTAAAAATATGAGGGAATATCTACACACCAAAGGAATTCTAGTAAACATTGTATAGGCGCGAAGACGGCGGTCGTTTACCACCTTTGAGAAAATTAGGCAAAAGTAACAAAGACTATTATATCCAAGATCCGCACGGCATGTATCATCAGTAAAATATGAAATTCTTAACAGATTAATCTATCAAAAAGATCTTGGAGTATTCAGAGAGGAATGAAGATCCAATTTTGTTATATTCATCTTTAAAGTTTGATCAAATCTGTTCTGCGATGATATTTATTTATAAATTTGTTTATTTTCTCCTGGTTTAATATCATGGGTCATGAATTCTCAAATGTTACAAAAGCTCTCCTGGTACGGACCCAGGAGATTCACTTGACAATGACAGTGATACCGTCAACGAGTATTATTTGTCAAGTTAAGAAAATAGGAAATAACTATCCTATTTGTAGATTCCATATGATGTTTTAATTTTGTAAATCGATACCTTTGCTTTCGATGTAAAATCGAACCACACAGCTTTATGTTTTCCGAAACACTTGTTATTCGATTTTAAAATAGTACATCCTGCGTTTGGATGGTAACAACACACTTAGATGAGTTATACGTAAATTTATTTAGATTTTAAATACTTAGAAACTCAGTGTTGCGACTAGCGACAGACCGCCGTCTTTTTCGCTTCAAAATATATGCCTATGGTTTTTCTCATTAATTTCACGGTTTAAAATCAACCTAATGTTTCATACCTTTTGGGGCCTTATATTATCAACGTGTTCATGAAAGATATCCAACAAAATCAGTTAATGTCCAAAGTGGAACAAAACTACAGCCGTTGCTGGATTGGAATAATTAAAGCCTTTTTACAAATGTAGAAGATTAAAAGTCGATAGAGTTATGATTGAAAAGGACCGAGAACTGAAACCAGAGGGTATGAGGTAGCTGGACAAAGATGCAGTAGTCACATGGCCCATGAATAATTGTAAACTAATGATTATACTAGAGACAAAATTTCACTGCAGTTACGCGTGTAGTTTGCGTCAGTTAGAGTATCAACAATATTAGGAAAATTATTTACCAACACGTGTACACACTTTTCATATTGTATCCATAAGTTTCGAGCTTATAGCCATACATTGTTGCACTTAATTCCCACATCCGAATAAAAATTATTTCTTTAAATGTCATTGTTAAATTTCACGTATATATATCGAATTATTGTTGGCAACAATGCGCGCTTGTTTATTAATATTCGCATTAACACATTTAATGATACGTAAGTATGTAATAATTGAAATCCCTCCTTCCTCGATTTACATATAAATTAACTTGTCCTACGCTGTGCGTGAGTCACCCCCATCGGCCGACACACGACTATGCAAAACATGATTTATGAGGCTACCTGCACTGAAATTTTGTCCCTATTATAGGAATTTTAAATAGCAGATACGGGTTGATTGTTTTTTAAACTACGAATAATAAAATCGGTTTTAGTTAACATTAATATTTAACGCATTTATTAGTATGATTAATTAAATATGTTTAAATTGTACAGAACAAATTTATAGTAATACTAATGCTCTGTGTATTTTTTCAAATATAATGAAATTCCATAAATCTCGAACGTTCTATTATTTACTTTTTCTTGGAATGATTTACGTGGAAACAAAGTTTATATGAGTGATTAGATTTGTCGACCTTTCCGCTCTTCCCAAGTAACACGCCGTAACATTTTTCTATGATTCCCTTTTCACCTTCAAACGTTATGTAACACCCCATTGAGTATTTTTACCTAAAAGTCATAATCATTTTGTACCTTATTCTACTATAATAAAGTTAATATTATAAAATAACTCATTTATCTTAACCTTTGCCAATGCGATTAGAAGTAGTCGAGGAATTCTCCGTACAACATAAAGGAAAAGAATCACGAACTTGGAACAATTTTATTGTCTAGGTTTTATTTAAATAAAAAAAAATACAATTTTACGAAGCGATTTGTTCGAAGCCACTTGTCGCCCTTGTAACGCAACTTCACCCTTTAACATGACGCTACTATCTATAGGAGCAGAGCTGTATTAAAAATAAGTTTTTTTTATAGTTAATATTTAGCGTAATGTCCATAATCTCACCTGATGTTAAGTGACGATACGGCCCAAGATGGTAGACACGCTAAACCTGTGGAGGATCTGGCTCTGAAGTGCAGATGCCGGAACACACAAAAACGGGTAAAAATTATTTAATGACATTTAGTGTCACGCGAATGAAGTCGCGGATATACCTAGTGTGTGTATATGAAGAACGTGCTTGAAACTATAAAATAGTTACTAACTATAAAGTAAAAGTATAAAACTGATGATTTGAAAGACTATACCAATTGCTAAAAGGAATGAAGGAATAACGAAAGTTTAAGAGGAAGTCTAAGTTCATAGTTATCAAATATATGAATGTGCCCTTATTCCACAAAAAAGTTACTTCCATTTTATACAAAGTATTGCTTTCACTCTGCAATAAAGACAATATTTTCAAATTTTCCACGTTTATTTTAAAGACCGGTATCATTTAATAACAATGTTCAAATAAACAATAGTACAAGCTGTCAAATTTCTGGACCCAGGTGATCACGTGATCAGAGCACTGTGAGTACCGTACCTGGAAACCTTCAGTACTCACAATACAAAAATAGCGATGATCTATGACGACCTATATAGGTTACTACAGCAGTATACTTTTAACCAAAACAACGAAGTTCTCCCCAGCAAGAGTGCTGGACAGTGATCTCTGTGTATAACGGAACACACCCTCAGTTACCTACTTGCAGTACCAAAATTTTGAAAGTTGAAATCTATATTCGATAGATGGCGTTGTGCATATGATGTCATTATGTAACACAGATATTAAGATAAGCGACGCGGGAAAAGTTTGTTTGTATGAAAAAGGTCAGAAGGTCTTTTTAATTCCGTATTTTATAAAGCAATAATTGAGGAAGGCTTTAAGTTATATAAGATTACGCTACCACTATTAGGAGCAAAGCCGTATTGATGAAAGTTACAAAAACGGGCAAAAAATATTCCCTAATTTTAAGTTCCACGCGAATGAAGTCGCAGGCATACATATATTGTAAATATAATCGTTTACAATGGATTTGTTACAAAATGGTACAAGCACATAGTAAATGATATAACTAATTTATTAATCCTAAGTTTTTAAAAAACCATACCGGATTACAATATCAATTGAGATACACTAACATATAATACATAAACTATACAAAATAATTTATAAATAAGTAAATTAACTTAATCGAAACATACGGAAAAAGGTAATTAATATTTTAATCCTTTATGTCGGAAGTAAATCTTTCTTTCTTTATATCAATGAACTGGTGTTTCGTCAGTTCTGATATTAATATATATATTCATTGCAACTTATATGATTAACGACAAATGTGTTTGTTGGTAACGTTTTGACGCCTAAACTGTTGAGTCTAGAATAAATTGATTATTAATATGCATTGTAGTTTTATTTAAACACAATTACAAACTCATGTACAGTGTTTACAAAATTGCAAACAATTCGAAATTGTGATTAAAAATTTAATAATTCTCAACAATTTAAATACTGCATTACATGTTTTAATTTTAAATAATATTATAAATAAAGGAATTCGAGTTTACTTATTATTGTTTCCTATTTTTTCTCACGGTACGTCGCGTTTTTGATATTTTTTTTATTTTATTTAATTTTGTAACAGTTTTCTCTTTGTAATTAATTTATACTTTATAGTGACAAGTATATAGTTGATAGATAGTAAATGTTAGTTAAAATAGAGTTTTTGAAAATTCATATCTACCTAGATACCAGTATTTAAAGGGGCCTATATTTACCAACATCCTAAAATAAATAAATTAACATTATTTGAAAGAAAAATGATTTCTTTCTCGATCGGTAACCAGAATTCAATGACCAAATTAATAATAACGCAAGCGAAGCCACGCATAAAATGTATAATTACATTTTTTTTTCTAAAAATAATCGATTTGTGTACAATATCGATATTTCTCCAAAGATCGGTTTATCATGTTAAAAAAAACCGATTGATCAATGAATGTAACATCCCTAATATATTACCATAATTTTGCAAACAATGACAATTGAGGCTAGCGCTTCCAGCAATATGCCAATACGTTTTAAAATATAATATAGTTCAATTAAAAAAAAAAGAATTTAATACTCATAAAGATGATATAAAAATATATACATGACGTTTATTGACATTAATCACTGCAAAGTGGTATTTTTGGATAATGTCTGATACTTTAATAGACTGAATTTTTAGTTTATTTATGCATCTGCTAAATATATATTTACCCTATACTTTAAAAATTATGTGTAGTTTGTGATTTTAATTGTGTTACTACTGTTTTACTTGCATGTCATGACGTTAGTTCTTTAAAATGGATCCTAATAATGAAAGTAAATATTTTCAGTGAATACTATCAATTTCTTTATCTGTTTATCTTTGTCACGTCAACCATCGTCACTTCAAGTGACTAATCGCAGTGACTCTCTCTGGTTTGTCATGTTTTGGGATCATCCAGTGTGTATTCAAATGGATCTTCCGACTTCAAGCTATAAAACAGAAGGCTGAAATTATACCGTGATGTAGTTAAAAAAATCTAAATTACCCTTAAGTTATCTACGATTGTCAATATTTAGTTTTATGAGTCACTAGCTTTCACGTCCGGCTTCGCTTACGTTAATATTGAGTTTGTCAAACAAATCAGATGACCCAGTAAGAAGTGTAATGCTAAGTTTATCACTCTCTTCACTTCGCGTCCAAGCTTTTTGTAAGAAAAAGTAATCTGTCACCGTCTGCAGGTTCCCTTCTATCTCTATACCAAAATTCATCATAACCGATTAAGCGGTTTCTGAGTGAAGGCGTAACAAACAAACAAACTCACTTTCGCATTTAAAATAATTGTAAGTATAGGATGTTTTATTCAAAATTTTCATGTTATAAGTGGTTACAATTTAAATCTAGTCTAGCATCAGAGTGACGTAGATTACTATCCCAAAGGAAGACTCCAGGTCGGTGCCGCTGAACCCAGAGTTCATGCTTATGGTCATACCTTTTACTAATACAGTAGAACCCGATAAATTGAAAATCTCCATATCTCGAGAACTCTATAACTCGAATTTTTTGGCTTCTCCCTTGATGTTCGGCTTACAGATGTTCTACTGTAATACCCAGTATACTCATAACGTTACATCTGAAGATTCACTTCGCTGGTGCTATTTCGAATTCATTTTAAGAATAATCGACAATAGGCGGTTAACGAGTAACATGCTTCGACAGAGGATTGCAAATGTACGAAGTTGGAGGGGCATTTAGAGGCGGTGAAGTGGTTACTATGGCGTCGCAATTATTACAAGAGCCCAGGTCATCTAGCCCTCGGGGACTGGACCACGAATCCGTTCATTTGGCTATATTATGTTGAAAGCTCCGACGGTCTGGTGCCGGACGATGATGTACTTCTGTAAGTCAGAATTCGTGATTGTAGATCGAAGTTAGGGTTTGTTACAAAGGCGAAATCAAGGGTTATGTGTGGGCAATATAAATATAGATGATGACATAGGGAACTAAGGCAGCCGATACTGGAAAATATGTTAACGCACCGGCCACGTAAAGAACCGATAACCTGTGCTGTAGAAAACTTCTAGGATACGATGCTGGATATTCGGGCAAGCAACGCATGAAACTTGGGCATGTTGACGGGTTACCTCCTCGATCGCCAAGCACGGTCAATATGCACAATGTATTGCGACAGCTTTACTTATTGGACTGAGTTCGAATCACTGAGGTTTCATTGAAGGAAATTATCGTGCTGAAACTATATATAGGTATATTCCGGCAGCTGCATTTTAGAACCAGTTGTCCATTAGGCCGTGTCCATCATCTTCGGCCACATCGCCACTTAGTATATAGTATAACCGAAGAATTAGTCTCAACTAACCACCACTTTGAATAATTGTTGTAAGCCAGTGATACTCGATAAAACGCCGACTCTATACAAACGTGAAACGGTGATATGAATGCTGCGTGGTGGTACGGCTTTTTCTAATGCCCGCCTGACAATCTAACACCCTTGAGCTGAAAATCTATCGCCAAATACCTATAGATGTGTGCCTATAGAAAGCTAATCCCTGACTAGGCTTAACGTATCCGCCACCTTGGGCCAAATCGGCCCTTAACATCAGCTGAGATTGTGGCCATAACGCTAAACTTTAAAATTATATATAGAAAAAGATTTCCACCACATAAAAAAAGTGTCGCTAATTATGATGAAGTTCTAATTATCCCATCTGATTCACAGAACCACGGACACGCGTTACTGGTCGATACACAACGTGCAGCGTTACTTTATCGGCGAGCTTCACTGTGAGCAGGCATTATTTACCTACCAATATCCGAACCTCAAGTTACCCACTTGCCTCGGCCGCCACCTCTGGAGAGCGAATACAGCGTTAAAAACACCTCCCAACCTTTACACGAAAGAACTAAACCGCTCAATAGAACATACACTCAAGGTAGAAAACGTTCGGCTTGTAAAATGTACTGTACTGTACTAAATGTAATATTCTAATAATAATAACTTTTTATGGAATAGGGGACAAACGAGCGAGCGTGTCACCTGATGGTAAGTGATCACTGCCACCCATGAACACCCACAACACCAGAGGTATCGCAGGTGCGTTGCCGGCCTTTATAGGAGCGACTGGCTCTCAAGCGCAACTGCCGGAACACACGTAATGGTATTTGGTGGCAGATTTTCAACCTTAGGATCGTAACTAACCAGGCGGGCATTAGAAAAACCCCTACCACCATGCTACGGCTTTGACACGATGTTTTCCTTCACCGAAAGCCTCAAACTCATTGTAAGTGGATTCGCACTTACATCCCTTGACGCGGTGTCCGTAAACATTACCACTGAGCTATCACCGCTTTCAATCTTGCTCGGTTTTCCTCTTCGCATACATCCATCCACCTTCATGCTTACAATCTTCTAGTTATATGCGTCCAGTACTAAAACTGACTTATAACTACTGGCTTACAGAAAATGGAATCTAACGAAGTACAAGTGGATCGATTAATAATTTGCGATCAATTGGTTAATATCGATCGGCTCGATTGCTTCAAAAGACGTACATTTTTTCGCATACTATTAAACATTCTGAGGTAAAGAGTAGATGCTTTTTTAATATCACATTAATTGAATATGTCATATCGAAAATAGCGCATGTTTGAATTCTAAAATACTTTAGGATGTGAAAAAAACGAAGCAATGATAGCTCAGTGGTAGTGTGTACGACTTCGCGTCAAGGGACATGAGTTGTAATCCAACCACCAACAATGAACTTGAGCTTTCGGTGAAAGAAAATATCGTGAGGTAACCATAGCATGGTGGTAGGGCTTTTTCTAATACCCGTCTGGCTAGCTACCACCCTCAAGTTGTAAACCTGCCGCCAAATACCAATACGTGTGTTCCGGCAGATGCACTTGTGAGCCAATTCCTCCACAGGTTTAGCGTGTCTACCAACTTGGGCTGTATCGTCACTTAATATGTATAATAAAAAATTAAAAGCACATGTTACTTTTACATAAATGTAAGTGCCGTCGACGTTGTCGACATAGTTAACATTTTCACAGTTTTTTTTTTATTAGATATGTTTATTTATCGCAATTGTTTACCGAAATTGTGTTTTAAATTTTAAACCGAAATTTTAAACTACACAAATAGTTTGCTGTAAAGTTTTCAGGATAGCCTTCAGTTGGTCTCGTTTGAGAATTTACGCTGCAAACGACTGGAAGGGGTCCGATTGATTCAGCAACTAGCCTGTTTCAACGCAAATACTCTTAAATACTTGTTCCTCTGGAGATTCGTCCTGCCAAATGAAAATCCGATTCTAGTCAATTACAGTTACATTACTGGTCAGTGTCTATGTAACGCATTTATTTTTTGGAAAAATCATTTGCCACTGTCAAATATTTATTTTCATGGATGTAATATTTTCGATCAATCGATAGTCTCTGAATCTTTTAAGGCAAGTTTTTTTTGTCGATCTTACAAACAGAGTTAGTTTTAAAAGTACATGAGACTAATTGAGAATATACAATTACAATTTGCAGTTACCTTTTAGTACCTTTGCCTTTTCGTTAACAAGGAGATAAATAAAAAAAAGCACTCGAAAATTCTAACAAAGGTTCATTTACCACCTTGTTAACTCGTTGAGTACGAAACAAGTTCTAAGTCACCTTATAGATGTATCAGTTGCGGTGCGCCAGAGAAATAGTAGATATCTCTGTCGTGCGAAGAGCGTCTCTTCAATTTGTTTCAGTGTAGAAAATAGATGAATATATATTTAAGATGTGCTATTAACCGTGATATTATTAGGTATCTCAATTACATACCTGGCTACTTGGACCTAGTACCGCACTGAAGCAAGTATGTTTTGTCACAGTGCGGTACAAAATCACAAACACCTAGACTATGACTGGGCCCTTTCCACCTTGTACCGTACTGTGCGCTCACTGCACGACGGTTAGTGTTGTTTAACGAGTCGAGGAAACACACGCATCATCATGTATAAACGTTGGCGTAAAAAATTATAATTAGAAAGCGATGTTGAGGAAAGTGAGGT
Organism: Actias luna; assembly: GCA_039707435.1. NCBI lineage: Eukaryota > Metazoa > Arthropoda > Insecta > Lepidoptera > Saturniidae > Actias > Actias luna. The sequence goes on along the minus strand of JAZHAC010000001.1, from coordinate 18,717,383 downwards.
TACAAATTACCAAAAACAGATAAGTAGACAATAAAATAAATATATAACTAAACATATTTTCGGCGACATAATTTATATAACAATGTTGGAATTTACATAGTTTAAATATTGTTTTAGTGATCCAAATTACTTATTTCGTTATACAATTGATTATAAAAATACAATTGTATAAAATGAAAGATATATTGTTGATGATTACTGAAAATTTTCAGTGTATATTGAACTAAGGAAAATATGCATTAATTGATGAAAAAATGATACCCTGGAGAGGACGATTAAGTATTTGTACTGATATGGCGTTAAACTTTAGAAGCTCTGCATTCCCGAAAGCTATATGTACCAAACCACAGAGGTTCATGTAGGTAAAAGAGATCATAAGAAGTCGTTTGCAGCCAAAATGTAGTACTATGTTTGATGAAAAATCTAACCCTTGAGAGAAGATTTGTTATAGTAGATAATTACTATACATCGTTAAATCTAGGCTAAAAACCGACTGTTACAAGAAACCTTTATACATGAAACTTTATATACAAGAAGAAAACGTTTACTAAACATAATCACTCTTTCAAATCCAAAGAAGGACTAGATTATTAGAAAAATTACCAAAAAGGGAGTTAAAGGATTGGAATGAAATGGAAAAAGACAAATTTTAATGTTAATCACTTGCAGCGATCATGATGACAAACTAATACGGGAAAAAGTAGAGAGGCGCTGACGAATCTATTGAATAACCGGGAACAATCAAGGAAAAAAGTATCTTACGTACAATAAAAGAAAAACGGAAAACAAAAAATTTAGTGACCAAATTCCTTATACAATACAACATTATAGAAAGGAATTAAATGGTGTAAGAAAGTAATTATGGAAAAAATACATACACACAGACAGAAGAGACATTATAAATGTTGTCTTTGAAACACGACATGAAAAACAAGCAAACATCACTTAAAAAGGGTTCGAAGAGAAGAAATTGCATTGGTTGTTATGAAAAACTCCGAACACTTTTATCAAGTTGAAAGGCTGACAATAAAATAAAAAAAATCACACACAATGTGTTAAATGCAACAAATATTTTACCACAGTCGTTTCGAAGAAATAATGAAATGAAATAAGTTTACTTAAATAAAACATAATTTACTTATCGATATTTTCATTTCCATCACTAAAATACGGTGCAAACTTCTGACATTAAGTGCGGCACAAGCTGCATAAGTCCTCGTTTTGTTTTTTACCTACAGCTTCTAAACAAACTAAGCTGTTGACATACGCTGTCAAATTAAGATCAATCAGGTCGTTATTTAACATGATCAAATTAAAAATTCATAAAATATTTTATATACACTCCAAAAAAGGATTTTAATTTTTATAACGTTAAAAATCTTAGTAGACCTCATACCGTCACGATAGTTTTAGTACCAGTTTCAAAGCGCCTCATATCGCAGGAATGAAAAGAACTGAAAAATCAGTGCCGCTTGGAACGTGTTTAGATACTAAAACCAGAACCAGCCGCTTTGCTCGATTACGGCAGAATGTATAGCAAAGAGGATTGATTTTCAAGTAAACAAAACTTATTATAGAAATGTCAAACGAAAAAAATGTATGCAAAGGTTTAAATTAAAAGAGATACATATAAATTACAACAATGATAAATTGCTTTCCGTTATTTTTAATGGTCCCGAGTGTTAAATTAATTTGTATTTTAGTGCCGATTATCAGTTTTTTAAGTATCATCGGTTTCTATATTGCAGGATTCTTTACACATTATAACCAAGTCGTCACTACGAAGCTAAACGAAATTGTGAACACAAATCCACTGTGAGTTATTTACGATATCATCCGATGTATCTAACTTATTAGGCTAGTAACAGTTTTTTAGATAACAGATTACAGATTTACCGGATAGTAAATTCAAGCACCATTTCAAGAGAGTACCAAATAATAATAAAGACAATTACAGGATTAACGTGGTGTTTAAAATCCCAGTGTTGATCGATTTCCTCACCGTTTTTTTTTTTTTCGAATGGATATACACTGTTAGGGCACTCGGCCCCGAGGCATCGGGCGCAAAAGTGCTATAGTGGCCAGACCTCGGTTTGAGCTACCGCCAGAGAGGAATTATTAAAATTAAAACCGCGATAGGGACTGACCTACTGGAGTAGACCATTAAGTAAAGTGGTGACGAATGAGCCGAGGAATTCGGGTGGAATAGATTTTACTGTACGGAGTTCTAGTGACCTACTTAGTTTGATGGACGTCGTGGATGCATTGCGCAAAAAAAAAATTATGACATCGAGAGAGAGATCAAATAAATGAACTAACTGTTAAAAACAATATAACAAAGGCCAAAACTACTAGCATGGCCGCTTACAGAACCGTGTTCTTATCGTGTGTGTGATGATGTAATTTTAGTGTTGTGGAGTGACACTGTATTGCACGAGCAGAGTGTCTCGAGGGCTCCTTCTCGCAGGATCGAACTTACGATTACTTCCTTAACATAACGCGCTAACTCATTAAATACTCAAAGGCGAGAGGGCATGTGGTAACTCATCAGGAGCTAATCACTCGACACTACCTACTAAAACCCACCACGGCGACACTTCATACTCCCGTGTTGCCAGAGACCAGTGACAGCTTTCGTAAACCTTCTAAGTCGCAATTTTTGTAACAAACAATGTATAATCAATAATACCTTCTATCTCATTCTCTCGCACGTTACATCCTATAGATACATTTAGTTGTCTCTTAGTTAGTTTCATCGAGTTTCAAATCACAACGATGCTAAAGAAGTTTTCACTTCAAAGAATGTATATAAAAAAAGTTATAAACAGATCGTGTTTCTTGCCGGTTCGTCTCGATGACTGTAAGTGTCTAAAATGAATAAAGTTTTTTTATTTTCTTTGCATATGAATTAAAGATTATAAAGCTCGCAAGCGAGACGGGAAAAATAACGGTTGTGAGCAGGAATATTATGAATATTAAATAATAGTTTGCATGGTGGTAGGGCTTTTTCTAATGTCCGCCTGGTTAGCTCATCTCCCAAATTGAAAATCTGCCGTCGAATACCGTAGATAAATGTGATTTAGCAGTTGCACTTGAGAGCCAGTCTCTCCACTGGACTTAGCGTGCCCACCGTCTTGGGCCACATCGTCACTTAACATCTAAACTTTTTTTTGGTACAGTTTTTTCCTTTCATATGAGATAAGAAAAGGCAAAGGTATCTAGACCGTGCAGCCGAACCACATGTTGTTTTAAATGCAGACGATGACTGATGAACAAGATGGTGACTCTCTTATTGAAGCTCTTTTAGGAGTTTTTGTGGCAACTAATATCCGAACATGTTCCGAATGATTACCTACATTTCACATCACCTGTGATTTTCAGCTACACTACATTACGTAAAATGTCGCCTTAATTTACACAATATAGGGATAAACAACTAAGTATACGAATTAAAATTAAAATCACAACATGACCAATTAAGATCCCGCCAAAAACTCTCACACCTTAACTATAAAAGCACAAAAAAGACGTAGCCGTAATAGAAACCGTTTCATAGCAACGATGACATCTATAAAATGTTTATCGCTTAGCGATGAGAATTTGTCAAACCGGAACAATGACTACGGACGAAGAGAAAAATAAATTATCAAAATTACTACAAGGTCTCGAGGTGCAGGAGACGAAGCTACCGGAACGATGTAGCGGCTTAATAAATGATATCAAGCAAAAGTTTTCAAAAGATTTGGACGATAACGAACCGCTTGAACGGCGAGATGAAACTAGCGAAAACCCATACCGTGTCGATCCATGTTCACTTGTAGAAATTGAAAAGAAATTACGCGAATTGCAATCTAAAAATAAAAGGTAAGTGGTACATTAAATAAACCTATCAATTACTAGTATTCTATGATTATAATTTTCATCAAGACTTAGACAATACAAATCAAATAGTTTTATTTCTCAAAAATGGGATAACAAGCTAGGTCACTTTGTGAAGTGAAACTTCTTTAGTATCGTTGTGATTTCAAACTCGATGAAACGAAAAAGCGAGTCCATAGAGACACAAACACGTAAATGTATAGGATTCAGCCGGCGAAAAAAATTGATAGAACTGGTTTTGGTAAGTTTCTGTTTCGGTCGAAACTGTTTTAGGTAAGTTTCGGCTGAATATCCTGTTTTGGTCGAATACTAATTATATGTAATCTCGAGATAAGCCTAAGCACGCTTTATGAATTTCACCCTTAGATGTCCTCTGATTGTTTGTAACCTTTTGTCCCGTAAAATAATCTTATCAAAATTCTACTTTACAGCTGCAATAAAGGACTAAATATTACAGAGAAACCGCTATCGTCCGATCCTAATAAGCCGTGGAGAACGAATACAAGCAAGGAGAAATTGTTCCGTATTGACGGTGAATTAAAACGACATCTAGAGAAGGGAACAGAAATGATTATGCCGTTGTCTGATGGTGAAATGAAAGACTTGATCGAAGAATGTACTGGAAGCGGTACCGAAGAATCTCTTTGTACAGCGAATACACTCAAAGCAATAGTTGACGCTGCCAGAAAAGACCTGCCTAATTTCCAATATAGAAGTATTGAGAACTCAACTGCTGCAGCGATCTCGGGAGACGTTCAATATTAAAAGTTGAAATATAACATTAAATACGCTAACTAGAGTCGCCTTTTCAGTTGTATACATTTGACCACAAAGTCACCCCTCAGAATAGATGCGAAGCAAGAATTTTGGAGTGGATCTTAATCTATCGCCTTGTATTTGTAAACATGGACTAGCTTAGTCCGCGACTTCGTTCGTGTGGAATTACAAAGTCAATCATAACGAAATTTTGAATATGTATTTATGCATACACAATCGTTCATAGGCTACCACCACCTATCAGTAAGAAAAGGTATCATTGTAGTGGGAAAGATAGTTAATTTTGAATTGATAACATTTACATTAACTCAAGCGAAACTGCAGGCAATAACTAGTTGTGTGTTAACAAATCATTGCTAAAAAGTGATTGCCTTGACATTGGTGAAGTTGATTAAATAGGCAGGTGCCTTTGTAAAAAATAACAAAACACTAAGCAGTTATGATGTATCGTGTCCATTAAATAAGTATGTGAACTCGTTTAGACGTTGCGGGATCATAAAGTGTTACATAATGATTAGTGATCACCGCCGCCAATGGATACCCACAACAGTAGGGGAATCGTTGGTGCGTCGCCGGCCTTTGTTAGAGAGACTGGTTCTCAAATACTACTACTAGAATACACCTATTGGTATTTGGCGGCTCATTTACAACTTCAAGATTGTAGCTAGCCAGGCGGGCATTAGAAAAAGCCCTACCTAGCACCATGCTATGGTTTTCTCACGACGTTTTCCTTCACCGAAAGCTCACTGTAGGTGGTTGGATTCGAACTCACGGTTCCATGACGCGGCGTTCCTATACACTACCACTTAGCTATCATGGCGTATTACATAAAGGTTCATAACCACAACAGGCCAGTAAGTCGTATCTAAGGCCACTTACTGATGAAGTAACCCAGCGATTGCATCAAACTGCTTTATACCACAGGATAAAGTTTCATAGCAACACTGTTCCTGATAAACCGAATTGACTAAAAAACTTAAGTCGTATAATTATATTCTGTGGTGTTTTACTAGAATTTGACGTTTTCTTTTACAGAAAGATTGTATATTCGATTTCTACAGCACTTAACAAATATAAAACAAAATATAATAAAAAACAAAACAAATATTAAATTAAAAGCTTCTTTTGTTGTATTCTTTATTATATAGTGTAGTTTATTAAAAATACATACAATCCTAAGTTTTCACCTTCCTACCCCACTCTATCTTCACCCTTATCCTCTCAGCTTTAATACGGCCAAAGTATTCACTAGAATAATTTATAAGACAGAACAACGTTTGTCGGGTCAACTAGTTTTTATAAAGATCCCGGGCCACTATATTCTTCTACGTTAATCATGAAAACCGATCAAGCGATTTCAATGAAGTTTCATGTGGTAATTTGGAATAGTGACACGATATCACAGTACGATATGTTGACGTCGCGGAAGTGGCGTAGACTCTTTTTGTAGACTTTTAGAATGAAGTACACAATGCCAGCTACCGTATACATTTTTCAAAACGAAGTCCTCCCACCACGACGTGTGTATCTGTCTTAGCGCGATATACGCAAACACTATCGAACGTATCACCATACGGATTCCATCAATAAACGAAGTGATCCACCAGGAAAGTTTACGACTGTAGCTCGTTACGGCTTTGTTGAAATTCACCGAGATGTGTCCTATGATTGTCTAAGAATTCGGAATAAATCGTGCCGACTCGAGTTTTACTGGCGTGCGCTATGTCAACCAATACGATTATAAGAGAACAATGTATTACGGAAGTATCCGCTTCGAAATGAATTAACGCTATATACCATTTTTTTTTATTTATGGCTTAATTTGAAATGGACCTTAGTAGATACATTCTTGTATATACAATAATATAACTTCAGGTAGCGGTCAGTTTCTACCACGGCCCGATACACGTCAATGCTTCCTACGCAGTCTCGGAGAATTGCGGAACCTTCGAATACTCGCCTTGGAATATTGTCACATAGCTGATGGGACAGGTGGGGCATTGTTGTCTCTTCTGCCGGCGATAAAAAGACCGCATTTCCGTTTGCAGGTAAGCTGAATGAGCAGTGACTTTATTAATAAACTAACTTATTGCGACTATTTTTACTACTCTTAATACTTATTACTACTATTTACTTACCTTTACTACTAACGAGTACATCTACTACCACTATTAATGAACACAATATATCAAATAAGCTCAGAACCTCAATATACACTAATCTATATCGGAATGATCGGTTATAAATCCCTGCCACCTCATTTGATTAGGACAAACCTAATGTTGATCTGAAAAGCAGTTTTGTCGTGTCCGTAATAGGTGTCCGTCCATAGTAATTTATTTTTCAACACTAACTCAGTAAAATCATTGTTGCATAATGGATAAGTCGGATTTGTCTTTTATACACACACACACACACTTTCTTTTTGATCCGCATCCAATTAATTTGAATTTCGTTATATCTTTGATTAATTATTACACAAAATAATTAACTACTTACTTGTTAGTGGCCTTATGTAAATAATTAGGTTTCTGTTTTATTATTTTTATTACTGATTTGAATTCATCCCTATCCGAAATTATTCTGAATTTTTAACACACTCTTATTAGAATCATTTTAGATGACGTTTACCTACGTAATATCATGATTTATCCCTTATCAGGGTACTAATCCTCTAATCAGAATCATCACAGTGAACGAGAGTCACAGGTTGAATGTGTAGAAAATCGAACAATTTTAATAACATAAATATGCTCTTGTGTGCTACATGCACCTAAGTTGCGGCTAAGAAATACGAAAATATGATACTCCTTACTTTGACTTTTTATTAACAAATATTTTGTATTTTTTAAAGTGAAAACTTTGGTAGACGTGTACCTATGGAATAAGACTGATCTGAAACACTCGGTTATGTGAATCTCATTGGGATATTTACAGTCGGTTCAAGTCGATCTTAGGCAGCGAGTGATATATAGTCAATGCGTCTCTGCTATATCTACTGGCTCGGCAAGCGTAATATAAACGAGCATGACGCATCAGTCACATTCAATATGACCATAGACACTATGTGCCGTGCTAATTAGAATGTTTTATTGTTATAGTTATATTTTGAATTATTAACCTCATCGTATAGTATGGTCTTAGGCATATACTGTTTTATTTAACTATATATATTTACGTATAGTATAGTTTCGCTTACACAAATCTCTATTCAGAGTCCAATCCTATTACAACATATCAGATTGATTGATATCAAGACAGGTTTATACGTGTTGTGTATGTTTACACAGTTGATTTGTCGCGAAGAACATATCCCAGGGAAGACGGACGCTGCTCGCGGTGTGGGCGGCTATGATATTCCAGACACCGCTTGGAGAAGGGTCACTATCGCTTGCCCCGACCTATACATACATATAACGTTATGTATGTACTACTTTATAAATAATATATATTTTTTTTACTGTTAAGTCTTATCATTATGGCTATAATCTCACCTATTCTTAGCTGACGATACGGCCCAAGTTGGTAGACATGCTAAACCTTTGGAGGGACTGGCTCTCAAGTGCAACTGCCGGAACACACCTATTGGTATTTGGCGGCGGATTTTTTAACTTGAGGGTGGTAGCTAGCCAGGTGGGCATCAGAAGCAACAGCGAGAGGGTTATGTTAGACTCTTACTGACTGAAACAGTAGAAAGGTTTTTTTTAAATAGTTTATCGGTTTCGCGTTATAGTCACAATGTTTCCGGATGCCAAGTGACGATTTGGTCCACAATGATAGTTATGCTAACCTTAGTGGAGTGACTGGCTCTCAATTGCTATTGCTGGAACACACGCATTATTCAGTGGCAGATTATTAACTTGTTTCGTGCATGCCAGTTTAACAGGAACTGTATACAACACAGATATATCTATGCGCTCATGCCATCCACTATTGGTAAGCAGTGATGATGCGTTGATAATTCAGTTGGTATTGTATACGGACGCCGCGTCAATGGAAGCGAGTTCGAATCCACCTGCAATGAGCGTGGGCTTTCGGTGATGGAAAATATCGTGTGGAAGTTAAACCACGATGGTAGAGTTTTTTCTAATGCCAGCCTGGCTAGCTACCACCCTCAAGTTGAAAATCTGCTGGCAAATATCTATGAGTTCTGGCAATTGCACTTGAGAACCAGTTCCCCCACCAGGCTTAGCGTGTTCACCATCATTTAACATCAGATGAGTTTGTGACCATAACTTTAAATCTATGAAAAAAACCTACTTTCGAAGATTGCATGTTTCTATGTACATCAGTGCCGGGTTTACCAGCAGGCTGGGAATTGAGACGTCAGATTTTAGACGCGGCAAATTCGGAACTATTTTTTATATCTTAAAAAGATTCATAATTATAACAATATGTATAGGTATAATATTTTACCAGTTTTTAGTTGAAAGGCAGACAAGTTTAAATTTTTCTACAATTTGCATAGTCGTAGGTGGTATATGCAAGTGTCGAGGTCGGTATGAGCGACAATATCCACCAGGTGGTAAATGTGTTGTTAATATGCCTGTGATATTATTTGATTACTGAGATTACTTTTGGGTGATAACAGAAACAGAATTTAACAGGCAATTTATTTTTATTGGCTATACTCAAACTCCTCAGGACCTACTAATATAAGAAGTTGAAAGGACGTCGGTTAATACAGTGAGGAGTAAGAGGTACTGAACGGTTCTGTCTATACCTATTTATATGTAATTTATAGATAGAATACGGCATTACGACAATGTGAGAAGATTTTTGACTCCGAGCATTCCGCTGCGAGAGATTCATCTGGAATACGGGATAGACCTCAAATTATCAGAGAGACAGGACTCTGACGTCAGCTGTTTTTACCGTCACATAGCTTACTGCTACGCCAACTGTTTAGGTACGTCATGGTTACAAACTCGAATATATTACATTTTTGCATGCGGCTTTATTAACGTCAATGTTGATTTTGTCGTTATAAAACTTATATTTGTAACCATTTAAGACAGTATTTTTTCATGGTTAAGATTTCTCCTACATCTTTCTTTGAATCCTTGATAACGTATTTTCTAAATTGCACGATGATCAAGCATATCAGTATATATATATATAATACCAGTTAGCACCGTTTCAAATTATATCAAAATCTTTCTATTAAAAACACACACACAACTAGGAACACAAAGAGAAATTGAATTATATATACGTATATATCGTTAGAAGCTTAGTTAATTGAGATTAGTTGATAACGCCGAGTACTATAAATACGGTGCGAGCACGGCTAGTAAAAACAATCGAAGCGAAGCACTCGAGGCGAGATGTTCGTCGTACGTAGCTGGAATATCACCGAAAGGGACGGAAGTTTGACTTTCGTGTTTGTAATTCTGTTCCGTCATCAGAGATGTGGAAACGTGCATATAGATGAATTTAGAATCATTTTTGGATTACGAAAATATCGTATTAACAGTCTTTATTCGAAATAAATGGGTACAAAATACGATTATCGATACCATTTCCTGGTTCTATATAAGACTTGATTCACAATAATTCAGTTTTGTATAATTACCAGTGACGTTAAGTGTTCACCAATGGCGATTTGCTGCCTTCCCATTACGGAGAGTTTTCCAGTTAATGCCTCGGTTGGTGCGATACTTCTACGTCGGTAGGGTGACGGATGAAGCCGACTTACGAAACATGCTTAATATTCTTGCCTGTGGCGTTTGTGAAAGTAAGTATCTACCAAAGGGGTGGTTTAAAAAAAAACTAAAGAACTTGTACATTTGTACAACTCTGCAGCTCACTGGTGTAACTATAGAGTGACAGAGCTGACAAGTGCCTCGGGTCAGCGAGCTCAGAAGGCACATACCAATTTTGTAAACAATATAAATTACATACCAGTACCTACCTACAATCATTTAAAGTTAGACAGAACTAAATACCATATACATACATACATAATATCACGCCTCTCTCCGATAAGGGTAGGCAGAGACCACAACCATCCACTTGTTACGATTCTGACATACATCTTTCGCTTCTTCTACTTTCATAATCACCTTCATACATGCTCTTCGGTTACGGGTACTTTTGACCTGGCCTTTCTCCAGAACGTCCTCGATCTGGTTGAGATATGTTCGCCTAGGTCGACCCTTACCAGCTTGCCCAGTCACACTCGCCTTGTAAATTCGATTTGTCAATCTTCTTTCATCCATCCTCTCTGAATGTCCAAATACAAATTCTAATAAACTATTCATATTTACACTCACTCGCAAGAAACGGAACAATTTGCGAACGCGTTAATTTGGCTATGCTGTGTATAAAAAATTCTATGGCCAGGTTTTCGAACTTGATATTATTGATACTCTCGCAGATATTTTGCCACGGAACTCTGATGGTACAGTTAGATTACTGCTGTAGCTATAATTTTAACTAGTAAGGAAACTAAAAATTATTTAATATTTTTACCCCATTTTTGTAACTTTTTTCAACACGGCTTTAGTCCTTTTGGTGGTATGATAAAGTTAAACAGCCTAAAAGTATCCTCAATGATGATGATAATTAATTTTTGAAATCAAACTGGTATTTTCCAAGATTAACACGTTGAAATACACTTTTCCGTTTTACAATATTAATATAGATTGCCAACATATAGGAATGTAAAGGCACTAACATCGGCCCCATTCTTGTACTCCATGTTTATGATCGCAGAACTCAAGCAAGTTAAAATATTGGTACAAGATGAAAGCGCGACACGGGACTACTGGACGGAAGTCGTAGAAAAACTAACCGCAGAGTATGAGGAAATATTAAAACTATACGAAATCGATTTCTGTCTAGGTGTTTATAAAAACTAATCATTTGAGATAACAGCTTTATCTGCTTCATTAAAGAAACTTTCTTTACTTGCCTCCATTAAATAAATATGAAATTGAATCATGTTTTATTTATTAATAGCACTATGCTTATTAATAATAGCCCTTGGATCGGGTGGAAGTAAATTTTCTCTTTTTTTGCGCAACCCTATTTTTTAAAATTAAAGTCAGTTACTCCTTATAACGTCAATTATCTGCCAGGGAAAGTTCCTTCAAAATCGGTCCAGCCGTTTCAGAGATGAACGGGGCTAGATTTTTTAAAAAAAAAAAGATGTTAGTTTGACATCACAAATAGACTATTCAATTTTATTTATTTTTATAGATGAACGTACCAAATTAAATGTATTTTCACCTCTATGTAGTAATAACTATCTCATTTCCTTTATAAGAAACCTCTAGTGACGTGCTTTGGCAGTGAATTTGACCCTTGTGCCGTAACGGCGAACGGTATGATGCTTACTCGAGTACTAATATTGTTTTACTCAATAATTTATTTACTGCTTTTATTATTAATGATTCATTATTAACTTAAAATGTTTCGCATCAGCTGGGCGTCACTTGACGGCCGACTATATAATTTTTTTGTGGAAGTCAAAATACAGAGACAGTTATGTTTTAAAAAACTTTATTTCCTCCTCTGTAACAATTAATATTGAATAACACCTTGATGAAAAATCTTATAAACCTTTAAACATCTTTACAGTATTCTCTTGGCTGCTTGTTCGGATAATTTTACACAATGACCTTTGGGTGTTTTTTTTTTTGGCGTGTAATGAGCAAACCCTGGGGATAGTATATAGGCAAAAGAAACGAACAGTTACGATACAAGAAAGATTTCGATATTATCCTCCGAGTGATTCTAATATATACCAGTGGTGTCTGTCAAAGCATCGAACTTGGGACTGTATATTGATCAAGGACTCGTTTAACATTTTAAAGGCAGTTTTTTCTTTACCACTGACACATCTTTCGAGTTTGCTATTGCAGGATACACTCTTCGTGGCACTGGAATTGGCGGGGTTCGAATTTTCATATAAATAAAAAATATATATTTACTTGTCATTTACAGTAAAAACGGGTTAAGGGATGTCGGTCATATCATTGTAGGTCACTAGTACACTCCAATCGCAACGTTCTCAAACTCAAGTACCGATATTAAAATTAAAACAACAATTTATGTACAAAATCCCAAACAGAGATTTATTAATATTTTTTTTATGTTTAAAAATTTCAATAATAAATATATGTAACGTATTAACTAAAGTTCTTGTTAAAAATGTATGTATATATATATATATATATACATATAGAAATATAGATATATATATATATATATACATATATATATATATACCTTCATTGGAATATAGAAGCTCTGTCCCATACTAAAAAATACTTGAAACTATCTGACTCACAACATTGGTTTGAATTATATAAATAAAATATTGATATTAAATATTATATATAAGGTTAGTATTTTATTTTACAAGCTTTTAATTACAAATCGGCAGTGGCGTGGACTCTCGAAGGGCGGACGGATGGAAGCGAAATTATTACCGGTACAAAAATATTAAATAATAATAAAAACAAACCACATCGGGAAAATATGGTTCAATCGAGCTCATTCAACGTATCAGTCTACCCCCTTTTATAAAAGTATCCAACCATCGCCACTGTAGACTGTTAACGAAAGTCCTACAAACTACTGGCCGTTGGTCGCAATGCGTTATAGTCATGTTGTAAAAAAAAAAAAAAAACATTAAAAGTCACTCGAGTACACTCCAAGCGAAAGCGGTATAAAATTGACCGCATGTACACAAATAATTAAATCGTCAAAATGTATTTTAAAAAAAGGGGGGAAGAAGTACATATAAACGGGCATATTAAAAAAAACTTGACCAGTAGTTTTTGGATTTAATTTTCTTCTCACTAAAACCAGCCCAACGGATGAGAGAGAGAGAGACAGAGAGAGATAGAGAGAGATAAAGAGGAATACAAATAAAAACATTTTTTGTTTAAAAGCGAAAAATACTAACCGTTAAATATATTTTATTATTTAATTAATAATAGATAATTAATTATATTATTAGAATTATATTTTTTTTTTTTCATTTATTTTACTTTTTACATTGCATAATCTGCGTGTCACAGATAACCTACAGCCGAGCACGGAGGACAATGTAAAAAAAATCTATTAAAAAATATCAAAGCTTGCTCGTTACATATATTATAAATATGTTATTATTAAACAGCTCGATGAATGCCTTCATTCGACATTGTATCATGCGTTTGATATCCATCAAGAAACCGAGATTTATTATTATTATAATATATATATTTATATATATATATATATATATATGTATGTATATATGTATATAGTACATATTTAATCAATTTAAATATATTTATATTATTATTATATTTATTATTACAACTAGTCATAAAGCATGTATTGCTGTCGTTTTTTTTTCAGTTTGTTTTATTAATATAATTAATGATTGAAACAGTCAACACAACGTTCGTCGGGTGTTTGTTAATAATTAAAATGAAATTTCATTATAGAAAAAATAGAAGAACCATATAGTAATAAAATGTAAAATTTCTGAACGCAAATAAAGTAAAACCGAATAAACACGTTAACATACAATAGGACATGCGTTAACTGTCACGATAGAGCGTTAGATTGCATATTAAAATTAAAAGACATAATTAATAATAATAATAATAATAGCAATAATATTCACAACGAAATATTATCAAACAATGTTAAAATAATAAACATATAATATATATTTATAAATGTACGCGGGAAACTAAACAATTTCAAAACAAATAAGTCTTCAGCATAATTACATGAAATTTTAAAATCAACATAGACATACACGACTATGATTCCATTACAGTTAGTTTCACATTTGTGGCTATTGAATAAAAAATTATATATATATAATAAAAAAAAAACATATTGAAAATGGTTACACTTTAAGACACATGTATCAAATAACACCGTTTACAGTTTAACACGCAACCATGCATGTACTTGTGACTTAGTTTTACAAAACAAGATTTTATCATAATTGTTTTTTTTTTTTAATGAAGAGTGTTTGTTTGTGTGTGTGTTTGTGTTATGTATGTGTTGTGTTGCATGGATAGGATATTAGAATATAAAAATATAGAACATGTTGTTGTAGGGGGGCGTGTCGGAAGCGGCTGTCGTGTGCGCCGGCGGTACCGCAGCGTTGGGGACGTAGTGTTGCTGGTGTTGCGCTTGTTGATGGCGTTGCGGGTGGTGTTGCTGGTGTTGCGGGTGGTGTTGCGGATGTTGCGGGTGGTGTTGCGGATGTTGCGGGTGGTGTTGTTGGTATTGCGGCGGCAGCGGGACGCGTGCCGCGCGACGCCCGCGTCAGTCTTCGCTGCACGAGTCCTCGTTATCCGCCTCCTTGATGTTCGTGAAGAACGACGTGAGCATCTTCAGCATCACCGCTGTGGATGGGAAAACGTATATTTTATATACCACCAACATCAATTAATTATTTAATAAAGTCACATCTTTTATACACTAGCTGTGCCAGCGAATTCGGTCGCCTATAACTAAAAATCCGTACTAATAAATGCGAAAGTGAATTTGTTTGTGTGTTACGCTTTTACGCCTAAACCGGTGCATCGATTGTAATGAATTTTGGTATAGAGATAGATGGGAACCTGGAGTCCATGATACGCTACTTTTTCTCGTGAAAATCTTATTGAAAGTTGGGCATAGAGGGGGATAAATTTTGTATGAAACTTTTTATTGCGTCATCCGATTTGTTCGACGAAATCAATATTACCGCGAACAAAACCGTGGGTAAAAGCAAGTAATTAATAATCTTGTGCCTTCCTTTTACGGTCTATTACATACTTCTCTTCTTTTTTACATATACTTCTGTGTGAGTAGGGTCTCTTATAAATATACTTTTTCCGTTACTTGAAGACTATCATTTTTTGTGCTTCTTTTGTTACACTATTTACCACACATGTATGCCGTGACGGCATGACGCTATTTTATGCCGTCATACTCCCAACAAATTATTAAAAAAAAAAATGTTTTGTAAGGCATGTATACCGTGACAGCAGGCGGACGTTCCCTTATGCCGGCCCTACCAAGCACATATTTTTTATTTTTTTACTAATCCACGTATGCCGTGGCACCCAAAGGTGTGACTCTATTAAAGTTATATTCAAAATTGATATCATTAAATTTAATTCAAGTTTTTTTTTTACTCTTAGGAACATAAGTATCGCAATAAAAATGAAATATAAACATACCTTTTCCTTCCGGTTCCTTTTCCGACTTCTCCCATTCAATAAAGCCATCCAATGAAATTATATACTGTCCATGAAGATACTGGAATATGACTAACGCTAATCCTGCAATAATTGAAAAAGGGAAATATGCTATACCGAAAACTGCTTTCAAAGGTTTCCTTTAATAAATGAAATGAAAACCGACCAATTACCTTGTGGGTACTCTCGCCTGCGTATTAACTGTTGTATACCAAACAGGCAGCTGGCTTCCCTAGACTGTTTCGTCTCACCAAACTCCTGTATGAGGCTGGCGTACTTGTTCATTCTGTTCTGGTTGATCTGCTGCATCTCCCGTCCGTCCGGACCGATCAATGCGTATTCACATATAGCCTGCATCAGTGATCGCATAAACCAATCTGTGTTTGATGATTTCCCAATGTTTTCCTGTATTCAATATAAAAACATATATATATATATACTGGCTGACCGGACAGACGTTTGTTGTTATCTATGATTATTGATTTCGAATTGGTATAATTGATAAAAATATATTATTCAAAAACATAGTGTTTATTATTAGTAATGCTCTATGACAACTGATAGTTATTTAAAATTAATATTGCCGTTAAATTTTTTATAAATATTCTAATGTCCCGCTCAATTGCCTTATTTTTTTCATTCATAAGAACCTTCTCCTGACAATAATTAACACAATAAAAAAATTTATAAAAGGTAACAGAGACTTATTTATATATTAACAACCAATTGATCTGTCCAACAAACGATCTATGCTTTAGAGTAGTCAAAAACTAGAACACAATGCCGTTTATCGATGGACAGCTTAAAACCTTTTCCACGGCCATATATATGCCCATTTTCATGGTGATGAAACGGTGTTGAAACTTAGCCTTATCCTCTTCTCCTGAAGAAACGCTTCAGTTTTATAGGATATAATATATCTTATATATTGACCCATAATGCTAACAATCAGCAGGTCAGTTTTCAGTATCCGGTAGTTTTGGAGTAATGCATATACAAACGGACAGATCAGAATTAAACAAAAAAAAAAATATCCTCTCTACATCAATAGTAAAGGACATACTGATAGCAATATTAGAATAAAATTGTTAAATTCAGTTTTAGCATTATGACCACAATCACACTTATTAGAGAGACTGGCTCTCGTCTGCAACTGTCGAAACACACCTATAAATGTTTGACAAAGATTTTCCCTTTATGTTACATATGTAACAACAAATCTTCACAATATTTCCCCTTAACTGAAAACTCAGGCTCATAGCAGCTATTCGAACTCTCGTCCATCGGCGCAGTAATTTAATAAGCCAACAGTAAACCATCAGTACTCGAACAAATAGATAACACCCAAAGTGTAATAACAACTAGAACTATTTACTAACCTTTACCCAATCCTTTATGAGGTCGTAACTTTCGTCCGCCTTCATTAATTGCAATAATTTCATTTCGACTTTAGAATTCTCCTCTAGAAATTCTAAATTATTATCTCCCATCCATTTCGAAATCTAGAAACAATATTCCCGTTGAATTACAAAGGAAACTTCAATTGGAGGTATTGATAAAAAACAAAAATATGAGACATTATATATATATATATATATATATATATATATATATATATATAGGCTTACCATAATTACGAAGAGCCAAACCGGGACGCAGAAGAGAAAGAGGCTCATTTTCATTTTGCTTTTCGCTTAATTTGTGTTTTTCATAATTGAAATGCAATCAAAATTTTGACCGGGACGCCGGGACAGAGATCTCAAACCGGGACTATCCCGGTCAAACCGGGACGTATGGTAAGCCTATGTATATATATATATATGTATATAATAAATATAGAATGATAAATGTACCTGATCCTCGGCCATCCACTGTTTCAATTGCATATTGGATTCCTGCCATCTAGTTTTAATAACAGCTGTGTCTTTAATATTTCTAAATATCGCTCTAAGGAACATATGGCCGTGATTTGAAGAAATAATATTTTCTGAATGTTTATGAATGTCTGCGAAAGTGATAAGCTGGAAAGAAACAAAAACGTCGTCTAGAATATTCCATTACCAAGTTAACCAAATAGATGAAGCAAAACCAAATTCAATAAAGATACAAATATTAATAATATTATAAAAACCTCACTGTAAAAATCTTGGTAGGAAATACCAATTAATTTTAACCAATAAGATAAATTAATATATATTTTTCTGAACACTTTTGCATGATTGAGACGTTAACGAAGAAATAAAGATTAAGGAAATAAACACTGAATACCTTCTTTGCTATGTGCGGCGCCATAAGATTTCCTAAATTCTCATATAACATAGGAATATCAATGAACAGGTCAGGGGAAAATTCTAAAGTTTCCTGCAGCCCGGCCAAGAAATTTTCCGGTGAGAATGTCTTCTTTGTAATGAAAATCTCAAATGACTTTGCTAATAAATCGAACTTCTTAGGTGCCCTGAAACGTAAAGAAAATACTATAAATAAAATATAAATTATGTATACACATTAGAACAAAAATGCAAACTATGGAAGCATTTTCTTAGAGGTTATCGTGGTCATTTTTTTTTTTCTCGTGGGGAAATGCATTTATGCATCCCCTCCCAACCCAGGGGGACTAAGAGGGGTATATGGGAATCACCCGGCGCCAACCGCCGGGAATACCCACTAAAACCCCACGGCCATCTGTCGCCTTCCCAGGGCAACGCGGGTTCGTGCATGCAATCACCGCGTTACTCCAGCGATCGGCCCGACATGATGGAAAGCCAGGCCCCATCCGGGCAGCTTAGTGAGCTGCCCTTGCAGATGCCCGGACTGGTGCAATGGGAGATGAGTCCTCCGACCCACCCCCCTCAGTCCGGCTTAAGGCGGTAGAAGGGCACGGGCGTACCGGCCCCTACGACCAGCAATTCGTCTACGGTGGAGAGGGTTCCCGTGGAGGTCTGCTTCACGAGCCCTCTCCGTGGCCTCCTTCTGTAACATACCATATTCACAGAAGGAGGCCACCTCATTCCAAACACTCTCGTTACCGAGCATGGCTTTCACTACACCCGGCAGCGAGAGGTCTGTCCCCACCGACGCCACAAGGGCGCGGCGCGGCCCGGACCACGCAGCACATTCAGACAAAGTGTGCTGCGCAGTATCCTCCGCCGCACCGCACTCATGGCAGGTGGCGGTCGGCTCCTTACGCTCGATCTTGTGCAGGTACCACCCGAAGCATCCATGCCCGGATAGCACCTGCACAAGACGAAACGTCAGGGAGCCGTGCCCCCTACAACACCATTCTTGGAGGACCGGGCGAACGGCGTCTATGGTGTATCGTCCATAGCGCTCGTCCGCCAGGTCCTCCGCCCAACACCGCACCAGGTCGATGCGGGCTCTTTTCCTCCTAATAATTAACTCCGTGGAAGCCGGAGGTTCTCCTCTTGCCTTTCTTACCACCGTGTCTGTGTACACAGCGGCAAAAAGTAAAGCCTCCAGCTCCCATGGCGGGGATCCAGCCAACACCATGGCCGCCGCTGAAGATACGGTACGGTATCCCCGGATCATTCTCAACGCCACCGTGCGCTGGGTAGCGCGCAGCACACGCTTGTTGTGGGCGTTGAGAGCGTCCACCTAGCACGGTGCTCCGTAAGTAGCCATGCTGCGGATGACCCCCTCGTACAACTGGCGGCGCTTCGCACCAGGTCCTCCCGTGTTTGGGAGGAACCGAGCGAGCGCCGCTGCTGCACCGACGATACGCGGCCCCAGTCCCTTGAAGTGGGACTCGAACCGCCATCGTCCGTCCAGGGTAAGGCCCAGATATTTCATCTGGGCACTAACCCGGACCCTTACCCCGTCTGCGTAGAGGCTGGCTCCCGGTGGTGGCCCTCGACGAGGCCCATGCAACAGCAGGGCCTCCGTCTTCTCAAGGGCCACCTTGAGGCCCAGCCCCCTAATGCGCCTGACATCGTGGTCATTTGATTTGTAGAGACACTTTCTATGTTTTTTTTTTTTATATCGAAATATATCAGTGGTTGAGACACATGAGTTTGAATTCTTAAGATTTATGTGGAGGAAAACATAGTGATAAAAACATAGGATGGTATAGGGTTTGGCTGACTGCTATTCTCAAATTGAAAACCTACATGGGTATGTGTCGGCAGCTGCATTTGAGAACCAGTCTCTCTACTGAGCTTAACACGTCCAAGATTGGGCTACATTTTTACTATTTCACGTGATCTTAAGTGACAATACTGTCCAAGTTGGTGGATACGCTAAACCAGTGGAGGAAGTAACTCTCAAGTGCACCTGCCGGCACACACCTATTGGTATTTTAGTGGAGATCTCCATCTTAGAGTCTCTTTTCATTAGAGAAAGCTCTACCACCATGGTATGGTTACCACACGATGTTTTCCTTCACCGAAAAGTTTTGGCTATTGTAGGTAGGTAGATTCGCACTTACTACCACTGAGCTATTTTGTAGGTAGGTAGATTCGCACTTACTACCACTGAGCTATTTTGTAGGTAGGTAGATTCGCACTTACTACCACTGAGCTATTTTGTAGGTAGGTAGATTCGCACTTACTACCACTGAGCTATTTTGTAGGTAGGTAGATTCGCACTTACTACCACTGAGCTATTTTGTAGGTAGGTAGATTCGCACTTACTACCACTGAGCTATTTTGCAGGTAGGTAGATTCGCACTTACTACCCTTGACGCGGCGTCCGTGCACACTACCACTGAGCTATTACCGCTTCAAAACCTTAATTTTAATATCACTCGAGATTGTGGTCAAACGCTACACCCTAAACACTAAAAGATAAAGGCACTTCGAATATTGGACTTACAGATCCAGCGTGATGTTGATAATTTCCTTTATCACCGCAACATGATATTGGAGTGGGAACGCCTGGTTATCAATATCATCGACAAATCGTTCCACAACCATATGCTGCATAAACAAGGTGATCAACTTCTTTATGCAGTTCCTCTCGTCGGGAAGCGGCTCCGCTGGTACATTCTCAGACGGAGCAGCTGGCTGTTCCACGCTGGGTGTGGGGTTGGGTAGTATGACACTCGCACTCCTGGTACCGGAGTTCGAACGTGGCACTGTTGCGGAACCTGAGTTACTGCCATCATTTGCTGTAACAAAATCCATCATTACCCAACGAATTAAGAGTAAAAATTTAAGTTTTAATAATGACAAAAGAAGTAATTAATACACATTACTCACTGAAGTCAGCTCTGGAATTGAATGTAGATCTCTCAATAGACGCACCCTTCGCTTGATAACCAGAAGGAGGCATATCACGTGTACCTAGTGAGATAAGAATAAAATTTTAATTCCCATGTTCGATATAATTAAACGAAGCAATATAAACTTGAATCCCTTACCTCTGAGTGACGTGGGATCGGCCTGGACATTTTCTAACATACTATACATATTTTTACTGATACTGATCATGGAATTACTGCTGCCGGCGTTATGTATAGCATTCTTTGGGCTCGATCCATGATTCCAAGCAGAGTTATGTGGAGCCAACTTAATGTTGGTCAGATTCTAAAGAACAAAAAAATACAAATGTATATCCCAATGTTATATAACTATAATTATTTATAGTTAAGTTACAAGTTGTCGTTTTTCCAAATATTGAGTTAATATAAACACACTGGACCACCAAGAGTGTCGTAAATAAGAAATGTATATCTACAAATAATGCATTTTTCCATTGGGATTTATTTCTTAATGTAATCCTGAAAGCAGTAGGTGGTACTTTGGTCAAGCTATTAACTGCTGTAAATGGCTACGTGTGCTCGTTGGTATATAAAGTAAATATGTAACGAGATATGTATACACAGTAAAGAGAAAAAACTATAAATATTATCTTCCCTGAACAGAGAAAACACTTAAATGTATTTTCCTTGAATTAATTATAGTCATTGTAATAACTTCACATACTATAATATGGTAAATCGATAGTTTTGCATGATGGTTGAGCTTCTTCTAATGCCCGCTTGGCTAGCCTACCACCCTCAAGTTGAAAATCTACCACAAAATACCAATAGATGTGTTCCGGCAGTTACACTTGAGAGGCAGTCCCGCCATAGGTTTAGCGTGTCCATCAACTGGAACCGTATCGTCACTTAGATCAATTGGGATTATAAAATTTGGGATATAACCTTAACTATAAAAAAAAGTTATAAAGAACGCTGACGAATCTCAGGTGTATTATATTATGAGCATTTGATCATAAGTTTCAAATTTGTCTGTAATCAAACCCTCAAAGACACATTCCACTAAACATTCATAACGCTCAAAATATGCCTTCAAACGTTCCACATGTCGACCGCGGTCGTTGTGATCGCCGCGAATACTTCACTAATGAAATCATTATATTCAATCACGCCAAACTCATGGACCTTTACTCTATTTGAGTTAATATTTGTAATGCCCACAAGTGGTACGGCAAAAACTGTGATCGTGAGCGTTGTGTAATCTTATAAATTCAAAATACAGTGGAATCTCTTTAACTCGAATGTCAAGGGAAATGCTAAAAAAAATCGAGTTAATGATATTATTGCTTTAATTTATAATCTTGTTAGAAATGATTTTAAGGAAGGTAGTTGATTACACAGATTACTATATAAGTGAGAGGCGAACGCAGTTATGGGTTCAGTTTAAGCGAATTTCACAAAAGTATAGTTTGATACTATCCTTACTTATATTATAAATGCAAAAATGTGTTTGTTTGTTTGTATACTTTCGCACCTAAACGGCTGAATCGATTGTGATGAATTTCGGTATAAAGATAGATGAGATCTTGGAGACGACGATATACCACTTTATCTCTAGAAAACCATATTGGAAGTGGGGTAAAGAGAGGTATACACTTTGTATGAAAATTTTTATTGCATCATTCGATTTATTTCTATTTAAATCTAGTCTAATATAAATGTGTACTATCGATACCTCGCAGTGAAATATCATTATGTTCGAGTTAGAAACTCCGAATAATTAGAGATACCGCGTATATAGGGGTTACTGTGGAAAAGAGAATGCCATTTTTTTACATACTGAGCACTAAGACTGAGAGGATATATTCATATTTTAGTAGTATCGTGGAGCTGTTGAATAGTATTCCCACCCTCGTATGACAGACGTGATAAGGTATATAAGCAGGTCAGCAAGACAGCGGTGACTGATAATGAACTTTGTTTCAATGTCAGTCACTACTGGTTTGGAACTTACTGTACTTAACACCAGGTGCAGTGCAGTCACTATGCTACGCAACATAAAAAAAGGTTCGAGTCATAGAGATTCCACTGAATATATTTTTTTTTATGCTTAAGGTTTAGCGTTATGGCCATAATCTCACCTGATCTTAAGTGACGATACGGCCCAAGTTGGTAGACACGCTAAACCTGTGGAAGAACTGGCTCTCAAGTGCAGCTGCCGGGACACACCTATCGGTATTTGGCGGCAGGTTTACAACTTAAGGGTGGTAGCTAGCCAGGCGGGCATTAGAAAAAGCCCTACCACCATGCTATGGTTTCCTCACGATGTTTGCTCATTGTAGGCGCTTGGGTTCGAACTCACGTCCCTTGACGCGAAGTCGTGCACACTACCACTGAGCTATGGGTGATATGTGATGTTTTTTTATTGTTATTGTGTAAAAAAACATACCTTCTGCGTGGCAGCCTTCAGTTTGGACGTGTCCACTGGGAAGTTCGTCGTCCGCGGTGGTTTCCACGGGCTCTCATTGAATGAGTTATTCGAGTTCTGCCTGCGGCCGTCGCCACGTTTCCCCCGGCCGCCATCGTCGCGACGGAAACCGCCGCCGCCGGATGACGCATTCATCAGCTGAAACAATTATACAAACATATCTTTATATGTGTATCAGGGTGGCGCAAAAAAACCGACTATTTTTTTTTCAGTCTCCAGTGAAAAAATGTTAGTTTTTGATGTTTTAAGAGCCCTCTCCAAAGAACAACTAAAAAAATATTTTAAGAGGTCGCTCCAAATTTTTTTTAATTTCAAAAATCGTTAAAAATCGTTTTTTTTTTTTAATTTTTATCTAATATTGTAATAAATAAAAGAAAAAAAATGTATGGAATTTAAATTTAAACATTAAAAGGTCGCTCGAAAAAATCTAAAGTAATGAACTAATAATTTAAAAAAATATTTGAGCGACCTTTCAAAACTCAAAATTTTGAACTGAAACTTTCAGAAACTTATTGTTTTTTGGTCTATAAAATTTAACCGTAACGAGCAAAAAAAATTAAAAAAAAAAAAACGAATTTTGACGTTTAAAAAAATTTGGAGCGACCTCTTAAATTTTTTTTTTAGTTGTTCCTTGGAGAGGGCTCGTAAAACATCAAAAACTAACATTTTTTCACTCGAGACTGAAAAAAAAAAATTGTCGATTTTTTTGCGCCACCCTAATATGTATACTAGCTGACCTGGCGGTATACAAGGTATCTACCTTTTCGAGTGTTCAATCACATCGACTACAGCGACCTCTGTCGCGTTACGATCACTTATCGAGATAAAAGTGTATCCTATCTCTCAGGTTGGATCGAACTGCACACAGTGTGCTAAATTTGATTAAAACCGGTTCAGTAGTTTAGGAGTTAATCGCAGACAATCAACGTGATTCGGATTCTTTATGTTTTGTATAAAAAATCCCGTATCACGATATTCGTTCACGGTAAGCCCCAAGTCATTGTGAGGAATCGGCAAGAAAATCGGTCTTCATTTTGAAGAGATGACATCTCATTGCCGGTGCAATGAGCTTGAGCTTTCGGTGAAGGAAAACATCGTGATAAAACCACAGCATCGTCGTGGTAGGATATTTTCTGATGCCTATCTGACAGCTACCATCCTGAAGTTAAAAATCCGCCGTCAAAAACCTGTAGGTGAGTTCCGGCGATCGCACTTGAGAGCCAGTCCCTCCACTAGGTTTAGCGTGTTCAACATCTTCGACAACATCGTCACATAACATCAGGTGAGATTGTGGCCATAACTTTAAACCTCGACAATAAACGTACACCTATTACTTAGAATTGTAAAGCGGAAAAATGTTTATTCGATCATGATTATCTTAAGAACTACCAGGCAGATATAAAAAAAAAATGTTTGTACGTGATAAAGTAATCATTGAGGAAGGCTTATCGCTATTTAACATCACGCTACCACCAATAGGAGCAAAGATGTATTGAAAAAAGTTACAGAGATGAGTAAAAATTATGGTATAATTTTTAATTGCACGCGGGCATAGTCGCGGGCATAGCTTGTATACATACTTAATGTTTCTAATTGTGTTTGTTTACAATTACGTAACCTCTAAACAATTGAAGCAATATCACTTCTAGTTTGTGTGGACATAGCCGGCGTAAAAACTACATTTATAGATCACTGGTTGTGCCCGCGACTTCGTTCGCGTGTAATTCGCGTTAAAAATTAATCATATTTTTTTTTTTCGAAATCAAAGTAGCCTCAGTTACTCCTTATAACATCAGCTATCTGCCAGCGAAAGCCTCGTCAAAATCGGTGTAACCATTTCTGAGGTTATAAATAGACATTTTTTTTTGTTATGTAAGTACAGTGTGTACTCATATTAGGTTTCCATTAAAAAAAAATGTTATTCTGACATTAAAAACTGACAATTTAATTTTATTTATTTGTATAAATAAAACTAGCTGACCCGGTGAACTTCATATCACCTACAAGTTTTTTGCCTCTCTAATTAGTTTGTGTAATTTAATTTAATTGTATAGTTGTTCCAACAATAAAGTATCACTATCATCTTTCTTTACAATCACTGTTCGATAGTCTCGCTAAAACTTAATACCAATTTGATCGATGTCAATATATTTTTGTATATTACCAAAATATGATTAGTCAATCGTTATCAACCTTCCAACTTATTTTAACATCTTCTAACTTATCAACATAAACACTCAGTGGGATGAAATATGTTTACAACCTATTCTCATACCTACCAAGTACACATAGAGAAATTCACAAAAATCGGTGGAGCTGTTTCAGAGGAGTGAGACCACAAACACCGTGGCACGAAATTTATATATATATAGATCAAAAACTGTGAATCAAGTAAGGGAAATGTTAATAAATACAATTTCTATTTACTTCAATATGCCGTTGCTGTTGTTCGGCTTCCTTCTGAATCTGGTCCATCATCTTGGGCTGCGAATCGATCACACTCTTCACAACCCATTTCCGTTTCCTTAACTCAATGACGTCCTGAATCATAAACCTAAAAGAAATATCATGAAACAATTTAACAAATTTTTCATCGACATGGTCACATGACGTTGTAACGTAAAACACTATATCTGTTCCTATTAGTATAACTTATTGGGTTGTCAACAGTTTTGATTTACAAGTTTTTTTTCTTTTCTTTTTTATACTTAAGGTTTAGCGTTATGGCCATAATCTCACCTGATCTTAAGTGACGATACGGCCCAAGTTGGTAGACACGCTAAACCTGTGGAGGAACTGGCTCTCAAGTGCTGCTGCCGGAACACACCTATTGGTATTTGACGGCAGGTTTACAACTTGAGGGTGGTAGCTACCCAGGCGGGCATTAGAAAAAGCCCTACCACCATGCTATGGTTTCCTCACGATGTTTTCCTTTACAGAAAGCTCAAGCTCATTGTAGGTGCTTGGATTCGAACCCACGTCCCTTGACGCGAAGTCGTGCACACTACCACTGAGCTATCATCGCTTTTACTTCACTATTACTTATTCATTCACATTCATTATATTATCGCTTTTTCAATTAATTTAATTTAAGATCAAATAATTAATTTTAATATCTTAAAATAACTGTTTGTTTAGAGTTTTAAATTATAATTCCTTTATTTTTAGATGGCAACATAAAATATATGTAAAGATCTGTCTACAGTTTGCAAAGTATAGCTTGACAATAAAATTTTAAATTTGATTGACAGCTGTCAATAAAATAATGTCCATGAACTATCGTAATTTCAGAGATCAAAACATGCGCACGACAATTTCGCACCTTATCGACATGAGGAATAGTGATGTTCCCCCGTAATCGAAGATAATAAGATCTCGATCTTACAAAAAATATTAATTCTTTGATTTTAAATTCTAATATATATTTATAGTTCATAATCATGGAAGATAAAATATAATATAATAGTATAGTTTAAATTTTACATAAAAAAAATGTCTTACTTTAAGAATTTTATGAAATCGAATAATTTTGTATGACTTTATGTTGAATTTGGTACCTTCACCCAGTTTTGTAAAGAAATGTACTTGAATCAAAACGCAAAGTCATACATAGGTACATGAAAGTTCTATATCACGAACCGCATTGAAATATCAGCATATTTTTAATTGTTATAATACTTTTTAAAGAGATCTAATTATTTTTAACTTATGGTATACTGTTTATATAACTACAAAATAAATAATCGAATACGGCTATCCATTAATAAATAAATTTTAAAAAAATATTACAATCTTGTTCGACTTTTTAATCGACAGTTGTAGCTTTAGGTATAAGCGGCCGCATCACTACAGTCAACTACTTGACATATGACACGCATATCAAGCTGTATTTTACAAACAGAAGGGTGTAAGAGTAAATCGGCCTCAGTTCAAAAATTGGTATTTTTAAAGTTGCTATTATCTCGCTTTCTTGTATGTTTTTCCGGGTGGAATTTTGTAATTGGTTTGAAAGTAACTTGCCGATGAGATATATACTTTAAATTTGGACTATAGTTAAGAAGCAGTTGACAAAACATGAAATAACAAATTTTTATTTTATATAATAACATTATTATCGATTTTTAACTAACCTTTCGATCAGCTATATACTTAAATTTAGCGCAAATTGAACGGACAGATGAACAGAAGATATTAAAATTTAATTCAAATATAACAGAAAATATTAATGAAATTAAAAAAATATATGTACCATGCTTTTGTAACGGAGTAAAAAGTATAAAATAACAGATTGGAAACGAAAAACACAGGGCACATGCAATAATACATAAACATGCGCCCCACGTTCTTCGTTTCCAATCATTTATTTCATACTTTTTACCCCGTTATAAAAACATAAAACATTAAATTTTTATATTATTCTCTTACTATTTTAAACAAATATACCAAATTTTAGTCCTCAAATGAGCATCATTCTGGTGCACTTACTTAAAAAAAATACCATATTTTTTTTATAATGAAATGAATTTTCTTTTACCTCTAAACAAGTATAAGTGAAAAATTAAAAAAAAATCATAAATTTACCTGACACGACTGCTGATTTTATTCGATTTACGATCGACAATCTCCTGCATCTTCTTGAATATATTATCCAACTGGCCGCTGACTTCGTTCTCGATCTGTTCACCGATCGTGGTGAGCAGTTTGCACAGGCATTCGAGTTTCTCCTCTTCCAGCTTATCAATCAAATGTTTCATACAATACTCCATGATCTTTGACGTCAACATCTTTAATTTGTACAACTCACCTGTAGCAATCATAAAATGTATAGGTTTGAATACTATCATCGCTGTAGACATAGCAAGTTTTAGACGGGCCACGTTCCACTAAGCGACCACAACACTCACAAATCAAGTCGAAAAAACTCCATTCAAATGGGACACTGAGAAGGCGCTTATGAACGTCAAAACTACGAACATCGGTTCGGAAAATAACCTAGATCTTTTTTACGTAGGTACATGTTTCGACAAGGAAACATTTAAACACATTTACAATAGTTTTTAACGCATGCGCAAAGCGGAGTGTCAATTCTAGACATGGACATGGCCCATTCTATAATAGCCTTTTGAAGTTAAAACCAGTTTGACGTGGTGTTTGAACTTTGTGCTATGGAGCTTTGTAACCTTTTTACCTATTACGTAACGAATTTTTTATTATTCTGAATCCAAAATATGGTGTGACCAGTTACTCATGATTTCTAGTATTTAAATTATGCTGCCAGTATTTAGCGCAGTCTAGCTTTTTCAAAATTTTGCTGATATAAGATACCGAAATGCGACCGCGGTTTATCCCACTCCATTCCACTACAATACAAATTTACGATAACTAAGTATGAGATGTAATAACTAAAAATTGAGTATGCGCCGATCTTAATGACGTCTTCCCAGTGCGACCACAACGACCGTGCGACCGTCACATGGAACGGCTGAAGGCACGTTTAGAGCATTATGGACGCTAAGTGGTACGTAACCAATGTTTATTGTGGGCGCAACAGCAGAATCGCCTGTACATACAAAACTATTAAAAATTAGTACTCCTGAGCAGGGTATACTTTTTTTATACAGTTTTAGGGTTAGCCTTACAGCCATAAATTCAGTTGATGTGGCCCAGGATGCTGGACTCTCAAATCCTAGTTACCTAGGTCTCAAGTGCAACTGCCGGAACACACCTACAGGTAACTGGCTGCAGATGTCCATCTTGAGGGTGGTAGCTAGCCAGGCGGGAAATAGAAAAAGCTCTACCCATCACGTAAAATGCATTTTACTTTACAGCGCCAACATAATGACATTCAATTACGTAAATTAATTGTTTTTCTGTGTAAATGAAACAAACACAGGAACTAAACAAAAATCCTCAATATTCATTCTAGCCGTGTAAGGCAATGAATTCGAATTTTCTCTCAATAATAAGGCAATTCGTTTGATTACGTTTCGTTATGATCAAATGAAATAATTAGACCTCTCGAGTGCTTCAATGTAAATAACAGTAACACTAAAAAAGCTCTCTCGCCGTTTCTATTCGCCGTACGTTTCCACGATTTAACATTTATAGAAGGGGACAAGTAACGAATTAAGGTCGAGATATCTGAACCACTTATCCAATAGTTTAACTTGACTATAACTGACAAGGACGGTAGGGTACAAATGTTTCCAACATCCTCCCCTTAAATCTATTATGGTATAGGTAAAAGTACACATAGCTCGGTTAAAGTGATTTATATAGATATAAACGTAAGTGTGAAAATACGTTTGTTTCGTTCATCTAAGGATTATAACGAGATTTGACAACAAAGGAGTACGTTACAAATTTTACACGAGTAATTTTACATAATCCCTTCTTAAACAATTGAAGTGACTATGGCTTCATTGTTAGTGTGTACGAAGACCGCGTCAGTGGACGTGAATTCGAATCCACCTGTAACGATTCCCGAGTTTTAGGTGACGGAAAACATCGTGATTTAACAATAGCATCGTGGTAGGGTTTCTCCTACTGACCGCCTGGCCAGCTACCACCCTCAAGTTGAGAAACTGCCGCCAAATACTTATATACTTTGTAATCACTCGGTTTAACGTGTCCACCGTCTCTTAACATCAGTATATAAAACGAATTTTACAATCGTGCGACGGTGATAGGGAAAAGACGAACGAAGAGGAGGGCACCAGCTAGTTATATTATAAAATATATCACGCCCAGCACAGTGAACCTATAGCAGCAATCATTTTATAAATATAAAAATAATTTTGTTTCAATGTACATGTAACATGTAAACTATCCTACTGATTACTTCTATTTTTTTTTTTTATATAGAAATAGAAACTTTTTTTTTTTAATTGGTCTGTGAATCGACCGGGCAACAGCCAAGTTATAGATATACATATAACTTGAATATTCGCAGTTAGCAATTTATAATATTTACCAATTATCAACTCCATTCGCTAAATTTACATGTCATTTTGTTTACAATGACATACGCACAGGACAAGAATATTAAAAAAAATCTATATTAATATACTGTATCATATGAACTATAACAGTGCTATTATTACTATATAGTTTTATAAATATATTAGTAAGGAGATATAATTTAAAAACACCGCACTTAACCTCAAAATTGTTTTTAATCACAAATTTAAATGTGACGTTTAATTTTTTAACATAAATCCTAGACAAAACATAATATTTACACGCAAGCATATATATTGTGTATTTCAAGATATTACTTAAATATGACTTACCAATAAATCTCACATTGCCAACCGATCTCATTCTTAACCTCCTCTGTTCCTCTTCCAACATCAACAGAAGTTCCTTCTTCCTCCCCTGAAATTAAATTGAAAGTATTTTATTTAATATATATATCTCTCGTTATAATTAGAACTATTTCTTTATAATATGACACGGATAATACTAACCGGATCGGTACACTCTGCTAGGTCTTTTTCTATTTTCACAACATGTCCGTCCACTTTGTCAGTCTCAAATTGATTTTGGCATTTATTTATTATGAGAGCTCTGAAATTTACGCACTGGTCTGGTTTCGTTGCATTATCAGCAGGCACCTAGAACATTTATGTTTATCAAATAAAATTATCAGAATCATAGGAATCTATACTAATGTTATAAAGTAGTAGATTATGTATGTTTGAACACATTAATCTCGGGAACAACGAGACAGATTAAAAAAATATTTTTGTTCATACAAGCATCATTAAGAAACACTTTGGGCTATTTAACAGCAGGTTATCATCAATAGAAGGAAAAAGTATCTTGAAAAAAGTTCCAAATATAACCAAAAATTGTGAAATAAAATTTTAGTTTGACGCAAACAAAGCATTTGTGTGTTTGAATTCACTAATCTTAGGAACTAACGGTCAGATCTCAAAATTTATTTTTATATATTTAATATTGCAATAATTGAGGGAAGCTTTAGACTATTTAACATCACGCTACCACAGCTGTCTGGAAAAAAAATTCAAGATTAAATAAAAATTTTTGTTCAATGAGAACAAAGTCACGGACGTAACTAGTATATTATGTAGTTTAATTCGGTCACCTTTAATTTAGACAACTTGTTGCACATGGCTGCGTACGCTTCTGAGAAGTTCGGCTCGTCTATGGCCTTCTCGAATACCAAGTCGATGACACCTTCCAGCCGTTTCTGGTTGTTAATCTCTAGGGTCTTTATTCTGTCTAATAACGTGTCAAACTTCTGTGGCGTCAACTTGTTTAATATACCTCTAAACTTCTTGTATAATTCCTGTACAATAATGTAAAAATATTACCATTACATACATCTATATATAAAAGGCGGAATATGTAATAATACACCATTTTTTGTGAAACTTTTCTTACATTGATTAAAAATTTTTGCGTC
The DNA here is from genome assembly GCA_039707435.1 of Actias luna. Lineage (NCBI taxonomy): Eukaryota > Metazoa > Arthropoda > Insecta > Lepidoptera > Saturniidae > Actias > Actias luna. The sequence continues at coordinate 18,685,386 of JAZHAC010000001.1, read as the reverse complement.
CATCTATCGCATGTCGCATTACAGCTGACCGTGTCGCATTGATTTCCCATTATCATTCACATTTTTTAATCATTAAGGTTCACAATGCCACTTTAATAATGCCTTGAATCGAAAATTTTTAGTTAAATGCCTACAATGCGAAAAAAGTTTCACTTTCATAGTGATTTCATAAAACCAAACAATTTAATTTATTTATTTATATTATCGTAATTGTATTACTTATATGACTTTAAATTTAGGTAAAAAGGGAAAAAAAATTTTTTTTTTTTTATTTAAAATTCCTGATAATTTACAGATCGGTACTAACCTGAGTCTTTAGTTCTTCCTCATCAATGTTCTCTTGTCTGAACCTAGTTGGTTTCCACGCGGAATCAACTTCGTTTAATTTCACATCGTCATGTAAACGCACGTGTATAACGGGTTTATGCGATGATCCTCCACTTGGAGCGGCCATTTTCATACTCCCTCCCCTACCTGAAAGATATGTAAATAAAATATTCACGGAAATTTCAATACATCAAGAGATAAGTGCGATGGACCAGATTTTTTCCAGGTAAGAACTTGAAAGTCGCATCACCGATAATTTTGTATGACGTGATACGGAATAATATTCATGGCAATACAAATATCTATTAATTACTAAGGACCGTTGATAAAGTCAGGCAAAATTTTACCCTTTTTTGAACCAAATTCTTCCCTCCCTCGTCACGCTATGTGACATTGTCTACGACCCCCTATCAATATTACGGTACAAATGATAGACCCCCCTACCCTGTACATGGTATATAAATATTAAAAGCAGTGCAAGTTTAGATAAAGCTGCACGACAATGTATCTAGTTCTTAAGCATTTTATTTAAATATTTATTACTTGCAATAAAACTTAAATAAATTTAGGAATTTCTTTAATAACATCTGGAATTAACAAAATTGTTTTGAGTTGTGAACGGCACATTATTTCACAGTAAGCGACACTGCCACCCCTATAAGTGGGAACATTTTTTATGAACGTCTCCTATACGAATTAAGCTATATCAAGCCTTTTCAGGAAAAAACATTGTAAGTGACAATTTGTACTTTTTACAGGAGAGTTTTTTAAATTATAATTAAAAAGTATCACTTACATCTCTATATAAAAATATGATTTGTTGTTTATAATTAACCACTGATCTATTAAAATAGTGGCTATTAACATGTTGCTATAATTTTTAGGATGGTACAATAAAAACCCATTTTTAATTTTTTTTAGCCGGCCATCAATCTTTTCTTGTAAAGGCTCGATATGTATATTATGTATTAGGCTAGCACGGCTCATCCTGTGTTTACAATAATAAATATACCATACAAAAATTGGTCATCAAAATACCAATAGTTATAAACTTAGATTATCATTATTGATCAAAATTACTAGAAAAATTAGTAATTTCAAAGCTTTAAAATGTTTCTTTTATCATCTATTGTATTTACATAAAACTCATGTCACTTACCAGGTAATGCCATGTTCCTACCATCCTTCTTCGGTTCCCGAGGAGCATTATTCCTCGAACCCATACCAGATCCTTTAGCAAAGTTAGGAAACAGTGAGTCATTTATAGGTCTTGCAACATTAGGTATATGAACAGACTCTTGCATTGGTGTTGTCTGAAAAACAATCAGTAAACATTATAGCCACATATGAAGAGATACTAATAATGAAAACTTAGAATAACTGAATAATTATATACAATCACATACCCGATAAACGTTACAACTCTCCAATAGGGAAACAACGGGTCTATTTTTTGACATCGGATCATCTTTTATTTGCTTAAGCAGTCCGATACCGTAGCTCTTCTTACCATGTTGATTGATTGGAGACCATTGATCTGAAGAAAATATTTCAAATCTATATTAATATTTTAAAGCTAAATGTTAGACATCAATCTTAGAAACTACCATCTTTCAAAATAAATTTCTATTTGGATTTGATAGAGAAATCATTGAGAAAGGCTTTAAGGCTATTTAACATCGCTGGACCACTAATAAGAGCAAAGCTGTATTGAATAAAGTTACAAAAAATGGACAAAATTAGTAAATAATTTTCTAGTTCCATGAGAATGAAGTCGCCAGTACATATAGTAATATATAAGTGAATCAAAGAATGTAAAGTTCAACTGTAGTGCCCAATGTGATGTGCTTAAAATATACAGATACATATATATATATATATAATATATATATATATATATATATATATATTGGATGGGGGAAAATGGGCTAGTCAAAGTAGTAATTCTATTGTGTATGTTCTGTGTGTATAGTGAGGACCAGATCATGTATTTGTTTATTCATCAAATGATTATTAGAAATTTTGCTAACACTTGCCATTTCTGGCACTTTTTATCAAGAAAAGAAGCGGTGAAATAATTATTAGTTTTACAGGAACAAATTAAAAATAAGGTTAATTATGAATATGTTTAACTTACCTTCACCATACTTATATTTAGGCACAAACTTAGCCGGCATTGTCTCCTGTGTTTCGGGTTTATCTAGTGGAATTTCTGTCGATTCCTCATCCGCATCATTAGGTAAAGTTTTCTCTTGTTCTACAATTACTACTTTATCAGTCTTATTTCCATTTTCACATAAATCCGTTACTTGTTCATTGGTGTCATCGTTAGTTATCGTTGGCAATTTTATATTGTTATTAGGGTTCTTTGCAGGTTTCTCATTTTGATTAATGTCATCTTTTATAATGTCTTCAGTTTTACTCGATTCAATGTTATTTCCATTGGCAGTATCAGGATCTAACATACAACGTCATTATTAATTAAACCATAAATCATAATGATTAAAAATGCATTGTAATTGTGCCTATGTCTATAAAAGTACTATTTTACGTAATAGTAAATAATTAATTTTAAGTTATCTATTTTTTTCTCTAGTTTTCTGTAAAGGAAAACATCATGATGATGTTTTCTAATGCCTGTCTAGTTAGCTACCACCCTCAAGTTGATATTCTGCTGCCAAATACTTAAAGGTGTCTTCCGGCAGTTGCACTTGAGAGCTATTCCCTCCATTAGGCTTAGTGTGTCCACCACCTTGGGCCACATCATCGTAAACATCAGGTGAAATTGTGGCCATATGCTAAACCTTAATTATAAAAAAAAAGTTAGAAAATGACCTCTATATTTATTTTTTAATTAAATGAGAACAATTTATAATGCACACTATGTAGTCATGATCATTATCTATCACATGAAGTAAACATAGTTTGAGAGAGAGTATAATAATAAAAAAAACTTGATAAAGTATAAAAATAAAACTGACCTGTTGTTTTAATGTTAAGGTTAATATCTTTCATCATCAATTCAGTTTGGCTACTTCTAAGAACGCTAGATAAGCTCTGAGTTAGCTTCGCTTGGGCTTCACTCGCACTTGACACTTCCGTCGTTTCAGGAACTAATTGTGATTGTTCCTTCACAACTTTTTCAATACTCGCTGACAACAACTCTGTAGGTGTAAGTACAGGCTCGCTAATACATTGTTCGTTATTCACTACAACATCGAAAGTAGGCTCAATTATTGCTATAGTTTCTGGTGCAGGTACGGATTGTTTTCTTGATGTTAGATTATTCGTTGATTTTGTGTTAACTGAGTGTTGACTTTGACTAGTTGGAGGATTGATAGCATTTGACAAACTATCAACTGAACTAATCCCTGCAAACAAATTAAATGTTTAGTTATTTTGAACACAGTTTATATACTATTTCTATGATGTAGATGACTATAATAACTATTAATATATATTTTACAATAAAACTGCTTGCTTCACAGTACAGATCAAACAAATATAAAATTCATGTCAAAATATGTTTTTTTACAACATATCCATAGAAACACATATCAAGATAACTAACACTGACACAATTAGCTTACTTCTTGTAAATCTTTATATAGTAAAATCATTGTTAATAGTTGGATGCAGTTAATAAATATATACTGGTACCTCTGGCCTATCATTTTATTTTATACTAAAAAGACTGTATATAAGCGATATTTATATAATTTATACTACAAATTTAAAATAACTTGATCTTTAGGGAAGAAACATCAAACTTTAAGTATATATATGCACACACACACACATAACTACAATTGGTACAAAAGTAAACAAATATTATAAATCTCATAAATGATCTTCAACAGAAAACAAACAACAGATTAATGTAGTGTTTGTAAAATGTGACACAGGAATATATTTCAAAAGTATGTTGTTAACTTTATACATAAAATCACTTCAAGGAGTGTCAAGGTAATTTTATTATTCAGGTTTTCTATAAGGTACAAAATAATATAAACAGATATCCCCTCAGCTCATAGGTAATTCAATATTTATAAATATTTTACTTCACAGTAAGGTGACTAGAGACATGTTTACATACCCAGTGAATAATAAGTGGCAAGTTCATGATAAAACTCAACAATTAGCATTTATGATACAAAGTATGAATAAGTTTTGACTTTCAAGCAAGGTGAACCCAGAATTTTGGTACCAGATCCCTAAATTAATGTTGACTATTTAAACTGTAGAGATTATAACAACCTTTTTTTTTTTATAAACATTCATTAGAATTTTGTAATTAGCTAAATGGAGTACAAACGGGACAAATTGGTTTTTAGAAACAAGTACTTTACAAATATAGATATATTAGTAATCTTTGAATGTTCCCTGTTCAAGGACCCATTCTCTTTACTGTTCTAGCTTAGTACATATTAATTTCCATATAAATATACCAACTGATACCCATGATGATACATACAAAAGAGAAAGTTGTTTTTTTAGTTTATTCAGGTAAAGGCAGTATAGTTCAATAACTTCAATCAGTAAGATTTGATAGAGGTTTTATTCTAAAAATACATTTTGAAATTCACATAAAATAATTATTAATGTAATCATGATACAAAACTATCACCTAGAAATAACTCATGTAAAGTTAAACCATTAAAATGCCCTTATTAGGCTTCAGAAAATATACTTCAAACAATTGCATTTATTTTAAAAGAATCAAGGATAATTGTGTTTTAAGAGTATTTAAATGATAAACCTTATTATTATAACAAATTAACTACTATTATTATAAAGTCCTATACAATAACACGGTAATTTATGGAATATGATGGTTTTGATTCATTTTTTATTAACATGCGAACTTATTTCATTGGTTCATTATCAATGTAACTCTTTGTAATATATATTTATAAAATTTATCAAATATAACAATTCAATAATGCCGGTGAAGTAAACTATACCATATGTGATTTAACTTTAAAATTAGATGGTAATATACCCAGGATCGACTGTGAAATGATATTATGTTCCGAGCCCGTCGAATAACAAATTAGGTAGCACTTTTTTTCAATGAAACATGTAAAAAAGAATCAAAATTCTATCTTTAGTGTGAAATACATTCGTTGATGTATAAACTCGCCTATCACTTCTTGTGAAGCTGGTACGTAATCTATAAATAGAGACGAAATATTTCCACGTGGGAGTTCTTGGATAGCACCTACCTGAATATCACTTTAATATAGCACTGATGCCTAATTATATCACAGCTGTCTATCCTTAGATATTACTACAACTTAACTAAACTATAAAGTGATAACGAAGCAATATGGTGAAAGAAAGTATACAAAAGGTCACTCAAGGATCTAGACGGTCTGATTTTTTTAACACTTTTTACACTTGAACAGCACTATGTATGACTATTTTAAACTTAAATAACGTATGTTAACAAAATACATATAACAGTGTGATTCAGATTTTATGAAAATAAAAATTATATTTATAAGATATTTAAAGATCAGCCATGCTCAACGTGATTGTGGAGTAAATGCCGCCATATTGAATTGTTTCATGCGGGGCGCCTAATGCGCTAGTGCTGAGCGCAAGTGCACGACAATCGACTATTCACTTTTAGTAGTGGCAACTCAAACTTCAAGGTCGAGACATATTTAATTTTGATAAAATCATAAAAGTCTGTATATTATATTATTTTACCTTTTTTTTTGTGATATGAACCAAAAATAATAAGACGGGTTAATCTGACATTACGGAGCACCAAACGTAGTTTAACGCTGTTTTTAAGTTTGACTTTCGTTATGATTTTTAGCAACATTATACTAAGGAAATAAGTGAATTCTTCAATTATGAAGTGACGAAGTTAGAAAGAGTATTTCATACGATTGTAGAGTTATAGTAAGTTAAGATTTAGCTAATATGAAATACATATTTGTCATTTCATATTAGGTTAGCGTGACTATTCATATATATTAGTTACATTATTATTTGACTGACGATTTAATATGCGCACTCGAAGCAAATATAAAATACAAGATTGTTTCAAGGAATACCTGTCACGAATGTTTTTCTTTTTGTATTTTTGAAATGAGGCGGTGATTAAATTTGAATATGTTTAATACTTTAGCATATGTATTATCTTAAAATGTTTGATATATAACATTTAATTTTATAGTTTTTATTTTTAAGTATATTATTATGTTGACATATTTATAAAAAATAAATTCGTTATGTTAATTAATTAAAAGTTTATGATAAACAGACAATTTTTATTTTTATTTTTGTCGAATTATATAAAAACAATAATTCTATATGTGAAACCACTAAACTCTAACATAATTTTACAGATAACAACGAAATTTAACACGTAATAATATTTATTAATAGAAAATATTTTTAAGTTATCTCTGATCGCGACAGGCGGTCCCGAGGTCAAATTCAGCTATTAAAACAGTTGAACAACGTTTGCTGAATCATCTAGTTACATATAAAAATACTTCATTGTTCATACTTAATACGTTTCACAAACTAAAATAATAATATCGCTAGTAGTTAGTACACTTTTATTATATTCACATACCCAACTCTATGTTCTGCTGTCATAACTCGTTTATTTAGTAACCAACTCAGACAGAGTTTATACAAAGCCTGGCATATATAATTAAGTTACACACAGGCACAAAGTCATAAGGACGAAAACCGGTACAGTGCGCACTTATATTCGATAATTTGATTTATATAGTTATCTCGCTCACTCGACTAATTAATAACGTGCATGTAAATACACACTACGATTATGTTCACTAACAACTGGTAACATTTATTCCGAACTGACAATTACTGTTAACTCGAGGGGGCTTGATTTTAAATCTATTATTTTATCCATATTCGTATGACAAACATGGTAAATGATTGTGTACTCTATTACGAAAGTATTCGGTCTTAACGTACGGTAAAATATACGAAAAAAAGGCTAGATAGTTTATTATCAGAAAATTTTCAATGGAGTGACAGAGCACGAATATCGTACTGATTTATTTTAAAACAATGGTCATAGAGGGAGAGAGATTGACCTTAAAATAAAGTCTAGAAACATTCAAGTATATTACAGCCTTCCTATCTTATATATATATTAATACTATAAACCGGAAAAGTTTGTTTGAACGAACTAATCTTAGGAAATACCAGTTTTTCATTTCGATCTCAAAACTTATTTTTATATCTGATAGAGCAATCACTGAGGTTGGCTTTAAGTTATTTTATATCACGCTACTGCCAATAGGGGTAAAGCTGTATTGAAAAAAGTTATAAAAACGGGCAAAAATCAATACTTAAATAATTTTTGTTTCCACGCTAACGATGTCGCGGTCACACCTAATTAGAGATATAATGTGTACAGTCACACGAGGAGTTTAGATATTGGTTACCTTATAGAAACAGCAACATTACCTTACTACTAAAGTGGCAAGCTTTGTAAATATTTGCAAATGGTTGTAACCATTGGAACTATTGTTGTAATTCTAGAACTTCCTACAATGGTCGAGAGTTACGTTCAGAAGTCTATAATATAAATCGGCCACCAATTTATATATAAGAAAAATTGCTAGTTTGAAGTTAAACCTCGTCAAAACTACTGCTTTTATAAGAATAGGATTATGGCCATTTGATGCGAAGTTTTTGCATATGTCCCTAGGGTACAGAGTTTAGAAAAGGAAGTGTCACAGTTGTCCTTGGTATCTGACAACACGGGATATTAATGCGTCGTCGTGGTGTTTTAAGTGGGTATTTGGTAGTACTTGTCACCCAATGAGTCGCCACATATGCCTCCTACTTACTATTCAGATAGTATTTGAAGTGATGATAGCACAGTTGGTAATCTCCACGGACGCCGCGTTAATGGACGCGAGTTCGAATCCACCTGCAATGAGCTTTCGGTGATGGAAAGCATCGTGATGAAACAATAGCATGGTGGTAGGGCTTTTTCTAATGCTCGCCTGGCTAGCTACCACCCTCAAGTTGAAAATCTACCGCCAAATAGCTATAGGTGTGTTCCGGCGGGTGCACTTGAGAGCCATTCCATCCACTAGGCTTAGCGTGTCCAAAGTTTTGGGCCACATCGTCACTCAACATCGGGTGACATTAGAGCCATAACGCTAAAAGCAGTCATGAGGACTGCCGACAGAAGTGAAGACTTAAAACTATAAACAAACAGTTGTTATCTTTGGATATCCGAATTAATTGTTTATACTGAAAATCAAAACTGTTTAAAGCGCAATGAGTTATACTGATAGGAACAGGTATAGTGTGTGCGTTAACACGTCACGTGACCATGTCGATGACGACTTACATTAACTTACTCCCTATACAAACTTTCCTATAAAAGGCTTCACTTCAAGAAGGTGCCAGTATAAATATAGTAAATTTAAACTCACCTAAAGCAGGAACAGGACCGTTAAGTGTATTCGGAGTTGCTGCCGTTTCAACTTCTTTGACGGGCGTCTCCTTAGTTTTGATCTTCTCTTCTCTTCTCTCGTTTATCTTTTCCCTCGGCTCCCTTATTCTCTGCGGTTGCGGTACCGGTGTGGGGTTCAAAGCCGGCGCTTGTTGCGTGTTCGGTTGCATATTCCTTTGCTCGCATGCGGATATTGGCGTAGTAACGGACGTTTCCTGACTAGCGGGCGCATTTGACGCCGCGACAATTAAAATATCTTCAGAGCAAGTTTCTACGTTTTCAATATGAGGCACATGTTTGCTTTTTAATTGCTTATTATGTGTATAATTCTTATTAGACTCTATAACTAAGGGCTGATCACTATTCTTTTGGAATTGCTTAACGTTCAGTGACATTTTAGGCACTATTACAGGACTATCTGATATTGCGGACACTATTGGAGTCTCGTTAGTTTCAGCGGCAATATCAGGTCCTAAGTTTTTACTTTCGTTTATAGTTAATATCTCAGACTTATTATTACTATTATTATTATTATTATTATTAGAAATTAATAATGCATTTGGTTGCGTTTGTATATTATTCGACGTGGAAGGTATGGTTGCATCAGCATTTTTTGTAACATAGTTCCATTTCGTAGTACTATCACTATGCTGATTCGCCACTTCATTCACCCGCCTGGTGAACTCTTCAACGATGCTATGCGTCGGTTCCTAAATAATAACATTTATTTTACTAGTATACATTACCTTTATTATATAATCTACTTAATATATTAAGGACTAGATCAGGGTCTGACAAAAACACATATGAAGATTAACTCGTGAAAAAAAAAAATATTAATATAAAGTTCACCTAGCGGCCGTTCGTAGGGTTTCCTCTGTACAGCTATTGATGAGTGATATTCGATATTAAATGATTTATGATAAAATTGTTAGAAATTATAGACGAACAGGCTATAGCAACGATAGCTCAGTTGGTACTGTGTATGGACTCCGCGTCAAGAGACGTGAGTTCGAATCTACCTATAACGAGCTTGAGCTTTCGGTGAAAGAAAAGATCGTGAGGAAACCATAACAGTATGGTAGAGCTTTTTCTATTACACGCCTCGTTAGCTAGCATCCTCATGTTAAAAGTCTGCCATATGTCTGCAATAGGTGTGTTCCGGAAGTTGCATTTGAGAATCAGTTTCTCCATAGGTTTAGCATGTCGACCAACTTGAGCCGTATCGTCACTTAACATCAGGTGAGATTATCGCCATAACGCTAAATCTTAAGTATAAAAAAATTGAACGACCGATGCTGCCGAGTGTTTGTTTATTGTTCGCTGAATTTATTTAAATTATATACATTATTTTATAATATTACTAAATGTCTACTGTTATAAAATGGCGTTAGAGGTACGATTTCTCGTATACGGGTCATAATATACGTTCGCACTTATGTCGGGTGAGGGGAGGTAGGTGTCGCTTACTGTGACACTATATGACATGGGGGTCGGGGGTTCATAGACGTGAAGTTAGCAACAGGTAAAATAATTTCTTTAATTTTACATGTGAAAACAGATATTTATTAAAGTGTTATTATTGCAAGCAATAAATATTTAAAAATATTAAAAATTGTCTACTGGTAGTAATTGTTACATATCATGTACGGGGAAGATTTATAGGGTCGAAAACGTAACAAGGGGTGATGAAAGGGGTGGGAGTGTAACAGGGTAAAACTATACGTGACGTACTTTATATAGGGTCCCATCTACGCGTCAAGAAAATTAAAATAAACATATTAAAACTACTTTTTAATGAAATTAATAGCTTACATTATTGGTGTGTTTGCTCGATCATATATATTAATTATCAATTTAAATTTTAATTAGATACTCATTTACTTGAAAACTAGCTGTCACGGTGAACTTCGTATCACCTATACTCTGGAATGCTAGATAGCGTTAAAGTAGCTAGATTTTGAGATTTTTCGACGAACATTTTTTTTCTATAGTTTTTTTTAAAGTATTTTATGTTACTTCTAATACTTCCAAAAATATATGTGTACAATGTTTCATGACGATCGGTTAAGTTGTTTTCGCGTGAAAGCGTAACAAACAAACTGACAATTCACATTTATAATGTTAGTAAGGATATATGATGGAGTTGGATACAACTCTAAACTGTACTATGCATTGTTCGGGTAGCATTACACAAAAAAAATCTACTGGCCCGATCGCTACCACACTCTTCAACCATTAGGCTAATTTCATCAAAATCGGTACAGCCATTTTACATACGTAACTTACATACGTATATCGATTTTTATATCTAAAAACAAACGATGTGCTTAAAACTAACCAACAGAAGTGAAACATCGCTATACCTTACATTACCTTAGTCGTCTCGAGCCTACTTTAGTCGAACGATCGTCACACAAAAAGGTAGCGTATCCGAATTTCAAAGTCCCCCAAATACAAGTTTCACTTCGATATATAAACACATCTTTCGAATGTAACACTTTTAAAAACTCCATTCAGGAATTTAATTAATACTAAATTTAAATTTTAGTTTGTAAAATAAAAACGTATACGAAAACCTAATGCGTTTTGTAAAGTCAGTTCTGTAGAAAATCGAAATAAACTGCTTATGCGCTCGTAAGACCTTGACCCGAAAAAATATCACAAACCAGTGAAAGTAAAACTCTGACTACATCAGCATTTTTTCCCTCATTCAGTCAATATCCGTTTTGATGAATGGAGTTTTATTTCATTCATAACACATAGCCTGTATTACATTACATCGATTCGTCTTATTAAAATTTATATTATGAATCGGATAAGTTTGCTTGAACGCGCTAATTTCAGAGTCAACCGACCAGTCGAATTTCAAAAATTATATTTGTGTCTTTGATAGAGCAATCGTTAGGGAAGTCTTTAGGGTATTTAACGTCACGCTACCACCGATAGGAGTGAAGCTGTATTACCGGAAGTTACGAGAAACGGGCAAAAAAATATTAAATATTGTTTCGTTTCACGCGAACGAAAATATAGAAAAACAGGTACTTACTGGCTGAGGGGTCTGTCTATTACTAGAATCGTTAAAACTATCGTTAGAATCTATTTCGGAGAATATATCTTGTTCTGTAACAAACAAAAAAAAAATATATAATTAAATATCACTACATTATTAATTCATTTATGATTGTTAATTAAATTTAAAAAATATTACTCACGAGTTACTGGATTTATAATCGGCACCCTGTGACTTCTTTTCGGTAGCGTGTTCCGTATACCTGTTAAAGAAACGAAAATTTATTCATCTATTTCCGCCATTTCATTGATTCATAGTAATTTTAATACATTAATATTACAAAGCGGAAAAAGTTTTTTTGTCTACACGCGCTAATTTTATAAACAACCAGTCGGATTTCAAAAATTATTTTAGGTAATTGATAGAACAATCTCCGAGGAAGGCTTTGGGCTATTTAACATCAAGCTACCACCGATATGAGTAAAGTTTTATTGAAAAATGTTACAAAAACGGGGAAAAATTAATAAATAAAATGTTAATTCAACCTATAATATAAACAAAAACTCTTATTTGATATTAAGTGACGATGTGGCTAAAGAAAATTAAACATAAATTATATCCGCACTTTTTTTTAAATGTAACTGATGTCTCAGAGATGCATAGAAATTGATCTAACAACAATTTTATTATAGCATCCCGAAGTCACTTAATTGCCAAGCATTAAAAGCTTAAATGAATACACGAAAATTTTCCTCACAGCTTCTCGTAGAGCAGAAAAATATCAGAGATTCCATGTTTTTAGTTTATCTTCTTGAAAAATATAGATTACTTCTTTTGGACAAACAAATGTTAAAAACCCAGAACCTTTTGCAAAAAATTAAGGGAAAGAAAAATATTTTTTTTTTTTTTGTGATTTATCAACGGACTTTATATCCTTGTATAATGACCGTACCGAAACGTCCAAAAAGGAATTGAAAAGCGTAATGATTCAAGTTTTCAGACCTCTGGTCATTGTTAAAAAAAAACCGAGCTAAGCCGATGATTGGGTCAAATAGTCCGTTTATTTACCCCCCTTTCGCTCCGGAGATATCGCGCGTTTTGTATCGGAAAGGATCCTTTTATATCCAACCATCGGTATCTCAGCAACTACTGCACTTACAGGAATTTAAAGGGCACGAGTGACAGCCATACACAAAGACAGTCAGACAAACACAAGTTACAGTCACACATAAACGACAATCACACACAAGTGACAGTCGCGTACGTTTTAATGTGTGGAGAGACCGGTTAATATGAGTTTAACAGTACGCCTGATATTCCTTGTGATTTGTAGTCAAGTTTTTCTTTCCGACTATACAGTGGCGACCTAATTATAGGCAATTATACTAATGGCACGTAGAACTAATATACTGCAAATCTCAAGAATTCATACGACGGTTCAAAATTACGGCCACTCTCTTTCTGAAAATGTTCGGGAAGTTTCTGTGGCTGGCAACATATCATGCACGTCGTTCTAAACCCAAAAAAAACCAAACCTATAAATAAAAAAACACATGCCAGATAAAGACAAAAATTCATCCGGGATTGAACACTAGACACTTCTACGAACACGTCCGAACCACCCACGTACTTCAACATACCGGCTATAGAATTATTTTACGAAGCAAGTGTCACTATACGTAGAAATTAAATCCATGAATCTATATAATAAAAATACAATTCCTTTAACGATTAATTACATCAAAATAACAGAATTTAACGGGATGTGACTATTATTCAATGCGGGCACATTCGTAGGTGGTTCCAAGGTACTTAGTTTTTGGGTTCCGGTGTCCCTTTGACATTTTTTTTTTTCTCAACATAGGGAGTTGGGTGAGGGCTAGTTTTTATATATAGATATACACATATATAGATATAGGTACCGGGTATCGTTTGGTGCATATGTGTCGGTGGCTGCTGGTGTGATATTGAAGCGGTTGGTGCGGTGGGTGTCGTGGTAGTGCCCTGCGGTCCCACCATAGTTGTTGGGTTACTCCTCCCGGTTGTGTTCGTTTGAGGATTAGGGGTTGACAACTGTGGACTGTTTGACGGGTAATAATCTGTTGACAGGCAGACAAGCATTTTATGTAGGTTACTATGTATATAACAAACAGCAATAAACACCTTTACGGGCTGGTTGCGTCTAGGTTTACCATTTAGAAACTTGAAAACTCCCGACAATAGATTGTCATTAAAATAAAAGTCCCGACATTTTAATCAGAAAATTCAAACGTTACTCAGTTACAGTGGTATGGTAGTTACGGTAGCGGACGCTCGCGAGGGGAGATGGCGTATGAGTATTAAGTGTTATTACTCGTATACCATCTAATAAAAAAAAAAACTGGACAAATAAATAATAAAAAAAAAAATATATTCCATACCAATTACAATACCAAATACCAATTCCAATATACCAAAAAAAAATAAAAAAAAAAATATTCAAAATAAAAAATAAAAAACCAAACGTTTAGATGTCCGGACAAATGGTAACCCTAGATACTTCTTATATTAATTAACCCATTCCTCCCCACTGTCATATTTTTAGAACACTATTTAAAAAAAATCTTTTATCTATTAGGACTTTTATTTTTATTATTTCTGATGAAATTCATATTTTTACAATATTTTTCTAATAATTTTTTTTTTCACTGTAAAAATGTTTAAATATTAAAAATAAAAGTCCTAATACGTAAAAAGACATTTTGAAAATAGTGTCCTAAAAATATGACAGTGGGGAGGAATGAGTTAAAATCTGTTAAAATTTGTTATTATCGTTTATAAAATATACACATATTATCTTGGTACACAAGTACAGTGAAAATAGAAAAAAAAAAAAATAATAAATACAGTGTTGACTCGATTATCCGACCCTCAGTTATTCGGAATGCCAACGGCGATCAAATAACTTCGTACAAATTGAACCAATACGCGTGATAGTAAAAACCAGCGCTACGGAATATACCGTAAGGTTATACTGTAGCGAGTAGCTAAGTATGGGGTTGTTATATACTTAATAGCAATTAATGTATGGTTATGTTGTATTATCTAGTATTATTCAGTAATAAATGTTGCATAACGATATTGGCAGACTCCCGCCCGGGCCTTGCCTCTCGCGTTCGTTATCATTTTAATAAGTTATCTTTTTAATTAGTTATATGTGTAATAAGCACATAGAATTATGTATTGTCTAATAATATATGTTAAAAATCTCATTGTATATATATTTTGTTAATATTTTAAGAACGAGGATAGATTACATGTTAGTGATTCGAAATAGTAAAGGGATAGTTCGCAGGCTCAGAAAATAATTTTGTAAATGATACTTGTTATTACAGACATTTATTAATTTATTTTTGCTTTATTATTGCAAGCAATAATATTAGAATATATTGAAGTAAATGTAGTACTATCAATTGCTATAATCATATACGGGATCCAGTCGGATGGGGGTGGTCTATCATTTATGACGTAATATTGATAGTGGGATCGCCGAAAATGTCATATAGCGTGACGAAAGTGGGGGTCTTAGGTGGTAATATTTTGCGTGACGTATTTTATGAACGGTTCAAAATCTACTGACCAAATACGGACATAACATATTCAATCGTTTTCCTTCAAACATTCAATTATCCATATGCTTAATGACCACAGTTGGCCCAATTAATCGAGTTTTCACTATAATATATACATAATACAAAATCACGCGCTCTTACAAACAAACACACACACACACACACAATGATATCCATGTGTTTGGCGTGCTAGTATCGACCCATACAACAATAAAAAATTTATTAAATCGCAAAATTTGAACACGAATGGTATGAAAATCCCTTTTTTATTTACAGACTATATGTTTATAAACAATTTTTCCAATATTATGTAAAATTATAGAATGTATTGCAAATCTTTAGAGTTCATACAACGTTTTAAGAGACAGTGACTCTTTGTCTCTTTGTCCAGGTCACGAGTTACTATTTATAAATTAATTCATTTATGGATATTAACCAAACCATACCATAGAAAATCTCATTAATTTTACATAAACTTAGGCCAAATAACTGTAACTTTGTGATCAACAATTCCACGCCAGCCCCAGGTATACAAAGAATGGAAAAAGTGATATACGCCTATCCCATTTTGAATATAAGGGCAGTGTAAGCATGAGATGCAATGAAACTAGTTACATCACGCAATTAATTAAATTATTAAGTCGTATAGAGAAAAGCTTTCTACACGAAATATGATTCAACAAAAATAAGGGTAAATTATGGAAATAATTACATTCAATCAACAAAATAATAAGCAAGTATTATTAAACATTAGTGTGGTGAAAAAATTCGGCATTTAAAAAAATACCGTTCCTTTATAGTAACAATTATTTCTAAGAATTTACCTTAAAGAGAAAAAATACTATATTATTATTTGACATTGGCGCGATAAAAAAATTGAGCTTTTCAAAAAATTACTGTTCATTGTAAGTTATAATTATTTCAAAGAATTAACTATATATGGACCGTTTATTTTAAAAGTGGTGTAAGTCCATTTTTGAGAAAAATGAGCTATCACGTAATTCATGCTTCATTTAATGTAATTTTTTTATATAAAACTAGTCCGTGTTTAATTTCTCAAAAAAATACCATGTTTTGTACAACTTAAAATCGGTCGGTAAATGAAATTGCATTATCAACAAATATAGTAACCTTTAAATTTCTCGAAACAAAAGAAAATGGACTTACACCACTTTCAAAATAAACGGTCCATAAGTAAAAAAAAAAACAATATTATTATTTGTTATGGGTGCGGTAAAACAATTGGACTTTTCAAAAAATTACTGCTCATTTAAAGTTATTTCAAAGAATTTACTTTAATAAAAAAAAAAAGGATATTATTATTAAATATGAGTGCAATCAAACAATTGAGATTTTCAAAAAATTACTGCTCATTTAAAGATTAAGTTATTTCAAACAATTTGCATTAATGACAAATTATTAAATAAAAGTTGGCCGTCACGGGACGCTCGGAAGATGTGAAACATTTAAGTTAATATTAATTTACTCTTAAGTTACCATTCTTTATACCTAATATCTAATTATATCGGGAGAGAAATAGCGGGAGGATGAAATAATTTAATAATGCAAACTTAAAAATTAATACAATCTACAGTGGCGAAGGAAATTATTTGCGATAAGTGAGAGTGAATGTTATACAATGATACAAGATTATGTTTCCAAGGTGAACGATAAAAACTTCATTACAGTATAAGGTCTCATACACACAGACGGATGTGTTTAGACCACACGTTCTTGTATATGTACAGTGGACTCTCTATAATTCGTACCTCGTTAATTCGCAATCCTCAGTAATACGAAAAAAATGCTATTCCCTTCCGCTGGACCCCTAACTACGCGGTACAAATAACAGAACGTTAGACGATTGATACCTACATATTCATACTCTATGTATCAGATTCGAAAAGGCAGACTCCGTAAGTCTTAGTCCAATATAATGACGTCTCGATATAATACACAACTTAACAAATATACTTAGAAACAGCACCTTAGTAAATTTTTTTTTAAATTGAGTTTTGTGTTTCGAACATCCTCTTAAATCAAAATCTCGTTGAGTCAAAAGTCAATAGCTCGAAATTTTTAACATTTCCTTTGACATTCGAGTTAAAGAGATTCCACTCTATTCAATAATATACTGTCTCAAATCGAAACATTAAAAAAATGAGCGTTTTATCGCGAAGTTTTTTAAGGCCCGTGCGTGTATGAGCCTAAAGTATTATTTCCTATTGAGTATTTATTACATATATGAAATGGACCATGGTAGTTAAATCGATCTGTATGCTGTCACGGCAAATGATATGACGCTCGCTTATGGCGTCATTAAATACTTAGCAATCGACTATAATTAATACTATAAACGAATCGAACTGAATCAAGATGTCTAATAGAGGAAAGTATTAGAAAAAAATAAATGTACAATGTTTTTTATAACTGACTAAAAATGGAAAATAAAGGATTGGAAACGAAAAACATAGGGCGCATGTTTATAGTTATATATTGCATGTGTCCCATGTTTTTCGTTTTAAATATTTTATTTTCTACTTTTTAGTCTGTTATAAAAACACGGTACATCATTATTTCTTACATATTATTATTTTATATTTTTTAGGGTAATGTGAATGAAGTTTTGATATATTCTGTTAATCTGTCAGTTACATTTGAGCTATATTCAAAAAGTTGTTTATAAATCGATTACAATTTTCTTTATCAAAAAACAAACAATTCACTTTTTTCACATTTTCATGCATTTGCCATCCATTTCTGAGCTGTGGTCCAAATTTCAAGTAACTTACTTACCGGGAAGTTAATTTAAAATCAATTATAAAATTCCACCCAGACAACATTACAAGAGAGCGAGTTAATAAAAAAAAAAAAACATTGTGAAAGATTATTATAAGTTTATAGCTAAAATGTTAAAAAGTTACTTACATTGTGGCGTGTGTCCTGAGGACGCGTTGTATCCAGGAATGTAACCGAGATATTGATAGGGATACCTGTCGGGACAATGTTATTAATAATTAACCAAATGTCGGTTTCCTAATACACTTATAGAGAATATATAAACGCACTTTTAAAAATATGTTACACACTTTATGTTTAGTTTTAAAGTTATTGGAATTAACTATAAAAATAATGGTTTCCACTATAACATGCGTAGGTTTAATTAAGTCATTTATATATGAGATTATATTTCAATGTTCTGGATTAAATTTCTCTTTTTTGTTTTTTTTTTCACAGGCTTTGAATTTAATTTTCATTTATTGTGTAATGCTTTATTTGACACCATATTGTGTAATATAACTTGATTATTACGGACCAGCGTTGTGGATTACAAATAGCAATGGCAGATACACTTGTGAATTCAGAGACGTTACAAGAAACTCGTCTGGAAAGTTCTAATAGTGGTGACCATTACTTTCATCAGACACTGTGTCCACTTGACAGGGGCGTAATTATCTTCACAAAGAGAATTCATTGCCAAGTTTAAGAATTAAAAAATTTTTTTTTTTTTTTTGTATCAAACATATCTTACATTCGATCGAATAGTATTATATATAAAAAAATTAAATCATATTTAATGTACTTATAACATTTTCAGGATATTTAACATAACATTTTGTATTTTCGAACAAGCTTTTAAGGGGCCGGGCAAGTATTACGTAAATTATTTTTTTAAGATCTCTGTACTCCCCCTAGCCCCCTTCTCAAACGTTACGTACGTAACACTCAAGCGAACATTTTTACTTACAAGTCATAATTATATTTTACATTTTTTTTAATCTTGAAATACAAAAAAAAATATTATCTTTGACAATGCGATTAGAAATAGCAGAGGGGTTTCTCTATAAAACATTATTTTAATAAAAAAATGTTACGTAAGGCGTTGTTCGAACTCCCCCCCCCCCCACTTTGTAATGCATCTTAACGTTTTACAAGACCCTCCCATCCCAAATTGCGTTACGTAGTACTTGATCAGCCCCTAGCTTGCTGAATATCGTTTTGTCATACATTTTTTTTATACTTAAAGCTTAGTGTTATAGCCATAATCCCACCTGATCTTAAGTGACGATACGGCCCAATTTGGTAGACACGCTAAACCTGTGGAGGAAATGGCTCTCAAATGGAACTGCCGGAACAAACCTATCGATATTTGGCGGTAGATTTTCAACTTGAGGGTGGTAGCTTGCCAGGCGGACATTAGAAAAAGCCCTACCACCATACTATAGTGTCCTCACGATGTTTTCCTTCACCGAAAGCTCGAGCTCATTGTAGGTGGATTCGAACTCACGTCCCTTGACGCGAAATAGTACACAGTACCACTGAGCTGTCATCGCTTCAAGTGTTCAAGTAAGACCCCGAAAAGTAAAACACAGAAGTATTTTGGCGGATAATGTTGGGCTTTTTGAATTCGAGTGGAGATGCGATAGATAGTCAGTGACTAATAAAGAAAAGCTGACATACGGTGTGTTTGATCTTGGCTGCTGGTACGATTGCAAGCTAAGTGGCGACTGGAATAATATAGGGTACATAACGGGCGTCGATGATGCTGCTGCTCCAGGTATAAAGGGTTGCTGTTGCCTGCAGACAAATTATTAAATTCACATATACAACATTTTGACTATAGCTCAGAAGTGTATGGCAATGCATGAAATATGACAATGTTTTTTTTTTTTTTTTGTAAAAAGTGTTTAATCGATTTATATTTAACTTCTCGATCAGCTATATACTTGAATATAGCTCAAACCTAACCGACAGATGAACAGACTATATCCAAATTACATTAACATAATCCTAAAGAGCAGAAAACAATAATTAAAAAAAAAAATTTGACGTATAGTTTTTTTTTATAATGGACTAAAAAGTATAAAATAAAAGATTGGAAACGAAAAACATGGGGCGCATGTTTATAGTTATGTTTTCAATGTGCCTTATGTTTTTTAATCCGTCATAAAAACATGAAACATTACATTTTGTTATTATTACTTACTAAATCTTGTAATTGTTAATCTTGTGAACAAATAAACATATTGTGTAAACTTAGTCGCTTTTTATTGCTATCATTAAAAAAGGTAAGCAAATATTATTAACTGGAATCGTAAATACGGCCACAGATAAGAGTTTTATGTAAAAAAAAAACACCAACAAGTATAAACTTTGAGTTTAATAGTGTAAAGTACATAACTATCACGACGAAATCTATAGAGTCGCTCTAACGAATTGAAATTCAATTAATGACAGAAAAATCTCTTTTATTTTTGTCCACATTTCTATACAAATGATATAATGTAAAATCATTTTTCATTCAAATTTTAACAAAACAACTATCACATATTCAAGAAAGACATGGTACATTTGTTCGAAAGTGAATACAGAAATTAGAAAGAAAATAGTCGTTGTTATCCTAGCGAGAAAGAAATATGTATATAAAACCTTTAAAAAAAAGGTAACAGTCGATAGAATTACAAAATATAGTACCTTCAGACGGTTTCGCTTTGAATGGTCGCATGGGATATAGGACCATATCGATACGTTCAGTAGATAAAGCTCGTAATTTTTTTTATCAATAGACAAAATTCGGTAACATATTGCATTGCTTTATATTTTTTATTTATTTCATAATATTGTAGAATTAATATGATTTATACTTATATGTATAGATATATAAAAGAATATTTATGTATCTTCATTACCACAAATTTTATCCTACCTGGGTAGGGTCGGCAGATCACTTTCACTCTATCGGCCGTCATCTTTTTTTTTTTTTTTTTAAATTTAAGGTTTTAGCGTAATGGCCATAATCTCACCTGATCTTAAGTGACTATACGGCCCAAGTTGGTAGACACGCTAAACCTTTGGAGGAACTGGCTCTCAAGTGCTGCTGCCGGAACACACCTATTGGTATTTGGCGGCAGGTTCACAACTAGAGGGTGGTAGCTAGCCAGGCGGGCATCAGAAAAAGCCCTACCACCATGCTATGGTTTCCTCACGATGTTTTCCTTCACCGAAAGCTCAAGCTCATTGTAGGTGCTTGGGTTCGAACCCACGTCCCTTGACGCGAAGTCGTGCACACTACCACTGAGCTATCATCGCTTCACCCTTTTATACACATGTCATTCCTCACACAGTCCATCCATATCTTGTTCGACCTTCCTCTTCCTCCATACATCCACCTTCATACTTAACATTCGTCTAGTTATATGGCATTCATCTATCCTCATAACATGCCCACACCACGCGAGTCGATTACTTCTCAACTTCTCTGGTGCTATTTTCATCTGAGTATCCATTTGAGTTACTCAGGCAAGTAACTCAATACATTTATATTTTATGTATTTATAAACTAATAATGTTTAAAAATGTGTGCATTTCCAGTAGTTATTAAAGGACGCACAGAGAGGGATGTTACTCCAGACAATTCGTTCACATATTGATCTACTCTGTAAAGGCCTTTTGACATCAAAACTCGTTTGACACGGTGCTTGAACTTACAGCCCTGCAAATCTCTAATGTGCTCTGGGACTTCGTTGTAAAACCTAACACTATTACCTAAAAACGTGTTCCTGGTCTTACTGACACTAAAATAAGGGGTCACCAGTTTATCACTATTTCAAGTATTTAAATCATGCAGGTGTTTTGTTTCAACTATACATATATTAATAACATAATTACCTGGGTATAGTCGCAGGTCTCGGCGTATGCTGTGACGGTCTATACTGGAAGTTTGTGTATTGAGTCCGGGGTTGGGTTGATTGATTTTGCGAGACGTAATTATGTCCAGCCTTAAAACAGAGAAAAAGAATCCTTAACGATTTATAATTACTGGTAAAACCAGAAAATAAAAACATACGGTTTAAAATAATTCCCATAAAAACACTGTCTTATAAAATCGATGAATTCTTCTAAATGTATAATATATTTATATTTTTAAATACCTATTTATAAATTTAGTGAATGTCAAGAAACGGCAAAATTTGATTATTCATAGTTGAACCTTTAAATGTATCGTTTTTTTATTATTTCACTTTGATTAAACAATAAAATAAATAATACTAATGAATTCAAGAATAACTTATAAAAAAACTACTCTTCTTAATACAATAAAGAGTTTATTGAGCCTTCGCAGCCCAGAACCATATACCATAACCTTGACCATAAGCTAACAGCAACTTAGTCTTACATTGCATTAAATCTGCCAATATCTCCATCAGTATACATTTCATATTTGAATCTTAGGAGTTATAAGAAGAATCTTCGAAATTCAAAGCCAAGTGCTAATGTGATCAAAATGGATCACCTTGACAATATATCTTTACCACAATAAGAAACAAAAAACCTTATAAAAGGTTTAATGACGGTGTAGGAGGAAACAAGAGTAGAAAAACAAATCGAATTGAAACCCCCCCCCCCCCTTTAAGCTAAAGTCGATTACAAAACGTAGAAGTAGCGGGCATTAACTTATAGTTTGAAAAGAAAATGAACTATGAAAAATATTGATGTAAATATATACCAAAGGTTCAACGGGAACATACGTAAAGATCATACATATATTTTAAACCGATGCATTCATCGAAGTTGTAGATGTATTAAAATGCACATAAAGTATTATCCATCTCGTGGAATATGAGACACATGTTTACATCAAGTAATATATTACAAATGTTACATAAACGTTTTATCGATGAATTCTGACTTCTACATAAAACACTGTTATATGATAACTTCTGTAATATAAAACAGAAAAGTTTATTTGTTTGTACAAGCTAATCTTTGAAACTAACACTGGTATTTCAAGAATTATTTTTGTATTTGATAAAGCAATCATTGAAGAGGGCTTTGTCTATTTAACGTTACGCTACCATAAATAGAAGCAAATCAGTACTAAAAGAAGTTACAAGACGGGCGAAAAATATTAAATAGTTTGTAAAAACCAAGCGTCTTGACGTATACACCACCATTTTTTTTTTTAACTGAACTTCCGCCTAATTCTCCCTTCATTGGTTCACCCCCCAGCCTATTTGGAGCCCACAGTTAACATATACTGGACTACAGCGCCATCTATCATATCATGGCATAGCTATAAGCCATCGTCTCGATAAAAGTAATCTATTACATGAATTTTACTGCTCTGCTACCAGTCAACTCGTTTAGAAGTTAAACGATCACTAACAGACGCACACAAGATTGTTCTACATACAGATTTGAATAAGCGTACTTATAGTTCGCTGCGTCTTGTTTATTAGGACTAATTATGTTCACGCCAGAATATCAAGACGTGCACGCGCCCGCGCAGTTGCCACATAATCTGCAAAAAGCGTCAGTCCAGAACCTGTTTTTGAACAAGTGTCAACTGACTTTGCTGGTCCATTTTCAATTAAATCCATCATATTTCGTAATGTAAAGCTCATTGAGTACTATTATTTAATACTGGTATATGTTGTCACAAAGGCAGTACAAACTCGAAACAGTGTTTGGACGCTACAGACGCGTTTCTAGCGGTGTTGCTGCGTTTTGAATCATGATGTGGTTCTGCAACTCTTATCAGCTCAGCTTGTGGCAGATGTTTCTTTCTTTCAATGAATGCCTCTTAAAGTGATGATGGCACAGTGAGTTCGAATCCATCTGCAATGAGCCTGAGATTTCGGTGAAGGAAAACCACATGATGAAACCATAACATGGTGGTAGAGATTATTGTAATGCCCACCTGGGTAGCTACCACCTAAGTAAAAATCTGTCGCCAAATACTTATAGTTGTGTTCCGGCAGTTACACTTAAGAGCCAGCCCTACCATATCGTAACTACCATCTTGGGCCATATCGTCACTTAACAGTAAGTGAGATTGAGGCCATAATGTCAAAACTTATAAAGATAAAATTACGTACCATTGAGGTCTTAGACATATCCTGTTGCGGCGTAGGCGGAGCTGAGGGTTGTGTCGGTTGTACTCTTAGCGTGGCCTGTGCCGGGGGTTGCGCCCCACCGGAGGTGCTTGGCATGTAAGCACCCCCAGCGGCGCCCGTGAGGTTATAACATTCCAGTGGTCCTGTAAACACGTAAGTTACATTATGCAGACTTTTATATACATATTTAGGTATCTGTCAATACCTATACGTAATTTAAAAATAGGATTAGCGTACCCACCAACTCGGGTCGTATCGTCGTCACTTAACATCAGGTGAGATTTCTGGTGAAACGCTAAACCTATGAAGTATAAATAAAAATCCGTGTCACGATGCTCGAAACCGCTCAACCAATTTCAATCTAATTTTGTTAATGTGTATTCAGATACAAGAATAGTTTTTACCCAAATAATAGACCCTATCCTTATATGCGATAGTTGGCGTTTTTATGCAAAAAAAAGTGTCCTAAAAGAGCAATTATATTAAATATTAAAAAGCACAAACATTTCTAATAAAAAAAAAAAAAAAAAAATCAATTAGATTTATTTTTTATGTTTACTATCGTTTCATTCTTATTATTATAAGGGAATACTAAATGTGATAAAAAGATTCAACAAATATATTATAAAAATCTCACTGATGTGAAAAAGGGAGTGTGCAATGCAACATATGGGTTGCCGATATGACCATCACGCAAGACCAAGATTCAAGGTTTGTATGAACCATGAAATACTATTATTAATTTGATGAACAAAATTGAAATTAGAAGATATAAGTGATTTCTGAGCAATTCTTTAGTACATTCGGACTTCGAATCGAAACTCTATGGATCTCGAATTCAACCAACTTATTTCTATAAAAGTGAACAAAGTTTTAAATAAAACTCACTGTGTGGTGTTGACGCCCGCGGATAACTGAATTGTGCTAAGAAAATTAATGTGTTAAGACATATATTACGGAAAATAAAATTAAGAAAAAACCAAGAACAGCGGCATCTAATTATTCCTGGGCAGTGAAACGAAACACTATATACAATAATGATGAAAGTTCTACCGTTGAAAGAAACTTACGAGTTTGGGTTATAACTGTGAAATGGTGCGAGGGCAGCATACATTTCGATGCCGAATAACGAGATGATGACTGATCGTGTTTGTTATGATCATATTTGAAATGTTCATGTTTCAAGTTTGGATGTTTATTGAATATGTTATTTTTAGCGTTGTCACATTTGATAGGTTCGTGTTTCGTCGGGCCGAATTTAAAATAGTCTTGGTGTTCACTCTTCACGTGGTCCTGTTTCGTATGATCGTGCTTCGAGTGATCGTGCTTCAGTTGGCCGGTGGTCGGTGGATGTTGGGGGATTAACTGGATCGCAACGCTGTTCAACGGTTGCAGATTGATCCGATTCGGCCTGATGTGGTGTGCGACAGCCGTTTGTGGCATATTCAATGATGTTTGTAAACTTTGAGCAACCTCGTGAGCGTTCTGTTGTGCGTGATTACCATTATAGAGACACGCGTGCGAGAAATTATTCAACGAGCTACCGTTACTTCTTAGGGCCACCATTTTAATTTCATGATACAAATCTTTCAGAAAATAACTCAGCCAAATGTTTAACCATTCCCAAAAGTATGGGGACAAAATCATCGGCATAAGGCAATAATACTGTTACTATAACATCTTATAAGTATACACATAACGTAAAATATATCTCATTTATTTTCAACAACTGTTAGTATCACATTCAAATTAAAAAAATTAATAATTAAATAATCACTCCTTATTAATAATGAAAATATGGTAAATGATAAGACAGCAAAAATCGAACACTTATATCACTGAACGATAGATTTCAAAGTTTGAACGTAGCGAATCTTGTTATTATCACACTCACATATTGGTAAAATATTCGCAGGCCGCGTTCACAATTGAAATAGTAATGTAATGCAGCATAGAGAAAATCGATAAGGAAACGGCGTGGTACATCGGTCGGTAACTTCTCGCACTTGTTTGTGCCAACGTGATACTTTCAACGCTGACACGACAAACTCCTCGACGGTTTTATAATCCACTACCGAAAAATTTCAATTAACATAAATGTATATATATATGTGTGTTTATATATTATTAATAATATTATATATAATAAGTATTGATGTCACTGACAGTAAATCGTCTGGCGTGAGGTCGCTTCGCCGCACATTGTGCTGTACGTATAATGGGATATAGTGAGAGAAAGAGACGAGTGGCTGTTGGAAGCTATCGTTAGAATTTTGGGGCGTTCCCTGATACGTACCCCCCAGCCTGCCACCCCGTGTTCGCAGCTGGGTCGAATTTCAGTGCCATGGATGTATCCATTGCTGTATAATTTACAATACACTGACGGAGACCTCAAACCAAAGCACCTGTGTATCTAGAAATGGCCTTTGGTATAGTCAAGTTAAGTGAGTTAACCTACTGTCTAAAGTAGACCACCGTCGATGAAGAGTTTTTTTTTACTTCAGTGTTGCTGTTTTACAAATATTATATAACAGTATAAAAGATATAATATTAACATTTTATGAGTAATCATTTTTTTTATTAGTACAACGTATAGAAAAACCTTGGTCATTAAAATTTACAATTTCTCGGAAGCTACACTATTGATTCTACTTTTCGATATTTCTTTATATGCTGAAATGGCACATATAGACAATATAACTATACATGCATATGCAAAATACCACTGACTGACTGACTCATCATGATTTATCATACTAATGTTATAAGCGAAAAAGTGAGTTTGTTTGTTTGTTACGCTTTCACGCCTAAACCGTTGAATCGTTGCTGATGAATTTTGGTGCAAAAATAGATGAGACCCTGGAAACGGAGATAGGCTACTTATTCTACTTTGTATGAAACGTTTTATAGCGCCATCTGATTTGTTTGACAAAATCAATATTAACGCGAGCGAAGCCGCACGTAAAATATAGTTTTCAATACTAGTAGGCTTGAAATTTGATATTAATAAACAGAAAAACCGTCCAAAAATTTGTATATTTCTGCTGAGACCGCATTCAAATGCCCTAATTTAGGAAATAATAATTTTATTTTTTTTACTTAATTTCGATTTGCAAATATATTTGAAGGATTCTAGAATAATTTTAAGTATGATTTATATTGAATTTCATTTTTCTCTTCAAATTCTATATTTTAATGTACTAGCTAAAGAATGCGGCTTCGTTTAAAATTTTCCTTCCACACGTACAAATTGAACGTCATCTTTATAATTTAATTAGCTTGCGAAGCAGCCTTTTTCTGCCTTTTCCAATATTCAATAATTTGACTACAGCGCCATTTTATTAAAAAAAAACAATTGAGCGGTTTCCGAGATTACGTCCATACCTACGTACGGTTCTGACAGTATGGATGAAAGACTAATACGGAATTGATATAGGTACAAACTGACGTACATTGTTTACATATTACCATGAACTTGACGTGAATTCACTTGAATGTGCGTTCCACTTGACATTGGAAAAACTGTCGACTCAGACATCGCGATACTGGCAAAAAATGCGGTACAAATCATTTTTTTTCTTTAAGTAGGTACATTCATAGCTGTATGAAATCACATCAGTGTAGGGAAATTTTACAAAACCTTTTTATAAGATTTCTATGTGTCACAAAAGTTTTTAATTTATTTACTAGTTATGCCCGCAACTTCGCAGGGATCTAAAAACGATTTATTAATTTTTGCCCGTTTTTGTAACTTTTTTCAATACAATTTACATACCAATACATCCCATTGGTGATAGCGTAATGTTACATAGCTTCCTTCCAACCTCAATTATTTCTCCACCAAAAACAAAATTGTAATTTTTGTAATCCAACTCTTTGTTCCAAGGATTAGCGCGTTCAAACAAACGAAACCCTTCCGCTTTATAACATTACTATAGATAAAGATATGAAAGTTACTCCATATTTGCTACTCCTAAAATCTGCCAATCTAGACTCTAGTCAACTCAGCCAGCTGGTAAATCCGCCACTGATACCAGCTGGTATCAGCTTTGACAGTCAGCCCCTCCACTAGGCTTAGCGTATCCACCATTTTGGGTCACATCATTACTTAACACCAGGTGAGATGGTAGCCATAATGCTAAACATTAACTATAAAATAAAAAGCCGGCGTAACAATAACGACTGCTGTTTCATCACCGATCTGATTTTAGTCATGGTCGTTTCAAATTATACTTAGCGTTAAAAATTCTACTTTTTGAAGCGATGACAGCTCAGTGGTAGTGTGTACGACTTCGCGTCAAGGGACGTGAGTTCCAATCCAAGCACCTACAATGAGCTTGAGCTTTCGGTGAGGGAAAACATCGTGAGGAAACCACAGCATTGTAGGGCTTTTTGGTAGGGCTTTTTCTAATGCCCGCCTGGGTAGCTACCACCCTCAAGTTGTAAACCTGCCGCCGAATATCAATAGGTGTGTTCCGGCAGCTGCACTCGAGAGCCAGTTCCTCCACAGGTTTAGCGTGTCTACCAACTTGGACCGTATCGTCACTTAAGATTAGGTAAGATTATGACCATAATGCTAAACTTTAAGTATAAAAAAAAGCTATATAAAAAGTACATTTAACGCATAGTTGAGACTTAATACACCTATATAGAAAGTCGCTCGCTCAGCATTATTTCAACAAGTCTAATATGGAAACAAGCATCCCACGTTTGAAACGGAATCACCAAGTGAATGACGTCTAACGACAAAACACCCTTAACTGTATATTATATTTAACACAAAAGACTTCGTGATAAATTTATGTAACGAAAGGTGACTTAAATGTAGAATGTTTATTTTCGCTTTAAATGTATACAATACGCACGAAGGTAAAATGGAGAAAACTTCAACAGCGCGTGGGTTTTATTTTCTCATTTCTAATTATCTCGCGGCATTATTTTTTCGCGTTTGAAGAGACTTGTATTACGTACGTACCTAAAACGTCTATTAGTAATATACCGAGTTTTATAAGGTATTTATTATGAAATGTACATAAATTATATTTATATAATTTCGCTGATTTATCATTATTTATTATTAGTTTTCACATTTATTCCATAGCTTCTCCTTTCGTTCTGAAATTTTAAACTATATTGTATTCTTTATTGTTTATATGGCAAGTTACTACCCTCGAGGTGAAAATCTGCCGCCAAATGCCTATAGGATGTGTTCACCATCTTCGGCCACATCTTCACTTCGTCGTCACTTCGTCACGTCACATGAGGTGAGATTGTGGCCATAACGCTAAACCTATGAACTATAAAAAAAATGATAGTAAAAATAGAACAGAAAAACCAATCTCAACTAATATTATAAATGTGAATGTTAATTTGTTTATTTGCTAGTCTCCCACGGCTTAAATATTACACTAATCATCTAGAAATGTATGCAAAATTCATTGTCATGGATACAGATAACTATAGGGTAACACTTATCATCCAAAAAACAACTATTAAGAAAGTACTATTGCTGAGAAATAAAAACATAACTTATCGATCGGCAAAACCTACATTATTGCAAACGAATCTGACTACTTACCGGCAGTAAGAGAAACAAATTTGAATACCAAACGATCTATAAATATTTATCCTTAAAATTAATAATGTATCGATGTTACTTCATCGAAAGTCAATTTTATTAAAATGATCTCAAGAATGTATAAAATTCCTATTATGTTACGTACTATTGAAACAATGTTCATATTTCACTTTATTAAAAACGATTTCTACTGTATTTCCAATAAGTTTTCCTCGTAAACGTAACAGAACTTTAAGAAAAGTACGGGATTACAGTGAAAAAATCAACGTCCTAATGAAAATATAATTGTCCGATATAAAAACGACACTCGTAATTGAAATAGTCAATTTTATAAGTTCTTAGAATTCTTAAGGCTTTATCGTGAATCGTCTAAACTTAGCCTTATATATTGAGCTGGATACGAGGTTTGACGAATAGAGAATAGGGACGTGTGATGATGAAGACCTGAACCAAGCAGAAGCATAATTGATGTATAACTTTATATATTGTAAATAAATTTCTAAGGATTCGATTCGGTAATTGGACGAGGACTTAGTGAACTTGCAAGGTCGTGTCACGATTCGACACATTTTTGTTAAAGAATGATCTAATGTATTCCTTTGAGATGCTTCCCCTCCCTATCTATCACAATATACCTCTTTTGTTCTTTGTTTGAATTTATTTGAACAATATGCCAGCGTCCAATAATTTGTTTCTATTGAAATACAATACTATTGATACAATGTTTTCCATTAACTACGTCTAAGTAATGCATCTAAGTCGAACGTTATTTCTCAAATAAGAGCTTGATGCTTCAACGTGACAATCGTATTGCAACTAATATTATCACGTTCCGATACATTATTCATACTTTACTTACGGCCATTAGCTAAGTTAAACGTCACCAACATTGCATAACACAGGGCTCAAATAACAAAGAACCTATATGAATATAAATCACAAATATGACAGATCAATATGGAATAGTCGAGTTTCACCTTTGCCACATTCACAGTGCTTAATGTGTTGTTTTGTCTGTAGATAACGTGTTCATTACAATGTTTAGAGCGAGCGCGTAAAAAATCAATACATATTATCTCGGAGTTAATTTCGAGCTTCGCCACGGCGAACGTCCCTTCGAACAATTGCGAAAACTCACGATTTTGCAGTAACCACATATGAAAGTGTGATTAACAATACACGTTTTACTAAACATGTCTATCATCTAACAGTTCGCTTAGGAATAATATAAATCCTATTACAGATATATCTACTCAATTTTTAAGATATAGCGTTATGTCCACAATCTCACCTGTCTTTAAAAGACCATGTAGCCCAAGCTGGATGAGAACGCTAATCCTGTGGAGACACTGGTTCTCAAGTGCCACTGCGGGAACATACGTATAGGTATTTGGCAGCAGATTTTCAACTTGAAGTTGGTATCTAGCCAACTAGAAGAATCATGATAGCTGTCTCTGGCAGCACGGGAGTTTGCAGTATCGACGTGGTGCGTTTTAGTAGGTAGTGTTGGGTAATTAGCACTTGATGAGTTACCTTATGACCCTCAAGACTTTGACCTGAGCCCGGGTCATCCGTATGCGCTTTGCGATGCGGAAATTCGTAAAAACTGGGATTTTAAACACCAGACGCGTATTAGAAAAAGCCCTACTACCATGCTATGATTTCATCACGATGTTTTCCTTCACCGAAAGCTCAAGCTCATTGCAGGCATTCGAACTCACGTCCTTCGACGAGGCGTCCGTATATGCTACCACAATGCACACTCATGTGTATAGAACTAAATGATACATTTACTTATTAGTAACCAGGTAGACGTCCTGCCTTTTCCAAATGTCTAAAATACCAACAACCTTCATAAAAGATATCCATTTTGTGTATATACCAAAATAACAATTAGATACCAAAATAACAAACTTAGATTTGATACCCACAAAAGGTATGCACAGCAATTTTCAAAATTAAATTTAAATTAAATGAAACAATCTTATTTGAATTGCCAGTGTTGAAAACACAAAGAAATACCAAGGAGATACTTCGTATATATAACCTGATTAAGGCTACGGGTTTCTATAACGAAGATGTTCGTAACAACAAGAACTAGGTTAACGAGGCATTTTACCTTAACCTATATATGACAAACGAAGAAATTCTTGTAATATTAAAAATTGCAGTCATCATGCGAGTACTAATCGTTTTGAATTTAAATTAACTAATTCAATATCGACGTTTTTTCATACTTAGTAATTAAATTATTGTATTATTTATTTGTAACGAAAAACAGTTATAAAATCGAAGGACGGGTTCAAGAGAACGATTGTCATAATGCAGTATTTCGGCAGCGCTATTGAGAAGTATGGCATAAGGTAACTAAAGGGTAAAACAAATAGATAAAATGAAATATCTACATGGCGGCCGTAATAGATCCATTTATTGTTTTATACTCAATTAATTACCCAACATAAAGTTGATGTTACGTAAACGAAAGATTTTTAATTATACAAAACGGTAAAAAGAAATTTCTCGATAGCGACATACGCAGTATATAAGAATAACAACAAAGAAACCTTCTTATGACGTACAAGTGCCATTGGATGTTACAATTATTTTCCATTGTGGTCACATTTTATGTCATCCGATAAGGTACGTAGGTAGTTTAGGCAATGTCAAGTATCAAGGACGAGTTTATAAACACGGTTAACGGACACGAAGGAAAAACCAAACCCAGAACACTTTTTTAAAGTAATTTACAAGTTTAGCGTCATGGCCACAATCTCACCGATGTTAAGTGCCGATGAGGTACGAGATAGTGGACACGCTATGTCGAGTGGAGGGACTGACTCTCAAGTGGAACTCCTGGAACATATTTATAGGTTCATGGCGGTAGGGCTTTTTCTAATGCCCGCCTGGCTAGCTACCACCCTCAAGTTTAAAATCTGCCACCAAATACCAATAGGTGTGTTCCGGCAGCTGCACTTGAGAGCCAGTTCCTCCACAGGTTTAGCGTGTCTACCAACTTGGGCCGTATCGTCACTTAAGATCAGGTGAGATTATGGCCATAACGCTAAACCTTAAGTATAAAAAAGTACATATTTGGCGGCGCAACCCTGACTTTGCCTGTGTGGAACTAAACATTTTTTTTTTGCCCGTTTTTCTAACCTTTCTCATTATTGCTTTGCTCATATTGACGGTAGAATGTTCGTAGACAGCCTAAAGCCTTCCCCGATGATTGTTCTAACACATACGAAAACAATTTTTGTAAACCGAAGTCCCTAAGTAATAGGGTAGTCCCTAATATAAGTGCGTTCAAACAAACTTTTTCCCTTTCTAAATATTAATATAGGTAGATATGGTTGCTTGTATATATTATACTATTAAACATAGAAAACATTAAAAGATCATTAAGTACGTCTATGTTAATATGCATAATAGTTAGTGTTTGTTACATTCAATTCACGGGATTGCATGCCGGCAGCATCCCAACCTGAGGCAATATCTACCGTGAGGGCTGAGAGACCTTCTATGTTCACTACAAAACCCAGTATATTAATATTATAAATTATTATAATTAAAATATATAAATAATTAAATTAAATAAGTAAATAATTAAAATATAAAATATTATAAATTATTATAAATAATTAAAATATTATAAAGCGGAAATGTTTGATTGAACGTGCTAATCTTAGGAACTGCTACTAGTCAGATTTCACTCAAAAAAGGTCGGACCACATCTGCCGTGATAACTCGTAATACTTATTTCTGGTAAGATTTCTAAGTTGACCAACGAGTTTGGTATTCGAGAATCTATACTATACAGATGTAACAAATACGCACTTCCGTTTCCTGTAACTTTTATATTAGATAATAATTTGTACTGTAAGAAAAACTCAGAAGCGTAGTAGATTTAGAAGCATAATTGGTTCAGTAATAATGTGTGTGTGGCAGAGAGAAGATAACTACGAGGCCGTGTCCTAAAAGAAGACGTATATCACATTTTAATGCAATGTGCTCGTAACAAGCCAAATGAATCTATGATTTGGTTGAAATCGGCGAGGAATTGATTGTAGCATGCATGTACGGACGAGGGTGACATATTCTATCTGAACAAACTATAAAAATAAAAACATCATGTGAGAATATGGCCAAAACGCTAAACCTATAAACTATAAAATAGGCAATAATTATTGTAACGGATCAGTCACCATGGTTATGGTGGTTACGACTTAGCCTGGTATACGTAGCTTCCATAGACACACCGGTTGATGTCGGAATGCGACACGCCAAACGAGCCATTACCGCCTGGTTAATGGGCGTCGCGACCCAATCGGTCACAAATGTCAAGACTTTCCATAGAGTAATAATAAAACTCTTATAATGAAAAGTCGCATGTATACTGTGCGAAAAAGATTTTATTTAATAAAATATTTCTAGCGGGACAGCCGAATCTAAAACCGAATCATCTACGAAAGTTTCCACTTCGTAAGATCATAGATCCATCCCGATAAGTTCAATAGTTTTGACGCGATTGACCCTAAAAAGAACTATTTTCCATATATATACGTTTGTAGACTAGTTGTTCCCGCCATATCGTTCGTTCGCGTGAAAATTATTTGATAATTTTACCCGCTTTTGTAACTTTTTAATATACATAACCAAACTGTGGCAGTACTTTCGCAAAATACATATCTATAAAGTTCGTGACGCAACAGGGTAAACTCTATTTAACGCCATTCGAATTATCGAACATGCAAACGACGTCAGAACGAATGTTACGATCGCGTAGGGTTGCTGGGAAAATATGCAACCAAAGTCGGCGGCACTAGCTAGTAATTAAATGGAGCTACTATTTTTTTTTTAATTAAGAAAAACATAAAATTCTAAATAATATTGTACAATATTATAAAATGTTAGAGGACGCTGCAAGTTTTGAATGTCAATTGTTGCGTCACAGCGGCCAGCAGTTGTCATTTTAAAACAATAATTTATGTCACAGGGAGACCGGAGGGGTTAAAAGATAAACTGGCAAATTCAGAACTAAACCCTTACAATATAATTAAGTTATAATTCACGAAACAAGTGTGGCAAAAAAAAAAAAAATTATACTTTACCTATAGGTATTTGGCGGCATATTTTAACTTGAGAATAGCTAACCAGGTGGGTTTTAGAAAAAGCTACCATGCTATGGTTTCCTAATGACATTTTCCCTCACCGAAAGCTCACGTTCATTGTAGGTGGATTTGAATTAAAGTCCTTTGACGCGGCGTCCGTACATACTACTAACTGAGCCATCATCGCTTATGAACTTAATCACTGCGTAGCCCGTATAGAAGATCGTTAACCGTAATGAAATAACACTATTAAATACCTATTCGTTGACAGTTACACAACACTACTCAGTGTCTCACACAAACTACACTGGGGCATATATACGTAGCAAAACTCTGTTTATGACGACGTGGTTTTAATAGATTCACTAACATTGTAGATATGATGTTGTATACATAATACTTTGATACAAATCAAGGAAGAAAAATAATGATTATATGCCTCTATATTGATGATACCTGCGTATATTTAGAGACCAACCATAAAATACGACACAAACAATTTTACCTTTTCAGACCCCCTCTCTTCAACAGGCTATATCTTACATGTCCTGCGACCTCCCTATCAATATTACATCACAAATAATAACTCCCTCCGCGCATGATATATAGTAATTAATAACAGTATTAAATTTAAATATTTATAAATAGTTATTGCTTGCAATAATATCTGTAATAACATGTAAAATTTACAAAATTGTTTTATGAGCTGCAAACGTCACGTTTTGTCAGGCCCCCACGTCAGATTTTACCACAGTAAGCGATACCCCCCCATAAGAGCGAACGTATTTTATAACGGGACCCTTATAAATCTTTACTTCTGTTTGTAAATTATTTCTTTTACGATATCTCTTGATACACATTTGTTTATGAAACAAAAAAAACACTGAACATAAATATAAATACGTATAAAAATATGAAACGAACAAATGCCTGTGCAACAAGCGAAGCCAAGGGCACAACTAGTAAGACATACGACTGTATTGTATTGAACTAGACGCCCGGTATCCGCAGAATAAGGTTGCGCTATTCATTGTAAGATATCACACTATTGTTAATTTTCCGGCCATGTGAGTCCGAGATGAAATGCGCTTCGTATAATCGGATATAGGATTATAAACAATATTTGTTTATTGTTTAAACGATATATTGTTTTCAATCACAACGACGTCGGGGAAAATATACAGTGAATAGGCGGCACTTTACGTAAACAAAAAAATGACATAAGAGAACCGAGTCTTTGGATCAAGCAAATGGAACGCGACTCCAACATTGACACGTTATATAATCCGTTCTGTTCATTACGGTAATGCATTTGCCAGCGCTGTTTTGTTGCATTGCCTTTTGCACTGAGATTTATGTTTTATACTATTGGCAATCGCGATAACGCATTTTAACTTTATAAATTTTTTATTAACATTATCATTTATTTAAAGCTCAATAAACGAATCATTTATGTTAGTGAATTTTAAAATGATTGTACAGTTTGATAGGTAGTTCAGAAATTAGTATATATGCCAGTATTCTATTTATATACCAGTATATTTTAAGCTTACGTAAACAAATAAACAACATAAATAGGTTAGAAGTCATATTTATAAACATATTTATAGAGTATCACGTGATTTTTCCGAACCTATTCATCCTTTTCTAAAAACTCTAACCATATTTATAAACATATTTATAGAGTATCGCGTATTTTCTCCGAACCTATTGATCCTTTTCTAAAAACTATTTCATTCAATATTGCACCTACGCTCAAATATCTACTATAAAGGCCGTGATAGTAAACTTATAGTAATATTATAAAGAGGAAAGATTTGTATTTTTCTTTGTAACCAATCAACTCAAGAACTACTAGACCGATTTCAAAAATTATTTCATCATTAGAATGCTACATTAGTCCTGAGTAACATAGGTTATATAACATTTTTTAATGAAAATTATTAAATACAATATTAGTTTCACGCGGACCAATTTTTTATGAAACGTAAAAAAAAAATAACCAATAATAAATTCATAAGAAAATCATCTAAAGGCATGCGCATAGAAATGTTTTAACCCTAATCGACACATATATAAGCGAAATACCATTTAGGGACTAAATAATCACGATATCTCTGAAACTATCAAACCTATCGACTTCAAATTCGACATGGATATTCCTTTCACGACATAGAAACCCTATAAGAAAGTATTTTACGACCACGAGCGATTAACGAGGAAATCGCGATCGAATTCAGGGGCACCAGCTAGTATTTTAAAAGACCATCAGACATTTTTTAATTGAAATATATGTAATTTTGTTTCCATAAATACACGGTATTAAATACAGTTAAAATCCACAACAATAGGCATGGGTTGATATCATATTACAATAACCCCTGGCTTGTGGTAAAGAAAACGAATTACGAATTACGGTAAGGAACTTTTGGTGGTCATCATATTAAGCAGCTAAAATATATATTCAGAAATGGTTTAGTTACAAGTTTAGATATTGTTTTTAACCATATCATACCCTAACCACAAGTGTTTTAATGTTGGTGTCAACTGCCTCGTAATGAATCATCAATGTAACAGAAGCCTATAGAACTTTACAGTTAAATAACAGAAACTCTATCGAGTTAAAATGTTGCCTTTATCTGGTTTCCATGTAAACCCAATGTTCAGTTGTAATCAAAAATTCTGCTACAAAACAACCAACACGTCTCCATCCTTCTCAGAACATAAAAAGGAACATGTTATCACTGAGTTAGCATAAACTAAATTGAAAACCTACATTCAATGTCTAGAGAATTTAAATGTTTAGAATTTTGATCATATATCTAAACCACTAAATCACTGCTTGCTAAACTAGAACTGATGTTTGACACTGGGGTTACAAGCGTAACTTAGTTAAAGAATATATTTAATAAAATAACTGATAATACACAATTACTACAAAGAAATTGTAAAAATTATGTCTGTTTAAATAAATGACTAAAAATATATTTCTAGCAAAAATAAAGACTAGGTATCAACCCCTGTGTGACTATAGATTGGACTACAGTACTCTTGACCATATCTTTTATAACTGCCCTAATCTAGTTTCCTTATATGTTTTACCTAGTAATATACCTGGTCCTATGAACATGAAATGTGTGCTGCCCTTAGTTAATACCCGCTTTATAAAAATCTCATGTAAATTCATTGAGTGTAATAAGATTAAAATTTGACTCTATATTCCAATATAGCTCCTACCCTTACAATTGCATAGGTAATATTGCTTTGTACTTGTAATATTTTGTAAAGCTGTTGGGTTTTTATATTGTGATGTTCTTTTTGTTTTAGGTAATCTGGCTTAGAGACAAAATCTTACTGGTTAATTTTAATAGAAATACTCAAGCATCCTACGGGCCAATCTCCTTCGTTTTATATTCTAATCACATGACACTGGTGGAATTGGGAAATTTGCGCATGTCGCCATTACAATAAAAACAAGATAAAAAAACTTTATAAATAATAATGTGTAACCTTTACACATATAAGCACAAATGTGGAAATGCAACACAGAATAACTAAGAAAAAACGAAATAAATATTTCATTATAAATGCACACTATGTAAACACATCAATATATAGCAGCATTAGCTAATATAATGTATGTGATACAGATGCAGTCTTATAATCGAACATCTCATACAACACCAGAAAAGTACAAAAAGCTCAGAATATGCAATATAAAACTGCTATAGTGCTGATTTTCAACTAGGCACAAGTTATCCTGTTCATGTTAATACTGGTAGCCATAAGGAGTAGATAAGCTAACTTAAGCTTAAGTAAGTAAGTAATAGCTTTCAATTAAAAACATTGATTATTATATTCTTTTGTTGACCTTCAAGGTATGTAAACTATAATAAAAAAGAAATATTTACAATAGCCTTAAGTATATGAAATTGTCACCTGAGGTACCATAAACAAAATGGAAATACTCAATGTATAAACAATAAAGATTTGGACATACAAAAATCAATGTTTATTGCACAGATAGATGCATTGTATTCAGAGAGGATCATTTTACAAACATAAAAGATCTAGTATCTGATTGACTAAATAACACTCAAAAGTTATTTACACAGAACTAAAACAGATAATTAATAATTTTAGAAACTAGAATATACAAATATGCCTTAGAAATGTTTTAAGTGCATAAGCATAGCAACGGGCCCCAGAAGGATATCTGGATCGTCTTTAGCTGTTAAATTTGTACCAATGAGATATATTAATTCTTCTTTATCTGCCGTTGGGTTTGTATAAATGGGAAATTAAAAAACCAAAATAAGGTTGAACAGCTTGGCAGATTGGATGAAATTTGGCCATTTCATGCAGCTATATAAAACCTATACATAATAGAGTAAAATAACAACTCATAATAACACTATAGACATTTTAAATTGGTGATTTTCCTCCAGATAATATTTTTTTCTACATGATATGGGATAAGCATTTGGTACAATTTTAAAACTCATTATTTTAATTATTGGTTTAATTGTTGGTGCAGTAAATCTACAAATTAAATGAAAGGGTACACCATATCTTTTGTTGTAAAACTTTATTTATACTAATTTTTTTTTTACTACAAAAATGTAGTTTATTTGAGTACTTTCAAAGTATAGATTACAAAAAATATATTATAAAGTATATTAAAATGTTGATCATTATTGTTGATTTAATTGCAAGTTTGGTGTTGCATTTTTAAGATTAACTATTTCTATAAGTACTAAATCAGATTTTCTTTATTTTTATTAATGACAGGGCATTTATATATTTTCATAACTAATGTTTGTCAATAACGGTGGTAATATTGGCTTTACCATACAAAGTGTTGAGTATTGTATCTCATCTGGGGATTGTACATTATTAGCATTGTCCATGTGTTACATAGAAAATTATTGTGGCTACATGAACAACAATGAATAAGCCCCCATAATTCGTTTATACATTCAATCATATAAGATTTATATTTAATAGAAATTCTGTAAATGTTTCTATGAATATTCATCAGAATCCAATAGGTCAAAAAGTAAGATGTTTCCCCTAATTATTGTGGAGCATTGATGTGAGGAAGTATGATTGCCAAGGCTTTACTGTTGAATATTGATTGAAACAAGATGTTTTATTGAATATAAACAAAGTACGATAGAATGAAGTGAAATATCAAAATATTGCTGTGAATGTGCAAATGGATCTAGCTCCATCGGTTGTTTTTCACACATTTCTAGACTAATTTTCGACTCGGCACACAGACAAAGACTTGTCTACAATTCCCCGTCCAGCTGAAATACTTGAACACTTTGTTTCTTAAAGTCAATATTATTACCATTATTGACAAAAAATATAACAAAAGTACTTTAATTATATATAGAATAAAAAAGACTCAGTGATTAATTAAGAAAAATGTTTTTATCCATGTTTTAAAATGCAAACCATACTTTACAATAAAACTATTTGTATTTCAATATACTTCATGATATTTTGTTTTATTTCCATATTATTGTTATGAAGATTTTATTTAATCTGTACTTTTAGAATAGTTGAATAAACTGTCATTTTGTAATTTCATGGGTAAATATATTGGAAGATGAGTGTTTACGGCAAATAATAGGTTTCCCATTATTTTCAATATGGCAAAATTTAGAATGGAAAAATTTGAATTTGAATTCGAAAAATTGTTGTGATTTTTTAATGGTTATTATGAATAGTTGTTTTTTTCTTAATTAAAGCATTTGATCAAGTTACTTATGAGATTTATATTATGTATTTTTTTTTTTGATTTATCCAAAAACCAAAATAGATATAGATCTGAAATTTATTGGATCAACATATTAGTATCAATATACCCTCAAATCATGATTCTGATATCCTTTTGGAGTCGATTCACTATGCTTATCATTCTATAGCCTTTGATCCCATTAAATGACACAAATTAACCTAATAAAAACAGTAGTGGAAAATGGGCTAAATCAGACTTAGATAAGGCCAATGCATCTTAAATTGTTCTACTGATAAAATCAGTCTAAGTATCCAATATATGCAGAAGACATTATGAAACTAATTAATAGTTCCCTACAAATGCAAATGCAATTACTTTAGAAAAGTACTTCCCACTAGGAAGTAAAGATATTAAAAGTGGGTAAATGACAAGGATATGACAGGATTCATATTACACTTTTGCTAAAGCTAAACAAAAATATAATGAGTATTTAAAAATATTAATTATCCTTCTAACCTTCCTATTGTACACTTGCAAGAGACTACAAATATATCCTACTACTATTATATTATAGTTTACTGCAACTTATGGAAAATTGCCCTGGTGATCAACCATTAAGCTTACCCACCTAAAGCTCTTAAAAAAATTCTGATAAACAGAATGAATTCCTACAATCCAGATATAGTACACCCACATCAATATGATTTTCATGAACAGTATGGTGTTGATAAAAACCTTCACCTTGGATACACTATCAGCGGTAGATTTGAGAATAGCTAAACTACTCAGCTGTATTCCGAAATATAGGGCATGCATTTAGTAAAATATGTCATGTAGAGCTTCTCTTCAAAGTAATAAAAATTTGACCACATTTTATCTACTGTGTATTGAAATATTATTGATGTAAAAGTTGTTTTAAAGGTAATGCTAATAGTTTATTCTCCTTGCTAAACAATACTTGTATCAGGTATTCCTCAAGTGTATTAGGGCTTACTTAGTGTCTGCTATACAGCTGACTTACCAACTCAAAGTTATAATTTAATCACAACAGTAATGTACTGTTTCACCAATGTATAAGAGACCATTAATAGCTTCAGTAAACTGGCATGCTATTTATCAGAAAAAGAGTTTTGTAGAAAAGTAGTGGGATAAAGTAAATCTGTAGATTTAGCATTCACCTTTAGATGGCAAAATTGTCTAACCACCAAGTCTTACAATAGCGCAATCCCACAAGCAGAGCATGTAAAGTACAAGCACCTAGACTATTGCACAAACTGGCAAAAACACATATGGGTCCAAGGAAACATATTGATACTAAACTAAGAAGCATGTTTTGGTTAATAGGAATAAAATAAAAACTTTCACCTGCCTGTAAATTAACAATATACAAGGTCATCCTATTCAACTAAAATCTAAGGATGTAATTAAAAATGTCACTTACGTGTTTATCCTGTGTAGACAGTACAGTTGGCATCAAATAGCAATTACAAATTAAAAAGTTCAAAATCTTCAACATTTTAAATGAACTAAGCATGTTACGAAGTTACATAAAAAAAGAGTATATGTTACATAAAAAAGAGTATATGTTACAAAAAAAAAAAACATTGAGATTTTGAAATAAACAAGGAAATATTCCACATGTCATGAACATCCGAACTTTATACAGAACATAATGACACACAGGTTTTTCCATAAACATTCTAAATCTCGTAAATGCTAAGGTGAAACATAGTTTATAAATTAAAAATCAAAACAATACAAACTAACTCTATTCGCAAATGCCGCACAAACAGATGCTGAAGTGGCATATATTACGTAAATATAATGATAATATAAAAGTAAACATGTATTTTAAAAGGATACGATATGGAGCCGCGTTGATTCGGCGCCAACGGCACCTGATTCCCGTTGCCACTCATAATCTTGGCATAGGTATTGGGACACGTACACCATTCAAGGTGGCACGTAAATTCGCCCTAAACGTTTGTAGGACACATCCGGCACGTAGGTAAACTATATACTGATGTCAAATTGACAAGTCACAAATTTAGTTTCTACCCTTTGCAACCAACGTTTCTCGCAGAAACATTGTAAACCACTTGTTAAGTCACTCGATGTGTTTCCAGGAGGGTAATACTAGCATCACTATGTAGAGACCTCTGTTCAGACCCAGTCACTAAACAAACGACAGTACAAAATGGCGGATGTTAACCAATAAACAAACGTGACTGTCACTGGTAGAGTTTAAAATGCGAGGTATTTAAGTCACTTAATAAGCGTCGGCGTTGAAATACTAACTAGTTTAAATAGAAATATAAAATTTAAAAATATATTCTTTTAAAACAATAATATCAGTACATATAGTTTTGAAATCTTTCAACTGTCATCAGTCGGTCACGTCTTCATTTGTACTCATGTCACGTCATGTATGGCCTTTGTTGCCAGATCCAACAATATTAACACAAAATCTAACCAAATTTTAAGTTCTACAAATAAGATCTCTAATGAGTCTTTAATTATTACTGTATGTTCTATACCTTCTACATTTTCTCTTTTATCTTCGGTTTTTGTATCCGCTTTACACTTCTAATTTATATATTTACTCAACTCATTAATTGGATACCCTACGGATTTATGTCAGTGCACTGTGCGTCTGTTGTACTGTGAGTCCTCTTGCATGCTTTGGTACCATTGCCAGAAAAGTACCAAAGTTTGCATGCTTTGCATGACCTTGTTCAATCACTACATGCTGTCTATTTATTACTAAAAAAAAAATGATAAATCGTATCGATGTACAAGTTTTCTTTACAAGTCGTGGATAGATTTCTCCTGCTATTCGTATAACACTATGTATCAAACAGGTAAGGAAAACGTTGCTGCTGAAGCGTTATAGAGAAGATCTGCCCCCTTTGATTCTAACTACACTACTGATAGTGACTAACTACGAGGGTTACATAATTTATTGTGTTATCCTGGTATCGTTCGTGCATACTGGATGAGATCTAAAAATCTTCCATATTCCCTCGTAAATGTGAAAACAATGACAGCTTTTTGTCCAGCCTGGTCACAAATTAAACAAGAAATATGCCAAGATTCAAGGCAAATTAATTAAAGTCACAGAACCTTTTCAGCGATTAAACATAGATTTTAAAGGGCCAATACCATGAAAAACATGAAACAAATATGTGCTAACAATAATTAATGATTATTTCTTATGTATATACATGTAAAGATCTGTCTGCACAAACTGTTATAAAGTCGCTAAAAGACCTATTCTTCATGTTTGATGATCTTGCTTATATTCATACTGATAGATGTATTGCGTTTGTATCAAATGAATTGAAGTTATTTCTAGACAATTACGGGGTTTCAACTAGTTGGACTACGCCCTATAATCCGACAGGAAACGCTCAAATCGAATGGCTAAATTGAACACTATGGCGAATAATACAACTTAGTGTAA
The DNA here is from genome assembly GCA_039707435.1 of Actias luna. Lineage (NCBI taxonomy): Eukaryota > Metazoa > Arthropoda > Insecta > Lepidoptera > Saturniidae > Actias > Actias luna. Next base: position 18,641,173 of record JAZHAC010000001.1, on the reverse strand, counting down.
ACTTCAATAGAATTGATACAACGGACTGGGAACTGGCTATACCTATGGCATTACATTCAATATGTTCTTTATTATACACTGAAACTAATGAAACACCTCACGAACGAATGTTCTGACAACCCCGACGTTCACCTACTGGAAGCTCTACCCCGAACTGGTTACTATCACCTGATCTTGTACTGTTAAAAAGAAATGTCACGACAAATAAATATGGCCCTTTAGTAAATGAAGTACAATTTTTACATTGTTTTTCCAGCTATTCTTATGTTTGCTTGCTAAATGGACAAGAAGTCCAAGATATCCAAGATGATGATTGTTTTTCTACACCTTCGGAACCCGAACCTAATTCAGAGCTTCAGCTTAATCAAGAGGCGGAGTGTGAAACAGAACAAAATGAGCCTGAGCTATCAGTTTGCTGTTCAACAAGAGAAAGAAAAATGCTAAGCTCTCTACAGGATTATATTTCAGCAGTAAGATGAAATTAAGAAGACCAGGGGGAGAATGTTATGTACTATAGTCAAATGTCCAATTGTTACTTGACATTGTCATGATGTATAAAATATAACTGTTCATAATTGTTGCTGAATAAAACCAAAATATAATGGGTATTTCTGTCTTTTAACAAGTACGTACTGAATGTTTATAAATGAAACTTGCTTAGTGTGAGAAAAGTATTATCATGTTAAGAGTTTGGTTAGAAAAGTCACGTTCACAAAAGTTATGTTATGATCACTTTGAAACTACACGCCAAAAGCTTACTACGTATTCTGTTATCTAAAAAACCTTCAATTCCTTGTGCTTACTGCTTACCAGAGTAAATTGTACTATACATCTTGCATATTTCTTCAGACTTTAAAACATCTCGAAATTAAAGAAGACTGATCGGACCTGGCAATAGTATTATTAACCACGTTAAATGTCATATATTTTTTTAATTTCCGAACTCATCACGCTATATCCTTTTACCATTACATGTTTTTTATTTCATAAATTACAAAGATATAATTCGAAGTGAAGTTGTCTGTCTTTATGTTGCAATATTTTAGTAAATAGGATAAAATGAAGTGAACATTATATAAATATTTGTAATTTCCCAGCAGGGTAGCCAGTGGGCAACTCTCTATTGTAGATGTCTAATTTATATAGATAAAAATTAATGCAAGAACGTAAGATTTTGTACTACAACATATAATGAATATGATTAAAAAACGCTAATAGTTTTACAATCACAATATACTTAGATCACGATATAACCTCAAATATTATTGGCGCGTATGCGACTACACAGATGTTTGAAGTCGTACTGATATCAACACCATACTGCAAGCAATAAAATTATGTTATCTTTTTAGGTTAGCATGGGTGTAATAACATATTTTTTACTTGATCTGAACTATATTTTACGGAAATAATTTTGGTTATAATATAAATTACGAAATGACTATAGCGCCATCTTTGTTTTTCGCAACTCTACTCTGAACATGACCACCCGAAACATATATTCTCAGTAATGAATCTTTCTTTACGTAGAAACAGCGTTTAATAGCACTGTGCGAAATGGACCATACTATGGAATTAATAATCATCTCGGTGATTGTATTGCAAATATCGTGTTATATAGAAGAAGAGAGGGAGCCTTTACTTGTACCTAATGTTCCAGCGTTCTTATTTCAAAATGTATATTTTAATTATTGCGCTTACACGAGCTTGATTATACCTTTTTAAATTAAATTATTGAGAACCGCTGAATCTGTCTTCTACTACAATAACGTCACAACACTATTAAGTCATTTTAGAATAAACAGACCCTAAGTTTTGATAAATATACGAGAAATGGTACGAGAATGTCGTCAAAATAGCATGCTGTATTTCTTCCTAAAAACGGAATAATTTATATATTGTGTAATAGAAATAGCATTTTGGGTAATTTAGTTTAGTCACAGTTTGCGAACAATGTGGATCGATAATAAGAGCATGAACTAGGAATTCTGAGGTGATTATATGAAATGTGGCCGCTATCCCTGACCTTTAGCGACATAAGCACATGCTCCTCTCATATTGGCATGAGGTCAGCTAATGCGCCAGCGCTTTGGAATGAGCAAATCCGTAAAGAACAGAATTTTTAACACCTGGTTAGTAAAAAAAAGGAATTATCTAAAAAAAAATCATACAAAGTTTTTGTAGGGTGACCGTCGGTTTGTTAGGATACTGAAACTATCATAAGACAATGTTCTCACTTAATATCAGTAATGATCTTCAACGCCGATAACTTTGCCGAGATCAAAAAATAAAAAAGTGTGGTTGTACGAAACCACGATGCGACTGAAATTTTTCAAAAAGTTATTTTTATTTTCGGTATTAAAATCGCGTTTTTAATATTAACTTGATAATTGGAAAATGCCAGTGATAATGCGAAATCAATGCTACACGCTCAGCTGATGCGAACCTTGGGGTCCGCCATATTGGCCATGGTTGCTCTGTCGGGGCACCTTAGATCTTAAACGAAAACATTAGAGGCGATTTAAAAAAAGTTCCACTTTAAAAAACTAGGAGAGTACGAGAACTAAGTATGGAGAGTAGAGACCAGCAGTACCATCTCTATGTATGACAAAATGTCCGTCCAATAAGGGCGAAGCTGCGACAGATAAAGGATAATTTTTTGAACTCAACAAAATTCACTCCTTCTATAACAACTATGTTATGGAGGTATGTTCACATCGTATTTTGTATGGAGCCAGCGCCATTCTGGCCGGTACTGGAATATCTATTTTCAGTAAACAGCACGACGCTTTTCCAACTTTCCGTCCATATGAGATGGTGCTCCGAATCTCTACTTTCCGTTAAATGAAGGCAGTTTTGACAGTATCAACAGCTGTTATTTTACAGAGTGTTTTTGTCTGTTAAACGATAGAGTAACTTCCTAATAATATAATATACTCTGTGGTAGGTATGAACGTGTTTTTCCGACAGAACAAAGGAAGTTGATCGTTCCGGATATGTGAAATATTTAAATTAATATTAACAAAATACATTGATTGCAGAGTACAAAAGCCTACACCAAAGTACAGAAATTTAAAACTGACTGAATAATTATTGAGTAACCATCAATAATAAAGTAAACAACATGGTCTGAAGATATAATGTAATGTACTGTATGTTACAGAAAAACTGCAAAAGGCACACAACTCGGTATATACTAATTGACAATATAACTCAGGAACTCCCAAAGTTTGCGCCGTAGTGACTGAAGGAGGGCGCCGTGAAGCGATTCTCGTTACAATACCCGAGACCTCAAATTAAGTATTACCGGATACAAATAAACTACTTAATTTCGAGCGCTCGCGTTACGCTTGCTAAGAAACTGTAAATTTAATATTCATATAAATACACAACATAGATTCATAACGTCGATGTTTTAATTTTTGTGCCTATGTACCTAATTAGTATCATTGTATCAATCTATTTGGATTAGCTATATAGGTTAGGGCGCCGCCAAATAACAAACATCTGTGTTCCGCGGACTGAAAAAGATTGGGCACCACATACCTAAGTTAACCATTTTTATGATTTTAATTTTTTCCCTATTGATAATACTTTATTTGCCAAGATGGTTTATCGGCATGATATTAATCTTTTCTAAATAAATTTCTTAATCTTTTTGAGCATTTAATTTAATCCATAATTCCATTTTATACTATTCAATTTAAAAGATCACAATGTTCACCACTACTTATAGTAGTATTGAAGGCTCAATAATGAATTCTTATTGAATATAGCATAACTTGTATTATATTAACGTTTCACGTTAATGAAAGTGTGATCGAACGCTCGTAACTATCTTGAGCTTTCCGATTAAGAAAAGCTTCTTTTTTTATTCATATTTATTAAAACATCAATACGACTTACATTAGATTATTTAAAAAATATTTAACTACATATAATAATTTTGTTCAAGCAAAACGAATTTGTTAATTGTCTTAGGCAATTAATAAACTCCTAATTTTATTTTTATGCTGTGTACAAAGTTACATGATGCTCGGTTAAGTAGTTTTCGCGTGAAAGCGTAAAAAACAAACTTACATTCACATTTATAATATTAGTATTTATAGTATTAGTAGTAATAATAATATAAACCGGATTTTTTTTAACAATCTAACTATAGTAACTTCCACTGAAATTACAAAAAATATTTTGTATTTCATAGCGCGTTTATTGAAGAAGGCTTTAGGCTACTTAATATATCGAAGCGACTAATAAGAGCAGACAAATCTTGAAGAAAATAAACAGCCTAAAACTTATATATACAGCTTATATTCAATTATAGCTTATGTTTTACGTTATATTGTCAGCCATTGTCCACTGCTGATAAGAGTTTTTAAACGCTTGATAATAACGAATGGTATATGGCCTAACGAATACTTAACGTTTCACGCCCATGGACGTGAGTTTGATTCCCTGCAACCATCTTGAGCTTTTTGATTAAGATTTTTTTTTTATTTTTTTTATTAATATTTTTTAATACGTCAATACTGCTTGCATTATATAAAAAATATTTAATTACGTATATCATTTTGGTTCAGCAAAACAAATTTGTTAATCGTCTTGAGCCATCAAATTAGCTCTAAATTTTTGTACTATTTTATTTAAAAGAGTATCTTAAAAATATTACAGATATCAAAAGATTGCACCACAAAATAATATGTAACTTATATATACAATATACATCTATAGTAATAATGAGTACTTTTTTTTTATATAGTTAAGGTTTAGCGTTATGGCCATAATCTCACCTGATCTTAAATGACGATTCGGCCCAAGATGATAGACACGCTAAACCTGTGAACGAACTGGCTCTTAAGTGCAAATGCCGGAACACGCCTATTGGTATTTGGCGGCAGATTTTCAACTTGAGGGTGGTAGCTAGCCATCGGGCATCAGAAAAAGCCCTACCATCATGCTATGGTTTCCTCACGATGTTTTCCTTCATCGAAAGCTCAAGCCCATTGTAGGTGGTTGGATTCGAACTCACTCACTCCTTTGACAAAATTCGTACACACTACCACTGAGCTATCATCGCTTCAATTGAATCGATTGAAGTTCATATTTCCAGTAATCAACCACAATGTAATTGAAGCCGTCAATAGAGTCGTATTAGACCTAAAAATACAACACGTTAATTTCCATTTTTCAAATATTTAGAATCAGTCCTTAGAGTATTCTTTTGTTGGAATCCCTTAATCTGAGGAACTACCAGATGGATGTAATTTTTGAAATTCGAATTTTGCTTCCAGGACAGTTACTGAGGAAGCCTATGCATAATAAAACTCTGTCTATCAGTTCCGTTACCATTTCATGCCTAAACCGCATAACTGATTCTTTATTTGTATATAGATGGAAGGGTCCTTAAAGAAGGTCGTAAGCAAATTTTTTTATAGAGAGAATTAATCTTGAAAGTGTTAAATGGTGGATGAGAGTTTATACGTGACGCGATTAATATAATAGTAGAAATATTAGTTCCTAGTAGATCTAAAAAATATGTGGCAGCATGCCTATCTGTTATACATAAGCCACAATGAAATATTTTGTGACAAAAAGTATTGAAAATGAAAAAGCGATATTGTACTTGGCATATTAATCGTAACTATCCAAAGTTATTTCATAATCAAAATTATTTTATGAAGATAAACGTTGCCCATTATAGCATGCTACAAGTAACAACTATTATACATATGTAACAATAAGTTGTTTTGTGATAAAAACGATTGAAAATTTAAATTAATAAATAAATAAAATTTGAGATTTAATTGAAAAAAACCGACAATTTTTTTTTCAGTCTCGAGTGAAAAAATGTTAGTTTTTGATGTTTTAAGAGCCCTCTCCAAATAACAACTAAAAAAAAAATTTAAGATGTCGCTCCAAATTTTATTAAATTTCAAATATCGTCACAAATCGATTTTTTTTTTAATTTTTTTTCTCGTTACGGTAAAATTTTATAGACCAAAAAACAATAAGTTTCTGAAAGTTTCAGTTCAAAATTTAAGTTATGAAAGGTGGCTCAAAATTTTTTTTAAATTATTAGTTCATTACTTTAGATTTTTTCGAGCGACCTTTTAATATTTAAATTTAAATTCCATACATTTTTTTTCTTTTATTTATTACAATAATAGATAAAAATTAAAAAAAAAATCATTTTTGACGATTTTTGAAATTTACAAAAATTTGGAGCGACCTCTTAAAAATTTTTTTAGTTGTTCTTTGGAGAGGGCTCTTAAAACATCAAAAACTAACATTTTTTTAACACGAGACTAAAAAAAAAATAGTCGGTTTTTTTGCGCCACCCTATTGGGCATATCATATTAATATTTAAGAACAATAGTTGGTTTATCATCAACACAACTTTTAACATCTAACATCATGTTATATGTTAAGAAATATTAGTAAAGTAACAAGTTTCAAAATTATTTAACGTTAAGACTGATTATTAAAAAAAGAAACCAATTTAATTATTGAGAGCCAGTTCCTTTACAGGTTTAGCGTGTCTACCAATTTGGGCCGTATCGTCACTTAAGATCAGGTGAGGTTATGACTAAACACTAAAACTCAACCAGAAAAAAAAATTTATTTGAAATAATGTTCTCTACAGACTGCGTTTTTTTCCACAATTACAACTATTCCTATAGGTGAACTCAAAAACCAAGAATTTGCCTAAATACGAGTTTTAATGTAATCGCTAATGCCGTTTCCGAGATACGCGAAATTGATACTAATATACAAAAGAATTGTGTATATTAGTGTGATTTAATAGTAGATATGAGATAGATTTATAAAAAGTTCAATTTCACGTCATAATTTGCTTAAATAGCTTATGTTGGACCCGATTAGAAGTTCGCAGACTCGCAAACTTTGTTCTGTCTCGCAGGGTTCTTATGGACTAATTTTGCGGACCATTTTTACGTGGGCGAAATGAATTTATTGATTCCCTCGCGCAACGAGTAAACTCTTTACCCGGGTACAGGTCAAGGTTGGGTCTAAAAATAATATAAACGGTATCCCTGGACTCTGCCAACACGGGAGTTTGAAATGTCCTTACCGTCCTCTTCGCGTCAATGTACCAAATCCAACCTACAGGAAACATCTTTAGGTGACCTCGTCGAATAAAATAAAAAAATGGGATTACAACAATTCCAAGTCTTCGGAGCTGGATAATTCAATATTTGTTCATAGTGAATTGAATTATCTTTTATATATAGAAAAAGAATATATTTCTTGGAAAGATATATATTTACAACCAAAGATTTGATGAATAATAACATATTTACAAATAATTAAGAATTCATTTGTTTTTTTTACTTATATTTCATTATTTTTAGTTCCTAAAGAAAAAATAGAATTGAAAGATGTATAATTGAAACCAAAGATTTATAAAATACTAGCTTTTACATGGGTTTTCGCTCGCAATAATATTGATTTTGTCAAACAAATCGGATGACGCATATAAATATTCCTGTAAAGTTCCCGTCTATTTCTATATCAAAATTCATCAAAATCGATTGAACGGTTTAGGCGTGAAAGCGTAACAAACAAACAAACTCACTTTCGCATTGATAATATTAGTAAGTATAACATTATAACATCTTGAAAGCTTAATTTATTTTTAAATAGTTATTGTATTCTCTGTAAATTTTATTTAAGAAATATAGTGTTTAGGGATACAAGCATTAATCGGCATAAAGCTATTTATTGTACCTATCAAGATAAAGTGACTAATATAGTATTATACAATTACGTACCCCCATTATTGTAGCAATGTGTACAGCCATTTAAATCTTCACCTCCGTACTGAGTTGGGGTATACAACTCGTAAGGATTGTAATAATACATAACACAACCTCTGTTAATATCGTTAGCACTACCGAAACAACAATCAAGGCTCGGGTCGCAGCAAATACATTTATTATCCATTGTACTATTAAACGCGCACCTCACTTATGTATAAACACGTATTTCCCTATTAATTTTCACAAACATAGACACAAACATACGTAATTCAATAATAAATAATAAAATAATAACGTTTTTAAATAATCTCTATATATGTATTATTTAATCAATTATATTGCACTTCTATACAAAACGCGGCCATCTGCAAACGCGTTTAGGAGATACTACCTTAAGATTGTTTTGTGTGACGTAGGCAATAGAACTACCCCCTTATTGTCAATTTTAAACATCATCAAACATCTTACGTACGAGACTTAAGTTTTTGCTTACCAATCAAAAAGGCGCGGCAAAATTCAATCTCTCTTACTCCCAAAAATCAGCTTCAACTCTTCAACAGAAGGTCAGGCTCCTTTTGTTTTTTATAGTTTGGTGTTCAGCGTCATGGCTACAGCTCACTTGATGTTAAATGGCAATGTGGCTCAAGCTGGTGGACACGTTAATCCTGTGGAGGGACTGGCTCTCAAGTGCATCTTCCGGAACACACCTATAAGTATCTGGCGGCAGATTTTCAACTTCAAGGTGGTAACTAGGGCAGGGAATGTGTAGAAGGGTAATTTTCTAAGGGCAGCCCATCGCCGTTGCAGTAATGCACAGGTCCTTGGCGTTCGTATGTGACCAGCGTACGTCACGGTACATCCGTAGAGTTGTGTGGATCTGTCGTATTATACCGGTTAGATAGGAGAAGTCGGAAAGACTGCAAGTCCGAGCGTCCATTCCCTCTAGAGACTACAACACGGCAAGTACGGGTGAGTAGCATCCGGTGAATCACCACATGTCCCATGTTGATTTCAAACAGCAATTTAATAAAATAAATGGATGGTAGTTAGCCAAGTGGGTATTAGAAAAAGCCCTATCACCATGCTATGGTTTTATCACAGTTTTCCTTTACCGAAAGCTCAACTGCTTTGCAGGGACGCAAACTCACATCTTTTGACACGCTACCAGTCCAGTCCCACTCCTTTGAACCGATAGTTGAAGTTTTTCTTTAGGGGCTTGGATAAATTTTCGGTTCTTTTTATCGGCAACTTCGGCGGAGTCTGGGTTTCCGTTGAGGCGATGATTCAGGACTGGGCAGGTAAGGATTCCATCCTGTTCTCTAGTGTTCTTGGATGGCTTACCCTCGGCGGCGCGTCATTGGGAAGAGCCATGAAGCTGCCAGCTGAGGATTTCCTAGCATAACTGGTAGTGGAGCGAAGTCCTCAGTCCTTCGTCCAGAGAACCCAGTCCGGGGACAGTACTCGCGTGGCGATTCCTAGCTACGCGCCCAAAACACGGGGCAGTACTTGGCACTACTTGCAGGATATGTTCTTCCGCATTTTGCACAGGTAGCTGGCTCTTTTATTGGGCGTTAGTACTCGTGTGCGATATAGTTCCTCGAGATAGGACTGGATAATTCATTATTACTCTCTCCATCCGGGGGAATGAAATGTGCCGCTTGCTTAAAGGGGCGTGCACTGAGTGCACTTCCTATTTTTTTGGGCAACTGTCGAAAGTGGCGTGCCCAATTGGACAGACTTTCCACGAGGAGTGGCGGATATCTCCTTTGGTCCGGTGGTGGTGCCATGTTCGACGCGTTCAGCGGAACAGTATGCTGGATAAGCGCATACAGCGTGGATTGCGGGGCACTCCCCACATTGGCGGGGCTTGGAATTCAGGGCCGGCTGACCGGCTTTGGAGGGTTGTTGCTGCTTACGATGGCTTTTCTGGGCAGTCACTGGTGCAGGGGTGCAGGCGCGTGGGTGGCTGGACAGCGTGTGTAGGCGTGGCTGCTACGTTGGCCGTCGACGTTGATGGCTTCGACTCCGGTTGCCGTGTTGTCATCGTCTTCATAGGAAGGTGTTGCGGCGGCGTCAGAGTAGGTTGCGTGGGCGTAGGCGGCGTGGGAACAATGATTTTTAGTTCAACGCGAACGATTTTGCGGACACAGTTAGTATAGATAAAGATCATTGTGACTATACGGTTGGAATAGGGACTTAAATATTATATACAGTATTATTACTGTATTGTATAAAGTAGCTTGGTAAAAAACATTGTTTTTTTTTGTAATATGTAAAAGTTAAAAGTGGTTACTGTGGGTTATCCTTTACAAATAAATATACACCATCGCGGACTTCTTTATCGATCGTTTAAAGACATACACCTCCGTAGTACATTAATTTAATCTATCCCGTAAGGTTTAGCCAGCGTTTGCAAAAGATATGTATATTTTTTGTTCACATTTCATTTCTTCGTCGAATTAAAAAATCTTTGCCTACTAGAAGTATGGTATAAAATTCAAACACCATTAAAAAATAAAAAATAAAAAAACAGAGTGGTGTCGCAATATTTTTTTTGGTTTGTATGAAGTAATGATTACATAAAATTTAAAAATCAAAATATTTTTGCATATTCACAAAATTGACGGCGAGCTGAATCAATTGTCTAAAGTTTTATTTTCCCTGAGTGATCGGGAAGTACCTCAAAAATCATGGCAAAAATATATGTCGTTTTTTGCTGTCGTTCTTCATTGTTACCCTTTCTCGGTGTAGCCACGCGGCCCGCAAACAAATCGGAACGATCAGAACTCCGTTCCCAAAGCTTTATGTATATTCACCGGGAAATGTAATATTATTTCAGTTCAAAATTTTGTCCGTGAAAATCAAACGCACTGCTACTTTACGTGTTGATGCTTTATTTGAACAATATATTTTTGATACTATATTATGAACATTTTTACACAATAATTGTAGATTGACTTCAATCGTTAACGTTCTTTGTTGTGTACAAATATTTGGGAATACGGCAAATACAAAGAATAGACCTTTATATTACACGTACACATTTTAGAGAAATAATGGCTATATATATATATAGATATTTGTAAAACAGGTGATGGCCTTCAAAGGAATATCTTCTATTCGTCTTGACTTCTTTATCTGTAATGAAATAATTCTTAATTTACAATATGTTTTTCTTTTATTATATTGTGGCAAAGTAATGTACTTAATGTTTCTCATATCATAGTTAAAATGTTCCTATACGCTAACTAGGCTTTAAGCCTAGGTCGTCGAGATAATTAGTGGCCTACGTCCAATTTGTTGGTAAATTTAAAATAACGCTATTCTAAAACAGTGAATACTAAAGCACTGGACCGAAAATAAGGAGAAAGTCTTAGCATAAACCTAATAAACAAATATAAAACTGTATTGGTTAAGATAAACGCAAGAGGTGGAAGGGTGTCAATGGTTTAGCATACGATATATTTTCATCTAAATCCGGCCCTGATGACTAGGTTACATAGTGCAGCCCCCACAGCGTCCGCTCTAGCGATTATGTCGCCTCGGGCAAAGAGACAAATTGCCGTCCCTTAGGAAATATATAATATTCATTGATCAGAGAAATACCATATATCCATAGCACCGAATATTCAAATCATTTCAAGAAACGCTCTTTAGAAACTTGAATATAGTCTCAATATATATATATATAATGCAATATAATTTTTTAGCAAAAGAAACGACTGATATCCGAAATATCATCTTTGTTGGTAAAATTTACCATATCAATTTTACAACCAACCGACCACCGCATCGCCCCAGCCTACGAACAAATAAATAAATAAAAAGCCAAAATTACCTAATGTTTCACATTGTCACCTTCAAAGGTTGGGTTCGTTGCGCCCTTCAAATCTTTCATTTTCGTGTTATCGAAAACCATTCGTTTCTGGAAACAAAATTAATATTAGCCAATCAGTGGGAATATTTGCGCATTGATGTAATCAAACATGAAACAGTTCATATTTGATTAATTTTCTAAAGAGATTATATTTATTATTGAATTAATAATAAAAAAATATATATTTAGTTTATATATTAGTTAATAAAGTCTTTAATAGATTTTACCTCTTACATGGTATTGAGATTCTTAATAAAAGGACACTCTTTATAATGAAAAAAAGATGTGAAAATCCAAAAGTGCCTCATTTTTTATTGTTTATTTAATAACAATCAAACCACATCGAATCAGGCCGTGAAATGTAATAGGGTTCTATTCCTAATTATACTGAAGCGTAGGTAAAAAAAAGACTCGATTAGTAAAGTCTTTCGGTCGTTATCGTGATAACGTACAGTATCCGCACATACAGACACACGGACGTCCAAGACAGAACGTTTTGAATAGTTTTTTAAATAGTTTTAATAACAAAAATGGCATCAAAAATATCATGAGTGTTAAAAACAATGTTTTTCTTGATATATGTACGTATATATCATTTTACAAGTGCAATATATGATGAATAGAGATATTTTAAGTTTGAAAAATCTGTTGTTTTGCTTGAAGTGACAGTAGCATCCACGTCAACGCTTCGCTTATGAGGCGTGCAAAAATCCTTATGATTACATATAACATATACAAACCTTCGATCTGTACACTTCGTTGGTCAATGATTTTATACCAGAGAAATGGTTTTCAATGTCATTTAACTTCTTGCCTTCGGTTTCTGGTAATATGAAATAAAACACCGCACTGGCACTCAAACTGGAACGTAGGAAACATAATATAAAAAACATATGTGTATTTTCTGTTGATGTTTACAAACTTGGCGGACCCGTAAGCAGACTTTATCCAGCCGCAGATAACTCTAGTAAAAATAACAAGTTACATATATTTTGCGTAAACATAAATATTCACAACAACTGATTTGTGATATGGCCTCGACCTTTTTTATATCTAGTAATAATATATATTTATTAACGTATCTATCTATTAACGTATGATCTATTAATACGAGCTTCATATAAAGTTGTAAATAATTCACACAATATTTTTTTATATTCATTTTATGAAAGCATGAAATCTATTCTTTGAACTGAACTTCATATAATAAATTACTATTTGTTTATATCAACCCCAAAAAACGTAAAGCAAACTGAGCTCTAAAGATTTTCTTTTCTAAGATATTAACTGCAGATGGCGCTAGTAGTAACGATATATGAGTGTAGTCTGGTTGATATCTGGTCAATATCTGGTTGATATCTGGTTGATATATGTAAATATGTTAATGTTAATGGTATAATGTTTATTGACAAACACTACATACCGTCATCTATTTTACATACTTTTTAAAAAAATAATTCTACCAAATTTGAGGCCTTTCAAGTATTACGGAAGCACCAGAATGTGGGGTCGTTGCTTAACTTATGTTTGATGACATGGTGGCTGTTCTCGGCAGTGAGTATGTTAGTAATATTTAATGTTTCGCAAAATTTAATTAATTGAAATATCTTACCATATGGTAACCCTACTTGTGTATGCACGATAGCGAAAATAATGTATGCCGGGATTCGCTAAAATACTTGTCAATAATTGCTCATTCTAATGAGTTATTTTATGAAGACTTTAAAAATATATATGTACGTATATCAACGTTTAATTAAACATAGGAAGGGGAGGTAAGAACTTGGCTTGCTTTTGCTGACAAGGAGAAGAGGAGGTAGGGTATGAAATTACTATCATTCTGCATACGTAGTACTTGAATGACCCCTTCGGCTGTGCAGGGTACGAAATACGAGCATTGAGATGTTTGTTGACGTGCGTCGGAAAGGAACTCCTTAAGTCAAAACCCATGTCAAAGGTTTCGTGATCTACTGGAGTTTCCCTCTGTAATACTCGATAAAATTCTAAATTACAGGATAGCCATACTTCATACCTAATTAGTCCATAGAGACCGTACGTTCCCCATATAGATAAGCTGTCGACCATTTCGATGTACAACTTGTTTGTGAGAAATGCGAAAATATATCCGACTGCACTGGCGAGGCCCGCGCCTCCTGACCTCGTTTTTGTATTGAAAATCTGCAAACAAATTAGTTTTTTTTATATATTTATTAATACTTAAAAGGGGAAAAGTTTGTTTGTTCGTTTGTCTACCGGTCGGATTTCAACAATTATTTTTGTATTTCATAGATCAATCAATGAGGAATGATTTAGGCTATTTAACTTCAAGTTACCTACTAGACACTAAAACATCTTAAAAAAGTCTTAGTTTCAAGCGAAAGAAGTCGCGGGCACAGTTAGTATATATGTATATACTATGTATTCGATGTTAGAAGAAGTGAATCTTAAGAGAAAATTGAAATATTTTTTAAAGTACAAATGAAACAAACATACCGTTTATTTACAGTAGACATTAACGGAGTGCATAGAGTTCGGTGTTCATTCTAGACATTTCCATCTTTTACATATCAATTCACACTCAAATAGCCTTTTGGTGTCAAAACTCACTTGATATCGATAATGTGTGCGGCAAATCGGTAATGTGCTTTCAGACTTTCTTGTAAAGCCTAAGTGAAATGGAACGTAAAGTATCTAAGGCCGTTTCAGGTATGTCGAGATGCTGATAAGAGGTTCGTGACAAATTTTTGGCGGGATTTTAATGTGTCAAATTGTGATTTTTTTTATTCATATACTTAGTTATTTAGCCCTGTATCGTGTAATGGTTACATTTTACGTGACGTGGTGTAGGTGAAGAGCATAAATAAAGAGAAGTATGAACAATCATTCGAAACATGGTATATTCGTTGCCACAAAATCTCCCAAGGTGACTTCAACAAGAGAGTTACCATCTTGTTGTAGATAGTTTCTTCTGCCGAAAATACTCAAATCTTATTACTTGAAAATGGCAGTAATAACCTCTGAAGAAGAACTGAGTTGCCAAGAATAAGATGGAAGCCGATGAAGAGACGTTCGTGGTGTAGGTTGTCTATTCATATGTTCAGTGTGCCTTTTGTAAAATAATTATATTTTTGCATTTGAAAACGTTTCAAAGTTAACTCGAATCAGACATATATCTAAACAGTTTTGTTAAATAAATCAAAGCAGATACGTATCTACTTACCTCACCAATTAATATCCAAGGTAGCATTCTTATGCCCGTATGTGTAAACAATGCTAGAAGCATCAACAACGTTGTTGGTATCCACGAATATGGGTTTTCCTAAAATATTTTGACAATATTAATTTTATAAAAAAGGAATCAGATGTTAAGACTAATTGAGTTTCTTGTGAGTTCTTATCGATGGTCGGGATGTCTCTCGAACCGGTGATAATGACGTTACGGACGTAGGTGACTTCTCAGGGGCCCAAATTGAATAAAGTGTTTTTGAAGTGAAATTTGCAGACCTGTGATTTGATAAGTGAGAAATGGACATTGACAGAAAGCTACAATGCATTCTTTTGAGTTCATCGCTCTTCCCCTTTATGTCTCTGAAACTAAGTCCTTTTTCTTCTTTACTAGATTTTACGTGCGGCTTCGCTCGCGTTAATATTGGGTTTTCAATCAAATCAAATTACACAATAAAAAGTTTTATACAAAGTTTATCTCTCCCTTTCTTCAACTTCCAAAAAGGTTTGCGCGAGAACAAGGAGCCTATCACCGTCTCCAGGTTACTATCTATCTCTATATCAAAATTCATCATAATCGATTCAGCGATGTATGCGTGAAAGTGTAACAAACAAACAAACTCACTGTCGTATTTATAATATTATTACGATGATGTTGTAAAAAAGTTTCCCTTGTACAAGGTAAACGATGCTCGATGCGAATTTATTTTTGTTACTTTCATTTGGAATCTCAGGGGTTTTTGTAATACAAATAACAATATATCTATAATTGAATACCCTTTATATACATTACCAAATCATTATTAAGTTGATTCTCTTTCTGGGTTGTGTTCAATATCGGGTTCATGACTGAATCTTTATGAGGTATTCCATACTGTAACAACGTAAAATATAGTTCAAGTTAATTTAGTCAACAAATACCATATATTGTCATATTGTAACCGACTAGAGAGACGATTAAACATACAGAACGCTTTCCAAACCATTAGAATGAATTTATCCAAACCGTAATTTCAGAAATGGCAGGTACAAACCGTTTAAGCTTATATCTCAAATTTCATCTCTTCAAATTTTATTGTCACTGCGACAGATAGCATATATAAATCTCGAGGTTCTATTCCATCTCTTTACATAAATTCATTGAAATTGTTTCCACGTAGAAGGCGTTGTGGAAACGAAACAAACAGAGTTTGAAGCAATGAATAATAGCTCAGTGGTAGCATGTGCGTACGGCGCGTCAGTGGACTTGAGTTTGAATCCCTGTAATGAGCTTGACCCTACGTTGAAGGAAAACATTGTGACGAGACCATACCATGGTGTAATGCTTTTTGTGATGCTGGTATGGCTAGCTACTACTTTAAGTTGGAAATCTGTCGCCAAATATCTATAGGTGTGTTCCTGCCGTTGCACTTGAACCAGTACCTCCACTAGGCTTTCCAACATCGTGGGCCACATCGTCACTTAATATCAGCTGAAATAGGTGCAATATTTATGAAATAATATATGAGAGTGGGTAAAGCTCAGGTGCAAATACAAAGAACTTAATAAACCAGTAAAATGTAAATTTGTTCGATCGAAAAAATTACAAAATTAAATGTGTATCGGTTTGCATATCACAATTTCACATTTACACTCTAAAACAATTGACTGATTTTTTGGATTATAATTTATAATATTATCAACCTATGGACCGCCAAAGACCGTGAAACTATGACGTCACAAGTCTATGAGGGTTGTGAACGCACTGTAACCGAACTTATTATGCTGTCGGTACAGCAGTAGGTTGAAGCGATGATAGCTCAGTGGTAGTGTGTACGACTTTTGTCAAAGGACGTGAGTTCGAATCCAAGCACCTACAATGAGCTTGAGCTTTCGGTGAAGGAAAACATCCTGAGGAAACCATAGCATGGTGGTAGGGCTTTTTCTAATGCCCGCCTGGGTAGCTACCACCCTCAAGTTGTAAACCTGCCGCCAAATACTAATAGGTGTGTTCCGGCAGCTGAACTTGAGAGCCAGTTCCCCTACAGGTTTAGCGTGTCCACCATCTTGGGCCGTATCGTCACTTAAGATCAGGTGAGATTATGGCCATAATGCTAAAACCTTAAAGGTCATGCATTTGTATGTGACCTCACAGACTAAGCCCCAATCTAGCATCAATGACTTAGCTTGTTTTCTACTCACATTACGAATGTATAGATCGTAACCGGCCACTAGCAGGCAGCAAACACCCGCTCCGATTGTTGAGAAAAACGTAAGTGGCCTCTTCCCTGTGTAGTGGACAAACAGGACGCACGAAACCGTCCCCAATATCTGCAGTATGCCCAGGATCAAAGTCGCGTGGTATTTGTCCAACGGTGCGTCGAGCATCTGAAATATGGGCACTGCATACGTCTGCAGCACCGGAAAATGGACTAATTAATTTCAGGACAAATGTATTTAGGTTTTGATGGATTGGTTTTTTTTTATATCAAATTTCTGTAGCTTGGTTAGGTTTGTCATTGTCTAGCAGTTTGCTGTGTAATCAAGGAAGAGTCGGCTGAGTGCAAACTAGAGTTTGTTTTAATACTCAATAACGTTCACGATTCACTTGATATCCCAAGGGTAGCTTTCATATTAGGTGTGGTGCGAATGTGGTCAGTGGTAATAAAGAATTTGCATGTTTTGTGGGTTTTTTCCTGCATGCGCATAAAGATTCTAGGCCTTAGGGTTCTGGCCGATTAAACCAGGGCCAGAGTGTTCTATGGCCCTTGACTCAGTCCGTCCTGTGGACGAACATCTCTGTGGGGTGCATACCGTCTCGGTTGGGTCCCAGATAAAAATAACTTAGCGATTCCCACATAACCCTCTCAGTCCCCCCGTGCTGGAGGGGCAGGCGTATTTTTTTTTATACTTAAGGTTTTAACCTCATGGCCATAATCGTCACCTGACCTCAAGTGACGATACGGCTCAAGTTGGTAGACACGCTAAACTTGTGGAGAAACTGGCTCTCAAGTGTAGCTGCCGGAACACACCTATTGGTATTTGGCGGCAGGTTTACAACTTGAGAGTGATTGCTAGCCAGGCGGGCATTAGAAAAAGCCCTACCACCATGCTATGGTTTCCTCACGATGTTTTCCTTCACCTAAAGCTCAAGCTCATTGTAGGTGCTTGGATTCGAACTTACGTCCCTTGACGCGAAGTCGTACACACTACCACTGAGCTATCATCGCTTCAAAATATGTATTATATGTAAATGTATTTGCACATAACAAAAAGTTTATAGGTATTATTATATTTAAATCGAAAGCTACACCTGTCATAATTACCTGCAGTGTGGTCATACCACTAAAGTTTCCGACGAAAAATGAATATCCGATAATAAAAAACGGTATCAAAAAGCTTCTTTGCGTGTAATGCGACACTTTCTCTGTAAGAGATTCCTCTATTGGTTCGTTATCTGAAAAAAAAAGGCAAGGTTATAATTAAAGTATATCAAAAATTTCTGAACCGTCTTCAAGATAACAAGGAAAACTTTCAAAAGTAAAAAAAAACTGCAAAAACTATTTCTTTATTGTCTCACTTTACAAATCATTTATAAAATAAATTAAATATTATATACGCTACCTAATAATCTATTTGAAGTTGGTGCCAACTCAAATTCATAGTGCCCGGTACAAAGTTATGTGCCATAACGCGCCCCTGATACTATTTGTGCATTAAGAATATTTAGTTCTTATTATATACTTTAGTAAATCCATAAATAATTAAGTCAATTGTTTTTTACGGCTACGAAAATAAATTGATGTTACATACTAGCTGTGCCCGCGACCTCGTTCGCGTGGAACTAAAAATTATTTATTAAAGATTGTTCGCGGAACTTTAGCTTTTTTCTAAAATAAAAGTAGCCTAGACAGCTCCTCATAACATCAGCTGTGTACCAGTGACAGTCACATCGTAATTGATCTAACTGTTTCAGAAATTAGCTGGATCCAGCAGACAACCAGATAAAAAAAACAATAAAAATGTTCGTGTTTTTTTATTTTTTTATGGAAGTTCCTGTCTATACTTCCATATACATTTAGTAAGAAGCTGATACTTTGACATTACAAACAGACACTTCAATTTTATTTATTTATATAGATGGCTAATGACGAATGCCATTGGGGTGCTTGTGCCACCGAGAGGGACGATACTCGAGTACGTCCATCGCACCCTGGGCTGTCATTATCGGTTCTGACTTCACTAACTGGCCAATCATTTCGCCACGACTGAAGCACATTTTTAGATAAAATATGCACCGATATTTAAAAAAAAAAAGATAAACGCCTACCTTTCCCGGTCTTAAAAAGAGCTTGAATATCTCTAAGTTCTTCTTCTACTGCATTAGGGCTCGTCCATCCGCGCAACCATTGTAAACTCTGAAACGTATATTTTATAATAATAGCTGTAGCGATCGACGATGTAATATAGAATAGAAAAAAGCTGGGCAGGCATCTAAACCTATACACCGACACTTTGTAAAGTAAAAAATACGATTTTTCTGGATACATAGGTTCTATAGATGTATATATTACTTAAAGTTCAAACTTTGTCACCGAACAAGATATCTTTATATTTTATCACTAGCGATAAAGCTTTTGAAGCGATGATAGCTCAGTGGCAGGGTGTACACTTTCGTGTCAATGGACGTGAATTCGAATCCAACCACCTACAACGAGCTTGAGCTTTCGGTGAAAGAAAACATCGTGAGGAAACCATAGCATGGTGGTAGGGCTTTTTCTGATGTCCATCTGACCAGCTACCACCCTCAAAATGAAAATCAGCCACCAAATACCAACAAGTGTATTCCGGTAGTTACACTTGAGAGCCAGTTCCTCCATAGGTTTAGCGTGTCTACCAACTTGGGCCGTGTCGTCACTTAAGATCAGGTGAGATTATGGCCTTAAAGCTAAGCCTTAGTTAAAAAAAAAAACAACACGTCTCACGTCTTATTTGCAGTAAATAATAAAAAAGGATTGTTATAAAGTTAATCGGTACCTTTCTTGCATCGTCATGCCGTTGTCTTGAAACCAACCAGTACGGTGACTCTGGGACGAAGCACAACGCGACAACGGCTAATACCTAAACAAACAATTATTTATTAATAAAAATATTGTTGTATGAAACGACGATGGAAGATAAATTTTAGTCGGCTCGCACTGAAAATTTGGAATTTGAAAATTGTCTCTGGCAACACGAGAGTTTGAAGTGGCATGTGGTAACTCATCGGATACAAATCACCCAACACTACCCACTAAAATATGGTGCATTTTAGTGGGTAGTGTTGGGTGATTTGTATCCGATGAGTTACCACATGCCACTCACATTTTTGACCTGAGCCCGTGTAATGTGTCTGCGCGTTGTGACGAGGAAGCTCATAAAGGGACTGGGACTTTAAACACTATGTTAAAGTAAAGGATGGCTTAGCAAGGCAAGCTTTAGAAAAAGCCCTACTAGCATGCTATGATTTCATCACGAGGTTTTCCTTCAGCGAAAGCTTAAGCTTACACACTACCAACTCAGCTATCATAGCTTCAAAACGTTACAAACATTCAAAACGTTTACAAGAATGGTAACGATTAAGAAAATATATTTGAAAACACACTGTGAATATAATGTTGATCAGAGCAACTGTCCTCCAGTAGAAGAACAGACCGAGGAGGAATTGCGTGAACACTCCCATTATAATAGAGAAAGTGCTCGTTGCTGCCAGGGCACCTCGCAGATGTGGCTGGGTCACCTCAGCTACGTATGTTAACACCTGAAACAAGCACATAGCAGTTAATTTCATTTACGACGCCATTCTTTCAAAAAACTCTATCAACAACATATTTTAAAAAGTACTTTCCTATTAGTTTGCAAGGCAGATAGAAAGAGATCTAATTCTTCTATTACCCCTAGTAGGACTGGAGTAATCTAAATGCGGAATAATTCACCAAGTAATTCTATATCAATTATACTACTCATTGACTTATCAAGATATCTCAAAAACCACTAGACTTGAAAATTGACATGGATATTTATTTTAGGACGTGGACGCACATTAAGAACAGTTTTCACGATTACGCGCAGATGACAAGAAAAATACGAACGAAGTCAGGGGAATCAGCTAATATTTGTATACAGCGACAATAGCTTAGTTATAGTATGTTTGGATAATACATCAATTGGAGTTGGAATGCCTGCAATGAGCTTGAGTTTTCTTTGAACCTAAACGTTATGAAGCTACGGTGACACCGTAGGGCTACTTCTAACGGGCGCTTGACTTAACTTGAGTAATGTACTTATCTCTTAATACGATTAGTAGTTTTATGGTCGATTTACTGGCTTCTAGAAAGGGCAAATCATGATTTACCAAGCTAAGCAAATTATATGCCTAACATTACGTTACACTAAGGAAACTCTCAGTAATATAAATCAGTTTTAACAGAAAAGCTTCACACCTAAAAAGGACTACTGTGAAGTGATAATTCCCGTCTAATATGTCTCTGTGTTTCTTACCACATTCATATATCGAAAGATCTCTAAAAGCTCTCGAGTGACTGTGCTCCCGCGATACAGTGGCACTCTACATCACTGAAACTACATCGTCACACCGCATACCATCCATGCACACCCACACTATCGATAAGGTCGTGCTAGGGTCACTAAATTAGTAAGATAGGGCCTGTTCGTTAGTTATTCGAATGCTTTCTTTACTTTCCGACAGCAGCCCAAGCCGAGGTTCGGCCATCCTGGCACCCTTACGCTCGCTGCCTCGGAGCTAAGTGCCCTCAGCACTCGCACCAAAAAGGTCGGTGAAGCTGTCAAAGCCCCTAAGGCTAACAGCGTACGTCAAGTCGAAAAACAAAAGATCTCTAGAACTATCAAAAGTACCGAATTGAAATTTGGCATACATACTTGAGTAACAATTAAGACTAAGACTATATTTTACAACGACCAGACGTTAAAAATTAATGGGAAAACAAGTACAAACTTACAAGGTCACACAATATATTTAAAAGAACTTACAGGCGCCTCTAGAAGTCCTCCCGCTAAGCCCGTGAGGAACAAAGCCCCGTATAAATGCTCTGTTTTAGACGAAAAGTGGAACAGCAGCCACGCCACGAAGAACGGAAGATTAACCATCTGCATCGCCCGTTTTCTTCCAATAGGCGCCGTCACAACGCCCGATAGCGCGCACCCCAGCGGCACCACGATGTAATTCATTGAGCCTAGAAATGTATTTACTTTCTGCATCCCGTTTCATTACTACGTGAAGTTCAAGCCGCCATATACTTTAAACAATCACTGCATTTACGCTGTTTCTATTTCTAATACTAAAACATCTTTAACTTTCCTCTAAAGCAGCGTTGGCAGTTTTCTCCCAAATTTGACTGGGCTGGGAGAAAAACACGTGTGGTTAAGATGAGTTTTAACGCGCGTCGGAAAAGGGCCCCCTTAAACCTACACTGTGTCATTCGGGAACTGCTCGGAGTTTCTCTTTTTGCCACACTATATACCAAGCACTCGCGTGGTATATCCATGGGTTGCTAAGAAGTTCATCTCAATATTAACTTTGGACTCTTGGTCCTAAATACTTTTTTAATGCGAAAACATGAGTTTGAAACAGTGTGTAAATGGTTAATATGACATATTATTAAGATAGGGCATTCTCACAATACATTTAAACTATAACATATGTATATGCTAGTAAAGTTGTTTTGAGACTTACTTATCCACGATATTTCGGTTTTTCCCAAATGTAGCACTTCATTATCACTAGGCTGTTTAACAGCCGGTATCACTATTGTTGTAAATCCTAATGTCATTCCGTAACCTAAAAAAACAACATATAAAGCGCTTTATTACAAATTGTCTAATAGTCCTAATATATATATATATTATAGTAGGGTTTTTCTATTGCACGCCTGGCTAGGTACCACCTTTAAGTTGAAAATTTACCGCCAAATACTCATAGGTGTATTCCGGAAGTGGCACTTGAGAGCCAGCCCCTGCACAAGTTTAACGTGTCTATCATCTTGGCTCGTATGTCACTTAACAACAGATGAGATTATGACCACAACGCTAAACCTAAAAGCTTTAAAAATATATAATAGTATAGTATATAATATAAACATTCTATATCCACTATTTAAAGTTGATAATCGCAACTATCCGGACAGGCATTAAATATTAAACAAGTGTAAACTGGCTGGCCAGGCGGAAGTTGTAAAATGGGGAATTGAATTTTTAAATTATAGATACTTTTATTGAAATATTCAGGTAAGTTCTTGATTCCTTACCACCCTCAAGTTGAAAATCTGTCGCTAAATACGTATAGGTGTGTTCCGACACCTTGCACATGAGATCCTGGCACTCTTTAGCGCATCCACCACCTTGGGCCTCATCGTCATTTAAGTTCAGGTGAGATTGTTGCCACAACGCTATACATAAAAAACTGTAAAAATGACACCCAATAAAAACGGATTTTACTATCAGCACGGTTGAAAGAAAAAACACGAACGAAATCGAGAGCATCAGCTGGTTAATAATATGCAGGTCGTGATAAAATATATGCATTTCTTTATCTCATGTACCGACGCTGTCATTTATTAAGTAGGTAAGTTTATCAATATGTTATTGACCACTTCTATATGAGATTGTACAGTGAATTTATAAATACTGGCGGCCCCGGCAGACATTATCCTGCAAAGCATAAGAACCAGCTTATACTTTTAGTTACGTAGTGAGCTATAAAACAATATTTATATAATATGGATGTTTTGTATCTGATGGTAAATTATTATCGTCGCTTATGGAGAGCTGCAACACCAGAGATATTAAAGCCATGTTTTTTTTTAATATTTACGGTTTAACTTTATGGCCATAATCTCACCTGATCTTAAGTGACTATACGGCCCAAGTTATATAACTATACGCTAAACCTGTGGAGAACCTGGCTCTCAGGTGCAGCTGCCGGAACACACCTATTGACATTTGACGGCAGGTTTACAACTTGAGGGTGGTAGCATTTGAAACAGCCCTACCACCATGCAAATCCCCTACCAACCCAATGCATGTTGCTGACCTTGAGGAAAAGGGCTGATTCTCGGTCACTATACCGGAACACAAAGGCTCATACCGAACCTTTATTCAGTCTAAACTCGAGCATGGTCGTTATCCAGCCGGGCAAAAACCCTACCACCAAGCAGTGACGGGTGAAGAATTATATGGTTGACTGTCGCGAACAAAACTAAATGTGGGACACGCTAAGCCTAATGGACACTGGTTCTCAAGTGCAACTCTCACAACACACCTATTAGGTATTTACCGGCAGATTTTCGACATGAGGGTGGTACATAGCCAGGCCGCCATTAGATAATGCTCTACCGCCATGCTATAATTTCATCATGATGTTTACCTTCACCGAAAGATCAAGATCACTGTAGGTATTCGAGCTTACGTCCATTGATGTGGCGTCCGTACACGCTACTAACTGGACTATTTTCGCTTCAAACGCATCAACTGTTTCTTGATAATTGCTTGAAAATCAGTTCGGTAGTTTTTGAATTTTTCCCACGCAAACGGACGTATAGACATGCCGCAAGGACTTTGTTTTTATTCGTATAAATTATGGCTGTAATGGTTTTATGAGAAGTTCTTTATTTGACTTGGAAAGAGATAGATAAAAATATATTGGACATTAAGGTGAAATATTTTGTTACATACCATGTCTACTTTTTATTAATATGTAAACTTAATAATACTACGTACTTTAAATTAATGAGATGATTCAAATACGAACAATAAATACAGTTTGAATTTTGATAAGTTGCTGTGTGCTACAGGAAGTGATATATACTTAATAGTTTATATAATAATATACTCGCCAAATTATAATTAGTTAGTAGAAGTAAATTAATCAAGTTAGTATGATTGCATTCATAAAAGCTGTTGTATTGATCTTAAAAAGTTGGTGTAATAATTATAAAAAAAGTTGTTTATTTGATTAATTGAGTTATATTCGGTAGTAGCGCGATTATGTGAAGCAGTTGAGTTTAGAATGTTCGATAACACGAAAAACTGTCCGTAATATACGATGATATGTTTTGTAACATATGTAGAGTAAGTCGTAAGTGTAAAATAATAATGATTGTGGAACGAGACTCAGAGTATGATTCGACGCAAACTTCAGGGTCTGTAACAATTTGCTTTATTTTCAACGAAGTCGAAAGTTTAAAAGATATATTCGTTAAAATTGATTATAATAAATATTAGGTACACGCGAAATTAAAAATTTATTAAATTCTTTTTGCGTTTTTGTAATTCTTTTCAATACAGCTTTGGTCCTCCTGATGACAGCGTGATGTTAAATAACTTAAAGCCTTATACAATACATAACTTTTGTTTGAAATCTGAACGGGATGGTTTCTAAAATTAGCGGGTTCATGCAAACATACTTTTCGGCCTTATAATATTAACTAGCTGACCCGGTGAACTTTGTATCACCTATACTCTGAAATGCTAGATGGCGTTAAAGTAACTATATTTTGAGATGATTGACAAAAAATTATTTATGTTAGGTAAACAAATTTTTTTTAATGAAAAGTGTACTATGTTAGTTCCTATACCTCCTAGAATATGTGTACAAAGTTTCATGATGATCGGTAAGTAGTTTTCGCGTGAAAGCGTAACAAACAAACTTACATTCACATTTATAATATTAATAGGGATACAGATAAATAGCTTACTTAAAAGTAATAAATTCTTGACGCTAATCGCGAGGAACTGTGGTAACGCTGTCCGAAAATCCTTTTTATATGCATTATCATTGTTACTGTTTAGATCGCAGTTCGATTCTGACACAACAGTTTGCGCCATCTGAAAATAAAATATAATACAAATATAATGAATATATGCAATCACAATACATATATACATGTATATACTGAAAAAATACCAAACCAAGTACATCATTTATACAATTACTAGCTGGATCCGCGACCTCTTTCGCGTGAAACTGAAACTTATTGTTTTTTTTTTTCAATACAACTCTGCTCCAATTGGTGGTAGCGTAGTGTTAAACAGCCTAAAGCCTTCTCAACCATTGTTCAATCAAATACATTACGATTTTTTTAATATCCGACTGCTTAGATGGAAATTACCGCGTTCAAACTTTTCTTATTATAATGTTAACACAGATAACTAACTTCACGGTGTGTTACGTAGGCTTCGTCCCGTTTAGCGGTCATAAAGCTCTTACGCGTTCCACATGATGACCACGGTCGTTGTGGTCGTTACGAAAACGTCATTAAACACGTATTTATTTACTCACACTAAAAATCTGCGCGGTTGGCCTCATTCTTAATTTCACTTGAATTAACAATTGTAGGCAAGTGAATTGGAAACAGCCGTAATCGTGATTGTTGTATACGCTAATTGGAACGCGGGATCCTCAAAATAAAAATTCACTCAGATGGTAGTGTGTACGTGACCTATTGGTATTTGGCAGCAGGTTTTCACCTAGAGGGTGATAGCTAGCCAGGTGGGCGTTAAAAAAAGCCCTACCACCATGCTATGATTTCCTCACGATATTTTTCTTCACCAAAAGCTCAACCGCATTGTAGGTGGATTCGAACTCACGTATCTTGACGCGAAGTCGTACACACTACCACTGATCTATCATCGCTTTGATACCTACATTTAGAGGTAAGAAAGATAAGAGGTATCGTTTCACTTATTATGTGTAATCACGTCTTATATATTATATAAGATAGCTTCTTATATATTAAAAGTATGTTAATGTTAATGTTAATTACGTTAATAAATATACAGCCGTTTACGTCGAGTTTCAGAATCGTGTCAAGTTTAAAAATGTTTCCTATACTACAGAATTCATAAAAAGTTATAATCTTTCATAATATTCAAAACTAATTGGGTCCATTTAAAAATAACATTTTAATATAACATCTTTTCTTATCATTCGAATTACGGAAGTTCGGTTAACATGCTATGCCTGCGGCTTCGCCCGCGTTAACATTGACTTTGTCAAACAAATCCGATAGCGGGATAAACAATTTCATACAAAGTTTATGGCATTTTTACCCGACTTCCAATCACCAGGTTCCTGACTATCCCTATACCAACATTCATCATAAACGATACAAAGGTTTAGGCGTTCCAAAACAAAAAACAGAGAAGCAGCAAAATACGCAAGAAAGTCTAAAGTCTAAAGCTGTGACGTAGAAAAGACGTGATGGCATAGACGAGCGTCTTGCCTTATGCCGTCAGGACAAGCGGGCGTTTTGCCATTTACTGTCAAGGCGCGCCAATAGATAATAATAGTTTATCGATTATAAGCATACTAACAGACAAACAGGTAGAGAGTCTTTGCCTTTTATAATATGTATTAGTAGTCATGTATGTATAAACAAGAGAGTAGGTTTATAATTTATTTATATGTATGTAGTATTTATTGTTAGATTTTTATTTTATGAAGTCGTTTAGAACAAGTTGTTTTAAATTAGCAGTGTCGTCGTTTGCAAAACAACTTTATAGCTGGCTCTCAAGTGCAACTGCTGGAACACACCTATTGGTATTTGGCGGCAGATTTTTAACTTGAGGGTGGTAGCTAGCTAGGCGGGTATCAGAAATAGGCCCTACCATCATGCTATTCATCCCCATGTATCCTCATGATGTTTTTCTTCACCGAAAGCTCAAGCTCTTTGTAGATGGATTTGAATTCGCGTCCTTTGACTCGCGTCTGTAAAGCTGGAATGGTCGAAAGGGCAGAATCACTAAAAATTTTGATGAATATTTAGTGCTTTTTAAGCGCTAATTTAGTGCTGAAAAATCAAATTTTACGCCCAAACAG
This sequence comes from Actias luna, assembly GCA_039707435.1. Classification (NCBI taxonomy): domain Eukaryota; kingdom Metazoa; phylum Arthropoda; class Insecta; order Lepidoptera; family Saturniidae; genus Actias; species Actias luna. Next base: position 18,613,419 of record JAZHAC010000001.1, on the reverse strand, counting down.
GATGATCAAAAATTATAAAACTGTTAGCTTATACGTAAGCTAGCATTGTACTGCCGGTTATAACGCTCATAGTGCTATGCAGAACTAAGTGTTAGCATTCATAATTTAGTGCTCATTGAGTGCTTCCAATATATGTGAAAGAAATATAGTTTTTTTTATGTTTTTTGATACACATAACTAGCAGCACAATGTTAGCTTAATTAGAAGCAGTTTTCTAAAATGTGTATAAAAAAAAAAACAAAACTAAATTTCTTCGACATATATTGGAAGCACTCAATGAGCACTAAATTTTGAATGCTCTGCTTAGCACTATACGCGTTATAACCAGCAGTATAATGCTAGCTTACGTATAAGCTAGCAGTTTTATAATTTTTGATCATCTTGTTTAGGCGTAAAATTTGATTTTGCAGCACAAAATTTTCATCAAAAATTATAGTGAATCTGCCCATTTGACCATTCCAGCTTTACAAACGTCTTTGACTCTGAGTCAGTACACACTACCACTGAGCTATCATTGCTTCTAAAATGTTCAATTTAATACTCTCATTTTTGCTAAGTTGACAATTAAAATCTTTTTACGGACTTCTTACAGTGCGTAAACATACAACCCGAGCTAAGGCAAGGCGAGAGTAACGTATGGTGAAGCTCATCGAGTGACAAGCACCGTCAAATACAAATTATTCAAATAGAACGGAGATTGTTCACATAGACGGTATCTTCAAGAACCATGTCACTGTCTGACGTTGATTATTTTGATGTTAAAAGGATAATATCGCGAGGATCAATGTACGAAGGATAGTGATATATGGAGTTAACACCACTCTGCACAAGTGTAAATGCATATATTATAAAATTATTTAAAACAAAGTATATCTAAAAAAAAATTGTGTGCAAACCATACGATAGAAGTGAATCCTTCGAAAATTCGCATCGTAATACGCAAGCGCGCACTCACATATTATAAAACATACGTAAAACGGTCGGATCCTGTAAGAAACACTTCTATCTCATTCCTTTTTTTTTCGACCTGACTTGCGCTGTTAGCCCCAAGGGTTTTGACAGCTTCACCGGACTTTTGGTGGCGAGTCTCGTATAGGGCTGCTGCCGGTAAATGAAAAAGATTGATGATCCTGACTAACCAACAGATTCTTTATTACTAAACTAGTGATACTAACAACTGATACTAATAACTGATCTATCTCATTCTCTTGCACGTTAAATTCTATAGGTACTACTATCTCATTCTCTTGCACGTTAAATCCTATAGATACTTCTATCTCATTTTCTTCCATGTTAAATCCTATAGATACTTCTATCTCATTCTCTCGCACGTTACATCCTATACATGTATGTAGTTTTTACAGTCGTTTCATCGAGTTTCAAATCATAACTACGCTAAGTTTTCACTTCAATATAAACGGATCGATTTTCTTGCCGGTTCTTCTCGATGACTGGGTTATATTTTGAAGCGGTGGTAGTTTTGGCGTTCATAAGAACCTGCTCAAGGCCTAAATTGAGTAAAGCTTTTTGATCGGATTTGAGAAGCTCCCGTAACCCATGCCATGTAAATAATGTAAGCAAAGATCCCACCGCGGTTTTGGTGCTCATGTAATACTTGACCTTTGAACCTTTAAAAGTAGTTTTCACAACGACTTTAAATTTTCAATCTAGTTTCGAAGGGGTTTCGACATTTGTACACACTAGTACATAAGATAGGTTAAAAATCCACGGCTGTATAGATTTGATGACACTTTGAAAATGTATGGCGTGTACTATATTATTTTATGGACTATGTGCAGTGTGGTCAACATGGTTCGCGGTCATGGTCTTTTATTGCTGTACAGACCTCGGGATATAACGAACGATTGTGCGTTCTCTCATCGTCTGAGGTACGACCTCTCTTACGGAATGGGGATGTCAGACACTATCACTCTGGTTTGTACTAACACATTATCATTCATCTGCTAGAGTTATCAATACAGCGTGTACGATAATGTTTTTCTTTTAAATCGATAAATTCATAACATTCGTGGCTAAAAAAATGGCGGTGTTGATATTAAAGAATTATTTATTATTAAATATTGTAATGCCGAACAAAATCACTTTTACCAACATTTAGCAGACGCTATGTTCCACTTACTGTTCACAACGCTTAAAACATGTTATCACATGTCCTAAACATTTTCTTTATTTATGTAAATCCTCTATTGCTATATAAAAAAGGTTGACTACTATATTCTTCTCTAAACATAATTATGGTTAGTAGGCTAAGTAAAATTAACTGTGGTTTCATTTTCCCCCCATTTGTCAAGAATATAATCTAAATTAATAGCTAAAAAAATTTATTGTATATTTTTTCATTAATAATTATTTCATTTTATGGTTAATATCAATAAAGATCTTTTACCTTCAGCATTATTTTTTGAATATTACGATATCTTACGATTCAGTTATATCGATATATAGCAAGTGGAACGGGAATACTCGCTGTCGTGAGCGTTACTGTTGTGAGTGCTTAATGGAAGGTAGCTACTATCGTAGCTCAGATAAACACGCCCGAACACTACTCTGTGTTCTGTGCGTCTCTGTAGCTCACATTACTCTATGATCGCGGTTTATACCTTTTAACACTTCTAATTGGCATTGATGTCTAAGATAGAGCTCTCCTCCAATAGAATATTTGCGTATAATAGAACGAACGCTTGAATTTTTTTGTGTGACCTTTATTGTTTTTCAATGTTTACGTCATCATTTAAAAAATGGGGAAGCACACGTTTTTGTTATTAATTGTATGTCATCGGACAGACAGAATTTCCACTCGTGCCCGTCGCGGGACGCTGTGTTAAATCTTAATAATATTAGATCGAAGGGCAAGTTTCTTCGCATTTTATATGAAAACTCAAAACATTTTTGCCCAAAGTTGATTTTTAAATGAAGTTTAAAATTATCATGTCTCGGTGTTTGTTGCCAAACTCGTCCGAAACTCTGACCTATCTGAGAATCTTTCCGATTCTATGTTCCATACCCCTAAATGTTAAGGGTGGTCCCCTTTTTAATTAACCCCTTAATTTTTTATACACATTTTTTTTTTTTATGGTATGGCATCAAAAATACCCTATATTTTTATCCTCCTATCCTCACCCTATCATTGAAATCATTTATAAGACAGAACAACGTTTGTCTGGTCGGCTAGTTTCAATATAAATTTGTCATTTTGTTCGGCGACCTTCTGCCATCTTGTCGATAGTGCCACGATCCTGTTGCCGTAGACACTTTGGGACTTCTGAACAAAATAATGTGACAAGTAATATTGGCCGTCGTATCTTGATATTAACCTGGCATGACTTGGAAAATTTTGTAGAAACCGAAACAGGTAAAAATCTGAAGATGCAAGGTCAGGGCTATTACCCTAATGGCTATAAACGCGATATTGGCACCTATTTTTTTTTATTGCTCGATCGAGGACAGTGTCAAAACGTCTGCAAAAAATTGTGGGCCTTTTCAAGGTGAAGCGGTACTTTACAACTACGCTGCTTTTTGATCTGTACAAAGCGCAAATAAGGCCTTGTGTGGAGTACTGTTTTTACCTCTGGGACGGGTTTGCCACACCTAGCAGCACTAGATTTTATCGATTAATGAGCTAGGAGGCTAATTAGTGATGACTTGTTGACAGACGCTAAAATGCATGGTCATCGTTGTTGGGTTGCTTGTATTGCAGTTTTTTTACCGATTTCTTTCCGGTGAATGCTCGCAAGAACTGCACCTATTAAATCCACCTTCCAAATTCCAACGCAGCACTACTCGACGTCGTATGGACCTACATCCGTATGTTGTTAATATACCATTCGTTCGTACAAAACGCTTCTTATCTTCGCTTCTTTTGCGAACCGAGAAGGTGTGTAACTTACTACCAGCATATGTTTTTCCGGATTCCTATAACATCGGGGTCTTCAAACGAAGAGTGAATCAGTTCTTATGGACAAAGACGCCACATATTCGGCTTCGTCTTCACTTTCCATTAGGTATAACTGAGAGCAAGCGTCGTACAGTAAATAAGAAATAAAAACGTTTTTCTAGAATTTTCTGTATATTTCGAGTATGGTGATTTTTATTATTCGTAGCTAAGATACGATAGTTAAATTGGACATGTGTAGTAACTAGAATGCATAAACTGAGCAATAAATATATTGGAGGAAGTATGAAAATAGCAGCATCTACAGAGAAGTTAAGGAATAATAGATTAACGTGGTAAGGACATCCTATGAGAAGAGATGGAAGGCATATAACTACAAAAGTACGAGGCTGGATCGATTTAGCAGTAGAGGAAGACCGAAAAAGATATAGATGGACTGTGTAAGAAATGATATATGTAAAGGATGTGAAAACTGCGATAACCAAGCTTAAAGGGATTGAAACTCCGAGGACGTGGAACGCTGAATGCTACTAATTTTGTATTTAAACGAAGTTTATTTTAATTTTAGTCAAAACTCTCGATCTCTGCCTATTTAAAACTAGAGCTGTTGCAAAAAAAAAAAATCGTTGTATATCAGCTCATATGTACGACTGTAGTTTACTCCTTAAATATGATTGTCTTGGGGCGTACGACTTTATCTTTGTCGAAGTGAATGATGCGCAAGGTACGTTGCGTAGGAAAACGTCCCCCGTTCTAGTTAACACTTGTACTAATTTCACTTCTCACAATATTTTCATACCTTAGGGAACGTACCCATACTATGTGACCCGTTTAAGGGGGAGAGGGAGGTCCCCATAATACTAAATTCAGTCACAGGATCGAGGGGCGGCTTAGATTTTTATTACGTACTCGATTTCGCCGAGAGATATTTCGCGTTTTTTCGACCTATCTTTGAATATGGCGCAAATTATTTTCATTTGTTTCATTTTCCACCTGCGATTAAATATTATACTTGTCAATACTAAGTAAAAACTTTAAGGGGGGGGGGGGAGAGTTCCCGTATATGAAAAAAAACATTTTACATACTACGACAAGTTACTTGAAAAAAAACTTTTACATACTACGACAAGTTACTTGGGTCTATCAAACTACACCGAAATCCTATTAACCGACGATATGTTTTATTACAATATCAACTATACTAATTTTCGCTTCAAATTAACACAAGGTAATAACAAAACGTCAAACAAACATGAAACAAGTCGATAAACCAATATAAAAAAGGAATATCATCACGACTCTAAGGTCATATGTTCAAAAGAGTCGACACGAAAATGTGTTTATTTTTAGTATATAGTTTTGGCTTGACAATCGACTTTAATTATGTCAATATACCTAAATTTATTTAATAGCTAGCTGGCTATCATCATAGAAAATCGTTTACCTCACACGTATCAGTGTGTTTCGGTGATTCAATTTAAGAGCCTCTAGCGCCACTACACTTCTATATTGATCTAGTCAGGTGCAGCATCCAGGATTGAGAAGGGCTTATTTGGGAACTTACAATTGTAACTTCATTTACAAAGTTGATTTGAGTTTTCATAATGATTTCTTATGTTTACGCGAATATTATTCACCGAAATATAACTAATTTAAACGGATTTTACCGCTGTTATTTATTAATGTTGATCCCGACGTTTGAAAGGCTAATCCGTTTAAATTAGTTATATTTCGAAGATTTGGGTTTTGTTTTTAATATATATATTTTTTGAACACTACCTACTGAATCATAGCTTGACGTATAATTTAAAGTATTCTATCACAGCGACGTAAGTAATCCGCCCTGCCAAGGAGCACATTGCATTCAACTAATAAATACCTCGCTGTACCTATTATTTTGTTATCATAATATTTGCTTGGAAATGTTAAATACATATAATATATTAGCTTAAGTGTACTTAATTTGTCAATTTCAATATGCGAAATGATTTCTTATGTTTACGCGAATATTATTCATCGAAATAAAACTAATTTAAACGGATTTTATCGCGGTTATTTATTAATTTTGATCCCGACGTTTCGAAAACTTTTCAGCCTTTAATAAAGTTAGATACAGTAACATGAACTTTTCTGGGCATCGTACACCTCAATCTGTCCCGTAACCACGAAGGCTGAAAAGCTTTCGAAACGTCGGGATCAAAATTAATAAATAACCGCGATAAAATCCGTTTAAATTAGTTTTATTTCGATGAATAATATTCGCGTAAAAACAAAACCCAAATCATCGAAATATAACTAATTTAAACGGATTAGTCTTTCAAACGTCGGGATCAACATTATTAGTTAGTTTTATTTCCATGTCCAATATGCGACTTTATTTTGCGAAATTCATAATAAGGTAGCGTGACGGTTTACTTTCGTTCACTTGCAAACGAGAAAAACTTAAAACGCGCCTAAATTTTTTAATACTACAAGTCTTTTAAAACCTTGCCTGCGGCAAGTAAAATCATAAACCTTCATCTGGTGCGGCGACGAGTCGAAATGCGCCTCCAACCATATTTCCACCAGTGCGTGGCAGGTCTTTCTCGTCCCACCAGCACTAGGGCAGATTAAAAGGTATAACTTTGCGAAAATAATATGCATAATCTTTTTTGGATCCTTAGAATAACCTTGAACCCAACTTCCTTAGATTCGATTTGCCCCGTGATCTACCAAACAGGAAATTAGAAATAAACCAGAGAAAACGACCTGAACCGCACTAGAAAGGGTTTTTAGTAGTGATGGGACAGTAAAATATAACGGTATATCGAAAATAAAACAGAATTATCGTCAAAGAAATGAAAATGTTTTGGTTACATTTCCTGCAATATTTTTTTTATATTTTTAACTTTTTATTTTTGCTTGGGTACTATAAAAGGTTCTGCGCAGGCTTCGTAGCAACCTGCACAATTTATCCATTTAGCGCCAATCTTAAGCACTCGATAATGTCCTTTGATTTTACTCGATTTACCAAAATGTCTTTTTTTTTTTAATTCCATGTGATTCATTAACCGTTTTAGTTTTACCACACAAATAATATTGTGCAGGTTTTAAGGACAATGGATGAAATCGACTACGAATGCACTATCGAAATCGTAGCCGCTTCAGAGTATGTGTACCTGTTGGTCGTCATAAATTTTCCCGGTAACATCGGAACCAATTGCGCTGTCAATAAGGATGCTTTTACGGTGCTGAAGAAGAACAGGTGCCTCCGTCTTTGCGACCTTTTGGGCAGGCGAAATGTCCATTCACCGTACTACGTGATTCCGGTCAGAGGGAGGTTACGCTTCCGTTTCTTGAGCAATAGCAGTATCAACACTGATATAAACGTAAGAAACGCACTACATTAAAATCGGTTAAATTTATGAATGTTTCCAACGATAATGGTTTAGTTGGTAGTGAGTTCGCATCCCTGCCCGAGCTTTCGGTGAAGGAAAATGTCATGACGAAAACATAGCATGGCGGTAAGGCTGTTTCTAATGCCCACCTGGCTAGCTACCACTCTCGAGTTGAAAATCTATCACCAAATCACTAAAGGTGCGCTTCGGTAGATGCACTTGAGAGCCAGTTTCTCCACAAGGTTTAGCGTTCACCATCTAGACCCACATCGTCGTGAAACATCTGGTGTGATTGTGGATATAACGCTAAACCATTAAACTATAATAAAAGAATAGTATATTTACGATCATTTACTAGGAAAGAAAGGGTGTGTAAAGTATTCTACACAGCTTCTTGGACCCTTCACCCTTTTATCTTTGGTTTTTTGTTATGCATTATAGCCATAATCTCATCTGTATATGGCAATACGACCCAAGTTGTTGGATACGCTAAACCTGTTGAAGGACTGGCTCTTAAATGCAATTGCCGGAACACACCTATTGCTATTTGGCTGCAAATTTTCAACTTGAGGGTAGTAGATAGCCAAGCGAGCATAAGACAAAGATAACCGAACCACCATGCTATGGTTTCACCACGATGTGTTCGTCCACCGAAAGCTCAAAATGATTGTTTTTTTTTTATACTTAAGGTTTAGCGTTATGGCCATAATCTCACCTGATCTTAAGTGACGATACGGCCCAAGTTGGTAGACACGCTAAACCTGTGGAGTAACTAGCTCTCAAGTGCAGCTGCCGGAACACACCTATTGGTATTAGACGGCAGGTTTACAACTTGAGGGTGTTATCTAGCCAGACGGGCATCAGAAAAAGCCCTACCACCATGCTATGGTTTCCTCACGATGTTTTCCTTCACCGGAAGCTCAAACTCATTGTAGGTGCTTGGATTCGAACTCACGTCCCTTGACGCGAAGTCGTACACGCTACCACTGAGCTATCATCGCTTCAAATTTGTAGGTGGATTCGAACCGACGTTTCATTACCGCGGCATCTAAAATTTATAATTACAGGCATATATCTACCAAGTCACAGTGACAACAGCCCGTATACGGCCCGAAACCGGTTGTATTAACGCGAATGAGACGATATGCACTAACGACGACACTGATTACTGCTTCACTAATTTTGTCGTTTGCGACGGTATTAAGAATTGTGGAATCTCTGACTGGTTTGTAATTATATACCCTTAAGCCTTCGATTCGTTGTATATATTATAATATGTTGTGAAATAATCTGAAGTCTTTCTCGTAGATTGCTCTGTCATATACAAAAAGTATTTTTGAATTCCGTTCGGTAGTTTCTCAGTCAAGTCCATTTAAGCACTAATCACTAAACTGAACGCGCTAATCGTAGGAATGGATACCAAAAATACTCTTGTATCTTATACCTTGATCATTGAGGAAGATTTTAGGCTATTTAACATCATGCACCGTCTTCATGAGCGAAGCTGTATAAAAAAAAATAGTTAACTAAAAATGGGCCAAAATGATTAAATAATTTTTGGTTCCACGCGAACGAAGTCACGAGCACAGTTCGTTATTTAACGGTGATGACTGAATTTATTTAATACACTGATGGTCCGCAATTACAATGTACACACCTATTGTCATCTCTTTGACATACGTAAGTAGAATAATTGACCGGCGAATTTAGGCCACGTATCATTCATTATTCAATAAAGGTCAATACGTTACGTATGAATTGGAAACGTTTGTAACTTGTCGTTGGAAAGATCTATTGTGATATATTGGCCCTTTGTATAGGTTTTTGCTTACAACTTCGCTGTAGCTAAAGATGGTGACACTTAGCCTAGTCTTTTTAACTTGAGTACATCTAAATATGTATGTTCCTTATAAAGGAAACCACACACGTTGTAGGTAGGTAACCGCTTAATTACCATTAAAATTCCGGTTACCTAAACGGTTGCCTCCATCAGTCCATCGGCAAACCCTATCTCAGACAATCTGTAACCACATTCGCGCACCAACAAGGGTTAAATAAAACAAATGTTTCATTCTGAAGGGCGTACCAAAGACTCTTGGACGTACCTGTCTAAGGAGGGCTAAGGTTTTTACTGATCTCATACATTAATCCACTGCAGGAGCCTTCTAAAAATCTCGAGATCACTTAAACGAACTTAAAAGCTCACATACATTTGATACACGACATATATAATTATTTCACAGTTGATAGTAATGACACTTTGGTTGGATGGTAGTAGAGCTTTTTCTAATACCCACCTAGCCAAACACAGAATTTCAATTTAAGCCAGCCAGTTGGTCATTAGGTAACCCCTACCAGCACGCAGCCGTCCTCTCACAATGTTTTCCTTTACTGAAAGCTCAGGTTAATTGCAGGGGGATTGAATTTCGTGTCAATGCACGCTACAACTGAGACATCATTGCTACAAAAATATGATTAATCATAGGTCTTTGTCTAGGTTTGATGAACGTAAGTCAGAATGCAGTTTAGACGTGGAACAGCTCGGATATGCGCCAGTTATAGCCGTACTGGTTGCCGTTCTGTGTACAGTCGTGGCCGTAGGTCACATACTGTTGCGATGTCTTCCACCTTCGAACACCTCGTTTTTCATATTCAACGCCAACGAAGACAACAGGCTGCGCGTCGATCCGATATTCAAAATCGGAGAAATCCGAAACGATGACGTCGAGAAAGCGAAGCGAGTTTCCATTATTCCGGTACGCGATTTAAAAAAAAAACCTTACTTTATTATTATGTTTTCTATAGTTTATAGGTTTAACGTTATGCTCACAATCTCACCTGATGTTAAATGACGACCTGGGCCAAAATGGTGGTCACGTCAGGCCAATAGGAGGAATTTGGCTAGCGAATGCAACAGTCGGAACACACCGAGGTAATGGACGACAAATTTTCAACTTGAGAGCGGGTAACTAGCCAGGCGGGCAATAGAAAAATCTTTACCAGCGTGCTATGGTTTCTTCACGATATTTCCCTTAACTGAAAAATTCAAGCTCATTTCAGAGATTCGAACTCACGTCCATTGACGGGGGTCAATGCCTACAATTAGATTGCATAGGTGCACCCACTGTTTATTCAGTGCGTCCAGTGACAACAAAATATACTGTCCGGTTTATATGACAATACCTTCAGGACGCCATTGAAACTACCACACAGTCGACCCATCAGGAGTTTGTTTTGATTATAAACTTATACTAACTGTGCCCGCGTATTCATTCGCGTGGAACTAAAATTAATAATGTTTGCCCGTTTCTGTAACGTTTTTCAATACAGATTTGCTCCTATTGGTGGTAGCGTGATGTTAAATAGCCTAAAGCCTTCCACAATGATTGTTCTATTGAATAAAAAAAAATTGTTGAACTCAGACTGGTAGTTCCATAAATTAGCGTGTTCAAACAAAAAAAAAACATATTTCCGCTTTGTAATATTAATATAGATTATCTATACTAATATTATGAAGCGGAATTTTTTTTCGTTTGTTTTTTTTGAACGCGCTAATCTTAGAAACTACTATTCGGATTTTAAAAGTTCTTTTTGTATATGATAGAGTAATCATCGAGAAAGGCTTTAGGCTATAATAACATCACGCTAACACTAATAGGAGCCAAGCAGTATTAGTAAAAGTGACAAAAACGGGAAAAAAATACTTCAGTAGGTTTTCTTCGCGTGCGCTGGCTATATTATTAATATTTGAATAATATAATCTATAAGAAAAATATTCCTCTTTAAAAGTAATTTAGTGCAGCTGGAGTCGTGGGTACCATCAGATAGTATATTCGTTAACAGTTCAACTGACCATCATGAAATTTTGCATACACATTGACAATGATACAGAAAATGTCTCCGGTTACATTTTATTTAGAAAAGAAGTACTTAATGATTTTAACTCCCATGCGAACGAAGTCGGAGACACAGCTAGTATCTTTATATATAAAAATCATGTGTATGACTATTAGTCATCGTGTAACTTCGAAACGAGTCCACGGATGACAGAATATTCCAAAGTAGAGCTAGATACCACCCTCAAGTTGAAAATGCCGCCAAATTCCTATAGGTTGCACTTGAGAGCCAGTCTCTCAACAGATGTAGCGTGTTCACCCACTTGGGTCGTATTGTCACTTAAGATCAAGTGAGATTATAACTATAACGCTTAACCTTGAATGTACAAAAAAAAGCTATTAACTATCGAAAGAGGTAGAACAAAAACTGCCGGGACAACAAGGTTTTCTAAATATTATCCCATTTAGGAATCTCGATTTGATGTGAATAATGTCAATTTTTTAAATAATACAATTTAATATCACACATGTCGTTTCATAGTTATTCCATTTTTTCAGGTTTTTTCCAGTTCGTCCTGTAGCTCTGAGTCTGATAATGTAAGTAAACAGGAAAATGAATTACCGGACGTTAAAAAGACAGTGGATGATAATATGGAATTAAAGGTGAGAGAAATTTATCAGTGCTGTGTTTTTGACTTATTAACCGTGCGGCGGTATATAAAGCCCGCAACAGACGGAGCTATAACATATACATATTAATATAAATCATAGCAAGGTATATTACGGTATATTTTCTATAGTCATCGGTGGGTGACCACAGACGCTGCTATAACGTATACTTTTGTTACGTCACCAACATATGACAGATATATCACGATTTATTTTTGTATAGTAAGTTATATTAACGTATATTTTGATATATTTCAAGAACTACAGTGTAGAATTTTTCGTCTGTCTTTTGTGTGCGCTGTGATCATAATTAGTTGCAACCATTATACGATATCTAAAATTAGAACACTCTCTATTAAGAATGTATCACAAATACGTGCTCACGCAACGACGACCCTAGAACTGATCACTGCAAAATTATATATTACAGTTTAGCCGCCATCTATGGCAGCTTGATATACCGTAATATATAGCTCACTATATTAATATATATTATGGCTCCATCTGTTATGGGCTTTAACCTTATTCCCGTTTTATTTTTAATTTTTTTCTTAACATGAGGCAAATATACATTCAGGGAATTAGTACAATAATATTAATATTAGTTCTAACGTTATTATGAAAACACTTATAGGCTTGTATGACAGAACACTAGCTGTGCCCGTGATTTCGTTCGCGTGGAACTAAAACTACTGTATAGTTTATGCCCGTTTTCGTAAGTTTTTTCAATATAGCTTTGCTCCTGTTGGTGATAGCGTGATGTTAAATAGCTTGAAACCTTCGTCAATGCTTGTTCTATCAAAAACAAAAATATTTATTGAAATCCGACTTGAAGATTGGCGCATTCGAATAAGCAAACAAAAATCTGTTTTACAATATTAATACACATTGTTAGCCTCCGTACTCCTTTTCTTTTTATATTCAATTTTTTTATTTTTTCAAATGAAAAATAAAAACTAAATTATATTCAATTAATATACGTCTTTGAATGTCAAAACTCGCAAACAATAACCGGTTGGGAAAACATTTCAAACGTCGAGCTGAGTTATCAAATACCTATTCCGTCTCTGTAGAATACGTTAATAATAAAATAAATAAAAATAAGTTTTTATTTTTATTTATTTTTTAGTTGTGGTTTATTATTCTTCCAGTTATTAGTCAATTATAAGGGCCCGGTCTTAACACGCGCACAGGGTAATTATTTGTGTAATCCGAAATCATAATTGACGGTACGGCCCAAGTTGGTAGACACGCTAAACCTGTGAAGGAACTGGTTTTCAAGTGCAGCTGCCGGAACACACGGGTTGGTAGGGGCAGATTTGCAACCTGTGGGTGGTAGCTAGCCAGGCGGGTATTAGAAAAAGCCCTACCACCATGCTACGGTTTCCTTACGATGTTTTCCTTCATCGAAAGCTCAAGCTCATTCTTGGTGGTTAGATTCGAACTCACGTCCCTTGACGCGAAGTCGTACATACTACCACTGAGCTATCATCGCTTTCAGTTTTCTAAGTACATGATAGAAAATAAACTTTTAGCATAGCTACAGTTTAATAGATAGATGAACAGATGATAGCTCAGTTCGTAACCGTACGGACGCTCCGCCAAGGGACGTGAGCTCGAATCCACCTACAACGAGCTTTAGCTTTCGGTAAAGGAAAACATCGTGATGAAACCATAGCATGGTGGTAGCGCTTTTTCTAATACCTGCCCAAGTTGAAAATCTGCCGCCAGATAACAATAAGTGTGTTCCGGCAAATTGCACTTGAGACCCAGTCCCACCACTACGCTTAGCGTGTCCACCATCTTGGGCCACATCGTCACTTAACATCAGGTGGATGTGAAAAAGCTCTTTATAACAGAAAGAATTCCGCAGTACTTCATTTTCATACTAGCTATACCCGCGACTTCGTTCGCATGAAACTAAAAATTACTTATATTATTCATAAGTTACTCCTTATGACGTCAGTTACCTGTCAGCCAAAGTCCCGTTGTAATCGAGTCAGACAGACAAAATTTTTAACATTTTTTTTTCTATAGTAATATTATAAAGAGGATAGATTTGTATTATTGTTTGTAATGAATAAACTCAAGAACTACTGGACCGATTTCAATATTCTTGCACCATTAAAATGGTACATTAGCCCTGAGTAACATAGGATATATAACATTTTTTTTATAATAATTTTGGTTCCACGCGATCGGAGTCGCGGACACAGCTAGTATTTTATAGAAGTAACAAGTAACGTATATACTTTCATATGCATTTGTAAAAAGCTGTTATTTATTCATTGCAAACAGACATTACAATTTTATTTATCTGTATAGATTAATCTATTAGCTTACGCGGTGCACGCTGGTAAAGCTTCCCATAATTCAGGCAATTTACATGAAACACTGATCTATTATATACCTAAATCTTCCTTGTGGATCATTCCATCTATTAGTGTAAACCTTATCAAAATTTGTACAGTAGTTTTGAGTTTAACGCAGTCAGACAGACAGACAGACACATCGTGTTAACGACTGCATCAAATTAAGTGGAACCAGTATTCGTCCAATATTTTATTGTTATACATGTATTACCCTAACTTAATAATATAGATGCGTAAGTGCGTTTGTTTGCTTGCTACGTTTTCATGCCTAAACAGCTGAATCGATTATTATGAATTTTGGTACCCATGTACATAAGACTCTGAAGACGGTTATAAGGTACTATTGCTCGCGAAAAAATATTAGGGTGGGCGAGCTGAAGGGTTAACTTTGTATGAAATGCAATTTTGCAATTTATTGTTTACTAGCTGACGTTAGATCTTGATACCTAAAGATTAGATATGAAGCTAGATTTTGAGGTGTTCGACAAACAATATTTTTATCATTCGTAAAAAATATTTCTAAAAAAGTATCCTACGTTACTTGTAATACCTCCAAGAATATGTGTACAAAGTTCCATGATGATCGGTTAAGAAGTATTTGCGTGAAAGCGTAACGAACAAACATACATTCACATTTATAATATTAGTAGGGATAATTAATAACCTGTGTCGATCGACAAACAGAATTGTTTAATAAAATCGATATTAACACGAACGAAGCCGCGCGTGAATGTATGCGCGTAAAATAGACGAATGAAACTTGTTTATTCACGTCAGTGGAAAATTTACTGCGGTTTGTAATAAAAGAAAAATATTCTCTCTTTATCTTACCTTCAGACATGGAGAAGTCATTTTACTGTACTATACATAAAACGTAATATCACTTGTTCCACGAGTATACTGAATGATATAGAATCTATTTTTCTAGTAACAGGTTCTATAGAGTTATTTTTAAGGAGCTTTCTAACTCAGAACTTTCCTCGTAGTTGGTAAAACATTTATCGACAAATAATCTAATTTATATCTATTTTATTATTATAAGGAGGCAAAGTTTGTTTGTTGTAAACGCGATAACGTTAACAACCACCGGTCGAATAAAAATCTTTTTGTATTTAATAGAGAAATGATTGCAGAATGCTATAGGCTATTTAACATAGCGCTATCGCTCATAGGAGCAAAGCTGTTTTTTTTGTATAGTTAAAGTTTAGCGTTATGGCCATAATTTCACCTGATCTTAAGTGTCGATACGGCCCAAGATGGTAGACACGCTAAACCTGCCAAAGAACTGGCTCTCAAATGCAACTGGCGGAACACACCTATTGGTATTCGCCGGTAGATTTTCAACTTGAGGGTGGTAGCTAGCCAATCGGGTATCAGAAAAAGCCCTACCACCATGCTATGATTTCCTCACGAAGTTTTCCTTCACCGAAAGCTCAACCTCATTGTAGGTGGTTGGATTCGAACTCACGTCCCTTGACGCGAAGTCGTACACACAACCACTGAGCTATCATCGCTGAAAGAAGTTTCACCCGAACGTAGTAGTGGACACTGGTATTGCGTGTATCGCTTATTGTGTGTACCCTGGGAAACAAACATACCTAAGGAGCATGCTATAAAAACGAAGAATTAATACGAACTAAATGATCTGAACAGGAATGGCTACGTGGTTAATTACGCGATCAAAGCGGAAGCGAGAGGTTAATCAGCTAGATCTTGGCCTATTTAGTACTGCAGTAAGTTATACAACGTGCCTCTAAAGCTGCGCTGGTAGGCTCCTACCAAATTTGGCTGGATGGGGAGAGAGACACGAGTAGCGAAGGTTCCTTTACCCTACATCCGTGTCACAAATCTCGATAACCGCTCGGAGTGTCCCTCTCTGCCACACGATGGACTCCGCACCAGCACGGTGAATTTATGGTTTTCTAAGAAGTTCGACATTAATTATTTGCATTTATTCATCACAGGTGATCTCCGCGAAGGTGCGGATGAAGTCGGTGACGGAGAAACTTCAAAAGACATTACGAGACTTCGCTCATTTCGGAAGATCAGCGTCAGCTGGTAACGATTTGAGTAATGAAACCGCAGACACAACAGGGAACAGGGACCCGGAAGAACGATACAATAATGAACGTCAGCCTAGAATATAACGAAGGGGCCCTACATAAAACACGTCCGCACTTAATGGTGTCGCCTGCTGTGACAAGATGTGCCATCGGGAGCTGGGGTGTCTAAAAAATGTGTCGTTCTCATAAAATAATTTTGTAAATTTTCAATGTTATTAAAAATATTTATGAATATATTTCCTATATACAAAATTATCGTGTCACGGTGTTTAGCGCACTCCTCCGAAACGTCTCGACCGATTTTAATGATTTTTAATGTATATTTGGTAGGTATGAGAATAGGTTGAAAAGTATATAACTCTAAGTGATTAGGGTGTGCCTATCCAAAATGAAACTATTTTCTATCGGCTCTGCGTTTAAAATATAATTTTATACATCTTTCGTCCTGTCGTTACGATAAAAATTCTAAAAAATACAGCTTGACTAGGGGGGCCTGTTACGTCTCTTATACGAGTATATGAAGCCACAATTTGATATGCGTTAAACTTTATCAGTATCTTACTTTATCTAGTGGCTTTTTTTTCGAAGGGACCTACGCTTTTAGCCTGAGGGGCTTTTACAGCTTCACCTAACTAGAGGGGCGAACGCGGAGAGCGCTCGGGCCCGCGGGGCAACTCGCGCAAGGGTGTCACTAGTGACCGAACCTCGGCTTGGTACTGTGTCAAAAACAATAGCGCGTAGGATTGTACTTATGCAAACCTAACTGACGGTGCCTGAGACTACTACCTAATAAAAAGAACTAAGTTTTTATAACTAAGTATTTATATTAACGCAGTATTTTAAATCCTATTGTGTACGGACTTCCTCATCAAGAACGTTCATGAGTTCGAAACCAAACGGCGCTCTGAACTGGATACAAAGCTCAATGAGCTCGAAACTCGAGCTCAGTGTTTACTTACAAATATGTCAACGGCGACGAGCACCTTTTCAGAAAAAATTGGCTACATAAGCCATATGCGAGCGCAGGAACGTAATGACAGGACATAGTGGAGTTAAAGTTGTCGCCGTGACCGAAATCAGTCGGATCGCATCGTCATCGAAACGCATAATAACGGCGAGAGAATCATATGGTGGCTCATCACCCAACTCTACCCACTAAAACGCACCACCCCGATACCTCAAACTCCCGTGTTGCTAGACACCAGACGCAGCGTCAACGCTCTACTACCCTCAAGTTGAAGATCTGCCAATATCTACCAATAGGTGTGTACCGACAGTTGCACTTAAAAGTCAGTCCCTCAGCTAGGCTTAACGCATCTACCATCTCGAGCCACTTGTCGTTTAACATCAGATAAGACGGTGTTCATAAGGCTAAACCTATAAACTGCTTAAGACCATACGGCATATGTGGAACATCGCTATATCTCCATCGCTCCCTTAATCGCCTCGAGCTGACTTTACCCGAACACCTATAAACTGCTTAAGACCATACGGAATAAGTGGAACATCGCTATATCTCCCTCGCTCCCTTAATCGCCTCGAGCTGATTTTACCCGAACGAGCGTCACACGTGAAGTTTTGTGAATCAAAATTACAAAACCCTCCCATTAAAAATGTCAATTCAAAAGATGGTAGATCGATGACCGCAATAGTTTTAGCATTGAATTGTGCTTACCATTAATAATAATGCAGTCATTTTAATATTTTTTTATACTTAATATTTAGCGTTATGGCCATAATCTCAGCTGGTTTTAAGTAACGATACGACCCAAGTTGGTAGACACGCTAAACCTGTGGAGGAACTGGCTTTCAAGTGCAACTGACGGAACACACCTATTAGTATTTGGCGGCAGTTTTCCACTTGGGATGGTTACTAGCCAGACTGGCATTAGAAAAATCCCTACCACCATGCTATGGTTTCCTCACGATGTTTTCCTTCACCGAAAGCTCAAGCTCATTGTAGGTGGTTGGATTCGAACTCACGTCCCTTGACGCGAAGTCGTACACTCTACCACTAAGCTATTATCGCAAAATAAAAAAATCCTCATTGAATACCGAGCGACTGCATTTAGTGATACATGCCACGTCTACTGCTTATTAATATGGAAACATAATAATACTACACTACTTTAAATTATTGAGATGGAGGGTAGTTGATAACACAGGTTACTATATAAGTGCGATGCGAGCGCGGCTATGATTTTCGGCAACAGCCCAAGCCGAGGTTCGGTCAGTAGGGACATCCCTGCGCGAGTTGCCCCTCGGGCTCGAGCGCTCTCCGCACTCGCCTTAGTCGGGTGAAGCCGTAAAAGCCCCACAGGCTAAAAGTGTAGGTCCATTCGAAAAAAAAAAAAAGGCGGCTATCGTTCAGGTCAGTCGAAGCGACACTCGAGGCGAGTTCAGTTAAAAACGTTCGACAGTACGGAAGTGTTGTAGTAAGCGGAAGCTCTGCTGTAAAATATAACGATTATGGAACGACACTCTGAGTATGGTTGGACGTAACCTCCACGGTTTGTAACAATAGATCGTACAGTATGACTACTTATTCTCTTTTTATAGCTATTAATTTTTATCAAAATTACGAACGATGCGTTACTGTTCGCTTACGCTTGTGATTGAAAAAAAAATAAACACTAAAACTTGTTTCATACGAACTTGGTGTATACTGGCTCATGACAACACATGAATGAGCATAGAAAGGTCGAGATCCGTATAAAAGTTTTTTTATTAACAAAAATATAATCTAAATTAGCTGAATGCAATAATTGTATACTGATAAAGAATTCCGACCACGCTGTGACGCTATGTGACATTTTCTCATCGAGTAATTTCCCTATACAGTCTTACACGGATAACTGAAGATACGGTTCATCGTACCAACACATCGATGTGTGAATGATCAGATCACGATCAGATCAAATCAGACGATCAGAACAAATGCCGCCATTTTGTAGCACTATGACGCAAACTTAGTGCGTATATCTCAATTCAGTGATTACCTATTCCAATCATGAATTCTGTTGCAAATTCTAACTGTACAACTCGCGAGGTACATGGTCGACCTAGGCTACATTCCAGTTGACTAGAAGTATTGCAAAAGTTGTCTCTGGTGTCTGGTGAGACGAGGGTTTGAAGTGTCGCTGTAGTTTGTTTAAATGGGTAGTGTTGGCTGCTAATACCCGATGAGTCATCAGGTGCCCTCAAGCCTTTGACCTGAGCCTGGATAATGTGTTGCGATGAGGGAGCCTATAAAGACGGATTTTTACACCACGTTAATTATAAAGGCTACATTCCTTCAACGCCTTAAAAAGCCTTCAGCCGAAACCGCCGTTGCAATGGTCGCGGCGAACATATCATTAATAGCATCATTAAATTTAGTCAAGTCAAACTAATGACGTTCCATTTGCGAGGATGGGTCATAAATGACATTTTCAATTTTGGCGGTATTTAAAAAAATCAAAATGGCGACAATCGCATAACGTATTTCTCAAGTCAGTGCTATACGTGCAGCCACAGATAAATACACAAATTTGTTTAATTAGTTTATTATACATCTTTCCTAATATCGTATCTTCGCTTAAATAGTTTCACAAGTCGTAAAACAAAGTTATCGATAATAACAATAAAATATTAAAAAAATCAATCTATAATGTTTTTAAACCGGCTTTAAAATTATAAAATAAAAGATTGCAAATGAACAACATGGGGCGCATGTTTTTAATTCTATTTATATCTTTAATTTTATTTTTTGTTGTCTGTGATAAAAACATAGCACATTAAAAGATCTTATAATTTATTAACATTTTCTGCTTTTTAGGATAATGTGAATTTAATTTTGATGTATTCTGTTCATCTGTCAGTTAGATTTGAGCAATATTCAAGTGTATAATTGAGAAATTAGTGATGTATCGATTACAAAAATTCTATGTAAAAAACAAACAAATCAATTTTTACATATTTTCATGAATTGTCGTCCACCTTTGAACTATGATCCTATAAATAACCGCGATAAAATCCGTTTAAATTACTTTTATTTTGATGAATAATATTCGCGTAAACATAAGAAAAAAATATGATCCAAATTTCAAGTATTTCAAGTATCTATCTCGTCGGGATGTTTGTTTCAAATGAATTACAAAGTTTCGCACGGAAGTTACACGCGGACGGATATACAAGAAATCGAGTTTATAAAAACATTGTGCAAAGGCGTTTAAATGTAAGCATTTGTTAAGTTTCACTTTTCAGGGTCTTTGTTTATTTTATAACAAAACGCTTTTCAACAACATAAAAGTTGCTTGAAGCCTCAAAATATCATATTTTATATCATGAAAATCTAATACAATAATAAAAAGGAATTTAATATTTTTTGACTTGTGACACTATTCGAGCGATGTGTCAAAAACATAACCTATCTTAATAAATAAAAAAATGCATATATATTTAATATATTTATATCGAGTTACCCAATAATTATTTAAATGTATGGTAAAGACTTGCAAATTATAACTAAATCTCTTTTATCTAAAGCTTTATTAATAAAGAGTTGTCTTTTTGTAATGTTTACGCCATCGCTTAAAACGACCTATACTCCATAACACTTGGGATTATAATACGCACAAGTAAATGGAACGCAGCCTTAATAAACAGTACTTGGCACTGCTGCCAGAGCTTTGGCTCCTTCTCAATTGAGGGGTTCGTGGGAAAAAGAATAAGAGAGTATAATAAGTTCATTTACTATAAAAAAAATACAATACACTGCCCCTCAAGACTCCTTTCGTTTTATGAGATAAAAAGTATAATATTTCTCAATTTATAGTATTCATTGTCTGCGTCAAATTTCATCGAAAACTTGCCAGTAATTTTAAATGGGTGCGTGTACGTATAAAATTCAAAACAAAGTATCTGTGACCACTACGGTGGCCTTGGCTCTACTACATTATAATTATAGTAATTATGTAATTTTTTAATTAAAACATAGTCTATGAGAATATTTAAATTATAAAAACAGAAAAAATTGTTTGTTTGAAGTCGCTAATTGTAGACACTATCAAACGGAGTTAAAAAAAAATCTATTTGTTAGAGCAATAATTGAGGAGAAACATACAAAATACATACA
Source organism: Actias luna (assembly GCA_039707435.1). NCBI lineage: Eukaryota > Metazoa > Arthropoda > Insecta > Lepidoptera > Saturniidae > Actias > Actias luna. The sequence goes on along the minus strand of JAZHAC010000001.1, from coordinate 18,592,073 downwards.
TATATATAGAGTCGATAATAAAGATATAATTATTATAGATGGGAATTAGGCATGCTTGAATAGACATGCTAGGCTTGAAGCGATTAAAGCTCAGTTGATAGTGTGTACGGACGTCAATGGACGTGACTTCGAATCCACCTACAATGAGCTTGAGTTTTCGGTTAAGAAAAACATCGTGATGAGACCATAGCATGGTGGTAGAGCTTTTTCTAATGCCCGTCTGCCTAGCCACCACCTTTGAGTTGAAAAATTACCGCCAAATACCAACAGGTGTGTTCCGGCAGTTGCACTTGAGTGCCAGGCCTTCTACTAGGCTTAGCGTGTCTACCATTTTGGGCAACATCGGAATGTTTAACTATATAAAATGGTACATAAATATGTAGCTTATAAAGTAGGGCTAATTAAATCGATTATTAGACTTATAGATCAGGAAGAAAATCATGTCTAAAGCGGTATCTTAATATAAGCCGGTTTAGACACAAGATCTGTAAGATCAAGGTCCATTGTGCTGACGAAGCGTGTTGACCTCGACGTTTGCTTAAGCGGCTATACAGATCGTGTTCATTACCCATGTAATAATCGAGCTACATAAAATAATTACACACTCTATAATAAAAACTTAGAAGACAGAGTTGGAGTACCGTTTTGTTTATACTTTACAGGTGTAGCGTTATGACCTCAATCTCACCTGATGTTAAAGAGACTGGATCTCAAGTGCCACTGCCGGAAACACCTACAGGTATTTGTCGGTAGATGTTCAACTAGGGGGAGGTAGTTAATCAGGCGGGTATTAGAAAAAGCCCTACCACCACGCTATAGTTGCATCACGATGTTTCCCACCGCCGAAAGCTCACGGGCAGAGATCGTATCCACTGACGCGATGTCCGTGCACGCTACGAACTGAGCTATCATCGCCTCGATTGCCACCAGGGTGTGATATCCGGTTTGGTTTTATTTTGTGGGTACTTTATAAATATTGCACGCAATAAAAATTCCACAACGACTCTTAATCCAATATACTGCCAGAGACCACTGACAGCTTTTAAACCTCCTTTGCAATTTATTATTTACTAGTTTTTACCCGCGGCTCCGCTCGCGTTAATATTGATTTCGTTAAACAAATCGGGTGACGCAATAAAATTTACATACGAACTCTTACAGAGTTTATCCCTTGTTTGCACCACTTCCGGTGAGTTTTTCGCGAGAAAATGTTGCCTGTCTCTGTCTCTAGAGTCCCACCTACCTGTGTACCTAATTTCATCACAATCGATTCAGCGGTTTAGGCGTGAAAACTTAACAAACATAAATACTCACTTTCGCATTTATAATATTAATTAATAATATAAGTATATAGTATAGGTAAGATTTTATTATTTATTATAATTTTCTACTTACAATAGTTACGTTCACACACACATATTCATAATGGGCTTTCGAACTAAACAGACTATGTATATTGGTAACCAGGATACGATTAAATAATATATTCTTCAACTAGAAGCACCGAAGCAGGTCTTACAGGTACACAACACGAACAAAGTTGTTAAATTTTTAATTAGTAATGGTTTAATTAGTAACTAAATATACTAATATACATTTTCATATACACATTAAATGTGCATACGAATAAATACGTTTGTAAATATTACGATTCTAAATAGATGTTATTTATGCAGCTCGATGTAATTTTAATTCATCTTAAGTTTTGTCATAATGAATGAATGAATGAATGAAGAGAAAGCCATCTGACTATGTTGAAATGTAGCAGTATGGTTTTCCCTCGCTGGTCGAAGATCCCGAAAAAGACCTTAGACGATGTGGAAGGGTGTAGTGCAACAGGATATGAATGAATGTCAAGTTTCTGAAGACGATGTCGAGGATAGAGTGAAGTGGAGGAGAAAAATAAGGAATGCTGACCCCACCAGCGTATGGGATCTATAGCTTGGAAGAAAGAGAGATTATAGACACGGGAAGCCATGAAAGTTCCTAGTCTTGAAATAAAAGATTCCTTAGTCTTAAAATAACTGAATGGCAATTACGAGTTAATCGACTTCTATACCGTTCACTAGCGACATTAGCAACCTTGAAATGTCCCCAAGATAAGATGTTTGTTTCACATGATGACTATAGATCGCGGTGGAAACTTCTGGGCGGGTTGACCCACACGCCATTACACTTGAGTTGACGATTAAACCGCTCGCATGCTAGTGGAACGGGAAAACCGCGGTCCTGAGCGTGATCATTGTGAACCTTAATTGGTATATAGCCTTAATAGAGCATCAGCGAATTCATCAAGTCGCTATTTTGTGACGTATGAGAGTGGATGATGTTTATCACGATTTGATGGGCTGTGTGCGGTTCGAGTCAAATAGACAGTACTTAATAATCACCTTGAGCTCAAATGTATTATGTACAGTAGAACCCCGTTAAGTCGAACATCGATAAGTTGAAAACTTCCAAATCACTAAAAAATGTTTTGTTCCCTTCGCTTCAAAGACCAAAACCTTTATTGACTATAAGTCGAAAACTCTATAACTCCAATTTTTTGGCGTCTGCATTGATGTTTGACTTATAGAGGTTTTACTGTATCTATATTTATATTACACAGCGGAGAGGTTTGTTTATTTGAACACGCTAATCTTAGGAACTACCAGGCAGATTTCAAATGTTCTTTATGTATTCGATAGAGCAATAATTGAGGAACAATTTACGCTATTTAACATTACGCCACCAACACCAATAGGAGCACAGCTGTATTAAAATAAAATAAAATATTGGAAATGAAAAACATATATTATTCATAGTTATGTATTGCATGTGCACCATGTTTTTCGTTTCCAATCTTTAATTTTATCCTTTTTAGTCCGTTATACGGACATTGCACATTAACTTTTTTTATTATTTTATTTTTATGCTATTTAGGGTTATGTGAATGAAATTTTGATATATTCTGTGCACCTGTCAGATAGATTTGAGCTATATTCAAATATCGAAAAGTTAATTTGAGATCGATTATAATTTTTTATCGAATAAACAAATAAATCTTTTTTTCACATTTTCATGCATTCATTTTTCATCCACATTTAAGCTATGGTCCGAATTTCAAATATGTAACTCATCAGGAAGTTGGTATAAAATCCAGTACAGAACTTCACGCGGACAAACGTACAAGAAAGCGAGTTTATTAAAACATTATAAAAAGTTACAAACACGAGTAAAAATTATTAAATATTTTTTAGTTCCACTCTAACGAAGTCGCGAGCACAGCGAATGTATGTTAATGTTGAAACGTTGAGAAAGGTTTAGGAGATAACGTCCGTTATTGAGGAGTTAGTTTGATCAAACCAATTACATCTTACTAGGGCATACATTCAGTAGTAATTAGGTTCACAATACAGCTAACATATATTAAAAGAATTAAAGAATAAATTAAGTACAGTAAAAAACATTATTTAAATATGAGTCAAACTATTTTTATTAATGGTTTATAGGGTTAGCGTTATGGTACATAATCTCAACTCATATAACGATATGGCCCAATGTGGTTGTCACGCTAAGCCTAGTGATGGGACCGGCGCTCAGGTGCAACAGCCGGAAATCTCCTATAAGTATTTGGCGGAAGATCTTCAACTTGAGGTTGGTAGCTTGCCAGGCGGGCATTAAAAAAAGCCATGACACCATGTTATGATTTGATCATGATGTTTCCTTCACCGAATGCTGAAGGTCATCGCACTTATCAGTTCTCACGTCCATTGACAATCACCATTGCTTCATTACTATTAGGCCATTGACACGTGGGCAAATTTTAAAATATATTTCGAAACATTCCGTAACTTACGTGCATCCAGTGATACTTCAAATTAATAAGGCGAATACTATCTCTCTTGTACGTACATATGTAAAAAGTTCAACTACAGTAAATAATACAACAAAAAAAAAATTGTGAGAATTTGAGCCCTTAATTTCCTTAAGGGACCTTTCTTTAATTAAATCCTTAATATCAAAAGGTCTGTCGTTGCAATTTTAGTTTTTTTTCCTAAGCGGTTATTTGTATAAGAACTTCCAAAACATTAAGTTAAACACAAATGACTCCGCATATTTTTTGAAGGAAATTAAATTCTCTACAAAAAAGGTATCATTGAAATTTTCCGTCAAATTAATCGTTTCCTTACAATCATGCTTTAAAAATTGGTATAATTTTCAATTTAATCTTTCTACTTTTAAATTTTGAAATTCATGTAAAAACCAATACCCTGAAGAAACCGATAAATATTCTTACGGGAAATTAAGTGGTCTACAAAAAAAGTGTCTTCACTTTTTAGGTTAAATTCACACCAATAGTAAGGACTAAAATTCTCACAATATTATTTTTTGGTCAATGTTTCCGAAATACTTAAAAACAAAATAAAAAAATGTTTTGGCCCAGTCTAATGTATGTATATCACTTTAATTAGTCGAGTATGCAATACGAAGATAAAGGTCGTGCCAAACTGCATGGCGGGTCTGTGCACAGCAACAAGTTTGCGTTTGCTTTTGGGAAATAATGCCTAGAATATAATTTTCATATTCGATAATTGTATTATATTGAGACTTTATATTTTACTAACTACGACTCAATAAGTCTGCTTTACAAAATTCGAATTTTAAAGTATAAATATGTAGTATCAAACTCTACAGGGAAGTAACATTTAGTTCGATATACAAAGTCAAAATAATTGGAGATACCGCGTATCTAAGGGTTCAGCGGATGATTACGACTCAACGAGGTTCGATTTATAAAGATTTCATCGTACAAACAAATGGTATACATATAGGTACGGCATACATTGCTAATGGGTAATGGTTGGTAGGGACATACAATCAAGTATGACTTATGCATCAAAAGGTGTTAGGGTTTCTTCACTTAGCTTATTTTTTTATGTAGATGGTGATTATGTCATTTAATTTTATCCCCTTTTCTGTTTTTTTCGTAGCATTTAATAGATTCGGTTATGCCAACTCTCCTTGCCTATGCTGGAAAGCGAAAAGTATGATTAAGGTTTCCCTAAAATAATTTTAATTAAAATTTGCTCTGACGCAGCGCTTTATAGTACGCTAGGAGTGTCCGCAACTTTGTCGGCGGTGAAATAATAATAATTTATTAATTTTCGCCTGCTTTTGTAACTTTTTAAACATAGTTTTTCTGGTATTGGCCATAACGTAATGTTAAACAGTATAGAGCCTTTCTCAATTATTGCTCTATCAAATACAAAAACAAATTTAAAAATCCGACTGCTAGTTCCTAAGATTAGATCGTTGAAACAAACAAACTTTTCCACTTTATAATATTAATATAAATGCAAAAATATGTATTTATACCAATGTTTCCATTACTTAATAATGATTATTACCTACTTGGTAATTAAGATATTATGTTTAATGTAATTAAAATAAAACATTACTTCCTTAAGTACTTATTTATTCACAAAGTGACTCTATTTATGAGATTGCCGATTTTCGGATTTTTTTCAACATTAATGAAATACATATATTAAAGGTAGCGGAGTTCGACTAGGGCTTTGAACGGGCCCTTAAATTTTCATAGTAATATAGCGTTTTAGTCCGTATTAGTACAATAAAATACTTTATATTGTTAACGAAATTTATTCAATGCTTAACTGCAAAAGAAAAATTCTTTGTACTTATTGTAACAAAAATAAAAATATAATTATAAATATATATATTCATATATAAATATACTTTTTCTTTCATTCATTTATATAATAACACACAAGTAAATTATGAAAATGCGTATATCGAAAATTCGATATTAGAATAATCACATCATAGATTTGTTTATATCAAACAAATTTCGCACAGCATTGAATGTTATTAAAATACTAAAAATAAACACAAAACACAACGTCGATGTTATCTTAAAAATAAAACCTTATCAAAGTTTAATCACACCAAAAAACAATATAACGTTTGATTTATTAAAAATGTATTTAAACTTCTTATTCGAAAAAGTCTTCGACCTTAACCGCGACTTTTTTTTAATTTTAATATCCGACAACAAACAGACTCTATTTTCTATTTAAACACGCAAAGATAAAAATTTGGAAACACTCACCTGGTGTGTAAATACAACGTTTATGTTACGAAATGTCCGTTTTATGCAATTGAACACTTTGGTACCTGCTCCTTTCACTAACGTCAGATGCAAACTACGACCGCCACTGAGTAGGGCATTCGCGACGTTTACCACCTCTAACGTCGTGAAAACCTGACGGTCAACTGTGACGATGAGTTTTATTAATCATATACATGGTAAATCATATAAATGTGATACTGATGGAGGTAGATATACTCAGTCTAGAACATAGATGTAAGGTAAACTGTTTGTCAGCATTTTACAGATTCCGCTTTGGACAGTGCGCGCAGAAATTATAAGATTTAATTCCATCCAACCTGTTTTGGCACAGAATAACAAGGTGCCACGAGGGTTTCCACCCTTATGTGGTAGAGGTACCCATGATTCGTACGAAACGATTTTCATCTAAATCCGACCCTGAGTGTTAGCCTTGAAGACATTGTGCTCGCATTTCGAGTAGACCACAGCGCCACCTAACGTCTTTAAAGGTTCAATCCCTGATAGGGTTAGAACTATCCTATCTCTCAAGTTGGGCCGTGAGTTACACCTCTGCAAAAATATCTTGAAATCTATGGACGAACTACGTGACACGGAATTTTTAATGTATATACTTGCCGGTTTGGGAGACCCTGGCCCGCCCTTTCCAGTTGTCAATCCTGGACCACAGCGCAAACACCTGGCGAGATAAAAATTATTCTATATTTTAAGTTGGACCAAATTATGTACGGACAGTATGCAAAAACTCATTAAGATCGCGTAAAAGAAGTAGAAATACTGACGGAGTTTATCTCGGACAATACATCGTAACACGAGATTTTTATATACGTAGTCATAAAAATTAAAGCATAGATTTTTTTTATTATATTTTTTATTTAATAGTAGACACTTAGAGCTAAGTATTGCAATTTTTAATTTGTGTAGATTTCATGGTTTCAATCATCGAGAAAATTGGGTTTTTATATTTGTATCACTTATTTTTTGTGACTGTTGTATAGGAATCATTCGAACACATCCCAGATACGTATAATATATAATAACGAATTAAAAGAGGTTTTTAAAAAGGTAGCTAGATAATGATTTTTTTATGTAATAGAGGGCAAACGAGCAAACGTGTCACCTGATGGTAAGCGATCACCGCCGCCCATGGACACCCACACCACCGGTGGAATCGCAGGTGCATTGCCAACCTCTGTTAGAGGAACTGGCTCTCAAGTTTAACTGCCGAAACACACCTATTGGTATTTGGGCGGCAGATTTTCAACTTGAGAGTGGTAGCTAGCCAGGCGGGCATTAGAAAAAGCCCTACCACCATGCTATAGTTTCCTCACAATGTTTTTCTTCACCGAAAGCTCAAGCTCATTGTAGGTGGTTCGATTCCAACTCGCGTCACTAGGGACGCGGTGCTCCTACATACTACCACTAAGCTATCACCCCTTCCTTCAGTGCAATTTCTTTTTATGTTTGATGTGAAACCTATAGACACGCTTTAGAAATAGAATTGTCCAGTTTGCCATGAAGGTAAGCGGCGTGACGCTCGCTTGTACCGTCATGCATACTCGACACCACCATTCTAGATTCTCTTGTGTATACTGTATACTTCCTTACTTCTTTGTATGAACTGCACGCTATTATTCTTATTTTCACCCCATACTTTTCTTATCAAAGTGTTTTTTTTACCTCGCCTCAATTTTTTTCATCCTTCTATTGCATGTCGCATTACAGCCAGCCGCGCAGTAGGGTTAAAGCGGGCGGCGCTCGGCAGAGCAGCCAAATTCAATATGGCGGGACCCATGGTTCACATCAGCTGACCGTGTAACTTATATCGAATAGCTTAAATCGAATAATTTCTCGAAAATTTACAATGAAATACCTACGATCCGAAAAAATATTTCACTTGGATCTTGATTTCATTAAATCACACAATTAATTTTTAATTTTTTTGTTATTTAATAATTATAATTCTCAGTTCTCTGGGGCTGAGATAGTATAAGGGTAAATTCATTTCCACACTTAAGAAAAAAAGAATATATTAAAAATTGTAAAGTTGTTATTATATCTCTCAATAATATTATATTTTTCGGGATGAAAAATAGATGAAATTATGGTAAAAATTCCCGGGATTTTATTACTGGAGTAAAACGCCATGATAAATCTATCGTATATTTGACATAGTCATTGATAGCTTATCTACTTAGCTAGTATCAAGCTGTAAATATATCGCTAGGCATTTGGGCGTACTAGATGAATTTCGAGAGCTGTCTGGCCCTGGTCTAGCTGGCAAGTATCGCTTCACGCCTTTGACCTGGGTTCGAGTAATGCATTTGAATTTGCACGTTGCTATGAGTAAGTCCGTAAAGACTGCGATTTTAAACAACACGTTATTCAAAAAAGGCATTTGGAGGTGAACGTGTAAATTGTCTCCCCACTAACGTAACGTGTATCTTGTCATTTTCCTCACTTAATATCAGTTGAGATTGTCATATAACTATATAGTTTTAATAAAATTTACAGGCGATTTTAGATTAGCCCAGTGCTGTTTTTTATTACGGTGCTACAAAATCCTATTCCTTAGCGACTTCCTCATCGCAACGCATATACGCATTACCCAGTGATAAGTCTCGTCGGATGATACCCACCCAATACTACCCACTAAAAATTATCACTTCAACCTCCCGTGTGCCAGAGGCCAGAGACAGTGCCCATAATTCTAATCGGCTAGCTCAAGTTGAAAATCAGCCGCAAAATATGTTTAGGTGTGTTCCGAAGTTACACTTGAGAGCTAGTTCCTCCACTAGGCTCAGCGTGTCCCCATCATCACTTGATATCAGATGTGATTGTGGCCGTAACACTAAAATTATAAAAAGAAACAAGAAATATTTTAGTTGTATTAAAAATACTCATGACAATTTCAAGTTGTTTTCTTTTTAAAGCTAAATTTGAAGATTTTCATATAATAATAAGACATTGGCCAAATCGTCTACATCGGAAAAATTCATATTATTAAGAAAATATTATCTATGGCCAGGATCGATTTTGCAACGAAAAGTTAAGTTTATGTAACATAATACATTGTGTAAATTAAAAAGTTAGCACGAGATTGTAGTCACTATACTTACATTTAAATTGAGATTTCCCTTGACGTATTTAATTATTTTATGCAATTGTAATTAATTTAGCGGACGTCCTCGATATGACAGTTTGCTTCCGACTTGCTAACTTTTTTACTTGTACGTTAAGAATAATTACAATTCAAATCTAATATCGCCATCTACTAATTCATACAATTATTACTACCGAAACATGGTAAGTTGTAATGTATCTCACTAGATGTCACTATATACAATAAGCGAACAAACACATCCAATCCATTTACTTAGTTTTTTTTAAACCAGACATGGATACGCTGTTTGTTCCTTTTTTTTACCTTAAGTGCTTTGATAGTATCACAGAACCTTTTGGGACTAGTGCTGAGGGTATCCCACCCCTAGGCAGCGGACGCAAAGGTGCCAAAGTTGCCGAACTTCGGATTGCGATGCTCCCGGTAAACGAAGGAGTTCGCGAGTCTAACTGGACTACACACTGTATGGGCTACTGAAATTAGTGATTTTAAGGTGTAATTATCGGGCAAGAGATTCGAGACGTAGAGATTGTACTGTGCTTGTGTAAATGGTTTGATACGAGAGACACTGTGGTAGTAATGACTGAACTGTGCTTATCCTAATCGGAGGATATTGTGTATGTGCTATGAGTGAAAAAAACAGGTAATGACAAAAGATTAAATTCGACATATACATTTACTTAGGAGCCGTTCATAAAATATGTTGGGTCTCATATATGAGTAGAAGAGTGGGTGGGGGTACTTCTAACTGTTATAAAACATGACGCATGGGGCCGGGGGGTTTAAGAAAACGTGACGTTCGCTTATAAAGCAACTTTGCTATTTTTAGATGGCATTACAAATGTGTATTGATTTATTGTTTTTATTATTGCAAACAATTTCAATTTAAAAATATTGAAGTTTGTGAACTGCCATTAATTTTCCATATATCATATACGGGGAAAAGTCAATCATTTGTGATGTAATATTGATGGTGTGATATGTACGATGGGGTCTAAAAAGCTAAAAGTTTGCGTGACATAGTTTATGAACAGCCCTATAAAAATAATATTTTGACTTTGAAAATTGGAATACCTTTGTCTAGATATTACAATATTCAATGTGTGAAAAATTACATTATCCGATTCCTTTACTCTAAAAATAGATCGCGAAATGTTATTAAGTTATCTTGTGTTAAAGAAGATGTCACTATATTTAATAAGCAAAAAACCATATAGGTGCCTATCAGGCGTTTATATTGCCTTAAAACTGGCTAGTTACAATGTATTTCACTAGATGACACTATATTCAATAAGGGAGAAACACCTCGCCTGAGGGTAAATAAAATAGAAGATTAGAATATAGTAGGTATAACTATGTATCAACTACGTATCGATTTAAACACACCTATATACTGATCGACGAACTATTAACACACTTGAGTAATAACTATAAATAGCACAAATGTGTAGGTATAAAATCAAAGCATTGAACTCTTATGAGAAATGGTTTGTTGAAATTATTAGGTACCTACTAACGAGAGAAAAGCAATATTACAATCTTGTTTGACGTTTGAACTTTCCAACTAAATTACCAATTGATTATATGCTTTAATACTTTTGTGTATCGGAATAATAACCTTTTAATGTTTACTTCTAAATCATTATTATGCACATGCTTCTAATACTTTAGACAATCACAAAATATCTACTTCCATGAATTTACCACTGTATCTTATATGCAACTTGTACTATCATAAAATATCGTAGTTCAGTTATATAGCTTCCATGAATTTTTTACATTAATCTCATCAATGTACATTTATTGAGGGGTGCAAAAACAAATCTGTTTCAGTCCAAAATTGTTGTTTTTTTGAGTAAGACACCAAATTGTAGTGTTCGAATGCAGCAACAATTTAGTGTATGTACTTGCTTGAAAGCGTCAGTTTTGAAGCAGATTTACTTTTACACCCTTCAGTTGATCTTTTTCTGCTGGAATATCGAATGTCCTGTATCAAAATATCCCATCCTATTTCTCTACCTCAGCACTGTATGAAGTTACTCAACTATCAAATTTTTTTCATGAACAAGTTCTTTACATGACTTCTGACTGTGACACTCAAGCTGAATATTGCCAAACCTTTAATTTTACGTAGCTTTTATCCGTAATTTATTGTAGGTAATACTGTATTATAGTTGTAATATTGTGTATGGTGGTTGAGTAATTTATTCGAGTATCCTACTAGCCAATCTTCTTTGTTTTATCTCTTAATCACATGACGCTGGTGAAATTGGGCACTTAGCGCATGTCGTCATTGCAATAAAACAGATTCTAACTCGCAATTGTTGAGGACAATAACCTAAGATTGTTTGGTAACATTATATATAATTATTATTTATATTTGGCTAACTCCTTCAACCTTGTAGTCAATAATTCCGTTCGTTTTATATATATCAGGCTTGGCAAACCTTGCTGTGCCTATTCCAGTGGTAAATATCTCAGCCAAGCCTAACATATGGCTTCCAGAGACAGGGACATTTACTAGGATACCTATTCTTTATCTCAAATTAGAAGAAGCAATGGACATTTCCATCATTTTATAGAAATGGGCTCGACAGGCAAGATTATCGTGACCCAACATTGTGACACAGGATTCTTAAAACTCTTGCCTCATTACATCTTCAAACCTACAGCATATTTAGTAACCAAATATCAGACAGAACAGTAAAGAAAACCAACATATTAATCACACATAAATTTATTTCAGTTTTAAAATGAACTGGAGTTCAATCAACGTAAATAATAGAAAATTTTAATATAAATAGTAGAGAAAACTATTTGGGGCGTTGGAACCTGCAATTGTTGTGATCAAATGATATTACAAAAAAACGAACAAAATGGATACACAAAATTTATGATAAAATGCATGCAGACTTTTAAACATGTAAAATAGAACTAAAGTGTATAATAACCATACAAGTTATACTATGAAATATACTATCAATAAAAATATCACAATTCTGATCCAGCACACTTTGCAGTTCCAGTATTATCTCCCCTGGCCTATAAATTCCACAAAAAAAAAAAAAAAAAAATGCAAATGCATGGGCGCTAATTGATAAGAAACTTAACACTCATTAATTTGAACAGATATAAGTAAAAAAAGATGGAAGTGCGGCACAACTAAAATTAACACTACATGTGCCACAGAGCTGCAACAGGTCAATCAGGCCTGGCTCTCGTTGGTTGTAGTTTCAATCGTGGCTCCTGCAGGCTTGTTGTTCTTCGGCTTGGGCTGTTGCTGTTGCTGGTTCGAGGATGTACTCGCCGGGGCCTCCTGCACTCCGCCCTCCTGTCCATTCTGGCGCGGAGGTTGGTTCAGTTGCGCTTGGGGAGCGCCCTGACCTTGCTGGAAGTTGCGCGGACGCGGACGACGATATCCACCACGGCTCATAGGGCCGGGACCGCCTCCGCGACGACCGCCACGGAAGTTGCGACGGAAATTATAACTGTACGAAAAATTATATATATTACATCAAATAAATATTATAAAAAATATGAAATAATCATTCTCAATTGTATTACAAACAAAATGGAACATGTTCTTGTATAGTAATCACCTGCGTTGTGGTGGTATTGCGCCTTGTTCCTGACCTTCATCTCCCTGTGCACCCCCTTGGTTGGGTGGGGGCCCACGACGTCCCATGCCACCTCTGCGTGGAGCGCCTTCACCCCCACGTCCGCCACCTTGACGTGGGTAATATCTGAACGAGCAAATCAAATATAAATAACAGTGTATTGATAAACAAGAGAACTGGAACAATCTAGAAAATTAAAAAATAAATGTGTCAGGCGCTACTCACTGACGATGGTAGCCGCGGCGTTTATCAGCTGCGTAAGGCGAACCCTTTACAGGCTCACCGCCGGGACCAGTTACTCCAGCCGCTTCACAGCCTTTCTCCCCGGCGACCACGGCAAACTCCACCGCCTCTCCGTCGCCGACCGAACGCACAGCCTTGCGGGGGTTGTTCCGGACGATTGCAGTTTGATGGACAAACACATCTTCTTTGGTGTCATTCCTAATACCAAGAACCACTCAACTATTACATGATCTCAATAGACATGAGTTTATTCAGTTGTAAAACAAAATAAAGAATCAAAAAAGAAATTAGTATGAATTTTTAAATATTTATGATGAGGCCCAGAAGTTTTATTTTAATTATTTGAAAGTAAAAAGAAAAAGAAGACTAAAATAAAATAAAATATTCTTCATTAAGTGCTAGATAAATAAGAGGGTAGGTAGAGAAAAAGTTTATAACCAAATTACCTGTTGATGAAACCATATCCACTCTTGACGTTGAACCATTTGACAGTACCCGAAACCTTTTCAGCTGTTAAATGAAAAAAAAACCAGTAAATAATAAGAAAATACTAAAAAACATTCAATAAAATGTATAATTAAATCCCAGTTACATACAACTTTATCTACTATGGTGGGTAGTTTAAATCCTATATATCAAAATGGAACATCAAAATTTGTTACAATCTAACATAAATCATTCCTCAGTACACAAATAGAACACGCCCTTAAAACATATCTTGAGTTTGTATAAATAATTAATGATATGGAAATGTGATGAATCAAATATTGAACAAAAGAAAAAAGCGCCAAATTATTTCGTATAAACTATTTATACACCGGCGGAAGGAACATATAAATGTCAATACATATATATTACGTTGCATTTTGCTTGATGTACCTGACGCCAATAGGTACATACGCATACTATCGATTAATATCGCTTGACATATATTTATGTAGGTACAAGCCACAATGTATTTGGGGTCAAGATACGATCAATAACACGCCACACAGTCGACCATCTTGGAATCCGGTTCACTTTATAACAATATTTTACAATCAAAATTAATATGTTAACAATATTTACAACAATATTAGTTAAAATATGCCGTAAGATGAATTCTACGACCATGTGCTTTCGGTGATCGGAAGCCGGAACGTAGAACTCAAGATGGCGTAGCGGCACTTACCAATGACCTGCTTTTGTTTAGCCGGTTTGGTTTGTTGCGGTTGTTGTTCCAGCTGCTGCTGCTGTTGAGGCTGCGGCTGCGTTGGTTTTTCGGTATCAGCCATGATGTAATTGGCGAACGGCGATGGTGGCTAAGATGGTAAAATCCTCCACGACCTCTCCTAGATGTTTACCACTCCCTCGTTGTCGATGCAAATGACAATTATGAGTTGACGCAATCAACTAAGTGGATGAATCGATTCCTACAGATTAATAGTAGATTACTAATCGATTTCACAAATCATTGTTAAACAAACGATAATATATAAAACGAGATAGTTTTTATTACGAAATAATAAATAAATAATATATATTATATTAATTTATGAAAATATAAACTTTTTATAGGAATACAATTCAGTACAGATATATAAAATTATTATCAGAGACTCCATATATTGTATACCTTTTTCCATTTAACTCAATTGGTGCACTCTATTTATCTTCTTCTTTTTTATTTATGTCAACTCAGTCCTCTTTATAGATTGTTACTGGCATTTTCAAATAATAAGATTTGGGCATTTTGGCCAGATGAAACTATCTACAACAAGATGGTAATTCTCTTGTTGAAGCTCTTTTGGGAGTTTTAGAGTTTTATATAATATAAGTAATATGTCATGTTCCTAATGATTATTTATAATTCACTTAACTTATTATATTTAGCTATACTGCATCATGTAAAATGTCATCTAAATTACACAATATACAGCCAAATAACTAAAACAAGATCCCGAAAAAAACATCCCACTATGTCAATGTTAATATATATCGGTAATCATATTATGATCAAAATTAATTTTAAAATATGTAGTTTAAGCTCTGTAGCTATATATTCCTATAATTACTATTTATCAAAAAGTATAAAATCCATAAAGAAACTATTTATATAGTTTTGTCAAAATGCATCACTAGTCATCGTCATAGAGAATAGAGCGTTTTCTCGTACTTTCTGTAACAAATGGAGTTACCAAGTAAATAATTTCCCAAAACAAGATGATCCATACAAAATATGATAAATAGTTCGCAATTCTTCTACATACTTTTTTTTTAATTGTTTAATCAAGTACAGTTCAAAATTAATCTAAATATTTATTAATGTAGTTGTTTAGCAAACAAAACTGAACAAGTTAGTTTGACTCATTTACAGGGAAGTGAAAATCTTGATTTTTGAAGTGAAAGTTCAGGTGATAACGGTTCTAGAGATCTAATCGAGAGAGAGACATATAGTGATGTTTCACTTCTCTCATGAGGTCTTAAGAACAGAACGTTTTTTTTTATGAAATACTCAAAATTTCACCATCTAAATAGTAATAGATTCTGTATATAATAACAATCAATGTATACTTTGTTCATATGCATGCAGTGACGTGTTATAAGAAAGCTTATACAATGAAAATTAAAAGAAGAGCGTTAATTTTGGACTTAGGCAGTGATGTTTGCTCAATGATGCTATGTAACATTATATTATAAATCTAAATATGTCTTTATTTATAGGTTTATAGATTTTAAATTTATATTTTAGATTTTAGAAAATTTAAAATATAATATTTCTGTTATATTAGTTATACGATGTTAGATATGAGTATTTATTACTAATATTTATAATATTTTGACTTAATTTATTTCTATAAAAAAATTGGAAATGTTATTGTTATTTTCTGTCTCGTATACATTATTTTTGATTATAAATTAAAATTTATTAATTTAGTATTTATTCGGGTAATTTGGTTTTGTTGGTAGAAACACATAAGATCATTATTAGTTCGTAGTGCTGAGGAAATCATTTATGTACAAAACTATTTATAGTCGATCGGCAACTATTCATAATCGATTTTATGATTATTAATTATTGTTAAATTAAAACCCATTTGTGGATAATTATTGATCATGAGAATAGGTTAGTAGACCCGTCTTAACTACTATCAGAAAATTGTAAGATTCAATTAATCATTTTTATTTTGCAATTTATTTGCCTTTTTAGCAAATCAAAAATAAATAATATTTGGCTCGTTTATTTTATATACGTTTTTTTTTTAATTTATTACATAAAAACTGCAACTTATCGGGTAAACAAATTAGTTATAAAAGTAGTTAAATATAGACGATTGTAGCATCTTATAAATTTTAATAAATATTGATGACTCTTAAAGATAAAAAAAAGAATTAGATTAGTAGTGTCTTGAGTTGATTGCCAAGTACATAGTATCGAAGGTGAAAATACCAATTTTTATTAATAATTTCTACAATCTGAAGATTATATAATTTATCATTGATTTATAACCACCAGTGTGGCAGTGTACATAATTGATACTGTCATATTATAATCATCATTATCTTAGTTTGTTATTTAATCAAACTTGCAATTATTTTTATGCTCTCTTTGGTAGTTAATATTATTCAAAGAAAGTTCAATGATATTCACAATTACATATTAGTTTGTGCCAGTAGTTCACACAAATTAAAAAAGAGTTGTAAGCTTTTAATTTTTATTACTGATCTCTGGTTTTAACAATTTTCTTACTATGCCCACAGCTAAAATAATCAGCTTATAGAAATGTTTGAACTGATAATATTAAAACTACAGAGAATATTTGTACATAGTTAATATTATCATTCATGGTGGTAAGGTTTATCTAATGCCCGCCTGGTTAGCAACCACCCTCAAGTTGAAAATCTGCCACCAAATACCAATAGGTGTGTTCCGGCAGTTGCACTTGAGAGCCAATTCCTTCACAAGTTTAGTGTATCCACCAACTTGAGCCGTATCGTCACTTAAGATCTGATGAGATTATGGCCATAACGCTAAACCTTAACTATATAAGAAAATCACCTAAAAAACACGTTTCGTTAAATTTAGAATTTTGTCTTCTGATAACAATTAATCATGAATTATATAAATTATATTATACTAGCTTTTACCTGCGGTTTTGCTCACATTATTTTTCAACAAAGAGTATCCTATGTTACTTCTAATACCTCCAAAAACATGTGTTCAAAGTTTCATGATGATCAGTTTAGTAGTTTTTGCGTGAAAGCGTAACAAAGTTTGTCACATTTATAATTTAGTAGGGATTTGTCGTTTCATATTATGTAAATTTATTACACTAAAAAACGTTATAGCGAAGAATTATACGCAAATCGAGATGCTTAATTATTTTTTACATGTGAAAATTTTTCAGGAATCCTTACTTTTTATATTTTTAAAGTCTCACTCGTGATACCAAGCCCTTAAGGGAAGTTCTAAAAAGGGAACCATATGTGTATTAACCACAATAAATGATTATCCATTAATCATTAATGTATAAGAACACAAAGGTGATAACTAATTAAAGCGGCCAGAACAGAAATATGGCGCTGCGAATATGAAGGCCATACGAGATTGAAATATTGTTTTATTGACCTCAAAATCGGTTTGCGACGTTCGAATTAAAACATAAATAGTTACGAATAAACAATATTACATTTTACAATAATACAATGGGCTTTATGTTAATATATTATAAACGAACGCGAACTCGTATAATCTCAGCATTAGTAACTACCACAGAGTAAAACTGTATAACAGAAATTTATTCTGTTGTTATTTTGTTCAACCTATACCTAAAAAATGTAAGTAGTTTCTATTATGGGGCATATTATTACCTACCATATCATATTTGCAAGAAACATATTTTCTGTAGCCTACATAATGCGAAGTTCTCTCAACAGAGCCAAAAAACTTTTCTAAAAAGAAAAAAAAAATACTTCAATACTATAAGTTGTGGAAACATGATTTTAAAAACGTATCTTTGGTTTTTAGATTTTTATGTGTAGTCACAGTAATCATAATTGTAAAGTTATTATTTTCTCCGTTTTTGTGGGTTACAGCAAACGAGTTTTATTCTGTATACCTATAAAATGCTGTAATTGACAAGCAACACTCTATAAAGAGATTGGATTTCAATTTTTTATAGAAATTTTAAATTTTATAAGGACATAAATTTATTTAATAAGTCAAGTGAAATGGATGTTAGATGCAAAAAACAATTTATTGGTGATTATATGCAAAAAAAACTCATCCCACAAAAATGGCGTACGTCAAACGGGTGAACCAACAACGGACTTACTTCCGCTGTAAGTCATGTAAAACACCAGACATATGTTTTCCATTATCGATACATTTTAAATAATTTGCAACGGCTTACATTTTTTTATATAATAGGAGGCAAATAAGCAGTCGTGTCTCCTTATGGTAAGTGATCACCGCCGCCCATGCACACCCACAACACTAGAGGAATCGCTGGGGCGTTGCCGGCCTTTATAGGAGGGACTGGCTCTCAAATGCTACTGCCGGAACACACCTAATGGTATTTGGCGGCAGATTTTCAACTTGAGAGTGGTAGCTAACCAGGCTGGCATTAGGAAAAGCCTTACCACCATGCTATGGTTTCCTCACGATGTTTGCCTTCTTTCTAATGCCCCCCTGGCTAGCTACCACCTTCAAGTTGAGAATCGCCTGCCAAATACCAATAGGTGTGTTCCGGCAGTTACACCTGAGAGCCAGTGCCTCCACAGATTTAGCATCTCGTCACTTAAGATCAGGTTTATGACCATAACACTAAACTTAAATAGTTATAAAAAGCGGAAAGTTTTATTACTATTTTAGCAAAAAAA
Organism: Actias luna; assembly: GCA_039707435.1. Lineage (NCBI taxonomy): Eukaryota > Metazoa > Arthropoda > Insecta > Lepidoptera > Saturniidae > Actias > Actias luna. The sequence continues at coordinate 18,573,100 of JAZHAC010000001.1, read as the reverse complement.
AATTATCCTGTACCCTGTGCAAATATTATAAAAGTAGTCAAGACTACTGAAAAACATATCTGCAATATCGATGACTGTATTCTTCGAATATTTTTCTTTAATAATACGTAGGGAGCATCTTTCCAACATCTTACCTCTTACTACTTTTTTCACTTTATAATCGACTCTATATATAAAAATTCCCTGTCACGTTGTTTGTCCGCGATGGAGTGCTAAACTACTCAACCGATTTTAATAAAATTTTGCACACATATGTAGTTTGATCCAACTTGAGAAATAGGATACTGTTTATCTCGATAAGTGATCATAACGCGATAGATGTCGCTGTAGTCGATGTGATTGACTTCTGGAAAACGTAGAACAAGGTCTGTCAGATCAGCTTGAGTTAGTATAGATTAAAGATAAGTGGTTAATGATTTTATTCATTAGCGTTTTATTATAATACCTGTCACTCATTAATAAAACGATAATTAAATAATTAGGAAGGTATAATAATAGTATTTTAATAATTACTGTAATTAAAATGTAATATAAAACATTAATGATTATTAAAGTTTCAAGTAAATCCATTTAAACTAATATTAGACGATGTTACCCGGTGTATGGTTATTATCGTAGATTTACGGTATTTTCGACCAAAACACGGTCTACGAGAAACGGAAGCAGTGTGGATTTTTCACCATCAAATGATATTATTAACAAAATAATCTCTTCTATTTATAACAAAAATATAGAACTTTTAAAAGAAAAAGGAAAAACACTTAAATATAACTAAAAACGTTCTATTTTCTTTTACATTGACACGGTATTATACACAGTAATTTAAAAATAATTTCAAAGTTGTTACACTTAAAACAAGGTAATTTTAGTCTGCTGACAGGATAGTTTGATATTTTTCACTGGTAACACTAATACTAATACTAATCCCCACCCGTCCGCTATGCGAGGAATATAAAATGTAAATTAATAAAAAATAACACACGGAAAATGGAATCCATAAACATGGTAGTCTAGAATCATCTACGGAAAAGTCCGCATTGATTGGTCATAGTCCGTCAAAGGAACTGTATTTTGTACTTCAGACCTTTACAATGGTCTTCATCCCGACAGTAACAAAGAACCTCGATGTGTCCTGTTTTTGCTTAGAGCCAAGATATAAAACTGCGTCCCCCGGTATCTATCCCCTGACTCGAGACATTATGATGTCAATGACAATGGTGCCTAAACTGTTGGACATGCTAACCCTAATGGAGGGGCTGGCTCTCAAGTGCAACTCCGGGAACACACCTATAGGTATTTGACGGGAAATTTGTCTGTCCCTTTGGAAGCTGGTCTCTGGCAACACGGGAGTTTGGAGTGTCGCCGTGGTGCGTTTTAGTGGGCAGTGTCGGTTGATTTGCACCCGTTGAAACACTACACGTCTCTCACGCCTTTGACCTGAGCCCGGGTAATTTGTTTGCGCGTTGCGTTGAGGAAATCCGTAAAAACCGTAATCATCACGTTAATAAAAAAGGTGGTAGCTAGCCAGACGGGCATTAGAAAAGCCCTACCACCATTCTAATATATTTGAGCAGACAGGAAGACCATCGATGACTGACGAGGAATTTTTGATACCTCGGTATTCGTACAGGCACAGTGTCGACACTCTGTTGTACCACGAAAATTAAAAAGCTTGCGCCTAATAGCACCTGCATGTCTCGTGGAGTTGATAAAATCATGATACGATAAAATCATGATAATATCAATTTAAACAGCTTGATAATGACGCCGTCAAGTCTATGAATGTTATTCTAATAAACTTACCAGCGGACACCGATTAGCATAAATCTATACGTACAATAAAAATGTAAATTTAACGTCAAAATATTAATCTGTAATATATTAATATTATGAAGCGGAAGAGTTTGTTTGTTTGCTTGTTCGAACGCGCTAATCTCAGGAACAACCAGTTGGAATTCAAACATTCATTATGTATTAGATAGAGCCATAGATACCAATAGGAAAAAAATCCTTATTGAATAAAAATAAAAACCGAGTAAAAATTATTAAATAAAATGTTTCTTCCACGCGAAAGAAGTCGCGGACGTAGCTAGTTATAATTTATACTCTTGCATTGTGGTCCACAGATAATATAGACCAGTGGCGGCCAACCTTTATGTATCAATGTGCCATTGTTTATATAAAAACTGGTTGACCCGGTAGACGGCGGCATGGTGGTTGTTCTGTATTTTCGAGTAGTCAATCACATCGACTACAGCCACATCTATCACGTTATCATTATTTATCGGTTCAGTAGTTGAGGAGTTCATCGCGGACAACAACGTGACACGAACTTTTTATATATAAAGATATTTACAAGGCCACAGACCTGCCGTCAAATAAATTTGCCTTAGTGGTGAAATAATAATACTAAATACTATCATTACAAAACACTTTATTAACTAGAAAATAAATAACGTATATATACACGTAGTAATGTCACACTTATACGTATAACGTAAATTAATGTAACACGCCAGCTTCTTCAAACAGTTCTTAGAAGTGGATGACAATGCTAAAAATGTGGAAAAAAAAACATGACTTGGTTGTTTTTTCGACAAACATTTTATAATCGATTTATTACTGACTTCTCGATCAGCTGCATACTTGAATATAGCTCAAATTTTACTGACAGATGATCATAGTATGTATATCAAAATTTCATTCGTCTAACCCTGAAATACAGAAAATAGTAATATAATTAATAAAAAAAATATTATGTATCATATTTTTATTTCTACATTCGAATCCGTTATAAAATTATGGTACATAATTTTTTTTAAATTATTATTTACATATTTGCTATGTAAAAAAAAATGTATCATAAATTTATTTCTACTTTTGAATCCGTTATAAAAACATGATACATATTTATTTTTATTAAATTATTATTTACATATTTGTTGTTACATGTTTTTCCAAAATGGCGTAATATCGATGACATTATTTTATATAGATTAAATACTTGAAATATTTGATTAAGCGTTCATAATATATTCTTATCGGTAATGCGATTACGCTGATAATAGGGTGGTTAAACAATAGATTGTATTAAATAAAATACACGCCACGTGGATAAAGATATTATACAATACTTGAAGTACCTGCAGTAAAGGCTGGCAACGCACCTGCGGTATCCCTGGAGTTGTGGGTGTCCATGGGTGGTGGTGATCACTTACCATCAGGTGACACGTTTGCTCGATTTCAGCCGATTCCATAAAACAAAACATCACCGTATCATACCCGCCGCGGCCTCCCTCCGCAGAAGTTTGAGCCTAGATTTGATAGGGCAAGTGACTCTGCTCGCGCGACACAGTGACACTCTACATCACTGAAATTACATCATCACATTGCATACCATCCATGCACACCCACACGTTAAGTACGCGGTTCTGTAAGAGACTTCCCCCTCGACCCTTGCGCGGCTTGCCCGATAAGGTCGTGCTAAGATAACTAAATTAGTAAGTTAGGACCTGTTGGTTAGTTAGGATTGCGAATCCTTGTTCACTTTCCGGCAGCAGCCCAAGCCGAGGTTCGGCCATCCTGGCACCCTTGTGCTCGCTGCCTCGGAGCTGAGTGCCCTCAGCACTCGCCCCAAAAAATTCGGTGAAGCTGTCAAAGTCCTTAAGGCTAACAGCGTACGTCAAGTCGAAAAATTAGTCACCTCGAGCCGACTTTACCCGAACGAGCGTCATACAAAATGGTTGCGGATCGGATTTTCAAAGCCCTCCTATAATAACTTTTCACTACAAAAATATAACACTAAACCTAACCACCAGCTACTAGCAAAAGAAAAAAATTGAGTAAGAAAGGGTACTTAACGTTTTGTCCTTACCTATTTGTGCGTAGATATCTGAAATGACAAGAATTTGTTGATAATAGTTTTAAAAGTGATAAGAACTGTTTTTGCTATCGGATTATTTGGAATTATTATTTTCTCATATTTTACCCAACTCCGCAGGGGCTCATTCTTCATAGAACGATAAGATATTACAAACTAAAGATATCCCAAAAATTCCAAATCTCACCTGATGTTAAGTGACGACGTGGCCCAAGATTGCAGATACGTTAAGCCCAGAGGAGGGACTGAGGGACCGAGGGACTGGCTCTCAAGTGCAACTGCCGGAATACACCTATAAGTATTTCTCGGTAAATTTCCAACTCGAGGGTGATAGCTACCCAGGCGGCCATTGGAAAAAGCCATATAGTTTTATCACGATATTTTCCTTCACCGAAAGCTCAAGCTCAGTGCAATTGTATTCGAACTCAGGTCACCTCCAACTGAGTTATCGTTGCTTCTCTTTTATAACTCTTATCCCACGTAGTTAAGGTCATTATAAGATGCCCTTCTAACATGCTATGATTTCCCCATAAATAAAATAACAGTTTTTTTTTGACATTGTATGTGCCAGCTATGAAACCATATTGTGGACACGGGGACATATATTTTACGTAATTTTTTTTGTGGCAAATTAATTGAATATTTTTGTTCTGGGATATGAATAGTATGCAAAAGGTCTTGCACCTTGCCTTGACATGACCTGTGTTTTAGCTAAAACGGTTCACCCTGTTATGTTTACTTTATATAAAAAAAAAGATTAATAAGCTAGTCAAAATGTCCAGAAAGCGTACTCAGAAGATCATGCTTTGATAACGACTGTATAGGAACTAAGTACATATAGATCATTTATCGTTTGACCTTGTGTTGCCAATTAATTGAACATAAATTTACTATATCGTCTGATTCGGTTATCACATAAAAAGGACAAGAGGTCACAATATTCGCCCATTATTATATTTAAATAGCATATTGTTTATATTTTCATATCAAAGTGATAAAAACGCTATAATATAAGGGTAATGAGTAATTTAAATTAAAAAAAATGACACGAGGAGTTATCGGAAATTAAATGCCAACTAATTAGGTAATGACTATATTGTTTGATAAACAATATAATTAGCGTCGAACGGTCGTGAATGATATTTGTAACTTTATTACTATGTTTAGGTATACCGTATATTAATGAAAAATATAGAACACTTATCCCTTTATTTACACGCGGCCTGTTTTACACAATGTCGCTTTTACAAGTTTTATAAATTAACGAACTTTGAAAAACTTATAAAAATGCATGCCCGGTTCGCATATAAATATCGTTAAAAACATTTTTAGATCTCATGCATTTGGCAACACTGATGGCAATAACGGGAGAGTTGCCGTATTGTGAAATACAATAAACATTTAAGAAAACATGTATCCTTAATATGTACATACATATATACAAATGTATATACACAAATACAAAGTAGTACACGTGAAAACAAGCGAAAAAAAGTTCATATCTTTGACTACAAATGCGAGTTTATGTATTAAAACTGGTAATTTTATGTTTTTTTTTTTATGGAAATGGGGGGTAAACGAGCAATCGTGTCACCTGATTGGAAGTGATCACCGCCACCTATGGACATCCACAACACCAGAGCAATCGCAGGTGCGTTGCCGGCCTTTATAGGAGAGACTGGCTGTCAAGCGCCACTGCGGGAACACACCTAATGGTATTTGGCCGCAGATTTTCAACTTGAGGGTGCTAACTAGCCATATGGTATCCTCACGACGTTTTCCTTCACCGAAAGCTCAAGATCATTGTAGGTGGTTGAATTCGAACTCACATCCTATGACGCGGCGTTCCTACACGCTGCCACTGATCTATCATCGCTTCGAAGCTTTTATAATTCCAAAATGAAAATTATAACTCCAAAAAATTGAAGAAAAGACAAGTTATATCTATGGAAACAAAAATAAAAGTACTGAAAGATTTACGTAATAGAGAAAGAGTAACCGATGTTGTTAAAAAGAAATTCATGAATTAAGGTACAATAAGAAAAAAATGTCTTATTACATGTTTAGTTTCTTGTAGATTTATTTGTTTTATTTTTGTTCCCAATATGTACTGAAATCAATAGGTAGATTTTTAAGATGCAATAAATCATGCCATCGGAAGCTTCATCAGCGTGAACCAATAGAGTTATATGAAGACAATTAGCTGTAACCGCTTCTTCGTTAGGGTGGAACTAAAAATCATTACTTACTAGTTGATCCAGTAAACTTCGTATCACCTATACTCTGGAATGCTAGATGGCGTTAAAGTAGCTAGATTTTGAGATTTTTTGACAAACAATTTTTTTATCTTTCGTAAAAAAAAAAAATTTTTTTTCAATCACAAGTATCCTATGTTATTTCTTATACCTCCAAGAACATGTGTACAAAGTTTCATGACGATCGGTTAAGTAGTCTTCGCGTGGAAGCGTAACAAACAAACTTAATATTAGTAGGAATTTTTCGCGGAAAAAGAACGTTTTTCTAAAATGAAAGCCTACTTAAGTAGCTTAAGCTTAACTTAAGCTTAAGTTACTCCTTATAACCTCAGCTATCTGCCAGCGTAAGTTCCGTTGAAATCGTTGCAACCGTTTCACAGATTAGCCGGAACGAACAGACAGTTTATTTTATTTTATTTTTTATTATTATTGTTTTATAAAAGTCTCGTATATACACTTTCATATGTATTTAGTAAAAGTCTGTTATTTTGACATTACAGACGGACACTTATATTTCATTTATTTGCTTTAATATATTACGGAATAAAATGTCAGCTAGAATATATCAACTGTATATGACTACTTTGTGCTTAAAAAAATATCCTTGCGAAGCTAAGGCGTGTTCCCAGTTTACTATAAGTGATCTATAAACTGTTACTCTGTCAATGCCGACTTTGATCCAAAGTTATGTAACATTCGTGTCACGAAACCGGTAGGTTCAGTTCTTACGGTCACTCCATACATACTCACCTTGCCCGTTGCGTATCGTGCACCTTATAACGCTTTGTAACACTTTTACCTATTTATATATGCTATTATTATCTAAATTCGATCACACTCATAGTTGGATATATAAAAAATTAAAGATATACCCTTAAATGTAGGGGAGTATTTTTTGTACTTTCCTGCTTATAAATCGATTTAAAGAATATTCCGCACCTTTATCTTTGAAATAATGTTTCAAAGGGCATTGTAGTTACGACGGAAACTGCAGTAGTGAGTCGCAGTTGAAATACGCAAACTTTTTTTTACAAAACTGTTTTCATTGATAACACTAAAGTTCTAAACAGTGCTGACCGTCACATCGTCACTTTACATTAGGTGAGATTGTGGTCATAACGTTAAGCATATAAAAAAAGTGAGTTTGACATATTATGTCATCACATGTTTTTTTGTAACGTTAGCAAATGTTGAAAACAGTTGGGTAGTGGTACTGATGGATTTTAATAAATTCTCCAATTAGAATTCATAGATATTCTCATTTTAGGCACATTAGAGCCTATTCATTTCATGTTTACGTTCTGATAATAATTAAATTAACTTGTTTATAATGTTTCGTGTTAATATCACTGTTGTAATTAAGAGTTTAAATTACAATTATCAGTATAAACTACTGAATAAAAACAGTGATTTTATTGTCCTGAGATTTTTCTGGAATTTTCGGACATTTTCATTCTAACGTGTCTTTTGTCGATTTCTATTTTTAATCATATATCAATTATTATTTTTTCGAACTGACATACGCTGTTAGTCTTAAGGGCTTTGGCAGCTTTACCGAACTTTGTAGGGCGAATTCTGAGGGCATTCAGACCCGTACATAAATCTACGTCGTTTGACCGTGTGTTGTGTAACATTGGTAACATTTCATATAATGTTGTTTTATAAAATGGAAGTGCATAATAAATAAAATTTGGATACATGGTTGAGAACAACAGTAAAGGGTCCATCGAGAAGGGAGTGTATAGGTTCGTAAAGAGCCGGCAAAACTCACGTATTAATTAATACTGGTCTGTCAAGTAGGCGCTAGGCTCTAAACGGGTTTGGTACAGCAGTTGGTATGTCCCACCAGAACTATGAGGTAACAATTAACGATTAATTAATTAAGTAACTTAATATGCCAAGTAATTTTTGTTACTCATCGTATAAAGGGTCATAAAGAGGCCTGTTTAAGATGACTGACCGAAATAGTTTGATTTAAAAGTGAGGAATATATAAATGCACTTTAAAAATTATGTTACGCACTTTAAAATATTTCGCTTTTAAATTAATTGAATGAGCTATAAAATTAATGGTTTCCACTACAAATATGTTAAGCTTCAAAATTAACCCTTAGATAGACCGAAGTGTTCCAGAAGTGTATGATAAGCGTGAGGTGGTCACATGTAGCGAAGTGTTGAGTTACTTAGGTTGGAAAACAGCCCCAGATTTATACATATATTTTGTATTTCCTTTTTCATATTCATTTAAGTGATAATATTTAATTTAATTTAAAGCACTGATGTCTAATTTCAGTAGTTCGTTTCATAAAATTTATTGTGCCATTAGATACATCCCTTTAAAACTGTATCTGATATTATCGTAGCTGGGACTTAATGTGTTTATGTATTATATCTTCGTTAGATAATACCTTATCGAAGTTTACGACTATTCGATTGTAATTTATTGATATTGTACGTTTATCGTAAATTATGTGGGAGAATGTATTGTTATGTTTGTAATTTTTGTTGGGCGGTAGTACATGACGAATGTGTTCTACCGGATTGCCACCGTAATACACGTGCACCTGCACTCGCTTGTATAAGGTTATTCAAATTTTAGTAATTTCTGACCCCACCCTCATCCTTGTCAGCAAAAGCAATGCTCTTACCCCACCCTCTCCTTTGCTGACATAAGCATTGATATATGTATATATATAAATTCACCATAAAACACCATATGATAACGAGGACTTACAAAACTTAACAAACATTTTAGGGAGTTAAGTACGGTTAACAATTAAGTCGTATAAAATTTGCAGAATAATCTGTTCCATGTCCCCAGTTCCATACAACCTTCATTAATATTATAGTGGAAGAATTTGTTTGAACTCGCTAATCTTAGAAACTATCAGTGCGATTTTAAAAAGTTTTTCTGTATCTTATAGACAAATCATAGAGGACGGCTTTAGGCTATATAACATCACGCTAGCACCAGCAGGATCGAAGCTGTATTGAAAAAAGTTAAAAAATTAAAAATAATTCTCAGTTCCACGCGAACGAAGTCGTAGGCACAACTAGTATGCTATACGGATACAATCTTACGAACTAAGGCCTCGTAACACATCGAAAAAGCATCCAAGCTCGGCATATGCTGCGGCAAACAGTTAGAATGCTAGTTTTTAATTGCTTTAGCTATACAATAACGTGTTAGTCACGGTGTCGCGGGCCCAGTACAAAAAATATTTTGGTAAAACTTTCCTTAGGTTTTACAAGTCCTAGACTACTAATTTCATTAAATGGTAACTGGATAAGCAACAAAAAAGTTAAGCGAGAGTAATTGTTTTTTTCTTTTTTCGATTGGGCATATGCTGTTATCCTTAAGGGCTTTCACAGTTTCACCGAGCTTTGGGGCCTAGTACTAAGGCACTCAGCCTAAGGTAACGAGCACAAGGGAGCCAAGATGTACAGTCCAAGCCGAGGATCCTAAAAGAAATGATGTTACTGACTAACCCTAACTAGGGTCACAAACTAAGCAGAAAAGCGACTCAGCTGTAACGCGAATTAACCTCCTAAACTAAACAATTACACTGACTTTGCCTGAGGGCGGAATGACTCGGCTGTATCTGTTCAAGAATGACTGAAGAAGGCTTAAGGAACTTGTAACAAAGAAGAAAAAAGGCCGAACCACAATCAGGGCCAGGGTGGTCCCACACAGAACCTGACGGTAACTACCACATCCGGTTATTTTAATTCTCTTAAACCTTTTACAAGTGATAAACAGACACCACACTACAAGAGAAAGTCAGTTTTCCCTCGTGGACATCTATATCTAAGATTGCTACTTGTCTTTTAAAGGATAGCTGTGCCCACGATTTCGTTCACTTGAAACTAAAAATTATTTAATATTTAATAATGATTTAATTTCTTAATAATTTTGAAATAATATTTTTTTTTTTTTTTTTTTTAAAAAGATTGACCACCGCTGGCTTAAAGTCTTCCTCAATTATTACTCTATCAAATACATAAAGAATGTCTAATAATTCCTAAGATTAGTACGTTCAAACAAACAAGCAAACCTTTCCACTTGTAATATTAATATAGATAAGCGATAGTCGAGTGTTTTTAATAGCTACTATTTATGACTCTTGCACGTCTCGTAACGCGAAGCATTTGAGTAGTGATTTACTCACACTCTCCCAAGGTCAAGCAATTATCTAGGCTAAAATTGCTTTTATTCGATCTTATTTTCGCTTTGAGTATTAAATGAGTAGTCGAATATCAACAAGAACACTTTTTTATGACAGTAGATACTTAAAAAAATACTATTTGTTCAAGATAGTATAAAATATATATACATATATATAGTATAAAAAACCGTTTTGAAAAAATATATTTCATTGGACATAGGATTGTCTGTATGTGGTCACGATAACGCCCAAAAAACTTCACTTTTGAAGTCCATTTTTTTTTCATTAGCTTCAGTATCATTCTGAGTAATAGCCAATTGTAAATTACCGTATATTTCGATGTAATTTAATTAAAAATTGAATAAATTAATTAACAATGAATAGTCTTTTTTGTATATATATAAAATAGTTCAATCTTTTTTCATATTTAATATGAATGCTTAAATCTATGTCATTCTATTATAAGTACGTTATGAAGCGAGCACTTTTGGATTTTCCAAACTAGCTTTAAATTTTCTGAAAATACGACATACTGTTCTTAATACATTTATTTAAGAGATTATGAGTGAAAGTTTTTTTTTGTAAGCATTTATGTCCAATTTTAATACATAAAACCTATAACATACATAAACAATTATCACTACATATTTTTTGTATTGTCGGAAACACAATTCAGAAAAAGCACTCTCGTGCTACCTCTAAGTGAAAAACTTGGTTTAGTTATTTATCTATATATTATATATTTATTAGTTATCTTTATAAACGATAAAGCACTAGAACTACCGTTTATCTAGGTTTGACACTAAATAAGGAATCGTCGTTATATGGATGACCTTAAACTCAAATCAAAATGTTTAAATATAAATACACAATCGTAAATCATACCGTATTTCATAATAATTTCATCATAAGGTGCCCCTTATACGAACTTGTGGCATCTTAAATAAATATGTAACATATAAAATAGGTACCTACTTCTTTATAACTGTTGTATTTAACACGTCACGAAGTATTCGTATCAATTTAACATAGTTATCGTGTTTTGTTGATTCCTGTATGCGTTAATAAGTACCTAAAGGCCAACAAGTAAAACAGGGCTTTTTCGAATGCTCGTCTATTTAGCTGCCAACCACATGTTGAAAATTTGTCGTCGAACACCTAGAGATGTGTTTCAGCAGTTGCACTTGAGAGTCAGTAACTCCACAAGTTTAGCGTGTCCACCAACTTGGGCTATACTTATCATTAGGTTAGCTTGTAGCCATAACGTTAGTCCTATAAGGTATAAAAAATCAAAACGAAAGATGGCCTGCCAAAGTCAAGTACATATATAATTAAAACTATAATATATATTATATAATATATAATATAATTAATACTATAATAATTAATGTACACATATGTTGTTTATACAGGGTGTATAGTATAATAACCTGTCAAACGAGTCCTCAGGTCTGTTGACGACCCAATAATAGACATTGGAAATTCCTCCGAACATACATAGTCTTGCAGAGCATTACCGCTTACTTTATTTATTTTATATTTTTCTATATTTAATAAATCAACACACTCTATATTTCTATAGCCATATTAATATTACAAAGCGGAAAAGTTTGTTTGTTAAAACGCACTAATTTTAGGTACTACCAGTCGTATTCCAAAAAACTTTTTTGTGTTTGATAGAGCAATTAGGAAGGTTGTAGGCTATTTAACATCACGCTGCGACCGATAGGAGCAGAGTTCTATTTAACAATGTTACAAAAGAAATTAATTATTAATTATTAAATAAAATTTATTTCCAAGCGATCGAAGTCGCTGGCACAGTAAGTTCTATTATATCTTACCGTAGTTTTAAGTACATTCAGGGTGGCAACAACAAAAATATACATATATAAATTAAATGACGAAGTATCTAAGCAGGATAGCACGAGAGAGGTAAGTGATTTTTGCCGCAATGTCAATCGTCACTAACTTGGATTGCACTGTAATTAATATCAGGTGTAGTGTAGTCACTTTGCTGTGCGAAAAACATCGCCATATCTCTCTCGTCCCCTTAGTCGCCTCGAGCCGACTTTACCCGAATGAGTGTTTTTTTCTATCGCCGGGAAATGCTTTTAGGCATTCTCATCCTGATGGACGGGGAGGGGTATGTGGGACACAACCGGAGAAAGACTTGCCGGTAATAACCCACGGTGTTCTTTTATCGCCTATTGAGCCAGGGAACAGGATCTTTCGTCACATTGCATCTACTTCCCGACAAACTTAGGTCCCTCAACAGCGGCCTCCTTCTATGCCCGAATGAGTCGAACACAAAATAAAAAAAATGACAAAATTTCAGTGACCTCCCATAAACATTTTTATAATTTATAATTAAGGTTTAGTCTTGTGGCCACAATATCACCTGATGTTAAGTTACGATGTGGCCCAAGATGGCAGACGATCACGATGTATCCCTTCACCGAAAGCTTAAGCTCATTGCAGGTAGATTACAACTACCACCCCTTGACGCGGCGTCCGTACACACTATCAACTGAGCTATGGTCGCTTCAAAATAAAGATATTTTCACAAAATTTTCCATAATAATATTGACCAAACTTTAACGATGATACATTTGTCTTTATAATTTTCGATAAAAATATATCATGCACATCTTAATAATATGATAATGTTGTTTGCTCATTGTACAGGTGCTTTGTCGTTTGTAACGTAATACAGCCTCTAAGCATATTAAACTTAAAGTACTCATTAAATATCGAAAGTTCTAGATATTCATCAACTGTAATGAGATGCGATACGATGTGATACTGCCATTTACGTTGCGAATGTATGTACAAGGTCGAGAATAACAATTATGCGCAATATGCAGTCATTGTATTTTGACATTGAAAGTTTTTTTTTAATATACAGACGTGTTAAGAACGTTAATTTTGTAATTTAATCTGGGGAGAGTATAACCTCTTTAGCTTATAAAAATTAATCTATATTAATATTACAAGGTGGAAAAGTTTCTTTGATTCGCCGCGTTAATCTTAGGAACTACTGTTCGGATTCCATTTTTACATACAACCTTTTTAGGTCGACAGAAGGTAAAAGGGAGAGAAGGGGGATTCGTATATAAGAGAAGGGAGATACCAAAAAATTTAGTTGTAGTTTTCGACTTATAAAGAATGAAGGTTTTGGTGTTTGAAGGGAAGGGTACAAAACATTTTTTCGAGATTTGGAGGTTTCCAACTTACCGAGGTTCGACTTAACGAGATTCTATTTGATAGAGCAATCATTAAATAAGGCTATAGGCTAATTAACATCACGCTTTCACCAATAGGAGCAGAGTTGTATTGAAATAGTGCAATGAATTACAATAACAGGCAAAATTATTAAATATTTTTAGCTCCATGCGAACGAAGTCGCGGGCACAGCTAGTAAAACATGGTGGCTATCACAGGACACCCCGTAAATGTGAAACATTGGAGTTAATTTTAAAGTTTATATAAATTAATATTACATCCTTTTCTAAATAAAATTAATGTTTTAGATGGAAAAACTAAACAAAAAACAATATCATTAATTGTTTTTTTTTATATAATTAATGTTTAGCGTAGTGGCCATAATCTCACCTGATCTTAAGTGACGATACGGCCCAAGTTGGTAAACACGCTAAACCTGTGGAGGAACTGGCTCTCAAGTGCAACTGCCGGAACACACCTATTGGTATTTGGCGGCAGATTTTCAACTGGAGGGTGGTAGCTAGTCAGGTGGGCATCAGAAAAAGACCTACCACCATGCATAATTTAATCACTCGTAGTGTGTACGTATTATCTAATCCAGTTGATTATTAGTTCTTTGTTTCCATAGCTAAGAAATTTGTGGGAGCGAGATTCAATAAAACCTTTGACTCACCGGAATTGTTTTTTTTTTTTGTTCTAAGAAATTTACAAATTCCGTAAATAGTGGTATCGTGTTGGACCGCGGTCCGGTGAGTATGGTCGGTGTTCGAGACAAACAGATCGCAGCTCCTCTAATAAGCGACCATCTGTAGTAAAGTATAGAGTCTAGTGTCGTCCTGAAGCAGCAATGGGTTCTAATCTCTCTAGAGATTGCCAAGTCTCGAATGTTTAACGAGTGGCATTTCCATCGCAGTTTACAATTGTTGACAATACAGATCTGCCGCAAACATTTGGCCAAATCTTATGAAGCTGTAATGTATAAACCAACACTGGTCCACCAAACACTTACCAGTACCATTTTCTTAGTCAATTTCGCTGGAGACAGGATGTGTCCGGTTCCTGTGAGTTCAACCAATATGAAAACCGTTTCCGAGTGTCGTAATGAATCTATTTTTGAAACGAGTAAAGATAAGATTCAAAATTCCATCGTTATTGTAACGGTTGACTAATGTACCATTCAATGTGTGTTGTCGGCGTGCTTTTCCACTTTGCCAATCTGTTTCAATGTGTATGTAGCGATGACAGCTCAGTGGTGGCGTATAGGAACGTCACGTCATTAGACGTGAGTTTGAATCCAACCACCTACAATGAGCTTGAGCTTTCGGTGAAGGAAAACATCGTGAGAAAACCATAGCATGGTGGTAGGCCTTTTTCTAATGCCCGCCTGGCTAGCAACCACCCTTAAGTTGAAAATCTGCCGCCAAATATCAATAGATGTGTTCCGGGAGTGGTATTTGAGAGCCAGTTCCTCCTATAAAGGCTGACAACGCACCGGGCATCAGGTGACAGGCTCGCTCGTTTGTTCTCTATTCCTTAAAATAAAGTGATTTAAAATTGTTTTACCACTCACACCGAAGCTTTCCACTAACTCTGAAGTGGTTTGCGACCGATCCGTTTCTACGATTACCTTTATTTCTTCGTTGTCAACTAGGGCCTTCGGCTGTCCACGGATTTGTTCCGTAGGTTAAAATTTTCGGAACCAAAACTTTGGAACTACGAAACGTACAGTATATTTTAAGTTTTCCATTTTGTGAATAGAACGACGTCAAATAAAAATCAAATAGTGCAATAATAAGTTAGTTACTTAATTCGAAATGTAACATACTACGCTTAATTTGAGATAAATTTGATGTTGAAATTCGTAACTAAACACGAGATGTTTGAGATCAATGTGGCCAATTCGACAAAACATCAATTTCATTGGTAAGAGACCGATGTTCCTGATTTTTTTTCCGGTTTCAACTGTTTCACGAATGCTATAGCATGTGTATAAATCTTAATTTGAGTGAAGCAGGAGATAAAAACTAGTTATAATATATTTCCACTAAATAATTACATCCGTTGATTTCCATTACGAGTTTGTAATTGTGATTCATTGTTATAAATTTTCCTTAGTTCGTAAGACACTAACTGTTTTGTATAGACATGTTCATAAGTATACTGGATGAATCAAGTCAGTATATATGCCGTATTTAGTACTCATTTACTGCGCTTTATTTAATACACGAATATATAATATAGTACATATTCTATGTAATTATGTTCAATACCTATATATATATTTTATACGTACCAACCTCCTATTATTAAGGCATTAGGACGCAAAAGCTGTCTTGTTTAATTTATTTAATTATCCCGGCGCCTCCCATTACACCAGTCCGGCCGTTTAGGGCGGCTCGAAAATCCTTACCATCAGTCCGGGACGGTCGCTGGGGTGACTCGGTGATTGCAAACACGAACCTGCGTCGCCCCAGGAAGGTGACAGATGGCTGTGGGATTTTACTGGGTCTTCCCTAGCCCCGGCTGAGTCCTACATATGTTTCCGAGAATTCCCAGGCTGGGAGCGGTGAGTTAATGCATTTCCCCACGATAACAGTAAGTGAAAAGAAACTTGTTCATGTCGACAACATTACCAGATCATGGTTCTGATCATAGTTAATTAATATCTACATGGTTCTATTAATACAAGAATACTTATATTTATAAAATATGGCCAAAAAAAATGGCATACTAATGTGCTCAGAGTAGTATTACAGTGAACTGGGAAGTAGCATAGTATATTTTTTTATACCGGTCGCGAAAATAATATGTATAATTTTAATTATATATTATACTCATTAATAATAAAGTAACTACATACAAAAAAAATAACTAATTATATATATATCTACTAGATAACCCGATAAACGTTGTTCTGTCTTATAATTTATTTGTAGTGAATAAAAGTTGTATTACGAATGAGAGGATGAGGTTAGGAGGGTGAAAATTTGGAGTTGTATATGTTTTTAATGCCACATCATAAAAAATAAAAATAAAAAGTTTGGGTTGGACCACCCTTACCGCTTGAGTCCGCGAATAGTAGATTACGAGCGATTTTCTCAGACCTACCGAATACATATACATAGAGAATATCATAAAACTATGTCAAGCCGTTTCTGAGAAGTTAGGCATCTAACATTGGGACACGTGAATTTTGTAACAGCGTTTTTACGTAGAGTGTCCTTAAATACAGTAACTTTGAATTTTACACTATACATATATTCCTATTGATATAAATTCCATGTTAAGTATAATTATATAGAAGCGCTCTTCGTTAGTTTTTGTTATTCTTTTTTCTTCTACAAGCGCAATTGATGATTCTGGGGAAAACGTTATGATTACGTCGAATGATACAGACAATGATAATGAACGTTAAGTTAATTGAAGTTCATATAAAAACAAAACATTGTGTATACATCTGTACATATAATAAGAATGTAAATTTAGCCTTATTAAAGTTCGGTGAAGCTGTCAAAGCCCTTAGGGCTAACAGCGTATGTCAGTACAAAAAAAAAAAAAAAATTTTGCCTGTCTGTACGTTTGAAATCTATGTGAAACACATATTGCAAGTGACTAAGAAAATGTAATAAAATACATCTAGATCATTTTTAGAAATGTACGTCTGTCTGTCTATATGTTTGTGCACGCATCACTGCTAAAGTACAAAGTTTGATAAAACTTCATCGAGGAGATCTTGAAGCGGGCTCTCGAGTAATATTGAGTCCTTGTTTTATTAAAATGGGCTAACTCTATCAGAAGTTAGTGTAATTTCAATGACCACGCGATATTAAATAATTTTAGTGCCACGAGAACACAGTTCCAGACACAGCTGGTATAATATAATTAAATAAATAAATAAGCCATTAATTATTTCTCATTTTTCATGCAGTTTTACAATATTAATTTACATGTCATACATTTATTTTCCTTATATTATATTAATTTGTAAAAAACTGTCAATAGTTTTTTTTATTGTTATTGTTATATAATATAAATATAAAATATATAAATAATGTATAATATAAATGCATATTAATTAATTAATATTTTAATTAAGTTTTTTGTATACCTCATATAATGTAATAAATCATATATAAATATATAATTGTTGTTGTAACTATAGCATTTTTCTAATGCTTTTTCTAATGCCCGCCTGCTAGATACCACCCTCAATTTGAAAATCTGCCACTGAATACCATTAGATGTGCTCCGGCAGCTGCACTTGAGAGCCAGTTCCTCCATAGATATAGCGTGTCTACCAACTTGGACCGTACCGTCATTTAAGATCAGGTGAGATTATGGCCATAACGCTAAACCTTAACTATAAAAAAAAACTCCACCAGTTGAACTAATCTGTAGTTTTACTGACAATGCCATCAAAATAGGTCCCCCGGTTTTGGTGTCGATAGGAAACATGCATACACACATCGATCTATATATGCCTATATAAATATAACAGTTGTGCCCGCGAATCCGACGCGTGGAATTAAGAATTATTCAAAAATAATTAAACCCGTACGTGTTACTTTTATTACTTTTATTACTTTTATTACTTTTTTTTATTTATTACTTTTTATTACTTTTGAAACAGCTTTTACTACTCTTGGTATTAGCGTGATGTTAAACAGCCTAAAGCCTTCCCCAAGAATTAATTGGTTTGTCAAATACAAAAATATTATTTAATTCCCGTATCGTGGTCGCTGAGATTGGCGTGTTCAAACAAACGAAACATTTCCTCTTTATAATATTAACCAGCTACGTCAGCGACTCCGTTCGCGTGAAACCAAAACATGTTATAATCATTTTCGGCCGTTTCCTGTAACTTTTTCAATACAGATTTGCTCCTAATAACGGTAGCGTGATGTATAACAGCCTAATGCATCCCCCGATAATTGCTATATGAAATACAAAAATAAATTTAGAACTCCGAATGGTGGTTCTTAACATTAGCGAGTTTAAAAAAACCAACTTTTCCACTTTATAATATAAATGCAGATATGGTTTGGTTATCACGCGATCTACAACCTGCTAAGAAAAGACTTTAAAGGTAGACAGACGGAATAGTAGTAAACGAAGTCGCTGGCATCAGTTAGTATAGATACAAAATATTGTAAGCCGATAAAAATCCGTCCAGTGGATCACGAAATTAGCGCCCAGAATAAATATACAAATATCGCCCGACCCGTTATTTAACTTCCTGTATTGATTTAACCTATTTATATGTTGACCGAAATTGTTATCTTATTATTGACTGTAATTACATAAACGATATAATAATAAGAGCTTGAAGCGATGATAGCTCAGTGGTAGCGTGTACGGACACCGTGTGGAAGGACGTGAGTTCGAAACCCTGCAACGAGCTGAAGCTTTCAGTGAAAGCATGATGGCTTTTTCTAGTTTTTCAGCTAGCTACCACACTCAAGTTGAAAATATGGAGACAAATACCTATAGGTGTGTTCCGTCAGTTGCACTTGAGAGACAGTCCACTACGCTCAGCGTTTCCACCGTCTCGGCTCACATCGTCATTTATCATCAGGTGAGATCGTGGTTCAGAAGGTTTAGAGAGAGAGGGTTTAGAGAACCAAACCAAGGTCTACGTGACTGTGGGTAGTTCCAAACTATGACGTATTTACTGTCTGTATACACTCCTGCACACTCCCGTCGGCATCTATGTCAAATATCCAGAGAGTGGCCGAATACTGGTCCAACTTAATCTGATGCAATCTTGGAAGAAGAGAGAAGTCGTTGAAGTTTGAAGTCGTTCCACATGGTGAACTTCGGCGTTGCAGTTGCGGATAGTACGTCACTACTGACGTCATAAGTTTCACAACGACCCATCTATAAGCGTTGATCCACACTCCATTCCATTCGGGTCGACGATCGAGCAAATGGTACGGTAAAAACGCGGTCGTGAGCGTAACAAACGGCTCGGAATCTATTCCAGTTCGCCTATCAAACGACACTTCAATGAAAACAAAGTGATAATGATAATTTGTGTACTATTCTACATGTTACCTAATAATAGGAAAAAAAATTTAGATAAGTTATTTCTCGCAGTTGCCTCATAATATCGATACAACAAAAACACCATTATCGCATTTATGAATGTGATAGCTAGGTGCCGTATCTAACCGAGTTCCAATAGTTGGTGAAAAATAACAGAGATGACGTCACTAGCCGATATTTCAACGCAAACAAACATATACCATCGTTTTTCAACAATTATCACTTTTGTAATACATATAATATCAATTTCAAATGTTTACTTCCCGAAGGATCATCCAAAAACATCTGTTGCACATAAAAACATTTTATTTTTTTCATATTTAACGACGCAATTCGTAAAACATATTTCTGCCAGTGTCACGTCGATAAAATGTTTTACTATGATCGTGTAAAAGTTTAGCGTCACATTTACAAAATGGCGGCTCAGTAGTTTGTACTCACCATGGAGTTTTTTTTTAGTGTATAGGCTTTAGCGGTATGGCTACAATCTCACCTGATGTTAAGTGACAATGTAGTCCTAGCTGGTGAACACGCTGAAGCTGTGGAAAGACTGGCTTTCAAGTGCAACTGCCGGAACATACCTAACAGGTATTATTGTAGTAACTCGAAGTTCATATTTGCATCAATTATTTATAAATCGCTTCACTTTTGCACAATAATGGAAGTACAACAGGTAATTTACCAGCAACAGTTTTTTTTTTCTTATTTATTATTTTCACCACGTCAGCAAAATAAAGGTGCGGTTTGACATCCCAACGTGCTATTCTATAGCATGTTGAATAAAAACCGGTGTGAGGCTTTTTTATCAATACGAAAAATAAGACGACCTGCCTACAAGCCTCTTAAGAACTGCATATATATTGGTTAAACTCAAAATACGACAAATCAAAGGAATCTATCTGTACGGGTTTGTACTAAATAAATCCGCACACTATGATTTGTAGTTGTAGTTAGTGTAGTAAAGAAGTAGTTATAAAGTTAAAAGATATATTTCGTAAAAGAGTTATACATTAATAAGTAAAAATACTAATCCTATTTAATGCATCCCTTTTAATGCACCCGTAAAGTTAGCGAGTGCTTAGTTAGCTAGTAGTGATTTGCTATATTTCAACTGGTCGTGAGTTTTGTTGCATCGTGATTTTATACTAAATTGTAAAGTAAAAACTGCTTAGCATGCCAGAGCACGCTATGCACGTAGGTTTTGGTGTAAGCAGTAACGTACAGTGGTTAGACCGTACAGAATTAGTATGAGTGGTTTAACTATAAATGGTGTTTATAACCCAGTCCAATACCAACCCTGAACGCTCTTCTTTATTGCTGGGTATCCACCAGGTGATACCGGAACTCGATACCATAAACGTACCAATGTTGCGTTTGTTCCTACTTACTACTACTACTTACTAGTATTATAAATGCGAAAGTGAGTTTGTTTGTTACGCTTTCACACTTAATAAAACCGCTGAATCGATTATGATAAATTTCGGTACAGAAGTAGATGGGGCCCTTGAGTCGGCGATAAGCCACTTTTCCCGTAAAAACCTTATTGGATGTAGGGCAAAGAAAGGAATAAAGTTTTTATGAAAGTTTACAAAATCAATTATAATGTGAGCGAAGCCGCACATTAAATTTAGTGATTTTATAATGCACAATTGAAACTTCTATAGAAATATTGTTTCGGATATTAATAAATAACGTAACTTCATTATCATTAATAAGTCACTAGTCCTAGCGCTTAAAAAAAAACTATCACTAAGAAATTCACTTCGCGGAGATTTATATAGCGATTTCATACAAAATAATATCTTTACTAATACTATAAATCCGAGCGTGAGTTTGTTTGTTACGCTTTCACGCTGAAACCACTAAATCAATTATGTATAGAGGTTTAGAGAGGATTAGGATGTATAGAGGTAACATTATGTATAGAGGAGGATGGGAAACTGGAGGCGGCGATGACATACTTTTTATCCCGAAAAACGTATAGGAAGTGGGATAAAGAGAGGAATAAACTATCTATAAAACTTTTTAATGCGTCATCCGATTTCATTCAAACTCTAAAGAATATAATGTTGCTTAATATTAACGCGAGTGGAGCCGCGGTTAAAAGCTAGTAATAGATAGAAGCGTGGTAGTACATTTTTGACTTCTCTAATGTGTTAAAATGTTCTATTCTGGTGTTCAGAAGCATTAATGTTAAGCTTTTATTTAGTTTCAAAGTCTACGAATGTATAACAAAATTTAAAAATATTTTTCCCGAATAACAGTTATTATAACGAGTAAACTATAGTTACACTTCCTTCGATTAGCTCTGATTTATGAAAAAAAAGAAAAACAAATAATAAATATTTCGTAATTCGAAAATTTAAAACCTAATTATTCTTTCAATTTAAATAAGGTAAGGTAAACATCAACTACTTGCACATTTATAACTCGTATGCATCGTTTAACATAATTTAATTATGTATTCTCTCAGTGTGTAAACCCACGTACTGGAAGCAAGCCTATATACCATATGTTAAAAACAATATTAGGTATTTTGTCTGATCAAAACAGTAGATATCATTGAATAAAAAAAATAATTAACATCCAAATTATATTGTGATGATACTCTCAGCTTCTTTTGGCGGCAAGTTGTTTGTTTTATCTGTAGTAAGGGATAAAATATTTTTACAATAAAACTACTTCGTCTAATAATGCGAGAATACTTCTTCTTTTTTATTCTTGGCAACTTAGTCTGACTATTACTGCCATTTGCAAGTAATAAGATTTAGGTATTTCGGGCAGACGGTACTTTCTATCTTCAACAAGATGATAACTTGCTTGTAGAAGCTCTGTTAGGAGTTTTTGTGGCAAGTAATATGTCATATTTCGAATGATTATTCACAATTCACTTCACCTATGCTCTTCAGCTATACTGCATTAGGTCAAATGTTAACTTAATTTAAACAATATAGGGCTAATTAAATAAGTGTATGAATAAAAATAAAAATCACAACATGACAGATCAAGATCCCGCCAAAAACTCGCCACGAGTATACTTATAACCTCTTTATAACATATAACTTCTTTTATTAGACGTTTGCCAAATGTTTTATATGATAGTTACCTACTGATGAACATTTTGGTGGGGTCATATAAGTTGTGTTGTTATTTTTATTGTAATTCGTAATCTTACGTTATTCGGCCAAATGTTATGTAATATTAGTGACTTTTGCGTCATATGTTGTTTATTTTTAGCACAAATCATATAAACTTAAAAATTTCCTGGACAGTTTTAACCAAATAGTCGCCATCTTGTGAAATCAATGGAAGAACCCACAAGACTAGAAAGATATTCTACTATTCTACGGAGAATGAGCATAATCTATATTATAATGTGGAAAAATTTGTTTGTTTGAACGCGTTAATCTTTAGAACTACCAGTCGGATTTGAAAATTTAATTTTGTATTTGGAAATCACTGCGCAGGAGATTAGTGTAATAACATCACGCTACTGCCAATAAGAGCAAAGCCGTATTGAACAAAGTTACAAAAACGGACAAAAAAGAAAAAAAAAACAAATGATAGGTTATTATATTTTTTTAATCTTTTTTTATAAATCTTTAACGATCTAAGGATATTTATTTATAAGAAAAAATTATATTCCGTATATATAATTATATACTATCTATATTTTATTTTATTTACTACTAACTGTACCAATGACTTCGTTTGCGTGGATTATTTATTTCCCGGTTTGTGACTTTCTTCAATACAACTTTGCACCTATTAGTGGTAGCTTGTTGGTAATACGCTATAAAACTTATTTAATGATTTATTTCTTTAATAACTGTAATATAAAAGGCAAAACTAATTTTTCAAATTCGACTGGTACTTCCTAGTATTAGCGAGTCAAACAAACAAACTTTTCCGCTTTATATATTAACTGGCTGTCCCAGTGTCTTCGTTCGCGTGGAACGTTTTGAAGCGACGATAGCTCAGTGGTAGCGTGTAGGAATGTCGCGTCACGGGACGTGAGATCGAGCTTTTGGTGAAGAAAGCATCGTGAGGAAACCATAGCATGGTGGTAGGGCTGTTTCTAATGCCCGTCTGGCTAGCTACCACCCTCAAGTTGAAAATGTACCGCCAAATACCATTAGGTGTGTTAAGGCAATGGCGCTTGAGAGCCAATCTCGCCTATAAAGGCTGGCCATATACCTACGATTCCTCTGGTGTTGTGAGTGTCCATGGGCGGTGGTTATCACTTACCATCAGGCGACACGATTGCTTTTCATTGAAAAAACACTAAAATTTTATTGAATAATTTTTACCTGTTTTTGCATATTTCTTAATTTTCCTACTGGTGGTGGTGTGATGTTTAATATTTCTTAAGATTAGCACGTTCAAACAAAAAATCGCACTTTTCCGATTTATATAAAATACTAGCTGACCCGGTGAACTTCTTATCACCTATACTCTGGAATGCTAGATGGCGTTAAATTAGCTAGAATTTGTCATTTTTTTGACAAACAATTTTTTTATCATTCGTACATTTTTTTTTTATAAAATGTATCCTATGATACTCTTAATACCTCCACGAATTTGTGTACAGAGTTACACGATGATCGGTTAAAATGGTTTTAGCGTGAAAGCGTAACAAAGAAACTTACATTCACATTTATAATATTAGTAGGGGTGACTACAGATATAGACAGATGTTGTCTATCCATATTTTATCACTAGAAGAATAACTTCGGACACAGTTTATTTGATGGACAAGTATCAGACAATTACGTTCGAGTCAACTCGTTATTGTTGTCCCGACTATTTTTATCTTCGTATATGCAGTTTTGAAATGTTGCTTTGTCTTTTTTTTTATAAAATCCGGTTTCCCTTCTACGTATGAGAATATTTATTTGTTTTTTTTTTACACACCAGCGGCTTCGGTTGTACGATACCGTTGATGCAGATGTCATTAAATTAGGTACTTGGATGTTTTAAATAAAAACTTGTTCGATTTAATGTAAGGCGATAAAGTGGAAACTGCTTTGGGGATGGGTCATGGGTACAACGAATGTACGTTCACTCGGTTTGCAGAAGAGTTACTCCTTCGTTAATAATACTACCACGAAATAAATTAATATTGTATTGATTTATAACAGCGTTACGTATACATCTATATTAATATTACTAGCTTTACCCGCGGTTTCGCTACCGTTAATATTTATCTTGTCAAACAAATCGGATAGCGAATTCAAATATTTCATACAAAGTTTATCCCTTTCTTTACCCCACGTGCAGTCCAGTCTTTCGTGAGAAAAGTACCCCATATCTGCCTCTGAGGTCCCATTTATCTCGATGCCAAAATTCATCATAATCGATTCAACGGTTTAGGCAGGAAAGCGTAACAAACAAACACACTTTCGCGTATATAATATGACTAGCTTTTACCTGTGGCTTCGCTCGTATTGAAGCCATTAAATAAGGATTTAGGAAAAGAAGACCAAATACAAAAAGTAACCTGCGTGGAGTTTAAAATGAGCTTCAGTTCGAAACACTTGTGCTTAACGAGGCGACTTGTCGAGGAAATATGAAAAAGTTACGAGGACAATTGTTGAGGCATAAAGTTATTCTAAAGTACATATTCAAAATTCACTTCCATCGAGAGAACAATTCATGTGCGACCTCTTGGAAGATTCGATTGTCGATAATAGGCAACACTTGGAAAATGTAAGCACTTGTAGAAATACTGTGAAATAATTTGTAGATCAACGAAATATAAATCATATGAAATGATGACTAAACGCATGTTAAATATTGATTTAGACGGTCTGAGAAAAACAAACTCGGTAATTGAAATAGCTTGGAAGAGGACCAAAAGTTGTAAAGCAAATGGCGCAATGTTAGTCATGAATTTTACAGAAAATGGTTAAAGCGAGATAAGTAGTCAGATGTTAATACACTTTAAGATACCTAATGATAGAGTTTATAAATATTGTCTTATGATGACGATACACTTATTGTCGCTTCCTCTTTGTCTACATTTCTGCACACTTTCTGACCTTTCTAATCATCTTCGTATACCTATTTACTGCAAAGGATTAAAATAATCATATACATATCCAGGCCAAAGAACTGGCAAATACAGCCAAATAAATGAAAATTAATGATGTTAGATCCATATGTATAAGTCCAAACTACAATTGATATTAGCCGGACGGAAGGTACGTATTAATCGTGTAGATATGTTATTTTAATAGTTCTCGTGTACGCAGCCAAAACCTTATAAAGCCAAAGCCATTAACAAAGTACTAGTGACCCAAAATTCAATTGAAAGGAAACTTGTACAAGTAACATTGCGCGACCGTAAAGCTTATACAATCTAATTGCAAAACTAAAGTAGGAGGGGGCTGTATATATAACCTGTAAACTCGACTCCAGGTGTAAGATTGAGTCGAGACCAAGGGAGTAAGAGACTCTTTATAACGTCCTATATTAGGACCATAAACTCATTTACCTAATGACATTCAAGAGAAGTAATATTGAAGAATATAGATGGCAGAGAACACAGAGGAATGGCGTGTATGGCGTAAATGTAGGTCTAAAAGGAACTGTAGGGACGGCCTAAAAAAAAAGTAATCCAAACATGACAGAAATATAAATTCCAAACAATGTTATAAATGCGAATCTGAGTTTATTTGTTACTCTTTCACGCTTTAACTACTCAACCGAAATACGTCTACACGTTGCTAGATATATAGAAAAGGACAAAAGGTCCTTGTGCCTAGAAAAAAAATGGGGAAAGCCCTTTAGATCCACACGAACAAAGTCGCTGGCGTAACCAGTAAAAAATAATTGAAAATGGTACCTTGTTAATAGACTTGATATTGAAATAGTTATTACACAAAAACCCCAAAAATTAACCAAGGTAAAGAAATATGAAATAATTATATAAGTCGCTGACAATACGTACCTAGAAAACTAAAAAAAAAAAAAAATATGTGATAATGATGACATTTGTGTCGAACATGTGTCAAACTGCGTAAAACGACGCGATGAATTGCAGTTTGCATAAAAGCATCTTTACATATTCAACAATCATAAATTCTATGATCAGTGTAAAAGTATAGAAAAATTAGTGAAGAAAACTTATGAATTAAACTGTTAAACGTTATCGAGCGTCGGTTACCGGTTGCGTTTGACTTTAGACTTGTTTATCGAATGGTAACTCTATAAAAGAGGGTCCGCGGGCGGCTCTATCGGTATTTATGTTCAGTATACGGTACGCGTCCAGAGTGTCGCTCCGTATCACCGCGATCTACTTTCATACAACTTGTATACAAACTAGTACAATTTCGATTCACAAAATGGCATCGCGGGACCCGGCGGCCGACCAACTGGTTGATTTCAAGAAATCTCTTAAGGTGAGCCAGTTATTGCAGTGTTTATTCTAAATACGTTCCGTGAATGCTTTACGACGTAAATGCGTTTAAATGATTACTTAGTCCATTCTATGTTAGGTGTATATTACATGAAGTAGATAATTTATTTAAATGAGTATCATTATTTTTCACCTTCATACGTCGAATGACTGCTGTGCAGTGTAGAGTTGTAGGTTGTATTCTACACATAATAATTAACATTTGCATCGTAATTTATAAGTAAGGTTGATCTTTGTACTACTGATTATCAGTTAAGTCATTATTTTGTTATGACTTGACATAATTTATATCAATGTAATATTATTTTGAAAGACGAAAATTCGTTTTTTTTTTTTTTAGTTCATAATATCAAGTTTTATTTAAATATTTAATATGTAAATAAAGTTTTTATTATTTATGAATTTTATAATGCCCCAATTATTAAGTTTTTGTATTATTTTAGTATATCTCTTAAATTGCTCGCTGGTGTATCATATTAGCATTAAGTGATATTAGTTCAAATTAATTTGTCTTTGGATTGTAACTAAAAAGTTTAGACAAATATTTATTATTCTTGAAAATTAAAATTGTGTTTTTTTTTCTAGATTTTTAACTGCTGTGCGAAGTCTATATTTATTTTCTAATCGTTTTTATAATAATTTAAATAGTTTTTTATTAATTTTATATAATATCTGACATCACAAGTCATTTATTTAACTTAATGGTTAATTAAATTACTTAATTTGCTATTAGGGTATCTTAAATTCTGATGGGAAATTGGTATTTTTTTGCTATGTTTTTTATAATAATAGTAATTTCAATTATTTTACCAGTATCTTGAAAAGTGAAAATAATTTACACTTACCATACCCTTAAAAAGTGTATGGTTGAAATTCTATTATATTAATACTATTATATGAAAGACATAGATTAATTTACTATTAAACAAAATAATTAAAATTATATTTTATAATTTTAAACTTATCAAACTTTGTTTTACATTCCAGGATTCCCCGGGATACATCACCACCAAATCTGGTGCTCCAGTAGGTGTTAAGACTGCCATTCAAACTGTTGGCAAGAATGGGCCTGCCCTCCTTCAAGATGTCAACTTTTTGGATGAGATGTCATCCTTTGATAGGGAACGTATTCCAGAACGAGTTGTGCATGCCAAAGGCGCCGGTGCATTTGGATACTTTGAAGTGACTCATGATATCACAAAGTACTCTGCGGCTAAAGTGTTTGAAAAAATTGGTAAAAAGACACCAATTGCAGTGAGATTCTCAACTGTTGGTGGTGAAAGTGGATCTGCTGACACTGTCCGTGATCCTAGAGGATTTGCCGTAAAATTCTACACTGACGATGGAAATTGGGATTTAGTAGGAAACAACACCCCCATCTTCTTTATCAGGGATCCAACACTCTTCCCAAGTTTTATTCACACTCAAAAGAGGAATCCTGCTACTCACCTGAAAGATCCTGACATGTTTTGGGATTTCTTGACATTGAGACCTGAAAGTATTCATCAGGTGTTGTACCTATTTGGAGATCGTGGTATCCCAGACGGTTACAGGCATATGAATGGATATGGATCCCATACCTTTAAACTCATTAATGCCCAGGGTGTCGGACACTGGGTGAAATTCCATTACAAAACCAATCAAGGCATCAAAAACTTGCCTGTTGATAAGGCCAACGAACTCGCCTCTTCTGACCCTGATTATTCTATCAGAGATTTGTACAATGCAATTGGCAAGGGAGATTTCCCTAGCTGGACATTCTACATTCAGGTCATGACTATGGCTCAAGCTGAGAGTTGTAAATTCAATCCGTTTGATTTGACCAAGATTTGGCCGCACTCTGACTATCCCCTGATCCCAGTGGGTAAATTAGTTTTGGATAGGAACGCTAAGAATTATTTCGCAGAAGTGGAGCAGATTGCTTTCAGCCCAGCGAATTTAGTGCCTGGAATTGAGCCTTCGCCTGACAAGATGTTGCAGGGTCGCTTGTTCTCATACAGTGACACTCACCGTCATAGGCTTGGGGCGAATTACTTGCAGATTCCTGTGAATTGTCCTTACCGTGTCACCGTTTCTAATTATCAACGTGACGGGCCTCAGGCGATACAGAATCAAGACGGCTGCCCGAATTACTTCCCTAACTCTTTCTCGGGACCACAGGAGTGTCCTCGTGCTCAACGCCTCCAGCCGCGTTACAACGTCAGTGGAGATGTAGACAGATATGATAGCGGGCAGACTGAAGATAACTTCTCTCAAGCGACTCTGCTATATAAGCAAGTTTTCGACGATGCAGCCAAGCAGCGCGTCGTAGAAAACATCACAGGCAACCTGAAAGACGCTGCCGGTTTCATACAAGAGCGGGCTATCAAGATCTTCTCTCAGGTGCATCCTGATCTTGGCAGCAAAGTGGCTGCCGGCCTGGCACCATACAAAAAGTATCACGCTAATTTGTAAAGTCATAATTAGCAACTAACAAAACACTGACTGGACGAAAACAATGGGTGCTATATTTGGGAGTATTTTTACAACTATATTTTATATTTGTATAATTGGGGAACATTGGCATTTTATTTCGTGTGATGACTTATTATTTAATGTACAATCATGTCTCATTACTTTTATTTCAATAAATTCAGCATAATATTTTTACTCATAAATAAACAAGTAACTGCATTATCATCATAAGGATGACAGGTAGTAAATATCACAAATAAGTAAATTTGTTTTTATTATTTATTTTCAATGTGCCAGCTTTTACATAGGTAATTAATAATGAAGTGCAAGTATATATTTTACATTATTGTTTTAATTTAATGGGATGTTATAAAATTTATTTTTATAAAAGATGTGTTTTATTTTGTCCTATGAATAGTATATTATTATTACTCATTGTTGACATATTTTGTTATTTATTACCTCACATTGTAGGTAACTGTTATCAGAATTCCATATCAACCGTGTTTTTAGCATAATTATCTTATCACTGACTACTAAGAACTAACGCATGTTAATAGGTAGGTATATATGACGCGAGTAGCTATGCCCGCGACTTCGGCCACATGAAGTTAAGAATTATTTCTTAAATTTTGACCGCTTTTGTATATTTTTTCAATACACCTACTAGCGGTAGCGTGATGTTAAAAAGCCTTTATCAATGATTGCTCAATCAACTTTTTTTTTAATCCGAGCGGTATTTCCTAAGATTACTGCGTTCAAACAAACAAACAATCTTTTCCGCTTTATAATATTGATATAGATAGGTACTATATAACGAAATCGAAATCTATCTTTTATACGAACGAATATTTCACGAATCACGATTATCAAGGATGAAATATCAATTCAATGTACCGATTCAGGGCTGTGAATTTTGATTAGAGAGATCAATTCTTCAATTAATTGATACCAGATCGCCATCTTTTGTACAAACTCGGACTAAATAAATAATGATGACAATACACATTCGTTATATAATTCTGACAACAAACAAGTCGATTGAAGGGTAAAAAATAAAATGTAAATGAACGATTTTTTTACTGGATACCTATCGCATTCCTTACGTAAAACAATGATGACCCGATTTCCAAGTAGTTCTTAAGAGAAAAAAGATGCATTGCTCAATATATTTTTTCTCATAATACGTACCTGCTCGTGTGTGTTCTATATATTCAGCCATTCATACAAGAAATGTAAATAAAAATTACTATAGTAACTTATAATCAAAAATACTCCAAATAAATTAGTATTAACGCTATTCATTGCATTTACTTTTTTTTCATTGTGATATGTAAACTGCAATCGAAAAGTAGGTACCTGTGCAATTTGCTAATAATAGACATTTTATTATTTATAATAGCGCCATCTAACAGATACCTTTTGTAAGTTCTTTACACGTTAATAGTTTACTAACAATAAAGTATAAACTAATGCAGTAGCTCCCAAAAACAGTAGATGGCGCTTTAATATTATCTGAATATGATTTTAAAATTACTCATTACGTCTATCTTTAAGTTCACTTAAGTCCAGATTCGTCTGTCGAGGTCAGGTCGAGGACACATTGACGCACGTTTACCTCCAGAAATCGTGCCACATCATACTTGACCTCATGATGAGATTTATAAATTATTAACATTACTCAATTTTGAATAGTGCTTGATAAGAATTACTTCGGCATTGCTTGCAACATACCGCGTCAAATGATTTATTATATATCATATAATAGTATAATGAACGTTCTCCGTGTGATGCCGGCAGAGTAGAATATCACCACCTCGTATCCACCCGTGGGTATCGTAAAAGGCGATTAAAGGAGTGTGAAATAGTACTGACCCCTTGTAACTTTTTCACCGTGATTCTGTACCATCTGTCTGAGCCCTTCTTCGGTTTTAACGGTTCCCGTACCAATGGCTCCAGGAGGACAAGGATAAGTATGTGCACCTGTGTTTTGCGCGTACACTTGTACACCTTAATATATTACGCATCTGACCGCTTTCGTTACTGGACTCCGAGTACGTAAAAGTCCTGTGGCGATAGGTGAAGGTAGAGAGTTCTAGCCTGATGAAAGCTATACTTTGTCTGATATATGTATTCAGGCGGTCTCGAGGGTGACATTTGAGGCGACAGCGCGGGCTCGGCAGTACTCGGCATGGCAAAGCAGCTCTGTTTAGGCAGGCACTGTTTCCCTCGCTAAGCAGTGAAAGGAGCTAGAAAAGGTGCCCTAAAAGATGCTGGTCCCGACTTGGGATATGGTAGTAACGAAGGCTATCATCTCATAATTCAAATAGTGGTCGACGTTCCTAAGATAATTTTAGTAGAACACCTAATATGATGTTCGGTGCGTGGAACGTGAGAACACTTACTGATCGAGATAGCGACGCCTATCTTGAACGCGAGATCATCATGTTTGGGTTCGGTATTAGGTACCTACCGTATTGGGCCACATCGTCACTTAATATCAGGAGAGTTTTGGTCATATCGGTAAACGTATTAAATGATAGATTATTTTAATAATTTTCTGGGTACATAGAATCTTTAAACAAGATGGCGGCATTCTTCTTAGAACTAACAAATATTTCGCAAAATATTACATGTTAATTCGCTTCGTGTATGTATAATAACAGAGATGGGACAAGGAAAATACCACCAATATTAAATAAACTAAAATATTGTAAGTTTGTGAATTTAAATAAAACCTACAATACGACCGATTAGTATTCCGATAAAAACTCCACGGTATTAGTTAACATGCCTGTTTTTTTTACCGTAAAAAAAGGAAAACACTGACTTCCATATTTATTTGCGAAACTTGTACGTGACATGTCAGTCCTAATTTAGTAATAGGATATTTTTTATTATTATAATGTTAGTTTATTGTATCCACAACAATTGAGAAATTTATTGCTTATTTTCAAATTTTATAATTCGGACGTATGCTTTGAATTCTGTAAATCGGACTGCTAATGAAATCTTTGGATTCCGGAACTTACCAAATTTATGAGTTATAAAATCGGGAATGAGGTAAAAATTTATTCTTTTTTAGGTTATTTATATAATATTATTTATTATTCACATAGAGGAAGGCTTTAGATTATTTCTATCCTTACTAATATTATAAATGCAAAAGGGATTTTTTTTTATGTGATTGCGGGAAAACGAGCAAGCGTATCACCTAATGGTAAGTGATCACAGCCGCCCATGGACACTCACAATACCTGAGGAAATGCAGGTGCGTTGCCGGCCTTTATTGGAGGGACTGGCTCTCAAGTGCTACTGCCGGAACACAGCTATTGTTATTTAGCAGCAAATTTTCGACTTGAGGGTGGTACCTAGCCAGGCGGGTTTCAGAGAAAGCCCTACCACCATACTATAGTTTCCTCATGATGTTTTCCTTCATCGAAAAAGCATAATCATCTTCATCATCAAATCATCTCATAAGCTCATTGTAGGTGGTTAGATTAGAACTCATGTCCCATGACACGGCGTTCCTACACACTACCACTGAGCTATCATGGCTTGTTTATTCATTTGTTACGCTTTGACGCCTAAACTACTGAATCGATTATGATGAAAAATCGTATAGAGATAGATGGAAACCCGCAGACCTTAATAGGCTACTTTTTCTCGCGAATAACTTATTAGAAATGGGTTAAAAAGAGGGATAAACTTTGTATGAAACTTTTTATCTTGTCATCCGATTTGTTTGTCATAATCAAAATTAACGCAAACGTAGCCGCATGTTATAGTTAGTCATTAAAAAACCTTTAGTCCCACGCCAACGGAGTGAGTTAGTTGATTGACTCATCAGCACAGCCGAAACTACTGAAGTTAGGAACATGACATTTGGAAGCGATGATAGCTCAGTGGTAGTGCTTACGACTTTGCGTCAAGGAACGTGAGTTCGAATCCAACCACCTACAATGAGCTTGAGCTTTCGATGAAGGAAAACATCGTGAGGAAACCATATCATGGTGGTAGGGCTTTTTCTGAGGCCTACCCTACTAGCTATCACATTCAAGTTGAAAATCTGCCGCCAAATACCAATAGGTGTGTTCCGGCACTTGGGTCCTATCGTCACTTAAGATCAGGTGAAATTATGGCCACAACGCTAAGGCTTAAATATATATATAAAAAAAACGTTTGATGACAAGTAAGATCTCGACACAACGCTAAGAACTGTGAGTTCAGGTCATCAGAGATCATCGCTAAAATCATATATCGAGACAAAAGTAAGTAATTATTATCGGTTCTCGGGGACCGATGAGCACATAACCCGGTTTGCAGGCGACATCTTTGCAGACTAAACTGCCATGAAAAAGTTAATGATTGTGTTCTGTGCTACGTATACATGTTTTAATGTTGGGGCCGAGATAAGGGTCCTTTCCATTCGATGGAACGTGTCGGAACGTCAATTTGGAAGACGTTCTATTTTCTGATTTCACATGGCATTTATACTTTCTGATATTAATGGACTATTAGTTTGCAATACGGAAAATAGCGGCAACCAAGATGCCACAGGTTTATCGCCATGCCATTATTTTATACTACCTACTAGCATTTACTCGCGGCTTCGTTCACGTTATTATCGATTTTGTAAAACAAATCGGATGACACAATAAAAAGTTTCATATAGAGTTATATATAGCCTATCTCCGTCTATCTCTGTACCAAAATTCATCACAAACGGTTCAGCGGTTTAAACGTGAAAGGATACTAAACAAACAAACGTTTTCGCTTTTGTCATCTGATCTTGAACACTGTTGTTTATTTTTATTTTTAGAATGATTTGTTTACGCTGCCAACGCACTCTTCGCTCCGGGGAAGGACTAAAATGTGGCGTCTGCGAATCCAGGTACCATTTTAAATGTGTCGGCGATCCGAATAAGTATTACCGGGAGAGCGGCGATCCCGGATACGAGTGGAAATGCGCCGTGTGTCAAAGATCAGTGTCAAGAGAAATACATGCGGACAGAATTCCCAAAGAATATCATGATATATTAAAAGCTCTTAATTCGATCGGCGATAAAATCGAAGTGGTGAACAAGATCCAGTTACCGAAGTTTTACAGCGATATGGCCTACGTCAGAACCGTCGCAGAACGCGTGACGAAACAGAATGAAGATATTCTAAGAAGAATTATAGAGATCGATAGTAAAATTCAAAGTGTGGAAGCGGAGAGATTGGCTCGTTACTCGGGACACCAGTCGAGGAGTAAAAATTTACCAGCGAAATCCAATAACACAGAGTTCATCAACGATCGTCGTCCAGTACGGACCAGCGCAAAGAACAGAATATGGTATCGAACTCAGAGAAGGCCGTATCTGCTGCACCGTGTTTTACGTATGTTAAACGATAGAAAGCCAACATCCAGAAGATTTCGGAAATTATGAATGATAAACGGCTTGTACGAAAAATAAAAAAGTATATACCTTTTATTTATTTTTTACTAACTGGCACCAGGCCAAATGTTATCATTCCCTTTTCGGTAGGTAAACATCTGCGGCGTAACTATAGGGTGGTAGTGCTGGCAAAACGCCACGGGCTCAAGAAGCCACGAGCTCAGAAGTTATGCAACACTTTTAACCAAAAATATACATTTTTTATAAGCTCTCTTTTATAAATAAGAAAAGGACAATCCAAGCTTTACGGCCGGTCGGAACACGGCATCTAATTCGCGTCCAGTCATGTAAATAATTCCGAAAATGTAATTTTTCTTTATACTTCTACATAATCATTCTTTTATAACTGTTAATAAATATGATTTATTATGACAACCACCCAAGACTTGCACTACCTTAAAATTTGCTGTGCGCAACCTAAAGTACTTGAGCTAACACTGATTATGTTTGGACCGGTCATATATATATGTACTGTTTATAAAATATGCAGGAACCCTCATTATTTTATAATAAAAATGATATCACTTAAGCATTTTAAAGATCATTTTTTCTACGTTTCGATTCGGTTTGTTATTCAAGCGTGTTTTTATATTGTGAGCTATGTTAGATTGACTCCCTTCTATTACTAATGCCGATACATTTCCACACGAGGCCTTCACTCGATGCATCGCAGATGAAAGGTATGCACAATTATTTACGTAGATTACCGCTATGAGATCCTCTTGACAATCGTTACTATTTCGTCGAATTATGTGTTGCGTGGTCGAACTCGATTAGATCTGTACTGCCTGTTTGCCATCCCGGCCGTACCCTAAAGACCCGTTTTTCCTCTTCCTCTATTTTATTATATGCTAGTCACAAGATTTTGAGGGATATATAAAAAAACCTCTAAATTTTTGGATGACTTTCAACAAGCTGTAACTCCGAGGAAAATGATCGTACAGCAAACGAATGAAGAAAGAAATTTGTAACTCCCAAGTGTATAGTTTTCAGATCTGGTCATGAATTTTTTTATCATGTTTGGTTCTGGAACAATCCTATGGAAACTACCGGCAAAAAAACTCCAAATTTTTGCACGTCCTAAAAAAGGTTTACGAGCTACATTTATTTTTTATTTTGTGCATATAAAGCTCTTTTAGGATACATAATGCCCTTCTATTTGACGTAATCAAAAAGTATTTACGAAGTTGTGCCGCGTAGTTATTGTCAGTCAAAGTAAAGAAGTTCTTTTTAACCTTGATACTCAATAACTATGGAAATAATGGTCGTATAGGAAAATATGCTAATGTAAACGCGTTCTGATAAACATAATATATAATCTGTGATTAATTTGTACACAAGATTCTTCTACGGTACGTGGAAAAATAAAAAATATAAAGTACTACAATTTACGTGCGGCTTTGCTCGCGTTTATATTGATTTTGTGAATCAAATCAAATGACGCAATAAAACGTTTCGTACAAAGTTTATCCCTCTTTTACCCCACTTGTAATAAGTTTATCTCTAGAAAAAAAAAACCTATCACCGTCTCCAACTCCCCATCTATCTCTACACTAAAATTCGCTATATGATAGTAAGGCTTTTTCTAATTCCCTCCTGGTTACCTACCACCCTCAAGTTGAAAATATTCCACCAAATACCATTAGGTGTGTTCCGGCAGTAGCACTTGAGAGCCAGGCTCTCCTATAAAGACAACCTGCGATTCCTCTGGTGTTGTGGGTGTCCGTGGACCGCGGTGATCACTTACCATCAGGTGATACGCTTGCTCGTTTGCCCGATATATATATATATATATATATATATATATATATATATAACACTATAATATTATGTATTAATATTAGTAATTATTAAGTATTAGTAAGGATAAGGTTTGGTTTTGACAATTTTGATGATAATTTTAGTTAAAGCCAGTTTTAAGCACACTGTATTACAAATTTTTACTTCCTTACTAATATAATTAATGCGAAAGTGAGTTTGTTTGTTACACTTTCACGTCTTAACCGCGGAATTGATTATGATGAATTTTGGTATTTATATAGATGGGAACTTGGAGGCGGCGTTAGGCTACTTTTT
Source organism: Actias luna (assembly GCA_039707435.1). Lineage (NCBI taxonomy): Eukaryota > Metazoa > Arthropoda > Insecta > Lepidoptera > Saturniidae > Actias > Actias luna. The sequence goes on along the minus strand of JAZHAC010000001.1, from coordinate 18,536,142 downwards.
CTCGCGAAAAGTTTATCGGAATTGGGGTCCAAGAAGGGGAAAAACTTTTTATTGTGTCAACCGATTTCTTTGACAAAATCAATATTAACACAAGCAAAGCCGCAGGTCAAAGCTAGTAGAATATATATACCTATACTAAAAAATGTAAGTCTGGTTTTGTGTTAAGTTATTTATGTTATAAATGTTGTTGTGTTTAGTATAAATATTTACATAAGACATAAATCATATGGGACAGTATGAATTAAAATAAAAAAATATATAATAGTAATTATTTATGTTACAGAAATGAGCAGTTAGACCTGTTTACAATATAGGACCTCGCGAACCCTTAAAGACTAAGTTTCCGGAATACGGGATTAACTTTGTCCTCCTAGTACAATCTTAACAAATTAACTTATGTCCGTAAAAACATGGATTATGTAAACCACCGGCGAGACTTGAATAATAGAAATCGTGACAAACAAGTCATACCATATTTTAAACTCATTAAGATCAGTAAAAGTGTTTTAGGTAATAGTGTTAGGTATTATTACAAGGTCCCAAAGCACGATGTCGATTTGCCGGATAGTATGTTCAAACACCTTGCACAGCGAGTTTGATGTCAAAAGGCTATTACAGACTGGATCAACATATGAACGACGGCATGTCTGGAATCGACAACCCTTTCTGTGCATGCGTCAAAAACTTTTGTAAATGTATTTAAATTTTTCATCGTTCATTTATGTACGTACCTGAAAAAAAATGGCTAGATCGAGTTTCTCGTCGGTTCACCTCGATGACTGTGTTGTTTTCCGAAGCGGTGATAGTTTTGAGGTTCATTAGCGCCTTCCCAGGGCTTAAACTGGATAAAGATTTGATTTAATGTAAAAAAAAAATTGCAAATAAAGAGTCGAATCATGTCGCAGGTTCGGATTAGACGCGTAGATGAGGGTGACGCTATGTCGTGAATTTCTCGTCTCACGTTGTCACCCTGCTGAGCCAAAGAGAGATGGATCGGGAGTCCCGTCCCCCCACTGCTCTGGTTTATCCGTCTGGGGGACTGTTGTGTGTACCAAGCTGTCTCTCTTTAGCGCCAGGGCTCAGATAGGCCTGCGACGTCGCGGTGACTGATCCTCCAATTTATGCGGCAGAGATACACCGTGGTCTTATAGTGGGTATTCCCACTTCGCACTGGGTGAGTCCCACATAACCCGCTCGTCACCACAGAGGCGAGAGAGTACATAGAAACGGAATCCTCCACGTTAATAAAAAGGTGCAGATGGAAATATACAAAAAAAAACAAATAAAATTAACCTTATACGATATACTGTAGATTGCATTACGATGTATCTATAACATTAACTTAGTGATAGCCCGGCGCAATAAGACGCGCTCTGTTCGCACGCTAACTTCATTTGCCCAGCATCGGGTAAACAAAATAAAAAGCCGCGAACTGACCGTTTCATTTCATTCAATTTTTCACTCCGGCGAGTAAGAGACGATGAATAAGTCAATCATGCGAAATACTGTGTACACATTTTTAACTTTAAACACGGTCGGTTTGGTGTTAGATTGTTCTGTGGTGAAAGGGGATACCCAGCCGTCGGTATCGACGCCGCTGGGGGATGTCAAGGGTTATTACATGGAAACCAGAGGCGGGAGACGGATATCGGCTTTCACATCTCTACCGTATGCGACACCACCTGTGGGCGAACTAAGGTTTAAGGTATTTCATTAATCTTATAGTGTCTTACTGCGTCGTATTCTTGATTGGCAATTAGTATATAGTATAAAAGGAAAACCATTTTAATACATTTACTTGTAGAATATTCATTACTAACTTTTATTATTAATACAATAATTACCAATTGAACAGCGAAAGAAATAATGTTATGCGTAGAATATTAATGAATGCGTACATATATTAATCTTTTGTTTGAACGCACTAATCTTAGAAACTGCATGTCAGATTTCAAAAAATATATTTTTATTTGATAGACTAATCGTTGAACAAGGTTTTAGGCGATTTAACATCACGCTACCACCTACAGGAGCAAAGATGTAATGAAAGCACTTGCATAAATGGCCTAATTTAATAAATTTTAATTTTACGCGAACGGAGTTACGGACAATAGCTAGTTTGTATCTTTATAACTGTGTACGTGTGTGAATGTATGTATTTAATGCATTTAATTGAAGTAAAAAAAAACCAGGCTGCGTCTCTACTTGCATATATAGTTGTTTTGACTATTTATTGTACAAATCAGATGCGCTAATACTATCATACTAATATTATAAATGCGAAAGTGAGTTTGTTTGTTTGTTACGCTTCTACGCCTAAACTACTGAATCGATTGTTATGAATTTTTGTACAGAGATAGATGGAACCCAGGAGATGGAGATAGGCTACTTTTCCTTGCAAAATTAGTATTGTAATTGGGGTAAATACAGGGATTAAAAAGAAACCTTGTAAGAAACTTTTTATTGCGTCGTTCCATTTATTTGACAAAATCTATATAAACGCGAGCGAAGCCGCACGTAAAATCTAGTAAGTAAGGAATTTTAACAACGTTTGCTAGGGAACGATTTTAATTCAAACGACTGCGCTGCGCTGATAAATAAAATCGAATATTGCTTTGCAAAATATAAACACAATTTCACTGATAAGGTGTATAAGCCATTTGCACTTTTGTATTAGTAAAATTAATACATTACATCGGGAGAAACAGAATAACTTCGATAAATGAAAGTTATTTGGACAATTGAAATTGTGTCGTATATAGCCCACTTCAGAGATGAGTTTTCAGTAACGCAAACTTACATTCTCTATTTGACCTTTACTATAGAGTATATCTATGTATATATAAAAATTCATCTCCATTTCCCTTGATCATCACATCACGCGTCAAGGGGTGGAACAGTTTTGCTAATTTGTTTTTTTGTTGTGGTAATTATTGTGAGGAGAAGGTTCTTATGAAAGAAAAAATTAAGGAAATTGAGCGGAACTTTAGAAAATTTAAGAAAATTTAAACAACTTAATGACAATAATAATTTTATATAACTGTCAGTTGTCATAGAGAATTACAATAATAAACAATGTTTTTGAATTATATATATTTTTTATAAATTATACCAATTAGAATTCAATATTCATAGTTAAGACTGGACAATATATATAACTCCAGGACTCAACTTAAGTCTTTGTGCACCTTAACCTGAGCAAAGTCAAAGTCGTTAAGTTATATCTAAAGTTGAGATGAGGCTAAGCACGCTTTATAGATTTTTCACGCTATGTCTTTCTCCAAAGTTCTATCTATCTTCATACAAAAAACTGGCTTTAACCGGCAGTTAAGTTCGCGTTAATATTGATTTTGGCAAACAAAACGGATGACGCGATAAAAAGTTTTATACGAAGTTTATCCCTCGCTTTACGCCATTTCCATCATTTATCTCTATATCAGAATTCATCATAATCGATTCAGCGGTTTAAACGTGAAAGCGTAAGAAACAAATAAACCCACATTCGCATTTATAATATTAGTAAGGATTTATCGAAATTAGTTATGCGGTTTAAGAGTGAAATTGTATCAAACCAAAGAGTCTCCACCGCATTTGTGAATTATTAAAAAACTAGCTACGCCTGTGGTTTCTTTCGCGTCGTACTAAAAATTATTTAATCACTTTTCCCGTTTTTGTAACTTTTTACTATAACGGTTTGCTCCTATTGGCGGTAGCTTGATGATAAATAACCTAAAGCCGTCCTCAATGATTTTTCAATCAAATACAATAAGATTTTTTTCAAACTGCTTGGTATTTTCTATTCTTAGTGTATTCAAACCTTGTTTTGCCTTTTCGAGTAGTCAATTATATCGGCTGCAGCGACATCTATCGCGTCATTATCACCTAACGAGATAAAAAGTGTCCTATCTCTCAAATTGGATCAAACTGCACAACAGTGTGTACGATTTGATTAAAATCGGTTCAGCAGTTTAGGAGTTCATCGCAGACATACAACGTGACACAAAATTTTTATACATACAGATATAGATATATTTACCTATAGAATATATAAAGATGTTTGTAAAGATGTATGTTGAAGTTTGTGAAAACCGCATGACAATCCGTTTATTAGTTTTTGAGTATATCGCGGTCAAATAGACGCGGCGGGGGATTTTATTTTATGATATGTTACCTACACAGCAGGCAGAAGTCCAACTTCATTATTTAGACATGTTGGGATGCTAATAATTATTGTTTTATTGAAGTGGACACTCCTTTAGGCGCGTCGGGCGAGATTTGGACGCGGAAAAACATCAAGGTTGCGTCACGCGACAAAGCACAAAGAATATAACGTTTACAATTAAGTTTATAAAGCACTCGAAGGAAATTACTCGTTTTAACCTTATTGTATACAATTTTGCGTGGTATAGTTGACTACTTACAGGTACTACGTAAGTTTTCATTTGTTATATACCACGCAGATATTCTAGGTACGCTAAGAAATTAATAAAAATACCTGTCATAAGAACCAATATCCGGTTTAATTCACCCGTAGCATAGGTGCATAGTGCATTGTACAATCATTGGATGCTCCTAGCACTGGATATTTTTGGTGTTTCTTTACACAGTTTTAAAGTTAAGTCAATTAGGTTGTCGAGGGACGAGCTTATCAGTCGACGACTTTGACAGATCAAACGTTTGTAGGTAATATTGTTATTAGTTTTACGTATGTATTGTTTCTATTTTACTTGTAACTTAGCGAAAATTATTGATTGTAACGGTATAATGTTATGTAATATATGTGTACTTAGATTTATGTCGTTTTTTGTAATTTATATTCCTCACAATGTTGATTGTTAGTTTATTGTTTTTTTTTTTTTATCGTTTTTTTTTTATATTGTATGTGCGAAGGAAGGAAGTGAAGTGCTGGTAGCTTAGAGGTAGTGTGTACGACTTCGCGTCAATGGACGTGAGTTCGAATCGTCCTACAATGAGCTTGAGCTTTCGGTCAAGGAAAACATCGCGGAGAAACCGTAGCATGGTGGTAGGGCTTTTTGTAATGCCCGCCTGGTTAGCAACCACACTCTAGTTGAAGATCTGCTGCCAAATACCAATAGGTGTGCTCCTGAAGTTGCACTTGAGAGCTAGTCTCTCCACAGGTTTATCGTGTCTATCAACTTGGACCGTATCGTCACTTCAGATCAGGTGAGATAATGGCTATATCGGTAAACCTTAACAAAAAAAAACAATCACATTCTGCATGCTTTGGTAAATTTCAAAGGTCTTACATAGTGCTGCACCCCATCTGTATCCAAAAATAACTTGATGTAGCTGTGTATTTGTCACTGTCTCACCTTTTATATAAATAATATAATTAATAAAAAATCATATAAACACAAAAAACTATATATATTAATATTATAAAGCGGAAGAGTTTGTTTGTTTAAACGTTCAATAATTATATTTGTATTTAATGAGCAGTAATCGAGAAAGGCTTTAGGCTATGTAACATTACGATACCACCAATGGGAACTAAGCTGTTTTGAAAAAAAGTAGAAAAACGAGCAAACTTTTTTAATATAATATTTATTTTTTATAATTTTTATAATGATTCTTTAACATAGGTTTCATTAAAAAAAATATATGCTAGCGCCGCCTGTGCTAGATTTTGTCGAATAAATAAACCATCCTGACTAATATTATAAATGCGAAAGTGAGTTTGTTTGTTACGCTTTCACCCGCAAACCGCTGAATCGTTTACGATTAATTGTGATGTAGAGATAAATGGAACCCTGGAGGCGGTTATTAGCTCATTTTTTTCCTGATGAATTTATAGGGGTTGCCTGGAGGGGAGGGGTGAACTTTGTTCAAAACTTGTTATTGCGTCATCCGATTCCCTTGAACAAATTTAGTTAGGGTTTTTGTATTTTTGTATGTTTGTAACGACTAAACACATGAACTACTGAATCGATTTTAAAAATTCTTTCACCATTAGTATCTTATATTACCCCTGAGTAACTGAGGCTGTATTTATTAGTAGAAAAAAAATTGGGAAATTCCTACATGTAAAAATTTGTTAGTCTGTTTGAACGCGCTTATGTTAGGAACTACCAGTCGGGTTTCATAAATTATCTTTGTATCCGATAGAGCAATTATCAAGGAAGGCTTTAGGCTATTTAACATCACACTACCAGTAATACGAATAAAGCTGTATTGAAATAAGTTACAAAAACGAGCAAAAATAATTAAATTTTAGTTTCACGCGAACGAAGTCGCCGGCACAACTAGTAAATAATAATTGAAAAATGCATTTTTTTTAAAGGTTTTCTTGAGAGGAAGTAGTCAATTTATAAATATATGTATGTATAGTAGATATTTTGAAAGTATACATACATTACAAGGAAAAAATGGCCGGTAGCGGGGGCTGAATATACATTTATATATACTTGTATCGATCGACAACCAGAAAACACTTCTATTTTTTATTAATAGCTAGTACCGCGCTCGATTCTCTCTTTCGCGCTTCAGCAACAGCCCAAGCCGAGGTTCGGTCACTAGTGACACCCTTGTGCGAGTTGCCCCGCGGGCTCGACCGCCTTCCGCGCTCGCCTCTCTAGTTCGGTGAAGCTGTGAGAGCCCCTCAGGCTAACAGTATAGGTCCCTTCAAAAAACAAAAAAAATCGACAACCAGAATTAGTTGACAAAAATCAACATTAGCGCAAGCAAAGCCGCGGGTAGAGACTAGGAGGTATATAAATGTATACATATAATTGATACTCGGAGGCAAATCTAGGCATAAAGTATGTTTTGGAAATTTGTAACAGCAGTGAACTCTGTTATCAATATAGAGGTTATTTTTATCGCTATGCCCTTGTACTCAGAAACGAATAAATCGATTTTAAAGAGATTTAAATCCCATTAAATGATACAAATAAACTTATCGAAAGTTGAATGAATTTTGACAAAAATATACCTGTATATAATATATGCTAGCTGTTTCCACGACTTTGTTCGTGTTGAATTATAAATTATTTCTTTCTTTCCGTTTTTGGAACTTTTTTTCCCCATACAGGTTTGATCCTATTGGGGATAGTGGGATGTTGATTAACTTAAATCTTCAATGATTTCACTATAAAATACAAAATAAATTTTGTATTTCGATTGGTAGCTGCTAAGATTAGCGCGTACAAACAAACAAACCTTTCCGCTGTGTAATATTAACATAGTCACACGAAAATTTCCGCTTTATAATTGTAATATAGATAATCGATTTACCACTCACTGACTCATCACGATAACTCCAAAACGACCCGATCTATTGACTAGTAATTTGACATGGAAATTTTATTCACGACGTAAGACCCGCAATTAATGTATTTCATGATCATGTGCGGTTAACGGGAAACACGCGGATGAAGTCCCGCCACTCGATTCAACGCCGAACTCCTTCAAACGTCGTAATTGCTCGACTTTCGTTGGTTTACCTTGTTTTCTATACAACAATACGTTCAATATAACACCACGTTCACTCTATTTAACGACAACAATACGCCATATAATAAATCACTAAACAGTACTACTTAAGATGCCGATGTTGATAACAACTGCAGTTATCTACGTTCTTTTGTTTGCAGTCTCGTTGTTCGTACGTAACTGAGGTTCTCTTTATTGTTTTTTTTTTAATAACTGGGAAACGTTCATGCGTGTTACCTGATGGTAAGTGATCACCGCCGCCCGTGGACACCCACAACACCAGAGGAATGTGGGTGCGTTGCCGGCCTTTATTGGAGGGACTGACTTTCAAATACAACTGCCGGAATACACCAATTGGTATTTGGCGGCAGATTTTCAACTTGAAGGTGGTTGCTAGTTAAGCGAATTTTAAAGAAAGCTCTACCACTATGCTATGGTTTCCTCACTATGTTTCCGTCATCGAAAGCTCAAGCTCATTGTAGCTGGATTTGTCTTTTGTTTTTGTATCATGAACTCGAACATGCTTACCTGGGTCACTAGGATTTTGTAAGTTGTTACATGTTATAATTACCACTGTTGCTTACTGACTTTCGAACTGCAAACGTGGTGAGTTAACGACAACCTTTGTGTATCGACTAAAAAGTTTTATTATCTTTTACTTCTCTCTGGTTGGACCAGTTTCTATAACGCCGATAAATGCTCAATGTATGTGGGGACAGTGTATTGAAAACAAAAGTGTATGAACAGTGCTCAGCGCCGGGCAGCACATTGCAAAGTTATTGTCCTCTTTCCTTTTCAATACTTATCTATCTACAAACTATTAGTGTATTACGTATCCCAGTGGTAATATAGCTTCATATTAGTAAAACATGAAACAGTTTTCTCGAGATTACCACCTACAAAGATGTTTATGTGTATAGATTTAGCGTTGTGACCAGAATCTCACCTGATAAGTGGCGATGCGTGAACGTGGACACGTTAAGCCTATTAGAAGGACTGACATCAAGTCAACATGCTAACCGGAAGACGGTTTCACAGTTCCACGGTACGAGACACGAATCTGGTTCCACTGATGTCTTTTGGAAGAAATGGAACATGAATGGCAAGGTCCAGACTTCCGAGATCAGTTTGTCAAGTCTCTAACGGAATAGTTTTCCATATAAATTAGCATTCACAGAAAAGGCATTGTTATAGATACATTATTACATTATTACTTTGTCTCGATCGATTACGACATTGCATATCGTTTTTTATCTACAATAACAAGATACGTGTTTCTCATAACTGCGCTTGCAAAATGTACTATGTAAACTATTATTACAGTTTTATTTACACTTATAAGTAGAGGAGATAAATTAATCGCACGGGTTTTTTACGTAGAGACGGAGCGATGACGGCTCTGTTGGCAGTGTGTATAGATACTGCTTCAGTGGACGTAAATTCTAATCCTTGCAACGAGTTACAATGAGCTTTCGGAGAAGGCAAACTTCGTGTTCAAGCCGTAGCATGGTGGTACTGTTTTCCTCATGCTCTCTCACTACCACTCCTTTATATTAACGTGGTGTTTAAAACTTTATTATTTATGGGCTTCCTCATCGGATCGCATACACTCAAATGCACTACCCGGGCTCAGACCAAATTTCCACGTTGCCAGAGATCAGAGACAGCGCCAACACTTTTTCTAGTTTCTGACTGGACTGGCTAACTATTATCTTCAAGTTGAAAATCTGCCGCCAAATACCAATAGGTGTGTTCCGGCGGATACACTTGAGAACGAGTCCTCTTGTAGGTTTAGCGTGTCTACCAACTTGGGCCGTATTGTCACTTAAGATCATGTGAGATTATGGCCATAACGCTAAACCTTAACTATAAAAAGACATCAACCGTCAACGCTTTGAATGATTGTGTAGAAATTATTAATAACTGTATATTTGCCGCCCTAAGTAACATAGGCTATATATATACATTTTTTTATGAAAATGATTAAATAAAATTTTAGTTTCATGCAAACGGAGTCGCGGACACAGCTAGTAGAAGATATATTTTAAAACTATGTAGTACTGGTACTACAAATGGTTAGTAATCGATTACAATAGATGTATGTAAAACGCTGTTTATTTAATCATAAAAGGGTCTTTCTCCCAATACGAGATTATCGTTACTTCCTAGGACACTCTGTATACATTATTTATTTAATATTTTCTGCACACCATTAACGTTGTGCCATCGAGTGTGATGGGACACAATGATTGTTAGCTCGGACTCGTGTCGCCTTGATTTATGCGGCAGAGGTACACCGCGGTGTTTTAGTGGGTAGCCCCGGTTCGCACCGGGGGAATCCCACATTACCCGCTCGTCTTCCCCGGGGCGAGAGGGTATCCATATTTGGGCTTCTCCACGAATAAAAAAAAAACCATCGAGTGTACAAATCTCTCATAAGTAATGAACAGAGTGATTTTTAAAATTGAAGAGTATAAACTGAAATTTGGCATTACATTAAATGCTCAATATAATTATTTTCATTTAATAAAATTAAGATTAACATGTTGATCAAAGACCTTTGGAAAATATGTATTATTAATAGAAAATTGACAATATGAAATAGTTAATGTAAGTGAACCGGCCATTTGGTGTGGTTTTGAATATTAAGGAGACTACACGATTGGTGTAGGGGCTTAGGCAGTCGCCTCGCTGCCAACCCAGCGTGGAAGTGTTCCGGTTTTTAATCCCAGATACGATAATTATTTTTATAATCCAAAAATGGTTTTTCAGTGTCTGTATGTATTAATGCTCGTTGTTTATAGTTATTTTCGTTTGAAGTATACGAAATTTTCAACAAAGGCAAATTTCATAATAAAAAAAGTCATTGTTTTTTTTTTTTGTTGCGTCATATATTTTAGATCTGTGATGTTTTCTGAGTTACTCATTTAAAATGAACACTGTTAAATTTGTTATAAATTATATTCTTAGAATGATTAACAAATTCATTTAAATAAGGATTAATACCATGCTGGTAAAACATCTACGCAAATTACGGGTTATTTTGAAAAAAAAAATTGTAATTCATAAAAAAGGTTATTGTGAGTAAACCAAGAAAGGTAAATAAAAGGTAAATTAAGAAGCCGCGGGTCATTATTGGTTTATAGTTCTTTTTACTTCCGATCGATTATAGTGAATCAGATTCTTTAACGCTGTGTTTTTACAATTACAACAGCACGGGAAGTCCGCACGACGTGAGTTATGAGGAAATCCATCTAAGTAAAGTTAAGTAATTTTTTGAGAAATATTTCTGCACCTTGAATCTTTATCATTTATGAAAGTTGGTAACACCATTTTTGAAATGAAGTCTGCTATATAGGTTTATTACACGCTCGCGTCATGAAATATAAATATAGAAAATCATGTCGAAAATTAAGTATGTAGACTGAAATTTATGTAAAATTATATTCACTACGTATAAATAATCATACTTCATATTAATATTATTAATGCGAAAGCGAGTTTGTTTGTTTGTTACGCTTTCACGCCTGAACCGCTGAATCGATTGTCATGAATTTTGGTACAGAGATAGGTAGGAACATTAAGCCGGTGATAGACCACTTTTTCTCTAAAAAACACATTGGAAGTGGGGTAAAGGTATACACTTTTTATTGTTTCATACGATTTTTTTGACAAAATCTATTTTACGTAAGCGAAGCCGCGGGTAGAAGCTAGTAAACCATATGAAACACACACACACACACACTGACACAAGCCAGTACAACCGTTTTTGAGTTTTTGAAGTAAATAAGGAGTATCGATTTTAGATGACACGAAGTTCACCGGGTCAGTTAGTACTTCAATGTAGTAGAAATCTAACTGACAAATGAACAGAATATATCGAAATTTCGTTCATATAACGCTAAAAAACTGAAAATAATAATACACTAAAAATATTTACCCATTTTTTATAACAAACTACAGAATGCTTAGAAAATAAAATATTGAAAACGAAAATCATGGGCCGCATGTTTATAGTTACGTATTGCATGTGCCCCGTGATTTTCGTTTTCGTTTTTTAGTCCGTTATAAAAACAGACTACTGGTTCCCCGTGATTTTGTTCGTATTTTCCTTATTTACAACACCTGATCGTAATATACGTTCGTAATGGATGTCTACGCATTTAAATGATTATCCATGTCAAATTACGAATCAAGTATTTTGATGGTATCGTGATGAGAGGTGCTTTGCTTATACCCGTATGTTACACTAGCTTTTACTAGCGGCTTCGCTCACATTGAAGCAATTAAATAAGCTTTGTATTTTTCGTAAAAAAAAAATACATTAAAAAGTGTTTTATGTTACTTCTAATACGTCGGTTTCATGAAAATCGGTTAAGTAGTTTTCGCGTGAGAGCGTAACAAATCAACTAACATTCACATTTATAATATTATAGTAAGCAAGAAGGGATTGTATTGTTTCTTAAACTAAAAGTTAATCATATAATTAGAGGTTAATAAAGTATTAAACGAAGGTAAGCGATTAAATAAGTGTGTATGTTATTGCGTAAGATGTTTTTTTTTTAATTTTTTAGTGCCCGTGCGTAACGTAATAATTACCATAAGTATACACGGATATTCCCGATGCGTATTATAATTATGTTATGTGTGTTGTGACGCGGATTATAATTGTTATGTTAAGTTTTTTGCTTGTATTATCACTAACGAAATCTGAAGGAATACCCACAGACAATAGACAATAGTCAATGCTATATTTATAATTAGAGATAATTTATAAAATACGTCAGTCAAATTTTAATCTTTTTAGATGCCTTATTCCATCTACCCTTTATCTTCCGTTCTTGTTCAAACCATGGGTAAACATATATTTATGTATATGTATATGTATATAAATTATTACGTATACCCTCCTAGCCTGGGGAGACTGCGAAGGTTATGTGGGACCCGCCCGGCGCTAGTCGCCAGGAATACCCATTAAAATCTAATTGCTATCTATTATCTTGCTGGGGAAACGAGGGTTCGAACTTGAAATTACCCAAAATTACACATAATTAAATTAGATATTTCTTCGATCGCGAAAAGCCTAGCGTCTCAATGGCTCAAGAAGTCAACACACGTCGTCCACTATATTTTCTATTTAATATTCACTCAACAAGTGATTTTATTCATCCATATACGATACCCTTTTTATGATTCTGGACCTCATAAGGAAAAAATAAGCAATTTATGGTTTTCCTTTTGTACGCCTGTCTCAAGAATATTTTACTTAAAAACGACCGTAAGGTTGAACGAACTTGCAAGGCATTTAAGGTAAAAATCCATTCGCACCATTTTTACCTAATACGGCAATGCAAATATAAATTCATTAAATATTATTTTAATATTTAAAATAAAATATATATCATACGACCCGATGCTATACCCTTTATATAGGTTAAGTTTCAAAGTAATTTTGTCGATAAAAACCATCTTAACCGAGTTCTCAATGTTCTCGATGGTTTTTAATTTGCTTATTGCGTCGCGGATTTTAATAATAAAACTATATATATATACAGAAGGATAATGTGTAAATACAAAATCATCGTAATCTTGAACCAATACAAAATTAGTAAAAAATATATGTAATTATTATGTTAGTTCTGATATGCCAGATAATGTCAATTTTTTAAGGCATAAGTTATGTCCACAATCACAACTGATGTTAAGTGAGTATACGGCACAAAATGGTGGACACGCTAAATCTGTGGAGGGGCTGGCTCTCGATGTAACTGCTGGAACACATCTATCGGTATTTAGCGGTTGATTTTCAATTTTAGAGTGCTAGCTAGCCAGGGAAATATTAAAAACCTGTCAAGCCTAGACCGTCAGATCGACTAGGTGTCCATATCAGAAGGGCTTCACAAGTGACTGAAGTCAAGTAAGCTACCCCCGACAGGTATAATACGCCACTGAATTTGTAGTTCGTAGGATTCACCAGCTAACAGATATTGCCACTATTATGTTGGTTTACTTCTCGTACTTCCATAGCTGAATGTCTGATGGTGTTTTGCCGTGGAAGACAGTAGCTAAGGTTAAACACTGTATTTCTATTACTAAAACGAAAAGTACGATCAATTGAACGCTAAGTTTCAAGAATTCTCGAGAGGCGATTCGTAAATGGTATTTATAGACCAAATTAAAAAACAAAAACCTTAAATATTTACGTTTTTTATAGTTATGGTTTAGGGTTATGGACATAATCTCAACCGATTTTAAGTGATGATGATGTGAACACGCTAAATCTGTGTAAGGACTGGCTCTCACTACCATTGCTGCAACTGCCGAAACACACATATACATATTTGGCGACAGCTTATCAACTTGAGGGCAGCAGCTAGCCAGGCGGGCATTGAAAAGTTTACATCACCGAAAGCTCAAGCTCATTGTAGATGGAGTGGATTAGAGCTCATGTCCCATGACGCGTCGTCCGTACACACTATCAACTGAGCTATCATCGCTCCAAATTTATATATAAAAATTTATATTTTTGCATGCATGAAGGCTTTTTCTAATGCCCGCTAGGCTAGCTACCTTTGAAGTTGAAATGATAAAAAAAGAGATAGCTGAAGAGTTTGTTTCGCCGTTACTTCTCTTCTCGAACGCCATGTTATTTCCGGAACGGTAGTAGATAGTAGATTTTGGGCTTCAAAAAGTGGTATTATTATCCTATGTTTGAGAAATAAAGGATTTGATTTGACTTTGCCGACAAATACCTATAGGTGGGTTCCTGCAGTTGTACTTAAGAACTAGTCCGTTCATAGGTTTAGCGTGTCCACCACCTTGGGCCACATTGTCACTTAACATCAGGTGAGATTGTAGCCACAACACTAACCTTATTAACAATAATAGTATATTACTTGTCCAGGCACCAGTACCGATAGAGCCTTGGAACGAGACATTAGACGCGACCAGAGTGAGCCCAGTATGTGTCCAAAGGAACCCGTACGTCCGACAGAAGGAGATCGTTGGTCAAGAAGACTGTTTATACCTCAATATATATACACCGAAAACACCTGACGTAAGTAATGATTTGTATACACTTTTTTTTTAAGTTTAACATTTGTAGAGATACCTTGGCAATGAAGCGATGATAGCTCAGTGGTAGTGTGTACGACTTCGCGTCAAGGGACGTGAGTTCGAATCCATGCATCTACAATGAGCTTGAGCTTTCGGTGAAGGAAAACATCGTGAGGAAACCATAGCATGGTGGTAGGGCTTTTTCTAATGCCCGCCTGGGTAGCTACCACCCTCAAGTTGTAAACCTGCCGCCAAATACCAATAGGTGTGTTCCGGCAGTTGCACTTGAGAGCCAGTTCATCCATAGGTTTAGCGTGTCTACCAACTTGGGCCGTATCGTCACTTAAGATCAGGTAAGATTATGGCAATAATACTAAATCTTAAGTATAAAAAAAAATAAAAAAATCGACTCTAATACCATCACGGTAAATGGTAAGACACTCTTTTATGCCGTCATGCCCTTCTACGTCACCGTTCTCGAGTCCCTTGAATGTGGCTTCTCTGTGTGTACTTCACGTATTATTTTACTCAATATTTAATGGAAATATTTATCTATTTACTTTATTTATTGAATGATGTACAATGAAATGTTTATTTTCACAACTAGAAAAATATCTTAATTACGCAATTTCCTAAAACACGTTTAACAATAATAATATACATACGTAAGGGTATTCGTTCCAACTTACGCATTTTTTATTGGACTTTATTGTAAATTTTATTATTTACGTAAATGTTTCGCATCTGCTGGGCGTCCCGTGCCGGGCATCTGATTATAATGTTAGCCGAGGTGGCTTTGAAAGGTTCACTCCACGTATGGGTAAGTGTAGAAGGTACTCAGCTCAAGGATGGCAAGGTGGCTGAACCTCGAGTTAAGTTGTTTCTGGTATATAACATCGCGAACGGCACTAATCTATGCTTCGAGGTTAATTAATTAAAAATTAAATTCGTCCGCGTAGAACCAGAAATTATTTATTATGTTCTGTCCATTGTTTTCAATACGGCTTGGTTCCTATTAGTAGTAGCGTGATGTTAAATAGCCTATAGCATTCCTCAACGATTACTCCATTAAATATAAAAAGAATTCTTGAAATCCGATAAATAGTTCTTAAGATTAGCGCGTTCAAACAAACAAACTTTTCCGATATATACTTTTGCAGAGTGTCTTTTCCACTTCCTTATAAGTCCGTTGAAACTTAATGTTATTTCGGCTGAAATCACTATACGCGAAAATAAATCACTCTATCAGAACACAAAAATGATTACGCGTGAAAATGAAACAGATAGATACGAGTTTACCATATAGCATTTATAATATTAGTTTCGCATTGCAGAATATGTTGACCGGAAGCAAGTTACTCCCAGTGATGGTGTTCATTCACGGTGGCGGATGGATGTGCGGGGATTCGACTACGGGAATGTACGGACCACAGCATCTCCTTGACAGGGACGTTCTGCTCGTTGGCATAAACTACCGACTAGGTTTGTAGGTCTTCAGTTTAAAATACCTTGACTTGGCTTTTTGAAGCGATGTTGGTTCATTTAGTACGGATGCGTATATTTTTTTTTTATGGGCAGTAAACAGGCAGAAGACCCATCTAATGTTAAATGGTTACAGTCGCCTAAGAACAACTGAAACACCAGGGGCATAGCAGCCATGTTGCCGACCATGGAGACCGTATTTCAATACATTTTTGAAGAGCCCCATAACATAACCTTGGGGGAATACAGTATCGGGCAGTCCGTTCCAAAGATCGAATGTATGCGGTAGGAATGTGTGTTCGAATCCCTGTAATGAGCTATCAGTGAAGTCTTTTTTTGTTCAGTATGCATTGTCGAGATTTAATGTTATAAATTTAATAAAAATAACGAAATCGTTAGTTTTTTCGGTTCCCACAATTACAGTAACTTCCTCATGTTTGTAATAATGATTGTGGTCAAACTTCGAGTATTAGGCGACCACTGGTTTTGTTAAATTACCTAATAGTTGATTATTGGAGCGTTTCTTTTATTACAAACCTCAATTCGGAATCGACGAATTAAACTACTGCGACAAATATTAAAAAAGTATTAATGCGTGTCATTTCATAAATATAAAATAATGTATGTTTGAAAGTTTAATCCCTCGGTCCGAACGGTGGAAAGAGATCTGATGAAAGTTTGTTGGAAGGACGTAAAATTGACGAACAAACACACTTTTTATTAAGGCTATACATACGTTATAATCAGAAAATACTAACATCAATTATTAAAGAGTATCAAAACGTTTGTTAAAATGGGTAACAATACTATATTATATAAAATGACACCAAGGACTTCCATTTATAAACGTTTTGCGTATATTTCGTAAGCGGCTACCTCCTTCCCAGCTCTTTTTTTATGTAATAGCGGGAAATATGTAATTGCAGGTGCGTTGCCGGCCTTTATTTGAGGAACTGGCTCTCAAATGATATCGCCGGAACATACCTATTGCTATTTGGCAGCAGATTTTCAACTTGAGGGTGGTAGCTAGCCAGGCGGGCATCAGAAAAAGCCCTTTCACCATGCTATGGTTTCTTCACTTGGTTTTCTTTCACCGAAAGCTTAAGCTTATCGGAGGTGATTGGATTCGAACTCACGTCCCATGACTCGGCGTTCCTACACACTTCCAATCCTCGCTTTTCGAAGTTTGGTTGGAATTACTGTGGGTTTTGTCAATAAAAAAGTAATAATTTCTTAGGTTTACGCGAATATTATTCATTGAAATAAAACTAATTTAAACGGATTTTATCGCGGTTATTTATTAAATTTTGATCCCGACGTTTCGAAAGCTTTTCAGCCTTCGTGGTCACGGGGCAGTCTGCCGCGATAAAATCCGTTTAAATTAGTTTTATTTCAATGAATAAAAAAGTAATTTACCACCAATTCCTCGCAGACAGTTTTTCGATGAAAGGCACCCTATGTTTTTTTCTGTCCTCTTCACAACGTCTGTGCAAGGTTCGACGATGTTCACTTAAATAGTTGAGACGTGAAAACGTAACTCACAAACCCCCTTCACCGTTATAAAGGGGTTAATAGCTCAGTTGGTAGTGTGTGCGGACGCCGCGTTAAGGGGCGTGAATTCGAGTCACCAACAATGACTTTGAGCTTTCGGTGAAGGAAAACATCCTGGTGTGACCATAACATGGTAGTAGGGCTTTCGCTAATGCCCGCCTGGCTAGCTATCACTCTCTAGTTGCAAATCTGCTTCCAAATAACTGTAGGTGTGTTCCGGCAATTGAGCTTGAGAGCCAATCCGTGCATCAGGCTTAGCGCGGCCACCATCTTGGACCACATCATCACTTAACATCAGATGAGATTGTAATAAACTAACAAGCCCATATTCACAGTTATAATACATAAATATTAATCTGAAGTTTATTAACTTTTTCTATATCAGGACCTTTGGGATTCCTTACAACCCAGGACGAACATTGTCCGGGGAACAACGGGCTCAAAGATCAACAGGAAGCGCTCCGTTTCATCCAAAAAGTTATCGGAGCATTTGGCGGTGACAAGAACTCCGTCACTATATTCGGGGAAAGCGCCGGCGGTGCGAGTGCACATTTTCATATGATATCTGAAACTAGTGCAGGTGAATTAAAATCACAGGTTTTTAACGTTACGTTTATTGTAACGGAGTTCCTTATCGCACGTTAGCGTTCAGACTTGTTTGCGAGCTGAGAGGTTAGACCGAAGAAAGTTGTAACATTGAAGAAGGACACCAAAGTACTATCTTTTTGCAGTGATTTTTGAGGCACTTTTCAATCATGCAGAAAAGTATAACGGTACAGTAGATTCAGCTTGCCGTAAATTTTGAGAATACGCAAGAATATTTTGACTTGAATTCTTTTATTTAATCACTAGCTTTTACCAGCGCCTTTATTCGCGTTAATATTGATCGTGTCAAACAATTCATGTGCATGGTGGTAGAGCTTTTCCAAATGCCCGCCTGGCTAGCTACCGCCCTTAAGTTGTAAACCTGCCGGCAAATACCAATAGGTGTGTTCCGGCAGCTGCACTTGAGAGCCAGTTCCTCCACTGGTTTAGCGTGTCTACCAACTTGGACCGTATCGTCACTTAAGATCAGGTGAGATGATGGCCATAACACTAGACCTTAAATATAAAATAAATATCTCATTCCGGTACCCGCTTCTTTACATAAATTATATAAAAGTAGACTTGTATAACATCTGTGTCCATAGTCATTTATACGCGGGCCGATCACTATTGTGGCGATAATGGCTTACACGTAAAAAGTAGATATATGCTGTCGAAGGTTTTTTATAAGACTATTTAAGATAAACATTTCTATTATACAATATACGCGTGTAACTCGAACGGTTTTTACTGTACACGCCATAATAGCTCGCAGATGGCAATAAAAAATCTACTTATTTGACACTTAACGTTATATTTTGGACTATTCACACAATAGTTTTATAAATTATAGCGTATGTGTTATTCTGATATATAAGCTATATTATTGCAAAGTTTCATTGAAATCTGCTCCATAGTTTTTACATGAAAAAGTAACAAACATCCATATGTCCATACAACCATACTTATAAACTTTCGCATTTATATTATTAGTAAGGATTATTCAATATAACAACACACACAAAAAAAAAAAAATAGCGCAAAGAACCCCTTTCTAACCGGATGTCCATAAGACACCTATTATTATTTTTTTGTTTGTATTTGGTATGTATTGGTTTATATTTTTTATTTGTAGGTTTATTTCACAAGGCGATATCAGAATCGGGGACAGCGTTAGTGCCTTGGGCGGAAGCATCACCCGGCGAGGGTTTGAGAAATGCGTTCCGACTCGCCAAGTATCTAAACTGCCCTCAAGCACCGTCTCAGCTGATGATAGACTGTCTCCGTACGAAGGACAGCTACGATATTATAGCCACGGAATTCAATTTTTATGTAATTTAATATAAAATTTTTTTTCATACTTTGCAAGTTTAGCGTTATGGCCATAATCTCAACTGATTGTTAAGTGACTATGTGATCGACCATTGACACGATAAGCCTAATCGACGGTATGGTTCTAAAGTGTAACTGCTGCGACATACCTATAGGTATTTGGTGGGAGACTTACAATTTGTGGGTGGTAGCTAATCTGGGGGTGTTAGAAAACGTCTCCACTAATTTATCATTTTCTCACGATATTTTCCCTCACGGAAAACTCTGGCTCATTAATCTAGCACGTCCGTACATACTACCAATTCACCTATTATCGCTTACAAAGAAGTTTAGAAAGACGTTTTAATAACAAATCGAAGAAAATACTTTGTTCTATACCACTTCGTATCATACAAACTCTTCATGCTTAAAGATTATTTCCTACTTTTGAGTTCGGATTATTATTAGAGTGGTTTTTAATGTATCGTAATTATTATTATATTCACGCTTATTAGACACATCATTTCTTACACCGTCCATCTATATCTTCTTTGGTTTTCTACTTCTCCTGCATCTCATAGCTGCATACCTAACGTTCTTTTTTTAAACAATAGTATATATTCATATATTTTTTATAGAAAGGTTTATGGCTATAATCTTACCTGATCTTAAGTGACAATGCGGCCCCAGTTGGTAGACACGCTAAACCTGTGGAGGAACTGGCTCTCAAGTGTAACACATTTGCAAGTGTATTTGGCGGCAGATTTTCCACTTGAGGGTAGTTACTAGCCAGACGGGTATTAGAAAAAGTTCTACTACCATGTTATGGTTTCACCAGGATGTTTTCCTTCACCGAAGGCTCAAGCTCATTGTAGGTGGATTCGAATTCACGTCCATTAACACGAAGTCGTACACGCTATCACTGAGCTATTAGTTCTCAATTCTATGATTCCACAATTGTACTATTTAATTTAGGATATTATTATTACAAAGTCATATATCTTTTTGTATTGTTATTGGTTCTTCACTTGTGTGAAAATTTCGCCAATCAGACGACTTTAAGTGGTCTTTTATTATATCGAGCTGGTTGTCAGTCACCCGCTACGCTGTGGGGTAAACTTGCAGACGGCATGAATTTTTCTGATAATACAACAAGTATCGTCATATTTCAACCAATTAACACAATACCTTAACAAATCATACATCTTAGCCAGTCTCATGACTCGCTCGGTTTATTGGTGACAATATCATCAAAATTCGTTTAGTAGTTTTTGGGTTTAACGCGAACAGACAGACAGACGCGGCGGGGGACTTCGTTTTATAATATGTTGTGAGGATTCCATTCCACCTATATTAATATTATGTTGAGGAAAAATTTGTTTGTTTGAACGCGCTAACCTCAGAAGCTAATAGTCAGATTAAAAAAAGATTAGTTACAACTCTAATTGAGGAAGTCTTAGGCTATTTAACATGACATCACCATGAATAGAAGCAAAGCCATATTGAAAAAAAAATACAGTTCCACCCGAACGATGTCGCGAGCAGAGCTAGTTAATAGATAAATACATATAAGTGAAGCTACAATTATGTAAGCCTGTTATTAATATATATATATATATATATATTTTAGGAATGGGATTACGAGCCCATGACGCCATTTAAAGCGGTCGTTGAACCAAACCTGCCGGGAGCTTTCTTGACAAGAGAAGCACGTAAGATACCACATACAAAGGCTGTACCATGGATGACTGGACTGACTAAAGACGAAGGGTGTCTGAAATCTGTTTGTAAGCATTATATATCAAATTTGACTCACCAACTATTTAAAAGACGCGACGGCACGGCTTTGATTCCTTGGAGGATATGCAGAGCTTTGCTTTGGATTGGCACACGTGTGGATACCTTAGCTCCATCCCATCTTTCGGCTACTGCAGAGAAGGTTGGCAACGCCGTTGCTAGAATACTTAAATTTACATCATTTATGTGTGTTTGAGCCGTTTGGGGTCGAAACAATGAGTTCGCGAAGGCCGAACGCTCACGCCTTTTTTAAAGAAATCGCAGGGCGTCTTTACCGTGTCCTAAAATTGCCATTTAACACGGTAATGCTACTAGTATTTTGGGCTCACAGCCTAGTAGCTCAGAATTAGTTTTTAATTAGATTTTAATATTAATATATACATACATTATTTGATTTTTCTGTGACTCAAAACATTCCTTTGTTGGGTAGTGATAGATTGGTGTCAGAAACGACTTGTATAGACGGGTGTTCGAATAAATCATGTTAAGGTGTTTTCAAATGTTGTCTTAGTTAGTTATAGTTCTCAGGTTGAAAAATCATTAGCTCTGAATTTTCGTAACTTTGTGTTACTTTAATATTTTTTTATGGAATAGGAGACAAACGTGCTAGCATGTCACCTGTCGGTAAGTGATCATCGCCGCTCATAGACAACACCAGAGGTATCGCAGGTGCGTTGCCGGCCTTCATAGGAGGGTCTGGCTCTCAATTGCCACTGCCGGAACACACCTAATGGTATTTGGCGGCAGATTTTCAACTTGAGAGTGGTAGCTAGCCGGGCGGGCATTAGAAAAAGCCCTACCACCATGCTATGGTTTCCGCACGCAGTTTTCCTGCACCGAAAGCTCAAGCACATTGTAGGTGGTTAGATTCGATGTCACGTCCTCTGATGCGGCTTTACTACACGCTACCACTGAGCTATCATCGCTTCATAAAATTCAAAATAATATTCATAAATAAAATAACGTATAATTTACAATACTTGGATAAATCAATATTTGTAGTTTTTTTCTACATCGCAGCTCTAATAACTTGTCTCAAACCACACGATCTACTATTATTATTTGTTCATCGCCTAATATACTTTCTCATACACATTTTGTATGATAATTGCTCTGCTCCATCTTAGCATGAGATTAGATAGCATATGATCTTTCCTGTTATTAGTCATAAAAATGTTGACACACATTAAATAAATCAAAACAATATTTTAATCGTTATATTATTAAGTGTGGATTAGAACATATTGAATTATTCAGCATTGATAGCTCGTAATTGTGCGATTGTCGCGTCAATGGACGTGCATTCGAATCTCTACAATGAGCTTGCGGTGATGGGAAAAGTTGTGATGAAACCATACTACCATAGTAGAGCTTTTTCTAATGCCACCAAAAACTTGTAGGTGTGTTCCGGTAGTTGCACATGAGAACCAACCCCTACAGTCTTAGCGTTTCCACTATCTTGGGCCACATCATCATTTTATATTTTAGCGTATAAAAAACAATGTTTATAATGTTTTTAGGGATTACCGCCCATGAAAATAGATATCAAGAATTCATATCTGGTTTCGATAATATAGCCCCGGTGTCATTCTACTACGAGAATTCGCCGTACACCGACATAATCACACAGAGAATAAAACACAAATACCTAGCAAATAACAGCAGAGATGATTTGAAGAGAGGGATTTTGCAAGTGAGTAAATTAGTTACAGCTGTGACCATCAATTCTTTTTTTTAAATTTATTTAAGTTTATTTGTACACCTTGAAACATATAATGATACGTAATAAATGATTTGGTTAGTACAAAAGGCATATATATCTATATCCATTTATTTATTATTGGTTTTAATTTGTAATTCATTAATAGCAATAGAACTGGCTTATATCTAATATCGTTTCCGTTTTTCATTTCTTCCGGTTATCGAATGAAGCTTGTTTATAACTTCAATGAATCG
This sequence comes from Actias luna, assembly GCA_039707435.1. Classification (NCBI taxonomy): domain Eukaryota; kingdom Metazoa; phylum Arthropoda; class Insecta; order Lepidoptera; family Saturniidae; genus Actias; species Actias luna. The sequence continues at coordinate 18,512,952 of JAZHAC010000001.1, read as the reverse complement.
GATGTCTTTTAATTATATGAAATTTAAATGTAGAGGGATCCTAACCCACGACCTTAGTGGCGACGTCCGTACACTGAGCTATTTGGTACAGTCGTTCGAGATTTATTCGCGGATATACATTTCGGCGATTCATTTATATATATAGATAGATAGATATAGATGTTAATGTTTCAGATATATTCCGACTCGTATTTTAACTACCCAGCCGTGGAAGCAGTTGAATTAGTATTCAATTATACGAAGAATCCTGTATACTTATACCAGTTAGCGTATAGAGCCACGAACAGCTTTTCACAAATTTTCGGAGACGCGATCGGAGATTACGGTATTGTAAACCACATTAGTTAATTACAAAGTTGCAATGTAAGCTAGTTTTACTTTACCCTTGACTTTACTTGGGACTTTTTTATACTTTATAGGTAAAGTAAACCTTACCTGATGTTAAGTGACGATGTGTCCCGAGATGGTAGTCACGCCAAACCTAGTGGAGGTACTGGCTCTCAAGTGCAACTGCCGGAACACACCTATAGGTATTTGGTGACAGATTTTCAACTTGAGGGCGGCAGCGTAGCCACGCGGGCGTTAGAAACAGCTCTACCACCGTCTCACGTGAGATTAGAGGAGGGCGAGAGGGTCGAAAAATCGCGAAAATCACCTCACGTACTTAATGGATGCCTCCTTATACCAAATACATGAGTGGAGGTATTGCTAAAATGTTACTGTCGAATGGGTTCTAAGAGAGGATTTTTAAATAGAAATTTGCTTGAATTTGTTACACTTTCAAGAACCTCTCTTATTGAACCACAACTGCAGTTTCAGTTGCATAATCGTGCGAATATTTCGCGCATTACCCGAATCATGACACCAAATTAATTAGTCTTTTTAAATCATTACATTTCCAAATAGAATACAGTGAAATGATTGTAATGTTATTTAAATGGATTGTGAATAGATAGCGTCTCCTGTGGGTTGGTGGATTTTTATTGAAGGTGCGCATCTTTATTAACTATTTTTTTTTTCTCAATAGCTAAAAACATTTATTTTGATAAAGAATGAAGGGAGACATGGCATTTATATATCAACTTCCTTGAGAAATTATGTATGTATATAAAGTTAATCAAACAAACAGTGTATGAATGCCTGCAAACTTATGAAAACATAGTATTTTACTGTCAATTTCATGTATTGTTGCAACATGTAAAATCTATATTAATATTATAAAGCCGAGAAGTTTCTTTGTTTGTTTGAACGCGCCGATCTTAAGAATAACCTATCAGATTTAGAAAATTATTTTTATAATTGATTTAGCAATCATTGAGAAAGGCTTTACCTTAAAGCTAATACCTACTTAATGTGATCATCTGTGACGTGGTATGTGTGTCTGTGTTTTTTGTTTGTTTGCATTAATTTTTCATTTTGTACTATAACATATGACCGACCGAGCGCTCTTTTATGGGCCTCCCATCGAACATCAGCGTTGCAGTACGGCTATACTACGCATGTTGGTGAATGGGTTTGCCAAATGTTGGACATATCTTTTTTTTCTTCTCATTTTTCAAATATATCAAATTTTTCTAATATTTGTGTCATGTTATTTTAATTGTATAGTTGTTCCGACAATAAAGTATTTCGTTCTTCCTTTCTATGTAACATCACACTACTGTTGATAGGAGTAGAACTGTGTTGAAAAAGTTACAAAGACGGGCATAAAAAGATTCAATAAAAATTTTGTTCCATACGTACGAAGTCGTTAGCACAAGTAGTCATTATATATACAAGTTTAACTTAATCTAATGTTGATTTACAATTACATTCCAATTTAAAACTCGTTATATAGAACGAGCCGATTGCAACACGATTTTAGTTTATCATCAGTTAAAAACGAATTCTTAACAGCTTTCAAGAGTACTGGTTAGTTTCTCTATGATTTGTTTATAAAATACTTAGATCGTAAGTTTTGATATTGATATAATAAAGCCCGTTAAATCTTTCTATAGAGGATCATATTAAAACCACGTATGGGGCATAGGTTGAGAGAATACTCTTCCAAATTATTAATGATATATTTTCAAATTCTATCACTCACGTTTCCAAACATGTTGTATTTTAGTATGTCAAGAGTAAGAAAGGTAAAAAAATAATATTTAAATATATCATAGGTGTGTGCCATGCCGATGATTTGATGCACCTGTTTCCCATTAGTTTTCTGGATAAACCTTTCTCTGAAACGGACCTCAAAATTAGTGAACTTATTGTCACAATGTGGACCAATTTTGCGACCACCGGGTAAATATCAATATTTCATTTTATGGTTTACACGTATAAATATTATGTGTTATATTAAAAAAAAAAAAAAACTCGTCTCTTTCAGGAATCCAAACGAACCAATTGAATTACCATCGGAATGGCAACCCGCAACGAGTGGACGGAGAATGGAATATTTGGAGATAGGTGAAAACCAGATAATGAGACATGATTTGGCGTCCACATCCAGGTTCTGGGGATCGCTACCGCTGTGGCATAATTTACGTCGGCAAAGGTTCACAGACGAATTATGAACAATCCACTTATGAATGGCGTACACTTAGAAATATTGTTATAGTTAGATACTAAATGAATTGTTACCGTTCTCATATGTTACTGTAAGTGTTAGATAAAGTTACAATCTTTAACATGCTCCCACCAGCTATCAAAATTGCTGTAACTCGTTTTCTTCGTCATTAAAATTTTATCGTTGATCATCGCACAGAAATTGCAGTAATCGTCCGTTATAGGATCTTCGTGTCTTAAATGAAATGTATAGTATCGTTTCCATTTAAAAAACTTATAATATTGCAGTGGATTTTGTATGATTCCATGTATTCGTTCAGCCAATATCTCTGGTTTTACATCAAACGCGTTTAGGTAGGACTCCGGTGGTAAAAATCTGTAACCGAATAAATTTTACGTTATAGTTACAATATTGATGTTTTTTTTTCTTATAATTGTGTTATATGTTTAAATCTGTAAATAGTATAATCGCAGTTATTTGAAACAATGAAATGAATAAAATACTTTGATGAATACATATTAATTTATAGTTAAAAGTTTTTTTTTATTTCATTACGTAGATATTTATAAAGATTGAACATTTCACGATGACTGTTATATGCTTTTTGCTAGTTAACCGTAACTGGTAATTAGCTATTATGAGATCTCTTATAGGGAAGAAGCTAATTAATCATCGTATATGACCTTAATTTTCTTCTACATAGTTTTATCGAATTTAATGAAGCGATGATAGCTCAGTAGTAGTGTGCACGATTTCACGTCAAGGGACCTGAGTTCGAATCCAAGCACCTACAATGAGCTTGAGCTTTCGGTGAAGGAAAACATCGTGAGAAAACCATAGCATGGTGGTAGGGCTTTTTCTAATGCCCGCCTGGGTAGCTACCACCACAAGTTGGATATCTGCCGCCAAATACCAATAGGTGCATTCCGGCAGCTGCACACGAGAGCTAGGTTCTCCACAGGTTTAGCATGTCTACCAATTTGGGCCGTATCGTCACTTTAGATCAGGTGAGATTATGGGCATAGCGCTAAACCTTCATTATAAAAAAAAACAAACAATCTTTTTAATATGTAGTATTGAGATAATCACGTGTCTGTATAAAAATAAGAATGATTAATTTATACATTTAAAGCCTTGTCATCTTCATCAAAGGTTTTTTTAGTATCTCACGTTGGTAGGTTGTTTAAATACTGTTATTGTATTTTTTACCTTGAATAATTAGCTCCGCCATATACAATAGGTACGGTGTTATGATTGAAAGCATTCAGAATTTTTTCTGTAACGTAATCATCACTATTGGCATTTTCAAAAGCTAAATAAAAATAGTATTTTTTCTCGATTATTTTAAGGCACCGATTCATAATGGCTTTAGGACATTGCAAACTGCCGCAGTTTCCGTATATATCTATATACAGGAAATATTTACTTAAATGTTTTTTCAATTCGTCTACATATTTCTCTCTCCTGTTCAAAGTATCGCAGTTGGACGCGAACCAAGCTACGGCTTTACTTTTCTTTTGCAGCCCTAATCTTAAATCTTCATTTATCGGCTTCATATGTGTTGTATTCATCCAGTGCATATATTCGTTGGGACCAATGACGTGGTTACTTGCATTCCTAATGACGAAGTAGCCCCATACCGCATCGGAATTCAACTTATATGTCCATGTCCAGTTAAAGAAATAATTCCATGTTTTAGAACATATCGGATAATTGGCTGCAGATTCGATATTAGCATAAACATATTTTTGATTCCATGATCTATACTTCGGCATATCATCTATATTCGAATGGTACTGAAGCTGTGGACCGTTGAATACAATGACATCGAACTCACTGTAATCTCCAAGCATATATCTGTCTCCAGTTACATAACAATTGGACCACTTACACTTTTTATTAACAAACACCGTATTACCTTCGCCAAAATAAATGAATGGAAAAGCATTTCTGTCGGTCCAAAGGAGAATATATTTCATTGGTAATTCCTTTATTTTCCCATCACTTACACCACAACTGTTGGTAGAGAAGCAATGCGGATATTTGCTTATAGTAAAATCAATACGGTTATTTGACAGGAAAATTATCAGAGACAAGGAAATTATGAAAGTAAGCGTATACAAAATTTTGCTCAATGAATAATTTTGGTGCAACAAGTGTTTTCGACAATATTGTAAATCCATATTTATGTAATGAAAAACGTTAGGACGTATTTTTGCTGTATTTGATGTTAGAATAATCGTATGTACTGTACGAAATATAACTTTAAATTGAGTAGACGATGTTCAAGAAAGGTGTAAAGAATCTGATGTTTGTAAATACTAATTTACAAACAGACAAGAGATATCATGCTAAAGCAGTGAGTAATTTTCATTGTGAAAATTTTACACTAACAGCTGTATTGAAAACGACAATAGTTTTGGAGAAACACACTTAAACCTTACAAAGCAACTTAAACACTGTAGAATAGAATTTTCAAATATTCATTTAACTTAACATTGTCCAAAATTCCACTATTTATCATCAATACGTTAGTATATTATATCCTTACTAATATTATAAATGTGTAGGTAAGTTTGTTTCTTTGTTACGCTTTCACGTCTAAACCGCTGAATCGATAATGAATTTTCGATATAGCGACCTATGTATAGGAACTTGCAAATGGTGAATTTCTTTATATTAAAAGTGGGATGAAGAGAGGGATAACATTTATAACAAGTTTTTAATCGGTCATCCGATTTGTTTGAAAAATCAATGTTAACGCGAGCGAAGCCACGGGTAAGAGCTTGTAATTAAATAAAAATATCAATCGACAAGTTTATAAGGGATTTATTAAACATTGTCACACACTTTTATAAGGTTCGATGTTTCTGCTTTTGAAGGACTAGCCCCAAACCCTGACACCTTGGTCCCAGGAACAGCTGGCCATGGCTATACCGTTAGGTGCCACTGAGATCGAAGTCACACGATTCTCGTGTCCATTTAGGGTTCCTGGAAGAATAATACGAATATAAATTGTTTTATAAATATAATCCCTTTTAGAAACTGGAGTGAAATTAATGAACAAAGCTTGTATACCTGTATGAGTGACTTTAAGGGTATCCCACGAATGTATGGTGTTGTCATCAGAACCAGCTAGCAAATATCTTCCACTCAACGACAACCCTAGAATGTGATGATGCAATTAGTATCATTTAGTGTGATTTATGCGCCCTAATTTCTTTGTGTAAAGACAATGACATTGATGAAACACATTCTTCCCAAAGAAGATGACTGACAGATAACATTATGTTGTGATGAATAGGATTTTTAGAGCTTCTTGGAGAAGATATATTTAAGGCCAGTACCGCGTAGTTGTTATCTCTGATATTAAGCATCAATAGACTTCGGTAATATATTTACCATCAGGTAGACCATATGCTACTTTATCACTTAATTTATGTATGAAAAATGATCTGTACTCGAACAGACAGATGGATCAAAGTGATCTTAATACAATTAATGATTCTATTTCTTCTTATGAGGATGGGAAAGCAGAAAATTATTTAACGACAAAACTATTACTATTATTAGTATTATTTATTAACGACAAAATATTTAATTGTTTATGTGGTAGTAACAATTCGTTTCAACCACGTCTATAGAAAAATTGCAGTCAACTTGAAGCATCTCTACTTAATTACACGACGAGTTCATTTGATTAGTTTATTTCTATTATTTCTTATATGTCTAACGTTTGACCGCAATCTCATCTGATGTTAAGTGGTGGCGTGGCCTAAGACGGTAATGAGCTAAATTGGGATAAATAGGAGGAACCCAAGGGTTCTTGATGACACTCTATCTGACTTTCATTCATCTCGATGACTACCATTAGTACTTCTGCACTAGTTAGTAATGCGCCCACATTACATAGCATATTTGAATACTTATTGGATTAATTCTTGAAGCAAGCTACAACTAGTATATAAATTACCACAACTGGTAAAGCCACTTGCACCGGGCGGGGTGTAGTGTCCAAGCTGCTGATCGCTGCGTATGTCGAACAAACGGGCGGTCTTATCTTCAGAGGCTGTTGCGAATGCGAAGCCGCTGTTGTGGAACTGTCGAAAGAAATCAAAGCAAAAAATGTATTACGATAAGTTATATAACCGGCGGTGATGATGAAGTAATGATTGGTTAATGCAAGAAACTTGAAACACCGCGTTTATAAGCGCGATTCAGTTCTTATAATGGGCATGAACTGTCAATGGTGCAAAAAATTGGGATGTAATTGTAACATAGTTGCGAGGCATTTACTAATAATGCTTTTTTTGGGTAGAGATAGCGGTTGGATAGGCTTTGAAGCGATGATAGCTCAGTGGTCGTGTGTACGACTTTGCGTCAAGGGACGTGAGTTCGAATCCAACCACCTACAATGAGCTTGAGCTTTCGATGAAGGAAAACATCGTGAGGAAACCATAGCATGGTGGTAGGGCTTTTTCTGATGTTCGCCTGGCAAGCTACCACCTACAAAGGATATATTAATTTGATTTTATAATCATACATACGAAGGGTATAAAATAAAACCCGCTTCAGTACAAAATTTATATTAGTACTTACTTACACCAAATTGTATTGCTCGAAATTAGCAACAATACAATACAAAAATAAGTACTATTTAAATGATTCCAATTTTGTACTGATGCAGATTTGCTTCTACACCCCTCATATATGAAATATTTTGTGGTAATTGGAAGGCTTGAAGCCATAAATTTATATATACATACACGGTCATATTTTTTACATATATAAAACAATTAAATTTTAAGATAATATGGAGAAATTAAATAACTAATGAGTATGAAATATAAGAGTGATGTAATTATAACATAAAATAAAGAAGTAAAGCCGTACTTAGATACGCAGTAAAATAGAAACTTAACATTAAGTATGAGAAATATATGTCAGTCGTTAAATATTTATATCTAGATTGGTAGTTATTAGAGAACTGTAATATAATTAAAGTAATCCTTTAAATGAATTTCCATTCTCTTTATTAGTACGTAATTAGTATTAGAAATGTGTCTAATGCTATAAATTATATAGATTTATAAACTTAATTACATTAGGTTTTTATGAGATATTTATACTTTTGAATTCGATTTCGATAGCCTCATAGTAAGTAGTATAATTCTTCGTTTTATAGATTTATCTATACGTTTATTTCCATTCTGAAATAAAGATTTGTTGATCGCCCTTTAAACAATTAAAAAATGCAAGACACTTTGATCTGACAAATTATCAATCTAGAAGGCAGAAGTCTCCTAAATTTCATACCTCAAACGATACTCACGAGAAGCTCCATGACCAGTTAGATTTGTCCTATCAGATTATTTTTTCTTACATTGCGGTATGATATATATTTTAGTTATCGTAACAATATCTCCATAGCGATATCGTATATTCCGTTCGTCAGTAGTATTATTTCTGAACCTAACATGATACGAAAACGAAGTCTACCAACCTAGCTGGTGTATTATAATTAAAATTCAACAATTACTTTGTTTGCGAATAATATAATATAACCAGCAGACCCAACAGACGTTTTCCTGTCCTAACTATGAATATTATTTAAATTATAAATATAATTAATGAAAAAAAAATATTATTAAAAAACATAGCGTTTATTGTTGTAATGTTCTATGACAACTGACAGTTATGTAAAATTATTATTATCGTTAAGTTTTACTAGTTTTCTTAATTTTTTTAATGTCCCACTCAAGTTCCTTAAATTTTTATTTCATAAGAACCTTCTCCTGACAATAATTAATACAACAAAAAAAGTATTAACGAAATTGTTCCGTTCATTCACGCGTGATGCGATGACCAAGGTAACTTATTAAATATATTGAATTCGTAATACGACAATAATATTTTGATAAAATTTTACTAACACAGACGCTGTTGACGTCAGCTTCGTGGCCGAAAAACGTTTGTTTCGCTTTGTCTTCTCTGACGTCCCATAGTTTACATGTTTTATCCACGGAGCCAGTCACATAAGATTTCATATCTATAAGTAATAATGTTAATATCAATCTAGGATATGTTACACTTATGGTCAAATGTATTTTCCTGACACTGGATTCCACGCCAGAGATAGTTTGAAGCTGTTATATTGATTACAAAGCTTTGTGTTTCTTCACTTCGATTGCTTTCGGTCGGTATTTAATGATAACAGAAGCAGTTCCCGGAACTTGGAAATCGGTGATTAAATATGACTATGAAATTCATCAGACAATCTCCATGTCAGCTCAGCAGGTGAAACAGGTTAGAGTGTGCCAACTGACACCAAATCTGCATGGCACTTTAAAGCGTATATGCCATTTATGCACATTTAGCGGAAGGGAGCGAATTTAATTACATTGAAGCGATGATATCTCGGTGGTAGTGTGTACGACTTTGGGTCAAGGGACGTGAGTTCCAATTCAATCACCTATAATGAGCTTGAGGTTTCGGTGAAGGACAATATCGCGAAGAAACCATAGCATCATGGTAAGGCTTTTTCTGGTGCCTGCCTGGCTAGCTACCACCCTCAAGTTGAAAATATTTACACTAATTAACATTAACTAATTTAAAAAGTTTACCTGGTGACAAGGAAATGCTGACGACATCTCCGGCGTGCGCATCGAATTCCATATCTCGCCTGCCGACTTCCAAATCCCAAATGCAACTTAAAAATTCAATTATATTATTTAATTCATAATGAGAAGACATTTTTTAAAACTGATATTATTTCTTATTCGATTAAATGGTACCAGAGTAATTAACGAAATGTAAAGGAAACACTGAGGCTACGTTCCATCTAGTGTTTACAATGCTCATACATGCCGTTGTGGTCGTTGTGGTCGTGGCCAAAACATCACTAATGACTTTTCACTTGCATCAAACTCGCGGGGATCCATATGCAAAGGTGAACGTATATTCCATTCCACATGAGTTTAAAATTGTAACATTCACAAGCAAATGGAACGGAAGAAACTGCGGTAATGATCGTGGGCGTTGCGATCGTTTTTTTATGGAATTAGGGGTAAACGAACAAGTGTCTCACTTGATAAAGTGATCACCGCCGCCCATGGACACTCACAACACCTACTGGTATTCGGCGACAGATTTTCAACTTGACGGTGGTAGCTAGCCAGGCGGGCATTGGAAAAAGCCCTACCACCATGCTATGGATTCCTCACGATGTTCCCCTTGAACGAAACCTCAAATTCATTGTAGGTGGTTGGATTGGCGTTCCTAGCATGTTCACCGTCTTGGGTCACATCGTCACTCAACATCAGGTGAGATTGTGGCCATAACGATAAACACTAACATTAAATTTTTTTTTAAACAAATTACATATAAAGTAGTGACTTATAAATTATATAAAAATATAACCGACGTACAATTTAAAATGAATAAACAATAAGGATTTCTTATATTTACGCGAATATTATTCATCGAAATAAAACAAAACACAAATACAAATTACATAACAAAAATTAAATTGAAGGTAGACACGGTAACATGAACTTTTCTGGACAACCTACACCTCAGTCCGCCCCGTGACCGCGAAGGCTGAAAAGCTTTCGAAACGTCGTAAACAAAATTAATAAATAACCGCGATAAAATCCGTTTAAATTAGTTTTATTTCGATGAATAAACAATTGTTTTAATGAAATTTCCACGCGTTCTGTATTAAGGTTCGACAACCGGCAGCGCAAAATGCTTGTTGACTCGAATTATGATACGCGTACTTACACTCACGCTCATATAAAACAGATATTATATACATAGAGAAATAGAAAGAAAATGAGAGGAAGGCGCATGGAGGTGACCTAACGGATTTTCCTCAAGTGTTAATTTCCTCCAGTCAACTTCTTCTATAAGCCGCGTTGAGAAACTTCGTTTCAAAAACTAGCAGATTTTAATATCAGTGACAAAACATCGTGTGTACATCTTCATATCTCCTGATCCGGTGAGGATGTGGGTGTCGTCGAGGAACCGACAGCTGCTAAGGAAACCCTCGTAACCGGCGAGTTCGCGCACCATCTTAGCGGCTCCAGTCGCATCCCGGTTATTCACGTCGTAAACGGTACACATGTTGTCCATGCCACCACAAGCTGAACAGACAGACATATATATAAATAAATACGTATTAATAGTTATAATCGTGGCGGCCGAATGGTTTCAGTCAGAGAAGGTTTTAAGTCACAGAATTATCAATTACTAGCTTTTACCCGAGACTCCGTTCAGTTAAAATTGATTTCAATGGTCCACCAACCAAACAAATTGTCAACCAATTCTGGTCATCGTTCGACACAGAAATCATTATTCTATCAAATGCTATTAATTTATATATTTCTACTATCTATCTATCTATCAAATGAATACGATGGAAAGGAATTTTTCTGAATTAAACAACTCCATTCCACTCCTGTTAAGAGTAGTTTCAAAATCAATTATATACACTTTTATTATTAATTATAAACAATAATTCTCCAAAGTTTGAGGTAAATTGTATGACACAATAAAAAGTTTCATACAAAGTTTTTCGCGAGAAAAAGTATTCTTTCACCGTGTGCAGGTTCCCATCTGTTACTATACCAAAATTCATAATAATCGATCCATCGATTTAGCCGTGAAAGTGTAACAAACGAACACAAAAACACACTTACGCATTTATAATATTAGTAAGGATGTTCAATTTGTAAAACGTCGTAAGGAAACCTAAATGTCCAAATATATTCTTATATAATAAAACCACTGTTTGCGTAAATAATAAATTCCTGTATAGAGCGAGAAAGCAAACCTTTCAATGAACCGTGTCAAGAGAATAACCTTAATCTCTTTCTAATGGTTTTGCGTTAAAAGGACTCGAAACCTAGATTTCTTTAAATGCTCTTACTGCTACTAAATAGGAACGGGATATTACTAAATGGGATCACATACTAAGCAGTTAATCTACTCAGTTACAACGCGTATTAAATACAAGAAACTAACCTCCTAACCTATAAGATTGCACTGACTATTGAACAGTGTTTTGTTTTATCAACTGAACGTTTGATAGATGAGACATTAAATATGCTGATATACAAGAAAATTTGATAATTATCATTGAACTGCTTCTTGTTAAATGTAACTAAACAACTATTGACCGCCCATTAGGCAATAATCAACCGTAATCACTAAAAAGCTTTTGACAAAAAAAAAAGGATAAATATACATTTTTTTATATTAATAAAAAAAACGAAAACTCTAATTACGTATATCGCAAAATCAAAGCGATCGCAAAAGTCCCAAATAACTGCTAGTTACAAATAACTTAAATCAAATGTTTAGACATTCTTCCTATCGCTTTACTTGCCTACTTGCCTATGAAATAGGCAAATAGGATGGGGTTGATAAACAGAGGAGAAACACATATACTCAACTGTTGTGTCATTGTCTACTTGTATGTAAGTAAAATTCATTTAATATGTTATTTATTACACAATAATAAAAAATTTATTCATTACTTAAAGTCTACAACTTAATCATTCAAACTAGATTCGACCTTTATGTCAAGGGACAAGGTGACCCGCCTACTTTAAGATCCTCTCGGATGTAAAGCCACAAGATCGATTACGGAAATATGTTGGAAACTTTAAAAAATTATAATATCTAAATGGCCTATTCATCAATTGGTCGAAGGCGATTCACGACAGCGTGTTCTAATTTGTTAAAATATTTAATGTGTGTAATTTCTTGACATAAGATACAAACTGTTTATTCCATCACAAGGATAATTAATTTTATATTAATTTAATGAATTAATTTAAATTATAATTATTATATTATTTAACGGATACTTACCGACGAAGTTTCCGGATGGTGAAAAAGCGACGCTCATTACCCAGGCCGAGCGTAATGGTATTATTTGCACTTTGTTGCCGCTCCATGTGTCCCATATGATGAGTTTGCCGTCGAGGGACCCAGTGACGCAGTGCCTATGAAACAAAATATATTTTTTTATAGTTAAGGTTTAGCCATATGACCACAATCTCATCTGCTGTTAAGTGACGATGCGGTCCCAGATGATGGACACGCTAAACCTTGTGGAGAGACTGGTTCTCAAGTGCAACTACCGGAATACACCTTTTTTGTGTAATATCGGGCAAACGACAAAGCGTGTCATCTGACGGTAAGTGATCACGCCGCCCATGAACACCAGAGGTATCGCTGCTGTGGTTGCTTTCCCGGCCTTTATAAGAGGGACTGACTCTCAAGTGCCGCTGCTGGAACACATCTATAGGTATATGACGACAGATTTTCAACTTGAGGTTGGTATCTAGCCAGGCGGGTATTAGAAAAAGCTCTAATAATGTGTTCCTTCGTCAAAAGCTCAAATTCTTTGTAGGTGGATTCAAACCCATGTCACTTAATACGGCATCCGTAGAAACTGCTAACTAAGCTATCATCGTTTCAAACTTTTAGTTATAACTGTAATTTTACTAGCTATGCCCGCGACTTCATTGAGTGGAACGAAAAATGATTTAAGTACTTATTTTCTAAATACAAAGCACTGAGACATAATATGTCTTTCTAACACTGGATGAACTTTGAAAATCGAATCACTAGTATAGGAGATAACCCCGAACATCCAAACTCACGAACTTTACCTTTGTATAATATTATATAGTAAAGATTAGTATTAGCCATTTAAATATAACCTACACATAGATAGGATACGCTCATGTGGTCACGCTTGCTTAGCTCACTCGGCTCGCGCGTTGTGCTTATAATTTCATCTGATAGTAATAAATTAGAAGAGTTACTTATGCCTGTTAAAAAAAAACTGTGCTGTTAAAAAGAGGTGTGCTTAAGACGACAGAAGTGACACATATATAGAACGAGCGTCACACAAAAAGGTTGTGGATCCGAATTTCAGAGCCCTCATATAACCAGTTTCACTCCAAAACTTATATAATGTGAAAAGATAAATGTGTGTTAGATTTAAAAAACATATTTTTAATTTTTGTATCCAAGTAAACAAACCTAGCTCGATGTTTCGCACGAGAAACATATAAAGATAAATTAGGAAGGTATCTCCGGTTCCGAGAAAAAATATGCTAAAATTGCTCAATAACAAGAAATAAAAAACTATTTAATAGTTATTTGTCCGTTTTTGTAACTTTTTTCAATACAGCTTTGCCCTTGTTGGAGGTACTGTGAATCCAACGAATAACTACTAAGATAACCGCGATCAAACAAACACACAAGCAAACTTTTCCAATTTATAATTTTTTATATAGATATATCAAAGTTGAAACTCTATCGATTTTGTTTAGTCATGCAAATTATCCATTAAATATGTATTCTATAAGGAAATTATATGAAAAACATAGTTCATGTAACGCTAAATCACGTGTAAACTGATGCCACTATCGAAATAGGATTATGACCATTCGAAGGGGAAACGTCGTAGATAGTTCCAGACTGCTTAGTTTTTGTATTCTATTTTCCCTTTCTGTCATTTTTTTATTTACTTTTTTACGGTCAGAGAAGCGGGCACGTGACAGTTAACTCAGTTATAAAAACCACACCACATTGTATCGTCTAATTTTAATACGATTTTCCTCATCGGAAAATATTATCTGTAATCGTCATTTATCGGAATTAGTAAAAATATGACTAATAATCTTTATTAATATAATAAAGCGGAAAAGTTGATGTGTGGATGTTTTATTTGCTATATATAACTTTTTCTATACATATATTCTCCGTCTAGTAATATTGAATATGCATAATATAGGTTTTTAATATTTAACATAATAAGTAAATTAATATTTATTATACATTTTAGTAAATAAAAATATTTACATAAACTGTGGGCTCGATAAATGTGCGATTATGCTGATTTATTTTGTCGACGGTTTGTTAATATTTGTAGAACTTCATAGGCGTGCTTATGTCAGAAATAAAATAAATAGTTGGAAGGTATATAGGAAAATGAAATTTAAAAATGCTGTTGAAATTTTATAGATTCTAGCAAAGCGGAAAATTGGATTGATGCAATAGCTTCTGAATAAATATAAGATCATGTTGATTTCTTTGCAAAGTTAACGTTTATAGGTGATTTCCTCCTCAATTTCCTTATAGGAAAACAACTTGTTTATATTGAACGAATTGTAAGTCAATATTAGTCATATTGATTGTGACAGTATAGTTTTTTATTATATGTGTACAACTGTACGTGTTGCCAATGAAACGTATGTAGTAAATGAAAGCTATGGTATACCAAATACCTATAGGTGAGTTCCGGCAGTGTGTGTGTCTACCTACTTGGGCCGTATCGTCATTTAAGATTAGGTGAGATTATGGTCATAACGCCTAAACCTTGACTATAAACAAATGCATTCTTTTTTTTTAAGATTTCATAAATACTTTTTAATTAAGAATGAGCAACTCTCGTATGTAAAAATGCAAGTGTCGCTTACGGTGTTTTTCCTGAAAAGGCTCGATATGTATATATATTATTGTATTATATAAAGTACAACGATAAAGTTAATAAAGTAAATTTCGCAAACAGCAAATTCAAAGAGTGATCGCTTTAGCTATTTATAATAACCGTTATTTGTTGTATAGCTATTAATACTAACATATTAAAAATAAATAATAATTTAGTAGTGGAACAAAACAACCCACTATCTTATGCATACGACTTTGCTTGCGTTAATTTATATATATTTTAAAGTTATTTCTCTACACCTAAGGCCGACTTTTTTTCCAAAGGCCAAGTATTTGTACGTTTATCTGTACTGCTGACGACGTGAATGTATAAAGTTTAATAATGATTAGTTAATTAGTTGAGGCATAACGAACAAACTTACATTCGCAATTATAACATTAGTTAGAAGTTTATACAGATTATTCGTATATTTTTTTAATTCATGAACAAGTTACTTTGCAGAAATCCATAATTAAATATTGGATTGGATACTCCTTGCATATCCGCCCGGAACTGATTGGTCTCAGCGACATTAAATGAAAACAAAAACACAAAAAAAAAAAAAATGTGTGCACATTTAATTCTACACGAGAGATGTGAAACATTACCATATATCTCTTTCACTCCCCTGGTTGCTTCAAACAGACTTTACCCGAACGAGCGTCACATAAAAAGGTTGCGAATCTGAATTTCAAAGCCCGTTTCCTTGTTTTTTGCCCTATGTCGAAGCGAAATACGCGTATTCGATTGTGCACATACTAACGACGCAATTAATTGTTCAATAATCGTCTAAAAAATAAATAGTGACTATGTTTAACTTGTTTTTAGTTTCACGACACGTAGCAGCGGCCAATTGATTTCGGACTGACGTGCAAAGAAGTGTCCAATCCAATATTTACATTAATCGTATTGTAAAAGCTCACAGTTATATTCGATATTTAAAATTGGGTATAACTGAACATAATTACCGGGAATCCCCGCTGTAGTGAACGGAATTGACTTTATTGAGGTGGCCTTTTAATGTTTTCTTTGTGACGAATCTGATCTTGGGTACGTCGGCTAAGTCCCCGCATTTCTGTGCGAGCTTCTCATCCGCCAGCTTCTCTTGGTCAGCCTGTAATAAAAGCGGAATTCAGGTCCATACATGGTGTACTAGATGCTTAAGTTAAAGTAACGATGGTAATGTTGTATGTAACGTGCCGGAGATTATGGCAAAAGCAAAATCGCTGATCATCTTTTGACGTGATATTTGGTTATGCTAATATTATAAATACGAATATCAGTTTGTTTGTTGCCAATGAACATGAAATATTGCAACGAATCGTTATCATGCCAACAATGCCTGTAAGCCATTCGATAGCTGTATGCATATACTAGCTGTGCCCGCGATTTCGTTCGCGTTACTATTAAGTTTGACAAGTAAATCGGCAGACGCAATAAAAAATCATACAAAGTTTATCCGTTAACAGATTTCAAACAGTTTTTGCGGGAAAATATAGCCTATCGCCGTCTCCAAGGTGCCATTTATCTTTATAACAAGTACAAATGGATCACAAACGATTCAGCAGTTTAGACGTGGAAGTGTAACGAACAAACAAACCCATTTCCACGTTTATAATATTATAAACGATGACAAACACAAAGAGTGTCACTTTGATGGACTTATCACCACGTGTACGATGATCGAGAAACATACGAGTTAAGATCGCTGTTGGAGTGCATAATTATTGCATACACAACGGCTGACCTTCGAATGTGAGACGACAAAGCGTACTATAATGGCTGGTAACTTGTGTACTATAAAATGGATAAACACTTACTTTTACTTTAGAAATAAGATCGTTCAGTTCCTTTTTCAGGGCCGTAGCCTCAGGATCTTCCTTGGGCATGGTTGCAGTCAACTGTTCAAAGTGAAGTTCAAATGGAACTGCGCCTATCACAGCACCGTAACCTATGAGCGTGATCCCATTTCTATTCGCTTATAATTACATTAGACAAATTGGATTTTAATTTACCCGCATGTAGTGTGAAGCTCTACATGTGAATACGACGTTCCCGACGATAAATGCATCCAGCTTCTAAGTATTGTGGTAGTAAACCCTAGCATCCAGTTAGGAGGTCGGGGTTTCGATAAAACTTTCGCCGTCTGTTCTTACGATTTCATTCGCGTGAATTTAGGAGTTACTTTTTTTATGAAAAGTACCCTATGATCTTTCCTGTACTCCTAACGACATATATGCAAAAGGGATGTATTAATATAGATAGCACTTTAAATTAGATGAAAATATCTGTGACATTGTATATCAGCTGTTTAAAATGATAATACGTATGAAATTTAATATTATCATTTTCATAAACATGAACCAACTTTACAAAATAAATATGGATAGGTATCTGGGGGTTTGTTATGATAAGTCTAACCTAACCTAACCCAGCATCTATCCCAGCAGATACCTGTGACCACCTCATTGCATTCTTTCATCAAGAACACACGAGAATTAAGCAAACCATTTTTGTGGCATTAATATTAATATAACCTCGATTATATAAAAAAAATAGGGTATGTGCTTAAATACACGACATAAATGAATATTTCACCAAGGCAAAGTTAATACAACGTATTAAATAAAACATATATACATCGACACGGAACATCCCGTGTTTATATTGATACTGAATGCGATTGATGCGCCACACTCGCGCACGTAACGTTCGCTATGCGAGTATAACAGTAGCACGTTGTCTATACCTCTCTCGCTTTTTATGAACGAGCGTTACCCAGCCGAAAGTAACGGATCAGTCACATTCAATACCCGTAAAATAACATGAAGAAGTTTCCACTTCAACAAAATAATAATGATATACGTTCTTTTTAGTTATCTTCAAACGTTTGGCTCGAATCAATACAACAAGTGAAAGTCGTTACGGTATATTGGTTTCGCTTTGGTTACTTCACAAAATCAGAATAATGTAAATGGACAGGTCGACAAATTCAATTTCATGTTTTATAATTGAACTACGTAATAAGACGATACTGCAGACGACACTGCACTTTATGAAATCGATTAATCGCGCCTATAGAATTTCTGTTTCATTACAAGGTTTCGTTAAGATGTAATTTATTACTGTGTAGTAAGTATTTAGTACTTGACTGGTTTAGCTTTATGACCGCTATATCACGTGATGTTAAGGGCTAATGTGGGCTAAGATGGCGGACACGCTAAGCCTAGTGGAGGGACTGACTCTGAAGTGCAACTGCTGGAACATTTACACAAAGATGTAACAATTATTACACAAATTTAACATTTCACTAGTAGTCGCCCAGTGGCCGAAATCCAAACATTATTTTTTATACATAATTAAAAATATATATTAGCTTTCTGCACTTCTCTATATATACTATAAGTGTACGAAATTTCATACTCCTCCCTCCGCGCAATTATCATTAAAAGGGGTATAAAGTTTTTACTTTACGTATTAATGTATAGATAACATTTATTTCATATAGTTTTAACCATTTATTTTTATTGGATGAAAGTTTTCTATACAGTTACCCCAGTGCTTATGTTATCATGTTATGTGCCATCAGTTGCATTATAAAGTCGAAAACATTTTATTCTGAAGCACCTAATGTACGCAGGAAATATAATATTTTCTCACTCACCTTAAGTGACAATATGTCTCAGGTTGGTAGACACGCAAAGCCTGTAGAGGAACTGGCTCTCAAGTGCAACTGCCTGAACACACCTATTGGTATTTGGCGGCAGATTTGCAACTAGGGGGTGGTTGCTAGCTAGGCGGATATTAGAGAAAGCCCTACCACCATGCAATGGTTTACTCGCAATGTTTTCGTTTACTGAAAACTCAAGCTAACACTGTGGGTGAATTCGATGTCACGTCCCTTGACGCGAAGACGTACACCAACCAACCAACGATGAATCTGAGATCTAAATTTTAGAATTTAAGTTTTACTAATGATCAGCCGCGGCTTCACACGTGCTCAATTTAATAATAGCCAAAGCTGAAATACACATTCAAAACAGTAACTTTATATATAATAAAAGATGTGAAATGAAAAATATGGGCTGCATGTTTATAGTTATGCATAGCTTGTGTCCCATGCTTTTCGTATCAAATATTTTATTTTTTACTTTTCAGTCCTTTATAAAGATATGATAAATAAAAAATTATATTATTATTATTGTCTGCTTTATATGGTTATGTAAATGAAATTTTGATATATTTGGCTCATATGTCAGCTAAATTTGAGTTTTATTCAAGGAGACAGAATTTCTTGATTGATCGAGTTATCGAGATCGATATTAGTTGTCAATCGATTTTTTTTTTATTGAAAAAACAAAGCGATTTTTTACTTTTTCATTCATTGTCATCCACTTCTGAGCTATCGTCCAAATTTCAAGTATCTAACTCATCGGGAAGTTAGTTTAAGATCAATTACAAATTTCCCCCAGACTACAAGACTTACATGAAAGCGAGTTCATAAGACCATAGTAAACATCTTGTGTACGTCTGTTAGTGTTCGTGTAACTTCTATACGAGCTATGTACTGTAAAGGACTACCCTTAGCTTATACTATACTTACCCATTAAAGCCGTATTTAGGATCACTAAATTAGTAAGTTAGGACCTGTTGGTTAGTTAGGCACGCGAATCTTTGTTCGGTCATTCTGGCACCCTTGTGCCCGTTTCCTCGGGGCTGAGTGCCTTCAGCACTCGCCTCTAAAAGTTGGGTGAAGCTGTCAAAGCCTTTAAGGATAACAGCTGATGTCAGGTCGAAAAAATAATATATACGAGCTAACAGATATTATTAGAATTCATGTAAATATATTTATCAAGATATATAGTTATTTCAAGGTATGTAACTTTTTTATTTCTTCAATTACATTTTTTATAGTTTATAGCGTTATGGCTACAGTATGGCCTGATATTAGGTGACAATCTGGGCTAAGACAGTAAACACTCTAAACCTGTGGAAGGACTGGCTCTCAAGTGGAACTGCCGGAACACACCTATAGGTATTTGGCTATATATGCAGCTAGCCAGACGGGCATTAAAATAAGCCCTACCACCATGCTAAGTTTTTATCACGATGTTTTCCTTCACTAAAACTTCAAGCTCATTGCTTCAACTCACGCCCATTGACGCGGCGTCCGTACACGCTACCACTGAACTATGATCATTTCATAATCTTATTACGCTACCTGTTTCCTATTACATGCATAAATGGATTTTAAGCGTTTGTTTAAAATGACTATGCACATAAAATGCTTTATAAATAGAAGTGACTTAGTGTCGACTTATTTTGGCAACAATGAACTTTACGTCGACTTTCACGGAACTTTACGGTCAAATGGGTTTCCATTTTCAACCGGCCGGCGATCGCTTTCATTTCACTGTGTTAATAGGTTTTTCTGTGACAACAAAAAGAAAAAAGAAACGAAAGAATTGTACTCTCACTTTTTCTGTTATAACAACTAATCAATTTGTAGACGACCGCCGGGACCGCGGTGACAGTCGTCAGTCGAGAGCTTCAGGGGAAAGATGGTTCTCAAACACTGTCGTTTCCCGATAACGCGTTACATTTGGGCAATAGCTGTCGTTATATCGCTGGGGTCGCTTCCATCCAGAGCTCAAGAGTACTGCTCGCTTAACAAAGGTGAAAACGACTGTAAAGAGCACAATCTTTATCGCGAAGGTAATCTTTATTATTATTTTTTATGAATACAGCGATGTTTTGTCGCGGTGTTTAGAGTTGTCGTTAATTGGAGAGAAGCTATCATTGCAGGGGCAACAAGTTAAAGAAAACAATTGAATGGAGATCACAATGTATTCGTGTTATCGCAAAATCGTAGACATTAGTTTTTTTACAGACCGTCCAGATATAAATTGTTTAATTATTAAAATGAATCCGGCAATAATATTTATTTATTACGTTGAGTTAAATTTGGTTTTTATTAGTCTGAATATTACTCAATTGAATTGTCGAAATGTTCTAAATTCTGCGCGTTAAAATAAATACATTTTGTATTTTACATACAAATTGAACATATTTTACCATCTGCTTGCGATTTCGTTCGCGTGAAACTTAAAATTATTTAATATATTTTTCCGGTTTTTGTAACTTTTTTCAATACAGTCCTACTCGTTTTGATTCTAGCGTGATGTTAAATAAGTTAAAGCCTTCCTTATCGATTGCTGTATCAAACACAATGAGAATTCTTGAAAACAGATCGACATTCCCTAAGATTAGTGCGTTCAAACAAACATTTCCGGTTTATAATATTAAGGACATTTGTGCGCATTTTATATCGAAGAGTGTTTATTCAATAAATTATATATCAAGTAATTTGAACAAAATTTTGCTTTAATATTCTTGATTACATTTCTCACTTTGTTTGCTTAGCGTTTAATTTTAGTTTTTATAATTCTTAATTATTTTTAATTCTTACTTTTTCATCTACTATTATTATTGTTTTTATTTCAAGTGTTCAATATTTAATGTTATTTTATATAACTTTTTAATACTGATAGTACTGTAAGAATTGTCAATCGTATTTGGGCTTTAGTCTAGTATCTATCTTCTTATTATTTTTATTTTACTCCGTTTCTGACTGTCGACTGTTGTGTTTTTCAGTTATACTTAAATAAATAAATCTGTGGATTAGCTAGTTTTTGTGCACATTAACGTATTTGTACTTCAGCGGTAACGTATAGAGGTTACATTGTATTGTTGATGTGTAAATACATACCTATGTTAATATTATAAAGTGAAAAAGTTTCTTTGCTTGTTTAAACGCGTTAATCTGATTAACTAACGGTATCATTTCAGAAAATATGTTTGTATTTGATAAAGCAATCATTGTGGAAAGTTTTAGGCTATTCAACATTACGCTACCACCAATAGGAGTTAAGATGTATTTTACTTAGTTTAAAATGAAAGAAAAATTCAAAAACGTGCAATTAAAAAAAAATTATAGTTTCACGAAAGCGATGTCGAGGACACAGCCAGTTTATATACTACATAAAGACGTTAGTTGACTAACTCTTCAACGCAAAACCAAAGTGCTGAAGCTGGAAACATGAAATTTGGACTGTAGTTCCCTTTTGTAACGTTGAGACTCAATAAAAGCGATTTTTCGAAATTCATTCTATAGGGCAGAGGTTCCCAAAGTGTGCGCACCGTAGAGAGTGAAGAAGGGCGCCGTGAAGCGAGTCTCTTTACCATTTTCGAATCATTGTACCTATCTATTTCGACCAGCTAGATAAGTTAGGGCGCCGCGACAAAATAGTAAACATAAATGAGCGCCGCGAACTGAAAAATTTCGATATCCTCTGCTCTAAGGCGATAAACGGACGCGGCAAAGTTTGTAACGAAGGAAAAAAATTCATCTATTGGAATCCACTTGGAAATTAACATCCCTAATTTAAAAAAAAAAACATATGTTTCAGCGTTTTTCAAATTTCAACCCTTACGTTTATAAATTAGGCGATGAAAACTTTCTACCATACTTTTACGGAGATATCTGCAAACCACCAAACCTAGTGACTTGAATTTTGCCATGGATATTGATTTCTTACCGTAGACACTACTAAGGGATATTACGATCACGTGTGAGTGACGGGAATAATGCGAACGAAGTCGCGGGCCACCAGCTAGTATATATATACCTTAGGCCTGCATATCGATAATAAAATACACCCTAATAATAAGTATCTTAAACACAGCTTTGCTCATGTTTTTTCTTTAGGAGTTAGGTATTGTCTAATATTTATATGGATATTAGCTGTTACCTACAGCCCTGTTTCATTCGGGAGTAAAAAACATTACAATTATTTCAAAATTCACAAATAATACAATATTATGTTAAAGGTCATTCAGTTAAAGACTCAATCATCCACTTATTATTGTTTTAATTTATAAGGCGTGATCCCTGTGTTCGGTTATACAATTGTAATACCATTGTTTTGCTTATACTGATATACAATACAATTCATATGGCTAAAACAAAATCATTTATTATTATTTACTTACTATTGAAGAGGTTCGCCCAGCGTTACTTTAGAACAATGTCAGGTTTTTTGACAAAACACCGTCTTTGTTCCACCATTTTGTATAAGATATCTACATAATATTATATAAACAAGGCTTCCTCGTTTATTTCTCTTTTTACGAGTGGAGATCGAATTGAAATCAATTATGTTAAGGAGAGAAACAGACAGCGACATTTTTTATACTCACCTAATAAATATTATAAAGTGTATGTATCTATCCGAGTTTGTCTATTTTTAATGAAATTGCGCAACTGATAATCATGACACTATGCATATACGTTCACAGTTGTATGATAAAGAACATAGAGACAAAAAGAACTGTTTAAGCTCTCCCTGTTACATAGCAGTACGGAGGTCTGAGTGACGTCATAGTGTGGTTTTTAGTAGGTATTTGCCAGTCCTTGAACCCGATGAGTCTCGCCAAATAACTCTCGTGGGATGCCGGCCCTCTCGTGCGATTGCTTCGCGAGAGGAAGTCCGTACACAGATGTTTTTTGTTACGATAACAACAAAGGGAGTATCGACCAGGACATAGGGTACATTCATTCAAAAAACAATACTATTTCCAAGAATTGAGAAGTAACTTTTACGTCCATGGGAACGAAGTCACGTTTACGTAGTCAATTCGCATTAAAGAAATCACATATCGATTAAGAATCTAAATTTTACAATAATTATTTACGTACGAACTCATTGAGTAAAAAAAACGAAATCATAAATGTAATTAATAATTTTGTTAGTGATAATTTGTCTTAACATTTTGTTTTTGCGATAAATACAACTACTTACATAGGTGTTTTTAATAAAGTCAGAATTTGTGTAAATACGAAATTTCTTTCAAACCGATAGAGCTGTTTCCGAGATTCGTGAAAAGTTTATATAGGTATATACGAGATTTGATTACATTACAGTATTAGATATAAATGTTATAGATACATATAGATATTATAATGTTCACATGGGTTTCCTAATGGCCTATATTGAATATTTTTATTTAAAACTCTTGTTTTACAATAATTAGCTAAGGTATAGTTAATGTGTTACCGATGAATCTGTTTTGATGCAATATCAATTGTTTTGGTTTTAATCGATTTCAGATTTTGTTTCATATAAAAGGTAACGCTTTTGTGGATGATTTATAAACTAAGTACTTCGTCACAGGAGTTATTATTCTTGACTTTAGCTGTAGCCTGTTTTAGTTAAACAATCAGTAGTATATTTAGTTTTTGTGGTCACCGTTCAAATTGAACAAATATTATGAAAATCTTTCTGATTGAAAAAAAATACTTTCGAAGAATTATTATATTGAGGCTGCCAGGTCGTGTAATTTTATATTAAAAGTGTAGAATATAGTAAATTATGGTACATAATATTCCTTTTTTGTTATTGAATACAAAAATATGAATAACCGACCTAAACTTTCTCTTTATAAGATTTATGTTTTAGTTGTAATGGCTCCTAGGATTCTGTTCCCAATTTAGTAAGTGTCATGTAATCAATATGGTGATCCCAGTTGGAGAGGTATTATAAAAATATTGAACGGTAACTGTTCACAATTAATACGTTTCACGTAGACAACATACTAAACCAACAACGAAAAGAAAACACATACCAACAGTTCACACAAAAAGAGATTAAATTCTTTGTATATATGTGAAATGCGTTTACAATTTAATTTCATTAATAGAAATGTTTTTACCAATAAGATTAGACAGAGGGGTGAAGGCCAGGGTAAGATGAATGCTCATGTAAGTGTGGCTAGGACGTTCTGGGGAAGCAAATTATACAGAGAAAAACGTAGGTTAGGGCAATCTTCTTGTTCTATTTATTCTTGGTAACTCAGTTCTATTTAGAAACTATTTCTGCCATTTTCAAGTGATAAAATTTGAGTATTTTGGGCAGATGAACACTACTTCACATAAAATCTCGCATAAATTACCCAACATAGGGTTAAATAACTAAGTAAATGAATGAAAATAAAAATCACAACATAACAGTTCAAGATCCCGCCAAAAACTGAAACGTGGTTTTTTGTCACTAATGTGACCTTCATCCGATTTACATTGGCAAATAGAGTGATATTTAATTCTTAATTTACCTAGCAGGTGAACAGCAATGATTAATAAAAATTGGAATGGTTATTAATAATTAGTTTGTTGCTAATAAAAAATTATTTATAAGAATGGTAAAATGTTTTTTTATCAGTTTAATTGTATGAAAATAAATTTTCTTAGTCGTTTAAAATAATCAATTTTTGTTTAAAATGTTTAGGTTTTGGATATTTCCTTATTTTTTTTCCCTTCACTGTGGATATTTTCTAGGACTAAATATTATAAAATAAGTAGCAATATGATAACATTTATACCATTTTTTGTAACTTTTAATCTTATTTATCGTTTAAATACTTTTGTAAGCTAGTCAATTTACGTAATTTTTGTTCATATTGATTTTTAGAACAAGTATATTTGATAAAGTAAACATTATATTAGTTACTAATTCTATCTTAAATAGTTTGAATGAAGTAAATTTTAGCAGTTTTATAAAAAATGATACTCTTGCGGGAACGAAACATCACTTTTTGTTCAACGATGCTGGCAACACTATGGTCGATATTTAAGCTCGAAAGTTTTGTTTATATGAAATAAAGCTTGTATTAGATTATATACTTATATAGTTTTATTCGGTAAATGAAACGGATAATTTTACCGAGTTGCTGGGTTATAAAGAGTCACGCTTCTACAAACTGAGTGACAAATTTATAATCAAAAATACAACTGTTGAGTTATAAGTTACTAAAAGTAATGCGACTGAAACGCACTCGATAACTTTTATATACTATATGAATGGTCAAAGTTGAACGGGGCCACCGAACGGAGAGGTTTTATCGCTTATTCATAACTACTGTAAACTTATCGCTACGGAAGCAGGAACGGCGCGACTCGACGCGTTCGTATCTGGAACACTAATTGTGGAATGGTACTGTTGTTTCTGTAGACGGGAATTTTACGAGGCTCAGTTTGTGTAATTCTGTAGTCGACGTAAGTCCGTCGAACCCGTAGGTGCGTCGTTCTCGTCAGAAAAATGCCGGCAATTGTAAAATTGTTAAGTTTAATATGTATTCTAATTAACAGCATTGAAGGGACGACAGGTATGTTTGAGAAGATTACTTATACATTATTATTTTGCTATAGTTGTGAAATTTTGTCACTGATGTCATTGAAGTATTTTATTAGATGATCTAATCATATTTTATGAAACTTGTGCATCAATTGAAAGAAACATATCTGTTGATATTGACATTAAAAATATATACATCTGGTAAAGTAATAAAGTGTTGGAATATGTCTTTCAATTAATTATATATAGAGATGAAAATATATTTAATTGTAAATTCAATAAGGAAAATTTGTTTTATAGCAATTTGAACAGTATATATATAAAGTAATATTATATCTTCAAATTAATATTTAATGTTACAGAATATAAATTGAACCATTCCTTAACCAATGATGTACAGACATTTTTGTAATCAACTTTTATTCATTTTGCATTTAATATATTTATTTCAGCAGACTGTTTCCTTAATCATTTTATTATTTTATATATCTTTTTCTAGTTATTAATATAAATATATTTTTACAACTAGTGCCTGGCTGGATTATTTCAGATGGTTAATGTGGTCTTCATTTCATGTTCTTGATTACAGTCCAGTAATAGATAGAAACAAGCAAGAGTTTTTGAGTACATTTAATTGTGTTATAAATTATATGTGTGAATTTTATTTAAAAGACATTCATTGTTTCTCTTTTCATGTTGGAATGAAAAATGTATATTTTTGTACTTTGTATTTTTATACTATTAACATATGCAGAAAAACATCATAGTATCGTGGTATGGGTTTTGAATGCCCACTTGGCTAGATACCACCCTCAAGTTGAAAATCTACCATTAAGTACCATAGGTGTGTTTTGGCAGTTGCACTTGAGAGCCAGTCCCTCCACTAGGCTTACCATATCCACTAACTTGGGCCACATTGTCACTTAACGTAGGGTGACATTGTGTCTATAATGCTAAATCGATGAAGTATTAAGAAAAAACTATGATAGCTTCTCTCCATGTAATACGAAGTCTTAATAACGTAATAAAATGAGCTATTTAGAATTCCCACTATATTACTGTTTACCTTCTTGTCAACAGATGATGTTATTGTCTTCACTGTTGCGACTGATGACAACCACGGGTTAGACAGGTTTATTAGGTCAGCAAAGATCTATGGGGTAGATGTTGAGGTGTTGGGGAAGGGGGAGAAGTGGTCTGGAGGTGACATGAACCATCCAGGCGGAGGTCAAAAGGTCAATTTACTTAAAAACAGGCTGAACGAGCTCATAAAGAATGGGGACAAGAATAAAATTATTTTATTCACTGATAGGTAAGTATATTACATTATATTAAATTATACAGTTTCATAATCTAAAGCAGTGGTTCTTAAAGTTTAGGCTAGAGAATATAATAAAATTCTTGTATACTTTATTTTAAATAAATGTTGCTGCCAAACCTATGTCTGTTATATCTATAAAGTATAACTTTGATGAGATATTGATTGAAATCGCAGGTTTTATTTAGCAATATTCTGACTGATACACATAACATTTTTTATAGTGACCTTAGTTCTCCATATAATACTTAGAGTTCCATATTAAATGTTTCTATTTAAAAATGTAGTTACTACACTAGTAAAAATAAACAAAATGTAAAAATTTCTACATGCATACATAGGTATAGGTTTGGTAACTACAAATAACAAATTAAATACACTGATGGTCTGAAATGTTTTAATCTATATGAATGTTATAAAGCAGAAAGGTTTGTTGTGTGTGTTTGTATGTTTGAACATACTGATCTTAGGAACTACCAATCATACATACATACTATCACGCTTCTCTCCCATAAGGGTAGGCAGAGACCATATCCTTCTACTTGCTACGATCCTGACATACATCTTTCGCTTCTTCTACTTTCATAAGCACCTTCATACATGCTCTTCGGTTACGGGTACTTTTGACCTGGCCTTATTCCAGAACTACCAATAAGATTTCAAAAATTCTTTTTGCACTTGATCGTGCAATTATGAGGATGGCTTTAAAACTGGATAATTTTTGTACAAAATTTTGGACATTCCGTAGAATGCAATGCTTTAATCAATGATCTATTGCAATTCTTGATTAAAAGAAAAACAAACTATTAGTGTAGTTGTTACATCTTTAAACAAGTAATATTTATTTCATATATTGTTTCAGTTATGACGTCATGTACTTGGGTACTGTAAAGGAAATATTGGAAAAGTTCAAATCTTTCCCTGACACTCGTGTGCTGTTCTCGGCTGAACAGTTTTGCTGGCCCGACAGCAAGCTGGCAACTGAATATCCTAATATTGATGTTGTCAATCCATATTTGAATTCCGGTGGATTTATTGGTGAGTATATGTTTGGACTAATTTATTCATTTTAATATTAAATCATAGCCAATTAAAGTAGGGAGTAGTGATACAGGGTAGATACCATGCAAACTAAATTATTTACTCTGACCAATAAATATTTAAAAAAATTTTTAGCCATATTTAGTTAAAATAGTATATATATTTTTATAAATAAAAAGTTAAAGTAATAAAAAGTTTTTTACTATGAAAATCATTTGATATCATTAATTTTTATTGTATTTTATAAACTATTTGTATGTCCTCTGATGTATCCAGTATCTGTTATGTATATAGTAAGATCTCTAGGTAATGTGTTATTGTTTTTAAACTTTTAGTAGGTTATCAAGTTTCGTACAACTTTTGATTGATAAGGTTCATCTTTTGAACTATATTTTTTATTGTTTCATTTTAATATTCTTGGTTTATTTTTTAATTTTTATAGTAGTATTACCTAGTTGAATATTAGTTGATGTTAAGCAAAGTATTATCGAAATATAATGATTTCCGAGAGACCCTTAGCTTATAGAAATACAATGCACTGTTCCTAAATGCAATAAATGTAAAGACCATCATAGTAAGTAGTTTGTCGTCATGTCACTGATGTTTGCGACCCAATAACATTCAGTGTTCCGGAACATTTAATGTATCATATGTGACTTAGATTAAATACATAAATAAATTCCCTTTCCTTCTTGTTTTTTTTTTAGACCCTTTCCAATCTTTTCCATCTTTGTATAATTTTTGTTTGTTCAGTGGAATTTTAAAAATAGAATGTCAAGGTATAAATGTCTAGTTAATGAGTTTTCGACTTAATATGAAGTTCGAGATGCAAAGTATTTCATTGCTGAAATTTCGACTTAGAAATGCGCGGTTTCCAAGTATATTTATTGTTGCACGTTATACCGAATAGTAAGCACCGAGATATGTATCATATCGAGAAGTGATTTTAATTTACTAAGTATGACTTATGGAGTCTGTTTTTGAATTTCAAGTTCTAGAGAATAAATATATAGTATTAATACCTCGCTGGGAAAAATACTTTTTGTTCGCAACCACAAAGTCTCTATATATCGCGTATTTAATGTATTAGAGATTAGGACATAACGAGGTTCGAGTTATCGAGGTTTTACTGTATAATTTTTTATTTCCAATTTTACTCACACTGGAACCTGTTTATTCACATTGGTTGATTTAATTTAGACATGTTTGTTTTGATATCTGTTTCTTCTGTACTTGTTGTTTTGGTATAGATAGATACATGTCCTTTGTGATGGAGAAACTTTGTTTTTCCTCTTCCTAGAAAGTCACACAAGAGCGTTTGTTATACTTGATGTATGGTGGTTGAGATTCAGCCGAATCCTACTGCCTTATAAAAGTGAATTTAATAAACAACGCAATCTATCTCAATGCATATATGGACCGTTTATTTTGAAAGTGGTGTAAGTCCATTTACTTTTGTTTCGAGAAAATTAAAGGATACTTACTATATTTGTTGATAATGCAATTTCATTTACCGACCGATTTTAAGTTGTACAAAACATGGCATTTTTTTGAGAAATTAAACACGGACTAGTTATATATAAAAAATTTACATTAAATTAAGCATGAATTACGTGATAGCTCATTTTTCTCAAAAATGGACACTTACACCACTTTCAAAATAAACGGTCCATATGTACATATGCTCTTCTCATTATAGATGTGAGTGAATCATTCCGCATGTAACTTATAATGTTTTTGTTAAGTCTAGAATTGTTTTTAAACATTGGACCAGGTTACCTGCCCGAGATCGTCGAGATGTTGAACAACAGGCAAATCAATGATAAGGAGGACGATCAATTGTATTACACCAAGATTTATTTAGACAAGGAACTGAGGGAGACACTGAAAATCTCATTGGATCACAACTCTGCTATTTTCCAAAATTTAAATGGTGCCTTGTGTAAGTGAATTTTGATATAATTTGTAGGTTTATCGTCATGGCCGCAATCTCACCTGATGTGAAGTGAATATGTGAGCCAGGATGGTGGAGATGGCTCTTAAGAGCAACAACCGGAACACACCTATAGGTATTTGGCGGGAGATTTTAAAACAATGGGGGTTTTAGTGTGTAGTTTTGGGTGTTTAGCATCCGATGAGTTACCTCATGCCTCTTCCGCCTTGGACTTAGCTAAGGTAATAGATTTCGCGTTGCGATGAGGAAGCGAACACCATCACACAGATATTTAAAGCGATGATAGCTTAGTGGTAGTGTGTACAATTTCGCGTCAAGGGACATGAGTTCTAATCCAACTCCTATAAAGAGCTTGAGCTTTCGGTAAACGAAAACATCGTGAGGAAACCATAGCCTGGTGGTAGGGCGTTCTCTAATGCTCGCCTGGCTAGCTACCACCCTCAAGTTGAAAATCTGCAGCCAAATACCAATAGCTGTGTTCCGGCAGTTGCACTTGAGAGCCAGTTCCTCCACAGGTACTATCGTCACTTAAGATCAGGTGAGATTGTGGCTATAACGCTAAACATTAACATCTAATATATGGAGGGAACCCTGTGAGGTTTTTAGGAACATGTGAGCGGTGGTCGTGTACAGACTCGGCTATCAGTGAAATTATTTTGTGTACAGCCGACGTTCAACTGAGAGCGAATACGACAGAAGATTGGCCGTACATAGAAAACGTTGTTACTAACCAGAGGCCTCTGATTGTCCACGGAAACGGACCCTCGAAGATCACGTTAAACCATTATGGAAACTACTTAGCCAGATCCTGGTCTATGAAGGAAGGGTGCGCCTTGTGCAAGGAGAGAATGATCGAACTCAAGGTAATTCGAAAAACATACTTTTTTTTGTTATCTGCTATATTTCGTATATTTTTTTTATTTTTTTTTTTATAGCAAATTGTTAGTATCTGTGTGTACTTTTTTTTATCGCGCCGAACTTTGAAACTATAAGTGGGATTAAAAAAATAATAATAGAGGGATCATTGAGGAAGGTTGAGGTTATCCGTAATCACGCTGCCACCGATAGCTCTATCTCTATTGAAAAAAAAAAAACAAAAATTGGAAGAAATATTACGTAGTCATTAATTCACGCGAACGAAGTCGCGTGCGCAGCTAGATAAAATTATATACCGGAAAATATTATTTGGCTTTTCGTAGCAACTAGCAATCGGATACAGCAATGATTGGGGAAGGTTTTAGGCTGAAAAACTTAAATCATTTCTGCCGAAGTTATTGGGATGGGACTATGACCATTCGAAGCGGAAACGTTTGTGGACAGTTCTAGGTTACTTAGGATTACTGGGATTCCATTGGAATTTTTGTTACGATCTACTTTTGTATGCACAACGCTAACCTAAATGCTTCCATTGAATCTTTATATTGATGATGACCACACATCATGTTCTTATATCAGTAGCAATCAACTTGAAATCGACTCAGAGACTGGGCATTTGGAACCGTATTCAATCGAGATAAAGTCGTTTGTACGATGCCCGTTGATCGCACTGCGTCACTTATTCTTTCAATCGGGTCGTTCCTATTAAAAATATTATATGTATATGACATATTTTCATACACTAAAGCTAGTTAACTTAGGGGGCGCTTGAAGTTATTTAAGTAATTATTAATATGAACTAATTTGGTCGATTTTATTTATCTATTGGAAATTCAACAGCGTACTATGTTATAGGTAGCAGAAATATATAAATAACTCATAATAAAAAATTACAAATATAAGTAATATATATACTATAAAATGAAAAGTAGGAAGTGAATAAATATATAAGACTAGTTGTGCCTGCGTCTTTGTTCGCGTGGAACTGAAAATCATTTAACTAATTTATATCCTATGTTATTCAGGGATAATATAGCATTGTAATGGTGACAGAGTTTTTAAAATCGGTCCCGTAGTTTTTGAGTTCGTTCGTTACAAACAGAAATACAAATCTTGCCTCTTTGTAATATTAGTATGGATTAAAATAAAAATACCGTAGACCGTCTTACAGCGTTCATTTGTAGAGCTTATACAATTTAAACAAATGGACCGTTTATTTTGAAAGTGGTGTAAGTCCATTTTCTTTTGTTTTGAGAAAATTAAAGGATACTATATTTGTTGATAATGCAATTTCATTTACCGACCGATTTTAAGTTGTACAAAACATGGGATTTTTTTCAGAAATTAAACACGGACTAGATATATATAAAAATTTACATTAAATTAAGCATGAATTACGTGATAGCTCATGTTTCTCAAAAATGGACTTACACCACTTTCAACATAAACGGTCCATATTACTATCGGGAGCCGATTTTACACTTCTTTTAACCGAGAGAGTCGATGCTAGAAGAATTCTTGGATAACTTAACTAACTTATACTACTTAATCTAAACATATTGAGCTAGCGTCTGGAGTCTTCCCGTAACATGGGCGCGATATGTCAACTATGGTTCTCATACTTGTTTGAATGTAAGTAGGTCGATAATAGAACTATTTATTTTTAATAATAAGTGGAACGTCTATAGAAACGTAGGGTATAAATTCGTACGGTAAAGCAAAAAGTCACATTCCTTCTCAATTTCTCCCGTTATTAGGTCCTATAGATGCCCAGATATGAGTATGTAATTTAAAAACAAACGCTGTGATTAAAAAATTAAATAAGATCATATAACAGAAGTGAATACTTCACCAAGGCGAGGATATTTTGCTCTGTTCTATATTTATTAAGTAAAAACGTCACCGGTCTCCCTTGGTGGTCTCGAGCCGATTTCACACGAACGTGCGTCACATAGCCGAAAATGACGGATCATACACATTCGAAATCCACAAAAACAAAAAAAAAAAATTGCGTCTAGAAAGGCTTTCAAAATTATCACTTTTTTACGTATGTGCGCTGATATTGTAACTTTCGAATGAAAACTACTTAGGCTTTGAAATTCTGATCAGCAACCTTTTTGTGTGACGCTCGTTCGGGTAAAGTCGGCTTACGGGAGACATCCGAAGTTTTTCTTTTTTTATCGTGACTTGAAAAAAACTTTTGGGTCACTGTAAATAAGTAAAAGACAGACTCGGTACACTCAGTAGATGTTTTGTATTTTTACTTTTACCACGACTTATTTTAACTATTTAAATCCCGGATGGATATTTTTGTTTATTAGAATAAAGATTATTCTAATAAATTCTTAATATCATTTATCTCCGTGTCAAGTTTCAAACAAAATCTATTCGATAGTTTGAGTATGATACATATACATATTGGACAGCTCGACATAAATTTAAAAAATAGTATATATACCTTTAAAAAAGACCTTTTTTATAATTTTTACAAAATATTTAATATATATAGGCAATATTTTTGGGTCTATTAATACTTTCTTAAGCCCTAAATCGGATAAAGCATTTTTGGTATCAGTTTTGTGATCGACTTAATTTAGTACTTAGTATAATTTATACTGTTAAATATTGTAGATTTCCAGGAGGTTTGTATATATTTTAAACATACGCGTTGTTATAATTTCGTGTATTATTTTTAGGATGACGCATTACCCAGCGTCATGATCGCGGTGTTTATAGAACAGCCGACGCCGTTTATGGAGGAATTCCTGGACCAAATATTAGATACCGATTACCCGAAAGAGAAGATTCATCTGTTCCTAAGGAACAATGTGGAATACCACGAGGCAGCGGTTGATAAGTTCGCCGAAGCGAATTCTAAGAGGTTCGCAACGTTTAAACGGATCAAACCTAGTGATTTTATCACCGAATCCGAAGCGAGAAACTTCGCCAAGTGAGTAGAGATTGATATTTGTAAGAGTGAGATGGAGGAGTGAGTTGTGGAATATTTTTCGGTGATTGTTCCTGTATGGGTCTACTACTAATGTCTATATTAATATTATAAAGAGGAAAAGTTTGTTTGTTTGTTTGAACCTGCTAGTTTTAAAAAGTATACGTCAGATTACAAATAATTCTTTTGCAGTCGGTAGAGCAATCATTGAGGAAACCTTTAGACTATTTGAGATTACGCTACCACCAAGAGGAACAAAGCTGTATTGAAAAAT
The DNA here is from genome assembly GCA_039707435.1 of Actias luna. NCBI lineage: Eukaryota > Metazoa > Arthropoda > Insecta > Lepidoptera > Saturniidae > Actias > Actias luna. The sequence continues at coordinate 18,478,291 of JAZHAC010000001.1, read as the reverse complement.
GTTATAAAAACGGGCAAAAAAAATATAAAATAATAATTTTAGTTCCAACGAAATCGCAGACACAAAGGAATTCTTGAAATCCTACTGCCAGTTCCTAAGATAAGATTCAAACAAACAGACAAACTTTTCCGCTTCATAATATTAATCTGTGCATTATTCGCTATTTCGCAGAAGCAAAAATTCACAAATTTTAATAATTCATCTTACAGAGCCCCTATGATAGCTTAATGGTAGTGCTTACGACTTCGCGTCAAGGGACGTAAGTTCGAATTCACCTAAAATGTGCTTTAGCTTTCGGTGAAGGAAAACATCGTGAGGAAATCATAGCATGGTGGTAGAGTTTTTTCAATGCCCATCTGGCTAGTAAACACCTTCAAGTTAAAAAATCTGCTGCCAAATACCAATAGGTGTATTCCAGCAGTTGCACCTGAGCCTACCAACTTGAGCCGTATCAATGTAAATCAGCTGCAACTGACAATGAACAGACTTCAGTGTTGAACGACCGAATATCAAAGAAACGACCGACATTAAAACCAATGGATTTAAATATATTCGACAGTACTGAGCGAAATTTTTGAAATTAAATATTTTGAGCTGCAACTTTCGGAACGTTTCTATTTTTTGGGTGGGTACTAAACATTTTTGGGTACATTTTTTCATTTACCTTTACGTGGACAAAGGTGGAAAGTAAAAACAAATTCATTGTTTTTACAAATTTCAAAAAAAACATGGTCTTTGGATACGGCTGTTAAAATATGACAAAGTAACACAAGTTCATAGGAAACTCCAAAAATAATCTCGATTTTGCGTATCACCTATTAAATATTTTTTTTTTGTTTTTAGAGAGCGTTGCATCAATAGCGTTTGCGATTACCTGTTCTCTATAGACAGTATGTCGCGACTCGAACCCGGAACCTTGAGATATCTGTTGTCCTCCGGGTATGAAGTCATCGCACCAATGTTGGTCCGTCCAGGTCAAGCATGGTCAAACTTCTGGGGTGCATTGAACTCTGGCGGATTCTACGCTCGTTCAGCCGACTACATGGATATAGTTTATGAAACTATCAGGTAAGACCAATTAACTGTATATAATCAGTTTATTGCCTAACCGTCAAGTTAGGCAATAAAGTGCTAAAATAAGTACTTTATCTCTTAAAATATTTATTGCCACATAATCATTTATGTATTTAATACAAAACCAGTTTATTGCCTGAACACCTTACAAGGCAATAAAGTGGTAAATTAAGTACTTTATGGCCTATTTTATGGCATGATTGTCTTGTTAATTAAAATTCATTATAGTCGTTGTTTGAGGCATGGTTGATAAAAACAAATTGAGATAAACGTATTTTAATATTTATTTATATTAACGATATTTATTTATAAGTTAATTAATTATAAGTTTTGTTTCTTATTGTTAGTTTTATGATAATATCGACATTGACATCGAAGACGACATAATTTCCGAGTGCAATTTCTTCACCAGTTAACTATGAATTTTTGATAAATGTAGGAAGCTCAGGTGATACACTTAGTTTGATATTCGAATAAATAACTGCATATATAATATTCTTAAATCCCTTAGAACCAATAAAGGTACCTAGGTATCTAGTACTGATAAAATAATTACTCTTCTTTTTTATATATATATATATTTTAATTTAACTAAGCCAATAACAGATTTACTAACCCTTTCATTAAATAAATATTGTTGCTGTCCTGAAAGTGGAAGGAGGTCTTTATTATGTCGATAGATAAAAGCGGAACTAGATCTGAGCTCCAAAACTATCGGCCTATATCTATTGTAAATACCTTAGGCTAAGTATTTGAATAATTGGGTTATTCATATATTAGTCCTGTTATCTTTAAACTCCAACTTTTCTAAAAGCTACCAACCTTTCTATTATTACGGATTGTTTATTAACTAGTTTATACAAAAAGCAGCAGTTCGACGTTATGTGTATTGATTTTGAAGAAGCATTTGATCATATCATTTTGCTACAAAAACCACAGTTTCTTGGTACACGTTGTTACTTATATAGCTCGTTTTAATCATATATCACGAATAAGGTGCAATCTATTGCAGTAGGAGGTTCTCAAAGTGGCTGTATAAAAGCACCTTTTGGAGTCCCGCAAGGATCTATACTGGGTCCACTATTTTAATACGATTTTTGTGACATAGGATGTTGTTTTAGATACTCTATAATGTTTGGTGAAGACAAAAAAATATACTTGAAGGTTAACATAGACATTGATTGCATACACATTTAAAGTGATATTAATGCGTTTAAAAATTATTACAACGAAAACAGAGTGTATTCAGATGCTATAATACGTTTATGTAAGGGTATTTTAAAATATTTGTCTGTTGCATGGTCGACTCAATATAATGTGTATATTGATAAAATTTAAGCTATTAAAAATTTTTTTCAATTCTTATGCTATAAAAAAACAAATTGACAACCTACAGCGATGTGTGCACCTATTTCAGACTAGATTTATTTAGAAATTTGATGTTTCCAACGTAGTATGATGTTTTTGTATGCTTTATTATTAGGTTTATTAGACTTTACTTACCTTCTAAGTTCAGTTTCACTGCGAATACTAACAAATCGTACACGCAAGACACCATTGTTAGTCATCCCGTACGCTAAAACCAACTATGCTCAGAATTCGGTACTGTCTCGCAACATTCGCTCATATAATAAAGAATACCATATGATAAATATATGTTTTGGTAAGGCAAAAATTATTTATTTAAATCGCGTAAATATAAGTATTCAAAACTTTTTGCCCGTTTTTGTAACCTCCCCAATACAGCTTTTCTCCAGTTAGTGCCAGCGTGATGTTATATAACCTAAATCCTTCCTCAATAGTTGTTCTATCAAATAAAAAAAGAATATTTTATATTTACAAGCGGTGATAGCTCAGTGGCAGTGTTTAGTAACGCCGCGTTATTGGACGTGAGTTCGAATCAAACCACCTACAATGAGCTTGAGCTTCCGATGAAGGAAAATATAGTGAGGAAACTATAGTATGATGATAGGGCTTTTTCTAATGCCAGCCTGGCTAGCTACCACCCTCAAGTTGCAAATATGTCGCCAAATAACAATAGGTGTGTTCCGGCAGTAGCACTTGAGAGCCAGTCCCTCCAAAATAAAGGCCGGCAACGCACTTGCGATTCCCTTGGTGTTGTGGGTGTTCATGGGCGGCGGTGATCACTTACCATCAGGTGACCAGACAGCTCATTTGCCTGCTATTACTTAAATAAAAGTAAAAGTTACTTGAAGTGCTCTTAGAACTTATTATCCGGCAAATTGATATTGTGCTCACGAATTTTATTATAAAGCTTATTATCTCAACTACGTTTAATTTAGGGTTTACAACGTTCACGCTCACGACCGCGGTTTTCCTGTTCCACTTGTTTGCAAGCGTTTCATTCATTTCAAGCCTTCTCAGGTAAACCTATTAAGCGCCGATTACTTAAAAAAGTTTTTTATTTTAACTTCCTAAAAATTATCTGTGTAAATTACAAACAGTATGTTAATAGTAACTATTTTAATAGATCAGTCATTAATTATATTTTTTATAAAGATATTATAAATACTTTTTTATTAGGAACTAGATTTTACATGCGGCTTCGGCCGCGTTAATATTGATTTTGTCAAACATCGGATGACGTAATAAAAAGTTTCATACAAAGTTTATTCCTCTCTCAACCCCACTTTCAATAAGATTTTTGAGAGAAAAAGTAGCCTTTCACCGTCTCCAGGTCCGCATCTATCTCTATACCAAAATTCATTACACTCAATTCAGCGGTTTAAGCGTTAACAAAAAATCTCTTTCTCTAATAATTGCAATTGTCGCTGTAGTACGATGTCTTCCTGAAAGGGCTCGATTTACTCAAGCATCATACATACAAATGTCAATTTTTACCGCGACATGTCGAATGGCGTTGAAGTACAGCTTTTCATCTCGTATCCCAAAGGACCCCTTTCGTTTTATGGGATAAAAAGTATCCTATATGTTGACCCATAATATAGTCGTGTGAAATTTCGTCAATGTCAGTTCAATAGTGTCATGCTGATGCGCGTTTAAGGGGACATACACACAGATAAATATTTAAAAGATATTATTTTGCCCGTTGTTTCCATAACAAAGTATTACAATTATTATTTTCCAAATCATTTATGTACTGATGTAACCCGGTCATAGGTTTATTATATGTATAGAGTGGTCCTCACTTGTCTGCTGTGTCAGGCGTTTTTATCAGCCCTAAATAAAACGACAAAAAAAAAAACAAATATTCCTCGATAGTTGTGTCAGCCATTTGTGCTTCGACGGTCGCCGTTGGAGTCGAATCGCACTATGTCTACCGTCAAGAGAGGTACAAAAAAAAAATTAGTTACTCGTAGCTAACAAATGATGGTCATATGTCTATTTAAGCTGTGCGTTATCTGTCAGATTTTTTTCAGAAAACGAACTACTAATTTTTATAACTTTTTTTTTATTTTATAGTTAAGGTTTAGCGTTATGGTCACAATCTCACCTGATATTAAGTGACGATGTGTCCCAAGCCGTTGAACACGCTAAACTTGTGAAAGGACTGGCTGTCAAGTGCAACTGCCGGGACACACTTATAGGTATTTCGCGATAGATTTTCAACTTGAGGGTAGTAGCTAGCCAAGCGGACATTGGAAAGTGGTCTCATCACGATGTTTTCCTTCACCGAGCTCAAGCTCATTGTAGGTGGAGTGGATTCGAACTCACGTCCCTTGTCGTAGCGTCCGTATGCCCTACCAACTGAGCTATCATCGGATCAAAATTATTACTACTATAATTACTTTATATTACTAACTTTTTTTGTGCTATCTGCGTGTGAATGAAATTTTGCCTATGTCAAGTGTGAAGGACTTTATACACACAATTAATCAAAACAAAGTAATAACAAAATTCTGAACAATAATTTGTGAATTATATAAATATCTGTTCTATGAGAACTCGATGTCATAGTACTTCGGACCGACGGTTGCAGCGAGGCAGCTGCTTTAACCGCTAGGATAATAGTGTATTAAAAAATGTGTGTGCAGTTTACATGTGATAGAAGAGAAACCTTAAAAAATCGTTTCGTAATACGCAGGTCACACATACATACTAACACATTTACTACGCTCGGAACCTGTAATTTACTAAAGTATGCCTTAATATCATATGCAATAAAGGGTAAAGTATATTTTCATAAACTCACCTTGATGGTGAAAGTACTTTCGTTCGTAAGGATTAATATATCAAGCCAATCAATGCTTATAAATCGCTTATGATAATTTTAAGCATATTATTGTCTTTAATATGTAGATATTTCAGTAACGATACAATATATATTTTTTTAATAATTATTAGGTATATTCAATTTATTATGAATAATACAAGAGCTTGATATTTTTTTTTTATTGAAAAAAAAAAACAAAGTAATTTATTAAAAACTTTGTAACTCGTAACTTTTTATTTTGTGAAATAAATTACAAAAAACACTGAATATTGGTTATTCGTTTCATATATTGTTATGCGATCTTTTCTGTTTGCTGAAGCGCGATATATTTGGCCGATTTTGTTGTTTTGACGATGCTCGTAAAATAATTAAATTATTCTGTGGGTAATATGGATAGGTCTTAGCAGGATTAAAAATTTTAGCTATTCTAAATATTCGATAGACATATTCAATTTGTCAACAATAGAATTATTTGAAAAACTTGAAATAATCAAATTATTTTGCATCTGTGTAACTGAATTATACGTAGTGTATTAAAATATAGCTTAGTGTTTCTATAGTCTCACTACTTTATACATATTAATTATTATAATAGAATAAATAAATTATCACGAAATGTAAATCAAATATATTTCCGATATTCTAATTAACGATTAGAGGAAACAACGATTATTTAAAAACAGTAAGAAAACATTGCGACATATCTCTAGGTCATATTTGTAAAATTCAATCGAATGCTATAGAGAAATCGGTTTTGAAGGAACGTCGATCGATCGAGTACATGTTGTCAGCTGTACACTCGTACACGCCTGCGTCCATTTGGGTCGCTGGATCGATTTCGATCTTCGATTTGACCCGGTCTTCACCTATCGGCCATTCGTGTATCTAAAAGTATATATATATATTTTTTAATATCTTTGAGAGTTAGCGTTTGCTCACAATCTCTGTTTTAATACTTATTAATTTGGCCACAGTTTCATCTGATGTTAAGTGATGATGTTGACTGAGATGGGAGACAAACTAATCCCAGTAGAGGGCCTGAGTTTCAAGTGCAGCTGCCGAAACACACCAATAGGCCGCTTCTACCAAGCTACCAAGTTATGGTTACATCACGATATTTTCCTCCACCAATAGCTGAGGCTCATTGCGCTGATTCGAACTCAACGCCATCGATGCTAAGTCCGTACACGCTACCGCTGAGTCATAATTCCTTCAAAATGGTTTGATACAGCGTGACAATGCCGTTGAATATTTTAAAATAGAACTAATTTGTACTAATAGGTGCTTAGCGAAGGATTTTCGATATAAATTGGCTGGCTAATTAGACGGTCTTAATTATTTCTGTCGTATTAATACTTGGAACATTTATATTAGTATTTAATTTTGTATTATAGATATTAGCATCGCTTTAGCTGTGCGTAGATAGAATGTGTTAGAGTGGTAACATGGAAAGGGCCTCCCACTAATACAAAGTGTTTTAATTCAGTGCGTTTTTAAATTGATTTCCTTTTATGTTAAGGTAAATTTTATAGTCACATAAATACGATTATAGTTCTGAGTATATATATGTATGTAACTAGGTTATTTGAGGACATCACCTCTAAATTGATAATATTAAAAAAGCACTGATATAAGCTTATCAGTTTCATTAGTATTGCTTGTGAGATATCGCACTTAGTAGGTAGGTTACCAAGTTGTTTTTGTTATAAAAATCGAGAAAGATTGTCTGTTTTTTTTTTCGTATAAATACATGCGGTATTATGTGACCCAGATAATAAACCGCTGACCTCTTATATAGATGTTATATGTTTATGTACATATAAATTAATCGAAAACGGAATATTATTATTAGTGCCTTCCCACTTTCATTACTTCTATTACATATAATGCAAATTATATTACTTTGAAGCGTAATCACGTCAAAACTACTGATCGTATCGACATGGGACCATGACCATGCGATGCGGAATTATTTATAGATTGATGTAGATGTATAGGTATAGGGTTATTCATTATTTGAATTCCATGAAAACTATATCATATTATTGCTATTTCACTTTTAGGAACATTTTTTCCGCCAATAAATACAAAAGCCAGGCATTTTCTCCTAATATGTTTATTCGCTCGGCGAAGCGACCGGTTACGGCTAGTACTGTATTAAATATTGGTTTCACTGAATCATTTCATTATATTCATCTACGAATACTTTCTCATATTTTCAATTCAATACGTAGATGGTTCTAGGGACGTTGGTTTTTCAATTTCATTGTATGTTAAATAAGAGTCGGTAAAAAAAGTTTGCCGACGCTTATCTTTTTCGCACCGTGAAATTGTGGAACCGTCTTCCTGTCAACGTGTTCCCTCCTTCCTATAATATTGGGTCCTTCAAAAGAGGCGTGAAGAGGTACCTAACCAGGCCAGCATGACAGCCATGACTGGCAGTGTATTCTGTTCGCTGTCAGTCTCCGCTGATATGGATTGTACTGTACTTACCATCAGGTCCAGTGCAGTCACTTTGCTGTGCAACATAAAAAAAAAATGTATTAATCTATATATATTTTTTCGATTTAATGTTTCATACTCTGAATTTAATTAATATTTTATTTACTGTTGGTAAAAACAATAGACGCCTAACACAGCGTGATATGGTAATCGGAAGTGCTTTTCCCCAGACCGTTAAAAGTTACTTACGTGTAAATAGTGATGGGCGAAAATTTCCACTCCGTCTTTGAACCATGTTATATGCGGGCGCGGCGTGCCTTTAGCGATGCACAGGAACGCTATCTTGTGTCCCAATACATACTCAAGGTCGAAGTGGGAAGCGAGCAGTATTTTCGCTCCCTGAAAATATACACACGTGCAGATCTATTAAATGATTAGGTGATCTGGCAAACCTTGCTCTGCCTATCGAGTAGTCACTCATGTCGACGTGCAAAATTTGATGAAAATCGGTTCAGTAGTCACTAACAAATAACGTGACATGGATTTTTTTTACATAAACGACGACTTAGTTTCTTAAAAAAAAAAAAATCCATTAAAAAAGTTAATTGATATAGTTTCTATTGAAGTGACAGCGCTCGTGCGTGTATCTTCCGATCTGAAGACTTCAATTTGGTAGATTTACGAAGGTGATGAGGGTTATTATATATCAGAAAGTAAGAGTAAGAGATGCGGGAAAAAATGTATTTGATGGCATTTGTAAGTTTATGATTTGTCTTTATTTTCGTCGAGATGGTGAACAAGTTAAACCAAACTGAAGTACTAGTTATTAAGTGCAACTGTCGGAACATACCTATAGCTGTTTCGCGATAGGTTTTCATCTCGATTGATGATCGTTAGTTAAGCGAAAATTGGAAATAATTTACCACCATACTATGGTATCAACATGGCATGTTCCTTGACCGAATGTTTGGGTCCTACGTGGATCTAGTACTGAGCCATTATTGCCGTTTCAAAACTAATGTATCCCAAGTGGGATTTATGTGATTGTTTTTTGTTCTTGTCACTTGAACGTATTATATAGAATTATAGAAATTTGGAAACCAGGAATTGTTTGCAAAGTTTCTTAAATTTTTATAATGTTCAAAATAAATATCACCTGAGTTAGAAAATTCTCTAAGAGTAATCGATTTATTCGTCCTAACTAATGTAAACGAGCGATTGTTTGTCTGTTGGTTACGCTTTAACACCATAACTATTCAAACGGTTATTATGAAATTTCGTAATAATACAGAACCTTACATTTGGGAAATAAAGTAGGTACAGTTCCGAAAACGGAAATAGTTTTTAAACGGTCCCACGACATAAGATTTTTCATTAAATCTGCATTACAGAGATCGCTGGCAAATTTAGTAGACTATAAACTGGTACAGAATTACTTTTTCTTTTTTTAATCTTGCCAAATAACATACTTACATCATTGTTATTGTAATATTGATCGGATTCGGGATCTCTATACTTCCCTGTTATCGGTAATCCAATTTGCACCTGTCGATAATAAACATTTCTTATAACGTAACATATTAATCATAAATTCAATTTATTTTTAAGTGTAAATAAAAAGGTTTTTTTACCTTAGATTTAGTCCTACCCCTGGTCCTCCCGCGTCTAGCATCAGACAAGTCGATTAGAATCCAGTAGATTATTAGCAAGCCTAAAATGATTTTGATATTTAAAAGGAACATTTTGATGCGTTGATCGATTTGATGTCTATTGATTGATATCTTGAAGGTATTCCCTACAGAAAGGTTGGTACGTGCGAAACGCTAAATTCCTGTACAACCTGAAACGAGTTCGAAACGCAACTGATGCTTTCGATTCCTCTCGCGCCAATCTCTCAATTGGCTAATAACTGAGACGTCGGCAGGAGGGCCCTTGTCTCCCCTATTTGATGTATGGCAATCGTCATTTCCTTTCTTATTTTGTACGATGATACCCAATTGAATATTTATAACTTTTGCCGTAGGTTAATACAGTGGCTTGAGGTATATCTTCGCTTTATTTTTATAATCTTCATACGTTTGCTGTCCTCTCCTGTTACAATTCTCAGATTTACGTTATGAATGTATACAATTGCTGACTTCGATTCGTTTGATCTTAACTATAATATAATATAATTAAAATACTAGTTACAAGTACTACCGATTTGCTGGTTAAATAAAAAAAAAAAAATAACAATTTTCTACTTCTTTTTTATCTTGGGAAAATCTCTTCACTGACACCTTCAAATCTGGACGTGTAAGAAGCATATGAGTGTCTCGCACGGTGATTAGAATACATCGGAAAACTTTCTACAGTTTTCCTACATCCACCCGGTGTACAAGCCACTCACGTGGCTTTCGTATTTCTTTCTTTTATGCTTTGTTATGACCACGGTCTGCCGGTAGACCCCTCCTCGGATAAACTGTACTGACACGAGCATGGACCACTCGCTTGTAGTTTGTATGCTAAGTAACAGATGTACCCATATCTTTCACACAAAGCCTTGTCTAAGAAGGTCTAAGGTTATAACCGGCCTAACACCTTCAGCGTCTGTTAACTGAGATCTCTGGCCTTTCTTTCTCGATCATAATCTGCTCGTAAAAAGAGCCAAGAGTTTCACCCTTTCTCACTCTTCGCCATTGCGTGGACAACGGATTTAAGCCAGAGGTTTATATTACTACGAGTATATATAAGTATATAACATTCCTTCGGAGCAAGCGATGGCTCAGTTCAATATGAATTTAGGATAAGTTACGATCTATTAGGATCAGATTGTCCCGCGTTCTCATTCGCGTCTCGGCAACAGCCCAAGCAGAGGTTCGGCCACTATGGCACTCTTGTGTTTGTTACTCCTCAGGCCTTCCGCACGTGTCCCACAAGTCCGTTGAAGCTGTGAAAACTCGTAATGCCATTCGCAAAATTAAATATCCGAGTATAATTATATTTATTACTAGCTGTGTCCGTGAATTCGTTGGCGAGGAACTAAAATTTTGTTTTATTATTTTTGGTTACTTTTTTCAATACAACTATGCACCTAGTGGTGGTAGCGTGATGTTAGATAGTCTAAAGCCTTCCTCAATGATTTCTCTATCAAATACAAAAATATATTTTTTGAAATTCGACTGGTAGTTCCTAAGTTTAGCGCGTTCCAACAAATAAGAAAAAAGTTCCTAAAGATTATAATCTTTATATATAAAAAAATCTTGTCACGTTGTTTGTCCGCAATGAACTTCTAAACTACTGAATCGATTTTAATCAAATTTTGTGTGTGCAAAAACTGTGTGCAGATTGATCTCGACAAGTGATCATAAAGCGATAGATTTCGCTGTAGTCGATGTGATTGACTACTCGAAAAGGTACTCGACAAGGTCTGCTAGGTCAGCTAGTATAATTATGAATACTCAACCATCCTCTCTTATTAATTATGTGTTATCGAAGTTACGTAATATAGTTTATATTTCATTCAGCGGTAATGATAGATTTCTTAACAATGTGCTGGGAATCGTTATTCGATCTCGCCACTGGATACCTACTTATTGTACACTTATCAGAAATGCTCCGTTTTTATAGCGCATGAACAACAAACGAGATAAGGTTATCATCGTTGGCGGGTTACATCCATTCGTGAATGAAGTTGGTAAAATCCAACTTTACATAAATTATATTAAATACCGAAAGCAATATTGAAAAGTATACGACTATGTGTTTAATACGATCTGTCTATACACATATAAGCAAAACACTCCTGACTGACTTATCCCTATATATTCCCTATCATTAGTAATATTATAAATGCGAAAGTGAGTTTGTTTGTTGTTTCTTACGCTTGCACGCTTAAACCACTAAATCGATTATGATGAATTTTGGTGTAGAGATAAATGGGAACCTGGAGACGATGATAGACCACTTTTTTCTCGAAAACCTTATTGGAAGTGCGGTAAAGAGAGAGACCAACTTCGTATGAAATTTTTTATCATCCGATTTGTTTGACAAAATCAGTATTAAGGCGATAATATTATGAAGTGGAAAAGTCGGTTTGTTTTATATTTCATAGAGCAATCATTGAGGAAGGTTTTAGGCCATTTAAAACCACGATACCACCAATAGGAGCAAAGATGTGTCGGAAAATATTTTTTTTATTAAATTTTAATTCCATGCGAACGAAGTCGCGGACACAGCCAGTGTACATATACACGGATACAGTGATATATTGTATTTGTGAAAATGTCTGTTTGTATGTGCCGGATTAAACCAAAATCGCTTTTATGGAATATAATCAAAATTTTATGTATAAAAATTTTGTGTCTCGTTCTTTGTCCGTGATGAACTCCTAAACTAGTGAACCGATTTTAATTAAATTTTGCACACTGTATGCAGTTTGATCCAACTTGGGAGATAGGATACTTTTTACCTCGACAAGTGATCATAACGCGATAGATCACGCTGTAGTCGATGTGATTGTTGCCTGCGACTTTGTTCGTGTGAAACTAAAAAATATTTATTAATTTTATCAGCGAAACTCTAATTTTTTTCTAAAATAAATGTAACCAAGTTACTCCTTATAACATCAGTTATCTGCCAGCGAAAATCCCGTCAAAATCGGTCCACCCGTTTCAGAGATTAGCCGAAACAGACAGACAGACAATTTTTTATTTTATTTATATATAAATAACATATATAGTTTCATATGCATTTAATAAAAAAAACTGTGGTTTCGACATGACAAAGGGACACTTCAATTTTATTTAATTGGTGTAGAAACTCTTAGACGTTTAATATGAATTTAAGTAATTCTTAACAGATTTTATTGTTTTGCACACGGTAACGATATGTTATGGATCAATTGTTAGGCTGTAAGAATACATTTTCAATAACAAAAATTGTGACTAAAGATAAATAGTAAAAAACATGTTACGAGAATGCCTATAAAGTTCAAACGAATATTATAGTTACAAAAGTACTTTTAACTGTATTTTTATCATGGCTTTCTAAAGGAATGGCACTGTGCCTCGTGTTAGAAACAGTACAATCCAAAAACAGTGGCGGCAATCAAGAGAACTACAATGCATTGTCAGTCATCACTGTCATGCCGACCTGCTTAAATACTTCTTTAGGTTTCGCTTGATTGACCCGATTTATGGAAGAAAGGAAATACACGGGCTGGGAGACTGTTGTACAGAACTATTAAAGTACGACAAAGCGTACTTTTTTGTTCGCATCGCAATGAGGTTTGCCGTAAACCGGTGACTCGATTTGTTATTTATATACGCCTAAACTGGTGAAGCAATTTCATTTCTTTTTGAAAAAGAGATATATTGAATTTTGGAGGAAGACATAGGCTAACAAGTGTCGAGAAAATAAAACTTGAAGAGGTGAAATATGGGATGAAAGCTCTTAACAATAGATTCATAATTTCTCAAATTAGCGATATACAAATTGGTATTTATGGTTTTGAATAAGAAATAGGGTTCAGCGGTTTTGAAAAACTATCCCTCATGGGTGGTACATTAGAGGGTTCATTGGCTATGGAGACACATTTTCCTTCCTGTAAACCGTGTAACCTATGAAGAATAGTTGGACTGCACGGTTCGCCTAGCAGTTAAAGCAGTTGCCTCTGCAACCGTCTCGCCGAAGTGTTGTGGGTTCGAGTCCCTCCCAGGACAATTATTGGTGTCACCCATAAATAATTGTTTTGAGTTTGGATATTACTTTTTGTCCATTAGTTGTTCAATTGGCTTTGGCATCTGCCTAAATAACCATAAAAAAAATGTATATGGAAAGGGGTCGTGTGCTTACTTGTTATAAAAATATAGTTCTTCGAGCCGGATATAAACCAGCGACCCATGGATCTACAGTCTTGCTGACGGTTACCCCTTACCTATCAACACAATGCTTCCCGCCTATAATGATGTTTGTTTCTTTTACAGGGGCGTATGGAATGTTCCCTTTATCACTAATTGCTACCTGATGAAGATGTCGCTGTTCAGAGCACCTGCCGCTAAGGATGTGAGCTATACCAGGGAGGGTGTCGACGCCGATATGGCTTTCTGCGCCAGCCTCAGGGAACTTGTAAGTGATGCTGTTTGATCAATAATTGTAGAGATATCATGTGCAGTGTAAGTGATTTAACGGTACTCCCGATAACGTCAAAATTATATAAGTTTAATTGGTTCACCTTGTTGGCCACATCATTACATATAATATATAATATAATCTATCCGTTTACCGATAACTCCCAATAACGTAGTTAAAGAAACTCCATTGAACGCAAAACATACTACAACACATTCCCGATGGTAAATAATTTGACTTTGATTGGTTCACCTCATTAGACACATAATTATGTATAGATTTTTCTTCACGATTTTACCTTCTCTTATTTCTTTAAAACTTGTACACAACAATTAAGAATTCGTATTTTTCTCGTTAGAACTGAGAGCTTACCAGATTGAATAAAGATAAAAAACCATTAAAAATTTTTTTTCAGTATTTCCAGTTATATAAATAGGCATTATGGCCTTAATCTCACCTAACTAAAGTGACAATACGGCCCAAGTTGGTAGATACACTAAATTTCTGGAGGAACTGGCTCTCAAGTGCAACTACCGGAACACACCTATGGCAGATTTTCAACTTGAGAGTGGTAGTTAGCCAGGTGGGCATTAGAAAAAGCCCTATCACCATGCTATGGATACCTCACGATGTTTTCCTTCACCGAAAGCTCAAGTTCATTGTAGGTGCTTGGATTCGAACTCACGTCCCTTGACGCAAAGCCGTACACACTACCACTGAGCTGTCATCGCTTCATTCAATTTCATTGGTTTTAGAGGTTACTCCATAAGAAACGTTTTGATATTTAGCCCGCGTTATGAAAGTTTTACGAGTATAATCGACCGTTAACTTAAAGTGAGCCGTTACGTTCCTTTTCGCAACGTACTTAGACTTTTCACTTCGATATTATGTAAATGTGTATACTTATTGTTATGTGAAATATATGTCATATATTTCATTGGAATGATGTAAACAATATGAATGAATTTTTATATGTGCTTTGATTATTTTTTAAGATGCTTTCATTTACTCTCTTTGACTACTACTGACTACTACTACTGACACACAATTTTTTTTTTCTGTATAGCTATTAATCCAGCTATATGATACTACATTTTTTTTTAATTTATATTAATTTAAATTATTAACTCGCTCCAACCAGGCCGTGTTTATGTATGTGAGTAATGAGCACGACTTCGGTCACCTCGTGAACCCTGAGAGCTACGACATAAAACGTACCCACCCGGACATATACCAGTTGTTCGACAACAAGTTGGAATGGAACGCGCGTTACCTCCACGAGGATTACATTGCCAACTTCGATGAGGGCCGGAAACCTTTGATGGTTAGTTTTTTATTTATTTATTTATTTATTCTGATTATTATCATAATTTCGAATATTAGCTTGTTTTACAGTTCATGGTATAGTCATTTCAAATATTCGTTTAATATACAATACATAGTATAATGATTTTGAATATTTGCTTAGTTTACAATACATGATATATTCATTTTGATTATTCGCTTATATGGTATATTGATTTCAAATATTCGTTTAATTTACAATACATAGTATAACGATTTTGAATATTTGCTTAGTTTAAAACACATGGTATATTCATTTCGATTATTCGGTTATATGGTATATTGATTTCAAATATTCGTTTAATTTACAATACATAGTATAACGATTTTGAATATTTGCTTAGTTTAAAACACATGGTATATTCATTTCGATTATTCGTTTATATGGTATATTGATTTCAAATATTTGTTTAATTTACAATACATAGTATAATGTTTTGAATATTTGCTCAGTTTACAATACATGATATATTCATGTCGATTATTCGCTAATATGGTATATTGATTTCAATTATTTGTTTAATTTACAATACATGATATAATGAATTCGAATATTAGCTTGGTTTACAATACATGGTATATTAATTTCGATTATTCGATTAATTTACAATACTTGTTATTTCGATTATTAGCTACTTTACAATACATGGTACGCTGATTTCGAATATTTACTTAATTTACAATACATATTGTATTAATTTTAAATATACGTTTCATTTACAATACATGTTATATTGATTTCCAATATTTGCTTGGTTTACAATACACATTGTATTATTATTCGAATGTTCGCTTACATGATATATTCATTTCAAATATAAATTGAAATTATGAAACCATTGTTTTTTTTTTTTATACTTAAGGTTTTAGCGTTATGGCCATAATCTCACGTGATCTTAAGTGACGATACGGCCCAAGTTGGTAGACACGCTAAACCTGTCGAGGAACTGGCTCTCAAGTGCTGCTGCCGGAACACACCTATTGGTATTTGGCAGCAGGTTCACAACTTGAGGGTGGTAGCTAGCCAGGCGGGCATTAGAAAAAGCCCTACCACTATGGTATGGTTTCCTCACGATGTTTTCCTTCACCGAAAGCTCAAGCTCATTGTAGGTGCTTGGGTTCGAACCGACGTCCCTTGACGCGAAGTCGTGCACACTACCACTGAACTATCATCGCTTCAAATAAATTCAATTGACGCTATTTATATAATTAACATACTGCCTATGCAGACATTTTCGTGTCTTTTCCAGTCATTACTAAATAATTATTTGTACAGATTTCGCACTGTGACATTCGCTTTATTATATATATATATGTACTGATTGTATTTGTTTATTTATTTCAGCCTTGTCCTGACGTGTACTGGTTCCCAATGATGTCGAGTCGTTTCTGCGACGAATGGATCGATATTATGGAAGCCTACGGACAGTGGAGCGACGGATCGAATAACGTAACGTACCATTACTCAATTTTAATTACAATATATAGTAGAAATATAAAATTCGTAAGCTGACACGAAATCTTAAACGTCTGTTGCAGAATAACTTTCTTAGATAGCCTTAGTAGTGGTTTAAATGATATATATTCATCAGATCAGTAAAAATGTCAGGATGAGATACGGATTTCTTAGCAAACCACGGATTCACCGTAAAAGGGTGCCGGGTACATAGAGAACCTATTCGTTGTGGAGAGGATAACACGAGACAGTGTCCGAGACTTGCGACACACATGTAGGTTTATGGAGGCCTCTTTTCGACATATTTCAACACTCATCTTCACCGTTCGTGCCTCTCTCCGCCCTGTATAAAACATTGGCGATAATGATTTACAGCATAATAACATAACAGTGTCAATAATAGAGAAATATAAATCTTAGGTCCCTTCGGTAATGTTCCAGCTATGTCCCAAAGCCTTGTATCGGGTTTTATACTAATCGGTGTTATAAACTACCCTCCTATAACTATATTCTGCCATAAAACACCCAACCTATAACTAAATCCCTATATATAACCTTCAATACATTACAAAATGCTTTGTTCCTTAAATATCTCGAAATATTATTCACCCTGTAATTGTTTGATTTAATTATGTTACTGGAATGTTCTTTGAGCGTATCACAGAAACCGAACTTCATAGCCACAAACCTTATCAAACTTTTCATTCCCTTAAAACCTTATTCGGGCGACTTGCAGTATATGCCAAAAATTTGCCAAAAATGCCAAAAAAATTGCCAAAAACCGATTAATAATTCTTTTTTATTTTATTTACATTTAATATAACTAGTTCCTGCCGATCGGTGGTTGAAATTCGATTATAATCGTAGTGTAAATTTGAGGAAACTCTCATAAAGCGGGACAAAGTTGCTTTAAACATTTTGCGTTACCATTATACTGGAAGTCTGGCCAAAGTTTCGGGTATGATTTCAAAGAGGACTGTTTTGGGGTTATAATGGGTCTTGTGCATTTCCAAGTTGCCCGGGGCTTATGTGAAATGGTCCTACCAATCCTGAGTATTTGACTTTTAATATCATCTTAACACACTTATGTAGAATTAAATTTCCCAAGTTACCCGGGGCTTATATATTAGGGTCCGAACGAAAACCTAAGTTTATTAGATGTTTAATGTCATCTCAGCACGTTTATATAGAATACATTTCCCCAAGGGACCCGGGGCTTATGTATTAGGGTCCGAACGAAAACCTAAGTTTATTAGATGTTTAATGTCATCTCAGCACGTTTATATAGAATACATTTCCCCAAGGGACCCGGGGCTTATATATTAGGGTCCGAACGAAAACCTAAGTTTATTAGATGTTTAATGTCATCTCAGCACGTTTATATAGAATACATTTCCCCAAGGGACCCGGGGCTTATATATTAGGGTCCGAACGAAAACCTAAGTTTATTAGATGTTTAATGTCATCTCAGCACGTTTATATAGAATACATTTCCCCAAGGGACCCGGGGCTTATGTATTAGGGTCCGAACGAAAACCTAAGTTTATTAGATGTTTAATGTCATCTCAGCACGTTTATATAGAATACATTTCCCCAAGGGACCCGGGGCTTATGTATTAGGGTCCGAACGAAAACCTAAGTTTATTAGATGTTTAATGTCATCTCAGCACGTTTATATAGAATACATTTCCTCAAGGGACCCGGGGCTTATGTATTAGGGTCCGAACGAAAACCTAAGTTTATTAGATGTTTAATGTCATCTCAGCACGTTTATATAGAAGGCATTTCCTCAAGGGACCCGGGGCTTATGTATTAGGGTCCGAACGAAAACCTAAGTTTATTAGATGTTTAATGTCATCTCAGCACGTTTATATAGAAGGCATTTCCTCAAGGGACCCGGGGCTTATATATTAGGGTCCGAACGAAAACCCAAGTTTAACCAGATGTTTAATATCATCTCGATACATTTATTCGGAATGACTTTATCCCAAGTTGTCCGAGGCTTTTGTAGGAAGGTCCATCCGGAAAGTCCCCGAGTATTTTAACAGTTTTAACGTGATCTTACCACACTTATGTGTTATAAAACAGGACAAACGTTTGGAAAGTGGTTACGAGGCGGTGCCGACGCGGGACATACATATGACCCAAGTCGGTCTCGAGAGGCATTGGCTGCACATCCTGAAGGAGTACGTCAGACCGCTACAGGAGATGGTCTTCACTGGATATTACCATAACGTGAGTACCATCTCCTTCTGTATATACACTTTTCAGTTAACGTCTTGCGTTGTGTCTGCAAAATTTGAAGCGACGACAGCTCAGTGGTAGTGCGTGGGATCGCCGCGTCACGGGACGTGAGTTCGAATCCAACGGCCTACAATGAGCTCGAGCTTTCGGTGAAGGAAAACATCGTGAGGAAACCATAGCATCAAGGTAGGAGTTTTTTATGCCCGCCTGGGTAGCTACCACCCTCAAGTTGAAAATCTGCCGCCAAATGTTCCGGTAGCTGCACTCGAGAGCTGGTTAGTCCAATAAAGGCCGGTAACGCTCCTGCGATTCCCCTAGTGTTGTGGGTGTCCATAGGTGGTGGTGATGTTTTTTTTATACTTAAAGTGTATCGTTTTGACCATAATCTCACCTGATCTTAAGTGACGATACGGCCCAAGTTTACGGCAGGTTTACAACTTGAGGGTGGTAGCTAGCCAGGCGGGCATTAAATAAAATGCCCTACCACCATGCTATGGTTTCCTCACGAGGTTTTCCTTCACCGGAAGCTAAAGCTCATTGTAGGTGCTTGGATTCGAACTCACGTCCCTTGACGCGAAGTCGTACACACTACCGCTGAGCTATCATCGCTTCAAATGCTCGATCACTTACTATCAGGTGAAACGCTTGCTCGTTTCCCCGCTATTATATAAAAAACGTATGAGATCTGATGTATTCCTGTGCATACTTTACTTAGAACGTTTTCTGTTAAACGATTATGTTGTATTTGAGACCACCTTATACCACAGTTGTAAAACTGAGACCGGAGAATTTATTATAGAGTTATGACAATATATGAAGTTAAAGTGAATAGAGTAAGTAATTTAAATATAAATTTACATACATCTTCAAAACATTTGTTATAATTTAAATTATTAGTAAATATTATCAAGTTAACTTTGCACTTTCTCTACCAGTGTTATCTCTTTTCCCTCTCCTTATCCGACCTGAATGCGCTCGGAAGAAGTTGTTTATCTCTTTTATTCTCTTCTATCATCTATCTCTCTGATCTCGCTCAAGATGATGGGTACGGTAAACCTGTGAAAGGACTGGATCGCAAGTGCAACTATCAGAACACACCTATAGGTATTTGGCGGCAGATTTTCAACGCGATGGTGGTAGCTAACCAGATCGGCGTTAGTAAAATCCCACCACCATGCCAATTCAACGACCAACTCCCTACAACGTAGAAATTACTTAACCTTGGTTCATTAACCATGTTGTCCAGTACTGTATATATATATATATATATTAGGGTGGCGCAAAAAAACCGACTATTTTTTTTTTCAGTCTCGCGTAAAAAAAATGTTAGTTTTTGATGTTTTAAGAGCCCTCTCCAAAGAACAACTAAAAAAAAAAATTTAAGAGGTCGCTCCAAATTTTTTTTAATTTCAAATATCGTCAAAAATAGATTTTTTTTTTTTAATTTTTTTTCTCGTGACGGTAAAATTTTATAGTCCAAAAAACAATAAGTTTCTGACAGTTTCAGTTCAAAATTTAAGTTTTGAAAGGTCGCTCAAATTTTTTTTTAAATTATTAGTTCATTACTTTAGATTTTTTCGAGCGACCTTTTAATATTAAAATATAAATTCCATAAATTTTTGTCTTTTATTTATTACAATAATAGATAAAAATATAAAAATAAAAAATCGATTTTTGACGTTTTTTGAAACTTAAAAAAATTTGGAGCGACCTCTTAAAACATCAAAAACTAATATTTTTTTACCCGAGACTGAAAAAAAAAAAATGTCGGTTTTTTTGCGCCACCCTAATATATATACAATATATAGATAGATGGGAAACTGGAGACACTGATAGGTAACTTTATTCTCGCGAAAACCTCATTCGAAGTGACGTTACAGAAGGGATGAAATTTTTTAAACTTTAAGGGACAAAGATTTTATAATTAAATATGAGTATACTGTTTTTTTTATATTAGCCGCCCGTTTCGGTGATGAACTTCGTGGTGAGGTACCGTCCTGATGAACAGCCGTCGTTGCGGCCTCACCACGATTCATCAACATACACCATCAACTTAGCCCTTAATACCCCACGTAAGTATCAAAGAGTTCATTGTTAGTATCAATAATCTATAATAATAATCTAACAGGCATTCTCTAACTGTCAACGTTATGGTCACGCAAAGATAAAAGATGGTACTTTTCAAACAAACAACGAATACACGTCATGAAAATTACTTCAATACTATATCATGTTATAAATGTTGAGTTTGTTTGTTTGTTACGCTGTCATGCGTAAACTGCCGAATCGGATATCATGGATTTTGGTATAAAGATTGATGGAAACCTGGAGACGGTGATAGGTTACCATTTCTCGCAAAAGTTATTGGAAGTGGGTTAATGAGAGGGATACATTTAAAATTTGTATGAAATTCTTTATTACGTCATCCAATTTGTTTGACAAAATCAAGATTAACGCAAGCGAAGCCGCAGGTAAAAGCTACTAATAAATATATGGACCGTTTATTTTGGAAGAGGTGTAAGTCCATTTTTGAGAAAAATGAGCTATCACGTAATTCATGCTTAATTTAATTTAATTTTTTTATACATTCCGTGTTATTTTATATAGTCCGTGTTTAATATCTCAAAAAAATCCCATGTTTTGTACAACTTAAAACCGGTCGGTGAATGAAATTGCATTATCAACAAATATAGTAAGAAACCTTTAATTTTCTCGAAACAAAAGAAAATGGACTTTCACCACTTTCAAAATAAACGGTCCATATATAAAATTACGTACCGAATAGTTTTTTTTTTTAATTGAATAAACCTCTATAGATATAAAATGATATAGATATGCATATGTGCGGGTAGAAACTTTAAGAAATATACGCTTAAAGACTGTACATTTAACAATTTAATATTCATGTATCAATTAAAAATTAATTATTAAACCGAATTCAATTATTTACCTGAACCAGTAACGACTTTAAGGAGAACAGACGAGAACAGTGACCTTCATTCATTCGATTTGTAAAAAAATATATATTAACAGATAATTGATAACTGAGAACAATCACTTAAAGGCAATTCGTTTATAAAACTTGATAGTCATCATGAACGACGTTACGTCGAAATAAAGTTTATTTACTCATCAAAATTAAAGACGTGCTGCGCGAGCTTAGTACCAAATTAAAAAAAAAAGTAACTGACATATTATTATCGCATAGTATTTGTGTAAAAATGTATTTCAATGAAGATAATCTCCAACATTATTTTAACTTTGTATCTCGTGACGCGAATAAGTCGGCGAAGCAACCTTGGAAGTTTTTACCCGCATACAAATATGCAAGTAATATATTTACGGGCCGTTCAAGTATTACGTAAAGAAATAGTTACAGATTTTTGACCTTCCCTCTCCCCCATGTTACGCGCCGTAACAATTTTATGTAAACAAAGTTACGTATCGCGTTGTTCGGATAGCGTAACGCATCGTAACGTTTTACAAAACGCTCCCCCGCCCTTCGTTACCCAATAAATTACGTTACGTAATACTTGAACGGCTCCTTATAGCTGGGATTTTTTTATTTAGATGTCGATTACGAAGGCGGCGGCTGTAGATTTATACGTTACGACTGTTCGGTCCGTGACACGAAGAAAGGTTGGCTATTAATGCATCCAGGACGCCTGACTCACTATCACGAAGGTCTATTAGTCACAAATGGAACCAGGTACATTATGATTTCCTTCGTAGACCCGTGAAAGATGTCTCACCGTCCTCCATATAATCAGCATAAAACATACCGATCCGCTTCTATCGTATAACCCTCGTAATACATTGGTGTTACCAGTGATTAGGTTAATTTTAAGATTGAAAAATAAAAACTTAGCTTGTAATTTTTGTCAATATTACTATGACTATTATTATTATTATATATTAAGAGAAAAATGTTATAAAACATATTTGTTAATATTAAGTAATGTTCCTCGCTAAAAGTATGTACGTGTATTTGTTCGTTATGCACCTGGCAACATTTCGATTTGACATTTGTTTCGGTAGAGTTTTGTGAACGGATTTTGATTTGCCATAATGGTAGATTGTATTTTAATTCATGCATTTCAGTTGTTTAATCTTATACATTATAAATAGTAATTAAATGGATTATAAACAATAGCGTAAAGCACACGTAATCGGTGTGGTATCAAAAAAATGTATCAATTAAAGCTGAAAGTATTTGCATCCAGTGGCCTTGTTAAAAATGCAAATGTCACATTTTGACGTATCTGTTATTCATCGAATTATTATAAAAAATATTTTATTTTTATGATAACTTGTAGATTTTGTTTGTTTCCACTTTCAGATTATTAATATTTTTATCCATAAAAGGCTTATTATTAGGAATAAAATACTTAACATTTAAGGTTAACGAATCTCGTTATTAATTATTCCATATTAATCTCTATATTGCGTCAGAAACTATCATTTGGGTTTTTGAAGTTAGTGAACAGATACGTCGTAGAGAGATGATGTAATTTATCTTCGTACTAAGGCTCGAAGTTTTAGCAATCCAGTGATTTTATTAATTTATGGGCTTATTTGTCCCTATATAATGTCATATTGGCTGCATGTTACGTGAGTTGGTTTAATTATTGTTCACAATCGATTTAGGTATCTGGAAAGCATGCATTTCGGGTTGCCACAAAAAAAAAGTGGCCAATTCTAACATCCGTCATCTTGTTAGAGTGTTCTTTGAACTTTTTTACTTGTTACCAATAAAATAAAGTGATTTTTTGTATGTACTTTTGTCTCGCGCACTGTTTTCGCTAACTTCGAAAACGTAAATATACTCTGTCGTATTGATTTTGTATGAAGATGAATTCAATGTTATATGCGAATTCCTTTGTAACTACTAACAAAATGAACCAAAGATTAAACCATGTATCTCGTTATAATATATCACCGTTCTGACGAGTAAATAAATATTTCCTTTTTTTTGTAATATATAGTTTTATTTCCCTCATATCTTTACCCTTAAGCCTTGTTCATATTGGGATAGTAATTTAGTCGAGTACCGAGTAGATAATTTAGTAACTATACGTGTCCGAACCACAATAAATTTAGTCGAGTAGATTAACCCAATCATTTAGTCGAGTCGATCCATTTCCTTTTATTTTCTTCAGCGAGCAGCGGCTTCGACCACGTGTCACAGAAAACTCGTCCATTTGTTAAGCAAGTCCGAACCTGTCGTTTTAGTCGAGTTTATTAGCTGCCGTAATCTCTTCGCAATTTCTCTTTATCACACAAAATTCCTCATCAACCTCTTCTAAAATAGCGATAACCGGAAGCTTTGGTATCTTATGGATTTCATTGCGTTGAATGATCGTCTTGCAAAACACCACTCATTTGTACAGTCCTCGACCGTGATACGAACGATTTTTGGGCAGTACCGAGTATTTTCACTACTAAATTACTGGGTTCTCGAATAAATTGCTAGCCCTGTATACGAGAACGTAATATATGTATATTGCAATTAGCTGATCGATTTCGAGGACGAGTCTGAACTTTCGTCACTTTCTTCCGTCTGTTCCGATCTGTAGTTCGCGAATACCTTATCGGGGTACTTGTAGTGCTTCCCGAAAGCCGATTCGGCGTATTTCTTGAACTTGACGAATTCGCTCTCCTCTTTGTTCCATTCGTCGTTTTTGACGTAAGGGAAGACCTTCCTCATCCACGCCGGCACGAACTGGTCCATATAGTAGAAGCGTCTCAACCAAACTTTATTCGATTCGCAGAAGTTACCGCCAGTCCCGCTTAGCCAAAACGGTACACTGAAATTAAATTTAACTATAAAACAATAGTCTACATTTTCAAGATGTAAACAGAAATATGTTTTGAGATATCTACGACGTCATAACTACATTTTCATAAAGCTGATGTTCATTTATTCTGATGATATAGTCTGGGTGTTTTCCGCCAGAGATTAGAAAATCTGTGGGCGTTGTCTCTGGTCTCTGGCAACATGTGAGATAAAAGTGTAGCTGTGGTGCTTTTTAGTGTTTCCCCTTTCACATTGGCCTGAGTCCGGGTGCTGTGTTTTCGCGTGGCGATGAAGTCCGTAAGCCGACTTTTACACCATGTTAAAAGTAAAGGGTCTGGCTCTTAGGAAATAGTCAAGATATTAACTATCGTTGGTTCTTGATACGCGTACAAAGTTTCAAGTTAATTTGACGACTCGTAGGTCGATTAAAATAATGTAGTATAATTTTGTAATCCCTGTCATATCGGGCCATGAGTTACTCGACAGCTGGACGTATACCGGCCGAACCAGTAACGTGATAAAGTAAAAACATTATGTGGTATTATGAAACTACGATGCCTGCGAAACTTTTACCTCAATACACTGATGCGATGATAGCTCAGTGGTAGTGTTTACGATTTCGCGTCAAGGGACGCGACTCCGAATCCAAGCACCTACAATGAGCTTGAGCTTTCGGTAAAGGAAAACATCGTGAGGAAACCATAGCATGGTGGTAGGGCTTTTCAAATGCCCGCCTGGGTAGCTACCACCCTCAAGTTGTAAAACCTGCCGCCAAATACCAATAGGTGTGTTCCGGCAGCTGCACTTGAGAGCCACTTTCTCCACAGGTCTAGCGTATCTACCAACTTGGGCCGTATCGTCACTTAAGATCAGGTGAGATTATGGCAATAACGCTAAACCTTAAGTATAAAAAAAAAACTGATCAAACGATGCATATATTGCGGAACACTTGCAAGAATGAATGAGAATATACACTACCCATTTTACCTTTACACCACGGACGGCTGTAATGCGACATGCGATAGCTGGATGACAAAATCACAGGCGATGTGAAAGAGTTTCACTTTGAATCAACAATGTGCATGGCGATACCTGGTTGAGTACGACTTTCTACCATGCCGCTTTATTTATGTAAAAAACAACATCTGATTCCGGACCGCAACATACCCAGGGGTACCAAAACGGCTGCGTACTATTCACTGTTTACAGCGCTCAAAATATGTCTTCAGTCATTCCATATGATGACCACGATGGATTTATATGTATTGTTTTTTTTTTTCGACTTGACTTACGCTGTTAGTCTTAGGGGCTTTGACAGCTTCACCGAACTTTTTGGGGCGAGTGCTGAGGACACTCAGCTCCGAGGCAGCGAGCGCAAGGGTGCCAGGATGGCCGAACCTCGGCTTGGGCTGCTGCCGACTTATATATATTGTAGGTTTAGCGTTATGGTTACAATCTCACTTAATGCTAAGCTGTGATCTGGCCCAAGACGGTGGGCACGCAAAGCCTAGTGGAGTGACTGGCTCTCAAGTGCAACTGCCGAAACACGCCTATAGGACTTTAGCGGTAGATTTCCAACATGAGGGTGGTAGCTAGCCAGGTGGGCATTAGAAAAAGCCTAACCTCCATATCATGGTTTTATCATGATGTTTTCCTTCACTGAGCTCTGGCGTATTGGTGGGACGCTAAACTCATACTCTATAAAAAAAAAAAAACAGTTGGTACCTATGACCTTTCTTACTTGTGATTATTAAGTCGCACGGTCAACCCATCGACCAAGCATTCATATTTGACAAGCTCGTAGTTAACTAGCTATATACAATCTCCTACATACATGGAAAGCGTTCGGTGACGCTGACGCGAGTTCCATTATATTTTTTGCACCCGCTAAGTGCTCAACACGCTTATAGAAGTTATCACTTGAATTTCAACACTGATTTAGTAAAAATGAAAACGAACTAACAGACTGAAATATCTCAAAGCCCATCTGTATACATTCGTGTAGTAATACGCCGATGTCGGGTTTAAATGTAGGAATGGCTCTGCGCTTCCGATACCCGCTGCGAAGGCTATAAGTGTCATGCCGACCGCATAACCCTCTATTAACACAACCAAACCCTCCCTAATATTCTCTTTTGTCGGTTGATATACGCTGATCCACGGTCCTGAAAGCAAAAACTATGATACATTTTAGTTAAAAACATTATATAGCATAGTAAGATGGAAAACAGAACCCGAAAATAGTAGTAAACATGTAGAACGGGGGTCATTATACTTTATTAGCAGCATAAGTTATATTTGTTACATAACACCCAGAAATATTTAATCATTACTTCACAAGCGCCGGAAATCAAGCTCATATCACCACATACCACCTACATTAGAAATATACAAAAACAGCCCTTATTATGAATCCGTAACTATATACAACAATATCACAGAAATCCTTCAGAAAGCAGAAAATATAAACAAATACAAAAATAGAATTTCTAGTAAATTAGATAACAGAACTACATAACTAAATAGATTGATTTAGAAGTAAATAAAGAAATTTTACTACTATTTATATGACTGTATTAAATTATAAATAGGCTAAATTAATAAAATAATAATATGCTATAGAATAAATTGACTGAAAACTATGTATAAATAGTATATAGATATGTGCAAGGAATCTATATATTAACTGTTCTCAAATAATTTGCCATGAATAGGGATACAAGATAATATATCATAACACATAAATGTACGTACATGAAAGCAAATATATAAATAAATATTAATATAAAATTTATTGTCTACTAAAACCCTTGTTAAATCTAGGGTCGCATTAATTTGACAACAGACCACATAGAGGCCGCGGGCCGCAATTTGGCGAAGACGGCTCTAGAATGTTCAAAGAACTCACCTGTTTTTGGGTAATTTAAATCCAGACCCAACCGCGGTTTCCAGAAGTATGTTCCAGGCACGGAACTCTAAAATACATAGGATAAATTATTACATTATTATATTATACCTCTTCGCGACTCCACTCGCATGAACTGAAAAATTATTATTTTTAATTGCTTCCTGAATAAACGCGGTGTTATTTAACACAAATGTTCGAGTTACGAAATATGTTATATGTTGTAGATATTAATAAACAATATAACCAAAGATGGGAACATGCCGAGTCTAGTGAAAGAACTGGTCTTGAAGTGCATCTGTAGGCACATAGCGACAGATTATCCGGTTGATGGTGGTATCTAGCTCATCAGAATATCTCCTTTGCCAATTTCCTGACAGTTCAGGTGCAGTAAAATATTTGGACCCATATAAATAATCGTATTGCATTGAAGTAACTTAATGTAGTTCCGAAAAAATCGAAATATTTCAAAACCTTTTGTTTACGTGGGGAAATGCATTCCCTTCCGGCCCGGGGGGTCTGAGAGGAATATGTGGGATTCACCCGATATTAATCGCCGGGAATACCCACTAAAGCCCCACGGCCATCTGTCGCGTTCCTGAGGCGACGCGGGTTTGTGCTGCTATATTCTTACGTAGATAATATCCATACATGGATCACAGCCATTTTTCTAATATAAATAACTTCCATTTACAGACCTACCTTGGGATGGCTATGAGAGCGGTAATGGAACTCATACAACGCGCACCTAAAATACCCATTAAAAATCTTCATATCGACTCTATATTCCTTATTACATATAGAGCAGAAACCTTGTAGGGAGTAATCTTCTAAACCATAGACGGACCTTAAAAGTAATTCTTATATATTGTGTTCATGATTGAATCAAACTAGGTTCGACCAGATTTTTTTTAATGTTAATAGGTTTTAGCCCCATGACCATAATCTCACCTGATCTTAAGTGACGATACGGCCAAATTTGGTGGACACGCTAAACCTGTGGAGGGACTGGCTTTCGACAGAACACAGCTATTGGTATTTGGCGACAGATTTTTAACTTGAGAGTAGTAACTAGCCAGGCGGGTATTAGAAAAAGCCCTACTACCACCATGCAATATATCCGGCTACTCTCTATATAGCAAGTCTGCAGGAGTATGGACAGAAGGGGCACGACAATAAATGCATCATAGTTTGATACTTCCCGCAGTCGTATGTTCGATATATCTAATACTATGAGATTGTTGTAAGAACTCTAGTATAAAATGTTGTGTATAAATAATTATGAACAACTTTGCAAATTTATAAAGTCGTGTCTTCCTATAATCTTGTTTTGTACGCCGAGCTGAGCTCGCTCGCCCGAGTTCTAGGTAAAATACTTGCGCCAGTTAGCCTTAGGTTAGATACGACGTTTATATAATAAATTTGTGAAAGCCGTTTCACTGAACCGTATGGCAATTTATACCAAAAATTATGTTTGACAGTTTTAAATACTTTACCTCATCAGAACATAAAAACCTTTATGTGAAATGAAGCAGATAAAACGCTTTGTAACTACTGTAATTGTTATGATTTTCGTTGATTGATGTTAGAATGACAATGATAATTGTGACCTACTGAATCAAGATCAATTAACAGAGGAACTCCAGCTAAGTGGCACACCCAAGCGAGTTGTGTCCTGGGAACGGATGATATACAGTGGACCCCCGGTAATCTGTTAAGACGTTTTGCTGGGCAGTGTCGATATATCGAATTTGTCTGATTATAGAGACATTGTCTGCCCAAGACCCCTTATAGACCATATTTTTTTACAAAAGGGATCCTTGTAATCCGACAAATTACAGATCCAATCATAAGATTCTATATGTTATACTCCGAAGTACAAATCACCATGCTTTAGTTTGAACATGAAATTTTAATTTAAAAATGGCTTAAGCTCATCGCAAGGATTCGAACTCATATCTATTGGCGAGGCGTCCATATGCGTTACCACTGAGATAAAGAGGAGGAGACGTCATGAGTCTTATTATTAACAAATGAAAGTTACCTTTACTATTGGTTGAAACGTCAATAAAATGAACCACATGATTTTATATCCGTGCATGTTATACATCAAGCAAAAGACACTTAACTCGATACTGTATCAGAGAGTTCTAAACGTGAATACCATAGCACCTCGCGTACTGGCTTGTTTAGTTTCATAAAAATGTCGTGTTTGCTGTTGGAAGTCGATTGCCATTTGTCTCGGCTAACAGTAGAGTCAGCAAAAAAAAAACAGTCTATATGTATTTCTTTACAATTCAATGCATTGAAAAGTTTTAATATATTTAATTACACGGTCCTAACGCGGGAACACAAATACATATACTCAATAATTTTTTGTTCTATTACTGTTCGTTCTAGATGTTTCTAAAACTGCCAGAATTATATACTTTAAATTGGTCATGGACATTCTTCTCGTAACTTAGACACCCGCTGAGAACGGATTTTATGATCGGTTGACTGGAAATAAGCGAACAGAGTCTGGGGTAGGAGCTAGTCAAATATAAATGCGGCTTTATTCTTTATAGGTTTTGCAGTTGACCACAACCTTAGTTGCTTTAAACTGACGTTGTATTCCAAGATCGTAACACGTTCAATCTAATGAAGAGACTAGTACTCAGATGTACCAGAACACTTCTAAGTATAAGTGCAATAAAAAAACTCACTTTTTAGTTTTTAGTATAATGCCTAGCTACTGTTGTAAAGCAATTTTTTAACGCCAACTAAATCACCTACCTAAAAAAATGTGCGGACCCAGAGTCCGCAGATTGTGTATATTATATATAAAGAAAAACACCTGACTAGATATTTATTTATTTGAGTGGTAGTTCTATGCAAGTGAGCATTAAAAATTGTCCTCTCATCATTATAAAATGACTAAAGCCATAAGGCTATCTCAGTATATCCAATTTATACATCATAATTATCAACATACTGGAAGCATACGTTGTCTAAAGGGACGTGCTACCACTAAAACATCATTACCTCAAGTAAAAAGAGTCTTGCAAAACTATACGTAAGAGTCCTGTGGAGTTGCAAACGCAAGAGATCTTGTATGGTTAATAGTCCGATTATATGAAATTACACCAGTTCTAATCGTTTAGACCTTACAAGGGATCGCTGGATGCTATTGGTGTGTTCTGCAATCTCTTGAAAGCCTTCGACCGAATTGATCATGGTGTACCTAATTACAGTTAAGCTAAAACACTATGACATTTATGAAGCTTTTATAACCTATCTAGTCTCTTACTAAAAAAAAATGTTTGGTGTAATAAGTGTTAGTGGACTAATAACTTGAAGATCATTAAGTAGATTAACGAGCCTGAAGTCTTAATTTTAGGGCCGTTTGTGTTTCTACCCTCTTGTTCCAACTAGGTGAGATCGCCACAACACATTTTCTTTTACCACCTTATCAGATGTTATCTCAGTATTTACATATTTTATACATAGATACATACATGTATTATACGTCACAGATACTATTCACGCATTGTTCGGTCTTTATCTGCTCTTACATACATCTACAATTACATACATACTTTGATTATACAGTTTTCTTCTTTACTTAACTTCACCTGATCTTAAGTGATGATACGGCCTAAGTTGGTAGACACGCTAAACCTGTGGAGAGACTGGCTCTCAAGTGCAACTGCCGGAACACATCTATTGGTATTTGGCGGCAGATTTACAACTTGAGGGTGGCATAAGAAAAAGCCGTATCACCATGCAATAGTTTCCTCACGATGTTTTCCTTCACCGAAAGCTCAAGGTCATTGTAGGTGGTTGGATTGTAACTCACGTCCATTGATGCGAAGTCATAAACACTACCACTGAGCTATCATCGCCTTATAATCTCTTCTCATCTTTTCTCTCTGTTATTCATTATCCCATCTGTTATTCCTTAACCTTACTGTAACTGATACTATTCTCATACTTCCTCGAACATATTAATTCCTAACCTAATCCGTTCTATTTCATTCACGCATCCATCTTAACACTTGCATCTCCGCCACGTGTGTTCCCTATATATCGGTATTTCTTTATTTAAATATTAATTTAATTACAAGGTGACCCGGTGAACTTCTTATCATCTAAAATCGATGTTCTTTATTCTCGCTAACACTCAAAAACGGTTTGGCCGATTTGTACTTTTTTACATTTTGATTAGTTATAATCAATCCTAATCAACTTATCAACTTCAATTCGTAAAGATCAGAGAAAAAGAACTGGCTATATCTAATATAGTTTCCGTTTTTCATTTATTTTGGTTATTAAATGAAACTTTGTTATAACTCCAATGAATTCAATTTCTTTTAATTATTATAGGTATATAAGTAGATCATTCGAACCCACGCCCCTTGACTCGGGGTCCGTACACTCATTTCAGCGATTCATTTATATATACATATATATATTAAAATCGATAGATGGTTGGAATTGGTTTACACAATGAACATAAAACACAAATTTTACGCGATTTATGACCACCAGGCTGCCAAAGTATAATTGCCAGATATATAAATATAATAACTAATTTTATTCGTAATTAAATGTAATCAAATTTTATCGACGGTTTTTAAAAACGTCGTATGTTGTTACAACGAAATGTGAAAAAGAATTTGTCAAACACAATTCCTACGTTGAAACTTAATTATCATGACAGCTGGAATAATTGATGTAATTTTATTATAACTTAAGAGTCGTATTAAGTAAATATAAATCAATGTTTTCATTATAAGTTAAAACATTTTTTAGTTTATACGAAATCAGTTTCACAGGTTTTTGCTGTCGTTACAATAGCAAGCCATATACGAGTTTAAAATGTCGGAAATATTTCAGACGAGAAAATTTTTCATTTAAGACATATTTCATACGACCATTTTTAAACCTTTAGAGTGCAGAGAAATGAAATTAAATATGAATGAATATACTTTTGAATCCTTTTACGTTCATTTAAAAATTGTTGAATATTTTCCACGATAATAAATTTTCATTGAATTAAATATTCAAAAAGATCTTACTGTAATTTCGTACATATACGGGTAATAACTCTATTATTTTTATATACTTGATAGGTTTTTTTTTTTGAGGGCACCTTCACTGTTAGCCGTAAAGGCTTTCACATTTGCACTGGACTAGAGTTTTGTAGCACCTTTTTATAGAATAGTGGTACCAGGGAGCGACACGTAATACACAAACATTCATAATTCGTTGATGTACTTTTATTATATTTCCTGGTTATATAATATTTGCGCCGATATATATACTAAATCTACCCGCGATTTATGTGATGATTGTTCTGTCAAATACAAAAATATTTTTTGAAATCCGATTGGTAGTTCCTAAGATTAGTGCGTTCAAACTTTTTCACAAACAATATACCTCATACAACCCGGTTTCATTTCTATATTTCCCTTCCCCGTTATCAGATATCGTATCCAACATCCGCTGGTACTTGTCGGAGTTTGAAACTGCGGACATCGAGCCGCTCCCAATCCTTCGGTCACTGCCTTTACTGTTATCATAATACTGAAAATATAACTGCAAATAGACTCCGGACCAGTCACGAGGGTTCATGAGAACTCAAATCACTTCGGATTAACTTTAAGAATAAAAATGTGCATAGAGTATTCATATATACTGAAGACTCATATACTATGGATACAGATGGCTCGATCAATACGATGATAGCTCAGTTGGTATAGTGTACGGTTATTTTTTTTCGAACTGACATACGCTATTACCCTTAAGGACTTTGCCTGCTTCATGGAATGTTTCGGGGCGAGTGCTGAGAGCACGGCCGTAGGTGCAAGGCTGCCAGAATGGCCGAACTTCGGCTTCGGCTGCTGCCGGAAAATGAAAAAAGATTCACGAGTCTGACTAAACAACAGGTCCTAACTTACTAATTTAGTGATCCTAACAACGATCTTATCGGGCAAGCAGCTCAAGGTACAAGCTGTACTTAACGTGTGAGTGTACACCAATGGTATGCGGTGTGATGATGTACTCTCAGAGATGTAGAGTGTCACTGTGTCGCGCGAGCAGAGTGACTCGAGAAATCCTATCCGGAGGAAAGAGTGTACGGAAAACGCGTCAAAGGAAGTGAATCCGATCCCTGCAATGAGAGTGAGCTTTCGGTGAGAGAGAATATCGTGTTGACACCATATGCCTTTTTTAAATGCCAACCTGGTTAGTTACCATCCTCAAGTTGAAAATCATCGAAATAAATGAGTACCGGCAGTTGTATTTCAGAGCCAATCTATCCATTAAACTTAGCAGGCCCACTATCTTGGGCGACATAAGAGAGATAGATGATAGAAGACAATAAAAGAGACCAACAACTTCTTCCGAGCCCATTCAGATCGGATAAGGAGAAGCAGAAGAGATAACACTGGTAGAGAAGGTGCAAAGTTGACTTGCTGATATTTACTAACAATTTATAACAAATGTTTTGACGCTATGATAGCGCAGTGGTAGTGTGTACGAATTTCTCGTCAAGGGTTCGAATCCACCTACAATGAGCTTGAGCTTTTGGTGAAGGGAACATCGCGAGGAAACCATAGCATGGTGGTAGGGCTTTTTCAAATGGCCGTCTGGCTAGCTGCCACCCTCAAGTTAAAAATCGGCCGCCAAATACTAATAGGTGTGTCCCGGCAGTTGCACTTGAAAGCCCCTCCACAGGTTTAGCGTCTCCACTAACTTGGATCGTAACGTCACTTAAGATCAGGTGAGATTATGGCCGGAACGCTAAAGCTTAAATATATTAAAAAATATATAAAGGTGCCCGTCTAACTTTATATTCAAAATAGTTACTCTGTTCACTTTAACTTCAGGTATTGCCATAACTCTATAAAAAATACTCCGGTCTCAGTAGTACAACTGTTGTATAAGATAATCTCATATATAACACCTTCAGTTAACATAAAACGTTCTCAATAAAGTATACGAAGGAATACATGAGATCTCACATATTATATGTCTTAAGAGGGTCCGATCGAACCCCTTTTAAGGCTGGAACGAAATTTGAAATTTAACCTTTCGACTTAAATGATTTAGGCACATAAATGTGGATGTAGATTGTGTTACTGTTACCCGATTCCGAAATCACTTCCTAAACTTTGGTACGTTTCCACATAATAAGATATTTTCCAGTTGTGATAGTTCAGGGGTAGTGTGCACGGGTACCGAGTCAATACATCAGATGTCAGTAGACAGTTCAAATCCCTGCAATGAGCTTGCTCTTTCAGTGTCAGAAAATCATAGCATGCTGGAAGAATTTTTCTCAGTTGCCCAGTTCGCTAGTTACCAACCTCAAGTTAAAAATCTGTCGCCGAATACTATATACATATTGTTACGTTTGTTACGATCGTGTCACTTCTAAACGAGTTGACTGATATAAATAAAATCACGTAATATATTTATTTCATCGAGACGACTATTCATAGCTATTCCGTGATATGATAGATGGCGTTACAATCGAGTTTCTAACACAGCTAGACGTCACATAATAGACAGCACGTAATAGATACAGATTAAACTGTGTTACAATAAATCCAATAATATTAGCCAATACATATGAAATAGACCATCATCATAGTGTTACAAATTATTGATTCCCAAATGCAGCTATATATTTATTATAATAATAATTATCCGTGCAAATTAACAATAATTGTTTAGCGATTTTCAGTTCGATTGAAATAGGCGAGTGCAGTAAATTGCTTATTACATATTTTCCCTCGTTGTAGAATTTTAGATGCACGCCGATTGATCCAATACTCTAAATTAAATCAATACGAACCTCTCAACTCTAAATTAGATTACAGCTTCAATTATTCATAAATAGTTCATAACTGGCTATCTTCCGATAAAATATAATAGTCAAGTTTCCGAATCAGATCAAAAATTCATTAAATATTTCATTCATCACTGCTTATTTACATAGATAATAACATCGTATCACCTGTCACACAGACTACGTGAATTTTAAACTAAATTCACGCGAATCATGCTACCTTATAAATTCACAGTCGCAGTAAAACGACAAAATAGGATTAAGAATAAGGTAATTTATAGATTAGAATAGAGTTGTTAACCACGTGTTAATTCGGATGAAATTATATATATTATGCTTAGATAAGTAATATAAAATATTTTATGACTGAAAACATTTAATCGAGTTACTTATGTTTTCGCTGTACGAACAAAAAAAAAAACATATGAAGTCTCAAGGGGTAACAAAATACATCCCAGTAATAATGTTTAAAAACTATTATTTTATTATACGCATAGAAAATACTTATTCGTGATAAATAATTTTCACTATTATATTAAAAATAAGATAAGAGTATGAATTATTAGGATTTCACAAGTAAAAAATCTTAAATTTAAAATAGACCACTAACGCACTTAGCAAGGCGTCAGTCATTCTATCCGGAATATATATATATATATATATCTATATATATATATATATATATATATAATATATATATATATATATATGATAATATTATTCGTCTGGAGTAAGTGTATAAAAGTTTGTGATACTGACAGTTATATTAAGCAAAATAATACAGTATCCATGAAGACGACAATTGAATCTAAAAGTAACTATAACCATACCGTAATTATATCTATACCGTATCTGTACATAAACATGATTCAAGTTTACGTGAAATAAAGTTCATTCTATTTACTCATTAAGTGTTAGTGAAGCAATGGGGTGTTACTCAATAATAAAAATGATTAACAAGACAATGCTGTTGAATTGAGAGCTAAATATCACAGAATATGTAACAAAAAGGAACAGATACAGCCACTGTGATAACAAATGGAAACATTAGTATATAACTACTTTTTATATCACCTGTGATTTATAAGTTTTTAAATATCATTTTACTGTGATATATCAGTATTAAAATAGCTGTAATTTGCATATTTGGTATGTTTATAAAACTTGACTATTTATGTTATTATATTTTATAAGCTATATGGTTTTAGTAATAGTCACGAGACCAAATTATTATTATAGTGATATTTTATAATAGCTTTCCAACATTTGTCTTTCGTATGATCTAACGCTACAAATATTTAACCCAATTCTTTTATTACGTATCCGAAAGTCGAACCGTTAAAATTTCACGAGTTTATTTATTTATTATGCTCTACAGTAATCGAATTCACAGGTGCATTATTTTGACTCATAAAATTCTTTAACCATAAATCTCAACAATGCGGCCCTGTAACTTATATACACGGTGTATCTTACTACTATTTGCATTTCTAGAACATTATTTACAGACGTGTCGTGTAATGGCGATCCTCTTATTGTAACATTTATAAAGGGTAGATCGTAATAGCGCTGCGGTGGAGGAAATTTGAACTACAAATGAGCCGCCCTTATAAGAATCGATCTGCCCCGCCCGACTACTACCACGTCTAACTTCATTCCAATCGATGCGTTGCTCACTTCATGGATATCGTCTTATATATGAAACGTAGTATCTATATCTTTATTATTTAGCTATTAAAAAAAAATTGATACTATTTGGCGGTACAGAGGTTAACATATAAGGGGAAGGCGTACGAAATCGACTCGTTCTCAGATTGCTTGGTCACTGTGTCCAACTAATTCATATACAGTAGTGACACGATTACAAACGGATCGAAAATAACAAAACGCGTTTACATTACTAGTGTAATCCGTAAATGTACCTAATATTTTGTGTATATATATGTTCTCGTGTACTACCGACCGCGGTAAATTTAAAACACCATAATTTCATACCAGTGTTTTAATAACATTCCATTTATTCATACAGACTGTAACATTGTACATGCGAGTGCTGTGAAATAGAATTGACAGTGGACGTGTTTGAATACATATCAGATACTGTGAGACTAATCAGAGAGTAACTTATCACGATAATCTATTGGTTGAGGATATCAAGCGGCACCACGTTCCGCCACGGAAAGTTACGTTATTCGAATCATTTCACGTCGAAAGGTCCGCCGTTGAATGTACGAGGGCAGAGCGTGAAGGCAGCGTCATTGAGCCGTATCGAGGCATCCCCGAGACTGGCATCTGGAGCGGAGTGCGGTCGAAGCGGGGGCGGAGCGGCTGGCGACACCGCCCGCCCAGGGTACGGGTATGAAGCGCTCTCGGCTGCAAGCGACGGCAGTGACGAGGAAGTCGACGAAGCGCCAGAGTATACAACATTCGAAATGGAAACCTCGGGCGGGGGAGAGTCCGCCGAGGGACCGTCGTCACGAGGTTCTACGAAAGTCAATTTTCCACCGGATGTGGAATTGGAGCGCAGGCCGACGA
This sequence comes from Actias luna, assembly GCA_039707435.1. Classification (NCBI taxonomy): domain Eukaryota; kingdom Metazoa; phylum Arthropoda; class Insecta; order Lepidoptera; family Saturniidae; genus Actias; species Actias luna. Next base: position 18,440,354 of record JAZHAC010000001.1, on the reverse strand, counting down.
CGACCGTCGGCGGTACTGCAGCCTACCATCGTGGCCGTGTGCGGTCTATGAGCGCCTGGAGCGATATCAGCCGCTCTAGCATAAGATTCGAAGAAAGGTCAGTGAATTGAAATATGCTATAGAATTGTTTAAGTATATCTTTAGAATGTTACAGATTTTACATCCTAAGGGTTTTAGGTATCATGCTACAGAGTGTGTTGTATTGTCGGGTGCGGAAAATTAGTTGTGCTGGATATAGGAACATTCATTCATGCCGGTAGAAATCAATCGGTTTTAGATCAATTTATCTTTTTTAGGGGACTCTATATCAACTCACCAATGTTTCATATTCGGAACAATATAATCGTCCGCCATTCACATAGGAAATGCTCGACGCAACGGGACGTATTGGATCGAGATAAATCTTGGCATGCGCATTTCGAACCGAAGCTTTTGCATAAATACATCCGAAAGGCCGTTTGTGAATTCTGACTCAATGTGGACTCTATTATCGAATGTACCTGCGTACCGCACTTTTGTGCTCTTATGTAATGAAATTCATTATTTTCATATAAATTTATTGTTAAAATAGTAAAGTAATTAAAAAAATACCCTTTCGTAACTATTTACATCAATATTTATTTTTGTTAATATGTTAAATTTTTAAGCAAAAACATACTATTTGAAATCAATAAGTACACCTGTAATATTTATTTCCTTTTTATTGGAATTCTATTAAAGGTTTGAAACGTTAAATTTTAATTAATTAATTTTGTTGAATAAAATTATTTTGTTATTAACAAATAGTAATAATTTTATAAAACAGTCCAATTGCCAGACTAAATCGAGTAGTTACAAAAAAGAATGAGCTCAGAAAAATATACGAATGTTTGTAAAACACATAAAAGATTAATAAGAAAATGGCCGACTAAAGTTTGTTCTGAGATTTGCCACACAGCAAACGCGTATAAAATATAAGTACTTTTTATTATCCAAATATTCCGAATACTGCTGAATAAAATCATTCGTGTCTAACTTTTTAAAATCACATTTTCGTACCGCATGTACTCGAACTTTTATAATAATAAAGAAAAACGTAATTTATTAAAAAAACTTTTACTTTTAGGGTCGCTCTTTATTAGAATTTTATAATCGTTTAAATGTAAAAACATGATTTATAAATTTCAATCACTTTTGGTTGTTATTAGTAAGCTGGATCTTAAATACAAGTTTACGTTGAGTGTTTATTTATTCCGAACGACGGGACAAATTCTGATCGACTGAACATTGTTCCAAATAATTATAATCAATAATAATATATAATGATATATTCTCAACTTGAGGGTGGTATCTAGACAGGCGGGCGTCAGGAAAAGCCCTACCACCATGCTATGGTTTCCTCACGATGTTTTCCTTCACCGAAAGCTCAAGCTCATTGTAGGTATTTGGATTCGAACCCACGTCCCGTGACGCGGCGTTCCTGCACACTACCACTGAGCTATCATCACTTCGTGTTTTACCCGTGAACCGTGCCTGATCTACGTCTTGTAAGCGATGTCTATATCTCAAATTTCAAATGTGATATTATGTACATATGGACCGTTTATTTTGAAAGTGGTGTAAGTCCATGTTTGAGAAAAATGAGCTATCATGTAATTCATGCTTAATTTAATGTAAATTTTTTATATATAACTAGTCAGTGTTTAATTTCTCAAAAAAATCCCATGTTTTGTACAACTTAAAATCGGTCGGTAAATGAAATTGCATTATCAACAAATATAGTAACCTTTAATTTTCTCGAAACAAAAGAAAATGGACTTACACCACTTTCAAAATAAACGGTCCATATCGTGATAATCCATGAGTAGTTATCTCGCTTATTATGTGCTTGTGTATGCCTGCGATTTCATTAGCGAGGAGTTAAAACTTATTCCATATTTGTTGCCGTTTTCAATACAGCTTTGCCCCTATTGGTAGTATGATGATGCTTAATAGCACCTACAATCCAAATCCACCTACAATAAGCTTAAACTTTCGGTGAAGGAAAACATTGTGAGGAAACCATAGCATGGTGGTAGGGATTTTTCTAATGCCCGCCTGGCTAGCTACCACACACATGTTGAAAATCTGCAACAAAATACCAATAGGTGTGTTCCGGCAGTTGCACTTGAGAGCCAATTCGCTAACAGGTTTAGCGTATCTACCAACTTGGGCTGTATCGTCACTTAACATCAGATGAGATTATGACGATAACACTAAACCTTGAGTATTAAAACAAAAAGATTAGTCGATCAACAAATAATCATTTCCCCTTTATAATATTATTATAGACAATTTTGTTACTGTAAACCAATTTATAATAATAACAAAAAAAAAATCATTCAACAAGTTTCATTTACGATATTACTCTATACAATAACGAATCAAGAAAACTGTTTTCCCATTTCTCAGTTCACCACACGGCAAAGGGCATCCGTACAAATGGAAAATAGAAAAGTTTGCAATCAAATGATACCTGAGAAATCTAGAAACCTATCCAACAAGTTCTCGTAATAAAACACAGCCTGTGTATACCTGAACTCAGTTGTCGGTTATTGCAAAACTTTTATTTATATACCTTATGTGTACAATTATTATGTACACTAGTATTCCGGGACCGAGGGTTGCGAATGCGGGAATTATGATGCGAATTTATATTACCAATACTGGTTCTTTTTTAAATAGTAAGTTTAACGTTTAGGCTATAATCGTACCTGATGTTAAGTGACGATGTGGCCCAATATGGTGGATACGACAAGCCTAGTGAAGGGACTGGCTCTCAAGAGTAACAGCTAGAATACACCTGTAGCTAGCCAGGCAGGCAAAAGTTCGGTGAAGCTGTCAAAGCTTTTGGGGCTTTAAGCGTAAGTCAGTTCGAAAAAATAAAAATAGCCAGGCAGGCATTACAAATAGCCCTACCCCCATGCGAATTACGATTGTTGATATTTGAAAACTATGTAGCTTAGTTAGTACTGTGGACTGACGCTGTGTCAATAAATGTGAGTTCAAAATCCCTGCAATGAAACTGAGCTTTATAAGAAAAACATTACGGGGAAGCCATACCATGGTGCTAAGACTTTTTCTTATGTCCGCCTGGCTAGCTATCACCCTTAAGCTTAAAATCTGCTGCCAAATACTATAGGTGTGTGTATCCGGTCATGGTAACGTTAGGACTTATACAAACTGACTCAAATTATTGAAAATATGCAAAGTACATTTGCAATTTCGCCAGCAACATATCGCGTTCAAATTTATTTCTCTGCCCCAGGTGACTAGAGTCCGTTGCATTTCAAAATTAGATCCCGCAAATAATGCTCCCGCTGCGGAAGCAAAATAACTAACTATGCTTGTATTTAGACTTGTTGCTAATTTTTATCGCAGGCCTGACATGACTGTGTTTTGATTAATGTTTCCACATATAACTCTTATCAAACGTGTTATCTGAAGCAATATTCCTTGTTATATTTCTAGTTTCCTATATAATATTCAACAATTTAAGCATGGTTTGACAAAATGGACCTTGGTGACAATGCCAAACATATTTATTAATTATCATCGTGAAGACCTTATTCCGTACTCATTGTAAGAAACATGGTGTTTCCCATAACCGACTATTGAGAAATCATCCAATTTATTAACTCTCTGAAAGAATTTTTTTTACTCTTGAAAGATCTTTTACGAGTGCCCGAAATAAATTGTAAAGGGACAGAGTTTTACGCTTCTAAGCTCAGTCGATTTGATGCCCATCAGTCATTCTTTAGAATTTGATTAAATGTATAAAAAGTTATTAGTATGTTTTAAACAAAATATACTAAGAAAGAAACTCAAAAAGTCAGAAATGAGTATTTAACAGACATTTCGAAAGTGGCGCGAGTGGTAGACAGGTTGAAAGGGAATCGTTTCCCTTATTTAGAATATTTCATGAGGAAAGAGGAAAGGCATGTGGTGAGAAAAGTAATAGATACGAATTTTAAACGCTGGAAAGGATGAAGAAGCCATAGAAAAGATGGATAGAGTGCGTGAGGTATGAGATTAAAAAAGGGAGTGAATGAAGAGATGGCGGCTGATGATTGTGTAAGAAGAAAACGTATACAAAAAAAAAGACAGAAAATTTCTATATTTTTGTAAGCGCTTTCGTGTTTGACCACAATATGACTTAATGTTAAGTGACATTGTGGCCTAAAATAGTAACATCTTAAGCCTAATGGAGGGCTGGCTCTTAAGACCAGTTGCCGGAACACATTTATAGGTGCTTGTTGAACAATCTTCTACTTGCGTCATGACAAGCTTGGCGGACGTTAGTAATTCACTACCTCCACGCAAAAATGTTTGTAAGTGTATTTAAAAATATAATAAAGTAACTTTGTTTGGTAATTTGCAAAAACAATAAAAAAAAACAACCTGATATTGGACCTTCGTATTAAATTAGATCTTAGCACTAAGTCCGGGTTTTTATGTGTTTCATAATAACCAAGAACGTGTAAAGAGGAATTTATACAAAAAGGTCGGTCAAAGAAAACAAAAGTAACTCAAAAGCCCGATACAATTGCCTTTAAATAAAAAACGTTAGTAGATACTTTCTTATGCCAAAGAAAACAAGTGTTTTTGATTTCATTAAAACAACTAAACCTCGTTTTATTTTTACTAATTTCATTCGCTCTTATGTTCGAAAATAAAATTTTCCGACACGTCTCGCACTTTAAATATCCGTATACCGCTAATTTGAATTTTGAAATTGTTACTACTGTATAAGAAAGTTTAAAAGGCCCATAGCTATTGGTCATAATGAAATAAAAAAGAGTTCATTAAAACATACTTCTTTTGTAATGGAGTTATTGATGGGATTTTGATATATCAAGTTATGATTTTTATTTTTATTCATATACTATGTTACGTCGCGTGTTGTATATTATAATATTGAAGACATTTTACGTTATGTATATTGGCTATTAACGTTAAGTATAATTAATTATGAATGTAATATTGTGTATATGAATTACGTGTATTTGGGACAAGGTGTCACAAAAAAATTCTGGATAGTTCTAACAAAAAAATCACCATCTCGTTGAAGCCTAACATCTTAATTATTACATAACTCCTGACTTGGCTGCATGGTCTTTTTACCTTTGTCCACTTAAACAGGAAATAATTAAAACAAAAGAAAATATTTCCTTATGCAGATAATGAAATAAACCGTAAACATTTTTGCTCTTCAATGCTTTACCCGTTGAATGAAAATATATTAACTGATTCAAATTAGACTCTAATACAAAGTTGTATGAAAATCTATCATCATACGCTTAATCGTTCGTCGAATACTCGATTATTGTTCAAAATGATGCGCCGCCGGCAGAACAGAGGCTTGAAGCATTTGAAATAATGGATCTGCCATTCGACCCACTTCGTTATTAGGCTAAAGTGAAAATCAATTTTGAATATACACTTATAAAGAGGTGTGTAAAAATAGGTAATGTGTTATCAAGTGACATGTTTTATTCACATCTAATACCCATGGCGTTTTGGCGAAATAGTTAAATACAATATTGTTTATGACTTCTTCAATATTGAACTCTCATGAATGCATAACTGAAAAATGTACAGACTCCGCATGATGCTCAGTATAACGCTTAGTTTTATTAAATTCTGATTTGCTGAGTCGTGGAGCACAATAATTATGTTGCAACCATAACATTCACCAGTGTCCTTAGCCAAGTTATCGTTCTGCAATTGATAACGTAAAGAGGTAAGAAAAAAAAACGGTGTGGGTTTAAGCCTATTCTATAGTACTTAACTATACCTCTCGATGCTTACCCGAATGAGTGTCACACAAAAAGGTCGCGGATTAGAATTTCGTAGCACTCCCATAACAAGTAGCACTTTAAAACCGTATGGGATGATACATGTCCAAATGACTTTGACATTCTATGTAGTAAGTCACCCAATACTCTCTTTGTTGTTCTTACGTTAGCTGTTGAAATACAACAGATTAGGAACACAGATGTCTCGCTCTATGTGTATTCAATAATGTACAGAGTTCGTAGAGATAATTATGCGATTGGTCGTGACTACATGCTCTTGGTGTTTCAGAACGAAATTTTACGTTGGGAAATGTATTTATGTGGGTATGTGGGACTCACCCGGTGCTAAACGCCGGGAATAACCACTAAAACTCCACGGCCGTTTGTCGCCTTCCTGGGGCAACGTAGGTCCATGCATACAATTATCGCGTCACCCCAGTGACCGGCCCTGTCTGGTGGTAAGTCGGGCCCCATTCGGGCAGCCTGGCAAGCTGACCTTGCAGTCAGCCGGACTGATGCAATGAGCTATAGCATATCTAGCTACTATAATGAAAGAAAATGTTTTTATTTAACTAAATTGATAGTACATGGCATACAAATAATCTGTAAACCGCCGCACTAGGAAATTAATCCTGTGCCGCCGATAATTGACCGAAACCAAGTTACAGAGTTTATATCGTGTTAGTGCCGTAAGTGAACCAAGTGGAAAAGAATACAATAAGAAAGACAGAGAGAGACAATCTTCTTAGCTAACCACGGATTCACCGTTTGGGTATCGGGTTCATCGAGTGGTAGACAGGGAAACTCCGAATAATTCCCGAGACTTGTGACACGCGTGTAGGTTTAAGCGGCCCCTTTTCGGAGCGCGTGTACTCATTTTCACTATTCGTGTTTCTCTTCTTGGCCAGCCAAATTTGTTAGGAGCCAGGTAGCGCTGCTGTAGAAACACGTACTTACTTATCGTAATTTACTGCAGTATAGGACAGGGCAAGATTGCTGGCAAAACTCTCTCTTCTACTCCGACCGCGTATAAATTAACTACGTAACCATTCCTGTTCAGGTTATTTAGTCGCTTGTAGTTTTTTTTAATAGCGTGACCTTTTGGAACATTTGTTTCCTATCGTACAAATAACTAAATCAGTACAATATGTTTCGATGTTCTAGAGAAATTAAATCGATCCAGATCCCAAAATCCTCTCGGATTTTATAATGCTAGATAATTATAACAGATGTACACACATACAAATCATACCTGTGATTGTATAAATTTTGCAGGCTAGCAACATTAGTTTCCCTTTTTTATTTTCATTTATTTTTTTATTTCTATGCTTAATTTGATTGTAATATAATTCGCTGTTTTGTTTATTAAGATCATATTATTTCTTTCTCTATATCAAAATGTGTCTGAATTTACGATGTCCTAGTAATCGCCGATGTTTCTTGATTGTATTACGCTTATCCTAAAAAGAAATGAGGTCTAATTTCCATCCTCTTTAAAAAAAAGATTAAGGCAACGGCTGAATGAATATAAAATGTTTCGTTTCAAAATCTATTCGGTATAAATTGAATGTTGATGTTAAACCTTGCAAAAGCTTGGGCATGTTCTAAATTGAATTTACAGGATACATTTTTAGAGGAACGGTGCACTCCTGAAACTAATCTGTCATTAGTATTTAGATTCTGTATCGTAATTCAGGCTAAATGTTGTTATTCAGTCTATGTCGGTTCGTGGTGTCATACACACCTGTAATTGATTTATAGGACTTGAAAATAAAGCTTTTGTTTTTTTTTCAGCATTGTAGAGTTTTTATACAGATTACGTTAACATCTAGGTTCACATGTTAACTTAATCTTAAGTCTAGGTATCTTGGAGACCAACGTATGATAAATTATCCACCTTAACACTCCCGTCGAAAACGTACAGAAATCTTGTGAGTTATTATTCGCTTTAACAAGATGCCAGCTATACATCTGCCAGTGTCAATAATTAATTCCCTCAACAACATGAGTCAATGTGCAAATTATTCATAACCTCTCCAATGCTAATTCATTACTGTCTGTCTAAATAATTTAACTTCAGCAAACTTATGGCCACTGTATTAAAATTTATTCGCGTTTTGTATTTTTTATAGCAGTTCGATTTAATTACCAAAAATAAATAACTATTGAGTACAAAAAAACTTTTAAAGGCTTGTTGAATTGAAACTTTTTATGGCAGGGCTTTGAAATTCTTATCGGCAACATTTTGTGTGACGCTCGTTAGGGTAAAGTCGGCTCGAGGTGACAAAGGAAACAAGAGAGATACAGTCAAGCTTCACGCATCGTTTAAGCACGCACCGTTTTTATTGTTTTCTCTTCCGCTAACAATTGTAAAAGAAGTCCGCTTGTCCTGGTGCTAAGGTTATGAAATATAGAATACAACAATGTATGAATTCAAAATTAATTCGCAACCTCATATACAGATTTCTATTTAAAAACTATTACAACAGAATGAAATCATTGCAGTACTATTTTTTACAGGTCTGTTTGCTAACCGATTTTGATTTATTTTTGCAGTTTATAGGTTTTTGCGTCCTGGCCACAATCTCATCTGATATGAAGTAACGATGTGGTACAAGATGGTGCACATGCTAAGCCTAGCGGAGGGACTGGCCCTCAAGTGCAATCGTCGAAACACACTTATAAGAATTTGGGGGTAGATTTCCAAGTTGTGGGTGCTAGCTGTCCAGGCGGGCATTAAATAAAGCTCTACCACCATCCAAATCATATGTCATTATAATTATTAAAGTCCCCCAATAGATACATTTGTGTTGTATTATAAACAATTTATGTAGGTTTTACACAAATAAAAATATATTATCGAAATAAAAGTAATTTAAACGGATTTTACCGCGGTTTTTTATCAATTTCGATCTCGACGTCTCGAAAGTTTTTCTACCTTCTTGGTAACGGGGTGGACTGAGGTGTAGGTTGTCCAGAAAATTTAATGTTACAGTGTCTACATTCAGTTTAAGTAAGTTTAATTTCAATGAGTAATATTAGAGTAAACATAAGAAATAAAAAAAATATTATTTTTATTTGAAATAACTAATAGAACAATACTTAACATAACTTTATTTAGAATGAGCTATGAGAAGCTTTATTGTGCTTACCTCGCGCCAGGCTTAACACAATATAACAAACTTAGGACTGGCTGTGTATCTTAAATAATTATTTATCTTAAGCGCAGAAACAACAATGTACTTATAGTGTTGAGTTTATGAGGAAAATAAATTTATTACGGCGCGAGATAAAACTCGAACGTCCGTTTCTTTGCAACAGGAAGTGTGGTGAAGATAAGAATCGGATGGGAGATGAACAGAGAAGGGGTAATTTGCTTATTAATAATAGTTTTGATAAGCACTTCTGTTACGTCATGGTCAGGAGCAAACTTAATATACGCAGTGAACGACCAAGAAACAGTTATAGAAAATAATTCGCTGTTTTAATTTTACAGATTTAAGTTTTATAATCAGTATGTAGACAATGGTATTTGTTATAACTTTGTAGATTTTTTTTCCTTGAACGATGTATGGCAAAGGGTTATGAATATAGTAAAATCCAAAAACAGCAATGACCGTTGTTAAATAAATAATCCAGCGACGGTCGTCGTTGTTCTATGATGATTGCGATCCAGTCACACAAAATTAATTATCTTGAAGCGATGATAGCTCAGTTAGTAGTTTGTACGAACGCCACGTCAATAGACGTGAGTTCGAATGATACAATGAGCTTGAGCTTTTGGTGAAGAAGCATCCTGATGAAACCATAGTATGGTGAGCAGAGCTTTTACTAATATCCACCTGGCTAGCTACCGCCTTCAAGATGAAAATCTCCCGCCAAATATCGATAGCTGTGTTCCGGTACATGAGTGCCAGCACCTCCACTAGGCCTAGCGTGTCCACCATCTTGGGCCACATCGTCACTTAATATCAGGTGAGATTGTGGCCATAACGGTAAAACTTAAACATAAAATAAACCTTTAAAATTATATCGAAAATAAATGCAACCTATTACAATATATTTTCCATTACACAAATGAATACGTTAAAGTTAGCTATTCGGTAAATAAATGGTACATATTCAATAGTTTTCATATACATTCACCGCAGACCGCATACTCTCATTAGTGCAAACATTTATTTGTGACGTTCATTAACTATAGAATAATAAATATTATCGAACCGTGAATTACTGTACCTAACCATGCCGTATATAGCATATAACTACCTATTACCTACATCTAGTGTCGATGAGATATTAAATTATGACATAAAAAGAGTTGGACGATTTCTAAGAGACTGCCTATCTTTCAAATAGAAAACCTCTTTGAATTCGTCCATCCCTTAATACGTTAAATGTCCTGGAAGTGTTATGTGTTGAATGACGATGTTTGTTCCCGTTTAAACCGAAGTTGCGGTTTAAGCCGGATGAGTATTATATGGATTAGCTACTAATAATTAATTAAAAAAAAAACACGCGGTAGTACATACCCAGCTTCAAGCTTGCAACGATGAGTGTTTTATAAAATCAATCAAACTTACGTTTTCTACCACACTTTATTTACGCCTCATTGACACACGACGTGCTTAAAAATACTGGTTATAAGACATTAAGAGAGAAAACTGGTGCGTGTTAAAATTATACGATAAAAGTGAATAGGTAATAGTGAAATGTCCGTATTGATTATTATAAATGCGAAAGTGAGTTTGTTTGTTTGTCACGCTTTCACGCCTAAACCGCTGAAGCGGTTATGACAAATTTTGACATACAGATAGATGGGACCTTGGAGACGGTGATAGGCTACTTTTACTCGCAAAAAACTTTTTGGAAGTGGGCTAAAGAGAGGGATAAACTTTATATGAAACTTTCTATTGTGTCATCCGATTTGTTGTCAAAATCAATATTATCGCAAGCGAAGCCGTCGGTAAAAGCTAGTACGAAATATAACTATAACGAATAGGCATGCTACATGCGGTGTTTATGCCGATATTGATAGCGACTGATGCGTCATGCTCTCTCATGTAACGCTGCTGAGGGAGTATAGCGGTGACGCGTTGACTATATATTTCTCGTTCTCTTAGACTCATTCAATATCCACAAAATAAAGTGCTAGGCACATTTTTTTTTTATAGTAAAGGCTTAGCGTTATGGCCATAATCTCATCAGATCTTAAGTGACGATACCACCCAAGTTGGTTGACACGCTAAACCTTTGGAGGAACTGGCTCTCAAGTGCAATTACCTATTGGTATTTGGCGGCAGATTTTCCACACTTGAGGGTGGAAGCTAGCCAGGTAAGCATCAGAAAAAGCCCTACCACCACTTTATGGTTTCCTCACGATGTTTTCCTTCACCGAAAGCTCAGATAGAGCGTAGATTTGCTCCATTTTGACACTCTGTCGTCATCGTTCACGGCGGCAACTAGTCTCATTTCTTACGGACCGTCTGCGTCAGACGCACATGAGATAAAATATCTAAGAAGTCGAGCGTTATCTCGAGATATCGAGACTGTCATTTTCAAAGTGGCGGAATTGGCAGAAAAGCACAAAAAGAATGTTTTTTATTTGTATGTCCAAAAATCAAAATTCATTCTATATATATTTGTTCTTATCTAAAAAACAAATCGGACAAAAACATGGATTGGATATAATTATACACGTAAATATACAGCTACAAAAATTGTGCTTGGATATCGTGAGATCTGTCCGGCACTACAAATCTCATGTGAGTTCGTGCTCTTTCCTTACCGCTCCCCACCTACCCACTCCCACCTAAGACGCGATACGGCGGTAACGGTCAAAGTATAGTTATCCCGTCCAAGTTGATGAGTAGCCATCTATTAACAATATATTTAACTAAAATTCTAGCTGTTAGATTATTCACGTTCTATAGCAAATAGTTTTATTTCTCGGGCTTAAACAATGAAAGCGTTAATATGCATCCTCTGTATACAAAAACTGTGTTTATTTAGTACAGAAAAAAAACACAGAGTACCTATATACCTTTTATCTAGAAAAAAAAAGTATTTTTGACCGATTTTCTAACTTTCTCAATACATCTTCACTCCTACCTGTGGTAGCGTGATGTCAAATAAATCTTTCTCACTGATTGGCCTATTAAATGCAATTAGATTAGCGCGTCCAAACAAACTTTTCCCCGTTATTATCAATATCTATACTGATATTATAAATGCGAATGTCAGTTTATTTGTTTGTTCCGCTTTCACGCCTAAACAGCTGAATCGATTCTGATGAATTTTAGTATAGAGATAGACAGGACTCCGGAGACGGAGATAGTCTAATTTTTCTTGCGAAAAAATTATTGGAAGCGGGGTAAAGAGAGTCCCAACTTTTCCCAACAACAAAATCTAATTTAACGCGAGCGAAGCTGCACGTAAAATCTAGTATTGATATAATTGAATTTGATAATTTGATACCGGTGTATTTATGAAAACAGTTTATATGTATTTAAAAGGGAGAAGAGATGGATGCGGTGCTGCACGACGCGACGTGACGGCAGTCTGACAGTGGGTAGGGTCTGGAGGCAGTGGGCGAGCCGGTGGGCGGGCTTGCCCCGGGGCCGCGGGCCCGAGTATCACATTTTGCGAAACCGGCTTCAGCGCTGAAAATCACATTTAGTCTTACAGACGCTGTGAAACGCACGGCGATTGCGTGAAGGACTTTCGTTCGCCCCGCGAATCGCATTACGTACCCGTGCGGATATACTCGTGTGTATAAAACGATTTAATTGTACGGAAAACACAAACAAACAATATAATAGTTTAATTAAAAACAAAACAATTCTCTCTGAACTAATTCGATTAAAACAAATATACAGATATGAAACTCTTCAATATTATTTGCCTTATATAACTTTGTGCTGTTCGTTTTATTCAGTGTTTAACTGATTTGGAGTTAGAAAACGATATATAATTTATATATGGACTTATCGGGTTTGTACTATTATCAAAACTATAAAAAAAAAACATATATAAATTCGTTACTAAACACGAATTTTGTAGCTGAAAACAATGCGAGTTGATACTGTTATTATTCAAATTTTAATGCAAGTAAATTTATTTGTGTTATTTTAAATAGATAAATTAGTAACTATTTACTTAAAAAACACGATATTCTGTAGTAATTGCACTTTGAAAGATAAATCTATAATTATTTTTTTATGTTTAATACCGAGTAAATTTATTTCTTTATTTTTAATATTAGCGACTTTTTTTTATATTAGAAGCACGTTTTATATTTATTTTTTATTTTTTAGTGAGCATGCACACATCTTTGAGATTAAATGGAACGAGACAAGAACTCTGTAGTGGGGAATAGAGTGATGTAGAGCACCGTAGTGCTTGAAACAGATACTCGTAGTACGAGCGCAGGTCGCGGCGCACTCTACCTATTTAGTAAATACCTCTACGTAGGTAACCCATAGATATTATACCTATTATACTTATACAATTATAAATAAACAATATTCTAGAACTATATATGACGGCGACAACATCCAACGTGTTTATCTATAAGGGATATAATAAAAAATTTATGTTTCCCTTCGAATCCTCACTGCTACCGAGGTTTATATGGACGCCATAAAATATTACACTTAACTTGCATTGACGTCAACGATCCGTGTATTTTAAAGTCGGATTATTGACGGAAGGGAATTCGAATATGCAAACCGCGGACCTCGAAGAGAGGTCAGAGATTTTAGAGAACGACCGCTAACAAAATGCTAACGTATTACACAGCGTATCAATTCTTAAAGATGTCACGCTTTGAAAACACCTGCGTATTTTTTATTTTTCCAGTTATCCCATTCTATTTGTTTCCAAACTTTACTCTCAAAGTATGTAAATACAATGTCATCATGTCATGTCATAAAATGTAAAATAGACGATGTCATCTTATTGATATCGATGGATATTGTAATACTATTTTTTGTGTTATTTGAAGGGGTAAGGATGGATACCTACGTCCTTTTAATTATTTCGTGGTTCGTTTGCGAGACATAATGTTTTAAGTTAGGTAATAATGCTTTATTAATAAATATTGTTGCAGTAATGTTGTGTTAGCCAACTGAGTGCTGTATTGCAACTGAACTTATATAAAATATAAATAGTTTGCAAAATCCAAAAGTGCAGGCCGCATAATGTTTTTTAGCATTATTAAAATTAATTTATTCTTATTAACGATTATTCAATTTATTCTTAGCGACATCACGGGTATATTTAAAAAGAAAATACCATATTCAAGGAGTTAAATTTATTTATTTATTTTATTTTTTATTTATTATAATAATTAGATAAATGTTTAAAAAAAGCTCATACAATAAGCTTCTATTTCTCTAGCTAATGCTAGAGAGTTCATAAAAAAAAATACAAATCAAGTAAACTGAGAACACCAATCGATCCATCGTACATCCTAACTACTTATACGGATGAACGGCTATGGCAAAATATTTACAAATGTGTTTTTTTTTTTTTTGTTATAATTATGTTTAGTAAAAGGCTTGAAGTGATATAAACTTCATGGAATGTAGATCCTTTGTTGTAACAGTATATTTTTATAATAAAATAGTAAATTACATTATATGGAGGAAAAGAAAAGGCGTGCAATTATTAAAATTATACGATTTCATGGTGTTGAATAGCAGATACTATGTAACTCTAAATTAAATGTCTACGCGTGGAATATTACATAATAATGTACGTGATCGTTCATTATTTCATTATTTTTTCACAATAGCGATGTATTTCTACATGATTCTGCTAGCGTTACGTCAATGGTATAGTTTGCCATATTAAATTTTGAAAAAGTTCAAGCAATGCTTAAAAAAATTATAAGCTCTTTCGTTAAAAGTGGCCACGGTTTTTTTTATTTATTGAAGGCTTAGTCGCTAACGCAACTATATCGTCATGTACCAAACAATCAAATAAATACATTAATAAATCTATTTAACAATATTTGAAGCTACTTTTTTTCTCTAGTGATTTCGGAGACAGAGTTAGATAATAAGGAATTACATAAACCAACGTGTAACGAACCAGAAGCATTGATCGCATATCTTATACATTCGCCTCGAATACTTTCTGCCAAGATGTGAAGTACATCGTCGATGAGTCCACAAATTTGGCAAAGACAAGATGGCACTTTACGCATCATTAAGGTGAAATTATACCATGGTATATCACGCTTTGTTGAAATTCAAAATGCTTGTTTCCACATTATATATATAATCCAGTGGACTTAGACATAATAAAAGAAAACTTCTATAATAACATTAATATTATATTACACAGGTTACGTGTATTTTATATCGAAGTAATTAGAATTGAAAAACTTAAGTAATGTTATTAAGGTACAATGAATTATTTTTCTTATGAAATGAAATATAAGTGCGAGGATTTCCAGTAATTTTGGCTTAATTATTGAAACTTTGCTAACTAGATGGCGGCAACCTTGTTGACAGGGTTCAACGAGTTTTTGTGGGAATTTGAAATACATATTCCCTGTTATTATTTATCACTAGACGTGCCCGCGACTTCGTACGCGTGGAAATAAAAATTAATCAATCGTTTTTGCCCATTTCTGTATTTTTTTTCAATACAGCTTTCCTCGTATCGGTGTTAGATGTGAAATAACCTTTACCAATGGTCGCTCTATGAAATAGACAAATATTTTCACACTTTTCTATTTTATAATATTAATATAGATTAACTTCATATGTGCACCATAACCAAACTGGATCATACGAAACGCTGTATTAATAACATTATATAGAACCAAATAACATCAATAAATAAATGGAAACACCATGATCTGATAAATAAGATCTCTCGGTAGACGTTCACAGCTTAACAATGTTGAAACGGAAATGAAAATAGTGTTTTTGTTATTAAACAATAAATTTTACAACGATATGCAATACTGAAAGAAAAACAGTATGATTCTAAAAAGAAACTTGAAAAATTTAGCGAGAAATCGAATCTATAGTTAAAGACTATCCGTAATTTACAAAAAAATATACTGTGAGATAAAACAAAATTTCCCTGATAATAAAGATATCACGAAAAACTTATGAGCTTAAATAGTCTGATACGTTTTTGTAGAATTGTTTAGGGTTATGGATTTGAAATGCTAGATCTATTTTTGGACAAAAGATGGGTTTATCTATACAGGGATACATTAACTCCAGAGTTTGAGTGGCATATGTATTTATGCAATGATAAAAATGTTTCCTTTTAACTTGGTATTGTTATGAAATTCAAAAGCACATACCTTGTGTATAATCAATACATACTGCACTAAAGAATTTAATTAGAATTTATAAGTATAGAGAATTTAGTAAGTTATTTGTTGGGTTATGTGATATTATCATTCATATAAATGTTTAAATATTTGTAAAGCAACTATTTTGTACGGTTAAAGTTCTCAAAATTGGCAAATAAGCCTGTGTAGTAAACAAAATGGTATCCCGAATGCATACAAACCCGTTATTTAGTTAGTTCTTGAATGTTATAGAATCAAAAACGAAATATTACTCCCTTTTCGTACGCATGACGTGGAGAAAGGTTACATATTAACACTCTTGTAGATTCAATTTGGGAATTTGTTTTATTTACACCTTCATTTATTGAGATGACGGAGTCACGAATTGGCTTGACAGTCGTATTTTTCTCTTCACCCTGAGCCGATTTTACGAGCGGCCCTCTGAAACTATCTACTCTATGGGACATCAACTAAATATATTCCTAGTCGAGGTAAATACATTTACTCGACCCTCAATTGGTGATCGATTGTCATCAGTAACACTCGAAATAACTATATTACAATACATAAATGTAGTGTTTAGAAGCGATGATAGCACAGTGGTAGTGTGTAGGAACGCCGCGTCATGGGACGTGAATTTGAATCCAACTATGGTTAGCTTTAAACCATATTCTCACCTGAAGTTAAATGACGACCCAAGATAGTAGAAACGCTAAACCTGTGGAGGAACTGGCTCTCAAGTGCAACTGCCGGAACACATCTATTGGTATTTGGCAGCAGTTTTTCTACTTGAGGATGGTTGCTAACCAGGCGTTAGAAAAAACCCTACCACCATTCTATGGTTTCCTCACGATGTTTTCCTTCATCAAAAGCTCAAGTTTATTGTAGGTGGATTCGAACTCACGTCCCTTGACGCGAAGTCGCACACATATCACTGAGCTATCATCGCTTGAGCGTGAACTTTCGCTGAATTGTGAGGAAACCATATCATTGTGGTAGGGCTTTTCTAATACCCGTCTGGCTAGCTACCACCGTCAAGTTTAAAATCTGACGTCAAATACCAATTGGTGTGTTCCGGTAATTGCCCTTGAGCGCCAGTCTCTCCTATAAAGGCCGGCAATGCCTCTGCGATTCCCCTGGAGTTGTGGGTGTCCGTGGGTGGCGGTGATTCCATAGAAAAACACTATACAAAATAGAGTCCATTAGATCTCTGCATTACTAGATTGCTATATGATATAAAAAGTATATTTAACAACTACTCGTCACTCGCCCATCGCGCTGAGCACAGAAAAGTAAATCGAAAAAAATCGCTGAGGGACAATAGCTGATGCCATTAGGTATCTACGTACGTATCAAAACTAAGTATCCATCTACCATTTACGAACGTCTCTGCTTCGTACGATCATACCTCATCTCGTTAAGTTCAGTAGTTTAGACGTGTTTGAGCTTCAAACTTCTTATGCTAACGAGCAGCAAAAAGTCAGACGGCCCGTCTGATGGTAAATGGTTACTGTTGCCTATATACCACACCAGGAGTGTTACAGTCATGTTTCTGACCTTGGTGTAAATGGGTGAACCTTTATTTTGCGACAGTCTAAACCCATGGGTGGTCGCTTACCGGTCGGGCAAAAACTCTACCACCAAGTTTTGATGGATTAAGGATTACATGGTTAACCTTCACCAAAGCCAGAGGTGAGACCATCAAACTCCAGGGCCTCGTGGGGCTGAGGTTGGCTTGGGTAACACGGGTGGTATTCGATATATGGACCGTCTATTTTGAAAGTGGTGTAAGTCCATTTTTGAGAAAAATGAGCTATCACGTAATTCATGCTTAATTTAATGTATTTTTTTATATATAACTAGTCCGTGTTTCATTTCTCAAAAAAATCCCATGCTTTGTACAACTTAAAATCGGTCGGTAAATGAAATTGCATTATCTACAAATGTAGTAACCTTTAATTTTCTCGAAACAAAAGAAAATGGACTTACACCACTTTCAAAATAAATGGTCCATATATCCCTTACACCCCAATATTTGTAACACCGCTTTATTCCTATGTCAATGTAAATAAAACTGAATGTTCCTTTGTCCGTTTGCCCTCTATACGTTTCTAAACCATTCATCCGATTGTGATGAAATTTTGATGAGTTATTCAACGTCCGTACGGAAAGCATTTTAGCCGAAATAAGAACACTTTTTATTCATTAAAATGCTTGCCGAGTACAGGTAACGCTGAGAGATTTTATTTCTCTGGCTTTAACAATGAAAGCGACAATCCTCATACGCAAAAACTGTATATATTTAGTACAGAAAAACAAAGCATAGGGTACCACGTAACTTTTATCTAGGGAAAGTATTGTAATATAGAAAAATGTCTACGAACTGTCTACCGCCCAATAGACGAAAGTCTCGAGATAAAATCGCGGGCACTGTTAATATAAACTGTGGATTTTTTTTTACGTGGGAAAATGTATTAACAGACTGAGAGGGGTATGTGGGACTCACCCAGTTCTAAGAGACAGGAATTCCCACTAAAATCCCACGGGCGTCTGTTGCCTTCCTGGGGCGACACGGGTCCGCATACAATTTTGTTCGCGTATATATATATATATTTTAATAGTTTTTATCCCTTTTATTGACATTTTTTTAATACAGCTTGGCTTCTATCGGTTATAGCGTGATGATTAATAATCTGATGGCTCCTCCATGATCGTTCCATTAAATATAAATTTTTAAATGATTTTTGAATTACTATTAAATACAAAAATAATTTTTGAAATGTAACTAGTTATGCATAAGTTTAGCGCGTTCAAACAAACTGTTCCGGGTTACTTACCGGCGATTAGCGCTAACTGTTAAAATACATTAGTACGTTACAAAATACATGATTATTACAAATAAACAATAATCCCTTTGGGTGACTTGACCATTCAACATTTATAGAATTATGTAAATATATTTTATTAAATATATATTTTATTTTGGCATAAAAATCATAACCTTTAAATCTAATAATTATAGCCATTTTCAATTATCATCTCTATTGATTTAAGCGATGATAGCCCAGAGGTAGTGTGTACGTACTCGCCGTCAAGAGACGTGAGTTCGAATCCACCTATAATGAGTATGAGCTTTCGGTAATGGAAAACATTGTGAGGATACCTTTGCACGGTGGTAGGGCTTTTTCTATTGCCCGCGTGACTAGCTTAAGCTGAAAATCTGCCGCCAAATATCAATAGGTGTGTTTCGGCAGTTACACTTGAAAGCCAGATCCTCCAGAGGTTTAGCTTGTCTACCAACTTGGGCCGTATCGTCACTTAACATCAGGTGAGATTATGCCCATATCACTAAACCTTAAATATAAAAAAAAACAACAATTTACTACTCAATCATTATTTGTTAATTCGCTATGACGAGTGATTTTATTTTTTATCTAATAATATAGGATGGAAACTGGGCAGCGTCCGCGAGTCAGTTCACGTTTTTCCTTTTAACTGCACAATATTGTAAAATGTATTCTTAGTATTATCGATTCCCCCAGTAGGGCCTCGAAATAGTACAAAATCAGTCTCCTATTCCGGTCATAAGTTAATAAGTTAGTACATAAATATTTGACAATGCCACTGATCTGCTAAGTCTTATGGTCCGCCCAGCATAAAACAAGAGGATATCCGTAAATATATCTTTGCACTCAAAACAGGACTCAATTGACCGTAATACACAGAGTCAAAAATCGAACATTCATGAAAATTTAAGGATGTCCTTGTAAAGTATAAAACTATTTTTCCCTATTTTTTATAGATAAGAGTAAAGTTCGCTAAAATGTCATTAAACTCTTTAACATAATCAAAATGACACTAATTAATATAACATTAGATAGAAACGTATTTATGTATCAATCGACAACCAGAAATGACTGACAAAGGCAATATTATCGCGAGCAGAGTCGCGGGTAAAAGCGAGTATTCTGTACGCATAAATATACGGTCCTCGACTTTTAAATTCATAACTCTATGACCCGTCAATACGTAGACAATAGAAAAAGATATTATCAGTTCCATTATAATAAAATATATAAACTCGGGTACTAGGTACATTTTTAACGTCTCGTCACTGATAAGACCATTTACAGTTATAATGAGCAGCCCTTTATAATCATTTGAAGAAACGAGCTTTATTAATAAATGTGAGTAAATCGATTCATTTCAACTTGGATATGAATGATACGAAATGTTCGCGTTCCAGAATTCGCATTATATTATATGGTAATGTTCAAGCGACTCATTGATGTGAATTTCCACTCATCGAGCATCAATCCGACACACCGAGTTGCATTCTTATAGAAATACTGTTCGGTATAACTTTTTTTTTAAATTAAATATCAAATGCTTTTTAAATCGAAGGGCAGAATATATAGTTCCGTTATAAGACATGTCATATTGTATGAGCTAGTAAGAAAACGGATGAGTGTCGATTACTGTGTTGAGATGGATGTGTGATGTTACAAGAATGAATATAGTCAGGAATGGTAGAGAAGTTGAAAGGGAGTCATTTGTCTTGGCGTGGACATGTCATAATAAGAGAGAAGAGATGAAGAGCATGTAATGAGAAAAGTCATGGATATGAATGTTGAAGGATGGAACGGAAGAGAGAGATCGAGGAAAGTTTGGATAGAGTGTGTGAGGAATGAGATGAAAGTAAAGGGAGTGATATATTATTATTATAAACCTTTATCTATCTCTAACATTTACAAACTTGAAACTATAAATATACCTTACAGATAATATCGTTGTCGCTTCTGTACAGAATCATCATATCTCTGCGACCTCACATATATAGATATCAGTGGCGAAGAGTGGAAATCTGAAAAACGGAAGTCGGAGCAGAAAAAAAAGTTCTTATCTAACATAATATATACTGGTCTACACTGAATATATGAACTCTGATAGACATTAAATTAGCTTACATAATAATATATGAATAAGATGAAAATTATTATAAACCACAGTACTTTTTGTATATACAACCAAAAACTGTATTGTATAGAAGAATCAAATCGATTCAATTTATCACTTTAGCACGTTCATTCAAATGTCAAGATAATCTTCCTTCGGTCACTGATAAATCGTTTTCAGAATCATTCGAACTCGAGACGGTATTGAAGTGTCTTTAAAAAAATACATCAACTGTTAATTGGTTTTTATCTTATTCGTAGACGTTTCAATCTAAGACAATAAAAACGGAAAAATAATAATATAACAACTCTATTTCAAAAGCTGTTTTTATAGGTTCTCTGTGCTAGGCTGTGCCTTCTACTTCGTTCGCATGGGACTGAAAATTATTTAACTAATTTACAGCCAATGTTACCCAGAGATAATATAAAATTCTAATGGTGTAACAATTTTTTAAATCTATCCAGTAGATTTTTATTTTATTCGTTACAAGCAAACATACAAATCTTTCCTCTTTATAATATTAGTGTAGATAGATAGGTTTACCTTTACGGCTACAATCTCACCTGATATTAAGTGTCGATTTGGCTCAAGATGGACACGCTAAACGTAGTGGGGGCTCTCAAGTTCAACTGTCGAAACACCGTATGTATTTGGCGGCAGATTTTCATCTTGAGGATGGTATAGCTAGCCCGGCGGGCATTAGAAAAAGCCCTACTACCATGGTGTGGTTTCACCACGATGTTTTCCTTCATCAAAAGCTCAAGCTCATTACAGGCGGATTCGTACTCACGTCCATTGACGCGGCGGTCATACACACTACCAATTGCGCTATCATCGATATATTTATAGTACTACCTATTGCCTATAATTTCCAAAAGACATTTATCATAGACACTCATTCCGATAAGTTATTGATTTGATGTATACATTTAATTTCTTGTAAAACTCGTCTCGAACTGAAAACAATTATTTTACATTGATAATTTAATCTCATCATGGTCGATTACGTTTCATTCCGATAGAATTCGAATTCCGTTTTTGACGATGGTACGGAAGAGAATCTGATTAGATTCACGACAGAAAGTTTTAAATCGAGTTTAGAACGGAATAGATCCCTTAGAGATATCGAGTTTTCGATTACTATATCAATTTTTATTGTTTATAGTACCGCATTCAAGTTGCAGCACTGTATTTAATAATGACCATAGTACAATATATATTTAAAAAAAAACTGTTGATTGAGAGATATATGCAACCCGAGAGTCACGAGTCACTGTGAACAGGACTTTCGCCATATATCTACATGGTTGTCTGAAATGATTAATGTAAAAGTTATTAATTTATTTATTTCAGGATGTAATTTATTTATTTTACGTACAGATGGATGAGAACTTTGAAAAAGCTTTTTTCTTAGTTAACTCCTACTATCTCTCAACTACCTGCCTACCAAATTTTACCTGTATGAATACGATTCCGCCTGGCTACCAACCACACTCGAGTTGAAAATCTGCCGCCAAATACCAATAGGTGTGTTCCAGCAGCTGCACTTGAGAGCCAGTTCCTCCGCAGGTTTAGCATGTCTACCAACTTGGGCCATATCGCCACTTAAGATCAGGTGAGATTATGGCCATAACGCTAAGCTTTAAAGGACATCGCATGATGTAATAAAGTTACATACGAAGTTTATTCCTCTACTGACCCCATCGCCTTAAAAGCCTGGCCGTAATAAGTTTTTAATCTGTACCCGTTTCTAGAATCCCATCTATTTCTATGCCAAAATTCATCATAGTCGATTCAGCGGTTTAGGTGTCAAAGCATAACAAACAAATAAATAAACTCACTTTCGCATTTATAATATTAGTTGGGATTACATGGCTATCCACTTATGTGTTGACCACTCTGAAACTACTCCACGGGTTTTTAGCAAATTTGACACGGAAATATTAGTATTATTATAAGTAAAATTACCGTAGAGAATGATACAATTCGGTATGAGAATAAAAGGTAATACATTTGTGAACTGATTTGAAAATAAAGACAATGCTATCAAGCTTTAATAACTATATGAATACTGTGTGATAATAATAAATATACTTTATGCATTAATATAAAATATGCAATATTAAAAATACGTACTAAAGTTATAAGACATTTAATTCGAGTGCCCACCTGAACGAAGTCGCGGGACCAACGAGTTAATATTAAGACACGGGAAACTATTATATGAAATAATACCGAGTCAATTCTAGTTTCTACAAGGAATTACACTTTGAAAGGTTTTCAAAGTGGAAAAGTTTAAAACCCTAGATGCACCGGAAGTAATATTTTTTTTATCAAACAGAAGGGTTTCTTTATTTGTTTAGAAGAGAAAATAAATTATGAACTTATAAGTGTTATATTTATTGAACAGCGGTATGCTTTTATCATTTATTACTTGACTTATTACCATTAATAGACGAATTTTGAAATGTAGCTCTTAAATAAATGCGTGATATTTTATGTTCCCGCAAATTTATTAAAAATAATACAAATTATAGACATTACTTTATAAGTTAATATTAATTAGCCTTTTATATTTATTCATCTGTGATACATGAAACAGAGATATATTATATAATTATAATACGTACATATTTTAAGAGGCTACGTCGTTTCGATATGTCTATTTAACAGTAGTTTATAATTTAAAAAATACTGTACTTATTTGTTCCTACTATAAATATATAACTCTACTAGATCTTCATATACCAAAAAAAGTAACAGTACGTAAATGAAGCGACAACTTTCACTATTTTTAAAAGTTTCATTATTTTGTCACGCTAATTACAGACGCCTCCAAATATTGTCTTTTTCCCCTTTTTACTATCGACTGTTATCTCTTTATTCACGCACTAAAACACATCTCATTCATTATACTATCCGTATATATATTCTTTAGTATTGACATATTTTTTTAATTGGTGTACCTTAGTAAATAGCGATTTTCAAGTTAATGAATTTCATCTCTCCTCTGGACATAAAAATGATAGTAAATCATTTATTTACAAGGCACAAGACTACACGGATAAAGTAAAAAATACATTAAAATTAACACGTAGCATTTATCATAAAATAAAATTAAACACAATCTAAAAATAAAACAGTTTAAAAATGTTATAATCCGCCGTGCGCCGCAGTGCCACTGTAAAAGGCGCACAACTCAGCATAAGCTGAGTCACAATAATAGGTAGGCCCAGCGCTGATTTTCGTTTGTGGCCAAGTGGGTTTACACAAAATAATAATAATAATACAAAAAGCAAAGTAATTATTCTAAAATCATATGAAAAACACATAAGAAATTATATCTACATATAAATGTATACATGCAGATACATATATACTCACATATATATTATACATAAACATATAAGAATATACTCAGATACGTACCAATTAAAAATTAATAATGAAATAAAATAATTACACTATATTACATATATTCATGAAACAAATAATCAAATTATATAATAGATAGATATGTCAGTACCACGCTAACCTTATTACGTTCCTCAACTATTCTTTCACGGGTGTTAAGAGAATTATAATATGAAAAAAAATTAAAAGAATTTACTCATATGTAGATAATCAATGATCTTTAATATAAATATAACTTTTTCTTTATTATAATCATTATAAGACAGTTGCACATATAATCAAGTACGATTTGAGAGAACTTATAACATTAGATACCGAAGAAGTGCAACAAGAACAGACAGAAGGTAATATGAGAGAAATTAAAAAAAAAATCTTATTCTCAAGTGTTTAGATAAGAAAAACTGGAAATAAAAAGGAATCGGCGAAACTATTCAAAATTCGCCCAATAATCA
This sequence comes from Actias luna, assembly GCA_039707435.1. Taxonomy (NCBI): domain Eukaryota; kingdom Metazoa; phylum Arthropoda; class Insecta; order Lepidoptera; family Saturniidae; genus Actias; species Actias luna. The sequence goes on along the minus strand of JAZHAC010000001.1, from coordinate 18,415,395 downwards.
TTATTAACAATATAACCGTTTTCAATTTTTTTATGAGTAACTCTATATCTAAATAATAGATACTAAAAACAAGAAAGCAGGTTGCTGAGAAGGAAAATATACTGAACAGTTTTGTCTCTGCCTGATTATCTATACACTTATATAAAGTTAAATAATTTGTTTGTTTTAACGCGATAATTTCAGGTTCTTATGATAGTACAGTGATATGCACTTCTGTTACGTCATAGTCAGGAGCAAACTTAATATACGCAGTGTACGATCAAGAAACAGTTTTAGAAAATAATTCCCTATTTTAATATTACAGATTTAAGTTTTATAATCCGTATGTAGACGATGGTATTTGTTATAACTCTGCAGGATTTTTTTCCTTGAATGAGGTATGGCAAAGGGTTACGAATATAGTAAAATTCAAAAACAGCAATGACCATTGTTAGATAAACGATCCATGGACGGTCGTCGTTGGTTTATGATGATTGCGATCCAGTCATACAAAATCATCGTTCGTTACGCATTCACGCCTAAACAGCTGAATCAATTATGATTAATTTTGGTATAGAGATAGATGGGACCTTGGACACGGCGATAGGCTAAATTGTCTCGCAAAAAAAAATAGAAATATAGAAAAAATAGAAGTGGGGTAAAGAGACGGACAAACTTCTTATGAAACTTTTTATTGCGTCATCCGATTTGTTTGTCAAAATTAATATTAACGCAATGATAAAGCGAAAAGTTTGTTCGTTAATTCGAACGAGGTAATCTTGGGAACTATCGGACGGATTTCAAAAAATATTATTGCAATTTATATTACAGTTATGGAAGAAGACTTTAGGCTATTAAACATCACGCTATCAGTAATAGAAGCCAAGTAATATTGAAAAAAGTTACAAAATAGGGCAAAAATTACTAAATATATATTTGTTGAACGCAAAAGAAGTCTCAGACCCAGATAAAAAAGAAATAAGAAAAAGTAAAGCCTCTTGTATTGACGCATACACGCATGAAGTTATTGTCATAGATATACCAAAAGGTTGGTATCATTTCGTCACCTTCTAAGCGTTACCAGTTTAATTAATTGAACTTGACGGTAATACTAACTACCATACCTGGGTGAGGTCGATCACGAGGCGACACCTGTTTGTTTGATTGACAGTCGGTGTTTAATGTTTGCAGGAAACGTATATATATCGCACCAATGTGTTACTATTTTTGCTACTGACTAGTTCTGATCAGTACTATTGACGGAAGTATTGACTAGCAACTGTTGACTACACTGCGATTGATAGTAGGTATTGCTTAAAACTGCCAGTATCTGGTTGGGGATAGTGACATCTAAATCAAACCTTCGAAAAAGTGCCCTTGAGTCTTGCCTGCATGGTGCAACGGCTCCTGCCATTTACAAGTATAAAATTATGCGCATCATATCTTGGGAGCTAAATGAAATAACTTATGCCCCATCCAAGATGGGGGGTGCGTTTCGATGCCCAATCTGTAAGGTTTTTTTTTTTAAATGATTGACGGGGTCTTCAGCTGCACTCGGGCAACTTCTTTCGATTTCGGGGAGAACGTGAGCCAGTTACAAAAGGTCCGTGTACAGAAATAGTTGCCTTCTCGGCTGAGTGTCTTCTACGCTTGCCACAACGCCCTGTAAAGGTTTCAATGATCTTCAGAGCAACAACGTTAGTCCAGTCGATAAAAAAAGGAACGAGGATAGTCTCTATCTAATCGGGTTCTAGATACATTCGCACTTGTTGCCACTTGGTCTCTAACGTCCTACTTTACCTGGTTATCCATAGCTGACTAATGTCATAACAAGGTTCGATACTAGCTCCTGTTATATACTCGTATATATTAATCTCGCAACGCGTAAATAGAAGTAACTGGCAACAGCTAGCGATTTAGTACGCGCTAATTACATCCAAAGATTTCCAAAAATCACCTTCTAAACATTTATACATATACACACTTTTTTATTGATACAATAAGAAAAAAAATCATTATTGTTTGTTTTCTTATACACGCATCATTAAGAATTAAATTAAATGTTAAAGAAATTTGATACCGTTACAGGTAATATTATGGGTCAACTCATAGGACCCTTTCTATGCCGTATAAAGAAAAGGTCTCTCCGAGACAGGGGATGGAATGTTACAAATTTTATAGTAAATGAACTTCTCTGTGAATTTTGATGCAATCTTCACGGCTCGACAGCGGAATAGTAATACAAAGTATATGCTTGTTTTTACCGTGTTATTTAATATTATATGTGGCGTCGTGGTCTATTTACTAAATAATTAAAAAGATAGGATGACGACTGCCGGGGTAGCGAGTTTTATAATAAAGTATATTTTGTCAGGATATGGCTCTATTGTTTAAATAAATATTTTTTTAATCATATCAACAAATCTCAAACGTTTAACCTAAAAGTATTAAAAAAAAGTTTGTAAACTCCAAAAGTGCACGCCTCATAATCCATTTTTTTTTGTTTGTGTAATAACCATTAAACCACATCGAATCAGACCATGAAAAGTAATAGGGTTCTATTCCTAATTATACTGAAGCGTAAGAAAAAAAGACTTAATTAGTAAAGTATTTCAGTCGTTATCGTGATAACATACGGGATCCGCACATACAGACACACGGACGTCCAAAGCAGAATTTTTTAACTAGTTTTTACAACAAAAATGGCATCAAAAATATAATGAACGTTAAAAATAGTGTTTTTCTTGATATGTGTGTGTATATATTATTTTACAAGTACAATATATGATAAACAGAGACATTTCAAGTTAGAAAATTCAGTTGTTTTGCGTCAAGTGACAGTAATACCAAACCTCAACACTTCGCTTACAAGGCGTGCAATAATTTATACCTCCTGCAAAACTACTAACACCTTTTACATTTTATAACAGCAATATGTTTAATATATACACATATAGTTGTATTTTAAGTTAAAACCTATACGTGATTCTATACAAGTGAGTGCGTTTACTTTTATATGAGGGTATAAATTCTTAGCACGTATGTCTGCTTACCCGCTATACCTGACCGAGGAATACTAAATGTGCCTATACAATATGCACGTATACGGACTTAGGAAAAAACAGTGACTATGCGAAAACAAAGAGAGACTTCGCGCTAATGAGAAATAGCTCGTAGAGCACCGCTGCCCTGCAAATTGTATACGACGAGGGCCTTAAGTGCACGTCAAGTTTTATCATTTACATCCGCGTAAAAACTGCATTTTATAATACACAGCCAATTTATAAACGAATTTTTCAATTTTACCAACATAGTATTATTATGCATGTGTTTTTTTTAGCTTTAGCGTTATGGCTACAATCTTACCTGATGTAAGTCACGTTTTAGACCAAAATGACTCTCAAGTGCAGCTTCCGGAACACATCTATAAGTATTTCGCGGCAGATTTTCAACTTGTGATTAAAAAAGCCCTACCGCCATGTTATATTTATAGTTTCATAACAATTTTTCCTGCATCGAAAACTCATGCATGAATTCGAGCTGACGTCCATGGATGCGGCATCCGTACACACTCCAACTGAGCTATCACCGCTTCTCTCTATTATAATTGTAACAATCATATACTTTTTATAATCATTTTGATATTTAAGCACATTAACATATTGATAAAATATTGTTTTTTTTTTTTTTTTGCTACAATATTATAATTTTTATCCTCTATCTCGGAGGACGCTTAAGAGTTATGTTATATATTATAAAGAGGAGATGTTTTTGTTTGTAACGAATAAACTCCTAGAAAATTCTTTCACCGTTAATATGCTATATTAGCCCTGAGTAACTTAGGCTACATAACATTTTTTTTTAATTATTAACTATAATTTTAGTTCCACGCGAACGGAGTCGCGGACATAGCTAGTGTTAAATAATATAAGTTATCGTGGTATCAAAATTCTTAAAAATATATTCTATAGTTTCAGAGCGATGCATATAAAAAGCAACGACAGACCGATAATTCAACCATCTAAGTATTGTTGGCCACTATATCAGTAACACATCTGACTTAGTTACAATTTCATTATATGTACAGAAATTAATACTTTTGTTTTAATCAAACCATGTATTGTGTTTGTTTAATAAATATGCAATAATAAATGTATTTTTCGAAAATATATCATCACCAATGCAAATTTCTCATGATGTAAATAAAATAATTTCATTGCACGGTAATATTTTAATTTCTTATTAAATTTTACTTCATACTGTAATAATCAGTCCGCATTGAAAACCCTTATTTAATTTTAAGATTACGCAATCTCTATTCAAAATCTGTTCCAGTCTATTGATTGCTCGTTCTTCCACAGAATATATTATCGGCCCACTGCCAGTTTAGCTTACTCGCTTCTTAGCTAAGTCAGTTACTCAGCTTCACTGACCTATAATTTCATTAGGAATCTCGTGTATGTGAGTTTAAACTCACGGACCACCGCTATCGCAAGCAAACTATCCGAAATGCAGCTTGTAATAGGCGAGGTACGACGGTTGAATATTTTCATTCGCAATGGTAAAGACATAATTCAATTTTCCATACATCACCTTGCCAAACTGACTTCGCTACTGACTGACTACGCTCGCGTGGAATTAAAATATATTTAATAACTTTTACACTGTTTGTAACTTATCTCAACATATTTTTGCTTCTATTTGTGGTAGAGTGATGTTAAATTGTTTTTTTTTTGTTTTATTATAACCTTTCTTTAGGTAAGCGTGATTTAGTTGGCGTTAAAAATAGCTTTACAACAGTAGCTAGGCATTACACTAAAAACTAGTAAAAAAGAAGTGAGAGTTTTTTTTATTTCACTTATGGAAGTATTACACTTTTTCACTTATTTCTATAATTGCCTTGTGGTTGGAGTTCGGGGAATTATAGCTTGTGTGACCATTTGGTCACCGTGTTTTATGGCCATCTTGAGATTGTAGTCCACAATGTTCTTCGCCGGGACGCTCACCGCTCCACGAATGAAGCGGCCTCTTGCGTCGTCAGCCACATAAGGTACACACAGGTCTCCGTGTGCCTCGACACAGCCACGATAGCGTGGGATACACTATCGTGGATCTGTAGTTTCCTCCCCTTAGTCTGGAGGATAACCACCGATTTGAAGGTCAACCCCTGGGCTTTATGGATCGCCAGGACGCGTGACCCCTCCCCAATCGCGTAGCCCTTACTTGTTAAATAGCTTAAAACCTACCAGAATGATTGATCTGTCACGTACAAAAAGAAATTTAAAAATCCGAAAGGTAGCTCCTAAGATTAGCGCGTTCAAACAAACGTACAAACCTGATCTCTATTTTTACTAGTTGTATGATCTGGTATAGAAAGGTGAATCGATCAACACCGTCGAGAATCGTACTAATAATACAATTCCCAATCTACATGCCTCTAGTTTTCTAAATGTATTTCGAGAAACAGAGGTGACAGATAACGCCCATAAGTCATGCAATGATTTTTATTTTATTTTTCCTATTTATTTTACTATTAGCCGGTGTCTCGACTTTATTTCATATTACTACGTTAACATTCGTTTACATTAGCCTTATTCTTAGTACTTATAATGTGTAATGAAAAATTACATGTATTATTACAAATCAATGAGTCAGGTCAATTTATAAATACTATTACTTCACTAATATTCGTAATTTTTGCTATCGATTTGCTATCGCGGAGTAGGTAATTAACGGTACGTGTGGTTCTTCTTAATAAGTTTTCCATTATTATCAAGAGTACGGTGCTTTAAGGGTTCTTTTAGCACGAGACATGAAGAAAAATTCTCTCTCGCAGTATTTATCTATTAAACGTATAATCTAGTTTAGTGAGACAAGTAAGTAATGAAGCAAACAAAAACCCATCGATGCAACCAGAACAGACCGTTAACGAATGTCAACGATTGTGGAAATGTTTTTCGAAACAACAATCGCGTGGTTAGCGATTCGCGAAGTCCGACTGTGCCGAGCGACTTTTTAGAGCGCTTTGTTCACGGTTAACTTATTTACACGATGCGAACGTCGATACCACGTGAAATTTGTCGCACAATAGGGCGGAATCAAACTGACTTTAGAAAGTATTTTCATTTGGTTTTCATTCAGTTTTACGCACGTGTACATGCATCGTATGAATATTAAAAAGTTTCAAGTAAAACAAATTTATCTATTCATTATAAAACCACCAAAGGATCGCACTTAATACAATACAAAAACTGATATGTGCTAGCTAAATATATGTACGTAAATTAAAAAAGAACATATATAATGGTTAATCATTTACAATTATTGAGACGAACTTCTTAACTATCGATGGATTCACTGTGCGAGTGGGAGGTTCATCGTGTGTCAGTGAGGGAAACTTCAATTCCCGAGATTTGTCACCCGCGTGTAGGTTTTCGACGTACGTCAACACGCATCTTTACTACTCGTGATTGTCTCCCTGCCCAGACAATATTGGCAGGCGCCTGCTAGCGTAGGTTTAGAGGCACGTCCTAATATACCTCAATATGCATACGTGTCAAGAGTCTTTGGAATACTATAATTTTACATTCTTATATATGGGTATCTTTATACATTAATGAAAATTAACAAAACACTATCTAATTTGTAGATAATAGCATGATTATGACAGCATAGATGTCGCTAAGGCACTTTTTTGCATGCACTTTGTTAGTTTGAAAATATTCTATACTTTTTACTTTGGTTTGGTATAAAAACGAGCTTTTTTGTTTTGTATTTTATTATTATTTGTACTATGATAAGTAACGCAAGATATGCATTGAGGCGGTGTTTATTTCTGATAAATTACTCTACTTATCACACACTAGCTGTGCCCGTGATTTCATTCGCGTGGAACTTAAAAAAATTGTAAGAGTTTTTTTGAAACTTTCTTTAAAACAGCTTTGCTCCTATTGGTGATAGAGTTATGTTAAATAGCTTAAGCTTTCTTTTGTAACTGGGTTATAAAACGTATTTTTTATTTTGGAAAACAAGCTAGTAATTCGACAGATTTAGAACAACGCGTCCAATGAAACAGATACATTTTTCCGCTTTATAATATTTATATAGATATGTTATACTTAAAATGTAAAACAAACCAATAATAAAAGAATAAAAAAAAAACATAAATTCAATTATTAAAGTAATAAATCTTATATTAGGCAGAGAAACCGATAAATCTCATAACGCAGTGGCAGTAAACTTTGCTATTAAGTCGAGAGATAGTCGTTATCAATTGTGTGTCTGGGTCTTAATATATAATATACGTTATATTAGTTGTAAAGTTTGTACAATACATGCTTTGCTTAGTTGAAAGTTTAAGTGCGGTGTGTGAAATAGTGTTTGAAATTCCTCTATAATAATCACTACGAAAGTGCACTAGTGACTTGAATAAGACTGCGTACGTACGTGCGTTCGTGTATCGGACAAGATTCGTGTGAGTTATTCGTTCGAGAAATCTGAATGGACGAATCAAGTGATACCTGGGATTATGTCGATGTTCTTCTTCCGGTTTCACAACCTGAGACGCGCTGAGGAGAGACGTAAGAAGCGGGAGAGGAACTCGAACGCTGCGCGGAACATGACCTCCGAAACAGTGACGGCGCCATCCAGACTGCTTGAGCGGCCGCTCAGCGAGCCCATCGACAGTCTCGACGAAATCGCCCTTCAAATACCAAGGTTCATTAGTTTTTATATCACTTCTAGAATGGCCCGCTCTAGGGGGGTCGAACCGGGCATTTGCCAAGGGCGCCAAAATGTGGGAGCGCTGTGGCGGTCATTTGGTTGTAAAAATTGATATGGTGAATTTTATCAGTCCCTTCGTTCGCTTAAAAAAATATTATTTAATTTATATATATATATATGTAATACTAGCTGATGATCACTTATCGAGATAAAAAGTATCCTATCTCTGAAATTTGATTAAAATCTATTTAGTACTTTAGGAGTTCAGCGAGGACAAACAACGTGATACGAAATTTTATATATATCAGGATATAGTGAGACTATATTCAAATTTCGAAAGAGCGCACTTGAACTGATTTCAATATTCGATGCAGTGCATATACAGTACTTATCTGATCAATGAAAATGATATATGTTATTAAGGGGCGGCAAACTGTCTTTTTGTCCATGGTCACGTAATCGCTAGAGTGGACGCTGCTACTAGCTATATTCGCAAATTCGTTCGCCTACATTTATTTTTATAGTGCGTTTGTTTAAATACAATTAGGGATGACGATCTGGTATCGATTAATCAAAGAATTGATTATTTAGTTTAAAAAAAAATCACCCTTAAATATCGAGGTTCGATTCCTATCTATATTCATACAACATTATTTACAGTTATTTGAATGTTATACCCAAACATACATAGCAAAGATAATGTTACACATATATGGAATGATAACAACGATTATTGTGTTCTTATTATTTTATATGATTTGTTTTATATTAAAAACATACGAACAGAAAGCAAATAAAATAAAATAAATTGATGAATCGATCTTAGGATCGCGTTTTGTTTGTGAATTTATTAATTCGATTCAATTCGAAACGATAGAAGAATCGGTCCTTTTCCGAAAGAACTTAGATAGAACTTGCCACTCCCATACAACATACTACAACTAATTCCTCAGCTGAATACCGATGTCAACCAAATCATACCTCACTTATATTAGAATAACGATTCTACTAACGAACGATTAACGATTTATATTTTTGAATCAAGAAATAAAGTTTAATATTTATATTCTGTTTTATATGTCAAATGTAACACCAATCACTACGCCTGACTTCATATATAATTAAATGCAACATTGCTATATAAACAACACGTTGAGTTCTTTTTTGTTATTTGAATATTAGTATCAGCATATTTAATTATTTTATTAGAAACAAGTTACTTACCCTGGAAGTAATTAATATAGATAATAAGGAGATATTTTGTACTTCTTTTTAATATGGAACCTGGATGTATTAAAGCTGACAGTCAAAATATCCCAAGAGATATCATAATGGTTGGAATTTTTTTTGCCACTAATTTAGACATTTGTGCAGCCGAGTTTCCTAATGTTAAAACATCGCATGTATTTTTTCCATATCCTTTGGAAGCTAAAACAAATAACACATTCACTTGTAAACATATCCTGTAGTTATAAGTACTACTTAATATACTATAATAAATACTTATGTATATATTTTTGAGGGTGTTATAACCCTCTAATAACATCTGCAATGAAATATTATTTGCAAATAATAAAAAAAAATCACTTGTTTGTATAACAAGAGAAGCTTCATCCTTATTTATTTATCTGTATTTCTAAACGACGTATAAAAAAGGTTACAAACGAAAAGGTTGACCGCCACACCACCTCCCTACGGAGAAGGAGAAACTGTGATGAGGATAAAGAGAGAAATCAAAAATCGAAAGATTTAGAGAACTGAACACATACAACAGCAGTACGAAAATATAAAAATGAACATTTTCTATACCGTAAATAACATCCGTTTGTTCTACATAATTTCGCTGCTGCAAATGAGACCCAATGTGGCCATTATAGGCATCGGAAAAAGTCCTAGGAGCGAGGATTCGCTTAGGCGACCCTGCAAGATGTATGTAGTTCCACAGATAAGGTAGCCAACGGTATGTCTTAGCACCTGCGCTGAGCGGAAACTATTTAGAAAGCCGGGTTCGTAACATCGCAATCTCTCCTTTTCAAAATACATCGATATCCAGTTGTTTTAAAAGTTATCATATTCTAGTTAGGTCTGCGTGCTCCTGAAGTGTCAATATGTGTCTATACTGTTATTCGCTGATATTGCTGGTGTATTCCTGAAGACTGGAAAGAGGCTTCTGGGAGACACATTGAAATTGAGCTGCTGCGATGCAGTTCGAAGAGAGTATTAGTGGCATACATTGTGGAGACTTTGAGACACTCTGCTTTAAGACTTGCAAGTTTCTGGATCGATGATCACTGATTTGAGGAGGCTGGTAGAGAACAAAGGGGAATTTCCCTTTTTGTAATGCTTCACACAGTACATCGCACCTTTGATATTTAGTGTTATATTATAGCACTTTTAGCAGTCGGGGTCAACAATCGAGGGTGTTATAACTCTCTAATGACATTTATAATTATATACTATGTACAAATAAACGCGTCTTTTTCGTATAACAAGAGAAGCTTCATCCTTATTAATTTCTATGTATTTCTAATCGACATATAAAAAAGCTTACAAACAAAAAGGTTAACCGCCACATATACATGTATATGTATTTTCAATGAATATATACTAACATCGAAGTGATCCTAACAGAAGTAAATGACTGAATTAGAAGACATTTCAACGGTTTGTCGTCTTCCTACTATCAACCCTAGTTTTCTTGTGTCTGGTTTTTGTGGTACATCAATAAATAATTTATTTCGAGTAGAAGTTGAAGTATTTCTACACTCAGATACCAAAGATATGTTTTTCGTTCCATTATAACCAGAAAAATTAAATTAAAAGAATCAACACGCGATCTTGGTAATAATAATCGAATACATATCGAATACAATAATATTTACACAAAAAGACATAACGCGCTCAGGGTACGCGGAATGCGACGTTTGCGCGGCAATTTGAAAATCTTTTTCTTTATACATTATTTTATGTACTCGAATAATTTTATTTATGTAAAATAATGTTTTACTTGACTTTATAAGTTCATAATGATTAATATTTTACAAGTTCTGAAAAATTGCCCGGATGCCTATTCTATTCTTTTTTCAAATTATTTCAAATTCCAAAATCAGATAAAACAAAATTCAAATTCGAATATTTTTTATTTAAATACAACTTCTGCACCAAAGATCTAACCTTGTGTTGAGGGAGACTTTACTAACATGCATCTAACAGATACAAAGTAGCACGAGACTCGTGTGATCCAAATCAAATCAAATCAAATCAAAAAATCTTTATTCAATTTAGGCCCTAAGAAAGCGCTTATGAACGTCAAGAATCACTAATTACTACCGGTTCGGAAAGTAACGCAGTCATCGAGAAGAACCGGCTAGAAACTCGATCTGCATCTTTTTTTTTTTAAGTCTTATTCGCATGCTTATAATCAATAATGTAATGCGTTACAGTAGTTATTAGCGGATGTACAGAGAGGGGCGTCAATTCCAGACATCACGATCGCTCACATATAATTGTCCTATGCAGGATTTGAATCTACAGCACTCAGCGCGGCGACAGCAAACGAGGCGACCGCTTATACTACTACGCCTACCGTGCCGCCGAAAATTAACATTAATAAGAAGTCGATAAAAAGTTTTAGTATTAGAAACTTCCGCGTTCTACTGAATTTGATTTATTATTTTTGTTACTGTGTGTTAAGTACAGAAAAGAACTCTGAGGTTTTCGTTAGAATGATACAGTTTTAGTCAACAGTTTTTATAGGTTTAACGTTATGATTATAATATCTCCTGGTGTTAAGTGACTATGTGGCTTATGATATTGGACACGCTAAGCCTAGTGAAGGGACTGGCTCTCAAATGCAACTGCCGGAACACACCTGACGGCAGATTTTCGACTTGAGGGTGGTAGCTAACCAGGCGGGCAGTAGAAGAAACCCTACTACCATGCCATGGTTTCATCACAGTGTTTATCTTGACCGAGCTCAAACTCATTGCAAGTGGATTCGAATTCGCGTCCCTTCATCCAAAATCATAATGTGTAGATAAATTATACCATCAATTGAAACAACATATCGGTACGGAATTAACTATCTACAAGAACTAACGAATTCCAATTACTTCCATTGGGCAACATCACGAAATCCTAATGTAAGTATCACTACACCATTCAGCATTCGTTCATTGTTAGAATGATTTATTTACTACTGAATGGTTAGAATAAATGGATCTTGTAAAGCATATTTCAAAAATATATATAGTGCTTATATATTTACATTGTTATAGCAAGTTAAGTTAAGTTAAGTTATAGCTCGCTTAAATTAGTATCGTCATATTCTTGCCTTGTTGCCAAGCCCTTTAGGGTCGACGCAATACATTTTCTTCGATCATAAATCTCTATCAGCCGTCATATTTCATTTACTCCCCTTTCTTTCATCATATTCCTCACAAACTGTGGAGCGTGTGAAGCGATGATAGGTCAGTGGTAGTGTGTACGACTTCGCGTTAAGGGACGTGAGATCGAATCCAACCACCTACAATGGGCTTGAGCTTTCGGTGAAGGAAAACATCGTGAGGAAATCACAACATGGTGGTAGGGCTTCTTCTGATGCCAGCCTGGCTAGCTAACACCCACAAGTTAAAAATCTGCCGCCAAATACCAATAGGTGCGTTCCGGCAGTTGCACCTGGGAGCCAGTCCCTCCACAGGTTTAGCGGGTCAACTAAATTGGGCCGTATCATCACTTAAGATCAGGTGAGATTATGGCGGTAACGCTAAGCCTTAACTATAAAAAAAACTCTTACGATCTTTACCCTGGGATTTCTCTTCCGTTTTATCCTTCAGGATTTATATCCATTGCTTTTCTCACTACATGTATTTCCACTCTTCCCATGACATGCCTATACCAAGCCAAACGATTCCCTTTCTGCTTCTCTACCACTGGTGCCAATTTAAAACTCCCTATAACATACTTATTCCTGGCTTTGACCATTCTTTTAGCACCAGACCTCAAAATTCATAATTCTGCTACATACAACCGACACTCATTAATGTTCTTACTAACTATACCTACACTAATAATATAAAGAGGTAAAGTATGATTGTTTGGTTGTTCGAACGCGGTAATCTTAATCGGATTACAAAAAATATTTTTTGTATAGAACTCTCGTTGAGGAAAGCTTTAAGTTATTTAACATCACGCTACCATCAATAAGAGCAAAGCCATATTGAAAACAGTTACATAAACGGGCAAAAAAATATTAAATATTTTTTACACGCGCACGAAGTCGCGGACACAACTAGTTATTATATACTTAGTCAAACCTTTTAACGCAATTGTAAACTTTTTTTTTGTACTTAAGGTTTAGCGTTATGGCCATAATCTCACCTGATCTTAAGTGACAATGCGGCCCAAGTTGATAGACACAATAAACCTGTGGAGGAACTGGTTCTCAAGTGCAGCTGAGGGAACACATCTATTGGTATTTTGCGGCAGGTTTTCAACTTGACCGTTGTTGCTAGACAGGCGAGCATTAGAAAAAGCCCTACCACCATGCTATGGTTTCCTCACGATGTTTTCCTTCACTGAAAGCTCAACCTCATTGTAGGTGGTTGGATTCGAACTCACGTCTCTTGACGCGAAGTCGTACACACTACCACTGACCTAAAATCGCTTCACTTCGATTTAACTGCTTCAATTCAAATTTGAATGTAATAACTTATATGATACTGGCAAGATGCACAGAACTTGTTTTGTCTTTTCCAGTTCTCAAGAACTCGAACACGACGCCACCTATGACGTTATGGTTAACGAGATAAAAACTATATTATCTCCTAAGTTTGAATAACTGAAAGCAATGTGCAAAATATTATTAAAATAAATTTATTAATTTATGAGTTCGTCGCGAACGAACAACGTTGTACGGAATTATTATATATATATTATATAATAATTATTGTATATTATATATTATTGCTCTATAAATATATTTTTTAAATATGACTAATAGTCCCTAAGGTTAGCGCGTTCAAACAAACAAACGAATTTTCCGCTTAATGATCTTAATATAGATTATAGAAATGATAGAAACTGTTAGGCAGCTGTTATATTGCAAGGCTTACATAAATAATATATTCTCATCGCGTTTATTGGCTCCGTCTCGATTACTACTAAAGCCCTAAATCGTGATCAGGGTTTATTGACAGACCCGGATGTTGGTCATCGTAATGCCGCAACTAAACAAAGGGTTAAAATAATCCTTGAAGTTTTTAGCTACATTAGATTTGTCTCGATATATATCATTATTTTTTATTAATTTATTAGATTACAAGGTCAATTAACTAAAACTAAACATAAGAATTAAATTAAGTATATTATGGAATAAAACAGTATCAAAATGAAATACACATTACGTACAATATATTACTATTTCAAAAATGGAGGATAAATCCAAAATCAAACCAAGCGATATTGTCATATGACGGCTAATAACCAATGTTTTATAATAGGACTGTCATACAAGCCTATGAGTGTGTACATAATTGCAAGCCTACTTTGTATGGAGACAATTTTCGTACGCCTAATATCAGTAAATTCATAGACACACGTACACTCAAACATGCATTCAAGCGATTGAAATAAGCGTTTCGTCAGTCTCATAGTTAACGCTCGGTATACGTTTTTCTATATTTTCTTAAAAACTTACTTATTATATTAGAAAATTATTTTACATAATTCTAGCATGAATCAATTAATTTCGGCGATAGAAGTAATTATTCTATGTTATGTAGAATTATTATTTAATTTCTATGTATAATAATATAATAATATGTATGTACGCGCGTAACTTCCAAGCAACTGGACAAAATTGGTTTTATTTTTATGTGTCCGTTATTGTCAGGACAAGGTTTGTATATAAAAAAAAAAACGAACAGTTTTTTTTAATATGAAGAGTAATGAAGCGATAATGACTCGAATTGTAACGATGATAGCTCAGTTTGTAGTGTGTACGGACGCCGCATCAAAGAACGTGGATTCGAATCCAACTATATTTAAATTTGCGTATAATTAAACGGCATTTAATTCATTCGAATTATAAAACAAGTTTCATTCAATAACCAAAAGAAATGAAAATCGGAAACAATATTAGATATAGTCAGTTCTATTGACCTTAACTTGGAATTTGAAAGTTGAAGTAGGTAGGTTGATTAGGGTTGATTATAGCTAATTAAAATGTACAAAAATATATACAAATCGGTGAAACCGTTATTAAGTTTTAGCGTTTTTGGAATTTTTAGAATTAGCGTGTTTTTAGAATAAAGAACAACGATATCATATATCCTAATATTAAAAAAGAAGAAAGACTTTTTTTTTGTTTGTAATGAATAAACTCATGAACTACTGGACCGATATTAAAAATTATTTCACAGTCAGAAAGCTACATTAATACAGAATATGATGTAATAAAATTTTAGTTGCACGCGAACAGAGCCGCGGTAACAGCTAGTATATTAGGAATATAATTGTATTATGTACTTATTACATGTCCACACACATACATACATGATGTGTATATCCTAAGCAAATATACAAATTGAGGGCGTTAGCATCTATGAAACAATTTTTAACTACTATAAATGTCAACATTACAAGTGTAGTGATATATGTTTAACTTTATTATTTTCTATTTAATTTTAAACAACTTACAAGGGATGTATATTTTGAAGGAAATAAATATATTATTCTTGTTCATTCTTGAACAGTTCGCACGACGAACTTCTTCAAAATAAATCGAAATGCCATTGGCGATAGAGATATTGGGTAAGAATGGTTAAGAATCCTCTAGTGTCAAAAAATTCGTTTATTTCTCAAAAATAGGATAACAATATCACTTTTATGAAGTCAAAAATTTACTACCGTTTTAGAAACAACATGGCGTCCCTGAAGAGAAGAAACGCCGTAAGAAAATGTGAAATATTTGTTTAGCGAGAAAACTTATCCTCTCAAGAAAGTGTACCGATTATTTTTAAAAGCAAGCTTATTTCATTTGTTCTTGATATGAGACATATAAAAATTTTCTTTTAAAATACTTTTAATTCCGCTAACATATATAACATTAAAAAGTACCTATAGATATAATTTATTTAAATTATTTATTTCTTATCTGGACGCATTACTGGTAGTGATCAGTAAATATTTTTCTAATTCTGAAGCATTTTTGAAGTGTAAACGTCCTTGTGGATTCCAACATAACGTGTATACCGGCGCGGCCTCATGTTGCAGAAAAAATTCAACAGAGTAACACACCAGAATTACAAATTACCATATCCTTTTTTTTCCTTTCACTAGACATGTTATCTCTATAAACGATATCGAAGAACTGAATTTGACACAGAATAACCACTATATTACTAACAATATTAACGAATTAAATTTTCTTCACAAAAATGCGTTAAATATGTTTTTAAACCACAAAACTACTTTAAGAATATAGATCAATATTATTGGATATGGTTTTAACAGTTATAAAAATAACGTTACCGGAAGTTGTAAAGACATTGTTGACTTTACACTTAACTTAACCAAAAAAAACAAAATAACAATTTCATGTATGAAAATGTCAATTATTATCATAACTCTAAATTCGCATAGAAATAAAATCAGCACATATATATACAACAATTAAAAAGGGTTATAAGATCAGGCGCTGTTAACGAGAAAACACAAAAGAAGTCGGGACCATTAGCTAGTGTAAAATGAGACTGTGGTATTCGCATTCAAATTAAGAGTTCTAATAAAGAATGCTGTTGTTTGGTCCCCAATCTTTTTTTCTAGAGCAGTACTATGTTTTTTTTTTATTAATGAATAAATCTAATAATCACGTTGGAGTGAACAGAGCGATGTTCATGTGTGTAGGTGACGTTAACAAAGGGGACAGCACGCCGGTTATTTATGTATAAAGAATGCAATACCGTCGAGTACTTGCATCACATAAATTACACGCAACAAATAACCTTACAATATATAGAGATATCTAGCATATGTATGCAAAGATTATATTTAACCTCGGGCGAATGGAGTTTTATACATTTGCGGGTATATACTAATGCGGTTTATTTAACGAGTGGACGGTCCGGTTCGAATATCAAGTTGCTTAAAATTATATATGGAATTTGGAGTTTTTTTATTTGCCTTTTTGGTGTAAATTTGGTATTAACAATTCATTCGAAATCCCATTTGTTATAGATTCTACTTTATTACTCGTTGTGTTAAAACCGTTGGACATGAGATACGTACAAATTAAAGGTTAGATGCAGCCAACTACGTTCCTTTACTTTTAATGTGGAACAACTATTGGCGCGCCTTACTTGTTAAATCGACTGGCTTGTCGTAACGGTAAACGGCGTGACGCTCTCTTATGCCGTCATGCCATTTCTACGCTACTTCTTTCGACTCCCTTGAGTATATGCTCTATATTATTAATATCATTCACCATATTTTCTTAGTTGTAAATTTCAATATTAAGTTAAATGTATCATATCTCTCAGGCGCCCCATAACGGACAATTTTTTTTGTATTAAATCTATGTAAAGTATGTTTTATATTCAATAAAATAATAAGTATTGAACATGCACAGTAGCTTACATCTGGGGGGATATTAAGCTCATAGCTGTCATAATATAGCTACTTCTAATGCATCGAGTTTGGACGCTCGATTTTCTCGCAAACCACTGATGTTCCGATTTTAAAACTTTAAACCCTGGCAATGATAACTAATGACAGATTTATTATAGACAGTACTATGTTATAGCATTTGTTACAAAATTACCTATATTTTAATATATAATTCAAGCGGTCAACAGATCCGTGTGGTGTATGTATATTAACTTACCGGTTTATACCCGCTGGTCAGGTGGATGAAATTAGTAGGCAAGTGTACCTTGGCATATTCTTTATATTATTTACTGTCGGTTAGATTATAAGGAAATTGGGCTGGTTAACAAAACGATGAAAAAAAATATAATAATTGTCATAGATCAATTTAAAATTATAAATATTTTGATTAATAGGCAAGCTTTATACGCGTATTTATATATTATTTAAAAAGCATAAAAAATATGATTCATCTAGTTAACAGATTGGTGAAGGTCGGGGTTTAACGGGCTCTTATACAAATAGGACAAGAAGAAACAGACAGAGTTATTTATAGTATTCAATTTTGCTTGCATTGCGTATATAAAATGAATATCTGCGAAGCTCACAGGGTTGTCAATTTGTATTCCAAAGTTACTAACTGGAGAATCTGTTCACTAAGACCTGAGAGCGTGTTTTTGAAACAAAGTTTCTTATCGTACGGTACGGATGAAGGCTAGACAAATGAAAATATAAGATTTTTCCGTCACGACCCTTGCTTTAGTGTGTTGTATATGGAAATATATTTCTATATTGTAGACGGTTATCCATAGCGTGTATCCAAGCTAATGGCTGTATCCAGTCATGGATGCGCGCTTATTAGCTCCAGACAGCCAGTAAGTTCTCAACGGCTGCGCAGATATAGTTTGTACATGTCATTTCCATGAATTAAATGAATTGTATAATGTAATATAAAGTGTTTATTTTCACAACTAGAAAAAAATATATTAGTTACAAATATTCCTACCATTTCTTAATTTCATTAGTTATTTATGCGTTTCATTTAATTACTCTCAGAAGCTTGTAATTCA
This sequence comes from Actias luna, assembly GCA_039707435.1. Lineage (NCBI taxonomy): Eukaryota > Metazoa > Arthropoda > Insecta > Lepidoptera > Saturniidae > Actias > Actias luna. Next base: position 18,396,979 of record JAZHAC010000001.1, on the reverse strand, counting down.
TTTACATGTATTTGTTAATCAATAACAGAACACGTTTCTCAATAATAATATACTACGTAAGGAAAATCGTTTCACGAGGAAAAAAGCGTTATGTTTTATAAATACTCTCCGAATTAGCCGCTCTGGTTGTGTCTGCACGCTGTAAAATCACATATTTTGCACTCAACCGGAATAGTAATTAGTCGGTTAACAACCTCCGACGGTGGAAAATAATTTTCCGCTTCGGTGTCACGTTAGTCACATGACACCGGAGCACCGTTTATAGAACAATTTTATTCTTATATCATACTTTTATCCTAACACTCTAAATTTACGTCATATTTATAATGAAATGATATTATACGTAGAAATGTGTAAAAACGGCATATGCGCTTCGTAAGTGGCACAGTGATTTTGTGCCAATCGGCACACTCAAACCTCAGTATCGCGTCGACGTTCAAGAAAGTATGTTGCGTAGCCATTGATATATCAAGTACCCTAAAACAACAGAAAATGCCGTCGTGTGTAATGTGTAATTGTACAAACTATAGAAATAGAACTCTGAAAGGTCATGGGATGAAATTGAATTCGAAAGTATTAGTATTTTCATTGATAATTTGTTATTTTTATAAAATAAAATATATTGATATTTTCTCTTTTTCACGGCTAGTACAAAATTCATATCGTTCTACCTCCCCTTTCACTACAATATTATTAAGAGAAAAATTAGCGTGTCATGCGTTATGGCCAAATATTATCGAGGAAATAATTCTATATACTTTTCTATTCTCTATACACTGTGTATAAGAATAAAAATAGTAATATCATGTAAAGTAAATGTTTTGAAGCGATTACAGCTCAGTTGTTAAAGTGTACAGTCGCCGGGTCGAGGGACGTGATTTCAAATCAGCCTATAATAAGCTTGAGCTTTCGAAGAAGGAAAACATCATAACGAAACCGTAGTATGGTGGCAACGCATTTTCTAATGCCCACCTGGGTAGCTGCCACGCTGAAGTTGAAAATCCGCCGCCAAATACCTATAGGTGTGTTCCGGCAGTTGCACTTAAGAGCCAGTCCTTCCACTAAGCTTGGCGTGACAACCACCTTGGGCCACATCGTCACTTAACATCAGGAGATATTGTAGCAAAAACGCTAAAATACAATTAATATTATATTAATAGGCAAAGACAAATAGTTCAGTATTTCTTTCTCTTCTTGTTTGCCAACTGATTTAATTTTTTTTGGCTTTAATGTTGGAACACCCTCCATCTTTATAAGAATATCTTCAAATGTCTAATAAAATTACACGAACTTCGATCACAATGCGAACACTAGTACATCAAAATACATTATAAAAACAGTTCAACATTAAACTGAATTGCTAAGAAAAACAATAAATTCATCTTTTATAGTATTCTCTTACCTTATAACGAGGTTTAATGGCTTCTTGTTCCCCGCTGTTGTACTAATAGAGCGTGCGACGTATAAACTCCAACATACTACATGTTACTGCAACTGGCTGTGGCATTCAACAACTGCAGGTTCACGTTACAACCAGACAGTGTATAATTATTTATTAGATACGACAATGAACCTATTATTAAGTTTAGACTATTCTATACAAAAACAGTTGGCCGCCAATCACGGACCAATGTCCAGTTGTTGAGGTCTCAGACAGTTACTTGGAAATAGTCGACAATACATTGCATTTAGTTCTGTGCTCGACAAGAATGGTTCTGCAGACGAAGCCGTCAAGAAAATCGTTTGTTCTGCTCACAGTGTGTTTATTTTAAATTACTATAATAATCCTTACTAATATTATAAATGCGAAAGCGCGTTTGTTTGTTACGTTTTCACGCCGAAACCGGTGAATCGATTCTGATGAATTTTCGTATATAGATAGATGGGACTTTGGAGATGGTGATATCATACTTTTACTCGCGAGAAACTTATTACAAACGGGTTAAATAGCGGCCGCGAATAAAAGAGAATAAAAGAGAAGCCGCGGATAAAAGCTAGTTTAATTATTCGAAATATGTATTAGACTAGTCGCCCCCGCGACCTGGTTCGCGTGGACCTGAATTATGTTTCCGATATTTAACTTTTGGGCTTATTTTAAACTGTTTTTATAGTTATTATGCTTATGATGATGGCTATAATATCACCTAGTGGTTAGTGAGTATGTGGCTAAAGGTAGCGGACACGCTAAGCCTTAGGAGGAACCAGCTTTCAGGTACTACTGCCAGAACACATCAAAGGTATCAAAAAATTTTTTGATATTTAGCGACAGATTTTTATTCGTGCATTACATTATTATGATAAGCATAACTCTTACTATCACAGACTTTGTCTATATATATTTAAGTTCAATCATATTTTATTCATGTACAGAGGAATTTATTTTAAATATTTACCTTTTGTCTCGTATCCCGGAGGAACTCTTTCGTTTTGTGAAATAAAAAAATATTTAACGTTTTAAACACCGATGTTACCAATGAACAGTGAAATCCGAAACAACTATACGCTTAACATAGCTATTTATAGTCATTTACAAACAGAATATTAATAGAAAAAACAAAATGACCCGACAAATGTTATTCTGGCTTATAAATTATTTCCAGTGAACACTTCGGTTGTATTAAAAAATAGAGGATGGTGGTAGGAGGGTGAAAATTTCGAGTCGTATGTATTTGTTAAAAGCAACATCAAAAGGAAACTACAATTATAATTTTGAGTTAAAAAATAAAAGAGAATTTTGGGGTGAACCACCCCAATCACTTAGGGATATAAAAAATAGATTACGACCGATTCTCAAACCTACGGAATATACATATAAAATTTCATAAAAATAGGTAAATGCCATTTCGCAGGAGTATGGCAACTAACATTGTGACACGAGAATTTTGTATATAAGAAATAAAACGTCTAATATTCGAAGCAGTGAAAATTAAGTAGCTAAATCCCTAATATAATGGTACAACAACTTCATGGAATTTTATATAACATACGTCATCTGAGAGTCGAATGTGTTATTGGAAATAAGTACATTTTAAGTCGCTTTTACGAGACTCAACCAGCCGTTTTATAAATATTATACTTGAAAAGGAAAATAATAAATTGCAGGAAATTCGAAATCATTTTTTATTCTGATTAAATAAAAATAAATGAAATCCATTGACGCCGGTAAAGAAATGCAATAGCAGCTTTATGCAGTTTGCTGATATCATATATCAAAGGCCGGTATCAAAGTGAATGCGAAACCCAAACGAATTGAAAACCAAGCCATTTCTGCGCTGAAATTAAATCTAAACGACACTATACGAGATCCTATGTTAAACAAAACTTTCTATATTAAAATAAGTACGGTACTCGGAATGCGAGTTATATAAATGAATGCACATATCGCATTATACGCATACATATCTCTATAGTATATATTAATGTACGCATTACAATAATCTTGGTTTATCGAAAATTCAGATGTTTTGAAATAGTCAAAATAAAATTCGAACAAATTAAGTACACGTCACCGGAAGTTAAACTTAAATTGAAAAATCATTTAGTTTTAAACTGTAAACTTATTTTCTTATATTTTATATGCCTTTATAAATATTATATAATAAACAATAAAAGTGTTTACTAATACATATAAAAATTAGTTCGCTCCGATAGAATACGCAAGCTGCAGGATTGTAGAAGCTTAAAATTGTACATCGTTATATAAAAATATAGAAGTAGAAAAAAAGCGGCTGGAGTGATTTGGTAATTTTATTATGTAAACCATCTATTAGTGCACCTTTGTAGTAAACTCATGCCGTGTGCCGTCAAAGTAAACAGCAAGACGATTTCTTCTGCTGTCGTTTCTTCTCCTCTTTCCTATATGTGAGGTTCATACGCTATTCCAGAATGTAATTACTTGCGCTATGGTCGATTTATTAAATACTAAAAGGCTGTAACTAGATCAAACGGCAATGGATTTGTCTGACAAAAAATAAATACAAAAATAACTCAATCCGTTTATACACTTTTACACAATAAAAAAAACTTTTGACCTATGAATATCTCACTTATTTCGAGACAATTTATTTATAGATTGTATTGAAAAATATTTAAAATTATCGCGGCGAATCTGAACTCTGACATTTACTTCTAACTCTTCAAACGGAGTGAACTTTTTCACGTACTATTCACTTTTATCTTCAAGCAAAACGTTTCGTATTTAGTGTCGTTTTTATATCACTCTATATAATGACTTAGTTTCTACAGGTGATTTCACACTGCGCTTGTAACTGGAACTATATTTATTTCATAGACAAAGTAAGAGAACTTACCTGAACAAATGACGAATACGAAAGCACTGCATCAATCCCAGCGATAGGTACAAAGTCGATATAGGTTTTTACTCAGTAGTAATAGATGAGAATATATAGTGATCTATCGATTTTGTCGTGCGTTTAACACCGTTTGTTGTATTATATTATATACAGTATCTATATTTTTTTATTTACCCATATATTAAATAGACAATTCGTAATTTTGTTTCCTTCATTTTGTCATAAATAAGAATTATTCGATTTAGTTCCCTGCCATGCTTATAACTCTAACATAAAAGTTTTGAATTCGATCCTTCAGATGGAAGCCCTCGTGTGAATTTCTGGCGCAATACAGTGACACTCTACATCACTGAGTGTACATCATCACACTGCATACCATCCGTGAACACTCACACGATAAGTACACGGTTCTGCAGCCCTTACGCGGCTTGCCCGATAAGGTCGTTGTTAGAATCACCGAATTAGCAAGTTAGCACCTGTTGATTAGTTAGGCTCGCAAATGTCAGCTCGTGAAACTGTCAAAGTCTTTATGGCCAACAGCGTATGTCAGCTCGAAAAAAAAGCGTCGGACCTAAATTCATCACCACATCTACAAAACTATACGCCGCATTGTCTCGACATTTTGTATACGTATTCCTTTTAGATCGTAAACATCCGTGCTGTGAAAGGATTATATGATCACTCGAGTTGAAGGAGAAACGAGTATGTCGTCAAAAATTCCAACTAATTTAATGACTAGTTATATGAGCATAACTGGCTTTTATCATATATAGCAATATTGTGCAATAGCACAACCCGCGTAATATTTCCTAGAAACAAATATATTGATGATAATTTTATTAGTTACTGCCATTAACGTTAATTTTTTCTTCGAATTTGATTCGCAGGAACTTGTGAGTTGTCTCTCTGATCCAAACTAGGCGCCTCAACTGTGGTTTTAAAAAGATAGTTTGTATAAAGGAGAAATACTTTATTATCACTAAAAGTTGTCTTGGAAATATACAAAAGAGTTTAAGAAGCTTATTTGAAAAGCGCTTGTAGGATCATATTCCTTTGAAATCTCATGTTTCCTTTACCCGTGGGTATAATATTTTATGTGTTATTTTAAAGTATATAGCAAGCGACGATACCTTGCACATTTGCATAACCTGTGTACGAGAATTTATATCGTATATCTACATATATAAAATGAATCTCTATTTCTCCTGGCCATCGCATCACGCGTGAACGGATGGAACAATTTCTCTAATTATTTTTTGTTGTGTTAATTATTGTCAGAAGAAGGTTCTTATGAAAGAAAAACTTAAGAAAGTTCAGTGGAACATTAGAAAATTTATAAAATATTATTTTACATAACTGTCAGTTGTCATAGAGCAATACAATAGTATTTATACTATGTTTTTGTATAATATTTTTTAAATTAATTATACCAATTGTAATTCAATATTCATAGTTAAAACAGGACAACGTTTGTCGGGTCAGCTAGTTTATTATAAAAGTGAAGTAATCCACATTTATGTAGTGTATACCGTGTTTAATTTATACATATAAAGACTGACTCATTAACGTACAGCCGAAACAACTAAAGCTAGGAACATGAAATTAGAACTGTAGTTAACTTGTGTAACGTAGAGGCTAACTAAGAAGCGGTTTTTAGAAATTTAACCCCCAACGCGATAAACGGAAGTGGCAAAGTTTGTACGTGGTGCATAAAAACTTCACCGATTGACTTGAAATTGAGTATAAAGACTATTTAATAAAAATGTGATTCACCGGTTTTTTTTTTATTTCATCCTCGATGAGTGTTAAAGTACTTAATGGCTCGAAATTCACCATGGATATTAAAAAAAAATTATATTATATTTTTAGTGTGTCATTAATATATTAATATAGGGGACAAAATTGATTCATTTTGAATTATCTATCTATTTCTCTACTTATAAGTACCTCTGATATTTCTAAGTAAAATTTAAGGGAAATGATAGTCTAGGTGCGAATTTTGCACTAGCATGCGCCAGGGTTACACCAATAGTTTTGTGGGTAGAACAATTAGATAGGGTGATACTGGATGAGCTGCAGAAGTCCGGATGAGGTTTTTTTTCGAACTGTCGTACGCTGTTGGCCCCAAGGTCATTGACAGCTTCACCGAACTTTTTGGGGCGAGTGCTGAGGGCACTCAGCCCCGAGGCAGCGGGCTCAGGGGTGCCAGAACGGCCGAACCTCGGTTTGGCTTGCTGCAGGTAAATGAAAAAGGATTCATGACCCTGACTATTCGACAGGTCCTGTCTTACTAACTTAGTGAGATGACTTCTCTTGCCAGGCACTTAAACAAGTGTGAAACTTAAAGAAAAATGAGTGGGGTGACAAAAATCAAAGTGATATTATCTCTAACATATTTGTTTTTTTCGCACAAATACTGTCAGGAAGTAATAAAAAAATAGCTTTCAGATCTCTAAAACCTACATTAACGTAAGCGTAACCGCGGTCGACTGCTAATTTATGATAAAAATAATTAGAAATTAACATCAATAATGCCACCATGATCAATAAAATGCATTATTGAGCTATCAACTATGTTAATATGAACGTCTAAAATTGATTTGAAATAGTCTTATTTAATACATTTACAATTTTACAAAACGTTTTCACATGCCTGTAACTAGAGTAATTTTAAATTATTCATAGAAAACTTGTACTTAAGCGTATGACAATATTTTTAGTTTATCTTCGTATACGGCCCTTCGTACATTCCGCCCACATTTCTCTCAACCCGTTCTCGCTTAGCGTATTCTCTAACATATGTATATTTTGTATGGAAATTGGTCCGTTCTAAAGCATCATGAAGAGACGTTTGAGATAGCTTATAACCTTTTTCAATATACGTGCTATAGAATGGAAAAAGATTTTTTAAGTCTAAGAAATGGTTTCAGGAATTCGAACGTTGAAACTAGTAATATTTGAAACTTTATCATATTAATAAAGATTAAAAAGAACAAATTTCATATTTTTAATAATAACATCTATATTAATATTTTAAAGTGGAATAGTTTTTGTTTTTTTGAACGTGCTAATCTTAGGATCTACCAGTCGGATTTCAAAAATTCTTTTTATATTTGATACAACAATCATTGAGGACTTCTTTGTGTTATTTTATATCACGCTTCCACCAAAAGAAGAAAAGCTGTATAGAAACAAGTTACAAAAACGGGCAAAAATTATTAAATTATTTTTAGTTTCATGCGAACGAAGTCACAGCCACAGCTGTCACAGACATTTTAACTTAATTCATTTTGCTCCAGTATTCGTTAATAGTTTCTTAAAAAAAAACGTCATTTAGCGTTGAGCACTTTATTATATGGTAATTGAATGAGACTGAGCTGTAACGCTCGACTATGTGACGTTCGTTCGGATAAAGTCGACTCAAGTCGAGTAAGGGAGCAGTACATGAAATAGTAGAACGCATCAGTTTCATTTAAAATGGACGTAAACACAGTATGCGCCGTACTAATACGCTTTATTTATCACGTTATAGTGGTATTTCGCACTATTAACCTCTTCTTGAAGAATTTTCACTTATGTCGAGTGGTCGTAAGCACGCACCGTTTAGAAGTAAAAGTTTTGAAAACTTTTGAAGTGAAACTGCGTATTGGACGTATTTGAAATTTAGACCCACGTTATGTGACACTCGTTTTCATTTTTTTCGTTCATTTCATTTTCGTTTTCGTTTTCATTTGAAAGAAAAATATTCAGAGTAAATATTCATTTTGGAGGAATTACAATAATATTACGAACGCAGAGCTATCTGGTGCCATACCTTCAAAGAATTTACAGTGATAAATTATAATGCTTCGTTGCATTATCTTCTCCGGTACCCTGGAGAGAAAACGTCGATATGATGTATAGTGCAAAATAACAATTCCCTTTTTCTATTAACGAGGACTCGGGGACGAATCCATTCTTCTAAGACCTATCTTATGACAGTGTTTCAAATACTATACTGATATTTATTTGCACTATTTCAGTACAGCTTTCAGGTCGAATAATTTTAATTTCGATCATATCCAAAATAAAACTCAGCTACTTAAATAAAAAAATACATGAATTACAGATTTGACTTAATAAAAGTTTCATTGTTTATACAATGATCTAAGTGATTCATATGATTTATTGTTTTATTTCAAATCACAATTATTATATCTTTCTTTGGTGTATAACACCAAGAATTTTTTATATGAGATAGATGGACAACCACCTACTTGCAATGTGTTGACAAGCGGTGTTGATTGGTGTAGATCGGTGATCTGGATTGTTGTTTTATTGTTATCTTCATTTGTTATGGGCCCCACAAACATTGAGCACACATTATATTCATGTTTATTGTAAATTGATTCGCACACTGTGTCAGCGCTGACATGCGAATTCACGTGTTGTAAACGTGTTTCTTCTTATTTTTAATTCTTGGCAAGTCAGTACTCTTTAGAGACTACTACTGCCATTTTCAAGTGATAAGATTTGACAACAAGATGGTGGTTCTCTTGTTGAAGCTCTCTTCGTAGTTTTTGTGGTAACTAATATATCATGTTCCGAATGATTATTCATAATTCACTTATTAAGAATTAATTCTAAGAAGAAAATAATCAGCTTGTCAGTGACTTATTTTATAATCTTTTATTAAACCTTTTCTATTAATTAATCTATATTTTTAAGCAAGTAAGATTTATTGCTTGCCATGATATCTCTGTAAATAGTTTTACCTAGATAATCTCTTTCATGTTGAAGCGCGAACCTCTCTATTATTTAATAACGTTTGACTAGGCTGTATGGTTTCAGTGTCTTTGCCTTTTTCTTAAAAATAATAAAAAATAAGTATTCCTATAACTTGTAAATGTAATAAATTTAAAAATGATACACGCATTTGTTTTAACTTAAACTTAGATCCCGTCCTGTGTCGTGAAGGACTTCACACTTACAATTGACCGACGCAAAATAACTTCTAGATAGACTTGGAATAATCATTTGTGGATCACATAATTAATTGTTGTATTTGTGATTTAAAACTGCAACACATTACGGTGGCAGCGGCGATATGACTGTATAACCAGCTTCCTTTTTTTTACAAACCATTTTGTTGATGTTTCCTCGCAGCTCTTTGAAGATAGAGTAAATAGTCCTCATACCTGTCCGAGCTATTCACGGTAATTTATATTCCTATGACATTTCAAAAGCGTCGATTTTTTACGCAACGCTGGCTCTTGACGTACCGCGCTTTGAAACATACCGTGCAAATAGAAAGTTATTTGTTTAAATAAACACGAAACTGTAGCAATGAAACCGGTTGTTTTATTTTGTTTTTATATACCTCTACACCCAGATGGTACTGTATATGATGTAGATGGAGTGCAAACCCGAACCAACGGTAACCACCGTGCGATAAGCATTCATTACCACCACCACCACCACCACCAGAGTGAATCGTTTTACCAAACTGTACGTCGTAGTGAAGATCTAGCCAAGAATAGATCTCAAAAATCAAGCGAGATTTCTGCGAAAAACACCAAAGATTTGTAGGAAGGCATATGGTTAATGAAAAGTGAGGAAAACTACCCTGCAATGTGCTGATAGGTGCCGATTAGGCTGAATTGATATATCTTATCTTCTTACACTTTAGTTTTATTAACATAATCCACTAAATAGTCCTAACAAAACATTGAACCGGAGCCGATTTATTATATTTATTGTTTATTTGCACAGCGTGCGTGTTAACTTTGAACATGCACACTTTTTTATTTTTGGCAACTTAGTCTGATTATCACAGCCATTTTCAAGTAATAAGATTTCGCCATTCGGGCAGACGATATTACCTTCAATAAGACGATGACTCCCTTGTTGAAGCCGTCTTGGGAGTTTTTGTGACAACTCGTATATTATGCTACTTATGATTATTCACAATTCACTACACCTATGCACTTCAGTTCATTTTCGTAAAATGTCACCTTAATTTACACAATATAAGGCTAACCAACTAAGTATATGAATTAAAATAAAAATTATAACATGACAGATCAAGATCCCGTTAAAACAAGTACACTTACTCTGTTATAGATAAATGAAACCACAGATTATGTGTCAACTGCGCGGGCGCTTTCAGTCTCACGCACGTTCTGGCGTGATCATACACCGGCTAATTCCGGAATGTAACTGTGTTTTTAAGGGTATTTCACGATGCTCTCAACCTTTTTTTAATTCACAAAATGTCAAAATCCATTTACTAACTTTCTCAAACAATGTGCAAACGCACTACTCGTACTTAAGCCTTAAGTGAAAGGGGCGTATGGCGAGACCCATCGGATGACAAGCACCGTTAATGGTATACTAAAAAAGATACCACGTCAACACTCAATCCCCGGTATTGCCAGAAACCAGGAACAGCTTTCACATTTCACCTGGAAGTGTTATTTTCATTTGCTGATTCCCACACGCCTCTTATTAGCCCGACCGGCATATTGCTATAGGATATTCATATATGCTTTATATCATGTAACCGTTGTTTTCCAGTCATGTTCAATCGGCCTGCAAAATTACCACAACACAGGCAACAAGTATAATTTATGTAAGTTTATAAATGATCATACAAATTCTATTATTCGATTTACTTACCCAGTTGGCCAAGCGGACTACGGAATAACTTTCAAATTACATCATTTAACGTAAGTGAATAAATTTCATAAGCTTGATGGAAACACCGGGTTGGTTGATATTTTCCAGTGGGAAAAGTTTATGATTTTATAGGTGCATTATCATCTATAATGTGTTAAAACTAGAGGTCACATGTATAGTCGAAACTTGGCAGTAATAAAATTTAATATATCTATTTAAAATGCTTTTTATTAATTGGAAACATTTTTAAACTCTTTTGTGATAGCCTCTATATTGTGTGACTGTTCGATCACAGGTTATTAATGCGTTTGATATCTGTAGCACCAACGTACACAATGTTTTATATGATGTAATTTACATATAGAATATTTACTTTTTGCACACAATTAGAGTATAAATTGCAACCTCCTCGCTTGAAAAATCGATATAGGCCGGCTAAATCTGGAACGCAAGACGTTGCGCCTAGTATAGGATGGTCGCCATGTATTTAGACACGATTGCCATGTTCTAACACTCTGCTAAGTTATTTAAATCAGTGTTTTGATATGATAAGTCGAAATTTCGCGCGAAAATCTGCAGCCAAATACCTACAGGAATGTTCCGACAGTTGCACTTGAGAACCAGTCTTTCCACTAGACGTAGCGTGTCCACCATCTTGGGCCACACCAACACCTAACATTAGGTAAAATTGTGGCCGTAACGCAAAACAATAAACTATAAAAAACACGACGACGTAACATCCAATAATTACTGAACTACATAATAAATGTATGTAAAGAAACACATGTATCACTCTCACAGTTTGCGTTACAAAGTACAAGACGGCACTTTGCATAATTACCACATTACTGCCTTTTAAAAGGTGACAGTTTTGTACTGACATCGTTCTTTCTAATTATTCTAATGCCCCATTAGAAACAACGCTACATAATACTTACAGCACGGACAAGGTTGAGAGATGTATTCATATAAAATAAACTTTTTTTTTTATAATTATACACAAAGGAGTCGACTACAGGATATGAATATCACTTCAAACAATTTAATACTAAGAAAAAATGTGTAGACTAGGCATACTCGCTCCGAAAGTGGCATGGCATTCTGTGTCAGTTGGCACACTCAAACTTCAGTCTTCCGGCGGTACTCAAGGCAGTATGTTGTGTACCAATTGATAAACAAATGCCCTGAACAACAGAAACTGCTCTTGTGTATCATGCGATATTGTACAAACTATACAAATAATACTGAGGTTTCGACTATTTACATTGATAATTCGATATTTTTAAAACATAAATTATATCCGTCCGTAATATTTTCTCTTATTAACTAAATTAACGTTTATGCTTTAGGTGGTGCATAACAAACATAATACATATCTCTTTTTCTTGCTCGGTATAAAAAAAAAAACATTCTCTCCTACTTCCTGTTCGTTGCAATATTACTAGCGTACCACTTGTTTTAATCAAATATTATGAAGGTAACGTATCTTAAAACAAGTAACATATTAAAATCTAATTCATAGATACTTTGAACATATTGAACATCAAATAGATATTCTTGAATATATATGTATATATTTATATTGAATAATATGTTACATTTTTTTCCTCAATATATATATGAAGAAATAAAACAGAAGTGCCTACTTGTAATGCCAAAATAACAGCTTTTTACTAAACGTAAATGAAAGTGTTTACATATTTTATAACAAAACTCGTTTTTTTGATGCGACACACCTGTTGACGAGGTTTGGTAAACCGAAGTACCCGACCGTCGTGATAGTAAACGGCAAGGCGCGCTCTTACGCCCTCATGCCCCCTCTACGTCACTACGACTACGACTACGACTCTCTTATCTGTGTGCGCACGCATACATTTTGTTGCTTCTCTGTTTCTATTTATGACAAAAATATATGTATATAACTGGAATAAGGAAAATATATTCATTTTATTAGAAAAACTGGTGGCGCAATACATCAAGAATTTGTAGAAAGATACATATTGAAAAGAGAGAAGACAACTACCTTGTAATGTGGTAATCGGTACTGATTGGACTGAAATGTAATTTGTCTTCATACACATTAGTATTAGTGACACTTCACTACACTGTCACCACAAAACAATAAGCCGGCGCTGGTTTAGAAAATTTATTATTAATATTTTCAAAACGTTCGTGTTACCTTGAACTTGCACTCTCATTTTGTCACAGATGATCGAAACCACAGATTATGTGTCGAAAGAAAGGCGCGGGCGCGTTCACGTCATGGAATTCTGGCGTGATCAAAAATTATTCTAATTTTTATTGTTTTACTCTATATTTTATAATTTATTATAAATTACAATATTGACTCAAATGATTCACAACCACCAGACGTTCCGTGACGACAATTTTTTTTCTAATTAGAAGTCACAGCGACACTTTACCTAAAATAAAATACAAAAACAACTACAATAACAATATTTAATACATATAAGTCTGTTTAAAATTGAAAAGGTTATTTCAACATTAAACTCTCTAGTTAACACAAATAAGCGAGTAATTTTAACTGGTAAGTTAACAACAAACTCTAAATGGTAAACATTTGTGACCTCTTTTTTCGCAAATAAGGTCTGGGTAATGTGCAAATAGTCGCTAGTTTTATCGTGAACGTATTATAATATACATGTGGCATACGTATAAATTACACAATCAAGTAGATTTCTTGTCTATCATTCTATATGAGAGTAGCGGTGAAAATTTCTATAGACGTAGTATTTTTGAGTATAATCTCTTGTAAAGATTCTGAAGTAAAAACCTCTTTAGATGCGTTTTCTAAGGGGCCAAAACTTCATAATACCGTCACCGAAATGGTTCCATCACACGTGATGCAATTGTTTGTACTACGGTAGAACAAGATAAAATAATGTTGAAAATTAAGTTCATTGATATTCATGCCCATTGTCCATATATACAAACGCTATGTAAAATATAAACAATATAAGTGCATACTAATTTGTATAGGAATTAAGTTACATATTTTGTTACTACGTTTCAATGAATAAATAATCCGTATATACCCTTTGTACATAATTGTCGCTCGGAAAAACGGTAGATGTTGAAGCAATACGTAAGTTAACGTTTTTAAAATACAAATAATTAAATGTAAATTTTCGATGATATGAATTATTGTTATCGACATATCACTTTATTTAAGTTATCTTTCTGTCGGCGTGCTCGATGACTGGTAATATTTAAATTGTTTTTGAAGGTTTCTGTACAATTGAACATTCTTCAAGCGATGCACAAATGCTATATACATTTCGTGAATAAAATGTTATTAAAATCGACTAAGAATTCCTTATTTATTATTTATAAATTCTGAAGAATGACATGGCCTATGCAAAGCCATAAAAATATTTTTATACTTCAACCACGAACATATATTTCGGAACAAAGTTCCATATCGTATCGTCAGAATCGCGATCATTTTCTTTCTATAGCAAAATTCGGGTATAAAATATTTACACACATTACTAGTATAGGCGAAAATGTTTTGAAAAGTTTTAAACAAATATATTCTTATATTAAAACTATTAGTAAAAACAATGAAAATCTTATCTAGACATAGCTTGATAGCTGATAGCTTAGCTTGGTATATATTATATATCGGATATGTTTATAAAGTAATCACTCCGATATTGTAAAGCCCTCACAAATCTACGTACAACTAACGTGAGTGTGTTTGACAGTTGAAAGGGAATTGTATTCCTATCTACATGCATTTCTAATGCTCTCCATATTATGTAGGTATTATACTGTGCAAATTAATGCTTGAATGTAGTGACCTAGTTGTGTTAAAAGCTGGGTCATTGTCTATTTATTTTCCTACTATTAATTAATAACTATTGATCACTTTCCAGTCGAAATTTTACCACAAACAAAATGGAATTTTTTATGGAATTCTATAACGATGGGAGAAAAAACGATTGGTGCCATGGAACACTAGATAGGAAGGAAGATCTATAGTATAAAAATATTAATGTCAAATTCTATTCGAGGTACAAAGAAAATAATTATTCGGATATACATTATTATAATGATTTTTTATCGATAAAAAAGACTACTTTACAAAATTATCTCAACACCTTTACTTTGTTTACGATGATTTATAAAAATATATGATAATAACAGTCATGAAATAGATTATACATTAGACAAGGTATAGCCATTATACATAGATTATACATAAAAATCTTACGCTAACGTTACGGACGTTTTTAGCCGGTTAGGGGACCCCTCCGCGACGCCCCATAAGCAACTTCGTTCCCAAAGTGTGTGTATCAGCTCCGACACGCGACTGAAGTTTACTCCTTAGGAACTATTATTGTGTAGATTAGATAAAACGATAGTAAATGAAGACATCTTTAAAAATAATCAAGGTATATATAAAAACTTTTTCATATTATTTACATCGTTCCAATGAAATATATAACATAAACTATTTCACAGAATAATAAATATACACGCATATATAATACCGAAGTGAAAGGCCAAAGTACTTTGCGTAAAGGAACGTAACGCTTCACTTTTAGGCTTCTTATGGAGTGAACTCCAAACACTACTTCTATTTTCTTTTTTTTTTAACTATAAAACTTATCAATAGCATCTAAATTAAAGAGAGAAAACCTGTTCAACAGAAAGAGAAGTAGAAGCTACTTCACTGTTTTTTCTTTCTCTATCTTGAAACTATAGCAACTATCGATACTATTACGGACCTTGCAGTTGTTACTTTGGTTTTAGCACATTTTTAATTTATTCTGCCATTTACGAGCTTAAACTTTTCTTCTCTTTTTGAGTTGTGCCATTTGATTCCAGCACTTCTAAACACGGCTCCTTGCTAATGGTCTCAGTGCCTACAATTCCGAATTTACATTCAATTGACGCCCGTATTATTGATGTATTAAGTTAGAACTAGAACACATAGTCCAAACTCTGAGTCACTCGATAATTTATTTCTTTATCGTACTGTCTCTTTGAACGGTTTTTCTGGACAATAATATTTGTAATTTAAAATACAGGAGTATGATCTATTTCATGGTTATATTTAAGTAAAAATCTTAAGTTGCGATTATAATGTGTAGACAATAATTGAGAATGAAATTTCAAGAACGTACACGTATAGTCACATTTCGCTTAGACGAATGAGAAAAAATGTATACCTAACGTGTAAACATGTCGTAAGAGACACATCAGTTTTATATGATACTACCACCTATGCAAAGATGTATTGAAGAGTTACAAAGTAAATTAATTCTTACATTTATGTATCCCTATTATTATTTTTAAGAACGTTTAGTTAAATCGCGTATATATATATATATATATATATATATATATATATATATATATATATATATCGATAAAAAAGTATCAATATCAATAATATATATATATATATATATATATTATTATATATATATATATATATATATATATATATATTATTGATATTGATTTATACTTTTACATACATTTTTGTTACTTTTTTCAATACAGCTGTGCTCCTATTGGTGGTAGTGTTATGTTAAAATACCCTTAAACCTTCCTGCGTGACTGGTCTATCAAATTCAAAAATATATTTTGAAATCCGACTGGTAGTTCCTTAGATTAGCGCCGTTCAAACAAACGAACTTTTTTGCTTTATAATATTAACTAGCTGACCCGGTGAACCTCGTATCACCTATACTCTGGAACGCTAGATGACTTTAAAGTAGCTAGATTTTTTGACAAACTTTTTTGTATCTTTCGTAAATAATGTATTTTTTTTTTCAATTAAAACTATTCTATGTTACTTCTAATACCTCTAAGAATATGTATACAAAGTTTCATGATGATCGGCTAAGTGGTTTTCGCGTGAAAGCGTAACAAACAAACTTACATTCACGTTTATAATAATAGTAGGGAAGTAGATTGGTCGAATACGTCGACAATTGTCTTACTATCTTTCCAGGCGGGAAACAGGGAACAAAGAATTCGAACCAAGTGCGAACACGTTTAAGTATCTGAAAGATGTGAACAGTTTTACATAGGTTATACAAAATAGTACTCAATACTGCAAGTCAGAGCATAAAATATACCTATAAATATTATAGAAATTCTTTATAAAAAATACATAATAATACAGCGTGTTTATAAATTCTATATCACAGACGAGACAGCCGTTGAGCTAACTTTGGTAATACAATTAAACTTGCTAACGAAAACTCACACTTTATAGAATATTATTAAAGTGTACGTTAGAAAATTGAAAATACCTTTATTCGGTAAACGATTTTTATAAACAGATTCGTTACGTACAGATGTTTACTTTCAGTTCAAATAATAAAATTTACTATAAAGACTATTATCGCCGTAAAAAGTATATCATTTAAAATTTTTAAGTAGGTATTGTATATATATTATAAATATAACATCGTATTATCTATACCTGGCAGACCTAGTTCTGCCTTTTCGGCTAGTCAATCTGATCGACTACAGCATCATCTATCTCATTATGATCACTTATCGAGATAAATAGTATCTTATCTCCCAACAACAGTACAGTATAGTACAATTAAAAAATACATTTAGAGAGATTGAGGAGTAATAGGTTAGCGTGGTATAGGCATGTTATGAGAAGGGATGAAAGCCCAATTACTAGAAGAATGTTAAGTATGAAGGTGAATGGATGTAAGAGAAGAGGAAAGCCGGAGAAGATATGGATGGACTGTGTGAGAAATGATATGTATATAAAAAGTAATACTGAGATGACCGCTGATAGAGTAGAGTGGAAGATGAAAACATATTGTGCCAGCCCTACCTAGGCGGGGCAAGGGCTAAGAAGCAAAACAAGTACAATTAAAACATGTGTAATATCCGAAGTAATTTTTACTAAAAAGTTGATGGATGCGTTTTCTTGTGAAATTAAGACGAGGAAACAATAAATAAATAAAACAGCCAGATGAAGATGCACGAGTCTTAATAATTGACGAAGGGTGCCTCGAATGAGGAAAGGTGAGAAAAGAAGAAATAGGAGATGATGATGAATAAGTAGACGCGGTGCGATATAACAAATACATTTATACGCGGTCTACCACAAGTGAGGTATGTTCCACTGAGGCCAAGTAAACGTAGGCCCCACGCTCTGCATACCGTCATCCTCCGTAGATTTGCAACTGCGATGTCTAATTAGGCGCCACAAATCTATTTGAGGCCATCATTGTCACGTAGATTAATGAGCCTCTTGTCAACTGAATGTACACTGACTTATCTCGAGATAAAGCAAGCCAAGAGAGCTTCCTTGTAACACCTTTATCGCCATACCTTCTTTTAAACGACGTGATAAGAAAACGCACTTTAAGGATTGCCTCTCGAAATGGATAAACGCATTATCAAGGTTTAGGCTAATGTGAGAGAAGTGTGTGACAAGACTCATCAGGTTTACAGTCTCTAAAAAAGATAACACGGTGACAATCAACCCCTGTATTGCTAAAGACTTCCCATAACCCTGAAAGTCTTGTAGACAATATTATTTAACTTTAATTCCTACATTGTTTATAGGTTTGGCATTATTGCCATTATATATTGTTAATTAACGATGTGGACCAAGATCTCTCTCAATCAATCTATCTCTCAAGATCTATTCATAATCTCTGCTACTTCAACTGTTGCCAATGTTAGAAATGTGTAGGTTAGAGATCTGTTGTATACCCTCTCCTATTTTATATCTAATATATCCCGGATAAAGATGAAAGACTAATCCCATTCCAAAGATTCAGTATTGTTTACATAGAAGGAAGAATAAATGACAGAATTGTTAAGACATTCTTAGATACGTAAAAAAGTATTTTTGTTGCTTACAAGCATAAAACACAACTCATGGTAGTAGATTGCTTTTCATTGTAACTATAACGAAATCTATAAAGAGGTTACGAGTATATGAACGAATTTCAATACTTCTGATCTGTTCTTTAATAAAAATAACTGCGAATCATAAGGTTAAAGGCTACGATACTATTGACTGCTTTCTAGTATAGGTATATTAGGTCCTGCAGTTTACAAGTACAAGTGTCAAAGAGTTTTTTGTCTCTTGGTTGGTGAATAATATTATAAAATCCGTTCATACATCGATCTTATTCTAGAGAATCATTATTATTTGTACTTATCACGTTATTATTGTTTTTATTTTTTATTTTATTTCGGACTACATAGTCAGCTCAAGCGGCTTTTACAATTACACTCTACGCTATTATTATAATTGTTTAGTTTATTTCTATAATAACGTACGCTCAGCCATTACCATGAATATAATATCGGTACTTATGTATTATGTGTAGTGAAATAATTGGTACTCGACTTGGAAGAAACTGCAAAATATATGTGCATTTCAACAAGCAATGGTACTTCTAATTTCCACACCGATGAACAAGAAAAGAATATTCGAAATGGAATAATCCATGTCTATAAACAGCGATATGTTGATCGGTATGGACTGTATGATTTTACAAATTTATAATCGTTCTATGGGTATTTTAATCATCAAAACATCAATAATTTTCTAAATTAATAGTGTTCTCCACCAACATATAAATCAGTTTCTCCAATCCATCGGTACAAAATTATTCACATTAAGCCAAATAAACGTTAAATACTCAACATTTAATAACGCACACACAACATATTAACATGTGTCTACCTATAGTCTTGTGTCTTGTCTTGTAGGTTATATTCGTCAGTATTTGTAGCTTCAATTATATGCAACAATACAATTTTTCCAATATATAGCCTGTAATGTCATACTATTCTTGGAGAATCTTGCACCCATTAGCTGAGAGCGTAGCTCCGCGCTTCGCAAGGCGTTAGTAATTCACTACGAGAAGGCGTCCTAATTATGGCAAAATTAATGTACATCAGTAGGTACACAAAAGTCATTCTTTGTAATAGACACTTTAGGCACTTAGTTATACTTATACCATTGTACGATGAAATTCATACGAAAACTAACTTATGATGAGGTAAAATAAAAATGATACTTCACAAGATATTCACACCAAGCTCTTCAAACAATAAGATCCAAGTATTTTGTGTCTTTAAAGGTTTCAAAAAGGCACGCGAAAGTTTCCATATAAAAATCATAAAGATTTGGTATAGAATTTTAAACTTTCTAAATACGTCACTGATATCTAGAGAGGTTGGGATGGACATATATACCCTTACAGTACTCAGTAAGATGAGATGCACTTATTATACAAATGCACTTGCTGGAAAGAACTCGAGAAGAACTTCAACGAACAGTCTATTGTACGACATGTAGCGCTCTCTGTAAATAGAATATTGCAGAGAAATATATGATAGAGCATTGAAATTTATAAAGCGGCGTCTGAGTAAAACGTATGATGAGTAACAAAGCTGTGATCGGTCTAGTGATTACGTCGACTAATAAAGAGGCAAATAATATATTTTAAAACTCCTCGAATTCTTTTATTTTCCATTAACTCGTGATTGTAAAATCTGTTCTTAGTGCATAGATAGTTTATGAAAGAAACACGCATAATATGTATCAAGTTTATTCCTTAGGTTTGATAATCTGTTGATGGATGCGGGGCGCAAAGTTCGATGAAGCTGTCAAAGCCCTTAAGGCTAACAGCGTATGTGAGTTCGAAAAAAAAATGATGGATGCGAATAAGTTGCCTATACTAATAAGAAAATTACAAATGTGAAGCCAAGTTGACGTAAAAAATGCAAACGAATTCGAGCGCATCAGATAGTTCGTATTACATTTTACCTACTAATTAAATTTGATTCCTACTGAAACACGTGTTGCAGTTTCGGAAATATTTGACCAACTACGACCATGAATATAGTTAACATTTCTCACCAACACGTAATACTTCGTGGTGTCGATTCAGATGTGGGAGTGCTCGCGAATCATAACAAATTTACATGTATAAATTAAATAATACTTAACTGCGAGACGAGTTCACAAAGAGAGAACACAAAGAGTTCCGTATGTACAGAACCAACTGGATTGTATAATTATCAAAGAAGCTTTCTTTCATTAGTTTCTAGGCTAACCTGCTATACGAGATAACTAAAGGCCCTGTTGTAAATACGGGCTCTATCTAAACTAAGGCTACGTTCCACGGACTGAGAGGGGAGGTATAAATGCATTTGCCTAAGTAAAAAAAAAATTGGGTGCGTTCCAGATAGCAATCACACCGTTAACGCACACAACCGCATTTAAAGTAGTGGTTAAATTAAACAACGGTACATATTGGTTAGGGGCTCTACAATAACCATAGATTATTTGTAAAAAAAAACTTTCATACTTTATACCTTCAAAGATACAGACTTTTATACGGACGGACGATAAAAGCTTAACAATAAATTCTTTAGCAACTGAACCCTGAAAATCAACATTTGAAGGGGATATTGAATAATAAAATAGGCCGAGAGTCGTCGAAATAATATAAACAGTGAACCGTGTACATATTTGTTCAAACGGAGATGTCATACAGCGCCGTAAGTTTGATATAATATATACATTTTATAATTCTACACCTACGTTCAGAGGAACGTTTTAAAAGCGCCGTTGTGATCTGACACGACTTTAAATCCGTTCTTTTACGGGCTCCGAACCACAGAATAATCGTATACACGAGTATTCCTGATCTTCGAAACAAACCTTCGAACTCGAAATGTTTCATGCATTTTTCGTTCCCAACAAAGACAGTAAATGAAGGAGTCATAGCTCATTGGTCTTTTTCTACGCGTCGACACAAGACGTATTGAAAAAAAAATACGCCTGTGCCGTGGTGAAAACATTGGCCAGTCAGTAAAGTTGGAATCGAGACTGGCTGCCCAGGATGCGCCGGTCGTACTCGGGTATTGTCATTCATTGAGGTTTTTTCATGCATCCCAGCTAATTGGTAGTATGTACAGACACTGTGTCAAGACAAGTGAAGACAAGACAAGTGTGTACAGACAAGTCAGTTCAAATGGCTGCAATAATCCTGAGCTTTCGGTGAATAAAAACATAGTGATAAAACCGAAACGTTTTGGTATGGTGTTTTTATAAAGTTTGTCTTGTTAGCTATCACACTCATGATGAAAATTTATCGCCAAATATCTATAAGGGTTTTCCGGTAGTACACCTGAGAGCCAGTCTCTTCAGTAAGCTTAGCGTGTCCACGATTTTTCACCACATCATCACTGAATGAAAGTTAAGATCCTGTTCAAACCCTAAACCGACAATGATAATGGCGTATAGTCTTTAACATTCCTTAGTAAGTAAGAAATATATATAAGTATGATAAGGTGGGAAGCAAAGCAATTTTCTTAGTGGTTCTCAACTTTGGGCAGCATGACGGGAATAATATCTTAATCCTGCAAAAGATCAAAGCCAAATACTCCTAATCGTATGGTTTTTCTGATGATTACTGTTACCTGGTCTCATTAGTCTACAATGAATTAAAAATAATAATAATGCATGAGTGTCTTGAAACATTCGGTTGGAACAAATTTTCTTAAATAGTATATTATCATACTAATATTATAATGCGAAAGTGACTTTGTTTGTTTGTTACGCTTTCACGCCTAAACCGCTGAACTGATACACTTTGTATGAGACTTTTTATTGTGTGATTAGCTTTGTTCCACAAAATCTATATTAACACGAGCGAAGCCACACGTAAAATCTAGTTATTGATAAACATATAATATTAATGATTGTCAAATATAAATAAATGAATTACTAGCATTTGAGAGCGTTCAATAAAACGCAGAGATAACCAATGAATTGAAGGAATAGTAGGAAATTTCGTTTTTTTTTTTTTTTTTAATGGTGAAAATGAACATTTTATTCTACATCATTCAATTCAAGTAATTAATTATAATACTCTATGAAACAGCTGACGCGTATGACGTGTACAAACTATATCTGCGCAGCCGCTGAGAACTTACTGGCTGTCTTGAACCAATAAACCTGTCATTATGACTGTGTACAGCCAATAGCATACGCGCTATGGATAACCGTCAACATTATAGAAATACAGTGCAATATAAAACAGACTAAAGAAAGGGTTATGAGGAAAAAATCATACATTTTGATTTGTATAGCTTCCATCCGTATCGTGCGAGAAGGAAGGCATTAAACAAAACATTAGCATCTTGACTGGTGTAATAAAATGTGATCGTGTCAAGTCCTGGAGCTTACTCCTTAATATGATCATCTAAGAAACGTGATTTCACAGTGAAAGGTGCGCATGTAAGTTGTGCTGAAAAACACGACCTGTATTCATTTTATTCTTTTCATAAATTCATATCGAGGGAGTTATAATAAAATCTATTATCAAAGAGATAACTCCAAGATTAATATGAAACTATTTTCAAGTTAAAGAATCTATTACCAAGCGCGTATAAGTGTAGGAGAGGCATTCTTATTTACGAACTTACTAATGTTTTTAGCTTGGAGGGCTTTAACGGCATCATTAAACACTTCAAGCGAGCGCCGAAGAACGTTTTTAAGTTAAAGTGTTCGATAAATTAAATAATGTCATTGTTTTGACTTTGACATAATAACAGCTCAGAAATAAAACGCTATGAAACAAGTATAATAGTAAACAGTGTATCGTTAGAGGCAATAATTACCCAAGTAATTAAGACCGTACCGTACGTGCCTGTGTGACTAAATTTAAAACTATTAAAAATATAATAAACAAGCGGTTATCATACGTTCGTATGAACGTGTATGTTTTCAATATTAGATGTGCCCGCGACTACGTGGGTCTAAAATGTTTTACACAATTATTTTCGCCCGTTTTTGTATGTTTTATTTTTCAATACGGCTTTGCTACTATTGTCGGTAGCGTGATGTTAAATAATATAAAGAGTTTCTCAATATTTGCTCTATCAACTGCAAAAAAAGAATTTTTGAAATCCCAGTGGTTGTTTCTAAGATTAACGCGTTCAAACAAACTCACTTTCGCATTTATGATAATAATAATACTATGAATATAGATTCTAAATGCTTTTACCACTGTATCTTGGGATACGTTCAGGAACGTTACAGCAAACGTGGGATTATGAAAATTTTTGATAATGCATTTCAAACTTTTTTTTTAGTTCCATGAATTAAGATTCATTTACGGACATTTGAGCTGCGTATACACCAATTGCCTAGAGTTAAAGCAGTTGTCTTGATACAACCACCGCGGTGATGTGTTATAGGTTCGACACCCGCACAGGACAATTATTTGTGTGATCCACAAATAGTTTATCTGAGTTTGGGTGCCATTTTCTGCCCGTTGATTGCGATTATAAAATCCTTCACCCTTGGCATTGGCGAAATCGCCTCCATAGACAGATGCCATTAAAATCACTGATTGAAATCACTAGTAATTTTACTGAGATATATTTTTTTAAACGCGCTCCATATTTCTTGCATATGCATTGTTTATATAAACTTTCATTCCCTATTTTCCCTAGTGAAGATGTACTTTTGCTGTAATAGATATCCTATGCCCATCTCCATCTAATACCTAATGAGTTTTAGCGTTATGTTCACAATCTCACCTGATATTAAGTTTCTTTTTTTAGGTGATTTAGTTGTCGTTAAATAATTGCTTTACAACCGGATATTAAGTTACAATGTGGCCTAAGGTGGTTGACACGCTAAGCCTAGTCTAGCTCTCAAGTATACCTATAGCTATATGGTGGCCAATTTTCAACGAGAAGGTAATAGCTAGCCAGTAGGGTATTAGAAAAAACTTTACCATTATGCTATGGTATCATCATGATGCCCTTCACTGAAAGCTTAAGTTCATTGCAGGGATTCGAACTCATTGACGTGGCGTACGTACACACTACCAACTGAGCTCTCATCGCTTTGAAATGACAAATTCGTATTAATGGCCAACTCAGTAGATCCGATAAAATCAGCTGATCTTAAAATTGTTTGACTCTGGTAAATAGTTTAGCTGTACATAATATTAATAAACAAATTAGCCAACTCTTCCGAATATATCGCACATTATCGTAGCCAAACACCAAATAGTGCGTTTTGGATTGATTTTCCTAATGGATTAGAATGGAAATTTTGCAAATGGACGCAAATAGCATCTGAATAATCTAACAGTTGTTATGTTTTGTTTATTCAAACGAAAGCTGTTGCTTTCCACAGACCGCGCCCGCGATTTCCTCGTTCCACTAGCTTGTGAGCGTTGTAACCAAGTCCGAACTTATTTGTTACTTGGTACAGCTAAAGACATGTTTTGAGCATTGTCGATGATAGACTGGCAACATTGCCAAAATATTTATCTTTACCACTGGTCATTATTAATATGCAGTCCTAGTTGCAGGGAAATAAGAAAATTACTGAAATAACGAATTACTTATTAATTAAATTTGGATGTTACTTGTCTATACATATTTAAAAACCGCCGACGGTGTAACAAAGTGGAGTTACTTTAACATTATGACGTCACAATCGAGATAACCAATCATTTTTTTTTTATTTACTACTAACTAAGCTAAGTTGAAAACTTACTCAACTATAACGCCAATTAGGTTCACCTAACTTGTTACAAACAAGAATTAAATATAAACAAAACATAATGGAAATCTATTCAAGAGCCATTTTCTTTAACTTAAGTTTTTCTTTAGTAGGTGACATTTTTACGGAAATAATTAGGTTTAAAAGTACCCTCTCAAGCTTACCTTTGTCAAAAAAGTCTTATTCTATATTTATTAAAAAAAATAACACTAGCTAAATAATATTAAATATTAATAAAATTTACTACAAATACTTCACTAATGTAAACGTCAGCCTTGTATTACTTAGGGAAAGTAAGTAAACTAAAAATTTTACTTCTCTCTTACATGGTAAGGTAATATAAGTAATATTCCGTGACTGCACTAAACATTTCGAGGAAGAGCCGACAAATCACAAAACCACGCGCAATTCGATAACTGCAGTTTACCGACCACTATCCTAGACTAAATAATTGTACTGACTTTGCCTCAAGACGGAACGACTGGACTGTACCCATCGTACAATGACTGAAAAAAGTTGTGTCTTAAATGTATATAAGTCTTTTAATTTCTTACATGCTCTAAACACCGGTTTTAATATTGAGATACGCAGTCGACTTACGTCGATTTCTTTCTCTCTCTATTCAGATAAAGGGAACTTGGCGGAGGGGGCAGCTCTGAATGTGGGAGCACGGTAGAATCATACCGTACAATAATAGGTAGCTAACTCTCAACTTCCGAACTCCAGCAACTGATTCACTCAGTGCTACTGAATAGCCCTTGTCGCTCGTGCTTTACCGTTTCATAGCGAGCGCCTTTGCATTTACAAACAAAAGAATACCAAAAGACAAAGGCACGCCGTATTATCACTTCTATTTCATATTCAGTTACATTATTTGTATAATACTGTTTAAGTGAGGAATTCTTGTATATATTTTGTCTATTTTATTTTACATTTATCGGAAAACGTACAGCTAAGGAAATGTATAGGAGAACGATAAAAATATAAGGTCGTTTACTTGTTTTCACAAATGTAAATTAAATAAACATAAATCTATTTACATATATAAATATCCCGTATCTTAGAAACGATTTGGGTGATATTTTGTTGTAAACAAATAAATAGATTGTTGCTTGTTCAATTCATTTATATAGTTGTATTTGTGTTAATGAAACATTTTTTTAAACACATTATTTGTTATACAATGTGTTATCGGTGTTTTTTTTACAAATTGGTGAATATATATTTTTTTATATTGAATAATCAATTCAAAAGTAACAATTACGAATGAAATGTGATCCCATGACCTATAGAAGTTTTGTTTGTATACTTCATATCCACTACACTGATACTATGTCATCACATTGCGCTCATACTGTCAGCTGGTACACGACATCCTTCCAAGAACGCCGAAGCGAAACTAAAATTGAAGACTCGAGTGTGCCAAATTGGTGTTTAATAAAATCAGTTAAAACGTATGTAAAAATCTTAGAATGCGAATGTTTGATCAAAATGCACTTTGAATAATTAAAAATAAAAATAATAATAAAAAGAATGCTGAGTTAGCCCGCTCAACCCAAATGCATTCACATAAAATCGCGAGTAAATCTAATATACTAATAAGGGTGAATGTGTGGCACTGTAGTGACGTTCCACGCAAAAGTTGTTACATTTCAACGCTATAAGTACGCTGTCCTTAGTAATATTTTAAATGCGGAAGTGTGTTTGTTTGTTTCGTTTTCACGCCTCAACCGCTGGATCGATTATAATTAATTTTGTTATTGAGATATATGGGACCTAGAAGACGGCGATATGCTACTTTTTCTTGAAAAAAAATTATTGGAAGTGGGGTATATAGAGGGATATACTTAATATGAAACTCTTTACTGCGTCATCTGATTTTCTTGTGAAAATTAATATTACCACGAGCGAAGCCACGGGTACAAGCTAGTACGATATACGTTTGAAATTTGAAACTGTTTCAACACGGATATGCAATTAATAGCATTCACTATAAACTTTTAGAGTTAAAAATTCTAGTATGTAAATATGACTTCGTTCCACTTAGCATTCACAACGCTCAAAATATATCTTCTGTCGTTGGTTGTGGTCGCGGCAAAAATATCACTAATAAGCTCACAACAACCCATTTAATCTGCAAGGGTGGACCCAAACTCCATTCTATTTGCGTAAACATTGAATTCTCACAAGCAAACTGAAAAATTGAGATGATATAGAAGAAAACAGCCAGCCCATTACCGATTCCTCCCATTAACCATGATTAAGTCCATCTTCTTCTTCTGCCTAACCCTTATCCCACCTAGGTAGTGTCTACATAACATATTTTCATCTTCCACTCGACTGTATCAGCCATCATCTCAGTATTCACTCGTATAATTAAGTGCATAAGAAGTTAGATCTCCAAAATGCTCACAATTAGTTAAAGAAGCAGGCAAATGCAATTAAAATACTTTTAAGCAGATGTTTTTTCGTAAGTAAGTAATAAAAGCCTAAAAAAGGAACCAAGTGGCTACAGAACTAACACTATTAGTTAAAAAAAACTCTCGTAAGCAACCGGAAACGGAAAAGCCAATGTCATGAGAATGAGCGTTATGAATTAGTCTAAATAGTTTAAATGCACAAAAATCTATAAATAATCGCAGACTTTTCATGACGGTAGGTGAGGGTAATAACAATTTATCAGCGATTTCAAGCGGAAGCATCTACAATTCTTTAATTTGCCATGCGATGTATAACTCTATAAGAACATTGAAAAACTGTTCAAGTTTTATCACGACGCTTGCGTATATCATGGACGTAATGTTTTAATTTAGCGAATGTCTGTGAATTCCCGTAAAAGGTACTATTAACAATTCTTATAATATCCGTTGCGGAAGAGCAAAATCATTTCTTAAAAAAAAAAAATTGGTTTAATGTTATTTAAACTAAGAATATTGTTTCCGTTTTTATTCACCTCTATAATTGTTATTACTTACTTTAGCGACATTTCTTACAATTTAGATTTGAACCAATGGACTAAGAATCAGTATCCGACCATATTCTGCGACCATCATACCATTACGACTTACGTGGTACGATATGTTTAATAGATTGGATAATATAAGATAATAACTATTGAAAAAAAAAACTACCATAAATCAAGAAGTTTGCTTTTATTTTAATTTTTATAACCGCAAAATAAAAATTAACTATTATTAAAGCAGAAATGTTTTTACGTGGTTTTATGGCATTCGTGGTAAGAGAAGCGAAACGTTGATAGCGCAGTTTGTAGAAATTACGGACGCTGCGTTCGTCACGTTGTATATCTGCCGCCAAATACCTATAGCTGTGTACCGGCAGTTGCACTTGAGAGCGAGTCCCTCCAGTAGACGTCTCCTCCATCTTGGGCCACGTCGTCACTTAATATCAGGTGAGAGTGTGGCCATAACGCCAACCCATAAACTATAAAAAGGCTCTGAGACAAACAGGAAACCGGTTTCGATAAACACATGGCTGATACAGATACGTTAAGTGAAAATGTAATAACCGAATGAATTCTGTTAAATTTATTTGTCTTTTATAAAAATCGAAATCGTGTCCTCTCTGCAGAAAGATCAATCACCATCACTGAGTCAAGTAGGCTGTATTGATTATTAAGAGTTGTTTCGTGTCTGACTTATTACTCGCCAACGGTATCATAAGGTATTGATAGAATTTTCAGCGTGTCGGATCATAACGAATAGTATACAGCCTTTTAATAATATACATTTATTTTTACCAACATATGTTTTCCAACTATATCTATATAAACCTATATTAATCTTATAAAAAGGAGAGATTTGCATTTTTGTATATTCGTTTCGAGCGATTTTGAAAATTATTTCACCGTTAGAGTGCTGCATTGTCCCTGAGTAATATAGTCTATATAATATTTGTTTAGTTTATTTTTTTTAGTGACACGCGAACGAAGGCGCGGACACCGCTAGTATTATAGAAGACCGAAAAGTATGTCTATTTGTTTGAATGCGTTCTTAGAAAGTGCCAGTTCGATTTCAAAAATTATTTTAGTATTTGATAGAGGAATCATTGGGTAAGCTTTAAGACATTTAACAACACGCTACAACCAATATGAGCAAAGCTGTATTGGAAGAATTATTACGATGACAAGTGATTGACGGGATTAAGGCATACGGAGTCGCGGGGCACTAGCTAGTTCATCATATACACATTGATAGGTATTGTATCTATATAAGTATATTACATCGGCATCAAACCATATGACAATCAAAACGACTTCCACTAGTAATCCACGAAGTAATGTTCTTAATTTCGGTGTCGATATAATATTTCTTTATAATGAGGAGATCAACAAAAATGTATCGAGTTAGTTTGTAACGTACAAAAAAGAAAACCTAGGTAATGTAAAAGACTTGTACACAGATGAGATTTCTAGTCTTATCTGTGAAAGCGGTTACAGAAAAATGAGTTCCGTTATGGAAAAAGCAATTTACTGAACTAAATCACGCCTTCGAAAGGTTATAAAGGGTATTTTCCCTATAAATTGATTTATAAAGTACTTGCCTAGTGCAGTGGGTTAAGCTTAAGCCACTAAGGAACTTTGTCTATTCTAATACTAAATTACGACGATCTATAGCTACGCATATATAGTATTATTAGAAGGAGGGTAGTTTGAAGCGATGATAGCTCAGTGGTAGTGTGCATGACTTCGCTTCAAGGAACGCGAGTTTGAATTCAACCACCTACAATGAGCTTCAGCTTTCGGTGAAGGAAACATCGCGAGGAAACCATTGAATGGTGGTAGGGAGTATTCTAATGCCCTTCTGGCTAGCAACCATCCTCAAGTTGAATATCTGCCGACAAATACCAATAGGTATGTTGCGGCAGCTGCACTTGTGAACCAGTTCCTCCACAGGTCTAACATGTCTACCAATTCGGGCCGTATCGTCACTTAAGGTCAGGTGAGATTATGGCCATAACGCTAAACCTTAACTATAAATAAAAATAAATATAAATACAGTACGAACACGACTAGTGTATGGATATTATAAACACTTTTCAGTAACATTGGGCAAGTACAATCCTACTCATTCCGTCTTAATATAAAGTCAGTACAATTCTATAGTTTAGTAGGCTTAGATACGTACATAACCCTCGCTACCACCCTCAAGTAGAAAATCAAACGACCTTGTAACAAATACCCTTAGATATATTCCGCCAGTGGCACTTAAAAGCCAGTCCCTTCTATAATGACCGGCAACCCATCTGCGATACCTCTGGTGTTATCGGTGTCCATTGGTGGCGGTGATCACTTACCATGAGGTAAGATGATTGATCTTTTGCTCCCTATTCCATAAAAAAAATGTATGATCACAACGTTCACTTGAAACGTGCACCGAATTATTATTAGTATTTTTTTGTAAATCAACCTTCTCTGCTTCTGACTGCTAAACGTATATAACAGTTGCTTTTTTGTTTCACAGAATCATTTCTGTTATATATTTACCTATATACGTATAGGCTTGCATTGAAACATCGACAATGTAAAATCCACTGTGGCGTTGGTTCAGAAATGCGGGATTTGCGAACAAAGAATCTTAGGCTATTTTTCAAATTACGAAATTTTGTTTTACTTTTTATAAGTAGAATGGCATGATGATGGACATTTATAATAATAATAATAAGTCTTTATTACTGTTATAGTTTAAACTTAATTCTACAAATATACTTGTTTTAAAAACTATTAACTTAAACTAAATTCTATTCTCCGCATGCCTCTGATCTCTTCTTTTAACAGCTTATCTTTCGACACACGTCTTCCTCTAAGGCTTTCCACTTATTTCTGTCCTTTGCTGTACGTTTCTGGGCTTCTGGGCCAGTTACCTTCTTAAAATCGTCATCCCATCGATTTTCTGTCTTCCTCTGCTTCTTTAACTTTCTCTTGGATACTATTCAGTAGTTATTCTAGACAATTTCTCTTTCTTTTCTCTCAACACATATCCCGTCCAGCGCCATTTAATGTTGATTGAACTTTTTCGAACTTAGGACGGACATGTGTATGTAAATAACAAAGTTTAGCGAGAGAAAAGTAATTCATCGGCGATGTTATTTTTGTATTTTATAGGTTTAATGTTACGGCCATTATCTCACATGATGCTGAGTGATGAAAAGGTCCGAGACGATGACACACTCATCATTGTAGAAGAACTCTCTCAAGTGTAACTGCCGGAACACACATATAGGTATATTTGGTGGCAAATTTTCAACTTGAGCCATCCGATTAAAAGAAGTGTGTGCGCTGTCCCTGGATTCTGGTAACACGGGAGTTTGAAGTATCGCTGTGGTGCGCTTTAGTGGGTAGTGTAGGGTAATTTTTACCTGATGAGTTATGGTCATAATTCGCCCGATCTTAAGTGATGATACGACCCAAGTTGGTAGAAACGCTAAACCTGTGGAGGAACTGGGTCTTAAGTGCAGCTGCCGGAACCCACCTATTGGTATGTGGCGGCAGGTTTTCAACTTGAGGGTGGTTGCTAGCCAGGCGGGTATTAGAAAAAGCCCTACCACCATGATGTTTTCCTTCACCGAAAATTCAAGCTCATTGTAGGTGGTTGAATTCGAACTCACGTCCTTTGACGCGAAATCGTACACACTACCACTGAGCTATCATCGCTTCGCCGGGTAATGCGTTCACTCGTTGCGAGGAGAAAGTCCGTAATGATTAGGATAAAACACTACGTTAAAAAATGGCTAGTCGCTAACCAGATAGTATTTAAAAAGACCCCTGCCATCATGCTATGGTTTCATCACGATGTTTCTCTTTAACGAAAGGTAACGCTCATCCAAGAATTCGAACAAGCGTCCAACGTGGCGTCCGTACACACTTTAAACCGAGGCATCATCGCTTCAGGTGAGTTTAAATGACTGATGTTAAGTGACTATGTGATCCAGGATGATGGGCGTGCTAAGCTTGGTGGAGGAACTTACCCTTTAGTGTAGCCTACTAATAGGTATTTGGCGACAGATTTTCAATATGAGAGTTATAACCAGCCACGTTGGCATTAGAAAATGTCTTACCACAATGCTATGATTTATTAAGATGCTTATTAATTTCTCGGCAGTGGGAATATACATAGATTAACAGATCCCGAAATATGATAAATCAGTAAAGTTCACTGTGTCGGGGTATATGAAGTTTCATAGAAAGACTTTTCATATTGAATTATTTAATTGTCACCTATTTCGCATGTCACTTAATATAATTATGAAATCTAAAGAAACATCAATAGAAAATAAATTAAACGTATTTAATATTTGTGTTATACCCATATTGACTTACGGATGCCAAACTTGGGCGTTAACATAGAAAAAAATATAAATAAATTAGAAGTTTGCCAAAATAATATAGAAAGGAAAATATTAATAACAATGAAAAATAACGCAATTTATAAAACAACAAAAATGGCGTTGGACAGGTCATATAGTAAGACAAAACATAGAAAAATGGACTAAATAAATTAATGGAATGGTATCCCAGATATGGCAAAAGGAAAAAATGTAGATCACATCGTACATCGATAGACGATATAAAGAAAATACCTGTAGAAACGCGGATGAGAGCGGCAAAAGACAGAAATATATGGAAATCTCTAGACGCAGCATACGTCAAAAGACGAGACGAAGCGGTAGCCCACGTTATAAATATACAATAAAAATGTACTATTTTTAAGAAAAATCGTTACTTCAATACAGTCTATTATTATATTTCACATTGCCGCGATGACGTACACGAATATCCTTGGAAGTTCATCTGCTCGGTATGGAAAAATAAAGCTAACAGAATCTTAATTACATTGGAAGCAGTCTACCATCGATTCACCTGTGAGATAAATTATCTATATACTAAGTGAACTTTGTAACAAGTTGGTCTTAAAATATCCACCCTTCTACTATGACATTTATGATGCAACATGCACCGGGGGTCGTCTTAAACAGGTTCTACGCAACGATGCGAAGTGCTTTACAAAGATACTTTATACGATGAAGGTATAAAGGTTTTTCTAACAATTTACTTAGTACCTACTTAGTAAAACCTTAGTACTAATGTGCAGTTGTATACAAATTAAGGATGCGAAATTAGTTATCACCTAAGTTGTAGAATAAATCGAATGAAATCTATACAAAAAGTAAGAACGTAAATTCAGATTGTCTATACTTTTTAGATCTATGTAAAAAATATATGTTAAGTGTCTGAGAATCACCATACTTCATATTATAAATGCGAAAGTGAGTTTGTTTGTTTGTTACACTTTCACGCCTAAACCGCTAAACTGATATAAAAATTATTTACATTTGAAAAATTCTAAAATTATGATACATTTTGGTATAGAGATAAATGGGAATCTGGAGACGGGGATAGACTACTTTTTTTGTGAAAAACTTCTTAGAAGGGGGATAAAATGGGGACAATCTTTGTATAAAACTTTGTATTGCATCATTCGATTTGTTTGAGAAAATCGATAGTAACGCGTACGAAGCCAAATCATTTTCAGTTCCAATCGAAGTAGGTACATCTAGTAAATAATAAAATACATTTAATTCATTTTCTTCAGAACTATAAGCGTACACTTTGGCATTACGCTTGATGTAGTGCTCTTCAATCGTGAATTTTTTTTTATTAATAAAAGGGATATTTTTATGCCCACCAGCCACGTATCGGAATAGTAAGCATTTTAATCGATCAACTCTATTTAACTGTAGGGTTTGTTCAGGGAATGCCCTAATCGTCAACAAACACGGAGCCTCGAGCGTTGTTTGATGATGCGTGACAGAGTTCTGTCAGTAATTTTCATTTATCTCGACTAAATTGTATGTTTTCTTATAGAACTTCGTCGATTAGACTTTAACTACATTCTAACAATTTCTAACTTCAATCTACTGAAGTTTTAATATGTATCTGCCGATAACAATATAGAATCATATTGTTGACACCAAGCTTTTGAAGTCTCTTGAAAATGACCGGCGGCTCCACACTTTGTGCAAAGCAATCACTGCAGTTCTGTTTTTTAGCACCCTATTTTATATTGTAAATTAATATTTATCTATAAAAGTCGAATGGTTAGCGATCGCTTGATGTTTCCATAATAATAAACGTGTTTCAAATTATCATATGGAAAAAAAATATCTTAAGTTGTAACAATATCTATGGCCAGCTTAGTTATATAGGAGACATCTATTCAGTGTATTAACAGATCTCCATATAGATACTCTTGGCTAATCTGATATTTGGCATTTATAAAGAAAGAACGAATTTCATAGCCACGACCTATCGTAGGGAAAACGGGAACGAAGTCGCGAACACCAGCTAGTCTTTATAAATACGACACTTCCACAAATAACAGAACTCTTGAACCGTCTTACTTATTGACTTTTTTTATCATATATACTCCTTTCATAGCGTAGAGATCCGCTAAGGACGGGTTTTACGATCAGGCGCCGTTAATGGGAAAAAGGTGAAAGAAGTCGACGACATCGGTCTTTATTTTATATATAGAAAGATACGATTTTATTGCCTACATCTAAGCAATAAGAAAAACAAACAAAAAAGTACTCGTGTCAATATGAATGGCGTAGCTTAATTGAAATATTTGACTAAAACGTTCAAATGACTCTGGTTTCCAGCACAATATCAAATTACAAAAAAAGATTCTTTTAGTACATAACATTTGACGCTTATAAATTTCCATATTTATATTCTGTCATTATGATGGCAAAAGAGGAACGAATTTGTATATAACTATCTAATCTGGCAGACTTTCTTCTGCCTTTTCGAGTTGTCAATCACATCGACTACAGCGACATCTATAGCGTAATGATCACCTATCGAGATAAAGAGTATTCCATCTCTCAAGTTGGATCAAACAGCACGCAGTGTGCAAAATTTGATTTAATCGGTTCAGAGTTCATCGCGGTATCATATGTGACGGTATACATTAAGTGACAGTGTGTTACAATATAGCAGTAGCACTTAAAGTCTAGTAGAGGACCTCTCGGAACACACCTACAATTGTTAGACATCAAACATTCACCCTGAGGGTCTTAGTTAGTCATACGAGCATCAAAAAATACCTCGCCGTCATATTATTCATGCTTTCATGACGATATACTTCTTCTCTGAAAGCATTAACTTTTTCAAAGAATCGAAGTCGCATAGATCGATATTTTGGTGAATGTCATTCGTTTCTTTATACCTTATTAACAGATGTCGATCTAATACCCAATTTTTTATGATTGTCTATTCTTTTAAAATCGCAAAATCTCAATCGACTACCTGCTACCAATATTGTTATCATTAAGCCGGAAAAAAACACATCCATATTTAATAACTGTATCCAAAATATATATTAAAAATAAAGATTTTAGATGCGACTTAACCAATTCATTGTAATATAAAAATGATGTAAAAATATAGATATTAAATTAATTTATTCAATTATTAACGTGCATGTACATATAATTTATATGTACACAGGATCAGAGTTATGACGTCGGGTGGTAGAGAGGCAGTTTGAAAAGTGTGATTGGGCGCGCAAACTTGGGCGGGAGCTAGAGCGGTATCCCGAGCGGGCGGGCGGGAACGCGCTAGAGCTTTTCCCGTCTATCGTCAGTCGTGCTCGGGTCGCGTTCAACGTCGCTCGTCTCGACGCATTTGCCGACTCATATCTAAGTAAACACTAAGTCATTTCAACTATTAACTCTACGCGTTCACAGTTGCCAAAATTTATTCCAGTATCGAGTTTAAAAAATCATTGTTAGATTCGGGAAAAACATAGGAATACTAGTTTAAATTCTCAAACGAAAACAACACCTGTTAAGTGTAGTTGATGTGTATCGGACTTAGGCGGGTTCTAACTAGAATTGAATCGACAAGTGATCGTTTTAGTTTCTCGTAATTAAAGATTTAGCAAAGAAAACATGTTTTCTTAGTATTCTATTTATATGAAGTTTGCTTTTGTTTAGTCTTTGTGAAAAAAATTCGTGGAAAAAGGAAAGTCGTGGTATCGTCATATTTATTGAAACGAAATACATTACTTAGAAAAATCTCACAGTATTTTCTTTTGTTAACTACTGTGTATATATTTATTAACAACTTGTACTTTTTTCATTTGTATGTTATTTAATGGAAATTATCTATATACGTATATAATTAAACTATATACCTCGCTAACGTAATTTTTAACTTTGTGAATAATTAAACAATAAATGAACTTAACAGTAAAAAGAACAAAAAAAAAACATTATTATCTCTTGATATTCATTGCTAAAAGATTAAAAATCAACGAATATTGTATACTGTAACGAGTGACGATATTCAACATTGTTCAAAACGTATTTATTCAATTATTCATCGGATGTTAATTTTGTTGATAATATGCATTAATATGTAAACCATATTCTGCGATGAAACGTTGTAAAACTTCTTAACAAACCTGATTATTCGTATGCTCGGTTTATGTTACTTACTACTTATATTTCACGTATTTACTGTAGGGCTTTGAAATATATTAATATTTTATAGTAAATTGCCATTATAATTTGCGATAAAATGGTTGTACTACAAAAAATACAAAAATCTCAGAGTAAAAAGATTTATTCCAAAGAATTTTTTCACTATAAGATTTTCGTGGTTTTTGTAATTCACTCGTTTTAATATTATTCCCATGTATAAGTAATACATTTGAACCCCGATTGATTTTATAATAACTGATATAAATTAAATTCAAGATCATTTCTTAGGTTTTATTTGGTATCTTATAAGAACCCGAAAAATCACGATTAATTAATTTTTTTTTTTGTAATTTATTAAATTTGTTAAGGAAAGTAATTATGTGTGTTGAAATAGATTTCTCCACCTTGTTTTGCTTATTTCACTTAAAACTATCATAAAGGAAAATTTCCATTCTATAACTCATATTTCAGAAGTTATTTTAATAACAGTTATAATTTACAATATATTCTGATACCAATTTTTATGGATATTCTTGGTCTCTCGGCATTGCCTAAGTAACTCAACCGAACTTTATTCAAGGATGCACACAAACTACACTAATAAAAAAATAATTCGTTAACTAATATACATACCTCGACAGTTATCGGTTTTTCGGCTAAACCAATTCAAACTATTTCATTCCGGTATTTAATCATGGTTATCTTTCAGATATAGTTAATTATCTAATATATAACAAATATAATCTTGCATTAAAATATCATTAACTATTTATTATAAATAATAAGAGACAAGCGCTAGGGCGCACTACAAAACTGGCGTCGACAACCAACGTTCAAACAGAAAGCGAAACCAATAGACGCGAAGCTCCCACGATGTCAACCGCCAGCAGATACACTTCTTACAACTGTCTGGCCGCCTGGGATAGCTACGACAGGATACCTAGGTAAATATATACATTAAAAATCAGAATTGATTCTTATTTTTGATTAACAGACTGCGGAAGCAGCTTCGAGAGGACTCTACGTACCAGGAAATTCATAATACAGGAATACGTTATATATGCTATATATAGAACCTTAACAATCTTAATCATGTTTAAATTGAAAACGAAAATCATCTTTTATCTTTTTGATTTTTATATCAGTCTGTAGGTTCAAATTTCAATTTCAGTTCTTTTGTTTATTAGACTCAAAATAGTCAAAATTTGAGATTATCGTTTTTGGTCCTATATTAAGTATACTTAATAGCCGCTACTTGTAATACACCGTTTCAGTGTTGTATTTTTAAATACAATATTATTTAATTTTTTATAACGTTATATTTTAGGGTTCCAGTCTTCGTGTAGAAGAATCTAAACCCTTATAGGCTTGACTGTCAAAACCCTTATTCGCGGAGATGACTATCACGCAGTTACAATTTAAAAAATTAACTTTCTAAGATACATATACGTCTGTGCTCTTCTTTATTATTCAAGTTTTAAACGAAAATAAATTTGTGTGGGCTGGGCATTTTTTATTTGTACAAAGTCTAAAGAAAACGGCGAATGGCAACGAATAACATTCAATTGTATACAAGAGCAAATCAAAATAGTTTGGAGAATCCAAAAGTACACGTCACATATCGTAATTATAATTGAATGACATTGATTTAAGCATTAATATTAAATAGGGAGTAATCTGAGCTAGGAAGTAATAATTCTAGAGCTATTAGAAAAGAAATGGTCTCAATACGTTATGTATTTCAAATGTAATCATTACAAAAAGACATCCGGATGGCGACGGTAATGTTTTTTTTTTTTCGCGTTATGAGACGAGCAAATCATAACAGAAGGACATTGGAATCTAAAAATTAAGTATCCTAGAATATCTCCGCATCGCATGGTTATAGTCCCATCCCCATAAGTTCAGTAATTCAGATATGATTCAGCGACAAAGAAAGTGTAACAGTTATAAGTAAAATATGACTCACTGAGTGACTGTTTCATCACGATATTTCCTAAACCATCAGACCTATTCACTTTAAATTCGTCAAGCTATTTTATGATAACAGATAAAGTTACGGTTGACGGGAAAATGCAGACAAAGTGGCGGTCGCCAGCTAGTCTCAGCATATATGCATTAAATTGATTCCGCTCATGATCTGGCATTGACCTGTAAAATATAGATTAAAGAAACGAACGCGGTTTCCGATGTAAATATTTAAAAACAAAATTACGCTTCTAATGACGTTTATACTTCATAATGCAAATTACAAAACTGCTTCAATTGAGCCAGACCTTCCTCGTTCATACTTGATTAAAGTTAAATAGATCTTGAAATTTCGTAATTACGGTGAACATATTGTACTAACCATGGTGTTATGGAAACGTTGGCTCAGTTGTTAGTGTGAACGGACGCCGCGTTAACGGACGTGAATTCGAAACTGTCTACAATTAAAAGGCCCTGCAAAGAACTGGCTCTCAAGCACAACTGCCGGAAGACACCTACGGTTATTTGGCGACAGGTTTCAATTTGAAGGTGGTAGCTACCCAGGCAGGGATTTGAAAACCTTGTTATGGTTTCATCGTGATGTTTTCCTGCACCGGAAGCTCATCGCAGGGTTTCGAACTCACGTCTATTGACGCGGCATCCGCACAAAAAAGACCTACATAGATTGTTTTACGAATATCTTCATACATTTGGAAGACAATCACGAATACATTATTTAGGGTTTGGATGTTAGTTCGTCTCCTTGAATTGTGTTTATAAAGACATTCACACTTGATATTGGCAAAATAGCTTCCATAGACAGTTGTCGCATTAAAAAAATAGCATCTCCACAAAGTTGAGAAATAAGTATTCAAGTCATCGCAAACGAAGTCGCGTGTCCGGCTAGTATATACAAATAAATATAGTGTCTGTTTGTAATAACAACATGGTTTTAATATATTTATTTTAATTTATGTTTGACTGTCTGTTTGTCCTGGTGACTCTTCGAAACGGTTGAACCGAGTACAACGGGACTTTTACGGGCAAATAGCTCATGATATTAGTAATAAATGATGCCATTTTTATTCAACATCTACTCGAACGAAGCCACGGTCACAGCTAGTTATGTTTATATGTTTTAATATTATTAAATTTTCAGTAGCAGGCATATAATATTCATAACAATTAGCTGGCCATATCGACCACGTGAATTCAAACTATTCCCGGAGGAGTGCGGACGTGTGTATATAGGTATCCTCTTGTGTAGAGGCACGCAAGCGCTGTTAGAGCCGTTTTATACCATCACTTAGTACAATACAGTATAACAAATGTTTCACCTTTACATCGGCCATAGAAACAAACACGATGTCTTTTAAAACCATTATTTATTTATTTATTTATCAAATGTAAGTGTCACCAAAAAATACTCATGATTATTCTTCCTTCCGGTCACTCCTAGAGAGTAACTTGGAACGACTGTCTTAGAGTGGTAGTTCAGTGATAACGCATACTGAAAAGAGCGTCGATGGGCGTTAGTTCGAATTCATGTAGTAAAGCCGAGCTTTTGGTTAAGAAAAACACTGCGATGAAACCATGGCTTGGCAATACGAAATTTTCTAATATCAATCTGGCTAGTTATCACACTGCAGGTCAAACTCTTGAAAGCCAATTCCTCCACTAGGCTTAGCCTGTCCACCATCTTGAGTCACGTCATGACTTAACATCAGATGAGCTTGTGACAATAAAACTAAGTTGTATAAACTTTAGAAATACATATACCTTCATAAATATACTAAAGATGAAATGGTGTGGAAGTTAGCGCTTTATCTCCTACCCTACAAAAACCCTTTCGTTTTAATGAAATACAAAATATTTTATATATTAATCCACAGTATAAGTTAAAACAATCAACAGTGTACAGTCAGATAGACAATTATAATTCAAAAAAAATACAGCTATGGATCAGATATAGTTTTATTATATGTATAAATACTGATTCCTTTAAATAACTGTATAATAGAAAATAAACCCCGTTAGTTTAGCTACTAAACCATCAAATTCAAGTGTACTTTGAATAAATATTTTTTTTCCTTCTTACGTTTGTTCGCTTAATTGTATGGTATATACAAGATGTACTGCTTATAATAATATGGAATGAACAAGCGAAAGGTGTGATACAATCGCGAACATGTTTGAGATATGTCACAATTATTATCTTCGACTGTGCCGCGTGCCATTGCACGAAATATTATAAAAGATGATAGTTGAAGATTGATACATTGATACAATCAATAAATAATTATACATAGTTTTTTTCTCAAAATCCAATAGTTATTTATTTTTTCTTCACATACCTACAACCCCTCTGTTGTACTTTTTCGTAGAATGTTTGCAATAAGCAAAATATTTCGGACAAATTCATGTGTAATTCAATAAAAATAAAGGTTGTCTGTCCAATTCACAGATAGTATCCCGAAAGATTAACAAATCATAAGTATAGTTATCGACTTCTGTGTTCAAAATTTAAATGAATATTTATAAATAAAAACCAATTTCAATTAAATATCGTTTTGTAATGTTTTAATATACAGAATACTTTGTATCTCATAAAATGAAAGAGTCGGATGAAAGCAAATTACACGTAGTAGAAATGCTAGTGCTACGATGATTGTGTGTGTAAGTCGATACAATAAACATATATTCTAGGAAGCATGAAAATAGCACCAGTGACAGAGAAGGAGAGGAGTAGTAGATTTGTGTGGTATGGATATGTTATACGAAGATATGAAAGCCATATAAGTAGGAGCGTGTTAAGTATGAAGGTGGATGACTGTAGGATAAGGGAAAAACCGAAGAAAACATAGACGGACGGTACGGGGAAAATATATGTCTGAAAAGTGTAAATACTGTGATGACAACTGATAGAGTAGAGTGAAAGAAGAAAATATGTTGTGTCCACTGTAGCTTGATGGTGTAAGGGTTATGAACAAGAAGAAAATGAAAGGGCTCTTCCAGTATAGAAAATAAAATGCTAAACTCTAACAGCATTTACCAAGTGTATTTTGTAGAAAAATTGGAGAAATCGATAAAGAAAAAAAATGAAAATTGGCGAAGACTAACAATATCAGTGAAAGCGATAAGTGTGGATGTTTCTAGTTACTAACTAGAAAGGGCAGAACAATGTCTTTCATTAATAACAATTTAGGAAAGAAGCAAGAATCGAAATGATTTATCTCTTGCGGCGTACGCAATAATTGAGATCGATCTAGGAAGATGGGTTGGTTTCGTTATTTACCTTAGTTAGTATTTATGTCCGAACACTGTCTGCCAATTGGATATTTCGAATTGTTCCCAAAGATCGCGTGCACGTAGAGCACTGTACGAAATGCCAATGTCTTAACTCGGCTATGTCATCTAAACGCTAACTGAATAAACTAATGCTTGGTTCATATCAGTAGTTTTCTAACTATTCTAAACGACGCGATGGTCCACTTTAATTTTGTCAGTATTAACAAGGAGCATAAAGCGAGGAGTACTAAAAGTTATCTATTGAGAGGAAAATACTGGTTTATGGGCATTTAACATACGAGCTTAGTAACATATTATTTGAAATACCCATAACGTTCCAATACATTGATATCGGTATAAAAAGTACCGTGACATACATGCAAATTGTATATAGTCTATAAACTTAAAGTCATGCTTGAGGTTCAATTGTTATTTTTCTCCTCTAGTAGAGTTAGTTATTCAGATTCTTGGTCTACAACTGTTTATGTTTTTATTTATTATTTACAAAAAAAAAATGCTTACAAATATATGCTATTGTTTGCAGCTTAAATTAATCGTGAGCAATTTGGATATCTTAGCCTATGTATACATTTAATTATGCTTCTTAAGAACTATTTTTTTGTTAATATTGCACGTATCATACCGCAAAGCCGCTGACGTTGTGCTCTCCTCTCAACACGTTAAGGTCAAGCAAATTTTCCTCTTAAACTGTCTCTACTACAACCAATTTGCATTTACACGATAATATGAGTAAATGTATATTACATCTTAAACTCTTAATTATAGTTAATAAATGGGTAATGGAGTCGAAGTTTTCTTCTAGATGAAGGCCATTTTAAGTGTTATTTGAAATAGAATGTCGGTGATTCGTTAACAAGTATCTGGTACTGTAGTCGAGTGTAACACGGCTTAAAGATGTTTCCTTGAATTTTGCCTTTCCGATAATCAATACCAGTCAATCAAGTTCGAAGAAGAACACTTCAGACCGTTTTATTTTGTACATCGACGTAATTAAGAAATAAATTTAGTTCTTTTAGCAGGACCTTCATCTGTTACGTACGGATTTTTATGTTTTAATTTATTAGTTTGTATATTATCTATTGAGCATAATATTTTATGTAATATAGCATGATAATAATCCACAAATGCTGTGGATAAGGGGTATTACGATAGAGATTCTAAGTTGTCTCAAAAGCTCATTGGAAAGTTCTA
Source organism: Actias luna (assembly GCA_039707435.1). Taxonomy (NCBI): domain Eukaryota; kingdom Metazoa; phylum Arthropoda; class Insecta; order Lepidoptera; family Saturniidae; genus Actias; species Actias luna. The sequence goes on along the minus strand of JAZHAC010000001.1, from coordinate 18,353,467 downwards.
TAAAGGCTTCCTTTGCTGGTATACTGATATCGTCCAAACCAAGAAGAAAAGAACAAAACACGTATAATATAAGTATCTTGATTCATATCAAGTCAACACGCTAAGAGGTTCATGTCAATTAACTGACTATTCAAGATAGTCAGTGAATGAGTTCTCATAGCCCTATGTTAGGTTCTATGAGCCCTTTATATAAAATAATTCTATGATTTCGTTAAAATTCATTAGATACTATAAAGATTTCTAGTATACTTTTCAATATACCCACTATCGTAGGCAAAGAACGTTTCGAATATATGGTTCCGAATTCATAGTAATCTGTAACAGAATTGCGTAAGCTAATAAAGGTTTCTCCTAACACAATGCAAATTATATCTGACATGGGTATCGCAAGCAATATGTTAATCACTTTAAGATCATTCATGATGAACTCTGTTAAACCTTTTAAACTGCACTAGGATACAAGATGCCAAATTTAAGTCTATATGTGTGGTAATTTTGTAGATACAAAACGATGAGTCAATTTAAGTGACCTATATACAAAGGATAGCAATGAAATTCAAATAGAGCTGGGTCGGCCTTGTAGCGATAAGCACAGACCAGCAGTGGACATCTCAAGAGCATGAGATGGACCGGCCCAAAGAGAAAAAGGAAACGTGGCAGACCACAAAAACGATGGGCAGATGACATAGCATGGTGGAGGGGAAAAACAGGACAGAGAAAAATGGAAGAAATTTGAGAAGGCCTATACTCTCTTAAGGCGTTCATATCAAATAAATTAAAAACTAACATTAGAATCACTTATATTTAGAGTTACTAACATAGAATGAAAGAAATTGATTACATTTAAAGCTACTAACATAGAATAAAATAAATATAAAGTATATAGTAACAACAAACTTAGATTTATCTATATATATAAAAATGAATATCTGTTTCCTTTGGTAATCGCAACACGCGTGAACTGATGGCAAAATTTCGCTAATGATTTTTTTATAGTATTAATTATTTGTGAGAAGAACGTCCATATAAAAGAAAAAAAAACGATAATTTTTGAAGTGAAAACTTCTAAAGGGAGGGTTGGAAAGGGAGTAAATTGATGTAAGTCGTCATCGACATGGTCACGTGACGTGTTAACGATAACCCTATATATGTTCCTATTGGTATAACTTGTTGCCCTGTAAACGCTTTTGATTTACAAATATTAATTTAAGGTCAAACAATATGGATATACAAAAACATTGTTTATTTATAGTTTTAAGATGTCTCTTCCGTCGGCAGTCCTCATGTCTGCTTTGAAGTTATTTTTATCGAATCGCATAATATGAAAAGTGAACGAATGAATGAGACAGAAGACTGACGAATCTATGTATATATAAAAATGAATCGTTCGTTTGTCTTGCTTAAACTCAAAAACTACTGTACTGATTTCATTCTTATATGTTTTTAGTGTTGCAATACTTTCTAGAAGGTTTATAATAAAAGAAATATTTAAAAAATTGCGAAGAAAATTATATAGCTTCGGAAAACCTAAAATTTTTTAAAAACAAATTCAAATTAATTAGTTGTAAAAAAAAATAATTATAGTTGTATGTTTGTATATTTTCGAAAACGTTACATTTAGCAATTGCCACGGAGCAGTATACAGGAGAACCTCTATAAGTCGAAAATCAAGGGAGACGCCAAAAATTCGAGTTAAAGAGTTTTCGACTAATAGAGAATGGAGGTTTGGGTGTTTGAAAAGAAGGAACCAAAACATTTTTTGGAGATTTCGAGGTTTTTAAATTATCGGGGTTCTACTGTATTCGTTTTACTTAATTGGAATAACGAGTAAACGAATTACTTTTATTATTTCAAATGTGCGACGAGCCACTTCACGTGTTAACTGAGCTGATGAACAGCGTGTGACAGACATTGAGAATAATCGTATTGGTATGTCCGTATTGCGTTCGAGAGTTACTTACAATGAAATGAGTTCCGATTGTTTTGTGCAAGTGGAAAAGTAAAACTACCACAATTGATCCCACTACCAGGTCTATTACGCTTATTAGTTTATGAGATGGGATGTAATTCTAACCATTTCTTGGCCAACATTAACAAATAAATCAATTGTATCCAAAAGACGTCATTTTTGTCGCAACTCATATTGTAAAGGACAATTTCATGACAAATCACTGCAATTCAGAAAGTACTAGAAATTGTGGCGGAAAAAATATAATTGCCTTTCTCAATGCGACTATGTATTCAGATTTTTCCTTTAGATCAGTTATTACTCTTCAAATGAGTCGACACAGTTATCCACCAGAATGACGTTATAAATTATTCCACAGAATCTTTAAATTAACTGAAATTGCCTGGACCAGTACATAACAATTACCTAATAAAAGTAGATTTTACTGAATCTACTCTGTTGACTGGTAAAAACGTAGTCTTCAACATGCGCACGTTTTATTATGGTTATTTGATAAAATATGGCCAGATGAAATTGATTCCATTGATTGATCTCACGGTACCAAAAAACTTCACTGAAAAATATATATATACAGTAAGTACTATGAGCTACTAAATATCTTGAGCAGGAATGGCTGCGAAGTTATCTTATATGTGGTCGAAGGAGCGAGAGGTACCTCCAAAATCTACGTAACCTACTACAAGATCTTGGCATGTCTCGGACAGCAGTAAGTTCTATATTAGAGCGTGTCTCTAAAGATGCGCTAGAAAGCTTCTCGCAAATTTGATCTGGTAGTTAGAGATACACTATATATATAACTATAATTAAACTACATATAATTAAAAGACAATTACTTAATCAGAGTTATAAACAAGAATAATTGAATAACGAAAAAAAAAATGAAAAACGGAAACGATATCAGATATAGCCAGTTCTATTGATCTTATTGAATTGAAGTTGGAAAGTTGATTAGTATTGATTTATAAGTAATAAAAATGTAAAAAAAAAAACTTCGCTCAAACCGTTTTTGAGTATTAGCGAGAACAAAGAACATCGATTATAAGTGATAGGAAGTTCACCGGGTCAGCTAGTAGGTAATAAAAAGGCACTCTTACTATTATATACATTGATATAATTTTTCCTCCGAGACGAAGTATTACTTCGCAACCTTCAATACACTGATGCTATTTATACGCGAGCTCAGATTCGTTTTCTAAAGGCAATGGAAGTGTATACCATTGAATACAATTCCTGGTGAATTCCTCGAAATACTCTCGCACCACATTTTCTGTACTTATGATGTATATTTCGCATAACAGCACAGATATAAGTAAATAAATACATACAACAATCGAACGTTTCTAAACCTTTGTGAACACAATGGACATAAGCTGGAACGGTCGACAAAAGAATTAAACCCTTTTGTAGAAATCTAATTTAATTTCAAAGACCTTTGTCATATAAATAATATGGAAATGTTATGAAATAACATTAGTAGAGCTTTCCTTGAAATACGTGAAGCAGTTTTCTAATTATCTCTGAATGCAAATGTAGAAAGATTTTAAACGCTTTTCCCTAGTTCGAATCTGTTTTGAAGCGATTATGGCTAATGTTCGGGCGCCGTATTGATCGAACTTAATTCGACAATGATCCTAAGATTCCGGTGTAGAAGATCACAGTGACGGAATCACAGTATGGTGATAAAACTGTGTTCAAACATTTCTGCATGTATTCTGCCAGTTTAGTATTACCAATCTTGTTGCACAACCTCGCTTAATGTCAGGATTAGTTGATACTAAGTTTAATGGATAATAAAATTAGCATCTACATTTTAAGTTAACATATGTTTTTCTTTTCACCAATAAAAACTGGTTACGTGGTGAGTTTCAACTGGTAACAAAGGATTAATTTAACCAAAAAACCTGAAATAAACCTAACAAAAGAGTATAAACGACCGCCGAAAGAGGGAAAAAGTTGCACGTAAATTTTTGATCGCATTTAAGTTCGGTCGAAAAGCAGCGTAAATTGTTTAGTGACCTAAAAAGTCTGTGCGATCGGAGCGCTGCGGCTGCAGATTGTAGAACGCAGTTGGCTCTACTTATATAGTTTACCCAGGTTCAAAACTGTTGTTTAAATAGATACCGATACCCGAACACACGACGTGATTAAATATTTATCTTTAGCAAACTTTAATGAACATAATCTTAACCTATTCAAGAGCTTTTAAAATTTCTTCTTGCCAATATTTCACTAGGAACGGTCGGATGACGAGAAACGGACTTCTTCATTGTATATTGTAGTATTCTTAAATTAAGATAGTGTTATTCACAAAACAGCTACCCCACTGACTGTGGTTGCGAAGGGTTCAATTATGTTTTGTATTATTGTAGGGTATTGTAGTGATCCATTTTAAAAGCTATTATTATACCACCTAATTACTACACTATTTGATTATAACAATAACTTTAATATATACGGAATAATAAAGCAATTGAGATAAGTAACGGAGGAGGGTAGTTTATAAACACGGATTGCTATAAAAGCACGACGCGAGTGCGCTATGAGTTCAATCAAAGCGGAGCGCTCGAGGCCAGATATTCCCGTACGATTAATATTTTCTATTATTAACTCGACTGCTTTTGATATATTTTATATTTATGTCGTAAATCATTATCGGGAATGATTTATACTGAGCGAGAGAGAAGCACGAGCGTTGAAGAAGTGTGTAGACGCACGTCGACAAAGAAGACGCCTTAAACCTACATCCGTATCGCAAGTCTCGGACACTGCTCTGTGTTATCCGCTCTACCACAGCTATTAGGTGTATGATTTTTAACAATATTAAGTACACGATTATAGTTATAAATAATGATTGATTTCGCTATTTCAATTAACGAAACTATTAGTATAAGTAAATGATTATTATTATTATTATTTAATACATCTAGAGTGAAATACTTGTACGGTTTATTATAGTATCAAACATGATAAATCACAATTACAAAGCGGAAAGGTTTATTTGTTTAAGCACGCTTATCGGACGAGTCCTATCAAATCCTATCAAAAATTTTTGTATTTGATAAAGTAATCATTAAGGAAGGTTTTGGACTGAGCATTACGCTACCGTCAATAAGGGGTAGGCTGTACCGAAAAAGTTACATAAACTGGCAAAAGTTAATAAATAATTTATAGTTTCACATGAACGATGTCGCAAGTAAAACTATGTCTATAAGAATTAACAAAATCTAATGATACAATTGTCTTGTTTCAGAGTCCGGGTGGAGTATTATGTGAACGAGAACACTTTCAAAGAAAGACTGCACTTGTACTTTGTTAAAAATCAACGATCGAGTAAGTACTAAGTTTTATTCCACTCAATTATTACCACTAGGTTTAGAACCGCAACTCCATTTACATTAAAATGTTATTGACGTTCCGCGGGAACAAGGAATCATGTCTACTGGGATCAAAGTGAGTTTTAACGTTTCGATAGTAATTTTAACGTCGCCTCTTAGCTTCTGTAGATATCAAAATTTAGCTCGGATCATGTTGCATCTTAAGAAATGTACATGCTGGTTGGTTAAGTTATTTTTAAGTAACGTGTGTTTTGAATCACAGACAAAAATTATTCCTTTTTCTTCTCTTCCTCGGTTCAAAATCATTCCTCAAAACAGAACCTTCGACTAATGATTTTATCATGACCGCTTAGCCTTTATGCAAATTATAAAGAATATCTCGGGTCACGTTGCAAGCTGATCTGGAATATACATGCTGGTTCGCTTAAGCATTTTGGAATAACGTGTATTCTAAGTCGCAAATAGAAATTCTAATTTTCTTTCCTTTTGTTCCTTTTAAACTCTTTATATAGTAACACTGTGTTCCGATATCCGTCCATGACAATCTCGAAAACCGTTCAACAGTTTTCACTGGAAATTTGTAAATGAGTATTGCCTGGTCCTAGTTGGTAAAAAGTGACCCTATCTCTGAATACAGTAGGTGGCGCTGTGGTCGACTTATTAAATACTAGAAAGGGCAGAATGAGGTTTGCCAGGTCAGCTGGTATAATCTGTTGTAACATACATGATACATAACGGTGAAAATGACACGTGACAAAAAAAAAAAAAAAGAAACGAGACAATTCCCGTAGAACTGTTTAAGTATAGAAATGTCGAACATATTTAGGGCCGAGATTTCATTGTTTACGGAAAAGCGCTTAAGAGGCCTGTTACAAATTCGTGTCATTCAAGTTTAAGTAAATTCACTACTATAACTCTGTATGTTTATGTGCACCAGTCACGGATACACCGCAGCGGTACCCCTCTCCCCGTCAACCCTCTGCCAACCGCGCTGCTACCCCGACACCTTCTACCAGACTAAGTGTAGAAACTTACACTAAACAATTTTGATCTTTCACATGTCCTGACCGCGGCGGTCGACTTTAGTCAAGATATAAATAAACGAGAATTTTTCTGATTTTAATATATTAATAATATAGTACGTGCTTAAGATGCATAGTTATGTATTTTACATGAATAAGATTTTTTGTCGCTTCTAAAGAAAATTATAAAGCAGACAGTCTCCGAGGACTACCTATAAAAGTTAAAACATAAAAACTTTGAAAAACAACAGTTTATTTTTTTCATTTTCAAAATAAATTTCTTATTTTTTAATTAAATTATAGGAACTATTCTCGTTTTGAAATCCTTCGGTACCCCGAGCATGAATTACATGTTTATGTGTTTGTTTATTCATGATAACACAATATAGGGTATGTAAACTCAGGACATTAACATAAATAAAACTTACAGATATAATAACTACTGTCCATTTATATTTTTCATTCAAAACGTTAATAAACGTTATAAATTTACGTGAATTAAAAAAAAAACTTAATTTTTAGCATTATTTTCTTTGTGTTGTTTGTTGACACGACCTGAAAGTCTTCATTTAAAAAATAATTGGGCTACAAGGGACACCTTGCTGATGTGAAGCGTTAAAGTTTATATAAAAAAAACAATGAGGAAATTTAGATAAAATACTATATACGAAGTGTAAATTGATACGATGATAGCTCAGTTGCTAGTGTATATGAACGCTACGTCAAGGAATGCGAGTTCGAATTCACCTACAATGAGCTGAAGCTTTCGGTGAAGGAAAATATCGTGATGAAACCACAGCATGATGGGAGAGCTTTTTCTGATGTCCGCCTGGCTAGCTACCACCCTCAAGTTGTAAACCTGCCGCCAAATACCAATAGGTCTGTTCCGGTAGCTGCACTTGAGAGCCAGTTCGTCGACAGGTTTAGCGTATATCTACCAACTTGGGCCGTATCGTCACTTAAGATCAGGTGAGATATGGAGATTATATAACGCTATAATCTTAAGTATAAAAAAAAACAGGTGAGATTGTGGCCGTAATGGTAAACCTCAATTGTAAAAAAAAACTTAATTATCGCTTACGATGTTTTTCCTGAGCATACTGGTAGAGCTTTTTCTAATGCCCACCTGACTGTGTCGAAAATGTACTGCCACATACATGTTGGTGTGTCCCGACAGTTCCACTTGAAAGCCACTTGACTCCCTCCACTAGACTTATCGTGTCCACCATCTTGGTCCACATTGTTTCTTAACTTAAAACGTGAGATTGTAGCCATAACGCTAAACCTTAACTGAAAAAAATACTTTTTAATTAAGTATAAACAAATATCTCCTGTGAGAACTACAAATTCTCGCTTACGATATTTTTCCTGAACAGACTCGATATAGAGCACGACAAAGGAAAATAAGTAAGTACTTATTAATACTGAAGTTGTTTTAATGAACACAACTGTGAACAATGGGAGCGATTCCCACGATGCAGCTGAAATTGGTTTATAAATAAATCTAAATCTATAACATTCACCGATTCCGTACACGTTTTATACCTACCTGTTAGTTCCCGATGTATTTTAAAGTGTTCTCAATTCGATTGCAATCTTTATTTAAAATTTAAAGAATTTCCGATCGCAGCCATAAGAGTTTTCAATTTGGTTGTGTTGATCAAGCCTTATACTCGTCTATAACTATTAAATAAAATAAAATCTTGACTGGCACAGGATTCTCGCACATGTGAAACATTAAAGTCAATATTAGAATTAAACTATATTAATTAGAGATGTGCCGATTAAGAGTAGCCGATTAGTCGGATGTAAAGAGACCGCCTAGTCGGCCTCTCCGATCACTGTTTCTTTTAAAAACCCTTTACAATTGATTTGCTCGTAACCGCCGCCTGTGAACGTGTCGAAAATTTTACGTTTACTTCGCATTGTTTCTTGATTTTTCAGTTTGTACGGACCAGAGTGGTTTTTTTAATGTTTTTTTTTTGTTAATATAATACTGTGTAGTAATGTAATTGGTCTTTATAGTAAAAGAGCTGATATAACATTTATAAATATCAAATAGAAAGTCTCGTGTATGAGTTTTACGAAGAATGGGACAATGATTCCCGTAAAGTCAAATGTAACCGATGTCAAATGATAATTTATCGTGGTGGGCAGAGAAAGCAGCAAAACTATAAGTATGAACAGCCATATTAAATACCGACATCCAATCCTGATACTTCAGTTAGGTTCTGAGATCTCATGTTCAAACACAAACGATTCCTCCCAATTGCAATTACAAGCAGAACTACCTAGAACAGTTCCTAGCAAGTAATTTTGGAAATTTATCATCAAAGGAAGGGTCGCATTCCTGTATTTTTCAAAATTTGTAAGGCAGATAATAAAATAAAAATATTAATAAACAATCAAGGGTTTTATTCAATGTAATTATTTCTATATACATTTCGAATAGTGGGCGCTCTTTGTCTATTAGTCGCCGACTACGATAGCGGCCGAATATTCGACTTTACCGGCTAGTCGGTTCATCTCTAATATTAATATTATAAAGCAGAAAACTGATTTTGTTTATTAGAACTAATCTTAACAAATTTTTTGAGAGCCAGTCTCTTCACTAGGCTTAGCGTAACCAATATCTTGAGCCACATCGTCACTTAAGTACAGGTAAGATTGAGGCCGTAACACTAAACCTATAAAACATGCCTACAACGTACGAAGCGATGATAGCTCAGTGGTAGTGTGTACGCCTTCGCGTCAAGGGACGTGAGTTATTCTTGTAGTTGATATAAAAATCGTTGCTGGACACTTAGGTATATTTAACATCACGCTATCACCAATAGGAGGAAAGCTGTATAGAAGAAAGTTACAAAAACGGGAAAAGCTATCAAATAATTTTAAGTTCCATACGAACGAAATTACGGGCACACCAATTATCTACTCGTGTATATATAAAAAGCCACGTCGACGATGTTCGTCCACACTAGTCTCGGAAACCGCTTTAGCTCGGAAGCAACAACATAAGATTAACGCGTTCAAACGAGCAAACAAACTTTTTGCATTATAATATCAATAGAGATACAGACAGGAAATAAACCTATTAGAATATTTAACTTTACAGTTCTAAACGTCTCCAAAACATTCTCTATAATGTTCTATATTGGAATTACGAAAATATTTTTTCATGTATCAATTATGAAACTTTATTCGAATATTCTCTAATCGTTTTCTAATTAACTAAACTTCCATAGTTTAATCGGTACATAATTAAATGTTACAGAATACTGACTATTGCGATGACACAAACTTGGATTGTAAATGGATTATTAATTCAATGCTCGACAATGTTTTTTCTATGACTTTTTCTTACTTCCATAGTTTTGGCGTTGAGGTCACAATCTCACCTGATATTAAGTGACGATGTGGCTCGAGATGGTCGCTCTCAAATGCAACTGCCGGAACACACCTATCTTTTTTATATTGTCAAGGTTTAGCGTTATGACTATAATCTCACTTGATCTTATCTTTATCTTTGTATGCGGTATTATCAGGATAAGTCTTGTATTAAAAAAAAAACGAACAGAATTTTTGTCAAATATCTATGAAGCGATGATATAGCTCAGTTGGTACTGTTAAGGTAGCCGCCTTAAGGGACGTGGGTTCGCATCCGTCTGTATTTAAATTTCATGTAATTAAAAGTCATTTCATTCATTCGTTTTTAAACAAAATTCATTCAATAACCAAAAGAAATGAAAAACGGAAACGACATTAAACGTAGCCAGTTATATTCATCTTAACGAATTGAAGTTGGAAAGTTGATTAGAATCGATTACAGCTAATCAAATGTAAAAAAAAAATACAAATCTGTCAAACCATTTTTGAGTTTTAGCGAGAATAAAGAAGTTCACGGGGTGCGTTAATAATTAATATGTCTAGATGTGCTAATGAGGCTTAGCAGAATGTTAGCATGCATGTAACTTGATATAACATAGTCATTGGAGTATATATAGCTATTTATAACCAACCTCAGTTACAGCGGAACTCCAATTGAGGTCAGTTATTAATAAGTTACTCTTCCTAGGAATTAACTTGAAACGCTTCGTGTTTTATGTATTATGGCACGGTGAAGTGAACGTATCACATGATGGATACAGCCAATCTAATAACAACACCACCGTAAGGAGAAAAGTTAAAAAGTTATGTAAAGTTATTGAATAGCTCAGTGGTAATGAGTAAGGACTCCGCGTCAAGGGACGTGAGTTCGAATTCACATACAATGAGTTTGAGATTTCGGTGCAGGTAAACATCGTGAGGATACCATAGTATGGTTGTATGGCTTTTTCCAATACCCGCCTCACTGGAAACCACCCTCAAGTTGAAAATCTGCCGCCAAATACCAATAGGTGTGTTCCGGCAGGTGCACTTGAGAACCAATTCCTCCACTGGTTTAGCGTGTCTACCAGCTTGGGTCGTATCATCATTTCTGATCAGGTGATATTATGGTCATAACGCTAAAACTAAACTATAAAAGTCGCAATCTCATCATTTTTGGTAATTTACACCACTAGAGTCTCACATACCCCTCCCGTAGCCTACAAATGTGGGTGGAGGTACTAAAATATATTTTATCAATGTTCAAAAATGTGATCTAACTTTGGAAATGGAAACTATTTTTTCCGATAAGTGACCTTGTCTCCGAAGGCGATTTATGAGGCTGTAGTCGATTTATTAACGGCAGAACAAATTCTGTCAATAACCGAATGTTAATCAATAATTCTTGTAAATAAATATATGTTACTTTACAAAAAGATCTGTACCGAATTTGGATGGATTTTATACTGAAATAACGTTATAGTTTCCGAGCTTACCTGTATATACGTATATTCCTTGTTGCAAGATAAGAGAGGTGAGAAGAAATTACTGGACGTATGTTTTTATTAATATATATTTAAGGTTGAAATAATATGGAAGTATGAAAATATTTATTCATGTATCAATTATGACACTATATTCGTATATTTTCTAATCGTTTTCTAATTAACTAAACTTCCACAGTTTAATCGGTACATAATTAAATGTTACAGAATACTGACTATTGCGATGACACAAACTTGGATTGTAAATGGATTAATAATTCAATGCTCGACAATGTTTTTTCTATGACTTTTGTTTAATTCATAGTTTTAGCGTTGTGGTCACAATCTCACCTGATATTAAGTGACGATGTGGCTCGAGACAATGGACACGCTGAGACTAATAGAGGGACTGGCTATCAAGCGCAACTGCCGGAATACACCTATCCTTTTTATAGTCAAGGTTTAGCGTTATGGCTATAATCTCACCTGATTTTAAGTGACGATATGGCCCAAGTTGGTAGACACGCTAAACCCGTAGAGGGACTGGCTCGCAAGTGCAACTGCCGGAACACACGTATTGGTGTTTAACAGCACATTTTCAACTTGAGGGTGGCTGCTAGCCAGGCGGGCTTTAGAAACCCTAGAAGCCCTACCACCATTCAGTATGTTCGAATCCACGCGAAACCTAAACAGGTTGTTGCCTTGCCCAAAAAACCAGCATTCGCACTCAACGCAGTAATGTTGCTAGTATTTTGGGCACATTGCCTAGCAGCCCCGAAATAGTTTGCACTAGGTTTTTTAAACGGAAAATATCATTTTAATAAAATAGATATTTTTATTGCTATATATTCGAATTCGGAGTGAATCCCATCGACTTTATATTTTCCTACGTATCTGAACCAAATATGTGTTAATTCGAGACACGTAGCTTTATATAATAAATATATCAAATTCAGTGATTGAAGTAAAAATTAAAACTTCTAAACTCACGATCAAATTTCCAAATATAATGTATAAATCTACCGATTTCAACCTATTGAACAATTAATTGGTTTGGCTTTCGATGTAATATTTCTTAACTTTTTTGTTTATTAACCATATATAGAGTTCGTTTGTAACATTCACAAAGGAAAACCTAGATAATGTAAATGACATGTATAAAATGAGAATTCTAGTGTTATCTTTGAGAGCGGTTACAGCAAAATGAGTTCCGTCATGGAAAAAGCAATTTGTTGCGGTAAGTTACGCCTTGGAGAGATTTAAAGTGATATTTCCCTAGGAATTGATTTACAAAGAACTTGTCTAGTGCAGTGTATTAACCGCAAAGGAACTTTGTGTATTCCGTCGCTGGTCGACAACGATACTTACCAATGGAAATAATCTATTTTTTTATTATTCGATACCACCATTTATGTTTGGAACTTTTTACATTATATTTTATGAAATAGGTGGCATACGAGCATAAGAGATGGTAAGTGATCACCGCCGCCCATGGACACTCACAACAGGAATCGTAGGTGCACTACCAGCCTTTTAGGGATGAGTAGGCTCTCTTCTTAAAAATATCCACGTCACTTCGATTCGGAAATACCGCCGACGCAAGTTGTTTCCACAAGATCGTTGTGCGAGGCAAAAACTTTTTAAGAACAATTATTTTATATAAATCGAGAGCTGGTAGGAAGCTTATGAAATTATCAACTATAGATGGAAATGGGATATGGTCGATACCACACGGCAAAGACTATTCACAATGTTGTGTAATTATTCTGGAATGATGTAAAGAAGTTAACAATTTAAGAAAGTCTACCTCTATCTCAGCTAACCAGTCTCTATTGAGACGTCCTATCAATCGAATTAAGGTGGCTACGATTTGGATCATAATAGTTATTCAATACATAATTATTTTTGTTTAACGTGGGGACAAAATACGTTTGCGCAATTCGCACTATACCGAGCGGGCTATGAGAGGAATATTGACACAACTACCCACTAGAATAACTCTACGATAACCACGCATTCTTCTCTTATTACCAGAGACAAGGAGTTGTATTTGTACTGCTTACAATTTATTAGAAAGTAGGAAATTAGCCTTGAAAATTGATAATGATTATCAATGTAGGGGAGTTTATGGCGGTATCTTAAGCTGTCATGAGTTATGATTGTTGCCATTTTGTTTTATATAATTTGATTATTGACCATTAAGTAACTTGAATTATAACTATTCACTCAACAGTTTCAAAGTATTGTACGAGCCCCAAATATATCAATAGATTGCCACAAAATGAGAGGAATCCCTCCGGGAGACATCAAACATCAAATTACAATCAATCAAGCAGTATATCTGTATGTAGCATTGTATCGACTTCACTCGATTGCGGTAATTGGAGTTTCCTTTACATTCAATGCTCAGCTATAAATACATTGCTGTTCTTGGGAATTATCGTGTCATGCATCTAAAGTCATACTATTCGGAGCGGCGTGCAACACTGTCATAGGCTATATATTCGCAAAACAACCTAACCATTTGATAACTGCAGTAATGAATTTCAGCAATGAGGATTAGTAAGCGATCGATTAGTTAATATAGCATATATCATATAGTATAGATTGATTAGTGAGTGTTTAGTTGTCGACTTTGGAAAAGAAAGGAGTGGAATTTTCAGAAAAATAAAAAGATACTTAAGAATGCAAATTTTAGTTTGTAACGTATACAAAGCTACGTATACAAGAACTCCATAATGTAAAATACTTGTATAAAATGAGATTTTTAGTCTTATCTTTGAGAGCGGTCTCATAAAAATGAGTTCCCTTATGAAAAAGCAATTTACTGAGGTATGTTTTAAAATGAAAAGATTTAAGCTGTTGTTTTCTTATAAACAGATTTACAAAAAAACTTGTCTAGCGCAGTTCGTTAAACGTAAGACGCGATCGACGATGCGTTTGAAGCGATGATAGCTCAGTGGTTGTGTGTACGACTTCGCGTCAAGCGACGTGAGTTCGAATCCATCTACAATGAGTTTGAGCTTTCGGTGAACAAAAACATCGTGAGAAAACCATAGCATGATGGTAGGGCTTTTTCTAATGCCCGCCTGGGTAGCTACCACCCGCAAGTTGAAAATCCGCCGTAAAATACCAACAGGTATGTTCCGATAGTTGCACTTGAGAGCCAGTTCCACCACACGCTTAGCATGTCTACCAACTTGAGCCGTATCGTCACTTAACATCAGGCAAGATTATGGCCATAACGCTAAAATTTAACTATAAAAAAGACACAAAGGAACTTTGTGTATTCTATAGTTAGACTACACCGACGTTTAAACCAATGCAAATATCATTAAAAATATATGTATATATATGTATCGCGTTATAGCGTTGATGAGCCATGAACAGTAACACAAACCTATTAATACCACCTGACAACAACTATTTAAATAATGTCCAAAATGGAAAGTCCCTCCCGACAACACTGACGTTCAGAAAACATATGAAGATATCGATAATTCAAGAGAAACTATGCTTGTCTCAACTGTCGCTTTTAAAGACGTCCAACTAATCATACAGATCAATAAAAATATCCAATCTTCACTCGCCTTCTAAAACATTGCTATCAATGGCACAGCTCATATGTCTCCAAGTAAATAGTAGCTAATCAATATGTCGGACTACAGTATAGGTAAAAGTATTTAACGAACCCAGAACAAAAACACTAACGGTTACACTTTCAATAAACGCCCCGGGAAATGTCAAACATCAAATATCAATCGGACAAGCCAGAGTCATCGCGTTAATTGAACACGCCCAAATGTGGTACTAGGAGTTTTCGTTACATTCAAGCATTGACACAAGTATTGCTAAGTAAATTACTGATCCATCAACACCCAGCTCTAAATCGTAAGGACACATATTTCAATATTGCTTAGGATGTGGACTTTTTATCAGCATCTATAAAGCACAAATATCTTGTATTTGAACGCATAAAGGAATTACAGATGAGAAAAAAAGATGGTTGGGAAATAATATGTGTTACAATTATTTGTAACTTCGTATAACATAAATGATGGTAGACATTTTCCATCACCAGCTGATAAACGGGCAAAGAAAAAAATCCTTTTTCTATAATATAATCCTCAAAACCATCCTAGTGATTTTTAAACTATACCTATATTTAAACTAACTATACCAATGGGTATAAAAAGTACGCTGTTTAATTAAGTCAAATAAAGTATTTACTTTTTAATCGAAAATAGAAATTAGGACATCTAAGTATTAAACTTTTTGATTTTGATAGCTGCCTCACTATGGGCCAAGCCCTGTTTCGCAATATCTTTTACAAATAAAGAAAAAACGGACCGAAAACACACCTAGAAGCAGAACAATCAGTTGTGGATTACACTAATAATCATCCTGCGTGAGTTCCTGCGAGGCTTACAGCTGCCAAGACCAATTTACCACGCAATCCTTTATTTACATAAAGAGTAGATTATTTCACAATTTGTGCAATAAGCAACAAAGTTAAAGTTTTAGTCTCCTCAAACTAAAATATTCACATTATTATGGTTTAAGCGAATATAGTGGACAAAGCAAAATGCAAAAGTCCTAACACGGTGCATCTAATTACGTCTCGTGAACAATTTTTGCTTAGTCCTAGTGCAAATGTTTGAACGCTAACATAAGTACTGATGATTTATACTTGAGCTTTGTACTGCAATGCACTTTACATTGGAAAGCATGGGAACTGTAGTAGGAATGATTTATACGGAAAAAGTGAGTGACCTTACATTGAACCAACATTTTGACTAGTCATAAATAATAATAAACTTCGGTGACAAAAAAGCTATTTGATGTCAGCCATACATCACCTATTTGGTGCGTCACACAAAATAAGCAAATCTACAAAACTTTTAACGAACTCAAACCGGAGTTTTAACTTAGTTCATATATAAATTAGGACGTCTCGTCAAACGACTGCCAGCTCTAAGATCGGATTATAATGGAAGTTCTTAAATTCTGTTGCTATGAAGATTTTAAAGAATTCACAAACTACTGTGATTTCAGACTAGATTATTTAGAAATTCAGCGTCGCCAACGTAGTATGATGTTTTTGCATACTATATTATCAGGTTACGTAGACTTTATTTACCTACTAAGTTCAATTTCACTACGAGTACCAACATATCATACACGCAAGACACCATCGCTACTCGTCCCATACGATAAAACCAACTATGCTCAGAATTCGGTACTGAGTCGTAACATTCGCTCATATAGTGAAGAATATAATATGATAGATATATTTCGATGTATAGAACAATTAATTATTTATATATGTCATATAACATACGACAAGTCCTCACACTTAATCACTCATTTACACATCAAACATACGCACACTCACGCACACACACTCTTATAACATCCACACACATACATAAACGTCAGTTAATAATGTCTTATTTTTTTTTCTAACCCGCATTAATATTATAATTATATACCACTATGAAGTAATTGTGGAACCCTGTCTTGGCTTTAAATTATGTTTGTTATTCTATATAATTATCTAAGCCTATTGGGTTAACTAAAAATTAATAAATAAATAAATTAACCGAAAGGTGTGTAGATTCTATAATTCTTACAATTCTATTATACAGTACTGTATATTATAAGTATTGAAATAGACAGTGTATTTTATAATCGCGTGGTAAACGTTGGCCAAGTATATATGGTCAGATCACGTAATATTGTTCATGAGTTTTGATGTAACTTTTATTCAAAATACAAAGTTGTTTGAAAACGTATGGGTTTAGTTTCTAATATACACAAAATAAATGCTAGGTAATGTAATAGACTTACCTATATAAGACTAGATTTGTGGCTTAATCTTTGAGAGCAGCATTACAGAAAAATGAGTCTCTTACAGAGTAAGCAATTCACTGAGATAAGTGAAGTCTTCAAGATTGACAGTTGCATTTTCCGAAATCTGTTTATTTCATCGTGAGATGACAATGATGCATACCAATGTGATGTGTCACAACTCGCAAGTTTTTTGTTTTGTTTTTTGCAAATATTTCTGTTGCCTGTTTACCCTTGTATGCTTTGTATGCATTGCAAAATCAACAATGAAAAATCAACATTGTTGTCAGTTCACAAACGTGAAATTTGGCAAGATCGATTCCAATGTCGCGTATCTACCGAATTTTGCCTTTTTTAAAAGTAAAACAGCGCTGTTTCTAGCGATATTCAAAATGCAATCAATAAACAACGAGAAACAAGCTATTCATCGACGGTCATGGCGATAGTACCAAGCTCTCATGCCAGTGTATATGCTCGAGAGCGCGACATACGAAACCAGAAAGACGTCATACTGACAAGCTTATAAGACTGTAAAGAATTCCAATTATCATTTGTAATTTATTTAATATTGCCTCGGCGTCCTTCCATAGTTTTTCAGGTGTCGATACTGCTATTGGGCTATCATTAAATACTCAGTCAAACACAGTAATTTTGTCGTATATGAAGAAAGCGAAACGACGATAGCTCAATTGGTAGGATATACGGACGCCGCGTTACGGGACGTGAGTTCGAATGCACTTACAATTAACTTGAGCTTTCGGTGAAAGAGAACATCGTAACGAAGCCGTAGCATGGCGGTACGGTTTCTCACCTCTATAGATATGTCTACCATCTTGGGCCACATACTCACATAAAATCAGGTGAGATTATGGCCAGAACACTAAACATTAACTATAAAATATAAAAAAAAGAATGATACCAATATAAAACACGTAGGTAGAGCCATGTACCAACGGCTTACCTCTAAGATAAATAATCTATATAGTAAATGAACTTTGTAACAAGTTAGTCTTAAAATACCCACCCTACTCCGCTGACATTTATAATGTAACATCCGTCGGGGTCATCTTAAACGGATTCAACCCAGGGATGCGGCTTACTTTGCGAAAATGCTCTGATAACATTAATAAAGTTTTTCATCATTTAGTCTCTTATCAAAGCCTCAGTAGGTAGAAGTACTTACATCCAGTTTTTTGGATACATGAAATTATATTATACATTTTACATCTTAACTATACTATACTATATTATATCATACTAATATTATAAATGCCAAAGTGAGTTTATTAGCTCGGTCACCCAAGTATTTTCACATAAAATCGCGAGCATATCTAGTATACTAATAAGGGTGAATTTGTGTGTGATAAATTCTAGTGACATTCCAAGAAAAGCTTATATATTGCGACGCTATATGCAGGCTATCCTTCCTAATATTATAAATACGATGGTGAGTTTGTTTGTTTGTTACGCTTTCACGCATAAACCGCTTGATCGATTGTAATGATTTTTATTACAGAGATAGTTGAGACCTTGGAGAAGGTGGTAGGTTACTTTTCGTGAAAATCTTTTAGGAAGTGGGATAAAGGTAAACTTTGTATGAAATTTTTTATTGCGTCACCCGATTTGTTTGACGAAATCAATATTAACGCGAACGAAGCCGCAGGTAATAGCTAGTTATAATTATATAGGACAAAACGGAAAAGTTGTTTTATTTGAATGCTGTAATCTTAGAAGTCACCAGCCGGATTTCAAAAATTATTTTGTATTTGATAGATCATTGAGGAAGGCTATATTCATATTTAACATCACACTACCACCAATAGGGTAGATCTGTATTGAAAAAAGGTACAAAAATGGGCCAAAGTTGTTCTTGATCAATGAGCTTGAGCTTTCGGTGAAGGAAAACATCGTGAGGAAGCCATAGCATGGTGGTAGTGCTTTTTCTAATGCCCCGCCTGGTTAGCAACCATCCTCAAGTTGAAAAGCTGCCGCCAAATTCCAATAAGTGTATTCCGGTAGTTGCACTTGGCAGCCAGTTCCTCCACAGGTTTAGTGTGTCCACCAACTTGGGCCGTATAACTTAAGATCAGGTGAGATTATGGCCATAAAGCTAAACCTTAACTATATACATATTTATAACGAGTGTTAGTTTATAGATATGTTCATTATTCTAGTTACGTCATCAGCTTATCAAACGAAGAAAATTACATTAACATATTAACTTTTACCCCTAATCCCAGGGGGAATCCTATCATTTACGTCATAAATAGTATTATATACGTTGGATCCATACTATAAAAAAAAACTAAGATCTTTTGGGGATCGATGGATATAATCAGCCGGTTTGCAGATGACTTTTGCGTAAATTAAACCACATTGATGAATGATATTGTTGTTGTATTTCTGTATATTTAATTATATATGTTTTACTGTCAGCGGTTGAGATAAGAGTCCCCTATATTCGATGAGACTATGGAGAGTAGAGACAAGATGCACCATCTCGTGTATGAAAAAGTGTCCGCAAAGACGCGTCCAATAATGATGTCGTTGTGCCAGCCTAGGATTAATTTTAAAGATAACGTCAAAAGTAGTTAAAAATTTATTTGTCGGAAGAAAAATACCAAGTCTTATGTTTTTTTTTTATAAATAGGGTGTAAATGTAAAATAGATCAACAAGCTGCTTAAAGAGATATTCAACGTATATATATTAGCAAATTCATCAAACTTCACTCCGTCGGCAAATGTCATCGGCTATGTTCATATTGTAACGCGTCGTAGCGCTAATCTGGCAGGTACTGGAACCTCTATTTTTAGTATATAGCTGGACACTTTATCAACTTTCCGTCAATGTGAGATCTGTTCCTTGTCTCTACTATCACGGATGAGACGTGGCGGAACGTCACCTCAGCAAACGTTCTATTTATGGCATTCAAATGTTACATTTCTTCGTATATTCGTGGAATATAAAAGGAGTTTCCAATATTGGCGATGAAGACGTCACAATATCATCAAAGTATATTCAGTGGTTGCAAAGGCCACGTTCACAACACGGTACATTCACAACGCTCACGCTCACGACTGTAAGTTCCCGTTCCACTAGCTTGCGAGCGTTAGAAGAACCAACTTAAGTGGAATGAAAGATAAGTCCATCCTTGTAGATGGGTTGTTATGAGCGTGAAAATAATGACGTCTTTAGTGACGTCTTTACCGCGACCATAACGACCGCCGTCGTTGTGTGGAACGGCTGCAGACATGTCTTTAGCTCTGAGAATAATAAATAGAACGTAGTCAACGTGATACGCCTACAAGTAAGCCGACAGAAAAGCCCACCTACTTAGCTACCAACGCTTTTTTCTTAACATGGTGTTTGAAATACTATTCTTTACGGGTTTCCTCACCGCAACGTGTAGGCGTATTACCCCGTGTCGAGTAGTCAATCATAATGACTACAGCGTCATCTATTGCGTTACGATCACTTATTGATATAAACAGTATCCTATCCCTCAAGTTGGATCAAACTGCCACAGTGTGTAAAATTTGATTAAAATCGATTCAGTAGTAGTAGTTCATCACGGACAAACAACGTGACACGAAATTTTTATATAAAATAAGATGTGAATTAGTCACAGGTTTGTTATAGTACGTATGTATTTCATTAGTTTATGCAAAACTAATTTTAAATAGGTAAGCTCTATCTAAAATTGTAACTTCATACAAAACTCTGGGTCACCGCTCGCATACCAAACGAAAACAAGACATTTTTGGGTTAATGGATTCTACCTAAATAATTTATACAACGATCGCATAATTAGAGTCTACAGAAGTAAACATGTGACGGAAATGTTTTTTAACGGAACTAAAAAAAAAAAACTGTTACTATATGCAGAACCTATATATGAATTGTAGCTAGTCTGGCAGGCTAAGCGATGGTGGCTATAAACATCGTGATGAAACCATAGCAAGATTGTAGGGCTTTTTCTCATGCTGGCCTGGCTCGGCGAGCGTTACGCATCAGCCGCATTCAGTACCGACATAAACACCGTATGTGCCGTGCCGATACGTTTTAGTTGTATTATAAACGTCGCCTTGAAGTCGTTCGGTTACATAATGTTTTTTTTTGTTAGTAGCTTGTGACGAGCTGTAAAAACAGTTTGTTTTCCACCTTCGTAAAAGTTCCCTTAGATTTCCAATAATAAACATGGTACAATTCTTAACGCCGAGCGACAACTAATTCTCTTAAAGATGCAACATTGACGATGTACTCACGAGGGTAAATACCTATGTATTTTACGTTTAACACATTGAACTAGACAGTTCCTTTGCGAATCCGTTTGCAGGGAAATAGCATTGTAAAACTTTTACAAGCGTAACTCGCTTCAGTAAATTGCTTTCACTGTGATGAAACTGATTTTTTTGCAGCCGCTTTCAAAGGTAACACAAGATATCGCGTCTCGTATATATAACCCACGCGTACATATACGCACACCCTTTGTGTAGATTTAAATAACTCTATCGAGAGACTGTATTTTTAAACTGTACATGATCTTTTCTATAATATAACACTCTTGTATAATTTCTGTTTCAGGTTTACGTATTAGAATAGCAAATTTATTCTTCAAGCTATTGTCTTGCGTGCTGTATATATGCAGAGTCTGTACCGATGGGAATCCTATATTAGCTACGTGGTAAGTTTTACCTTCATTTCGTTCAATCATATTTTTATTGATCTGCGATAGTAAAAACTGAAATCGTCTTTATTCTTTAAACTGGCTTGATAAAGTGCCGACACTGTACCTAGTGTAATGCAAAGTACAAACCGAAAACAATAACTGGTCCAGAAGCAATTCCAACGACTCTTAATAGATTTTCATTGAGAATTATTAGATACTTGGGTCCTTTTAGTAAATGTAATCTGTTACCAAAAATCAAATCAATTAATCAAATAGATAACAGCCGATGTTTGATTACAACAATGTGCGAAATTTTCTCATGAGGTGGTTAGTTTTACAGGTTAATTATTAATTATAATTAAACAATGTAACTATCATAATTAAATTTATTTAGAGTGTATTTATGTAATTATTAATTATTTACATTATATTTATGTAACTATGCATTTGTCATGATATGGTTACCATTTAAAAATCTAAAACTTTTTGTTTATAATATTGTATGCGGGGTGCTTTTAGTTGAAGAATAAATTATTTAATCGTATCCTGGCCGCATAGATACAGACTCTGCCTGGTTCAGAAGTTATTTTAAACATGTGTGTAGGAATGTAAGTCCTATTTTATTTAAACAATTAATTCGCAATTATTCTAGAAGAAGGTGTAAAGATGTAAAATATAACAACTAATACAACGAGAGTTTATGTACGTAATTAATTCCATTACTGGGGTTTGTTGTACGGGGTGCGACTTGACCGGTCATTGTATCTCGGGGTGGGCGGCGCATTGCTTTCACAATGTTTAATTAAAGTTTTTAATGTAAACGTATCCTTGACTTTCTGTTAACGGGTCAACTCGCTAAAAGCATATATGGCCATGACTAAAACGTCACATACCTACATTGAATTCGTTTAAATTAAGTATTTACCAGTATTCACTTGTTGGTCGGAATCCGACAATAATCATTGTTGAAAAAAACATTGAAATATGGCTCTAAAAGCGTTTTAATTTTGTATGTTGATAATAGTACAGCCCGGGAATGGATATTGAACAAAAAAAAGTCTGTTGACAAAACACAAGAGAAAAAATATTGAAGTTAATCTTAGGGTAAACTTAGGAACTACCGGTCGGAATCCTATAGTTTCTTTTTTGTATTTGATAGAGCAATTGTTGAGGAAGGCTTTAGACTATATAACATAACGCTGCCACCAACAGGAGCAATTATGTATTGAAAAAAGGTTACAAAAACAGTCAAAAATTATTAAACAGTTTTTAGTGGTACGAGAGGGTAGTCGCAGGAATAGACAGCTATTACCATGTAGAATGTCAAATATTGAAACAATTACTAATGTATAAAGAAAAACAAAAAATGCAGGGGATAACATTCCATATAGAATATCAAATAGAAATGTTATTTGACAACACTTCTAGGGCCACAGAACTCAAAACACTTAGAATAATATACTAAATTGATTAATACAAAGGCGAACATGGTCTTAAGTAGTTAATCACTGGCTGCCATCTCCAAATCCTAGTACGATAACTTCCATTGACGCGGAAGACTGCTTAAAAGTTTTTCGTAACTTACTCTTATTTCTTTCGAATTATTCCCTTGCATAAGTCAACATCGCTTGTCGTAATTTGTCATGATTGATGGGATGAAGCGACTCCACCTAAATCATTGCGGTCTGTTATTATGCGATGCTGTCATATTTTGTTATCTAATATTGTGACGTGATCAATTTCAACGTTTGCTAATCAACAGTTACGGGTGTACGGTCGGAAATAAGACTGAATTTGAACGTTCAGCGAACCTTACGGAGGAGGAATTTCAAGAGCATCCTATTATCAACTGGGACGGGATAGTATGGGTCAACAGACCGCTTTATCTCTGGGTCGTACAAGTGATACTGGCTATGATATCATTCACCGAAACTATACTTCTCGCCTACTTGGGATACAAGGTGAATCTATTGTATAAATATAAATTTTGTCACAGGCATGTGTTATTGTAAAGGCCACCGAACTTAGAAACAAAAAGTTTTTCAAATGGATCGCTAAAAATAACATTTTAAACGTGGAGAGTGTCCTGAGATGTGGAAGGAATACATCGATGAGCGATCGTTGAATAAAGTCACGTGGTATAAAACCTTACAGCCTACTTTGTTGCGCTTTCCCTGGTTTGACAAATTTAATATCAGTCGACCTGAATTAATTATTGCCTTTCGACTTCCTTCAGGACATATTCCATTAAATATTTTAATGTATTTAATAAAAATGATTCTGTCGCTAAATTGTGATGTATGTAATAGTATTTGCAGTTTATAGTCTAGTTGCGTATGGCATTCGGGATCAATAATGAAATAGATAAATATGATACCCGCTTTTCTTCGGAAGTTATCACTGGGGTGTCATGATTAATTTGTAACCAAACCCTAAATATGAAAATAAATAGAAAAAAATATATATATGAAAAGCTGATGACATTCCTCAATTAAGGGATTATATAAAACTTGTTAATGTCACTTTTAGAAATCAAGATAAATAATTAAAAAAAGGTTTTCAATGGAATATAATTTATGTAATGTTCAGTACATAGAAAGTATGTCATTCCAAAATTAACAGCATATAAAGAACTGTCTATAGTACATTTAGAATTTATAAAAAAACCAATTTGATTTTTATGTTTTTCAGAAATTAATATTTGGACACGCGCGGTACATTTCGTTATTACCTATTATGTATTTAAGCTATCTTACAATATAAGTAAATATACAAAATAAAAAATATTTTTATGAACTCCATTGAATTATTAATGGTATAATATACTGAGATTTAATTTTCAGGGGAACATATGGCAACAGGTTTTGTCCTTTCACTTCATCCTGGAAATGGTTAACACTATTCCGTTCACATTAACGGTAAGTACGTACGTACTTATGTGGTTTTGATATGTTTGAAGTGACGAGCTTAAACGCTTTGAGTACTTTATTTTGTGGATATTAAATGAGAATGTGATTCCCTGGGCTTTGTAACTCTCGTTCGGGTAAATAGTTAACTATTTACTGTTGTACTCGATTTGCGAGCTTTACATGAGAGAACGTGACAAATCAGTTACATTCAGTATCGATAATAATGTTCGGATATACCGTGTTAATACGATTTATTGATTAACTATTTTTCCTATTATTAATATCGCCTTAACGAAGGTTTCACTTCTATTGTGTGGTCTTGAGCATACACCGTGTTTTTGTGATAGAGTTTTGATATTAAATCAAAATACGCTTATAACATTTTGCCCCGCAGCTGCCGTTTCCTCCACTACGAAACCTGTTCATACCAGTATTCTTGAACTGTTGGTTGGCTAAAAGATCCCTGGAGAATATGTTCGTAAGTTATCCTTTGCAAAGTATAATGTTATATAGATTATATCTTATAAAGTGTAATAGACATAGATTATAAAGCCTTTGAATATTTACACTGGCGAGATTAATGCCTTAACCAGAAATACAGCACTAACAAAAAAATTTTGCCATAGAAGGTAGTGTAAAATATAGTAAGTGAAATATGTAAATAGACTAATATAGACAATTCATAACGCATAGTAATTTACATAAGTAAATTTTAGTAAAAAACTAAACGCACATACTTACATAGATATACATACATACATATATACATACATACATACATATATACATACGTACATACATACATACACACATACATACATACATACATACATACATATTTAAAATAAACTTTCTGTTGGTTTTCAAATTAAATCAAAAAAGCAATTCAAAAATTTTATATCTTTTTATTGCTCTTTCAGAATGACCTACATCGTGCTATGCAGAAGTCACAATCCGCGTTATCTCAACAGCTCATGATATTATGCGTAACGCTACTTTGCCTCGTGTTTACTAGGTAAGTCATAAAAGTTAACTTATAGTTTACCAGGGAAAGTTCAGATCAGCACACCGTGTACATTTTTGAAATTTTATTATATATAGATATATATATTTCGGCGCTAATATTATATAAACATAAAATACGATGAAAGTACTTCAACGAATGTTAGTGCATTACGGTTACATCAACGGATTATGATTAGAGTACATCAACGACTTATGATTAGAATACATTAACGAATTATTAAAAGTACTTCAACGGATGTTTGCGCATTATGTGACTGCAGCGCTCCACTATATTATAAAATGGCGCAACCTATATCGTGAAAGACTCGCGAGCGGGACTGATCATTCGAAGTTTGTTATCATTTTACGAATAGAAACGTGAGTCAACTAGATGGCTTGTTACCTGAGAGTACCCTTGTTACTCTTACATATACATATATCATTTTTAGGACATTTGGTTTAAGATAATTTAATTAGTGTTACCCGTTAGAGACCAGGTAAGTTAGCTAGTGTATTATATATCAAAATAAAACTTAAAATGTTTTTTTTTTCATCTTTCACCCAAAGCTCAAGCTCATTGTAGGTGGTTGGATTCAAACTCACGTCCCATGACGCGGCGTTTCTACACACTACCACTGAGCTATCATCGTTTCAATGTTTTAATAAGACATGCCCTTCTATATTTAGATTTTATTTTAATTTACTTCGGACAATTAGTGACCCTAGCCACAGCTGTTAAATACTGCTAGAGCATGGAAAGTTCGAGAACTGCACATTTCAAAGGTTTTTCAATTACCCTGTAAAACTTTCCGCAGTGGTAACAATAGACCGGCCGATATGGACTTAATACTATAGCTAAGTGAAGCTATATAAAGCTAATAGACGTATTAAAACATAATTATTCATTCTCATATAAGCAATTATTAATTAATTAGAATATAAAATAGATACACTAATTATTCTAAATCAACAGTACAGTTCAACCCAGTCCTATCCTATCCTAATAGGGGCAACTGAAAAACTATAGAACTGTATGATCTGAATGAACTAATAACTTTTGTATTGGAATATATTCGCCCCTATACATGGCGTTTTAGTCAATACGAACATATTTTGGTGCATACTAGCTGTGCCCGTGACTTCGTTCGCGTGGAACTAAAAAATATTTATTATATGATCTTCGCGGAACGCTAACTTGTTTCTCAAATAATAGTAGCCTAATATACTTCCTATAACATCAACTATCTACCAGCGAAATTTCCATCAAAAGCAATCCAGCCGTTTCAGAGATTAGCCGAAGCAAACAGACAGACAGTCAGACAGGAAGGCATACAAATCTTTTTTTTTATATAAACGCCGTATATATGTCATATGCATTTAGTAAAAAGCTGTTTTATGACATTACAGAAAGATTTTTCAATAAGATAATAGCATCGTGATAATAGCATCGTAGATAGAAGATAATAACATCGTTTCACGATGTTCGTCTAGGTTAATCTCGAAAATCAATCTACCGATTTCAATGAAATTTTGTAGTAAATGTGTTTCGCTTAGGATATAGGACAATTTATATAAGGACAAGTGACCTTATCCCGGAAATATATATCTTGAAATGCAAAAGTAATAAGTATATACATCTGTTTCATATATTAATTTAATATAATTATTTAAATTTCATATGGTATTTCGATATTACCGCTATTATAAAGTTTATTCTAAATTACATGCTAATTGATCATGCTATAAAATGAAAAAGGTACGCATAACTTTGCAGGCTTTTACAATAAACGTTTTTGGATTATGTTAATATATATACATTAAAGTGGAAAATGGGTAGTACTGTTATAAAATAGATCAAGGTTTACGAAATCCGCTAGACTTTTATAAAAGTTAGGTTCTATTTGTTTGAGTCCGCAAAATAAAAATAAAAAGACGTTCTGTTTGATTGAGTCCGCAAAAAAAAAAAAAATACGTTCTGTTTGTTTGAGTCGGACAGAATTAAAAACATTACGTTCTGTTTGTTCGAATACGCAAAATTAAAAAATGTGACCGAAAGAAAAATTATTAGATGTCGATGAATGCAGTGACATATTTGTAAATGTTTAAGGCACAGATTTAACTATAACATTGGCAATTGCAATAGATGTTTATATAAGTTTAGTAACAATCTAATGCCTCATACGACATCAAAATGTACCCAAGTTCAGCATATGCTACGGATGGATCAACAAAATGCAATCAGTAGATTGACTTTAATTTGTAATATACCCTATACGAGGATTTAAATATATTTATTAGTTATAAGTTTGGGCGGGAACGAGATATTCCAATTTACTGGCAAACTATTGCTAACCCTACATAATTAACTACCTATTTCTAGATACTGTTTTGTTAAAATCTGGATGATTTTTAGAGAAAAGTTTTTATTTTATCTAGTACGTCATAACTAGCTAACTGAAGCGATGATAGCTCAGTGGTAGCGTGTAGGAATGCCGCGTCATGGGACGTGAGTTCGAATTCAACCACCTACAATGGGATTGAGTTTTCGGTGGAGCTACCACCCTCAAGTTGAAAACCTGCTGCCAAATACCAATTGGTGTGTTCCGACAGTTGCAATTAAGAGCCAGTCCCTCCTATAAAGGCCGGCAACATACCTGTGATTCGTCTAGTGTTGCGGGTGTCCATGGTCGGCGGTGATGGTGATCACTTGCCATCAGGTGAAACGCTTGTTTGTTTACACCTTATGCCATTAAAAAAAACTAGTACCTGGGAGACTGAACTTAGCTTGGTATTTTTTTTTACTTAAAAAAACATGTTTATATACGAATCACACATTGATTAAACATACACATTTTATCTGAACTGTTTATTTTCATTAGAAAAATAAGAATGTACTTAATAGTTTTATTGGGAATATTTTGCTAAAAAATCCAATTTTATGGAAAATACCGCTACATAGGTGGATTATAGAAGTAACAGTCTAAAGTCATTTAAAAAAAGTTAAGGTTTAGCGTTATGGCCATAACCTTACATGATCTTAAGTGACGATACGGCCCAAGTTGGTAAACACGCTAAACCTGTGAACGAACTGGCTGTCAAGTGCAACTGCTGGAACACACCTATTGCTATTCGGCGGCAGATTTTCAACTTGAAGGTGGTTGCTAGCCAGACGGACATTAAAAGAAGCCCTACAACCATGCTACGTTTTCCTCACAATGTTTTTCTTCACCGAAAACTCAAGCTCATTGCGGGCGGATTCGAACTCACGTCCTTTGACGCATTACGACTACACACTACAACTGAGCTATCATCGCTTCGTATATAGATATATACATTAATTGCTCACTTAATGATATTAGATTACATAGAATAGTAGTACTCTAATTCTATAGCTACAAGAGTGGTGGAAAAGTTCACTTATGTATATATTATTATAGAAATACTTATTTAAATTTCAGTGTATGCGGAATCCAGCATTTCCAACGCGCCGGCCACCGACACCTGAATCTTTTCCAAGCGACTTACTTCGTCGTTGTGACATTTTCAACGGTCGGCTACGGCGATTTCGTTCCGGACATATGGCCATCGCAAATGTTCATGGTGATCATGATCGGAGTGGCACTAATCGTTTTACCTACACAGGTATGTACGTCATACATACACGAGACACTAAAATCAATTAGGCTATTAAAGCTTCATTCAAGGACGTACACAATATGTGTCACGTTAATTTACTCCGTGAGAAAATTACTCGCCAACGTAATATACAACATAGGGCGTCGATTTTCCCATGAAAGACTATATTAACTTTTTATTATTGTTATCATATGTAAGCCACATTTACATTTAAAACAGATATTATGCGGTATTCGTATCGACTCTTTTACATGAACACGAAATTCTACTACAATGAACAGATTTTTTTTTATAGGTGTACGTTATTTTGCGATGCTAATAATAACTGTTTTATGTAGCATTTGATATACAACGAGTTAGCAGCATAGATGAGCTCTGTCATGTAGTTATTCCTATTGTCAATAAATAAATACGTGTATTCGATCCTATACGGGTAACATTTCGCATAATCTAACTTGGTTATTTCGGGCAAGTTTTATTTTATTAGACAATGACATGGGGTTTAAATTCTGAGATATAACAAAGACTTATAGGAAATTGTAATAAAGGTGGGTTTATTTGTACGCCATAATCAGCACAAGATACTATTCACTTAATAATGATATTCAATGAAGTTCAGTCGACAAGTTAGAAAAAACCACCAAAACATCAATTTCAATTTTCGATCTATTTAATAAATTGACCGTCCCATAAGCAACATCGGTAACATCTGAGTAACTTCAGTCGCATTACGGTAAGAATTTTCAATAGTCCCTTTTTACTACTTACCTACATTACATAACGAACTACCTAGACGTCTTTGGCTCGGTTCCCGGTTTTCCCTTCGGCCGTTCGCGGTCGTAAAACCCATTATTAGTGCCTACGTTGTGATAGAAATTCTACTTGTCACGTAATTAGTCATTCGATGGTACGGTTTTGGAAAAGTCGTAATGAGTGAGTGAAAGCTACTATATTTATAAAGATACTAGCTGTATCCGCGACTTCGTTCCCGCTAACTAAAAATTATTTAATATAATTTCCCGTTTTTGTAACTTTCTTCAATACAGTTTCACTCCTGTTGATGGTAGCGTCTTGTTAAAACCTTCCTCAATGGTTACTCTATCAATTACCAGAAAAAATTGAAATCCGACCGGTAGTTCCTAATATTATCGCGTTTAAACAAACAAACGTTTCCGTTTTAAAATATTACATATAGATTACTAATTAAATTTTAATTGATTATGAGTATATGATAATGTTTAGCGGTGGCTCTATTATTAAAAATCCAAACGGTAGAATTAGTAGACTTCGGATCACCTTTCCGCGTAACAACCGATGCATAAAGGAATTTATGTCAAACTAAGGATTCACCAGAATGCTGCATTTCGTTACCTAGTGTAGGAGGCCCCCTTTTTTTCTGCACGAATATAGCAGGCACCACTAAATAGTCAGTAGATAACATATTATAAATGTTCATTCATCAATTTATTTTAAAGTCATTAGTCAACTATACATCCACCGTTGCAATTCCATACTGTGACCTATAGATGTAGTGATGCATGGGTAGAGAGAAGTAAATCTGGCAAGTATTTGAAGAATAAATTAGACGAATAATGTACTAGTGCATTAGATTATTTCAGCCTAAATAACCCAATCATCCCACATACGATTTAATTAAGATTTAATAAGTAACCTTAATATACAAAATTAAAATTAGTCATACAACCGCACGACTATTTATTACGTAATTAATTAATTAATTATGAAATAACCTTGCGATAAGTTTATGAAACGTAGATTAAAATGAATTAATTATTCTTGACTGGGTAATGGAAAACCTTCACTACTATTCAGGCGACAAACTCCCGGTTTAATATTAACTAAACCTTTTTAAACATACTTAATGGCAAATCCAAAAGAGCATTCTGCCCTCAGCTATAAACTGAAAAAAAAAACTACTATGATATGTGCTAAAGTCGTGTTGACACGTGTCCTTTTATACGTTAACAATTGTTGAAAGACTTCTTGGCTAATACAACTAGTTTGGCAGCTAGAACAGTAGGTGTTTATTTCAGCCTTCCATTGTGTAAAGATATTCAACCTTTCACTCTTGTCAAATAGACTTCATCATATGGGTTAATAATGCGTTTTTTTGTCTT
Organism: Actias luna; assembly: GCA_039707435.1. Classification (NCBI taxonomy): domain Eukaryota; kingdom Metazoa; phylum Arthropoda; class Insecta; order Lepidoptera; family Saturniidae; genus Actias; species Actias luna. The sequence continues at coordinate 18,322,083 of JAZHAC010000001.1, read as the reverse complement.
ACAATATAATCTTTTAAAATAATAATAAAAATGAAAGGTATAGTGAACGAGTGTTGGCATAAAATGGCTACATGTGTAAGAAATGTAACAAAGGCTATTTTAAGAGATAAAATATAGTAGTAGACGGACGATGTGCAAGGTGTAGCCAGTGAAATGAAAGCTCGCTTGAAAGTATGGCAAGCTATGGAAGAAGGGAAAGATACGTTGATAGAAAGTAAAAGTAATGAGAATGCCTAACGTATGAAAAAAGACAAAAAATACTCAAGACATCTTATATAGAGCACTTGAATATCTTGAAGGCTCCAAACATATTTATTGCCTAAGTGTGGGAAAGAAAAGAGAGGAATATCACTCATATGAAGTGTATGAAGCCGGGTGAAACATTCGGATGATGGAATAATAAAAGATAGGGTGAAAACATATTTAAAAATGGCTATAGAATGTTATGATGAATGTGTGATCTTACAAGAATCAAGAATTTGTATTTTACAGGTAGTTTCAAAGTGGCACTAATGGTAGGCAAGTTGAGAGGGAATCGTTTGTCTTGGTATGGGCATGTTATGTATAGTGCTGATAAAGGTAATGGATATAAATATTGAACTATAGAATAGAAGAAGAAGGCCAAAGAAAAGATGAATAGTGTTTGAAGAGTGAAATGAAAGAAGAGGAAGAGAATGAAGGCCGTCCCTTAGATAAAGATATATTTAAGATGAAAACGTTTTGCATCGGCCACAGGTGAATTCGAAGCAGGGCAATTGTCGGGAATTTAAAGGTACTAAAAATGCACGAGAGACAACTCCAGCGGTTTAGTTAGGTCACTACTTAGCAGTTACAATGAACGTGGATTTAAAACTGCCGCAATTTGAGTGAGATTTGTATTCATTTCCTCAAAGTTAATAACTGAGCCTACAATTCTGCAGAGATAGTTTTTTATTCTTCTAGTACGATTGTCCCATAAATCTTTAAAATGTGGAGCTGTCCACACGAATCAGTCATCCCTTAACACGTTAGCGCATATGTCTTTAAATTGATCCGACTCTAAGAATGTGTATATAGAATTAGGATAAATCTTTGCTACTTCAAAATTTGTACCATTGCCAGAGTAAAGGGCTGAGACAGGAACGTGACAAGATATATTTTTTTAAGTACATTAAGAAAAAAACAGTTCTTGACTCGGTTACTAGCTCGATATGTACTGCCTTGGTAACAAAACATACGTCTTTCGATGGAATTCATAATGTCCGTACATTATCAACACAGAATACTTTCTCTTCATTAACTTTACAAAGCGGTAAAACTGCCATTATGACAATATTTTTAACTTACAAATAAATAAGTGCCGTACACACTTACACACTGAAAATTTTCAAAAATGTTACCCTAATAAATACATTACCACTTGGCTAAAGACTTGACACTTGACTTGATCTCTGTTAGGTAATAAGTAAGGATGTCAACTATCATACCTTAAGTCTGCATTATTCAAACGATTCCCAACTCGTAGCAAACCATCCTTTAATGTTTGGTTAATTTTTAATCCTATTACTGAAGTACAAATTCATAACCACTTACTCAACTCGATCTATGTGAATGATTCATAATGTCCTCGATAACTTCTTGATAAATTGGAATTATTTGACGTATAAAATTATTCGAAACAATTTTGGCCACACAGTACGTGAGCAACAAGCTTACAAAAGATTGGTAATTTCGTCGAAGCGGTAACTACAGTAGACAGAACATTAATCTTTATTTCAGATGTTACTGATCCTACACCAGCGGTATAAAAGCATCAAATCTGCACTATATAAAATGGTAAGTTCGCAAATGAAGGACCAGAGAACTATAGCAATGACACTGAAGTAAGACAGACAATCGCCGGAATTTCCTTTCCTATCAATGTGATGAATATGTCATGGATACATATTATTAACTTTAATTTTCACGGCCATAAGACAATGAAGATTTGCCAACGTGTCGGGTGTGGATGGGCCAGACAAGACTGTACTGTTTACTTCAAGTATGGCAAAACTGTGTGTTAGTGACAGGGTTCAGAGTGCGTTGTAATAACTACACGGATTAGTCAATCCAGCAGTATATTAGCACAGAGTTCCAATCTAGGCGGCCAATTAACAATGTCGAATGTGCCCCAGTTAAAAAATACGACTTCAATGTAGGCCCGATCAGAGATGTGAGTAAAACCTCCGCTGATACAATTAAATTATGCTCACACTTGTGTCGAGGTAATTTCCAAATCTAAATATACGCCATTCCGGTTGAATATTATACCATCAGGATACTAAATTTGCAGGGGACACATATATCTCAACTTAAGTTGTTTTCCCCTAAAGACTTGATAACAAGAAGCACAAAATATCCCATGGTAGAAAGTATTTTGCACTTAGTACATTCCAAAGGCTGTGAAGTTACAATGAACTAAAATACATATTTGCTCACTAATCACTGGAGTGCTAATGCTTTAAGCCGATGATCGCGATTATATTCAGCCAGTTTCGTTATTCTGTGCGATACGGTTATACTTGACAACGCCTAGTGTAAATATCTATAAAATTTTAGTAATTCAAACCCGGTCGTAGCAAGTAATCGAATTAACTGATTTAACAGTTCGCCAGCTTCCGTTACTGATGAACAGCTGGTAGTCAAGTCATCAGTGTACACGACACACTCAACCACCTCGGCAGCCACTGGGTAAAGATCGAGCTCTTCCACAGCCAATAACTTCTGCAATAACTGCCTCACGGTTCGTATCGCTAAGTAGGGACTACAATAAAACCCGAATGGTAGACGTGTCATTCGAATACTGTTATCGGTTGGGTACGTGGAAATGTAAACAAAAATACTGTTTTTTTTTTTTTTGTCGACAACTAAATCATTTAGACAATGTTGCGCGCCTCATTACTCGAACCGGATATGTCTGTGCTCTACTCTCGACACGTCAAGATCAAGCAGTTTTCGCTCATAAAGTGACTTTGCCACAACCAATTTGTATTTATACGATAATATGAGTAGATTTATTTTAAGAAAACACTGCAATTAATTTATCTCATATTTTTTTTCGCTCCCTTGGAAAATACTGTTTATAAAAAATTTAAGTAGACGTCCGGAATGTTTTATGGTTGAAGTCGAGGTAAAATTGACGTATCGAAACCGGGTTTCGTTTATTATCTTTAGAATTATATCAACAAGTTACCTAATTCATATCAATAACCTATTACCCGTCGTAGTTTAGTAATAAAATGATTTTTTGAACGTCTCATTTTTGAATATACTGCATTTTACGTTTACAAGTTTTTGATATTGTCACATTTTACCGAAACCATACAGCAGTGAGTAGAGTCGAACGTTATTTCGTAATAAAGAGGTTAGCGTTTCAACATGATAGAGAATATGTAGGTAGAACTATCTATAGACTTTTGTGGCAAGCAATAAATCATGCTCGCTTCAGAAATATAGAATTATTAATAAAATAATTCATAAATAACTAATAAAATAAGTCAATGGTACGGCTTGTTATCTTTTTTTTTTGCTTAAAAATTAAATGAATGGTATAAAGTGATTTGGATTTTCTAAACTAATTGATTAATATTTACAACTGTCGCTAGAAATAATCTAAGTTTCAATATTAATTAATTACTAATAACCATTAATCATTTAACAATTTTAGAAATATTACTATTACTACACGTAGTTTTTTGTATGGAATAGGAGATATACAAGCAAGCTTATCACCTGATGGTAAGTGATCACTGCCGCCCAAAGACACCTGCTACAGCAGGAGAATCGCCGCTGGCCTTTATTGGAACGACTTGTTCTCAAGTGCAACTGCCGGAACACACCTATTAGTATTTGGCGGAGATTTTGAACTTGAGGGTGGTGGCTAGCTAGGCGGGCATTAGAAAAAGCCCTACCACCATGCTACGGTTTCCCTTCACCGAAAGCTTAAGCTCATTGCAGGTGGCTGGATTCGAGCTCACGTCCCGTGACGCGGCGTTCCTACACACTACCACTGAGCTATCATCGCTTCACGTAGTTAATAAATCTTGGTGATCGACAAATATAAGGAATCATATAACAGTCATTACCGTAACCTACTTGCAACACGGCACCAACCAGACACATATAGCCAATTTATTTACTCATTGGAAATCTAACAGCGTACATATACATAGTTAGCATACATATTTAAAATACACATAAGGCCATAATAGGATTTTCCAAATATTACTAGTATATACACTATAAAATGATAAATGGCATGTGAATATAAATAAAAATAAAACTAAAAATGAAAATAAAAAGACATGTTATACAGTATTCATTATTTAAGATTCATGGCGCCTGATGTGTGTGTGTGTGTGTATGTGTATGTGTGTGTATGTGTATGTGTGTGTGTGTGTGTGTCTATGTCTATGTACTACTGAGTAAATTTATGATTTTCGCTTTCGCTAACAATCTACGCTACAAAGACGCATACTTACACTCAATCGAATGTCCCAATTCAGATAAGCCACGTTTTATTGGTAGCGATACAATAAACTAGCGTCTACTCCAGAATTTAATGATGGGTTTCCGCAAACAGACATCTTTATCAATCAAATAAAGCGACCATTCGAGTCACGGCGTATGTGATTGCCTCATTAGTACTTCCCATATTCTTGCTCGTCCTTAGATAAATAACTGGGCAAATTAGGTTTATCTTCTCGCTCGAAATATCGATTCATGCAATATTCGTATCATTAATCACTTATTCTAGCGTAAGTGCGTGAACCATCACAATAATGCGTGCTTGTTTCTTCCGCAATTATTTGGAGACATAGTAATCTCACGAACAAGTGACTTCGATGATAAGTTCAATGCCTGTGGCTGTATAATAGTTATAGTGAGCCAATGAGATATTATTTAAATAATCTACGCAAGCAGTGTCCACTTTCGGAATAGGTATCTTATTGCTACTGCGACCTAAGAATGCCGATTAAATTGTAAACCTAACCTAGTTATCGGAAAGTGAAAAATAAGTCAGGCAGGTTGTCTTTAAAAAAGGATTACTGATATCGCCTACTCCAAAAAAGTATTTACCGTTTTAGCAGCTCATATATATAGTTTCAAGTTCCAACGTGTGCAACATTCAGTATTTATTCAATCTCGCTGAAATGCACTATCAATTATCACGAGGAAGGTAAAGATATTCCTAGCCAAATTGTCCTTGAAGTGAACCTTCTTATAGAACGGCTTTGAAATTCTGATCCACAACCTGTTTTGTGACATATATTCGAGTAAAGGCGACAAAGGGATCGAGAGACTTCTATCGTGTGAACTTAAGCAGATGCCTTCTTTTCTATATTATCTTGTATAAATTCAAAACATAAATATATAGGCTGACTTTCTTAATACTAAATCCACGAAATATCTTAACACTATATCCCATTAAAACATGGTGTTTTTACAGCAGCCATTAAATAAATATAAATGTTGTGTTTCAAATACATGTATATTTTAGTTATTTAACACGCTCCAATTACGGGATTTAGTGTCTGAAATTTAAAACTTTTTCAGCATCGTTGTAACTTGAAACTCGATGAAACAAAAAAGCGACAGTAAAAAGAGACAATCACATACAGCGTTAGGAGATAACGTGCGTGAGAATGAGATAGAAGACATTGTACAGTGTTTCTTACGGGGTCTGAGCGATGCATGTGTTAGTATGTGTATGTATGCGCCTGCGTAAAGGTATCAGAACAACCTTAGTGTGTTGTACACGTGTATTATTTATCCTGTCATAACTGTCGCAAAAAAATATATATTTTGAAGGTATCTTTACCGTTGCGTGTGAATTGCACACGTTTTTCACCAAAAAATAAGCAACTTATTATTTATAACTTGGGTAGGGGAGCTGTGGTGACATTGTTGCACAACGTAGCGTCAAACAATATAGAAGATATTTCTCCTGAGCGCTTTCAGAGGCACACGGTCTCATCACACAATCCTTAGTCTCACATAGCCTTCGCAAGCTTCAAAACATATTTTTTCCTAATTGACTTTACAACGCTTGATCTCAGTCACACCAGATGGAAACTGAAGACGAGACTGAAGATGTTACGTATTTGTGCAGTAAGAACTGGTTCACTCTCTGTTTGAAAACGCCGATGTTGTAGGAATCTGGCTAAACATATTCTGGCAGTAAGTTCCACTCTGTGGCGGTCCGCAAAACAAACGACCTTGCAAATCATTTTGTGCGAAGAAATGGGACATACAGGTGAAAGTCTATACGACGATGAGTAGTTCTGCGGTGAAATGGGAAGGGGATGTTAACAAATGCAGTTCTTACGAACATTTACTGAAGTGCAATTGGTAAAAAACTGTAAGACAAGCGACCCTATGGTGATACTTTATTTATGTCTTGCATTTAATATTCGTATATATTACAACCGTCCTAAATAGCGACTACAGTCATTCTGGTCGCAGCGAAAACGTCAATAATGACATCATTCTACTCACGCCAAGCTTGCAACGACTTAACAGCACAAATGAACTCATACTCCATTCTATCAGAGTAATTCAACCAGGAGTCTTCTACTTAAATTACCCGATTATGTTAACCCTTGCAGCATTTGTAGTAGTTGAAAGTGAAGCAAGATATGGTGTTGCCTTTCACATATCTTGCAATTTCTTAAAGTCGTACAATATAGAATCGTGTACTCGTGAATACTTTTCAAGTATTTATACTTAATTTATTATCTTTAACAAATTTAAAGTAATCATCGGGGCAATAACACAAAACTCATACTACATTTTGTTGATTGAAAATAGCCATTAATAATCTTACAACATAAACAGTACCTCAGTTTACAAACAGAAAGCGAATCAAGCGCTGAATGCTCAGTTGAAAGTTTGTACGGATAACGCATCAACGGACTGAGTCTGAATGACTGTAATGAGCTTCAGCTTTCAGTGAAGGATAACATCGTGAAGAAACTATAGCTACCACCCTCAAGATACCCTCAAATGTGCCGCCAAATATCTATAGATGTGTTCCGGATTCCGGTAGATATACTTGAGAGCCAGTATCTCCACTAAGCTTAGCGAGTTCACCGTTTTGGGCTACATTGTCTCTTAACATCAGCCCCAAGTGAGATTGTAATGAATGAATGAATTGTAAATGAATAAATTATTTCATGTGTTTTAACTGTTTCTATAATTTTCCTGTATACCATATGAATGAAAATGAAATCTTATAAATTATTGATATTTAATTGTTTTATGGCGAAATAAAGGGCTGCGAACTGGTAAATAAATTCTTCTGTGTCGTACTGCCAATTATTTTTACAGGACCTGAATCTAACTTATCAAATCAAATCTAACTATGTACTGGTCAAAATGATTTTGTTATTAAATTTATTTATAAATATATTCATTATAATGCTGTTGCTTTAGAAGGTAAGCGAAATAGCTTGACATGTCTAAGTTCTTCCCTTTAATTGATAGGATATCAAGCAATGAATCTTTTCACCATAGGTAAGATCAGTACTTTGATTGAGTTAAGACTTATACGTCACGTAAAAGATAGGCCACGACTCATTATTGCCTTTAAATGAACAGAGTTGTAACCAAGATAAATGGTAATGAAGGTTTTTTTTTTCATTTTACCCGCCCATTATGCATAGATTTTTGAGTAGTTTGTGGCGATATTATCTAATACACTATAAACTTAATTGTAATATATAATTTATCAAATGCGATTAAGCACTGAAAGTAGCAGAATGCCCTCTAAAGACAATCGACAGTGACTAAAAATTCTTACTGCATGGTATCCCATATGAAACTTATAGATAAGAAGTTTTCTATTTTTATGTCACAATACAATCTCATCAAAGATAGTATGCGTTTGACCTAGCAATGTGTAGATTAATTTGTATTAAATAACTTTAAATCTTTTCAAAACCGGCTTGAAGAACCAAAACATGCTTTAGCGCTTGTTCGATTGCTAAACCAAAAGGTAGATTTGTTAGACTTTCAGTCACTACGCCGTCACGAGTTAAATCCATTGCACAAAGGTAGGGATTGTAGGAAACTCACTAAAAGACTCACTAAAATGGTACTCTATGTAGTGTAGGAGGCCTTCTCTTTTTTCTCCATGAATGTAGCACGCACTATATAATATTTACCAGATTCATTGATTTGTTTAATTATTTCGATATTTGCAACGACCTGAATCCCAGGGATTATATCGAGAGTGTTATATCCTACACATCACGTAGACTCGGAATCCTGAACAAGGTGCGACAGTTCTTCTCGCCCGAACAGCTGTACCCCCTTTACAAAGCTCAGGTTCGGCCATGTTACTAATAACTTAGAACCGCTTCAACTCCGTAGGGATATAGCATCACTTAACGTATTCTATGGACTGTATCATGGCAAGTACTTTGAGGACCTAATCCTTTTCAAAAGAAGATCTACCCGCAGTAGACAGCAAAGCCGTAGCTTTACAGTAGTCTCTATCACAACACGAACCAAAAAGTTTGAAAACTCATACTTTTGTCGTACTGTGGAGCCGTTTTCCGTCTTGGGTGTACCCTCCTTCATACAGCATTAGGTCCTTTAATCGAAGCATGAAGAAGTGTTTTTTAATAAGCTGGCATGGGAGCGGAGAGTGACGGAGGACATTTTCCCTTTCGCTAGTCGCTACTGTCCCTGCACTGTACTGAGCTTTTCATAAGGATAAAAAAATAGGATAAAAAAAAATTAATCATCAAATCATGAACTCGAATATTCCGACCGATTGATGAACCTGTAAAAAGGTTGAGAGGAGAAGAAATGGTAAGTATTTGAAGGATGTAAGGATGGATAATGTATCATCGTGTATCGGATTACCTCAGACACATTTTAGTCTAAACAGACAGTCACATAGGTTAATGATCAATTAAATTAAGTAAAAAAATCAGAAATAGAAAATCAATTAATATTGCTGGCGTAATCACTATCTGGATCCCTCGGTCCCCCGTATCATCAATAATAAGCTGAGCGAATATCCTCAGAGGCCCTTTTGGTCCTTATGTAATACTAAAATGATAATTTACCTACGTCAATGCTTTATTGAAAGAAAAGTTCTTCCTTCTTTTTATGTTCAAACTTAAATCTTATAAGATGATGACTCCCTTGTTAACCCTATTTATGGTGGTTTTGAGGCTAACTTAAAATCATTTTTCATAATTATTACTTCACTTGTGCAGAAAAATGTAACTGTACCGCGTAAAATCTCACTAAAATTCGCATAAGTTTATGAATTACAATTACAACCAGTACACGTTATACGTACGATGCCACCAAAATCTCTACTTATCGTTACAGTTCGAGCAGTTGGCTTTCACGTGGATGGAAAGGCAGAAACTGGGCGGTTCATACTCGTCCCATAGAGCTCAGTCGGAGAAACATGTCGTCGTTTGTTCAACAAATCTGCAAGCAGACACCATAATGGATTTCCTGAACGAATTTTACGCTCACCCTCTTCTGCAGGATTATTACGTCGTATTGCTGTCCCCGATGGAACTGGACACGACTATGCGGATGATTTTACAGGTGAGAAACACGGTCAAAGAAATTTTCAAGACTAGCCTTCGAAAACCACTTCCTATTGCTCCTGTAACTGATTGCTGATATTGATAATTCTGCTAGCCAACTAATGTGATATCAAAATGTTGTATATATTTTAAAAGATTAAAATTATCTAAGTTAAAAATTAGTTTTTACCTTTAAATTTGATCTAAAACGCAAGGTCTATCCTATCGTATAACATTACACATTTTTAGAATATGACAGTCACTTAGCTTAGCTTAATTTTATAAGTTACTAGCCATGACCAGCCTGCTTCGTTGGACAAACAAAAGTAAATCATTTTTTTTATTTTGTATTTTTGTAGCACACGAATAGAGTATAGCTTGAATAACAAAGGTCTTTGCTACAGGTACCGATATGGGCTCAACGCGTTATATACATCCAGGGATCCTGTTTAAAAGACACTGATCTTATCAGAGCTCGAATGAACGAGGCGGAAGCTTGCTTCATATTAGCCGCCAGGAATTATGCAGACAAAACCGCTGCGGACGAACATACCATTTTGAGGTAAACGTAACATTTCTACCTATTTTATATATGTCGCAGCCAATTGCCTTAATTGTCCGTTCAATCAGCAGCAACATAATTAAGCCAGGAAACTTTATATCTTCAGCCTAACGCTCTTTCATCTGTGCTACTTTTACTGCACGTAAGGATCAATTGATATTAGGTTATAAAAAAAGACAATAATATGAGTTAACTAAACTTTAGAAGATATAAATTGTTTCTGCTCATTGGAATCTTGCAAAGCTCATAACTCTGTACAGGGTTTAATATGTTTTACTGACATTTATACCTTGAAGCTATGTAAACTATTATTTATTTATTTTCGTTTGTTTTAGGTCCTGGGCTGTAAAAGATTTCGCACCGACGGTACCGCAGTATGTACAAATTTTCAGACCCGAGAACAAATTACACGTGAAATTTGCCGAATTTGTCGTTTGCGAAGATGAATTTAAGTACGCCTTGCTTGCTAACAACTGCACATGCCCGGGTGCATCGACACTTGTGACTCTCCTACTTCATACTAGCCGCGGACAGTAAGTTCATAAACAGTTATTTAACGTTAATCTAGAATTTATATGACTTCTATTACATATTTAAAATTTCAAAATTGATGGCGTTTGAATTTAAACCCTGCAACGAGAGAGCGGCGAATTTGGTCTGCGCCAGCAGTACCTAAAACTTAGGATATGCCACTATTACCATTCCGTTGAGCCTGTAATCCATCCGCGACATCTTCGTCTTAATTGCAATGTTACACTTATCTTAAATATGATAATATATAACCCTCAGGCAGGATGAACCTTTTTATCTGTTAAATAGGTTTTAAAATCTTACAAAGAGTACCGAAAATGACCTAACACAAATAATTTCGATATCATATCCGATCTTGTTTATTCTACTTCTTTCCAATGTATTGGACTATATATTAAACTACGTGGAAGTAAACCGCTAAATATATGACACACTAAGCAGGATGAAGACAAATGAGCCATTCGTCGCTGATGACGCATCCTGTTACTGAAAACTTTTCAAGACTAATGGCAGTTTCTCCCTTATTTTATAATAGCTTTCACCGACGGCTTTGCTCGCGTTATTATGGTTTTTGTCAAATAAATCTGATTCCGGTACTCTCTATTTTAGATAAATTATATCAAAGGAGACTGGTATAAGAGCAATTTTTGTGCTCGTAATGATTTGTACGTGCTCACTATTTTGGCTATAATGCCTTACACATAAAAAATAGATATATGCTGTAACGGACTTTTTGTAGGACTATTTAAGATAAATATTTCCATTATACATTATATACGTACCACTATAACGGTATTTGCAGCGCACATCAGAATACATCGCAGATTGCAGAGTTTTTTCCTACTTACTTCACACTTATATACTATACACTATAATATTTTAGACAATTTACACAGTATCTTTATAAATAATAGCCTATGTGTTATTCTCGATGCATAAGCTATTTTATTGCAAAGTTTCATGCAAATCCATTTTGTAGTGTTTGCGTGAAAGAGGAACAAACATCCATAAATCCATACACACAAACTTTCGCGTTTATAATATTTAGTAAGGACAATAATAAGACCTTTATTCTGAATTCTAAGTTATTAAACTAGTGACGTGTTCTAATTATTATAATATGTCTTGTAGTTCAGAGTGCCTCCTCTTCTAACATTTTTCATTAAATACATCTTGCGCTACCCTTCTCCTATGATTACCAGCTATGAGTCTCAGATCATTTCCTCATCTTGTATCCTTTATTATCCAACATAAATTAAATGCACCTCACAGAAATAATATTTATAGTATGGTCTCCGAATGAAAAAGCCCACGTTAGCCCAATTTACTACTTCTACAAACTACTTCAAATATCAATGCAATTAAATCATTGGGACATACATAGTTATACGTAACATAGTTAAATTAAATATAATATCAACTTTGTTTAAACATTTTCAGAGAGGGTCAACAATCACAGGAAGAGTGGCATCGTCTATATGGAAAGTGCTCAGGAAACGAAATATACCACATTGTTTTAGGTGACAGTCGTTTCTTCGGTGAATACGAGGGTAAAAGTTTTACCTATGCCAGTTTCCATTCGCATCGCAAGTAAGTACTAATTTACATAATAAGTTATCTCGACTTTATTTAAATTAAGTAGCTACATTTGATCTAACATTAAACTTATTATACAGGTATGGAGTAGCTTTAGTTGGTGTGCGCCCAGCTGAACTACCTGAATTCTACGAGGATACAATACTTTTAAATCCTGGACCACGACATATCATGAAAAGAAGCGATACATGTTATTATATGAGTATAACTAAGGAAGAAAATTCGGCATTCGTTGTTTCTGATAACAAACCTGAACAGAAGCGCCCAATACCAAAAGATCAAACCGCGTGTAGCCTCCTATCGAATGAGAAGAAACCAGGTGACGTTGAAGACGGTCTGCTGAAGAAACCTGACGGTAGTAGCGTCGCTCAGTACGAACTTCCACAAGTGATACTCCAAGCTCCCTCGAGTTCCACACCAAATGCATCGCCATCACGCATCTACCAAGCTAATACCGTATCATCCGCTAATTTTACTATCACTGGCTGTGAGTGTCACAGTTGGATTACCACTGGAAGCGGATCGAAATCATTTTTAATCTTTTCATGTTAACGTCAATTGTTTTCGGTCTGCTTTTTTAAAAATTTGCTAATTGCTCTGCGTCTCGCGTTCAAACTTGTTTTAATGTAATTAAATAAAACATAACAGTAAAAGACAAAGAGCAATAAACCACATCAAGTATTTGTTTTTTGTAAAACTACCCGATAACAATGAAACGAATATTTTCACACCGTTAATGGTATAAAAACACTACAGAGAAATTTTGAACACAGACGTTTAATGTCAAATTTTGCATATTTATTTCTAGTGTATAACATTTTACCTATTTTGATTTTCAATATTAGATACTTTAAATTGTTGGTAACACGTGAGAAAATTATTTACTTAAGATATAGTTCCCTACTTGTGTTCATTGTAATCGGGCCCATTATGGCTTGGGTGTGCTTCCTACTGCATTTATAACAATTCTTTTTCGAATATTCGTATTATATATTTACCTACTTTTCTTCATATATTTCTTATCTTTACAATAGTCTCTCATGCATGTTATTTTTCTGTATTATAATACTTCACGCCTTCTTACGTTTCGTAAACTGTTTGTAAATTACCAAATTAGTTAAAAGAGCGACTTATTAATTAATCTTTTTCTGATATACATTCATATTATTTCAAGAAATAATGATAAATTAACAAGAATTATATAAAGTTTGTCTTTCTCCATGAAACTGGCCATTAGTTGGTCTCGATAATTCCAATTTCCTTCACCAAATTGTCAGACTCACAGCACTTCATTGGAACCCTTTTAACTGTTTGTTTATAACCGCAGAGTGCGTTTTAAAACTATGGATGGCTTTACATATATACTTATATATAGAAATATCATCAAAGTACGCAGAGATCGAAGAATATACTTGTAAAGCCTGGAACAAATAACCTTTCGGGCCTTCAGTACGAGAAATGCTAAGTTTGCAATATTAATACCCTCCTAGAGTAAGTTACCAGTTTGTAATATTATCGTATTATATATGACTACTACCACTATTTACTTAATTCTGCCTTTCTACTATATAATTAATATTACTTAATTAATAATTGATTAATAATACTTAACAAAATAATAAATACTTAATAATTCTACTTAATCCAGCTCTACGAAATATACACAACTACGCAGTGTGCGAAATATGCCGAAACCAATGTTCGTCACTTGTCGAAAAAATGGATCTTTGGCGAAGATTTTCTAAAATAAATATAATCACTGCACCAGCCTTGCCAAGTATAACGAGGCTAACAAAATACTGAAGCTCTGGTATATTTTGTATCTTTATATTTGCAGGAGCTTTGCTGAAATCGTCATCTTTGTTAAGCGGGTTAACGATTACAGTTAGGGTATAAATAGTAAGCGAAAGATAATGCTAATATCCAACTCCAAAACTACATGACCTTTCCTGTGGAACTCTAAACTAATTTCTGCAGCTCAGAACGACGGTTTCCTAAACATATCCAAGATAGAAGATCAGATCAGATTAAGATCAGACATAAGTTCTCTGACGTCCATCCTAAAATTGAAATAAAGCAAAGACGTAAGTCTTACATCACTGGCAAACAGATGTAAAATAAATTAACAATCTACAAGATTCTGTGGGTAGAGTCAACAAATAAAGATACTAACTAAAGGCAGTAAAATTGTATTACCAAAATATAAATGAATAAGTTCTACGGCCAGTTATATACATCAGTGTCGAAGTTTGTTGCGAATCTAATAAATGGCTTAAGGACTATATTAACCTTATACTCTACTACAGACATCTTGGATGCTGGCTTGAATTTGATTAGTATGGTTCTTACACAACTTAAAATCAACAAAGCTATTAGTGATGATGGAATCGGAGCCAAAGTTTTGAAGACAAGTGGTATCCTAGTACTTAAAGCCCTTCAGATTGTGTTGAATTTCGTTATCTAGGAAGGTAAAACACCGCAAACATAGATTAAAGAAGTGACCCTGGTAATGGTACTTATCAAAAAAAAAAAGGGATAATGGTCTAACAAAAAATTACAGAGACGTCTCTGTTTTGAACCACATGTAAAAACTATTATCAGAAATTATTATAAAATATCTCGCGCGTAGATGAAACGTGTTCCAGACTCCCGAAAAATTAACTTTTTGAGATGGCTTCACTGCTGTAGATCACAAATACGTGTTACGCGTTACGTACCTTTACAGAAGACCGAAGTTTCCACCAAACTCATTGCTTAGCGTTTGTGGATTAAATGAAACATATGATTTCACATGTCTCGCCAAAGATACCAAATTGACTACCGATATATCAAATTACAGATGAGATCTCGAAATGTATCCTGTTGCAATAGAAAATCAAATAAGGAAAGATTATCTTTCTAAAAGTGTTTACTACTGCACTGAAATATCTTTTTAGGGTTTCGCACTAGGATTAACTAAATATTTGACTATATTCATAATCCATCTTTGTCTTATTGATCGTATATTAATCTAGACAGAAATGTATCATAGTGGCCTGTTTTATATTCTTAGCTAAGCATCTAAGCAAGTTGATCTCTAAATAGATGTGGATCTGTAGGATTAACTAAATATTTGACTATATTCATAATCCACCTTCGTCTTATTGATCGTATATTAATCTTGACCGAAATGTATCATAGTGGCCTGTTTTATATTCTTAGCTAAGCATCTAAGCAAGTTGATCTCTAAATAGATATGAATCTGTAGGATTAACTAAATATTTGACTATATTCATAATCCACCTTCGTCTTATTGATCGTATATTAATCTTGACCGAAATGTATCATAGTGGCCTGTTTTATATTCTTAGCTAAGCAACTAAGCAAGTTGATCTCTAAATAGATGTGGATCTGTAGGATGAACTAAATATTTGACTATATTCATAATCCGACTTCGTCTTATTGATCGTATATTAATCTTGACCGAAATGTATCACAGTGGCCTGCTTGATATTCTTAGCTAAGCCTCTAAGCAAGTTGATCTTCAAATATACGTGGACCTGAGCAAAAACGTTCATACAAAAAAATTGTTGATAAATACTGTGACTTGAAAGGAAGTCTATGATTAAGTAGATCATACTTCAGCAAACATTTTAATTATCGAATCTGACTCTAGCAGGTTGCATTTAAGAAGCAATATGACATCATAGTGTTTATAATACAACAGAGTATTAAAAGTCTTTAACTTTTGTATGTTTGCAAGTGATGGTGTATAGTGTTGAGATATATTCCCTAGCTACATAAATCGCAAGAAAGTTGGAGAAAATTAGAGTGTACATAATTATATTTTAAGATAAATAGAGGACTTGGAAATTATTTACTTATTCGCATCAGAATAGAGGAAATATACACAAAGTCTAGATTCATTTAGCACAAAAATTGCCTGTCTTGAGCAACAGTGGGTAGTGTACTTGAAACGGATTTCATATGGTGCTAAAATTTTCAAGTGATGACGTCGTACCGGAAAACCCAGCAACTGTCACAAGGTGCACTGACAAACTCAAGAAAATTAAGACAACCATAAAGAAAATGGAACCGATCCTTGTGGCAACCTCAAGGAAGTTCTTATTTATATTGATTTGATATATTGATGTTTGAAATTATGAACAAAGCGCGCTAAAATATTTTTATTTCATTGATAAACATAATGTGTTCTAATACCAAATTTGGTATAGAATTGCTAACTACTTCTGTTCACTATCTTGGTTTTCAAGCTCGAATGGGAATCGTATTGACATGCAATCCTAGCTATTTCTAAGCTGTTTTAAGGTATGTTTCTACCCATCTCATTTGATGATGATCCTTATCATACTATCCAGTAAAGGTGGAAGGCTCCGCTCCTCAATTTTACTGCCTAGTGACATATATTATTTGCAAAATTATTAATTCAATATCGATTATATCGTAAGCAGTGGCGTAACTATACCCTCTGAGGCCCGTGGCAAATTTATTGGATGGTGCCTGAGTGAAAATCGTCACGTTGTAATTAAATTTTAACAAATCACTGAAATAGCTACCCAGCATTATTAATAATATTGCGTGTATTTTAGTGAAACATCTAATAAATTTAATTTCCCAAAGAATAGATATTACATGTTTATAACAAAGTAACGATTTAATCTTAAAGATCTATCTTAAGATATTTATTAATAAGCTTCTTTTCTCTGAGCTTTAGTAGAACAGACTGCAATGGTATCAATAACATAAACAGAATTTAAAAATGCGTTCTAACATTGATCCTTGAATATGGTCTTTAGTTATGTTTAAGTTTATGTGATTTTAAGTATATATATAGAAAGTATATATTTTATTCATGTCTCCCTTGTGCTCGTTGCCTCGGGCTGAATGCCTTAGTACTTTTCCCCAATCTCGGTAAAGCTGTGAAAGCCCTTAAGGCTAACAGCATATGCCCAACGAGGTTTTTTTTTAATGTTAAGTAACTTCTCAACTCGCGGCCTCTCGGGCATTTTGCCAGTAGCGACACCCTATAGTTACGCCACTAATCCTAACGCTCATTATTTATAGATAATTTCATTTAGTTTTTTTAATTACAATTGGCAACATAATACACTGTACATTATCTATCATTAACGCGTAACTCGGTCAATTCTTCGAGATACCAAAAACAACATTTGCTTAGAACTTTTATCTGGTATAAAACAAACTCACATCTCTCTGTATCTATTAACTGTTCTGTAAATACTTTACTGCCGATTTGATTTTTAAGCTGAATATTTCAAATGTTCTTCTAAAGAGACATAATTGATAATTCTGTTTTGATTTATTACACAACTTATTATTTTTATTAGGTATAAATATAAAAATATTTATGTATCGTTCACGCAGCTAAATACGGAGAAGGGCCGTCAACATCAGACTCGAGATCCTGCTTGAAGGACTCGCTCGGTACTGACAGTGTAACTGACAGTCACCTGTTGCTACCGAAACCCGACAATATAAACTTCCTCAGCCCGGATTCATTGAGTTCACGACGAGGTATGCATTTTCATTATAACATAACCAATCTTAGCCATACATCTTTATATATAAAAATTTCGTGTCATGTTGTTTCTTCACGATGAACTCCCAAACTACTGAATTGATTTTAATCAAATTTTGCACATTGTGTACAGTTTGATCCAACTCGAGAGATAGGATACTTATTATTTCAGTAGATGATCATATCGTGATAGATGTCGCTATAATCGTTGTGATTGAACGTCCATGTGTACATAAAGACCGCTATTTAGAATTAAAATAGAATTAAAAAGGAGACATATATTATAAGAAGGGACTTTTAGGAAGTTAGTTATTCACACTGAGTGAATTAAGAACGATGCGAACACAGCTAGTGAGAGCATTCGAAGTTAGGCACTCGAGACGACATCATCAAAAGGACGTAAGATTTATATTTTTAAACTACTCCTCATCTGATTTCTAACAATATTATTATTCCTAAAATTACTGTACTCTCTAATAAAAGT
Source organism: Actias luna (assembly GCA_039707435.1). Lineage (NCBI taxonomy): Eukaryota > Metazoa > Arthropoda > Insecta > Lepidoptera > Saturniidae > Actias > Actias luna. The sequence goes on along the minus strand of JAZHAC010000001.1, from coordinate 18,303,796 downwards.
TCTGTAGATTAGACGCCTGCCCAAAAGCTGTGGATTAACAGCAGTGATCTATTTCATGCCAGCCTCCAAATCGCTGGAATTTTGAATACACATTGACTTATCCCGGAAGGTGGCAAAACAAAAGAACGACTCTGTTATCTATTTACCTCCATGCACCATGTATATGGTGATTGCAACCCAGTCGAGTACAGATATGCTTACCACTCCACTCGATTTTTAAAATGAAACTTATAGGTGGGCTTTGAAATTCTGATCCGCAACTATTTTGTGTGACGCCCGTTCGGGTAAAGTCAGACGTTTCACTTCTGTCGTGTGGTCAGCACACAAACAATTAGACGCACACCGTTTATAATTTTACTAGATTTTACGTATTCGCTCGCGTTTATATAGATTTTGTAAACAAATCGAATGACGCAATGAATTTTCATACAAAATAGTTACTCTCTTTATCCAATTTCCAATAAGTTTTCGGCGAGAAAAAGTAGGGATCTTCAGGGTCCCATCTATCTCTATACTAAAATTCATCATAATCGAATCAGCGGTTTAGTCGTGAACAAACAAACTCACTTTCGCATTTATAATATTAGTATGATATGATGGACGGATGGATCTAATATTATGATATCACTATGACGTATTAATGTGTTAATTGTTCCAAAGCAATGATCGTATATTTCGAACAGTAGATCGTACTGTCGGACGTTCTTAACTCGACTGAACTGAACCCGCGCCCGCATTGCACTTATATAGTAATCTGTGCTATCAACTACCCTCCATCTCATTAATTTAAAGTGTCCATATCAATAAGCAGTAGACGTGCTATGTAATTAACGGTTTACACTGATACTGACAGCATAACAGAACGTCTTGCTGCTTACCGTCACGGCAAGCGGAACGCTTTTCCTGTCAAAGCGCACCATTAGACATTACACATCAAAAATAATTGTAAGATACTTCGTATCATATCCTCTAATCAAGTTTGCGATTCCAAGAAAAATATATAACAGGGTTCGTTGAGTAAGATATCATACATATGTATTAGTTAATGTCCTGTTGCGAATTCAGGCAGTCGAAGGCCATCGATCCTCCCCGTACCGGACATGGTAACGAGCAGCCTCAACATTTCATCTGACAACCAAGACGAAGAAGCGGAGGTCGATGAGAGCGAAGACGAGGTAGACGATGATGTACCCTGGAGGTCACCATCAGAGAAGATCGCGTAAGTATTTAAGTGCAATCACTTCAGAAATCGTCACAAACTCTACCGCACGTGTACGTATATTAGCCAATAATCGTCAGATCTGTCATCGAACTAACGTGGATAATGGATTAATTTAATTAATATGTACTTTATAACCATTACCTACGTTATGTTTCGTTATTGAACATGAATATTTTCCTGAATGTTCTTAATACATCGCTCTCTTAATTTTACTACTTTTTCTCATACTATTTTTTTATTGTTTCTATTTCACATGTCGTTGATAAAGTTATATCGCATTGGTATGTTAATATCGCAATATTTCTATTGGCGGTAACGAAAGATTTTTATTTATTTATATGTTGTTTTAGCGCATATTGTCAACCCTGTAGGTAAAAGAAGATCACGCAAGCTGCATGAACACTGCACAATATGTAGGTAAAACATTGTTTCCTATCAGATGCTTTTTCTCTATGTTACGCTTGATTGTGAATCTTACGTAACAGAAGGTGGTGCCAAAATAATATGTACATCTCGATACTATAACTTATAAACATCCTTTCTATATTTCTATTTTTACCGTATATATGGTATGTACTTTGCGTTCAGACCTAGCGACTCCACTTTACGACGCCCTCTTGTTCTCAAATTAAGAAACTAGCGACACAACATAAATTTAATAACAAAAGTGTTTAAGTGATTCATATTTATGCAATTATTTTTTTTACATGGCAAAATGCATTTAGGCCTTGATTGGTTGCGAGGGGTAGGTGGAAAAACATTCTTTATCCAGAAAAATACTTGATGATAATTGTTGAATCTCCACTTAATTTGTTAACTAGAAGTTCACTGAAACACCATAACACAATGTTTTATTATGATTTAAACTAATTAAAAGTGATAAAACTAATTAAATTTAATATGATTTAACTTCAATTCTATTTATTTTATTCATTATTTAAGTGCAAAAATTTGGCATCATCTACATAAGGCTTTGTTTGCACAAATGTACCCGGAGCAACGACCATAGCATGCTACGCTGCCACAAACAATCCATATAATACTCATCTGAGATAAATGAAAATTTTAAACATTAACAATTAACAAAATAAATACAAATACACCGTCACGCAATCCTATGGCAGTACATTGCGTGTGATCCAGGAGTCCCACTTGGAAGCTAGTACCTCCGCTGGGTTTAGCGTGTCAACCATCCTGGGACACATTGTCATTAGTATGAGGGGTGGTAGGAGATGTGAGAGTATTGAAAACGCTAAACATATTAACTGTAGAATTAAACCACAAATTGTGACATTTTTTAAACTAATCAAGTAGCCTCAGCCAACATGACTACCAATAATCGCTAATATAAGAGAAAAATCCAAAAAATGTAACGTAGATGTACTCACTAACTCACCGTATCGTCACTTAACTGAGATTGCGATCGAATGTTAAAATGTATAGAGCATTAGAGAATCTTAATGAAATCTTAAATAGCGAATAGTGTTTACTATGCAATTGTTTGCATTGTGTTCTTGTAATCACATCCTGAACGTAAACCCCAACGCACGGCCTCTACCCACGCCTTCAGTGATGACTTCTCCAGCAGCTACTCATCTCTGCCACCCAGTGACGCCGAGAACAGTGCCTGGCGAAATGACATTACCAGGTGAGGTTTTAAGACACCATGCGCATTGAGAATTCTAGACCATTATACATATAAAGAAAAGGGGACCTGACAGACCATAGCTCGAGGCAAGAGCATATTATATATTTCAACAGAGAGTTCCTTTAGTTAAGTATGATTGTGGACGGATATAAGAGAAAAGAAAAGCCTAACAAAATATGGATGGACTGTGTGAGAAATGATATTAGTGTAAGAAGAAAATACGTTATGCCAATCCTACCTAAATGGGATAAGGGCTAATAGAAGAAGAACAGAGAATTCCTGTGTTTCCTAGAAGTGTTCCCATGAAAGATTTTTTTATTACTGGAAGCAAAGTCATTGTACGAGTGCCGCGAGTTATAAAAATACTAATAATTGTGTTAAATTAGACTGACAGATATTTAAGATAATTCATAAATTTCTCAAAACAAGACGTTTGCGATATAATATTCAGTGAATTAAGAAAAAAACGTTACGGAACGAATCGTTATTCATTGTGAAATTATTTTTAAAGTTCACTGTAAAATTCTTTCAAACGCAATTATGGATTTTACTTATCACAAATGCGCCTTAGCAGTTTTAAAACACCCATAACGCTGTACCCTTCAAGATGTGTAGGTATTTATTTACAACACTGGCCTACATAAAACTTGTAAATATTATTATATTTTTTTTTCAACCTATTTTATATGAATGATTATCAGCATATATATTTTTCACCTGATGGTAAGTGATCACCGCCGCCTATGGACACCCACAACTTTAGGGTAATCGTAAGTGCGTTGTCGGCCTTTATTAGAGCCACTGGCTCTCAAGTGCCGGAATACACGATTATCAACTTCAGGGTGGTAGCTAGCTCGACGGGCATTAGAAAATTTTTGCCTGCCTTACCATCATGTTATGATTTCCTCATGATGTTTTTCTTCACCGAAAATTCAAGCTCGTTGTAGGTGGTCAGATTCGAACTCACGTCCTATGACGTGGCGTTCCTACACACTATCACTGAGCTATCGTCGCTTCCAACAATGTCCCTGTATGTTCTATATATATATATATAAATCTTGATAAGTCTGTTAGTGATCGTGTATCTTCTAAACGAGTTGGCTGTTGGAAATAAAACTCATATAATATATATATCATATCAAGATTATGGTTTAAAGCTATTCTATAATGTGACAGATGAACAAATTTCGTCACTGTTTATCAGAAGAATCACTTACAAATCACGCTGAGTTAGCATTTTATCATATTATATGTATATGTAGTACTTGTATACTACGCCCCTAAGGAGACAAACGTGCTCCTCTTTCGTGATGCCAGAAATCAACGTTGTTAAATAAATAAAAATGTACTAATAATATCTAAAAAAATAACAAACTTATGTCGGCCTGTGTTTATATTTGACATATGTAGTGACTGTTATTTGTGACCCTTATACCTAAAAAATCCATACGAGCACATGCAAGTGCCTCCAAAGCATGTGTAAATCTTTACCTCGATGTTGAATGTTAGCCAGCACCACACATATAATAAATATAATTTTTATATCAATTTATTATGATTTTTTTAATCTTATTTTCAACGCCTTATAATATTATTCACACAAACAAACAAGCGCACTCTGAATTGTAAGTATTAATTTTAAAATCAATGTACATATATATATTATATAGCTTTGCTTTTGAAATTGAGTAAAGATTGTTTAAGTTTGTTAAGTAAACTTGTAGATGTGTTCACTAAAGGAGATATTTCAGGATTGTGAAGGGGTTCCCGCCGGTGTCCCCGTTCATAGGAGTGAGCCCGACCCTGTGCTATTTGCTGAAGGAGAAGAAACCGCTCTGCTGCTTGCAACTGGCGCATGTTTGTGAACATTGCTCGTACAGGAACGCGAAAGAGTACCAGTGGCAGAACAAAACGATCATTCTTGCCGCCGACTACGCCTCGAATGGGATATACAACTTTATCATTCCGTTACGGGCTCATTTTAGATCGAAGACCTCGCTCAATCCTATCATATTACTTCTCGAACGTCGTCCGGATGTGGCGTTTTTGGATTCCATATCCTACTTTCCACTGGTTTATTGGATGCTGGGCACTATCGACTGGTAAGTTTCAATGCATAGATTCAATATTTGCTCCTATTGGTGTAATATTTTAAATAGCCTAACACTTTATAAAAAATATATTTTAGAAATTCGACTGGCAGTTCCTAAGATTAGCGAATTCAAACAAACTAGCAGACAATCAAGCAAACAATCTCTTCTCCTTTATAATATCAAGTAGCTGCTCCGGTGAACTTCGTATCACCTATAATCAATCTTATTAATCGAACCTATTATGTACACAAATTTCTCAGTCTTCTGTCCCATTCACTCACTTACTTTTCATATTAAGATTTTTTTTTAAAAGTTCGATATATTTTTTTTATACATACCTTGTCCTGACCATAACGAAACACAATAAAAATAATTATCGAGTTTGGTGCAGTCGAACTGAAGTTATGCGCGTACATACATTTCGGATATTATTTTTTATATATTTCCAGCTGACCCGACAGACGTTATCCTGTCCTAACTATATAATATGGAATTAGAATTGGTATAATTAATAAAAAAATATTGTTTAAAAGTATAGTGTTTATTATTTTAATGTTCTATGATAACTGGAAGTTATGAAAAAATATTATTATCGTTAAGCTTTTTTTTAATTTTGTTACATTTTTTAATTTTCCACTCAACTTCCTTAATATTTTGTTTCATAAGAATCTTCTCGTGATAACAATTAATACAACAAAAAAAGAATTAGCAAAATTGTTCCATTCGTTCAGACGTTCAGATGCGATGACTAACTAGATAACCGACAGACGTTGTCCTGTGTTAACTATGAATGTCGAATTCGACTAAGTCTAATTAATTAGAAAAATATATTATTCAAAAACAGTGTTTATTATTGTAATACCCTTTGACAACTGACAGTTAGATACAATTAATGTTGGCACTAAGCTTATTTTTATTTCTTAAATTCGTTTTAATTTTTTTAAATCTTCCGCTCAAATACCTCAATTTTTGATTCATAAGAACCTTCTCCTGACAATAATTAACACAACAAAAAACGAATGGGCGAAATTGTTCCACCCGTTCACGCGTGATGCGATGACCAATGGAAATAGAGATTCATTTTTATATATATTGATATAAGCTTTCTAAAGTTTAGTGTTTTTACAGCCTGGACGATTTACTGCGCGCCGGAATAACTCTGGCTGAGAATGTTGTTGTCGTGAACAAGGAACTCTCCAACTCTGCTGAGGAAGACAGCCTCGCTGATTGCAATACAATCGTCGCTGTACAAACCATGTTCAAGTAATTTGTTTTTAAAATATATTTGCTGTGCCGCTGAATACGCGTCAAATAGTCTATGTAACTTGGAGGCTCATTTTAGTTTGAAAAGGTCCCTCAATCCTATTACTTTGCTTTCCAACATCATCCGGCTACTTTATTCGCGAGTATCCGAACCTGATTATCCATAGCCAGATACCAAATAACAAAAAAAACTGGTAATTCGCTTCCTACCAATCTTCACAAGAATATCCGCTAGGCTCATCTGAAGGTTGCCTAAAAATCCTTCAAAACCGATCTAGCCTTTTTGGAGTCCACTGGGAATATATGTGAACATATCGATTTATATATATATATAGATCGATAATATACTGAATGTGTTTTCAATTATAAATCATATAATAATTCAATCTTCGTCTCAAGTATCGCGAGCCATCGTTTGGAATTGATTTCCTTAAATCACTATCAATCGATCAATAAAATCGGCAATAACTAAAAGAGTGTCAATTAATAACCTTAAACGATGCCTGTTATTCATTTGCCTAAGCGAATTTGCTATATATAAAATGCCAGTGTCGAAAACCAATGCCCTTCAAAGTAGTTGTGAGTTTTGTGCTGATGCGAACCAAACGGGTGGCGAGTTTTACTATATTTAATTGCATTTAAATTTATTTCAGATTTTTCCCTTCGATCAGATCAATAACTGAATTATCACAGTCGTCGAATATGCGGTTCATGCAGTTCCGAGCTCACGACAAATACGCACTACATCTATCTAAAATGGAAAAGGTATATACGAGAGTAGGTTAAAATTGTGCAACTATATATTTATACGAGTACTAATGTAGCCCTTTTTTGTATTGTGGAGAGATCCTTGTATGGATTGCCCCGTGGGGCCGAGCGGGTTGCGTGGGGCTCACACGCACTATAATACCCACTATAACTTCACGGTGTACCTCTGCCGTACAAGTCGGGGTTATACTAATGCAGCCTAATAGTAATCTAGTAAGATTATATTAGAATATATAATGTTAACAACAAACTCGGTGAATCGTTGAAATCCATTTCACAACAATATTCAGTAATGTATTTAAATACGCAGTCTTGTTTTAAAAGAGATCTGAAAAAGATGATACTAAAAGAATTAGAGGATTAGTTGAAAAAAAATAATAATAAAACAGTATCTCATCCAGATGATACCATACCTAAGGAGTAAAACACCCACTGCTTTTACATTTACACTTATCCCCTAACTACTTAGAGTTTTAATGTGTAAATTTTTCAAGCTGTTAGCCAATACCAAAAGCATCGACAGAAAATGAAAAGAAATTCATATCTTTGGAAATGAAAATGAAAATATGGATTGTGCACGTAATAAAGTAGTGGATGTTGCCATTTTTTTTCCATGAATCAAGCCATAATAAGAAAAAAAGGAATAGAATTATTCTTTATTTAATTTGAAGCGATGATAGCTCAATGGTAGTGTGTACGACTTCGCGTCAAGGGACGTGAGTTTGAATCCACCTACAATGAACTTGAGCTTTCGGTGAAGGAAAACATCGTGAGGAAACCAAAGCTTGGTGGTAGGGCTTATTATAATGTCCGCCTGAATAGCTACCACCCTCAAGTTGAAAATCTGCTGCCAAATATCAATAGATGTGTTCCGGCAATTGCACTTGGGAGCCAGTTCTTCCACAGGTTTAGCGTGTCTACTAACTTGGGCAGTATCGTTACTTAAGATCAAGTGATATTATAGTCACAAACCTTAACTATAAAAAAAGTTTCTTAAAAACTTATTTCTTTTATTCTTGTTCCTATTGTACAGTGAATACAATGGGTAGATATTAAACATGTTTTACTTAAATAAATGTCTGAATCGAGCACTTATTGGGAGATTAGCAGCATCAAAAGCTAACTCGTTAAGTAGAACACAATAAGACACGATTATAAATTATATCAAACTTGATTAAGCGGTTTCCAAAATAGTATGGACGAACTTCTTAACTTTTATATATCAAGATTCTGTATGTTACAGCGCGAGAAAGAGAGGGGATCACATATATCGTATATGTTTCGTCTGCCGTTTGCCGCGGGCTCTGTTTTCTCTGCCTCCATGTTGGACACATTGCTTTACCAAGCCTTTGTAAAGGACTACGTCATAACCTTTGTCCGGCTGCTGTTGGGCATCGACCAAGCTCCGGGATCAGGATTTCTCGCTTCAGTAAGTTACCTTGACAATTATCAGCTACAGCGTTCACATATCATTGAGACAGGTGCTAGCGAAACTCAGAAATGTTTTACCCCCGTTGAAATAACAATTGTCTTGCTAGACTGTTTGTGTTTGTCGCGAATGGTATTGTTAATACATTTGTACTTATAAATATTTGTGCGACCGGCCTAATAAATACGCTATGTATATTGATATACAAGTACAAGATATACAAGTAACTCAAAAAGTTAGCGTGCAGCACTGTACATCTGGTAAAAGTACCACATTTAGTTAAGACGCAGATAACCTAAACTGTGTAGTTAATATACAATGTATAGCACTCTACCTCCTACCTTGATATTTCACTCTCAATTATAGTCCAATTATTAGAAAAGAAGTTTCACTTCAAATAGATTTGTGTAGATAAATCGTGCTTAAATATAAAATTGCGCTCTACAGATGAAAATAACTAAAGACGACATGTGGATCCGTACGTACGGCCGATTATACCAAAAGTTGTGTTCGACCACTTGCGAGATCCCTATAGGGATCTACCGTACTCAGGACACAAGTATGGCCGACGCATCTCACCACGTGAGTATGTCGCTGAAGACCCCATCAAAATGGTTTTGGTCACGGTTCGCGAGAATGCGACCATCGCGCGCATCGGTGAGTCGTCCAGCTCAGTATTTAGAACTTTCCTCCTTAAATACAGTCCCTTTACTGTCGTAATGTTACGCTGACGGCCCGTCATGTTTCTCTACACACCATATATGTATTTGTATCTCATTACTTCAGTACAACTCTTTCCTTACGGCTGTACTACAGAAGTAGTCCGCGTCTGTTGGACTGTATTTCGGGCTAACACTTCATGTCTTGTCTCGCGTAACTATCGCATTTCCTGTGACTGTATTTACGTAAAATGTTTGTGTACCTATTTTCCACACTTGTGCGTGTCTATATCTAATTATTTAATAGCATTTTATTACTATATTCTCACGCGATACCTTAGTTTTGTCTTATGGAACTCACGTGCTTTTAATTTTTATCATTTCTCGCAAACCGCTAAAGCCAGGACCGTTGGGCATACTTCGCTTCCGCGCAGATATTTAATAATAGAGGCAATTTTACATAAAATTTAATTTTAAAGTAATTAAATTATTCACAATTTAGAATGGATACAGTGATTGGATGAATAAAAAATTTATCGGTATTTGACTCGATGATCGCAAACCCGCCTATGTAATTTCTTGTAGTGTGTGTGTGTGTGTGTGTGTCTGTCATGCATGAGATACTTACAAAAAAACCTAGCGAAATACCTAGAAAACATATAATCCCGCACAAATACCCATTTGCTATTACTAGAAAAACGAAAAGAAAAAAAAAACAATATCCCAACATATTTTTATAAACATCTAAAAATATTAAGCGTTTCATGAAACAAACACCCGAATATCTGTAATATTCAATATTTACGTTAAAATCGACTGACGATACGTCATTAATTTATCGATGTTGCCGAATATCGAAAGATATGCAAGAACTCTGCAATCGCTTTTGCTTATTGCATGCCTTCGACTAGTCGATTTACTTGTACACATTTCATCAAAACACCACACTGTATACTATCTATATGTCCTAAACCTATTCTATCTATTGTAACTATACCCTCTAATAAATTAGTAATGTGGGGAGATGGTTAGCATTCGTATTCAACTGTCTACAACTTATAATACAGTAAAATCTCGGTATATGGGTTCCACTTTAGCCCGTTGCATAAAGCAATCGGCCAATTAATATCGAGCTAACTACAAACATGTACAACTCGATAACGCCTCACTTATTAACTGATATCAGATAACAATATCAGAGAAGTGTAAAGGAAATGTACAAAAAAATAAATACATAAAAAAAAACGTTACGTAGTATGTTTGGCAATGACGCGCTAGTTACAGCAGGAGGAAGCCGATGGTGAAAGTTCGTGCGGGCGCAGGGAGACCGTCAACTGCCTCCGTGGCTGCTACGGGGATAGCACGCCGGCGGTAAGGCCATTACCAGAAGTTAGGGCTGCCAATCGTATCTTCCAAAGTCAGTTCACAAACGAACATAGTTCAGCAAAAGCGTTACCCTTAATCTACACACACGACTACAATACAGTTCATTTGACGCAACATCACGTCAAAACTAATGAACTAATCCGGGCGGGACTATGGTCATTCAAAGCGGAAACATTCGTTGATTTTACTAGGCTAATTACTTTTTACAATACATTTTCTCCGTTTAACATTTTTTTCCCCCATTTCACTTCCGCACACATTATTCCCGGTGCATATAAACAAAAAATTCCTGGCATACGATAGCAGACGACAGGAGCTAGTAATATTATAATTTCGAATGCTAGTTCATTAATTTTATTGTTTGCTACGTTTTCATGCATTAACTATTCAACCGATAGCCATATATAATAATCCGCATACACGGTGTCAGTGATAGAGTAACAGGCATGGGGTACTTTTGATGGCGAAAACTAAACACGCTGTTGCTGAGGAATAGAATAACAACTGTTATCATTGATAACATTTACTTTAGCACGAACAACGCCACGGGAAATGCCAATAATACGTAGCCGGTATTAGAATGTATAAAGTTTCTTTATGCACATAATTCATTCTTACGAAATCATAATATTATCCCAAACCTATGCACTCGTATACATGAAAGTTACCTGTAAATATGAGCTTCCATTTATTTATTGCCGCTGTATAAGTAAATACCTGAATAATTAAATACTTAGATAGCATTTGAATATAATGCAGCCTAGTGTGTAGTCCACAGTGAGACATCTATTTAAATTAAATCTGATAGAAGGGAAAGTTTACCGGCACCTTTATTGTAATAGTTCAAACCGTTCCAAAATAATACGATCGGCTCAAGCCAATTGTACAACTGTACAGTTTTATTAGAGGTTATACGGTAATATACTCTGAAGATTGATTCAAACATTTTTGCTGGACTATACTTAGTTATATGATACTTATATAAATATAAATATTATGTGGTATCGACAGTCTATTTTTGCGATAACCTGCTAATAAATTAATTTAATGCCTTTTTATTCTAGATGTTTTATTAAGGATCTAATTGTAAAGAAACAAAAAAAGGTAATATCACCTTACTGTCAAAAGAATATAAAAAAAAATCATTTATTAACACCAGATGATTTTGCAGTATGAAAAAATAACAATTTAAGTAATCTACGATAGGGTTTTTAATAATATTATGTAAAGCATTTTATAGATAATAATTTTATTAGCCTTGTAGTTATAGAAGCTATTTTTGAGTAAAGTTCGCCTATCGCACATATTTAACTATAAAATAGTTTTACTCTGTAGAGTAAATTGTAAATTGAAATGTTAACATTTTAGATGTGCCTAGCAATTGGACCTTGTAAATGACGCATGTAGTAAAACAAGTTCAGCACAGACATATAATATGAATTTGTGTATGCATATATCATAAAAACATGTTACCTTATTCACCACATTCATATATAGTATCTTCTTCAAATTCCTTCCTAATACTTAACAGACAGACTCTGTTTATATGATCGACTGACATTCAAAACATTTACATCAAAACTATCCCGCAGTATTCTACAAGCTCGTCCGACGAAGCTCGAGACAATCATATACAACAAATTGAGAGGGCTGAAATAGCGAACTTAGTGCGTTCAAGGATGGAATCATTGAACCTCTCGGGAGAAGATTACGATGACGTCAGCGAAAAACGCAACAGCCTGTCCTACGTCATAATAAACCCAAGCTGCGATTTGAATTTGCAAGAAGGCGATATAATGTAAGTTATAAATACCGTACGAACTCGTAACCTTTCTTTTGCCATTTTTTATGGTAGCTCGGCAAAGTGACGGCACTTACATGATGTTAAGTGCTACCAAAAAATAGTGGCGACCATCGATAGAACGACAATTCATTGCAAGTCGCTCCCTGTGATGCCGATCTGCGTAAATAACATCTTTACGTTTCGCTTGAAGGATCCAATGTTATAGGAGGAAGGGAATACACAGTCTGGGAGACAATTCCACAGCTTTATGGAACGGTAAAAGTGTTTGTCAAAGTGTTTTCTAACAATATTTGGTTATCCGCAGATATCTGGTCCGGCCATCTCCGTTTTCTGCTCAAAAAACCTTCGAACGGCACAACAGCCGGCGCAAATCGAACATAAGTTTCTGTTCGCAATCAATGATACAAGCTCAAGTCGCCAGCCGTCGTGGATCTGGGATCGTGCACCCACCACCGCGTGCTCCTCTGCCAACAACCAAAGCCAACTCGTTATCACTACCAGACAGCCCAACCATAGTAACAGATGCCAGGGGACGTTCAAACTCGCTTCGAGTTGCCGATGACATATTACTGCGTAGATCTAACTCCCTACGACAGGGCCTCAGCGGCGCCAACTCGAGGCGTAGGAAAAGCAGCCTCGAGGAGATCGGTATATCGCACTTCAATTCTCTGCTGCAACATCAGCAGCAACAGGAGGAGCAGAACGCGATGAGGTTTCAGTTGAACAGTAGCATCGGCCTGGAAGTGACACCGCCTGAGGAGATGCCCATGGAACGAGCGCCCGCCCCGAGTTTACCATTAGTTGCTTATCAGGACGTCGCAGCTGCTCTTCCATCGACGTCTATGGGTCCGGCACTGCCTCCACCCGTGCCGGTCCCAGATCCTCAGCATCTGCAAGGGACGATCGTATGATACAACTTGATGTGGGGACGACGACTCAGATCCGTTATAAGGACGACTAAAAGGACATAATTTCCTTAAAATTCAAAGTAACACCGACGGTGTTTAATTGAATTACATAAACATGTTATTCATATTTATAAATGTATGTCCAGTTCTATACGATATTCAGATCTCTAACGTTTCTAGTAACGTCTCTACTAATCCTTGCACGTAGTTAATACTATATTCCAGAACGTACTGTTATCATATATATATGTATGTGGTGTAATACTTTCGAAAAAGCTGTGTAATTTAAGCGGGATCAATTAGATAATAACTAAAAATATAATAAAATACAAAAATCGGCGAAAACGAAGCTGTAAATAGCTGACATTTGATTTTCGTTTACAATGTAAATAAAGGAAACATAAAAGGAATAAACCATACTAACATCGATGTAAATAAAATTTACATAAATTATAAAAATATATATATAATTAGATGAATGACTAGTCTACGTTACGTTTCAATTAGATACCGTTATATTTGTCATAAATATATTACAATTTTTTTGAACTGATCCCGCTGTCTGACTGTTTTGTGTACTTCACTGGAATGTTGGTACTCAGCCAAAGGCCACTAACGTAAGGTTATCAAAGTGACCGAACGTCGGCTGAAAATGAAAGGTAATAAATCAATATGTTAGAAATGTTATTGGTTGTATTGGTTGGTGGTATTGGTTGGTAATGGTATTGAAATGTATTGAAATGGTGAAATGGTAGACTATTGAATAGTATTTTTTTTTAATTATATGATCTTTATACCAAAAAGATTCAATTTATTTATACGTATATATGCACGTAAATTATTAAGGTTTGAAATAATTCTTGTTTCAATCATAAAGTAGGTTTTATAGTCATATAAATGTAACTTATTTGAACGTAAATTTATATTTATATATATATATATATATATATATATAGAAGGTTTTAAATAATAAGGAAATAGAAGGATTGTGCATGCGCACGCTCTGCAACGCTGTAATTCGATAGTTCAAATCGATAAAAATCACAAGAAACTTAAGGAAAAACTATTATTCAAGCCAACTATTAGACAAGACAATCTTAAAAGTTTAGTCAAAATCAATCTTGTACTTCCGGAGACATATGTTCACAAAAAAAAACACATACAATTATTAAGAGACCAACATTCATTGAATATTTAACCTTCTTTTGCTTTCAAGACGCATAAAATTGTAATAATTAATTTATATAGAACATATATAATTACAGAAACATTTACCTGTCTTAGGCAATACCAAATGATGTCATCTGATATTTTGTTTCCTTTTGAAATTAACATATTATTGGTATTATTGGATTATGATGTACTGGCTTTTACCCGCGGCTCCGCTCGCTTTAATATTGATTTTGTCAACCAATTCTGGTTGTCGATCGATAAAGCAATAGTTTGTCTATCAAATGCTACTAAATTATTTATTTCAAGTTATTAGTGGTAGTTATGAACTTGCTTGCAAGCAATTATTCTTTAAAGTTTGGAGCAAATTGAATGACGCAATAAATAGTTTCACACAAAGTTTATCCTTTTCTATACTTCAGTTCCTGTAAGTTTTTCGACAGAAAAGTAGCCCATCACCAGCTTCAGGGTCCCATTGATCACTTTCCCCATATTCATTAGTACGGATACGGTTCTAATATCAATGTTATTTCTTATAGTATTGAAATGTATACACTATATTTCCTACACCTTTGTGTTTTATCTTTGGTTATAAGGAAAGTTGAATATAACTCATGGCAACAACATTAGAAAATAATTCCCTCGGTGGATTCACCGTATTTCAACAGTCTCATTTTAATAGTAACTAAGTAAGCGGTATCTGATTGTTGGTTAGCGTAGATTCTTCGTAAATCTAAGATTTTATCAAAACGTTATCAAACTTACTAACGGTGGAATTAAACGAACAGTATTAATAATCTATTTGAAACCCGCAAATGATTTCACAAACTTAACGTCAATGTAATAGATGTACTTACTGTTAGTTACTTACATTTCAAATTTTTAATCTATTAGAATTAAAATGTGTTATAATTATAATATTATTATATCAAATAAAGTCTTCATGTATATCACTCGATGTGAGTTTTATTTCTAGTCGCGTCATGGGACGCGAGTTCGAATCCAAACACCTACAATAAGGTTGAGCTTTCGGTGAAGGAAACTATAGCATGGTGGTAGGGCTTAGTCTAATGCCCGCCTGGTTAGCTACCACCCTCAATTTGAAGCCTGAATTTGAAGGTATATTCTGGCAGTTGTACTTGAGAGCCAGTCCCTCGACTACCGACTACTCACCGACCATCGTACTTAAGAGCAGGTGAGATTGTCGCCATAACGCTAAGCCAGTAAAGTATTACAAAATATGTACATCGTAAAAATAATGTGGAAACAATACGTATAATCACTTTCCATAATTAGACAACGTACACTGGGGCTTGTGACGAATTGTTTTAATTGCTCTGCTCAAGGCATTAGTCTCAAAAACGTAAATACCTAGAGACATGTATTTCATTCTAAATATAATACCTGTAATTTATATATGTGTTATCACGGTAAATATAATTTCGAAATATATTTTATACAAACTGTGGAACTAAATATTTCTTACCCGTTTTTGTAACTTTATTCAATACAGCTTTGCTCCTATTGGTGGTAGCTTGAAGTGATATCACCTTAAGTCTTCTTAAATGATTGCCCTATAAAATACAAAAAGAATATTTGAAATCCGACTGGTAGTTCGTAAGATAGGGCTTTCGAATAACACAAATTTTTCAGCTTTTAATATTAACATATATACAAATTAATTAGCCTGTACTTGACTTGTTCTTATACAGTAACTCGACCCAAACGTCCCCTATCGCCTGCAGAGATAAGATTACACATTGCGTTCAAATTAACCCACCAACAAAATGAATCAAGCAATACACATTTTTTAAATTTCAACAAAAGAGATAGAGCGGTTTTCGAGATCGGGCTTGGCGAACATTGCCACACGATATATTTTTTATTGAAATATATACATACCAGTTTTTACGTGCAGCTCGGCTTGCGTTAATGTTGAATTTGTAAAACAAACCGGATGACGCAATATAAGTTTCATACTTACAATTCCTCTCTTTACCCCCACTTCCTATAAGATTTTTTCTAAAAAAGTAGCTTTTCACCGTCTGCAGGGTCGCACATAGGTTCGATCCTCCGGATAGGAGCCCTCAAGTGACTCTGCTGGCGCGATACAGTGACACTCTACATCACTGAGACTACACCATCACACCGCATACCATTCGTGTATACTCACACGTTAAGTACACGGTTCTGTAAGGGACGAACCCCGCGGCTCTTGCCCAGCTCGCCCAATAGGGTCGTTGTTAGGATCACTAAATTATTTCCTATTAGTTACTTAGGTTCATAATCCTTGTTCATTTTCCGGCAGCAGCCCAAGCCGAGGTTCCGCCATTCTGGCACCCTTACGCCCGTTACCTCGGAGCTGAGCGCCCGCAGCACTCACCCCAAAAAGTTCGTTGAAGCTGACAAAGTCCTTATGGCTAACAGCGTATGTCAGTTCAAAACACCGGCTAGAAAATTTTTAGAACATATTCAATTTGTCAACTAAACTATATGTGAAGTATAAAAATTTCGATTCGATACATTGAAGCTTTTCTCGAATTATAAATTTATTGTTATTTGTTTCACAGGCATCTATGATAGATAGTAATAAACCAAATGTTAGTACCAGAGTGAGTAAATGGTTAATATATCTAATAATAAATGAGTTTTCTATCAAAATAATTATTTACTGATGACATTTATTTTGTATCATAGGGAACGCTGAAAAATTGCTCTTCGACGGTATGTATGTACACCCACCTACATTATATTATAATGGAAATCTATTTCATAATTTACTAATTGTTATAACATGGGACTTTTAATTCCAAAACCGTTTAATACGTCTTTATTAAAGTTGATATACCAATTATTTATTTTTTTGTGTGAAATATTCACACAAACATAGTCATCTTAGAAAATAAGCATGGTTTCCACCTAAGACCTAACCAAAATCTGCGCTGTCCAAAACCATGAAATGTTGAATAAAAATTACGTTTTTCTTTAAGAGGTGTCTACGTGATGTACATTTAATAATGCATAAGCTCACATAGCAGCCTTTAAAAGGAAAATTTGGTTAATAAACTAGCCACAATAGTCGAATTGTCGAAGTCTACAAAGACTGCACAGAGCATAGCCTGTTTTTTTTTTAATTAAATTGGTGTTTAAAACACTATTCTCTACGGGTTTCCTCATCGCGACATGCAAACGCATTACCCGGACTCAGGCCGAAGCGAGACGGCCATGTAGTGACACTTCAAGTTCCCGTGTTGCCAAAGGCCATGGACGCTTCTGTCAACATAGCATTTTTTTTTTTTTTTTGTTTCCTCTTCCGCTAATGATCGTGGAAAACACCAACATGGCTAGGAGTTCCAGATATTAATTTATAACGTTGATAATCTACATATGTTTATATTCAAATGTTATCATTCCAGTGTAAAGGGAACGACTGTACATCTTCTATAAGTTTCTAAATATAAAAAAAACTTAATCACACAGTACTTTATTATATTGAAATTCTAAAAAAATCGTAAAATTCTTTCACCATTAGAATACTACACGAGCCCTGAGTAAGATAGGCTATATAATTTTTTTTATGGAAATGGTTAAGAAAAATTTAATTCCATGCGAACTAAGCTTATTACCACATCCTTTTATGTTAAGTGATAATCTGGTCGAGGAAAGAGGGCACGATAAACCTGATAGATCGACCGGCTCTCGTGCAACTGCTGGAACAGACCTACATGTATTTGGCAACAGATTTTCAACTTGAGTATGATAGTTACCCACTAAAAACAGTGTGAAAGTAGTTCCTTGTTCCTGGGTTTTAATATGTATGGCTGGTTTGCAAGTGACGTAATAAATCGAGCCGCTGTTCAAGTCTTTACCACGGTACATTTACTATTCCTACAATAACTGAAGGTATAACTACTGGTCTTCTTTAACAATGATACACTGGAGTCATATTTAATAGCGCACTTGAAAAAATATTAGCGGTACAAATAAACGATGATTTTAAACGATGTGAGACTGCTTGCTGAGTGACTTCTAATGTTAGAGCAAGTTCTTTTTGTGTTTGAGATGAATCTTCCTCCAATAATTCCTCCAATTCTGCATCCTCGTAAATTTTTGGCCTTCCACTGCGATCTTTGTCTTCTACGTCGAAATCACGGTTTTTAAACTTTTGAAACCACTCACGACACGTTTTCTCACTCAAAGCACCCTCACCATATGCTTCTACGAGCAATCTATGCGCCTCAGCAGCAGATTTCTTTAAATTAAAGAAGTAAACTAATATTTCCCGCAAATGACGCTTACTTGGGTCAAATTTCGACATTTTCAACCAATAAAATTATATTTTACCAATATAAAATCAATGATATTAATAGGTTATGTTGTTCTTGAATGTCCAAACTATCTTTTAAGCCGGTTATCATCTAAGAAAGCTAACGGACACTCCGTGCCGTGCTATCAACATTAAAACGGCGGTAACTTATTTGTACTCCTATTACTTGTATGCAAACTGTAAGAATAAAGAAACAATGCCTGTATCGGCTCTCATAGATACTTCACTTTTCTTATCCATTTTTATAAAATGCTCACAAAAGAGAATGTAATAATCACACTTAGAATGATTATTAGTGGATCACACAAACAATAATTGTCGTGTATCGGATTCGTAGCCATAGAACTCGATGGCGATATGATATTAAACTGATGTTAAACAGCCAGGTGAAGTTCGTCAAATAGAAGCAAAATATTATCTTTTCTTATGTCTTCATCTTCTTTTTTTTATTCTTGGCAACTCAGTTCTCTTTATAGACTATTACTGTTGTTTTCAAGTGATAAGATTTGGGCATTTTGGGCAAATGAAACTATTTGCAACAAGATGCTGCTCGCTTGTTGAAGCTCTCTTAGTAGTTTGTGTGGCAATCAATATACCATATTCCGAATGATTATTCATAATTCACTTCACTTATGCTATTTAGCTACACTACATTACGTAATATGTCACCTTAATTACACAATATAGGGCTACCTAACTAAATATATGTATAAAATTTAAAAATCACAACATGGCAGATCAAGATCCCGCCAAACCCTCCTTTTCTTATGTTAATATATTAATATTTTGATACCAATACTTTTTCTTTCACCACAGTGCTCAGGCTCTATGTCTTTTGCGTCGGTAAGAATTGAATATCTCTATATTGAAAGTTTTGTCTTTACCATATGAAAATAAAATAATAATAATAATAATAAAACAAAAATTCAGGCCACAGGTTTCAATTCAACAGCAATGGTAAGTGTTTACAAAAGTGGTTTTTTAAGTAACGTTTTTGACCAAGATATAAATTGATTTAGTCATTCTAAACAGACGTATGGCGACTTATCTACGGTCGAGGTAAACACTTTGAGATTTGTACTGAACCACATGACAAACATAAGTTATATTCACAATAAAATGAAGTTAAAACCAGAAACTTAAATAGTGTTGTATAAGAAACTTGCTTCCGGCGCTAGAAATGCGGAAATAATAACTGTGCTTCCGCATCCATCTTCATAGGTTTTTCATCGGCTGTTACCGGAGTTTGTTTATGTTTCATAATTACATGTGTCGCTGTGCGACTAAACTCGATATCAACTAAAGAAAGTCCTTCGAATATAGGAAGATATAACAGAATAATTTGAAAATTTTACTCCCATTCTGCGTTTGTCACCGACAGAAAGTTCAAAACCAGCAAGTTAGCACCTGGAGTCTCTTTATTTTATAAATCATTAAACATAACCTCGAAGTTGACAGCATTTTATTTAATTATAATAATTTTTATTCCTCATTTTGTTTGTTCCTGATATCGCCTTCGCATTTATTAACATCCGCTTCCTTACAGATATAACGATGTATATTCTACTCAGCCTTCATATGTTTTTTAATATTTCTAACATCCTTTCACATACTTCATTAAAAGCTTTGAAATCTTAATAGCCTAGTGTACCTAGATTATATATTTAATTAAATTAGAATAATTGTTACAATATTGGTTTACGATAATTTAGTGTTATGGACCCTTCTGCAAGTCTATAGTAAGTACGACTCAAATTATAATTCTTCTTTTCTTTTTCTTTGTTAAACAAACTGAAACTCGACAGACAAACTCGCCTAATGTTATGTGACAATGTGACCCAAAATGGTGGACACGCTATGCTCGGTGGAGGTACTAGCTGTCAAGTGCCACTGCTGAAACACACCTATAGGTATTTGGTAGCAGATTTTCAACTTGAGGGTGGTAGCTTGCCGGGGAAGGTATTAGAAAAAGCCCTACCATCGTGCTATGATTATCTCACGTTATTTTCTTTCACCGAACGCTTGATCTCATTTTAGGTTGATTCGAACTTACGTCTCTTGACGTGGAGTCCGTACACAGTAGCAACTGAGTTACCATCGCTTTTTATTGAATTGGCATTGCAGTAATATTTACCTATGCCAATTTTCTCTTTCTATTTTTTTTTCTGTCACAGCTTCAGCATATGTGATTTACCCAATTTACCCAATGTCAAGTGTGGAGGACTTTAAAAAACAATTTACGGACACAAAGAAATAAATGAAATTACAAAAAAATATTTGTGGATCACACAACTAGTCGTAGTGCGTGAGACTCGAACCCACAGTACTTGTGCGGTTTCAACGAGCAACTGCTTTACCCACTAGTCCAACGTTGCAGTTCCTGTATTATGTAATTAAAGTTCTATAAATTAAAATTAAAGAGAAAAGAGGTAAAAAATGTTCGCAAATATCGATTTTCTTTTATTTTCTATTGTTTTATTCAGAACATTTCTTGATATATATTTTAATGAGACTTATTTATTTATTTCAGTGTGATGGAGTTATGAATATTTGCATGTCGAAAGTAAGTCCATATTAATATAGTCGGCACTATATGCATATACTATAACATTTCACATAGATATACATGACTGAACATAGAAAACTTCGTGTCACCCATCCTACCTACATAAAGTTAGTTAACATCTATATTAATATTATAAAGCGGAAACGTTTGTTTGTGTGTTTGAACGCGCTAATCTTATGAACTAACAGTCGGATTTCCAAAATTCTTTTGTATGTGATATAGCAATCATTGGGGAAGGCTTTAAGCTATTTAACATCACGCTACTGCCAACAGGAGCAAAGCTATATTGAAAAAAAGTTACAGAAATTGACAAAAATTATTAAATAAAATTTTAGTTCCACACAAACGAAGTTGACGGTACTACTAGTATAAATATAAAATATGAAGCAAAAGCTGCCATACTACCATAAACGAAGAGCTGATTTTACACCGAAAGCATTTAAGTAACATGGTCCGTTTGGCTTTCCCACCAGAGACCAGATGAATTGCGAAATATAGTTAAAAATTCACGGGTTTTTTTATCCTTATAAGGTCAAGAAATTAAAATAAACTCATGATATTATTACGTTTTCTTTATCTCTTGATACGTGTGATATTTTCAAGTCAATTGGAAGCCTCTAAATTAGTGGAAATTGCATCAAACATACCTTTATTTTGATAGATAGATGAATACAAGTGAAGCCTATATGTATGTATATTAAAAAAGAACTTACAGTGTAGCAGACAGCCCTATAGTTCTATAGCACACATCAACATTATACCATACCGTAGAAGAATTGAAACTACAATACATAGAAGCTATTCAATCTGTTCAGGCAACCGGACGAGGCGCCGAGGCATTAGTAAGTTATTATAAACTTATTTTTATACTTTATAGGCTTAGCGTTATGGCCACTATCTCGTCTGATGTTAAGTGACGATGTGGCCCACAATATTGGACACAATAAGCACAGTGAAGGGACTGGCTCTCAAGTGCAACTGCCGGAACACAACTATATGTATTTGGGGGCAAACATTCAGCTTAACTTGTAATGATTGCATCACGATACTCGCGTTCACGGAAAGCTCAAGCTCATTGCAGGAATTCGAACTGACGTCATTTGATGCAGTATCCGTATACTCTACCAACTGAGCTCTCATCGCTTCAATTACTATTTCCAATTATTATATATTACCGCAGTCGATTGAATAGTGGACTGGTAAGATTGCTTTTTTTTATACTTAAGGTTTAGCATTATGGCCGTAATCTCACCTGATCTTAAGTGACTATACGGCCCAAGTTGGTAGACACGCTAAACCTGTGGAGGGGCTGGCTCTCAAGTGCCACTGCCGAAACACACCTATTGGTATTTGGCGGCAGATTTACAACTTGAGGGTGTTAGCTAGCCAGGCGGGCATTAGAAAAAGCTCTACCACCATGCTATGGTTTCCTCATGATGTTTTCGTTCACCGAAAGCTCAAGCTCATTGTAGGTGCTTGGATTCGAACTCATATCCCTTGACGCGAAGTCGTACACACTACCACTGAGCTATCACCGCTTCAAAATCACCGCTTTCTGACTGAAGTTGTGGATGTATTGTATATGACCTATGATCAAGTGGAATTGTAGAATTTGTATCTCAACTATTACAACTATTATATGACAAGACGTCATAGTGCCTCACTTTAGATTGTCATGTTGAAGTCTGGCATGACAGTCGAGACTGTCAAGACCTCAGAGCTTCTGATCTACAAACGGTCACCATTGTTTTCGGATTGTACCGTGCCCACCGTCAAAGTATAGCGAAGTCAGTTTGGCCTTCTTACGTCTGTAAAATTGTACATATATATTTCTCTATACATAAAAATATATTTCAAAGGTTTTTTTTTTTTAAAGTCACTGTTCCAATATTTTTAGCATTCGATAAAGAGTATTATATATTTTATTAAAATAATGCTTCCTAAATAGTTCAGTTTAAGTTCACGCACGTAATAATTTTTTCGCTTTTCAGCTTTGAACAACTCACAATGTATAGATTCAATCATTCATTTGATGAAATTTTATAATTAATAATTATATCTTTGTAGTGCCGATCTTCAGCCTGTTTAACGCATGTAAGATGTATGATATAGTATTATATATACATAAGAATCTTTTGCCGACGACTTCGATCGCGTGGAATTAAAAATTATTTAGTAGTTATTGCCCGTTTTTGTAACTTTTTCAATATGGTTTTGTTTCTTTTGGTGGTAGCATTATATTAACTAGTCTAAACACTTCCTCGATAAATTCTCTATGAAATACAAAAACATTTTATAATCCAACTGGTAAGACTCCTGAGATTAGAGAGTTCAAACAAACAAGCAAACAATTTTTTCGCATATGAATACTGATTTTTTTATAGTTAAGGTTTAGCATTGTGGACATAATCTCACCTGATCCTAAGTGACGATACAACCCAAGTTAGTAAACACGCTAAACCTGTGGAGAGACTGGCCATCATGTGCTGCTGCCGGAACATACCTATTGGTATTTGGCGGCAGATATTCAACTCGAGGGTGGTAGCTAGCCAGGCGGGCATTAGAAAAAGCCCTACCACCGTACTGTGATTTCCTCACGATGTTTTCCTTCACCGCAAGCTCAAGCTCATTACAGGTGGATTCGAACTCACGTCCCTTAACGCGGAGTCCGTACACACTACCACTGAGCTGTCACACTGCTTATACTATATATATTTAGCGTTATAATCACAATCTCACCTGATCTTAAGTAACGATGTGGCCCAAGATGGTGGAAATTCTAAGCCTACTGGAGGGACTGGCTCTCAATTAGAACTGATGGAACACGCCTATAGATATTTAGAGGCAGATTTTCAACGAAAGGTTGATAGCTAGCCATGAGGGGTATTAGGAAAACCCAACCACCATGTTACTACACTTCTCGTCGTTAACTCCTACTGCAAACTTTTAATATATTAAATATTCACAGAGTGATGGTACTTCATCAACTTCTAGTGTAAGTATTAACACAACGATAGATTTCTATTAAATTAGTTAAAATAATATAATATTATCATAATTATAATAAACATTATATACTTACAGTGCTTAGGACATAAATGTTTTTCCAACGTAAGTTCATTTATTTTATTAAAAGAACGCTAGTAATTGAATTTAAGTAACATTAATTAACACACAATTAAGTAATTGAGTGAAGCGATAATAGCTCAGTGGTAGTGTGTACAACTTCGGGTTAAGGGACGCGAGTTCGAATCCAAGCACCTACATTGAGCTTGAGCTTTCGGTGAAGGAAAACATCCTGAGGAAGCCATAGCATGGTGGTAGGGCTTTTTCAAATGCCCGCCTGGCTAGCTACCACCCTCAAGTTGTAAACCTGCCGCTCAATACGAATAGGTGTGTTCCGGCAGCTGCATTTGAGAGCCAGTTCCTCCACAGGTTTAGCGTGTCTATCAACTTGGGCCGTATCGTCACTTAAGATCAGGTGAGATTATGGCCATAACGCTAAACCTAAAACGAATAAAAATAAAAATAAAGTAATAATTGCGTATACTCGAGCACATACACTAACCAGATGGGACTAAACATTAGATGCAACGTAATGCATTCTGATCCTATAGTCCCTGATCGACGTTTTGCAGATGCAACTGCACTTAAAAGTACCCTTTACTAGGTTGAGTGTCCACCATCTTGGCCACATCGTCACTTATTATCAGTTGAGATTGTGGCCGTAACGTTAAACCTATAAAAGAAAAAATCACAGAAGATATTATGTTACCAGATTTAAATAGAATTTGTGGGGCTCGTCAACAAGGTATTGAAATAAGTCTCCATGTTTGGCAACACGGCTGTAATGCCCCCAGTGTTGCAATTGTTCATAGGCGGCGGTAACCATTTACCATCAGAAGAGCCGTCTTCCTGTTTGCTGCACATTAACATTAAAAATAAATTATGAGAAATAATTCCGTAAAATATTGTTTCAATATAACTCTACAGTTAAGTTCAGTTTAATGGTGTTTTTCGCGTAAACAAATAGTGGTTTACGCCGTCCATGCCATTAAAGCTCTCCGACGTAATGATTTTATTCGACTTTTTTTAACAATCATTGTCATATTTCAGCCAATTTACTGAATATCTTTAATGAATTATATACACTAAAACGTTTCAAAATCACTTAATATTTTTTGTTAAAAACTATATGCAAATCGCTTAAGTAGTTTTCTAGTTTATCACGTTCAAATAGACAGACATGCAGCTAAACAGTGTGCTGCATAATCGGTGCTGACAGTTTATAGCTTATGTTAACGACTTCAAAAAGAACTTCAGCACTGGCTGAGGTAAGTCAATACTTCTGAAGACTAAGAAAGATCATATACCAGTGGGTATTGGTCATCATACCCTCTGAACCGGAAACTCTACCTCTCGAACTATTTTTTTTTCATTAAGTATGGTGGGTAATCTGTAAGAGTATGGTCTATACCCTGGATTGCCGTTATACGCCTATCAATTTGGAAAGGAATTTTCATGGACTAATTTTAATTATATGTCATCTCATAGTGTACTGGCGAACACTGCAGTTCCTTGGTAAATATTTCAGTTACAATAAAATACACATTGATTTAAGTGGAATATGCTAACATTAGATGTACCTAAATGTTTGTATAGGTTTTTAAACCATAGTCTGGGATGAGCAAAACAGCGGGAATAGTTCCCTCTTATTAACTCCTCCGGCAGTTTTAAGATAATTTCTTGGTCATTTAGCAGTTATTTTTTCACAGACAAGGCTATTATGCCCTCTGTGAACGCAATATGTACCTCTATAGACACGAACTATTGAGTATTGAGTAACTTTGAGACAACCAGGATGTGTATAAAAGTCTAGCTGGACTGGAAGACTTTGTCACCTCGGAAACAGCCTAAACCGAGGTTCGACCGCTTCTTGCGCTCGATGTCTCTTATGCTGAGTGCATTCCGTACACACCCACAAAGCTCGGTGAAGCTGTAAAAGCCCCTAAAGCAAAGGGCATATGTCCAATCGAAAAAAGGTCAGATGTGGTCTGCTCTATATAAAAGTTAAACAAGAAATCTAGTTGGTAAGAAGAATCATAATGAAATTATAAATAAAAAAAATTACCTCTCCTAATTTGCACACTTAGTGAACTAATTTAATAAATACTGCAATAGGTGTTTGTTTATTTTCATTTGAGTCAGTCAAATTACACTGTATCTAATAATATTCATTTTCAGTGTGACGGTACCGCTTGTAAAGCCGAGGTAATAAAAATATTCCTTTCCTATTTTGTATTAAAAAATTAACATAGAAAAATTGCAAATAGAGATTTACTGATAGTAACTATAGAAATAATTGGGGTGACGTAGTGATTGCATCCACGGACCCGTGTCGCCCAAGGAAGCCGACAGACGGCCATAGGGTTTTACTGGGTATTCCCGGCGGTTTTTTTTTTATTGTTATATACACAATCTGCGGACTCTGGGTCCGCACCAATTTTTCAGGTAAGCGTAATTTAGTAGGCGTTAAAAATAGCTTTCCTTCCCGGCGGTTAGCGCCAGGTAAGTCCCACATACCCCTCTCATATAATAATGATTATATTAATGATATTATATCACATAGAAATAATAATGATTCTAATATAACTGTATGGCGTTAAAATTAAATAATTTCACCACTGCTATTTCACTAGTGATAACTGAAAGACGGTTAAATTTTAGTATTATTGTGCCCAGTATGACTAGTTCAATATTTTGTTGTAGCAAACATTACATGTTTCCTTGAATTACGCGCTCTAGCCATGGGATTTAGTTTTTTTTTTTTTGTGTATGTGACAAATGAGCTAGCGTGTCATCTGATGGTAAGTGATCATCGCCGCCCATGGACAGCCATAACACCAGGGTAATCACAGATGTGTTGCCGGCCTTTATTAGAGAGACTGACTTTCAAGTGCAACTGCCAGAACACACCTATTGGTATTTGGCGGCAGATTTTAAACTTGAAGGTGGTACCTAGCCAGGCGGGTATCAGAAAAGCCCTACCACCATGCCATGGTTTCCTTACAATGTTTTCCTTCAGCGAAAGCTCAAGCTCATTGTAGGTGTTTGGATTCGAACTCACGTCCCATGAGACGGCGTTCGTACACACCATCACTGAAGTAGTTGAAATATACCAGCGATTTAGTGTCTAAAGTATCTCCTATATATATTTTGTTTTCACTATACTCTTAACGATCGTAGGAAAATATAATTTAGGAAGCCGGATATGACTAAAAGTTTACCTCCTTGGTCTCTGATAACAAGGGAGATTGAAGGGTCGCTGTGACGCTTTTTAGTAGGTAGTTTGACTGTGTTAGTCACTCTCTGAATCGTCACATGCCTCTTTTACCATAACCTAGTAGTATAGGAAGGTAATTTACACATTGTGATGAGGAAGTCTGTAAATAGGATTTCTTCACCACGTTGATAAAATAAAGGGGCGTGACACCCAATCTTGTCACTATCGCCTAGCATATGGTGGTCGGAATTCATTAGTACATACATACATGTCAAAATCAACGTTATTGCATTGTAATTAATGTTACATTTCAGTGTCGGTCAAAATACTGCATAGCGCATGTAAGTTCATCAGATTTAAGATTGCTAAGCGTCTAATAGTTTGCGTAATATATTCATCGTCTATTTCTATCTGGTTCTCTTATTTAATGGCATCCCGCTGATACACGATTTTACCAGTTTCAACCATAATTTGAGACAGCATTGCTTCAAATATCAGTTCTAATGAATACGTAACACCAACCAACTTTGTACGGTTAATTAAGATGTAGGTCTACGCGCGTATCCTTATATATCACTCATAATTTTTCACTAACGTACCAAAGAAGTCTATATTAGATAACTCGAACCATGTTTTGTTAGTTGCTCGAAAACTCGCTTTAAATCAACATGTTTCAAAGCGATGACTGCTCAGTTAGTAGACTGTACGGACGTCGCGACAATGGATCTGAGTTCGAATCCCTGTAATGACCCGGACCTTAGGTAAAGAAACCTTAGCATTATGGTAGGTCTTTTTTTAATGTCCACCTGGATTACAATCCACTATCAAGTTGAAAATCTGCCGCTAAATAGCAGTGGCTTTTTAGGCCACACCGTCAATTAAAATCGGGTGAGATTGTAGCCATGATGCTAAGACCTATAAAAAATAGTATTTCTATATAATTGCAAGAGCTAAACCTATCTGACTAAATCTATAAATGTTTGTAATAACTTAGTGTACCGGTATGGCTTGTGAAGCGGACGTAAGTACAAATTAATACATACTTCCTTATTTTAAACATATTTTACTGAACAGTAAACTATTACTTGCAAACTTTTTTAAAGAGATTCCAGCAAAAATATCTGCGGTACAATACAGTCCTATTGATCGTAGTGCGGGTTATAAATTTTGAATACAATCATTCCATATATGTAACAACTCCACGTCAATACATTGCAAATATTTGGAACCGTTTTACGCTTCTGCTTGATCTAATATTTACACATAAAAGTCCAGTATAATCATGATCGTCTTCATGGTAATCCCCCAAAGCTGCCAATCTGGATCCATGGGGTCGATTACTAATTTTAAGAGGTCCACGTGAACCATAACGAAATCTGGGAGTCTGTGAGCTGCAAATGGAGGTCAACAATAGTGAATTCCATTTTTAACTGTAACGCAACCTTTTTATATTTTTATAAATATGATAGTGCGTTTGTGGTTACATAATACCTTAAAAAACATATAAGTAAATACTTGTAAAAGGTAAATGTTATGGAATTTGTTGAGGATATATAGCTAGATCCAGAAAATATTAAAAACACGTATGAATTTCACGAGTCTGTAATAAAATAAATATTCAAAAGAAAATGCATCTACCCAATACAGCAAAATTTGTTAAGGATCTACAAGATAAAAAAAAATTGAGGACCATTGTCACTGACCCTTCAACTGATATCAATATTTTTTGTAAATGCATATTGCTTGATCCACCTCCAGAGATAGAATAGGTTTAGCATTCTGATAAGTGAACCTATCACTCAACGCAATAAGTGGCAACACAATAAGGTCTGCCCGGACAGTTAACTTTATATATGTTTTTATTCCAGTGCACCGGCCGATTCTGTCAAAAACTTCACTCTTGAGATGCCATAAAAAATCTAGATTACCTACTGCCGATTCTTACTGAAATACACTAGACCGCATGTAATCTGACCACGTAGTTTATATTATCCAGTTGCCAAAATCCTTGCTTGATGAAGTCAAAGGTGTCTCAATTTTATTAATACATACTAGCTGACCCGACGAACTTCCTACCGTCTAACAGTCAATAATTATCGCATAAAATTTTGGCTAAACTTAGTTTAGGATTTTATTAATACAATAAAATAAATACGAAAAGTATATTCTGCTTTTATGGGCAGAGACGATACAAGAAATCAGAAATCATCTTAAAATCAACTCCAACAACTTCCATTAGCATCATGTAACAAAATACTCGTATTAAATTATTCTTATGAAGCAGAAGATAGAAAACAAAGGTTTTGTCAAAATTAAATGAAACTGTCAAATTTCTTCAAACACTTTTACTCTGAACTCGATGAGATTGCTTCCTCTACGCTTTCTTTGGTTTCTTCAGATTTATAATCGTTAAACACTTTACTGGGAAATCGAAAGTGCTTCCCGAAAGCTGATTCAGAGTATTTCTTAAACCTCTTAAACTCATTCTCCTCCTTCTGCCATTCCTCGTTCTTAACGAATGGCGCTACATATCGGAGCCATTTCGGTACAAACTGGTCCATGTAATAGAAACGTCGGCGCCACACTTTAGTGATTTTACAAAAGTTTCCGCCATCGGCTCCCAGCCAAACGGGTATACTACAAAACAAAAAACTTAAGGTGGGATGATTGAATTTATTTCGTTCCTTATTATTTTTAATATTATTATTTTAATGAGTCGAGTCGTGTGCTGAAGGGTTGTAGTAATTCCATATCTTCCGTGTGTACCGTTAGACATATAATAGCTATGTCCGGAACTTCGTTCGGAACTAATCGGGCTTGAGCGACCTCCGCGCTCGCCCTTATAGTCCGGTGAAGCTGTGAAAGCCTCTTAGGCTAACAGGGTAAGTCCCTTCAAAAAAAAAATCGTACGAAACTCAAATTTTACTTAGTATCTTTTATCAATACAACTGTGCCGGCTAAAATTATTGTTCTATAAAATCCAAAAGAAATGCAATTCGACAAGTAGTTCTTAAGATTGGCGCGTTCAAACCAACGAACAAACTATTCCGCTGTATAGTAAAAATATAGATTTATTTTGTATTAAAAACATCTAACATCATATGGCCACTTCAGGTAAAATAAATCAAAAAGCCGGTCTAATTAATTAAGTAATTATTAGAAAGGACTTCCGTGAAATGCTGCGCTTTCGAATCTCACAACCGTCCGACGTTGTCATAAATTCATAAATCTCTTCTGAACTTTAAGTACTTTAATTCATTAAGTAACAGTGTGGACATACGGAGAATACAATCAATCAGAAGTAACCTTAGCACTTAGATAATGGTATAATGTATATGTAGGTAGTTTGAAAGTTAACAAATATGGAAGTTTAAGCTTTCAAAATCCTCAGCATACACCTTTAACCACAATAAAAACACTTACGCAAGCTTTACTTTTCACACGTTTAGTTACTATTATAAATGCCATGCTTAATCTAAATCCAAATTATTATTGCAATGCAAAACTCACAGGGTAAAAAATCTCATCGCCCATCTAAAAACGTTGGTGTAGTAGTAAGCGGAAACGGGATTCAAATGAGGGTCGCTGCCGACGCCGCTCGATATTCCAGCTGCGAGACTGATCATTGTCATTCCAGCTTGATACGGTTCGATTAACACAACCAAGCCGTCCCTCACATTTTGTATATTTGGCATGTTAATTCTCGTTGACTTTTTCAGTTCTAAAAAGAAAATTTTTCAGGTGGTTGACGAAAAAGACTTCTTAAAGACGTCGGTAAATCACATAAACAGAAAATAATTCCGTGTAGTTAAACAAGAGATATATATATATCTTAAATATTGTTACTATATTTAAAAAAAATGTGTTCGAGCGGTTTAAAAGTCAGAAAAGAAAATGGTTGTCTTTTAAAAATAAACCGTACAACAAACATCCAACTTCAAGTAAACTAAACTATAGTGAAAATAATGAAAAATAAATAGCCCCAACAAAATATACAGAATATTAACGAGACGCTACAATGTACCAGACGTGGATTGGACACTACATAATATCATACGATACTTCGTGGCACATCTTAACAAGATAGCAGCAAAATCTCACTACAGGTCAGATTACAAATCATATTTTGCATATTTATTACAATTAAAAGAAACGCAGAAAAAAAGAATAAAAAAAGGGAAACTCATGCAATCGTAAGTCTGACAATGCTGAATTCCTGTACATTGCATGTTTGGCTGCTCAGCGAGACGGAGGTTTTATTACAAACAATATTCAATATATCAGGTGTGAATTTAATCACCAATCGCGTGTCGTTATCGATAACCCTTTAGCATTTCTAAATATTAAGAAACAATGTCTAGTGAAAAAAATCATACAGATATGTATGGCGTAAGCTTAAAATAATAGTTACAATAAGAAAGCATGTGTGCGTAAGTAAGTAATTAATATAAAATTATCGTTATTAGCGCTGTACGAAAAAACATGTCAATACGCCTATAAGAGAGAGGGATCGCGCCATAACTACGCTATGCTCACATATTTTATCACCGCAACTGCAGCCAAATTCTGTCTCTAACGTAATAGATTAAGTATTAGTGATATATTAAACTCAATTATGAATTAGCGCAACTAGATTTTTTTTAATATAAACATAACAGTTATGTTATTACAAAAGTGCTAAAGGCGGGCGCGTCATTTGGAGAAATGGTTAAGTATTATAATAAATAATAATTACATAACCACATATGAAAATCAATACATATTTATAGAAAACAGTTAACAAATACTGAGATATTGGTTAGACGTCAGAGTTAAGAGAAACAGCAGTTATTTTGTTTGAGCGTACTTACCTGTTGTTGGTATATGTAAGTCTAGACCTAGCCGGGGCTTCCAAAAGAATGTACCCGGATGAGAGCCGCCCTGAAAATGTTATCAATTTGTTGTTAGGATGATTGAGTGGTGAAAAACCCTTATTCAATCAATTAATTATAACGATTCGAATGTTTTGGTATTGCTTACGAAGAAGTTTTTGAGATTCTTAATTTACTATTTCTGATGGCAATACTAGATACTCATTGGGTTTTCTGCATATGGTTCCTTTGGATTCCACACGTAGTTGTTTGCTAATTTATATTCTAGTACGATAAATATCCGAACTGATTAATATTTGTACAATTTCTACATATAAATATATTATACGTGGCATAGTTAGCTTTCGTAAATTTATTTCATACTGCAACACTGATATGTCAAATAAAGAGATCGTTAACTTTGAAAAAACTTGCATATTATCATCCTAAAGTTAGAAGAAAATAGTTTTTTTTTTATATATGAAAAAGGGGAGGGAAAAGGCTGTCACCTGGTGGTAAGTGATCACCGCCGCCCATGGACATCCACAACACCAGAGGAATCATGGTGCGTTGCCGGCATTTATAGGAGGGACTGGCTGTCAAGTGCCACTGCCGGAACACACCTATTGGTATTTGGCGGCAGAACTTGAGGGTAGTAGCTAGCCAGATGGGCATTATAAAAGCCCTACTACCATGCTGTGATTTTCTCATGAGTTTTTCCTTCACCGAAAGCTCAAACTTATTGTATGTGGTGAGATTCAGACTCACGTCCCATGACGCGGCGTTTTTACACGCTATCACTGAGCTGTCATCGCTTCAAATACTTTTCACAATGTTCAACTTCGACTACTGTTATAGGATTATTGAATATGGGATATAGTTCATAATATCAATACGACGGTAAGTTCGTTTCTTCTGTTTTCACTCTTTTATTACTCAACCGATCACCTTGTCACCGTGACGTTTTG
This sequence comes from Actias luna, assembly GCA_039707435.1. NCBI lineage: Eukaryota > Metazoa > Arthropoda > Insecta > Lepidoptera > Saturniidae > Actias > Actias luna. The sequence continues at coordinate 18,270,452 of JAZHAC010000001.1, read as the reverse complement.
TATACACTTTATTAAAATGATTTTGAATAATACTAACGCATCCGAAGTCGCGGGCAAAACGTGACATACTGGGCACAAAAATAAAAAAATAGTAAATAAATCTCCACGATTTTCCAAATACAACATTTCTTAAACGTCATCGAAAAATCACTAATAATTATTAAAAATACTAGGTTATAAAAACACTTACATTTATCATCGGTATAGCAGCGATCAAAACGAGTATCCATGACTTCATTTCGCTTGTAAAATTATGATCCGAATCTGTTCAATTCACTTCTCAATATTATATATAAAGTGTTTGTTGTGTTTACGAATCGAAATCCGAATGTCAACGGATGTTTGATTATTAAAGTTACGTTGAATATTATACGAAGTTGATACCTATTTGGAAATATCGTCTCTTATATCAAACTGTTTTAAATTTAATTGTAAATACAAACAATAACGAATATCATTTACAGTAACGTAGAATGGATATTCTGAGGTGTGAGCCGATTTCGAAGTGCCTCGTTTAGATTCGAAATTGAAGATTAATTCTAAGGGTGTACTGTCGAACAACAAATTGATTTTTATATATTTAGACCTCTTATCGTATACCTAATATCATATTTGATTGTGTTGTTTGAACTCCCTATTTGATGACATGATTTCTCTTATTGATTTTTTCTCATTCTAGCTTCATATCTATTAACATTTACCTTCTAGAAACGTTTAGCGATGATAGCTCAGTGGTAGTATGTAGGAAAGCCGCGTCATGAGACATGAGTTCGAATCTAACAACCTACAATGAGCTTGAGCTTTCGTTAAAGGAAAACATCGCGAGGACACCATGGCATGGTGGTAGGGCTATTTCTGATGCCCACCTGGGTAGCTACCACCCTCAAGTTGCAAATCTGCCGCCAAATACCAATAGGTGTGTTCCGGCAGTTGCACTTGAGAGCCTGTCCCTCCTATAAAGGCCGGCAACACACCTGCGATTCCCCTGGTGTTGTGGGTGCCCATGAGCGATGCTAATCATTTAGCATCAGGTGACACACTTGCTCGCTTTCCCGCTATTACATAAAAAAATATGTTTATTTTGTTGTATAAAAGTATTATGAAGGCCTAACACACAATTATATTTTATTACTTCGTTTTAAATAGTTACATTTTCCGTTACGAACTGCTTAAATGGAATTCACAATTGTTGCCCGTCATTTGCAGCTCACGAACTTGGAAGTTCGAAATCAACCCCCAGGAGTCCATTTGGGCCTGGGAAATAAGCTCCTATTGGTTTAATTATTAATTAAAGTAGCTCTGGTTTTCATGCAATACTAATAGATCGCGTTATAGAACAATGATAATTCTTTAAGTCAATATTGCAATAATAATAAATCAAAAATAATTTGTGGGGAATTCAACCTTCTTGTATTCGTTTATTCCAGTGATTTATTCTTTTTTGTTTTAATATTCGAAACGTAAATTCTATTGTCAGTCTTCTTGTGTCCGATATAAGATATACAACGAAATATCACATTATTCCTATTATATCCCCATAACACCTCAAGCATTAGCGAAAATCTAATATTAACATCAATTCAAAAGGTCGTAAGCGCCAAAATTGACATTCCATTATAGATCTTATTGACATGACAAATTAAAACAGAAAAAGTGGTAGATTTTCCACAGATTAAAAATGTGACATTTTTAGGATAATTTTCGAGACTAGTGATATCGCACACAACAAATATATCGATAAAATTATTTTGGATATACTACTTTATTTTTTTATGTTATAATTTTTTGACATTATTTAGATAAAGATCTAGTTTAGATATAAGTTATTATTATAAACTGTGTAAAAGAATATGTTAAGTCAAACTGAATAAAAGGCTATTATTATTACTATTTTATTTTTATTATTATATTATATAGATATAAAATTAATCGCCGAAATGTACGTACGCGCATATCTTACGAACGACTGTACCAAATTGAATAATTATTTTTTATTGTTTTCGTTTATTGTCAGGACAAGGTTTGTATAGAAAAAAAAACCGAACAGATATTTTTTAAATCTTATAATATAAAAAGTAATGAGGAAATGATAGCTCAGCTGATAGTGTGTACGGACGCTGCGTCAAGGGACGAGGTTCGAATCCACCGATATTTATATATCATATAATTAAAAGACATTTTATTCATTTCAGTAATAAACAAGTTTCATTCAATAAAATAAAAGAAATGAAAAACAAAATCGATTAGATATAGCTAGTTCTATTGATCGTAACGAATTGAAGTTCGAAGGTTGATTATGATTGATTTATTAATCAAAATGTACATAAAATACAAATCGGTCAAACAATTTTTTAGTTTTAGCGAGAATAAAGAACATTGATTTTAGGTGATACGAAGTTCACTGGTTCAGCTAGTATTGAATAAATTAGATATCGATATGAGAAAATAAATGTGAATATTCCATAAGAGCTAACGATTACTACCGTAACACTAAACGTTTTACAAGAATTGTTATGTGACAATTACGTCAAAATATATTCAAAATTAAAACCTTTATTTCCGAGCAAGTTAAAGTTTTAATAATCGTGAAATTTGCGAAAGATATTGTTTCTTGATGAGCAAAAGATATTTGCAGAAATTTGCAGTCAAAAATGTATTATACAAAAAAAAAAAAAAAATATCTATCTACAAATTTAAATCCACCGAAACCAAATTTAAATACAATATTATAAAACTTAAAAATAAATACACAAAACTGTTAAATACACTTATTTTTCTGTACAGATATTACAAACTGATATTATTTACTAATGCATACATATTACAAGATATACACAACTTAACATTTTTAGAATTTATACTATAGGATTGCCTGTTGTCATAATACCTTGATAAAATGATTGTACAAAATGGCAAAAAGTAATAAAATTATTAACATTATGGTACCACCTAGAAACAACAGTGAACGTTGATCACCACTGTAATCGGCATTTTTAATTCTCACACATACTGTTACATACTGTTTTTCTGTGTTGCCTTCTCGAAACAAACACCATTTATATCTACGCCGGTCCGTTAAGGGAGGATTACCTTCCGCTGTATGTACCGTAGCAGAACGTATAATAAAATGCATTCTGACATCTCCCTAAAAATAGTACAATTACACTAATACATTATTTAACGTAATAAAAAAAATTGAAATTATAAACAAATATGAATTATATTGACCATATCTCCGTCGTCCAAAACAGATATACCATCCTCGCTCCCAAAATAAAAAATGTCTTAATTCGATGATTCCTATAAAAATAATATAGTAGTAAGATTATTTTATATAACACAATAAAAATACCTATAAAAAGATATTGTAAATTTTATTATTATAAAATACCCAACTTTCCATAGTATAATGAAAATACATTTAAAAAATCGATAATTTTATCGATAGCACCTCAACAAAAAGCAATAAATTCGCGAGCCAAGTAACATGTAAATAAAATAGGTTATGTGATTATAAACAAATATTTTGCTTTTATACAATTGTATTTCAATTGACATTCGTAGATCATAGCAAAGGTTTTTTAACATTTTGAACATAAATATATAATGATATATTCAAATTTCTATTACGAAAACAGATTTAAAGTATTACAAGGAAATCAAAATTTCGAATTGAAAAATATGGATATGCATATGTATTACACTAAGAAGTGTATAATTATGGTAGGAAATACTCACCATTTTTTTATATTTTATAAAACTCAACGGATATATAACACAATAATATAATGATCACACAATAATTTTTGCCGCGTTTTAGACAATATAAACTTTTGTCAGTGTTTTCGTTTTCGATTCTGTCAATTTTATTAACACCTCTGTAAGAGCTTCAGAATCTTCTAAAATTTCCAGGTAAAATCCTTAATTGGCAATATTGCGACATTTTTATTGTTTATAAAGACGCCCCTTTTGTAGTCTTGTGACGTCACGTATATAATCTCCGAGGCCGTTTTCGCCCTCGTTCATGCTTGACGGGTTAAAGCTCTAGTCCACACCCAGTCTAAGCTATAGTTAATATCACATTTAATTTTTTTATATTTGATATTTTATGTTTCATTCGCTATATTTAATTTGTGTCTGGTTAAAAATAAAAATATATGGTCTTCTATGGCCGGCTGGTGGGTGTGCAACTATTACATGTCTTTTTTCCAACATGTTAATTACCAGCAACCTAATTAAATTATATATTTTGCTAATAAGTTAATAGACTATCAGGACCACTTTGGGGACCTACGATTTGGAGCAAAGGTGGTTATAATGAAACACAATATTATTCGAATGTATATAATTTCAATATTTTAAAATGAAACTACTGTATGATTGAGATATTTTTATTTTAATATTACGTATAACTAGTTATGTTTGTAATGAGTAGTGAAATTAATTGATTCCATGGTAGGTGTCCGTTTGTCTTCAGTGATTGTTTTGTGTCGGTACATTTTGCAATGTGTACTGTATACCTTGAACCTGTGACTGTTGAACCTCGGGCGGAGGATTCGGGAAGTGCCCGTGGGCTCGACGGTGATTCTGTAATGCTGTGCCCTAAAAGTAAAGAAATTTATACATATATTCCCTTTCGTTAGATTCATTCGCACTTATGTGGGGGGATGATGTGTCTCTTATTGTGACACAACATGACATGGGGGGGCCGAAGGTGTCTAAGAGAACGTAACGTTCGCAGCTCATAAAACAATTTTGTAATATTTACATGTTATTACAAATATTTATTAAAGTTTTATTATTGTAAGCAATAAATATTTAAAATATTGAACTATGTGTCCTCTTAAGACCATATGGCCGAAATAAAAACTTCATCAAGACAAGCTTAATATGAAATACAAGTATAAGTTGTTAAATAAAACTCGTTAGTACCCACCGTCTTTATGTCAATACTGAATGCGACTGATGGGTCATGCTCTCTCGTGTAACGTTCTCAGAACGTGTATAGCAGTGACGAGTTGACTATATCCTCATTTCCCTTACCAGAACTAGCATTACATATCTGAACGTTTCAGCTCAGTCTCATTCGATACCCACGAAATAAAGTGCTCAAATATTTAATACTAGCTGTGCCCGCGACTCTGTTCGTGGGGAATTAAAATTTTATATATATATTTTTTTAATGTTATATATAGCCTATGTTACAAAAGTACAAATCTTTCCTCTTTATAATATTAGTGGTTATTATTTAATATAGAAAAAAGGTCACCTGAATGAACCTGTCACCGCAAACCTCGCAGATGTACGGACGGTCACCAGTATGCCGACGTATGTGTAGGGTCAGATCGTTGCTCTGGGAGAAGGCCTTATCGCAGTACGTGCATTTGTACGGTCTGACCCCGGTATGGACGCGCATGTGACGTGTCAATTTGTTACTGCGCGAAAATCCTACAAGGATATTCGAGAAACCTATATGACTGCAATAAAACTAATATTTAAACGGATTTTATCGCGGTTATTTATTTATTTTGATACCGACGTTTCGAAAGCTTTTCAGCCTTCGTGGTCACGGGGCGGACTGAGGTGTAGGCAAGTCCAAAAAAGTTCATGTTACTGTGTCTACCTTCAATTTAATTTTTATTATTGATAGAGTTCCGAACTCTATCAATAATAAAAACAATAAGTTCTGAACTCTATCAATAATAAAAATTAAATTGAAGGTAGACACAGTAACATGAACTTCTTTGGACAACCTACACCTCAGTCCGCCCCGTGACCACGAAGGCTGAAAAGCTTTCGAAACGTCGGGATCAAAATAAATAAATAACCGCGATAAAATCCGTTTAAATATTAGTTTTATTTCAATGAATAATATTCGCGTAAACATAAGAAATCATAACCCATATGACTATTCAGTTAGAACCCGATGCGACTTAACACTCACGTAATACAATAGAGATACTGTCTAAGGGCTGTGTAAATAGTTTGTTAAAGAGATAATAATTGATTCGGGAATAATGTCAGGAGAATGTGTGGGTGCCGAGTACATCGTGAAATCTATCGTTATATGGCAGAGAGGATAACACGAAACACTGTCCGAGACTTGCGACTTCGGATGTAGGTTAAAGGCGGCCTCTTTTCGACAAATGTCGAAACTCACCTTCACCGCTCGTGTTTCTCTCTGCTCAGTATAAATAATTCCCGATAACGATTTACATCATAAATACTAACGAATGTCAATAATAGAGGAATATAAATCTTACGTCCCTTCGGTAATGTTCCAACAACGTGCGATGAGCACGACTCAAGCGCATAGTTTAGACTGAACCCAGAGCCGGGCTTACATCGCATTTTATACTAATCGGCGTTACAAACTACCCTTCTATAACTACAGCCCTATATATATGATCACCAACTTGCCCTTTTCGGTGAGCAATAACTCGACAAATGCATCAGAGGGCATTCAAGTATTACATAACGCGATTTGTGGGGGGGGGGGTCTGGTAAAACGTTACGATGCGTTACGAGGGCTGGAGGGAGGTCCGAACGATACGTTATGTAACATTTTTATTTTATTTTATATAAATATCTAACTAAAAAACTAACCCATTAAAATTTTCCAACTTCGCATGTTTGTTTTTAACGGAGAATTCCTCGACTACTTCTAATCTTGGAAATATCCTAATAACAAGTTTTTTTTTTTAAGTTGAAAATTATTGGCAATGGAATATTGTTAATACTACTATTCTCAATAATCAATTTCAACCAATAGCTTTTAATAGTGAAATACCTTTCAATAACGTAGAAATATTGTTCATTTACCGATTTATTTTATGTTATTTTTTTATTTATGATAACTAAGTGGTAGTGTGTACGACTTCTTCGCGTCGAGGGACGTGAATTCGAATCTACCTACAATGAGATTGAGTTTACGGTGAAGGAAAACATCGTGAGGAATCCACAGCATGGTGGTAGAGCTTTTTCTAATGCCCATCTGGCTAGCAACTATCCCCGAGTTGAAATGAGCCAGTTTCTCCACAGGTTTAGTATGTCTACCAACTTGGCCCGTATCGTCATTTATGATCAGGTGCGATTATAGCCATAACGCCAAACCTTAACTATGAAAAAAAAACAATTTGTTTTTGATATATCTGGAGGTATGTCAGTAAGATAGTTTTTTTTTTTACAGTTTAATGTTCCTTGAAAAACTAATGTATACAGAACAATATATTATTATATATATGGTACGCATTCGTTATTAAACTATATATAAAACATTACCTTTCCCACAAACTCGACAGATACACGGCTTCTCTCCTGTATGAGATCTCCTATGACCTCGGAGATCCGAAGACCTCGGGAAGCCTAAAATATTACATTTAATATATTATTACTATCAGCAATAACGAGCTTTAGGACTTTTCAGAAAAAAAAATACCCAAACCCTTACAAAACACGAAATCAATCACAAATAACTCCTAACTATTATTAACCTTCATCATAATTAAGGAAATATATCCCTAAATATATGCCAGTCGCAGCATGCCAATTGACAAATAATAAATTCAAGATAAATCACGTTCTTAATGAAAAAAAATAATAAAAAAAACCACCGAAAATATCGGTTCCACCAAAATGCCAAAAAGTTTCATTTTTAGGGGATTTCATGAATTCGTAGATATCAACTTCGTTTTATCAACCCTTTCTGTTCTCAAATCAAAAAAGTCGCTGAAAAATTAACCTTTAAAGATTCGAGTTTGACGTGTGCCGACCCAAACATTTTTTTATTATTATTGCGTTCTTTTCGTTATCAATTAGCAAAGTCACCGAAAACCCTTAAAAATTAGACTTTGAATAGTCTCTTCCCATACAATTTTTGCGTTTTATTTTTTGTTATTTTCGTTATCAATTAGCAAAGTCGCTGAATAATAAACCCTTAAAAATTCGACTTACACTAGTCTCATCCCATACATTTTTGTTCTTTTCGTTATCTATCAGCAAAGTCGCTGAAAAATTAACCCTTAAAAATTCGTGTTTCACTAGTGTCATCCCATAACGTTTTTGTGTTCTATTCGTTATCATTTACCGAAGACACAAAAAAAAACCTTTAAAAACTCAACTGTCCAATCTCATCCCATAAATTTTTCTCGGTTAAGTTCATCGGTAATTGTTGAACTTGGCTAAGAGCACTTAGCGGTCGAGGTGCCCTCGTAACTGACCTTTACCGCAGAAGTCGCATTTGTATGGCTTCTCTCCTGTATGCCGGCGCATGTGGACGATCAAATTGGATGAATTCGAGAAACTGCGTCCGCAATATAAACACAAGCATGTGTTCGAAGGACCAATCACTCGGTGCGGGTCGTGGATACGTTTGTGTGACCTAAAAATAACGATGGAACAACCCTATGAAGTATCGAATAGCACTTCAAAATACGAATTCATCGATACCTATCTATTTAATACTATTAAGTGTAACGGCTCTGACGATTTGGATGCAATTTTGTATTCAGACATATTGTTGATATTTAAATTGGTCTATATAGTTGCGTATTTCGTAAAAAGGCAATTTTTATAGTCAGTTTGATTGTAATACAATAATGAATTATATTCTAGTTTATTTTTTTATTTCAATGTATGTAATAATGTATATAAAAAAATGTATGTAATATCGTAAAATATGTGTTCCTGTGGATGCTTTGTTCAAATACAATAATTATGGTACAAAACATCCCTCCATTGAGATTGGATAATTTTTTTCTTTTTTCCCTGTCCAAGGAAAAGGCACGACATTAAGAATTTATTTTGGTATGACACTTTGTGTAATAAATATACGTCTTTCGCCCCTTAAAATGGTAACGCGCAACACTCAAACGATTCGGAGAAAATGAAGTTTAAAAATTCACACTCACAATTAACAATTATATACAAGATAAACCCAGATAACTTAAGCATTATCTCCAGGTGTTAGGGAATTACAGTATATATACATTACTTCTATAAACAAATCAACGTCTAAGATGATGTTACAGAATAAATATAAAAGTTATACGTAAATATATGTAAATTTAACACGTACCGTAAGTTGTCCTTTCTCGAGAACTTCTTTTCGCATATATCACACTGGAACAGTTTCTGGGCGGGTACATGTAACTCGGTGTGTTTTGGAACGTGCTCTTTTCTGAAATATGGATTTGTTTTCCTTCGTTTACCATTGCTAATAGTTCTATCGACGATTTTCCCCACTGCAAGATGTCATCAAACCCGTCTAATCCGTTTTAACTTAACTCCAGATATAAAAACTGATATTTTTTAATCCTTTTTATCACAATCCTTGGGGGAAAAATTCTACAGAGAGGCCTAATAACGAAGATACAAATAAACATGCTTTTGTTTATTTTAATTTATAGTGACTATCATCCAGTACACCTAGACAAGTTTTCTTTCAAGAATTCCTAACGTAAAGAAATACAAAATCACTATAACACGTGCCATCCCATACATTTTCTACTTTTTCTATCAGCAAATGTTAATGTATTGCAAAAAAACAGTTTTGTTAAGTTGAACCGTACATGTTTGTTTCTCTTCGTTTAAGCAATTGTTGGAAAATCACTTATCTAGGGACACCGGTCATGATATTAGGGCAACATCGAAATACCGTTATATTATCATTGGCTTTTCACACATTAGCAAATTTTCAAGTCAAGCAGACCTCTTGAAAAGGATAAAATTAAATACCTTGAAACATTGTGTTACATTCATAGAAATAAATTAAGAAAGACAAAAAGGCAAAGAAATATAGTAGATAGAAAGACAAAAAGAACTAAAGAAAGAGAGAAAACAAGACCAGGCGGCAGAAGTGAAACATTACTATATCCGTCTCGCTCCATTAGTCGCCACCAGCCGACTTTACCCGAACGAGCGTCACATAAAAATGTTGCAGATCAGAATTTCAACGCCACCCCATAAGAAGTTTCACTTCAACATTATATAATAAGACAAAGTTTAAAAAGTGTTGCATGGGACCGAAAAGCTCCCTGTCTCAGAATGGTGCTACAAACCTACGAACACAAGTACTGTAGCGCTGATATTCTGACAGTGTCTTATAGATCAATATTTATCCATAAGGTAGGCGCCCTCAGATATTTTCTGTAACTGCATTAACGGTATCCTAGCATGTAATGAAAAAATCAAAAAAACATCAAAAAGGCAATGTCATGTAAATGGGAGTTCCCGGCGATGCCGATATCGGCCAGGAATTATAAATACAATCAAATCTAATATAAGCGTATCACAAATACCTGTAAGGTTTACTCTGTTCTTCCTTGGACATCGAATCCTCGAACGTGATCGAAACGGTCTGACCCTGGTGGTGTCTGAGGATGTGTTTATTGAGAGATATCTCGTAGGCAAACTTGAGACCGCACGTACCACATTTGTGATTCCTTTCGACTTGCTTGCAAATCGTTCTATGTCGTGCCGCAGATTTTACAGTCGCGAATACCTAGAATAGATTTTAAACGTTTTCTCGTAGGTCCTTGAGGCAATATAACAATTTTAGTACTTCTCATTGGAACATCCCTAAATGTGAGAGAGACCTTGCAACTCGGTAGTGGTCAGTTACCAACCCTCGATTTTTTTTATAAGGGTACTTTTTTGAGACATTTTGGAATTTTTATGTTTATCGAAATAAAACTTGACGTCAAGGCTGAAAAGCTTTCGAAAGGTCGGCATCAAAGTTAATAAACACCCGCGTTAAAATCCGTTTAAATTAGTTTCATTTCAATGAGTAATATTTGAGTAAACATAAGAAATCATTATTTTTAAGTTTAATATTAAAGGAAATGAAAAATTAAAAAGGCCGGAAGAATCAATTGGGTTCAACCCGACATCCAATCGCGTCACAGTAATCTAGGTACAGCTGACGTACTTTCTCTGTCACACCTTAAGCCAAACATAGTGTAGTTTACATATTGAAATAAAACTAATTTAAACGGATTTTATCACGGTTATTTATTAAATTCGGAAACGTCGGGATCAAAATTTAATAAATAACCGCGATAAAATCCGTTTAAATTAGTTTTATTTCAATAAATAATATTCGCGTAAACCTAAGAAATAATTAGTTTACATATACTTATATTATTTTAAATTCTTGCTCATCTAACAGAAATAAAAATCCATTTCATTAATCTAGCTTTTTTTTTAATCTGTAATTGCCTAATTTTAATAGTACGAAGCTATGATAACTCAGTGGTAGCGTATCAGAATTCCGCGTCATGCGACGTGAGTTCGAATCCAACCAACCACCTACAATGACCTTGAGCTTTCGGTGAAAACATAGTGACAAAACCATAACATGGTGTAAAGCTTTTTTTAATGCCACCCTCAATATGAAAATATTCTTCTAAAGCCTTCTTCCATAATCGCGATATAACATGCAACAACATGTTTTTGTAATCCGACTGGTAGTTACTAAAATTAGTTCGATCAAACAAACTTTTCTGCTTTATAATTTTCTTACATATATATAAAATTGTCGTGTCACAATGTTAGTTGGCATACACCTCTGAAACGGCTTGACCGATTTTTATGAAATTTTATGTATATATATTCGGTAAGTCTGAGAATCGGTAGTAATCTATTTCTCATACCCCTAACTGATCTGGACCAACCGGTCCATTTTAACCATTTTTTATGATATTTTTTTTTAACTTAAATTTTCAACCACCTACCCTCGTCCTATCATTTTCTACCAAAGTATTCACTAGAAATAATTTATAAAACAGCACGTTTGTCAGGACATTTAGTATCAATATAGATTTCATACATACCAATGTGCTCATTGGTATGGAAATTAATAAAAACATTACACATCTATTTAAAATAATATAACTTATTTTAACACTTACCTTGGTGCAGAGATTACAGCGGAGAGAGAGTTCTGGATGATCGACGTCCCGATGACTGACCAAGTCCTCTTCCGATAAGAAGACAGCGCTACACGCAGAGCACACTTTAAGGAAATTAAGGTTCTCCTACAAAAACAAAATAAACTGAAAATATACATTACTACTGTATATCACATGAAATCGTTATCATTTCGAATATTAAACTTTTTTTTTTTATAGTTAACGTTTAGCGTCAAAGCCATAATCTCACCTGACGGTAAGTGACGATACGGCCAAAGTCGGTGGGCATGATAAACCTGCGGACGGACTGGCTCTCAAGTGCAACTGCCGGAACACACCTATAAGTATTTGGCGGCAGATTCTCAACTTGAGGGTGGTATCTAACCAGGCGGGAATTACAAAAAGCCCTACCACCATGATATGGTTTCCTCACGATGTGTTCCTTCACCGAAAGCTCAAGCTTATTGAAGATGGATTGGAACCCACGACCCTTGACGCGGCGTCCGTACACACTACCTCTGAACTATCATCGTTTCAATGAATAGGATGTTCCAAACATTTCCCCATACATAGTACAGTACACTAATTATTTATTTATTTACATTATGCATAATACAATGGCGGACTTAAGACATTCTCTGACAATCAGCCTTAAGGTGATGCAGATATAAAATATTATAGATGTAATTCAAAACACTAATACACCCCATAAAAACTTTTATAATACTAAGACTAACTATAATAAATATATAAAATATATGTATATGTACATAAGGAAATAAGATAATACACAATTTAGCTATATACATAACTACCAAAATAATAAACACAAATAAATAATTATGTCAATAAAACATAATGAGAGTTTATTTAACTGATTTTGAAACGTATGATTATAAAACTGACATACATTGTCTTCGAAGCGAAAGTATTAAATAATTAAAATATTATAGTTACCTCATCACAATTAGGTTCTAAGAGCTCCTGTATAGACACCTCCGTTAGGAAATTTATCTTTTTATTTTTAAACTGCTCAGACGAATCGTCCTGTAAAACCAGATAGGGGAATTTATTAAAGAATAAATACAGATTAACATTATTTAAAATAAACTCACAACATACATTCTGTTTAGTTTCACCGGGTCGTTCTGACGTACAGCTGTGTTCTTCGAAGCTTTTCCGTTTGAGGAACATTTTCTTACATTCGATGCAACACAGTACTTTCATATCTGAAATGAATACAATGTCACATATATTAAATTCCCAAGTATGTAACCTTTATATAACTAATATTGATGACTTGGAGTTAACAAGAAACAAAAATTCAGTCGTTGGACTTTACCTTTCCACACATTCCCACCTACAAACCCACAAATACACCCCTACACACACACACAATCACACACACACCTTACATAATTATATATTTTTCTGTCACCGTGATGACGTAACACCAGTTCAGTTGTTCAATTCAACTCAATTCAATTCAATTCAACTCAATTGTTATTTACGTATAATTACTTTAGATCATCTATATATACTTTTTAATTGGTTGAGCTGGGTTGTAAGTATGGCTCCCGAATGGATTGTGAACATTGTAAACATGGTAATAATTCTAGAACAGCCGAAGTGCTTTGGGTTCGAGTCCTGCACAGGGCAATTGTTTATATAGTTCACATTGGCACATTGACATTGGCGAAAGTGCCTACATAGGCAGAAGACAATATAAAAAAAATAATGAATCAGCCAATGTATACAGCAAGCGATGGTTGATATGACAGTCACAACCACTAATAGATTAGTGACCTCACAGTGGTCATCTGTATTTTTGGACTGTAAGAAAAATTATCGTACCTCTGTGCTCCAATAAATGATTTCCTAATTCCTCTTTGGCCTTAAACTGTTTAGTGCAAAATGTACAATCGAATTTCTTCACAGAGACAGTTGTTATAAAAAATCCATTTTCGGAGAGTTTGTCTAATATTGTCTGAAAAATAGAATTACATATAATTATTAATTAACTTTCCGAAGTTTTATATCTTTTTACTAGTCAATGAAATGTATCATATACTACATTAGATGTACTGAAATGTACTAAACTGAATTTACTCAAATTTACTAAATGAAATTTGTGTTAACATTCTAGTGCAACATAAACAAGACTTTATTAGAAATATATTTTTTTAATAACTTTAACGGTATGGCTATACCTCACCTGATGGAAACTGAATATTTGGCCCAAGATGGTTTGACGGAATAAGTTCTTAAATGATAGTTCAATAAGTATGTTCTTAATTTTCTATTAAAATAAATTCCATTATACACATATCCATTATATAATTTTAAATCACAAAAGAACTTAAACACTTACACTAGTCAACATTTTTTTAGGCCTTCCTCTCTTTTTTGGACCCATGACCTCAGCGTGAAGTTCCCACAGGTGTTTGGACAAACTCTCCGCCCCATCGTAACATTTACCGCAGAGCGGACAAAATGTCCCATTGGCATCTTCAAACTCGACTGAAAAACAACACACAGTAATGATGTAATTGAAGTTTCTTAAAAATATTAAAGATAAATATTAAGAAAATAATGAAAATAAGGTTTTATTTTCATATTTATGCCCAAACTGTGGAATGCTCATCCAAAGATTTTCACAACCTTACTAATTATGTTAAATACTGTTACTAATAACAAAATGGGGACTACCTAGTTAGAACTGACCACGGATTTTTTATGGAAACCCAAAGTAAATGTTTCCAGTTATTCATTTAAAATAATTTGTACACAGTAACTGAATTACATTCGTAACATTCCACAAACTTAAAATATATACATTCATATAATATATTTCAATGAATTTAAATAAAAAAATGCATAGCAGACCAGTGTTTAGTCAGAAATAAAATAAAAAACTAACTTTAATTTCATTTTTAACCATTAACTAAGCAATCAAACAACAAAGTTCAATTTTCAATACATGGACTTTTATGCATTATATTTAAATGGTTCATTTTGAAAACTAAATAAATTGAATATCATTAAATTGAATTTCAAAAGCATACTGAGTCCATGATATTTCAAGGTATTACAACATAATACATCAAAAATAATTTACCTTTAATACATTTTTTTCGTTCATGATCTTGAAGTTTTTCACGGCAATCAAAAGCTAATAGACAATTTTTACATTCAAACGATAGCTGATTTTCATTTGATAACTTCTCGTTTTTAATCGCCTCTGTAAAAAAAAAACATATTAATCTATATTTGGCTGGCTAATTTCTAAAAATTAGAGAAAATTCATGTAAAGGTGTGCAATATGGTGAATAAAGAAGGTGAGAAGAAAGAGCTATTATACAAACAAAAATAGAAAATCGATTGACAATGAAGAAAATTGTACAGATCTGTTTTATGTTAGCCTATTGATCTATATATATAGAGTTTATTTGAACGCGCTAATCTTAGGAATTACCAGCACTTCAAAAATGTCTTTTGTATTTGTTAGAACTATCACCGAGAAAGGCTTTAGGTTATTTAACATAATGCTACCGACAATAGGATCAAAGTTGTATTGAAAAAAGTTTCAAAAACAGGAAAACAATATTTATTATAATTTATCATAAACAGCTAATATATATAGAATATAGAAAAACAAACAAATCAATCTTTTTACATTTTCATGCATTCTTATCCCACTTCTGAGCTATAGTCCAAATTTCAATTATCTAGCTCATCGGGAAGTTAGTTTAAAATCAATTACAAAATTCCACCCGCACAAACAGACATACAAGAAAGCAAGTTAATATAAACATTGTAATAAGAAACGCACGTACCTAAATCCAAATCATTTAAATCTTCCGTCGCACTGACAAGCGGGACATCATATTCTGCATCAGAGTCATCATCATTATCGTTAGCGGGCAGATGTTCAATCTTAACATCTGTAGTTACCTACAATACGAGTTGTGACGTTTACATAAATGGTGCTCAACATATTTTTCTAGTTTATAGATTCAGATTTATGACCACTATCTTACCTGACGTTTAGTAACTATATGGTCTAAGATGTTAAATACACAAAATAGAGTAGCAGAACTGGCACTCAAATGCAGCAACTCGAACACTCCTATAGCTATTTCTTAGCAGATTTTCAACTTGAGGCTGAACTAGAAGAAGTGTGGGAATTTTAAACACCATGTTAATATTAAAAAATGGTACTTCGTAGTCTTTGGACAAGCTCGGCACGGACTATTTATAATCATCCACTCTCACCTATAGCTCTCGTGTAATTCCCGCAAACACATACCCACACACACAAACTTCTCAACCAACTGAAATTAGCCAAATAATTATGTTTACCTTAATTTTATTTTGTAATACAATCTCATTCTTTTCTTTCTTTATAATTCCTTTTAATGATATATCTGCCTCCTGTGATTTTTTCTTAAAATCATAAGCTTTTGTGGCCTTTTCCCTGCAGTCAGCACATATTGTTGGCGGCAAACCATCACCTCTATATATCTAAAACAAAGAAATTAACATTTCCTACATATCTAACAAATAAGTCACTACAATCATATAAGTAAATAATTTGAAACAATAATAGCTCAGTTGGTAGTGGATATGGACCTTTATCAATGGACATGAGTTTGATCCCTGCTATGAACCCAAGCTTTTGGTGAAGGAAAACATCATAATGAAATCCTAGCATGATGGTAGCACATTTTCTAATGCCAACCTGGCAAGTTCCCACACTCAAGTCCCAAATCTGCCATAAAATACCTATAGGTGTGTTCCGGTATTTGCAGTTGAAAACAAGTCCCTCCACTAGGCTTAGTGTGTCCATCATCATGGGCCACATTGTCAATTAGCATCAGATGAGATTATGGCCATCTATAAACACTAAACCTATAAAGTATATAAAAAAAACATTTTGAATTTTAATTTTGATTTGTCACTGCTGATTGTCGTTCAAAATCATTGATAGTATTTTCATATACTACATTTGGGGTCAAATAAACATTTATAATTTAATAAACTAAAAAGCCTTACATTCATTCACAACAAACTCAACAGCTACCACTTAAACAAGTAACCAATAGAGCTTATTATATTTTCAGTATAATGAAATATGAATATAATCAATCAATAACGAAATTCCTGAATAGATCATAAGAATGGGGCTAATTTAAATAATGCAAATCCATAATATTGATATCAAATAAAATCACTAACAGACTAATCACAATGTTAATATTAAATTAATATGTGGAGACCACAAGGCAGGATGTAGGTTAATAAGCATTATCCTTTTTTACAGCGTCTAAGAAATTATTACAAAATTATAATACAAAAATTCTAACTAGTATTAATCTAGATATAACATGAATATGTAGAGAAGACATACATAGTTCCATGACCAAAGTCATGGGCGCCAGCTTATACATACTACAACCTGTCAGGAGAAAAGATTTATGACTACTAAAACTGTAAATTTAATACCCATTTTCAAGGTAAAATACATAACACAAAGCACAGCAACAAAGGGAACAAAAATACAGTGTTTAACAGAAAGCAAGAATACTAGGCATAAACATTTTTGACTCTGCCAATATTCAATATGTAGTTGTTTTACTGGAGCTCAGCAAAATGTCTGCAATGTAATAAATGAATCCTGATGAAGCCTCTCGGGAGATCCTAAATCCCGAAAACCAATGATATAAAAGATAATCACATTGACAGGTTTATTAAGGCAAAACTCTCATTTATGCCATCATGTACCTATGTGACCCCTCTCAACACCATGATGGATGTGTCCCAGTATTATACACTTCATTGCTTATTTGTGTGAACTCTGTACTATTATTTTTGTATTTCATATTACCTTTATTATTTCATTTATTAGCGCAAGGTGTTAGGGACTTAACCAATTATACTACTAAAGATATTAGTTCTATAAAACAAAACAACAAACCACCTATACTTATTTATTCATTCACACATAAAATTGTTTCTCTGGGACTTCAGTTGGCAAAATCTGAACACTCCATTGATAAACAATTTATAATTAAGCTTTTTATATGTAAATATATATAAAAGAAGTATACTGTTACTTACATTCAACTGAAGTGAAAATTGTATTAAGGAAAAAACAAGAACTAGCATACTATACATTTGTAGTAATTACACATCCATACAAACAACTGGTAGTTAAGCTCATTAAATATTGTGTCAGTAGCTGATGGGGATGGTATCACTGTGATATTAACCCAGTGGAATGAATTTTTTCCACAGCATTGTGAAGCCAATAAGAAACACTGAATCAAAAGTTTCAAATCATTTATAATTTATAATGGAATTTATGTTTACTTACAGACTTTGGTCCAAAAAGGACAAGTCAGTCCCATCATACCCTGACCTTACATTATGTAGAAAAATTATTTTGTCAATAGTTCTAAGTAATTTTATAATAAAGACAAAAGAAATAGATGTGGAAGCAATAACAGTTTACCAGTACTGAATACAGATATTATCTAAATAAACACTATTTAAAATACTTGAAAGAAGTCTGAACTTCAGTGTGATGAAAGTGTCAAATGGTGGTAGGGCATTATCTAAATCCTGCCTGGCAATTACCGCCCTGAAGTTCAAAATCAGTAGTCAAATATTTATAGGTGTGTTTCTGATGATACCCATACCACAACACAAGCAAACTAGACTTAAAATATCCTCTATATACATGGTTCTTTAACATTAGATGAAATAGCAGCTAAACACTAGAACTATAAAGTAAAAAAAAAATCTAACAAGATCTGAAGCGCACAGCCAATCATTATGATTCCTTTTACAAAATCATAATTTTTCATTTCGCTATTTAAATGCACATTTTTTTTTAATCTGCAGATGAACCCCAATTTATTTTAATTATACTTCTCAACTATCTGATCATATCGCTGTAAACACATGTTGCTCTAAATTCTAAAATTACAAACACACATACGATCAAAAGAAATGTTGATTTTATTGATGCATCTTTATGTACACAATAATACAGGACAAAAAAGAAATTGAAATGAAAAGTAACGAAATAAAGCAGAATACAATAGTTTTACCTTCAAGCCAGTTGTAGATGTAACTATAAAGTCTAGAGAAATATTGCCGATAAATATATCAAACAGCGAATGCAGTTCATTGTCTTTCGACAGGCAAGTTCGGCACAGTTTTTCTATTTTTACTTCAGATATATACTGAACAGAAGCCATTATTTTGTTCCCCTGTTCTCAAGAAAAGAAAACTTTCACTTATCCGTACGCCATTCGAAATCAGGATTTCTTCTCACATGCTAATACTACTGACAGACATAATTAAAGAAATACATTATTACAATTTACAACACGAGCACCAATAAGCACAACTGTGCAGTGTTACCAATACAGACAAATCCATTAGTACTACTTCTATCGGTATTGCCAACGTATGACATAATATAATATAAAAGAAGTCATTGTCTAGACGAATTTCCAGATACTTAAGCAATATTTCTAGTTGTTGTTACAAATTCAGTTTACTTAAAGTACTAAAATAGCCAAATGAAAATCCACTACTAAACCCCCGTATTTAATTGATTAAAACTACATAAAACAACTTAGCGCGAATTTTTACTTATTATCTATATTTAGTCGCATTGTATCCACAGTGGTGCTCTAATAAATACTAGCTCTCTAATATACGTAAATGTAAATCAACATTATGTAAATTAATAGCTAATATTTTTAGATTACAGAAGTTATGTATAATATACCTATTGATGAACCAAAAAATTTGAGAATATGTTTACAAGTCAAATACTATATTTAAAATTAAGTAATTTTAGAAATAAATATATTTTTGTATATTAATCCTTTGTTTTTTTCTACATCGTTCTCCGATTGTGATTAGCCTTGATGCACGGTTTTTCTGGGAACACTCTGATACTGATAAGTAACCCTAATATGTCAAAGAATACATAACAAATTATGTAAAATTATATATAATGAAATTACTAAATAAAATTCTATATTTTAATAAATGTAGTTTTATTTCTTGCTAGATATTATTATATTACATATAAACAGATTAATTTAAAGAGATAAAAAATGCGTGCTACATTAAATATGTGGTAGAAGTGTCATTTTTAAAAAGAAGTTGACAAAGACAGAATGCGGCTAGCCTAAACGCCTAGATCCCACTTTCTTTTCTCCTACATTATTTCTTTATTCTGTTTCATATAACGAAGTATGTTTAAACGCGATGTCTCTTAATATTTGAATCTCAATTCTCGTCCCATAATCGAACTCCGCATTATAATTTTCACTCAAACAAAAACCCATTTCCCTTAAAACAAAGAGATGCAACTTTGTATGCTGCAATTGCTAGTTATACTTATTTTAAAGAAATCTAAATTTACCTTACATTTTTTTACGTTTGTTATAAAAATATATCAAAAGTATAAATATAAGACAGCTTATAGCCAAAACCGTGAAACCATAACAACCGTTAATAAATAATGATTTTTTTCTTACTTTACTATTATTTACTTTGAAATACAGTTATATCATTAATGTATAGCTTGTTCAAATAAAAATTTAAGTACAATCGAAATTGGGTGTTAAAAAACCTCTCAAATATGAATCTTATTTACGTATAACCCGGTATAATAGAATCTACATATTTACAGGTATATCTGGCAATACTGATATTGTCTATCTCGTAGGTGTACGGCTCTATTGATCCCTGTTCATACGAATCGCATGCGTAGACAAGCTATACTAAATCACAGTATTGCCATATGCATTGCACTTACTGCAGGTTTATGTTGATTCGAATATGTTATACTCAGTTCTATTTATATTAAACTAAAATTATTTTACTAAAGATGAACATGATGATATTCATATAATAAAGATAAAAGATACTCAGTACTTTATGAGCACTTTATTTAAATTTTATCTGAATTAAATTTAAATAACCATTTAACGAAACCAAATTTACATAGTTGCGTTTATCATAGCACAAACAAGTTTTTATCTTTGCTGTACCATAATAATGTTAACTGCTCATCGATTCAGTATCTTCCTTCATACAATATTAGATCCTTAAAAGAAGGCATTTCAGCTAGCTAGCAAGATAGGAACGACTATAATGAATTCTATCACCAACGGCTACCATTGTTTTAAATTGTGCCATACTTACCGTCAACTGCTGAGCTATGATCATATTAAATTATTATTAAACGTTATGTTTGTTTATGTATACGATACGATACGTAAACCCCTGTTTTCCTTCAACACTTATACATCCTCTCATTCTGTTATGTTTAGCTTATAATAAGGCATATCTTGCATGTACTATGATTGACATAATACAATATTGATTTTCTATTTAGTCGCTAGTCATTTTTACCGTGCGAAAACGCATTAATGCATACCCTCCCAGCCCGGCGAGACTGTAGTCACCGGGAATACCCACTGCAACCCCACGGTCGTCTGTCGCCTTCCTGGAGCGACGCGGGCTCTTACATGGAATCGCCGCGTCGCCTTGGCTACCTGCCCGGCCTGATGGTAAACCGGGCCCCGTCCTGGCAGCCCAGCGAGCTGCCCTTTCAGACGGCCGGACTGGTGTAATGCGAGGCGGGTTCCCTCGAACCGCCCCTTGCAGTCCGGCTTAGGGTGGCGAAAGCACACGAACGTATCGGCTTCTCCTGCCACCCGGGCGTCTGTATGAGGGAGAGAGTGCCCGATGGGGTCAGCCTCGCGAACCCTTTCTGTAGTCTTCTTCTGCGAAATAACTGTCTCGCAGTGTGTGCTGTACAGTATTCTCCTTCGCACCATACTCGTGGCGCACAGCGGGTGACTCACGGCGTGCAATTCTGTGCATCTACCATCCGAAGCACCCATGCTCGGATAGCATATGCACAAGACGGAATGTCAGGATTTTTTATTTCAACCTGACTTACACTGTTAGCCGTAAGGGTTTTGACAGCTTCACTGAACTTTAAATCTTATAAATTATGAGTTATCAATCACCGTATGTATAAGTCGCAGCCAACTAGCTTAATTAGCTATTCTATTGACTGCCAACAATACACAGTACAATATATTTTCTAAACTCCACTGCAGCGGTCGTAACACGCTGTTTGTTATCACTAGTCCAACCTAACCTATCCCAGCATATACCTTTACTAAAGTGACCATCTCATCGCTATATATTCCGGCTACAAGTTACTTCTATATTACTTATCATTATTGCTTGTTACACGGCCGTTAGTAGAACAACGCTGTTAAGAAAAGAGGCTAGGCTGTTATTTGAATATCTAAAAAAGTTAGTTGGCTGCGAAAAAGTAATGTACTAAATTTGATTTTTTATTTTATAAATTAAAAGTATTTAAAAACTGTAATTCAATTTATTTGAATGAATTTTCTAAATCATACATATATGAATACATATACAATGTTTTGTTTTAAATAAAAGTTGGTCTTTTTTATAACAATGCGTAGATATTATAACACAATAATATTTTAATAAAAATATATGTTTAATAGGATAATATAGATATATATATTTCAAATTTTAGAAAACATTATTTCATTAGCGGCAATGATTGGGTTTGATATTGCTGTTACACTTAACACAGTAAATTGGTTTCGCTTATCTGACAACACCGTAAAGCAGCAACAGGCATAGGTACGCGTTTTAACGTTTGCGCGCATATTAGTCGTATAACAGTTGTTTGCCGTACGTGTTAAAACGTAGGGCGGAGTGAATCTAACCAGTCGCTTTTACAAAAAATATTAGCGTCACGTCTGTTGTGTTTTATTTGTATTTTGTTAATATAAATAATACAGTATTTCTAAAGCTCCGTTAGCACCTGTAAAGCTGCATTCTTCTCGACTTCATATGACAATCTAGGAAATTAATTCGAGGGAAACAGTGCTGGAATTTTCTGTTATTGGAAAAACTGGTGAGTAATATTTTTCTATGAATTATGTCTTCATGCTTTTAATTAATTTTTTTCGCCTATATAAATATTTATTATGTAATGTACACGCCGTCAACATTTATCCACTAGAAAAATATTATATCTACTTTATTGCAATATTTACTAAACTGCAACGAGTGTATGCAACGAAGATATCATACACGAATTTATCTTCGTTCGCGTATTTAGATCACAACTCGAGATAAGGATGTTTTACAAAAGCTGCGCGTTATTATTTTCACGGTGCAACTTCACTACGTCCAACAAATGCTATGGATGTATGTAAAAAATGCGACAAGTGTTATTTATTCATTTATAACGCAGAAACTGATATATTACTAATGACATTTCCTCAATAAAATATTAAAATCACTTGCGTATAAATGTACAATAATCAAAACAAACATCGAGCTGCGCGTATTTCTCATACATTTATTTTGATCTTTATTCATTCATCATGATTCATTCCTATTTGATTTGTACAAATTAACAAACATTCTAAATATAACAATTTATGTTAGATTACGATGAGTTTTCTCGCATAGAAACAATGGCGTTCCCACCCACCTGAACTGTCTGGACCCGAAACTGGTCGATTGAGGTGTATGACGCATGTGCGTGATCTTACGCTTGCGCAGGTCAAGACCAATCTTGAATATATTTCTATATACAGGTGTCCCATAAATCAATCTAAAGCCGAAGTCTGCGTACTGTCGTTTACAGGAGGGTCACTCTAGTGTCCAGGAACTCCGCTTCAAGGTACGTGAGTTCGAATCTAGTCACCTGCAATGAGCTTGAGCTTTCGGTGAGGGGAAACATCGTGAGGAAACTTTAGTATGGTGGTAGGGCTATTTCTAATGCCCACCTGGCTAGCAACCACCCTCAAGTTAAAAATCTGCCGCCAAATATCACTAGGTATGTACGGCAATTGCATTTGAGAGTCAGTCCCTCCTATAAAGACTGGCAACGCACCTTTGATGCCGCTGATGTTGTGTGTCCATGGGCGGCGGTGATCACTTACCATCAGGTGAACCGCTTGCTCATTTGCTTTCTATGTCTAAAAAAAAGTATTTTTTTTATAGGGAATACAATATTTATAGTCATAGTAATAGAAAGAACACGATAGGGTTCATAAACTTCATTTATTTTAAAATGAGTTACATACATTCTTTTTAATAATTATCTCGGGTTAGCCGCTACCTGCCCCTTCATCCGATAGCGGTCTGACATTGATTTATGGGACACCCGTATGTGTATCAACAGTTACTCCTAGACTACGTACCACTTGATGTTCACAACGCTCATGATCACGACCGCGGGTTTCTCCGGGCTACATATTTCAATGATTAACTCAATTGGAATACAGTATAGGCACTGCCCCGCGCTCTTGCAAACTGGGTAATTTTATATAGTTAAGGTCAGTATGGCCATAATCTCATCTGATGTTAAGTGACGATACGGTCCAAGTTGGTAGACAAACTAAACCTGTGGAGAAACCGGCTCTCAAATGCAACTGCCGGAACACACCTATTGGTATTTGGCGGCAGATTTTCAATTTGAGGGTGGTAGCTAGCTAGGCGGGCATTAGAAAAAGCCCTACCACCATGGTATGGTTTCCTCGCGATGTTTTCCTTCACCGAAAGTTTTTTAACTCACGTCCCTTGACGCGGAGTCCGTACATTCTATCACTGAACTGTAATCGTTTCAAAAGGCAAAAGGGCATTTGCCCGGGGCCAAAATGAGGGGAAAAGCCGCGGCAGCCGTTTTGGTTGTAAATATAGATATGGTAAATTTTACCAACAATAAGAAAATTTCGTATTTCAGTCCGATCGTTTGCTAAACATGTATATTGTTTATGTGATATATATGTTAACAATATATTGGAATTTCGAAAGGGTGCTGCTTGAACTTATTTCATCAATCGGTGCTATGAATAATATATGGTACTTCTCTAATCAATGAAAAAGTATATTAATATTATAAAGCGGAAAAAATTATTTGCTTGCTTGAACGCGCTAATCTTCGGAACTACCAGTGGATTTAACAATATTTATTTATTTATTGGTAGAGCAATAATTAACGAATGCTTTATAATATTTAACATTACACTACCACCGTAAGAAGAAGTGTACTGAACAAAATGTATTGAAAATTTTTACAAAAATGGGCAAAAATGATGAATTAATTTTTAGTTCCACGCGAAAGAAGTCGCGAGCACAGCTAGTATTATATACAATTGATGTAAATTCAGAATATTAGCTATTAGTTTATATATATAATAGCTGACCTAGCTGACCTTATTCTGCCTTTTCGAGTAGTCAATCAAATCGACTACGGCGACATCTGTCTCGTTATGATCACTTGTCGAGATAAAAAGTATCCTATCTCTTAAGTAGGGTCAAACTGCACACAGTGTACAAAATTTGATTAAAATCGGTTCAGTATTATAGGAATTCATCGCGGACAAACATATACATATAAAGAAAATCGTTGATTTACATTTACGTAGGTAAGACTTTTGTGGTTTACTTACTTAACACTGCGAGCTAGAAGAGCTCGTGCACCATATAAAGGGACTAATGGAGGTATATATGTAACACCAAAACTATAAGGTCCACGGTCAATTAAATACAAACATCAAAAGAATGTGGTTAATTAATGATTTTTATTACAAAACCACAAGACGTAGACCATTGTTCATAATTAAATACGACTAGTTTTAAATGCGGCTTTGCTCGCGTCGATGGTTAAAATTTTGCTAAATCTGTTATGCCGAGCGAACCATTATGACTATATTCCTAAGACTAACGCGTTCAAACAAAAAACCAAACACACTTTTTCATTTTATATTAGTAAAGTAGATACGTACATAACACATTCTTTCCTTCCTTTACCTTGGAGGAAAATTGTGCGGGGCAGTCCGTACGGTGCGCGACAGGAATGTTCTAGAAAACCTAACTGTTTTTACAATCCGGCCAGGCCTTATAGTATGCAGATCAGCAGCTAGCCAATGGCGAGAGGTGCGAACCTTGAAAATGTGATGAGAGCACCATATCAAATAATTCCTCAGAATTCCTGAGGAGAATGAGCAGAATTGCTGAATTACTTCTCCATAGCTCAAAAAAAAAGAAAAAAACGCGGAGCATGTTCCTTTGGGAAACTTTTGGCATGTAATGACAAGATACTAGTCCGAAACTGTCAGATCGAAAACTAACGAAAATCTTTTTCATAGTTTTAGGTGGTATACATTAAATACAGTTTTATTCAATTTACTCCTGAACCATAAGCCCAATCTAAAAAGTAGATAGATTTATTTATATCCCTTTATTTATTAATAGGGTTTGTAATATTACGACTATATTTTTTTTTAGTGCCCTTTGTTCAACCTCTTCTACAGAGACGATACAGATACGGCGTTACGGCTGTCCATAGACGATAGTAACCATTTACCATCATATGCGCAGTCTGCTTGTTTGCTGCCTATAGCACTAAAAAAAAACCATACGGAAATTATAAAACTCTGATCATGACCTTTATATATTAACGTAACAGAAATTATTCCAAAACGTACAATAAATATATCTATAAATTCATATTTCAAGTAATTTGAATTAATAATACACATAAATGATTATATTACGTATAAACGCATGCAAAAATTTTTATTTATGCCCTCCGTAACTATAAACATATATTATTATGTCAATAATAAAAACGATTTTCATAAAAAGATGCTAATCTCGACATTTACTATTTTTCAAATAAATAATATCGTATTAAAAAAAAAAAACTTAAAGCTTCCATGGCCAGAAGCACATATGACATTTCCAAGTAATATAATATTTATATTTAACGATATTTTTTTTAATTTTTTGTAACTTTTATAAAAAAAAAAAAAAACATTCGTGCCGTGGGGAAAGATTAGCCAGCCAGTAAAGTGAAAATCAGTACTGTGCAGAAGACCGGCGTGACTTAACGACTAGAAATCTTGATAAACTGGTCACCCCATATTTTAGACTCAATAAGACCAGTAAATGTTTTTTGGGTAATAGTGGTGGTAGGTTTTATAACAAAGTCCCAAAGCACGTTACTGATTTGCCGGATATTAAGTTCAACCACCATGTCAAGCGGGTTTTAATGTCAAAAGGCTATTACAGGGTGGATCGATATGTGAACGGTGATGTCTGTAATTGCCACCCGCTAAAACCTATTGTAAATGTGTTTGAAAAAAATATATAACTAGATTGAGTTTCTTGCCGGATCTTCTCGTTGTCTGGGTTATTTTCCGAAGCGGTGGTAGTTTAGACATTCATAACCACCTTCCGAGGGTCTAAATTGAATCGTTTTTTTATGTCTGCGCAGGGTGCACCGGGAGTACTCGAGTTACGTCACTTGTGGATACTCTTTTCTTGCACCCCACTTTTTTTTTATTGAAAAAGTACCCTATGTGCTTTCCCGCAGTCCCTGACAACGTGTATGCAAAATTTTAATGTTAACCTCTTTAGTAGTTATGACGTGTAAGAGTAATAAACCAGCACGTTTAAATTTACATTTATAACATTATATAGCTGTTTTTCAAGATTTCACGTACAAATAAAAATTATATAAACACTAGCGTTTACCTGCGGCTTCGCTCGGGTTTATATTGATTTTGTCAAACAAATCGGATGACGAAATAAAAAGTTTCATACAAAGTTTATCCCTCTCTTTACCCAACTTCCAATAAGTTTTCGCAAGAAAAAGTACCCTATCACCGTCTCCAGGTTTCCATCATCGCTATACCAAAGTGTATCGAAATCGATTCAGCGGTTTAGGCGTGAAAGCGTAACAAACAAACAAACTCACTTTCGCATTTATAATATTAGTAATGATATTTGCCCGTTTTTGTAACTTTTTTCAGTACGGCTTCGTTCCTATTGTTGGTAGCGTGATGTTAAATGGCCTTAGGCTTCCGTCAATGAATGATCTATCAAATACAAAGTTAATTTTTGAAATCCGACTGGTAGTTCTTAAGATTAGCGCGTTCAAACAAACAAACAAAGTGTTCCATTTTATAGTATTAATATAGATAGACGTTGGTTGACCGACTCATTAACGCCTAACTGAAATGACTGAAGCTTAAAACAAGAAATTTAAACTGTAATTTCCTTTTGCGGCTTAGAGGTTCAGTAAGAAGTGATTAAATCACTATTTAAATCTATGTTCTTCAAATAATCGTCTCCTACACTGACCAGCTCATACTTCTGGTTTTCTACACTCTTCTTTCTATGTACAATCTATTCTTCTATGAAACGCACTCCCACTAGATATAAGGATGTCAACTAATCGATTGAGCTTCAAAGCCAAGCTACGTTTGTTTTATAAGTCTCTTTTGCCTGAATTAGTTCATTAAACTCTTTCATTATGTTTCACGTGTATTGACATAATTTGTCTCTTAAAATCAGGTGAGATTATGATCATTACGATAAGCCTTAGCTTTAAAAAATAGTGATGATCTGCCCAGGTTGGTGGACACGTTAAACCTGTGGAGGCACTGGCTCTCAATCCAACTGCCGGAACACACCTATTGGTATTTGGCGGAAGATTTTCATCTTCTGGGTGGTAGTTAGCCAGGCGGGCATTAGACAAAGTCGTACCACCGTCCTATGGTTTACTCACGATGTTTTACCTCACCGAAAGCTCAAGCTCATTGTAGGTGGATTCGAACTCACGTCCTTGACGCATAACATAATATATTTTTATAAATCAGTAAGCGAGTTAATTATTATGCTAACTATAATTGTTAGGTAGAGATTTCCGAAGTCGCAGACGCTAGATAATTTAGTGTGAATAAATTATATAAACCAGAACATTAAAAAAAATCACTATAACAAGTGGAAAAATACATGAAGTTAACCTTTTTTAATTGTTGAGATCGGCAAAATATATATCTGCCGCCGTATTGACTGTATTATAGAATTTTAAGTTATAAATAAAAAAAAGGTATAAAATGAAAATCTGGTATTCAAATTTTTATCTAGACAATTATTGTTACATTTGGTGCTTGATAAAACTTAATTATCTTTTCAAAATCGTTAATCGGTTACTACAACAGTATGGAATACGTAGCATATTTCTAATTTAACAATTATACATGTATATGGTTTTAATTTTGACTGAAGTCAAATGCAACATCATACTTCATATAATACTATTATTATAAATGCGAAAATGAAATTTGTTTGTTACCCTTTCACGCGTAAACCGCTGGATCGATTATGATGAATTTTGGTATAAAGATAGATGGAGACGGTGATAGGGTACTTTTTTTTCGCAAAAAACTTATTGGAAGTGGGGTAAAGAGAGGGATAAACTTTATATGAAACTTTTTATTGCGTCATCCGATTGGTTTGACAAAATCAATATAAACGCCAGCGAAGCCGCACAAAAAAACTGGTACTTTATATTATAAATGCGAAAGTGAGTTTGTTTGTTACGCTTTCACGCTTAAACCGATTGATCGAATATGATGAATTTTGGTATAGAGATAGATGGAAAACTGGAGACGGTGATAGGCTATTTTTTCTTGCGAAAAACCTATTGATAGTGGGGTAAAGAGCGGGATAAACTTTGTATGATTTTTTTTATTGCGTCGTCCGTTTTGTCTAACGTAATTAATATTAAAACCGCACGTAAAATCTAGTAATTCACAAAAGTATCTAAGAATTTCATAACCTAAATGCGACGCACAGCAAAAAGGCGATAGTAGGTAATTACAGAATGTAAATACGAGCTAAGTAATTACAACATCCTTAGACAGGACCTTCGGTGAGACGTTTGAGCCGCCCTTCTCTTGCAAGTCCACGGTATGCACACATGCGGCCTATACTATAAATGCAGTTCGCCCGTAGTTTATAGAGGTCTGCAGAAAGGCCAAATAAGGCATCATTCGAAGAATTTCACGGTTGGTTGAAGTCCATGGCTGCCTACTACAGAAACTGGAAGCAAAACTAAATTGGGTCTCAGCATCTGAAAAGAGTGGAGAGAGTATAGGGTCAATATAAGGCAATTGAATCTAATCACTCAAATTAAGGTGCTTATGAAGGTCAAATTTACCTCCGGTTCGGAAAATAAACATGTCATCCAGAAGAACAGGCAAGAAACTCAATCTGGTTGTATTTCATTTCAAGCACATATTAAAAAAACGAAATATATTTATAATAGTTATTAGAGGAAGCACAGAGAAGTGTTAATTGCAAGCATTACCATTGATTACATCCCTATTTGTAATAGCCATTTTGACATCAAAACCCGGTTGACATGGTGCTTGAACTCATTATCCGGCAAAGTGGTAATCTGGAACTTTGTTATAAAACTTACATAAAAACTGTTACTGGTCGTACTGAGTCTAAGATACAGGGTGACCCATGTGTTGGGGTGTTTAGTTAGTCTCTATAGCCAGCCCAATACCGAGCAAGAGGCAGCCCAGTAAATGAATTTTAACCACGTTAACAATAAGATAACTCAACAAACAAATTAACAAATTTCTGAGAGTCTACTATAGATTGTCCTCAATCTATGAGTATGATAAACTTTGACACCAAAATTATTTCATACCCAATTTTGTAAAAACACTCTTTGTCAACAAACAACCTAATAGTTAAAATGTATCGCTCATGCAACAACATAGAATGTTATAACACTAATAACATCAATATTGAGTTAATAGACCATAACTTACTTGAATTTAAATGACACGCAACTAAATGATACTTGTCATTACTAAATATTCCGATTTTTACTCAGTAATATGAAAATACTAAAACTAAATGAACTCGTTGTGTATATTTCTATTTTGATTATAAACAAACAAAACACCAATGCAATACCGTTATTAATATATATATATATATATATATTCAATAATTTATGATCTGTTATCAGGACCTTAATTAATAAATAAATACTTACAATTATAAATATGGAATAACTACTCGCTTATCGCTATTTAAAGTTCATTGAAATCAATAAAATATACAATAACATGTTATTTCGCCATTAGTGATTAACTGGAATAACAATATGAAACCTAAATAATTTCAACTCTATAAGGAGTTTTTTGTTATTTAAATGTACAATATACAGAGCTTAAAAAAGTACTGTAAATCTGTAAAGCCACATATCAACCAGTCTATAGTGATACTAAAAAAGGATTTACCGCTTCATTCATATTCACATATATTCGATTCAAAAGAGTCGTGTGCGCTGAGTGAAAGTGTTCAGACGGGCATCAAGTAAAGGCAACTTTCTCTAAGATCTCCAGCAACACGTTTATATATATATATATAGTCTCGAGGAAGCTTATCTGTTATCGATACGTGAACACTTATTATTACAACATAGTGTGATTTGCAGCGATTATTATATCAACTATAACCCGCCCGCAGGTTTTGTTTTACACTTGGCTGTTGTCAATAACTCGAGTGCAGCTCCACCTATTGCGCTCAGGCATCACATAAAAACCATCTCTATGAATAATTTGGCATGATGGTAGGGTCTTTTTTAATGTCCAACTAACTAGTTACGACCCTCAATTGGAAAATCTGCCGCCAAATACCAATAGGTGTCTTCCGACAATTGCACTTGAGAGCCAGTCCTTCTCCTAGGCTTAGCGTGTCCACCATCTAGGCTCAGTTAACATCAGGTGAAATTGTAGCCACAACGCTAGACCTATGAAGTATTAAAATTAACACACATAGTACGTTTCAACTCTATCAATCAAATCAAATCAATTTTCGCGCTCATCGCTAAGACGCTAGCGGAATTTAGCGACTTCATACATGTATAAAAATCTTGCGTACGTCTGTTAGTAATCGTATAACTTCTAAACGAGTTTACTGATGAAAGTAAAATTCATATAATATATTTATTTTATCAAGACTACGAATCATAACTATTACATGGTATAGATGACGCTGTGGTCGAGTTATTCACTACTGAGAGAGGCAGAACAACGTCTGTCGATCCGGCTAGTGTGATATAATTTAAAGAATTAGCTGCTTGATTAACATTCCCTTCACCCCAAAAAGCCCGGCGAAACTGTAACAGCTTCTACGGATAATAACATACGTCCTTGCGAAAAAAAAAGGGTTGATTAGACTTCTCAACGCACACTGTAAACTACTGCAGTTAGAAACATGACAACCCCATGAAAAACTTCCATAACACTATACTTGATTTTATGGGAACGATTTCCCTTCTTTGATACGTATAAGTAATTGTAGTGTTAACTCCATTTACCGACAAACTGCTTAATGGTCTATATTATTCAACTTTAGTTGCTTTACCTTGTTGTCTCTGTATAACATCACTCTACCACCAATAGGAGCAAAGCAGTACTGAGAAAAGTTACAAAAACGAGCCAAAATGGTTAAATATTGTTTCGTTCTAAGCGAACAAAGTCGCAGGCACAGCTGATATATGAATATATTACCTTCATGTAAAATTAACGATAGAGCCAGCGCACGCCATAAAAGCTTCCATAAAGATTTTTCTTTCCATTTTTTGTTAGTTTTATCAATACGGCTTTGCTCATATTGGTTAACACCAAGGCATGATTGGTAGTTTGATGATAAATAGCCTAAAGCCTTTCTCAGTAAATGCTATATCAACTACGAAAATATTTATTGAAATCCGACTGGTAGTTTCAAAGATTCGCGCGTTCAAACAAATAAAGAAGCATTTCCGCTCTATAATATTATAATAAACATAGACAAGGCCGGTTTTTTTTAATAGTTAATAAGGTTTAGAGTTATAGTCATAATTTCACCTGAGCTTTAGTGACGATACAGCCCAAGATGGTAGACACGCTAAACCAAAGGGGGAACTGGCTCTCAAGTGCAACTGCCGGAACACACTTATTGGTATTTGAAGACAGATTTACAACTTGAGGGTGGTTGCTCGCAAGGTGGGCATTAGAAAAAGCCCTACCGCTGTGCTATGGTTTCCTCACGATGTTTTCCTTCACCGAAAGCTCAAGCTCATTTTAGGTGGTTTCCAAACTCACGTCCCTTGACGTGAAGTCGGACACACTACCACTGAGCTATCATCGCTTCAAATTATACCTATAACTATGTGACATTATTGCATATACCGTTTATTAATTCTACTCGATTTCACATCAAACTATTATATTTCGAAACAACAAACATATTGGCAATTATACAAAAAGTTCAAGTAAACCATAAGTGTGTTAAAATCGGCGAAAGTTTTTTTACGACAGCCAAACACTTATGGTTCAGACTGGCATATTGTGGTGACGTTTTACATTCAATGTTTTTCAATCTTTATTTATTTAATTCTCGAAACGCAGCGGCAGTTCCGAGTTTGTCTAACTAAGCATAACGGAATGTATGTCACGAAGACTCTGAAGTATTCCTAAAGAAATTCATTTTATTAATTGTATTAATACATTAAAAAAAAAAACAATTATATAATAGCGTCCTATCAGAGATTGACGCGGGATACAAATTGAATTTTGCTGAGTATTATCGAAGTCAAAAATAATTCCAACAATTCAGATGTAAACGCAATAAGACGTTCCACGTTACTTACCACGGTCGTTGCAGTCGCGGCGAAAATACACTAATGACTACGTTATTTTCACTCCCGCAAGACGTATCGGGGCGAGTGAACCCATACTCCATTCCACTTGAGCTAACGAGTGTAACGCTCGTTAGCTAGTGGAACGGGAAAACCGGTGTCGTGATCGCTAAATACGTAGCTTAAGAGGGCACATTTAGACGTCCAAACGCACTCTCGTTTAACCGTGAAGATTATTTTACTTTTATTTCCATAGTTTTTCTAATTATTTTGAAAGTGCTTAGACTTTTTAAATACAAGCTGTGTCGGCGACTACGTTCGCGTGGAACTTAAATTTTATCTAATAATTTTCATAAAAAAAAATAATTATATACCCTATGTTACTCAGAGTTAATGTAGCATTCTAATGGTGAAAAAAATTTTGAAATCGGTCCAATAGCTTTTGAGATTATTCGTTACAAACAAAAATACAAATCTTTTCTCTTTATAATATTAGTATAGACTAACTCTGCTCGCGACTTCGTCCTCATAGAATTAAATATTACTTAATAATTTCTGCCCGTTTTTGTAACTTTTTTCAATACCGCTTTGATTCTAACGGTGGTAGCGTGATATTAAATAGCCTAAGGCTTTCTTCAATGATTATTCTATCAAATACAAAAATAATTTTGTAAATCCCACTCGTAGTTTCTAATGGTAGCGCATTCAAACAAATAAACAATTTTTTTCAGCTTTATAATATTAATTTAGTTTTATATAATTTAACGAACACACAGAGATGAAGTCACTTCCAGACAGTAATAACGTTCACATAATCACCCACTGTAATACAAACTTGAGACAATACAATTTGCTTGGCATTAATCTTTGAACCTATTTACCTGCAAATGCGCTGTAGAATCGCATAAAAAGTTCTTAAGACAACCAAATATTATTATTACCTAAATAAATGTTATCTATATTCATTTTATAACGCGGAAAAGTTTGTTTGTTTGAACGCGTTAATCTTCGGAACCACCTGGCGGATTACAAAAAATATTTTCCTATTAGATAGTGCAATCATTTTGGAAGGCTTTAGGCTATTTACCATCACGATACCACGAGTAAGAGCAAAACTGTATTGAAAAAAGTTACTAAAACGGGAGAAAATGAATAAAATTTAGTTTCATGCGAACGAAATCACATGAATAGCTAGTATATAAATAATTTTAAAAAAGTATGTACTTGATTTCTCTGACACTAAAGTAATGGTAAATCTTTATTTAAATGGTTTACTTTCAAAGTTTCTAAAGCGTGATCTTAAGTGACAATTTGGCCCCGGTTAGTGGACGCACCAAATCTAGTGGAAGGACAGCTGGCTCTCAAGTGCAATTGCCGGAACACACCTACCGTTATTTGGAGGCAAATTTTCAACTTGAGGATGAGACTTAGCCAGACGGACATTAGTAAAGGTTTAACACCATGCTATGGTTTCATCGCGATGTTTTCCTTCATCAAAAGTCCAGGTTCATTAAAGGGATTCGATCGACCTTAAGTATATCGATATCAAGTCCGTTCACACGGCCAACTGAATTATCATCTTTTCAACGACATGCTCGGGCTACGTGATAGAAACAAGAAAATATGTTGATTTTTTTTTAAGTTCATATGAATACTAACTTTATGTAGATACAAATACAACTCTTTTTATTATATCAATCATGTTTTAATTATATTTCGTATTGGGCTCGCTCAGCTCGTACTGTTTTAATTAATTAATGAGCCATATAAAAATGTATATAATTACCTCTGAAATTATCGATAGAAGTGAAATTAAGAATAATATTAATGACTAGCTGTGCCTGCGACTTCATTCGCGTGGAACTAAAATATTTAATCTCGCATCGTCATTCAAACTACTATAACTTTTGATAGAGTTAACCGATTTTAATTAAACAAAGACTAAATGTAACTCGACGATTCAGTTTATGATTTCCTTGGTGTCGTTTTATCATAAACGTTGTACTTTAGCATGACTGATGCGTGAATAAACAGACATTTCTGAAATTGACGAAAATGTATATTATTACTTATTCTTAGTCACTTGGCGGAAGGTTTACAACTTGAGGGTGGTAGCTACCCAGGCGGGCATTAGAAAAAGCTCTACCAGACGATCCCGACTAACACGCGGTTTAGAATCCTTGGAACTACGTAGGGACATAGGATCTCTCTGTGTTTTCTACCGCATGTACAACGGGAAGTGCTCTGAGGAACTATTTGATATGGTGCCCTCATCACAGTTTCAAGGCCGCACCTCTCGCCGTTGGCTAGCTGTTCATCCGTATACTTTAAAACCTGGCCGGGTTGTGAAAACAGTTGGGTACTCTAGAACATTCCTGCCGCGCACATTAGATCTTTGGAACTAAGAAGTACCACCATGCTATGGTTTTCTCACGATGTTTTCCTTCACCGAAAACTCAAGCTCATTGTAGGTGCTTGGATTCGAACTCACGTCCCTTGACGCGAAGTCGTACACACTACCACTGAGCTATCACCGCTTTGATTGTTTTACTTCCGTCATGTGGTCTTAGCAGACATTGCTTTTTTTGTTCGCAAGTCAGTGAATTGAGCGCATGGTGCCTTGATACTGATACATATTTTAATGTCAAGTAGACTTTCTGAATGCTAATTGCAAGAAATAGATCTGTTACATGTTCGCTATAGATAAAGATTTAGAACTGCATTGATCTTTTATAGTTTATAAGTTTAGCGTTGTGACTACAATCTCACCTGATGTTAAGTGACGATGTGTCCCAAGATGGTGGACACGCTAAGCCTAGTGGAGAGACTGGCTTTCAAGTTTAACTGCCGGCAACACACCTATAGGTATTTATACAGATTTTCAACTTACAAGTAGTAGCTAGGCAGGCGGGCATTAGAAAAAGCTATACCACCATGCTATGGTGGGATCACAATGATTTTCTTCACCGGATACGAGGATCATTGCAGAGATTCGAACTCACGTCCACCGACGCAGCGTCTGTGCACATCACTAACTGAGCTATCATCGGTTCAAAATCGTTTCTGTTATCCCTTATGCAATGAATTACATTTGTTTGTGTTTTATTTAGGGATGCTAAAACAATAGACGCCTTTCGTTGCCGGGACGGCAGTCGGTTAACTATAGAAGTGAATGTAGATAGATACCTGGCATAGATAATTCTTAAATAACGTACGATGCCCGTATGTAGGTCATTGTAAGATGCAATAAACATCGTAAGATTTGACTAAGCCATTTTAATAGTTCTGTACCGTTTCTTTCGAAATACTTGTTTTGAAATGTTTGTTTTACATCGGCACGTCTAATTGAAGACACTGTATGTGATCGTAAACATAAGTAATATTACAACCATCACCAAAGGAACGATGATAACGTGCAACAGCAACGGGTTTTTATCATAGTACATGGCATTAGCATTCGGTTTGTTCCGCCGAATGTTGGCTGATCGAGAAAGTGCTTCAGCCTATGCGTTAAGTCAACTTATAGCGATGATGGCTCAGTTGGTAGTGTGTATAGATGCCGTCTGAATGGACGTGAGTTCGAATCCCCATCGCAGGGATTCATGTACTGAGCAGTGGCGCCTGAACGTTGTTGAAGGAAAAGATGGTGATGAAACCAGAGCATGGTGGTACGGCTTTCTCTAATGCCCGCCTAGTTAGCCACCACCCTTAAGTTAAGAATCTAGCGCCAAATATATATAGGTGTGTTCTGGCAGTTGCACTTGAGATCCAGTCCCTCCACTAAGCTAAACAAAGGCACAATTCTGGACCACATCAGGTGAAATTCTAGCCGTAACACTAAATCTATAAAGTATTTCAATATAATATAATGTATATATATATATATATATATGTATTAAGACCATGCAGTAATAATAAAGCTATAAAGTATTTTTTATAAAGTATGGGCTTTCAGATCTAAAGCTGACTGAATGATAATCTCATTTACACGGGTATTGAACAGGTAAACGACCGCAAAGTAACACAGTTAAACATATCACAGCCTAACTCTCTTCGATTTCGTTAATAATTATTATTCATTTATTCACAGTAATCCTCCGGACAAATTACTTTAACCTATGGAAAACCCATAAGTACTTCTAAGCGCTCCCTCAAATTTAAAGTGCTTAACTGATTACCTTGACATGTCCTCAAATGGCTTCATGAATAATTTAAACGCTGCACGGCATCACGTCGGCTTTTGCACAATCCCTTTTCACGCGTAGTTAAATCTAACTACCCATTTTCCCGGATATTCTTTTAGTTGTTCGTTTTATTTAGAGACCTAATACTTACTATGCTGATAATACTCGGATGGTAAAATATCTTGTAAATTTTGAGAGTTCAACAACACTTTAGCAAAATGTTGATTGTCTTGTCAATGCTGTACAAGGAGATTTTATAGCAACTCACAAATCAGGCTACTATTTATCTATATACTATTATTAAAGCGGAAAAGTTTGTTTGTTTGAATGTGATAATCTGAAAAACCACCGATCGGATTAAAAAGGTATTATTGCATTTGATATAGCAAATATTGAGCAATGCGTTAGGCTGTTTAATATCACGCCACCGCCAAAGGAGCAAAGCTGTATTGAAAAAAGTTAGAAAAACCGGCAAATTTGTAAAACCATTGTTTTTTATATAGTTAAGGCTTAGCGTTATGGCCATAATCTCACCTGATCTTAAATGACGATATGGCCCAAGTTGGTAGACACGCTAAACCTATGGAGGGACTGGCTCTCAAGTGTAACTGCCGGAACACGCCTATTGGTATTTGGCGGCAGATTTTCAACTTAAGGGTGATAGCTAGCCAGGCGGGCATCAGAAAAAGCCCTACCACCCTGCTATGGTTTCCTCGCGATGTTTTCCTTCACCGAAAGCTCAAGCTCATTGTAGGTGGTTGGATTCGAGCTCACGTCCCTTGACGCAAATTCCTTCACACTACCACTGAGCTATCACCGCTTTAAATTAATACCATTTAATAGATCCACGCGAACGAAGTTCCGGTACAGCTATTATGCATAATGGACATCACTTTATTCAGCGTAATTTCCAAACTATATCAGGAAAACTATCTATTAAGTTTATGCATGCCAAA
The DNA here is from genome assembly GCA_039707435.1 of Actias luna. Classification (NCBI taxonomy): domain Eukaryota; kingdom Metazoa; phylum Arthropoda; class Insecta; order Lepidoptera; family Saturniidae; genus Actias; species Actias luna. Next base: position 18,231,802 of record JAZHAC010000001.1, on the reverse strand, counting down.
GTTTATTAAGTAAAACAACCAAAACTTAATGCATTTGCTTACCACCAAAAACTTCATTCGTTTTCTCTTACCATATAAGACATTACAAGACCAGTGTCAAATGACACATTGTGAAACACCTTATGTTAAGAAAATAGCATGCTTGACTAGTTACAAATCCATGACACGTAGTTTTGTGAATCTTGTGATAAGTGAATACTGGTATTCTATATAGGTTATGATTTCCAGAACATTTATCATAATACTCATCACAGCCAAAGTTAACGTTAAACAGAGAACTTAACGTTATTGAGTAGTTATGACGTCTTTCTGTTCGAAAATGTTTGAAGCGATGGTAGTATGGCTGTGTACGGATGCCGCGTCAAGGGAAGTGAGTTCGAATCTATCTAAAATGATCTTGAGCTTTTGGTGAAGGAAAACATCGTGATGAAACCGTAGCATGGTGGTACAGCTTTATCTAATGGCCGCTTGGCTAGCTACCACGCTAAAGTTAAAAATCTACCGGCAAATGATTATAGGTGTGTTCCAGGAGTTACACTTGAGAGCCAGTCCTGTCACTACGTTTAACTTGTACACCATCTTGAGTCTCATCCTTACTAAACAGCAGATGACATTAGGGCCGTAATGTTAAACCTTATCTATATTTAAAAAAAATCCTTAGTAAGTAGTAAAACAGAAATGGATGATAAAAAATCAAAATGAGAAACTAATATGATCGATCTCTACTTACGAATTATTTTAGGAATTTTTACTTCTATAAATTATTGTAGATAAACGCTTTCGTTGCCACTATATATTAATTATGCTATTGGTTGGTGCATCCTTCATCCGCCGCCCTTCCCAGCATATATCTTACGTCAGATAGCGCTGTGTCCGTACTCGAAATATTAACCCTGGGTATGCATTACGTCGCGCATTTCGTAATCATTAAAGTATTGTTTTGTTCGCTTTGTTGTGAAAATTGGACGAGATACCGGAAGAGGAGGCACTCAGCGAAGACAAAGGTATTGTGCATTCTTTCCTTATGCTTCTATATTCTTCAATATGCTATGCAGTATTGTTCTTCGATTTTTGCACCAACCTTAGCTTCAACCGCGTAAATACGCTTATAAGTGATATATGACTTTATCCTTTTTTATAATTATGCATCCTACTATTGATATTTTTATTAACATATTAGAAATATTAAACAGTTATCATTAAATGTACTGTTGTAACCAATTTGCCTTTACGCATCTGTGCCAGCAGCAAGTTCAGTGGGAAAGTTTTGCCAGTACCTTCTAGCATATTCAAAAAAGAACCATGTCCGCCAATTTCCGGTCCGTCCGGTTTGTTATTAGATTGAAAATTTTCCCTTTACTCCGGTAGTAATAGGGGGTAGGTTTGGGTGACTTAAGTCCCCAAGGCGACAGTATCATAACTAATCTTCCTGACTAAATCAGTAATCAGCCCTTCCATTCTTTGTGGGTTAGGCATATTGAAATCGGACAGCAGGTACCCCACCATCGAAGTTTTTTTATAGATTTTAAGTAGTTTAACACACTTCTCACAGGTCGGTGGAATGGTTGGTACTAAATGAACATTATATGCCACGCCCCTATATGAGATTAATTACGCTATTCCCATGCTGAAAAACCTTGCACTGCATTTCTCATCTAAAGAAAACGTTATCGACGGTGTTAAAGATGAAACGAGAAGGAAAAAAAATGGCATTCGTCCAGTATCTACTGCTAAACTGAAAGTTAATTATGTGGCTAATGTCGACTGGAGCCAAGTGAACCCGACCCAGCATCACCGATCCGAGCGTGATGGTTAACTTTCGTTCACGGTAAACGATAAAATGCTTTCACTTTACAAATGATCTGTATACACATATAAGCATATCAGACACTACAATTATTTAAAATTAACTAATTATTTTAGGTCGAATACAAATAGCCATAAGTTGTCATGAACCGTTAACATTCATTTGCCTGTATATGATGACCTCTTTGCTAATACATAGCATAGTAACAATATTATAAGTAACCATCGAAGGATTTCGATCTAGTCTGACCTGTTTATGTCTACTCACCATAACGGGGTAGTTGTGATAATGCTAAAAAATTACGGTTGATGATTTAATAACATATATATTTATTACACATAGAAGATACTCGCTTAGATAGGTTCAGGATAGATATATATCAGACAGCAAAATGTGTAATATTGTATTTTGTAATGTAAACTTTAATAAAAAAACGGAGTATGCTTAAGACAACACTACTGAAGTTTAAACCTCTTCAAGCCGAGGTTAATAATATTGACTATAACGTATTATATAAAACGTATTGACACGACACATACGGTGTTTATGTCGGTACTGAATGCGACTGATGCGTCATGCTCTCTAATGTAGCGCACGCTAAGTGAGTATAGCACTGACAAGTTGACTATATAACATATATCTCGTTCCCTCGACACACGGATAAGCGTTACATAGCGGTGTGTTTCCACTGAGACTCATACAATACTTAAAAAAAACTGTTTTCTTAGGAGGTTAATTTGGATTTACATTGAATAGAAAACACGAATCGATGAAGGAATAATGTAACATTTTTAATATTTTTATTTTTCACTTTTAAACAGGCAAACTGTGTAAATGGCGTGTATGTATAAGATTTTAATTTAAAATCAAAATTAATTGTATAACCATGTTGCGGATAGCTTATATTAGTTGTAGAATAGGGTTATCTAATGGGAAAACAAGAAATAACACGATATTTGTGGTGTATATCTTAAAATGAATACACGAACACTAACATAGAATGGTGTAAAAAAATCATTCGAATAGTAAAGCTAAAAATAGGTAAGTCACATAATTAAATTAATATACAAGAGAGTTGGATTCTCAACAAAACCCTTCACGTTCTCATATTTCAACTCTATTTAAATTCACAAATTGGTTGTAATTTTCGTACCGCATACTTGTTCCATGTTATTGTTACTCTGAAACTCAAGGGAAAAAATTATAAAACCATTATTGAACCAGTCGTAATGTATGGATCTGAATGTTGGGTAACGAGAGAGACAGGTGAAAGGATTTACACAAAGCAAAAATGCGAATGTTAACATGCATGTGTGGAGTAACTACAATGAATATATCGTGTTACGAGTATGTTATGAAGTAATAAAGAGTATGAAGGCGGATGGATGAAAGAGTAGAGGAAGACCGAAGCAGACATGGATGGATTGTATGAGGAATGATATGTGTATAAAAGATGTCAACTCTAAGATGACAGCTGATAGAATGGAGTGGATGAAGACATGCTGTTCCAACCCCACCTAGGTAGGATAAAGTGTAAGGAAGAAAATTATTTTTCAATGTTAAAGAGTATAATTTTAGTAATATTTTTAGCTTAATAATTAAGCAAATACTTAAAGAGAATCACCTTTAGAAATACTTTATTCTACAGCCAAAATTGGATCAACCTTTCTAATAACTATTATAAACCCGAAAATTTGTATGTATGGATGTTCGCTACTTTTTCAAGCAAAAAGTACTGAATAAATTTTAATGACACTTTACAATAATATAGCTTATACATAAGACTAACACATAGGCTATATCATCTATTAAGATATTATGTGAATTGTCCAAAATATAACAATTAAGTGTCAAGTAAGTAAGAAAATATTCTGCCATTTGCGGGTTCTTCAGCGTGCGCCGCAAAAACCGTTGGAATTTTGCATATATAATGTATAATGGGAACGTTTATATTGAATAGTTCTACAAAAAGCCCGCGACAGCATATATTGAAGCGATTATAGCTCAGTCATAGCGTGTAGGAACGCCGCTTCAAGGGACGTGAGTTAGAATCGAATCACCTCAAAGAGCTTGAGCTTTCGGTGAAGGAAAACATTGTGAGGAAACCATAGCATGGTGGTAGGGCTTTTTCTAATGCCCGCCTGGCTAGCTACCACCCTCACGTTGAAAATCTGCCGCCAAATACCAATAGGTGTGTTTCGGTAGTGGCACTTGAGAGACAGTCCCTGCTATAAACCTCTCGCACCTGCGATTGCTTTGGTGTTGTGGGTGTACATGGGCATGGTGATTTACCATCAGGTGACATGCTTGCTCGTTTGTCCCCTATTCCATATAGTTATATATGTATATATGTATCTTTTATGTCTAAGCCATTATCGCCTAAAATAGTGAACCATAGATACAATAACAATTGATAATTGAGTTCCACGCGAAGACGCGGCACCGCTTGTGCAAAATAAACCTTCTTAATAAATTTAGAGCGAAAAAATGTTGAAAAAGAGCGCACGAACGAAGTAAAACATTACTATCTCTCTCACTCCCTTAGTTGCTACGAGCCGACTTTACCCGAACAAGCGTCACACAAAAAGGTTGCGGATGAGAATTTTAAATTCTACCCATTAGAAGTATCACTTCGAAAATATAGTAGCTTTTCGTCTCTGACACGCCCTAAATAAAACCCTCACAGAACGTTTCAAATAAAATCTAAAATATATTTACCGATTATAAAATTTCGATTTCTATATAATAATAAGTAAATTGATTTATTATACAATTATTAATATTAATATCAGAATGTCTGATACTGGTATATTTCAAATTTTCAAGGTTTTATCTTGTAAAAATTAATTTATTTTAATCGTACGAAATTGTTTTTTTTTTTATTAATCTGGCATGCGGTTGGTTATCTTGGATATCTAAGTATGTAAATTACTGTAATTATTTTCTTACAAAAAATATAATTGATTATTGAAATTTTATATCATTCTCATAACTTATTATGTATATAATATTTGTGGTAGCAAAGAATTCATCTGGAATTATTGTTATTCAGATTCGTTTTAATTTGTCTCATTGCGGTATCTTTTTAATATATATTTGTGTAAATAAAAATATACCAAGTATTATTTTATTTCAGTGTTCTCTTTTTACTTTGAAGCAGTGATAGCTCAGTGGTAGATTTTAGGAACGCCGCGTGATGGGACGTGAATTCGAATCCAACCACCTAAAATGAGCTTGAGCTTTCGGCGAAGGAATACATCGTGAAGAAACCATAGCATGGTGGTAGGGCTTTTTTCTAATGCCGGCCTGGCTAGCTACCACCCTCAACTTGAAAATCTGCCGCCAAATACCAATGGATGTGCTCCAACAGTTACACTGGTGAGCCAGTTCCTCCACAACTTTAGCGTGTTTACCAACTTGGGCCGTATCGTCACTTAAGGTCAGGTGAGATTATAGCCATAACGTTAAGCATTACGTTTCAACGTTTCAACGTTAGCTAACACATGAAACACAACAAATTTATGTGACGTATTAAGTGTTATATACAAAGTCAAAGTATTTTGAAAAAAATATGGGATATCACATGCCTTCGATATCACGGCATGACTTAATCACTAGAAATGTTAACAAATTGTTGACCCCATATTTTGGGCTCAGTAAAACTAGTAACAGTCTTTTAGGTTATAGTGTTAGGTTTCATAACAAAGTCACAAAGCACTTTACCGATTTGCCGGATAGTTAGATCAAACACCGTGTCAAGCGGTGTTTGACGTCAAAAGATTACTACAGAGTGGATCAATATGTGAACAATGGTGACCTCTGGAACTAACGCCCTTCACTTTACGTTTGCTAAAACTATTGTAAATATATATTATAATTTTTCTTTGTTTAATATGTAAGTACTTAAAAAGATTTATCCACTACTGCTTCAATGTGTGCATTCACAATAGTTAAAAGCCATCGCTCATATATTAATCCACCCTTTAAGAGCCTTTTGACATCAACTCCCGCGTGACATGGTCCTTGAACCGACTGTCCGAAAAATCGGTAATGTGCTTTGGAACTTTGTAAAACTTAACACTATATATTTTGTGCCTTTCGAGACAGGAAGCGTTTTTTATATCCTTAAACGATTACTCTTGCTGTCGAGATTGATTTATGACGTGTTCTGTATACATTGCCAATAATATTCGAGGTCTTATTTGTATATAAGCGTTATAGTACTGCCAAATATTTATTAGTTTTCTTTTGGAATTTCCAGCCTTTAAAGCTTTGTATGGTGGTAGGGCTCTTTCTAATGTCCATCTTTGTAACTATCAACCTCATGTTGAAAATTTGCCGCTAAATACCTGTAGGTGTGTTACGACAGTTGCACCGGAAAGTTAGTCCGTTCTAGGCTTAGCATGTCCACCATCTTGGAACACATCGAAAGGTAACATAAGGTGGGATTATGTCCATAACGCTACATATGAATAAAATAATACTAATTAGAAGCCTTTGTTATTCTAACAGTACCTAGCTTTTTTTTATGATTTCACACTCAAGAAGTCTTTAATATATCAATCCAATATGACCACCCATTCCATACCCACTTTGTGCAAAACAATCACTACAATTCTGTTTTCCTTATCACCCCCATTCCATATTGGAATTTTATATTAACCTCAAAAAAGTGACATGGCAGAGAACAATTTGAATTTTCAATAACAATAAATACTTCAATATTTAAGGGCAGATTACATATACTTACTATGTGTGTTGTAATAATGATAGACGAATAAATTTATAGTTATGTTTTGGAACATTTCTTTTTCTTTTAGTTATTTAAAAAAAAAAACCTGTGACGATTAGTCGTACACACTACCACTGAGCTATCATCACTTTAAAATAAATAGGTATTTCAGCGTTTTACTGCTTGGTATAATCGCTGAGTATTAAATATAATTGTATTCGAAATAATAAACTGATTTTATATATATAATTAATGATTATGCAAATATAAATATGCATTGCATGCATATGTATATGTCGATCTTGTCTCGTTTCATATTTTTTGAATGACATACTGAGTAATTACAGATATTTATCAGTAGGTGATTATTAATGACATATTAATTTATTTCTCGTTAAGGTTATCAAATTATTTCGGTAACGTATTCAAAACTTTTAGGTATTTTCCATTTGATATATTGTAATTAATATTATTGATTTCAATGTACAAATTATGTTTTTTAATAAATAATGTATTTATTATAATCCCAAGTATTAAATTTTATTAGAACGTTTCAAGTTTTTTTACTGTCAGTAGTTTACGATGACTGTCTTTATATTATTTAGGATATGTTCCGATATGTACTGCTAGCACTTTCAAGTATGACGTCAGTTTAGTATATCATGAAGCCGTTAATTTACAGTTAGCTGTAATATTCACTGTTTAAAACGGAACGCAGTCCAGTAGTCTCTCTCATCCATGTTTTTCGGATATAAATTTTCCGTGTTTGTTTTAACCGCCGGTAGCTTTGATTAACAATATTCAATAACTATTATTATTATTATCAATAGTGTAGGCTGTTAATTTTCTGGACGCCCTTGATTACGTAAGCACCGAGAGCACCTTAGCTCGAAAATGCAAAAAAATTTTGAAACTAGACACATTTAGCTGTTTGAAGAAGCTGACATGTTACTTTTTAAATTACGCGTACAACTGAGACATTTCAAAGACTATTCATTGTAATAAATAAGGAGTTTTGAGTTTAAGTTTAGTATTTTTATTTTTCCAATAATCACGAAATCAAAATTATTTGACGGTACAATTTTTTTTTTTTTTAATATTATTAATATATTTTCTATACTAAATATACATTTTAATACTTCTGCCAAACTGCATTACAGTTTATTGGCAGATGTAACCTCCGTTATTAAGAAAATTTGTCTATAATCTTTATAAACACCTATTAAACATTGTTATATAAAAAAAAATAACAATTAAGATTAACAATAAAAATAAAAAAAAAGAAATCAACACATTTTAGCAGAATAAAAAATAAATAAAATTAACCTAAATGTTTACATTACCCTAAAGGAACTGTTTGGTTTTATTTAATATTTCTTTATTAAAATGGCACGCTAATATATGAAAATTCGCTACTACTGCCCTAGGATACAGCGACATTATACTGTCAGTTACAGATGCAACGAACCGTATGTATTCGTTACTGAGTAACGGGTACAGCATCTGGTACCGAGTATCTAAATGTTACTCACGAATGCATTTCGTTACGCGCATTTTTTCGCATTTTCGTACTGAATATACAAAGTGTCAACGTTGCGAGTTTTGTTAGGTATCAAAAGTAACAAGTAACTATATGACAGTAAGGAGTACTGATTGTTATAATAACGTATAAATACGGGTACGCTATTTTTTTATATACTTAAGGTTTAGCCTTATGGTCATAATCTCACCTGATCTGAAATGGCGATACGTCCCAAGATGGTAGACACGCTAAGCCTGTAGAGGAACTGGCTCTCAAGTGCAGCTGCCGGAACACCTATTGGTATTTGACGGCAGGTTTACAACTTGAGGGTGGTAGCTAGCCAGGAGGGCATTAGAAAAAGCTCTACCACCATGCTATGGTTTCCTCACGATGTTTTCCTTCACCGAAAGCTCAAGCTCATTGTAGGTGCTTGGATTCGAACTCACGTCCCTTACGTACTCACGTCTTCGAGCTCGTAAGAGCACTGAACAGTGCTCGCAGTGTATATCGGAACACATCCGTAATGTCGTTTATTTGGTACAGAAATGGCGGTGAGTCAAGAGACAGTACCGGCGCTTGCACCTCCCCCGCATCTGCACGATCCTTTCGGAGCTGCCGACACCAGAAAACCTGTCACCGCGGAGTCTTTGGATGACAATGTTAGTATTGAACCTAACTCTATACAAATATATACGATCAATGATACTCATTCACCACTCTATAGATTATAATTTTTTTTAATTAAATTTCCTTTGTCAGGTTCGGAAAAAATAATAGTAGATTTGTTACGACGCGCACAGACCGACACCCAAATTGACACCACGAAGTTAGTCGGTATTCTGTATACTAGTGGCTTCTAAACGAAATAACTGATAGAAGTAAATATCATGTAATGTATTAACAAATTCAGACAATGGTTCATAACTATTTCATTGCATGATTTGTGGAGCTGTGATCGAGTTATTGACTATGTACCTGGGTAGAACAACATCTATCAGCCAGCTAGTTTATGTATAAATCTATATGTATATGTTATAAATTATGAACGGTGGTTTGTTTATTTGTTTTATTACACCTAATCGATATATCTTACGTGCCTACATAAGCGTACGTACAGAGCTTTTAACAATAAATAAAACTGACTTCAAAACGGTCTATTCTAAAAAATGCACTTAAAGGAATTCCGGTTCGCCTACGGAGTCTAGAAAGTCTTATCCATACTTAAGTACACCTATCTTGTCTTGGTGGTCATATACCTACCAACATCTCAGTCACTATACATTTCCTATTCGGTTTTTAAGAGTTTCTTGACATACACAGAAATCTTTCAAATCAATTTCAAGTGAGTTTTCCAAATCCGTTTTTAAATGACGAAAGTTTGATGTAGTAAACGTGAAAAATACAGTCGAGACAACCTTTCCTTTATAATGACGCCAAAAACAACCATATTCGACCTAAAAATGTAAGTACATAGATATACGAATACTATAAGAAGTTAAAAGAGGTTACTGTACATTTTTTTTACGTAGGGAGATGTATTTATTTGATTGATTTAATTATTTATTTTTTAATAGTTTATAGGTGTAGCTTTATGGCTATTAACTTACCTGATGTTAAATTAGCAATTGCTACTTTTGGTATTTCGCCGCAGATTTTCAACTTGAGGGTGATAGTTAGCTAAGGAGGTAGTAGAACAAGCGCTACAACCATGCAAAATTATTATGATATTAAATTGGAGATTTTAGTATAATTGAAATAAATATTATTCCTATTTAAAAAGTAATGAACGCAGAAACAAATAGCCCTGACACGTAGCTAAATAACGAATATTAAGAAATTAATTGTAGCGCCTGACTTTTCCGCGTTTTTCGGGTCAACCGCGCGTGACCGTAAATCCGTTCTTAGTGGGTGTCTATGTCGTGAAAGCTCACATTTAGACTCCACTATCTCTCTTTACTAACTGCACTACCAACTCTACTAACTCCACTATCCAAAACAAAAAACCTATGGTATATAAGCGAAATACCACTCATCGACCCATCACGATTTCTCCAGGCCTAATTATTTGAAATTTGGCATGAATATTCCTTTTACGGCGATGGATTCCACTACGAACGGATATTACCATCATGCGTGAATGTCGGTAAAGGTGCAAATAATATCGCCGTTGCCAGTGAGTAGTTATACCTAGCTATATAATAATAATTTTGCAATTTTCGTTATAGGATGAATTTGTGGATGCCGCCGAGGAGCAACCTTCGTAAGTATTAACGATAATTTCTATATATGGTATCTACTAAAAACAAATCAAACACTTATTATTACGTCATGAACAAATAATTATATCATGTATTTCTTGAATACGAAAATTGAATCGAATAGTGAGAAAAAAAATACAACGCTATGTATTTTAGGGTTAGATTACAAAAATAAACAACTACATATTTAGCGTTCACAACGCTCACGTTCATGGCCTCGGGTTTTGCCGTTCCACTTGCGTCCAGCGTTACAGACGATAACTCAAATGATATCGAATATGGATCGTTCAAAGCGTTGCTATAAACATTATAGACAATGCAACTATGAAACAATTAAGCAGAAACTAAAAGAGGCCAAGTTTCGCTTTGTATATCTTAATAGTAAACTTCAATAATTATTAAGTAACTTGTTATATCTATATGTATTAAAACTGTTTACTAAGTTAGGTTATGTTTTTGACACACGAGGAAAAATGTATAAATGACTGTTGAAAAGAAACTAAACTTATTTTCACTAAATTAATTTATCTTTACTTATGTTTGCACGTGGCCGCTCGCCGAGAATTTGCTGTAGAATAACGTTATTCCTATTGTCGCCATCTTTAACTTTAAAAATGGCGCCGAATTACTCAACGTCATCTACAACCCACCGCGGCACCGGAGCAGACAGGTCGTTATAACCTACGTGAAAATATTTAGTAACGTGTTCACCGCAACCACAATGACCGTCATCGTCATATGAAACAGCTGAAGGCATAGTTGCGAATGCTAAATGGAACAAAGCCATAACGATGTACCTCTTTCCAGTTACTCCATGGACTTACATTTGGCGTTTGAAGATTGCGAGGTGGCCATTAGGAAGTTTTTCAACAACGACCTTACTGGAGCTATGGACATGATGAAACCTTGGTAAGTCAATACAAATAATGATACAATCAATTATAATTATTATTATGGACATCTTAAAAAAATGTCCTGTGCTCCCTGCACAGACAGAAGCGAAACAACACTATATCTCTCTCGCTCCCTTGGTCGCTTCGAGCCGACTTTACCCGAACGAGTGTCACACAGAAGGTTGCGGTTCTAAATTTCAAAACCCGCCCATAAGAAGATTCACTTGTTGGACATATTTATCTGTTATCATCGAGAAAGAATTCTAATATACCTACATTACACATGAAACCTGCTTTAATAGTATTCTTGAAGTGAAAACTTCAGTATTCGTGCTGGGACCTTATTTGTGGCTATTGAATGAGATTGAGCTGAAACGCTCGAATAAGTGACACTTATTCGGTTAAAGTCGGCTCAAGTCGACTAAGGGAGCGAGAGAGATAATAATAGTCAACGCGTCACTGCTATGTAACACGGCTCATTTACTTTTTTGTTATGTACCAAATATATCTTACATTTTATTGGGATGTATAAAGATTTTTACAATATACTAAAAGAAAAAACATAAACAGGAAATTTTTTGTTAATTTTTTTCCTCCACTCAGGTGTCGGACTTCACTGTACCACGGTCTAGGCGCGGCGATATTTGAGTTTATACCGGCTATGCTAACGTTCGACCAAGGTCAGATCCATCGTACCCTCACAGCTCTCAAAATGTGTATATCTCTATGCAATCAACACAGACGCAATTACACTCTGGTCGAGAGCATTGGCACTATTATTAGGAAGGTAAGTGACCCCAAACTGAAACTCTATATTGTTATTTCCTATAAATATATATCATGTATATATTATTATTATTATTGTTATTAATTAGAAAGAGACACATATTTCTTATACATACATGATTTGTGATGATTTATTTTTATTAAAATCATTATATCGACTATCACACCACAAGACTTTCTAATGCCCGCCTGGCTAGCAACCACCCTCAAGTTGTAAACCTGCCGCCACAATACCAATAGATGTGTTCCGGCAGCTGCACTAGAGAACCAGTTCCTCCACAGGTTTACTGTGTCTACCAACTTGGGCCGTATCGTCACTTAAGATCAGGTGAGATAATGGCCATAATGCTAAACCTAAAAGTATTAAAAAAAACACTTTTGATAGAATTTCTGATATCTATATTATATACTTATATTTAACACAATTTGTGTGAATATTTAAACTCGCAGCTAATTCATAGTCCAGCTTGTAACGGCTTAAAATTTAGCCTTAATCGAGAATGATCTATATTAGCATTATAAAGTGTAAATGTTTGTTCATTTGAAAGCACGAATCTTATGTACTACCGGTTGGATTTCAAAAATTATCTTTGTATCTGATAGAGCAATAATGAAGGAAGGCTTTAGGCTATTTAACATTACACTACCAGTAATAGTAATAAAGCTGTATTGAAAAAAGTAACAAAAATAATTAAATTTTAGTTTCACTCGAACGAAGTCGCAGGCACAGCTAGGTAATATTATAAAGCGGAAAAATTTGTTTTATTTAGAATTCGTTGTTTTGTTTCTTTTGGAGAACTAAATTCAGACACAAATTCTGTATCATCATATTTGTTTCATATATCAGGTTCGGCAGTATGTTACGACTGTAAATGTCTTCCTTTGACGATGATAAATATCAAGATGATGTTTAAGACATATCAGATTAGTAAAATAAACACTAGATAACACGAAAAATTCCATTCGTTTTTATAACGGAAGCCTAATGAACCAATTACGCGCCATTAAAATGTAACAAAGTGTCAAATTAAGTGCCATTAAAGTTTCTTGTATCACACAAACGAGCTATTGACACGTTTGACAGGTTGAAAATCAACTTAAAAGGGTCATTATATTCTATAGAAAGGCAACTTTCGATATTATTAGTGCAACACTCGAGATTCCAGTATAGACTGAATACTGGTTATACAGATGAAGCCGTTACTGAAATGCATACAAAAACTAAAAATGAACATTCATTAACTTTAAAGGTTAAAAATTAACGCGAATATATTTACGTTGCACGTGTTTCGACATGTGCATAAAAAACAAAACTATCGAGAGTCATGTAGCATTGTACGGTCGACATGAATCTAGATGAACCAAGGACAGTGTGAATACAATGAGAATAGATACTTATGCGCGCTAGACGTGCCATTAGACTCACGTGTTTGCTACGTTATCATTATCAATTCATCTCCATAGAACATAACTGATAATTATCAAACACTACGCTACTACTTACTTGTAATTATGCCAGTGTCACGGAGAATAGCATAGAAATTTTCATGATTCAAACCAAAGTCTAGCAAGAATGTAGTTCTCTTGCTAAAACTCTACTGTGATTTTGTTTTGTCAACGAACTGATTATGTCAGGGATATGAATAAAAAGTCTTTACATATAATATGTATATATAAAAAAAAATGTGTCACGTTGTTTGTCCGCGATGAACCCCTAAACTATTGAACCGAATTTAATCATTTTTTTCATACTGTGTACAGTTAAAGAGATAGGATACTTTTTATCTCGATAAGTGGTCATAACGCGATAGATGCTGCTGTAGTCGATGTGATTGACTACTCGACATGGCAGAACAAGGTCAGGTCAGCTAGTAAGAATATAAATTTAACGTGTATGTACATTTAGATTTATGTGAAAAAAAATTATCGCAAGTGACTAAGAATTAGTAATAAAATATATTTGCGTAAATTTTAGAAATGTCTGTCTTTTCGTGCACGCATCACTGCTAAAGAACAACATTTATGATAAAAAGTCACAAAGGATATCCTTTAATGAAGCATATCTTCGAGTAAAATTTAGTCTTTGTTTTATTAAAATCGGTTAACTCTATCGATACTTACGATAATTTAAATGACGGCGCGTGATTAAATTATTTTATTTCCATGCGAACGGAGTCGCAGGTACAGCTAGTTAAATATAAATTTTAAAGTTTTATTATTAACTAGTTAATTTTTTCGCAAAATTGCTATTTTTTCGCAAAATTCTAATTTTTTTCTAAAACATAAGTAGCTTAAGTTACTCCTTATAACATCAGCTACCTGCCAGCGAAAACACCGTCAAAATCAGTTCTGCCGTTTCAGAGGTTAGCCGGAACAATCGACCAGACAAAAAGATTCAATTTTTTTAATCGTTTTTTTTTATTAGAACCGTATATACTTTCATATTTATTAAGTAAAAACCTGTTATATGTTCTTAAAAAGTCGTTACAAACAGACACTTATTTTATATATATGAATAGACAATAATTTTACTTATGATGTTTTGCTTTATATTATTATAAAAGTACTGAGTGTCCGGAATAGGTATGCACATAATATATACACATAGCATCTGAGTAATCACCTGGGAGTTTAGCTCGATATTTCTTCCCCAAAATTCTGTTTATTAATAAATATATATTTAGATACTAATTTTATATTGATAAAACATCCATATTTTACAATTTTACATACGCATGAACACATTATATAAATTAAAAAAAAAAACATTAATTTAATTAAACATTATATAAGCAATAAGGTGCTTAAAAAACTGGCTTTTTGCGAAAAATACAAACTGGTTCAATATAAAGATTCCATTTTACAATGGTTTAGCTAAATACAGACAAACTTACAAAGAAAGTATTACGTATTCTAAAAACCAATATGTCAGGACACAATAAGATTACTGTCAATATACAAACAAACAAATAAATGCGAATTCATGATTACGTCATAGCTTAATATTTGATTACCACTTATAATCTGACGTTTGTGACTGATTCCCACAATTGCATACATATCTACTGAATTAATTTATTTCAAGGCCCCGCCCGGTATTTAATAATTTGAATATTTAAGAGTTTTTTTTATTTCTTAACTTTTTAATGAACATTTTTTTTTATTTACAACTATTAAAATATAAACTAGTGTTTTTAATGACTTCCCAATTTTTTTATCATTTTATCTCCCCCGGCTATAAAATTTGCAAATTTTAGCGCTTGATAATATTACACTTAAACATTCTTAATTATCTGCATATTTACACTAAAATTGTAATAGGATAATATCTTAAGATCTATTCCCGTCCAAAGTCAACGAGGTCATTTAGTAATTATCAGAGAGTCATGTGAAATCGATAATTATGTTAATCTCATGCTTGTAACAGAAATCGCATTTCGAAAATTCCTATAACATTTGCATAGTGATAGGGTTTCTTCTAGCACCCACCTGGCTAGCTACCGCCCTTAAGTTGAAAATCTGACGCCAAGTACCTATAGGTGAGTTCCGTCAGTTCCCCTTGAGCTTAGTCCCACCACTAGGCTTTTCGTGTCCACCATTTTGAGCCACATCGTCACTCAGCATTAGGTGAGATTGTGGCTATAACTCTAGACCTGACAAGTATAAAAAATTACTGGTTGTTAATAATAATAGGCAACAAGAATACCTATATTTAATACATTGTGATACAATAGAGAAAATCGAGCCACTTAAAGTAACAGTTTTAGTAATGTAACACGGAGTAAGTAAAAGATATAGCAGAGAGACAAGGAATATACGTTATATATAAAAATTTCGTGTCGCGTTGTTTGTCCGCGATGAACTCCTAAACTACGGAACCGATTTTAATCAAATTTCGCACACTGCGTGCAGTTTGAGCCAACTTGAGAGATAGGATACTTTTAATCTCGACAAGTGATGATAACGCAATAGATGACGCTGTAGTCGATGTGATTTGACTACTAGAAAAGTCAGAACAAGTTCTGCTAGGTCAGCTAGTTATTTATATATTTGTAGGGCGTATGTAATATACCTATAAACAGTATAGACTATGCTTCCTTATTTATCTTTATTTTTTAAGTTACGTTTCTATCACGCACGCGCACATTTTTATATTATTATGTTAGCTGAAATTCCAATATGTATCTAGAAGTTACATCCGCCGCGAACCCAATTCCTGAACGAATTACGAAACTTCCGACCTTGAAGCTTGAAAATCGCTTGACGCTAATGTCGGTAGTGATTCCTATGGTACAAGTTAAAGAATGTGGGTGTAGATTAACATATTGATTTTCAAGTACCTGTTAGAATGCTTACTACGTTATTATTAGAAGTTACCAAAACGATATAAAGTTCCATTAAAAGTATATAGCGCGTCAACAATTTGAAATCGGAGTGACTTTGAACAGTAAAACGATCGGATTATTGCACGACACAGTTACAAATTTTACATTACACTTATTCTCTATCAGAAGTTACAAAGGACTTAACGTTACTAAAATGATACTGTTTGTTTATTGTAGCCTAACTATGGTACGTATACTGATATGGAAGCGCATGCTGAACTGTGCTATGCCGAGGCACTATTGCTCCAGGCCGCTATGACTATAATGGAAGGTGAAGACCTTACCGGCCTCATAAAAGGCACGCTTAAAGTGAAATCCTGCTACAACAGTTACAAGTAAGTACTTTGAATCCAAAACTTACAAATTTTCCAACAGTTTAACAGAATCAAAATCAAAATAATTTATTCAGTTTCGGTCCTGAGAAGGAGATTATGAACGTCAAAACTAACGCAGATTCGGAAAATAACCTAGTCTTCGAGAAGACCGGCAAAAAACTAGTTCTGTATGTATCCTATTTAGGTACTTTTTTTTTAAGTTATGCATTTACAATAATTACTAATGAATGCACGGAGGATGGTGTTAATTCCAAACACCACCATCGTCACAAATTAATCAACCGTATTGCCTTTGACGTTTCGTTTCAAAAGCTCGATGCAGCAAAGTAGTGCCTATTTTATATTATTAGAGATTTTCTATTAACAGAGAGATACGTTCATATAGTAAGAACATTGGCGAGCGTGTATACCAATAACGCTTTGAGTATATCTTTCTGACTTCTTTTGTCGACTAGAGCCGACTTTACCCGATCAGCGTTACATAGTCAAGCGTGACGGCTCAGTGTCATTCACTAACCACAAAATAAATACAGCGTGCCAATAAAAGTTTTAACTTTTTTATATAATTTATTCTTCCATACAAATGTTTCATATTTTGTTTATTTTAATACGAACACGTGATGTGGGACTGCATAATAGGTTTTTTTTTTCAATTCATAACATCCGGATTCCTAAGTTTATAATTTATATACGTATGTAAATAATGAAATATATGTTAAATACATATGTATGTCTATCGGACAGGTTCTAATGAAAATCGGCATAGAAACTTGATTATGTCGATACATTTTTTTAATTAGGCTGTGAAACGGATTGGCAACGACTAGTTACTAAATAATGCGAATCCTAACTAACAGCACAAAAACGAATGTGAGTTTGTTTGTTACATTTTCACGCTTTAAATACCTAACCGAACATCATGCGATTTTGCGTACACATTGTCATGGCTACAGAAAACGACATAGGTATGCATATTAATCAGAAAAATATTATGTCGCAAAGATAGATAAAATAGCTTTCAGATTAACAAAATCTACATTCATCCGAACACAAACGCGGACGAAAGCTAGTATGTTTTTATTAGAGGTAACTTCTCGCTGCAGATGCGTCAGTAACATGTGTGAAGTATATGTCGCGGTCATTTGTACTTATGGTTCTCATAGTAAAGTGTAGTGTCGAGCAACCCACGTATCGATAATTAATATTAATTGTTCACTAACGCTAAAAACTAAAATACTTCAATGGTATCGTTTTCATCAGAACCGTCATTTAAATTTATTACTACGTATTCCGATATCAACTTTTCTACGTCCTCATCGTATAGGCCTTATACATTTGAGCATTGATCTCCTAATTTTTATTTAATACATTTCCTAGCTTCATGAAATTATTTTTGACATATGCAATTAATGCCTTCAACTCCTTAAGTATCCCAAAAGTTAAAAGACTTGTCAATGAATTGTATATTATATTTTTGAAATGATTGTTACTTTGCACAATATAACATTCACTTTCAAATTAACCGCAATATATATTATTAAAAAGGTTCCAAAACGTTAAAATCAACAATGAATGTTATATTCTATTTTTAAAATGGTTGTTAATTTGCACAAATATAAATTCATTCTCAAATTAACCGCAAAATATACTACTAAAAAGTTTCCAAAACGTTAAAAAACAACAATGAATGTTATATTCTATTTTTAAAATGGTTGTTACTTTGCACAATATACATTTACACTCAAATTAACCACAAAAGATATTATTTAAAAGTTTCCAAAACGTTAAAAGACATCAATGAATGTTATATTCTGCTTTCTTTTACCCGCGGCTCCGATCGCGTTAATATTAATATTGTCAACCAATTCTGGTTGTTGATCAATATAGAAAGCAATTTTAATTTAATATCATTATAAACAATGTATCACCAGTGTTTAAAGCAAATCGAATGACGCTATAAAAAATGTCATACAAAGTTTATCCCACTTTTACCCCACTTCCTATAATTCTTCGAAAATTAAGTTAAAATAAGTTACCAAAATTTATCATAATTGATTCAGCGGTTTAAACGTAAAACTGTGAATTAGGCAAAAAATCTATTGAAAATTATCAGCGTCTTTTATTTCAATATGGCAACCTCGTAGCTTAAAAATCATTCGAAGACTAAAATAATTCCTGTTTTAGAGAGAGGGTTAGTAAACTTAGTAAACGAACGAAGAAAAAACAACACAATATTTATACTCATGTAAATCAGGACAAAAAGTGTATCAAATTATAATTAAGTTTTTTTTAATACGGTAACCTTATCATACCTTTGTAATTAAGATTGAATTAATTCAGATACAACTTGTTTTATTTAGATACAGGGTTAGTATTTTATTTCTGCAATGTTAGATATGTTGAATCGAATGAAAAAAAAAGTGGAATATTTATTTATGCTTATGTAAATTTGAAAAAAGTATTTATATTTGTCGTTGGCTTAATTAATACGGTAATTTAAAATTTAGCATAATATTATCGAATGACCTCAAATAAAACCCGTTTTAGATACAGGGCTAGTAGGTTTTTTTTCTGTAAAGCTAGATCTCTTGAAGCGAACGGGATAAAAAGATTTTATGTTCTTGTACATTTGTACAAATTGTCGTTGAACTTATAATACGGTAACATCATAAATAAAACTGAATCCAAGCGAAGAAAATGTATTTTAAATATACAGTTAATATGTTATTTTTTTATTACTCAAGTATTTCAAACGGAAAGAGATTTAAATCGAATGTATAAATAATATTCATAATCATATAATTAAAAATAAATATATGTAAAAATTATATATGATTTATTCATTATTATTCAAATGAGGATGTATAAACTGATATAAAACCGGTTTGAGATACGGGGCTAGATTTTTTAGATATGGACCGGGGATATATATATATATATATATCGCGATATGCACATTTTATTTGCAGTGAATTAGTTAGGTTTTCTTGCGCAACGTGCCTTCCGCTCTTCTCACTTTGAAAAATGGTATATTCTTCAAAAATATATGTATAATCAGATAACGTTTCTTGCCGGTTCTTCTCAATGACTGGATTATTTTTCGAACCTTTAGTAGTTTTGACATTCATAAGCGCCATCCTAGGGCCTAAATTGAATAAAGTTTTTTTTTTAATTATTTTGATTATATAAACGCTAAATACAGTCCAGTCATCCCGCCCTGTGCCAAAGTCAGTACAATCGTTTAGATTAGGAGGTTAGTTCGAGTTTTTAATCCGCTTTGTAGCTAGGTAGAAAATTTGCTTAGTACAGGATCCTAATTAGGAGTCTCAGTCATGGCCGCGGTTTCTTTCCGCGTCTCTGGCAACAGCCCAAGTCCAAGATCGGCCAGTATACTATGCGCTCGTTGCTTCGGGCTGAGTGCTCTTGCCCCCAAAACTCGGTGACGCTGTAAAACCGTTAAGACTAACATCATAATTATGTCCAAACATTAATTATAAGTTGATATACAACTTCCGTTAAAGTTTACTTAGAGATGTTAACAATTTAGTTAAATATTTATTAAATAAGGAATACCTGCAGTGTTATGCATTAAAAATAAACTAGTTAGTATTCAGGGTAACATAAAGTTTAAACCATATCTGTTAACTTATAGTAAAGATATATTTAATAGGTGTAATCTTTGAGTAATGCTTCGTATTCTATATTTTTTTCCATTAAAAAACAAATCGCTTATGATATACAGATGCGTATTTCTTACAGGGAGTGTGCAAAAATGCTCGAGAAGAAACAATGGGAAACGGACGTGTCCAAAATGCATTTCCAGAGCGGCGTACGCCTCGGCACTGCGACTTTTAACGTCATGATATCTCTGTTGCCGCCGAGAATAATTAGCCTCCTGGAGTTCGTCGGGTTCTCTGGGAACAAGGTAACTATTTATTTGTAGTTCTTGTAATATCCAATAACCTCTGTAAAGAAATATGTATTTATATGTTTTTTTTTTATTTTATAATAATCCACTAAATACTTTCTAGTTAACTTACTATTACTTTAATGTATGTGAGTATCGATACTTGCAATAGTCGTATCTCTTTAACTATTTTATTTCCCAACAACAGCTCATAGCATTAAACGAGATACGATCGTCTGTCAAATAATAGACGTGCAATTGGCGTGACATTTCTTGTCACAAATTCGCACGCATTGTCTCGTACCAGCCGCCGCGCTTACATGTTGCCGGTTCGTGTCCCGCGCAACATATAGGTACCCTTTAGCCCTTAAAACCCATATGTTCCTGCCTGGTAAGAGATAAAAGAATAAAAATTGTATTAAATAGTATCTTTTAGGGATTTTGATGCCATTTTCGCCATTCGGTACATTTAAACCGGTTACATTTACATTTAAATATATTTATAAATGCCTACATTTGTATACAAATTATTTTAACTTATTCAACGAAAAATCTTTTATCATAATATATACAAAATTTTAAATGTTAATTGAGTCTGCGATAAGAATGCCTAAGTAATTAAAAAAAGGGTATGTGCGGCCATACAACGAAGTGAAAAATCACTATATACCTATCTCACGTCACACAAAAAGGTTGCGGATTAGAATTTCAAAGCCTTCCCATAAGCAGGTTTACTTCAGACTCTTCTATTATTCAATTTGGATTGTTTTATTGAAGATTTCTCGCCTGTACATATAATAAATCTATAGAAAAGTTGGTTTTGTACATCGAAAATTTTCTAAAACAAATTGCCAGGGTGTTAAAGAATAACCAACAGAACGCATTATCAGCATTATTGAAATTTGTGTCTCTTTGTCTGTTTGTCTGAGCACGCATCGCGTAAAATATACACAACCAATATAGATAACTTTTATATTTAAGAATTGTACACATCTTGGAGTGTTAGTTAGTTTTTGTTCTATCGCAATCGGTTCGCTCTATCAAGAGATATCTTTATATAGTGTAAAAAGAAGTTGCTTTCGCGGTCTGTGTGCTTAGATCTTTTAAACTATTTAACGGATTTTAATGCAGTTTTTAGCAATAGATAAAGTGATTACTGGGGAAGATATATACGTATAATACATACATATTATAGTACAAAAAATTCAAAGATTTGTAATGTGATATGAGGTTCACCGGGTCAGCCAGTTAGGAATCTATTTTCATATAAATCCTCCGGTATGGAAATTTTACGACGTGTAAAATAATACAAGCGCTTCGTTTCTGCGCAACATACGTTGTGCATTTCTCACTTTCATTCTGTTTCAAAGAACAGTACTTAAAGATGTTTTTATTTAAACACTGACGAGGTAAAAAGTTCCATTACAGTTTACTTAGAAAATTCAATATTTTACATTAAAACATAAAATATATGAAGCCTGCATTAAAAGAAACACTAGTTAGTTTTAATAGTGTCACGTTTTTCTACGCAACGTACCTTGTGCACCTTTCACTTTGAAATTATGTTTCCGTTATCGTAGGTACTTATGGAGTATTGAGTCTGCAATCTTGCGTCCGAGATTACACACACATTTTTATTGCTAGTCAATATCTGCTTTCCTAGTTGTACATTTTTATTCTAGAACAGCTGACCCGACAGACGTTGTCCAGCCTTAACTATGAATATTGAATTTGAATTGGTTGAATTAATTAATTTTTTTTTTATTAAAAAACATAGTGTTCACTATTATAATGCTACATGGCAACAGAAAGCTAGTTATGTAAAATTAATAATATAGCAGTTAAGTTTATTTTAAAATTTTCTTAAATTTGCTGATATTCCGGTCAACTTCCTTAATTAATTTTTTTTCATAAGTGCCTTGTCCTGACGATAATTAACCCGACAAAAAATGAATTCGCTAAAATTGTTCCACACGTTCATGCGTGATGCAATGACCAAAGGAAATAGAGATTCATTTATATATATATATATACAGATTATAGTTCCATAACACTTTTAGATAACATTGCCTTGTTGATGTGCAAAAGATTTTAATGCATTGCGGATATAAAATAGCGTCAACGCTTTCCATTTTCGATCTTATCGTATGGCTTTATGATAGAGCGAGTTAGTTGACGCTGTAATTTACCACGTAAACTCCATTTAACGCTACTCGATTTAACAATCTCTCTCTAAAACGTTAAAATTACCTGACTTTGTTTAATTTCATATTATCACTGACTGGCTGTGTCCGCAACCTCGTTCGCGTGGAACTGAAATATATTTAATAATTTTTAATTGTTGAAATTATTTAATTTATTGTAACTTTTTTCAATACAGCTGTGTTCCTATTAATGATAGGGTGACGTTAAACAGCCTAAAGCCCTCCTCAGTGATTGCTCCATCAACTACAAAAATAATATTTCGAATACCACTGGTAGTTCTTAAGCTAAGCGCGTTCAAACAAACATTTCCGCTTTATAATATTAATGTAGATATGGATTTGGCTTATCTCCGTTATACAAAAAACTAGCTTTTACCTGCGACTTCATTCACTTTATTATGAATTTTATTCAAACAAATCGGATGACGCAATAAAAAGTTTCACACAAAGTTTAATCTTACTCTCCTATTCCTAATACTATCCTAGTAATTACCTAGCGCGTTTTTATATTCTGTAATTACCTACTATCGCCCGTTTGCTGTGCGTCGCATTTAGGTTATGAAATCCTTAGATACTTTTGTGAATTACTAGATTTTACGTGCGGCTTCGTTCGCGTTAATATTAATTACGTTAGACAAATCGGATGACGCAATAAAAAAACATACAAAGTTTATTCCTCTTTTTACCCTATTTCCAGTAAGTTTTTCGCGAGAAAAAGCAGCCTATCACCGTCTCCAGGTTCCCACATATCTATATACCAAACTTCATCATAATCGATTCAGCGGTTAAGGCGTGAAAGCGTAAGTGATGGGGCTACAACCATTCGAAACATTCGGAGTCTCAGTTTTGAAATCCATTATTCCTTTATCGATTTAGTTTTCTCTTGGCTTTTTCTATAGAATTTACCATGGGAAGTATTCCGAGGAATTGTACACATTAATACCTGTAGTTGGATTCCACCACCGTACAACGCGCCATTAATAGGAATTCTATCCTCACCATCTACAATCTACAATCTCTATCCCCGCACGGCCATCTTGTGGAACCAATTGCGTTTCCGGACCGATACCACTTGGGAACCTTCAAGAGGAGAGCTTAGACATACCTTAAAGGCCGGCGACGCACCTGCGATTCTTTTGGTGTTGTGGGTGTCCATAGGCCGCGGTGATCACTTACCATACGGTGAGCAGCTTGCTCGTTTCCCTCCAATACATTAAAAAAAAACATCAAAAGTAGTTGTCTTATCCAACATCTAAAAAACATTTAAAAGTTTTATCTAACATAAAGTTCGGATTATATGATTCATTTGTGCATGTTTGTTGTTGATTACACAGTCTAATCTAGTAAATGAATGTCTGTCGAACATATTAAAAGTGATTACAATCTTTATCTTTCACCTTTTTGAATGTCATCTATAATGACCTATCTTAATTAACATTCAAGTATCCGTGCGTAAAATAACAAGAATTGTATATAGAGTTGGATAAATTAAAGGACAGCCACCTACTTGCAATGGGTAGATCGGTGTTAGCTCTGTGGAGCGATTTGAAGCGAACATCGTGATGAAATCATAGCATGATGGTAGGGTTTTTTCTAACGCCTACTTATCTACCTCGAGTTAGAAATCTGCCACCAGAAACTTATAGTATTACGACAGTTCATCGTCACCGAACGCTCTCCATAACCTATATATATACTGTGTATATATATATGTACTTTTTGAGTAAACAAAAAACATGGAACTTGCGTCATCGTCACCGAACGCTTTCCATGACCTATATGTATACTGTGTTTGTATATATGTATGTGTGTACTTTTATGTGAACAAAAATCATGAAATTCCCGTCATCGTCACTGAACGATTCCCATGAACTACTGTATCTATCTATATGTACATAGATATACCTCCGTGCGTTATATTCACTTCTATCCCTTATTTATTTTTTTTTGGTAATTAACTATTGAAAAGCTCTATTTTTAATAAAAAATAGGATCAGAATTTTTTCAACTTATTTATTATGCGCTCACACCGACTTCTAAATCGGCACCACCAAGTTGCTAAGTGATACGTATTCGCGTAAACAGATAACCATATCCAAGGTAGTTATTGGAATATTTCTGAATGTATACGTGTTTCATATCAGTTGGAATAGAATATAAACAACCAGCCTAAATAAGTAGCCAACTCGTATATATTAACATTTTGCCCTTAATGGCGATATTAAAAAATTTAGTTTTATATTTATAATTACTTTATAAATCGTGATAAAATGTAGAGTGTCTAAGCACAAAATAAAATCAATTAATTACCGATAGTAAAAAGCATCTTTAATTTGAAAGAATGTCAAAAAAATTACGTAAAATAAAGCATGCATTCGCGATTTATTCGAAACTAGAATATTTTAGTTATTCAGTTCTCCTTCTACGCCGATGATATTAACATATAAATCTGTATCTATATTCATATTAAGAAGTGTGTGTGTTTGTTTGAACGCGCTAATCTTAGGAACTACCAATCGTATTTGATAAAATATTTTTGTATTTGATAAAGCCGTCATGAAAGAAGGCTTTTGTAAATTTAACATCACGCCAAAGCTGTATTGAAAAAAGTTATAAAAATCGGCAAAAATTACTAAATCATTTTTCGTGCCACGCGAACGAAGTCGCAGAAACTGTTAGTATATGTGGGTGTGTATTTAAATTATATACAGCGATGAATGGTATTTATTTGTTTTGTTACGTGAAATAATTATAACTTCTTACATGCGTACATAAGTTCATACGTGATTTTTATTATATATATAGGTAGGTATGTACATGACAGAGCAGTACCTTTTACTCCACAGTGTTTGTTTTAATATCTATTGACGATTTATTTAACTTGGGAACACTTGAAGTTATTTTAAAAAATGGCCGATTATACACCGTTTATTCGTAGAGTTAATACAATTTAGAAAAGTTTGGAAAAATCTAAATTTGTACGCCTCATACCAGTCATTTAATTTTTAATAAAAAAAGCTGTACCATTGATTTATTTTATTTATTATTCTATATTTTTTAAGCATGCCTGATTTATTGCTTGCCACAGAAATTTCGTAGATAATTTTACTTACAGAATCGTCATCATGTTAAAGCACTAACCTCTATATTATGGAATAACATTCGACTCGGCTGTATGGTTTCGCAACCTTTGCATTTTCCTTAGATAAATGTGATAAATTGAAAAATGCGGCTTGCAAAAATCCATTTTATTATTAAACTATGGGTACCAGGCTATTGATTGATGTTATTCTGAAGATACTAAACGACACCTGGTCTCAATACGCCAAAATTTTTGGCAGTTATCGATATAACGTCGTATAAAAAAATCCGGACGTCCATGTAAACAAAAAAATTAAACTTTTTTTTTTTCATGATTTCAAATTAACATTGGTTTTACATAGATTGTTTAAACTTTTCATGCAATATATCTACTCATATTATGGTATAAATGTAAATTGGTTTTGGTCGAAGCAGTTTTAGAGCAAAAAATTGCTTGATCTTGACGTATCGAGCAATTACAACTATAGTGAGCCGATTTAATACTCTTTTAACCTAAAGTACTTATTTTAACGAGAGTCAATGCTAGACTTCCTTGAGAACTAACTAACTTATTCTACTTAATATAAATATGCTAAGCCACCGTCTGGGCATCTTCCCGTAAAGTGGGCGCGACGCTATGCCAGCTATGGTGTCATACTTGCGGGAATCTGTTAATGTTTGTGTTTGTTATCAAGAAAAACAATTCTTATAAAATAACTTGACCTTCATACGTAATAATGATATCGAACATGTTGCAACCACCGAGAGTGCACTATTTTGTTTACTTTTGATTCAATGTTTTATCTTATTTAATCTAAAGCGGATTAATATGACGAGACTTTGCATTTGATATAATTAATGATTATTTTAATGTTTGTACGTTCACTTTATTAGGAGATTAATTACAATGTATAAACAATGGGTTCGTCCCCACGTCACAGAAGGCTTATAAATCTGTAAAAAATAAATATATACCAACTAACAATTTTTATGCATACTCTCTGTACTACTAACTGTATTGTACATGCGTATTATATCTATACAAATAAATAAAATTGAAATGTCTGTTTGTAATGTCAATATATCAGCTTTTAACTAAATGCATATGAAAGTAATACAGTACTTATATATAACAACATTTTTGTCTGTCTGTCTGGTTGTTCCAGCTAACCCTCAAAGGGCTGGACCGATTTTAACGGGACTTTCAATGGCGAATAGCTGATGTTATAAGAAATAACTTACGCTACTTTTAATTTAGAAACAAAAATAGTGTTCAGTGAAATATAATTAATAGTTCCAAGCAAACGAAGTCGCGGGTACGGCTATCTGAAATAAATGATGATTATTGTTATCACGTAGATACATTCATCACGCCGCCCTTCCCCGTACCATTTCTCAAATGTATTATATATTTATTCGACATTATTGAAATAATTAAATTTGTGAGCGATAATTGGCTCAGTTCGTAGTATTTCCGCGAGAACGGGTGTGATTTCGAAACCCTGCAATGAGCTTGAGCTTTCGGTGAAGGAAAACGTCGTGATGAAACCATATCATAGCGGTACAGCTTTTTTAATGCCCACTTCGATAATTACCATCTTCGAGTTAAAAGTCTGCTGCCAAAATCCTATGGATGAATTCCGGTAGTTGCACTTAAGAACCAGCCCCTCCAGTGGGCTTAGCGTGTCGTTATTTAACATCAGGTGTTACTGGGGTAATAACGCTAAACCTATATAGTATAAACAAAATATTATTCGGACGTCAGTAACTAACGACACAAAAACTAGTGGTGTCATGGGACACCAGATAGGAACTAAGTTCCTTATTATAAATATATTAAATTCAAGTTCTATTCGAGGTATAATGAAAATAATTATTCGGGTATACATTATTTATTATGATTTATTATATCGATAAAAATAAAAAAGGGACCCTTTTCCCTCAGATTCTGAACCAATGAGAGTTCATTGACCATAATCTTGAAATTCATTTTCAATTCTCACACTTTTAGTATTGTCACTTCAATCGAAACTGGTATCAAAACTTATGAAGAGATAGAGTACCTCGAGAGATAAATAGAAGATACCTCGAGAGATACTTATGAAGAGTAGAGTAGATACCTCGATAGAGTTAAAAAAAAATAACAAGCGTATTGGTCGCATATGATTTTATTCCATTGTACGAAAAACGAGATCGATTTTCTTGAAAATTATATTGACAAGTAAAATATGCTTTACTTTTACATCATAAAGTAGAAAACATAAAAATATAAAATCTTACGCTGACGTTATGGGCGTTTTTTGGCCAGCTAGGGTACCCCTTCGCGAATCCCAATAAAAAACATATACAAAATATATTAAGTTA
This sequence comes from Actias luna, assembly GCA_039707435.1. Classification (NCBI taxonomy): domain Eukaryota; kingdom Metazoa; phylum Arthropoda; class Insecta; order Lepidoptera; family Saturniidae; genus Actias; species Actias luna. The sequence continues at coordinate 18,203,528 of JAZHAC010000001.1, read as the reverse complement.
ATTCGTTTTTTTTTTTTTTTACAGAAACTGGGTCTTACAGAGTTAGAGGCAGGTTCTCGTTCACCTGGCATGAGGTCAGTGCTTTGCGACCTAACGTTGCTCGGTTACCATCTCGTTATATGCCATTTCATCGGATCTATGGGCGATCTCGAAGTCAGCAATGAAATACTGCAGAAGGAACTGAAGGTAATACGAAACTTTACGAAATTTGAAGGAAATAAAAATCGGTTCTTTCAATTATACACAATGCACCCAGTGTAAATACATAAATACAATATTTTTTTATAGTTAAGGTTTAGCGTTATGGCCATAATCTCACCTGATCTTAAGTGACGATACGGCCTAAGTTGGTAGCCACGCTAAACTTGTCGAGGAACTGACTCACCAGTGCAACTGCCGGAGCACACCTATTAGTATTTGGCGGCAGATTATCAACTTGAGGGTGCTAGGTAGCCATGTGGGCTTTAGAAAAAACTCTACCACCATGCTATGGTTTCCTCAAAATTTTTTCCTTTACCGAAAATCCAAGCTCATTGTAGGTGATTGCATTCGAACTCACGTCCCTTGACGTGAAGTTGTGCAGACTACCACTGAGCTATCATCGTTTCAAAAACTACTGACTACAACAACTTACAAACTAATATTATCATACAACATCGAAATAGGACGCAAGATCTGCATATGCCATGGGAAACTGCTATAGAGCTGGCTTTCAGCTAGACCTGAATCTAGTTTAACTACGTTAAAACCGGTAGCCTTGGATCAAAAGGACTGAAAAATTGTTTTAGAATAAGATCAGTTAGTTGATTCTGATAAATAAGTAGATGATTCGGTAAATAGGAGTTAAGTTTTCCCAATACATATATTATACGAATAATATATCAAGATATAGTTATCAAAACAGTTTAGTAGGTAGGTAAAGTGAATAAAACAAAAGGAAAAAATATATATTCAAAAATACGGTGTATGAATTTCAGTATTATTGTACCAGTTTATTCGTTCTCAAGAATAATCGGAATGAAACCACAGTATGATAATTTACCACTCTCAGGTTAAATACTGTTCAATCCCGCTTATCGCCAAAACCAACATTTTTCACACTTTTTATAGTCGCGAGCGGGAGGGTACAGAATCTTAGCTATTTTCTCGTGAGTTTTGATGCCAAAGGAAGTGTGGCGATTCGATGTGAAATATATCGATTCGAATCGAAATCATATAAATCGATTCACAAAAAAATCGAAATCCAAACGATAAATTCATCAATAACCGGTTTTTTAATTAAATTTTCTTTAGGCACGCTTGACTTGGGGAGTAAGATGGTGGTGAATGCGTGACGTGAGTGAGCGTTACGAAAAGTTTGATCGGGCGAGGCGAACGTATCTTGAGAGGGAGATATAAGTTAGTCAAGATAGAAAGAGAAAGAGTTACGTTTCGTATATTACTGTAGGGGCAAGAGCGAGAGATGCGAACACATATTTTCTTTCTCTCTTTCTCTTATAGCCAGATAAATTTTACTTCAGTCGTATGATCTAAAGCATACTCGTTTTTCTTTTGTTTTAATTCGCTTTTCGTGCTTATATTGTTCATACAAAACCAATCGTAGAAAACAAAAAATACTCCACAATCATCGATTTTGGTAAAGTTAACGAAAAATAATAATATATAAAATGAAAATCGAAGCAGTCTATGAAAAACAAATATTAAAAAGAAAAATTACAGCAATTTATTCCACCATTCGTAGGTGTATCCAGAGAGTGTCTGGTTTCTGGTATTCAAGGGACGCCTGCAATTACTTAAGGGCAAATTCAACCTAGCCACAGAGACTTACAACCGCGCCATAATGGCTCAAGATACGTGGAAGCAATTCAGGCACCTCTGTTACTGGGAGCTCATGTGGGTTAAAAGGTAGGCTAAAAGCTTTTTTGACAAGTTTCGTATGAAGAAACACTTCAAGGTTGTGTCACTTGTGTGCTTAAGTCACATGATATAAGCCAGGAAAAATATAATGGAATTTAAGCTCATTTATTATCATGTACATATGTATATACTATATAAACACTATATGAATGGATATTAATTATTATACCCCTCCGAACAATTTATTTTATTTTTACATAAATCAAAGTTAATCCAAAGTAGCCAAAATTCAAAAGTAATCTATTACACAAATTATATCTATATATCTATTATACTAAAGGGTGATAAAACGTCATTTATATACAAAAATGAATGAAAGTATTAACTTGAGGTAATTTACTTGAGGCAAGTATTCCGTGTATGAACAGGATAGTATGGGAAATATTCCCAAGGGTTAACTTAAGGCATAAAGTGACCTTTATGTCATGACACCGTGAAATTTTATTTCAGCTTAAAAATGGAATGGTCTGAAGCTGCTTTCTACGCAAACAAGCTGATCGAGGAGAGCTCGTGGTCACGGACCATCTATTCATACACAAAAGCCGCGATGCTTATGCAAAAGAGTGACATGACAGCCGCTGAGAAACAACAGTGCTTCGACTTGCTAAGGTAACGGATTTTTACTTTATCCAATTACTACAGACGAAACCTTTCACACTTCACCGGTTATATCAGTAACGGTAAATCACATTTCACGACAGCTATGTGACTCGACAACGTCCGTGATATATCGCGGCAGTGAAATTAAAATTCACTTAGGTCAAGTTGTATTCGTAAAATCCTATACACAAAAAAATAATATAAAACAACAATATTATAGTGTCGTCTCTTGTACCAACGGCAATATAGTTACAAATTATTTGTAATTTTTTTATAACATTAAAATAAAGTCGTGAGTGTGAGAAGCTATTTCAGTCGCTTGTTTATTTGCGTCATTATAACAGTTTTCAATCCTGGTATCATTTGACAGACGATCAATTATATTCTGTAATTAGTAACAACGCAACGCGTGATAGTTTTTTTTTATAAATTTGTAATATTATAGTTGAAAAACTGAAAAATATAAATTTTACTTATTTTATTGTATTTGTTAAGTATATATATATATATATATATAAAGTGTTCCTTAGGTTGTATATTTTTAATACAGGAACGCGTCGTACTACAAACAGCGTATTGCTGGCAAATCGTTGCCTATGGAGAAGTTTGTTATACGTCGTTGCAACCGATTCCAGGCTCAGGGCAGTCGTCTGATACTTCCCGCTTTAGAACTCCTCTGCTTGTGGAATATGTTCAACATATTGATGAACAATGAAAGGGAAGCGCAGAACATATTAAAGGTACGTAAGATAACGGCGTGTTGTGAAAGTATGTGATAAAAAAATATAGGTACATTATTAGAGCAGTTAAAATTATGAAAAAGACTTTTTGACTATAAAAAATATTTTGTATATCTTCTCCAAAATTGGTTGTGTAGATAAAGAAATCTCTGAAACGAGATTTTACAACCACGTGCATTTGACTGTCAAAGCAAACGAAGTCACGAATACACACTATGTAGTTATTATTAAAAGACTGTATAACTTCACAGTTGTCACGTTAGTTAAATAGATTATTAAAATGTCGATAGGTTTGCTAACGATAGTACGATTTCATGTAAAAAAATATATAAAACATTAATTATGATTTTGATTAATTTTGACATTTAATTCATAAATATTAAAGAAGAATATCGTATAATGTACCGCAAAAACAATGTTGAGAAATAGACAGTTTTTTATACATATATAAGAAAAATACAATTCTTTGACGTTCGATCAGTTTAAGACTGTTGAACTTATCTGTATGGGACTATGACAATTCGATGCGGAGATTTTTTTTTTTTTGTAGATGATACTAAGGTACTTAGATTTTGTATTCCATTTGTCTCTTTCACCGTTTCTTTTTACGTTTGTATGCTCGGCGTACATCTATACGATATATGAAAAGGTAGTCGTTTCGTTTATCAGCTTATAGAGTACACACGCGAATGCATCGAGAATGGTCCTCGTACGTGGATGGCTGGTTACGATGCTGATAACTTCGCTCTAGTGCGATACTTGCACGGGTGCTGTCTCGCTGCTATGCGTCTCCCGCGACTGGCCCTGGACACCCTGGATTCTATATTCCAGTTAGTACATACATTATCCTGCGAAAAACTATGATAAGGAACTGTGTTTCTGCTTCCCGGCCGAATAGGTGAAAGAAGGACACCGTGGGGTTTTAGTCCAGTCTCAATCCCTCCGAGCTTGAGAGGGAATGCGTAAATACATTTCCCCACGTAGAAAAAAGGATAAGATATTGTGCGTGATTTTATCACGACCACCATACAGCACACATAACAAAAAATGTACGGAATGACACATGTCAAAGTGATTTCAAAGTGTCAAACAGATTTTATGTCAAAATGATTTTACCATGTGTCATCATATACTGTTATTTCTTTTTCTATCTTTTTTTTTTAATTTGTTGTTCCCGATGATTTTGTATTTTAATTATATAGTTTATATATTTAACATTTGAATACACTCATTTGATGTTAAGTGTATATGTGGCCCAAGATGGTGGACACACTAAGCATACAGGAGTGACTGGCTCCCAAGTGCAATTGCCGGAACACATTTATAGGTATTTGGCGACAAACTTTTAACTTGAGGGTGGTAGCTAGCCAAGCACTACCACCGTGCTATGGTTTCATCACAATATTTTCCTTCACTGAGCGCTTCTTAACCGCCATTGGTATTGTAAAATTGGGTATAGTGTCATAACTTTGCCATAATACTACCAAAGATAATAATAATTTATAAAATTGGGTGTTCATTTTTTTATATATTTGAACATGATTACCCCTATCTCTTTCTCCCTACCGAAGAAAAACCCAGCAGCAACTCTGATATAAATATATTTTTTTAAACTTCCGTTAATATACCTTCTATTAGTAAGAAATTTGTTATTTATAACATATTATATAATAGTATATAAATTACTATCAGAGCCGGCAGATGTTGTTAATAATGTTCGGTTGTTAATTATCCGACCGCAGCGCTATGTGTCATGTCATACAGTAACTATGAACTACAATAGACTATTAAATGACTTTACAAAACAGTTTTGACCACAAACAGTCGAGTACAAGATTTTTATAGCTAAATATAAAATTATTCATTCTAGAAACTAACCCTATGTTCACTCCTTAGATTACAAATTATTTATGTTTGAATAATTGCTGAATTCTATGTTCGTTTTTAGACTTTTTTAATATCAATATACCTAGTATTATAAATGATTTTGATAGAAAAGGTTGTTTTCAAAATGTCGTGTATTTTGTATAGGTTAAAGAACGAAATCAAAGAAGATACGTTCCTGCTGCCGTATGCACTTTCTGAAATTGCCATGTGCCATTACCAACTGGGTGACAAGGACCGGGCTGTTCAGCTTCTGCAGGATGTTAGGTAGTTTTTCTGATACCTTATATTCATATAAATATACTTGTGAAATACATAATTTATTAATACAAGACACGGACCACAAAATCGATGTAACGTGGACACGCGAAGCCTCGTGGAGAAACTGACTCTCAAGTACAACTACCGGAACATACCTATAACTATAAAACGGTGGTAGCTAGTATGTTAGTCCTATCACTATATTATAGCTTATCTTTGGGCTGAGTCAAACGAGCCAAATTATTCTTATATCTAAGTTAAAAGCCGAAAAGTTTCTTGCTGATTGCCTTCCAATACATCTCTTAACCTACGAGGTAGTTTCGGCATCCAAAAAATATGGCTTGCAATGAAGAAAACCATTTTTTACATTCCAGGAAGAAGTACTCTGGATATTCCCTGGAATCGAGGCTTCATTTCCGCATGCACTCGAGGTTGGAGCTGATCAAAGCCAGCGGTGGAGTTAAGGAGGATACGAAGCAGTTTACTGCATTATGAGCGCGATACACTATTGTTTTAATGTAAACGGGCATTTGTCACTGATATTTCAGTATTAAGAGGTCTATGGCTTCCTATGCCCAATGGCGTAGCAATTAAAAACGGTCGGCAAAGGTGTCACCCGTTTTCATACTCGGTTGTAAAACACACAAAGATAGTTAAACAATCGCAACACTTTTCAAATGTGATTGTTTAGTGTACCATAATTAAACAATTACAATACTTTTCAAATGTGATTGTTTAGTTTACCTTTATTAAACAATTACAATATTTTTCAAATGTTAGTTTAGTGTACATATTAAACAATTGTAATACTTTTCAAATGTAATTGTTTAGTGTGCTATAATAAAAAATCGCGATACTTTCAAATGTGATTGTTTTATGTACCGTATTAGACAATAGTAATACTATTCAAATGTGATTGTTTAGTGTACCATATTAAACAATCGCAATACTTTTCAAATATGAATGTTTAGTGTACCATAGTATAATGAATGAAAAATACATAAGGGGATACACAAGACACTCACACCAAAGCTACGCCACGCCATTGACTTCGTCGGACATTTTATATGAATTAGTAAAAAGTATGTAAATTGTTTAATGGTTGTGGATAGAAAGTATATTGACCACGCTTTTGGAAATTTTTATGTTTTCGTTAGTATCGGTAATGTTGTGAACATTTTTATTAAAAATACTCAATAAGTATAAGTTACTTTCATTAATGTTACACTTATATATTATTCTGTATGTATTATCAAATATTTAATGTCACGTTTTGTGGGTTCATGAGATATTCATGATAAAAAATGATACAATTAAAATATTGAAATAAATCTTTATAAACTTTACTTAATTCAATTATAAAAAAAAACCCCGGAGTGTATGTCTTTTTTGATTCCGTTAAAAAGATTACATAAACAAAATTTTGATATATATATTTTTAAAATTAAGGTTTCGCGTTATGACCATAATCTCACCTGATCTTAAGTGACGATACGACCCACGTTGGTAGACACGCTAAACCTGTGGAGGAACTGGCTCTCAAGTGCAACTGCCGGAACACACCTATGGCAGATTTTCAACTTGAGGGTGGTAGCTAGCCAGACGGGCATTAGAAAAAGCCCTACCACCATGCTATTGTTTCCTCACGATGTTTTCCTTCTCCGAAAGCTCAGACTGATTGCAGGTGGATTCGAACTCACGTCCCTCGACGCGGAGTCCGTACACGTTACCGCTGAGCTATGCATCGCTTCGAAATCAATAATTTCCCCGTATTCAGTAGTCAATACTCGACCAAAGCGTCATCTATCGCATTCAAGGATACCATAAAAAGTTTCTACATTAAACATACAAGTAACCGTTTTAACTCTATGGGATAAAAGTATCATTCAATAAATAAAATAAAAGTATAAGTATAGTATAGTAAAATATAAGTATAGTGTAATTAAAGTATCATAAAAGATCATTGTGTTATAATTCATTACAACTTTTCCAATACTTTCAAAGTGATACGCGTACAAAAGTGCAGGCAGAAAATAAATAAAATAAAATTGTTTTTTTAGGCCTCTGTTTCGATAAAAGTACGTCAGATTTATCATTTACAACAAAAAAAAAAAATAGATTTAACAAACTTATAGATGTATATGTATAGATGGTTTGTTCTACAGTAGGTATATGCTAATAGGTTTTTTTATTAATCTTAATATAACTTAATTGTTTTTATCGTGTCAAATGTTTATAAGAAAAAACGATCCTCTATTACAATGGGACTGATAATGGCTGTTTAGTTACATCTATGTAACTTATATTGTGTATGTAGTTATTGCCGTTGATTGGTTGACCGTATTCAAAAGTTGAATAACAAACACGCTAGCTCAGTGGTAGTGCGTACGACATCGCGTCAATGGACGTGAGTTCGAATCCAACCATTCACAACGAGCTTGAGCTTTCGGTGAAACAAAACATCGTGAGGAAAGCATAGCATGGTGGTAGGGCTTTTTCTGATGCCCGCCTGGTTATCTACCACCCTCAAGTTAAAAATCTGCCAATAAATACCAATAGATATGTTCCGGCAGCAGCACTTGAGAGCCAGTTCCTCCACAGGATTAGCGTGTCTACCAACTTGGGCCGTATCGTCACTTAAGATCAGGTGAGATTATGGGCATAACGCTAAACCTTAACTAAAAAAAAACATGGTAGAATTTTATACAAACAGAGTCAATTTTTTAGAGACTTTTCATATAGATCTCGTGAACTTTTCCTTTTGTCTTTATTTTCTTCGTAACGTTATCTAGATTTGTACGTTTATTTTTTACTACGATTAGGTTCTAACCTCGTAAAAGTTCTGGGTTCTAAATTCTGGATAGGTTATTATTAGATATAATATAATTAATGAAATTAGGTTCGGTTTCGATGGTCCCTCTTGATCTCGACGCTTTAGCAGACAATGATTTTTTGCTAGTTTTTATTTAATTTCGTACACATCTGGAGTGTTTTTAAAACCGATCGTAAATTAGAAAGGAATGAACGAAACTGTAGTAATATCTTATTCTTAAGAATATTTACGGAAAAGTGTTTGTCAGTTAACGTTGAAGCTATTTAATGAATTGCGAAATCGAAAATGTTGACTGTTGAATGTTGTTTAAGTATTTAGTAATATAATAAATGTTTTATTTATTTTTAACATTGATAGTTCTCCTGGGTTACTGTAATAAAATATAATAATGAATGTATAAGAATAATTCATACGGAATAATACATAATAAATTATGTTTTATTAATCAATATGGAAAACAAAGTTTTATTGACATATGAGAATTTTGTTTATTAACGATAATGATTTCGCGTAGTCTGTATAAACCGTCGCAGTGTTTAGGATATGTATACATAAAATCCTAAACGAGATGAAATAATATAATTTTAAAGTTACCTATATTTAACATACGGTATGAGATGTACCTACACAATAAAAAAGTCATAACAAGTACCTACGTATTTATAAATTCTACTCAGATATTATGAATATCTTTAAATGGGTTATATAAATAAAAATAAAAATATGGGTGTCTATTTTAAATTATTAATATTATTAGCGAGTAAAATAAAATAATTTTATATTACGATTGAATTAAATGTTATACATTTATGTATGTGAACAGGGCCGTATCTGCCGGGGGTCAAAAGGGTACAAGGCACCCGGTTGGAACTTTACATAAACCAACTTTCATTACCTACTGCCGACACAACTAGTTCATTAATTACAAGCTACGTCCGCGGTTTCGTCCGCATGATTCTAAAAAAATTATCAAAAATTTATGCCTGCCTCTGTCACCTTATCAGATACAATTTTACTCCTATTGCTGGTAGCGTGATGTTAAATGGCCTCAAGCCTTCGTCAATAAACGCTCTGTCAAACACGAAAAGATTTTCTGAAATCCAAAGACCGTACCTAAGATTAGCGCGGTCAAAGAAATAAAATAACCAAACAATATTTTCTGCTTAATAATATAGTATAATATTGGTATTTATAACTATATTGTCTTGTCTGGCAGACCTTATTCTACCCTTACCAATACGTAACTTGATAAACGTACTTGGTAAAACTTAATTTTATAATGAAAGGAAACTACTAAGAAAGCAATCTAATATGATCCAAATCGAAAGGGGTCAATTTCAACTATCACTCGATTTGACTTCAAATAACCCATGGATATTACCTTGTTTCTATGTATTTTAAAGAAATGTTTATGTATAGTTATATGATAATTCGCGTGTAGCATTATCGATCTTCGGTACCTTATATTCTTCAGATAGCCCCCTGTACATGATTTAAAAAATAAATAAAAAGTGGTTAATTGTCTAACCGTATTATTACTACGTATGTGTACTTTATTATCACAGAAAAAAAACTAGCGACGTACCGTAAAAAATAATAAAAATATGGTATTCATATAAACTGTAAAATATGTCCGTAAATTTATAACTCTTACATACTTGTCCATAAAAAGATATTCTACATTACAACTTTGAAAATTTTGGTTTTTTAATTCAAATAACATTTTTTTTAATTTATTTACACATAAGTAATGGTTCCAATTAACAACAAATATACAAAACTTTTTTTTAAAAAGAATACATTTATTTTTTCTAAATATAAGCTTAATTATTATATTAACTGTAATATCCATAAATGTTATTGTATTAGAAGATCTATTTTTCTTCTAAACAAGTGAATACATTGCGTGTGAAATAAAAAAAAATACAATAATACCCCAAGAAAATTATATGTAACTAGATTACTTTTATAAAAAACAAGTTTTAACTATAAGTTTTATAAATGGGTTCATATAAAACCAAATTAAATAAATGTTGTACAGTTATATTTGCAAAGTATTAACTTGTGGATTTATTTGAATGACTTACATCTGATGGAATTATTTATTTAGTGAGTGAGTCTTGAGCTGTACGAATTACTGGCGTTATGGTTCACTTATGGTATAAAAAACTATGGTATCGAAATTACACACAATGTGCAAACTTTATTAAGATCCGTTTAATAATTTTGCAGTTTATTGCGAACAAACAACGTAACATGCATATTTTATATATAAAGATACTAGTTGTGCCCGCAGCTTCGTTCGCGTGGAACTAAAACTTATTAAATAATTTTTGCCCGTTTCTGTAACCTTTATCAATACAACTTAGCTCCTACCCGTGGTGGCGTGATGATAAATGCCTTCTTCAATTAGCCTTCCCAGGTACACAATGTTTTATGCTATCCGCCGGGTAGTTCCTAAGATTTTCGCGTTCAAACTTGCACATAAACAAACTTTTCCATTTTTTCACATTAATATAGATACTTGTAAATGTAATATTACTATTACTCATACATTAACTATTTTATATTGTATCAGTCAATAATTCAACGCATCAAGATTCCGCAGATTTTTTGTGACGTATTAATAATATGTTTATCGATTTAAACCATATTTATATTTATCTTGTCTTTTAGAATACTTTTTTTTTAAGTTAAAATTTAGCGTTATGGCCACAATCTCACCTGGTGTTAAGTGACGATGTCTTCTAAGACGGTGGAAGCTTAGTGGAGGGACTGGCTCACAAAAGCAACAGCTGGAACTCACCTATTGGTATTTAACAGCAGGTTTTCAACTTGGGGCTCGTAGCTAGCCAGACAGGCATTACAAAAAGCCCTACCACCATGCTATACCATTGGTTTATTTAAAGTAGTGACTTATATTTTTTTTGTACAAATATCATAAAAGGTAGATTTGTTTCGGACTACCAATTGCTCTGACGAACGTATTAATTAAAAACCTTCATGAAAATAGTTTCTTTAAAACATAAACCGAATACTTATATTTGTATCGTAAAACTTAAACATTAAGAAATGAAATAAGAAATATATGCAATAGTTTGATAATTACTTTATTGATGTCTTCAATATATATGTATTTGGGTATAGAGGTCGTATGTGTCTTAGTGTTTCTGATCGGTTTGTAGTTCAATGTTTATTAAATATTAAACGATGTTGTAAAACTTACAAAATTGCCTTTTAGTAATAATACCTTTAAAATTATCTTTACTAACCATTTCAAGTGATATTGGTCCTTTGAAGCGATGATAGCTCAGTTGGTAGTGTGTACCAGACGCCGATTCAAGAGACCTGAGTTCGGTCCCACAAGCAATGAGCTTTCGATGAAGGAAAATATAGCAATGAAGCCATAGCATGGTGGTAAAGCTTTTTCTAATGCCCGCCTGGTTTGCTATCATCTTTAAGTTGAAAATCTGTCGTCAAATACTTATAGGTGTGTTCTGGCAGTTGCACTTGAGGGACAGTCACTCCGCTAGCATGTCCACCATCTTTGACCACATCGTCGCATAACTTCAGGTGAAATTGTGGCCATACCGCTAAACCTTGAATATAGAAAAAAAAACTATGCCCCTGAATGCGCCATTGTACTGTATGCTTTGACATTAATCCGGATACACTGAAATACTGCAGCCCTGATTCTACGATGTATTCAAATCGGGGTAAAAACTTTACAGTGACGCCCCCTTCTTCAATGTGTGAAGTCAATTGTTAATATCCATCTAGTATGACTACACCATTTTAAGCTTAGTTTTGAACACTTTTGTTTAAAAAAAATTACACATTATTAACTTGGCACCCCTTAAAACTGCCGCCCGCGCCGGTGTCCCGGTGTGCTCCTCCGTAGATCCGGGGCTGACACTATGATAGTGTTCCACTTTGCGTCATAACAATCAAAACATAGATACCTTTAGCTGTTCACTGATGACGTCAATATTATTACTCCTGTCGTAAGCTCACAACAACCTATCCGCAAGGGTCAGCGCATACACGTAAGTGTAAGTATTGTGATCGCTAAACGCTGTGTTGGCAGACCCGTGAAAAATTATTATTGGTCCAGGGCCGGAAAAATATTGTAAGTACCTTTTACAATTATATTATATTTCTAATTTAAAACATTATTTATTGACAATGTAATGCGTTATAACTATTCACGTGGACAGTTTGCGAATTTACCGAAACTATTATTAATTGGATAATTTAATTTAAACATAATACAGACAATTTCGTTTAAAAAGTATAGTTAATGCATACTCTGTTAGCCTATAATTAATTTGTACAGTTAATAAATTAAGTGTAATTGTATTTAAATATTACAGATACTGATCAACTATTGGGGACCTAATAAACTTAAGAAGAATTTACTAGGAAACATTGATCAGTGTAAAACTAATCGATCATATTAATGTATAGTGCATGTCTAAGGTTGTGGCAGTCTGTCCACTTAGGATTGAAGGTTCAATCATGGTATTACAGTAAATGTACAATAAGTATTGTACGTCTACCGACACTGACTAAAACGTACGTAGCCACTGGAGCTGGAAACTAAGGCGGCAAATTTGGGGTATTTTTGTTCTATCTTTTAGAAACCGAAATGATTCATATTTATAAATATACCTACACGTTGCTAGATAACATGTTTCACCACTTAGAACCTAAGTCTTGTATAGATCTTTTTCTACAATTTACGTAGTTCTGTGTGGAATTTAACTGTTAGACAAGTAGCAAAGGCACAAGTTGTATATTAAAGGCTTAGGTCAGGGGATATAGGCGTATATAATAAAGAACTTCCTCTAGGTAACAAAACTATATTGTTTCACAATCTTCTACTTTGCACGTCTTACTCTATACAGCACAAAACAACGACTTCCGATCGAATGGTGCCGACTTCTACAGCCGGCTCGTATTTAAATGCGACAACTTGACTTATAGTACCATAAAGTACTCTAATTTATTTCTACAAATATTTAAAATATATTTTAAGTGTGGTACTTCGATTAGTATGTGATGACAATTTGACTTATAGAACCCTAAAGTACCCTAATTTATTACTTCACATATTTACAATATGTTTTAAGTGCGGTGCTGGTTATCAGTTGACAATTTGACTTATAGTACCATAAAATATCCTAATTTATTAGTTAAAATATTTACAATATGTTTTAAGTGCATTAATCAGTTAACAGTATGACTTAAGTACTCTAATTTACTATTACAAATATTTAATAATACAATATTACTGTTATGTAATAAATACACCTAACAAATATTAGTGTTATGTAATAAATAAACCTAACAGTTCGGCCATCCTGTTCAAGCGAGTTCCATCCGCTTTCTCTACATAATTGGTTATTAAAATATTATAATCCTGCTTATACATAATTATAGCGCAAGATTTATCCAATAAACTTATACTTAATAATTAAATTAATTAATCTAAGCAATGATATAATTATATTAAATTTATAATGATTGTTAGTCACGCCTCTTACTCGTTCTCACTGATACAATCGTCTTCAGATGAATCTACTCTACATTCATACCTTTGTATTTTTGACCGTGTTTACGAGTCAGAGGTGTGTCACCAATCAGGAATCGTCATTTGGTACTTGTGTTTTCACCCGGACCAAATGCCTCCCTATACTGCGTTGGATCTTTTCTGCGCTATCGTAATTAGCAGAATCTTTTGACTGTTGCTCTTAAATCTTTTCGCTCGCATCTTGTCTCAACTCGTCCAGCTGCTCTCCAGGTGTTCTGTATGTCGGAAACGTGTTCGTTCCAACAGTTGTCATCTTTGCCGTGGTTTGAAGTAGATAATGCATCCAAGATTGTCAGATGAAATCTTTCCACTTGTCCGTTTGCTCCAGGCGTGGCGACGGTATTTTGGATATGCTTTACAGCATAGCTTTGTATAAAGTGTTAGAATGTTTTGCTGGTGAAACTAGTGCCCTTGTCTGTAATTAATCGTGTAGGGACTCCAAGATTACTTACGTACTGCATCATAACTCTGAATGAAGTGGCTGATTTGGTGTTTATATTAACTTTTAACTATTAACTGGATTTATACTTACGTATTTGGTAAAATCATCTACTATCACTTACAAGTAACAGTTTCCAGACTGAACGGACTCAAGTGGTCTGCGTGCACGGTATGGAAGGATGTACTAACCTTTTCTATGGGATGCAATTTTCCTCTAGTTTGCCGCCGGGGGCTTTGTGATGAGAACACTCCAAACAGGACGACACATATTTTTTATTTTTTTATTATTATTTCTTTTTTATGAACCGTCGCATTTTCCGGAACCAGTAATGCTCCTTAATGCGATGGAGTGTTTTCTCAAATCCACAAATGACCAACATCGTCATGGTTCATTTTGAGAATTTGACAGCGCTCCCCTCGTGGTACGAGCCAGGCCTGATGCCGCTGGCACTTACATCAAAGCCGAGGAAATCTATAAAGTCTAAGAAGAAATGGCACTTACTTAATTTTAAAGTTAATTCACCTTTCCTGAGCAGTTGCAGTACTTCTTCTAGTCGTTGCATACCGTCAGCGAATGTCTTGGAGGGGATGAGTATATCATCCATGTATACAATCGCATACTTAATTTTGACTTCAAAAAGGATCTTATTGATAGTGCGCTGAAAAACTGATGGCGCTTTGGCTAGGCCAAACGGCATGCGATTGTATTCATACTGACTATCTGGTGTCACGAAAGCGGTCTTAGGACGGGACTCTTCGGGTATAGGAATTTAATTTAATATAATAAAAAAAATAATTTAATAAAACCCAAGTCATGGTGCTCACTGGAAAAGCAATGGGTATATTTCGAAAGCAAACCTTGTAGTTCTTGACACTGGTCTTCGTCCAAGAGAGGATTGCAATTCACCGTAGACCCCATTTCGGCATCACCAATCGTTACGCTGAACGAGTTTTAGAGTATCGGTTGAAGAGATTGGGTCTCGCTGTAGAGACCGTGTCAAGAGAGATCCCTTAGTAACCATCATTGGTGTTGTTAATGTATTATAGATCAAAATGGCACCACGTCCGTTTTTGATCTCATACAGACCAGGAAGTATGTAGTATTCTATGCCCTCGGGCGCCCGTAATGCACCGTTTACATATACGTAACAGTCAGACTGAGTATTTGTACAGATCTTACTACTTGTCATGTATCACCCTGGATCTCGGTGTCGTTGGATACCGTTACATTTATTTTATTAGAAGGAATTTTTAATAACAAGGGTATCAGGTCGATCAGTAAATGAATGGCCTAACAGGACAGGATGAATTAAAACATAGTCCTCTACGACGTAGAGATACAACAAACTAAATAAAATTATTGACATATATTTACTGAAATTTCATAAATTTAAAGAAGTAATTACCTCCTGGTTGAAGACACAGAAATATGAAGACATAGAAAACTTATTTGTAATCGTACGATAATTGTCTAGTAGAATTATAAATAACATGTTCACATATGGATTACTCTGCTCATATTTATCCATATACACTTGTTATATAAGAATAAGTTTGAGGCACACCCAAATTTTAAACTCAATGTTTATAGTGTTTGGTAAATATTTTGTTTGTTTTTTTTTACATAAATCTTAAAGACGCGCAAAAAAAAAATAAGTTCACAATATTGTAGTGTAACTCGTTACACTATTATTAAAAGTAAGGTAGGATAAGATAAAAATAAATCGCAGTATACCTTATGTCATATTTATATATCTTGTAGTTATATTAAAATATATGTAGGTCATATCTAGGACATACTATTATACGGGAAGAAAACAGCGTCTGAGATACAGGCTCGGCCTAGTTCAGGCGCTAGGATTCAAAAATGTATAGCGATACTATGTCTTAAGATAATTTTTATGTATTGTAGTGTAAAAAATCTTGTCAATAAAATTATTATTATTATGATTGTTTCTTTCAATTCTTGGACCTCGACGTACGTTACGACTACCCCTATCGGGCTAAATAGACTTCCACCTAAGTACCTTACCTTATTTACCTAAGTAAGGTCAAGTTTGTACATGTTGTAATGTGGAGGTTTAGTGATTTTGATATCCAGTACATATTTGCCTAGTCCAGTGTCCTCAGCAGTTACTTCTGATACCTGTTTTTGATTATATTCATTACCTGGCGTTTTAACTTTATTCGGTATCGTAGCCCATTTCGTATTTCTGAAGCAATTGGAGGTCTGGTGCCCCATACGATCACAAGTTGTGATATATACCGCGGGTTACTCGCATTTAAAGCTTGGGTGTCCAATTTCATTGCAATTATAACATTTTGTGTTAGAATTAAACGTACTTGTACCTGATTTAGATGAACTCGTTCGATTCGTGGCGCTTCCCAGTCGCTTGTCGTAAGGTCTTCTACTAAAATCCTGAATTTGCCTGCTCTGCCTGCTTTTAACTGTTCTGAAATATTTTAGTACCTGGTTCGGTGAATGACCTTTACCGCGCGGCCATCTATTCCATACAAAGGCCAGTCCACTGCCTGTTTCCCACGGATTTTTTTGCACCTATTTAATAAATTAATCTTATTATAGTAATAATGTTCTAATGACTCACCATACCTTGCTTTCTTAGCCAACATTTCTGTCAGGAGCTCGGCATAATCCTCTCTGCATGGAAAACGTTTGATGAGCTTCTTTTCCCATTCGGAACAAGAATGCAATATCGAAGTTAGACTCTGATACTATGTTTTAGCTATGCCAGTTAATTTAGGTAGAGAGCAGTGGACTATCTCCCTCTCTTCCCAACCGTAAATTTCTGCACATTCCTCTACGTTTGTCAACCAAGTTCAGTGCGGTTTGTTCTTTCGATATAGGGTCGAACTCCGGTATCACATTAGTGTTAAAAGTCATTTTAGGTTTATCCGAGCTCTTGACATTATTCAAAATTGTTAAAAATTTATCCATTAAATCATATCCAGATACTCCGAATTTTGGCTTCAACTTTGCCCCCTTAACTTAACTCTTTACCTCGAGTTTTCTTTACATTGTACCCTTTACCTCGGGCTTCCTTCGCCTTGGACCCTTTACCTCGGGTTTTCGTGGTACCTAACCCTTTACCTCGGGTTTTCACTTCAGAAAACTCTTTACCTCGAGTTTTCTTTCCATTGTACCCTTTACCTCGGGTTTCCATATCATCAGACCCTTTACCTCGGGTTTCCATATCATCAGACCCTTTACCTCGGGTTTCCATATCATCAGACCCTTTACCTCGGGTTTCCATATCATCAGACCCTTTACCTCGGGTTTCCATATCATCAGACCCTTTACCTCGGGTTTCCATATCATCAGACCCTTTACCTCGGGTTTCCATATCATCAGACCCTTTACCTCGGGTTTCCATCTAATCAGACCCTTTACCTCGGGTTTCCATCTCATCACACCCTTTACCTCGGGTTTCCATCTAATCAGACCCTTTACCTCGGGTTTCCATCTCATCACACCCTTTACCTCGGGTTTCCATCTCATCAGACCCTTTACCTCGGGTTCCACTATTATCGTCCATCATAAAAGATATCTGTAACTCACAGAAGTAAGCTTAATATATGTTTATAATTAATACGGACAGTGTGGCATAATCAATTTCTGATTCTATAAATAATGGTCAAGCATTTACTCTAATGACTATAATTGTCTTAATGCTTTTAACCCGTGAAGCATGAACGAGGGCAAAAACGACATCGGAAATTATATACGTGACGTCATAAAACCTTGTACAAAAGGGACGTCTTTATATACAAATTAAAATATTATCGCCATATTGCCAATTCAGAATTTTAGCTGAAAATTTTAAGAAATTCCGAAGCTCTTACAGAGGCGTTAATATAATTACACATTATTCGGTAGCTATATATAAGTTAACTATGAACTTCTATAAAGTTGCAGTATTATAATAAATAAAATAATAATCTAACAATATATAATCCGTTTTATATTTTTGCGATTAGTGGAAATGTGAAAAATATTATTGGCAACATTAACGAATGCGGCAAATTATTATGTGATTATCATATTATTGTGACTTACATATCAGTTGTTTTCTTCTACTATAATTAAACATTTCTCAGTATAATACATATACACATTCATATTTTTCAATTCAAAATATTTGATTTTCTTGTAATACTTTGATTCTGTTTTCATAATAGAAATGTGAATATATCATTATGCATTTGTGTTCCAAATGTTAAAAACCTCATGCTATATTCTATGAATTATATTTGAAACATAAATACCATTTTATAAAAGCAAAAGATTTGTTTATAATCAGATAACCCATTTTGTTTACATGTAACGGGACTCGCGTGTTTTTTTGCTTATTGTTGAGGTGCTGTCGATAATATTATCGACTTTTGAAATGTATTTTCATTATACTATGAAACGTTGGGTATATTATAAGAATTAAATTTACAATATGTCTCTTTATTATGTTATATAAAAAAAACTTATTACTATATACTTTTTTTGTAATAGGAATCTTCGAATTAAGGTATTTTTGATTCTGAGAGCGAGGATGGTTTATCTGTTTAGGACGACGTGGATATGATCAAAATAATTCATATATTTTGTTTATAATTTCTATTTTTATTTCATTACGTTGAGAAATGTACGAGTGCAATAGTACTACTATTTTTGTAGGGAGATATCAAAAAAATAAAATAGTATATCCAAAATAATTTTATCGATAACTGTGTTGTGTATAATAATATCACTAGTATAGAAAATTACCCTAAAATATATCACATTTTAATCTGTGGTATCTTTACCACTTTTTCGGTTTCGACTTTTCATGTCAATAAGGTCTATAATGGTCAATTTTGGCGCTTGCGACCTTTTAAAGGTCAATTTACATGTTAACGGTCATGTTGTCATTTGACTGAACAGTTATGACGAGGCAGGCGATCAAAATTCAGATACAACTAAAAATATTGTCAATAATTAATAATAAAAACCCATAATTACTAGTTAATAAGTAATTTTTTTTTCTTTATGAACTTTGTTATTTGAAATTAATTCTTTTAAGCTGTAATGTACTATATAATTTAGATTTCACACGGTTAATAAATAAATCAAACACAAACGTTTTCAAGACGAAGAAATGAGAAAAAAAAAATATCTTCGTTACTTACGGTTCTTTTTGTGTATCCGAGCCGTGGACGTGTTAAGAAAATATAGAATTTTCTTGTCTATCCCACTTCTGATCTAAAGGCTTAGGTCAGGGGATATAGGCGTATATAATAAAGAACTTCCTCTAGGTAACAAAACTATATTGTTTCACAATCTTCTACTTTGCACGTCTTACTCTATACAGCACAAAACAACGACTTCCGATCGAATGGTGCCGACTTCTACAGCCGGCTCGTATTTAAATGCGACAACTTGACTTATAGTACCATAAAGTACTCTAATTTATTTCTACAAATATTTAAAATATATTTTAAGTGTGGTACTTCGATTAGTATGTGATGACAATTTGACTTATAGAACCCTAAAGTACCCTAATTTATTACTTCACATATTTACAATATGTTTTAAGTGCGGTGCTGGTTATCAGTTGACAATTTGACTTATAGTACCATAAAATATCCTAATTTATTAGTTAAAATATTTACAATATGTTTTAAGTGCATTAATCAGTTAACAGTATGACTTAAGTACTCTAATTTACTATTACAAATATTTAATAATACAATATTACTGTTATGTAATAAATACACCTAACAAATATTAGTGTTATGTAATAAATAAACCTAACAATATATAGCTTACGGGCGGTAAAGTATAAACCCTGCTCTGTAGTGCACATAGATGCGAATGTATTCGAATTAGTATGAACATTTGGCAATAGATGGAGCTAGCGGCTCTTCAAAGTAGGCATTTCGTGAGATAAGAAAGATATTTTTTTCTAAATATGACAATTAATAAATAAAATTAGAAATACTAGCTGGCTCGTGGAAATATTTCATGTATTATCGTAACGAAAAAGGAAACAGTACTTATTGGATTGAATTTCATAATGGATTATCTGCCCACAGAGAATAGAAACAACGTAACAACTGTCACATTAGTTGAGTAATTTGATAATAGATAGCGACTCCTATATGTTGAAATGCTAACGAAAATACGCATTTTATTTTCAAAAGGCATACATTTTGAAATATTTATCTATATTTCGTCAATAGTGGAAACCCATAAGCTTTGAATCAATGTTTGAATCGTATAAAGAATAATTTTGATAAAGAATTTAAGGAGTTATCACGTTGCAACAAAAACTCCCTTCAGAAATTTATATTATTGATAATATAAAACGAATAATTTTATTTGATTGTTTGAATCTTCTTGTATTTGATTAGTGTAATCATTGAGGAAGGCTTTAGCCTATTTCCAATCACGCTACCAAAAGGCAAAAGCTCCAAAAATAGGCAAAAATCTTTACTAATATTATAAATGTGAATATAAGTTTGTTTTTTAAGCTTTCACGCGAAAACTACTTAAGCGATCATCATGAAACTTATTACACATATTCTTGGAGGTATTAGAAGTAGGATACATTATATTGAAAAAATAAATAAATACGAAAGATAAAAAAAATGTTTGTTTATTACAGAAAGGTATAAAAACGGGCAAAACTGGTTAAATAATTTTTAACTCCACGCGAGCGAAGTTACGGGCACGGCTAGTAATGATTTTGATACTGTTTTTGTTATCAGCTCAGTAATGTCTATTAAATATGATACTTTTGTTGGTATTTGTTTCGGCCCGCGGCATCTTTCGCGTAGACTAAAGACTTGTTCAGCGTTTTGATTGAAATTGATACGTTGTTTATAATACCGAGAAATATTTCCCATCTAACTTTTCCACGTCTTAACATTAACATTTGAGTTTTATTTTATTGTACATCAATGATTATTCAGTATTTAGTATGAAACCATCGTAAGGAAACCATAGCATGATGGTAGGGCTTTTTCTGATGCCCGCCTGGCTAGCTGCCGCCAAATACCAATAGGTGTGTTCCGGCAGTTGCACTTGAGAGCCAGTTCCTCCACAGGTTTAGCGTGTCTACCAACTTGGGCCGTATCGTCACTTAAGATCAGGTGAGATTATGGTCATTACGCTAAGCCTTAAAAAAAAGGTTTTTCATACAAACTTTACTGGTACCCTTTTATCTAATCAGGAGTTGATTTCTAGAGACACGAACAATACAATACAACTTTCGCATCTTTAAATATCAATAGGTAATTAGTAATTTGGGTTCGGCGATGAGTTATCAGGACCTATATAGTAAATGAAGCTAAAACTTTACAATCATAGTTGTGACGATATTTTTTATTAATATAGTTGCTAAAGATATGGTATTTGCCATTTTTTCTGTCTGTTCCCTTGTAAGCTTGACATTATGAACGTACTGGTTAGGTTTTGAGGAATATTGCCGTATACTGTGTCCTAATAATCTAATACTGTGTCCGATAATATAAAAGTGTTCTCTTTTTTTAACATTTACACTCTCAGTCTAGGGGGAAAAAAAGAAGTTTTTTTTTATATCTAGTACATATTTGTTTGATAGGTAATTTACTTCTCATAGTTACAGTTAAGGAGTTACTGATTAAGATTAAGGTAAGAAAAATTACGTATTGAAATGCTGTTATTATTATAAATTTTAATTATTCGTGTTTTTTTATCTGTACCTACTAAGAAACAAAATCTAATCTATGGAAATAAAAATAAATCGCCAAATGTGTTGCAATGTAAGCGCAAAACTCGAGCAAGGCTGGACCGGTTTAGGTAAAAAAAAAAACATGTTGTAGCTAAGGCCACAATGAATGTTCTTTATTATGAAAATAAATAAAAAAACTGCGAGGACAATAGTCCCTTTTTATTTCCGACACAGCTGTCTTCAGTTGTCAAACATTTGACGTCAATCAAAACAAAGAAGCGTTAGGGTTTATCTTTAGTACGCCTTCAAATCGATTGGGATGTATCGGTATTACGTTTTCCTTCACCAAAAGCTTATTGTGATGATTTGTACCTCATAATTTTTATGATATAAAACGGCTTGTCACTATCCTACTGGATATTCTGGATAAACACCGGCTGGTCCCGAACACAATTTAATACACATATATATATATATATATTCATTGAACTTTTTTTTTATGGAATAGCAGGCAATCGAGCAAGCGTGTCATCTAATGGTAAGTGATCACCGCAGCACATGAACACCCACAACTCCAGGAGAATCGCAGGTGCGTTGCCAGCCTTTATTGAAAGGACTGGCTCTCAAGTGCCACTACCGGAACACAACTGTAGTGTTTGTGTCAGTATAGCAACTGTCTCGTGCACACGGATGGTGGGGCGCGAGGAGATACGTTGAGACACGGATATCGTGTGTTGTCAAAGCCAGTTATAGTGATCAGTGTGTGATAGGGAGTATATTACAACACCTATTGGTATCTGGTGGCAGATTTTCAACTTGAGGGTGGTAGATAGCCAGGCGGGCATTAGAAAAAGCCCTACCACCATGCTATGGTATCCTCACGATATTTGCCTTCACCGTTCACCGGCGTTCCTACACCCTACCACTGAGCTATCATCGCTTCAAATCGATTCGATCGGCCAATTTATGGGAGAAATTAATTGAATACGACATTTGGAAGGTTTTACAAACGGTTTGCGTTTAGTACTAACCGTTGGCGAGGGGTGCATAATTATAGAAAGCAAACCTGTCCAATTAAACTGTGGGTAGAAAGTACACTGTGTGATCGCTCAAAGGTGAACCGATTGAAGTCGGCTCTGTATGGAAATTCGCTACGGGTGCAATCTGTGTAATGGTAAAAGAGCCCTTTCAATTATTTATTTTTTTTGTATACATTTCCTGTCACAATATTCTGTACATGACTTACATTGGCAGCTTGCGATCAGTTTGATGATATTTTTCGGTAAAAACATTTTGTTTCCGCATTTTATTATTAAATAAGATATAATATATAAAATGGTGTTACGTTACAATGTGAGGAGCAATCTATGTTAATATTATAAAACGGAAAAGTTTGTTTGTTTGTTTGTTTGAATGTGATCTTAGTAACTATCAGTCGGATAACAAAAAAATATTTTTGTATTTGATAAAACGGTTAGGGTAGGGCGGGGCTAGTTGAGCACTTTTTGCTTTGAGCTTCCATAAATTTAAGACTATGTATCGGATTTAATCGAATGATGTGTCGTTAGGTTCATAATTTAGTCTTCTTCAAATGGTCTAGCAATCCAAAAACGATCCGAGTGCAAATTTCCAAGTTATTCCCGGAAATACGCGAGTGCTCCAAATTGCTCAACGTGCCCCACTAGTGAGGCTAGTTGAGCAAGGGTATGAGGTTAGTTGAGCAACGGATGAAATACACGGAATGACTTACAGAATGATATATGAATGGCAAATAAAATTGTTATTCACAAGCAATTATTTATTTATTATAATTCTTCATACTTAAAATTATAATAATAATAATAATTTATTAATATTTTGGGTCCAGGTGACTGGCACTTCTACCTTAAATTTAACGGCACACTCGTAGGCGAGACGACGAGCATCTTTAGGCGTATACCCAAAGTACATTGATGACATTTGGAGGAAATAATTCTTCAAAGAAATTTCTTGTTCTTGAGAAAATACTTGTCTGGGTTTTTTATAACCCATAGATGGATCATTTTCGGACTTCAGTTTGGTTATATATCTCGTCAAGGTCATCCTTTTAATATTAAATTGTTTGGCTGCACCATTTAGACTCATTTTTTCTTCCGATACAGCCTTTGCTGCATCATTAAGTTGCTGACTTGTAGCTAAACCTCTCGAGGTCTTCCTTTTATATGTACGCATCCTAAAATGTAATAATAATAATTATTATAATATCAAAATGAGTTATTTTAATTGTTACACGCTATATTAAATCATCACATGTACAAATAAATTGAAAATTATTAATTTAGTAAAGAAAAATTTAATTTGACTATAGTAAAAATTTAGTGGGGCTAGTTGAGCAAGCAGTCAGCGCGCCTTGCTCAACTAGCCCCAATTGGAGCAACAAAATAAAAGCTAGGTTATGAAATAATGATAAGAATTAAAAACAAATAATCATATATAATTGAAAGAGCAATAATTAAGTTATCTTTGGATACTTACGTGATCACAAAAAATTTTTTTTCAGCAAGTGTAGGCGAAAAAGTTTAAACATCCGTTTTTTTTTTTTTGACGCAAAAAAAAAACAAAGCGTTCTGTCAGCTAGTCTGCGCACCGGACGGCCGTTAACTGTCGCGCGCTGTGTTCTCCTCCCGTAACCCCTTCTTTTCGCCATTTACACTTTTGTTGTAAGTTGCTTAGTTTTCGAGATATTTCGATTGCACAACTTGCCCCTATGCTCAACTAGCCCCGCCCTACCCTACTGTAAAAGGCTTTAGGCTCTTTAACATCGCGTTACCACCTGGAACGACAGCAAAACTACACTGAAAAATGCTACACAGACGGACAAAAAATATTATAATTTTTAGGTCCACGCGAACGCAGTCGCGGGCACATCTAGTCTATAGATATAAAGATTATTTAAAATCGTTAAAATATGACCACCGCTTCCTAATACGTAAAATTCATGGTGGAAGCAATCAGAGGGTAGAACTTTTCACGAGGATTTCCTACATCATTAATTTAAGCAATGAAGAAAGAGATATTTTTTTATTCATGCCTGGCAAAGGGTAAAATTAAAATAGTATAAAAAATTCAAGCTAATTCAATCCAGCATTAAGTGGGTAATCCGCAAAGTGCTAGCACCACCCAACTGAAGGAGGGTGGAAATGACTCACTTACCGGAGGATGGAGTTGAGACTTGCATATATTTTTTATTTAAAGACTAGCTATTCCCGCGATTTCGTTTGCGTGGCACCACAATAATGTTTACCCGTTTTTGTAACTTTTTTCAATAAAACTTTGTCCCTATCGTGTGTCCCTAGTGTGATAATAAATAGCCAAAATCCGACTGGTAACTAAAATTAGCGCTTTCAAATAAATCAACTTTTCCGCTTTATAATACAAACTAACTGTGAAGGCGGCTTAGTTCGCGTGGACCTGAAAATTATTTTAAAAAATTTGTAACTTTTTTCAATGCTGCTTTAGTTCTATTGGCGGTTGGGTTGGTAAATAGCGTATAGCCTTCGTCCATATACAACCGATATTGTCTAAGATTAACGCGTACGAACAAATTTTTCGACTCTATAATATTTCTATATAGATATAAATACATCACTTGGTTATACATCTATATATATTTTATTGTAAGAGTGATGCACTTGTGTGCTTTTGTTTGATGCTGAAGACTTTAAAGACCTCATGTCACCTTGTTTGTTCGCGACGAACTCCTAAACTACTGACCCGATTTTAATCAAATATTTCACACGGTGTGCACTTTGATCCAACTTGAGAGATAGGATACTTTTTATCTAGATAAGTGCTCATAAGGCGATAGATGACGCTGGAGTCGATGTGACTGACTGCTCGAAAAGGCAGAACAATGTCTGCCAGGTCAGCTGGTGCTTTTATAATATCATCGTTAGAGTCCCATAGATTTAACAGCGGAACAGAATAAGCGAGCAAAAGCCTATGCAATTTGCTACGACAGACGCAAAACGATACATGAAGATTCCACATGAAGTCTTCACACAGTCTGGCGAGTTTTGCACGAGCAGTATTAGGTGTCAGGATCAAAACTCGGTGAAGATAGCTACTGAAAATACATATAGCTGTGAAATTGCGCTCAAGTTATTATGAACGAGTGGAAAAGCAAATACTTACAATAGCATTGTAGCGGCGATCGTGGAATTTTTTCCACCGTTATGCTGATCCAAATAGTCCGGCGGTATGAGCAGCAAAGAGCTGGTAGGACTGGGCTTATACCACTAGATCCGCTCTCACCAATATCGAGGAAAATGAAAGACTAACTTGATGGTGGTCCGAGGTCCCAGATGATAAAGTAACACCAATAAAATCCATCATATCGCCGTCGGCAACACATACATACATGGCTTTAGCTTATCACAAAATATTCGGGCAGAACCCAACAAAATAGATTGAAAATTACAGCAAATATGTTCGTATAAAATGTATCGTAAATAAATGCCACTTTTCATTATATTAGCACTTAAAGCGTATATACGTAATTACTCAAACGTAATTTGTTATCTTATTCCAAAATAATTACAAAATGAAGAAAAAATAACAACTTACGGTCGCCATGGAGATGCTTCGAAATGTTCTTTATTTTGACACTAGCTGTGGCTGCGACTTCGTTCGCATGGAACTGAAAATTATTAACTAATTTATACCCTATGCTAATCAGATATAATATAAAATTCCAAAGCTAAACGAATTTTTGAAATAGGTCCAGTAATTTTTGTGTTTATTCGTTACAAACAAAAGTATAAGTTTTTCCTCTTTATAACATTAGTATAGATTGGCGTCGTGCACCAGGGGCAATGAGACCTCTTAGTCCTGCCATGGGCGATAAGAGATCCAGCGGTAGAATTGGCTCCAACGAGCATTGTCTTTACAAATACCAAATAAAACAAGTATAAACCAATCGCAAAAAAATATATTTACTCGTTAATTATTCAAAAAACTTACAGTGTTATAAAAATCACAATATGAATTTTGATGTACTAGTAAGTAATGTAACATACGACATACCTAACAAAAATATATTTATACAATATAAATTGTAGCGTATGAATGGATAATGAAAAATAACAAAATAATCTTCTAAATAAACTCAACAAACAATATAATAATTAATATAAACTTTAATCACGCGACATATATGACTAAATCAACATATTATATCCATTAATCATCGAAAACAGTGTTTAGAGTTATATCTGTTATTTCCGAGGTTTCTTCATTTTGAACCATACCAATGATTTTGTTTCCTTCTAATTCTGAAATTAATAAATAGTATTATCTGTAATTAATATTATTAAAGCGAATTTTTAATTACATAACCGATTACCGTGAATATTTTCATACACAACATCAGGGGTACTGTTAAGAACATGTTTTTTTATAACTAGCTGACCCGGTTAATTTCGTATCACCTATAATCGATGTGCTTTATTCTCGCTAACACCCAGAAACTCATTATTTGTGCTTTCTGAATTGTAATTACCTTGTCATGAAATTGTTCTTTACAATATGCGTTGCGCAAAACGACTTCGTTTAGATATAACTGTTTCCTTTTTTAATGTTGGCCAAGAAAAAGTTAGAATAAATTCCTATCTCATAAACTAATAAGCGTAATAAATCTAGTGATGTGACCAATTGTGATAATTTTACTCTTCCACCTGCACAACACAATACTAACTCATTTTATTACCAGTAAATTTCAAATTCTATACAGAGATACCAATACACCTCGCACATTTGAAATAATAAAAGTAATTCGTTTACTCGTGAAATTTATAACGTCGTTTAGAATTAAAGTAAAACTAATTTACCACTCTGTGACAAATGCGAAATGTAAAGCCATTTTGTAAAATGTACAAAGATGCAATTATCAAATTTAAATAACTAATTGATTTGTATCTGTGTTTAATATTTTTTAGATTTTCTACAATTGTATAATCTCCTTCGATTATTCCCATTAATCCACTCACTTATTATATTA
The DNA here is from genome assembly GCA_039707435.1 of Actias luna. Lineage (NCBI taxonomy): Eukaryota > Metazoa > Arthropoda > Insecta > Lepidoptera > Saturniidae > Actias > Actias luna. Next base: position 18,175,519 of record JAZHAC010000001.1, on the reverse strand, counting down.
TGAGATTTAAAAAAAAGTTTGTATTTTTCTTTAATGCAAACCATGTCCTGACAATAACGGACACAATAAAAAAATTAGCCTTTTGGTGCTGTCATTCGGAAGTTATACGCGCACATATATGTCGGCAAATCATTTTTTTATATATACAAATTATTTAATGTTCCGCTCAACTTCCTCAATTTTTTCCTTCATATAAACCTTCTCCTGGCAATAATTAACACAACAAAAAAAAGCTTTAGCGAAATTGTTCCATCCGCTCACGCGTGATGCGATGACCAATGCAAACAGATATTCATTTTATATATGGATTAAGGTTTAGAGTTATGGCCACAATCTCACCTGTTGTTAAGTGACGATGTGGCCCAAGATGGTGGACACGCTAAACCCAGTGGAGCGACTGGCTCTAAAGTGCAAACAGCGGAACACACCTATAGGTATTTGGTGGCAGATTTTTAACTTGAGGATGGTTGCTAGCCCGACTGAAGTATTGTGGAACCAATCCCTGGTTTCTGACAACACGGGACTTTGAAGTGGCACCGTGGTGCGTTTTAGTGGGTAGCGTTGGGTGAATAACACCCCATAAAACACCACGTTAGCAAAAAATAAAATGGTAGCCAAAGTAGCGGGCATTAGAAAAAGCCCTACCACTATGTTACGGCTTAATCACAATGTTTTCCTCCGCCAAAAGTCCAAGCTCATTGTTGGTGGTTGGATTCAAACTCACGTCCCATGACGCTGCGTTCCTACACAGTACCACTGCGCTATCATCGCTCGACAACTCTACTTACTTTCCAATGATTTCACACACATAACAGTTGCTAAGGATCTCATACGTCTTGTCAGTACTGGTCCCAGACCTAACAAATCGCATAATTGTATTGGCGAAACTTTATTTTTTATTAACTTCAGTAACTTCGCCATTGTAGCTTTGGTACCCCATTGTTCGCTGGAAAAAATATATATAATAAAATATTGTTATATGTACAGTCAGTACCATACCAGAACACAGTAAAAACTCTATACAGGGACGCTCAAGGGATATTTCATGGCGTTATTGAGAGTTGTGGTTCAATAGACAGAAGATACCTACATACCAAGTACATTTATTGAGAATTAAACGAGTGCAAAAACGTTTCTCGTCACTCTTTTACGTTCATACGCGTTTAGCGTTTTATATATTGAAACGATGATAGCTCAGTCGGTAGTGTGTACGGACGCCGCGTCAAAGAACGTGAGTTCGAATCCGCTTAGCTTCCACCAAGCTTGAGCTGTCGGAAAAACATCGTGATGAAACCATAGCATGATGGTGTAGAGCTTTTTCTAACGCCCGCGTGGCAAGCTACTACCCTTTATTTTGTTGGCGTGGTGTTCCAAATCTTTCCAAGTCTTTACCGACTTCCACAACGCAACGCGCAAACGCATCACCCGGCTCAGGTCAAAAACCTGATTTATTGGGTGTGTGTGGTGACTTAGTGGTATGAAACACACCACGCCGACACTTCAAACTCCCGTGTTGCCAGAAACAAAGGACGGCATTCACAATCTACCACTGTCGAGTTGAAAATCTGTCGCCAAACACCAATAGATGAGTTCCGGCAGTTGCACCGTGTCTACCAACTTGAGCCGTGTCGTCATTTAAGATCAGGTGAGATTGTGGTCATACCGCTAAACCTTTACTATAAAAAAAAGGTCGTGTACCACCACCCGTCGAATGTAATAAAAAACAGAAAAAATATAAATATATTTACTACAAACGCCGATTCAGCTCTATTTCCTCCTTCGATTTTTTTTTAGTATCTGCATTCCGATGTCGGAGTTTCGATAACGGTTCTAAGGAATACCGCAAAATTATATCCTTTATATGATCTATTTGTTTTCCTATGTGCAGCTCTGTTTTGATCGATGACCATTCCTCCACCATGTCTTCGACTGTAGTAATGACTTCCTCGACATTCTTCTGCTGTTCATTTTCCGTGACTACAATATTCCAATTGACATATTATATAACCAAATTAAACTTGTTTTATTTCGAAATGTTTGGCTGCAAATCATCCTTTATTTTTTATAGTTAAGGTTTAGCGTTATGGCCATAATCTCACCTGATCTTAAGTGATAATACGGCCCAAGCTGGTAATAACGCTACACATGTGGAGGACCTGGCTTTCATGAGCAACTGCCGGAATACATCTATTGGTATTTGCCGGCAGATTTTTAACTTGAAGCGGTTGCTAACCAAGCGGGCATTAGAAAAAGCCCTACCACTGTGCTATGTTTTCCTTCATTGAAAATTCAAGCTCATTGTAGGTGGATTCGAAATCACGTCCCTTGATGCGAAGTCGTACACACTACCACTGAGCTATCAATTTCAATCTGGTTTACAATATCTAACCTTTCTATACCTTGATTAATTTTCTAATTATAATGAAGCACCTGTGACCGCGACTGAGTACGCGTGGAACAACAAATTATTTACAATAAATTACCCTCTTTTTAATATAGATGAAAAATGCCAGGTAAAGTCTACAACATATGAGTTAATACTTATATTATAGATCAGAATCGCCTACTGGTATATATTTCTATCTATATCTAATCTATCTAACACTATTAAGTGTACAAATATTATTTGTATATATAAAGTAGAATCTCGTTAAGTTGAAAACCTTCAAATCTCCAAAAAACACCTATACCTATATCTCCCTTGATGTTCGACTTATGGCGGTTCTACTGTATATAAATTTCACGTATCTCGGCAACGGTTCTAACGATTTGGATGGAATTTTGTATATACACAAATTCATGTATATTTCAATGAATTTACACTTTGTAATGGTTTTAACAATATGTTTATCGTATTTATTTGTATTTAAATAAACAATAAATAAGCAAGGAACACTATATATATATAATTAGCTGTATCCGCGACTCCGTTCGCGTGGAACAAAAATTTTATTTAACCATTTTCATGAAAAAATGTTATACAGCCTATGTTACTCAGGGCTAATGTAGCTTTCGAACTGTGAAATAATTTTTGAAATCGGTCCAATAGTTCTTGAGTTTGAGGTTACAAATTTTTCCTCTTTATAATATTAGTATAGATAGAACACATATACTATGTATATTTGACCACTTACGTTTTTATATATAAAATATGGACCTAAAATAATCATCAAACGAACTAATTAGTTATAGTAAGGATGTTAAATTATCACAATAGCTTACCGGGTAATGTGTCACTAGATACATCTGTTTCCGAGGTACTAGGTGTTTGGGGCATTGCCAATAATTGACTCTGTATTTGAGATGCCTTTCGCGATAGTTTTACATATCTTTTTACTTCCAGTAATAATGTCTCAGTGGCATCACGTAGTTCTTTATACACTTTACCCTCGAATCCCGCCATTTGTACAGTACTTTTTTTTCTGTTTTTATTATAACTATACTTTCAACCGATTCCGGGTGTAATATATTAAACACGCAGATCTAGTGATCAAAATTTCTCACTGAAACTGTAAAAATAGTTAATTTGTAACCTTAAAACAATGATTTTCTCGTAAAACCAACACTCACCACGCCTCACCGCAATCAGTCACATGTGAAGGTATGTCAGAGAAAATTATTTCTAGCAATAATTGACATGTAGGTAAATCTCATAACTTTTGTACGGGAATGATTCAGCGCATTTTCGATAGCAGTTTGCTGTTGTTATAAAGTTATAACTTAGGTTACTTTTATTTTAAGTTATTGAATATAATAAATAACTTTTTAACTCTCAATATATTAAGAGCGTTGATGGCTCAGTTGGTGATTTGTACAAATGCAGCGTCAATGTATGTGAGTTCGAATATCTGCAATGATCCTGTGATTGCGGTTTAGGAAAACATTGTGATGAAGCCATAGCGTCGTGATATGGCTTTTTTTAATGCCCGCGTTGCTAGCTACCACCCTCAAGTTGAAAATCCGCCTATAATCTAAGTATTAATTCATATATTGCAGTTTCCTTCTACCTGGTATCCTGCATTTATTATAATCGGTATATCAATCAAGGTACAAAAACGTTAGAGAATGAAAACCAGATTAAATAAAGAATTTAAGTGTGACTTACAAACTTACAAAATTAAAAAAAAAATACTTCGCTTATTTAATATTTCGATTGGAATATTGTAGACGTGCAAGATGACCATAAGAGTTATACAGAGATATTAATTAAATCAGTAGAAGCCATGTTAGAAGATTGCGCATGGATAAATCAATGCATATAGAACAAGAAATGGCACGTAGAAAGAAAATAGTTTTACAGTATCACTTCGCCCCTTCATCGAAACCCAGACAGCGGTTAACATATGAAGCAAGGAATTTGAAGAAAGAATGTTACCAACGCTACGTTTGGAGTTAACATTTTTATGTTTTTCCTTATTGATTACATATGACGGGTGGTATGTCACAACTTTGTATCCCACTGGACCACGCCGCATTTATATTTATGTAGCTAAGAGGAGGGAACTCTCATGAGCTTTGAGGTAAAATTACCTATCTGTATATCCAATTGCAGGAAATGTTGAACTGGTAATGTCTTGTCGGTAGCTGTTGTTTGTATATTGTAGTTTGCTAAGCACTAATCCCGGTGGCATCGTTCTCTCGTGTTTTTTTTACATTGTTGTTGATGTAAAGTGGTCATACAGTAAAGGTGGTCTCAATACAGCAGATACTTTGTCTTAATCGCATAATATATTAGTAACGGGCTATTTCTCACGTCCACCTGACTAGCTACCAACCTCAAGTTGAAAATCTGCCGCCTATTATTATAGGTGTGTTCCGACAGTTACACTTGAGAACCAAAATTACACCAAAATAAAGGCCGGCAACGCACCTGCGATTTCCCTAGTGGTGTGGGCGTTCATGGATGTCGGTGGTCACTTACCATCAGGTGACACGCTTGTTCGTTAGCCCACTATTAAATAAAAAAAATTAAAATGGCTTGTAAATAATAATATTTGATATTTTATTAATGTATTTACCTTTACAAGGGTTACATTCACACGCATATCGGAAATAGCTTCTAAGTTCGGCAATGCCTGTATCTCGGTAGCCAGGATACGATTAAACAATTTACTTTATAACTAGAAGCACCTCAGTACATATTTACAAAAAGTAGTTATTTTGTTAATTAGTAGTTAGTAAATTAGTAACAAAATTTTTAGATTATTAAATAGCTATGGTAAGTATACTCTGTCAAATCCTTATATATATGTCGTATATATATATATAAATATATAAATAAATCATTGTACCTAGACTCTATTTAATAATATTTTTTGCCAAACTAAGTTCAGTGATATAACGCATAAACGTTAATAATAACGAACGTGTAGGTAGATATTCATAAATTGCAACATTCGAAGTTTGTTACAAAAAATAAAATATTTTATGATCGGAAAGAACTAGCTATTGTTATTTTTATATTATTATTATAATTAACACTTATGTAATTTTAAGTAATAAAACTATATAGATCTATTAAATAGCTCATGTATTAAACCGGTATTATGAAATAGCTTTTATTATTGTTAGTTACAATAGCAGGTAGGGACTTTTTTGTACTAACGGTATGTTATTTTTATAGCAAAATAAATAACGCTTCAATAACTAGTTATTTTCATAACATTATTTGCATGCAACGATAACGGAACGAACTTTTAACGAAATATTGCAACTAATAATATTTTAATGTAGAAACAAGAATTTTCTGGAATCGTGAATTTTCCTTCATACTTTCTTGAAAAATGTATACTTAATACGTACAAAGTATTTCAGTACAGAATATTATCCTTACTAATACCATAAACGCAAAGATTTATAAGTATGGATTTGTGGATGTATGGATGTTTGTTACTCTTTCACGCAAAAACTACTAAATGGATTTTAATGAAACTTTCCAATAATATAGCTTATGCATTAAAACAACACATAAGCTATAATTTATAAAGATATTGTGTAAATTGTCCAGAATATAACGATACTGGAGTGCAGTGCAAAAACCGTTAAAGTTACACATATGTAATGTATTATGGAAATATTTATCTTAAATAGTCTTACACAAAAGTCCGTGACAACATATATCTATCTTTTATGTGTAAGCCATTATCACCAAAGTAGTGAACGACCCACATATAAATGACTACAAGCACAAATGTTATTATATCAGTCGCCTTTTATATAATTTATGTAAAATAATGGTTACCGGAATCAGAATTGTTTGACAAAATCAATAATATTACGAGCAAAGCCCCGGGTAAAAACTCTAGTTACATAATAAATACAATACCAGGCTTTCATTCTTTTCTGTTTCAAAATGTTTGAAATACTAGGAGAGAAACTTATTTATTCGATGAACATTGTGGGTAGAATCGAAATATTCGTGGGACCGACAGCATTTGTCTTGTTTAGTATTTGATGTTTCTAATTTATTGATAAAAATATACGTTTTAATGTTCCCAGATTAAGCGTATTTTCAGTTTTGTTTCGATAGGTATTTAATGGTTTCGTTTTAGAAAATGAACAAATACAAGCAAACCCCACTTGAGAAAAAATATAGTCACACGGATACATGTTACATGTTTGTTGAGTAATTAGCAACTAATGCTATTAAGTAAACAATTCTTGTATTAAAATATGAAATAAATACACAAACAAATAAATACATTTTAAATACATACAAAAATTTTGCGTACGTATCTTCGAAACTACTCTATTTTTAAATTCACCTACAGAGTTACACTTTTTTTTTAATCAAATAATTTGTGATAAAAATGATTAAATACATTCGTGTCAAGTAAGTCAGTTTATACGTTTGTAAAAATGTTGATGTTTAAAACAATTATCGAGGAGAAATCAGTCACCCAGACATTTCTATTTAACGGAAATATGTTTTTATAAATTGAAATAACTCCCAAACGCATTCACAAAATCAAATACGATTTTTAGTTATTTACAACTATATTTAACTTTATATGTTTTAACATCATATATTCTTTATATCCCTTTATTTAAAGCACATAGACTTAGCGTTATGGCCACCATCTCGCCTGATGTTATGTGACAATGTGACCCAAGCTAATGAAAACGTTTTAAACCTGTAGAGGAACTGGCTCTCAACTGCGTCTACCGGAACACAGCTATATGTTTTTGGCTACATATTTTCAACTTGATTATAAGCCAGACGGGCTATAAAAAAAGCCGTACCAACATGCTATTGTTTACTCACGGTGTTTTCCTTCATTGCAGGAATTCGAACTCAAGTCCTATGACGCGCCGTATATACACAATACCACTGAGCTATCATCGCTTAATACTTGATATTTTATCGACAATCCTACATATTGATTTCCCATTAAAAAAGTTTATGAACCCAATCTAAATATATCTTAATTTTGTTATGTATTCCTAACAAATGTTTATATAAGTTGAACGGCGTTGTTTGTTAACGAGGCTAGGCTGTTGATGGAACAGCTAATTCAGCTAGTTTACTGCGACATATATACCAGATTGCACAAATAACAGTATTAGATTAGAATAATATATAAGATAAATACTTTTTGGGGTTTGGAAAATATCGTTTTCGGTTGGTCTATATCCGAAATATATAAAGGATACGATTTCCAATAATTTCCGTTCTTGGGCTTGAGCGCCCTCTAAGTCCGGTGAAGCTGTGAAAGCCTTCGAGGCTAATCGTGTAAGTCGCTTCTAAAAAAAAACCGATGATTCCGGCTTCGGAGTTTCATACATTTTGTAATAGACCGAAAAAAGCTCACGCGCGAAACAGTAACGCTCTGCATCGCTGAGAGTACATCATCACACCGCATACCATCCGTGCACACCCGCACATTAAGTACACAGTTCTGTAACGGATTACACCCGCGACTATTGCGCGACTTGCCCGATGTCATTGTTAGGACCACTAAACTTAGTAAGTTAGGACCTGTTGGTTAGTTAGGATCGCGAATCTTTGTTCGTTTGTTCGTCCTCCGGCAGTAGCCCAAGCCGAGACTTGGCTATTCTGGCACCCTTGCCCCTGCTGCCACGGCGCTGGGTGCTCTCAGTATTCGCCGCAAAAAGTTTGGTGAAGCTATCAAAGCCCTTACGGCTTAAAGCAAATGTCAGGTCAAAAAAAACGAATAAAACTAACTTAAGCCCCGTGACCACGAAGGCTGAAAATCTTTCGAAACGACGGGATCAAAATTAATATATATCCGTGATAAAATCCGTTTTAATTCGTTTTATTTCAGTGAGTAATATTCGCGTAAACATAAGAAATCATTATTTGTTAATTCACAATAATAAAGTTAGTATATTTTTCAGTGCCGATAATAGTTTAGCAATAGCATTCTTCAGCAAATGCATCAAGCAATCTCATTTCGAAGTTTTCAAGTTGATGCCTCGGTTGGTGCGAACATATTAGTTGTTAGGGCGAACGGATGATGTCGATTTACAAAACATGCTGAATATTTGTGCATATCTGTGGCGTCTGTGAAAGTATATATCAAAAGGGAAGTTTTCAAAGAGACTAAATACATTCACATTCAAAGTTATGGAAAATAAAGAAATCCTTTTGATTATGAGCGTAAATAAAATAATAAATTTGATTATTCAACAAGAATTACATGTTTATATCCGTCGTGCCATTATGCCATTGAGAGGAAGCAATGGCGTTGTGGTAGGGTTTTTACTAATCCACCATGAGTCATGAACCATCCTCAAGTTGAAAATTTGCCGCCTAATCTTTATAGGTATTTTCCGGCAATTACACTTGAGAGCCAGCCCCTTCTTCGGCTTAATGTATCCACCATCCTCGTCCACATTGTCACTAAACATCAGATAAGATTGTAACGTTAAGCATGTAAACTATAATATTTCTACACAATGTCGGATAAAGAAAAATGTCTGCATAGTTTACATTTTCTCATCGTGTATAAGATTTTGTTCAATGTGTAAGATGAGTGCTTCAATAGTGTTGACATCATGTTTCAGTTCACGTGAGAAATTCGATTTGTTAGCGAAGTCGTTTAAGATTTTTATTTCAAAAGGGGTATTTTCCTCGGAAAATTTCTTGGTCGCGCTGCAGGAAACCTTAGAATATTCGCTCGACCTGTTTCATTGATATTCATACGTTATATAAAAGTCTAGGAAATCTTTTAGCGCTGCACATATTGCGGGTTTATTTATGATCTATTATGTGGAAAGTAACTGGAGACATCAAGCAAAATTGACCATGTATATTTATTTATCTGAACAATGGAAATTAATGAGTATTACTTACTTTAATTTTAAAATAGTATAGAGATAGTTTTGTTACGTTATTTACAGGTGTATCCATATTCAAATAGTGTTGGTTAACTTCTCCGCTTAACTGATCTTTTTGGTAATGGAATATTCTAGCTGACGTTTTGTTTCCAGCATATCGCATTCGTAGATATTTCTAAAGCGTTTGGGGCATATTATTTGTTTAAATCACGGCCATATGTTCTTTAGAGAAATATTTAGAACCATTAAATACACAGCTTTTGGTGTGTATGGGGTATCGAATACCATCTGAATTACCAAAGCTAACCTCACCTGCACGCGGTGCACCCTGCCGAGTAACCGACGAGACTCTAGCTATTGTTGGTCCGACCTTTGGTTTTAGTCATAACGGTTGACCATGTAATCCTCGATCCCTCACAGCTTGTTGGCAGGGTTATTGCCCGACTGGTTAGCGGCTATCCTCGAGCTTAGACTGCCGCAAAGAGTCGATTTTATTTTTCAAAGGCTTATACTGAATCCCCTATGACCGTGTGCATACACTAACCATTTCATAAAGGGTTTAACTAGTTTCTATAACCTACTACTATGGTATATTCTTCGATTGTAGAACACAGTCTTTATATTACTACATTTTATTTTTATAAAAAAATGTCTCATGTCCCCGCCACGTCTGTCTGTCCCACTATGTGAACCCAAAATCTACAGGACGAATTTTCACATAGTTTTCACAAGTAAATTGAGTAATTGATGAGGAATGTTTAAATATAAATAATTAATTAATTTATAAATTATTATTAATAAATTAATATCAAATATTTTTGCAAACACGACGACATTATTCAAGAAGTCTGAGAAAATTATTCCGATTGGAAGGTTTACGGTCCTGCCCTGTATAAACCAATATAGTTAGACGATAGGAAATAAGGAAATATATTATGGAACGATTTATCTTAAAAAGATGTATTACACGATATATGTTGAAAATATACAAAAGGTGTTTCCTATACGAGTCTTTAACAGCTTGCAAACCTTATGTTCCTTAGGGTTTGAGGTTTTCTCACTAAGACACGATCACCTAATTGCCAGAACACGCATAGATGATGACAGATTGTTAACTTGAATACCAAAAATTATGACATCACCATACAATGGTTTCATCGGAACTTTTCTTTTTATAGTTAAGGTTTTACGATATGGCCACAATCTCACCTTATGTTAAATGGCCATCTTACCCAAAATGGTGGACACTGTAAGTCTAGTAGAGAGACTGGCTTTCAAGCCCGACCACTATGCATACTTCCCTCACCGATAACTACGTTTTTATTCCAGGATTGGAACCCGTATATATCGATGCGGAATCAGAGCGCATTACCGTTGATGGATGTAACTAAGCGACGTTTCAGTATTTGAAAAACGTTCTTTTCATCCTCAAATTACTTTCATTTTTCATAATATCCATCAAAACGCCGACATGACGATCATTTTCATAGAGCGACACTCGACTCTGTACATACTGAAGTATTCATTTTGTTCGATCAGCATAACACATAATAGAATAAACATATTAAAACTAAGGAATCAGTATTGCATTAGACGCGCACTTTCGCATTGAAACGGAAACAGGAGTATTATTTCTCTTTGATCTATATCGTAATCACAACAACGGTGTTTGTTAATTTTAAACTGAAATAAACTACGGATTTATTTTAAAAACGCATTGTACAGTCTTTAAGCTTTCATTTAGAACACATTGTTTATTTTATAGTAAAAAAAAGCTTTCATTTATTAGTTTATTTTATAGTGAAAGAAGTTTTAGAAGATTGGTTTTATTTTATGTACAAGTTGTTAGGCATCTAAGTATATATTTCTTATTGAATTTTTGTAGAATCGTATTAGATTAAGTAGTACGGTCTGGGTCGGATTTCCTTTGGACTAACTAGGCTTTAGCATACGGCTTTAATATCAAGAGAGCCCTACAGTGAGGTTGTTAGCAAAATGAAAATTACAATATTCTAAAACAGTAAACATTAAAACATTAGACCGATAAATACACATATGACTAATAAACAAAAATAAAAATGTATTGGTAAGGGATACCGGAAAAAGTGTAAGGGCCTTATAAGTGAATAGTCTAGGGTCTATTTACATCTAAATACAACCCTAAGTATGGTCTATTACGACACTATTATAAGGTAACTCTAACGAAAACCCCTCAAATAAATCTGACCCTGTGTTCGGTTTAAGACACTATTATAAGGTGAAGCTATCAAGAATACAGAATGTTGTAGTAATTTATTTTTATTTTAAACAACTATACCAGTCTAGTGAATACATAGCAGTTGTTTTATTAAAGACTGCAAAGTCACAATCATTTGAGGCCGAACTATGCATAGCCTTTATTATTGTAACTTAAAACCCCTCGTACATACCTAAGTAGACACTAAGCGCCTAGATGCAACTATTTTAGTGTACAATTTAGCTACTGGAGATTACATTTATTTCATTTTGTAGGAGAACGATATTTAAAGGGGAATATCTATTGTAATATCTAGGGATGTTTTGACAATGAAATTTCAGATTTAAATCTGTATGAGTGTATGAGTTCAGGGAATTTGTCGAGATCTCTCTGATTCGGGTTGGGAGATGAATAAGTAGACTTTACTCTCGGCATTCCTCGCGTTAATGAATATTTTGTTTGGTTAAGCTATTTTTCTAATGAAGAGTACATTGTACTGGATGGCAAACACTGGATGGATGGATAGAAAAAAAAATATTTGATTAGAAAAATAGTGTACAAATATGAATTTCATCATCAAATTTTCAAATCATTTCAAATTCCTAATACGTAAAAAGAAATTTTGAAAAAAGTGTCCTAAAAATATTACTGTGGGTAGAAATGGGTTAAGAGTGGCAGCTAAGATGCTAAGACTTCATTGCGATGTTTTCCTTTACCAAATACTCAGGCTCGTTGCAGGGATTCGAACTCACGGCCGATGACGCGAGGTCTGTACACACTACCAAGTGAACTATCTTAAGGTGATGACACAGTAATATACGGTACCACCGGGAATACAATACATTTTGTTGCGCTTAGACAATGTATAGTCAACACGATGGTATCTTAAATGGTATAAAGCACACAAACCTAACAAAAATGCAACCAATTTCTGACCTCTACTTGGTCTGCAGATTATTTCAACCCTATATATTGTACTATCAAATGATTTCCGAATATCTCGGAATCATGCTACATAAAAAGTTATCTTTCACTCCCTATATCATGAGGGCGCCAAACAAGGTCAATTTGTTCATGACCCGATTACGTACGACGCTTACACACCTAAGCTCAAGGTCGCTTCGAAATAAGTTGACTCTTTAAAATACTTGAATACGTTTCACCCCTATTTATAATTGTACTGTTTCCGTACACATTTCGAAATGGAAATTATTAAAGCGATGTTAGCTTAGTTTGTAGTGTGATCGAAACCCGCGTCAATGGACGTGAGTTCAATCACTTCAACGAGTGTGACCTTTCAGTGAAGAAAAACATCGTGATGAAATCATACAATAGTTGTACGGCTTTTTCTATTAACCACCTGGAAACCCGCCATGCTCAAGTTGAAAATCTTTCGCCAAATAACTATAAGTGTGTTCCGACAGTTGCACTTGAAAGATAGTTTCTCCACTAAGCTTAGCGTGTCCAACATCTTGGGCCACATCGTCACTTAACGTCAGGTGAGACTGTGGGAATAACCAAAAACCTATGAAGTATTAAAAAAAAAATCAAAGCAGTCATGAGGACTGCCGACAGAAGTGAAAATTTAAAACTATAAACAAACTGTTGCTATTTTTGGATATCCGAATTAATTGTTTGATGTTAAATTAAAACTTGTAAATCAAAACTGTTTACAGCGCAATAAGTTATACTAATAGGAAGATATACAGTGTGAACGTAAACACGTCGCGTGACCATGTCGATGACGACTTACATGAAGTTACTCCTCCGAACCACGCTATAGAAGTTTTCAATTCAAAAATATGAAATTAGATCGCTTATAAGTCATTCGGAATAAATTCGTGCACCGAGCAGTCCGAGCCCGCTGAAAATATCTGCAGAAATATCGGACTTATTTTCATTGAAGCTTATCTCATATTTAGAAAAATCATAGTTTCTACCCAAACCTTCTTGTAGTTGAATCTGTTACCTGCACCCCCGACCCGAACACTTCATGTTATGGCATAGGCCGCGAATTATTCTATACGATTGCGTATAATCGCGTATAATTATTGCGTAAATAATTGCGTATAATTGCGTAAAGCCACGAGGGTGGGTCTATAATTTCAGATACCACATTTACTCACTGCTTACTTATACCATGCAGGTAGAGTAGTGGATAAGTGTAAAAATGGTTTGGTATACAGGTACATAATAAGACTGTGCCAGTGGTAGTTACTATAGTGTACACGAAATTCAAAAATAGTTTCCAAAATTATAGGAAACATTTTTTTAATATATAATGATACGATTTTTGTCACAGTCACTACTATTAATTTAATACACACGAATAACTATAAGCAAACGTTTCAGGAATTTTTATATCTGAAAAATCAAATAAAATCAAAATACGTTATTCAATTTAGCACCTGAGAAGACGCTTGTGAACGTCAAAAAAATAAACCCGTTCGGAAAATAAGCCAGTAATCGAGAAGAACCGGAAAGAAATTCGATCTGGTTATAAATTTTTAGGCACATATATAAACAAAAAAGTGTGTGTGTCAGCTCCGACGCACGACTGGAATTGACTCTTTAAGAACTATTGTTGTGTAGACTATGTAAAAAGAAGGTAAACGAATGCATTTAAAAAATAATCAAATATATTCAAAATATAAATAAAAATTTATTTATATTACTAGCTGTGTCCGCGACTTTGTTTCCATGGAACTTAAAATCGTTTAAGTACTTATTTTCTTATTAAAAAGTGACCAGTGTCATTATCTCTATTAATGGTAATGTATATGCAAAATTTCATGATGACCAGTTGAACAATTAACAAATATACTATCTGATGCCCACGACTCCATTTGTATAGAATTACTACTTTAAGTAGCCTACTGCCCCTTCTTCGTAAAGTTATTTACTTTAGTATACTTTCATTCAATATGCCTACTAATAATGCCAATATGTCACTTTTTAATTTTCAATTTATTTTCTCACAAACAAACTAAATATAACTTATGGACTTATTTCATAGGGATATGCTTCCGCGGACTTGTTTTAGATATCCTAAGGAACAATATATTTTGTATAAATTATCATAAATTATTTTCCTTTCACCAAATTACAAACCAGTAGAAACGATATGTGAAAAGATTTTCTTTTTTAATTTTAATGCCCCGCACTGCCCTTTGTGGGTGGTATTTCATAAAATCTGCATGCTAAAAAGAATATTTTAACTAAGTCGCCTACAAGATCTTTACTTTGAAAATGTGATTACTTAATTAACGCCCCCGCAGCCTTCTTTGCGGATGGAATTAAATTGTATCATGGAATAGTATATTTTCTATTCTATTATATTCTATTCAAAACTAATTTCATATGACGATTAATCTTGCGTACATTCGTTTTGCTTGAACCAAAACTTTACACATTTTTTTAAATATTGAAATTAAAATCAAATAGGTGTGTTAATAAATGTATATAAAAAATCCTTACACGAAAACTACAATATTGTTACTGAGGTTCGAACTCACGTCCATCGACGTAAGACGCTAGGTCCATTAATGTTAGGCAATCGAGTGTTCGAAACTCTTTTAGGTAGTAAACAGTGTGATCTCTGAAACTGTAGAGTGTAAAATGATATTTTGGATTACATTAAATAGTCAAAATAATTAAGAAATTATTTTTAAATTATGATATTAATGTCGATAAAAGATCTTCGGAAATTGAATATTAATAATAAGAATAAGGTAAAATATAATATAGTTAATGTAAGTAAACTAGCCATGTGGTGTGGTGATGAATATCAAGGTGAATACACAGTTGGTCCAGGGGCTTAGGCAGTCGCCTCGCTGATAACACAGCGCCGAAGTGTTCTGGTCTCGAATCCTATATTTGACAATTATTTTTAATCCACAATCGGTTTTTTAGAGCGTGGGTATTCATTTATGTTCGTTGTTCATAGTTATTTTCGTTTGAAGTTAACGAAATGTGTAAACAAATACAGATTTCATCATAAATAATCCAGATTTTTTTTTGTTGCGTTATATATTTTTAATCTTTGGTATTTCCTAAGTTATTCATTTAAATTGAATACTGTTAACTGAAAATTCGTTCTACATTAAACCCTTCGAATGATTAACAAATTCATTTAGATAAGGATTAATACCAAATTGATTAAACATTTTTACAAATTAAGGTTTATTTTGGAATGAAATTTAAAATCTTAAAGTTTTCCGAAAAAAAAAACCGTTTGTGTCACTTTTATCAATACTGCTTTGCTCCTATTATTGATAGCGTGATGTTAAATTGCCTAAAGCCTTCCTCAATAATTACTCTATCAAATATAAAAAGAATTTTTGAAATCCGACTGGGTATTTTCTAAGATTAACGCATTCAAACCAACATACTTTCCCAGTTTATAACATTTGTATAGATTACATAATTCCAATGAAATATATAACATAAGCCTTTTAACATAGTGGTCAAAATAGGTTGCGCAGTGGAACGTAACGCACAATTTTGATAACGCTCGATTTTACTCATAAATTTTGATACCACGGGATATATATGAAATCGATTCTTTAGGAGTAAACTACAATGCATTCACAATAGTTTTTAGCGTATGAAGAAAGAGCGGTGTTAAATCCAGACACCGCAATCGTTCACAGATTAATCCATTCTGTAATAGCCTTTTGACAACAAAACTAGCTTGGTACGGTGCTTGAACTAAATCTCCGGCAAATCAGGATTGTGCATTGGGTCTTAGTTTTTTTTTTTATAGTTAAGGCTTAACGTTATAGCCATAATCTCACCCGATCTTAAGTGACGATACGGCTCAAGTTGGTAGACACGCTAAACCTTAGGAGAAACTGGCTCTCAAATGCAACTGCCGGATCACACCTATTGATGGTTGAACTTGAGGGTGGTAGCTAACCAGGCGGGCATCAGAAAAAGCCCTACTATGATCCTATGGTTTCCTCACGATGTTTTCTTCACCGAAAGCTCATTGTAGGTGGTTGGATTCGAAGTCACGTACCTTGACGCAAAGTCGTACACACTACCACTGAGCTATCATCGCTTCAAAGCCTTTCGCGTTGTAAAACCTAACACTGTTTACTAAAAAAAGCCTTCTTAGGTACGCCCCACATTTTTTTTTTTCACTATTACGTTATACCACAAATTTCTATATGCTAAGATGTTGTAATTATAAGACACATATGCGTATCACAATTCCGAACATATTTCCTAATAAAACTTAATGGATTGTAGGGCGATCGATACTGACATTTACATAAATAATGTCACGATTCATGCAATTATACATATATATATAAGTAGTTATGGATTATAGGTTTTAGCGTAATGGTCACAATCTCATCGAATGTGACGTGGGTCCCAAGATTTATATTATTTGGCGACAGATTCCTAACTTACGGTTACAGCTGGTTACAGGTGGCCATTAGAAAAAGCCCCATGTATGTATGATATAAGTATGATATGGATTTCCTTAACCGAGAACTCAGACTCTTTGTAGGCATTCGGACTACTAACTGAACGATCATCGCCTCGCCATTAGAAAACATTCCAGTTATTCTTCTTGAAAAAGTAATATATTTCCTTTTTATTTAGCAGCTATTAACGAGCTTTAATTTATATATAGGGCATGCATGAAGGTAGAGCTTTTCATACTGCCCGCCTGCCTAGCAACTACTTGAAAGAAAGAAATATTGATGTAGTGTGCGTACAGGCTTCCAACTGAGCCATCAATCATCGCTTCGAATACCTTCATTCGACGACGCCATGTCTGATGGTGATCACAATACAAGCAGAATACAAATGTGACCCTGATCTTACCCCTCAAATGTATATTGTTGCCGAAAATCTAAATAATAATTTTCTAAAATCTATTTCAGAATAAAATCTTCAATATTAGTAGTGTGCATGTTGGTAGAGCTTTTTCTAATGTCCGCCTGACTAGCTACTACCCTCAAATTGAAAATCTGCCGCCTAATACCAATAGATGTGTTCCGGCAGCTGTACTTCAGAGCCAGTTCCTCCACAGGCTTAGTGTGTGTACCAACTTGGGCCGTATCGTCACTTAAGATCATATGAGATTATGGCCATAACGCTAAACCTTAACTATAAAAAAACTACATCTAGAAGCTCAGTTGAAACTACAGCAGCTAGAAACATGAAATTTGAACCCCCCCTTTTGTGACGCAGAGGCTATAAGGGGATAAAAAGAGGTAATAAAGTTAATATGGGAAAAAAATCCTTCAACTATTGACTTCCAATCTAGTATAACACCTTAACAAAAATAAATTAACACCTGTTTCAGCTTTTTTAATATTTCCTTCTCTACGTGTGTAAGATAAGAGTAGAATTTATTTTTTTTATATTTTTACTTAGATATCTCCAAAATTACCAGATCTATTGACTTATTATTAATTTTTTTTTTCTGAAATGATTATGGTCTAATTTCGACCACTAAGCGTGATACTAGTTATATTAAAACGTGGTCAATCTTCGTATATTTAAACGGATAAATCAAACATACAGAACTATTGTTTTAAAACTAACGAAACCGCCTGTAAATACATAATTCAACATTATTATATTACAAAGCAATAATATTACTTGAAGACTTTCTCACACGTGGTTATTTGATTCCAAAGTAAAGTACGTATAACTTGTAATATGAAAACTTGACTACTAATCTATATATGTATGTATACATACATATTATCAATATATGTAATAAAAATATGTTCGTTCAGTCTAATCGTTGAATAAATTGTTTACATATATAAAATATTTAAAAAATAACATTCATTTAATGCATACTATTGACAAGAAACTATTCTTTCGAATTATAACTGACTATACTTCTTAATTATTGGGTAGTCAGTGAGTTTTTTTTTCTGTATTGAAGGTGACCTAAGTCTTTTACTGCACGTCTGACAACATGTATGCAAAATTTCATGATGAACAGCTCCGTAGTTAAGGCTTAAAAGAGTTATGAACAAACAAACAATAACACCTCATACTCAAATGTATAATATTGTTTAGGGTGGATGTTCGGGGTTTGAATTCACTCGGAACGTGCTCGGGAGTTAGGTCCGCGCATTAACCAACCTGTCGCCAATATATATTCAAAGACACCTGATCTTTGTCTGAAACATTGTTTTCACCAATACCTGAGCTGTGATAAACCTAAGGATCTCTCCTGCATTACGCAGGATCTAACACTGAAGAGGTTAGTTGAACTAAGTTATAACAGAGACCACAAAAGCATTTGAGGCTAAGCTCTGAATTAAAATTTTCGAAGTACAATAATATATTTATATACACATTTTTATTTTATTTTATTTAAGTTTGTTCCAGGTCGAGATGCGAATTTTTATTAAGGTATGAGGTCACGATTGAAAAAATATACGTGTAGTCTAAATTGTTTGATTATAATATATTTGTATAATAATAATTATATATTTATTGTGTTGTCACAACATTTCTACAAAATACCCTGACTTTATTTTTAATGTCTTTCTTTTTTTATTCAGATGCAGTTTTAAAACAATTAAGTAAAAAAAATGCATACATTTAAATGGTAAGTAAGATAAGAATTATTTTCTTTAACTAATTTGTTTAACACATTAATAGACTTCTCGGAAACCACTTTATTTATAATTTTCTTTGAAATTTCTAGATCTGGATGTATACGTTTTTTTATTTGAATGCACTTTTCTTAGAAACTACCAATCGGATTTCAGAAATTCATTTTTGTATTTGATAGAGCTGTCATTAAGGAAGTCTTTGGGCTATTTATCATCAAGGTACCACCAATAGGAATACAGATATATTGAAAAAAGTTTTGAAAACGGATTTCTTTTTAATTCATAGCTTCATGCGAACGAAGTCGCTAGCACAGCTAATATTAATATATATGTATCTATAGTCGACAAAGTTGCAAATAAGAATTCGTTTTTGATCGAGTATTAATATATATTTATTTCTTCTTTAATATAATTAATATAATAACTTCGCTTTAGAAACTAGGTAGTAAAGCCAGTAGTGCACTCTAGTTCAACAGATACTACGCATAATGCTTTTCGACGTTCATTTACAATTGTGTTTATATGCGACATGGTGCTCTTACTAGTGTTGTACCATGGTAGTTACATCATTTATTCGAATTATGATGTACAGACATCAGTGTACACGATTTTCGGAGTGTGTCTAAAAGTTGGTACGTATCAGTTCATTTTCAACTAAATAAGAGTGATTCGTGCACCGACGTAATTTAATTTTTTTTTATTATTATTTTTCGCCACCAGAATTACACACGCAGGGTCCTACGAAGCGCTTGCGAGAAAACGGTGGACCTACCCGACTGAGATATGAAGTTCGATATATTATTCGTTACCATTTACGCCAATATTACCTATAATTTGTGTAGAGATAGATAACGTAAATAATAAGTATTTTTTTAAACTAATATTAAAACTACTATTAGAACGTAAAGTGTTTTTCTTTTGTTATTTTTTCACACTAATAAGTTGAGTACCGCAGCCTAAGTCTTTAGTTTACTATTCTCTTACTTTACTTTACTTATTCATATACTACACCCTTATATCAGCTCAGGGGAAATGAAATTTAAAATCAGAAAAATTATTTACATATTAAAAATTTATATTTTATAAAAATAAGTCTAAATTTCTAAGCGTCGGTACGTTGTTTCCAGTAACTAATAAAACGAGTAACAAAATATTCCCGGACAATTCTAATTAATTTTACTCGTTCAAGTTAAACACAATAAATCCTGTAAAACGGAGAAATTAATTAGAACTAAATTAATTATCTTTGACAATTGAGTTTTTATTAATTACATATCTTACTAAAAATAATATCGAACAATTTTTATGATTACGAAATATTAAAAATTAAAGTTATAAACCTCTTTCTTCGATTGCACAAAAGGCAAAGCCATCGAGAAAAAACAAAAACATATTATTCGAAATTCAGCCACAATCGTGTGACAGTTGTCGACAAAAGAATTCCGGGCGTCGTGCTTTTTGGTGGATCGGTCGCTGTTAAACGATCCCACGATCAGAATTTCCAAGTTATATTAACAGTAGACACATATAAAAATGAGTGAGCAGTTGAAGAGCGTCTCTGCGATGAACAAGCTGTACATAGGCAACCTGCCGATCGAAGCCGACGAGGCGGCAGTGAGGCAGCTCTTCGCTGAGCAAAATTTAACAGTCGCCGAGATTTCCGTGAAACGTGGTGGTTACGCATTCGTCGATTTTCCGGACCAGTCTGCGGCTGATCGAGCTATCGACAAACTACATGGTACATACTATTTTTGATATAATCTATACCTATCTACCTAATAATATAAAGAGAAAAATTGTATATATATATATAAATTTACTATTTAGATAGATTTTTGCTATTGAAATTCACCTACATAGCCGTATTTTTGGTAAAAAAAATACAGTTTTATTTTTAACATTTATTATATTTATATTTTTTCTTTTTTTAAATAGTTCGTATGTATGTTACATCATAAAACGTAGATGCAGATGAGTGATGCACATTTAAAAATATTTTTAGAATTAAACACAATAAAAACAAACCGAGCAGGGCTCGATCTCTCAGGTCCTGTCTAAAAATGTGTATAAAAATTTCTTGTCACTGTGTTTGTGGTCGCACTCCTCTGAAACGGCTTGACCGATATTTTATGTATATTTAGTAAATATACAAATGCCGCCATATACCAAGAGGTGTGTTCCGGAAGTAAGTAAGTAGTTTACGAAATTGGGCCCTGTCGTCACATAAGATCAGGTGAGATTATGGCCATCACGCTAAACCTTAACTTTAAAAAATATGAGAGTTGGTTAAATATACTTCATATTTCATACCGGTAGGTGATTAAGTTTGTAAGTTAAAAGAAGTTACAGTAAGTTGAAAGGTTAATTAGGATTGACTATAGCCAATCATAATATTTCAAAATATAATGACATCGGTCAAACCGTTTTTGGAAATTAGCGAGACTATCGAACAGTGATTACTGAATTATTAAACGATACGAAATTGACCGGGTCATCTAGTATATTATTATTACAAAGCGATAAAGTTTGTTTCAACGTGCTCATCTTAGAAACTATCAGACGGATTAAAGACAAATATTGTGTATTTGATAAAGCAATCATTGCGGAAGGCTGTAGGCTATTTAACATCACGCTATCACCAATAGGAGCAAAGCTGTATAGAAAAAAGTTACAAAAACGGGAAATAATTTTTAGGTACACGCGAACGAAGTCGCGGGCATAGCTAGTAAGTTTATATTAAGGATATGATCACAAAATTAAAATGTATGTCCCTTTTTATTAATTAACTGGTTACTTGAATAACTTGCTACATGAACTTAAAAAAAAGTTTTTTTTTTTTAATAATAAGAATTCTTTCTCACACTTGTTGACTTGGTAAACCTTGTTCTGCCTTTTCGAGTAGTTTATCACGACTACAGCGACATCTAGTTTAATCGAATTAAAAAAAATACTCGATCAACGTGTCACCTATCGAGTTCAAAGATAAAGTAATACCAATACTAAAAAAACTGAACCAATTTTTTAAAACTGTATATTGACATCGTTTTAATATATACAACAATTTATACAGTTCGTAAAAATAATACAATAAGTGTAATTTATTTTCTTTTCGTAACAAAAAAGCAATCGTACTTTACCTTATGGTACTCGTGGTACAATCGAAAAATAATTACTACCACTGCGGGATCAGCGATCCATCGATGATCACCACTGTCATTATATACAATAGAATGTTTTTCTAAATGCAGCCATACAAATAAAGATTTGTTAATATAACATAATTAATATCAATGGTACTACTAATATAATTATCAATACTAAATAGATTATTAAAAAAAAAAAACAAACCTATATCAACAGAAAGTACTAGAAAATTCTTAATATAGCATCCGGGAAGTGATTTCGTTTAATTAAATACAATGTATAAGTTTATCGCCAAAATGATCTAATAACAACGACATCTATCTGCCCAAACGTAGCTTTTTATCAATAGATATATTTTTTAGAATCCGTTTTATAATTTAAGATAAAATCTCAAAAATATATTCATAATATTTATTTACTATGATATTATAATGATATTCAAAGGTCTTATAGTATTTTTACCTTGTACGGTTGTTAATGATAACTTAATTATATATATATGTGTTAATATTTCATTTCATTATTTCAACCCTAAATATACATATCTGAATATATTTTGCCTGTAAAATACATACAATTTTAATAAAAACTACAGTGCATCGTTTATTTCTTAGCTGGGAGCCATCTTGCCGATAAAATAAATATCTTATGCGAAAATATCCTCAAGCGAATTTGTTCAATGGTTACAGCTGATTAACACACGCGCCATCTTTAAAGACGACAATATTGTAAAGATGGTTTAAAAGCTTATATTTCTTCGATTCGAAAGATTTTTTTTATATTTATTTATTTATATATATTATATTATTTATAGTTATATAGACGGTTTCTGGACCTCTAATTTATTAATTTGCATAATAATTTCAAAAACTACAGTTGGTTCTACTCTATTTCGGCAAAGGCCTAAATCGCGCTATCGAAATTTTTTGATTGAGTTACTATATAAGATTTAACTTTAGTAATTATGATTGAGGGGTCCGTCGCTACTCAGGAAACCGATGATGGGGACTGTCGGATATAAATTCGTTTCACAATCAATTGTATACACATCAAACTGATTATGGATATATTATGATTAAGTAAAAGTGATTTTAAACGTATTCCGGCAAAACCACTGTAGTAGCCCATTTGACCCCTTTTGCTGAAGAAACAAAAAATATCAACAAATTTCCTATTATTCGTTTATCAAATGAATTTATTAATTTAACAAACCCTAATTACAATAAAATGGCAGCAAAAATAAATGTTATTAAAAATGTGCCATGCATATTATCTATTGCGTTTTATTAGTACACTCGAACATTTTTCATTGTGAGAGAATGTAGTAATTTTATCAATATTGATAAATCTTCCATAAACGTTTGTCTACGTCCGTCAGAGTGCAATATCAGTTAAAGTGTGAGTCGTTGAAATAGCCTATTTATTTGTACAAATAGATATTTCTCGTAAGATTTACGGTGTTTTCAATGTAGTTTTAAAAAGTAAATGCATGGGCATAATTTAGGCTATCATTTCTCTTTTCTACGGAAATTAAGTAGGAAAAACAAAATGGAAGAGTGAACACGACACACTTGTAAACGATACGCTCAATAGTAAATAATAGTGTTCAGAAACATGAAAAGCTTTTTCACCTAAACAAAAAGGTTATGAATATATTTTTCCTTATGTTCAAAGTTTTATTATGTTTGTATTTTATTGATTCCAGGTTACTCCTACTGCGGGCTACCTCTCATAGTTGAACCATCGGTGGCAAATAAAAAAATGTAAGTCAAGTACATATTACTACGATCATAGAAAGTAGAATTATTATGATTTACTTTTTCTATATCGACGTAGGGTTTTCGTTATTGATCGCTTTGTTCTATTACACTGATCGTCCATTTTATGGGTGATATAAATTGAATACGACATTCGGAGGGTTTTAAAAACGGTTTGCGTTTGGTACTAACCGTTGGCGAGGGGTGCATATTTATAGAAAGCAAACCTGTCCAATTAAACTGTCGGTAGAAAATACACTTTGTCGCTCAAAGGTGAACCGATTGAAGACGGTTTTGTATGGACCATCGTGACGCTTATCTACAATCTGAATTTTCTGTCACAATATTATGTAAGTGACTGACGTTGGTAGCTTGCAAACACTTTACTTACTGCTTTGTCTGAGTCAAAACATTTTTATTTTTTCTCATATACTTTAGAGGCTCTTTTTAATAATATTAATAAATTTAATGTATGAAAGAGCGTTGTAATATGAAGAGGATATGTAGATACTTTAGATTTTACTATAAAAATATATAATATAAACTAGTTGTGTCCCAAACTTCGTTCGCGCGAAAGTACATTTTTATTTTATAGTTTCTAGGTTTAACGTTATGACCATATTTTGATCTGATGTTAAGAGGCGATACGACTCGAGATGGTAGATACGCTAACCCTGTGGAGGGGCTGGCTCTCAGGTGCAACTGCTGGAACATACCTATTGTTATTTGGCGGCAGATTTTCAAATTGACGGTGGTTGTTAGCCATGCGGGCATTAGAAATATCCTACCACCATGCTGTGGTTTCCTCACGATCTGTTCCTTCACCGAAAGCTCAAGCTCATTGTAAGTGGCTGGATTTGAACTCCTACATGCTACCACTGAGCGCTATCATCACACCGATTGTTCTATCAAATACAAAAAAAATATTGGAATCCGACTGACCAATCCTAAGATTAGCGTGTTCAAACAAACACATTTGCCGCCTTTAAATATGATATGAATATATTAATATTTGAATATTAATAACATAATATGAATACATCTTATGTACTAATTTCATAAAGGTAAACAATCTGGATTTGGTAAACGGCCGACATAAGTTTGTAGATACTAATCATAAAAGATTCCAAAACCTCTCTCATAGCTCGTACAGCTTTTCAGAAGAGGAAGAACTTAATTTTTGATTAAAAGCGGTGCTGTTAACTTTCAAAATAATTGTGACTGATTTTTGTTAACATATAAGGTTGACTGCTAGCTTGAAAAGCTAACCTATACAATAAATTTCCTCGAGTGCAACCACTCGTACAAGCTAGTAGATAATATATCAATATATCAACGTTGGAAAGCATATATTTGGTAACTCGCAAAATTGAACTTTACATGGGAGCTAGAAAACTTTTACAAAAATTAATATTATAAACATTTCTTTTTTATTTCATCGCAGAAGAACGAGATCAAATTAATTCGTTCTGCCGTTCATTTTCTTCACAGCTCCATCCACCGCGTTCTGGGTCACTCTTGTCGATATAAAAGTATACTACCGGTCGCGTTGGACAATCTAAACACGATGGAGTTTGAGATTGAGAGGGACAACGGTTGAGATGTTCTCAAGTTTTTTATGTATAAATGTTAACTAAAACACCAAAATTATCTGTAGCTAAAATAAAAGTGATATTATACACGTTAGAAACTAAGAAACAATTTAAAACATTAGAACAATTACCACGAGTACACGATACACAACAGAGGTTGAAAATAACATGATTTCTTAAATGTTTCCTCCACCAGACTAAGCATGTCCATCATCTTGGGCCGCATCGTCACTTAAGCTCAGATGTGATGTACCCATAACGCTAAACCTATAAACCAAAACACGTTAATTCAACTGTTTCCAGCGTTAACGCGCCTAACCTGCAAAGTGCCAGCACGACCCAACTGAAGGATGGCGGAAGCGACTCGCCCAACGGAGGATGGAGGTAGGGCTTTCATATTTTTTTATATATTTTAAGTGGCCTAACTATGGGTTGGCTGACCTGGGATCACAGGAAAGCGGGCCTGGGATCTGGGAAGGGATCTTAGAAGTAACGTTAACAAATTTTAGTAATATTGTATAAATAAATAATTTTGTATAAGTACTTTTTAACTATGAATAACTGTTTCAGTGATTTATTAAAATTAAACTACGTGACCATTTAACATTTTATAACTAATTTGCCACGCGCCTCAGAGAGTATAATTATATCGCAAAAAATTGCATTTTATTGTGTGTTTGCATTCGCAAGCCGAAATCCGGGTTAGCGGTACCATTGCTGCAATTGAATTAGAATTGATCTGTAATCATAGTCTTGAGCGGTTATCGATAGCTGTGGGTAGGTAGAAGAGGACAATTAACATCAGCGGAACTGTAGGCGCGTTCATTATTACAGTGAATACTTTTTTACACTGTTTAGCCTTTCGTTGACGGTGAACGGAAGTGAACCATCGCGTTCGAGTGGATCCAGCTCCACTCAACATCGAGCGCGTTTTTGTTCTAGACTCTCTTAACCTTGTACACTTGACATCAGACTTCATCAGCCACGTTTATTGGCTGACAAATGTATTGTTCCAATATAAGTTTATTCTATTTATTCCGGTTATTTTGTTCAAAAAGAGGTTTATCTGGGAGTTTTGAAAATGGGTTATTTAGTAAAACCGCGTCTTAAAGTACACTTTACAGCGCGTATACGCCGAAATTATTGATTTCACGAAAAAGGTGTTTGGACATAAATTGTAGGAAATTTTCTCTACTTTAATTTGTATATAAATGTTTTATCGTAGATTGAGTCAGAAAGATGATATCGTCAAAAAACTGCTGTAAGACGCCATTTTTCCAATATGGCGGCGCGACCTGCAAAGATACGAGGTGGCAAAGTAGAAATTCAAAAATAGCACGACAAAATCTATAAAACTAACCATTTCAAAAATTCCCGGCAAACTTTCCACGTCAAACTAACAGATGACTGTACTAATTATGCAAAGTTAATTACATACAAATCATCTAAATACCTGTATTTATTTTTGTTGAGGCTTACTAAATAATACCTAACTCTGGCAAGTAAATGAGAAACCGTCTGACGTCTAGCAAAGGGGCATTGTAAGTGGTTTTGATCGAATTGTTGGGACTAAAATATCTTTCAATTAATTCTTGAGTTAAGAGCCTTGGGCATCTTACGGCATTGATTCTCTGGCCCTAGAAAAATTGTTATTAGCTAATATCGTTAAGGGTAAGCGAAAACAAAAAATGTGTGAGATTATACTCTGAGTATCATATCGACAACAAAACTAAACACTAAAGCCGTCTTAAAAATCATAAAATTCACATATATTTGAAACACAACATCCTTCGTAATATTTTAAATGCGAAAGTGAGTTTGTTTGTTTGTTACGCTTTCACGCCTAAGCCGCTGAATCGATATGATGAATTTTTGTGTAGATATAGATACGAACCTGGAAATTTAGATAGGCTACTTTTTGTCGGGAAAAATAATTTTGTATGAAACTTTATATCGTGTCATCCGACTTGTTTGACGAAATCAATATTAATACGAGCGAAGCCGAGGGTAAAAGCTAGTTGGTATATGTTTCACAGCTGGTGGTAGACACGATATGTTCTTACATATATACATTGTTTTTTAATAGCGGCGTTTACTGTTGAGATTTGTCTTCGATATAGTGTCTAGAATGTTATCCCTTACACCTTTTATTTTATGTTTTCGTTAACGATTTTAGAAAAAGACTACTTGCTAAGGGTACTGATGATAAATACTGTATAATTGAGTAATAATAGTGGCTATGGAAGGATTTTTGTATAGTTAAGATATAGTGTTATGGCCACAATTTCAACTAATGTTAAGTGACAATGTGGCCTACGATGATCGACAATTTAAACCTAAGGAACTAGCTCTCAAGTGCGGTAGTTGCTCAAGCTAATTGTAAGCGAAAGCTCAAGCTAATTGTATGTGGATTCGAACTCACGCCCCTTGACGCGGCCTCCGTACACACTACCAACTGAGCTATCATCGCTTCAAGGTTAGATAAAGAACAGTGGAATCAAAAAACTAGGTAGCCTAGGACCATCTAAGAACATTCTCTCTTTGAATGGTCTTCGAGATGGCTTTGAAAGGTTGAAGAACCTTGACAGTGGGTCTAATAGGTTCACAGTATATAAGGAAATAAAACGTATATTTCCTGTTCTTTAGAGGTTTAATGTTATTGGCACAATCTTACAAGACAAGTTAAGCGTAAGAGACTGGGAACTGTAGTGGAGAGACTGGCTCTCAAGTGCTACTCCCGGATCACACTTGGGTATTTGGCGGCAGAGTTTGGTAGCTAGACAGGTGGACATTAAAATGAGCCCTACACTATCATGCTACGGATTTTTGCTAATTTCATCACGAATGTATATTTTTTTCGGTTTTTGATATCAACTCTTCTGACAAGATAATTAGCTGTAGCTAGATAAAATCATGATCGGCCATTGCAAATCCGGTAGCCGAATGGCTTGTAGGATGACATGCCAAGAAGGATTCTTAAGGAATTTCTAATATTCATTTCTATTATAATAATATATAATATATCTATGAAAGATAGTCATTATTTTTTTTACTATACTGTGCCCAACATCTAGCACAATACCGCCACTTTGCCGAGCTTTTTTTCTATAGAAAGCTAACATTATTTGGAGCCTTACAAATTCTTGAAGGTACCCCTTGAGACTACCTGAGACCACTTGAGCTAGACTGGGCTAGACGAGATCATTTTCTCAAGGTTATTTTACAGACTGTTCTGTTATTATTTTATAATTGATCAAAATATACCTACAGCGAAATGTTCTTAACAGTAGCGACAATGTTAATTAATGTGTCAATTTATTTATTGTAAATGATTTATAATATTTGCTGTGTGTTCGCGACTTAGCTCGCATGTAACTAAAAGTTATTTAATACTTTTGGTCGTTTCTGTAACTTTTTTCAATACACCTTTAAATTGGCGAGTCTTTAGTTTGTTTATGTTAATTATTTTTGTTATTATTCTTAGACATAAAGTTCTAGGGTATTTATTTATTATTAATATAAAAATCTTATCGTTTATATTATGTGCTTCGTCCCGTCTAATGTATCTTCTACCCTTTATTAATGATAGCTGTTGCGCCTGCGACTTCGTTCGTGTGGAAGTAAAATTTTAGTTAATTAATTTTACTCGTTTTTGGTGATATTCTCAATACAGCTTTGCTTTTAGTGCTTCTATCAAATACAAAAATCTTTTTTTTAATCTGGCTCGTTGTTCGTAAGATTATCGTGTTCTAAACAAACAAACAAAGTTTTCTGCTCTCTAGTATTAATATATGTAGATATATTTTATGCATTTAGTTTTAATTGTAATGCTGTAAGGTTTATATATGTTTTATGCTTTATACAACAGTAAGTTACACAAAATAAAACCTTAGGTCATAAATGCATTCCATGTTATCTCAGTATTTTTTTACACATAAGGAAATAATTGTTCTCACAAAAATCTCCTATAGAGTAAAATACTTACTTTTTATGAGGTCTTAGTTACATAGAAATATTTTGTATATCGATAAATTTGTCTTGTTAATTTTAATAAAGGTGAGCGATCCGATCTACTACTATTACACAATTTTTGTGGCTATACTTTATTAAGAAACTATCACATTTTTAGTTGAGGCTTTGACACAGTGTTTTCTGTTCTTGTCTGGTTTTATTATAAATCATAAAATATTATTTTATCCGCATTAAAAGAGAAGGTATAACAATTTGTATTAATTAGAATTTTATTTTATAACTAGCGCCATCTGTTAGAAAAGCAAAGAATTAAAACGATTCCCCTGTGATCGATTAAGTAGTATTTAAAATGCACATATATTAAAATGTAGAAAAGAGGAAGAAATACTTATGAGAATTTTTTTGTTTGGATACAATGAAAATTTACTATAAACGATTTGTCGTGTGAATTATTTACAGGAACCCATATTAATAATCCACCATTAAAAGATAATGATCTTTAAAAAACTACCTTCAAAAAATGATTACTAGATGAAATCTTACCAAAGTACCGCATTTTAATTTCAAGTTACTAGTTAATATTTGTGACCTTTGTCTATCCATTTTATTTTTATATCAATAAGGAAACATCATGTAGTTATTAACTAAACGTTAATTACGAACTCTGGTTTTTCGATGTATCGAGTCGCTATGTTGAATAGAGACGTGCTTGACATTTTAATCTCGGTTTTTTGTCATTCACTCAGATGTGACGCGATGAAAATGTGCATACAATTTTATAGACAATTCATGTAATACACAAGTAAATAATGCGATTATAATGGTAACTAATAAAGTACTACTATACTATGGTAAATAGCATGGTAGTAGGGCTTTTTCTAATGCCCGCCTGGCTAGCAACCACCCTCAACTTGAAAACCTACCGCCAAATACCAATAGGTGTGTTCCGGTAGCTGCACTTAAGAGCCAGTTCCTCCACAGATTTAGCGTGTCTACCAATTTAGGCCGTTTCATCACTTAAGATCAGGTGAGATTATGGACATTACGCCAAACCTTAACTACAAAAAAAAACTGTAAAGCAGATAAGTAGCCTAAGTAGAAAAGTATAGTAATATCATTTACTAACTATGCCTGCGACTTTGTGTGGATCTAACAATTATCTAATAATTTTTCCCCTTTTTTGTAACATTTTCCAATACAGCATTGCTCCTATTGACGATAGCGTGATGTTAAATAACCTACAGCCTTCCTCAGTGATAGCTCTATCAGATACAAACATATTTTTTGGAATCAGACTGGTAGTTCCTAAGATTAGCGCGTTACAAACAAACTTTTCCGCTTTAGAATGTTAATATAGATCTGCTATTGAAAGTCCCCTTAAAACCGAACGAACCGTTTGGATGATTAGTCGAAACAGACGGACAAAACGTAATTTTTTTTGTTATATATCAATACAGATACATTTAGTAAAAAGCTATCATTTTAGCATTATAAACACACAACTTAATTTTATTTATTTGTATAGCGTAAGACATCTGCACTAGGGATCGAGCCCTTTCGAAACTTTAAAGACATACAATGAACGGTCATTATGTAACATATATAGTTTGTCACACAAATAATTGAACCTGCACTACAAAACGCGGCGAGGCGACCGCTTAAACAACTACACAGACGGTGTTTTCAAATATCGTTATAGCTAATGGAACAATATCTCGTTGCATTTGATGTAATAAAGTGTGTAAGCAGCGCGGAGTATATTGTGCGCTCCCTTGCACTTATAGGTCTTATGTCAATTTGAAGTGACTAGTGATGTGCTACGTTTATATCGATAAGATTACATTAACTAGTAACGCTTGCACTTGAACACCCTTTTTATTGTATATATTTTTATTCAGTTCGGGCCACAAATTTTGCAGTTATTTTCGCGTCTGATTAAATTTTATTTAACAGCTTCTGGGATGGCTTTTAATGAAATATATATATATATATATATATATATGTATATATAGTTAATGTTTAGCGTTCTGGTCACAATCTCACCTGATGTCAAGTGACGATGTGGCCCATGATGGGGTGGGGGCACGGTAAGCGTAGTTAGGGACTGGCTCTCTCAAGTTCAACTGCCGGAACACACCTATAGGTATTTGGAGGCAGATTTTCAAGTTGAAGGTGGGACCTATCCAAACAGACGTTAGAGAAAACCCTACCACAGTGCTATGTTTATTAAATAATATGTTATGTACATATGATATTTTTTTTTATATTATATATTAGGATATATTAGGAGTTTTACCTCCACGCGAACGAAATCACGTGCAAAGCTAATTATTTACAACATTAGTCAGTGTCCGCGTCTTGGTTCCTATTTTTCAGTAAGGCGCGCGGGTTTGTAAAATCTATTATCAGTGTGTGATATCTACGTCGTAAAAGGGAATTATCTATGACAAAAACCTCGTGACGACTTAGTTGAAGTCCTTTGTATTATTATAATATGATTATTTTATAGAACGTTCCAAAGGGCACGGGAGAGTTCTGAGAGTCGACGCCGCACTGCCGGGCAGGCGATAACATAATAAACGTTACGGGAAACATCCATCTGGCGGTTAAATAATTTTATAACAGCCTATTTTTTGTTATTCCTTTTTTATATTATATCTAGTATTTACTAAACTCCTATTTTTACATGGTCTAGTCTAGTACTGTATTCTAATGTATATAAGATAGTGTTCGCCCGAATATCGAATTTTAAGTTTGAACATTATTAAAGTTATTTGTCAGAGAGATCGAAACGGCTGGACCGATCCTGATAAAATTTTCAAGTATCCGGCGGATTAGAATAGGGCGTGCTTTTGGCAGATTTAGTAGCGATCGGATCAACTGTATTTGTTGTGTTTTTTGGCATCCGGTTATAGATAATTGTTGCGACCCGTGCGAAGCCAATGTGGGTCACTAGTAATTATAACTCTTAAAACTGCTTATCTACATTAATATTATAAAGCGGAAAATTTTGTTTATTTGAGCGCGCTCATCTTAGGAATTAATAGTCGAGTTTCAAAAATTATTTTTCTATTTGAGAGAGCAATCATTGGGGACTGTTTTAGGCTATTTTAGTTCTAATATTTATTTATTTTTTTGTAAAGAATAGGGTAATGCTTTTAGGCATCTCCTCCCTGATGGGCTGGGAGGGGTATGTGGGACTCAACCGGCGAATCACCCTGGACGCAAAATCGTACACACTACCACTGTACTATCATCGCTTCAAAACTTAGATATATAAAGTAATATCTATAGAACGCCAAGATAGAACGCTAAATAGCAGTTTTTCCTTTGTACACTGGCGAGCTTAATGTTGTGAGGCATTTTCTTCGAACTAACCAGTGGCAGTAATGTCAAAACATAAAACCTATAGTAATTAGGGTAAACTTAAAAAGAAGCGAAAGATTAAATTAATAAACTCAAAAAATCTATACTTCGAAACTAATATTATAAATACGAAAGTGAGTTTGTTTGTATGTTACGCTTCCACGCCTCAACCGTTGAATCGATTATGATGAATTTTGGTACAGAGATAGACGGGACCATGAAATCGGTGTTCTTCTATCACCTATTGGGCCAGGGAGCAGGATCTGTCCTGACATTGCATCTGCTTCCAGTTACTGATATTATGCAGTAGTCGTACTCGCGACTTCGCGTGTAATTAAACATTATTGTTAACAGTTTTTGACTATTTTTGTCAACATTTTTTTATACAGCTTCGCTCTTTTCAGTGGTTGCGTGATTTAAATATTCTATAACTGCGATATATAGACATCGCTCGTATAAATAATATTAAGGTTCAAGACAATAATTTAACACAAAACTTTGAAAATGTACAATTTCGTTTCTTGTATTAACTCGATGAGTTTGGTGTTCGCGGTGAAATAAGAATCGAGGAATGCTACGATAAACAATAAATCATATATTATAGAGTCAGCAAATGTCGGAATTTTCCTGTCACAGTAACTCGGGAATATGCCTGCGGTGTATCCGGTAACGTCATAGGTGTCATATTAAGTCCAAACCACGTGTCACGAATATTTCCATCGAACATTGTCATATTACCAGCTGGTGACCCCGACTTCGCTCGTATTTTAAAGCCAATCGCCCGTAATCACAATATTCGTGTTTAGATGGTGTGTATACCGTGAATATATGGAACCTTTAAAACTTTGGAGAGACCTATCAATATAAAATTTTTGACTTGAGATTTTCAATTTCTTTCTCATTTATCTCGTAGAAAAAAATTATGAGTAAAACAATTTAGACCAAAAAGAATAGATTTTTGATCATTTTAGAATTTTTATGTTAATTGTTTACTATTATTATTCATAATTAATATATAATTAAATAGAGTGACCCTTAATTGAACGCCTCATAAGCGAAGCGTTGAGGTGGGTTCTACTGTATCTTCACGCAAAACAACAAATTTTTCAAACTTAAATGTCTCTATTTATCATATTTACTGCACTCATTGCACTTGTAATATAATGTATACATACACATATCAAGAAAAAAATACTATTTTTAATATTCATGACATGTTTAATGCGAGTTTTGTTATTTGAACCAGTTAAAAAAGTGTTTAAAAAAGTTATTTCATGGACGTCCATGTGTCTGTATGTGCGATCCTGTATGTATTATTAAATATATATATAAAGTTAAACGTAAACATATGATGAAATGTAGTATTGCCTCTTTACTGTGCTTTTATAGAAATAATGACTCTCTTTATTATTGTTACTAGCTGTGTCCGCGACTTCATTCATGTAGAACTAAAAAATATTAAATAATAAATTTTGCCCACTTCGTAACTTTTCCAATACAGCTTAGCTCCCATTGTTAGTAGCGTGGTATTAAGTAGCCTCTAGCCTTTCTTAATTATTGCTCTATCTAATATAAAAAGTTTTTTTTTAATCCGTCTGGTAGTTTCTTATATTAATGTGTTTTAATATACAAGCTTTTCCCGCTTTATAAAAATTATCTGATGTTATTGAACCATGTGGTCAACGCAAATATACTCATATCATTACAAAATTTATTTTTGATATCTAGTAATACCTATACAACCATATAAAACATATAAAAAAAGCCCAAAATTATAGTTAGATTCGAACATATCACAGACACGTCTTCGATTAATGCGGTGTCTCGACACGTTACCTGTTGTTAATTTCTATGGAAACGATTTTTTACATAAGAGATTCAAGGGCGAACATAAGTAATGTGAACTGGTTAGTGTGTAAATGTAACGGGCATGTCACCCCTTTGATTGTATTGTAAGATACACAAAGTGGGCACTGGGGTGTGTGCCAGTCGCGTCGCATCCGAACGCCGATCTCGGCGATGACGCCTCGTGAAATTGAATTACGCGGTGACCTAGATAAAGGTGGTGCTTTACCCCCTCGCATCAGTGCTCGGTGCACGGCAACGCATAGGGGTGTGTGAAAATTGCACGCTTTTATGTAAAACCGTGGTCGGTGCTCTCCCGGTGGAAGTATTTGTTCACGACTATTTAATAATGCAGCGCTTTTGATTGGGGCGGCGCGGCGGCATTACTTTTATGTCGGAACAGCCCTTGTATATTAAATCTAATAAGCGCACTCGGGTTTTATTCATTAATATATTCATGACATTTTATTGTTACACGAATAGCGTAAATGAGAATGCGTACTAGGGGGTAAATGTGCCGCCAAAATTTGTAGAAGTGACTGTAGCAACATGGGAGTTTATAAGTGTCGCTGTGGTGTTATTTAATGGGTAGTATCGGGTGCTTGGCAACCGATGAGTCTAACCACACGCTTTCTCGCTTTAGCCTGCGCCCGGATTATGAGTTTATGCGTTGAGATGAGGAACTCCTTAAACGGATTTTGAACATCACGTTAAAAAATGAGTAAATGTAGACTCTCGAAATGTATGAAAGCAGTTCGCAATCACTAGTCATCGTGGTGTCTTCCAGTCGGTTTTTAACAGTGCATCTCACATTGTGAATTCCAGTACCAGTCAGTCGCAGCCCGCCCGGAATAAAACGTGATGAAATGATGTGTACATGAAAATATTTCTCACAAATTAAATTAATATCGTGCTTGTAAGGGCTCATTTTCACTAGTCGTTAACTCTTTTGTTATACCGTATACGGAGAGTCCCCGAATACGGGCTATTGACTAATGAAAGTAATCTATATATGGTATCAAGGCAGTCCCCGCACACGATCTAAGATCTAATGAAATTCATTGAAATAAAACTAATTCAAACGGATTTTATCGCGGTTATTTATTAAATTTTGATCCCGACGTTTCGAAAGCTTTTCAGCCTTCGTGGTTACGGGGCGGACTAACGTGTAGGTTGTCCAGAAAAGTTTATGTTACTGTGTCTACCTTCAATTTAATTTTTATTAACACACACGGTAGACACAGTAACATAAACTTTTCTGGACAACCTACACCTCAGTCTGCCCCGTGACCACGAAGGCTGAAAATCTTTCGAAACGTCGGGATCAAAATTTAATAAATAACCGGGATAAAATCCGTTTAAATTAGTTTTATTTCAATGAATAATATTCGCGTAAACCTAAGAAATCATTATCTAATGAAATTAATTGGTTGGTGGAAAGCAACCGTGGTGCGGGTACTCGGTTTACTCTATTACTCGTATATAACGTCTACTCAGTTCCACTCTTTCAAAAGAAATGTGCGGTGAAGAAGATCTATCATACCGCAAGCGGGCCCTATCGACTAATGGAAACGGTTATCGCATGCGATCCCTGTGGCATGCGGAAACAGAAATCTCTCGCATCCCTTATGCGGGCTGTAAGAACCAATGAATATGAGCCCATAAGTAGATCATTGTAATAATATAGTAATAGGTATTGTATTTGGATACCGCGTCGATCGACTTCGATTCGCTCCCCAATCAGCCTCAGCTTTGAGTAAAAGAAAACACCATTATAACACTATAGTACGGGGAACGGCAGTCTCATATATATATATATATATATATATATATAATTAGTCGCAGAGTAACTATGACAACCTCCCGGCAATCATTTGACTTTGATGCTACCACCTTGGACAGCAATGTCAACATTGGGTGATATTTTGTTCTAGCAATACACTTATAATAAACAATAACAATAACAAATTTGTTGAAACCAGATATTCTCTTGTCGCAATAATAGCTAATTAATTAAAAATTAATAACATTATCGAAGAAAGCAATTTCTAACTACTCAATACCGGTCGAGTGGATATCGTATGTCAATATTATTAAATGGAATATATGTGATATAAAATCTTACTAATATTTTAATTACTTTTCCTCTTATTTAACGTCATTTTGTCAATTTATCGTAGGATGGTAATATATCTTACGAGTCTTTAAAATAAAACGCATAAAATGACTATCTTGTTACATTTATGAGGTCTGGATATCATAGAAGCGATGATAGCTCAGTGGTAGTGTGTACGACTTCGCGTCGAGGGACGTGAGTTCAAATCTACTTGTGTTGAGCTTGAGCTTTCGGTGAAGGAAAACACTGCGAGGACACCATAGCATGGTGGTAGGGCTTTTTCTAATGCCCGCCTGGCTAGCAACCACGCTCAAGTTAAAAATCTGCCGCCAAATACTAATAGGTGAGTTCCGCCGGGTGCACTTGAGAGACAGTTCCTCCCCAGTTTTAGCGCTTCTACCAACTTGGAACTGTATCGTCACTTAAGATCAGGTGAGGTTAAGGCCATAACGCTAAACCTTAACTATTAAAAAAATCGTTTGTAAATATGATCATCTGTCTTTAAGCAAACAAAGCAAGTATTTTCATTTTTGAAATACCTATTTTCTTTTTTTACCTATTTACATCCTACATTACGGTCACCTGTTTATATAGTTCTGTCACGGTCACCAACTTGTGTAATCTCTCTTTGTAATTTGGTCAAATAGATTTGCGCTTATAAAATAATAGATATGCAAAATTTTCTGATATTTATTCATATCGTTTCAATTTAAAGTCGCTGACATGGAACCTGTCATTCTTATAC
Organism: Actias luna; assembly: GCA_039707435.1. NCBI lineage: Eukaryota > Metazoa > Arthropoda > Insecta > Lepidoptera > Saturniidae > Actias > Actias luna. The sequence goes on along the minus strand of JAZHAC010000001.1, from coordinate 18,137,848 downwards.
TATTAATAACAAAATACAAATAAAAAGAGGTATTGTATATATATATATATATTATTTTACAAGTTCAATATATGACAAAATATAGACATTTTAATTTTTTTAAATCAGTTGTTATGCGTGAAGTGACAGTTGTACCCACCTCAACGCTTCGCTTATGAGGCGTGCAATTAGCTTCACTTAAATATGCCCAATGATCAAACTATATCACGCAAAACATTTAATTATTTAATTAAAATATAACATCTTATCAGATTTGAGGTCTGACCGAAAGTTACAAGTAAAACTGATAATGATATATTGTTAGTGGTTAAGTTTAGGTGATGCGATCGTTTCTCCCCTGCGGTCAGGGAAATATGGCACGTTATTCACTCGTAAAGGGCAAGCATTCAATTAATTACCTTAACGCCCTTTTCAATCTACGCGTGTACTCACTTGTTAATACGTTGCACTGGACGTTGCGTTTAGGGCTACCAGATCTGAAAATAAGTTTTCCTGGTAAAATTCCTGATTTAGCAATAAATTTCCTGACATTCAGGCTGCAAAAGTATCTTATTTTACAAACTCGCGGGTTTGCTTGAATATGGGTGGTACAAAGTTCAGAGGAATAGTTAATAAATAACCAATCAGTTTATTGCTAATTATTACTTTACTGAGTTGACTTTATTCTTTAATTATAATTTTATTACTTATGTTTTCGCTTTCTTTTAATTCCTGACAATTTCCACATTTTCCCTGTTTCCCTGATGGACAGCTGAAACTCCAGACATGTTAGAAAGATTCATGCCATCTGGTAACCCTACTAGCGTACAACTTTGTAATGGATAATTCGCGGGCGGGCCGCCGCGTCAGTACATTCACTAGAGAAACGGTTCCCAAAGATTGTGCCGCTGCGCCCTAGTACACCGTAAAGAGTGAAGAAGGACACGGTGAAACGATTGTCTTTACCATTCTTCGAAACCTCAACTTTAATGTTCGCGTTTACAAAATAATCAATTTAATTTATACACTTATCTGCGTGCTCGGAAACTGCTTATTATATTATATAAATACGCAGTTTGTATTCATAATGTGAATGTTTTAAATGTATATGCCTATGTACATAACTAGTATAATTGTACCTTTCGATTTCGACCAGATATATAGGTCAGGGCGCCGCGACAAAATGATAAACATGTCCATCGCGAACTGAAAAAGATTGGGAACTCCTGCACTAGAGGGTTTCATGCAATGTTAGTTTACTCATCGCTCGTGCAAATATCATTAACATCGTGTAAATATAGAATTGTTATTCATTTGTGTTTTTCTTACCCCTTGTGCTACCCAAATAGGGGCCAGTACAATACATTTTCAGCTTGCTCTCTCCTCCGTCAGCTGTCAGTATTCACACCTTTTATACATATGTTATTCCTTATACAGTCCGTCCGTACCTTCACTTTTATATCCATCCACGTTCATTGTTAACATTATTCTAATTATATTGCTTTCATCTGATCTCATAACATTCCCGTACCGTGCTAATCTATTATTCCTCAACTTATCTGTTACCGGTAGTATTTTCAAGGTTCTCTTTAAGTAATATATTAATTTTTAAAAGTATTTGAAGCGATTATGGCTCAGGATGGATGGATAATGTCTCACGCCAAGACTAATAGTAATAATAGTATTGCATAGCATGTTTAATAGTAGTGTGTACAGACGCCTCGTCAATGGACGTGATTTCGAATCCACCTGCAATGATCCAGTGCTTTCTCGGTCAAGGAAAATTTTAAGATGAAACCGTAGCATGATGGTAGGGCGTTCTCTAATGTCCTCCTGACTAGCTATTACCTTCAAGTTGGAAATCCGTCGCCAAATACCTACAAGTGTGTTCCGACGGGTACACTTGAGAGCCGGTCTCTCCACTAGACTTAGCGTATCCACAAAGTATCCACAAAATATGGATTAATTAAAAAAACATCATATAAAGGTTTGCTTTCTTTTCATGTCTTATAGGTGCGCTCTTGCCTTCGATCTCACTTGATGATGTGATGATGAAATCGACAATGCATTACACTTACCTATCTGTATGTAGTCTAATTATAAGTTATGGCAGTGCTTGCGACTCCGTTCGCGTGGAACTAAAAATATTGTGTGCATCTTTAAAAAATTATGCCCGTTTTTTTTTTTTTTTCAATAAATCCTTGCTTCTATTAGCGGTATCGTGATCTTAAATAGCCTAAAACCTTTCTCAATGATCGCTCTATGAAATACAAGAAGAATTTTTCCTATCCGATTATTAGTTCATAATATAAACTTCTTCAAACAAGCAAATAGACAAACCTTCCGCATTATAATATTAATACAGATAAAAGGAGGACGCGTAAGGATATTAATTCCTCTGTTTCGCGGTGAAGCCATCTTTACAACCCTGCATGGGGTTGTGAAGAGACTGCCAGGGTGGAATACCCTCCTCAGCCAATTCCACTGTTTACCCCTTCACGTAGTACCTAAACAAGGAAGCGGTGAAGCAGGATTGCGGTTGTGTCCGAGTGAAACTCGAACTCTATAATTGTAGTAGATGCCACACACCCGCAATTGTAGTACGCTTAAGACTACGTTCCATTAAGTACTCTCAACAAACCGGCTCACGACCGCGCACTTCCCCGTTCAGCTTGCTTGCGAACGTCACAATAATTAATTCAAATGAAAGGAAGTAAGATTCGTTTGTAGCGTTAATGTAAGTATTACAAATGGCGACATTGAAATAATAAAGTCAGAAGCTGAGAGTTACGATAAACTTTAAATAGCTATTTGTAAAAAATATATACCAATTAGTAAGTTAGGTTATGTTATTGACATATGAGGAGAAATGTATAAATGACTGTTCTACAATTAATTTTACTACACTTATTTAGTTATGCTTAATTATGTTTGCTTGTGACCGCTCACCGAGCTTTTGCTGGAAAAACACAACGGTATTCTTTTTGCCGCCATCTTTAAACATATTAAAATGGCGCCCACTATGAACCCAGTCTTGCATATATATGAGAATATTGATTTCATTAGTAACGTATTCGTTACGACGACAACGACCGTGGTCGTTATGTGGAACGCTAATTATGAAGTAGCGTAGGTGCGATGCGTTCCTGAACCAGCTGTTGGGGTGGTAAGAGTTTGTACCCGACTGGGTTTGAATAATTTCAGTTTCTAAAAATAAAAATGAAACACGCCAAATTTGCAGGACTACGCTTAAATATACTGGTATATCCATCACTGACTAGGTATCTTCGACTGCGAGGTTATTCGTTATGTTATTATAATCACAATTGTTGATTCACAATGTTTACAATTAATATAAGATTTGGAAATATGTAATTTAAGCATCTTAAATTATTTCGCTCTACATTTTCAGGGCGAGGGTGGTGGAGGACATTTCTCGGCGTGTTTTATACATTTGGTCTCTTATAAGGGTGTAATGTCATACGAAATTTTTTGATCTGTAATTGATATTGTATAAATTTATTAATACATATTTTGTATGTATTCTCCGATTAAGTATATGATTTTGACGAAAGGTTTTCTTATTATTTTTATGTTTCAACTACCCACCGTATCCGTCCTTTGTGACTGTAAAGAGTTACTCCTAAACCTTTGCCCTAATGTATTGTTTAACTGAGGTTACCTGAAATAAAAACAAGGTGTATTTATTTTCATGTAATGCTAGTTGTGCCTGTGACTTGATTCGCATGTAACTAAAATTTTATCTAATGATATTTGTCCGTTTCTGTTACTTTTCCAAAATATCTTTGCTCAGCGAGGTGTGCCAAAATCTTCCTCAGTGATTGCTCTGTCAAATAAAATAGATTTCTTTTTTATCTGACTGCTAGTTCTTAAGATTAACGCGTTCAAACAAACAAACTTTTCCGCTTTATAATATTAACTAGATGTGCCCGCAACTTCGTTACCGTGGAACTAAAAATGATTAAAGTACTTCTTTTCTGATTAACAATTGACCCAGAGACCAGTGCCCTTTTTTGTACCACTGGTAACGTGGTATAATCTAACCTGATGTTAAGTTACGATATGGTCCAAGTGGGAGGACACGCTAAGCCCTAGTGGAGGGGGCTGGCTCACAATTGCAACTGCCGGAACACACCTATAGGTATTTGGCGACAGATTTTCAACTTGAGCGTGGTGGCTAGCCTGATGAGCATTAGAGAAAGCCCTACCACCATGCTATGGTTTCATCACGGTGGTTTCCTTCACCGAAAGCTCTAGTTCAATGCAGAGATTCGAAGCGGCGTCCGTACACGCTACCAACTGAGGCATGATCGCTTCAGAAACTAGTATACTGGTATTATACTAGTAACTAGTATGGAGGCAAACGAACATACCTACCACATAATCTCATAAATACAAATCAATGGTGTTCTACAGGGCAGATATATCAAGACTATTCAGGAAAACGTCGTAAGTGCCAAAAATCTCGATATCGAATCTTTAATGTGTAACCTTATAAGTATTATCTTTGTAAATAAGAAGCAGGAACTTATAAGCCTCTATTTTAATAAAGGCTTGGTTAATTATTAACAAAAAGTCATATATCTTTCTAAAGATATTATAAATACTTTTTAATGAGAATGAAAAAACTGACTCGTGTAAAACAGTACATTGTAGATTACGATAATTTTCCTGAAAAGGCTCGATATGTTTTAAGTCTGGCTACCATAGAGTACGTAGCTACAGAGGTATCTCCAAAGTACTCTCGATCTCTCCACTCCTACGTCGTATTTTATTCATTAAAACCTCGGGAGGTAAATGAAAAGTGAGAGAAAAAAAAATTAAAAAGGCCACCACCCTTCCGTCGCTATATGGCATTACATTAGCAAATCGGATTAGTAACGAAAGTGTGCATAAAATGACAACCCTAGAAAAGGTAAATCCAACATTGTGTTCAGATAGGATTACCAGATGATAGGAATTTTTCTGACACGTGGAAATTGTCAAGACTTGAAAAAAATAGAAAACATATATAAAATTATAATTAAAGAATAATATCTAATAATTAGCTTATTCGTCTGAATCTCGTACTACGCATACCAAGCTTACTGCTTACCGCTTAAAATAAGATATCCTTTTGCTTCCGAAATATCAGGAAAGGTATTGCTAAGGCGGGGATTTTTTCAGGAAAACTTATTTTTGTATCTGGTAACCCTATGTTCAAAGGACGTCGGTTTCGACGGCAGAATGGCTGAGTGCAGAGTGAGTGAAAAAAGGGAAAAGAGTGTCTGAAATTAGAAGTTAAATTCAGTCGGATTTGGAACTTATTTTTGCGAATTAAAATTATATAAAAATGTTGGATATTCCATATTTAAAATATATTTGACAGTGTAACCGTGTCCAGCGCCATGGTTCTAGTACTTTCGGATAAGGACAAAGTTGAATAAGACGTTGTTGAATATTATATGAAGAATAGAAATTATTATGCAAATTATTGCAAAACAAATATATTCAAACGTGGATCAATGAAATTTTAACATAATTAATCAAGTTGTAAAGTTGATCATTATTAAAGTTGTTTGTGAGACGGTACATATACCCTCATAAGCCAAAGTATTTATTTATATTTATTTATTCACCACATTAATATATACACAAATGACGAACATGGCCGATTGTAGCTATAGTAGTTTAGAACTGTGTTGTAGCCACTTTCACTCATCTCCGGAATACATCTAAGCAATTTTATAGTGAGGTTATAATAAAAACAAAATAAGTAAGATATAATTGAAGGTTAAATTATCTTAACTTAAGCAAAACGAAGCAAATGTAAGAGAGTAATGTTTGTGTAAGTGTGAGTATGTTAATGTGTGTAATGTAATGAGTTTGAGTGAACACCTAACCTGTAGAATTGTAACGAGATATAAAAATATAAAAAAAAAAACAGAGTAATTGTTCTGTTTTCTCATAAGTAAGATTGAGGAGTCAATGTATTGTATATTTTTTTTTACATTTACTTTTAAGTAGCGGCCAAATATTAATTTTATTATATAACATAGGGCTTAAGTAACAATATAAAGCCAAATTGATTATTCGCTAAAATATTACTACTGCTAAGAAAGTTTAATAGTATTTTAGTAGTAGACCGCTAGTAGGTCTGTAATTATTAATACAAAATTTGTTTCCACCCTTGTATATTTGATGTACCAGGACTTTTTTAAAAACACAGGGAAAACAACCGGAGTTCAGACATAGGTTGAATACATGCAATAGAACTGGTATCAAAATACGTCTACCAGAATGTACCAAAATGACTATCAAAGATGATGTTCCATCCGATCCGATAGCACAATTACTTTTTAAACCAAGAATAAGACATTCTATTACTTTAAGAACTATATCGAGTAATCTCATAGAATTCGATATTAAACTAGTCTTTAAATTAACTTTATTTGTCCTATTAGTAGATGGAAGAAATTTAGAAACAAGGGATGTCCCAACATTAGTATATAACCCATTGACGGCTTTAATAGAAGGTAAACGATTTGGAGTGATGGATAACACCTTATTAAAGCTAGTAGACTTACTGTCGATATTGGCAAATTGTTTTAATCATTTCCAAGTAATTTTTGGATTACCGCTGGCCATTTGACGTTTAGTTTGTTCATGTTCATGTTGTTGTTTAACTGAAATATTGTTATAGTTATTGCAATTGTTATTATATTACTAGCAAGGCCAGGAGACTTTAATTTTTAGCATCTCTACATACAGCAACGAATAAAAACAAAAATGGCATTCATTGTATACGACAGCAAATTAAAAAAATACAAACTGACAATGGAATCTAATAACTAAGTAACTTATAGCCATCTACGAAAGAGTCTATATCGAATGGTCTAAGTCCTAGCCAGATAAGTGCAGTAAGTAGTTTTGACGTCATTGAGAGTCAAAGGAATAGTATCTTACCACGTTTTTATGAACACGCTTTCTTGTATGTCTTGTAGTTCGGTGGAATTTTGCAATTGATTTTAAACTAACTTCCCGATGAGCTTAGATACTTGAAATTTGGATCATCGCTCAGAAATGGATGACAAAGCATAAAGTGAACTGTGTTTAAAAAATTTGTTCCATTCGCATAATACTAAAAAACAGATAATAATAATAACAAAAAATAATTATGTACCATGTTTTTATAAGAGATTAAAAAGTATAAAATAAAAGATTTGAAACGAAAAACGTGAGGAACATGCACTACATAACTGTAACATGCGTCCCGCGTTTTTCGGTTCTATTCCTTTATACACGGTTCTAGAAATGTTGGCAACATAAAGAAAAAGTATGTAAAATGTTTCATGTTTGACCTGTGCACTAGTTAATGTTAACAATGTACGTTTTATTTAATCGAATTTATATATCTAATTATAAAACATCTTTACATATACTTAAATAGGTACTTATTACTTATAATATTGTAACTTTGTTACGCTTTCGCGCCTAAAGCCTAAAAATCGATTATGATCAATTATAAAGATAGACGGGACCTTGGAGACTGTGATAGGTAACTTTTTCTCGCGAAATAGAGTAAAGTGAGAGATATACTTTGTATGAAACGTTTCATTGCGTCATCCGATTTTTTTAAACAAAATCAATATTAACGCGAGCGAAGCCGTGGGTAACAGCTAGTAGTAAGTTTAAATTTTAGCTTCTAGTACTTGTTTTCCATATAAACTTTAACTATGCTAAATATCAGAAGCGTCAGTCCGTGCACGCAATATTATTCAAAGGGCTCCAAATTATTCGTTTATCATTTTAATATGCCGTGGTTTTTATTTCACAAACCGTTAAATGACACCGGTTTTACTTCTGAATATAATTCTCTTAAACTACTGATAAGTACCTACAGTTAACAAAAACTCTCGCATATTTTCTTTCTTATATCCTTTATATACAAACATGTCACGATATTCGTGCACATTAATATCGGAAACAGCCCAACCGATTTTAATGATTTTTTTATTTAATTTGCATCGTTTGGTCTAATTCGATAGAACCCCGAACGTCATGGTCGAGTTGTTGACTTCAGAAGAGTTTTTTTATTTATTATAAAGGGTATTATTATAAACGTATAGAAAACCAAAAAGATTTTATATTTAATTTTTATCTGTCTGATCTCTTGTCAATGCATAATTATGAAAATACTAAAGAGATGTTACTTAACTGGGTTATAACATACGTAACCTATATAAGTATTTATATTAATATTATAAAGCAGAAAATTTTATTTTATCCTGCCAATCTTAGGACCTATCAGTTGGATTTAGCAAAAGCTCTTTGTATATGATAAATGAATAATTGAGGAAGGCTTTAGGCTATTTAACATCACACCACTGTTAATAGCAGCAAAATTGTATTGCAAACGTTAAAAAAACGTGCGAAAATTATCAAATAATTTTTAGATTCATGCGACCGAAGTCGTAGGCATAGCTAGTTTATATACAAAATATTCAGTTACTTTGACGGTCCATTGCGCCAAAACTACATAACCCTTTCGGATGGGACTATGGACCATTTGATGGGAAATTTTTCGTAGATAGATCTAGGCTAAAAAGTTTGGATTTTGTGTCGGTGGAGTATATGTCGGTGGGGCTCTTATGTTGTAGGAAAAATCCAAGAGAGTACCACATCAGAATTACAAATGAGCACTTTTTTTACTTTCATTGGAGATGTTGAGAATAACAACTGCATTCTATACTGAAATCAAAGGAACAACAATAACAAATTAACCATTTTTCTTCATAAAAATATGTAGTTATCAATAAAATCAGTTTTTAAGTCACAAAATATTTTAAAACAACAGATTAATATTTTGAGATATTTAACAGTTTTAAAAATAACGTTACCGGAAGTTGTAAAGAAAGTGTTGACATTACACATGACTTCCAAAAAAACTGAATACAACAATTACACGTATCAAAATATCAATTATTATAGTAATTATAATTCTAAATTCGTTCAGAAATAAAATCAGCGCCCATATATATATCGACTGTTATTTGTTATTTTATTCGTCGTTTCGTTTAGGATTGCTAATAAAAACAGAAGGCGCTTAGTGTAACGGGCGGGTGATATTTAGTACTACAGCAGAACCTCTATATGTCGAACACCAAGGAGACGCAAAAAATTCGAGTTATACATAGAGTTTTCAAATTATAGAGAATGGAGGTTTTGATGTTTGAAGCGAAGGGAACAAAAGATTTTTTCGAGATTTGGAGGTTTTCAAATTATCGAGGTTCGACTTAACGAGGTTCTACCTTATATATATTATTATCCCATTAAACAAAAATATGCTTAAAAATATGTGAACGATAAGTATTTGTAGCAAACGAACTTTGTTATGGAATTTGATGCATTTTCTGTGTTCGATAGATGATGATACTTTGAAATTTAAAATAGAAGTTGTATATTATATATTTATGATATTGACGTTGCTACAAAATGGCGTCCGTAAGAAAAGGTTTTTCGAGCAGCGTCATGAACTCTGTAATAGCATACGGCTAGAATGGTTCAAATTACGCCCCAGAGGCTTTTTCTCTTGTCTCGAAATATTTGTTAGGTTATTTGTATTTTTCAATACCTACTAGCCGATCCGTGTGCATATTTCGCTCACTATCGAAATAAAACACCGAATAGGTGACAATTTGAGTAAGTTTCGAAATTGATTATGTTTGCAAATATAATGTAAATAATCTAAGTGTTAGCGACGCATAAAGGCCATAACAAGTTAATACGAAAGTAGAAATGGCGTCCGGAATAATAGTTCCGCACAGGTGGCGCTGATGGTAAATAGGACGCACGCATTACCGTAGGGAGAGCCCCTGAGACGCTAGACGAGTTCTCGTTCGAGTATTAACTTGGACCGGACGAATAAACAGTGTTTTTGTGTTAGCATAAGTATCGAGACTGACTACGCGTTATATAAATATAAATAATATGATATGATAAATAATATGAATATATAAATATGAGTATGGAGATCGAGTATTGAGAATATTGAGATTATTGAGATTATTGAGAATATCGAGATTATTGAGATTATTGAGGTTATTGAGATTATTGAGATTATTGAGAATCATTAATATTAAGCTTATGGATATATTGAGAATTAATAATATTGAGATTGCTAGTATTGAGATTAATAATATTGAGAATTATTAATATTGAGAATTATTAATATTGAGAATTATTAATATTGAGATATATTAATAAATGAGAACATAAAGAATGTTATGTTAAAGTCATAAGGCGTACGTTATAATCGACGTCTACCGTTGGGGACGCACACATTCATTTGCCAAGGATTCGTGGGAGTTCGGGTAATGATTGTGCCGAGTAGGTTTTTTGCGTCTCCTTCGCGTATTTTATGTATATTTATATTGAAATTGATGTTGGCGTGTTTAGTTTATAGATATGTTTAAGATTAATGTGCATGTTAGTTTTAAAATAGATAATTTACCGAGCAATACTTACCTAAATATTAGACCGGAAAATATGTATAGAAAATTGAGGGATTTCACACGACACGTGTGAAATCCAACAATAGAGACATCGCGTTGCTTGTATTTTGAGATAGAAACCCGAAATATGGGAATATGTAAATTTATAGAGTAAGAACGTGATAGAGAAAAATTGAAATAGAGAAAGTTTAGCGTAAGTATTGCTCGATCTCGAGTATTATGAGTGTATCCTAGGATAAGTGATATTTATAAGATAGAGTGTAACCTAGGGTATAAGACTGTATATAGTAATTAAGGATATTATTTGAAATAAAATAAATATAGCGCAGAAACCGAGCCAACGGTAGTGAAAATAGAAACAAATAGAAATTAGAAAGCGTCGCGATCGAGTGGCTCTCTGTAAAGTCACGCATCGGCATGGGTGACCTCCGAAGGGGCGTTACCTAATCATGTTCCACGATTGAGTCACCGATCGCCCATTGGCTACAACAAGAAGAGCAACTACCTGAAGAATATCGACCGTTGGCTCGAGTTCACGTTTTATTGAGAAGAACTCCGAGTATTATTTCGTCACACGTCTCGACCGGTGCACGCATTATTGCATCCTTACGGCCCCTTACGGCAAACTGACATCTTCCTGCTGCCACCGAGGCGGGTATCCGGCATCCTCGTTTATAACGAACGAGGACTCTACGCCCGTCCAAACGGGGATACACGACGTCGCACTTTGACCAACGGGGCGGTGGTCCACCACCGCTAGACGTACCGTGCCCCAACAGCTGGTCCTTCGAGCCGGATCTTCGCAGCAGTCAAGATGCCAGTCACGAGAAGCCATAAGGAATCGCCGAAGGAGCAACCGACCGAGACAGACGCTGCACAACAGAGCAGCGCGACGGAAACAACGTCGTATGAAACATACCAAACTTCAGTCACGGGCATCACTGGAACATCAAAAGCCACCGAAGCCTCCACAATGAAGAGGCACAGGCCAGCCTCCACAAAGTCACAAAGAAGACGTAAGGAGCTGGAAGCCCGTGCGGAACTAGCCGAAAAGGAGCTTCGGGAGGCACAAGCGGCTACAGTGGCAGCCAGGCTACGCTTAGAGGTCATCCAAGCAGATGACGAAGACGAAGACTCTGTTATCGAGGAGCCTGCGGATAGAGAGGATCAGGTCAGAGACTGGGTCCATAAGGCGGCGGGGCATAAGGAAGTTATGGAGCGGATAGAGAGTGCCCCCGCCCCCGACTCTAAGCACGACGGCCAACATATGGAGAAGAGTCAAGAGCACCGTAGCCTAGCCAACGCCATAGCCGAAGCGATGAGGATTTCGCATCACGGGTTGATACCACAACCCGACTACATGCACCATCTACCACCGTTCGAGGGTGACTGCAGAGAATGGGTGGCCTTCAAAGCCGTCTATGAAGACACCGCTCCGCTCTTCTCCGACGTGCAAAATATGGCACGTTTGAGAAGAGCATTGAAGGGCGAAGCGAGAGAAGGGGTTCGTAGCTTGCTGTACTCAGAGAGTACACCCCAGGAAATAATGGAAGCGCTGAGGCGGTCGTACGGAAGAGCGGACGCGCTGGTCCTGGCAGAGCTGCAGAAAATAAGGAAGCTGCCAGTGATAAGCGACTCCGCATACGATATATGCATGCTAGCAAGCTGCATTAATAACACCGTCGCCGCGATAAGGGGGCTACAGAAACCGCAGTATCTGCAGTCACCGGAAATACTGAAGAGCATCACCGACAAGATGCCAACCATACTGAAGTTCCGGTGGTATGACTACACCGCGGACACGGTGGATAAAGGAGACCCAGACTTGAACACGATGGCGAAATTCCTCAACAAGATCGCGGACAGATGTGGACCTCACGCCGTACCTGGAGAAGCGGCTTCGAGGAAACCGCAGCAACGGAGACAGGCCTCGCATACTACCGTTGATATACAACCGGAAAAGCAGGCAGCGAATGGTTCATCGAGACAGAAGCCAGCATGCCCACACTGCCGCGAGGGGCACCAGTTATACGAGTGTCCGAAGTTCCGGCAGGCTCCGGTGCCAAAGAGGTGGGACATAGCCAAGCAATCCCGCTTGTGCTATAATTGCCTGCACGGGTGGCACCGCAAGGAAACCTGCCAACGACCACCGTGTCGGACCTGCAAGCGGCGGCATCATCACTTGCTGCATAGCGACAAAACGGAAGCTGCGGTTGTAGAAGAAGTCAAAGTTAAGGAGGTAGCCAACAACGTACGGCTACCCGTAAACTTCACGCGGATGTCGAGAGCCTACCTAAAAATGGTTCCAGTGGAAGTGTACGGACCAGCAGGTTCAACCCGAGTCCTGGCCTTGTTAGATGAGGGCTCCACCGTTTCCTTATTGGACTCGGCGGTAGCGGAACAAGTAGGCCTTAAAGGACCCAAGGAGACCCTGCAGCTGGAAACCGTGGGTGGTAGAACGGTCACCAACACCGACTCGATGAAGCTCGACATCAAGGTTAGGGGGCTCCACCGAAGAAGCAAGTTGTCCGTCAATGGGGTTCGCACGATGGATGGTCTGCACCTGACGCCGCAGCGATTAGAAAGGGAAGTGATCGAGCGCTGCGTGCACCTAAAGAAGCTGGTAGATCACCTGTGCTACGAAGAAGAGTCTCCTAGGTTGTTGATCGGTCAAGACAATTGGGGACTGATCATCACCAGGAAGACGCGCAAGGGAAAGAAAAACCAACCAGTAGCATCCTTCACTCACTTAGGATGGGTGCTACACGGCGTCGACGGAGGTAACTCCAAGGAAGTCAACTTTCTATGCGCGCATGTAACCGCGCGTGAAGACGCGCTGGATGCGCTCATGAAAGAACACTTCGCGATAGAGTCATTGGGAGTTGCGCCGAAGCGGCCGAGCACGGACATGGAAGCGAGAGCCCTTAGCGTTCTGGAGAGGACGACCAAGAGACGAGAGGACGGCAGATTCGAAGTCGGCCTCTTGTGGAAAAACGAAGACGACGTACTGCCCGACAATTACAAGTCGGCCGAGATGAGACTAAGGGGCGTCGAAAGGAAGTTGAACAGGGACCTCGATCTGCAAATAGAATATAATGAGCAGATTAATAATCTAATTGAAAATGGATACGCAGAAGAGGTCCCGCGCGAGTCGTCTTCGAAGCGGAAGTGGTACTTGCCCCACTTTGCCGTCACGCACCCTACTAAGAAGAAAAAGAGGTTGGTTTTCGACGCTTCCGCGAAATTCGGGGAAAGATGTCTCAACGACTTGCTTCTGACGGGACCAGATCTATTACAATCCCTTTTCGGGGTATTACTGCGTTTCCGACAGAAGCCCATAGCCGTAGTCGCAGACATTAAGGAGATGTTCCTACAGATCAGGATAAGAGACGAAGATCGCGACAGCCTACGATTTTTATGGAGAGGAGAGCAACGCGACAGGGTCCCCAAGGAATACAGGATGACTTCCGTCACATTCGGGGCCGCTTGCTCTCCCAGTACGGCGATCTTCGTCAAAAACAGGAACGCGGCGGACTACGCGAAACAGTTCCCGGAAGCAGCGCGAGCGATAAAGTCGAACCACTACATGGACGACTATCTGCAGAGCTTCGCCACGGAAGACGAAGCTGTGAAGATAGCAAACGAGTTGGACGCCATCCATAGAAAAGCGAAGTTCCAATTGAGAGGATGGGCGTCCAACAGTGAAGGAGTGTTGAGACAGTTCACAAGTAAAAGTGAACAGCTCGAAGTGGAACTCGGCTCGAAGGAGGAAAAAACATTAGGGCTACGCTGGTTTCCGGGAAACGACGAATTAGGGTTCCGCGCGCGTCTCGGCCACGCAGCGATGGAGAAATCCGAGAACTATCGAGCTCCTACGAAAAGAGAAGTGACGAGCATGGTGATGTCCACCTTCGACCCTATGGGGATGGCGTCGCCTGTTCTAGTACAGGGCAAGGTGCTCATCCAATGCATATGGAGGAGTGGCGTCGGCTGGGACGAGGCTATCGCTGAAAAAGACATAGAGGCTTGGTGTGACTACAATAGGAACGTTCGAGTGCTGGAGGATCTACGAATACCGAGATGCTTCACGCGCTCGAACGACGAGGGGGAGCTGCACGTATCCACGGACTCGATGATACTAGCACTTCGACGTATGGCAGCCAGGCGGAGTATGCCGAAAGTCATATTTAGCGACAACGGCACCAACTTCGTCAAGGCGAACAAAGAGTTGAAAGAAGCCGTGGGACAAGTAGATATGGAAGCGGTCGCTACCAGATCGAACCTCAAGTGGAAGTTCATCCCACCTGGGGCACCGAACATGGGAGGAGCATGGGAGCGCTTGGTCCGTTCCATCAAGACGGCTCTAGCCGTTACATTGAAAGAGAGGAATCCACACGAGGAGACATTGCATACACTTCTCCTAGAAGCGGAGCACGTGGTCAATTCCAGACCACTTGTCGCGGTGGAACCGGACAGCGACGACGTAGCTCTCACTCCCAACCATTTCCTAATCGGGAGGTCTTGTGGGCTACCCGGCATTGGAGGTTCCAGCGATGCGGACCTCATCGGGCGGCGAACATGGAGGACGGCACAACGAATGGCCGATCATTTTTGGAGCGGGTGGCTTAAAGAATATCTGCCCACTCTGCTCCCCAGACGGATCGGCGGAGAGGTCGTCACGAGAGATTTACAGTGTGGAGACACCGTCCTCATAGTGGACTCCACACTGCCACGAAACACCTGGCCGAGGGGCGAAGTAGTCAAAACATATCCTGGACCCGACGGCCGCACGCGAGTTCTAGAAGTGCGCACAGCGGGTGGATTGCTGCGTCGACCGAGCTCCAAAGCGGTGCTACTAGTACCAGCATCGACAAGCGACGAACGACGAGCCACCAACGAGCCACGGGTCACCGACGAGCCTGGGACATCGTCTGCGGAGCCTAGGACATCGTCTGCCGAGCTTGGAGATACAGCGGCGTCGCTAGGACAAGGAGTTGGTGCTGTGCACGAGGGGGAGGATGTTAGCGACGCATAAAGGCCATAACAAGTTAATACGAAAGTAGAAATGGCGTCCGGAATAATAGTTCCGCACAGGTGGCGCTGATGGTAAATAGGACGCACGCATTACCGTAGGGAGAGCCCCTGAGACGCTAGACGAGTTCTCGTTCGAGTATTAACTTGGACCGGACGAATAAACAGTGTTTTTGTGTTAGCATAAGTATCGAGACTGACTACGCGTTATATAAATATAAATAATATGATATGATAAATAATATGAATATATAAATATGAGTATGGAGATCGAGTATTGAGAATATTGAGATTATTGAGATTATTGAGAATATCGAGATTATTGAGATTATTGAGGTTATTGAGATTATTGAGATTATTGAGAATCATTAATATTAAGCTTATGGATATATTGAGAATTAATAATATTGAGATTGCTAGTATTGAGATTAATAATATTGAGAATTATTAATATTGAGATATATTAATAAATGAGAACATAAAGAATGTTATGTTAAAGTCATAAGGCGTACGTTATAATCGACGTCTACCGTTGGGGACGCACACATTCATTTGCCAAGGATTCGTGGGAGTTCGGGTAATGATTGTGCCGAGTAGGTTTTTTGCGTCTCCTTCGCGTATTTTATGTATATTTATATTGAAATTGATGTTGGCGTGTTTAGTTTATAGATATGTTTAAGATTAATGTGCATGTTAGTTTTAAAATAGATAATTTACCGAGCAATACTTACCTAAATATTAGACCGGAAAATATGTATAGAAAATTGAGGGATTTCACACGACACGTGTGAAATCCAACAATAGAGACATCGCGTTGCTTGTATTTTGAGATAGAAACCCGAAATATGGGAATATGTAAATTTATAGAGTAAGAACGTGATAGAGAAAAATTGAAATAGAGAAAGTTTAGCGTAAGTATTGCTCGATCTCGAGTATTATGAGTGTATCCTAGGATAAGTGATATTTATAAGATAGAGTGTAACCTAGGGTATAAGACTGTATATAGTAATTAAGGATATTATTTGAAATAAAATAAATATAGCGCAGAAACCGAGCCAACGGTAGTGAAAATAGAAACAAATAGAAATTAGAAAGCGTCGCGATCGAGTGGCTCTCTGTAAAGTCACGCATCGGCATGGGTGACCTCCGAAGGGGCGTTACCTAATCATGTTCCACGATTGAGTCACCGATCGCCCATTGGCTACAACAAGAAGAGCAACTACCTGAAGAATATCGACCGTTGGCTCGAGTTCACGTTTTATTGAGAAGAACTCCGAGTATTATTTCGTCACACGTCTCGACCGGTGCACGCATTATTGCATCCTTACGGCCCCTTACGGCAAACTGACATCTTCCTGCTGCCACCGAGGCGGGTATCCGGCATCCTCGTTTATAACGAACGAGGACTCTACGCCCGTCCAAACGGGGATACACGACGTCGCACTTTGACCAACGGGGCGGTGGTCCACCACCGCTAGACGTACCGTGCCCCAACACTAAGCTTGCCTGTAGCTAAATGAAATAAAAATAAAATATTGGTGGAAAATATAAGCTTTAAATAATATTTCGATCATTAAGATAGACATAATGATTTCTTATGTTTACACGAATATTATTCAGTATGTTATGTCAGTAACATAAACTTTTCTGGACAACCTACACCTCAGTACGCACCGTGACCACGAAGGCTGAAAAGCTTTCGAAACGTCGGGACCAAAATTAATAAATAACCGCGATAAAATCCGTTTAAATTAGTTTTATTTCAATAAGATAGACATGTTAGTTTTGACGTGAGTTGGAATCCACCTACAACAAGCTTGAGCTTTCGGTGATGGAAAACATTGTAATGAAACCATAGCATGACGGCAGGGCTTTTTCTAATGCCCGCCTGGCTAGCTGCCACCCTCAAGTTGAAAATATGCCGCCAAATACTTATAGGTATGTTCCGGATGTTGTACTTGAGAGTCACATACTAAGCTAGTATCTACCACCTTGGACCAAATCGTCACGTAACATCAGGTAAGATTGTGGCTACAATGCGAAGCCTTAACTATAAAAAAGACAAAAAAATATTAAAGCAAATCAGGCATTGCCACTAAAACACCTTTGAGAAATAATTATATGATTTTATATTAAATATAACATATAAAAAGTAAATCAAGCCATCGGTACAGATAGACCCAAATAAATTACAAATTAAACCGATTAAATACTCTTAAAGTATTCAAATCAGTGGCCATCATAAACACAGAAAACCAAGTAGTGAAAACTGGAACTGGTACCCGGAACCACCACTAAACTAAATGTATGAAGTTATTAATTGATCTGATGTAGGTGGCAAAATAATTTAAGGTTACAGAAACATGTATTCCATTCTACTTAAATTTTTTTAACGTGTGTAAATCCATTTACGACGATCCCTCCTGCTTTTGTCTTTTTTTTTGGTTCAGATTCTGATTTTTACTGACTAAAAACCTACGGACTTCCTTCCACGAGGACTGATGGAGCGCTTGCGCATTCATGATTTAATCCCTCTAATGTACAAACCTAAGTAAGGGCCCTCCTTCGGAGACCCAAGGAGGCCTAGACCTCTTGTACGTTTACTTGGACGAGCTACGAGAGTCGTGGCTAGAAGAAGTGTGAAAGCTGTCGCTGGTCTCTGACAGTATGTGGGTTAGCAGTGGCTGTGGCCCCTTTTCACTGGACATTTGACCGGTATTATCATCTGATGAATTCACACACGCCACACTACCCTTTTTTATTTAAATGATGTTCGAAATCCGTTTAAGGATTTCCTTATCGCAACGCGTAAACACCTTTCTCGGGTCTAAGTAAGCGAAAGAGACATGTGGCGACTCTATGTACCGTGTTGTCTCGCTACTTCTGCATAACAAAGACTACGAGAGAGCAGTATATGAGACTTTGTTGTGAACCAGTGATACTAACCAAATAACAAGTCTGTAACAGTTATTACAAAATGGAAAAAACTGAGGAAAATTTAAAGGCAGCTTATTTATATTTTAGCAGTCAACAACTATAGAATGATGAAAAATAGCTTGAATTTAAGCTATCAGCTACCGAAGATTAAACAAAGGCTATTAAAATAATTGAAAAAGTTCATTGACTACAAAATCTTAACTTGCTAATCCAATCCCATCAAACCTCTTTCATTCTGTGGATTAAAAACTATTTTAAATGTTTATCTACAGCACTAATCCTATCAGATTCCCGTTACTAGGCAGAATGCCGAGAATGGCTTACGCATTTGTTTTAGTCCATCCTTCTGGTACGAGAATGGGAGGAAATTACACGGGGTCATCCAATTTCGCCAAACTAGTAGCCTGAGGCCAGAAACAGCATTCACATGTTTTCCATTAAATCCTAATAACGTAGTCTAAAAGCAAAAAGACTTTATCATATCCTTATTTAGGTTTCCCAAAATAATCCTCTATTACTTTACAGTTAAACTGTCCCACAATAAAAATAAATTAGAAGCGAGTGGGGTGTACGATGAAGCGTCGTGTTCATGGCGTAAGAGTAATGCCGACGAAAGGTTGGTTTGTCTTTCGCCACGTAACAAATTGGATCTCACGTGCAGGCCCGTCCACGTGGCAGAATCGATTTAAGTTCCGCGCAGACGCGTCTAGGCTGTATGCCGATTAGCGGTTGATTTATCCGGGACGTTGGGTCCCCGGTAACACGATTCGCGCCAACATCAACTGCAATGGAGTTTTTTCTTTTCGAATTACGACAAATAACTTTGAAATGTTTTTTTTTTTTTCTAGCTCACCCGGCAAATATCGTACCGCTTAACAGTTAATGAATATCGTGTTAACTTGTAGCTAAACTTGATCCAGGATCTTATTTATGTTGTAAAATTAATACTAAAAAAATATATTTTACTTTTCTGGATGAACGATCACGAATCCAAAAATTCGGAGATGAATAAAATCAGTTCTGTCGTGCTTAGATAAATGGCAATTGGTGTAACTAACTCAAAATTATTTTGTATATATATGTAGATAAATGTTAATTTTCATCATAATTTTTATATTTCAATTATTTTTATAGTTACTCCGCTATTCTAAGCAGAGACAAATCTAAGTAATCAGAGATTATTAAAATCGAACCAGTCGTTCTTGAGTTGTAAATAGTGGTAATAGCCCGACTTTGTTTATGTTTATAGAGTTATAGAATGTATTAGATATAACCTACTGCATGGTCCATAAGCAATGTAGTAGATGCTAAAACTGTACAATATACTTGTACTTATTATTAATTTAGTAACTTTAACGCCATTATTATATTACCGTGTTAAGTGCATACATAAGAATTGACGCATGTAATACACCGTAATTTATTTTTAGCCAATGTATATTTTTAGTTCCTTTTTTTATTTTCAAGCTATAAGCAGTGGCGGATGTACACATTTGCCACCCGTAGGCTATTCAAATTTTGCCGTCCCTACCTACTACCACTATAATTAGATTCCACATAGGTAGTACGAAAATATAAAAAAAAACTATATAAGACTTAGATTCTACATGGTGAGCGTACTATCTAGTAATATTTAGGTATATAATAAGTAAAATTAATTAAGATTCTAAAAGGCAAAACAAAGATGCCTCATAATTTACCGCCTCTAAATTCTGCCGCCCTAGGCTCCAGCCTACTGGTAAATCTACCACTGGCAATAATAATTATAAACTTTAAAATTGAATGGAATGTTTAAATGCTAGATAATATCAGTTTAAAGGCTAAGAATAAATATATTTACGCTAGAAACAAAAGTTTAACTAACTCTTCCGTGACACTTAATTGCGGAAATTATTTAATTATTATAATATTAATGCTCTGTGGCGTATGACCAGAACCTCAGCTGATGTTTTCAACAGCCTAAGACGGTAACACGGAAAACCTAGTAGTGGAACTTGCTCTTAACAGTAGGTTATTGGAGTAGTATCAAGTGGAGGATGTTAGCTAGTCGACTCGAGGTAATGCGAAAGTTACTCCCGGTTTCTGAAAAGTTATTGTGGAATGTAGAGCCAGCGTGGGAATTTCTAGTGGTTAGCACCAAGTATACGTATGAGAGAAAGACGTTAAGGCGGGCATTATATCTATTTTAATATTTTAAGCGGAGAAAGTTTGCTTGTTTATTATGTATCTGCAAGTTTGTTTGGTTTAATTTCCTTTTGTTACGCAGATGCTCACAAATAAGTGATTTTCTGAAATTTAACACTCAAGGAGTTAAGCGGAAGTAGCAAAATTAGTATGCAAGAAAAAGAAAATGTTTACCTATTTACTTAAAATCTATACTAATATTATAAAAATAAAAGATTTGTATTTTTGTTTGTAACGAATAAATACAAGAACTACAGGACCGATTTCAAAAATCATTTCACCATTACAATACTACATTAGCTATTTTTACAATGTTTTTAATGATAATTTTCAAATAAAATCTTAATTCCATGCGAACGGAGTCGCGGACACAACTAGTTTAGCATAAAGACTTTTAATAAAGATAAATCAACATGTATTTCAGCTTTTTCTCATCCTCTGCATGTGTGTAAATAGGGAACGTGAATTTGCATTGATACTTTTACTAAGGTACTTATTAACTTGAAATTTGCTGTTGATATTCCTTTCATGGCGTTAGAAAGGATATTATACGATCACACAACGCTAACGAAATAAGGGTATACAAACATATTTTATTAATACAAGTCAATATTATTCTTCCTTTAGTGTTATCTTACCTGATGTTAAATGGCGATGTGGTCCAAAACGATGGACACGCTAAACCTGTGAAGGGACTTTTTATTTATAGATAAGGTTTAACGTTATGGCCATAATGTCAACTGACCTTAAGTGACGATACGGTCCCAAGTTGGTAGTCACGTTAAACCTGTGGAGAAACTGGCTCTCAAGTGCAGCTGCCGGAACACACCTATTGGTAGTTGGCGGCAAATTTTCAACTTGAGGGTGGTTGCTAACCAGGTTGACATTAGAAAAAGCCCTACCACTATACTATGGTTTCATCACGATATTTTCCTTCACCGTAAGCTCAAGCTCATAGCGAGGATTCGAACTCGCGTCCTTTGACGCGCCATCCGTATACATTACCACTGAGCTATCGTCTCATCTACTCGCGTTTACAATAACTTTCATACTATAAGGCGGACGTTGTAGAAATTAATTATTCATGGAAAGAGTTGAATACATTTGTAGTTGATGCAAGCGACGTCGTTCGCGTATATTCCATCAACCGCACGTGATGGTAGATATAATCCTGTTTTAAAACCGCTGTGACGCTGTGAAAGGGTTATGCATGGCAAATATTTTGATAGCAATAGGTAAGTTATTTTAGACATACCGCGATAATACACATTTTAAACTAAAACATAGGTTCTCAAACTAGGCGGTAACGCCCCTCAGTAGGCGCTAAGGCGATCTATGAAGGAGGCGGAAAAACTCCGTAGGAGATGGAAAATATATCAGAATGGATAGTTCCTTTATTATGTGTAATTTCTACTCTACGCTTCGCAATATTTGAATGCCCTACAATTTTAATATCAACATCAGTTTCGATTTAAAAAAATATAGGTATATTTTTGCCCTAGATATTTCTGTAAAAAATTTAAACGAAGCATTCACGGGGGACGTTACGTGTTCAACTTTTCCTAAAGTGGGCAGTTGACTAAAAGGTTTTAGAAACACTGCACTAGAATAACACTTAATACATCTATCTTCTACATCAATGTCTCCTAAACTATTGTCTCGTAGATCCCTTAGAAAATGCTGTATTGTGTCGACCCCCTTCCCACATTTAGTGATACGATTTTTTTTTTGACATTCTTCCAATCGGTCATATCTTCATCAAATTTCATAGGCATATACCTTTTAAAAACACTTACCTAAATGTTTATTATAAACAATTTATTCAGTAAGCTTAAACGCACTATCGTATTATATTAGTCTAGTAATAAAAACTAAAACCTTTCATGACAACTTGTTCTAATGGAATTCAAGATTGTTGACCTCTATTTGCAGCTCAGGGATCTCCAGATTTTGTGTTGCTGACGTAGACCCCAAGAAGTTCGATATCGAACCCCAGGGGTCCAATATGGACTACTTTGATTTTTTGACCTACTTTCTACACCAAAAGTAAAGTCCCCCGCCACGTCTGTTTGTACTCGATAAACTCAATAACTTGAAACCGAGTAGACGGATTTTCTTGCGGTTTCCACCAAAAGGCAGAGCGGTTCATGACGAAGGTTTAGGTGTAAAATGTATTAAGGTTTTATATAAAAATTGGTTGAAAGCTTAGTATTACGTGCACAAACTCACCTGATGTTAAGTGACGATGAGACCCAATGGTGAACACGCTAAGCCTAGTGAGGGACTGGCTCTCAAGTGCAACTGCCGAAACACACCTATAGGTATTTGGTAGTAAATAAATAATTAGTATGTTACCCGTGTAAAATAGGGGTGGATCGCTAGTTTTATTATGAATTCTATTATGGCGTTGCGATTTGAACTAATTTACTAGTCGATAAGGGTCTCTAGATTTTCAAGTGAGGTATGGTTGATCAGTACATACATAACATATTTATTGATACCTTCTTCCTGTATTGTCTTATAGATCTATTATATTGTACATCTAGCCAAGTTGTCTTTCACTATCTCTAACGAAAGTAGAAATCAAAAAAATGTATGAGATACCATATACAAAGTGACTGACATTCTATATAGAAAGTCATCCCATACACTTATTATTTCACTTTAGGGAATTGTTGAAAGAGAACTCGGCTAGACGAACTTGTTATGAGTTTTTTAATAGGTTTAGTTATTTGCTTGCAATCGGCAGCCAAATATAAATAAAAATGCTATTACTTTATGTTTACCTTTTATACCGTCGCAAACCGTTCATTCGGTTGTGATGGGTTTTGCTAGGGTGGGTACGCGGGTACAGTGGGTACACACTGTGTACGCCCGCGGAGATATCTGACCTAAAATGTACAATTTTTTTTTCATTAGAGTGTAATATGTTATGTGTCTGAGACTTCGTCTGCAATTTAAAAAAAAAGTTTGGATTATCCAAATGTCCATGCCTTATAATTTCTTTTTTTTTGTTTATTTAATAACAATTAAACCACATGGAATCAGACCGTGAAAAATTATAGGGATCTATTCCTAATTATACTAGAGCGTAAGGAAAAAAAAGACTCGATTAGCAAAGTATTTCAGTCGTTATCGTGAACTAGTTCAAACAACAAAAATGACATCAAAAATATTATGAGTGTTAAAAATAGTGTTTTGTCTAGATATGAGTATGTGTGTGTATATATTATTTTACAAGTGCGATATATGATAAATAGAGACATCTCAAGTTTTAAAAATCAGTTGTTTTGCGTAAAGTGACGGTAGTACCCATCTCAACGCTTTGCAATATTTAATAATTTTTACCCGTTTCTGTAATGTTGCGCCTATCGGTGGTAGCGTGATGTTAAATAGACTAAAGCCTTCCTCGATTATGGCTCTATCAACTACCAGAAGTTTTGAAATCCGACTGGTAGTTTTTATAAGTAGCGCGCCCAAACATTCAAACTTTTGCCCTTCATAATATTAATATACACAGATAGGGGTAAATTAATGTACAACCGGCCTGGACGCAAGCGGTTAATGCAACCTTTAAATTTTTTTAATACCAGAGGTAGCGCGATTCTAAACATGGGACTATTAGACTGCGAACTCCTGTGGGATGAAGGTCAACCGTATCCGCAAATAGATTTCTCTGCAGCCCCTAATCTGCAACAACTTAAACGTGATTGTGGCCTGATATTTAAATAGGAGTACGTGTTTTCGTCGGTGAAGTACATTTTAATATAAATAACGCTGAAATGTTTTCGTGTTAAGGCGAGCGTCGGTGTGTGTATAAAGGTTCCTATATATATGTTAAATAGCGAATTTAGCAACAAAGAATTCCGGCCTGAACGCGGGTGGGCTCGATGCATGCATGCCTTAAATGCGTTTCCCCTTTGGCGCCTTTGTACCTCATGCAAACTTTAAATAAAGGATGCAACCCTAGCCGGCTCGTTCTATTTTCAGTCGACGTGTGCCTACATTTTTTTATATTCCTGTACTAGTAAATATGCAGGGCCGTATTTTCCTATAGGCTGACTAGGCTACAGGCTCAAGATGAAAACGGGCCTACATTCGAGATGTTAGCAAAATTAAAGTTACACTATTGTAAAACAGTAAACACTAATTCACTGGACCAAAAATAAATTAAAATTCTTCGCATATATATTACTAATGAAAGAACATAAAAAACTCGTTACGTAAACTTTTATTTTTTGTGAGCTGTATTTTGTGAGTAAATTTCAATTGTGTATTTTAGTTTAAGACCTAAAATTCATACTTAAACTTTAAATATGAATTGTTATGAAATAAATGAATTTATACATATTGAATTTGGTTTAATACTAGCTGTCCCACGACTTTGTTCGCGATTTTTTTTATCTCGGGGCCGTAATTTATTTTTAAATTAAAATTAGCCTAAGTTACACCTTACAACATCAGATACCTGTCTAAGAAAGTGCCGTCGAAAACGGTCCAGGCGTTGGCCGGAACAGACAAATATTATGAATAACAACATATTTCATTAAATATATTAATGATGTATATTATTATCTCCCATGTTATTTACAAATTTCAAAATGAGAGATGAAGGGCCTCATAATTGGAATAGCCTAAGATCTCTTTACATCTAAATCCGGTTCTGTAATAATGTATTAGAGTAGGTCAGTTAAGAATAATGAGTTTCAGCCTTCATAAGTTTCCTCTACATAGTTTATAGATATCAAAGAAGCCACATCGCGTTAATAAACTGATTGTAATAGGGGATGTTTATATTTATAAATTGGTAATTTTAATTACATTGTATACAAGCGTGTGTCTTTGTTTGCGCGATCCCTTATATTATACTAGCTGTGCCTGCGACTTTGTTCGCATGGAATTAAAAAATATTATAATTTTTACCTGTTTCTGTAACTTTTTTCAATACAACTCTGCTTCTATTGATGGTGACGAAATGTTAAACTACATCTATAATTTAATAAACACGGACCGAATTTACTAAATAAATATATCTAGGGGCACTCTCGCCTTATTTTTACCTAACGTGGTGTTTAAAATCCTATTCGACGGACTCCCTCATCTAATCGGATACATTACCCGGGCACGGCCAAGGCGAGAGCAGCATGTAGTGAGTGACTCTTCGGGTGCTAATCACTCTACACTACCCACTAGAACGCACCATAGCGACACTACAACCTCCCGTGTCGCCAAAGACCATTGTGTATACACTTATTCTAGTCTATAGCGGGAATGCTCGGGTAATGCGTTTCGGTATCCCCTGTCAGCTTGGCCGGACGTTGCCAGGGATGCACCACTTGGAGGTTCCCTGACTACGCACCCCGTCACATGTCGAAACTAACGTAAGCCGGCACCTCGCCACCCGTCACCAGCTTAACGACACACCATACACTTTTGGAATTTTTTACACATTACTTTTATTGTGGATTAAATTGATTTTAAAGCTAAATATTTTAAATTATGAAATATTAGCTTTTACTCGCGGCTTTGCTCACGTTAATACTGATTTTATAAAATCGGATGACGCAATGAAAAGTTTCGCACAAAGATTTTTCCTCCCTTTTCATCCCTTCCAATCGAAAGCGTAACAAACAAACTCACTTTCGCATTTATAATATTAGTTAGGATTATTTTAAAAGTGCAACTTGAAGCCATTCCTAACAATTTTCTTTCCACGCCGCCGCTGAACACGTGCCGTGGGTGTTAAATCAAATAGTCTGTAGAAGTTCCTTTTGCGTGGTACGTCGATGTCGGTGGTATTTAGGTGTTGTAAATCAATACATCGAGATCGGGGCGCGACATGACTGTGGCAACACAGAGACCTATAGACGCACGTAGCTGCAACAGGTGGCAGCCGCTATGGCGACTTGTAACGTTTCCAACAAGATCTTTACTAATATTATAAATGCGAAGGTGCGTTTGTTTTTTTGTTACGCTTGTACACCTACACCACTGAATCGATTATGATTAAGTTTGATACAGAGATAGATGGGAACCTCGGACCCTCGCGAAAACCTTTTGGAAGTGGGGTAAAGAAGGAGATAAACTTTGTATGAAACTTCATATCGAGTCAACCGATTTGTAAAATAAAATCAATCAATATAAATGCGAGCGAAGCGGCACGTAAAAGCTAGTAGTAATATATATTTGAAATATCATAATCGAAATGGAGACAACAATAACGAATTATTTCATATCAACATCGTATCGGTACTTTCATGTGCTTCTTATCCCATTGTATTTTATATAATGTCGTTTTCAATATTTATTCAGACGGAGTTCGTGTTATGAATTTGCCGGGGCTTTAACATATTTGCTTTCATATACAACCTATATTCATAGTAATATTATAAAGCTGAAAAGTTTGTTTGTTTGAACGCACTAATCTTAGAAACTACCACTCGGATTACAAAAATCTTTTTTTTATTATTTACTACTTTTTTATTATTTTATTTCATTTAATTTACTTAAATGCTATGAAATATGCCCATATCTAGTTTATTTAAATTAAACTTCTTCATTAAGTTAATAGCACTAATACATTCCATTAGACAGTGGTGAACAGTGGTATTTGCCCTTAGTGTTAATAAATGGTATGGGATTGTAGGTTAGTTGGATATTCAAAAATGGGTCGCGACCACCATCCATATGGTAAAAAACCTGTCATAGTGAAACTCTTCAGCTCAAGCTCATTGTAGGAATCGAATGTAAATCCATTAACGCGGAACCTGTACATACTATTAACTAGGCTATTATCGCTTTAAAATATTTATAACTTAGCTTTATGTATAAAATTGTATATAAAACGGGTTAGGTCGTTTTTAAATTAAGTCTTTAAGTTTTTTATATATTATTATACACTCAGTGTCAGATGTCTGTCGCGATATATGGACAAAAATATTACACGTCCCAGACAGACTAGAAAATTTATTCATAGAAATTTATAAAATCTAAAACGTTTGTGTCACCTACATGAAAGACAGTTTACGTACCTGAGACGCGATGCTCGAGTCGACAACGATTTAACTAAACATACGAATAATATGGGTGTATTATTTGCTGGTGACGCGTTAAAACTCTTTAAATACCCTACGAATCAAGATAGTAGTTTAAACAAGAGCAATGTCAAACGGGTTTTGGTGTCAAAAGGTTATTTATTTATTTATTATAGAGTTGATCAATAAGTGAGCGAACGTGATGTCTGGAATTGACACCTCTCTCTGTAAATCCGCTAATAACTACTGTAACACATTAAACTATTATTAAAAAAGATAAGAATAAGACCTAAAAAATACATGCAGACTCAATGACTGTGTTTATTTTCCGAGCCGGTGATAGTTTTGACGTTCATAGGCGCTTTTTTAGGGACTAAATTAAATAAAGATTTTTGATTTTTAATAACAGTAATAGATGATTATTCAATCACAATCTTAAAACGATTGCTAAAAAACGAAACTCCACCACACCTTAGAAACCCCATAAACATAATAAAACAAATTAGTTTAGTTGCAGTATACATGAAGTAGAAAAATAGTAATTTGCTACGAGTACATATGAAAATGCATATTAATGAGAAATGCCATATCAGAAAAATTTAAATTTAAACACTCGCCAATTCGTGTGTTAGGAGTTTTATAATTCAATACAAATATGGCGTGTGCTGCGTCTGCATTCTATGCATATACCTATTCGTCACTCCGCTATGGTGTCATATTGTGGGGGCATAGTACAGACGTGCACTAATTGTCCATTAAGCGAAAGAAATGCTTACGTATTATATTAGGTCCGTACATATGAATTTAACTTTTTATATGGAAGTTTTTTAAAGCCATGATATAATAATTCAGTTGATAATGTGTATGGACGTCGCGCCAAGGGACGTGAATTCGAATCCACCTACAATTTAAACGATGATAGGGCTTTTTCTAATTCCCAACTGGCTAGATACCACCCTCAAGTGGAAAATCTGCCACTAAATATGTGTTCCGGCAGCTGCACTTCAGAGCTAGCCCCTCCACTGGGCTTAGCATGCCCACTATGACAGTCGCTTTTTCAGATGATAAGCAAAGATAAAGCATTTTAGTACCTTCGGCACCCCACTGTTTGTCATTCGATATTGTATTTTTTTTAACGTTACTTAATATCAGATGAGACTGTAGCAATAATGCTAAACTTATAAAGTATAAAAAAACATCTCTCATCCACCTAAAATCATCTCTGTGTCCCCAACCTCTACAAGTTGTCATATTTGCTATATCTAGTGTCATGCCTGCTCACTTTTGCTGTTAATGATTAATGTTAATATTGTCATTGTGGCTATGTGATTAAACTTTAACTGGTATTTGATAGTGATAGTAAAAAGTTAGCGAAATATTAAAACCACATCCACAAATATGATAGGTGTTATTAATATTCTATGAAACATTGGTAATTCAGTTCCAAGCGAGCGGAGTCACGAGCATTGCCAATTAGTTGCTATTTGTAAAATTCTTTAGGAGAACGCGCGATGGAAAAGGTCCCCTCTGATACTCGGGACTTAATAATACCCATTGCGGGCTGCATGTGTGAGACCCTTCTACGATGTGACTTATTGTTATAAACCTAGTTGTTGGCAAAACAACTGGTACTATTATTGGTTCTCATAACAAACGCGACGTAAATAGCGATTAGCTGTTTATTGCAGTTGAAATGAACGTACGTTTATTTCACACTAGCCGGTGCTCCGCGACTTCGTTTGCGTTATTCCCGTCAATACGCGTGATCGTAATATCCCTTCCCAGTGGATGACTACATCTAGAAAATAATATTAATGGCACAAGTCAACAGTTTTGGAGATAGTAAAAGCATCAACGAAAAATGTCTTCCCCTATTTTTACACTGGTAGGGGATGAAATGTTAACAACGCTGAGACACGTGTTTTCTTAAGGAGTCTTTATGCTAAATTTCAAGTGGACAGATGAGTTATTTCCCCCATATAATTTTTTCCATGTCTATTTATTCTTATGGGGGTAAAATTTTAGCAAATCGGTTCTAAATGGGTCTCAAAAAGAAAAGGAAAGGAAATTTAACAACATAGGATTTACAGTGGGGTAGAGATTTTTCTTTTAAATAAAATACAGTCCATATCATACTTTTATCTTCAGTAGTTTATTCTGTGCATTGATGAGCACATTAACCAATGACTTTGCCTATAAATTACTGAATAGTGTACGATCCTTTATTACTTTTTTACATTGTACAAAGTTTCATAAACTTACCTGATCTCGAAACTTTTTAAACGTGTATTGCCTCGCCTAAATTTACAAATAAAATAGCATTTCAACTCAATAGGTGAGGGATTTGATGGGCGTTGTGGTTAAGTTATTAATTAATGGAAACGACAGTATAAGATTTGTAAGGCCATCTATAGTACCTAGGAACTAAATAACAATCCACTCGGTGTTTGTGGTTTAATATGACATCTCGCTAACACATAATGTGTACGTTAGATTAACCACAGTTCGATAACTTGTATGGTACATAAAAGGTTGTTAGTAGTTTTAAATCGGGATACACTTTGTACCTGTTTAATTTTAATTTTCGATAGTATCGCGTTCGACTCTCTTTCTAGTCCCGGCAACAGCCCAAGCTGACGTTCGGTCACTAGTGACAACCTAGCGCGAGTTGCCCTTCGGGCTTGAGCGTCCTCCGCTCTCGCTAAGTCGGGTGGAGCTGTGAAAGCCTGTTAGGCTAATAGTGTAGGTCCCTTAAAAAAATACCTGTTAAATTGTATGTTTGAGACATGGCTTGATCCATACTACAAAAAAGTTAGTTCACAAGAGTATCTTCTCAAAAGAGAAATGTATTGCAGGGCTTTTTAAATGCACCAGTTTCGACTGTAAGGAAATGTACGCCATACGTTAGGCCTTGATACGAAGGACATTGTTTTGAATTTAAACTGTGGAATTGTCCAATTCCAAGAAACACACATTTGCCCACCCTCGAAAAAATGACAGTCGCTTTTTCAGATGATAAGCAAAGATAAAGCATTTTAGTGCCTTCGGCAACCTACTATTTGTCATTCGATATTGTATTTTTTTTAATTTGTAGTTATTTATAAGGTTTAATGTCATCGGTACAAAAATTAAAAACAGTTGTTTCTGTCACCCTTACAAGAGTTTCTTCTAATTTTGAATAATGAGTATGGCCCAATTTTGCCCAGTGCTCAGACTATCAGTAACTGGCAAGTCCAGTATCACTTTATTACTTACCTTGAAGATTTTGTACGTTTCATAATCTGGGTCTATATTATTTTTGGAAAATTTTACAATCTTCCGGTTAGTATTACTAAAAAAACGCTTTACCACGGCTCTGGCTATTAGAAATTATAGGGCCAATAAGTAAGTAATTTTGTACCCTTCTTCTCTGAACTGATATTATTTTCTGGAAATTGTACACTTTTCTTCTCGTAATTACAATACCCGCGTTCAGGGCAAGTCAAAAGGAGTATGTGGTGACTCATCGGGTGCTAATTACCCAATAAAATACACCACGGCAACACTTATTATTATTTATTATATTTATTTATTACTAGTACATGTTTTATTCACATATAAAGCTCGTCCTGCTGAATACTACAATACGGTTTAATGAAGAGAGACATTGTCATTTAGAATATAACTTTAACAGAACATTTAACATATAAAACCCCCGTATTACCAGAGATTCGCGTCAAGGGACGTGAGTTCGAATTCACTCCATCTACAATACAACCAAACCACCTTTCGCTGCAGGAAATCATCGTGAGGACATCAAGGCACGATGATAGGGCCTTTTCTAATGCCCACCTGGCTAGCTACCGCCATCGTGTTGAAAATCTATCAACTTGAGCCCAAATTTCACTTAAGGTCAGGTTCGATTATAGTCAAAACGCTAAACCTCAACTATAAAAAAGGGACAGCGCTCACACACTTATTCTAGTAATTATTATTCACTGTCATAAGGCACAATGCAATCCCTCGCCGTACTATGAATAAAAAAAAAATGGTCTCGACCTAAGTCCACACGACAGAAGAGCAACATCACTATATCTCTCTCTCTCGCTCCCTTGGTCGTCTCGAGCCGACTTTACCCGAACGAGCGTCAAACAAAAAGGTTTCAGATTAGATATTTTTTTTTATATATATCTGTACGACGCTTGGCCTCAGTTACGCTTGATGGAAAGTAAAGACGACGCCGAGGATGTAACGCGTTCGTGCCGAAGAAACTGGTTCGCTCTTCGTTTGAAGACGCCGATGTTGTAAGACTGCATGAAAACATAAATAGGTAGTGAATTCCACTGCAGAGATGGATGGGAAAAGGGGTATAAACTTTATATGGAACTTTTTAACGCGTCATCCGTTTTGTTTGACAAAATCAATATTCACGCGAGCAAAGCCGCGTGTAAAAGCTAGTAATGTATATAACTCGTATTCGCCTCTTCGCAGATATGACATTTATGCATTCTTGCGTCGATATGTACATATGTAGGGTATGCCTCTCGTTACGGTAATTCAAAACCTACCTACCTGGGCTATTGACTTGAAATTCCGCCTGCGAATACATTCCTATCGTACCACGTAAATTTACACTCGCCCGTCACGAACAGATTTCGAGTTACCCCGCAAACGACAGCAAAAACGTTAATAAAGCAGAGGACACTAGCTAGTACATAAAAAATGTATTAATTTATTAAGTACTAGCTGCGTCCGCGATTTTGTTTGCGTGGAACTAAACATTTTAATACACTTTGCCTGTTGTTATAACCTTCTTCAATACAGCTTTGCTCCTGTTGGTGGTAGCGTTATGTTATATAGTCTAAAGCCTTCTTCAATAATTGCTCTATCATATACAAAAGGAAATTTTTGAAATCTGACTGGTCGTTTAAGATTGGATCGTTCAGACAAAGAAACCTTTCCACTTTAGAAATTATCAGCATAAACTAACATATAACTTTACTAGTCGTGCCGCGACTTCGCTCGCGTAAAACTATAAATTGTTAAATAATTTTTGCCCGTTTTTGTAACTTCTTTCAGTAAAGTTTTGCTCGCAGTTTATTAGTCGCAACATGATGTTAAATAACCTAAAACCTTCTTCAATTATTGCTCTATCAAATATAAAAAGAGTTTTTGAAACCAGACAGGTAGGTCTTAAGATTAGTGCGTCCAAACAAACGTTTCCGCTTAATAATATCTATATATTTTTTTCGACCTGACATAACGCTTTTAGCCGTAAGGGTGTTGACAGCTTCACCGAGCTTTTTGGGGCGAATGCTGAGAGTATTCAGCCCCGAGGCATCGGGCGCAAGGGTGCCAGAATGGCCGAACCTCGACGTGGGCTACTGCCGGCAAACGAACAAAGATTCGAGATCCTAACTGTCCAACAACTCGTAACTTACTATGTTTAGTGGTTCTAATAATGACATCGGGCAAGCCGCGCAAGGGCCGCGGGAAATTTATATAATCGACGATAACGCATTCTATAACATCCATAGAATTTCCCAAGTCATAGTTCCTAGTTAAATTTTTTCTTCAGTAAAGAAACAACTTTCACATTAAATTCCCATGCATAGTCTTTATCGCATTGTGTTCGCGTGATTAGTTGATGAGAACGATAATGTCTCTGTTGGTAGTCTGTACGGAACCCGCATTAATTGACGTGAGTTTGATCCCTGCAATTAGGTTGAGCTTTCGGTAAAGCAAAAAACATGAAACCATTTCATGGTGGTAGGGATTTTTCTAATGCCCACCTGGTTATCTACCACTCTCAAGTTGTAAATCTATCTACTATCTATCTATCATCCTATCATACTATTTATCATCTATAAACTGTACTGCAGTTTGGCAGAAGTATTAAAATGTATATTTAGTATTGAAAATATATTAATAATAAATAAATAAAAAAAATAAAAAAAATCCTGAAATACTTACAGGTGTGTTCCGGCAGTTGCATTTGAGATCCAGTCCCTCTACTAGGCTTAGCTTTTGCACAATTTTGGTACACCTATCAAGTAAAAAAAATAGTATATCACTATTGTTCTGATTTCTAAAGATACACTTAATTATTAGATCGATCATGCGCAACGTTACTAATTGTTTTCTCTACTGATATGGTCAACCCAGTGCTCATTTCACGGACCACGTTAGGCCTCTATTATTATTATTATTACCGTGTTGTAAAATCCGTTTACGAAGGACTTCCTCACCGCAATGCGTAAACGCACTGCCCGGGCTAAGGCCAAGCCGAACTACACACTACAAAGCACAACGTCGTCATGTCAATCTCTCGTGATTTCAGAGACTATGGACAGCGTTTACACTTCTTGTAATCCCTCCTTGGAGAACCCCTTTTTTATTACTAACTTGGTGTTTAAAATCCTTATCTTTGCGGATTTTCTCATCGCATCGTGTAGACGCATTACCCGGGTCTCAGGGTAAAGCGTGAGGGTCACATGGTGACTCATCGGGTGCTAATTACCTAACACTACCCACTGAAACGAACACGCGGAAACACTTCGAACTCCCGTGTAGCCAGACACCAGGAGCAATTTTCACGCTTCTTCTAATCACCCCACGGGGAACCTGAGCTTAAGGAACCTGTTTGAGCTGCCCACGACCAGCGAAAGCGAGCGGTGCTGGACCCCTGGTGCTTACGATTCGCTAGGTTCCTTCTTACTGGTGTTGTTATCTTGACGCTTGGCACCCCAAACCACCACAGAATTTGTAAATTGCTGTATGTGTAGTAAATTGTGTGTATTAGGTATGTGTTATGCTCACCCGGGCGGTTTGAGCTGCCGCTACCAACACGCACCCCAATCAGCTCACCAACACCTCACGCCGCTAAGAAAGTCGCAGTGCCAATTCATGAATACATAGACCTAAAAAAATAACCACTTTCCTTCAATCACAATAATAATGCAAATTTTTTACGTTACTATTGACGGCAATTATTTTTTTTATTGACATAAAGTTAATTATGATAAGAAACTCTTTCCATTTATGTATATCTATCTGATTTGTATTAATTTGAACGCTATTGATGGACGGAGCAATTTAATCAAACGTACTTTCTGATGTATATTTTATTATGCTGATGGACAGCAAACCGGCAGATGGTTTCTGATGGTAAATGGTTACTGACGCCTATGGATAGCCGCAACAATTTTGATGTCCTTAGCGGAAAGGACTGGCTCTCGTTGACTATGACGGAACAGAAAGGCTCACACTAAACCTATATTTTTTGCGGCAAACTAAATCCGAGGTGGTCGCTAACCAGTCGGGCGACAACGAACGGATCAAGGATTATATGGTTAACCGTCATGACTAAAACCAACAATCGTCAGAATCTCGTTGATTACTCGATAGGGTGCACCGCGTGTAGATATGGTTGCTTTGGTAACCCAGGTGATATTTGATTTGATTCCCCTTACGTTTTACAATATTACCGTAACTCGAATAAAAACGTTCCATATTTTTAAGTGTTCCAGATTATCTATTGACATAACTACCAAACCCTTATCTTGTACTGTCCTTTGCAACTTTCTCCATTTATTGTGAAAACTTTTCAAAGTCACAACGGAAAAACGTCGAAAAGTATTTTTAGTTAATCCCAAATTTACAAATATAATTTAAATCAATTTTTTTTTTAACTTTATATTCACCATGACGATCAATAATAAGAAATACTAAAATAGGTCCGACGAACCAGTAGCATTTAATTTTTCTATATAAAGGTGAACTAGCTAGTACAGCGGACATTGTTCTGCTCATCTATCAGTATTCGGTAACTTGATATACAGAGAAAATTTTAAGACATTTAATTAATAAAAAATCAATCTATAGATTCGGTCTGTTATAATTTTATTATATACTAGCATTTGCCCGCGACTTCACTTGCAGTCTATAGGGAGCATATATCGATTATGTATATGTTCGGAATTTCAGCTGACAATCAGTGAAACAGAAAAAATTGGTAATTGACAAGCCTTACAAAAGAAATAAGATTATAATTAAAGAATACAATCTAATAATTAGCAATCAACTAATTGATTATTTAATAATTATTTATCTGTACCTCGTACCACGCGTCTCACATGGATATTCAAGCTTACCTGCGACTTTTTAAAATAAAATACTTTTGCTGCCGAAATGTCAGAAAGTTTATTGCTAGGGTAGGGATTTTTCCAGGAAAACTTATTTTCGGATTTGGTAACGCTACTCGTACCTATATACAGATGTATATAGATGTATTATGCCATGTTTTTTATTTAAATCCATATCAATTTCGACGCCCGGTCTCTTGGTTTTTTAGGACAATAAAATAACAGTATCTACGCATTTAACGGTTAAGTCGAAAATTTGACGTCAAGATCTTATCGGCGAATTGTAGGGCTTCTATGTTGGTACTTTATCATGTCGAGCAGTGTCAGCATTTATCTTCAGGTGAGATTGAGTTCAAAGGCATAGTCAACAAGTTGAAAAAATAGCTTGACATGGCAGTGAGCGAACAATGTATTGTGTACCACGTGTTTGAAACCTCAAGCTCGAACCGGGGGCAGCGGCCGCTGGCCACCGACTCGTAGAGTTTTTATACGAGTAAATAACTTACAGACATGCGACTCTGTACTATAGCTATTTGTCATAAATTTATACCCAACGGTATTAGATTTTCGTTTATCTTACGATCGTAATATAATTTTACAATTCAACAACTTAGCAACTTATTACTTTGTAATTAAAATAATAAAAAAATAATATATTTTATATGTTTAGTTTGGTTACGTGTTTAGAATGGAGTCCGTTCACAATTATAGTATAGGTTACGCTGACAGAACGTATGTAACTAATTTCCTGATATACAAAGATTTGTGCTGTTGATTTTAGATAGCTAAAATTTAGATATCACAATCTAACCCATCAATAATAACTATATGTCCAAAAACGATTTTTTGAGGAAACGTTAAATAATAAATAAGAAAATAAGTAGTCGTACATAAAATACGTCACGTAAATTTTACCTTTGTAGTGTTACTTTTTCAATAAAAAGTTTTCTAATTTTAGATATCGTATAATGTATAGTAAATATATTATGTTCACTGTGCATACAAACGAAAAATAACAATTGCATTCTATTGTTATAGAAATATACGTTAATATATCTTGCTATACCAAAATATATCGTGCTATATCTGTCGACATATTATGGTGTCTTAATAAAAATATACCTTATAGCTGTGTTACTCGCCGATTACTATAGAAAATATACTGTAATGTACCTTGATATTGATATAATATATAATGTCTATTGTGACTGTATTGTCGATTGTATTTTAGACTATCACTGATAAAATTTAAGTCCCATAGAATTGTTTAAAAAAATATATTTTTCTAATTTATATTTCATTTGGTAGTTCACATCTTTTTTACAATTAAAGTTCGGTGAAGCTGTCAATACCCTTAAGGCTAAGTGTCTGTAAGTTCTAAAAATAAAACTTTTTTTACAAAAGAATATCCCGGACGAAGTAACACAACGATTGAAACTTTGTGAGTATATTACGAGATACTAAAGAAAAAGACCTATCTATTGAAATATAAGTAAATTGAGAACTTTGCACTATGACTGAATTTTTTCATTAATTTCTTTTTAAACATTCATCTTTTCCTTAGTGTAGGAGCTATATACTTATTTAGACTTTTTCTAGAGTAATGTTTTTACAAGCAAGTGTATAATATTTATATTTCTATTCCACTGTATTCATTTAAAAAGGTAGCGTTTCCGAAACTTCAATTCTATTAAGTACTGGTTTGACTCTAAGTATTCTTACATTCCTTAATATCTACCACTTCAATAACTGATAAGGCATTATCTTTTGGGAACTAATTTGCATTTATCAGTTTTAAAATGAAGTCCAATTCAAGTTGAATTTCTTAAATATTATAAATAAAGCCTTATTACAATTAAATTAAAATATTCTTTAATATACCCCTAAATTTTAATACTATTTATTATTTATAATTTGAAACTAAAAAACCTTATTACTTGTTCCTTGAAAGCCTCGAGATAAATTTACTAGTAAAATCTATTGTCGCCTAGAAAATATTCATAGCCTGTTTTCTTATTAGTGTCCGATCAAAAAGGGATTTTCAAACGAAACCAAAAACGAACCTTTGGGTTGGAGCTCAGTTTTAGCCGAAACCGAAACCAAAACTTATTTAATTCTCTCAAAATCTCAATAAGCTAATACAATATACAATATTTATTAGCTCAAAGAAGCCAAAGTGGCAGAACTATGACTTGAGTTATTATTAAATAACATCTTTTTCTTTATCGTGGGGCCTCAACAGGGGCCATCTTCTATAATCTGAGTGGGTTAAATATGGTAGAGTTTCCCCTGAAGAGTTTTCGAGGGACGCACCGAACACAAGATATAACACGCTTCAGGTCTATGTGTGCAACGGCGGAGGGACGTGCCCGCGTCTTCCACCTGCAGGTCATGTTTACGGCTGCTGGAGGTCGTCCAGCACTCTCTGCCTCCGCCGCCTCATTAATGAGCATGACTATCTCGCAATATGAGGCGGCAGAGTTTCACGCGTTCTCCTGCCGACAACTTGAGCTATACTCGCCGTCGCCAACACCTTCGCGTGCTGGTGTG
The DNA here is from genome assembly GCA_039707435.1 of Actias luna. NCBI lineage: Eukaryota > Metazoa > Arthropoda > Insecta > Lepidoptera > Saturniidae > Actias > Actias luna. Next base: position 18,099,496 of record JAZHAC010000001.1, on the reverse strand, counting down.
TCATCCTCCGCGCTAGTACTAACGTGTCGTCGGAGTAGCAGACGACGCTGACACCATGAAGGAACGCACCGCGCAATAACCAGTCGTATCTGATGTACCAAAGCAAGGGTCTCAGCACGGAACCCTGAAAAACACCGGATACGACACCTCGCCGACAGATTTCCCCCCCATGACCCAGAAGGACACACTTCTCTCACTTAGGTAAGCCTAAACGATGCAACGGAGGTAGGATGAGACCCTATCGTAACGGAGTGCCTCTCTAAATATAGTCCAGGGCAAGATATTAAATGCGTTGGCAATGTCCAACGATACCGCGAGGACAACCCCACGCTGAGCCACTACTTCTTCCGCCTTACTCTTCACCCACATTATTGCGTTGATGGTGTAGGGGCCCTGGCGGAAACCGAAATAGTTTTGCGCTACATCAGGCCCAACAGATGTTAAGTGCTGGGCGAGGCGGCCTACTATAATGCGCTCGCAGAGCTTCGCCACTTGGTCCAAGAGCACAATGGGCCGGTACGCGGACGGTGATTCCGATGGGCGATTGAATATTACCCTTCGTTAATATGCGTGTGTTTAAAAAATGTACCTATTTATTGATCATAACATACATGTATGAAAATGACCATCTACACTATTTACTCATGTTACGTTACCGTGGAGACCACGGGTGGGGACACCGGGCGTTAATTCCCCGCGCAAAAGAGCCCCCTCCTACACCCGCACCGCTCACGCTTGCCCTCTCGCCTACGTCCCGCACCCACGAAACAAACCGAACCGGGCCACAAACTCATTCGCGCTTCACGCGCAGTCCGCAATCCGTACGGTACTTGCTGAGACGCGCGAGCGAGTATACTTTTTAATTCGTGGTTACTGAATACTTTTGTGATACTAACGCCGATTATCACTTAAATTACAACATGGACGGTGACATGTCTCAGGGAGCTTCGGGAGGTGCTTCACCCACTTATGACGACAGGTAAGTAGTACCTATAAACATATTTGAAACATTTTACATTGCCTCGTGATATATTATGTTAACACTTCGTCTGTAAACGTTTTTTTCGCACCTTCCGTCTGTAAACGGGGGTCTTTCGCGTCCGACCACTATTTCACCTCCTTCATACATTCAAAAAAATCTGAAAAAATTCATGGGATTACATGAAACATTCATTTCAAAGAATAAATGTTAAAAATATCGAAAATTTAATTTATTCATAATTTTTTTGTTAAATAAACAAAGAAAAACAGAAAAAAAATTCAATTTACAAAAAAATTTGTAATTCAAAGAGAAATAAAGATATTTAAATTTTTCAAATTGGAAATTGAAGGTGAATATATTACCTTCAAGAAAAAAATCATTTTGTCCCGATAATTTTAAGTGAAATGCTTTAGTTTTATAGATGAAAACAGGCAATAAATAAGGTACGATGCATTGCTATAAAAATACATTATATTTAATTAATATCTTTTTCTTCACAATAAAAATCATATTAAACTTATATTATGTTATTACTATTATTATTATTATTACTACTACTATTATTATTATTATCACTATAATTGTTCACTTAATAATAATAATTATTCAATGCAATGTGCACAACACACGATGCGATGCTCTTCGCACACTGGCCTTTTACACTTCGGCTGCCGATCGCTGCTCCATTTTCAAAAAAAGCTAACGAAAAAAAATTCCAGAAAATTCCTGATGAATGCTGATGCCAAAAAGACAAGAAAGCAGAAAAAAAAGGTTTTTTCAACTTACCTATTTACTACACGCCGTCTGTAAACGGGGGTCGTTCGTGTCCACTCCAAAATTTGTGCGCTTATCACAACTATTTGGAAGGTACTGGAAATTTGAAACTTTGGTATCAGTTCCCCCTCCTATATAACTTTTTTTAGGGGTAGAAAGGGAAGCCATCCCTACCCCCAATTTTCCAGTACGAACTAGTTTTAGTTTTGCTCGGACACGAACGACCCCGGTTTACAGACGAAGTGTTAATTGCAAGTGATTGGTAATATATATATATATATATATATATATATATATATATATATATATACAAGTATATAGAGACTAGGGCGTTAGACACTTTCCGAGTTCTAGGTAATCCGGCTTTCCTCTAAATATGGAATTGATATAGTCTGACGGCAATCTGTAAAAGCTAAAACACGTTATATAGATGGTTGCTTGCGTTACCATGATTAGTAATAATTACCGAACAAATAAGTTTATACGATACCTACATGTGATAAAAATCTCAACAGTCAGTAATACTTTAATTACTTATACATACTTATTCATTATTATTTCTAAATACGTACATACAAAAAATGTACGAGCTGGGTAATAGGGTACATATTTATAGCAACTATTTTCACTTATTTCTGTTTGCGGAGTAACGAATGCCGCCATTACTCAGCGATCGTAAAATTGAGTAAATAGGTAGGTATGTGTACTTTCTGTGCTCAATTCCAGTAACGATACACTCCTCGTCCTCAGTAGGTAATTATAAGTATTTACTTTATATAAACTCCATCAATACGTTTTGTATTTACATTTTATCATACAAGCATGTTCATAACTTCTTTTGAAACTATATTATGTACTCTGATACTTGGTGCTGTAAGCATGTTGATTTCAAATCGATTAATTGAGTTATCGATTTTTCAGATTATTTAATTATTTTATAAATTGAATCAATTCAGAGAAACTAGTTGTACTGTTTACGCTTTCGAAATAAATTTATGTTTACTATTTCAAGGTGGATATTTTACCTTGGTGGTTTATCCACCGCAAACATCTTAAATAAACTAACAGGTTTTATATTTATTATTATTTTTTTTATCGGCAAGTTAAAAACACTAACTTTTGGTCCGACTAATCGAGAATAAATCTTTACGACTAAATGAGAATCGATTCTAGAAGGTTTTTATTTAAATCGAATCGATACCGGACTGTTTTTGAATTATCGACATGCTTACAGTGTTGCCAGCTATGTAATCTGAAAATTTTCGGAATGTCATCAAATGAAACATTTCATGTTGACAATAATTATAAGTACAAAGTCGCTTCACAAGTAATCAAATAAATGAAATAGCTGCGTTTGGATGTAGTTTTGGTTGACTTTTTTTTTAATTAAAGTTATACGATTTTTTTTTATTTTTTTTTAAAACCAAATGCGTTTTATATAAAATGGTCTAAGAAGATAAAAAATGCTGATAACGTTGAATATATTACACCTAGCGCCAGTGTTGGCAGACGTACAATAATTATTGTACATGTACTATAATTTCATGATTGTCATCATCTTTTCCATCTTCAGTCCTAAGCGTAACATTTTTTTGTGGACAACGTCAGCCAATAACAACTATATATTTTTAGACATACATTGATATTATTCATTAGTTTTAAAATGATCAGAGTGAGCCAGTCCCTCCACAGGTTTAGCGTGTCTACCACTCCGTATCGTCACTTACGATTAGGTCAAAATATGGCAATAACGCTAAACCCTCACTAAAAAAAGAGCTATGTTTACCTAGTATTTTTACAAAAGTTATTTAACAAAAGTCATTTTCAATAATTTAGGTATTGCTTGAAGTTAAAAATTCAATTTAAATTTTATAAAGTACAATAATATTACAACCATGGTACAATATTATTTTTTTCACGGGTCTGCCAACACTACCTGGCGCCCATAATATGACAGTAACCATCCACCGCGGCAGGCTAGTAATAATCACATTATTAACCCTCGGGTATACGCATTATGAAACTATTATAATCGGCATGAATGCATCGATACACCATATATCCATCACGGGTAAAGGGTTTTTGTTACATTGCAAGTTCTTTGGTGTAGTAACAGGTGGGCAATATTAAATAATCACGGGCGAAATTTCTTTAAACTCCTTTAGATTTTTGTTTAAAGATTATTTGGTAACATAAGTTTAGGTTTTCGAATATGCCGCTACGACAGGCGATTTGAATATTTGTGGAATTTCAACAATGATATATTTTTCCGCTGTTTGACACATCAGCAATGTACCGAATGAATGTTTTTGCATTTGGCTATTTAAACTAATTCGGTATTTATTAGGGTTATAATAATAAACTATAATACGAATTCTCGGCATTTGAAGTATATATTATAATGTAAATAAAGCTGTAAATTTTGTTAGTGTAGACGCGCTGATCTCAGGAATCTTTAGTCTGATTTGATAAATAATTTTGATGTGACACATCTATTGCCTTAGTTTTAAAATCGACCTGCATGCCGAGACGGTACACGGTATGTCGCTCGCTTTGGTCGTCATGCTCTGTCTCTACGATACCTCTCTCGACTTGCTTGTATTGTTTGCAGGCGTGTACTATCACACTTCGTTGCTTCTTTGTGTCAGCTATATTTATATTATTATAAATTACTTATATATATGATACTTATAAATTACATAGTAGACATGGGCATGCACCGCCGTTGATATTAACCAAGCGGGCAATACATTGCTTCGCATTACCCGAGCGATCTAAACATTTACTATTTACCCAAACATCAACACCGAGAGCGGAGTCACACTATATAGCAGTGCGATAAGATAGCATAATACAAATAATGACGAGAGTGAAAGAAAGCAGTAAGCGAGTCAAATCCAGCTCACTTCGAAAATTGCCCTTGTGCGTGCTGCATAAGAACTATTTTTATTCATTAGGCATGAATATGAACCACTGTTGATATTACAGAAAATCTTAAGATCTAATTTATTGAAATAATATTTAAATTATTGAATTGTTATTCATTAGACATGGAAATGTGCACCGCAGTTGATATTACAGAAAAATTCTGTAATATCAAAACCGCGGTGCATGTCCATGTCTAATGAATAATAATAGATATTATGCAGAACGCACAAGGGCAATTTTACAAACATTTATATTTGACATTGCTCGCAGTCGAGGTTTCGGGCGATGGTTGATGTTAAAAAGTGATGGTTGATGTCAAAAGTTAATATGTACTTCGTGGCGATATATCATTTGGCGTTTACTTTCAGTGCAATGGTTTGCATAGTATTATTCCCACGACTTCGTTCGCGTGAAACTAAAGATGATTTTGTTTTCGCGGAACCCAATTTTTTTTTGTTGTAAAAATATAAGTTACTCCTTATAACATCAGCTATCTACCATCGAAAATCTCGTCAAAATCGATCCAGCCGTCTCCGAGATTAGCCGGAACATACAAACACAAAAATTTTTTTTTTTATATAATGACCATAATTATATACATTAATATGCATTTAGTGAAAAGTTGTTATTTTGACATAATAAACAGACTTAATTTTTGTTTATTTGTATAGATAAATTCTAATGTTGAATCTTTCACATCAGCCGGGCGGTCTCGTGACGGGCAACTTTTTTTTTTTTTTTCATTTAACAGCCCAATCGTTGAGGACATTGCCCTGGTGAGACACAGAGAGTGAAAAATGGTGCCGTGAAGCGATTCTCTTTACCTATCTATTTCGGCTAGCTAGATAGGTTAGAGTGCCGCGACAAAATCGAAAACATGTATGTGCGCCACTAACTGAAAAAGATTGGGAGCACCTGATAGGTTACATTTAACTACCCGCTTTGACCTTTAGGGTTCGAACGAGATGAAAAAGAACGTTTAAGCGAGAGGCATGTATGTAATAGCGCGGGCGAGGGAAGCCATGCGACATAGCGGGTCAACACGTAACTGCTAAAGTGATCATCAATAAATTTTGCATACACCTTGTAGTGTTGTGTACAAAAATAAGTTTATTTTGGAGGTTTATTTTTGATATCAATAAATTATGCTTTTTCCATTTAAAATACGAGTAAGAAGGTTTTTTTAGTAGATATCCTTTACGGAAAACACGTACAAACCGGGACAGGAGACACACATATACTTATTTGAAATGTCTCAGAATTGTACAACATTAGTAATTTTTCTTGCTTATTTCGCAGTAAACATTATCGTCCACTTTCTACTTTGACAGCGCAGATCCGCACTAAAAAAAGGAGTGGTCACGCAGTAGTAGTAGATTTATAAAATAATAGCGGTGCCCGTGACTTCGTTCGCTTGGAAGTAAAAATTATTTCTATAATTTTTATAATTTTCCTCAACACAGCTTTGCTCGTATATGTGGTAACGTGATGTTAAATTGCTTAAAGCCTTTCCCAATTATTGTTCTATGAAATAAAAATTTTTGAAATCTGTCTGGTAGTTCCTAAGATTAGCGCGTTTAAACAAACAAACAAACTTTTTCGCTTTCAAATATTAATATACATTTAACTATTTTACGCGCGTCTGTTAGTGATCGTGTAACTTCTAAACGAGTTGATTGATGGAAGTAAAATTCATGTAATATGTTTCTTTTATCGAGACGATGGTTCATAGGTATTCCATGATATGATAGATGGCGATGTGGTCGAGTTAACTATCGAAAGCGGTAGAGGAATGTCTCGCGACTCACCTAGTTCGTAACATAAATGAAAATTTATTATTATTATTGATTGTCATAGAGCGTATAAAGTACAGAAACGTTGTGCTTAATATGTGAAACTTTGGCATAAACTGAAAATAATTTTATACTTAATTTTTAAGAAAATAAGTTCTTTATCGCCCGATTTATTTGCGGGCTGAGGGGCTAGAACGAAACAAGGGGGTAACAGTGAAAATCGATTTCTTGTTGTTGTTGATTTTTGAGGTACTTCACGATCACCTAGCTACAACTTTTTTCATTCGATTCAGCTGGACGTCAATTTTGAGAATATGCAAGAATATTTTGATTTATAAAATTTTCTTTAATCATTACTTGATACAAACACAAAAAGATATAAGGGAAAGGGACTCTGTTACAACTGCCCGTAACATCCCTATCTCATTTTTGACTTTTCGCAGTTGTTACTTTTTTTTTCAATAAAAAGAAAAAAATGCAAACGACAGTCGGAAATTTTGAGATATGTTAATAGGTAATCTCTAACACTAAAACATATGGAAAGTTTTTATTCGAGTTACAGTAATATAAATTTATATGGTGCATCTGAAAGTACGTTTGTTTAAATGTCTCGTTTAGTAGCGTTCAAATAGCCGAGCAGATTGTACTGATGTTTTCCGCATACCAAGTTCAGCCACTTTGACACCCTTGATACAGTGCCTCGCGCACTTACCCCAAAATACGGTGAATTTGTATAACCTATTTGAGCTAATCAACTGGACAGTTCAAATATAAATAATTATTTCGTTTACTTAAATGAATTTTAATCAAATGTAATATATTATCTTTTTACAAAATATTAATTCATTGTAAATCAGTATATGCATGCTTATGTAAATGCCTTGATAAATATGTATCTCACTTTGTGTTTTGGAGAATTAAATATTAAATTAATTATGAATAATGTTGTTAATTTATATTAAAGTAATTAATTTATAGCGTGGTTAAAATGTATGACGTAAGCTCGAACGTACATGACCTTTGATCTAACAACACTATCCTTACTATACTAAGAGTCTAATGGAGGAACAAAGTCAATGACTTTCTACATATGTTTCCTAACCATTGATGGTTTAAATATTCTTGGTTGGTATTAACAACAACCGCTAACTTCCGTTGTAACCGTCACATCCACGGATGCACTCAATTATAATATCTATTACCACGTTGCGTGTCGTACTCTCTCGTATCTCTGAGAAATCTTTTATATCATCAATACAAAGTAATCCAAGTATGTATATATATTTAAAAAATTATATCATTGAATGAATGAGTTAATTATGTTTATGTGTCTTAATATCATTCTAAAGACTTATTAGATATTTTTTATTGTTACCAGTCTACCGATAAATTAACAAATTCTATATTATACACTACCTGTTACCCGCAGCTTCGCTCGCGTTAATATTGACTTTGTCAAACGGTTCAGATTACGCACTAAAGTCTCATACAAAGTCTATCCTTCTCTCTAATAAATAAATTAGTATTCCGGGAAAAAAGTGACTTATCACCGTCTCAGTCCCAATCTATTTCTACGCCAAAATTCATTAAAACCTATTCAGCGGTTTAGACGTAAAAGCGTAACAAATTCTATTTTGCACTTATATCATTATATAGTACGGATAAGGGTTATAAGCTTATAGATAAAAGTTTTATAACGATCGGCGTGCAAGCGTGACAAACAAACGAACAAACTTACATTTATGATACTAATAAGGAAACATTTACTCGCGCGCCCATATGCTCTCGAAAATTCAAAGCAAGTATTGGGTTCGTGATGGGAAATACATTAGGCACATACAATCTTTTTTATATACTCAACGATTTTTACCTGTAATTTAAACGCTTTTAGTTATTTTACGCTTTAAAAAATACTGATATTTGAAAGGAAATTAAATGACAGTTAAATGCGTACATACATATTTGATTAGCACAAAATATCAACAGTGTCGTTGGACTTGACAACAAGCGGGGCTGATGTGCAAACAATTCATCCCCTTGCTAATAAAGATAGATTGACGTCCCCAATAATATTACCGCACGTGTATGACGCAATATTCATTCATTTTGTATATTTTTAATGCTTATGAACAGCAAACAGGCAGAGGACCCACCTGATGGTAAATGGGCACCGTCGCCTGTGGACAGCCGGATACTGAACCTTTATTTTGCGGCAGTCTGAGCCCGAGGGTGGTCGTTAACTAGTTAGGCAATAACCCTACAACCAAGCTGTGGCGGATGGAGGATTATATGGTTAACTATCAAACAAAACAAAAGCAAAACCAAACGTAGGACCATCAATAGCCAGAGCCTCGTCGGTCACTCGGCACGGTGCACCAAGGTCAAGTGAGGTTGGCTTGGGTAATTCAGATGGTATTTGCTACCCCCCTTACACCCCGAAGTATATTATTATTCAATTTCATTGCATATCGAAATCATTTTTTATCAAGATTATGAACCTAATAACGTACTCTAAAAACGTCACGTAATTGTCAACAAGATTGAGTATACTAAAATCGTCCCAAGCCCGGTCTACTTAAACTGTCAATTGTAATAAAAAGAAATTCATGAAGAATTCAATATCCCGTCAGTCAGTATCAATTGCTTCGATACAACTCAAACAGATTATTGACATTTGCTATGGCAACCGATATGTTATATAAAAAAATCTTATGCGTGTGCCTGTTAATGATCGTGTAACTTTCAAACGAGATGACTGATAGAAGTAATATGGTATAATATACTAGCTATGGCCGCGACTTCGTTCGCTGGGAATTAAAAAATATTTAATAAACTTAACCCATTTGTTTAACAGTTTTTAATACAATTTTGCTGCTATTGGTGGTAGCCTGATGTTACATTGCATAAAGCCTTCCTCAATTATTGCTCTATCAAATACAAGCGAGACTTTTTGAAATCCGATTGCTAGTTGCTAAGAAGAACGTGTTCAAACAATCTATTCAGCATTATGATATTAATGTTAGGGATGGGCCAAATGTAGTTTGAATCTAATATGAACTTCTGCCGAACATTCGGTTAAAATAAAATATTCGGTCGTAATTATTCTATATAAATACAAAACATTCATTTGAAACCAAGTAAAAACTTGTATTATGATAACTAGGCAGCTTAAACTTGACACACATAGAAGCAAACATAGAACAAATACCAAAGCAGTTCCACCCTTGGCATGTAGAGTGAATGCAGAATCTCCATGGTGATCCATGTTAATTAATGCGCATATCCTTGGTGTCTTTTATGTCATAAGTTGAATCTCGTATACCGTTCTAACTCCGCCCGGTTCGGAGTTTGATCCGAAAAGGGATTTTTTATCCACGTGAAAAAACAACTAAACAACGCTGCGTACAAAGGCTTCGACGGGGGTGTATCGAGCCTGCGACCTCTGCTCAATGATATCCTATGCTATCTTTGTGAGACGAAACTTTTTATTAAATTATATCTAGCTGGCTATTTTAGAGGCTAACTTTGCAGCCGGTTATTTCAGCTCATTACCGAAATCGTCAAGATTTTTTTCATTAACGTTGTAGTATAAAGTCAAAAAAATAATTTGCGGAAAAGTTTGTTTTAACGCGTTAGTCTTAGGATGCTACCAGTCTGATTTCAAAAATATTTTTTGTATTTGATAGAACAATCACTGAGGGATGGTTTTAGGCTATTAAAGATCACGCTACCACTAATAGAAGTAAAGCTGTATCGAAGAAGGTGAGAAAAAAGTGCAAAAAATATGAATTAGTTTTTAGCTGCACGCGAATGAAGTCGCAGGCACGTTAAACTTTTAAAATGGTTCTAATCGAATTTCGGCCATTAAAGATAGTTTTTAATATAAATAATAATATCAATATAACATTTGATTATTTATATTTATTATTAAACTAAATTGAGATCGAGTTATTTATACAGTCAGTTTGTTTTGCCATACAACAAATACTTGATGGGTTTTCTATATCCTCTCTAGTAATAGTTTTCTAGGAAACGAGACTCCAATACTCGGAAGATATCACTCAGTCTATACCCAACTCCATTGATAAGATAAGTGTGTTACCTTTTAAGTACGTTGAAATACCATGTTAGGAAATATTTATTATCTAAATTTGAATACGTAAATCGTACAGTTTGGGTACCTTTTTTTTAATAATACCGCGCAAACGGAGGAATGTGTTCATGGATAGGTAAAGTTTATATGGAATTCAGATTTTTTTTATATTCATTATGTATTAGAAGTATTTAATGGAATTACAGCAAACGTTGAACTTTTATGTTCACCCTGCCAATGGCAAACATATAGCCTGATGTCAAATAGCTTAATAAAATACATTAGGGTAATTCCTCTCGCAATGAGCATGTAGGACTCATCAGGGGTCAGCGGCATCATCAAAGACCCGACCGCGGTGACTTAATCCCCCATAATGTCAAAGACCAGACACTGAGGACTCTGTCGGGAATTGTCTATCATACTTGCCGTCTGTCCGGCCGTCCGGCGTCTCCTACCTAACCGGTTTGATACAGCAGACCCACACACATATACGGACAACCCGTGACGTAGATTGGTCTCATTCGGAACACCATGGAACGTTCCATTACGGTAATGGCAATGGCTTGCCGTTAGAAAAGTACTCTCCACCTCAGAGCTAATTATCACACTCATGGTAGAAAATCTGTCGCCGAATACCTATAGCTGTGTTCGGCAGTAACACTTGAAAACCAGTCGTTTCACTAGGTCTAGCATGTCTATTTTCTCAGGTCACATCGTTACTTAACATCAGTTGAGATTGTGGTGAAAAGTTAAAGCGATAAAATTAAAAAAGAAATGTATTCGAATAAATTGCATATCGCGTAGGTATTTACTTTTCGGCGATATAGTTATTTTTATGACACGGTTTCTAATAATTACGTTGTTTCTTAAATTGGTCAACTAAATAAGCAGTTTCACAATAATTGACATTATGCACTATCGTTATTATTTTATGTGCGTCATTTCTGCGAATTCGCTGCATTGTCATAACCGTACCGACTGGACAATTAACAATTCAGCGTCTCTGATACGTGCATGTTCATTTTGTACGTAATATTATTGATTTCGTATGACCTTTTTTATACCGAGTATTTGAAATGTAATTATGATGCACTTTGCATTATATTTTCAAATGCCTAATCCGCCTGCCAATTTATTGGCATGTTTTTGAATTTAATTTCGTTTATTTTGAAGACCCATTTTTCAACTTTTCACGTGTGGTTATATATTGTTTAAGTGTAGTTTTTTCTATCGCAGAATATGTTTTTTTTTTTTTTTTTTTATATGTTTAGCTTTATGGACACTATCTCACGTGATGTCAAGTGACGATGTGACTCAAGATGGAGAACACGCTAAGCCGAGTGGATGCACTAGCTCCCAAACGCAACTACCGGAACAACTACATATTTGGCGGCAGACTTTTAACTTAATAATGGTAGCTAGCCAGGTGGTCATTAGAAAAAACCTACCACCATGCAAAATGTTAGAAAAAACCTACTGAAGTTCCATCACATTGTTATAATTAAAACATTACTCGTATTGGGTGACTAAGGGTTTGCTAAGTACATACCTAAAGTATTGTTATAGTATAAAGTTGGATCCGGAGTTATTCCGAAGAAGGTTGATATCTCCTTTGACGCACTTGTTACAATCAATTTGTATATTAATAATTAAATAATATTTTAATTAAAATGGGTTCTTTTGTCACACTATTTCATAGAACACTGATTGTTTGTGTCCACTTAAGTAATCCCTCAAAATTAATATCAAAGTTAATATCGTAAATATTATAATTGTTATCTATGTTGCATATTATAAAGCTGAATTTTTTTTTTTTATTTAATGTAAAAAGTTGCAAAGACCGGTTTTTTTTTAAGTTTTGTGTTTTATCCAAACGAAATCGTGGTCACAAATAGAGTACTATGTAAATTTAATATGCATTTATTTGTCACTTTTAATATGGGATAAATGGTAACAAAATATTGAAACTCTATCACTAGTCTAGGTTTTAATGTATTGATGTCGACTGTGTGGGTGACATAAATAATTATATAGTTGTATTATAAGTGTTCGAGAGAACATCATACGCTGCAAAAATCTTAACTGTGTTTTTATTGTAACCTCCTAAAGTTATCTTTGTAAATAAGAAGCAGTGTGTTATAATAGCTACTATTTTCTTAGATCAGCGGTTAATTATGAACAACAAGTCATAATTTGTAGAATACCATAAATATTTTTAATTTGGAATTTAAAATTCCTGTAAATTGTAAATTTTTTTATAGATAAGGTTTAGCGTTATGGTCATTATCTCACCTGATCTTAAAAATCAATATGGCACAAGTTGATAGAAGATGGAAGAATTGGCTCCAAAGTGCAACTTCCGGAACTTATCTATTGGTATTTGGCGGCATATTTTTTCTCAACGGTGGTTGCTAGTCAACGGCATTAGAAAAACACTACCACCATGCTGTGGTTTCCTTACGATGTTCTCCTTCAGCTCAAGCTTCAAGCCTCAAGCTCATTGTTGGTGGATTCGAACTCACGTCCCTTGACGCGGAGTCCGTACAAAGTACTACTGAGCTATCATCGCTTCAAAAATTTGTCGCTTACTATTTTCTTCCTGAAAAGTCTCTATAACCTGCTCTGGTCGCACTCGTTTTTATTGTTTGCTGACTGTAGGCACGTTATGTACGTATATATTTATGGGTGCAACGTGGAAGCTTTTGATCGTGTTCAACAAATATTGTCGCACGTCGAGACAGGGGACCGCCCATTAATTACGTGAACTCATAATACCGGAAGGGTTCGGTAGAATCTCACCGAAGCTAATCAAAGGGAGAGGATTTAATAAAAATCTCACGTCAGTTTTTTTGTTCTCGATAAAGGTTTGTATATAGCTAAATGTATTATCATAGCCAGCTATCAGGCATATCCGTGATGATAGGTCAAACGTTTTGTTTTTATACGAGCTGTGCCTGCGTCTTCATTCGCGTGGAACTAAAAATTTATTAATTAACGTTGCCTTTTTTTTACTGTTTTCAACACAGCTTTGTTCTTATACCGAGTCACTTTTACCAGAATAGCTTTTGTCAAAAATGGTTTTTTTTAATGTTAAATGAATCAAAAGTCTGCTCAATACTTTGCTCAGCAAATCAGCATTGCCATACAAGGTTGGAAAGATTTCGAAACGTCGGGATCAAAATTAATAAATAACCGCGGTAGAGTCTGTTCAAATTAGTTTTCAAAGTAATATTCGCGTAAACATTAGAAATCATTATTTTTAAGGCTGCGTTGAGGCTCGGATATGGGGCTTTTAGAATAATATTTTATTGGTAATTTTTGTAGACAAAAATAATTATATTTTCCTTTATTAACTGATGTGAAAGGCCGCCTATACCTTTTATATTTAATCATATCAAAGGTTTGATCAAAACTATAGGCGGTACATCTCGCATGTAGGTAAAAAGGGGGTCACACCACAGTGTACCCGAATCTCACCGAGAAATCTCAATAGCGAAACAATACGTCATTATTTAGATTCCCCTAACAATAAATATATATTTATATCACTAAACATCAAACGCACTGGCCGCGTAGTTTTAAATATTTTATACGTGCAATATTGTATTCATGTGTCTGTTTACCCCATTTCTTATATGTATATTTCTATGTGCTGCCATTACTTTACGATATTCTCACTTATTTCTAAAAAATTCAACAAGATTCTAGAATATAGTTATGTAATTAAACCTTGCTTACCCCTATACATTTTTAAAAATTTAATGTTTGCTTAGAGAAGTCTTTATTTTGTACTTGTAATCGAAGGAATCGGCGATGTCGATTATTATACAATAATAGTAATGCTCTTATTGGCATTTACTAATCAATAAAGGTTTTTTTATTATTAAAGTAATAGTGTTCGCTACTACAATAAACTAAAGGCACACACATCTTCATCCATACAAGAAAAAACACAATCAACAATATGAGTAATATACAAAAAAAAAAAAAAAAAAAAGTAAAAAATCTTGATAAACCCGATCGAGTTTCTTGTCGGTTCGGCTCCTTCTCGATTACTGGAATGCTCTTCGGACCGGCGTTAATGTTTTGACGTTCACGAGCGCCTTTAGGGCCTGAATGAATTATGTATAAAAAAAAAATGATACTTTCCGTCGTTGTCAAAATTGAACATCTAACGTCGCTGACCAGTCTCTGTAATCATTGCACCGTTAGGATATTATTTATTTTGTTGATACAGAAAGTAGATTCGCTAAACTACTCCGTGCGATCGTAAAATCCGTTCCTAGTAGCGGGTAACCCGTGAAAGGACTGTTCATACGAAATTTGAAGTCTACACGTCCGGTAGTTTTGGAAATATCATGATGAGGAAATAGCTTTTACTCGCTGCTCCGCTCGCGTTAATACTGATTTTGTCAGCAAATCGGATGACACAATCAAAAATGTCATACAACTTTACCCTCCCCCCCGCCCCCACTTCTAAAAAGTTTGTCGTAATAAACAGTAAGTATATCACCGTTTTCAGATTCCCATCTATCTCTATA
This sequence comes from Actias luna, assembly GCA_039707435.1. Classification (NCBI taxonomy): domain Eukaryota; kingdom Metazoa; phylum Arthropoda; class Insecta; order Lepidoptera; family Saturniidae; genus Actias; species Actias luna. Next base: position 18,084,385 of record JAZHAC010000001.1, on the reverse strand, counting down.
CCAAAATTCATCATAATCAATTCAGCGGGCTAGGCGTGAGAACGTAACGAACAAACTTACTTTCACATTTATAATTTTAGTAAGCATGGATAAATAACGCATTATTTATTAGTGTCTACATTTTTTATGGTGGTAAATTTTATATGTTAAGGTGTTCGCGGTAGTTATGGTCGAAAAAGAATCCACCTAACAAAGCTATTTCGTCAAAAACTGCCAAACCGATGTGTTCAAGGTTTTGAATGAAGAAAAACCGGGTATCAATATAGATTGGGCGTTAGGAGTGTAGGGATTTGACGTCATACCAACTTAGGTGACGCCTGACCGAAATTACGATTCGATTTGAAGAGTCCCTATTTAGTCTTTCGACAGAGACCGAAAGCAACTAGAAAACGTCTTTTGGTATTTGGTAAGTGAAAGAGGTAGAAAGGCAACCGTGTGAAATTGACTGTCGCTAGTGCTTACCAGGCAAGTCCCATATATATCCTCATTCCATAGTTTGCCAAAGCAAATTCGAGAAGGATATTCTTAAATGAATTTATTCGCGCTTCACTCATTTACCAATGGCAGCTAAAACTATCGAGGACCTCGGAGTTATTTTCCATAACCTTTGAATAAGTTGACCTTAAAATGAACATAAATAGGACGAATGTCATGTCTAACGGACAACCGGCGTCAACTCTTGAAATATCGAAGAATTGACCAACTCTAGAACTTGTTAATACCATGTTCACCCGGGACGAACGTTGTATGTTATCTCGGAACCACTCCGATAAAGAGGTCAAACATCAAATCCAACTGTGTTGACTGGACTGGACTATCTATCACTTTAATTAGTATGACAACTTCACACCTGCACACTAACCTAGTAGATGCGTAATGACCTTTGTAAGGTTTTTAGTGCACACTAACCTAGTAGATGCGTAATGACCTTTGTAAGGTTTTTAGTGCACACTAACCTAGTAGATACGTAATGACCTTTGTAAGGTTTTTAGTTTCTTCCTTTTTTTAAGTCGAATTTGGGAACATTAGATCACTATAAAGGCTTAATTTTAGAGTAGATTCGCGAAATTGCATGGCGGCCCCCTTGACTCCCTTGCGCTAGTTGCTTTTTCAGTTGAGTGCCCTTCGCGCTCGACACAAAAGCCCAACGAAGCTATTAGTGTTAGTTAGTTAGTTTAGTCTGTTTGAAACCTAATAAACTATGATGAAATTTTAAAATATGATATACTTTAGAATTTTTGTTTTTATGCGCGCCTCGCACTCTTCTTGTGCAGGTTTTGTTAGTGTTTTGATTATAAAATATTTTTTACATTAGTATTAATGAAATTTACTAAAAAGTCAATACTGTTCCATTCTGAACGAGTTTCAAGACTTACGTACGTATTTATTATTATTAGATTTTTCTTTCCGTTTATTTTTATTGTTAAGGCTTATCGCTGAAGACACTATATAATTAGCATTTTTGGATACACATCTAAGAATATTGTGAGTCTGTTATATTCCCTTGGGCTTAGTGTATGAGCTGTATTTGTTAAAAAAATATGTAACTCTTACGTTATACCTCGTCAATCATATTGGCATATATGCTAATTTAGGAAGCTAATTTAATTTAAGTAATCCTTTAAAATATACTTTTACGTATTATGAAAGGCAACATCTCTGTATGTCCGTGTCTGATACTGGGCTTACAACTTACGAAGCATTGAACTGATTTCAATTATTCTTTCTTTACACCACTCGCTGGCCTCGTTTTACTACAAGAAGTAGTATATGAAGCAAGTTATGATAATAACAGTAAATTAAGATAATAAGACATTCTTTTTAGTTGACGTATTATTAGTATTTCACTGTATCGAAGCAATGGGCTTAGTTTGTTTTAAACGAAATCAAAGTTGGCCGTTATGTGTTGAAAGCAAAGGTGTGCTCATGTTTGAGTAAAATATAAATAATCAAACTGGTTTACGTCGCTCCGGCTAACATTGAAAGGAACAACGTAAGACCCTTCGCGTGTTATGCTTTTCTACAAAAAAATTTACAACACCTGGCTGGCTACTTACTGTATACACATGGCCTTCTCGTGGTTCAGGGGCCATTCACAAATTACGTCACACGAAATTTGTGATTTTCTGGCCCCTCCCCGTCCCGACCTTGTCATAGTTGTACACATCTGTGGGACTCCTTCCTCCCTAGAATGACGTCAAGTATTTGGCAATTTTACATTAATATAACAAGTTACACTTCCTCGATCCACTCCATTCCCTTAACGTGTGACGTAATTTATTGATGCCGGCTCATTATGAAATTACGTATATCATTTTCCTTCTAACACTTGAATTTTTATCGCTCGTTTATCACTTGAAGTAAATTATTTATTTGTTTACATACTTCTTGGCAAAACAATCAGTTATTAATAATGTTGAATAGACACAACAAGGCCAGTTATAAGCCCTCGCAGGTAGTTTACAGAAAAAAAAAACTCTTTGCAACCAACTCTTCGCGGCACAAATATTAACAACATATTAGCGAGGGATCAAAAGTAAAAACCAATTTCATCAATATTGTTATTATAAAGCGGAAGTTTTGTTTAAACGCGCTAATCTTAAGAACTATGAGTCGAATTTCAAAAGGTATATGGAAGCGAAACCGTATTGAAAAAAGTTAGAAAAATGGGCATAAATGATTAAATAATTTATAATTCCGCGAACGATGTCGCAGGCACACTTAGTAATTTTAGAAAAATAGAATAAATGAGCTAACGTTCAGTAATAAGAGATAACATTACTAATTACCGTTCACAAACTCGACTTATCAAAGAAATTTATACTTAAACATGTATTAGCCTTGTTCTCGGAAAAATCACTGACCTCACTAAAGTCTTCTATTGCAGGTGAATACATTCCTAGTCCGCGATATTAAAGAGTTTTGTTATTAATTAAAAGCAGAGAAAAATGTTATTATTGCCCCAAGTCACCGCTCTTTACTTGAATTTTTCTCCTCGTCGGTATTAAAAAAAAATGTAGCAACATTCATACGGCATTCCTGCTTGTAACTATTGAAGCAATTTGAAGTAAGATAGGACAAAAATGTCCTAACTATTTTTGAAATTTATTTTGTTTTTGAATTGTACGTATTGTAATTGCAAGCAATATATTGGTTTATTGGGTTTATCATATTTACAGATTTTTATATGTCAACAAACTTTTTCATAGTTAAGATTAGCGTGAATTTTAATGACATAAGTGATTTCATAACAGTTTATTTTTACAAGTATAGTGTCTCTTTCGCTCAGTGTTTTTTAAAATAATTGTGATAGGAGTTGTTTTTATAAGACTAACTTGTTCTTAGCTATCCATGTATACACCGTGTGGGTGCCGGGTCCATGTGTGGCAGAGAGGGAAACTCCGAGCGGGGTTCCCTAGACAGGGATGTAGGTTTAAGGGGTCAATTTTCCGACGCGCGTCACTACTCACCTTCATTACTTGTGTTTTTCTCCCTGCCCAGACAAATTTGGTAAGAGCCTTCTAGCGCAGCTTTAGAGACACGTTCTAATATAGAACTTAACTGTGGTCCTAGACAGACCAAGACCTGGTTATATGTACTACGTAAAAGTATGAAAATAAGTTTTAAAACTTTTAACCCCTAAATATAAATTAAGCATACAACCGGATTGCATTAAACTGGTTCGAACTTTTCTAAAACAGTAACTAAATTTTCGTAATGTATTTTACGTCGCTAGAAGATTAATTTAGTTAGCGAAATTAAGTAAAAGTTAATTATTGTAAGTTAAAGGTTTCGTGCGGTAAAGAATTTTTTGTTATACTAATCCTGGATTGAAATGTCCAATGACCTGTCACATCTAAGAGAATATTTGCTTTTGAACCCGCAAGATCCGTACATTCATATCACCTCTGTCTCGTGACTACATTGAAGTTCTAAATACCACATCGAGTTTAGCTGTCGCTTTGCGTCGGGAAAAATGAAATGACTGGCAATTTACTAATGGGACCAGTTGATACCGCCACGTGGAACGGGTTTTTTGCTATCCCTTGAGAGTTTCTGGCTACGTTGAAATAAAAAGAAATTTCTCGGGACTTGTGACTTGACGTGTCGTCGACGATAATGGACTCTGAAAACGCGGTTCGATATCGAAAATACAGTTTTATACAGATAGTACTACGTATAGTGATGTATGACTGGGTTTTTAGTAATATGGCCCTGAGGATAGTGGGAGAAAAGGTAGTTTGAGATATGTTAAGCAAGAAAGCGTGTTGGCTAGCATTTTGCTACGGTTTGTGCCTCAACGACTAGTCAACTAAACAAGAATGACCCAGGAGGAAAACGGAAAAGCCTTCAATCTTTTTCCGCCGTGGAAAAATGCATTTACGCGTCCGCTCCCTGACGGGCTGGCTGGGCTACGTGGGACTCACCTATACGGCGATGCCTACAAAAACCCCACGGTGTTCTTCTATCGTCTACTGAGCTGGAGAGCATGGTCTGTATTCCAGGATTAGGTGGAGCCGTAGTTTAGGATTAGCGTTTTTCTATAGTCTTTAGATGAAATATCGACCATAATTGTGAACGTCTATCAGCCATACGCATGCCGAAAGTAGACAAATGCATGTTGATACAATATAATATGTTCATCGAACATGATATAATGCGGTAGTGAATAAAGTATTTGTACCTGGTCTCGTGGTGAACTCGTGTTGCTGTTAAATCATGTGTGACGAATATATTTTTTATGAAAGGTTCATAATTCACTATTAATAATGGCGCATAACGAGTTCTAGGAGAAGAGAAAGTTTTAGTGCACACTCGGAAAGCCTAAGGGAGAGTCTATAACTAAAGGGTCGAGATGTGAATCGACACGTGTCGGACGCGTGGTCCATTTACGGACACACCTGTCGTTGCGTTTGGGTTTTCAACTATCTTTTATTTATTAATTTTGAAGAAAAAAGTGATTTCCATTATCCGCTTGGAATACATAATATTAACATAATAAATATTTTTTTTTTTCAATAAACATTCATTCAGTAATGTTTAGGACGAAATATTTATAATAGAATCGTCTTATTTTAAAGATATGTTGTAAAATATAGTTTTTTTTTTTTACATAGTTATAAACAAAATTAATTGTACCACGTTTATGGGCTCGGCAGCTCTACTATCGACTGGTGTTACATACATTTAAGTTTAGCTAACAAGTTATTACCTACTTCTAACGTGCAGTCCTACGACTGTCAGTTTTTATCAGACACTGGAACTAATAACAAATATTTATGGCGTGAGCTTTGAGAACAATAGATAGGAACGTAAGTGCAAGGGTTAGAATTAATAATATAATATTATCATACGAACGTTGTGCGTCACGATGCATTGTGCGTGCGAGGAAGCGCTTCATACACTCGGCCCTACTTACACGTTTATTCCCGCAACTGTACCGGAGTTTTGTCTTTAGTATAATACAGATAAGAAGCGATGATAGCTCAGTGGGTAGTGTTTACGGACACCGCGTCAATGGACCTGAGTTCGCTTCCACCTGCAATGAGCTTGAGCTTTTGTTGAACAACGACATTGTGATGAAGCGATAGCATGGTGGTACACCCTCAACTTGAAAGCTGTCGCCAAATACCTACAGGTATCTTTCGGTAGTTGCACTTAAGTGCCTGTCTACCCACTAGGTTTAGCTTATACCGATGACATCAGTATTTAACATGAGATGAGATTGTGGCCGTAATACTAAACATATAAACTACTTTTTTCTGTATTATTGGCTGGTACGACGGAACGATTGTGTCCGGATCAGGTCGCGACCCCTACAGGTTAGACATATCACCTGCTTTACTGATACGTTTAGAGGTGGTAAATAAATTTGTCATAGTGCGTCGTAAGTGTGTATTTTCTTACCGATATGCTTTACAGATCAGCACGACGTAGACATCCCTTACTGGTTCCTATTTTGTACAATAGGTTTATCTAATTAATTTTTTCCATTAGATTGGCGACATATCCTTTGCGGTATGTTTTCTCATTAAAACTAATATCCAATTTAAAGTTTAATTCAATTTAAATTGATCGGTAAAAGAAACGAGCCAACTTTGTTACAGTGTAGGTAGGAGTAGGTGGTGATACTTTAACAGAAACTCGACAATAAACATATCAGTCCCCTCGGGTATTTATTATGGTTTTAATTTACGCAAGAATGTTGAAATGAAGTTATAAGAAATGTGTAATGATGTTGTTGTTTTGAGTCTGCGAATATATGAGACGGGGTCAGTAAAGGGCGCCGTCTATCAGCGCGCTAGTCATAACCTCATAACTGAGTTCGTGTGCGGTCGCTTGAAGGCGAATACTTTCGCGCATTGAGGCACGTCGAAGGTGGTACTTTTTTTTTGTTGCGGTATCTGACTGTGTAGGCGATTTCGCCAATACCAAGTGTTGAATAAACACAATTAACTGACACATAGTAACAGCATCGGAACAATTATTTGTGGATCATACAAATTATTGTTGCAGCCCCTGCAGCGAGGCGACTGCTATATTTGCAAAGTTTGACACGAACGCTGTGAAGTTTTTTTTTTTTTTTTTTTATTGGGCGAAATCCATTTATCGACTGTTGCGAACAAATATCCACTGAAAGCACTACGGTGGCGTTGCTCTCTTAGTTGCCAAGAGACCGCGAAGTGTTTTTTTTTTAACTGCTAGTTTCTGAGATTAGCGCGTTCAAACAATCTCTACATCTTTATTATATTGGTATAGAGGTTATTCCATTGCCACGTAGTACAGTTGAATATCTTGCAAAGTTACTGAGAAATAAGCTGTATGGTGACACGCTCTTTAGAGTTGTTTAGGCAAAATAATAAATAATTCATGATCCTAGTTATTATATATTACATAAACATACCGAATATCACGCAAAATTAATTCTATATATTATTTGGCAAATTATAACAATAGTTTATGAATTTAAATAAAAACCACGACATGACGAATTAAAATTATAAAGTGCATACATTATATTAATAGTGTAGAATTTATAAAGATATTATACAATTGCAGTAAGTATACAATTGTATTATTTAGCAAATGCATGCATGGAATGCTTGGAATTAATACATTGTTAATATTTTTAAGTTTCGTGGTTTGTAATTATAATTACAGTAAATAATTTAGTTATATTTGTTTAGGTATGCATTTTAGTTTATTAGGTGACGTGATTGAAATCTCTTTTGGCCTAACCAATATGTTAATAGTTATTGAAGCGATGATAGCTCAGTGGTAGTAGTGTGTAGGAACGCCGCATTACGGGACGTTAGTTCGAATCGAACCACCTACAACGAGCTTGAGCTTTCTGTGACGGAAAACATCGTGAGGAAACCATAGCATTGTGGTAGGGCTTTTTCTAATGCCCTCCTGGCTGGCTACCACCCTCATCTATTACATTTGAACATCTATTACATTAGATAGATAGATTATTAGATATAGTTATTTTATAGAAAAGAGCGGTTGCTCGAGTTTCTTTCCCCGTGTCTTCGCAGAACGCCGTATTGTTTCCGAAACGGTAGTGGTTTTTTGAATCCAGAAAAATTATATTATTATTTTATGGCTTCAGAAATTAACCATTTGATTTTGAACACGGCAACAAGTTACACAATCAAAGCCCAGATATTATAACGTTTTAAAAAGTTTGTCGTTAAACGTAGTTTGTACTCGAATAGTAAGACATTAAAATGTCGCTTTCCTGATTGTAAAATACGTAGATATCATTTGATAGATGATAATATACAGAAGGATTGTTTATACAGGACACTTGAGACGCGTGCGGTAGGTAGGTTTGCCACCTCTGATTTATGCTGTCATAGACTTTTCGCACGTGCACTGCTCATAACCACCGTGTCGCCAGTACATATTTAGTTTAATATATCTCAAACGGACCTATTGTTTACATTACTCAACGGATGGTACCTTTTATACGGTATATTTGTAGTTAAAATTAACTTATACAGTTAGGTATTCATCTATACCCGAGATAAAACTGTAACCGAGCTAGATCTGTGTACGATGCGTATTGTTTGAGAATTGTAATTGGGAGATTTTGATGCTACAATATTGCCTTTTGAATTTTTCTCTGTACGTACGACCCTATTTGTACGCGTCACTCTGAAACTTCAGGACGGATTTTGATGAAACTTGGCACGGTGATAATTAATATTATGGACTACCCAATCTAGGAACTAAACATTATTTAATCAAATGTACCCGTTTTTGTAACTTTTTTCATTACAGCTTTGCTATTATCGGTGGTAGCGTGATGTTAAATAGTCTTAAGCCTTTCTCAATTATTGCTCTATTAAATAAAGTCTTTTTCAGTATTCGACTGGTAGTTTAGAAGATTAACGCGTTCAAACTTTTTCTATAATATTGATATAGATTAACATAAAACGAAAGGCTTCCTCTGTGATTCGGGATCAACAATAAAAGTACACAAATTAGTTACCTAATGCATACTGATGCATTTTTATCTGTTCAGTATATCATATCAATCTTAAAAATCGAATATACTTTGACGTCTCTATATTGGGCTGCTAAAAGGTAGCATATTATCCAAGTTAGGGGTTTTCAAGCAGCATCAAGCACTATACGATGCAGCATCAAGAATGGTTCAAATTAACAAACTTGTTCATGCAAATATTGCATCCATTAAGCAATTAGCCCGGTGGCGCGTTTCGCGACAGTCATTTACTACAAGAAATATGACTATGTAGTTGAACTTCAATATACGTTATAACACGTAGTAATACTTATAATAATAGTTGAATAAAAAGGTCGAAGAATTTTAAAAATCTAGCTGTCTAGGCTGACGTACAATAATCATATTGTTCATGTACCATAATTTCGAATCCTCTATCCTAAGCGTACAATTTTTTTGTGGGCACCATCACCCAATGACAACTATATATTTTTAGCCATACATTGATATGATTCATTAGTTTTACACTGATAACAGAGAGCGAGTCTCTCCACAGGTTTAGCGTGTCCACCAACTTGCGCCGTATCGTCACTTAAGATCAGGTCAGATTATAGCCATCCTAGACATATATGAATATGAGTTATTAGTTTTATACTGATCAATGTTCACCTACTATTTTAACAAACTACCTTTTTAATAAATTATTTTTCAAGATAGAAATTAAATATAATTTTATAAATTACAATAATTTTACAGCCCGGGTACTGCAATATTTTTTCACGGGTCTGCCAACACTGCGGCAGACGGTTCTTTCCCTTTCGGTAGTTAATAACTAGACCGCAGCGTTATCTATCATATAATAAAATAGTTATGAACCATCGTCTCGGTACAATACATACTATGTTACATGAATTTCACTTCTGTCAACTCGTTTAGAAGTTACGGTTACTGGCTGAGTACCTACTGTACAAGAATTTATGTATGTACAACTTCGCGTCAAGGGGCGTGAGTTCGAATCCACCTACAGTGAGGTTGTGCTTTCGGTGAAGGAAAACATGGAGAGGAAACCGTAGCATTTTGTATTTCCCGCCTGGCTAGCTACCGCCCTTCACTTGAAAAGTTGTTCCGACAGTTGCACTTCAGAGCCAGTTCCTCCACAGATTTAGCGTGTTTACCAACTTGGGCCGTATCGTCACTTAAGATCAAGTGATATTATGGCTAAAACGCTAAATCTTAAGTATATAAAAAGGTTCATCGAGCTTTTAAAATTTCTTATTTGTATTGTATCCATTGTCTATTTATTCTCGGAATTGAAATTTATTGCTGCATTAGATACTTTAATTACCATTTCTATGAATTCATAGTCATCATTATGTAGAGGTTCTAGAAGTGAAATGCGACACTAATTATATTATTATATAAATGTGGTGTATTATTTATTGCACTAATTTTGCTTAAGTTACTGTTTTTTTTATAATACTTTATAGGTTTAGCCTTATATTTACAAACTTACCTGATGTTAAGTTACGATGTGGTCCAAGATTGTTCGGTGTGAAGTGAGTTTCAACTTAAGTGTGGTAGCTAGCCAGTTGGGCATTAGAAGAGGTCCTACCACCATGCTATTAGGTCCACGCGAATGACGTCGCGTATACAGTTAATATTTCATATTTGTTACATTGCATATCATTTGCCTGTGTTATGTTGGTATTATTGACACCTTACGTTTTCTGAAAAAAAAAAAAATGATTTTCATGTTATTTTTACCTTGATTCCCAATACAGTGAGCAGTAAACATGGCAAAATATGGTTCGGGCATTTGGTTAATCTATTCACCCCGTGCATCGCTACCTTCCAAGTATATAATTTGTATAATTTTTTTCCAGAATAATTACATATTCTTTAAATAAATATAAATATACGATAAATGTAAACACGAGGGCGTCATTTATTTTGCGCGGAAATATACGTGCATCGATCAATATTCCCCGATTACGGAACTGTTTGCTCTAAACGTTCCTGGTATTTATTATCTTTGGATATTAAATTCCGGTTTGCATTTGTGTGTGCTCGTTATTCCTTACCTCCCAAACCGTTTGACCGATTTTTATGTTATTTTTTTGTGCATATACCTGTGGAGTCACCGTAATAATGGCTTAGTAATAGTTTTAGATATCCACTTATTTGCAAGTATTTATGTTTATTTCTCATTTAAAACATATATATAGTTACTGAATTTTTTAAGGACATCCTAATAATAATTATCCAAAAAAAATATGTTAGGTACAAATTTCACTCGAATAAAGCTTGTTTTAACACTATATACACTCAATGTTAATAAAATAATTGTCAGGTGGCTAAACCAAAAAGACCACGGGCTGAAAGTTAAACTTTATGTGCTTCGTTTTTAGTCGGTATGAGAGGATTCCAAATTTCTGATCTATATCTCTGGTACTTTTGGAGAAATAGTGATAAGTCATTTTTGCCCGTTTTTGTGACTTTTTTCATTACAGCCTTGCTCCTATTGGTGGTAGCGTGATGTTAAATAAACTAGAGCCTTCCTCAATGATTGCTCTATCAATTACAAAATAATTATGGAAATCCGTCTCGTAGTTTCTTAGATTAACGCGTTCAAATAAACGTACAAACCAATGTTCCGCATTGTAACATCTACGAGCTGTGCCCGGAATTCCGTTCGCGTATAACTAAAATTTAAACCCCCTTTTCTTCAGTACAGGTTTGTTCCTATTGTTATTAGCGTGATGTTAGCCTAAAGCGTTCCTCGATGAATATTCTACCAAACACAAAAATAATTTTTGATAGTTCCTTAGATTAGCGCGTTCACAAGAAACGCTCAAACCAACTCTTCCGCTGTATAATATTAATATATATATATATGTACATAGTGGAAAATAACTCGTCGATACATAAAGTATGTTGATACGATTCTGTATTATTGACGATCACGTATTTAAATTTAATATCTTGTGTACTTTGAGCAACGAACGGTATATACGATTCATGAACTGGATGATGTTATTGTGTATTATCGAGTCGTCGCGTCGATTCGATTCTACATTATCATAAATGAATTATGCTTCGCTTTGTTTTCCGTGGTTGCATACGAAAACGCAATAAGAAATCTGCATGAATCTAAAAATAAACTTTGTAAACGGGCACACGATAGCGACGTCTGCCAACGACCGGAGATGTGTTTCTTTATCATCGTAGGTTCTTCATACGAGCAATTATTAATAACATTTGCATTGTTTCCAATAGATTACACACTGGTTAAGGAGAAAGGAGGAGGGATCCGAATCAATGGATCCTAGTGTACGTCGTTTCAAAATTTAAAGGTCACTTGCGTCAAGCAGAGTTAAAACTTTCCTTAATTCTAATTTAAGGTCCGTGTCTACTGCCCGGGCTACTGTTCGTTTATTTTAATGTTAGTAGCAGTTTGTACATAAATATTAAGCACAGAGAAAAATTAAAAATTTCTCGGCATCTTTGTATAATATGGAAAAATTGAAGCTGGTTTTTCATTGGTTTTTAAAACGATTTGAACGCTTGAAATGCGTACGTTTCTGTTTTGTTTATTCGTTATGGTGTTGAAAAGGTTTTAAAGAAAAACATCAATAATTTCAAAGGATAAATCGGATTACCTGCAAAACTGATTGTGCATTCTCCGTTATAATTGAAGGCAGAAACACGACATGATTGCTTGAATCCCTTTTTGTGGTCCGTTATATTCCCCGTAATGAAACAACATTATTATGAAAACCCATTTGAAAAAACATAATGGAGTAATAATAAAGGAGATGAGATAAAAATTCAATGAAAAATAAAATAACTTAGCGTATTTTACTTTGTAAATCTACTGACTTTCTTTCAACATGGCGAATTTCCTGTAAATAGAAATATTAAATGAAACAAATTTGCTTTTCTTGTAAACTTTATTTATTAAATAAAGCCTTCATTATGCCGCTCCGATTTCAAGTACTTTTGGTACGAATATTGGATTTTCAATTTCATTCGCATTAATCTAATGAAAATAGAAATTGAACGTCTGTTCTGTATCTTGAGTGGCCGGGCGGGTGTACCTCATATTCCCCTTGAACAGTGTATCCCTGTCAGTTCCTTTAATTTCCATATCTCGGTTCAATGATCCAAAAGGCCGACGATATTGTCCGGTGTGTTAGTAACAATATTAACTAGATGAAACACAGTTTGAGCATCACACTTTATCCACGACGAGTGCTGCTAAATATCGCAAAGGGAATCCTTAAGCGATGATAACTCAGCTCGTAGTGTGTACAGACACCGCATCAAGGGACATGAGTTCGAATCCAGCTACAATGAGAGCTTTCGGATAAAGAAAACATCGGATAAGACGATAGTATGGTGATAGGGCTTTTTCTAACGTCCGTCTAGCTAGCTTCGATCTTCAGCTTGAGAATCTGCCGCCAATTTTTTATATGTGTGTTCCGGTAGTTGCACTTTAGAGCCAGTCCCTCCAATAGGTTTATCGTGTCCACCATCTTGGGCAATATCGTTACCTATAGGTGTGTTCCGGCAGTTGCGCTTGAGAGCCAGTCCCTCCAATAGGTTTATCGTGTCCACCATCTTGGGCAATATCGTTACCTATAGGTGTGTTCCGGCAGTTGCGCTTGAGAGCCAGTCCCTCCAATAGGTTTATCGTGTCCACCATCTTGGGCAATATCGTTACCTATAGGTGTGTTCCGGCAGTTGCGCTTGAGAGCCAGTCCCTCCAATAGGTTTATCGTGTCCACCATCTTGGGCAATATCGTTACCTATATGTGTGTTCCGGCAGTTGCGCTTGAGAGCCAGTCCCTCCAATAGGTTTATCGTGTCCACCATCTTGGGCAATATCGTTACCTATAGGTGTGTTCTGGCAGTTGCGCTTGAGAGCCAGTCCCTCCAATAGGTTTATCGTGTCCACCATCTTGGACAATATCGTTACCTATAGGTGTGTTCCGGCAGTTGCGCTTGAGAGCCAGTCCCTCCAATAGGTTTATCGTGTCCACCATCTTGGGCAATATCGTTACCTATAGGTGTGTTCCGGCAGTTGCGCTTGAGAGCCAGTCCCTCCAATAGGTTTATCGTGTCCACCATCTTGGGCAATATCGTTACCTATAGGTGTGTTCTGGCAGTTGCGCTTGAGAGCCAGTCCCTCCAATAGGTTTATCGTGTCCACCATCTTGGGCAATATCGTTACCTATAGGTGTGTTCCGGCAGTTGCGCTTGAGAGCCAGTCCCTCCAATAGGTTTATCGTGTCCCCCATCTTGGGCCACATCGTTGCCTTTAAGTGTGCTCCGGCAGTTGCACTTGGAGAGTCAGTCCCTCCAATAGGTTTAGCTTGTCCACCATTTTCGGCTACATCGTTACCTATACATGTGTTCCGACAGTTGCACTTGAGAGCCAGTCCCTCCAAAAAGTTTATCGTGTCCGCCGTCTTGGGCCACATCGATACATTTAGGTGTGTCCCGGCAGTTGCACTTGAGTGCCAGTCACTCCGCTAGATTAACCGTGTCCACCATCTTGGGCCACGTCGGTGCCTATAGCGGTGTTTCGGCAGATGCACTTGAGGACCAGTCCCTCCAATGTGCTTTGCGTGTCCACTATCTTGGGCTACTTCATGAGTTAACATCAGGTGTGAATGTGTCCATGACGCTAAACCTTAAATATAGAAAATCCTGACTACTGGAGTAACGTATATATATGACGTATATAAAATGTTTTGGAAAAATAGAACCGAAATTATAACTGCACTCTTCGACATTCACTTAGTATTGTATTCCGTGAAGTTATTATACTGAACAAAAAGAAACTCTTTGATGATCGACTTACTGCTTCTAGTTGATTGTCGGTGCTAAACATTCGTTTAAGGAGGAGGAGAAAAACGCCAAACCAAAAACAGACCAAATACTTGTTAGAGATGTCTAAGTTATTTAAGTTAGTTATTTATACATTTATCTTATTTAACTTGTTGATAACTAATTAATTAACTCAATAACTAACTAAGTGAACAATACAAAGATTTAAGCGGACTTTTGTTGAATAGTCATTGTCTGTAGTTTATTTAACTATCCTAAGATGATGTTTCATTCTCCACTTTTATGTACTAGACAATCAAAGAGACTGACGAAAGAGAATTGACTAGTAGTAGGACTGTTGCTGCAATCTGTAATATTTATCTCTGATTCAGTTAATGAAAATTTTTGTTATCCTGAAAATGAATACATTTGACAGAAGGGGTGACTCAATGACTATGATATAAAGGTGTTTAACTGTACCGTCTGAGGCCCGTAGAAAAATCCGCTAAAGGATCAATAATATCGTCAAGTTTTAAAGATTGGGCCAAAGAATTTTCAATATACAGACTAGTCCAATTGATGCGTTCTACTATAAGATCCTTTTCATTTGAATGCATTTAAATTGTAATAATATATTTGAAATTGTATAAAGTTTAATGATTGTCTAACTTTAATTGATTTTAAGTACTTCTATAAAATATAAAGTGTTTACAAAATTTTGTTGAAAGTGCTTGGTTCCTTCAAACTCGCGGCCTCTCGAGCCTGAGGCGTTTTGTAAACTCTGTCATCCTATAGTTACGTCACTGGGTGTTCGAAGAAAGATAGAAAATGAATGTAAATTGAGTAAAGAATGATTGTTTATAAAAACTGCGAGTCCTGTAATAACAGCTGATAAAATAGAGGAAAACTATTTAAAGATAACGTGTCGCAACCTTTTGCTTTTAGCATTCTTTTCAGACACTTGCATCACTTGCGTGTTATCCATCAAAATGTAACATAGGTACTACATACCTTAAAACATTGTTGTTGGCGTGTGTTTTCCAGACCATAAATTTCACATATATTTTATACAACTTGCGAATGAAACTCTGGGAGGGATCCCATCTCTATTGCATTTGTGCTATGTGCATTCTTTTGAAATACTCTAGTTCTTCGTTGTCATACGAGTTAGATACACTCAACAATGTACATATATGTAACCTTTCAGAGATTTCGACGTTTTGTTTATTAGGTCCTTACATATATTTGATTCATATCGTTTAAAGAGATGTTAGCTCAGTGGTAGTGTGTACGACTTCGCGTCAAGGGATGTGGGTTCGAATCCACCTACAATGAGTTTGAGCTTTCCGTGAAGGAAATCAACGTGAGGAAACCATAGCATGGTTGGTAGGGCTTTTCCTAATGCCTACCTGGATAAGCTACCATTCTCAAGTTGAAAATCTGCCTCCAAATACCAATAGGTGTGTTCCGGCAGTTATATATGAGAGCCAGTTCCTCATCAGGCTTGGCGTGTCCACCAACTTGGGCCGTATCTTCATTTATGATCAGGTGAGATTATGACCATAGCTCTAAACCTTAACTTAAAAAAATATATAATTATACGTAAAATGTCGGTCGAAATTTCCACAACGAAAACGTTGGAACCAAAAACGTTTCGTGCTTTTCTTAAGAATAGCTTCCCCCCCTCCCCATACACATAACTAATCCTTCGAGATATTTCTGTAGAGCTGGTGTTACGGTGGATCTCGTAATTGTTAATAACGCGATATTTTGTGAATAGAACTATGTCGAAGAAAAAACAAATGGTACGAAAACAATTGAATCAATTCGACACACGATTTGAATTTGTAATTCCTAACCAAAAGGCAAATATTTGAGATCAAAGTGGCAAGTTCGGCATAACGCCAATTTCATTATTATATAAGGACCTAATATTATTGTAAGTAATTTAAACGATGAGCTGTAGTCGCTTAAAGGAAATGTACTATTTAGTGAAAACATTGTCAAATAAAAACGGCTATTTTATTCGAGTACCTCAATAATATTTTCATATAGCAGTTATTGGCTTAACGAGGACTATATATTTATATTTTTTTATGACACCAATCACCATATTATTTACTTTGTTGCCAGCAGTGACTTTCATTTTTACCTTCATATTGCACTCACGAGAACCAGTTCAAATATAATTGGTCTTTATTGGATCATATATTATTTAAATAGCACGCTATACTTGAAGTGATTTCAGTAGACTCATAAAAGCTATTTTTAACTTTACCTGTAACAACATTACCATTTTATTTTTTAAGTATGTTATAAAACGATAATGTATATCTTTATTTATAAAAATCTCGTGTCACGATGTTTGTCCGGGCTAATTTCTTAAACTACTGGGTTGATTATAATGACATTTCGCATATAACTTAGTCAAACTTATATAGGATAGTTTTTATTTCGATAAGTGACCAAAACGCGATAGATGACGGTGTAGTAGACGGCGTTCAAACTAACAAACTTTTCCTCTATATAATATTAATATAGATATACAAATCGATATGTGTATTTACAGTCGCTACGGACTCCAACACGTCTGGGCCGGTTTTGATTAAATTGTTAACTAATCCTCATATTAGCCCAGCGGGCGATCGTATGGAGTTTGATAGCGATCGGATTAACAGGTTTTTTTTTATATTTTGGCGTCTTGCTCTATAGTAAATTAGTGCCAACAACAGTGTAAAGCTAGGGCTAGTGTTTAAATAAAAATGGTTGTCGAGTTTCTTTAGATTCGTGATCGCCGCACTGAAGAGATTGTTAGATTTGGTTTTAATCTTAATGTTAAGTTATCTTATCGTACGAAATGAAACTTACGTTGAAGGATTTTTTGTTTTTACTTTATAGGTTTAGCGCTTTATGCCCACACTCTCATCTATTGTTAACTCCCGATGTGGCTCAAGATGGCGAACACTTTAAGCCTAGTGAAGGAAACTGGCTGTCAAGTGCAACTGCCGAAATACCTATAGGTATTTGGCGGCAGATATTGCAGCTAGCCAGATGGGGATGAGAAAAAGCTCAACCATCATGCTATGCTTTCATCACGATGTTCAATTCACTGCCACAATCGCTAACTTATCACCTTACTAATTTTTAATTACACATATTTACACTATGCAGTAAGTACGGCATACTATTTATATTTTTACTATCTGTGCTCGTTACTTCATTTGTGTGGAACTAAAAATTATTTGATGATTTTTGCCAGATTTTGTTGATTTTTTTCAATACAGCTTTGCACGTATCGGTAGTAGCGTAATGTTAAATAGCCTAAAGCCTTCCTCAATAATTATCTTATCAAATATAACAAAGGATTATAGAAATCAGACTGGTAGGTCCTGAAAGTAACTCGTACAAACAAACTGTTCCACTTTATAATATCAATCTTGTTTATACCACATCGTTGCGCCGAATCGACGTCTGTGCTCGTTGATGCTTCATGCTGAATACCAGCGCTGCGGTATACCTTGTAAGGCTATACTGTAGCAGGTAGCTGAGTTAAGAGATTGTTGGGTAGTTTCATAGAATTTAATATGTGATTATTTTTGTATTGTCCAAAACTAAATATTCTAAATAAATTATTTTTAAATGTATTATTTCAACCCGTTAACTAAACCAAAAAGGGGCAGTGTGTCTTGAGTAGGTATCAAAGCATTACGGTCGTTATAAACATTGCATTAATGTTAATATATGACCTGTTTTCGAATGCGCGATGTAAAACTTTGTATACATTAAAGGTCCCCGAGTGTCTGTTTATGATCCTCGAGAGAGACCTGCATTTGAAACCTTTAATCTTTACAGTGATGAGGTAATGACGTGTCGCCATTAAAATAGCTTGTCGTTTGTTGACACGTTGATGAGTTTGAAATTGAGTGCGATTGTATACCAAGGGTTAGGGAATCGTCATTAATCCATTATTTGCAATCAATGCGGAGACATTCGAATAAACTAGAAATTCGTAGCCTACTGAGTTGACTATTAAACTTTTTTTTTAATCTTTGTAGGTGTATCGTAATGACCACAGTTTAACTTGATGTTAAGGGACGATGTGGCTCGAGATGGTAGACACGCTAAGTATAGTGGAGAAACCGGTCCGTAAGTGTACCTGCCGTTACACACTTACAGGTATTTGGCCATAGATTTGCAACTTGAGGGTGGTAGCGGATGGTTATTAGAAAAAACCCAACCACCATGCTAACCACCAGTTGGACTAGCTCAGTTTTGATTTGAGACATTTTGGGATCCGACAGATTCCAAGAGGCTCGCGTGTCAGGCATGTCGATATGTCAATGGTCACCGTTGTTCTTAGATTATTTTTAGCGTCGGTATTTATTAGACATATTACAATAGTTATTTTATCGTGCTACCCTAAACAAAGGTGTCCTCGTAAATTCACAAATATGCGTATTGGTTCCATTACGTGTTCTATAATATTATATATTTAGCGAAGTTTAAGGGATTCCGCATTCGATGACGTTCTTGAGAGTTGTCGGTAAACAGAGAGTAGATATTGTATCGAAAATAAGGTAAACCGACCAAAGTTAAGTTACTGCGATGTTTTAGGGAGTTTGGCGGGTAATGACGTGGCTTTAAATGGAATTTACATATGAAGTATATCAGTTTTTTATAGGGTACTTGCTGATCCGGTGAACTGCGTATCACATTACAAATCTTTGCACTTTTCGGCTTTCCTGTACTATAATATGTACGTATTATACATATAAAACTTCCGCATGAATCACTTTGTCTATTGCTGGAAACGGCATTAAAATCCGTTGAATAATTTAAAAGATCTAAGCGAACAGACAGCGGAAGCGACTTCATTTTATACTACGTAAAGAAGATACATTGTGTACAATTTTACTCACAATCATTTAATTATGTACTCAATTATCTTATATGTATATATTTATAAAGAAAATACAGTTGCTTTACGGTCATTCACGTCAAAAGTACTAAAATTAACGGGATGGGAATGCGACTTTTCGGTGTTGACTTTTCCGTAGGTTGTTTTGGGGAACTTTAAATTTTGGATTCCATTATCCATTTGTTGATTGGCATTTGTATACATTGAATGTTATTTTGTTATATTTCATAGTTTTATTTAGGGTTGGTTGGAACAAACGGCCTACCTTGTGTAGCATGCGTGTGATGGCTAGACGGCCATATAATAATTACCAATTGGTATCAATATTTTTTATTGTTCTCTATCTGTTCCTTGCGCGCTCATCACACGATAACCGCTCGATAGATTTTAATGAATTTGTAAAGGTGATACCTAATATTATAGATCAACATATAGGATACCTTTTATCTTACTAAACGAAAGAGCTACTCGAGGATAAGGGATTAAGGGTATTACATTTTCGTCATCGTTTAAATGATCACCTTAAAAGTTGGCACCTGCATTGTACTTTTTCATCGAGATGGTGTTATGGTATACGGTAATACGATAGGTGGCGCTGTGTTTGAATTAGCGCCTATTGGAAAAGGCGGTAACAGCGTCAGTTAGGCAAGTTAGGAGCTGAAACTTTTGCATGAAAATTGCACTTTCTGTAGAGAGTTTGATAGCTATGAAAAGTCAAATCGTTTATCGTTTTAAATATCTAGTATTGTTGATATTAATTTATAATATCAATCACGAATCGCAGTAATACAGAGCTGCGGTAGTTAATGAGGGGTGGGTTGCATGTGCAAGTAATAGGGGCGAGAGGTGTGGCCGCTTTGCTATTGGTCCGCGCTTCACCTTGCATCTATCAAGGGTTGATTATACTTTCACCGTGCGTGACCATCGACGCTCTCGGCTATTGATGAAATTACTTATCTTCGTGTCCAATCGCGGAACGGAGAAAGCGCTAAATGAGAATCGAGTTGATCCCGTCTTTATGTAATATATGTATATACATATATCATATATATACTTTAAACTGTTACTGAAATCTATACAATAAATGGGCGAAAACGAAACGATTGTCTTTTTTGTTCATAAACCGTATTGTTATTAATATTAAAAAAACGGAAACGGCTTTTTTATGTAAATGGGCGAAGACAAAAAGGTTCATTACCTTTTTCTACTTTGTTTATTAACCGATTTTCTTTTCTTTGTGTTTAAATATCTTTTGATGAGAGCTTTGGTATTGTCAGTAAAAAATGTTTAGACATTTTTTTCCTACCGTTATAAGTATTTTTTTAAATTAGCAATCGCAACTCTGTTTAGCTGGGGTATGTTTTTATGTTTATTTCTAAAATAAATTTAAGTAGGAAATCTACGTTTTACGTTTTAAATAGTAAACACAATTAATCTTTTTGCGAAATAAAAACGAGTTTATGAATAACTAAAATTAGATGCCTATTTGGTGTATAGATCCTTATTCTTACTAATATTATAAATGCAAAAGTGAGTTTGTTTGCTTGTTACGCTTTCACGCCTAAACCAGTGAATCTATTTTGTCGAATTTCAATAAAGAAATAGGCGAGATTTTGGAGACGACATAGGTTACTTTTACTCACTAAAAACTTATTGGAAGTGAAGTAAAGAGAGGAATAAATTTTATATAAAACATTTTATTGCGTCATCCGATTTAACAATATCAAACGTGAGCGAAGCCTCGAGTAAAAGTTGGTATCTAACAAACAGCTTAGACACTTCTATCTAGGGTTGCCAACTTCTTGTCAAGAAGAAACAGCATTTTTTTTAAATCAGTTATATAACTATTTTATAACTTATACTGACTTTTTAATTTTCGTTTCGACACAAGCGTATTTAAAAAAATACTCATGTGTCTGGTGAAAGGATTGTTCAGCGAGTAAAGTCGGAACCGAGACTGACCGCACAGGTTGCGCCGGACGTACCTGGGTATCGTCACTCGCGGATGTTTAATTAAATTAATAGATGTTTTCTTTCTTCTCGCTTTCTTCACGTACATGTCAGAAAAGATTCTTTACGTAAAACCATAAATAAAATTTAAAATAGAGGGACAATTTAATTAACAATAAAAATATAGTACATTTCATACTATATTATCATTTTTATATATTATATAAAATTGTTGACTAAAGTATAGTAAAATGCTATATATTCTATAGCCCGGGTGGCAACCCTACTCTTGTCACAAGCAATTTTCTTTATTACATTGTTTTCAATCGCGTTCCTCTGGTCAACTTTACCTTCGTTTGCGCTTCAAGAATACATGCTAAATGATTCTATTATCTTTATAATGGTTCAATTAAATAGACAAGCAGTATTGAATAGAAATTAACAATGTGCAATAATCATTATATATAAAACCTCGGCGTTTGTGTCTGTAATTGTTCCTTAATAGCTCGATTGATTTCGGTGATGTTGTGTGTACTAACGCGGTATTCAAATGATTCTTAGTTGTACTTAGAATCCGATAGGCGGCGTTAGTACTGTCAAATAAAAAAGATTTGCTAGTGTATAATATATAAAAGCATTAAAATGTTTTTATTTCTCATACGTATACTATGAAACGGCTATACTATACGGCGTGCGTGTATTATGAGACATGCATATTTTTAGAAAATTCATTATTAATTTCGTCAACATTTTACATTTGATATTACTCTATTATGTCCCATTATTTTTTCCCCACTGGAACGCGAACATCATATAGTAGATAGATATCTGTAATCGGGTCAGTGGCTCTCCAATTATTGACGAACAAACTGCCAGCCGAAAACGTCACGTTTTATGATATTTAAAGTTGAATTATTTATATTTAGACAAGTCGCTACGAGGCGCAGGAATCGGAATATAAAATATTTAAATTTCTGATGTTGGAATAACATTTTGTATAGCTTTTGAAATTTAGCAAACTCTCTTAAGAAATCACGGAACGCGTAACAAGAATCTGGCTTCTTCATCTCAAGGAAAGAGCACGTGACCGAGGTAGGCCATTATAAAAAATTCTGTTATACATTAATGGCCGGAGCTACCTGCTCGGGTTATTGTTTAGCGTCCGCTATTATTTGTATTTTTAATGGAAGGAAACCAAAAAAATATATTCAAAATGAGTTTTGTTACGATCGGTTACGTGCAAAGGGTTTTGGTGCGTAATGTCGTCACCTGTTGGAGAAAATATAGATCCTATAATTGCTTTTTTTTTTTTTAAAAACGCTTAATTCTTTTTATATAAACTCTATGAATATCTCAATATTTGAATGACAGAACAGGTTTATTAAGTGAATTGTATACTGCTAACACTACACAATTATCAGACTACCTAACTGAGAACTTTGCTCTCTGAACTCTGGTAACTTTATCGATTTTCAATCTATTGATGTGAATTTCATGCTTCATTATCCATGGCGAACTCCGAACTTAACTATCGATAGCGAACTTGGAACTTCATCTCCATAGCCTAAATGAGAGAATAGTCTAGAAAGGGAGTTGTGTAATGTTGCCACCACAGTATACAATCTCCGACAACTTGAACTCGAGTGAAACTAGGTCAATTTCTGAACCTGCCCAACGCAATATTGATGGTGAGTTTCAAACTTTAGTATTGATAGTTTACTACGAATTTCATTGGCAATTCAATTCAAGGAGGTGTCAAGTGTCTCGTTCTCTTGACGCTTCTAAGTTTTGTAAAATTTTCAGTTATTAGTCTGTCACAGCGTCGGAATTGCTTTGATTCGGCGTTCGATTTAGCGCTTCCGATCTCCACCGGAGCGACATCAGGTCATCTCTACCCTTCACAAACGAGAAAAATTTTCTAAAATTATTTAATATTGCCGCTTGTTTAAGAATATTTAGTGCATTTTTCCCCAGTCTCATAAGGAGTTTATGCTCGTCTGGTAATCGGGATAGTAAACTTTAATGAAGTTTAAAAAAACCTGTGGCATATTCCGACATGCGGCAAGAGACAATCGCCGAATGCCCTTATTGTGTCGCACGCTAGGGATGTTACGGAGCTTCGACTCCGATTCCGAAAGGACGGACCTGCCGATTAATTTTGCACCTCCGACTTCAGCTTCAGTACTTTTGAATCGGAGGTTATAACGGAGATGCACAACAAGTAACTGTAGTTAAAATAAGCACGTACAAAATTTTACTTGTAGTTTTGGGAATTGCTTGCTATTTCAAAGGAGTACTCTATAGAGCTTCCCGTAAGTTTTATGGAACATACCACGTTTCGTCGCTTGTTACCATTCTTAGTATCGAATAATATTATTATATAATATATAATTTATTCTCTAAATCTCTGCCGCCTCTGTTTCGCATCCGACTCCAGTATACCCAACTCCGTAACATTCCTAGTACACATGATAATTACAAAAATAAAAGATACAGAATACTACGTTTCCACCTGCGTCTTCTACTCCGATATAGCAGATTATAAATCTCCGGTTACGACTTCGGACCTAATAGATTCCTAAAATATCGCACGTCATGTCGCCCGTATGTTGGGCATTCGTTTTTTTTTATGTTTACGAAATCGCGATTTTTTTTTTAAATGTAATAGCGGGCAAACTAACAAAAGTATCACCTGATATTAAGTGATCACCGCCGCCTTTGGACACCCACAATACCGGGGGAACCGCAGGTGCGTTGCCGGCCCTTGTAGGAGGGAATAGCTCCCAAGTGCAACAGCCGGAACACACCTATCGGTATTTGGCGGTAGATAATCACATTGAAGGTGGAGGCGGGCATCAGAAAAAGTCCTACCACCATGCAAATCCACCATCAAATCGTTCGCTAAAGATTAAACTTCTGGTAACACGCCGGAATCACCCTTACGCATCTGCCAGATTCACGATCCGCATTGCTTTGTTCCGAAAATTTAAGACGTTTTTAGACTAGGAATGAATTAATGTCTTTAGGTTGTTCCATCGATTTTGATTATGAATTTGAATATGAAATATTTGTCAAATGTATTTAGAAGAAAAATAGGTACTTATTTATTCATTACATGCCCTTTTATATAAATCATATAATAATAATAATATATATTTTTTTCGACCTTAGGAGCAAATGTTTTTGTTAAAGTCTAACATATAATCCCTGAACTTCATCGATGTTTTATTTTGGATACATCATTATTTGTAGGTTCTCACGAGTACTATAATCATAAATTTCATATATTCTACCGTTAAGAGCCGCAATGGTTTGTTAAAACCGAACAATACACCGAAGTTGGCCGGCCCACGCTTCGCCTAACAAAAACTTCCCAATTCGTCACTAGCTGCTCAGTTTACATTAGGGAATAAGGAGCATTCGTTAGCCGGGTTGTTTGTATCGTCCTGTTATTGAGAGCCCGGCCAATATTCGCTCACTATCGGCCAGTGGGTCTCCATGTATGGGCGACCGAATATTAAGAAATTCTTGTAATCTATAATATATATAAAGCAGAAAAGTTTGCCTGAACGCGCTAATCTTAGAAACGACCAGTCGGATTTCAAAAATGCTTTTTGTATTTTATTGAGCAACCATTGAGGAAGACTTTAGACTTCTTAACATCACGCTACCCCCAATAGGAACAAAGCTGTATTGAAAAAAGTTACTAAATCGGGACATAAATATTACACTATTTTTAGTTTGACGCGAACGAATTCGCCGGGACAGCTATAAGTATATAAATGTGAATTAATTAACGAGAAAATTTTGAATTTTAGTGAGTTATTCGGTAAACTTGCTACTTGAAATGAACCGGGGTGTTTTTATATTATTTTCCTCGCAGAGTGAATTTCTTGAAGTATGCCTCGAGTTTCGCTCGCAAATATTTTGGAAGTTTCGCTTCGTAGTTAAAAGAAATCTGAAGTATGATAGACTGATGAAAAAGAAACATTAACAAACGTATTTCGATAAAATGTCATGGTATAACTCCACTTCTGTAAATGTGGGATTAAAATATGTACATATCACGAATTTGTTGATTTCGTTTTAAAACGAGACGGTTTGAATTTTAAAAATCAATGTGAGACTAAATTCGATATAATAACTACACTAATACATGTTTGTTTATATTTTTTACTAATTTTTTAATTGTTCTTTTTATCTATGCCTTTGATTTTAAAACAAACTGTAAACATGCATGGTGGTAGTAGTAGTAGTAGGCTAGTTACCATCCTCAAGTTATATATATATATGTATATATATACATGTGTTCTGGCAGTTGCACTTGAAAGCCAGTTCCTCCAATAAAGGCCAGCAACGCACCTGCGATTTCCCTGGAGGTGTGGCGGTCCATGGGCGACGGTGATCACTTACCATCAGGTGTCACGCCTGCTCGATTGCCGCCTATACAATAAAAAAAAAAAACGCATATTGTTCGAAGACATGCTGGTAGGGCTTATTGTAATGCTCGCCCCCTTGCTAGCTAACAGCTTAAAGTTGATAATTTGCCGCCAAATACTTACAGTATGTTCCGGTAGTTTCACTTGAGAACCAATCCCTGCACTAAGATTAGCGTGTCAGGTACCCACAGGTGGCCCACATCATTTATAACGATTAAACTATGAAGAAATGTAAGTGGATACAATAATTACATGGTAACATTTGTGATATTAATATTTTGTCGCGTTTATTATTTAGATCAAGTACAATATCCAGGTGCGTTTGGTTTATAACTATAATTACATTCATCCGCTTCCTCGCTTACTGTCATTTGTCACTGTTGCAAAATGATCCCTGATCATATAAAATTTATGCCAAAATAGCTCTTAAGTTCATCAGCATACAATGTCGTTTACACTAACATTTTGTTTCTGCTGTGGCAAATAGATTAAACACGACTACCAAACACCGAATTGCATTTTAGCTTTTGAATTCGGATAAATAAACGGAATTTGTCGTGGTCGCGACGATTGACGTTAGGCCGTTGCACATACGAAATGGTTACGTATTTTTATCTCGCTCTAACACACGAATGTGCGCTTTGTTCTTTCTCTTTCGAGATGCCGATCTGTATTCTAGTAAATCTATGATCAAAACATATTTAGATTCTTGGAGTACCTGGCAGCGGAAATACTTTAAATTTTAATAATTTTAAAGTTATATGCTTTAGATATATATATATTGAAAAAAAAATTAATTGTTAGTAATAATAATCTGAATGAGGATTTAAGATCGAAAATTTTAAAATAGCGAAACAATTTAAAATCTTGTATAAAATGAGCGTGCTTGTAGATGCTTATTTATTGTTTTTATCGTAACTTTGAGAAATCATTGAAGATACAGTTAACACCGTGTTTAAGTTATATACTATTAGAAAGGGCAAAAGGACTTATAATTAAGTAGTTAAGTAATATAAGCATAAATGTAGCAATTAATATGATAACCTTTGGTTGCTTACTTGTATTATATGTAAAAAGGGAAACTATATTTCTAATTTTGCAATTACTGACTGTGACAATTAAAAAAAGTTAGGAAAATCCAAAAGTGCTCGTCTCATAATCTCATTTATTTGTTTTGTTTATTTAATAACAATCAAACCACATCGAATCAGTCCTTTTTAACTAGTTTAAATAACAAAAATAGCATCAAAAATATCACAAATGTTAGAAATAGTAGTTTTTCTTGTTATGTGTGTGTAAATTATTTTACAATTGCAATATATGATAAATAAAGACATTTTAAGTTTGCAAAATCAGTTGTTTTGCGTGAAGTGTCAGTAGTACCCATCTCAACGCTTTGCTTATGAGGCGTGCAATAGATACAAAGAAAAAGTTCGGAGTTAGAGTTTGCTATCTGTTGCATCTTCTGCCAAAGGGAGTTCTAATAATTAACTTTACTTCAAAACATTTATACGAACGAGATTAAATTCCCGGTATTTTAATCAGTTAATGAACAAACGCCGTCGACGCTCTAGTGTTTGCTCACATTTCGCCGTAGCTCTCTTTACAAAAGGCTGAAGTTTTGAACTACAAAGTCAAAGTGAACCGAAACGGAATGCGCTGCAGGGTACGGAGACGGAGAGAGACCTTTTGACATAGAGAACCGTATTTTGCAGTCGCTTGTGCCCTTAAAGCCTTTTATTGCAAGCTAAATTCTATTATTCCTGTGAAGGTTGTAATGATAGCTCTGGTATCGTGTACGTTTAACGTTTCAATGAATTTTTGTTTAAATTCTTGCTTTGTGCTATTGTTTTCCCGGAATCAAACGTTGTTATTGACGACAGCAGGGTGGTGTTGGACATTTATGTTCGCGTGGGCAACTACCGCCCTCAACATGAAAATCTGTGCGGTAAACATCTATAGGTGTGTTTCCATAATTCTTCCATTAGATCCTGCCTATTTATCATCATGAATCAATGTATATAGCTTTCTATTATAAAGATCGTGTCTATAAAAGTGATGATAAAGAAGACTTTGTTTTTTCGATGGCAGTAAAATTTATTTTGTGTATCACTTAAGGTATTTTGGTTCGTTTCACAAAAACTTTGTATGGTGAGCAAAATTTGATCACTATTGATACACAGTATAAGACACTTAGCCGCCAGGGGTTGAGGCAGCTGCTGATTTAACACAATGCAAGCGTTAGGAGATTGTTTAAAAATGTGTTTGTATGGGTTTTTATAGATTGGGGTCCGCTGCGTTGCACCACTAGGGAACAATGCGTACAGCTGCTCTCGGCGTTAGGAGGTCCTTAGATGGTACACTTTGATGATGATAAATCATAGTTTTAATAGGTACTAGTGTTGTTCATTCGATGGTTGAAACTCGACCCAAGTAAATTGTAACATTTTCGAACATTAAAATCTATATAAAATTATAAGGCATTTTTTGGTATGATTTGGCTGTCCTTTAAATTACTTGGCGACAGTTTTTCTATTTTATAATAATGTTTGACAACAGACTATATGTTTGACAAGGGCACTATCAATGTATATAATGAATTTATCTATTTCTAACACATATTGAAATTAAATTTTACCATTCTACATTTATTCTTCGTATAAATTTGAACTATGGCGAATCTCATTCGTCACTGAGCGCGCAACTTTCTTCAATTAAGATCCAAAGTATGTAGATAGATTGGAATGAATAATTATAAGGCAATTTTTATTTTATAAGTAGAGCATTGAAGTACTGTATCGGGTGCTAAATACATTAATTAAGCCTTTAGAGTGGCGCAGGCGGTCCTTTTATGATTATGAAACCTTTGTGCCCTTACAAATATTTGGTGAAATAACTCTTTATTGAAATGAAGACGCGTTTCGTCCCCTATATTGTTTTACCGGCACATGGAATGCTTATCTGCGAACCAAAGGGACCTTTGTTATAGTAGTCACCGACCTTGGAAAGTTTTGTGTAAATATCAGTAGATAAAATAATTTTTTCTCTGGATTTTTTTTGTACGATATTCGGATTATGCTCTGTCACTAAGATATTTATGTAATACGTATACGTATACAAATAAGATGATTTCTATATGCTTGCCGCATAAAACCTAAAATACGAGTGAATTAATTGCACTATAAAATCCGTTTTACAAGGAAATTGTTAACACCATAAAGAATATTTTTAAATGTTTTTATTTTTACATCACCTTCATTTATGGTAGCTTTGATAGTAGACGTGACTCAAAGAAAGAGTAACTTTTATACTTTTTGATGTATAACACCTATTGACATATTTGGCAGTAAAATCAACTCTCTTGCCGTGACGACAAACGGCATGACACTATTACTCCGTGGTGCGCTCTCTATGCCACCTCTTTCGATTTCCTTGTGTATATGCACGTGTATACTATACACTTCGTTGCTTCTTTGCGTGAGCTGCACACTGTTATTATTTTACTCTACATTTTATTTATTGGTTTTTACTTATATTAATTCATATTATAAAGCGAAGAATTTTGTTTGTTTGTTTAATAGCGCAAAGCATAGGAGCAAGCTTGTATTGAAAAAGATTACAAAAACGGGCAAAAGTTATTAAATAGTGTGTAGTTCCATGAGAACGAAGTCGCGGGAACAGGTAGCACCTTACACATTTTAATATTAGCTTAAATGTATCACATCTGCCGGATGCCTGTGACGGTCTACATTTTTAATATTATTATCAAGATGTCCAATTACAGAAGTTTCGCAAAAGAAACAAATACGATTGATTATATATAAAAGATTTTATAAAAAAACTCGTTCAATTCACTCACTATTTATTTATTCATTCCGTTCTCGGGATTGTTATTATCCGTTTAAAGCTACTTAACGAACACATCTTTGCTTTGAATATATTGTATTAGTATAGTTCATGATACCCCTTTAAAAGTAGGTATTCAATGAAACTTTTATTTGCGGACACTTTGCCTACTTGTTGTAACTTTTACGTAACATTCTCACCCCTTTCTGTGTCGCTCGAGTTCTCTGACCAACGGGAGTTCACAAAGGGGAGGCCGGTTCACGAAAATAATAAAAAAAAAACTGTCACTTTTGACGTGCTCTTAATCGTGAATTTTGTGATCGTTTAATAATGCCTTTGATTTGTGCCCTTTTATGTTGATCTTACACGCGTATTACTCTTACTGTAGCCGACGTACGTACGCGTTATCCTTGGTGGCCAAATTAGACACATTCACGGCCCTTGAACGAGTGTAGACTGGTTTTATTTGATACAGGAGCCGGATTTAATGTTTTCTCATTGATGCAAGTATTTAACATTATCCGTGGAGCCATGTACGGTATCGTTTTTATTTTACACATGGTTTGTAATGTCTACTCTCTGATAGTTTTCTTATTCATTATACGAACGCGTCTAAATAACACCGTAACACATTAAGTGTAACCTAAGAGAATGTTGGTTCTTTGTTTCGATACGCGTAATTCTCTGAAACTCTCTGTCAGACATATTATTGAGGATGAATACATTACATACATATATATAATAAAATAATCATCTGTACGTCAAATTTTATCCCTCATTATAATATTTCGGGTAAATTTATGTTTTTTTTTAGTATCTAGTTCTTTGTATCGTACAAAGGGGAGGGGTCCTTAGTTATGCATCAATGACTCTAAAACTACTGGGTACACATTAATGAAGTTTGACGCTACGACGTCTAATATTATATGTCACTGTTTTATACTTTGTTCCCATGTACGAGAGGGTTCCTATTGGATAGAGATGATGAGTTAGATTTAGTAATTGAACTTTTTGTTGAATACACGTCCCTCAGTTATCACTGATAAAATAATAAAATTGTAGGTATTTTTCCACTGAGAACGTTTTCGTACTATCCCTGACTGCGATAAACGGCGCCGTGGGTGAGTCATTATCTATTACAATGGGCAGGATAATATCTAGTTTGTATAGAACTGAGTCGACAGGAGTTCCGCCAGGAATGCTTCCAGAGAGGAGCCAATAAAGTGCATATAATTTAGAGATAACTATCCGTATGTCTTCCTATACGTTTCCTAATGATTCATTAGATTGTGGTAAACGTGTGATGTTTTGATTTACGTTGGCATTGCGAAAGTTCCTCTTGCAGAAAAGCACTTAATTATTGAGAGTGAATTTTGAGGATGAACAGAAATTCGGGAAATTAATTCAAGGCGTTACAAACTCGTAAGGTTTCCTTTGCAAAGTTTATTTTCTAGTGAAATAATATGCCATATAAAAGTCGTTTTCATTGGAGTTTTCTATTGTTATACCCCAGTTTTCTCGGTTTTCACGAATAGTGAGGCAAACCCACGACTGACGGTCGATGTAAATGTTGGTCGGTCGGTTGTTGCAAAAGAAATACATTGTTATATTTAATAAATATGAACTTTATTCAACTGTTTAGGTAAAGTAGTAAATAGGAATTCGTCTTAATAAAATAATTTATCCAAATCTTTAGAGCCGTTTTCGAGATACGCGAAATTTATATATATAAAAGAATTGTGCATTCAATAGTATTAGATAGATAGAAAGGAAGAGGAAAGTCAAAGAAAAAATGGACGGAGCGTGTGAGGAATGAGATGAAAGAAAGGTAGAGAAGAATTTATGGGAGAAGAAAGCGTATTGCACTGATCCCAAATAACTTGGGAACTGAATAAGAATAAGTAAGATAGATTAGATATGTCATAATTCTTAAATACATATTGTTTTTATAAAAAATCAGGGAGCTTTTTACTTGAAATTATTGGACGCTTGGTAGTAATTCGTTACATAAAGTTCAATACAAAAGTGACTGAATTAAAAAAATACACGTGATCTTTGTTTTTTTTTAATAAATAGTATTTCCTGCAAAACTTCAAAGTATAATATCGGTGTAGCCTTTTAGATCAAGAGAGTTGGTTAGTTCATAAAAACTTTGTGGAAAAATAGCGGTTTTGTACATTTATCGAGAGTCGTACGGACTCTTTTATTTTCTACTCTGACTTTTTTACTGATTTTGTGGCAATAAATGTACAGGTTCTTGTTAATTGTTTCTTTTCTATTAAATAAACGACACGTAGCTGCTGTAGTAATACTTTTTAACAAGTATTTTCTTTTCAAAGTCGGAATAGGTATTTCTATATATCCTATAACTAGGATATTTAGGGATCTTTTGTTGATAGATGATTTTATTTGTATGAATCAGAGTTTCTTTTACCATTGATGTGTAATATACCTAACACGATGAAATTACTTAAAATGTAGCAATCTCGGTACTTACGTATCGTAGTACATATAATAACTACTCTAATACGCAGAGTCATGCATCAGACAACTTGAAAAAAAAAGTTGGTTCGCTGTGGAACGTTTTAAAAGTACTTTCAAATCATTGTGTTTTCTTTCGTAGCGTAGGTACTAGGTATTCGATAACTGACTAATTATAATCAGTGACTATATAGAGAAGCAATGCGTAAGCGTTTCTTGATTTATGACAAGATGCCATCCGATAATCACGTCCTTTTAATCCACACCTTAACCCGGTAATTCGTAATTAGATTTTAGAATAATTAACAACCCTCTCTCCCCCGCACGCATGATCACGCGTATTGCTTTGTCATAAAGAATCTTAAATTGTCTGAATATTATATGGCGGTAGTCGTGGCGCGGCGGGTGGGAAAATTGTTGCCTGGCAACGGTGAGTCGAGGTCACGCGTCGCTATTCGATCGAGAAATTGCGTGAAAAATAAATACACGTGATTTCTCACTGTACCCCCCACCGCCTTAGCCCCTTGTGATAGCAATGATAGCTCAATTGCTAGTGTGCATGGTCGCCGCGTCAAGGAATGTGAGTTCGAATCCACCTACAACGAGCTTGCGCTTTTTAGTATCATAGTGTTTTTTTTTAATATATTCAATTATGTTATAAACAAAATACTACTTTTGGGAAATTTACGGGAAAAATAGGACAAACTTATTTATATTCCAGGCGTGTTTATTGTTACCGTTTGCTTTGACCAGCATAGTTCTTTTATTTTTAGAATAATCATAGGAATTCGAACAAATTAGAACGACATAAAAAAAATAACAAACCATTTTTAATTAGATTAATAGATCCTCTATGTATTTTTCCTCCTGATATTTCACGTTCAAGTATGTACATTTTGTCCTATATTATTTTTCTATATATTATAGTACAGTTGGTAACCCTAATTATGACTGTTTACTTTAGCTCTCGTTTTAAATGACTTTTTATATGACTCTAAGCATTATACTATGAGCCGGGGTCGCCTACAAACAAATATGCCATGTGCTTCAACCAGGACATTTTCAAGCTCGGATCCACCGCTGTGGAGACGACGGGCATGCCCACAACCTTAATAAACTTGTGACGTCACACCCTTCACGTTCAGTGTATTACTCAAAAGCTTCGCCCACGCCCCGTATATTTTATAAACTTCTATGTAAGAATACACTATATTGATCATGAGTAAGTTCATGTACCGACTAGCACTTGACCGATTTTAGGGTGGCTGTGACCACAACCTTTTTTGAGGGCTGTATCCGCAAATTTTCAAATAGAAACTACAATTTTGTTGAATATATCAAAGTTATACGTTTTATGCATAGTAGACACTGGTTCAAACACGGCAATATGCCCATAGGTTACCAGAGGAAATCTGGTGGGTTTGGTCTTAACAAAAGTAGTCCACAAGTAGTCTGGTTATTAGATCATCTAGGGAGATTATGGGTTATCGTAATGTCTATTTGTTCGTAATGTTTCACCTGACAAGTCTCACACACTCCTCGTAGTCAGCTCAGTCGCTCAGCATAAGAAAAGGATGTTCATAGATGTATTTTACCTCTCACGTTTACAAAAATAAATGTGGGTTTATGTCGACGAGAATAATACATAATCGACGTGATCAAAGTATATCTGTGTTTTTTAATCCCTTAAAGTGTGTGTGTGTAGGTAGGATGCAATTGTCTAAAATGACATATAATACTTTATCGTAATACACGCGTGACATCCCTGTGATGCAGCTTATTATATAAGTTGCTACCCGCGTGCTAACTGCAAGCCCGCGAACTGCAGTTGTGTACTTCAAACAAAGGGTTCGAGATGTCGCCTCTTTAATACTCGATAAGGGCCGGTTGATTCTAGTAACTTCTTATACACTCTCTGTAGACCAGTTTCTCTGCGCACCCTTTTAGGTAATAATTATCTGTGGACAAGGAAAGAGGAGAATGGTTGGAGACCCTAGGAATTTAGTTATCGCAATTACTTTTGTCTATCATATAATACGTTTTATTTTCATATATTTTTAAAGGATTGTAAACTTCGCAAATTTCGTAATTTAATTCTGGTATAGTTTGTGTGACCTCTATTTCATAAGTTTACCAAATGTAGGCTACTTAATGTATTAATGTACTTAATGTAATTAATGTAGCTCAAGGCTAGGGTTGACACCCTTGATTAGAAATGTGATACATGTCACTGGTCTCTGACAGTGTGGTAGTGTGAGAGTTGTCTTTTTAGGGCACTACCAATGATTCGTATCTGGTTGTGTACCACACGCCCATTTTGTGGCCTGACAAGCATAATGCGAGGGAAAATAGGTAAGTATGTATGTATTTTTATATCACAGTAACAAAAAGCAATAGATTCGATGATTTTCTATGCAACAGGCAAAGTAGGTTACCTGCTTTTTCGCACACGTGTTAGCGTATCTTTGCAATTTTTTCATTATTTTGAATTTTAGGGATATTTTGCTTTATGACATAAATATATTAAAAGGAAAATAAAAAATACATTTTTTTTAAACAAAATTGCTAAAACCCTTTAAAACCAAGAAATAACTACAATTTTGGACCCACACCATATTAGTACCGATATCGAGCAAATATTAGTTTTTGCATCAACTTGCTTTTCGTTGTTGAGATATAGTTTTATCTTAGTTAAAGAGATTTTTGTTTCTTACCCTTATTGTCAAGTGCCAACCCTACTCACAGATTAACCGATGTATGTAGATTTACAGAAACTGTGACTGAACATTGCCTACACTGAATTCTCTCAGTAGAATACCTTCAAGT
This sequence comes from Actias luna, assembly GCA_039707435.1. Lineage (NCBI taxonomy): Eukaryota > Metazoa > Arthropoda > Insecta > Lepidoptera > Saturniidae > Actias > Actias luna. The sequence continues at coordinate 18,049,623 of JAZHAC010000001.1, read as the reverse complement.
CAGCTATTCAATAGTATACTCAATTGTGCAGTATATAAGGTTCATGTCAGATCGTTCTAGAAGTTAGAATATGTAAGTGAGAATTCAGAATATGCTAGGTACCTACATATTACCATCAATAAAACATATCAAATACCTACTCTACGAACAAAAACGAGGTATTTGCCGAAATATTAAAATATTTATAATTAAAACCTTGATTATAATATAAGAATTCATTAACTTTATAAAACCTACACATTCCACATGTTTAATTCAATAACCTACTTAATTTATGTGGGTATATAATCTGGCATCAGAGCAAGTGTGAGAATGGTTCTGGTCACTCTCTAGCAGGCAGTATGTAGGTTTCACGAGTCGTGGTAGTGTCTTTATAAGGAGTAGATATATATCTATATACCACACGTACCTACGTCAAGATATGTGGTATTTTTTTTAATAAATAAATTGTACCTGATCTTTTTGTCGTTTTATATATAGATTAACTTATATTAAAATATAAAACCTTTGAATGCGCAACCTTAAATATATTGTTGAAATAGACTTCGATATTACAGAGCTATATTGCTTACCTACTAAAATTAATCATCCAATGACGTGTAGCCTGTTGGTAGCGTGAAGCGTCAGTTTTTATGCAAGCGTCGAAAAGAGCTTTGTTTAGTGGGCTGTGCTCTCTCTCGCCGCCTGAACGCACGCTTCGCATACGCGACGCTAAATTTACTTGGTCCGCTTACTTCAAAAAGACTACCGAGAGTATAGTACAGGATAAAGTTTGAACCTGGCAATCTTCGAATAAGTAGTGTTGTTGCATATTTAATAAGAAGTTAACAGTCGTATTTTATGTCTTTTGGTGAATTGAGTTTTTTTTGCTTATTAATATTATTATTTTTAATGTAAGTTTCAATGTCAGGTATTTTATTGGGGGACAGCATGGGCGCCCTTTGAAGGGCGATTTCTCCTTGGGTTAGCTTTTACTGGTAATTTTAACGTGAAGCGGGACACGAGGCGGGCGACGCCTGTACCAGACGAAGTAGGCGGTGTCGGGCGACCGCCCTCCGCAGACCCCGGGCGAGTGTTGTGGAAAACGATGGGCGCGGGGCGGTGTCGTACGGGCCCAGTAACAAATATACTTCACGAACTGTTATCACTTTTAGTGATTACCAGTAATCTTATATTATCGATAGAAAATGAGCAAATTCCATTAAAAAAAAATTGTTTCACAAATATATCACCAAAACTATTTTTCAGACCTCTGTTCACTATGCCAAAAAATGGAACCCAACTTCGTTAAAGTTAGATCAAAATCCTTTCACTCTTGAGCTAGTTAGTTTTATACCATAATTTAGTTTTGTGTTACGCGTAAATCAACTCCCAACACTAGTACACTGCAAGTATCTACTATACTGTAGACAAGTCTGCAATTGCGTTTGTATGTCAAATTGAGTTCAAATGTGACCACTTTATGCACTAGGTTGATATTAGTACTTTAAACATTAAGGGTTATAATAATTAATGATTAGAAGATAAACGTTAGTATGTAAATACTGTTTGGTTTAGAAATTGACTTACTAATGTGATTCCTAATGTTTAATAAAATGTTCTTAAACTTGCTAGATATTGAAAATTGCTTACAGGAAAAATATTAAGCAATAATAAATACTGTTGTGTTGGAAGTATTGCGCTATTGCTAAAATAAAAATGACCAGTCAAATCCATATTTCAGTTCAAATAACCACAAAAATTTGCCTGTATTTTATAGGTTTCATGTATTTTAAAATGCCCATTGAGTAATATTTAACGTAAATTAAAATTATTAATACGTCCTGCAATATAAATTCCTTTAGAAAACACTAAAAGATTATTGTAATTGACGAGATTTTTTATTTATGTTGTTGAAAGACTTGTGTAATTTTAAAGTTTTATATTATCATGGTTACCGCATACGTTTCTTTATGGAATTTGATTGGTAAAATTTGTCTAACTACTAAAAAAAAAATATTTCCACAACATGGAATTTTATGCGATTCATGTATGATCCAAGAGTTAAAATTAATATGCTGAAACTATAAAATACATATTACTTAATTTTTTATAAATATTTTGTATTTAATATAAATAAAGTAAATTATGAATGTATAATCTATAATGCATAAAAAACATCAATGTTAAATAAAATTCCTATGAAATGATAAACAATAGGGGTAGAAGTGTACATTATTTATATCTATAATTATGAATAATTCTTTATTATAATGATTATATTTTAAGTAGATCAAAATCTATGCTTGCAACGTTATTTTGCTTCTCTTCATATATCGGTCCATCGCGTCTTAATTTTAACAGGTTTATTTTTAATTGCTAGTAGAGAGAATAGTAGTTATACAAAAAATCTCCAAATTTAGCGTTTCAAGAATGTGCTTTGGTAGAACCTAAAAACCCTATTAACCTACTCTATATCGATAAGGACTCTGAAATCACTAGTAATAACAGTGATCTAGAATTGCAGTTATATGCAACTTTTTTAATACTTCTATCTTCTTTTTATATTTTGATGTTAGTTTTGTTTATAAACTTTTACAATTACATTTTATATAAAGGGAAAACAATACTTAATAAACCAAGTTTAGCTATATTTACATATTCTTAACTATTATTATTATTCCAATGATACGTATTATTTATTAAACTGTATAGGTACTAGTTACTTCCAGACTTTTAACATTAACATTTATGGTGAAAATTAGTATACGTTTGGAAAATATACCAGTCACCAATGTGACGAGTGAATAATAAAGAGGTTCTGGCAATATAATTTATATAAAGTAATTGTACGGAATATCGTATACGCTATTTTCCTCGGATACAATAATAGCTAAACCTTACATAGACTATGGCTTACACAATAATGTTATACCTATACGACATTTTATTTGATTTTAAATTAACGGTGCAAGTAAAGGTAAAGGTTATAAACATACTAATAATATTTAACTACATATTAACATATATTTTATTAAGATTATATTACGTGAATCTAATTTTTATATAATATTGAATTTATGTTATGTCCAGTTAATATCCAATGGTTGGATTAAATTATATTTATTAAAACAATAACTGACCTAATAATGTTGTCAAAAATGCTTTTGATATCCCTGAATTTTAAAGATTTTTCTACTCTAATAATCTCAGACTACTAAGTACAATAAAAAAAAAAAAAACAAATTTGTCCAGCAGATTTCAAATCATGTGCTTACCAACAAACTGTTTAATTTTTGTATAAATAAGAAACTTGTTTATTGTAAAAACGATTTTTAATTTGAAGGTGAACCAAACCTACGTTAAAATAAACGCCGATATAAGTTAAATCGATACTTGCGCTTCACTAAGGTGTGGCGTGTTCTCCCCGTAGGCCCCGACTGAGCCACGCCCAGTGCGCGCATTCTCAAACAAAATCCACACGAAATGGTCGCACGAAGAATCGTTTGGAGTCTTCGTTCGTTTCGTTTAGTCACGCACGTCCCATCAGTTAGGCAGCTCAGTTGAGTAGTGATCTCGATAGCTGACGAACCGTACGTACGGCGCACACGTGCCGCTCGCGCCCACCCCTTCTCCGCATCTCGTTCCGACTTCCGAGCGAGTCGCCTCGCGCCTGGTGGCTCGGTGACGCTGAAACCGCCGCCGATACTCCGCTCGCATCAGTCGTAATCGGTGCCGTTCCGTTCCGGTGCCTAGTCTATATCGTACCGGATTATGTAATGCGATAATAAACACATTGATTTCGAAGCGACCACGTGTGCACCGGGCCGGCATACCTAGATTTATTTTCGCTGTCTTAATTTTTAACAAGTGCAAAAGACCAACTTATTAAAATAAAACAGATGTTTGAGTGTTAATAATTCAACATTCCAATTATTAATAGTATTAGAGTATTTACTGCGTTCCACAACTGTTTTATTGTAATTGAATTATAAATATTATTATATATTACCTTAAAAATTTACTACGTTTAAAACTTAGATAGTGACATGTCTCACTCCGTGGAACAACACTTTAGTGACCTTCATTTATCACAAGAAGACCATGATCAAATATATGAACATGATGATCATCAAGATCAAAGGTTAGTAAAAAATATCTACAGCATTTCATTCCGCATCGAACTTGTAACAGTGATTACGGTCAGGTGATCAGGGTTGCAATTGTTAAAAATCTAAAGAAAAAAAAATAGAATTGCATGAGTGCAATTTTAGCAAACTAATCTAACTAAACTTTCCAAACTCTGTGTTCGATATTACAATAATTTATTATTCTCCTTACATTTACGAGTCGTGTGAGAAGCAAACTAAAATAGCCTACATACGATTTGGTTATAAAATTTGCAATAAAATGCACTGTAAATTACGACTAAGTTGTTACAAATTGACACAAGTTTGAGAACGGCAGTTGCAACCAAATTACTATTAAGATGAGGGCAGCGAATGCCGTTTAGATTTGTTATGTTGAAATGAATAGACTTATCGTTCGACTAGGTATGGAAATAAAATATAAGTGAATAAGTATATTTTTTTCAAACTGTTAATAATTTTTGATACTATTTTCTTATGTTAGCGAACGCAGTTACAATTAATAAAAATAAACAAAAGAACATATTACTCTGCGCACATATTAACTTTTGGCGCCCATTTGGAACAGACTGCTGTCAATTTAATGTATCGGGTTTGCAGTTTTGAAGTCATATTGTCGAATTGAAAGAAATGTTTGGACAGATTCCGTTGCGTTTAAAATGGTGGTTATTGTAACTAACTGAATAGAATCGGTAATTATAAATTTAAAAATCAAATCGTTACTGGTGATTAAAACTTTATAGTCTGTATTATTGCAAATTCAAATACCTACTAGAAAATTATTTGGTTTATGAACTTAAAAATACGCTTCTCAGATTAATTATATAGGTCACTATGGCCGTTAATAGTAATGTGTGCAGCATAGTATGTTAACTTTGCAAAATTAGAGCTAGAAATTACTATCTTTATATGAACAGTTATTATTTTATATAGAATAAAGTGAAACAACTGTTTTTTGATCATACAGTTCATATATTTTTGTAGAATTTCCAGTATACTTCTATTAAGCAACTTTCATTAAAAAGCGCGTGCAAGATTTTTACTAATGTTCACAACACATTTCATTCACACACAATTCATATCGGTAAATCGTGCCTCTGCCGTCTCTGAATCTAGTTCAAAGTAATTACTTATTTAGGTATCAATTCCGGTATTATGCTGATAGTTCTGTGTAAACATATCATTCGGCCATTGAATAAACTATTGTTGAGAGTCAACGTGTTTTTTTTAAATTTTAATTAAGTTTTCTGTTTGAAAAATCTAGCTTTAGATTTTGTTGTTATTTTATATACACGCCTAATCAACGTTTTTTTTGCTTTTTATATAATTAACATGCGTGAACACTGTAGATTAATGGATTTATAGTACAGTAGATTTCTAAGTTTCTTTCATTCAATATTATATATTGAAAATAGAAAATGTGCTGGCTTTGATTATACCCAGACACTTTTGAAAACAAAGTAAATAATAATACATAGTGAAAGAGACATAAATAATTATTTTGCGCTCGAATATATGTACCTTAATTAGTTAACTAATTAATTTTTGGAAAAATAAAAAAATGGCGCGAAGAACCGGCGCGGAAAGCCGTGGAAAAATATTATTCTGGTCAATCGATATTATATAATTATATGAAATTATTTATATACTTGTTATGTGTATACAGAAACACTTTTAATCTTTACTATTTGCTCTTTTAATATATTGTTTTTACATTTGATATTATCTAATTCCAATGAGAAATCTCAAGGAAGAGCTTAAACGTTTTTATAATAAAAATGTAAGAACTTAAGGACTTCAGTCTATTATAATTTCTTTCTATTTTGCACAAAAGCACCAGCAGATACCGAGTTTCCTTTGAATGTTTAAGCTTTGAAAATTTAATTAAAACTCTTTTACAGGTGTCTGCCAGTGTTGAACTATGCTATTGTTATTATTAAACCAACAATTTAATTCAAAACTTGCAATAATTTCGTTCATATTTAAAAATAACCGCCGAAGAAGTTATTTCTTATCAGAAACATATAATCGCTTATTTTTTTGAACGAATATCATTTTTGTACTTATGCTTTATTTTCATATACAGAACGTTTCAAATACACCAGATTTTTTTTTTATTGTTGCGATAACAATTTGTGATATCACTGCTGCTGCTATAACTAATGTGATATTTATTACGTTGCATATTCTTCTAAATTTAGTATAGGTTTTGTGTTTGGTGAAAATCTCTCGTGACATTCAGTGATTTTGTGCTGGCACAAAATAATAAAACAATGAGACGAATGGGATAAATGTCCCACAAATTCTAGAATGAGTAAAAGTGCTTGATTGCGTTGATTGTAGATACCTAAATTCATGGTAATTTTTATTAGTTTGTGTAACATCGAACTCCGAAATTGGTTTTATAAGTCATAATAACTTGCGGAAATATTAAATAGATATGAACAAATTGGAATCAATAAATTTATTTTCATGTCGTCGTTTTGTATATTAATTTTAATTAACACGTCAACGGTTGTGCGAAAAGTCAACAAGTTTGGTAGTTCGTGTCGAAATGTTTTTTGTTGTTAACAAATATGTGACCGGATTCAAAAATAACTATAAAGACCCCAGAGTTCCGTCATGCGTTCGCGTGTCTAAACCCACCAGAATGTTCTAGACCATTATTAGGTACACTTACCTAGTCTTGATTAATAATAAACCAGCCAATATCTCTATTAATACACATGTCATATATTTTGATATTGAAAGTTTCCTTATGTATCTTTGCAATCCAGGATTCAATGATATTACGAGATCCGTTTAATAATATTTCCTTTTCAAGTAAACAAATATTTTTATCATAAAGGTTGAAATGATGAAAGATCTGTGGGAACAATTTTGTAAAAAAAAAATCGTTACTATCAATTCAATATTTGTTAAATGAAACATTTGGATATTTGAAATAGTATGAATAGTTTTCTCATTAAATTTTCGTATAAAAACTACTATATGAGGATACCTAAATATTTAACGTTGAATTGTAAAATGCATTCGTCATGATCATCAGGTGGAACATTATCAAATAAAAACAGTATTACTTATTTGCGGGTCGAATTTCAAATCACCGAAATACCAATTCATCTAAAACACAGTTTCACCTGAGCAAGATTGATAAAAAAAATAACCTAACCTCTCTGGTTTACATAATGATTTCTTGTTTACGCGAATATTATTAATTAAAATGAAAATAATTTAAACTGATTTTATCGCGGTTATTTATTTATTTTGATCCCGACGTTTCGAAAGCTTTTGAAGAAGAAGAAGAAGAAACGTCGGGATCAAAATAAATAAATAACCGCGATAAAATCCGTTTAAATTAGTTTTATCTCTCTGGTTTACTTTACTAATTTTAGTTAGGCGCCCTTGACGACCATTAGCAGTGCTACACCACGAGTCCTTTCTAACTTAACCTAGCAAAAATAAAAGCATTAGATTAGTATCAGTTTTTGGCAAATTCTTTTTGGGTGGACTTTGGGAGCTTTTGTTGAATTGGCCCTTTTGTAAATAGTAGATAATGGTTTGACAAAGAGGAATATTTCCCTGCAATTGTTTGTTTAATGAAGCTGATTTTTATTAATTATTTCACAAGCTGTAAACTATGTAATTATAATTGGCATTGTGAACATATAAGTACGTTCTTTTTAGGCACAATTATTTTGTCTTAATAAAATCTCGAGCGTTTACTTAATGCATTTTTGTTTTTATGCGTTAAAAATACGTACCAGTACAATGTAGGGTAAAAAACATTTATTAATCAACAGTGAACGCGAATTAAAACTTTATATAAACTGTAATTTAAGTTAATACTATGTTATACTTTGAAAGGATTATTACGTCTTTGAATAAAAAAAAACAGTTCGTAATATAGATATTATAGGTCATAGACGAAAACAACATTTAAAAAAAAATGGGTACTTTTCACCAGTAGCCGCCCGCATCTTATAAACAAGTTAGCCATATCATACCCAATAGTCAGTCTAATTACCTCTTATTATTTAGTAATACAATATTTTGTATATGAATTACATTATTATTATAAAAAATAACTGCTTATTGAGTACATTTCACAGATGTACGAAACAAATGTCCCATACAGTTCTTTTTAGTCTTTTTATGTGTAATTTCTTTGTTTCATATTTTCACTTGTTTTTTTTACTAATTTGTAGGTTTTCGTTTTAATATACATACCTTTTCTTCTACTGGATTATGAAGGAATACGTTTATGTGCTTTTTTTTAATATTAATATGGACAAAATCTAAGGACGTAACCCAATTTTAGAGGATGTCCATATTTTTTAAAGGTTATTATTGCAGATTTTGAGAGCAGTTCGCACTTTCGCTGTATAAACATATTGAATCATTTTCTTTTAGTTATATTTACTGTAATGCTTGACTTTTAGTGCATGGCTGACTACTGGGTTGTTTACCTTCTTTTTTGCCATGATATTGTGAATCGTGAGTTTATTTTGTAAGGAAAAGGTCTTTAGGTTTGTTAATTCCAGATCCTAAATATCTATTCTGTGAGAGCAGAAAATAGTATAATGAAAGATGACGTGGATTTTTCTGTTTTGACGCGCTGATATATCTCTATTTCTATTTTCACTTTACTGGTGTGAGATACATTATTGAGGACCGTTTTTCGACTCATTAATAGCAAAGCGTGCTAAAAGATTTATTGTTACTGCGTAGATTTCACGTACAATTAGTTCTGAGATATATCCGATTAATTTTGATCTACAGTCGATCGAATGAAAACTGGTTCGAATGAAAACCACCTCACTGCCCGTGGTGATCTTAACAAACATCGGTATTGACGCATTCGGTTTCTTGAGACTATGTAATATAGACTAACTCGAAGTATCGTATGAATCGCACCTGATCTTAAGTGACGACACGGCCCAAATTGGTGGACACACAAAACCTGTGGACGAACTAGCTCTCAAGTACAACTGTCGGAACACACCTATTGGTGTTTGGCGGCAGATTTTCAACTTGAAGGTGGTAGCTAGCCAGGCGGACATTAGAAAAAGTCTCACAATGTTTTCTTTTATCGAAAGCTCAAGTTCATTGTAGGTAGTGTGGATTCGAACTCACGTCATTTGACTCAGCGTTCGTACCCACTCTCAACTGAGCTATCACCGCATCGAACATGTACATCGCTGACTATCACTCATTTCAAAACCAAAATCCGAGTGAATACGCGTCATCTTGCCCGAACGATGGGAATATTACTTGTTAATTGTTTACTTTGTTGTCAGGAGCGGGCGTACTCGATCCATTTACCCGTGTTGTTTTTTTTTTTTTCTTGCCTTGATAGGCAGACGAGCAAGCGCCCGCCTGATGGTAAGCGGTCACCGCCGCTCATGGACTTCGGCAATGCCAGGGGCACAGCCAAGCCGCTGCCTACCAATTCACGCTTTGATTCTGAATCTATTTATTGCATTTCTTTTTACGACATGATAAGGTTTCCATTTTCTTTGAATAAAATTGTTTCGGTGAAATTGATGTTTCATGTTCCGTTTTTTTTATGTTTTTATCTGATTGTGGCACTGCCGAGGGTAAATGCTTTGAATGATTCCTTAGGAGTTCAATAATAAAAAAATATCTTGTTCTAGCCAAGGATGTTACAGTTTATCTCTAAATATTTTTTTTACAAGAGCGACAACATGTGTCTTCCATGCGGTCTCGAGTCACAGTATCTCGTGATAACAAGTGGTGGCCTGGATAAATTATTCATTTACTTTTAGAGGACCAACTGCTTGGTGAATGTAAATCTGTTGAGTATTGCAGAAAATTAAATATTTACTTAATGGTTGAGAGCAATTTTTTTTATGTATTAGCGGGAAAACGAACATGCGTGTCACCTGATTGTAAGTGATCACTGCCGCCCATGGACACCCACATCAAAAGGGGGAATTGCAGGTGCATTGTCGGCCTTTATTGGAGGAACAGGACCTAAAGTGCTACTGCCGGAAACACACCTTTTGGTATTTGGAGGCAGATTTTCAACGTAAGTGTAGTAGCTAGCCAGGCAAGTATCAGAAAAAGCTCTATCACCATGTTATGGTTTCCTCATGATGATTCCTTCACCGATAATTCAAGCTCATGTAGGTGGTTGGATTCGAAATCACGTCCTATGACGCCGCGTTCCTATACACTATCATTGAGCTATGATCATTTGTTATTTATTTATAAATATGTTTGATAAAATGTGTAAATTATATTAGACCTTTTGACATATTATTTTATCCACGTTAAAAAAAGCCGTTGACATATCCTGCGTTTCAATAAAAAAAAGTTTCTTATACATTACATATAAGTATTTGAGTAGTTCTCACGTCTGCGCTCGCGGTTTCCCCGCGCGTGTTTGTACATTTCTTTTGAAAGGAATATCCATGACAAAGTTCAAGAATATAGGTCTAGTAGTTTTGAAGACAACGTCATGAGTAAAATGTAAGTAAGAAGATATATGTCTAATTAAGAAGTGAAATAATTGCTCGTTCTATAAATAAATACTTCTCTGAATTTTTTTTTTATTCAACCTACGAACAAATTGTAAGGAATTAGCGTTTTAATTATTTATTTCTATTTAATATTCTTGAAATTTATTTTCAAAAGTATCAGCTAATTTTAGCGAAAAATTTAAACCCGATGTGAAGTGGAATCTATTAATATTATTAGCAAGTGTCGTTTGCAGTAAAACTAATTATCTTGAAATATTACTGACTAAAGTTGAAGTTTCCTTTGTTAAGAAAATTAGCATACACTTGTCTCTTAGCAGCTCGCGTGCTCTACTATTGTAGAAGTTTTTTTTATTTTTTCTATATTATATTTAAAAAAATATACTTAAAGAAAACGTATCAGAGAGAGAAGTATCTAAATTGAATATTCAAAAGTTGCAAATTTTGTCAAAAAAAATAATACTGATACACCTTACAGATTTATGTAGTAGTGAACAGACCAGTTTTAAATTTGATTATAACATAAGTGTTTTGGAGATTTAGCTAAGAACAATTCGTATAAACCAAAATATATCATATATGGGATTTTTCGGGTTATGGTTTTAGGATTTTAAAGGATTCCAAGGAGTAAAAGTATTTAATCTGTTTTAAAAAACGATTAGATATTGTGATAAATTACTCAATACGTGGGTATGATACTTGTTCTATAATTTTTTAATCGTTTGTATTTCTTTTACAAAATAAAGATACTGTGATTTTTTTAAGAATTAGAACCACAAAAATGATCAATAATTATTCATATTTTTTTGCGTGATGCACGCACAGTAGTGAACGTCTATATCTAATAATCCTCTTGTTTTATTCGGAGTCCCCTTCCTATTGTAGTCGGTTCCTGGGGTCTTTTAACATGGGGATGCGACCATATGTATATAGCCTACGGGTCTGCAATTCAAACTTTAGCCTAAATCCTACCCTACGATCCGTGCACGCTCTCAGCGACAGACCTGTATTATTTTATTTGTACATCAGTTATGTGCTTGGATTTAACTACGTACTATGTCTTATATAATATAAGTACGTTATAATACTATAATGCAATAGTTGAGTGATCATTATGGTGGGAATTAGTACAATACATCCGCGACATGACTATGGGCCACGTCTTATCTGATACGCCATTTTCTTTTATTTATCTAAGGTACGGTGGGAAAATAGTCAACTGAACAGAAAATGCAATTTATTAGAGTAGCACTTGATTGCATTTTGGTGTTAATAGTGATGAATATTAAGATGTATTTTTTCTTCATATTACGATTTTGTTCTTTTTGGTTTCTTGACGATGTGAGCGCCACCCGTTTGAAATCATTTGTACTAACACAGAAACTTTACTGGTGTGTGAACAAACACGCGGCAGTTTCACATCGATCGACTGTATGGATTTAAAAACGCATAGTGATGGGAAAACGTAATTTTCTTATCTACATGTGCGTTATCTATATAGGCGTTTGAAATCGACGCATCTACTTCAGCTTTCAAATACTTAGAGCTAATGTTAGTAACTTTTTTATAGTGAAGACAGGTTTATTTATCCTTATAATATAAATATATTTACGGCATATATAATCCATTGTCGCTCGATGATGTCAAAACTACTGAACTTATTGGAACGAGGACTAATACTACTCGAAGCGGAAACGTTCGTAGATTATTCTAGGCTGCTTAGTTTTTGTATTACATTGCCCCTTTGTCCTTCTTTTTTACTTTTGTACTTGGATGTTGTTGTACTTGTTTTGGATGGGACACAGGTAGTTTAAATATACCTATATTTTATGAAATGGTCTATCCGCATCAATGCAGGCAAATAGCAGATGCGCTAGAAAATGTACAAGTGTGCATAAGCTGTTCATATTACTAATTCATAAGTATTTAAATTATATTTGGTTATTTAAAAGACATACTCATAGCTATTAAACTGTGCACGGATTGTATTTTGGATACCTACATGACATTTAAATATTCTTGATAATTTTTCCTTTCATTTGGCGACTGATTATCGTTGTTTAAAATCATTACTGCTATTAACAAGCGGGTGAATTATCTTCTGATGATTTCTGTATCTAATTACCACAACCAATTTGAATTTATACGATGATATGAGTTTTTGCGGCAAGCAATAAATCATGCTTGCTTAGAATATACAATAATTAATAAGTCCACAGTATGGTTTGTTTTTCTTAAAAATTAAATGAATGGTCTGAGGCATACACTTTTAAATGTTTAAAACTTTTTATATTTACTTTCGAAAGAATATAATTTGTTTACGTCAATCACTTTTTAAGTCTTTATCGATTATTAAACGTCTAATTTATCGATAATATTTATGAAGTAGAAAGCATATGCTGTTCGATTAGTATGTGTGTATGGCCGCGCGTAGTCGCGGTACGCTCTGCACCTGCCGGCAGGTGGTTTTGCACAGTTGCACGCGTGCCGCCATTGCACTGTTCAGATTATATTATTTATAACTGCATGTTTAATTTGGAATTCAGGTCCTACATGTGCGTACATTTTCGTTCACTCTAGTATTTGTGTGTATTTAGCCGGTTTAAATAAGTTCTGTTTGTTGGATTAGTTATATAGTATAGTAATTGTTTTATGTACCAATTAATAATGCTAGTCATGTTTACTTCCAAATCGATAAACCCGTTGACGGTGTCACCTATCGCGTTCAAGGATAGGGTCACTAATCGGGATAACACTAAGTTTCTTGGGCAAGATGCACATTCCTTTTTTAAATCAGTTACCTGTTGTTGTGAACGGATTTCATGACACGGGATTTATATAAAAATACACCATGTTTTAAATATTTTGAAGGTTTAGTGTTATTGCCACAATCTTATCTGATGTTAAGTGATGTTGGGGCCCAAAATGAGGGACACTTTAAGCCAAGTAGAGGGACTGACTCTCAAGTGCAACTGCCGGAATACACCTATAGCTATTTGTCGGTAGACTTTCAACTTAAGGTTTGTAGCTAGCCAGGTGTGGGCATTTAAACGTTCTACTACCACGCCATCGTTTTATCACGATATTATCCTTGACCTAAGTCCTCAAGGTCATGGCAGAGGAATTCGAACGACTCGTACTCAAACAACGCGCACTGATTTTATCATCGCTTCAAAAATGCTAGCATTTGTACATATCATATAAAAATGTTAAATCTACAATTATTATATATTTTTGTAGTTAATTTAGTATTTTTCTTATAGTTAAGGTTTATTGTTATGGCCTTATGGCCACCAATCTCACCTGATCTTAAGTGACGGTACCGCCCAAGTTGGTAGACACGCTAAACCTGTGGAGGACCTGGCTCACAAGTACAGCTGGCGGAACACCTAATGGTATTTGACGGCAGGTTTTCAACTTAAGGGTGGTAGCTAGCCAGGCGAGCTTTAGACAAAGCTCTACCACCATGCTATGGTTTCGTCACCATGTTTTCCTTCACCGAAAGCTCAAGCTCCATTGTAGGTGATTGGATTCGAACTAACGTTCCTTGACGCGAAGTCGTACACACTATCAATAAGCTATCATCGCTTGATAATGAATGTAGTTAATAACTGTTTTAATAATTGGTAGTTTATTACAGTCATCATTCGACTATAATTAGTGTACATGATCTTCTCGTCTACACAAATAAGTCTGTAGGTACAGCTAAATGTAAATATAATAATTACGTCGCCAGTTGAATTCCTCTGATAAGACTCCTTATCGAATTATACTCGCTAGTGTGTTAGCAACGCCTTCAATAGCGGATCAATTGAACAAGATTTATTTTCTGATTTGCGAACTAATTTGATTAGTTTGTTGCATATCGACATTCAATAACTTTACAGCGTATACTGCTATTGATGTTTTCTAATGGATTAAAAAAACCATTTTCTTTATACGTATTTAAGACAATGTATTGCGTCAAATTAAAAAAAATTGTGCTAGTAATTTTTCATAGTTATTGAGTTACCAAGGGTACACGGTAATTAGGCAATACACGTGAAATTACTAAATTTACTAATTCAATTTAGTAAAATTATAAGTACTAATAATCTCATAAAACAATTTTCTTAGAAACATTTACATAAGCTGTCTTAAACAACATTATTTTCAATATATAATGTCTATAAATACCAAAACACAATGCATTTCACGAGAATTGGATGTAAAACATTATATTTGTTATTATTAAACACCGACAAGCGGCTAATGTTGATTCGTAGGTAAAGGAAAATAATACTAACAACCGGCACGAATATATAAGTAAACAGATTATATATGAAAAGGAAATGAACAGGTGGTTTGCATGGAATGGGGACAAATGGGGCAAATAGTTTATTTTATGTTAATTACTTAAATATCTTTTAAATAGTATTGTCTTATAAAAGTTTGGTATAGTAAACGTTGCACAAGAGGCGGCATGTATTTTACACACCTGGGATAATGAACGAAATCAGAGTAATGTTTGGGTTAAGAAGTAATGTTTCAAGTTGAATGAATGGTTGTTATTTATTATCAGAAGCATAGATAATAAGTGTATGTGCGTAGTGTCGCGTCGTGTTGAGTAGCAACGGTTTGTAACCGCGCGACCGTTTAGTATTGCAAGTCGGTAAAATAGGCGATACGGCCGGCGCGCGTCCGTCGTATACCCGGTGAATGCTCGCAGCTCGATTCACTCGCTTGTCGAATTCGTTTTTAAGTCAGTCACACGGCAACACTCGCAGTTGCGGTACAAGTTTTGCGCGAATGTGCCATTTTTTCTGTTAACATTTCATAGGTTATTAGTCCGTGTCAATATATCATCTTATGTGCACGAACCTTTGATCCAATACGAAGTTAAATTTTAGTTAATTCATATAATTTTGTTAATACCGTTTGTCTTACGTTTGCCGTGCTGTGCAGTTACACTTCTTTGTATATTATAACACAGGATGGCGAAGTCCCACAGGTATGGTAATCTTTTTGCACGGAACTAGAATGCATCATTTGGAACACAAAGAATACGCCTACATTTCTTTTAATCGAGCTCTGCTTTGTGTCGATCAACAAGTTGCCATTCTGCGTCGGCCTAATATTTTTTTCATTTATCTTGTACTTTTTTTGTATTTGAAAATATTAAAGGGTGTTTTCGATGCATTGATAAATTCAATGCACGTGAACACGTGTTGACTAAAGTAAAATGGCGGACGAGGCATCGCGCCGAGCGGCGCGGCGCGGGCATGATTCCATGAATCACTGGTACAGCACGTATCGCTCAGGCGAGCGGCCCGTCGCGATCATCCACCCGAATGATACTAATTTACTCCATTCCACATTGGTGAAGAAAGTAAACAGTCTTTCTGTTAAACTGATACTAATACTATGATTACATTACAAAGGTCATTGAATTATGTAAATTATTATTAGAGAACTACTTTTATAATGGTAAAGAACCATCATTGAAAATATGAAGGAAAATCTTGTCAAAATAGAAACACAGCTTCAATCTTTTTTGATAGGTTCTAAACAAAAAATAGAAAAAACATTGCATGACACAAAGAATAATAAGGTGTTGGCTGTTTGGGTTTTTTTACCTAACTATATGTGTAGAAAAATATTGATATTTTTTTATTGATAAACAAAACGAATGCCTATTCATAGTTACTAGACAAAAAGAAAAAAAATTGACTAACAAAAGAAACTGGTACTAACTACAACTAACCTATTTTCTCTTTTATATATATGTATTAACTATGTCGCAGACCGTGCTCTCTATCCTTTCCAGTAGTCAAATTTTAAGTCTACGAGAACCCTACTTAAAAATCTCAATAAAAGTATGAATGAAAAATTTCACCCCTATTTTACACACTGAGAGGATGAATTTTTATAACTGCTGAAATAGGTGTATATATACCTATTTCTAATTTTGAAATAAATAGATGATGATTTTTAATGTCTCTCACATAATCTTTACCACCGTAATTTGTCTTCTGAGGGGTTAATTTAAAAGATTACCACTTTTTTTATTCTTTATTGGCAAGGCATGGTAACGCATCTGCCACTGTCTTGTTTAGGAATTTATAAGTTTTTGTGCCAACTAATATCTAATGGAATGATTATTCATAATTCACTTCATTTATGCTCTTCAGCTACCCTACATCACGTAAAATGTCACCTATATTACACAATACAGAGCTAAATGACTAAGTATATGAATATAAATAAAAGTCACAACATGGAAGATCAAGATCCCGCCAATAACACATATCAGCACTGATTGAGCCTTTACGTCATTAAAAAGAATTATTCTCCAAATGTCACCATGACCCTAGACATCAACTGTTCATTAATGAGTGTGTCAATTAACCAGCGTCTTTTTATATAGGTTTTTATACTGCGCTTACTTGGACTTAAAAAATTATTTAACTAGGTTTTTCCCGTTTTTGTTACTTTTTTCAATACAGCTTTGCTCCTATTGGTGATAGCGTGATGTTAAATAGCCTAAAGCCAATTGCAGTGATAGCGCTCTATCAAATGCAAAAGTATTTTTTGAAATCCGACTGATAGTTCCTTAGATTAACGAGTTTAAACAAACTTTTCCGCTTTATAACGACATGATTGATTTTTAGAGCATAGGTTTATTTTTAAATCGGATGCGACACTGATTTCTTTGTACCAACAGATTTTTTAAGCAATAATTCAGTTATTACATATTATAGATTCATTGAGACTTAAAAGGTAAATATTTTAAGGATTTTTAGCCTTTAAATTATTATGCACAACTATTTGACGTGCTACATTCGTAAGATTTCCTTCGCATTTATAAGATTTATAACATTTAATATTTTTCTCAAATAATTGAATGTACAATTGTAATGTTGCCAATCAAAAAAATAAAAAATAAAAATACGACTCGATACAGTAGTCGCAACTTATTTTGACGTTATTGAATCTGATACAAATGTCTAATTTGTTGTATATATTCAGAATGCATTTAATATATATTTAACTAGCTGACCTGGCACATCTTGTTCTACCTTTTCGAATAGTCAATCACAACGACTACAGTGACATCGATTGCGTTATGATCACTTATTGAGAGAAAAAGTATCCTATATCTCAAGTTGGATCAAACTGCCACAGTGTGCAAGTTAAAACTCTTTGTTTTTCATAGAGCAATCACTATGGAAGACATTAAGGTATTTAACATGATGCTACTAACAATAGAAGCAAGGTTGTATTAAAAAAAATACAATACGGGTAAAAATGGTTTACAAAAAATTTCGTTCCACACGAACAAAGTCGCAAACACAGCTAGTCTATGCTAATATGATAAAGAGGAAATATTTGTGTTTTAACGAACAAACTCGAGAACTACTTGATCGATTTCAAAAATTATTATAGCGTTACATAAACCCTGAGATACATGGATATATGACACATTGTTATAAAAATATTGAGATAAAATTTCAGTCCCACGCGAACGGAGTCGCGGACATAGCTAGTATGATATATATTAATTATTCCAGGCACTTAAAAATTTTACTACCTGAAGTCTAGTTTTAATATTTCTGGCTATGTTGTTGGTGGCGAATTAATTATTTAATTCCTGTCTAGAATGTGTTACAAATATTACATTTACAGGCCGATCGATCTTATAAATTTGAGAGTACCGTCTCGAAGACGCTGCCTCGTCCGGTATGAAAGTTGAACCAATTGCCGGCTTCGGAAGTCAACTCGCCGACACAACCGTTAGTCTACGGTTAGGGTTTATTTTTTTAGTCGTTTCTGCTAATCATTTCCAATTTATAAGTATTATAAAATTTGATAAAATCTTATTAAAATAAAATAAACAAAAACTATTTCATTTTGGCTCTGAGAAGGCACTTATAAACGTCAACACAACCATAGGTTCGGAAATTGGAAAATAACTCTGAATAGTTGTGTCAACCGGCAAGGAACTCGATCGTGTTATATTTTTAGGTACATACAGTAAATATATAGAAATTGAAATATATTTACAAAAGTTTTTAACCGACGCACAGATAGGTGTTCAGTCCAATCATCGCCATTATTCACATATTAATCTCCCCTATAAATAAGCCTTTTGATATCAAAACTTCTTACACCTGATACTCTGTAAAAGTGAGATCCTGATACTCTGTAAAAGTGAGATCTAGATCCTGTAGTTCTCATTTTAAGCGATTCTTGGGTGGAAGTATTTTTGTTGGATTTATATTGTGAATCACCTCATTCGCTTGGAGAGATCTCACAATCTTATTAGAGTATATTTAGACTGTATTTTATCGGGTATTTGGTTAGATATGATATTGCGTCGGCGTCTCTGAGAGGCTGAAATACGCTCGTACTGGTCTTTGGGTCTTTCAGGTCTTTCAGTATTCTTCAGCATGGGTGGTATAGTTACCGAAGAAACGTAAATCCTCGAGGTCTTTTTTTTTATTCCTTAAAGTTACACGTTCTGGGTGTTGTTGCTGATATGGTTTCTTTCTTTGTCTTAATTAGAATCCTTAGAACTCTTGAGAGGTACAGAGGAATGTCAAGGAAGATGCCAAAAAATCGATATAATAAGTTTTCCATAATAAGTTCAACTTCCGAGATGTAAAGGATTTAATGCAAAAATTCAAAATAAAAAGGCGCGACTTATAGTTTTCAAGTTGTATCATTATATCGAGACTCATTCTACTTTACTAACTACGACTTACGAAATGGCTCTTTGAAATTCGAGTTATAGAGTACTCCGTTATGTCCTTTTATTTATTTACTCTATGTCCGTGACTCCGTTCGCGTGGAACTTAAAGTTTATTTAATCATTTTCATAGCTTATGTTACTCAGGACTATTGTAGCGTTCTAATGGTGAAAGAATTTTTGAAATCGGTCCAGTAGTTCTTGAGTTTATTCGTTACAAACAAAAATACAAATCCTTCCTCTTTACAATAGCAGTATAGATAAATATATGGTATCAATACCTCGCAGGGAAAAACATTTTGTTCTAGTTACAAAGTCGAAAGAATTTGATATACCGTGTACGTACAGCGTAAGAGAGTGGCATTTTTTTTACTGAGAATTACGACGTAATGAGTTATAGAGATTTCACTGTATTTAATTTGTGCTTATATTTTTGTTCTATCATTTACGAAACGATAACAAAACAAAACTTAAGATTTGATATCCTGAGCGATACCGTGATAAAAGAAAGGTTACTATTCATGACTGTGTTTTCCCCCCAACCAGCCATCCTACGGTACCATTCACGTGACAAGTTGAATTTGTCTTTGTTTCTTCGGTTTTCGCTCAATGGTTGGTATTGCCCCGAATAGTAATAACTACTGGCCTATTTACCTAGGGTGCGACACATGTGGGAGGGGCCCTATCCACACCCTTGCATTTAAACACTTAACTAGTCTCTCTTAGTATACTTATTTATTTCTTTCTGTTGAATAGTTTATTATATAATTACGTGCGATATGATTTTTAAACAGCGACGATACGTTTTTGTTACTGAGTAAATAAAAAGATTATAGCGTAGATGCGCGATACATGCAAATAAAACCCGGTATTTATATATATATACACGTATATCTCCTCTTGCATAGGGTCACGCAATGTCATCGTCCCGTTTTATCTAGGTAACCTAACATGCGTAGTTCCCATTACTGTGAGCCCCGCCCATCACCCGGCTATGAAATAAAACTGGGGTTCCGTCATACCGGGAGTGACATACTACCACTCAACTCGTATCTTTTGAACCGGTTTAGTGTTATACCATGGAGGTTACAATTAAGAAAAAATCAAAGTTTCGGTATAAAGTTTTGTTATAATTATACGAATACTGTTAATGTTCAAATACTATTCGTTAGACTTTGTTTTATGGAAAATTGCTTAGTTTGGATACATCTGTGCAAATAGGTTAATTATTAATATCTTTTAGTATTAGGTTTGTGGCATTGTGTATAATTAATTCAAGTAGTAAACGATCTAGCCAATGTTATATTTCTAATGATTTATTAACATCTGATTTCATGAAAAGACCTACGAAGAATACTATCCAAATAAGACATAATAATATCTCTTGAATTATTAAGTTATTTAATGAAATATTGTAAAAATTAAATTATGATGATAACAAAATTTCACTGTAGAGAAATATTTAAAGTTACTGTTGTACCTATTGTTACTGAAAAAATATTTAATAATCATAGTTTGCGTATATGAACAAGGAAGGAACATTTATATACTTCTGTTACCGATTATAATAAAAATATACCTTTTTTTTGGTGTGTCATTCTTAAGGAACCAGCGTCGTTTCGAATTGTTTTTAAAACATATTGGCATTGTTTATTTGTTCTTTGTATTTAAAATATCAAGTAATATTAAGGATTAAAATTTAAAAATCCTATTAATGGTAGCTATTGCGTTATGAAATGTTATTGTCTATATGAATGTTATACGTGTAGCGCATGAAAATGTATTAGCTGTAGGTGCGTGTTAGTTAGTATGCAAGGTACAAGGGTCATGCAGCTAGCGAGCGAGTGCAACGGAACTGTGTTGTGAATGGCGCGTGAGAGGGGGCCGCGCGACGGTGGGGTGGGTTACCGCGGACCGTCTGCTACTCTGCGCTCGTAGTGACGACGAGCGCGCGATGATGTCATCTCCGGCCGCTCCGCCATTTTGTTGCCGGTGATAGAATAGATAGGACGAAAGTTTGTTTGGTTAACTGTAGTTTCACTCATGCCGTGCATTCCATTGTTATTATATAAATCGTAATATTGAGGCGCGCGCGCTCGTGTGGCTCCGGTATATTCAACACATACATATACATACACACATACACTCTCACCGAACCTATTATAATTGCTATAAAATGTATACAAGTGGTAATGTCGCTTCTCGCAGCCGGTCATCAAGGGTACTCATCAGTGGGCTACCCCTGCATGTACGCTTCGAGAACATCGAGCCGCTGCTATCACAATACGGAAATGTGCAGCATTGCGACAAAGCTATTTCCCGTGATGTTAACACCCAAGCGGTGTACATAACGTTCGAGACACCGGAGCAGGCACACCAGTGAGTATATGTTCGTCCGTGTGACACATTGGGATATGCGCCGGTTATTTACAGTGTTTCAACTCTGTCGCTACTTAACTAGTGTCATGGCTTCAAATTCTTCTTTCCTCTTTCATTCTGCATGATATCCAATGTATATTATGTCCAACGCTTAACCGCACGCTTTGTTGTTAACTTCTAGGGGCGCGCCTGTTTGTCAATAAATATCTATCCTCTCTTGAAACGTAGGTTACACTTTTGTGAGCATGTTTGGGAATGCGATTTGTACTAAGCTGTTTGCCGGATCGATTATTATACTTTGTTTTATTAATTGTTGATGGTGTGATGATATTTTTTAATAGCTTCACTCTCTTGAATGGGAAAAAGCGTGACAACGCATGGATGTGGTAAATCACGGTTTCGTTGTTGTGTGTGTTGGTTGATAGGTGACGGTTAGTTGTTTTCTCTTTTGTTTCTGTTTTAATCATTATCAACGGAACGGTCTGTCTTGTTGCAGGGCTGTAAATGGCTTGAACGGTTTCGAACTGGAAAACTGCCGGATGAAAGTTGAAACTGCGGAACAGAATGTGCGGAGCGGAAGGCGCGGGCGCCCCGGCGGCGGTCGCGGCGGCGGCGGTGCGACAGGCGGCGGTTCTCGACCCACCGATTTCCCCTTGCGACTGTTAGTACAAAGCGATATGGTCGGTGCAATCATCGGTCGCCAAGGCAGCACCATCCGCCTAATAACACAACAGAGCCGTGCGCGAGTCGATGTGCACCGCAAAGACAATGTGGGATCACTAGAGAAGGCCATTACTATTTACGGAAACCCTGAAAACTGCACGAATGCATGCAAGAGAATACTCGAAGTTATGCAACAGGAGGCCAACAATACTAATAAAGGGTAAATATTATCATTGTGTTATTCGAACGTAATTGATATGTGTTTTATACTACCCCAAATAGGAGTAATTATAACTGTATTTATTTTGTTATGTGATGATTTTTACTCGTGAGTGGAGTAGCGATACTGTATGGGACTGACTCGCTACCATGGTTTTGGTTAGCGAGTTTTGTGATCAGCTCTTGACCGAGAGGCCCACGTGACAGCGTCGAATCCTGATACATTGATCTTTGTGGTCGTAGTCATTTTCGGATTGGACTGCGCTTATCAGAAATAACAGTGACAGTCACTGTTCTGAGCTATCCAAAAAAAAATGACAATTTTTGAAAAGTTTAACCTACTGTTTAGTGTAAAATAATGATTATTTTTTATATGCCTGTTTAGTTTTATGATGTAGAACATAAAGTGAGGAAAATTAATTAAAAAATTTAAAATGTGGCAGCCGCCATTCTTAGTAATGGCAAGGGTTGAAACCCTTTTTTGAACCCCAAGTTGAAACTGAGATATCTTGATAGAAAATACCTTATATTTTCCATTGGATTATATCTTACCGGGAACTTCATCGGACATTTAACTTGTAATAATATTGTATTATAAAAATATGAAATATTGTTTTGTATTCTACATGAAAGGTTGAACGGTTTCTAATGACAATTATTATAAACAATATATGAGTGTTCTTTAGCAATTATTACTGTATTCTACCAATTTCAGTGAAATTTGCCTGAAAATTTTGGCTCACAACAATCTGATTGGCCGCATCATCGGTAAGGGCGGGAACACCATAAAGAGAATCATGCAAGAGACCGATACCAAGATCACTGTGTCGTCTATAAACGATATCAACAGCTTCAACCTGGAGCGCATTATTACCGTGAAGGGGTCCATCGAGAATATGGCTAAAGCGGAGTCACAGATCTCGGCGAAACTGCGCCAGAGCTATGAAAATGATTTACAGGTACATTTTGTTAGTCATTTACTAACTGTTTACACATACATACAAATATGCACAGTCGCACACAGCCCAGACACACACGTACACGTGCACAGACACACGAACGTTGAATTCATCTTCTACCGATACAAAAATGTATTGAATAAGTAAACCCAGTCAGATAATTGTATAAACTAGAGCTGTGCCCGAGGAAAGGTAATAATTTTAGCCCCATGGAACAGTTTGGTCTCACTGAAGAGTACCTTATGGGCCTTTGTCTGTACTCCTGCTGATGAAAAAACAAACACACATTGCCATTTACTTATTAGTATGTATAACCTTGATATAATTTGGTGTAAGTCTGAATCTAAGAACGGTTTCAGGTGTTGGCGCCGCAGAGTATAATGTTCCCCGGCCTGCATCCCATGGCAATGATGTCCACCGGTCGCGGATTCTGTGGTGCCCCACCACCGTTCCCGCCCCCCATATACGCCCCATTGGCTGGACAGGGGGCACAACAGGGCGCCGGTGATTCGCAGGTAACTAGAAAGGCGATATCTTACTTATTAACTTCTGTACATGTTATATTTTAATGAATATGTTTTTATAACTTTTTTCAATACAGCTTTGCTCCTATCGTTAGTAGCGTGATGGTAAATAGCCTAAAGCCTTCCTCAATGGCTGCATCAAATACAAAAAGATGTTTTGAAATCCGACTTGTGGTTTATAAGATTATTAGTGCGTTCATACAAACTTTTCCGCTTTATTGTAATACTAGTTTTACGTGCGGCTTCGCTCGCGTTAATGGTGATTTTGTCCAACAAATCTGATGACGCAACAGAAATTGTCAGACAAAGTTTAGCTTTCCTTTTACCCTATTTCCAGTAAGGTTTTCGCTAGAAAAAGTAACCTATCACCTTCTTCAGCTTAGCATATCCATCTCTAGATTCATCTATCCATCATAATCGATCCGGCGGATTAGATGTGAAAACGTAAGAACACAAACACTTTCGCATTTATAATTTTATTAAGGATTAATTAATATAAATGTATTTTTCTTTTTTTTTTTTAATTACGGATTTATTTTCTCTCAGTCCCATCGTACTCTGACCTCTTACCATATTTACACAAAATTCTATAAAATCTTGGTTTCTGCCAAGATGACCAGATTTATTACATTAAACTTGAACTGGTCTATGTCTAGATTTATAGAATTTTTGTTTTTATTATAAACATACCAATACCATTCAATAGTTAACGTAATAGGTTACTTGTAGCTCGTAAGTGCACTGACCTCTCTCTCTCTATTTTTGTCGCGTGTCAATGCACTTTAATTCTTTCCTTCCGCATAGAAGTTCTTTTCTCCTTTGAACTTTTTAATGCTTTAAACAGTAAGTAATCTTCTGTGGTAATAAGGAAGGCGTTTAGGTTCGGTCATACGTCAATAAAAAATATTATCGGGTAACTCTGGTGCGGTTTACTGCACCGATGCGTTGAGTAACTCGAACATGCATGATGGTTTAGTAAAATTTTACGCTCGAAGGGGACCGTAAAGCTGTGACGTCATGCGATCCTGTGATCACTCGTGTCTGTTTAGTTCAGGCAGTGAGAAAATAAATTAATCGTTTGACTGTGGGGTGTTCATGTTGACATAATTATGCTTTAACCACTTACTAGAAACAAAAATTTAAGGGATTTTCTTTTGAACGTAGACAAACCGTAGCTGTCTAATTATAAAGACAATAATGTGTTACTAGTATTGGTATATAAAAGAGTTGCTGTGAACGCGACTTATCGTAGAACTAAGAATTATTTAATATTTTTTTGCCCGTCTTTGTATCTTTTTCACTATAGCCTGGCTCCTACTGGCCGTAGCGTTATGTTAAATAGTCTAAAACCTTCCTCAATGTGATTGCGCTATCAATATCGAATATTAATATTTAAATGCGACTGGTAGTTGCTAAGAAAACCGCGTTGACATAAACAAACTTTTCCGCTTTATGATATTAATATAGATAGTAAAAATATTTACGCGACTGTCATACAAGGAAAAATGTTCACATAACGGTTGTAAAAAGCTGCGCTCGATACGTTTGTAATAAGTGAATTGACGCATCCGGCGCAGTAAACCGTCTCGGTGCAATTGAACGGCGGAGTGCACTGCTTCCCGTGTCTAAAGTAAGATTGATTAGAAGTATCAATAAGCGGACTAATAAAAATTATTTAACTTTCGTTAAGTCTTGTACGCGCGTATATAGCTTGTTTTGATATATTTAGGTACACGTTGAGATACGCTGATATATTTATTTTATTCTTGTGTTCAAAAATCGGCCGACGTTTCTCTTGTCAGATATGTAACGCATAGTAATAGGCGCGATTGTAAAATTCACGACATACGTCGTGGGTTTGGTAACACAATAATATATACGCAGTAATTATTTATCCTCGAGGAAATCCGATTATCCTGAAGCTATTCCCGCGTCAAGTCTTCCCACGCGCTTTGCCAATCCTTTCCTTAATAGTACCAGGCTCATGGCTTTTTTCTTTTTCTTTCAAATAGTATAGAAACTATAACAAGCTATGATAGCTCAGTGGTAGCGTGTAGGAATGCCTCGTTATGAGACGTGAGTTCGAATCTAACCACCTACAATGAGCTTGAGCTTTCGGTGAAGGAAAACATCGTGAGGAAACCATAACATTCTGGTAGGGCGATTTCTAATGCCCGCCTGACTAGCTACCACCGTCAAGTTGAAAATCTGCCGCCAAATATCATTGGGTGTGTTCCGGCAGTTGCACTTGAAATCCAGTCCTTTCTATAAAAGGCGAGCAAATGTACCTGCGATTCCGCTGGTGTTGTGGGTGTCCATGGGCGGCGGTGATCACTTAGCATTAGGTGACACGCTTGCTCATTTGCACCGTATTCCACATTTTTTTTATTTACTGTCAAAAGCGCTCTGCGCTTGTAGTCGAATGTCTTAGGCGGTTTAACATTTTGAAGATATTTCGCGTCATATTTACACTGAATTACATATATCTTTAACAAATTATAATAGATCTAAACCTTGATCATTAATCAGTCTGTCTATTGATCTAAACGGCACGGAAATCCGTTGAGTAGTTTTCGAGTTTATTGCGAACAGACGTTTTAGTAATGTGTGTGAAATCATTTTGACGTTACGGTTAAGTCCACAACATACGGAGCTATAATATATATTAATGTAAATTATAGCTAGGTATATTACGGTATATTCTCTATATTAATCGGCGAGTGGCTACAGATGCAGCTATAATGTATATTTTTATTACGTCACCAGAACATGTGGACAGATATAAAGGTATATTTTGGTATATTTGAAGAACATAATGTAATTTTTCATCTGTAATTTGTGTGCGCGGTGAACATAGCTAGTTAGATCCATTATACGATATCTAAAATTAGAACACTCTTTATTAAGAATGTAGCATAAATACGTGCTTATGTAACGACGGCCGCAGAGCTAACGACTGCAAAAATATATATTAATTCATAGCCGCCGTTTGTAGCAGTTTACTATACCGTTTAATATAGTTAACTATATTAATATATATTATAGCTCCGTCTGTTGTGTATACGAGACAGATGGATGCTATATGTTTACTATGTGTTTTATATGGATGTTTTAAACCATGTGGACGTTACGGTTACAGGAGACAACTTACCTGTACATCCCGAACAACGCCGTGGGTGCTATCATTGGCACAAAGGGGTCATACATACGCAATATAATCCGATTCAGCAATGCGTCTGTGAAGATTGCCCCGTTGGAGCTGGACAAACAAGCTGCCGAGAGCCAGAACAACGCTCAGCAGGAACGCAAGGTGACCATCGTCGGGAGTCCCGAAGCTCAGTGGAAGGTGATCATTATTTAATTATTATAAAGTATCTTTGTAATGCATGTTTCTTAACCGTTTCTCTATTGCGAACCTTTTTAGGAAAAATCGTAAGCGACAATTGCCCCTTTTACACGAGTGATTTTTTTTCAATCTCCTAATTAAAAAGTAGTTATGATATCCTTATAAAAAAATACTTCTTGTTCATAATTATTCTGTGTATTACGGTCTATTAACATAGTGGTAATAATTTAAACATAATTTTAGGAGGTTAATAAAAAAAAAATTTTTGGCGCTTACGATATATTTCCTGTAGAAGCTCGATTTAAATATCCAATGACGCCTCAGTTGTAGTGTATGCGAACATCTCGTCGATGGATATGACTTCAAAACCCTGTATATAAACCTCATAAACTTTATGTGAAGTAAAATATGGCGGTTCGGCTTTTTCTAATGTCCTCCTAGCTACCACTTTCAAGTCGAAATCTGCTGCCAAATACCTGTTGGTATGTTCCGGCAGTTGCACTTGAGAACGAGTGGCTCCACTAGGCTTAGCCTGTCTAGAATCTCTGGTCGAATTGCCACTTAATATGTGGTGAGATAATAGCTAAACTTTAAACTTATATCTAAAAAAAAAAGATTGAACAAATGGTTATTTCACAATATTTATACGAATAAAGCGACTTACAAATTTATCACTTAACACTTTTATGAAAAATAATTTAATTATTTTAGCCCTCTGTTTTGTTGTAATGTTTATAGAACTGTTTAAGTAATCCTAAATTTATCAATAGTGCCTTGTAAGTAGTAACGCTAAACGTTAGGTCATTTTCTTTTTTGCCATATATTTGCATATCTGAAAATCTATTAGCTGGCCTATTAGATCTAATCATGTAGTTTCTGGAAGGGAATAATCCGACCACAACTTCACGCATCGCTTTCACACATACGATGACTTTTCTGGATAAATATTGTTCTATATTAAATTCGAGCTTGGTATAAACATTTACAAAATGCTATGTCCAATTTTGATTGTCAGAGTAGTAATAGTAACATTTAATTTCAATTGTGCAATAATAAATGAGCATAACTGAGATAAGGATATATTACCTACCTCCTTTTTGTTAGTGTAGTGAATAAATCCATACGTAGATCCAGTAGCATAATATGTTGGACAGGATAAGATAGGGTCATATGGAATGCACTGCTTGAGAAAGATATTTGAAAAGACTACTAATCCTGCAGTCCTCCTTTTTTTATTGTACAAGAAGACCTACGTTCACACTGCATATCAGATTTCTGAAAATACTAGATGATACCCCATATAATTTATATTAAATATTTTTGATATCTTATAACGTATTTTACGTCTGTTAATCGATTTAATTCATTGTCATCGTGATTGGATTTTCTTGTTGTCGTTTTATTGATTATCGCCAAAAATTCTGAATATGTCGCATTGTACATGCATAGTTTTTAGCTTCTTCATAATATGTTTATAATTCACTATGAAATTGTTGCCGTATACAACAGCAGTATTGTAGTTACGCCTTTTATTAGACTCTTGGACATTAATAATTGCTATATGACATTTATTAGGAATAACATAGTTTAATAATTAATTTAAAATCCATTACCTTTTATATATTAGCAGTACTTATTATTATATTATTACCTTTTTATATTAGTAGCGTAGATATAGGTAACAATTTTTCTGGTATTTTTTTATTTTGGTTTAAAGTGTGATGACGTACGTCTCTGATATCTGATATGTTTGATTGATATGTATGATTAGTTATTGTTGTAAATTGTACGTATACTATGACAGTTTTTTTTTCAATGTGCTGACAATCAATATGACAGCAAGCACAAAAAGATTATGATTTCAATTTATGAACATTTTCATTGTCCCTGAATATATCACAGTTTTATTTATTTGGACCCGTAGTTTACATGTCGTTTCACCTCGAATGTGCTGCGTGATTCTGGTGTTATGAAATAATCAAGGTCGGATTTACATGAAAAGTCACTTTTCTTATGTCACCTTGAGTCACTTATGAAAGTCCCTTTCATCTCTCGCGTTGGTCTTAACCCCAATACATTGTTATGTTTGTTTATACGATGTCATGTGCATAAAATTTCTCCTTATTGTCAGTCCCCCGTTTTAGACACCTATTGATCTTGAGGCCGAAGGTTGAAGCCTAGTTACCCATAAGAAACCTTTTTAAATTGATAATAGCTGAGTTGGTAGTGTGTATGTGTACGCCGCGTCAAGGGACGTCAGATCGAATACATCTACAATGAGCTCGAGCTTTTCGGTGAAGGAAAAAATTGACCTTAACATACATGAACGATAAAATGATTATAGGGCTTTTTCTAATGCCCGCCTGACTAGCTACCACATTCAAGTTGAAAATATACCGCCCAATACCTTTAGATGGGTTCAGGCAGTAGTACCTGAGAGCCGTATTTAATATCAAGTGAAATTGTCGTTATAACGCTAAACCTATAAATTATAAAAAATATATATTCTTTATACATACAAAAAAAATCCTGTGCCATGACATTCGTTCACGCTAATCACCGAAAAAGGTAAATGATAAAAAAAAACCAGTGTGTCTATTGCTCTTTACTTCCGTCCGCCTCGCCCGATTACACTTTTGGTGACGCTCTCTCGTCACGCATTCACCAGCGTGCTTCCCAAGTCAAGTGTGCGTAAAGAAGTTTTACTTCAAAAATCGATAACTTTCGTTAAATATTCGAATTTGTGACCGTCCGCAGGCTCAGTATCTGATTTTCGAGAAGATGCGCGAGGAGGGCTTCATGTCCGGCTCGGACGATGTGCGGCTAACGGTCGAGATAGTGGTCGCGTCGTCGCAAGTGGGCCGCATCATCGGCAAGGGCGGGCAGAACGTGCGCGAGCTCCAGCGCGTCACCGGCTCGCTGATCAAGCTGCCGGAGCAGTCGCACCAGCAGCAGGGCGCCCAGCAGCAGGACCACGACACCACCGTGCACATCGTGGGACCATTCTACAGCGTCCAGGTATGACATAACAACAAACAAACAAACACGCACCGTCCCCGCTAACAAGTAACGAGCCTTTTCAGGAAAAACATTGTTAGCGATGATTTGCGCATTTTACAGGAGAAACATAGAAAGTTTTCTTCTTTTTTATTCTTGGCAACTTCGTCTGACTATTACTGGCAATTTCAAAGAATAAGATTTTGCCATTTCGGGCCGACAATACTATCTTCAAAAATATCTACTATCATGTTCCGAATGATTATTTATAATCCACTTCACTTATGCTTTTCAGCTGCACTACATTACGTAAAATGTCACCTTAATTTACACAATATAGGGCTAAATAATCAAATATATGAATTAAAATTAAAATCACAACATGACTGATCAAGATCCCGCCAAAAACCCCAAAGAAAGCTTTATTCATACATCACACGACACAAATATTATACACATTAGGGATGTTACGGCGCTTGGACGCCGGATTCCGAAAGGTCGGAACTCCGACTTTAGCTTCGGTACCTTTGAATTGAAAGTTATAACGGAGATTGCATAGCAATTAGTAGCTGCGGCTAGAATAAGTACCTACGTACAAAATTTAACTTGTAGCTCTGTTAATTGCTTGATTTTTTGAAGAATTTCTCTACAGGCCCTTCCCCAAAAGTTTTATACAAGATACCACATTTCGTTGCTAGTTACAATTCCTAGTATGAAAAAATATTATTAAATATATAATTTATTTATTTAACACATCTGATTTCTTCTCTACCTCTATGTTTCGCATCCGGCTCCGGTATACCGCTCACTTCCGTAACATCCCTATTACACATGATAATAACAAAAATAAAAGATATAAAAATTAAAAATAACTAAATATAACTAACTAAATGAAAACAACGTATGGTGTGGATACATTGGTATCAGTCTCAGTATAAAGTTATACTGTATCAGTGCAGTGCTGGTATTCTGACTGGACCCTCTGAAGGCGATGTCACAGACATCAGTAGAAATTAATAAATATAGAATATGAACAGTATATATAGTGCATACCAATATTGGTAATACATGAAAATAATAATATAACACAAATATACAAAATATTGAAAAAAATAATAATAAGGACTATTTACATACTTAAGAGGTTCATGTGAAACTACCAATCTGTTCCTGTAGTAAAATCTTTTTATAGTTTATTTTAAATAAACACGAATTGGCGAGAGTTTTTACATTCCTAATAAATAGCACTAAGAATATCTTTATAATAAAACATGTCTTGTTCACAATTAAAACCAGTGATCTATTAAAATAGTGGCTGTTAAATATACTGTTTCTAATTGATATTTTTGGTAGAGAGATATTTTTAAGAGGTTACAATAAGAAGCATTAATATTTTTGACGCTTATGTTTTTTCCTGAAAAGCCTTGATATGTATCGAGGTTTATAAATTTGTCAGTTTACGAAGCGGGCTGTGTTTTATATTTTTACTTCTTAACTAAATTCGTTTACACGGTAAATTTTTGACATCGCATATACACGAAGTTTCGGGATATTTATCGGTGCTTACTAACGTACGTGTAACGGTAATAAACGAAAGAAAAAACACGCAATTATAAGTTTGTTTCACTGAAATGATTCTATCAGAAAAATTGTCGA
The DNA here is from genome assembly GCA_039707435.1 of Actias luna. Classification (NCBI taxonomy): domain Eukaryota; kingdom Metazoa; phylum Arthropoda; class Insecta; order Lepidoptera; family Saturniidae; genus Actias; species Actias luna. Next base: position 18,017,522 of record JAZHAC010000001.1, on the reverse strand, counting down.
CGTCAAATGACTATTGAACACATCGGTTGAAGACTTGAATAATTCAACATAGTACCACCAGTTGCGTTTGTTGAAGCCTTGAAGAAAATATATTGAATGCCATGTGATGGCGAACTTGAAATGTGTAAAACATGGTTCAACTAATTCTTGAATCGAATTCACTAGAAGAAGATAAAAGATTAACATTACGTGGTGGTCGAGATTTATACAAGAAGAAGTAAAGAAAAAGGAAAACATCTTCATTTATCAATATTTCTGGAACGTTATTACTGGATTACCCTGAATGATCGTACTATTAGTAAAATAATTGTCTGTGCGAAATTTGTGTTAGGGTTTGACTGACTGTATGATGTTGTATGAGTTGTATGAGAATTGTATGAGATGCGTGTGTAAAAATAACATGTAGTTACAAGTCCACTGTGTGATTATATACTGTATATGTATATAATTTTTTATGAATTTACTAAATATATTTATTAAATAATGAAGATTTGTGCTGGCGCATCTTCTACTACACAAGCTTTCTCAACAAGATAAGTATTATAAATTTAAGTGTTTTAAATATCATTTGCAATGCGAAATAACTGTGTGTAGGTTTTGTTTTCTTTTTCTTTTTTTTTTTCATACAAAGGAAAACTCATTAAGTGTGCTGCGTATTCGTTATGCCGCGTTACTTTTATATATTTTAATTAAACTATTTTCTTGTTTTTTTTTTAGTTTATATGTTTTAGATAGATTTCGAAACACAACGAAGTGTTTTGTTGAAATGTCACTTAGTGAGTTTGACCGTTGATGGACGTGATGTTAATTATTTAAAAATTAATTAATAAACGACTCACTGTGGCATAATCAGCTGTTTACGTTTTGTAGCGATCATCAGAAGCCGGTTGAAATGAGAGGACTCCGTCGAGAGACATGTTTAATGTACGATCGGACAATACGTGCGAGTTAAGAAAAAGCGCAATACGATATCCAGTTGTTTTATATCTGGTGACGCATCAATATAGGTGAGTTACACTTCTAAATATTTGTGATAAACCAAGAAAAAAAAATGCGATTGTGTGTTTATGTTTTTGTTTTTTATTATTGTTTAGAAATAAATATATACATTTAAAACTATCTTTGATTTTTACGTCTCTCTTGATACATTGTATCTCTATTATTGTGATGGACTTTTGTAACTACATGAAAATTTTGTAATATTTTTTGTGTGAATGAATGTGGTATGAAAGTTTTGAAAAGTGGATGGATGTTTATGTATTTTATTTTCTACGGTCAATAATTTAGTATGGTATTGTGACCGTAGTTATATGAAACTGGTGAAATTGGGCTTGCGTATAAATTTACAGGAGTACCTTATTTCAAAAGGTTTTTATTTCAAAAGGAGTTTTAGGTCATAGTGGACAAACGATAATGTGAATCCTCGAAGCTCATCAACATTTTAAATTGTAAATAATGTATTATTTGTTATTAGTGAAGCGGCATTTAAAGTTTGATATAATTTAATATATTAAGTATCACAGGATTTTTATTATTTAGCTGAAGTTCTGTTTACAAATTAACTATTCTTTCCTTAATAGTTTGACTTCCTATGTTCATATATGAAAATTGGTTTTTTTCTATATTTAACCTAAGATCTTTAGTTTTAGCATATTTTGTTACAACCTCGAGAGTTAGGTTGGAATCTAACAATTAATAGTTTGTGATGATGGAAAATGGCTTGAAATGCCTAGTAAATTGCCGGGGTTATTTTTTCTTCTGTTCGCTAGGTTAGCGTATTAGCATCTTTGGTTACTTATCAGTTATCAGTTAAAATTGGTAGGAAAATACTAAACATGTTATGAAATGTTATGGATATGAAAGTAAATTTAGAGCAGTTACTTTTCTGTGTTAAAGAAAAAAAATACGAATCAAAAGACGAATAGTTTTGTAAGTATATTTAAAGTTTTTGTAATATGATTGTCTTCTACAATATTTCGTCGCATCGTGAAATAATTCGAATCGTAGAATCATTTATACCTTTTGTAGATAATATCATTAAAACCTTTTCCATAAAGAAATTTTTTTTTTTAATTTCCATAATGATTGGTCAAACGATATTGACGTGTAGACAGATTATATACATATTTAATTGTAGTATTGTCTCCATCACCAACTAGTAGGTAGGGAGGACGCACAGTACAATCTTGTCTCGCCTGCCATGGCACAGTACAAACCAAATTTAGTTTCCACATCCCAAAGGGGATCAGTTAGTACTTTAGCTTTTTCTATTTTTATTAATAGCTAGTACCGCGTTCGATTTTCGGTCGTTCGGTCACTAGTGACACCCTTGCGCTAGTTACCTGTCGGTCTCGAGTGCCCTCCGCGCTCGCCCCCCTAGTTCAGGTGGAGCTGTAAAAGCCCATCAGCCTAACAGTGAGGTCCCATAAAAAAAAAAAAAAGTGTCTCCAATTTCAACGGATATCTATAAATCAGGTTTTAAGTTGGCAAAAGGTTTTGTTCGTTGTCTCCTATACATGTACTGTCCTTTCTGAAATGAGCTTATTTTTATGCTTTTCGGTTTCCTTTACGTTTATTTTTAAAAGTAAAATATGTTTTTATATGTTATTTTTTTTCTACACTCTAGAAACATCGTTTGTTTCTAATAGAAACACTGACAGGCGTGTTTGAGTTTGCTACTTAGACAGTAATGAACCTGAAAAAAATATCCTACCTTATAATAATAATAATATTTACTTATTTTTTTAATTACACATCTCCAGTTTTGTTAGTAAATTTAGTCCACATTAGTCCACATACATACTATAGTACATACATATTAAATGAAATTTTTAATACTGTGTTTACGTTTATCAGCGGATTGCATAGGTGTACACACTTTTTATTTAAATTCGTTCAGTGATAAAAACATACTGTTCGGTCTATCTGACAATACCACCTTTAGGACACCAATGGAACTACTACACAATCGCAACATCAAGGAATGTGCGTGTTCATTTTTTTTAATATGAGAAGTTTCAAAAACGTCAAAAAAATTCGTACCAATATTGTAGGAACCATTTTATGGTGTAAACGCAGATGAATATAAACAAAATACGGGCATTTCATCCATAAACATTCTATAATAGATTGTTTGTTTTATGAGGCACTAGCGAAATGCTTCATGTCCTATGTTATTATGATTCTGTGCGTAGTAACGTGACGCGTGATTGTGTGGCGGCAGTGATTGACGAGCTGTGTCTTTTGTGTTTCACGTTGTGCAGTCGGCGCAGCGTCGCATCCGCGCGATGGTCGCGCAGTCGAGCGCGCCCGGCCGCCGCCGCGCCGTCCAGCCGCCGCCGCTGCCGCCGGTGCAACAATAGACCGACGCCCCCCTGCCCGTACAGTCTCTGCAACGTCCCAGCGCGCCCCCGCTACTGTACCACCACCACCACCACCACCTCCACTACCACCGACAAGAGCAAGAACAACAACAACAACAGTACTACCATCACGAGCAACACTACCAATACCACCAGCCGCAGCAACACTACCAGTACCAGTACCAGCAACTCCAGCCGCCGCTATCGCCGCAGTCGCCGCAGCAGGAACAGTCGCCGCCGCCCCCTCCGTACTATTACACCGTAACACAAGCACGGGTCAAACGCACTGTACGTATTCGAACTTTTATACCGATGTATATGGTACCGCGCGAACCGCCGAACCCCGACGGCGGGCCATAGACTTGTCGGCGTACCGTATGTCCAAATGTTGTTGTTGACGTAATTAAAAATATGTAGTGAATTTGTAATTAAAAGAATAAAAATGACTATTGATAAATACATATTTTATCCCCGGGAATTATCTATGTTGATGATAGGTAATATTTAAATTTATATAATTGATTACATATAATAATATTATTCATATACACGACTATTTTTAACCGATAATGATTGTTATATATTTGTTTTTCATACCGTTATTCCGCTTTCATTATACACAATTGTCATAGATATACAATGCAATAGTTGCAATAGTTGATGATTATGTTATCTATACACAAGTTGATAATAGCGATATATACCTATATATGTAAGTGGCACACAGTTCTTATACACAAACAAGAAGTGAATTAATATTTTGTTTTGTTATAATGTAATAGATTAATCTGTTATACGTCACTCACTACTTACTACACTGTATACTGTTAATAGATGATTATTTCAAAGGGTGTGTGGGATGTACCGACCACGGAACGGATAATAAATAAACATGTCATCGCTTTAACGAGGAGGCTCAATGGACTAACTGAAGCTTTGCACTTTATAACACATATTACATATATATATATTTTTTTCTATTTTACGATACGTTTCTTTTAACGATTATACGGAGTTTCTGCATTCTGGTCGGAATGCGTGTTGCATTACAATTTTGTACAAACTGAAGTGTAAGCTGAGTGTTTAGTAACTGATCCAAAGAGATGAGACGCCGATTGCTTGTCGCATTGGCATATGAGTATATTTTGAGACACTTGGATTAGTGTCGTGACTTTCGGCGTGGCGCCGGGCGGACTCTATCCTGCGTATAGCCGGGTGAGCCGTAATCTGCCGCGTCCGTACCACTGTTGGTGATTTAATCATTAACAGTTGGTCTAACTAACAACGGATATACATATTTTTGATATATAATGATTAAAAAAATATATCGTTGAGTGAATTTTAAATAAGCGAGAGAGAAAGAACAAGTGGACTTTGAGGTTTTAATTTGTAAGTGAAGAACATCTGTTGATCGTTTTCTTTTTTAATTTTGTTAGCTTTATTATAATGATAATGTTTCTCATGTATTGACGATGATATGGTTGAGACGTGAAAGTAATCGATCGGGCTACCTGTATTATGTCGTGCGGTGTGCGCGCGCGCGCGACTGTCGGTACTCGTATTAATTGAACTTTCAATGGTGGTTTTATTAATGAACTGTAAGGATTTGCGTTATAATTGTGCCAAGAGAATATTTAAATGTGAGGAGATTAAGATTTAAGTGAATAATAATAATAATATCAAAATTAAAATGAAAAATGCTTAGATATTTATAATATTTATAAATGTGTGATACAGATGAATAATAATAATATATGGAAGTTTTTTTTGGCAAAAGTGTTTATTGAGAATGTATATTTGCATTCCTATTTTCCATGTTCTCGACTTGAGGTAATTTAGATCCTAAATCACAATTTTCTCGTAAATAGGCGCCGCGCGAGTTTGAAGCCAGGCGTTTTGCGCATGTCTCTTCCTCTCGCGACACTTTGTCGACTTTAATTAAAAAATCATGTTGTAATATATTTCGTATCCCAAATGCATCGAAATAATTCTCATGTCGATAATCATGTGACAGTCAATTTTTTTTTTTTTTTTTACCGCATAGTGTACTGTACTATGCTCCAAACGTTTTCAGGGGGGCGATGCGTACAAACCTACGTGTTTACAATATTTTTTTGTACAAATTAAAATTTGTACAAACAGCAACAGGTTCCGTTTTATATATATAAAAGAGGTGCGCCTAACATTGTCATGATGGTTTAATTGGTTAGAATTTTGACATGCTACAGCTTAATGTTTAAAAGGTTGCTGCTGGTTTTCTTATAAATACCTGTTCCTTGAGAAATTGCTCGGAAGGGGGAATATATTAACACATTTGCCGCATTTTCATAATTGTTTCCTTTTTTTAACAATTACTCTCGATGACAGTGATCTTTAACATCCGGTATTAACGTTTTATTTCTAAAAGTAAACATGTCTATGAGAAAAGGATTCAAGTATGAAGTGTCGCTGGTTAATATGGTTAAAACTTAATTTGTTCTCGGTCAACTTAAGATAGTTAAGTCTACAGAGATAAACTTAGTTTAAACTTTTAATCAATTAAACATGTTTTACTCTTCATTAACGCTCTTTTATGTAAAGCGGACATTTTAGTTTTTAAACACTTCAACGGTTTTACTTATAAAATAGAAATAAAAATATGTTTACATGTTAAAATATATTAAAACTCAATCGATAACTGGCCATTTTGTATTGCTTCCACATATTATTTTTTTTATTACTAACAAATTTAAACATTTTACACGTCCGTATGGGTAATTGGATAATTACTTGTATTTACGATTTTTCTAATGAATTGTTGTAATAAATATGAATCAATTGGAAATAAAATGAAACAAATTCTAGTTCACGGTGATTACAAACTAACGAGATGCGTTTAACAATGAATTTGTGCTTTTAGTTTCGTAACGGATCGCTTTTGATGTGGACCTTATCAGCTTTCAACACGTGTATATTTATATATTTTATTATAAAAATTAATTAAGTTAGGTAAAAAAAAAAACTGACTATTTTAAAAGCGATTACAATACAATCGAATGAGAATGTTACATTTTGTGTTGATGTTATAAAGAGACAGTGTTTATACTAATAACAAGTCGTTTTGCAGACGGGTAATAAGAATTGGTATTATTAACCCATAAGCCGTTCAAAGTCTATACTCGTAAGAAGTGTTCGAATTAATGTTTGATGTTAGACCGGTGACTACATTTGATTTAAGATGCACCATCATTCATGAAGGTGTAATACAGTTGAATATGCGTTTTGGGAGCTGTGAGCGGTCATATTGAACACTATTGTTTTCTGTGCGGTCACTTTAATATATTCCAAACTACCGAATCAACAGACGGCACAGTGAAATGTAACGTAATAACGTAATTTGTAATTTCACAGCCGCTACTTGTGTATAAAACTGTATTAACCCATTAACGCCGTTTTTACATTACTTTTTAAAAGAGATGTTCATTTAGGTGTATTAAAAGTAAAGATGATTTAAAAATATATGCATAATACTTGCTTTTGTAATAACAGTTCGTGATCATATGAACTAGTGAGGCGGTAGGACATAAAAAAAGTAATTATAGTATGTTTTTATGACACGTATAAAACACAAAAATTAAATGAATACACGAATAAACGGCAGAATAATATAACGATAAATATATATTACACTTGGTATGTAAATGAGCAAAATAATTAATACATTATCCCGCGGCTTGACACTTGATATATTCAGTTCCTACAATACTTTTGCATGTGACTGAACGACATTTATGCCTATTGCAAGGCTTTACTAAATGTACAAAATTATCAAGACTTATATCATCAGGTACTCTTACTGATATATTGCTAAATACACAAGCTGAAGGTCGAGCAGATCCTGTTGGTGGATTTTAAATTATTTCTATATGACATATAATTTGCATCATATAAAATAAAATTTCCTTTTTTTTTTCAACTAATAACTTGTTTCTGATTTTTTTTAAATATTTTGATGTAGCTTCAATATCTTCAAGTGATTCATCGTCTCTTTTGACTGGCTATCTCATAATAATTAATGAGAATAATGAATTATTTTAAAGAAATGTATTTTATCTAGATATTCAATTAGGTCTCCAGTTCTAAATCAATAAAATCACTTGTGCTCGGTTCTATTGTCAATAAATGATGAATTAAACATCTCGAGTCATTCTCAATCATATCGCCCGTATTCCTAATCATATCTTAACAAGTTGTTAAAAGAATAGACAAAAAATGTTGTCGGAACTTGATATACATAATATGCACGTGTGAGCCGTGATCCTATGAACACGTACTGCGCTAATGGGTTATTACATAATATGTCGTGATTGGTGATATTTTGAAGTGACTCGCAACGGTCGATGGAAATAACTTGCATTTTAACATTATAATCGTCACAGCGGTCCGTACCCGTTTAACTTGTTACATAATTACATTAATAATCATGTAAAGTGACAAACTTAACGAATAATTATTATATTTGACATGTGACATAAAAACACCTATCGAATCAAAAATTGTATCATATGGATATTATGTTAAATAGTTATGTTGAAGTAGCGTCAATACCTTTGCCTACAGTGAAATAATTACAATTCAAACATAGTATATTTTTATAGATTCCAAATCAATGATATTATTAACACAGTCTTTAATTCCACTGACGTAACCATCCAAGACTGATATACGAAATACCTTTAACGTTACATAGTGTGTAGCGGGACATAGCACAAAATACCTTCACGATCGAAATAACGTTGATAAATATAGTGACACAGCTTGTCCGTAAAGTTTACTGACACCGGGTCTACCTATATTGATACATCTATCGCGTGTCAATGAATAAATGACATTAAAGTTGAATAAAATGAATTCCCAGTTAATTTTTCGCGGTGCTTTTACAATTTAACGTCTCTAGACAAAGGAGTATGTCTTATGTTACTGAGTTGAGCACCTGGAAAATGTTCATGAATGATATTATAATACCGCTGTTTGTTAAATCATTACGGGAAGTAAGATCTTTATTAGTAATAATGATTGTTCAGCATGAAATTTTTAACATTCCAAATAGAAAACAGAGCCAACTTTGCGTTGCTGAATATTCAGTTCCCAGTTGATTTGTTGGGAAACGTTTAACTGGAGAAGATATCTGTGATTCGGACTGAATTTGTTATGCGGCATTTCTGTATTTTCTCTATTCTTCTCTAGTTATTGTAATGTTCCATCCGACAGTATCCGAATTCGATGTCTCTGTGTCATCCACATGGCAGTATCTATACGCTGGCACTGTTGCCCGATATGCGAGAGATGCTAGATAGTAGGGCGACATTATTTAATAGTGTCCGGCGTATTGGATGTTTAGGATCCGCTTACAGTATCGGCTATCAGGAAACGTCAAAACGCACTTTCAGTGTACACCAAACGAGAAGTGATGTACATAATAATAATAGACACGTTGTTTATTCCTTCCAAAATGATGCAAATGAAAGAGACGAGGTTTATATTATGATTTGTAATGTTAGGATGCAGAAAAAAAAATAGTTTTTAGTTGATTAATTGTATCGTTGTGAAGTATTTTAAGTTTGGAGAGCAGGCGCGGGCGGCGCTCGGCCACGAGACTGAATTACACCCCGGCCGTAACGCCCCCGCGCCTCTTACTTACATGTCATTTTCGCTAACAATAATAATCATTTTTTTGTTTCATAACGGTTCTACTACTGTTAAATAATAACATTAAATATTTTCTTTCTCATGTGTGTGTAACCATTTTTAGGTGTATGTGCATATGATTGTATTTTTTTTATTATTAAATAATGATGTCTACTTGAGTGATGATAATGATGGATGCTAATGATTTATTACGATTTTTTTTGTCAATTTAGTAATATTATTTTGATTCATTCGCAGTTGATTGTTAACTTTTGCGTTTTATTAGGGGAAAGTTAATGTACACACGGCGCTCTTGTGTTAAATTTATATTTCTTTGTAATGTTCATTTTAGCTCCCCCTCCAGTATATAATATTGATGTATTGAAGTTTTCATCGAGTCTATAATATAAGTGTTTATATATATGTGTATGTATTTATGTACCTTATTCGGAACATAACAGTATATCGATGGTATATAGAAACGGGCGGTTTTGTTTAGTCGGCGGTAGTCTCTGCGCAGGTTTACCGCCGCTCCGGTGCCCCGGTGCTCCGGTGCGCCCCCCAGCACACGTGTCGGTATCGGTGACGCGTTCGTCTCGTCTTGTTTCACGGTCCGCGCACAACTGCACCAACGATGTCTGTTATATTCGATTTAGTGTAAGAGAAGCTGTTATTGTTGCTTCTCATATGGATGTATTAGGGTTCCGATACAGACACACGAGTATTGTTTTTTCTTTTCTTTAATGCAATTTTTTATTCATACAGCTGCCATAGAATGTTCCACCCAAAAGTTATCTTTGATTTTCTACTGTTATTTTATATAATTACATAATTGGTATAAGTTTTGAAACTAATAACTACCTCAATATTACTAAATGGATATGATAATTATCTTTGTGCATGTTTTCGGGAACTGACTAAAAAAAAGATTACGAAATTTCAATATAGTAAGTATATAAGGATGTTATTTTAAACATAGTAACAATAATTGTCAAAATTAGGTTTCTTATCGTAATAAAAATACTGGAATGAGCTTTATTGTCTTTTATTCTGAAAGCCATATTCTTGATGATGTATCTCACTTTTATTTCTTACTATATACGTAATCAAAACATTTGATATAATAAATGTAACATAAATAATCACGGAGACTGCTCAAAGTTCTATGTTGAAAATTGTAAACAGGTCGGCACCCTAATTGCTCAATATTTGCTTTCGAAATGACAAATCTTATTATGTATCAACTTTAATGTGCTTAATCGGTCAACTACTGAGTGGGACTTTTGCTATCGCTTTGCTCTTGCTAAATACGTAAGTAGCAGGCGCTACTATCTGCTAAAATAAAAGGTAATAATATCTTTGAATCAAATACTAATCTTTTAATATTTTTGTGACATTGAAACATACCTTACCTATATATTTTAAAAAAGTGTGCTGTTCAAACTCTATACAAGTGGAACCTTAAACAATCTTAAGCGAACACACTAACACGTGTACAACGTTCGTACCCGGTAAAACACTTAACAATGCCTTCTAGCCAGAGATATTCGATTACTTTTGTAATTAGATTATTAATCTGATTGAAAGTAGTCATAATTAAGTCAATCTTGGTTACATTTAATCATGATTGTTGTGTAATCATTAATCACGATTAAAGTAAACCATAATCAAGATTATATGATTATTTGTATTCAATATTTTAGTAATAGTTTATGCCGCTAACAAATAAAAGCCCGTAGGTATTAGAGCACGAATATGCTTATTACATAAAGTAAAACGAACTTTAGGTGGTTAGTATATAAATAAGTAACCGTTTTCTGTATCTTTATGACAGCAAAACTCTAAAAGTAGTCGATTGATGGTATTTTTTTTTTAAGTCATTGCATTTTTACTACAACGTTATTTTGTAACTATGAGTTTTTATTTTCATACGCCCCCTCGTAGTTCCGGGCAGTGAGCGGGCTGGGGGGTCGGGCATCACTAGAGGTGAACCAATTACTACGCAACTACACGGTGCGCACGCATTCTCTAAACAGACACTACATTGTCATTCAATCCAAGCGTGCGTAAAGAGGATAAACGTATTTTTATTCTGTTACGAACGTTACGTTAATTGACGAATGGGAGTGTTGTGTTGAGTTTGAAGTTGAACATGTACTCATTGTAAGAAATGGCATCAAATTCTTTTTCACTGGATTCGAGTAATTCTGGTTCGCAAATAATAGAATATGATATCTGACACGTTGCCGTGTATTTTTAAGACTACGAATGTAAAAAGAGTGGCTATTTGTAGATATTGTCAGCCAAATGAAGCTATAATTAGTGGCTATAACAATGCCACGTCAAATTTTGTTACTCATCTCAAACGAAAGCATGGAGACGCCGGGGGTGGAGGGCTGATGTAGTAATTCGTGCAATATTACTGAATTGTAGGAGTGTCTGCTCTGTTATCTAAGAAATATGACAGTGAACCCAAAATGTAGTCTAAAACGTAACATAATAACTTATAAAATTTTTGCTACTATTACTACCCTTGCAAATATTACACACATCTCCCTTACTACCAGGGCTATTATCATGAAATGTGACATGAATAATATAGATATAGATTACACGAATAATGTAGTTTACGGCCCGGCGCAGTTACTGGGATTACGCGATCGTAATAAGTAGCATCAGCTAGTTTAATTTAAAAAAGAAACCACTTAATGGTAGATTAATATAAATAGACTCAAAAATTGTATGGTTCTTTAACTTATTAGATGATAATGTCAGGAAATATTTGATTTTCTCGTTTCGTAACCCCTCCGATAACGAATGAGCTTAGGGTTGGCACCCGAATTTTATTTTAAAGTAATATACGTTATTTCGAATGATTATACTCTATAATTTTTCTAGGATTCACTTTGCGATATACAAAAAATGTGTTTTGTGTATTATTAATGTCCATAACATAATCTATGTCTAATGAAATGGCTATATGAAAGAAAAAATATCGTCTCTGTATCTGATAAAAAATGAATTACTTTAGTTTCTGTTACTTAAATATGTACTGTAAAGATGCTTTTCAGAGTACATTCGCTGTGACAATTACTTGCTAAAAGATACTTAGTGTAATGAGAAATACTTTTAAATCCAAATAATAATGTACATTAAATGATAGTTTATTCAAACTTAATGCAATTTTTTTCTACTTTTAATAACAAGTGTACTTTTTCCATTAAAAAGGTTGCATTCCTGGATGACCTTTTAAAAAGTGTAATTTTGTCTTTGATTTGCGTAGAATATGATTCGAACGATAGTACAGTTTCTTATTCAAATTGCGATTTTTTTAACCTTATACTAACACTAACCTGTTAATTAAAATCTTCATTGCATGGGGAGCTGCTCTACAAAAGGTAATTGTGAGGTAAGCTTACTATTTGTATTATAATCAGTATTCCTAGATTATCTCGGAAAATATTTTGAAAGCTCGGTCTGGGTACTGCTGTATGTCGTGCAAAAATATCAATCAAAACGTGTAAAGTCGATGAAGCTTAAATTTAGAACGATATTTAAGGTTCAATAATTTTTTTTAAATTAATTGTCGCAAATACAGTTGGAGCCTTGTCAGGGTGGGTCTATAACTGCACAATAGTTGCATAAATATATGTAATATACGATAAATCATTACTAATCTTAGTACGTAATATTGTACGTTTTTTTTTGAATAAAATGCATATTTTTTTATCTAAATTAACTTTAATCTGTTTCGTTTTCAAGTATATAGTAGCGAGATTTTCATGTTCTGATAATACAGTAGAACCTCTATAATTGGAATGTCAAGGGTAATGCTAAAAATTTCGAGTTAATATGTTTTCGACTTAACAAAAAATTCGAGATACGAAACATTTAATTGCAGAAATTTCGACTTTGAAAGGCACGATTTGTACGTTTGTTTTCGTGTTGTATTATGTCGAGACGTAATTATATTATACACACAATAACTTACGGAGTCTGTTTTTTGAAATTCAACTAAGAAATAACATTTTCTTCGAGTTACAAACTATAAAAGATTCGAGATGCGCGTATTTACGGGTTCAGCGGAAGGAATGACATTGTTTTTGTTTTATTGAGTATTTCGACTTACCGAGGTCGTGTTATAGAGATTCTACTGTATTATGTAAAGTACATGATTAGTAGATAAGTGCCAAGAAATTTCAATAACAAAAACATACCCAGTATAGTTTTGGAAATTCATTTTATATTAATGTACGACAAAGCGCATTATTTGGGTTCATATAGCAGAAAGCATTATTTTCAGGGAACGGTATCGGAATTTTTGTACTTTTAGACAGATAAATCCTTAACGTCGGTTTATATTTTCTCGTGCGAGCCGGTCTACGTTTATACTTCGATTTCATGAAAGGAAATATGTTTCTCTTATTTGTTGTAAAAGTTGGTTTCCGTGTAAACCGTTCAGACTTTAATTCTTTAACTAGCTCTGACTCCACTTGTAGCATTATCGGATCTTTGGTTGTTTGAATCGATACTCGGTTGTTATCATCGTTTATTGTGTTGCGTGTTGTACGTGTCATGCTTTCAGAATTAGTCATAACTATTTCGGACTTTGGCGTTGTAGTGACGACTTTTACAAAATTTAACTTCTGCTTCTCTCCGTATTTGTTTTTACCGACTGTTGATTCTTCTATATGATTGAATTGTTTATTTTTCTGGACTTGTTTGGATACTCTAAGGGTGGTAGTAGTGCCTGGGATACAAAATAAATTTAAAAAGTTAAAAGTTAAAAAAAAAGTTAAACTATGAGTACTAAGCTTTTGATATGAAAGAGGTATCTGGGTGATGTTATTCTAAAGATGATAAACGAAACTGGTTTTCAATACGTAAATTTTTACGAGAGTTATCCTGCTCATACCAGATAAAAAATCCAGACGTCTTCAAGTTTACAAAATAAAATAGCTTTATATTTTTTTACGAAAAATGTGATAAATTATTTGGAGTGTTTTCTTGAAATACATCTACTCATATTATGGTTTAAATGCAAGTTGGTTGTGGTAGAGGCAGATTAAGAGCCAATAATTGCTTGATCCTGATGTGTCGAGAGCAGAGCACTACTACCTCGTACCGCTTAGCAGTATGAAGCGTCCAATAAATTTTCCTTTTTCATAATGTTTACAAAGTTGCTTAGTACGTTTCACTTTCAAATTGATTTAAAACTAGCAAAATATAATTTAATTACCCCGATTATCATGTTATTTTGCATACCTATTGCTAGGGGTAGGTACACCAACGAATCAGGACACCTTCTGTGAAAAAACTGCTTTCGAGGGATAAAAAAAATGTACATTAATGCGAACGAAGCCGCTGGTAAAAGCTTTATATAGCTCTAATAATATAGCCTTTCGTTTTAATCGAATCAGAAGGCAAATGGTTAACAAACTTACTTTTTACGGTGTTCGTTGTTGTTTTTGAAACGGCGCTTGTTGTAATATTTTTTATTGGCCCTATAGTTGTTATTGTAGGTTCTGCAACAGATCAGTATAAAATTTTAGATGCGTATAGTTGTGTGAGGAACTGAATGTGATATCGACGACATGGGTAAGTATACTGTGCGTTCTGCTTATCAGTACCTATGAACACCGAATAGTATAATAACTGTTGCGAACAGATTATATTATATTATTAACACTTAGTAAGATAAGTTGAAGCCATGATAGCTCAGTTTGTAGTTGGTACGGACACCGCGTCAATGGCACGTCTATTGGAATCTATGTGCAATGAGCTTCAGCTTTCGGTGAAGTACATGAATCCATAGCATGGGTGGTAGGGTCTATTTTATGTCTGCCACTACTGGCTAGCTGATACATATATAATGACCTTTACATTTTTGGCAGATGATTTAGGCAGCATCGTGTCGACACTTGCGTTCGTGGATGTTCACCGATCCGGGAGAGGATCCATCGGCCGCAGTTACAGCGAGTGTGTGCGCTCCCAGGTGGACGAGGGTTGGAGGCCTGCTCGTATAGCCTTATGGGTACCGAGTAGTGGCTAGCTAGTGCCCTTAAATTGAAAATCTTTCGCCAAACAATATAGGTGTGTTCCGGCAGCTGCATTTGCCATCCACCATATTAGCCCACATCATCACTTAACATTACGTGAGATTGTGGCCATAACGCTAATCCTATAAACTATAGAAAAAGTTAATTGTTCTGTTACTTGATAGTTTTATCTGTAGTCGATTGACAAGAGAAATGTTTAATCATCTTGGCTTTTCTTTGTGTACATGCTATTCATTCAACTTGCGGGTAAACGTTTTTAGTGACGTGTATATTTTCCACTATTTTTCTTCTAAATTACCTGTGTCATTCGGATGTTCTCCAAAATTGTCTTCGTAATCGAAACGTCTATTTTTATATGTATCTGTAATTTAAGAGCATTATATTTATTACTTATTAAATATAGAAATTAATTAACTTATGTATGTACTAACAATAAATAAAATTTGAGATTTAGCGGCAATTTAATCCATTAACTTTTTTTTTTTTTAATCTTTATATGTAAGTACATATATCATATAGAAATAAATCGTTCAGTACATTTTTATCGTCTCGTTATTAACTGATTGTTTCATATTTAGCAAGGATCTATTACGACCTTTAGTGGTATCAGTTATGTTTTCAGGACACTTATTTTTTTCAGTTGAAGCGATTATAGCTTAGTGGTAGTGTGTAGAAACGCCGCATTATGCGACGTTAGTTCGAATCCAGCCACCTACAATGAGCTTGAGCTTTCGGGGAAGGAACACATCGTGAAGAAACCATAGCATGGTGGCTGTTTTATTGCCCGCTTGGCTAGCTATCACCCTCAAGATATAAATCTGCCACAAAATACTGTTCCTGCAGTGGCACTTGAGAGCCAGTCCGTCCTATAAAGGCCGGCAACGCACTTGCGAATCCTCTGGTGTTGTAAGTATCCATGGGCAACGATGATCACTCACCATCAGGTGACAGGCGTACTCGCTTGCCCCATATTCCATTAAAAAAAGTTGTACCGATTTTATTCAAATTACTGATCAACCATTTTGATATTTCCGCAAATTTCACAAAACGAACAAAATTATATGTCTATTCATTCCTCATTAATCACTTCGTGTGTTGGTGAAGACTCTATAAAAATCCGCTCGGTAGAGTAAGGTTTTATCGTGTTCACACTGATAAAGTAGTGCTGGAGAAACTTTGTCCTACCATTTTGGGTCACATCGTTCCTTAACATCAGGTGAGATCGGGGCCATAACGCTAAACCTAATTAATTAAATAAACATGTAATGATTATTATGTGTAATAGACATTAATTATCGAATTAAATATCAATCGATAATCTACATTGTACTTACCGTAATAAAAATCATAATCAATAGGCGCTATTCGACGTCTGAAGTATCCTAAAAATAAGAATTTGTAAGAATAATTTATCATCATGGAGGTTTTAAACGAAACAAAAATGGTTCTAATATATAAAGCCATTTTATTTTATTTCCTCAAGTGTTTTTTTTTTATACTAGAAACACTATCTTATTATAGTTTGGATCGTAAATCATATTTTGCATAGTCGTTATCACATCCAGTCGGTATGTTATCGATAACAAACCGATCGAGGTACGTCACACTCGTTTCTTTGTTAACCTGACACCCCAGGTTGTACTTAGGTACTCAACGAAATGTAGGTTTTTGTGCAAATAATTTTAAAACTGTTGGTGCGTTTATTGATGAGAAGTGTGTATACATGGTTATCAACATTGTTGGGAGATATTTAAACGAAATTATACAAGATCCAGTGGAGTTGGAACGAATAAGTGGCATTCATTGACGCGAATCACAAAAATTTGAAGTGCGAGCTTAAGAACCATAGATATAATAGAAAATTATTGTATATAATGGACGCGTATAGTTATTCTCATGAACAAATAAAACAACATTAGAGTTTTTTTGCCAGGTTTTGATCTGTCATGTTGTAATTTTTATTTTGATTCATATACTTGGTTATTTAGTCCTGTATTGTGTAATATAGGTGACATATTACGTGATGTAGTTTATCCGAATAACAAAAGTGAAATGAATTATAAATAATTATTTGGAATATGATATATTAGTTGGCACAAAAACTCCCAAGAGGGCTTCAACAAGAGAGTCACCATTTTGTTGGAGATAGTTTCATCTGCCCAAAATGCCCAAAGGTTATCACTTGAAAATGGCAGTAATAGTCTCTAAGGAGGACTGAATTGTCAAAAACAAAAAAGGAAACCACGTTACAGTTATGGGTGTAAGGGGTTTCAAAAACCACCTGAGTTACCCAAGTCAATCTCGCCTGCACACAATACACTCTGCTGAGTAACTGACGAGGCTCTAGGGATTCTTGGTCCTACCTTAGGTTTTAGTTATGACATTTAACCATGTAATCCTTGTTGTGTCCCAGTGGCAAGGATACTGACCGACTGTTTAGCGACCACCCTCGGGTTAAGACTGCCGCAAAATAAAAGGTTTAGTATGAGCCTTTATGTTCCGGCGTAATGAATGCGTACCAGCCATTACAGCCAAGGTCAGCAACATGGCTGCAACACACATGGTGTTGCTGGTGTCCATAGGTGAGGGTAACCATTTACCATCAGATGGGCCGTCTGTCTGTTTGCTGCTCATTAGCATAAAAAAAAATTGACAAGTGTTGATAAAGAAATAGAAATCGATTCGTAGTCTTCTAATGTTAGTTGCGTAGTTAAGAAGTTACACTCAGATAGAAGTTACATTACTAAATATACATGTGGTTATAAAAGCGAAATACAGTCTGATTGACTGACTGATTTATTAATATGACTTCAAAACTACCCAAACCAGTGACTTGAAATTTGCCATGGATATATATTTCACAACTTAAACAACAAGTAAGAATAGATTTTACGGCTGACAGGAGAAACACGAACTAGGTCGGGCGCGGGGGTACTAGCTATTCCGTATATATGTACCTATAGCTGGAATGTTTGGTGTTATATATAATTTGCAGCATGGTATGTCGGTCTCGTTGCATTTGCATTGCATAAGGCTCGGCCATTTTGACACCCTTACGCTTGTAGACTTACGTGGTCGCTACAAAAAATCTGCTTAAACTCACAAAGGGGCACCTCAAGCGATATAACAGTCAGTTCGTTACCGGAAACTGTATTCTAGCTATATACTGTAGTAAAAGTATTGCCTGTTTAGAAGCACACATGTCTATAGTTGATGCACCCCGACCACACCCCCCTACTGGTCTAGTAATATTGGAGATATCGTAATAAATTTGTGAGTTGTATTTCGCTTATGTAAATATAGATTAATACAAAATATGGAGATTTATTACTTCCATATGGGTATCTATAATTTATCCTGTAGTCTTCTGGGTATCGCCTATAATTTCTCCTGCGTTGTTCTGGGTATCTTCTATAACTTCGCATGTATTCTTCTGAACGTACATCAGGTAGTGGTGGTACCTTCGATGTACTTATTCGTTGGCTGTGTGTGTTTAAAAAGTCCTTTTCACTTGTCCGAAGCGATGATAACGCTAATTAAAATTTAACTTCTATGAGTTGTGAAATATTAATTATAATATTTTCATATCTAATAATTATTAATATTGAATGAGAGAATGTGTTTCGTTGGCTGTAGAAAAACTCAGCAAGTAAAATCGATCATTCATTATTATTTATGCGATTACTGAGATTTTGTTAACGTGACTGTAATATGCGGAATTGCATCGTATGTCTAGTTTTTTTTTTGTTTTAAGATTTAGCGTTAGAACCACAATATCACCTGATGCTAAGTGACGATGTTTCCCAAGATGGTGGACACGCTAAGTCTAGTAGAGTGACTGGCCCAAGTACAACTGCCGGAACACATGTGTAGGTATTTAGCGTCAGATTTTCAACTTGAGGATGGTAGCGAGCTAGGCGGGCATTAGATAACGCCCTGCCACCATGCTATGTTATCACGATGTTTTCCTTCACCAAAAGCTCAAGCTCATAGCAGGCGGATTGAAACTCACGTCCCTTGACGAGAAGTCGTACACACTATCACTGAGCTATCATCGCTTCAATGTAATGTAACTTCTGATAAGTATAATCAATACAGTGTAACGTATCTCACTTAAGGTATATGTTTATCTGAATATTGTTTATAGAAAAAGTGATTTTATATCAAACTTACTAGAATTGGTGGAACCTTCGGTGATTGTAGCGCATGTTGCCATATCCACAGAGGGTGTGGTCTCAGCATCTGAAGATTCGAAGCCATCTCGAAGCGCTTAACATACATTTACAGTTTATAAAAATGTTCTATCTCAGTGTGCAAACTTTGAAAATGGAATTTGTAGTTAAATATGTTTGTTCAGTTTATATTTCAGAAATATGAATATCATATAAGAGTTAAATCGAAATAGATTATATTTTGCAATATTTTTATACCTGATTTCAATAAATTAACCAATATTAAGGCGTCCTTCAGTTCGTCATCTTCATCTGAATTGTTGATATCAACTGACGATAGTCCGCGACTCAAATAGTTGACAAAATATATAATAGGAAATAACAACATTATCGGAAAATTCTTGTGTTTTGTTTAGAAAATATATATCGATTCATATTACTCCGCATCACGGTATATATGTACATAGTTACAAT
The DNA here is from genome assembly GCA_039707435.1 of Actias luna. Lineage (NCBI taxonomy): Eukaryota > Metazoa > Arthropoda > Insecta > Lepidoptera > Saturniidae > Actias > Actias luna. The sequence continues at coordinate 17,997,788 of JAZHAC010000001.1, read as the reverse complement.
ATTACTGAAGTTATATAATTTTATACGCATTTTATGTGATCAATGTTGACGTAAGATTCTTTTAGTACACTTCGCTATAGTTTTTGTTTTTATGTTACATGAAAAATGAATTTATAATACACAGAAGTATATTTTTGTAAATATAATTTCATTAAGTGAGACGAACTTCTTAGCTGTCTATGGATTCACCCTTATGGTAATGGATCTATCGTATTGTATAGAGGGAAACTCTGATCAGTTTCCGAGACTTGTGACACTGATATAGGTTTAAGGGGCCCTCCACGACGCGCGTCAATACTCACCTTACATGTTTCACTTTCTGTCCAGCCAAATTTCTTAGAAGGCTGCTAGTGCAGCTTTAGAGGCGCGTTCCAATATAGATATTACCGCTGTCCTAGACAAGCCAAGATCTTTTATTATATTATAGAAAGATTTTACTGGCATACCTCCCGCTTCCACTTCGGCGGCTTAGAAATTAACTAAATACATAGCCATTCCTGTTTAGCTTAGTTAGCAGCTCGTAGAATTTATTGGAACTAAATTCCTTATGGATCGGTGGGGTACCCTAACCGCCAAACAACGTCTGTAACGTTAGCGTAAGATTTTTATGTATAGTCTATGTATGATGGCTATACAGTGTCTAATGTGTAGTCTACGTGATGACTGTATTATTATATATTTTTATAAATCATCGTGAACAAAATAAAGGTGTTAAGATAATTTTATAAACTAGATTTTATTTTATTTTTATTGATAAAAAAATCATAATAAAGAATGTAAACCCGAGTAATTATTTTCTTTGTACATTGAATAGAACTTGAAATTAATATTTTTATGATAAAGAACTTTGTTCCTATCTGGTGTCACACGACACCATTCGTTTTTATATTTTAACAACGTTTCACATGATACAGTGAGCTCTTAGAACCAATTCTCGTATGTACATGTATACATGTACATATATACACAGTTTCCCAGATTCTACTGAACCGATTTGTATTTTTTTTAAGTATCATCGGTTTACTACAATTGTCGAATCTCACCTGATGTTAAGTGACGATGTGGCCCAAGAAGGTGGACACGCTAAGCTTAGTAGAAGGACCGGCTCTCAAGTGTCACTGCAGACACGTACCTATTACTTGGGGGCAGATAATCAACTTGAGTGTGGTAGCTAGTCTTAGAAGAAGTGTGGGCACTGTCCTTGGTCTCTGGCAACACAGAAGTTGGATGTGTCGTTGTGGTGCGTTTTAGTGCGTAGTATTGGTTTGAGTAATGCGTTGCGATGAGGAATACCGTAACGAATAGGATTTTGAACACAACGTTGAAAAACATCAGAACTACTGCTTACACATTTACATATTAAACTTAATGAAATCAATTCAACAAGGTTACATTGGACGAACATGATGACACGCTATTTTTATATACATATAAAGATTACCTGGCATGGTAGACATTGTTCTGGTCTTTACAGTAGTGAATAACTCGACCACTACTACGTTAGTCACTTATCGAGACAAAGCTATCCCGTATTTTAAGATGGGCCAAATTACACAGTGTTTGAAAATTCAATTTCGATTGGTTATCATGGACAAAAATCGTCAAACGGGATTTTTATATAGGTGCACATAACCAAGTTGTCTTTTCATACAATCGATAACGTAACAAAAACAATAAATGTTTTTAATGATATTCTAGACACTGAATCGACGATATATCTCAGCTTTATAATTTATATACATTTGAAACACAAAATTGACATTTGTTTCACTACTGATAAAAGAGTGTTTTTAATTTGTTTTTACGTTTACACTATTGTACAAAATGACAATTTGTCTACGGGCAATGATAACGATTTACCCTCATTGTTTCCTCCAACTCCAAGCAACTTCCATTGTTAAAGATAGTTAAAGCGTTGATAGCTCAGTGATACCAACATCCAACCACCTACAATGAGCTTGAGCTTTCTATGAAGAAAAACGTGGTGAGATAACCATAGCATAGTGGTAGGGCTTTCTCTAATGCCCGCCTGGTTAGCTACCAGCGTCAAGTTGAAAATCTGACGCCAAACACTAATAGGTGTGTTCCGGCAGTTGCACTAAAGGGCCAGATCCTTCAATAAAGGCCGGAACCATCCTGCGATTCCCCTAGTGTTGTGAGTGCCCATAGGCAGCGGTGATCACCTACCATCAGGTGACACGTTAGCTCTTTTGCCCCGTATTAAAAAAATATATATATTAATATAAATATTAGCAACGATCATCGTTACCTCAGCTCGAAATACAGCGGCAAAACTTAACTTATCGAATACCAATATATTAATTCGATTATGTATTTAAAAAAAACAACGAGCAAGATTATTATAATTCAAACATTAGTTTCAAAAATGTAATAATCTTTTTTTATATAAATCAGTTAACAGTGTTCATTCAGTCATGGTGCGCGTTCACCTTGCCAAAAGCTGCCAACATCGTTATACGCTGACTGTAGCTCGGCGGTTTCCATAGATTTGCTATCGATTGTCTGTAATCAGAGAAACTCGAATATAATTAAATCTATAAAACATTTTTATCACTAATTTCAGCAGGTTTGGCTGCAATCTATATTATTAATATTATAACACGGAAAAGTGTATTTGGTTGTTTGTTTGGACACGCTAATCTTAGGAACTACCAGTTGTAATCCAAAAACTGTTTTTGTACTTGATAGCGCAATCACTGACGTAGGCTTTAAGCTATTCAACATCACGCTACAACCAACAGGAGGAAAGCTGTGTTGAAAAAAATTTAAAAACGGGCAAAAATTTTTTGCGAAGGAAGTCGTGGTTACACATAATGTATTTTAAAACTGATCCTGTATATATCAATATTTATCTAGATTTTTTTTAAATAAGCTTTGCTAGTGGAGTCTTTTATAAAATGTTTGTAGGCTTATCGTCATGGCAACAATCTTACTTGAACTGAAGTGACAATGTGGTCCAAGCTGGCGAACACTCAAAACCTATGGAGTGGATAGAAAAACCTACATCTATAAGTATTTAGCGGCAGATTTTTAACTTGGGGGGGGGGGGGGGCAGATATCAAGGAAAAAGAAAAAGGCCTACCTTCTATCATGCTATGGTTCAAGATCATTGCAAGGATTCGAACTCACGTCCTTTTATTTACTATATATATTTTATTAGTATTATTTACTAACCGGGATGCTACTTCGCGGTACAATTCCATTTTTTCTGAATGCAATAAGTGTAACCGGTTTCGGTCGTCTTTCGAATGGCTCGAAATGACCCTGTCAACAAAAAAATACCATATTTTATATACAGCAAAAACTTATCAATGAAATTGATGAATTAACATTAACTAATTATAAAAACTTAGTAGTATTATTTTAGCATTTGTTTAATTGAAATGTTATATAAGTACACATAAAATAACATGGCACTCAGTGGCGTAACTACACAATCCGAGGCCAGCGGTAAATTCATTGGTTGGGGCCCAAATAAAAAAAGGCATACTATTGAAAGTACTGCCATAACTAATACTGTTTCTTTTTCTTTATTAGGTTTGCCAACAGTTGTACAGTGATATTATATTTGAATACAATTATATTTAATTTACTAGCTATAGAAACTAATTATTGGTTAACACAGCATGTATTAAAATTTAAGGAAATTCTTGTAATGGTGAGGGAAAATTTATTTCCAAATATTTTGTTAATAATACCTACAGAATAAAAAATCATCGAATAACAAACAGGGAATGAAATGTATTGAACTATTTCAATTTTGCCTATTTGTGTTTTGACAATTTACTAATATATACGTAATATAAACGTAAAAAATTATTACCTTGTAAAAGTATGGATCGAAACCTGAAGACAGTGTCTTAGCGAGACGCGTTACAAAGTAGGGCGCTTTATACACGCTCTTGTACGGTACAAACTCGATAGTCTGTGAATTCTGTAAAAGAGGTTCCTCTTGTGATATTGATCTTTATAAACGCTACACACATGCTTTTTGGCGGAATTATGGTCTATTATTTAGTGACTTTTTATTTTTTCATCTTTTTTGATAGAAAAAACGTATTAACAGGCCGTGGCGGTAAACGGCTTGACCAATATTGCGATGTTGCAATATGTAGCGACATTGTTTTGAGTGCAAAGTTCTACGTAGCCAATACGGTTATATGACAACAATGTATCACGAAGTTATTTCTGTTGTAAAGATCTATAACTCGAGCAACGTTGTAAGCAGGTATATCTATATTGAATTTTTAAAAGCGGATAAGTTTGTTTGTTTGAACGCGTTAATCATAAGTACTGCTATTCGGATTTCAGAAATTCTTTTTGTATTTGATCGAGCAACCATTGAGGAAGGCTTTAGGCTACTTAACATCACGCTACCACCGATAGGAGCAGTGCTGTATTGAAAAAAGTTACAAAAACGGGAGACAATTATTAACTATTTTATTTATTATTTATAGTAGGTATATAGTCCCGTGCAAAGCTGGGACGGGTTGTTGGTGTAAAATAATTTCAATATAACTTACGTCGGATTCCGATCGTCGTAGCCATAAATAATTTATATTCTTATTACCATCTATTGCATTTGTGGTGAAGTCTGGTGCCGTGGTTTTTGGTACTATTTTTTGTTGTGGATCTTTTAGTGGGTCCTTTGTACCTGGAAATAAAAACGATTATTTTTTGTTTTTTTTTTTAATTGCTGTTTTTTTTTTTTAATTTTAACGTATGATACAGCGAAAAAGTTTGTTTGTTTGAACGCGCTAATCTCAGGAACGGCCAGTCGGATTTAAAAAAAAAATTTTGTTAGCTATAGAATAATCATTGAGGAAGACGTTAGGCTATTTACTATCACGGTACTACAAATAGGAGCGAATCTGTATTGAAAAATATAACAAAACCGCGCACAAGACAATAAATAAATTTTAGTTTCACGTGAATACTCACTTTGATTTGAAACAAAACAAATAACAAAATAGAATACGATAAAAATAAGAATTATTTGCATTTTGTGTTTGACGTATGTGTCGATGTGAGAAAGATTGTTGGACGTTTGAAGCGAACGTCTGGTCGAAATACTTATATGTATGTAGCTCTGAGGTTTTCCACGAAGATACATGTTGGCAGTATCGATGTGCAAACGAACGACTTACAAGAATACATTCTTTGTTCATGCTCACTTTGTGTGTACATAATAAAAACGCAATATTAACCCGTTGAAACTAAACTTGGTATCGATTTTTAAGCAAATGCAAATATAATGTCGTATAATTATAAAACCGATACAACATTGAAACTTCTTAGCTTCTTGAAAGAGTGACCTACACGGTATTGACACTGACAAGTCTTTTGAAACTATATTTCAGTACATAAATCTGTATGTGTATTTAAAGAAGCTGATTGACTGACTCATGAATGTATAGCCGAAACTATTGAAGTTACAAACATGACATTTGGTCTGTATTTCCTTTCTGTAATGAAGGGCTCACTAAGAAGATTTTTGTATTGTTTTATAGTTAAGGTCTAGCGTTATGACAATAATCTCACCTGATCTTAAGTGACGATACGGCCCAAGTTTGTTGGCACACTAATCGAGTGAAGCCTGTTTTCAAAACATAACCTCCAAAGAAATAAACGGAGGTAGGAAAGCTTGGTGAATAAAATCTTTCCCTATTGATTTAACCACCACTCTTTATTTAAATTAAATAAACACATGTTTCAGCGTTTCCAAAATTTTATTCCCTGAATATGTAAAATATCATATGAAAATTTTTATTGATACTTTTACTGAGATATTTCCAAAACGACCAGAACTCTTAACATGAAATTGAGCATGGATATTCCTTTCATAGCGTAGACACCCATTGGAATGAATATTACCATCGCGCATGATTGACAGGAATATCGCGAACAAAGTCGCGGGGCACCAGCTAGTGAAATATATAAAAAATATAGGTATTCCTGCATGACAAACTTGTGATATTTCTATCAAATATCCAACTTTTATCTATACATATGATAAAACTGTAGTTGAACCAAATATAAATTATTTTTAATCGGGGTGTATTTCGTAATCAATGTAGGGCTAATTTTTTTTTTGTATTTGCCACTGTGTTCTTTGTGCGCGTATCACTCTGATACCAATGAAATATAATGGATCAACGTATAGGATACTTTTTATCCCATAAAATGAAAGGGTTCCTCTGGGATAGACGAGAATATGCTAAATTATTACATAGTTTCATCAATCACCTATTTTTTGGTATAGTTTTTCTTCTTCAATTGTGAAAGCAAATGGCAAAGGTATCGAGAACATGCAACCAAGTTAGATAACCATAAACATGGGTACGCGTATGTTTTTTCACAGACAAAGTTTTTATTTTATCTGTCACTCAGTTTAGTAAATACTAGAGAGAGAGAAGTACGTCTGTCGCGCACAATAACACAGTGACACAATGCAAGAGAATATGTTGTGAAATAAAAAACATGAGACATATAGCTATTTTATTAGGTATTCACTATTCTGTTAACTTGTATTACTTTATCAAGTCACCAATAAACTCCAAACGATGTACTCGTTTGGTTTGCTTGTAATTATTAATCGAAATCATTTAAGTCGTCAAAGAGCGTCGCGACAGGCGCATCAACACACGGGTTTCTGGTGCAGGGTCGACGTTGTTCTTCGAATTCACCGGGTGCACAGCGCCCTGCAACACAGTTCCTTCGTCGACAGATCTCTCCGTTCCCGCACGTTACAGAACATTCGCCCCATTTACTCCACCGGCTCCACATTTTTCGACTTTTCAAAACGGCTTCGTCTTCATACGATTTTACTAAAAGCATACATTATTACTATACTTGCTTTCTTTATAAACCTCTATATAATACTGATTGTCTATATACCTACACGCAATGATAATATAACTAAAAATGTATAGATGCGGCATATGCATCTAGATAGTGGCATGCATATTTTGTTCCAGGTTGCACACTCGAAATATAGCGTGGAGTCAGCGTTCAAGGAAGTATGTTGTATACCTATAGATATATCAACTGGCCACAAAATGTCCTAGTGTGTAATGCGATAATGTGCAAATTATACAAACAACACTTCTCAAAGACACGGGATCACATTTAATTCGTAATTCCTATACATATGCCTGGTATAACAATACTTGCCTGGCTCAATCTCGGAATCATTTATTTTCAATTTATTTTTAGTTGTTGTTACAAAAGTCTTGCTGTGTACGTTAAATATATTATTTTTCATTCGCTCTTTTAACACTAGATCGACCACTTCCACTGGACTAAGCGCTACTAGATCATTGTGTTCGCCTTTCATCAATGAACTCATATATATTAATAATATGAAAATTTTCAGAGATGATGATAATATCATCACGATATGATTAAAGCTTGTAATAAATGCTGCGAGTTTAAACTTTGCTATAAAATGCTAGATATGGTGCCAATGTCAGAATAATATTTTTGATTTGAATTCATAGACTTTTGACATCTTATTTTTTATTCCATCACATGTTGTTTTATTTTTTGATCTGGCAACTAATTCTGATTATTGAAGATATTTACTATAATTATTGAGTAGGCCTAATAGTGTACTATAACTTTAGTGGCAACCTTCTCAGGAACTTTCCAGGGTGTTTTTACACATTTATCGCTCCTTGTACGGCGCTATATTCAAATATTTACTTTGTGACCTCTTGTTGTGGGACTCTATATATGTATAAGAAAATACAAGTGTTAACTCCATTTAACGTCAAACTTCCAAGAATGTCAATATTATTGACTTTGATTACTTCACATTGTTGTCCATACTTTCTATATATATAGTTTATAGATGATGAATAGGCTAAGCCTAGCGGAGAAACTGGCTCTTATCTGTACAGATTATAGCTGCAGGTATTTGTCGGGAGATTTTTAATTCCAGGTTGGTAGCTAGCTATTTCCCTGGTCTCTGGCTACACGGGAGTTCGACGTGTTGCCGCGTTACATTTCTGTGGGTAGTGTCCGATGCTTATCACTCGATGAGTCTTGCCACATGCCATTCCGCTTTGGCCTGAGCCGGGGTAATGTGCATTTCGATGAGAAATTCCGTAAAGTATATGATTTTAGACACAACGTTAGTAAAAAAGGGTGGTTACCAGCCAGGCGGGCATTACTAGTGATAATCCTACCACCATGCAAAACACCACACTATCATCTCTTCTATAAAATACCATAAAATGTGCAGTCTTCAAATTCATTGCAGATAACAGATTACTGCGTTATTGGGCGTACTGCTCTGGTGTGCGCATATTCGCCGCATACCTATGCTTCAAGATGCCTAAGTTGGAAAGCATACGCATACAGCAGAAGCATTTGGTGTTCGCTCGCTGTTCTGGTGTGCGGCCTGGGTTACTCACACATACATACTCACTCACACACGTCACACGCACGCGCACTTATCTATGTGTTTATTATACCTAATTTTGATTTGATTTTATTTGTTGTTTACCACTACGTTTATAATTTAAAAATAGTTTTTGTAAGGTATGCATTTTTTGTAAATTATGTTATGTGATTGGAATCTCTTTTGGCTAAACTAACATGGTAATGATGGTTTGTAAAATAAATTTAACGGCTATTGATTTCTTTAAATGAAAAAATAAACATCAATATTAATAGAAATTAAAACAACAAACATATCGTATTCACTTTATTTTCATACGTACATACATAATATTAAATTTCAAAAAGTACATACATAAGTATACGATGATAGTATATTATCGGTTGTTAAAAACACCCTTCGGAATAATTGAAACAGGAATATTTGATTTTTAAACCCTCTATGAAGTGTATTACGATTTTTAGTAACTGAAGTCTGATTACTCTAGACCAGATACAACAGCTAATTAAGGCATTAATTATAATTAATCAAATAACACTGGAACAATGAATGCTATTAATGTAATTACGCTAGCTACATTTTATTCAATTTTCATACGTTCTCTATTTATTAATATAACACTGGGAAAACAGCGAATAGATAGATATTTTTATGGAATACATTGTACATATATATTGCGCGCGTTTGTCTGTTATACAACTTAGGCCTAAACTGCGTAACTCCTATCAAATAACAACTCAGTCAGTTATATCTTTCAATTCGAATGAAATCATACCGCATTTCGCACCTCCACTAATTTAGTGTCACAACTAATGTGTCACAGTTAGTCACCTCGAGGCGACTTTACCCGAACGAGCGTCACTCAAAAAGGTTGCGGATTAGTATTTCAAAGCCCTTCCATAAGAAGTTTGACTTCAAGAGAACATCTTTAATGTATTTTTATTTTCAGAACCTATCATACTTTTAGCTTAGATAGTGCCATGTATGTGGGTCCACATACGTGGATGGCATATATAAGGTACCATATATGGCCGTAGAAACAAGATTAACTTCAAGTTATGACCCAGACCTTAAACTGTAACATATCACGACGCGGAAGTATTTAGGAGTATTATATAAACTAATATTTATCAATCAGTGCCTGGTAGATCTAGAGAGTATATTGACTTCATGGTGTCACAACTCAATTTGTTTTTATTTTTATTCCGAATATTAAATTAACTTACTGATACCTATTTTGTTAAAAACTAAACTGAGGAACCGACAAGGTAAATAAAAAGTAGAACATATGTTAGAACGCCTTCGTCTACATAATGTTATTTTTGAAGTTATACTCATTTTAGTTTGTTACGAAAATAATTATGAGTGATTTTGTGCGTGCACACGGACGTCTAAATCAATACCACGAAGTTAATCGATAAAGCGTTGTGAATCGTCCGTTTGTTTCAATCAATAAGAATCTGTGAAATGAGAGCTGTCAAATAACTGTCAAACATTTGTCCACAGGTATTTTTGTTTATAGTTTTTCCCTTTCAATTGTGGAAGCAAAAGGCAAAGGTATCCAGGCCATGCAGCCAAGTCAGATGTTTAATAGCAGACGATACTATCTTCAACAAGATGGGGACTCTCTTGTTGAGCTCTCTTGGGAGTTTTTATGGCAACTAATACATCATGTTCTGAATGGTTATTCACAATTCACTTCACCTATGCTCTTCAGCTACATTACATTACGTAAAATGTCACCTTTAATTTACACAATATAAGACTAAACAACTAAGTATATGAATAAAAATAAAAATCACAACATGATAGATCGAGATCCCGCCAATAACGCCCCTGTCCACAGATAAACCTAAGCGTACATAAACAATCACAGATAATATCTACGCGGGGTAGAGATGAGGAGAACCGTCTTATATGGGGAGGAAGTTGAAGTACCTGCCTGAACTTGAAGACGCGAGTGAAGAAGGGAGAGTTTAAACATTTTTAAAAGTATATATAAATAAATAATAATTAAATCTTATTCTAATCACTTTTGGCGCCACCATTATTAGACGCATTTTGACGGAAAACTGATTCGTACACTCAGCCAGTTGTCCTTACATTTACCCTCCACAATAATTCGACAAATTAGTCATAGATTATTTTAAGGTTTTTTTTCTTTTTACAAATGTAGATTACTGGCACTTTTTATTTTAGTTGTGACACTTTTTAAACAGAGGTGCGTTATTTGCTTTCGCGATAATTAAATGGAAGAGCGCGCGTCAACTCTGTCGCTTTAAAAGCTTTTAAATGATTTAATATATACAAATTAATACAATGTAAATTAAGGTGAATGTCTCATCAGTTGACCACTTAAGAAGGACGAGGAAATACATTTATTGCTATAAATATTGTTCGAATAGTATAATTTTTCATGTGAAAAGCGTGATCGTATTTAAAATTATTCCGCTCGCCGTGACAGTAAACAGCAAGACACCCGTTTGTCGCGACGGCAAACCTTATTTTGGGGATCTACTTTAACGCTCTCGACTCCCTCTTGTGTGTGAACGAGTTTACTATATTATATTAATTTTATTAACGAGACTATTATTTTACACAATATTTTCTTTATTGGTTTTTATTTTTCCCTAATGTTTAACTTAAATGTTTTAAATTTTTTTGTTAAATTCCATAAACAATTAATACTAGTTTTTTCGGGCAGTAAACTTTTATTTTATTTTATTTAATAATATCAGTATAACACCACGGAACCCTGGAAAGTTTCCTATCTAGTAAATAAATTCTACGGACAACCAATGGGAGACCGGTAACACTCTCTCTCTATCGTTAGTTGAAAAGTTTCAAAATGGTCAACTGTTGCTCCATCCACCTATACACAATAAAAGCGAAATATTAATATTTTTCTGCATGTCAATCTCTTCTAGTGCATTTCGACTTAACTAAATTCACTAAATAACAATTTTCCGTTAATAAAGTCTATAAAAATTGTTAACTGACATAACGATAATTCAACTATACGACTATTTCAATGACAGCGAAAATTATTTATTGATCACACCCAATTCTGTCTAACATACGAGTCGCACGAAACACTAATTGAATAATTAGGTTATGGACCTGAATAAAACACTATTATTCATTATTATTATCATCGTTATCACGCTCTTATTAACAATAAAGGAAAGATCGATTTTTATTTATAGTAAGGGGGTATCCATTAATTACGTCAGACAATATTGGCGCGCCGCCCCCTTACCCTGGGTGAGATATCGTAAGATTCTGCTCGACCCCCTCCCTTAATCTTAAGTGAGAATTTTCAATATCTGTACTTGATTAAGTACATTCGATCTATGAAAGAAAAAAAATTTGCTTACATTTTTTTTCATTTATCATTAACATAGAGTCACAGCAAAATCGAACAAATACAATACTTGAATAGAAACTACTAAAATTTGTAACAGAATATTCAATCTAACAGATTTAAAAAAGAAAACACCTTTTGAATGCTACATTAGCCCTGAATAACATAGGCTATGTAACTATTTCTTTTTAATGAAAATGATTATATAAAATTTTAGTTCCACGCGAACGGAGATTATTACTTAATTTAACCCAGTTTTCTCGTATATTTTTACTGTTTCTTACGGAAAAAAATTTACATTATATTTGCTGAGACCGCTATATCTCGACGTGAAATTGGGTTAGGTTTTGCTGAATCCCCCTCCATCCCTTAGTACCTAACGTAATTATTGGATGTCCCCTAATTATATATTTATAAACTAGAAAATAAAATTAAAACCGGAATGAAAAAGTTATTAAAAACACGAGATCAGAGCTATAAAGTCAATATTAAAGAAAAAAATCTTATAAAAACATATTCTTAACATTTGGCTTGATACATGAGATCTGGGAGACGTTAATAATTATTATCTAATTAATAAATAAATACATCGATACCGTTTTAGATGCAAAATTTACAACAATGTGTAGACGAAAAAATAAATCACACACATACACACACACGTACACATCGGAATGTTTTACAACCAATTTTAAAAAGAACTTACATTATTAACTTTATCCTATAACTTAATATTATTTTTTCCAAAAATTCGTATTTCATCTCAATTTACAAGAAAAGGTAAATGTAACAGCTACACGAATTTTACTAATAAATTTTGCAATTTTTTACCAATTTAGCGCTTCACCAAATAGAGGCAAAGATCCGAGCGAGTTTTTTATAAACCAGCCTGTACGTAATGAAATTAAAATGTCAATCTGACCTCATAGTAAATTAAAGACCATCCATAAATTACGCTACACGTAAAGGGGATTGCAGGGGGGTCGACAAAGTGTAACATTATGTGACAAGGTACGGGACGGATCGTAAATTTAATCACGTCACATTCCAAAATCTAATACATTTAATATGTAACACATTAATTAACGATTAATTTACCGTTTTCATTTAATTATTTCTTGGTGTGAAACTGAAAAAATATGTGACGTCACACTAGGGAGGAAAGAGTCAGACAAATGTGACCAGCTGTGACAAGAATGAGGCGGGGAAGGATACCAAGAAATTCGTATGACGTAATTTGTGGATGACCCCTTTAGAGTAGTCTTTTGTTCTCGCCTCTCAGTTTGATATCGGTGGATCGTCTTTTACCTTTATCGAATCCGTTTAATCCAAATTTCAATGTTAAACGATTTTTTGTTTACGTCATATTATCCAAAATCACTTTGTAAGGAAAATTATGAAAAACTTTGAATCCTTATTAAGAGAACATGCAGGATGCTCATGATGTTGATGAATACATACTTCACGATAGCATTGAATTATATAAGAGATATTTGTACTCAACTGACGATGTGTCTAAACGTGTTCGTAAATAATTATACATAGGTATATAATCTTCGAAACTATAACACCGTTAGGTCATAATTTAAAAAATCAACCGTAAGAAGTACTCACCGGCCTAACTATACGCAACAATTCACAAAAGCTAAAAACAATATAGAATTTCGATTATCAATTTCATAACGGGCTGTTCATAAAATACGTTCGCACGGCTTTTTCTAATGCCCGCCGGCTAGCGACCACACTCTAGTTGAAAATCTGCAGCTAAATACTAATAGATGTGTTCCGGCAGCTGCACTCGAGAGCCAGTTCCTCCACAGGATTAGCGTGTCTACCAACTTGGATCGTATTGTCACTTAAGATCAGGTGAGATTATGGACATAACGCTAAACCTTAGCTATAAAAAAAAACTTATAAGGGGGAAGGAGTGTCACGTACTGTGACAAAATGTAAAATGGGATTCCGGAGGATTTAAGAAAACGTGACGTTCGCAGCTCATAAAACAATGTTGTAAATATTATATAATATTACAGATATTTATTAAATTATTAGATTTTTATTATCATACAATAAACATTTAAATTGTATAATAAATGTTCAAAAATATTGTAATTCCTGTACAGCTATGAATTGCCGTATATCATGTAACGAGCAGTGGATCTATAGTTTGTGAAGTAATATTGAAACATCTAATAAAACGAGACATTTTGAGCTCAAGTTTGGAAAATTTACATGTTATTACAAATATTTATTGTTTTATTAAAGTTTTACTATTGCTAGCAATAAATATTTAAAAGCATTGAGTTTTGTGTACCGCTATTGGTACATATATATCATATACGGTTCATAATTTGTAATGTAATATGGATGGGCGGGTCGCAAAAACGTGACGTAGCTTGACGAAGTGGAGACGAAGGTGGGGCTCTCGAAAAAGGTAAAATTTTGCGAAACGTATTTTATGAACCACCCTGAATCAACAACATAACTATTAAAAACAACACACGTATGGACGTAATTCGCGTCGTTTCATATTTTTCCACGATAGAAAACCGATCTCATATTAAGCAACTAAGTTAACATAAAACGAATACGCAATGCCACGGTGATAGCAATGTAACTAACAATTTACTTAACCTATAATCTCTGTCTATCAACTCTAATTTACTTAGTATGTACAATTTCTTTTTATATCTGTGCAGGAGATTCTAAACGACGTTATATATTCACCACTTCCCTGTCAAATATTGAGACGACCATTTCGGAAAACGGCTTCCTCTTGAAAATGTTATTGAAAAGACTACGTTCGGTGCATTGGTGAAATTAATTTGACCTCTTACACTTATAGCTCATACTGTTTTTTAGAATTCCGATTTATTGTAAGCTAGTTAATACAAATAAAAAATATCGACGATCACCAGACGATAAGCAACGTCTTAGCAAAGTTTTATTTGCGCAAATTCTTAAAAAATTGTTTCAAACAATAACCAAAATAATAGTTTATAGGAATTTTAAATCATTTCATAGACGCAAAACGTGTTCACACGTTTTGTAAACCGCAACCGAACGAATGATAATTCTAGTGACAGTGACCATTCCATACGCATTTTATTTTATTTTCACTAGAAAAAGTCCCTACCTAAAAAGGAAATACTAGATAGAATACATTTTATTTATATAATCAAAACGTATCGTCGTTGTCGAATCATTACCAATCAGTGTCCCAAGCCAAGTTGCGTCACATAAAGTGATAGCGGATCAGAATTTCAAAACTCCCACAACAGGTTCCACTTCAAAAACGTATGGGATGACACGTGTCAAAATGATTTTGACATGTGTCATTCCACTCAGATTTTGAGATGTGTCATCCCATACAAATTTTGAGATTTGTCATCCCATACAGATTTTAAGATTTGTCATCCCATATAAATTTTGAGATGTGTCATCCTATACAGATTTTGAGATGTGTCATCCCATACAGATTATAACATGTGTCATCGCATAGTTTTTTATTTATGTTCACAACTGTCGAAAGACAACTTGGCCATGGGGCACTGCCATGTGCACTTTTTGGGGATATATGACTCTGTGCATTAAACCGTGAACTATGGGCGCTAAAAGAATATAACGTGTGCATCAACTAGAACATTGTCAATTAAAAACCGCTATTTTGTTCAACACCTAAAAGTTACACTTTTTGCACATAGTACATATTGATTTGACAACGATAATATATATAATTACCACTTATATACACATACGTACAAAATTAATATATATTACGGTATGCGTATGTTGGAAGTAAAAACAAAGATTCAGAACGTCTATTTTGTTTTAAACACATCCTAGACTATATTTTTTTAGGGTCTCATAAGCACATGAAGAAGTGGGTACTGAGTTAATGACCTTGAGACAAATCAATCAGGTTTCGGTGACCCAAACCACCACGTGATCCCAAACGTCAAACATCAGTAGGATTTGACTAAAATTTAACCAGTTCTAAATAACTTTTTGACGTGATCAAGAAAATAAAGATAAAAATGAACTCCATTTAAATTCATGGCGATAGAAACACTATAGGGCCGTTCATAATATACGCTCGTACTTAAGGGGGGTGGGGGGTGTCGCTTAATATGACAAATGTAACATGGGGAGTCGGGGAGGGGGAAGATCTAAGAAAACGTGACGTTCATAAAACAATTTCGTAAATTTTACTTGTTATAAACAGATATTTATGAAAGTATTATTACTGACAGCAATAAATATTTAAAAACACTGATATTTGTGTACAGCCATCAATTACCATATAGGAAGGGAGGGGATGGTTTATTAATTGTGACGTAATATAAATAAGAGATCGCAGAAAATGTGAAATAGCGTGATGAAGTGAATTGAAGTAAAGACCTTAAAAGGTAACATATTGCGTGGCGTATTTTATGAACGGCCTGCACGTAGAAAAATATAAATTCATATAGTAATTATTGCTCGGATCAACGGCAGATGTAAATACGACAGTAATATTAACGATTTTAATTCAGTAATACAAAACATATTCATTTTTGTTAAAAAAAAAAAAAGGAAATTTTAAAAAGCTTAAAGTAACACAAACCATTTAAAATTGTATATAGAGATCAATCAAAGCTATCTGAAACTGAAACGGTGCGTTGTGAATGAGAGATTCATTGACTTTGAATATTAATATTTTAGTGAAATCCTACTGGTAGATAGGGGATTATTATTTACTGGACCCAGGAGGCGGGTACCCACAGCGGTTCAGACTGGACCTTCCAAGCGGCTTTCAGAAGCTGGGCGAGGGCACTCGAGAACTCGTCGTTGACTATTTCCTCGTCGAACATGAACCCGTATAGGAAATTTATACGATTCGACGATCGAATTATATCCAGAAACTGTTCCTCCTGAAAACAATATCATTGTCAATCGAAGGGTACAAATCCCCTTCTAAGTAACTCTACCAAATTGTAGTGGTAAGTAAATCCGCTTTAATACGAAATTGTTATTTTTTGAGTAAGTCCACCGAATTGAAATGGTATGCAAATCCGCTTCGATACAAAATTGATATTATTTAAGTAAGTCCACCAAATTTTAGTGCTAAACAAATCTGCTTCAGTATAAAATTGTCATTTTTAAGTAAGTCCACCAAATATTAGTGCTAAGTAAATGGGTTTCGGTACTAAATTATAGTGCTCAAAAGCAGCAAAAATTCGGTGGACTTACTTAAAAAATACTAATTTTTGCAATGAAGCGGATTTGCCATTACGCCCTTTCAATCGACCATATGGGTTAAGCGAAAAAATATAAGGCATGTCCTTAAGACTATATGCCAATGTAGTCATTGTGCCCTATATGAATGGAATTAAACAAAGTGACAAAAACTTCTGAAATAATCATTTCGCTTATTATTATTTATATAATATTAAAGTAAAGATGCTCATATATCACTTACAAATGAACGCTTTAGTACGGTATTAGTCTAGTTAGTACATATTTCATCGTCCATACATACCGTAAAGGCTTTGGAGGATTCCTTGTCGAATGTAGAACGCGCGTTCGCAGAGGTTCTTGTCTCGACCAGTCTCTCAAGAGACGGCGGTTTGATGAACACGATGTAAGGGCGCAGTCTGGCCGTCCTTAGCATTTTTAGGGCTTGCCAATGTGGACTAATAACGCATACCCGACCTTACAATATAATAAAACCATATGAATCATCTTAGGGGAGAATTCTACCGTGCTGGGCCAAGAGGAGATGGGTAGGGGGGGGCCGCCTGGGGGACAGTTGGGGTGTACCAAGTAGGGTTGCCGATCTGAGATCGATTAATCGAGGAATCGATTTTGGGGTATTAAAAAAGGATTTTTAAATCGATTCACAACTCTAAAACGAGTCAGTGTATCGACATTTCTCCCTTAAAATCGGGTTACAATTCTTATCTATTTTCACAATACATCATTTACAATTATTTGAAACAGTCATACAGTCTCGAAACGGTTTTATGTAACCAATAAATTTTTAAAATAAATGTCTTCGTGTATCCTTGATACTTTGTTGTACTTGTAAGCAATACTTTAAAACGTTAAATTATCGATGATTGTGGTACTCTATTTGTTTTCTATGTTTGTTTATGAAATTGAAAAAAATAACATGAAAAGCGAATCGAAAAAAAAACTATTTTTGATTTATAAACCAAACGTATTTCTCCACGATAAAAAGGGCGGCAGTTTTATATTTTCCAGGATTTCACCTGATGTTTAGTGACGAGTGTAACCCAAGATGTTAGCTGAATTATTCCCAGTGGACTGTATATTAAATTTTGGGTTATCTATAAAATATGGTTTGCGATTATAATAGATTATTATGACAGGTAATATTGCACTAGAGTTGATTGGTGTACACGCAGAGTGACGTCGTTCCATACAGAACAAATACATTTAATACAGAATAAAAACATGTCCGCACGATGGTAGGCCTTTTCTTAAGCCCGCCTGGCTAGCAACCACCTTCACATTGAAAATCTACCACCAAATACCGTGCTGTATATAATAGGTGTGTCCCGGCAGTTGCACTTGAGAGTTAGTCCGTGCAGAGGTTTAACGTGTCTACAAACTTGGGCCCTATTATCACTTAAGATCAGATGAGATTTTAGCCATAACGCTAAACCTTAACTATAAAAAAACATAATAAACATACGAGATATAAGAGCGACAGCAGTAAACGAACGGCTAAAGAAAGCAAAGCACAAAGAGATCTGGAAAACTGGAGGATGCCTTTTACCCGAAAAGCTGATCAATGGCAATGAAGAAAGTAACGACAGAGTTTGAGAACTATTATAAATAATATACTATTCTATACTTTTGCTCACAAGTCTAGGTAAAAATCCAACTTAAGTTTAAAAATGCATGTATTATCAAATGCTTAGACATAAATGGGCTTTATTATTACTATAAACATGTCTTAAAATATTTTGGACACGCTAAATTTAGCGGAAGGATTTGTTCTCAAGTGTACCTGTTAGAACACACCTATAGCTATTTGGCGGTAGATCTTCAACTAGAGTGTGGTAGCTAGTTAGGCAGGAATTAGAAAAAGCCTTAACACCATGCTATGGTTTCTTCACAATGTCTTCCTTTATCGAAAGCTCAAGCTCATTGTAGATAGATACCAACTCACGCCCTTTGACGCGTCTTCCATAGACGCTACCACTGAGCAATCATCGCTTCCAATTTGCGATACCTATGGTGTCTTGAGGGTAGTAGTAGCTATATAGAGTTGCATTAGAGTATGCTAAAGTAACATTAAAATTCTTTTGCTATGAGTCTTAAACAAAGACTCGATTGGGCACTTCGCGCAATTCGCTAATACAATAAAAATAGAAAGTTATATATTTATGTTAACGGTTTTTAAAATATAACTTTATTACGGTCATTAGTCTGATATCGAGCCTTTTCAGAGGTTTTTTTTTATCTTTATCTAATTTAGTGACTTCGGTCCAGAAAGACCCTAACCTTACAGTGCTTACAAAAATTACATACAAATACCTTTAGAAGTAATGACAAAATTTCATAATTACTAATACTTATAAAAAAAAAAAAAAAAAAAAGTTTTTGTTCATAATTATCTATTAAAATCTCAGCTAATTACATACTGCTTGTAATTTAGAAACTTAATTTTTAGGGGGTTACGATAAAACATATTTATAATATTAGTAATATAATATGCAACTCACCAGAATCAATGATAGTCTCAACGCTCTCAGCCGTCGTACCGTAGAGGTTACCTTTGTACTCGCCGTGCTCTATGAATTTCCCATCGTTAATGTCCTGCTCCATTTTCTCCCTCGTCACGAATATATAATCTTTGCCGTGCTGTTCGCTCGGTTTCTGCGCTCGTGACGTATCTGTGAGTCGATCGATGATGTGTTCGTTTTCACTGAGTAACACTAACGGTTCGTGAAACACAGGTCAAGCAAAATTTCACCCCTTTAAACCCCCTTTAACCCCTTAGCCTACACGATATCTACCAATTGCGCGAGCTATAATACGCAAGATTCGCGGGGCGTGCCATTCAACTGTTCAGCCGTGTACCCGAACTGGCGCAAAGTGTATACTTTTCGTAACATATATATTTCAATGCAACGAAAGGAATTGTGAAATAATAAACAATGTTTAGGTACAAATAGTAATTTTAAGACGTCTAGGAAGTAATCATAATCAATTGATCAGTTGACAAAAATAATTTATTATTTCAAAGTAGATAAAGAATCAATAACATTTTGTTTATGACACAAATTCTTTACCACGAGTCAGACTCGTGGTTTTCACTTATGGCACAAAGTCTTTACCACGAGTCAGACTCGTTGTTTTCGCTTATGGCACAAATTCTTTACCACGAGTCAGACTCGTGGCTATAGGCTAAAGGGTTAAATCCTTCGTCATAATATTTACTGCGCCCATCGATATCACGTCAAAAATTATAGAACCCCTTCGTCGATGATATATGGCAATTAATGGCAGTACACAAATGTAAATATTTTTAAATATCTATTGCTTAATAATAAAACTTTAGAAAATATTTGTAGTAACATGTTATATTTTTGGATGATTTAAAAAAAAATCCCTTTAACAATAAATCTATAGATATAAAAAAATTATAGAAAAATCGTTTTCAAACACTGAGAATGTTTCCAAAATAAAATAGCCAAGGTGTTAAAGGATAACTTACAGAACCCATTTCCAGTATTTTTAGCATTTTTGTATGTTTATCTGTTTGTATGTTTGTCTGTGCACGCATCACGTAGAATGTACGAAACCAATTTAGATAACTTTTATTCACAACGAATTGTACGCAACTTGGAGTATTACTTAGTTTTTGTTTTATAGCAATCAGTTCACGCTATCAGAAGATATTAGACAATATGACTTTAAATTATTCTCACGTACACGATTCAGTTGCTCGCAACGCCAAAATACAACTAATGTTGACAGTTGAACTCCATATTCGATAGATGGCGTTGTGAATATGACGTCATCACGTAACACGGATATTGACTACAATCGTATCTAAGCAACGCGTTTTAGTGTTTGACAACCACTCGAACGAAGTCGCAGACACAACTAGTAAAACAATCGTGTACAAACACGAGTTACCACTAAATACGTAGGAGATTATCGACGTTAGTAAGCATAAATGTCGTGTCTGGAAAATGGTGAATACATTATTGATATACATTAATTGAACCAGAAAAACGACACGTATCGAATGAATTAATATAGTTGTTCAGCGATGAAATGAAAATGTGTCTGATACAAAATCGGTTGAAATATTATTTATAATATGTATTTTACACAAAGTTTTTGCAAATCTTGTAATGTTAATTTTTGCGAGACACGACGAATATGCTTCTCAGGGTCGTTATATATATTTACGTACACGGTACTGGGGTGACATATTTCTCCGGGTCCGTGGCGATGAGCCGCCTCCGGAGCTCGTTCCTCCCGACCCCGGGCGCACCGGCCAGCACTATCGGGCGCACTAGCCCCGGACGGGGGTACAGCCTGGCGACCTCCTCGTAAGTCGGTATCATTTCGCGATCGAAGTCATCGTTCTCCGTTATATCGTATATGACCTTCTTGACTTTAGGCAACGACTTGCACGGGAGCAGCGCCGACGCTGTCGGTGACTTCGGCGCGCACTCCGTGTTGCCGCTAGCTGAGGGGCTGCATAGCGCCGGCTTACCTTCACGGCGCATTGCCCACATAAACTAATTAGGAACCATCCACTAATTACGCAATGAATGGATGAACGAATGAAAGAGCGAACGAATGAATGTTTGATGTACGAATGAACGAACGAATGAAAGAGTGAATGAAATAATGGTAGAGCACGAAGCATTTACTTCCAGCTAACCATCAGTAATGTAGTAAGAAAAAAATAAGGTAGGGTAAATAAGGTAAAATAAGTATATAACAATAAATATACTAGCATAATATAAATGAATCATAAAGAATAGTATATTAAATGAGCAAAATGTAGTCAAAATAAATAAACTAAATATACGTACTTATATATATATATATACAGTACATACTTATATATAATATACAATTATATATACATATTTACGTCACACGTTATGATTTTAACCAATTGATAATCTATTTCGAAAGTTATCCATATAAATAACAAAAAAAAAAGTAAATTTTTTTTCTACCTTCACGGTCATAAATTATTTTTGGCTATTTCGAGTCCAGGATTCTTTTGAAGGACCAAATAAAAAAGTATATTCAGTTGAGTCTGCAACTCAGACACATTCTATACTCCATACAAATGGCTTATCAAGTTGTAATCCAACAGCTAAATTATTAATGATGGATAAAAAATGTATAAGACAATTTAGTAGGGAATTTAATGCCCTACAATTTTGCTCTTTCAAATATTATTTATGGCATACGTTTCAGTTTAAAGGAGACATTTTATATGTACAAATATTTCTCATACTAACCGTCCATTGTCTGAGGGTCTACGTGCCTTTCATGAATTATGCGGCCTTCTTGTAAAGCCCGCGATGGAATCAATCCAGCCCTCATAACTTTATCACCTTCACGACGAGCTTGCCACCTGAAATCAATTATAAATAATATATTGTAATGTACCATCTATATTAATATTATAAATCGGAAAAGTTCATTTGTTTGAACACGCTAATCTTAACAACTGCCAGACAGATTCCAATAATTTTTTTTTTGTATGTGATAAAATAAGTATTGAGTAAGGCTAAAGAAGATTTCGCATCACGCTCCAACGAATAGAAACAAGGTTGTATTGATATAATATTAATTTTATAAAACTATTATAAGACCTATCGTAATGTATGGATCTAAATGCTGGGTAACTAATCCCAATGTGGCCCAAGATGGTAGACACGTCTAGTGGAGGGACTGGCTCTAAAGTGCAACTGCCGAAACACACCTAAAGGTATTTGGCGGCAGATTTTTCAACTTGAGGTTGGTAGCTAACCAGGCGGGCCTTAGAATAAACCCTACCACCGTGCTATGATTTCATCACGATGTTTTCCTTCACCGAAAATTTGCGTTTTCCTTGACACAATGTCCGTATAAATCACCAATTGAGCTATCATCGCCTATAAATTCCGTGTACGACAGAAATAAGGGGCCGTTCAATTCCCTCCCACCCATGTACCCTCCTCTCCCACCTCAAACGTTACGTAACACCGAACTGAGCGTTTTTACCTAAAATTCATAATTATGTTTTACCTTTTTCTACTAATAAACTAATAAAATAAATAACTAGTTATCTTAACCAATGGAAATTCGATTAGCAATAGTCGAAGGCTTCTCCGTAAAACAGAAACACGCGAACTTGGGAAATTTTAATGGAAATTTATTTAAATAATTAAAAAAAAAAAAAAAAACAATGTTACGTAACGAGTTGTTCGAACCTCCCCCCCCCCCCTTCTCCACCCTTGTAACACATCGTAACGTTTTACCAGACCCACAAATTACATTACGTAATACTTGAACGGCCCCTAGGAATAGGTTTTCTTACGTTTATAGTTTTTATTCTGTCTATTATTGTGCCGTTAATAATTCGCTCACCAATATGCGTCGTCTTGAGAAACGATATGCAATACGTCCCCTTTCTTGAAATCCAGTCCCGCTTCCTTGCACGGTATGTACGGGTCCTCCGATGAATTGTAATTGAACAGAGCTCGCACTCTGACTTTGCTCTCTCGTGAACCACCTTTGCCGAATGACGGTACCAGTTTAAACGTTATAGTCCCTTCAGAATTTTGCTGTAAATTAGACCAAAGAAAAAAAAAACAATAATAGTATGTATCATTACTAATGCATATCCATACTAGACTTACTATATACTTATCTATACTACTATTATATATGCGAAAGTGAGTTTTTTCGTTTGTTACGCGTTCACGCCTAAACCGTTGAACCGATCATGATGAATTTTAGTATAGGCACAGATAGGAACCTAGAGACGATGATAGGCTACTTTTCCCCTCGAAAACCATATTGGAAGAGGCTAAAGAGAGGGATAAACTTTGTATGAAGCTTTTTATTGCGACATCCGATTTGTTTAACAAAATCTATATTATAGCGAGCGAAGGCGCACGTAAAACCTAGTATCTCTACTTAATATTATAAATGTGAATGTAAGTTTGTTTGTTATGCTTTCACGCGAAAACTACTTAACCGATCATCATCATACTAATATTATAAATGCATGAGTAAAAATCATCATCATCATCATCAGTAAAATCATATCTAAACCGCTGAATCGATTGTGATGAACTTTGGTACAGAGATATATGGAGCCCTGGACTGGCTCTCAAATGCAACTGCCGGAACACACCTATAGGTGTCTGGCGGTAGATTTAACCTTGAGGGTGGTAGCTAGCCAGACGGGCATTAGAAAAAACCCTACAACCATACTTTGGTTTCATCACGATGTTTCCCTTCACCGAAAACTCGAGGTCATTAAGGTGGATTCGAACACACGTCCCTTGCCGCGGCGAGCGTACGCACTACCAACTGAGCTATCAAGAACAAAGATAAAGAAACATTCACTTCGATTTATATATAGAACGCAGATGACAAAACCCATCGAGCATGCGGACAGTAAATAGATTGATACCAAAATTTGCAGGACATCCGCGGGGCTCTTGTTTTCAACGCTGATCCCATTGACTTCGATCACCTCGTCTCCAGCATGTATAAGACCGGACCTATCCGCGGCCCCGCCGTGCATGACACGTGCGATCACAATTTTACCAGTTTCCTCGTCGGTCTTTATCGTTGCGCCCTACAAAATAATTCACTCGATACATTGCCCCGCCCTATATATCATCCACGCCATAATAAACGCATCGACTACCGTAAGAAACGAAAATGTTACACGTAAATAAACATACCGTAGGTGAAACCACGTCCACTACGCAATACACTAGCGGTTGAAATTAAATAGAGGAATACGAAAAGCAAAATGTATTGTGTAAGATAGAAAAAGAAACGGGAGACAACTCAACGTGGTAGGTAACACAATACAAATTGCATCGCATCTAGAGATAGCAGCTAATAATATTGTTATCATAGACACAACGAGCTATACAAGTGTTTACAAGTAGAGAGACATCGCTAACGGATAATAACATACGAATTCATAAATAAAACTAGGTGTAAGAGGACAGAAAATTAACTTCAAGCATTCAAATACTTAACGAAGGGTTACAACACAATTACTAGTATTTAATACTTACCACAATAGGCTCTGCACTCAGTGCTCCACCCTTATAATAAAAAAATATATTCAATTTCAATATACTCTTTCCTATTAAGCTGCTTAAACATAAATAGGGTCGTAAGACGCAAAACCAGTGACACCCCTTTTTCTTCCTAACAGATAGTTTGTTGCCGGATTATTCTTATTTCCAATCAATAAACTCTACGTTTAAAATCATGGTAAGCAAAAAATATAAAATGTCAAAGCTTTATCTTTTTATATTATTTATTACTTACTATACTAGCGAGAGGGTAATACCTGTATAAGTAATTGATTTAAGGAAGTATATCAAAAAAATTTAGTAAGATTTAAGATTTTTATATTGACAAACTTTCTCGTTCTTACAAATTTACTGAGTGTAGGTCAAAAAAGCAGTCAAAGTAACCTTTGGTCCAGAAACTTTGGGAATCACTGGTCTATAGTGTTAAAATCATAAAAAACTATACACGACTGTAAACAGTCATGAATGGAAAATTAAAAAAGGATCACCATTATTCTTGATTTCTTTTATTACTTATGGCTATGTTAGTATTAACATATAAAGTGCATATAAATATAATACAAGTAAGAATTTTATCCAGTTTGTGCACATATCATTAGAAAATATACTGAAGCAAGTTTCATACAGTTTATAGATTAACGTAGGACCAACTCGAAGATAGGATTTACCCTAAACTAAATATGAATAGGTGTCAATAAGTAATGATAAAATTATAGTAAAACACAGCCGATACCTAACAAGACATCAGGCTGGCACATCTTACTATATTTGTTATTAATTTCAAATAAAAAAAAAAAAAAAACGCTTGTTTTTGCTTCTATATGATTCACATATTTTTATATAATTACTGAGCGCGAAACTTTCACTTATAATCCGCACTCGAAACCACAATTAAATTTAATTAGTTATAATTACACTGAATAGTTATGAACTTCAAAAAATATATTTAAAGTCGGTATATATACATATAATAAAACTTTAACATAACCAAATCCATAAATGGTATATTTTTTAAAGATATGACCAGGCTTTTCTTTGTTATTCAAATAAGGCAAAAAAAAAAATGTTTTGAATTATTATCTGGCCCTCTGCACAAGAACAACTCAAAATGTACTAAATAGGTTTAGGAGAAATTTTACATGGAGATATTAAGATAATGAATACTTTTTATTCCATAAAACAAAATGATTCTCTCAGGTTAGCTAATAGAAGTTAAAACGAGTAGTAAATTCATTTGTCATAAATTTTGAAGAAGTTTTCATTGTTGGTAGATGACAAATTAACTAAAATTTTACACAATGTTTAATCTCGCTGTGGTATGAAATTTCTGTTGAATATCGAATCCAAAACAAGATATTTTGAGCAGTGTCAGAAATTTTGTATTCGCATATAACAAAGATGCTCTAAATTCTATCTTAGTTGTTGTTTTTGCATTTAAACTTTTTTAGGTGGTTTGTGGTTCACAATATCTCCTTTTTTTTATAAATAGAGAGTACTAATATATTATCCGTGAACAAAACTAGCATTTAATAAGTGATAACTTAACAGCATGCTTCGCAAACCGTTAGTCACCCACTATATGAAAACATTGTAATATTAACACCGTGACTGAATGTCAATAGGTCCATAAAAAGTCGTCCATAGAAATATTTATACTTAGCCTGATAATACAATGTGCGCAAACTCGAAAAGTATTTTCTAAAAAATTATCAACATAATACAAATCCACACAAACGAAGTCACGGGCACAGCTAATGTACAGCATTCATATATGTTATATATATACATATATAATATACAAATTTAGTAATTAGTGTTCCTATAAAATAACCTTTTAATTTTATACTACACGAAGAACACTTAAAATATTGATGTAATTATTCTCTACATAATGTTATAAGATCAACATTTAGCTGCTATATCTAAATGATCTTTATTTAAATGTATTGTGGAGTATTTTAATTATATGTTTTGCATATAAATGTGGTAAATTCAACAAGTATTCTTACCAACGGCTCGTCACTTTTGACTAGTTGGACAATTTTGACAGTTTCTTCCTCTTCATCTGCTTCTGATGGTATATCAGGTAGATGGGGATAGTAATCTTTTTGCGCTACGGCGTCATGCGTGCAAAGTATAGCCTGGTCATAGAATTTATTTTAAAATATCTCTATTATATAAAACCTGTTACTTTCTTTTGTATTTTAAAATTAATATCCACATTATCTCACCTCATGTAAAATTACGATGTGATTCAAGATAGTGGACAAGCTAAGCCTAGTGGAGGGACTGGCTCTAAAGTGTAACAGCCAGAACACACCTACTGATATTTGGCAGCAGGTTTTCAACTTGTGTGTAACCATTAGAAACAGCCCTACCAACATATAAATTAAATAAACAGTGAAGTAGCATTTTACATTAGGCACTACTCTGACAGTTATAGATTTGCAATTAGAGATAAACATTTAACAGAAGTGTATATTTTATAATATTATTAATGTGAAAGTTTATATGTTTGTATATTTGTTACACAATTACGCAAAAATGTATGCATGGATTTGAATAATATTTGGTATACACACATAATTTTTTAGCTGGATTAACACAGGATATGTTTTATTCCAGAAATTATTTCCATTTTTATTTCCAGACTTCATAGGTATTATAACCACTAGTGTTTTATGAAAGGACTTACTTGAAAATGCGGTTTCTGCAGAAGCACCAGAAGTTCCTCATAATCTTTTGTAAATGATTTCACTTCGTTAAGCAGTTGGAATACTTCCAAAGTGACTTGCATAGAGTTTGACAGCAGCGGGTAGAATTTGTCATCTTTGCCCTTTGCCACAATTTTATTATGCACTTGGACCAGTGCATGAAGCTGTTTCGATTGTAGTAGTTCACTGAGGAAGATAACATCTTCACCACCCGGTTGGACTTCTTTTAATGAAGTTAGTAAGCGAGTCAGAGCTAAAAAATAATAACAATCAAACTAAATGTTTGTATTTAATAGTATTTGTATCTAATATTACCTATTATTTCATAGTATTGACATCTCTGTAGAATTTTATTTTTAATAATTAAATGGTAATATTATGTGTTCTTTTCATTTTAACTATATGTTTATAGCTCTATGTAATTTGTATGTCTACTATATAGAAAAAACTGCTATGCACTACACATAAGATCTTCAAGACTCTGTGAGTGATAGCTTATGAAGTCATTTCACAACACATACATGGAGTTAAAATACATTTTATGATTATCTACAATTAATCCCAAACTGAGACAGAATTTAAAGAGACCTACTAGTAGAAAATAACTTATTTTATTAATTTAAAAACCATATATAGCTTAGCCCTAGTCCACTTTAAAATTGAAGTTTTCTATATAACTTTCATATTACATTGTGTTATTAAAATGTATTTCACATGTTTCAATAACATGATGATAAATATCATTTATTTGTATGGAATATAATGTACAGAGTAAATTGTGTAAAACTTTAATTTATAAATTTTATTCTATATTTTTTTGTACAAAACGTAAGTAAACATTCTGGAACATCACTTTGTAGACATTGATAATGCTGAGAACAGTTTGTGAGCCATACATTATTTTAATAACTATATTTCAATCAACTTTTTATTTGTAAGGCCAGAGGTGTATATATTTTGAGAGTAAGAATATATATTTAGTATTCTACAATTATGTTATTGAAAATTTAGATGGCATAATAGATAGATAGATAGATAGATAGAAAACAATTTTTGAGTTTGTATACCATTAACCATTTTATATTTTACTGATACAAAAACTAAGAAAGAATAAGACAGTTTAGGGTGGCCTTGATTGCTAAATTCATTGGTTCTTTGGGTGCCTTGGTACACACATTAGGGACCCTTTTTTAAGCTATTTTATTGTACAAATGTACTGCTGTTGAAATCAACAGCAGCATTATTTCAACAAAAAAGAAAAATTGGTAGAAATCCAGGAATGAAATTGTAGGAGTAAATATAATAATAATTGTGTTTATCAATAACATCAAACTTTAAATATAATTAACATATATAAAAAATATTTTTGCATTTTGGCTTGTTTTGTGTTGTCATATTAATTGCCGGTTTGTGTTGCCATTAGCCTTTTCATTGTTGGTTTGCTTTGTTGTCCATTTAAAAGATATTAATAACTTTTATCAGTTACAGTTCACTATTTTTATAAATACCTCTCACTGAGATTACCATATTCATCACATAACATTGCCTGTACTGTTGTCACAGCCCAAAGAAGTAAAAAAATGTACACACCTCAAAGATTTTTGTTTTGTATTAACAGACCTATATTATCTGTTTTACTTTGCGTCTATCATGTCCTAAGTTTAGTTGAAAATTAATTTCCCATGGATTCCCAAGAAAAGTTTAAATAAAGTCTAACACTAAAATAAAATTATTATTCAAATGCCTCAATATAGTACAGAACTATGAAACAGATCATTATTAAGATGTCATCCTTAGCCTCTTAATTCTCTTTCTTCTGTTAATGTGATAAAACAGATTTGTATAATAGAGAAGTGCATGCTCCTGTAATATGGGGGCAGGCTATGAAGGCAGTGGCATGTGGGTCTCATCAGGTGAAAACCTCCAACAAATACCTCCTAAAAGGCACCCTGATAACCCCCAATTCCTTTTATTATTAGAGACTGGGGATTGCTTACACACAACATATAGTCTAAGTTTGTCACCTACCTAAACAATCAGTCTTGTTATAAATGGTTAATATATATTTTGCCAAAATGAATTATGTATTCACTTCTATGTTACATATTGCATAGCTGTAAGAAGTCAAGTGTAGGGAAGTTGAGGTGATGATGGCTCAGTGGCAGAGTGTATGACGCCACATCAAGGTACATGAGTTCAAATCCCAGAAATGAGCTTAAACCTTCAGTAAAGATATAAAAAAAATTCTGATGAAATTCATATTTTTACACTATGTTTCTAATAAAATAAACTTTTTTTGCTGCAAAAATGTTTAAATAATAAAAATAAAAGTCCTAATACATAAAAAGACATTTTGAAAATAGTGTCCTAAAAATGTGACAGTGGACAGGGATGGGTTAACTTTGCTTTTTTACTACATTTACTTGAGACTTTTAACTAAAGACTTCATATTAAACTAAAATCTGCATAAAATCTGGTTATGGTATTTTTAGACACATGAAATTTTTCCACATGAATTTCTTATGTAACAGAGAAACATTAAGTAAAGATTATAAGAAATTAATTTTACAAACATTTTCATAATGTTATAAACCTTATTATGAGGTGTTAAATAGGTGCTGAAACACTTTCTGAGAGTTTTTTTGACTGTATCAGGTTGAGAATAATTTAACAATGTTTTTCTGTCAACATGTATGAAAGAAAGGTGCAGCTCATCTACAATATACATGCATTAATCTATAATGCATTAGTATTTCCTTTGACCACGATACGTATGTAAGTGTATTCGGATAATATGTTACAGTGTTTCATGAATGATTCAAGTTACTTTCTATATGATATGAAAAAACAGGTGTAGTTCATATCCATGATATTCATATAATCATCAATCAATATATCCATTGATTATCTGTCAATTACGTACAATCTATTAGCGTCTCTTTAAGGGGTTAAATGAGATCTTTACTGTTATAAAAATTGAGATAAACTGAATTTTCGAAAAGTAAAAATGCGTAACCATCCCATATAAAATGGAAATTAATTTGTAATGTTCGTACCTGGGTCCCAACTTTCAGGTAAAGTGTCCATGTTCACTTCATTAAATATAACTATTGGTAAAATGTATCTAAATATTTATAACTTGAAAAAAAATTTACTAAATCCGTTTTTTTTTATCAGAAACAGTTATTGAATTTTTTACATTTGGAAGAACAAATTTCAAACATGGTTCAAATTATGTAGTAATACTGTATTTCATTTTAATATGTTTCTATTTATTACGAGAACATTTCTAAATCTCATTAAAATAATCTGCATTTTCACAAAATACAGCTGTCAAACTACAATAAAAAAGCGGTCGATATTTTGACAATTGGCAGTTTTTTTTTAGTATTGGTATCATACTGTTTGTGGTTATCCCATAGTGTCATATACCGAGTATATGTAATATTTAGAATTATAGTGAACGTTGTGTTGATGTATGTATGTGTTGTACATATAATTATAAATTAATACAATTATAATAATTCCTTATTTTAAACTACGTAAACTTAATAAGTACAATAAACTCGTCATAAAATAGAAAAATTTGACAATTTATTATTATTTTAACAAATACATATGGCTGCCCCTTTAAAGAGATAATAAAAACTTATCATAATATTCAGTGTTAAATTTACCTTTATTAATATAACACCTTCAGATGATTTAGACATTTATTGTGTTTATGTAAAATGATTTAAAAATAGTTGAAATCACATATAAGGAACTATGAAGTAAATTATTCGTATCCACAAGGGAACAACAACACGTATAAAGTAATAAAAAAAATATATTTTATTTTTCCTTTATATCTCTACGTTTCTGCTGAGACGATACTTTTACTGAATAACATGTTATTTATTTTTGTAGTGGCAACTCGCTACTCACAGGTCGTAACTCACAAGTGGCAACCCATATAATTTGTTCTGATTTTTGAAGAAGTGGTGTGTCGTTAGTTTTTTAAAGAAAATCGATGCCTCAATTTATCTCAAAGTTTGTTATTTGTTCTGAAATAAGTAAGTAAAAGTCAAATAAAAACAATTATAAATACCATAACACATCGCGATGCATACTAATTTCTATTACAGTATTGTTTTATATCTTCATTCTACACGACCTTATACTGCTAAATTGAGTGGTCGATAATTTGTGACATCAAAGCTTGTTGTACTGTTCTTTATTGCGGTACATGTCAATAGTGCCTCTCTTTCTTTTCGTGGATTCGTATTTTCTTCCGTTGTATATATAATACATCTGTATTATATGAAACTTCGTAATAATCAGATATTGATCGCGTTTGCTAAATGCCGATTATTTGTTTTTATTTTCTATAAGCTTGTACTTATTCTATATAATATGTGATTTTCCTTCTTAACCATACACGATTCACCAAAAAGAGTCTTATTGGGGTAGGTGAACATTCACATGATAATTAAACAAAATTACCTACTGTACGATTAAAAATAAAGCAAAACCGTTGGACGTAGAATTAAAAATTCAGCTTTCGGGAAGTGCCGCAGCTTTTTTAATAATTTTGCTGTATATTTGTTATATTTATTCGTGTTTAATAATTAGTATATATCTTCCATTGCTCTGAGGATTACATAGAAAAGGTAAGATTTTGTATTTTATTTCTAAACATTTATGGATTATTTCTAATGAACCAATAATGTTTAAGTGGAGGTATTTGTTTTGTTCCTCCTATTGGAGTATCACTCAAAAGAGATTTTTTGTAAATTTTCTTTATCTATTTTACTAGTACCTACAGACAAACAGATCGACTTAGATGCTTCTTATTGTGACAATGTATGGATTAAGGGACAGAGCTTCATGTTAATTATGTGTATGCCTATAAAATTATTGCCAATATCAAGTCAGCCCAGAATATAGTATAAATTTTCGAATAATAAATTACTTAGTTAAATTTGTGGGGTAGTTGGCAGTGGTGCCTCCATTTCTTGGAACTAAATATAAAATGAAAGTTTAATGAACAGATTTTACTGTTTGTTGCTCTATAATTTGTAAATTATATATTTTTGTCAATTATAATAAATTGATACCTCAATTTTTTATAACTCTCAATTTACACAGGTGTTTTGAACATTTGATTAGCAGCTTCAATATGTATATTAAATTCAATTATTTCTATTTATTTATATATTTACGCAAGTTTTGTTTACATTATTATATTCAACTTCCAAAAGTAAAACAAAATTGTAATATCGTCATTATCTGTTAAAGAAATCTGTTCTTTTTTGTACTGTTTTCTCTTTCTTAGGACTTAATTGTTGCTTGTTATCTCGCCACTAATGTTCTGAAGTATGATGTCCTTTTATTCTTTTTGGAACTATTTAAGTTCAGTTATATAAATGATATGTTAAGCTAATATAATTATTTCATATTGATATTTGTTAATAAAAATAAAAATACATAATATAATTGTTGAATTTCATTATTACATTTAATATCAATTTGTTTTATTCAATCGTTAATCTTATTTTTTTTAATTATCTATGAATAATATATACTGTTATCTTTTAATTTAGTTGCTATCACAGTTGTAGCCTATGTTATTTTATTGTAGCTTGTCAAAAGTTGGCAGTGCTTAATGACCAGGGTCTGCCAGACGCTATGGTGTGTAGAGATGAAACGGGATGTTGAATACCATCTCAACATACAATCCTGCTTAACTTGGCACCAGGACTCCAAACAATAGAGACGGAAATGGCGAGTGTGGGTTAGTAGGACACTGACGCCTGAACATGTGAAGAACTTCTTATAACAACCTGTTTGGTGTATCATTTTTCTGGATCATTGTGTGTAAAAAAATAATGACATCAGAGAGAGTAAATAGTGAAATGTGTTTGTTGTGGTGCATTTTTTATTTTTCATCTTTATTTCTACTTCCGGCTCTCCATAATGACTCTTTTAATAAAATACAATATGAGTGTTATAATCTTTTTAGAATTTAAGCAGTCTATTGTCTGTTTATGATTTCATTAGATTTTATAACAGTTTGACCTTCGTTAATACATAAGTTATTTTCTCGTAACAAACAGGTTATCAATATAATTAATACCGTTAGTTCACCTGCTTGTTACCTATCGTCTTAGGTGATGATGTCAGACAGTAGGATGAGACATGACATGCATGTCAATTTACGTTTGTTGTGATTGTAATCATTTAATAAAAAGGTACACTCAGAAGTTCTACGTTTTTTTTTATTTACTTATCACTTTTAGTTATCTGCTGGTGCCTATTATTTCATTTCCGGTTTGGAATCTATTTTACAAAAAAAATCTATTCGGTGTTTCGTACTTTTTTACTGCTATTTTACATAATTTTTTTCATCGATTTCAAGTTATTGTTTTATGTTTTTATGTTACCTTAACTTTATTATTTACTAACAATTTTTTAAGTTACTAATTAGCAAATAGAACTGGATAATATTCTATTAATATAGACTTTTGAATAAATGTTTAAATGTTAATATTTGAATAAGCAAATATAAAGGCTTTATAGAAACATAACTATCATAATTTCTAACATGTCTACTTCAGTATGTTTCCAAGATACTCTATATCATTATATTATCAGTGGTAGACACATATCTTGTATGGAGCTTATCGTTTTTAAAATGCGACCTCTCCGCTTTCGGTATTATAATGACTTCCCGAAAGTAATTACCGAAATGTAATTATTATATATATTTCCGTCTTAGTAAAATTTATTTGAAAATAGTCACTTCTTACAACCTCAATCAAGCATTAAGATCTACGTAAGATTACTATGTTCATTATAAATAATAAGTTCACAAATTACGCAATTATGAAGCTAGCTGTGTCCGCGACTTCGTTCGCATGGATATAAAAATTATATATTAATGTTTGCTCGTTTATGGAACGTTATTTAACATAGCTGTGCTCCTATTGGTGGTAACATGATGTCAAATAACGTAAAGCCTTCTTCCATAACTGTGATACAAACTTTTCTGCTTTATATGATTAATTATTAAAGTATGTATCTACTAAGCTATGGAGGCAAACTCAAAACCGTTCAGAACCTTTTTGTTGTTAAGCGTTTTGAAAGCCACAAGCTCATTTCGAAGTATTTTTTTGTATCTTAATAAGAACCCCTAGAAACTTGCAATAATAGTTTCTTCGAGATTTAGTTTCGACGACCGTTCGAATACTGGTTATATATTTTGATTTAGACTCCCAAAAATGTTCTAGATGATTCCAATCATCTCAGATACTAACTATCTAATTAGAAACACATTGTTATTTATTTTTTAATATGTTTAAATAATTCCGCGTAATAAATTTAATAATAATATATTTAAAATCAATTAAAGAACGCTATTATTGACGAATCGACAATGAATTATACGGAGTATTGATTTAAAATTCAATACGCATTGGGTCCATTCACTTGCTTATATCGATTTATCAAAATATTAAGTGATAGCGGTGCGCTTTCATTAAATTTGGCGTGCGCACATAATATAATAAGCAATTGAAACACTATTCATTATAGATTTAGTATTCAGTCTACGGATTGTTTTGAGTACATCGTTTGTAAAGAATTTTAACGCGCACTCTTTTTTATATTCTACTACTGTATATCGTAAGTCTTATGCAGCGTACAAACAGATTAGATTACTATCCATGAATGTGTTGATGTAATCTCATTAATCTTCATATCTTTTATAGCCGTCAAACTAACGCCATTTCCCAAATACACTGTATCTGTAATTTCGATTTATTTTGGAATCTTTTATCCATCGATACTGTTACGAAATATAATTATTGTATGAAATCTCAATTGGTTACATTCGTACATACATTCGATAAAAATGATTTATAAACTAGCTAACTTCTTTCGCGTGGATTACAAATGATTTATTAATTTTCTTTTCGCGAAACCCTAATTCTTTTCTAAAATACAAGTACCCTAAGTAACTCCTTCTAATATCAGATATCTTACTCTTACAGCGTGAGTCCCGTCCAAATTGGTCCAGCCGTTTCAGAGATTAGCCGGAACAAACAGACAGACAGACATATTTTTATTTTTGTATAAGAGTCGTATATAATTTCATGTGCCTTTAGTGAAAAATGCTGTTATTTCGACATTACATATACTTCAATTTTATTTATTTGTATGGATGTTATGAAATGTGAAAAACGCGGTTTTTATACTTCCACCGAGAAAATTGTGATTTATTTTTCATTGCTTCTTATTCTCATTTTCATACATTTAATGTTAAAACGTTTAAAGAAAGTCCAGTTTTGTTAAATTCGTTTTGTAATGTTTATCTCTTAAAGATAAGGCGGCGTCGACTGGGGCGGATATTTCGGCTTCGGATGAAGAATCTGATTTGAGCGACCACTTACAAAAGCAATTAGAGGAGGACGTCGCTAGGTATATATCATATTTTATTATACTTTACAACATTAAAACAAAGTACATTGTCCTGTTCATATATCTGTGACTTTTAATTATTTCTTTCACATTCGTATTAAGCGGCCAAGGTAATTTGACATCCCTGAATAGAGGCACCCCGAAATATATGTTTCGTTTAAAAATAATCGGGGGTTAAATTTGAAACGGAGTTATTTCAATATTTACCCTTTATATGGTCACATGGGATTTAAATTAATATTTTGGCCGTTTCTTTTCAATATTATAATCTGTTCATTAATCTCTTCTTCCTCATCTACAACTAATTTTCCGTTTCTTTTTCATTGGAAAATTCTGTTATAAATGCAACCGTTCCTCGAATTTGTATTATTAATAAATAAAAAAAAACTAACCGCTATTGCCTTTTACGAAGACTGCACTGGAACTCGGAGCGGGTACGTCACATATTACCGTTTTTACATGAAGGTTTTAAAAACGAATTGTCCTTTAGATATTTTAAGTTAGAACCCAGTCCATAACATCTCCAAACTTTATGTGTATTATAGGGGTACACGTAGACGCGTATTGTCATTGACATGCACACTGAGAATTCTACTCCCATAAATTAACTGGATGAAAAGAAGATACCGCGATTGTAAGTAGTACAAATGGATGTGCCAAAGTGCTTGAAACCTTTACCAATGTATTACGTTATACATATATCATGTATGCATGCAGTATGTCTCACTATAAAATATTAACATTATTAAGTGGGCAATTTTTATATATATAAAAACAAATTCCCGGTCTCGATATTCCTCAGCGTGAATCTCTGAAACCGCTTATTTGATTTCAATGAAATTTTGTAAATGTGTGTTGCTTGGTCCGACTTTCGGGATGGGATAGTTTTAATTCCAACTAGTGACCTTATCATTGAACTTGATAGGTGACTCTATAGTCGAGTTAACGACTACTGGAATCGACAAAACGTGACCTTTTGCCAGGCCGGCTAGTGTATTTATATGTTTGGTTAAATATCTGAAGATAAATAAAACTGTCTTAACTCGGTCTATTTATATATTAGAAATATACGTATCGCATGCTTATTCGTCGAGTGATACTAATATTTGTTACAGAATTTTTGATGAATCTATTTATTCTGATCTCGAAGTGGTGTTTGGGAAATTAAAAATATTAACTCATACTTGTATACTAAAAACTCGTACGTCTAAATTTTTTCATGAGCTTGAGAAAATTTTGCATGTGAACATTGGGCGCAAAGCTTTCGATGAATTATATTCCTTCGTCAGGTACCCAAAAATTATTTAAATGTAATTTATTAGATTTCTTATTCTTACTCGGCAAGTAGACTGTACTGCATTATGCACTTGATGTTTAGTACAACAGCGACCACTCAAGGAAATATCGGTTTCATTAAGCTTGATTAGAAATACTTCGATGATAGCTTTCGGACGTCCAAAAGGTGTCTTACCATGCTTGAAGGAGTTTGATCCATTCTTGCTAACATTTTCTATAACCACTAATTTTCTGCTTCATTATTTATTATTATATTGCTTGAGTTTAGGGACTGGAATCTTATAAAATACTTCGCTGATCTTTAGACCTTATTTCAAGACATTTGAATATAAAGTACGAAACGTATACGTCACAATGAAGTTGTTAGTACTTATTGCTATGCCTTAGTATTTTTAAGTAAAATAGATGGAAATTTATAAAAAAAAAAAACCTATATTATCGGCGACTGTGGTATGTTTAAGTAATTTGATCACCGCCTTAATTCACTTGTCATGAGCTAATTTTCTACAAAAATTAGTGGTTATTAGATTAGGGAAGGATTAAAGTCTCAGAATTTGTACTCAAAAATTAGGAACCCGTACTTAAGACTAGTAGTAGCATATCTTTCCGTTTAATAATTCAATTTAATGATCGGGGCATGATTTCGACTACAAATCTAATAACTCTTTACCTTTTTTGGCTATACTAAAAAACTTATATGTTATTTGTTTCTCTCGTTATGTCAAATATTACTATTTTACAAATTTAAAACTTTTCTATTCGTCTCCTAATTAACCCATGCTTTAACTAAACAAGTCACTTATCGTTTTCTTTATAAATGTTTTGTGGCGCACTAATATGTCTAGTACTTTACTTATGCTTAACGATGCCGTAGGTAAGGTGCTAAATTGATGTTCGCTTACTACTTACGATTGTCGTTGTAGTTGGATACACGTGCAAATAGTCATAATACAATGTTTTATAATTATATTACAGCGATGCATATACTGAATGCAATATCGAACATCAAGAACATGAAATTATTACATATTTAAATAAAACTTTTAACACATTAAGTCCTGTATTGAACAAAGCATCTCACGAAAAAGAAGGCATTGCCGAAGTAGATGCGTTTAGTATTCCTGATTGCACTGTGAATTCGAGCACAGAAAAATACTTATCAAAAACAAAAGGTACTAGTCCAAGTACAGAATTAACAAAAGAATATTATGCATTAGTCCCGATCAATGGAAATTTGCTAGAAAAAGAGCTGATCGAACAAGATAAACTGTCTAATGCATTTTTATCTATCATAAAAACACAAGTTGATGATAAAATCGAAACTCCAACGTCGCCACCTAATAAACCTACTTCGTTATCACTTTTTGAGAATACTTCCAACAAAACATTTATACATTCCAATAATTTAAGTACGGACTTAAAAAGGATCAGTATTTCAAAAAGTGAAGGTTCTAATGAAAAGCTATTTCCAAATTCTAGTCAAGTATCAGAATTTGCAGAAAGCAATAATAGTGAGCTTACATATAGAAACTGTGAACCAAGTGTTGAAAAATTTTTAGATTCTACTTACTCGCCAGATAGTTTAATAACGGACGAGCTTAGTAGTTCTTCTGATTACTTATCTGCGAATAATACTTGTTCACCAGGAACAAGCCTTTCTAATTATTCTCATAATTTTAATCCCAGTGATAATTTAACTAAAATGGAACTTAATAATGTTAATGTAACAGATTCAGGAATAGAAAATGCAGGTCAATGTGACAATGTTAACAGCCAACTAGATGTTACACTTACAGACATTTCTTTATCGGAAAACAATTTACGCAGTTGTATTGTAGAAGAGTCTGTAAATTCTCATCAATGTCCGCAAACTTCGACGGTAGAAAAGAAAAAATGCCAGAGATCTATGTTCTTTGCTTCAACCAGCGAAGAGAATATGACAGGTAAAAACAAATTGAATTATTGTTACAACTGTAAACCCAAGGAGACAACGAGGGGTAAAACAATAAAGGAAGAAAAGCAACGACAAAACGAAGAAATAGTAACACTTGAATCGTCTTCACTATCTTCAGAGACAGGGTCTTGGGAATCTGTATATCCTCCAAAATTTGTTGAAAGAAACAGGCGCATTTCTAAACATATCACCAAAAAGAATAACAAACATTTCAAGAGTGATAAAATTGACGATCCAACAGGTAGTTTAGTTCCTGTCACATTATTTTCTTAATGTTTTCTTAACAGTTACTTAATATTATAACGATAATTATTGGTTTCTAGTTGCTGGTAGATTTTCTGCTGAGGAAACAGAGGAGGTAAAATCGGGCGGCAAGGAATATGAAAAATATGATGAATCTAAAGTAAGAGGAATTCCTATTCCTGGTCTGCCGGTTCCATTTTCAAATAGATATAAAAAATATTCAAGTGAAATGTCAGACGATAACGATAATGAAGATTCTTTGGAATCTACTGATCAAATGGACGAATTTGATTTAAACGAATCTCTCACAATTTTTGATATGATGTCTGATACGTCAAGAACTAATGAGGATATTAGGGAAACTGTAGAAGAACCTGACCAAATTCTTGGCGCCGACAGCACTAAAACGCCTACTAATTCCATGTTGTTAGTAAAAGATGATTATATACCGGTTGACTATGAAAATAAACAAAAGCTCGGTGATTTTCTCTCAAAATCAAATGAAAATCGCATTGACCATTCAGCATCTAAACGAGATATAAACGATAAGCCCATTATCTCTGGTGCATATAAAGAGGATGTGGTCCACAATGAAAAAAAAGGCCAAACGGTACAATTTAAACCATCTTGTGGGTCAGCCTGGATTGTTGATATGTCTACTGATCCCGAAACTACATCGAATCATGTAAAAAATTCAAAAAAAACTGATGAAGCTGTCCTTGAAAATTCAAAATTTGTTTCTAAAAGCAATGCTTCTGATGACAAAAGTAAAGCCGTAGTGGAGTCTAATATTGTTGAAAAGTCTAGTCAAACATTTTTTGTAGATCTATCTAGTTTGTCAGAAAAACTCTCACCTAATAAAAATAATGAGACAGAACCAGTCAATGAAAAGGATAATATGTTTACTATGTATATAGACATAGGTGAAAATTCTCCACTGAAAGGAAAACCCCCCATAAACGTAAGAAAGAGTTCATGTGACCCAAGAGTTACAATTAAAAACGGATCCACCGAAAAGGAGATTCATGGCAATAAAAAGAATGTTACCGGCCATAAAAGTTTAATAGTATTTGAAAAACTAGAAACACTATGCAATGATCCGAACATTAATATTAATGAGATAATAAAGAATCCAGAATCACTGAGTGACTCTCTTGCTGTAACAGAAATAAAACCAAATGTTGAATTAAACGATAACGACAAACCTCAACAAGTTATTGTGACAAATATAAACGCCCAGAAACTGGCAGTGGTTAGGGAAGAAGAATCCGCGAAGACTGATTTAATTAAAGATACCGGTAATAACAATCTATTTGTTAAATTATCAGATTTGGACAAACCCGTCGCAAAACCTACAGGCTTTGATAACGTCAAATCAAAAGCCGACACGGATGTAACGTTGTACGAGGGCAAGGTATGGGATGCGAGAATGACTCGATCGATACCCGATAACAATTGGAGAGATTCAAATTTCACGGGAAACTCGATTATCAGCTCAATTCATTCAGAAAATGTTCTGAGCCTGAATCGACTATTTCCACATTTGATAAACACATTCAGTAGGAGTGTACCAGCATCTTTACCGGTTGAGACTCGTTCACCTGTGAGGTTAGAATATCCGTTGAACAGCAGCGAAGAGGATAAGCGACCCTCAGATACGTCTGAATTAAGCAGTATGCAAAGCAGTGCCTGTCGATCCTTCGTAGGTAAGATATATTGGTATATATATATATTACCACTTGATCTGACCATTAGTTCTGTTGCATATAAAAATGCATTTAGTTTTTATTCATTGATGTAATCTTAATTAAAGCTATATACATTTATTTTTTGAATTTTGTATAATAATTTAACAGTAACTGTATTCGAAATGGTCACTTTTAGCTTTGTTACAGGCCTTTTATCTGTCTGAAATCTATGGATTCCACGGGATTTTAACAACTACTCGTTCTAGAAAGTTCTTAAGAGATTCAATGCCGATGTGTGTTTAGAGTCCAATAAAAAAAAAAAAATCATATGTAATTCTTTGGGTTCAGATCTAGTCTAGACTAAGTATAGTCTTCGGTTCTTATAAAGTCTGTAACAGTAACGTAGAAAACAGTTCTTAATCCAGTTTTATGGCCAGACTAGTTATGCACATTTATAGTGAATTAGTATGATGTTACTCTGAAACTGTTTCTTTTAGGAAACAGCATATCAGAGGAAATCGCTCACATTTCCAACATCGCTGGTAGTTGCCAGTCGCGACTTGGTCAAGATTTGCTACGAATGTTTATAGAGGAAATAGCTACTGACGTTGTTGTTGAGGTTAACGGGAAAAGGATCAAAGCACATAAATGCATACTATCATCGAGGTAATTATATGTATTAGTATATATACGTTAGTTATATGAATATATCTATGCCGGTATTTTATATACTTATGGTATATTTAACAGATGCCAGTATTTTGCTGGGATTCTGAGTGGCGGATACGTCGAAAGTGCTGGCAATATTATTACATTACCATCGTAAGTAATTATGCAGTATTACTATTTTACAGTCGAAACATCTGAATAATATTCACCACAGCCTACAGCACCGCTGAGCAGGTATATTTGTCCGCTTACTTTTACCATGAATATTTTAGAACCGTGTTGTTACCAAAGGCGAATGTACGAGTTCTCAAACATCTGCTCCTATAACAATCTATTCTATCGCGTTAATCAAAAGTAAAAACAATCTTGTGTATTTAACTGATTAATTTTTTCGTTCATTTATCGTCTATCATAATACTGGTGTTTTATTTTCATTACCTGAATGTTAGCCCGACCATTGTTTCATATAATATCCAAATCGAACCGTGATAAAATTAATTTCTATTTAAGTATTAAGTGATCGCTAATTCATGGGTAAAATGCCCTGTGGAAATGAGAAACTATTTATAAAATTGCAAATCTAATTAATTTTTAGTAAATTTAT
Source organism: Actias luna (assembly GCA_039707435.1). Taxonomy (NCBI): domain Eukaryota; kingdom Metazoa; phylum Arthropoda; class Insecta; order Lepidoptera; family Saturniidae; genus Actias; species Actias luna. Next base: position 17,955,046 of record JAZHAC010000001.1, on the reverse strand, counting down.
AGTAAAACTTTGCGGGAAATGCCCTGTGGAACCAGAAGAGATACTATTTATAACATTGTAAATGGAATTAATTTTTAATAAATTTATAGTAAAAATTCGGGTGAAATTCCCTGTGGAACCAAAAGAGAAACTATTTATAACATTGCATATCAATTAATTTTTAGTAAATTTATAGTGAACTAAGCTTTTTCAGATTTTCTTATAACGTGACATATTTCGTCATGTGCCACATATACTCTGGCATATCCATAATACCGGATTCGTTAAACATACTCGAATTGGCAACTTTAACCGACATGTTGGGCCTGGAAGGCTTAAAAGAGGCTATAATGTTTACTCTGAAAGCGAAATACTGTCATCATTTCCACGAGGTAAATATATAATATTAATAAATTAAACTTATGCCCAAAACACAAATATTTCTATAATACTAACAGTTAACAACGATGAATTCGAATTAAATAATTATTACTGTATCGATCGACAACCAGAAAAGTTTTACGAAATCAATATTAACGCAAGCGGAGCCGCGGGTAAAAGTTAATGTTTTAATATATATTTTTATTTTAATATTTTGTTAAACATCGGATCTGTTTACCTCACTTCTAATAAGTTTTTCTCGTGAAAAAGTAGCCAATCACCATCTCCAAGGTCGCATCTATCTCTGTATCGAAATATCTCGTAATCGATTCAGCGGTTTAGGCGCGAAAGCGCAACAAACAAACTCACTTCCGTATTTATAATATTAGCAAGGATTATGTTTACGATTTTCATTCGCCTATATTGAATGACAGTCGGAGAGAATGGTAATTGTTGATATCGATATTCCAGCCTTGCCAAGTGTGCATTGCAGGCGTATTAGAATGTTTCCCACTGTCCTCGGCATACGGATTGGACGATTTGTATCTGAAATGCCTAAAGTGGATAACGAAGTATTACGTCACAGTGTGGCCGACGAAGGCCTTTGCCACGTTACCGGCGGAGCTGTTGGAGAAATGCTATCATCAGCAAACCATTAATTTCACACCGGAAACCTTAGTCAATACCATCTTCGGATACGGCATCATAAGTAAGTGTAAAATGCATTTGCTCGCTTTTTTTTTTTTTTTTTTTTTTTTTTTTTATACTTAAGGTTTTAGCGTTATGGCCATAATCCCACCTGATCTTAAGTGACGATACGGCCCAAGTTGGTAGACACGCTAAACCTGTGGAGGAACTGGCTCTCAAGTGCTGCTGCCGGAACACACCTATTGGTATTTGGCGGCAGGTTCACAACTCGAGGGTGGTAGCTAGCCAGGCGGGCATCAGAAAAAGCCCTACCACCATGCTATGGTTTCCTCACGATGTTTTCCTTCACCGAAAGCTCAAGCTCATTATAGGTGCTTGGGTTCGAACCCACGTCCCTTGACGCGAAGTCGTGCACACTACCACTGAGCTATCATCGCTTCAAAATCGCTCAGCATCTTCGTGGCTTTTACTGACTTTGAAATTGATAGGTCTTATTAGAAAACAATTAGTAAAATTTTACTACTTCGAGGGTAGTTTAAAAATGCGATTCCACACGTATACGTTTTAACTAATATTAATTACTGATTTCCATGTGTTTTACTTTGTCCGTCACCTAAGCACTTTTGATATGAAAAACTATCTAATGTAGGTTAAAGTATCCAAAATAACCTTCTTTTTTTATTTGGAAATTTTTTATGGTAACACTGCTTGTGCCTGATGATGAGAACACTAAGAGTCAACGGCATTTACCGTTGGAGACACTTTGAAAGTGATAAGGCGTAATGAAGCCTTAGTTGGTGGGTTCGTTATCATACATTCTATGGTTCCGATAAGTCGACTACGGATTCCTACCATTTCTATTGATTACTAATGCTGGAACCAGACACTATAAAGTATACCAATATAACAATCAGTTTGTATTTTTATTTACGGCTTATTTTTATTAATATTATTCTGTTTTGAACTATATATATCTTACTGTTCAAACTATAAATTCAAATTATAAGAAAGTATATCACGTCTCCCAAATCGTTTTATATAAACTCTTAAATATTACTTGTGCTTTTCAATATTCACTCACTGTCATGAAGACTGCCAACAGAAGTGAAAACTTAAAACTATATACAAACAGTTGTTACCTTTGTATATCCAAATTGTTTGACCTTAAATTAAAACATGTAACTCAAATCTGTGTACAGCGCAATACTAATAGGAACCGATATAGTGTTATTCTTAACACGTCACGTGAACATGCCGATGACGACTTACACGATTTTACTTCTTATTCCAACCTCCCTATAGAAGTTTTTACATCAAAAATCCAATAAATATATATATATATATGTTTTTTAACAGTGTCGTCTCTGCAAAATAATAGATGGGGGGGTTTACTGCATCGAATGTGCCGGCGTTTGATTCAAGCCGCGGCTCATTTCGCTAGCCAGCGAATGGTGGAAGTGTTCAAAGCGATCAAACTCGTATCCAATAACGTTCAGCCACATGCTAAGCAGGCTTTAGAGGAGTGCCTCGCTGCTGCGATCGAATGGGCGCAACCTGAGGAGGCTTGCCGCACATACGCCTTCCTATCCAGCACAATCAAGGAAATGGAAACCCAACAGCAGTCTGCAAAACCGGAAGCCACCAACCACCGTAGGATGTCAGGATCGGCGAATCTTCTGTACAATTACGCGCCCAGTTGGCGTTTGCAGTGCGAGGGCGCCCTCGTGCGCGCCGCACCCCGCGTCGTCGCCACGAAAGCCTTCCAGAACTTACCTTTCGATTTGAGGAAACGGTTACGCGAACTCGGCTGTATATTATTCGCATCGCAAGCCATGCCCCGCGGGTCCTCCTCGCAGTATAACAGAAGAAACGTCCCCCAGAGTAGGCACTTCACTCGCAGCCTGGACATAGAACACGTCCGGGCCGCGTTCATGTCGTATTCAACGAAACTACCCATCGCCGTCGCCCCTATAGAAGTGCCGAGGGACCTCCGGAAACCGGTGCGCGCGTTACAACCGCCCAAAGTCCGTATGACGAAAGCGCAGGAACAACGGGCCAAGTTCAACATGACGAAACACACGCAGAGTCCGAAAACGAAGAAAGCGAACAACAACATACCCGCAGTGAAATCGAAGTATCTAGAACCGAGGGCGCGGAAGGACAGCGAGAGAACTGGCCGGGAGACGAACAAAACCGGGCCGAAGATGATATCGTCCAGCGAATCCTCGAGGAATTCGAGCCCGAGTCAGATACGGAGGTATCAGATGAGGGGCAAGTCGAAGTATCACATGTGCGAAATGTCACAGGACAGCCTCGCTACTCTGTCGCAGTCCCGTACACCGGAAACCTCGACCGACTCCCGGAGCGAATCGCATAATAAAAACATATACGCGACTTACACGAAAGTGAAACGTGAACTGAAAGCTCCCGTGGAACGTAAGTTTGATTTGATCTCATTTCGATTACCTAAAACTAGACTGAACTGTGCTTTTCCTTTCTTCGTCGTATGTTCTCTTCTATGCCCCTGACAAGGTGTATGCGAAATTTCATAATAATCAGTTAAACAATTATAAACTTTTAATATATACAATTATATACTTATAAAAACTTGGCCTGGCAAATCAAAATTAATTTTTCAAATCCTACTGGTGGCTCTTGAAATGAAGGCGTTCGAACCCATTTCATGTCTATATTAGTAAAAATTAAAACTAATGCCGGTATGTTAGGGTTAGTTGTAACGAAATAAAGAAGTTAAAAGTAACACCCTAAAGTAGTGATAACAAACTGTATATTTTTTAATGAATATCGTAATATTCTTACAACACCCTGAAGTAGATTTTTAGAATTCCATATACTTCTATGTTTTAATTTTCTATGTTAGGAGGTGCCCATTTAGTTTTCTTAGGTAAAAATTTTAGGAGGGACGATGGCTTATTTAGTTCTGTGTATGGACGCCGCGTCAATAGACACGAGTTCGAATCTGCAATGAGCTTTTCCCCCTCCCCCTCCTCGAAACATTACGTAACACACCAGTGAGCATTTTTACAAATACCTTATAATTATGTATTAACCTGTTTCTACTAAATAACTTTTTTTATAGTCCAGGTTTTAGCGTTATGGCGATAATCTCACCTGATCTTAAGTGACGATACGGCCCAAGTTGGTAGACACTTAAGTACCACTGCTGGAACACACCTATTGGTATTTGGCGGCAGATTTTCAACTTGAGGGTGGTAGCTAGCCAGGCGGGCATTATTAAAAGTCCTACCACCATGCTATGGTTTACTCACGATGTTTTCCTTCACCGAAAGCCCAAGCTCATTGTGGGTGGATACCAACTCGCGTCTTTTGACACGGAATCCGTACACACTACTACTGGGCTATCACCACTATAAAATAATAAAAAAGATTTATCTTAATGTTTTTGCAATGCTATTAGAAATACTCCAGGGGTTATCCGTAAAACAAACGAAAATATTTGCGAACTTGGTAAACTTTAATGTCCTACTTTATTATATAAATAAATAAAAACAATGTTACGTAACGCGTTATTTGAACTCCCCTCCCGCCCTCGTAACGCATCGTAACGTTTTATAAGATCTACCCCATAATAGATTGCGTTACCTAACACTAGAACAGTCCCTGATGCTAAAACCTATAAAGTATAATAAAATATTGGCAGCCAAACGTGTATTTTATCATGAAACGTTTCTTTTATAGACGTCCAACACTTGAAATGTCATGTTACATCACGCGACACGGAGTCACAGGGTAAAGCGAAAGTCGCACACCACGTAACCGGAAATAAACCTATAAAAATAGAAAATAAAATAGTAACGGAGTCGACAAAAGGCTCGGCCGTTTCATCTAACAGCAAATCGTCCAGCAAGTGCCCGGAGAGAACCAGCGGCTCTCTGATGAACGCGACTAAATCGAGCTCGGCCAAAATGGTGCCTAAAGTGTTGAAGGCCAACACGAGGCAGGTAAAAATTAACAAGACCCCGTTAAAATCACCGAACTTGACAGAGGACAATGTTATCGTTATGAAGCGTTCTGGAACATTCCTCATGGACGAGCCGACTGTCATAGAGCCTGGGATACGAGATACTACTTCGGCCAGTCAACATTAAGACTAAGCGGCCCCGATACTAATAATATTAATTAAAAAAAAAAAAACGTGTATTATTAATTAATATTCATATACACTCAAATACATTAGCTCACACGGAACGTACTTAAATGCAATGGATTGGTCGCAAACAGTTTATTTCATATCCATTTATACTTAACATATCCTTGCAATTTACGTTTCAAAGCGCGCAAGAAATATTAATATATTCGTCTTGCGTTATTTTAATCGTACGTTATGATATTTTATTTATTAACGTTACAATGTTGTATATGTAAATATTAAAAAAAACCAACTGTACTGTTGATTTATTTTGCCGCTGGCAATGGCTTATATAAAAACGGGAAACCGATGTCGGAATTTTTGAATCGTGATTGAATTCACGTAATATATCGTCGGATTTACCGAAGTCGGTAAAGTATTTTTTCGCGGAAACGCGTATTTTGAGACTTATGTTACTTGTGTTATAGTGTTAAGTAAAAGTTATAAAAAAACTGCGTTACATTTTTATTCCGTGTCGGTAACATTTTTAAAATGTTTCATCGGCCACGTGATTAGTCAAAGTGTAGCAGATGTTTATATAAATATCTATATATATATATGTTTTTTTTTCTTAATAAATCGTTTGTTCTGTAGTTGAATCTAATAAATATTAAGTAATATACCCGCAATATTTTAGTAAAATCAGTGTGTACGGGTTATAATTTAATCAAAAATGCTTGCATGCCTCTAAAGGTAACTCCACCAAACGAACTATTTTCTACATCGTAACAATTAACTATATAACTAAGTAATTATAAAACGAGAACCTATGTAATCTATGAATATATATATATATATATGTATACATTCTATTTTTCTTAAGTCTACATAGTCACGAATGCCATTTTGAATACTGCATTTATTTATTTTAGATTTAATCATCGGCTTAGCCACAGTCGTGTTTTACTTTCTTAATGGATAATTGTCCCTGTAAATCTACTCTAATGTATATATGAAACTGATTTATATACATAATATAAAGATATGTAGGAATAGCGTAGGGATAAATGTCAGTAAACTCGAAACTGTTAGATATTTGACTATCGTAGACGATCCGGTAAAATTTATCAAATAAACATTTAACTGATATGTGATTTATTTACCCGCGCACATAGATGTTATTGTGGAATTATTTTAGTCTAAAATACTACGTAATACAAACTTGTTACGAAAGTTTTCGATGAATGGTTGGTTGTTTTTATTTCTTTTTTTTTTAAATATAGTTTACATAAGAAGTTTTATATCATTTGTGTTATCACAAATCGCCGTCCTATCATTTATTCATTTTGGAGTTTATTCCTTAATCGATTCTCATAAAAGGTCTTAAAGGAAAGTCTAAAAAGGATTATCATACGCGATCTGTTTTCCTGTGCAACTTACCTTGCGCGCTTTTCACTTGACAATCGTACTTAAGGACCAAACTCCGGTCGTGCGTCGAAACTGACACACATACATTTTTGTTTAAATATTATGGATATATTTACTGGTTCCAAATCCAGCCATAATATTATTGTATAAGTTCATCTTTTGGGTTTTTCTTGTTTTACCAAAAGTATTTTCGAGTTTTATTTTATATTTTTAAAAGTTATGTATTTGTAAGCGAAACCTTTATTATTACTATTTTTCTATAAGATGTAAGGTAAAATACTTATTCGCATAATTATGTTTAGTGTAATTTAAAAAAAAGATCTCAATGGTGCACAGTATTATTTTTATTAAGTTCTAGAGGTCCGCATCAGCCATCATATTTATGTAAATTTAGTTTTTAAACTGTACTGGTTATCAGGTATGTTTTTTATCTCTTTATATGCATGCATGAAACAAAAATCTAGTTGTTAAAAATATTCTATTTCATGTTTGTTTATAATATTAGCAAATAAAAATATTTCCAACTGAATGTGAATTTTATTTACATAATTATATATTTTTTTCTGGTATATCTATTGAAGTACAGTGTAAACTCGATATATCGACACTAGTCGATAAGACACTAAGAGTCTCTGCAATTCGTGGCATTATTGAGCGTTCTTTTCAATTGGAATGCAGCAAAATCAATGTTTTACTATTTCATTCTCACTGTCTGAATATTGGTAAGAAACTAAGTTTACAAACGATAACTTATAGACGATGCATAACGATCAGCCTAACGACAATATACACCAGGTAAACACTAACAAGGTTGCTCGAACAAAACAACGAATTTCTTAAAAATATTTGGTGCGCATGATGCCGACACTCGAGGTAAATACGTGCTAGACCAGGGGTTCCCAATCTTTTTCAATTCGCGGCGCACATACTTGTTTACTATTTTGTCGCGACGCCCTAATTTATCTAGCTGGTCGAAATTCATTGGTACAATGATACTAATAGTGTAAATAGGCACAAAATTTAAAACATCCATATCATGAATCCAATCTTTTTGTGTGAACATTAAGTTTCCGAGTACGGAGGTGAGTTAAGTTGCGGTTTCGGAGAATAGTAAACAGTATCTCTTCACCTCACCATTCTTCACTCTCTACGGCGCATACTTTAGGTACGTTTATTTACGTAATAATGACGTATTGTTGTCGTTAGTTAGAGTTGACGAATTTATAAAGAATCTGAGGTACGCATATTACCGACATTCGAGGTCAATACGTGTTAGACAATAAAGTAACAAAATGACAAACGAAAATTGACGAATTTATTCAGAATCCGCAGTACGCACGATGCCGATAGTCGAGGTAAATACGTGCTAGACAATAAAGCTACAACATAACAAATAAAAAACAAATTTGTTGTACAATTTATTTTTTAATGTGTTCTTTTAACTTTAGCAGCAGAAAGGCAGATTTATCATTATTATTAACAAGAAAAAAGAGGATTGAAAGATTATAACTATGTACATAGATAATACACATTCCCAGGTAACAGTGTTCTGTGATACACATGCACTACTTACACTAGCTATGTATATGCAGTGTTTGAAACATGAATATGTTACCAACAACAAAATACTATGCCGATGCATATATTTATTCATGTAAATTATTAAAGAAAGTTTAGAAAATCTAATAGTGTACGCCGCGTAACGATTGATTTAGTTTATTAATTATAATTATAAAAAAAAAACATATAACAGTAAAATAACATTTGGCTAGACTATATGGTTTTGGTACGTTTGCCTTTGCCTTTAAAAGAAATAAAATTGTCTATACCAAAACCTATGAATGCAAAACGTAACAAGTTCAAAATGAGGCGTGCGAACAAACCGTTTTATTATTAAACTACGGGTAATAGGCTATTGAAATGAAATAGGTAACTGGTTGATGTTATTGTAAAGATAAACGTAGCTTGGTCTCGATACGTAAATTTTTTCCGGAGTTATCGTAATCAAGCTAGCAAAATATATTTGCTTTTTACAAATTATGATTATATTGATTATATAGATTATTTGAAACGTTTTCTTGAAATACATCTACTCATATTATCGTATAAATAGGAATTGGTTGTGGTAGAGCCAGTTAAAGAGCAATAAATTGCTCGATCTTGTGTCGAGAGTAGACCGGTACCTCATCCGCTTCGCGGTTTGAGGCGTGCAATAGCAAAGCAATAATCGATCACACTAAAGAGAAAGGCAAAGTATTTTTAATAGCAATTGACAAAAGATATTTTCATATTCTATTCTGTGATATCCAGTGTTGGCAAATCCATGAAAAATTATTATTGTATCGAGGGGATGTAAAATAATTGTATTTTCACTAAAATTATATATAATTTATATCATAAAACTTTATTTATTGAAAATCTGGGTTATTAAAATTACTAGGTAAATAATTGATCAGTGTAAAATTAACCAACCATATTAATGTATGTCTCAAAATATAGTTGTTGTGTAGCAAGATTAAATATTATAGTTTATGAAATTATGGTACATCTACAATATTTATGATAGTCTGGCAACACTAGTAGAATTTGTAGTAGAAGTTGAGGTAAAACTAATGTTGAGAGATCGTTTTATTTATAATTGAGAAACGAAAGGAGAGAATTGTTCAACACATAAATACTGTACCCTACATGTATTTTGTCTTTTTTTTAGTCCAGGTAGTAGATTTTTGGACTGTCTTGACGTCCTTTTATAACTAATGAACGGATTGACACATCTTGATAAAACTTGGTACACTGTAAGAACGTATAGTGATACAAAAATTATATTATGCATGATGTGGACAAGCCTCATAGTAATCGTAAAAATAAATTCCAAAAAGTTAATTTTGTACTTATTTGGTAGACATATTTTTTTCTCTGTGTATATGAATGACAAACATTTAATAGATGCTCCTTATGTATATTGGCATATGAACAGTATTTATTTTTGTATATCAACCATAGGAAAATTGAGTGATATTGAAACATCTCAAAATCAATCTTATCCAAAAAAATTCAAACGTGGAAGTATATAAATATGCATTTAAAGAACTAGTAATAAATACATTAAGAACCAGAGATTCCTGTTAAATATAATATAAGGATATATAAAAACTAGCTGGTGCTCTTGATATAGCGTCTTTCCCATTCATGACGTGTAAAGTCCGTTCCTAGTGTATCTGCATTTTTAAGGAAATATTTCTAAGGGAAAGTCCTATTGACTTAAAGTTGAATTTTAAAGATCTGTTGATGAGCGTGAAAATGGAGCTCACTTTTCTATTTCCATGTACCTGCTTTAAAATTATTCTCTTTATAACTTATTTTTACACATGAAATCCTTTCCGTTCTGCCAACCGAAATCCTAGCTTGCTGTAAAAATTCCGAACATTTTATTTCAATCGAAAGAAATACATATCGGTTTTCTTTTGTATTATTAACTTCTATATGTATAGAAATCTAATGTCATAGCGTTTGTGGTCGCGCTCCTTCAAACTGGCTCGATTCCTACGATTTTTTATGTATATTTGGTACGTATGAGAATAGGTTGAATAAGGTAGTAAATAGTTTAGAAATAAGTTGTAAGGTTGATTAGGATTAACTAGATTTAATCATAATCTTACAAAAATATATTGAAATTGGTCAAATCGTTTTTGAGTTTTAGACAGACTATCGATCAGTGATTGTAGGTTATACGACGTTCACCGGGTCACCTAGTTAATACATATAATATAATAAACATTTAAAATAAGTTAAATCGACTAGGTAACGTTATGAAATTTTAAAATAAATTTATAAGCAACTTAGCTGTCAACCCTCCGCTACGTTTTTACCATCTATAGTTAATCTTTTGTTGTTAGTAATCCTACATAAAAGAGATGGCTTTCATGTCATTGGACAGTAATTCGAAAAAAATGAGTCAATTGGATCCAAAAATTACATTTCCTAGAACCATCTACGAAAAACATTGTATCGAATAATCATATCACCCCGATTGATTCAGATTTGACGTCATTAGTTTTCCAACAGTATCGACAGATCAGTGAAAAATTATTAGTGTACTAGGGCTGTAAAATGATTGTACTTTAGAAAACTATATTTAACTAGCTTTTACCTGCCACTTCGCTCGTGTTAATATTTATTTTGTCATACAAATCTGATGACGTGATAAAAAGTTTCATACAAAGTTCAAGTTTTTTACGAAAAAAAGTATCCTATCACCGTCTTCAAGGTCTCCATCTATTTTTATACCAAAATGTATCATAGCCGATTAAGCGGTTTAGGAGTGAAAGCGTAACAAACAAACGCACTGTCGCATTTATAATATTTGGATTGGGATAAGGATTTCTGTCTTAAAATGATAATGTATTGAAAATGTGTTCTGTAAAATAATAGATAAACATTGATCAGTGTGTAACTAACCAATTATATTAATGTATGTCTATAAATATATAGTTTATAACTGATGTTGCCCACAAGATTGTTCGCTTAAAGATATGAAATTATTGTACGTGTGCAATAATTATTGCACGTCTGTCAACATTGACGTCTATGGATCTGTATTCTCCATATATACATATAGAATATTTACAGGATAAATATTGTCTAGTATAATGTGACCATGAAAACAAGTTTACAATTAGAAGCATTAATGTTTAGTTACTTATCATATTTATGCTAAGTTATATGCGAACAAATTTTCAAACGTCAATTCTCTTTACAAAATCCTCGTACGATACAATTGAATTGGCTAATAATCACTGTCTTTTTATACTTTATGACCACAAAGTCATAGTCATCTGATCTTAAGTGATGATGTGATCCAAGATACTGTATTCGCTAAACCCAATGGAGGGCTCTCAAGTGCAACTGTTGAAACACACCTATAAGTATTTGCCGGCAGATTTTCAACTTGAGGGTGGTAGCTAGCCAGGAGGGCATTAGAACAAGCCGTTCCACCATGCTATGGCTTCATCACTTTGTTTTCCTCACACCGAAAGTTCATTGCAAGTGGATTCGAACTCACGTCCCTTGATCATCACGAATCATCACTTCAAATAATTTCAGTAATAAATAATAAACAGTATAGATAATAGAGCAGTACTAATATCCCAATTTTTTTTATAATTTATTATCCATTAAAATAGCTCCATATCACTTTATTTTTCCTCCACATAGCCACCTATTTATATCATTTAATTCGAAATATCATTGTTCGTTTTTTCTTTATTTGAATTAATGTTTGTTTGTTTGGACGCGCTAATCTTAGGAGTCACCACTCGAATTTTAAAAACTCTCTTTGTTTTTGATAAAGCAGTAATTAAGGAAGCTTTAGGTTTTTAAACACAACACTACATGAGCAAATCTGTATTGAAAATAGTTACAAAACCGGGCACATTTTTATTTTTAATCCCACGCGAACGCAGTCGCGGGCACAGCTAGGTATCTTTATAATGAAACAAGACTTTTTCATAAATTAAGTCTTTTATTTCAGAAAACGATACAATGTAGCATAATAGTTTAATATAACAGGATAATAATACCATAAGGGAATTAAAATTTATCTATTGCCGAATAATATAATAAATTAAACTTGACGAGCACAGTTGTGATGCATCACATACGATTCATTATTTATTATTATATCTAACGTTCAAATTTAATTATGACACAAAAGCAAAAAGGCCTCCCATATAAATTACAGCTTTCGTTTTAATCAAAGTCATATAGAAATACGTACATATATAAATAGAAAAAAAATATATAACAAATAATTATTACAAGTAAACATCACAGAAGTCTGTAATTATTCAGGCGTTAGGTATATACGTACAAGCTTTAATTGTCCTGGATTTGTAATACATAAAATGTATTAACAAAAATAAAATATTAAAAATGATGACTGTTTCCGATAGTTAGACACTTACACAACTTACATGAATTTTTTTTTCAAAAATATATATTCTCATAACCACGCGTCGGACATAATAAAAAAACAATCAATTAAATTAATCCGCTAATAACATTCACCCCGCGGTAAACATAATTTGATTATTAAATAGAAATTAATTATTATAATATATACTCTGTAGAGTTTGATTACAGTAATTTTTATATGTCAAATCCTATACACTTGTGCCAGAATCGTTGGTGCGTTTTGGGTATTAATTAATGTACTAAATAAATGTAGCATCGACAAAGTTCAACTAAACAGTACTGCGTATTACACAAATGCAATTAACAATTAAAATTAATAAGGATACTAAGCCACAGAATGGAAGAGAACACGTTTTTTTTTTTTTAAATCAGTCTAAAATTACATTGCTTAAGTAATAATTTATAAGGCATACATTAAGGCAAGTGATAAAGGAAGCAAACTTGCGATACTAAGAAAAAAGTTTGTATTCGGGAAGACACACACCTACACGATTTTTTAAAACTCCTTTGAGATATATTTAAAGAAGTTATATACAATATATTCACGTTCGAATAGCGCGTACAGTGATAGATGTTAGCATTTTTTTTTTTTAGTTTTGCTCGTAACGCGCTTTAATTTTGATGGTAAATCTTTACGAAAGATACGCGCGTGTATTTTAAAAGATTCATGATAATTGCGGCGACACATTTATCGCCTCCGTACATCAGAGTACAGGCTCGCACACCAACGACACATTTGTATCGGCTGCAATTTGTGGCGCTACACGAATGTAAGATCGGACACAAAAATGAAAGACAACATTCAATTTTATGTCGACTTTATTTTGCAGAGGTTGAACAAATAAGTTCGTTGAGGTCCAGTAATGATTTGTATGTGTTTTGAGTGAGACATTTGTTGATTGAAAACTTTTGTTTTGTTGAACCGAAATTCTTGCAAAATTTAGAAGTTACCGTAAATTGTTGTATTTTGGTAAAACGAGTGAAACGAAAATCGTCTTTTTCTCTCACTAATTACCACATCATGATATCCGTGTCATCAGATGATGATGTCGACATTTTCGAGTATAAACCACGCTAAAAGGCAAGTGTTGTGTGCATGCAGCGTGCGGCTCCGGTGTGCGGCCCGCCCTAACAAGCGGGGTTACATCAATTATCAAAACGAGATAGGTAAATAATGTCGTTTCTATAATAATCATAAAATACTTGCAATTCATTTATTTGTTTCAATTAAAATTGATAACATATAATTAACTAGGTTTTTTATAAATTAAGATTAGTTAGGTACTTCGAGTGCTATTGACACCACATAAAATATCCGTATTAATATTATTGCAGTCATGCGAAGTAAAATACATTCAAGCACATTTATTTAGTCCAATTTCTATCACGAATTTAAGAATTACACCAACAACACTGACACTCTAAACTTGTATATGGGCAGTTTCCTTCAAATATGGTAGACAGACCTGTAGAAAAAGTTATGTCAAATACCTACAAATACCGATAAAATGTGTAAGCCGATATTATATAGAATCGAAATGTTTGAATAAATAAAGATGTATCGATTATATAATATCGTGTCATGAAATATATTTTTTTGATTCACACCATAATACAATATGTCCCATATTTAAAATTATTAAATACATATATTTTTCGAAACTACTATTAAATTATGATTCATATTCCGCACCTTTCAATGCAACACACTAGCTGAGCTTTCAAACTGTATTGTATCATATAAGGGGTCGTACAAATTTACGTTCGCACATATGGGGAGATGGTGTCACTTGCGTGTGACAGAATGTGTCATGGGGACTAAGAAACCGCGATGTTCGCCGCTCATAAAACAATTTCGTACATTTTACATGCTATTACAGATATTTATTATTATTAAGCAAGTAATGAATTAAAAAATTAAAATTTGTGTACCGCTATTAATTGCCGTATAGCATGTACGGGAGAGTCTATCGTTTTTGACGTAATATTGATAGGGGGGTCCCAGAAAATGTAATATAGCATGACGAAGGGGTGGGGGTGTGTCGCGCGAGTTTAAACAGTTAAAATATTGCGTGACGTATTTTATGAACAGCCCCTAATAAACGCCTCAACAGTGTTTAACCTAAAACCATACTTTTCCATATCCATCTCCCATCGAAAGCGAAATGAGAATGTCATTTCAAATTAAATAGGTAAGCTCAACTAACGCGAGACAGGCCACTTCAGAATCCCTTTGTACATATTCATATCGGATTTTTTTTTATATATTCCGCTACGCATGCACTCTGTCTTACACTCTATTCTATTTAGAACATTTTTTTTTCTCTATTAAGAAAAGACGCGCCATAAACATCTGCCATTATCAAGTTTCCATCCCTACGGCTACAATAGTTGAAATCGAAATTCCGGTATTCTTATATATTACAATAATCTGAGTAAGTGTTACCAAAACTCTTAACCGAATTTATTGATATTTTTGTGTATAAAAATAGTAGGCTATGTTTTTTTTTAAACGATTTGTAAATCTACTGTTACATTCAGTCTGTTCATATGAACATGCTAGCGTTCAGACTAAAAACACAAATTTCTCAAAAATATTTGCGTTCCTATATTTTTAGGTGTACGAAGTTGTTAAACATGTTCTTGGCTAATTATGAAAGTTTTGATTTCGAAGCGATTTGTATAAATATGCCAGAACCTTATAGACAACATGATTGGACGCCAACTAGACGCTACAACTCATATTATTAGGAGAAACTCTTGAACATTTTGAAACTACACCAAAATATATCAATAAAAAGTAGGAAACGAAATGTTAGTTGGATAAAATTTGTTTCGAATTCCATTTTTTCTGATGCAAATTAAATGTCATATGGAAATTTAACGCTTATCCAGATTTTGAACGTTGCTATGGATAGAACAGGAAATAGCATTTCCCAGATAAAATTTTGCCGATATATTGTTACTGCCTACTTAGAAAAGTATAAAAGTCCACCGACAGAATCTACACGTTCTTCAATATAAGTCTTGATAATTACGTAAATTTAGTAAAGCCTTGCAATAGGCGTAGGTGTTTTTCAGTTACATGCAAAAGTACTGTAGGAACTGAATGTATCAAGTACAAAGTAGGGGCATAATGTATTAATTGTTTTGCTCATTTACATACCGAGTAAGGCTAATATATAATAATCGTTATTTTATTCTGCCGTTTATTCGAGTATTCATTGAATTTTTGTATTTTATACGTATAATAAAAACATAAACTAATTACTTTTTTAAATGTGCGCTAATGCCTCGCGTGTTCATATGATCAAGAGCTGTAAATACAAAACTAATTATTTTTATGAATTTTTGGTAATGTTTACTTTAAATGCATCCAAGTGAATTAAAAAAAAAAAATCAAAAAGTTTTGTAAATTTCCAAAAAGAAATCCAGCGAAAATTTAAACATTTTATAACAATCCAAATAAATACAACTATTGTAACCGTAGGTAAATTTTTCATGCAGAATCCAATATTAATAAATAAATAAAAGAAAAAAGAAACTAAACACATCAAAAGTGACGAAGGCTTAATTTTTAATTTTATTTGTAAAATCGTTGGTAAAAAGGCGATTCGGGACAAAATCTCGCAGCAGGTCTCGCGGGACATACGTCATATTTTTCATATCCACATGCAAGTGCGTTACACTACAGATAACAAACCGGTTAAGGCATATTTAACTTTAACGCTCTCCCTATATTTCGAAACGCCTATAACTCTGGCTAGAACGCGTGAGTGCCAAAAATAATTAACAACAAAATAACGAGTAAAAATGTTATAGAGGCGAATACATTTAAGTAGGCATACGTGCCAGAAGGGGAGTTATGAGCACAATGGATTTAAAAAAATGTCTAAATTCAAGCGTAAGTTAATAATGAATACAAGATTTTAAACACTCAGCTATAGATATAGAGTATATACGTATACACTCAGCTATATGTATACAGTATACACTTATACATTCAGCTATACGTATACAGTATACACCCAGTTATGTTTACAGCTTTTATTAGCGCACCTGCAACGAAATTTTGTCCCCAGTATAATAAGTTAAATATGACTGTAAAATATATTTATACCAGAACCTCTACGTATGACATCTATAGTGTTTTTACACGTCTTTATACTAATTAAATCAACTATTATACACTCGGTTATAACGAGTATTGGTTACATTAATATAACTATCGATTATTTCATTATCATAATATAAAATAAAATTCAATTTAGGATAAAATGTGTCAATTGTCAATTTGTACTAAGGGGTAATGGCAAAATGTTGATTTTGTAAAATTTTCAATAGGTCAACGGTATATCAAATGTCATAATTTTTTTTTTTTATATAAAACACACACAAATGGAAGAATATTTTCTAGTGTACATGTTCAAAATGGCTCAAATCATCCTCGCCGAAACAATATCTAAAATCCTTAAAGTGATATATTCTTACTGCAACTTATTTAACGAATATTAAAATAAGCTATTCAATTCAAATTAATAAAAGGCACGGCTAACGATAAAACTATATATTTCGCAATATCAAGTGCTTCTAATAATTAAAACGGATATGTCCACATTATTTAGTATGAATGATTGCTCAATCGAGTAATATAGATGAAAAATCGTCTAAATGTTCTAATTATAAAATTGATCTGTACCGGTGGTCAATTTCTTTACTATGGAGATTATTTATGAGATAACACGGAGAATCCGTACGTCGGTCTGTACGTATGTTATATCGGCTCTTGTATAGTCTTAATATAGTTTAGGACAAATCGATTTTTATTTGGAACTCGATTGTAACATGCCCCTTGTGGCGGTGACTACAAATGTTAACAATGACTGAAAACGCTACATTTTTATTGCAACACGCTTAGCATTTAATTAAACTAAGGGTACAACATACTCAGTACAAATAAGTTGTATTTATTGCATTCACAAAGACAACATGGTAGCGCAGACATTGTAATGTATACATAAATATACATATATATCGGAATATTAATCTAAAACGACTAAGCTACATTTAAAAACATTATACAATTCATACGAATAATGTACAAATTGTTTTATAACAGCGGTGTTTCGCTTAGAGTTGGCAGTTTTGCGACTCGGTCCAAATCGATTACACTATGCGACTTCAAAAATTAAAACTACACAATTCTCGAAGATAAAAACAAGACATGCAACAAACGTACGAATGTAATTATTAAAAATATGTTTCTATATTAATCAATTATCTCCATTAGGATCAGCGTATAATTAATCATTCATTAATATAAATATGCTTCGTATATAGTATAAAGTATAAGGACATTGCAGATCACGGAATATATAAGTTCATTGTTATGTAAATAAATGCGGTCGTTGATTGTTTGCCAATTTTCTTTATATACGCCGACTTCTATGTACTCAAACCGGTATCGGGGTTAGGAATAGATGTAATTATAAACCAAACCACAAGTTTAGCACTGACAGACAGCTAGATAATACTGTATGATAGTGATATATGAAACGAATGCGACGTAGGGGAGAGCATCGGTACGAGGGTGGCAGCGTTTGAAAGGAAATCAAGCTGCCTTGTGCTAGGGGTGTGTATGCGACGGGATCGTTTTTCCGAGGGGATCCGGGGGAGACCGTGTTACTATTCACATGAAAAACTTTCCGATAATTATGCCGATGACCGCCATACCCACGGCGATCGCCACCCACGGCATCATCGTCGCCTGCTGCATCTTCTCAGGCCCGTACGAGTGACCGCGTACCATACGACCGTCGCCGGCCGCCGTTTGGCGCAAACGGAGCAGCTCCTCCTGGAACATTATCAAAAGCCTGCATTATGCCTAGCCCTTTCAACTAAACATAATTTTTCATACGTACAGGTCACGTGTACCGCAAAAATTAATTTAACGCCAGCATTTCAAAAACGCAAGGGCTCGGTGAAAACGAATCTAATTCGATTAAGTGGCATTTTTATATATATTTCGCGTGACTCGGAAGCGGCTCATATTTTGTATTTAGACAGATTCTTGGTTTTTGAATTCACCTACATTATTGTATTTTTCGCAAAAACACAATTATTAGCGTATTATTCTCAACTAGCTATGTTCGCGTCTTCGTTGGTGTGGGACTAAAATTGAATAAATACTTATTTTCTGTATAAAAAGTGAACAAATCCTATTTTTTACCCCATTTTTTTGTAATCTCTATAACTTTACTTAAGTCAAGAAACTGGCTCTCAAGTAGAGTTGACAGACGCACCTATAAATATAAGGCGACAGATTTACGTAATGCAAGAATTGAATTCACTTCAATTCGAAATTTTACTTGCACAGGAACAGTGATACCGCAAATGTAACAACAATTTTTGATCTGTGTCAATAAATCTATAATCCTTTGATTATACAAAGTGCAAAATAAATAATAGAAAATCATTTTCAATGCTAGTATCATGTTTAAATTGATACGACCAAAGAATGTCAAACAACTTTGTATGTATAAGTACTTGTACGATAGGAATTTTCAACATGTTATTTACTTAGTATGGTTTGAGTTTATATTAATCAGAATGTAGTATATTCGATATATGTACATATATCTGTTTTTAATAAGAAATAATATTACTACGCCATATAATCAACGGTGTTAATATTAAATAATGCGACCTTTTCCGCTTTAATTAAATATAAAATTATAAAGAAATTAAAAGGAAACATGTATTTAAGGGTAAAAAGGTAATTGGTGTGCATTTTTACAAGGAGTACTAAAATTTTTTTTTATATAATACAATTAAATGAAAATGGTCCGGATCTAGAAATAAAAAAAAAAAACGGTAATTGGTTTTAGAAGGTCAGTAGAATCTCACTTTCCGGACAATATTCAAAATACAGGTGTGCCGCATTATCGGAATGTACTGAAAAATATATAATAAATAAAGAAATTGATAATACGTACTTCTGTACAGGTACTGCACTTATTATTGAAAATGTCGCCAGTCTATGATAAAAAATATGATATCATATGAAAGAGCAACTTATTTTTATACACGGATATTACTTTCTGGATCACATTTTGATCCATTGGCTGCAGTTTGGTGGTAGGACCATAGTTTGTGGAGAGTGCCGGACTATTGACGTACCGAATCAGTGAGATTCTACTGTATTCTAATAAAAATACTAAATATTTTCAATAGACGTAGATCTCTTTTAATTTATATATACCCTTTCATGATTTCGAGGGCATTTTGTATTTCGATAAGGTTTTCTATTCGTAATATACCTGAGTATATCTATATATGAGTGACATTTGAAGCGATGGTAGCTCCGTGGTAGCGTGTACGGACGCCGCGTCAAGGGACGTGAGTTCGAATCCCATAGCATGGTGGTAGGACTTTATCTAATGTCCACCTGGTTAGTTACCAACCTCAAGTTAACAATCTACAGCCATATACCGAGGCTCTCTAATAGGCTTAGCGTGCCCACCATCTTGAGCCACATCACTTGTAATCAGGTGAAATTGTAACCATAACGACAAAACCTATAAATTATTTTGTACACCAAAGGAAACGCGGTATCTAAGATTTTAATGTGTTTAAATAAAATGTTTATTTATTGGTAGTTTATGTAGTATAAACAATATTGTATGAGTTATTCTCTATATTGTGTTGTTTTTTGTAATGTTCGTGTTCATTACCAACAATACCTAAAACCACTACTTAATAGATTTTACTGTACCCAAGAAAAGTTTTATTGAAGAAAGTATAGTTCAGTGATAGTGTATGGAAACCGCATTGATGAACGTCCTTGAAAGAGCATGAGCGTCCGTTGATGGAAAACATAATAATGAAACCATAGTATAGTGGTAGGGTACTTTCTAATGCCCGCCTGGCTAGCTAATAACCTCAAGTTCGAAGTCTGTCGCCAGTATTACAGTAGTCGTAGTTGAGAGTCAGCCCTTGCATTAGGCTTAATCTCTTAGGCTTAGCTCAGATGAGAGTGTTACCTAACGCTAAATCTATGTGTGATAATAAAAGGAACGAATGATATTAAATCAGTATATCGTATATTGCTGTGCTAATTTTCAATAAAAGACCTTGAAACACAATGGCGGACGACGGTCAGGTCAGCGAATGATTTAAATACGAATAAACAACAAAAATTGATGCTAAATTATGTGCACACATTGTTTTGAAGCCAACCATCACTCATCGTTGCGTTCAAAAGCTATCATATCTATATAATATTATAAAAAATATGTTTGTTTGAGGCGGAATTACGTCAAAACTACAGATCGTGTGGACATGGGACTATGACCGTTCGATGCGGAATTATTTGTAGATGGCTTACGGATATTCATGAGTTCCAATGATCCTTTATTAGTTAATTGTTAAACGCTTGCACGTTTCAATTAGTACATCGATCAATATGAATTTTTGCATACACAAAGGAAATATGGGTTATCTTTCGAATCGAAAAAAATACTACATCCGAGGATGAGAAAAACAACTTTTACACCGCCGTGCAGCAAAACTACTTTCGACAATATGTTCATTCACTTTCATTCATTCATGACAAAAAGTTATTGTTTGAATAAATTCTTAACCTATATATTAAATTGATGTCACATAATCGTAGAGCGGCGTAAGTGTATTCAACATCTCAAATTCATCTAGTGTAAATTAATTATCGCTATTACCGGATTCATATCCGGCAAGCCTGGACCGCGTGTCAAATAAATGATGTCATATTTCATAATATGAGCGGTTTAGTGTGTTGTACAGTTGTGTAGTGCTGAGTACAGGTATTCCTATTTAAAGGCTTAGGTCAGGGGATATAGGTGTATATAATAAAGAACTTCCTCTAGGTAACAAAACTATATTGTTTCACAATCTTCTACTTTGCACGTCTTACTCTATACAGCACAAAACAACGACTTCCGATCGAATCGTGCCGACTTCTACAGCCGTCTCGTATTTAAATGCGACATGTACAAATGTACGAATGTACAAATATTTAAAATATATTTTAAGTGTGGTACTTCGATTAGTAGGTGATGATAATTTGACTTATAGAACCCTAAAATACCCTAATTTATTACTTCAAATATTTACAATATGTTTTAAGTGCGGTGCTGGTTATCAGTTGACAATTTGACTTATAGTACCATAAAATATCCTAATTTATTAGTTAAAATATTTACAATATGTTTTAAGTGCATTAATCAGTTGACAGTTTGACTTAAGTACCCTAATTTACTATTACAAATATTTAATAATACAATATTACTGTTATGTAATAAATACACCTAACAAATATTAGTGTTATGTAATAAATAAACCTAACATATTCGACTGACGGAGCTGATACTACAACGAGTTTAGAAATAACGTTAAACTTAGGTGGTAATGGGGATTTAGCGACGACTCTGGGTTTTTAGTGGATTTACTGTCAGGGCTAGGTGAGTGTTTCCGCGCACTGCTCTAAGGACACGGACATAAATTCATTTTACCATCGCGATAACAAAAAAATTCATTCATTCGTTCGTTTTCTATATTTCGACTAACCTATCTATCATTAATATATGTATCATGATAATTAAACTCATCGTAGGCATTTCACAGTTATTTCGAATTATATACGACGGCATACACTAATTCTTTAAATATGCATGTCAATAGACGGTATCATGGAAGTCGAACGCGCAGCAGTAATTAAATTGAATGAACATTTCCTATTAATAGAACTACATATAAATGAAAAGTATTCTATATTTACATAAAAAAATAATGTAACTATAATCTTTATAGATGTAATAAATAAAAAGAAACTAAAAGGTCTTGACAAAAATTACGTATTGAAATAAAAAAGAGGAAAAATATACTTACATATGAACGTATGAAATAATGTAGGAACAATGATATTAAAAATCGATTGTTATATTCGAACATCGCGATTTTAGTGTATTTTTAAAGGTACATAACTATCCGTATTATATCCAACTATATACAGTCGAAAAGTTTGTTTAAACGTGCAAATCTTAAGAACTACCGATTGGATTGAAAAAAATATTTTTGTATTTGATAGAGAAATCAGTGAGGAAGGCTTTAGACTATTCAATAGCACGCTACCTCCAATAGAAACAAAGTTACATGGACAAAAGTTACAAAAACGGGCGAAACTCGTTAAATACATTTTAGTTCCACGTGAGTCACTGGTCGCAGTGACAATTAGTTGTATAATATATGTACATATACTGTACAATACAATTTATCTACAATATTATATATAATTGTATTTTATATATATACGTAAAGAAACTTTTTCCGAATTATTCGGAATTTCCATACTCATTTTAACAGGCCAATGCCGTGTACCTAAATTCTTTAGTAAATATATATTTTCATTTATACACATAATAACATATGACTTACTAATAATGAACTATTAAATTAAAATACCGGTGAAGTTTAAACATGAAATAATAATTGAGGAAAAGGTTTCAAAATGCACAAATAATATAATGCCAATTGATTATATTAAATCATATTTTCGTAAATATGACAACATGCAATAAAGTGAAAAAAAAAAGAAGCAAGCCAGTCGTGTACACAAATATATTATCAGCACAGACAAAAGAAACTGTCAGTATATACTATATAATAACAAAAAATAAATCATAAATGAACTTTTAAAAGATCCGTTCAATGAGACCGAGCTTCCGGTGAAGGAAAATATTGTGATAAAACCGTGACATGGACAGCATGGTCAGCTATCATTATCAAGTTGAAAATCTCTCGCCAAGCACATGTAGGTGTGTTCCGGCAGCTACACTTGAAAGATAATTTCTTCGTTGGACATAGCTTGTTAAGATCTTAAACTACATCTTAACATAAGAAAGATGAAATATGGTCAAACATTATCCTCATAAATAATTAAAAAAAAACTTAAATACATAGAATTCTATACCTGATAATAATAACTTAATATTTACACTATTCAAACCATTCCATCTCTACATAGAATTATCACAATATAAGAAACAACAAAATCAGTTGAGTAGTTTAGAATATCAGTTTGTAAATTGTATATATATAAATATGTTTGAGGAATATTGCAGACAAATAAGATGAGTTTTTAGAACTTATACAAGTTTAACAATTACTTTAAAAAGTAGGTTAATATTATAGAGGACATGTCAGAAAAATAAACCCAAATGAGCAATTCTGAAGCAATGATAGCTCAATCGGTAGTATGTTGGGACGCCCCGTCAAGGGTCGTGAGTTCGAATACACCTGCAATAAGCTTGACCTTTCATTAAGGTGACAGAGAACATCGTGATGAAACCATAGCATGTTGGCAGGGTTCTGGTTAGCTACCACCCTCAAGTTGAAAATCTGCCGCCAAATAGCTATAGGTGTATTCCGGCAGTTGGATTCGAGAGCCAGTACTTCACTAGGCTTAGCGTGTTTACCGTCGTGGGACACATCGTCACTTAACAACGTCGAATTAAGGCCATAACGCTAAATCTATAAGCTAAATAAAAACCAATTTGAGCAAATTAATATCACCAAATTCAAAAGTCCAGCGCACAGCACAAAAATGACATATTACCTATAATATTTAAATATATTTATACGTTTAACATATGTTATACTTTATTTCTATGAGGCAAGGCTGTAATACAATAAGCATGAAAAAAATTATTTGAAGTACAGCTGTTATTAGTGATATATTTTCAATTTGAGGGTGGTTTGAGGGTGGGGGTGGTAATAGTTAACTTTACCGTTTCACACAGAACACCATCTATAATTTATTAATTACTGACGATTTTGGATATATCTAAATGTTCCTAGATTATATTCAGTCGCGTGTATCGCAAATTAATAACATTAAATAACAGAAATGTTAGATTCTACATTAGGCATAGACGAAAAATTTATCTTGGCCCATACATACAATTAACTAGAAATTAATGACCTATTCATACAAACGTATATTTTTTAATATGAAATTTAAAAAAAAACATATTCTTAGTGATATTGATTTGTGTTCAAATCAAGAAAAAAAAATGACCACAGGATATTACTAATGAGTATCTACTCTGTAACTAGCACCATATCTTAACTATGTATATGGCATTACGTGAAATTCTTATTCAAGTATAGTCTAAGGTCCACTTAAGGTTACTTCATTAACAATGGTCTCTTGAAACCTCAAATTACTTAACGTGGCTAGATTTACTTGTTTATATAATGGTATCTTCGTTAAAAGTCACTCTGTCCTTATCCTCACTAAACTATAAATGTGAAAGTGAGTTTGTCTGTTTGTTGCGTTTTCACGCCCAAACCGCTGAATCGATTATAATGAATTTTGGTATAGAGATAGATGATAGTCTGACGACGGTAATAAGGTAATTTTTTTCGCGAAAAACTTATATGATATGAGGTATAGAGAGGAATAAATAATGCGGCATCCGGTTTGTTTCAACATTTAGCAAATATTTGCTTATAATTACGAACTTGGAGTAAGTTCATATCTACAAATATTGACCAACATTCTGAAATAAATAATTTGATAGTATTTGATGGAAAAATGATTTCTGTGTCAATCGTCAATCAGAATTGGTCGAAAGAATCAATATTATTAACGCGAGCAGAGCCGTGGGTCAAAGCTAGTAAAAATTAATACATTAGTAACTCACTTTTAACTGAAGATTCTCATGTCGTAATTTGCTTTCCTCCTCTCTCAGATGATTTACTTCTAATAATACTTTTTGAAGATCGACATCCGCGTTTTCGGACATAGGTAATGTCAAACTCTGAAATTACATTACATATATAAATATACAGTTCGTAACGAAAGACCGATATTATAGGAAATGCAAATTAAATATAATATAACATGTATATTTATTTAAATAATTAAACACAATGGAATTCCATGAATGTCTAGTGAGAGCGCATGCACCCTTTAGCATTCTTGTATGCACAAATTATGCATTCATTAATACAAAATAAGGTAATTCTGCCAGAATGAACAAACTAATCCATAATTATTATTTTTTCATGATATCACATATATATGTGTATATTCAATATTAATGCAAATTTTGAAGTATTTCTGAGGTAGTAATTATTCTGGGTCCATTCAATTTTAATTTATATATGAATTTGTTTAATTTCTCATTGTTTTATTGTTTTTATTTTTACATTGCAATAATTAAGTAGAATCTATAGTTGTGTAGTACCGTTTTTATGTTTAATGATCCGGGTAAAATTTCATCGTCCGTCTGCTTTGCTACAGCTTGGATGGGACCTTCTACAGCATCCTGTAAGATAACGTAAAAAAAAACATGCCAAACCTAGTTTACCTCATTTTGTATGCCAAACCCGTTCTATCCAATTTTATTTAATACAGAAAAACAACAAAAAAAAAATCAGAAAAAAAGATAGTTAAAGATTATAGAAAACAAATGTGTTTCAAAATTCACGAATTGCAGAGTATTTAAATGGCAAATGATAATTTAAAACAAGCTTTTTGATGAAAATTAAATTAATGTACTAAATAATAACATGCATTTATTCCCTACTTGTGATAATGTCCCATCGGTTTTGATGTCATGGAATTGAAGGCACAAGAAAAAAAAAACACTTAAGTTTTTACAAATCCAATGAAACAACATACTTTATTTGCGATTTTCGCTTCCTCGATCACTGCCACACGTTTCTTGGCGACTTCATTTTGAGCGGCGTTGTCACCAGAGTCCTAAAACATCATTCTGTTAATGTAAAAAAAAAATGCTTTCCTAACAAATATACTCGATTGAAAACCGAAACTACTACTGCCACGAATATAAGACTGAGAATTAAGAAAGAGAAATTTGAATGTCTCATGTCTACAAAGAAACTACACTCTATAATACTTGTTTGTCAGAAATGACATGAAAATATTAAAAATATCTTCACACTGGTATCTGTCCTGGGTCAAATACTTTAATGTTGCCAACATAAAATCACCATATAGGCTTATGTGTGCCTTTTTTATTCCTTTTTAACATATACTGCAAATTTCTCATAAATACTCTATATAATACTTACAGTCCTATTACATAGATTAAGCAATTAATATAGTAAATCTAGTCAATATAGTATACAAAGTTTAAATAAACAGTAGAAATATTATCTTACATTGAGATTAGAGCCACGTGGAGTTTCAAAAACGCATTTCAGTTTGTAATCCATAAGTTGGTCAGGGCTAATCTCTTTCCACTGAAACATTATTTAGTAATTAATATATGGAATGATAACTTATATCTATCACACATTATTTGCAGGGCCGGATTTTCCTATAGGCTGACTAGTCATCAGCCTAGGGCCTTGAGATCATAAAGCACCTACATTCAGATTCATAGCAAAATTGAAAACAGACTATTCTAAAACAATTGACATGAAAACACTGGACTTAAAATAAGGAGCGATTTTACACATATGACTACTTAATAAACATAAAAATGTATTGGTTATGATCAACACGAAAGGTGAAAGGGCCTCATAAGTAAAATAGTCTAAGGCTTCTTTTCATCTAAATCCAACCCTGGTTATATATCTAAATGTATGCACATACCACTTGATCAATATTGGTTTTGCCCTCTGGTGCGATGACACTCTGCACCATAAACTTGTGTTTGTGTTTCTCATTGGGATCAACATAAACCGGTTGTGGAGTTACTAAATATATAAAAAGAGATTAGTATTTCATGAATGCAGTTAGGTAAAATAATCTTTATGTTAACAAAACTCACTTGCTATATCCAATTTAGAGTTAGGTTCAAGAGCACCAGCATTGGGTCGAACGCAATACTTCTTCGGTGCAGTTGTTTTAATTTTGAAGAGAACTGTATCGTTGGTTGGATTAGTGAGCCTCATGTAAGTCGTACATCCCTGC
This sequence comes from Actias luna, assembly GCA_039707435.1. NCBI lineage: Eukaryota > Metazoa > Arthropoda > Insecta > Lepidoptera > Saturniidae > Actias > Actias luna. The sequence goes on along the minus strand of JAZHAC010000001.1, from coordinate 17,927,543 downwards.
TCAATAAGTCCTGAGAAATCAACTAAAATAATCAATAATGACGATCTGCTTGTTCAGCGATTAATGATAATTGTAATCAATAATGATGTACCAACTATTAACATTTTCTTTATACATTATTAGTTAGTGCCTCTGACTTTGTTCATGGTATTCCCATCAAGTATGCATGAGTGTAATACCCCAACATGAAAGGAATATGCATGGCAAATTTCCAAGTTAATATGTCTGGTAATTTTGGTATCACAGCAAAACTTATTAGAAATGAAATCTAAAATATACTGATACACATGTTAATTTGTTATAAGGAGTCTATGTAAAATATTTAGATTTTGTTCTCTCCACACAAACTTTGCCACTTCTGTTTAAACCTTTACAAAGTGAAACTACGGTCCAATTGTCAAGTTTCTAGATTCAGTAATTTCAACTGTACATGACAAGTTAGTCATATATATATATGTATATAGCTGCATTTTTGTCTACACTATCATTTGATGCTAAGTGACAATGTGGTCCCAAATGGTTGAAATATTAACCCCGGTGTAGAGACTGGCTTCCAAGTGCAACTGCCACAACTTTCAACTTGAGGGTGGTATCAAGCCAGGCAGGCATAAAAAAATACTCTACCACCTATTTTAAGCACTATGAAGCTTAGGTCTTTAAGCTTTTAAAGCTATGGGACATACATCATTTTTTTATTTTATGCAAGAATATGCCAAATAATAAACAAACAAAAACAGAAACAGTATAATTTAAAATAGATTTAAACCCTAATTAATAAGGTTCCAGATGATGTACATGAAATTAATTCAATCATTCATTGACAAACAATACTGGTCTATGTAATCCAAGTGGATTTTCCGATAAATTCTTTAGTTTACACCTTAGCAAATATTAGCTTAAGTTACATATAGGCATAAATTAATGTAACACACTGTTGTTTAACTTTGTATGTACTGTTTATTTCATATTTTATATATATATATATATAAACAATTATTTCCACATATGTATACAAGTTATTGGCCAGTATACATTCTATATTGTGACTCTTAATGGACTTTAAATTTTATGACATTATTGAGACATGTCCTTCAAGGTATATATATATTTTTAATGGAATAGGGATTAAATGAGCAAACATGTCACCTGATGGTAAGTGATCACCACTGCCTATGGACACCTACAACGCCAGGTGAATTGCAGATGCACTGCCGGCATTTTATTGGAAGAACTGGCTGTCAAGTGCATCTGTCGGACACATCTATTAATATTTGATAACAGATTTTCAATTTGAGCTAGCCAGTTGGTCACTACAAAAAGTCCTTCCACCATGCTCTGGTTTCCTTACGATGTTTTCGCTCACCAAAAGCTCAAGCTCATAGTAGGCTCACAGTACACAGCACACAGTAGCTCACACTACCACTGAGCTGTCATCCTTTCAATAATAATACATTTATTTGAACAAAATACAGTAGAATACAGAAAATTTATTTTACAACATATAGTATTGCTACACTTCTATCCTAGCATCTGAATTAGGCTGAGCCTATATCTCTGATGCTGTTTTCTTCTTATGACATGTTACTGCATGTCCCAGACCTGACATACTGTATACTGCAAAGATATCATTGAATGGACAACAAGGTAAATTGATATTTTGAAATTATTTTGATGTTTTAAATCAGATGTTAATTCAAATGAGAGAATTATATATGTATATACTTTTGATACACCCTATACAGTTAATTAGTTTTAAAGCTAATATAATTTATAGATTCATAATTGGAAATTTTAAAGTCAAGTGTTTTAGCTAATATGCTGCTGTTTACTATAATAATTAATTTGGAAAAAGCATAAATAACAATTAACACTCTAAATGATTTCTCTATCTCTTAACTCTATGTTTAAATTTTATTTACAAATTTATACTAAAATATGGAATTGTTCGAAATATCAAATATATTCAAAACAATAATATTGTTCAAAAATTTATCAACGGAATAATATTTCACTATACATTGAAGGATTCAATTCATCAATGTTATCAATAGATGTAACACATTAATTACAACCATATTTCTGTATATGTATAATTTAGTCTTAATATGAAATAAAAACTTAGTGATATGCTTTGGCAAGTGTGTTCTGAGGGTTGATTATATTGTTTTTTTTTTTTAATTTATAACTACAACAGACTCAAGTAATAACCCTCAAATCCAGTATGTAATCAAACTAAACTGATAAAGATGTTAATAAAACGATTTATGTATGTGAACATTCTCTCAATGTGACATGTACACATTCACATATATATGTGTTGATTAGCCAACAACACACATTTAGAAGGAAAATATATAATTGAAGCAATCAGCACGGTAAAAGGTGTAAAATACGCCCCAGGTGTACAATCACACTGCTAGACTATTCACATATATACATCAGAACAAAGTCGATTTTAACACTAAGTAAAATTCTCCCTGTTTTGTATATTGTTTTCGAATATTTATTTAAAAAAAAATCAGACACTTTACAAAAAAAACCTAAACAAAAGTATAAAACCGCACCCTGACAAAAAGCCGATATCTGGAAATAGAAACTCCATTTGTCAGTACTGCTAGCTCACGACATAATATGTTAGCTGCCATGTTCCAATGCGGCTGTTCGTATCACTATCTTAAAAGCAAACGACTCACCTTTAAACTTGAGTTCATTTTGGGGTTCTATAATTAACACTTGATTAGGCATTTTCTTTGATTGCAAATGTATAATATCTCGTTGGCAAAAATAAGTTGGTTGAGAAAAAACGACTGCTTGTGATGTCAGCTAAAGCGAACGATGAATGACGAATTACGAATTCGAAATGCGCATTGCGCATCAGTGTTGCTAGCGCTTTCTCCATAAATGGTATTTAATTACGTTTATGAAATAGTACTAACAAACCTCATTTATGATTTTACTGTTTCTATAGTGATAACAGTTACCTGATATTACATTTTTCTTTTTTTACATCCTATGTGATAAATTAACTATAATTTTAAATTTACGCGCCGACATGATTGTCCTCCACGTTTTTATGTCATTTGAAGGACAAAAATTTCTTAAAATTATAAACGATACTGAATGTCTGGTCTTTAAGTATAATAATTTCTAATCGTATCAAATAATACTATTGATATATTTTCCCAAAACTCTGTTACGTTGCATATTAGAATTTCAAACAACATTTTCTTACAATAATAGTGTGTTATTTGATCTTTCCAAGGAGGTTAGCATTTAGCTATAAATGGCAGGATTATAATCTCACTAATTAAAAATTTTTATATATCTAAATATATCTACAGGGTAAACAATGACCACGACTTGGTATGTTAATTAGTGAATCACGATAAAGGTTCGAATCACTTTTATTTTACAAAACGCATATAATTAGTAAGAACTCTATACATTATACAAGTAGATAAAATCCAACTGTAGTTTCTAATTCATTGCATTTATAGACAATATTTTGTAGATCTTGTAAAATGTAAATGACAGGTCATAAGATATTTTTTTATTTCTTCTTCTATTTTTAATCTTGGCAACTTAGACTATTAAGAGAATATTACTGTGATTTTCAAGTGATAAGGTTTGGACGTTTTGGACAGATGAAACTATCTTCAATAAGATGGCGCTCTCTTGTTTAAGCTCTCTTGGGAGTTTTTATAGCAACGAATACATCATATTCCGGATGATTATTTATAATTCACTTCACTTATGCTCTTAAGCTACACTACATCACGTAAAATGTCACCTATATTACACAATACATGGCTAAATAACCAAGCATATGAATAAAGATAAAAATCATAACATGACAGATCAAGATCCCGCTAAAAATTCTTTCTAAATCTTTTAATGGTACAGCTAGTTAAGCTAAGAGAAATAATTCAACATACTTTAATGAGTAAGTATAACCCTTATTTTTAAAATATATATCAGTTTTAGCTTCCAAATAAAATAATCAGTGGAACAATATTAGAAAAGTGAATATGGCATCATTATTGTCTTTTTACCTATCTATACAGACAATTACGCCGTTGTGAAGGGCTCCATAAATACAGGTAACTGACACGTGTAATAATTAAACTTAGACCAGTTATACAAAAAAAAATTTAGAACATAGTAAACGATATTCAAGTGCTTTAAACCAAATAAATATAAATTAAGATCTGCAGTAGCAACCTGAATAGTATTCTTTTTTGGTCTACTTATTGAAATATGATTGCTACGTGTTACTAATAAAAAACTCCAGCATGAACAGGCCGATTATTGGTGGAAATTTTATGACTGCTATTGGAAACAGTAGTCTTAGAGAGTCATATTCTATAAAAAATCTGTAGTGACACACAAAAACTGTATCTGCCTCCTGTATAATATTATATAAGGGATATAATTCAGAGTATATGTAATTGGATAGATATTTTTTTTTTTTGTAATACTGTTTTGCTTTGAATTATAGACTAATTACTCTAGGTAGATGATCTACATTGTCATTAATTTGTAATTGAAAATATATCTATAAACAAGTATTTTCCTCCAGATTCACTTGAGAGGCCTTTGAAACTCTAATCCGCAGCCATTTTGTGTGCATTCTCAGGTAAAGTCAAGTTGAGGCGAATAAGGAAGCGAGAGAAATATAGAGAGTCACTTGTCTTGTGGTCCTTTTTTTATGGACGCACGATAATCCGCAAAATATTTGATTGTCTATTTTCTCTCCTGGTTGGCTGTATCAAATCACAAAACCATAATATATTTAAGAATATTACAAATATAGCTTCTAACGTCGGCCTATACTAAAGGCAAAACTAACAATAAATACGTTTTTAATATTTTTATACGACTAGAGAAAAAAGGAAGATATAATCGTGATAATATCTGGTTACAAAGTATGGAGATGTAGAATATTCACATGCAATATATCATTAGGGGCACAGCTTACAAATGTTAAATAAATAATAGATTATGAAATTAATTATGTTGAAACTTATTCTAAATAAATACGTGCGTGATTAAAATCGTTTTGACGTCTTCGGATAAATAAAAAATTAATACCTTTACTATTATTAAATATATGTTAAATATTTGGCAAGTCTATTAAAGTGATCAAGTTATTACCAGTATTGAAATAAGTATGTTAACACTGGCAAATGTTTCAGAACGTCATTGGAGTACGGCAGAAAACAATAAATACTTTTATTCTGTGCTTTTATTTATTTTATAATTGGGTATAGGCAGCTAAGTTATAAATAATCATGGCACATATTTTATTATTTTAAAACAATGATTATATTTAAGATATTGATATAAAATAAAATATGTAAATAAATGATTATAATTTCTATTGATTTTGTCATTGATTATTCGAATTAGACAAAACAGTGCTTGCATAACATGTTAGTTTTGTACCATAAATAAAAATGAATTGTTCAAATAGAAAGTTTATAATTATGACATTGAATAATTATCTAAAATTCGACTTTATCAGTCGTAAACTTTTGAGTAAATTGTGCGATGATCATATAATTCGGTATCGAAAATTATGTTTAACTGGTAGTCGACAAATTCATACATCAAACAAAAATCTATATTCACAGAAAGATGTCACGGTGCTACCTTCACCTCAAGAGGTACGTCCTATTTCCAAAATTCATTCTATATATGTAGATGTTTTATTCTTCTATATGATGTGCTGTCTCAATGGTATGAACGCCGCGTCAAATAACGTGAGTTCGAATCTGTAATGAGCTTGAGCTTTCGATGTAGGAAGACATTGTGATCAAACTCATAGCATAGTAGTAGTGACTTTTTCTAATACCCACCCTGGTAGCTACCAATTTCAATTTCGAAATTTTCCACTAAACAGTTATAGCTGTGTTCCGCTTGTTGCACTTGAGAGCCAGTCCTTCTGCCAGGCTTAGCAGGTCTACCATCTTGGGCCACATTGTCACTTATCGTCAGATGAGATTGTGACTATGAACCTGTTTAGTATTAAAAAATTATTTAAAAATGAAATGTATTATACTGGGTCCAACAGGTCTTCTGACTGTCTGACAACCTTCTATTGATTTATAGATTGTAATAATCTTCACTTTAAAGCTATTTTTAATGACTACTAAAATTATTTCTTATAATATACATTTGTGAGTGTTGTAGTTGGCATCTTTAACTCTCCTCTTTCTATTTAGCATTGGTGTTCACCTATTATTGTTCTAAATTTTTATTGGTTTATTTAAGTAAATAAATGAACGGGTTTTAAGAGTAAATGGATGATAAACCATACTAAGTGAAATCCTTGATTACCATATAATTTGTTCATAAAACTTCTACATGATGACTTATATGTGTAGCTGTTATACATCACAATTGTCACAATACACATTACTTATACATTTAATCAGAGCCAACATAAGTATTGCATTTCAATTATTGACTACTTCATTATAAATTGGTTAACAATCTATATATCTCATTCAGGTCTAGATCTATATGGGCTAGGTATCAACAATTTGACATCTGTATGCACTAATTTTGTGTGATATGTTCAGTAGAGCTAAAGTGTAATATGGCCAAGAAATCGGGTCTGAGTATAAACAATTGAGAATTACAATGGAAACTTGATACACCAGACTAACTGTTGTCATTAGGCTAGTAATCTGGATAATTGAATAATTGAAGAAATGCAATTTTTGTACTTTATTTATTACTTAGCCAAGTTTTCCTTTTCTGCATTGATTAAGTTAAAAGAAAATTAAAAATGTTTATTATTATATTAATAAGTGTAATAATTGGATTGAACAAATATGAACCAAAGCTATGAAAATTCTTTTTAAACTGGATTAAAGGCTTGATGTGACATAAGCTATCAAATTCCTCATAATGTCAAAATTTGAAGCTAGGATAGCTCAGTTGTAGTGTGTACGGGTGCCATGTTAATTGATTTTGAAGTGCATTTAAAAACCACCTGCAATTAGCTTGAGCTTTTAGTGAAGGAAAACATTGTGATGAAACGATAGCATGATGGAAGTGCTTTTTAAATGCCCTCTTGGATAGTTACCACCCTCAAGTTGAAAATCTACCAGTAAATATCTATAGGAGTGTGCCGGCAGGTACACTTGAGAGCCAATCCACAAAATTATATCCTTTTGTTTTCTAAATGACCAGAACTCTCAACTATGCCATAAAATACATAGTCCTTTAAGTATTACTGTGTAGGGATTATATTTAATATATATTTTTTTTATTATCTCTTCTGATCTATATTATAAAATGTCTATTTTATTATGCTTTAATTAATTTATATACACAATATAATATTTACAGGTTACATCAATGCTGCGTAAAAATGAATACAATATGGAATTTACAACAGGATCAGTCAAGTCCTATGATTCAAATCAATTAGCATCTAATGATCCCATCGAAGATACAAGGAGTGAAGCACAATGCAAGATGACTCCAGGTGACTGACCACACATTGAATATTGTTTTCTTTATTTAAAATAAGCTTACAAATGATGTCTTCATACTCAGGATTTCTGATGGGTGTATTTGACGGTCATGGTGGGCCTGCTTGCGCCCAAGTGATATCGAAACGACTTTTGCGTTACATAGCCGCAGCACTCTTACCTATCGACCTTTTAAGAAAATATATAAAAGAAGAACCAAAAGAAGACTTGATAGAAACATTAAATGACAGGGTGAGTTATTTTGCTGTGGACATAATTAATTTTATGATATTAATAATGGTTAGAAATACTTTTTTTCTCTCTCTCTCTAAGAAGATATTCCTGGACTGTTTGAAAAATAGATATGAATAAAGAGAATAAATTATGAAGGTCTAATTCATTAACACATTTAACTGGTATTATTATAAAGATGCTTTAGTTGATTCAATTTTGTCTGGTTTGTATTTTCGATATGGGTTTAGAGTGATCACAATCTCATCCGAAATTAAGTAATGAAATTAAGAAAAATGAAGTTAAGATATGATAAAAATTGTCTAAAATTATACGAGGTGCAGCACCTTTACCAGTCTGGCTTCTTAGAAAAACATAACCTCTATAAAGAATTTATATTCTTGATAAAAAACTTATTGTATCAGTTTTATTGATTATCTGGGGATCTTTCAATCCTATGGACACTTATAAATCAGACGACATTGTAATCTTGTCAGGACGCAATTCCATAGAAATAACTATTCCTCTGCTATGGAGTTGAGAATGTTTATACAGTACTCTAATAATGCAATGTTATAAGATCAATTTACAACTTAACAAAGTTACATTTCATAAGTTACAAATTTTTGTTTTGGTAGTCGTTTGATAGTTGTTTTATGTTTGTATAGTTGTTTATGTCCATTGTGTTTCATTACAGGTGCAAATTGTAGAAGATTTAAACGTAATTTATAAAAATAGTTTTAAACAATATTTAATTGAATTGGCAACATCACCAAAGGAAGTCACGGATATAGGTGCATCAATAGAACAAAGTATAATGAAATTAGATAGTGATATATCTAAAGAAGTGATAGACCCTTATAAAGTTGATCGCGTTGTGAATCCAAAGACATTGTCTGTCGCTTTATCTGGAGCGGTGGCGTGTGTCGCCTACGTCAACGGACCAGATTTGTATGTGGCCAATGTCGGCGATTGTAATGCCGTGATAGGTGTTATGACTGAAGACAGCGAGTGGATAGCGAAGAAAATAACGAAAGAACACAACTCTGAAAATTTCGACGAACTCAAGAGAATCTGGAGCGAGCATCCTGAGAACGAGAGACAGACCGTGATAAGGAGAGATAGATTGCTCGGTGAGCTTGCTCCGCTTCGCAGCTTAGGCGACTATAGATACAAGTGGACTTTGGAGACGTTAACAGATGTAGCCGTGCCATTGCTAGGCCAGAAAGCTGTGCCGGCTAACTACCACACACCTCCCTACTTGTCAGCGAGGCCGGATATATATTACCATAGGCTGAGGTCAAAGGACAAATTTATGATAATCGCCTCAGATGGCCTATGGGATATGATAACGCCATTACAAGCGGTGAAGTTGGTCGGTGAACATATGAAGGGTAAAGTTTTCTTTAATCCCTTGAAGTTACCGAAGAAGAAGATTCAATTGGGGGATATCAATGAGCTGTTGCTGCATAGGAAGGAGAGCTTGAAGAGTAAACCAAAGGATAGGAATGCTGCGACTCATTTGATAAGGCACGCTATCGGCGGTACAGAATACGGGGTCGATCATTCGAGACTGGCTCATCTGTTAAGTTTGTCGCCAGACGTCAGCCGGATGTTCAGAGATGATATGACGGTCACTGTGGCTTATTTCGACTCGGAATTCCTTAGGCAATGTCCAGCATGAATTTTCTAAAACCCGTTCTAAAACTAACATCATTTTCCCAAATCTCTCCCATTTTGAGACTTGTCACCTTAGTACTTTGTTACAAAACATCCTATGTTATTTAGGTATTAATTATTTATTGTAATGAAAGTTTTTTTAGAATTTATTTTTTTATATATACCTATTAAGTTGGTTGTTATAGATTTATTTATTTCAGTGATTCGTTACAAATGTAGCATTTGAATTTGAGTGTTGGTTTTGTAAGTATTGATGACTAAAATCTGTTGTTTCTCATTCAAATTTATATATCGTTAAGGAGGTGCGGAAAAAAATATATTTATTGTTTCAAAGAACGTAATGTGAAATCGTTTATGTTGTGTAAATCTACAGAATTTTGTACTGTACTTACTATGTATTCTCATTTACCAAAGTGGCGTGCATTTGTGGTGGTGGTTATGCAAAGTGGTATTACATGAATCAGTATTATAAGTGACACTTCGTATGTGCGGGGATATAATGACTTACCCACTTCTCATAACTAATGTGTATTGTGTGAAATGTGTTAATAAATTAAAGAAAAACAGTTGTGTGAATAAGTCACAATGTATTTTTATATTGGTAGTTTCTTAGACCCTTGATACACAATCGGATCTGCTGGTCTTTATTATAAAACCAGGTAACCTTGCCAATTTTAAATAGAATTCTGAATCTATCTGATGTTATATACCCGGATAAACAATTTTTATTCAATTACATATTTACCTATGTAGTTCATTTCACTGATGTTAAGTTTGAAGGACTTTACAACCACATTTAATAGACAGAAAGCATCACTCAATCTCAAATCAATATTTATCATACAAATATGTGTCCTATGCGATACTTATACGACGATATGAAGCGATGATAGCTCAGTGATAGCGTGTAGGAATGCCGCGTCATGGGACGTGAGTTCGAATCCAACCACCTACAATGAGCTTGAGCTTTCGGTGAAAGAAATCATCGAGAGGAAACCATAGCATGGTGGTAAGGCTTTTTCTAATGCCCGCCTGGCTAGCTACCACCCTCAAGTAGAAAGTCTGCCGCTAAATACTATTAGGTATGTTCCGGCAGTTGTACTTGAGAGCCAGTCCCTCCTATAAAGGTAACGCATCTGCGATTCCTCTAGTGTTGTGGGTGTCCATGAGTGGCGGTGATCACTTACCATGAGATGAATCGTTTGCTTGTTTGCCCCCTATTCCATAAAAACAGAAACTTGAATCCATAGCACTTAGAAGCGATGATAGCTCAATTGATAATGTGCACGGAAGCCACGTCAATGGACTACAGTTCGAATCCACCCGCAATGAGCTTGAGCTGGCGGTGAAGGAAACCATAGTATAGTGGCTTTTTCTAATGTCCGCCTGGTTAGCTAGTACCCTCAAGTTGAAAATCTGCCGCCAAATACCTATAGGTGTGTTCCGGTAGTGGCACTTGAGAGCCAGTTCTTCACTAGACATAACGTGTAGCATAGGCCACATCGTCATTTAACATCAGATGAGATTGAGACTATAACGCTAAACTTTAATTATATAAAAAAAAAAAACAGATTAGACAGATTGTGCTATTTTTGTTTATATTGTTTAGAGAGAGGCGGAACGTATATCATTTTAAATTTAGTTGATAAGATCTGTAAATAAAAAATAAAGTTCTGAATTATCTTAACTGGTAAGGAGTCACTCGGATGAATAGAATAGCCATATTTGTTGTCAGATTTGCAGCTGTCAGATGATTTAAGAGTTCAAGTGGGTATCTATGATAAACACTAAGATATACGTGTAATTTTTTTTTTGTTACAATTTATCTCCGTTTAAGGAAAAGGCAATGGTACTGAGATCATACAGCCAAGTAGGATGTTATGTTATAATTAAAATATTAAGGCTTCAACAAGATAATGTCCAAAGAGTTTTTGTGGCAACTAATATATCTTGTTCCGTATCATTACTACGTCAAGCTGCATCACGTAAAATGACATCAAGATCCCGCTAAAAACTCCTGCATACGTTTTAGTATGAGCTGACTCTGTGGGAGAGGCGCTTCTTCTAAAAATACCGTATTAAAAAAAAATACGATTTACTAGTCCGTGAAGCTGGAGCCGATATTGACTGCTTGGTTAGGGTTTACATTACTGATTTGCCGGTCATTGAATACAAGGATCCTGTGCAACAAGTTTGATTCGCGAAGGATTACTATACTCTAGATCATTATGATCATTACTAAGCCTAATAGATTGATCGATATCGAGAATAATAGATAGAGGCTCTCGGTTAACTGCTGGAACACACCTATAGTTGTTCATCAATAGATTTTTCAACTTGGGGATGGTAGTTAGCCAAGCGGGTATTAGAAAATGCCGCCCCCCGTGGTTTCATCTCGATTTCCTTCACCGAAAGCTAAGTCTTATTGCAGGGATCCGAACTGCAAGGCGACAGATGCCCCTGCTGTTTTAATGGGTATTATCCGCGGTTAGTGCCGGTTGAGTCTCACATATTCCTCTCGGCTTCCCCCCGGTGGGAGGGGATGTGTAAATGCATGTCCCCATTAATAAACATTATGGAAGTAATATATGTATCCCTTTTTGTTTATGATTGTTTTTTGTACTTTATAGATTTAGCGTTATGGCCACAATCTCAGCTGTCGTTAAGTGACGATGTGACCCAAGATGGTGACCACGTTAAGCCTAGTAGAGGGACTGGCTCTCAAGTGCAACTGCCGGAACACATCTATAGATATTTGGCGGCAGATTTTCTTAAACAAAATATACAATAATGCAAATAAAACCTCAGGTAAGAACTAGTGTAACACAAACGTTAATTCCTATCGATTCTATAAAAAGGAGACGATGCGTATAAAAAATACAAACGATTCAATTTCAACATAGTTCTTTATTAATCATTATTATTGTTAAAGTGGATACAGTATCGTAATGTCTAATAATGTAGGCGAATAGTAAATTACTATTTACATATAAGTATGTATAGAATTAGATTTGAGATTACGTACAATACAATTAGTGAAGATTATTCGTAAAGATACATAGTTTTATAAACGAGTGTTGAGTATCTATAACATTGCATACGTACGAGTTGTGAAACAAATGTGATTACGATGTTCAATGGACTATTGTTTACATAATATTTTTGAAATGATGTTCTTCCACTGACCAACGACGTTTATGACCGGATCTTGAAAAAAATACACGGTTATTGAAGACGGCTTGTTTGATTCTAAAATTAAATTAACAGAAACCAAATTAAAGGTCTGATCTATATACTTATACATATTATATAACATCTATATTTTTTTTTAAGAATAAAGATGTTGAATACCTTCTTTCTCATGATAACATGACTAAGTGACGTTACTATACCAGATGGTAAGAAGCGTTACAGTCCAAAAGTGTTCCAAAATCCAAAAACTAATTGTTAGCAGTTTAGAAAAAATCACTGCAATTTAATATTTATCCTAAATTACTGCTCACCTCAAGTTGAGTTAGTTTTAATACCATATAATTTATATTTTGACTAATAGTCGTATTTGGTCAATGGACGACGTATGTAAAGTTACGTTATGTTAACGGTTAAGTGAAGTTAAATGGATTACAGTGAAACACGGCTATGAAATCCTTATATCGAGTACAATAAGCCTACCATCTTCCATGCATTTTAAAACGTGTTTAAATCTAAATAAATTTGTAATAATACATAAAAACGCGTCTACAAAAATACAAAATTAATTAATTAAGATACCCAGCGTGAGCATTTATTGAGTTAAGTTCTAGAAAAAAAATGATTTTGCAAGTATGTAAGTAAGTTAGTTGTTTACAATTCACAATACTATTGAAAAGATGTATAAAAGGGAATTTGTGATGGGTTATAAGAAAATTCTATATATTTTTATTAATCATTTTGGTGTCGGGAGGTATGTTAATCTTCCGGGATCACGCCATTGCAAAGTTCTAAGTAGTAGTAAAATTTATTGATGATTTTTCTGATTTTTAATAAACACAGTATTAGTGTAAGTCAAGTAATTGAGTCGGTCAAATATGGTCGTTTGTTACAATTCGCGCATTTCTCTAGTATTTTACACCATCTGTTACGCAAAATTGATATTAATTTGTTTAAGAAATAGTAAGATTATGACTGTACAATGCCTTCGCGTGCTGCTTGTCCAATTGAGGTGTGATTGTGTGCGATTGTCGTTGACACTTGCTCGAAAACTGCTGACATAGCACCGTGAAACTAGCAAGAGGTGGCGTGCGAGTACAGTTACAGTCCGCGAAAGAAATCGTGTAATTACAGAAATAAGCCATAGGAATTATTATCGAATAAAAGAGATTAATTAAATTATAAAAAATGAAAAGTATTATTTTTATTTAACTAAAAGTAGAAAATGCCTACTGCTAATGACTAGGTATTTCGAAAATAGTTCTATTATAACCAGAGTATGTTATTTATAATAACTATTGGTTGTCATAAACATGTTTGCATTAACAGTTTTATGTTTTGCTTTAACTTGCCGGTTATTCTACGATTATTGTATACAAGAAAGCCAGACATTGTACCTGATAGCTAAATACATAAACAAGCTTATATTAGCTATATAAATTAAGTGATTTAAACTACACTTAATACGAAGAGAAATAACTTAATATGACTCAAGATCTGCTACTTAAGTCTATATATGAAATTGCACAGCCCGCGATAATATTTCCTACTCTAGTCCGTTAGAGATCACACGCTTACTATATCACCTACTGAATCAGTTGAAAGACATCAATTGACTCAGGATCCACCAGTATATACCAACAGCATATTAAAATCATTTTGATACTGCACTAAATATTGAGTTACTTATGAAGAAATATATATATTACAGGTATCATAAGAATATTAGCTTTTAAGCAAATCATATAGAAATATCGAGTCTGTTTCAGACTTGGCCTTAATAAGATAGAATAGATAACATTAGTAAATGTTATACTAATATTGGAATATTAAAGTCTTTGAAAATATTGGTAATTATAAACGACAGTGCGTCTAGTGTTTTTAACTGCTACGCATAATGTAAATATTTCATAAATTAATATATTGAACCCCTAATTATTGGAATGAGGGCGAATAATTATAAAATAATATATCGAATGAATCAGTTAATTATTTCTTTAAATCGTTAATATGTTTATGAATCTGACCTTCAAAATATACATGTGTTCTCTACTAATTCAATTTATTAGGAGTATCTCATACTCGACTATCAATGACCAAACTACGTTTAATATTAAATATCCAAAAACGAAGCCAATAATCATATAATTACATAAGAAGTTATCGAATAAAAACCTTCTCTTTATTGTGTATAGCTAAAGACGCATTACGTACGATGCTCTTCAGTTTCTGAACACGTCTTTTATGTATTAAAATGTTTAATAATATGATATTATAAATCATTTTATTTACTGGATCAACGATACCTACAACTATAAAACGGGCCTGTAAAAACCCGGATGCGTTACGTCCAAAACGTTACAATACATACTAAGATCGTATTGTCTTAATGAAAATCTAATTTTAATGGGGCGTTACCTTAAAAACCTAACGATTCATGTCAACGATAACATTAAATTTGATAAAACTGAAGGAATCTCGATATCAATGTTATGTGCTAACCGACGCGACGTATCTTGATATATAATATACCAATTAGGTAGGTCTATGATATCATTCTGCCGTGTAATGTATGAGTGTAATATTTTTGCCGTAAATATGTTAATAAGGTAAGGTCGATGGCGCAATATTGGACCATTGATATTGTTTTTTTAATAGTGAAGTTAGTAAACCATTGACAAAATTTAGTAAACCTAGTTGATATTGTGTGTTTCGTTTACAGAATAATATAAAATTAAACGCCGTAACCAAATTTAATTGTATTAACTAAAACAAAAGTAAAAATAAAGATCATCATAATATTGGTTAACTCTTAGAATTTTCACAGTTTATACCATACCTTCAAATATTATTGTATTAAGAAATAAAATCTATCCCAGCGCTAATTAATAATTAAAATAATAAACGATTTTTAGTATTTCAAGATTATCAAGGTTGGCACCTATAGGCCATGAGGTACACGGTCAAGTAATGAACCTTATTGTATTTGATATTCTTATACTGAAATTTATCTAGATTTTCAATAATTAAACTTTAAGTCGTATATAAAACTAAGTATTTATGATAATTGATAGTTGTACTAACAAGTTAGTTTTTTCATCGAAAATATAATTAAAAAAGATATTACACTCTACAGTATCATGGCAGAATTGGTATACGACTGACTAGACGCGTGATTTTAAGCATTCGTCTAAAAATGCTTAACACAGTACCTCAATCGATCAGAGGACAGTCAATTCGAACTGTTGTTGTAATATATTTAAAAGCAAAAACTCCGTTCTCGGCTGTATTTGACCCGAGTAGATTTATTAGTACATTCCCTCGCACGGATCCTTAACTTACATGTCGGAAGTTATAGCCAAGTAACTTCACTCCTAATCAATTTTCGACCGTTATAGTCTGAAGAAGCAGATCCAATTAGCAGAAATGACGGTGTCCAGCATTTACTTAGGTAAAGAGCGCCGTTAGATTTGCCAACACGAAAGGGATGTCGAGGATAATACATATTCTCACATTAAAATTAATTTAATTTGATTCATAGCGCGATTATTTCAAAATTCAAAAATAATATGTTATAACATTGTTTATAAATAAATATATTACAACGTGTGATAAACAAACGGAACATAGATTATAGAAGCGTTTTGTCGAAAAATATCTTGTCAGATGATAAGCACAAAAAGTGTGTTTAGCGGCTGTTCACGTATTATGTAACGCAATTTACGGGGTGAGGGCAGGGAGTCATGTAAAACGTTACAAGGGACGGAGGAGGCTTCGAACAACGTGTTACTTCACTTTTTTTTTGTTAAATACAGAATTAGGCAATTAATATTTCCCAAGTTCGCAACCCTCTAAAATCCCTCGACTACTTCTATAGCCAAAGGATAGGACAAATGTGTTAATTTATTCTAAGCGTTTATTAGTAAGAAAAGGTAAAACGTGATTATGATTTTTTGGTAAAAATTCTTATTGGGGTGTTACGTAAGGTTTGAGGAGGGGGGAAGGGGCATTACAGAAAAATGTTACGATGCGTTACAGAGGTTATGGGAGAGTCGAAAATGTTCAAAAAGTGCGTTACATAATACGTGCACGTTTCCTTAAATATAGTGTGTCATGTTTTAACCGTCCATTATGCACTCAATACAGTACCATATAAATTATTATATAAATTAGAAGAATAGTTTATGATAAATAATAATCACATAAGCTGTTACAGTACCGTAGAGATTAAATAATTTAATGAGTCGATTGAACATAAAAGTAACTTTTAATTCAACACCAATACATGCTTAAAATACATGGTTATTTATTATATATACGATAGACACATAATTTTATGTAGGTTCTTATCGATTATACCATAGACGAATACATCAAGAAAACTAATTGCTGTTGATCAGATCGCGTATTTCGTTAGATGCTACATATCGCTAAGTGACCTTGTTATGCAATATTCAAAGATATTTTTTTATATATTATATATGATACTGCATCATTTTCAAATCGATTCAGGTCAGTTTTCTTGTTTATTTGTCCACGATTAAGTACATATACTAAACATTTAAAATACATTGAATTTGTCTGCAGAGACATAATAAGTACTGTTTATATTACGATTCCACGAATTTACTTCATTACACAAATATAGAAGATATTTTAATAAAATCCAAGGGTAACATCAATTATTATATGGTTAGAAAGATAATTATTAAAAGCCTCGCTAATTGATCGGTGATCATATTGGCAAATAAGTGTTTGGGATTTGATACGTACAATATATATCAACCGTGTGTGTTGATTGTTTATCAATTATAAAGTAATGTTAAATTATGAATAATTTTAAGTATGATATACACCTACCGTTTATAGAGGGTGCCTTTTTATTAGAAAATGTTACGATAAAGAATTTTGTTAACTGTTTAAGTATTATTAGTATGTTTCTTTAACATGAAGCTGTAATATTAGATTATAATTAGTAGATTCTGATTCCAATCAACCAATATAGAGTCGATTTTACGTTGATTCTATATAGTTGCCCTTTACGTCTTATATAAATATATTGGAAGTAACTGACGTACAAAGGGACCTATATCTTATTTTAAACTTTATTGAACAAAAAACTGATTCCTGGTAATTTTTTATAATTCTATAGTTGGGAAGTTTGAACATTCATAACCTTTTGCTACAGGCTCTGGCTACAAAGTAAAAAGAGATATCGAAATAAAACTAATTTAAACGGATTTTATCGCGGTTTAATTAGATTTATTTCGGTTAATAATATTCGCGTAAACATACGAAATCAAAAAGAGACATGTTATAATGTGTTTATTCCCATAAAACTTGTTGTAACTTTCTGTTAGTACAAATCTGAAAAATGATATCTCCTGATAAATAAAAATATACGTAGATACATCAAAACACACGGTAGTATAATTGCATGAGCTCTTTTAAGTAAATGTGAAATCCGGCGAGAGTATGACTGTTGATTAATCGCCCCCGAGCGAGAGAGCCTGCACAATGCGGGGGTCCGCTTTGCTGCCCTCGCGGAACTCCTCGAGGGTCAGACGGTCGTCATGGTTCTTGTCCATCTGATCGAAGATCTTGTCGACGCGCTTCTGGGGCGTGTTCTCGTCCTCCGGCTGCGGTGTTTGCCCCTGGGAATTTAGAAAAGTCCGATGTAAGAGGGCGGTAATGTATGCATAGTAATGTGGAATGGAATAGCCAAGGAGTTGTAGTTGTGATCAATTTTATTTTTAAAGGCTTAGCCTTTTGGCAACCTCAGCTGATGTTAAATGAGGATGTGACCTATAATGGTGGACATGTTATGCCTAGTGGAGGGACTGGTCTCAAATGCAACTGCGGGAACACACCTACAGTTATTTGGTGGCAGATTTTTAACATGAGGCTGGTAGTTAGCGACGCAAAATGCTCTAACACTACGCTTTGATTTCATAACGATATTGTCCTTCACCGAATCCTCGGGTTCATTTCAAAAATTCAAACTCATTTCTTTTGACGCGTCATCCTTACACACTTCGAGCTAAGCCATCATCGCTTCAAGAAATGTGCAACAGCTATACTGTTTTTCAACTATTATCTCCATTGTCATCTGTGCGTTAAATCACTACATATGCATTGCTTATTAGTTGTTAAGTCAATCATTCCAAACGTGACGACGTGAGTCCAAATCCCCGCAACGAACCTAAGCTTTCGGTGAAGGAAAATATCATGATGAAACCATAGTATCATGGGGGTTGGGCGTTCTCTAATAACCGCCTCGGAAGCTACCATCCTTAACTTTAAAATATGCCGTCAAATACCCAGTCCACTTTACTCAAGCAGCAAGCTTTAGAGACAATTTAGCATGTCCACCATATAAGGCCATATTTAAAATCAGTTGTTTTAGTGGTGAAAAAACTCGTATTTACATATTAATGAACATTAGGTCTGTGTATATAGGTATAAGACTTGCTGGTCTTCTTTGAAATATAATAGGATCATACTTACGACCATTTGGTATATAGCGTCAACGATGTTATACATTTCGTCACGCGTGATGTACCCGTCGTTGTCCACGTCGTACAGACGGAATGCCCCTGTAATTTTATGTATATAACTTATCGAACATTGTTCAATCGCTTGTCTTGGTTTCCACATGTCACGAGAAAAGAGGAAACGAATGTGGTGAGAAAAGTAATGGATATGAATGTTGAAGGATGCAAAGGAAGAGGAAGGTCAAAGAAAATATGGATAGAGTGTGTGAGGAATGAGATGAAAAATGAGAGCCTGAATTAAGAGATGAGAGAAGAGATGTATGGAAGAGCAAAACGTATTGCGCCGACCCCAAATAAATTAGGAACGGGACAAGATGATGATGACTGAACATTGTTTAAAAATAACAGTTTGTGTATAAGACTAGCGGGGGACAATATCGAATACGATAAATCGAAACTAGCAGTGGAGTAAATCAAGCTTCCGGAATATTGATCTGGTGTACGTAGGTTCGAGCTACGACTCGTTACAGACTAGAAGCAGCGAGTAAGCTAGTCCTGGTATCAGGCAATAAGGGGCAAGGTGTGGTAGTTGTGGTATATTTATAGTGAATTGAAGGTGATTTGACTAAGGTGTGTATTTTGAAAGAGATGGACGAAAGAAAAAAAATCATTTAATTCTACCAAAAGTCATGCGAGCAACAAAGGAAACTATTAATAGAAACATGGAAACAATTTCAAAAATTCCACTTATCCATTATCATAATAGACTGAGGATAGACGGACTTCAGGTATTCATTAATGTGGCAGTTTACGGGAAAATACTGACATAGGTTCTACGTTTAGAATTATTCTTCGGATAGAAACCGATGCTTAGTAATTCTTGCTTGCATACTACTATGAATTTACTTGATATTATACCTCGTATTTTTTTTTCAAAATAACATTTTCTAGTGCCTGCTGACGTGATTATTAGTGTTATCAAGAAGTAAATAAAATTTAGGCTGTTTTCGTACGTTTAAAAGTATTACGTCAAATATTCAATGAAGATTGTTAAGGGCTAGCAAAAAGCAAATTTCATGTATTTAGTTTCTAAAATTACCAATATAAAGTAACTTCAGTGAATGTCATTTCAAAAGAACGTCTAACCTCATTTTATAGGTGGTAATACTCACAATGCAACTTTTCGTCTAGATTGCCCCTTGACGTGACCGATAGAGCCCGTATGAACTCTTCAAATTCAATGGACCCGTCCTGCAAACGTATAGTTAGTATCAGTTAGCCATATTATGAAATTCGCTTTGTCTGTGAATTTACTCGATACGAATATCGTCGGCCGCTAGGATTTTTATAAGCAAATTTTTTGTGTCTATTGTAACATTTGCATAATACAACCCTACATGAGAATCAATTTCAAAGTCGACTGTACTCCAAAATTTTCCTGGACAACTTTACAACCTTGTGCGTTAACATGAAATTCTGCATTTCACTTTACATATATACTCCAGGGTGAGGGAAAAAAGAACGCATCGTCAAACAATCGATATATGTTTTTTTCGCTATGATGTTTTTTCAAAGCACGACTAATGTTGACATTGTGCTTAACGTAAACAAAGTATAATTTAAAACTTTCAAAAGCAATCCATGTCAAAAAATAGTATATGTTAATTCTATGTAATTGATTCAATTATGATTAGTTGCTTATAGTTATTAATAAAATTTAAATATAATAAGTATTTATTATATTTTTATAACTATTTGCATTCTGAATATAATTACAATTTGAATTATTGAATAAAAATTTACTATCCCATTTCAAAGAACCTAGAAACGGAGTGGTGAGACACAGCAGTTGCGCCTGACCTGATCATGAACTTTAAGGGAGTCAAGACATATCGCGTGCTCAGTTCAGTTAATATATCCAGCAATTGAATTATGTGGTAGATATATGTATTTAAATGGGTCACGATCAACATGCATACGGATTAAATAAATCATAGTTTTTCGTTTATAATATCAGAATAAAGAAGTTGTTTTTTAATATTTTTTGATAGGAGTTCAACCATGATTCAATCACAGTTTTTATACGAAAGTGCTAGCTGTCATCCGCCCTGTAAATTAGGAGTCTTATGTTTTTAGGTACTAATAACGACTTACAAATAATAACGAGGGATATTTGTAATCCAAAAACGAGTAACCGTAAAATCATCTAACGAAAACTCCGCATCGAATGGTCATAGTCCCACTCCGACAGTGTTGACGTGATTGACTGATATATTTGGGAAATAACAACAATATAACTGACGCATAAATCAATAGGACAAATGAGTTAACTACTCTTGTGGGGTTCTCCGTTTCCTTTAGGGATTGAATAATAAAATGCCGTGTTCACTTCAATCCGTCCTAATGGCTGCTGTGATAAAAATATATAAAAATAAAAGAAACGAATTTTTTAATTAAAATTATACAAGATTTATTATGCAATTTTGGCACCCCTAAAGAGTGTTTCCCGGGTTCGGTCGCCCCTACCCGTTACACTACGCCTCTAGCTCTACGATGTTAATTAAACAGACGATTAAGCCCACAACGGGGACTAAAGCCCACAGCAGACGGAGCTATAATATATATTAATATAGTAACCTATATAATACGATATAGCAAGCGGCCACAGACTATAGTTATGTTATAATATATGTTTTTGTGCTCAGTAGCTAATATCTTTTACTGTACCAAAATATATCGTGCTACATCTGTCGACATATTATGGTGACGTAATAATAATATACGTTGTAGCTGCGTCTGTGGCCTCTCGTCGATTATTATAGAAAATATAACTCGATAGGATTTATATTAATATATATTATAGCTCCGTCCATTGTGGGTTTAACCCAAGTGCAACTGTCGAAAAATACTATAGTCATACATTTTCACCGTACCTTTTTTTTATAGAAATGACAATAAAAAACAACATAGATTAAGAGATGTTTAGTGCAATTGACAGAGAGAGAATCTCAAAAGAATACATAATATCTTCCGTCTCTTTCATTTTAAAGAAATTGTGACGCGTTATTGTAATTTCACTCTTCAATTTCGTTTAGGTATCAAAGAAAGGAAATGTGACATAGAAAATTCTTAGTTATATGTATCAAAATTATACTGTAGCATTAAAGGGATTTATAGATATCGCAATAGCAAATCCTTAACTACCGTCCCTATGGAGTTATTGCAGAATGGACAACTTGTGCTCAATGTTAGAGCCTGTTAAGTTTTACTCTTTGTACTGTTAACAATTCTACAATAGTATTAACCGCAAAGCATCCGTTTTACTAAAGTTCGTGCTACCGTGTTTCGGTTTAATAATCCAATAATAATTGACCTCGTTTAGAACTGTGGTTTTCTTTATATAACCCATTTAAAAGCAAAGGCAAAATCAGACTTTTTGAGACTTTTGAGTTTAATTGGTAGAATAATAGTGTAACGTTTTATTTTTGTGTAACATTAGACTAAGAATTTATTAAAAGTGAGATTGACACATTTGGCTTCAATGACTTAACATCAAGCGTATTTTATGTATACATACATAAATATTTTTTTATATAAAGTTTCGTGACGCATCTGTCTGTATGTTCGCGATAAACTCAAAAACTACTCAGCGGATTTTCATGCGTTTTTCACCAATGTACAGAGTGACTCACGAGGAAGGTTTAAGTGTAGAATTTGTTAAGGGATCATGTAAGTTGGTTAAATATGACGATAATTGTTATAAATGAGGGAAAAAGTCAGCCCACATGGGAGCTTTGGTGACGAGCATAGCGGGCCGATGACGGCTAGTAAAAGATACTCCTACTAATTAGTTATTAAAACAATGTGGTAAAATGCTAAACTAGATAATATTAGAAGTTTAAATTTTAGTTTTTTTTTAATATATTGCTTACATTATTCTCGTCGAACACGCGGAACACCAACGAAGCGAATTTGCTGGGATCGCCTTGAGGGAAAAATTGTTTGTAAATTTTTATGAATCCCTGAAAAAAAAACAACGTTTACATATTAATTTACATACAATTTACATAAATTTTGAAGCGATGATAGCTCAGTTGGTAGTGTGTACGGATGCCGCATCAAAGGAACTGAGTTTGAATAGTTCTACAATGAGCTTGAGCTTTCGGTGTAGGAAAACATCGTGATGATGCCATAGCATGGTGGAAGGAATTTTTCTAATACCCGCCTAGCTAGCTACCACCCTCAAGTAAAAAATCTGCCACCAAATACTTCTAGGTGTGTTCCAGCTTGAGTCAAATCATCACTTAAAATCAGGTAAGATTGTAGCCATAACGCTGAAGCTTGACTTTAAAAAAAAAACATACAGTTCATATAGTATATCGAGCAAACTGATAATTCCGTTATATATGCTGGAGTACGAGATAAAGTTCAAATATATCATAAAATCGTTCTCTATTGAAACATAATTATATCTACCAACTGTCTTGGTAACCTGTAAACCAGTTTCGGAGAATCTTGGATAACATATTAACAATGGCTTCTGAAAATATGTTCTTTTTTTGAGTATTTACTTTTCATCCAGTCTTAATCTTGAACTTATATAATTTTCATTGAGTTGAACTAATAAAGATATAAGTTTCATAATTTTTTAATACTGTACGTATTTAGTGTTTAAAACAAATTATTATTTTACTAACTTTTAGGATTCGCTCGTGCTAATATTGATTTTGTCAAACAAATCGGATGACGCAATAAAAAGTTTCATACAAAGTTTAATCATCTGTTTGCCCAGTTTCTCTATCCACCATCTATTTCTACACCAAAATTCATATTAATCGATTCAGCGGTTTAGGTGTCACAAACAAACAAACTCATTTTCGAATTTATAATATTAGTATGATACTAGCTGGTGCCCTGCGACTTCGTTCGCATTATTTCTATCATTCGCGCATGTTCGTAGTATCCCTATTTAGTGGGAGTTTACGTCATGAAGTAAATATCCAGGGCAATTTTCAAGTGAATAGTAATTTTGGAGATTTCTCAGTAAAACTATCAATGGAAAACTTCATCTCCTAACTTCAGTTCCCTTTATTTTTATTAAATGGCTCAAGATTGTAAAATTTTGTTATATTACAGAGTGGACAAATTAATACATTTCTATTTTTTAATATTGATTGTTGAGATATATAAAAAAAAAAAATTTTTCTTCATAAACCGTTACATATCTCTGTTTTCTAAGTTTTTACGAGTTAGATGTAAAACAGGGTTTTTATGTTTATAAGGTAAGATAAAATATAGATAGAGCATTTTGCAGGAACAAATGATATGTGAAGTGTATTGCAATGTGGAAAGTGTGATTGCAAATATTCTAAACTTAGTTTTCCGTGTTGGTGTCGTCAATCTGTGTCTGACCTCTGATATAACCACTTTTAAGCCTTGTGTGTGAGGTTTTTATTTAATGCTTTCAACATATTCATAATTCGCAAGACAAATTTTCACATACCTGTTCCGTCAAAAGCCCATTGGGACAGTCCTTCAGAAATCCTTTGTGCCAAAGCCGGATCTCCTTCTCCGTAACTGAAAAGATTTAAATAAAAATCTATATATGTTTAAATAATAAAAATGAATCGCCGAAATGTATGAGTTCGCGCATGTTAACTTCCGAACGACTGTTCCAAATTTAATAATTCTTTATTTATTGTGTTCGTTATTGTCAAGAAAAGGTTTGTATAAAAAAACGAACAGACTTTTTTTTTAAATTTCATTACATGAAATAATAAAGCGATGATAGCTCAGTTGATAGTGTGTATGGAAGCCGCGTCAAGGGACTGGGTTCGAATCTACCTATACTTAAATTTCATATAATTAAAAGGCATTTAATTAATTGGAGTTTCAAACAAGTTTCATTCAATGAAAAATGGAAACGATATTAGATATAGCCAGTTCTATTGATCTTAACGAACTGAAGTTGGTAGGTGGATTAGGATTGATTATAGCTAATCAAAATGTATGCAAATACAAATCGTTCAAACCGTTTTATAATTTTAGCGAAAATGAAGAACATCGGTTTTAGGTCATACGAAGTTCCGGTGAAGTTTCCGTTTGGTATCAGCTAGTATGTATATAAAAATAAATTACCGAAGTGTATATATGCTCATAACTTCCGAACGATTGTACCAAATTTGATAATTCGTTTTTATTGTGTTCGTTATTATCAGGACAAGGGTTGTATAATAGGTAAAAAGAATGTACAAAAAAAATATACAAATCGGTAAAACATCGTAAGGAAACCACAACATGTTGGTAGGGTTTTTTTGTAATCCCAGCCTGGTTAGCTACTATTCTAAACTAAAATCTGCCGCCGAATACCAATAGGTATGTTCCGATAGTTGCACTTGAGAGCCCGTCCATAGGTTTAGCGTGTCTACTAACTTGGGCCTTGTCGTCACTTGAAATCAGGCGAGATTATAGCCATAATGCTAAAACCTATAATATTTATGAGCTGATATTAATGTTATTTATACCTAAAGTATATATTTTATACTATATAATTTATTGTAATTATCTAATAGTATCTAAAAGCTGGGCGCCTTAGTACGGTGGGCATTTCAAATGAAAAACACAACTCCAGTTAGAATTGGGAAATAACCATTATCTAACAATAAAATTCAATTCAAATCGTTGAGATCGTTTTAAAATATATGTATTTTTTCATGGTTTATAGGTTTAGCGTTATGGTCACAATCTCATCTTATGTTAAGTGATCATTTGGCCCAAAATGGTGCACATATAAGGCTAGCGGAGAGACTGGCTCTCAAGTGTAACATCCGGCACACACCTATAGGTAATTGGCCGCAGACTTTCAACATGAGGGTGGTAGCTACCCAGGCGGGCATGAGAAAAAGTCCTACCACCATGTTATGGTTTCATCACGTTGTTTTGATTGACGTACAGCTCAAGCTCATTGCAAGTGATTTCGAATTCGTGTCAATTGGTGCGGCGTTCGTACCCACTACTAACTAACCTATCATTGCTTAAATTTTGTTCTACCTATTAACAACTACCTATACAATACTAGATGATTACCCCGACTTCGATAGACTTTGGAAGCGATGATAGCTCAGTGGTAGTGTGCACGACTTCGCGTCAAGGGACGTGGGTTCGAATCCAAGCACCTACAATGAGCTTGAGCTTTCGGTGAAGGAAACATCGTGAGGAAACCATAGCATGGTGGTAGGGCTTTTTCTAATGATGCCCGCCTGGGTAGCTACCACCCTCAAGTTGTAAACCTGCCGTCAAATACCAAATAGGTGTGTTCCGGCAGCAGCACTTGAGAGCCAGTTCCTCCACAGGTTTAGCGTGACTACCAACTTGGGCCGTATCGTCACTTAAGTTCAGGTGAGATTATGGCCATAACGCTAAACCTTAAGTATATAAAAAAAAACGTCGTTCTTGTTTTGTCCGTCAACCGTGAGTGATTGGGAAATTATTTTTTAACGGGTGTCTAGATGTAGACAAATCTGTTAGAACAACCCATGACAAATTACAGGATTTTAGGTCTGGTAGGTTCGCAGATATCGTAATGAATCAATTTAAGTCTTCCTTAGATAGGTATTGTAATTGCTTCCGATATGTTATTTGTTGTTGTCGTTAGGAAGAAACTGGGAATAGTTGAGAGCACCAGATATATGCGTCTCAGCATTGCGATAGACAGTTTATGTAATACTACTAATTATATAATATTAAATTTAAATATCATGTTAGGCGCTCGTTGCGGTGACATTTTGATTCGTACAGAATGTTTGATAAAGTGGACGGAGGTAGAAAATAAAATATGCAGGAACCATTTTGAGCTATTTGAATAATAGGTATATCTTTAGGTAACAGACTTTAACAAAAAAAAAAAAAAAAAGGGTTTTTGCTTAAGACCACACTATAAAAGTGAAAATTGTATTATGGCGAGGTTAATAATACGAAATACAAATATTGAACAAAATGAACTAGCATGACACATATGTTGTTTATGTATGAATGC
Source organism: Actias luna (assembly GCA_039707435.1). Taxonomy (NCBI): domain Eukaryota; kingdom Metazoa; phylum Arthropoda; class Insecta; order Lepidoptera; family Saturniidae; genus Actias; species Actias luna. The sequence goes on along the minus strand of JAZHAC010000001.1, from coordinate 17,900,430 downwards.
AACTGATGCGTCATGATTTCTCATGTGACGTAGTCGACACGGGCCGAATTGACACGAGCGAGCGTTACAGAGCCGAGCGTTTGAGTCAGTCTCGTTCCATACCCACAAAATAAAGTGCTCAGAGGGCTATAGAAATAAAGTATTGCATTGTAGCTTATTTTCAGCAGTCACTGTGTCTCATACTATTCTCTAAAGTTGGACCGAGCAATACGAATCTAATTTTTGAGAATACGAACGTAACTTTGAAACGATGATAGCTCAGTGGTAGTCTGTACGGACGGCGTGTCAAGGAACGCGAGTTCGAATCCATCTATAATGAGCTTGAGTTTTCGGTGAAGAAAAATATCGTGATGAAACCATAGCATGGTGGTAGGGCTTTTTTAATTGCCGTCTAACTAACTACTGCTCTGAAGTTGGAAATCTCCTGCCAAATAACTATACGTGTGTTCCGGTAGTTGCACTTGAGATCCAAACCCTCAACAGGTTCAGCGTGTCCACCAACATGGGCCGTTTCGTCACTTAAGATCAGGTGAGATTATGGCCATAACGCTACTAAACTTAGAAGCTATTAAAAACATCGTGACACGAGATTTTTATTTATAAAGTTTACTAAACTTAATTAACTAAATTTAAATTCGATAAACATTAATGTTATATAGAGGAAAAGTTTGTTTGTTTGAACTCACTAATCTTAGAAACTACCAGTCGGACTTCGAGATTTATTTTTGAATTTGATAGAGTAGTTGTTGAGAAAGACTGTAAGTAAACATTACGCTACCAACAATAGGAGCAAAGCTGTATAGAAAAAGGTACGAAAACGGCTTAAAGTTATTAATTAGTTTTTAGTTCCGGGCACAGCTATCCTAACTACTAATATTATAAATACGATATCGAAATAAAACTAATTTAAACGGATTTTATCTCGGTTATTTATTAATTTTAATCCACATTTTTTGAACCAGAAAAGTTCATGTTCTGGACAACCTACACCTCAGTCCGCCCCGTGACCACGAAGGCTGAAAAGCTTTCGAAACGTCGGGATCAAAATTAATAAATAACCGCGATAAAATTCGTTTAAATTAGTTTTATTTCGATGAATAATATTTACGTAAACATAAGAAATCATTATAAATCCGAAAGTTTATTTGTTTGTGACACTTTTACGTCTAAACCATTGAACAGATTATGATTAATTTTGGGTATACGATAGATTTTTTTTTATCCTGGTTCGGCAGATGATCGTGCTTCACTTGATGGTAAACTCAGTACGGTCCAGGGACAGTAGCGACTGTTGAAAGGAAAAATGTTCTCTGTCATTCACAGCTGCCATGTTGTATGAAGGAGGAAACACCTAGGACGGAAGATAGTTTCACAGCTCCACAGTACGACACAAGTATGAGTTTTCAAACTTTTTGGTTCGTGTAGGAATGGGGGCTACAGTATAGCTATGGCTCCGCTGTACAGTGCAAGTAGATCTGCTATGGAAAGCAGAGGAAGTGATCAGGTCAAATAACTTTTGGGACCTTGGGGATGATGATAGGTTACTTTTTGATAAAACTTTTTATTACATCATCCGATTCGCTTGACAAAATAAATATTAACGCGAAAGAAATCGCGGGCACAGCTAGTATAATATAAAATAACCGACAACTAATCTAGGACAAGAGAGTTTATATATACTGGTTTCTGATTTTGGGAGCGGCATATCGCAAGTGACAGCACGTTGGGTTAACTAAAATGAAGGTGTTTCTGGTAAGTGTCTTCACGGAAAAAAAATAAAAAAATAAAATAAACGTTACAATCGAATCGATTAATTTGAATACCAATTCATACCATCGTATTTACGTATTGAGAAATTCAAGTGCGGGTTTTCGTAAATTTAATTTCAAAGTTATTCTTTTTAAATCTCAAAATACGATCACTTTCAAAGTGACAATTTTATTCATTATTTCGTGTACTATATTTTTTTTTTGTTATACGAATTTTGACGACTTGTTTTATGGTGCTCGACATTTGTTAATATTGTATGCATCTGGTACAATAAATAAGTCAGGATTATGATTTTGTATAGTAGACCAGCGACTCCATTGGCGTGGAATAAAAAAAATATTAAACAATTTCTGTCCGTTCTTGTAACTCTTTTCATTACAGCTTTGCGCCCATAACATTCTTATTCCATAACTACGATGTAAAATGTAAAAAGAATCTTTGAAATCCGACCGATAGTTCCTAAGATTAGCGCGTTTATCAAATAAACAAACTTCTTCGCTTTCTAGTATTAATAAACGTGTAATTGTATATATATAAAAAATCCGCGTCACGACGTTCGTTCGAGCTAATCACGGAAACCGCTGAAACGATTTCAAGGAAGTTTTGTAAACGTGTATTGTATTTTTATCCCGCTAAGTAATCCTATCCTTGAACGCGATAAGCGGCGCTGTTGTCGAATTCTTGACAGGGTAATGTCTGCCAATTCCGCAAATTTACTATATAAAATACTAGATCTGCCCGCGACTTCGTTTGCGTGTAAGTAAATATTATTTAAAAAATTTGCCCGGTTTTGTACCCTTTTTTCAACCAATGTTTCCTCTTATTGGTGATAGCGTGATGTTAAGTAGCTTAAAATCTTCCTCAACAATTGCTCTAACGAATACAAACATATATTTTTAAATCATACTGATAGTTCCTAAGGTTAGCGCGTACAAACACACAAACATAAAAGTTTATCCACTTTGTAGTATTAATATAGATATATGGTATTTTAACCACGATTGTATTAGCTTCGTTGGTATTTGTTGATCTATCGATGTAATTTGCACCCGTTTAGAGTCGACTAGTGAACTTAAAAGTTCGCGTGAGCCTCAAAAGCTTATGACTATACAATAATATCTTAACATTTTCCTTGTATCCTGAGCAGAATAATCAGGATTAACGAAAATAACCAGACTTAATTTTTATATTTTATTATAATTATGTCATCCATACTAATATTATAAATGCGAAAATAACTGTTTTTTTTTCTTTGTTATACTTTCACGCCTATACTGCTGAACCGATTATGATGAATTTTGACATAGAAATAGATAGGAATCTGGAGACGATAATGGGCTACTTTTTCTCGCATAAACCTTATTGGAATTGAGGTAAAGAGAGGGATAAACGTAGTGTGAAACTTTTTATTGCGTCATTCGATTTGTTTGACAAAAGCAATATTAGCGCGAGCGAAGCCGCACGTAAAAACTAGGAATATATATTACTAAGTCACTTCTCTGTTCACATCTTGAAAATCGAGCACAAAATATAATAAAATAGTTTAAAAAGTAAAAAAAAGGGTGTGCTTGAAGTAAAACTTATCTGGCTATGAGAGAAAGAAAGTGTGTGCTCGAACCTCTCTCTCTTGCCCGCACAGTAATATACGAAACGTAACTCTCTCTCTTTCTATCTTCACTAACGTATATCTCCCTCTCAACTTCCGTTCGCCTCGCCCAATCACACTTTTCGTAACGCTTTGGTCACGTATTCATCAGCTTACTCCCTAGGTCAAGCGTGAGTATAGAAGTTTTACTTAAAAAAAAACTTTATCCACTTACTAAATGGTATTTTTAGCTTCTATTCAAAGTGAAAACTTCTATAGACTCGCTGAGCACTTTATTTTGTCGGTATTGAATGAGACTGAGGTGAAACGTTCGGCTATGTAACGCGCACACTCGGCGAGCGTTACATGAGAGAACGTGACGTATTAGTCACTTTCAGTATCGACATATACACGGTTGTGTTCTATTAACCTCATTTTGGTGTAGTTTTCACTGTCGTGTGGTCTCGCAAGCTCGGTATGCAGGTCGAACAGCTTATGTGTCCTATCATAACTGTGTCACAACAGACACACAGATCACTAATTCACTAATTACGTAATAATAAATTAATATTTAATGTATTCTAGGTTGTTGTAATGGCTGCAACTGTAGCCGATGCTGGCATCGAGACTGGCGCTGTCTCACGCGTACCTGTTACACCGAACGGAGACGAATATGAAACCGGTAGTCTGGATCAAGATAAGGCAATATCATACTCGATTTCTTACCACGATTATCTGTATTTACAACGGCATAAAACCGAGGGGCGAGACTCCCCTTACAACCCCGAACGCGCTCCAGAAGACGATCATCGTGAGTCAGCCGTTTTCAGCGGTAATTTCAATAGTGACGTCACAGTTTCGAAGAATACCCCAAACCCGCACTATCCTTATATACACAATTTATAGAATATTTTTTGTTATATCCAACCAGTTCAGGAGAAACAACGTAAGCATCAAAATTTTTATAAATGAATCTTCATTATAACCTAAAATTTATTTTTATAAATTCGAAGCAGTATGTTAATATCAACTATTTCAATAGATCAGTGGATAATTATAAACAACATGTCATAATTTTTATGAAGATATCATACACAATGTTTACTTAGAAATGAATTTAACGACTAATGTATATTATTTTTCGTTCTGAAATAAAAAACCGATATGAGAGCTTAATTAATTAGTTTGAATCCATTTGCAATGAGTTTGAGCTTTCGGTGAAGAAAAACATCTTGATGAAACCATAGTATGGTGGAAAGGCTTTTTCTAATGTCCAGTTGGCTAGCTAACACCCTTAAGTTGAAAACCTGTCGCTAAATACTATAGGTGTGTTCCGGCAGTTGCACTTGAGAGCCAGTCCCTCCACTAGACTTAGCATGGCCACATCGTCACTTAATATCAGGTGAGAATGTGCCTATAACGGTAAACATTTTCTAAAGTATATAACTTTAGAAAATGTATATAGACTCGTGTTCGTTTTTGTAATAAATTAAATCCTTTTTAATAAATATTTTTTTTTATGAGCGAACTTGGTCATTGAGAATTGTTGCATTCATTACATAAAACAAATAAATTTTAGATTTAGATTTAGGGTTTAGATTAATTATTCTTTATAGATTTCTTTATATATATTGACGCCTATCGAATATTATCATACGGGTATGTAGATCGCCAAATGAATGAAAATGATAATTTATATGTTGTTTATCTTTTTGTATGAACCAATTATTGTTTACTTTGTTATTTGCTTTATATATTAAACAATGTAAAGTTTTACAGCACTACTTATTTTAAGAACATAGCATACGCATAATAAAAAAAAAGGTTTGTTATGAACAAGATATATATATCCAGTTTTCCTTTTTATACAATCAACAAATCAATTTCAAAGGGTATAAAGGGACGTCCAATATTATGTAAACAGTCTTTAGTTTTATTTGATCGTCCTACTTGCTTACAGGATGACTAATAATATTTTTTGATCCCTGTCCCCTTATTAAGCGAAATATTGCTTGGTTTTAATATTTATATTAAAATCAAATTTAATAAATGCAGTTACTTATAATGATAATTAAAGACTTATTTGTTATTGAAAGTTGTTAATAAATAATGTAATAAAGATTTGTTATTATTATCTCTTTATCTAATCGTAGAATTTATAATTTTAACCTACACCCTTTAACAGCAAAATAATTAAAAAATGTCGGACGCACCGTTTTTTAGCCAGCTGTTAACATACTGTAATGACTCCAGAAAATGAGAAATGAACCCATTCAGAACAAATTTCTAATTATTGATAGATATAAGACAATTATATTGATTCAAGTTAAAATTAGAGCATCTAAGCAATATATATCTAACTGTGTATATAAAATAAAATTATATAGCAATCATATATTTTTAATTCTGAAGGTTTATTTCCTACGCCTATGAAATCCAAGAAGAAGAAGAAGGCTGTAATGTCTTCGTGCAACACTTTTGAGTTCAATAGAGAAATAATTGGCGTTTGTCTCAATATATATATATATTATCTACAATTTTGTCTAAAAAAATTTAACTAAGTGTACCTTCGATTTTATACGCTTGGATATAAATTATATTTCATACATTTTTTTTTAATTATCTATATTATATTAGTTATCAATGCCGTCAAAATCTGATTAGTATTTTCAATGAATTCTACTGTCTAGATAAATAGTCTATCTGATTGTTTGTCAGATTACTTGGAAATACGCTTCGAATGATTTCCATAAATTTTTGCAAACGTAACATTTTGTAATATGGGACTGTATGTAATAAAAAAATAACTAATACAATAATTGTTTTATATATGAGAACGTCAACCGACGTCTGTAAAAGTTTATATGACGTGTTTTATATCAAAATGCATACAAAGTACGAATAAGTATCGAGTAGTGAGAGTGTGTGAAGCCGCGTGCTCGGCTAGTAACTTTTATATATACCTAAAGTCGTTTAAGAATGGTCATCGCTTACTTGTTTGTATGACATTTACCTCATTAACAACGACGATAGGGTAAATGAACGTGAGTTCGATACCCTGCAAAGAGCTTGAGTTTTTCGGTGAAGAGGAGAATTTAAAAGTTTCCTTGGTCAGTTAGTTGAAAAGCTGCTACCAAATACTTATTGGTGTGTTCCGGTAATTGCACTTGAAAACCAGTCACTGTACTGGGACCTAGCGTGTCTATCATCTCAAGCCACATTGTCACTTAACATTAGGTAAGATTACGGCCGTAACGCTAAACCTACAAACTATAAAAATATACTCTTGATTTAAATTCAGTAAATACACGTTAAGGTAATTTGAAACTGTTTGCTGGTAGTAATAAAACCAACCTTTACATTTCACCATTTACTTCACATAGTTGTGTCGGCGAATCTGTTTTCGATCAACTAAAATTATATTAAATCGTTTTTCTAAGTTTCTGTAGTTTTATCAATACAAATTTTGCTCCTATTGGCGATAGCGCGATGTTAAAGCCTTTCTCAGTGATTACTCTATTAAATACAATAAGAATATTTGGAATCCGACTTAGTTTCTAAAGATTATTATGTTCGAACAAACATATAAACATACTTTTCCTCTTAATAAAATTAACTAGAAGTGACCGCGACGTCGCGTATAAATAAAAATTACTCAATTTTATGAGCGTTTTTGTATCTTTTTTAAATACAGGTTTCCTCCTATTGAGGATAGCGCATTGTTTAGTAGTCAAAAGTCCTCCGCAATGATTACTCTAACAAATATAAAAAAAAAATGAAATCTGACTGGTAGTTCTTAAGAATTACGCGTATAAACAAACATGTCCGCTTTATAATATTAATATAGATAAGCTGACCCACTGAACATCGTATCACCTATAATGGTCGTTCTTTAGTGTCGACTAAACTCGAAAATAATTTGACCGATTTGTGTTTCTTTTTTGTACATTTTAATTAGCTATAGTCAATCCAAATCAACCTACCAACTCTAGTTCGTTAATATCGATTGAACCGGCTATATGTAATATCGTTTCCGTTTTTCATTTATTTTGGTTATTGAATGTGACTTGTTTATAATTCCTATGAATTAAATGTTTTTTAATTATATGATATTTAAATATAGATGGATTCAAACCCACGAGTCATGACGCGACATCCGTGCACACGACCTACTGAGATATCATCGCTTCATTATTTCTCATATTAAAGGTTTAAAAAAAAAATTTTTTTTTCATACAAAAGTTTTCTGATAATAAAAAACACAATAAAAAATAATTATTCAACTTGGTACAGCCGTACCGAAGTTATGCGTGTACATACATTTCGGCGCTTTATTTTTATATATATAGATTATGTAGGCGCTTATTCGTAAGCGAGAAAATTACATTTTCTGTCAAGAATTAACATAAATTACTATGGACCGGCCGCTCGTTGTCGGTGTTTAGATAGTTACTTAACACACGGTTATGCAATCTGTGAAATTAGTTTGTCGCAATCAATAAGTTGTTATTTATAATATACCAGTTTTACTTAAAATTATTTCTATTAGATTGTACTTAATGTATGCTTAGCGCTTGTGTTACAAGTATATCGGTGTATTCATAAGCAAGAAACTTTCTAAATACAAAATTTCGACCAAATCGTTAGAGTCGTTTCGGAGATATATTGAGCATGGATATATACGTATTATATAATAAGATATAGTGTATATTATTATTATTATTAGATAGATTAGATCTTATATATAAAACTCTCGTGTCACAATGTTAGTTGCCATACTCCTCTGAAACGGCTTGATGGATTTCTATGAAATTTCATATGTATATTCGATAGGTACCTGAGAATCGGTCGTAATCTATTTTTCATATCCCTAAGTGGTAAGGGTGGTGCACCCAAATATTTTTTTTTAACAAAACAATTTTTTTTTTTTTTTAAGATGTGACATTAAATAATACGTACAGCCCTAAATTTTTACCCTCCAACCGCTATTCTCACATTTTTAATAAAACTAAAGTATTCACTAGAAATAATTTATACGACAGAACAACGTTCGCCGGGTCAGTTAATATGTATGTATACACATATACATATATTAGATATGTAACTAGCCGCTACCCCGCGATTTCGGTTTCATAATATTCCCCTTAGTAGGTGTTTACGTCTCATAGGAATATTCATGACAAATTTTAAGTCAATAGGTGTGGTAGTTTTGTAGATATCTCAGTGAACGAATTTTACCCACGTAGAATACGAGATTTTAAAAACGTTGATATACATATTTACTTATTTTTATTAAGGAGACTTTATACTACATTTGAAGTCAATGAGTAAAGATTTTTTATTTGCCGCAAACAAACTTTGCAACTTCCGGTTATCACCTTTGGGGTAACATTTCAAAAATCGCTTCTCTGTGTGCCTGTATGTAACAAACGGGAGCTTATTTTTATATACTTAAGGCTTAGCTTTATGGCCAAAATCTCATCTGATCTTAAGTGACGATATGGCCCAAGTTGGTAGACACGCTAAACCTGTGGAGGAACTGGCTCTTAAGTGCAACTGTCGGAACACACTTATTGGTATTTGGCGGCAGAATTTCAACTTGAGGGTGGTAACTAGCCAGGCGGGCTTTAGAAAAAGCCCTACTACCATGCTATGGTTTCTTCATGATGATTTCCTTCAACGAAAGCTCTAGCTCATTGTAGGTGGTTGGATTTGAACTCACGTCCCTTGACGCAAAGTCGTGCACACACATCGCTTCATTTACAGTTAAAATTACATTTTTTATAGATAAGGTTTAGCGTTATGGCTACAATCTCACCTGCTGTTAAGTGACGATGTGGCCCAAGAAGGTGGACACGATAAGCCTAGTGGAGAAACTGTGAAGTAAAACTGCCGGAACACACCTATAGGTTTTTGGCGGAAGTAAAAAAGTATACAGATGCCTTAATAACACAATAAACTAAAAACAAGAAGGTATTTTTTATATTTTTTATTTCACATTTACAAGATGTAGGTATATAGAAAAATGTGTTTCAATGATATTTATGATGTAATAAATGTAATGTTTTGTGCTAAATAAACTGAGTGATTTGTCATTAACGTCATTAGTCTTGGTAATTGGTAAAACCTTGGGAGATCGAGCCCTGTTACAGGGATATAGGAATTATTATACGTTTATATAAATAAAAGACAATTTACTCGATTTATAACCTAAGAAATTATTTATAAATACTAAAACACTGTTATCAATTCCTAAAACGTACTAGTGATCGAGAAAATCTTATAGGCAAACTCGATTGCATATATAATTATAGCAGAGGATCCGCTAGACAGAAATTGTCCGCGACAGACATCATTAACGGAAACTTGAGCGCATTGCATATCTGTTTCCGTGAGAAATCCAATAAAAATCCAATAAATTACATGGTACGTCTAAGAATCATCCAGGCGGCCGCATAAGTGCATATAAAATTACAAAAAGGAATAGTAGAAAATTATTAACTATTAGATTTTATGAGCGGTTCCCTCTTATTAGTATTGATTATGTCAATCAAATCGGATGACACAAAGTTTCATACACAGTTTATCCTTCTCTTTACCTCACTTACTATAAGTTATTCGCGAGAGAAACAGTAGCCTATCTCTGTACCAAAATTTATCACAATCGGGTCAGTGATTTAGGCAGGAAAGCGTTAAAAAGTCACTTTCGCATTTATAATACAGTTAATTTTAATGTAACGGGTTATTGCTATCTGATAAATACATAGTAATAATGTACTACAGACGCGGGGTCCGTACTAGGGATGACGATATGAGATCGATTATTCGAAGAATCGATTTTTCAGAGGAAATAATCTATTATGTAAATCGATTGATTCTTCTGAACCGGTCCTATGAATTGATATTTTACCCTTCAAAATCGAAGTTCGATTCTTATCTATTTTCATTAATAATTATTTATTATATAATATAATAATATATATATAATAAATATAATAATATATTTTTTACATATCTACAACGATAAAATGAATTATTGAGGTGTTCTTTTTGTTTTCTATGATTATTTTATATTGAATAAAAAAAAACGATTTATAAAGAATCAATATCGTTCTTTATAAGAATAGTTTAATATATTTCGATTCGAATCGATCTTTATCCGAAAGAATTGCCATCCATATTCCGTAGTTTCAAATCATTTATTTTTTATTGAATAGGGGGTAAGCGAACAAGCGTGACACCTGATGGTAAGTGATCACCGTCGCCAATGGACACCCACAACACCAGAGGAATCGCGGATGCGTTGCCTGCCTTTTATTGGAGGCACTGGCTCTCAAGTACAACTTCCGGAACACACCAATTGTTATTTGGTGGCAGATTTTCTACTTGGCAGCTAGCCAGACGGGCACTAGAAAAAGCCCTACCACCATGCTATGGTTTCATCACGATGTTTTCCTTCACTGAAAGCTCAAGCTCATTGCAGGTGGTTGGATTCGATATCACGTTCGTTGACGCGGCGCTCCTATTACTGAGCTATCATCGTTTCAATTAATTTTGACAAAGAAATTGAGCTTCCGGTGAAGAAAAACATCGTGAGGAAACCATAGCATGGTGGTAGGGCTTTTCCTAATGCCCTCCTGGCTAGCTACCACCCTCAAGTTGTAAACCTGCCACCAAATACCAATAGGTGTGTTCCGGCAACTTTACTTGAGAGCCAGTTCCTCCACAGGTTTAGCGTGTCTACCAACTTGGGCCGTATCGTCACTTAAGATCAGGTCAGATTATGGCCATAACGCTAAATTATAGGTATAAAAAAAAATTAAGGCAGAAAAGACACAACTAAAACCTCTAAGAGATGATATATAATAATGATAAAGACTTGACAACGTAAAATGTTTTACTTTTGATGAAAATATACGAGACGAGACGGTGCAACGTGATATCGTCTTATCTCCAGACGATTTTATAGCTGGGCTTCGTCTAATGTCATCTATCCCGCAGGGTTAAACTGTGTAATTGACTTGATTAGATATTGTAAATCTTCTATCGCGGCAATTTACATAACGGTTATCTCAAATTGCGGTTTCAACGTACTTTTTTTTATCGTACCTATTTGATATGTCCGTTTTTGCTCGTGACGTTATTTAAGGGTAAGTTGTTTCGAATACGGAATTCGAAACAGTCTGTTACGGATACAGTTTTGAAACAAAGGTGTTAACTTTATACCGACCTAAGGGACTGCGTATGTTTGCGTGTTTTTGAGAGATGTGTTAACTTTGTTCAGACAAAAGTATTGATAGTTCAGTTGTTAGTGCTTACGAACGACGCTTCAATGGACGTAAGTTTGAACCCACATGCAATGAGCTTGAGCTTTCGGTGAATGGGAAAACCGTAATAATAAATCTAATAGATGCATGCCTAGCTACCACCTTCAAGTTGAAAATCTGCCGACAAATACCTATAGGTGTGTTCCAGCGATTGCACTAGGCTTAGCGTGACCACCATTTTGGGCTACATCATCACTTAAAATCATGTGAGATTGTGGCATAATGCTAAATGTTAACTATATAAAAAACAGTGTTTGATAAGAACAAATCAGTAAAGTTAATAAATATGTATAAAATTTCAAGTAATATAACTCAAGTTCTCGTGCAGAGTCGCTCGAGAAGTCACGGGTACAAATAATATACATACGAGCAAACGGTATGGGACAAAACGAAAAAAGAATTCATTTATGATGTTACATTGGTTTGGACGCTATTCATAAAGTTCTTATACAATATCTTTTCAAAGGATTTTCTCCCGGGCTTCATTACCCATGGCCTCTATTATCAGCCGCAGACTCCAGTCGCCGTCTGCCGATTCTAATCCGAGATTGTAACTGAAGCTTATAATTATAAATGAAGCAGTGATGGTTCGGGGGTATCCATTAATTACGCGAGGTGATTTTGGCGAATTTTCGACCACCCCACTCCCCCTGTTAAGAAGTAATGAGATTTTGCTCGAACCCTATAATCTTACGTGAGATTTTTCTACAGGCATACGTTTAATCTAAATAAGTTAATCTGTGTTTAACTTTATGTTTAACTGCGTTGGGCTTATTAAATAAAGACGTTAATTTCTTGAAACAACAATGCCAATTAAAAAAAAAAAAATCTCATAGTAACCCAGTTTTCTCGCAAGTTTTCACTATTTCTTGCCGAAACAAATTACGTGATATATGCCGAGGTCCCCCTCCCTCCACGTGAGATTGGGTGAGATTCGGCTCGACCTTCTCCTCCCTAAACGCCTCGCGTAATTAATGGACCGGCCCTTCTATGGAAGAGTGTATAGATATCTATAGCATATAATTACAAATGGATGTTGCTGCGTATGTGATTATTGCGAATAACCTTATACAATTCCTCTTTACCTAAGTATTCATTTTAATACAACTATTTTGGCAACAAGCAGTATTACTAGATCCAACACCAGTACATAGCCGACCTTAAAAAACCTTACACCAAAAACCTGTACAAGCCCTACTCAAAGCAAACACTACACATAAGGCTATTTGGGAGTTAGTCTTCGGTGGAGGTGCTTAATCTAAACACTCGAGCGAAACTGTGAGTGGAATATTAGTATAAAATGAAAATTTAAATAAAAAAAAAAGTATAACGCTGTAAGTATTTAAAACACATTAGCTAATAACATTAAGGTATACCAATCTTCTTGATTACTATAAAACAGAACAAATTTGATATGAAATGAAATTTTAACTAAAATTTGCCGCCTCTAGAATCTGCCGCCCTAGGCTTCAGCCTACTCAGTCTACTGGTAAATCCGCTACTGTAAAGAAGAATTTGCTAATGGATATTAATTACATTTTCAGCTCCTTTTTCTTAAAAATAGGATCTGTTTTATAGTAATTAAGAAGATTGGTATACCTTAATGTTATCAGCTAATATGTTTACCACTTGGAATTTAAGTTTTATACATACTATATTTTTTTTACAATTTGTATAGTTGTATGTCGTATCCAATTGTAGAGGTCGGTAGGGACGGTAAAGTTTGAAAAGTCCACAGCCGATAAATACCGTAGTGCTTGTTTATATAGGTTTTAGATCACGATACTGCTAATAATTTCTGGGCGACAGAGCTGCACTCGATATTTGTATAGCGAGAAATTTATTATTTTCCTTTTTTAATTCGAACTGTGTCGCTGTTTCTTCGATAGAAATATCGCTTTCGGAAAAACCAATGAATAAGGTAAATATATAGATATATAAGGATTGCTCGCTTAATAGTGAATATGTTCTTCATTAGTTAAATATAAGGCAAGGTTAATTTATTAATAAAACATGTTCCCAAATTCACCCGCCGTAGTCAATAAAACAATAAAGCGCTGCGAGACAACCCGTGCCAATAATCTTATTCTTCTAACACAATGAATGCTTCTAAGAAAGTTAAGCATAAAATCAGTATGAGATAGGAAATGGCAACGGAATGTATTATAAATTAAGGCAGATCTAGACGATAAATGCCGGAGCGTCGCGGCGGCGCCTGCTGGGACAGACCTCGCAACAGATTTATTGTTACAACAACATATTTAATTTTCTAAACAATTGGTACTAGTGAAACTGTCATCTGCCATAAACATTGGTGTACTGCATCTTGCAATACACAAGGCAGGCGAGTAATACTGTCAAATACAACTTGGAAGCGAGTGAGGCTTAGTAAGAAGTTTACAAAAAGGGAAAAAAAAACTAACAAGTTAAGTAACTATTATTAGTAATATTTGGTTTGTAATTGACTCAGTAATAATGATTACATAAAGTTAACAAATGTTAGGTGTCTTTCAGCAAATGTTAAAATAATACCGACCTCATTTGAAAATATAATTCATAAAAAGTTGTAATTTCACAGAAAAAATATTATTCGTATCCATAACCGAAAACGATTAGGTATCCTTAACCCGACCCAAAGTCTTAAATACATAACGACCTTACTTCGTGTGTACTTTAATTTTTTAGTGCAAATATTTCCAGTAATTTTAAGGGCTATTTCAATAACGAGCTAGTTCTAGAGATGTGAACCCATTTTATATATCTAAACCAGTTTTTATAAAATTTTCCAGTTACATTTATTTTTAATTTTAAAAGTTTATTGTTGAACATTATTTTTCTGCAATTCGTTAAAATTAAGTCAATAATTACTACAAACTGTAGGAATCTTGCATTAGTTATTGACAACACCATTTTTAGTAATGTGGCAACATTGTCGCTGTAGGTTGTCGAGCGGCAAAAGGGTGGTCATAGGGCGTAACTATAAAAAAAAAACACTTTGAATTGACCGTACGACGCTTGTTTTCCGTCACACCTGATGGAAAGTGAAAATTAGGCCGAAGATGAAATGCGTCCGTGCAGTAAAAATTGATTCGTTTTTTTTTTGAAAACCCCAGTATTATGGATCGAGAAGAACAGACACCGGTAGTAAGTTCAATTCTTTGGAGGTTCGCAAAACAAACGAAGATGCAAAGTGTTTCGTGCGAACAGATGGACCATCAACTACATAAGAATGTAGGTCCATAAGACTTCGAGTAGTTCGCGATAGATTGAGAAGGAGGGGTTCATTGATGCCGTTCTCGGGAATATTCAATAAAATGCTTTCGATAAAACTTATAATAGAAATGATTGTAATAATATCTATAGTTTTTCATTACCGACATGTCAGTAATACCAAGAATTAAACCTATGCAAAACAAGAAATACAGTCCCACTCCAATACAAACGAGTCTCTTGAGTCTGTTTAGCTTTTCGATTAAGTAATCGAAGACCGAATTCAACTTATAGTTTTTAGAATAATAATTTATAGGATTTTTAATCGTGACGTACTTAACCTTGATTATTTCAAATAAAATCAAGAATCTTTACTTAATTTAGGCGTTAAAAAGGCGTTTTAACTTTGATTCGTTTAATCGCAAGAGACACGTTATTTTGAAATCTGGTTTTTTGAAATATTTATTTATTTCATTTTTATACACAATTGGTATACCAGGTGGATTAAAGGCCTGTGGCATTCTCTACCAGTCAACCTTCGGTTTTCAAACTAAAGTTCTTATTTAAACCGGGTCCCAGCTCTAGTTGGTTGTTACTTATAAGAAGGCTATTTGTGCGAACAGTGGCTGAGACATCGAGTAAAGCGAAAGGAAGGTAAATTAGTTCCGGTCGTTTTAGACAGCATTGTCTGCCTGAGTTAACCCTTTGTTCGCGATAAGATAAAACTACCTCTCAACTGCACAACTGTTTTAATTGAAGATGCGAAAAATATGACTCTGAATGTTAACTCCGCGAATTAAATATTTATTATTAGTAGAGGTCGCAGTGGTAGAAATTCGACCATAATTAATTTGAAATATAAGTTTGAACAATATAAAGGTTCTGTTGTTAAAAACTCGTATTAATATATAGGGTTATATTTGACATTCAGTAAAGACAAACAATATTAATCTATAATCTATTCTCAATTTGACCACAAACTTTTACAATAAACATTAGAGTATATATGCGTGAGTGTGTCAAATACATGGTAGTGTGTGTATTTTTTTAAATTGATTTAATGCATTTTTTATGCCTAATAAAAAAACAATTAGCATTATGCACTCCTTCTCTATATATACTAAAAGAGTGCGAAATTTCATACTACTCCGTCCGCACAGTTTTTGTATAAAGGTGACAAAGTTTTTGCTTCACGTATTAATATATAGAAGATTTATTTATTAAAAGGAAATTTATTATGATATATTTATAACAATTCATGTAAAAGTCATCTTGAGGAACCTGCAATTGCGGTTTAAATATTTTGATTTTATAATGATAACAAAGTGACAGTTACAATTTTCAAACAATATTTACTGTACAACTTTATTTTGTTGTGTGTATCTATTTGATTGATTTGTAGACGGAAGTTTCAGCGTGACGGTTAGTGCGTACGTATCACAGTTAGGAATGTTCTAGAACAATTATCTGGACGGCTTTGCGAAGTCGCACAAAGTCAACCTTTGTCATAGGACGACGTCGCAAACACAGCTGGGTGATTCGGACCCCAGATTAAAGGGACCCCAGATTACAGACACACTGCTGGGTCAATCAACTGCGTATTTGATAAAACTAGATGTAGTGCCCAGTGATGTAGGTTCGACTACAATCATATTATACATATGCTATTATTTTCCATGATTCTTTGTCGCTATTTTCTATATCTGAACAGAATCAACCAATGAAAGTGGCGGTGGGCAGGTCACATGATGAGAGACAAACAAGATAAATGGAGTAAAAAATAACTAATTGGAAATCCTGACGTAGTAAAAGGAGTAGAGGGAAACAACAACGGAGATGGAAGGAGGAATTAAAGCTTACGGTCCCCATCTGGAGGGCAGTAGCTCGTGACAGAGTGTAATGGAACCAACTAGAGTAGGCCTTTGCCTTGAGGTATGCAGAATTGAGAGACATACTCTAAGAATAAAGTGGACCAAAACAATCACAATAAAAAGGGCTATTGTCATTATTAATGATCCAAACACCATTTTAAATATTAAAAAATCAGTCCTCTTTTATTGCTGGGATTTTCTCTATTTTACTGTGGTTCTATGTGATTCGTAAATTTGTTTTCAGCTTTCTAGTTTTGCGAAAGCTGTGTAAAGTTGCAGTAAAATTCTGTTAAAATTTTTTTAAAGTAGTTTATTTCATACAAAAACACACATACAAAGGTACAAGAATTTATATCCTCAACTAATAAACTACTCTGAACAGTGAGTTGGTAGTTGGTTCGGGCTAAAGTTAAAATAACCTTCAATTTTTTTTAAATACTTTATAGTATTAGCGGTATGGGTAAAAATTCACCTGATGTAAGTGACGATGTGTCCTAAGATGGCTCTCAAGTGAGTGTGGTAGCTAGCCAGGTGAGCGTTAGAAAAAGCTCTACTAGTATGCTATGGTTTTATCACGATATTTTCGTTCACTGAGAGCTGAGGTTTATTGCAGGTGGATCCGAACTCACTTTCTTTAACGTAGCATCAGTAGACAATACCAACTGCCATAAAACAATTCTGTTTAACAAAACAAATAAACGCTAAATTAAATTACTATATTTAGAACATGTCTGGGTTAAGTAGGACGCACTTTGGTTTTTTTTTGTGTTAAGCCTCTATACAAGTGACGCTCGGAGCATTTTCAGTCGAACCCACTCAATTGGGACGGAGACGTTAAGGCTGAACGCACACAGGTTCGCATTGTTCCCGACAGCTTAAATGAATTTATCTAATCTTTATGTGGTACTCATGGTTGTCGGTGTAGTGCCCTTAAATGGATGGATGGCGTGCATCGGATCGTTAAGAATTCTCAAACGGTCGGTTTCATCAAATCTTTTCGATTGCTGGCTACTGATCGGATCGCTAAAATCCGGCACACACTCTATCTAACTGAAACCAGGGGTATTGTACATAGTCGATGTGTACTTTGGGTCCTTTTTCGATGTTGTTTAGAAGACTGTATCTGAAAAATATATATTGTAATTTAATAATATACATGTGCATTTACAATGTGTTCATTATTTTTCATCATCATTCTACAGTAAAATATTCTTTCGTTCTTTTTTAACACGTTAAATGCCGAGTCAAATTTAGTGGTTGTTCCGTTTCGTCTTTGGGAGTTCATCGGTAAAAGACAGCAATACTACTCATTCAGGCCGTGGGACTCACCGGTAACCGCGGGAAGGGCTCGTATTTACATTTGGAACTGCGTAAGAAATGTTACATAACAGATGTTTGAAATCTCTTCCCAGTGGTTGACTTTCTTACTGTCAAACATTTCTTAGTTTCCAACAATTTATAATCGGTAACTTCACATATCTTTATTACGATCAAAGGAAAATTTCGAATGTATGTATATCATTTTAATGCCAAATATCTATTCAAATTAGGAACGAATTTTTATTAGGTGGGGTCTTATAAGATTTGATATGTGTAATGAGTCTATTTGGTAAAAAATTATTCAATTTATTTAGCCAGTACCTGTGTACGCTGGCCTTATGTTAAGAGTCTCCTTTCTAGTGGCAGAATTCCCAGTATTCTACGCAAGTTATCGATCGGTATAAATTAGGGTACTCCGTTGGCTTTATTTGTGCAGGTTTTTAAAGCTTGATTATTTATTAGTCCGCCAGCGATTTGTAATCTATAGTTATTTTCCCAACTAATTTTATTCCTTTTTATAGTTAGAAGTTTAGCGTTATGGTTACAATCTCTTCTGATGTTCAGTGACGATGTAGCCTAAGATGGTGGTCACGCTAACCTATATTTAGCGGCAGAATTTCAACTTGAGGGCGATAGCTAGTTAGGCGGGCATTAGAAAATGCTCGACTGCCATGCATCATGACTCACGAGGACATACAATCTTTCGTATAACTTTGCGTACTATATCGTAACTTTGTGAACATGGTACCTGTTCTTATGCTAAGTATATGAGTTAGGTAGGTTAGTGTATATGGAGTTTACAATCAGTGATGTAATCATAATTAAAAATTTAAATCGTATGACTATAATGTACAAAGAAGTTCAATTAATATAAAAAAATAACTTTTAACAATAGCCCGAGTAGAACCTTTTCCTTTTTATGATATTTTTTATAGCAGTTGATCCAAGGGTTTAGTTATTACCCTGTCAAATTTTTTCAAAATATATGTTATAGTTTGCATATAGAAAAATAGATAAAATTTATGAAATAAAATATTTTTAAACTTTGTATGGTCACTATTTCGTAAACAGTGATACTGTGTTACAAATATCAAAAGTGCGAATGTACTGTTAAAACAGTCTATAGACAGAGTGGTGAAAGATATGATAAAGTGACAATGTAATTCAGAAACGAAAAACTCCGCTTCGAAGATCCTAGTCCCATACCGATAATTTCTGCAGTTTTGCCGTGACTGCTCGTCAAACAAACTGTATTTTTCTTGTGTATATATATATGATATATTTTATATTCTGATTTGTTTATCTATCACTTTGAACTTGATATATATATATAAACAAAACGCCAAAATGTATGTACGCGCATAACTTCCAAACGACTGTACCAAATTGAATAATGATTTTTTATTGTGTTTGTTGTCTCAGGACAAGGTTTGAATTAAAAGAAAGTAAAAAAAGTAATGAAGCGATGATAGTTCAGTTGGTAGTGTGTAGGGACGCCGCGTCGAGAGACGTGGGTTCGAAGTCACCTATATTTAAATTGAAATGAAAAAAACGGAAACGATATAAGATATAGTCAGTTCTATTCAAAATTCTATAATTCAAAAAAAATAATACAAACAGGTCAAACCGTTTTTGAGTTTTGGCGAGGCTAAAGAACAACTATTATAGGTGATACGAAATCCACCGGGTCAGCTGGTAGAAGATCTACATGGTCCAGTAGGCATTTTCGTTCCTTTTCTAACAGTCAATAATTCGATTACATCACGTCTTATCGCGGATATCATAAAACCCATTTTCATGAAAAACTACACATACGTGCCAATTTTCATGGTAACCGCTTAAACCGGTTTGCAGTTTAGCTGTTTCATATAATACAATTATAAAAGTATAGATATGTTACCTTCATAATATTTGACTAAAACAAGTGCCACACTTTTTTTTTATAATTAAGGTTTAGAGTTATGGCCATAATTTCACCTGATCTTAAGTTACGATACGGCCCAAGTTGGTAGACACGCTAAACCTGTGGAGGAACTGGCTCTCAAGTGCAGCTGCCGGAACACACCTTTTGGTATTTGGCGGTAGATTTTCAACTTAAGGGTGGTTGCTAGCCAGGCGGGTATTAGAAAAAGCCCTAACATCATGCTATGGTTTCCACACGATATTTTTATTTACCGAAAGCTGGTTGGATTCGAACTCACGGACCTTGACGCGAAGTCGTACACACTACCACTGAGTTATCATCGCTTCAACTGCTACATGTAACTAATGTGCACATAGTACTATTGCAATGAACGGGAAAATAGACAGTATGCGTGAAAAAGAGACATGTGTACATTGCTATGCATCCTCTAAATTAGAAATGTAAAGGAATAATTTACGGACGAATGTATTTTACTGTACAAAAATATCAAATGGTCAATGAAAATAGTAATAATTACGAATTAAATGTGATCACATAACCTTTAAAAGTTTTGTTTGTACAATATCAATTGGTACACAACATACTTCCTTGAACGCCGAAGTAAGACTGAGTTTGAGTGTGCCAGCTGGCACAAGATCAGCGTGTTACTTTCAAAACACATATGCCGTATCTAAATATTTTAACTTATTATACATAAACATTCTTTTTATCTATTGAAGCATGTTTTATAATTCTTTAATCGACTTTGAAACATGTTTATATAGACCTTTTATGGCCATACGTATTTTTCCAAAGTTACAGTCGGCTTCATATCTCTGAGTCTCGAAAAGGGGACAGTTTTATAGACAATAAAACAAATTTTATACGCGTTCTTCGTGTGTTATCCATCCGCACGGGCAAATAACTTCGCATGCAGATACATCGGATGCCGTAATATCTTCCGTATGATAAACATACATATATTCTGCAATTTCATATAGACACTTATAACTGTCTAGCTGACCTAGTTCTGTCTCTTTCAATAGTAAACTAGTCAACAGTGATAAACTTTATTTTTTAAGTTTTACTAAACTACACACGGTGTGGAAAATTTCGAGCAATAAATATTTAAAAATGTTGCATTTTAGTACCTACTACCCACTGCTATAAAATGCGATATATCATGTACGCAGGGAAGGGGAGTTTATTTGTGACGTAATATTGATAGAGGGGTTGCAGAAACTTTTCAAATAGCGGAACGAGCGAGGAGAAGGAGGTCGGTCTAAAAGGTTAAATTTTACTTGATGTATTTTATGATCGGTTCCTAGTTATTTCACACATCCATCTTAACATCCGCATAATGAATGTATAGTTTGTTTGTTTGTTTGTTGGTTACGCTTTCACGTCTACTGACTTAGTTATGATGAATTTTGGTATAGAGATAGATGGTTACCTGGAGACGGTGATTGACTACATTTTCTCGCGAAAAACTTATTGGAAGTGGGTTAGGGAGGCATATATTTTGTATGATGCTACGTATAGCGTCATCTGATTTGTTTAAAAAAATCATTATCAACGCGAGCAAAGCCGTATGCAATTGCTAGTTAGAAAATATAATACAAACATAAATAATTATTGCCGCGTTTATAATTACGATGTTAAAATTGTTTTCTGTTTCGAAAATCTAATTTTAGTAAAGCCTTCGCTGTTACCTGCACCCGGAAAGATTTGGAAGCGAGCTGGCTGCTCGACGAGTGGAAAAATTTAATATACACAACTTTACGTTGTCGCGCAGTGAAATGTGTTATAATTCATCAAAGTATATATTGTTCTTAAGAAACTTAAAGGTTAAAATAAATACAAGCATATATAATTCAATACTAATTGATGAACAATTAAAAATAGTTCCGGAAGTTTGTAAAGTTCACGATAGAATAAAACCTGTTAAAATTGGACTAGTGCAAATGGTTTTTTTAATGCAAAATCCCCATATCGAATGACCATAGTCCCATCCTGATAAGTGTCAAATTTACTAACGTCATTGATCATCAACGAACTGTATTTACCTTATACAGTTTACCTTTACCATACAAAGATTACTTTAATATTATATATGTGTGTAACATATAAATCTATCTTCTTTTTAACACATAAAGAACCAACTTTGCTTCAGTATTTTATTTATGATAAATTCTAAAGAGATAACGTGAAATGTCTGAGACATTTCTATGTTAAGGAGTGAAAATTTTTGATGTGAAATTTATTTGCAACAAATCTTTCGTACCTGCCAAAATAAAATACATGGATTTCTATAAACTCTTCACATTTTGAAATAAAATGTAGTCGTGTATTGTGAACTGTATTCAGAATATTCAATGAATTATACTGAGGACTATAAAACTTATGCATGATTTAACATGTATGTATACAAAAAACAATTTTTATTTCGATAATTTGATATCGATTTATATTAGCGTTTAATGTTTTCTATTGTTATGAGTTATCATAAATCTGAATTTACCATGTCCGAAATCATACTAATAATAGAAATACGAAAGTGAGTTTGTTTATTTATTATCGCTATATCGCTTAACCGCTGAATCGATTGTGATGAATTTCGGACAGATATAAGTTACTTGTTCTTGCAAAATATTTACAAGAAGGAGTAGAAAGGTAAACTTTGTGTGATACTCTTTATTGCGTCATCCGATTTGTTTGACAAAATCGATATTAACGCGATCGAAGCCCCACATAAAATCTAGTAATAAATATATCCAAGCCAATGTCAAAGTCTACAACTTGTCAGCTAAGTTAACCAAACTATCTGTTTTCTTTTTAACGTTGCAAGTCTCGTCGTAAATATATTTTGGCTTGGAGGAAGATGAATGAATGTATATTCAGAAAAGCTGAACAGTACGGCATTCGTCATCTCAAGGAGATGAATAGAATCAAATGAGTATATTCCGGTGTCAACAGAGAGGGTCCGATGCAGCTCTCTCTTACAGAAGTAATAAATATTCCATCCATAACTTAATCTAAAGAATTACAAGCTATATTCATTGTTTAGGTACAGCGGAAGAATCAGGCGATTGAAACGTTATCTCCTGCCATCAATATATTTACATCGTAGAAGATAGAGTTCATGGAGCATAGATATCTTTTCTGTCATCATAAGCTCGCAAAAGGCAGACAATTCCTGCCATATCCTCGCAGTACTGAGCATGTCGTTTACTATTCTAGAGAAAGGACCCCACTAACCACAGCGTTCAGAGACACGTGCTATTCTTCTCAGGCAGCACACTCTGAAACACTATCGTCAACTGCCAATACAATCATGATTTATTAGAAATTGTATCAATGTAATCGACTGTCAGACTTAGTTTTTACTTGGTCTCCTTACTGTCGGGCGGATAGCATATATAGTTCAAAACCTTAATAGCTATAATATGGGATTCCTTCTCGAGAATTCTCGCATTTACCCTTTTCCACTGCCGTAAACTATTTAGCAAGTACTGCATTATTACCGGTAATATCTAAAGGGAAGAGTAGGTGAAAACGCAGGTCGCCCGGACTTGGATCAAGCGATAACCAACAACCTAAACAATAAACGTCCCAACCCAGTATACTAGGGTACGTCCGAACTAATGAGAAAAACAATTCCAAGAATAGTTCTTTATCACACCATTAAAAAGTTTAAATTTGAATTCGTGGAAAACTTATTAAGTTATTTGGAATGTATTATGACGTTCACTTTCATGTATTTGCACTTGAGAACCAGATTCTCTACAGGTTTAGTGTGACTACCAATTTGTACTGTATCGTCACATAAGATCAGGTGAGATTATGGCTATAATGCTAAAACTTTAACTATATAAAAAAAATATAAGTTTGTTTTTACTTTTAAACGTTAAAAATGCCGCTGTAACGAATAAACTTGTGAATGGCATAGTACTGGCCAAAGCTCTTCCCGAGGGAAGGCACGTTCTTAATTACTGCGCCAGCTAGCTTTGTAATAGCGATTTCAAAGGGTATTCGAGGAATTTACAGGCTTTGTGTTGTTCCCCTGCATAGTGGGTACCAGAAAAATTCTAAAATGTTTAGTAATTTATAGTAACATTATACTACACGTTACCATGTAGACTCTGCTGACGCCGCAGATATTGCTTTGTCAGTAGTCAAAAATACAAACATAGGATCAAACCCTCTGTGTTTTTTATAGTTAACGTTATGGCTATAATCTCACCTGATCTTAAGTGACGATATGGCCAATGTTGGTAGACACGCTAAACCTGTGGAGGAATTGGCTCTCAAGTGCAGCTGCCGGAACACACCTATTGGTATTTGGCGGCAGATTTTCAATTTGAGGATGGTTACTGAGCTATCATCGCTTTAAAAAACCTTCTCTATGAATAACCACTTAAACTTGCAATACTCATGATAATTGGTCAAATGGTTGTATATAATACAAATGTAAAATTTCTTTAAAGACGTTTGGTTCTGTAAGGGACTACCCCCGCGACCCTTACGCGGCTTGCCTGATAAGGTCGTGTTACTAATCACTAAATTAGTAAGTTAGGACCGGTTGGTTAGTTAGGCTCGCAAATCTTTGTTCACTTTCCGGCAGCAGCACAAGCTGAGGTTCGGACATTCTGGCACCCTTGTGCGGGCTACCTCGGAGCTAAGAGCCCTCAGCACTCGCCCCAAAAAGTTCGGTGAAGCTGTCAAAGCCATTAAGGCTAACAGCGTACGTCAGGTCGAAAAAAAAATTATGTACGTTTTCCTGTATACAAAGGATTGTATTAGAAACTATCAGAACATGTAAACAATGAATATGTTAAACATTATTCCGAAACTTTTTTATACTGCATAGGTTTCACGTGCGTGGACACCCAAAACGTAAAAGAATAATTAGCTCTCAGGTGGCACTGTCGGTACACATCTATAGGTATTTGACGACAGATTTTCAACTTCAGGATAGTAAAAAAGGTGAAAAGTTGAAAGTTGAAAGTGAAAGGTTGAAAAGGTGTGAAAACTGTCCTTGGTCTCTGGTCACACGGGAATTTCACTATAGTACGTTTTCTGTTGGGTGATTAGCACATGCAGCTCTCGCTTTGACCTGAATCCGGATATTATGTTTGCTCATCGCCTGTCAAAAATAAGATTTTCAACACCACGTTAATAAAGAATGGATGGTATCTAGCCAGGCAGGCTTTATAAAATTCACTACCACCCGCGCTAAGATTTCATTACGATATTTTCGTTCGTCGGAAGCTCAGGCACATTATTTTTTCTATTACATGCTATCAAGGTTTTTTTTTATTTTCTATACATTTTTTACTTAATCAATTTCTTAAGACAAGTAACTTTATTACGAAACTATGAATTGCTAAATTTATTAGTAAAGAAAACTTACATAACCTGTAAATTGGTACTAGTAATTATTAAAATCGATTGAATTATATAAATCGATATCCGGTTTCAAATCAGGTTCACATTCTATCCATTTATAATGACAAATATGTAAAGTAATTTATAAAAAATAGCCCATCATTCATAATCCAAACAACTATGAACTTATATAACAAGCGGTATTTATATATAATATTTGAATTGCTTTAGATTTGTTGAATACTAGCTATGCCTGTGACTTTATTCGTGTGGAACTAAAATTATTTATTGTCGTGTCGTCTATCAAATTATAATAACTCTTGATAGAGTTAATCTAATTTAATAAAACAAAGACTAAATGTTACTTGAAGTTAAGCTTTATAATTAGGTGACGTTTTATCATAAACGTTGTAGTTGAATGTTGTATGCACAAACAAACGGACAGACATTTCCAAAAATGATGTAAATGTATTTTATTAATGATTTCTTATGTTTATGCGAATATTATTCATTGAAATAAAACTAATTTAAACGGATTTTATCGTGGTCAGTCAGCCCCGTGACCACGAAGGCTGAAAAGCTTTCGAAACGTCGGGATCAAAATTAATAAATAACCGCGATAAAATCCGTTTAAATTAGTTTTATTTCAATGTATTTTATTACTTATTATTTTAGTCACTTCTAATACATTTTTTCATATAAACCTAAAAAGTATTGACATGAATGTAAATTTTTACATTGTTATTTTATGTATAATCTCGCTTATCTATTATAACAAACGAAGTGAAGGAAAATAAGCAAAAAAAAATCAACGTCACATCAAATCACAGTTTTAAACATATATTTTCTTTTTTTTTCTATACAATAACTGAGTTTGGCTAGGGTTTACATACATAGGAACTTATTTAAAAACGTAAATGACATTTAAATATTTAGAAAAAATAAAATAAAAATAAAACTGCTATTTTACGAAAAATGCAACTACATAGGTGAATTTATATAGCCAAAATCTTTAGAACCGTTCCTGAGATACTCGATATTTATGTATATACGTATAAAGTATTAGATATTTGTATTTATGGTGATTTATATTCATTTATAGTTGTTACTGGAATATACTTGTGACTACAATTTTTACTATAGAAATAAAACCGAACATTGTCTGGCACTTAATAAATGAAGATTTAGGAAATTAAAAAAAAAATACTGATTCGCTTCATTTATACGTCGAGAGAATATTAAAAAAATTAAGAAAAAATTGCAAAAGAAATGTCAATTTTTTTTTTAAGTGAAATCTTCTTTACTGAACTTTTCATTTTGTGGGCATTGAATGCGACTAAGGTTCGGATAAAGTCAGCTCGAGTCGACTAAGAGGGCGTGAGAGAGCTAGTGTCAACACTTAACTGCTATTCTTTATATATATATATATATATATATTATAAGGTTTAGCGTTATGGCCATAAACTCACCTGGTCTTAAGTGACGATACAGCCCAAGTTGTTAAACACGCTAAATCTTTGGAGGAACTGGCTCTCTAGTGCAACTGCTGGAACACACCTATTGGTATTTGGCGGCAGATATTCAACTCGAGGGTGGTAGCTAGCCAGGCGAGCACTAGAAAAAGCCCTACCACCATGCTATGGTGTCCTCACGATGTATTCCTACACCGAAAGCTCAAGCTCATTGTAGGTGGAGTGGATTCGAACTCACGCCCCTTGACGCGGCGCCCGTACCCACTACCAAATGAGGTATCATCGCTTCAATACGTTTATAGTTATATGCTTGGCGAGGGTTACATGAAATAGCGTAACGCATGAGTCGCGTTCAGTATCAATATAACGCTTTCGTATTATTAACTCTGCTTTGATAAAGTTTTTATTTCTATCATGTGTTCTTAAGCACATACCGTTTTGATTAAGCTCTTCAGTACTTACTAAATAACCTTAAAAAAAGCCTGTTGACGAAATAGGAGAAAAAGGTACTGAACTGGTATTGCTTGGGCCGTTACTATTTAAATACTTAAAAAAATACTGGAACCTCCAAATAATATGGCTCAAGTAAGTACTTGTGCTTGTTGACGCTCGTCTATTAAACGGGGATTCAATTTCATAGAAAAAATTTAAATATATTGAAAGATTCGGGTAATATATTCAAGATTATCTCACTTAAACGGATCTCATCTATGGTTAGGGTTCGATGTATAATAAAGTTTTTATTAGAGAAAGTAATTTTTGTATTGAAGTTTCCTACCTTTTTATGTTTAAAAGTACCATTAACTTCAGACACCGTTGGATATAAAATTCTCTACAAATACTTATAAAAGTATTAGGTAAAATGTATATATTTATACAATATTATCTATATTTAAATCAATAGTACTACTACCGCATTTTAGTATTTTATTTACGTAATGTGATTTCGATTGATTATTAATTGACTCCAATCTATACCGCAAAATGATATAAAATTGCTATCAAAATGAAAGTCAATATATTCACCAAAACACTTTAAAATAACAATATTTTTATGAATTAAATTTTATAAATAAACTAAATACATTTTTTGTGTTATTTACTAGTTTTCAGTTCGTTATCTTCTGCTTAACTATGTCCCAACATTTTTGAGTCAATGCAGCATCCATTTGCAAAACCAGATTGCTTCCAATTTGCTATGCGATTTCCGAGTTCTGAAGGATTGCAGTTAAATTGATCTCTAATGGCGAGAAATATTTGGTCAGTAAACTTTGGATAGCGAATTGTGGTTATCCGAGTATTTGTATAGTTTAGTGTAACTAACGTGACTTAACTATTAATGCAAACTAAGCGGTCTGTAGCTAACAAAGTGGCTTCGGGATATAGGTTTAATCAACCTAAGACGTAAATATTGATGTATAGTATCCATTGATAACGATAAACCGCTTAATTTCATACCGTGCATATTGATTGAATACCTAACATAAACATGAACCGTTTTGAAATCTAATTGATTACAGGTGAGTTATTATGTATTAAGCATTATTTAGTTTAACAACATTAAGTTCCGGTAGTTAGACTTTGGAGCCAGTCCCTCCAACTAGGTTTAGCGTGTCCACCGTTTCGGGCCACGTCTTCATTTAATATCAGGTGAAACTCTGTCCATAACAGTAAATCTAGAAAGTATAAAAAACTGTGACATTATAGGACTAAACACCCAAAATCGCATCGTGATTTATTAGTGTGAAATACATCAATACAGTAAATACTTGTAACTGTGAATAAATCCTATATTAACTCTATACCGTTACAGTTAACAGTTATAACAGTTATTACTTGAGTGATAGCTATTATTATATGGAATCAAAAATAATTTGTTATCTAAAAGTAAGAGTCAGTGCGCATTCTTATTTTCATAAGATGTGTAGGGGTGCATAAAAAGTGCCTACACGAAAAGGGGCGTTTTTTTTTTATTCGTCTTGTGGTTACTCGACGAAGAAGAAGAAGAATGAGGTGTTCTGAAAAACATTGCTCAAAACAAATTTAGTTTCAACTTGCTTTGATATTGGTTAAAGTTAGTGGAGGAGTTGAAAAGTATTCGTGAAAGCTTTTGATATATGTATTAATGCAGTTGTACTGTACAAAATCATTGTATTTTCATATTATATATTTGTATATGAAAATATTTAATTTCATTGTTATACAATTATTTTAATATCAATTTAGTTTCACTGAACAGTGATAACCGATTTATTATACGTCAAGAATTTCACTTATTATAACACATTCATTTTTATCCCCCATACCGGAGGAATTCTTACATTTTAAAACTGAAAAATATTTTATATGTAAAGACATCATATTATTTATTAATAATTTTTTTTAATATTTTCAGTCATTTTGAAAGCTATATTCGCGTACAAGGAGCCAGACAAAATAAAATTGTTTTTGCATCTATACACCGTAAAGATTCTGATCACGTCATATTGTTGTGACGAAAGTGCGCTTGCGAGAAGAGGTATGCATCCACGCAGTTGACACGTAACTGTGGTATTGTCAGTTAACTGTTGGAGAGTGCAAGTTCAAGGAAACACGAACGTTGTGCAAAAAAGCGACAAATGCAATAATCCGGTGCCAGCTCAATGTTCTGCAGGGACAATGTAGTGAAGTGTCGCTAAAACCAAAGTAAACGAATACAAATAATAAACCGCAAAGATCAATCAGTACCGACGAGCACATTGCTAGGTAGTTGTCATATCTTTCCGCGATCAATATTCCAAATCCATAGTGTATTACGCACCGGATCCATTTATTTTTGTTGTCGTGGTATAAAAATTCGTATAAGGATGTCTTTATTCAATGTGCAAATTCACTACTCAGGCTCGGGATACGGCGAGAGGGATGTGAGAGACTTATTGGTTACAAGCTTCGTCAAATACCCACAAAAGTAACACAACGACGACACTGAAACTCCCGTATTATCAGAAATTAGGGACAGTTTTTAATTTTCTTCCCGTCTATGGGTGTTGTTTTATTACAATAAACAAAATTATATATATATATAATAATAATTAATGATTCCTTTATCGGTACAGACGTTGGATAAAGTGGGTATCTCCGAACATCGGTATTTGGCTCTTAATATATTTCCTTTTGACGTTTATAAAGTTTTGGAATAAATTAATATAAATTCTTTTTAAAATCTCATCGAATGACAAAGAAGTATACGGCAAAACCAACAGCAATGCGACAAGATTAAATATTAAAACAAAAGATAAAGTGGGTGGCCGGCTCGTTGCTTGGGTCCCATCCACAAAGCGTTCAAGTTGAATCTCTAACTTTTTACATCGAAAAGATTTCGTGCAATATACACAAGAAATTTTCCTCTCCAGTGGTCGGAGTTTTGTATTCATATTATTATGTGTTTTCAGTTCAATTTGATACAAAAATAAACGGAGATTTCCGTTCGGCGATTCCGATTATCGTCACTTACTTTGTCTGTTATTAATTAAATGATCAAAGATAAATTGTTCAATATAAAAAAATACACCTAGTTTTCATTTACAAGTATATTAATTAGCGTTTATTACATTTATGATCTTGTATGTATAATAAGAAAATTAACAGAACCTATTTTTATACTTCGAAAAAATCTCTAAACCCTGTACTATTATGTTGTGCCTTCGTATTCCAAGTCGGTCCAGAACGTATCTGATTAAAATTAAGTACACCTTTATTTTAAAGAGGTGTTTATAAATCTATTCTTTATGGATTTCCTCATCGCATTAGGCGGGTTCAGGCCAGGGTGAGAAGGACACGTGGTAACACATCAGGTGTTAATCACCCAACACTACCCACTAAAATGCACCACAACGACAATACAAACTCCCGTGTTTCCAGAGAGCAGGAACAGCGCCCTCACTTCTTCTAATATAGTTAGGTACATCCACTTAGTTTTGATTATCAAATAACTACCAATATCTAAATAACTACAGATTTCCTATTTGATTTTGATAAGTTCCCCGGCGTATCTTGGAAAGCTAAGACCCCACGCTAAAGAAAAGGCATGGTAATATCTGTATATTATATACATTCTGGAGCATATATACCTTTATTACATGTGGGTAGGTATTATGTACTGCACATTCTATAGGGATCATTTAAGTATTACGTAATAGTCAAAAGTGGTGAGGGGTTGTTGCATAGCTTTTTATATGTAGGTAGGTGGGTTTACGTGGGGATTTCCCCAAACCATTTATTTAGTTACATTTTCTTTAGATGTAAATAGATTATGACATGGCAATATTACTTGTCCATGATAATAAGTGTAATTTATTCGCTTTTAATGTAGAGTGTAATCTTCAAGAAAATATATCCTTTCTATAATATTGAGTCCTTTAAATGAGGTGTGAAGAAGGATTTAGCAGGTCGACATGACAGTTGCGACTGACGGAGGTCATATCCCCTTACGCTATTCACTACTGTTTTGGACCGTACTGTACTTACAATCAGATGGAGTGCAGTCGTTGTGCCGAACCAGGATAAAAAAAGGTTTTTGTTTAAAATTCCAGCGAAACAAAGTACAGAAAGTAGTAATGTGGTTTTGAACGTTTCGCATGCAAAGGCGTTTCGAAATTGTAAACGGTATGTAATGTTGATTCATAAAACTCGCTTGTTGTAATTTCAAAATGTGTTTTACGTTTCGGTTTGCATAATAAAGTAACTCGCAGAAATCGACAGACGATTTTAATTCGCGACGGTGTTTCGTGCTACTAAAAAAGTAACGATCGAGTCTTGAGCCCTCATATTAATTTAACATCAATTTAAGCTGTCAGAATTAGACGCTTTGGAGTACAGTGTTAGCTGAAATCTCGAGATCTACTCCCGGCTGAGTTTGAGAGCAATATGAAAATGGTTGCAGGTCGCCCAGGAAAGTAAGATAGGAATGAACGAATAGAAATGTCGGGGTTTCAGTTAGTATTATTAGTTCCTACTAGTCGAGTCAGTTTCCCAGCCAGCCCAGGCTTATTCTGGAAGTATTTTTAAAAATAATTAATAATAAAATTCCTGTATGTTCCCAGAATAACCACTACCGAAAGGACTAAATACCAATTATGAGGCATGGTTTTTTTATACTTAAGGTTTAGCGTTATGGCCATAATCTCTCCAGATCTTAAGTGACGTTACAGACCAGGTTGGTAGACATGCTAAACCTGTGGAGGAAGTGGCTCTCAAGTGCAGATGCCAGAACACACCTATTGGTATTTCTCGGCAGATTTACAACTTGAGGGTGGTTGCTAGCCAGGCGGGCATTAGAAAAAATCCTACCACCATGCAATGGTTTTTTTATAGGAGCATGGAAAAATTAAGACGGCGTATAAGTTGGTATACAAAGTAAGATCTAATAACAATTACGACCATGGTCAAATTAAAATACCACAGTACATATGATGGTAAACCAGTTACTTCACCAGCCCGAATATATCTGAATGCTGAGCGTCCAGCATGCCTATATACCAGCTACGTCTCCTTATCGATTGCTTATCCTCTCGTTTTACCTGTATCCTGTCGCGAAGACCAACCTTTTACATCATGCTGCCATTGGAAGAATATGTAAATATCATAACACTCTCCATACAAATATTGACATTTTAAAAGACTACCTTTTTAATTTTAGGGCTAATATTGCGAGACTATTGAGAGATAATAAGATATAACATAATCCCATCATTTTTCATCCAATGTCAGTTTATCTTTTTTTGATATCATTTAAGATTACGTTTATTTAAATTTTTTGTTATCTACCAATTTGCATGTAGTGATTGCCTTCAATGTCCAGTGTATTTTTTTTTTCAGAATTATCTTAGTTATAAATTGTAACTATTTTTATGCACTAACCTCTGGTGATCCTAAATAAATGGCAAAAGTAACTTAAAATGGCGACAAGGCAGTCTGCTCAACAATTTAAGGGTATGGTAAAAGCTCTTCTTTCGGTCTTGCATTTTTTTTAATAGTAAGGTTTAGCGTTATGGCCATAATTGCACCTAATCTTAAGTGACGATACGGCCTAATTTGGTAGACACGCTAAACCTGTGGAGGAACTGGCTTTCTAGTGCAACTGCTGGAACACACCTAATATTATTTACCGGTTACCATGCTATAGTTTTCGCACGATGTTTTCCTGCACCGAAAGCTCAAGTTCATTGTAGGTGTTTGGATATGTACTCACGTCCCATGACGCGACGTACCTACGCATTGCCACTGAGCTATGCAGAGTCTCGAATAGATGTTTTGTTTTACAGATAGAAGTTGTGTGCACTAGGCCTGCACGAATCCAGTGTTTCAAACTCCAATAGATCAAACACATATAAATTTGCATACATGAACTGTTTAGATAATGTTAATAAAGATGTTGCAGTCTCAGCATTTTAATAATACAATAGTACAATATAGATGTAGATCATCACGAATTAACCCTACAGGGTCTAGAATACGAACTACTTCGGCGCTGGGTATTTATGATATTTTTATACAAAATGGAGAGTAACTTAATTTAATCACGTAATTCATTAAAATATGTTCTTCTTTTTCTTATTAGTGGCAACCCGTTTATATAGGTTTATGCCACATAGAAAACTCGTAGACGTTATTTTATAATTAGAATTTAAGCGCTTCACCAAGATAGCGACTCTCTTGTTAAAATTGTCCAGTGAGATTTCATGGCAGCCAATATACCGTGCCTCAAATTATTATTCATTTTTCACTTCATTTACTTAACAATATTTTTCATTTGGACAAATTTCATCAAAAACTCGTACTTTTTAAATGTTCCTTTATTAAGTAAGCAAAGGAATGAATTCGTATTGTCAATTTTTCGGGTAGTAAATTTTCTTGGCATGATTTTTGCCATTATTCAACATAGCGGTACCTAATCCTGCACATTTGTGCAATATCCAACTATGTTATTCAAAACGTTACCTATATTACACAGAATAGAGTAAAATAAATAAATGTATGAATAAAAAAGAACCAGCTATAAATTCTGGTCACACGTACTACCAGTAAAAGTGTCTCACAAGTCATATGTTCATAAAGCATTCGCACCAAAGACAATCAGTGTTGCCCGCTCTGCAACAGAAACTACCATCATAAACTTTGATAAAAAATATCAAAGCGTATATCTACCGTCTTTACTATTTTCTTTGCTACGAATTTATTGCTGATGCATGTAAAAGTACAACCCAACAAGAATATAGAATATATATACTTTCTTTTTTTATGTACACACCTAATGATATTCGGCGGCAAATATTCATCTTAAGGTTGGTAGCTAGCTGGGACGGCATCAGAAAAAAAAACCCTACCATCATGCCACTTACATATGATATTTTTGCTAAATAAAGAAAAAATCCTATTTTTAGTTAGCCGTGATATACGAATTTATATTGTTACAGTCGAGTCGTTAGTAACTCGACATCAGCGACGTCTAAAGCGTTTGTATATAACATAAAAGTTTCTTCTTGAAAACGTTATCATTGAAATCAGAGGTATCAATGTACACACATCTACAATTCTATATATATTAATATTATGAAGCGGAAATGTGTGTTTTTTTGAATGCGCTAATCATAGGACCTACTAGTCGGATTACAAAAAAATACATGATATAGAAATAGATATATATCAATCATTTAGGAAGGCTTTACGCTATTTAAAGTCATACTATCACCAATAGCAGTAAAGTTGTACTGACAAAAGATACAGAAACGGGTGAAAGTAGTTAAATATTTATAATTCCATGCGAATGAAGTCGCAGTTACAGTTACTTGTATGTAGATTGTATAGATTAGAGAGTTGATTATTAATAACGAAATATATACACATGTGACGACGAATTCAGACGGGTAAATAAGTAAAGGTATTTATGAATAGTCATTATACGAACAGGTGACGTGTAGCTCAGTGTAGACGTAACTTTAACTTACAAATTATACATCTGAGACACTGAAACCTTATACGTGGTTGTTCGTCCAAAATTATTCCTCAGAGTATTATATGAGAGAACGTAATACCTTCAGTCTATTTGACAATACTTTTAGCTACATGATATAGAAGTATACCTTTGCTAAAGCTGTCTTGAATCTTTTGGAAACAGTAACATACGGAAAGAGAAATTAAAAATAAACTGTAAAACTATTTAAGACTAGTCAAATGGAGAGAAGATACCAATGTATAAACAATAAAGTAAACCAACAAAAGTCAAGCAATTTTGAAGCTTTATATATTTTAACTATAAATCGAATGACTTGATATGGAGTTTACAATGTAAATCTTTTTGATTTTTTTTATACGTATTGATTGTACGAGCATTCCTCTGAAGCTATTTTGTAGATATTGTTGCATTTCGATACAGTGATAACTAATACTATGGAAAAATATATAGAATAGTTTTTATTCTGTTATATGAAGTGGTTCCTCTAGGATAAGGGATAAAAGTTACACTTTGCGACATACTTTCTTACATAAACGTATATCTTCAGGGAACAGGTTTTTATGCTTTGCATAGAGACCATAGGAGGCGTTGTGATCAATTTATTAGTTACTACGAACGAGTAAAGCAATATCTGCCGGGAAAGCGAGTGTTTATGTAAGTCTTGACTTCTGTTGGTTTAATTGGAATATTTAACTTAATGTCAATAAAGTTTAATATAAGGTCTCACAACTGTATCCCTAGGTAAATCTTACAGTTTCAACAGTAGCTAATGTTAAATTGTAATTGTATGGAATAACATCATAATCCAAGTGACTTTGACAATCTAAATCGACTGCTATTCTATTCGTTTATTTTTAAAATAAAAGCTTCTTTAAAATCGTTGTGATTCGAAACTCGATGAAATGAAAAAGCGACAGTAAAAAGAGACATCTACATGTATCTATAGGATATAACGTGCGAGAGAATGAGATAGTTTGTAAACTATTTTTAGTTTGATACTAAATGTGTGTGTGCGAGCCTGCGTAAAGGCTTCCCAACAACTGTAGTGTATTGTACACGTATTGTATTGTTAACATAAATATTTTAAGATATTTCAAGGTTTCACTTCTATCGCACACATGATTTTTTCTTCAAGTTAGCAATTGTTGTAAGCCACTTACGTAGATACCACATTTATAGTAGAAGCGGTTAGTCCGAGCAATGTGTATAGCATGGTTTCGCTAAAATAATTAATATATGTTCGCAAAAACTTATGTCAAACTCTGTAAACGATTTGTACAGTTTAATACTAGAAATCAATAAATGTTAGACATCCTGTGTCTTAGTCTCTATAGTTAAGAATAGATTTTTTAGGTAATGGTTTTATTTTGTATGACTAATATATCTCTCAGCATAATAAATAAATAAAATAATCTTAATCAAGTTTTACTGACAGAAGGTTATAGGGTGCACCATTAAATTAGTACTTTAGAAATTACTTTTAGAAAGTACTTTATTTACATATAATTTAAAAACTCATAATGTAAATAATAGACAAACAAAGAATAAAAGATAACGAAAAAAAAATCGTGTTAAGCCTAAATGAGATTCCTCATTGCTTTTCTCTGTAAATAGGTTATTTTCCGAGTCATTACTGTTGTTTTTAACGTCTATAAGTGTCTTCTTAAGGTTTAAACGGAATGGAAGATTCTTCATTTTAAATGTTAAAATAACTTGTAACAGTCAAAGAAAACGGTAATTTCTCTAAGCGAAAAAATAATTTAAAATCGTATTACTTATTCTTGAAAAAAAAAATGTATATGTATAACAAATTTGTTTTGTAAAAATATAGGTCATGGTACTAATTCTTTCACGGCTAGCAATTTACACACATACCTTTATAGGTTTTACGTGTGATTTGCATTTCGCTTCTGAATTAGTGTGTTAAATTTATATAGGCTGATGAATCTCGTTAGCTTAATGAGGCAGCTAGGGTTTCCTGTGTTTCCAACTGAGCCGTCTGCGAAAACGTATTTCACTATTGGAACAGGTTCTCGGTAATTTTGTTAAAGCACTTTACACCGGAAACAGTTTTAATTAGGCTATCTAATTATAGCCTTAGGTGGTGGGAATATTCAGATAACTTTAATTCATCTAAATAACAAATTGCTTAATTGTCTTATTAGATTTTATATAATACCATGAATTGTTATAAAATTATAAAATGTTATTAGTAACCCATACAATGAATATAAGGCCAGCTGTAAAAAAATAGTACACATGTAACTTTAATTTTAGTTTAATTTTCTCATCATCCCATGTGCTAATAAAAATATTTTATCTTCCTTTACAAAAGTTTCTCTAAATTTTCAATAATGCTTATCACAGAATTTTGATCACCGAGCAAACGATACCCATATTAAAAATGTATCGTACAAAAAACATGCTATTGAGTTGTGTCTACATGTATGAAATCAAAATCTACGTATTTTATTTATTTACTTATTACTATGATACAAAAAAAATATTTTTAGTATTTTAATTTATCTTATTGAAACTACAATTGCAATAATTGAGGAGTATAGATTACGTCTTTTACTCTTCCAAAGTTTTTTTTTTTTTTTTTTTTTTTTTTCGACCTGACTTACGCTGTTAGCCCCAAGGGCTTTGACAGCTTCACCGGACTTTTGGGGGCGAGTGCTGAGGGCACTCAACCCCGAGGCAGCAGGCACAAGGGTGCCAGGACGACCGAACCTCGGCTAGGGCTGCTGCCGGTAAATGAAAAAGATTCATGATCCTGACTAACCAACAGGTTCTTTATTACTAAATTAGTGATACTAACTACGACCTTATCAGGTAAGCAGCTCAAGGGCCGCGAGGGTAGTCCATTACAGAACTGTGTACTTAACGTGTGAGTGTGCACGAATGGTATGCGGTGTGATGATGTAATCTCAGTGATGTAGAGTGTCACTGTATCGCGCGAGCAGAGTCACTCGAGGGCTCCTGTCCGGAGGATCGAACCTAAGTTTTTTTTAAGGAATAGGGTGTACACGAGCATACGTGTTACCTGGTGTTAAGTGATCACCGCCACCCATGGACACCTACAACATCAGAGGAATCGCTGGTGCGTTGCCGGCCTTTACAGGAGGCTTGACTCTCAAGTGCCACTGCCGGAACATACTGGGTGGAAAATTGGGGGTGGTAGCTAGCCAAAGACAAAGACAAAGCCCTACCACCATGCTATGGTTTCCTTACGATATTTCCTTCACCGAAAGCTCAAACTCAGTGTAAGTGGTTGGATTCGAACTCACGTCCCATGACGCGGCGTTCCTACACACTGAGTTATAATCGCTTCGTTTCATTAAATTTCTTTTTTTTATTAACACGGTGTTTACATAATATTGTTTATGGACTTCATCATCGCAACGCGCAATCGCATTATCCGGGCTCAGGCCATACTCGAGAGAGGCATGTGGCATCACTAGTCGGGTGATAAACACCGTACACTACCCAATAAAATGCACTATTGCGACCCTGCAAACTCCCGTGTTGCCAGAAACCAGAGACAACCTTCGCACATATTCTAGTCATCCTTAAATGTTACCTGAATAACGTTTACAAACGTAACTTTTGCTTGTATTTAAAATCTTTTAAAGCTCACAAAGTAAAGGGAAAGTAATGTTATATAATATGTATTTTAAAATCTCTTTGCCGACTTATGTGTATTTCGAATATTTTAATTTTTCGGCTCTACGTAGTATCGTAGCAAGATTTATCGAAATCCGATTTCCCTGCACATAGTCACGGCGGAAATCTATCATGGTATTTATGGGCCGATTTGAGAATTTATTAATACTCGTGTAGCGTTAGTTTAATAGATTGAACGTTTATCCTTTACGCGTAGCGATTGCAATACAGTTAAGTATTTTTAAAATGCTTTATAGGTTTAGCGTTATGACTACAATTTCACGAAATGCTTAGTGACGATGCTGACTTAACTGATAAGCACGTTAAGCCTATTGGAGGGACTGGCTCTCAAGTGCAACTGCCGGAACACACCTATAGGTATTTGGCGGTAGATTTTCAACTTGAGTGTGGTAGTTAGCCAAGTGGGTATTAGAAGGAGTTCAAAAACGTAAGTGGGTTTAATTATCCTACATTATAAGTACAACTGATATTGCATTTATGTAGTACACTAAAATAATTCGGAAAAGATAAGATATTCTTCAGATGATTGACGTTCGCTAGGTAGGATAAACTCGAACATCAAAATATTATTTAAATACTAAATTTCCTCCTAATCATTGGAGTAATATCTTTGAACCAATAATAGATGCAAGTAGGCCTTACTTTAAAGTACCCGATAATGTTCTATAGGCTGACGAAGATATTAAGCTATATGGTAACATGAATATCAAATCAAACGTTTAATCCGTGGAGATAAGATATTAAGGTTACCATCAAATGCTTTTGCATCGCCAATTTAAGAGAGATAACATAAAGGATATTCTGAAGATAACTGAAGCTAAACTGAATTTGAGTTTATGAAGGTAAGCGCTGTAAGAAAGCCAGTGTTATTATTGAAACCCTTTTCACTCTTAACTTGAAAGATAGGATATGAGAAAGCATAGAGCATATCGATCGCATTGCTAAACACCGAATTCGTCAAAAAGATTTTCGTCTTCACACCAAATAAATTTTTGGTTTTATTTTAGGAATTTTGAAGCAACGATACCTTAGTTGGTAGTGTGTATGGACGTCGTGTCAATGGGCGTAATTTCTAATCCCTGAAATGTGTTTCAGCTTTCAGTGAAGGAAAACATCGTGATAAAACCAAAGCATGGTGGTGGGGCTAATGCTAATGGCCACCTGGCTAGCTACAATCCTCAAGTTATACATCTGCCGTAAAATATTTACAGGTGTGTCCTAACACTTGCACTCGAGGGCTTCACTAGATTAAGCGTACCCACCATCGTGGGCCATATCGTCACTAGTCCAATATCAGGTGAGATTGTAACCATAACGCAAAATCTATAAATTATTAAATAAAAGTTTAAATACTATTGTTTCATTCCGTTTTTCATTCTGACTGTTTATGACCTTGATGACGAGTTCTAGAAACACTTTCACTGTGACAATTGTAACGAGATTGTTTTAAGGAAATGGCCTTATTTAACATCAAATCACGGAATTGTTTGTTAACGCCAAAGTTTGTTTGAATTCGCTATAATGATGCTATTGTTTCCAAAACAATGCGAGTGATTCGTATGACGTGTTGCATTTACACTATCAGTATTCAGTTTGCGTTGAACCGGTGCATGTAACAGGTAAACAACATTTCGAAATGTCCAAGACACTGGTAAGTGGTTATTGATACCGGTGTATATAGTATGACCCTTGTGGCTTCCCTACTGTGAAAAGGTTTTAAATCTATGTTTAAAAGAGTGAACTATGGTTCAAGATATTATTACAACTACCACTTTGTGATAAATAGCAGAGGTGTCTAGTCGGTAGTATACTAAACTAAAAGCAGGATAAGCCCTTCAATGAAATTTACCGTAAATATAGTATAAGTGAAAGATTGCGGACTTTGGAGTTTGAGACTGTTGTGCGATGGACTGCTACCATGATATGATATTTCTTTTACTAAAAACTGAAGTTTAGAGGCCATTATGGCTTTAATAACGTAATTTTTTTTTTGTTTGATCTTTGTTACATAACGATATGATTTGAAAATTTGCTAATAATTTCTGCAAAAATGTAAATGGCTGCTTTAACAAAAGAATAAGTGATTAAGACGGTAATATTTAACACTTAGTAGATCAAAGAGTACTTAAATGTACCTCATCACTATATTTTATTATTTCCCTCATTGAAAGCGTAGACTCCTACGGACTATGTATAATTTAGTATACTTTAATATATATTATTTAAAATAAAACCTTTATTTTTCAGGTAATATCAGCGTTGTTGTTATGCTTTATAAACTTTACAGCTCACAGTGCCCCTGTGTATAATGCTTTCACGGTAAAGTTTTCTCCGCTCTCAACGAAAGAAGATCTCGCATCTAAAATGTTCGGTCCGATATTTGCGAAAATTCCGCAAGAGCCATCCCAAGACGCGGCGCTGAAGCGGGACATACTTAGGAAAGCGCATTTCCCTCATGCCGTAGAACTCGGACTTGGTTGTACGAATCAAATAGCAAAGGTAATAAAAAAATGTGACGGCAACAATACCGAAACAAGAGAAAGTTACAAGAATTTAAATATTCCGTTGGCCAATCGTCAATCGTTTGATAAATATAAAGTATTGGTCGCATTAGCACCATCGATGCTGAAATTCGGCGATAAAAATAAACCCCTGATAATATATATAGTATTTTCCGAAGACGGTACGAACGATTCAAATCCTATCAATATACCGTCAGTGTATTTTGTGAACAAGATAAACAACGAGGAGAAGGTATCCGTTGATCCAATATTTATTATTGACAGCAATCGTACGGTGACCGGGCTTAAGAGTAAAGAGATATCCAGATATATTTCATTTAGAAATAAATTAATTAATATATTAGATAAAAAACAAGTCCGTTGAATGGTCAAATAATATCTGTAAATGTAAATATTTATTATATTAACTATTTTTTATGTAGATAATAATTTATTGTATTAATTATTTTGCTTTATATAAGCTTTTATATTCTAAATAACTGGAAGAAGTTTTAGCCGGAAGTCTGAAATAAGTGTACTTGTACGTGCGAAAAAGAAATGTGTGAAGAATATTAAGTAAAATTACAGCAATAAGCACTGTGGTTTTTTATTCCATAGTCACATATTACATAGGCAATTTTATTGGTGATAATTTGCAGCGCATATATTAATTTAAGAACGCAGTTATAATAAAGTGTAAATTGACTTTATTTTATTATAGAACAATTTACAAATAACAAGATATCATTGAGCGATTTAACTTAAGTGTCTTAATTTAATTTAAGCTTCGTTTAACTGTTTTTTGTTTCCTTTATACTGTCAATTTAAATGTAGGAGATTTCTGTCCTTGATATCATTAGAATGTATCAAGCCTTATTCAGTGGTAGCTGGTGCGCTCGAATTCGTTCGCGTTTTTTCCCATCAACCTAGCTTTATAGAAAATCCGTTTTAATGGGTGCCTATATCGTGAAAGGAATATCCAATAATTCAATTCTATAAATCATGTGGCTTTGGAGGTGTGTCAGTCAGTGGTATTTCGCTTGTGACACTATTCCACAACTTATGCCTTTTTATGGTACACTTTACTAAGAAACTATCATACTTTCGAGGTTTGGGCTTTGACACAGTATTTTGTATTCATGCGAAGATGTTATTATCAATCATAAAAGTATTATGTTATGAATCATAATTGCAAAACTAGCTCATAAAAGTTTCACTTCAAAAACAAATAATAATCGTTTCTATATATTAAAGACCACAATGAAAACTAACTCGCTAACTATATGTGTTTGATAAGTCGAATATTGGATTAACAGAAAGGACATAAGAACGTTTATAGTGAACAAGTCAGTCTATAAAGAGCAAAGATTTGTATTTTTTGTTTGTAACGAATAAATTCAAAAACTATGGGAACAATTTAAAAAAGAACTTTAACTATTAGAATGCTACATTAGCCCTAAGTAACACAAGTCGTATAACATTTTTTTAATAAAAATGGTTTGACACGGCTACCTTATCATAAAGTACTGTGTTTGCGACTTGCAGTGCAGTTACAGATCTTGCAAGGGTTACAACCCTCAAAATTATCTAATAATTCTTAACCCGTTTTGAGTAACTTTTTCAACTCAGCTATACTCCTCTTGGTGGTAGCGTCACGATAATAGTTATATAGCCTTCCTTAGTAATTCCTCTATCAAACACAAAACACAATTTGAAATCGGACTGGTAGTTCCTAAGATTAGCACGTTCAAACAAACTTTTCCGGTTTATAATCCTTATATATAAAATATTCGTACTGCGTTGTTTGTCCGCGATGAACTCCTAAACTACTGAACCGATTTTAATTCAAATTTCGCAGACTACTTTTAGTTTGATCCAACTTAAGATATAGGGTTCCTTTGTCTCGATAAGTGATCAAAACGGGATAGATATCGCTGCAGTTGATGTGATTGACTACTCCAATAGGCAGAATAAGGTCCGCCAGGTCAGCTAGTATGTATATGATTAAATTTACCATAAAGCTTTAAAAAACATTGAAGAAATACTAGCGATGGTAAAATAAGATACGATCACAGGATGCTATCGATACTGTTATAAATTTGTAAAAGGGAAATTTCAAATTACTGTGTCACTGTTGGAGATTAAACTACGCGATGCCAGCGTCTCGGTAATGATGTTGTCTCCACAAATTCTAAAATGTTTCCGCTCAAGAGTTTGTCCTTTCGATCGAGTTTAATTTGCATTGACAAAAAATATGGTCGTTTACTTTCTTTTTTTTTTAGTTTTTCCGATATTAGGTTTTCTTATTCGATTCGATAGGACACCATCGAGTGTTTAAAAAAGAAAATTCCTATATATTATATAACAGGTATTACCTGCTCTCTATACTAGGTATTTTTTTTATTTTTAGCATATTTAATTCACTAATCTAAGTGAAATTAAAAGTATTAGCAGATACTTAAACTTTTGAAGCACTTATTTCGTGTAGGCCAATCACATAATATTTAAAAAAAATGTTCGTTAGGCTAGGTTAGGTTATGGGTATGAAGGGGCTGACATGTGCAAATTGGATAAAAACCCGTTAAATCATCACTAATATTTTAATTGCGCATGTGAGTTTGTTTGTTATTTACGCTTTCACGCCTGAACAACTGAATCGAATATGATGAATATTGGTACATAGAATTAGATACACATTACACATACACACATTAGCTACAATTATCGCGAAAACCTCATTGGAAGTGAGGCAAAATCGTAGCGTTATATATATTGCAGTAACCCCACAGTTTCAGATTCAGGGAATGCTTGAAAAATGAACTAAATACCTACATATATTCTGAACTATGTACAAATGCAGTTAGATCGAATGAATAGTTAATTGGATACAATTTGCAGAATAAATCCGATGCTAGACCGCTTTGACACCCTTGCGCTAGTTACTATCACAGCTGAGTGCCTTTACGCTTCCAGGAACCTCTGCAAAACTATAAAGGCTCTTAAAGCCAATAATGCTAGACGGTTCGAGTGAAATGTCTTGGCAATTTTATGTCGAGTAGGTCAGGGATCGGATATCTTATCAATCTGGTTATCTAGGTACTATACTCTCTATAAAGATTTAAGTAAAATACTTAATGTTATAAAATTCATTGCTGAAATCGCATTTTTTACTTTGCAGAATTGTACCAAGTGATTGCGCTTGACTTAATATTGATTGATATATTATTGTCACTGTTGTTCTGTAAAATTTGTATGAAGTTCGTTTACAATTACGAAATTCGATAGAGTTATTCGTAAAATCATATAGGAATTTAGATAAGTTCAAAGAATACATTAAGTATTTTTTAAGAAAAAGGTAGGTATCTACGACTATATATATATTCAAGTGGGGTTATTAAATAATTAAAAGGTTAGTGGTTGAATAGTAAGGTGACTCTCTAGTCGAAACTTGTTGGTAGGTTTCCTATGGCGATTAAGATATCATGTTCCGAATAAATTTAATTATTTACAATTTAATCATTCACAATACTCTTCGTTTATTTATTCATTTAGGACCGCCAGTGTTTTTATATTACAAAATATGTAAATTATTATTAAGGCAATTCTTGAAAACAAAATACACTAGACTACTTAGGCCAAAAAACAAAACAAAAAATGGTGTGTGCTTACACACAATATCTCTTTTGTTCCATTAGTGGTTTCGAGCCCACTTTACCCGAACAAGCGTCACCCAAAATGGATGCGGCTCAGATTTTTAAAGCCATATTAATAAAAGTTTGAATGGAAAATCTGCCGACAAATACCTATAGGTGCGTTCCGGCAGTTGCACTTGAGAGCC
The DNA here is from genome assembly GCA_039707435.1 of Actias luna. Taxonomy (NCBI): domain Eukaryota; kingdom Metazoa; phylum Arthropoda; class Insecta; order Lepidoptera; family Saturniidae; genus Actias; species Actias luna. The sequence goes on along the minus strand of JAZHAC010000001.1, from coordinate 17,855,565 downwards.
AGTCCTTAGGTTTAGCGTTTAGCGTGTTCATCAGCTTAGGCCACACCGTCACGTAATATCAGGTGAGATTGTGGTCATATTACACCAATGTTACACAATATACGGCTAAATAACTAAGTGTATGATATAAAATAACTAAATGAAGATTCCATCAAAACTCCATCACTAAAAGTTTTGATTGCCCATTGAATTGGTCGTTATAGAATTAGACTTTAATTGAGCCATAAAAAAAAAATCAAAGTGTTTAATGATATATTGATATAATTATTTTAATAACATATATATTTCAGTGGGTTTTCATCATTTAATTATGTACCTACCATGAAATTAATATAACTGGTAGCTTCGAAAGCGAAAGGGGTGTGGAAGTCCTTTCGGAATAAATTATCACGAAAACGTCCGAGAATAATGGAGGAACGTGTTTATGCCATTAGAAGCCTTTAGGCGTCTAGTTGAGAGTACCAGATGATAGCGAAGTTTATATAAATGTTAGAAAATTAAATAATTAATAAATCTTTCTTCAGTTTTAATATTAAATTTACCTTGTCGTCAGAATTAAATAAATCGAATCCACATAGTGAAGTCTTAAATCTATAATCACTGTAGTATAAGGGTTATATATTATTATAAGGACATTAGAAAAAGCCCTACCATCAAGCTATGAGATTTCATCTCGACGTTTTCCTTTACCGGAAGCTCAAGCTCATTGCAGGTGGATCCGTACGCACGTCCATTGAAACTGCTTCCGGACACACTACCAACTAACCTATCATCGCTTCACATTCGAACCATCCTATAGTCAGGAGAATAGGTCCGCATCACGCGAGACCACCGGACAGACATTGCAAACGATCACCGCGTAACCTAGCTACCTAAAGAAGGATGTTGGTGATACAGAGTACCACTGTCACTAAAACTTCCATTTACCTCTCTATGTCGGAAAAACTCCTTTGATTAGTTACTGGCCGCTAACAGTAACGATACAACTGAAAAGGGTGCAACCCTGAGATGTATCCTTGCCTTTTTAAAGAAATCTATGATATAGCTAGTGTGAATTTCGTATCACCTACAATCACTGTTTGACAGTCTCGGTAAAACTCACAAACGGTTTGACCGATTTGAATATATTTTTATAAAATTCTGATTCACTAACTCGAACTCAATCACCTAGCGGTATGAAATATCCTTTACAACCTCTTCTTACACCTACTAAAGATACATAAAAAAATATTAAAAATAGCTCGAGCCATTTTGGAGGAGTTGCTCCACAAACACCGTAACTTGCGATTTTTATATATAAGAATATGTTAAACGCGTATACATTTCTATGTGGTAAGTCGTATAAATTATTGCTGAGCGTGGTAGAATGTAATCTGTTTGCTTAATTGTAAATTATGGGTAATAATGCATGCATAATACGAGTTAATGATGTTAATAGGCAATTAAGATTGTTTAAACTTTACTTTTGTGTATTAACACAGTTTAGCGACAAAGTATGAAGCTTGATGCAGGCATTGATTACTCAAACTACGTTCCATTTGGCGTTCAGAACGTTCAATTATTCAAGTTCCACTTTGAGAGCGTTACATTCAGTAACTGATGTGGAATGGAATATGGGTCCGCTCTTGCAGATGGGTTAGTGTAACAAAATAATGACATGTTTGGTTGATTTGTTCGCCATGACTGTAACGATCGTATTCATCGGTCCTTGTAAGAAAATAGTAACAGGTTTAGTGGTTTTTTCGCCGCGACCGTAACGATCGTATTCATCGGTTCTTGTAAGAAAATAATAACAGGTTTAGTGAATTTTTCTCCACCATCTTAACGATCGTATTCATCGGTCCTTGTATGAAAATAACAACAGGTTTAGTTGAATTGTTCGCCATGACCGTAACGATCGTATTCATCGGTCGTTGTAAGAAAATAGTAACATGTTTAGTGGTTTTTTCGCCGCAACCCTAACGATCGTATTTATCAGTCACTGTAAGAAAATAATAACATGTTTAGTCATATTTCCGTCGCAACCCTAACGGTCGTATTCATCATGTAACACGGCTGTAAACATGTTTTCAGTATCGCTTGACGGTAAATTAGAATACGAAAGTAGTAAATAAATTAACCACAGCGTGACCTGTCACGTGCAGCGATAGGGACACTTAATAGGATAAAACCTACTACCGCTCAAGTTGAACCAGATTGGATAATACATTCGTGGGGAGAGGGATTTCTGCCATCTAATGATCGCTTCTAGAGTAGAAGGTGGCTTCTGTCCACGGGGCCTTCGCTGCCGGATGAGCAGATGCAAGTATAATCACAGATCTTGCTCCCCTGCCAAATAGACGAAAGACGGTGTTTCATGGGATTTCTCAGTGGGTATTTCTGGCCATCTCCACCAGGTGAGTCCCAGATACCCCTCCCAGCCCGTCAGGGAGGGGATGCATAAATGTATTTACTCATATAAAAAATAAAAACAAAATAAAACGTTTAGACAATAGATTCAGCGGTATCCGTATAAGTTTAGCGTTATAGTTGCAATCGCACTTGAAATTAAGTGATGATGTGGCCCAAGCTGGTGAATACCCTAAACCTGTAGATGGACTGGCTCTCAATTGCAATTGCTGGAATAAACCTATAGGTATTGTGCGGCAGATTTTTAACTTAAGGTTTGTACCTAGCCAGACAGGCAATATAAAAAGCCTTTTACCACCATGTTATGATTTTATCATGATGTTTCCTTTCACCGAAAGCTCAAGCTCATTGTACGGATTCGAATTCACGTCCATTGACTGAGTTATCATCGCTTCAATATTCACGGTTTCCGAGATTAGCGTCGACAATAAGCTTGACAAGAGATTTTTATATGCATACAGAGGGAAATAAGCATATCGTTTTCCAAACTACACCATATTAATATCAGGTGGTAGTTTTAATATGTTTACATTATGCTCAATAAATTGCATTAACTGCAAATTGAAGCTTTGCGATTAACCTTAGAATAACCTCGTTCTCACATCGCTTTACACTCGGTTGATTTTTGCTGTATTATAAAATTCATTATTACACGGAATCAATCAATGTTAGTGTACTGTAAATTATGATTAATTGAGGCTTTGTTACTTGTTGTTTTGTATATTTTGTTACTTCATATAGTTTATCTATAAAAAAAATTGTTAATTTGAAAATTTTTGTTTAATTGTTATGTTAGAAATTATATAGCTTCTTTATATAAATTATTTAAATATATTATTTCATTATATTTTATTATTATACTCGTATATGTACATATAAATGTATTTTCTCTTTATCAAATATAAATAATCATGTTGGTTTAAGTCTCTCATATATAATATTTCGAATATACCTTTATTTATTCAAAGTCGACTTTTGTTTTTGAAGCGATGAGAGCTCTGTCGGTAGTGTATGCGGACGTCACGTCAAGGGACGTGAGTTCGAATCCACCTGCAATGAGCTTGAGTTTTCGGTGAAGGAAAACATAGTGATGAAACCATAGCATGGTGGTAGGATCTTTCTAATGACTGTCTGGCTAGCTACCATCCTCAAGTTGAAAATCTGCCGCCAAATACCAACAGGTGTGATCCGGCAGTTGCACTTGAGAGCTAGTTCCTCCACAAGGCTTAGCGTGTCCGCCATCTAGGGCCACGCTGTCACTTAACATCAGTTGAGATTATGGCCATAACTCTAAACCTATTAACTATAAACGTACTTTACAAATGTAAAATTGTAAAGTTTTCAAAAGTAAAATTCAATACTTTCCTTATATACATAAATGTATCTATAGATACATGTTTTAATAAAGAACCACATAAACTGCTCCTACCTTTCACTGAGATCATTTCACCTTCTATTTAACACATTGCATCAAGTTAAGATGCAATCTCCGTTAAGAATGTGTCGATTGCTAAATATTACATTAAGAAATATATCAAACATTTTCAAGTGTGTTCATACCGTTTATTCATATCAGTAAATTTGCACTTTTGTCACTATGAGTATTTTTTTTAAAAGTATCTTTAAGGTCGTATATTATTAAAGAAGCGTTATAAGTATGACATTAAAAAAAAAGATTGGGAAATATTTATTTAAAAGGAAATAATTTTGTGGAGGCTTATAACTAGCAATTTTTTTTATATATTTATTTTATTGGAAATATTCGCCTGTAAGCATTTCTAAGAATAATATCTATAAATATAATAAATCTGTAGACTGGAATCGTTTTTATACATCGAAAATATAAATAAAAAAATGTAGATTGTTTGAGGATAACCAAAACAATCTATTTTCAACGTTTTAGGAATTTTTATCTGTTTATCTGTTTGTCTGTGCTCGCATCACGTGAAATATACGAAAACAATGTAGATAACTTTTGGTACGCAAATTGAAGTATTACTTATTTTTTGTCTCATCGCAATCGGTTAACTGTATCAAGAGATATTAGATAATATGAACTGAGAAAGTATTCTTACGCACGCAATTAAGTTACTTGCAACGCCAAAATTGAACTAATATTGACAGTTGAACTCCATCTTCGATAGATGGCGTTGTCGATATGACGTCATCATGTAACACGGATATTGACTGTACACATATCTAAGCGATGCCGTTTAAAATAAATGAAGAATTACGTCATTTTTCAATCGCTAGGTTAAAAGAATTTTCCATATTACAAGTGAAATTTTGAATAATCACAGCTTAATAAACGCGTGGAGTTTGCCAAGTACTCATAGTTAGCAAAAATATATTAATGGATATAACTTCGTTTGTTATGTATCAGTTTGTATATATACTTTTTACGAGGGTTTGCTAATTTTACTCAACAAATTGTAGCTTTGCAATTTTTTTTCGCTATACGATAATTTTTACGAAGGAAGTGATGATAACTCAGTTGGTAGTGTGCACGGACGCCGCGTTAATAGTCGTGACTTCGAATCCACCTGCAATGAGCTTGAGCTTTTGGTGAAGGAAAACATCCTGAGGAAGCTATAGAAAGCGGTAGGGCTTTTTAATGCCTAACTGGCTAGCTACCACCCTCAAGTTGAAAATCTACCGCAAAATACCTATAGGTGTGTTCCGGTAGTTGCACTTGACAGCCAGTCCCTCCACTAGGTTTAATGTATTATTATCTTGGGCCACATCTTCACTTAACATCAGGTGAGATTGTGGCCATAACGCTAAACCTATAAAGATTTAAAAAAATCCTCGAAGTCGTTACAATGAAAATATCCTAAAAATGTATATGTGTTTTTATATACCTTCATATTTGTAACAAATGTACAAAAAGACCTTCAGCTTGCAAATAGAAGGCTTACTGGCAAAAAAAAACGAAAAAAAAAAACCGGGTTATTTTATTCCAGTCATTTTCGATATGGAAACTCATCGATTATAAAATGATCTAATTGAGACAACTTGATAAAACCTCGTGAAAATTATACAAACTGATACATGACAAACGAAGAAATATTCATGAATATATTTTTGTAACGAGCATAGATAAGCGGCTCGAGTCAGCGTGCATCAGTCCCTGTATTACCGTTATTTAATCGACCTTGTACCGTTTTGCACTCATCTCTCAAGAGCGTAATATTCCAATAACCTGAATCTGTTAAAACAACACTAAAGATAAATGTAATGGTCGCCTCCAACCGTAAGCGGGCACGGATCACTCCAACAATTTCATAGCCCCGTATCATTTTACGACCGACACGTAGAGCTAGCTCTAAAGCGTCTACCACAGTGAAAACGTTTCTACGGAATTTAAAACGATCGTAAACCGTGTAGGTGAGTTACATTTAATTTAAATCATCGATTAAGGGAGGAGCGAATGATTTACATCGACAATTTAGAAACATCGATACTGTGCTTCAAAATGTCGATATTAAGATTATTTTATAGTTAATAGGTTTAGTGTTATGACCACTATTTTACATGATGTTAAGTAGCGATGTGGCCCAAAATTGTGGACACGTATAGTCTAGTGGAGGGACCGGCTCTCAAATGCAACTGCCAAAATACACCTGTAGGAATTTGTCGACAGGATTTCAACTTGAGAACGGTAGCCAGCTCGGCGACCATTAGAAGAAGCCTTACCACTATGCTTAGTTCCATCACGACGTTTTCCTTCACCGTGTCAACTGTTCAACTTAAAAAAACGGAAGGTATCAGGCTGAAAAAAAATTTAAAACTCAGACTCATTGCTGGTGGATTCGACGTCACGCCCCTTGTCACGGCTTCCGAACATACTACCAATTGAGCTATCATCAATACATTGATGTTGAGCTTGAAAATGTTGACGTGTTGACGTCGCAATTGCGTATCTTAAAACATTGATACATCAATAATCAGCTTGAAAACGTCGAAAACCTAACACCGATTATCAAATCCTTATAAATGAAAGAAAAAAAAATGTTGGATCATACAAAACAATTACATATTAAATGCTATTATTATCCAAGAATACCTCCATACTCACCTATTTGCTACCTTCTTTGCTGCTTCCTAGTAATGCGTTTACACGTTGCGATGAGGATGTCAGCAAAGAACAGGATTTAAACCATCACGTTGATAAAAAAAAACCCACAGAAAAGTGATTTTTGAGGCACTTCCCGATCACATAGGAAACGCAAAAGTATTTATAATTGTAACGTTGAAATGCCATTTTTATTAATAGAATTAATAATTATATATTTAATAATTAATTACTGCAAACAGAAAAAAATATATAGGGAAAGGAACTCCGTTCCAACCGGGTGTATAAGGCCCTGTCTTTCCTATTCTATCCTTTTTTGATGTATTTATAAAAATAATTATTGCATATTATTTTTATCGATGTTTATTTGATATTGCTCATCTCTAAGATAAGGATGACGTTTATACCCCGTTACGTGGTACTCAATAATTGTGATTGAATATTAATGTTGCGCCAAGCTCTATCGACATGTAATAGTTTGTTTATATAATAAAATTCAGATATTCTCATTTCGAAACGCTAATTGACAATTACTACGATTGGCGCTATTTGAATAACACTAATATTCCTAATTATCAAATAATCTTTTATTGTATGGATATAAAAATGGAATTTTGTTTACATATTCGTTTGCTAAACATCGACATCTCCTGAGGAATTTCCTTAAAAAATGGAATACATAAATAATTTTTAATCGATAAGGTTTTAATTATATTCCAGAAATTTAATCGATGAAGGTGTTAATTTTCGGCACTATGTTCCAGCGGTTACAGTTGAGAATCAGTTCCTCACCTAGGTTTAACGTGTCCACCATCTTGCGCCACATTGTAGCTTAGCATCAGGTGAGATTATGGCTATAACGCTAAACTAAAACTGTAACTATATATATATATATATATATATATATATATATATATATATATATATATATATATATATATATATATGCTAGTAATTATCGTCAACAGCTAATACCCAAAAAAAAGAACGATTGAGTAATACAGTAGAAAAACGTTAAAAGGCAATTAACGTGATATAGAAAGGTAAAATCACATATCCAGAATAAGGTTAATTATGTAGATGCATGCATTTTTCTTTTCACACTACAGTCTCTCAGTAGCATTACAATTTAATTTGTTGTATTCGACGCTTAATATTTATATATTTATTAATTTAATAAGGTGTATGATGATATTGACCTACTGGGTCAACTGCGGTATATTCATAGATTGATGGATATAAACGTAAAGGAAAATCAAATAAATTATAAATGAATTGTATCTGGACTGATGTGTATATTAAAATTGAGTATACTTATTTGACAGGGGAGAGACGAGAGGGATATTCTTTTGTGTCAACTCTATTTTTCATAGAAGTATGAATGCATGAAGTAGGAGAACGTCTAATAAATGTTTTTTTTTCATCTACGATTGCGTCCATTATCCTACGCTATTAATTATTCCATTAGCGTGTTGTATAATAATGTTGTAATCTCAAAAATATGTGTGTCATGGAGTACAATAAAACATTTGACATATATCGCAAGAGATGCTGCGGCTGCCAAGTGACTTTGATAGGTCATGGACGATGTTATGGTCAAATTTTTATTTGGCATTCCAATTAATCAAACGGCTCGAAGCGTTCGTATATTTTCATCTTAACCCAATAATTTAAATCGAAGTGAAGTTAGATGTGAATTTGATCGATAGTAACCTTTCGAGATAATTAAATATATTTAATTAATTGATTATTAGTATATTCCATTTATTGTTTTATGTAATACACAGCTTGACTCGTTCACATGTTCATTTAAACCGATTTATTTATATCGAAATAAAGTTGTATGCTAATTGAACTGATTGAAACTTTTACAGAAATTGAAACGTAATTATTATTATTGACTATTCATATTTCTTTTATTAGGTAATATGAAGCGATGATAGCTCAGTTGGTAGCGTGTAAGGATTCCGCGTCGATGGGTATGTGTTCGAATCCCTGCAATGAACCTGAGCTTTGGTGAAGGAAAACATCGTGATGAAATCTAGCATGATGGTTTTTCAAATGCCCACCTAGCAAGTTACCATCCTCAAAATGATAATCTGTTAACGAATACCCATGGGTGAGTTCCGGCAGTTGCCCTTGACAGCCAGTAACCCGTAACTATTTTGATAGAGAATACCACTGTTGACTTCAGTACTGGAATTAAGCTTAGTCACAGTTATAAACGTATCCCAAAATAAAGGGTTATAAAAATATGACATGATAAATAAAAAGGTGCATCAAGTGCAAAATTTCTAAATATCTCCAATATTTTTTTTCACCTTGAATTTAGTTAGTTGCGACGTCGTAACATTTACATACTGCTGTTATTTTTTATATCGAAATCCATTAACGATCGTATTCTATCCATATCATGAATAATTGTTATCGACTCTATTAATTTTTCGGATAACTCTATTAGTCATATTTTATTATGCACTTCGTTTAGCTTTATTTGGTAATGTTAATAGTTGACAATAATATATCTTTTGGAGGTTAAGACTTTGACCCCAAAGTCGGTGTTGATGTTGTTTTAATATTTTCGTATGTTTGCATGTGTGTGTGTGTGTTTATTAATTATGTTAATCGATTGGTTTAAATTGTAGGCCTTGCGTAGTTCCTAAAGCCAACGACACTGACCCTGTTCTTAAAATATATTTCGTACTAAACCACTTTTACATGAAATTTCTCGGTCTATCGTATGATCGAACAACAGTCCGATTTTGGACACGCAACCGAGTTCATTGCCAGTAAAGGGCCGAGGTCAAAATAATTTAGCTAACACTACACTTTTAGAGTCCTGATTTTAATATGAGACTCGTTTCTTCGTAGATTCATAACTCTATATATTTTTTCTAGTTTTGCTCGTTTATGTATGGATACATATTTATCAACTAGTTTGTGCCCGGTGATTTCGTTCATGTTGTTCCCGTCAAACACGCGCAATAATAATATCCTTTCTTAAAGTGTGTATGTGTGTATGTACGTCATGAAAAAAATATCCGTGGTTAATTTCAAGTTACTAGGTTTGGTAACTTTGGAGATACCTCAGTAAAAAGATCAAAGGAAAATTCGACTACCTTTTTGACAAATATAACTAGATTTTACGTGTGGCTTCGCTCCCGTTAATATTGATTTTGCCAAACAAATCAGATGATTCAATTAAACGTTTCATACAAAGTCTTTAACCCACTTCCAATCAGGGTTTCGCGAGAAGAAGTAGCCTATCACAGTCTCTAGGGTCCCTCTATTTCTAGGGTATCTATCTCTTTACCAAAATTCACCGTAATCGATTGAGCGGTGTAGGCGTGAAAGCGTAACCAAACAAACAAATTCACTTTCGCACTTAATATATTTATTAAGGGTAAAGTTATAAAAATCCTGAAACATGTGTTTATTTATTATGACTATAGAGTCCTTATGATAAATTTACCACCTTTTAAGGGTTCAATTTCAAAAAACTCCGTGAAAGTAAATATAGCAACTACAGTACAAATGTCATGTTTCTTCATTTCATTTCAGTTATACGTTGATGAGCCCGACAACCAACGTCTTTACACATATACATCTATAGATTCATTTACTATCCTGGTTTTCCTTACATGCAGTCTCTGGAATGTGATTCACTAATGCTAACTATTAACAGTATTTCGTCGTATGTTTAACTGAAATCCAGTTGATATATTTAGACTAGAAAATAATAAAAATTTAATAAATGGTAAATAATATTTTGTCTCAAATATTATACTTTCAAGTAAACATATCAATAGTGATTTGAGACAGAGTCGAACATTATGTATTATCTCCTATCAATTTTAACTCTGTCTTAGTATTACTGCGTCTCTTTTTACATATAATTCTTTCTATCAAAATCTTCTTATCTGAGCGGCGGGTGACTTACAGTTGACTTACATTTCTAGTCGCACAGGATAAAAAAAAATTGGCCCTGTTCCAAATATTTGTTGGTGCTTTTGGCTTATTTCACACTAAACCAGTCAGTCATCCGAGCGTGAGTGCAAAATTTGATCTTAGTAGATTTTGTTTATGTCGCGAATGGAGTATATGTATACGAAACATTAAATTCATCTAAATATATATGTATGACTTAATATTGGTATCTATATATAGATAGATATTTATACTTTAGGAATAGGATCGTGAATGATATTTTTATAAACATTAATTATTGTCGTAATAATAATTATTATAATATGGAAGACGACGTCAAAGCAGTTTCTTTTAAACGATGCCATAATAAATATAAAACAAATGCGTATCCTCGTTCATTCTTGAATTGTGTGTTTGCGTCGATGATCGCGATGAACAGATTATTATGCTTTCAGACACTTACTACTTTCACCGCACGATACGCTTAAACATTTGTTTTTTTTTTTCATTATTATCTGCACACGCGGATATTAAAGTAGACTAAATACGGATTAGGTAATCGACCAGTTACGAGCCTAGATACAAACGTATCAATGACTCGATTGTAATAGAAAAGTGCTTTAGCGATACAAAAATGCCGCGAGCTTTACACGCATGTATTACAGCGACTCCTACCTTTTAACATATTTATAGACATCATCTCGAATCGAACTCATAAACATTCATAACGAATTCTAGATTATAAACATACATTTCAAATGTAAAGACATACACACACTCACTACATACACACACACAGTAACATGCTCACGCTCACACATATACACACACGCACGCTCACACATATACACACACGCACGCACACATCACGCGCCATGATTATTTTATAATTATAATAATACTTTACAACTTGTCTTTTATACTCATATCATATACTACATATACTCATATGGCCTTATGTGTTTTTTTAAATATGTACGTTAACTATGTATATGCACGCTGTAGGGATTTCCATTGAGTAAATAAATAAATAAAATAGATAAATCTCGCAAAGCGCTGATTTAGTACCTGGACTCAAGCGAAGGCGAGAGGGGTATGTGATCAACTCACCCAACACTACGCACTAAAATACACCACGGCGACACTTTAATCTCTCGTGTTACTAGGGACCAGGGCCAGAGCCTACACTTCTTCTAGTTGCGGGCGGGATATCAGTGTCCACTAGCAAGGTTACTTTTATAACATTTGCGGAGCTAGGCGTATCGAGATACAAATATTTAAGTACTCCCTGGAATATTCCTTTTGCTAGCTTATATTGGAGCTGCACCCGAATAGAATACGGTAATATTTTTGGCATTTAACATTTTGGGATCGGCTTTGTTGATAGATTACCGATCTCTTGTTGGTTACAGTTGTGTATTGATTTTATTGCGTTATCTATCAGATAGTGCAGTATAGTTGAAAACGTTGTATGATAATACTTAAATTATACACATGCGTTTGAAATTATCTTGATTTTCCGTGCGGCTTCTCTCGTGTTAATATCGATTTTGTCAAAGAAATCGGATGACGCAATAAAAGTTTAATACTCTTTTTACACCTCTTCCAATAAGGTTTTCGCGAGAAAAAGTTGCCTATCACCGTCTCCAGATTCTTATCTATCTTTATACTAAAATTCATCATAATCGATTCAAGGGCTTAGGCATAAAAGCGTAACAAAGACTTTCGCATTTGTAACATTAGTGTAGATTATAGGATAAGTATAAATATGAAACTAACATGCACTGTATTTCATAGCAGTTGCAATTGAAATTCAGTCCCTCCGCAGGTTTAGCGTGTCCACCATCATGGGCCACATCAGTACTTACATCAGGTGAGATAGTGGGCATAACGCTAAATTTAACCTAATAAAAAAGGTTTTAAGCTATTCAACATCACGCTATCATCAATAGGGGCAAAGAAATATTGCATAAAGTTACAAAAACGGGCAAAGAATATTTAATAATTTTTAATTCCACGCAAACGAAGTCATGGGCACGGCTAGTACATTATACTTCGCATATAATTTGGCAACTATCGAACGATGGTAGTACCGAGGCGTAAGATGACCGGAGGAGGTACGCTGTCTTCACTTTTGAAATAAAGTTTGCAAATTTAAGCTTCTTTAAGACATAATACTACTTAACACAAACTACTTAGAGAACATATTAATAACGGTACTCGTACTACATTTGCGGTATAATTATTTTATCTATTATTACAGACTACATTGCATACGGGATCAAACGAATTTATAATATATACTGTGTCAGCCACTTCGTTTGTGTGAAACCAAAAATTATTTAATTATATATGCCCGTTCTTGTACACTTTTCAATACAGCTTTGTTCCTATTAATGGTAGCGTGATGTTAAATAGCCTAAACTCTTCGCCAATGGTTGCTCTATAAAATAGAAAAATAAACTTTGAAATTCGAGTCATAGTTCTCAAGATTAGCGCGTTCAAACAAACAAACTGATCCGCTTTATAATATTAATTAATATAGATTACAAAGAAATTTAGTTAGACATTATAATAAAGTAATATGTTTAATTAAGTTCGAATTGTGCTAGATATAATCTGCGATAAATTTCCTAAGAATGAAATTAATAAAAATTGTTTACTACGTCTTTGTAATTATTCACGAAGTAAGAATCGTAATTATTATCATTGAATTTAACAAATCTATTATATTACTTGTTACGAACATCAATATCACTACATATATATTAAACTAGCTGTGCCAGCGGATTTGTTCGCGTGGATATAAAAGTATTTAATCTCGCAATATCATTGAAAATATCATTTTTTTTAGTAAACCGATTATAAGGAAACTACGACTAAATATTACTCGACGATATGCTTTATGATTTCCTTGGTGACGTTTTATCATAAACCTTGTACTTAAGCAGTGATGAGTGCACAAACAAACACACAGATATTTCCAAAAATGATGTAAATGTATTTTCGTATTTATTATTACTCACTTGCATTATTTTTTTTCGTATGTCTGAAAATCACAGACGTTAAACTTACATTCTTATTACATATGTAGTGTTATTGCTCCCGGATACTTAAGAGAAAAGTCTATAGGACCACTATCATTTGAATGTGCTCTGATGTTAAGATGATGGCAAAGGAAGAGGCAGACGAAAGAAAATTAGTCCTTGAAAAGTTAAGATGAATGTGTGGAGTTACTAGAATTAATAAGATTAGGAGTTTATACATTCGAGGAAACACGAAAATAGCATAATTGACAGAGAAGTTGAAGGTTTTTTTTCTAATGAAATGTTTTTATCTCTATTTATAGTATTAGTTTTTAATGTATCAAATGTCTATAGTAGTATCGAAATGTTTTTTTAAATAGTTTATCATTTGAGCACCATCTCAAGTGACGATATGATTCAAGATGCTAGACGGCCTGTAATATCTTTTTAAATACAATAGCGATGGTAACTCAGTTGGTAGTGTGTACCACCGCCGCGTCAAAGGACGTGATACTGAATCCCTACTATGAACTTTCTTATAAGCTTTCCGTGAAAGAAAACACCGTGACGAAACTAAAGCATGGTGGCAGAGCTGTCCGCCTGGCTAGCTACCACATTTTCTGTTATTATCATGGTGTTTAAAATTCTATTCTTTACGGACTTCATTACCCGGCTCAGGTCAAGGCGAGAAGGGCATGTGGGTGACACATCCGGTACTAATCCTCCAACACTTACCACTACGGTGATACTTCAAACTCTCGTGTTGTCAGACACCAGGGACAGTTCTCATACTTCTTCTAACGCTAGCTACCACCCTCAAGTTGAAAGTCTGCTGTCAAATACATATATGTATGTTTCAGCAGTTGCACTTGGGAGCCAATCTCTGTACTAGGCTTAGCGTGGCGATCATCTTGGGCTACATTATCACCTAATATCAGTTGAGATTGTGTCCATAACTATAATATAAAATATTACATACGTAAATATCATTGATAATTCTTTGGAATATGGTTAATTAGCAATAACTCGGGGAAATAGAATGAAACTGAATCTGAATCAGCTTATTCACAATTGAAAACAATGTGCTGTCTAGACTCTTGTGAATGATAGTTAAATTGAAATGGTGATAATTAATTAAACGCCCACAACAACGTCACAGCCGGCGGACAAATATGGAAATCAAGTCTCTATTGAGCAACAACGAATGTAGGTAAATTGTGATATAAGTTGTCTATAGATAGAACTGGTCTATACTTAATATTATAAAGAGGAAAGATTTGTATTTTTGTTTGTAACGAATAAACTTTAGAATTAATGGACGGATTTCAAAAGTTCTTTCACCATTCGAATGCTACATTAGAGCTGAGTGACATAGGCTATATTAGATATTTCATGAAAAAGTTGATACAAAAAGTTTCAGTTCCATACGATCGGAGTCTGGTGGTGGAACAACTGGTATTTTATAATCTAAAGTAGGGAGTTTTATTCTGGGATTCTGAACCTATTGAAACGAATTAACTCGGTTACTGCTACTGTGGCTTACTGTGGCTATGGCCATAATCTCACCTTGTTAAGTTACAAAGTGGCCCAAAATGGTGGACACACTAAGCTATGCTCAGTTTACCAATTTAGTTCAGTGAAAATGTATAGAAAGAAACAAAAAGGTTGTTATAGTAATATTTTTTGTGATACTATTCACATAATTGTAGCAAAATATTTTATTCTAGCGAAATATGATTGAATACTTTATATTAACTGATTTTTATGTTAATTATTCTCGTGATCGTTTATTGGACTAAAATAAAAAAAGCAGCTCTGCTGTTTGTGAAGTTTCAATTTCTAGGATAAAACGATTAGGGATGAGGGTTATTAGAAAAATATCAGAGTTCGATATCGATATGTATAAGTGATGAAATAGTGTTGTTTAAATTGACGGACTTTTTTTAGTGCGCTATTATCTAAAGCCTTTTTTTGGAAAACTGTTTTTTAATAGTTTTATAGGAGTACAAGATAACGATTCGATTTACTACAGGTAAATGTGTAGGACAATGATTTCCAATTATTTTCTTCATAGCATCTATGTCTCGATGTTTTATGGAATTTATAATAATTTAAAGGTGTGCCTGGTATTACCTACCCGCAGCAATGGGAATTAAAAAGTGAATTGAAAAATAAAGTTCACTGCACGCCTAAAGAGGGTTTCACTTCAAAATATGACAATTGATAATTAAATCTAAAAACTAGGAAGAACGATTTACGAATGTTTGCCTTTCGAATGGTCATAGTCCAATCCTGCATAATTCAGTACTTTTGACGTCATTGAGTGTCATCTGCTTGAGCTGTTATTAGCTTGAAAATTGGCATGGTATTCTTTTTCGTAGCATAGACATCGAACAAAGACAAGTATTCGACGGATAAAAGTGATCGAAGTTAAGGACCCTCACTAGTACATTGTAACAATAAAAAAATTAAAACGGTACATTTCCTTCAAACCTCGAACAAGATTGAACGCCTCAAAATGAAACTCTGAAGTAAAAATTTTAGAAATCGTTTTCCGGACTCATGTAAATACGTGACAAACATTACTTCTATTGCGTGATGTAAAAACAAATTTAACTAAGTTTATCTGTTTCAGACCAAATCAAAGGTTTGAACTAAGAAATTAAATATTATTAATAAAGGACTCAACAAATAGCATGTACAAATTGTATGACGATAGTGATAACAAAATTTACGATATCTATTATTTAGTATTAAGAAATAAAATATCGCGGTTAAATTAGTGTAACTTCATGGTGTGTATGTCGCAGCCAACAAGTTAAATTAGCCGTTCAATTTATCGCCTACAATATACAGTACAATATATTACCCGAACTCCCAACTAGTAATTAAAACCATAGTCGTCTCGCGCTGTTTGTTAGCACAAGTCCAACTTTTTTTTTTAACGTGGGGCAATGCATTTACGAATTCCCTTCCCAGCTCAAAACCCCACGGTGTGCTTCTTTCGCCTATTCGGTCGGGGAGCAGGAATTATGATATAATTTCATCTGCTCACCCGGCAGGTGTAGACCCCTCATAAGGGGTCATCATTTTGTTCAGGAGGTCACCCCCTAACGAACCAACTAGGGGGGCCTCGCCTCAGCCTAGCTCAAGTCCAACCTAACCTAACCGAGCAAACACCTCTACTTCTACAACAACCTCACCGTTACTTCTTCAAGTTATTTCTATATTACGTATCATTTTTGCTAATTGCATGGCCGTTAATTGAACGGCGCTGTTCGTCGTCGCGGTCAACTTCAGTTTCAAGTTAATCAAACGATACTTCATAAGACGATAAAAGAGGTGAATAAGTTCAAAATATACTGCGTTTACGTGGTCACTAAGGGCGCATATTGTTACTGTACCACAAGGTATTGAATAACTTTGTGTAATAATTCCTGTTTGGAACACAATATGTCCGTGTATACTGCAAGTAGGAAAGTGAGAGGTGCTGCAGACAATATTAGGTTTACTGCAACCCAATCTTTTCGCTCTGTTTGAAACAACGTCGATGGCGGCTGTTCTGATGTAACTTTTATAACAATATTATAACTCTCATTAATTATATATATAACATAACAATATAAAAATCCTAAATGTTTAATACAATATTCGTACACGTAAACAGGTTCAAATGTATACTATTATTACATAGAAGAAAGATTTGTATTTTTGTTTGTAACGAATAAAATCAAGAACTACGGGGCCGATTTTAAAAATTGTTTGACCGTTAGAATATTACATTGGCCCTGATTAATTAATTTTTTTATTATACGCGAACGGAGTCGCGAACACAGCTAGTATTAAATAAAACGATATGATATTTCTGTGTGAAATAATATGCAAACTCTCCCGATTGGTTATTTATATGTAAATTAGTATTTTGCTGTCACGTGTTTGTATTCATATTTGTTTTTGTTAACCGGAGCGACGGATAATAGAGTTATTTTTGTTTGATCCCGGGTATTTCAATGCATTTTTGAATTATATTAATATTTCAATATTTTGTTAAATCTATATTATGTATATACCAACCGTTCTCGTCCGTTTCTTAAGAGAAAAAGCTTGCTCTTTGTTTTTAGCGAGATAAATGTTGATCAAAGTCAAACCTAATACTATTAAAGTGCAACTCTTGTATATATATATACATAAATATAAATTTCGGTTATCTCGGGAACGGCTCTAACGATTTCGATGAAATTATGTATTTAAAATAATAATAGAAATAAAAAATATCTCCAAATATTACATTTTAGTTTTTTGATTTAAATAATAATCAGTTCGTACGTGTGTAACATAATAAAATGTGTATCTGTTACCAATGTGTGATGCGCATTTAAATATATTTTAAGGAAATAAACACAATTGAAGACACCCGTGCTTAATATATAGGCGGTAATAGGAATAAAATGATGGAGGAGTATTGTAATTCAACATTTGAACAGTTCAAACTATAATGTATTACGTAAGAATGACTTTTAGTTCCCATAATTGATGCATTGCACAAACAGTTATAGTTAAAAGATACATTGTCATGTGGCAGTGGTGTAAGCATCGATTTTCAACTAGAATCCGGATATCAGTTAACAGAAGATCAATTATGTACGGTAATTAGTAACAAAGCAACGGGCGGAAGTTTTTTTTAATTATTATTGTTGAAAAATTGTTCATTAAAAATAAATAGGCTAATCTACTAATCAAATGTGCTACCATTTACATTTCTTTTACAATCGATTTATTTTCATTGATTTACTTTACTTATTTTAATTTCAATTTTATTTTGTACTAATTAATTTGTTTAATTATTTTATTGTAATAGTCAAGTGTATGTACTGTGTTTTTTTTTAATATCTATTGAAATACAGAAGTCGCAGATCTTCGTCAGAGAGAATATTAGTATAAATAAAAAAAATGTTGAATGAAAAACGGCGTTAGATACAATAAGGATCGTTACAATAATATTACATATGAATTGTACTCTAAAAACGATTTTCCTCACTTGCTCATCCACACAACCTAATGTTTAGCATAGTAGTAGAGCTTTTTCAAATGCCCGCCTGCCTAGCTACCACCCTCTATTTGAAAATCTGCCACTAAATACCTACAGTTGTGTGCCGGCAGTTGCACTTGAGAGACAGTTTCTCGATTAGGCTTCGCGTATCCATCATATTGGGCTACATCGTCACTTCACATAAGGTGAGATTGTGGTCAGAACGCTAAGCCTTCATATAAAAAAAAAACTCAATTGCAAAGAGCATATAAACAGAATATATATAAACAAAACATGGGAGCTTTCTTATTATTAGTCAGTTTTGTATAAAGTCAGAAATGGATACGGTAGCAAAACATATAATTATTGAAATGTAAAATATATTATTAGAATAGATTACAAATGTATTTAAAAATATGTGTATATATAGAATGCGATATGTTGCAAGGAATTGCTTATTTAAGATGTTCTTCCAAAACTATTCTCGCACCTTTCAATTTGTAACAATGAATGTCGAATTAGCTCCTATATAGTCTATTGTAACATATTTTGAAAGTGAAATTACAAAATACCAAATTCTAGATAATCAAAATTGGCTTAGGTGTGTGCCAATCATCGGTTGCCTGCAAGACGAACGTATTAAGGCGAGAAGGTTATTATTTTTTTGTCCGCTATATGTAGCTTATATCAAGATTATAAGGTATTTCGAGCATTAGTAACGTTACATTATTACTTAGGCCATCGTTTCTCAACCTGCATATTGCGATTTTTTTATAAATTACTTAATACGGTCTTGTGCTGTTCTGCAGTCCTCTTATTGCATGAGTCCAATGAAAAAGGAATTTATTTATTTATTTACGTACATAGTTGTAAATTTGGCAAAGGTTGGACTGTAAGATGAAAATTTTAAATTAGGTTTTGGTCCACCTAATTACTTCCATTTTCGCTAGTTTAGTTTATTTATACAAAATGACAGCGATTTGACCATGGCATAAGAAACAGGACACATTCAAGGTGCATGAGCTTACAGCGTGAATTCCTATAGAGTTCAAGGGATTAATTGGATATTAAATAAATGGATATAATAATATTGTATGAGGTAGGAATGTGAATAGTAAGACAGATGTGTGGAGTAAGTGTTACAGAGAAGAGAGCATGAAATAAGTAAAAGGGACAGAGAAGATTTTGATAAGAGGTTAGAGTGATATGAAACATTTTATGGGAGGGAGTAAAAGTGTATAGCTAAAAGAATTTAGGTAGAAAAGTAGCTGGAACGAATATCAAAGTAGCCAGTGAAGAGATTGGTTGTGCCAGTAATGTTGTATAAGAATATATATTTAGAAACAGTGAATAGAGGAATGTGAAAGAGCTAAAAATGGTATACTGATCCTACCAAGATGATAATAGTTAGTAGTATAGAAAACTAAATTATCATCGAAAATGTGTTTTCAATTGCCATCATGAATTAATTGCGGAGAGGTTAAAAAATGAATTACTTTACAGTTTACTAAATAGTTGAAGTTGCAAGGTGAATGATGTATTTTACACGATAATATTGTTACGGTGTAGAAGCTGTTACATATTAGCTTAACAGCCACCATACTCAGTATGCAGTGTTACGTAGTTCGCCCGGAGGCCACATTACAGAATCTTTAATCAGGTTAAAGTGTACCATCTTAGCTAAATATACACCGACGTACAAATTTCATCTAAAATGATTTTCACAACACCTACATGCATGAGCGAGGTTGTTGTATAAGTAGGTTAGTGGCTGCTTGGACACGTCATTTTTACTTTAACCTTACACAAAACTTGGTGAACCAATTGCCCATATAAAGCAGTCTTTGCCACGCGGCGTCTGTCATTTTGGTCAAAATTTGATTACTTTTAAAACACGTACTCGATTTCTGAATGATTTTTATTACAATTTCGCGATAGGAAGTCATAATTCCGAGTATAATTAGATTAAATAAATAATATGTACATTCATTTAAGATATCACAGTCGATTGAGAAAGATTTTTATTAAAACTTAACTCACTGTTTATTACATATTATTAATCTACACTTTTTATAAACTCATAATGATTCTTTTAATTTATTCGATACTTTTAAATTATCTATTCTTGTATTCATATTATAGGTATCCATGTATCTCAGGTAATCGATTATCGTGCTTATAACTCAAAAACCATTTAATCGATTTTTATATTACTAGTATTCGACCCATATGAAGCGATGATAGCTCAGTTGGTAGTGTGTACGGAACCCACGTCAATGGACGTGAGTTCGATCCCTGCAAGAAAACATCGTGATGAAACCATAGTATATTAGTAAGAATTTTTCTAACGCTCACCTGTCTAACTACTTCCTTCAAATTGAACATGTGCCGCCAAATTCCTATAGGTGTGTTCCGGCAGTTTCACTTGAAAACCAATCTCTCCGCTAGGCTAAGCGTTTCCACCATCTTGGGCCACATCGTTACTTAGCATCAGGCGAGTTTGTGTCTATAACACTAAACCTATAAAGTACTAAAAAAATGCCGAAATTCGATGAAACTCTAGTGAAAGTAAAGAGATAACAAAGTATTTCTTGAAATTGTTTGTTGATAATACTAAAGTTTATCAATAAAAGCTAAACAAAAAAAAAATTGAAAATCGTTTGACAAACACTGGTGAAAAAACGTTAATATTTTTTATCTTTACCTTTTAATAGCAGGCATTAGAAAAAGCTCTCCCACCATGCTATGATTCATCACGATGTTTTTCTTCACTAAAAGCTTGAGTTCATTACTGGAATTCGAATACAAGTCCATTAACGCGGCGGCCGTACACACTACCAACTAAGCTATAATCGCTATTGTATTTATAAAGATATTACAGGCCGTCTAGCATCTTGAATCATACCGTCACTTGAGATGATGGTCAACCGATAAACTATTAGGAAATACACTTCGAAACTTCTAAACAGATTTGATATAGTAAAAACTAATATTATAGATAGAACTAAAAACATTGAATTAAATTAAATATTGTTTATTTGTCTGTATCTATCTGTTTAATTGTTGACGCATCTCTTCGAAGTTACTCGACACATTTTAATAAAATTCGACACGGTGGCAATTGCTATTATGAATCAGCATTTTGTCTCCTCTTTATCTTGTAAAACGTTTTATGTCCGAATGCGGGTAGTAAGACAATTTTTTTTTATAAAAACTTTTTCTTTTATATATGTTTCAACTTTGTATTTAAGTGTAGTCAAAGTTGCATAGCGAGGTCTAAAATTATAGGAAACATAATTCAAGTACACGCTTAGTTGGTAATATAAAGCAACTTTGTAATACATATATTATTTGCTTTTGTTTATTGTTATT
Source organism: Actias luna (assembly GCA_039707435.1). Classification (NCBI taxonomy): domain Eukaryota; kingdom Metazoa; phylum Arthropoda; class Insecta; order Lepidoptera; family Saturniidae; genus Actias; species Actias luna. Next base: position 17,833,727 of record JAZHAC010000001.1, on the reverse strand, counting down.
ATTTCGGTGTGTAACTTATTTCGTGATTTTGAAGAATTTTATCTTAAAAATCATAATAGAAATTTAACGAAAATTATATAAATCTTACTGTTTAGTTATAAGCATTTATAATTATTGTAAGCATAAATATTCAGAAGTATTTCTTTAAATTCTCTATACTATACTAAAGTATATATTATAAATAATGCATATAAATAATAAACTAATATAAATTCAGTTCGTACAGCGTAAACGATATGTGAGCGCGGAAATTTTACTTCGTTACTACAAAATAATGATATTTCTTTATGTTGTTCAATTTATAGGGTTGTCACCTGTTTCTAATGGAGTTTAATTAAAATAAAAATGCCTGAGTGACATCGAACACTCAGTTGGAGCAAATTTCCTTACTTAGTGTATTATTATTAACAAATGTATTCTATTATTGATTAACAAATACAAATAAGTGAATTACTAGCGTCTGAGAACAATTAAATGAATTGCAAAGATAACTAATGAATTGAAGGAATGGTAGGAAATTTCGTAATTTATAGTTTTTTACTTGTCAAAAATAAACATTTTATTGTACATAATTAAATTCATCAGGTTCATTATAATGCATTAAATATGCTACAAAACAGTTGACGCGTACTAACTATATCTGCGCAGACGTTGAGTACTTACTGGCTGTCTTGAACCTATAAGTGCGCACGTATTATTGGGCACGGCCAATAACATGCGTGATATGGATAACCACGTAAATGATAGAAATATAATGTAATGTAGAGCCGACTAAATAAAGGGTAAATCCGTATCGTACAATAAGGAACTTCGTTCCAAAAATATTGTGATAAACAATGAACGAATTAATGAATACTTTATTGTACTTTAAATATGTTCAGTGGCGAGCTTAATGCCTTAAGGCATTTTTTTCCAACTAACCAACAGTACCCTAGTAAGAATAATTAAGGAATACCATACATTGAGTGTAAAAATGAACCAATTACTGTTTTTCAAGCCCTAATGTCGGGATATATGTTTCCAATTTGCAAGATGACAAATTCCCAAATCTAGGATGATAGTTATTTCAGCAGTTGGACATTACAAATAACATTCCGAAAGTATTTTACAACATATTGTTCTAATCACAACTACCACAGATTATAGTCTTATATTCAACCACAGCGTCACACGCAGCTGAGGTTGTCAAATAAACGTAAAAACTTACAAACAAGATAAATCTTATTAATACGCTAGGAGTGGCAACCCTAATAAATAATCGCGCTTTAATAATCTAATTAAATATAATACAGTGTGTCATTGTACCTAATAACGGTTTACAGGCAGCTTTCAGTCAATTTGTCTGTCATTTTATTGAACTGAACGATGATGATACTTTATTGCTGCTCGCGTCTCACGGAGCCTATTATATTAATACGTGTTGTGAATATCATGATTGGGTTTGTGAAAACTTGTAACAGTTATTGTGGTCGTTGCATCTTGTTCAACTGATTTATATGGAATTGGTTTGGTTTTTTATCTATGGTAGCTGAACTAGTATTCAGAACAGGCGTATTGAGATGCCAGTTAAACGGACAGAGCCATACTCCGCGTGTAACATACCCGCACACTGTGACGTACACAGCAACCAAGCAGCGTATCAGGGATCTGTACCATGAATATCGTGATACATCTGTCGTAGTAACTCTATTCTGTTTTATTGACAATCCAGCTGTCAGGAGACGTGCAGTCCGAGATGACAGTGAGGAACCTCGACGGATTGTTCCGGGCTTATAACCAGGTATAGTCACTAGATTATTTGACTGGACGAATTGAAGGCAGAAACTGAGGGCTTAGGTGATAGTGCAAAGGCTCCACCATGAATTCCTGTGCCATAGCTGCAGCCGAGGCCCCCGGACAAGCTGTCGGATAATCATCATTAGGAACTGGGAGATCTAATAGTGAGGCATATGGAGAAAATGGAGAGGTCTCCTCAGCTATAATTAGGCGAGGCCATTAATGACTGACTGTATTGTGACATATTCCTATTAAAAAAGGACTGACATAAGTGATTAATTTAATAACATGACTGGAGCTGAGAATACACGATTCACTGCGTTAGCGAACCGAGGTGCTTGATGTTGATGGTTGTTAGTCCGCCCCCTGATTAGAACTTTCGCAAGACCAAAGCGGCAGGAAAACTTGCTTAATATTTACTTTGAAATGGCAATTGCTTATTACAGATCAGCCATAGTGTACCAAAAAAAATAAACCTAATTTGTCAATTTACTGTCGATTATTTGGGACTTCTGCTGTTTCTACATACGTAATTGGCGGGTCGATTCTACGTCACCGATCCGAGCGTGGTTTACAGGGAACGAAAGAACTCGAAATGCGTCCAAAACGTTTTCACTTCGAAAATATATCACATGATTTAATATCATATGAATCGGTGTCGTTAAACGTGATATTGTATAAGTGAAACGAAGTCAAAACGGAGAGAAGGGTTTATGTGCGGTCAGCGTATAGAAGAGCGAAAGTGGTTTTACTTCATGACATGCTCCGTGTGTTCGGCGTGTGGCATGTGACGTTATCAGTTACTCAACGCGTCCATGGTATGTTCAGTGATCATAAGTACTGTCTATCGATACTCCGGTTTAAATTTCAAATCCGCTTGTCTACTCTTTAAAACGATTGAGTGCATTTCATATTAATATTTTCAATACCGACACATCATGAGTCAAAGTATTTCAATCTCAGACGAGATAAACTTTTGATTGACGGGAAATGTATGTGTGAGGTGTGTGGGGCTTCCCCAGTTTTAACTGACAACCAGAAACCAGGAACTGGTTCAACAGTACTTTGAGTATTAGTTAAATGCCAGGATATTTTGTTTGAATTACCTGTGCCCGCAACTTCATTTGTGGAGGCATCTTTGAACCCGTTCAACTCTTATATCATGCTATATCGACGAAAATTCCTTTCCGCAATTGAACGGAAATTGGTTTTAATAATAATATCTTTTATTTTTTATTACTTTAATAGGTTAAGCATTTGGTCAGAATCGTACTTCATACTAAGAGACGATGGACACGCTGAGACTAGAGTGTCTGGTTCTCAAGTACATCCCTATAGATATTTGGTGACCGATTTTCAGCTTGAGGATGGTAGCCAACCAGGCTGGTAGTAGAAAATGCTGCACCACCATGCTATATTTATTACCATGGTATGTTTCATCACGTTGTTTTCTTTCATAGAAAACTCAGGCTTTTTGAAGACATTCGAACTCAAGTTCACCGATGCTAAGAACGTACACGCTACAGAACTTACAAATACAAAAAAAAAACGCTCATAATTTTTCAAAAGTTTAACACTAAAATACTCTACGGAGATGAGATTGATGAATTATATTACCAAACGTATTATCAAATACGTCAAGGAGTGGATTTACTATATTAGATAATACTCGTATATACTTTTATCGCCTATACCTAAACTATTACCAGCTATAAACCTGTCGAAATTTCGTCAGAATCTGTTCATTAGTTTTGGCGTACAATGGTACATACAAAGTGACATACAAAAATTGTCAGTTGTATTATTTACTACATATTTAGGTTTATTTTCTACACCGAAACTGAACTTTTGAATTTTTAGTTCGGTCCCCACAGTTTATTTATTCTCAACAAATTTATTAAGATATTTATTTATATTTAAATTTACAGTACTCCACTGTACGTATGTACTGTTCTGTAATACGTTTAGGTAGCTGCAAGTGGAGCGACGTCTCAAAATGAATTACCTAGAAATAAACTGGTTTTCCGAGACTGTTATATCGAAAACAACAAGTCTTGTCTCATGTTATATATTGCCTGACATGTAAATTCGTTGTGATCGATAGCTTCATGATAGACGATTAAGCATACAAGCTTTGCAGTTGGATTTATATTTGAGTAATAAATCATATTCCGATTATATCATCGAGACTTTACGATTACATAAATGTGCATTTAGTGCAAACGTAAGCTTAAGTTTGAAACAAAAATCTTATTGACGTAAAACTTCTTTACGCACGCTTGATTTGGGGAGTAGGCTGGTGAATGCGTGACGAGAAAAGTTACGAAATGTGTGATCGGGCGAGGCGAACGGAAGTTGAAAGGAAGATAAAAGTTAGTGAAGATAGAAAGAGAGACTTACGTTTCGTATATTACTGTAGGGGCAAGAGAGAGAGGTGCGAGCATACATTTTCATTCTCTCTATCTCTCATAGTCCGAGAAGTTTTATTTCAGTCTTGTGTTCTAAAGCACACTCGTTCTTTACAGATTAGCCTTTCTTCTTGTCTGTTTTGGTTTATTTTGCAAAAGGCTTTGTTTATTCCGTTAACAGTTTGAACTGAAAAATAAATCGTAGTATCTGTTTGGTTAATCTTTGAGCGCCCAAACAGACTGCTGTACTTCTTCAATCAGGAGTGGAGTTACGTGTCAGTGTCGTGGGCCACCGTCCACTGACCGGTGTTTTTTTTTATACTTTGTATGTTCAACTTTATACCCACGATTTCATCTTATATTAAGCGATGATATAACTCAAGATGGTGGACACGCCCAGTAGAGAGACTTGCTCTCAAGTGCACCTGCCGGAACACACCTATAGGTATTTGGTGGAAGATTTTAAACTTGAGCGCTTTAGTCAGCCAGCCGGGTATTACAAAAAGTCCTTTTATCAAGCTATGGTTTCATCAGGATGTTTTTCTTCACTGAAATCTCAAATTCATTACAAAAGTACTAAAATATGTCCATTGACGCAGCGTTCGTTCATACTACTATAGAGTCATCATTGATTCCTAATTTTCCAATTATTACAATCGTTTTAAGTGTTACCCAGGTTAAAAAATAATTACCCATTTAGAAACGAAAAATATCTTTTACAATGTTGGTGGTCGGTGACAATATAGTTAACAGTATTGTAGCTAATGTCATAGGTTTTCTCCTAACACTGACAGTAAGTACCGTAGGCTAGGATGAAAGGAGGTTTTTATAATTGTAACTTATGAATAAAATATTACGAAATTGATGAGCTTTAGCAAATGCTTTTATAAGATAGCAAAGCTTTGATAGTTTTAGATAAAACCTTTAAACCGAATTACGATGATTATCAAAAAGTCAATTGAGGTTAAAACGTAACAAGTTTCAGTTTCTTTAATCATTATCGGTTATCTTATATCTACACTAGCTGTGCTGTGCCCGCGACTTCGTTAGCATGGAACTCCATCAAATGCAAAAATAATTTTTGAAGTCCGACTGGTACCTTTTATTATAGTTTAGGTTTAGCTTTATGGCCATAATCTCACCTGATCTTAAGTGACGATACGGCCCAAGTTGGTGGAGACGCTCAGCCTGTGGAGGGATTGACTCTGAAATACAGCTGCCAGAACACACGTATTGGTATTTGGCGACAGATTTTCAACTCGAGGGTGTTTGCAAAGGTATAATAAAGATATTATTTTTATTAATAATATTTTAAAAGTGAAAAATTAATGCATTTAATATAGCATGATAATTGTGTTATCAGTGAATTTTGTAAAAGTTATCGTGCCTATATCTCGGGTCTTATTACATCACTGCCCTCGCGCTTCCGTACAACAGACATTTGGTTCCAATAGCTATTTTCTTACATTACTATCATGTCTGAGAGAAAGTGTTATATATACATAATTACTGAAATACTATATTATTAATGACAAAGACAAAACAGTACAGTACCGACTTCTACTATGTTGGTTTTCCGATTTACTTATTTATTTTTAGTAGCTATTGACTGGTTTGTTATTGATTTAAAAAAGTGATAACTTAAAACTTAGCTAATCTTTCTTATTTCTCTTTTTGATGTTGAGCGAGACCTGGCAATCTATTTCTATTTTATGAGTACAATAAGTCATCCCTTTGTTATTTTAATTTATAAAATTATTTTCCAGAGATTTCTAATAGTCTATCTTTAGGAATAATTATATTTTTATTCTTGTTAAACGTATTATTAAAAATGAACATTTTCGTTATTTGTACATTGCTATTGGTAATCCGAGAAATAGTTATATACTCTATTGTTTATTTATTCGTAAAATCTCATTATAAATTGCGCATGACAATTATAACATACGTATAAAACGTAATTGACATAATAATTAATATATATATTTGCATTATTTATACATACTGTTTGTATTTGCATAAATATTAGTACTTAATTTACAACACCACTTTCTTAGCAGTGTACCACGTCACGCAAGCATATCGGTACCTCGACCATGAAATTTTTACTCATTCCAATACAAATACAACCAGAAGAAACATTCACATTAAAAAAGTTAAAACAACGTTTCGCCATAAGAAGGGTTTCCTCGAATTTCCAAAATTAATTATGGTCCAATTTCTACCATTGGGCGAACGCTGCCTACTGTAAACTTAACAGCACGCTACTACGGCAAATGGGCATAGAAATGACATATTATTAACAGGAACCAACGAAATTTCTAACCCAGTCGTATTACTCAATCGACAAAATTTATAATTACAATTCGGTTCACGCGCTACTCAAGACGACGCTCGCTTGTTATGAAAGGGGTTTAGTCAGTCCGCTGTTACCTACATTATTTGAAATATGCAAATCTCTATGCAATAACGTGTACGCTTAAACATTTGGTTGTCGAGTAACACAATTGTATGTATGCACGTCTCTGTTAAATGTACACAGTGTGAACTATATCTAGTACTATTCATATTAATACTGGCAGACTTGGTCGACCTTGTTCTGTCTTTTCGAGTAGTCAATCACATCGACTACAGCGAGATCTATCGCGTTATGATCACTATCGAGATAAAAGCATCCTATCTCTCAAGTTGGATCGAACTGCACACAGTGTACTAATTTGATATAAAATGTGTTCAGTAGTTTACGAAATTTGTATGTATAAAGAATATAAGGCGTAAAAATTTGTTTATTTGTTTGAATGCGATAATCATTCGAATTATCCGTCGGATTACCAAAATTATTTTCGCATTTTATACCACAGTTATGGGAGGAGCCTTTAGGTTGCTTAACATCATGCTACCACCAATTGGAGCAAAGCTGTATTGAAAAAAGTTACAGAAACGGGCAGAGAAAATTTTAGCTCACAGTAATCATGGTTTATATATACACGCTCGAAATGGGAATTAGAGGTATACCAGTGAAATGTCTTTATTGTCTTCTAAAGATCTTGGCTTGTCTAGGGCTGCAGTAACTCTATATTAGAAAGACTGTGCCTATATCAAATTTGACTGGACATAAAGAGCAGTATGATTAGTGAAGGTCATTGTTTGCAACGAGTTGGAAAGGAGCTCGTTAAACCTACATCTGCATAACAAATCCCGGTATCTGCTCGGAGTTTCTCTCTCTGCCACACGATACACGGCACCCGTACGATGTATTCATGGATTGCTAAGATGTTCCTCTCGTCTCTTTAAATATATCTGACAATCTGAAACTAATAAAGGAACTGACTCTCAAGTGGAACTACCGGAGCAAATGTATATGTATTTAATGGGAGATTTTTAGCTTGAGTGTGATAGCTAGCAAAATGCGCACTGCAGAATGGCCTACCACTTTACTATGCATGATATTTATTATGGTTCTCTTTACCGAAAGTTCTAGCTCAATTTGAATTAGAAATTCTTTTAGCGACGGGGTATTTATACACGCTACCATTGAGACTTCATTGTTTTAAGTCTTGACTTAGAATAGGATGGCATCCACTTATTGGTATAACTATTATGCAATTATTTATCAGTAGTATTAAATAAATTATATGTTAATCCTTAAGAAAAACAAATACGATTTTTAAAGTAAATAATAAGGATTCGTTAAAATTTGTCTACAATTTTAAAGTATTTTCATGCTTACAATTGTGTTTCTTTACAATCGATTACACGTGAAACAGGCTGTTGTAGCCAAGAAAAACATTAAAAGGATTATTTATAATAGATTCATGTAAAGTAACACCTTTGTTGATTGAATATTTAATACCTATATTGGCAGTTATGTTGAAATGTTTTTCATATGACATTTTGATATATCATATAGTGGTATTTATTTTAATCCCTAAATAAACTCGGACAAAAAAAACATTGTTTGGTGCTGTAATGTGAGACTTTTGTAGAATTAAAAGTGATAAAATTTGATAATTATGTCTGCTATAATGTGGTTCATAAACCTATTTTGAATAAGATAAGAATAAGTTTTCGTTGGAAAAACTCATTGTAAGTCATACCAGCATAAGTATATAATTCGTCTATAAACATTTATAAGCATCAAGGTAGTAAATAAATCGCAAAATTAAAACAAAAATCGTTAAATTTTTGCCGATATCTAGCGATTTCAGTTGTCGCTTTGCTGTCGCGAGATACGTTAGAAGGTGAGTACATAACGTTCACAGGCATTGCAACTGTGCGAGTAACTTAGATGATACATTTTGGTTATTCAACAGTTGCGGATGAAATTCGAAATAACAGCTATGGGCAAACCGAGTTGTCTCAAAGTCTGCGCGAAAACTTTTAATTACCGAGCGATCACTTTGAATGACTTGATTAGGAGCGTTGGAGCAATGTCTCGTGTGATAATAAGATTTCAAGCTAAGCTCAGTTTGCAGTATAAGCTTTATTTTAATAAACAATGCATAAACATGTATGTTAGGGTAATATAAATAGAAATTCATTTAATTTTGTATGTTCGTACCTATGCATTTCTAAACCGCTCAACTGGTTCAACGTAGTAGTCGATGGCTTTTCATTAAAAAGGAAAATTGAAGAAAACCATCAGCGATCCCTTAGGAATATGAGCAATATGAAACTTTACGATGTAAGTTTCAACTATTAGATAGTTCAATATGAAATATTATTAAAGCGAAAACTTCTTTATGATTTCAGCAGAAGGAAAATCTCAATTTTGCGACACCAACGTGCATCAAATAGAACAATGTTGAAAGTTAAGTTCATCGATATTCCTGGAAATACTAGAGCGCTATGAATAAATAATATAAATTAGTATTAATTATTATATTAATTTAACTTTTTCTATATTTTGTACTGGGTTTTGATGTATAAATGAACCATATAGATATGTACACAAATGGTTATTTATACTTCGTTCGGCGCATTAGCGAAAAATCATGAGAATGAATTTTTACGATGCATTCGCAAAGTGTCATAAAAATTGACAGCATGATGTTGGTTGGTGTTACGTGTTCGTGAGAACGAATAACTGAATTCAAGGCACTTATTCACATATTATTGAATCCACATCTGTGTCATATCAGTTCAACAAAATATGTTTGTGCGTGTTTTTAATTTTTATACGGTGTTAAATGGTAATGTTTAGAGTTATATTTCTTTTGTAATAGCAAAGAAGTATTCATTTTTATACTTCATAGGTTTAACGTTATAGTCTCAATTTCACCTGATGTTAAGTGACGATATGATCCATTATGGTGGACACGCTAAGCCTAGTGGAGAGACTGACTCTCAAGTACAACTGTAGGAACAAATTTATAGGTGTTGGGTGGCTGATTTTTAATATGAGGGTGGTAGTTAGCGAGTTGGGAATTATAAAAATCCCTACCACCATGCTATAGTTTTATCACGATGTTTTCGTTCATCGAAAGCTCAGATTCATTGCAGGAATCAAATATACGTCCGTTGACGTGGTGTCGGTTCACAACTAAGCCATCATCGCTTCATACAACTTCATATATGTTTACAAAAGTATACACACTGGTGTTTTTACTTAAACAATTTGTTGGCTTTTAAAATAATTTCCTAGACTGTTTTTGAAAAGCAGCGAATTTATAAATTTAACTATACAGTGGACGTTGTGAATATAAATAACTTTATTGTTAAACTCTAACGTGAAACGACTTCACCGACACTGTTTATTACAATCGTGCCAATTATATTCATAATTGTTTTCATGGCCACCGGATGATAACAGCAATTCACTTTTAAAATTAAGTGTTCTGAGATAAAATGTGCAATATATTTTAAGTTTTATTTTCTTTAACACCGCCGTTGATTTTTAAGTATTAAGCAATCGAACAAAAACTTCATTTTTTAATGTATTTTTTTTGGCAATTTATTAACAATAAGACATTAGTCGTGAGACTTTTACATTATCAATGTGCAAATCACCACTTTTTTGAACGCAAATTATTATTATGAAGTGTAGTTGTAGATAGTAAATGTGACTTATGCCCTAAATATTTTAGTGATTACGTCAAAAAATCAAGAGTTACTTTTATTAGCTTTGCTTTTGTTAGTTGACTAACCTGAAGAACTCTTGAACTGTGTTATTATTGTATAGAACCCAATCTAACGTATGAGGAATACTACAATACACATACCTCTATATATGATAATCCTAATTAATATATTAATAATATGTATAATTACGAGGCAAAGAATTTGGAATATTCACACAAAAGAATGTCGTATTGTTGAGATATATTTTATTTAACAATCGATTTGAACAATAAGAGCCTTGTAGCAAATTATAAAACTAGATCGAGGTAAAAGCGGCCTCGTTCTCAACTCACATGAAAAGGTTAAATTTTGTTGCACCCCCCGACGTTTTAAATCAAAAACATTATAAAGACCGATTTCATGGAAATAGTTTTCTTTGTCATATTTAGTGGCAACCTGTATATACATTTTTTTTTCGAACTGATCTTTGCATTTGCCTCAAGGACTTTGACAGCTTCACCGGACTTTTCTATACATAATAATTCCAATGTCTTGTAGGACAGTAGATTATCCGGCAAATCTTCAAGAATCATTTGACAAGATGATGGTTCTGTTGTTAAAATTGTCTGGGACGATTCTATGAACAAAAACCGCTAAATATTTATTTTGTAATGGCAAATTCGTATTACGTATCAGCTTCAGTATAGTTATTAGTTTATTGCCGACTACTTGCCATTTTTCTATGACGTTGCTGTTGCAAAGTACGTAATAAGGGTCTGATTTATTATTCAGTTATGCACAATAACTTACGCAGATTGCCTACAGTACACAAATCAATACATGCAAATAGAATTTAGTGCGTTAATGACTTTATAGATAATTAGCTCAATTTTAATATCTTAAATAATAGCTGAATGAAAAGCAAATAATGCATGCGGTGTCTATCAGAGATGGCGATCTGAGATCGATTAATCGAAAAATCGATTTTTAAGACGAAAGAGTGATTTTTTAAGTCGGTTCACAGCTCGGAACTGATCCAGTGAATCGATATTTCACGCTTAAAAATCGAAGGATCGATTCTTATCTATTTTTATGAAATATTATTTACAATTATTTGAATGTGTTACCCATATATATGTAGTAATGATAATTTTTAACATATACATAATGATAAAATCGATTATTGTGGTACTCTATTTGTTTTTTATGATTGGTATTGTATTGAAAATATATGTAAGAAAAAGCGATTTGACTAAGAAAAAAAAACGATTTTTGATGAATCCATCTTGTAATTTTTGTATTTTTAATTTATTTAATTGATTTCAATTCGAATCCATCTACCAATCGATATTTTTTAGAAATAATCGCCGTCGCTTGTAACTATACTAACAAAATAAACTCGAATGTACTAATCTCAGGAACTAACAGATAAACTTTTTAAAAGTCGTTCAACATTTAACAGCTTAGTTATTAAAGACTTTTATATGCTATTTATTATCACGATACGACCTTTAGGAGTCGAGCAAAAAGAAAAAGGAGCCCTGCACGTCAATGACTCACTGTTGAACCAATCATCATAAAATTTTATATATAAACGGAGCCGGGAATACGGAAAAGTCTTTCAAAATCTGAAAGAAATACCTTTTCATTTTATCTTTTATTTATCTCTTTAATTATTTGCTTCTCCTATTTTATTCGTAACTATTTGTATTTTTTATGTTAGATTGTAGTTTATTAGATCCAAGTGTATGCCGCGATCACCTTTGAAAATAACTTAATTAAAATTAATTATACTTTAAAATATTTATTATCGCAATGTACAATGTAATGTTATGTTGGTGACCTATTCATGAATATTTACATAACGTATCTGATTCGATCGAATCGAATTCAAAATGAACAGATCCGATTAATTTTATATAAAATTATCGATGATTAGCCATATGGAACTTCGAATCGTAAAACTTGATAACACTTTATTGCATTCTAAGTTCAATCGGGAGAATGTATTCGAAAGGTTGCACGAAGGTGCGCGAGCGGTAAATCGACTGATATTTATTGAGTAATTGTTACCTCTAAACCATAATGGCAGGTATGAGAGTAAAAGTATGAATTTATTATTAGTCAATTGACATTGTTAGAATATGACGGTTGTTTTCGATTGCATCGCACCAACCAAGAGATGGTTTCAACCAACTGATTTCATTAGGATGGTCGTAGGGCTTTTTCTAATGTCCACTAGTCTAGGCCCCAACTTCAAGTTAAAATGTACCTTGAAATACCTATAGGAGTGTAATGGCGGTGCGCCTCAGAATCAGTTTCTCCACTAGGCTTATCTTAAGTCACACCGCCAGTTAACATCAGGTGAGATTGTGGCCAAAACCTATAAAGTATAAAAAATATCTCCAAAACCCCCAGACCTATTGATATATGGGCATGAAAATTCCTCACTCGTCATAGACCCCTACTCGAGGTGAATTTTACTACCACGCGTGTCCCGGGCGCCAACTAGAAATGATAAAATTTAATGCACTTAAAACTTAGAATGAGGACTATTTTGAAACTTCGGGTGTCGCATTATTGATTCTATATTTTACGCTGTCATTAGCAAAGCGAACATCCGAATTCGTATTCTCAAATTCAAACCGTTTAATTACGAAGCGTTTTATTTGTACCGATAGTTGAGTCTTATTCAAACGGACGTTAATTAACGCGAAACGGAATCGGTTCAAAGAAGTTACAAAAACAGCAAGATATGCATTCCTTTACACGTAATAGAGACATAATATTCGCTCTAAAACTGTTGCATCTTTTATATAACATTACCTCTCTCTTCCACATTTTTTAACTGTGTACACATATGATGTTTGCAAGTTTATTTTTTTACGACCGAATGTTTTTATATATAATAATAAAAATATTACCTTATTTTACCTTAATAAATATTTTTACTATTACTTAGAAATGTCTGGATAACATTTTATTATACTAATATATAAATGCTTGATAATTATGACAAAAGAATAGCTAAACGATGCAAGCTAAAGTGTATGAAATGATAGAAAAAAAAATAATGCACGCCTGTCTAGCTACCGTCCTTAACTTGAAAATCTGCCGCCATGTACCTATAGAAGTGTTCTTGCTATTGCATTTTAAAACCGGTCCCTCCACTAGGCTTAGCGTGTCCACCATCTTGGGCTAAATCGTTACTTAACCTCAGGTTAGATTATGGCTATAACGCTAAACGTAGAAAATATAAAAAAATACATATCGGATCGCAGTTACAAATTATTTTAAAAACAATCTAAAAAATGTAAATATAGAAATAAATTATAGAGTTTTTGTAGAATCTGAGATGTGAGAGCTAAAAAAAATGCATATATTAAAACGTTTTTATACAGATTTAAAAAATATATATACTAAAATTTTTATATTCTTAGAAAATAAATAGATAAATAAAAAACTAATGTTGATTATAGCTTTTATCTATTTATATAATAACGCATTCATTTTGATTAAAAACCGTAAATATTCACACATTTGATAAAATTCATAACGTCAAATTGAAATTCATTACATATTATAATATAAGTCTAATCTGTTTGTCTCACTGAACGCGATTCGTTCAAAAACTATCAAACGGATATTCATATGGTTTTTACAAATATATGGAGTGATTAATTACGATGTTTTAAGTGTATAATATTTTGAGGTTTCCCGTAAATTGGCAGAATTATAACTATTGTTGTAATATAATCTTTGGAAGGTTCGATGGTAGGTATTTAGCCGATGTACAATATTTTTTTAGATGATTAATGTATGTTATTAATGTAGGTTATGTTATTAATGTAGATATATAATGATTTCTAATGTTTACGCGAATATAGCTTTCGAAAGCTTTCGAAACGTCGGGATCAAAATTAATAAATAACTGCGATAAAATCCGTTTAAATCAGTTTTATTTCGACAGATAGATATATGTATTATTTTGTTATAATTTTATTTGATGTTATTATTGAGTGAAAAGTCAAGTATTAAACAATTTACGTTAATAATTATTTTTGTGAAATCAACTTTAGAGTTTCATACTAGACTTTTCTTTATGGATCTGCGTTAAATTACAAATATCGAAATATATAAAAAAAACACTGCATATTACAATAGTGTCATATATTTATTTGCTTTACTTAACCAATTGATCTTACTTATTTATATATACAAGTTTCTATTATTCTCTTATTTATTTGTTACTAGTTAATTTACATAAAAGCCTTCCTGTTGAAACCGCAATTGCGGTTTAAATGAGAAGAGATACATCATCATATTACATACTTATAACATTAACCGAACATGTAACATTAGATTTAGATGAATTCAAAGAGGTTTTGAACCTTAGAACTAGTCAAAGTCTTTTAATAAAACTGTTTAATATCTTATCAAAACAAGTGATAGATAATGTATTAAATGATGTGTAAAAATTGAATACGCTTATTGACAAAAATATAATAAATTATTCTAAATCATAGATATAAATAAACTAGCCGATCTGGCAGACCGTGTTCTGCCTTTTCGTGTAGTCAATCACATCGACTACAGCGTCATCTATCGCTTTATGATCACTTATCGAGATAAAAAGTATCCTATCTCTCAAGTTGGATCAAACTGCACACAGTGTGCAACATTTGATTAAAATCTGTTCAGTAGTGTAGGAGTTCATCGCGGACAAACAACTTGTCATGAAATCTTTATACATAAACAATAAAAAATGAACGAAATACGTAATTTTAGATTTAATTACCTCGTAAGAAGTCGCGGGCCGATTCCAGATTATTATAAACACCAAGAAAAAAAAAATGTTTCAGCGTTGTTATATAGTGTGATCGTGAGGCACTCACCAGGCGCGCTACCGACAATTTGAATTCCTATCACACAGCGTTTGTTTCGACAGCTGTACTTAAAAACCTGCCTCCATTCTACGCTTAACGAGTTTCCATTGTCGAGCAAATCTTTACCATCCCCCTGGATGCGGTAAAAGTATTCCGACATTTTTTTTTACAATCTTAACCAGAGGCCTTTAGATAGTATCCAATTTCATTCTGAAAAGTGTATGAAAGAACTGTGTGACGTACTAAAAATATTTATATGTATGTATGTATGTATATACCTATATTTATAATGTCTCTTTGTTTGTTTAAATTGACTTAGGAACTACCAGTCGGATTACAAAAGTTATTTCTGTATTTGATAGAGCAATAATTGAGGGAGATTTTAGGTTAATTATTTAGATAAATAATTTTTAGTTCTACGCGAATGAAGTCGCGATCACAGTAAGTCTTTACAGTCTATACAAATACTAATAATATTATAAAGAGGAAACATTTGTATGTTTGTAACGTTTAAGCTCAAAAACTAGTGAACCGGATTTGAAAATTCTTTCACCATTATAACGCTCCATTGTCCCCGAGTAACAATGGATATATTTATTACTAGAAAAAATCGAGCATCTCTACTCGGAAAAGGAATGCCAATTTTGGTAATTAACAGTTAGATTTCAAAAATTATCTTTATATTTGATAGAGCAAGAAGCCTTAAGGTTAATTAATATCACGTTATTATCAATACGAGAAAAGCTGTATTGAATAAAGTTACAAACACGGACAAAAATAATTTAATAACTTTCAGCCACTCGCGAACGAAATTGCGGACAAGCTGCTATATATATAAACATGGGATATTACAACTCACTCATCACTACATCTCCAAAATTATATGACCAATTAATTTAATATATGTCAATCATATTTCTTAAACAACGTCAACGCATCCTAATATGGATATTACTATCACGAGCGATTAATGGAACGAACATAAAGTCTAAGACGAATATCTATTTTCCGAATGAATAAAATAGTAATGAAATCTGAAAAAGATACACCTCTCGTTAATTCTGGTAAATAGATATCAAATTGCTTAAATACTTACAAGAATTGTTCATTTCAGTAAAAGCCTCTGGAAGTTTCACCTTTACCGAATAAATTCTTATTGACTTGACTCGCTTGAAATTGCTTTCTTGATCAAATAATATGATATCGAGAATTGTTTTAACATTAATTTTGTATATTATATTATTTTAATACCATAAATTGTAGTTAATACTTTTTTGTCTATTTTTTATCTATTCTTAGTTAGTTCTTCATTAAGAGCCTGAAGATAATGTTATTTTAACTCCACATACACTCACACAAACTTTCATACATACATACATTTATAATATATTTTATAGGTGAATTATTATGACTACAATCTTACCTGATATTAAGTGTCGATGTGGGTCAAGACGGTGAACACGCTTAACCTAATGGGGCTTGGCTCTCGAGTGCAACTGCCGGAACACACCGATAGGTATTTGACGGCAGATTTTATACTTGAAGGTGGTAAGTAGCTAAATTGTTCTATTACCATGCTATGGCTTCATCACAATGTTCTCCTTCATAGAAAGCTCAAGCTTATTGCAGGGATTCGAACTACCAACAGAGCTATCATCGCTTCATTCGAGCTCAGGAACAAATGCTACACCTATAAACTTTAATAAAATAATACGTAGAAGTCTACTATTCTATATAATATTAGTTAAAAATAAAACAGTTTAGTAACAAGCAATCTTTTTTATATTGAACAGGTAGTCATTAAAAAACTCTGAATAACATATACAATATATCAATAAAAAATTTGGAAAGAGTTACAGTGCCTATCATAATAAAATCCTTACATTTTCTATAATGGCTGTGACCGACCAAACACTGCGTCAACAAGTGTGTGTAAATATAATAGTTAACGCGATTTAGTTTATCTGAAAAACATAATTTACACTTAAAAAAAAATCAAAGCAGTAATGAGGGCTGCCGGCTGTAGTGAAAACTATAAATAAACAAACAGTTGATTATTGTTGTAAAGAGAGTAATTGTTTGATCCTAATTAAATCTCGTAAATCAAAACTATTTACAGCACAATATGTTATACAAATAGGAACAGATATAGTGTGTACGTTGTCACGTCACGTGACCATGTGGATGACGACTTACATTAAATTACTTTCTATCCAATCCCTTCTGTAGAAGTTGTCACTTAAATAAACGTTAAAAAAAGTTTTCCTTAATCTAGAAGCTTCGTGAGACGTTAAGACCATATACGTTATGCTATTTACAATTCGTTATTATCGAGTGTAAAAAAAATCTTATAGAAGTTTTCACTTTAGAAAACATGTTTTTTAAATTATATTTGTTAGACCGATTTCGAAACATAAAATTCGGACGTGTTTAGAACTGTGCAGGTTTGATGAATACATTATGTCACCTTCGAGAGTGGCAGTTTTATTTTTTATCGACTCGGGTTTGTGGCGTAAATCTTCTCTGTAACGTCGGCTGAGGGTGGAAAGAAGGGGAGGGGAGAGTTAAAAGCGTTCACTCATGCCATCGAACGGAGGGCGACTTGTATAAGTGCGACGGTTTTTACCGATCGAAGTTTTCCTATCACCGAGTCTGTCACAGGTGTTTGTTCGCCGTAACTAATCATCTAAGTACTAGATCGAGATTAGATTAATGAATCTGTCTACGAAGATTTCTACATAACACTGCAACTGAGGTAAATTCTAAAATCGAAAATCTGCAGCCAAATACCTACAGCGATGTTCAGGCGGTTGCACACGAGAGCCAGTCCCTATATTAGGTTTAGCGTGTCCGCTATATTGGGCCACATCGTCACTTAACATCAAGTGAGAGTGTGGCCATAACGGTAAACTTATAAAGTATTAAAAAAAATACATTTTTTATGGAAACTATAATCGCAGGGTACGTGTTGTTGTTCATCTCCTGCCACGCGGTGACTCTAAAACTATTTGGGAAAATTTTGTCGAAATTTGTGACGTTAATGTATTGGACGTAACTATATATTATACTTTGTAACATATAGCATTTTGATTACCTAATCAAATGAAAAGGTACCTCAAACATCGTGATTAAAATTTAATACGTTATTGTATATGAACTCGTTGGTTATTCGAAAAAACTGTTGTAGTGTTAATTCTAGATACTTAGCACACTAATATGCAGAAAGTTGAAAATTTATTCAAGCGCACGAAGTAGCTGGCTCGATTAATATATTAATAAATATGACATTACTTTTCGTTATATAAATTTAATTGATATTGTAAAAGTAATAAGGTAAAATTTTATAAAGAATTTAAAAACTGTAGATTAGAAAAATACTTTTGTTTAAATCTCTCGCATTTGGAGACGGGTCTGCAAAACGTCTCTTCAATGCTCTGGATAGGTTACAGTCAGGTGTTGACTGCGTTGTGCCTCAGCTAGATCAGCGGTCCCACACTCTTTTATGCTCACCAGCGATGTAGGACAATGTAAGCTAGCACTACCGGCGACGCATTCATGGATTGGTTAGTGGACATTCTTTACCTGTAAAGTCATTTATTTGCCAGCTCGATATACTATTCGTTGATTTCAAATCAAATATATATCTAATTTTTATTCAATTGGCAGTAATTGGGGTTTCAGGGCTAAAATAAAGTTTCTCTTAGGAAATTATGTTCTGATTACCGATGTCAACTACCCAACTGGATATCATTATATTAACAACGTAGTTATCAATCATGGAAATTGACGTGAATACATAATGTATATCGAAAACGGATTGTATATTAATATCATAGTTGAGTATAAATTTTTGCTGTCGCGGGCTGCACAAATATTGGCCGCGGGTCGCATGTGCCTTTCGGGTCGCAGTTTGCCGACCATAGGTTTACATGTTGGTAGATATACTGCGACGCTACAGCTGCCCATGTATATTGTTTACTATTCCGTTTGATTGTTTTGTCTTATTTCTATAACGGAACTCATAGGGTTGGCTTCGTAATTACAAATTTGTGGTAAATTATATCTCGATACTTATCTATGCCACACCATGAAACTGTGAAACAGTGTTTCCTTTTTACGATGTCGAGTCCTTCAAGCGTATCAGGCAGAGATCAATGCACGCCAGTATGACAGCGGTGCTTAGCGATTGATTTTTATCCCACTTTTTTGCTAATGGGCAGCAAAATGGTAGACGATCAATCTGATGGTAAATGGTTACCATCGCCTATGGACAGCCGCAACACCAGAGGTATTACAGCCATGTTTCAATCTCAACGGAAAAGGCCGGTTTTCGTTTACTAATCCGGAACACAAAGGCTCATTCCGAACCTTTAACCGTCCGAGGATAGTCGTTAACCAGTTGGGCAATAACCCTACCATCAAGCTGTGATGGATCAAGGATTATATGGTTAACCGTAATGACCAAATTAAGGTGGGGCCAAGAATCGTCAGAACCTCGTCGGTTACTCGGCAGGTTGCTCCGCGCGCAGATGAGGTTAACATTGCTTTTACATTGTACTGGACTTAAATCTACCTCAATGACGATAGTTTGCTTTGCTTAAATAAAATAAAAATCTAACCTAATCTGCGACGAAGAGCCATCAGAGGAAGCAATCTTTATGTAAGCATCTACATTGAAATAATCTTCCATGTGACAAATTTTAATATATTTGAGAAGAACATGTTTATTTTTCGATAAATTCGTACATCACAGCTGATGTCGTATAAAACGTAGAATCACATAAGAATCAACTTTAGTCTAATCGTCTAACTTAAACACTTTCTATGTAGTCCCTCGTAGTCTTCCTGCACTAGGTACACCTATAAGAAAACTAAAAGATCTCACTATCATCTAATAGAGTTTGAACTTTTCTCATTAGTTCGCTCTGTTTAAAGCCAACAATGTTTCTACTGACGTAAGAAAAACACCGAGGTAAGAATTAAACGTTTCAGTTGGAAGTTTACATAAACATGAAGTGAATAATATAAGTAGTATGGACGTCAACTTCTAATATATGTATTTTTTTATTTTACAGCAACATGTGTTTGTGTTTATTTGTGGATCACATATATTATTGTCCCGTATGGGAACTAAACCAACTTACGCGTTAGCGATTTGACAGTCTAAACCGCTAGACCAACCCTCTTTGTGGTCATTTCTAGGTATTATTTTCTATATCCTTGTATACAATAGCCGAACCTAAAATATCACTCCATTACATTTTATATGGTTAAGTTTAACACCAAATCAAAACATCATCATAAATACTATTCGACATTCCTTTTGTAACTTTTACAAAAACACGTAAGTTTCTTCTTAAATTATACATTTCTAAACGGCCTTGAATCAATTTGCATTAACCTTTCGTCTAACATTCCATACGGCCTTCAGAAAAAAAAACATTCATAATGGATTATTCACGCAAAAATAATTACGTGTAATAATAAATCTTAATAATAAAACCGCTTAATTGATTCTGACATTATATTTTTAACGAGCATTCATTTATTATCTGTGGCAACAGAAATCCCACTGAGCACTAAAGATTAGACCCAAAAGTGATTGTAATACACGGAGGTTGTGACTGGTCTTTACTGAACAAGTCTGCGTTTGACAATTAACTTTCAACATAGAATGGGTTTATCTAGACAATTCTCCTTACCATACGTTTGAACTTATCATGCGATTCAAACTAACGTTTGCCATGAGGATGTCGGCGTGCGCTTACAACAAACCCGAACGAAGTATGGACCCAAATTAATAATTGTTTTGTAAAGGCGCAATTTTTAATATAAGGCCTTTTAATTTCAAACTAAGAAAGTTTGTATCATGTTAGGTAAACAGGGGTATACTATCTTTATATATAACAATTTTGTGTCACGATGTTTGTCCGCGATGAACTTCTAAACTACTGAACCGATTTTAATCAAATTTTGTACACGGCGTGCAGTTTGATCCAACTTGAGAGATAGAGTACTTTTTATCTCGATGAGTGATCATAACGCGATAGATGACGCTGTAGTCGATGTGACTGACTACTCGAAAAGGCAGAACAAGGTCTGACAGGTCAGCTTGTATGTAATAAGTTTATATACACTTTAAACTCTATATAGACAAATGACAATGATGATCTTCACACAAAGGACCGTCGCGGGTTGGAATCGAATAAATAGTAAGTACTTGCAGCTACTACATCATGATGATTATTCCGATATATACATATATATTAAGATCTCGGCAAAAATCACTGATAAACGTAAATTATAATGAACTGTATTTATAGAAAACTCGCCGCCAGAACGCAATAGTATCCAGAAGTTTGGTCGTTGTAAATAAATTTGATTTATGTTTCAGGACTTGACCAGCCGTGTGTCAGCAGGACGATTGGTTCTGAGAACTTAGTATTTTAATTTGAAGCGATAACAAAGGAAATTAAAAAAGAATCTACTGCAATGATTATTTATTAATAATTATAATTAAACTATTTATAATGAGTTCATACAAATAGTTTAATTAATATGTTATTTGTATTTACTTATATTTAAATAAACAAAATTTTAATAAATCCAAACTAATCTGTCACCAAGGTAATTCAGAGTAAAAGTGTATACACATGTAAATAAACATATCCGCTTCGAATGTGGCACTAATTTTACACCAGTTTGCACATCCAAATCTTATTGTCGCGTCAGCGTTCAAGGAAGCATGCGTAATAAGTTCTTTACTATAAAAAGTAGCCTATCATTGATGAAGCGAAGATAGTTCAGTGGTAGTGTGTAAGCATACCGCGTCATAGGACGTGAGTTCGAATCCAACCACCTACGATGAGCTTGAGCTTTCGGTAAAGGAAAACATCGCGAGGAAACCATAGAATGATGATGGGGCTTTTTCTGATGGACTGTTGATTAACTACCACCCTCAAGTTGGTAATCTGCCATCAAATACTAATAGGTGCCTTTCGGCAGGTAAACGTGTGAGCCAGTCCTTCCAAAATAAAGGCCGGCAACACATTTGCGATTCCCCTAGTGTTGTGGGTGTCCATGAGCGGCGATGATCACTTACAATCAGGTGACACGCTTGCTGGTTTGCTCGCTATTAGATAAAAAAATCACAGTCTCCAAGGTACCATCTATCTTTAAACCAAAATTCATCATAATCGCTTCAGCGGTTTAGGCGTAATAGCGTACCAAACAAACAAACTGACTTTCGCATTTACAATATTAGTGAGAATAAGAATTGGTTATATTAGTCAACACTAGTTTACAATCAAATTGTAAGATATACTTGCCCAATGCAATATAATTCGTTATAATTTTTATTTCGAGGCAACAAATAAAACTATCTTCGGCAGGGCTCGGTTTCGTTAAATTGATAAACAATTTAATTTGTTTATATTAATTCGCTACGTTTAAATTCTCAATTAAACTAATTAGGCGAGGCAGTTTTCTAATTGCGTCATGTTCGAACGTACGACCGTACTCGAAGTGAGTTTGAAACCGGAATTTTGTAAACCGGTGCGTAGATCGTAATATTTTTTAAACTGTTGTAGTACTGACGTGGAATATTTTTAAATATTGATTTATACATACTGGAACTTATTAATTATAAAAATTGTAGTGATTAGAAATTATAATGAGAAAATATGATTTGTTTATTGAAGTGTATTCGGTAATTGAACGATAATTGACAGTAAAAATTCGTTATTCATGATAAAATGTCGTTACATGCGAGAGAGGAAATATATAACGTAGGGAGCACAGAGAGAGCTTGTATATCTAATTTACAGTTTAGGTTACCAACGGCTCTCTTCTGTGCTATCCTTTTTAAGAACTTACAATTCTTTTACTTTTTTCTTAACCTAACTTACTTTAACTAAACATAAGCTCTCAGGTATACCCGGCAGGTACGTATGTGTGACTAACCCGGTGTGAACCAGCAATACCCACTGGATTCTTATGATAACTTTTGTAATGCATTTACTACCTGTTGGGAATGATTCTAGTAGTAGTTTGAAGCAATGATAGCTCAGTGGTAGTGTGTAGAAACGCCGCGTTATGGAACGTGAGTTCGAATCCAACCACCTATAATATGCTTGAGCTTTCGCTGTAGGAAAACACCGTGAGGAAGTCATAGCATGGTGGTAAGGCTTTTTCTGATTCCCTCGGTGTTGTAGGTGTCCATGGGCGGCGGTGATCACTAACCATCAAGTGACACGTTTGCTCGTTTACCCGTATTACATAAAAACCGAAACGAATTCCCCTCCTACTACCAACAAGGTCGGCGGAGGAGGCAGATAATGCTG
This sequence comes from Actias luna, assembly GCA_039707435.1. Lineage (NCBI taxonomy): Eukaryota > Metazoa > Arthropoda > Insecta > Lepidoptera > Saturniidae > Actias > Actias luna. The sequence continues at coordinate 17,810,255 of JAZHAC010000001.1, read as the reverse complement.
GACGACCTCTAGCATTGGCCTGCAGGCGGAAGGCGCGTAGCACACACAGGCCCGAGGTGAGTTGCATCCTATCTACCATCTTTGACCCCCCCCAGATTATAGAAGTTGGCCCTTGTTGAGGGGCCTAAGTCTGTCGGGGAGCAGATGCAATGTGAAGACAGATTCTGCTCCCTGTCCCAATAGGCAATAGAAGAACACCGTGGGGTTTTAGTGTGTATTACTCCCACTTATTTATTGTCCCACTCAGCGAATAATATGGTGATATATACAAACTAAAGTATATTGAATACTAAGACACACAACTAGTGGGGCAGGATTTATACAATCTCGGCTAAATAGTATTATTCAGTATTTGTCGCTAGTCAAAAATCCCTTGGATGCGATATGTTTTTTCCTTTTATTGCATTAAAATTACACCTGCTTATGGAGTAGGTACGCGGGTAGGTGTCACTCGTCTATACCATAGAGGATATATCGTCTATACCACACGGTATTGGTATTTCAATACCATAGAGGAATAAAACAGATTCGCTTTCTAGTTTCGTAGAAATTGTTTAAATTATTTTACTAAAACTCTTTCCGATTTCAATTTTCATTCAAATACAACTTTTATAGATAAATGTAGTTAATAATTTTGAATCAAGTGTATTTTTCCTTATAATCCATGGAAACGACTTTTCTGTATTCTGTAAGACAGTGGACACGCTAAGCCTAGTGAAAGAATTCGTTTTCGAGTTCAACTGTCGGAACGCACCTATAAGTATTTGGCGGCAGATTTTCAACTTGAAGGTGGTAGCTAACCATATGGGCATAATAAAAAATACTACTAACGTGCTATGAGTTCATCGCGATATATTCCTTCACCGAAAGCTCAAGCGAATTGCAGGAATCCATTGATCCGGCATTCGTGCCCATTATCAATTCAACCGTCGTCACTTCATCAAGCACTTCAAGCTATCCAAGTTTCAAGTTCAAAAACTGCCTCCAAGTACGTATAGGCGTGTTCTGGCAGTTGCACTTGAGAGCTAGTCCCTACACTAGGCGTATACACTATGTTGGGCCACATCTTCACTTAACGACAGGTCTAGCTGGTCTAGACAGGTCTGGCTAAGGCCATAAAAAGGAAAAATTACATTGAACATTTCTCTGTACAGAGTAGAGTTTATTACAACGCTTAAAATAATTATGAATCTAGATCAATCAGAAGAGAATCAGTGAAGAAATAGTCAAGAATTATGTTCATAATAGAAATAATGATCAGCCGTAACGTGTTCAGACACTATTTTGTATACGTGAGTCGCATTGTTATTTAACATTAAATGAGTTTGATATCATTCACAAAACTACAGAATTAAAAAGACATTAAAAACCTCGTAAGCGCCAATAATCCTAAAAATGTTTTATTTTGTAACCTACAAAAAAAAATCCATCAAAAAAATATATGTATATATATTCTTGATTCGATTAATAGGATCGATTATAGGTTATACGACGTTACGGCTACTTTTTTTGTAAACGTCATAAACACTTTTTAATATGCAATAAAAATTTCTCCTGTAAAAAGTACAAATTTTCGCTTACGATGTTTCACCTGAAAAGGCTCGAAATGACGCAGATTGGGTAAAATCGCTTGTATATTCGTAATTATGTGGCTACTAAACCGATTGAACAATAGATATCATATTAATATAATATTATCTTTCTACGCAACGGCTCATAGCGATTCAAAACTTTGCTATACTAGCTGTGCCCGTGACCCCGATCGCGTGGAACTAAACATTATCTAATATATTTTGCCCGTGCTTGTAACTTCTTTCAATACAACATTACTCCTATTAGTGGTATCGTGATCTTAAATATCTTTCTTCCTTCCTCAATGATTGCTCTGTCAAAACAAAAATATTTTTTCAAATCTAACTGTTAGTTGAGATTGGCGTGATCAAAGAAACAAATAAACAAACTTTTCTATTTTTTAATATCGGTATGGATATAGATTATAAAAAATAAAAAAAACAACGTCCACCGGCCTAGCTAGTTGATCTATTTTGGAATAACATTAAAAGGTTTTTTAAACGTCCTGTTAGTGGATAAAAGCCTCTATAGCATAAAAAAGTTACAACTTTATCACAACCCTCGTTATCGAAGTATCGACAACTTCAACGTCGGAGAACTTCCGTTAAAAGTGTGTGTTCACTTCTTCCTGTTACTACGAGAACCCTCGACGAGCGAGTATAGAATTAGTTTTAATAGTTTTCGAGTATGATAACAGTTTTTTCTTTTGCAAATCTTTGTAACTATATTGTAAATTATCAAATTAAAGGAACTGAACCTGGTAACAAAGAAAACCATAATTTGAGTATAGTCAACATACTTTTTTTTACGGAATAGGGAGCAAACGAGTAGTGTCACTTGATGGTGGTAAGTGATTACCGCCGCCCATGGATATCCACAACACTAGGGGAGTGGCGGGTGCGTTACTGGCCTTTATAAAAGGGACTCGCTCTCTAATGCCACTGCCGGAACACACCTATTGCTATTTGGCGGCAGATTATCAACTTGAGGGTGGTAGGTAACCAGGCGGGTTTTAGAAAAAGCCCTACCACCGTGTTATGGTTACCTCAAGATATTTTCCGAAAGCTCAAGCTTAAGCTCAAGCTGAAGGTGGTTGGATTCGATCTTACGTCCCATGACGCGGCGTTCCTACCCGCTACCACTGAGCTACCATCGCTTTAAAATTACAAAATTTTCGCTGGACCTTGGTCTAGCGTTTACGGGTTTTTAATTTTAATTCATAAATATTTAGTATAAGGTTCAATATTGAGTATATATGGCGTCGTTAAGAAAATATATTTATTTATTTCTTTATTCTAACCACATACAGACACTAACAGCTTAGACAAGATATATTGTATCTTGGTTATCTGTAATTAAAAGCTAAGATATTAAATATACTAAGAAACTGATTTATATATATATAATTAATTATCTATAAGTAGTTTTTTTTTGCGTAGGGGAACAAAATTATTTTTAATAATATGGAATATGCATTTTAAATTTCCATAAAGATACTAAGCGCTCTAATAACCCTGCCTTTAAATACACAACCTTGTTTAAGATTTTTATGAAGATTACAACAACAGTAAGTAGTTAGGCTTAAATTATGTGTATACAGTAATTTTATTAATAAAATTACAACGATAAAACAAATAATTTTAATTGAAGAAACTTTTGACCGGTACTAAGTCCTTCATGGTATGGTTTCTATTTGGATTGAGAAACAAATGGTATTTTAAATTATATCATTTACTAGCTGTGTGCGAGACGTCGTTTGTATATACCTGAGAACTATCTATTCATATTCGCCCGTTTTCCTAACTTTTTTTAATACAGCCTTACCCCTATTTTTTAATAACGTGATGTTATATATCCTAAGTCTTCCGCAATGGTTACTACTCTATTACGTACAATAAGAGTTTTGGAAATCCAACTGATAGTTCCTACGATGAGCACCTTCAAGCAAACTTTTCCGCTTCATAATAATAATATAGGTTATTGACATTTGTTAGACGTAGTTCGGTTATTGTACATGAATAAACTGGATTATAAATAATAACTGAAAATACGAATTTTAATTGACCACAAAAACTTCCCGGTCAGTGGTAACGAGGGAGCCGTCATTTTGTTAGAACTTTGCTTGTTGTTTTATAAGATTAATCAAATATTCCATCGACGTAACACTGACAGCACGGTGTACAGACATACGTTGCAATTAAGTAAAAAGTAAAAAGGTGCTTCCTTTCTCATCATTTCATATTTTTATACAAATAAGTGAATGTAATCATATCTATTGTTCTTGTTTTTATAATATTTGATGCGGCCAGTGTTGAAAGTATAATAACATAATTATCATCAAAAAAGATATGTAAGAATGGCCGCCGGAATACACGTATGTGCTTTGAAACTGACAGTACGGACAGTGACATTGGCAAATGCTTCCGCGAACCCAAAACGAAAAGAAGAGAAAGAACTGTCAGTAGCAATAGGTTAAAAGATGCCCTACAATACAAACGCACAACCGTAACGAAAGTCTTATCTCTTAATAACATATCATTACGAAATCAGCTCGTTTTATGCGGACCACTGCGTGTAAGTGATTGTACGGATTTTCACAGTCGACAGACTGACTGAGAAAGTAATCTAATGTATTCTACGAGCATCAAAACTCTCTGCAGTTGGTTTTTTGCGGTCGACACATTCGGCTGGGTTAATTCTGCAATGCGAATACCCGTGCCGAAAACTTACAGTCTTGTTTGCGAATGCGAATTTAAAATGTGCTTGATATTAAAATGGGGCGAATTTATTTTGACTCATGTATTATTCGGTGATGGAATTTATGACTGATATATATGAATAAAACGCATACTTATAATAATTAAACAGTAATAATTGACTTAAAGTTAACGTTTAATTGCCATCGCCTGAGTGTTTGCTCTTTGAATCCACGTTTGGTCATATTCTATAATTGAATACGTTTGCTTTATTTTTGAGAGAAAAGACATAAGTTTTCACGCGAATAGTCAAGATAAACAGACGTATTATATATAGGACAAAAAATATTTAAATGACATATTGTTTTAAAAAAATCGTTTGCATTTTTACTATATAAATGTAACCAAATAAGTATGGATTCGATAAATAAGCACTATGGTGATATAATCTTAGAGTTATTAATAGAAATCATCACTGTAGGATAAATAATCGAAAATTGAATACGAGTGTTATATTCGAAATGTTTGTAAATAAAATTAACAAAATAAAATGATATTAAAAATTTTAATGATTTCAAATAATTTTCTCCACATTAGTTAATAAATATAGCTTTTTTTTTTATAAAACGTTGCTTTTACAGCAGAATAATATTTCGAATTAATTTAGAATTTCGAATGTATTATAATTTATTTATTTTTAGAAAATAGCTTTTAAAATGAGCGTGTTAGCGGAATTATAATATTATATATTATTATATATACATAGTATATACATATAATCAATCGTCGTTATATTTAATAACCACAAATGGTTTGTGACCCCAATTTCACTTGATGTCGATTACGATGTGATGCCAAGTGGTGGATACATTAAGTTTAGTGGAGGGACTGGCTCTCAATAGCAACTGCTGGAACGCATGTACTGGTGTTTGTCGGTAGATTTTTAACTTGAGGGTGTTAGCTAGCCAGTTGAGCATTAGAAAATCCCTGACGTTATGCTATGGATTCATTACGATATTTTCCTTCACCGAAAGCTCAAGCGTCTCAACTGACGTTCATTGGCGCGGCGTTCTTACACACTACCACTGAGCTATCATTGCTCCGAAGGTTATATAATATTTTTAACATATTTCGAACTTGGGACAATACATTCCGTAAAATACTGGATTGCATAACATCACTATTATTAAATATATTGAAGCGACGAAGGCTCAGTTGTAATCTGTATGGACGCCGCGTCAATGAACATGTGTTCGAATCTGTCTGTAATGAGCCTGAGCTTTCGGTGAAGGAAACAACCTGAGGAAACCATAGCATGGTGTTAAGGCTTTTTCTAACGCCCAATTGGCTAACTACCACTCTCAAGTTGAAAATTTACTGCGAAATACCTCCAACAGTTGCACTTGAGATCCTGTCCCTCCACTAGGCTTAGCGTGTCCACCATCTTGACCCATGTGGTCACTTACCATCAGATGAGATTGTAGCCATAACGCTAAACCTATAGAGTAAAAAAATATATGGTACGTCTAGACTCCGGTCTGTGGTATTGCATTCTGGGATCAGCTGATCTGTTTAGTTCAGCAAGTAAAGCTCTCCGTTCGCGTAAATAGTACTCGACAGTTAATATTGCATAGTACAATATTTCCGCGTCTTAATGGCTCAGTACAATTCCATAAGATTAGTTATGATCTATTAAGACTAATTTATTTTGAGTTTGTTTTCTTTCGGGTCCCGGTAACAGCTCATTTTTTTGTTAGGATATTTGCTGTTATTTTGTGGGGCCATTTCGCAGCGATCATGAGGCAGCGAGTGCAAGGGTGTCAGAGAGGCCGAAATTAGGCTTGGGCTGCTGTCGGAAAAACGAGAAATGACCGCGGTACTAGCTAAACTAATAAGCTAATTCATGGAATTATACTATGTCACAATGGCGCAGAACGATTGCAATATGCAGACCTGACTAGCCCTATCAAATGCTAGAGAATCGCGCGGGATAATTTGACCTATATTGTAACTATTCTGTAGGAATACAATCGAATATGATCACGGAATTGACAATTCTGACTAGACCAAAATATATAGAATTTATATTCTAGGTACTGTCCAGGGGTAGTAAGATTGTGGGTAGTAGCTCAAGCTGAGGTTCGGTCACTTATTGGTACTCTTGAGCAGTAGCCTCTTGCAGTGCCCGCACTATGATAGGGGGCAAGCCGAGCATGTACCCGGAGTGTCAAAATTCGGGGTGCCGCGGTAACCGATTGGTTGTGAAAAATTGTATCGTAAATTTCACCCGTAAAGACAAAATTTACGCATACCAGTACCTTTGTTAGCTAAACAAATTATATCGTTTATGTAGCGCATATATTGATACTATATTCAAATTTCTAAAGGGCGCTGCTTAAACTTATTTTAACATACGGTGCTATCGATATACGGTAATTCACGGAATTTGTCTTTTTATCCGGAGCAATGTAATCGCTGGAGAGGATGCATTCGCTCCAAAATTTAGTCAAACTTGTAAAAGCGCCTTAGGCTAATAGCGGATGCCATCATGAAAAAAAAAAAAAAAACTCTCGTTGTTTGTCCAATTGTAGAGAGACCTGCAGGCTAGCATGAGAGTTACGACTTCTAATTAATCACTAGGATTATTTTAAATAATAAGTATTATTTACTATACTATATTCATCATTATTCACACTGTTGTAACCGTATCGTGTTATGAAAAAATATGATCAAGGAAATGTTATTTATATGAAATAAAGACGTAATTAACTGCATTAAATTAGTCTTCTAAAAGTTCATATGTAAGTAGAATTTTGATTGTTTTTGCAGTCAGGCAATGGTAGTTTTCCTATATAGGAATTGTGTAAAGTGCATACTTTAGATGAACAGGACGTCGATGTAAATATACCGGGGCGATTTCAACAGTTAATTGTTATTATTTTATTTTATTTATACATTTTATTGCATCTAGCAATGGTTTACCACAGAAATCAGTTTAAAAATGCAGTATCTGGATGTTAAAATTATCAACGTGTTTGATGTCCGTATATTCATTGATTCGTATTCGATAAAAGTTTATTCATGGTATGTGGTTGTTGTTTATACAAAAACATGTGTACATAATATAGAAATTTAAATTTCTATTGTATTTGATTCCAAATACGAATATTTTTATAAAGTGAAATCTAAAAAAATCGGGTTAATGACAAGATTATCAAATATATTGGTATCGAATCAGGTAGTTTCGAGATAACTTCATTGAAATGTTTATTAAGGATTTATTTGAATTATATATTAATAAAACTTAAGGTCAAACATATTGCAGGTTATTAAATTAAAAAACCTTGTTTGACTTATCTATAAATGAAAATTAAAAACATAGTAATAAAAAACAGAACTTATAAAAATAGAATTCGTTTTGTGAACAAATGATTCTGTGAAATACACTAATGCTTTATCTTTTACAAAAATAATAATGTAAGATTTAATATTAACATAGTGTACTGTATTTATTGAATAAAACTTCACACTCAGTAATATTTTCCTTTGGCATATACTATATTTATGCTTACTAAGAACAGTATTATTAAAAATAACTCGTGATATTCCGAAATAAAATATTCCGGAATGTATACGTTACGAAGGATATTATGACTGTTTTAACAAGTGAGTTCATTTCCAAATACTGTCAATTCTGTTCGGTTTTGTAACGCGTATTACACACGCGGCATGGTTCATATTAAATTTGGATTAGGCTAGAAGTTTATGGTATCTTAAACCATCTACCATCAAGTTTATACAATGATTTCATAACAGGATTTTTATTAATGATAATTTTAAAATAGCGAGATAGCGGACTGTGAAATATTTATTAACGTATTAATTATAGTAAGTAAATTTATTATATTTTTTTATTTTATCTTGTTTATGTAATAACGCCTAATTAATTATAGATTTGTGGAAATCTGGATTATATGAAGTTGATGACTGTGAGCTTTTAGTGATAGAACATTTAATAATTATATTAATATTAATTCTTTTTTTTTGCAGTATGCTGGTGAGAAAAGGCAAGCGACAGAGTCTAAGGTGGCGTGTCGAATGCGTTCCGCGCCGGCCGTGTACCTCGCCGAAAAGAAAGGACTGTATGTATAGCTGTTAAATAATGACGATAGTTGCGCGCTGCGGAGTGAAATGCTCGTAGGGATGGAGTGTACGGACGAGATGAGCACTCTGCTATTTAAGAGCGGGTCGGCATGGCGAATGTCATCAGTTAACACGAGCTCCCAGCCACAGGAACATCTCCGGATTTGGAGTTGTTCTGATCAGTTACAGTTTTTGATTATCCTCGAGTAGCGTCGTCAGCATCGGAGCCGACTCAACCACGCACAATATGCGCGCGTTTGTGGTAAGCGAGCTTTGCGAGTTTCATTTCATTTTGTTCTATTTTACAATTTGGCACTTGCGATTATTTGATATTTTTCCTGATATGTTTCCCTTCTAGAAGAGTGTTTTGTGATATACCGTAGAAATATATCGAGGAGATGATATCATGGAAGTTGAAGTGAAGTGTTGTGATAACGGAAATTCGTAGGATGCCAAATCGTGAAATACCCTATTATAAGTGACATCGAAGTGGTGAATCGTGATTTAAATGTATACAGTCGTGAAAATTTTATTCGGGTTAAAAATCAAGCTCAAATCTAATGAGATAATTATTACAGCTTATATGCCAATCACTTACACAAGACATAATAGTTATGTTGATAATCGTAGAGATCATTTAAAATAGAGTGATTCAAAAGACAGAATAAACTAGACATTTAATTTTTTTTAAATCTAATAATTGTGTCAAAGTTAATAGACAAATTAAATATAGTTCAATAGTAAAGTTGTTAGATTGTAGAATGTTAGAATTTTGAACATCAAATTTTCATAGGCATAAACTCTAACTATGTAGATCACATTTGTACCGAAGGAACACATAATTATTATTCAGTTTGAGTTCGATCACGATTTCATTGGATCCATTACCACATATTACTTCGTGTCTAACTTAAAAGTAATTCCAGAATCTTTGCCACGAACGGTTCTAAATACATTATAACCTTCTTCAAATTACTAATTCGTATTACGTAATATGGATCATTCCACTATCTATTTAGTATTTAGTGAACACGGTCCAGTCCATCTTACATCACATCCGATTGTGTAGACACCGCATTATTACATTTCGGTCCACTTTCATATGCGGCACGTTCATTGCAAAATTTACTTGAACTATTAAAATTTTAATAATTAATTAACTTACGCTCGGCGAATTTACAATGCTCTGCCCTTTTACACGAATTAAAGGTATATTACATTATTGAGTTAATATCGTATTTTCTTAATAATATTCTATATCTTTTATTCGCTCTCGTTTAATGAGATGCGGTGGGTTGATGTATTAGATTACACAAGCTATTTAATACAATTCATCTATTACGTTATTAGTATAATCTCTTTCGCCGTAAGATCTGTTAATGAGTCGGTAATCAATTTTATATGAAGTGATTTGCATATTAATAATTAGCAAATAATAATTTTCTATACATTATTGATTGGTAATCCATGTAGTCATGGCAATATGACGATATAGTTAATTTACATCCTTAATTAGCTTTATATGTTTGTCTAATAGGATATTAGGATAAAGTATTAATTATTCAACATGTATTTGCTCGAAATCCGAAAAAATAAGTAACACCTTTATTATTTTGTCACAGTTACTCGCCTGTGTGGCGCTGGCCTATGGCCGTCCCGAGCCGCCAGTAGGCTACAGCTACTCTGCCCCGAGCACTAAATACTCATCGTCTGGAAGCTTCGGGGGCTCGTCTATCAGCGGTGGACATAGAATTGTCTCCATCGGTGGCCATTCCGGCGGCTCAATTGGTGGATTATCCGGTGGCGACCTTTCTTTCGGTGGCGGACACTCTTCGGGTGGTCTCTCTTTGGGCGGTGGCAGCATCGGCGGTGGTAGCATCGGCGGTGGCAGCATCGGTGGTGGAGTCAGTTTCGGTGGTGATTCTGGATTCGATGGCGGATATGCAGGAGGTTACTCAGGAGCCCCTCTAATCCAGAAGCATATCTACGTTCACGTGCCCCCACCAGAACCTGTCGAACAGAGAATTCCTCGCATCCCTGAAGTGGCTCCTCCTCAGAAGCATTACAAGATCATTTTCATCAAAGCCCCTACTCCTCCCACCCCAGTTGCCCCCATCATTCCTGTTCAGCCTCAGAATGAAGAGAAAACCCTCGTATACGTCTTGGTTAAGAAACCCGAAGAGCAGCCCGACATTATCATCCCCACTCCTGCACCCACTCAACCTTCCAAGCCCGAAGTTTACTTCATCAAGTACCAAACCCAGAAGGAAGGTGGTATTGGAGGCGGTATCGGAGGCGGTATCGGCGGCGGTATCGGCGGCGGTATCGGCGGCGGCATCGGTGGTGGTGATATCGGCGGTGGTGCTATCGGCGGTGGAGCCATCGGTGGTGGTGACTTGGGAGCAATCTCCCTCGGCGGAGGATCAGGTGGCGGCGCTGGTGGACACGGTGGAGCTGAAATCAGCGGCGATTTTGTCGTCAGTGGCGGAGACGAGGGTGGCGCAGAAGGTGGTCACGGAGGTGCCACCAGCACCCAATACGGCCCACCCGGACATGTAGCTGGCCCTCTTCACTAAGAAAATTAGACAGATGAGTGGCAAGATGATTTCTGCGTTATTTATTAATGCGCGACTTTGTCAGTCATCAACGATCGTGCTTATCACTATGAACTGACTGTCGAAAATATTCCCGACGCCTGCCACTATTAGTTTGAATGTCGCGGCAAACTCTCTGTACATAGTCAACCCTGTTTGCCGCTGTCACATCGCCGCATGTTCATCATCATACTTCATCGTCGCCACGCATTTCTACTTGTTATTAGTGCACAATGTTAATGTTGTTCGAAAAGGCGTTAAATATTTTACTCGCGACTGTTACGTTATTATAAAGTACCTTTTTTTTTTAATTTTTATAATAAAACCAAATGTGATGCTTAACGTTGTTTTTCGTTGCACGTTCACCCCGCTCCGAATGGGGAGTGTCGTTGCGTCATATCCGAAAGTAGTTGTGAAAGGCGGGTGTCCCGTGGTGAGTGAGGGCGTTGCGTCCGGCTCGCTTCGAGTCCTTTCTCGAGTTTCTGTTACGATTAGTTTCAACATAAAATTGTGAACAATCACAACCGCTGTTGCGCAACGCCAAGGACTGGTTCTGTGATCACTGCGTTCCACTGGTCACGTGTGCTCCACTCACCGGCGCGCTCTCATTAGCGTACTCTTAATTGACTAAACAACGAAGCGCTTCCGTACAATCTACTAGATTACCATCGTAGTTACGTAAGAAGCTTTTCGATTTATCAATCCTATGTGATCATTTCTTACGCATTAATAATCCGTTTCGCGTTCGTAATTTCACAATATCTTTGGGTTTACCTTCGTTATAATATATTTAGTCACGAGTTTATATAATGTTTTAAAGTGTTAGTCGCGATTTAGTTTTGAGGATTGACTCTCTGACTAAACTTTTTACCATATAGCAAGCAAAGTGTTATTTCAATTAAAACAATCTACTGGGAGAGAGATTAGAAGTCCATCGGAGGTTATCGGTATTTCGCCGGACTGTGGGACTCTTGACAGTTGAATATGGAATAATCGGTGCCAAAACGTAAAAAATAAGGGAGTTGCTGTGACGGTCTTATCAACATAAGTTGAAGCAATGATGGCTCTGTTGGTTGCATGTACGGACGCCGCGTTAAGAGGTGTGAGTTCAAATCCCTGCAATGAGCCTAAGCTCTCGGTGAAGGGAAACATCGTGATGTAACCGTAGCATAGTAGTATGGCTTTTCCTAATGCCCGTCTGGCCAGCTAACTCTTTCAAGTTAAGAATCTGCCGCTAAATACTTATAGTTGTGTTACAGCAGTTGCACTTGAGAGCCAATCCTTCCATTAGACTTAGTGCATCCACCATCTTGGGCCACTTAACATCATAGTATCCATCATTCAGTTAAGTGCAGTATCCACTTGAATTACTGGGTTACACCGGCTAGTGCTTGAACGCGACACGACCGACATCACACCTAATCTGTGGCGGTTGGGCTCTAGTTAGGTACAGATCTACCCAACAAACTACAAACCTTAAAAATGCAAAAAAAAGTTAGCAGAGAACAATGGAATCAAAACCGTTTCCACTTCGAATGGTCATAGTCCCGTCCCAACAAACAAGTTTAGTAGTTTTTCCATGATTGAGCGGCATTATAAATAAATATATATATAATCTATATATCAGTGCATAGTATATGTATAGTATATATGTTATATATATATATAAATGAATCGCCGAAATGTATGTACGCGCATTACTTCCGAAGGTTCGCACCAAATCGAATAATTCATTTTTTATTGTGTTCGTTATTTGTCAGGACAAGGTTTGTATAAAAAAGAAATAAACAGATTTTTTTGTTCAATCTTATAATATGCAAAGTAATGAGCTATGATAGCACAGTGGGTAGTGTATACCGATGCCGCGTCAAGGAACGTGGGTTCGAATCCGCATTATTAAAATTTCATATAATTAAACTACATTTAATTCAATGAAGTTATAAATAGGTTTCATTCAATCACTAAAATAAACGAATAACGGATACGATATTAGATATAGCCAGTTCTATTGATCTTAATAAATTGAAGTTGGAAGTTCGAATAGGATTAATTATAGCTAATCAAAATATATAAGCGATGATAGCTCAGTGGTAGTGTGCACGACTTCGCGTCAAGGGATGTGGGTTCGAACCCAAGCACCTACAATGAGCTTGAGCTTTCGGTGAAGGAAAACATCGTGAGGAAACCATAGCATGGTGGTAGGGCCTTTTCTAATGCCCGCCTGGGTAGCTACCACCCTCAAGTTGTAAACCTGCCGCCAAATACCAATAGGTGTGTTCCGGCAGCAGCACTTGAGAGCCAGTTTCTCCACAGGTTTAGCGTGTCTACCAACTTAGGCCGTATCTTCACTTAAGATCAGGTGAGATTATGGCCATAACGCTAAAACCTTAAGTATAAAAAAAAAAAAAAATATATATAAAAAAAAAACAAATCGGTTAAACCGTTTTTGAGCATTAGCGAGAATAAAGAACATCGATTTTAGGTGATACGTAATTCACCGGGTCAGCTAACAGATAATTAAGTTTGCAACACTTTACTTTAAAAATCTAATATCGCAAAGAAAATAAACATACTTAATTTTTATTTTATTGTCAGCAACAGTACAAAGAAAATTGCATCAGAATTCATTCAGTTTCTTTACAACAAAATTTTACTTTTATATCATATCCTGGAGGAAAACCCTTTCCCTTTATGAGTCAAAAACTATCATTTAGGTTAAGTCATAAAATTAGTTATTACACTTATAACATTTCAGCAAAATCTGTCAAGTAATTTCTTAGACGAAGTGAATTCTTAGAATTTCAAGTAAAACGAACAGACAAATAAAAATTGAAATTATTATTTAGTTAGTTGTAGTTTAGCTATAATTTAATTATTTTTACAATAAAAAACCAGACTTAAACTCTAGATTTTGACCCTACACAACTATACTATAGTGACAGGATGTAACATCAGGCATCTAGGTCACAACCAGTCACCGAATGAAACTATTTTTCAATCACCTATTGGTTACCAACGTCACAAAATAATACGTAGACTATTTATCACCTCAAATAATGCGCTTCGAAAGTGGCACTCTGATTTTGTGTCAATTGGCACACTTAAACGTCAATATCGCGTCGGCGTTCAAGGAAGTATGTCGTGCACCGCTTAATATATCAAGTGCCCTAAACTGAAAATGCCCTCGTGTTTAATCCCATATTATATAAACTATAAAAACAAAACTTCTGAAGGTCACGCGATTATATTTAATACATAATTATTAATATTTAGGTATATTGGACTTTTATGAAGTAAAATATATCCAACCGTAAAATTTTCAATTACAAAAGGAATCATTTATAGTTTCGACGATGCATAGCGATATATATATGACTCTTTTTCGCACCCAGTATATTAAACATACTATCTTACTTCCCCGTTCAGTGGAATATTAATATGTGCGCATAAGCGTGTCATTTGTTTTGGCCAAATATTATGAAGGTAACGTATCTATACTTTTGTAGTGGAATTGGTGTCAAAGTCTTTAAACAAAATTTCCCTTTACGAAGTAAAAAAATAAACATAAAAGATTCTGCTTATGGAGCTAAATAAATAACGGTTCCGATTACATAGAAACGAAATTCGACGTGAATTTGTCTAAAACTGTCAGACACAGAAGTTTTGATGGGATGGTATGTGGACCATGTTACTGAATACAATGATATCGGGACACATGGAAATAAAACACTATGACTGATTATGCATTTTCCGATAGACACGACGATAACCGGTACGATATATCTATTTTATAACAGATATACTCATATACGTAAGTTCGAATACATCTTCAATGAGATTGAGCTTCCGGAGAAGGAAAACATTTTAATGAAACCATAGTATGGTGGTAGGGCTTTTTTAATGCCCGCCTGACTAGCTACCACCCACATGTTAAAAATCTGCAGCCAAATACCTATAAGACTGTTCCAGCAGTTACACTCGAGAGCCAGTCCCTCCACTAGGTTTAGCGTGTCCACCATCTTCGGCCATATCGTCAATTACCATTAAGTGAGGTTACGGCCATAACGTAATCTAAGTATATAAAAAAATTAAAAATATATATTTCTTATTTTGTAATATAGATTATATGCTCCGAATCAATTTGAATTGGAAAGTCGGTTAGCGTTTCTTAATTTTTATTCATATATTCTACTAATAAATATCATACGATTATACACTTTGATAACTTATTTATGCAATGGAATAACGTTTCTATATTTATTTTCACCTTATGTAAGACCCACAATCTATATAAATATATATTTAGTAATCAAATATTCCTCTGCTCATTTCGGTTATTAATAACTCGTCCATAGTGCTATCTATCATATCATGTAATGTATGAACCACCTTCTCGATAAAAGAAATATATAACATAAATTTTATTTCTATCAAAGCGAAAGTGCATTTGTTTGTTTGTTACGCTTTCACGCATATACCGGTTAATCGATATTGATGAATTTTGGTATAGAGATAGACGATAGGTGGCCTGGAGACGGTTATAAGATACTTTTTCCCCAGAGACACTTATAGGAAGTTTAGCGAGGGATACACTTTGTATGAAACTTTTATTGCGTCATACGATTAGTTTCGAACTTTGGAGAATAATTATTTATCCTTATCATTACTACTTATTAGAAAACGTGTTGATTTCATATCATTAGATAGATAGATTAGATCATAAGACTTCTTAAAATAAAACCTCTAAAAATGTGAAAGCGCGTTTTGGAGTTTGTAATCAAATTAATATCTTTCCGTTCAGATTTGTCTGAAACTTACCTACTATTAATAATCTTCAACATTATAAAACAAGTAAACACATAACATAAATAGTGAATAAGTTTAGAGTTATGATTACAATCTCACCTGATGTTAAGTGACGATGTAGCCCAAGTTGGTGGACACGCTAAGCCTACTGAAGGGAGTGGCTTTAAAATGCAACTTGAGAGGTGAGCAGTTAGCCAGGCGGGCATTAGAGCAAGCCCTACCACAATGCTATGGTTTCATCACGATTTTTTCCTTCACTGAAAGCTCAAGTTAATTGCAATCGGATTTGAACTCAAGTCCCGTGACGTGGCGTCCGTACACACTACCAACTCAGCTATCATCGCTTCTTGTTTCATAATTTGTCAAAATTCGCAGGAACTTTATATTAAATTCAGCAAACAAAGTTGAACGCTACTATTTATCTATACAAGTAGTACAAAAGCTACACAAATCTCATCGTTTTAACGAACCTCATTACGGACATCGTTGCGTGTGAATTAAAAAATCATTGATATTCTGTAATGTCTAATCCGGAATATAATAAACTGATGACGTGTAATAATTTTCTGTTTAACTGTACTATTACTGGTAATGAACAGAATTCGAAAATGGTTAGCTAAATTTTAAAAATTAATATTATCGTAGTCATTTGTTAAAGAGTAAAAAGTAAATATAATTATCTAGTAACATTTGGTAACATTTTGAAATTGGTTGGCGATAACTTTTACTCTCGAAACAGTTCGACTATATACTGTATGTAAGCATGGTTGGTATGGCATTTATATACAATTAACGTTATATTTAATTTTTGTATTTCTTCTTCATATAAATTTTACATGAATCTATATTATAGTATTCTTAAAAAGGGATACAAATTTTCTCTTCACCTAATAATATATCGATTTACAAAATAGGCTTTTAAAGACAACCGAAGACATATCTTTATTTGTCAAACTTTCTGGAACAATTGTAATCGACTTATTAATTTAATATTTGTATAACTAGAAACAATGTGAAGAATTGTAACATTGTATGAGAAGCAATGTTGCCAGTTTAAGCGTCGGCAGAGTCCTGCGGGAGTCGCACCGAGTTACGACTGGAAGTGTTAAGCTCTCTTTAAAACTTGAAGTGGTCGTAATGCCAAATGGCAGTGAACTGTGTCAACTAACACATCTAACATAAAAGCTAAGTAAATTCAAATCTCATGGTATTACTGAACAAACATATTTTGTTTTTATTATAGGTATCTGGAAATTAATTTCATTACAATGTACGACCGAGAGTAGAATTAAATAGTTGAACAACAAAGAATTGAGATCTCGTAAAAATCTTCTCTTTTATATCTTCTATTATTTCGGTGTGAGAATTATTAAATTTACAGCATTTTTCTGTATTGTACATCCATTTCATTCAAGAATTATCTTACAACATGAGTCGTATGGATTTTCCAGATATGTGTCCAGGCAAATCTATTTCGTCTTTGCAGTTCGTTTGACAAGATCGATAATTTTACATTGCTGACATAAAATATTACCTTCTATTGAAATATTTCTTTCAATTGGTTGGTTTAGGTAATCACAGGTTAGTAATGAACTCTTTAATACAAACTAATAAATTGGAGAAATAAAGGTAGATGCAGATTATGTAAATTTTCATTCTACTTTTCTCTGTGGTATGTTCTTTATGTGACATATTTAGTTGCGTGCCTTGGCAGTAAAATCGACCCGTATGCCATTACAGCAAGTGGTATGCCGTACTCTTATGATGCCACGCCCATTCTGCTCTAAATAATATAATTTTGATATACATGGTCTAATTATATTGGTTTATTGTGATTCTATATAATGGTAGGACAGATTTTCTAAGCTCCATAAAACCATTTGAAAGCCGTATTTATTTTTTATCACGAAAATCATCTGATTAATTCAACTGTACGCCATAAATATGAAAGTTACGAATGAATAAACAACACAATAGACAGTAAGGTTGTTTGTTACTGTTTTTATATGTATTCATACATTTACTGTTTCTTACTATGTATAATAATATTTTAAAGGGCAACAGTTTAATCGTGTGAACGCGCTAGTCTCAGGAACTATCAGTCGGATATCAAAAAATATTTTTGTCGTTGTTAGAGCTTTATATTTATTGAGCTATTTCAGTGATTAAGGCTATTAAAGCCACGCAATAACAAATAGAAGCAAATCTGTATTGAAAAAGTAACAAAAAAAAATGGCCAAATATTATTAAATCATTTTGAGTTCTATTCGAACGGTGCCGCGTCTTTGAAAATCTTCGAAATTCGAAAGTGAGTTTGCTTGTTTATTTACTACGCTTTCACGCCTAAGTCGCTGAATCAATTATGAATAATATTGGTACAGAGATAGATGGGAACCTGAAGACGGTGATAGGTTAGTTTTTCTCGTGAAAAACTAATTGGAAGTGAGGAGAGGGATAAAGTTTGTATGACACTTTATATTGGATCATCTGATTTGTTTGACAAAAACAATATAAACGCGAGCAAAGCCGTAGATAAAAACTAGTAATATATAAAATTTCACATTCCAACTTTAGTTTTGAGCATTTGTTACGTCCTGCGAGTAAAGTTTATCGTTCGATAAAAGTTTGTATTGCGCTTCGTAAAAAGCCAAACTTGTCGTAAAAAACCAAGTTGTTTGTTACGCGCTACAACAACAAATTCATGAGCCATTCCTGACGCCCGCGCGCTTTCCACGTGCCACCGCTCGAACTTCGTTCAGTTGGATTAGCTAACAGATACAATATTCTATGCAAAGTTTAATATCAGACTTCGTAATAAAGTACGTGAACATATCACATATGTAGATACCATTTCATTATCTCGAGTCTGAAGTCAGTATTTGAAAAAAATGATCAAGTAATATTTTTATCCATAGGAAAATACATTTCTTTGACGGTCGATCACGTCAAAACTACTGAACTTATTGGGATTGGACTATGACCATTCGATGCGGAATTTTTTGTAAAACGTTCTTGAGTACTTAGTTTTTGGATTCTATTGTACTTTTGTTATTGGAACAAAGTTTTTTGTCGCACGGTACGGATGGAGGCTAGACAAATCAAAATGTAAGTTTTTTCCGTCGCGACCTATTCATAAGTGTGTTCTATATTGTACTATAGTTATGTTGTATAGAAAGATATAGCATGTATGCTATATGATTTGCCCAGTCATAGGAGAGCGCTTATCGGTTCAAGACAGCCAGTAAGTTTTCAACGTCTGTGCAGATATAATATATAAACGTCATATGCGTCAGCCGTTTCGTAGCGTATTGTTATATGTATTACAATGCATTAGATTAATTGAATAATATAAATTAAAATGTTTATTTTCATAGCTAAAAAAATATATTAATGACAAAATTAGCTACCATTTCTTTAATTCATTAGTTATCTCGGCGATGAATTTAATTGCTCTCAGGCACTAGTAATTCATTTATTTGTATTTGTTAATCAATAATATATTACGTATATCAATAATAATATACTACGTAAAGAATTTCGTTTCAACCGAGTGTTCCACGACACTGACTGTAGCGGGCGGGTGACGGCCAGTTACTGTATCTATATATATAAAAATGAATCCCTTTTTCCCTTGGTCATCGCATTACGCGTGAACGGACGGAACAATTTCACTAATAATTTTTTTGTTGTGTTAGTTATTATCAGGAGAAGGTTCTTATGAAAGAAGAAATTAGGGAAATTGAGCGAAACATAAAAAAATCGGTATATATATGTATATATATACATATATTTATATATAAAAATGAATTTTCAAAATGTATGTACTCGCATAATTTCTGAACGACTGTACCAAATTGAATAATTACTTTTTTATTATGTTCGTTATAATTGATATTTATAAATAGCTGGTTTAATAATAATCTTCTTAAAATAAAATAAATATGGATAATTATAAAAAAAGTTGCTATATTAAAAAACAAATATTCTTTGATGTAAACTGCTATTGGATTATTATGAATAGACTTAATGTAATAAATAAACACACAATTGTTCGTGAAATAAAAATCTAAACATAGAATTTTCCCGTCTGAACTTTAAATATTTTTAAATATCATCAGAAATATTAAATTAATGTCTACAAAATTTCAGCAGTTATTTTTGGCTATGCTGTTGGAATAAACTTCCCGTAAAACCCATAAACTTCCGGTAAAAATCTTAGTATATTAGACTACCTTATGCATCCAACTTCGTTCGAATTTTTACCGTTATCCGCACCAGATCATAAAACCCGTTATTAGTCGATGTCTACATCGTAAACATATACATGCCGAATTTTAAATCAAACAGTCAGTGACTGATATTTCGCCTATACATGTATAGTTTATCCGACTAACCTACAATCCAAATATCAATATCCCAAACCCAGCGGTGAACTATCTACAAATTATGTTCACGAGAGAAGGCTTTGCTGTTTTGGTTACCTTATCGCGTTCCGGTCAGGAACGACATTCGATATTTGGCACAGAGCCAAAAAGAAGTTACTTCAGAGTTAGGGCTACCATAAAGACCATACCGACATTTTATTTGGAATGTGTTTGTATTAGTAAGAAATAATAACTTAGTACTCTTCAAGGGCTTCCGATGGCACTTAAAACTAAGTAACTTAAGTTAAATATATTTTTAAAATGATAGTCTCCGTAAAAAAAAATAAAAAAAATGTATACTTTAAAATTATTTACATTGGTCTCGTCGTAACACGATTTATTACTACGAGCAAGAATGATAAATATGTTTTGCATCGTTTCAATTTTTTCCCATCTATCGCATGTCGGATTACAGCCGGGCACGGAGTAGGGGTAAAATGAAAGGCGCTTGGCAGAGCATCTAAGGCCAATTGATGAATCAATCAATCAAAGCCAATCAGCAGACCGTGTAGTGTATATCTTGTCATTCTTGTATACTATTGATAAAAAACTTTCGTTTGCATCGTGGTTTCATGAAACCATACGATGTGTTTTATACGGTCTTTCCTTTATAAGTTTTTCTTAGAAGAGATAAAACTCATGTGGTGAAATAAGTAATGAATATTAATGTTGAAAGATGGACAGGAAGAGGAAGACCAAACAAAAGATGGATAGAGTGTGTAAGGAAGGAGATGAAAGAAATGGGAGTGAATGAAGGGATGATGGTTGATAGAGATTTATGGAAGAGAAAATGTATTGCGCCGACTCCAAATAATTTGGCAACAAGAAAAGCGGATGATGATGCTATTGTTTTATTCATTAAAATGCAGAGTGGACTGCGAGAGCCCAGTACAAAATATAAATAAAATCATATAATAAATAATCAAATAATATTCATAAAATGAAGTTGGAAACAGTGCGACTCGTTTGTTTATCATCAAGATATAATCTAAAATGTTATAATCCTACCTGTCCGTTCCCTATTTTTGACGTCTGTATTGTTAAACATATTTTGATGAATTTTGGTATAGATAAGATTTCGAAAAAAGATAGACTCTTAGTGTTGTGGGAAAACCTACCTTCAACAGTGGAATACATACATCATTTCTCAAAATCGGATTAACTATGTGAATTCGTTTTTCCTGATGTTTTTTAAATCGATATTTTTTATCGAAAATATTTAAGATATTTCAGATCACGCTAACCTGGTCGCGGGCGCAGTTAGTTTCTAAATAATGGAAATTTTGATTCTAAGAAACTTCGTATCATCAGTAGTTATCACAAAGCTTTAACTATGAAATGACATAAATAGTCGACTTGCCGCCTGATGATAGATTTATTATTGTTTATAAAGTTGTTTTAAGCTATAGCTTTTTTGTATAGTTAAGGTTTTAGCGTTATGGTCATATTCTATCTGATCTTAAGTGACGATACGGCCCAAGTTGGTAAGCCCGCTAAACCTGTGGAGGAACTGGCTCCCGAGTGTAACAGCCGGAACACACCTATTGGTATTTGGTATATTTTTCATAAACGTGTCCTATGAAATATGTTAAACATGGTGACCCTAGCTAAGATTGATATCAGCGCAGTGGAATCCCCCTCGCCCAATCGAATACAGTTCTATAGCAAAGATTGCTCTAACAAGGCAATATGTTTCTATACAGAAATACCTGTAACATAGCGCGAATAATATTCCAGTGACTCGATTTATTTCTTGAGACCGAGTGTATCTTTTTTTAACGTGGGCTAATGCAATTACGCGTCCCTTCCCAGCCCGGGAGAAATGAGAGGGTTATGTGGAACTCACCCGGAGCTAACTACCCACTAAAACCCCACGGCTGTCTGTCGCCTTCCTGGAGCGACGTGGGTTCATGGATGCAATCATCACGTCACCCTAGCGACCGGCCCGGCCTGATGAAAAGCCGGTCTCCATCCGGGCAGCCTGGTGAGCTACCCTTGCAGTCGGCCGGACTGGTGCAATGGGAGGCGAGTCCCCGACCCACCCCCCTCAGTCCGGGTTAAAAGACCGCGTGTATCTGCAGTTAAAATATTTCTCTTTACATTATTTTAAATCCAATTAAATTATTATTTTTTACTGCTGGCAATTACCCGTGTAATTAGTGTTAGTTAGATTGGACAAAACCCGACACATCTGTTAATCTAATCTAATACTATTAAGTGAGCAATTCTTGTTTGTAACACGATATGTATTATATAAATTGTGCGTATTTCGGAAACGGTTCTAACGATTTGTATGAAATCTTATAATTTAACAGATTCCCGCTTTTTGAATTGTCATATTTTTTGTAAAACCGCAGTATTTTCAGTATTCTATTTCTAATAAACTGGAAATAATATTTGTATTTGTAATTTATATAATTAGTGTATATGTATGTAAAATCATTAATTGTAGATGTTTAATTAATATATGTGATTCGAATTTAAATATGTTATTTAGAAACAACACAATTACAAAAAAAAAACGAGCTTATATCGGCCACCCGGGTACTTGTACATATAATTAAACAACAGTAAGATGGGTATATATACAATAAAAGAAACAAAACACCTTAGTAGATTAAACTGATAGTAGAGTGATATTTTAAGGCAAAACGTGGTTTTAAATGTGGACGGACCGATCAAGGATGTTTTCAAAAGAGTGGAAGGTTAACGATGAATGAAAATAGTGAAAGTCACATTATAATACAGGCTTTTGAGGAGGGTTTTGTTAAAGAAAAAGTACTATAAAGAGACATTACACGTATACCGGTAAATAACATAAGAATTGCTAATTGCTTTTTGTACAGAGTATATCTATATACATATTATAAATCGTTAAACTTAAGAACTACCGGTTGAATTTTAAAAAATCATGTTGGAATCATTGAGGAATGCGCTAAGCTATTTAACATTACTCTACCAGCAAAAAGAGGAAAGTTGTTTTGAAAAAGGTTACCAATACGGCAAAAACTCGTCAACAATTTTTAGTTCCACGCAACCAAATTTATTGGAAATAACATTTGTGATTCCGACTACTTAATAAAGAAATTAAAATGTATATTGTGTAGTGGTAATGTGTGTGTAGCTAGTGGAAGGACTTGCTCTAGGTGTGCCTGAACAAACCTATAGGTACTTGACGGCAGTTTTTCAACCTAAGTATAGTGGATAGCCAGGTGGGCATTAGAAAAGGCCCTATCATCATGATATGGTTTCATCACAACGTTTCTCTTCATCGAAAGCTTAGGCTTATTAGAAGGATTCGAACTTAGGTCCATTAACGTGGCATCCGTACACAGTATCATCTAAGCCATTGTTCTAATGTTATCGCGTACAATCACAAATTTACAGTAAATAAACGAATTTCGTTCAAAGCTATGCCTTTAAAGACTACCGAAATTTTGAGAAATCTGTCTATATTGTTTGATGATAATGAGTCATTTAGTTCACGGCTTTTCTTTATATAAGGCCGAAATTTTTAATAATGTTTTATCAGTTTCTGTTGATTATGAATGTGATTCGATTTAACGTAGAACTATATATATGGTAATGGAGACGAACAAAAAATTGATTTAATATCTCGTACATTAAGTAGCAAATTGGGTGACAACTAGGCCAAGGGGGATCCGAAGAGGTATGGTCTTGGATCGGTGCCAGATAGGGAAAAAAATTTCTGGAATAATTGTATTGGAAAGTGGGAAAAGAGGAAGAGGAAAAGAGGTTATTTGAATTTTAGTAATATTTCTCGGGCTTAGTGTATATTACTTTACTTAAAAATAATGTAATCATATTGGATTTGATCGAGACATAGATTGTTATTTATTAGCTAATTTTTTAATACTTTATAGATTTATTCTTATTTTGAAACGATGATAGTTCAGTGGTAGTGTGTACGACTTCGCGTCAAGGGACATGAGTTCGAATCCACCTACAATGAGCTTTCGGCGAAGGAAAACATCGTAAGGAAACCATACCATGGTGGTAGGGCTTTTTCTAATACCCGCCTGGCTAGCTACCACCCTCAAGTTGAAAATCTACTGCGAAATACAGATAGCTGTGTTCCGGCAGTTACATGTGAGATCTTGCCCCTCCAATAGGCTTAACATGTCCACCATCTTAGGCCATATGGTCACTTACCTTCAGATGAGATTGCAGCCATAACGCTAAGCCTTAACTATTAAAAAAAGTTAGCCTTAAGGCCATAATCTCACTCGATATTAAGTGATGGCCCTAGATTCAGCTTCAACTTCAGATTTTCAACTTGAAGGTATTAGGTAGCTTGGTAGGCACTACAAAAAAAACCCTACCACCATGCTACGGTTTCATCACGATGTTTTCCTTCACCGAAATATCAGAGTTATTGCAAAAATTCGAACTCACATCTATTGACGCGGTGTCACTAGACACAACCAACTCAGACATCATCGCTTCAAATGGCCTATTTTAAATTTATACGGCTGCATAACGTGCTCGGAAGGTTACATTTCACAATTCTAATAATAAACACAGTCGGTTTCCAAGAATATTTTTCTTCCTTTCAAGTTTCAGGGATGTTAAACTTTAACGTTGTTTTTGGGGTTTCTTTGCACAATCAGTTATTAAATGTACACGTTGAAATATAAATTCTAAAAATGTACAAGGCCTTTTTTTATGATATATTTACAGTTAACCATGGACCAGAATTACTTCTCCAAACATTTTTGTAAAGTACGTATATTTTTAGAAATCTGAAAAGCGACTTACTTAAAAACACAAAAATAATAATTCGAGGTGTTCTCGATACGAAAGCTTCAATCATCACCACCGTTATTTCGTATGGCCAAACAACATTAAGACTACTGAACTCACTTTAAACCATTACTAATAATGATTTACAGCATACACATCAAATATATGGATAAATACTAAAAAGAGGTTAAATAACAGAAATATACAAATCTTACGACCCTTTTTTAATGCTTTATACTGCTACAAGTGACTTTAGCACAGCCTCGACTGGTTTGCTTTAAATACACGCGATAGTTCGTTTTTTTATTGGAATTATGCTGTTAACCTCAGGGTCTTTCACAACTTTATTGAGCTTTGGGGCCGAGTACTAAGCCACTCTCCCGAGGCAACGAGTACAAAGGGGCTACGAAGTGGCCGATCCTCGGCTTGGGCTGTTGCTAGGAACGTGACGGGAGGACAGCTCAGTGGTAGCGTGTAGGAACGCCGCGTTATGGTACGTGAGTTCGAATCCATCTACAATGAACTTGAGCTTTCGGTGAAGGAAAACATCGTGAGGAAAGTATAGCAGGGTAGTAGGGCTTTTTCTAATGCCCGCCTGGCTTGCTATCACCTTCAAGTTGAAGATCTGACGCCAAATATCATTAGGTGTGTTCCAGCAGTGGTATTTGAGAGCCAGTCTCTCCTATAAAAGCCCGCAACGCACTTACGATCCTTCTGGTGATGTGGGTGTCCATGGGCGGTGGTAATCACTAACTATCAGGTGATACACCTCATTTGCCACCTATTACATTTAAAAAGATCAGCTAGTATAATATACACATAATAAAATATATCTATGGTCAGAGGCTCAAACACTCCTCCAACCACTCTAAACTTTATTTGTAAGTAGTCAAATATTAGACAAAGAACATGGTTTTATCCTTCTTTAAAGATATATTAAGTGTTGCATTTTATACAATACTAGCTGCCCGTTTTTGCCCGTTTTTGTAACTTTTTTCAATACCGCTTTACTCCTATTAGTGGTAAGGAGATGGTGATGTTAAATAGCTTGAAGTCTTCCTCAATTAATGCTCTTTCATAAACATTTTTTTAGCTAAGTTTTATCGTTATGACCTTGTCTTACCATCTTTACCATAATCTTACCCTTCAAAAATTTCGAAATCTAACTGTTATTTCCTACGATTAGCACATTGAAAAAAACAAACACTTCTGCTTTATAATATTAGTATAAAATAAAAATCTTCTCAATATAAAGACCACACCTATAAATCCCCGACCCAAAGCAGCATCAACATGTGCATGCTATGTCATAGCGTGTTTGTATGTGAATAAATAATGTTACAAGTCTCGTCTCAGAGTGCAATTAGCTTGACAAGCTCCGTGCGTTATTAACAACTACCTATATATCTTGGTATAACAGAAATACGTATCTACTTATGAACGGGAAATCTAATATAGTTCGACACATATGAATTAATGCTTTCTATGTTATTTACTAACTGTGCCGGCGGTTTCATCCGCACAGAACTTACATTATTGAATCTCGCGCCGTCATTCAAAATATAACAACTTTTGATAGAGCTACCCGATTTTAATGAAACAAAGACTAAATGTTACTATACGATTAGTTTTATGATTCCCTAGGTGATGTTTTCTCATGAACTTTGTATTTTAGCACTAATGCGATCACAAACAAACATACACAGACATTTCTAAAAATGATGTAAAAGTATTGTTAGCAATTGTCCTCCACGACGACACAACTACCCTCATCACTGCTTATAATCACTGCCTATAAAAGGGCAGCTAGACCGCCGATGCATTCACTTAGTTCCGAGCGTTCGTCGCGTGCACATTAGTTGTGTTGCGTTAGCGTTAGGCCGTAGCAAAGTGGTTTCTTTTTATTAAGAATTTCTGCTTCTGATTGATAAAATCAGACGTGGGATAAGTAACTTCTAGCCCACAGAACAGAGTAGTTTTAGTAAATATGACTGGCGGATCCAGTCGTAGATTGCGACGTCGTTCTAGTAATAATAGGTCGCGGTATCGGTCACGTAGCCTAGCCGATCGAGTGTTTCAACGCGGAATTGTCGGCTACAGCTTTGTTTCCACACTACACACCGAAACCCTAGACGTGATGAAGACGGGTTTTGAGTCAGGGTCAGGTGAGGCCGAGCCCACATAAGGTCGAGGCCTTTGTAAATTCACCGGTTCCTGAGAACATTCGGCAGAGTTGTGAAGGTTCTACCAAATGAAGAATATGAGCTTGAAACTGCATAGCGGCAGTTATGAAAAACTACACAAGCAGCGGCGCAGTATATGGTGCCTTGGCGTGGCGAGTGGTGCCCTGAGTTATGTGCAGCCTTCTTTGAGGTATGTAAAAGCTTTTGTTATCGGAACTACAGGCTTATCTAGCCTTGGCGTTCACAATCTAAACTTCAGGCGTAAAGCCTTGGCGTTCATTATCCGAACTACAGGCGTAAGGCCTTGGCGTTCAATTATCTGAACTTCGGGCATATTGCCCTGGCGTTCGTTGAACTACAGACCTAACATGGTCTTGGCGTTCATTATCTGAACTACAGGCATAAGGCCTTGGCGTTCAATTATCCGAACTTCGGGCATATTGCCCTGGCGTTCGTTGAACTACAGACCTAACATGGTCTTGGCGTTCTGAACTACAGGCTTTAAGCCTTGGCGTTCATTGTCTGAACTACAGGCGTAAGGCCTTGGCGTTCAATTATCCGAACTTCGGGCATATTGCCCTGGCGTTCGTTGAACTACAGACCTAACATGGTCTTGGCGTTCTGAACTACAGGCTTTAAGCCTTGGCGTTCAATTATCCTAATTCGGGCATATTGCCCTGGCATTCGTTGAACTACAGACCTAACATGGTCTTGGCGTTCTGAACTACAGGCTTTAAGCCTTGGCGTTCATTATATGAACTACAGACCTTACATGGTCTTGGCGTTCATTAGACTTTAGGCATATCTGCCTTGGCGTTTTACTTTCATACACAGCCTGGATGGTGGCAACGACTGGAAGCTCAGCTGGAATAAAAGCTCTGAATCTACGAAGAAAAATGCCTGGGCTTGATGAAAATACGGTTACACACGAGCCACAGAATAGCGCATCACGCTTTGGGGCCGGTTACTCTGTGCCTTCCCTAAATGTAGACCAAGATCTTGGAGCTGCCGTTGTTGTCGGTCCAAGCAGTTTAATTCCAGGCTCAGGAATCACTGTCAGTGATTCACTGTCCACTGTCACTGGAGGCAAGGCACTTGGTCAGTCAATGAAAACGGCACCGGACCAGGCTTCAGCCACGGAGCTTGTGTCGAGGGCGACACTTGGTCAGGAGAGGCCGTGTTAGCAATTGTCCTCCACGACGACACAACTACCCTCATCACTGCTTATAATCACTGCCTATAAAAGGGCAGCTAGACCGCCGATGTATTCACTTAGTTCCGAGCGTTCGTCGCGTGCACATTAGTTGTGTTGCGTTAGCGTTAGGCCGTAGCAAAGTGGTTTCTTTTTATTAAGAATTTCTGCTTCTGATTGATAAAAGTATTTTATTACTTATTCTTAGTCACTTGCAAAAAAAATCTTACATAAATCTAGAAATTAGAGTCACCTTAAATTTACATCCTTATTATATGTATAGATAGCTTACATGTCTAGAGTATCAGCTCAGATCTCAGCTCGGTATTGTATATCGATTATGATTCACAACTGAAGCTACTGGACCAACCTAAAGGTATTTGCCAGCCAGAGTAACATGGTAATTCCATCGAAATGTTTTGCTATAACGAGCCCTCTAGGTTAGTATCGAAACCGAACTCACGTGGACGGACACAGTATCCGAGCACGCTACCATTAGCGTAATCACGA
The DNA here is from genome assembly GCA_039707435.1 of Actias luna. Lineage (NCBI taxonomy): Eukaryota > Metazoa > Arthropoda > Insecta > Lepidoptera > Saturniidae > Actias > Actias luna. The sequence continues at coordinate 17,781,371 of JAZHAC010000001.1, read as the reverse complement.
ATCTCTGTTTTGTGATAACTAACCATGGAACCATTAAAATACATACCTGTAATCCAACAGTAATAGTGTAAATTGAATTAATGGTTATCTACATTCAACTTAAACGAATGCTATATACATTAATTAAAATGTGTCTTCGAGTCATCACAGATGATGGATCAGTTAATCAGTTAGTCAGTGTATGAACGCTGCGTCAATACACGTAAGGTCGAATCCCTCCAATGAGCGTCAGTTTTCGGTGAAGGAAAACGGCGTGATGAAACCATGTCATGGTGGTAGGGTTTTTTCTAATACTCGCATGGTTAACTACCACCACTATTTACGGATTTCCTGTACACTACCCGGGCTCAGGCCAAGGCGAGATGGGCGTGTCGCAAGACTCTACAGGTGATAAGCGCCGGACACCACCCACTATGCGTTTTAACTTCAAACTTCTGTGTTGCCAGAGAAAAAAGACAGCGCCCACACTTCTTCTAGTCTATGGCAAGAGGTTAGCAAATACGCACACGATGAACATCTACCACCAAATACCGATAGGTTGGTTCCGGCAGTTACACTTGAGGGCTAGTCTCTTCTAAGCTTATCGTGCACCGTCTCGGACCACATCATCATATAACAACAGGTGAGATTGTGGCTATAAAGCTAAAATATTTAATCTCAAGGTCGGACCTAAGTTAAACATAGTAAAAAAAATGAAGTAAAAAGTAGGGTTTGTTTTACAACTATAAAGCGCTGATAAAATTCACTACAATTAAACAATGAGCTTACAAAAGTTAATAGCTAGACGAATGATTTCATTGTGAAAAATTTTGGAATGCTTTACGTATTTGGAAAATTACGATGAAAGATTTTAAATCAAATAAAATTTACCGTTTTAAATTTCATTATCTAAATACAGTTAAAAATAATAATTTCATTGGAATATATTAATTATCTCGTTACGTAGCATAAACTAGGCCGGTAATGTTAAAGATAAAAAGAATGTACTTTATTTTGCCTTTCTATAACTTACTATCTTGTACTCTATATTTAGATCATTTTTCCTGTCAACCATGCATGATATATACGTGAGTATTTATTTCAATAGATTTATGTTGTGTAAGGAATATGCATGAAATGTTAAAATTTAATATATTTGCTAGTTTTAGCGGTATTGTTATGAGCAAGTTAATAATAACTTACTTATAAATAACTTGTATATATATCGAATTCGTCGTACTTTGGTAAATAATTGATAAAATTGGGTGATAATATTAAAAAAATGTTAATGCATTAAGAACAGAACAGTGTTTAAAATAAAGGTATTACAACCGAGGAGATAACTCTCAATTATATTGAAGTGTTCCTCGTAGCCGCAGGCTTTCGACACTTGAGATGTTTGAAGTACCTTAATTTCTATTATAATTTTACTGATATTTTTTTTTTAGTTCATAATTATTTTTAACAAATTTACAAAATAAGAATACGATATTTGCCCACGCAAATAGATATTTAGTAAAATACAAAATAGTTACATTAAGAATTTCAATTAAAAGTAGATAGGTACCTGGTGACAGGGTTACCTCGGATTTTTATAATTGTGTTTATTTCTGAATATATATTTCAATACGAATCATATATTGATTCAATATCCAAATTTTACGATTATCCGTACATATGAATTTATTATTGAAATAAAAAACATGAGTGTAATTAACCCATTATATTAGAAATAGTTATCTAAACAAAAACAACTATAATAATATAAAATAATAAATATAAAAATTACTTACTGAATAGTGATAGATAGATAAGTCGTTTGAAATAATTAGTCGAGTGGTCAAAATTGGACCATAAATCTCATTGAAAATTTGAGTAGAATAAAAAAAATGGAAACAATTTTCTTTCTATCTTTATAGCAATTTCTTGATGCAATAATTATTATAGCCGACTTTTGACCACCGGGAAAAAACTAGTTCATCTAAATGCTTCTGTTCTAGATTATTTTAAAATCTAACGCCATTGTACCCTATAGTTTGCCGGGTTCTAAGAAACTTATTAGCGCTATTGTTCTGAAAGCCACTTAACCTGTCGTTCTATTGTACGACGAGCTTCATAGACAATGAATGCTTTGAAATGTGCAGCGGCTGGATAGGGTCTTATATACGAAGCTGTGCAGGTTCGTCGGGGCATTAATTACGGTATATTCATGCACGCATTGGACAAGTTACTAATATACGAATAACGGAGACGGAATATTAGACGCATTCTGGCCGAAGTAATAGAGTAATTATTCTCGTATTAATCATCTGGCCAATTGTCCAAATTGTCTCTACGAGTCTCGACGATTTATTGATTTATAATAACGTTATTTTAGTTTTTGAAGTTAAGAATTCTTAAAAAATCGATTCTTTATAAAAAGTTGTTGACATGGAAATTGTATGAGTAGACAAATTAAGACGAACGTTACGTCAAAAACATTACGTATTTCTTTACACGTGCGTGCGACCTACCTTGTGCACTTTTCACTTTGACAATTGTTATCTTTCAAAGAAAATCATATTTAAGGAGTAAGTCCCATTCGTCCGTCTGTTTTGACATACACACTCAAAACACACTATTTTTTTTTATCTAGTCTATTTTAATAATATATTTTGTTTTTGTAGTTAACAATACCGTTATAGTCATAGTCTCACCTAACCTTAAGTGACGATACGACCCAAGTTGGTAGACGCGCTAAACCTATGGAGGAACTGGCTCTCAAGTGCAAACTGACGGTATACACTTATTGGTATTTTGCTGCAGATTTTCAATTTCAGGGTGGTAGCTAGCCAAGCGGTCATTAGAAAAAGCTCTACCACCATGCTATGGTTTCCTCACGATGTTTTCCGAAGTTCAAGCTCATTGTAGGTGGATTCGAACTCACGTCCCTTGACGCGAAGTCGAACACACTACCACTGAGCTATCATCGCTTCAATATATAACGTAAGTCCAAGGAAACGAAGTAGCAAGCACAGTTATTAAATAAATGTCTTTATAAGTGAGGACAACAAAACAAAACCTTGCACCGATACTGTTGTTGAAATGTTCATGGTTCTACACAGTGCTAGTTTATGGCGGTACGTCTCGGTTAAATATCACGTTTATAACTGTAGTTAAAGCGATGATAACTCAGTGGTAGTGCATAAAGACTCCGCGTCAAGGAACGTGAGTTCGAATCCACCTAAATTGAGTTTGAGCTTTCGGTGAAGGAAAACATCGTGAGGAAAGCATAGCATGGTGGTAGGGCTTTACCTAATGCTAACCTGGCTAGCAACCACCCTTAAATTGAAAATCTGCCGCCAAATATCAATAGTAGTGTTCCGGCAGTTGCACTTGAGAGCCAGTTCCTCCACAGGCTTAGTAGGTCTACCAAATTGGGTCACTTAATATCAGTTGAGATTATGGGCATAATGCAGAAACTTTTACAATAAAGAAAAATCTAGAGTTGCCACTTTAACAAATCAGATTTATGTAAAATTAATATTTTCAATGCGCATACAGTATGTTAATAGAAAAATACAGTAGGTATTTTTTATTTATTTCATCTTTATTGTATACAATTAAACATATATAATATTACATACACATTTAAAATTATGTAGTAAGTACAACTAGCGTCATTATTGCTAATAGAAATATCTTCCAGGCAATCTTTGGATGGATATGTTCCATGGAGAAGAATCAGCGTTGTTGTGAGTGTATAAATAAATCGAAAGTAATATATAACACGTAAATTAAAATAATGTGAACTATGACATACAGATGGAATATACTATAAAATAGAGATAATATAAAATGCTCATCATTTGTGCCCCTTTCAGAGAGACAGCTCGCGAATTCCATAATTGTGCAGCCTGGAATACGAATGATTTTGCATAAAAATTTGTGGAGTCTGTTGGTTAAATTGGTTAAAGCGACTTAATTATTTGTTGATGTGCATATTTCTTTGTAATTTCGCTTGGAATTGATTGGCTTTTGATGTCGTTGGTTGATCATATTTTGTAGGTGGGGAAATGCATTTAGGCACCTTATGCAGGATGAGCTAGGAGGAGTACGTGGGACTGAATTGGCGAGTGGATCGCCGGTAAAACCCACTTTAACCCTACGGTGTTCTTCTATGGCCTATTGAGTCGGGGAGCAGGATCAGTGTGCGCGTTGCATCTGATCTCCTGACGGTTGACCATATGTTGGTGGATAGTTGAGCCAACTGTGGAGATGTGGCACAATCGATTACACGTGTATCACTCCGTCAAGGACGGTCGGTTCAAGTACTCTATTGCAAACGTTTTCGCTATCTTAACCAAAGAAGGTTATATGATCCTATGTTTTTGCTAATATTGCTGTAATTTTGAGTGACATATTATGTCGTTATAATACATACATGAAGTAATAATTATTAATAATAACTCTGAAAGTTATTTGTAGTTGCCAAAAAAACTTCCTGGACATTTATAGTAAGAAAGTTACCACGTTATCAAAGAATCGTAACATCCTTGAATACTTGCATTACATTCAACTGTACGTGAGATTAACATAATTCTGCATAAGCAGATTGCCATCAAATAAGCAAAAGAAGTTACATTTGATGCGCAGCCGAATGGCTAATCAAGTATTATATAACACAGTTTTCGTCATCTCTGACCCTATATTGCCCTTTGTCAGCAAAAATAAGCAATCCTCTTACCCCCCTCATGCTTACATAAAAATTGGTAATTAAAAAAATATATAAAACCTCAAATAGGTACGAGTACGCATTAACAAATATTTAAGGGAATCACTGAACATTGTTTTTACTATCGAACATAGATTACTAGGGTTACCATATCTTAATCTATTAAATTTGCCAAAAAATATGCCCACGTAATAATTTTCTACATCTTCATCATCGTCATAGCTAATTTGCATTTGCATAGTGGTAGGGCTTTTGCTTGGATAGCTACCACGCTTAAGTTGAAAATCTGCCGCCAAATACCAATAGATGTGTTCCGGCAGTTGCACTTGAGATCCTGTTCCCCCAAATGTTTATCGTGTGTACCAACTTGAGCCGTATCGTCAATTAATACTAGACGAGATTGTGGCCATAACGCTAAACTTTAACTATAATATAAAAAACATGCCTATCTATAAAGTGCACGTTATAGTTGGGTCGGTGTCAAGTGTCACTCTATCGTTTGCCGCTGCACATTAAAACAGTCCTGTTGTAAACGTCCTAAGAAACACGTATGTACATTTTACCAAAACAATTGTAAAATGAATACAAACAATAATTAGACATTGAACATTTACTTAATAACTAATCGGGCTCCACCTAAACTAAGCAACGACACCATCACGCTGTTTTGGTGCATACTTAACTGTCGGATGTTAAAAAAAAAGATGCAGATCGAGTTTATTGCCGGTTTTTCTCGATGACTGCGTTATTTCCCGAACCGGTAGTAGTTTTCACGTTCATAAGCGCTTTCTTATGGCCTAAATTGAATAAAGATTTTTGATTTGATATGGCCAGATGTAGCAGTACAATTCTTTAGATTAGGAGGTTATTTCGCGATCTTAACCCGCGTTGTAGATGAATAGGTTTCTTGCATAGTACTGTATCCTATTTGGGATTAGTTAGCTGTTGCTTTTTACGTCCTATGTAACAGCCCAAGCCGAGGATAGGCCACTTCATGGCTCTCTTGGGCTGAGTGCCCTTTGTAGCACTTTCCTAGAAATAAATAAATGTCAGTAAATTTGTTTTCTCCGAATTTTGAGTACAGACCTTTGTGTCTTTATCACCAATTTACATATTACGTGAATGTAATGTCACGTGACAGCACTGACGATGAACGGCGTGACGTGAACGCAGATGGACGTTAGAAATCGAAAGGGGTCTGTGTCATACAACCTCGTTGTACTTTTATGGGCTTTTAGATGTTCTGAGTGCGGACTATAAATGGGCTGTTTATACAAGTTGCACCTAACGATGTGATTGTAATGCTTTATTATCTGCAAGTGTTGTGGCATAAATTTCAAGACAATATTTTTTATAACTGAATTTTGGCTAGGGTCACAGCAAAGTTTTCGAAAGTTGGACATACTATAGGAGATCCTCAAATCATGAAATGCGATGAACGAACGCACCGTCACTATCATAAATTATCATTAAAATACATATTTTGATTCTGAACTTTTAAGTTTGAATAAATCATAAATATTGATAATTATATTTTCATTTACATGGATCATTCAAGTATAAATTGTTTACTGGGTTTAATGATATTAAAGGCTTAAATTAAATATGGATATAGCACTACTCATCTTTTTAATTTAAATATATTCGCTTTTTGACTGAATTAAGCGCTCGTGTGTTTCAGAATTTTCTTCAATTCCTCTAAATTTAAATAAGGTACTAGTTACTGTCCGCGAACTCATTCGAATTTTCGCTGTAAACTGCGAGTGATTGAAACATCCTTTATCAGTAAATGCTTACAACGTAAAATCAATGTTAATAACAAATTTTAAATATGTATCTATAATTTTAGTTTGTAATTTTGGCTCATACAACCATGAATGCGGTATATCGAGTAAAATATTCTTTATTGAATGCGTAAAACAGATATAAACTCACAATACATACACTCACTTGCCAATAATACTTTCTCCCCTGCACACGACACTTCAAACATTTGCTCTTCTGTATTTATATTCTGTAATATTACTTTTGTTATGCCCTTATTCTCCTATGTAACAGTGAACCTTCGGTCAAAAAGTTTGATAGGGCGCTATTGGTTACGACATAGTTTTATTAGTGTAACTAATGCTGTATATTTTTGTTCTAACATAATTATGGTTCCTATTAATTATTGTTATCATTTATATTGCGACAATAGATATTGTAGATATAACATCACAATCTATCAACCATGAGATACTGGGAGAGCTGTTCTAAAAAAAAAAATTTTCATGGACAAAACGATTCGAAATATAAAAAAATAAATTTAATACGAATTAATTACGATTTGGTAATAAGCGGCTTATAGTTAAGACAGCTTTATTTTATTCATTATAGTTTGCGCCTAAGAAGAAACCATAGGAACAAACACATTTAATACGGGCGATTAAGTACAAGATTCGCTTCTGTGAAATCGATATACGTAACAGTCTATATCAGAAGTTCCCTGAGCGATTAACTTTGATGAGATCTTAACCCGAGCTTGTTACAAAATTCAAGTTTCGCTATTTTCATTAATTCTTGATCAGAATAACAAATTCACGACACCATATTTAAGCGTATATACTGTGCTTTAAAAAAATGTATGACTGTCGTAGAACACTCGGTTGGAACGAATTTCCTTACTCAATTTATATATATATATATATATATATATATATATATATATATATATATTTGATTTATTATATATATATATATATATATATACAGTTTCAATTTCGAAGACGAGTATTTTTAAATCCATCAATAAGTTCATTTGCTACAAAATTTTACTTTTAACCTTCATTCTGGAGAAAGACTTTCGTTTGACAGTATTTAAGGAACGTAAGTTCCAATCCAACCACAATGAGTCTGAACTTTTCGGTGAAGGAAAACATCATGATAAAAATTTAACATGGGGGTTAGGGCTTTTTCTAATATCTCGGGCTCGAGCGCCCTCCGCGCATGCCCTCAAAGTCTGGTGAAGCTGTACAAGCACTCCAGGCAAACAGTATAGATGACTTCAAAAAAAAATTATTACACACTCAAGTCGAAAATCTGCCACTAAATGCCAATACCAATGCCGCCTATACGTGTTTTATGGCAGATGCATGTTGGGCCACATCATCACTTAAAATGGTGGCCATAACGTAAAAACATATTATCTATAAAAAAAAATATAGGTACATATTTGTTTAAAAAATTAAAAAAATATTAAAATAAAAAAATAAAAAAAATAGGTACATATTGATGCAGACACACCTCGACTGTGAACAGTTTAATAATAGTTTTATTAAAAGAAAAATCAAATTGACCCTTTCGTACACGTTAAATTATTATCTAATTGATTGACTACACCTTTTACTCGACCTTATCGCCCCTTGCTTTGTGGAATATAATCAAATCGGAATTATGCGTGTCACGCAAACTACACATTGACGTTATTTCTCCAAAGGTTTGCCAGAACCATTTGACATAGCAATACTCCGATATAATTATGTTTGTATACCCATTACACTCGGGAATAAAGTATGTTCTTACACGACTATCTTAATAGGGAAATACATATGTGCAAAAACAGCGGTATATAGTTCGTCGTCTAGCAAACAACATGGCCTAAGTCGAAAATTATCGATTTTTACATTAAAATGTAACTACAACCTTCTTAATATTGTGGGTAATATGGGCACGTGTGGAACAAAACATTTATTTTTTCACTTGTATTGTGTTATTTTCTAATCGACTTTATGTGAATTTGTATTTACGCAACTAATATAGTGTATAATGTTTAATTATCAATGAGTATTTCCTATATTATAAACACAATCTCAAAATTATTTAATAACTTTTGCCGGTTTTGGTAACTTTTTTAAATACAACTTTGCTTCTATTGGTGGTAGCGTGATATTAAATAGTCTAAAACCTTCCTCAATGATCGCACAATCAAATATAAATATACAAACTTTTTCGTTTTATAATATTATTATAGATAAATGCCGAGCAATATAAATAGAACATTATCAGAATTGGGAACGAAACCGTACTTTATTTATGCACCGTTCTGTTCCATGACATGAAAGTTAATTAAGTAAACTATGTATGTAAGTATCCCATAGTTGGATATTGACCTTTGCCTCTATTATAGATCAATCAAACAGAAGAAGAAATTTTGACATCCCACTTGTAATTTCTAAGGCTATCACGTCCAAAGAAACAAACTATTCTGCTTTATAATATTAATATATATTTATACTTCATGTTTACTGAGACTAATTTGAGGATTTGAGGCTAATTTGACGTGTAATAATTCAAATAGATAATATACTAACTGACCTAGGAGACGTAGTACTGACCTTCGGAGTAATTAATAGCTCTACTATAGTGTCACATTTCGCGTTCATGGTTAGTGAACCTATTCCATTAAAAACAAAAGGGTCACGTATATTTTCATGGGGATCTATCAATCGGTGTTACAGTTTGTAGTTTGATCCCCTAGAGAATCTTTAGTTTTAGGTAACAAAATTATCCTATATGAAGGATCCATGATATTCATTATTGACAGCATTTTAAATTTTCTTTAAAGTTTAGTAGTTTTGAAGAGATAAGTGTTACAGTTTGTAGTTTGATCCCCTAGAGAATCTTTAGTTTTAGGTAACAAAATTATCCTATATGAAGGATCCATGATATTCATTATTGACAGCATTTTAAATTTTCTTTAAAGTTTAGTAGTTTTGAAGAGATAAGGCTATGCCTTGCAGACAACCAAAAAATATAAAAGAAATACTTTTGGACTCTATACGAAACAAATATAACAAAGTACCCGAAGACTGTAATTTTCATGAAAATGTTATAGCACAGATTTCGCTCAGTTAGACTTCAAATCAATAAGAATTGTTCGTTATTGTTTACTGGAATTATTTTATGTTGATTTATATATTTTTTTATAAATCTTCGACTATGTAAAAGATGTCATCCTACTTTTGTAATTTTAATATATTTATTAATTGGATAACAAATCAAAACAATTACAAATAATTGTAACTTGAATAATTTTGCCTCTTTGGATCTTAATGTTCCGACATGAAAGACAAGTTCAATATTATGATATATGTACTAGTTGTTGACCATAACGACAAAAGCAGTGAGATTTAAATGGGGCTATGTTCCATGGTCAGTCCTGAAATTTATTTATAACAACATAAAATATTATATAACAACTTAAAATCTCATTTCTTCTTATAGCTTAGGATAATGTATTGAAGTCTAAAGTGTAACTTGGCTAGTTCGAATAACTGTTTGAGATGTGTTGATGAAATTTGGAGCACAAATGTATTTCGCAAGTGTTAATATGAGAGACAAATGGTTGCAAATAATACGTGTAATACACACGGTGCTTCTTGCCAGTTCTATTAGCTTGAACTTGGCTTGACACGTTACCGCCTGTCTAGTTGTATAAGGTCAGCAATCAATATATTCGGGGAAGCGTAGAAATAGCACCAGTGACAGAAAAGGTGAAGAGTGATGGATTAGCGTAGTCTGGGTATGTCATAGGGAGAGTTAAAAGCCATATAAATAGAATACATATTCCGTCATAACAAGCACAAGTTCAAAAAAGATGTCATTAACCATCTGTTCTCACAGCAATATATGTTGTATTTGTCTTCTTAACAATAACGCATACCTAATTATAATTACAACGCCGCCTTGCCCATAAAACGTAATGATTTACACGTAGTTTTTGTTATAATTAGCCTTTAATATTATTATCCTTTTCTTTTGTTTTTTCTATCTTATTTAATATTTATATATACTGTTTTTTATATTTAGAGTTCGTGTGTACTGACACGATTTACTTTAAAGTTACTGAGTAACTGAAACATGTCATAGGAATATACACATTATTTTTGTCTTTAAATTTTGTATACCTACTCATTGTATACTTCTGTTTTGTTTTCGAAATAAATAATATTTAAATATAAAGGTGGATGAATATAAGAGAAGAAGAAATATTTGTAATATCATGCAAAATTTTCAAAATAATTGTATGAGCTGTTAACGCGTTTTATGAACAATTCCTTAGCACTTGGTAAGTGCGCTGAATTTATAAAAAAAAGTCTTATAATCTAGTAAAAAAAAAAACAATTAAAAATATACTTCTTAAAAACGAAATATTGTTATCTTTATGTAAATGTTATTGTTATTTGTTGTCTACTTTTCACGGATTATAGACGTACAATAGCTTATTGTGCTTGAAGCTGCTTGTTGTAATAATAGAGAAGCAGTATTAAGTAGGTATTATACGCGTCGACCCAGGACGTCGAAGGATTTGAGGCATTCAACATCACTGAAGGCGAGGGATTTGTGACAAGCGTCGGTGGTACAGTCGAGTAGAGCTGCAATTCAGTAACGATAATTTGCAGTACCGTTTAAGTACATGTTTTAGTTTTGCTCGTTGAACTGTACTTTAGTGATGTAAGCTTAGGACAAATTTGTAAAACACTTTTTAAATGTTTCATGCGCTATTATTAAACAACTACTTGGGTTACCGAGCTTAGCTCAGTTTTTATTTAAATATTTGGATGCGAACCAAACATATTGATTAAAAATCCACATTTTACAAGTTTACAAACCTACGTATGAACTCATGATGTAAATAAAAAACACGAATGTATTTAATCACATTATTCAGAAAAAGAAATGCTTATAAAATTACGTTTTTGCAAAAAATATAACTATATAGATCAAATTAAAAAACATAAAACCTATCTAAAGACAAAATTCTATCCAGATCCTTACAGCCGTTTTGGAGATACGCGAAATTCATATATATATATACATACGATAATTGCTCATTTATTAGTGTTAGATATGTCAACAAGAGAACTTCACTCGATATCTCCCAGAAGTAACACATACCTAAATAAGCTCGGTAAATAAAATATCAAATAAATATAACATTTAATCCAAATCATTGCAGCGGTTTGCGAGAAACAATTTACATATTTTTATAAGCAATTTGCACTTGCCTAATTGACAACGTCACGGTACTCCGGAACTACCTGACCGGATTTAAAAATATAATTCTAGCATGCATATTCCTTTGACAACGAATACACTCAATGACTACGAATTTTATAACTACACTGGGTTGCTGGGAAGAAAACGTGACCGAAATCGGGGATTGTTCCGGATCGGGGATGTTCAGCTGTTATTAGATTAATCTCCAGAACAATATTTTGGTATGGTATTATTTTTAAACCATGTATAGGTGGGGTTTACACTAGTATGAGATGAATTAACTTACATTCTAGTTTCAGAATATTAATTTTTTTATATTGAATTGGGTAATAAATAATTTATTTTTGACAGTTACTGTAAATTTGAAAACACTAATATCCAACAACGCCGATTGTCAATGACCAGTGTTCATTAAAGTCACTGATATCATGCTAGGATTACATCTATAGGTATTTGTTCACAGATTTTCAATTTGAGGGTGGTAGCTAGCCAAGTGGGGTTTTAGAAAAAGCCCTACCACCATGCTGCATACCACCATGTTGGTTTAATTACGATATTTTCCTTCACCGAAAGCTTAGGTTCGTTCCAGGGATTCGAACTCACGTCCAAACACGCGACGAAACTGCTGACTAAGCCATCACGGCATACTTATTTTCTTTTTTTGATACCAATTATCACGTTTTTATATTAAAATGAAATAAAAAAAAAATGAATTAGGAGATAAACAAGTTTGTTGATAACTGTACTTTAGTATCTCTGGGTATTTTGGTGAATCTATAAGCTATTTTCGTTTGAAAGAACGAGTGTCTCATTGTCCTTGACTTGGTCTGGTCTGTTTATTCTTCCCTCGATTCGGGTTGAGGTCATCTATACGACAGTTACAATGTTACATCTTGATTGATTCTACACTTGAAGGTCTTCTGGTACGTTAATAAATATACTAACTAACTTGTGTACTGAATTATTTTGTGTTTTCGTTAATTTTCTCAAGGCTCAAAAGTTGCAAAAATTCTTTTAACTATACATAATAAATAAAATTGAAGTGTTAGTTTGTAATTTTACAAAAGCTAGATTTCGTTAAAGACCACCATGATTTGAATACTAGACATCGTGACCAACTGGTCACCCTCTGGTCATTTTAGTTTGAATAAAAGAAGTTCGAGTGAGGTGGCAGTATAACTTAGTAGATACGAATCTAACGTTATATGTACATACATAACGAATGCCATTATATGAGGTCGGAAATTTGTTTCAATCACGCTAGGCTTAGCCGGTTCGTGCACAATGCCTAGCTTAACCGGGTCTGCGACATTGTCGTTTTATTATACTTTGTAAGGTTTAGCATTGGACCAAACTTTCATCTGATGTTGAGCGAAGTCCAATGACTGAAGTTCAACAAGATTGGCCATCAGATGTTATGGCCAAAATTTAAACAAACAAATTTTTTGCTTTATAATATTTCTACAGATGACACGGATAACATTGTTCTGACATTTACAACGGTCATGAACTCTACAATAGTGATATCTGTCCAAATATTTTTCCTTTATAAATTTCATGACCGTAAAGAGCAGAACAAAGCATAATTAAGTATCTTCATTGACTGAATCGTGAGTTATGATACTAAGTATTTACAAACTTGTAACTGAAAATTTTCTTTTTTTACAATAAAAATCCGAGAACTTTTTCAAACTATTATTTCCCTAAAAAGCCTAATCGGTCTAATATTTACATAACAAACCTAACCTAAATAGTTTGAGCTCTACGAATATTATTTATATTTGATGTGCAACCTAGAATTATATATTGTTATTAAATATTAACAAAGACATAAACTGCGAGCCTGCGGCGCCGCATAATAAAACATAAACATGTATTTGGAATGGTGGACAAAGCTCATGTACCACAAAAAAAAACATAAAAGATGAGGTGGCAACACTCGTGAATGAGGGTGACTCAAAAGAGAGAAAAATGACGGCTTTTTGTGTGTTAAACGTTCAGTGTACATTTTTTGGTTAATATACCACAACTTTTTGTAGTAAAAAATTGTTTTTTTTTCCTTTGTCTCCGTAATATATGTGAGAAAGATGTCTATCGATACTAATCAATAACGAATTCTACCACTAGTTAACACAGTATTATTGCGAGATGGGAGACTACGGCTGTGGTATTTGGCTGGATAATTTAGATATGTCTATCTTTATTATAAAGCAGAAGAGTTTGTTTGTTTTAACGCGCTAATCTTAAAAACCGCCCGTGGGATTTCTTTTTATATTTGATATACCAATCATTGAGGTAGGCTTTAGGCTGTTTAACATCACGCTACCACTAATAGGAGGAAAGCTGTATTGAAAATACCAAAACGGCGAAAATTATTACGTAATTTTTAGTTCCACTCGAATGACGTCGCGTACAGAGCTGGTACATATATAAGGGATTTCTACTCACCGACTCATCATGTTATCTCCAAAACTAGCGGACAAGTTAGAGACTTTCTTTTGATGGGTCACAGTTGCTGAAAGCCAGCAGCTGGAAGGCTTGCAGGTTAGCATAAAAGTATGACAACGCTAACTGTTACTTTGTTGTTTGATGTCCGTGTTTTATTGTTGTTATTTTTAATAGATAAAATCTATATACATATAAAAATTAATCGCTGAAATGTATGTACGTGCATAATTTCCGAACGACTGTACCAAATTGAATAATTCTTTTTTTATTGAGTTCGTTATTGTCGGGATAAGGTTTTTATAAAAACACGGATAGTTTTTTTTTTGTATGAAAAGTAATGAAGCGATGATAACTGAATTGATACTATGTTCGAACGCCGCGTCAAAGGTGGTGGGTTCGAATCTACCTATATTTTAATTTCATATAATTAAAATAAATTTAATTCATTGGACTTATAAACAAGTTACACTGAATAATCAAAAGAAATGAAATACGGAAACGATATTAAACATAGCCAGTTATATTGATCTAAACGAATTGAATAGGATTGATTAATAGATTGATTGATTGATTAGGATTGATTATAGCTAATCAAGAGGAAAAAATACAAATCGGTCAAGCCGTATTGGACTTTTAGCGAGAATAAGGAACCTCGATTTTAGGTGATGCGAAGTAGTAGCTAGTAACATATAAATATACACATAGTTCGTTTGTATTATAATTCATAACTGTGAGTAACCGTAATAAATATTAAATCAGTTTACGTCAAACTGTTTCAGAATATGTATTACAATTTATCTTTTATGGGTATCGTACAACATAACAGTGCGGTATCATGTAGTTTACATAACAAGCAATCTTTTTTCCAGCCATAACATGAAAAATGTATACGAGAATTAATGTTATCGATTTGCTGAAATGATATTTTTATGAGGTCGATGTTGCTGTTACCACATCGACATGTGAAGTTGTTAGAAAATGCCAGTCTGTCGTTCGACATTAACCGATTTAGGGCTCATTTTCATCGGTCGTTATAGTCCGCATTCGGGCTGTGGGAGACCTGCCATAGAGACCGCATGCGATAACAGTTTTCATTAATCAATAGGGTTCACTTGCGGTTGAAAGGTATTCTTCACCGCGCATTTATTTTGTAAGTCTGGGACTGAGTATACATTATAGACGAGTAAAAGAGTTAACCGAGTTCCCGAATCACGCTTGCTTTACATACAATACTTTCATTAGTCGATAGCTCGTATGCGGGGCCTCTCCGCATACGGTATAACAACTGAGTTGTGTCTACCAATGAAAATGAGCCCTTACTAGGAAAATCGCCTTATCACGGCAGCGCGACGATCGAGTACTTTAGAAAATATGGTTTTATGAAACCACGAAACTTTATTTTCAGATCGTAGGTATTTCAACTGAAAATTTCGGGAAAATTAATTAAGGTGTTAATATCGCGTTTTCATTCTTAACTTATTAATTGGAGAATGTGAATGATAATGGGAAATCTATAGTATGCAAGATATCCAACTATACATTTTAATTTCAACCTGCGTATTAGAGTAATATGCTAACTAATACATACTAAATATAATCATTAAGATGATAGAAGCATGTTAAAAACTGTATTAATTTATTTATAAACAATATTTATTTAAATCATTGAATAATTGTGATGGGTCATGCCATGGGCGCCGCCTTGTCTGCTTTGCCGAGTGCCTTTTACTTTAGCACTACTTCGTCACCGGCTGTAAAGCGACATGCGATAGATAGACGAAAAAATTAGAGACGATTTAAAAAAAGATTGACTTTAAAAGTATTTAAAGACTTTTAAAAGTGGCCGATGAAATATCAACACAACTTTTCTTCTTACTTTTATGTGCTGTAATGTTAGTACTTATTCACACTTTTCATTGTAATTTATTCTTGTCATTTTTAGCAGTCTATCCATGTCTTCTTCGGTCTTCCCATACTTCTATATCCATTTTCGATTAAAGATCATTTGGCAGTGTGTATGGACGCCGCGTCAAGGGACGTGAGTTTGAAGCTACCTGAATTGAGCTTGGGTGGTGAAGGAAAACATCGTGATGAAACTATAACATGGTGGTAGGCATTTTTGTAATACCCGCTTGGCTATCACCCTGAAGTTGAAAACACCTATACATGTGTTCCGGTAGTTGAACTTGAGAGCCAATCTCCACTGAGCTTAGCGTGTCCATCATCTTGAGCCACATCGGTCACCCTTTCATCGAAAGTTCAAGCTCATTGTAGGTGGATTCGGACTCACGTCCTTTGACGCTGCTTCAGTACACACTACCCACTGAGCTATCACCGTTGCATTTTTTTTTTGCCATCGAATATTTTACTACTAAACGAAAGCATATAGATACTGCATGAATTGTAAGAATAATATTCATAGTATATTAATTAAAATTATTTTTGATAGCGGAATGGGCAAGGAGGGACGTGTGTCAATTTATTATTACCGTAAAAGCTGCATGCAATTTCCACGAGCGTCACACCCATTGACGCAGAAGTTTGTCAGAGACATAAAGCGCCGATACACTCGAATATGCACCACTTTTTTTTTCGCTCTGTAGTCTGCAGACTTTCATTCATCAAACTTTCGTGAAACTGCCGTAGAGGGGGTTTATGTTGTAAGTAGATTGACAAGGATTGGTGTTGTTTAGCGATATTATTTTAATCAAGTTTTTATCTTTTCCAAGGTTCGGTCAAGTTTGGTCTAGGCAGCCCGTTATTTTGCAGCAATGTACGAGTGCAGCCCACACGTGCTGAAACGGTTCCTTCGTAGTGTGTAGGTGTCTGCCGTCAGACCAATTACGTATTGACGTCAGAAGGTTTTCAGGAGAGGATGAAGTTCCTACGCCTAATCGTACTGGGATTAGCGATGCAAAAACGGTTGATGGTGCGAGGCAATTAGGGCCGAAGTGTAATCTCGCCGTGAAGATTTTATTGGGTAGAACCGGGTGAGTATTACGTTCCTGAATAAAAGCTGTTTTTTTTGATAACGTGTTAAATAAATTCCTTATCGGGCTTTCTCTATTCGTAATGTGTAAATGCACTAAGCGGAGTCAGGTCAAGGCGAGAGAGGCGTGTCGGCGATCCACCGGATGACAAGCAAGTTAAACAGCTACTAAAACGCATCACGGCAACCTTTATGCCTATGTTGACGTGAACCAAGGACAGCTTACCCATTACAGTGGCACGCTTAACTATGTCGTATGTATATGTACGTATAGATTGAATTGGAATTCAAACATTCAATCGGGATAGTATGTATATTCGATACACTTTGGTGAAAAACCATGACTCTTCTTAAATTTGTCGGTTTTTTTTTTATTAAGGTTTAGCATTATAGCTACGATCTCGCGTTAACTGGCGATGTAGCCCAAGATGGTTGTCATTCTAAACATAGTGGAAAGACTACTTCTCTAATGCAACTGCCGGAAAACACTTATAGGTATTTGCAACTTGAGGGAGGTAGCTACTCAGGCGCTCTACAAAAGCCCTAACAAAATGCTACGATTTTATCACGAAGTTTCCTTTACCGAAAGCGCAAGCTCATTGTAGGTGAATTCGAAGTGACGGCCCTTGACGCGACGTCCGTGAATACTGAGCTATCATCGCTTCAAAATCAGTATTACAGCCAGTTTATACCCAGCTGCTGAGAGATTTAGTGGTGGAGTATATATAAGTTCGAATCTCAACAACGCGTCTGAGCTTTCGGTGAAGGAAAATGTGATGGAAGAATATTTTGTAATGTTCTCCTGGCTAGTTACCATGCTAAAGTTGAAAATCTGTCACCAGCTAGCTATGTAGGTGTGTTCCGACGATTACCCTTGAAAGTCAGTCCCACCACTGGGCTTAGTGGGTACTTTATTTCGGGCCACATCGTCACTTATCTGGTGATAATATGAAAAGTATAAAAAATCATCAATGATTGTTGAAAGTTTAAATATGTTTCAGTGGTCGTCACTGTCCAGAGGTGAGGCGCATGTTCGGTGCGACCCTCGATGGCTATTCTGCTGGGCCTCTCCCCCCTCAGATTATAGAAGGTGGCTCCTGTCGGGGAGCAGATGCAATGTGAAGACAGATCCTGGTCCTAGATAATATTACAGGCGCAATAGGTGATAGAAGATCACCCTAGGGTTTTAGTAAGTATTACCAGGGATTATTTCGCCGGTTAAAACCCACGTATCCCACCCAGCCTTTCAGCGAGGGGATGCCAAAAAAAAAGTGTTCGTCATTGTGTAATATACTGTGTTTACGTTACAATACAGTCACTTTGCCTCGATACTATAAACATATCTATTTATGTTGACATCAAGCTTACGTAATGAATAACAAGAATAGATTCTGCGTATATCATAAGAATGGAGGACATCAAATTAATTAATTACTTCATAATTTATTACCGACTAATGGATATTGCTGCCAACTAACGAAATAACATTTTAGTATTTACCCTAAAATGAAATATTTCTGTTAAATTATATTACAACTAGCGGACGTGACAGACGTTGCCCTGTCTTAATTATGAATATTGAATTAGAATAAGTATAATTAATAAAAGAAATATTATTCAAAAACATAATATAATTATTATTTTAATGCTCTATCTCAACTGACAGTTATGTAAAATAGTATTGGCGTTAAGTTTTTATATATTTTGGTAATTTTTCTAATGTTCCACCCAACTTCGCAATGTTTGCCTTCACAACAGAGGAATCATCGCTCCTATTCATCTCGAAAGAGTTTTGTACTTTACGTTTCATTTCACGCAAAAATGCTTAATTAATATCAGAATTAAACCCTTCATTGTATGCGAAAAACTGTTGTTGTTGTTACAGTGTCAATAGCCTCGAATATTGATGTTGGTTGAAACTTTTCTTCTAGGTCTTTCTCTCAGTAAGTTATCGTTCGCTATGCGTACTACTTTAATGTTAAATAGTTAAAGGTGATATAGCATGAAGTGCAGCTATGGAAGAAAAAAAAAATTATGCCAAAAATAATTGAAGTCATGATAGCTCAGTGGTTCGAGACGCAGCGTCAAAGGACGTGAGTTCGAATCCCTGGAATGAACTTAAGCTTACGGTGAATGAAACTATCGTGATGAAAACATAGCATGGTTTTCCAGTTGAAAATCTGTCGCCAAACACTTATAGGTGTGTTCCAGTACTTCCAGTTGACAGCCAGTCCCTCCACAGTCCTAACGTGGAACGTAACGTAACGTGTAACGTAGTCCTCCACAGCAGTTTGGGCCAAAACGCCCCTTAACATCTGGTGAGATTGTAGACATAACGCAAAACCTATAAACTAGAAATACAATACTTTAGACTCTCTAAATTGTGGTGTTTTGTTGTAGTGCAAACTGTGACAGTTGGTCGTTACAGCCGATACATTCCGATTCCAGTTTGTTGCTTTAACCGATATGTCGTTTCATTAGATCTTGTCATTTGCGATACATTTACAATCCGGGACTTTATCGTTTAGTCCTTATAACCGATCCGACGTTGTGTCCGATGTTGTTATATACGGTACCAACTATATTTAATTTGAATCTGTGGATTAGCGAAGCAGCCTTGACCCAAAACGGTTTAACGACAATTCGTGAAGTGATTACGGCAGAAGTAACCCGGTGGTCGGGGTTCGACGTGCGAGGTGGAGGCGTGGACTTGTTTTCATTGTGTCGACGCACGCGAACGTTCCTCATTGATCGTCTGGAATTAAACCCGTAGTAACCGATACCTATAAACAAATTTATAAATTCAATGTCTTTCAAAAACCATAATCTGTGTGTTATTAATATAGAAGTTAAAAATATTTTATTCGGAATTTATAGTTATCTGTCTATTCGCTTGTTCGCACATTACTCCAAAACTACTGCATAGGTTTCAGTGAAATTTAATACGGCGATGTCACCATGAATTAACACGTAGAATACTTATTATCCCATAACAGAGTGTTCTCGGGTATAGGAGATAAAGGTTTTGTAGTAAATTAACTTTTTTAATAATTTTAAAGCTATTTTCTTTGATATTAGAGAATAAGCAATTAGAAAATATATAGGCTGTAATTTAATTTCAATATATGTATTTAAATTGCTAAATTTACCGACAGATGGCGTTGTAAGGGAACAATTAAACTTGGGAAATACTAATAAGTAAATCATTTATTATTTTTATATTTGCATTTATATATTCTAGTTCCAATGTTAACAAACATATATATTCTGTATACGTGTGTAAGCTATGCACACCGCTTCACTAGTGTACACTTCTAAAACGAAATAATTCAAAAAATACACTGCCTGATTTATTTGTTTGTCCTAATTTACAGTTTTCCTGATATTTTTTTCTATACACAACCTAATGTAACAAAAAATACTGTAATCTATTATTATAAATATCATCTATTTATATTAACATTATATAACGGAAACTTTTATTTGTTTGAATGCGCTAATCTTAGGATTACCAGTCCGATTACAAAAGTACTTTTTGGATTTGATAGAGCAATTATTGAGGAATGCTTTGAGTTGTTTAACATCACGCTATCACCAATAGGAGCAAAGCTGTACTGAAAAATGTTACAAAAACGGGAAAAATTATCAAATATTGCTTGGTTTCACGCAAACTAAGTCGCCGGCACAGCTGGTAATTTATAAGTGCAATCATTATAATTTATTGGTTTTCGAGTTCAAAGCATACTAAAAGACAAACAAGTAGAACAACAATTAATATTAAATACATAAAAAGGATTACATACGTAATTGGTTCCTTGAGAACGAGTTAAATACGTTTAAATAATATATAACGTACTTATTTTCATACAGGGATATTTATATATCTTTATTTATATAGAAGTTTGAGCTAAACTCGGTTACTATAGTTATGTAGTAACTTACTAGTTAAATCAAATAACTTTACAACACCTAAATTCTAAACTAGCGAGAGTTTATGAATAAATGCTTGAGAAGTAGGAATTAGACGTAGTTAAAACTGGTAATACGGCACAATGTTTACAAATCAGAAGTATATTCTTACATATTATTACATAAGTTCATGTCTTTATGTATGTAAATTCGTGTACTTATAAGTAAAAAATAATTGAATTGATTCACATAATTATTTTTTAAGTAATAAGAATATTATTTAGTATAAACGATTGTACATCAGTTAAAATATAAATATTAAACAAACAACAATATTAAAATAAAACGATAAGAAATACAAAAACTTTATAATTTCACTGACGAAAGAAACCAATAAAAAACGTCGTGTATCTTAGATACACGATAGAACTGAAACACCAATATATCTCTGCCGCTCCCTTAGTCGCCCCACGTGAGCTTTACTCGAACGTGGGTCACACAAAAAGCTTGCGAATCAGAATTTCGAAGCCGTCCCATAGAAAGTTTCACTTCAAAACTTATAACATTAAAATATCTATGATTTTTACTTTTTCTGAATAACCGCAACATGGAAAATTTAAAATTCATTATTATTAAACATTAGCTGATCCGGTGAACTTCGTATCACCTATAATCGGTTAAAACTCAAAAAGCCATTTCCAGACTATAATGAAAACAATAAAATAGGGATTATCCAATTTCGTACAGTAGTTCAGAAATTATGCACATGCACATATTTCGGCAATTCATTTATATATATATGGATTAGTGTAGAGTACATATTTATCGTTACTCCGAAAAACAATTATTTATATATACCTTACCTTACCTCAGCACAGTACCGTACCTTAAGCACAGTATAATTGAAAACAGTCGCGACCATCGATGGAATGACAATCCATCGCCAATTGCCTTTATATTTTATATTATGGGTATTCTTTCATCAAAACATGATGGGCTTTTTATTGTTAAGGTTTAGCGTTATGGCATAATTTCACCTGATCTTAAGTGACGATACGGCCCAAGTTGGTACACACGCTAAACCTGTTGATGAACTGGCTCTCAAGTGCAGCTGCCGGAATACTATTATTAGTACTAATAAGCTATAGGTATTTGGCGGCAGGTTTACAACTTGAGGGTGGTAGCTAGCCAGGCGGGCATTAGAAAAAGCCCTACCACCATGCTATGGTTTCCTCACGATGTTTTCCTTCACCGAAAGCTCAAGGTCATTGTAGGTGTTTGGATTCGAACTCACATCCCTTGACGCGAAGTCGTACACACTACCACTGAGCTATCATCGCTTCAAATTCTAAATAAAACTAAATCCACACAATAATTAACATATGTATATCTAAAATGATTTATAAATAGTGTTTGTAATTCTCTTTTTTTTTTCTGAACTTATCTTCCAAGATTACTTTCACAGAAGTTTTTCCCGTATCAAAATCGCCCAACGTGCCTAAGTTTTCACTTCAAAATTTTGTACCGAAAAATTGCCAACATACACCTTATTCATAACATAATAATTCCACCGTTGTCCGTATAAAGTTATTTTTATCTCCTATTGTGTGTGATGAACATCGTAGTGAGAGGACAGCCATGAATCGATATCCAATTAAGTGGCTACTTGGCGAAGACTTGTGTATACAGTCAATTAACTGCGCGTCTCGCTAAAACGAATCAAGAATATATTTCAGTTTAATAAATACTAGTTTTAACCAGCGGATCCGCTCGCGTTAATATTTTTCGTCAAACAAATCGCATGACGCAATAAAAAGTTTCACAGCAAATTTATTTCTCTCTTTAACCCACTTCCAATATGCTTTTCGCGATAAAATTAATCTATCGTCGTCTCCAAAGATCTCATCTATCTCTATACCAAAATTCATCACAATCGATTCACCCGTTTAGGTGTGAAAGCGTAGCAAACAGAAAGACTCACTTTCGCATTTATTATATTAGTGAGGAAAGTTTCAAACTACACTTTTGTGAAACTCTATTATGTTGTTGCAGTCAACATTTTGCGTATTTATTTATATTAATATTATAAAGCGGAAAAGATTGTTTGTTTGTTTGAGCGCGGTAATCTTAAGAATAAGCAATAACTGAGAAGGCTAAAGCAATTTATAACCACGCTACCATTAATATGAGCAAAGCTGTATTGAAAAACGTTACAAAAACGAGCAGGAATAATTAAATAATCTTTAGTTCCACCGAACGAAGTCGCAGGCGTAGCTAGTTATTGAATAATAAATATTGTTAAAAAAAATAGAATAGTTAACTTTAAGAGAAATATGAAAGTAGTTGGTTTAGAAACTCCTTAGTATCAGATAATTACAGGTTAAAATTTTCACTTAGAGGGGCTGTAAGTTGTGACATAAGAATAGCTGTGTCCGCGACTTCGTTCGCCCTGTACTGAAATTATTTACTCCTTTTTCCCGTTTTTATATATATATATTTTTAATAAAGCATTGCTCATGTTGGCCGTAGCGTGATATTAAATAGCCCAGTCCCCTTCATTGATTGCTCTATGGGGTACAAAAATATTTATCGGTATCCAACTTATAGTTTCCAAGACTAACGCGTTGAAACAAACTTTTCTGCTTTATAAAATTAACTAGCTATGTTCGCGACTTCTTATTGGTTTTTTCCCCGATTTTGTAACTTCGCCCTAAGTGGCGGTGGCGTGATGTTATATAGCTTACAGTCTTTCTCAATGATTGGCCTATCAAATACAAAAAAAAAAAAAAAAATTGACCGGTAATTTCTAAGCTTAGCCCGTAAAAGCAAACACATAACCAAACTTTTCCGCTTCATAATATTACCTGGTATAGATATGCGGATGGATAACATTAAATGTAGAACATTAATTCATAAATATATCGTAAACGTGTGCGTAAACGGTGTGTGCTTAAGACCACGAGCCGACTTTACCCGAACGGGCGTCATACAAAAAGGTTGCGAAATAGAATTTCAAAGCTCTCCCATAAGGAGTTTCACTTCAAAAAAGTTCCTCACAGGACCTATGTTCGAGCTGTGGATTGTAATACGATAAATAACACAGTGACAGAAATATAGCTAAGAAACTTACAGTACGTCGCAGTTGTCAGCCTGTCGATCGTGTCTTGCTTTAGTTTTGAGTTCTTCTTGCCCATTTTTCCGCCTTTCGCTCCTTTTCTTCTAGTTGTACAGCGGCTCGCTAACTCTCGTTACAACGCAGTCACAATATTGTGACGTATTACATATTACGCAGCAACTGCTTGAGAATGTAGCTCTGAAAAGGAAATACAAAATTAGAATAAAAATCTTGGCAGCTGTGATAGAGCTAATATTTTATTTCTGGTTAGAAAGTAATCTACATACTGTAACTACACGAGCTTGACTTCGGCGTCCCAGCTTTGCGGGGTTACCGTAAAACTAAACAACTTTTTGCCATACTGTGAAGCGATGGATCAATCTCCCAGCACGTGTATTCCCTTCCTTCTATAATATCTGGTCCTTCAAGCGAAGCATGATAGGACCAACTGGCGACCCATTGTCGGTCCTTCGATGGTGCTTTACACCAGGTACAGTGTCGTCACCTTGCCGAGTTACTATACAAAAACTATTCTCTGATAACCCGTATGCATAATTTTGTGACGGTCAGTTCTGTAGTTAAGTGTGAAAGAGTTACAAAGAAACTTAAAGGCGGACTAATTATAATCGACATTAGAACTAGGGTTATAATAACAATAATAAAATTTTATTTCAGTTATTGCAACTATATTAGTGTTAGAATTAGTGTTAGTACACGAATTCATAATCTAGTGTCTGTTTTATTAGTCACTTGATTACATTGTTTAATTAACTACATATACGCCTTGTCGTACGTGTAATGTAGCCCAATGGACAAGAAAAGGACTATCCAACCTACTAGATAATACACCGAGAATGCTATTAGCACCAGCTCTTATCCGCTTCAACATTGAAGCCGATCGCTGACACATGATTGCGTAAAAGCCATCGACTCTGGCTTCAGCGAACATACCCTACGCGCTACAGAAACGAGGCAATCCCAACAATATCCTGAGCGTATTTACTTCTGTGTATACCTAACCCACAAACTGCACGTATAAAATGTTTGACAGTATGCTCTAAACACTGTTAGTTTTACTGGCTTCGTGCAGCGCGCAAACCTACGGGCGAGCGTATTGTATCGGGTCACCAACGCTCTGGGTTTCCTGTCTGTGTCTTGGTCATCCATGAGCCGGTCCGTAATCACATGCCCGAGATAATTAAACTGACTCACAATGCGTAAGGCAGTACCCATGAAGTGGTTAAGGAATTTTACAATTTTTACGAAGCAGCATCGGGAAAATCCCCTGCGTCTGTATCTATCCTTATCGAACACTAAAAATTCATTATCGTTCTGTCCTTTTCTGTATAAATTATAGCTGTTTTTCTACTGAATATTATAGGGCGCGCGGCGGGCGGCGGGCGGCGAACGGTGCGTCGTCGGCAAGATGTTAACGAAATACTTATTTTGGCGTATCCAATGCGAAAACAAGCCATTTATAAGACGGCGATAAATCAAGTTTTCTCTTACAATTTCAAATATATCTTTTAGTATTGTTTTTATGAATATTATACGCTGTTAGAATATATTTGGTAAAATGCGTATACTAATTTGATATTACTTTTATTGAATGCTTGTATCGTAATAAATGAATGTATTGAATAAATCGATGATATGATATGATGATATATGATATAAAGAAATGTTCATAATCATTTCTGACCATATTTCATAAGGTTTATTATTATTTGTTTGTTTATAAATTGACAATAACCTTTCTAATTATATAGATTTTTACCGTGGGATTTATTTCTAGAAAAATTTAATAATATTTTTAAAGTGGTTTGTGTACCGTTAAAACTTTAATATCGCGTCGCCGAAATCCTTACGTCGTACTATACATTCAGAGAAAATAATCTTGAAAACTAAGTCCATGAAAATTCTTATTAATATAGACACTATATAAAAATAATATAAATGTATGCTAGTTATTATATCAGTTAAGATTTATTTATATTTTGTACTGAGCGTCCACAGCCCGCCCGTCTTGTGTTTTGATGAACACCAGATAAAAAATATAGTGAAAATGAGGCCAATGTTAATGATTTTAATTAACTAATATTTAAATAAAAAATTTGATAATACATTAATTATGAACATCCGAAGAACATTACTATTATTTTATAGGTTTTTAACTTAAAAGTCAGTTATTTATACTTTTTCATCGGTTTGCTCCATCCTTCGATACTACTATTCTGATAATTAACCGTTTCCAGTTAATTTAAAAATTATAGAATTCACTTTGGTATTATCATTCATATCCATCCTCAAATAGCTAGATATGTTCATTTAAAAGACGTATTAAAATCATTAATCTTTTCTTTAGGGAATAGAGGGCAAACGAGCTAGCGTGTAACCTGGAGGTAACTGATAACCACCGCCCATGGACATCCACAACACCAGAGGAATCGCAGGGGCGTTGCCGGCCTTTGACATTGGCAAAATTGCTGACAAAGAACAAATGATAATTTAAAAAAAGAATTGAAAACAAAGTCGTCGACGGTGATATAATATGTCAGTAAATCAAATAGGTCATAATAAAGATTCAGATAAAAAGCAAATTTCAAAAGGGAAAACATCGTTTATTTATTTTAATATATTTATTTCGTGAGGACATTTACATCCCTTCGTATTCTAAGCCCCTTATCATTTATACGTTATACAAATAACTTTATTATTTACATTCTTTTAACAAATAACTAATTTACAAAATAATATCAAAGAAACGAAAAAAAACGGTTTATTTTTCTAACTGACTAATTCTTGATACCCTGAGATACACTCTGCCGAAAGGTAAGTAAATCTGCAAGACATAATTTGTAAAAAAATGTGTGACGTCGTGAAACAATTCGGTTGGAACGAAATTCCTTACGTAATATATTATTATTGATAAACGTTTTATATTGTTGATTAAAATATACAAATAAATGCATTACTAGTGTCTGACAGCGATTAAATAAAGGGCAGAGATAACTTATTAATTGAAGGAATGGTAGGAAATGTCGTAATTAATATATTTTTGTAGTTGTGAAAATTGTATTGGATACCTTGAACATAAAAATAATCATTTTGTTGTACGTCATTCAATTCATCGCATACATACAATACGCTACAAAACAGCTGACGCGTTTGACGTGTACAAACTATATATTTGCAGCCGTTGAGAACTTACTGACTGTCTTGAACCAATAAGCGCGCACCTATGACTGGGCACAGCGAATAGCGTACGCGCTATGGATAATCATCTACACTATATAAATATACTGAAAATAGATCAGCCTAAAGAAAAGGTCATGACGGAAAAATCCTATATTTTGATTTATCTAACTTCCACCAGTAGTTTGCGATAGGGAACTTCGTTCCAATAATGACTTTATTTGAACAAGATACACAATAATCCAGAAGGTTTATCTTACGACATAGAGTATTGCTACACATCTAGGTATCCTGAACTAGGCCAAACCTGTATCATAATCTATAAAAATGTATACAGCATATGTTTTTAAATCTTTAATTACCTTTCAATAAAATCGTTCAATATGAATTTCGTCCCGGCGACAGAGTGCACAGTCGGATTCCATCACATTATTCATACGCTCATAAAACACAACACATTCACAACAAACACGTGTATTGTCTTTCGTTTCCCTCTAACGGTATCTGAAACGACGAAAACTACAATTGTATTTCATTTTGCAATGAATTTATTCGCAGTGCTTCGCGGTTTGCGGCGCCATGTCGAATTTATTTGACGTACTGTCAAACGATTACAAATTGAACGCGGCTCTTTTTGTTAATATGTTTTATAATATGTGCTAATTGAATGATAGTATGCATCGTGGGAATCGGGACAATGTGTGGTTAATGTCAGTAACAATCAAGTATATTTAATTGTACAGTGTTATCATTAAAATTGCTTTTATAATTGTGTCCAACAATTATAATGTACATACCTTAAAAGTATGAAAGTGACATATGGAATTCTAAAATATTTTATATACTAATGGATTATTATTTTGTTTGCGGATTCTGTTTTATTAATATTTGTGAAACAAGCAAAAAATCGCGTTAGACGACATGTAAGTGAGGTTTATTGTTAAATTATTTTTTGGTAATAGTGTGATCATGAGAAACTGTAAGTGGTGTTGACATGTGAATTTTTGGTAAGGGACCGTCCATAAAATACGTTCGCACTTATAGGGGGGTGGAGTTGTCGCTTACTGTGACATGGGACATGGGATACCAGAGTGGTTAAAAAAAACGTCAGTTCATAACTCATAAAACAATTTTGTAAAATTACTAATATGTATTAATTTATTAAAGTTTTGTTATTGCATACAATAAATATTAAAAAATATTTATTTTTGTAGGCTTCTATTAATTGGCATATATCCTGAATGGAGGGGGTTTATCATTTATGAAATAATATTGATAGGGGGTCGCAGAAAATGTGGCATAGCTTAAGAAAGGGGGAGTAGTATTGAATTTAACATTTTATTAAAGATATT
Source organism: Actias luna (assembly GCA_039707435.1). Classification (NCBI taxonomy): domain Eukaryota; kingdom Metazoa; phylum Arthropoda; class Insecta; order Lepidoptera; family Saturniidae; genus Actias; species Actias luna. The sequence goes on along the minus strand of JAZHAC010000001.1, from coordinate 17,752,632 downwards.
TATAATTTTTTGAAAATTTTGTTATTGCTGAGAATAAATATATAAAAATATTGATAGTTGTAAAATTAATTGCCATAATATACAGGGGAAGTCTATCATTTGTGTCCTAATGTTGAAAGGGTCGCAGAAAATGTGATAAAGTTTGACGATGGGGACAGAGGGCTAAAAAGGTAAAATTATGCGAGACATATTTTATGAAGTGCCCCTAACAGAGAATTAAGTAAAAACTTCTTCGCTTAGCTTTAATATTCGCTTCAGCATATATAAGTTACTAAAGAAAATGGTAAAATGTATTAAATCAATAAGTTGGATGCTTATTTATGTATGTTTTGAGCATATTTCATTTGATATTTTTTTTATTATAATAATTATACCTAACTTTGTTTATTGTATTATAAATATATAGAACAAAATATGCATTAAGAGATTTTTATGTACGAGTCTGCCCCGTAGTAGCACTCTAAAACTGGCTCTCAAGTGCAACTTCCGGCACAAACTTATAGGTATTTAGCAGCAGATTTTCATCTTTAGGGTGGTAGTCCGGGCATAAAAAAGCCTTACCAACATGCAAATTGACAAATACATTTGGCACAGAGACAAAAAAATGTGAATTAATGTTTAAGATATTTTTTATACTGCAAGCTGAACAGTAGAAAAGTTAACAATTTGTATTAAATCAATTTCATGAAGGATTTTAATGCATTTTTGTTTCTTTCAGCAGCTGAGAACTAAAAATCTTAATCGTTCTTTCATGTATTTATGGCACCAATTAGAATGCCAAAAATAGAAGATCTAACATTTTTAACCAAACTACATCCCGCTGGTTCATTCTTACTTTTATATATTCTTAACTGAGGCTTTATTGTTCAATATCTAATTTGTTAGTAAATAACTTCTAACTGGTGAATTAATTTTTATAAATTGAATGACTATCAGAATCTATTGTTAATTGCAGAACACTTTTGATGAAGCGATGGTATCTCAGTTGGTAGTGTCTACGGACGACGCTGCGTCAAGGGACGTGAGTTCGAATCCACATACAACGAGTTTGAATTTTCCATAAAGGACAATATCGTGATGTAACCACAGTATGGTGATAGAGCTTTTCTGATACCCGCCTAGGTATAAATATAAATAAACATACATAAACAAAATGTAAAAAAGGTTTTTTCTAACGTAATTTTCCTTAAAATTAGTGTTGGTTTCAGTTATTGTTGGAAAGTTGAGTTACCGGATTTGCAATTTCCGCAAGACAATTAGCGTTGTGTCGTCTGGTGGAAACCGAGCGCGATCATTAGTGTTTTTTTTGTTACCACTATTTTGGAGTTCTTTGTTAAAAGTCAGTTGAAATATATGAATAAAAGAACCATAGTCTCGTTTGTTTGATTGTAAAAGTGACGTACGAAAACAAAATCAGCACTAATATTATAATAGAGAAACATAATTTCTTTGTTTTTCCGCTTTCACACGTTAACCGCTGAATCCATTATAATGAATTTTGGTATAGATATAGGTGGAAACCTGCAGATGGTGATAGGCTTCATGCTTCAAGTGAAAAAATTATAAAAAGTGTAGTAAAAAGAGGGATAAACTTTATTTATGTGTTATGCAATTTGTATGACAAAATCAATATTAACGCGAGCGAAGCCGCAGGTAGGAGCTAGTAATATAATAAAATCTTTGTATTATACAAATAGGTACGTTTACGCTTCTAAACGACTTTAACGAATTTGATTTCATTGTGTACTTATGGAGTAACCAGCTTCTTAGTTGTACTTGATGGCTATTTTATTTATATAAATATTGATTTTGGATTGAATCTCTGATAATTCCTAATTTTCTCTTTCATAAAGAAGTTTTCATAAAAATTTATATATCATTTATTTTTCTCTAATTAAGCTATGAGAGGACAATGGGGACAACACTTAGGGGACGTCCATTTATTACGTGAGGTGATTTTGGCTATTTTTCGACCCGAGCCACCCTCCTCTAGTCTTACGTAAGATTTTTCAAAATGCATAAGGTTAATCTAAATAAGTTAATCTTTGTTTGATTGTTTTTTAACATATTAATTTCTTGTCAGTGTAACCCAGTTTTCTCGTAATTTTGCACTGCCTCTTACGGAAAAAAAAGTGATTTCTGCTGAGGTCTCACTCATCTCTTCCCCACATGATATTGGGTCAGATTCGGCTCGACCTCCTCCTAACCCTAAACGCCTCACATAATTAATGGACCTCCCCTTATTCTATACTTGGATGCGATTGATGACGCTTAGTTAAGTTATTAGCTAATAACATAAAGAACAGAACAAAATTTGCGAAACCCAGTAAGTTTATTATAAAATATAAAAATATATTTAATAAATTACTTCACAAGTTATCAATTGAAATGTATACATATCATTTTGTGAGCATAACATTTTTTTTTATAGTTAAGGTTTAGCGTTATTGCCATAATCTCACCTGGTCTTAAGTGACGATACGGCCCAAGTTGGTAGACACGCTAGACCTGTGGAGGAACTGGCTCTCTAGTGCAACTGCCGGAACACACCTAATGGTATTTATTGGCAGATTTTCAGCTAGCCAGGCGGGCATTATAAAAAGCCCTATCACCTAGTTGTGGTTTCATCACAATGTTTCGTTCACCGAAAGGTCAAGCTCATTGTAGCTGTTTGGACTCGAACTCACGTCCCATGACGCGGCGTTCCTACACAGTACCACTGACCTATCATCGCTTGAAATCTATATATACTTATCTATATAATAGCACAGATTTATTTTTAAATGCGCTAATCTTAGGAACCACCAGTCGGCATTCAACAATTCTTTAATATTTCATAGAGCAATCACCGAGGAAGCCTTTAGGGTATTTAACATCACGCTACCATCAATAGCAGTAAAGCTGTATCAAGAAAAGTTATTAAAACGAGAAATTGTTTTTAAATAATTTTTAGTTCCACGCGAACGAAGTTGCAGGCGCAGCTACTAGCTATTATATTTATTAGCCTGTTGTACAAGTATCTTTTTAGATTAGTTTAGGTATGCTGTAAATCTATGGAGAATAAAATATCCAGTTCGACATTTGCCTTTAGTTACTTAGACGTACTGTAGTTGACGAAGAGCCACGATGTTTTGATTCTAATTACCAGAATCAAATCAGAGAGGAACGTTGCAATACTTAACGTGATTAAATTCAATACAAATACAACCTGAATCCTTGAACCATATAGTTTAATCAAACACCTATGCAGAGCTAGTTAATGTACTCTAAATATATGTATATCTGTATATACCCAGAATTAGATGCGCTTGTGACGTCGTATGCATTTATTACTAAGTGAATACTGAATATCTTTATTTTTGAAAACTTTATTAGCACTGTTGTAATTGCAGAGATGAAACGATAGTAAAAAGAGACAACAACATGTAGGATATAACATGCGAGAGAATGAGATAGGAGGCATTAGACAGTGTTTCTTGCAGTGCGAGCGTTGCATGCATGTTCGTATGTGTGTGTGCGTACCAATGTTTTACGAAGCAAATTTTTGAAGATTTCATTTCTATCGCGTATGAACTGCACACACCATTTTTTGTTTTACTCGATGTTTATGATTTCTGAAATTATTATGGATAACGTTTCTCACGGATAGTACTAATTACGTATGGCCAGATGCAAAAACAGTATGTTCTTTCAATCGCTTCTAAACTCCATTAAATCACCCAATAAGCTTCTGAAGTTTATTTAAAAATTTCATAAAAACAGGTCCAGCAGTTTTGGAATTCACAAGGAACATGCGTATACAAACAAAATGTGATTTTTATGTGTATAGATTGATTGAAGAATTATAATCTTTCCACGTGGAAATTTTCATTTAAATTAGTGGAGCTATTTTTTTAGTTAAATTCAAGCACAGACATAGAAATATAATTGTATTAAGATTTTTTTCATGTTATATTTAGATCAGTGTCATTAACAGCAGATTTTATTAATGCAGTTAAAAAAAAACTTGTATGGACACAACTAACGATTAGTTAATCTACATTAATATTAAAGTTTCGTTGTTTTTTTTTATGTGTTTATTTTAGGAACTGCCAGTTAAATTTAAAAAGATATTTTTGAATTTAATAGAACAAACATTGAGGTAGGTCATAGCTTATTTAACAGTGTGTAGTGGGTACACATATCGCAAAAGGGAAGTGAAGATGGGCAGAACACGTGGCTAGGCGGGATACCAACAGATGGACCAGGGCAGTTTTCGAGTGGTATCCCCAAAACGAACGATTTAGGGGCAGACCACCGGCCTGATAGTCAGACGACATTGTCAGGTTGGTCGGAAGACAATGGAAGAGGTTAGCACAGGACCGTAAAAGATGGTGTGCGCGAGAGAAGGCCAGTACCCAACAGTGGGTGGAATCAGGCTGATATAGATGGATTCCGTTAAAGTAAAGCTAAGTAAGTAAAAAAAAGTTACAAACACGAGCAAAAACTATTAAATAATTTTGAGCTTTATGCGAACTAAGTCGTTGAAATATCTAATATATAACGCAACACGGCGGCGAAACCAGAACTGAGGACTTGAAGTTATTAGATACGGTTAATTGTTTTAATTGTTAATAACATTGCGCTCGAGGTTGCTTCGCGCACACTATTTGTATTACAAAGTTGAGACAGGAACACGCTGTGAAGAAACTAATAATCAAGTATCATCCAAAGTTCCGTCTTGCAGTTTGATATTTCGATGTTTATACAAATTATACTGACTGAAAGTTAACAAGGAAAATTATATGTTTACGTTTATACAATATTTTAATGGTGGATTCTATCAGGCGATGGAAAACAATGAAGCAGGATTTCGAAGATCAGATGATATAACAATTAAAAAAAAAAACGGATCCAACGTTCGTATGCTGTAACATTTAGGAAACGTATACGAAAAATCGATCCTTTTTAATCTATATTAATATAATAAATCGGAAAAGTTTGTTTGAACGTGCTAATCTCAATAACTATCAATCGGATTTTTAAAACTGTTTTCTTTTTTTAACAAAACAACCATTAACAAGGATTTATGTTATTTAACATCACGCTACCACCAATAGGAGCAGAGTTGTTTTGAACAAAGTTACAAACAATGGTAATAATTATAAAACTATTTTTAGGTACGCGCCAACGAAGTCACAGCCACGGCTAGTATTTGATATATAAATTACATCTAAACTTGGATTACTCGGACAAGCTGGGGATTCTTTAATATTTAATTAAACCCACAGCCACGTTCCCGCGAAATTGAAACAAAGTACGAGTTAATTTTTTTTTCTCTTATTACTACCCGTCTTATTACAGTATATATAATAGGTATCACTCTAATTAATTAATCAGCGTCGCGGTCCGTAATCTATTAACGCCTCGGGTTATTCAGTCCGGCGCAAAAACATAAGCTATTAAGTGATTAATGTGTCATTCAAGCGTAAGCATCAAAAGAGGTGGAGGGTCGTTATTTGGCTTATTTTTAATGACATGGGGACTGGAAGGGTCTCGAAGAGGATTGCGTCAGTAATATGTATTCAGAGTGATGATAGCCCAGTTAGTAGTGTGTACGGACGCTACCTCAAGGGACGTGAGTTTCAATCCACCTACAATAAGCTAGAGCTTTCGGTGAAAGAATACGTCGGGATGAAAGCATAGCATGGTGGTAGTGCTTTTTCTATTGCCCGTCTGGCTAGCTACCATTCTAAAGTTAATAATCTGATGCCAAATACCTATAGGTGTGTCCGGGCAGTTGCACTTGAGTGCTAGTCCTGCCGCTAGGCTTAGCGTGTCCACCTCGTTACGTAGGCGAAATTATGACCATAACACTAAGCCAATAAAAAAGTTTTATAAACCGAAGTTAAGGCATTTTTTTTTAATAGAATGACGTATTTTCTTCAGGATCTACATTATCGTAATCAAACACAAAATTGTATCTATTTGTTTGTTTTTCGTGATAAATTTCATATACAAATAGAATAAATTATGCAACAGCCGTCATGTTAAATAGATTGTAAATAGCTAGTGCCTCCTATATGTTGTTGAAAATCCTGATAGAGGAACACTTGAAAGAGATAACATTAATTTTGAACTGTTTACCTAATTTGTATCAGAGTAAGCTTTTTGTGTCTTTATTTTAATTAAGGAATTCGGTCTAAAAACGACAGGTGAGTCTCATTGTATCCTGACCTTGCAGTATGCTCAAACTATACATACACCATGCACGAAAGGATCAAAATTATGTAAAGATTATTATATTTAAAAAAAAAATTAAAAGAGATGAAGTGACGACAGGACTCATGTACAATTTGCGATTGCAGAATGCCACTTAGATTGAAAAGCAGTATATATAAGTTAATTATAAGACATGTCATATTGTACGGATCGTAGTGCTGGGCTAGTAAAAAGAGGAAGGAAGAAGTATGTGTGATGTTATAAATATGGACAAAATCAGGAATTAATATGTTAGAGGAAGCTTAGGAGTGTCAGCAGTGGTAGAGAAGTTGAAAAGGAACCGCTTGTTGCTCGAAGTAGTTGCTTTAGATATATCTGAGAAGCAAGGAAACGCATGCGGTGAAAAAGTAATGAAAATGAATGTCGAAGGACAGGAAGAGGAAAACCAAAGAATAGCTGGATAGAATGTATTGGGAATGATATGAAAGAGAAGGTAGTGAATGAAAAGATGCGGGTGACAGATATTTATGGAAGAGAAAAATATATATTGTGCTGTTTAAAAATAATTGGGAACAGGACATGAAAATGGCAATGGCACAAAAACACCATTGAGGATTATTTTTAGAAAGACATTATAACAGTAAATTATTAGGTATAAATATGACCATTAATATAGGAAAATTTCCTGCAATATCTGGTAAAGTTATTTATGACAAATATACAAATGAAATTCAAGTAACGAATCCGTATTTCCATATCGGATTGTTAATGTATTTCAATTAACAAACAAGAGTATTGTATGAAATAACAATGTTAACAAATAAACTGGTTACCGAGATCCTGCTGAGTTATTATTGCAGTGGAAGATAAATGCGACTGATAGCTATTAACTCGATAGAGTATAAAATAATGTTATAAAACTTATTTATTTTTATTTTGTCGGGATTTTGGCTGACATAGGAATTTATTTATTATAACATCTTACTTTATAAAATCAATAATTCACGACAAATTTGAAACCTGGGATAAAATCTCTTATACTTACGCACAGTTAGTGTATGACACAATTATTACATGAGTTATTGATTATTTTATACCATTTGGCCACAATTTAACCAGATATTAAGTTACGATGTAGCCTGAGATCGTAATACGTTATGCCTTGTGGGTGAACTGGCCCTCAAGTCCAACGGACGGAACACATTTTTAGGTATTTGGCGAACGATATCTGGAGGGGTGGCAGCAATTCAGACACGCAGGAGTAAATCCGATTACGTGTTTTCGTTCACCAAAAGTTCAAGATTATTGTCAGAATTCTAATTCGCTAAATATGCGCCATGTTCATACGCTCTATGAAATTTATGATTGATGAAAATTTGATGATACAAGACTAGATAGATAGATAATATGTTCAGTAAATAATTAACTAATTAAATTTCGAAACAAATGAATCCTTGGAGAGATTCTAATTACGCTACTACTTGAAGCTTTATTGTGGATAAATTGAATTTAAAATATACAAAATTTCTGTTCGAGCAGTTTCGGTATATCCGAAATTCCGGTTTAAAAAATATGCGACCAAGCGCTTTCGACTAGTGTTTACCCGAATTTATATTTTGCAAATTGTTCCGAACTTTATAATGGTACGGAAGGCACTGGGATCCGTTGTTACGAGTTAAATTTTCTCCATTATTGCGGCTTGTATTTATTTTATGCTTGAATTATTGGCCTAGTTTATATTTAATTGCGTATAATATTTATTCAAATGGAAGCTTTGTAGGAGCGATATGCAAGTGGTTTGCTGTGATTTTATATATATTTATTAAGAGTACGACGCTAATTTAGTGTTAATACTTTTAAAAACCTTCATATAGGATAGGTTAATTAATCAGAAAATGCATAACGAAGTATTGCAAAGGGCGATGCAAATGTGTAGGGCATATTTCTTCACTTTAGACGCTTAGGTTAGAAATCAAATACCACACGCTTAATGAGACATCCTAAACATTACTTAAAATTCTAAATATTTGCGTGTAATGTAATGTAATGCCGATGGCAAAATTAATGCCAGTTATTTTGTTTTAAATACATTATATGTTACGGCCACAATCTCACCTGTTGTTAAGATACAGTGTGGCCGAAGATGATGGACACGCTAAGCCTAGTATTGGCACACTAGTGCAAATGCCGCAATACATCTATAGGTATTTAGAGGTAGATTTTCAATTGGTATTAGGTTACTAATCATGTGGACATCACCAGAAACGATTAAGGTCATCAAAGTGTTATAGATCTCCATAACTAACTAACCTGGCGATTTTTTGAGACGCATATTATTTTTGCAACGTACGTACTTAATATGAACAGTTTTTATCATTGCGCAACGCGAACGAAGTCAGAGTCAGCATCTAGTCGTAGAATAGACATAATTTCGGTGTTGTGTGACAAACAACAAGTTTTTCTTTTAATGGCCTTAACACCAGTGACAAGTTCCTGACCGACGCACTGCGTTAGTATTGATCTGTAACGCGCTTAAATATAGGAAAAGCCGGAGTTGAAATCCCCTTTAGGGCTATGAATCCCATTCGTGAAACGATTATAATCACAAATTATTTTTAAATTATATAGAATTACAAATAATTAGGGCTAAATATAGGGCTAATTTTATTGAAAATAAGAAATCATCCGCGACTTCGCACGACATATTTTACTGTATTATTTATAAAGTTTGCGTTATAGACACAATATTATCTGATGTTAAGTGGTGATTTAACCCAAGATAGTGGGCACGCTACGCCTAATGTAGAGTGTGCCAGTCCTGTTGAAAATGTATATTGATTAATTACTAGTTAATTTTTCCTGATGATAATTAACAAAAATGTATAAAGATATTTCATTCTGTTACAGTTTCATTATGTAAAACGACTTGGAGATTTCATAATAACTAAAAGCATATGCAGTATTTACTTTACTAAATATATTCTAACATTCCGAATGTATTCTTCTACGTACAATATAAATAAGACCAAAGTTACCTGTTTCATTCTGGCATGTAGCCAAACGACACATGTTAAATAGTAAGGTAATATATGTGAAGCATAAATTCCATGTTGATTTGCTATTCTATTATCCATATTAATTTCTATGGCTCTAGTTGTATTTGTAGGCACTCGACAAATAAAACGGGGACAGTGAAGTGGCTCAAAGACATCTATAGAGGCCGTATTTCCTTTAGACACGGAAATATCATGAAAAATATCTCTTCGTGGCATTGTAGAAATGTCTATATATACCTATATATTATTTTATATATAACTAGTGTTCGCTCAGTGATCTAAATCTGTCTAAAGTTGTTATACCTATCTTTATTAATATTATAAAATAGAAAAGATTATTTGTTTATTTGAACGCGAACCTTAAGAACTATCAGTGGAAATTCAAAAAATCTTTTTGTACTTGATAGAGCAAACATTGAGGAAGGCTGTCTACTATTTGCTATTACGCTACCGGCAATAGGAAGAAAACAAACAGTTACATAAAAGGAGAAAATGATTAAATAATTTAAGTTAAACTCGAGCGAAGTCGCGGACACAGATAGTTTGTATATAAATTCTCATCGAAAATTAAATAATACGTTGTGAGTTACGATTCCAAGTTATTCATTTATAAGGTATGTTTTAACGGATAAAATGTTCATTATATTTGTTGTAAATGCAACCAAATATAAGACATGTTACTTACATGTAACATGTTACAACTTAAACATTGGAAAAAGAAACACGGTTAAAATTACAATCAAATCGCCTTTATAGATTTTTTTAGGAAGGATATTGAATAAGTTGGAACCAAGACAAAATGCGTATAAACTTTGTTAGGCAATTTATATTGAACCAGATTTTACGTGCGGCTTCGCTCGCGTCAATATCGATTTTGTCAAATAAATCAGATGGCGTAAGAAAAAGTTTCATACAAAGCTTTTCCTTTATTTAACCAGTGTCCATTTTCAAGAAATTTTTATTTTAAGTTCCATTTTTAAGTTCCACATTTAAGAAGGGTCCAATAAAGATTTCGCGAGAAAAAGTAGGCTATCTCCGTTTTCTGGGTCACATCTATCTTTGTACCAAAATTCATCACAATCGGTTCAACGGTTTAGACGTTAAAGCGTAACAAAGAAACAAAGTCTCATTCGCATTTATATATTAGTATAATTATGTTATACGGGTAATATTATTTCTATATTGATTTGACTTTTTAAGTTATTATTTGTATATTTTAAGTTAGTATTTATAATCATAAATGGACCGTCAATTTAGCAGTTTTAAAATTTATATGGTCTCCAATGAAATGATAGATACTATAAGTAAAAAGATGTTATAATATCACCGGTGGAGATATTCCTTTCAATTCTACCCGCAAGTGTGCGAAAAGGAGTTGTGAAGTTTCTATGATGGAGTTAATCCTCACACTTTGGGACTTAACTGGTCGCGGGGAGTCCGCTTTTGAGATGTTTTGTTCTGTGAATATTCTGGATGTGGAATCAACTTTCTGCTGGGAATTTTCTCTCGGCACAAAATAACTAAATTCCTCAATATCGATATTAATTGTTTGCCTTAGTCGTAACATAAAAAACTCGATATATTCAAAACAGATTCCCAGATTAAAACGGTAAAGCCAATCCAGCCAATCAATATATTCCATAACAAAATTCACGCTGACGTCTGATTAGTATCAATGTGCATTGGGCTTCGGGCTTATCAACGGAGCTATAATCTCGTTAACGTTCGAAATGTTTGCCTACTAAACCGTTTGCATGTATGTATATTAAGCCGATAAAACATTTCCTCTATAAAATAATAACAGATGGTGCGTACACGTACTATTATTATTATTGGAGTAGAGGTTCTGCAGTTGCAATTACGTTTGTGATCATATCAACGTGATCGTTAGGGCCAGTACGTGCCGGGGCTCCGATATAAAGGTTCTGCGCGAGTTCGCAGTTTCTTCTAACAACCCGAACACTCACCTATACACAAACACATGTGTATAACTGAGTAGACGAGGTTTCTTTTCAATTTTTCAATAGCCAGTACTTTATGAAAACCACTCAAATGCGTGTAAAACTGTAGGTAATTTAAGATCGAAGGCATAAAATTGGATCGCCACTTACATTAATACGAGGTAATCGTAATAATAATGAATGGTAGGTAAAAAGAAAACGAAGCGCCGCTCGTTCAGTCTTATCGGGGACGAATGAGTGTCTCAGAAAAAACGGCTTTAGCGAATTAAACTCGTTTGAACTCACCAATACGCCCAGTAAGGACGGTCGAAGGTCGCTCAATGACACACTGGAATATACCAGGCGAGGCACTTCAACTGTACAAGAATAGAAATACTTGAATAATTTTATTGTCTTCTTATGCAGCATAAAGATAATAATCATTTGCCAGTGTTTCGGCCTCAATCAATGCCGTACTTATCATCTATATGCAGACTGATAACAATATAATGTAGTGATCCATTTTAAATGCTATTTAATTATTACATTCTTTGATTTTAACAACAACTTTAATATATACGGAATTATAAAACAACTAACATAAGTAACGGAGGTGGGTAGTTTATTAACACCGATTGCTATAGAAGCGCGACGCGAGCGCGGCTTTGGGTTTAGTCAAAGCGAAGCACTCGAGGCTAGATATACACGTAAAATTTATATTTTCCCTTATTAACTAGACTATTTTGATATATATTTGATGTTTATCTTGTTAAGAAATATCGGATATAATTTATACTGGACAGAGAGAAAAACACGAGCGGTGAAGGTGAGTGTTGACGATCGTCGACAAAGGGGCCCCTTAAACGTACATCCATGTCGCAAGTTTGGGAAACTGCTTGGAATTTCCTCTTTGCCGCCGTGGATCCGCCACCCACACGGTAAATCCATGGATGGCTAAGAAGTACTTCTAGCACCCTTGCGCCCTCTGTCTCGAGGTTGAGTGCCCTCAGCACTCGTCCCAAGGAGTTCGGTGAAGGTGTCAAAGCCCTTAAGGCTAATAGCGTATGACAGTTACAAAATAAAAAGTCGCAAGTTTCGCATGCTGCCTCGTAGTTCTCCTCTCTCTGCCACAGCTACTAGGTATATGATTTCTAACATTATTAAGAACACGATTACAGTTGTAAATAATTATGTATTTTGGTATTTATTTTAACGGAACGGCAGTCGGTCGAAGACAGTTCTAAAAATAGGGTTTCTAAGTGGAATATTATAAACTATTAGTATAAGTAAATGATTATTATTTATAAGTGAATAAATGTAGAGTGAAATAATTCGACGTTCATTACAGTAATATTTTTAATACCTGTTTAAAGTTCATTACACAGCATAATAAAGTTCATTCCGCAGTGTAATATTAAATTTATACCAACAACAACAAGACATAGCGTAAGTACTAGACTGGTCGTAAACAATACATCTGTTGCGATGTCTCCTAAAATGCCTCCCTAAAGCCTAAATACCTATAGATGTGTTCCGGCAGTTACACTTGATAGCCAGTCCCTTCCCTAGCCTTAGCGTGTCCACCATCTTAGGCCACGCCGTCACTTGACATCAGATTGTGGCTATAACCATATAAAAAAAGAATTATAAAAAAAAGTATGTGAAAGAAAAACTGTAACTTTCACGACTAAATGAAAACAATTGTCAACAGAATTCACAATGACTGGAATTGAACTTATAAAATGAATTTAAATTAATTTATTATTATCAATTAAAATAAACAATATTAGCTATAAATGATCGAATAAGATAGTGAATCAAAGACGCTGTAACAACTTATAACATTTGAAATTACTTGCAAATATAGCGAGTTATATATTTTCAGAGAGTTTGTAAATAATACGTATGAGACGTTTTTTCATGCAATTCTAATACTTATTTCTTATACGAAATCATACAATATAATTACAATTTTGGTTTAGAGTTTTACAGAAATAAACGACCATATTTATTCAGTTTTTATTTAATTTGTATGTATTTAATATATATATATATATATATATATATATATGCAACTAGTTTTCTAATTTTTATTAACACGTAAAATTAAGATATAGAATTAAGTATGTAAATAAAAATATGATATAATTATTCATAATCTTTGTGCGACGAATATATGTCCGATATCTAATACGTAAGAAAAGCTGGTAGGTAAGAAATGACTAATGCAGACATTCTCAAACTTTTTTGGTGACGGAACCCTTTAGAAAAGCGAAGTATTTGATGGAGCCCTCAAAAAAAAAGATATTATCAGTAATCTCGTACAGCCCCAACAGAGGCATTGCAGTACCCTAGGGATCCGCGGAGCACACTTTGAGTATAGCTGGACTAACGGCTTGACTCTTGAATAATGTGTCTCTACATTCTTAGATATATATTTTGATTATCACTTCATATACCTGTAAAAACCAATCTCACAGTTAATCGTTAATTTTTATTTTCCTACGTTCAAGATCCTGGCAAAAACTCCCCTCTGTAACTCTTATATTGTAATTGCTTGGAAATTTCATTAAGATCGAATCTTATGTTGACGTTATCACATCAAACCTTGTTACTATACAAGGTTAATTTAAATTACAAACTTATATAATTTTTACTTATATCTATCTATTTACTTATTTGTTTATGGTAGCTCGTCAAAATGACGGCTCTTTATCTTTTTTTATAGTTAAAGTTTAGCGACATGGCCACAATCTCACCTGAAGTTAAGTGACAGTATGACCTAACATGGTGGACACGCTAAGCCTAATGGAGGGATTAGCTCTTTAGTGTAACTGCCAGAACACACCTAGAGGTATTTAGCGGCAGATTTTCATCTTGAGACATGACAAAAAGCATTACCACTATGCTATGGTTTCTTCACAATGTTTTCCTTTATCGAAAGCTCATGCTTATTGTAGGTGGATTCGCACCCACGACCCTTGACGCGGCGTCCGTACACTCTATCAAGTTAATCATAGCTTGTCGGAGGACCAATGAATGGCTTTTTATTTTTAGTTTAAGTGTTAACTAATGTAAAATATAGCTGTTGGTCATCCAACTAACAAATAAATCAAACGTAACAAAACGACGAAACGTTTATTATGTCACCAAAGTATATGATGAAAAATAGTTATCTACATTTATTATATTTATCACATAAACTTAACGAAACAAGTTGCGTGAACATAATATTTCAAATAAGCCTCGAGCAGAAACTATCGTGACAATAATTCTTAACTTGTGTCAAACCGAGAGCCACGTAATACGGACCCTTGAAACAGAACTGTAACTTATTCCCCGTTACGTACATATATGTACTTTGTTTGTTCGCGTCAGTTTGTATACGCTTTATGATAAAATAAAAGTCACAATGGTCGAGTGGTTTAGCTGGCGAATTATCGATTTTACGTCAACGGATTCGAACGCCGACACAAGACACTATCGGTTGACATTTTAGGAATATACTAACACAGTGAGAGAACCCGTGTACCCTTCAATTACTTATATAAAAATATTAAACGCTTTAGTCCAACAGTGGGATATTAATGGACTAATATAATAATTATAAAAACGTGTTGATTAGTCATTAGTTTTGTGTTGTGACCATACATAATTATGTATGTTCGTACAGTGCGTTAATCATGTTTTCTTCTAAAACTATACGTAAACCGTTAGCCATGTTTTCTAATATATATAATAACAAAGTAAACTAAAACAGGCGTGAATATTTGCGAATTAACAGAAATGAAAGTAATTTATTATAAATAATTGTTTTTTTAACACACAATCACTTTTAGAATGTCATATGTGTTTTTTATTATGTGTTTATATGTTAGTAGTATTTAAGGTTTTTTTTTATGGAATAGGGGATAAACGATCAGGGACACCAACGTCACCAACCAAACGCTGCCCATGGACAGTACCAACACCAGAGGAATCACAGGTGCGTTGCCGGCCTTTATAGGAGAGACTGGTTCTCAAGTGCCATTGTTGGTACACACCTAATGGTATTTGGCGGCAGATTTTTGACTTAAGGGTGGTAGTCAGCCAGGGGGATAGTAGAAAAAGTCCTACCACCGTGCTATGGTTTCCTCGCGATGTTTTCCTTCACCGAAAGCTCAAGCTCGTTTTAGGCGGTTGGAATCGAACTGACGTCTCATTTATATCTCTATAATATCTATTTTATTTTTATGTGTATTTTATTTTATATTGCCACCGGATAACTGATACCAAGAAGGAAAATTCTCCAAAGGTTTACTGTAAGAGATCGCTGTAGGCGATAAGGCAGTCTAAGTGTAGATACACTTATAATTTAATATTGTGTATTGTCGTGGTGTGCAATAAAGTGTTTTATTATTATTATTGGCCATGTGAACGCACTGTATACATCTCGTACTGTATAGACATCACGAAATCTTACTTCCTGCTATATGGGTGTACCAAGGTCCGCGTCTATTCACCTCAACCTCACAGTTGTAATATATGCGAATTTATATTTTGTCGAAATATCAATAATATGGATTATTTATTTACCTACAGCAATTCAACTTTGACATTGAGCTGATATTTACACATAAACCGCATGATAGTTATAATGGCGGTACAATAATTACAGACATGCATAACATTCACAAATACGAACTAAATAACTGTAGTTATCATAGTAAAATTCAAACGATATCTGACGATTTAAGATTAAAATGTAAACTTTTAGACAAAAAACCAAAAGGAAAACATAAGATATGGAAAATATTGCAAACAAATAAAATACATGAGGGAAATTTTTGAGGGAAACAAATACATGAGACATTTCCACAGAACAAACAAGTTAGAAATATTACAAAATAAATAACTTAATAAATGTCATTTGAATATATACGTCATTAAGTTACATTATAAACAACATTTAAATGTAAAATGTAATGTAAAAATTAAAAATATAAAATTAAAATCTAACTCAAAATTATTCATGTAAATCCTCGCCAAGTAAATAGCTAACTTATTTTTGAACTACTCAAATGTCCCACCAAATATGTCAATACTAATATTTTTTATTTTTTTAATACATGTAAACTATTTCAAGGTATTCTAATATTTGTTTCTATTTAAACCCATAAACTTATGTGACCCTAATACCACTGGTTGATTAATTACGATATTTTAAAAACTACCAGACCTATTGATATGAAATTTGACATGGGTAGATGTCTAATACGAAGAGATATTAAGATCATGTGTGGTAGCAAGGCATAACGTGAACGAAGTTGGGAGCACCAACTAGTTTATACATATAAGCAAAATACCACTGAGTAACTTGAAATATTTTGAAGCGAAGATACCACAGTCGGTTGTGTATACGGATGCCGTATCAATTAACGTGAGTTTGAATCTACCTGCAATAAGCTTGAGATTTTAGTGAAGGAAAACACCGTGATGTAACTATAGCATGGCGGTAGGCGTATTTTTAATACCCGTCTGGCCAAATACCTATAAGTGTGTTCCGGAAGTTGCACTTGAGAGCCACTTCCTCTCCTAGGCTTAGCCTCCTTAGACCGTGTAGGTTACGACGAATCATACTCAAAATCTCGTTCCACAATCGTTATATTTTACGGCATTTTACAGCAGAGCTTCGAACGTTGTTAACTTAACTACCTCACCCAGTCGCACTATTACCCCGGATAACATGTAATCAAATAACCAACTTCTTTTACAGTCATTACACTAACTGTATAATCAGTACAACAGCTTTTACAAATGCAAAGTATAGTTATTGTTTGTAGTTGAATCATTTCATTAATTAAAAGTATGCAGTATTGTTATATTTTTAGTATCTTATGTCTGCACGCCACTAATCAGTAGTCGTGGCATTTAACATGCATCTTGAGCCACATCGTCTCTAAAGATCAGTTGACATTGTGCCATAACGTTAACTACAAAACTACAAAACTTAACTTAACTACAAAAAAATTGCATTAATATCCTTTTCACGACGTAAGTTCACTACGAGCAGATTTTACGATAACGGTTAACGTTAAAAATGCGAACGAAATCGGAGATAACAGCTAGTATTACTATATTATGTATAGATAATTTATTTGCTACAGCTCCGTTACTATTCACGAATAAAATGGTTATAACTATAATTAAAATAACCAGAAACATGCAATTTGAGTTATCACAAAAATTTTGTTTGAATTTTTACCATATCTATAAAATAGGAACATAGTGGCTTAATATAAGCAAGCAATGGCAGGTGTTGGCCGTGGACCGCACTAAGAATCGTAGCATAGTTCACGAAGACAGTGTAAGTACACAACGCCAGGCTTTGATCACTGAAGGAAAAATGCATGAGACATTATGAGTTACCAAACCTCGCCCACTTAGGGGCATACATACTTTCCGTAACTGCGGCCGAAGAAACATCTCCCGGATCGGTCTGTTCTACCGTGAACGCAAGTGTACCCACGATACTGTCTTAATCATTTACCACTAAATAAGTATGTATAAACACATATTTCGTTAAATAAACAATGCTAATAGCTTAAATATCAACACGTGTGTCATCGAATTGTTTTTAAAATATGATTGTATTACCTGTTTACGTAAAACTGTAGTTCTTTCTATGAATTTTCTAAGAAACATAAATAAAACAGTGTAATTAATAAATGCTAGAAAACTGAGTTCATTTTTCTCCTTTGTCTGTTTGGATGTGTGCCCGGTTTGTAGTAAAATCGACAATCTAATATTCAAGACCTTTTTTATACGTGTAGTTAGAAGAATAACCGAAACTGATATTTATATGATAACCCTCTAAGAACACTTGATAATTAAATATTGTTTAAAAATAAAATAAAACACGCCATTATAATAATAGAAGCTTCATTCTATTTATTGTCTGTATTTTAAATTGACATATCAAAAAAGGCTACAGACAAAATGGTTGACCATGATATTTTTGGAAGAGACAAAATTGGAAGATATTACTGTATAATAAACACGTACGAAGCCACAGGCATAGCTAGTTATATTATAAAACGAACGAGTTGATAGCGAAGATACATTAATCTCACTTGCTCTCAAACACAGCTCTCTAATATAACAGAAGTGGTGAAACATGCGAAAGCGGGTACACGTTCACACCGAGGTTCGGACACTTCGCTATCCTTGCACTAGGTGCCATCTCGGTTAAGTGCCATCTACGCTCGCCACAAAGCTCGATGAAGCTGTAGTGGCTCTTCAAATGTATAGCTTTAGTCACTTTGAAAATAAAGAGGAAATGTCGCCTAAACACCTGGCATCGTCCAAACGTATTAAAACTGATTCTTTACACAAAAATATTGATTACTTTGCGATCTGTAAATATTGTCGTCCTGTTAACGATTACTAGGGATAAGTTTTCAATAATTTGTTGACGGGCAATGAGTAATAAATTCCCTAATATTTGGGTAAAATCGAACATTTTCCTAAGGACCTCATAAATAAAGGTTTTTAAACAAATATAAGGTTATAAATAAATACTAAACTTTACTTCCTTATTTACGATACAAGTATAATTTTTTCAATTAATTTTGCAATTTAAATTTAAATTTGAAAGCAGACACTAAAAGAGGTAAATTTATAGTTTGTAAATATTAATCATAAAATTAAATAATTGGTTAACTTTATGTATATTAAAAAATAGATACATGTTTTATAAAGTTAGATTGTGTTGTTGATATATAAGGAACATTTATAAGTGACTGTTGAATATAAACTTTAGGGTTTTTTAAGCGATGATACCTTATCTGGTAGTGCACACCGATGGGGCGTCAAGAGAAGTGAGCATAAATCCACCTGCAATGAGCGCGAGTTTTCGGTGAGGAAAGACATAATGAGGAAACTACAACATGCTGTATTTTCTAATAGCACAGCTGGCTAGTTACCACATTTAAATTAAAAATCTACCAACAAATACCTATAGGTATGCTCCGCCAGTTGCACTTGAGAGTCAGTTTCTCCACAAAGCTTAGCGTATCCACCATCTTGCGACACATCATCAGTTGATATCGGCCAGATTGTAGCCACAACGCTAAGCATACAAAACATAAAGCTGACTTGTGATATCTACACTAATTCTAAACAGAAAAAAAATGTATTTTTGTATGTTTGTAACAAATGAACTTGTAAACTACAGGACTGACTTCAATAATTCATTCAGCATTAGTATATTACATAATCCCCGAGTAACATAGGCTATATTTCTACTAGAAAAAATAGTGCTACTTTACTAAAACTTCAATAATGTAACACAAGGTGTATTATAATCAAAAGACATTTTTTTTTTTGACCTGACATACGCTGTTAGCCCTAAGGGCTTTGACAGCTCCACCGAACTTTTTGGGGCGAGTGCTGAGGGCGCTCAGCTCCGAGGAAGCGGGCGCAAATGTGCCAGAGTGGCCAAACCTCGGTTTTGGTACTACCGATTTACAAAAGACGCCTAGCGTAGCGGACGGGTGACAGGCATATATTATACCCTAATAAAAATTATAACCACATCAATGTCTCGTTGTGTTAATATTTGACTTCTGTCATATACATTTCTATCAACCTTTTTTTATCGTTAAGGTATTAGCCTTATGCCCATAATCTCACTTGATTATAAGTGACGATACGACTCAAGTTAGAAGACACGATAAATCTTTGGAGGGACTGGCTCTTAACGGCAACTGCCGGAACTCACCTATTGGTACTTGGCGACAGATTTTCAACTTGAGGGTGGTAGCTAGCCAGGCGGGTATTAGAAAAATGCCCTACCACCATGCTATTGTTTCCTCACGATGTTTTCCTTTACCGAAAGCTCAAGCTCATTGTAGGTAGTTGGATTCGAACTCACGTCCCTTGACGCAAAGTCCATTTAACTATCATCGCTTCAATCTTAGATACTTATTATGTTAGATGTCGAATAAATCAAACCAATATTACCGGGATCGCTATAATGAACACGTATACTCTATTAAGAAAATTTCCTCGGAAATTAAGCTCTTTGAAACACTTTTAATGTTTCTGACGTTTATTTACAATCCGTCTTTTTTACTGACTTCCTTGTACTCGTTTTATGGATCTCTTTAATTTAATTTCTAATTAAATTTTTTGGAACAAAGTTCCTCATCGCACGATATGGATGGAAGATAGACAAAACAAAATGTAAGGTTTTTCCTATCAACGACGTGCAAGGTACTTTGCGTTAAAAATCGTAACGCTTGTATTGATTTTACGTCTTATAAAATTTCCAAACCTGAGAACTTTTAGGAAAAATCGATTCTGAAGCAAATTATACCCTAATATCAATAACAAAGTACATCATAGTAAATTATAATAAAAAAATAATAATGTACTTGTTCGGATTTGTTATTGTTTTTATTAAATATGAATAACCTATGATATTACAAGCAAATTGTGCAGTTACGGCATATGCGCTCCGAAAGTGGAACACTGATATTATGCCGGTTAGCGCACTCAACCCTCAGTATCACGTCGGCGTTCGAGTCGTGTACCGATTGATATATCAAGTGCCCTAAAATAACAAAAAAATGCCCTCGTGTGTAATGCGATAGTGTGTAAACTATACAAGCAAAACTTATATTTAATTTTGAATTATTACTATTTATATTGATATTGTTAAAAACTAATATATATCCAACGGTTAAATTTTCTATTACAAAAGGAAACGTTTATAATTTTGATGGTGCATATAAATTGGGTTAGCGTTCGGTATAAAACATACTGTCCTACTTTCCCGTTCATTACAATATTACTATTTGCGTATTAGTATGCGATTTGTTTTGGCCAATTATTATGCACGCAATGTATATATACTTTTATAAACTTATTGTACATATAATTAAATAAAAATTATATTGAAGCGATGATAGCTCAGTGGTAGTGTCTACGACTTCGCATCAAGGTACGTGAGTTCGAATCCAACTACCTACAATGAACTTGAACTTTCGGTGAAGGAAAACATCTGAAGGAAACCATGGCATGGTGGTAGGGCTTTTTCTAATGCCCGCCTGGCTAGCTACCACCCTCAAGTTGAAAACCTATCGCGAAATACCAATAGGTGTGTTCCGGCAGCCGCACTTGAGAGCCAATTCCTCCACAGGTTTAGCGTGTCTACCAACTTGGGTCGTATCATAGTTTAAGATCAGGTGAGATTATAGCCATAACGCAAACTTTAAATACATAAAAAAATACATATATATCAATAGACAACTAGTCTCTCACATGGGACTGTTAACACTATTATGTTAACGCCACGGTACGTACTAGATTAACGCTCGTCCAGCTCTAACAAGATTAATTAAAACTTGAAGCGTACAACGTTGAAAATATATCTTGTACACATCCACTATTCATAGGAGAGATATCTAAATTTATTTATTCAGTATAAAAATGATAATATGGTATTAGCGAACGATGTCAAAAAAAATGCAGTCGAAAAGGTGCAACGGTGCAACGTGCAAGGGTCGAAATAGCCTATGATGGTGGAAACGCTAGCCTAGTAGAGGTACTGGTTCTCAAGTGCCACTGTTGGAACACACCTTATAAGTATTTATCGATCGATTTTCTGCTTTTTTATACTTTCGGATTTATCGTTATGGCCACAATCTCATTTGATATTAAAGACAATGTGGACCAAGATGGTAAACAAGTTAAACCTAGTGGAGCGACTGGCTCTCAAGTGCTACTGCCGGATCACACCAATAGGTTTTGGTAGCAGATTGTCAATTCGAACATGGTAGTTATCCAGGTGGGCATCAGCAAAAGGCCTACCAAAAAGCTATTGCTTTTCTCATGATGTTTTCCGTTACCGAAATCTTAGACTTATTGCAGGTAGTTTCGAACTCACATTTCTTGCCGCGGCGTTCGTATATAATACCACTTCAGCTATCATTGCTTTAAAACTATTTAACTTTATTATTATTTCACGTGCCATATATAATAATATTGCTATAACTGGAAGTATTTATTTGGATAAGTTCAAAAATAAAAATATTTGCTCAGTAAGACATTTATTTTATATTTTATTAGCTGCGGGCTTGAACACAATTTATTACCAAACTTAAGTGACGATGTGGTTGTCGCAACACTTTAAGACCTGTATGTAGTAAGTAGCTCTTAAGACCAGCTTTCGGGATACATCTCTAGGCATTTCGCAACACATTTTTCTATCAGACTGAATATAGTACCCAGCTAGGTGAGTAAAACGAAAATACCCTTACATACAAATAAAATAGCTATTACTAAGTATATGCGATTTTGTTATGTGTGATGTTCGCTTCGATGTGATCGTGGATATTTGACGTTGCACCAAAGTCGAAGACGTAGGTACACGTATTGCCAACCTGAAGTGAAGATGGGCAGGCCACTTGGCTTGGCGGGATACCAACAGATGGACCAGGACAGTTTCGGAGTGGTATCCTCGAATGAGGATAGCACAGGACCGAAAAAAAATGGTGTGAGCGAGACCAGGCCTATACCCAAAATTGTGTGGTATCGGGCTGATATAAATAATTGTTCGCATCACTTCTTATAAAAATACTAGCTGTGCCCGCGTCTTCGTTCGCGTGGAACTAAAAATTATTCAACATTTTTTGCCCGTTTTTGTAACTTTTTTTTATACAACTTGGCTTCTATTGACACTAGCGTGATGTTGAATAGCTCAAAGCTTTTCTTAATGATAGTTCTATCACAGTTAGATCCTAAGATTTGCGCGTTCAAACAAACGTAATACTTATTACTTAATGTTAATTTGAAGTGAACATTTTTATTTGCCCATATCTCACTATATTCACGTACAGTGTTTAGTTGCATTAATAAGGCGAACTCTACTACTATTATTTGTTGTTGAGTGTATTTGTATAAACACAGAAAATCAAACTGCAGTACGGAACTTTGGATGATACTTGATTATTAGTTTCTTCACAGCGCGTTCCTGTCTCAACTTTGTAATACAAATAGTGTGCGCGAAGCAACCTCGAGCGCAATGTTATTAGCAACTAAAACAATTTACCGTATCTAATAACTTCAAGTCCTCAGTTCTGGTTTCGCCGCCGTGTTGTGTTATATACTATACTAGCTGTGTCCACGACTTCTTTCGCGTTGAACTAACATTTTATTTAATCACTTTTGTCCGTTTCTTTAACTTTTTTCAATATAGCTTGGCTTCTATTGGTGGTAGAGTGATGTTAAATAGCCTGAAGCTATCCTCAATGGTTGATCGATGAAATGCAAATAGAATTTTTGGAATCCGATTGGTAGTTCCTAAAATAGGCGCGTTCAAACAAATAATTTTTTTCGCTGTATAATATTAATATAAATTAACATATATGTAATTAAGTATGAGTAAGTTTTGTACTAAATTTAAAGGGACGACAGGACACTGTACATGAATATGATAGAAAAAATGCATTTATTTAATTTGATTGGTTAATTGTTCTCTTCTGTGCCTCTAATAAAATTGTCATTTTCCACAATAATTACCGTAAGACCAAATAATAAATGTATGTTTGGCTATGGAGTCGAGTGTCACATTAAAATTTAAATTAGCCCTAATAATCACATTGACTACTCACCAAATAAAGTACAAAAGGCGCCTAAGGAAAATTTCACTTCAAAAATCCGTTTAGTAGATGACTTCGTATAAGGTTTTAAAATTTATCGCCTACCATTTATGTTATTTTATAAAGTTAGTTAAAATAATCAAAAACTTTATAAGTCGCTTAGATATTCCGCTTGTCTAAATTAGTATATATATCGACATTGCTTCCAATATAATTTGAAACAATAACAGAAAACGACGTTATGAAACGGGAATGAAATGTTTGCGGGTGTACTCGTTAAGCCCATTCGATATACGATGCAATCAATAGGTACAACAAAAAAATATCTATCTCACAGTCTATGCCAGTATTGGATTGAAGTAAACATTAATTGGACTGAGAGACACAGTGCGTGTAATAAACACTATAAATGTAGAAAATGAGTAGATATATCTATATTAAAGTTATAAAGTGGAAAATATTGTCTGTTCGTTTGAACACGCTAACATTAGGAAGTATCAGTCAGGATTCCAAAACTCTTTTTGTATTCGATAGAGAATTCATTGGGAAAAGCTATAGGCTATATAACATCACTGTAAAACCAATAGGAGAACTGATGTATTGAAGAAATGTTACAAAACGGGTAAAAACTATTAAATATTTTTTAGTACCACGCGAACGAAATCACGTGCATCGCTAGTACAATTTATTTATTTATTTATATGCGTGAATTTACATTTAGGTCATTTGTTACGATATCGTTATACATAAACCTTGAATATGGTGTAGCAAGTTATTATTTAGATTACATAATTATATCTAAATACTATTTATACATACACATCAGTTACTTATCTATATCATATTATTATTTAATTAATTTAGCCTATTTATAATTTAATACAGCCTTATAAACATATTAATACAATTTATTTATTCACTTGTAATCGATCTATTAAGTTATTTAGTTCATAAATTCTGCTATCGAATAATACGATTTATTTACCCGAAATTCTTTAAGGCTATTTTTGAATTTGTTTACTTGTCTTCTTTCTTAAGCATTTCCGGGATATTGTTGTACATAGTTATGGATCTATAGTAAGGGTTGTTTTTGTATATTTGTTAATTTAGGTTCCGGTGGTATGAGCATGATTTCCGGTGCCTGTTAAGTAATGATTAAATATTTCTGGGTATTGTTTAACAAATACTGCTATTTCTAGTATATATATTAAAATTTTAAATTTATTAAAGTGTGGCCTGCAGCTGTTTGGTGTGTGAATAAGAAATATAATACATAGGCATTTTTTTGCATGACAAACAAGTGGTGCGCATTTGTACTCTGCTCCCATAATATGACACCGTATCGGAGCCACTAATAGACGTATGCACAGTATGCTGACGCAGCATACACTATCATTGTATTCGATCTTTAAATTCCTAACCCATACACGAATTGCGAGGGTTGACTTTTAATTTTTGCAATTTGGCTCTACCGGTTAATTATAACCGTAAGGTAAGGTATTAACCTATCTGTATTTATCCGCAACAAATTAAAATGCTTGACATCGAATAACATTTTCTATCTCAACAAATTGTTTTCTATTATGTCAGTAAGATTTTAACCAATCATAAGCCGTCTCGTATGTTGCACTTTATCGTAGATTTTGTATATACCTAGTTCTAGTCTGATTGCATATTTTTTGTCTCGTATGTAATTTAATATTTCTTGGATATAATTGTACACCGCTAGTGTTGTTGATCTTTATGGTGGAGGTGGTTTTTATGAAGCAGTTCAATTCTTAATAAAAATTTACAAATTCGTGTAGCCATTGGTTTTTCATTTTTTTATATTGTTAGTATTGTTTGTTGGTATTACTATTAGTCTGGAATGCGTTGGATTATTTGCATTTCCTTTTAAATATTGATCTTACTTTAGCAACTTTTAATTTATCTGGAAAATTCCTTTATCCAAAAGATTGATTGACCAGTTTAGTTATTAAAGGAAATATCTCATTACAATAAGCTATCACCAGTGTAGGAGGGATTTCGTCTATTCCACAACTAAGCTTATTTGGTATGGTTTGACTTAATCTATAAACTTCTCGATTAGAGGCTGGTTGTAAAAATATTAAGCTTATAGCAGGATCGAGAAGAGCCTGCGAGAACACGCTCAAGAACTGCTTAGTCCGCTGTCAGATGAGTGGAGTAAAGTGGAGATAAAGTATTCATTAAATATTTTCACTACTCAATATGGAATTCCTAATGTTTTATTGTTATATACTAGTTTATGTTTTTCATTTAATAGTTCGAATTTGCTTTTGTAACTTTTTTAATTATATTCCACATGGATTTCGTTGTATTTTTGCAATTATAAACAATATGCGTTAGAAAACGCGTTATCACAATGCTATGGTTTGCTCCCACTATTTTCCCTCGCCGAAAGCTCAGGCTCAGTGCAGGTGGATTCGAACTCACATCAATTGGCGCGGTGTCTGTATACACTACCAATTGAGCGAACATCGCTTCTACTATGTACAACATACCATGCGGTTATAAAAATGTCAATTTCCTACTAAAAGTATTTAAATAAAGATATACGTGGGGGTCTACATTCCTAAATTCGGACCTGATCAGTGCGACATCAATGAACAAGCTATCAACGAGTCGGTGGACAAACAGATGGGAAAAATATCTAGTTAAAAATTTAGTTGAGGTTTTCAGTTTTATTTTAGAGCTCCCTCTCAGCGAATCGTATTTGCGGTCAATCGATAAGTTTAAAACCACATTTTTTAATAGTTTCGATGATAGGGTTTTTAATTTACTTTGTAAATTGCTTTTCCTGTATGTGAGCTTCGATTGTGACAAAAAAACATCTTGTAGTTATCCCTAAGCGTAGTTGGTGTTCATCAGAGCCCGTTGATAGTAAATACACTTTTATAAGATTTAAGTTATTATAAAAGGTATTATCAAACACCAGAGTCGAATAGTCTCAAAGGCTAACTAGACTTTAGCTTATAGTAGGCAAGGCCAAGAGACAAACAGTGGACACTAAAATACTGGACCGAAATTATAGAGAAATTCTACACATATGACTAACGAACAAAAAATAAAAATATATTGGTAATACATTTTTCTTTGTTGTGACTTGGATTTCTTTTGAATAATTTTCAACTCTTGGTGTTGATTATGATTTAAAATTCATAATGATTCATACTTTTACTTTAAATTCAAATTATTATGAAATAAATTTATATGAATTGAATTTGGTCTACTCTTCAATGTAATGAAAAAATTTATTAGTTGGTACCGATAACTACATGTTTCAATAAATATATTAATATATATTACATTAACGATGAATTTTCTTATATTTGACGTCATCTTGAGACGTTAAAGGGCCACATAGGTGAAATAAATAGCCTATGGCGTCTTATCATCTAAATCCAGTTATGTCAATCATTGATATTTATTACTTATATAATTATAAATCGATTATAATAAGTGCTTATAAAACTAAAAAATATAAGTAAACAACTTATTTATGACTTCATCAAACATGGCCATATAATTAACAATTTAATGCATGTCCGCAAAAACCCGGATACACTGGTAATTGTAAACCTTCCGGTGTCATGTAACTCTAAATATAAGCCGAAATTATTCATCCCTTGTTTTATTTGTTAGGTAATAGTGTTAATTTTAATAGTAAAATCAGTAAGCTAATTGCCGACTTTTAATATAATATCTCAAAGGACTATTTCAAGCAGTTTTTTGTTATCAAAGGTTACTAAAGAGTAGGCTACGAATGACACAGTGACGTCTGGAATTGACTCACTCTCCGCCTCTATTCACTAAAATAAATAATCTATGTAAAAGTTTGTTTGTTTGTTTGAACGTAATCTTAAGAAATACCAGTCTAATTTAAAAATACATTGTTTATTTCACACAACAATAATTAAGGAAGGCTATTTAACACAACGCTACCATCAATAGGAGCAAAGCTGTATTGAAAAAATATACAAAACGGGCAAACTGATTAAATAAAATTTTACTTCCAGTCGAACGTAGTCGCGGAAACACCTTATACAAATATAAACTGTAAGGAATATTGATATAGTAAAAGTACAGAGGAAGTCCAATATATGTTCTTGCAAGCCCTTTTTATAGCTAGCATGATTTCCGAACTGATGATCGTAATTTCTTAATGTTGGTAATTGATTTATTATGGCCGAAATTTAATATATGTATATAGTATTTTTTGATTTTAACAAAAAAACTGTCTGAGAAAGACACTTTATTATAAACAACGATCAGGAGCCTACTTAAAATATATTTGGGTAAAACAATTTTTTAATGTCCGCCTGGCTGGCTATCTAATTATTATTTTTTTATTTCTATTTGATATAATATCGTGATATTTGGTATAAAAAAAGGTTTTGAAGCGATAATGGCTCCGTTGGTAGTGTCGCCGCGTGATCGGGCGAGAGTTCGAATCCCTGCAATGAACCTAAGCTTTCGGTGAAGGAAAACATTGTGTTGAAATCAACATGGTGGCATGCAGCATGATGGTAGGGCTTTTCTGATACCCACCTGGCTAGCTACCACCCTCAAGTTGATAATCTGCCGTCAAATATCTATAGGTGTGTTCAGCTGCATTTACGAGCCAGTCCCTTCCACTAGGCATAGCGTGTCCATAATCTGGGACTACATCGAAGAAAAAAAAAAATCTTAGTCATTATAACATATAACAAGAAAACATCCGTGTATTTCGTTATAACAACTCCGTGATATGACGCCATACACCGATATATTTACTTATGTAAACTAGATATGCTAAACGACTCCAGAGCGCAGAATATTCAATTTAGCATCGGCATCACCACCGGCACATATAACTCTAAAATCCTCGACTCCGCGTGTGCCGTGAAATACATTAACTTTATGCTTTTACGTAGGGTAACATAATTTTGTCCAAGAAAATATTAAAACACGTGTTTCTGTTACAAAGGTACATTGAAGGGTGGTGTAATAGTATCAGTATTTTGTTAGCATTTTCCTAATCTGGATTAATGCTACGTCTGTACCAGGTTTGTGTACATAAGTGATTTACCACCAACGTATCAAGACATCTCCAGAGCAACCTGGCCAGTATATTTGAACTTTGGGATGGATATTTCTTTCATAACTTCCTGTTTTTCCATTGAACCGCTCGTGCTTGTAAATGGTAAATATCAAGTTAAGCGGGCGTGAAGTTTTTGAGATATGATGTTGAGTGAAAGTGTTTTATATGTATATAAATATAGATGAAACGAGGTTTAACCATACAATCACCTATATTCGTAAATGTCCGAGTTATATGCGAAATATAAATGCGAAAGTGAGTTTGTTTGTTACGCTTTCACGCTTAAACCACCGAATCGATTACGATGAATTTTGGTATAGAGACAGATGGGAACCTGGAAACGGGAATAGGCTACATTTTCTCTTACGAAACTTATTTAAAGTGGGGTAAAGAGAAGATAAAACTTTGTATGACACTTTTTATTGCATCATCCGATCTGTTTGACAAATTTAATAATAACGCGAGCAAAGCCACAGGTAATAGCTAGTTATTCGTAATTCCAATACACATAGGAAAATGATCTATTTATAGCTGTAACATCGGCAGACGAAGAATTGGTAAAAATATACAATAAAAATGTGTGACAAATGTATTGAAAACCGACACAATAGCCTCTATCTACGATATAAGAACACTTAACGAGCATCACTCCTCGTTATAGAACTCTCTAAGAGATGTCTTCACATAAACAGAGTATTATTCATGTCTCGAGATTGCGTAGTTATTTTTTATAACACGAATTGGTACACTTGTGTACTGTTAAAACTTTAAGCTTTATGTGACGCATTGGTACCATCGCGATTATAGAAAAAATAAATTGTTCATAAAAGGGGAATGTGAAATAAAGATAGCTCTAATACTCTGTGTTTCTTGACTTCTTCTCGGTTCTTGAGATTCTTTTTGCTAGATTAGGTACTCTCGTCATCTTCTATTTAGGTAGGGAGGACGCACAGTACAATCTTGCCTCGCTTGCCATTGCACAGTACAAACCAAAATAAGTTTTTCAGATCCCGAAGGGGATCAGTTAGTTTCGATTCTTCCTTTTTTGCAATTAATAACATTTCTATTTTTTCTTAATAATAGCTAGTACCGTGTTCAATTTTCTCTAACGCGATTCGGCAACAGCCCAAGCCGAGGTTCGGTCACTAGTGACACCCTTGTGCGAGTTGCCCTGCGGGCTCGAGCGCCCTCCGCGCTCACCCCTCTAGTTCAGGTTAAGCTGTAAAATCCCCTCAGGCTAAAAGGGTAGGTCTCTTCAAAAAAAAAATAGATAGCTCAGTAGTATGATCAGATGCGTGGAGTACATTGTGATAAAACCATGGCGTGGTAGTAGGATATTTCCTAATCCTCGTCTGGTTATGTAACACCCTTCATTTTTATTTATTACGTCATCCGATTTGTTTGACAAAATCAACGCATGCAAAGCTTAATGCAGGTTAAAGCTTGTATTGGATAGTATTTATTGAAGGTTTATTTATTTTTTGTAATATATTCTTTGATCGTGACGTTGCAGACTTATTTTTTTAACCAAATTTTTTATGCATTCTAATTGCGTGGTCTAACAACAAAACGTATCGTTCAAACCGTTTTTGAGTTTTATCGAGAATAAAGAACATCGATTTTAGGTGATACGAAGTTCATCGGGTTTGCTAATACTGTATATATTCTGAAATATTCGTTAAGATTGGCTAGTTACCTAGTTTTAATTCTTACCGTGTAAACTCCATATAGCGACATATGAGGTACTGCGTACTTCATGTCATTAGTGACAGTTGCCGTGGAACAAAAATAGGAACCAAAGTGAACCAAACCAAAGTCAAGCAATTTTGACTCTAGAGGGAGTTTTTCGTGAAATGTAATGACGTTAATAGAGTTTACAGTATATTTATATACCCATGTACTATTGGAGGAATATTAGGAGGGTAGTTAGTCACACAGAATGGTATAAATACGGCGCAAACACGACCATAGCACGGTCTTTCAGTAGCATAGCATAAGTACAGTCCAGTCATTCCGCTTTGATACAAATTCAGTACAATTCTATAGCTTAGTAGGTACATTCGTGTACATAACTTCCATTGTCACTAAGTAAGTTCGCTGCTTATCATAGGATCCAATTAGGATTAGTCAAGCGCGCGGTATATACTTGCGTACCTGGGAACAGCCGAAGCCAAGATTCGGCCATTGTACAAGGCTTTCCACACTCGTCTCCAAAGCTCGGTGCAGCTGTGACAGCCCCTAATTCTAACAGCATATGCCCAATCGAAACAAAGGCTATATTGTGCATTTCAAGCGAGGCACTCCAGGTGTGGCATTCATCGGATATTCTTCTTAGCAGCAACATAACCATTTTTCTATTATCAACACTCTTTTCCATATGTTTTTATGCTGTAAATCATTATTCGAAATGGTTTATAATGAGTTCATGGTTGTACTTTTGTTCTTTGAGGAGAAATAACCACTACGTACATCTGAAACGTGGATATTGAAGCTCGCTGGTGTAATTTAAGTATATTGTACTGTACTTAACAGATTGTACTGTACTTAACACCAGGTGCAGTACAGACACTATGCTGCGCAACATAAAAAAATGTCACAAAAGAAAATTAACTGCATATACAAAGCTAATTTTCTATAATACATACGTAGTCTTTCGGTCGAGCTGTGACAAGAACGGAAAGTATTGTTGCCAGTTACTTGGTTAGTAAACTTACTATGCATAATCGCGTACAGATATTTAAGGGTTGAAATTTTTTATTGCAGCCATGATAGCTCAGTGGCAGTGTGTATGAACGCCGCGTCATGGGACGTGAGTTCGAATCTAACCACTTACAATGATGATGGTAGGGCTTTCTCTTATGCTCGTCTGGCTAGCTACCACCCTCAAGTTGAAAATCTGCAGCCAAAATACCAATAGGTGTGTTCCGACAATTGCACTTGACAGCCAGACCCTCCACAGGTTAAGCGTGTCTACCAACTTGGGCCGTATCGTCACTTAAGATCAGATGAGGTTATGGCCGTAATATTAACTATAAAAAAAATCTGTAGAATATTATTTTAACTACTCCACTATATATATCCTTTGTATATAATAGTTTCAACTTTCTAAAAGGTAATGGAGTAACTAATACTCGGAATAAAGGTAATGGAATAACTCGACACACAGTGAAGAGGATTGCTAATCTATTAACGCGTTCGTGTCCCACACGCGGTTCCGAGAATTAAATAAAACGGAAAACTAGGACAGGGAGCGTTTTATAAATTGATGTCGATCTTTAAACATGTTTTCTGCATTTTTCTTCACGTTTTCAAACGTGACAATGCATTTTCCACCGTCATTATTACATTTCACGTTATTCGAATTCTTATGGTTTCTATTGGCCAATTTTATCATTGAATTTGCTGGCTCAGCGATAATTCATTTCTTTATGAATAGACAGCTATATCTTCTAACTTCCATTGTGATTAGATAAATGGTTTTAGGTTGTAACGATACCTAAAGGTTACGATAATATTTCGCATTTAAAAAGAGTTTTGGTTTATAAATTCACCTATGTATTTGCATTGTTTTGTAAAAACGTAGTATTTTTTTATTATTTCCATAAATTTTAATCACCCTTGTGTTTTTTTAATTTCAATAATCAGTTCGTACGTATGTTACATCATAATATATGGACGTGTAATCAACATGTGATGCGAATTTGAACATATTTTTAGGAATACATAGTCTAAAAAAGTCACTACGTATTGTAAAAAAAAGTATTCTGCTGTGTCTGTTTGTCTATTTGCATGAACTCACAAACAAACAGATTTCCATGCGATATTCACCAATAGGCAGAATGATTAATGAGGAAGGTTCTGGTGTATAATTTGTTAAGCATTGTATAAGTTTGTTGAAATATGATCTATATAATTGTTTACAGTCTCGGAAGAAGTCATGCCACTTGGGAGCTTTGACACTAGTATATATAATTACAGACTTAACTCCGACTGGTTATTTCTCATTATCCTAATATTTTCGAAAGGAGTATAATTCGATTATAAGTAATCCTAAGTATCCTAAGTAAAAGTAGCCTATATGAAGCGATGATGGCTCAGTTGGTTGTGTGTACGGGTACCGCGTCAATGGACGTGAGTTCGAATCCATCTCGTAGATCACAAGAAAATATCGTAAGGAAACCATAGCATAGTTAAATACCTATAGGTGCGTGTCCACCATTTTGGGCCTCATCGTCACTTAATATCAGTTAAGATTGTATTGAGAAAGCTAAACCTATAAAGTATATATAGAAAATCCTATATGTCAACTCATTACATTAGTTATTATTGCATTGAATTTCATCAAAACCTGTCAAATAGTTCGAAAATGACACGCATGTATGCGGCGCACTTATAAAAAAACAAAATAAAATTTGTGTGAATCCTAATAATAGTTGAACTAAATTAATGTATACATTTAGCATAGTCATTGTTTTATCTTATCTTTATATATACAAATTTCGTGTCACGTTGTTTGTCCGCGATTAACTCCTAAACTACTGAACCAATTTTAATCAAATTTCGCACACTGTGTGCAGTGTGATCCAACATCAGAGATAGTTTACTTTTTATCTTGATAAGTGATGAAAATGCGATAGATGACGCTGTAGTCGATGTGATTGACTACACAAACGACGCACAAAGTCTGCCAGGTTAGCTAATTATATGTTTAGATTTTTAACATTGTTTAATTTCATGTTTGCTTTGTGATAATATAAATCTAATTATCATACGAAGCAAGAAAAGACAATATGTAAACATAATTTTCATTTCGATATATTTTATATGCCAGGTAAATTAATTAATTTTCCGTAATTAATTTTCGTGCTCCTATACCTCCATTAAATTAGCCTTTGTTAGCTCTACTGTACTCTTTATCTTACGTCACATTTTTAGAATCACGTTACGAGTCGGACTTTCTTTGTACACCGCAAAAAAGGACCAAAGGTCAAAAGATTTAATTTAAAAAATGTACAGAGGTAGGATTATTCTTATTACTAATCCTTAATGGCAGTTGCATACACACACAAAAAATCACAAAAAAAAAATGAAATTAGATCGTCAATTTTAACTTATTTCATAAAAGAAAATTTTATTTAGACTTACTAAAAATACGGATCGCTTCAGAAAAATTAGAGCCGAGTTCCCAAGAGACGTCTCTAAAATATACTCATATTATTCAAGAGGGTTGAACTTGGAAAATATGGTACACGGAGCGCGAATATCCAAAGCTGATCGAACATGACAACTTTCGTAAAATAGTATGTTCGAAGTCGTGACAAAAGGATTTTTCAGAGCTGGTAAAATGTGTGAGATGGCCTCCACCTTACATGACGTAGCCAGTTTATATGTTAATCTGGAAGGTTTTATTGTTTCGCCGGCACCAGTGCAGGGAATAAAACGAGTCGTACGGACCCCAAAACTTACGCGACTCTCGGTAAAATGAAAAATTGCTAACGGATTTTATATTACTGTAATCTGTAAGAGCTACCTCGCCTTTGATCTATCCTAATGTTATTATAATAAAGATTGGCTCAGCCATCAATTTTTGGTTTGTAATTTCTTATAATATGCAAAAGGGCAGACGGTAGGTAAGCCACGTAACAAATTGATTGGAAAAGAATTTTAGAAATATTCATTTTGTAAATTTCGTGGTCGGAATGAATACAATATTAAATAATATACAGGTAACTTAGAATTAATTAATGTAAGCACTTGGCATTCAATATTTATACATTTTTTTAACGGTCACATATAATTCTGCGAATATCACGTTGATAAAATGTTTTACTAATATGGTATTTAAATTACTCTCCAATAAAAAGATGGCTTATTGTTAAAACTGATCATTAGGTATTTTATTGTTTAAACATTTAGGCACTTAACTGTGCTCGTATAAGACAATACAACCATGAATTTGGATATTACATTAGATTTTATATCCACGGCTTATTCAACGGCAATTATTTACTTTGATTACGACAAAGCCACAAATTAACGCTAATTACGTATTTAATGCCGTTCTGTAATTTTTGTGCTCGCGCGAATTGGGAATTATAATGGCGAATACATTACTGGAGACGATTTATAGCTAAATTATGTTATCTCAATGTAGAATTTATTAGCGTAAATTTCCAACCATATAAATAAGTACGTTCGTTCGTGTACATTTTATTGATATATAATATAAATTAAACGAATTATTATAACTGTATAAACTGTATGGTCGGGAAAGCAATTTAAGAAGTTGTCTCACTGCAAAAGCCGCGCCGAAGTACTATGTTAAAAGAAATATTTTTAATCAGTTATTTTGTTATATTCATTGTTTTATATAGATTCGTTTTTCGTTGTTGAGAGAAAATATATATTAATGTATGTACGAATAAAGGTCGGATACTGTTTAGGGAAATATTAAAGCGTGTTTATAAAAAAGATTATCGGATAACTTGTAATGCGCACGAGGAAATATTAATTTAATAATACATTTTTTTTTAGTCCGACGAAATAGTTACAATCTGACTTACTTTAGGCACTAAATAATCGAAAAACGTCGAAGAAAACAACAGTTCATTGACAATCTAATTACGAGCTTTTCAGCAAATACTGAAGGAAAATTACTGTAACCCGTTTACCACCATATGAACGGTGCTGGGGAGCCAACTGGGTATACATACTTACCCTTCTTCTTATATTCCTAGACGTCATGTCGTTTCATTGCATCCTGACATTTTTAACATTTAATAAAATACAGCAATTGCCATAATATATAAAATACAAAGTGTTCTTTAGAAATTAATATATATACACTTGACCTGACAGACATTGTTTTACCCTTTTGAGTATTCAATAAATTGATCACAGCTCCACCTATGGCGTTATGTTCATTTATCGAGATAAAAATTATTCTATATTTAAGGTTTGACAAAATTACACACAGCACATATTTCATTAAGATCGATTCATTAATTTCAGAGTTTATTAGGGACGAACATTCGTGACACAGGATATATATGCACGTTCGCGTGAAGTTAAAATTAATCTAATAATTTTTCCCGTTTCTGTAACTTTCTTAAATACAGCTTTAATCCTGTTGATGGTGGCGTGATGTTAAGTAGTCTTAAGTCTTTCTTAATAATTACTCTATAAAAAAAATAAGATTTTTTGATTTACGACCTAGTAGTTCTTACGATTAGCACGTTCAAACAAACAAACTGTCGAGCTTTATATTATTAATATAAATATATAAGTAGTATAGGAGACTCTCATTAATTATGATTTCCAAAACTATTGGACTTGAAATGTGGAATACATTCGCGTTAGAAGTGAGTTCGAATCCCTGAAAAGAGCTTAATCTACCTTAGTAAAGAAAAAGCACCTTGAAAAACCATATCATATAATATTTATAGGAGATTTTCCAATATCCACCTGTCTAGTTACCATCATAAAACTGAAAATGTATCACAAACACTTCTGTTTTCTTAGATGCACCTAAAAGTTAGTCTTCCAGTCTTAATGAAGGTACAACCTAATGCACGTTTTCACTTACATATATATATATATATATATATATGTATGAACATAACGTATAAGACACAATATATAATATACGGACGGCATATTATAGCGCCGTAAAAAATAATTAACGTCCGTGGCAAACTTAGTAATTTGGTGAATGGCTCGTAAAACGGCAAAGTTCTATCTAAGCTCCCGCCGAGAGTGGCAAGGAAGTTTTGACAATTTCAAAGCTACGCTGCGATACTAAAGGGTGTAAGTAGGGTCCCTCAGCTTAATGGGGTATACCTATGTTTACTCTACTAATTAAATATTCTTAAACATGAAACATGGTTTCTGTAAACTAAAGAAAAGATTATTGAAGCATATTGCAGTTATCCAGTATCCATTATATGAAAATTTTGTAATGATTCAAATTAATACAAACGGTAACTCAAAAGCAACTTACAACTTAATTTTTCTGTACAAACTTACTTTGTGCACCTTGTATTTTTAAATCATGTGTATGCAGTCTAAAAGCCTACCAAAAATTTCAAAAAACGACATATAATTTTAATAGTTTCAGCTAAATGGTAGGTACTCATACCCTAGTCGAGTACAGATTCATACCTCAATTCTTGATTACTGTATTAAAATTGGCTTATCCTAAAATGCGATACCTTGTCGCTATAGCGGGGTGTAAAGATGATTGAAACGACATTTTTCAAGAATTATCGCCGCTCTGTGCCTTATGAGGCAGTCACGTAAATATTTTACAGCGTGTTCGTACATTTGGGCCAGTGAACTGAAACACGAGTTGGTTGGTAAGCTTAAAGTATTTGAATATTTTATGGCCCTTCCAAACGTGAACATTTTTAACTATAAAATATACTGAAATGACCGAATCATAAAGTTTTCTGTATGTGTTATTGTTAAGCATAGTTCAGACTGAGTTTAAATTTGATTTTTCCTCTTAACTCGAAATGTCATAACTTTTAATTTTGATATAACTTTTCTCCGGTTAGGAGTTAGCTACAATCATTCTGATATTAGGTGACGTCGTGACTAAATACTAAGTGCATCCGCCGGAAAACTCTTGTAGGCATTGGTGATACGTTTTTGACTGTAGAGTAACTAACTAGCGTTACATAAGCGAGTCTTAGCAAATTGCCGTTTACGGTATCATTACGACGTGTTCCTTCACCGACAACTGAAGATTGTAGAATTAGATTAACTCTGAGACTGGTAGCGGCCCAAGCCGAGGTTCGACCATTCTGGTACCCTTGTGCCCTCTACCTCAGGGCTGCATGCCCTCAGCACTCGCCCCAAAAATTTCGGTGTAGCTGACAAAGCCTCCACCACTAACAACGTGACAGGCCGAAAAAAAAATGCAGAACCTAAAAAAAAACAATATTCCAAAGTATCAAGTTTTACTTTTGTCTGCAGTATCTACTTTATGACTGGTTACTTTATTTCATATTATTCACGAGTTTTAATTTATTTAATAACAATGTGTGACTTCACATGTTCCAGCCAGCACCAAATCGATAGAATATTTTTTCAATCTTGCGAAAAATAATACAACATTGTAACAAGATGACAAAGGACTTTTGTGGTGACATAAAAAGCGTGTTTCCAATTATTATTTACTAGCTGTGCCCGCGGCTTCGTTTGCGTGAAACTATATACGTTTTAATAATTTTACCCGTTTTTGTAACTTTTTAATTTAGCTTTGCTCATATTGGTGGTAGCGTGATGTTAAATTGTCTGAAATCTTCCTCAGTGATTGCTTTATCAAATACAAAAAACAACTTTTTAATTTCGACTGGTAGTTCCTAAGATTAGCGCGTTCAAACAAACTTTTCCACTTTGTAATATTAATCTAGATCATAGGTTTTAAGACTTTTTTTCTTATAGATCACATTCAAAATTTAGCTGGTTCCGGTGCACCGCCTGCAGCTACATTTATACCATATTCCCAAAATATGACGACAAATATGAAGATTAGATTTACTATGGAGTTTTGCGTGGGGTCAAGCCAATATTTTAGTTTTTCACTATCGAAAGCAAATAAATTTTCGTGGACTCCCGCTTACTAATTGTAAACCCCCAATTTTTAACACGCCAACTTAGACCACCGTCGAGTCTCCCGTGGATCGTAGGGGTACATCTGGATCACTTTGGAAACTAAGGACCTAGATCATAGGTCCACAAAGTGGGTGGTACCTGAGGCTACCTAAAGGGGCTATCGAAACTTCAAGTGCTATTGGGGCTATAAAAATCCGGTGGACGGTGGATTTCCCTAAAAATTTTCAGTAATTTTTTTTTATTAAGTATTCGTGGGCATTGGGCATTCGATTTTTCCTAAAGTGGGCGGCACACCAGAAAGTTTGAGAAACACTGAACTAGATGATCTATTACAATTGCGCACAATAACAGAACTGTATCACGTAAAGTTCCACCAATACAAGATTATAGAGTCGTATATGAATGTATATGGAAATAATACGGATTAATACGTAAACAAAAACTCCCTACTTGAGTTCGGAGACAGACCGAAATGATGACGGTCGGTGTTCTGAACTGTTTTCAGCGTAAGCACTTTCTAAAAGTGTATACTGAATAAATTGCTTTCGATTTGTATATCAAATTAGAGACAGCGAAATATAAGATCAACTAAAATACGTTTCATATATATATATATATATATATATATATATATATATATATATGTATATCTCTGTTCTTAAAATGGGAATATAATGAACAAAACTGTGTTATAATTAATACTTAAATATTAAAATTATACCGTGTATACTTTTTTATTTTTATTTCTGTCATATTATAAATTGATGTCATCAAGTCCATGTTGGTCGTAAAGAACAGTTTTGGACAATATTCACAACTGGATCTATTATTGTTTATCTTATTTGTATTTAAGTATACCTGTAACGCGCGTGTTAGCACGCGGCCACCGTAGTATATTGACTCTTATAACATTATCATCGTATTACCGACCCGAAATAGTTCAACTCCAAAAAACTCTAATTACTACAAATCTCAAGCACAAACGTTACTTGGGTACGCTCTTCTGGAATGTGGAGATAATACTATGGTTGCTTTAAGCAGAAATATATCTCAGCGGTAAAGCCGGTTTGGCCAAAAGAAGACCAGGTTTGATATAGTTCTGTGGTGGTCGACGTTTTTGATAATAAAAAAAATGGAATAGAGAGCAAACGAGTAAGCATGTCACTTGATGGTAAGTAATCACTGTCGCCCATGGACCCTCACAACACTACGGAATCGCAGGTGTGCTGCCGGCTTTTACAGGAAGGATTGACTCTTAAGTGCCACTGCTGGACCACACCTAATAGTATTTGACGGAAGATTTTTAACTTGAGGGTGGTAGCTAGCCAGGCTGGCATTTAGAAAAAGCCCTACCACCGTCTATCGTTTCCTCGCTATTTTTTCCTTCATCGAAAGCTCAAGTTCATTGTAGGTGGTTGGATTCGAACCCACGTCCCATGACGCGCCATTACTATTATCAATCAATCAATCAATCATCAAACTTGCACCGGTACGAAAATACAAAACATACAAGTAACGATATGGATTCGCAAGTAACGTTTCGGTATTCGGTACTAGATGGAGTAGCTGTTACTTAATAATACATACGGTTTGTTACAGCCCTAGTTCCTACACTCTACCACTGACCTATTAACGCTTCAAACCTTTGAAAGCAAACTTTTTTACATGCCAATATTCGATTAAGAAAAATAAACAGTTAATCTTATTTTATTACTACAACAATTCCTTTTTTTATTTAACTTCCGAATAATATTATATTATAATTAAGAAAAGAGTGTTGTAACACTCTCAGTTGCGATTATGTTATATGTATACATAGTCGCTGAAATGACAGCATTTTATCTGATATTAGAAAAGTTTGTCCCCCGGGCAGCGTGATCTCTCCTTCTTCCGATATAGATGCTTCAAATGAAGCGTGAAGAGGCATTTCAGCTATCAATGGGATTTACGACCGCCGATAGCCATTGTTTTAGGCTCAGCGTATTTATCTACATTAATAAATCTCTAGTTCCATATGTGCGGGCAAATTTTTCTTTCAAATTTCGTGATATATGGCCTATTGTAAAGTACAATGAAGAATGGTAGTGTATTCAACTATTCTGTCTGTATGATGGGATTTTATTGCGAAAATACTAATTTTCATGATTTCTGTATATAATACGTATTATGTTTTTACATAGTGGTAAGGCTTATCCAATGCCATGGATAAAAATGTACCGTCAATTATCTATAGATCTGTTCCGGCAGATGCACTTGAGAGGTAGTCAATTCATTACGCTTAGCATGTTATACATTTTCACTTCAGATCAGGTAAGATTATGAAATAAAGCATTGAAAATGGTATTAATAGTCGAAAACTAATTTATATTTTTTTTGTGTAATATCCACTTAAAATTATTTATACTACCAATACGTTCCAATATGAATTATTTATAGTTTTAAGATCTACAGACGGAGCATTGAAAAAAAATATCTATTTATATATATCTATATATCTACAATTCTATATGTAGTTTGCATGCATCGTGTGTGTCTTGTTTGTTTTCCTCCTTTGGAAACAGTTTATATGTAAAACAAAAAGGTTAGATACAATCTCCATCGTTTATGTGTCTAATACATGCGTAATATTAGCAAAGTTGTGTAATAATAAGAAATGAATATACACAATGAATATATAAACTGTCACCGGCTCAATGTTTGTGGAAACAGTAAAGTGGAAGCGGAAATGTAGTACAAGACGTCACAATTAAGTTCAAAGATAAATTTTCAAATCTCAGCGTCGATAAGCATATGACAAGGTAGTTTATCTAACTAAATTCAAGTTCTTGGTGTATTACGAAGAAAAAACGAATGTAAGGACATTTATTGTTGGACCATATCAGATAATAGAATAGTAAACAAGTATGAAATGCTATTAAGTATCAAACAACAGCTCCATACTCACCTACTTGCTGCAGTATACCCTAAAGGTAAATACTGAAGCGCTGGTTTTGCACTAGAGAACTATCAGATATATATCAGAATAGTAAGAGTGTTTTGCCTGTACGCACACAGACATCGAGTCGGCGAATCCATGCGGTATATATCTTTATATATAAATATTTCGTGTCACGTTGTTTGTCCGTGATGAACTCCTAAACTACTGAACCGATTTTAATCAAATTATGCACACTGTGTGCAGTTTGATCCAACTAGATGGATAGAATACTTTTTATCTCGGTGAGTTATCATAACGAGATAGATGACGCTGTAGTCAAATTTTGATTACTGGAAAAGGCAGAACAAGGTCTGTCAGGTTTTCTAGAATAAAATATAAATAGTAATATTACGCAATAAGAAATGTAAAACGCGATACATTGGCATATTTAGCGTGCTTCGTTGTAGAAGTTTATATATGATCGTACATCGTAATAATAAACCTGTCACAATGCCTTTCCTTTGGTTCCCGAGATCACGGCGATAACCTGATAATGGATTGCCGTCTTCTCGGAGATCATTTTTGATTATTATTATACTTAACTCACCATCGCGTAGAGCTAGTGTCATTTATAGTAGAAATAAAAAAACTCGGAAAGTGTAAGCACAATTTTCAGATCTTCCTTACATTTTTCTAATTTGAAGGTACTTGGCGATATCATGAGAAAACTCAACTTTTTAATAAATTTTGTAGAGTAATACAATCTGATGAGAAAAGTTAGGGAATTAACGTTTTAAATCGGTAATATATCGTTGGGTAATGCGGTCATTAGGCCCTTTAATTCGCCCAGGGAATAGCCGTTGTCCGAAAGTGGCAAGTATTTGATATTCCTCTCTTCCGTTTATTTCGAAAACTTTATCGAAGTATTCAAGTAACAGCGTACAAGTTTCAGGCAGGAAATGTTAAGAATAAACAAACAGCTAAAGTTCGAAATCACAGCCGCGACGAATGCTCACAACCGAGACATCTTCGCTTGGAACTGAAACTTTCTGCTAAATTCGCTTATTGATTTACGTGGAAATTTAATAAGAAAATCTGGATATCTTCTATAGTAATAAATCTGTAGTTTTGTCTATAAATATAATCTTTTTTATTATCAAATCTCTCTTTATATCTTTTTTTGTAATCGGGAGCAAACGAGTAAGCGTGTCACGTGATTGAAAGTGATCACCGCCGCCCATGGGCAATCTCAACACCACTGGAATTGCAAGTTCGTTACCAGCCTTTATTGGTATTTGGTGGCAGATTTGAAACGTGAGAGTGGTAGCTAGCCAGGCGGGCATTAACACCATGCTATGATTTCCTCACGATGTTTTCCTTCACCGAAAGCTCAAGCCCATTGCAATGATTCAAAGTCACCTCCTTGACGCGGCGTCCGTACACGCTACCAGCGAGCTATCGTCGCATAATGAATTTATTCATGAAAATTTCCGTAATAATTTAAACGACATGCAACTTTTGTTTTCTTATAATTTCAGCTTACAACTCTTGCTTCAAACGACTTTACTCTGTTTTCGCATAGCTCTTGATTTGGCCATACAATGACGTCTCGAAAATCCAGTCTGTATATTATTACAGGGTCAAACGTAACTGGCAAACGCCTTCGTTAAAACTTTGCACCGGAATCTGATACTGCGGAAGTTCTAGCGGATTTACTAAGACGCCGCGAAGTTACACTTTGTCCCGAGATGTTTGGCTGTTCAGTTTTCGGTCATTCAGATGGTCGCACGATTATTCTAATTCGGTATTGAAACATGTCAAATATCAATACTTAAAACAGTATGCAAAACTCAGTTCATAACACAACTAACACTGATTAATACAATTTTACCTGCTACATGCGATATTTTAATGATTCATTTTATAAAAAAACCGTCTTTCTATTTCTATGTCCAAATGTAACATAAAACGGTTAAATACATTTTTATGAAATTTTCTTCAATAAAACTGATTATGTTCAATTCAAAAGAATAATTACTAACACTACAAGGTCTTGGGTAAAATAGTTATTTATCTTGGATATTATGTTCATCAGTACACAGTTGTACTTTTTATCCTTACTGATGTCCTTATTCTTACATTTGCTAGTCTTTAATACTTAATAGTATTCTAAATGCGAAAGTGAGTTTGTTTGTTACGCTTTCACGCCTAAACCGCTGAATAAATTACGGTGATTTTTGGGATAAAGATAGATGGGACCCTGGAGAAGATGATAGGGTTACCTCTCGAAAAGCTTATGGGAAGTGGGCCACAGCGAGAGATCAACTTTGTATGAAGCTTCAAACTTTAGACAATAATTGCTTATAATTTCGAATTTTGGGTAATGTCATATCTACCTGTATTACCAAACATATTGAAATAAATTAATTAATAGAATTGGTTGACAAAATCAATACTAATGCGGGTAAAAGTATGTATTATGTAAAGGATACTTCAAATGTTATTGTTCCACTCGTTGACGGGGAAACGCTCTCACAGTGCACTCAAGTTTGTCACGCTGAAACTGCGGAGTGGAAGTGAGTTACGATATCGCGGCGTGATCTTATTTAGTAGCGTTTAAGAAAATTAGATTCTGAAGCGTATCCGTAGTTACTAGGAGTTGCTACCCTAAATAAAGTTTCGTAGTGCTACCCTAAATAAAGTTTCGTACTCTCGCTCAATAGGAAAATACTGTTGGGCGTGTTTGTTTGGACGCCTGCCAATGTGGAATACAGTTTCGTTTTACCTGAACGTTCGTAAATTGCTTAACCCATATATATTCTTGCCGGCATTTGTAATTGTCGTTCTGTCTTAAGTTACTGATTTTGATACTTGGCAAGAGGTATTTTGATTGCCTCAAGAATTATTTTAAATTTCAGTTTAGGCACCGTGGAAAATGGGTTTCACGTTGTGATATAAGTAAGAAAATCCTATTAATTTATTCAATTTAGGTCCCGACAAGGTGCTTGTGAATGTCAAAATTAACACCGGTTCGGAAGAAAGACCAGCCATCGATAAGAACAGACAAGAAACACGATCTTGTTGAATTACCTTTCTAGATATATTTAACAAAAATAAATTGTAGTATATTGAGCTATTTTCACCTTTCTTATAGTA
Source organism: Actias luna (assembly GCA_039707435.1). NCBI lineage: Eukaryota > Metazoa > Arthropoda > Insecta > Lepidoptera > Saturniidae > Actias > Actias luna. The sequence goes on along the minus strand of JAZHAC010000001.1, from coordinate 17,707,999 downwards.
ATTTCATTATTCTTTGCATTAAAATATATCCTAAAGATAAATATTGTTTTGATAGATATCAAATATAATTTCAATATATTATCAATTCCAGTTCATAAGCACTCAAGTTACATAGTATACGACTGAAAATGAAGTAAATTGTTGTATATAAAAAGGAACAAAATTCATCATCATCTTGTTCTATTCCCAAGTTATCAGTCTTCAGGAAAACGTCTTCTTCCTCCTCGTCAGCCGGCATCTTTTCATTCACTCTCTTTTTCTTCATCTCATTCCTCACACACTCTATCCATCTTTTCTTTGGTCTTCCTTTTTCTTTTCATCCATCCACGTTCATATCCATTACCTTTCTCACCACAAAATGTGTAAAAAATTCTGCACGAATATTCATCTATTAGCGACTGGTTGAAAATCTGGTAGTTATCAGTATGAGGCAGAATAAACAAAATAAAATATTTTCAGTAGTGGACCGTGAAATCAAATAAAGAGAGAAAGCACGTATAAATTGATAAAATTGAAACAATGCTTGAACCGTCCCAATAACAATGTTAAATGCAGTTTGATATTCATGGACGAAAAAGAGGAATCGTCAGAGAAATGCAATATTCGATGCGAATAAAAATATTTTGCTATGAGAAACAACACAAAAAACGTTTAAAAATACGAAAGTTTTTTGTAGTTTGGTTGACCAACAAAGACCTTAATTGGTTATATGCATCTTTTATTATATATTCTATAATATAACTGAAAATCCTCACTTAAGATCAGGCGAGATGATGGCCATAACGCTAAACCTAAACTATAAAAAAATAAAAATAATTAATTGTTAAATACCCCGAATTCCATTTTACTAAGATGGGAAATTCCCCTTACGATGAGTCATAGGTTAAAGTCCAGAAGGGTAAAGTTACTTGGGATAGGTTCTCCACTAATCTTATAAGCTTTTGCTTTAAGTTTCAGAATCATTTCTGGACCAAATTTGATTCTTGAGATATGTAAGCATTTAACCATTTCAATTATCCTTACATTATTTCATTCTTCATGTCCAAATTAACTTTACTGTTGTTTGATTAATGAACCAAAGCACCAAGAAATCGGACCACGTTAGTATAGGTACACCATTTAAAACTATACTGGAAAAACTTAATGCATCGCCAAAGTCCCAGAACAAATGTTCAACTTTATTAAGTTTTTCCACCATTTATGCAACCTGGGTTGCACTTCTAATAAATTCGAAAACCTTTATATTTCATAATGTTTCCTTGTGAATAAAATACTTTAAATTTTGTAGTAAACACCAATAGCAATTTAAAATTCTAAACTAGTGAACAGTTTAAATTTCTTAAATACACCAGGAAACTTGACAGACGAATCATTCGATACGACGCCCTGAAGTAAGTCGCTGAGATTGTCTGCTAATTGTGTTTAGTCTAGTGAACACACAACGCCGGCTATAATGTTCCTTCGAATAATAATAATATAAACTCTTGTAATATAAGCTCTTGGTAGCGTACAGCAGCCTGTAGGTTAGAAACCTAGGGCGACAGACTTCAGGGGCGACTAATTTTGGTCGTTATTTTTTTGTCTCATAGAAATTACATTATTTTGTGTATACACTTTATAGGATTATCGTTATTGCTACAATCTCATCTGATATCAGGTGATACGACGATGGCCACACGAAGCCTAGTGGTGGGACTCACTCTCAAGTGCAAGTGTCGGAACATACCTATAGAAATTTGACAACAGATTTTCAAGCAGAAGGTGGTAGTTAGTTAGTTGGGCATTAGAAAAAGCTCTACGTCATGCTATGGTTTCCTCACGATGTTTTCCCTCATCGAAAGCTTAGGCTCATTGCAGGTGGAATCGATCTCACTCCAATTAACGCGGCGTCCGTACACACTACCAACTGAGCCATCATCACTTTATACAAAGTCTAAGTCTAAATCTAAGTCCTTGTATAGGTCCGTAATCGTATATTGTTTGTAACTGTAGAGGTGGTAGAGGCCGTAATATTGTAAAAGTGTAAATCCGTCCACTGATACGTAAAGCATGATTTCAAAAAGACATTCATCCATTACTGAACTTTTATTCGTTTTTTTAGTACTGAAGAGAATGTAGGTCATTTTATTTATATGCATTTAAGTCCAGCCCTCGTTTCATAAATCAACATTGCTGTCTCTCTGAAGATAACCATGTAGTGCTTATGGACACTTATGATACTAACATGCTCCCCAAAGAGCTCTGGAAGCCCTATTTGCCACAAGAATATAGCGTAAAGTTATTTGGCTGTGACCTTCTTTAAGGTGGAGCTATTAAACCAGTCGTGTCTCCGTAAGTAAGGGAAAATCCCCACAGAGTTTTCTGCCCTACCGCTCTTATTTAAAGTATTCTTTTATATCATATATCAAAATTGTAATTTTAAAGTAAATTGTTTATTTTTGACTTAATGAATAGGGCTTTTAAGTAGTACTTATAAGTTTTAAATTCATGCGAATATTATAGAAAGAAAGTTGGAAACATAGGTTAAGAGAAATAATTTGACATCTAGAAAGGTTTTAAAAAAGTACAGGAAATATTGCTCGTACGTACACTACAAAACGATAACTGAGCTATATTTTGCATTGAATGCTTTAATTAGGTATGTATATAAAAGTACACTTTATTTTGAATTCATTCCTATGTTTACTCTGTTTCGAAATGGTACCTCCGTAATGTGGAATAGTGTTTGCGCAATCAATATATGTAAATAAATCAACGTAGTAGTTATGCGAAGTATAAAAATGTTTGCTGTCACGGGACACCCTGCAGATGCGAAACATAAGTTGAAATTAGAATTGATAGTAAATAATAAACCAATAAATAGAATATGGAGTGCAATATTAAATACAATACTGTTTCGTGAACGAAAGAGGCAAATTTTCAACAAGAGGGTGTTAGCTAGCCAGTTGGGCATTAGGAAAAACCTTACCACCATGTTATGGTTTCATCACAATGTTTTCTCTCACTCATTTTAGGTGGATTCGAACTATCATGTTTGTACCAACAGATTAAATAATATTAAAAAGCGAGGAGTTTATATAAATATTCGAGTACGGCTTTCAATATACGCTTCAGTTTTTTTTAATGTTTTCCATCAGACTGCAACCGCAGAACGCTACGTTTTTTGTAGATGGTTCAAATGTTTACTTTAGTTTTATCTTTAACTAGCTGTGCCCGTAACTTCGTTCGTATGGAACTAACAATTATATATAACTCTTGCCCGTTTTTAAAACTATATTCAAATAGAGCGTTGTTCCTGTTGGTGGTAACGACATGTTAAACAAACTGCACTTCCAAATATAAGATAATTATGGATTTTTTACTGTAGTTATTATATAATCTATAATATAATATAACCTATTAGCTAATAGGTGTTATGGGCTTCAAGTAAATGGACATAGGTATGTTAAACAAAATATTAGTAGATATATCTAATTATGAAGCAAGTAGTTTGTTTAGGTGTATTAAATGTTTAAGAAAAAAAGTGTAAGTTAGGTTAGCTTGTGGTTGGTATCTCCAGCTTAGATCCGGTTGAGACCCCCACCAGCCTCCCGCCTTGGTTGTAGTGACAGGTAGAATCTATAAAGGTTTTCTCCACGATTAAAAAAAAGGTCAGCTTATCGCATGACGGGACTTATCATCTTGTCATGTTTCCAAGTCATTTAGGGTCGGCGCAATACGTTTTCTTTTTCCATAAATATCCTTCTGCGGCCATCTCTTCATTCACTCCCTTTTCTTTCATCTCATTCTCACACACTCTATCCATCTTTTCTTTGGTCCGCCCCTTTCTTACCATCTTTCAACATTCATATCGATTACTTTTCTTACTACATGCGTTTTTTCTCTTCTCGTAATACGACCAAACCAAGACAAATGATTCCCTTTAAACTTCTATACCACTGGCAGCACTTTTATGCTCTCTCATACTCATTTCTGACTTTGTCCATTCTTGTAACACCACACATTCATCTCAACATTCGCATTTCTGCTATATATTTAATCGACACTCATCCGTATTTTTACTAACCCAGTATTCTATGCCCAGTATGAATATGATTAAATGCCGTTAAATCTAAGTAGCATTTTACCGTTGCAAATTGTACTCGAGACCTGTAGCCACTTCATCTACCTTGAGTATGATATGATGCTATCCGCAAATTGCATAAAATATAGCAGAATAAAATGAAAACCATTTTCTCATATTAAGTTGCTAACACTATAATAATAAATACTGAGATGAGTGTTATGTAATTGTCAGAGATCGTTATGAAACAATGCTTTACTTTCTCGGTCAACTTTTAATAAAAGCTACAATAATTATTATTTGTTTTTGACATGGCAACACTGGACTCTCGATTATAATCGTTTACGCGCCGGGACAACAGCGTGTATTGAGTTCGTTCAATTTTATTGCTTCTGTTTATACATCGAAGGCAATTCTTTCAACGCACATCTATCTCTCTATTCGACACTAAGCTTCAATTTATTCCACTTTATTATCTAGCCAGATTATTATTATCCCCTATAAAAGCTTCTAGCACACTCGAAGCTATTAGTATTAATATTTTAGGAATATAGCTGAATGTCCTATATTTTGATACATTTACAAGGATGTCCTTTTATTAGTCTAAATTAGTTTTAGTTACAGAGACTGGCTATTAATTAAAAGACTCAAAGGAGACTAAAAAATATTTAATAATTTATGTACGTTTGTTGAACCTTTTTCAAGCTTCGCTGTAATTAGCGAAACTGTAATGTTAAATAGCCTAAATAATTTTTCAAATTCAACTGGTAGTTTCTTAGATTATCACATTGTAACAAATAAATTTTTCCGCTTTATAATATTAATATAGATAATATATAACGTATTTAGCTCGTATATATGAAATTCGCGAAATTAGCAACAGCCCAAGCAGACGTTCGGCCACTCTGCACTCTTGTATTAGTTGCCTTTTCCACTGTGTAATCTCTGCGCCCACCTCAAAGCCCCGTCAAACTGTCCAGCCCCTTCAAGCTGACAGCGTTAGTCATTTTGACTCTTGACCAATGTTATCTGATTAAATATTCAATATAATATTATATTATATAATTCAATAATGTATATACAGACATATATCTGTGTGTATATATAGCTCCTTTGACGCTCTATCACGTCAAAACTACTGAAACTGCAACTATGACTATGCGAAGCGGAAACGTTCGTAAATGGTTCTAAGCTACTTGGATTTTCGCAATTCGATTGTCGCTTTGTCATTTTTTTTTACATAGTTTTGGTTGCTCTACTTTACGGCCGGATGATGACTAGTCATATAATAAAATAACAATGTGTTCTTTGAAAAAAAAAAAAAACTTTTATATATGAAAGGAAAGAATGAGATCGGCCAATGATGATCCTTTGAGATATGAAATGTTAATAAATGTTAGTAAAAATACAAAACAACGACAAACCTTGTATTTCGGTCCCAACTGTACCCTTATAATCTGCTAGAGCTTAGCTTCTCTTTACAGTACGCCCAATAACATTTTAAACCGTCCTATACGTATACATTTTAATTATCAAGGTGACCGCTCTCGTATTAGGTACGATGTAGAATTATTATATGAATTTGTATGAATATATAATGTAAAGTTTGTAGTTATTTAGAAATGCAATATTGAGGATGGCGTTCTGCGGAATTGATACGCCATGTATTAAAAAGAAAAGCGTTCTGGACTTAAGACCACACGACAAAATTGAAATGTCCTATATCTCTCTCGTTTCCTTAGTCACCTCGAGCTAACTTTAACCGATCGAGCGTCACACAAGTAGGTTGCGGATTAGAATTTCAAAGATCTCCTATAAGTAGTTTCACTTGTAAATAATTTAGATTTGTTAGGAATCTGCAAATTCCTAAGACTTTTTTAACTAAAACTTATAAGAATAACACCTCTTACTTCGATTCTATTGTGCATATCATTCGATTGTACAATGAGGTCGCATCCCATTAGACATATTTGATCACTGAGCTTATAAGTACAGAAAGACAATGAAATGCATTCTAGATTTATGACTCTTTGAATTAAATCTGTAAATCATTTATCAAGTAATATATATATATGAAAATTTACTGTAATCTTACATTTTAGTTATGTTATCACTCACAGGGTTTAATTATAATGTTTATGTCTGCATTATTTAAAGTGATAACTTGAAATACTTCTCCTCATATTATCGTGTGAATCCAAATTGGTTGTGGTAGAAGCAGTTTAAGCGCAAATAATTGCTTGATCTTGACGTATTGAGAGTACAGCACTACCTCACCAGCTGCGCGGTATGAGGCGTGCAATGCGTAGTAGAAATATGTTAGAATTTCACTAAGCGATTCATCGATTAACAGTTTTCACGTATATACATAAGTGAGTACTTAAAGTGGATGTAAAAGGCTATCGGTAAGTTAATTGCGCAGTAAAACGGGTAGGTGACAGTGTCACCGACTGGAGCGGTTACCTGCGCCCCACCGTCGACGCCGCTGTCGCGTTTATTATCTCTTTTATTGTAAAACGACGTGACCCTATTTATTTTATACGACTGCTCATCAGCAATATTATCGCCATTTTAAACATTTTATAGGTATTGTGATGATGAAATATTTACGACCTCAGCCAACCGTTGTTTATTTAAATTTTATACTAAAATCGTGTAATTAATAGGATAAGATTAGGGATGAATTCCCGAGAGTACGTTTTACTAAGAAATGTAAATGTAAAAAGGTTGGAAAATCCAAAAGTGCACGCCTAATAACGTAATTATAATTGAATGACATATATTTAAGTATTCATATTGAATAGGAATTAATCCAATGTCATTCTAGAGTTATCAAAAAACAAATGGTCATAATACATTATGTTTATTGGGCGCGATCGTTACACATCCATACACACAGACATCCGGACGCCGACGAAAACATTTTGCGATAAGTTTTTTTTATATATAATGAAATAAATAAATTTATTAAGCTTTTTTTTTTTTTTTTTCGAACTGACATACGCTGTTAGCCCCAGAGGCTTTGACAGCTTCACCGAACTTTTTGGGGCAAGTGCTGAAGGCACTCAGCCTCGAGGCAGCGGGCACGAGGATGCCAAAACGGCCGAACCTCGGCTTGGGATGCTGCCGGTAAGTGAAAAAGATTCACGATCCTGACTAACCAACAGGGCTTGTCTTACAAATTTAGTGATCCTAACAACGACCTTATTAGGTAAGCAGCTCAGGGCCGCGAGGGTAGTCCCTTACAGAACCAATTTATTAAGCATCTAGTGAGATAGTGAGATGATCATTGAAGTCTCGAAGATTGCTCGACTTTGGAATGTTGAGAGTAATACACAACCTCAAAAGCTTTGCGGTATGAGGCGAGCAATGAAAAAATTTGAACGTCCACGTAAAATTTTCTTTGTACAGTTTCTTTCCAAGGTAGCAAAATATATATTTTTTTACAATATATGCGATAAATTATTTGCAGTGTTTTCTTGAAATATATCTACTCATGTTATCGTATAATTGCATATTGGTTGTAGTAGAAGGAGTTTAGGACCAATAAATTGACTTGATCTTGATGTGTCAAGAGTTGAGCACTACCTCACCCGTTTCTCGGTATGAGGCGTGCAATAGCGTCGAAGCACAACTTTTTTTTATAGATAAGGTCTTAGCGTTGTGGCCATTATCTCACCTAGCTAGCTATCCAGGCGGGCATTAGAAAAAGTCATACCATCATGCTATGGTTTCCTCACGATGATTCCTTCACCGAAAGCTCAAGCTCATTGTAGGTGTATTCGAACTCATATCTCACACTACAACTGACCTATCACCGCTTCCAGCAACTATAACGTACTGGTACGGGACATACCAAGTTTATGTCAATACTGAATCTGATTGATGCATCATACTCGCTCACGCAACGCTGGCTGTGCTTATATAACAGTGACGCATTGACTATATCTCTCTCGATCCTTAAGTTGACTTGTGCCAACTTTATTGTAACGATCATTACATAACCGAGCGTGATGGCTCAGTATCATTAACTACCAGCATAATAAAGAGCTCCGCGTGCCTAAAGAAGTTTTTACTTTTAAAAGGTGAGGCCATGTCAAGAAGTCATGTTGAAGATGAGATGTTGAAGGTAGACAGACGGTTATAAAAAAGAAATGAAGACATCAGGGTGAGGACTGATAGAACACGGCAACTGTAGACTGGATCACAACAACTGTAAACCAGGAATAATTGTGAGATGAGGCAATGTGATTTCTTATCATAATGCATAATCGCAGTACTAAGTCATGAGAAGAGCGCATGGTAAAACCCATCGGGACACAAGCACCGTCAAATAGCAACTTTAAGAAACTCGCTTGAGACTTATAATCTCTATTATCTAAAAAAAATGTGTATGTACTAATTTTCTTAATCTTTCTGCTTCCTCAAGAAACCTTTCAAATGTACAACGTACCATTTTACATACTTAAACGATGAATTTTAAGCTTATTATCATTTAATATATTCTGTTCATTCTTGCGAAAAGGTTAACGAATTTATAGTCTGTAACTTATCCTCGGATAGGAACAATAACAAAATTTAACGTGTAGACACGACCCTATCTATAATATTGTTGTCCGATGTGGTATCTAAAGTTTTAGAGGGATTATACTCTCTGCGGTAGATGAATCGTAGAGGTCAATGCAGGGTAAGATCTAGTATTAGTTGAAATAGTTTTGCTTAAACTTTGAAGAAATATTGGAACCACTATTACGGTTATGCTTTCAGTAAATAAATGTATTGTGCTGAATATTTATTCTGTTTATTTGGTACAACCTTATTGTTATAAAGCATATTTAGAAGACAGAAGAGAATGGAATAGAAATATTTGCTGTTATGTTTTACTTAGGCGGTATGAAGCCCAGAAGAATACGAAAAGAGATTAATCGTTGTGGGTAAAGAAGTAGTATCATGGCAGTATTGCAAGTAGGTATTTAGTTTTAAAACATAACCCGTAACTCTATCTTAGCACTATTAAGTTATTTATATAAAAATTATTTCATTTATTTCCTCGAATACATATTTCATTAAATAAGATTATTTAATATTGAAATTAAAACACATATTGTTATGATGTGGATACAATATAAAAAAAAAAACATATATTTTTAATTCTTACGATTGAATTACACATCCGATAATATTTTTTTAATTATACGTTGTCCAATTTACAGAAAGGGACATAAGGTACCTTTCATTTAGAAACAGTAAAACCCGCGAGAGATAGAAAATTAAATTTTAGATGTTTTAAGTCTACATTATAAGAAGCGAAGCAGAGGGCAGAATTATTTGTATACGCGCTTATAATAAAGATACGCGATTGCATTGATTGAAGGCGAGTTTTTTATGTTACTTTTACATATCAATATAGCATTTGATAATAACGTTTTTACAAAATTATTTTAATAATTCAATCTAGAAGGTCATTGATTCTGAAGCACCATAAGTAAAGAATATCCAATCGTCCCACTAACTGTTAGCTTACTGCCAATTATCGGTACAGAGAATTCAAGTTATTTTGGTAGTAGAACTTTCTAATGAACTATTTCGCATTCGACTTCACTACAGTTATCAAAGCTCTGTATAAAACCAGGCCTAAATATTGATTAAAAATTTTCCATAGCATCTGTTTGATATACGCATAAGTCTAAACATTCAGCCGTACCTAATATTTCGATTAGAACATCGCGGGCACTTTGTAATTTACTATTATACTAACTTTCATCTTCCTTATCTATCTTCATTACAACTTTGATTCCGATGAAAAGTCCAAGAACACTTTCAAACGAAACATTAAGACTTGAGTCTTTTGTCATAGTTACGAGATCTTCAATAACAATTTGCGCTGGCTTCTTCCATTTAAGCTCCAAATATTTTCCTGGAAATTCATTTATCTTGACCTCTTGATATAAGAGCTATTAGCGATCGAGTGTCCAACTAATAATAAATCTTGTTAAAAAGTTATTTCAATCTATATTACATCTGCGTCTACAGTAAGTTATATTTACGAAGTTACTTTAATAATTATATGATGACTAATGACAAAACTTTGATTCTGTTTCTTGTACTTCTAATAGTGTACATAAGGTATCGCTGGATCATTTTTAGAGTGGGTTTCCTTGTGTTAGTCAAATATAGCGATAACAGAATATATTTTTCAATTAAACTTTTATCACTGAGAGAAATTACCTGATCGTTGTTCTTAAAACATTAATTTTAGTATACGTGTTTCTAGCTGTCACCTAACTGCTACTCTAAGCGTCTTTTGTTTTAGCAAGCTTAAATAAAACGGCGAAGTAAAAACAAATGATATGCACTAAAGGTAATTTGAAGAAAAGAAAAAGGAATTACTACAGTACCGTCTAAAAAATGACCATAGACCCGTCGCGATTAATTCAGTATTTTATACTTAATTAACCGTTAAATTATCTGTACGTATAGATGAGATAGGCTTGAGAGTTCCAGATAATGTGTAAAATATAATTGGCAGCAATTTCTCGTCTGCGGAGTTGTTTATCGAAATCCAGTTCAGAGTTCTGAACGGTTAGTTTCAATTTCGAAAGGTGATAAGTCGTACATATTGGCTGATGTATCCAATTTCCTTTCCTCGGCTTTCTATCGCTTCCACTATTGCTACTGTAACTCGATCAAATGCACAATTTTATTCCCCACATGGATTTATAAAATTCTGATTCAAATGTATCCTGATATTGTATTGAATATTTTTATTGTTTTAGTTTTATAGAAAATTAGTTGAAATGTTAGTTTATAATCCGCTAAATGTAAAAGTAGGATTGTTTTTCAAGAGATTAACTTACTTTTCCTAATGTTATTCCCTACACGGAAACTTAAGTTTAAAATAGGTTTGGAAACTACGTTCCAGCAATTTAATAGTTGTTGTCCTAGATTTAGTATGTATTGCAACATAACTTCAAGCATTCTTGGAAAAAATGTAATAATGAAAACATTTAACAGTAATCATTGATTAAAAACCTAAACCGCATAGATATAATCTGGCCGTTGCACTTAAAAGTCAGTCCCCTCGATGGTTAGCGTGTACCCATGCAAAGCTATATCGTCACTTAATATCAAGAGCGATTATAGCCAACGCTAAACTTATATAAAATAATCTATTTCTGACTGAAATTAATAGCCAACATGACAAGGACAAGAAAATTACTATGCTGTATTTACGTAATCTAATATGGCTTTTCGCTGCAAACAAAGCATATCAATCATCATCGAAAAGAAATGCTTTTGTATATTGATAAATAATTCAATGCGTTGAAGTTAACTGGAAAATGATTCATCTATGTAGACTTTATGGATATATAAAATATGGTAATTTTAACGGGTAAGTATAGCGTGATATTTAATGATCACTAAGAAATGCACTTAGTAAACTGATGCTTTAATAATGAATCAATTATTAAATTGACAAAGGGTAAATATCTCGGAAAACATGTCCGAAGGAGATTTAAACACAAATACGCAGTTATTAAAAAATAATTTAAAGTATTAACATAAAAAATATTAATAAACAAATACTTAATAATCTTTAGTCCTTCTCGAAGAAATTATTAGTAATATGTTTTCAACAAGTAATGCCTCGTCGAGGAAAATAATTACCTAATTAGTCCCAAGTGATCTACAATAAAATAGGAGTAATTTTCTATAAAAGCGCATCAAAATTTGCAAAGAGCCTCTGAAATAATGAACAGGTAAATACACTAATACAAGATTAATATAAAAGGAATATAGGTTATTATCATCGTGCAGAATAAATATTCAGCACAGTACATTTCTTTACTGAAAGCATAACCGTAATAGTGGTTCCAATATTGGTAGTTTAAGCAAAACTGTTTCAACTAATACTAGATCTTACCCTGCATTGACCTCTACGATTCATCTACCGCAGAGAGTATAATCCCTCTAAAACTTTAGATACCACATCGGACAACAATATTATAGATAGGGTCGTGTCTACACGTTAAATTTTGTTACTGTTCCTATCCGAGGATAAGTTACAGACTATAAATTCGTTAACCTTTTCGCAAGAATGAACAGAATATATTAAATGATAATAAGCTTAAAATTCATCGCTTAAGTATGTAAAATCGTAAGTTGTACATTTGAAAGGTTTCTTGAGGAAGCAGAAAGATTAAGAAAATTAGTACTTACACATTTTTTTTAGATAAAAGAGATTATAAGTCTCAAGCGAGTTTTTTAAAGTTGCTATTTGACGGTGCTTGTGACCCGATGGGTTTTACCATGCGCCCTTCTCATGACTTAGTACTGCGATTATGCATTATGATAAGAAATCTCATTGCCTCATCTCACAATTATTCCTGGTTTACAGTTTTGTGATCCAGTCTACAGTTGCCGTGTTCTATCAGCCCTCATTCTTAATAATTTCAATTTCAATAGTAACAAAACTGTGTAAGGTTTGCTTCTATGTGCTATAATAGAGTATCTTTACTGATTTCTGTGTAAAACTGAAGTACCATTCACATTATCGAAGTAAAATGACTTAGTTGTTCCTGTGAAAACCACATTTTCAGTAAACTAATACAATCTACCATTTAGTTAAGTTAAGTCAAACCAGTTTTCAATAGGAAAATAAAACCTAAAACCTACGCAAAGCACTTTAGGTAAGAAAGTCAATGGATCGAAAACCTATTGTTGTTCCAAGTTGACTGAAATTTAAGTTTAACTTTTATAGGAACATCTACGTCTTTGTTACATAAATTGCCTAGTTCGTTTGTTCAAAAGTATAAATCTTGTTTTTATGAAAGTATGTGCCCTCATACAATTAGTACAAGATATAGCAACTTTGAATAATAGCCTTAAACATGATAATTTTGGTGTATAAAGTAAATTTACTTAAATCAATATGCAGTTACAGGGCGTCGCTAGCTAAATCGTGTTTTGGATTTATAAATAAGTTTGTGCTTTAAACATTAGGTACAACATAAGTGTACAACTATACGAAGTTTCATATATAAAATTAAAACATTTGTAACAGTACACTTGAAGACGAATGATTTGAATGAAATCGGTAAAAAAAAAATTATTTAACACATTTCATTTAAACCTCTCGAAAAGTCACAAACGGTGCGGCTCGTGATCAATCAAAGTCAAGAATGTAACGGATTGAGCATTATTTTAAGCCGTACCAAAGCAAAAGTAATTGATGAAGCCTATTAAAGGACAATGGGGGACCAGACTCGTGATTGCACGTATAACCCTATTGTATTGGTAATATATATGTTTAAGGGCGCACGGAATATTGTATTTCCAAAGGTATCAGGGCGGATAGTTGTGTAGGCAAAAATGTTTATGTCATTTTCACCAACTTCGCTCGCAAAAATAGGTATAATCTAGGATCTGGGGTAGTTTTTACTAGATTCTATAAACGAAATGCCATTTTTTTTTAATTAAAACAAGATAACTCTTGTTGGTACTTACACTAATTTATACAATTAAATATGTATATTAGCTGTGCCCGCGACTTAGTTCGCGTCGAATTAATAATTATTTAATATTTTTTTGCCCATTTTTGTAACCTTTATCAATACAGCTCTGCTGCTATTAGTGATAGCGTAATATTAAATATTGTAATACATTTCTCAATAAATGCTCTATCAACCACTAAAATAATTTTTAGAATTCGACCAATAGTTTTTACGATTAGCGCGTTTAAACAAACGAACTATTCTGCTTTATAATATTAACTAGCAGTCCCCGCGACTTTGTTCGCGAGGAACTTAAAATTATTTAAGTACTTATTTTTTTCAGAAAAAGTAACATGTGTCCTTTTCTCTATCTATGGCAATACGTATGCAATTTTCATAATGGTCAGTAGAGGAGTTATTAATATATACTATCTGGTACCCCAGACTCCATCTGCATAAAATTACTACTTTGAAGATTCATCTTATTGAAATAAAACTAATTTAAACGGATTTTATCGCGGTTATTTATTAAATTTTGATCCCGACGTTTCGAAAGCTTTTCAGCCTTCGTGGTCACGGGGCGGACTGAGGTGTAGGTTGTCCAGAAAAGTTTATGTTACTGTGTCTACCTTCAATTTAATTTTTATTATTGATGGTGTTCCGATCTACGCAGAAAGAGCTCACAGTGTCTTGAGGTCTGGCAATTGGTCTTTTGGGTTCCGATTTAATTAAATGTATAATTGGATCCCAGGCTTGTGCTAGCTTCCAACCATCTTCTCTATTGAAATTTGGATGTTTTTTAATTTCAATAGCCTCACGAATCATCCTAGGTAGGAATCGGTGTTCTTTTGCAAGGATTTGTGGCTTGTCGAATCGAAGATAATGTTTGGAGCCTTCTTCTGAATGTTCAGCAACTGCAGACTTCGTAGAGCGTCGGTGTTTAACATCAGCTATATGTTCTTTTACGCGGGTCCCTATATTTCTTTTAGTTTGACCGATATAGGAGAGGCCACAGTCACATTCTATTTTGTATACGCCCTGTTCTTGTAGAGGTATATGACACTTGACAGGTGGTAAAAATTGACTAATCTTCTTGGGCGGCTTGAAGTAAGTTTTAATTGAAGCACGCTTCAGTACATAGCCAATCTTGTCTGTGACCCCTCTTACAAAAGGTAACACAACAGGTACACGTTCTACTGTGGCTGGTTTCACTCGGTTTCCGTGACGGCGGCGTGGAATTTGGAGCTTGTTATCACGCAGTACTTGCTTGACATGTCGCAGCTCAGCAGCCAGATGTTCCTCGTCACAGATTCCTTGTGCTCTCTGAAACAAAGATTTACCCACGGTAGCTAACTGTTTCGGATGGTGGTGAGATTCACCATTCAGGTATTTATCTGTATGGGTCATTTTCCTGTACACAGTATGGCCTAAAGACTGATCAGGATTACGGATAACTAAAACATCTAAGAAAGGAAGAGATTTCTTTTGCTCTAACTCCACAGTGAATTGTATGTTATTGTTAATGGAGTTAAGATGATCTAAAAATGCAGCTACTTTGTCAGATGGTAAAATTGTGAAAGTATCATCTACGTACCGTTTGTAAAACCTGGGGGTGACGGGGGCAGTGCTTAGGGCTGTCTCCTCGAAGTCCTCCATGAAAATATCGGCGACTACTGGAGATACAGGTGAGCCCATAGCTACTCCATTCACTTGTACATAAAACTGATTCCTCCACAACATGTAGCCAGATGTGAGGCAATGTTTGAGTAATGCTGCATACTCTATGGGCATGTTATTATCTACTAACCTCTTAGACACAATTTCAATGCAGTCTTGTACTGGTAAGCTTGTGAATAGAGACTGGACATCAAAACTAACCATGGTTTCATTGTCAGCTAATTGTAGGTGTTTAATATCACTGACAAATTGGTATGAATCCTTCACAGATGCTCTAGTGTTGCCTCTTAGTGGTGATAACACTTTTGCTACGTGCTGAGCCAATCTGTAGGTTGGTGTGTCGATCTGACTCACGATGGGACGTAGTGGAGCATTTGGCTTGTGTATTTTCGGTAACCCATACAGTTTAGGAGGTTTTGCACACGATGGGACGAGTAAGTTTACGTCAAGATTTAATGTGTCGGAGTAACTGCTTATTAAAGAGCTAGTAGCCTTTAAAACTTTGTTGGTTGGGTCTGTTTTAACCTTCTTGTATGTACAAGAACAGGGCGTATACAAAATAGAATGTGACTGTGGCCTCTCCTATATCGGTCAAACTAAAAGAAATATAGGGACCCGCGTAAAAGAACATATAGCTGATGTTAAACACCGACGCTCTACGAAGTCTGCAGTTGCTGAACATTCAGAAGAAGGCTCCAAACATTATCTTCGATTCGACAAGCCACAAATCCTTGCAAAAGAACACCGATTCCTACCTAGGATGATTCGTGAGGCTATTGAAATTAAAAAACATCCAAATTTCAATAGAGAAGATGGTTGGAAGCTAGCACAAGCCTGGGATCCAATTATACATTTAATTAAATCGGAACCCAAAAGACCAATTGCCAGACCTCAAGACACTGTGAGCTCTTTCTGCGTAGATCGGAACACCATCAATAATAAAAATTAAATTGAAGGTAGACACAGTAACATAAACTTTTCTGGACAACCTACACCTCAGTCCGCCCCGTGACCACGAAGGCTGAAAAGCTTTCGAAACGTCGGGATCAAAATTTAATAAATAACCGCGATAAAATCCGTTTAAATTAGTTTTATTTCAATGAATAATATTCGCGTAAACCTAAGAAATCATTATGTAAACCAGTACGGACTGGAAACTGCAAACAAAATACGTCGGTTGGAGGATTTGAAAACCAAGCGCGCAAGATATGTTACATCATTAAATTTCTTGAAGAGATGCCGTGATCATAATCTCATTCCTACGTGTGTCAAGATTTCACCTAAGAACAACATACGAGGAAGCGCTAAAATTCTCAACCAGGCGAGTACAAAACTGTTACTGGCTGCCATTCGTGAAATAAGATCCGATCTCCATAACATAAATAATTGTGTTGAGATTAAGTCCAATGAGTTAAAGACAGAGTTATCAGCATTTGATTTTCAAAATTGCATCAACGCTTTAAATAAACGTGAAATAACGAAATTGAATGAATGCAAAAACAAACAAATCATAAAATATGAAAAATTACAATCTAAATCAAATGCCAAAGATCTTAGTAACAACGAGTGTAGGAACGGAACGCACCCCACCATAGACAACGAACACTCACGCGCAGATGAACAACGCGCTGTCATTAATCTGTCAAAACAAACATTGGACGATAACACAATTCAGGTTTTATCAAAAGGATTAAATTTTGCCGTAACACCACGAAGGATACCGTATGAAGACATTATTTGTAACGTTGAGAATAGTCTCGTGAAAAATAATTTGCAAAAGGAGGATTCGGAGGCGATACGTCAAGACATTTCGTCAATATTACGACAAGTGAAAGCGCCCAAACCAAATCTTCCAAAACAACAATATATCGCTTTAAAGAACTTGCGTTCACAGAAGGATGTAACTATTCTCCGTGCAGATAAAGGTAATGCGACAGTAGTAATGGATACGTCAGATTACAATAATAAAATAGAACAACTTTTGTCGGATGAAAGTACATACAAGAAGGTTAAAACAGACCCAACCAACAAAGTTTTAAAGGCTACTAGCTCTTTAATAAGCAGTTACTCCGACACATTAAATCTTGACGTAAACTTACTCGTCCCATCGTGTGCAAAACCTCCTAAACTGTATGGGTTACCGAAAATACACAAGCCAAATGCTCCACTACGTCCCATCGTGAGTCAGATCGACACACCAACCTACAGATTGGCTCAGCACGTAGCAAAAGTGTTATCACCACTAAGAGGCAACACTAGAGCATCTGTGAAGGATTCATACCAATTTGTCAGTGATATTAAACACCTACAATTAGCTGACAATGAAACCATGGTTAGTTTTGATGTCCAGTCTCTATTCACAAGCTTACCAGTACAAGACTGCATTGAAATTGTGTCTAAGAGGTTAGTAGATAATAACATGCCCATAGAGTATGCAGCATTACTCAAACATTGCCTCACATCTGGCTACATGTTGTGGAGGAATCAGTTTTATGTACAAGTGAATGGAGTAGCTATGGGCTCACCTGTATCTCCAGTAGTCGCCGATATTTTCATGGAGGACTTCGAGGAGACAGCCCTAAGCACTGCCCCCGTCACCCCCAGGTTTTACAAACGGTACGTAGATGATACTTTCACAATTTTACCATCTGACAAAGTAGCTGCATTTTTAGATCATCTTAACTCCATTAACAATAACATACAATTCACTGTGGAGTTAGAGCAAAAGAAATCTCTTCCTTTCTTAGATGTTTTAGTTATCCGTAATCCTGATCAGTCTTTAGGCCATACTGTGTACAGGAAAATGACCCATACAGATAAATACCTGAATGGTGAATCTCACCACCATCCGAAACAGTTAGCTACCGTGGGTAAATCTTTGTTTCAGAGAGCACAAGGAATCTGTGACGAGGAACATCTGGCTGCTGAGCTGCGACATGTCAAGCAAGTACTGCGTGATAACAAGCTCCAAATTCCACGCCGCCGTCACGGAAACCGAGTGAAACCAGCCACAGTAGAACGTGTACCTGTTGTGTTACCTTTTGTAAGAGGGGTCACAGACAAGATTGGCTATGTACTGAAGCGTGCTTCAATTAAAACTTACTTCAAGCCGCCCAAGAAGATTAGTCAATTTTTACCACCTGTCAAGTGTCATATACCTCTACAAGAACAGGGCGTATACAAAATAGAATGTGACTGTGGCCTCTCCTATATCGGTCAAACTAAAAGAAATATAGGGACCCGCGTAAAAGAACATATAGCTGATGTTAAACACCGACGCTCTACGAAGTCTGCAGTTGCTGAACATTCAGAAGAAGGCTCCAAACATTATCTTCGATTCGACAAGCCACAAATCCTTGCAAAAGAACACCGATTCCTACCTAGGATGATTCGTGAGGCTATTGAAATTAAAAAACATCCAAATTTCAATAGAGAAGATGGTTGGAAGCTAGCACAAGCCTGGGATCCAATTATACATTTAATTAAATCGGAACCCAAAAGACCAATTGCCAGACCTCAAGACACTGTGAGCTCTTTCTGCGTAGATCGGAACACCATCAATAATAAAAATTAAATTGAAGGTAGACACAGTAACATAAACTTTTCTGGACAACCTACACCTCAGTCCGCCCCGTGACCACGAAGGCTGAAAAGCTTTCGAAACGTCGGGATCAAAATTTAATAAATAACCGCGATAAAATCCGTTTAAATTAGTTTTATTTCAATGAATAATATTCGCGTAAACCTAAGAAATCATTATGTAAACCAGTACGGACTGGAAACTGCAAACAAAATACGTCGGTTGGAGGATTTGAAAACCAAGCGCGCAAGATATGTTACATCATTAAATTTCTTGAAGAGATGCCGTGATCATAATCTCATTCCTACGTGTGTCAAGATTTCACCTAAGAACAACATACGAGGAAGCGCTAAAATTCTCAACCAGGCGAGTACAAAACTGTTACTGGCTGCCATTCGTGAAATAAGATCCGATCTCCATAACATAAATAATTGTGTTGAGATTAAGTCCAATGAGTTAAAGACAGAGTTATCAGCATTTGATTTTCAAAATTGCATCAACGCTTTAAATAAACGTGAAATAACGAAATTGAATGAATGCAAAAACAAACAAATCATAAAATATGAAAAATTACAATCTAAATCAAATGCCAAAGATCTTAGTAACAACGAGTGTAGGAACGGAACGCACCCCACCATAGACAACGAACACTCACGCGCAGATGAACAACGCGCTGTCATTAATCTGTCAAAACAAACATTGGACGATAACACAATTCAGGTTTTATCAAAAGGATTAAATTTTGCCGTAACACCACGAAGGATACCGTATGAAGACATTATTTGTAACGTTGAGAATAGTCTCGTGAAAAATAATTTGCAAAAGGAGGATTCGGAGGCGATACGTCAAGACATTTCGTCAATATTACGACAAGTGAAAGCGCCCAAACCAAATCTTCCAAAACAACAATATATCGCTTTAAAGAACTTGCGTTCACAGAAGGATGTAACTATTCTCCGTGCAGATAAAGGTAATGCGACAGTAGTAATGGATACGTCAGATTACAATAATAAAATAGAACAACTTTTGTCGGATGAAAGTACATACAAGAAGGTTAAAACAGACCCAACCAACAAAGTTTTAAAGGCTACTAGCTCTTTAATAAGCAGTTACTCCGACACATTAAATCTTGACGTAAACTTACTCGTCCCATCGTGTGCAAAACCTCCTAAACTGTATGGGTTACCGAAAATACACAAGCCAAATGCTCCACTACGTCCCATCGTGAGTCAGATCGACACACCAACCTACAGATTGGCTCAGCACGTAGCAAAAGTGTTATCACCACTAAGAGGCAACACTAGAGCATCTGTGAAGGATTCATACCAATTTGTCAGTGATATTAAACACCTACAATTAGCTGACAATGAAACCATGGTTAGTTTTGATGTCCAGTCTCTATTCACAAGCTTACCAGTACAAGACTGCATTGAAATTGTGTCTAAGAGGTTAGTAGATAATAACATGCCCATAGAGTATGCAGCATTACTCAAACATTGCCTCACATCTGGCTACATGTTGTGGAGGAATCAGTTTTATGTACAAGTGAATGGAGTAGCTATGGGCTCACCTGTATCTCCAGTAGTCGCCGATATTTTCATGGAGGACTTCGAGGAGACAGCCCTAAGCACTGCCCCCGTCACCCCCAGGTTTTACAAACGGTACGTAGATGATACTTTCACAATTTTACCATCTGACAAAGTAGCTGCATTTTTAGATCATCTTAACTCCATTAACAATAACATACAATTCACTGTGGAGTTAGAGCAAAAGAAATCTCTTCCTTTCTTAGATGTTTTAGTTATCCGTAATCCTGATCAGTCTTTAGGCCATACTGTGTACAGGAAAATGACCCATACAGATAAATACCTGAATGGTGAATCTCACCACCATCCGAAACAGTTAGCTACCGTGGGTAAATCTTTGTTTCAGAGAGCACAAGGAATCTGTGACGAGGAACATCTGGCTGCTGAGCTGCGACATGTCAAGCAAGTACTGCGTGATAACAAGCTCCAAATTCCACGCCGCCGTCACGGAAACCGAGTGAAACCAGCCACAGTAGAACGTGTACCTGTTGTGTTACCTTTTGTAAGAGGGGTCACAGACAAGATTGGCTATGTACTGAAGCGTGCTTCAATTAAAACTTACTTCAAGCCGCCCAAGAAGATTAGTCAATTTTTACCACCTGTCAAGTGTCATATACCTCTACAAGAACAGGGCGTATACAAAATAGAATGTGACTGTGGCCTCTCCTATATCGGTCAAACTAAAAGAAATATAGGGACCCGCGTAAAAGAACATATAGCTGATGTTAAACACCGACGCTCTACGAAGTCTGCAGTTGCTGAACATTCAGAAGAAGGCTCCAAACATTATCTTCGATTCGACAAGCCACAAATCCTTGCAAAAGAACACCGATTCCTACCTAGGATGATTCGTGAGGCTATTGAAATTAAAAAACATCCAAATTTCAATAGAGAAGATGGTTGGAAGCTAGCACAAGCCTGGGATCCAATTATACATTTAATTAAATCGGAACCCAAAAGACCAATTGCCAGACCTCAAGACACTGTGAGCTCTTTCTGCGTAGATCGGAACACCATCAATAATAAAAATTAAATTGAAGGTAGACACAGTAACATAAACTTTTCTGGACAACCTACACCTCAGTCCGCCCCGTGACCACGAAGGCTGAAAAGCTTTCGAAACGTCGGGATCAAAATTTAATAAATAACCGCGATAAAATCCGTTTAAATTAGTTTTATTTCAATGAATAATATTCGCGTAAACCTAAGAAATCAGATTCATCTTAAATCAATTTTACTACTCTAAAACATAACCTGAGTTGAGTGTTGTTTTTTGTCAAGTTTTCGTAAATTATGCGTTCATATAATATGATGTTACATATAAATAGAAAATTAATCGACTCTCGCAAACTCTCATCCGTTATTTAATATATTCAAGATTAAATCTCGCAAACAAAAAAAATGAGGCCACTTCCTTCTGTAAGGACCCTTCTATCTCTATACAAGAATTGGTAAAAATCAGTACCGCGGTTTGGGCATGAAATGGTAACGGAACTGATAGACAGACTTTTCGCATTTATATTATTAGTATGAATTGGTTTCCTCAATAACTGTGCTGAAAAATACAAAAATCGGGTAATATTTACAATATAATCTTCTAAATTAAATAGTAAAAAAATCAATTTAGGAATAAATTGTTTGTTCAAGACGATTAAAAAAATTTTTTTTGCTGAACTAAAATTTTATATTTAATTAGACTTTTTTTTAAATAATGTAATGTTAACCGTATTGATGTCTTAACAAATATTAATAATAAAAATATGTTTTGATTATTCGAAAAGCTCAAGATTGTTACCGGGAGTCAAACTCACGTCCATCGGCGTGACACGTAAATACCACGTTAGGCTATATACCATTCGTTATTATGAAATGTTTAAAACTGTTATAAGAATAACAGTCTTACGTACAATGGCTAACAATAGGAATATAATTGAATTTAAACTGTATATGTAAACTTTTAGTAGTTTTTTGATTTGTTTTAAGACTTGTCTACTTTTATTAGTGGCAGCCATATGTTAAGTGGTCTAAAGGCTTTCTCAATAATTGCGCTATGACATGTAAAATAATGTTTGAAATTCGATTTGTAGTTACTAAGATTAGCCTGTTAAAAAAAAAATCCGGTTTATAATATTATTAGTGTCACGTTAAATGTTCAATCTGTATTATTTCTTTATAGGTAGATTCTAATATTAGTGCGTTCAAACAATATTAGTATACATATAGCTTTAGAATCTTAGTATCGATATAGATTGTACTGTACCGCACCTTTATTAAAAGCTGTATGGGTTATACAAGAGTTGTTTTGGATATTGGTGATAGCGACTATATTAGAATTGGACCCAGTATGTATGAGTCATGATTTAACATTGCATAAATGCAAATGTGTATTAGTTACATGTTTGTTCCGCTTTCACCCCTTTATAACTCAATCGAACATTATAAAAATTTGCATACACCATGTAAGGGTACATAAAATTGCACAGGGTAACTTTAATCTAGAAAAAATACTGTTTTAAACATTTTTACAAAATATTTTTTAAGCGTTCGCCCGTTGTAACAACTTTAATAAAATGTACATAATCGAGAGTAAAACCACAGTTTAAAGTTAGTAATAGTTCAAAATAAAGAAAGAGGAAGATACCCTAACGACGACGAAATCTGTGATTGATGTTAAGTACAGTGTAGTTTAAAAATAATATCAATTGCAATCGAAATCGGGCCATCGCTGACATCCTTATCTGCTTATGATGACAGCTCGGTGGTAGTGTGTATGACTTCGCGTCAAGGGACGTGAGTTCGAATCCAACCACCCTCAATGAGCTTGAGCTTTCGGTGAAGGAAAACATCGTGAGAAAACCATAGCATGGTGGTAGGGCTTTTTCTAATGCCTGCCTGGCTAGCAACTATCCTCAAGTTAAATATCTGCCGCCAAATACCAATAGGTGTATACCGGTGGCTGCACTTGAGAGCCAGTACCTCCGCTGGTTTAGCCTGTCTACCAACTTGGGCCGTATCGTCACTTAAGATCAGGTGAGATTATGGCCATTACGCTAAACCATAATAACTATGAAAAAAGTTTGACAGCAAATAGCCATCAAAAACTTTTTTCGTTATGTGCATATTATTTACAATCTATTCAGGTATATATCTCTATATTTGTCACTAGCTTTGTCCACGACTTTTATTCAATCATTATTGTAACTTTTTTTAAAACAGCTTTGCTCCTATCGTGTTGTTAATATAGCCTAACCTATCTCAATTATAGCTCTATTAAATCCAAAAATAAATACACGCCTCATAACGTGAATCGTTTGAGGTTGTGCATTACTTTCAACATTCAAATGTCAAGCAATTTTCTAGACGTAAATGATCATTATTTTAATCTTTTGTATTTTTACGGCAATGCGAATGTTTTATTATCTAGAGAAATTCTCCTACTATCACAAGAGATGTTGGTAATTCATTTAGTTCATTATATATTAAAAAAAAAAACTTATTTAAAATTGTTATTACCTGCATGGACGTCCCGATACTGTGTGTATGGATGTATAACGATTGCACCCAAAAACTTAATGTACTGAGACCATTTTTTTTTAATAGCTCTAGAATTACATCAGATTATTTTCTAATTAAAATGAATGCTCAAATCTATGTCATGCAATCATAATTACGTTATGAACCGTACACATTTGAATTTTCAAAACTATTTTTGAAATCCGATTGCTAGTTCCTAAGATTAACGCGTTGAAACAAACAAAGACAACAATAATTTTTCCGCTTTGTAATATAAATGAATATAGGTTAATGTATATACACTGGCTGGCCATAGAATACGGAGGCGTGCATTAAGATGGATGCTACTCCCAGAGCATGGTGTTCACTGTCCAGTCCGGAACAATTGTTATGTCGTACGACCCAGCAATTATGATTAATTTAAATCGAATATAATTCAAATACATTTCAAAGAAAACGTACTGTACTTACTTGCATGTTCCATTACTAAATCAAGTACACTGAATAAGACTCCGTAATGGCGTCTAATCAATAGCACGTTACAAATAGAATATAAATCAGACGCACCTGGAATGAGAACGGTGAAATTTTTGCTTATTTTTATAAAGCAATAAGAGTTCTAAAGGCTCGAAATATCTTAAGGAAATCTTCATTTCTTACTAGTTTAATTTATTATTTAGTCCCTTACGGTATGAGATAGCGCGTCTCATATTTAAAGCTAATGTTAACTTTATTGAACCACGATAAGTCTTTGGTGAGACTTTTACCCTATAAGGTGGCACTTAGTATAAAATAACTCGTTGTACACAAATGAAAGAGATTCCAAGTTATAGCGTAAGATAATAAACCAAATTAGTAATGACAGTAATACTCTTTAAAAACAAGGATTAGTTAGTAAATACAACGGAGTCCAAAAGGACGATTAGCTCTCAAATAAGATTAGATAAGCAAAATATTATTTAAGTACATAATGTAATTTCAAAGAGTTAGCTAACATCGCAAACATCCACTAAGAAAGAATTTTAAGATTACGAGCGGTGATCGCCGTAAACATGAATGAAGACGAGGGCAACAGCTAGTTGTAGCAGTCACACAACTATAGGTTGTGTAAAAATTAGGTCGCACAAATAAACTTAATGCCACAATTCACCAAGACAAATATTTACAAACGAATCCGTGACAACGGTAAAAGTAAATAGTAAATCTCAAACTCAACTCGCTCAAAATGTTTCAAAGATTTTTCTTTAAAGCTATCAAAGGACATTTGAAATAAACAAATTGCATTGTTATTCTTATATAAAATACTATAGATACACTACTTGTGTTGAGTGAACGTAGACCAAGGTTATTTTAGTGTATGGGCAGATGGAAAGTGCTCGTTATTTATTGAGTATGTTGTTTACTTGTACCCTATAAGTACTTTCGTCTGTTGTACCTTTACAGTTAAAATAACAATTTATTTGTTGTTGTTTTTTTTTTTCAGTTTAAGTCTTTAACGTTTTGACAGTATTTTTATTTCCGATCGTTGGTATAAATAAACGGAGGCAGAGATGAAAAATTACAAGTGTAAATGGGAACGAGCGAACAATGAGAGATATTTGGCGAATTGTCGCATTGTACACAGTTAGGTTGAAGTTCGGAATCGCAATGAAACCATAACAGTTTTGGTAGAGTCCAGTTATTTATGCGTTTCATTTAGAACAATATTAATCTTTGCTGTCGGGTGCAAGTTAAAAGGTTCTGTTATTGAGCTTTTCTGCGATGATATTTTATTAGCACGCTGTTATTATCTTTACTTTTTTTGTATTAACTGTTCGGAAGAAATTTAGCAATCGATTTTATGTAAACCTTTTAACGATAGTGAATAAGTAAACATTTTGTATTTTATGTCAAGAGATGGCGCACATTAAATATTTTAACAAATTAGAACACGCAGTCAAGAATCAAATTCTATCGTGTATAGGTTAATTAGATATTGAAACGTTATTTTCTAGTCTGGTAAAGTTGTAAAAGCGCCTCAGGTTAACAGTGTAGGTGCCTTCGAAAAAAATTGTATGTTTTTTAAGATTTCAGTATATGTCTGTATTGGATCTCGTGGTTTTATTTTTAGGAAGTCCGCAAAGTAAGTGGCTCTCACACTTTATTTGAAATAGAGGTGACAGACTGTTCGAGAGTTGACAATTTTCAATTAATTATTGATGTATGTTCGTATTTAATTTTTCTTTATCATCGTTTATGTCCTTTAATATGTTTGTATGTATTTATTTTATTTATTGAGTACGCTATTTATGAATTTTTGGGTGTATGTTAAATTAATTTTATTATTAGATTTCCTAAGTTTTTTTTTATTATATTTGCCTTACCAAAAATACCGACTTTTTAAAAATAACGACTGTTTTGATAATAATAGCGATGGTTAGCTGGAAGAAAATTCCTTTTGGCATAAAGCTCGCAAATGTACGAATAATAAAACTGCAATAAAGTGTTCATTCATTCATGATTCAACTAGAGACTAGGAAATGTAAAAGATATTTTGTGTAGTTTGTGGTTTTAGCGTTATGACTACAATCTCACCTAATGTTAAGTGACGATATGGCTCATGCTGATGAATACGCTAAACCTATGGATGGACTGACACTCAAGTACAACAGTCGGAACAAACATATAGGTATTTGGCGGCAGATTTTCAACTTGAGGATGCTAGTTAGCCAGGCGAGCATTAGAAAAAGCTCTATTACCATGCTATGGTTTCATCACGATGTTTTCCTTTACCGAAAGTTTGAGCTAATCGCAGGGATTCGAACTCATGTCCTTTGACGCGACGTCCGTATACACTACCACTGAGCTATCATCGCTTCAGATATAAGTGAAGGTTTGATAGATACTGTATAATAGTGTGTTTTCCAGCACAGTACAAGTTTACTAATAGATGTAATTCAATATCATTATTCCATCGAGATATTTGCAATCGATTGCATTAATGAATATTGTTGATTTGATCTTTATTTAAATACTTCTTTTCTTTACGGGATGAACATTATATGTTTGACAGTTACTAAATCCACAAACATTTTATATAGGAGAATGTTTTTTCTTTTAATTTGGGTTTGCCAACGTTTTTAATAGTTACTATGCTATTCCGAACAGAGACAAATATAACAAATCAAAAACCATGAAAATCGGTGCAACCATTCTCGAGTGATAAGTGTTGTAACAAATCCGACTTTATTTTATATATATAGAGTAGCTCAATACTGTTTAAATTTAACAAAAAATAGCCCCATATACTGAGTTTTTAAAACCGTCATAAAAAGTAATGAAATTGTGGAACGCCTGCAAAGCATAAAGCGAGTTGGTTTCGGCTAAAAAATGCACACAACAATTCAAAATATTTGCATAGATATAAAATTAACCCCCCACGTTCCAGTTATATATGCATCCTACGTTTATTGCTATTTATATTTAAATTATTCATACCTTTAATACCGTTAATTCTATCTTTAAACTACTGTTATTAAAAATAGGATTTTCATATACTCTTATGTAGGTTTAAGGGGCCCCTATATCTCTATAATGTTTAGTATTTTTAAGTATATTTTATAGTAGAACCGAATGTGTATTCAATATTTAACTTAATTGACATAAGAATGTTGCATCGTGCTCATAAAATTTTAACATCGATATGCGATCATATTTTATTCGTGCAATACATTGTCCTTAATTATTTATTTCATTATTGTTTATACACCAAAAGAATGTGAGCTCAAGCCAAATGAATGCCACTGTGTTCACTCAGTTGTTTGGTTCAGTTCACTTGACAGTGAACAACTGAACAGGGGAATGTGCGTGAAATGAGATTCATATAATTTATTTATTTTTTCGTCAAGGTTTTGCGTTATGGCCATAATCTCACCTGATCTTAAGCGTCGATACGGTCCATGTTGGTAGATACGCTAAACCTGTGGAGAGACTGGCTCTCAAGTGCAACAGCTGGAACACACCTAATGGTATTTGGCATCGGACTTTCAACTTAAATGTGGTTGCTAGCCAGGCGGGCATCAGAAAAAGCCCTATCACCGTGCTATGGTTTCCTCACGATGTTTTCCTTCACCGAAAACTCAAGCTCATTGTAGGTGGATTCAAACTCACGCCCTTTGACGTGCAATCCGTACACACTACCACTGAGCTGTCATCGCTTCGAAAGCAAACAATTAACTCCCTTTGATGAAAAATGGGGTTTGTAAAAAGTATTATTATAGCAGATTTCACATAGTGTCATTACATTGGGTTGGTATAAATATAAACAAAGCATAATTAAAACATTTCCACATACACTTTTGTATATATTAACTTCGTGTCACGTTGTTTTTTTGCGATGAACTCCCAAACAGCTAAACCGATTTTAATCAAAGTTTGCACACTGTGTGCGGTTTGATCCAACTTGGGAGATATAATACTTTTTATCTCGATAAGTGATCATATCCCTATGGATGTCGCTGTAGTCAATTTGATTGGCTACTCGAAAAGACAGAACAAGGTCTGCCAGGTCGGCTAGTAGATATATATATATATATATATATATATATATGAATGTCAAATATATCTAATCACATATAGTATCTATCAAATATATAATTATTGTATGTAATATATAATATTACTTGATTTTTGAATTCACCAATACATATAGTTACATTTTCTTTTTTTATTTAATTTAAATAACCAATGCATATGTATATATGTAAAATTTAGATGTTTAATGAATTTGTGTTAAAAAAAAATTTTCAAAATAAAATAAAAAAACAACCGAAAATAAAAAATAATACCGAGCTATGATCGATCAGAGAGAGAGGTGTCTTGCTCGTTTAAATTAAATGATATAGTAATAGCAATATAAGAAAATGAACTGTATTTTAAGTTTTAAAGAAGGGTATAATCTGTGACGTGCGAAATGTTTTCTGTCGGCCTGGGTCAAAACAATGACAGATAAATGTTGCCAGCTACTTTACCACAAAATATACAACCCGACCCGCCAACGCCCCGGTATTTGCGTTCCTTATAGATAGACATATAGCATCGCTACCGTTTAATAGATCTTTTTAAGAGGAATAATCCCGTAATACATTCAGTCGGTATGATTTTTTTCCGTCATCTGTACCAATATTATAAGAAGGAAAGATGTTTTTATTTGTTTGGAACGAATAAACTCAAGAATTACAGGAGCGATTTCAACATTTTTTCACCATTACAATGCTACTTTAGCCTCTAGTAACATAGGCTATATAAACATGTTAATTATTAAACAAAATTTTAGACCCTCGCGAACGGAGTCGCGGTCTCAGCTAACTTTTAATAAAAGTCGCCATAATTCTGAATATTAACACAAAACCTTCGTTATAAATCACACTGTTTTTGAGTTTGTCGCGTACAGAAAAACAGACGCGTGAAGTGTACTTTAGTATAAAGATTTATAGACAGTACTGTGTCTCTATGGCGATATTTTCATAACTTGTTTTTTACGAGAGGAAATGCATATTTGCATCCCCTCCCAGCCAGGGGGGACTGAGAGGGTTATGTGGGACTCACCCGGCGCTTAGCGTCGGGAATAGCAGCTGAAACCGTGGGACCGTCTGTCGCCTTCCTGGGGCGACGCGGGTCCGTGCATACAATCACCGCGTCACACCATCGAATATTTTCATAATTGGTCATAGTGACTTGAATATTACCATGGTTTTTTTATAACGTAAGATCCTTTTAATAACGGATTTTACACTCACTCGGGATAATGTAAAAAAAAAAACTAAATTCGAGGGAATTAATTATTTGTATATATAGCAGTTTCACCATGACACACGTTAAATATACACGTTTAAATAACATGAAAGAGTTTCACTAATACAGTTAATAACTCAGACTGTACATGATGCACAGAGCTACACGAAGGCTAATTCCGATCTAATGGGAATCAAAACCG
This sequence comes from Actias luna, assembly GCA_039707435.1. NCBI lineage: Eukaryota > Metazoa > Arthropoda > Insecta > Lepidoptera > Saturniidae > Actias > Actias luna. The sequence goes on along the minus strand of JAZHAC010000001.1, from coordinate 17,678,112 downwards.
CGGTTCGGTAATAACTTCTAAAAGTGTAATTACCAAAATAAGCTAATAGAAGTTCGACGTCAGCTATCTAATTTAACGAATGCATTCAGTGGACATGACCTCTCACCAATCAATATCTGTATAAAATAAAATACCAAACTGAAGTGCAGATGGGCAGGACATTTGGCTAGGCGGGATACCAACAGATGGACCAGGCGATTTCGGAATGGTATCCTCGCATGCTGGTAGGTTTGCGCGCTGCACGAAGCTAGTAAAACTAACAGTGTTTAGAGCTTACTGTCAAACATTTTACACGTGCAGTTTGTGGGTTAGGTATACACAGAAGTCCTAAAACGCTCTTCGCATACAGTATAATAATACGCTCAGGATGTTGTTGGGATTGCCTCGTTTCTGTAGCGCGTCGGGTATGTTTGCTGAATCCAGAGTCGATGACTTTTATGTTATCATACGTCAGCGATCGGCTTCAATGCTGAAAGGCTAGTGCTAATAGCATTCTGGGTGCATTAGCTAGTTGGTTGGATAGTCCTTTCCATGTCCATTGGGCCACGTTACACGTACGACAAGGCGTACGTAGTTAATAAAAATTAAAATTAAACTATATAATTAAGGGACTAATAATACTAACACTACATTATTTCGATCACAGTGTGCGTATTTTGAAATGTATACTCAGGGCTTTGAAATTCTTATCCGCAACCTTTGTGTGTGACGCTCTCTCAAAAAACGGCGAACAAGGGAGTGAAATAAACTATAATATAATAAGTATAGTCATGTTTTACTTCTGTCTTGTAGTCTTAAAGCACACACCGTTTTCGTTGAAGTATTTTTATTGCTATCCTTATCAATGAGTTATCCGACTGTTGGAAAAGGTAGAATAACGGCTATATATTAACTGGATAATATATACCTATTTGTAATCATATAATCTATGTTACAATAAGGAAAATTTTGTATTTTGTATGTTTATAAGGAATGAACTCAAAAACTACTAGACGCTTTTCAAAAATTCTTTCACCATTAGAATATTATATTATCCCTGAGTAACATAGGCTATTTTTTCACTAGAAGAATATACTAAAGTCGCTAAAATTTCAATAATATAACCCTAGCTATAAACAGGTTAGCCATAAAATGTCTTTCATTCCAAGCGCTGCGAAAACTATTGTCACTGATGGAACAAATAAACGTTCTACAATTTTAAAGAATACCTTTATCACTAACTAGGAAATACTTCCCGATACCATATTTCCAACTATTGGAGCTATGTAACTATAAAAACCTTTATAGGTTTTAAAAGATTGTAGAAATTCTTTACCAATACTAGACCATGTTATAATATAGAAATTGAATGCGAGGCAAAAACTCGACTTAATTTTTAATAATCCCTCGACGTTTCGGCCTGGTTACAATCAATTTCTATATTATAATGTATACTATACGCGAAAATTTAAAAAGTGTTAGACCAGGTTATCAGTACCTTTGTATTTATCCTTATCTAAATAAATCAATCATTTCGTATTCAAGACTTACAATATCTGTAGATTACTTTGTGAAGTATTCAAATCGGATACTCCATTCAAAAGATATTACGAATTTAAAAATGTCTAATGTAAACAAAATACTAATAGAAAAAATCAAATATTCCTTTTTTTATTTGATAGAGCCATCGCAGCGATGATAGCTCAGTGGTAGTGTATACGACTTCGCTTCAAAGGGACGTGAGTTTGAATCCACTAACAATAAGCTTCAGCTTTCGGTGAGGGAAAACATCGTGAAGAAACTAAAGCATGGTGGTAGGAGTTTTTTTAATACCCGCCTGGATAGCAACCACTCTCAAGTTGAAAATCTGTCGTCAAATACCAATAGGTGTGTTTCGGCAGTTGCGCTTGAGAGCCAGTTCCTACTACAGAGTACAGAATACTCTCTACTCTATTGCTATAGAAGAAACTCCTTTCACTTCAAGATTATTCTATACATTTTAGTCCTTTATTAGGGCGTGCTTGAGATTTTTTTAACCACAAGTAATTATTTTTATTATTATTTAAACCCATAAACTTATATAATCATACTGGCTAATATGTACAATGATAAAAAACTAAACTGAGTATAATAAAAAACATTGGAATCGGCTAAAAATTCTTTTAAGAAACATTCGAGTTAAATCGTGTAACCATAAAAAGGAACACTAAAATTCCATTCCAACTCCTTTTTTATACATTTCTACTACATTATATACGACAAAAGAACTTGCCACATCTTTTAAAACAAACGCAGAGGTGACATAAAACGTCCTATAGGGACTTGTCCTAAATCAATGTTGAAAAAAGCAAATATCAAGAGAAATAGGTAATTCGTTTGAACTCAATATTTTACTTTTTCTTGGTCCTCTATAGGCTTGTTGCTTAGTCACAATCTCTCTGTCTCTAAATTAGGTGGTATATTTTCAACTAAAATGGTAGCTAAATAGATAGGCACTAGGAATCGCTATACTAACATATGGTTTCATTACGATATATATCACTTAAAGCTCGAACATATTATAGTATTGGAACTTTAAATTAGCAATCAACTAATAGCAAAGAGCCAAGCTTGCTTCGTAATTCTTCATGTATTATTAAAAAGGCAGAAGCCACCCTTGCGCTAATTGCCATCGACTGAGTGCCTTCTTGACTCACTCAACTGTCCGGGGTAAAGCTGCCCAAAGCTGTCAGCAAAACAGCGTGTTAAGTTCGAAAAGTTAATTCAAAAATATATGTGGACTTAAGAACATATAATAAAAGTCAAACATCAATCTATTTCTGAATTTCGCTTAGTCACTTCAAACCGACTTTACCCGAACGAGGTCCACAGAAAAAGGTTGCAGATCAGAATTTCAAAGCCATTCCGTAATATGTTTCACTTCAAAAACAGAACAAGTTTACCCAATACACTTGTGTCTCAATATTATGCTCCAAAACCAAGAAAACACACGTAAAAATATACGTAGAGATTACTACAAATTCTCTATTTATCAAGTTCAAAAATAACTGTGCGTTTATATTCAAGATCACGGCCTCTGTAAAGTGTTTCGGAGGTCCGCACGTTGGCGTAATAAAAATCAAATATTAATCCTCGCCTTATCCGACCATTAGTTTAATAAAGTAAAGCCGTGTTTTCTAACGCCGAAAGTATGTTGTGTGATGAAAATATAATATGTTTAGAAGTTTCCTGTACATTTACATATGTAAATGTTCATAATATCTTTTATATAAAAATCTTGTGTCATATTTGTCAGCAATATCGGACTTTATTTGTTGTGTGACCAATCCTAATGAAATTTTACGCGTTATATGTTATTCGGTCATAATTAAATGCTAGAATAGTTTTAATCGCTACTAGTGACCGTAGCGCTACAGAATACGGCTGCCAGATATACTTCTCGCTGATTGCTAGAAAGCGATAAATTGTAAGAGATTCACCATTACATGTATAGTGGTAGCAACCCTTTCCCTAATTATCGACAAATCCGTGTTACGTTTTATTATTTACGACTTTTGATATCGTTTTGCTCTTGCTAAATATGTTATTAGCGGGCCGGTTTGTTAAAGAAAGTAATCGCTGTACCGACTACATGATAACTGGAACCACTTCGATAACTTTTTTACGTTTTTGTGGTGAAAACTTCTGTAGGAAGGTTTGGATACTGAGAACATTCATGTTTCGTCATCGACATGGTCACGTGACGTGTTAACGATAACACTATATCTGTTCCTATTAGTACAACTTATTGGGTTGTAAACAGTTTTGATTTACAAGTTTTAATTTATAAATCAAACTATTAATTTGGATATCCAAAAAAAACAACTGGTCTAGTTTTGAATTTTCCCTTCTGTCACCTGTCCTCATAACTGCTTTGAATATTTTTTTTTCTAATTCACTACTTATTAAAACCGGGATAGTTTTGTTCTAGATGAAACCCGAAAGGAATGCACTCTCTATACTTTACGAAGATCAGTTCATCAATATCGAAGGAAGGTATCATTGATTTTTACAGTCGGATACCTCTTTGCTACACAGACGTGACCGCCTGTAAACGTACCCTCTGACCCTTAAAATGAACCCACATATATTATGTATATAGTAGACACACGTTACAGTGTAGAGACCTTTGATAAAAAAAAATTGGCAAATTCAATGTGAAATCTACAATATAATGAAACAAAAAAGTTTGTTTGTTTGTTTGAACGCGGTAAACTTAGGAACTAACACTGTCGAACTTCAAAAATGATTATTGTATTAATAGAGAGATAATTGAGAAAGGCTTTAGGGTATTTAACATCACGTTAAAGCAAAGCTCTATTGAAAAAAATGCTTTAGTGTCGTGGAACACTCAGTTGAAACTTCTTTACGTAGTATTATATTATTATTGGTAAGCGTATTATATTATTGATTAACAAATACAGAAAAGTAAATCACTACCATCAGAGAGAAATTAAATTAAACACAGAGAAAACTAATTAATTTAAGAAATGGTAGGAAATTTTGTATTTAATATATTTTTCTTGTTGTGATTATAAACGTCTTATTGTACATTATTTAACTAATTTAATTCATTGTAATACATATAATATGCTACCAAACAGCTGACAAGGACGACGTGTATAAACTGTATCTGCGCAGCCGTTGAGAACTTACTGGCTGTCTTGAACCAATAAGCGCGCACCTATGACTGCGTACAGCCAGTAGTAGCATACGCTATAGAAATATAGTGCAATATAGAACATACTAACGAAAGGGCCGTGACGAAGAAATCCTAAATTTTGATTTGTCTAGTTTCGACTCGTACCGTACAATAAGGAATTTCCGTACAAAAAGTTACAAAAGCGGGTAAAAATGATTCAATACATTTTAGTCTATATAACCGAAGTCGCAGTCAAAGCTAGTCTATGTATTAATAATCAAAGACACGACAGTTCAGAACCATTTTTCTTCTCCTTTTTTTTTGTTTCAGGAACTATTGCAGATAGAGTTATTAATGTAGAATATGGAAATAGTTTTTCATAGTGTATTGGTTCAAAATTTTATCACAATCTCCCCTGGCGTTAAGTGATAATGCAGCCTAAGATAGTGGATACGCTAAGCCTAATGGAGGGACTGGCTCTCAACTGCAACTGCCGGAATACACGTATAAGTATTTGGTGACAGATTTTCAACTTAAGGGTGTTACTTAACCAGACGAGGATAAGAAATTGTCCTACTCCCATACTATGGCTTTATCACAATGTTCTCCGCGCATCTGACCATACTACTAAGCTATCTTTACTTCATTTTCCCCTTTTAAAAAGATTTTTTTTTTAATGTTCTACAATCGCGATGGTACCAATACATTGCAGGGAGCTTAAAGTTTTAACGGTACACGAGTATAGCAATTAGTGATATAAAAATACCTACGCAATCTCGAGAGATGAATAATACTCTGTTTATGTGAAGACATATCTTAGAGAGTTCTACAACGGGGAGTGATGCTCGTTAAGTGTTCTTATATCGTAGGTAGAGGCTATTGTGTCGGTTTTCAATACATTTGTCACACATTTTTATTGTATATTTTTACCAATTCTCCGTCTGCCGATGTTAAAGCTATATATAAATCATTTTTCTACGCATATTGGACTTATGAATAACTAGCTAGTAACTGCGGCTTCGCTCGCTTTAATATTAATTTTGTCAAACAGATCGGATGACGCCATATAAAGTTTCATGCAAAGTTTATCTCCTCTTTACTTCACTTTCAATATACTTTTCGCGAGAAAAGTAGCCTATCACCGTGTCCAGATACCCATCTATCTCTTTACTGAAATTGATCATAATCGATTCAACGACTTAGTCGTGAATACGTAACAAACAAACAAACACACTTTCGTATTTATAACATTAGTAAGAGAGTAAAGATTTTAAGTGGATATTACACAATAAACTTCAGTTTCTTAGGTTTCTTAGGTTAGCGTTATGGCTAAAATCTCAATTGATGTTAAGTGAACAGATCAGAGACACACGTCAATTGATACGGCTTCGAATTTTATCAAGATTTAAATAACACTAACCTATAAAAGAGACTCTCCGGGATAGAAGGTATAAATTTAAAATTTTGCAATAAATCAAACTGTTGTTGGTTTTTGAAGCTATACTCTACGTTCGATAGCTGAGAACACAATTCAACATATAAACGGTAATTGAATTTTTATAATAACGTTATTGGTGAATATTTTACAGTTTTTAATACTACTCATGAACACATTAGGTGTTGCTGTGGTTGATTTGTTTGGTAAAACGTAAAACAACACATGTCGGGTCATACAATACTTACATAGTTTCACTGCAATGCAGTATTGGTATGTAGAGTGGGTCATAGAGGCGTAGGCAGACAAGTAATAACATGGCAGACTATTTTGAAAGTGCGTGGGAACTGTGTAGATGCGTATTGCTTTAGAGAAACGACGTGTAATGACAATGGTATATAAGTATAAGGGATATGTGTTTGAATACAAAAATGCTGATAAAGAAAAATAAATATACATTAGCAACAGATTGTTACTTCTCACGTAATAATTACTATAACAATCTATATTAAGGCCTTATTTATTTGTTTGAATGCGAAAAATTCTTTTGTATTTGATACAGCAAGCATTGGGGAAGACTTTAGGCTATCTTACATCACGTCATCACCAATAGAAGCAAAGCTGTATTGAAAAAAGTTACAAAAACAGGTAAAAATATTTAAATAAATTTTTCGTTCCTCGCAAACGAAGTCACAGACACGCCTAGTTATTAATACGAACCGAATATATCCTATAACATCAGCCTAATCATGTCTCTCTGTCGGTGAAACAATTTTCTAACTCGAATTAGAATTTACCGAGGTTACCTCATGCAGATATATTCAGAAACTTTACCTCTTTATAATTATAACAATATAAAAGTATGGATAACTCAAACAGACGAAGGTACTATACGCATTAAGGGTATAAGTTAAAATAAACGTAAAAAGAAAACTTTACAAACTAATCTAACTTTATGAACCTTTAAATGTATAATAAATTGTGCGATTTCATTATTAAAATAAAATACATTTTTCACTGAGATTAGAAACAGTTATACCGACATATAATTTGGAACTTTATTCGTTTATCTGTAGGTATTATTTTGAACTGAGCTGTGATAACATGCAAATGTAACATTATGTTAGAAGCATCATCGCAGACGACCGTAATATACTGAAATACGATGTTGTTCTGCAGATAAAATGTACTAGTCAGCTAATAGTAAGAGCCTCGATAGTCAATAACTTTTGTTTCAACTACGTTTTTACAGAGAAAACATGCCAACGAGCGCTACGGCTGCGGGCGATGGACGGACGCTGAGAAAAATAAAACATATCTCTATTTTATACATCACATTGTCTCATAGACAAACTTACGATATTTGGTCTCCTACATTCAACAATCGATCTAAGAAATAATATATTGGTTGCATCAAATCTATGAAAATGTCTTTCATTCGTTGAATTGATTTGTTTTAACGTACTTTGTTGTAACGTAATTCGGTTTACGTTGAAATCGGTTTCAGTGTCATAACAATTATTATTAATACGATAATTTTATTTTAAACTAGATTTTACGTGCAACTTCGCTCGCGATATTATTGATTTTGTCAAACAAATTGGATGACAGAATAAAAAGTTTCATACAGAATTAATTCCTCCCTTTTACCAACATTTAATATGGTTTTATCGAGAAAAAGTAGCACCGTCTCCAGATTTACAGCTGTCTCTATACCAAAATTCATCACAATCGATTCAACGATTTAGGTGTGATAACGTAACAAACACACAAACTCCCTTTCGGGTTTATAATTTATATCATTAATTACTTGAACATCCCTTCTAATTTTAAAAATTTTAATGTAAGTTTGTATGTTACGCTTTCACGCGAAAACTACTTAACCGATCATCATGAAACTTTGTACGAATGGAATTATATACTTTATTTCATAGTTAAGCCGAGATTATCGTTAAAGGAACCTTAATCAATGTATATCCGAAATCATTCAATTATTATCGATACTTGTTTATAGAAATTACCAACGAACATGAGAAATAAACATGATTTAAGAATACTGCACGAACAAATACAATTCAAAAGCATTGTTGTCACCGAAATGGGAGCATTGTATCAGGCATCAACGCTTTCATACCAGCTTAGGAATTTAATTGAATATAAACTGGTTAATCTTTACTCCTTAGTTACTTATCACCCCCTTGGTTGCCGGGTTTACACCATCTGATCCCAAAACGCGACAGCGGTACGACCTGCTACATGATGGTCGCAATCAATCGAAGACATTCATCACGACTTATCAACCTGATATAAACCATACATTCCCATTTGGTATTATTTAAACAAAACACGTAAGCCCATACTTTAGACCCACCTCCGGGGACGGAACAACATATTGCATTTATGAATTATAGTAGCCTTTTGCGGAGGCGACATTTTATTTAGTTATTTATTATTCCTTTTATAATGTTATCACAGTGAAATCGTGCAGTAAGTACGAGGTCGTTTTAAAATATTACCATGTCGCTACATACCCCATCTATAAACAGTATGCTCCTTTTATATATTGCAGTTTATATGTGTACATTGACGAAGGTAATGTCACAAGTCATTTTATTACAACATATCTCTAGTGTTGTAGAGGAAATCAGGCATAATTTTGGTGATGTAAATAAAAACAAATAACAAACATTTAAGTATACATATTCCGTAATCACTGTATATGATAAAACAATCTCCCCACAACATATCTGTCTATCTGTTCGCGATAAACTAATAAACTACTCAACGGATTCTCATGCGGTATTTACCAATAAATAGAGTGATTCATGAGCTAGGCTATGGGTATATTTTGTTAAGTTTTCATTAAAATTCGTTAAAATATGACAATATATAGCATATTAAATACATAAAATAAACGCAGACAAAATAAATAAATAAATATATGCACATACTTTCTTAATCTTTAAAAAACCAAATCGCGTTATATATGATCATCCTGGTTTTGGTTTTACAAGAATATACAATTTTTCATTGCTTGACGTTTTAACACCATTTCACTATGCGTTGCGTGATAACGTGGACCAAAACGGTAATACTTTAAGCCGTAAAGTGATTGGAACTCAAAGGCTTCTTGAATAGAAAGAAAGAAATAGAATAGACAGGTATCTGGTGGTATATTCTGAATTTAAGGACGAAAAAGGAGGCTAAGGCTCACGATTAGAAGTGTGGGCTATGTCCCTGGTCTCTGGCAACACGGGAGTTTGAAATGTCACCATAATGCGTTTTAGTGGGTAGTATCGGGTACTTGTCACACGATGAGTGTTGCCACACACCTCACCTTGGCCTGAGCTCGGGTAATATGTTTACGTGTTGCGATGAGGAAGTCCGTAAAGAATAGAATTTTAGACAATACGTTAATAAAAAGAGGCGATAGCCTACGCAGCAATCATTAGAAAATGCTCTATACTGGATACAGTGGAAGATTTTCCTCTCAAGTGAATTTGTAACTAGCCAGATTGTTGAAATTGAAGGTGATAGCTTACCAGCCGAGTATTACAAAATACCGTAACATCAAATTTAGTCTGAAATATAAATGATACACTTATAATAAAGGCTACGAGTAAAACAGTGATAAAATGGTTTTAGTTGCGGTCAAACCTCTAAGCCAAATTAGCTTTCACGATATTTGCTCGCATTCAGTCAATTAACCAAATATTGAAACGTATCTCTGTTTACTCGAATTTAATATATATGAAAGTGTTTTGTTTAATCTAAAATAGAGCCTTTTTTATTTATCTGCCATTTCGTAAGCAAATATTATGCAAATATATAAAATTGTTATTAGAATGTCAAAATTGAAATACTTTGTACTGATTTTTTTTATAAGCATGATGAATCTATAAGTTAAGTCGAACCAAAAATTAAAATTTGTGCTTATGAATATATTTATTTACTAGCTGTCGAACTAAATATTATTTATATATTTATTTTTGCGTAACGCAATTTTTGCAAAAATAAATGTAGCCAAAGTTACACCGTATAATATCAGCTGTCTGCCAGGGAAAGTCCCGTCAAAATCAGTCGAGCCGTTTCAGAAATTAGCCGGAACAAACATACAGACAAACAAATTTTTTTTATGATTTTTTTTATATAAGTACCATATATATTTCCATATGAATTAAGTAAAAGATTGTTATTTTGAAATTACAAACAGATACTTTCATTTTATCTATCTGTATTGATTCTTGAAATTTCAGTTGAGTGTCAGTTTTACTATATAACCATCTTCAGTGGATAATATCACTTAGAGATAAGAATAAGTTTTGATGGAAATCTATTGCTCTCACCAAGGGCTTTGGCCAAACAATGAAACAGACTGTGAGAGAGATAACTGCCAGTGGAATTAATTATGCTATTGTAGAACTTATGAATTCGTTATTTCATGTTCCACTGTCATTTCCTATAAAACTATAAATTTATAAATATTTTCACACGATGCATGTAAAAGACGCTTCGACTCTATTATTTTATTTATCATTTTCTTTTAATTATATAGATAATATTGTACTTTGCCACTATTAAAATAATGCTTAGCTTACATTCCTTTTCTACCACAACTTACTTTTATTAGAAATCTGATAAAGACGGTATAACTGAAGAATTTTAGAAGTTTTATAGAGTTCCTACTTCTTATATTAATCAACTAGCTAACCCGACAGACGTTGTTCTGTCGTAACTATGGATATTGAATTAAAATTGGTATAATTCATTAAAAAAAATGTGATTAAAAAACATAGTGTTCATTATTGTAATACTCTATGACAACTGACAGTTATATAAAATTAATATTGTCGTTAAGTTCTCCGTTCAACTTCCTTAATTTTTTCTTTCATGAGAACCTCACCTTTACCTTAGAAATAATACAACAAAAAAAGAATTAGCGAAATTTATCTATTCGTGCACGCATGATGCGATGACTAAAGGAAATAGAGATTCATTGATATATATATATATAGATTATTAAAACTTATTAACATGAAGAAATACGCTTGTAGGATTAATGCAACCCGTGTTCTTAAAATCTTGCATAAAAAACTACTTCAGTATAAACTATATTTGAATTAAACATAACAGACGTGGATTTCTTTCTTCTAAACCAATAACTATTAAGGCGAAGGACACGGCAATTAGTCTAAAGTTAACGTTAGGGAAATAGGCCAAGACAACCATTAACGGGTTAATGTTCTCGATTCTTTTGTTTTAGAAGCAGGCGATGTTAAGTGGCTAAATTGGCTTACGTTTACCAACTTATGAAGAGTCATAAGGATCGTTTTGTTTTAACTTTGTTTTACGTCGATTTATAAATTTAACCTTCCAGTCAAACATAATTACAATAAAATATAAAGCTGAAAAGTGTATGCATGCTATTTCGACGTAGTAGACGTAATATAATTTTGTCGAAACATTCAAGTGTTAGTTTCTTTCGCGCAACTACTGAAAGAATTATTTCCCTTTGAGTGTTTCGTTCCTATAATTATCATTAATGAACAGCTTTTTCTTCTTAGTCTGCTCTATTTACTAGTGGCATTCAACTGAGCACATTTTTCTATCTTTGGTAGGCCTCCGTACATTCTTAAATTCTCTTATGTTCAGATAATTTTGTTCTACGACTGCTATTTATTCTTTGAGTAACTTTTGCAATTCATTATATTTGCTAGAAGTTTTATATGTAATTACTGACAGTTCTGGCCGTATTGTAGAATTTCCTTATCAGAAACTTTTATTGAATACAAATATTATGCGTCTATTTTAAATTATTTATTATAATAAAAGTCTCTAACTTTTCAAATAACTTTATGGGTTTTGGTGGTAGGGATTTTTCTAATGCCCGCGTGGCTATCTACCACCTTTAAGTTGAAAATCTGCCGCCAAATACCAATAGGTATATTCCGGCAGTTGCACTTGAGAGCCAGTCCCTACACATGTCCTTACACAGGGTGAGATTATGGCCATTATGATAAACGTATAAACTATTTAAAAAAATTGATTCTAGAAATCTTTCTCAATAGTAGCTCCACTTTTAATAAGATAAATCTTTAGTGGAGTTTTAAGGCTATGCTTGCAAAGTGCCTTATTCATTCTTCCAAATCTACTACCATTAAAATGTGTGTCCTAATTTCAACCTCACTGTCCACCAATTGTTGGTAAGTAGATTCGAAGCTATATTTATATTAATTCGTTAGTTCTATTTTAAGTCTGTTCTGTATACTAGGATTGTGATTGAAATCGCTGAAATTACTATAAATTTCTTCTTGTCGATATTCAGAAAAGTAATAATCGAAATGAATATAAAGGATAGTCTGTAGATAGTTACTGGTGAATCAGATGGATGTTATGCAAATATGAAGATTTATAGTGGACGGGCGAGACATTGGCAAATGTAATAAGAGAAAAAAGGATGACAAGGGTTCGACATCAAAAATATTGTTATTCGATAGTAATCGTGTTTTGGGAAATTACTGAAACTGTCCAATCGTAAAACATCAATATATTATAAATATTGAAAGAAATATTTAAATTTATAACTGAAATCTTTTGTGCGGTTTTTGATATCGGTATTTTATATACTATATATATATACCGCTTGCGTACTCTAACTTGAGAAGGGTAGTTAACTTTAGCAATTTCCAGAAACTCCTAGGCTTTTTTTTTCATCACTAAAAACTAAAATTTTAAAGCAATGTTTACTTAGTGGTAGCGTGTACTTTCATAGAGTGTCAATGAATGTAAATTCGAATCCCTGTAAATGTGATGAAACTATGTTAGTAGAGCTTTTTATAACGCTAGTCTGGCAAGCTTCCACTGTCAAGTTGAAAATCTGCCGCCATAAACCTATAAGTGCGTTCTGGCAACTGTACTAGATCACCAGTCTGACGGCTTAGCAAGCCCATCGTTTTGGGACACATTAACATTTAAAATCAGGTGAGAATCATAATGCTAAACCTATAGACTAAAAAAAGTAATTTCAATCCCCGCTTCGATCAACACGGTGTCTTATACAGAACTGTCATAGCTTTAAAATAATGTTAAAACTTTATACTTTAAGCTTTTTAAATTAGTTCCAGACAGTTTAATCATAGGGGAATGAGGATATTTATGTTACGGTTCGATGTGGGGCCGGAAAGGGATTTGCGGTAGTCAACAATTGTTAAGCACGTTATGTGAGTTTCATGACACTTTGTACGTTGCTTGTTTACCGGGTTATTGTTACCATTGAAATATTGAACATCATATTGGAAGTAAACTTCCTTTACGTATCTCATTCAGGTATAAAAAGCTTTACATTTATGCGAGTTAAGACTGTGTTACTTAAAATGAAGACAGTCTTAAGGCGACGTCATACCGTTTGTCGTGATGGTGTACGGGTCGATTTTACTGCCAAGGCGAGCCAGTGGATGTTTGACATCGATAATGCTAAATTGTAAAGTTTATAGTTGTAAAATTAAGTAGTTTTAAACTATAGTAGATAGGGCCATGTTTTACCTATTAGAGGCCCGAGGCACATTAGGATAATGAGGCAGGCCCCTGTGATCTTGACAGAGCTCTATTTAAATAGAATAGACAAAGCAAGAAGATAAGCAATGCTCGATATTTATTTTCATTTCTTTACAGTCACGTTTAATTAATAGATAATCATTACTAATATAATATTATAAATGTGAAAGTTTCTAAGTATGGATGTTTGTTACTCCTTCACCCAAAAACTACTGTATTGATTTTAATGAAACTGTACGATAATATAGCTTACGCATCAGAATAACACATAGGCTAACTATAATTTATAAAGATATCGTGTGAATTGTCCAAAATATAATGATAAATGATAAGTAAAAAAAATCTGCCATCTGCGAGCTATTCTGGCGTGCGCTGCAAAAACCATTACAGTTACACGTATATAATGTATAATGAAAATGTTTATCTTAAATATTCCTACAAAGAAGCCCGGAACATCATATCTTTTATGTGTAAGCAATTATCGCCAAAATAGTAAGCGGTCCGCGAGTAAATGAATACGATCATAAATGTTCTTATACCAGTCTTCTTTGATAGAATATGGATAAAATAGCGGTTACTGAAATCAGAACTGTTTGACAAAATCAATATTAACACGAGCAAAGCCTCGAGTAAAAGCTAGTATATTATAAACCAGTTCCTTGAAGGTGTACATTTCAAGATTAGAGATGGGCAAAATCATTAACTATTGAATTCAATAAATTACAAATATTTAAGAAGCGCTTAGCTTTTTTTTTTCGACATGACATACGCTGTTTGCCGTAGGGGTTTTTAGAGTTTGGCAGGACTTTTTGGGGTGAATGCTGAGGGCGCTCAGCCCCGAGGCAGCGAGCACAAAGGTGCCGTTGTGGCTGGCCCTTGGCATGGACTGCTGCCGGAGGAGAAAATATTATATAATATAGTAAGGGCCTGGCCTACTGGAGTAGGCCTTTAGATAAAAATACTGATTGTTAAGAGAGGCAAGGAAATTGGTGGAGTGGATTGTACTGTACTGTTTTAGTTTAAATTATCGGAGTTGGATTTGTTTGTAGAAGGACGTAGTGTTCGCATTAAAACAACCGTGAACTGTATGATTCTGAACTGTAATCAAAAAAGAAAACGTATTAAAAAGGCAAACACTGTCAAGGCCACAGGTTTTTTGGTCCCTTACAGAACCGTGTACTTAGCGTGTGGGTGAGCACGAGTGGTAAGCAGTGTGATGTTGTACTCTCAGTGTTGTAGAGTGTCACTGTATCGCGCGAGCAGAGTCGCTCGAGGGCCAGCGCTTATCGCCGGATGAGGCCCATATACCCCCTCTCAGTCCCCCCGGGCTGGGAGCGGGTGCATCAATACATTTCCCCACGTAAAAAAAGTGATTGAACAAAGTAAACGAATGTTTATTTTCTTTTAGTCATAATAATAGGTAGAAATAATCGCTTACTGAAAAATAAAGCTGTTTGCAACATTGCGTCGACTGTATAATTACGAAATACAGATCATAGACATTATCACCATGATTATCATTATCACTTATGGAAGGGTTTCATCGTGGTTTTTCTACGTTACGCTTCAAAAACAACGGTGACCAACGGTGACAGATACGATCTATACTCATCAATCATATTGTCAGTATCAGTATAGTCATAAAGTGTATTTTCTCGGATATATAAAAAAATGTAGTCAATGCAAGATATTTGCTCATGCGATGTTCGTCCGTATGAAGTTGCTGCACTTACTATGTATTATCTGTTGTTTGTATAAATGTATTAGTGTAAGATACTGTGAATAAACCATTATTAATTATTATTCAGTGTCATATCGGCCTAAACAAGCGCCTGGTCATTCTTGTTTGAAAATAACCGGGAGAGTTTTCCTAGTAGTCAAATTTTAGTGTATCTCCATACGCTCATGCTCATTGTAGGTGAATTCGAACTCACGTCACTTGACGCATAGTCGTACTCACTACCACTGAGCTGTCATTGCTTCAACTTTGACTATATTCCACTTAGCATACACAACACTTATACTACTGCAGTTTTTCTCGTAGCAATGGAATATGGGTCCACCCTTGCAGATTTCCACAATAAATATATTACATAAAAAAATGTTAACCTGGCTGATGTCGACTGAGGCCATATAAATCCTATTTAGCGTCATCAACATGAATGTCATGGATCACGCTTGTTCACTGTTAACGAAAGAACGGAAAACATGCCTAAAGAAATTTGCCCTTCATAAAGATATGTATCTTACGTGAACGTAAGAAATGGTATGTGTTTAAGACTACACGTCAGAAGAGAACACAAACGAAATACAATTGAAGCAATACAACCCAGTGGTAGCTTGTAGGAACGCATGGGACTTGAGTTCGAATCCAACCACCTACAATGAGCTTGAGCTTTCGGTGAAGGTAAACATCGTGAGGAAACCATAGCATGGTGGTGGGGTAATTTTAAAATACCCGCCTGGCTAGCCTTCAAGTTGAAAATCTGACATCAAATAACATTAGGTGTGTTCAGGCAGTGGCACTGAAGAACCAGTTCCTCCTATAAAGGCCGGCGAAGCATCTGCGATTCCTATGGTGTTGTGGGTGTCCATGGGCGGCGATGATCACTTACCATCAGGTGACACGCTTGTTCGTTTACCGCTTATTCCATAAAAAAAAGTATTAAATGAAATATATTGGCGTCGCACATACGGTGTTTAAGCCCATACTGAATGCGACTGATGCATCATGCAGTCCCGTAAGGCGCTCACTGAGTATAGCCGTGACGCGTTGACTATATCCATCTCGCTCCCTTAGTCGACTCGAGCCGACTTTACCCGAACGCCGATACCAAGCACAGTCCTATTGAATACTGACAACATCGCATCAGCATGCATCAGCGCATTTAAAGATGTTTTCTTTTGAAAAACAATAAGATTTTATAATCTTCAAACGTTTTTCTTTTAAATCATCTATATGTTTACTACAATACTAATTACCGAATTCGTTTGAGTATTCCCCATTAATACAGGGTGATTATAAAATCCGGTTTCGGCCTCGTGCAAGGAATAAGCACTTCAAATTTCAAGTCAAAATCCCGGCAACAGGTCAAGCCAAGGCTTCGCGGCTCGCTTGTGCTCGTCGCCCCGGGCTTAGTGATTTTGTACTCGCCCCAAAGCTCGATGAAGCTGTGAGATCCCTTAATGCTAACAGCATATGTCCAATCGAAAAAAAAAGTTAAAATAGGTTCGCTTATTTCGGAGATACAGTGGTTATTGAGCCAGTGATAACTCATGTTATCTATAAACATGATAAAACTGTAACAGAAGCATTAAATATCTTTATGGACGTTGTAACAGAAGTTTGTTTTGTACTTTGGTTTATAGATTTAGCGATAGAACCACAATCCCAACTGATGTTAACTGACGGTGTGGTTTAAGATGGTGAACACGCTAGTGCTGGGGCTATTAAGTTCATCTACCGGAACACGTATTTTGCGATAGATTTTCAATTTGAGTGTGGGAGCTAGCTAGGTGGGAGTTAGAAAAATCCCTACCATTTTACTATATCCGTATTACGATGATTTTCCTTCAAGCTCATGCTCATTGCAGAGATTCGAACTCACGTCAATGGACGCAGCACCGGTATGTGCTACCACTGAGCCTGGTACATAGGTATATAGAGATCGTATGATTTTATTTTTAACTTGGTTTGCCGATCTATACATTTGTACGTGTATAGCACTGAAACAATTCAACAGCATTTGATGGAATTTGACATGGTGATAAATAATATTTTAGATTGAATTATACTTGGTATACTGTAAGGCGAAAGAATTTTTTTGGGATGTGGATTAAAACCTCTTTCTAGAAAACAATATGTACGTTGAACATGTATATAAAACATCTCCTATATATATTGTTTAAGCGTATCTAATCGAGAGTAGCTTATAACAACGATTACTATATAAGTGCAAGGCGTTCGGGAATACGGACAGCCTAGGTTCGATCCTCCGGAATGGAGCCTTCGAATGATTCTGCTCTCGCGATACTGTGACTCTCTACAACACTGACAGTACATCATCATACTGTAAGGGACCACGCCGCGACCCTGTCAGTGGTTTTTGGTTTTGTCCGGCCACTATGGTACCCTGGCTCTCGCTACCTCGGGGCTGAGTGCCCTCAGCATTCGCTCGAGAATGCCCTGCTAAGTTGTAAAAGCGATCCGGTTAATAGCGTATGCCCTTTCGAAAAAATAAAAAATAAAGGGCTGCGGTCACAATCTAAGCGAAGCATTCGAGGCGTATTCATCGTACGTACAGGGAGCATCACCTAAGTTACGTGAGATTTATATTTTTAAACTACTACTCTTCTTATTTTTAATATTATATTTATCAGAATAATAACATACCCACGAATTACACGAGACATGATTCAAGTCCACGCAAACGAATGGTACACGTATAAAGCCTAAAGATTTACTAAAAATATATTTAAAAGAAATAAAAATTGATATTTATTTCTGAATGTAAGTACCTACTGTGAATGAAGCATTTTGAAGCGATGATGGATCAGTTGGTAGTGCGCACGGACGTCGCGTCAGTGGACGTGAGTTCGAATCCCTGCAATGAGCCCGAGTTTTCGTTGAAGGAAAACATCGTGACGAAACCATAGCATAAACTTTTCTCTAATGCCCGCCTGGCTGGCAAGTTTAAAAATAAGTATAGTTAAATTTCTAAGGCAATCTAGTCCTAAAAAATTACAGAAAGTATACATTGAAGTGGCCTATTTTTGTTCCAGTATTGACGTATTTCCTACTTACCATCCATTTCTGTTAAATACTCGCCAGGCTTATCAAATTTATCAACATGTTTGCATTATACTTTGTTGGACGGTCGGTCGCTACCGATTATTTGTAATGTGAATATATATTCTATATCAGTAAAGTTTTGTAATCGAACCGAAAAAAAGCTTAAATCTACACGATTTAAATGAGAACTTCATCAAGGTGAGGTTAATATTAAGAAATACCACCATAACGTATAAAATAAAACAAATAAGCACGGTAATTAACGATGAAGTTCACATTACTTCGCACTTCCGTTTAGAATCGATTGGCCGCTGACGGTCGACCCGACGTTGGTAGATGGTTGGATAAGATGTGGGTACGTGGCACAATCGATTATACATGTTTCGCTCCATCACGGAGCATCTTCAGATCGGTGTTGACTCTATCGATGCCAGCGGACGATCGATTAATCGATTATGTCACATACCCACATTTGATCTAACTATCTACCAACGTCGGGTCAATCGTCAGCGGCCAATCAATTCTAAGCGGAAGTGCAAAGTAATGTACACTTCAACATTTAATTATGGATTTCCGCATCGTAACGTCTTCATCAATCAAATATCGGTACCTAACGTATTTATGTTGATAGGAATGCGACAGAAACGTTATGTTGCTTAACGCCAATCAAGCGAGTATAGTAGTTACGCGTTGACCGTATCTTTCGCGAGCCCTTAGTCGACTCGAGCCGACTATACCTGAATGAGCGCTACATAGCAGAGCGTGATGGGTCAGGCTCATTCAATATCTACAAAATAAAGTGGTCAGCGCGCCTAACGAAGTTTTCATTTGAACAATATAATAACCATAGAAAAGGTTTAAACTAAGCTTCTAAGGAATGGGTACTATTTTAAGAGTTTACATGTATACTTGAAATCTTACAGCTATGTATATGTTAATTCAATATTGTAATGCTCAATTGTTAGTAACACTGCTTTTTCACGCTCAATCAGTTTGAAAGCAATGTAAGAAGAACTCTTCATTCCTTGAACAAAGTTCTAATTATATTTACTCTACCTTTTCCTTTATTATCACTAATTGTGTTATTTCGAAGGCATCGCGGCAAAGTGAGAAAGCGGATAATAATTTGTTTACCTTTCCATTCTTTATTAATACATGGCCTTACTAAAAAAATTACTAACGCGATTCGATTTAACATTTGTTTTTGTCAATTGTTTTCATACCATTATGTGTATTCTTTATGTAACGTTAATCCTCAATAAGCGATGATAGCTCAGTAGTAGCCTGCACAAACGCCGCACCGCCTCACTGGGCAAGAGTTCAAATCGCTGTAATGAGTTTTAGCTTTCGGTGAAGGAAAACATCATGATAAAACGATGGCAGGACTTTTTCTAATGCTCAATCGGCTAGCTACCACCCTCAAGTTGAAAATCAGCCAAATATCTATAGGTTTGTTCCAGTAGTTGCACTTGAGAGCCAGCCAGCCTCTCGAATAGGTTTAGCGTATGCACTATATTGGACTACAATAAGCCTTAACATCAGGTTAGACTGTGACCATTATGCACTTACATAATCTATAAATAACAAAATAAAATTTAACCCCAACATCACCCTTTATTTAATGAATGTAATATTCAGATCGTATCACACAATTAATGATATCTCAGTACCAATTAAAATTCGGCTGTTTCTGCGGAATAAGCCAAATACGCCTTGATATATGAAGGAGCGTAGGTTGGAAAGTACAATAAATCTTACTTACGTAAATTCATCATCGGATAAAGCGACGTGCCTACACTATTTGTCACATCTTGGGAGGGTTATACCTACATGTCTCACATGTGTACCTGGCTTATATACAAACGACCAGTTGGTCGAAATCGATAGTTATCTTATCAGGAAATAGTCGAACACATCATAATTAAACATAAAAATGAGGGGTTGTCTTATTTACATCTAGATGGGATGCTATGTACTTTTTTTTGTTTGTATTACGTTGTTAAATCGATGATAGATCACTGGTAGTGTGTACGGATTCCGCGTCAAGGTACGTAAGTTCGGATTCATCTATAATTAGCTTGAGCTATCGGTGAAGGAAAACATCGTGAGGAAACCATAGCATCGTGGTAGGCCTTTTTCTAATACCCGCTTGACTAGCTAGCACCGTGAAATGAAAATATGCCGCCAAATACCAATAGGTGTGTTCCGGAAGTTGCACTTGAGAACCAGTTCCTCCACAGGTTTAGCGTGTCTGCCAACTTGGGCCGTATCTTCACTTAAGTTCAGGTGAGAATATGACCAGAAGGCAGGACATTAACTATAAAAAAATATATTCGGGGAAGGAAAACATCGTGATTAACGCATAGCACGGTGGTATGAATTTTTTTAATCCCCGACTAGTTACCTAACACTTTGTAATTGAAAGTCAGTTGCGGAACACCTACCGTATTGGTGCACTTGAAAACCTAATATTATGTTTAAATTTTTTATTACAATTTGGCAACAATGGTCTTACTTAAAAAATACCGATTTTTGACAGAAGCGGATTTTTTTTACAACATTCAATTATGAGGTATTTTTTGCAGTGATACGACACCTCATAAATCTGCCCTAATGCTATAACAGAGAGCAATTCTTGTAAATATGTATATAACTTTTGGGTATCTCAAAACAGGTCTAATGATTTCCATCAAATTTTGTCTATATATTTAAATTTGAAATTATATATATGTTGACTTTATAAATTTACCTATATAGTTACATTTTTCGTTCAAACGCAATTTCTTTTTCAAAAAATAATTCTAAAAATACTTATTACAAAGCTAGATATCCTAGGTACTCAAAAATAACATCATCAATTGAAAGAACGCAATAAGCAAAAGCTTATTAAATTTAAAGTATCAAAAGATTTTAACTGTTAATTATTAAAAACGTCTAACGTTATGCCAATAAAATATATTTGAAAACTGATTTTAGCAAGAAGAATACTTTTTAATAGAATTTCTTGTTGAGCACTAAATAAGCATTGAAAACATCAATACGACGTCAAACATCTACGTGAATAAATAGAAACTATTTCAAAACTGATTTTAGCAAGAAGAATACTTTTTAATAGAATTTCTTGTTGAGCACTAAATAAGCATTGAAAACATCAATACGACGTCAAACATCTACGTGAATAAATAGAAACTATTTCAAAAACTAATTTTAGCAAGAAGAATACTTTTTAATAGAATTTCTTGTTGTGCACTAAATAAACATTGAAAACCTCAATACGAAGTTAAACACCAACGTGAATAAATAGAAATCTAAGATTTAATATTCTGTTTCTAGCTAAGGAATAGTGGGATAAGGATTCTCCAGTCATGAAAGCCTCTTAACTATCTCTCAGTGCCTCTAACAAGACAGCCTCTACTGAAACTGCTTTTGCTATAATGAAAGCACACTTTTCCGCTTTATAATATTAATATAGATTTATTTATATTTAATGTGTAATATCGGACTGACCTGATATTCATCTGATCACGGGATTTGTTGTTGAAATATGCTGTCAATTTAGATTATACTACAGAATGTCTTCTCATATATTTTTATTTATTCTTTACAATAACGATTGTAGAAAAAGACAACTTAGCTAGAGCAGTTTGCTAGAAAAATATAAGACATACTGTAAATCAAGAACTATATATGTTTTTATACGAGAAATGAAGGAAAGGTAATAACAGGTAAACAAAAAAAAATAAGTATTTCGGAATCGATAATAATGCCACCTTCTGGGTTCAAGTATATACATAGGTTAATCCATTCAGTTAACCCTGCAAGTACACAGAAAAAGTCATCGAAACCAGTTAAACTATAATAAAACCAGCTGACCTATGTGTGTTTATATGACCAGCTGGACGGTTCTTTGTAGAAGTAGTAGATAGATAGATAGATAGATAGATAGATAGATAGATAGACCAGGTAGATAGTGGTTTTGTCGGCATACTATTTTCTTCATTACGTTAGTTATGTGGCTGGCCAATATCTGTCTACCTTATCGGGACCTAATCTCTCATTAACTTAGCTTATTTCCTAGCAAGTTTAAACGTGTATGTGCATCGAAGAACGTGTCGTAGTGGTGTTCTAAGAGCTTTACAAAATCGAGCAAACAATGCTCGAGGTTTGCTGGCTAAACATATCGATTTTAAAAAACTGTGTAACAAAGCGTTCGTGGTCAGTTTCAATTAGCAGAATATTATTTACGTTAGTTTTTTTAATTATTATTATTTAGCTATTATTATATGTGGGATGAACGATATGATTTGAAGACAAGATATCATCAATCGATCGACATACAAACTTGTACACTTTAAAATCATTATAAATTGTAGCGCTTTATAGAGATAGATAAGGTACAAAGGTTGTTAATACAAGTGAATGTAATCCCACTAATAAAGAATTTATTTAATTTATTGTTTAGTTGTGGATATGTATTAAACATATAAAAAGTGTTGTCGTTTGTAAAGTATTCACATAATAGAATACTCAAAGTTGGTATTCACATACAAAAATTTCACACACATAGATACATTTTAAAAACCTTAATTTCAACAACTATTCTGATAAATTTTATTTTATTAAATGCTTTTATTTCATACTAAGCCTTTATATGAAAATAAACAGTTACTAATTAATTTTCCGACTAGATTACTTCAGGAAGAGCAGTGTATAGTTTATTAATATCTAATATATGTTTACAAATAGTAACATAACACACAGAGAAACAACCAAATTTCGTGTACATATTCTACACAGTTCTACTGATTTTTTTATTACTTATTATTAAAAGAGCAGGTCCTAAGGCTACGTGAACCAGTAAGTCACAGATAAAAGTATGTTTGTATATTTCGATCAGTCTTCCGTGTTATCGAACATTCTTAACTCGACTGTTCCACATAATCGCACTAAATGAAACAAACACCTTCTTTTACATTCATTACACTAATATTTTAAGATTAAGACAAGATTAAGACACAGCTCTTATGAACGCAATTATAAGTCCATATGCTTTGATTAATTTACTTTTACTAATTGATTATAATTCGGCGCGTATTATATTATATAAACTAGTCATCCTGGCAGACCTTATTCTGCCTTTTCGAGTAGTCAATGACATCGACTACAGCGACATCTATCACGTTATGATCACTTGTCGAGATAAAAAGTATTCTATCTCTCAAGTTGAATCAAACTGCACACAGCGCAAAATTTGGTTCAGTAATATAGGAGTTCATCGCAGATAAACAACGTTACACGAAATTTTTATATATAAAGTTTAAGTATTATTATTACTATCCGTAGTACACAACAACTGGTCAAAAATGCAAATTATAGTTAACATACATATTTAAATTGCCTCATTCATTTAGAGTGTGTAGTATAACTATTTTACCATATTAATAATCAGTTGACGTAGTAGTTTTCTTTATTAAAAAATGTCATATTGACTTAAATGTTTCCCATCTGTCGAGCGTACAGTGAGGGCTTGCCGTTTGCCAAGTCGGCAAGCGGGTCAATTTTACTACCAAGGCGCGTCAATAGATGCTACACACCAAAAATTAAATATCCTGAGCATTTAGCCTCTTTTTTTTCTACCGAAGTCTGGTAGAACTTCCTTTCCTTTTAGAGTCCAATAATACTAATATTCTATGAAGAACCGAAAAATGTGCAGACGAAAACACTTTCATCCCATTTGGCAGTGAAATCTTATGAATAGGAAAAGTTAAAATAAGTAGAGGGCAAAATAGTTTTTGTTCGGAAACTACGGCTTATGAATTTGACAGGTTTTATCATAAGTTCAACCAGAGAAATTATATGCTTGTTAGATCAAATGAAATACGGTACGTGATAAAATAATATGTTTTCCTCCAACTATCGTGTTTATCAGCGAGATGTTACAGCCTGAGGAGGTTGCATTAAATCATACTCAGAGTCTCGTTCCACAATCGTTATATTTTACAGCAGAGCTTCCGCTTCCGCTTACTACAACACTTCCGTACCGTAAAACGTTCTTAACTCAATTGAACTGACTAAACTGACTGAACTGAACTCGAGAGTCGCTCGACTGAACTGCCCCATAGCCGCGCTCGCATCGTACTTATATAGTAATGTGTATTATCAACTACCCTCCTTCTCATTAATTTAAAGTATTTAGGATTATTAAGTTTTCACATTAATAAGCAATAGACGTGGTATGTAACATACCGTTGATCTTATCGAATCGTACCTTTAATAAATTTGTCATAGTCAGTATAAACAATAAAAATTACACTTGAGAACTAGTCCCTCTACTAGGCTTAGGATATGCACCACCTTGGACCGCAGTGTCACTTAAAATCAAGGTGAGACTGTAGCTATAACACTTTAAACTTTTCAATAATACAATAATATTATAATCCAAAAATACTCGGAGTTCTAAGACTTCACTTCCGTCGGAAAAGGTCGATATATGCCTACAGTTATTTTTATGTTTTATAGTAAATGATACTGTGAAATTCTTGAAGTATGGGTACGTAACATAATAGGGGTCCGACATTATAACGCGATAGCTCCGTCATGATCTCGATCTATGTAGTATGTGTTCAATCTTTTTCATCAGTAACGCCGTAAGTCAAGTTCAGCCTTCGCATGCCGACCTTTCCCGGGAGCCTAATTCCATAACTTTCCTTGGCAAAAACAATAAAAGCGATTTCGGACGGCCACGGTTGTTTTTGTTAAGGGAAATCGAGGGTCAAGTACTAACAACGTTAGCTCCGGGATACTGTGATTGAATATACTTTGTTTAATGGGGCAACGTTGTGATAACGTATTGAGGTTATCCAGGCATATCTTTGCAATATATCAAGATATTTATTTTGCTAAACTATTAATCTAGATTTGAAAATCACGTAATTACATCTAGGTACTGTACAATGATGTATTCGAATTACAATGTACTTTAAATTATCTTTACAAATAAATATAATTGAAGAGACTGTTTGTGATGTCATAATAACAGCTTTTAGCTAAGTCCGTATTAGAGTATATACGGTACATTGCTAAAAAAAAAAAAAAAAAATTCTGTCTGTTCATGTCTCTTTCGCTCGCAGATAGCTGATGTTATAAGGAGTAACGTACGCTACTTTTATTTTAGAAAAAGACTGGGATTCCGCAAAAAATTCTTTAGTCTATATACATACTAGCTGACCTGCTAGTCCTTGTTCTGCCTTTTCGAGTAGTCAATGACATCGACGACAGCGTCATCTATCGCGTTATGATCACCTATCGAGATAATAAGTATCCTATCTCTAAAGTTGGATCAAACTGCACACAGTGTGCGAAATTTTATTAAAATCAGTTCAGTAGTTTAGGTCTTTATCGCGGACAAAAAACGTGACACGAAATTTTTATAGATAAAGATGTCTGCACCGGAGCGAAGTCTGCATTCTAGGTCCTACCTGATAACGTCTATATATTTTATATTATAATCTATACATACTATGTATAAAACTGTGTAACCCAGTGACACCTTAACATTAAATAAACATATATTGAATATTATTTACAAAGTAGATACTACTTCATACTATATGCAGGTTAGAAATATTTTATATTTGATGTTAATACGAATAAACATTGACCGAATAGAGAACCCAAAATTGACGGTGCTAAGAAAACATAACTAGATAAACAAAAGATGTGTACATAGTCAGTAGATGTACATCCACTATATTCTAATACCG
This sequence comes from Actias luna, assembly GCA_039707435.1. Taxonomy (NCBI): domain Eukaryota; kingdom Metazoa; phylum Arthropoda; class Insecta; order Lepidoptera; family Saturniidae; genus Actias; species Actias luna. The sequence goes on along the minus strand of JAZHAC010000001.1, from coordinate 17,651,908 downwards.
TTGAGAGGTGCGGCAAGATATATATCGCAGGCAAAAAGGCTTTATCTCAAAACGGAAATATGGCTCACATATCCCATTTTCATCGCTCGCCAGGTAAGATAAAGCGACCTGTGGATACAATACCGATTGATAACATTTCAAATTTCCGTTCGAGATGTATATCTGCTCCATTTGTGTCAACAGACCTTCACCTGTCAAGTGTATTCTGATCGAATATTGTCTAACGTAAACAAGTGATATTAGATTCCACTGCAATTTCGTGCACGTTATTCGAGCAACTTATTTATTTAGCCAAACATTATTACTGTTTGTTCGTATATTGTACAAATATATTAGGGTCTTTTTATTGCCTTTAATTACAAATTAGAATTAAAATTCTACGTGGATTTCAACAGTTATAAGACCTCGCCCAAACAATTGCTTACTACACATTATTAAATTCTTAAAATATCAAAATCGTCATATAGCCATAGATAATTCCTGAGAGGTACTTTTGAGATTCATCTCCCACACTAGACTTAAATTGAAACTATAAAGAGAATAAATATCGTATATTTTTAACAAATCAGTTGATAAATCCTTAACATCAAACGCATGTTTGATGTTTGATGTATTGCTTTGAGAAAAATTGTTGATGTCGAAAACATAACTTTCAACTTTTCCTAGATATATCGCTGAATAGATACGGCTTAAAAGCAACTGCGTAGAATGTATGTGTTAGATGTTACATAAAATTTACAGACATAGGTAACAAAAAAAAAAAACATTCAACTCAAATCATGGTGTGTGATAATCAAGGCGAATTTTATTAAACACACTCTAAAATATGACAAAAAAAAAACTGTTGTAAATAATATGAATACATTGGTAACAAATCACAACCAAATAACAATAAAATAGGGAAGGAATTATTATGAGAATTGTTGAAGCACTTAGCTAAATTAACACTGTGGGGTATGCCGTAGGGCTTTGGAATATCGGGTTCGGATTCCGAAAGAATAGTATTCTGACGGGCTACATTATTTTTCATTTCTTTATTCCGGAGGAAAAGGAGGATAATTTGGTTCCACGGATACTATTTCCGTAAAGCTATTGACTACTTACTTAAGCGTGAAATACACACATAGAAGGGCGATTAAAAACATTTGATTGATAGTGACGATGACGTATTAAACTTGTATAATGCGGTCAGTAATTATTATTTGCAGTGTCTATGTCTAATGTTACGAATAAAGTAGAAGAATATAAGGGCAGGTCACACACCTGTTCCAACTTAAAATATGTAAATGAAAAGGCAGCTGTGGCCACATATTATTATGCGGTCGCTATGCGGATGAAGGCTAATAAGGATTCACTAACCGTAACACGCGCTTTGGGGGATTTTTTTCAACTATCCGTTTCAATAACACGAACAATATATTTTGTATAATAATTGTGACATAACATTAATTGTCTATATAAACTGTTAAGAAATAATTACAAATAATAATCATTTTTCTCCTCTTTAGTTTGATAGACGTAAAGGTTTATTTCACGACTTCATTCGAGTGAATTTGAATCATGGTCCTTATAGTTTTAGGACTTATTTTTAGCTCTGTGGACATAGTATTACTATTCCACGTATAACTATTACTACCATAGACGTTTTAAATACCTATCGAAGTTCAACAACATTGACATAATTACTTACATTGGTTTCTCATAGTGAGTTGCCAACGATTAACTAAGAGCGGGCCGAGGCTTTCATCTTATGGTTACAAGATTTTTTATGAATTATGTAAGAAAACAGATGATTTGTCACGAATCAGTATCTTCTATCTATGAATGCAATAAAACTGTCAGTAAACCTTAATATTAAATATTTTTCCAATTTATATTTCTTTGTTTACTTATATATGTTTATATATACAAAATAGTATTGTATATATATACATAATTACGAATACTTCGAATACTTAATAGTGTTGGATTAGATCTATGGTTTATTTAAATTGTATTGCTTAATATGTTGGGCAAACTGCCACACAATATTAATGTTACTGAAATAGGTAAGTTTCTTTTCTTTAATATCATAAGGTTTGCCAAAAATCATTCTGATTTGATCGCTGGGCTTATCTTTTGTTTTTATTATTGTTTTTAACGTAAAATAAATATTGATTTTTTTCTCTTCTATATTTAATTCTGTATCAATGTATAATCTTTTTCGTTCATAGAAACAAGATTATAGATATAAAGGACACTATACATCTTGTATAAACCCAATAAAATAAATATATCACTCAAAATACCGTATTTTCATCGCTCAAATTCGTTATTATTACATTAGTATTACTGATCATCGCAATTTCGGCACTTATACATCTGTAATAGTGTGGTTTGGATATTAGATATGACATGTGAAGACGATTTGAATTAACACAATTATGTACAAAAAATCATTGGCATTTAAACAAGAAAAAGAAACTGTCGTATTCTACATTTAAAAAAAGAACTCGATAAAGAGATATTAAACTAAGGACTAGAAACAAAATATTCTGATCAGATGCACGTAATTCTAAAATTGGTTGTTAATGTGAGTTTAAGTTAAATCTTAAATACTTGTAGTTTTGAAGATCTAGTGCTGAGTGATTGGTGATCTCCCACGTACATATATATATGAAGAAATATACATAAATTTTGTTTTTGTCGTCGAATTTAGTAATTGATCATTGGTATCAGACACATTCTAACATTTTATGTGTGTAGAAGCATAAAAGATTTGTATGTGCACTGGGATGAAATACCGTTGGGTAACCTATATAATTCGAAGGAAGAGCTAACTGAAGTTATTTCCTGTCAACCTCTGACAATGAAGATGAGCTCACGTTTGACACAAAACAATATTGTTCCGCGAATGTTTACTATTACTATAACTTGGTATTTTTATAAGTAGCAAGAGTGACTTAAAGATTGATTGATAACAGACTAATTTGGTATGGGCATGCTGTGAGGAGAGATGAAAATCATAGAACTAGAAAAATATTAAGTAGGTACTAGCTGTGCCTTCGGTTTCGTTCGCATGGAACTGAAAATAATTTAAGTAATTGATAACCTATGTTACTCGGAGATAATATAGCATACTAATAGTATTTTTTTTATACTTAATGTTTAGCGCTATGGCTATAATCTCACCTGATCTTAAGTGATGATACGGCCCAAGTTTATAGACACGCTAAACCTGTTGAAGAACTGGCTCTCAAGTGTAACTACCGGAACACACCTATTGGTATTTGGCGCCAGGTTTATAACTTGAGGGTGGTAGCTAGCCAGGCGAGCATTTGAAAAAGCCCTACCACCATGCTATGGTTTCCTCACGAGTTTTTGAAGTTATTCGTTACAAAACGAAAATACAAACCTTTCTTCTTTATAATATAAGTATAGATATCTGTTGATAGAGTAAATCGATTGCGGTAAAACGAAATCTAAGTAATACTTCAAGTTTCGTACAATTTTTATTTATAAAAGTTATCTACATTGATTTTGTACATTTAATGTGATGCGTGCACAGACAGACAGAAACAAATCCAAAAATGTAAATGTGTTCTCTCGGCTATCCTTTAACACCCTGGCAATTTTTTTAGAAATATTGACAATTTACAAAAACGACTATTCTACAGATATATTATAAGTATTATATGTTTTGAAGCTTGTTATATGTATTATAACTTTTTGAAGTTATAGGTATGCTCCTACAGTACTTTAGAGCCAGTCTCTCTTAGACAACGTCACTTAGCATTAGGGGAGATTGTGGTCGTAAGCACCATAAAGTATAAACAAGAGATTCAACAAAGCTTGGCTCTAACTTGTCTCGTTGTATTTATAAATACACTGACAAGTGAAACCATTCCACTAAAGCAACAGTTGCAAAGAATGAAGTGGGCTTGATAAATGGCAAGAGTTATTCATATAATTACAAAAAAGGTACGCAAAGAGAAATCAACGTTAAAAATTATGTCATGAAACTCGCAGGAGTGAAGAAGGTAGGTAATTTAAAAGCGTACGCGGTAGTTTAAAAATGAATTTTCTCGTTTATACATTAAATATGTTACCTTTCATGAGTGCACATAAGTGAACTCGAAAAATGCAAATAACTATGAGTAATATGGCCCATGGAGAAAAGAAATAACTGTAAAATACGTAATATTAATATTCTAAAAAGAGTTTAAAAAAATTTAATAATTTTGTAGAACGTATGCTTGCTTCGACTAGAGTAATCGTTCCACTTATACTGCTGAAAAAATTGGTACTCATTACGTGTTGAAATTATAATATAGAGTATAGATTTACTTTCTCGTTTTGACATATAAGCTGTTCCAGCATCCAGTTGTTGTTTTCAACAATTATGTGTTTCACTTATGAGGTGCGATGAAAGAAAAGCTATATAAATCCAAAGTTTATTGCAAAGTTGCAAAACAACGTTGCAATGGGTCGAAAAATAGGTCGACAATTGTGACCGACTGGGTCGTGAACGCCATACCCCAGATATAATACCCGCTTTCACGACACGTTTAGGTGTGTTATGTTCCATTTTTAGCCGGTGTACATCCAGTTAGCAAGCAGTGTGCTGGTAATGGATAGTTGAAAGGGACTCGATCACGAGCACTTGGTAATATTTCAATCGTATATGCAACTTTTTGCATCTCAAAATCGAACTGTATATACGCGACTACCGAAAAAACCCCAAACCGGTATGAAGCGATGAAAACCGAAGCTTTTTTTATTGTAACGTGCTTTCTTTCGAATTTAAAAAAAAAATTTAGCCACAGATAGAAAGATAAAGAATGCATGCCCACCACTAGTGTAACTGAATAAGTGACAACAGGAATAATTAAGATGTTAAGAAGAAATACAGTATGTCATTGATCTATTAACTGTTAATTAGTTCCATTATACGAAACAGTTACTTTGTGGTGTTTAAAATTTCTCATAAGCAAATAGTCCCATTTCTACTCAATGTACTAAGTTGCATGCGCTCTTCCCTCATAATAATAAATAACAACGCTTCTTTGTATGTGCGTCTGCTATTTCGCTCGAAACTGGACAACCTTTAAACCGTTTTGATTCATACTTTTTATAATCATAGAAATATTATTTAGGTATCTTTGCTCAATACTTTAATGAAGTTATGGAAATTTTGTAGACAATTCTAATACATCTGTGTCGTCGGAAGAAATGCGACTAAAAATTAATGGAATCATCAACATGGTTGCGTTAGTATTGTATAAGATGATTTTCATTTCAAAAATAACTTTAGTTTTTGATAGATTAATATATTTAAAGCTGTCATAGTTAAAGTAAGAAACAGTTGGTGATGGTTATTAGACCCTGTAATAAGGACTCTGATCTTCAGTTAATATTCTTAAAGTAGCGTATATCGTGGGTCTGAAAGTATAAATAGTATATTGATCTACAAACTGCTTTTCAAAATTTATTATTTACAAATGAAGCTCCTTCGAATAAACAGACATCAGTTTTAAAAATAGATTAAATCCATTCTTTCATTTTTCTTTTAACGACTTATTATAAGTAGATTAAGACAATTTAGTGCTTTATTCTCCTGTTTGTAAAACATTTTTTTTTATGTTTACTAGCTAATAACGAGTTTCAGTTTTACTTTTGCAACAGTTTTACTCAAATTTTCAATAATGATAGTTTTCGAATTTCGACACTAGTTAATACAAGTGAATGACAATGCAAATAGTTTACAGCTTTCTTGTTAAATGTATTGTTCGTCTTTAGATACGTTAAATATTACATTATTTAGTTCACGTTCCGGTACGTGTTAAGATCAGTGTAAATACGTTCCTGTTCCTTACTTTAAGGTTAAGATAACAAACCAAGTCGTTAAAACTACTGTCTGAGAGATTGTAGGGTTGCAGAGTGTTGTGAAAGATAAACTTTGACTCGATATATCAGAACACTTGCATCATATTACAGTTAAATAACAGAGTTCACACGTATAATTTATTCTATAAAAAAGAATAATTTTCAATATTTTACATTACTTTTTCCACAATACTTCATGATGGTAAGAATATTTAAAACAACGGTGAACACCGACAGGTCAGCAATCTGTTGACAGTCATTAGTGTGATAACATCCTAAAGGCTTTTCGCTAACGTTATTGAACCTCGAGATATTAAAAGTGAGATAACATAACGGGCCTACAACTAGGTGCAAGATGATTTGAATTCAGGTAAACGCAATTCCTACCAAGTAGTGACTAACTTTTATTTAAATAGATAAATATTAGTACTTTTTTCTATTTAACTACTACTTTGTTTGTCAACCGATTTTATAAGCAAATTTTTATTTCGATTGATAAATAAAATCCCTTTATCCAGTTTAGGTACAGAAGATAGTTCAAAAACAACTCAATGGCTGAAAAGAATCAGCAAGAATCTGGATCAGGTTTGACTTTTTTCGTGTATAATTTTTATTAAAATTTATTACAGTTGAAACCATTTTTCAATCAAATCAATTGGATGCTTCAAGAAGAATGTTAATTTTAGATATCGCCATAATTCATATAATATGAATCCATCCTATAATAAAAAAAATCCTAATAAACTTAGTTATTGCTTTCTGTGAAATGTGTGTGTTCTATTTGCTATTACGTAATAGCTGTTGACAAGTTCTAATGTTAACTTAAGTCATTTTCGAAATAGTTTAATTTCGTAAATAAACAAGAATATTTTTAAATTTCAAACAATGATTATTTTCTAATTTAGAAAAATATGTAAAATACAATCATTATTTATATAATTGCTCTATCGTATTTCAGCATCATAAGAGTAACCATCTGTCATTAAAAAAAATTGAAACAAACATCAAATGCCGTTATATAAAAGATGACTTCTCTAAATATATTATTGGTATTACTAGACATTGTTCAACTTACTCTACAGTGTCTAAGTCTCCATTACCAGAACCATTAAAAACCGTTGTAACACAGTAAGTGGGGAGCCGCGTGTTACTCTAAAAATAAAGGTGATTTACTAACGCTATATATCCTCCCAGAGAGCTAGCTAACATTTTAACCCTTCGTATGTACTATGTTGCAGGCGATTTAAAATTATTGGGCAAAATCTTCAGTTTTCAAACAGTTCTTAAGCTTAACAGTATTATAAGCTAGCGTTACGTTGTTTGACATCGGTTTGATTCCTATAATCAGCCACAATTTTATTTGCAGGGAAGCAACTTAATATGTCATTTTATTTTGAGACTTTTTCTCACGCCTGTCTGACTTGGTCCTTTCTTTAAGTTAATTATGTCCTAGATGATGTACTTAAAATTTAGTGCCTTTAAGATATTTTAGACTACATCGTCGACACAAATTGTGACGATACAGTGATAATACTCTTAAGTGCATACAGTCTAACAATTGCCTCCACAAATTTACTGCGCTACTAATTTATTTTGCTTTTTTAGACGGGTGTTTCATTTGAGATGGTGGTATATGCTATTTGGGAACTAGCAATAAATATACAATTACCAATAATAAACCAAACTAAATGAACACAAAGTACACTCAAACCAGACCAATTATTTATAGATCACACAAATAATCATCCTTTGCTAGGTTCAAACCCACAGTACTTAATGCAGTTACAGCTGTAAGGCAATCACTAAAACCAGTACTCCAGTTCATAAAATATTTTAATTAATTTTGAGTTTCTTTATATTAATCAACATATCGCACTACAAAAAAAAAGTTATAAAATTGTTCATTTTAATAATATTAACAATTTAAAAACATCAACATAAAACTAAGTAAATTGTTATTTTGAATAGCGCCGTTGTTTTTCTAATAACTTGATATTAGAATTTGCAAGAAAAACATTATTTACAAGGTCTGTTTATCTCTTAAGGTATTATAAGATTAATAAAATTTTATCCTCCTTTATACCTAACAGTTATTCATTTGTTACTTCGTTACGTTGTGTTGTTTCGGTGATGAATCCATTTTACATGAATATTTTATTAGTTGTTGCGTTAATTATTTCATATTACTAACTAAAATACTACTAAATATTTAGATAAGGTGTGTGAATTTTACGCAGATTTTTCAATAGCTTTTGACACAACGAACGACAAAGTACTTTTGCTTAAACTATCTGTTTATGATTTAGGAAATAGTTTATATACACAACGATTGCTATATGATTGAGTGATAATCTGTCGCTGTCTTTAAAGGATAAAATCTGCTTCTTTCTTAATATGTAACGGTATACCTCAGGAATCATTTTTGGTCCGCTACTGTTTAATACTTTTCTTAATGCTTTAATTCCATGATATTTCGTCGTACTAAATTCTTTAATATAACGTAGTTAGTACTATAATAAGATTTTAGACGCTAAAACTTGTGATAAAATCCTTAATAAATCAGAGAAAATGGTTTAGGTTCTAGCATTTATTAAATTAACAATATGTATACAGTATATATATCATAGTTATAATTAATGTAGTCTATCTAATCTTAATATCTAATAAATAGCTTAAACTTAATAAACTTTACTAATATAAACATTTTGATAAAGAACAAAATTGTAGGTTACGTATAAAGAGATTGTAAACAGTTTATATAACTTAAAAACATGTGGATTCTTTGAATCATGTTAGATTATTATAGTGTTTATTATTTAAGTTGCTAATTTTTAACTTACGGTTTATTGTTTTCTAGTTTAGCTGATTGCATTTTAACATTGACAACACCAACCTACAATTAACACCGTCTTACAAAGAAAGAATATAATGCCACTATATTATCAAAGTAATTGGTATGGTGTTATTATTATATTTGTGTTGTTATTATATATTCTTATAAAGTTATTTCAACAAGTTTGTATTTCATGATATGTGTAATAATTACAAAATGGATATTTCAAAAAATAATAATTGTAGCAATATAAAATGTAAAGAAGCGACTTTTACAAAAATTAATACAATTGAATTAATATTTGAAATATTACTACAAATAATTATCTCTGATACCTTTCGACACGGACTGTTGATTTAAAATATTACAGTGTCCTTCATAAAATACGAAGCGCCTTTAAAAATAATAAAATTCCATAACAGGAAGCAAGTATGTGTGTCCAATTTAATTACCTCCACCTGCCCCAGAATGCAACAGCGTCCGGAGAGTTAATTATCTTCGTCCTCTAACATTCCACTTTATATTGCATGATATTTATAAAATACACGGTGGCTGGAAAACAACAAGCAGGCGTTGCATAACTTTATTATTTTGTACCATTTTATGTTTACTTTATATAGGCGAGAGAAGCTTTATATAGTAGCACTAAAAGAACTAAAAATATTCTTATGACTAGATTATTTTAGACTAAGAATATTTTTGACATGTTAAAGTTATATAAAAGTTAAATTATGTAAGGTTCCTTATTTTTCTGTACGATCCAAATAATATTATAGTTACGAAAGTAACTCTAGCTGTCTGACTGCTTGATATGTTGAACGCTGAGTCATTTGCGACGTATTTTGATATAGAGATAGATTGTATCTCGGGGAACGACGTTTGTTGCAAAATAAGACTTTAAGGTGTGAAGTAAAACGCAACAATTTAAATGAAGAGCCCATTACTCATATTTGGAGTATAAAAATTCATGTATATTCTTTAGGTAAACAAACAAGAATTGCTCGACATGTTTGAAAAAACATGCTAAAGATGGTGCAATAACGGACGAGTTATATTATTAAAGTTCACGCGAAAGTATTCGCGGGCACATTTAGAAGTTATGTTGTAAATTTTAAATAAACTTTTATTTCGAAAAAAAAAACCGTCCTTTTATTATGAAACAATTTTTTTATGAAATTTTAACATGCCTCTATATACTATATTAGTGTAATGTCAATAAATCACAATGTCAATTCGCAAGAATTTTTATTATTGAACAATTAAAAACTAGCGAGTATCCTCGGCTTTGTTTACCTTTTTCTAATTAGCCCCATGGGATTATTAAGTCCATTCTTAGCGGATGTCTACATTGTGAAATGAACAGTCTTGTCAAATATCAAGCCATTAAGTCAGGCACTTTAGATATATATATACCTATAATTTTACGGTACCTGAATCTCTTCACATAAATGTTTCATTAGAACGAAAATATATCGACTATATACTACAAGATAAAATTTTCGACACTGAAAATGCCTTTATAGAATTTGTTACCTCCCGTCCAGCTGATTTGATTAGCTTTTGCGAAGACGAATCGATTGCAATGGTGATTATTTAGATTAAAAGAAAAAATATATATTTAAAACAAATACGTTTGAATTTTCTCATATTTTTAAATTCATATTTCAAAAGGGCAATCTCATAGGTACGACCTAAAAGACTTATTGTACGTTTAGGAGGCGGGGCAATATTAATTCTTGGTAACAAGTTTACGTTTTGATAATTGGTGAACTATAAGTTGATAATTCGCATGAAATTGTAGTTAGAGGTTCCCTTATTGCCTTCGGTCTAACATGCAATCCGGCTTTTATGGTGTATTAGAAATGACAGTAATTGCATTGATGATGACATATTCCCCCTTTCATTAGACCTTTGAAATATTTTTACAAACGGTAAATATACGGGTCCTGTATATTGGAGGGTAATAATTATGCTGTGGAAAAGTTATTTCTAGTGCACTGTATCTATATACACCACTCAAATACTCATTACGGTAAAACTACCAGACTTAGGGATTTAAAAAATTGTCATGAATATTGTAATGACTGGCTTTATTGCAATTCGTTGTAAGGAAATAATGTATTTTATTACTACTTATATTTTATAATTTCACTTATATTATTTCACAAAGAAAATACGAATGTTGTTTGTTAATCTATTATTTCGATGTCAAGTGTCATAGAATTTTTTAGAATATTTTAACGCATGCGCTTTGCATATAGAGTATTGTATATGAGTTTTACTATGTACAATGAGGAGGCCTTCCACAGGCATAGTGTGTCCACCATCTTTGGCAACATCGTCACTTAACATCATATGATTGTAGCCATAACGCTACACCTATAAACTATAATAACATAAAAAATATTATAAATGTTTTTTAAAAGTTAGATATTTACAGTGAAAAAAATCAGAATTGCAAAAAGTTATGTTTTTCGAAATTAGACTATATAAAATAGTCCTGTGAACGGCCATAGCCTAGCGGTACGCGTAGCGATTTCCCGTCGAAGAGCCGTGCGTTCGAATCTCCCCATTTTCATCAAGTCCGGAGAAGCTATGAAAGGATTCCTGGCTAAAAGTGTTGGGTCCTTCTAAAAAAAATCCGTGTTAGGCCACCAGCCACATGAATTAGAAAAGTTAGTATTATTATAACATATCTTTATTATGTTAGAAGACGTTGCCAAGAAAAAATACAAACTTGGGAATTTAATAACTTATACATACAAAATCATGACAAAGTATAGAATCATATAAAATTACTAAATATTTGATTTTTACAACTTTCAGGTTTCACAAATGCATTTAAATAAAAATAATAAAACCTAAAATAAAAATCAGTAGCGGCAAGCTTGGGTATGAGTGAATTTGTATTTATATAAAACATATTGGAAAAAGGGAAAAGCTTGAGAAATGGGAAACGTATGAGTTGTATGAACAAACACTAGTTAAGTTCTGAGTTACTCAACCGTAATAATAACGAATGAATTTAGAATTACCTAAAAAGGAAAGTGCATATAGCATGTTATGGCGAAATCACATTATTCAATAATATTGAAGACCTAGCGAATATCTTGATATTGCTTACATCACCGATAGAGCTAAGAGGTTTTATAAAGTCGGTAACTAAACCAGTTAACCCGGAAAGACGCGGTAACCGGAGGGAAACTAACTCAATTGGGAAACTTACTACACGCGCGGACTTGAATCAGTGGAATTAAATCATAGAAATGTGAATATCCTCGTTTCCATCCATTACATCGAAATGAATATATAGACACTTCTGAATGAATAGACATTGTAAGTGTAAAATGACATACATTTCTAGTATAAATGATAATATTATTCGGGTTTGAAATACAGTGTGCAACTGTTTTAAATACAACCGCATTTTATAAAGCTACTAACTGTGGTCGCGCCTTCGTTTGCGTGGAACTAAAATTTATTTAATAGTAGCTTTTACCTGCGGCTTCGGTTGCGTTAATATTGGTTTTGTCAAACAGATCAGATGACGTAATAAAAAGCTTCATATAAAATCTATACCTATCTTTACCCCATTCCCAGTAAGTTTTTCGCGAGTTAAAGTAGCATATCACCGTCTCCAAGTTCTCATGTATGTCTATATCAAAATTCACCATAATCGTTCCAGTGGTTTAGCCGTGAAAGCGTAACAAACAAACAAACTAACTTTAGCATTTATAATATTAGTAAGGATTAAGGGCTATTGTAAAACAGAAATTGTATCATTGTATGTACAATAGGATAGACCGACTTAAGTTTAGTATTTTCGATGTTATAGAGAGTGTATCGTTAAAAAGAATAGTGTTAAAGGGAGTTTGATCGCTTGTATCAGATATCAGAAGGTATGTGGTATCAAAGATATTAATCTTCTTGATATGACTCAATAGTTTTAATAACAAAAATTTAAGGTAAATCAGGTTAAAACTATTATCAAATCATAACAGTAGTTTGCATGTGGTTTACCGTCAGAGAGACTGTATTTTCTTTATATATATAGAAGATGAAAGAGATCATGATAGATTGAGACCAGTCAAAATCCCTGCACACGCTTATTCTTTAGCACTGAATTTTGGTTAAATGTCAGTCGCCGCTGAATTGGATTGTACTGTGCTTTACACCAGATGCAGTGAAATCACTTTGTTGAACAACATAGAAAAAAAAACTCATGCATCTCTTGTTTTGCATCATACATCTTCATTGTTCTCTCTAGGACTCACTAATCTTCTTTACTCTTAGCATTAGAAAGATTTCATCAGAAAACGTTGCATATAAAACGTTCCATTAAATTATTTCTCATGGAATTTCACTCAGAAAATTCACATAAAAAACGAGCTTCAACATTCGTACAGATTATCTATAGGAACGGCACACTGTACCGGTATTTGGAGAAAGTCTTTTAGTCCCGTCGTTTCCCCTTAAAAGGTTTATATTACGCTTTTTGTCCGTCGGATGGATTAAATTTTGCGATAGTCCGTTCGGATCCGTTCAATGGAAACTGAATTCGTGCATATAACACGGAGGGGATCACCCGGTATCACTGGATTCAGTTCTTTTGTGTTAAAAGGCTTTATTACGACAAACGTTTCATCAATACAGATAAAAAACAAGAATATATAGTACATGTATCTATTTTAATTTTTTTTATAGTTAAGGTTTAGCGTTATGGCCGTAATCTCACCTGATCTTAATTTACAATACGGCCTAAGTTGGTAGACACGCTAAACCTGTGGAGGAACTGGCACTCAAGTACAGCTGCCGGAAAACACCTATTGCTATTTGCCGGCAGGTTTTTAACTTGAGGGTGGTTGCTAGCCAGGTGGGCATTAGAAAAAGCCCTACCACCACGTTCTAGTTTCCACACGATGTTTTCATTCACCCAAAGCTCAAACTCGTTGTAGGAGATTCGAACTCACGTCCCTTGACGCGAAGTCGTACACACTACTACTGAGCTATCATCGCTTCAACTAATATTATAAAGAGGAAAGTTTCTTTTTTTTGTAACGATTATTCGTAGTACTTTATATTCAAGAACTACTTGACCGATTTCAAAAATTCTTTCACCATTAGAATGCTACATTAGCCCTGAGTAACATAGGCTATATAACATTTTTTTATGGAAATGTATAAATAAAATTTTTGTTCCACGCGATCAGTGTATGTATATGATAATAAAATGAAACGGTTTGTTTGTGTGAACGTGAAAATCTTAGGAACTACCAGCAATTATTGCTTATATGCTTCATGAATGTGCCCGCACCTACATTCGCATCGAAGTAAACTTATATTTCATCACTTTTACCCGTTTTTGTAGCATTTTTCCAATACCGTGTAATGATTGGCTTTTAACCAATGTATCTCATGAAAATAAACTATTAATTATATTATTATTATTTATATTTCATTATTTCATTATTATACTTATTAATATAAAAACCCGAATATTTTATTAGTTAATAGTTTATTATTATAATCTATATGTCATTTGTCAAACAGTTTTATAAAATATTCTTAATACATACGCTTTGCGTAACATTATAGTTTTCTTTATTCATTGAGAAGACCATAACATACTTGTTCTGAATGGAAGAACGTATTTAAATTTAAAATTTAGAACGAACGTTCTAGAGAATATCGACAAAAGATTTTTTGTTGTCATTTCGATCAGGAATTCGGAGATGAAAGGACGCGTGACAGTAAAATTTCAGTATTAAAGCTTATTATATAACTGTAAAATAAATGTTTATCATTACCTTAATCACGGAGAGGACCTAAGATTATCTAACTTTGCAAGTGTAAACTAGTATTTTTTTATAGATTAATGTAAAGAAACCTTCGCGAATATGTATTTATTCCATTTCGAAGTGCTTGATCTGCACTTATTCAACATTTAAATTTAAGCAAAAATATGAGTGAACGTTGCAAATATTCCTGGTGATGAAATGTTGACTTTGAAACCGAGTCGGCGTTGTTTCATATTGGCTGTTAGGGCCCCTTCATACACCGCACGATTTTACTGGTGGAAATTAGCCGAGGTTAAGAAGAATTGTGCAATCCTTGCGTGGACCTGAAACGATGGCACACTCAAGCGATGATAGCTCAATGGTATTGTGTAAAAACGCCGTATCATGGGACGTGAGTTCGAATCCAACCATCTACAATGAGCTTGAGCTTTCAGCAAAGGAAAACATCGTGAGGAAATCTTAGCATGTTAGTAGGACTTTTTCTGGTTAGCAACCACTCTCATGTTGAAAATCTGTCACCAAATACCATTAGGTGTGTTCCGGCAATTACACTTGAGTACCAGTCCGCCCACCAGGCTTAGCATATCCACCATCTTGGGTCACATTGTCAGTTACCATCAGGACAGATTGTGGTCATATCGCAAGGGCAAAGCCAGCTAATAAACAATTTAAAAAAGTATGGTTCTTCAGAAACATTCTTTATACAAAATTGGGTCAATTACAGTCTTATTATATCTATAATTACTATATCTATATCTATATCTATATCTACTTATAAAGTTTAACAAAATATATATATTCAATAACAAAATAATATTAAACAAATTTGAATAATGAAAGAATTTGTAATACAAGCCCACAAGTGTCTGGGGGTTTGTTATCAATAGTAGCCCTGTAATAATTTAGATGGAGGTGTCACATTCCCTTGCCTTTCAATACGACCCATTAGCGTAAATCATCTAGGCAGAACACAAATAAATTTTCCGTATCTGCCTTTATTGAGCGAAATTGTTAATCTGAAAAGTTCCCAATGAAAACACTGCTGTTGAATTGAATTCTTAATTAATTAATTGAGAGATGTTTCTTTTTTTTATTACTTTAAAATGTGATGTTGCAATACTGTTGACCTACGGTATGACAGTATGTTTTACTGTTTTTTATAATATTCTCTGATACAGTTAGTGGCGCAACTATAATACCCTCTGAGGACCGTGGCAAATTTATTGGATGGGCTTCAGCATAAATCGTTATGTTTTAAATTAATTTTATTACTCGACAACCAACAGTACCCAACGGTATTACTAATATTGTGTATATTCCAGTTAAATATCTAATAAATTTAGTTTTCAAAAGAAACGTATCAATATATCCATATTAATATAATAAATGCGAAAGTGAATTTGTTAGTTTGTTAAGCTTTCACGCCTAAACCGCTCAATCGGTTATGACGAATTCTGGAACAGAGATAGATGGGAACCTGAAGATGGCGATAGGCTACGTTTTCTACCGAAACCTTATTGGAAGTGTGGTAAAGAGAGGGATAGACTTTGTTTGAAACTTTTTATTATACTATCCGATTTATTTCACTAAATCAATATTAACACGTTCGAAGCCGCACATAAAATAGAGTTTATAATAGAATAACTATTTAATCATAACAAGATATTTATTTAATATAAAATTGTAAAGTAAACATACCTTTTTTGATTAAACATATACATTACGACAGTATATCGCTTACTGATTATATACAATTAGCCTCGCATGGATACAATTGGTCTACCGTTATGGCCATAACCTCACATGATCTTAAGCGACGAGACGGCCAAAGTTGGTGACCACGCCAAACCTGTGGAGTGTCTGGCTTTCAAATACAACTTCCGGAATACGCCTATTGGTATTTGCAGATTTTCAGTTTGGGTGTGGTAACTAGCCCGGCGGGTATTAGAAAAACCCTATGACAGGGTAACCTAAGGACATACAAATTACGTGACGTCGCATTTTCTGATTAAGGCGTCAAAATTATTTATGTAAAATAAAACTAAATACATAACAAAGTGTGCCGGTATAACTTCTGTAATAATTCTCTTAACTCTACGGAATAACAAAAAAAATGTGTGTGCAGTTCATACACGATAGAAGTGAAACGTTCAAAAATTCGATCCAGCAAAAACCTCCGGCGCACACACGCACATACCAACACACGTACATTCCTAGAACCCAATAAGAAACACTGTATAATGCCGTCTATCTCATTCTCGCGTACGTTATATCCTATAGATGTATGTGTAGTCTCTTTTTACTGTCGCTTTTTGGTTTCATCGATTTTCAAATCACAACAACACTAAATAATTATTCCCTTAAATATTTTATTTTAACTTATAAAATATGAGTATATAGCACAAAACCAACACCGTACTCTTATGTAAAACACAGAATAGTTGGTTGAGTTTACCACTGAATTACATCTTCCACGAGAAACATGACGATAAATGCATAGAAAATGGCATATTCTAACATCGCGTCGAATATTATAACGTCTAGTTTTACTAAAGCAACGTTCCAGAAATGTAAATTTATTCAAATTCCACTTAATTGAGCACTCTAACTACGTTAACATTAGTATTACCGATGGTAAAAGTGAAAAAAAAAACGGTATCAAGGGCTGTCGGTAAAAGTAAATTAAACTCAAAGAGTTGAAATAACATTGGTTTTTAATTTTTTTATATTTTTACTAGCTTTTACCTGCGGTTTCACTCGAGTTAATACAGATTTTGTCAAACAAATCGGATGACGCAATAAAAAGATATTATACAAAGTTTATCCCTGTGTTTACCCCACTTGTTACGAGTTTGACGCGAGAAAAAGTAGCCTAGCACCATCTCCATATTCCCATGTATTTTTGTATCAAAATAAATCATAAATATTATCAAAATTGAAACGAAAGCTTAATAAACAACTTCTTATAAGTAATATATACTATATAGTATATACTAACTATATAGACTAACATCTTCATCATATATGTAATAGGTTTTTACGATAAGAGGTTAGTCAATGTAGGTTGATAATTATTTTTTAATGCCCCTTGTGGTTTCTAAACACAATGCAGCGAGTGGCATGTGATGAATTAATAATTATTAATCGATAAGAACCTAGCATTCTATTTTGACTGCCCCTATTTTTTCTTTTATTTATATAGCCACTGAATACGAGTCCTTTAGGTCCATCGTCGTGCTATTTTTCTAATATTCAAACTGCTCAGGCAGTGTTCGTGACGATTTAAATGCATTTCTAATTATTATTTACCTACCAAAATATACCATTCATATTATATATGTACTATAGAGCCCTATAACCTAAGTTTAAGAATTTTAAGAATAATCACCAATAAAAATAATACCATGTTACGTGTGTAAACATTTTTGCATAAAGTTAAAATACTATGAAATGTGGACTATTTTTTTTTTAACAAAAGCTGTGTTATGATTCCAGTAATTATAATGATAAATGTTACTGAGAGTGTAAATAATGCGTCCGTCCTAAGCTAACCACGGGGTTGACTGTGGTAGCTTCGTGTTGCTCATTTACGGTGTAAACTCGATTTTTCCATTCCAATAAACTTCAAGTGGACCGCAGGGACGTACCACTCGCATTGTTCTTATTACAGAAGTCGGACACTGATTTAGTAAAACAAAACGTACAATACAGTGCGATATAAATTACATGCATAGATGCTACTGGGTAATTATTAGTGTTTGAGCCCGTGACAACGGTTTTTTTCAAGTGAAATGGACTTAATAAACATAGCTAACGAACCACAAGCAAACTTACAACATTTGTTTATGTGATACACATACAATCTAACTGTCACGGATTCGAACCTACATAACTTCGACGCAGCGGTTACAACGAGGCAACTGATTAAACCGCTAGGCTATCCGTAGAATCCTAGTTAATAATTTTAAACCAATAAAAATAATTAAAATATTACAATTTCCAAAATTTCCATTCTCTGAAATCTAAAATGGTCCCACGTTTTCATATTCAATAATTTTTAATAATAAAATTTTCCTTATTTATAAGTTTCGTTTCAACAGGGTGAGTAAAGGGGTTCAACTTATGAATAGTGCAAAGAAAAATATATAACGAATTACCTACAGAACTTTAGCGTTCCGTTTGCAAAGAAGCGACTGATTTAACAACTAAGCCGACACTGCAGTCGTGACCAAACTTAGAATTATTACCTACTAATTGAAACAAACCTAATAAATGTGAATCAAAATATTCGTATTTCACTCTTATGTATTTTTAAATCCGAACACAGTTATACTGTGTCACACAGAATCCTTATCCTTGCTAATAATATAAATGTGAAAATGAGTTTGTTTGTTTGTTACCCTTTCACACCTAAACCGCTGAATCGATTATGATACATTTTAGTATAGAGATAGATAAGAACCTGAAGATGGTTATAGGTGACTTTTTCTCGCGTAAACCTTGTTAGATAATAATATGTCCCTAAAACTCCGTTTTGACTTTCAGTAAACATATTATTTTATATAAGTGTCTATAGGCAGCATAACTTTGGAAGCTAATGAGTATTCACTATGAAAAGTTAGGAAAATCAGCCCTTAGAGAGTAATAAATTGCATTGTCGTTTTGTAAATTAATTACCGTAAAACCCAGAAAGCTTTTACCTCCAGTTAAACATTTCTAAAATCTCAAGCACATCGTATTATCTCTTGCCTTTTAGACTTTATATGGTGCTTAACTTAAATTATTGTTGAATAAAAGTTGGCGCCTCGGGACACGCGAAAGATGTGAAACATGTTAACATTAGAATTTACAATTATTAAATAATAACTCCAGAACAAATATACCAAGCCTTTTTAGGAAAAAACATGATAAGCGATAATTGCACTTTTTACAGGAGAGCCTTTTTTCATTCCTAATTAAAAATTAATCTATTATATCTTTATAAATAATATGACTTGTTATACACAATTAATCACTGATCTATTACAATAGTGAATATTATAATATACTGCTTATAATTTACAAGATATTTTTAGGTGGTTACAATAAATAATATAAAGGTTTTTGGCGCTTACGTTGTTTTTCCTGAAAAGCCTCGATATATTGAAAAACTAAACACTATATTCTGTATAGTAAAACGGGAAAATGACGTCACTGTGACCTGTTGGCAAGGACACTGCAATACGCACACAACACTAACAAACTAGAAGATCATATTACCAGCACATTGAAACATTAAGCGCTTAGTGGTACCGTCAAAGACCTATAAATGTGTTCCGGCAGGAGTACTTGAGAGCCAGTCCCTCCACACTGTATAGCATGGACCATGCCATCTTGAACCTCATCTTCACATAGTATCAAGTGAGAAGTTCTTCATAACTAAAGTTATAAATTCTAAAATAAAGAATAAATACTGGCTGAGAGTCACTATTACCCCTTTCATTATCATCACAACCCTGTAAGATACAGATCTCAGGCACCTGGACTAATGAATATACTCTTGACTGATATCAAAACGTGAAACTACTAATCGTATCACAATAGCTGATCTGTGATGATGCTTGTCTCCAACATATAACTTAAACATATAATTTCCACATTTTCCTTAAACATGTTCGCTACTTATTTTCCACAAGAAAATAAAAAAGAGTTATTTCCTTAAACAGTACACAAAGATAAATTATGTTTAGTATAAATATTTATTTCATAATAAATCGTAAATCAAAAGCGGAATGTCATAAATATGCAGCTGAGTACCGAATGCTTAAAGCGCTGAATATAAACAGAATTTACAGCGATTGAAATACTTGTGCGTGTAAAATATCTTCGAGGTCTCCTCACACACAAATAATTTTAATCCTGGCCGTTTTAGAATTCCACGTGGAAATTATAACGCTTATTAGAGGAGCATTCCACAGCGCTACGAAACATAATAACAATATTAATGAACCTTGCAGTTTCACGTTTTGAAAATACTAAGCAGAATTTGTGGTATTAATTCTACACTCAATATCCATACTATGTGTAATGTGAATGTAAGTTTGTTTGTTACGCTTTCACGCGAAAACTACTAAATCAATCATCGTCAAACTTTGTACACATATTCTTGGAGGTATTAGAAGGAACATAGGATACTTTTTATTGAAAAATAAATGAGAGCGAAACCGCGGGGTAAAGCTAATTGATACTTAAATATAGTACACTCTTAAGTTTTGTATTTAATTTAATTAACAAACAACAATGTGATTTATTAAACTCAAATGTAAGATATCAGCTTTTATTATACTTGTAAAACACAATATTAAGGTGGTTATCAAACACTAGCTGAGTCTGCGGTTTCGTTCGCGTGGAACTAAATTTTTTTTTAATCATTTGTGATTTTGTAAATCGTATTTCTTTTGATTTGCCTCTATTTGGCTTAACGTGATGATAAATAACCACTACAACATACCAATACAAAAATATTTACGTAATCCGACTGGTAGTTCCTAAGATTAGCGCGTTTAAGCATACAAACATTTTCACTTTGTAATATTATTAATATAGATTAATTTCATTACATCCTTAATATCAATTTATTGTACACCGCTTTGGTTGTACGCTATTAAAATTAAGCGTATATCGATCGGTAATATTATTAATTATCGCCGTGACAAATTTTCTCCAAATCTGTCTAATACTTTCACTGACGATAGACGGACGGGAAAATATTAGCAAAATTATATTTTTGACCTCTGTAGCTATAAAGTTCACCCCAATTAGAAATCACAAAAAAAAAACTTTTAATTTTGTTATAGTTTTATTAAATGTATGCATTTATAAATGAAATATAAGAGCTTTATTTTATAAACAAAGACTTCAAACAGAATATTAATTAAAATTGAAGTTTAAAGTAATTTTCACAGTGTAAAACATATTCGCCGAACAAACGACACGTCATTTGCGGTTGACGTAACATAAAATGCAACATTGTCAGGCTGTACAATTAAATTTTATTAACATTGAATAAGCACGAACGAGCGACTGAAAATGTACGTACGCGAGGAAACTTTTAATAATTATGGTCATACAGGGATGTAGTTATAGGAGGGTAGTTTATAACAACGATTAGTATTATATGTATACAGGGATGTAGTTATCGAATTTTATAATACCGATTAGTATAAAGTGTGATGACAGCGCGGCTTTGAGTTCAGTCTATGCGAGGCACTCGAGGCGTACTCATCATATGGGTGCTTGGTACATGGTGAAATCAGTCGTTATAGCAGGAATGATTTACAGTATAAATACCATAACAGTATCGATAATAAAAAAATATTAATCTTATGTCCCTTCGGTGATATTCCAGCTACGTACGATGAATGCGCCTCGAGTGCTTCGCTTAGACTAAATATTTGCGGATTTTTCAATATATACAGTGAGTTTGTCGAATCAAAAACTTATGTCATACATCGTTGAAACCTCGTGGCTTGCATAACATCAGAGTTTCGATCTTGAACTTATTATTCCCAGCCACAAGTGTAATACAATAGATAAACATTTATTCGTGGGTATATTTTCCTTAATATTATACGTAAAACATATTGCCTGCTTTCATCGTTTTGAATATTCTATTTTAGTCTAACAACTGTTCAGTATATGATATTAAATATTAATACTCAAACGCAGTCTATTCTCCTTTGTACCAAAGTACCAAAGTGCAATAAGTAATTTTGAATAATTTATGTATGTGACTTGATAAATAATTTATATTTGATAACAGATGAGGACATCGCAGAAGCGTTGACGATTAAACTAATCTATTATGGACTAGATTACACTCTGATATAGACTTTGATATACATTGCCTAATTCCAAATTACTACAAACAAATAACAACTCTTGTATGAGGTTCAGCAACTGCATGATGCGTACTAACCTACTTAAGAACTATATACCATGCGACTATTCTGGTTATTATAGCATGATTGTGACCTCATAGGATGCTATGGTCATATGTTACCACCTCGTTTAAGTTTCGCAGATTGAAATATGCATGGAACTTACCTTAGAAGAGCTTAAGCTTATCATGGTTATATCCGTAGATCACTCAAAAGCATTAATTTCACACGACAACATCCATTTAATATATACATATTGAATTTAAATCATAACATATAGTATGAAATACAGTCATCAATCTCTTTTAATAAAAAAAAAATCTGTGGATCTTCGATGCACGACTGGAGTCTATGGTTCAAATATAATTATCTTACAATGTCTTGTAAGATTGTCTCAGGAAAACATAACGCTTTTGAGTCAACGCTTGTATTTTTTTATAGTTAAGGTTAAGCGTTATGGCCATAATCTCACCTGATTTTAAGTGACGATATGGCCCAAGTTGCAGGCCAACGCTAAACCTGTGGAGGAACTTGCTCTCAAGTGCAGCTGGTGGAACACACTTATTGGTGTCTGGTGGCACTTTCAACTTAAAGGTGGTTGCTAGGCAGACGGACATTAGAAAAAGCACTACCACCATGTTATAGCTTCCTCACGATGTTTTCCTTCACCGAAAGCTCAAGCTTATAGGTGGCTGGGTTCGAACTCACGTCCCTTGACGCGAAATCGTACACACTAGCAATGAGCTATCATCGTTGCATTAAGTTTCTCAATTATAGATAAATTTGCCTCAATTACAAATTTATTTTTTACATATTAATCTAAAAAAAAAAATGGTTTCGAATATATTTACGACGCTACACAGATTAACATTCGTACGAAATACCAAACGGGTTTAAAAATAATCTCTTAAACAGTTCCGTTGTGTGTTCGTGTTCCAAGTCAGTCCAGAACATCCGTGAACAAAATTAAGAACAACTACCTAATCTTGATTATAATATAAAATTACTCAAAATTCAATCACTGTACATTTTCTATTTTATTTTAAAGAGTACCCGGGTGTATCAACAGAATGCCGCCATCTAATAAAAAAAAATTACAAAGTTCTTAGGTAATACACATAAAAATACAGCCCAATTAGAACCTTCTCCTTATAAACAAAATCGGTTAAAAAATATTTACGTACAAAACACGTCAGTATTAAAAAATATATTATTTCACGCCTCATCGAAACCATGTACATTTAGTAGTGTTGATCACAATCCAGTCGCACGTCTTATACTTAAGAAATTTCTATTGAATTTGAAGAATTTAATTAAAATTTATCAGTTCAAAAGTTATAACACTAGGCTTAGCGTGTCCTTCATCTTAGACCACATCGTTACTTAACATCAGTTAAGGTTGCGGCCATAACACTAAATATATAAAGTATAAAGGCCGGCAATAAACCTGCGATTACCCTTGTGTTGTAGGTGTCCATGGGTGCCGATGATCATGTACCATCAGATGACGGTCTTGTTCGTTTGCTTCATATTTCATAAAAGAAAAAAAATATAAGATTGCGCGGTAAAAACTTAAATTAAAAAGGAAACTTTTATTTAATACAATTTATATATCATATAATGCTTCTTGTACTTTAGTCTGAGAGTGCACTAGAATACTTAAAAGAAGGCTCTAAAGAAGTGTACCTAGAAAGCCTTTGAACTTAGACGCCTCCCATGTCACCGTGATGGACTTTTCAGTATGTGCATTTTAACGGAGCTGCAATTACTTCGGAAGTGCCTTCTAGCCTGCACTCTTTAATAAAATCGAACGCTAAAATCTTTGGCCTCGCTTCATCCGCAGCCTTTTTGTTCGAATGGCAGAGTCTGTCACCGTATCGAATACATTAGCATAACGTTTTGCCCGAGTCTTTGTGGACGTGCAATACCGTGCCTCCGTTGTTTACACTAAATGACCTTTAATTCATTTTTTCCCATCTGCCTAAACGTAGTTTTCTCATCTAAAATCGAGACTATTTAATTCCTATGCTATTTTTTTTTTTTAGTTTAGGCACTAACACATCGGCTGTCGGTGCCATCTGTCAATAAGCCTGTCTATGATAGTTCCACGTTATTTCACTAATATAGTGTCGAAACTATGCTACTTTATTAATATATGTAATAAAAATTAATATTTCTCCTTACGTTTTATCTCCCATGTATTTTCAAACTATTTATCCGACTATGAAGGACCTTTGGTAAGTTGTTAGGCATCCGCTAGTGAAGATTTCCAACTCAAAATAGAACAACACTTATCTTTATTTTAGTTTGAAGTAAAACTACTACATAATCGATTCTTCATATTAGTTTATTAATTCGGATTTTTTTTTAATTCTGGTCTATTCTGTGTATTAAAAATCTAAGACCCGATCTTTAAAATTTGATTTTAAATTGAGGATTTAGTACTTTTGCGGAACAGAAAGCTTGGAGAAAATACTTTGGTTAATAAATGTCTTGTTAAGATTAAATCGTTGTTTAATTATAAATATGTAACCTATACCTATACTTTGAAAATTAATTTTATTAAATATTGCACGCCTCATAAGCGAAGCATTGAGGTGGGTACTACTGTCACTTCACGCAAAACAACTGAGTTTTCAAACTTAAAATGTCTCTATTTATCATATATTGCACTTGTCAAATAATATATACACACATATCAAGAAAAAACATTATTTTTAACACTCTTAGTATATTTGATTCCATTTTTGTTACTTAAACTAGATAAAATGCTGTTTAAAAAAATTCTGTCTTGGAAGTCCGCGTGTCTGTATATGCGGATCCTATATGTTATCACGATAACGACCGAAATACTTTACTACTCGAGTCTTTTTTTGCGTAAACTTCAGTATAATTAGGAATAGAACACTTACATTTCACGGTTTGATTCTATGTGGTTTAATTGTTATTAAATAAAGAAATAAATATGAGATTATGAGGCGTACAATTTTGGATTTCCCAAAGTGTTTACATTGAATCCAATAATAGTAGTGCTGTTGAGTAACTACTCAGTGATTTATTAAAATTAAATTACATGGTAATTTATACTGAGGCCCCATCCAATGAATTTGCCACGGGCCACGGAGGGTATAGTTCCGCCACTGGTAACACGCTAAATGTGGTAATACAAAATTCAGAGTTTCTATAATATACATATATGGCTGTTGTGAAATTTAGTTATCATCGACAAAACATTGAAAAGGAAGTCTCAAGAATATTGACGTCAATCGGTGGAGCCTACGTAAAACGAGTTGAATCTCAGTTTACAACATGAAGGAAATCTGTTGTTGAGCCTACTTAGATAGGAGACTAGCTAGAAGCTAGCGATATTTATAATATTAACATTATTTCATTTCTCTATATTATATTAAAAATGTTTAAATTTCATGTCAAGTAGTTATCAGAGAACACATTATATAAATAATTTAGTTTCTTTTTTCTCAAGCATTATTCGTACACGAGACGTCTAATACGTTACGACACCTAATTCATGTTTTATATAATTTTTGGACCTATGAAATGACTTTATAAATACGGTATTATTATATTTTTAGCAATCAGAAACGCAGTAGATTAAAAAACAATAAGATACGAATAATAATACGATTAAATCTAAATATGCATGTACCAAATGAACGTTGTGGTCAATTCTGATGAAGGAACAAAATTATAACCATAAACACACTATAAACCATTTCCGATAGTAATTTATAACATTAACACCAAAATATAGAAAACAGTGTTGGTAATAGAAAAATATAAATCTCACGGCCCTTTGATGATGTTGCCGTTCCGAAAAATGTATGATTAAGGCCTCGCTTCGAATGTATGCTATAGCATATTTATTTATTTATATAGTATACTATAGCATATTTTTATTTTCAGTTGGAGATATGCTTTTAGCCTTAAGGGTGTTCACAGCTTGATCGATCTTTGAGGTGAATATTAAGGCAGTCAGCCCAAGACAACGAACACAAGGGAGCCATGTAGTGGCCGATCCTCGTCTTGCGCTGTTGCCGGGGAAGAGAAAAAAAACCGCGGTTCTGACTAATTCTAAATAGGATCTTATATTAGTTATTTTTCTAGTCAGCTACAACGCGAGTTACGAACGCGAACTAACCTCATAACCTGAAGGATTGTACTGACTTTAACTTAGACCAGTATGATTGGACTATACCTATCATAAACTTCTGAACAGTGTGTTCTTTTATCATATAAATCGAAAAGGCCCAACCACATTCGGGGCCACAGCAATCCCTCACAGAACTGCATGCAATAGCAGTGTCCGCACCCTATTTATACTACACTGTGTGACTGACAACCCTTGTAATATTCCTACTAATAATATAGTATTACTGTGACTGTTTTAACATGCCTATTGAAGTAATTATATATCGTGTCTTATTGAGGGTGAATAGCAATTTGCAATCACCCGCCTAGGCAATTGCCTAATTGATGCCACAATTTTTTATGAACAATATTATAGTACAAGACAAGAGAAATCCACGCTAATAGACAGTGAAGAGTTATCGTTGCTTTCAATATTGTTTCTTGCCTACAAAGTATAGCTTAAAATTCATGACAAGATATTATGAAAATTGAGTCCAAATCCATCAAGAAGTTAATTATAGCATATTCCATAAACTTTTGTAACGTATTCGACGATAGACATAAATATATAGGTGATAGGCAGAAATTGTAAATAAAACATCTTTGACCTCTATATTAGTCCCTGTAATATCAATAACTAAATTTACCTGGTTTAATGTATCTTCTTACACCTACATAATAATTAATCTCGGAAATGTATGTACGCGCATAGCTTCCGAATAACTGTACCGAATTGGATAATTCTTATTTTATTGTTATCGTTATTGTCAGGTCAAGGATTGTATAAAATAAAATAAATATAAAATACAAATCGGTTAAATCATTTTTGAGTTTTAGCGAGGGCAAGGAACAACGATTATAGGTGTTACGAAGGTCACCGGGTCGGCTAGTTTATAGATATTTTTACATTTTTATACGTGTGGTATTGTATGGAGTTGTAAAAAGATAGCAAGATATATTAAGCCACGATATCCAAGCTATAACGCTGACTCAATTCAATACGTCCATTCACAATAATTCAAATATTTAATATGGAAGACTATGTTAAAAATGTAACGTCATAAATGAGAAATGAGGAGCGTTTGCTTCCATTTGCCTCAACAAATTCTTGGAACGGGTTTCCACTTATGTCGCTTATTGATGGATGAGTTAAGCACATAAAATACAGCCACATAGCATTTTATCATTCGTGTTAATCCTCAAAGAAGGTATATCCTCTATTCATGGTATATATTATCGATTTAATATTTCTCACTGTTTGGAAAAGGTTGGCTTTGAATACGGACGCGATGCACTGCCTTGCAAAACTTTGTCAGACTTTATTCTGCACTTTTTGTAAACAGTAATTCAACTATAAGGCTAGAAAAGTATTCTATCACTCAAGTTGGACCAAGCGATGTTAGCGTGCGTGTAAATTAATCCTGAATAATTGTACTTGATATATTTTTTTCATTCTACTATATTTTAGGGGTTGTACGGGGCACACATATCCCGATTGTAGAGCAGGCCCGAAAAGGAGCGTGACGAACCTCTACGCGGCACACTCCGAAGGTTTGTCTGGGTGTGACGAACCCTAACCCCAGTAGAGGTGGCATTAATTTAGGTTTGGACCTTACTGGAATTAGATAATAAATACGAAAACGTTCCATCAATCCTTGTGGAAGATACAGAGTCCGTAGGTTTTCAGTCAGTAAGAATCTAACATGACCCATGCTTTTGCTACCCAGGGGAAGGCAGGTATTTTATGTAAGATCTTCCTACGAGAGAAAAGGGGCTCTTATGCAATTTCAGCTTCATAAGCTAACTTTGACCTAAACACACTACCTGCCTCAAACGTTATCTCCTAATATTTTGTTCTGTATACCAAGTAAGAGTCTGTTCAACCCAAAGCATCTATTAAGTGTTGTCCAATATGCTCGAATCAGACGCATTTCATCAAAACATCATAAACATTATCAACTATCTGATATAAGTTATAAAGCGGTGACTGTTCAATACTTTGCCTTTTCAAGTTACCTTAATTACCAGCCTAATCGGATATTTTAATTAATAAATGGACGTGTACAATCAGCTTCCACGAAATTCGTCAGGTATGAAACTTTTCAAAGATTTTAAGAAACGTTCGCCTTGATAGGATCACTCTCATTCGGGGAAAACTCATTTACTTTAACCATATTAGGCTTCTAATTCGCAACCTAACTACACAGAATGGTTTTAGTGGCTGTAGTTAATTAATTCTAATGAATGCAAGGTGTTTTTATTTTACAAAAAAAAAAGACTTTGAATGCCTGAAAAGTTTTCATACGACTTCGGTTTTTTAAATTGCAACCGAGACTTTTTAAGACCTTTTTGAGATAGAAAACCCGGAGCGTCGTTAAGGCAAATGAACTCGGCATCCTTTTCATCAAAACACCCCAACCGTAAATGGTGCCGAAGCTTCCAGTTTCAAGTACATCTTCGCTTAAACTCACTACCACGACCTTGTACGAGTCACGTTTTGAACTCGGTTTAATATCGTTGAATATACACTTGTTTATGTTTTAAATTTAATTTTTAGTTACCAATTTCCGAAAGTGTAATTAAAATAAAAACTATGTTTATTTAAACCTGTGTTTATTAAATTTATGTTATATTGTAGAATATTAGATGTAAGATTTTTTCACGTATGGTAGCAAAAAAATTTGTTCAGTATTAATGTATTATTTTTCCATATTTCTTTCTATAGCTATAATAATCTAGTACTTAGAGTAATAATACAATGGCCATAAAGTTGAAAAATAGATCCTGAATAATCCATGTTAGTTATGCTAGTAGAATAATATTTCTACAATAAGAGAGCCAGTTCCTCCACAGGTTTGGCTTGTCTATCTACTTGGGCCATATCGTGTTACTTAAGATCAGGTGAAATTATGGCCACAACGCTAAAACGTCAACTATAAAAAAACAATAGTGGATTTAATGCGAATATCGATGGAATTATATCTGCTTGTGTAAGCAATTTTGCCAATGTCAAGTGTGAATAATTTTATGACCACAATTATACCCGTTACTAACAATCGATGTAAGAACAATTATTTGTGCATCACACATATATTTGTCCTATATGTCTATATGTCCTATATGTCACATGGACTCGAACTTCGATAAAAAGCAATGATAGCTCAGTGGGTAGTGTATACGAACGACGTGTCAAGGGACGTGAGTTCGAATCCACCTACAATGAGCTTGAGCTTTCAATGAAGCGAAACATCGCGATGAAACCATACCATGGTGGTAAGGCTTTTTCTAATGTCCGCCAGGCTAGCACACTCAAGTTGAAAATCTGCTGCCAGATATCTATAGGTGTGTTCCAGGAGTTGCACGTGAGAACCAGTCCCTCCACTAGGCTTAACGTGTCTACCATCTTAGCCCACAACGTCACTTAACATCAGACGAGATTGCGGCCGTTACGCTATACCTTAACTATAAAAGAAAAAATTGACTTGGCGGTTGCTTTGTCATAATTATGTAACGTAAATATGAATACGTAAATACTTATGTATATACCGCTGACTGGCTCTTTATGATATCTTCAAAATTGCCATGATATTTGATGTGTGTACTCTTTTCACGACGTAGACACTTGCGGTTGATGGGAAAACCGCAAACGTAGTCGAAGTGACATTTAGTCATATACTTGCATCCCGTTTATTCGTTGAGTAAACATCCAAAGATATGGAAAATAGAAAAGAATGCGTTATCTATGAGGACGATCCAAATGGAGGCGTGTAGCGAGGCCATTAAGTCAGTCTGAATGAACAAATAGCTACATTAAACACGTAAAGGTAACCGGCATATATACATAAAGGATAGTTTTATTTTAACACTAGATTTTATTTCCTGCTTCCATCGCGTGATTATTGATACTGTGAAACAAATCAGATGACGCAATAAAAAGTTTCATACAAAGTGTATACTTCACTTTACCCCACTTATAATAAGATTTTCGCGAGAAAAAGTTGCCTATCACCATCTCAAGGTTCTCTCTCTCTGTACCAAAGTTCATCTAAACCGAATCAGCGGTTTAGACGTGTAAACGTAACAAACAAACACACTCACTTTCGCATTTATAATATTAGTAACGATAGAGTTTATTTAACCTTATAATATTACAGTCAAAACACAGACAAGACAAAGCGGTTAATCAGCTGCAACCGCCACGCTGAAGTATTGTGGGTTCGAGTCCCTCGCGGGGCAATTATTTTCGTGATCCACAATTAATGTTTTGAGTTCAATTTTTACTTTGTGTTTATAATGTCTTCTATACTTTACATTTACGAAA
The DNA here is from genome assembly GCA_039707435.1 of Actias luna. Taxonomy (NCBI): domain Eukaryota; kingdom Metazoa; phylum Arthropoda; class Insecta; order Lepidoptera; family Saturniidae; genus Actias; species Actias luna. The sequence continues at coordinate 17,621,023 of JAZHAC010000001.1, read as the reverse complement.
TTGCTTTAATATGCAAATGCAATAATAATAATTAATTCGACACTTCGAGAGTTCGATACACTTTTCTCCTCTGTTTGGCAATCTATTTCTTTTTTATTGAATACCTTTAGTGTTTAAAAAAAAAACTATTAATAACAGAACTTCGTAAAGACTTCTTAGAATTTTTAATAATGACTATTGTCAACAATCAACCATTCATGGAAAATATTATAAATAAACGACATATTTAATGTGACATCAACGCGCGCCATAGCTTGGGACACGATATTGTGTTTGAATATCGAATTCCTTTGTAAGCATTATTAGAAACCTTTATTGTACTATAATATTGATATAAATAAATTTCGTATTTAATTTTTACGTAAGATACTAATGGTTTTGATCAATTATATCGATATCACCATACATTAAGCGTAAAAATCATAGTAATACGTATCGCTCAGGAGACTCGCGTTCCGAGTGTATATGCACCCGGCGAAAGCCCCACAGTCCAGTATAGCAGTCATGACCGCCGAAAGACTTTAATCTCTCTGAGATTAACTTTATTTTTAGATGGAACTGTGGCACATTACCATGTTTACATTTATAGAGAAACTAAACTCAAAAAACTGATAGAAATCATTGTGCCGAGGCAAACAAACCAACTCGCAACAAACCAAGTTTTATGAAACCACAGTGCAAATGAAACTTTTATATCAATACACTGATCAAACCACACAAGTGTCGTGGAGCACTTGCACGACAGAGTGAGCATATAATTGCTACTTGGTCAGATGTTGCGAGCAATGGGCACCGTTATTTGGCATATTGGCGTTGGCTGCTCTGCCGAGCGCCTTTCACTTTACCCCTACTCCGCAGCCGGCTGTAATGCGACATGCGATAGATACGGAAAAATTTGAGGCGATGGAATAAAAGTTTAACACTTTAATAAATAATTGTTATGAACTCTGCAAAACGTTTCAAATGTGTCTACTTGGTTAATTTATACGCGATCGAAGTGTGAACCAGAGGTGTGTGTACAAACGAAACCTCGCTATAATCTTCTCACAGAGATAGCCTATCTAGAGCTGAGGTAAAATATGTACTAATGTGCTTTCAGAACACTGACTGACTACTGAATTAGGCTAGGCAACATGAGGCTAACACGAGTAGAGGAGGTGTTGTTGACGCGCGTCGGAAAGCGTTACTCAGATCTACATCCGTGTTACAAGTCCCGGAATCTGTTCCGAGTTTCTCTTTCTGTTACACGATAGATCCAGAACGGGCTCGGCGGTATACTTAGACTGTTAAAAAAAACGTCTCAATAGGACAACATACTTTACTATTATACAATTCAACGGCATAAAGCACACCCAGATACTTTCAATATTGAATCGAATTAATAGTCTAGTTGGAGATTCGAACCTGCGACACTCGCGTCGGCGAGTATTATAACCATGCTTCTTGAATAGACGTCAGTATTTTAGTATCTCGAACAGTGTAAAATGACACTATTATATTACAATAAACAATCAAAGATCAAGGATCATTGAGACACTTGTTTTGAGGCACGCATCAAAAATATCTGAAACAAACATCGAAACACGCGGGTACAGTACAGTCGTCCACAAAAGCGCCGTCGAGAAAAAGTAATAAAAGTCGTTTGGAAATTTTCCAAGTGTGAAAACTCGTAAGCTTTGCATAGAAATGCACCGACACCTGTGACCGGAGCACCGGGGAAACGCGACGGGAAACTCGCGAAAACAACCTCGCGGAGAAAAATTCAGACATCCAAATATTACGTCCCGGAAGATCCAATATAGATAACTTTTGATATAACAACAACGCGAAAGCTATTTCCCGGTTCCCACGATAATACTTGGTTGTCGTAAACATGAATATTATTATTATAGGAGTAGTTGTTTGAAGAAAATTTATAAAAACAACTAGTTTTTTATATTATATTACCTTAACTTGTAGAACTGTAACACAATATGACTGTAGGGTGTAGATCTGAAGAGTTCTTTCTGAAGCACGACAACACTCAACTTTTTTAGTAGAAACCTGCTAGTGCCCCTAGAGCAGCACGTTCTAGTATAGAATTTACAGCAGTTTTCGACTAAAATTGTAAAATGATTTCGCTGGTAAGTACATTTCAATGTAACAGAATATGTAAAGGTAGCCGGTGCCCTATACTTCGCGTTTTTGCTGTCATCCTAATTTGACGGTAAAATATGCTGTTAGTGGATGGTTACGTAATGAAATGTGCTTGCAATATATAAAGTTAATTAAGTATAGTTTTATACTTATGTAATATTATTATTAAATCCAATCGAGTTGTCTATAGTTACCAAGGTCATTTTTTTTTGAGAATTATATAAAAAATATATAATAAAATGTTTAAGACCCAAAAAGTTTGAGAAAACATAGAAAAAATAATAATATATATAAGTAATAATAAATATTGTTACACATATACAAGTGTCTCAAAATTAACGTTAAACGGTTAAGAAAAGACGAGTTGTTTATGACAACTCGCGTAAATGAAATATTTAAATTATTTTTGAAGTCACATAACTACGATTAAATTCTGCAAAAAATTAAAATAGCTGAAAACAAACTCATTATTAAGTATTAATAATTTATTAAACATATACAGCCTGTCCCAAAATTTTACGATAAACGGACAAAAAAGGTTGGGCTGTTCATGACAACTGGCGTCAAAGAAATATCTCAATTATTTTTAAATCACAAAAAAAGATAATTAATTTTTGCAAAAAATTATCACCTCTTATAATATATTTAACTATCATGACCACATTTCGTAAAATATTAATAATTTTTATTTATATCGGCAACCTAAGGAGAACTGCTCTCCACCATAACTCCTAAAAACACAGAATATCTTTAAATATACACAATAATAAACCAAAATTATTTTATTCCCTATAATTATGAAATATTACTAATTTCACTTATCGTGGTGAAAAAAAGTTAGGGACAGTATCGTGGCAAGTTTTTTTTTTTTATATGGCGCAACTAACCAACATTCAAAAACGGTATTGTAAAAATACTCTGGGTAAGTTAGCCACAACATTTTTTAGAGATAACAGTAAATTAGATAAGGTAATTTAGTTAATACTAGTTTAAAAACTATCTACAGTACTATCATATAACCAAACTGGTCATGGAATGGTACCAGCAAAACTGACAAGGACTTAGGACCACAACTACACCTATATCAATTAGTGGGTGAAAAAAAAGAGATGAAGAGTGACAGATAAGTTAAGAAATAATAGATAAAGGCGGTACAAATATTTTGTGAAACGGATGAAAGCCATATAACTAGAAGAATGTTAAGTATTAAACCGGATGGATGTAAGAATAAAGGAAGAATAAAGAAGATATGGATGAACTGTGTCAGGAATGATATGTATATAGAAGATTTAAGTAATGAGATGACAACTGACAAAGTAGAGTGGAAGAAGAAACATGTGGGTGGTTATGGATAACATGGAAGTATGAAAAATAAGAGAGGTAAAGATAGAGAAATATATTAGCTAAAGTTTGTATTTTTTTTATGGTAGCTCGACAAAGTGACGGCACTTTACGTGATGTTAAACACAGTACAATACAAAAACAGTCGCCTCTATCAAGCCGGCCTGAGCCGGGCTTCGCTTGAAGGACCCGATGTTATAGAAGGAAGGGAATACGCAGGCTGGGAGACTATTTCACAGCTTCACGGTACGGCAAAAATACGATGTAGCAAACTTTTCTTTGTTGCAGCTGCAATAGAGGTTACCGTAACTGTATGACTATGAATTCCAGTGCGTGTTTTACGGTTGTGGAAAGGATAAGATACATATTTGTTGCAGGTTCTCTCGAACATAATTGAACGGATTCAGAAAAAAAAGAACTCTGTCAAGTCGAAAACATATTTTACTAATGTTATTAAAGCTTACATAACAATAACAAGTTGGCATCACCCTTTTTAGAACTGATCATGGTTTTTATTGTACGTTATAGGGGGTGGAATAACACGTCTAGAAATCTAGAAAACTCATTTACCAACACAAGTCCCGTTAATGATTCATTTTATTTTTTTTGTTGTAATTAACACGTGGGATGTCGCAAGCGATTGCTTATATCGAATAGAATATTCATAAATTACTTATATTCCATCGTGTATTAGTGTCAAACAGAAGGTCACATGCAAATCTCTCTATATACTTTTTTATATTACAATCAAGTTCAATTCAGTATATATACTGTTATTACTAGGAACCGCTTGTAACTTCGTTTTTGAAGTTTTATAGGTTATAGTGATATGTCCACAAACTCACTTGATGTCATTGATGTGACCCAAAATGATAAACACGCTAAGCCTAGTAAGGAAACTGGCTCTGAAGTTCAACTGCAATATACCTACGAGTATTTGGTCACACATTTTTCAATTTAAGGGTGGTAGAAAAGCATTAGAAAAAGCCCTGTCATCATGCTACTACGTCTAATGACGCGACGTCCGTACACGCTACCAACAAAGCTTCATATGTGAACGTTTCACAGTTGTTTTTACGAATTGACAGGACAGTAATATAACTTTCAAATTAATATTAATTGTTCCAGATATTAATTACCAAACTTACGAACCGTACGTTATAATATAATTCTCTTTTTTTTATTATTACATTCTGCTAACTCATCGTTTATATTTCTGTGAAATAATATCCTATTACACGCAAAATACCCTTACCTCACACAAAATAGTATATTCTATATTTGATGTGTGTATAAAAATTCTACAGTATAAATATGTTTTCAACTTCAGGCCTTTAGAAAGTTTAGCCTAATATTAATGCCTGAGTGACCGAATTTAGTTCAGTATATTTTTTTTGTATTTAGATTGTGCTAATTTCAAAAAGTGTAATTATTCACTTATTGATTATCCGTACTAATTTTAAGATTTTAGAAATTTACGAACTGAGTATTTATATAAAAAAACGCGAATGTAATGACTTATTTTATTACAAATAATTTGTTTAAACAATTGCGTTTCTGCGAAAATTATAACTAATAATATAAAACGAAAAATATGAATTCAGCAAAATCAAGAGTCAGCCTACATAGAAAAATCATTCAAGTTGTAGGTACCGTTTCCGAGATACGTGAAATTTATATACATACATAAACACAAGAATTGCTCACTTAATAGTATTCAATGTTGTATTAGATAAGCATCTTGTAAAAATTTACACATATTATAAATTTAAGTCGTCCGCCACATCTGACTGTCTATCTAAATGGGATAAACTCAAAAACTATCGAACAGATTTTTATACGGTTTTCAAAGATAGACAGACTGATTCTTGAGAGAGGTTTAGATATATAATTCATCACGGTTTTGGATAAACGGTTTTCAAGAAGTCGGAAAAAATCTTGCCTAAGTTAAGCATTACTGGCCCACACTGGAAAAGAGTTACATGAAAATAATGTGCTGCAAGATTATTCCTGTTAAAGAGTTCAATAAAAATGTAACAAACAGAATTAAGTACCGGTGCGAAGACGCGGGCGGGACTGATAATTATGTAAACCAAACCTAAGATTTCCTCTTCAACTTCTTTTTACGATCAACGAAATAGTATTAGAGACATAGAAAATACATTCCCTATATGTAGAATTGCAAAAAAGATTCCATATTATACGTTTAAATTACGAGCTGTTATGGGTATATATACAGATTTATAATAATTTAAAAAGTAAATATTTCATACATTTCCGGAATAATTGTTTCGCACGAATATACTTTAATAACAAAACAAAGTATCTAAATTTAATTAACTAATAGCGGATTTTGCGTTCAATTAATTTTTGTTAGTGTTTCAATGAAAATATATTATTTTCCTATCTTTTATTTATATAAATCGTTTGAATGAGAAAGCTACTTATGAATCAATCACAACTGCTTTTTATTTGTAAAAAAAAATTAAAGAGTTTCTATTTTAAATTAAACTAACAAACTATTATTTTTAGTAGAAAAATATATTAAACTTTTTATTTTTAAGACTAAGATTTTGTATTTAAAATTTAACTAAGAAACCATTATTTTCTCCAGAAAATTAATAAAACAGTTAAAATGTATTAAATGTCGTAATATTTTCTAAATCATCATTTTTGTTATCCTTTTCGTATCGTAATTTATTGTTGTCTGAAATGTGTACGTATATTAATTAACTGCTTATTTTTAAAATAAAATACAAAACTATTAGTATTTAATGTTTAGTTTTAAATAAATTAAATTTTAACAGTTATATATGTTATCTAATCCGTGTGTTTTTAACTTTTACTACAGTACCTACTGCTTTTTGGTTATATTATGAGGGCTGTATAATACAGCCGGGAACAAACGTTCCCACAAAGCATTAATCACGCCTTCATGGCTGGGGCGTGTAAAAATGATAGGTAGATGTTTTATTAGACCTCTACGGATTTGCTACGGGCTACGAGCGCCTACGAAATACGAAAATAATTTTGAAGAAAAAAAAATACACAGAACAGAATATTTCATTTAAAAAATACGTATTTCAACTGTTAATATTTTAAGAGAACAATTCTCTGAATACAAAAGACTTGTGTACGTTATCATTAATTTATAGTAAACATTGGGAAGATTCTTTTGATGGTTAACGTATTGATATGTTTGTAAGTCGTCAATGTTCCGTTTGGACACGGCAAAGTGTTTTACGCGACTTTTTACTCCTCGTGAACAATCTGTTATTCCAAAATAAAATGTACATTTAATTTTAAAAAATCTTCACCTCGATGTAAATATATTGATATAATGTAGTAATCGTTGTAACCGAGAGAAACATTTACTAACATAAGTATTCTACGCATCGTCGTTAACCGTCGGGTACATTAAAATTATGCATATAAAATAAATTAATTCGAATCATTTTACGTTTTAATTAACGCACAGCAATAATTCTGTTTATATTTATCCACTTCTAATTAAAAAAATAAATCGAATGTAACATTAATATAAACAAAGAGCTTGTTATATAAGACTATGAGGATTGCGAATATTTTTTTTCTTCTACGTTAAATATCTTACCTGTTTCGCAGAGAAGTCAGGAGTTGGTTTAATCTGAAACACGGATAGGTAAAGTTCGAACAACGAGCTGTTTCGAAATTACCGCGCGGGAGATAGCCGCGAGTCGAGGCGGGTGACCCTACGGGGTTGCGCGCTCGTATGCGTTCGCGACGGGGTACGTGCGACCAGTCCGCTCACCGGGGCGGTTCGACAAGGAATCAACTTCGCCCTCCACTCTCCAACGCTGTTATGTAACAGACCGCGTAGCGCAGCGCTACCCCGCGCCCCTCGTTTAGGGAAAAAGATGAATGAGTAAAGTTTCCCAACTGACGTTAGACCATGGATCGTGCTCGGTTTGAGATCGGCCGGTGGTTACATAAACCCATCAGCACATGCGCGATGTGTAGTCAACCCTATGCATGAGATTTCAACCCGAAATCAATTAGTAATTACATCCACTCAAAGTTCCATTTGTATAACGTACTAGCTGACTCGACAAACGTTGTCCTGTCTTAACCATGAATATTAAATTTGAATTGGTATAATTAATTTAAAAAAAATATGTTTCTAAAGCACGTTGTTTATTATTATAATGCTCTATAACAAGCGAGAGTTATGTAAAATTATTATTTCCGTGAAGTTTTTTTAAATTTTCTTTCTTCCATAAGAACCTTCCCCTGATAATAATTAACACAACAAAAACAGAATTAGCGAAATTATTCCATCCGTTTACGCGTGATGCGATTGCCAAAGGAAATAGAGATTCATTTTTATATGTATAGATTTGTATACTTTTCGGAGACTTTGGTGTTTCGATGATTATGGCTAGCTTATTAACGATAAAATACTACTTTGTGGCTCAAAGCATTATGCGAATTGCCGTAGTCAGAATATTATGAAATAAGAACTGCTATTTTACTCGATATCTCGAAGGTAAAACTTTTGTACGTTGCAAATATTGGTTTGACACCGACGTATACAATTAGTGTAACGAATCCGGAGTTACACAATCGAACGATTCCTTAGGTATACATGAAATGTGCGCATCATGCACTTTCGTATTTGAGAATGAAACCTAAGTGTACTTTTATTCAGTTTACTGGCGACCGTTGGGTTGTTAATTAGCATTTTTGTATCACGCCTACGTTGGCGATTTCACCATTGTCAAGTGTGAAAGACTTTTTAAACACAAGTAACGGACATAAAGTGAACACCAAACTCATAGAATGTACGGGGCTCGAACCCATGGTAATTCGGCGCGGTTTTTGCAACGAGCGATCAATCATCATAAAGAGACACTAGGTACAAAGTGTATTCACGTAGTGATGATTCTTTTGAAGCGATGATAGTGGTAGTGTGTACGACTTCAAGGGTCGTGAGTTCGAATGCAACTACAATGAGCTTGAGCTTTCGGTGAAGGAAAACATCGTGAGGAAATCATAGCATGGTTGTAGGGCTTTTTCTAATGCCCGCCTAGGCTAGCTAGACTAGCTACCACCATGTTCCGGCAGTTGCCCTTGAGAATCAGTCTCTCCACTAGACTTAGCGTATCCACCATCTTGGGTCACATCGTCACTTAACATCAGATGAGGTTGTGGTCATAACGCTAAGCCACAATAAAAAAATATATATGATCAAGTTTTATTTTAACAGTTATAACTTATCATGAAATTGAGGTATATACAGTGTCACAGTGCAAACGATTATAACAAACCCAGCGAAAATAGCAAATGCTACAGGAGTTACCCAGATGTGAGTGCAAACACTTTATTATTTATTAATTTATTTTTAAAGTTAATTTATTATGTTTAAATAACTAGGTGAAAGATCAAAGCTTGGTATTTTTTTATTATATTTATTATTTATTTATATTTTATAAACGTATGTACATATTATTTAATTAAAAAATACTAATGTAATCATACATTTTGTAACAAATACATCGCATAAAAACTTCGTTTTTGCGAAATAGACAGATGAATTCGGGTTATTTAATATGCAGTTGTTCACTTAATAATGTGACATATACTAGCTGTGAACGCGGCTTCGTTCGCGTGTAACTAAAAATGATTCAATAATTTTATAGTTTGTGTAACTTTTTTCTATACAGCTTTGCCCCTGTTATTAGTAACGTAATATTAAGTAGGCTAAAGTTTCCTCATAGATTGTTGTATCAAATGAAAAATATATTTTTAATTCTATTGGAAGTATTTAAGATTAACGCGTTTAAACAAATTTTGCGCTTTATAATTTATATTATTGTATAATATATATTATCTATATTAGGTTAGATGTACAAAAACACTATTTAATATAAATAAGAATATTTTTAGCTAACGAAACAACAGTAAGGTTAGTACAGAGCATTTTCTAACTAACGGCTCACTACCACCCTCAAGTTGAAAACACTTATAGGTGCCTTCCGGCAGATGCACTCCAAAGCCAGCCTTTCTACTAGGCTTAGCGTGCCCAACATCTTAGGCCACATCGTTACTTAACATCCGGTCAGATTGTGACCAAAACGCTTAGCCTATAAAAAATAAATGGATGAAGCTCTTATTTATTATAGTGTGTACCATATCTTACTATGGTGAATATTAGCTACCGTAACATTTTTTTTTATTAATAGAATTTTCTGTGAGCTTATTCGTTCGGGTGAACTTAACTGTTATAGCTGGTGTATTTTTAGAACATATTTTTCCATTTTTATGTTATGCTAAGAATAATCGTTACTCTAACAGACGTTTATATAACAATTAAGGTTCAATCATATAGTTATTTCAAATAGAAGTTATCTTATATCTCGGATAACAGTTTTTCTTCTATGAGATACTATATGCTGTACTCGATGTAGATACAAAATTGTCCAAACAGCCGTGCGTAATCGTAAAACCTATTCTTAATACCTTACGTTGTGAAAGAAATGTCCATGCCAAATTTCAAACCTATAGGTCTAGTAGTTTAGGGGATGTCGTGAAAAGTCAGTGATATACGCTTATATATATATATATATATATATATATATATATATATATATATGTATGTATATTTACATACTAGCAGAACCGACAAACGTTGTTCTGTGTTATAAATGATTTTTAGTGAATACTTTGGTTGAAAAAATGAGAGAATGAGGGTGGAAGGGTGTAAATTTAGGGTTGTAATTATTTTTAATGCTACATCATAAAAATAAAAATAAAATCGTAAAAAAATGATTTCGGGGGACCACCCATATTCACTTAGGGATATGAACGACCGATTCTCAGACCAACCGGATGTACATATAAAATTTCATAAAAATCGTTTAAGCCGTTTGAAAGGAGTATGGCAACTAACATTGTGACACGAGAATTTTATATATTAAAATACATTATGTTCGATCACCAACCATTTAGTTTCAGAGTGCCGCTAGTATCTATAAATAGTCAGAGAGAAAACATTTTGGAGCTATATATCAATAACAAAATATATTCCAATTATAATATTAAAATAGTAGTTATTATATAGCATTAGCTCAGTTAGTTTTATGATATGTAGAAAAATATTCCATCAAAATAATTTTTGTAAAGCATTTAACTCTTAAAATTGTATACTAAATCTGAAATAGATTACCACAAAAAATATATATTGCGTGATTAAAATAAAAAAATGGCCAAATGGTTTAGATCTAAATGTATTAAAGGAAAATTACAAGATCATTTCAAAATTAATAAAGCCCATAAAAATGATGATTATTCGTTTTTACTCTAAAGGATTAATTATTATTTATACTCAGCGTATTTTTACTCTCGTATACGGATGCCGAGTCAATGAAGAAATGAATGAAATTCGATTCCCTGCAACGAGTTTAAGCTTCCGGTAAAGGAACACATCGTGATTAAATCACAGCGTGCTGGTAGGAGTTTTTCTAATGTGTGTCTGGCAAGATACCATGTTGAAAATATACCGCCATCTACCTATAGGTGTGTTCTGGCAGTTCACATAAAAACCAATCCCTCCTCTAGGTTTAGTGTGTCCACCATCTTGGGTCACAACATCACTTAACATCAGGAGATATAGTGGCCATAACGCTGAACTTTAAATATATATAAAAAAAACTATTTATAATGTTGATTACTATGACAAATTAAAAAAGTACTAACCAATATAGAACAATATTAAATGTTATTAAACATTAATTATCTGTTAGCTAAGCGTATAAAAATGCTGTGTCGCTGAACATGAGTTCGATTCCCTGCAATGAGTTTTCGGCGAAGGAAAATATTGTCATAAAATCAAATATTTTTAGTAATAAATAATTTCATCATTAACATGTATGTAAAATTGAATATTACAAAATCAATGCACGGTGTCGGTTTGCTTATTTGTCCATTGTGTAACACCGGACAGTGTTATTGATAATACAGCAAATTCCTATAACTCACGAACAGTAATTGACGCCAGTAAACATATTAATTTATAGTGAAAATTGCAGTATTCGTCAATTACATAAATAAATCATGTTATTGGAGACATCAATGGACGTTTATTCTTCTTGAAGTGCCATCTCCTACCTGAGGTCGGAGGTTTTGGAATATAGCTATAGGGATTTTGTGGTCAGATTGAACCACGTTCGAAGTTTTTTGAGCCACTAAGTTCGCTTACTTCCGGATGGTGATCACCCCTATCTAAATGAACATTTACATAGTCACAAATAATTGAAATGGGGCTCAGGCCGACAAAGAAAAATGGTTATTCATCAGCTTAGAAATATATAAAAACTTACTATGAAAAAAAAATGAAACAAGTTATATTGAAGAAATATTACAAAGCATACAAATAAATGTAGCTTAGGGATAGCGATCTAAGATCGATTAATCAGAAATTCGATGTACAATTGAATCAATGATTTACCCCAACATATATAGAAATAATAATTTTCACATATAAAGAATAATAAAATCAATTACTGTGTTCTCTCTGTTTTCTATGATTGGTTTTAAATTGAAAATATAATCACGAATATCGAATGTGTTTGTCAATCGATTCATTTGATTTCGATTCAAACCGATCCTATAATCGATTTTTTTGCAGATGAGTTTTTGCAGAAATTCAACAAAACTAAGTTACAAAATGTATATCATGTCAGTGCCATAAGTGAACCAATTGAAATAAATATAATCATACTAATATTCTAAATTAAATAAACCGTTTAGTGGATTATGATGAATTTTAGTATAGTGATAGACGGGAAGCTGGAGACGGTGATAGGCAACTTTTTCTAGCGAAAAACTTGTTTCGAGTGAGGGTAAAGATAGGGATAAACTTTATATGAATATTTTTATTGCGTCATCCGATTTGACAACACCAATATTAACGTGAGCAAAGCCGTACGTAAATTCTAGTAAATAATAAAAATAACCATGAATACCTTCAGACTTTTTAATATAACATTGTAACACTTACATATTTCTAAACCCTAGACATAATGTTTGTACGTCTGCGTTGCGTGCGGGTCAAATCAGCTAGTACTCAGCTAACCACACCCCCGGGGAGAAGGGGGTCGCAACTCCCCGTGTCTCTACCTAGCGACGTCCGTCTTAAGGAAACTAAATAGTAATGTATTGTAATACTCACCAACCAAAGAGTAGATTTCCATGCTCGTTCATATATTTTCGTACGGAGTATCGAAATTATTATTAAACAAAATTCAATAATAAATTATTTACAAGAAAGAGACTAAATCTATTCGAAGCTGCAGTATATTGCGTCTCACATTTCCATAATGGGTTATAGTATAATGTTTTAGATTAAAAATATAGTTCGAATTATATGAATGGCTTGGCACGTTTAACTGGCTACTTTACCGCTGTCGCCTCGCTCAAGGTTTTTGATTTAAATCCTACAAAGACGAGGTTTTTTTGAAGTGAAAACTTCTTTAGGCGCGTTGAGCACTTTTTGGGTGAAGAAAAATCATGAAACTCGCGGCATCGTCACCGAACGCTTTGCATGTATGTAGAGAATGTATGCAGATTGCTAGTAGACCGGTTTGTCGTGGACTTAATAATCACGCGTAAGCAAGGTCGTAGATTCCAAACTTCAACATATAAATAACGAGTATTACTTTTTTTTTTACAATATTTTGTGAAATATATTTTTTACTTCTGTTAGCATTCCTCGTGACTGCTTAAGCATTCATATTTTTAATAGTTTATAGTTTTTAGTATTATGGCTACAATCTCATTTGATGTTAAATGACGATGCGGCCCAAGATGGTGAACATGCTAGACCTAAGGAGAAACTGGCTCTCAAATTCAATTGCCAGAACACACCTGTAGGTATTTGGTGGCAGATTTTCAATATGGAAATGGTAGCTAGATAGGCGAGAATTTAGCTTTCCATCACTGAAACCTTAAGCTCATTGCGAGTGGATCCGAAGTCACGTCCATTGACGTGGCGCTCTTACACATTACCAACCGAGCTATAATCGCTTCGCTTTAGCAATTTTTTTATTTGTATTGAAATACGTAACTTGAGATGAGTATAATAATCGATAATTATTTGTTGTACCAGTGACTCTCAAACTATTTTCCAGGTTATCATTGAAGCATGTTGAATACAATTACTATTACTAGAAAAAGGGATAACTATTCTTTTTAATAGGAATTTTCATTATATTATTTTCAGAGGATAAATACTCTTTCAATTTATTCTCAAATCAATTGTAAGATATTTTTATTGCATGACTTTTAGTGTTTACGTAAATTAGTCGTTCATAATGTGAATTTAAAGGCGCTCACATAGACAGACGGGCTCCAGAGTACGCGACAAATATACACGCTTATATGTGATTTGAAGTAAAACGAACAAATCCCTACATTTAAACTTGGCAAGCAATTCGTTTTTCGTATAACCAACATCCATATTCGCATAACTTCTACATTAAAATTCACTGATCTTGAACAAATTTTACAAGATATCTTGTACACCCGAGTGGTTCGTCGATAGTACAGAATTAATATAATTTTCCCTATGATTGATTTAACAACAATCACTCAAAGACGATCAGACTTGCGTTTATATCGATAAAAAACGGTATGTGCTTGAGACTACACGACAGAAGTCAAACATCAGTATATCTCTCGCTCCCTAAGTCGCCTCGAGCCGACTTTACCCGGACAAGCGTCACACGGAAAGGTTGCGGATCAAAATTACAAAGCCCGCCTATAAGTAGTTTCACTTCAAAAAATAAAGTATAGTTTTAAAGAACTACAGAACACGCTTAAATAACAAACCTTTTTGTTTAACGTTTGCAAATTCAATAACGCATCACAAATATCGCAACGCTTATCGAGGGTATTGAGAGGGGTACGTGGGACTCACCCGGCGCTAGCTGCCGGGAATACCCACTTAAACCCCACGACCATCTGTCGCCTTCCTGGGGCGAAGCAGGTTGGCGCTTGTAATCACCGCGTCTCCCCAGCAACCGACCTGGCCTGATGGTAAACCGCCTCCATCAAAGCATCCTGGTGAGCTGCCCTTACAGTCGACCGGACTGGTGCAATGAGAGGCGGGTATTTGTAACATCTTCCAAATCAACTGTGATGTATATAAAATTACTTCTACTTTTAAGGCAGTTTTTTTATGTAATAGGAGGCAAACGAGCAATCGTGTCACCTGATGGTTAGTTATCACCACCGCAGGGGGCTTGTGATTAGAATCTGGATGATTTGCAATCTAGTTTCCCCTAGATTGAGAAATATTGTAAGGTTTTAGTTAGAGGAAATTGGGTAAAAAACACTTCGAGTAACTTTATTTTATTGTTTGTAGAGAGACTTACAGACTAACGTTGTTAATTATAAGCCTCCATCTATAATTAATTAATAACGGATATACGCAATTATGTATATATATATAAAATAATAAGATAAGTGTAGCTATTTTATCGCTACAAATTAAGATCGCATTCATTAGTAACTAGTAGTGGTGGAATCAAAAGTATTCTTTGTTGGGAAATATTCCTCTATCACAAACGCTGTCTATATAGATTACAGATGCAGAAAAATATAATAATTTTCCACATGTACTGATGTTAGTCGTCACCCAAGTGCTGTAAGTTACGTCATCCTACGAGCAACATGGCCACTACTTAAAAATTTAAATTATCGAATCGACATTATCTATTTTTGTAAACATTTTCTGACAACACTAGACACGTTAAGGTCGGTTAAATTCACAAAAAATACATTCGGCGGGTTATGTCACAAGATAGTTTGATAATTTTGAAGCGATGTGAGCTCAGTTGGTAGTGTGTACGGCCGCCGCGTTAAGGGTCGTGAGGTCGAATCTACCTACAATGAGTTTCAGTATTTGATGAAGAAAACGTCGTCATGAAACCATAGCATGGCTTGATGGCAGGGCTTTTTCTAATTCCCGCCTGGCTAGCTACCACCCTTACTGCGTGCTTGTTCGGTACGAGAAAGACGACGTGTTGTAATGACTGTACTGTACTCATCCTAATCGGAGTTAGTTGGGCCAATAGACACCGCGTATGCACTATGTGATATGACATAAAGAGTAATTTCTGCGAATTTCCAGTATTAGAATAAGGTATAACAGTCACACACATATGCGTACTGTGCTTTAGGGGCTACTGTCAGACCAAGTTAGACGACGTCTGAGGGGATAAATTCGCAACGGCTATTCCCGACAGGGACTGAAAGACATACAATAGGCTCCCAGTCTTCCAAGAAAGTTTTAGGATCGACATGGCGATTTTTAGTGAGTATTTCTTGTAGACACCAGATAAATCCCACATATCCATAATTTCGCCAAAGTATAATTATGACTTAAAAGAAACTGACAAATGTGTATAGATGTAATCCAAGCCCTTCAATTCTCAGAAAACATGGTGTGATAAAAAACATTGTTTTATATGACTGACTAGCTTTTACATGCGACTTTGCTCGCGTTAATATAGATTTTGTCAAACAAACTCGGATGACGCAATAAAACGTGTCATACAAAGTTTATCCCTCTGTTAACCCCACTTGCAATAAGCATTTCGCGAGAAAAAGTAGCCTACTACCGTACCCAGGTTCCCATCCATCTGTATACCAAAATTCATCACAATCGATTCAGCGGTTTAGCTGTGAAAGCGTAACAAACAAACTCACGTTCGCATTTATAATATTAGTATATTAGAAAGACCGAGAAAGAAGTCGCACGTGCGGCTTATCTACAATAATAATAATAATAAAACGAATGTGTATGTATGACTTTACAATAACATTTGATACTTTTGAAATTCTATATAGATTATGAACCTCAGTTCTTCCAATATTTACGAATCCATTCGTAGCAGTAACGTTGAGGCATTTATACCCTCAACTGGTATTTGCAACATTTTTATATTATAAAAAGGCTTAGCTACGGCCGCTTCAGAACCGATTCTTATGTTAAGTGAGGGATAAATGTTTGAAATATATTTCTGTTGATCGTTATAACCATTACCCCTACTTTACTCCGTTTACTTTTTCCATATTTTTTTAATGGAACTTCTTATTTTTAACTTATAGATTGGAAAAATATAAAACAGACAAATAGAAAGATACCTATTATACATTTTAAATCTAATACATAATTGTTATTATTTTAAGTAGTTTTTCTTCTATTACATGTACGCTGCTGAACGGGCTGAATTTTTGAAATGAAAACTTCTTTAGTATCGTTATTTGAAAGTCAATGAAACGAAAAAGCGACAGCGAAAAGAGACAACTACAGACATCTATAGAATATAACGTGCGATGGAATGAGATAGAAGGCATTATACAGTGTTCTTTACAGGATCCGAGCGCTGTACTTGTGTCTGTATGTATGTGTGTGCGCCTACATATTACGAAGTTAATTTTTTAACGGTTCACTTTTATCTTATGTGAACTGCAAACACATATTTTTTGTACAAATGACACCATGAAGTTGGGCAATAATAAGACTTCATAATATTCACGCACTGATATTGTTTTATAGTTTATAGGTACAGCGTTATATCCACAATCTTATCTGAGAAGTAATGACAATGTGGTCCAAGATAGTGAACACGCTAAGCCCAGTGGGGAGACTGGCTCTGGTTTTTCAACGTCAGGGTTATAGCTAGCCAGGAGGGCATTAGCAAAAGCTCTACCACCTTGCATGGTTTTATCATGATGTTTTCCTTCACCAACGCTCAAGCTTGCAGGTGGATTCGAACTCACGTCTGTTGACACGGCATCCATACACACCAACAACTGAGCTATCATCGCTTCAAAAGTTCTAACACAAGCAAAGTGTCTTTTATGATAACGAAGCAGCTTTTAGACTATAAATACATCGATATTTTACACAAATTATGCTATTCACAGTAGCCAGTTATTATAGATCCAGACGTATTTTAATTGTTTATTTAACTATGATATATCCACTTACGGTAATGTATCTAAAACCCGTCTAGAACACGTTCAAAAACTAGAAATAAAAATACTTAAAATTATAAAAAAAAATTAAAAAGAACTATTCGAAGACTGTGAAGTAGTAAATGCCTTCGATAAGGCTAAATAGGTAGTATAAATTAGAATACATCCAAAATTACCATAATTAAAAAAGAGGACGGCCAATGCACATGCGATATTTAACATATATTCCCACGTATGTATCTACTTTCCACTTATAACAACTTCTCTGATATGCGTACGTCAGAGTATATGTTACCTTTGACATTAAATACATTAACAAGTGTATCAATGAGATAAAGGGTAATATTAAAAGAGTTGGACGAGTTCTCCAAGAGAATATTTAAAAAAATAGAAAACCTCTATGAATTAATTTAACTTTAATATGTTAAATGTTGGTTTAATCTAATATATTAAATGCCGATATCTCTTCTCATTTACACCGCAATTGCTGTTTCAGCGGTATGAGCTTTTATGTGAACAAATGTTTTTTTATTACACGACAGTGTCATGCTGTTTGCTGTGACGGCATATGGGTCGATTCTACCAAGATGCGCTAAATGTTTCTCATAAAAAGAAACATTTGGCTATTAGAAACTAGCATTGTCCAATAACACGTCACTGGTTTTAATCCATTCATGAAATTAATCATTCTAACTCGCATAGTGCTATATTGCGTGACTTCATAACCTGTCATGAACACGCTGCCCGTTTTGATTGATTTCTTTGGACGTAAGGTCGCTATGAATCTCCATTTACATAGAAAACTATCAGCAGCCCGCGACTTTATACGCGCTAATTAAATTTAATTAAATCATTACCTACATTCGTAAGGATAGTGTAGGTTTTTGTTAGTGAAATAAATTTCAGAATCGGATCAATCATAACGGAATTACTTTCAATATGGATGTGACATGCTTGTAATAATAATAAAAAAGGGTAATATTTTTATAACGCACTAAAATGTATAAAATAAAGGGCTGGAAACGAAAAACATGGAGAGCATCTCTATAGTTATGTTTTGCCCCATGTTTTTCGTTTCCAATCTTTTATTATAAACATTTTAGTTCATTATAAATACATGGTACTTCTTTTTAAATCATTATTATTATTTTGCTTTTAGAGTTAATTGTCTGAAAATTTGACATCTTCTCTTCATCTGTCAGTATTAAAATACATTTATCTATCATATATTTATCTCTTCTTTTCTTTTTTCACATTTTCATCCACTTCTGAGCTATGGCTCAAAATTTCAAGTATCTAGGTCACTGGGGGTCAGCTTTAAATCAATTAAAAAATTCTACCCGCACAGACATCCAAGTAAGCGAGTTAATAAAAACAAGGTAGTTATGAAAAATACTATAGTTAATCATTGTGTTTTCCCAATTCAAGCTGGTCTCTGAGTTTATACCTATTTTCTGGTAATTATCGAAATAAAACTAATTTAATCGGATTTTATCGCGGTTATTTAGTTAGTGGTCACGGGGCGGACTGAAAGCTGAACAAAGGCTGAAAAGCTTTCGAAACGTCGGGACCAAAATTAATTAATAACCGCGATAAAATCCGTTAAAATTAGTTTTATTTCGATGAGTAATATTCGCGTAAACATAAGAAGTCATTCCGGTAATCAGTTAGAAGATATAGGATCAACAAACAGGATGAGGACCTTGTCACTTTATTAATAAATAAAAATATTGTCTAAATTGTATTATATCTGTGCTTATCATGTAGTTTAAAATTAAATAATTGTGACATAATATTTTACTGTTATTTCATATAGAGTTTAAATAAATATATATATATATATACGATTATGAAAATTCATTGGAAATGACCCAACAATTTAGAATCTTAGATTCATTTTCTAATTATTCATCTTAGTACATTTCAATGCATGTGCCGTAATACGTTATAGGTTTTTTTTTTAATTACTCAGTTTTTATTGAGACAAGAATAAAGTTTGCTAATTGAAATATATAGGAAATACACCAACTTTTTGGTTCACTTTAGCAGAATGGGTGGAACTTCGAAATAGGAATATGACTTGAAAAATTATAATAGAAACTGTTTTTGAAAATATTATAAAGCAAAAGCTGATTATTGAATAAACTTTTAAATTTTATCTTTTCTTTTAATTTAATTTAATTTTTTCTTTTAGAAAAAAAAATAGATAGTAAAACTGTAAAAGGTAGGTGGGAAGGATATAAGAAATACAGCACCCAAAAGATTTATTGATTTATAAATATATTTCTCAACGTATCTAGTTAGGTATTAGATTGAAAAATGATATTCAATATTATTTTTTAATTTTTTAGGAAGTCACTTTGACCTAACTGCAAAATTTAATGAACTTAGTTTCCTTCTAAAAACTTCCTAACAAGTGGTTGGTAGCTCCATCTACTTCTAAAATATAGAATATTTAATGTCCTCGTCAGATCTCATTGGTATAAGAAGAAATAAATATGTTTCTATAAATGAAATAAAAGATGGCGCTCAATACAATACACACACGTCCAGTTTGGTTGCGATGAAAAAATGCAATCTATTTCTAAAAGCATTACCATCATAATTACGTAATCATAATTATAAAGATTTAGTAAGTATTAAAACACTCGTAAGGAGGCGCCCAAATCAGTTCACAGAACAAATGTCCGTGTATAAAACATCTTATTGGTAATCACATATTTTCATAGATGCCATACGGTAGCACATCTCTGTTCACCCCTCATTCAAATACTTTCATATCTTTTATGTATAGCAGGTTTTTTTTCGTTAATGCTTTAATTAAAAAATTGGAAAACAAAATTTTTACGTACAATAGTAGAGAGAACACAGTTCGGTATCATTTTTCTTTTGTTTGTCAAATAATTTTCTTATTTTAGAATTTACGCCTTAGGAACCGATTTCTTATATAAGGTTTGGTTCCCGGTATGGGAATTTCATGAATAGTAAAATGAATATAATCATTGTTTTCTTTGTGTAACGTACCTAACGCACTTGTCATTGACAATCATACTTAAGGAGTTAATATCAACCGTGCGTCGGAGCTGACATTCGCACACCTTTTCTAGTTCAGTATAAATTGACGAGCTTCAGTGCCGTCAATATAAAAAAAATGAAATAATTTTTCACCACATCTACAACAATATCCCTTAATTACTATGTTTCTATTCGTTTGTGTTTTCGATAAAAAATTATAATCGATACTCTATACCATACTTCTCGGTTAGCTATATAATTGAATATAGCTCAGATCTGACACATACACAGCATATACAAAAACTTCATTCACTTGTCCCTAAAAAGAAAAAAAAATTATGTACCATGTTTTTAAAAATAACAGACAAAAAGAAGATAATAAAATATTGGAAACGAAGAACATGAGCCATTATTTACTACTTTTTAGTCCGTTATAAAACTTGGTACATTTTTTTTATTATTGTTTTCAGTCTAGATTAAGCTCAAATTTGGACCAATGGATGAACACTAGAATGAATAAAACGACAAAATGAATATCTATTCAATAAATTTATTTAATTTTATAATGTTTCATCGTACTATACAATATTTGCACTTGAGTTTTAAAATCAAAAGCATTTATGAAGTCTTAAATTATATATCTTATGATTAACCTAATAATACCTCTATATAAAGCTTAATATTAAAATATGTAATACATAGAAATTATATTCTAGAGTAAAGTAAAAATGGTACAATACGTAGTGAGCTCTCATAGTGACTATATTTTTTGTACATCAAGGCACAAGCTGAAAAGAGACGGCAGAGTTTTTAATAGATTTTAATCAATAAAAAAATATTTTGATTTTTCTGGACAATACAAAGAAATCTTCTATAAACAAATGCCCATGAATAACAGTATGTAAAGTTAACGATTATAACACAATTATTAGTTCGCTCGAAATTGAACTATACAGGTAAATAAAGGTCAATCACATCATTTTGTTACGAGTGACATTTATTTCGATTCACAGTAAGTATTCACAAACATATGACATGTGTCTAACATGTGATAGTTTTGATGTCAAACCGAGTTTTATACTTTTACTAGGTGACCCAATGAACTTCATATCACCTACAATCCCTGCTCGATAATTTCGCTTAACCTCAAAAACGGTTTGACCGATTTCATAATATTTATGTAACATTATGATTAGCTATAGTCAATCCTAATCAACCTTCCAACTAACTTCTTTAAACATAGCAACTTTATCGCATAGCAGTATGAAATATACTCCACAAACTATTCTCATACCTCTTCATAAAATATCATAAACATCGGTCGAGCCGTTTCAATGGATTGCGACCGCAAACACAGTGACACGAAATTTATATATATATATATATATATATATATATATATATATATATATATATATATATATATATAAATGAATTTGTTGCAATATCATATATAAATGACTGGCATTCCAGGTTAATTTATCAATCAAACTATTAAATATAAATTAAAAAAAAATTACTTTATCATTGCAATGTTTTCTTTAGGTACACATTCTCAATAAAGGCGAAATGTGATGATTAAACAAAATCATTTTATCCAAGAAAGAATATAGTGATAATCAAAAACTTCATTTTGCATTAATCGCTGTATACATTCAAATACAGATCGTGCCATTCGATTTAACGACTCACTTCATAAAGCGTCGACATGGCATTGGTAGGTTTACCACGTTCTACATACAATGTGTACTCTCCGTTCAACGAAAATTCTGAATAACATCATGAAATGCGTAGTCGCTTAATGCCGTTATAAAAAGTTTATTTTCTTTACTCAAAACGGAATGACTTTGGACATTTTTTAAAATGACATTACGCCCATATATATTCCAACATAGGATGTTCATAGAAT
Source organism: Actias luna (assembly GCA_039707435.1). Lineage (NCBI taxonomy): Eukaryota > Metazoa > Arthropoda > Insecta > Lepidoptera > Saturniidae > Actias > Actias luna. The sequence goes on along the minus strand of JAZHAC010000001.1, from coordinate 17,598,600 downwards.
TGTCCGTCCGAAATTTGTAATACGCTGATCTTAGAATAGGGATTATTGTGATAATTTTATTGCATCATATTCTATAGTTTAATCTTCATTAACTAATAATTGATAACCTACTTTTAGTTCTAGGATATTAGTTTGAAAATGCTTCACTGAACTTTTGGGGCGAGTGTGGAAGGCACTCAGCCCGGGGGCAACGAGAACTAATTGCCAAACCCCAGCTCGGGTTGATGCCAGGACGCGAATCCTACATTCCGATTTTATTGAACGTTAGCTGGTAAGCAAAGATTGCATGCACCGTGCTGTCCTAATTTCCTCTCTCTAAAAATGAAAGGCAAAGCCACATTCAGGGCAAAGCTGGCTCCTAATAGAACCATCTATATCTAGGGCCTTTTATAATACACTTTAGAGGGATCGGCGTAATACGTTGTCTCTTTCCACACTTCTTACAAATATATCGAATCGTTACAAAATCTTACGTAGCTTCATCCGTTACACTATTCTAATAAAATGAAATTCGTCCTCATCCACTCTGACCATGCCATGATAAGCTAACTCCATTCAATCTCTCTAACACTGGTGCTTTCACTGATATATTCAAATCAAATAACAACCTTTATTCGATTTAGGCCCTGAGAAGCGCTTATGAATGCCAAAACTACCACAGGTTCGGAAAGTAAAGCAGTCATCGAGAAGAACTGGCAAGAAACTCGATCTGCATGTTCATTTCTTTTTTTAAGTAGATTTTTTTACACAATGGTTTAATGTTTGCATTAACATTAGTTATTAGCGGGTGTACAGAGAGGTGTGTCAGTTCCAGACATCAGCATCGCTCACATATTGATCCATCCTATAGCCTTTCGATATCGAAAACCCGTTTCACATGGTTCTTGAACAATACTGTCCGGCAATTCGAAAATATGTTTTGGGACTTCATTATAAAATCGAGGACCAGTTTGTCACTATCTTATCGATCCCAATTACACCACACATGCATCTTTACTGTGATCACCATAAGATCGGCTGTCAGGTCTATTTATGCAACGTAAATTAAGTCGCGACAAATTTCAACATAACCAAAACCAGTGTCTATATCGACTATTACTTACGATTATAAAAAAAATGAAAGCAATAATAAATGTTATTAAAAAACATTTAAGTAATTTTCCTTTCGTGTTGATATTGAAAGTTTTGTTTTCTAGTAGAGTAAAACGAAATTCAAACAAAAATGCGAAATAAATACTTCAATGAATATTTATTCTGTAATTCAAATAGATTTTTTTTATAATTCCTAATTAGCACAGTATGAAATATAAATTGGCATCATATTGTTTTCGACAAACGGTCAATAGGCATACGTGCGACAGCGGTGTGACATCGTTCTGAAATCTATATCTGTACCTCTAGCCAAGTTGTCTTTTGACGATCAATAACGTAAGGCGATAACATAAAAATGTATAAGATAATACGTGCCAAAATCAATTAATTAATGCATTTTAAACTGAAATAAAAATGAAACAACGATAGATCGAAATTAAATTAAAACTAAAACTTTCCTAGAATGATAGTAGAATAAATATCGTAAGTATATACGCCACAAATAAACTGTCTTTATACATTCGCACCTTCCTTGCCAAAGCAGTCAGACCCTCGTATCACGGCAGGTAATAATCACAAATTCCATATAACAAATAATCGATTACATTTTAAAAACTCAACCATCAAATACGCACCGATTACACCAATAAAATTATCACTATAATACCGACTGCATAAATCAAAATAATCGAAATATTATTTTTTAAATTAATTCTTGTTTCTCACTATTTCTATTTTATAACAGCCTATATAATTATTGGATATTTACAAACCGTTCACATTGAATAAAATCTTTATAAATATATATATATATATATATATAAAATATTAAAAAAAATGCATAATAAATTTTGTACTAAGTTACCACTATTATTATTATTTTCTGTGTGTGATTATTTGTATTTTTATTCTACTTTAAAATTAAAAAAAATTATATATATATATTGCAATAACATAACACACGAATTATTTAGTACGTTATTCAAAGTAAGCGCTAATAAAATCATCAACGGCGTTCGTAAATAAGTAACACCGATGCAGATGATTTCCTTCATAACTATATAAGATACAAATCTAAGGAACAGGAAATATATGCGTGCGTCCTTAAATATATAAAGTGATGTCAACTTAGGATATCCAAAACGGATTATCACGTAGAAAAACACATTCGATCATATCGTAGGCCAGGTAATTACTATATATTATAATACAAATAGGCCATTTGATTTTAAGATCAAATCACAAACAAATTCCAATTAGTAATAGTCAATTTCCGCGAACGATCAACGGACCTCTTACTGGTCAAAACACCCACAAATAACAAAATTATGATAATCATCGACATATATATATTAATAATCAGTTTCATGATCATTGAGCCTTGATTCTTTTATTCTCAGTATCTATCGTCCAATAATTCCAAAACGTTGTAATACCAATTGCGCACTAATTACCAAGTTGTTGTTGTAATACCAAATATTTTAAATCAATTCTTTAGCATGCTACTATAACTAGTTATACTTTTTCCAACCATTTATTTGACATAAGCACGCCTATAAAGTTACATAATTATTAACAGGCAATCATAGATAAAAAAATGGAACAGTTCATGGAGCCGGTTTTTTATTTCAATAATGAAGCGACACGCTTTTTAGCTCCGATATATATCATCGATCTTACATATTATGTAAATATTGTAATTTAATAAAGTGTATACATTTAATTTCTCTCTTGTCTCTTTGCGAGTGACATAAAATGGCGTCGACGCCATTTGCGATTCTCTATGACCTGCTTGATTGATATTGCCAAATAATAATCACATTTATCATAGTATAAATGGTTTATTTTAATACATCAAATATTACTCATTTAAATGATTGGGTAGGTTTATAAAATGAAAAATTGGGCGATAATAATATTTTTATCATTTTGTTAAATCGATTAAAACTTGTAAAATATTCAATAAATGGTTATAGGAGATCGAATCACTAACGCAATAGGATATTACCAATTGAGTTGTAGTCGAACTGTCAAAAATAAAATAAATGTTTGGAAAAGGTATTGTAACTTCTGTTAGGCTAAACAATACGGTAATAAATTTATATATTTATCTTATCCATATAAATACATGTATACGTATTTTACTTAATTTCTTGTGCGTATAATCGACATAAATTCTGAAAAACTAGAATTCAATAGCGAACACCGGAAAATAGTGAATATATTAAAATACAATCAGTTTCTTTACATTTTACTAGAATGTCGTATAAAACATGAATACATATTGATCTAGAAACATCGATTTAAAAATACATAGTATACGTGTACACCAATAATACACACGAGTAAAAAGTGAAATTTGTTTATGCTATTTATAATTTTTAATAATTACTTTAAATATTAAATTTTATAATACTCTCTTATAGGCATTTATAGCAAACAGTATATGTACCCGTTTTGGTATACTCATGCACCACATACAAGCAGTCATAAAAGCATAACGTGACGGGTTGAAGCAGTTTAGTGTTTACAAAAAAAAAAACTCAAACTGACACTTCAAAATTCTACACAACACTTGAATGAAGAAATTAAGTTCCTTTGTCGACATTCACATTATTACAATTGTTCAGTATTTTCGTTAAACCAAATTATTTATACATAACATCCTTAATTTGTAATAATCTAATGTCATTAAAAAATGCTCAATTTACTATATTGCAGTATTTATTATATTGTAGTGTATGTAGATTAATTAATATGTGGCTTGGAAACACATATGAGTTTCAAAAATGCTGGAGTCCCGAAATTAAATATCAGTGTCTTAATTGACCTGACTCGTTATAGAACGCTTCTAAATCTGATATCCGAATACTGTATACTAGTTGTAAGTTATATATATATATAGAAGTATTTCTTAATTTTTTTATATTATTAATTAATAAATTTAGGCCGATGACCTTGAAAAACGGTAACATTACTACGAATAAAACATTACAAATTAAAAATTATTGTAAAAAAAATATTAGACTTTATTTGATTTTTTTAAATGTATTTATAGATTGTATTGTATACATCGATAATGCTATAAAGCATTTAAAGCGCTTAAGTTAATACAGTAAAACATCATTTTATCGAATTAAGATGGAAACTTGCAAATCTTGAAAAAATGTTTCGTTCCCTTCCCTTTAAACACCAAAACCGCCATTCTCTATAAGTCGAAAGTTCTCGAAAATAACACGAATTTTTTAGCGTCTCCCTTGATGTTCAAGTTACAGAGGTTCTACTGTATTTCAAAAATGTAATCAATTTTATATTAGTAAGTTTTTAAAAATATCACACTCACCTTTGTGTAAAAATATTAAATTAAAAAATGTATAAATTTAAGTATTATTATTACACATTTATTGCATTAGACGCCACAAAATAAATAATGTCATAATTCTTTTTTTTACATTACATTTACTACAGTTTCAACTAAAGCCTTCTTTATTAAAGATTTCATATAATTTACCACAGTCGCTCCTCTTACATTTATAATAAATCCAACAAATACCGATATCATAGTACTCCTTGAATATGTCATATGAATCACTGGATAAATACTTCCGATCTTTATCCCCCATTAAATGTATCAGAACTATCGGTAATTTTCACTTATATAAAAGCGAAATATAGTGTATTTAGTGTAGAAAATCCTAGACAATTAGATAAATATTACAGAGGAAATACTTTCTTTTGAATATTCTTTAAAATACGTCTGTATCACTGTTTTAATTGTTTAACTATATCAATGTGTATAATAAAACTTTGTGTATGTACCTTCTACAATAAATGGTCCAATACCCTGTAGCGAAAGCATCGAAAACCAGATCCAAAACTATATCGCAATACGTTCATATGAAATGTCAAAAGTATTAAAAAATCTACGGAAATCAATTAATAAATCATTTAAAATGTGTAATATGTTTTCAGAAATGTTATATAACACAGTGTCGCGTAGAATCAACTCATAATAACAGAGAAATATTTTTTGAAAATGTATTATATATCGGGATAAATGTAACGGATTCTTCAGACACTTTCGAAAGAATTACACACACAAAAAAAATCCTTCACAAAACGTTAACAAGAGTATACGATGCTGTCAGAATTATACAAATATACATTATAAACCGAGGCTTACTAAAATAAATCGACACTTTATACTCTTTAACATCAATGCTTGTCAATATCGCATTAACATAAAATCGATATATAGGACAGGAGAAATATAGTTAGAGAAAGATGTTTAGTTTTGTTAAAAGCAAAAAAAAATAATTCCAGCAGGTTGTGTTTCAAATGAAAACGCACATTATAACCTATCAAATTTTAATTATTATGAATTGAATTAATTAATTATGAATATGATTTTAATAATTTAACTTAGGGGTCATTCATAAAATACGTTCTCACTTATGGTCAGAGGGTGTGTCTAAAAATCGTGACCTTTGCTATTCATAAAATAATTTTGTAAATTATACACGTTATTACAGATATTTATGAAAGTTTTATTTTTGCAAATTCTTAAAAATATTGAAATTTGGCTACTACTATTAATTGCCATATATCGTGTACGGGGGGGGGGGGGGTCAATCATTTGTGACGTGATATTGATAGTGGGGTCGCAGAAAATGCCACAGCGTGACGAAGGGGCGGTAGGGAGAGGGCTTAGACGCCGGATCTAAAAAGGTAAAAATTTTGCGTAGCGTATTAGCAATAGCCCCTTATTACAAAATCTACAGGTAATATTTCCCTTCTCAATTATTTATTAATATCTGAATTATTGAAATTTGGCTACAAGAAAGGTATACCATTTTGTTACCTTTTTTTAATGTATTACGACTAATTACTCGATCAGCTTTTTTTATGGAAAATCACCGCCACCCATGGACACCCACAACACAAGAGTAATCACAGATGCATTGCCGGCCTCTTAAGGAGAACTGGCTCTCAAGTGCAACTGCCGGAACACACCTATTGGTATTTGGCGACAGATTTTCAACTTTGGGGTGGTAGCTAGCCAAGCGGGCATTAGAAATAGCCTTACCGCCATGTTTTGGTTTTCTCACGATGTTTTCCTTCACCATAAGCTCAAGCTCATTGTAGGTGGTTGGATCCGATCTCACGTCCCATGACGCGACGTTCCTACACGCTACCACTGAGCTATCATCGCTTCATAGTTACATTGGGCCAAACTATTTCTTTGAATTATTATATTAATTTCGAATACATAATGCGCTTTGTAGGCGTCAGCTATCCGTTGAATCACTCAGCTCTCGAAAATTCAAAATCAAAAATACTTTCAGTACTATTACAAAATGTTATTATGCCGGATTTACATAAAAATTTAAACAAATCACTGGTACGTTAAGCCGAATATTTCCTTAATTAGATAGAACAAACTGGGATTGGTAACATATAAAAATAAATAGACAATATTAATGTATCGTTCGAGAAAAACGCTATCTGTCAATAATGCAATTCCCTTTCAACACTCTTTACCACAAAAAAACGTACGATGATCTCAAATGCTTATTAACTGCCGCAGAGAATTGGATGTGATAATAATTTATTCGAATAAAGAAGCAAAAATAAATTTTACGAGCATTTCCATAAGTATTGAAGATTTATATTCAATTATTTATTACGTTCTTTTATATTTTTCATTAAAAACTCGATTATGTTATTGTTATACTGTACTGTGAAGTATGCACGCTATTTTATTACCTATGTAGTATATTTCCGAACAGTTATCTAAATCGTAGCCAATGCAATGTGACGAAAACCAACAAAGGTATTGCACTGTTAAAAAAAAGCGACACACAGGACTCAAAGAAATGTATGTAATACTGATACACTACAATGTCGAAATTAAACACTGGAAATTAAAGTTTTCGGTCACAAATCATACATACATATGAAAAAATATATATCTGTGTTTCTCTTTACATCTATAGCAAATACATATCGCTATCCTTTTTCATACAGGGCAACTTTATTCATAGAAAATATGCGATAAAGTATGCTCGAAAGAGATGACAATTATTATAATCGATGAACTAAGCACTGATTATTCCTTATTTAAATACTAAAGTTACTTAACAAGTTCCCCACTGGAACTTTACACGTGTTTGTAATTAATACATATATATATATATATATATATATATATATATATATATATATATATATAATATATAAAGAAATATTTATCTCGTAAATTGTTGTCACTTAAAATTAATAATTCTTCACTGACAAGATACTCTTAGTAAAATATAAGAAAATATCTTTATACCAAGTTAAATAAAAGTATATGTATTTTTGAGTGTAGGTACGTATGCGTGTGTGATAGAAAATGTGTTTGTATGTATGTGTGTCTGTGCCTTTAGAATTGGTAGGAATTATTTATAATTAGGATACTGACATTTCCATATATATTTTTATGTCAAAATTATCAAGGCTGGAAGCGTGCGTATGTTTGTGTTAAAAAGTATAGTGTAAACTCCCTGTAACATCACTTAATTCAAATGCGCAGTCCCGTAAGAGCAGCTATATAGACTTTAAATCGTATTTCGAAGTCAAAACATTTACCAAGGTATATATATATATATATTATTTATCAACATTCTCAATTCGAAGTTAATTTCAGACACCTATAACGTCCTACGACGACCACTGTATATGAGATAAACAAAAATATATATCTAAACAAAAAAACGTTACACATGAAAGGATACGATTGCATTTGTATTAATGATGATAACTTCTAGAAGCTTCGGCGTCTTGTTTCGTTATATTGAACGCTTCCGTCTTCAGGAAATCGACGGTTTTGTATGCGGAATCCGTATCGACAACCGATAATGACTTACCGTGCATCACGTCAAATTTCTTACGGTGCGCGTCGTTTGACTGTAAAATGACAATTTTACTACCATTCACTTAATGTTATGTACATCTACTAATACTATAATCATACTATAATATAATCTACTATACTATACTATACTATACTATACTATACTATACTATAATATAATATAATCATACTAATACTATAATCTATATTGATACTAGCTGACCTGGCAGACCTTGTTCTGCTTTTCGACTAGTTAATCACATCGATTACAGCGGCATCTATCGCGTAATGATAAATCTCATTCTCTCATCGAGATAAAACGTATCACATCACTTCGAGTTGGATCAAACTGCACAAAATGTACAAATTTGATTAAAATCGGTTCAGCAGTTTAGGAGTTCATTGCAGACAAACAACGTAGTACGAATGTTTCATATATAAGGATTAAATAGCGGAAAAGTTTCTTTGAACATGCTAATCTTAGGAACTACCAATTTCAAAATTTATTTTTCTTTTCGATAGAGAAATCATTAAGGAACGCTTCAGATCATGCCACCGATAACGGGAGCAAAACAGTATCGAAAAAGTTACATTAACAGATAAAAATGATTAAATAAAATGCCAGCTAGTAATGTATAATTCGCCTTAATTTATTCTACCTGTGTGAAAGTAATCAATAGTTAACTCTCGTCAATATTTATGTTTGCTTTAAATACAACTAGATGTACATTAAACTTAATTTGTCGATTGTTCGAGTTCGAATCGAATCGGATTGAATTTTAATATGCGATTCAATTCATTCCAAGTATGCGAATAATTCGAAAACTGCCAAATTATTAGAAAAATTACGAATAATTCGCGAATCACCGAATTATCATTGCATTTTCAATTGTTTTCAATTTAAAGTTCATTACATGGTGCATCGAAATATACTATTGTCACGAACTTGCACAAAAATTTATAGCATATTTTGAAACGTTGAATTATTTATAATACTTAATTTGCTGCAAAATTATCTCTGTTTTAATCTTATTAAAAAAAACTATACTAATTATTATATGTTTTTGTATTTCATTGCTCAGTTTAAATAAAATATATATATTATTTGTAAATTTTATATTGTAATGATGAACATAAATATCTCTCATAAATTCAAAACACTAAAAAATTTGAGATTAATTAGAAAAAAACATATTTAGCAATTAATATTCGAATCGAAACGAATAATTCGCACACGCCTACTGTTAACTAATACGTACCATACGGAATGCGGCCGAAATTATCATAACATGAGGTGAAATAAAATAAATCTATGAAATATATCAAATTTTCTAGTCTAATGCTGTATCATTCTTTCACCATAAATAAGAAGATTAAATAATATGTCCCATGCGTAATCTTCTATATCTCCATCTAACATAGCAAACATTTAAACGCTAAAATAGAGAAAAGGATATTCCAGATAAATTTTTGATAAAAAAAAAATTTATATACAGTACCTTTGTAAACGTCGGCTTAGACGGATGTAGGTCGAGGTCCAAATATTGCAAGGGTTCCGTTTTAACCTCATCGTTGTGTGAGAAATGGAAACCGGCCTGGAAAATGGAAAACGCGATTTACATACACAAAAATTGACTAAGAACATGGTAATTCTTATTTACTGGTGACAAACTGGTCAACCCTTATTGCACGCCTCATAAGCGAAGCGTTGAGGTGGGTACTACTGACACTTCACGCAAAACAACTGATTTTTCAAACTTAAAATGTCTCTAGTTATTATATATTGCACTTGTAAAATAATATATACAAACACATATAAAGAAAAAAACACTATTTTTAACACTCGTAATATTTTTGATGCCATTTTTGTTATTTAAACTAGTTAAAAACTGTTAAAAAAAGTTATTTCTACTATAACGACTGAAAGTTCAGTGAAGCTGTCAAAGCCCTTACGGATAACGGCGTAAGTCAGTTCGAAAATAAAAAAGACCGAAGTACTTTACTATTAGAGTATTTTTTTTTTCTTACGCTGCAGTATAATTAGGAATACAACTCTATTACTTTCTACAGTCAGATTCGATGTGCTTTAATTGTTATTAAATACACAAAGAAAAATAAGATTGTGAGGCGTGCATTTTTTTAGACTATTTTAGATTCAATAAGACCAGTAACAATTTTTTAGATAATAGTGTTAGGTTTCACATCAAAGTCTCAACGCACATAACCGAATTTCCGGACAGTTAGTTCGAGAACCATATCAAATGGGGTTTGATGTTAGAAGGCTATATTACAGGGTGAATCAATATGTGAGCGATGGTGATGTATGGAATAAACAACCCTCTCTGTGTATCCGCTAATATCTATTGTAAATACACACATTACATCATTATGTAAGAAAATAGTACCTAAAAAATTATATAGTTGCAGATCTAGTTTCTTGTTAGTTCTTCTCGATGACTGCGTTACTTTTCGAACTTGTGGTAGTTTTGACATTAATAAGTGCCTTCTAGGGTCTAAATTGAATAAAGTTTTTTGACCTGAATCCGACTTGAATACAAGTCTCTGGGAATGAGTTTTATATTGTTTTTTTTTTTATACCCAATTTACCGTCTCTGGGTCCGCACCATTTTTAGTTAAGTGATTTTGTTGGCGTTAAAAAATTGCCGTATAATAATAGCTATGCATTACACTAAAAATTAAAAAGTGTGTGTGTTTTTTTAATATATTTTGCTTATCACACTTAATTTATTTATTTCTATAATTGCCTTGTGGTTGTAGTTTGGGCAATTATAGCTTATGTGACCTTTTGGTCACCTTGTTTTATGGCCACTATGAGTTTTTAGACATGTTTGTGGTGAACACAATAATGGGTACCCTGATATGCGTGATCTCAGCTTACCTGCGCTGTAAGTTGATGTATGTGCCCGACACTATGACTGGAGTGACGCGGCTTCAAAGCCCTATCCACGGCCGGCGGTAAGATGGGCAGATTACAATACTGCATCGACTATAAAAGAAGTATTTTTAAATGTCAAACTTTGAAATAGACCATACTGTGAACTAATAACTGTGACTATTTCTTTATAGTTAAGATTTAGCGTTAAGACCATAATCTCACCTGGTCTTAAGTGATAATACGGCCCAAGTTGGTAGACACGCTAAATCTGTAGGAGGGACTGGCTCTCAACTGCAACTATCAGAACACAGCTATTGGTATTTGGCGGCAGATTTTCAACTTGATGGTGGTAGCTACCCAGGCGGTCATTAGAAAAAGCACTACCACCATGCTATGGTTTCCTCACGATGTTTTCCTTTACCGAAAGCCGAAGTTCATTATAGGTGGATTCGAACTCACGTCCCTTGACGCGAAGTCGTACTCGCTACCACTGAGCTATTATCGCTTCAAAATAGTAACGTAATTATAGCGATGATATCTCAGTGGTAGCTTACGAACGCCGCGTCAATGGACGTGAGTTCAAATCGGTCCAATGAAATTAAAATTTCAATATAGTACATCTACAACTAAACACCTATAGGTGTGTTCCAACAGTTGCACTTGAGAGCCAGCACCTTCACTATTCTTAATGTGTCCACCATCTTGGCTCACATCGTCACTTAACATCAGCTAAAATTGTAGCCATAGAGATAATGGCTCAGCGATAGTGTGTACGGAGGCTGCGTTAAGGGACGTGATTACGTATCCACCTACAATGAGCTTGAGCTTTTGGTAAAGGAAAACATCATGGGGAAACCATAGTATGGTGATAGGGCTTTTTCTAACGCCCACTGGTGTGTTTCGGCAGATGCACTTGAAAGCCAGTCGCTCAACAGATTAAGCGTGTTCGCCAACTTAGGCCGTATCGTCACTTAAGATCAGGTGAAATTATGGCTAAAACGCTAAAAACGTATAAAAAAATCTAACAAAACATGTGAATCCAAATTTACACTGAAAACATTACAATAAGTAAGGCTCTCTGTTATTTCTAGTAGACAACAATTCGATGACAGTAATTTCCATGGACAGGCAACCTGTGTTCGGTGCGCCTCTCGAAAGTTCGTAGGGGGAATCTCTTCCAGCTCTCACCCCCCCCCCCCCCCCACCTTATGATTTCTTATGTTTACGCGAATATTACTCATCGAAATAAAACTAGTTTAAACGGATTTTATCGCGGTTATTTAAAATCAGTTTAAATTAGTTTTATTTCAATGGGACTACACCTGTTAGATAGGAAATGGAATATGAACATAGATACCGCTCCCCAGCCCTATAGGCAATGGAATAACACCGTGGCGTTTTGGTGGGTATTTCCTGTGATTCGATCGCCGGGTAAGTCCCATATACCCCTTATACATATAGAGGTAACCAATATACATTTCCCCACGTAAAAAAAATTTTCACCATCATAAACAACACAAAAACCTTCTTTTTTGTTCCAATATTAATGTATATATACCACAATTATACTCAGAGGTTCTCAAAGTGAGGGACCTATTGAAACTTCAAGCGATATTGGGGGAGGCTAAAAAAATCGTTAACGATGAAGTATTCCTATGCGGCGTTGAGCATTCAATTTTCCCTAAAGTGGGTGGTACACCAAATAGTTTGAGAAACGCTGGTCTAGATCCATCGATATAATGTTGCGTGTATCGTGGAAATACAAACACTTACTAAATTTCCATGGAAATGATCATCGTCAGCTTGTCTGGAACGACGTAATCTGGCAGGCGATGACGGTGAAACACTTTTAGACGGACAACGAGGAATGCGAAGCCACGGATTCATCTGCGACTGATAAAAAACGATTTTTAAACCTCATTAAGAAGATAACTTTCCAGCAACGACTCTGGATTAATATTTACTCAACGGTCACCATTATTTGAAGTGAAAACTTCTTTAGGCGCGTTTAGCACTTTTTGGGAAAAATCATGGAACTCGCGTCATCGTCACCGAACGCTTTCCATGAGCTATATGTATACTGTGTATATATATACATAGATATACCTCCGTGCGTTCTTACTATCTATATATATAAAATGAGTCTTTATTTTCCTTGGTCATCGCATCACGCGTGAACGGGTGGAACTATTTCTCTATTTTTTTTTTTTTTTGTCGTGTTAATTATTGTCAGTAATTCAGAGAGTTAAACATTAGAAAATTTAACGGCAATATTAATTTTACAAGCCTGTCACTAAAATGTGTCAACAATATTCATAGTTAAGACAGGACAACGTCTGTCGGGTCAGTTTGTACGTTATATCGATAAAAAGAGTATATCTCTCTTTTGTTTATAGTTTTAAGTTTTCACTTCTGCCGGCAGTCCTCATGACTGTTTGAATTTCATTTTTTTATACCTACCATCAAATTAGTAGAATGGATACCCAGATTTCGATGCACTACGAACATTCAACGTTAGTGTCATTATTTACAGAAACAAATGCATTCACAAGCATAGTTAGATAGAAAGAGATGGCAAAATACATTGATGTTTATTAAGATGACTTAAATGTAAAGTATATTTTACACTTAATTCCAAAGTAACAAAGCCGTCATGTGACGCACAGCATAATGGTTATTGCCCGCTTTTGTAACATTTTTCAATACATCTTTACTCCTATTTACGGTAGCGTGATGTTAAATAGCCAAAAGCCTTCCTGAATAATTGCTCCGTGAAATACAAAAATAATTTTTGAAATCCAATTGGTAGCTACAGCGATTACCGCGTTTAAACAAACAAACTTTACCGTTTTGTAATATTAATATAAATAAATACACACAGAGAAGCAACGAAATGTATTGTATACGCGCGCACACATAACAGAGTCGAGAGCGGTGACGGCATTAGTGATCGTCATGCCGTTTGCCGTGACGGCATTCGTATCACGTACGGATGCCTCGTCAATGGAAGGGCGTTTAAATCCACCTGCAATGAGCTTGAGCTTTCGATTAAGGACAATATCATGATAATACCATAGCATGGTGGTAACACTTTTTCTAATGTCCACATGGCTAGCTACCACCCTCAAGTTGAAAATCTGCCACCAAAAAATTATAAAAGACTTAAAAGACCGGCAATGCACATGTTGTGCATTGTTTGTTGTGTTGTGGGTGTCCATGAGTGGCGGTGATCACTTACCATCAGATGACACGCCTGCTCGTTTGCCCCATATGCGACAAAAAAATTAGCTAAACCACATCATCAACACATCAAATTGTGGCCGTAACGATTAAACCAATAAACTATAACAAAACCATTACTTACGGAATAGAAATTTTCTACGTGCACCTCGGCATGCTCAGTTATTCTGGTACCGTGGGGCATATCCCTCTGCAGCGTTTCCTTGGTCAGTGCGAACGTTTTAGGAGGCCGGGGGGGTACGGGTGGGCCTGCATATACGGGAATTATATCTAATAACTATAACAGGAGGCAACAGTACCTAAAATCGTTTATGTAAAAATGTTGTGCTTTGAGGCATTTACAATGCACCTCAAAGTGTTCGAAATCCATTTAATATAGACATTTTTAGGACTTAGTTATAAAAAACGACTGTTTCTATTTTTTTTTTTTATGATCATATTAAAATTCACACAGCTACTAAAGATACAAAAATGGAATCGGTTGCCAGTGGAGACAGAGGTAATGAACTGTTTTATCTTTGTGTTCGAGGCGAGGAGTGCGTTTAAGACAAAATGTTATGTTCGATTTAAATCAGGAGCGAAGTGTGTTGTGAAACATTCCAAAAGTTAGTCTGATTCTATGTACAAGTGTTGAAAATCAAGAGTCCGTACAAAAATAAATATTGTGTTCGATTTAAATTAAGGACGAAGTATGTTGTAAAACGTTGACTCTAATTTGCTCTTATTTTATGAACAAATGTTTTCAGACTGCGTATAAAATGAATATTGTGTACGATTTAAATTAAGGGCGAAATATATTTTAGAAACATTGATACTAATTTACTCCTGTTTTATAAAAAAACGTTTTTAAGAGAGCATATAAAAATAAGTGTTGTGATAAGTTTTATTCTGAAGTATAGCGTATAATGTGGAATTTATAATAATTTACTTCTATATTAAAAAGTGTCCGGACCGAGGAAACATATAAAAATAAGAGTTGTTATATATTTAATTTAAAAAGACAATGTATTGCGAATGTATTGTAAGTTTTTACGGTACTCTTTTTACAGAATACAGGATATGAGAATTAAACAAAAAAAGGATCATTTTTAAAATCTATATTGCAATATAAAAAATGGTATTTCATTGCAAAGACAAAACTCACCATTTTCAGAGATGCCGTTTCTCTTATTGTTGACTGCTAATTTTGTAAAAGTCTTCGCAACTGACCAGACCTCTGGAAGAACAAACCACAATCGATATCAAAGAAAATGACACAAGGACAGGTCATACATAATTATATAAAGCTACAGGAAGTGAATGTTTTTTTTTTTAGTTTTTATCATTAATCAGACAGAAGTGATAATACTGTTGCAGTACAGTCATACCTTTATCTATACATATAATAAAACTGTTACTAATTTTAAGTCAATATATAGATGATATGCTATTTTTTTCTTAATCATGATTCGCGTGCACCTTGTTAGAAATATATAGTAATTATTGAGCTTATATCAGTATATAGAATCTGTGTTAATAAAAAATACATGGTACATTCTCTCAACATAACATAAGATAAAAATGAATTCCAGTCCACGTCTAAGAAGTCGAGGGAAGAGCCAATATGTTTATAAGCTCACAGGGTTGTAAAAGTTAACAATATTTTAGTACTTACGTATATTGGATTGGCTCGCATTAAGCGATTTGCACTCGTCGTCGCTCACGTTTGATTCGTTTTCAGAAAATTCCGCATTCAGCCTAATTTGTGCTTGATTTAGACATAACGGATTTTTTGTATCAGCAAGGCCACGCTGTTCGAAGGGAAACGAATTTTCGCCATCCTGAAATACATGATACGTTTAAGCGGAAATTAATTTCATTTTAAATCAAGTATTTTAAGACCACACGAATCCAACGGAACCTCGAAACATGAGATAGTCGTTTCACTTTATCACCTAGGGACTAACGTCCCTAAGTATAAAAAGTAATAAGTCTCTAATTGCGTGTAACATAAAAGTACGCAAATCGTGATCTATTTATTTTTAATTATGTAGAAAGCATTTACAAAACTTTCTTATACTTCGGAGTTTTTAGACTCTACTACAGTTTACTATCGACAACGGCGTGAAAAGTAACCTAAGCAGGCCAGCATTACAGCAGTAACTGGCAGTGAATTTTAATTCATTGTCAATCGCCGCTGTACTGTCAATTGTACTGTACTTAACATCAGATGTAGTGTAGACATTTTGCTGTACGACATAAAAAAAATGCAGAAACTTGGACGTGCTAAAGTAAGAAAACCATTACCTGAACTCTGACTCCTGTAATGCACTCCGATATCGGTATGTAAGGACCGGTTGTGTCAGCGTTGTCATAATGGCTATTCGACGCGCTTAAAGAGCTGTTGTTCTGATAAGTTACTGAAAAGAGAACACCTGACTCATTGTATCTTATATGTTTACATTTATCAAATATATAGTCGTAATATAATACTAAAAAACACGAATCAACGCGTATCCTTTTAAATCTACTGGAAAAACATGAACGTGGCGTTCAGGTTAATATCGACTTGAATTCAAGGACGACATGTCATTACTCTTTCCTATGGGGGCAAAGTAGTAAACAATGTTTCGGAGAAAGAAGTTGCGGGCGCCAGCTATTTTTAAATAAAATTACAAGCCACAACAACTGAAAGTATTTGTTTTCATTCGATATACTCCTACTCGGGTTAACTATAACATCGTAAAAGAAAAAGAACGACGGTAGAGCTGCTCAGCAAATGTTAGTTTCGCATTGCAATGTATATAATTTTACGAAACTATCGAAAATCCTGTAAACGCCAGCAACAGAGTAAATACAAAAAAAAAACTACAACTCAAAAATAAAATGCATAAAAAAAAAGAAGAAAAAACACCTATTCGTTTATTAAAAGCGCATGTCACACGTACCAAATAAATCATATTAATAATGACTTAAGTAAATAACAAATCCAAGAACGCGGTTTGTCAATAATATCGACAGAATGTTTGTTTGTGGCGTATGTGTGTTGCAAATGGGCCCAGGGTCAGTACAAAAAGAGTAGAGCTCTCCTACTCTGAGTTTCACGCGACGCCCTAAGTGTTATGAATGCACAGCGCTTACGTATTCAAAGTAATTCTATTTTTGGTAGATAAATTAAATAAACATGAAACAAAAACACATATATAAAGCGCAAAATTATATAAATATATTTCAGTGAAATAACAAAGTGACACACAGCGAAAAAAAATATTAACAAAACCATTTCAGATTCTGGGACACACTCTAAAGAGAAGTAAATTATTAATTGACTAGCTATATCCGCGACTCCGTTCACGTGGTACTAAAATATTTTTTAATCATTTTTATTTAAAAAAAATATATAGCCTATGTTACTCAGAGCTAAAGTAGCATACTAATGGTGAAAGAATTTTTGAAATCGGTCCAGTTGTGCGTAAGTTTATTCGTTACAAATAAAAATACAAATCTTTCCTCTTTATAATATTAGTATAGATTATTTTGTTCCCGATGAAGAAAGACATCTTGGTATACCAAACGTCCAAGAATTGCATTTCGTATGGTTAGCTATCGCAGAATCAGATCAGTTGAAAATCTATAACCAAATGTCCACAGACTTCTTCCGCTAGTTTTTTCTTACTTTTCCGTGTCAAGTGATGTAAAATAATGATATGGCCAGAAATGACAACACGCCCAGCCTAGAGACGCCGGCTGTCAACGACAGCTTTTCAACTCGAGGGTGGTAGCAAATCAGACGGGCATTAGAAAATGCCCCATCACCAAGCTATGATTTCATCATGCTTTTTTATTAATCGAACCTACGTCGATGGAAACCGTGTGTCTTTACTGCATTCAATGAGCACTTAATACCTCAATCATCGTTGTATAATCGTTTTTAATTTAGGTTCAAATAAAGTCTAATGCTAATTTAAGAACGGAAATTTTGAAATGCTGATTCCACATTTTTTTGTGTGACGCTCGTTCGACCTGAGGACCCTTTTTTACGTACTCCCATTTACCTTTAATATATAAAAAACGTTAACTTCTTATCAAACTTGATAAAAAGAAATCTATTGATTTCTTGTATTTATAAACGGCTAATTAATAATATGTAACGATATATTTTGTTTTTCAATAAAACAATTGTAATAAAAAGCAAAATATAATAAAAAAATATATTTTAAAATAAATGACTCCCTAAGAGTCGCAACGTTGTTTAAAAAAAACTAAATTGACTTTCCTTTACCTAAAACATTTGCGGAATCTTCAGTGGCTCTCAAACCGCACACTCGGCAAATTGCATCGACCCACTGTTCCATCTCTGCCTCGCAGTCAGCCTCTAAGTGGTAAGTCCTCGACTGCGTCTGTATCGTGAACACTGAACCACGAAGTTTTGGATCCAACGCACCGTTACCAGACCTTTCCATATGAAGGCCTGCATCAACCTGCAAAAGGTAGTAATGACTTATTTCAAAAAACCTTTGTACATCGTTGCTATGCCTAGCGTAACTCTTTTTGTTTAACCAGAACCAATTGGCCCGGTAAATCTCTTCTACGCATAAAAGTTTGCTTGAACACGTTAAGCTTAGAAATTACCAATCGGATTTCAAAAATTACTTTTTTTTGCGTGTAGTTAGGTAAATACTATTTAACATTACGCTACCGCCGATAAGAGGAAAACTGTATTGAAATAAGTTACATACACATAGTAGGTGCTAACAGCTTTTCTTATTTTTGCTAATAAGGTGGCGGAGAGGGCCAAAAACAATTAAAATTCTGCTAACGTAATTCTTGAATGATCCCTAAGGGTAAAAAGATGATGAACCAAAACACAATAGTAAGAATCCCTGTACACTTTCCTTAACAACCTATACCCATAAAAATAAACAACCTAAGTAGCAATAGAAGGGTCTAGAAGCTACAGCCCGTTATTATTATTTTCACAGCGTATGATTATGAATCTGACTTGTAGTAAAAATTGAGCACCTATTGGAAAAAAAATACTCACCGTACGGACTTCTTACGTAATATTATAATTAAATTTTGATTTTTATTATTATTTTTATGTCAAGACTTATTAGAAGATAATACAGTATACTTATTTGGATGTACAATAGCAACTAATGTCCCGCTGTTTGTAATATGTACTGATCGCGAACATCAAAGACACACTTATATGTGTTACTTAATCTCACCGCATTTTCATGCATATCTTTGAAATTTTATAATGAAGTAATATGAAACATCTAGTGAGAAATATTTTCACAACTAGGATAGAAGTAATAGGGATGGTACAATAAACGGCGACTTTTACGATATATCGATACTCCCATTTTTTTGTTCGTATGCTTTAAGTGGAGTTTCACGATACGCATAAAAAGCTTTACACAAATTGCCTCGTGAATACTAAAAATAGCAACTGAAAATATGATCGAAACTAAAGAAGTTGTTAAAGAATAAAGTGCGTTAAAGAATTTTCACTTGATCCCAAAAGATGCCTTAAATTGGGTAGCAACAAAGTATTAAAGTTTTTGCAACCTCGATAAGTCGATAACTTTACCTAATATCGTCCATCTCACATTTCTCAGTCCATAAGTAGATGAAATAAAGTAAGGAAAATATTTTGCTTGTTCTACATGTTATACATCAAAGGAATGCTTACTACCACTGTTTTTAATTATATATAACATCAAATAATAATAATAATAACAATGGCTCCCTTGGAGTGTGTACAGACGCCGTGTCAATGGACGTGAGTTCAAAACTCTGCAATGAGTCTTGAGCTTTCAGTGAAAAAAAAATACATTGTGATGAAACTATGACATGTGGTATGGCTTTTTCTAAAACTCCACAGTTAATTACCATCTTCAAATTAAAAATCTGCCACTAAATACCCTATAAGTGTGTACCAGCTATTGCACTTGAGAGTAAGTCCTTCCACTAGGCATAACGTGTCCACTATCTTGGGCTACATCGTCTCTTAACATCAGATGAGATAGCAGTTGAAATGCTAAACTGTAAAGCATAAAAAGAATACAATGAAATATTAGATTTTACGGGCCTGTATTTCTGATATAACACAATACTAAATATGATTTTTGGATTGGTAAAAATTTATAATATAGAGTTGCTGACTTAAAAATAAATTACATAAGCATAACTAATATTAAAATATAGTAACTTATCAACATTTTAGGTACATAATAAGGACTAGAAGCAATGCTAAATGGTAGCCAGTTTATCTCATTCAATGGGTCTATATATATATATATATATATATATATATATATATATATGGAATATAATATGAATTTAATTTGATGTTTACTTGTAACTTATAATGACGTTGTTCTATGTGTAGTCTGCAATACAATAACATATGATTAATCATATTTGATATATTGAAATGGATGATAAAATCTGATAAAAAAACTGTCATAATTGAGTGTTAAATAAATATGAATTTCGTTGATTCATCAATCACCTAAGCTGAGTATCAGAACCCATATAGACTGTGTATTGCATAGAATTTTATAAAAGCTATGCAATCCATAGAATTTAGCAATGTACGATGATACCTTTAACAGTGATCAAAGATGTTTCTGGAACATTTGTTGCTCAAATAAAGGATATTGGATCTTTAGAACAAGTGTGAATATCTCACCAATATGGTTTTATAAAAATATCTTACATTCATAAAACTATATATATCTGATATTAAATACCAAAAAGACAGCACTATCTGACAAATGTATTAGGATTGCACAGAAAAAAAGGTAACATTCATTTTTAAGAATATAATATTCATTTTTATGTATATAGTAAATTTTATTTATATATATTTTATAAATCTAGTGTTTGACCACTCTGAAACCTCATGTAAAGTGAAATAGTGGCCCAAGACAGTGGACACACAAAGCCTAGCGAAGGGACTGGTTCTTAAATGCAGCGACAACACATATACGTATTTAGTGACTTATTTTTAATTTGAGAGTGGTTATTTGCTCTACCACATCATATCATGGTTTCAATGCATCATTTTTCTTCACCAAAACCCCAGGTTCATTTTGCAGCTATTAACATACACTCACATACAGACATTAAGGTCATAAACACTGCCACCATCATAGCTAAAATGTTTTAAATAGTGTGGTAAATTTTATTTTTAATGGAAATTTTTATAACGCTAAACATTTAATGAGAAACATGATATTTGAGAAAGTATATACAAAGACAAGCAGTACTGTTTCAAAACAGCAGTTATTTATATAATTAAATATTAATGTTATGCAATTATATACCTTATTCATAACATATTCATATATAACTAAGCTTTTATAAAATAAAGTTTTTTTTTTTAATTACAACAAACATAAATCATTGATTTTGGTCATCATAATATTTATGTATGCTATATATCAAAGAAATGTAACATTTATATTAAATTTAATTACAATCTGTTGAAGAATTTTAGACAAATCATTAACAAATTTGCTTTTTCTATTAGACAATTAAGAAAAATGAAATAATCATGAAATTTGAATATATTTTTTGTATATGATATAAAAAATTCAATCCAATAACTTAAAATTATAAACTTCAATATATCAAAATATAAATCTTTTTTTTGTTTTATTTCATATATACTAAACAAGATCAAACAAAAGGTAGTTTTTAGAAATGATAACATTTATAAAGATGTGACCAGAAAGAGGGCAGATAAATTTTAAACAGTTTTATTTTTTAAATAGAGCACCTCTTTGTACTTTTTTGGCCTTCATCATATTGTATCATTTCAAAGAGAATACAAACAGCATTTTTAATAAATCTTCATATACATCTATGTAGAAATATTATTTAGAAATTACATTTTACTTTTTGTGTAATAATTATTACACGTAAATAATAAAATTGCAAATATAGTTAAATATAATAGCAATTATCAACTTGATAAAAATAAACTTTTTAATGCACACCTTTGACATTACTACCTTGAAATTATTGAAAGTAAATACTATATGATGTAAGTACCTGCTCGCATAAATCCAAGTTGATAGTACCCTTGAGCCTTCTGCAATTCCGGTCTGCATAATAATCTAAAAAATACTGGCCAGGAAGTTCACCAGACTGTCGTAAGGCGAACCATCTTCTACGCCATTTCTAGTAAAAATAAATTTCCAGATGTTACAATACATTAACGGTAAATAATTTAACGAAATTTCAATAAATGTTTTGTTGGAACACTGTTTGATTGTAATGTACATTCATAAAATTCTGTCAACAAAGACATAATAACTATCAATATTATCGCTTACCGTTCGCCAAATGCGTTTTGTAGGTGGTGATTTAGTCAACCAACCCTCGAACACTATATTTCTAGACATAATTGTTGCGGTTCGATTTTAACAAACACCATATGAGTCACTAAAACTTATTTGTACTTCGCCCATTTTTCCTTCTCCAACAAATCGCACTCGAGTTGACTATTGTTATTTTTTTTTTATTTTCTATGACGAACGTAGTGTGACCAACAGTAAATTACCGAAACCATAATATGTGCAGCTTAACTTAAATAACAATAATGTATTTTAACCGGACTAAAAATGTAAAAGAAATTGAATTACTGATGTTATTTAATTTTTTAATAAAACGCTATAAGTACAACAATCTAATTACGTGCTAATATTTGTAAAATTACTAGCCTTGTTTACAATGTAACTTCTAAAAATGTATAATAAGTTGGATAATTTTAGAAATACCATAACGAGTTACTTAAGTTATAAATTGATGATTAAATTCACGTTAATAATTTAAAACGAGAGCTCGTACTTACAGAGTAATTTACAGTCCAAATGTAAATGCTTGAATGATTTAAAATCAAAAAAGAACTAAGCGCAAGCTTGACTCGCACTTCGTGAAAATAACCTTACAATGTATATACTAAAACAATTGTACTTTTTATTCAGTTCGCTATATTTAACATGAGCTCAGCTCGCCACTGCCTAGTTATTATTATTTGTAGGGCTTTATTGTATAGAGTATTCATTACAACCACGCCTTGCTTAAAACTTGTCAGTAAACATAATTGTTAATACATTAAAACTAAACGTTTCAAATACATGTTGTTTATTTAGGAACGCTTAATTTTTTCCCCTATTAAGAAAACTAAATTACCCATGACTTTTTTGGGTGGTAAACCTTATATTTCGTATAATTTTAAGTACCTGTTTTAAATTGTGATTACAGTATTATTTTAGACGGTGTAGCTTTTATTATCATAATTTTATATACACCTAGTGAAGTTAAGTCAAATTGTTATAATGTATGTATATATAAATTATATTATTGCAAATTATAACTTTCATTTCATGTCCCCTAAGGAATCCATTATTTTAAAAGAAAATAGTAATATATTTGTTAATCCACAATATTAGTTATTTCCGTAACAAACCTAATAATATCTGCCTAGTAGATTCAGAGTAATACGTATACAGGAGGACAGCTAAATAAAAATAAAGATAGATAAAAAAATAATTTATGCTACTTATTTTTACTTTTCTTGTCGATTACAACGTATTGGCTCAGTTACAATTTTATATTGGAATATATATAGTTATATTTTTACTATGATAGGAGTTAGTAATGTTCTGAGCTAAAATCATACAGTTACCATAGTATCTCTTCCTTTGTATTATTTTATGTTAGTAAATCCCTATAGGGGTCATTTAAGTATTACGTAAAGTATTTTTTTAAGATTTTTAAACTCCCCCTACGTAACGCTTCGTAACATTTTTCTGTAACAACCCCCCTTTGTCAAAGGTTACGTAACACCCAAGTGTCCATTATTACTTAAAAGTCATAATTATGTTTTACCTTTTTCTACCAATAAACTCCCAAAATAACGTAATATAACATAAATATAAATAACTTAACGTTTTACCAGACCCCCCTCCCGCCCAAATTGCTATACCTAAAGCTTGAACGGACCCTATATCGAGAAAAAAATAATCTATACTAAGAAATTATTTAAATTTTATCAATAATAAAAACTATGCATATTTGATAAAGTTTATCAAGATTAGGGTTATATCTGTGTATTAGTTTTCATAATTCAAATTATTTTTTACATATTATGTGATACTGAAATTGGTAAAAATATAGTGCTTGTTTAGATTTGTAAAAATATATGTTTAAAATATACATGTTGATATATTTTGAAGTTTTACCTTTATTTAACTGATAATGCTGACTGTAACGAAATTTAAATATACAAATTTAATACGAAATTTCTATGATATTACACAAAAAATATAACAAATGTTCATACTGATAGATGCTTAGTCTTATATATAAGTGTTATCCATATATACAGACAATTATTACTTGATATTCGTATAGGTACTATTAATCCTGGTCACATTGACCCATCGGTACCAATCGGTACTTTTATACACCAGTGCACAGTTATAGAGAGTAGAGACAAGGGGCACCGACTCATATGGGCGGAAAGTTGAAAAAGTGTCAAGCTGCATACTGAAAATAGAGATTCCAGTACCTGCCACAATAGCGCGGGCGTTCTATATGAGCATAACTGTTGTCAATGTTACCAGATAAAAATTTCAAAGCACCGTGTAAGCAGACTAAAATTGTCGTGTTTTAAGTATAATAAATAACCTTGAATTTATTTTTTAATTTCAGCGTATTATAAAAACAAACAGCATATTATGAACATTTTTTGGTATTTTACTCGTTTTTTTAATTACTCCATAACATCCACCTCTCGGTCATAAATAGAAGAAGTCATTTTGTTAATCATATCATTTGATGGTGAAAGATCAACCAACTTTCCATTTCGATGAATACATTTTTGAGCCAAATTGTTTCCTTTAATAGTTTTTTTTTATCAGTCTATTTGGTTTCTATGTTTTAGTATAATTAAAAACCTCTCACATGCAGTTTTGGAGTGAATGGAGTAAAAATACCGTTGAAAACAACACGGTAATAGAATTTACCTTTAAACCGTGTTTTGATCAAAAATACCGTAAATCTACGATAATTACCGTGTACCTGGTAATACTGGTTCTTGTAGACGGAGTGAAGTTTGGTGAATTTGATAATATATATTCATTGAATACATATCTATTTAATCTGCTTGTTAATTTATTTTACATTTACATCTTATTTATAAAATCGCATAACATGGTATCCTTCTTTTAACAAATAAATTTTTAACAAGTTAAAATAAATAAATTTTTTACCAAGTTGAAATTGGTAGGTCCTTGTTTATTTCTCTGTCATATTCTAATTACTTTTGGCGCTTCCTTTAAAATGTATCCTAGGCCACCGCAGCGCCACCCTTATTGGACAAATTTTTACAGACACAATTTGATATACAGGGATGGTGCTCCTTGTCTATGTTTTTGTCTCTAATCTCCATAACCACAGCTTAATAAAATCTTACAGATTAAAAAATTATAAAATGACAAGTTCCTTTCATGGAAAATATTTTCAAATATGAAACATAAAAATATAAGATACAATTGTTCATTACCCTATTTTTCAGTTGGACTTATTTTTTATTTTATTAAAATTTAAATGATTGATAAAAAAGCAGTTTTGCTGCTCCGTCTCCTACCCATCACCCATCCACAATAACATTCAATAAAAGTGAAGACTTTGGTTTGCGCAAAGTACGTCAATAATAGCTTAAACGGAGGTTTGACTACTTCGGCAGACTTGCGCTGGTATTCATCTTAGATAATTGATATCTGAGCTCGCCGTAAAGCCGAGAGTTTGGTCGAAAAAGAAAATCATAAAGGAAAGATTTATAATCTATGTAACTGTGAAAAACGGATTTACAAATGAACGTACTAAAACTAGATCTTTTATTTACTGCTCGTAAAATGCTATAATAGCAGTAACATCGATATGTTCTGCTAAAACGTAACTCTTTTATTAATTTAGTCAACTATTACTTATTAGTAACTTAAAGCCTAAATAGTACAAACACAAGATTTCATTACGCTTCATCAGAGAATTAAACAACCATGAACGGATATATAATGCGTATTTTAAGATTCTTTTATTATATCATGACATTTCAAAAACTTTTTAGTGTTCGTAGTTACAAGTTTTTTAATTACAACTACTAAGGTGTTAATAAAAAATCACCCAACGTAACACGTCGTCAGTATTTTACAAATTCTGGGTTGCCTTATTCTCAAAGTCTTGATTTGCCGTATTTACGAAAATATTATAACGTCGTGTTTCTATAAACAATAAATACGGGGCTTATAGGGGGAGAGGGATAGAAGCAAGTACTTTTCTATGGAGGTTTATATACCATTATATGGTTAAAAAAGATAATATTAAATATATGGGAAAAAAAGTACGGCAAAATGATTGACATGTAAATTAGAACTTAAAAAAATGTCAAAATTTTAAATGATTATTCGAGCATAACTTTCCTTTTATAGGTCTAAAATTAATGTCAAAACTTTTTTTCGTATATGTGTGTAATACAGATAAATCTTAATTTTAAAATGTTTTTATCATGAAATATCTATGTTTACATTGATATATACTTAGATTTACACAATGGTGAATCAGTCGCATCCATTAGATCCGCGAAGTAATGTGTCTAAATTCA
Source organism: Actias luna (assembly GCA_039707435.1). Lineage (NCBI taxonomy): Eukaryota > Metazoa > Arthropoda > Insecta > Lepidoptera > Saturniidae > Actias > Actias luna. Next base: position 17,571,813 of record JAZHAC010000001.1, on the reverse strand, counting down.
CTGGATATGATCCTGATAAGTAAGTAAAATTCAGTTTAAGGCAATCTTATTAGCGGTTTTATAATTGGTAATTGATTGTGTAACTCCATTTATCAGTTCAGTGAAAAATTGTACATTTTCATTTCTTCCGCTAACCGGACAAAGGGTATTCCCGGTGTTACACATATTTACCCACAGGTCCCACGTCTTGCCCGAGTTGAGAGATGTTCAATAACTGACAACATAATTGAAAACGCGCTGTGACTGAATTTCAAACTATACATTTAAAAATAGATGTTTGACTATATGAAACTGCTAAAACATATTTCATTAAAATTACTTTTCTTTCACTCCTTATTTCAGATACGCGCTGGACAAGGTGTCATTAACAGTGCTGACTGATGAAAGCCTCACGCCCGGGAAGCCGCCATGTTTGACGCAGAAGAGCATAGGAAAATTTCTGCAACCGCTTACGAGAGAACTAGTGGAGGTTCCGCCGAGGTAATCAGTTATAGTAACGTTTCTAGTTTTTAATGTCAAGATTTCATGTTTATTTCTTGACCTAAGTTTATTTTCATATTTTATTTCATACTGCTGTGATTCTTAACCACTATTAAGTTACTGTACAACCGAAAGTGATTACACTCGAAGCCTAAAGACTTCCTTATGATGAAATATATTTGTTAACACCTAACTGCTGCAAGTAAAATCGTAAACCTTCATTTGGTGTTTCAATGATGTTTCCGCCGGTGCGTGGCAGGTCTTTCTCGACCCTCCAGCACTAGGGTAGATTAAAATGCTATACCTTTGCGAAAATATGATGTATACAATTTTTTTTTTATTGTATCCTTATAATAATCTTGAACCCAACCTCCTTAGGTTCAATTCGCCCCGGGAGCTACCTACCAGGACATGAGAAATACACCAGGAAAAGCAGTAGGCCGATATCGACCTGAACAGCACTAGGAAGGATTTTTAGTAGTGATGGGGCAGATAAAAATAAGGGGATATCGAAATTAAAACAGAATTATCGTAAAAGAAATGAAAATTGATTTTTATTTGCTTATGCCTCTCTTTAAAACACGTTACGCAAAGGTTTTGGTTGCATATCCTGCAATTTTTTATTCTTATTTTTTAACTTTGTTTTTTGTTTGGGTACAAGTTAGGTAAAGTACAAGTAAAGACTCTCGTAGCACCCTGCACAATATCTCCGTTTAGCGCTCATCCCAAGGATATAATCATTGTCTTAAGGATTTACTTGATTTTCTGAAATGATGTTTTTTTTTAATTCCGTGGGATTTATTTACCATATGAGTTTTACCACAGGACTTACTGTTGGGGATTAATAAATAAGTACACAATTGAAGTAAAAAAGATAAGATAAAACGCTTTGAACTATAAAATGAGGCAGTTTTTGATAAATACTAAGTCACGTCGGCATAGTGTAAGACGTAGTTTTTTTTTATGCCGCACCTTTTTGTCCGCAGAGTTCTATTTTAACTTTTCCATTTCATTCATTGTATTTTTCATTTATTGGCATTATTGCTTGCCATCGTTGATTATATCGAACGAACGCTACGTCAGATAGCATAACACTAACTGGTGGGCCAAGTGGTCTGTGCGCCATCACATCGTGCTTAATCAGTTCATGGTGTATTCATAACATTGCAATTTGTTGACAGACCGACCATAGACGAGGTTCCAGATGCAGTTATCGATCGAATGGTTTACAGGGATAAAGCTTTCTGGGTGGACAAGCCTGGAGCAAACGCCTACGTATTACACGACGCATATTATAATTATGGGATGACCACGGAACAATCTTTGCCTAGTATCTGACGCTTTTATTTTTATTAAACTAAACATTATTTAATACCTTTTGCCCGTTTTTGTAACTTGATTCAATACAGCTTGGCTCCTAATAGTGGTAGCGTATTGTTAAAAACCCAGTCTTTCTCAATGACTGCGTTGTCAAGGACTTTTTTTTTAATCATACTGGTTGTTCCTAAACTATACCGATCTACCTTTCAAAGAAACAAACTATTGCACCTTATAATATTAATCAACTTTACTTTACTTGATCTATGTAACGGAATTTGTCGACAAAATTTGGACCAACTTAGAGCTATCTGATTGATTTTAATATCTGCACGCATGTCAAGAGCCATTAAGCATACAATAAAATCATGACTAATTTTTATATTCTTATCAAGATCCTAAAAATAAACACATTTTCCTTAGCTTAATTTATAAAACAATATTACTATGATAATATCATTAACATCTTAACGAATCCGATTTTGAACGCGAGTTCGAATCCTTGCAATGATCTTGAGCTTTTAGTGAAAAAAAATATCCTGATGAAACCATATTATGATGGTAGGGATTTTTCTAATTCCCAACTAATTAGCTACCACCCTGAAGTTGCAAATCTACCTCTAAATAATTATAGGAAGTCCTTGCACTAGGTTTAGCGTGTCCACCTTCTAGGGCCACATCGTTACTTAACATTACGTGAGGTTGTGACCAAAACGGTAAACCTATAATGTATAAATAAATGAAAACATGTTAGAATTGCTGACATGTGTACATACTTACGATATACTAAATACGCTTGAATCACGGGATTTAGTTTTGAGATATGTGATTTGATTACTCTACAATCTTAGATCTGTTGCAGTCCGACCTCTGCCGGTCTATAACCAGTATTCAAGTGTATTCGCGACAACCATATCCATAGTGATAAGTCTGACACAGTGCCTCTGTTTTGGTTTTCACGCTTAGGTGTTATCCAAAGCATATTTAGCTACCGAAAGCTTAAAGAGCAACATTACAGCGACAACGTCTGAACGATCTCTTATCTCTGCCAATCTCGTGCCAATCGTGACAAACTGATCACCCCATATTCCAGTACAGTAAAAGATTTTTGTGCAAGTGTTGGGTTATCTCATTTTATTAGGTTATTAATGGTAAGTCCCAAATCATATTACTGATTTACCAGATAGTGAGTTCAAGTATCATGACAAGCTGGTTTTAATGTATAGAGGCTGTTACAGAGTGCACCAATATGTGACCGATAGTGATGCTTGGAATTGACACCCCTCTCTGTGGATCCGCTAAAACCTATTGTAAATGTATTTAAACTGTTATCTTTTTTAAGTATGTATCTACTTAAAAAAAGTATAACCACATCTAGGTTCTTGCCGGTTGTTATCGATGACTAGATTATTTTTTGAGCCGGTCGTAGTTTTGACGTTCATAGCGCATTCCCAGGGTTTAAATTGTATAAAGTTTTTTTGATTTTGATTCTGGTCGTAGTTGTTCATGGACTATACTGGCTGAACATCAGATTACAGAAAAATTACAGATCGCCAAGCTGTGTTCCCACGTTCGTACCAGTACGACCTTGACTGCGTGAGATATCGACGTCAGCATGCATGTGACGGCTTAAACGACCGTGAAAGAAAGGTCTCTATATTATTTTATTATTTATTTGAATCGAAAAACTACATAGCCTAGAATCATCTACGAAAGTTTTCGCTTTAAATGGTCAAAGTCTCACCTAGTGACGATTTAAAATGCGCCGCCTGTAGGCTGTATTAAAATACGTCTATACTACATTACTGTACAAAATTAAAAGATGATACCCCGTATTTAATGACGCCAAAAAAATCATACCTTCCAAAATTTTCCGCTAAAGATCCACCTAGAAATCCGCAGCTAATTTCATATTGATAAGTACAGTAGTTTCGACAAGATTTGGTCTTTTTTTAATATGATTAAAATATATGTATACTTTTCGCATATACTTGGATAAGCATACCTGAGGCTCATCTGGTGCAAACCAAAAATACCTACAAAAAATATCCACGGCGACCCTATATTTCTCCCGTATTTCCGGAGACCGGGAGAAGCTTCGATATGATTTCTAGTCTTCAAATTATTATCTGGTTAATTGGCTTGTTCAGTCCCTAACTCGATGTCGCGTTTACAGATAGGGTTACTTAATGCGGTTAAAATTGTCTTATTTCTCAAGTTATACTAATCTGTACATTCACAAATGATCATTGGATGGGCGCTTTTGAGTTTGAAGTAAAAGTACATCATGACACTGGATTTTTATTTATAAGAATTGCTTTATTTATTTATTCTATACTAGCTTTTAGACGTCGCGACTTTGTCCACGTTATACAGTTACTTTAGGCAGCATCTAATGATTTTAAGGACACTTCTCTAGCTAATAACACACATACAAACTTTCATCCTCTATTTCATCCCCACGTAGGTAAAAATTTCAAAACGGCTGGAACAAATGTTTATTTTTTTCCTATCAAGTACCCAAATACAAAGTTTCATGATTTTATCTTGGTCAATAACGATCTTTCATGCAAACTATCATACTCTATTTTAACCATTTCAAGTCTATGTCCTTCCACGAGGTCTAGGCTATTTCTGTACCGAATTTCACCACAACCGGTTAAGTAGTTTACGTGTGAAAGCGACAGACAGACAGAGTTACTTTCGCATTTATGATATTAATAGCTTTTACCCGCGGCTTTGCTCGCATTAATATTGATTTTGTCATACCATTCTCATTATACCCGCTATTTTACATAAATTATATCTTTTATATATGTAATATTTATATTTTATTTGGCGATAATGGCTTACACATAAAAGATAAATATATGCTGTCTCGGTCCTTTTTTTGTAAGACTATTTAAGATAAACATTTCCATCATACATTATATAAGTGTAACCCTAACGTTTTTTGCAGCGCACGCTAGAACAGCTCACACATGATAGAATTTTTTCATACCTATTTGACACTTATCGTTATATTTTGGACATTTCACTCAATATCTTTATAAATTATAGCCCGTGTATAATTCTGGTGCTCAAGTTATATTATTGTAACGTGTCATTAAATCTATTCAGTAGTTTTTGCATGAAAGAGTAACAAACATCCATACATCCATACTTACAAACTTTCTCGTTTGTAATATTATAGTAAGCATTATAGCTTTATACTTTGCTCTATTTATTGCTTAAATTCGTCCGTCATTCGTGTTTGCAAACCAGAGGTAGTTGTTCTAATCAGAACAATATAAAAGAAAGGAGTGTTGGGTTTACAATAATTTGAACCGTTGACATGCACTGCGACATTCGATGCGGGCGCTTTCAAATACAATCACTCCACTGAACGTGTTCGAAATGACTTAACATTTAGCAAATAAACCTGTGAAAAAAACGTTTAACCAAGAAATAAATTAGAATATTGAATATATTGCATAAGTTAAGACAAGCTACGGAAAAATATAATTTATATTTTTTTTGATGAAATGATGAAATATGATTAAATCATTAATGTCACGTAAAGAACATATATAAATTCACGGTATTTCTGTCTATTTCAAAGATTTTTTTTTTATATATTTTTTATATGTACAATATTAATTTTAAATTGTTTTATAATTTACATAAATTTGATGTTCTCCTTATTTTTCAAGTTACTATTTAATTCAAAATCAGCTACAGTTTAAATTTAGTTATTATACAATTTTACTAAGTATATTTCAAGCATTACATTGAGACACTAACCAAAACATCGCCAGTGTAGTTACAATTCTTAGATATTCTTGTAATTCAATAGAAAACCAATCAGGTAAAAAATGCTTAATGAAATTGAAAATACATTTAATATACTCCATAGTTTTGGTTTACAGGCACCGGTTGGTAAACATTGTCGCGATTGTAGAAAACGGCACAAGTTCGATCTAACTCCATCTCAAGAGGCAAGTGCTGAAGACCCTGGGCAAAAACGGTGGAGATATTACCCTGACCTTACGAATAAGATGTCATCGCAAGAACTTCGTAAATTGATGGAGGAGTTAGTTTTCTATTGACTACTCCTAAAATGATTGATTTCGTTTTATTTAAATACATTACTTATCACAATATATCTGAATGTAATCTTCATACACCAGCCGTATAGAGGTCCCATTGTTTTTTAATTTGTCTGTCTGCCCCCTATAAGCGCATCACTCTCTTTTTATCAGATTTCAGTAACAATTGACATAGTGATAACTTATATTTAAGATGAATACTTGTAATACTGAATTAGAATACTTTTTGTTAAGAGTTGTGCTGCGATGTAATAATGTAAGATGTTCACACCTGCATTGATATTTCACACTTTTAGGAACTCATGCTATAAAATTTATGCAATATATGTGAATATGTCGATGTTGTGACAATAAATCAATAAATACTTTTTGTCTCATAAAGCAAAAACACTGATAGCAGACACTAAAATCATTTGCACGATGACAATTAAACTTGACACCTGTATGATTATTTTTTGTGTTATTATTGAATGCGACAGATGATTCTGTGGTTACGGCATTGACAACTGAAAAAGGTCGAGAAATATCTACCAGACTAGTTGGTTAATTATAATAAGTTGAATTCCTAGTACTATATTAGTATGTTTCTTTTCAATTTCTTTATTACTTCCCTGCAGCGTCGGGCGACCGTTCCAAAACGAAGCATGCAACTGGTACTACAGCAATTATCCGACTGTGAAATATGACTGTATATTACGAAAATTTTCTAAATAAAGTTTTCTGATTTGATTTGATTTTTATTTATGTATCAAAATTATTAGCAATTTGTTTCCTCAGTGTTAAATCAAATTTACAAAGTCCACGCTAAACAATGTATTGTGTCAAAAATATTATTTTTATGTTTAAGTGTACATAGCTTGAAAAGACTGATACATCCAAAAGTAGGAGAGCTTGATAAAGACCCCCGAATCTTCCTAATCGCTACTACTTAGTCCTTGGTCCATCCAAGTAACGCAATATACAGCGTACGAACGTACTGTCCTACTCTCCTGAATAAAAACTCACGGTCGTGCATTTATTATAGCTACAACTTATACATATAATTAGAATATAATTTTTGACGTGTCAATACTTTCCAGATTAATTTGAAAAAAGTTATTGCAAATGACTTTATATAGTGACTATATAATAAGTAAGAAAATACATTTACATCATATATAGAAATGTTTGGCTATCTCTCTGTTTGTGCAAGCATCACTAGTAAAATACAATGTTTATGATAAAACTTTTTTGGATGCATCTTTGCATGGTGGTAGGAATTTTTTTAATGCCCGCATATCTAGCTGCCACCCTCAAGTTGAAAATTTGCCGCCAAATACCTATAAGTGTGTTCCATCAGTTGTACTTGAAAGTCAATCTCTCCACTAGACTTAGCGTGTCTACCATCTTGGACCACATCGTCACTTAACATCAGGTGAGTTTGTGGCCATAACACTAATCCTATAAACAATAAATAATTAGATTACAAGTTAATTGCACTATGCATTTTATTATTTTAAAACTTGTATCTTTGGAATGAGTATTACATTGAAAGCGTACCTACCTCGATTTCAACAACTTACTAAAAAAATCTTTAAATGACAGAGTACAAACAGAGGAATAAAAATAAACGACGTATCCTTTTTCTTTTGTTTAAACATGTCAAAATTTACAGCATAAAGTCGTACTTTTGAGAAAAATATTTATAAATCATAAAAACTCCCATCCCCGTGGAAATCTTGCCATGGCAAAACAAGACGATGGACTCTTCCTACTTGAAGTGCTTATTGATAAGATAGTTTTCACTAAGAGCCCCTGTTTTTCTGACAAAGACTTTAGAACTTGCGTGAATGTTGAGTGCCCTGCCGTTGAGCCCATAGAGATATGCGATGACGACCCAGGAGCGTGTATTGCTGGAAGTGGAGGGCCCTTTGTGAAATATTTTAATAATGGAAAATCATGTCTTTTCTCACTCAAAGACGGAGATATCGCACAAGCTATGAGTAAATTCCCGATAAAGGTTTCGGTCTACAAATCACTGCCATGCGGTTGCCTACCGACGAAAATTGTTTTAGGGGAAGCAACAATTGATATGACCAAAGAGTTTGTTCAAGCTCGAAAGAAATTTTTAGAGGAACCGAACAATGTCAGCTACGAAGCCCTTAAAGACTCTTTCCGAATTGTAGGACCAGACGGTACGGAAACTGGAGAAATTCAAATGTTCCTACGGATTTCGTGTTTCGGGAAACTGATTGTCACGAGATTCCAAGGTGCAGGAGGTGCACCAAGTTTGGGCGCAAGTGGTAACCCCGCCATTGTAGACCGCTCCTGTAATCCTAAAAGGGATTTCCAAACGAAACAAGAACCTTGCGTTTGCGGAGTTGCCCGAAGTCAAGGAGCAAGTGGTGCTATAAAGAATTCAAGTCCACCATGCACACATTCTGGAGTAGGAGGAGGAGTGTGTTTGCCAGGTTATAGTTAATATTTGTTATCTATAGTCTAGTACAGACATGGAGCTTATAGTTTTTGGATTTCCTTTGCAGCACGTGATCCATATAATAGTATGCCGTGTGAAGACCCAGATGATCCATGCTACTGTACTGGTCCAAAGCCATCAGTAAAACAACAAATGGTTTGCAGGAATACAGATCAATATTGCTTGCATGTACCTAAAGGTAAGTGTTACATTAATATATTGTTGTATAATAACGAATCAAAAACGTTCGCTACGAATCATTCTAAATGAAGTCATTATACCAATATATTAACTTTTAGCTATATTCGTAACAGTTTAAAATTTATATCTTCGAGGACTTCTTTGTATGTGCTAAGAATAAAAAAACCACATTTTTTTTTTGTAATTTTAAAAATGTATATACTTCTGCTTATAATATTTCTATTTCATAGTTTATAGTATAGTGTACCCTGATACAATATAAAAAATTAAAACCTTTCATTATTTCCATCTTTTATAAGAACTAAAATAAATGTACTTAGATTAACTTTTCCGAGTTGATGATTTCATTTGGAATGACTATATATATAATGTTAATATTTCCTAAAAAATTAAAAAGTTGATAACAAGTAAAGCATAATTAGGATTACTATCGTCATAGATTTTCATAGTCTAAATTAGATCCCATAACTGATTGCAACAAAATAAATTTGTCAATGGCCAGGTCGAAGCAAACAGTTTGAAGAAATAGGAACGTGTTTGGGTGGCAACGAACTTAAGATTAAAGTGCCAGCTAGTGCTTCTATTATTAAAAAAATAAGTCAAACGCATTGCTCAATGCAGAGCCCTTATCCTAAAGGAGCAGATGGCGGACCATGCGTACCTCCATGCGGAAAGAATCAAATCAGTTTAGCCCTTCCTAGTGAAGATGTGTGTTGTCGCGGAGCACAGCCAGCGGGTACACAGTTTACTTGCACAACAGAAGGTTGCATTCAGTCTTCTAAACATGCAAATCAACTAGGACGAGGAGATACGAAACAACTAGAGTTACCAAATAAAGAAGTTTTTGTGCTGAAGGTAGCAAAAACAGCAACGGAGGGTGACAGGAAATGCAAACTGGAGCTTGAACTCGTCACTCCAAAAGGTCCTGATAAAAAGCTGCCAGTGGCTAAAGTGAATACAAAAATGCAGTCTGAACCCGATTGTTTATGCTGCGTAAAAAAACCTCAGAAACTTAAAACGAAAAAGAATAGATAACTGTGCACAAACTTTGCTTCCATGTTCATAACATTTTTATTATTACTGTAATCCTTTAGGCCCTGTATAAAAACTCCCACTTTGCAATATATTTTCTTTTCTGTTACGCTAATATTTTTACAATTACGAAACTCGTATTAAACAATAGTAATGAAATTATATGTTTATACAAATACCAATTGTGCAGATTGTTGCCCGACTGGAAACAAGGTTATATTCCAAATGCCCATGGACTCATGTGGAGCAGGACACAAGCAAAGAGCTCACTTTAACTTCACTTCGGATGGAGTAGGCGATGTATCAAGAGATGAACCGGGTCAGCTCATACCAGCCACCGCCGACAATTACCCAGGAGTAGTTTATGACTTTCCGAAACAAGTTATAAAATTACGAATTGGCAAGACGGTTGAAATGCCGGGTAGAAAGTCGAAGTTAGAGTATCAGTTCATTACACCCGTTATTACTCGTGAAAAAAATGTGCCAATAAAAGATACGCGGACTGCTCAATGTACTCCTAGGTGTCATGAATGTTACCCTTGTAAAATAAATAGCAGAATATAAGTTTGCTAATTATATTTTGAATGTCCAATATTAAATGTTTTGATGAGAATGTGTATTTATTGTTTTTTTTCTACTCTCCCAACTACATATAGTTAAGTCATTAACTAAGTATTGTTTTTTTGATAATACTATTAACACAAATAAACTTCTCTGAACTGGTCGTAGGTGCATTGCCGAGTTTGCCGCGTAAACAAGAATCTACCGAAGAACGAAAGTTAATAATATCCAAGAGTAGCTTATTCAGAAATACGATATTCCAAGAGAAATATAATCAAACGAGAAAGTATGAAAATCAGTCTAAAACTTCGGTGACTAATGACAAATTACAAAAGTATAGAAATAATATAATAACAAACAATGAAAACGATAAACACCTTCTGGGAAGTAGCGCGTTATCCATTTTATCATTTTGCACGTTAAATACCGAAAGAGACAAAGCATTTGATTATGATACAAGTGCTGGTTGTTTTGCGAATACAAAAAAATCATGGTATTCTATAAAAAGCAAAGATGCAAATAGTAATCTATTCAATAATAAAGAAACTTTTGTTTATATGACCCTCTTTGATGAGTTTTGTCATCGTCGTCAATCTGGTACACAAGCTACTGCTTCAATAAATAAATGCTTGCAAGTTTCTTGTAATGACCCTAATACATATGCAACAAACACGCTTCATTCTAATTCACATTATTGTTCTACGTGTACAATGTCAACCCTTCCTTGCCTAAACGAGAAAAAAGTTTTCTCAGGCAATCCAATGTATACTAATGTATATTTTTTTGGAAGAAAAAAAGAAGAATCAAACGACGTATCGGGGATGGGAAGTTTATCATCAAAAACAAAGGTTCAAAGAACTGGTCAAATAACTGCTGCACCTGTTAAAAGCGAGAAGTGTAACATGCAATGTACTGCTTCTGTACAAGCTCAATCAGAAAGAAATGCAACGGGAGCTCAAACTAAAAAAAAAGTTAAAGGAAGTTCTGCAGGGACAAGTACAGGAAAGGCAGTTTCTATTAAGGACGATCGAACAGAAAATCCCTGCCCTGCAATGATGGGAACGAAAGGAGATATGACAGCTACTGTGTCACATATAAGAATCGGGCCAAGGGAGCCCTGTCCTGTCCATGGCAAGGAACCGTGCCAAGGGCCTAAATGTATTGCAGCCTTATCTACAGAAGAATCAGCACCTGTCAAAGTAACTACGAGTCCAAATCCGCGCCGCGGCGTTTTCGAACTGGTTATTCGAAAAATGGTGGGTGCTCCGCTAGCTAGAAATGAACTGATGCTGGAGTGGACACCACCACCGTCGCGTCCACCACCATGCATGGCACCATGTACCGTATCATGCTCACCTCCAAGTCCTTACCGGTCATCTAAATGCAAAATGATTGTATGTCGTCCATCGTCATGTAAAACAAAAATGTGTAAACGGGTTTGCAAAAAGCCATGTGGAAAGTCACCATGCCAAGTGCCATCGAAAAAGTGTTGTAGGCCTCGGTGCTCGCAACCACCATGCTGCAACAAACCTTGCCGGCATTGCAAAAGATGCCCTACACCAGTAATGTGCAAACCACGCCCACTGCCGCCTTGTACGCCTTGTTGCAAACCACCATGCGGCACTCCTTGCAAAAGCTCACCATGTCTACGGCCTTGTCCAGTTGGACGGAAAATAACGCGCAGGGTGAGAAGCCAACCTCGAATCAGGGCTCATCGAAAACGAACATCACCTTGTAGTAATCGTTCAAAGACTTGCCCGGTCGTAAGATGCCGTAGTATGCCAGGTCCCTGCATTTCTTATTGTGGTACCATTCTTTGCCCGCCTCGGAAATGTTGTTCCGTTTCGCCCTGCAAATCTATTAAATGCTGTAAAAGTAATTGCTCATCATACTGCTAACCTACCTCAGAATTTAATGGAATAAGATTATAATTGCAATATTTACAATCATTATACAGAATAAACTATTAATCAGTCATGAAGTTCTTACTTGATACGTCTAATACAATAGGTAACAAAAACTGTTTCACACGAATGGAGAAGATTAAATATCTCAATATAATATAGTAACAAATTTTATTATACGTTTTAAAAGAAATAATTTATCGTTCGACTATATTTTGTTATAGTTAAGGCCTCAGCGTTATGGCTATAATCTCACCTGCTCTTTAGTGATGATACGGCCCATGTTGGTAGATACGCTAAACCTTTGGAGGAACTGGCTCTCAAGTGCAACGGCCGGAACACACCTATTGCTATTTGACGGCAGATTTTCAACTTGAGGATGGTACCTATGGACCTATGGATGGATGGCTATTGTTTCCTCACAATGTTTTCCTTCACCGAAAGTTCAAGCTCATTGTAGGTGGTTGGGTTCGAACTCACGTCCCTTGACGCAAATTCGTACACACTACCACTGAGCTATCATCGCTTCAAAAAGATATCGCTATTTGCTAGGTATTTGACATAAATTATTCTTAAGGTGTTGTTTGAATATAAATGTAGTTAAAATAGACGAATAAAGAATTTAGAACTTTCGTTATTTATACAGAAATTATATTACAATAACAGAAATCTGTGGTAACAAAAACTCGACCAACCAAACTTATTCAAAAGTATTAAGATATTTACCTTTAGAACGAAACTATTGAGAATTTTCTAAGAATTTTTGCTAAGAAGACTCTTAATAGTTTTTCAAATTTTTATCCAAACACAAATTACACGCTCATATTTTTTTTTTTTTATTGCCTCGATAGGCATATGAGCAAGCGGTCCGCCTGATGGTAAGCGGTCACCGCCGCTCATGGACTTCGGCAATGCCAGGGGCACAGCCAAGCCGCTGCCTACCTCTGAAGGGATACTCTCTTTAAGCCTCGTTTGAAGAAGGACATGTCATAGCGTTCGGGAAACACCGAGGCAAGGAGTTCATTCCAGAGCTTACACGTGCGTGGAATAAATGAACGCTGGAAACATACGGTACTAGACCGTATTGTTTCCAGGTGGTATGGATGAACTCTACTGCGGTGTCGGGTGGTGCGATGGTAGAGTGGTGACGTTGGCACCATCTTAAGCAGTTCCTCAGAGCACTCCCCATGGAACAGCCGATAGAACACGCAGAGAGAACGAAAGTCTCTCCGCAGTCCTAACGGTTCCAGGCTATCCGAGAGATCAGGATCATCGACGATTCGAACAGCTCGTCTTTGCAAGGAGTCAAGCGGGTTAAGCAGATATTTGGGGGCTCCTGCCCAGAGGTGGGAGCAGTACTCCACGTGGGGCTGTACTTGAGCTTGATAGAGCATCAATCTGTGGCCCGGCGTGAAGTACCGCCCCGCTCTGTTCAGGATACCCAGCTTTTTACTAGCCAATTTGATTTTGTCCTCCAAATGACTCCTTAACTGGACTGTGCTCGAGATTTCGACGCTGAGAATCCCAATAATATACTTAATAACTTAAATAATAAACTTGTAAAGATTCTTACGAGACAAGCGTCTGTGTATCCTTGCACTAAAGTTGAGATGCCTTAATATATCTCCTATTGAATGACAGTGATGATAACATTATTATTTTCCTTCGATTTTGTCTTTGTAAATGCGATGTCAAAGAAATTAGTAATAGAATATTTGTGATATGCTCTAAATGGGAATGAATTATTATCGTTAGGTTTTCTTTTATATCAGATTGCAGAATAGTGTTATTATGAGGTCTGCTTGTATCCATCTTTGACAGAAATACCCAACACATTTGATTGATGAACACGTTACTTTGCGAAAATTCATAAATACACGTTGAAGTGTATATTACTTTGCACTTCCGCTTGGAAGCGATTAGTCGCTGACGACTGAGCCAACGTTGATGGATGGTTGGATCTAATGGACTCACTCACTTGGCCGCTTGCATCGGAAGAGTCAACATCGATCTAAGGATGCTCCGTAACGGAGTGAAACGCGTGTAATCGATTGTGCTACATACCCACATTAGATGTAACCATCCACTTACGTCGGATCAACCGTCAGCGGCCAATGAATTCTTAGCGAAAATGAAAAGTAACATACACTTCAATTCTTTCTTTATAAAGATATACATACAATCTCGTTTCCATTTTAAGTAATTATACACCTAGAAATTAACTTTTGTCTGCACGGTTGGTATAGTGATTTCGGCGTTCGCCTCGCTGCAGACACGAGGCGTGGGTTCGAATCCCACCCAGAACAATTGTTTATTTGATCCGCAAATAGTTGTTCCGAGACTGGTTGTTTGTATGTTTCTTTATTCTTGACATTGGCGAGATCCACCAGATAAGCAGATGCCATAATATTTTTTTTTTTTAATATTCTTGATTTTAAAATTTGTTCTCAGCTGCACATGCAGATGTTTTGTAAGAAATTTATAATGTGTTCCATAAATACTATAAATATATGTTCATCATTATCTTAATAAATAGGATTATTTAACAAAAAATCTGTAATCGCGCAGCCCATTGTATGGCTTTGTAAATAAACCATCTTAACATTTATATAACTGTTGCACTGAGTACCGATCACTATATTAGTTTACAAATAATGATATTTAAATTATTTTGACAATCCAAAAGGAAGCCTTGCTATTAGACATTTTGAAGTTTTTTCATTTCTATTCGGCTGTCTTTAATGGCTGCCTATTTTTTCAATTATTAACACCAACAAAAGAAACCAAAGGCAGGCCTCGTGGAGCAGTTGCAGTTGATTTCTAAGCTCGCACACGACTGAGTTTTGTGAGATTACGAACGATATATATAATTATATTATAATACAATACGGTTTATATACAATACAAAACTTTAGTGAATTTAGATATATTAGCGATGAATTAATTCAGTAAGGTAAGTTCTCACCGGTTGCGCAGGTATACTTTGTACACGTCATACACGCCAGCTGATTCTTAGAGCTATATGTAATATAATTAATGAGATCAATTGAATGATGTACAATAAAATGTTTATTTATATAACTAGAAGAAATATATAAATTACGAAATTTCCTACTATTCTTTCAATTCAATATTTATCTCTGTGTTTCATTTCATTGGTCTCAGACGTTAGCAATAAATTTATTTGTATTTGTTAATCAATAATATAATACATTTATAAATAATATTATACTACGTAAGGGAATTTGTACTAACCGAGTGTTCCACGACACTCGTGCTTTTTTTTTAATACTCCTGGCAGGCTACGAGAGTCGCATGTGGAATTTATGATGTGAGAAGCACCGTCAAATCACCCCCTTTGTTACCAGAAACCGGGGGCTGCTTCCGCACTCCGTGTTGTTATAGTAACATACCTGATAGTTAGCATACTGCAGGTTGGGAACAACGATGAAACAGCAAGAAATTAAGGGTGTAGATTTCCAATTCAAGTGTAGTAGCTCGCCAGTCGGGCATTTGAAAAAGCCCTGCCACCATGTGAATGCGATGTTGAAAGACTGGACGGATGTTTCGAGCGTTATGTACACTTAGTAGTACGTAGCCCTAGTGTATGGTGATCAAGATCCAATGCACATGCATATGTCTCATGAGACATGCATAATGTCCAACTTAATAATTATACATGACGCCCACTCTCGGGTTCAAAACACCAAGGCCCTGTAGTCAAGTTCAGTTGGCATAAAGAGTTATTGAAAATGTATGGGATGACATTTTATACACTAAATCGATGACATTGCAACAACACTAAAACCGGTTATCAGAGCGTCTTAAAAACTTAAAATTCACATTCATTTGAAATACAACCTTGGTGTTTCTCTCACAGCTGGTGGTAAAAACGCTACATTTAAACATGTTCTGATAACGAGATATGTCGTCGATTAAGAGTTTCGAATGTCAGCCTAAACATTTTATTATTACACTTGCCACAAGCGATGTAGGAGAAATCAATCGAGAGGCTTAGGTTCCAAGCAAATCGCGCACATATAAAGAAACTAAAAAACGTTAAATTATTTTTCGATATCTGTAAATCAAATAAATGCTAAGTAATATTATAAATACTAGTGACACTTTGTTCGTTTCCATTTCACTGTTTAAGTACTCAACTCACTATCATGAAATTTTGAATACACGTTGTCAGCGGGTACAGGTAACAACATAGGTTACTTTTAATCCCAGAAGAAGTACCGTCCTCAGCGGATATAAAAATTTATTTTGTTTCAACAAGAAAGAAGTGACGAGCGTAGTTAGTAGAGTGATATTTATACGTATTTAGGTTTGCTACCCGTACTTTATAATTAAGTATTGTACTTTATTTCAGATATTTGAACTATATACTTCTGTGAAAACAATAAAGTACACGCAAATACTTTATTGCGTATAGTTTGATTTCCTTGGTATTTTGAAAAAGATAGTCGTATTTTTTCGTTAATGGAAATCTAACGATTATATGAATTCTGAATAAACTCTCGTTTTCAACAATTTCTGAACGTGACCTACTCTCAAATGTCAAAAATTTAATTGTCCTTGTCACAATTTCTTATATGTTTTATGCGAAGCGGTTCGAGTACAATAAGAATACGATTTAAAGTTTTATAGATTCCTGCCATTGTAAAGATACTATCCTACTGTTTACTAAAAATACTAATTTGAAATAAACTACAAAAAACAAGAAAAAAGTTTTTAAACATAATAATAAAGTGTGTCTTATTTTGGTACTATGTACTTCTTTTCTTACCTGTAATAACCAATGTTATTTTACTGCAAAAAAAGGCTTAGCCCTAATCGTATTATGCTAAAAAATTACTCACGAACGAAGTTGCCGAAGTTGACGAAGTCTGCAATAATATACTAAACAGGTTCTGTCTACTTTATGTCTTTGCAACATCTATCAAATACTGTGATAGTTGAAAAAAAATCATTCAAAAATCTATCATAAACATAACTGTCAAAAAAAAACCGTCAACGCGACTTGCCTGAAATTAAAATTCAACGTGATATACAATCGATAAATATGTCTGAAAATAAGAGAAACGCTAAAAGCACCCAAGTTCAAAGTAAACCTGCCCAAAGTACGTCTAAGCTTGGACCTTGTCCATGGCTTTGCAATTTGGTACCCACAAATGTACCTAGACCTGAAGCAGCGCAGATGGTTCTGCATCCGCACAAAGATGTTTTCGTTTTAAAGGTGAGTTTATATTTTACTATCAGAGTGTTCCTTATAACCCTAATAGATTTATGACGTCATACTTTCACGGTTAATGTCTGCCTCAGAGCTTTACCCACACCCACATATTTGATAAACATCTCCTTCGTACGAATCATACTAATATTGTACGTGCGAACTAAATATAATGTAAATAGAAGGGAAAACTTTGTGTGAAACTTTTAAATGCGTCCTCCGATTTGCTTGACAAAATCAATATTAACGCAAGCGAATAGATCATGAGAAAGTCCATACGCCAGCGACCTTTGGACAATTTTTGGGATGGCTGTGACCACCACCGTTTTTGAAGGCTGGATATGCATTTGGTCCTTTCATATAGTTACTAGAAGAATTGCGAAGGCTGCCTCTGGTCACTGGCAACACGGTAGCTTGTAGTGTTTCCGTGATGCGCGTTTTCGTGGGTAGTAGTGGGTGATAAGCACCCTATGAGTCACCATTACCCCTCGCGTCTTTAACCGGAGTCCGGGTAATACGTTTGCGCGTTGCAATGAGGATGTCTGTAAAGACTGGACTTTTAAACACCACGGTAATCCTGTAATTTAATTTTAATAGTTTTTTTTAAAGTATGATATTTTTTGCATGAAAGGTATTTTTGTGGTAAGTGTGACAATTAACATAGTAGTACTCGAGGATATTGTTATACCGGTGCGCACCCACCACGGCAATACTGACTTTAGCATTTTACGGTCAACTTGTTGTACGGGGTCGCAACCACCCTGGCCTTGGTGATAAATCATTGACAGTTACTCTTTTTTGGCTTATCATATATCAGGACCAATCAGTATAACCCAGGATACAGCTATGGCTTCCAATGGACTGTCAGACTCTCAGCAGTTACCATTACGCTGAGCTGTACTGTGTATACCATCAAGTACGGTGATATCACTCTCCCAATAAAGGAACTAGGGTCATAGAAATGCATAAGAATAATTTGTGATAGTTATTTCTGTTTCATTGGCACGTTTTGACCAACGAAGTGCTAAGTATTCATAAACGCTGAGTACTCGAAGGTGGTCCATAAATACATTACGAAGGGTCCCACAAATACAAGTTACATTGAAATCGTTCAAGTAGATTTGAAGAAAATTAAAAGACTTTCTCGAAACATTCGTATTTTTCTCCTGTAAGATACTGCTTTATGATTAACCAATTCTTTCTGCCTCTCCACTACTTTACAAAAAAAAGGGCACCTAAGGAAATGTACGTTCTAAGGACGGTTTAGCATATTAAATTGCATTTAATTATTTGTCGTAGTCTGTACACTTATAATCGTGTAAATAAAGATGTGTTGAGTGATTTCTGGCAAAATTTTCGTTAATTACAGATAATATCCATAAAATCGATCTGTACGTTTCAACAATAAAAAATGGTCAACAATAAAGACAAGACTTTTGTTAATGAATGCATTCTTCTGGGCATGCTTTCCACGATGTTTTTAATAAGATTTCGAGGCATACGTTTCCACTCTTCTGCAATGATTCTTTTTAGCTCCCTGATGTTTTGTGGAAGAGAAAAAGTATCGCTGGCATAAGAATGATAGATAAAGTAAGGAATAGTGTGATAAGGGAACGTTGTGGTGTGGTAGAGAATGTAGTGACAAAGATAGAGATGGATAGGATGGATGAAAGAAGATTGACAAAACAAATTTACAAAGCGAGTATGACTGGGCAAGCTGGTAAGGGTCGACCTAGGCGAACATATCTCAATCGAGGACGTTCTGGAGAAAGGCCAGGTCAAAGTACCCGTAACCAAAGAGCATGTATGAAGGTGCTTATGAAAGTAGAAGAAGCGAAAGATGTATGTCAGGATCATAGCGAGTGGAGGATGTGGTCTTTGCCTACACTTATGGGAGAGAGACGTGATAGTATGTATGTATATTTTGTGGAAGAGGTTAAATTGATCTTGTCTGTCGCTTTACAACGTTCCAGACATGCTTAATTGGACTGGGGTCAGGACTTTGACTTGGTCAATGTAAACGACGGATCCCAACTTTTTGCATGTAGGCTTCCACGTCGCTAGAACGGTGAGCACGATCCTTGTCATAGAAGTAGAGAAAAAAATTAAAAGTGCCAGTTTTTTTTACATATGTGTTTATTTTAATGACTGCAGTAAATTTCTTTCTTTGTATAATTTTATACTTATAAATAAAAATCCCGTATCACGATATTCGTCCAAGCTAATCTCGAAAACAGGTTAACCGATTGTAATGAAATTTTATAAATCTGTATCGCTTGATCCAATTTGATGTCTATGATAGTTTTTATTCCAATAAATAACCTATTTCTGAACGTAAACACTCGTTAAGATACACGTTTGTAAAGTGGTCGAGGGTAAAAACAGTGTCGAAGTTGGGACACCGGCTAGTATTATATAAACGTAATACTTGCTAATTCTTTGAATATCTTGTACCGACTCCTCGCTACTATCGCTTTGATAATACTGTAGGGAAAGTACCAGATTACATTATCTATTATCTTTCAAGAGGTTGTTGACTTTGATTGGGTGTTTAAATGGAATAGATACACTGTGACAAAGCGTCTGAACGGTAGACATAAAAACCTATTAAACCTTTCCATACCCTTCAATAGTATAAAGACATTTATTGCTTTATTATATTGTTAGTCGCTTACTTGTCTGTGCTTTGATAGTATTGTACAGCAATCGAGATTGTTTTTATTTTATCTTGTTTGCTCACAGTAATCTCTATTTACTAGATTTGTAAAATCTCTCTTGGTTTTTATAACCTATTAAAGATTGCTACGAAACTTTATTACCCGCTGGGCTAATTTTGATATTGCCAGCCATTTAACCCTTTTGGTGTTTATAGGAATAGCATATACGTACTTACATTAATATTTATATGTATTACATTTATCAAATCAGGCTACGTAATACCGTGATAATACCATTGGGTGCTGCAGTTATCTTACTTAATGTAAAGCAAAAAGTACGCTAATTAAAAACAGTAAAAAATCTGCGGAAAAGTGTAACAAGAGTCAGATATTCGATAAAAATAAATACAAATGAAACCAAAGGCCAGTCAGTCATGTACTACAAAGTTTTAAGTTCATTATGGAGTTCAGTTTAAACGTATTTTAGTTTTTAAAATAAAATCTAATAAAGATGTCATCTAATCCTGTATCGATATTATTGAAACGTAAATGTCTGTAGTATAGTATATTTAAAAAAATATTATACTAGTTTACAATTTATACTTTCATACTAATATTATAAATGCGAAAGTGAATTTGTTTGTTACACTTTCACGCGTAAGCCGTTGAATCGATTTTGAGGCTACTGGTTCTTGCGAAAAACTGGTTGGAAGTTGATTAAATAGAGGCATAAACTTTGTAGGAAACTTTTTTATTAACGCGAACGAAGCCGCAGGTAATAACTTGTCACATATACACACTGAGTTTGTCTATTTTTACTCAGCTTAAAATTATGAATGTAACTTATATTTGTGATTATACTGTGATTACATTTTCATACATCAAGGTCGCTAAAGTCGGACCGAATGGTGATCGGCGTTGTAAGATGGAATTAGAGCTGGTTACACCAAAGGGTCCTGCTAAGAAGCCGTTGACCCGTCTGGACACCAGAGACACGCAGTGTGACCCCGAACCGCCTCCGTGCTGTTGCTGTATGAAGACAAAAAAGAAGAAAAAATAAAATATCAATCTTATAAATATTGTTATTAAATAATTAAAATTAATAGTAAACAATAAAAGTTACCTATATTATTACATAGTAAAAAAACACTTAGCGTTTCAAGGTTAATGATAGTTTTTATTAATATTATAATGCGAAAAGATTTGTTTGAACACACGAATAATAAGAACTACCGGGCTGATTTCAAAAACTGTATGGAAAAAAGTAACAGAAACGGTAAAAAAAAAAATATGATTCCACGCAAATGAAGTCGTGGACAAAGCTAGTTTAATTTATAGTATAAACTCTATAGAGCGACACCTGCGGAACTGCGCATTTGATAACGTTATTAAGAGATGTTGTTAAATGAAGAAAATATACCATTATATAGACGACAAGGTGAAAAGTTGACCAAAGTCAAGAAATTTCGATGTCTTAGGAAGTTTGTCATTAATTACAGAAGTTTAAATAGAGCTTAATATTTAGTAATGATATTTAGATGAAAATGGGATTACCAGTTTATTAAAATAGGTGATTGAGTGTATAAAAAGCTAAGAACTTTGTTTCGCTTTTAATTTACTTGATTTTTCTATAGAAAAAGTATCTGAATTAGACATGTCATAGCTAAGATATATAAGCAACTAGATTTTACGTGCGGCTTCGCTCGCGTTAATATTGATTTTATCAAATAAATCGGATGACGTAGTACAAAATTTCATACAAAGTTCATTCCTCTTTACCGCACCTACAATAAAATTTTCTCGACAAAAAGTAGCCTATCTCCGTCTTCTGGGTCCCATCTATCTCTGTACCAAAATTTATCACAATCGATTCAGCGGTTTAGGCGTGAAAGGGTAACAAACAAATAAACATACTTTAGCATTTATACTATTATATAGTAAGGATAATTTGAATTACAGGCTACAGTCTTCTATCGATAACAAAATAATCATTCCATATTTATTCCTATACTTACGTAGAGTACATCATTCAATTGCTTTTTGATATGTATATTAATACTAAGCGTCATCCGCTCCCTACGTTGGAAAAACGAAATTAAATAAAAATATAAAGAGACTATCGAATTCAAAACGAGGTAGCCTAGATCTATCTGCAGACATTTCCGACTCGAATAGTCATAGTTCCATAACGCTACGTTCAGCAGTTTAGACTTCATTGACTGTCGAACGGACAGTATTTTTCTTATATATATATATGAGAATAGACAAAATTATTGCAGAAAGAGTAGTGGCTGAAAAGAGTTAGGTCTTCAGTTACAGTTATGACTTGACTGACTTGGCTGAAGTTGACTGCTTTGATATTTTTTTTAGCGTTGTGACCAAATTCTTACCTGATATTAAGTGACGATTTGGCCCAAGATGGTAGAGACACTAAGCATAGATAGAGGTTGGCATTCAAGTGCAAATGCCGGTATTTAACGGCAGATTTTCAACTACTGGGTGGTAGCTAACCAGGCGGGCATTAGAAACAGCCCCATTGTTATAAATGAAACATTTGTAGCTTATTATTGACATCAGTGAAAAATGTTTCAAATATGGAATGATGGCAATGCATGAAGGCTTATAACAGCTACCACCCTGCCGATATACCGACATGTATAGGTTTCCGATATATCGGTATTCTCCACTGCTTTCCTATTGCACTGGCTTCGATATACACACACACACACACACACACACACTTTGTCGCACGTCTATAAAAACAAAACCGTATATCTCTTTCATAGAACGACAATCTCCTTATTAATAAATAACAATTAAGAAGTATTTAATCTATGAACTCATAGAGTGAGATGTCAGATACCATGACTGGCATAACCTGACGTGCTGATAAAATTATTTGTGTTTTAGGTCAATCGTCTGACACTTATCGCTTCGATTTGGTACTTCCTAAATTGTTCAGTATTCACTTATAAAATATTTTAATCAAATTCGATTGCTATGGGCAAATCTGGTGATGTACCGAGACAAAGACGACCTTACGAGGAAATTGGCGCAATCTTCAACGGCAACGAGGTAACTATAAAATATTAGCTGTGAACGCGACTCCGTTCGCGTGGAACTAAAAATTATCTATAATATTTGCCCGTTTTTGTAACTTTTTTAGGTACAGCTTTGCTCCTATTTATGATAGCGTGATGTTAAATAACCTAAAAGCTTTCTCAATGATAGCTCATGGCACATAAGGAATTTTTGAAGTACAACTAGTAGTTCTTTAGACCAGCGCGTTCAAAGAAACAAACTTTTCTGCTTTAGAATATTAATATAGATGCACATTTATTTATTCGTTACTATTATATCAAAAATATTATTCATAATTTATTAAATAACTCCTTATATTAAAACCACAATTGCGGTTCTGAGGTATTGTTGTTTATCATTTCATTAGAGTTGGCCGTATATAGTTTCTTTTTAATTATAAAGTTTCAAATGTTATCGATACAAAATCAAGTATTGATAATTTTGAGCACGAGGACTTGTTTTTCTACCATAATTTTATTTATGTAATAAAATTGCTTTTACTCGCGTCTCCACTCGATTTTCTCTTCAAAATTATTAACCACTTCTTTACACCACTTCCTAAAAGTTTTTAGAGAGAAATAGTAGCCTATCACGGTCGCCACGAACCCATCTATTTTTATATCAACATTCATGCTAATCGATTCAGCGGTTTAGGCGAGAAAGCTTAACAAACAAATAAACGATCAAACTCACTTTTGCATTTATAATATTAGTAAGGAAGTAAGGCTAGGGGTTATTCTATGAGATATTAGAATTTAATGCCTGCGGTCGTTCATTCAGCTAAAAGATATTCGACAGGCCAGGTAACCTTCTTTGCTAGTTCATCAGGTCAACCTGTTGGTGGATCTACTTACTTTTTTTCTCGACCTGGCATACTCAATGAGCCTTAAGGACTTTGACAGCTTCACCCAACTTTTTGGGGCGAATGCCGAGGGCACTCAGCCCTGAGGCGGCTGACGCAACGTTGCTAGAACGGCCGAACCTCTTCTTGGGCTGTTGCCAAAATCCGAAAGGAAATTCGGGAATCTGACTAACTGACAGGTCCTAACTTATTAAATTTAGTGATATTAACAATGAGCTTATCAGGCAAGGGTTTCGAATGGTAGAGATTGTACTATGCTTGTCCTGACTGTTTGATACGAGAGACGATGTGATAGAAATAAATGAAGGATCTACCTACGTTGCGCCTTCTAATATATATTCGATATTCAAAAACTCTTCGATCTCATCGGTCATTTGTTCTAAGAGCTATAAGCCCTTCTACCATTTAAGTGTAGCAATTCTGAGCGTTATATCGATGACTTTTTGTTTTTCTGAGGATCTTTCCATTACTGATTTAGTGAGGTGTGAGTGCAGATCTCTCCATCGCCCTTATGTTTTGTTATGAAGTCGTCTTAATCTTAAATGTCATCACTGGCAAAACACAAATGTCAAGGATTTTCGTCTTGAGATACTGCATTATCTTGAATAAGAAGATACCATTGTTGCATGCACTCTTTGTCTCACGATTATTATTCTCATGGTAAATATTAGGTTTCTCGAAACGCTCGATAAAATTTAAATGCATAAAATCGATAGTATCTTTAATAAACTGAATATATTTTGATAAAGGTGAAAATACGAGTACCTAAGAGTACGTCGAAACCACCGAAATTGACCCCCTCGCAACTAAAGCTTCAGCAGAATTGTACCTGCGATGAGGCGGGTTCGATTTGTTCGGAAACTTGCGGCCTGACGGGTGAGGATGACATAGGACCAGAAAATGGACTCAATTTTCAGGTAAAAATTATATTTAAAGTGTTAAAAGTAATATAAATATATAAACAAGTATATTTTTATAAATTACATTAAAGATCTTATGAAAAGGAATATAATAATGGTGTCAATTTATAAAAATAAAAATAAAAATATTCCTTATTAAAGAGGAAATATACTTTGTATCTAAAGTTATAATAATAATAATATATATATATATATATATATATATATATATATATAAATAAGAACGTATATAAAAAAAAATAGAGATTGAAAATATATTTTGAAAAATTATAAAAATGCTAGCTAGGTTCGGAGACATTGTTCTTTTCTATCCTATTCTGGAGGAATATAAAAACTTTCTTCAACTTTCATTGGTCAAGCGGTTTTTGGTTTTGCTTTATGTCGCGCAGCAAAGTGATTGCACTACATCTGATACTACAATACATATTTTTACCTGATTTACAAATTGTACAGTACAATCCGAACAAGCTATGACTGACAATTATTCACAATTTACTGCCAGTCACCGCTATCTGCTGGTCTGCTTATTACTCTACATATTCTTAACGAGGATTGTATTAACTTTTATCCCTTACCCGTAATGCTTACAACTATGCACTAAAAAAAATATATAATTCAAAATCCTTCAAAAAGAATTAATAACACATGTCTTTAAATATACAGGTCTAGATTGCTTTGACTGATGATTTTTTTCTTTTAAAACATTTTACCTGACACTGTTCAGACCAAATTACATCAACACCATTTTTTTAAATGGAATAGTGGGCAAACGAGCAAGCATGTCATCTGATGTTAAGTGATGAGATTGGAAGGAAATCATAGCATGGTGGTAGGGCATTTTCTAATGCTCTCCTGGCTAGATACCACCCTCAAATTGAAAATCACCCCCCAAATATCAATAGGTGTATTTCGGCAGTTTCACTTCAGAGCCAGTCCCTCCATACGTTTAACGTATCCACCAATTTGGGCCATATCGACAATTAAGACCAGGTGAGATTATGGTCATAAAGCTAAAACCTTAACTATAAAAATGAACATAAAATGAATAGTTAATACTACTAAACTTAAACGCAGATACCAGACGATATATGTGAAGCGCTAACAAACAGAACTGCCTTGAATTCTGAAGTCACATACAGTAAGAAGGAAGCACACGAGACCCTATGTAATGTTTGCAACGTGACACCGAGAGACGCTCCGAAAGGGGTTAAAGCACAGAAGGTCCTCCACCCGGACAAAGATGTATTCATATTGAAGATAGGAAAGCAAACCGACGAACCGAATCGTACTGGGAATATTGAGGTTGTATACCAATAGTTCAGAATTCGGTCACGTGAAACAAAAAAATTAATTTAATAAATTTTGCCTATTTTCTTACTTTTACTATACAGCTTTTCTCCTATTCGTCGTAGCGTGATGTTAATGACCGTTCTATTAAATACAAAATGATGTTTTTGAAATCCGATTGGTAGTTCAAACAAACAGACTTTTCCACTATATAATATTAAAATAATATCACCAAACGTAATAAACATCGCAACCCCACACCTCATCATCACTATACCTCTCTTGCTCGCATAGTCGACTTAACCCGAACGAGCGTCACACAAAGACGTTGCGGATCACAGTTTCGTAGCTCTCCCATTAGAGGTTTCACTTCAATGAATTGTTTTCTGTGTAGGTGGAATTAGTAACACCTCGGGCCCCTGCCAAAGCGAAACCTGCAGCACACACCTGCAAGGAAATCCAATGTGAAGAAGAGGATATACCGTGCTGCGTACCTTGTGTGACATGCCGTCGTGTTGTTCCCAAAAAGAAGAAAGTCAGGCGATCTAGATGTTGTTATTGAAGTTTCTCCCGTCATAAATTAACACTCATACCGATGAAAACGAAACAAATTATCTATAACCTTTTCTAAGTATGTTGTATTTAAATAAAAATGGCATAATATACTCGCATTAATATTTACTATGATGTTTCGGTTACAATCTGTATTTAATATTATAAAGCGAAAAAGTATGTTTGATTGTTTGAACGCGCTTATCTTAGGATTTACCAACCGGATTTCAAATATATTGTTATACTTCACATAGGTATCATTGAGGAAGGCTTAACATCACATTACCATCAATAGAAGCAAAGCTGCACTGAAAAAAGTGACAAAAAAAGGGAAAAAAATTATTCGGGAGTTATCGTCACCACTCCGTATAAAAATATATCCGGACGTCCACATATTTTTTTTTTTTCATGTTGTAATGTTAAATTATTTTTGACATGATGTAAGATAAATTACTGCAAGTGTTTTCTTGAAATACATTTACTCATATTACCAAATTGCAAATTGGTTGAGGTAGAGGCAATTTAAGAGCAAAAAATTACTCGATCTTGACGTGTCGAGATTAAAGCACTATCTCAAACGCTTCGCGGTATGACGCGTGCAATAGTTATACGAATACAATGTATCACGGAATTGTTCATTTTAACTAGATTTATTAAGTGTAACAACGGTATATATCTATATCCTATAATTATTTAAATTACCCGCGCGAAGTCAGGCTCGGTTGCAAGATGTTAGTAATTATAAGTGTTGTAAGGTGGTTTTTAGTGCGTTAGAAACAATACGGGCAAAAAAGAGTAACATGAACTCGATGAATATATTATTGTGTCCTGCATTGACCTTCTTTTTTCGTAGGAAGATCTTACATGAGATTCCCACCTTCTGCCAGGCAGCAAAAGTACGGGTTATATCAGATTCTTACTGACTAACAACCTACGGACTCTGTACCTTCCACCAGGATTTACAGAGCGGTTTTGCATTCATCATCTAATCCCGGTAAGGCCCAAAACCTAATTAAGGGCTCCCTCTATTGGGCTTGGAGATTAGCACACCCAGATAAAACCTACAGAAAGGCGCGTGCAGAGGTTCGTTACGCTCCTTCTCGGGCCTACACTGCAATCGCGTTAGATGTGCCTGCATCTTCCGCCGCAAGCCACTCTGCAGCCGGAAGTCATTTCTGACTCTTCGGCACCCGGTTCGTCTCCTACGGCAAGGGAGTGTGGTGGTTCGCTCCCGTTCCCTCTCCGCCGCCTCTTACACGAGCAAATTTCCGTCAATAAGAGACTACAGCAATCCACCTGCTCTCGGTCACGATGATGGGTCTAACCACAACCAGAAGCGAGAGATCGGAACAGATCACTGCGGTTAACTCACAGCTTGTCGCATCCCATGCGGGAGTGTCAGCCAAATTGACCTATTGCATTAATCAGGAAAATATTCAAACATAATACTGTAGACGCACCTAACTGTATTATTTAAAATGAGAAACATATAAATATTCGTGTTATTCTTAACCCACTTAAGTAGAGTTCGCATAACATATTTACCTGAATGAAATGTCATTTCAGTATTCACAAATTTTATATACATACTAGCAGTGCCCCCGACATCGTTCTGTTGATCTGAAATTGGATCATGTTTTCTATAACTTTGGGACCTATTTTTCAACTCTGTGGACATAGTATTATTATGCTAATAATAACTATATGTATCATAGAAGTTTTTTATATCTATTAAAGCTTAATAGCATTGACATAATTACCTACATTGGTTTTTCGTAATGGGTGGCTAACGGTTTATGGAGACCGATATGGTGCATATGATAAGAGTAGTCGGCAAACTGGTTGTCAAGTGCAAATGCCAGAACATACTTATAGGTATTTGGCTGCAGTTTTTCAGCTTGAGGATGGTAGCTAGCCAGGCGGGTATTAAAGAATGCCGTACCACCATGATACGGTCTTATCATTATGTTTACTTCATTATTTCCTTTAACGCTCTTGTATTTGCTTTCAAAACTCATTGCTGGTATTCGAACTCACGTACATACAACCGGAGTCCATACACGCTACCACTGAGTTATCATTGCCTCTTATAGTAAAAAATCTAAGTTTTTATTGAATCACTTTGTTGTCTCTTTAAGATCCATTATCTCGAAAACGACTCGAATTACAAAATTGATATCATGCAATAAAGTCCCTGGGTCTTATAGTGCTATGAAAAACAAGCTTGAAGATTAAGGCGATAAGAACAAAGATATGACGCTTCTAGTTAAAGTTCTGTTCACTGACCGATTGTCATAGCATAGAGGGTACTTCCCAGGGATGCGTATACTGAAAAGTCTTTTCGCATACGTTAACGAATAAATCCTATATTAATAAGTTTCTAATACCGTGTGGAATTATAACGCAACTAATGTATGAATGAGCCGTTTATTGCCCTTTTAATTTGTACATTGGCGAGCTTAATGCTATAAGGTATTTTCTTTCAGTCGACCAGTGGTATTGTTATCAAAACATAAAACTGTTTGTAGGTAGTGCAAATATAAAAGGGGTCATAAGAAAAATAAATAAATTGTGAAAATATAACAAGAAAACTTAATTAATATGAATATACTCAAATTATATAGTCATATATATATATAAAGTATCATATCACCTCAAGTTGGATCAAACTGCACACAGATTGCAAAATTTGATTAAAATCGGTTGAGCAGTTTAGGAGTTAATCGCGGACGAACAAAGTGACACGAATTTTTTATTTATAAAGATATACACAAACATACACACATGCATTCATATATATAACATTTTTTTTAATAGAAAATATAAAAAATAAATTCACGAATATTCTCTCTCCTACACTACTCTTGCTAATGTAAATAGTTTTTTTTAATCATACATTTTGGTATAAACTGGAAATTGTAAGTTTCTTGACAAGCATTATGTGGGTCATTCCACGTCAAATCGACCAATAGTTAGAAATTCGGAATCGACCTCTTTCGATTTGCTCAGAAGTTCTTCCAAAGCAACAAAAAAAAATATATTTCAATAGTCATAAATTAAAAAAAATCACCATTATTTTTAGGTTTTTCAATATGTCTAAACCAGTTACAGAAATGGGCCACATTCATTTTCAAGGTGATTTCAAGGAAAACAGATAGGTTTTGGCATTGGCCAGATCTGATTTTAAATTAAGATACTCTCCAAGATAATGGACACGCTAAACCTAGTGCGGGGACTGATTCTCAAGTGTAACTGCCGGAATATCCTCGTACAGGTATTTCAACAGTCTTACAACTCGGTAACTAATCAAACGGACATTAGAAAATACCGTCCCCTCTTTAAATTGATAATAACGAATTATGGAGACTGGACTAAAAGTCGTCTCAGATATCAATGACTCGGGTCGATGAAGGTCGTATTAGGAAGTTACAGTGCCCGTATCAAACGTTATTTATCTCGATTGAACGGCGTCTGAATACAATAAAGCTAAGTAGCATTTGGCCGCATTTTATACACTGATCTGAGTGACATTTCACATACTATATTAAGCTCGAGTCACATGCCGTCTCCAATGCTTATAATTACGTTTAGTCTTAGAACTATTTGAACGTAAAGTGCACTATAGTACATAAAACTAGGTATTTTAATAATATTTGGTAAAATATTTATTCAATTACATATGCCTTTTAAAATATGAATCGTAACACTTTGATGCATAGGATTTTTTTTTTAATGATAATGGTCAACAAACAGGCACACGGCCTATCTGTTGGTAAGTGGTAACCGTTGCCTATGATGAGCTACAATATTATATTACAGCCATGTTGCTGATCTTAGTGGCAATGGCTGATTCTCGTTCACTATGCCGGAACACAAAAGCTTATACTGAACCTTTATTTTGCTGCAAGGGTGGTCACTAACCAATTCGGCAATAACTTTAACAACAAGCTGTGACAGATACAGCATTATAGGGTTAACTGTCTTGGCCAAAACCAAATGCGAGACCAACAATCGGCAGAGGCTCGTCGGTTACTCAGCAGGGTGCACCGCGTGCAAGGGAGGTTGGTTTGGGTATTACTTTTTCTAGATAATTATTTTTTCTTAATTACAATTTACAGATTGTTTGTAACTTTTACCATTTGACCGGAACATGCGAAACAAATTGGTTAACGCAAAAATATGACCTGCCACCAAAGTCATATTATATGCCAAAATATATGAGTTCATATATTAATCTACTGTAAGCACTTTCATAAGGTAACTAATCATCACCAGTTTGAGTCGAAGTTCATTGTAATAGCATTAAATGTCTCCAGGTAATAGAAAATTAAAAAATAAATCTTAAGTTTCCTACGTATTATATAAGTATTTTTTAAATACTCAGTATAAAACTTATGTTGTCAGGTCGGTACAAATTTTCTTTCTTATTGATACGGAATTCCATACGGAAGTGAAAACAAAAATAGTTTCTCAAAACGAATTCACTTAATATACATATGTAGGTTGCTAGATATGCTCACGACTCTGTGCAGACTTGTTTTCTGCAACGTATAATTTTAGAATTTGTGGACATGGCATCGCTATTCTAAATTTAACAATTATAATCAAAGATTCCTTAGTTAAAACCAAAAAGTAAAATAAATGAAAGTCTAAACAATATGAACGAACATTTTTTCTTATTTAGTTATATTTCTTTATATTTAGGGAGACTGTCAGTGAAGATGTCTAGACGTGAGGTTTTGGAATTAGCATTCTAATATAGTAATACTCTATTTAATGGGGAATAAAAGCCTAAATTTGTTCAGAAATAAGTATTAGTAAAAATATTAAAAGGAAGACCAAAGACGTAACTCTTTTTTTTGTAACCGGTGAGTCTTGAAGTTCGGCGTCTTCGGTTAGATTCCCTTAGCGCATTTGATTTTAATAGATTTATTATAAATAACAACAGAATATGAAAACGTATTAAATTTTAAATATATCTATACAATAGGCATCACTTTGGACTAAATTGTGCCAAATATACATTAATTTACATTTTTGCAGGCAGGGGAATCAAAATAAACAGTATAATAATACAAATGTCCTTTATTATTTAATGATTTAATTAACTTTGTATCGCTGAAAATCAAATTATTTTAATAATAATAACCACATTAATAAATAACTATTCTCTTTACAGTTATAATTACAATAAACAACAAATCTAAGTAGTAAATTACAATTTGACAAGCAGGCAGGGTAATCAATGCCCTACTGAAACAAAACCAAGGTAATCAACTATTTACCTTCGTAATTTGCCATTGAATCGAAAACAGGCACGAGCTACCTACACGATGTTTGATGAGCAAATAGCGCTTTTCCTTTCCATTCCAATCCAAACATTGCATTAGGGATGTTTGTGTAATTTAGTGACCCGTCAGTAGAATTACTTATTTACTCGAGACAAGTCATAAATTCTATTTGTAAATAAAAATATGATAATCACACGTGTAAAATATTTTTATATTAAAGTAAAAACTAATCACCTATCAAATACTTCACATTAATAATTTAATTTCTTTTCATGAGTTGATGTTTTGTCGCTTGTTTGTTCACAAAATGTGATGGGAACGCGCCAGGTGTAACAATTTTTAGATCTTTTATATAATTGTTTTAACTATTAGTACTTAAATTGAACTCAATTATCATCGTACATAAGTTAGATCATAGATGAAAGGAATATAAAATAAATTGTGTCGGTTATAATTACTATATTAAGGGTATCTTTTTCTTATAGACAGCGCAAAATAGGTCTTTCAAGATTCACCCTAACATACCAGATAAATATAATTATAATGTAATGTATATGAATATTATAATGCGGAAAAAAATTGTATATTTTTGCTTGAACGCGCTTATCTTAAGAAATACCAGTGGTATTTTAAAAATATTTTTGTATTTGATGAAACAACCACTGAGGAAGGTGTTAAGCTATTTAACATCAGGGTACTAACAAAAGACACATAGACGTTTTGAAAAAAAAATAATACAAAAAAGGTATAAAATACTTAAATTGTTTTCAGTTCTGCGCGTACGAAGTCGCGAATACGGGTAATGGAAAATCTATATTTATATTATAAAACGGAAGAGTTTCATTGTTTGAACGCACTAATTTTAGGGACTACCAGTCGGATATCAAAAAATATTTTTGGTTTTGATAGAGTAATCGTTGAGGAAAGCTTTAAGCTATTTAACATCACGCTACGGCCTATAGGTGTAAAGCTGTATTGAAAAAAGTATAGCATAAATTATTAAATAATGCTTATATCCACGCGAAAGAAGTCGCGAGCACAGTTAGTGGAAAATATAAAGGAATAGGAGGAAGGAATATAGTAACTATTTATAAAATTTTACTCACCCATATTAAATAGGGTATGAGTTTGCGTTTTTGTTTCTTAATTATTATTTTATTTTATTAAAATAATAGTTTCACATCAACCAACTTGATTTTTCTTTTTTACTTCCATATAAACAAAATAATTTTACATGACAGACTTCGTCGCGCATTGTTTGCAAGTTCTGCTATCAAGCCAAGAGATTTCGGGTTCGATTCCCGGCCAAAAATAACTTGTATACTGACTTTTAGAGCTAGAATCTCCGTCAGGTTTAGCGTGTTACCATCTACGCTACATAGTCACTTACCATCGAATGAAATTGTAGACAAGCGTTACAACGATATACATTTTTTATAGTTTATAGATTTAGCTTTATGGCCACAACCTCGCTTGATGTTATGTGATGACGTGGCCCAAAGATGGTGGACATGTTAGAGAATCTGACTCTTAAGTGCAACTGCCGGGACACAACGGCATTTCGTGGCAAATTTTCAATTTATTATCGATATCAGTAAAAAAGTAGTATATTAAAATAAACAAATGATACAATACAGCAATAAAACATGTCGACAGAGGAATGACCTTTGACGTCACAAGCAAACCATTTATTTATTTGCAGAGATGCTCAGAAAGTGCTATATCAATTCACGCAGACTTACTACGTAATATGATGCAATATACCGTCAGATTTCGAGGTAACTATAAAACGGAGTTCAGTGTAGTACTACTGTCATTGAAATATATAATAATCTATGACATACGCAATTACATAGGCTAATTTATTTATTAATTTATCAACTTTATACTAATTAATTTGTACTTATGTCATTACAAATATTTTATCGACTAATAGACATCAATTTAAGAATACGAATATTAAATATTTCTTTAAATATATCTATTCGTATGTGCGAATTTGTTTGTTTGTTTGTTAAGTCTTCACGCCTAAACTACTAAATTGATTATGACGAATTTTGGTATAGAGATAGATGGGAGCTTGAAGACGGTGATAGGCTATTATCTCTCGCGAAAAACTTATTAGAATAGTGTAAAGAGAGGAAAAATCATTGTATGAGACTTTATATTGCTTCATCCGATTTGACAAAATCTATATTAGCATAAGCAAAACCGCGGGTAAAAGCTAGTTTACTGTCAGTGTATATTATTTCTCATTAGATATCATACAAGTGTTGTCAATATATTTATTTTATAGTAAAATTAATAAATTATAAATACCTATTAATTACCTATACATATTTTTTACAAAACAAATTTAATGTCCGTTGTGCATATATATCATTCGTCAGTTCGTTCAGGATCGTGAAATACGAGTAATAGTGAAATAATTACAGGGTAATAAACGTATTTCTTTATAGTAAAAGAAAACGCTGGCTTTATGGACCGATATTTGTACCTCAAAAGACTTTAGAAATATGTGTGAACCTAAATAAACCTTTTTACAATTTATTATAATTATATATTTATACTAGCTACGAAAGAGATTTCGTTCGCGAGTAACTAAAATAATTTAATAATAATTGTCTGTTATTGTAACTTTTGTCAATACAGCTTTTCTTATATTTGTAGTAGCGTGATGTTAAATAGCCTAAAGCTTTCCTCAATGAATGCTTTATCACATACATAAAGAATTTTGGAATCTGACGAGTAGTTCCTAAGATTAGCGCGTTTAAACAAACATTTTTTATTTTCTTAGTTTATCGGTTACCAGTTTTTTTTTCAGTACATTTTGACTGCCGGTATATGCTACCTCTAATGACATCCTATTTGACTAATACGCTGGACCAAATTCTTTTTTGATATTAGAAACATTAATGATCAACAAATAATTTGCTGATCATACAATTGCGACCACTTTAATAAGACAATCACGCATGCAAAATTATTTAATTAAATAGCGTTTTGGCGATGACCATGCGATCTCCGTCATCCATAGTATATGTTAGCATATATTTTAATGTCGCTGTCATCGAAGTTATATTTAGACGTGTCTGTGGTAAAAGTGTGCCAACTTATATTAACGTATATGAATCATTAACCACTGAAGACTGTGTCGTTACCATGACGACACCAATGTCAACAAACTTCACGTACCGTCAACGTAACAAGTCTTAAGTAATTTGACATTATTTATCTATAAAATTTGATTATATTGCATGTAATAAAGTTTTTTATCAGTTTCAAATAGCTACTCAATATGATTAAAACAAACACTATAAATATCTTTAATATTCGTAATTATTACTTTATTTATTGACTAATACAAAAATATTACATGCTAAAGGAACACACTCAATCACGGCTGTTTTTAAATTCGAAGTGCATGATTACTCAAGCAAGTCACTGAGAACTAGATAAACAAAATCTGTCAATATGGGGGCATCGATATAAGTAATGTCTTTAATAGATAATTCAACGAAATACTTAAATATTTCCGTGTGCAGGTTATCTATGTCAGAGACGTTATTTGCGACAGACGAATCACGTATAATTGCGCTTAAGAATGATAACTGTAATTCAATGAATCCGAAGCGGGGAGTTCGCGTCCATTATTTCGCTAATGTGCCAACGTGAAACGTCACGCGTGCCGGTGAACTAACTCAACAAACGACAGCTATCGTATTCCGATACCGGCTGATGCAGTATCGCCAATATTTATCCCTACATTTATGACGCAACAATTCGTCCGACTTGCCTGTGGTGCGCACCATCGTATCGTACGTATCGGGCTTCGCATACGTCTACATACTTCTGTAGAGACCGCGCCGCGTCGCGCTGCGAACGCCGACATTCGTTCATTCCGTTTCAAAAGTGCGGCCGGTTCGCTTGTTTAGTTCGCTCCTTACTAATTTTAAAACACGTGTCGAGGAGCTTCGTTCCCATCATAACCTATAACGTCGTGTGCAAACCTAGCAAAATATTCAAGATTCATAAACAGGTACGTAAAGCTTTCGTCGATTTTCATGGTTTTTTGATATCGATAATATCTGCCATTTAAGCTCAGTAATGTTGACACGTATATATATGTATATTTTCAGTTTGCGATGTAAATTTAACATTAAAAAACTATAGTTTGCGTACCTTTAATGTTAATAATGAAGAATAAAAATTTTTGAAAATATATTATACCATATCTTATGCCAAAATTGACGTACGTATAACTACTGCTAAACGTAATATTCCGATACTTTTAATGCTATATATATAATATATCTCTACAACTAACTTTATATCAGTTTGATCTCAAAGCTAAATATAACGAAAGTGCAGTATCTTATGAGTTATATTTATTTATATCTGTCAGTAATTAATTATCACAGTTCTGTATAAAAATAGACGAATATGTCTTGATATGTTTTATATATATATATCTATATTTTTTGCCTCTGTAGTTTTTTTTTTTAATATTTATTTCATAATGCTGTATTAATATTATACATTTTATGCATTACTTTGCTTTAACTTTTGCGTTGTTTCGAAATGTTACAAAAAGTATTAAACTTTATTGTTTAAAACAGTTAACAAAATATATAATCCGGTTATAGAAAAATCTTCTATTGTATTTTTTCAAAGGTAGTAATAATATATATCAGTAAAAGAGTAAATATCTGTACCGTTCGGGACAATAGACGCAAAGGTTACAATGGGGATTTGCATAAAATTAAATATGCCAGAATCACATAGTTTGTGCTTTGTTTCATCGATTTGAAAATCGCTATTAGATAGGATATAGCAAGATTTTAAAGCACAAGTAAATCGTAATGTTAAAATAATTAATAATGTGTTTAAATTTCAATGATAGAATTTTTTTTAACTTTCTCATTGTATTTATTAACATAACTGAGTGTTGCCGCAAATTCGGTGTCTTCGAACTAAACATGATATAATAATTTTTGGTCGTTTTTTTTTATTATTCAGCTTAGCTTCTGTTGCTGGTAGCTTGATGTTAAATGGCTTAAAACCTTCCGCAATGATTGCTCTGTCAAACACAAGAAGTCATTTTTAAATCCGACTGGTAGTTCCTAATATTAGCTGGTTCAAACAAAACAAAAAGTTTTCCGCTTTACAATATTGATAATGTAAATTTTATTATTATTTACACACGTCACTAATTATTTCTCGAGTAACTCCCGACGTAGTATTGATAATAGTAATGTTTACTTTTCCATTAAATAAATATAAATCATAATTATTATACTTATTACGGTTGTTTCGTACCGTTAACAATACACCGAGTTCGGGCATTGACTTCCTATGACCGCCCCGTACAACTTATTAGCTAGCTAACATTAATGCGCCGTAGTTACACTCATCAATCGACTTTTTAACATATTACATGCCCACGTGTTACCGGTTATAACCAGTTACACGAATACATCATTCGGCTCGCTGTCAAAAAGTGTATAACTAGTGTCTTAACAGAAAGTCAATACCCATGTAATTAATGAAGGATACTTCATTATAACAATCCGCCGTGACATAGTTATGTTGGAAATTACTTATTTGAATAAAAACGTGTTCATCGCAATATTCAAGGGGTCGCTTATTCTCACTCGGAGGGTTACGAGCGGGAGCCGGATAAAGGTAAAGCAAGGGTTGTTGTAGCTATAATAAACATACATTTTCATTGAGAACTACATGTCTGTTGCTATTTTAAATTGTATATTTATAAAATTATATACTTACGTGCCTATACGTATACACTTGATTTCTGAATACATTTTAACGTTTGGTTGACAAATCATGTCCACAAGTAAATTTTAGAAATAAATTGTTCATTTGTTACAAAATAAAAATAAAAATGGATTGGTCACTTCATAGCTTCTTTGCACTCGTTTTCAGCCGGGCACATTGTCTTCCGCACTCCCATCCAAAGCTCGGTGAAACTGTGAAAGCCATTAAGGCTAACATCATATGACCAATCGAAAAAAAAAAACACAATTTGTCAACAGAAATATTATGAAATCATTGTTTCGAAATGAAAATTAGTATTATCATAGTATAATATGATTCGTGTTTTTTTTTTGACGTGGTGCAA
Source organism: Actias luna (assembly GCA_039707435.1). NCBI lineage: Eukaryota > Metazoa > Arthropoda > Insecta > Lepidoptera > Saturniidae > Actias > Actias luna. The sequence goes on along the minus strand of JAZHAC010000001.1, from coordinate 17,533,750 downwards.
TTATTCAATCAGGGACTTCTTCCCGCAACGCGCAATTGCATTACCCGGGCTCCAGCCAGAAAATGTGTGGCTGACTCATCGGGTCACAACACCGACAAATACCCTTTAAAAAAGTCACCACTACAATACTGAAACCCTCGTATTGCCAGCGACCACACAGCTATCATCCTTCTAGTCTCAGGTGGGAGTAGCCCTCCAAACTCTCAGTCCCTCCGACAGTACCTACTTATTATAATCTCAACCCCTAGTCTTTATCTCTTTCTACATTCGCTTACGTGAAGAGTAATCGAAAAAAATGTATGAGATTACATTCTAAACACTAAACCAACAATACACCTCGAAACTAAATCCCGTGATCAAACGTGTTAAATAAAATACATGACGTCTTGTTTTCACCTGAGACATAAAAACATCAATGTTGTGTTTTAAGTGCAAGTGAATATTAAAGTTTCCAACACGCTCTGATAACGATCTAGTGTGTAGAATGTCACGCCGTAAATTTTTTGATTAGTTGATAATTATATTACATTAGATATTCTACTGGTTAATTTTGTATAGATGTCAAAGCGTTTTACTAGTTTGTTCAGGAATATAATGGAAAGTACCAATTTTTTTAAGTGGAATAGCAGTTAAAAAAATTGCGACGTGTCAATGATGCACTTTATTAAATTATTCTAGAAACAGCAGAATCCCGAACTGTTGGTGTATTATTTTTTTATACGGAAAAAGGTATAACAAAAGTGCTTGCGACGTCTCATTTGTTTTTCAGCAATACATGTATTAGTCGACAGATTTTGCGCTATCACCGTAATCTTGTTACGACGGGATCACACATATCTACACTGTGATAATGAAAAGGAATTTCACACGTGAGAGTTCAGTGCTAAAGTTGGAAACAGAGATAAGCCATTCCATAACAATAGTAATGACTCGCTTATTAATATTTTTACTAGCCACTTCGTAGACCTGAAAAGCAAACGTACTGTTGGAATATGCATGATTTGAGAAATCGATTTTACCTAACGTATGTTTTATTGATTGAACTCTAAACAGTTATCCTGTTTATTCTCTACCAATCTATGAATTAATAAATAGTCCGACAGTTTTCCTCGTACACAAAATATCGACAAACCATTACCCGCTGTAATTAATAAGTAACTTCTATTCAATTATACGATGTTTCCTTGTGGTGTTTATACTATTTTCATACCTAGATGTGCCTGCGACTTCGTTCGCGTGGAAGTAACAATTATTTAATATTTTTTGCCCGTTTTCGTAACTTTTTTCAATACAGCTTTGTTCCTATTGGTGGTAGCGTGATGTTATATAGCCAAAAACGTTTGTCAATTATTGTTCTAAACAAAACATAAAGCTTTTTGAGATCCGACTGATTGTTTCTAAGTTATAACTAAGTTTTTTTTTTATAGTTAAGGGATAGCGTTAAGGCCGTAATCTTACCTGATTTTAAGTGACGATACGGCCCAAGTTGGTAGACGCTAAACCTTAGGAGGAGCTGACTCTCAAGTGCAACTGCCGGAACACACCTATTGGTATTTGGCGGCAGATTTTCAACTTGATATGATATCTTGATATGGTGATAGGATATGGTTTCCTCACGATGTTTCCTTTACCGAAAGCTCAAGCTCATTGTAGGTGGTTGGATTTGAACTCACATCCCTTGACGCAAAGTCGTACACACTACCACTGAGCTCATATCCGAGCCCAACAGTTCATATCCGTGTTATACGATAATATATTGTCTAATATCTCTTAATAGAGGGATCCGATTACGATGAAACAAAAACTAAGTATATATAAAAAGTATCTACATTGGTTTTGTACATTTTACGTGATGCGTGCATAGACAAACAGACAAAAATTCCAAAATTTGTTCTATAGGTAATACCTTTAACAACTTGGCTACTTTTTGAAATATTTTCAATGTACAAAAATGACTTTTCTACAGATTATTATATGTATCTTTATAGATTACTGTCAGTGAACTAAAAACCAAATGTATTTTTCTTCTTTTGTGCGCCAGAAGCATCTACCATTAATGCCAGGGCTTATTCCATAGAAATTCTAACTACTCTTTGAATCATTGAATGTCATTCTAACAACGTGGTGACGTCGTTTTCTGCCAATTTAAAATGGCGCTTATTGTGCACGATATCACGCATAATATTATCAAAACTACACAATATAGTAACAAATAGTAAATAGTACAAATAACAAAAAAAAAATGTATATTTAATAAACACAAAAATACTACCAGACTGATGAAGATCTGAACAGAAACTACACTCATCAACTTCTTACTATCTAAAAATTCTAAGTGACCGTTTTTAACAACATTAAATAAAAGTTCAATAATTAAACATTAAAAAACAGTTTGATCTATTATCTCATATGTTATAATAGTATAGTCTCCACGCTTTGTCATTGATCAGTAAGAAAACTGGGAAACAAAGTTTGCCTATCTCTGACCCCTGTCGCTAATTTCTTAAACGAGCAGAACCGTAATGCATGATTGGGCACGGTTTGACCTTACAGTTCTATAGTCGTTATATTCGCCGACGTGCATACACTTTGATAATCCAAATGTTCGCTAAGTTAGTAGCGTCAGTAATCAATCGTAGACTTTTATATCCCCAAACGAACTGACAGAAACCTGTACCCAATTGAGTCCAGTCAACTATTCGCGTGGTATTAAATCTATGAAGCGTCAACTAATCGTTTTTTTTTTTATACTTAAGATTTGCGTTATGGCCATAATCTCACCTAATCTTAAGTGACGATAAGGCCCAAGTTGATAGACACGCTAAACCTGTGGAGGGGCTGGGCTCAAGTGCCGCTGCCAGAACACTCCTATTGGTATTTGACGGCAGATTTACAACTTGAGGGTGGTAGCTAGCCAGGCGGGCATTAGAAAAAGCTCTACCACCATGCTATGGTTTCCTCACGATGTTTTCCTTCACCGAAAGCTCAAGCTCATTGTAGGTGCTTGGATTCCCACTCACGGCCCTTGACGCGAAGTCGTACATACTACCACTGAGCTATCACCGCTTCAAAAATGCGTTTTCGGGCTATACTGTGTGAATAATGGATAAGACATGTGAACTTATCCCTCGGTAGCTGCTGTGAATACCCATTAAAACCTCACAGTCATCTGTCGCCTTCTTGGGGCGACGCGAGTTCGATCTAACAATCACTACGTCGTGATAGGCATGTAGGCTCGTTTAAGAGTACTGCTTACCTCATTGGAGGTAGAAAGCGAGCACTCGAGGCAAACTCCCTCGTCTTAGTTGGCACCGCTAAGTATCAACGGACGACCACTAAAAATTGATTTTCGAAAAAATAAAACAAAACTGTTAAGGAAACCGTTACGAAATTCGCGCGCGAGAAACGTACAAAAAAAGTACAGTTTTCACGATAGAACGTAATGATGACTACATATTTCGTTCGAAATACAATAGTAGTAACATATTCAGAATATATTTACTTAAAATTTTATTACTAAATAACAAAAACGAAAACAACTGAGAGCGCACAGCTGACGCGTCCGTACACTATCGTAGTGAAAACGGAACTCGCATGGAAAGAAAATGTGTTATTGTTAAGACAGGATACATGCATAACAATTGGATGAATTATTGAAGAACACGTGGAGGAAAAATGTATAAAAGAAGCAATCATTTTTATATATTTTATGATATACAAAGATTAGCATAACAGCCTGCGACTTTGTTCGGATGAAATGGAATATATAACACTAGTTTTTTAATGAATTGACGCGTTCTAAGAATCAAATTAGTAGTGCTAGAGATTGGGTATTCACTACAAAAATATCTTAAGCCCTTTGTAATTGTAATATCATAAAATTAGATTAGACGATAATTATTAATTTTACAAGTATCCACAACACATATTTCTTTGTTTACAGTGTAATAATTCTACAAAACACTGCTTTGTATGTAAATAGTCTATACTATTAATAAGTTTAGTTGATAAAATTGGTTATAAAAACCATGTACAACATGACTGTACAAACAAGTTTTTATTTAAATCATCTATTAAGAATATTTGGAATGACGTCACTTAACCAACCATTTAGTATTATGCAAACTAAACGTATATAGAAAAACTTCAGCAGAATCACTTCCCTCTAACAAACAAACAAACATTGCACGCTAAATAAATTAAAACCGATGCTTGCTTAATTAAGATCATACGACAGAAGAGAAACATCGCTATATCTCTCTCGCTTCCTTAGTCGCCTCGAGCTGACTTTACCGGAACGAGGGTAACACAAAAAGGTCACGGATCAGAATTTCAACCTCATCATAAAAAGTATCACTTCAGTGTGTGTCAGCTCTGACGCACGAATAAAGTTTACTCCTGAAATGTAATTTTAAAAGTGCACAAGGTGCATTACCTAGACAAACGTGAGGCTTGTATTATTTTCAGTCCACATAAAATTTCCATAAAGAGGGCCTAAAAACTATTACTAACGAGTCATCACCATGTTGTCCTATTACCAAGTTATTTGGAGTCGGCGCAATACGTTGGCCTCTTCCATACATATCGGTCAGCCGTCATCTCTTCGATCAGTCCCTTATTTTTCATCTCATTCCTCACACACTCTATCCATCTATTCTTTGGTCTTCCACTTCCTTTCCATCTATTCAACATTCATATCCATTACTTTTCTCACCACTTACTTTTCTGACGTCCAATACAAGACAAGCGATTCCCTTTTAATTACTCTACCACTGGCGCCACTTTCAAACTTCCTCTCACATACTCATCTCTGACTTTATTCATCCTTGTAAACTGACACATCCATCTCAACATCCGCATTTCTGGTGCATGCAATCGACACTCATTCGTCTTACTTGCCCAGCACTACGATCCATAGAATACAGATAACAATAATAATCCATATTAAGTACTAAACTGCGTTAATAGCTTAATAAAAAAAATATACAACCTATATAAATATATTTATACATCGTGTTCCATTTATTCGTCGATACTCGTATCTACGTTATATTAATGTTACGCGTTATCATATTTTCCACACAAATGTCACGCATTTACATACATTATGTGATGCACTTCGACGACGCATTACAATGTTTAAACTGCACAGTATTTGCGCCTGCAAAATCGACCATGTTCCAACGATAGTATACATAAACAAAACAATTTACGTATTCAGTTCGAAATAATTTCACTGTCGATTTATAGCTATTAGGGATGTTACGGATAAAGATTTAGCAGGTCTGGATGTGAATATTTCAAGAATATCTTGCATAGATTTTTTTAATACGTTTAACAGACACGCTAAACCTGTTAAAGGACTGGCTCTTAAGTGCAACTGCCGGAACACACCTACAGGTATTTAGCGGAATGTGAAGTTTATTTTTATATTAATCATATGTTATTGGCAATTAATAACAACAGTAATAATAGAAGCGATGATAGCTCAATGGTAGCGCGTAGGAACGCCACGTCATAGGACGTGAGTTTGAATCCAACCTTGTATAATGAGCTTGAGCTGTCAGTGAAGGAAAATATCGTAAGGAAACCATAACATGGTGGTAGGGCTTTTTCTAATGCCCGCCTGGCTAGCTACCTGGTAGAAAATCTGCTATTAAATACCATTAGGTTAGTTCCGGCAGTAGCACTTAACAGCCAATCCCTCCTATAAAGGCCGGCAATGCATCTGCGAATCCTCTGGTATCGTGGGTGTCCATGGGCGTTAGTGATCATTTATCATCAGATGACACACTTTCTCGTATGCCCGTTATTCCATATATAAATATATATACAAATATAAGAGAACTGCCTCCTACCTTAGTATTAACTGTGTTGTAGGAAACGGTTACATAACAGGACGTTGAACGTTTACATACACTTTAATAAACTAAAACAAAAAACACTCGATGCATTAAAATCTCCAAAATAGGGTTTCTTGGGGATCAATAATAAATTAAAGCTATCTGTGTGTATGTAAAGGAGATACATGAACATTTTCAGTGAGTGCGTGTAACTCATATCATTGAAATAAAACAGTAAAAATAGTCTATTCCCAGATTATAATATCATCTGCGACCCAACAAAAAATAAAATATTTGCTTATTGTTTGTATGTATGTTTATAATTAATTAGTATTTAATTATTATTAAACATCTATATGAATAAAAGAATCGGTCGTAAACCATAACAAACTCCATAACAACTGCTAGAATATGGTTTAAGTTGAATTTATTATTGTGAGTACGCACACCCTTTTTCTTCTCGCTGTTAAATATTTAGCACATCGGTGGGTTTGCAAGAGCTTAGGCTATATTCAGTTGAACTTGTTACGTTTATTGATGCATGTTGCACGTTACAATGAGTCGACCGCTTTAGATAATAAAAGTTAATTTTCACAGAGTAAACATAATTATCAATGCGCCATACGGAAACTGAGCTTAGTCATAGGCTATAAATAAGGTAAAAAAATTCATTATTCACATGTTTATTTTCAAAAATCTGGTATTCGAATCTGGTCATACGGGAATAAAGGTTAGGTTAGGTTAGGTTATTATATAGATTTTTATAGTTTTGAGAATCACTGGTCAGTTGACATCCATCGAATCCCCGTACCCTACCTTAAATGCATCTTCCGATAACTGCTATAATATATTTATATTAATACTATAAAGCCAAAATGTTGGCTTGTTTGAACGAGCTAATCTTATGAACAACTAGTTGGATTAAAGAAAAATATTATCGTATTTGATAGAGCAACCATTGAAGGAACCTATATGCTATTTAACAGCACGCCGCCACTAATAGGAATGAAATGTATTGAAAAATGTTACAAAAACGGACAAAATTATGTAATAATTTTTAATTCCACGCTAAAAAGTTGCAGGCAAAGCTATTCTATATGTATGAAGACGTTGGTTGACTGACTCATCAATGTCGTTTATAGTTTTATTTTGTAACGTAGAAACTCACTAAGAAGCGATTTTTCAAAGTTTCACCCTTAAGTTAGTGATCAGCAGTCTTATGCTAAAGAGCCAAATGTAGACAGTATACAATAGAAATATATTCAGGGATCAATTTTTTTAATCTAACCTTTGCTTATGTAGGAGTCATTATTACGAAAATAATTAGGGCTAAAAGTACTATCCCGAGCTTGCCTTTGTCAAATAACTCTTAGTTTAACTAACTAATTAAATAATTTTAATTTTATTTAATTAAATAAAATTTGATATCTAACTTAAACAAAATATTTATTTAAAAATATAATTAGTTAAATAATTTAAAACATATTATGAAAAGTAACCACAAATACTTCACTAATCTGAACATTGGCCTTGCATTTCTTTGAAAAGTAGGTATAATAAAAATTTTACTCGTCTCTTACAAGATAAGATAATAAGTAATATTCAGTGCCTGCACTAAACATTTTGTGAAAGATCCGCATGTGGCTCGCGAGCGCGATACAGTGACACTCTACATCACTGAAATTACATCATCACACCGCATACCATCCATGCACACCCACACGGTAAGTACACGGTTCTGTAAGGAATCACCCCCGCGCCCCTTACGTGGCTTGCCCGATAAGGTAGTGTTAGGATCACTAAAATAGTAAATTAGGACCTGTTGGTTAGTTAGGCTCGCGAATCCTTGTTCACTTTCCGCCTGCAGCTCAAGCCGAAAAAGTACGATGAAGCTATCAAAGCCCTTAAAGCTAACAGCGTATGTAAGATCGAAAAAAAAGGCTCGGGAGCCACGGTTTGCCAACTAATAAGGGGATAAACGAAGACGGTAAATCTTGTTGATTTTTGCATACAGGGAAAATATACAGAATATGTTACACAAAATAAATCATACATAAAACACATACGAATATTATTTCTAAAAATATATTACCTCCTTTAGATGTTGACTTTGAAATACGGGAAAAGTGCGGTCTAAATGGCAACGAAGAGCATTGATTAATTTAATATTATGATTCAAAATATTATTTACCCTGTCAACTTCACTAGGCCATTTTATTTGCTTAAATATTGAATTGTGAGAAATGCATTTTTAAATGATTCTCAAAAAATACGTATTCAATTTATCACCCATTTGTTAAATTTAAAATGGACGACGACGAGTCCGTCATAACATCTACTTTTATCTTGTATACATTAGTTGGTCCCGAAAAGTTCGGTGAAGCTGTCAAAGCCCTTAGAGCTAACAGCGTATGTCAGGTCGAAAAAAATAAACCTTGTTCTATGACTTTTATTAATCAATAACTTCAAAACGACGCCCCTTTACACTTTCAGAGACTACCATGAATACTAATAATACATTCTAAATGATAAAAAAACTACCAACTTTCGTGATGATCGTTCAATTTATAATTATATTTTCAAAATATTATCAAGTATGTCAATAGCTTAACCAAACCTATTTTATTAGCAAGCTTACAAAAAACATTGTCACTTTTTAAGTTATGATTTACCGTTGTTTCAATAGAATTCCTGTTATGAACAATAGAGATCGCTGAGAATTTAAAAGATAAATTTTGTTTAGCAAGTCCTTATTCATGTAATGATATGTACATAAACAACACCGCACTGATATCGAGATAAAGGGTGAATTACTTATTCACATTTCAATTCTCTTGCGCCAACAGAATAATCAATTAACATGTCTAAAATATTCAGTTGCAAACCATAGAAAACTTGATAAGTACTAGAATATGGTGTAAATTTAAATTTGTTTTGTAATATTTTTTCTAGGTTAGGTTGGTAACCGTGTTTGTATAGTCTTTCACACTTGACATTGGTAAAATCGCATACTTGGACAGATGTCAGAACTAAAAAGGGCTTAGGAATAGCTTTAGTAGAAGCTTAGGAATATACAAAAAAACTCGTGTCTATGTTATTAGCAATATATGTTATATTTTACAACACGCTGCGGCGACGTATGTTTTGAAATTTGCTCGGTATTAATAAAGGAAGCCATTTTTAATCCTATTCAAAGTTATTTCAGGGCGTTGCAGATAAAATGAAGTCTGTTTATAACTCATATTAAATCTCATTTGAATGTGTTGTTCGTTCTTTACAAAGTGATTCCTAAGTACTTAAGAATATGGCAGTGAATTCTAAACACCAGAGTTTTGATTTTGATAAGACGGGATAAAGATCTCATGATGATATTCTGCGAATAAGGGGTCGAATACATGGAAGAGCTTGTCAGCAATATACCCGATACCATTCAGTTATACCAGCGAAGCGCGATGTCTAGCGTAGATGTTAAAACGCTTTGCTAGCAATAATCCAATAGGATGTTTTCATTCCTGTTAGCCATGACGTTGTATGTCATGGTATTATGTTTCAATAGTACTGTTGAATAATTGCCATACAATATTTCTGTAAATAATTCATAACCTATATATCTAATATATTTTCCTAACAAATGAAATAAAGGTGAATGTAAGTCTGTTTCCTACTCATTTTGTGTTTATTATTCAATTGAACGTCGTCAATTTTTTCGCACACGTTGTTTGGTGTATAAAAGGGGAGTGAAGAAAAATTTAGAAATTTTAAGTTACACGCGAGCGACGTGATAAATTATGAAAGTATGTCGTCTTCAATACCGACAGTTTCTAAAATTAGCGCGTTCAAATGAAACAACCTTTCCTCCTTTATAACATTAATGTAGATATATTAGTTAATTAATAAGTAACTAGATACTATATTTCATCTTAATGTCAAACGTTTAATATAGAAGTTACTTGAGTATAGTTTAACTTTGAATGCTAAAAGATTTTCTCGTAATCTGAGCGCTCGTTCCTAAAATTGTCGCGTTCATATAAACTTGTCTGTTTTTATAATTAATATTTATAAAAGTAAAGTTTAATATTTGTATATTAAGATATACTATATATAGATTTTTTTAATAGTTAAGGTTATGGCTATAATCTCACCTAATCTTAAGTGACCAGACGGCCCAAGTTGGTAGACACGCTAAACCTGTGGAGGACCAGATACTCAACTGGAAGTGCCGGAACAGACCTTTTGATATTTGGCGGCAGATTTTCAACTTAAGGGTGGTTACTAGCCAGGTGGGCGTTAGTAAAAGCTCTACCGCCATGCTATGGATTCCTCACCATGTTCTCCTGCACCGAAAGTTCAAGCTACTTGTAGAGGGATTCGAACTCACGTCCCTACGGAAGACGTACACACTACCACTGAGCTATCATCGCTTCGAATGAACACACCTAGTAATTAAAAAAACTAAGGATGCCGTAACTAATATGTTTTGATTTACTTCTCGTACCTTCTAATTCTAATACATCTTTCTTCGAGACATTGCAATAAAAGAAATTAGATTAGATTAGATTAGATTAGGGAAATAGATATGTTCGGTGTCGTGAAACGATTGTATAAATATTTTTATTTTCTAAACAACGTATTTTACTAATGAAAATAGATATGCTTCGTGTAAACGATATTATAAAGGTTTTTATTTTATACGTTTTTTCTTTTTTTTTTTCTTATATGATTCAAAGATAAAGTAAATTAATGTGAAGGTGGAAACAGGAAATTCGTCAGTGCTCCCTCTTCTTGAAAAATGACTTCCTTCGTCTAAGCCGTCAAAAGATTCCTTAATATTGGTTGGTCAAATTTCGATTAGGGGTTCCTATAATTTAGCCCAACCTTCTTATTGGCTTGAAATAATTCAACGTTATTAAAGAATTAATGCTTTTAATAACGGTAGACGAGCTATTATCAGGTTTCTTTCAATATCCAAACTAACAACGAGAAAGATGATTGATTGGCGTTTATTTAAAACAACTAGCTATTGTAATATTTCTTATAAATCATTTTATTATTATACGATATTCGAATTCATTGAAGCTTCAATAGGAAATCCAATAGTTGAATATTTTCTTTAGTTTTACAATTTATATAATTGGGTATTTGTATTTATAGCTTACGGAGTAAAGGCTTTGGTAATATTATTGAATTTATATAGAAAGCAAAACTATATCTAAATATAATTGATGATTTTCTGTGTTTGGCTAATTGTAATATTCATAAAATCCACACTACCTGTATGAGTTGTAGTTCTTTCCATTTTGGGAAACCGCATTCATATTCTATTATCTTTTCCTGATCTTAAGTTCAATTATTGCCTTGAAGATGTCGACTTTTATTATCTGAGGCTTATTTATATAACATCTCCTCACCCTCGTATCAAATAGGTTATCAGCAAAGCCACGTGTATACAAAAAATAAATGCGCATGAATTAAATATTTACACCTTAAGTCGCGGTGTGTATCGTAAATTTAAAATAGTATTTTAAGCGGAATGATAACGCGATGAATCAAACAAAATACATCTTTGTAAATAGCATTTTTATGTATACAATTGCGTGTCTTGATTATTATTTACGATAATATTGGAAAACGCTCAAACGGTTCAAGTGAAATTTTATAAATATGTATTCCTAGGTCAAACTAGAGAAGATAGTTTTTATCCCAATAATTGACCCTATACCTAAACATGATATATAGTCAAGTTATTTATACTGGTGAGGGTAAAACAACGTCTGCCAGGGATAGTCATTTATAAAATGCAACTTCACTGTCATTTTATCTGCCCTTTAATGTTTATTAACCTAAGAATTTCTTACTCGAGGATACTACCTTCGTTATTTCATATTTATAAATGAAGTTCATTTGGTTTTTTTAAATATAGAGAGACACGCTCGATATCGAAAAAAACGTTTAGGTATGTATAGTCGGAAAGGTACTAATATATAGATATGCAATTCCATCCCAATCGTTATAATATATCTAGCAATATCTTATATATATACGAAAGTATATATATAACGAAATACGAAAACGAATATAAACGAAAGAATTCAAGCATAAAATTATAAATTATGCGAGAGACAATAAAACCTAATAAAAAATAAATTTATAAATATATATAAACATAAATAGTATGTTCATGTAAAGTTACTGCATGCCTTGTTATTAGGATATGGCAGTCAGCTCAGTATATGTTGAGGTGTCCGAAACACAGCGCTGATTTTCAGCCGGAACCCAAGTCTAGTTGCGGTTCGCCAAAAACTTTATACATTTTAGTTGTTATAGGTTTTTACACAATTGAGTCTCCATTACCACCCATATGGTGATATACGTCTCCTTAACTTGTTGTTTTTGGATCAAACAAATAGGCATTGACTACAAACTATGTGTTCTTTCGTCGTTACTTTTTCATTACAGGACAATGCAATCTTTATCGTAATTAAAACCAACATTATAATATTCAATTGATTATTATCATATTAAGTTAATTTTCTTTTCATGTTTTATACTGCTTAGTGTTACGGCCACAATCTTACCGTAAGTGACGATTTGCTAGTGCAATTGCCGGAACACACCTATAGGTATTCGGCGGCAAGTGTTTAGCTTGAGAATGATAGCTAGTTAGGTAGGCATTATAAAAAGCTCTACCACCATGTTTCGGTTTCAATACGATGTAGCAAAACTAACCATGACCGCTGGAAAACTACCTACCTATAATATACACCTATAACTTCGAGACATACAGAAACGATTTATATGTAGTTTCCATATGTAGGATTTGCCGTAGGCGATGATATGAAATTTATTTCCATAACACTGCCTAAGTGACAGACGCTTTGTATTCAGTATCTCAGATTAATCTGCACGATATATGAATAAAATTTCGTTTCAGAAAGTCGCATGGCTCGAATGAATTTTAATATAAACAGACGTATGTTCGAACAATGTCATTGTTGGTTGTCCAGATTGTGTCTCAATACAGTGTGATATAACTAACATTATTGAACCGAGAGACTTTAGTAAATTGAAAATGATTTGCGACGCGTTTTATTCATATCTTCTACAAAACAAAAACTTCGAATGCACTTGGCAAACGAGGAATCGGTTAACAAATATTTTGGTAACCTTGTAAGACCGTTGGGCTATAACCGCGTTTATTGGAATATTGAACGAATGATAGCTCAGTTGGTAGTGTGTACGGATGCCGCGTCAAAGAACGTGAGATATAATCCATCTACAATGAGCTTGAGCTTTCGGTGAAGGAAAACATCTTGAGGAAACCATAGCATGGCGGTACGGCTTGTTCTAATGCCCGCCTGGCTAGTAGGCACAACTAGTAATGTATGATTCGCCTTAATTTATTCTACCTCTGTGAAAGTAATCAATAATGATTTCTCGTAAATAATTATCTTTCCTTAAAGTTCAAATAAATATACATTAAACTCAATTTGTCGCTCTTTCGAGTTGGCGATACGTTTAACTATGTCAATTATTTCAACATCGACTTTAGATTAATTACTCAGCTTATTTTATATGAAAACATTAGACATTATATTTACTTAAAATTGACCTATCATTGTATTACGTCGTTATTGTTGCTTACGTTTTTATTAAATGGTTTCATAGATTATTCCGACTTGTAGCTGTGATTATAGACTTATGTACTTTGTTTGCGTGGAACGAAAAATAATTTAATAATATAATTTGCTGGCTTAGGAAACTTTGTTCAATAGAGTTTTGCACATATTTGTAGTAGCATGATGTCAAATAGCTAAAACCTTCTTCAATAGTAATTATTAAGATTGGCACGTTCAAACAAATGAAATGAATAAAGTAAAGAAACAAACTTTTTGACTTTATAATATTGATACGGATAAGTACTCAACATGATTTGTGTTAGGCGGCTACAGTACTCGAAGACAAAGTGGGAAAGTAGTCCTTAGCCTCTCGTAACAAGGAGGAATATGCGAATATATCATAGTCTTCCTAGTTGGGTAATTTGCACTTGGTGTGTCCCACGTGGCCCTTTAGTAGCCCTCCTGACGTATTGTGAAAGGAGATGAGAATTTTAGAAATTCTGCATTTAAGTATTTAGGTAGCCCATACCCTATTAGAAGAAGTGAGGGCGCTGTTACTGGTCTCTGGTAATATAGGAGTTTGAAATGTCATAGTAGTGCGTAGTCAGGGGCTTATCACCCGATGAGTCTTTCCACAAGCCCTGCTCTCCTTGGCCTAAGCCCGGATAATGGTTTACGCGTTGTGATGAGAAAGTCTGTAAAGAAAAGGATTTTAAACTCCACGTTAATAAGATAATTCAATCGTCTTAGTCTATTTTAAATGAATCTTTCATTCTCAGTTTTATCAGTTTATATTACATATCTTATATCTGAATATAATATTGATAACTCTGCGTCATGTAAGAGGCTGTTCATAAAGCACGTCACGTAAAGTTTTACTTCTTTGTACCGACTTTTTTATTCTTCCATTAACTATAGCTAACAAATAAAAAAAATATAATAAATATTTGTAATCTATACATATAATGAGAATGTAAATTTAACGTGTCTGTACATTTAATATTTATGTGAAAAAGAAATTGTGGCTTAGATTAAGTAATAACATACATTTTAAGAATAGCAAAGAAAAACAAATAATTTTTAGAAATGTATGTCTGTCTGCCTGTTTGTTTGTGCACGCATCACGGTCAAAGTACAATTTTTATGATAAAACGTCACTAAGGAAATCATAAAGCTTACTCTCGAGTAACATTTAGTCTTTGTTTCATTAAAATTGGCTAACTCTAGCAAATGTTATAGTAATTTGAATGACAGCGCGAGATTAAATAATTTTAGTTACACGCGAACAAAGTCGCAAGCATAGCTAGTAACGAATAAATTGAAACGAGAAAAAAATAAGAAAATCATTTTATAAGTTAGGAACGTCGCGTTTTTTGACCCCCCGGAAGCCCATGTCACATTTTGTCACAGGAAGCGACACTCCCACACTTCCTATAAGTGCGAACGTACTTTATGAATGACCTGTCTCTATGACTTATGTATAAATATATGTATGGAATCTATGACTTATGTATAAATTATGCTCATCATAGCTAAAGGTCGTTTTTAAGAAGTAAATTAATAGAGCACGCACTTTATCATGTATGACAACTCTTATCTGATAACAGCCATGTGGTGTTTATTATGTACTTAAATATTGAACTGACATACTTAAGTACATTAAATTTCTTCGTGTAAAAGCATTAAAATTTTGAAAAAGATCTTTTTTAATCAGGGTTGTTGTTATTTACTTTATACGGTGGCACCACTTATGTCGTACCTCGACATATCAAAAACCTCCGAAACTTGAAAGCATGTACTATTCCTGCCCTTCGAGTCCCAAAACGTCCATCGCTCGAAATTTCAACCATCTATATAGTTTGAAAAATCAATGAGTTCCTACAAGCAATTCCGGTACATTTGTGCTTCCTCCAAATACGGAAAAATTAATTGGCTCCCGAACTAAATACCTCTAATTGAGTAATTGGAAACTGAATACCTCCATAGCTCGAAGCAAAATAAGTTGTCGGCTTCAATAATTTTCTAACAATGAATATCATTGTTTCTTAGAAAATAATACAAAAGTATACAAAAAATATGATTACTTATTGTACGAAATGTTAATCATTTGAATTTTTACTTATTTCACCTGCTTACTCAAAACTAGTAAGAATGTATCTTAACCTCTAAAAATCCAATATATCGTTGAACTGGCTGTGCTCGAGCCTTCGTTCACGTCGATCTAAACATTATTTAACCTCTTTTTTTTTACTTTTTTCATTACGTCTTTGCTCTTATTGATGGTGACGTGTAGCGTAGCCTAAAACTTTACTCAACAATTGCTCTATCATATACAATAAGGATTTTTTAAATCTGACTGTTAGTTGCTGATATTAGCGCATTCAAACTAACAAATTTTTCTGCTATTTTTTGGAATACTCATTTCACGTTGTATAGTTTTGGAGGTCCAGTGAAGAATCAGGGGAAGTCTCATGTATACCACATATATGTGAATAGTTTTTTTTAAATATTTTTATATGTTATATTTGATAACGTTCCTCTACCTAGCCGTGTGTCCGTTAATGTGCTTATAACTCAAAAACTATTAAGCTGATTTAGACCATTATTGTTTTTAAATCAAGCACGTATTTCCTCGTTAGTTGTTAATTACAGTATCGTTACATTCAACAATGTATAGAATTAGTAATGAGCTTTATCGTATACTAGCTAACGCCTCCAACTTCGTTCGTGTTTTGCAAATCAACCGCGAGCGATCGAAAATTCGTTCTTAGTAAGTCCCTACATTGTGAAAGGATTATCTATGCCATGCCAAATTCCAAGTCTATTATAGGTCTGGTAGGTTTGGATATGTCGTGATGAGTTAGTCAATTATATTTTACTTATGTAGGTACCGCATTAACTTATTAAAATCATTATAAGTTTTATTGATAAATCGTATAAATTTGACAACTTATTATTTAGTAGTGTTTACTTGCTGCTCCGTTCACGTTAATATTGATTTTGTCAAACAAATCGGTTGACCAGAATAAAGTTTCATACAAAGTTTATCCCTCTTTTTACCCCATTTCCAATAAAAAAGGAGCTTATCACCGTCTCCAGGATTCCATCTACCTATACCAAAATGCATCATAATTGATTCGAAAACGTTACAAACAAACATACTCACTTTCACATTTATAATATTAGTATGACTTCATATCATCACCTCACCACTTATTTGTTGAAGTCACAATAAGTTACATTAAAATCTTTATCTTAAGTACTATTATATTGAAGTGAATAACGCCAACAGATTTGTTATATGATACGTGGGAAAATCTTTGAGATAAAGCTTTGTTTTCGAATAAAAGCAAAACATCCTTCAACTAGAAAATGTAACTCATAGTAGCTTGAACAAAGAAGCCCCGTGGCGCCAACAAATCTATATACGTATAAGTAGATACATACATAAGATGTCAGTACCTTGTACGTGAGTTCGAATCCAACCACTTACAATGAGCTTGAGTTTTCCGTGAAGGAAAACATCGTGAGGAAACCGTAGGTGGTAATGCCTTTTCTAATACCCGCCTGACTAGCAACCACCCTCAAGTTGAAAATCTGCCGCCAAATACCAATAGGTGTGTTCCGGCAGCTGTACTTAAGAGCCAGTTCCTCTACATGTTTAGCATGTCTACCAACTTGGGCCTTATCGTCACTTAAGATCAGGTAAGATAATAGCCATAATGGTAAACCTTAACTTAAAAAAAAAAGTTTAGTGTTATTGCCACAATCCGCCCTGATGTTAAGTGACGCTGTGGCCCAAGATGGTGGACACGGTCAGCCTAGTGAAAGGACTGGTTCTCAAATGCTACTGCCGAAACACATCTATAGGTATTTGGTGACAGATTTTCAATATGAAGGCGGTAGCTAGCGAGGCGGGCATTAGAGAAATCCCTACCACCATTGATTTGGTTTCATTACGATACTTTCCTTCATCGAAAACTTAAGCTTAATGTAGGTAGATTCGAACTCACGTCCCTTGGCGTTCATATACACTACCAACCGAGCTATCATCGCTTCAAATTCTAATGATAAATCGATCTCTTACCTTTCCGTTTGTAGCTTTAGTCTGTAAGGTTGGCTCTACCGTTTGAATCAGTTGCCGAACGATGTGTATTCGCGAGCCGCACATAGGGCCATTATTTGTATGATAAACAAATAATTGTTCCAAGTTTGGTTTACTACTTTGAGCCAGTTGATCGTATTTATAACTCGTTATAAAATTATTCTCTTAAGAAAATAGTGCTTTCCTCTGCCTTTACAATAATTTCCTAAAATTTTCAATAACGATTATGGTAAAACTTCGACCACAGGACAAAGACTAGAGAACTGAAATATGACCTTTAAAAATTAATCATGCTTTACAATAATTTCCTCAAATTTTCAATAAAGATTATGGTATAACTTCGACCACAGGACAAAGACTAGTGAACTGAAATCTGACTTTTAAAAATTAATCATATATCATATACACTACCTGTGCTCGAGTTTTCATTCGCGTGGAACTAAAAATTATTTAAAATTGTTGGCTGATTTTGTAGCTTTACAGCTTTTGTCCTGTTGATGGTAGCGTGATGTTTAATAGACGTCAGTCTTCCTCAATGACAGCTCCATCAAATACAAACATATTTTTTTCAATCCGACTGATAGTTCATGATATTACCTCGTTCAAACAATCAAACAAACTTTTCCGCTAAAGGTACAGCCAGGCGGCATTTATTGACAAATGAAGTACACTAAAGTTTTGTATGAATTTGATATTTCGTAGCAATATTTTGAAATGTTTGGTATCGATATGCTTTTGGAAAATACGTTATTACAAGCGGGAATAGTTTTACTTTATTAAGTAAAATGCTTACTATAATAATATTATAAACTATGAGAAGGTACAGCTAAAATAAAATCTTCACCCTATGTTGTTATCATCCACTTGACATTCATAGTAATTTATGGTAGCCGCAAAACAATATTATTCTATTTAAAATCTTTATCATCGATTAGTAGGCGCGCACTGATTTTTTTTATCAAAAGATAAAACGAACTTTGTTGAAAGAGTAATTAGGAGCGGTACGTATAATGAAATATAAAAATCATATATTTCAAACAAAATTTATGATACACGTAGCTATCAATGAAGGTACGTGCGGAGGACGCATCACTTGTCATAGATTAAAAGACAGAAGCGAGATTTGACCTACTTACTTAATAATTGTTCACTGTCTACAAAAGAAAAACATAACCAGTATTTATTGTATTATTTTTTTCAATTATTCTGTCATAGTTTCACAATGGAAATAAAAAAAAACACAAATTAAAACCTAACATTAAGTTAATTATAAGAGATATATTAACTAAAGTAATCAGTAGCAATATTAATCATATTATAATAAATAACATTATGGAGTAAACTGTTATTTTATGAAGACCAAAGCCATGGTGCCTTTTTCAATGCCCAATGAAAATTTAAAAAACAATCCGTCCAATTGGATTAATGAATGTGCATAAGTGCGTTTTAACATTGAGTTTATATAATGGTTAAAAGTTATTAATATTTTGTAAAATGTACTTTGTAACTTTAATATTTAATCTATATTGCCTATATCATACTAATATTATAAATGCGAAAGTAAGTTTGTTTGTTTATTACGCTTTCACGTCTAAACCGCTGCGTAGTATGTGATGAATTTTGGTACAGGGATAGATGGAAGCCAGGAGACGGAGATAAGTTACTTTTTCTCTCGAAAAACTTATTGGAAGAAGGTTAAATAGAGGGATAAATTTTTGTATGAAACTTTATATTGCGACAAAATCTATTAACAAAATATTAACGCGAGCGAAACCGCACATGAAATCTAGTTAATATTATAAAGCGTAAAAGTCTGTTTGCTTGAACGAGCTAATGTTCAGAACTGGTACACGGATTTCAATTTTTTTTATATATTTTTTAAAGCGATAATTGAGGATAGCTTTAGTTTATTTAACATCACGCTGCCACCAATACGGGAAAAGATGTATTGAAAACAGTTACAACAGCCGGCAAAGATAATTAAATAAAGTTTTAGTTTCCCGCGAATGAAGTCGTGGACACGGAGAGTAATTTGTGTGAGTGAAAACATATATAAGACTATTTTTATATTTGATTATTGTCTAAATAAACTTAAGATTTTTATAAATGATTTTTTTACCTTTATTTCAATTATATTCACCGAGTAACAGTTGTTACGGTATTTATATGCTTGCGAAATCTTCGCTAGAAGCGCTTGTAGTTTGTTGACTGATGAAAAATAAACCAGGGTACTGTGTCACAGTGTTCCATAAAAAACACTATATCGACAAAACGAAATATAACAATTGAGCGTAAAACCACTTACAAGTAAATTGTTTATGTGGTTGTTAGGTCAGTTCTTACTTATAATTAGTTATGCCCGCGTAGTTAATTTCTACTAATATCATTGACTTTATATTGATATTCTACATTAATTATTTGTTCCCGTGTTATCTTTACTCAATTAACTACACTCAAACAGCCTTACTCCTATTGGTGGTAACGTGATTTTGAACAGCCTAAAACCGTCCTCAATGATTACTCTAATAAATACAAAAATAATTTTTGAAATTCGATTGGTAGTGTCTAAAATAAGTGCTATCAAGCAAACAAACCCTTTCGCTTTATATTATTAATATAGACATTTGTATTTAGACAATATTAAATTTTATGATAATATCATAATATGTGACATTCAAGGTTTTTATTTAAGAGAAAACGAATGAATATAGTGGAACCTTCTTTTTTATTTGTATTTGTATAATATTTTTAATTATTTAAAAAAAATCCTCTTATTTATTGGTAACTATAAAGAATGGTAGAATACTAAAATCTCTTGCAAATCTTTATATTTCATAATGCTCTAACAAGATGGCGGCTGCTTAAATAAAACCGTCTAGGAAGTTCGTATAGTTAACATTATTTATGTAAAATAAAAACCACGATCTAATAGATCAGGAACCACGACGAAAAAACCACGATGTTGATTATTACGGTTATATTATATTTTCGATATCAACACCACATATACATTGATTATGTAAAAATAGAAAAGTAAAACAATGTCGAGATTGTTGATATTATGAAGTAACCTAGCTAAGTGGTATCGAATTATGACAGATGCATTAGATACCTATCGATGCAATGACGTCATAGAGTTACACGGCGTCAGTGACGCAATTTCAAAATGTAACCGATCGATTTGTTTGCTGTATGAAGGCAAAGTTCAAGCCTCCGCACCTCGGCGTGCGTTGGTGTGACTATTATACGATGGACCTATTAAAGATAAACTCCAATAAACCGCACAATCTGGATTTTATTTTACTTATTATGATCCTAATAAATATAGTAATAGTTCTCAAATATGTACGGCAAGACCGTATATATATATATATATATATTAAAATTGTAAACCGAAAAAGATTGTTTGTTTAATATTAGGAACCGTCAGTAGGATTACAAAAAATATTTTTATATTTAATAGAGCGACCATTGAAGATGACATTAGGATATTTAACATCACGCTACCAGCAATAGGAGTAAGGCTGTATAGAAAATGGGTATAAAATTATAAAAAAAATTTAAGTTCCATGCGAACGAAGTTTCTGGTCTATATTAAGTTGAGAAGAATACATGGTGGCAATAAGTTTTAGTGAGTATAGTTCGCTCACAGGGCCATCTCAAATATACCTCTCATAACTTGCCTGACATAATTTGATGTATTTTAACTAAGTTAAAATAAGTATAACATGGATCAGACGATGCATCTTCAGTAATGAACCTTGGTGTTGCGATTTTGTAACTTCTCAGAAGAGAAGTAAAGGCAAGTAACTTGGCATACGGTAAAACAAAAAGTCTAATAAATAAATATTTAAATTTCTTTGTCAGTACAATACAATAAAACTACTTATTACTATAAAATGTAAGCAAAGGTCGATAAGACGAAGAAGCACTGAAGCGTCAATATGTCAGCTCTACTGTGAATCTTTACGAGATATTATTAGCATAATGCAAATAACGTGTACTCAACCAAGTGTTAGCTTAAATTATTCACACTCGAACATGTTCGTGTCATTACGTTTTACTTAACAAAACTAACAACACGATTACGACATATTATTAAATGTTATATATTATTGTATATATATATAAGTATATAACAAACAAGTAAAATTAAATTGAAAAATAACGACTTCTTATGTTAAAAATATCGTAGTACAAGGCCTTCTATACATATTAACGTTCACTTTAGTCACAAAATTTTAAGTAAAGATTTGTTGTTGAAAGTGTTGAATTTACTAGGAGGCTAAGCAGGCTTGAGCATCCTACACCGACAGATTTTAGAGTCGGCAAATTTAGGGTAATTAATATGTTTCACTACTTAGAATCTAAGAGTTACATTGATATTTTTTCTACAATAAACGTAGTCCCATGTGGAGTCTAATTGAATAACCTGTAAGAGCCTTAAGTATAAATCCGCCACTTATCAAACCGTGCCATTGGTCGCACTGAAAAATCATCGCGCAATTATAATTTCTCGGCGTCAATAATTAATTTTTACCAGGCGTCCAGATAATTTATTTTTTCGTAACATAAAAAAGTAACTATTACAACTTTTTAAAGATGTATCGTGTATCGTATTGTGCGAATAAAACATTACACTTCTAAACAAATATTTGCCACTAAAGTCGATAAGCATGATATAGATACATAAATATACTATTTGGTTTACCAACTTCCTATATGTGTACTGTGATTATGGAAATCAGAAATATAAATGGCTTATATTGTTGGCATTTATTTGTCGATATATCTAGACTCCGATGTCGTTGATATGCGAATCTACCTTAGTCGTGAAAACCTGCTTGTATTCCAGTTAAAAAAAGAAAACAAAACCCATACTCTTACAAAAACAAACGCCGTTTAATTACACCTTAATTATTCATTACAAAATAATCAACTTGAGAATCGTTGTGTATTTTATTTAGCGTTTGATTCAAGTAAAACTATTTTCATTTTATCACAAAATTTCGTGTTCTAGTTTTGCATATACGTTTTTGTACTTTCCCGCTTTTATCGATATGAGTAATCCATTTTTATAAAAACCTTTGTCCTATCTGACTCATCAGCGCTGAACCAAACAAACTAGGCATAGTATTTCAGGGCGGGAGGTTGACATTATATACAAGCATCGTTTAAAGAGAGAATTCTTGTAAAATGATTCCTAGGAATATGCGAGTACCCAACGTCGCATTGCTTCGAAATCCGATTCGGATATATTTGAAACACGATACAAAAACTCTGCAATGGAATTCGTATTTCAAAATTCACCGCCTGAGGGGGGGGGGGGAGGGGTTTGAAATCTATAAAATTATTACCTCCAGGTGCTTTATCAGCATAAATTAAATTACATTTCTGCAGAAATTAATGTTGTATACATAGATATGTACAATAGGTAATAACACTTTAAATTAAATTCTAAAGTGTTATTAATAAACTGAATTAACTCAAAATTAATATTTTACAATCGCGTTTGAAACTATCTAAGCTCAACACCGACTACATTTTTGTGAAACTTATTACTTTATATATTAATAAGTTATGTTAGCTCGCTACAGAACTGTAAAATAATTTAAAATACTACTAACAAGTTAATATGAAACGCTTTTAAAATAATATTTCTATTATTTATAAATATAGATATGTTTAAAGATTTGTTGAAAAAAAATTACTATTTAGGAGTGAAAATGTTTCGCTACACAACTCCTGTTCCTACTGTTTATTATTAGTTATATATAAGTTATGATTTTGTGATATAATTGGACTTTATTATTAATTTAAAATAATCTTATATCACACTTAGTCCTATCCTAATCCAGTCCTATAAGCATTATTTTCATATTAAGATTGACATGATTTTCTATATAAAAAATATTTATTAATAAAAGATGGTCGATCATTTGTACATTATAGTGAACGCGACCAAAGCAAAGACGGGTTAAAAGTTAGCCTTATACAAATGAAACGGATACACAATTGACACTTGAAGTTATGCGTTCTTTGTAAGTTGTAGTTGATCAAATATAAAAATAATTAAATAAAATATAGACTCCGATTAAAAATTAATTGCCGTGGGGAGTATTTGGCTCTTTTGCTAACCACGCAATTATTTATTTATTTATAAACATGGTTCATCAACACTTACACTATGAAACAATTTATTCATACAGCTTATAATTCATTATGATAAGGGCGGCAACTCGGTACTGACAAACACCGCATGGGTAAATATTTTGCATTACCTAAAGTATTAATCTCACACACCGATGATAGCTCAGTGGTAGCGTGTAGCAACGCAGCTTTATAAGACGTGAGTTCGAATCCAACCACTTATAATTAGCTTCAGCTTTCGGTGAAGGAAAACATCGTTAGGAAACCATAGCGTGATAGTAGCGGTTTTTCTAATGTCGGCTTGAATAGCTACCACCCTCAAGTTGAAAATCTGCCGCCAAATACCATTAGGACTGTTCCGGCAGTGGCACTTGAGAGCCAGTCACTCTTATAAAGGCCGGCAACGCATCAGCAATTCCTCTGGTGTTGTGGGTAAAATAAAAACACCTCCAACGAACCATTAAACAGAAATACATAAAATAAAATGCGAAGGAAAACCTGTTGTAAAATATCAGTTGCAAGTTCGTGTACAGTTCGTATCCAATACACAAATACTGTCAAACTATATATCAATTATATTCACTATAATTATTAATAATCCTTCATAACGTGGAGTATTTATTTATCGTGTATCAATTTAATTCATTTTATCATGTTTGTATTAACTCGCCCCTGTATGTCTTGTAGACCGTGTGGAATATTATAATTGATTTTAAACTAACTTCCCGATGAGCTAGATACTTGAAATTTGGACCACAGCTCCAGAAGTGAGTGAAAATGCATGAAAATCTGACAAAAAGAAGAAAAATGAAAAGAAGGAATGAAGAATTGACAGATGAACAGAAAATATCAAGATTTTATTCACATAACCCTGAAAAGCAGAAAATAATAATAATATATATGTTTTTAATGTACCATATTTAAATAGGGGACTAAAAAGTATATAATAAAAGATTGGAAACGAAAAACATGAGGCACGTGCAATACATAACTTTTTTTTATATAGTTAAGGTTTAGCGTTATGGCCATAATCTTACTTTATCTTAAGTGATGATACGGCCCAAGTTGGTAGACACGCTAAGGCTGTGGAGGAACTGGCTCTCTAATGCAACTGCCGGAACACACCTATTGGTATTTAGCGGCAGATTTTCAACTTGAGGGTGATTGCTAACCAGGCGTGCATTAGAAAAACTTCTACCACAATGCTATGGTTTCCTCACGATGTTTTCCTTCACCGAAAGCTCATGCTCATTGTAGGTGTATTCGAACTCACGTCCCTTGACGCGAAGTCGTATACCCTACCACTGAGCTATCATCTCTCAACTATAAACAAGCGCCAAATGTTTTTTATTTCCAATCTTTTATTTTATACTTTGTAGCCCATTATAAAAACATGGTACATTTCTTCTTTTATTGTTATTTAAGCATTTAATGAAACTAACACAAATTAGGATCTTCCAACACGATGAAGTACGAATCCGTTGTTGGGCGTATGAAGTACCTGGTTGATATTTTAACGTGGTCGCCCGCTTTTGGCGAATTGCCCGTTCTAATAATTAGAATAATAACAAACTCTCTTTGTCTCATCTCTCTCCTTTGGCGTCCATTGTGTTTAAACCACAACTGAACAATATAATCTAACAAATCTATTTATAACATTCGTGAACTAGAATTCGCATAATTAATATTGAGCTCAGAAAGTTGATTATCGCCTAGTATTACCCAGACGGCCTTGAAGTAGCCTTGAAGCAATTATAGCTCAGTTGGTAGCACGTACGGACGTCATTTAAATTCACGTGAGTTCGAATCCCTGCAACGAGCTTGAGCTTGCAGTGAAGGAAAACATCACAATTAAAATCACAGCCTTTATTTATTTATTCATTCGCAGTATACACGTTATTCATGACAAAGAAATAAATATTTTCACTCTTCTGCTCGCTCATACCGATGACACTTAGAATATAATGTAATATTTTATTTATTTAACTGGTTATAACATAGGAATGATTTTGTTGGCGATAATACATACCGCTACAAACTGTGTCAAAGTCATCAACTTCCCCCACATTAAATAGTGATACTAAAACGGCAGACTAAAGATAAATAAGACAATAAACATATAGAATGGAGAAAAAAAAATATTAACAAGTCATTGTGCATGTGGTTGTATGTCTGTCCATATTTACCATCACACTACTCGAAGTATGTAAATAAAACTCTAGATACTGGGTACTAGGGCTATATTCCCAAATAATAATAATAATAATAATAATAATAACTTAATAATAATGACATTATTTAACAGGTTTTTTTTATACTACAATACATAAAAATTATCTTAAGACATAGTAAGGCTATACATTTTTGAATAATAATTATATTGAAGTTACTTGAATCTTTTAACCTCGTATAGGACGTAAGAAAAGCCACAGTAATTTCCCAGTCTTATACCACAATCGGTAGTTTTAACTGCATATATACACTCGTAACGGAGTTAAAACTCTAAGATACATATGATTTGCTTGGATTTATGTATATCATTTTGAAGTTCAAAACGAAGGAATTGTATATTCAAAAATATATATATTATAAGACAGTATATTTTTTCTTTTCATGTAGTTAGCGTTTGGCCATAACTTCACGTGATTACAAGTGAAAATGTAGCCTAAGATTATCGTCTATAGATACGCAACGACCGATTTTCAGCTTGAAGGCAACCAGACGGACATTAAATAATTATTTCCTTCATTGAAACCCGAGGCTCATTCCAAGAATTTGAACTAATGTCGATTAATACAGAGATTGTATACAGCACCTAAAAGTCAGAGTTTCGTCAATATACAACTGTCTGTGAATTATTTTAATCTTATCTAAGAAAATATTAATGCGTTGCGATGCGAAGCCGTGAACCGATCAATGCACTCTAATTAGGATATATATATATATATATATATATATATAATTCAACATCCAGATTTTTTTATGGAAACTTAAACTTAAAACAGTGAAATTCAACAGGGAAAACTTTTTTAATAAGCACATTGAAACCTTTTGGGATGGGATAAAACACTAAACTTGCGTGATCGTCGTATGAGTGATATATGTATATTATATATGTGTATATATATATTTACATATAATATATATACATTGTGTTGTATGTGCATATAAGTGTGTTAAATAGGTAAAATAGTATCGAACCACTAGAAAGTAGTAGGTATAAACTTTCCCTGGTATTAAAGCGCTATACTTACAGCAACTGATATACTGTTAACATTAGAATGTAGGTGACGCGAATTTAACTATACAAAAATTCCACCAACGCATTCTTTAATTCAAACAGTTTGAAAATTTAAATCTTTCGTGGAAAACAATTTAACTTTTAAGGGTTTTTTATACTTTACAGGTTTAGCGTTATGGCCACAACCTCATCTCATCTGATGTTAAGTGGCGATGTGGCCTACGATGGTGGATATACTAAACCTAGACTGGCTCTCAAGAGCAACTGCCGGAAGACGCTTATATGTGTTTGGTGGCAGATATTCAATTTGAGGGTGATACCCAGCCCTACCACCATGCTATGCTTTCACCACGATGTTTTCCATCGCCGAAAGCTCAAGTTCATTGTAGGTGCATTCATACTCACATCCATTGAGAAGCATTGCTTCAAGCAAAATGCTTGAATGTAATAAATTTCGAATTAAAATTGATTAATCACTGTGATTATTAAATTATGTGATAGCGTATTTGTATTCGAAGTTCGTTGACCTTTGCAATGTTGGACACATTTTAGTGGCAAATCCGTATTTCGCATTCAAAACGCGTTACGTAGTCAATCAACATGTCTATTATACCGTATTCGTAACGGTGTCTGTCAGTACGTATAGGTTAAGTGGGTCACCATGGCTTCCCTCTTAAGCGAAGAGTGTAATATGAACCGGCCGGCTTCTTTGTCGATCAGTATATCATAGGTAATAGTAGTAATATTAGAAGAAGAATATTCCGTTTTTCGAGAATAAGATCTCATCAAATGGAGGTGGACAGTACTGAAATGTATATTCTGATATATTTCTGGAACTTATGATAACAATATCTTTAAGCTTTGGTTCGATATTTATTAAATTACTAAATTTTATGTGCTGCTTCGCTCGTGTTTTACCTCTCTTTACCCCACTGCATATAAGATTTTCGCGAGAAAAATTAGCCTATCTCCGTCTCCAGGATCCCATCTACCTCTATTCCTATCCCTATCTCTATCTATCTATCTATGTATATCTATTCCATCTATCTTTGTGCCAAAATTCATCACAATGATTCTGCGGTTTAGACGTTTAAGCGTAACAAACAAACTCTGCCGCCAAATATTTATAAGAGTGTTCTAGCAGTTGCACTTGAGAGCCAGTCTCTCCACTAGGCTTAGCATGTGTACCATTTTGAGCTACATTTTGTGCACACATTTTGATAACCGAACAAAACAGTGAGATAGTGGCCATAACGTTAAATTTTCAACTGGGGCTTAATGGATTTGTCACAGGCCATACTGCTAAAAAGTATAAGTTTGATGAGAAATATTTATCAATAAATTAAATTTGTATATTACATATTATTTGAAAACAATAAACAAAGCGTATTTCCCTTGTACATTCAAAACGAAACATATTTTATAACAAATTTCTATCTATCTTCTATTTATCCCCTTATTCGCGCGTCACGTCTGAATTACTAAACAGATAATGATAAAAATTAGTACGGTGCTAACACACATATATATATAGGATAATTTTATTGTATAAAATAAAAAGATTCTTCCAGTGTAGGAAATAAAGGTTTATCGTAAGACCAGAATTTACGGTAACACGCGGTTGACGGGAAAACTCAAACGAAGTGGAGACCACCAGCAAGTTACGTGCATGATTGAATTCGTGTTTGAATATTCCTAAATATAAAATCGGTAACACAAAGCGGTTATTGTATTTACAATGCGCAAAAGCATTAGGTTAAAAATGCATAGCCTATGACGAAAATAAAACAGTCTTTGACTAGACAACCTCTTCGATCTTTGTGATAACCCGTTACTATTGATAACTTATCATCGGGCACAATACTATTGTTAACAAATCATATTGTTTTTCCCAAATCCCAATTGTATTCTTTTCTATTACCATACCAGCGGGTAATACAACACTATATATTCAATTGCAAATTGCTTACATATTTATAATGGATATTTCATTTTCCTCCTTGACTTATGTTATTATGTACCGATGAATTTAAATCGGGAGACAAAGCTCAAATTTATATTCATTTGTGTCTGTAAATCTCTCTACTTGCGTGATTTATACAAATAATAAAAGTGCAACTGACTCATATCTGTATGTTGAATATTATTTTAACTTTTTCAAACACTTTATTGCTTGTCGTCATGTACGCGTATCATTCTGATGTATGTATATATGTACCTTCAAACATCTCGGGGCAACCGTAAAATAAGTTTTTTTTTCTAGTTAAGGTTTAGCGTTATGGCCATAATCTTAACTGATCTTGAGTGACGATACTGCCCAGGTTGGTAGACACGCTAAACCTGTGGAAGAACTGGCTCTCAAGTGCTACTGCCGGAACACACCTATTGGTATTAGGCGGCAGATTTTCAACTTGAGAGAAGTTGCTATCCAGGCGGGCATTAGAAAAAGCCCTACCACTATACTATGGTTTCGTC
Source organism: Actias luna (assembly GCA_039707435.1). Lineage (NCBI taxonomy): Eukaryota > Metazoa > Arthropoda > Insecta > Lepidoptera > Saturniidae > Actias > Actias luna. Next base: position 17,504,320 of record JAZHAC010000001.1, on the reverse strand, counting down.
ACGATGTTTTCCTTCACCGTAAGCTCAAGCTAACATTGTAGGTGGATTCGAATTCACGTCCCTTGACATGAAGTCGTACACACTACTACTGAGCTATTATCGCTTCCTATTATTCCATCGCTATGAATGCGTATAATTGTTTAAAAAATTAATAATACTTGATGTTTGTTTTATGAGATGCAGCAGCGAGCAATTCCAAGAGGAGATGCAAAATAGTGTACATTCCAATATTTAGTTATGGATTTTCGAGAAAAAACGCCTTTATCATTAAATTAATATATTACACAGACAAGCTGTGCCCGCGACTTCGTTTTCTAACAAACTTTCCGCTTTATAACATTTTTATTAATTTTTTTATGGAAAAGATAGTTGTACTATCCTTGAGGGAGGATAGGTGATCCCGTTGATCGAGTAATTAAATGTATGGGGCAGAATAACGTCTGCCGGGGAAACCAATTAGTTAATTACATTGAACCGCCACGAATAAGATCTTAGTATTCGTTTTCAAGATCTTTACGTAGTACACAAGAGACATTACAAATAGGTGCACCGATCAAATACTGTTTATGTAAACATATTATTATAATGTAAGTAAATTAACAGATGTTTCAATTTATACGTAAACATGAACGATGCATGCAAAACATTGTAAGTTAAGTACGATTATATGACTTTTCAAAGTCAGTACAAACAACATAATCTCATAATCTATATAAATATTATAAAGTGGAAAAGTTTGTTTGTTTAAACGCGTTAATCTTAGGAACTACCAGTCCGATTTCCAAAATTCTTTCTGTATTTCATAGAGTAATTACCATTACCAATAGGATCAAAGCTGTTTTGAAACAAAAATGCTTCCACGCGAAAGAAGTCGCAGGCAAATCTAGTATTTTATAAAATTGACTAGATTATAAGCGCGGCTTCGCTCGCGTTAATATTGATTTTGTCAAACCAATCGGGTGATACAAAAAAAGTTTCATACAAAGTTTATGCCTTTACTCCACTTCCAATGAGATTTTCGCGAGAAATCGTACTCTATCACCGTCACCAGGTTTTCATCTATCTCTATACTAAAATTCATCATAATCTATTCCCAGGCTTAGACGTGAAAGCGTAACAAACAAACTTTCGCAATTTATAATATTAATTATTAAGCTTCAAAGAGTAAATTAACAATTATAAACAAATATTTTAGTAAGTAAAATAAAGCTGTTTTCTCAGGATTTAACGACAACTCTGTATCTTAGAAAAATATACTGCCAGTTGAGTTTTGTTATAAAAATTTTACACTGCACATTGTAATAATAGGCTCAACGGAATTCGATAACAATCATTTTGTAACATAAAAATACTAATTAGAGCGGTGGTTTGAGATCATATCGAAAGGAAACTGTATATAAATAATTTTACAATGATCTATAAACAATAATAAAACTCAACTGAGGAAAATCAGTGTATTATCTATTTATATTTTTTTTGAAAATTATAATCGAGGATGTATTTCCTTACCGGTGTAGAAGTTAAAAATATTTTTAAGTGTTATTTCTCTGTCTGTCTGTCCCCCTGTACAGACGTCACTATGAAAATAATTTATAGGTTTTGGTGAAATTTGACACAGTAATAACTTATAGCATAGACTAAATGACCCGGTGAACTTCTTATGACCTAAAATCAATGTTCTTTATTCTCACTAAAACTCAACAACAGTTTGACTAATTTGTATTTTTTTTTTCATTTTGATTATTCAGTCCTAATCAAACTACCAACTTCAATTCGTTAAGATCAATAGAACTGGCTATGTTTAATATCATTTCCGTTTTTCATTTCTTTTGGTTATTTAATGAAACTTGTTATAACTCCAATGAATGTAATGTCTCTTAATTATATGAAATTTAATTGTAGGTAGATTCGAACCTTCGTCCCTTTAAACGGCGTCCGTACACACTATTCACTGAGTTACCATTGCTTCATTACTTTTCTTATAATGAGATTTAAAAAAAATCTTTTGTGCTTTTTATATTTATTTTTTGATACAAACTTTATCCTGGCTATAACGAACACAATAAAAAAATATTCAATTTGGTACAGTCGTTTGGATACGCACGTACGTACATTACGGCGATTAATTTTATATATAAAGATTAAACAAAAAATTGATTTCGTTTGATAAGACAAACGGATACTTTAGGATAAGATATATACAATTCTGTAATAAATGAACTCGTTGAATAACACATTTTATACAAATGCCAAGGACAAATTGTTCTGATCAGTAACAGGAAATTTTGCAATCTTTATGTATGTATATATAAACGGATATTTATTTTTATATTGTCCCTTAAAGCGATAGGTGGCATTATCGTCTGGTTACTAGAAACGGGAGACCAAAGTCTACCGAAGCATCCACAAGCTTATAATTTTATAAAGCTGTAGTTGTAAACTTTAATAATTTCATAGTGCTGCGATATTGCGTTTTAATGCTGAAAGGATGATAGCTCATTTAGTAGTATGTACGGACGCCGCGTCAATAGCCGTGAGTTCGAATACACCTGCAATGAGCTTGAGCTTTCGGTGATGGAAAACATCGTGATGAAAGCATAGCATAGTGACAGGGATTTTTCTAATTTCCGTCTGGCTAACTACCGCTCTGAAGTTGAAAATATCCCACCGAACACCTATACGTGTGTTCCGGAAGTTGCACTTGACAGCCATTTCCTCCACAGGTTTAGCGTGTCCGCAATCTCGGGCAACATCGTCAACACCACATGATATCGTGGTCATGGCCTATAAACTATTCAAAATAACAAAACAATTGTCATTATTTCATGTTGTTTTTTTATTGTGTCAATGTATGTGTACAACAGCTTTCACGCACTGAGTGGAAACTCGAGCCGGTTTATTTTAAGCACCCTAACCCCGCGTCACTTACCGGCACGTTGTCGTTTGAAAGGCCGGCTATCAAATCAGACGATCTAGGATGCATGCTGGGAATGACAAAATATAGCGGTTTATTTATACAACAATTATATTGTATCAACCAGTTGTACCCGTGACTTCGTTCACGTGAAACGAAGTGTCCTTTTTCCAAACTCTTGCAATCACCCACTACTTTTTTGAATACAATATACTTTATGTATAAAAATACAAAAAAAATATGTTATCTTTGTCATTCGACAATACGATAGTTATCACTGTGTCATATTTCGTCAAAATCTATCCAGTATTTTCAGACTAATATGCGTACAAGGGAACAGACAGAACGAGAAAAATTAAAAGTAAAATATTTTCTGTACCATAGACAAAGTGTATGGAAAATTTCATGATAATCGGTTTCGTAGTTATGGCGTGAAAAGATAACAAACAAACATACACATATACTTATATTCACATTTACGTACGGCTTCGCTCGCGTTAATATTGATTTTGTCAAACGAATCGGATGATGCAATAAAAAGTTTCATACAAAGATTATCCCTCTCTTTACCCCACTTCCAATAACGGTTTCGCGAAAAAAAGTATCCTATCACTGTCTCCGGGGTCCCTTCTATTTTTATACTAAAATTCATCATAATCGATTCAGCGGTTTAGGCATGAAAGCGTAACAAACTAACTCAATCGATTTTATAATATTACTAAGGATTATACACAATATTTAAACTTACACCAACTAATATTGTGTTTTTCCAATATGAAATTTGTACGTGGTATTAAGGGTTCGTTTATTGTGACAATGTGGTTTAAATTTTGGTAAATTAACTTTTAGTATTTTCGTTTAGTTATTTTTAGTACTGCCATTTCTATTAGCTCTTCTTTTTTGTAATAAGATACAAGATACAGGCAGTGAATTACCGCCTTCCATGCGATGAACGTGCATTATTTTCCTGTACTCGGCACTACGGTTAAATTGTAATACAAGTAGTCATTATAAACATAATAAACTAACCGTCGCTAGTCTTGAAACATGAAATATTTATTTGTATTAAAAAAAAATAGAAAACATGATGCTATGCTGCCTATGCTAGGTTTTAAGAAATCTAAAAAAAGTAGCATGACCTATCTAAGTTGAGTAGATTGTGTATGATTGCACCACAGAGAAAAGTCATTTTCATTATTTTTATGAAAAAAAATAAGGAGAGTAACTGTTAATAGTTATTTTCCCGTCAGCGTGTTCACACCATCCTATGACATTGGGTCCTTCAAAAGAGGCGTAAAAAGGTTACTAAGCGGTGACTGATATTGAATTTTGGATCAATGTCAGTCACCGCTAATCTGATTTGTACTGTACTTAACACCAGGTGCAGAGTAGTCAATACGCTGCGCAACATAAAAAGAAATACGAGAAAACTCATAGTGCTTTACTATATTCGATTTTTTTTATTACAGATATGAATGGTTATATTCCTACAAGTATACAGGTCGAAAAATTGATATCTAAAGCAATGTACTTGAGCAATTGACTACTGAAAAATACAGACAACATCGTAGACGTGGGTTAAGATTAAATAAATTATCGCTTACCTAAAATTCTTAATATATTTCGGTTGCCTGAGACTCGGGTGTGAATAACAATATTTTTTTATAAGTTTAGCGTTATGGTTACAATCTCGCCTGATGTTTAGTGTGACGCTAAGCCTAGTGGAGGAACGGGCTCTCAAGTGCAACTGGCGGAACATACCTATAGCTATTTGCCAACAGATTTTCAACCTTAGGGAGCTAGATAGCCAGACATACATTATAAAAAGCCTTACAAAGATGCAAAATATATATTATTATAATTTTAATCACCTGTTTGTGCGGAGTCTGCGTTCAGTTTTGCACCGTGACTCTTCCTTGAGTAAAGTATGAATCATCACGTTTAATTATAGGTAACATTACGATGTTATGCATAATTTGTTACAATAATGCATTAATATGCAATGAAACCGCAGAAATTCTTTGTTAAATAATACTGCAGGTTCAAAATTAACGACGAATTGATGACAGTAAACCTAGTATTTTTTTATATATATATAGTTAAGGTTTAGCGTTATGGCCATAATGTCACCTGATCTTAATTGAGGATATCGCCCAAGTTGGTAGACACGCTAAGGAACTGGCTCTCAAGTGCAGCTGCCGGAACACATCTATTGGTATTTGGCGGTAGATTTTCGAGGCTTGAGAGTGGTTGCCATCCAGACGGGCATTAGAAAAAGCCCTACCGCCATGCTATATATCGCGACACTTACGGGATCGGGAAATTATACATTATAGGTTTAGCGTTATGGTCACAACTCACTTGGTGTTGACTGTCTTCTCGTGTGCAATTACTGGAGATCACCAATATGAATTTTGTGACAGATTTTTAACTTGAGGGTGTTACATAATCACGTCGGCATTATAAAAAACTCTACCACCATATAATGATTTCATCACAGTATTTCCTTCACCAAAAGCTCGGGCTCATTGCAGAGATTCGACACGTCTATTGACGTTCTATTGAAGCGATGGTAGCTCGGTGGTAGTGTGTACTACTTTGCGTCAAGTGACGTGAGTTCGAATCCAACCACCTACAATGAGCTTGAGCTTTGGGTGAACTACTTTCGCGACTACGGTGCCCATAATGGTAGCCAACCTCGTCACAATGACTCTCTCGTGATCACTTATTGCGATTAACCATTGCATATCCACCTACCGTGAAGCTCGGAAGCTGACATGACAAATTACTGCTGATCTATTACTGGTCACCAATTTTATTGGTCGCGTTGTGATAACTATCAGACGCCGAACCGTCACTTTACCGTATTAACATAAAAATACTGATAACAATATCAAGATCAAAACATAGATACGTATTAACATGAAACAGTTCTATGGCCATGCAGGTATAAAAATTAACGTCTATCAGTTCGAATAAGGCAAATCAGTAATATCCGATTATAACCAGCCTGAAGCGGAATTACGTATTAATTAAACCACTTTTATAATGTAACAATTGTATAGATTTTATTGCATAAACTCGTTATCGCCGTTACATTAATATTACTGTAATTATTGTCAAACTGAAAACTAATTATTACCGAAGGTATTTTTTACCTAGAAGACGTTCTAATTTTTAAAAGTTTATAACGCTTCCATAGCGCCGTTTAACGCGTTCACTGATTTTTTTTTACATAATTTACAACTTTTTCTAATGCCCGAATACCTATAGGTGTGATCCGGCAGTTGCACTTGAGAACCAGTCCATCCGCTAGGCTTAGCATGTCTACCATCTTGGTACACGTCGTCACTTAAAATCAGTTAAGATTGTGGGCATAATGCTAACCTTAAAAATACCTTACATAATAAAAAAATACATATACGATACGTACCAATGCTTAAACTAATCGGACCCTTTTAATTTTACAGGATAAAAGTATCCTATTACAATGAAATACCTATCGAAAATAAACTGAAAAGAAACTCAAAAGAATTTTAACTCTACATCGACAACAAAGTACAATCCGATTATTATTTTTAAATAATGTTTAATGCATAAGTCTGGTACAGGTTTTTTATTTATTATTCATACAGTCTTTATTTTTAGTCTGAAAGATTAAATAACAAATTGACGCAGAACGTATGTAAGGTCGAAAATATTAAAAAATATACTTTACATTAATTTTTTATTGATATAGTTCAATTCGGAAACAATATTTGTTCTCAACAAATGATTAACACAATATGCTTGCTTCATTAACACAATACACGTATTTACAAAATATGTTTAGCGTTATGGCGATAATATCACCTGACTTTAAGTGACGTTACGGCCCAACTAGGTAGACACGCTAAACCCTTGGAAGGCTGGCTGTTGAGTGCAACTGCCGGAACACAACTATTGCTATTTGACAACAGAATTTCGAATTGAGGATGGCACCTAGACAGGCGGGCATTAGAAAAAGTCCTACCACCATGCTATGTATTCATTCCATCACCGAAAGCTCAAGCTCATGAATTCGAACTCACGTCCCTTAGCGCGTATTCCGTACACAGTACTATTGAGCTATTATCACAGTATACATTGTAGGCTTAGTAACTACTCATAATATCCAGGTGTTATCCGAACCTATCAGCTTCTGTATGCTCTAAAAAATCAATAGAATATTAAAGTAGGCTTATAGAATAAAGTACCTAATTCATTAGAATAAAACATTTAAATAAGCAAAGTTATTGCATAGACCAAAGGGTTAAAATTTGTATGATGTTTTCTTTGAAATTATTAATACAATAACCGATCACATTAAAGTGAAAATGTAATAGTATTATTGACGATAACGCCATATTAATTGATTCTGTTTCATGGACACTTTACACTGTAAACTTCTCTTTAGTTGCATGACGCAGGTACGTATCTGGACATATATTAACATCGAAATAAAAAATCATATAATCTTGCGCAAACTACTAAATGCTAATATATGTTCAATAATATGATAATAGCCTGTACCCGGTCCCTTGCGATTTACACATTATAATTCACCTTCGCTTATCATTGCAATGTTAAGGAATATTCAATCGGGGTAGAATAATAAATTCAAAGTATGGACATTTAAGATCGTTGTTGGGTAAGATTTAATCATACTTGCCGCAGCGCAGCGGGAGTTCACACGTGTCAACATCAGCTCGTCGATTATCAAATGTGAGTTAACCCTGTCCTTTCTTCACAACATTTTATTTACTTTACTATATATATTTTTTTATACTTTAAATATTTTATTTTCTTTACAAGATTTTTTTAACAACGTACGCTTATAATTTCCAAGAAGCGCGTCGTTTAAATATTCTACTTGTGTGAAATTCGAGATTTTCACGTTCCGTCTATTTTTCTAATATGAACACTTTATTTTTTAAACGATAGAAATAATTAGTTCTGTAAATTGTTATTGTCTAATAAATTAATAATTTTGTTGTTACCTATTACAGTAACTAATCGAAGTGCTTAAATCACCTTTAATTTTTAAATCGGTTATTATTATTGCGATATAAAAAAAATTACACCGGATAAGATCGCAGTGCGAAAAAATATTACTTAAAGTTGTGAAATATGGTGCAAGCCGTTGCTGTACCAAAATTTTGCCAGTCATGCTAAGTGGTCTAACTCTTAGATTTTAAAACGTTTACAGTAGGAGACAGCCGTTCCGACTTGGTTCACAACCACCGTACACATAGAAAGAAATCTGTATTTCTCTTTCGATTTGACCGATTCAGCCAGAGTAAATACCTCCAGTTGTGCCGCGGCTTTCAATCCGGCACGATAATTATGACTGTTAGTGCATGACTTACATGATGTGGTACTTATCTGCTAGCAGATGATAACCGTTTTTTGGGTTGAACAGCGTTTACCATCAGGCACTGTGACGTCACTCTGCCCTGTTACGATTTAAAAGATGAAGTAATAAGTTACTGAAGTTACGTGAGAATTAATTCTATTAAAATACAGCAGATCATCCGCGACATAATAATCTTCTAATAATCTTATAATTATCTTTTATAAAACCGAAAATTGTGTTTGTATTTAATAGTATTGTCATTCGGTCATGTTTTAGGCTATTTAACATGAAGTTACCACCAATACGAGCGTAAACTGTATAGAAAGATATTACAAGTACAGACAGAAATTATTAAATACTTTACAGTTTCAAGCGAACGAAAATAAATAATACAAATCAAATATGAATTTAACGAAATAATAAAAATTAATTGAAGTATAAAATCGGTAGCGACCGCAAAATAAACTTGGTCATTTTGATAAGCCAACCTATTTTTTGTTAACGCGATGAAGATCATTTAAATATATTTTTCTGGTTGATACCTACGGGTCCGTGAGAGGGACACGTGGGACTTATCAGATAAGAGGCACCTTCAAATATACCGACTAAAAATTTTCTTCTAATATGATAACTCAAAAAACTGACTAGTTCAATAGTGTTAACAGAATATAAACGTTATAAAGTTTAAATCAATACGCGCTGTTGTATGCAATAGTGATCGATTCTCACTATATGTGTAGCGGTTTGAAACGTTGAAAATTATAACGCTTATGGCATTATCTTTGTAGCAGTTAACCAATAATATCAGTGTCCGAATTTTGACTATAGTTATTCGACTACATATATTTAACCACTTTTGCCCGCATTAGTAACTTTTTTCAATACTGCTTTGCTCCTGTTAGTACTAGAATGATGTTAAGAAGCCTAGAGCCTTCATCAATGATTACTTTTTCAAACAAAAAAAAAAATTCCGAAATCCGATTTGTAATTCCTTAAAATTACTATGTTCAAATAAAGCCATTTTTTCCGCTTTATAGTATATTAATATAGATAAATATGTAATGAGTATTTGTTGTGTTCATTATGTTTTATCGGTTTGTATGAATTACAAAAGAGGTTTCTAAAAATATGTCACGAACCTAATAATATGTAATTCTCTATTGTCGAAATATCGATAAACTGCGGTAGGTACCCACCCACTCACTAATGACGTCACAAGCGTACTGTTCAATAAACATAAGAATTCATATTATGACCAGATTAGTGACTGTTTTTATTATCTATCTATGTAGGGAAATTCGCCTACTTCAAGTGAGAAGGAAAAACTAATTAACAAACTCAAAATAATAACCAAATTCAGACTAATTATTTGTGGGACACATATGGAAATGAAAGACTTTTGCGGGAATCGAATCCACAGTACACCAGTGCAGTGGAATATGACGCTTGTTTGGATACGTTTTTCTCGTTGCTCGATTAGCGACTGCGTAATGTTAATCCAAATATAATAAGAAAACAGTCACTGTGGTCGAAAGATCAGGGATCCATTGACAGTCACCATCATCATATCAGCCAACTGTATACACATTGGCTGATATCGGATTGTAGTCTGGTAGTCGTAATTCAGGTGACAGAAATTTCCTGTCCAACTACCTTTCAAAGTTGAATTAACGCACAGTTAAGTATTAAACTTGTTGATTATTTATTTTCTATGAGAAAAGTCGGATACTTAAAACCTTAAAAAATTACTTAAATAAACTAATAAACAGCAAAAGTATATTTATTTTTGTTATACATACATACTTTCACATTATATTTTGATTATGAAGTAAAATTTCATATAGCCCAGAGTTTTTATATACAATTGTACCTTATTATTGATTAATATTAGAAAGCGGAAAAGTATGTTTGTTTAAACATGCTAATCTTACAAACTACAAGTCGATTTTTTTTTATTTAATAGAGTAATAATTAAGGTAGGTTTTCGACTATTTAACATCACGCTACTGCCAACAGAACCAGAGCTGTACTGAAAAAAGTTACAAACGGTTGAAATATAATTTCAGTACAACGCGAATATTGTTAGTTATTCATAATATAGCATGAAATATAGCTACTGTATTTATTTCAGGATAACGTCATGTCTGAGAGATTTATTTTCGCGACTTGATATATCACTTTACCTCGTAAATTATTCCATACCTTAAGTCGAAACCGTTGTCTCTTATCTGTTTCTTTGACATATTAAATATCATTTAATAACATTGTTAATTCAAGTCAAAAACATAAATATTATTCATATACTGAATTTCAAAAATGTTTCCTTTGAAATAATTTAGTCAATACAAACTTTCAACCCCTATCTCACCCATTTAGGCTTTATTTTCTCGGCAAAAGGTAGGCTATGTTGTTCTCTGAGGTTTGCATTTATAATTTTAGTTTGTTTATTACAGTAAAAGGTTCAGTTAGGCAGGTACCTATATCAGATGAGCGGTTTTCGAAATATTCGCAGAGTAACAAACGCACTGCATTGAACACTTATTATCAGCTGGATTCTCTTCCCATTTGCTACCTTATACTGTTAAAAGATATATTAGAAATATTAAAGAGCCTCTTTACTACTAGTGAAAATCGGCAGTCGGTTCTGCATATTATATTTTATATTGCCAACCATCCCGTTCGCGTTGAATTAAAATTATATTTAATTATTTTTGCCCGTTTTTCTAACTTTTTTCAATACAGCTGTCATCCTATTGGTAGTAACGTGATTTTAAATAGCCTAAAGCCTTCCTCAATCATTGCTCTATTAAACGTAAAAAGAATTTTTGAAATCCGTCTAATAGTTTCTATGATTAGTACGTTCAAACAAACAAACGAACAAATGGTTCTACTTTGTAATATTAAATATAGATTAGGGAGAAATACCTAATCATTCTTCGAAATCTCCTAATGCAGTCTCTCACGCCTCTGTTCCCTTCTCCTCGTGTACATATATTCTAAACAATACTAATTATATTTATCTCTCTTTACAGATAATATTTCCAGTAAACCGTTTACTATCAAGTCGGCAAAATGGTCAATGTAAGTATTATTTACAAGTATACTATTTTCATTTGCAAGTGTGTTGTGTAATTACTTCAAAAGATTACAAGGAAACAACTATTCATACTTTGTATTACAAGCCAATAACACAGAAACATTAAAACCGGTTATAGATTCTAATGTTCTTTTCGATGGCATCTTTATAATAACGTATTTTAAATATCACCTATACAAATACTAGGCGTATTCAAGGTTGTCGAATACTTTAAGTTCTTTACTTAGCAACTTTAATGCATTATGACTAATATTGAGCACAGTATAATTTGAAATAATACAGTAATAACTTTTTTTAATTTTTATTGTTTAGGTTATTTAGCATTATAGCCATAATCTCACCTGATCTTAAGGCCCAAGTTGGTAGACACGATAAACCTTTGGAGGATCTGGCTCTCAAGCGCAACTGCCGGAATACACCAATTGGTATTTGGCGGCATATTTTCAACTAGAGGGTGGTAGCTACCCAGGCGGGCATTAGAAAAAGCCCTACCACCATGCTATAGTTTTCTCACAATGTTTTCCTTCACCGAAAGCTCAAGCTCATCGTAGGTGGAGTGGATTCGAACTCACGTCCCTTGACGCGAAGTCCTACACACTACCACTGGACTATCATCGCTTCAAACACTAACTTCACGCTTCAAACTAACAGCCATTAACGTCAAGCCAGCTTACGAACGGCTCCTTACGCATGAAAACTAAAAAAGAGTTTTTTAATAGTCTATATGTTTAGCGTAATGGCGACAACCCCAACTTATGTTAAGTGTCCATGTGGCCAAGATGGTGGTTATGCTAAGTCTAGTGGAGAGACTGGCTCTCAAGTACAACTGCCGGAACACATCTATAGGTTTTTGTTGGCAGTTTTTCAACTTGAAGGTGATAGCTTAGAGAAAGCTCTACCACAAGCTATGGTTTTATCACGATGTTTCTCTTCACCGAAAACTCAAGCTCATTGCAGGGATTCGAACTCACGTCTATTGACACGGTGTCTGTGTAGGCTATATCTGAACTGGCATTGCTTCCGGTCACTATATTAGAATAATTTAAATATAACTGATGATCACACTACAGTCAGATAAAGCTATAAAAAAAACAAAGCGATGATAGCTCAGTTAGTCGTGTGTATGGACGCTGCGTCAAGGGACGTGAATTCGAATCCACATACAATAACCTAGAACTTTCGGCGAAAGCAAACTTCGTCATGAAACCATAGTATAGTGGTAGGGCTTTTTATAATGCCCGCCTGGATTGGTACCACCCTCAGGTCGAAAATCTGCCGTCAAATACCTATAGGTGTGTTCCGGCAGTTGCACTTGAGAGCCAATCCCTCCACAGGTTTAGCGTGTACACCATCTTGGGCCACATCGTCACTTATCATCAGGTGAAATAGTGGCCATAACGCTAAACCTTAAGTATAAAAAAAGCTTCATTACTCTGTCACATTCCCGATTTTATCGGTTGATGCCAATTAGAATTTAGCAATTAGCGTATCCAGTCGACTGTGCATCTCTTATCTTACTTACCCTAAGATACGTAAATCAGATTTTAATTATTCTCGTGACATGGCAGATCATTAATCAAAATATTTTCATTAAAGGAATCAAATAGAGTCGTCCCGGCCGCTCAGGAGATGGAAACGTTCCTGTCGCCGGGTGAAAAACGGAAGCCGCAAATTGTTAAAAAGTAAGTCACTGGAGGACAACATTTTGATAGAATTATATATATTCCGTTTAGTTGAGCACAATTAACACTAGGGTTTCGAAGGTTAGATATTGTTTTAAACTTATTTATTTCATATTTAAAAATAAATGAAAAGAAGTGTTGGTTATAAAAAAATATATCTGAATAACTTGCAATATTTTTCGTTTTTTTTTCTTGATTAATAACTCTCCTAAATCGATTTGTTTAAAGAAGGTATTCGTATAATTTGCAAAATACCCTACCCCCATAATGTTTACAACTTCATTCTGTGCATAAATTTTATAAAATCTAAGTGTTACGTTGAACATTTTTAAAATTAAAACATCCAGGATGTCCCAAATTCATAAGAGGTGCGTTTTATCTTTTATTTATAATAATAATAATAAATTGATTGAAGGAACCATAACATATTGCACATAAACAAAATACAGAATATTGGCTACAATAGTATAACTGTGTTGCAGGCAATAGTGCCCACCATCAGACTGTTTAACATCTGCGTTTCACAGAATCAAAAATTATATGTAATAATGTTAAACAAATATATATATTTTTAGTCAGTCAATAGTCTAATATATATTAGTCAAATTAGTTATAAGTTGTATTACGATAGATTCAATCGATTTTTACCTTTTAAATGTTATTGGAACATATTATTTTAATTATTCGTCTCCTAATCTATTTTCTGTACATATTTTGTTAATATGTCAATAACTACTACTATACTTTAAGATATCGAAATTGTGTTTTATAATATATAAGAACATATGTTTAATATGCTTGAAACACCGAAGCACCTTTGTTGTGTATGCTGAGGCCTAAAAGCAACATTGTTGTGGGCAAGTAGATTCAAATCCTAGTAACGCCTAGCAAGCGGTTGCTCTCTTCCAAAAATAATCTACGCAATATTAAATCCATGGAAATCAATTTTAGTACTAAGGGCCATTCATGAAGTAATTTCGCACTTACGGCGGGGAGGGGGTTTCGCTTACTATGACAAAATTTGAGATGGGGGCCGGGAGTCGAACAAAATGTGACGTTCAAACATCTTAAAACAATTTTGTAAATTTAATTATACATATTTATAATTTTAAGTTTTATTATTGCTAATGATTTCGGAAATTTGTGTTCTGCTATTTATTAACTGTTACATATCATGCACGGAGGGGGGTCTATCATTTATCACATAATATTGATAGGGGTTCGCAGAAAATGTGACATAGCGTGACGAAGAAGGTGAGACAGTCTAAAAAGGTAAAATGTTGCGTTACGTGTTGTATGATCGATCCCTTATCAGGGAATTATAATATCTACATCAAATGAATGCAGTAATAGGTCTCGGGGGTTATCTATTACACTTAATATTTATAAAACTACTGTAAGACTTATCATGCTTTATAGATCTGAGTGCCGGGCGCAAAAAATAGTAGAAATAAATTAGCACGTGGTGGAGATACGAATGGTAATACGGATGTATGTTGTAACAAAAATAGATAAGATTAGGAGTTAGTTTATCAGAGGATATGTGAAAATATGGCTAGCGAGATGACCGTCACACAACTTGAAGTATATTAAGTATTTTTTTAGCAATTGGACAGCAAGCAGGCAGACTGCTCATCTGATGGTATATGGTTACCGTCACCTATGGACAGCAACACCAGGGGTATTACAGCCAAGTTGATGACCTTGTCGGAAAAGGCTGGTTCCCGTTCACTATGCCGGAACACAAAGGCCTGAACCTTTATTTTGCGACTATCTAAACCCGCGGGACCTCGCTAACCAGTCAGGCAATAATCCTATCACCAAAGTGTGATAGATCAAGGATTATATGGTTAACCGACATGACTAACCCCAACCATAAGACCAACAGTCGCCAGTAAATTAAATCCAAGCAATATACTACTCAATGAGCGCACTTTTGCAAATCTCTCATAACGTCTAGAGCTAAAATAATATTTAGTAACATATCTCTGAGCTTAGACATTTATCTCATATATAAAATTATTTCATTTATAGATACAATATATCCCGAGATGCGGAAGCCGATGACTTCGATCCGTTTTCAGAAAGAAATGTCCTAAATCCTACTTCGTAAGTATATTTTTCTCATTTATAATTATATTTTTTTTAATAAACCCAGCTGGCTGGCGTTTGACCACAATCTCACTTGATATTAACTAAGTCACGATTTGAACCTTGAAATAGGGGCTGGCTCTCGATTACGGCTTCTACGTATCGTTACACGTATTGATATTTTATGTATAGTTTAATATCATGAATAGAGAATACACTAATATTATGCTATGAATTTATAATCGAAAACCCGCTGTATGTACAATAACCCTTTCATGACGACTTTCTATTTCAAGAAGATATCCCATATAAGTACAAAGTATGTGTGCTGTGATAAGTTGAAAAATTTAGAACAAGTAGAATGTTACATTCTTGACAAATTGTCTTTGTACGTCTCTGGACAAAGGACTACGTGGCATTGATATAAACTAAATAAAACCTGATTCAATGCGTCTACTCTGGTAAAATATTTACTGGTTCATACTGTGTACCAGGAGTGTGGAAAGGGTTAAGTGAACCTATTTTTCTAATACACTTCTATTTTTCAAACGTAAAATTAACGAGGTTGTGGCTCGTTAATAAAAATGTTTGTGGCAACTCCAAATGCGTGTTTCTATTACCTATGTATCTACTCATAAGTCACTTAAATTACGCACAATGACCAAACTACTTCGTGCCAAAGACCACCAGTGTATACACAGGATAAGGTCAATTAACATAAGTTTATTGACTAAAATGGAAATTAACATAATTATAAATAAGATAACACAATCACGGTATGGCTTTTATTATTTCAGTTCGCGACAGTAGATTGAAATCATTACGTTATAAATTAAGTAATAAATTAATCATATTTCCGTATAGTTTATTTAATCTAGACATGTGACTCCATCCGATTTCATTCTATAAACATTTGTAAATTTTAGCATATGCGAAATAAATAATTAATATTTAATAAATATAGCTGTGCTGTGTACAAAGTTAAATGTTTTAATTAGATTAACAGTCTGAATGTAAATAAACTCTCCCAAATTTCACAATTATTGCTATAGGTTGGTAACGGCGTTCATCAAAACAAAGACATCATATAAACAAATTTTGACTATGATGTATGTATTGCGACTATACTATGCTATAAGCAATTCTTACTTTAAGTTATAATAAATACAAGAAAATAGTAGTCGCCCGACCGCTTCATTGGGCATATAAAAGAAAATATATGACACGGGTCAATGGAAACCAAACATTAAGTAGCGTAAAACCATCTACGACCATTACGCATAACCCGGCCACGCGCTGGATGATCCCGGAACGTGGTACAATTAAGCGTATCTTTATGGTATTTCCACTGCTATATAATGGTCGAGATATAGTTAACGGAAACCTACAAAATCACAAATGACAGTAGTAGCTTCGTAATTGCAAGGTTAGCATTGTCATAACCTAGAGAAACCATCTTATCGGACAACTAACTTAGCATGGAACTTTCAATGCTTATGAAATATTAAATATTTTAACTCTATAATGATGTATGTAGTATTTATAGACACATGATGATTATTATCGATGTTGGAATATGATTATTATTACAACTCAATGCTTCAATTTCGGAATAGCTTACGTCCCAATCAAGGATTAATGAAACCGTACATTATATATGCAGATTTTAACTCCGGACTCCGTAAATTAGGAGTCACACACAATTATAATATTTAAATAATCTGACCAAAATATTATAACATTCACTTTACATTTAACGCACAGTTTTATATGTATTAAAAACATACTCTGAGACACATAACAAACTTGGAAACTGTGTTTCAGAAACATGGACACTCTCACCCATCTTCTAAAAGCATCTCTGGGCACCGGTATATTGGCTATGCCGAAAGCCTTCAAAAACGCCGGCCTAATCTCGGGAATTCTGTTCACCATATTAGTAGCTGTCATCTGCACTCACTGCTCCTATATTCTCGTAAGTGCTTCAGTATTCTACCAGGCATTCTTCATGTTCCTAGAATTGTTGATAGTATCTTTGCTGTGGTCATGTTCAGTCATCTATGAAAACTGCTGGAGAAAGAAGAACATGTCAATGTTAATCTAATATCGTACTGGTGTTCTGCTAACTCTACGTTTCTTTCACAACCATGAACTTGATAAATACAGTTCAGTCGGTAATCAAAGAAAACTAACTTCTTCGGGCGACGTTATTAAAGGTACTAATGTTACATTTTAATCTTCAACATACTCAACTAGTAGGAACGATGTCCAACTTAGACGAACTTTTGGACGGGAAAAAGCAAGGAATGCTCTTGGCAACTCTCGAGATGAAATTCCGTACCTTTACCTAACCCTCATTACGCATGTGAGACTTATATACTATATAACAGTTTGTATTGACATAGAAATTCTTAAATTTTGTTAAGTACATTACGTGCATACCCTGATGTGCTCTATACTCTCCCGGCATAAACATTTAACAAAACGCTGGCGACACGCGTAACTTCAAGCGATGATAATTGATTGCTTTGCGATTTTTCTTATTAGAATCTAATTTCATCGTAACGTAATAGCCGCTTGCGTTTTATTTAATATCAAATAACATGTGACGTTTTAAATACTTTAACTTTTCTATGGACAGGTAAAATGTGCCCATGTGCTGTATTACAAAACCAAAAGAAGCAGCATGTCCTTCGCCGATGTGGGTGAAGCTGCTTTAGATAATGGCCCACGACCGTTCAGGAAATTTTCCAAAATATTCAGGTACGTAAACCAATTTAGGTACATCGCCATAGAATTACCTGTTTGTTAATATTATTTTAACTCAAGGGCACACTAAGCATTCCTAATTAAAAGTATGCGTAATTGAAACGCGTCTTGTAGAATATAAATAAATCTACATGCAAATTAAGCACAACACTTCACATTCTTGAAATGTTAAACGTTGAAGTTAGACAGGAAAATAATACTTCAGAAAATATATGGTTTAACTCTGAAGTTGTATTGAGACCATAACATAAACAAGGAAACCTTTTTAAGAACTGATACATAGTTATGTAATCCAACATACAATAAAAACATAGCATTGATTTCTTGTTTTTATCTTACCAAGTAATTCTTCTCATTCTTTCAGGTTATTTATAACAGTAAGCCTTTTCTTAACTTACTTCGGAACTTGCTCCGTGTACACAGTCATAATAGCAAAGAACCTATTACAGGTATGCAATATAATATTCATACAAATTTACTTTAAATTATTCGTTTATAAATACAAGAATTTATAATAATCAAAATCATTTTTGCCAGGTGGTCGCCGTGAACTTAGAACAAACTGAAGAAAGCCTTGAAATAAGATTTTTCATTATAGCGCTTCTGCCACCTCTTATTTTCATGGCATGGATTCGTAATCTCAGATACTTGGCTCCCGTTTCAATGGTCGCGAACGTTTTCATGGGACTCGGTCTCGGAATTACCTTTTATTATCTCGTGGGTACCGGTGAACTGAAAGTCAACGAAATGCAAAATATGCTCTTCAAGCCACCTTTCGAATGGCCAGAATTTTTCTCCCTAACGATTTTCGCAATGGAAGCCATCGGGGTGGTTATGCCGTTGGAAAATTCAATGAAGACACCACGCTCCATGCTCGGTATTTGCGGCGTTCTCAATGTAGGCATGTCCGGAGTTACACTAGTCTACATTCTGCTCGGATTTCTTGGGTACTTGCGCTACGGTGAACTCGTCGAAGACTCTATTACCCTGAGCTTGAATAAATTTGAAATGTTAGTATTAATATATTTTATAATTTTCTTAATAGGCTCTAAAGAGCTGAGATACATTATCGAAAAACGAGATTCCTTTTCATATAATCCTCTAATTTCCAAAAACTATTCTAGCCTGACTTAAAATAATAAATATCTTATTTCGGTCCTACCTACGCTTTACTTCTACGAAAAGCCTTAATTTTTCAGATAATTTAATAGTTACTTTTGTCAATATCTAGTTAAGAATATTGTATCTTTATTGTAGCGACAACATGTTGTTATACCCTTAATACAGTACTATTCAAAAATAATAATCACCACAGAGCAAAAATCATTCCATCAGAGGTTGTGTAGGTCGCTATTCAGTCGAATTGATTTCGGAAAATTATATACTATTATGGTGGATGTGACATCATTGCTATTATGCTGTAGTGGCTACGATCCATATTGACATAATTGATATGTCCTACCACCCTGTTTCATTTGTTGAAATATCTCTTTTACAGCAAGGCTCAAATCGTCAAAGTGGCCATCGCTATCGCGGTCTACTGCACGTTCGGTCTTCAGTTCTTCGTGTGCATCGAGATCATGTGGAACGGCATCAAAGACTACTTCACCAAGCGTCCGGATCTCTCCGACTACGTCATGCGAACAATCATGGTGACCGTCTGCGTATTACTTGCTGTAGCCGTACCGACTATTGGCCCCTTCATGGGCGTTATTGGTGCATTTTGCTTCTCAATCCTTGGTCTCATTGCGCCCGCTTTTATCGAAGTCATAACTTATTGGGATATTGGATTCGGTTGCTGCAATCATATTATATGGAAGAACATCGTTGTTGTTATATTTGGATTGTTCGCGTTGGTTTTCGGTACCAAAGATGCTATAATTAGTATTATAAATGTTTATAGTAAAAACTAATAAACATTTAACGTTTTATACGATGTTGTATTAAATAAGTGAGGCATTTGAATTAGTTTACAGCTTAGATTATTCTTGAGAACTTTATTGGTGTGCATTATTAAATCAAAACTGTATTTTTTTATAATTGCATAAATAATTAACGGTTTTCTATTTTTGTATTATAATTATCATAGGTAATTAAATATCTTTGTAGACAC
This sequence comes from Actias luna, assembly GCA_039707435.1. NCBI lineage: Eukaryota > Metazoa > Arthropoda > Insecta > Lepidoptera > Saturniidae > Actias > Actias luna. Next base: position 17,484,280 of record JAZHAC010000001.1, on the reverse strand, counting down.
AGATATCATATAAAAAGGTGTAAAAATTTCTAAACAAGCTACATTAATTACTACACTGATCGCTCACATAGGGCGTTTTTTGAATTAATTCAGTACCTACTTACTTAATATTGTACTGGATAATACTGGGCTAATCTATATGTTAAATATCGTGTAGGTCAGATAGTGTTAATTTAAAAATAGATATTTTCGGTATGATTTAGAACATTCTTAAATGGAATTATAATAAAATCTTACCGTTCGTACATTTACACTGGACAGGAATTATTATAATTGGTTTGTAAAGTTCAAAATAAAAAATATATTTATGGTATGGACCAAAATGTGATCAGAGTTATGACATAATAATTAATGTATTCCGTTGCCAGTTTTTCTTGAAGGATTCTTTGAATGCGGTGTGTATTTACTTTTCGTTTTATTTCAAAAATATAAAAGAAAATTTCTATTACATTCCCGATCCTGGAGTTGAGTGATTATGATTGAGAATTGAGTGCCTATCCAGTAAAAACTAGACCCATGTTTAACGTCGCATGTGTATAAATGTATCACACATGACTAACTGGCGATGTCAAGTTGTGGTCTTGCGTATGCTGGGTACTGATTGTGTTTTAACATATATGTGATGTGTAAAAATAAATATACTAGCAATTTGCCAAATAAAATATATGTAAAAGGTGTGCATAAAAAGCAGTTTAGGATGTTATTTCGACTTATTGAGGTTCTGTAAACGCGTCGCTAAAAACTTAGGGTATGTCAAGGTATCAACAAAGGTATTGGAATTAGTGTCCCAAAAAATTTCACTTTTATATTTTGGTTATAGTTTTCATTAATGTCGACGGAACCAAGTTACGTGTATCTAATGTTAGGTACATTCTAACCTTTGTAACCTTTCACTTTGGATGGACTGATTTATTGTATTTTGAAGACCAGTGGAGGGTTTACATTACGCATATGCATGTTCTGCTTCCGGCCTCGAATAGTTTATGGGGTTAGAAAAAACAAATGGGTTACATGTGACATCAGTATTAGCTTCGGTGTAGTAACTTGATTTTGCCTACATTACAAAAGACGTTTTTTTCATCTTTTATTTGTAGCGTATGACCTACAGTTTATATCGCTACTCGGCGTATAACTGACATTTATAAACTATGACGTACATGCTATGTCAAGTTAATGTAGTGAGAGGTCAAATTCGGTCAATGAAATGCGCGATTTTTTGCGATCAAGGCTTATTAAGTTTTCACTACTACCGAACCAACGCTGACTATTCAACATTATACCTCCAATGTAAAGTGCATTATCAATTATGTTGCAGATTGGTGGCTATATTTTACAAAAGTATACTTACGTGAAATTTCAATTGACAAAACAAAAACAAATCGGTTTATCACGGTGCTTCATCATTTCCCTAATTATAAGTACACGCAGTATTGATACTTGGTGTGTAGGCACGTATTTTGTCGTTTAAATGGTATCTAAAAATATAGGTAAGACCTTAACCTGCACTTTCTTTAATCTCTAATACATAAGTAATTATAAGTTATAGCGATTTCACACAGAACGTGTTATGATAATTAGATTAAAGATACATATTTTTTCAAATAAATGCGTTTTGTGTACTGATTCTGTTTTATAAAAAATAATTTACATCCAGTGACCGATTTAAGTTTCATTGGGCCCTAGGACAAAGTTAATTTGTCGCCCTTGTATATTATAAAAATAAATTGCTTTTAATTAAGAAATAAATTAAACTTACACGATTAGGTAATTATTTGGAAAAATAATTCTGCCCTTTTAATATTGAGATCTTGAGGTTTTCAAAACTAAAAAAGAAACATAAAACTTCGGTCTTACAGTAGATAAATAAGATCCATGTTCACGAAAATATCAGTGGATAAAAGTAAACGAGCAATGGGTGAGAATAAAAAAATATATTTACTCCTTAATTCCACCCCCTTAGGGGTTGATTATTTTCGTCATATTTCAATAGGACCACCACCGATTAATACTAAATCAAACAAAAAATTATTATTAAAATCGTTTCACAAATGACGACTATATCGAGAATAATAAATTACAAAAATTCATACGGCCGAACATAGTGTCTCCTCCTTTTTTAAGTCGGTTAAAAACAAAACCGAATTCAATTTTTTGCCGCCACGAACATTTTGTAGCCCCTTAATATTTGCCGCCCTTGGCCCGGGTTTAGCGGGCATAAACCTAAATCCGTCACTGGTTACATCAATTAAACTATTTCATATAATTATAGGTTAATATATAATTAATGTTATAATAATATATTATAATAATAATAAATGTTGCGTCATCGAATAATAATTCTCACAGGGTTGTTTCCTATATTACGTATTATGTTCACACTGTAATTAAAAAATGGACGGAATTTTATTATTGCTGACATAATCGGTTTTATCGTATACATTTACAGTATACGGCTCAATTAAACAGACATAAAAAAAAACTGTCGTCAAGAATTTAACATATTTATAAAGAAAAAAATTTATATTTTTTTTTTTATTAAATTAAAACTCATTCGCATAAGATCCATATTATAGTTATTTCGTGCAAATAAAATAATTCCGTCTCATATAAGATTCGATAATCAGACGAAAATAACGACCTAAATGGAATCAATACAATTAATTATCAAACCTGATTCGGAATACTATTATTCACTCATATATGCGTTTTTAAATTAAATTAACAGCATTTTTATAGTATTATCTAATATTACTAAATGTATTTAATGGAATAACGTTTATTGGTGGAGGTATAAAAATAATAATTTATTAAAAATTCGATGACACGACTGTCGTTTTAATTAAAGGTCCTAAATTAGTACTAAATAATTTTAATTATTATTGTAGTATCATAATAATAATAAATCCGTAATTAGATAACACGCAAGCAACTGATGAGTTAATTATTTATTGTCAGAGTACTTTCAGCGTTCTTAGGAATGAAGACACAAAAAAAAAATGTTGAATTTTATTGTCATATTCGGAAAAAGTTAATATTGACCTCAAAGCAAATAATCTTTAGATGTTTTTACCTTTTAATCTTGACTGAAAACATAAAAGTATATATACACATGAAAAATCAATAAATAATTAATTCATAGGAGTATTTCATTTTTCACGGATATATCATATAACGTAGGATACACATACATATGTGTATAACATATATATATAATATAAAAGACATATATATATCAGTAACGAGGCCTTGTGATTTTAACTCAATAAGTATGACCAAAGTGTATCTATAAAAATGATGTAATTTTATATCGGTATTGTAATAACGAATCCACGCAACTGTTATAAACTGATACGAATAGAACAAAAAGATTTTCTAACTATATTTTTATTTAGATATACAACGAAATTAAAAATCAATCAGAGTTCCTATTAATATTATTGAATTTATTTAATCAATAATCTAAATACAGCGATCATGACCACAGATGTATAAATGTATGATTTACAAAATATTTTGCAATGTAATTGTAATCGTATGTGTTATGTATTAAAGCCTATGGAATTTGTAAATGTTTATTTATTTAACTTACTGTGAAGACCTTCGTTCGCAGGTAACTAAAAATTATTTCATAATTTTGGCTCGGTTTTCTAACTTTCTTCGATACAGCTTTGTTCCTATTGGTAATAGCGTGATTTTAAATAACTTAAAGCCTTCCTCAATGATTGCTCCATCAAATACAGCAAGAAGTATTGAAATACAGCTGGTAGTTTCTAAGATTAGCGCGTTCAACAAACATCCTTTACTGAGTTGGAATTCCTGTTTTCTAGTAACAATTATAGACTATATTACTCGGGGATAATATAGCATTCTAACAGTGAAAGAACTCATGAAATCGGTCACGTAGTTTTTGAGTTTATTTGTTACAACGCATACAAAAATACAAATCTTTCCCCTTTCTAATATTACCAGCTGTGTCCGCGACTCTGTTCGCGTGGAACTCAAATGTTATTAAATCATTTTCACTCAGGGTTCATGCAGTATTTTAATGGTGAAAAAATTTTTGAAATCGGTCCAGTACTTTTGGAGTTTATTCGTTACAAACAAAACTTTATTCTTTATAATATTAGTATTAGTATAAACTAGTATAGAAGTCTAGATTATGCGTGTCGCTACTTCCTCTACAGTGACCTGTACACGTAATAAGATTGTAACTGAACAAAATGTGTATATAAAATATTTATTCATTATTATGTACTTTGTAAATAAAAAAAATTATATCGATATTTTTCTATCCGTCCCGTGTCACTCTGAAACTACTAGTTGAATTTGATAAAATTAGACACGCTGATAACGAATTATTTATTCATTTATTTTACACTTTATGTATGGTACAACGGCGGACTTAATGTCTTAGGCATTCTCTAACAGTCAACATTAAGGTGGTGCAGAGATAAAATAAGGTAGGTGTAAAGCAAACAACAAATGAAAGACAAAACTCTCTACTAGAATACTAAGACTAACTATAATATATGTATATATTATGTCAATACTCGTGAAACATAATGAAACAGTTTTCTAAACTAAATCGGACAAAAAAAAATCTATAAAATTAAAATATTGGGGTAAATTAACTTTGGTGGTGAAATTGCAATATTTTCTGCACTATACTACTTTATATAAGCAACTATTACTACTAACTAACTTGTACTATTTTATTGAAGCAAAAGAAGAGTAAGGAAAAAAGTCATTGTGTTTCTTCCATCTAAATATACATTATTTTATTTTTATTTATAAATACTTGACTTGTGACAGGCCTATACAGTTTGTATGCGAAAAATGTACGTGATTTGTAGGTATATTGTAGTTTCGAGCTTGTGACTGGAACTTCAAAATTTGATCTGGCATTTTCTGTATAGTATCTATTCTATTAATACCGAAAAATTAAGTCTTAGTAATATACGTGTAACTCTAAAACCCACAACGGACGGAGCTATAATATATATTAATATAGTCAAATATATATTACGGTATAGCAAGCAGCCACAGAGGGTGGCTATGTTATAATATATATTTCTCCACTCATTAGATGCGCCCTTGACGCTTAAAACTTGATAAAATATTTAACTGTGTACGTGATAACACGTTTCTGCACGCACACTAGCGAACTAGCAATTCGAGTACGGTCAGCCAAATTTGAAATGTAAAAATAAAACACATTGTAGAAAAATATAATAAATATTTATGATTATTTTAACAACACTTATTTATTATATATCTATTATACAGAATGCCCCTGAAACAAAACTAATTTATTAAACTTTTGTGTCTTTGTTTGTTAAATATTTTTTTGTGATTTCACGTTGCTGGTTGCTCCAACGAATGGTCGTTCAATACGGCGAAAACATTCGATTGCTTAAACGTTTCTATTTTAAATTAACGTTAAATTGGTTATCAGTGTAAATTTTGTGATTACCTTGTAACTTCTTTAGTAGTTTCAGAAATTTTTCTTTTTTAATATTTATATCATCTTGTGTTGGTGAAATTAATCCTTCAAGATTCTTTAAATTAATTAACTTGTGAAAGCTTAATTTTTGTTCAGATATCAATGCGACCAGTATATTGAACTCTTAATTATAATATTTACAATTTTTGTTAACTAGCCCTCCTGAAATATACCCTACAATTTGTTTCGAAATTGGACTGATATCTTTTTTGGTCTAAAATATCTCATAAGATATCAGTATTAATTTCGCATTGTTCGTCGCCAGCATGCTGTAAGATATTTTTTGTAGTAAGTGACTCTGCGTCCCGGATACCTGTTGTGGTTTTATTTATATTTTCTAAAGTTGATTAACAACGTAAAATTGAAAACTTATCTATACGCAAATAATTGCCTGTAAAACTTTTTCGCAGTTTTATGTGACCTTTTTTATAAATACCACGACACTGCTCAGTGGCAAGAAAAATAATATAATCAATGCTTCGCTTTATTTTTATGGAATACATAATAATATAACTTTTTAATACCATATAAGGCATATGTACAAAATAAAAAGATTAAAGATAAAAAATCCAGTAATAGTTTTTAAACAACTGGATATATTTACATAAATTTATATTTTAACTTAAACTCAGAGTAAAAATATTCACTGTTATTAATATCTGCTAACGCTACAGGCCGTCGTTGTATGAGCATGTATTTGTGCTACATTTTTAATAAAGGTTGTTCTAATTTTAGATATCGTATAATGAATCGATTTTTTTTTTTTCGACCTGACATACGCTGTTAACCGTTAGGTCTTTGACAGCTTCACCGAACCTTTTGGGGCGAATGCTAAGGGCACTCAGCCCCATGGCAGAGGGCGCAAGGGTGCCAGAATGGCCGAACCTCGGCTTGGACTACTGCTGGAGAATGAATCGATAGGCTTTACTATTGTATTAGATTTTATGTGCGAGCTTGCTCGCATTAACATTCATTTTGTAACAAAGGGGATGACGCAATAAAAAGTTTCATACTAAATTTATCTCTCTTTATCCCACTTCTAATAAGTTTTTCCCGAGAAAAAGAAGCCTATCACCGTCTCCAGGTTACCGTATATCTCTATTCTAATATTTTAATCTATTCTAAAATTAATCGTAATCGAGTCAGCAGTTTAAGCGTGAAAGTGTAACAAAAAAATAAACTCTTTCGCATTTATAATATTAGTAAGGGTTCACCGCCAACACAAAAGATACATCCTGCTGTTTTTGAAATATATTAAAATATGTCGTGCTATATCTGTCGACATATTTTGGTGACGTAACAAAAATATAAGTTATAGCAGCGTCTGTGGCCACTCGCCGATTACTATAGAAAATGTACCGTGTTATAACTTATATTATTATATATTATAGCTTCGTCTGTTGCGGTCTTAACCATTTTTGCAGCGCACGCCAGAATAGCCCGCAGATATCAGAATTTTTTGTCACTTACTTGATACTTATCGTTATATTTTGAACAATTCACACAATATCTTTATAAATTATAGCCTTTGTGTTATTATGATGCGTAAGCTATATTATAGCAACGTTTCATTAAAATCCATTTAGTAGTTTTTGCGTTAAAGAGTAACAAACATCCATACTTACAAAATTTCGCATTTATAATATTAATATGATTTATATTAATATTAAGAAGTGGAAAAGTTTGTTAGTTTGATCGCGCTAACATTAGGAACTACCAACAGGATTGCCAAAATTATTTTTGTATTTGATAGAGCAAGAGACGGCTTAACATCTACCAATAGAAGCAAAGCTCTAATGGAAAGAAACTACGAAAACGGGCAAATATAATTAAATAATTTTTAGTTCAACGCGAACGAAGTCACAGGCACAGCTAGTAAACTACAGAACTGCGGATACTATACTAACCCATTATCCAAAAAGAGACAAATAAAACGCAGAATAATCAAAAATTATCATATTTATTATGAACAATGTAAGTGTTTCTTCTATATAGATTTACAATTTGCTGTATCCGCGTTATACATTCGAATTATCTTCAACCTACGCAAGAAATTTCACGACGAGACGAAACTAATCAATAAATACATCACTTAAAATAATGTTTTGGGAGACGGTAACCTTAATATTGACAATAAGTACGCAAAATACCTAACAGGTGAAATATTCGTACCCTTTAACACGTTGGACGCCACGCAATCCATCACGGATGCAAAAAGAAAATCGATGGAGTCAACGAAAAAGATACAGTAGAAATATGATAATTAGCGCTACCAATTTCAAACTACCGATATTAATTATTACGTATTTAATTGTTTTTTGATGTTAAGCGACGATGTAGCTCAAGATGAGGGACACGTTAAGCCTAGTGGAGGGGCTAGCTTTTAAATGCGACTGCCGGGCAACATATACATATTTGGCGGTAGACTTATAAACCAGGGAATGGTAATCGGGCATTAGAAACAGCCCTCCCACCATACTATAGTTTCATTACAATGTTTTCCCTGACCGAAACCGCAGGATTATTATCCGTATACAACACCGACGGAACCATCAATACCTCAAGTTAGGGATAAATTAGCGCAGTTTTGAATTCCTTGCCAGAGTTTATATCTGTTTTATTATTATTAGAAAGCGGAAAATTTGCTTTGTTTGAACTCCTTGATCTTAGGAACTACCAGTGGGATTTAAATAAAATGTTTTTGTATGTGATGGAGAAATCACTCAGGAGGGCTTTGAGCTATTTAACATCACGCTACTACCAATAGAAGCAAAGCAGTATTGAAAAAAGTTACAAAAACGGGCAAAAATTTTTAAATTTTTAGTTTCACGCGAAGTAGAATTGCTTGTACTACGGTGTAAATGACTTTCTCTCTACTATCAGTGCTTTGTAGCATGTACAACAGGTTTGAACAGTTCAATAAGGCTTACCCCAGCGGTATTACTGTAGCACGTACGTACTGTACGGTAACCTTAAAAAACTTTTTTTTCACTAGCGTCGGGTTCAACGTGCTAAATAGATACGTAAAATAGTTATTTTTTTCGTGGTTACAAACCATTCATATACTTAGTTATTATAAATGCATCAAAATAATACTCGAAGTAGGGGTATGGTGTTTGTAAATACCTTGAGGTAAATAAATGCAAGTAAGCGGCCAACAAAATTTGTATTCCGTTTTAATGCGCCCTTAGTTTAACCGGGTTTCTCTATTTAAATTTGCTTTTATTGTACCATTGGTATACGAATAAAACTCTCACAATCGTTAAGTATAGATACGAACACAACAACGTTCCTTTAGTGTTTATTTGGTTAAACTGTCATTGGTTAAGTTTTGTTGTACTGTATTTTAAAAACAGGGTTTTTTTTATATTATAACATTTACCTATTTAGGCACTTCCGACAATTTCAAGTTTAAGGACTTTAACACCAATATTTTCAAATACAAAGTAATAATCAAACTCCTAATAATTATTTGTGGATCTCTATTTGTATACTGATCCTATGCGGGACTCGAACTTAAAAGTACCTCGGCGCGGCGGTTGCAGCGAGGCAACTGTTTTAACCTCTGTGCCAAATAAACCGTCAAAAAAACCTTATAGTACGAATGAAAATAAGTAACTTATCATATGGCAGGTTATAAATCTTAAAAAAAAAAAAAAACGTCGTCATCGAGGTCTGATAGAGACATACACTTTAAAAAGTCGCTGATGCTGCGTCGCCGTCACGAACGTGACGGTTCACGTCAATTCTCTTCACAGTGAAAAAAGGAACCTAAATTAGTTTTCACAACGAAACTGTGTACGACGTAGAGCAGGAAAATGTTTTACTATAACATGTAAGCAATGGCGGATCAAACAAATGAGCATTAAAACGAGGAAGCATAATACAATATCTCAATTTACCTTTTCATAGTCTATATAAAACTAATAAGTAATAGTATCGTAGGAAATACACGTCCAGTCAGAATCGGTCTATGCATTATAGGCAATTTTTAAAACGCAGAGAAACAACTCGATTATTAAAAAAACAACGCGATTTTCTATAGAATCCCAGTTAAGCACCATACGCCCACTTCGCAAATATGCGTAGAGCCTCGGTAAAATTCAATACTTCCAGTTCTTTCGAATTACAGTCAAAAATCGTACACATCAGAAACAACCGTATTATCGTTTGAGATTCGTATTTATATTTCTCTATAATTAAACATCTAATAAAGGTGGAGATTCTAGCATATATTATATTACATATTAAACAGTAGGTACATAAACTTCAACAAGTACTCTAAGTTATTACAATGTATAATACATTAGAACCATTGTAATTCATTGTTACATGAAAGCAATGAGATTACTGAAGATCAATTCAAACATTAAATATATACCTACTGCGATGATGCAAGAAAAATGATCACTTAAGATATTATAAAGGCTACGTACCACTTAACGCTGAAAATGCTCACGGGGGACTGGGGGTTTTCCCGTTCCACTAGCTAATGACCGTTAAATTATTGTGAGCTTATGTTATAATGACGTCATTATGAACGCAAAGTTAAACGTAGCCAAAGTGGCTGTCTACCCATACACTTAAAATATAAAACAAAAAAAAAAAACAAATCTATGTGCCTATAACAGAAATAATGAATAATGTATATGACGAGTAGGTCTTATCCGCATACTATAATATATTGTCTACAATGGATCACTTCAAAATATTTATGCATTATAAGGCCAAGAACGAAATACGTGCAGGCACTATTCTCACTGTAGTTTTAATAAGAAATATTATTTATTACTTTTTACATATAACTCTTACGCACACTGACAACTTAAATATAACACACGCGTCTCCGCTCGAATAGTGTCACAACTCGAACAAACAGCTTCATCGATAAAAAGGCGTTTAAAATTTATCCAAACTTTGTTTCTTTTCTCGGAAGCTTGGTTTTAAGCAAATCAATAGTTGTATGTAGCCTCAAAAGGACTCGAAAGAAGTGTAACTTCTTATGGCAGGGCTTTAAAATTCTTATCCGCAACCTTTTTGTGTGACGCTCCTTTGGAAACACCCGTTCGGATAAGGGAGCGAGCAAGATATAGTGTTGTTTCACTTCTATCGTATGATCTTAAGCACACACCGTTTTTAATATTGTCTTATATTTTTCAGGTTGCGACACTATTAGAGCCGATTTACAGTGCATCGATCTAATATGTTAATCTAACAAATTCATTTTCAATTCAATACATAGGCAATGCCTACATTATTGCAAACTTAATAGTCCTTAAAACGGTTTGTAGATTGTCAATAAGTAATTACAAATTGAAGAACCTGCAGAGTCATTAAAAATGAATTCAGCAAATTAATATATGATTAGCCTGACGAGAGGTAGTTAACTTGGTGCTTGTCTTACAATACTCGACGTCTGAACTGTCATGATGCTCGATAGGGATTATTTTTTTATCAAGCAAGATTTAAATAGTTTCATAAAGATTTTTTCTTGCAAACTTATCGAAACATCGATCGACATAGTGTTTGATACATATTTATTAGTATTTTAATCTACTGTAACTATGATTTATAAATTCAGTAAAATTATTATAAATCAGCTAAAATTGATTTAATAAGTAGTAGATATAAATAGTTGTCTACCCTCGACATAGATGCAAATAAATTAAATAATTCATTGCTTTAAGTTTTTAGCCCACAGTCATATATTCAAAATGAAGTTATTTTTGTATCATACATAACTTAAAAATACACCAAGAAGAGAGCTTAAAAGAAGAAAAATATTACTTTACTCGTAAGTTAGATATAGTTCTATGAATTTTTCAGTTATCGATAATATAACCCGTGCTACACACATCACTAATGATGCTAAAAACCCTTTTTTTAACCTGATTTAAACTATTAAATTAATTATAAACGAAATGAACAGTAATCAGTTACAATACATCGAGTGAAATACAAAATAATTCAGTCTCTAAAAAGACAAATTAATTTGGACGGAACTACATACGTCTGTCAAAATTATATTTTATGATTTAATCTTCATCCAATGTTAAACGGTTTCTCAGTTTTAATTCAATAATAGACTCAATTATAAATTAAAAACTATTAAAGACCATGCCCATGAGTTTCACATGATCATATTTATTTTATATATACATATATAAAAATATTACTTTACCGTTGCTAAAATACATAAGCAACTATGTCTTTTTAACATCAACTGGCTATAAACACATAATATCTAATTTAGTATTTTTACTGAGTATAATATGGTAATTTTATGTTAATTATATTAAAGGCCATCTCGTTAATTAATATATTCTCTCTTTTGAACGGCAGTGCTAGTGATCTATATTTGAAATCGTGCTTATACGTACTGAACTTACATATAAAATCATTATTCTTGAGCTATTAAAAGACATTATCTTTTCATAAATTGACCCTAAGCCAACTAACTATCCGGCCGTCATTTCTCTACAAACTTCAATACAGGTTGTTGAAACTACACAATATTCCTTATTAACGAAAAATTAATTGTAACACCCCTGGTTTTGAAAATCCGAACCACGTCAAGTTACGCGACGATTACGTAGACATTTAATACGAACAAAAAAATAAGTGATAATATTAATAATCAGAAAAATTAATTATAAATTTAAACCTTCAGTCATTGCACCTTTAGGTAGGTATTATTCACCGAATAATTATAATTCAAAGAGCAATTTTAATGTATTAAAAATATAAAGCGTACTTATGAACTATGTAATATACTAATTTTAAGAATGGCACAGATATTTGTTACAAATTGTATTGTTTTAATTAGTCGCCCAGCTAAAGCATTCGAATATCTCGATTCGAATAAGCTAACACAGATTATAATTCTGTCTTACCGTATATATGAACGTTATTATTTTATAACACGTAAATAAGAGCCTCCGAAGACTTACAATCTCAATTTAGCCATATATATAGCAGATAATATCAATACCCTTAGCGACTTATGATAGCTGGCACATCACAACTAATTAAATCGTTCAATTAAATAATTAGATTATAATCATATCAGAATCAAAACTCCTTTTCGTGGTCGCACAATTAAACAGTTGGGCAACTATCGGCCCACTGCTTATTACAACGAAGATTTTACACAAGCCCGCAGACTAACTTATTTGGTGATCTTTATTCATTTTCCGTCAGCAGCCCAAGCCGAAGTTCGGCCATTCTGGCACCCTTGCGCCCGCTGATTTGGGGCTGAGTGCCCTCAGCGCTCACCCCAAAAAGTTCGTTGATGCTGTATTGCTAGCAGCGTATGTCAGTTCGAAAAAGAAAACTTTCTTGGTCAGCCGCAGAGAACAAAGGAGCGCGCGATGTTCGTAAAAGTAGAAAATAAAAAGTAAAATAAGGGCGTTCTTTTCCGCATTTTCATACACACGTCACTGCGCTGGCAGCCCGGTACAAACTAAATCCATTAGGTGTGTGGATGACTAGTAATACAATAAAGTTGGGCGATTAAATTATGAAATAACGTGATTAGGTTGTTCTATAGTCGGCCAACTTGAAATTGTAAGTCTGCGGGGCGGATATAATACGAGGCAAATTACTTAATAACTTTCTCAATAAACACTGTTATAACGTAAATGGCAACTGTCGTGAAATCCTAAACTATCGCCATCTCAGATTAAATACCAATGGGAAATATCCCTTATAAATAATTATAATAGAATGTATTACCAACAAAAATAATGCTAATCAAATATTAATCGTATCAGTACGCCAGCATGTTGTATTCAAACGGTTGCGGCTGAGTAAAAATATTAAATGAATGAATATGCAGATGCTTTGTTGTTACATTTAAAAATTCTGAACATTCGGTGTAACTGTGTACTTACAGCATCGAGCTTTGATATAACAGTCCTATTGTTCATATCATTTGTATACACGCTAGTTAATTTTAAACGAACAATAAAAGACCGAGTCTTTTCAGTAAAAACCTAGTAATCGTTAAAATTATTAAAAATATTTACTGACTGAAACCTCCTGAAAATTGTGTTTGTAAATTAGAAGCTATACGTTAATAGCTCACTATTTTAATAGATCAGTGTTTAATTATAGAGATGAAGTCATAATTTTTAATAAAATTAACATAAATATTGTTCAATTAGAAATGTAAAAACTTTAAAGTGTCGCATACAATGTTTTTCCTGGAAAGGCGCGGTATAGCTTCTAAAAACAATCAAACAGCTTGGTTTTGTACTGTCAGTATTAGTGTTTTTAATACACATTAGAGACGTGGCTTGTAAATTTAATTATAAAACGATTTGTTAAAGTCTAACGCATAGGTACAAAGATACCGATGTTAAATGTTAACATTTTAAAGATAATCAGTAGTTATATTTAGCAGACGAACATAGTGAGATTCAAGTATATTATAATTTTTATATACCCTACTAAATAAGCTATTTGGTGATTTGACTAAGTCGCTCTAAATTGACTCGAAACAATAGCTGATAATTATAAAATGGCGTCTAAGAAAATTATATTATTTTTAAAATAAAAAAATAAAATAAAAAACACGTGTATCAACTTTCTCATATAACTGGAGTTTATTCCTTGAGTACGCTTATCATTGAAACATAATTTCAAAATGAAATGCGCGCAAGGTACGTCGGGCAGGAAAACAACGTTTATATTATTTTCACTCCTCATGAACAAAGAAAACCAACTAGGAATTAAAAAAAAAATTACGTTATAATCACACTAAAAGTTAAGTAACGATTCATCCAGTCGCAGACAGTGAAACGATAAGGCTAAAAAAAATACTGGCTCTCTAGTGCAGCTGCCAGAACACAACGATGTGTGATTTTCGTTTCGGTGGTAGCAAGCGATACGAACATTGGAAAATGCCCAATAATCCTGCTAAATGCGAATTAGTTAATTGTTTTTATGAAGTGAAAACTTCTATAGCAAGTTTTGGATAGGGAGTAAATTCATGTAAGTCGTCATCGACATGGTCACATGACGCGTTAACGATAACACTATATCCGTTCCTATCAGTATGACTTATTGCGCTGTAAACAGTTTTGATTTACAAGTTTTAATTTAAGACCAAACATTTTAGACATCGAAAAATAATAACTGCTTGTTTATAATTTTAAGTTTTCCCTTCTGTCGGCAGTCCTCGTGACTGCTTTTAATTATTTTTTGTTTTTCTTTTATAAATTACCATTTCAGCGAAAATAATAATCAGAACGTATTGCGGCTTATCACTAAGTAATATAAAATTAAAAATCTAAACGACTACTTTTATAATAATAAAAAACACATAAAATGTTCAATTAATTTTGAAGCAGTTTTAGGATAATATTTTTTAATGATTTTGAATTTAAATAATTGCTCGCAAAAGTATTTTACTGAGACGATTATTGTTTTATTAACAGAATGTAACTGAAAAAGATACATCCCCATTGGGGGATGTAAAAGCAAATCCCCTTCAGTCCAAAATTGGTATTTTTAAGTACAACAAATTTTATTGCTCGATACTAGCAACAATTTGGTGTAATTACTTAAAAATATACCAAGTTTGAACTGAAACATTTTATATATTCCATGGACATTAACGCTTTTGACTACAACCTGTACACCTCATATACATTTCCATGGCAACCACAATAAACATCTTTTAACATATTCAATTATGTATAGTACAAAAATATTTTATATAATTAATAATATATATTTAATTAATAATATCATTAGTTCAAAATCTGTGTGTCGTCTATTTTATTTCAAGCAAATAATTGCCTTCTTAAACTAAATTAACAAAATAATCGTGCCTATTACGTATCGTATTAAAAAACCGATGTCCTAACTATTGACCGAGTAATTTGTTTCATATATAAATAAAAAATATTCTCACAATATTAACTTTCTCCTAATTCATAAGCTTGTAGGTTAGATTAATTTTTGATAGTGTTACTTTGTACACAATCATGCCTTAGAACTAATATGTAGGTACTAATATAACAGACAGTTTAACTGATATTATTGCATTTCTCACTGTAAGTTTTAAGAAATTCCTAAGTTCCTTTCGTTCACATAATCTAATCTTACGCTAAGGGGTTTAATTAGCAATTTACATTGCACGCATCAGAATAACATCTAAAAATGGAAAGCAATCATCTAACTCCCGATAATAATAAATATTATTCATATTTGGTTCTAAATGTAGCGTAAACATGCTATCTAAATAACATTCTAGCAGAGTGTAAAGATTAAACATTTAACATTGTTACAGAAAAAAAAATTGCCACTCCCGAATACGATATAGACATTCGACCAAAGCGCTATTATCTTAAATTACAATTGTTTTGGTCAAGTTTCAGACGCAAATCGGTTATGCTTAGTGACAAACGAAAAAATAAATACCGTTTGCGAACTTAATTACCGCACAATCCATAACGCACGTTTAACCGAACCGAAGAACGCGAATAAAACCACTAATAATAATCTATATTTAACCAAACGAATTCAGAATAAGAATACAATAGTTAATATTAAATTGAACAGCATACAAAATTAAAATGGGATGTCTTGTCCATCGATCAAATTACGCCTAAAATTGCGACACAGCACGAATGTGCAAAATAGAATAAAAATACAATAAACACTTTTAAATAAACGTGGGGAATGGAAATAATGTTTTATCAAACGATATTCACACTGGCATCAATCTAGCGCGTATATTCGAGCATTTTAAATATTTCCTATTATCGCTCTGATTATTTCAGATCATAAATTTCCGTATGAGTATCGACGTACCGCTGCGTCACGATCCTTCCAGAGTCGACGACCGGTGTGAGGAGATCCTCCGAAGGTACCTGAATCCTTATCCTGTTATCGGCCGATAGATTCGTGGCCCCGTTGCTCGTATAGAAACCGAGAGATATCGGCTTGTGGTGCTGTTCCTCATTGTAGGGTTTGTATTTCGCTGGGCTCGACGGATGTAGGTGCGACTGGCTACTAGACAGGGGGTTGTAAGTGACGTGGATACGAACTACGTCATCAGAGAGCGGTGACGCAGAGTGCGGATGCGGTGTAGCCCTCGGCGTCGAATGAGCCGTCGAAGGGACCCGCTGCACGCTCAATCCGCAGATACCAGAGCTGAAAATACAAAACGGAAATCGTCACCTCGTTAAGTGACGATGTGGCCCAAGATGGTGGACACGCTAAGCCAAGTGAAGAAACTGGCGCTCACATGCAAGCGCCCAAACGAATCTATAACTTTTACTTTTTTCAACTTGAGTGGTGGATATAGCCAGGCGGGCATTAAAAAAAGCCCTATCACCATGCTATAGTTTCATCACGATGTTTTGCTTTAGTGAAAGCTCAAGCTCATTGCGAGGATTTGAACTCACGTCCTCTGACGCGGCGTCCGTATACGCAACCAACTGAGCTGTCATCGTTTCAATAGCTTGCCTCACAAAGGACTAAAATATATATTCTTCAGATATGAGATCAGCAATATTCAAAGTTACCTGTTGCATAATATAATGTAGGTATACATATATACGACAAATGGTTTAAATATCTACGTGGAGGTTATAAATTAACATGAGAATCAACTGGCGTGCCAAGTTTTTAACCGTAGTTCGTTCACATTCAAAATGATATGGTCATGGGTGATAGCAAGCATTTTTTAGGTAAATAAGGAAGAAAGTTTGAAAACTGCTCTCAAATGAAATCAGTAGGTAAAAAATTGCAAGACATCAGTTTACAAAAGTATTATGTTATCACAGTCTAACCGATATAATGTTTTTATTATTCTTTTTTAATACCAATATGTGTTTACAAATATGCAAATGCCACCCCAATAACACAATGGCTTTCTTGTTAGCACATTTCATATTTCTATTGTTACAAATAATTCACTTCGATTATGTACAATGACCAAACTACATCACATAAACATGATGGTATATATAAAAGATGTTTATGTATTAATATATAACAATCATATGATATACTAGCTGATGCCCCCGACTTCGTACACCGGTTAACCGCGATCTAATCGTAAAATTCGATCTTAATGCGTGTGTAAGCCGTGAAAGATATTTTCAGTTGATATATATGCTAGTTAGTAAGCTAAAGTGATGAGTCAGTGCGTGGTATTTCGTTTATATTTACTAACTGTGTTACTATCTGACTGTACACTAGTGGTAGTAGCGTGATGTTAAATGGCCTAAAGTATTCCTCAACGATTCTTCTATCAAATACAAATACTAAGATTAGCTCATTCAAACAGACAAACGTTTGTCCTTTATAATATTCATAAGATTCAACTGATACACGACAACTCCACTAGTGCACTCTAAATTAAAAAGGAATATCTATAATATGGAACTAGTGAATGCGACGAACACATATTTTCTTGCTTACTGTGAGTAATTAACGAACGCGATGTTTATCTTTCGCAACATAAAATAAATGCTTTATGCATTTTATTGTAACATAACCTAATACTTTTAAAAATGATGTCATCTTATACAAACTGCGCATAGGGTCTTGTGAAATACGGAAGGATCATAGCAGTGACAATATGTTCGAAACTACGTGTCAAGAGCAAGCGATCAACCATTTTACAATTTCGAATCACAATCTCCAATTTCGCATATTAAAGCCAGTTCTGTCAATTTAAATTACCAGTAATTACGTAGTGTTGAATATCGCTTGACAATTGCAATGTAGCCACGCGTTATCGAATAGCGGGCCCATAATTATGTATTACCCAAAAACATGCGTCAGGAAGAAACCACTCGAAGAAACAACACCTACAATCGAAGCCGGATATAACAACATCGGTTACAACATCTGATCGGTTATAACGACTAAATAGCAAAGCTCCGGACGAATCTCTAATCCGGGGGTTCTGAAACTGTACGCCGTAGAGAATGAAAAAGGGCGTCGTAAAGCGATTCCCTTTACATATTTTCGTACCATTGTACACATTTCGACCAGCTAGATAGGTTAGAAAAAGCTTGGGAACCCCTGCCCTAATCAATTACCAATGTCAAAATATCTCTTATTAACAACGTCTGATAAAGCGACATGTCGGTTAAAGCAACGAATTACCATCGGAATCTATCGGCTGTAATGATCAACTGTCATCTTTTTCACTAAAACAAAACACCACAATTTAGACTCTTATAGTATGCTGCAGGTTTTATTGTCAGCGTAAACAATTCTCTTTCCCCCGCATTTCATACTATTTCGCCTTGAACTACATTTAACATTGATCTGGTACACATAACGTACGAATTTTGACAGCGACGAAGACCTAGAAAATCATTTTCAACCGGCATCACTGTTCGAGGCTATTAACACTGTTACAACTACAAATATTTGCCGCTTATTTCTGATATTAATTATGATTTTTCGCGTGAAATGAAACGTGTATGTAACATACATTACAAACGAATAATCGTTTTTAAAAAATGTGTATCGCTTATAACTACTATCGGGTACAGAGCCCTAAGTTATACGGTCCCTTCAATGTGGTTATATCCGGTATCAACTGTATTGGTTTCAAAATCGCAAACTTTAATACAGTATGGATTTTGCTATTACGAAGCAAATAGTTAGCGATTTTTATTAACGCTTTGCTCTTGGGAAATACGTAATGTAGGTATAAAAATAATAAACTGGTTTACACGGATGCAAAAAAAAAACAAACCTACACTACTAATTCGATTAACGACAATTGTCATTAGGAACCAAAATATATAATTCCAATAAATATATGATATATTGATACCGTTTGCAATAAGTTTCTTCGCTTATTCGATGGCGAAAATTGTTTCCGCTGAAAAAAAGTTTCTTATAAATATTATACAGAATTGAATGTAACTAATCGGCAACGGGTAAAAATTACATCGTCTGTACAAATTACAGGTAAATTGACTTTTCAAATTATAATCAGTTTTGTTAGGCTAAATATGTTAAAACCATTTTAGGTTGTAATAGCACAATCACTTGCAACCTTGTTCACGATAATCCAAATATAAAAATGCATAATAATATACAATAACACTCAGAGATAAGTTGGTTTCATATCGGTAAAATAATTTTCAAAATCGGATCAGTA
This sequence comes from Actias luna, assembly GCA_039707435.1. Classification (NCBI taxonomy): domain Eukaryota; kingdom Metazoa; phylum Arthropoda; class Insecta; order Lepidoptera; family Saturniidae; genus Actias; species Actias luna. The sequence goes on along the minus strand of JAZHAC010000001.1, from coordinate 17,464,634 downwards.
ATTCTAGAGATTTCCTCCAGCAAACACGTTCACAACTACGTAAAGTTAAAAAACAAGATTTATAAATTGCCTTAATTCATGCATGCACATGTTGCGTATTGAATCTAATAATTATGACCACAAGTGACTGAAGCGTACTATGCAATAATATATCGGTTAAACAAATAAAAATTAAATTTATATACATTTTTTCTTTTCGTATTGCCGTCATATCATACCCTTGAAATACGATTTGGACATTGTTTATTTTGCCACATTAACTATAATTTATCTCAAGCTCACAATACATGTAACAACCTCATATACTTAGCACTAAACCACCTTTCAATCGAGACATGTCATAACTGTTGCGTCGGCTTGGAGAAGAATTACACAAAAAAAAATGCATTAATAGATATAGTTGGCAACATTTCTCGGCAAATTATTGTATAACAAAACTAGTAATTCCATCAATTATTAGTGATGGCTTGATATTACTAATAATTAAATAAACCGCAAATCGTATTGAAGTTATTTGTTAAATAATTATCACTCGACAAATCATCTAATTTTTCGTTATTGTTTGATGACATTTTAACATTACTTAACGAGAATATATACTCCGTGAGATTGATAACATATCATAAGTTTGACTACGTTAAAATATGCAAAACGTTGTATAATTTTATATCATACCCAACAGTTATTTATACTAAATCTCAGACTGGTACGTGCCTGCGATAGGCTTAGAGAGGGATTCTGGAGATTTTGTCTTGTATGTCAATTGTATGAGTGGGCAATTCTGTGTCTACATAAAAAATCTCACCCATCTGACCCAGTGCCGTCATCGCTGACGTTGCTGTGCGTGTCCAGGGAGTTCTCAGGAGCATGAGACCGCCCGCTAGAGAACACACTGAGATCGGCAGTGCTCGTCACGCTGGTATCTGCTAGAGACCGTCGGGATCCCAGTGCCGATACAGAATCATCGCATCTCACACCACCGGCAACACCGCTGTGCTCTGTCACAGGTCATATCAAACCAAATCCTCATTAACAGCCGACTATAAAACAACCCCTGAACAATTTCTCATACAACAGTAATAAAACACTTCTAAGTGTAATTACCGAAACATTCAATTATAAATATAACATATTAGATAGAAAAAGGCGAAAACAAAAAATATAAATTACGACAAAATGGAATAGAGTGCAACAAAAAAAAAAAAATTCGTATAACTTACCTCTTGTTATTTCAATGAACACACATTCTCAAGCGATGTAAAAATAAAATGTGATACTAAAACCGGCATGCAATTTTTTGTTATACCAGAAATTAACTATAAAAATCTCTGCTCAAATGAAAGATGTCATTTCATTCCCTTTATTGCAAAATAAATTTATTTAATAATTGACAGACGTAATTATTTTTATTAATATAATTAACTAATTATCTAATTCTCCGTTGTTCTATGATTCCGTTTTCTTATTCTTCTATACTTTTTATTATTAAAAAGATAAGTTTCACACTGAGACCCAATATCAGCGTTGCTGTCGGGCCTTAAGGCCGGGGACTCCAAGTGTATATCCATTGATGCTTGTGAAGTATGCAGTGGAACGCCGATACGTAAATTATCATCTGCAGAAACACGAGCACCGTATTTACATCGTAAAGTACTAAAAAACGACGTTAATGACTGAGTTCCTGTATGATAACGTTCTTGCATCCTATTATTTTTAAACAGGAATACAACCAAAGATATTTTAGCTAATAAATTAGTATTTTATACGAGCACAGTATTTTGTAATGTGAAAAAATGCAAAATATACCGAACACTATATTGGATTAAAAAATACAAGCGATAAATATAGCAGAGCGCTGTGACTACGTGAACGCACATAACATGATAACAATAGGTAGGTACAGCTAAAACATACCATAATAAACATTTACTGATATATGTTTTTGTTATGTTTTTAGTTAAGGTTCCCTTCATACGGCCACAGGCGGCAAAACTAAAAAATGAAATGGTGATACATTTACAAAAAACCTGTGATAACTCTATATGAACTTAACTAAAAATCGCTTATAATATTATAAGCTACCGAATATATAAATAAATAAACAGCATGTTTAAGGTTTAAAGAAGAGTTTACTCAATGCGTCCAAATCAGTTTATTTTTTCATATTTTGTTGCATCTAATTATTTATAATTCTACTGTTTACTTTGAAGCAATAATTCAAGTTAAACTTACAAACTAATTATCTGTTTTCGATACAAAAAAGAACACTACCGTTGATTCGTTGCGAAAAAACAACATTAATAAACAAAATCGTTAATTGATAGAAGTGGGTTTATGCGATAATTTAATTAATAACAAAGGAAACGTTGAGCAGAGATTCATAATGTGTAATACAAAAGGTATTGTTAATATTAATCAGGTATTAATTTTACTAATGAATTGATTATAACACGAAATGATTTTGTATATAAATAGTAAGGTGCAATCAAAAACTAATGAAGCGAACATCGTTTTTGAAGTATCAAATTTCGATGTTATTAATTTCAGAAACACGTGAGCGCGGACCAAAAGGTGAAACTGCAGAGTTGATAGCGTTATCGTAAAAGAAATAGCACAAACAATGCGGAAAGCGGGATTTATCTTAAGATCCGAGGAGATACGCAAAGATAATAATATTACACGAGGGGAAAGTACTGAGAAAAATATAAATACATAAAAACACTCCTCAAATCCTAAGCGATGATGTGTTAAAATGCGTAAAAATGTTAATAACATAAACCCACCGCCATACAACCAACCAGTTAACATGCTAGTGCATTAAGTATATTAAATCTACGCAATATTAAATACATAGCTTATAATACTAAACGAATACGATGAGATAACTCGGCAAGCAATAAAATTACTCGAACATCACGATATATAACAAAACCAAGCCTTTAGTTGTCTTATAGTGATTTGTACAAATCAAAATAGAAAAACATCATAATTTTGCTTCATATTCTATAACATATATATAATTTATTTTTAATACAGTCCCTTATTTTTGCATTTTACTATAATACTATTTTATTTTAATAATAATTTCCTATTAACTCGTATGGTCCATAAAAACGAGATACATTGATGATATAGTGTGAATGCGTCACAAGATCCATTCACACATGTAATCATTCGAATTAACTGAACTTAACGGTGGGAATTGTTGATACTACAGTATAGTATGACATTTTTGAAACAGACTATCCAGTATAATTCGAAAGCAATGATTTTACAAACACGTGGTATTTTGATGTGATCAAAATTATTTATTACACACGAGCGTAATTATTTTTAATATTTGTACATATGTTTATAATAAAATAATTCGAAAAAAAAAATGAACACATACGGTTATTCCTTATCACGAGAGATTTTTTTTTAGTTTATTCATGACCATAAACACAAAGTCTTTCAGTTGTAAAAATTATTTAATTATTTGATAAAAATTAGTATTGCCATGTTAATAATATAAACCGGTATCAACAGATCCTCGTAATAAATTTTAATAATATGTAGAGACCCTGAACTCGCATTTATAACGAGATTATAAACCTTGACACGGTTAAATAACCATTAACTATATATTTCACATTCATTAGATTTGTGACTTTACATGAAAAATTACAATAATCGTAATAATAATAATTGTTATTATTACTTTGTACTTCAATTGAACGGAATAACTAAGTCACGATATTAAAGTTACAAGACAATATCCTGAATAGTATATTCAGTTTAAATATCTACAAAATTATAAAAAAAGCATTACGGAAATAAGTACCTTTACTTTAATATCAAGCATTTTTAAATTCTATCTCAGTAGGTACTCCTAATACATTTTATAAACGCTCCATCGAAATAGTGCATCGTCACACATGCATTTATTTTATATGAGAGTGCATTCCATGCAAAATGTACATACACTTCACGATTGCATACGAAAAAAAAATTATTGACAATATCTGTTAGAACAAAACAAGCTTGCCCATTATATTAAAAATAATCTCAATTTGTTAACGACTGGGAACATTCCATTCTCAAAAGTTTTATTATAATACTATCTTGTCCAAGTTATATCAATAAAGTTCATAAATTAATAAAACTGAATAATTAACTACTAGCATAATATACGGGATTTTTTTTTTATGTTGCAGTCAAAATTCGATTCAGACGGATGTTAAACTAAATAAGACATTGGTGTAATAAGATTGAATAGTTCAACGTCCGATATATGAGCAACAAGCACAGCACCGAAGATTATTCATACAAAATTAATAAGTAACCAATTGACTATCCATTACGACATTCTTGTGTCTTGCTGCTTGCATCAATGGATTATAACAAGGATATTATGTTTAGAAATTACTCCATAAAATGTAACATTTACCCTAACTAATTTAAGCCATACCGGATTAATCTGATTTAGAACTTTAACGGCAACATGTTAAATACTTGAGAATACTAGAGCCCTTTCTGTAAACTGCTATTTAGATAATCTATTGCTAGAGTTCAGGACAATATATGTACATACATAATAATATTTTGTCTATATATTATACCATTAATAGTCCATGTTTTTAGTACATAAAAATATCTACTACTTAAATAATGATTTTCAATTATACTCATTATGAACACATTGCAATTATATTGCCGAAGAGTACTTCTAATCAACATTGATAAACAATGGACATGACTGTAATCGATTCTATTTCAAAGTCAAGCTCTAATTATATAGTCAAATAATATTGATACAACTTGACTGATACCCCTTTTAATTTAGTATTGTGTGCGTATACGATGCAGTTTAGTAAACCTATAAATGAGTGAAGTGATCTGAGCCAAGGCTTTCATCAGAGGTGGTTCGCGAACTAGGTGGACTGGCTTCCAAATTACCTGAAACCGTGTCACTCTGCGACACACGTAGCTCGTGCAACTCCAACGCTGCCTTCTCGCGTCTGAAATTATAAAACACAATTCGAACTAACACCCTTGCTATTGAAAAGAAATAATAATTTCTAATCAATAATAAACCTTACCTTAATATTACCGTAGCTCTAGCCTGCTTCTCAGTATCAGAAAAATTTTCAGCCCTTTGTCCAATCTTCGATTTCTTATCAGGCTCAACGAATACACCAAGGGTCCGTTTCGGTAATTCAATGGGTGGTGGGGGTCCCGGATAATCAAGCTTTGCTCTTTTCAATTCATCCATAGACCTTTCTAAGTGATAGATTACTATATCGTCTTCATAACCAAAGTCTTTATGTAACTTAACCTTAAAAAAATTATTAATTATAAAGATATAAAACATTTTCATCTAATCTTTATATAATCTATGTCTAAATATGTATGAATATGGAAATTTAAGCCCAATGATTTCTCTGAAACATAGCGGTATGTTTAACACTTAAAGTAACATTTTTATAGTCTAATTGAACCATTAATAGCAATTTATACCTGTATATAATTAACAATAAGATCCATATCATTCAGCTTCATGATAGTTTTCTTGTGTAACTTGAGTATTGTATATGCCATAGCGGTAATCACTCTTTCTCCATCCATCAAGTATATATCCCAAACTCTCAAACAAAGACTGAAGGGCACTCTCTCAACAAAACATACGAAGAACCATTTCAGTGAATACAGAATAGCATCAAGTCCAAATTTATCAAAATGTTGTTTTAATTTGGGCATAAATTTTATAAGAATCTTATCATGGTGTTCCAGGAACCTCGTCAACTTTGGGAAACCTTCAATATATAATCCATGCATAAAGTATTTTTTTTCTGATAACAGAACTGCAAGAGCCCAGAAGGCATCTTCCTCATCCATATACATCAATAATACTCCCGCTAGTCCAGACATACCTTGACAATAGCCAACTTCTGAATTATACATGCTGTAGGCACACAATACATTAAACAATGAACACTGCTTTTCAGAATATCTTTCTCTGTAAAACTGATGTTCACGGAATTGCCTATTTACATCAGAATCTATTTGTCTCACATCCGTTGACCATAGTTTAGCAAGTTTCAGCATTTCTTGATATTTCCCAGGATTTTCAGACTTCAATCGATTTACATCTAATAACTTGCACCATATTTTTATACGTAGTGAATTTGGAATGCCTTTGTAGATTCGCCTATGCAATTTTTGTTTTGTTTCTGGAGTATCCCAGTTGCCGAGCATTTTCACCCATTTCTTCTCTCTTTCAACTTCGACGTTTACCTTTTGCGGCGCCGTTTTCTGCGGAAGCCGTTCATCATGAATGAACCCATATCTAAAACCAAAAATATAAAGTATCTTGCAATAGACTTATTTCACTTTCGTAATTAAAATATATTTTATATTATAGCACAGCTTTTGATGAACAGGGGTCAGATGCAATATTCTGGTTATAAGGTTTAAGAGTACAATAATTAAAACACAATTTTCTGTGGTGGCACAGAAATGATAAATACTTTGGTACATATAGACAGGATGCCTAATGATAAAGCACTTTATAGCTAAAATTGATTGTAAAGATTGTTGCCACACAATAATTGAAACCAAACTATGACGTTCAAGTAAATATTTTTTGTATTATTGTTAAAGCCTTTCAAATTTCTTTAGGAAAAATTACACATTTGCAATTCACATTTTCATACACTTTCACAATGTTCACTTTAAATTTAATGAGCTTAAGTTTCTTATATAAATTTGCACCTAAAGAAGGAATGTTATTTACTGCCTCTAGATCATCATTGATTTTATATGCTCATTGCATTGATATCAGTTTTCTTGTGTATTACAATTAATAAGCATTGTTCACTATTTCATTTGATGTTAATTTTACAAAATAATTTAATTGTGTTCAAATGTAATTGGATTAAAACAATATCTTTATGTATATCATGTTTTCTATATATCTTTTAATCATGATCCAAAATTACAAAGTCAGAGTTTGTTAATTATCAAGGTGATAAGACAGTAACAGCATAGATCTTAAACCATGAGAACATCCTAATATAGACCCTGAAGGTAAAGAATGAAATAATTTTAATGCCAGTCTAATGTCAGTTACTCAGATAATAACTGATACCCTTACAAAACAAAAACTATTATTCTATAAGCCTTCAATTTTTATTTTCAAAGTCCTGACTTTGGAAATTGCCTTTTAGGACAGTAAACAAGCAGTTATAAACTAAGCAGAAAAATTATACTCTTAAAAAACAGGGGTAATTTGGCCCATAACTAAATTTTAACACTCAGAAAATAATAATGTAATAATCTAGCATCGCACAGCATCTATAATCATATATTCATTATAAACATATGAACACATGATGAATTTGCATTTATCATATTTGATTTTAGTTATTACCTTTTGTCATGTAAAGACATAAGATAAGGAAGATGCTTTTAGATGATTATGGTGATTCAGATATAATACATATATGTTACAAGTTATTTTGCTGTAATATGTTATCTAATCTAATACTATAAATATGAAATTGTGTTAGTTTGAATATTTCCATAAAGGCTCAGATAACTGGAAATATTTTAATGTTATTTAGTATAGAAGTCAATTCTGTAGTAGAATATAGGGACCATCCCATACAGGCTGTTATATTGGAATAGAAAATAAAATATATGTTTAATTATAAAAATTGTAACATTTTATATCTTCTTCAATGTCTTTATTTTTCATCAGGTATGACTGAGGGCAAACATATGCAGTTCATATAAAAGAAATATGTAACTATGTTTAACTGAATAAAACAAAATTTTATTGATATCCTGTGGTATTGACATTGACAATGTAACAATTTATTAAATATACAACTCACATATGTATTGTAATAGAATATAGAATAAGTCATCTTTGTTTAACCAACCACCCATTTGGTCTCGCAACAGCTAACAAGTAATATTAACTAATTAAAATAGGTAACTAAAAACAAACCTAAATGAATACAATGTTATAAAAAAAGTATTATATGTACTATTTTTTTACCAGTTTATGACCTCCATGGTTAACAATAATTCAAGGATGTATAACAATAATTGAAGTGAGGATAGCTCAGTTGATAGTGTATGGTTGACACAGCAATGTTCATGAGTTTGAAACCCGGCAACAAACTTGAGTTTTCAGTGAAGGAAAAAATAACTGAAGTGATGAAACTATAGCATGGTGTTAGGGCTTTTTCTAATGCCCATCTGGCTAGCTACCACTCTCAAGAGGAAAATCTGCCACCAAATACCTATAGGTGTGTTCCGCAAATTGTACTTGAGTGTTGGTAAAGTAATATAATTCACATTAAGTTTTATATAAACTTACTTGTACTGAAGGAAAATAGGGTAAAGATCAGAGTAAGGATATAGGATTTCATATAGTTGTGATTAGGATTATTTGAAGGAAGAATGACAAAATAGTTGTAGATGAGGTAAATTCAATTTTTCTGAAATAGAATCACACTTCTTACTCTGTAAATTGAAATCAATTGTTATGCTACTATTTCTTTTTAATATATACAATAAAGTATAGTATAAAAAAAATTCATATTATATAAATAAAAAATAGTTTATAAATCAAGAGCAGTAGGGTTATTTAAATTATAAATTATTTGTATGACAAATTAAATTATTACAGACACAATTCAATATTGCAAATTATAAAATATATTTTGGTTTGGAAAGTTTAACGTAAGTTAAACACCACAGACAACTTTTATAGTGTAAAAATGGTAATTATGTCATGAATTCGTTACACACCTATCAGTTTTGTGATATTCTTCGAACTCCGGATCTTCCCACGGGTCTATTTGTCCGACGAGGTTCTCCCGTCCTCTTTCATATCTCTGAAAAATCCGCTCCCGCTCCTCGGAAGCCCGCGCCAACAGAGCCTCCTCATTCATAACACTGCCTGGTTGTACCACATAATTTCACGACCTACTCTATACACGCCCGACCCTCATATCATCTATTGTCCAGTTTCCGCCAGGAAATTAAGTTGTATTATATGGCAGATAATATTAAATACGATGGAAACGATATCACGCCCATCTTACCCCTGAGTTAAAATTCTTGGACGCCAATAAGTCGGACGAACTATCATGTCAATAAGTCGTTCCAAGGACTACATCACCAGTGCTGCCAGTGCGAATTTCCGAAAAGGAACGTTTTCAATGTCGTAACGTACGATTAAATTATAAAGACTGTTGTAAATGCACAGATTGTAAAAAAGTGTATCAGGACCTAAATAGTTGAAGGTGGTTGTGGGTATAACTCTTACCGCTACATAATAAACTAATATTTTATGGGAAGTTTCTAGCGTTCAATAATAAATATTTGCCGACTCGATCAATTTATACAGTACCAAGATCATAAATCGTGGGAAATTTTCCATTAAAAAAATTATTACTCGATATATTGATTTCGTGTATGATTTTTATAACCACTTCCACGAACTTTTGTTCATAAATGTTTTATAACAGAAAAGTAGCAATTTAATTAACGTATATGATTAAATTAAAAAGCTGTCTGTCACGAAACGCTTACGCCGCGCCCCTTCCGTTAGATGTGAAACATTTAAGATAATATTTGAATCTATAATTAATAAAAAACATTAAAGTAATGCATAGAGTAAAATAATAATAATGTGCAGCTTACGCAAACAAGAACAAAGTATATACGTACGCACACAGGTCGTGGAAGTCCGGAGAAGTGGCGTAGACAAGGTAAAACGGCATAAGTGAGCGTCTTTCCATTCACCGTCACTGTAATCTGGTCGATTTTACTGCCCATGAGCGAGAATAGATGTTTTACTTTAAATTACTCCCGGGGCATACTGATTTAATTTACATATATTTGAATTAAATACACTCTCTCACAACTCAATCATATTAACTAAGTCTAATTATAGCACAGTAAGTAGTTTATGTGTTGGGGGAGGTTGAATTTAAGTCTACATAAAACCTTCTCGTGTTTTAAGCTTAAAATAAGGTATAACTGGTAACTAAAATGTTTAGTGAGTTATTAATCTGACAAGTTGTTGTTAATATTTTTACTTATATAAGTGTAATCTGCATATGGGTGGCATTCACATAATTGTTCATTATTCTACCTTCGTTATCGTAAATAAAATTATTAATAACTTAGGACATGATTTATTAATTGACACAAAACTTTCTAGGTATTTTTAACAAGAGAGTCACTACTTTTTAAAGTCTAGTATGAACCTTGAAGAATTGTAAAGTATTCTATATACATTCTACATTATATGGATAAATATCTATGTCTATAAACAGATCACTATTAAATAATAGGAAAATGGCAGAAACTGGCAGTCATTCAAATACTAGGTAAGTAATATCGTGTTGATTATATTATTTGCTTTCAAGTCGAATTATTCAGTTCCCTTATTTCAAAACTCAGCTATACTTGCTTTGCATAATTTAGGTTTAGGTATTTAGGTAGTGTACCCTTTTTACCCTAGTTACAACGCGTGATTTATATAGTTACATGACCACGTAGATTTGCATTTTTTTTTCATAAATATAGAAAACATTTTTTTATACATTATAAAAATGTTTAGTGTTATGGCCACAATCTCACTTGATGTTAAATGATGATGTACCCCAAAATGGTGGAGTCGTTAACCTTAGTGGAGGCACTGGCTCTCAAGTGCAACTGCCGCAACACAGTTATAAGTATTTGACGACAGTTTTTAACTTAAGGGTGGTAGGTAACCAGACGAGCATAAGAAAAACCCCTACCAGCATACAATAATACTAATGAAAAAAAGTAGAAAATAATTAGGGCATAAATAATATTCTGGAATAATTTCTTACAATTTAAAACATTAAATGTTTTGATATAAGTTTTATAATATAAATTTTATATGAAAACTAGTTATGCCCGCAACTTACCACATCCCTCGTCCACGCTACTTTATCCTGTTCGTTCAGAATTTTTTTTTCGGCTCTTAAGTATTGTACCGTAACGTTAAATAGTCTATAATCATCCACAATAAATGGCCTATTAAATGCAAAAAGATTTTATGTAATCTGATAATTCCTGATATTAATAAATTTATTAGTTTAATATAGACTAAAAAATTTGTATAGTTTAATGAAACCACTATTCAAGTGAAAGTTTTTCAGATCCTAGGTATTTAACTGAAAATATTCGGAAAATTATTTGATTTAGGGTATTAAAATCGCGTTATTAATCTTAACTTAACAATTGGACAATGGGTATGTTAATGGGAAATCAATTCTACACTTTCTCTTTTACGTCTTTCACTTTACCCCTACTTCGTAGCCAGCTGTAATGCGACATGTGATAGAAGGACGAAAAATTGTGAGGTGATGTTAAAAAAATCGTAGTAAATGGAAAATTAAAGATAATTCAAACGATCTACACTAAATTTTATAATTGAGCTGTTAAAAGAATACGTTATGTATGTAAGTGATCAATACATCGGTAAAATTATTATAAGAAAAAGATATCTGTATAACTTCATACATGTCATTGAGGGTCTAAGCTTTAGAATATATTTTGTATTTAATAACTTTTTGGATAATAAATTCAAAGAAGAATATCTGGATACAACCAACATATAGTACTTATCATGTACAGATCTAAATATCTTGCATTCATATCGGTACAAATAACAAGAGAGAAATTGTTATTCTTATACGTATTTAGAATTTACTAGAGAATCGAAAATTAATATGGTAATTTATGAAAGTCCATGAGGATTCTTATGAATCTCAATCTAACTCTCTTAGTGATTCTATAGTTTATACATTATATTTTTTCAACTAAGACACCAAAATATTATTAATAGTTCAGATTTCGTGAAAAATTAAATAAACTGTCTATAGTTAGAGTATCATTATTTACCAAGATTATGAGTTGTACATATACTTTACTTGGGTTATACATGTGTGGTTTTGAAGTATGTCAATAAGTGACAGACAGAATTGCATAATATTGGATGCGGAACGAGTTTTTGTAATATAGTCTGTATTTGCCACAATTCGCATAATTCTGTGCGTAAATGCCACTTGACGGCACTTGATAATAGTGGAGTCGGATAATTCATTTATTATTTGAAACATCGTTTCGGAAACACAACGCGTTTTAATTATTTAAATTACTCCTCTAATAAAAAATTCGTAATGAATCCAGTTACTCAGGTAAGGCAATTTATACTAACACTATAATTATTTACAACTTATCTTTATTTAATTTCGTTTTACTAATAAAGCACTTATCTTTATTCTTAGTGGAACAGTTAATTGCAAACGATTAATAAATTCCCACGAACAAAAAGGGCATAGTACACAGAGTCCAAAGTACAATCTATAGTTAGATAAGAATTTGCCCTTAAATTCATTCAGTAAATAGAAATAGGGTAATTGTTCACTATTTTTAATATTTAAGTAGAACAAGAATGCTATTCCTTCAGACTGAAATATATTTTAATTACTTAAAACTCGTTGTTTCTATACTTGTATGTGTTAAAACATCTTATAATTTATTATTTAAACAACATGTTAGTCAAAATAAAATTATTTATTCCCATGCTGTATGAATGTAGTATCAACTAACATAAAAAAAAGAATATGTAAATGCATGAGGTATGAATTTTTAATATATATATATTACCTAACTCTTCAGAGACACCAAGGATATGGATATTTGATTTTGTAGGTCATTTCTTCAAATTCAGTCTTTTCATCATATTATAGTATCATAAAAAAATTACCAATATCTGAAGAATTCTATCTACCTTTATTGCAAAAGTTAATTTGAATCATCTATCTTTTCAATTTTTTCGCTTTTTTATTAAAATGAGTAAGAATCTCACCTGATGATAAGTGATCACTGCTGCCTATGGACATCCACAACACCAGAGGTATAGCAGGTGTGTTGCTGGCCTTAATGGAAGGGACTGTTACCAAAACTATATAAGCACATAAGGTGTTAATGCAACAGTATTGTTTTTGGTAAAAAACTAATAATTATTCTTTTAAAAACAGCTGTCTGCCAGTGAAACTCCCATTAAAATGAGTCCTTAAATTAACTGGAACAAAGGAAAAAAATTTTTTTTATTATAAGTACTGTATATAATGTTATATGTATTAATTAAAAAGCTGACAGTGCAGACAGACACTTCAATGTTGTATATTTATATAAATAGAATGAATAAATTAATTTTATATCTAAGTAATAATTATTCCACTGTTCATATAAGTTATTTTTAAGATTAATATATGGCCACAGTCAAGCCTTGTGTTAGTGATGATGTTGTCCAAGATGGTAACACACTAAACCTAGAGTAGGGACTGGCTTTCAAGTAAAACAGCTGGAACTTGCCTGTACTCTATATGTGCATTATATTAATATTATAAAGTGAAAAAATTATCTTTATATTTGATAGAGCAATCATTGAGGTAGATTTTAAGCTATTTAACATCACACTACTGCCAGAAGGAGCAACGTTGTATTGAGTTTAAAAAAAGTTTCAAACTAGGCAAAAATAATTATGTTTCTTTAATTCCATGTAATTGAAGTCTCAGACATAGTTATTAATCTATAAAGGTTAGGTCATCAAATTTGTTTATATTTTATTGTAGAGTATTGTATTGTATTTGTTGGGTGGTAGTTAGCCAGAATAGCATTAGAAAAGGGCCTACTACCATATTATGGTATTTTCGTTTTCCGAAAGATCAAGCTCATTGTAGGTGAATTCCAACTCACGTCCCTTGATGAGGTGTCTGTACACACTACCAACTGAGCTGTCATCTCTTCAAGTGTTCTAGTCACTAACATGGAGTTCTGGATTATAGTTTTATATAATTTTACCATGTTTACAAATTTTAAAGTGGATTTTACATACACTATATATATATGTTATGTACATATTATATATGTAATAGCTGACCAGGGAGACTTTGTTCTGCGTTGTTGAGTAATCAATCACAATAATTATAGTGTCATCTATCGCATTATAATCACTTATACAAATAAAAAGTATCTTATATTTTAAGTTTGACAAAGTTACATATCTATGCAAAATTTCTTTTAAATCAATCCAGTAGTTTCAGAAGTTAGCCTAGACAAATATCATGACACAAGATTTTATATATAAGATATTTCTTGCAGATTATACGTGCTACACGTCCTATCTATAGAAAGCTGTCCACAACAGCTTCTGTAACAGCGAGTGCTAAACTGATCCCGACAACTGGATTCTGTTTTGGTGAATTATAACATTTATTTCTTTGGTATTTTAATCTGTATTGATATTATACAGCGGAAAAAAATTATATGTTTGTTTGAATGCGTTTACGTGTTTAAAGTCTGGTAAATGTGAAGATATTTACGTGGTAATTATATAATGAATTATTATTAAGTATTGTATTGTTACTCTATAATAAGTATTATTAGATTTTCATTTACATGATGGTAATTAAAAGTTGATATGACTATTTTCATTTTCAAATCAAATGCCGTTTGATTTCCTTAATTTATTTTTAGCATAAGTAATTTAAACAAGTCATTCAACTGTGAACTCACAGCTTACAGTCGACTTTGTCATGAAAATACTTATAGTTGTTAAGTTACATGCTATGTGTCTTGATATTTTTACACGTTTTCCGTGACTTGGTCGTTAGAATTAGTCGTCTAGGTACTAAGTCATCGTAAACTATACAGAGATAGTATGTAATCACAGAAAATTAACATTTAATTATTCTGCGCTGTTATGTACCACTTGTTCTTATAATATATTTTTGTTACGCCACACGTATACATTTATTTTTAAATCATACTAATATTATAAATGTGAAAGTAATTTTATGTGTTACGCTTTCACGCGAAAAGTACTTTATCGATCATCATGAAACTTTGTACACATATTCTTGGAGGCATTAGAAGAAATATAAGATTAAAAAAATATATATTTTTACTAATGATAATAAAATGGTTATCCAAAAAAATCTCAAAATTTAGCTACTTTAACAGCATCTAGCATGCCAGAGTATATAGGTGATACGAAGTTCACCGCGTTAGCTAGTAAATTATAAATGATTATTTAATGAATACAAAATGTTTATATAGAAATATCTGAAAATATATGAGAAAAATACATGGTCTTTCTTCATAAATATTATTGTAAATTATACAGAAAATGCCTATCTATATAATTAACTAGCTGTGCCCGTGTCTTCGTTCGCGTGGAACTAATTTTTTTTTTAAATAAATTTAGACTAAGTTATTAATTATAACATTAGCTATCTGCCAGCAAAAGTCCCGTCAAAATCGGTCCAGCCGTTTGAAAGAGTAGCTGGAACAAACACAGTTTTTTTAATTGATTTTTTTCATGAGTACCGTATATATTTTCATATGCATTTAACATCACTCTACTACCAATAGGAGCACAACTGTATTGAAAAAAGTTACAAAAACAGGCAAAATTACTAAATAATTCCACGTCTCATAACGCGAAGCGTTTGAGTAGTGCTTTAGTCTCACGCCCTCAAGGTCAAGCAATTATCTCGACTTAAATTGCTTTTATCCGATCTTTTTTACACTTTGAATCTTAAATGAGTTGAACAATATCAACAAAAATACTTTTTATGACAATAGATACTTTAAAAACACTATTGTTTCTAGATAATATAAAAAAAAAACAACTGTTTTTAAAAATATTTTTGCGGGCCTCGGGTTGTCTGAGTGTGTGGATGATGTATGTGGTCACAATAACTCTCAAAAAAGTTCTCCTTTTGTGTCTATATTTTTTTCACTCGCTTCATTATCATTCTGAATAATAGCCTATTGAAAATTGCCGTCTAATTCTCTGTAATTTAATTAATAAATGCATAAATTAATTAGCATTGAATAGTCTTTTTTTGTATATCTACCTATGTATATGTATATATAAACACAGTTCAATCATTTTTCATATTTAATATGTATGCTTAAATCTATGTCATTCTATTATAAAATTACGTTATGAGGCGTGCACTTTTGGATTTTCCAAACTAATTTTAGTTCGACACGAACGAATTCGCGGACACAACTAGTAAACAATATTGCTTTTCAGAGCATTACTGTATAGCGACTTCATACGTAGAAGGACGTCTAGTGTAATGGTACATATTAAAAAGTAATATGAAATTAACTGTACAAATAATTGATTGATATATATGAATTCATGTCGATTTATTCTGGTATTTTCCATATACTGCATTATTTTACTTGTAAAGTACCCTATTGTCTACCTTGGACTTTGGTACTGTTCAAACCCAGTTATCATCTATGCAGTATTTGTACTTTGAAGTCGTGGATAATAAAGTTTATTATAGTGGAAATTTTTAATACTCCAAAAAATAAGATTATTTTACCCGTAAAATTAAGTACCTTACATAGAATAAAATATGGATTTAAGCACACCTAATGTGAATTGTTCATTAAATAGCCGTGAACTTTTTATGGATTTTTATGAAGCGATGATAGCTCAGTGGTATTGTGTACGGATTCCGCGTCATGGAACTTGAGTTCGAATCCAACTACAAAGAGCTTGAGCTTTCGGTGAAGGAAAACATCGCGATGAGACCATATCGTGGTGGTAGGGCTTTTTTTAATGCCCCTCTGGCTAGCTACCACTCTCACGTTTAAAATTTAAAGTTTAAATACCTATAGGTGTGTTCCGGCAGTTGCACTCGAAAGCCAATCCCTCCACTAGGCTCAGGCATCACAACAATTGGCACATATATGTTTATCGCTCTTATAGAATATTAACTACTAGGATGTCTACGAGGTCAGCTAGTCTAATTATACCGGTATCTTTCATTATAACATTTTCATTACAGAGCTTAATGATGAACAGAAAGCACTTCAAGAGCTTGCTCGCAAGTTCACCAAGGAAGAAATCATTCCCGTGGCTGCTCATTACGACAAGACCGGAGAGTACCCGTGGCCCATAGTCAAGAAGGCTTGGGAAGTCGGTCTTATGAACGGGCATATACCCGAACATTGCGGTAATGTTTTTCGTATTTGTGATACATATAGACCAACTAAAAATATATTTACAGGCTTAGAGCGGTAATGCCACAATCTCACCTGATGTTAAGTAAGGAATGGCCCACGATGGTGGACACGCTAAGCTTAGCATGACACCTATAAGTATTTATCGGCAAATTGTCAACTTGAAGGCGGTAGCTAGCCAGGAGGGCAGTAGACAAAACCTTACCATTATCCTATGGGTCATCACGATGTCGCCTTCACCAAGCTTAGGCTTATTGCATGGATTCCAACAAACATTCATTGCCATCCGTACACACTATCATCTGAGCCATCATGGCTTGAAAAATATTTGTATTATATAGTGTTACAAATTCTATCTCAATACCTTAAGCTTTGCATTATCGATAAGTGTTAGTTAGTTAATACATTTATGAAAGTTAGTGATAAATGTTATCTATAAGCCGATAAAATTTTACAGGAGGCCAATATGAAGACTATTTACGTGTGTTATCTTTCTTATAAGCAAAACCATTGATAAATCTTTTAGCTTCCATTCCCTTCATATAATACGTTCCTCTACTTGTATCACTAACAAACAGCATAAGTCGAGGTTCGGCCACTTCATGGCACCCTTGTGCTCGTTGCCACCAGAACTCGATGAAGCTGTGAAAGCCCCTAAGGCTAACAGCATGTGTCCAACACTTTTTTATTAATTGTAAGTTAACTTTGTATTTCACCTCCATAAATATTTTTTTCCGCTTGTCATTGTATTATCAATAGTTTAAACAATTTTGAAAACCCGAATAACTTATTTCTTCTTTTGAAACAGTCGCAAGGTCCATTGAAATAACGAATACCGAAATCCATAGGTATAAATTTCCTGTTATCATTTTCAGTATCTAATAGGTACCAAAAGTTGCATGTATATTTATAGTCTACTGTTATTTTGATAGTTAAGGTTTAGTGTTATGGCCACAATCACAGCTGATGTTAAGTGACAACTTGTCCCAAGATTGGGGACAAACTAATCTTAATGGATGGATTGGCTTTCAACTGCAACTGTTGGAGCACACCTATAGGTATTTGGCGGCAGATTTTCAATTTAAGAGTGGTAGCTAGCTAGGCGGTCATTAGAAAAAACTGTACTAGCGTACTATGGTTTATTTATGATGTCTTCCTTCCACGAAAGCTTAAGCTCATTGTAAGTGGATTTGAACTCACGTCTCTTGACGTGGCGTCCGTACACACTACCAACTGAGCTATCATCGCTTCGAAACTGTTCGTACTGTTGTTTTATAAACATAAATTCACAGGAGGTGTAGGGCTTGGAGTATTTGAGTCGGGTCTCGCTTGCGAAGAAATTTCATACGGTTGCGCTGGTATAGCATCAGCGATATATATCACCGAAGTTGGTGTGAGCTATCCGATTGTCTATCGTAAATATTGATGGGAAACTGCATGTGTTTGATTATGATTAAAGTTTAACTTGTATATATATACGTATATGTGTGAAGTAAATTTTGACATTCTAGAGTTTTTACTTTTGGTGAAAGTATCTTCATTGATTAGGAAAATCATTTATATATTATATTGGTTTAAAAAAATAGGTACAAAAAGGTAGGCACGTATTGGTAACTGTCGACAGAAGTTTAAATGTAAAAAGTTTTAATAGAAGTATATATATTTTGTTTTTTTTTCAATAATAATAGTGGTGTCAGAATTTCAAATTCAATTACTTGTAAACTAAAATCAGTAATTTTAGTAACATACACAGTTAAGGTATATAGGTTATTCATCAAATAGGACAGGCTGCGCAGGTCCATTACAACAAGAGTAAATAAAAATTAATTGCCATAATAATGTATATTGTTACATGTACATTTATATTATTTACGTATAGTGTTGATATTTATATTGTTTTCAAAGAAATTAATTTTAACGTAATATTTTTTAAATGTTATTGTATCACTCGACCCATACAAAAATCGCTCTATGTACCTAATAAAATTTCACTTCAAATACACGTGCGTCTATTTTAATGTTTATAGGCAATGATATTATATTTTTTTAGATATGTTAGCTTCATAACGTTTCGGCAAAACAAGTGGCGTACTAATGCGCTTAGTAATATTGCAATGAACGGGGAAGTAAGATAGTATGTTATTATACCAATCGTGAAAGCATAGAGAGACATCTATACGTTGTCATACTTCATGTAAATTTGATAAAAGTAAAATTCACGTAAAAAAAAAATGAAAAATATAAACGATTGTTTTAATAACGCAAAATTTTGAGGATGAATATATTTTACGAATTAATTGGGATCAAATGCCCTTTAGAAGATTTTTGATATAGTTTGTACAATATCGCAATTGCAATATTACATGTGAGAGCATTTTCTAGCGTTTACGGCACTTGGTATATCAATCGGTACGCAACATACTTCCGTGAACGCCGTCGCAATACTGAGCTTAGAGTGATACAATTAACACAAAATCAGCGTGCCACTTTCGGAATGCTTATGCCGTATCAACACATTTTTAGTTATAACATCACTGTTCTTAGGGATCTTATATCATTTTAAAGGTATCAGTCAATGCATATGTCAATTTAGAAGGGATTTCAGGAGGCATAGGTAATCTCGGAGTTTTCGAGGAGTGTCTTGTGGCTGAAGAGTTTGCGTTTGGTTGTACCGGCATTACTACGGCTATCGGAGGCACAGGGTTGGGAGTGAGTTTTTACTTTTCTATCGTGCTCATTCTCGTTTTATTGGGTGTTGGTTAAAGTCACGGTTTGGTATGTAACTCATACATAGATTTCGCACATACGGGTATCAAAATTACTTATAATACAGTCGTGAATGGGTAGTCTAGTGGACCGTTGCTATACACTGCGATTCTTGTCGAGCTCGCCGTTGTAATAACATTATGCTGTTATTTTGTTAAAACATTATTTTATACAATTTGATACATCTTGACAGTTATACAAATTTTTATTTTCCTCCTTTGGAGTCATTCAAGTATTACATAAGCACTAAAAATAGAGGGGGCGTGTCGTTGCTCAGCTTATATTTGATGAAATGGGGGACCGGGGGATCTAGAAGACGCTTACATCAGCAATCTTTATTTTTTTACTTTTTCTGTAATTTTTGCAACATTTATAGATATGGTAACCCTACTTGTCTGTGCTCGATAGTGAAAATAATGTTCAGCGATTCCCTTAAATATTTGTTAATGCTTACTCGTTCTCATGTGTAGTTTAATAGTAAATTTAAAAATATATTACGTTTGCAGGGGGAGGGGGGTGGGTAAGAGCATTGCTTACTTTTGCTGACAATTGAGAAGGTAGGTTCAGAAATGACTAAAGTTCTGCCTACGTAGTACTTGAATGGCCCTTTTCTGTGAAGTCTTTGTTTATGGACTGTATTAACTAAAAAGTCATGAAAAAACAGCGTAAACTCTCAATATGTTAAAGGACTGCACATTTTATGGCGTTGTTTACAATTATCCTTAACGTAGTAAGGAGAATTCGATACCAACAGTGATTTTGGGGTTCTAAGGAGTTTTTTCATAAATCGAGTTACGCTAAATAGAGGTTATAATGTAACTGAATTGTGCTGTCTCTAGATTTTACGTGCGTCTTCGCTCGTGTTAAATTTGATATTGTCAAAAAAATCGGATGACATTTTTTTTTACGTGGGGAGATGTATTTATGCATCCCCTTCCAGCCCGGGGGAACTGAGAGGGTATGGGGGACTCACCCTACGCTAAGCGCCGGGAATGCCCACTAAAACCCCACGGCCTTCTGTCGCCTTCCTGGGGCGACGCGGGTCCGTGCATGCAATCAGCGCGTCACCGCAGCGAAAATCGGATGACATAATAAAGTTTCATACTTAGTTTATCCCTCTCTTTACCCCTCTTCCAATAAGGTTTTTGCGAGAAAAGGTAGTTTATCACCGTCTCCAGGTTTCCATCTATCTGTATACCAAAATTCATCATTATCGGGTCAACGGTTTTGGGCAGGAAAGCATAACAAACAAACAAACTCATTTTTGCATTCATAATAGTAGTATGATATGGATGGATTACAATTTTTGTTTATTAATCTGAATATATATTAAAGCTAAAATACAAGAACACATTCAATGGCAGTTTTATTATATACATTGGTGTCATTGATCATTGGTGTCACGTTCACAGGTGGTTTGAATATGGGTGTCTTTGACGGGTGCATGGTCGCTGAAGAGCTAGCATACGGTTGCACTGGCATCATGACCGCAATGGAAGCCAGTGGTCTGGGCGTGAGTGTGCTTTTTGTGCTTATGTACTGTTTGTTGTGCCATGAACATATATGTACATACATAATTTATACTAAATATTATATTCTGTACTTTGGTACCTATTTAATTTTATGTGCTGATTATGGGATGTGTGTTTGTTTTTGTTTTCTTTTTCACTAGTTTGGAAGATTTACGTCACATGTGAGGTCAAGGGTGAGTGAGTACACGATCATTAACGACAGTGATCGTCCATGACACAGTCTTGAGTATGCATTATATTTGTTTCATTGTGTTCGAGGGCATTGTTAATGCTAAGTATGTAAAATGTAAAAAATGCTCACCTATCTACCTATATGATATTTTATTTATATTGTCTGATCTCGGATTATACAAATGGGAATCTCAGATTATACAAAATTTTAAAAATTAAAAAAATACTAGAGACACATTTTGTAAGTAATTCAGCTTTTGTTTCTAAATCTATTACATAAATTCAAATTAGCGAAGTTACGACGTACTTTATGGTACGTTGCGCACATTCGAATGCAAGCTATTACACAAATAATACTAAATATGTTGACTCGTGGATCACTTATATTGCGATTCTAACGACATTGGTACGGTAGCCCTAATAGCTCGTCATCGGTAAAGTTAATATATAGGGGGCCGTTCAATAAATACGTCCCGCAGAAGCTTAGACCCTTTTTAGACTCTTTTTCCTCCTACGTTTCGCTATCACATTTTCTGTGACCCCCTGTAATGATTGGTTTTAAATAAATTTATCTCAATAGACTATGGATGATATTACTATTTATACTTCATCATTATATTTATTAATTTACATCGTTAAAAAACCCGGAGGCTTTCCAGTAATTTACAATTTCTGTTATCAAGTGTCATATAATATTTTATAATACATTTAACGCATGCGTTTTGCCTACTCACATAAACGTCGGAGTATACTGGATTAATTGAGGAGGACATATATAAAAAACGTTTTGAAATTTGATATTTTGAAGACGGATTCGAACGTCGAGAATATCGACAAATGAATGGGGATTGACATTCAAAATTAGGAATCCGAAATTTAAGGACGTGTAAAAATAACGTAATGTTAGTATCGAAGTTCATAATAAAACTGCAGTCTTAGATTATCATACAGATCTGCAATCTGCATCATTATATCAGTATATATATCACGGATATCGACGACGCTACTGCACACCATAGTGTCCTAAAATGTTGTAATAGACGAAGGCTCCTTTTAATTGTGCCCACCAGTAAAATAACATACTGGACGAGCGCCTTATCGGAGAGGACCTTATATATTAACTAACGAAGCAGGCTTATACCTGTAATTTTTGTAGATCTACGTAAAGAAACCTTCGGGAATATATGTAGTTATTCTATTTTAAATTTTCATTTTATTACCTTCTAGTATATCTTAATCGAAATTTAAGTTAATTGCCCACCCGATACCTCGCTATCAATAATACGTCACAAATGTTAGAACCCCCCGTACATGATATATGTTAATTAATAGCAGTACTCAAATGTCAATATTTTAAATTATTTATTGATTGCAATAATAAATTATTAACATCTGTAATACCATGTAAAGTTTACAAAATTGTTTTATGAGCTGTGAATGTCAAAATTTTTAGACCACCCAGCCCCCCATGTCACACTGTGTCACAGTAAGCGACACTCCTTCCCTTCCCATAAGTGCGAACGTATTTTATGAGCGGCCCCTTATCGTGTTTAATGTTAATTATTATATTTAACTTAACATAACCACTTTTTATCAGCAAGCTTGGTTTCAGTAGTTTATACGATGTATTGTATAACGTTACCTAATAAAAAGCACGTTACAATAAACTAATGCGTTTCATTTATTATTTTACCAAGTACAAATAAGATATTTGTATATCGTCTATTATTATGTTGTAGCAAACACCAGTCCTGATCGCCGGTAACAAGGAGCAGCAAAAAAAATACCTCGGCAGGCTGATCGAAGAACCACTTGTAGCGGTAAATTGTAATCTTGTTATAATAATTAGTCTTAATCCTTAAATTTTGAACTTGTTTTCTTTTTTTTTTTTTTTCGGTTGTAATAAAGGCAAACGAGCAAGCGTGTCACCTGATGGTAAGTGATTACCGCCGCCCGTGAATAGCCACATTACCAGGGGCATTGCTGGTGTGTTGCCTGCCGTCCTTTATTGCAGGTACTGGCTATCGAGTGTATTTGGCGGCAGATTGTCATTCTGAGCGTGTTAGCAAGCCAGGCGGGCATTAGAAAAGGTCTACCACCATGCTATGGTTTCCTCACGATGTTTTCCCTCACATTCAGCTCAAGCTCGTTGTAGGTGGTTGGATTCGAACTCACGTCCCATGACGCGGCGATCCTACACGCTACCACTGAGCGAGCTATCATCGCTTCTTTCGTAGCATGCGATAGGTATATGCGGTATTCTATATAAATTTGTGTGTGTGTGTGTGTGTGTGTTTAGGCATACTGTGTGACGGAGCCAGGCGCTGGCTCTGACGTGGCCGGTATCAAAACGAAAGCTGAGAAGAAAGGCGACGAATGGATCCTCAACGGGCAGAAAATGTGGATCACCAACGGCGGTGTTGCTAACTGGTAAACTTTTTAAAATACTTTATAGGTATGGGCGATTTGACCAAATTCTCATCTCCTGTTAACAGTCAATGTAGCGGAAGATGCTGAACTTAGTGGAGGGCCTGGCGTTCTATTGCAACTAACCGGACACATCTCTGGATATTTAGTGGTTGATAACTTGAGTGCGGTAGAGTAAGGCGGACATTAGAAAACGCCCTACCACCATGCGACTTGAAATTTAACTTATAACTTAACTAGCTGATACCTGCGGTTTCGCTCGCGTTAATATCGATTTGTCAAACAAATCGGAAGTTTCACACAAAGTTTATCCCTCCTTAACCCCATTTCATATAAGTTTTTTGCGAGAAAGAGTAGCCTGTCTCCGTATCCAGGTTACCATCTATCTCTGTACCGAAATTCATCACAATCGATTCAACGGTTTAGGTGTGAAAGCGTAACAAACAAACATACAATTTCGCATTTATAATATTAGTATGGATGGGTATACTGTTCATTTCTTAGCGCTGAGCAAATATATTTGGTATCTATACTTAATATGCGAATAGAATATGTTGTTATTAGTAATTGCAAATATATGTTTACTTTAATTATAATTAATTACATGAAAATAAACGTAAAACTAAACGTTTTTCTTTTGATGAACTTTATACAAAGTTACAAAATACAGTGTCAAAACCCATTCATCGACAGATTCCGTAAAACGTTGAATTTACCTGACTTTGGTTGACTTGTTATTTTGCAGGCATTGAAATCTTTTCTCTGTTTAAAGACAACAGTCATAAAATTCGCAGTAGCTTCGGTGTCGCGATGTGGGGTTTTTTATACTTCACTAGCTTTTACCTGCGGCTAGGCTCGCGTTAATATTGATTTTGTCAAGCAAATCGGACGACATAAATAAAAGTTTTATACAGAATTTATCCCTCGTTCTACACCACTTCAAATATGTTTTCGCGAAAAACAGCAGCCTATCATCGACTCCAGGTTTCTATCTATCTCTATACCAAAATTCATCAAAATCTATTTAGCGGTTTAGGCCTGAACGCGTAACAAACAAACTGTCTTTCGCATTTAAAATATTAGCAAGGATAGATTCAGTGTTGTGGTTACAATCTCACCTGATATTAAGTGACGATGTTGCCAAAGATGGTGCACACACTAAGCTCTACAACCATGCTATAGTTTCCTCACGATGTTTTTCCTCACCGAAGGCTTAAGTTCATTGCTAGTGGTTTCGAACTCGCGTCCATTGACGCGGCGTTCCTAAATACTACCACAGAGCTATCATCGATTCAATATTACACTTACACTGTTGTTTATGATGGGGAGAATTATAAGTTTGTTTCAATTTAACTACTTCAGGTACTTCGTTCTGGCGCGTACCAACCCTGATCCCAAATGCCCTGCGAGTAAAGCTTTCACTGGTTTTATCGTTGAAAGGGAATGGGCTGGAGTCAACCCTGGACGCAAGGTAGGATAACTGTTTTGTTGTTCCCCCCTCCCCCATCCCCAAATTTATAATAACGCTAGTTTGTACACAATTCTACCGATTAGAGTTCAAACAACGCTATGTCAAAATGATGGGAAAGTTCTTGTGTACATCTGGAGTCATCTAGATAATTCTTTGCCTTGTTTTACCATTTTTTATTATGTTTGTGTTGGATTTCTAACATAATAATCTAATAACATTTTTATGGTCATTTTTTTGTTTTGTTTATAATCGAAAGCGCGTTCGTTTTTTTTCTTAACTTTTTGCTATATTTTTTATGACTCTAGAAATGTTAAAGGCTGTATGGTAAACAAAAAAAAAAACACTAAGTAAATTATCTAGTGATATTTTTTGAATTTGTAAAATTTTAAATATATTATTTTGTTTTACCAGGAACAAAATATGGGTCAGCGTGCTTCTGATACACGCGGTATCTCTTTCGAAGATGTCAGGATCCCTAAGGAGAATGTCCTGATCGGTGAAGGTGCCGGGTTCAAAATAGCCATGGGCGCATTCGACAAGACACGTCCACCGGTAATTATCGAAACATATCGTCCATTTAACGTAAAGACGAAATTCCCTAAAACGTCCGAATTGTTAGACTTTGGTTGATTTACCTTTTTGTTATCTTCTCTCCATTTAGCGATAAGTGTCAATATCATTATAAAATGCGTAGCTTTTTATTAGTGCAAGTCCCGTCGAAATCGGTATAACCATTTTACAGTTTAGTCGAAAGAAAATGATAGAAATTAAAACAAAATCTAATAAGCACCATTTTTATTTTTTTTAATATATAGTTAAGGTTTTAGCGTTATGCTCATCTGATCTTAAGTGACCATACGGACCAAGTTGGTAGAGAGGCTAGTCCTGTGGAGGGACTGGCTCTCAGGCTTTTATATGTATTTAGTATAAAGTAGCTATTCCCGAATTTATTTCTTATTTATTTGTACATATTTAAAACTATCGGTTAACGATATACAAAAAGCCTTTATTACATAAAATTTTATAAGGAGTGATGAGACATTTGAGAATTGAACGTTAGGGAAGACAACTGTGAGAACTATTTTTTGTATTTTAATGTACACAACTATTCGTATGTTTCTTTTTTATTCTAAAAGGCGAAGGGGGAGTTAAAGTTGGTTAAAATAGATTTTTTTTTTGTCGAGCAGCAATATGACTGCACTGTACACAATGTTACGTACAGTACAATCAATATTAGCGTCGACTTACAGTGAACCGAAATTTACAGCTGGTATTGTAATGTTGACCTACTTAGATAACTTGACTTCTGAGCAAAGTCGAATTTGTGAAAAAGAGTTATTTATAACCTTAACGAAATAACTGAGATCGGTTTGTATTATAGTATTTTAATGTACAGTCCTATTATTGGTAGGTGTTTTCATTTCTAAAAATGAAGGAGCGACTCGGATAAATGTTATGTGGTTTTTTACGGCGAGCGAAGAAGCGGAGGCGTTTAGGAGGGGAGCAGAGGCTCAGAACGTGTGTAGGGGTTAGGAAGGGGAAGGAGGGTATTAGATAGGGGAGTGGAGATTTAGGAAGGGGGCGTCGGGATTTCGGGACAGGGGGGTAGTAGGGTCTTAGGGAGGGTGACGTGGGTGCGTCGAAAATGTCTTCGTTCTGTAGTACTGTAGTTCTGTAGTAGAAAGTACACGGTTCTGTAAGGGACTACCCTCGACTACCCTCGCGGCCCTGAGCTGCTTACCTAATAAGGTCGTTGTTAGGATCACTAAATTTGTAAGACAAGACCTGTTGGTTAGTCAGGATCGTGAATCTTTTTCACTTACCAGCAGCAACCCAAGCCGAGGTTCGGCCGTTTTGGCACCCTCATGCCCGCTGCTTCGAGGCTGAGTGCCTTCAGCACTTGCCCCAAAAAGTTCGGTGAAGCTGTCAAAGCCCCTGGGGCTAACAGCGTATGTCAGTTCGAAAAAAAAAAGTCTTCGTTGCAATAATTTGACGTTTAGGTAGCGGCCGGTGCTACCGGGCTGGCGCAGCGAGCACTACACGAAGCTACCAAATACTCGCTGGAGCGCAAGACATTCGGTGTTCCTATCGCCAGGCACCAGGCTGTGGCCTTCCTACTCGCCGATATGGCTATCGGAGTGGAGACGGCTCGTCTTGCATGGCAGAGGGCCGCTTGGATGGTCGATCACGGTAATTATTATATATTTTTGAATACTTTATAATAGGTTATGTGATCCAAGATGGTGGACACGCTAAGCCATGTCAAGTGTCGCCTTTAGGTATCTGTTGGTAGATTTTCAACTTGAGGGTGGTAGCTAGTCATGTGGGCTTTACACAAAGTTCTACCACCATGAAATCAAGTGAAAACACCTTTGGGCGTGCATTTTATTTAACGAGTATTGAATGAGGCTGAGACGTCACGCTGTGCTATGTGACGCTCGTTTCGGTGAAGTCTGCTCGGTTCTATAAAATGTGTTTTGTTTAGTGGATATTGAATGAGTTGGAGTTGTCACGCTCTTTTATGTGACCCTCGTTCCGGTGAAATCGCCTCGAGTTGTATAAGGGAGAGAGAGACAAGAGGAGATATGAAACGTCAAATAATGACGTCATTATTTTCACTCGCGTCAAGCATACAACAACCCATCTGCATGGATGAAGGACAAAACGTTGATAGTTTAGTAGTAGTGTGTAGGAACGCCACGTCATGGGACGTGTGTTCGAATCCAACCACCTACCTACCTACCTACCTTGGGCTTTCGATGAAAGAAAACATCGTGAGGAAACCATAGCATGGCGGTAGGACTTTCTCTAATGCCCACCTGGTTAATTACCACCCTCAAGTTGAAAATCTGCCGCTAAATACCAATAGGTCTGTTCCTGTAGTTAGTTACACTTGAAAACCAGCCCCTCGAATAAAGGCCGGCAACGAACCTGCGACCGCCCGGAGTTGTGGGTATCCATAGGCGGCGGTGATCACTTACCATCAGGTGACACGCTTGCTCGATTGCCTCCTATTCCATAAAAAAATGGGCTAATACTCCATTCCATAGACTTTGTCATCGTACCGCTCGCATGCAAGTGGAATGGGGAATACCGTGGTCGTGAGCGTGGATCGTAGCCAATATAGTAGGGATAAAAGAACACGGTAAAAAATCATATCTATAGTTAAATAACTAATTAAAGTTTCTGTGTATGTATGTATTTGGGTAAAACATACAAATAATTTTGTAAATAAAGTCTTATGAAAACAAATAAGAATCGAACCTCGGTTTTAACGGTGAAATATCGATTCATAGGATCGATTCAGAGTTTTAGATCGATTTAAAATATCGTTGTTGTTTACCCTATAAGATCTATTCTTAGATTAATCAATCTAGGATCGCCACAACCCTACAATATAACACAATTTTTATTAATGTTTAATTCCTCATAGGGCAAAAGAACACCGTTCTCGCTTCGGTAGCGAAATGCCACGCCTCTGAGATCGCTAATAAAGCAGCTTCGGATGCCGTACAAGTGTTCGGCGGTAACGGGTTCAATACCGAATACCCCGTCGAGAAACTCATGAGAGACGCTAAGATATATCAGATCTACGAAGGCACGTCACAAATCCAAAGGCTCATTATATCTAGGGAGCTTTTGACTGAAGCCAGTCAGAGTGCCGCTTAATTACAAAGTTTTATTATCGAAAAAAAAATACAATAAAAATCAACAAAAAAAAAATCACTTCATAAACGTGTGTAACATTTTTAGTTCTATATAAATGGTTGGTGTCCATTGTTTCTCAACCTGCAAATCGAAGCCCTCCAAAGGATACCGCGAACAGAACACGAGGGCTCGTAATATCTTCTAAGATTTATCGGAACTTCGTACATTGTATTGATGTATTTATAATTAAAACATTAGTTCGAAATATGAATATTAAATAAAAATAATTGTTACTGCTGAAAATGGTATCTTTTTGTCACAAATTATAAGCGCTTTAATTTGCTCGTACGAGATTAAATATAATACCGATTCTTTGTTGTGAATACGGATTAATTATTTATGTGTTTTTGTAATAATTCTTGCAAATTTTTTGATATATATGTTAATATAATACGTTTCATTTTTTAGTGGGTCGCGAAGTGTAAAGGTTTGGAAACGATGTGCCAATCAAATTAAATAAAGATTTGACAAATTATATTATAACTATTAATATGGTTGTGTAAGTAATTTGTAGATGTAAACCAGTGTTTTTCCACAATTATGTCCGTCGTACAAAACGGTAATACATTGAAAAAAAAAATTGATAACAGTGCGCATAAACCAACCAATATTTACAATATATTCTATTAAGTAATAACATGTGTATTCATCATTATATGTAGTTCAGATACTTTCGGTTTTGTAACGTTTTAAATAAAATGTAGGTATACAAATTCGCTATTTTCATTTTTTTTAGATTGTTATCGCAGATTATAAATGTCTCCGTGGGTGTTATTTCATTTATTTTCTTTGCAGTATGTAAACAAATAATTATTTTATTCTATAAAGTAATTGGCTCGGTTGTAACGCATTTGCTACCATAGGATTCGTATCTATGAAATGAGTTTGAACTTCTCGTGATATAAAAAGGTTTATTTCTACAACCATTTTCATGCTAAAATAAAATGCCTTTCACATATTGATAGTAGAAATAGCGATAGATTTTTTTATCGGTAACAGTGTCCATCGCTTTAACAAAGAGCCGTCCAGCTGACCCCATATGAATACCTAAAATAATCAATAAAAATTTTATTATATTAAATTTAAATATAAATTTGTTATATTTTGTTTTTGTTGACCATACCTACTTTTAAGATTGAAGTGTTTTTTCACGAATTGCTTTGTATGTGATTGAATATATAAAGTTCTTAGAAATTTGTACCAACTATTTACAAATAAAATTTTGAGTAACAGAGTTGTATTTTTTTCTTTAGAAAACCCATGTAAGTATTTCAAAGCGGAACAGTATCTACTTTATTCTGAATTAAAAGTACCGTACGTAATATTCTGTAACCCTGACAACATGTTTGCAAAATTTCATACTTGCTCGAGTGAATGTTCGAGTTAATAGTGAAAGATTAACAAATAAACTGGACAAGTATTCGGTGGATTAAATTTATTTACATAATGTTGCATTTCTAATGAGAATGTTTATATACTTTCATTCTAAAATACCGACGGCAATAGAGTACACCGACCGTTTTGCCTGTTAAACCAGTGATAGCTTTCATTGGCTATTTTGTTTTAGGTTCCCATTGCCATTATTAATCTATGTATAGGATAAACGAACATTTTTCTAAATTCAATTGTCTTTTTTTATTCAATAAATTAAAAAAAAAAATGTTCAGCTAAGTGGGCGGGTAATGGCCAGTTATTTTATATCATGTCTATTATCGTATTACACAAGCAGAATTTTAGTAAACTTTGATCCTTCAGTCCCCCTTTGACAGCAAAAGTAAACAAAGCTTTTAGTGTCACGTCTAGACGTGCCGCATTCCATTAGTTCCCAATCTTTTTCAGTTCACAGCGCACATATATTTTTACTATTTTGTTGCGGTGCCGTAACCTGTCTATCTGGTCGAAATAGGTACATTGATACGAGAATAGTCGAGAGAATAGCTTCTCGGTATTCTTCTTCACTCTTTACAGCGCTGCAGGGCGCCGAAGGCGCACACGTTGAGAACCTCTGAACCATTGTATTAAACTCAGCAATCTGTGTCCTGATCTTAACTTTCATTTTATGAACTTCCTATCCCGGAGGAACCGTTTGTTTTAGGTCATAAAAACATTGTATATGGACTAATTATCACCGTAATCCAACTATAAACAATATCCCTTCCATAGTTACAGAGTGTTCATTAATAAATCGATATCAGAAATCTGCTGATAAGAATCGAACTCAATATTTTTATCAAGCTTATAGATATATTATGATAATATGTTAACTAGAAAAGATGCAAAACCTCAATCTTTGCTTCAGGCCGAGAACCGTTTTCACATAGTTTCCAGTCCCTGGCAGGACTGACCCCTCTTTTTATGAAGCGGTGTTATTTAGCTTGCCCTGGTTGTTTTTTCTTGTTTGAGTCGAATGTACATATTTAAATTTTATCGATTGATCTGATATTTCGTACACACCTTTAGTTCTGATGACAATACAATTTAATAAATTCAGCATACGAATTGTAAAATGGTCCTCGGCACAGAATGGCGGTTTACATAATTTTTCACCACTCCCTGAAATGGGTATTAAATGAAAGGGTTTGAATAGTAGAACAAAACACACAAAGTTGAAAATAAATTAAGTAAAATTATATTTTACTTATTTTTCGGTAATGTGGTGGAAATTTTTAATGTACTACGTTTCGTAATACGCCAGACGGGCTTCGTGAAGGTGTCTGTGTCTCACCAGATGCGGATCACCCAAAATACTCAGAAAAAAACAACTACGATCTCACATTCTTTCTTATGACTAGGCTTTAAAAGCCCTTCTGGCATCACCGTGTCTAATAAGTCTGACGGTAAACACCAACAAACTACGGATGAACGCGATACACGCGTGATCGTATGTGTGTGTGACTACATGTAATGCCAAACTTGCTGCATAACTGCGAAGATGTTGGGTGGTCAACTGCGGTTCCTGTGTATAGAAGCCTGAGATCGTTTCCAATCCTCCCTCGACCGGCTCGTCGAACGTGGTATATGTTGAATTGTCAATAACCAAGTTCTTTCCCATCGACTTGATCCACTGACATTGCGAAGAGACGTGGAAACGCTTTGCATTTTTTTTTTTCAAATTCACCATGGGCAGTGTTCCGAGGAATTGCACGCATTAATACCCGCTGCTGTATTTCACCACCGTACAACGCGTCATACACTTAAATTCCATCCTTACCATCTGAATCAATTACCATCATACATCATGCATCATTACATCCCAACAGGTGACACGCTTGCTTGTTTACCGCCTTTTCCATAAAAAAGGTGCTTCTACGATCGCTCCGACGTCTCTTTCTCGGTTATAACATGTTTCTAGAAAGCTACAACTCAGTTCTATCTGCTCTTGCTCTCCACTAGTGCCTTGATGACGGCTTCAAGCGAGTAATCGGTTCCTACGACCGCAGGCGGTGACTCCTACATGCTTCGGACGAACTGTGGCGTGGACCACATACGTACAAACCAAGGACCTGTTACATTACTGTACAGTGAAAAACTACCCAACCACTGACATCAGGCCCTTTATAAGGAACAGCTATGTTTCTAGCAAAAGATCGGTAAGCTGCATTGCACGCAACACAAATTCAAACGAATATTATAAAATATAAAGGAAGTAACGGTTGGATATAGAGATAGATTTAACTTTGACAAAAGACATTCTTTAGTTACTGTCGTGAAAGTAAAACTTGAAGGGGTGGAATAAAGGTAGCATGGTGGTAGGGATTTTTCTAATACGCGCCCAGCTAGCTGCCACCCTCAAGATGAAAATCTGCCACTAAATATCTATAGGTGTTACGACAGTTGCACTTGATAGCCAGTTTCACCACTAGGCTTGTCCTGTCCACTATCTGAGGTCACATCGTCACTTAATGTCAGGTGAGATTGTGGCCCTAACGCTGAATTTTAACTATAAAAAAAAGATGAAAGTCTGTATGGCAAACATAACACTTTTCAAATTAGAGATATAAGCATGTATATTTATGTTTTCGGTAAATATTAGTGTTTAGTTTAAAAAAAAAACACCTCAAGGTGGTTCTATAGGTTACTTCAATTATACCTTTGGTTTAATAAAATAGAGCCATGGGTACAGAATAGGTACTCCATAATTATGTATTTGTTTATCATTTACGCTGAAAAGGTATAACTTTTGTAACTTTAGCGAACTACTTGAAGACTCCGCTATTGCAATTTCAAGGCTTTTAAAGAAGGTCAGTAATTGAGTGACTATTATTACATTAATTTTCCATTACCTTCTAGATACCTCTGTCCCTATGAACAAAACTCTGGCTATAGACTTGTACCGTATTGTATTTCGCTTTCGAGAGTCTAAAAAGCACTGGTTGTTAATAATCAATACTTACAAACAGTCATTGTTTTGGAAACATCGTGTCGAGTCAGTCTCTTGTATTTTTCGCTTAAATGACAAATATAATAATCGAATTCTAATTTTAGTGTATCTCATACCTATTCATATACATCGAAACATTGCTAAAATCGATATTTACGACTATAAAAACAGTTCTTCGATTATCCGATCTCAAACCGCCGTTCGTAGTATTAGTATTTTACCTATGGACCATTCCTAGAAATGATAGCTGGGAGCAGTTTAATTAGAGAAAAACATGGTATTTACGTTTTCATCTGCAATTTTTATCTTCATAAGGACCTTCAACGGACTTCAACAAATATTTGGAAAAAACCCCGAGCTGGTCCAGTTAATTCAAGTTTTGCGTTTAGCAACAAACTTAGCTATTCACTTTATATAGGTATAAATTAGAAAAAAAATCTATTGTTAAATAGATAGGTAGATATCGGTTGTTAACGTTTTCAATTAACAGACGGGTAGATCTGTGGTTGAAAAGAAATTGATAATAATTGAATAAATGTCACTTCACTCACAATAAAAGTAATAGGGCTATTATATCGTGTCAACAGATCCCTCCGTGCACGTAATAATATCGTGTCTCGCCTCTACACGTATCAACGCATTCAGTACACAGGCGACATTCTGCCCCCAGCAAACTGTATTACAAACCCTATATAACACGGTCTTATATATTGTATATTTTTAAATTTAATATTATACAACAATACTATTCAATATATGCTTTAGTTTGGATGAAAAGCTTTATGGTACCCGCGGTTGTACTTGCGTTTCACTTTTTATTTCGCATCGACTGACTAATCCGCCCTCGACCTCGAACTCTCACCGCGCCACCTGACCCGTCAGTATTATTATCTCGTTGCATTACGCGTACTGTCCAGCTCACCCTTGTTGTATGGTAATTCGGAAACTGCTCTACTCCGAAGGGTCTTAGCTTATTATTACGTTCCTCAATAAATAAAATATATAACGCGAAAGGAATTTTTTTAAATTTGTAATGTCGTATAATACTTAAACGTGATTACATATGGTGACTTTAAGTTAACGCTAATTATCTATATTAATATTACAAATTAAATAAATTTAAAAGTTCTATTTCAATTTCACAACACCATCTGCGAGGACGGTTTTAGGCTATTTAACATCACGCTATAACAAATAGAAAATTAATATTCAAAAATGGTACAAAAACGGGCAAAAAATATTAAAATTTTTTACTTCCTCGCGGACGAGGTCGCAGACGCAACTAGTACTCTATAAAATTAATAACAAACCAATGAGCAATACTTCTATGTACTATTAGCTGATCTGGTAGACCTATTGTGGTGTTTACTAAAGTCAACTAATGTAAAAACTAAGTTTTAATTTTAGGTATGTATATACATCCGACGACCTGGTTGATAAGGCGTGGAAATTATATATGGCTTCCTTGCACAGGGCTGCTGTGAAAGGCCTGGGCAGCCTGTCACTTGGCGGTTATGCAGCGGGTCCTTGACGTGTGCGACTTCGCTAACGTCTAACGTGTTCGTCTAACTAGGTAGTGACAACAGAAGCGCTCGAAATTAGAAGCATTGTAAAAGTAGTTACTGGTGTCTAGTACGTGTAAGTATAATGATTTCAGTTGAGCCCAATATACCCTTTATATACCTCATTCGGCATACGTAAAGACCGGTATATCTTATAGATATATTCATTTTTATTCAGAACTAAATAGATGCTCGAGTATGGTTCTCATGTGATGAGATTTTCTACTACGTAATATATAGTTCTCCAAGTTTACTCTAAGATATAAAAAATATAAAATGCTATATTTGATGCATAGAAAACATGGTGTAAATTACAATACGTCAGCAATATATGTCATTTCAGTTGAGTTAATGATTGTAACGAGTGCAAGTGGCACGAAAAAAGGAGCGCTCATGAACATGTGCTTTGTGAACACTATTTGGAACGTAGCCGTAGTAACAACTAGTTCATACATAAATTTTCTAGCATCACGTAGATTTGTAAAACATATTGCATATTTTATAATTCATAGTAAAACGATTTAAAAAATGGTAACTCTCTTGTTAAAACTGCCCAGAAATTTCTTATGGCAACTGCCAACAACATGACATCGTGTCTTGAGATAATATTTATAGTTCAATTTACTTTTACATTAATGTGCATCGTGGTAGAACTTTTTCTTATGCCCGCCCGGATAGCTACCATCCTCAAGTCGAAAATCTGCCGTTAAATATATATGTGTTCCGACAGTTGCACTTGTGTTGCCAGTCCCTCCACTAGGTTTAGGGTGTACACCATCGTAGACCATAACTTCATTATAATCAGGTAAGATTAAGGCCATAATAATAAACCTTTTGTTTAAAAAAAATACAAAAACAAAACTATATTAAGCAAATTACCACCGGTGTTATGGGCCAAACAATATTTATAAATTAAAATAAACCAACATCATAGGTTAACATCTCATCAACCACTCACAAACAGACTACAAAACACCTAAATAAATCTACTAAAAATAGCTAACAAAGGGACTTTTGAAAATGTGTAGGTACTAATTTAAATAGAAGAGTGCCTGACATTGGATAATCTAGGAGGATCCGGTTTCAAAGTCGCACTATGAGTCTGTCTTGAATGTGAAATGTATCAACCTATTAAATATTTATGAAGAGACATCATGTCTCCTCGCTCCATCTTTGCCAGCGGAATACATAACGACGTGAATCTTCAGTTTGATGCAATATCATAGGACCGAGATATCCGATTGTAACTAGCATTGACATACAAGTTACAAATTTATTGGAACCCTTGAGTCTAATCTGTCGTCACAATTAGTCAATACATTTTCTACTTGAATTCAGAAGTGTTTGATACGCTTACAAATACCGTAAAAGTTTCTATATATGTCAACGTCTACGACAATTTGATTTTAATTCACCATATAGCGCCGACGCTGGTCCGAAATAAAGGTAGAGCGAGATTGGCATCCTTTGATCGACACTTTCACATCATAAATTATATCTTAGTTCATTTTAAATATATACATAAGCGAAATACCACTCACAAATTCATTACGACAGGGGTTCCCAATCTTTTTCAGTTCGCGGCGCACATACATGTTTTCTATTTTGTAGCGGTGTCCTAACCTATCTAGCTGGTCGAAATATATAGATACAATGATACGAGAATGGTAAAGAGAATCGATTTACGTCGCCCTTCTTCATTCTCTATGGCGTAGCAGGGCGCAGCGGTGCACACTTTGAGAATCCCTGCATTACGATATCTCCAAAACTTCTACACTTAGAGATTTGAAATTTGGTAAGAATACTACATATTCCTTTCACGACTTAGATACATTCTAAGGACGTATTTTACAATCACGCGTATTTCACAGGAGAAACACGAACAATGTCGGACGCACCAGCTGGTAAATACAAGTGCCAACTTTGAAATAAATAGACTTTTAGTGCGGAGAAGGGCGAAGCCGTGCCAGTACACTGAATTTTATTTTGTTAAATTAAATTTTTAATTTCATTCATGGCAGCGGTACTGCACCTCGTAAAAGTATCCAATAAAATTATATTTTTTTGCTCAGTATTGTTTTTAGTATGTGACATTTTGGCATCCTTTGTTACTCTCCTGCTCTACCAGAGAGATGCGCGGTGACCATTGAGCCTGAAATGATAACATATTTAGTAGTGAGGTTGATATGCAACTAGGTGGGTATTATACTAGGTAGGCTTACCATAATTACGAAGAGCCAAACCGGGACGCAAAAGAGAAAGAGGCTTATTTTCATTTTGCTTTTCGCTTAATTTGTGTTTTTCATATTTGAAATTCAATCAAAATTATTATGAATTGAAAACATATTAATAAATGTGAATATATTTTTTATTAAAAAGAAAAAGAGACAAAGTACAATTAATACAAACAACACAAAAAATTTGGACAGGGATTCCAAACCGGGACTATCCCGGTCAAACCGGGACGTATGGTAAGCCTAATACTAGGTGACTGTTTTCTTTCATCGAAAGCCCTGAGCCATTAAAGGTGTTCTAACTAAAGTCTTTTGCCGCGATCTCTGAAAACGGTGCCACTGAATCATCATTGATAATGTCACAAATATCTTATGTTTTAGGTCATAGTTTCATCTTCCGACATTGACTAGAACCAATATAAAAACGGCGCTGGTGTCTTTCAAATAGTTAGGAGGAAGAATTTAAGATCACTGTTGGAATTATTAGTAGGTATTGCTACACACCAATTGAGTCCTGCTCGTAGCCTTCCCAGCAAACACGAGAACGAGAGAGGTAAATGTGTTTTACTCACGTTAGAAAAAAATGTCGGGGTTTCTTTCACGATTATGACAGGTTCGTTATAACCTCGGTTTTAATGACCACATTGTAAGCGTACTTCAGAATACTTGGCACTCAGACAAGTGTGCGACGCCTTTTCACGCCTTCCTTACAAGGCTTAAGTTGCCAAACTATGTGTAGAATATTGTTAGCGTCTTTATAATGGGCTTTAAATTTTCATGACCTAATGAAAATTTAGAAACCAGTACAATTTCGAAAATATGTTATCTTGCTAAATGTATTTTGTCATATATATCTACAAGTTACTAGTGGTTCAGGAGAACATCTACGGACACCGTAACGATCGATGAAGGTGCGAATGTTGGAATCAGCTTGTCTTGGTGTAACCATGACATGGAGGGAGGACATCTACTAAAGCTTTCCGACGACCACCTTACCCCAAAGTTGCAAATTTGTCGTTCGACGCTTAGGGGCCATTCATTTATTACCTAAAGGTCTCGCAAGGAGACCCCACCCTTTCTCAAACTGTCTACATGTCCTCCTTTTTGGAGCATTATTAATGGGAGAGGAGGTGGAAATATACAATTTCAAACATAGAGTGAGAGATATTTGAGAACTAAGTATCCGGGAAAACGACCTGAATCTATTTTTCCCATTTTATTATGCAATTAAATTTATACATTTATTTTTTAGAAAACGTTAATACTTAATTAAATTTTCAGAATCTTTACATATTTTAAAACTTAATAATAATAAAAATTATACTTCGTTCTTTTTGTATATTAATTGTACTGCAATTATTTGATTACAAAATACAAAGTTATCACGCAATAATATCTATCATTGAATGACTAGTCAGTCAGTAACTGAATCTAAGTTCATTTCATAACTGTGAAAATCCTACGTATTTCAAGTAATCTCTGAGATATTTCATCATCCTACTTGGGTTATTTATACCCTGAATATTGTCACCATTATTTTGAATTAATGAACTGCGATATCAAAAATCGGAATATATTGCTAGAGATTACAACCGTTTAAAGTTTTTTATTTTATTCTTATAATTAAGAAAACTATTATAGTACAACAAATCTGAAATTAAAATACAAATCGAACACAGCATTTTAAATTGTATACCCAAAGTGTGCACCGCGGTACCGTCCTGGTGGTGCGCCATAGAGAGTGAAGACGAACGTCGTGAAGCGATTCTCTTTACCATTCTCGTATCACCTATCTATTTCCACCAGCTAGATACGTCAGAGCGGCGCGACAAAATAGTGAACATGTATGTGTGCCGCGAACTGAATAAGATTGGGAACCCCTGTTATAAACCCAATGCAAATATTATAATGCAGATACACAATTACATATACAAATATGTGTAAATGAAAATCTATACCTCAGAAAAATCTTGAAATTTTTTATAGGCTGTCGTGAAATATGACTTGGTGAATACAAAATTTGTTGTTTCGTTGTAATATATGCACTAAGCACATTCAAAACGAGAATTATTCTTTGAAACACTATTATTGACAGGTGGTATATGAAATAACTCATGGACTTGTACTGAACGAGTAGGTATTTTAAAATCAATTTGCATAAACAGTTTAAAGATTGAAGCGATGATAGCTCAGTTGGCAGTGTATACGGACGCCGCGTCAAGGGACGTGAGTTCGAATCCACCTACAATGTGCGCTTTCGGTGAAGGAAAAACTGGCTAGCTACCATCCTCAAGTTGAAAGTCTGATGCCAAACACCTATAGGTGTGTTCCGGCAGTTGCACTCGAGAGCCAGGCCACCATCGTGGGTCACACCGTCATTTAACATTAGATGAGATTGTGGCCATAGCATTAAACCTTAACATTAAATAAATGGTTTGCTATCTTAGCAAAACTGGACAACCCACCGACGTTTCATTTTTGTTTTATTTTTGTCATCGTGTTCTGTCCTAAAAACATATATTATCTTCAAATTAAGTATGAGCAGGCCAGAATAACATCAACGATTGCAAATAAAAGTACTGAAAACCCATTAATAAAAATAACCTAATGTTTACAAAAAACTTTCTAATTTTTAGAATCAGTTATACCTTATAAATATTGGTGTTAATAGAAATGATAGTTCACCAGTAGTTATTTCTTTTCACAGGTCTATTATGATATCTTCAAATTCTTTTAATTCAACGGCCATTTGTATTTATTTTTTACCATGATTGTGCTGTATAGTATTCACAATTTTCCAGGCCGAGCGCCCTCAGTACTTGCCACGAAAATCCGGAGAAACAGTGAAAAGCTCTCGCGCTAATAACTTATGTCCCTTCGAAAAAAAAAAAAACATTTGACGTTAAGTCACATCAAATATAGGTCTTCAAATGTCTTGGTTAAAGAGGCGGATTACCTCATCCTATAAGCACTTGTAAAACTTCACACGCGCTTTGTCGTTCCAATAAAAAGCTTTCTATTCCCTCTTGAAATATCATATATTGGAATTGAGATACGCCAGTAGACAGCTTAACCTAGATGCGGAATGTTCGCACTAAAATGTACTATGTTGCAAACTCCTTGTCGATGGTGTAAGAAAGCTATTTAAATTATAGATGCGCGCAAAATCATAATTTGTAGCTCGATATTATCATTAAATGTTAAAAGGCCCTAAACTAAAGTGCCCTCTTGCTTATGAATTTAACTTAACTATATTAATATTATAAAATGGAAAAGTTTGTTTGAATGCGTTAATCTTAGGGACTGTCTACCTTACATATACTTACTATACCTACCTTTTAAAAATTGTTATTGTATTTGATGCAGCAACTGTTGAGGAAAACTTTAGGTCACTTAACGTCAGACTACCACCAATAGGAACAGAGTTACGAAAACGGGCAAGAATCCTCGCACATGAAATCGCGGGCACAGCTGTTGTATGATAATTTTGATCCAGCATATGATCCATTCGGTTCAATAGACGATATTCAACATTAACTG
This sequence comes from Actias luna, assembly GCA_039707435.1. Classification (NCBI taxonomy): domain Eukaryota; kingdom Metazoa; phylum Arthropoda; class Insecta; order Lepidoptera; family Saturniidae; genus Actias; species Actias luna. The sequence continues at coordinate 17,423,751 of JAZHAC010000001.1, read as the reverse complement.
CTGTGTGGATATTTGTAGAACTTCTTTATTTATTAAGTATATCTGCGTATTTTTGTGTATGAGATTCTATATCAATATTATACATAACTTTATAAAATAAAATAAAAAATATATAACTTTTCAAATACAAATACTAGTACATAATTTTTCTCATTCAATTTCAGTCTAAGTGAAGCTTGTGTTATGCTCATAAAACACCTGTAAGTTATTTTTGCCACCGCTTTCATGCAAGGTAGAGCCCTTTAAGAAAAATGTTAAGCTTCTAACATCTTTTACACAGCTTTTGATTATGTCTTCCACTTAGCTTTTCCATAGTATATTGTGCGATGTGGAGTATACCTGATCCAATACTAAAAAAATGAGGTGCCAATTAAAAAAGTGGGATATTTACAACAACGCCATCTGTCAGGTCTAACTAAAGCAGCCAAGTAGTCTCATGAGGAAAAAAAAATCAGTCTAGACGTCAAGTAAAATAGGTTTATATAAGTATAATAATTTAATATAGCTAAAACAACAAATACAGTTAAAGCTTTTAAAGAAGCATTTTGTAAGAACGATATGTTGGCATAATTCAAAGCTTTCGATGGACTTTACATATGGTGTAACTTTTAAAATTATGTGTTACTCTAGGAATTATATATTAGTTATACTTAATAATGACATTCTAGAAAATGATTAATTCATATATACGATAAAATACTTAAAAATAATTATAATAAGTGATACATAATAGCCATTACGAAGTACATTTGTTTTCACTACAACTTACCTTTTCCCTATTTTACATTACCGTTAAATGTGTGTGGTTTCTTTAGTTCAGGCTTATGTGGAATATATAAAAACGATGAAAAGGAAAACGACAATGAATATAATTGTCAGAGTATTTTATAAACAAAAATAATTATTGGTAGAGTAAACCTAGTACCTAGTTACTTCATTAATGTGTAGTAATGAGGTAAGCACGCTTTACTCGCTTAATCCGCGAGATGGAGCGAAACACTCCGTTCAAGCTTTTAATGTAGTAAGTGTATACGTATTTATTGCGATGTTTTCTTTTTTTAATAAAATTCATGATTACGAAATTGTTTTTGAATTTGAATTTGTTCTATTTACAATCTTTGTAGAGTCTACAGTAGTGTCTACGTTAGCTAAAATGTAGAGCTACGTAAAACTATGTTTATTACCGCCATCTAGTGAAATATGTACAAACTATTTAATCAATTTGAGTGTCGTAGTAAGTAGAGACAACGCCATTGTTTTCCGGAAATTAGAATTATTGTTTAGAGACTATTTAAAATTTCCCTTTTTAATCATAGAACAATAAATTACATTAAGTTAGTACTACATTTATTAAAATTTATTTGGTTGTCTTTACATATATATATTTAATATATACATATATAAAGTTATTCTTGCAATCGTATTCATAAAGATTGACCTACATTCGGAGCCCTTGTGAAAGGATTGTGCAATAGAAACGGTCATTTATTACACAACACAGCGTATTCATAAGCAAACAGTGATTTTGCATTATTAACACACATTTTTTTAACTAGCAATGATCGAAATAAATAAAAATGACAAACTACTTCTAATTGTTTTTCTTGAGAATATTCATATGTATTTTATTGTTTTAATCCTATAATTGAATAATCAGAATAATTACATAAATTACATTATAATTTATCTAAAATATGCTATGACATATTTTATTTAGAATTAGGTTAATTTTTCGCTGCCCTTTACCGACTTATTTCAATGTCAGTCATGAGTACAGTAGCTCCATTGAACCAGGGCTATGTTATGTCGGTCGGAATATCAAAGTGTAAGTGAAGTGGCCTAGAGACCTACATTTTCGTTTTAAAACGCTTAATCGCTTTTATCGGCGATTTTTGAAATAGAGTATAAGCTAGGACGTCATATTTGATTTATCGTTGAATCAGTGGGCGATATTATACAATCGCCTCGTTCGATAATTCGTGTATGATGCACGAAGACGCTCCAAAGATGAGTGTAACGCAAAGTCTGGCCGCTTCCACGAGCCAGGCGAAGAGTGAAATCGTGACTGAGGTCCCCGTGGATTACGACATGACCTCCACGGACCCTAAACCTTCAGAAACTATAGATTTGGGCTTGAATATCGTCTACGTAGTTCCTACTAGCGGTAAGTAGTAAAAAAATAATATATTTTATTTAATTACTATAAAATATAACAGTACATCGTTTATTGTAGTAATAGTGAAACTAATACTTATTTAATATGGCATGCAATGTATACTGTCTTAGTACTAAGAGATTTTATATTTTCATACGTTAATAGTACCCAATTAAATATTTGATAATTATAAACCTAGTAGTAAGATTATTATAAAGGTTCCAAATAGTCGATTATGAACGGACAGTATACGTTAATATTGTATTATGTCATTTTCAGCGGCGAAAATATTCAAATTGGAGTCCGCTAAGACTTGTTGGGAACATGAGGCTTGAAAGGAAAATGAATACCGTCAATTATTCAAAAACAAGTGTTGTATAATAAGAATAACACATACGTATAAATAGATTAGGTTAATTTATGTTGTATGCATTGTGTAGACTCTACCTGCTTGTACGCTCGGTTGCACGGTGTGGCAACGTCGCATTGAGTTTTTTTTCGCGCTATCCTGCGATAGAGTCGGCCGTATGAGAAACAGTGTTTTTAAAGAGCTTCTGAATAGTGGTGGCTCACGGAACGTGTTTCGAGAATAGTTCGTATAATTAGCTTCCACATTGCGGTGAATGAGTGTACATAACTAGGTACACTGTCAAACGACGACGATTTGTATTCTGTGTGTGGCACACCGACGCATTTTGATTTCATTCGGTGTCAGTGGGACACCGTTTGCCGAGGCAGGCTCCAGTCGATACGAATATGAACCCACCGTTCTTACACCATATACAATAACAGTCTTCAAGCGATACGCAACTCGTCCGAACATAATAAATATATCTTGTATACTCTTAGACATGTTTTGATATTTAACAGATTGCCTCTGTCATAATGACGCGTAGTTGCGAATGTATCGAGTATTTTTGGAATTAGGGCGAATTCTGTTCGGAATCGTAACTAGACGATGTCGGTATATATGTCGATCGAATTCCCCATGTCGATTTGTATCGTGAGTACTACTTGAGAGTAGTTAGGTAAAATGTTACGGTATTGATAACCCGGAGACGCCTCTTACCGTATAGCTTATCAATTTCGGGTATACTCGTTGCCCTACATAACATTAACTACTATCATTTACAATGGACTATAAATTTATTTGATTACTACAATTATTATTTTAATTCATGGTTTTCAATGTGACATGATACATTATTTGTAATATATGTCAATAAATTGCTTTATCTTTACATGTAGTTTTCATATTATATACATCCTAGTTGAGTAACTTGAGATATCATTTATAAATACATAATCGTATCGAAGATTAAGGGAGCTAAACCAAAACACTCAGAAGTACAATGAAACTATAAGTAAAGTTATATTCAATCTTGAAAATTCCCTGTATTTCATGTGTCATATTATAAATAAATATAAAGATTTATTGATGAATTTTGGTACCTATCTCATAACTATATAACTAGACGAAGTAACTATATAACTAAATCTGCATCCCCCTATCTTCCATAGCTATGATATGACACCCTTAGCAAAATATTACAGGATACAGAAGTAAAAAAAAAAACTTTTTCTTTTTACGAGCCGTAATAAAATTGACTTCATATCATATACCAAACAGTAAATAAAGCTTTAAATTGTCTTTTTTTTTAATTTCAATTAAAAGAATATACTATATAAAATAGAGGAGTTATTGTAATAAATAATGATTACGATACTTAATTCCGAAATTAACATACAAATAAACTAAAAATTCAAATGCATTTTGAAATATTTTTACGACATGCGTTACGTATATAAATATATACATATATATACGAAATTATAATAATATAATGGTGTTCTAAATATCCTCTAATAAATATTTTAATATAGGATATACCAGTGCATGAAACATTGCTCGGAATATGACTGGTTTTTTTTATTTATTTAATTATTGTAATCTTGTATGTGGAGCAAGGTTGGTGTGTTCCACTAACATTAAAATAGAACAAATAACTTGAGGCACGCTCACTTCGATGTGTACAGTGTTCGAGTAAACCGCTTCACTCTTTAATTTAACAAAATAGTTGGACCATCAGTAAAAAAAAAAAAAAAAAACAAATTATATAAATATTATACGACGAAATGATTATGCAATTTGTTACAAATTTTGTAATTTTTTCACAACACACAGAGTTAAAAATTTGTAATTATTTTTTGCTAATTATATTTCACACTAATTTAATTTATTTCTAACTCCTAATTTTATAACATTATCTCCAAATAATGTCCGTGCAAAGTATAGTTTTAAGTAATTGGAGTGATTTTGCACTCAAAACTCATTAGTAGTTGTATTAGAAAATCAAGAATGTAGGTGAGGCCGCGACTGCGTTCACGTAAGCTTGAGTAATTTTAATTATCCCTGAGGGATTCATTATAGGGTTATTGCATGGTGGAAGGGCTTTTTATGATGCCCGCCTGGCTAGCTACCACCTAAGTTGAATATCTGCCGTTAAATACGTATAGGTGTGTTTCGGTAGTTGAACTTGATAGCCAGTTCTTCTACTAAGCTTAGCGTGTCCACCATCTTGGGCCAAATCGTCACTTGACATCACGCGATATTGTGGCCATAACGGCAAACCTATACGTATAAAAACAAATATCGTAGTCAGAGCATTACCTGATATAAATATTCTTATTTCTAATTTTATAAAGACGGAGAGACCATAAAGGATTTCGTACCTCATCGCCAATGAACAAACAAAAATTTATATGAGGAAAATACTGTTAATTCACGCTCAATCACGTCATAATTACAGAATTTATCGCGATGGGACTATGAACACTAAACAGGAGACGATCGCACACGGTTCTAGGGTACTTTGGATTCTACTGTCCTTGTGGCTAACAGTAAGTCATAATAAATCCAGTTCCACGGCCTATATTATTTGCTGATACGATTGAAGATTTAACTGACTTGACATTTGTTTTATCCAAACTCAGCACCTGATCGTAATTATCATATCAAGTTTGAGAACAATCGAAGCCGGTGACAGATAGATCTGGCGCACCTTATTCGAAAGGCTCTCTACCGAATAACAAGTTGGCAATGACACAAACTAAACATTTTTTTACACATCAACAATACATTCAAAAAGTAATGGCTAAAACTATAAACGGAGCCAAAGCCTATTTTATAAACTCAGATTAGCTCGTTGAAACAACCTAACTCTACCGCTTTATGATATTATAATATAGATTACCATAAAGCTAGATATGTTTGTCTTTGTAGACCATTGTTTATGATTTTTATTACAGAAATTAATTCTACAACATCGGAACATTGTGAAATATATTTACAAGTTTGTATATCTTATACGTTCACAGCTCCAAAATAGGTGCCCAAGTGTAAAAGATTAAAACAAATTAACGAAAATGTTGTTTTAACAATATCGAACGTAATTTGTGGACGGAGCATTAACATATGACAACAATACCAGCGTTACATGATTATTAAAAAAGAATAAACTAATAATAAAGATTTGGCTGGTCGTCCGTACAGATTTTTCCATCAACTGCTCGTGATTGTAAAATTTATAGTTAGTGAGTGTCTAAATCCAAAGTAAGGTAATTATGGGATATCATGATAAGTCTGTTGAAGTCCCCTGTATATATAGAATATAGACAGATGCATTTCATCACTGCTCCCGACAGTATTTTTATAAAATGGCATTACTTCGCGTTAAATTCTGTCCATTTCAATTGTCCCACTTTTGACACAATCGGTGCTTGTATTGCCAGCGTAACGAGTTTACGTCAGTTATGACACATGTATATTATAAGATTTTCGTTTTAAAGTGTTCAGAATTGATTCAATGAATAATTGGCCGGTTGAGGGATTTATTGTACAGCCTTTAGTGTACTCATAATGGAGTAGGCAGATATATATATGATTAATGTCTCCTATATAGTTACATTTTTGTATACCACAACAATTTATTTGAAGTATATAGCTACAGGTTAATAGAATTCGTTATGGAGATTCCTTAAATATTATATATTAAATATAGTTAACAATTAAGGGGTTTTACCAGCGGCTTAAAAATATTGATTAGATATAGTGTTTTTACTAAAACAACTATCAAACGAAGATTATATCACTTTTTTACATTTAAATGTATAAAGATACATTTTTACGATAGTAAGTTTTTTAAAATATATTTTCTTTAATTTTGAACGTTTTACTGTTAATATTTTTGGCGTTTTCATGATAAGTAATAATCGTGCATTTGAGTGTTAAAGATTTTGTTTATTAAAATCTGTACAAAGCTTTTCTAAAAGTTTGATTATTTGATTTATTTGATTAGTTTTATATTAAACCTTATTTTGCACTCACAAAAATTTATTTGAGGTTTTATAACTATATTTTTTAGTAATTATTATACGTTTGAAGCTATGATAGCTCAGTTGGTAGTGTGTTCGGACGCCGCGTCGATGAAGTTGAGTACGAATCTACCTACTATGAGCTTCAGCTTTCGGTGACGGAAAAACGTCGTTATGAAACTATAGCATGGTGGTTGGGATTTTTTTCTAATATTCGCCTCGCTAGCTACCACCTTCAAGTGGGAAATCTGGCACTAAGTACTTATAGATGTGTTACGGTGGTCGTTTTCAACAAAGTGAGATTGTTACTATAACCTAAACCTATTAACCATTAAATAAAAATCAGAATAGGCTGAGTATATTCACTAAAACTTCGGAGAAGGAGCTATCGAAGATTATACAATACGTTTAGTCTTTGTTTTTTCTATATATAACACTGGTTGTTTCTATATGTGAAAACGTTAAATTCCAACACCGTCCCATCAATACCCATTAAAGTTAAAACGTATACGATTCTTTTCATTAAAAAGGTTTTCACGCTGTCCCCTTATAAGACAGATAGTATTGCAAATTAATTATTGACTACTTACTGTAAGCAAAACAATAGCGGGACCAGTAATCTGAACTTGTGTTCGCCCAATGATTGAAGCCTGCCCTAATAATACTTGAAAATTTCAGCAAATCCTTGTAAAGTTGGGAGAAAATTAACTGTTTACAATTTGATTTATTATTGATAACAAACACTAAATCACGTTATTATCTACTAAACATAAAGAAAATCGGTTGATAAACAGAGAAGACAAAGGTGATGAACTGTTTACTAATTTGTATACAGATATTCCGTCTTAAAATAATCTATTATAATAATTTACATTGAAGATTATATTTCAGCTAACAAATTGTTTTATCACAGAATTCTAAAACGTAGTAATTTTCTTAGAAATAACAATTTGTTTTGAATAGTTTCAAGGTGTAATAAATATTGTGTAATTAATATATTTAAATATGGAAATGTATTTTAGTTTCGGGAATATAGAGCATCTACATATTTTTCAGTGTTTCAGTTAAATGGATTCTACTTATTCTCATGATCATCTATGACCATTGATAAACAGATTACACAAAATAACTTTTAAGAAATCTAAAATAAATGGGTTATCGTTATGGAGGGAGGAGAAATTTTGGTTTAAGTTAAACCTAATTTAATATCTTAAGAAGATTGATAGGAACCCGAAGGTAACAGGATTCCAAGTGTGTCATATAGAGATCTTAATTTTTTATTCATAAACATATTTATCTAAACCTATTTTTAAATAAAATTTTAAGCAAATCAAATATTTTTTTTAACTATATTTAGCTTGGATATTGTCCACAAGTGCCATGTATTTAAAATAATAACACGGGTTCAGATGCCATAAAAACTACCCAGAAAGTTATAACAAAGCAACACCGTGTCGTTAACACGATTCTTAAATTAACTTAATGTTAATTTAGGTCAAAGTACATTAATTTACCTGATTTTGTAGAGCGAAGGACCAGAGAGAAACTGGGGCTCACGTGGTGCGAATCATCACAAATACCAACTAAAAAAACCCCGGGACGACCACAAAATCTCCCTATTTTGGAAGCAATCATGAACTTTCACATTATCATAAAATATTACCCACTTAATAAAATCAGAAATGATATTCAACAACGAGTAAAAAACGAATAACGAGAGTATTTAACTATTAACATTTTTAGGTGGCTTTAAGTGGCTACATAATTATTATACTTAAGTAACTATAACTAATCAACCTTTCGTACATCCGTTAAAACTCCTCGAAGCCTAAATAATAACGCTCGATGTATTCCTCTCCCTTATTACGTATTTTGCAAATACATAGCGATACTACAAATATGCTATTTCGAAGTAATGCTCAGCAATTTTCTCTATCTCATTGCTTTTCTGAAATACGTTATAAGGTGCCCGTTTTACTTGTCACTACACATAGTTTGTTCAAGGTTGTGATATATGATCTACAAATATATAACTTTATATTTATAATAAACCATCTTATAGTGTCCTTTCTTTATGTCTTTATTTTATTTAGGGACTTAGGTTCACAAAGGCTATGCCAGTAACACACCCTGACCTGACAATATTTGCAAAAAAATACTTAGAAGTACTGACAAAATTCCATAAAATCTTGGTTCGTCACTTGTAGCTGCAACAAATTTTTATGGTACATGCTCCGATCCATTATATTAAGTTTTAAGGAGTCTATAACACTCTCTGTTGAGCTTATTTCCCTTCAAATTCTGTCAATAAGTGTAGCATGTCACGATGCCCATCTACGCTGATCCTACGAAGTACGTGTTAGGTGGATCTGTATCGAAGTTGTTGACAGGGAGGGCAGAATAAGGTATATACTAGAGACCCTAGCCGTGTTGTCTTTTTCTACAGGCATTAGCGTAAGACTCAGGTCAGTTGGTCTATACGGTTCACTGGTTTCACGTGTTGCGTGAAAATAACAATACCTTTGGTTATCTATGTACTTTTGCATACGATAAAGATCTTGAAATCATAAACGGCTAAATGTAAATATCGTTGCCACATATATTCATTGTTTACCACATTTTGTTACACTCGTTACTATTGCACGAGTGTCTGACATTATATAATGTAAATAAGAATTTCGAGCAGCGAGATTTAATGCCGATTTCATTTCTGCGATCTAAATTCGTTCAACATTATTCATTATTCATCGTATCGCGTTATAATGCATATATTTCGACTGCTTAATATTAAAAAATAATGGACACGTGTTCGATACCGGCTTTAGAAACAGTTGAGGAGGTGTTTTTTTTTTCAATCCGATACAGTAAGAATTTATTTACACGTAAGACATGTAAATATTGTGTCATCGCGTTCCCGCTTAGTTTATTGTGTTTACTGAGTTATTCCAGAAAAAAAAAAATGAATCGAATAAAATAAATAGTGGTTTGGGAAATAACAACTCATTACTATCAGCGGACCTCGTCTGTGACCTACTGACCTAGTTACACGACAGAGTACCAATCGCATGTGTCGTCCACGACCGTAGGTATGTTTGAGTATTTACCAGTTTTTACATGCGCACACAGAGCGAACGCAACACATAATCGTATGTCTCCTCACCTTTACATTATTTAAAGCGAGACTAAATTATAATAATACGTTTTCCCTTTGTAATAAATTAATTATCTATAATGTAACTTGAAAACTTAGAGAATTGTATTATAAAGAGCTAATAAATTAAAATGATTTTAATGTGATGATGGCTCTGTAAGTAGTGTGTACGGACGTCACGTCAATGGATGTGAGTTCGAATCCACCTGCGATTAAGCTATAACTTTAGGTGAAGGACAACATCGTGAGGAAACCATGGCATTGGTGGTAAGGTTTTTTCTATTGCCCAACTGGCTGGCTACCAACCTCAATTTGAAAATGTAGCGCTAAATACCTATAGGTATGTTCCGGTAGTTGCAATTGAGAACCAGCCCCTCCACTGGGATCGCGTGTACACGATCCTGGGCCACATCGTCACCTAACATCAGGTGAGATTGCGGTCATAACGCAGAAACTATTAACGCAGCCTTATGCCTATTTATTCGGATCTATGAAAGTTGTTAAATGAGATATAAATGTACAGACAACAAAGTACACCAACAAATGTCAAGTAATTTTCGGCGTTTTAGGGAATATGTGGTTAAATGAAATGACGTTAAATGAAGTTTACGTCAGTTTTAAACCCTCATAATTACCTTTATGCAATCATCGTATCAAAATAAAGAAAAAGACGAATCTCTCTTATATAACTAAGATAGTAAACAAGCGTGCTCCTTGCCTGATTGCAAACTGTTACCTTATTCCATAAGGAGCTCTGGAAACCTGGATCCTGGAAACCGCGTGAAATAAAAATATTTAATATATTTTGCCCGTTTTTGTAACATTTTTCTTTACAGCTTTGCTCCTATTTATGGTAGCGTAATGTAAAATAGCTTTGAGCTTTCTTCAATGATCGCTCTACCTAATACAAAAATAAGTTTCTAAATTCGATAGGTAGTTCTTAAGATTAGCGCGTTCAAACAAACAAAGTTTTCCGCTTTATAATATTTTTAATATAACACTCAAAATAATATTGGGAAACCACGTCGAACGTCTTTAACATCTAAGAATGCGACTCTATATGAATTTAGATTATAAAAATGTTTATTTCGACGTGTACTACATTCTATGAGGTCAATAAAAATAATACATATGACGTTCAAGCCGCTTGGTCTGACACAAATTAGTTGGCGCCGACTACACACCAGAAACTAGAAGCTGAAGTGTTTCTGTTTAAAATTAACAGAACAACTCAAAATACTATTTCAGATCCGTATAGATGGAGAGTTCGGAGAGATTTTATTAATAAATTATTTAAAAAAACTCTAAGATATTATTTAATATGCTGAACTGATGTAATTGTTTCTTTTTTATTTTATAGGGTCGTAGTGGGCACAGTCTCACGACTATGTGGCCCAAGATGGTAGACACGCTAAGCCTAGTGCAGCGACTGGTTCTCAAGTGCAACTGCCGGAACAGTGGGTCGCAGATTTTCAACTTGAGGGTGGTCGTTAGCCATGTGGCCATTAGAAAAAGCTCTACCACCATGCTATGGCTTAATCACGATGTTTTCCTTCACCGAAAGCTTAGGTTCATTGCATAGATTCAAACTCACGTCTAACAGCACCATTACCGCTTGAGTATTACTGTCAATAACAAAATCACAGTTAATATTATTTAATAGAACACAAAAGACTTATAATGTAGAGCAAAATAAATTGAAAACCAAATAGAGTAATCAAAAGAAGCCTTGATAGGAAAAATGTTAAGGTAATAAATACATAGTAATAGATTATTCATTTCTCGTAGAGAAACGTCAAGGTAAATACGCTCGTATTTAGTTAATAAAGTATTTTTGTATATTATTATTCATCATTAAACAAAACGTATAAAAATAAATATTGAATTCTGATATTAAAAAATGAAAATAGAACAATATTTAAATTGTACACTAAATAGATTATAGGAAAGCGGATTAATCTCTAATACAATGTGAGTTATAAATTAAAATTGAAAAATAAAATTAGTACTAATGAATTAGAATTATATATACATAGTATTAGGATATAATTATCCTTGTTAAATTGTATAAGCTATTCATTAGAACAGTTTATTAATAATACTTATTTACTAAGGATTATCTTCCAGACAAAAAACTGTGTATTTTATGTTATAAAATGAAATAATAATACATTTATCCGAACAAGATAGACTAGAAAACTGCGCAATTGAAATAACCTCGAAATGTCTTTATTATTCCGCTTCAGGTAGTTTTAACATTTTCTTCAATGTTGTTTTCTTAGGAAAAATATATTCAATTTTATTTACTATGAAAATCTTAAGTCTATAAATAAATTGACTTTAAATCACGTCCTCAGGTGTCGAACTGACGTAAGGCGCATTTACACAGACTGCGATGCACGACATGTATATCTTCGTAAATATTAAAAATCTCATTAATGAGGGGCGCCAATACTAATATCGAATACCACTTGACCAAATGAAACTTTGTTAATGTGCATCGCTTGGTCAGTTTTGATATATAGGATACCATTAACTCCAATAAGTAAACTTATATCTGAAAATTATAAGTGGCGTTGTAGTCGACACATTGACCACTGAAATATTCCTTCGTATAACCTTCGTGGTTGAACTTAGAAATACTAACCCATTGCTTTTCTGACCGTGTTTTTATCTTAGATATCACAGTGAATGTTCTGAAGAGCTGCTCAATGTTATTCCTTCTTCTCCTTTCCACGCCAGAACTACACACGCTGGGCATCGGAGTCACAGCATCACGTTGACCCCCGTTACTTCTCGAACATAAACGTTTGGTGTGTCCTACTTTTGTGGCCGAGTCTCTCAGCCCATATATTCCCTTCCTCACATAACATCGGGTACTTCAAGCGAAACATAAAAAACCATTTATGCAGACCGGAATTATAGTAGCGACTGGCGATGGAATCTTGTTTTCTCGATGGTCGCTGCTGATTTTGAACTGTAATGTACTTAACATCAGGTACAGTGTAGTTACTTTGCCGAACTCCCATAAAAAAAAAAGTTATCAACATGTGATGATTGGTTTAGAAATGCTTCGAAGACAAATGTTAAGTTGTATTTATAAAATTAACAATAACAAGATTGTTTTAGTCCAAATTTAATCGCTGTAATACTAATATTTACCATGCCTTTAGGCAATACATACTATAAAAATGTTCATACATCACTTACCATATCGACGTTTAGTAAACAAACACCGCACAAGTCAATTTGACTCATCTTGCATCGTTTTACATTTAACTATTTTATAAATTCGCGCGTTCATACTATTATTATAAATGCAAATGTTAGTTTGTTTGGTACGCTTTCACGCTTAAACCGCTGAATCGACTATGATCAATTTTGTTATAAAGATAAATGGGAACCTAGTGACGTTGATAGGCTACTTTATTGGAAGTGGGGTAAGAGAGGAAAAAACTCTGTATGAAACTTTTTTTTTGCGTCATCTGATTTTTTTGACAAAATTAATATTAATGCGAGCGAATCCGCACGTATAATCTAGATGTTTATACGTGCATTGACACGTGTCTTGATAAAGTTTATTAAATTACTAATAAAACTAAAAGCCGCAGTTTTTTGACCTGGACAGTGTTAGAATATCACATTAACCCCATAATTATGTATTCAAAAAGAGCAAGAGACAGCAGAATTCGCAAAAGTTGGCTTATAAAAGTTACAATTTTTCTTACGTTTGGTATTTTTTTACCATTGCACGTGCTAAAGACGTGTTAGGATAGATTACATTAATTGGGAGTGTAGAGGAACAACATCGCATGTAAAGTTTCTCGGAACTGATTCCCTTCAGCGTTTGAGAAATATGAATGCGTCGAAAATTTGTTCATTAACTATTTATGATGCGTTCCATGATTAAAGCGATCGTGCCGGAAACTTCAAATTGGTAGTCACATATAGCGCCACCCGGAGTTAGGTTAACAACTTGCAACCACCTCCCTCCCCCTATCAGGGCGAAATCCGGGGCTCTAGGACAGGCATTGCAATCATAACTGATTGGATATCGATCGTGAACAAAGCTGCCAATTTGAACTGTAAACAAAGTTATATCGCCAAACCCGTAAGTTTGAAAATTTGACCGCTTTATATTCGGATGTTATATACATAAGGTTAAGCGTTGTGGCCACAAACTCACCTGATGTTGAGTGTCGGTGTGGCCCAAAATGGAGCAAATGCTAAGCCTTAGTGGAGGGTTTGGCTCTTAACTGGAACTGCCGGAGCACATCTATTTGGCGGCCGCTTTTCAGCTTGAGGGTGGTAGCCATGTGGGCATTAGACCATGGTATGCCCTACCCTACCCTGCTATGGTTTCATCACGATGTTTTCCTTCACGGCGCTCGTACACGCGACTAATTAAGCTGTTTTGATTGTCATGTGTAAAATAATTATATAAATTTAATTAACATATCGTACTCAATAGAAAATGAACTAATTAACCGGGAAGCCTGTAAACAGATTGCGTATACATTATATCGTGCACCAGAAAGTAATAAACACATAACAATTTTAAATTTTCATTTTATCGTTTTGATAATTATAATATTGTGTTGTAAAACATACCGATTTGTAAATAATGCATGTCGTTTTTAATCCATTTTCGTATATTTATAAATACAAACGTGAATATTGTGGTTGAGTTTTCGGTGCCACCATTGTTGTCCCGACCTTGGCAGGCGTAATCGATTATCGTTGATCTCATTACATTGTTTTTCGACGTGGTGACGCTCAAGAAGTGATCAAAAAACAAGGTTTATATCGAACGACGCTATCACCGCGCTTTTTACAAACAAAAAAATAAATACTTAAGGTTTAGTGTTATGGCCATAATCTAACCTGATCTTAAGTGACGATACGGCCCAAGTTGGTAGACACGCTAAACCTGTAGAGGACCTGGCTTTCAAGTGCAACTGCCGTAACACACCTATTGGTATTTGGCGGCAGATATTCAACTTGAGGGTGGTTGCTAGCCAGGCGAGTATTAGAAAAAGCCCTACCACCATACTTTAGTTTCCTCACGATGTTTTCCTTCAACGAAAGCTCAAGCTACTATAGTACTGTAGTGTAGTACTCTACTGTAGTAGTGTAGTACTGTACTGTACTGTACTCCGTTGATGCGAAGTCATACACACTACCACTGAGCTATCATCGCTTCTGAATGATTTCATTCATATCTCTCTTTCTTTATAAACTTACTGAAGATTATTTTAATTTTTTAGTTATGAAGAGACACTTCTTTTTACTCTGCGAACATAGGTAAGATTTTATTGGGATTAGTCCCAACGTTAGTAAACCTTTCACAATTTTACCTAATCCTTATACTTGAAATAGTTCGTTCTTCAGTTTTTTTTTCAATTTCAATTTTATTTTCTAATATTACTCATTAATTCATTTAAAGTTTTAATGATCTCAACTCAATAATTTTCATAATTTGTATTGTTGTCTAGAATATTGATCTATATAGAACAACTAGTTGACCTGACAGATCTTGTACTGCTTTTTCGAGTAGTCAATCAGATCGACTGATCGATGATAACTTATCGAGATAAAAGTATCCTATCTCTCAAGTTATAAATCATCTCGAGGTATAATTTGATTTTCCACTTTAAGGACGCTAAAAGATGATGTATTCGCAACCTAGTATGCCGTGCTTTATTTTTCTATATCCTGATGATCCTGGCCAGTACACTAAGACAAATTTATGAAATTGTTGTATTGTCATCGGTCCTTGATAAGCATGTAAATTTTCAAGTTAATCCGATATGTTGTAGTGGCTGAAAATCGTGTTCCAAGATTCCGCTACATAGATATGTACAGGTCGAGCTAATGGAAACGTGTTAAAAACAATACTTTTGCAAAACAACGTTTTAGCGTTTCTTTGATAGGTAAAATGCAGGAGTTGTTTGTAATACTTATTTCTTAATAGCGAAAACCTATTATAGTAGGTAACTGTTTTTATTTGACAAGATTTTGGGTAACTAGTGAAGGATATGGTCGCTTAAGTCGTACCTAAGAAATATTTTTGAGTAATTTAAATGAAACATGATTTAATGAAATCTTTATTTATTAATATTTTAATAAGCACTTATATGAACTAAAAAAATATTTATAAAACAGTATACCAAAAAAATACCATTGGTACAATTTAGGCGCCTACTCACCTAAATTGTACGATCTACGCCTATCTTCTATATATTTAGAATTAGTCTCGCGTAAAAATATCACAAATAATACATACTAAACACTTAGCGATTGGGTACAAGATGACGTTTTTTTTAATTGCGCCCGTAATAATAAAGACATATGACTTAGGCGGTAGTACGACTTGAACAACCTTACCCTATTCAACCATACTGCCGAGTGATAATCAAGCGACAACTACCGATGTACTACTGCTGAACCGTTGACTATTGTTATTATTGAATTGTACCGTGTTTACCTGAGCTGCAGTCCCGCCACTAAGACTTGTCAGTTAAAAAAACAATTAATTGAATTCATCAAATACGTTTATTATATAATTATGATGACGATACTTTTAAATTTTAGTACAATGTATATTTTACAAACGTTTTTAATTTGCTTTGTCATGTAAAATTTGTCATAACAAGTGAATAATAATATTTTTATATATGATACTGCCGATATTTGATTAGTTGTAATTGTGAACTTTATTCTATTTCATTTTCAATTAGTAATCAATAGATAAATTAGTATTCCAGTGCTCCTTACCGAGTTCTTTGAACAATTGCTAGCGTAAAGCAAAAAGATAAAGGTATTGAGATTTTGAGGTAAAGTGTACGGGTATAAAATATAGCCCATATATGCATAAAGTACGCGACATTAGTCTCATGCGAACCTGCATAAATGCTTCTTTAAGTTTTAAGTTTTGCTTGAAGGACCTGATTTCGTAGGAGGAAGAAATACACGGGTTCGGAGACTGTTTCAGACGGTATAATGAAATAAATATTTGTTTTATTTAGTATGTATCGATAAAAACAATACTATGATTTTTATGCAGTTAGTACTTCCCAACGACGTCATAACAGCGGGGTGCTTAGTTGCCTTTGGCGGGATGTATGAAAACAAGTCAATTAAAACTGAGTCCTCATTAGTGCGCTTTCATGTTTACGTTGCATTCGATACGTTGACGCATACCTGGAAAATCATTACTAACGGTATAACTCCGGGCACATGTAAGGTTTCCATGTGTTTACTATATAAAATGGCAGAAAAAAAGATTAAAAAGTGTTTTGTTTAGTAATATATTACTTCCCTTATTTTGGAACGAAGTTCCTTATGGGGCGTCGCGGCGGAGTACCCTAGCCGGCAAAAAACGTCCGTAACGTTAGCGTAAAATTTTTATGTATAGTCTATGTATGATGGCTATACAGTGTCTAATGTATAGTCTACATGATGACTGTTATTATTATATATTTTTATAAATCATCGTAAACAAAATAAAGGTGTTAAGATAATTGTGTAAAGAAGTTTTTTAATGTGGATAAAAAACTCATAGTAAAAAAGTATACCCGAATAATTATTTTCTTTATACCTCAAATGGAACTTGAAATTATTATTTTTATAATAAGGAACTTTGTTTCTATCTGGTGTCCCACGACACCACTCTTTTTTTTTCAAAGGTCTGTAGACATTGCTTTATTACGAGGAAGTAAATATAGTAAACATGATGCTTGATAATGAAAAAGATGTCATCTAACCTTACTTTAGACATATAATAAAACAAAAAGTGAGCCAAATGCGATATAATTAATATTTTTAATGAGACGTACAGTAAACGTGATGTCTCATGTGTCACATTCCTTATTTCGATTAAGTTTACTCCAACGTGATCTTTAGTAACGAGAAATGCGTCATGATACCTTACTTTACGACATATAGTAAAATGCAACAGAATCAAATTTATTTATTGTCCGTATAGAATATTATATAAAAGATTATGAAAATATTTTATTTTGTTATTGTGTCAGTTCATCTATCAACTTGTATGCACATCATTCTAAAATTTCTTGCTTTTTAAACCACGAAGTGAAAGGGTTCCTCCGAGAAAAGTAAAAAACATCTAGTATGTCAACTTCTTTATTTCGCGATGAAATTAGTGCCAAAAATAGCATGTTTTAAACAAACTCCACTGGTGATTTTTAACAGCAAATATTTGTTTAAAGATTGTTTTTATTTTTCAATATCTATTGCATAGTTGCATGGCATTTTCAAATGCCGTCCTGGTTAGCTACCAAGTCAAGTTGAAAATCTGTCGCCAAATAACTATAGGTGTGTTTCGACAGTTACACTTGAGAGCCAGACCCGCTCATTAGGTTTAGCGTGTCCACCATCTTAGGCCACACGGTCACTTAAGATCAGGTGAGATTGTGGGCATAGTGCTAAAGTGTAAAAACAAAAATAATCTCATAAAGTGATAAGGTTGCTCTAGGAAATGTATAAAAGTCTAGTAAGGCTTTTAATGTAATATTCGATCGGTGACAATTGAAAATATAGGCTGTCTTATCTATAGGTAGTATTTGAGCGCAAATTAATATCATATCGTTAGCAAAATGGCCGGCGTCGTTGACTCTGTAATGGTAATTATTTGACAGTTTGCTTTTATTTTTCAATACCTATTTTATGATAAATAATAATCTGTTGTTGTATATGTGTCAAGTAAGTGAATATTCTAATATCCATTAGACGTTAGTCTAGACTCACTACCCACGTTGTTAGTCGTTTTCAATAAAATATTGTAATAACAAAATTGGGATTGAATACCAATAGTTATACCAAAGAGGTGTGATAATGAAATAATTGTACGAAACATAACTGAAGACTACGCGAACGAAGGCGGGGGTGCAATTAGTAAACAATAAACGACTATCGACAAGGGGATTAATATTTGATTAGTTTAACTACTTTTATTGGTATTGTTTTATCTTTAATTAAGTGTGTTGACTTGAAAAACTAAAAATACTGTTTAAACTTCATATATCCACGCTTAAGCGATTGTGCGTGTTATTATGAGACATGGTTAAATAGACAGAAGATATATAAAGATAAACCATCGTAGGTCAAGTAATTTCGCCGTTTTAGGAAGTTTGTCACTAAATCGAGTGGCGTTGTGGTGATACACGCGAGAATATGCAGCGTAATTATAATGCGATATCTTATAAGTAGGTAAGATTAATAAGTAAATACGGCATGTGCGCTCCGAAAGCGGCACGCTGATTTTGTGACAGTTGGCACACTCAAACGTCAGTATCGCATCGGCGTTCAACGAAGTATGTTGTGTTTCGATGTATATATCAAGTACCCTAAATCAACAGAAAATGCCCATATGTATAATGCGATATTGCACAAACTATACAAACAAGACTTGTAATATAGTTAATTATTATAAATAATTATTATTATTTTCATTGACGATTGACACTTCACCGTTCATTGCAATGCACTATGTGCGCTTTAGAGTGCCAGTTATTTTGACCAACTATTATGAAGGTAACGCATTTATATTTTTGTAATATTAATGAGTAAGCTTATCAATACTGTGGATTTTAGTATTATTGTCAATCTCCATATGCAAAATTAAACTGATTACGACCATCGCTACCTGCCATGGTTACAGCCAATCCGTCGCAGTAACACAGCTTTAGTTTAGCCTATTTCTAGATCAGCCTGTGTATATCCAGATAGCGAGAAGTCTCTTTGCTGCCTTTGCTACTCTTTATAAACAGTTACCAGTTCGTAGTTTTTTGTGAATCATTATGAGATAATAACATATATTTTTTGTTATTTCATTCGTAAGATAATCTTCTTTGGGTGGTTTCTCTTTTGCTCATTATTGTTTTTTCTCGGCTTACAAGTTCTAAAACGGTAAGTGTACTGACTGACTTTTTGGGGTGTTATTGACAGGGTAGAGAGGGGAGTTATTGACAGTAGTTGATGGACAGTATATATTATTTTATAGACAACAAGATAAACCAACAGAAGTTCAATAATTTGGACGTTAAAACGAGTTTATCGTTAATTAAAGTGAGTTAAAAGCACTTTACATTGTTCCTCAAAAAGCCACGTGAATAGAATTGGAGTTTCTTCACGACTTCTACCATTTGCAATTGGTATAACTGAAATTAATCAGTGTATACAATTCTTTTGACGATATCGCTACCATACAACTATTGTTACAATACCCTTATAGTGGCGTGCTTAAGTGTGTTCCGATACCGGATGACGTATATCCAGTAATAAAGCGATGTGATAGGGTTTTTTTTTCTATATCGTTCACAGCTACTACGCACAAGGTGATAAACCTGTAATAGCAAGTCTGTTTAGTATATGTTGCTATTTAAGATCAATCACAAAACATGGCGTCCACGAGCAGCAATGCGTTGCCGTCACATTTGCACGATACTATAGAGATGGTAGTTCAGTTGATAGCGTCAATGGGCGCGAGTTCGAATCCCTGCAATGAACAGACTCTTTTCAATTTTCGCTGAAGGAAAACATCGTCATCAAACGTGGTACTACGATTTTTTCTAACCCTCACTTAGCTACCACCCTCAAGTTTCAAAGCTGCCGCCAGATACCTATAGGTGTATTCCGGCAGTTCCATATGAAATTCAATCCTTCCAGCAGGCTTAGCATGTCTGCTATTTAAAAAGAAAAAAAATCGTAAATTGATTTCTATGTTGAAGTTGCAGCTAAGAAGTTTATATATTTCTGCCAACACTATGAATGTTGCCGGTTGAAGATAGAATAGTTCAACCGAAACGATGCGGGCTAGCGCGACGATTGACGTTTTACGCAATACACTTAATCAACACGTGGGCCTTGTGTGTGCCCCTTTGTAGTCTTTGTACGTCGATCAGTTCGCTGTAGTTTGTTTGATTCGCTTCAGAGTGGCCATATTTAGTAACCCGCGATGTTATTGTTGTTAATATACCCTTCGCGATCGCAGTCAGCTATACTGTTACTGTTATATGTTTAGCGAGTTCTAGCCTTCCTCTTGTGGTTTTATTCGAATACACTGTACGATTTGATAGTGTTGTTTATATATTTACTCACAAATCCAGAATATAGTATTTTGTACAGAAGCTTTGCCTTTATTTTTGATACCGTTAGAAGTGAAATTTGTGAATATCTTGGGCTGGGTTCCGATGAATCAGTTAGAACAAAGACCTTTGCATATGCACATAGATATAGTCTAATGCTTAAGACGCCGCGTTGTGGGAATGTTTAGTAATCAGATGCGATATTGGGTCATGTTGGTAGTAGAATAAACATTCATTCAGTACATTCATTGTCGCCATCACTACCATGGTTATTTGTGGGGTGGCCGAACACAATTATTGAACCCCGTTGCATTGCGACCGCCATGCACTAAGCAAAACATCTACCATAATGGATCACTTAAGCGTACCGCATACCGGGAACAACTGGGATTATATAAGGTAACAACGAGGGCACGAACAAGTACTCATAATAGGAAATTTTTATATATAGGATGATAGCCAGTAGGTAGCGTGTACGAATGCCGCTTAAAGGGACGAGGGTTCCAATACACCTACAGCTTGTGCAGCAGCATGAACATTTAGCGAAGAAAATCATCGTGATGAAACCATAGCATGGTGATAGGACTTTTTCTAATGCCCGCCTGGGTAACTGCTTTCCTCAAGTTGAAAATCTGCCGCCAAACAACTAAAGGTGTGTTCCAGTAGTTCCAGTTGACAGGCAATCCCTCCACAAGGCTTAGCGAGTCCATAATTTAGGGCCACATCTTTACTTAACGTCAGGTGTGATTGGGGCCATAACGCTAAACCGTATCTATAAAAAAACTTTTATTACGTTTTTTAGAAATTTTATCCCTTATCCTGTAGGGACCCTTTCGTTTTATGTGGTAACATTTTTCTACATGTTGTCTATAATATAAATTTGATTTAAAATATTCCAGTGAATTCAAATAGATAAATCATTTTTTGAATCAATTTTAACCTCTAAATAGTTGACAAAGTATTCCCAAATTATTATTAGTTTTACTGTACCTATTAGAATCCGTCGCAGTTTTATTGTATGTATGTATAGATATATTCGAGAATCATCCCAGGAAATGTCAATAACGCGTTAACAAATTGTACCCATAACGGGAACACGACATAAGGTGATTTAACTGCCTCATTCTATGAGTTGGAGGTATTTTACCCATAAACATAAATTTCGAAAGAGTTTATATCATCCATCCATCCATCCATTCAACCGAAAAACGTCCACTGCTGGATATAGGTCTCCCCCAAAGATCTCCACCATATAAATAATACATTATAAAAATGCCGTTCTTTGATTTTTTTTATTAACAATACAATATACAATATGAAGTTACTAGAATAACAATAATATTATAAAAAAAACATTTGGCTTAATGATAGATATATAGTGTACCTATATGAATTACTTTCAAATTATATAGAAACTTATATAAAAAAAAAAAAAAAAATATTTTCAGAAACTAAATAACCAAATGAATTATATATATATATGAAATTAAAGTTTAAATTTGAATAAATAGCAGCCTTCGAAAATATTAGACAATATTCGAATGTGTTTTTTTTTAATGTTCATAAATCACCTTGTGGATAAAGGCTTGACTATACGTGTATGTATACATACATACATAAGTGACTTTAAAATAGTAGAGGCAGCGTCCGGTTTTTGTGTATTCAAAACGACAGTTTGAGTACTATCTGTGTCAAGGTGCGGATCGACTGTTGCGCAAACAGTTTTTTAATACTACGCCCGGTTGCGAGGTAATTAATTTGATTCAGAGTGTCGCAACCGGCGTTACTCGTGGTTTTCGTGTATTTGAAGCATTATTCGTAAAAAAAAAATGAACGAGCTTTTTATTTTATAACGCGTAACGATATAAGACCCATAGGCAAGTTACCGTACACCAATTGCTAACTTAAAGAACAAAAAATATTTATGGGATGATAGTCGATACAGAATGTCAATGTCACTTTGACATATGTCATCCCATACATTATTTGTTTTCTTTTTTGACCAGGGATAAATGTGTCGAACCAGTGATGTTATTCCGATTACAATATATTATATTGTTTTCGATTATCCTACACTAGATACCAACGCCGCTCTATGCGCTATGACATCAGAGGTACTAGGTTTATATATTATAGATCGACGCATAAAAAACTGTGAAGTAAAATATAACTACGTTATTTATCATATAGGTGTGAGCGTGACAGACTACAATTTGGTTAAGTTTGCTTTTGTTGGTTAGCTGAATTTATTTAACTATTTTAACAACCGTGAATATGTGTCAGGGTTTTGCTTGAACGTTTTGCAATGTTTTACATCTGTCCGTCGTATTTTGTACTAGACTTCGATAAATCCTTTGGTTATCAAAAGCAATATAAGTTCTATAATTTAAACGTTTCCCGTCACAGGTTGTTAGAATATACTTCAGGGAATTTATTGAAGTAAACAAAAGAAAATTTGAATTAATACATTTTTATTCTAAATAAAGGAAACATCGTTGTGTTCTAGAATTAAAAAAAAACGAATGTGTGTCGATATAATATATGTAACAAAATGTTACATTGATGTAGTTTTAGATAAAAGAAATTTAAAATTAAATAGGCAGTCAACAATGTCCCCTTAAGAGCTTGGTGGCCCTGCTCTCGATAGGTCTCCTTAGATGGCACAGCAGCAGACTAGGTCGAGGAGAACCACTACGATGTCAGTGTCATAACGCGATCAACTCCGCGAGTTTCATCTCATTTGAAATACATTACTAGTTTTGTTCCATACACGTTTAATAGTTTAAGAACAGACTAAGTATTCCACGATGAGTTTGTAGTTACATTCGTTAATTAGTTATTAGCCCATGTTCGTATATTATCGGTCTAGCTTTGTGGTCAGACGATAATATTCATACATGTGCGGTTCGTTCACGATTCGTTCGGTTTTCGTGGATGACCTTACCTCTTAAGGTATACAAAAATGACGTACTACGTAAGATATTATTCTCAGAACTTTCGCAATTAAAATTAATCGGACAGAACATGCGTCTTTAAACAATGTAATCTCGATAGAAAAGTTTTTCGATCCGAGCGGGTAATGAATTGTATATACACCGTTGTGGAAATTTGCCCCTTTCGCTGTCCTTTCGGTGTTAGTCAATATCAATCAATCATTAATTCAAGGTCATTTTATTGGCCGGTATTACGACGGCAATTGTCGGTGCGCGGTGTACGCTCACCGCCGTTGTTCTGATCATTTTTTTTTGCAATAGTTTCTTTTCAGTCTGAAAAATTATTATTGTAATTATTAACTAATACAATATTTCGTTATTAGCTATAGCTATTGATAAGAACAAATGTTAACGGTTCATTCAAAAACGATATGCGTTTTATTATTACCTTAAAAAGGTAGTATGAAAATTAACATTTGAAAGAATACATCATTTTTTTTAATCACTTATTTATCAGAGAATACTATTTGAATGCGTCACAGATATTAAAAAGAAAACTTCAACAATAATAAAAATATGTTTTTCTTGCTATTGACTAAAATCGTACTTCTAAAATGAACAGTAAATAATCCCATATATTCTTTATCATTTTTATAACATAATTCGTTTGTGGAATTTATCAATTTATTTTTTTAATAAACACAATAACAAACTCTTTGGCATCATTCAATTAGCATTGAATTGTGATGAGTTCGTTTAACGAGTTGTATGATGTTGCATACCTCCGTGGCCACCATTTTGGGGAATCATTTGGCTGCGTTCAACCCTTCCATGCTGCTATTGCGCGATCGAATGAATCCTAATATTCTCGATTTGTAAGTTCATAATTTTTTTTATTAAAAGACAAATCCTTGGGAGATTTTTGTAATTATTTAAAGATTAGCGGACTTATTAAACTCTACTGTTTTAATATAAACAAGATCGGGTAGTCGAATGTTTGGGTGTGTTGATCGACCCACCTATTTCTTTATTCGTCGGGTATGTTTGAACGATTGAGATTTAATAATGAAACTTCTGCCATATCTCAAGATCTGTCATCTTCGCGCAGTAACAGCTTATCTCTAGCCTCTAGAGGTAATGTCCGTCACCGTTCACGCCGACTACAATGGCGTACGACCTTCGCCTACTTATTCGCTCGTTCGAATCGAAACACTCGGCGAATCTTTTCAAAACATTTATTTCTATCTCTTTCGCTCGTTTACGACTATTACATTGTGTATACATATTACAAAACGATAAACTATAAATAGGTAACGACATATGAATATACGCGAAAATGCGTTGCAAATCACTGAAACAATATACACAGTAATTATGGATGTATACTCTCAAGTTGTCACTAAGAATAATTAAAAGGAAGTATTAAAAATGTTCACTTTCTCGCTCTTGAGTGCCTGAGTAAAGAAGTAGAAATATGATAAAAAAACAGCTCGTTTGTAGCCATGAATTGATTTTAGGGTTCGGCAATATTATTCAATTTCCCTCCGTCATCCGCCGTCATTTTGGTTTCGCCGAGACAGTTGCAGATGACAAATGATCTATGTACGAGGTATCCTTTATGTTTGAATAAACGTGGCGTCTGACGTGAGTAACGTCTTACGTCATGATCTCAATAAAAAGGTCTTACAGCGGATAACTCGTGACGTGTTTATAAATACGCATTACCTTACTTACACTCACCTGAGCATATGATGGCAAGTGGAAATACAAAATAAAATTACTTAATATATATATAAATACGTATATCACTATTTAATACGTAGATAAATACGTATGTACGTACGTAAATAATTTTATTTCGTCCTGCGCTTCGGATGTGGCTCTTAAAACATGATAATCTAACATATTTTCGTAAGAGGCTGGAAAAAAATAGCCTTTTTTGGGCCATCCTAATATCCAAAATAAATGGAGCAAACAGCTTACAGTTTGTTATCCAGGGGATTGCGTTAGAAACCGAGGTCGCAAACCAAGAAGATGGGAGGATGAAATGAAAATGACCATAGTACCCCTTGTGAAATGAGTGGCGGTATATAGAAATCAATGAAAACAGTTTGAGGAGACCTTTGCCGTAAGGCACACCGAAACACTAGATATTTTGTAATACCTGTGTAGATTTTACAGTTATTTTTTTGCTTGATGTTATATTCTTCTTTTTTACATGTGTAAAAATGGTGCGAGAAATAAAGGCTTTATTATTATTAAATGCAATATATTTATAGCTGGTAAAAGTTAATTCGATTCGCTTTGGTTTGATATTCCGCAACATGCTAAAGAGGCCCAAGCTTAGGTCCTGTCTCTTTAGCATCCCTGATCTAGCCTTTCAGTTGCATGCCTACGACACTGGCTCTAAAATCCGGTAGATAAGTAAAAGTGGTCAGTCTGAAACAAAAAGGAAATATAAATGATATTAAATGCAAAAGCTTGCGTTCCAACACAATCTCAGTTGATGATGTCATGTTAATGAAGGCTCTCGATCTGAAGCGAGGTTACCGTAATAGATCGATAGATATTACCAATGATTCTTCAACTTTAGGGCTGTCACTGCCTACCTACTTATAGGTGTATTCCGGCAGTTACACTTGAGAGCCAGTCAATCCACTATACTTAGCGTGTTCACCATCTAGGGCCACATCGTCACTTGACATCAGGTGAGATTGTGGCAATAAGGCTAAACCTGTAAATTATAAAAGAGATAATTTTAATAGACACCACATTTGCGAAGTGCTATGTTTTGATTCAAAGAAAGCGCTGACTGTTTGCACAATTCGAATAGACGTATATACATCGACGTGGCGTACGAATGCACTAACTTAACAATCAACTCCAAATAAATACATTTTCAATAGTTACGTGATTTTATTAGTTTATTCTTCGAAACAATCGAGTTATTGGCATGATCGTCGTATCACAAGGGAAATAAACGGCCCAAGTTAAAATACATACTTATAGCAACAGAAACAGAGTAATTGACATTTACTATTTTAATTTTATATAACCTGTGACTACATATATGTTAAAGATAACGGGTTAGCGAAGGATACATATTTTTAATATAATCATAATTAAACAAAAATACTTTTTGTATGTGATAGAGCAATTATTGAGGAAGGTTTTAGGCTATATAACATCAAGCTACCATAAATAGCAGCAAACCTGTGAAAAAAGTTACAATAACAAGAAAAAAGTTTTTTTTTCTTAGTTCTACGCCAACGAAGTCGCTGAGACACCTAGTCATATAATCAAATTGTAACGGAGCTAAATCTGGACATAAAAAATTTATACCTACTTTGTTTTTCGTTGTATTTTTCGTCTTCAAATCCCTTATGCCATATAGGTAGGGTCCGCACAACATGTTTTCTTCTTCCAATCTAGCTGTTGTCATCTCAGTATTCACAATTTTATATACATATCATTCCACATATAAATATTTGTTTTTCGATATATTCTTAATTAAAATTTTCGTCTATATATAGGTACAAGTACAATGTTACTGATTTGTTGTTTCACACTTCGATCCGCATCATTGTTATTTTTAAATTAGTTATTATACAAAATTATAAATTGTAGAGAGTTTTTTTTTATTTAGTTGAGAGAAATGGAAGTGGCTCACCGATGAAACACATCGTGAAGTTAGTTGCAAGTTATATTTCTTCGGCGCATTATTGAGTATTCAGATTTTTAATTAATTAAAAAAACACATTATAAATCGGCTGTTTTTAATTTCCTTATATATTTTTTTAATTATTCACTATGAAGTCTGTGTACTTTATTTTTCATACTTTTTGTTTTATTTAACGCCTTATTAATTCGATAATTAACATTATGGGTTATAAAAGTAAAAAATTAAGTGATAAATTGGTGCACGTTCGAGAAAAGTTCTCATAGTACGTCCATCGAGTGGAATAATACTGAAGTATCGATTTCAGGGCGTTTGAAATTGCTACTGCGTTTGAACTACGCCGTAGCGTGTGATTATATCGGTGGTCTCCCTCGGGAAATGCCTTATTTCAACAGGCTGGCATATAGTTACTTCGTAGCCAATTACGAGACCCACTTCTTAGACTCTACACACAGTCGTCTGATTTTCTTTTACTTTTCTATCGCAATAAATAATACATTTGGTTTGTTTGTTTGTTATAACACTGTAGTAGTTATACTAGTATATTAAAATAAAACCGCTTATAAGATTAAAAATACGACTGCAACTATTCATTAAAATCCGGCTTATCTTGTTGAAAATCTTACATGCTACCAATTTGCTATATAAAGTGACAATATCGTTTAATTTTGAACAATCGAATGTTGAGATAGATGTATGGTTTTACAAGGATGAAAAAAGTCAGCAATAAGTATGTAAGAGGAAGTTTGAAAGTGGCACCAGTGGCAGAGAAGTTGAAAGAGAATCGCTTGCCTTGGTTTGAAGATGTCATTAGAAAAGAGGAAACGAACATGGTGAGAAAAGTAATTGATATGAATGTTGAAAGATGAAAAAAAAGAGGAAGGCCAAAGAAAAGATGCATGAGTGTGTGAGAAATGAGGTGAAAAAAAGGGATCGAATGAAGAGATAGCAGCTGACAGAGATGTATGGAAGAGCAAAACGTATTGCGTAAACCCTAAATAATTTGGGAACAGGACATGATGATGATGAAGTGACAATGTCGTTTAACCTGATATTGTAAAATTAGGGTTAAATTTATCAGTACTATTAACACCTGAACCATTCTGGATATATTACACTTCCCAAGATCATTAAAACGACCGATTTTCTGTTTCTCATGATCAATATCTTCCTGTAATCTTCAGTGGGTTATCGATGCACCTTGAGTCGCATCTGGAGTAAATGCGTCTGTCTATCAGTGTAAAATGACCACACTGTCCATACGTTCTAGGGACTAACCACCTACCTTCACGGAAGTACAGTACCGTTTAGGGCTTTATCAGTGACTTATTCTAGAAGTACTATTTCAGCGATCATTATGTGTCATATTAGATCCTCAGGTAATACATTAAAACATTTTAGATCTGTTACCTCATACCTATTGATTCGCCTTCCTAGCTATAACAAAATCAACTAAAACTATATAGTTACATATCATCTAAAACTTTTTAACGTGGGTAGAATCCATTTACGGACTCACCTGGGTAAGCAGCGAGAGGGCTATGTTGGACTCACCTACTGCGGATTAAAAAATACCCAGAGACTACATTCTCCCTTTATTTACCAGCGACCAGGCACCACTTTTGCGTTGCTTCCAGTCCTTGTTGAGTGTAGCCGTCGAGACTTCAACCACTATTGAATCTGCTCTTGTGCCTGACACTACGCTTTTCCCATTCCACTTGCTTGCGAGCGTTACGATCATTAGCTAAAGTAGAATGGAGTATGGTTCCACCCTTGCAGATGGATCGTTTTAAGTTTGGCGTGAATGATTACAATTACTTCATTCGAAACGTTTTCGAGGTGTGGAGCAGCTGAAGGCATGATTTAAGCGTATGAAAGCTAAGGGGGCATTCATTAATTACGTAAGGATAATTTTGGTCACTTTTGACCCCCCCACCTCCATGTAAGTATACAAAAGCTTTCTCGAACCCCCCTCCCCTTTCTTACGTAAGATTCTGTCTTTATCTTCTTAATAATAAACTGTTGTGTTAGGACAGGAAATGTTTTTTTATTATTTTATAAACAATAAAATACGATTATACACGAAAAAATTTACTATACTTTTTTCTATAGAGCCAAACATGAAATTTTAATGTTATTTTTTTTTTCATTATGCGCTAAAATTAATTAAATAGGATTAAAATTCGACTGTATACAATAAAACTCTTCGGAATCCAAATTTGAATTAGATTTTTAATATTGAATATTGATTCACGAAATATTACGTAAAAATGACTTTCACCCCCCTACATAAGGACATGTAGAGATTTTCTTAACTCAAACCCCCCCTTCAATACCCTTACGTAATTAATGTATGACCCCTAAGGGGAACGTAGCCATTACGGATTAGCCGTGGCTACACACGTGAACCACATGCATATACACCAAACGGAGTATATATTTTACTACTGTAACGTATAAAGAAGAAAGAAAGAAAGTAAAAAGAAATTGTTTATTTTTACCATATAAACAGTACATATTAGTATATTATATAAATACTTCTACGATAATTTGAACGGCATGCGCTGTGATACACTAGAAAAAAGACCACAGGCTCAGCTAAATGTTCCTGCAACGAAAATTGCAGAAGCGCTGGGTTTCAGACGGGGCTTATAAATGATGTCACAGAGTATGATACGTAGTATATATGTCGTCCATACATTATTACATCATGTGAATAAAGAAGAAATATAGTTTTCGCAATATCTTGGGTTTGTACGAGTATCCCTACTTATCATACATGAATGACATCGCGCATAAATAATGTTACAAAATTCGTATGACGTAATACAGGTTTATAGTTACTTTGAAATATCTCTACGATAATATAAAGACCTTGTATATTTTTTATTTATGTATACAAGTAAAAATTTATAAACATAAATGTAATTTGGTAATTAATTAATATGCCAGTAGATCTAAATTCAATTACTATAACGAAATATTATGTTAATTAAAGTAATTGAGACAGAATTTTTGAAGCGATGATAGCTCAGTTGGTATTGGGTACGGACGCTACGTCAAGGGACGTGAATTCGAATCCAGTCCACCTACAATGAGCTTGAGCTTTCGGTGAAGAAAAACATCGCGAGGAAACCATAGCATGGTCGTAGGGCTTCTTCTAATGCCCGGCTGACTAGCTACTGTCCTCAAGTTGAAAATCTGCCGCCAAATACCAATAGGTGTGTTCCGGCAGTTGCACTTGAGAGCCAGTTCCGTCACAGGTTTAGCGTGTCTACCAACTTGAGCCATATCGTCACTTAAGGTCAGGTGAGATTATAGCCATAACAATAAACTTTAACCATAAAAAAAAAAATGTAACCTTAATACGTACACAGTGTAAATTTACTTACATGTGTAAAAAAAATAGAACATCGCTTAAGTAATTCTACTCTGTTTAGTCTACGCATCGTATTTCATGTTTTGCTACTGTTGCATATTTGATTATTTGTCCAAACAGCGAATTGTACACAAACATGTCTATAGTAAGCACAATTATTTAGGCCATCTGTACTACAATCAATTTTCGCTGACACATAATTGTCTAGCGTGTTCAGTAGTCGATCCGTATTTACCTTAAACCTAATTACGTAACAAATCGTACAAATTGTATCGAGCTATTATTACAAGAATACACACATGACCTACATTCATAGTGTCAACTGCATTTATGTTATCCTCTGCCCTGGATTTTATAAACTTGACCCACTTGTTGCATTATATGGACGTATAAATGATATAAACAATCTACACGTACATAATGTTAAATAGTATACATAATAATATAAGTATGCGCTACGTGTTCTTTACATGTGACGCCTTCACGACTCTATAGCGTAATCTTCAAGTTTACTATTGAATTATACAAGACGTATACTTAAATCATTTATAAGTGAAACAAACATTAGAATCTTTTTTTATACTTTATAGGTTTAAACATATAACCTAATCTAAATCTACGCTAACGTTATGGCCATAATCTCACATGATGTTATATGACACTGTGGTCGAAAATGGTGGACACGCTACCTTAGTGGGGGGACTGAGTCTCAAGTGCAACTGTCTGAAAACACCTATAGTTATTTTGCTGCAGATTTTCAGCTTGAGGAAGGTAGCTTGCCAGTTGGGCATTAGAAAAAGCCCTACTACCTATGCTCTATGCCCTACCATGATATTGTTTCTTCATGACGGTTTCCTTCACCGAAAACTCAGGCTCTTTCTAAGCGGATTCAAATTTACGTCCATTAACGGGGCGTCCGTACACACTACCAAACTGGGCTCTTTCAGAATTCATAATATCGATTCAATATTGTTCAATAATAATTAAATAACTCTCTTTATCCTTACTAATATTATAAATGCGAAAGTGAGTTAGCGGCCATAACATAGCGGCCATTGTTTATGCGGGAGTTAGCATATATTCCTATGTAGGTACTGCCCAGTTCTAATAGCGAATATGGTATGCGCACGTGGAAGTATACGTCGCCTTCAATATTAAATACATTACAGAGTACCCGCAGTGTATGTGATATAATAACATTTGACTTTTTCATTGGGAAGTCTTCTTTGAAATCGTCCAACTCTAATAAGAACGTCATGTTAAATGAATTTATCTATCTATATCAGCCCGAATCCACTCGCTGTTAGGTACAGACCTCCTCTCACTCCATATTTTTCGGTCCTGTGTTGTCCTCATCCATTGTATGATCACCAACGTGTCAATGTCGTCTGATGATCGGACTATTAGTCTGCACCTAGGTTTTCGTCCGGTTCGAGGATACCACTCTGAAACTGACCTGTCTATCTGTTGGTATCCTGCCAATTCAAGTGCCCTGCCCATGACCACTTCAGCTTGGCGATACGCGTACCCCACGACTTCGACTTTGGTGCAATGTACATTATCCATGTTAAATAAATACCTCTCATCAATTAAGAAACATTTCAATAGGATTTACTTAAAAATACAATTAAATATAACCTAATTTGACGACTTTACCTTTATTATAGACTAGCTTTATCCTGCGGCTTCGCTCGCGTTAAATTGCTTATGTCAAACAAAGCGGATAAAGCATTAAAAAGTTTCATACAAAGTTTATCCGCTCTTTACCCCAGTTTCAATTAGGTTTTCGCGAGAAAAAGTAGTCTATCACCGTCTCCAGGTTCCCATCTATCTATATACCAAAATTCATAATAATCGATTCAGAGGTTTAGGCGTGAAAGCGTAACAAACAAACTCACTTTCGCATTGATAATATTAGTAAAGATTATTTCGGTTTAATGCCGTTTTAGTATGTAATATATATATTTTTTCTTCTATTGCATTTAAATACTTTGCATGATTAAAACTATGATATATCATTATGTATGCTATGTATCTTTACCTTTGGTATGCTAAATATACAAATTAAAATTAATATTAAATCTTTGTGGTACAACAATAAATATATAAATAACTGATAAGTTACATCCTCAATTGAATGCAGCTCAGTGTAAACAGAATTAATGAGAGAACATGGGCGCGGTCCTATCGCGTACAGGGGGATCCATCCGACTCCCCCCGACCTATTTCCAAGTTTGATCTTGACCTATTTCTGAAGCATCTCCCTTACGTCATTACCTTGTGAAGTATTACGTACGGGCAGCGGCAGACCTTTTGGAAGCGTGAATAAAAATCTGAGATTAATCTACTGTTTTGATTAACAATTATGTCGATATTGTCACAATTATGTCGCATTTTTTCATTAATTTTATTTTAAAATTGATGATAGCTCAGTCTGTGAGTTCGGTGATGGAAAACATCGTGACGAAACCATAGCATGGTGGTAGGACTTTTTTTAATGAATGCCCGCCTGGCTAGCAACCACATTCAAGTTGTAAGTTTGACGCCAAATATAAATATATCGCGCCAGTTTTACTTGAGAGCCAGTCTCTTCACTAGGCTTAGCGCGACCACCATCTTGGGCCACATCGTCACTTAACATCAGGTGCGATTGTGGCCATAATGCTTAATTTAATTAAATTAACTGTAAATAACTCGTTCCATGATGTTCGGTTAAAATTGTTAAAATTTATTTTTTGTTTGTTTATTTTAACCTGTTTACATTTACGTTGGCTTTGTTAGGTTTAACTGCGGCACAGTATAACATATGTGTGCTCTTGTAAAGAAACTCTCACACTGCCCAAAACCTGTGTATTATTAGTTTTATATGATAGTAGCCGTGCCCGCCACTTGGTTTGCGGTTTATTGGCCATTTACAAGATAATAGTTACTGAAGAATAAAACTCAGACTAGTAGTTAAAGGTACCACGGCGACATGAATTGAACAACGGTGTTGCCAACGCTGCTCAAAAAATCATGTCATCGACACGCGAAATTTTGGTATTTTAATATCGTGTACGCATGAAACGGCTTATATTTTTTAGTTCAGTTGACAGCTATGTTATAAAACATGTTGCATCAAAATCCGTTATAATGCTCGTTTCCCACAACAATTTAGTATTAGCCTTACTAATATTATAAATGTGAAAGTGTGTTTGTTACGCTTTAACGCCTAACCGCTGAATCGATTAAGATAAATTTTGGTATAGAGACAAATGGGACCTTGTAGACGATGATAAGCTTTTTTTCTCGCTAATATCTTATAAGAAGTCGGGTAAAGAAAGGGATCAACTTTGTATGAATACCCTATAAAACGTCTATGATAATAATAGTTACACTTAGCATAAGAATATAATCGATATCCACAAAGTTAAAGGTCTTAAAATTATAAGCAACATGATTTAAATTAACGCGAACGATGTCGCGGGCACAGCTAGTGGGATGTAAATAATTGTATGTGTTATAATCCGTAGCACTAATTATCACATTTCACGGAAATTCGCTCCAGTAATTACAGAGTGATACGTGTACGTAGAAAAAGACAGATGATCAAAAATTTTAATTTTGATTTTGTCCATCGATAACGAAATAGATACATTAATATGTAATACATAGTACAAAAATATTTAAGATATTCGAGTGAAGCTACATATTTGAATACATGCAGTTTCAAATCGTATAGATTTTGTGATTGTATTAAGATTTTGTAAAGAAAACAATGATCTGATAGATGTAACAATCACATAAGATACGGCACTGACTAAAAATAAGTACAATTAAAGAACTAATTACTAAGCACAATATTGTATTACCAAATCAAATAAACAAATGAAAAAGGTCTCGAATCACGTCCGAGGTGTTTAGGGGACTTTAATAAAAAACCCTACTAAAGATTACGTACTTATTTCTAGAATTCGTATGTATTTATTCTGATTGCTTACTAAATTGTACCGGTATTAAGAAAATGGCCTCTTACTTGTTACATTGTATAAGAAATTGATTTAACTCGACCGGTGAATGTTATATAGTAATAGGATATAGCGAATTACACGAATAAGTTGTTGGTACATACACGTTAGCTACAGAAATATACGTTCTAGAATGAATGTTTAACTACCAGTTGTTTAAATTCCCCTGACCTACTTTCGTGTAAACTTGACCCATATTCTTGTCGACCCCAGATGTTTTTCATACATATTGATATACCTCTATACATTATAAATATAAATGCTCTTTAAAATTTATAAATTAAATTCTTATAGTGCGTAAATTTTGTATATGTAGTAGGCCCGAAAAAAACTTAGAACAGTTTTCTTTATTTTCCTTAATATCTATATATTAATACGCGAAGCATAAACTTTGTAGCCCTTTTTACGAAAATTGCGCGGATGGAAGGATTATCAAAATTCGCACACTTATAGTTTATATAGAGAAGGAGTGCAGAATGCTAATATTCATTAAAAATTATGCATAAAACTACATTAAATAAAAAAATAACATTTCACACACTACCATGTATTGGACACACACACGCATATATACTCTGTTGTTTATTGTTAAAGTCTATAGTCAAATTGGGAATAGATTATAGATTAATATTGTTTGTCTTTACTGAATGTCAAACATAACCCTGTATATTAATACGAGTATTTGACAACAGAACCTTAATATTGTTCAAACTTATAATTTAAATCAACTATGGTCGAATTCAACCACTGTACGGCCATTAGAATATATAATTATGTAGCCTAGATGATGTGCTACAGGTATTTTTTTTCTATTATCTGTATAAACAATGTTATGTAAAACGGTTGTTTCGGTTCATGCTCTTATCGGCTTAACATTTCGAGGTCGATCTACCTTTTCTACTCAAACAATAACAAAAACAATGCAGCCTTATTTCTTAAGGTCAGACTTAAAACAATCGTAACATTAAAAACTTAAGATTGTGACTGTTTAATTATTTGTTTCATTAGTACTTAATTAAGTACAAAAAGACCTTGACACACTAACATCGGTCGTAGAAGGCAAAGGAAGCATCTTGGTGTAAAATGTAGTCATTTATTGAAAAAAGTCTACTCTCTTGGTACCATGTCGCATGGTACATGTGGGGTATAGTGTCGCAAGCCAACCTAACACCTACTTCATTATTATCGATAATTTATGTAATACTAGTTGCATCCACGATTCTGTGCAAGTGAAACGGAAGTTTATGTAAAAAAAAACCCTTTTCTGTAACCTTTTTGTTGTTTTGATGTTAATTAGCCTAAGTCCTCTATAATTCCTCTCTCAAACACAAACATATTTATGAAATCCGACTCGTACTTCCCATGATTATCGCGTGCAAAGAAACAAACAAGCTTTTCCACTTTATAATATTAAAATATAAAGATATATTCTGCATGATTTTAATTTAAATAGTGAGACTTATATATTTATTTTATTTCATTTCTCGATTTGTTTTTATTAATTATTAAAAATTCTAATAATAAGTCACATATACCCGCGAAACCAAACTTTTTTAAATCATACATTTTATGTTATTTGAAGAAGGTTTAGAATATATAATTTTTATTTAGACTTTCGTTAAGCCTGTGGTGTAGATATAAAAAAATCGAAAACGATTTCATACATATATTTCGAAAATATTCCCTTTATTCGGAGAGAGAATTACTTTTCTTTATAGTTGTATAAAGTAAAAATATCGTATGCGATACTTCATAAATATGAGCTTAAAAATGTGGTTTTAATATTATATAATATAGAAACTTTAAGCTTGGTTCTTCGAGCATTCAGTCGTCCCGAGGTTACTGCGTAATTGCAAAGGGATCGATATCAACTATTCCCCTATTAAAACGAGATTATTCTCGTATTCTATGTTGATGGCACGGTTGCTGGATATGTGCTTAATTATTCTGT
The DNA here is from genome assembly GCA_039707435.1 of Actias luna. Classification (NCBI taxonomy): domain Eukaryota; kingdom Metazoa; phylum Arthropoda; class Insecta; order Lepidoptera; family Saturniidae; genus Actias; species Actias luna. The sequence goes on along the minus strand of JAZHAC010000001.1, from coordinate 17,387,014 downwards.
TCATTAGCGCGAATATTTAGTTGTTGTATACATCTAAATATAAAGGTCACTGCAAACGTATTGCGCTTTGCTTAGCACAGGGTGGTTTTAATTATTTTGAAATATCAGTTTGAATATGTAGGTATGTGGAAATACATTACCTGAAGTGTGAAGGCCGAGCGGACGGAACTGGCACGAGGTCGGGATTTTTTCAAGTAACATTTTATACAAAATGCACGAGATAATAATGCATACGTACTAACTAGCATGCGTCCTCAACAACTTAATGGGGGTTTGTAGTATGTTACATTTTTTAACAGGGCCGTAACACCCTTAGAAGTAGTTGCATACGTATAATGCCACGTCTCATATTTACGGGTGTTTTCAAGTTATATTTTGAATTATCGGCTAATAGATTATTTATGTGGAAATGCACAACGTGACATGTGAGGGCCGCTCGATCGGAACTGGGACGAGGACTGGTTTTTTTTTTATTTATTTTTCAAATACCATTCCATACAAAATGCAGGAAATAATAATGTACCTGTAGCGGCTGCAAGGACTTGATGAGGGCGTGGTACTGTTACATTGTTGTTAACGTTTAGCTGTAAATAATGCAATGTATGCAGCGGCCACCCATGAATCACACACAAATTTTGACTTTTACTAACACCATAGACAGACATTTTAAAATTCCCTGAATACTTTGTGTGACACATTTTCATGATGTTTGTTGCGCTTTTTGTTTATTTATATGATGCGCTTTGCATATCGAATCAATAATACGTTTTCACCCCTCTCCTGAAGAAGTTCATATTTCACTAACCGTTGAATTCAGTTAGTTCGTCTCCGAGAGGGTAACAAATAAAACAGAAGTAGAATCAAACAAATATAACATTCTTAAAGTTGGTTATTACCTTTATAATCTGTTCGAATTTTCTAACTTAACTTTTGGATTGTATTCGTGATTTCGTTAGTCTTAAGTTCTTAAGAGTCTTATGGTATTAAGTTCATACTAAAATCTAATACACATAGAAGTTTCTATTTCCAATTTTGCTTTCATTAAAAATCTCATTCAAACTATTACAGACAGCAATATAAACGATCTGTGTAGCCTCTCTCGTTTGATGGGATTACCTACGGACAATATTTATTTTTTATTCATAAGATATAGAAACCTACATAAACAATATCTCAGTACCTAGGTTAAAGAATAAATATAACTGATTACAACAAAGCAATTGGCATCCTATTGTGCACTTTTTCGACTGTCAGCTAATAGGTTGCCTTCCATTATGTCTATAAATTTTAATTATTTTTAGGTCCCCCTAACGTAATTGTCTGGTAAATATATATTAGATATTATAATCAAACATCTGTGCATGGATATAACATAACAAATTCAATTTATTATCGAGAGCTTATATAGGTAGTTGTTTCAAGAACTTTCCGCAATCAACTTGCATGTCAAGGCCAGCGACGAAAGGATCTGCCCATGGGACTTTTATTACGCTTTTATATATTGAAGCCGCTTCATCAGGAATCGTTGCGTACAATATGCCCTAGAGATTAACGGATAATTGTTACTTTATTCCATAAACTGCTCACAACATACTAGGTACGTCTAAATACTTAAAAATATCTGTACCTCTTTCTAATGTTGAAATAAACAATAGCTAACAGTTCATTGGACTATAAAACAGTTCAATATCGAGTGAGGGCTGACTGGTTCAGTATGTGTGTTGTTATTGTATTTGTAATATTTCGTTTCTAATGTTTTCAATTATTTAGCGCTAAGTCTTCAGTAAATGATACATACTTTGTTACCTAATTTAAGTTTGTTTAAGCTTGAATGACAATGAAGCATATTTTAGTTTTAGTTCCGGCAAATTAATGAGTTTTTTGAACTAATGTACACAGCTAACTGGCAGACGATCTATCTGATGGTAAATGGTTACCGTCGCCAGTGAACAGCAGGGGCAACCTGTCACATCAGAGGCATTACAGTCATGTCGCCGGCCTTGGAGACCGTATTAAATTCTCATTTTGAAGAGTCCCATATCCGTGGGTGAAAACCGTGTTGGTCAATCTGTTCAGTAGACCTAATGTGCGCTACAAGAACGTTCTACAGAATTTATCTGTTCTCACAACTCGGCCAGGCCTTAGAGTATGCAGTTGAGCAGCTAACCAACAACTTGCGACCTTGAAACTGTGATGAGGGCACCATATCAAATCGTTCTTCAGAATATTATGAGGAACGCTATTAGAGGATCGCTAATGTCGCATCGTCATCTACCGTGTAATGCTTAGAGTCACATAGAAGTCATTTTATATAAAAATTTGATTAGTAAATTAGTCGTAATAATGAAAATGTCGAAGTCTTCAAAAACTGCATATAGCAGATGTTAGATTCCGTGAACTCTAATAAGCTTTGAGATCTTCGAAATATATACTTTAAAAACGTTTGTCAATGCCCTCGGCATAGGCAGAGATAGCCGACTCCGCTTTATCTTAAGTCCTTTTTCACTCCTCGAAGATCACTTTTCATTTTCGTGAACAAAAATATTCTAAAGCGGCCAAATTTGTAGAGTAGCTGTTTAGAAGCCGCATTTTTATAAGACGGCCATCGGAATATGGCTCTTGAGAACGAGTGGGTTGTTATATTAAAAAACGGACTTAATTCCTATCGTCAGCGCCGATGGGTATATAAAAAAAAATTATATAGAGACAATGAAAACCGAAAACTAAGTAGTCGAGAACCATTTATTTATGCTTCGAATGCTATCATCCCGATGACTCCAGTAGTTTTGACGTGATTGATCATTAAAATAATTGTTTTTCCTTTAAGTATGTATACATTTACGTATGATATTTCGTTATAACAGTAACAGCACAGAATAAGCGAAGTGCTAAATAATTAACTAGTTAGGAAATGGTATAGATTTCAATCGGAGCGTCCCTAATACCAATAGCGTTATTACAATTTCCCACCGGGGCTGCCTCACAGAAATAGTACGATTTATTTATTTAAAATTAATTGCTAAATAAATATTCAACAAGGTTGAAATAACTATGTAGATTTTACCTTTCAACTTTATGCAATACGTGGAACCTTGACACACAAATGTTTCGTCAATTAATAGAAATTGAGATATTTTTTTTTGTGTGTAACTGTGTTGTATTAACTTTTAATGTTGTTAAAATATGAATGTTATTTGTATGAAGCCGGGGGGGTTTTCGCTTTGAGTACGCGACTTCTCAAGGTCTACGGTATACGTATCTGAACCTTCACCGAAATTTTTCTGTGAACGATCTCTGATTTCGTCACGTTTCAATGATGAAACTGGGAGTTGAAGTGGCAGAAACTATTCAGAGAAACATAAAATGGATTAATAATATTCGATTTTAGTATACAGATATTTACCTCAATATTACAGTATTATTATTATCATTCACAATTTGATTCTGAGCATATCACTAGATAACCTTTACTATCTGATGAAAGGTATATCACCCAATTGTGAAGATACACAACGCGTAGTATTGTGCAGTGCCTTGTTGTCAATATGGGAGCTAGAGTATCTATCATACTATACTGTCATAACCTGACAATAGCGTAACACTTTCAAAGTACGAATTGACTGCCAGTTAATTTTAATATTATTTGTGAATACAGTGACTGTCATGTCACTCCACAATTTAAAACTCACAATGTCTTAGAAAAAAAAACAGGGCTCTGAAACACTTTGTCCACACATTTATACCAGTAAAACAATTGATGCCAGCATAATTATACTTTGTATGGGTTTAGCGTATGACATTTTCATCTTGTGTAATATGACGACGTGGTCCCAAATTTACGCTCAACCTATTGCAGGAACGAGCTCTCAAGTATAATATACGTAAGACAGTTATAGGTACTGGAATACATATTTTCAACTAGTATACGCCTTTACATTTTTTTCTTCAGTGATTTTTTGCAGAATTTCGAACTCAGGTCGTTCAACGCGTCGTCGGTACACTCCACCACTGAGCCATTATTATTTCAAATATATCATACGAATATTATAAATGTGAAAGTTAGTTTGTTTGTTTGTTACGCTTTTTCGCCGAAGCCGCTGAATCGTTTTTTCATAAATTTTAGTAAAGAGATAGATGAGACCCTGGAGACGGAGATAGGATACTTTTCTCGCGAAAACTTATAGTAAGTGGGGCAAAGAGAGGACCTAACTTAGTATAAAACTTTTTATTGCGTCATCCGATTTGTTTGACAAAATCAATATTAAAAATTAATAAAAAATTAAAATCTTGTATAAATATATAAACAGCTTAATAGATTTTTGATTAGATTTAGCTAGCAAACACTATCCAATAGTGGAACAGAATTAAAGATCACCAGATGTTCCTCAAAACACCATTCTGAATTCACTTAACCATGCTTCAAATGAAAGAATATTGTTCAATCTATACTAATAGTTAAATGCATAAAATTTCTCGCTTCTTCGAGCATCGATCTGTTTGTTAACCTTGCCTTACCTGTGCGTCAGGTGAACCAAGCGCTCGTTACACTCGTTTCTCGGCGTCTTCTACACAATTACGGCATTGCAATATTATCTAGATTTTATCCATATTTACTATGTATTTAGGTGAGTTAGATTCACGTTTATTGTCTATTAGAAGTCTTATATTAAGATCTGATTTATCGATAATAATAAGAACAACCTACAATGCATATTTATTTCAAGCCAAAGATGAGATGGATTTCGAACCGAAGATGATCAGGGCGCATAATTTTCAACCTTGAAACTTTTTTATACTAATCATCAATAACAAGCTAATTCGCCGGCCGGTATCGGCGATTGGTTCTTGTTTTAATGTAACTATTACGTCTGTTGTAGACACACAATCTTGCGTTGTAGGTAGGACGCATCGAGTTGGCCTCGGCGGACCAAAAGCAGTATCACTGTCACTGGGTAAGTGTGTCAGTGTGCCAGTAGGACGCGCGTCATCCGCGACCATGCCCTCCCCTCCCGCTATACTCGACTCCCGCCCTCTGTGATCTCCCTTCCCTCTCCCCTCTCGAACCAAGGTCCTGAGAATCTAGAGCTGATTGCATTAGACCAAAGTATTTTCTATTCTAACATAAAGGGGCATATTATAAATACTTATTTATGTATTTAATCTGGACTGTTGTGATTTCACACGCGACTCCGTTTCAGTTGCTTTTATTTGTATTGATAACGAAACTAAACACAACAACGTACTTAGCCTTGATTGATAAAAATTTGTTGTCATATAAGTATTTTTATTTCATCATTCTTATCTGACTAGCTCTATGTTAAATACTCAGCCGTAGTAAATGTGTGTACGGGTGACGTCACTCGAGCCTCTAACGACGGAACTGGAGAGAATAAATTTCCGTGAAAATAGATTGCCTGCCTACAGCAAGCAATGCACGTTGCGAGGGGAACGGATATTGCTATCTGTTCGTATTGTCTCTCCACGTAGATTACAATGTAGTTTTCATTTTTAATTGCCGTTTCCCCGTCCCGTTTCCTTGGGACGTACGTGTAGCGTTTATTTTAGTTTGTAACGACTACGAAATATCCGCTTAGTTAGTAACATTTGCTGCCGCCATAATGAATTCATATCCACTGCCTACACTAGCTTACATATAATGTTACTAACTTATTAAATATTATGTTAATTGTTTACATTTGTTAAATAACTCTTAACAATTCATTACTATGTATATAAGTAACTCAAATATAAAACCGAGCATAAGGACCCATCGTTATTCTTTATAACGGCCTGGTTTTCACTGGTGGTTTCACTGCCTAAATTGATTTAAGAGACGAGTTGATCTAAAATATTAACATGTTTAGCATACCAACTGGCTTTAGAGTGAAGCCTTTTTTTAAGTGAACGGGTTTGACTACAGACTGTCAAGTTTATGGTGACAGCTAGTCAGATGAGCAATAGAAGCATTCTAGGTGGCATCAAGATAATTTCATTCATCGGAATCTCAAAGCTCATTACAGGGATTCGAACTCAGGTCGAACTTTTGCTTATTTTTGTAACCTTTATTAATACAGCTATGCTCTTATTGGTGGTAGCGAGATGTTAAATAGCCTAAAGCCTGCCTCGATTATTGTTCTATAATAAATATTTTTTGAAATCCAACTGGTAGTTCCTATGATGAACACGTTCAAACAAATTATTATTATTATATTTTATTTCATTAAAACTGACTGAAAACAAATAAAATATTAATTTTTCGAAATAAGTATTGTAAAGATTGTAGTGACAGGTTTTATAGTCTATAGAAATTGTTGAACTATTCGTAAATAAAATCGTCATTTAAATCAGTGAAAACGTTGAGAGGATAAATATTATTGTATTCATATGTATGGGCACAATTTAAAAATAATATTTCACTGTTTAAATTGTTCAGCGTTACAATTAACCCATAGGTGTACCGGAGTGTTTCAGAAGGGTATGATGATGTGTCAATTTGGTGATCACCGGTAGCTAGCGATTATGTAATAATATTTAACAATTTATTTTAATTAATTAGTAATTATATTTTAGTTGAGTTAATATTAATTTAATAATTACAATAATTTTAGTTTAATTTAATAATTATTTTAAGAACGTTTGTGATGTTGTTAATCGGGACGGGTGACATTCACTTACTACAAATCTAACACACTATTTCTCTATTCGTAACAATCGACTGGATAGACGATTTATTTTAATTTAATAATAATTAGTGTGTCATGATGTCACGCTGGTTATAAATTGAACAGGAAGTAACTAAGAAACTTAGTAGTAGGATACGATGATTAATATACGAACGCGGATGTTGTCGGTACTCCGTGCTGAAAAATGTTGTTACGGTATACTAACTTCGTCTATCAATTTCCTCTTATCTTGACCCTTAGAAACAATTAAAAGTCATATAATTGCTTTATAGTATGCCAGCACAGTTAATGCAGTGTGTAATATGACTAGCTGTTCCCGCGAATTCGTTCAGGTGGAAGTATAAATTATTTAATAATTTTTGCCCGTTTTCGTAACTTTTTTCAATACAGCTTTACTAGTATTGGTGGTAACGTGATATTAAATAGCTAAAAGCATTTCTTAATATTTGCTCTATGAAATACAAAAATAATATTTGACATTTATAGTTGAACATTTTTTAGTGTATTGGTGTATATATTGGTAATATGTAGGAATGCCGCGTCATGGGACGAGAGTTCGAATCCAACCACCTATAATGAGCTTGAGCTTTCAACGAAGGGAAATATCGTGAGGAAACAATAGTATGGTGGTAGTGCTTTTTCTGATGCTCGCTTGGCTAGCTACCACCCTCAAGTTGAAAATCTGCCACCAAATACCAATAGATGTGTTCCGGCAGTTGCACTTGAGAATTAGTCCCTCCTAAATAAAAGCCGGCAACGCCCTCGCGATTCCCCTGGTCTTGTGGATGTTCATGGGCGGCGGTGATTACTTACCTTCAGCATAAGCATGTGTCAGTTCTGCTGTACGACGGTAGTTTATACTTTAGTACAATTTTTAATATGAAAGATGCGCAAGGTACGTTGCGTAGAAAAACGTAACGCTTTTTAGGTAAACCACATCGGGGGATTATATAATAAAATGATTTTATGATCACGCGTAGTTGACGGGAACCACGCGAAGTCGACGGTACTAGCTAGCCCTATCAGTAGTAGGTAATATAGTTAATATATAAATAAATAGCAAACAATTCAGGAGGACCTTTTCTCATCTGTTTGGTAACCGATTTTCTGTTGTTTTTAGTTTATCAATTATTGATGAACTTTAGTTTGCTAAATATTTTCACCTTTACAAGAACGTCCTCAAATTCTCAGTGACGATTACTATCGAATGTCAATCATAGTAATTGTCAACATTCACAACGTGCAGTAATTTCCCCCCTTTGGTATGTAACAAAGTTGTTTTTATAAAGAGTACTATACTAAATTGTTAACATCGCGCGGTCTTACGTTCTATATTACGTCCAATCGCCGAACACGACAGCCGTTCTTTTTCATTATTGAATCGCTTCTCGTGACTAACACGTCCAAGGACAATTTCAATCGTTTCTAAAATAAATTTAAACGAACCTGTAATTAATAATTATTGCCTGAAAAACCACTCGATAATTGTTTAGATATTTACAGATCTAACCGTCGGATGCATGATTTATTTTATTTTCAGTGCAAACGTTTAAAATGCATTCAAGGGTTAAGTTACAGAAATACGTTAAAATCATTATATTCTAAAGTAATTATGACTGTTATAAACGTGTATAATATGAGAGAGTACGGGCCATCGAGCCACACATATGAAGAGGTAACATATCTCTTAACTCAGTACTTCTTCAGCGGTAATCTGTAAAACTTTTCTTACCTACCTCATCTATTTCTCTGGTACACCCTTGCTCGGATGTCAGTAAGTATGAGTTTTCAGTTTAAATTGATTATAGATAGCTGTAAGCTGCAGTTTAGTTCCGATCTTCTGGAAAGAATCATTCGAGCTTGCTGTACACGCGATTCAGTGTATACATCGTATTGTATTTTTTTTGTTTTATTAGTCACAATAATAGACCACAAATATATATATACACCTATCAGTACCAATGCCTATCGTTATACGGTTAGCTCAGTTCGAAGCACGGAGAAGCTAGATTTCCGATAGCAGCTCAAGATGAGGTTGGGCCACTTATACATCCTTGCGTTATTTGCCATTTTAGCTGACACCCTTCTGCACTCGCCACAGATTGTAGTGAAGCTCAAAAGATCCGCTAGGCCAACAGTCTTATCTACGTCCAAGCAAAAAACATAATTTATAATTAGGCAGGCTTCAGGCAGGCGTCACCCCAGGAAGGCGACAGCCGACCGTGGGGTTTTATTAAGTATTCCCGGCGCTTAACGCTGAGTGAGTCCTACGTACCCTTCTCAGTCCGCCCCGGCTGGGAGGAGATGCATAAATACATTTCTCCACGTAAAAAGGCTTCATGTCTATTTTATTAACTTGTAATTGTAAAGAATATAAACATTAAGTGCTTCTTCAGACTTGCTAACGTTTGTACGTAACTGAAACAAACTGTATATCGTCTAAGTCAATTCTAGGGTTGTGTACAAATAAATAGAAACTAAATACTCAGAGCTGCGACGGTGCAAGCGTACCTGCAAGGTCTTTGCCGTAGGCGGGTCTAACCTTGCCGTACTCCTTTACTATATAAACCAATAAATTCAATTTTTGAACTCGGCCACGCGGATTGCTGTAGGTTTGAATCTCACTAGAGAATTATTTGCCCGATATACAAATATTTATTTGGAGTTCTTGTCTTACTTTTGTATTTTTTAATTATATATTAGCGAGACTATCGAACAGTATCTCATTATAGGTGATAAAGTCCCCCATGACCAGTTTCTCTTAGTACAAGTGCTTTTATATACAAGAACAAACAAAATATGTTATAAGCCTGATAAATATTTTTTACTTATAATCTTAGTAAATATGTTTTATATATAATTAATATAAATTTGATTAGAAGCATAGACGGTTTATTCAGGCATGTGACTGTTAGTTTTGCCTCGGTCCTAAAGGGGTTGAATTTACATTTCAGTTTAACTAGTAATTTATTGATACAATCTCTATAGTCGGTACAGTCTAAGATACGTTGATTAATTTTTTCTTAATACCGATGATTATCTTTTAACATCAAGAACAGATTGAAATTGGTGGTAGTTTGAAATAAATAAATTGATGGTAGTAACCCTGGTGTATGAATTACTTCTTAATTATACTTTACTAGATGATACTTTACTGTACAGTACATAGATTTTAATTCAAATATCATTTGAATCAGTATTGGTAAAGCTTATGGTACTAAAATCGGATAATTATTATTCTTCTACTCTATCGGCTGCGTTTTCAGTATTTACCGTTTTACATACATATCATTTTATACAATATGCCGCCGACATTCTTAATAACTTCATTCTTATCTTGTCCATTAACCACGTCATGTTTTTTGCAACTTTTTAACCCCCACATCCCCTGCGATGATACGAAGTAAGGTTGTAGACTAAACAATATCACGTGTATTATTTGAAGAACAGCGTCTTAAGTGTTTTCAGGGAATTATAGGGCGGTACCCGTTAGTGACGCCGTGGAGGGCGGGAAAATTGTTGCCTGGCAACTGTGCGGTGTGTCGATTCAAGGTCACGCGCCGCCTTTCGGTTTAGAAATCGCGTGAAAGAACTAATACATGTAATTTCTCACTGTACCATCCCTCCTGTGGTATTTCGTGATTTCTCCGAAGTTCCTCCCCCAATTTCCAGCCTCACGAGATTAACTTTCTCAGAAGATTTCAAATTTGGCTTAAAATATTAATTTAAGAACTCTTTTAAACCTTATTGTTCTAATGCAGTTATGTTACCATGTTTGGCATTCATTAGAATTCGCATAAAGAATACTAAATAATGCCCCCGTCTTCGTTCTCATTTTCCCTTTCAACCGCGCGTGATTGTATAAAATCCGTTTGTAGTGTGTGTCTACGTTGTGAGAGGAATATATATGGCAAATTTCAAGTCGATCGTTAGGTGCATTTGGAGATGCAGTGATCAGTGAGTCGGTGGTAAATAGCTTATGACCCCCGCCAACAAGTGCATCGCAGTACAGTTACTTATTTACCACCACGCCTGTTAAATGGATGCCATACACATAAACTGCTTAATAGACTTCAATAAAAAAATTGAAAACGTGCATTACCTTTTTTGCGGATAAATACATTTAGGCATTCCCGCCCTGATGGGCTTGAAGGTATGTATGGAAGTCACCTGGCGGCTCACAGCGCCCGGAATACCTACTAAAACCACACATCTCCGAATCGCCTATAGGGCTAGGGAGCAGGATCTTTGTCAACATTGTCTCTGCTCCCCGGCAGGCGCTGGCCCCTCAAGTGGGATCCCTCCTACGTAATTTATTTATTTATTTATAGAGGTTCTCGTCCTCGCAGCTCCGGCGGTTAAGCAAAACCCCTCGGTCACTGCTCACAGCTTAGCAGCACATCGACACCCGGGTTGTACTACCTGGAGGTACCCTGACTACGCACCCCAAATGTGATTGAGTTATACTAATAGATATTTAAAACCGTAATAAGCATTGGGAATTATACTTATGTCGTACTATTCAAGCTTGGGTGCAAAACCGAACCGTGACTTCTTGGCTCAATAGTAGATTGGTCATGTAAATATACCACGAGAACTGTGGCTACGTCAATGAAACCACCTTTATGTAAAAATACGTGATTGTAATTTTTGTACGGATGCATAATTATAATGTTGCGTATTACTTTCATACCCGCACCGGTCGGTGCCGACCTTGTCAGATCGACAGAGCTTCCACGTATTTAATAAACGAATCGTTTAAAGATTTCGTACGTGCTTTCATCGATCGTTGTTTACCGATATTAGTCTTTAAATAAACATCGAAGGGTGTAAATAATTTTATTGAGTTTCATTCGAAAGTTTACAATACAATACATTCGTAGAACTCGACGAAATGATAAACAAATCCACAATTACTATAACATATATCATTAATACCGGGAACTAATTTGAAATTGTAACAATAACTACATTCCGTTGAACCATACGTGAAATATATAAATTTGGTCTACGGCTCTGGTTCCCAACCCATGGTCTATGCCCATTCCTATGATGTAACACTAATAGTGTAATAATATCCCATAAAATAATTGTCACCATTAAACTATAATTCCAGGTACAACTTTTCTAAGAAGTACTATTAGTCCTAACACCCTAATTGTTTTTAATTAATTGCAAATTAGATTTTTATCGCTTTGCAAATAAATTATGATACTGGTTATTACTGCGACAGAAAATCAGAGAAGAAGTCGCATTATATCAGCACATAAAAAATGTGAATTGATTTGTGGTGTCAACCATCCTTTACCATAAGTGTACAGTCTGTAGTGATGCCTCATATTATTCTATGTGGTGAATGGCCAAAAAAGTGTGGTGCCGACTAGTTTAAATGTCTTATAATGGTTTTTTCAGTGTATGAGCTGTGTTCACTCTTGTAAGACAGACACACCACATATTCATTTAAATGTGTATATTCTCATAAATGTATGAGTTAATTTGGGAATTAAAAAAATAGCTGGGCAGTGCAGCACTACGCTGGTGTTTGTAAGACCGCGTTGCTAAGGAGAGTGCAAGTGAAAATCGATAGACTTTATTTTTCTCTAAAACCTTGTGATCGGTCGGAAAAACGGTTGAGAAACACTGATTCACGGTGATTCTAAGAATACACTGTTCCAGGTCTTTCTAACTAAAGATTTGTAGTAATTAAACATCACAATAATATCTTTATTAAATTATACTTCGTTATCCATATGAAAATATATTCAATTGATACTGCTCAATTATAAATATTATACACGCGAACACGCATACATAAAACACGCACGCAAACATTTGTAACTTTTGTCTTTACCTAAGTTAATTGTTTGTATATATTTGTAAGCTTGTTATCTATTCGTCCCTTTTTTTATTTACTTGGTGGAAATATATAGTTACGTATTGCATATAAGAAGGATATTTGGGGAAGCGACCCTGCAATGCCCCTAGATACGTAGATATCCCCTTTTTAGAGATCAGGAACTACTTTCGTAATACTTCTAGTCTATGAAAAGCTTCCTTTCACCATTCATTCGATTGTCATAAAATTTTCGTTAGTTGTTCAAAACATTTATTTTGTCCTAGACCTTGCAATGCATGTCGAACACAGCCAGTATTACATAAGTACAATCTAAATTCATAATTAGCTGAATAGTTTAGTACTTCTGATGGGGTATTTTATCGGAACAAAAACTATCTTATTTGGCAAGTTGGGCCAAGAAATAATATGCATGCAATATTTGAACGGATTCCGAGAGCATTGTGGATTTTTATACATAAACATAAACTGTTGTTGTTAAATAAAACATTGAATTCTATTGTATTATACATAAATATAAATGTATAATATACTAACTGACCTGGCACACCTTATTCTGCCTTATTGAATAGTCAATCACATCAACTACAGCGACATCTATCGCGTTACGATCACTTATGAAGAAAAAAATTATTCTCTCTCAAGTTAGATCAAACTGCATACAGTGTGCAAAATTCACTTAAAATCGGTTCAGTAGTTCTAATTTAGGAGTTCACCGCGAACAATCATCGTGACACAAAATTTTTAAATATAAAGGATGGACATCGGGCACGCATGACGTTAGTAGAAGGAATCGTAGAAATGGGACGAACCGAGCTAGTGATGTGACAGTGATTTAGTAAAAGGTGCTTCTGTCTGCCTTTATTTCAAAATTAACGGATACTTGTACTTGTATATGGAGTTATATTAAAAAAAACAGCTAGCACTAATTTTTCGAAATGGGTTTTTATTATTAAAATTATTGTCATTTGTATCAATTTTGAGTTTTTTTTTACATTTTATCCATATTATGCGAAAAAAAATTGTTCATCTATATTTGTAATTCGGTGTATTTAGAATTATTGAGTGTACTGTTTTAGAAAAAGTAAAAAAGATATATTATTGGAGTAAACTTTGGTTCTATACTATTTATATGAATTATCCCTCATATGAATAATCCACGATCGGCTACAAACAATTGAAAATACTGTAATAAAATTTCAAAGTTCGCTAACGTACAACAAACAATAGTTTGAATAATTTAACCTAATTTTTATAAATAACGTAGCTTCGATTGAAGTGTGCAAACAGATGATTGTTCAATAGAAACAAAAGGTCTGCGTATAATTTACCTGATTCGATTCGTAACGCAATAACGAATACCTAATAGTTTTATTACTAATATGTGTTATATTACACTCTCATAAACTAAGCAAGTATTTTACGATGGTTTGTTTTGATCGTTAATCCTGTTTTTGTATTAGTTCGTCGAAAGACGTTGGTTCAATGTAGGTGCATACATTGGCTGATTCCGAACGTTCCGACGTGATGGCTATTCCACCATTTGTACAGTTTCACTTATTAAGTTACCAACAAATTATATCTATATATAAAAAAATATTCGTGTGAAGTTGTTTGTCCGGGATGAACTCCTAAACTAAACCTAAACCTAAACCGATTTTAATTCAATTATGCATTCTGTGTTGCAAATTGATCAACCTTGAGAGTCAGGATACTTTTCATCTTGGTAAGTGATCATAACACGATAGATGATGCTGTAGTCGATGTCACTGACTACTCGAAAAGGCAGAACAAGGTCTGCCAGGTCAGCTAGTCTTATACATATAAATCTATAAGAAAGATCTAAGCAACGATGTGGCTCAAGATGGTAGACACACTTTGCCTAGTGGAGAGATTGACTGTCAAGTGCAACTGCGGGACACACGTATAGGTCATTTGCTGCAGATCTGCATCTTGAGAGTGGTAGCTAGCCAGGTCGAAGGAGCCCAACCACCATGCAAATGATTTAAACTGAATGGTTTCCTTATAAAGTATCTTTGGATAAATATTATATTGCTGGTTGTAGCTTCGTCATGATAATGTGCAACATATTTGCACAAGTCAGCCAGTCTATGTATACGTACAGTTTTGTGTGGATGTTTATTTTCTTTTTACTTGATACATAGGCTATACATTTCCACTTGCAACCGGTGCCCTTAACAAGAGAATTCGCACGAAATCGCAAAGCAATAGCAGATATACTTACTTAGCGAGAGAATGGCAAATTAATACTGTGGGCTCACCGTAATGTATAGATGATACAGCAATCTTAATTTGCGGTTTTGAAGCTGATATTTAGCTAACTCTATTATCGTTGAGCTTTTGTGATTCTATAAATATGAATCTTGTAAATATAATTTTTCCTATGATATTGGGTCCTTCGAAAGAAGCGTGTAGAGATACATAAGCAGGCCAGAATAACAGCGGTGACTGGCAGTGAATTTTGTTCATTGTCAGTCGTCGGTAATCTGTATAGTATGGTACTTAACACCAGGTTCAGTGCAGTCACTTTGCTGCACAACATAAAAAAGGAGGTTTTTCAAATTCTATAAAATGAATACTATATAATTAAAATAAAACTCACATGTTGTTAGGAGTACATAATCTCTGTATCTTAATCCGTTAAAGTTAAAGTGAAAA
Source organism: Actias luna (assembly GCA_039707435.1). Lineage (NCBI taxonomy): Eukaryota > Metazoa > Arthropoda > Insecta > Lepidoptera > Saturniidae > Actias > Actias luna. The sequence goes on along the minus strand of JAZHAC010000001.1, from coordinate 17,371,798 downwards.
AGTTATATTGGCAAGAAAGAAAATATTTTTTTATTAAATTTCAACCTACCTTTTTTTTGAACGCCAAACATTACATCATGTGCATCCAAATAAGGGTGCATCCGCATTAGCGACTTTTGAAGTTTTAGTGCTATAGATATCTTAAAAGAGTTTAATGCCATAAATAAAATTGTGTTGCGTTATAAATGATAGATTACGAAAAGTTTTGATTGATTTTAGGAGCTACAGAAAGCGATACATTTTATTAATCGCTTTAAGTGACATGATTAAATGTATACTGAAATGGATATCCTTGCTTCGTAATTTCCGTCTCGGAGATCGCTAAAGGTCAAAGCGTGTAAGTCGATTGTATTATCATACAACTTACATTTTATCATAGCATTTACATTTTTTCTTACTCCGATTCAGTACACTTAATGCTGAGGATCAGGACTCCGTGCATTGATTTTTAAACGATGCTTCTCAGGACTATGCTGGTTGGTAACTCTAGTTGTTCCATCACCAAACAACCATTAATCATACAATCATGGCGAATTATTATTACAATATAGTTACAAAACCATTTTCTAAACTAAAAACTGCTGTTAAAATATATCGGTAAACGAGTAATAACAATCTAATAAACATGGAAATTAATTCACGCTCATTAATTCAAGATTATTATAAAAGATCGATTCTTGAAGCCCAAGGATTTTAATATATTATAATAAACTTGAGAGCCGCAATGCCTTCACAATTTCTAGAATAGCGACGTGGGCGGCGAATGCTTACGTTTCTTTTCCATTTCGAAGGTTGCATTTATTATGCAATCATCGAGTCGGATGTGCAAGCGGAATAATTTTAAAACAAAGGATTACTATAATTTCACATTTATAGTTTAGTTATGCGTATATTGTAGAAGCGAAAGGGGATTGTTTTCAGCGAAGATGCGAATTTTAAGATAGATGTATGGCACTAGAACAGGTTAAATTAGGAATGAATAATACATTAAGTTAATTATATTTATGGACGGACAATGTCTGTTGTATTTAATAACACCGTGAATATTATGGAGACGCTATTTAGGTGGCTGAAAGACGAGAAGCAGTAGAAGATTCTTTCAAAATGAGACTTAATGTATTTTTAAATATTATTATCAATTTTAGTGAACGTTATAGTAAGCTATAGAAGTGGATATTAAAAAATGTCCTAACATTATGTTATTCGTCACCACTACGTTTGCCTTCACTAAAAGCTCGGGCTCGTAAGTTTTAAATCCATATCGATCGACTAACACAGAGCTACCATAATTTTAAAGACTTGTACACGAATTTCTTTTTAATTTATTAGATAAAAAAGATCCGTTGAGTAAAATTAAACACATGAATTAAAATAATGATTTAAAAAGAGTCCAAATATATAGTATAATTTACAGCATCTTTACCAATTGTATACAACTCGTTATTATTTAGATATTATTATCAGCAACTACTAGTTAGCCTAAAAGGCTTTCTCATCAGAAGTATCTCAAAATTAGTTATATTTTACTCGTAGAGAATGGACTTTTATCCGCGTAATTTGTGAGTAATTACTGCCTTTCCTAAATATAATTTATTAACGTGCTTCGTATATTGTAATTACAACCGGTAGCTTATTCGAGTCCCGCGTTAATATATATTTCTTTAATGTATTCACTTTACCAAAATGATAACTCCACTCTCCTCGGGTATGTTGTCAGCTATCCTCACTAGAATAACTTACGGAACTGGCGAAGTACGAAATATAAAGTACTTTATCCAATGCCATATTCGGATTTAAGTTAATTTTCGATAAATGGGCGGACGGATATAAAAGTAGAGATGGACGGAAGAAGGAGTACACGTAGTGTGTGAAAAATGATATATGTATCAAAGATGTTAATACTAAAAGGAGTGTAGAAAGTAGATGATAGGGATTTTTTTAAGACGACCCTGTTTAGATAGAGTGTACGAAGAAGTAGAAAGAATATCTTACATGGAATATCATAGCATCCCACTACAAAGTAAATAATATAATACAAAAAACATTTACAATATGTAATTATTCATTAGTAGTATACACGCCTATGAGGTTCTTGAATGTATAAAGATTTATTTAAATTTATTATAATGAAATATATATTGAAAATTTATTCAGACATTTAAGCAAGTATGTCAAAATAACTGGTGCCTCCGACTTCGTTCGCGTTTTTCCGTCCACCGTGCGTGATCACCATCTATCTGTTCTTAGTGGGTATCTATATCATGAAAGAGATATCCTTTCCAAATTTTAAATCTATAGGTCTGATAGATTCGGAGATATCGTGATAAGTCAGTCAGCGGTATATCGTCTATCTTTATGTATAAAACTCTAGTGTACCTCTGTTAGTGATCGTGTAACTTCTAAACGAGCTGACTGAAAGAAGAATAAATTATGTAATATATTCATTTTTATGAGACTATAGGTCATAGCTACTCCATGATATGATAGATAGCGCTGTGTTGAGTTATAATTGCCGAAACAGGCAGAGCAACTTCTGCCAACGAATATATATATAGATCTCTTACGCTTAATAAAAGAAAAAACATTGAATCGATACGAACCAAATAGTTGCTATTTGTAATACTCTCTGTGGATATTATTAGAAACGTATTCTAGATACGTAATTATTGTGAACGTTTTTACATTCTGTATCAGTACATACGACTGTGCCCTTTGGCGAAATTGAATTTCAATTTATCTTCGTAAGTGGGACACGGCACCCGCGCATGTTGCAATCCGTTTACGAATGAATGTTTCGCGGAGACATCGCACACTACACGACGCCAAGCAAATCCTTTGTTTTCGGTATATTTATTATATTCTACATCTTTATATACAAGGCTATCTTTAACCCTGGACATCTAAAAAAATTTATCTTGTTCGAACTTCTTTGCATATGCTCCTTAATAATAATAAATCTCAGAGGGAACAGATATATGCAATGTTTGCACATTGCAATAAATGTCATAGTTCAACTTCATACATGGAATCTAAATGTAGGTTCCCTCGCAAATGATCCCATCGAAGTACAGTTAAAGGATAATACCTAGCATAATTATGATGCATGTTGTTTACCATAGGTTACAATGATACCTTACCACCAGGCAGACTGCATACTTCTTTGCCACAGCATTATATAAAAACGTATGGATGAACAGTTAACTAAGTAGCGAACGATTGTATATACCAAAAATGAAGACCAAGACTGTATTCATAACCTTAATGCGTTTACAGTTTTTTAATTGCAATGACGATAGTGTGACGGTAAAGGAACATAATAGGGAAATCTAAACTCTTCTGATACATTATTTTGTGGATACTATACAGAATCCTATGATTCTCGGTGTTCCTCGCGGACGACCTTTGACAGGCAGTGGAATATTTTAATGCTGGTATTATTAGTTCATTAAATAGACAAGTTGATTTCTTGGCAGACTCCTGATATGTCATGTGACTGGGTGTTTAATTCATAAACTTATGTATGTTATCTGATACCGTTTTACGAGTATCGATTAACCCCGGCTTCGCACGAGAACACTAATTATTTATAAACGTACTAGCTTTTTGCTGCGGCTTAGCTCGCGTGAATATTGATTTAGTCAATAAAATCGGATGAAGCAATAAAAAGTTTCATACAATTTGTATCTCACTTCAAATAAGTTTTTCACGAGAAAAGTAGCCTATCACCGTCTCTAAGGTCTCATATATCTCTATACCCAAAATTAATCGTAATCTGTTTTGAGGTTTAGGCATGAAAGCGTAACAAACAAATAAACAAACTCACTTTCTCATTTATAATATTCGTAAGAATGCCGTAAAAAAATCCGTTGTATCAATAGTTACCAAACTTCAAACTACCGCCCGTTAAACTAACCCAACTGTTTGGAGTCTTGGAGCTGAAATTTGTTTTAATGCGCTAATATCAGGAACTACCAGAAGCTTGGAAAAGGTTATTTTAGCATTTGGCAGACCAATTATAGAGGAAGGTTATAGGCTATATACTACATGCTGAGCCACTTAGGAGCCGAACGATAAGAAAAAAAAAACGTAAAGCGCGGGAGAGCGATGCGATGCAATTGTTACAATGAGTCAATAAAAGCGGGCAGTCGCTCGATGTAATCTGAGCAATAATAAGAAGAACCGAACTGTGTATGTCTATAGGATATTAGTACTAACTTAGGCTACGTTACGGAGTATGAGAGCCAGTCCCTCCTATAAAGGCCGGCAACGCACCTGTGATTCCTCATGTGTTGTGGGTGTCCATGGATGGCGTTGATCACTTACCGTCAGGAGACGCGCCTGCTCGTTTGCCCGTTTAAAAAAAAATCATAAAAAGCTTTGAAATGAATATCACTAATAGTTGAGCCCGCGACTCCGTTAGTTAATTTTAATATTTTTGCACGTTTTTGTACCTTTTATCAATGCAGCTTTGCTCTTATTGGGGGTAGCGTAATGTTAAATACTCTAACGTCTTCTTCAATAATTGCTCTATCAGATATGAAATATTTTTTGCAATCCGACTGGTCCTAAGATTAGCGTATTCAAACAAGCTTCCCTTTATAATAAAAATCTACATAAAATAGAAAATATTTTAATATCATAGCAAAATTCTTAGGTGACAAAGACTGATGTCAATTTAAAATAATAGCATTGGTCATGAGTTTTGAGTTAGCACGGAATCACCCTGAAAAATTCTTACATAGGAGTCATCGCTTTGTTAGGATCCATAAAAATATCATCAGAAGAGACTCTACTCACTTATTACTCGCAATAACGATCTTCAAGAAAGAGGGTTAGTTATTAAAAAAAAGAGGACTAGAAGTTTGCCAAGTTCTATTGTTAACATGTAAAAAGAACGTATGTAGCTGCTAGTGTGGAATAAATATACTGTCCCTTTATCAACTGTAGTTGGCGTCGATTATAACATAGCCGTAATATGGGCACCTTTTAGGAAAATCATCCGTTTCCGTTGTTTTCTTACCGGCTCGTAGCGCAGCACAGCGCCGCGCCGCGCTGAGCCGAGCCGCGCCGTTTCTACAAACAACCTTGTGCCACTTCCACATGTGCTGTTTATTCGTGTCCGGCTGAACATTTCGTATTAATCAGTATTTATTGATTCATGAACTACATCAGAAATGAAGACGCAATAACTGCTGATTTCAGTTTCGCATCTGAATTAACCGAAGTTCTTGATAGAGGAGGTTATCTTTTTCTAAATGCTACTAAATGGACTTAACAAACGTTGAATTATTTATACCCGTATAGAGAATTTACAGAGTAAAAAGCTTTTGTGAGTGAAAATAAATAAATACGATGTATCAATAATGTAAGAAGCTTAAGGAGATATTCTTGTGATAGTTCAATGGAGGCTTGTTGAGTAAATTTTATACAAGATTTAAGAGAATTTTTCAATTGACAAAAAGAAATATGTCTATCATATCTATATCTATGTAGGATCAAATAATAGATCAACGAAATGCAACATAGATTTTATTATATTATTTCCGTGTACTTAATTTTATCTTTGTTCTGTATGTCGAGTATGATAGTGGATAAGAAATGCTAATATAATATATATACATATTTAGAAAAAAAAATATTCTATCTACTAACAAAACACTACATTTTCCTAAAAAATCTCTAAAGGGCTACTATTAACCTATCTACATTTATCGTTATGATCGGATGGCGTCCGATTAAGTTTGTATGATAGTGGAACGCTGTCAACATGTTCTGAATAATTACATACGATGCATATCTCCATAAATGTATCGAATATCATATGTTTTTATTACATAAACTATATGTTACAATGTTTTAATGGAGTATCTATATTATATTAGGTTCTTACCACAATTTCACCTTATTGTCGCCTCGGCTCGTAGTACTTATTAATTCTATTCACCAGTGGTTACATTTTATAGTGCAAGGTTTTTATGCAACTACAGTTTTACTGACTTAGCTGACTAGATTTATTAAAACTTTTAAACTAGAGATTTTTACATAGCATTGCGGTAAAGTTATTGCACTCAGCCTTATGGTAACAATAGTACGATCCCAAATTAACAGTAACTTCCACTAGATTCCGGTGGGATCAGCCATCTGATCAATTCAGTCAATCCTGCAAGAGGAGAATAAGTAAAATTATTGTTATGTGTTTATCTTCACATGTATACTACTCAGGTGCAGATTTCTGTCAACTCGCTTGACTAGTGGATATACGGTAATATTGCGAGAGTTAAACAGTATCCTGGTAATATGCCGAACGGATGACGAGGACATGGGATTCAGCCGATGAGACGCACGACTAAATACTTAACGAAAATACATCACAACGATCCGCATTCTATCTTATTAGCAAGGACAGATTTCCAACTGCTTCATGCCAGTGCATTATGACCGCGGTTCCATCGATTGCAAATGCCATACACTCCAACAGCTTAGCAGATTTTTTTGCATAATCGAAAGGTTCCATAGCAGCCAGTACCGACGTCAGTGAACGTAGTACCAAACGGTCCGTTGTCAAGAAACAATTGCATCGCTTACCCGTTATATGTTTTTTTATTTTCACTAACACAAAATAATTGCAATGATTTCTACGAAGCTATTTTTACAATGATCGAGAAATCGAATGTCGCAATGACCGCGTTCTTACTATGCTGACACCGTGATCAAAGAATATGGATTATTACTGGTATACGCCAAATAATATGTATTAGTTCTTAGAAAACTTGACATTCTTTAGTCGACAGTTCAGTATTGTTATTTGAAAAACGCATAAATGAGGTGAAACGGTCGAATAATAAATGGTCGAATAACTAAGATGGGTTAATTTACGCTGAGAATGCCTTTCGATTCGCGGCACTTCAGTGTATATGTTCAATAAAATGTACTCGCTGACGAAAAAGTAAAATAAACAAACCATTTAGAATATTTACAAATTTAGAACGATTACTAGTTAATTGTTTATCAATTGCTATTATTTTTATTTTTATTAATAGTTCTTTCTATTTTTTATGACTGACAGTACTCAGACTTGGTGTATCACACTAACATTATATTGGTTATCCAGAAATAAACAAATGTATATGGATATAGCCATTGCACATTACTCTCTTGCACTTATTTCATTTAGTAATAGTATCGAACAACAGTATATAAAAACGTCTTAATTAATTCCGAACGCTTGAGAAACATTCTCATAAAGTTTGAAGAAACGTATTTTAAAGTTCGCACTCTGTTTATATACTGTGGGCAGGAGTATAAAATGATGTCGGATTTCCCGTGGAACTCCGTATGCATTTAACAAACAGGTCATAAGTTATTATGATTTTCGGTTAGGGTTGTTTTTTGACAGAAAATATGTATCTATAGAAGATGTTGGAAGCATTGCAAGTAGAAATGCCCACTCCCACCAAAGATTAGAAGAAGCGTGAAAGTTGTCTCTGGTCTCAGGAGACATGGGAGTTTGAATGATTGCCGTGGTGCTTTTTAGAAGGTAGTGACGAGTGCTTATAACACCATGAATCTTGACACCGGTTTGAAAAATAACCCAGTCAAAGAAAAGAACCGTCGAGAAAGTCGATCTAGTATATTAACATTTTTATGAATATATTTGGCACAAAAAAGTTGTAATACCTTTACAATAATTTCAGCGTATGCACAGAGTGGTATCAATTCCAGAGATCACTACCGTTCACATATGTATCCATTACATGGCATCAAAACCCCCTTCTCATGGAGCTTGAACTTACTATCCGAGAAATCGGTAATGTGCTTTGGGACTTTGTTATAAACCTATATAACCTATTTACTAAAAAACTGTTACTGGTCTTACGAGACTAAAATATGAGGTAACGAAAGACTGTAGAAGTAAAGGGACTAGAAGCAGTGAGTAGCTGTTCCTGGTCTCTAGCAACAATCGGGAATGTGCGCCCGTCATGGTATATTTTAAGTGTAGTTTGGATGATTCGCAATTCATGAGTTTCTCAACCCTCCTTTTGTGAGAGGAAGTATTTTAATGCATTTTTCAAACAAACAAACAAAACAGTTAAATATTCTTGAACTCTATTTCGACCGCAATGTACAGATAAATCCCAATAATGTACAGATATACCCCAATTAGAGTTATATGTGTACATAATTATTTTTACGATTTCAAATCATTTTTAGTATTCCGAGCAGGTTCTATTCGACTCGGTCCCTATATTAAATTATTCAATACATTTGTATGCATATGATTACAGATACGGATGTACTTCTCTTTTGGATAACAGATAAATTTTATTACAAAATTCTCCTCCTCCACTCCCTTTTTTAATATAAGCAAAATCCATTTAAGGATCTCCTTCCCGCGTCTTCCGGATATGATATGGGTACAAGAGGGGTATATTAGGTGCAGAATCACCAGAGATACCCACTAAAAATCCAAATGTTGTCCCTGCATTGCCCTCTTTCCTTCTTACTACATATTTTGTAAAAACAAAACCATGGAAAGAATCGCAAATACAAGGCAATAAACGTATAAGAAATTTGCCATTTCCAGGCAAATATTTAGGATTATTGCTATTGTTTTTCTTTTGGGGAATACTTATTAAGGGGATCGCAACCGCTTCCGCTTTACTTCGAGTCTTGCCTTCTATATTATCCCTTTTTGAACGTTTTAACCTTTTCCCTAGCAATATGTTGGCTACCTTCTTTTATTATGGCAGATTGCAATGATGCCAGATTTAGGCAATTTCGCCAAGATCAAACGAGAATAGCCAATACAAGTAACGAAACAAATACCCAGACTAAGGACAAATATTTTTATTCATAAACACATTAACAATTATTTTATCGCGAATCAAAAATACCCAGACCAGGAACCGATAGCATATGGCTTTCATCTTTCCGTATCATTCTTCATTTGTTTCTATTTCACCTAAAGCAATGAATGTTAGAGTAATTAAAAAAAGCATATGAATTGCGATCGATAATTCACATTCAGAGGTCGTAAGCAACCGACCGCTGCAACCTATTTCTTATTTATCATTGCGGTTATTGATTACAGGTAGATAGATGTACTTGATGTATTTTTAATGTGTTTAATGATTTTTTTTTAAATATGCGATAGGTTTAGTTGACCTAGTTGACTCCAAAGCTCTAGGGTTGACATATTTTCTTTACGGTTACGTATGCGACCAGCGTGCGTCACTGCTTCGTCACCACGTTAGATTTGTGTGGGTCTACTATATCATACCGACTAGGTAGGGGATACTGGGAGAACTGAAGTATGAAGGCTGCTTCTAATGTTAGGAAACATGGGGGTATTTAACCGTGTGAGTCACAAGATGAGTGTCAACACACCCCACTTTCACCTCCTCAGCTCGGGTAGTGCCTTGAGACATTGGGAGACGAAGTCTTTAAATGGATTACACCATGTCAACAAATTAAAAGGGTTGACATGTTTTATATACGATATTAATAAATATATGTATAGAATCTAAATTCATATGTTTTTCTTACCCATTGAAGTGCGGCAAATGCCTGTAATGTCCAAGACGGGAAGCACAGTATAATCCAAAATCAACAGCGATAACGATGAGCTTTATAATCCACTAGCGGTCGTCCCTGTGCATCCACCTCTTATTATGTATGTTGCGAAAGCAAAATGTTCACAAACGTCGATTTAAGTAAACTACGACCGATATATAATACGACTTTGCTATTTCGATGCTTACATTGAGCGATATTTGCTGTTGATTTGCTTTGCGAATTACGTAATAAGGCTTTCATCAGATATCCAAACGCGATAAGCCAAAGTCGCGACATTATGGGGAATTTATCAACATTTACATGCAACGGTGATCGTCGACTCGATAAAATACAATTCCCCTAAGCGTCGTTTGATTACTGGATCTACGGAATCCGGAATGCGACACGACAAAATATTTGTTTACACTTGGCCTATAGTGGTCACGAACTAACCCTACACAATTATCAACAGTTATCGTTTTCCACCACCCAGCAGGGGATTTGTTCAGTAAACATTTTTTATAGTTTTTGATTTTATCTGAGTGTTTTTAAAACTCATTTAAAACCTTTTTTTTTTGTTATCGTGGAAAAAAATCTGATTCTACTTTTCATGATGTGTAAGCGCAATACGCGGGTAGTTCATACTTGGGTCGTCTGGGATAACTCATTGGACGACGCACCGTTACATACCCACTGAAAAGATCCTTTATCTTATCTTTATTTTACTGAGATATACTAGAGACAACTTTACCATTACTTCTAAAAAGCTCTATATCCCTCTTTAAAATTTTTAATAGTAAAACGGAATATCTTCATCTGGTCATATATAGAACATAGAACAGTATAATGTATTTTAGTAAAAAAAGAAAGCCTCTTTTCTCCTAAAATTATGTTTCTGATTGTCTTGAAATTTGATAAGCCCATTTCTTTCACCTTTTTTTTTATAGTACAGGGGGCAAACGATCTGGAGCATCATCTGACGGTAAGTGATCACTGCCGCCCAGGGACACCCACAAGTCCAGGGGAATCGTAGGTGCGTTGCCGGGCTTTATTGGAGAGACTGGCTCTCAAGTACAACTAACGGAACTCACCTATTAGCATTTGCCGGCAGATTTCCCAATTGAAGGTGGTACCTAGCCAGGCGGGCATTAGAAAAAGTCCTATCACCAAGCTATGGTCAAGATCATTGTAGATGTTTGGATTCGAACTCACATCCCATGACGTAGCGTTCCTAGACACTACCACTGAGCTATCATCGCTTCGGTAATCTCTAAGAATGGATTATAAGATCACACGCGGTCGATAGGAAATAATGTAAACGATCTCGAGGGTACCAACTTGTAAGTATATAATTTTTATTGATACGATGGGTTTCTTGTCACATATTGTTTTGATCCTGTGAAAAATGTTGTTAGTTTTATTTCAAAAACATCATTTGAGGCGATACCCGTATTTTGTTAGCAACATGAGCAAGTGTGAAAACCCACTTCTACATAAGTTGTCAACAAGTTAGCTTAGTACACGCCATTACATAACTTTTAGTTGCCCTGGTAGTTAACTGGCGTTTGAGGGGTTTGCGTACCCCAGTTTGAGAAACTTTGCAGTGCACACAATCTTGTTAGTTGTACTAAGATATAGTTGTATGTATATAGTTGATAGTATGAGATATAGTTATATGTTGTAAAGCTGTGTTCGCCAGGAACTATTTTTTTAATTGTAACACGGCAAAGTGACTATTCTACCTACTGATAATCAGTGCAATTAATAAACAATAACAACATTCAAGAGAAAAACATTTTTTAATCTATTACTAAATCACAGAATCTGAAGATTGTTTAAAAATTTCAGCGAAGATCGGTTCAACCGTTTTGAAGTCCATATGAAACATATATATATATATATATATTTATCTATATTAATTTTCTTAGGAACTAACAGTCAGTTTTCAAAAATCTTTTTGTATTTGACATAGCTTTGTACTATTTTCCATTACGCTACCACTGATAGGAGAAAAACAGTATTGTAATTAGTTTCAAACACCTGCAAAAAGTTATTAAATCAATTTTAGATCCACGCGAACGAAGTCGATGATGCACTTAGTATATATAATGAAAATTCGCTGTCACTTTATTAGTGATGTACAAATATATCTAAACTGGATTTCTTTGATGATTACTGTGAAATAGAGGCTGGTAAATTAGGAAGTGTAAAGGCAAGTAATTAGTTTACCTATTCACGGAAAAGTGGCAAAAAATCGTAATGTTGTTTACCAGTTTTTCCAGCCTAATGAACATCATTGTTAGACCTTCAGCACGCTAGTGAGCTGGGTCCACATCGGTTGAGTATTTTGTAATACCGCTAAAATCGTGGTAACCAGGCCAAGGTTCGTTTTATTTACATGTACGTGTGAAATAGTATTATCATCAGCGACTTATATGTATTCTCGTAGACGCTTGTACTTTGGAACAAACATTCTGTCTCTGATTCGTAGGTACAACTAGGTGTAACGCGGCTTTGGAAGAAGAATGAAAGCTGTCCCCTGTGTTATGTGAATGTTTTTATACCATTAAAACAAAACAGCAGTCATAACATACGGTACTATTTAAAATAACATGGTCTGTAATAGTCGCGATCCAATCACTCCAGTTTATGGCATTAAAGATGCCAGCCATGGTTTTACCATATTCCCATGTTTTTATTAAGTCGCTCTGTTGTATGCCTGTCGGGGTGAAAATGTGTAATTGATTTTAAACTAACTTTCCGATACACTAGATACTTGAAATTTGGACCATAGTTCAGAAGTGGATAACAAGGCATAAAATGTGGATAAAATTATATGTGGTTTTTTTTCGATAATAAAAGTTATAATCGATTTATAACTAACTTCTCAATCACCTATATATGGACCGTTTATTTTGAAAGTGGTGTAAGTCCATTTTCTTTTGTTTCGAGAAAATTAAAGGTTACTATGTTTGTTGATAATGCAATTTCAGTTACCGACCGATTTTAAGTTGTACAAAACATGGGATTTTTTAGAGAAATTAAACACGGACTAGTTATATATAAAAAAATTACATTAAATTAAGCATGAATTACGTGTGATAGCTCATTTTTCTCAAAAATGGACTTACACCACTTTCAAAATAAACTGTCCATATTTTAATATAACTCAAATCTAACTGACAGGTGAACAAAATATGTTAACATTTCATTAATCTAATCTATATAAAAAAATATGTACCATGTTTTTATAACAGACTAAAAATAGAAAATACATAACAGTAAACATGCACTCAATATTTTTCGTTTCTAATTTATTATTTTTTACGTTTTAGTCTGTTATAAAAACATGGTTCATTATTTATTTTATTTTGTTATTATTTATTTCTAAATTCGGTTGCGTAAATAATGTTAAAAAAATGTATGGGAAGTCATTTAAAACGCTAAATCGACTACATATCCTAACACTAAATCCCGTGATCTGAGTGCGTTAAATAGTTTTATTTCAATGAATAATATTCACGTAAACCTAAGAAATCATTATGTAGTTATCTCAGTTCGGTAGCTTACAGTTTAACTAAAAACTTAAGCTATGTTTTATCTTTCTGTAGTGTTAGTATGCTAAAAAATTATCGAAAATTAGGTTTTTAAGCACCAGTCGGAATTCTATAATCAAATACAAAAAATATACGGTGATATACATATGATCGACAGATCAACATGAAAATAGTTTTATCTGCTTTATAGACAAGTAAATTGTCCTGGAACTTGATACGTAGTTCTGTGGTTGAGTTATCGACTACTGGAAACGGTAGAACAACATTTGCTGGGACACCTGATACGGCAATGTACACTACTGTTTAATGTTACTTTATATAGAGACGCATTCGAGTTTCATTTTTTATACGCGTCATACGTTCAGATACGATTCGGGCGCGTGCGAATGCGCCTGCGCGTTTCTTAACCACAACTTCGATAAAGAAGTGGGTCGTCGCCTAATTATGCTTAATGTCGTGCCAAGTTATTCGTATCCCTCCTGATAGGATTTATGTTAATGTATACCGCTGTATTTATTGTATTCAATCGCTTAACATTGTATTTATTCAAGCGCTTACGTTCTGCGCCACGATGGACGGCTTCATTTTAAAATACACATTTTACAGAAACTAGTTGCACAATCCTCGGCCGGTTGTGATGGAAATAAACTTTAACAGATATAGTCTCTTCGAGTTTTCGCTGCGATTACTTCGTCACACGTAAGATTAAAAATGCAATGTCGTAAATTAACAATGACAATGTGACAGACTTATCCTTACTAAAATTATAAATGCGAAAGTGAATGTGTTTGTTTGTTACGCTTCCTTATTATTGTAATGAATTTTAAATATAAATGAGTTCCCTGGAGACGGTGGTAGGATACTTTTTACCTCGAAAAACTTACGGAAAGTGGAGTAACGAGAGGGATAAACTTTGTATGAAACTTTTTACTGCGTCATGCGGTTTTCTTTATACTTTAGAAAATAATTATTGCTTATAATATCGAAGTTTGGGTATATTTATATCTATCAGTATTGACTAATATCCTGAAATAATTAATCTAATAGTATTTGATATAAGAATTATATCTGTATCGATCGACTACCAGAATCGGTTGACAAAATCAATATTAACGCGAGCGGTGCCGCGGGTAAAAGCTATTAATAAAATCAACGTTATATCTTTACTGTTTAAGTTTGGTGTCGTATGAATGCATTTTTATGTTTTTAGCAAACACATGAAAATGATGTGAAGATTATAATAATCTTGTTATTATTCTGAAACAAATCGAGTGGTTAGCTACAAAATTGCACGGATAAAATCATTCTGACCCAGAAAGTAATTTACGAATGTAGGTTACAGGGCCGCTTTGTTGAACTGAGTCTGGGTAGGTCATGTTGACGCATTGCATACGAATAGTGTCTTTTAAGCAATTATAACCACATACGAAACAAAACATTGTGATCTAATTTTAGTTGTAATCATGTGGTAAAATTGTTTTACCTTTTATTTGAAAAGCTATACTGAAACGCAGTAGTGGGTAAGTTGTATATAGTATTCGTTTGCATGGTGGCAGGACTTTTTCTAATACCCGCCTGGGTAGGTACCACCTCAAGTTGAAAATCTGCCACCATATACCTTCCGACAGTTGCACTTGAGAGCCAGTCCCTCCACTACAATTAATGTGTCCGCCATCTTGGGCTACATTGTCACTTAACATCAGGTGAGATTATGGCCATAACGCTAAAACCTTAACTAAAAAAGGAGGATTTGAAATCATGTGAATTGACATGGAGCCCGAACGCACTTTCACCTGAGCCATGATCACTTCAAATATCGCTTTGAAAGACTATATTTATGTACATCCCTTCGTGATGCGTCTCTCAAATACACAGCAGATCACGAGAGGGTGTGTAGCAAGATTTATTAGTTGAAAGAAACCGTCAAATTCCCACTGTGACACCACGGCAAGTTAAGCCCCATATTGATATATGGTAACTTTTAAGACCTATACTGTCCGAGATCAGGGACAGCAATAACACTTTTAGTAAGGTAAAGTAGGGTAAGAGGATTGTCTCTGGCTGGATTGCGGCACCAGTACACCAGTTGAAAGACAATTTGCCTAGAGGTACCAATGTAACACCCATCATAGTGGTACACTTAGGCCGCGTTCCGAAATCGGCCGGCGTACATCCACCAATCAAATACCATTGCGGCATTTGTATTTATCTACAGTCGTCACTGTTTTACCATGGTCCTATATCCTAGGAATCTTATGACTACCCACCCCCCTCCCGTCGTTGTTACAACCGGTCACATTTGTGCGACACCTTCCTCCCTAGTGTGACGTCACATTATTACGATATTACGTTATTAATATTTTCAATTTTACAACAAGTTCTTATTAAACTACAACAGCAAATTAATAGTTAACATTTCGTGATTTATTAATAGATTAAATATATTAGACTAGATTTTACGTGCGGCGTCCATTGCGTTATTATTAGTTTTGTTGACGCAATAAACAATTTCAATAAAGTTTATCCCTCTCTTTACCCCAGTTCCAATAAGGTTTTCGACAGAAAAAATAGCCAATCAGCGTCTCCAGGTTTCCTTACATATCTATACCAAAATTCAACATTATCGATTGAACGATTTATGTGTGAAACAAATACTACTACAAACAAACACACAAACTAACTTTCGCATTTATAATATTAGGGTATTATCATATTTAAGGGTTTTGAAATGTCACACTTCGCGAACCCCCTCCGCCCTTTGGAATTTATAACTTTTCCGCTGCCAGTTGGGAAATGGTACATTCACAAAGAATATAATTCAGAAGTTCTATTTTGATTATCACCAAAAGTTATATGTACTTGCCTATGTTATCTATCAGATTAACTTGTAATAGCCCGAAGCAATGTCGAGGCGACTAGACTGTCGACAGTCTAAACAACAACACCAATCAATTACTAGCTGGTAACCTGAGAATTTGGAATCAGATTGCGTCTGGATGCGTGTTTATAGTATAATAATTTTTTTATAGTTCAGGTTTAGCGTTATAGCCACGATCTCGCCTGATGTTAAGTGACGATGCAACCCAAGACGGTAGACACGATAAACCTAGTGAAGACTGAATCTCAAGTGCAACTGCCGGAACAAATGTATCGGTGTTTGACGCGCAATTTTTATTTTGAAGATTGTAGCTAGACAGGCGGGCATTAGAACAAGCACTACCAACATACTGTGGTCCCAACACGATGTTTTCCTTCACCGAAAGCTTAAGCTCATTGTAGATAGATTCGAACTTACTTCTACTATAGTCTTCTTCCGCAGATGCGATATAAAATGCAAATATAACTTTTTGAAATTCGTTAGAAGATTAGCGCCTTCAAACGAACAAAGTTCTACACTTTATAATATTAATCAAATATGTTTGTGTTATTTTGCATACCTTACCACTATAAATAATAATCCATATTTATATTGGTTGGTATTTATTTTTTATTGCCCAGCAATACTTGATTATGATCAAAGACATATCAACAGTTACATATTACTTCGATATCATGTAAAAGTTTATGAATGTCATTGTATGAGAAGATACCACCATTTACGGGTTGTTCCAAACCACTTCACGATCGAGTTCTTCTGTAAAGGAGTTCTATTAATTGCTGTATCAGCTTACATTACGTAAGTATTTGACGTTAAATAAATAGTAGTTATGAAACTTACAAACGAAACAAGTAGATTTTTATTTAACATAAATAAATAAAATCGTCGCAATATATAGAAAAGTGAAAGTCACAACGAACCGGTGACTTGCTCGTAGTTAACTTATATCGAGGTTTTTTCCTTATTTTATCGACAAAAAAAAAACTGAATCTTTTATCACCTTTTTTTTAAATGGAGTTTTATAATATGTGTATATATGTATATCGTATATATACATACTCTATACATATACGTCTCAGAGTGATGTGAAGTTATATAAACATTCATGAAATATAACATATGATTTAAATAATATCAAAGTATTTTTACATGCATAAAATCAAAATCGCTTAAACTGTCATCATAAATAGACTACCTTAATGTTATGGATAACATAGTCAAGACATTTCGGCGTTGTAAGGTATTTGTCGTTAAATCGAGTGGCGTTAAATAGACTTAACATTGTATATGCTATAATTATAATATATTTAGTACAATAATATTTGAAGTACATATTTATAATGTAGATAAATGCATTATGAAGATTTATATAGTGTTTTTCAATGCAATAATTTAATAACTTTTAAATATGAAGAAAGCTATTTTCCACGTTTTTGTTTCAATTCTAACTATAATTTAAGGCATAAAATGTTTGTTTGACTGTACCTCGACTGTTCGGCTGTTTACCAAGTCAAACATAATTACATTAATTATCAAAAAATTTCTATATATTTTGACATATTTATTCATATATTAAATTAATTAAATTGAACTTGGCTACTAGTGTTCGAGATCCAGTTAAACAAACGTTTCATGACCTAACATACTAAAGAAAAATACTACTAAAAATAATAAAGTAATAAAATAGTACTAAAGTATTATTGGATTATGATGTGACTGATATAAATATTATTAAAAGCCATAATCAAAAGAAAGGAAAGAGAAGAAATATAAATAAAAGTTTCATTTATTGAAATAGAAAATCCTAAGTAAAGTATGGATAAGGAATTTTAAAATGCAATACAAATTTAATAGGTGCTCTAGGTGCATACTATGCATATACCTAACCGTGTCTCCAATACGGTGGCATATTGCGGGTACATAGTATAGATGCGTACTAACTGTTTGCCACGGTAAAGAAATGTATAATTAACATCCACACACCGAATAACTGCAGATCATACTTCAAAAAATTAATAATTTCAACCTTACTATATATACATTAGTAATAGCGGTATTTATTAGACAATACCCAGACATATTTAATCAATATTTCACAAGCGTTCGGCGGTAAAAAAGCTCATATCACCACAACCTAAATACGAAACTTTATAGAAACAGCCTTTCAACAGATCTATAAATAATATGCAATGTTATAATATCTGAGGAAACCTTAAGACAGGACGAGATGTAAACAACTACAAAAATAGACTTAAATCTTACTAATCGATAACAGAATTTATGACCGAGACAACAATGTAGAATATTTCATACGTAAATAAAGAAATTATATATATATATAAATGAATCCCTATTTCCCTTGAAGCAAGAGCGGATGGAACAATTTCGCTAATTATTTTTTTGTTATGTTAATTATTGTCTTATAAAACAAAATATTAAGGAAGTTGAGCAAAATAATAGAAAATTAAAGCATTGCAATTATAAACACTGTGTTTCAATTAAATTGTTTTATCAATTATGCCAATTCTAATTCAATATTCATAGTTAAGACAGGAAAACGTCTGTCGGGTCAGTTAGTATATATATATATAAAGACGTTGGTTGACTAACTCGTTAACTCACAGCCGAAACTACTGAAGCTAGAAACATGAGATTTGGACTGTAGTTTCCTCTTTTAAACTTAGCGACTCATTAATGAGCGATATTTCAAAATGGAACCCTTAAGGAGATAAACGGAGGCAGTAATTTTTTTATAGGACAGAACAAAGAATGTTACATACTGTCTTAAACTTTCGTATAAAGAGTCCTTAATTAAAATAATAAAGACGTTTTGCTTTATAGACACAATCTTTCTTGATGTTAAGTAGAGTGGTCCAAGATAGTGGATACGCTAAACCTAGTGGCCGGGCTTTCTTATGGTAGCTCGGCAAAGTGACTGCACTGTACCTGAAGCTCTAAATTACAACTGCTGGAATACACCTATAAGTATATGGTGGCAGGTTTTTAACTTGAGTGTGATAGCTAGCCAGGTGGACATTAGATAGTTATAAAATAAAAATATAATTAAATGTACCATGTATATAACGGAGTAAAAAGTGTAAAATAAAAGATTGGAAACGAAAAAAATGGGGTGCACGTCTATAGTTATGTATTGCATGTGCCCCATGTTTTACGTTTTCAATCTTTTATTTTACATTTTTAGTCCGTTATAAAAACATTGTACATTACTTGTTTATTATTATTATTTTCTGGTTTTTAGGGTTATGTGAATGAAATTTTGAATTTTTTTTTTCATATGTCAGTAATAGAAAATACATTTATCTGTACGAAGCTATCTCCTCATTTTCGTTTTTCCTTCACCTTTTTCACATTTTCATCCATTGTCATTCACATCTAAGCTATAGTCTAAATTTCAAGTATCTAGCTCATCGGGAAGTTAGTTTAAAATCAGTTCCAAATCCCACACAGACATACATGAAAGCGAGTTAATAAAAAAAGAGGGCGGATTTAAAAATATTGAGTTTTGTAGTTTGTTATAAACTATCGTAATTTTTAAGAAGAATATTATACATTATTGCATAGATATTTATTCATACAACCTATAATTACATATATAAATACAATTATTCTGGAGACAATAATTTAAACTATTAAAACGAATATAAATACTAGCAGGCCTGGTAGAACTTATTCTGCCCTTTCTAGTAATAAATATCTCTATTACAGCGCCACGTATCGCGTTATGGTTACTTATTGAGATTAAAACCATTCTATCATTAAGTTGACCGAAATTACGCACAGTTTACTACAAATTTTATTAAGATCTATTCAGTAGTTTCAAACATATCGCAGACAAACGTGAAACGGACTTGTAATACAATACATAGATGTGCCACGTGCCTATAAGCTATAAACTAGTTAAAAGTTAGAAAAATAAAACGTAATAAAACGAAGGATATATATTGAAACTTACATATAATTTCTCAGTATTACCACGTCTACTTATTTTACCTTTTAATACGACTGAAACGAGAAACACGTCATATTGAGCGTATATAATATTTCTTAGTTAAACAACTTTATGCTCAAGTTTATATTGCGGTATATACGTGGAAGGTTCCAAGGTCGGCTGGAATGTATACGGAACAACTGTCTCTTCGGTATATATATATGCATATATATTTTTTTACGTCTCTTGCACTCATATGATACCCATTACCGGTTCGTTCCGCCGTATTAAAACCCGTTTTAATACGTTCATTGCTACAATCGGAATTGGATTATTTGGAAAACGGACAAGATTCAATTCAAAAGAAAATTAATGTTCGGCTAATAACAATAATACTACTGATAATAATAATATAATATAATATATAGGTTTTAGCGTTATGGCCACAATCATATCCGACGGTAACTGACCATGTGGCACAAGTTGGAGTACACGCTAAGCTTAGTGAAGGAATTTGCTCTCAAAATAGCTTTTTATTCTTGTATCCTTTTACATACCAGCGACCCAATCATCATCGCACGGGAATCACTAATATCTATAGTCAGATGCAAAAAAACTGTTGATCTGATTGCTGGCAAACATCAGAAGATATCCTACTAGGGTAATCTGCAGATTACCTGAAATCAAAATTGCATTTTGATTCATCAAAATTAGTCCGTTCGTTTTCGAGTTCACAGGCAAAATACGATATGATAAAGACAATGAAATGATATATATATATATATATATATATATATATATATATATATATATATATATATATATATATATATATATATATATATATACGTGATAACGCTTTTTTTTATTTAATACTAGCTGACCCAACAAATGTGTAGTTTACTTTGGTTGAATTAAAAAATGAGAGAACGAGGATAAGAGGGTGAAAATATAGGGTTGTATGCAATTTTTAATATATTTTTTTTTAGAGTACCACTCTTATTACTTACGGGAAGAAAATTATATTACGACCGATTCTCAAACCTACCGAATATCAGATAATATTTCACAAAAATTGCTCAAGCCGTTTCAGAGGAATATATATGGGAATTAATATTGTGACACGAAAATTTTACATATAAGATTAAATTTCTACGTATAACTTTAGTTGGTTCTAGTATTTGATTCTTGCTTGTTTTGTGCAGATCGATTTACTAGTCTGCAAAGGCCTCCTCCGACATTTTCCATCCATGTCTTTCTTAATTACTCTATTTAACATCACTCCGGGCAATAGTCTGATGTCATCGTTCCACCTTTTCTATGGTGTACCATTTTTATTGTAAACGAGTTGAGTACTTTTACTTTTACTTGTATCCTCTTTTTTATTCTGAGTGGCCTATGAGTTAGACGTGGGGGACTTATCAGATGGGATACTTTTCTGTATACCCAATATAAGATAGCCACGGTGAACCACAATTCCATCAATAAAACCAGGGACGTAGTGTGTAAGGACACCGCGTCAATGCCTGAGTTTTCAATTAAGGAAAATGTCGTGAGAAAGTCATTGCATGATCGTAGGGTTTTTACCATGTTTTTATAATAAGGTGGGTGTACCCACAGTTAATTGGCAGTTTAGGAGATTACATTTACATGTAACATGTATGTTTGTATGTTATATGTAAAAATCAGGGTAATTGTTCATTACAATAATTATTTATTTATTCAAATTTGGTTTGTTTATAATTATATATATTTAGCGTTATGGCCACAATCTCATCTGATATTAACTAACAACGTAGCCCAAGATGGGGGATACGTTAAGTCAAATGGCGGCACTGGCTCTCAAGTTTAACTGCCGGAAGAAACCTATAAGTATTTGACAGTACATTTTTATTTTTAAGGTGGTAGCTAGCTAGGCGGCTATAGAATAAGCCTTACCACCATGCTTTCATCATGATGTTTTAGTTTACTGAAAGCTCAAGCTAGTTACAAGCACTCGAACTCACGACCATTGCCGCTGCGTCCGTACACCACCAACTGAGCTACCATCATTAAAACTATCTCATGTAGTATTATTATTCGTTTATTATTATTAGTATTATATAATCTACATATGTTTATATATAGTTTGTGTAAAACGCACGTTTGAATTCACAAGACTCCGTAAATAGCATGGTACGTTTACGAAACAAGTAAATATTATAAAATTTAAGAGAAATAAAAAAATTACAAGAACCGATTAATAATCCAGTCTAATCTAATCCAATAATAGCATATCCGATTTGAACTTATAAACCAGGTCGTAGATTTTCATTTAAAGTAAAAATAAACGAATTTTAATCTGAAAACGTCTTTCAAACTTATGTATAAATTAACAAAAACAGTTCCTCTGGGTCGCAGTAGGAAAATAGTTTTACCACCTTCCGGAAACCAAGCGCGTAGACAACGTAGTGGTTGACTGTTCACCTGTTTCCGTTAGCATGTCCACATACGCGCATGAAGTTACCGTGGGATTTTAGTGCGTATTCCCAGTGATTAAAGCCGGGTGAGTCTAAAATACCTCATCCAGGCCATCAAAGAGTGTACACATAAAGATATTTCTCCACGACAAAAAAGAGCATATATTTTGTGAGCGACGTATTTTTCCTTTTTTTATATTTTAGAACCTTGACACATTGCTAAATGTATCGACTATAGACAGTTACATTCCGTAATTGCATTCAGGGTAGCAACCCAGGCCAGGCCAAGGTTCGGCCCCTTTATTGCTCTTACGTTAGTGGCCATTACTGCTGAGTGCAGTCTCCTCTTGCCACAAACTAACGCTAACAAAGTTCCCCAAGCTGACAGCGTTAGCTGGTTGGAAAAAAAGTGCCTTTAGTTTATTTATCTATCTATATATATATATATAAAACTGTACCGGAACGAAATCGTTTATATAATTATTTTTTGGATATTTTAATTAAGATATACTTTGTGATTAATAAAGAGACAAAAAAATGTTTTTTTTGTCTGTCTGTCCCTTTATTATTATTTTTATTATTTTTAGAAAGGCTTATTAGGCTAATAGAAACTACACAATACAATAATAGAAAAAAAAATGTTTCCTATTATAAGTCTATAATTACTCACGTTAATAAACCTATAAACTCTACGTGCATCACTCTTAAATTACTGAATAGATTTTGATAAGTTATACACGATATTTTCTACTGTTATGGATCAATATATAAAATATATCCCTACCATATTTCATTGAACTACTAGTATATCATAAATACCATTACCTATACCATTGCCTATCCCATTAGCTATACCATTACCTATCTCATTGCCTATACCTATTATCCATACCATACCATAAATACCATTGCAAAATTGCCGCAACTTTTTAATGGCTTTTCCTGGCTGGTGTC
The DNA here is from genome assembly GCA_039707435.1 of Actias luna. Taxonomy (NCBI): domain Eukaryota; kingdom Metazoa; phylum Arthropoda; class Insecta; order Lepidoptera; family Saturniidae; genus Actias; species Actias luna. The sequence goes on along the minus strand of JAZHAC010000001.1, from coordinate 17,348,446 downwards.
TAATATAATAGCTTTCAGTGAATGAAAACATCGTGAGGTAATTATAGCATGGTGGTAGGGCATTTTTCTAATGCCCGTCTTGCTAGCAACCGCCTTCAAGTTGAAAATCTGCCGCCAAATACTAATAGGTGTGTTCCGGCAGTTGCACTTGAGTGCCAGTTACTCCACACGTTTAGCGTGTCTACCAACTTGGGCCGTATCGTCACTTAAGATCAGGTGTGATGATGGCTATAACGCTAAACCTTAACTATGAAAAAAGATGAACTATTTTTTATAAAATATTAACTAAGTACAGTTGATTAGGTATTCCTGTATACGTCAAAGCTATAAGAATTATAGATATACTTATTTAATTAGAATGTCAGAATTAGCTTTGATAAGCTAACGGCTCGTTTATTAAATTACCAAATAAGTTACAGCTTAGAATAATAATTACTACTAGTGACTATTTATAACTTACTTTGTCTCTATAAAATAACGTAATCATATCACGTAGACCATCGACAAAATGACGTAATAAAGGGCTAAACACATAAGTTTATCCTTAGTAATACCTAAGTAATCCCCTACCTATAAAGTCAAGCAAAAGAAATCATAATAAGAAAAGAACATTATAAATTACTCTTAATAAAAATTATCTGTACCAATTTATACGTTTATTAGAGCAAATATTTTATAACATACGACTAACTACTTCAATTAGAACATAATATCTTAACATGTTAAGTACAAGATTTTCATTAATTAAGCTTAGAAATATGTTCGACATATAAACCGAATGTTTTTATTTAGTGAATATTATTTATAACTATGTATATGTTACTATTCAAGCTCGATTATCGTAAATGTGTATTTTTCCTAACAAACCTGCAAATTAACTAACTTATTATGTTAACGTGAAGTATCAGATGTTTTGTCACATTTTACCTAGTTAAAGTATCAGCTATCTGGCGCTCGTAACTTGAGTTCTGCTTATTTTAAATCTGACCCTCCTAACCTAATCAAAAGAAATCATTCTAGATTAAATTGTCTAGATAATAGGGGAAATTATATATTTTTATTATAATTATATAGTAACTTGTCAATCTGTTTTCTTTTTTTGTGTTTAACGTCAATTGATAAGCTTTAGTGTTATTAATAAATAAAAGGTAAGTAAATAGATTTGTTTCTTAAAATATTATAATCGAATTAGGTCACTCGGCAAAGATTAGTAAAGACGACGAAATGATTACATAACCGCGAACACAGTTACTAAATATAAAAAAATTACTGCGATGTCAATAAATAAAATTGACAACACCATACTATTTGCGCGTGCATTATATTTCAGAAATATCGGTCTAGGGAATTTTTGGCGGGATCTTGATCTGCCAAGTTGTGATTTTTATTTTTATTCATATACTTAGTTATTTAACCATGTATTGTATACTGTAGGCAACATTTTACGTGATGTCGCGTAGCTGATGAGCTTCAGTGAAGCTAATTATAAATAATCATTCGGAACATGATATATACGTTTCCACAAAAACTCCTTTAGAGAGCTTCAACAAGAGAGTCGCCATATTGTAGAAAATGGTCTAAAAAGATACTTGAAAATGGCAGTAATAGTCTCTAAAGAGGACTGAGGTGCCAAGCATAGAAATGATGAATTTCGGTCTTATTAAAATTAATTACCACATAGGTAAAATAGAACGACAATTAGTAAATACTGTGGTTACATGAAAAATATATTTTCTTATTACCGACGAATCGAATTGCACATTCGAGAATGTGTTATTATCATTCACATCTCATTGAATGTAAAGGATCCGAAATAGGAATGACCTGTTGTAGATCAATTCAGTTTGATTTGAATTAATTGAACATTGTATCGATAAACATTTATTGAAATACAGACATCGCTTTATGTACGAAACGAAGACTTGATTGTGTAAAAAAGTTTCTCCCATTATCTTTTAAGGATTTAATATGAATGATACGATAACACGTCTTTACAATTCACCGCTTTAAGACAATCGGAACGCAAAATTACAGTCTACATTCAACAAATCAATAGTCAATATCATTCATATTATTCAATCGCTTAATAATCATCAATAAATTTGATAGCGTAATGTGCATGTAAAGCATTTGTATTATAATTTATATCTTGTAAATTACTTTCACATGGCATTGTAGAATATTTACATAGTTACAGCATTATTATACCAGCACATATATAAATATATATTTATAACGTGGGTAAAATAAATATATTGTACATATAAATAGAAGCGATGATAACTCAGTGGTAACGTGTAGGAACGCTACGTCATGGGACGTGAGTTCGAATACAACCACCTACTATGAGCTTGAGCTTGAAGACACCTTAGCATGGTGATAGGGCATAGAGCATAGTTAGTAGGGCTTTTTCTAATGCCCGCCAGGTTAGCTACCACCCTCAAGTTGAAAATCTGCCGCCAAATACAATTAGGCGTGTTCCAGCGGTGGCACTTGAGAGCTAGTACCTCCCATAAAGGCCGGCAACGCACCTGCGATTCCTCTGGTGTTGTAGAGGTGTCCATGGGCGGCGGTAATCACTTACCTTCAAGTGACACGCTTGCTCGTTTGCCCTCATCTGATGCCAACCAGACACACCACGTGTTAGTTATTATTGCCACTTGATCTTTAAAAATCTACTGTCATATACCTATAGGTGTGTTCCGGCAGTAGCACTTGAAAACCAGTCAATCACCAGGCTTACCGTGTTTACCAATTTGAGCTACATTATCACTTATTAATCTAAAACTCTAACGTGACCTGCCACCACTGGATAAAGATCTGGATAGACTTTTACTTTGATTCCAGTATCTTATAGACCCACCACAGGGAAAATATCTATTTATTTAGATATTAGGTTTGGACAAAACAGATGGATCGGTTCAAATTACAATCGATCTTGTATAGTATGCAATTACAATTGTACTCGATTTTGATGTTTTGTGATTGTTTTATTGTGATTTAATAAACTTTGGTTAGTGATTAATAACTAATAAGTGTAAGTTAACGGTAATTTTGTTCCAGTTCGATAAGTCAACATAAGAAATTAATTCACATAGAATGTAATAGATTAACAGATTTCTTTATGAAACTAAAAAGCATGTAATCCAAATAAGCCGTTCTTCTCAAGATATGACAATCCGATGTTTTTCGAGATATGACAATCGATATAGACGTGGGACGAATTTATCAAACATTTCTATATTCGTCTGTATAGTAAAAATAATTGCGTTGATTGACAGTCGCGAACTGAATAAAATGTTTTGTTTTATTTCGGTTTATGGGTCTTTAAACGCCATAAAAACATTGTTGACGGTGGTAAAGAGCTGATATTCTGTTAAGTGAGAACTTTTTTGCACCGGTTCGCTTTTTAAAACGTCCACCCTTCGCCACTGATATGTATAACATATTTTGATACCACAAAGTAAACGACACCAATATAATCAATGTGTTAGATTTTTATGTAGTTATTACAATATATTTATTTTTTGTGCATGATTTTCGCTATTCCCACCGACTGATGATAAAAAATAAAATAAAAAACAATAATTCATTTGCAACGATAATTATTTTTAAACTTTTTCTATCGTAATTAGTTAATGTAATTCTTTCAGTGACACAGAAAATATTTTAATAATTTTGTTTTGTAATAGTTCAAAAAATGATGCAACAAATTTGCGACTCCTTTGTTCGAACAATACACTGATTTGTCGTCTCAAACGAATTGTGTCAATAATACCATAACTCATTCTAAATAATGTAAGTTTGTGAATTTTAAATTGAAATCAACATATGTTAAATTAAGATCATTTGTGAGGTTATTTTCTAATGTTATTCATATATCCATAATACTGAATAGGTAATATTGAACATAGTCATAATAAAGTAAAGAATATCTAGTGCCGTGACCTAATCGAAATCAATAGGTAAAATGATAGCCTTTGTTAGAGCATAGATCTATTTTATATTCTGGGTCACCAAAACAAACGACAGGTATAATTGTGTCAGTATATTGCGAAATCATTTAAGGAGAATAGTATTGTATTACAAAATAAAAAATTAAGTAGGAATTTATAATACCTGACTTTCAGGGAGTGAACTTTTTTTTTAAAGTGAACGAATTAGACCTTTTTGAATAATATAAAAACAAAAAAACGAAGTATTGTGACTATTTATAACCGGGCGGTGTTTAACACAAACTTTGTTGACCGCTATGCTCTTACACTGCCGATAATGTTAAACGCGACAAAAACTTTATATATTTATTTCTTTATTCTTTTCACTAACACCATTTTCGGGTTCCGTACCTGAGGGATAAACGAAGATACAGAACCATGGCGGTAAGAACTTCCTTGCTTTTGGTATATCGACCTCTCATCATTATTTTCGAAGCGATGTTAGTGCAGCGGTAGCGTCTACGGACGCCGTGTCGAAGGATGGGGGTTCGAATCCCTGCAATGAGCTTGAGATTTCAGTGAAGAAAAACATCGTGATGAAACCATAGCTTGGTGGTATGACTTTTTCTAATGACCGCCTGGCTAGTTACCACCCTCAAGTTGCAAATCTGTCGCCAAATACCTATAGGTGTGTTCCGGCAGTTGTACTTGAGAGCCACTTCCTCTATAGGCTTAGCATGTCGACCAGCTTTGGCCACATCGTCGCTTAACACCAGGTGAGATTGAACCTTATCTCTAAACCGATTCAATAAAAAAAAATTTTTTTTTTTTGGTCTATATTATATTTAGACGCCGAAATAAGAAAAAATTTCAGACATAATTTTCCCTTTGTAGCTTGATATTTACCCATACATAACAGAATCTAGTTTACAACTAGACTATGTTTCGTTGAATTAGCAATACTTTAAAGCATAAACAAACTACAATAAATATTATAATAATCAAATTAATTGTATTTATAATTGAGGTCACACAGAGTCATCACGTTATCGCGAATATGGAAAACATGCAATTTTATAAATTGCCTCAACCAATGTGTGAAACTTTGTCACACTGCTCATTTAGAAAGCATGAGTAAGAATGATTAAAAATTGTGTATCTAATTTTATACGCTCTTATTTGACACTGTTCCGATGAACACAGGTATGGAACCCTCGGATTACAAAATTTAATTTGCACTTGTCTGTTATTTTATGTTTATTGCCTCTCGGCTTGGTAATGAATGGAAAGCAGTTGAGAGATCATCGCCGAAAGGTTCAATTACAACAGCCTAGTCCAGGTATCATATTTAGAATTAAAAGATTATAAATTGGGAAATTTAGCTAATTGTAAATTAATTATTCAAATTTAACTGTAATGACATCAATCACAGTAATAACCATTACACGTCTTGTCCTGTGATCGGGTCTTTATAATCCCTATATTGACACACAAAATATACCAAAAAGTGGTAACGCAATGCTAAAATTCTAGCAATCATCGCCCATGTACAGCTAACTGTAAATTTGTATGGCTTTAAAAATAATAATAAAAAAAATCGATTAGTATTTTCCCGTGATACTAACGGTTCAAATTATCTTAATTTAACTAAATTTTGTATTCTTTTGACAACATAAAACAAACTCTTAACAAACGATATCACATACTGGTACAAAATTATCATACAATTGTTTTTCTGATTGGAAAATCAGCCAGTTTTGATTTTGCAATCTGTTTTTAAGACCGAGCGGAACTGTCACATTTCGGAATCGAGTCGCTTGTTTCTTTGCAATTATGGAATTGAGCAACGCGATTTGTTATTCGTTATTTATATTAGAACACCTAGATTTATTCATCCAAGTCGCATGTAGCCGCTCCGTAATAACTCTAACTGTGTCGAATTATAATATATTTGAATCACAGTGAGCGGACTGAATGCTTTGAGTTAGACTCGAAACATTTCAATCAAATTCAATCAATTGTATACTTGATGAGATTATATTTCTACTACCACGATATATGGACTTTTGTCGGTGTCTCTCGATGATTTGTTGCTTCCTATTAATTACTATGACACTATATCGGCATTAGGGTAGATGGAAAGGGTAGAACTTTTCTTACTTCATGTAGATGGATTGATCTCCTCGTGGACCACTTCTGTATGTTCTTTGCTGTCTCAAAAACTAGTATATATTATATCTAATGCCCATAAGTCATCCCAGTAGACTCGGTTTTTACTGCAAAAGTTAAGATCTTCGCACGATATAATGATTTATGGTTAAGTATTAAAGTATTGTAACTTTGAAGGAACGGTTTATGATCGTATTTCAGTAGTACTGTTTAAACCATTTATGTTTAAACGAAAACAATGGCTTAGGTTCTTTGAATTTCTACGAAAACCCGACAAAGCAGTGACCGAGTGTTGAGTTTTTATATATGATCAAAATGAGGTTGTGATGTTTAAAGATATATTATTATAAGTTGGCAGTAGGTAAATTGTGTACTGTAGTTATTTATTGTAGGTTATAAGTGAGCCCCATTGGACAGTGATAACCACAGTTTAATAAAGTAATACAATACACTATCAAGTTTTACTATTTTAAATAACTTTACAAATATCTATAATGTACTTGAGTTTTCAGTAAAAAAAAAACGTCGTGATAAAACCATAGTGTTATGGTGGTTGGTTTTTCTAACGCCCGCCTAGCTAGCTAGCAGGCTCAAGTTCAAAATCTGAAGCCAAATACCTTTAGGTGTGTTCCTACAGTTGCACTAGAGACCTAGTTCCTCTGCTAGACACCGTCCCTTAACATCAGGTGACATTGTGGCCATAACGCTAAACCCTATAAACTATTAAAAAACGAATCCTTGTTTATGGCAGGTTCAATAAAATAAAAACTTTTCTACTAATATGTGAGTAATATTTTCTGAATGTATTTCTACATGAAAATGTAAAAGTTATTTTGTAAAAGTTGAATATATGTAACAGGGATTTATTGTCTTTCTTACAGTATTGCCACGTGCCTGTTACCGATAATATCGATGAACGATCGGAGTTGTATGATAACAATGGGTTCATTTTCCTTTTTCTTTATATGTTTTGTTTACTATTTCCATATCAATTTACGATTATCATAAAACGGAGTTCTGAAACTACAAAACGATAAGGAATATAAGTAACTAATCAATATTATTGTATCAAAAAGTTAATACCAAATTCGTTCCTTTAGTTCCGTTTAGTTTTATCATTCATTTATCGTATCTACAAATAACTATTAGTTATAAACAATATATTACAGAGCCATTTATGATTTCATATTAATTACATCTACACCTTTTTTATCTTTATATGCATTACGTGTGAACACAATCTCACCTGATGTTAAGTGACTATTTAGCAAAAGACGGTAAGACGTTAACGCCAGTATGGAAATTGCGCGATCACGCTAACACATTTCCAGCTTGAGTTTATAAGTAACCAAAAAAAATTGAAAATGCTCGGCCAGCGTGTTATGGTTTCATCACGATGTTTTCCACTAGTGAAAGCTTAGCCTTATTGTAGAGATTCGAACTAACATCAATCGATGTGAGTTCGTCTATTCCATCGCTGAACTGTCATCTCTTCAATACTTATAAAATAATCGTTTTATATCTGTCAATGTATTCTTTGCCAGCGTAATACTATTTTTAAATTATCTTTATATATAAAAATCTTTTGTACGTCTATTAGTGATCGTGTAACTTATAACAGTCACAAATTGTAAATGTACTATATTTATGTTCATATTCATTATACATACATCATTCACTATCGAAAGGGGGAGAACAACGTTTTCCGGACAGGCTAGCTCTAATATAGATATTAATGGGACAAGTACTACCAAACTCTTTTGTAATAATTGTAAAAATAGACATTGTAACAGTGGAACGCCATGCATAACCCAACGAGGTTGTAAAGGCGACTGGAAGAAATATGAAAACGGTTTCTAGTTCTTGGTACACATTGGGTTAGAATATAGTGTCCCCGTGGGGGTTTTAGTCAGAATTCTTGTGTTGTGTATGGATGCCGCTTCAATGAATGTGAGTGTAAATCCCGGCAATGGGCCTGACCTTTTCGTGGAGGAAAACGTCGTGATGAAACCGTAGTATTGCGGAGGACTTTTTCTAATGCCCACCTGGCTAGCTACCACCCTTAAGTTGAAAATCTGCCGCCAAATACCAATAGGTGTGTTCCGGCAGTTGCACTTGAGAGCCAGTTCCTCCACAGGTTTAGTGTGTCTACCAACCTGGGTTGTATCGTCACTTAAGATGAGGTGAGATTATGGCCATAACGCTAAGCCTTGATAATAAAAAAAACTGGCTGGTTAATACACTCAAGTTGAAAATCTGCTGAAATAACTATAGGTGTGTTGCGGTAGCTGCACTTGAGAACGAGACCCTCCACTAGGCTCAGTGTGTTTCCCATCTCGGGCCCCGATATCTTTCAGGATATAAAGGAAGTGTGTTATACTTACTCCACGGCAATAAAGCACGCCCCGTTAAAAAACGTAACTTTTCGTAATATTAATAAAAAATTGATTAACACCGTCATATTTATTCCATAAATTCCAGTCTGTTTATGTATTAGATGGTAATCTTGCCATAGGCTTTTATAAAGGACACGTAAAAATGACAAATTAAAAATTTTAGGAATTTTAAAGCGATAATAGCTCAGTCGGTAGTGTGTACGGACGCCGCGTTAATGTACGTGAGTTCGAATACACCTGAAAAGAGCTTGAGCTTTCAGTGAAGGAAAATATCGTAATGAAACCATAGTATGGTAGTAGGTAGGGCTTTTCTAATGCACAAACGATACAAGCGTTAATTTTTATATATAGACACAATATTTGTATAGTGATATTTGCAATTATAACATAAAAACATTTTGCAGTTTTTAGGATACTCAGATCTTTATTCATTAAGCTGCAGTGTGTTTTGTGGTGCATAATTTAATGTTGTATATACTTAATATTTTGTATTTACAAAACACAATATAATCCAAATAAAACGGTGTGCGCATATGACCACACGGCAGAGATGAAAACTTCGCATATACAAGGTTAACAACACGAAATACTATTATTACCTATTAAATAAAACGTGTTGGCTCGGCACATACGGTGTTATGTCGATACTGAATGGGACTGATGCGTCATATACACCTCAATCTTAGTTCCTCCAATAAAGACCGACAACGCCCCTGTGATTCCCCTGGCGTTATGAGTGTCCATCGGCGGCAGTGATCTCTTACCATCAGGTGGCACGCTTGCTCGTTTGCCACCTATTCCGTAAAAATATAGTCGACGATAGCTGACTTTACCTAAACGCTTTCATTCGAAACCCACAAATTTGTATAGCAGTTTGTAGAGCATCGCAACAGTAGTTGACTGAATAATGGATTGTTTCTTATCGGTCAAGTGACTGAATAGTAACAGTAAACAAAGTATAACTCAAAAATAATAACAGCCTCCTAGAAATGACTAGCGCATCAGATTCGAAGCTGTCACACCGTTCTGCAATACTTTTTTTCTATAATTACATAACCGTTATACACTGATTGATTCCGAAACGTGAGTAACCTGAGTAATGTTGCCAATCTCAAGAAACTAAAAAACATCAGTTCGCACAAAAACAAAAACAGTAGGTAAAATAAAAAGGCATTTTTCATAATTTCCTCACCTACTTTTATTAGTTACCAGAACTCATACAAATTGTTATATTATAATATTGATCACAACATAATAAAAAACAAAGTATAATTATTTTCCACTTTCATCCTCAATTGCCTCATCTACAGAATTTTTAGACTAATTTTCCTTTTTAAAATCATACATATTCTCGATAATATGTACAGTGTAGGAGGTGGCCCTGAACGCTAATTGTTAAACAGTAAAAATTAGGAATTAAACAGAAAATGTAAAAACAGTAAATCTGCTGTTAAAACAGCCCGGTAAGCTGGCGCAAGGTGGTCGCTACCCTGTCGGGTGAAGTTCCCTAACACCCCATTTGATTAGGGCTGTATTTAATAGCACTTTAAATTTTTTGTAAGCAACTATAAAATTTTGTGTCTGCATTTGAAAATATAATGACATCCATACCTTAACACATGCACCAAATTTACAAAATGAAATATACATATTTAGATCGGCTCTTGCGTTTCGTACTGTTTATTATCACGCGTCGAACGTAACCTAACCCAACACTTCGCTCCCTGTGACCACCTCACCGACATATCATACGCTTTTGGTACACTTCGGTCTGCGTACGGGTTCGTTTTCAACCTAAATATTTCTACAATGGAAACTATTATTTTTATAGCTCATTCAATTAATTTTAAAGTGTGAATAATATTTTTATGGGCGTTTATATATTCCCTATTCGATTATTGCAAATAGACCGGCTCGTAACGGACGTGACGAGCTTAGGCGGATCCGCCCTGTTGATGGTGCGTGTCAGTTACACTCGAACATATAGGTTGTGGTCTTCTAGGCCGTTCGATAAATATGTATTTAGTCTAGAATAATGCTTTAAGCTTTTCGCGATGGGCCTGAATAATCAAACACTGGCTTTTCAGTAATAGTTTGCTATAACGGTCTTTCTCAACCGAGAGGGTTAGTATCTTACTCCTTCCTCATATACCCTATTTATTTAGACCGTGCGTAATTTCGCCTTTCCTTTTAGAATGTATTCATCGATATATATGGATTAATGTCATTTCAAAAACCTAGTCTAAAATACTTTAATAATCAACTTAGATGTTAAAACACCGAACGCAGGCGCGGTGTAACAATGGACTGGAGACCCAAAAACGAAAGGTCAATCATTGCCCCACTAACCTCATGCACTTGGCACCAAAACCTAAATTCAAATCCGCCCTTTATAGCACTCATTACGTAGGCACTTAGGTTTATAAGTAAATATACTATATACATTCCATATTTAACTTTTTAATTATGACACTACAATAATAATGTTTTCCGTTTTTGATATAGCATCACGACATATTTGGACAACGCACTATATTTCTCTATCTTAGGAAATTTAAGTATATCTTTGCAAATTCACTATAGCTTTCGAGCAATAACACTGGTGCTATTTTTTTAATACTTAAACAAGTTCGGCTTACCATGACGTAAACAGAACCTTTATTCATTTGCAAAGGAAATAATATATATATATTTTTTTTTTACATAATAATTATAAATAATATACTGAAAAAGTGACTTGTTAATTTTGTATTTTCTTACCAAATAATATTCAATAACTATAGCATTCGTTCTTGCTTTCTTATCGTCTTATTAATTGATGATGCCCAATTTGTTGATTATTTATTACATTTTCATGCATAAATACGAATTATTATATAAATATTGTTTTTCATATAAATATTTTTTATCTTTGTTTTACAACTTCTCAGTGTTAAGTGTGTGATATATCTAGCTCACCCTTGTAACTATAATACATCTAAACCAGTGTTACATAAACTTTTTGGTGCACCGCCCACTTTAGAGAAAATTGAATACCCAACGCCTACTAGGAATACTTCATCTAAATTTTTTACAGAAATTACTAAGAAAATCCACTGTGTCCCGATATTTTTAGCCTCCCTCGATATCAGTTGAAGTTTTAATACCCCTTTCAGACAACCTTAGCGCCCACTGGGGGTGGTATCGCCCACTTAGAGACCTATGATCTAAACGATTGAGGCTTAAGTAAAAACGATTGATGTACGCAATGAAGTTTTAATTTTGTTACAAGTTAATGGGGAATATGGGTATACAATACTTGTATTATCACACTGGAAGGCGTCAGTTTGAATCGTTATTCATTTTCTGAGCTTTCGACGAAGCGAAATAAACAAGCTTACCACCCCGACTAGAGGTACAAGGGTCGTGTGGAATGTATGCCTCCTCAAAAACTGACCGTCATATTTCCACCCCGTCCCTCGAGTACGCAAACCTATACGTACCGTCTACAAACACATAAAAATAATGTAAATGTGTTATTAAAACTCTTGAACCATAGTTCACTTCAGTATTTAATAAATATTTATATTAATATTCCAAAGCGCAAAACTTTGTTGGTTTCATCGTGCTAATCTTAGGAATACAATCTTAGGAATAATTTAAGGTGCTAGTCGGATTTCAAAAACTGTTTCTTGTATTTGGTACAGCAAACTCTCTTAGGCTATGTAACATTACGCTACCACCAATAGGAGCAAAGCTGAATTGAAGAAAGTTACAAAAACGGCCACAAATTATCAAGTAATTTTTATTTACACGCGAACGAAGACAAGGACATAGCTAGTATTAAATAAATTAAAAATACAATCCCGTGTACTTATTACAGGCCATTCGTCTTTTCTTTGCATCTTTAGGATTGTAATAAAAGTTCTTCCTTCTGTATAAGCATGCCGTTTGCAACATTAGGTTTGAAACTTAAAGCATAAAAACAATAAAAAATATAATTATTAAGCTAAGAAAAAATCCGTGTCAGCAAACGTAATATGCGGGACTACAAAATTAACAAAAAATAAATTTATTTTATTCTATAATACTAGTAAATTTTTATGTAGATAACGTATTACTTTCCGGTAGTTTACCTAATAATGCTTTTTTTTTAATATTTTATTATTATACAAGACACCGACTTTAACTCTACATAACTTATGTATAAAAATCAATATATGTTGTAAAGATTATGTATGTTCCCTGTGGACTCCGAAACGATTAGACCGATTTTGATGGACTTTTCAGGTAACTGCCAAATTAGGCCAGAAGTTGATCTTGTGAAATATGAGAGATTGGAGTAACATTTATTTTATTTTTTAACATCTGAATTATTATTTCTACTTGTGTGAAACCGAAGTAAAACACTAGAATTTCCAATAAATAATGCTATGTAAGTTTGGTTTATTCAATTTTGCATTGTATCTGATTCAATTATGTTAAATTTAAAATCTCTTGATGTGTGTTATTTCCAAAAAATAATATGATTCCGGCCAGGATCGAACTGGCGGCCTTCTGCGTGTAAAGCAGATGTGATAACCACTACACCACGGAACCCATTACTATGCGTAATGAAATAACATATCTGAGTGTTTCTCGGATTTTCTTCACTATGACATACTCCTCGGATTAAAATGGGGAAACAAGTACTGTATACATTTTGACATTGATTTTATAATAAAAAAGTAGTATATATTCATTTATGTTTTGTTTAGTATACAAAATAACAGAATCATTCTGTTGTGGCTTTTCTTGAAGGTGCAATAACGCAAACTACTAAACATATCGACATGGTACAATGACCATTCAAAACGGAAACGTTCGTGGATGGTTTTACATGGTCTTGTACATTTCATGGACCCTTTGTCTTTTATTTGTAAATTCAAATAAATAGTTCTATTTTCGTTTGAGCATTTATTTATTGGTTAAAACGAGGATCCAACGAAAGTCGGCGGGTCACCTAGAGTTACTATAAAAGTTTCCGTTGTAAACACATACCCACAGATGAGTAAAAGTAAAATGAAGGAATCCTATAACTAAACCATTGCCTATTGCACAGTGTTCTGAATATACCTTTCTCTAAAACTTTTGATTATTGTTATCACGTAATTTTCGTTTTAAACTGCTCTGTCCTCGTTGATCTAAGTAGATTGTGAAAAGACTTCCTCTTCCTTCACTCTTTCTTCTTTTTCACACAACATGGCACAACATATTTTCTTCTTCCACTCTACTCTATTAGCTGTCATCTCTCCGTATTCACTCTTTTTATACACACATAATTCCTCAAAGTCCATCTCCTTCTCCTATATCAAATCCATTCATACTAAACATTCTTCTAGTTATATAGCTTTCATCTCTTCTCATAACGTGCTCAAACCATGCTAACCTACTATTCCTCAATTTCTCTGTCATTGGTGCTATTTTGGTGCTTTCGCCAATATATTCATTCCCAATCTTATCCATTCCAGTTAATCCATTTATTTTTGTCGCGTTCCTAAGTCAAATGTAAATCCGGTTATCGAGTTTTTCTGTAAACCAACGTGACAACATCTGCTCATGTCCTCATCGTCATGGTCTTTGTTGAATAAATTACAATGATTTAGGTAATAAGTACCTAATAAGATGTCCAATCATGGCTTCTTAACAAATCAATTAAAATATGTTAGTGGATACCAAGTAACGCAACTAAATGCGATCCACTGTAATAATATTTTACGTTCGCCTGTCTGCCACATCAAACTAAATCTTGATTATATAAGAATGTTGCTTTTAATTGCAAGTTTTTCATGAAACATATTTCGTTAAGTTTATTAAAATATGATTAAAATTGAACGTTTCTATTTCCATGATCCTATCAGTTAACACCGCGAAGTTAATTTAGTAATTACAAAGTTAAATGACTTAGCAACGAGTCCGGTACACTATATATTTTTAATACGACTAAATTTAACCTTATCTCGCATACATAAAGAGTATGCAAATTTTGGTACCAGATGGAAAATTATATTCGTATGTATGTACTAAGTTCTATCGATGTATTTTTATACTATATAGGTTTTTAGCGTTATGATTCACTTGATATTAAGTGACGATGTAGCACAAGATAGCAAACACACTAAGCCTCGTGGAAGGACTGGCTCAAGTGCAACTGTCGGAACATACCTACAGGTAGATGGTGGTAGGTTGTCAACTTGAGTGTGGTAGAAAGCCATGTGGTTATTAGAAAAGCCCTACCACCATGCTATTTTTACGATTTTCCGTCACCGAAAGCTCAGGCTCATTGCAGATGGATTCGAACTCGACTATAGACACGGCGGTCGTACACACTACCAACTGCGCCATCGAATACGATGCAAGAGTAATTTTATGCGGTCCCGAAAAATAGTAACAAGACATTCTTTTCGATAGCGCATTCTTAAAGTACATTATTCGAAAACTGTAATTTCGTAGACTTAAAATTGAAATAGGTATATACATAATTGACTCGTAATAGAATGCATTGGTGGATTTACCAGTTGGCTGAGTAGGCTGAAGCCTAGGTCGGCAGATTTTAGAGGCGGCAAATTTCGGGTATTGTTGTTTTTTTTTTTTTTAGAAACTGCATTGATTGATACTTATACATTAACCTTTTTTATATACGTTTAACGTTATGGTAACAAACTCACCCAATGTTGTCCCAGATGATGAGCACGTTAAGCCTAAAAGACTGACTTTCAAGTGAACCACCCTACTCAACTTAAATGTTGCTAAATAATAGAATCTAAGTCTCTTATCGTTTTTTTACGTAGGTTACGAATTTTAGGTAGGGACGGCATAATTTGAATAGCCTACGAGCGGCAAAAGCGTAATTCCGCTACTGATAGAATGTAAAGAAGCGGCATGTCGCGTAGCGATTCACATTATTACTTCACTGTTACGGGGCGTTACATCAATGCGAATCATCGGTTGCGGTGAAAGTGTGACGTCAGACGCGCGTGTGCGAAGAAAGCAGTGTTGCGCGTGCGACTCTGCGAGCAGCAAGCACTCTTGCTTTCGTCAGAGGCCGTGGCGTCTGGCCGATAGCGAAAATGGCACACTATGTATACGTACGTACGGCTGCCTGCTGCCACTACCTTGCTGTCACTTTTCATCCGGTATTCAGGTCTCGATTACGATATCGTAACCGTTGAGTCATTGCGACGTTATATATTATTACGCATTACGTTTGCTTTCTTTATGACAAAAACATATGTATATAACAACAAATTTAAATACATTAATTTCTTTAAATAATATTTGTCTATATTAATATTATAAACCTGGAATGCTTGTTTATTTGATTGCGCTAATAATTTTAACTACCTGGCGGATCTCAAAAATTATTTTGTTTATTATACAGAAATCATTGCGGAAGGCTTTAGGCTATGTAACATCACGGTACCACAAACGGGAACAAATGTGTATTGAAAAACGGGCAAATGTTATTAAATAATTTTTAGTTCCACTCTTCTAGTGCTGTAGGTCAATAGGATGACCTATTTCGATGATTTTTTTTATCATCCCCGCGTAAGGATTTATGCTCTATTGTGGAAGGAATTAGAAGCGTTAGTGTTGAACGCTCAGAAACACATTAGTACGTTGCGTATGTATACGCACACAAGTCTGCGACAGTCAATCGTTCGTGACCCGTTGAATGATTTTAACGAAAACCAGGTCAAGATCTTTATTTCGCTTTTGATATTGAAACGACTCTCGTGTCCAAAATAAATAACAAAAAAAATATTACCATTTAATTCATATGCATTATTTTTAAAGTGTTTAATGCAACGAATAGTATAGAAATAGTTAAGTATAGATATTTTTTGTATAAATCCGTTTACAATCAAACAACGATTTACCTGAACAACTTGAAAATGATATAGATGGACCCTTGGTTAAGTTATTAACTAGTGGAATGGTCCGAACAACGTCTTCCAGGTCAGTTAATGTGACGTAAGGGTAGATTGCAAAATTTCTAAAAAAAAAGAACGCTTTTAATTTTTTGTGTGTAACACTATTGGAACATAAAAATATAAAGAATTTTCACAACCTTTTTACGGTATAATATATTTAAACATATACATACATTCTTAATTGATTAATTTATATTTATTTAAAATTAATCAATTGATTTAAATTAAAAATACATTATTATGCGATATATATTTATATATTATTATTAATTTCGAATTCGTAAGGTTTTTATTATGACTACGAAGTAGTAGATCAAAATATAGCCTTACACATATCATTAATACTTTAGTCTTTTCTTACTATGAATATTATACATTTGCTTGTTATTGCATTATTTTTTGCTCTCTGCTCCTTAATTACTAATCATAAAATCAAACCTTTCAAATGGTTACGGTTCTTTTATGATAGGTTTGTAGAAAGTTAAGAACCTTTCTCATCGCTCTAAGGATTGTTATTGTTTAATCCCTTTGACAAAAGTTTATAGTTTGCAAAGGTTTAATATTTTATTTTCTTACAAATTAGTGTTATTTAACCAGATTAGCTAGTTTTTGTTGTATTCTTTAAATACACATAAAGCAGATAGCGAGGTGTGCCGACGCCTCTACGTTTATTGTTTACACGTAATATACCGAAGGACTCGCTAAAACGAACGGCTTGCAATTTGTGTGAAGATAAACATGATGTGAGTATTTGAGGCAACCCTGCCCTGGTGCGGCACTGCGCGCAACTGGGTCAGTGGGCCGCCCCCCGCGGCCGCGGTCCCCCCGCGCAGTGGCGCAACCGCGCGAACGCGCACTAACATAGACCTGGATCGCGGGAAAGTGGGTCACCAACTCACTTTCACTTATTACATGGGCTCCTAATCGTTTTCCATTGTGTGCGCTGGCGGGGGTTCGCGGGTGACAGAGGGGCGCGCATGCGGGAGGCGCCAGCACGCGCGCCGTGCTCGCCGGCCGGCCGCCAGTCGATCGTGGACCGTCAACACGGTGGTACGTGTGCCACCATCCGCACAGTCGTCGCGATCGTGTAACTTACCGCGCGTACTCCATACTCGTACAAACGGTGCCCGTAGATATCGATGTTGACTGACGGCGGCACTGTTTGCCCCCTTACTACTCGTATCGCGTATGAGACAAAATGTGTTGGATTTATGTGCCGACCACTATAGTGCTTGAACAGGTGCAGCCCACGAGCGGCAGCTAGTGTTGCGGCCAGACCGCCAGTGAACTCGGTGACTGTGTGAACATTGTTGCGGTTGCCGACCGCTGAAATATTGTAATCCAGCCGCTCCGTGCGGCCGAGTATGACGATGGACCAGCAGACAAGCCTCATGTCCCTCAACATGTCCCCGTTTGACTTGAGTCCCGGTCCGGAAGGATCGGGCGCGGGCGGCGGACCCTCCGGCACTGCACAGCAGTACGTGCCCCAGGGCGCCGCTTATCAGTGTCCGCCGGACCAACAATCGTTCGGATACGCCAATCTGGATGCTTCGTATCTATTCCCGCCAGGCACAGGAGCCGAGGCCAGCGCGTACCTGCCCGCAGCGGGTGCCGTCTGCGACCAGACCGACACCAAGGACGTCATCGAGGAGCTGTGCCCGGTTTGCGGGGACAAAGTCAGTGGCTACCACTATGGGCTGCTCACTTGCGAATCGTGCAAAGGTTTCTTCAAGCGCACAGTGCAGAACAAGAAAGTATACACCTGCGTGGCGGAGCGCGCCTGCCACATAGACAAAACGCAAAGGAAACGATGCCCTTTTTGCCGTTTCCAAAAATGTCTCGACGTCGGCATGAAACTGGAAGGTAAGAATATTACCATATACATATAGTTTTAATTATGTACTAGGCTTATCGTTCAAAAGAAACGAAAAGCATCATTATTAACATAATAATATATTTTCACAAGGCATACTTTAAGAACGTATTCACGGCTATGATATGATGTAGGTCGAATATTTGCTACTCGCGCCCAGATGGGATTACATCATCTGATGCCGACAAATGTAGTAATCAAAATTGAAAGTTTCGTTCGACTATAAAGAGAACCGGATATCGTTCTAGCGCAAAGGATAAAAAGCTGGTGACTCCTCGGTCGGTCCTCGGTGACCTTCACCTAGTTTGTCGCAACATTAAGCCCCGAGGTAGCCGAAGTTTGGCTAAAAGCGGCTGCGTAGCGTCATATCTCAAAAGGGTGCCCCTCTGTACTTCACTAACACATTGTATGTGCATATTTTTTTCTAAAACATTATGTAATGTTAAAGTATAAAATAAGGGTGTCTTGAGAATTCATGCTTATTAGAGTTCTCACATTCTAGATGTCTAGAATCCAATTTGATATTGTCACACTTAAATTTAACTTATGCTAATCTTATTAGTAAAATTTCATTTATATAAAATTTAGTATTAAAATATATAATGAATCCATAAAAATGATAGTTGCAATAAAAATAAAGTTTCACGTTTAATAAATCTGATTTGAATATGCAACAATCGAAAAACATAAATATATAGATATGAATATTATATTATCCGGGGATAATAAATAATACCTTGAAATCATTTGTACAGATTTTGTCAATATTTTTCTGTTAAATATTAATAATAAGCAGAATCAGGTTTTTATGAAAAAATAAATAAACAAATGTTTTCCTTGATATTGAAACATACTGAATAAACTGAAATTTCTTATCCTTGTTGTTTATAAACTCAAATCTATAACTCGTGACTCGATCGAAGATTATGCATAATTCTTTATTTTTATTTTTTCATCTGTTACGTATCGTATAAACGTATTCAGGTAAAAATATCAAAATAAGTAGCATCGTGGATTGTACGGTAAACTGTCTAAGACGTCGGAGTTAGTTTACTTGGGTTAGTATGCCTAGTCAATACATTAATATCTTCTTTCTATTTAATGACAATTCTCAATAACGCTATAAAAACATAGTCCCTTATATAGAGTTTACATTATATTTATATATAACACTGGCAGTGCCCGCAACTTCGTTCGCGTGAAACCAATGTTGATTTAATAATTTGTATCCTTTTTTGTAAGTTTTTTCAATACAGCTTTGCTCCTGTTGGCGGTAGCGTGACGTTAATAACCTAAACCCTTCCTCAATTATCGTACCTGTCAAATAAAAAAAAATTATTGAAATCCAACTGGTACTTCCTATGATTAGGGCATTCAAACATACACATTTGTATGTATATATGTGTAAGTCAATTATTTAATGTACAACGAGTGCGATTAATTTTATTTATTTTGTGGGAAATTAAACCTCTGGAATGAGGATCAAATCGGATACCGATGCTCTTTCCGATTACAAACCCTGACGACTGCTGTGCCGCCGTGAATGGAATTGACACTTCGACGCCTCGACTATTGAGGGCCAGCAAGGTCTGAAACGTATTATTCGCCATTGGATGTTTTTATTACGATGCTTAACGAAGTGTCTACACTGCACCTGGTGTTAAGTACAGTACAATCCACATCACGATTGATATTACACCAAAATTCACTTCCAGTCAGCACTGTTATGCTTGCCTGCTTAGGTACCTCATCATGCCCCTTTTGAAGGACTCAATATCGTAAGGGAGACGGTACCACGACTTTACGGTATGACAGAAATAACAGTCGGAAAACCTTTTAGTTCTAGATGTTATAAGTGTCACGATGAAACTGTGACACTGAAGCCCCGTCTGCGTGGTTCTGTTTTGGAATGGAGACGATGGAATTAATTTAAAGAGCTCTTCAGAGTACTCTCCCATGATACAGAGAGTAGAACACGTTTAGGGAAGCAATATGTTTTTGTTTCGGTAGCCATATGATATATGTGCAATATCTACATTTTGACCAAACGAATATAAAAATAGTGAAGCCTAAAAATATGACAACATTCTATTGGATCGAAAGGTCTTATAATCGATTCCCGCTTATGACCGACTTTGTCTGTATAATTGTCATTTTACGATATATATGCTTTAAGTAACTAGATTTTTAGCTGAAAATTACTTACACGGTGCAACATTTTTTAAAAGTCTATGCCAGTGATATTTAGGAGATAAGTAGGAGTTTACGCTGCATTATTTCATCAGCCCTTGCTGTCTGACGCTGTTTATAAAATTACTAGAGAGTTCTATAAAATAAAAAATAAAACATTGTTAAATATAAAATATTAATATGTACCTCACATAGGTTGTTGCATGTTTACATTACTTGTATTGTTTGTTACATGGCGATATAGTCGCGTCGGCAACTAAGCCTTTAATAAAAAAAAACTGTACCGGAGTCGATACGTGTAAAAGGATTTATTATTGTTTTAAAAAAAATAATACCATTGGGTATCAAAAGCAGTATTACGGAGGCTTATAAAATATAACAGAATCAATTACAGAATACACTCAATTCAGAATCACTTGGAGATCACATAAATTATAGTTGTCCTGTTTGCTATTTGAACGTACACAATAGTAAACGCGTGGGCGATCGGATCATTTTAACTCTGTACGTCGTTGCTTCTCAAACTTCTTGGTGTACCGCTCACTTTAGAGGAAATTGATTGCCCAATGCCCTCCAGGAATGATACATCTAAATTTTTTCAAAAATTGGTAGAGAAATCGACCGCCTACTGATTTTTTTTAACCTCCTCCAATATACTTGAAGTTTCAATAGCCCCGTCAGATAGCTTCAGCGCCCACTGAGGCGCGGTACCGCCCACTTTGAGAACCTATGCTCTACGTCATTGCTGCAGCTATTTTCATCTGCTTTGAATACTTAATTCCTAGTAATCCTACAAACGTATCCGACAAACTACTTATTCATAATAAAATTTTATGCATATATTATCCGTGACCAATGCTTTTCGCTTGGCGATTATTTTAGTCTACACATCAAAGTTAAAACATTCAGAAAGAACAAGAAATATAATCACCTGAATTTAAAAATAACATAGAGATAAATTCAGAAATTATGCTCGTATTTTATTTTATAAGCGGGAAAAAATGACTATGAAAATCAATTAAAAAAATAAAATAACGAAGGGTCCATGTAAACTACAAACAAAGCAGGCTACGAATCTAGGAACAATCATTTTCGTTACATATATATCTAGGCTAGCTGTGCCCGCGACTTCGGTCGCGTGTAATTAATTTTTTTTTATTACTTTTTCCAGTTTTTGTATATTTTTTCAATACAGCTTTGCTGCTTTTGGTGGTAGCGTGATATTAAATAGCCTGAAGGCTTTGTTAAATCCAAACAGTATTTATGAAATCCCACTGGTTGTTCTTAAGATTAGCACGTTCGAACCAACAAACATAATTTTCCACTTTATAATATTGATATAGATATATAAGTACGTATAATAGTGTTTGACCGGTCACAACGAATCAATATTGACACGCATATATGTTTTCACATAGCGTAGAGATCCTTATGCTATCTGGGAACACAAAGGGTGGTTTTAATGGTTGAGTTATTGACAAGTTGGAAAGGTAAGGACAATGTCTGCCGGGACAGTGAATACACAATATGTCTATATGAATATCTTTATAATCATTCGGGTGTCTAGGAGCATTGTTATAAACAGTGTGCATTTGTCAAGAGAAAAGATTTATATTTTTGTTTGTAATGTTTAATTAATTAAACTCAAGAACTACAGGACCTATTTTAAAAATTCATTTACATTAGAATGCTACCTTAGCCCTGAGTAACATAGTAACATTTTTTTTTTAATAAAAAATATGAATTAAAATTTTAATCCTACGCGAACGAAGTCACGGACAAAGCTAGTTCTTTATAATTCGACTCTCTAACGCCAATTAATGAAAGTAAGCATTTGGTAGTATACTTACTATACTTTTACAAATACGAATGTGAGTGTTTGTTTGTTACGATTTCACGCTTAAACCGCTGAATCAATTGTGATGAATTTTTGTACATAGATATCCCATCCCAAAGAGACTTAGATAGGCTACTTTTCCTCGCGAAATCTTTATCGGAAATGGGGTAGATAGAGGGATAAACTTTGTATGAAACTTTTCTTTTATCACCAGATTTATATGTCAAAATCGATATTAACGCGAGCGAAGCGGCACGTTAAATCTAATAATATTATAAATACAAACGTAAGTTTGTTTGTTAATACATTTTCACGTCTAAACCTCTGAATACATCGTGTTGAATTTTGGTATAGAGATAGATGGGAACTTGTAGACCGTGATAGGCTACTTTTATCGCGAAAAACTTATTGTAAGTGGGATATAGTGAGGAATAAACATTGAGTGAAACTTTTTATTGCTTTGTCTGATTTGACAAAATCATTATTAACGTGAGCTAAGCCGCGGGTAAAAGCTGGTTATAAAAAAATGTATATAATTAAAATAAAAAGAGTAAGCAAAAAACACTCGGTGGCATCGGTCTTTTTATTACAACTATCCTTTTATCAGTTTTATTATATATCAACTATTAATACCTGTAGAGAGGACACCCTACAGGTACCCTATGTCCGATTGTGTTATTTTTGATTATTTCAAATGCGATCAAATCGGAATAAATAACCGCGACCAAAGTAATGCGTCGACTGCACGGTTGGCGTAGCGGTGAAAACAGTCGCAACGGCCGCGCCGAAGTTCCAGGGTTCGAATCCCGTACATGTCAATTGTTTGTGTGATCCACAAATGGTTATATTTTGTGTCCGTAATCAGCGAAATTGTATACATTGACCGATGTATGGAATCTTATAAGACAACGTAGAGAAGCCCCAGAAATCTGTGCAGTCTTCTTTTACCGTCTCTTTGCGCTGAATACTAACAATCGGCTACTTGTATGGCTTATTTATAATAGTTTTTATAATAAGTATAATTTATATAGTCACTAACTAAAAGACTTGTTCCATTAGCAGTTTTATTCTGTCGATATCTTTAATATAATTTACCTATACTAATATTATAAAGAGGAAAGATATTTTTTTTGTTTGTAACGAATAAAGTACTAGACCGGTTTTAAAAATTAGACCCATTAGAATGCTACATTAGCCCTGAGTAACATAGGCAATATAATTTTTTATGAAAAGGATTAAATAAAATTTTACTTCCACGCGAACGGAGTCGCGGACACAGCTAGTTCAATATAACGCTGCAGGCTTATATTATTATATCAATATAAGTACAACTTGTATTTAATTAACAAGGAACAAAATATAATCAAATAGCCTGTAAAATGTTCAGCGGAACACACGTTCATACGGCGTCACCGCAGTAATAACCCATTTTACATTACAATTAATCATTACTTTTATGATAACTAGATGCGTCCGTTGCTTCGTTCGAGGGTTACAGGTGTAAAAATAGTTAGATATTGAAATATTAAAACAAAATAACGAATCTTTCAAAAACTGACAATTACTGTAAAGCGTTGTAAATACTGTAAATGACTTCCTTACTATGTACTATTGCAGAAGTCCCGATGTCAATTAAGGTATCTTGATAGGCTATTTTTAGCACACATTAAAGATATGAAACCGTTATTTATATTTTTAATCAAGTTGTCAACTACAGAACAAAGAAAATAAGCATTATAGTCCGTCAAGAGGTTCATGTTATTATTAATATTATACATAATTATCTTTAACACAGTATTAAATATTATCAAAACCCGTCCAGCAGTTTCAGAGTGCTGCGCGGCACAGTAGGACAGACGGCCATAAAAAATCAATAGAAAACATTTTTGAATTCGAACCATCTCATCAATTGTGACAGTTGACAATTGCAATAAATTTGCCATTAAAAAATCAATGAAGTGCACGGATTAATAATTTAGACTTAAATGTAAATTAAAGAGCGAGGTCACGCGGCCACGTATCCTCCATTAAACGTTATTCCAACCTGCGTTTAAATCGAAAAGGGTGACACTGTTCTCTCCTCCCTTTCAGCGTGCCAACATATGTATGTCGAGACGATTGCTCAGCTCGGTCTTGCTCTTATTATACTACTAGGTCAAGGTACATATTGATTGCATTGCCGACATGTATAGTAACGAGGCTTATTATAACTTACTGTATGTTACCTTGATGACATTTCTTAGATTTATCTTCTAAGCGCTATAAATAATGCACGAATGATAAAATACAATGTTATTGTGTATTTAAATATATTTGTTCAGGTCAGCCGTATTTGTTGAGAGTTCTAGGGTAAGGTGTGATGTTCTGGTTTGGAACATGAGTACAGGGTGTGGTTGCAGGTGGATGTTTTGAATGTAATACATCATTATTTAGTAGTTAGGTGATCGCGTGGGGCGGAGCTTGAAGTGCGGATCGTTCTAAATTTAAAACGCGCGCGGCCGCAAAGCGCCCTGACCTAGTTGCGCGCGGGGCCGCGATGCGGCGCGAGCGCTGCTTCTTATGCGTGCATACGTACGTGATGTTGTAGCTAGACCTACACACATACACTTGTGTGCGTACGTTAACCACTCGCCATTCCGCGTTTCGCCAGATGCTGCGATGTTTGCAACATATTAAAGCCTTCGCTGAAATATTAATTAACTAGCTGTGCCCGCGACTTCGTTCATAGGGAACAAAAAATAATTTATAACTAATGCACATTTATGTAACAATTTCGATACAGCTTTGTTTCTATTGGTGGTGGTATGATGTTAAATATCCCAAACCCGTCCTCAATGATTGCTCTAACAAAGACAAAAATAGTTCAGGAAATCCAATTGGTATTTCCTGTGATTAGCGCGTACAAACAAACAAACTTTTCCGCTTAATAATAGTATAATTGTATATTAACTAGTATATAATACAACATCCAAATATATAATAGAACATTTTCGCCACAAGAGCAAACTACAAGGAATTACTTCCTTTGTTCACGAGAATGTCATTAACAGGAGCGAATGAAATATGGCTTCAGAAACCTCACAGATAGATGTATAAAATTATGTGCGGTACGTACATACTTATATCACACTTTATCATAGTCCGACATTTTATACTGATTAGAGATGAATCGGATGCCGATTTCCCGGTTATCCCGTTGGATATGCTCACAGTTGAACCCAGTACACGGTATTCCGTTTGTCGGTTGTCTAAGAGGTCTGGTAAATCACTAATGGGCTCGTGCTGACAACTTTTTCTCCTTTCCAAGAATCACATTAACTTTCAATACTTTTAATGCATAAGTTGAGGTATATAAAAATCTCAGTACTTTGTCGAATTTTTTGCAAAAAAATGCAAATCGCTATTTAACAAAAGCGCGCGCAACATTTAGCGTACTCTATCAACCTCTGGTGAACTCTAACCATTAGCACTGATGCGGTATCTACCTAATTAGCCTCTTTAGCTTCTTGATTACGATTTGCTATATTGATTTTAAAATTATTACACTGACCTCTCACCTTATATATTTTTAATTGCTAACATTGATCCATTTACGTCTCTCATAATACATTTATATAATCCAAAAATAACAGATCAGTCACGTAATCGACCTAAATAGAATATAGGTATACACTATAGGGTATAAGATAATTACCGGCGCCTAATGGAGATGGTTGGTAAAACGTTGAAAGATAAGAAATAATATCTTAAAACAGTATTGAAGCGCATAATCTAACGTACTTTAATAGTCGTAATAAAAAAGAACGCAATGACCCTGACCAAATTTAATAATATCTTCGAAACAACTTTACTTTTCTGTTACAGTATTATTTGGATTGGGATTGTTTGTATTTTTTTTTATCAGCCTTATTTAAAATATTCTTGTCGAGACGTACCTATGCAAGCGTTAGAGATTTCGAGAATCCCTTCTGGAGTATATTGTGTATTATATTTATAATAACGACAAGAAAAAAAATATAATATAATTCTTGTTTTTGTTCATGGGTCGATATATATTTTCATACTGTATCGGCTAATGACATGGGGGCGATTTCAAACGCTGAAACGATTAGAGTTTTGAATTTAGAGATAATTATTTGAGGCGTTCTTCACTCTCGGCTGATAGTATTATAATGTACTAAGTTAGTATATATTAAAGTATTTGAGTAATATTCAAAGATTCGACCGACCCTGGCTATTGCCACGGGTTCGAACCCGTGCACATCAAATCAATACAAAAATATTTTCATATATCCCGGCCACGTCATTTACTAAAAATAAACGACAATATGTCGAGCCTTTCAGAAAAATCAAATCAAGCGCCAAAAATCTACAAATGTTTTTTAATTGTTAGCTCTAAAAATTTGCTATGTAAATAAGAAACAGTGTGTTAATAGCCACTATTTTAATAGATCAGTGGTTAATTATAAACAACAAGTCATAATTTTACATAAAGATTTCATAAATATATTTGAATTAATAAAGAAAATACTCTCCTGTAAAAAGTGAAAATTGTCGGTAACTATGTTTTTCCTGAAAAGGCTCGATATGTCTTTGCAAAACTCGTTTAAAACTATTTTTAAGAATTTATAAAACTAGACACAATACGCTGTATATATATATAGATAACCTAAAAATCCATCCATACTAATATTATAAATGCTAAAGTGAATTGTTTGTTTGTTGCGCTTTCACGCCTAAACCGCTGAATCGATTGAGAACAATTTTGGTACAGAGATAGATGGGATCCTGGAGCCCGAGATTGCAACTTTTTCTCGCAAAAACTTATAGGAAGTGGAGTAAACAGAGGGATAAACTTTGTATAAAACTTTTTATTGCGTCATCCGATTTCTTTGACATAATCAATATTAACACGAGCAAAACCGCACGTAAGATCTAGTAATTTAATAAAAACGTAAACAACAATCTGCATTTATCGCAAGCATATGTCAGATGACACAATTCACACAAATCGCTGGCTGACCCGAATAGTAGCGGTTGCGAGAGGTCCGCAACGTCGAACTAACGCCCGCCCGTTTGCACCGAGCCTTGTGCAATGCCACAACACCACTGGCCCATTGGACTATTATAAAACACGTTGCCACCATTACGGACCTGTTCTAAAACTATAGTTTTCTTGTCAATGGATATCATTTTTGAAACAATGTCATTTCATAATAATATGAGTTTCAAATGTAATTTCCATACACGAAGGAACGAGACATTTGTTCACATGAACAAATCCTATATGTCTGTAGTGTATCTTCATTAGACAGTATCATGAAGTAATGGCAGGTAAGTGGGTAGCGTGTACGGACGCCGCGTCAATGGACGTGAGTTTGAATCCACCTACAATGAGCTTGAGCTTTCAGTGAGGGAAAACATCTTGAGGAAGCCAGAGCGTGTTGACTGTCTAGCTACCATCGTCAAGTTGAAAATCGCCCGCCAGATACCTTAATCAGTATTACAGCAGTCGCACTTGAGAGCCAGTTCTTTATTGTGCTTAGCTGCCCACCATCTTGACCTTAAGGTTATTCCTAAATCTATAAAGTATAAAAAAAAAACTTTAGAATTTATTTTTCTGTGTGATATATATATATATATATATATATATATAAGACATTGTTGCATAACATAGTTCAATTGTAATTAGAACGTGAGCGTAGAGTTATATGTTTACTTTTATACGAATTTAGTAGAATAATGCGTGATAAGGAGTCGAGGCGGCCGCGGCCGTGCACTGGCGACTGTATCACGCTGTTTCGACACAGTCGGTGTGGTGGGCTGCGCAAGAGCCGTTTCACAAGACGCTCGCTCGACCTGTCGCAATGGACTACCCAAATGTGACCTGAACACGTATCGCGTTACCTTTTCCTGGCCCCTGATGGATTCATAATTTTCAACATTCCTTATCGTACAGGCTCGTGACGGTTGCATATAATAACAAATATATTTATTATAGTCATTTTGTCTAACAAATCGGGCTAAAAAGTTTATCCCTCTCTTTACTTTATTTGCAATAACTTTTTCAGTAGATAGAGTAGCCTATCAACGTCTCCAGGTTCCCGTCTATCTCTATAACAAAATGCATCATAATCGATTCAGCGGTATAGGCGTGAAAGCGTAACAAATAAATTTACTTTCACATTTATAATATTAGTAAGAATTCAAGTGAAGATCAAAAACAAAATAAAGCTGCGAAAGGGTTCAACGACGATCTGTCTTATATGACAGGATGCAGTCATACAAAAGCAATAAATGTCACTCGCTGGAAGTAAATACACTCGTTCAATATCTTGGGGTTATAATATCTATTTATATACTATTTATACGCACATATGTTTTTTAAAACTCTATAAGCAATTACTGATGTAAACATCGAATGATTAATTGCATTAACTTATGCATATTTTTGCGTATTGATAACAAAAACGATAATAGTTCTGTGGCAGTAGTCGGGAATACCGTAATAATAGACACACACTCCAATCCCATAATAATCTTAAGTTCAGTATTTACATATCACTTTTTTGTTTTAATTCGTATCCTATTATCATTTACGATTGAAGACGAACTTACAAATTCCTGAAAAAAAAAAAAACATTCTTAAAAATCCATCCAATAACCTATTTATTCAGATGATTTAAATAAATAAAATTGAATAATAAAATGATTCAATCGCCACTAAGTAAAATGCCGAAGATTATGAAAACCGTTTTGCCAGTCTGCAAAACATATAAGATCATCGTAATGTAATCTTTTGTAATATAGTTATAAAACCTGAACGTGTGCACGCGGAGTAATGTACGACGTAAAATGTCTATGGTATTGTATAGGTAGGTATAATTTGTTCAGCCAATGGGTTGTTACTTGTTAGTAAAGAGTCAGTGGCGCAGTGGATGACGATCGCCGGATAATGATGGTTGTTACACGGATCGCTGACTGCAATGTGGACATGGCCTTACGTAATAGAACACCGCGCCGCCTTGCCGCACCGCCGCGCCGCGCCGCCGCACTGCACCGCACCGCACCGCTCGCTACCTCCTACTCCCCTTAATATTGTCAGAAGAACAATGAATCTCATTGCATATTACATTTTTATTAAGAAAAACTGGCTTGCTCCTACCCAACACAGGCAGTCGGCTCAAATTACTATTTATATTATTATTTCAACCCTGCTTTGCGCTTCCATTTTCCCAGTCGAGTAAATGTTCATTTATTTACGATTTTACTTAAATATCAATTCTAAACTTAAAGAAGAGCACCATATACCTTTCCTATATATACATTTTTTTTTTACTCAGCTTTAGTTACTGTCTTATTATGAAATATTTCACGTAATCAAAATGTCATAATTTAAATTCATTTTTAAATTTTCAGTTAAACGTGAATACTGCCCGGTAGGACTTATGATATTTTTTTACTCAGAATACGCTTTTCTGCTATATTGACTCTATCATGACGTCATTTTCAACGTATCAGTATACTACTGGGGCATATTTATGTATTCCACATGTGATATCGCAGATAACGAACTGAGAATTTTGGCATGTAACTAGTAGAAACCAAGACACTGCATAAGGATATTTATCGTTGGTGCACACCCAGGCAAACTACTTTTGCTCATTCCCTTATTTTTAAATTAGCATCCTACAGTTAACGACAACATTGTCTATCCATATATTATTTAGACATTATTTGTTCAAAAAATTCCAATAAGAAAGTTGTGTAACTTTGTGTTGAACTAATCAAGAATATGGTATAATTGAAAATATTAATTGCAAAACGCAATGAGGCTGGTTCAGACGGGGGCTGCGGCCGCGACAGATGTTAGATCATATAAAAATGCGCGCGCCAGCCGACTATTTCGGCTTGCTGCCTTGACCCGAATCAGAGTGTTTCGACAGAGCGACCTCGCACACCGGGCCTTTCTATTTTTTAGGCATTACCTGTCGTATTATTACGACATTTCTACGAGCATACCGCCATCTTAGAAGGATTTTGGCCTGCAAGCGCTTCAAGCCCGACTCTGTGCCACGAAACCGGTTCTCCAGTGCGTAAATTCTGTTATCGCCGAGTCGCCAGTGCTCATAAAATTCTATGCACAACGTTTCAATGTAACCAGCTTCAATCCACTCGGTTTAAAGAGAACGATACCGGCCGTTTGAAGAAATTTAATTATAGTAAGGGTGGGGACTTTCATTGTTTTATATTTGTGAATTACGATTTGAAATATGCAGTCTGAATCTAATGGGTTTCTTATAAGGTCGCCGGTGTGCAAAGCAATGTGCAAGATCTTGACACAGTTGAGCGGATCATCGCGGGTGATGATTGATTTCGGTTGTGTAACGTCGGTCCGTTGGCGCTATCTGGTCGCGCGGTTGTATGCGTGCTCGCGTTCGGCAACCGTCGGCTATCTCCGGCCGTGTTCGTGTAGGCGCGTGGAGGCGCGTGGAGGCGGGCGGAGCGCGGGAGGCAACGCCAGCCTTGACCAAGTTTCACGACTCGTCGGTACAAGGAACGATCCCCCACCTCTTCCCGTCCTTTCGGTACATACTATTTTTTATCTCGTTGACACGATTACTTTATTTGACGGCCCTCACGCGTATGCCAAGGTCTCCGAACTGATCTTGCTATATATTATTTACCGTTAGAAAGGTATCATTAATTACGTCCAAATTGATAGGCTTATAGGGTTTGAAAGCCCCGATTTATTTTGCGCTCCGTGACCTTATTGTCAAGGTCGACCTTGACCCATCTTTTATAAGTGGGCCGCAGCCACAAATAACATCTGAATGCGAGGTGAACTCACACGTAGGTATCTGTTTCTACGGATTGACGGTTTGTCACCGAGACGTATGTTTTTGATTTGTAAAAATGACCTTGACCTTGATCTAGTTTAGTCGCGTAATAAACGACTGACCTCGTTTACCGTATTATCACTAACCATACCGTGTTTATGTTTAGTGTTACATGAATTGAAAAATATACCTATTTCTTATAAAAACTGATTTCATGTTCAACGAGAAAAAAGTCGAGTTAAAAAAAGAGTTAATCTTTTTTTTCTCTAACGCTCAATTCACTGTGATGATTCAGAATTAATTTGCATTGCTAATTAGGTACTGTTTGAATTTTAGGTATTGTCTTATAAGAAAAACTTATTAAGATTCAACATTGGTAATGCAAGCGCTAAAAATCACATTCAATAGTAAAAAGAACAAAGTTAGTTTTGACTTGTAGCATTTCGGTTTGTTATTTATATAACAACTTACCCGATTTGATAATTGTAAGCGACTTGTTAAAAAACATGTTTTTATAGACTTTTGTATGAATACGAAAGGGTAAAGAGTTTGATGCTAAATAAAGTACAATGCAAAAAGTAAACCGTCCCTCGTATTCCGAAAGCGGAAGTAAAAAAATTGTTTTGCTTTTTAACGGAAGTCTACAGCGAAACAATAATATAAACATATTTTTAGCAGTTAGTTAAATTACACAGCATTTTTAGGGTTATGTTAGTTTCACGAAGTGAAAACCCTTAAAAACACAAGGATTTATGTATAGATTCCTTATTTTAGGCCAAGTATACATTGTGAGCCAATTGTCAAATTTATCATGATAGCTCAGTTAGTAGAGTGCACGGACGCCGTGGCAATGGACGTGATGTCGAAATCCCTGCTGAGCCTAAGCTCTCGGTGATAATACCTACGAGCTGCAAGTTAAAAATCTGAGTCAAATACCTATAGGTGTATTCCTGCAGATGCACTTGAGAGGCATGCCCTCCACTGAGCTTACCGTGTCGACCACCTTGGGCCACATCGTCACTTAGCATTAGAAGAGATTATGATCATAACGTTAAATCTGTATTAAAAAACTATACACCCGGTGGGCTTGAAATCTAAATTAGTTATTCTTATCGCTCGGTATAGACGCTCACAAAGAATTAATTTTAAAGTCACGCGAGGTTGTGGCGGATGGATACGGTCGAAGTCGAGAGCAGCAGCTAGTGTTGTATATATCGCACTATTAATACTAAAAATTTCATAGAAAAGAGCTCAGATAAAACATTAAGATTTCATAAATATTTTCCGTTTCCAATAAACGTGTCCACTTTAAATTTGTAACGTAGTAAAAACGAATAAGTGTTTTTGTGTACTTCGTTGATATTAAAAACCGTAAATAAAAAATATACCATTGATGGTGCTAGTGTTAACCCGAATTTCTGTTATGCTTTTATATCTAGAGATTAAACTCTACATAACGTCACTTGAAATTGTGCTGTTTATGGTGAATCGACAGGAATCTAATAATTTCGACGTTTTAGGGAGTTGTCGTGAAAACGTTTGACGTTAAATGGAGTTTAGTGTGTATTTAATATTTACTTTAACACCGACAGAGGAACATAATAACTATTTGTTTTATACCGGTCACTAGTAGAGTGGTGACGCTGTGGAAACAAGAAACCTGATAGATTTTTATAAATTTTGTTTCACTGTAATATAAATTTTATATTGCAAATATCCTTATTACAAAATGTAATACTTAATTTGTACTTATTAACAATATACGCTAGATATTATCAAAAGTGGCTAATAAATAGTTGTAATATATATCTAGTATGTAGAGTCAATACAAAATCTATGAAAATCTTTATATAAAACTATCAATTAAATATCATTATTTGCTAAATAACTGCTTTATGTTATTCAAGATTATCTATAAATTATTTCATAATAATAAATAACCTGAAAAATACATTAATATCCTTTAAAGTACAGTTAAAACTTGTGTAAGCACTAAAACGAAGTGTTTCATCAAACACTAAACTGCAATACGAAACTTATGGAATTGCACAGAGCAATGTTTAAATCTGTTACGTTCGCTGTCTCTTTTAGACCCTAGTCGATGCCCTACGCTTTGTCCTTGTCGCACAGAAACGCGTTGGTTACAATAAAAACTGGTTGTTATTTTTAACTCGTGGATTGTGGACGAGTCGCCAGTATACTGAAAACGCCGTTCCCTTCCAGGTTCAACGCTATTTACCTACATGTCAGTATCCTTTGTAAGTTTTCGGTCTGACTTTATTCATTATTCTTCCTTTTTTAGTTAAAATTGCTTAGTAGCGTAAAATGCGTATGTAAGAGAGGCTCGTTAAAAAGGAAAGTGAACTTTAAGCAGTTTCTTTGTTGGACTAATTAAATTACCGTTAACCGTATTAATACAATATTTATTACTTATTTTTTGTACTATGATATAATTTAGTGTATTTTTAAAATTACTGGCGTTCGCCCACGGATCGAATTCTAAGCATAATCATTAATGTAAATTCGAGAATTTCTTGTAAAGGCGGGGATAAAGACTAAAGGGCACCGGATTGTTCCTTCCTCGCCTATTAATAAATATGTTTTATAATTTCTGTTACACCTTAAAAGATTCAACTAAAAACAAAAATAGATTAGTTTACTTTCGTAAAAATAAATTTAACAAAGGGAAAATTACGAATATAGCATCTCGGTATTTTTCCACTTCTCCCCTCGGTGTCCTTCACGGAAAACGTGCTTTTAAACAGCGACCCAAAAGCTTAGTACAGTTGTCGCCTATGGCCCGTGCTTAGAACAAATTGCTACTGGTATGAATAAAAGCTATCTCGTGAAACATCATAATATTATCCTTTTACAAAAATAAATTATAGTTTGACGTTGATTTTATTATGACTCTGACAATATTGGCCTCACTAAGAATACATACACATTTCTTAACAAATCACAACAATAGTATACTCGGCTGTTAATTTTGGAATTCTTAGTCATTTCATAAATTCTTAACCAGCTGTACTGGCGACTTCGTTCGCATAGACATGACATATTATTTCTGAAAATATTCTTCAACTTTGTGAACATGGTTTTATTATCAAAGACGTTTGAGACAATAATTTTCATTTCTCAATCATATTTTTCATTCCCTTATCCATCCATTCCATTATGTTTATGGGTTAAAAATTATTCTATATCTGCAGTCGATAATATTATTATTTTTTTTTTTTCATAATCAGTGTCCTAATTATAATGTAATATCTGTGTAAAGAGAGATGGTTGTATGCGTAGATTGCATGGTGGTAGGGCTTTTTCTAATGCCCGCTTGGCTAGCAACCACCCTAAAGTTGAAAATCTGCCGCCAAATACCAATAGGTGTGTTCCGGCAGTTGCGCTTGAGAGCCAGTCCTTACAAAGGTTTATCGTATCGTATTGGGTATTATATCGTCACTTAAGATCAGGTGAGATTATGGCCATAATGGTAAAACTTTAACTATAAAAAAAGATGCCATGAGAATTCGCATTTCTCCTTCATATCAGAGGCTATTTTCGTACTACTAGTAGAGCTCGATTGGCTCAGAAGTTTAAACGATCGTCTTGTCTCTGCCGCTGCGCTCAGTACTATAGGTTTGAATCCAACAGAAGACATTCACAAATAATTATTCCAAATCTTTTTTTTTATGTAGTTAAGATTTAGTGTTATGGCCACAATGTTACCTGATCTTAAGTGACGATCTGTTACAAGATGGTGGAGGCAGTACAGGCAAGTACAGGCTCTCTAGTGCAGCTGCCGGAGCACAATTATTGGTATTTGGCCCAAGATTTTCAACTTGAGGATGGTAAGTAGCCCGACGGGCATTAGTAAAAACCCTACCACCATGTTATGGTTTCATGACAACGTTTTCCTTCACCGAAAGCTTAAGCTGGTTGTAGATAAATTCGAAATCACGTCCCTTGACGGGGCGTTCGTACACACCACCAACTAAGCTATCATTGCTATTGTCTAATCTCTGAAAGCTTAATTACTTAATTTTTTTTTAATTATTTTAAGAATAGGTATTTGCTATTCATTCTTTTATTTTCTGTTTCTGTTCGTAATTGCTTCTTAAGTGGGGGGGTGAAATTTAAATCATATTATTCGTTGTTTCTGAAATCTACAACCTGATTCTGGAGTATGACAAACCAAGGGTTACACAAGATGAAGATATTTTTTTGGTTTCTCTATACTGATAGACTTATATTAATATTAGCTGATCTGGCAGACCTTGTTCTGTCAATCACATCGACTATGATGATGATGATGATTGACTGCGTTATGATCACTGATCGAGATAAAAAATATCCTATATTTTAGGTTGGACACAATTACAAAATTTTAAGAAATTTGAGTAAAATCAATCCAGTAGTTTCGGAAATTAGCGCAGACAAACATCGTGACACGAGATTTTTATATATAGATATCAAAAGCGATAAAGTTTGTTTGTTTGTTTCAATGCGCTTATAGTTGTAATAAACCTATGAACAGTCTTATTTCACAGATTATATGTATAGATAATAATCGTTATGTGACATTTTAGGTGTTTTTTTCAATATTGCTTATCGACAGCTAAGATAATTGTGAAGTAATAATTTCTTAGTAGTACTTGAGAACCATGTAGGACTAATTTAACACTAGAGATTCTCGTTAATTCAAGTATATTTCAGTATTAACTTAAGTTTGTTCCGGCAGTTGCTCTTGAGAGCCAGTCCCTCCACTAGGCTTAGCGTGTCTACCATATTGGATCACATCGTCATTTAATAACATGTGGGACTGTAGCCATAACGCTACAGTAAAAGAGACACATTGTCAGTTAAACTTGGTATATTATACTGGTTACCATAATTGCGAACAAATGTCATGCTAGCATTTACAATGTAATCAGAAATAATTATGAAGCGGTCGATAGTTGTCTACAATGTTGTTGTTGTCAACAGAAAAACATCGCCGGTAATAATTAACAAAGGAAAATAGATGAATCGATAATGTATTAGTGCGCCAGCGATATAGCCTCGTAGAATGGGGAAGCCAGAGAAAGAAAAAAGCAAACTAACAAATGAAACGTTTTATTTATGCCTTACACGGCTCAGCATTTTAGTTTAATAAATCTATGGATACGTTCCATTTAGCATTCATACGGCTCAAATATGCCGAAAGTCGTTCCATATGATACTCACGGTCGTTGTGGTCGCGGCTAACGTCACTCATGATATTTTATTTTTATTCAGTCCAAGCTCACACAGACTAGGAATATTTCTTTCTGAAAAATGAGTCGATTAAAAAATTAAGTTTTTTTTTTTTTCAATTCGCTTTTCGTGCTTATGTTTTCAGTATAAAACCAATCATAGAAAACAAAAACAACACTACAATAATGGATTTTATCATTTTTTGTACATACATACGTGAAAAAATATCCTTTCTAGATATGTTTGAGTAAAACCAAGAGTAAAACACCTCGATTTTTAAGGGTGATTTATCAATTCAGAGCTGTGAATCGACAAGAAAAAAAATTTTCTTTGTAAAAAATCGATTCTTCAATTAAACGATCTCAGAACGCCATCCCTAACGCAGACCTTTCTGCAAGGCTAGACCCATACTCCATTCCACATGAGTTATTGATTGTAACGATCGCAAGCAAGTGGAATGGGAAGCCTCTTGGTCGAACGTAGTCTATACTAGCCGACCGTAGCAAATATTTTGCACATTATTGTAATCAAACATGAAATTGTACCTATTTGATTACTTTTTGTAATAGTTTACATTTTCACATAGAATGTAAATAATCCACCTGTCATATTAGTTAAAGAAATTGCTAAAAGATGGCGTTTCTTACATATAACCGGGGAAAACTAAAGCGGTTTATTTAAAAAAACTGATTTTAACAGCAAAGTTCGTCATTAGCTACTAAGCAAAAAAAAAGCAATTCTCCAATAGAGGTGTAAAACGTACGGAAAGGTTTTATCGACGCTTATATGTAAACTAGCTGTGCCTGCGAAGTCGTTCGCGTGAACCAAAAAAAATATACCCCGTTTTTGTAATTTTGTTTCAACACACATTTAATCCTGTTAGCTTACTTTTTAATAGCCTAAAATCATCCTCAACGAATGCTCTGTCAAATACAACAAGATTTTTTGCAATCTCTCAGATAGTTCCCAATATCAGCTCAAAGAAGCAAACGTTTCCACATTATAATATTAATATAGATAGACATCCGAGCGCCAGAGTTGAGCTGTGTCTTAACATATATAAGAAACACCCGTCTAGGTAGATTTAGAAAGTGAAACTTTATCTTATTATAAAATTTAATATAAATGTAAATAAAATTGATAGTAGTTCCTAAGAAATCGTTAAACCTATATAAAAGAACTAGCTGTGCCCGTGACATCGTTCGGGTGGACGTTATCCGTTTTTGTAACTTTTTTCAATACAGCTTTTCTCCTATTGGTGGTAGCGTGATAGTAAATTGCCTAAAGTTTAAAAACAAAATTGAAATCTGACTGGTAGTTTCTAAGATTAGCGCGTTCAAACAAACAAACTTTTCGATGTTATAATATTAATCGGCGTAAGAAGTTAAGCTGTAATAAGTTGGTCAAAATAAATTATAATAGGTTATATATAGCTACCATCTTCATGTTAAAAATTAATGTTAAAATATTAGAATCCGAGGACAGTACTCATTGGTAGAGAAGGTACATAATTTTATAGTTGTACTATAAAAGATCCCAGAACCCAACCAGTAGTCAAAAACTCCACCTATCGCGTTCAAGATGAGCATATAAAATAGAAAAATACATATATAACGTAGCCAGTTATCATACTGATTTGTCAGACAGAGTTGAGGCTTAACGATTTCATATATAATATATCAATTGTATATGTCTATATAAAAGAAACTTTTTTATTTTGCGAAGTGAAATAACTATCGGGAATTTCTGAAGTAAGATCTCTTTCTATAAAATTTCCCAGAACTGTAAAAACTTCAGAATTGTTACCGAGTAATTATTTTTTGTTATAATAAAAGAAAATGTCGCACTGTATTACGAATAAAATCCTGAGGGCGCTAGGTGAATGTACTTATTAAGTAAATTAGTATTACTTAGATAAAGTATTTGTTTTCACCGTGTTCCCTGAAATTTGAAATCCTGCAATGATAAAAAATGGACATGGCGTCTTTTATTATCAATAAGTATTAAATATATTTGTTTCTGGAAACGAAACGCGTTAACGTTTTACGAACGCGTTTTTAATACTATGTGAAATAAATGTTATCGTAAGTCACTCTCAATAGAATATTCTTAACGAAATATATAGCATATAACTGTTAATCAGAAAGTGCTTTTTCCGAACAGATATTTTATTTTCTAAATATGGTATTCATTAAATTACCGTCAAAATAAAAAATATGCATTACAGTATGAAGTACACATGGAATATCACTGCTTTGAGGTATTATTCTCTTTGGGCGTTTGATAATTTATTAAAGCTGTATAAAAACTATGACACAGAAATCGCCGATAATGCAATGGAAATATATCAGTGTTTTGAACTTTCAAAGTTCAAATTATTATTCTTTGACCTATACAATGTACATCGGGACTAGATGTCAATGGTCTAACATATTTTATGGAATTTCTCACATTTTTATACAATCTTTTATTGAGTTATGGAAATCGAAGCTCGATGATAAATGATTTCCTTGATATATTTAAATGTCCGTCCATTTCCAAGTGACCGTTGCGCTTACAAACGCTGCGATACACGTGCAATAATCATTCTCAAGTGTTTTCATCTTTTATAATATTGTTATAAACTTACAAATATTATACGAACATTTACACAATGTTGTCAAATATTTATGAATCAGTTCACATGTCGCGATGTTTTTATTGAACACGTGTTAGTAATAATTAATGTAAATAAATTATTTATTTGTTTCTTTCAGCTGTACGAGCGGATAGAATGCGGGGCGGGCGTAACAAATTCGGGCCCATGTATAAGAGAGATCGAGCCCGCAAACTGCAGATGATGAGGCAAAGACAAATAGCAGTCCAAACGTTGCGTGGTTCCTTGGGAGACGGAGGACTGGTGCTCGGTTTCAGTTCGCCGTACTCTACGGTGCCCGTGAAACAGGAGATCCAGATACCTCAGGTGTCGTCGCTGACGTCGTCACCGGAGTCGTCTCCGGGGCCGGCCCTGCTGGGCGCGCAGCCACAGCCGCCGCAGCCGCCTCCGCCGCCCACCCACGACAAGTGGGAAGCGCACTCTCCGCATTCAGCATCGCCGGACGGCTTCACTTTCGACGCGGCGAACAACGCTGCAGCGACACCCTCCAGCACTGGGGACGCGACCAGCACCGAAACCCTCAGAGTCTCGCCCATGATCCGAGAATTCGTTCAAACCATTGACGATCGCGATTGGCAGAATTCACTGTTCGGACTCTTACAGAGCCAAACCTACAACCAGTGTGAAGTGGATCTCTTCGAATTAATGTGCAAAGTGCTCGACCAAAACTTATTCTCACAAGTGGACTGGGCGAGAAATACAGTGTTCTTTAAGTATTTAAAGGTGAATTTCCAGCTAAGTATAAATTCCTGTCCCGATCCCCAGAACCCTTCTCCCGGTGTACACCGATTATGCTCGCGATAATGACGCATTGCGTTGCTGTGCTGTGCATACAATGATATTCTCTCATTATATATATTATTAAATAATATTGATAACCTGTGCGAATTGTCGTAATGAATTGTTTTATCCGCAAATATGTAGTGCTTAGTAATGATGTGACTGTGTGAGTAATTGGTGCGCGTGACGCAGAGTGCGACGCGGTGCCTCTCGCAATCGATAGCCCACAGGCCCACTCCACCCGCGTCCCGCGCTGTGCCACACTAACTGGGTCAAGTTCTCGTGGCAGGCGTGCCGTGGTGCTGCCTGCCATTGCCTCTCTACATAATTATGTTTCTTTTAATAGGAATTCACAGTTTCAAAGTTTCAACATGAATTAAATCTCTGCTTTGGAAATTAATTTTTAACTCTTTAATAGACATCTCAGTACGAGTGTATAGTATATGTTTTAGGTAAGCATTAGGTATATGATAGACATAAAGAGTGGGTCGATCGATTGTATTCGTGCCGGCAACGAGTTTAATCAATCAGCAGGATTGAAGCCGGAGCGGGAGCCGTGACGGTGACGGTGGCGGTGGCATGGGCAGGGGCAGACCGTCCGTACGCTTACGCAAGAGCCGGCACACGGAGTCACGTGACCGCGCGACGTTGCCGATCTAAACCTATAGAACCGTCCTCCTCTCGCAGATAGACTCCACAACTATATAGTAATTTTTATTTGTGCTAAAAATGACGCGACATATTTACCAGCCATTCTTAGAATTGGCCCGACACAACGAACGCAGACGAAACTCGTGCGCGTTTTATAAAACATTTATCAATGTAGATTGTAATAGTCCAGGGCACATTGTCGGTACTGCCAGTCGGACTGGCTTTAGAATATCAAGCTAGGTGGGATACGCGGTGAGTCGCGCGTCGCGTCGATTGTATCTCGTGGAGAGCAGACGAGAGTATTTTATTAATCAAACAGACAGTCGAGCGGGGAGAGCTCGCTCGAAAAATGTTGATGACCTAAACTTTCTCCAGACGGATGTGATGTAAGTGTGCGGGCGGCGGGCGGGCACACGGGCGAACAAGTAGCGTAGGGGCGCGGGCGGGTAGACGGGCGAGCACGCGGGACGGCAACGCTGCACTTTCGTCGGGCGCACTTGACACACTGGCCGTGGCCGAGTTGTCGCGGGAAAGCACTTTTTACCGCGGCGCGTAACCGCCGGTAACCGAGACGTAACGAGTTGCATAGCCTTTCTTCGCTTTCTCTTACATAACATATTACCAATTATTATTCCGTCATATAACAGCGCGATGAACTTGAGCGGCCCGGTGACGTTGTGTTTTGATCA
Source organism: Actias luna (assembly GCA_039707435.1). Lineage (NCBI taxonomy): Eukaryota > Metazoa > Arthropoda > Insecta > Lepidoptera > Saturniidae > Actias > Actias luna. The sequence continues at coordinate 17,307,246 of JAZHAC010000001.1, read as the reverse complement.
CGCTTCGCACATGTCATTTCGCATTTATTATGATGCCGGTCATACATTGCGTTCATTGATTTTATTCACTTCGATAGTCGGGGTATTATAACAATGTAAACGCGGTACGCTTCATTCTATATCACATTCCATATGATCTGAGGTTTCTCTTTTATTTTAAAGGGGACGATAATACAAATATGTATACCCCATAACTTTAACGAGATAACATTAAATATAATAAAAAATCACAAAATGTGGGATACAGAATTATAGGAAAACAATAATTGCTATTTAAGTTTCCTGAAAACTGCAATAACAGCGAATAAAAACAGATAAAAGAATTACGTACATTTCTTAAATTTATTCGTTTCATAATAAGCTCTTTTTTTAATACCTCATTTAAATTAATCAATTGCTTAAATTGAATGCGTCCATGCAAAAATGCGCCTACTGTAATTTCGAAATGTACATCGATGTATTATTTCATACTTATTAACAACTTAATATTTCGTTTTACAATGTAGAGCAGAGTATAACGCGCCCTTGCGACATTGCCGATCGCGTCTAAATAATCAGCCATTATTACAGTGGCTATATTTACGCTCTGAATAATTTGTTTGGCATGTAATTTTATTCAATTTGAATTTTATGACCTACATTCTATACTGTTATCTAACGTTTAGTTCTCAACTAACTATACATTTCGTCCGGTGACGCATTAGCAACCGATAAGGCATATAGCTAAATTTAATTAGCTCTATGTTAGGTGTATTTTTGTGTGAATCAGAAAAAACGTGTTTTATATTCTTTTAAAATGTTAGTAGTTTATTCAGCAATAGAACACGATGTATAGCATATACAAAATCCATCTAATAAAAATGAGGACATAATTACAAAATAATATGATAATAATCCAAAAGTTATAGAGCACGCGGTATAATCAGTCGACTTTGACCTACTTCGCGTAGAGTGCCGGCAACACGGTCCAAAATGGCCGACCCGACTGAAGGGAATTGTATACCCACCGATGATACGAAAGATCGTATACGGTTTAACTTCTGTCATGCCGTTATCCTCTTTACAGCTTTAATAATAAGAGCGAGATTAAACATTATCCGAAATCATTGGTCCCTTATAGCCGCTTATTAGAGCTAATTTGTATATTCTTGACCGTGACGAGTTCGTATGAACTGACAATAGAAAGCTCTCTTTACATATTACAAGTTATCTCTTATATATTTTTAACAAATATCAAAGTACTTATTGCTGCAATACATTAAATACGAGTTATTGTTAAATGAAAAATTATATAAATCGTAAATTTTCGTCAAATATTGATATACAATAAAATAATGATAGTGTAAATATATATTTTAAAAGAATATAGATAGTATAAGTTGAAGTCGATAGGATAGTTCGATTTCGTAGTACCGATGGATCGATCCGATCGTGTTGAGCAAGCGGCATGCTGTGTGGCAATCGCTCCGAGCTCTAAAATTCATTTGTTACATTTCGTAAACGGCAAACGTGTTCGCGAACCGCCCCGTATTTTCTAATGCAACTCAATAAAATGTAGGTTACAGAACGACGTCATTCGCCGCTCGTAAGATAACGCTACGATTACACAGTGCCATTTAGAAATAATTAACTGGTTCCAACACTGTCCTCATAATTATAACGATTATTTATATAAACTTATTCACTTAACTTACATAAACTGTTCGACCTAAATTCTGTTCGTATAAAAGGAGACGTAACTGAAAATACCGTTTTTGTCACTCAGTCACATCATTTTATAGACTACACAAGAGGCCCGACACGTAATAATACCTATTAAGTGACGTGGTAATAGAAGCGTTTTATTATCTTTCCCTATAATTGAATGTGAGGAGTGTATCGTAATTCGCTGTGCATTTGTAGCAAAGCCGGTTTGTGATTGTTCCAGGTCGATGATCAGATGAAGCTTCTACAGCACTCGTGGTCCGACATGCTGGTGTTAGATCACCTCCACCAGAGGATGCACAACGGTCTGCCCGACGAGACGACCTTACATAACGGACAGAAGTTCGACCTGCTCTGTTTAGGTCTACTCGGGGTGCCGGCCCTTGCGGATCACTTCAACGAGCTCCAGAACAAACTGGCCGAGCTGAAGTTTGACGTTCCGGATTACATATGCATTAAATTTCTACTCCTACTCAATCCCGGTTAGTATCATTATACATTCAATTATTATTATTTACTTAATTTATTCAATTGATTATTTCTATTATTGCGTTTCGTGCGAATGTTGTGGTTTTGTTAATTTTTGTATACATTTTCTTTTTTATTGTAATAATGTTTGATGATGACCGTGTCTTTTTATATTATTTATTTATATTTTGAAGAGGTAATTTTAAACTTTTCAGAGGTGAGAGGAATCGTAAATGTGAAATGCGTACGAGACGGCTATCAAACAGTGCAGGCGGCGTTACTTGACTATACACTCACTTGTTACTCCTCAATACAGGTGAATATGATTATTTCATTAAAACCTTTCCCTTTGAAATGTATTTATTACTGAATACATTTTTTTTATAAGTATACTGAACCGATTTTGATTAAATTTTGCACTTTGTGTGCGGTTTGATCGAACTTGAGAGATAGGATACTTTTTATTTCGGTAAGTGATAATAACGTGATAGATGTCGCTGTAGTCGATTTAATTGAGTACTCGAAAAGGAAGAACAAGGTCTGCCAGGTCAGCTAGTATTATATAAAAACTAGCTGACCCGGCAAACGTTGTTCTGTGATATAAATTATTTGTAGTTAATACTTTGGTTGTATTAAAATGCGATTATAAGTAATGAGAGGGTGAGGGTAGGAGGATTCAAATTTAGGATTAAAGATATTTTTATTATTAGATATTAGATAATTATAAGATATATACGAGATATATTTACACGACTTTCTTGAAATATATTTACACAGGAGATATATTTATAAAGGTTGTTATTAATTTTGTCGATTTTGGAGTTCACTAGTTTAAAAATATAAACAAAAACAAACAAAAAATACGTAGTACTATATATTTCCATATAAACGTTGAAGTGAAATCTATTTTCGTGTAAATATTTTGATGAGGTGAGATTTTTCCAAACTATACATTATAAGTGACAATTACTTTCGCGTGTACAGAATAATAAATAAAATTAATTGTCAAATAAATAAAAAAAACATGTAGGTGGCCAAAGAATATTAACATGGCGTTAGAAAATATTTGCAGACGATGCTTATTTTAGGATTTATATTATTCCATAGATTAACATTTTTTCGGGTACACAAAAACATTCCCGCAATATGTTCTCGGGAAAGCTAATTAAGCGCTATCATACGACTACAGATATACTAACAGCTGTCGGTAGTAGAAAAAAATCGCCGCGTTTAGCAATATTCAACACAATACACCATTGTTTGTAACTAACTATTCAAACGAGTTAGGTACAATTTGCTAAAACTACGTGGTGACCTAATGACGTCGTACGTAGCCTTTATCTATATGCATTATAAAATAAACTCCACCGTCACGTCTGTCTGTCTGTCTATCTGAACGTAATAAATACAAAAAGTATCGAACGGATTTTGAAAAATGCCGACTAGAAACTTTACTAGTGTGTGTCATGTAAACTAATGGAGTTATATCTATTTTCTATTATTGGCATGCAATAACGAGAAGCATATTATAAAAAAATAATTTTATACATATCTTTAAAACTAGCTTTGTTTAACTTTGTTGAAGTGGAATTAAAAATTATTTAACAATTTTTGCCCGATGTTATATGTTTTTCAACACAGCTTTGCTCCTATTGGAGGTAGCGTGATCATAACTAGCCCTGTCTAAGTCTAAGTCTAAGTCTTCCTTAATGATTATTCTATGAAATAAAATATTTTTTTTTGAAATCCGACTTGTAGTTCCTAACATTAGTGCGTTCAAACAAACATTTCCGCTATGTAATAATATTAAAGACTCATATATACTATATATGATATGATGATATTTACATAGATCTATTCAATCAAATCAGTAGCAATATATTCTTATTGCCTGCGCAAAGCCGGGTCGTGTCTCTAGTTTTGAATAATGATACACATCAACAAAGTGATTTTTGTTTTCATAGTGAAATGGTATTGTCAAGGACATTGTCTGGATTACAGGACAAATTTGGCAAGTTGGTGATGGTTGTACCTGAAATCCATGCACTGGCTGCGCGAGGCGAAGAACACCTGTATCAGAGACACTGTGCGGGTCAAGCGCCAACTCAGACACTTCTCATGGAAATGCTACACGCTAAACGCAAGTAAGTAGAAATATACAAAAAAAAAACTTAAACACCTTTTTAAATAGATAAATGAATAGTTTTTGAATAGCAGAACTGTATTTTGGCATTATTTACTGAAATAAATTATTTAGTTAAGTATAAGTTTGAATTATATTAGGACGGTGGATAAGGCTGTGATTTGTGATATCTCGTTCTAGGCCGAATGGAGGCGAAATGGTTAACCGGAGTGCTGAGCACACGTCAACCCTAGACAGATTGTATGTTATTCTAAATAATATATTATACATATTATAATTTATTTATGCAATCATAATTAAAAAAAAAAATAATGCGTAACTATCATGTTAACAAATAAAATTGCCAGATGTACGAAATAATTTATACAAATGCCTCATGATCAGTTTAATTCAATATTACTTACCTTTTGTTATAGAATGTTATCTTTGCTCTACGGTGTAAAAAAAGTTTTACTGAAAGTCTTATCGAAAAAAAAAATTCTAATATGCAAACTGTGTTTTCTAAATAGAGCAAAAAACCTTTTATTATAAAATGAAACCAATGGTCGATTAACAATATAAACGTTGAGGCAACAATATGTATAGTAATTTTCTTAAATTGTAATTAATTTATGTGAAGTTCATATTATTTCTGGCAGTTTTAATTACTATTATACATGTATTCATTATTTGCACATAGCTTTGCATTACCACATACCGAGTGCACTAATATATACGCTTCCTTTAATTAAATACATTCGAATAATATACATTTAAGGTGCATCCGTGTTATTACTTCACTAACAACTTAAATTGGTTGAAAATAAAACACTGTATTACCATTATTAGTATATTATAATTAATTGTTATATAATTAATAATATACAGTCTAAACTTCATTTAAAGACAGACTAAAATGTGTAAATTATTTGATTTTGAATCAAATCGTTTTGTTCTGATATCTTCTCTCCATATACCAATAACTTTCAATAAGGTTTTATAAAATACAGTTTCTTAAGTGACATTAAGTATATAGAGTTTAGACTGTATATTCAGGCAGAAACAATGGAAACATTTAGAATTCATACATTCAATTTTTTAGTATTCAATAAAGTTACCATCATCGTAGTTAAAGACAACTTCTAATTTATGATGCTTTACACGTATATATATACTAGCTGTGTCCGCGACTTCCTTCGCGTGGAATTAAAATTTTATTTGCCTACGTTACTCAGTGTTAATGTAGCATTCTATTGCTGAAAGAATTTTTGAAATCGGTCCAGTAGTTCTTGAGTTTATTCGTTAGAAACAAAAATAGAATTATTTCCTCTTTATAATATTAGTATAGATATATACAGCAAAGATATTGTGGAACTCTGTACCAGAAACTATCGAATATTACAAAAATAAAATAAAAAAACAAATAACCGTATCCGATATAAATGTTTCGAATAATTTCAGATGTAACCTAATATTTATCTCGTATAATTATTCAAATGCTACATATTTTAAATTTAATTACAGTTCTGTGAAACTAACTGAAATAATTCGAAATTATTGAATACTTGAAATAAATATACAAAAATGATCAAAGGATCGTATCCGTTACATTCCGAACCACCTCTGAATAGACCCAAAATAATTACTATCAATTCTTATTAAATCAAATTTTAGCTAAACCTCTTGAAAGTATTAATTAATGAAATAATATATTTAGTTAATAAAAAAACGTATTTCATAATCAGTCAAGATTGGTGACTACAAAAGAAGTGTGAGATAGGGTTGCATGAATCGAGAGTATGGAAAAGCTATTTTTGCCTTGAATATCCTATATCAAATTTTAATAGTATTAATTTTTCAGGTGCATTATATTACATGGGCTAGGTTTTAAAGCTGATACATTGTATGGCTTACGAAGCAACTTATTACAATGTATTTTTATCTTAAACATATTATCGGAATATTTCTATCTCTGTATGAAACAAAACGATGTATTTGTTACCATTATTTTTACTACATAATTTAGATCTTATCATTCACTAAAGATAAATACATTTTGAGTAATCTACAATGACCTATTTTCAATGTTTTTATTATCTTCTTCATATCGTTATTGGATTACAAAAACACAGTTGTCAACAATCTACAAACAATTGTGACTGATCAAATAATAAATAATGATTTGTAAATAGAATTTTGTAACTTAATTTACATAAAACTAGCTTTGCCTGCGACTTTGTTCGCATGGAACTGATTTTTTAGACTAATTTATAGCCTATGTTACTCAAGGATAATATAGCATTCTAATCGTGAAAGAATTTTTTAAATCGGTCCAGTTGTTTTTGCATTTATTCGTTACAAACAAAAATACAAATCTTTCCTTATTATAATATTAGTATACATTAAAAACTACGCTTAATTCAGATTCAGATTAGCATGATTATTGCTAATATTATAAATGCGAAAGTGAGTTTGTCTGCTTGTTACGCTTTCACACTTAAACCGCTGAATCGATTGTGATGAATTTTGGTACGCAGATAGATGGAACTCAGGAGACGGAGTTAGGCTATTATTTCTTGCGAAATCGTTATATAACCTTTTTTTATAATTGAAGTGCTTTATTCTCAGTTTTACGGGATTCTAACATAAGATTAATAGTTTACAAATATCAAGATCCAGAGTTTTTAAAGTTTTTTTTATAGTTAAAGTTAAGCGATATGTCAGCAATCTCACCTGAGGTTAAGTGACGATGTGGCCCAAGATAGTAAACATGTTAAGCCTTGAGAAAGGGCTAGCACTCAAGTTCAACTGCCGGAGCACACCTTTAAGTATTTGGCGGCAGATTTTCAACTTGAGGGTGGTAGCTAGCCAGAAGGGCATAAGAAACAGCCCTACCACCATGCTATGGTTTCATCTCGATGTTTTCCTTCACCAAAAGCTCAAGCTCATTGCAGGTGGATTCGAAGTCATGTTCCTTGACGCGCCGTCCGTACACACTGCCAACTGAGCTATCGTCGCTTCCGACACATATTTGGAAGTAATGAGTGTAAAATTCAATACTCTTACAAAAACGAATTCGTTCAAAAAGAAACCAAGTATAGATACGCAGTTCGAGAGTGAAAAGAAATATCTACGTTATACAAACAGAGGTAGAGATAAGAGGGTGCGATAGAATAGGACAAGGCTACGCAACACGTAAAAGACGGGTATAAATTAGAAAGAGACAAAGTGTATTATTGGCTGATTTATAATAATAACGAGATTTTACGTGCGACTACGATCGCGTTAATATTAACTTTGTCAAACGAATCAGATGACGCAATAAAAAGGTTCCTACAAAGTTTAGCCCTCTCTATACCCCACTTTCAATAAGGTTTTCACTAGAAAAAGTAACCTATCACCGTCTCCAGGTTCACATCTATCTCTATACCAAAATCCGTCATAATCGATTCAACGGTTTAGGTATGAAAGAGTAAAAAACAAACTCAATTTCGATTTTGTAATATTAGTAAGGCTATACTATACTATATATTATACTATTTATAATTATATTTATGTACTACATAGGTAGTTATAGTTACTAATATTTTGGACCATCAAAAACTCTCACTTCTGTAACATGTTACTAGGATTTTGTCACTTTTTAGAATACACAAATCAAAATTGATAAAACATTTCAACAATAATAAATTTCCGGTTATAAATTTCTCCGTACAATTTAACTATGAAACGCAGTGTCTGATATATTTATTTTATATTCAATTTAATAAACTCATTTAAAATGATTGGATTCTAATAACAGAGCTTAATAAACTCAATATTCCAAATTGTCTAAGTTTGCCTTTCATATTTTTATATATGTATAACGCATTTTTTTCTATTTAATTTTCCGTATTATTCTGCCGACACTGTCTTACTGTTGGTCACAGTATAGCTCCAATATAGTACATAATTTAGTATGATTAATAACATAGTGAATGTTATATCTGAGTGTTTGACAATTGCCATATATATGCGTATTAGTTGTTTAAATAAATTTCGGTATAAGTAAGTCATGATTAGTTTGCTATGTTGTAATTAATTACTCCTATGCAATGCTTAATAAAAATATAACAAAAATTACGTAATAATACATTGTGCTCGGTTTTTCATTACATAAAGTTTTAAATGAAATATTCTTGTTAACCTGAGCAAGCCTTGACGATGTATTTTCAAAGAATTAACATATTCGAAATATAATGCAAGTCCAAACTTTAGAAAATAAAGATTGAAAATAAAAAATCCATCTACCAATGTATATAGTATAAAAAATTTACAAACTCCAATCCAAGGTACTGTATTAATTAACAACATTAAACCAGCTCATGGAAGATTTCATTGTTATTTTTTGGTTAATTGTTACCGATAAAACACGACTTGAAAAGTCATTGCATTAAAAATGGCCTTGTTAGAAACACTTTATTAGGTCTCTTTACTATTAATAACATATTATTCGTAGAATGTTAGATGTATGGGAAAATAGAGTTCTGACTTTGATAGATTTCAGCACGCTTCAGTAGCATCGAATAGTATAGACATGGATTTATTTAACTGTATATATGTTTGCAAAAACTATATCGAGTATGGAGTCACAGCTCCACGCTCGTGATTGTATATTATTGAATAACAATCCTCAGGAAGACAACACAATAATAATATACGTTTATGATAAAATGAATACCTGTATCGTTGAGTGTTTTACGAGATAACTCTGTGTGTGTCAGGTGCGGATTCCTGCCAAGTGACACGACCGCATTCGCCAACGTAGAGTAAGCATAAAACATTATACTCTGAAAGCTGCTATGCACGCCTTACTCGCACGTTACTTAATATTATTTTGGCACAATGACAATAATCACAGCACTATGTTTAAGGTTTACAAAGGTCCCTATCTGAATGACTAATAAACGGGGCTCGATTTTAATATGAGATCAAATTTGACTTGAATAAATCTCTTTCAAAATTTCATAGGGTAATTCATATAATAATATAAACGGAATACAATAATTGTGCTTTCTCCGAAAGTCAAAATAATATGTACTTTCCCCATTTTATTTTGAATGTGTATCAAAATATGCTCATCTGGAACGATCATCTACACCACGCTGTCCTATATCTACTTCTGCGATCAATTGACCTACTTATTTCATTGTATATGGAAAACAAATAAGAGAATGTTAAATACTAAAATGAATTTATTATTTCTTATACATATATTTTCAATTTAAATGACTTCCAAAACACTGCAGCATGATAAGTGTTATAACCATATAACTCGTTTGCATTTTGCCTGAATTGGTTACTCTCATGTTAACTTCCCAAGATACAGTATACGTCTATGTAAAATATACATACTTTATATGGAATAACATTTCCTATTTCCATAACAAACATTTAACCCGTATCCTATTTTATTGTGTAACCTTAAAATGGTATACGTTGCTAATCAGCATTTACCATTTGACTATATACCTATAGTTAAGACGTAGTATCACGATGGTTTGTTTAGGATAATGAAATAACGTTGTAGCAAAGTGATTATGGATATTTTCGTTCGTCTATAAATTGGAATTGGCATCACTAATCAGCTGACGGACGAAAACATTGTCAGAAGACCCTGTACGTGGGAAGATTTTTAAACTATGGATTTGTTCGTGTTTTTGTAATCGCCAATATATCAAGACGTGACGTGGCTTAAATTCCATGGTTTTATATTTTATTAATATTTTGAAACGTAGGTTCCATAGATAATCACAATTTTATATTATATTTTATGATGTGTTTTAACCAAAAGTAATACAGACGATTTATAATATATTTTAATTGACTTAGTGTTGTAAAACAAAACGTAATAACATGTACCGACAAAAAAAATTACATCGATTAAATAAACCAGAAATGCGGTAGTAAACAACATTTCTGGAGTTACTTTTTAAATTCCTAAAAAAATGATTACAGCTTATAATAACTTTTTCTATCTTGATATCCCAAGATCACAAAACCAAAGTCAACAAGCTGTAACCTGCATTGTAATGCCAAAATAAAATACAATTTATTAAAATCAAATAAATAGTTTAAGAACGCTTAGAGTACATTATTTTTTATATACCTTTTTTAATACATTATATTAAAATAAGTGAAACTTTTATTATAATATAAAGCGTTCGTAAGCGTAAACTCTATTCAAAGATATTTGATTTTGATTCGCGAATTTTGTACTATAGTATACTAGATGGTTCTATAGACGTACTATCATATCCGGTAGTCAATAACTCCATGGCAACGCCACGTGTATTGTCTAGAAGTAATATAGATATATCAATGACTAAATATTTATATTGCATAGTAAATGTCATATAATATATGCCATTATTTGAATCGTATTAACGTATTTGTGAAAATAGCCAGAGTACAAAAAATACATCATATTAACCCCCGTTAAACGTCAAAGGGTATATCAGCAATATTATTTATAAAACACTATGTCTTTTAATGTATTTAAATTTTATTGGAGTATAAAAAGGATTCTCAAAAATAAAATAGTAAGGAAACATTCATGTATAAAAAACATTTTTTTGATACTATATACTCTATATGTTATATTTCGTCTTCCATTTCCTAGAATAGCTTATTAAAAATCTTTAGGGATCATACAATGCACTTGACGATGCAATGTCCGGGAAGTTTTTGGGTTAACTAACAAATAATCCCCCGAGTTATCGTTTATTCACCTTCGTTATTACACAAGTCACAACTCAATTATTTCACATAACACTCCACCGATAATCAATTACAAAGGACCCAATGAAATAGGTATCTATTAATTAAAAACAAACAACAACAATGGCTCTGTACATTATACACAAAAATGTTGCTATGTTAAAATGAAATAGTTTTTCGTAGTTTCTATCGATCATTTTTATGTAGTTTTAGAACATAACTTTACTTACTATTTGCCATGAAAACAAGTTTTGTGTAATGTTTATTAAATTTATAAATATTTATTAAATTTTATAATAAAAAATGGCCGTTTCTCGGTCAAATAATTACACATACTTCTACAATTTAGTGTCGTAGAAATTAAAAACCAAAGATGGCTGTCAAAAATTGTAATTTAATTGAAAATATTGTTAATATATTAAATTAGAACAAAGTCATTAGGGTTTAAATATGAATTTGCGATTACACTAATAGACTAATGTATTCATTGATTAAAAGCAATAATAACATTTATTCTCATTATTCTTGCAACCTCACACTGGTGGAATATATTTTTGCTTAAATAACTTGTATCTAGTGGCCTTAATACAATAAAATCCAAATATATTTAAATGCTATTAGGGTTCGTAATATATTTAGTTATTTTTTTAATGACCCTGTATTCTGTAATACAGTTGACATAATATTGTTCGGGTATTGTGCGTATTACAAATAATAGCATGAACTATGAATTCTGAAACATTATTAAAACTTGCTGAAAATTTATATCAATAGAGCTACCGCTTTGTTATTTATTATATTGAATGGAACATAAGAAACTATCCCGACTTGTTGCTGGCAATAATGATCCTCAACAAGGGGAGATCAGTTTTAAGTTAGAAAAAAAATGTGTGACTGATATCACCATTTGTCCTTTTCTATTTGAGCTCACATATCCCATATAATATCTAAGCGACCGTGCATTGCTCGGTATCATGTATAAACACTTATCGTCATCTAACATCATCTAAATACGAAACGTCTTCTAAATCATTACTTCAGTCGCCACAAAACCACAAAAACTATATATCTCTATACAACAGGGGATCATTTAATGTACGTTTGAAAGTTCTGTACAATCGTCAACCATAAATAAATAAGTATCAGCTATTCAGGAATATATCTATATACTCTTTAATATCTATCGCATGTGACTGAATAACTCCACTTGAGCTGTGTCAATTTTAATTAATAACGTCATGTCTATATTATACCGTATGTCTATGCGTGTCAGTGTTACATAAAACATTGTGCTACGTTCTATTTCGATTTGATCATTAATAGATATTATACCGACAGCATCGTTATTATAATTTTAAATTAAAATAATTATAGGTGTGACGTAATTTCTTATATTTGATTAAAACGAATGACATAATTAGCATTAATTAATTGTATGGTTCCAAGTTATTCGACACAAAGACGTCCTGAACGAAACATGCTTGTTAAAAATATTATAAATTACAAATCACCTACTTATCTGCATCCATTTAATAATGGTAATGTGAATAAACCCATAAAAGTCTTTAAGAAATCGATTGTTTTAATCAAAATATTAATTTCAAAATTGAGATCGTTATCGGATCTTTTTAACCGTAATGCCAACCAATATACCGCATCCATATTATTTTTTTTCCTGTTAAACCGGCGTTAATTATTGCTAATTACGTAATAAAATATCGTTGTTCAATTGTGTTCCAGATCTTAAATTCCCAGTGAAGAGATCTAATGAAGATCACGGAGGCGAGGCGCCAAGCGCCCCGGACACTACTAACTGCATCGGACAGAATAATTTACAACAACAAAAAAAATATTAATAATAATAATAATATTACTTATTAATTAGTTTTAGTTTTAACTTGGTGTGTGATTAAAATTTAAGTTACTGCGGCGAGCGCCGGCGTGCCTAGTCTCATTACAGATAAAACAAATAATTTATCAACAATGTTTTTAAAGTAATATACGAAAAAAAAGTATATTATATTACACCAGTATCGTGTAGCTATGATTAATTTATTTAGCTGTCGCATATCATTTTTAATGCGGTATTTACACGGCAACATTATTTTTGTTTTCATTCACGAGTACATACATAGGTTCTTTCCGAAATCCGGTGCGTAGGCGATATAAGGGGAATTTTAATACATATTTTAGTAAAGCGTCTGTGATTATAAATGATGAAATTGATGAAAAGTGTTAATGTTAGTAGGGAGATGATCATTATTTCTTATATATTAATACTGTTAGTTTTATTTAATCGTCTGTATGTTTGTTATATATGTATATATACACTTGCGTATGTCGGGGATCAGCGGCGCGACTCTACCCGATGCCGGGCCTAACTCGACTTACCTTTTATGTATATATATATATAAATCATAATAAAAATTTACGGCACTTTTTAAAATCGATCTATGTAATCATACAATCTACAATATATATTTCGTTATATACACTTTTCACATATATGTAATATGTAATTATGTATAGTACAAGTTATGTTCTCTAGCTTAGATGTTTCCGCGATATATGTAATATTAATTAATATGTCTGTTATTTAACTAAATTGTCTTTATTTACTTCGGTAGCAAAACAAATAATTATAACAATAAATAAATATGATGTTATTTAAAATTTATAAGTACTTTTTAATAGCTCTTCCAATATTCTTTGTTCTAATTAAATTATTATCAGTTTTGGCAAATACCTCTGTATTATACAGGCAGTACCTTTTTTCGGTATCCCGTCCCGGTGTGTCCGTTGAAAACACCGAAACTAAGAACTGGCCCATTTTGAGAGAGCTACGCAGAAATTATAATGTCGTGTCGCATCGTCCTAGAGCTAAATCGAACATACATATTTAAAAGTATCTTAAAATGATATTATTATCTAATAAAATAAATAAATATACATCGTTAGGAAATTATACAAATTATTAATTTTGTTTACTTTTGCATTCACTACATCACCATTATAATTGAATTTCGATAAAGAAAGCTAACATAGTGTTTAGGGTTTTCGGCAATTATGATCATCGTTTTCTCTTCCCTGATTTTCCTTGCTTTCAGTTAAAATTAGAATGAACTTTTTATTAATACCAGTAAAAAAAAATCTATATAATAGGCCTATGAAAGAATTAAAAAAATGTCATAACCGGTGAATAACAGATGTATTAATATGTACATATATTGTGAATGTCATGTTGGTTGATTGATGCGCGAGTGTGAGGCTGAATAAGTTATTTGCCGCTTCAAGGAGATATTTCAAAATTTTATCACAAAGAGTTGAATATTTTAAATATAAAATTGTCTATGTATACATTCTATATATGTATAATAATCGATGCATATGACGTTAAAATAGAATCACATTTAAGATATACAGTTGTTCCCTTAATATTATATTTACTAAGTGTTTTATGAGATTTATTCAATTATTTTATTGGTTATATCAGTACAAAAACATATTGTCCTTGTAAATATAGAGCACATACACAATGACGTATTATTCTACTTATATATTGTAATTATGTAAAGTATATCTGACTTAAAAAACATACGAGCAAGAGAAGCCTTAAAAATCATAGATTTTTAAAAAAGAAAGTTATCTATGCTAGCATCAACCGGCAACGGTTCACGGAGATGATGTATTTTTATATAAAACATATTGTTCTTTATTAACATATAAAATATGTTAACTGAAAGTACATAATTTGGTATTTTTCTAATAATTAAATATTGTAGGCGTAATCGAGAGGGTGTAATTATTTTCTACTTTTGAAGTGGGATCGATTATACTCTATACTGAAATTAATGTTAATAAAATTGTGTGAGTAGATTCCTACAAAAAATATATATATATAAACTAAAAGAAGTCGACGTTGCAAATATAATTTGAAAACGTTTTTATTAGTTTATGCTTCAACGACAAATAGTATAGTAAAAAAATGAATAAAGCTCATTTCATAGGCGCCCTCTGTCTCTCTCGTCCTCGGCCTCCTCGAGGTTCAATTCCATATCGAAGACCGTAATATATGCCGGATCACTGAAGGTTCATGAAATGAGCGGTCCGTTAACTTTTAGGCGTATGACGATTCATTTCTAATGAAGAAAAAAAATATGTGATGGCAGTTTGTGTTTTAATGTGAATGTTATTATATTCTTATTTTTTTTATATAATTCATGTCATTGCACCAAGTGCGTATATGTTGGCGTTAGGCTGCGTCAGTGAGTAGTGCTGATAATTACTAGAGATGAGTTTAAATTTATATTCGGCTTAGTGATTCTCATATTCTAACATTTATATATATGTAAACGTGGTATCATATTTTATAATACCGTCCAGTGAACACAGTAAATATATTGTCATAATATGACACAATGTTATTAGGTTACTAGCGGCTCTCCCGCACAAGTGCGAAAATCCGGTCCGTATGAACCCACGCAAAAGCGAAAATCCGATTGGTATAACTGCGACGTGTGATCAATTTTACCGGTCGGTATTTCGCATCTATATGGGAGATCTCATGCGTTATCTTTACCTTGAACAAATTACTCAGTATTTCTGTTCGAAATTTCGCACTCTTGCGGCAGAAGCATCAATTGATTTATGTTGCAAAGAAATGCATTCGGTAACGTCCAGTGACTTTAGTTTTACGGTTTCGCTAATGACTTTTGATAACAACGCGTAAACAAACGTATTTTATTGGTATCAATCAATTGCGACAGTAGAATGGAATAATAATATTAAACCGATTAACTGCAAAGTTCCTGAATTTGTTATTGTGGTACCGTTTTTAACAGTTATTGACACGAAACATGTGTTTCTATCCGCGTAGTTTTACAATATAATCACAATTCTACAATCATTTATATTTATATGTGTCTTTTATCTTTGTAAATAATATGTCGACTCTTTGTATATTTTCGGTACATTGTAAACAGCATCACATATAGGTGCAATTTGATGACATACAAACCCCATTACACAGGTTGAGGTTCTTTTTACAGCGAAGCTACCTACTATCAAATGGCATACCTTATTGGGTTTGACTTTATGGTTTATTTATTTTTAATTTCCCTATGCTATCGTTTCTTAACCACGTTGGTCGCCTTCAGAAATACTGGGAGATGTTTACGAGATAAAAATAAATTAGATGTTTTAGAATAGAGGTTCCTTTATTGAAATATTTTTTTAATGGTAACCTGTTGCCTAATTTGTAAAGTTTCGATAAACGTTGGAGGTGCAATATTTTTTTTTTCATGTGTTGTGTTTTTCGTTACGTTATTTCATCGATCGCGACACTGCGAAAGGTTGAGAAACGATGCCCTGTGCTGTATTACGTAATTGAAATAACTGAATAATTACGAATTCAACTTGTGTGTCCATTAACTCCAAGGCTGTGTCGCATGGGTACTGGTTATAAATACTTAGGAAATTTTAAAATCGTTATTACTCGTCGCTTCACAAGTTTACGTGCTTTATCGAAGGCAAAGCTGATCTGTGATGGTATGACATAGTTAGTTAGGCTGTGTGGTTCATATACATATAATAATTATCGTTCAATACTTTAGGCTAACATCAATAGATCATCTGATTCAAGTTTTTACTAAACCTTTCACAACGGAATAGAGCTCGGTGTTATTATTTATCGACAGTTGATAATGTTCAGGAAACGTATTTTTTTCTTCTATTTATTAATTCATTTATTTAATTTTTTTACCAAAAATGTTACCATTTTTTTACATAAATAGTAATTTACATCACCGCGAGAACTTTGTTTTTATACTCAGTATTATTTTTTTATTTATTTATTTTCGAAATATATTTGTCATTTTTGTAATATGAAACCGAAACCGATAAAATTTATTCCTGGGTGAAAATTATTTGTATAAATATATAATCACTAAATATATAAAAAAAAAACAAATGTTAAACTGTAGCTACATACCTTAATGTTTTACTTATTATTATTATTATTGAGGTCATCAAAGATTAATGGGATATATTTTTGTTGTAAATATGATATCAAAGTATTTTAGAATCACCGTTAATCATTCAATTTTATTATAAATGACGAATAACTTGGCTACAACTATTAACATCGTGCGTCGTGGTAAACATCACTTTTTACACACTCTTTTATGAGAGATAACTAATCAATTACAATGTTATTTAATAATATGTATACGTTTCAATATAATATGGTGCCGATGTTCGTAATTCATGTTCGTTAGTCGATTATTTATATATCAAACACTTTATTATATAATTCGCTTCATATTTACTTAACCAGTGGGAATTCTCCGTAATAATTTTAAATTTAATGAAGTCTAAACCTGCTATTTTTCGTATAAGTTTAGGTTGTATTATATATACAGCGTAAAAGTTGTATGTTTATATATATATAATTATAAAAATATACAGATATATATATGTAAGTAACTTCTATATTTATGAATTACAATAATAAGTATTTTTAAATTTAAGATACACTTGAGTGTTCTATGTAAATGTACATTTTGAGTTCAATTAGATATTAAGTGAGTTGCAGTTGTACTGCGCGATATGAAGTTTAAGGCGTCGCTTAAACATTTGTGGTCGAGTTAATTCGACGACTTGTGGTGTTATTTCGCCGATATTCATTCGCGCAGTGTAACTCGTAAACATAAGAATAATGTAAGGAGCACGTTTGTGTGTGCCCTTTAGATAACCTCGCTTCAGGTACATGCATACATTAGTTGGTCATGGATCTATCATCACATTGTTCACTCGACGGTTGGGAGTCGTTTGTTTGTTTGTTCGTTTGTTGAGCGGTCGCCGAGACGGAACCGGCACATTACAAGTACGCGTCGCACACATTCCAAAATAACACGTTAACCTAATAAAAAATAGGTGACGCGCGCCTCGACGAATGCGTTACTATATGTAAGTTAACCACTTTGTTGTTCATTAACGATAAGTTAGGTTTAATCTCAGTCGATGTTGTTATCATTAGTCTGTGTGTAGGATTTCTGTGGTTTAAGTTTATTATGAACGAATGTGAGTTTGAGCGAACCGGACGCGGGCTCGCGAGGGCCCGTCACTTGGTTCGCATTAGTTGTAAATTTTTAAGTACCTTATTCTATAGTTTTGTTGCATCTAACTTTATTTTCTTGAGCCGCGTTAGTTCTATTCTATTAATTGTACATATAGATAGGTCGAGGTATACAAATTTTTCATTCAGTCTTTAAAATAATGTGGTTATTGTTGAATCTGAAATTTTTGGGGCTGGCAAATACCAATGCATTGTAGCATTTGATGTTGATAAATTGAATAAAATCTTTATCTTAAATATTAGATGTATGGCTATTTATGTGTTACCTACCTTAATATATTTAGTGGCGAGATCACGACTCGGGTTATTCAAATGTTTTGAAATCGATTACTAAGTTTTTACAGATCAAGGGTTTTTTTTTTGGTCCTCTGTCACCTACACTTCAACGCTTCGGATGCGTTGTATTGAACAAAACATAATAATAATATGTCGAGTCGATCCCCTAAGGGCAGGTAGTGAGGACGCGCGTCTATCGATACTAAAACCTCTTCACGGATAACTCGGTTAATTTTTATTCAACCGAAAACGAAATGCCACATCACTAATGTCTGCATCACTCATACATCCCCATGAAACGTTATACAGAACAATATTTATTTGAAATATATTTTATATTATCATTCAGAACACGTTTTTTTTCCCCTATATACTTAAGATATACTGTATTGTAGATTTATAAATGGGGCAGTTGAAACGAAACTGTATTACCGACGGCCACATATGATTTGTACCATGTCATTACCTCACGTAACGTTTTTTATACATTACGAAGTAATAGGTTATTGTTGCTAAATCATTAAATAAAATAAACTTATTATTGTATTGTTTATTGGTGTCATTGTGTTTACAACGGTAATAGAACAAGGATCTATTTTTAAACGGCAAAACATATTAGATACATGTATTGCGGTGTGTTTTATTGTTTATGTAGCACCTTGCATCGTCAGTGTATTTATTTTCGTGGTGATTAATAAATATTGTGAGACGCTGATCACGCCGACGGGCGGCGGCCGGGCGCGTGCACGTTCTCGCACCGTCGCTCGTTATTGTAGAAATAAATGATATTTTCGTTTAAATTATTGTGTCTTTTAATACATACCTCCCATAACCTTCATCGAAACTTTTTTTGTGTATAAAAGACACGACTTCGAATCCCTACAGTGAGCTTGAGCTTTCGGTGAAGGAAAAAAACGTGATGAAACAATTAGCATGGTGGTAGGGCTTTTTCTTATGCCCACCAGGCTAGCTACTATCCTCAAGTTGAAAATCTGCGGCCAAATACCTATAGGCGTGTTCCGGCAATGGCACTTGAGAGCCAATTCCTCCACAAGGCTTAACACGCGTGGCTTGGGTCAAATCGTCAATTAGCATCAAACACGTTAATAAATAACAATTTCAAGTAAAAAACATAATATATTGCAACAATATTAATATATATTACAGTATTCAAAAATTATTAACATTTATATCGACACTACACACGACAACTATATTCAGGGTTGCATTCTTAAGGATCCATCTAGTCTTATGGTTTCACCGTTCAGCATCGGGTTCTGTATGATACTCTGGACGAGTAAAGCGAACTCCTGGGGGTGGCCGAGTCGTGATGGAAACGGAACAGAAGCTTCAAGGCTTTTGATAGCCGGTTCAGGTAATTGTTCCATCATCGGCGTACGAAATAGTCCTGTGAAATCAAATTTATTACGATTTATATTACAGTGGAACCTCTATACGTTGACTGTCAGAGGAAATTCTAAAAATTTCGCGTTTTCGTCTCAGGGTCCATACAAGTATTACGTAACGAAATCTTTCAAGATTATTGACTTTGCCTTCCCCCCATGTAACGTGTCGTAACATTTTTCAGTACCCCGCTCACCCCATCATCAAACAGCCAAATGAGCATTTTCACCTAAAAGTCATACTTATGCGTTACCTTACAGTCTATTAATAATCTCTTAAAATAAAATAACTTAATAAAGTAACCTACGGTAATGCGTTTAGAAATAGTCGAGATATTCTCCGTAAAACGTAAACTAAAAGAGTTCCAAACTTGGGAAATGTCCCCCTCCCCTTTGTAACGCATCGTAACGTTTTACAAGACCCCCTGCCCTAAATTGCGTTACAGCCCCTAACGAAAAATAGCCTATCCGTATGTATTCGTTACTATAACAATCAGTACACGTTACTATCGTATCCTTACGTTACTTGTTACTTTTGATACCCAATAACAGAGGGCATTGCATCCAGACGTGTTCCGTATTGCACACGGTTGATGTTGACATCGCGTTAATGTTTTGAATATTTTATACGTGAAAATAATTATGTAATATCACAATAACACATCAGTCAAATGTTGTATATATCAAAGAATTGTTTTATCTTATTTTCAGACTTATAATTATTAAAATACCAGACCACACACGCATCACAGACGGCCAGTGTCGGAAGACCCGTGAAATAATATAGTATATAAAATTATTGTACATTATAAAAATATATTTAACTAGCTATGCCGGCGACTTCGTTCGCATGAAACTTAAAATTATTTAACTAATTATATACTATATGTTACTCCGAGATAATATAACATTATAACGGTGAAAGATTTTTTGAAATCGGTCCAGTAGTTTTTGAGTTCATTCGTAACAACGAACAATACAAAATTTTGATCTTTATAATATTTATATATAAACATTTCGTGTTAGGTTTTCTGCCCGCGAGGAACTTCTAAACAACTGAACCGATTTTAATCAAATTTTGCATTTCGTGCAGTTTCATCCAACTTGATAGATGTCGCTGTAGTCGATAAGATGGACTACTCGAAAAGTTAGAACAAGGTCAGCTAGTGTTAGTATAGATTTTTATCTTAGACCTTAATGATTGAAAATGTACTTTATTAAAATATTAGATAAACATTGCTCAGTGTAAAACTAATCATACATACGTCTAAAAATATATAGTTGCTATTGGTTGAATACCTGGCGCAATAGTGACGACCCTGATTCCTTGCTTAGCGAAATCTCTTGCTATGGGCAACGTCATACCAACAACTCCAGCTTTAGACGCGGAATACGCTGCTTGACCGATCTGTAAATAAAAAAGTGTGTGCACTTTGCACGCGATAAACGTGAAACTGTCAAAATCTCGCTTCGTAATACGAACACACTAACGGACGTACGACGGCCAGAGCCTATAAGAAACATTGTAAAATGCCTACTATCTCATTCTCTCGCACGTTAAATCCTATAGATATTTCTGTCTCATTCTCTCGCGTATTAAATTATATAGATACTTCTATCTCATTCTCTCGCACGTTGAATCCTATAGATACTTCTATCTCATTCTCTCGCACGTTGAATCCTATAGATATTTCTGTCTCATTCTCTCGCGTATTAAATTATATAGATACTTCTATCTCATTCTCCCGCACGTTGAATCCTATAGATACTTCTATCTCATTCTCTCGCACGTTGAATCCTATAGATACTTCTATCTCATTCTCTCGCACGTTGAATCCTATAGATACTTCTATCTCATTCACTCGCACGTTGAATCCTATATATACTTCTATCTCATTCTCTCGCACGTTGAATCCTATAGATACTTCTATCTCATTCTCTCGCACGTTGAATCCCATAGATACTTCTATCTCATTCTCTAGTAGGTTGAATCCTATAGATACTTCTATCTCATTCTCTCGCACGTTGAATCCCATAGATACTTCTATCTCATTCTCTAGTAGGTTGAATCCTATAGATACTTCTATCTCATTCTCTCGCACGATGAATCCCATAGATACTTCTATCTCATTCTCTCGCACGTTGAATCCTATAGATACTTCTATCTCATTCTCTCGCACGTTGAATCCCATAGATACTTCTATCTCATTCTCTAGTAGGTTGAATCCTATAGATACTTCTATCTCATTCTCTCGCACGATGAATCCCATAGATACTTCTATCTCATTCTCTAGTAGGTTGAATCCTATAGATACTTCTATCTCATTCTCTCGCACGTTGAATCCTATAGATACTTCTATCTCATTCTCTCGCACGTTGAATCCCATAGATACTTCTATCTCATTCTCTAGTAGGTTGAATCCTATAGATACTTCTATCTCATTCTCTCGCACGATGAATCCTATAGATACTCCTATCTCATTCTCTCGCACGTTGAATCCTATAGATACTTCTATCTCATTCTCTAGTAGGTTAGGTTACTGAAGAAAAACATCGCGATGAAACCATATTAGGTAGGGTTTTTTGTAATGCTCATCTGGCTAGCTATAAATTGAAAGTCTGCCGCTAAGTACTTGTAGGTGTGTATAATCGAGAGCCAGTTGTTCCACTATGTTTAACGTTTCCACCATCTTGGGTCACATGGCCGGCATGACAGTTGCGACTGAAGGAGGCCATTTTCTCTTACTGTAGTCGCTGTTCTTGGACCGTACTGAACCTACCGTCAGGTAAAAATAGGCTTAACATGCCCACCATCTTGTCCCACATTATGTGAGATTGAGAGCCCAAATGCTAAACGTTAAAAGTATAAAAAACAAAGATTTGTAGTAAGATATAAGTGGATTCAAATATATGATTGATTGTTCTTATTCCTTACCTGTCCATCATAGGCTGCCACACTGGCGGTGTTGATGATAACGCCTCGCTGGCCGTCAGCATCAGGTTTATTCTTGCCAATCAATCCTGCTGCTAAGCGAATGACATTGAATGTTCCTATTAGATTAACCTGCAATAGAAATCAATACATAATGATAACTTAGCTGATATTAATATACAAATTAAACTCTGAAATATTAAAAATAAAATATGATATTAATTTAAAATTAATAAATAAAAACACTATCACCATGCCATGGTTTTCTCACGATGTTTTCCTTGACCGAAAGCTCGGGCTCGTTGCAGATGGATTCGAACTCATGTCCATTTACGCGGCGTACATACACACCAACTGACCATCTGATCATACCAACTGAGCCATCATCAATTCAAAAGTATAAAAGTATAATCTGGACAGGGTTAATTATAATTAATCATGAAAATTTACAAACATAGTTTGGATGTGGTGAGTTACAAAAATAATATTATTTACTCATGTGCAAAATAAAGCGCACTTTTACAGTTAAAAGGTACAGGTGAAAGAATTAAAAAACAAGAAGTACTGTCGTCCTATCGAAAAACAGAAGAATAACATATATTTTTTTAAATCACGTAAATACATATGGCAGTCATCCTTTTTTGATATGTCAATAGGGATACAGACGTTGACATATAAAAAAATTAAGCTTCACCTGGTAAAGTAATGCAAACATGTTTTATTCCATATCCAAACTTCTAAATAGATTTAAGACCCTTTTTCTAATCTAAGGAGAAATAATATTATACACTTACTTCAACATGAACAGAGGTTACATATGTAAAAACTTAAAATTCAGTGACTTCAAGAATTAAGACCAAAAGGAATTACATTTACTAATTAGTTACAAAAAATAAACAATTAAAATCTAGTAACATTACCTCTATGGTTTTTTTGAATACATTCAAATCAAAAGGTTGGTTCTTTTTGAAGTTATAGACCCTGGAAGCTGAGGCGATACCGGCACAGCTGACTGCCACATCAAGACGTCCGAATTTATCAAGTGCAGTCTGTAAGGCATTCTGTACATCTGATTCTGATGTAACCTGGAAATATTATAAATTGGTGATAAGCAACATTTATCAAATTATTTAACATTATCTACTTTTTAATTACTTCTATTACATTACAGTTTGATAATAAACTAAATACATGATATTAATTACAATTAAAAACAATATATAATTAAAATTGCTAATTTATGGTCATTATGCATTCCCAAGGAAGTATAATGGCTGACCCACAAAAGTCAAGTTATTGTTACCGCCACAATATAAACTGGCTAACTTGGAAATATAAAATAATGAACTTTGAAATATGGTGCAACAATAAAATCACAAAAAAGCCGAAAACACATGGAGTTACAATATATATTAATATAAATTATAGCAAGATATATTACAATATATTTTATATAGTAATCGTCGAAAGACCACAGACAGAGCTATAACGTATATTTTATTACGTCATCGAAATATATTGAAAGATATAGCACGCTATAATTTGGTATAGTAAGATACATTAATATATATTATGATATATTTCAAGAAAACGGTTAAATTTTTCGTGTAATATTTGTGTGTGCGGTAAACATAACTAGTTAGACCCATTATTTGATATCTAAAATTGGTACAGCCTTTATGTAGCGCAAATACTACCCATGCAATAACGGCTGCAGAGCCGATGAGGGCAAAAATATATATTATAGCATAGCCACTGTCTGTGGTATGTTGCTTTTTTTAATTAGCTCCCTCTGTTGTGGGTTTAAAGAAAGTTAAAATGAAATTACAAAAAAAACTTTTATTGCAATGCTGCATTACAAAATAAAAATAATGAGTTACCTACATGCCAAGTCTTTGTTACAACATAATATAAATTAGCTAATTCATGTAAAATAATTAACTTTAAAACATGAGGTAGCCAAAAATACATAAGATGAGAACTTATTTTCAGTCTCTGTAAAGGTATTTTTATATGCTCTAAAACAGGTATGTTTTAGAAACTTTCATAAGCAGCTTTATTATGACACACTACTCTTTTGTTAATTATTTACCATTAATTATTGCCTCCTTA
Organism: Actias luna; assembly: GCA_039707435.1. Classification (NCBI taxonomy): domain Eukaryota; kingdom Metazoa; phylum Arthropoda; class Insecta; order Lepidoptera; family Saturniidae; genus Actias; species Actias luna. The sequence goes on along the minus strand of JAZHAC010000001.1, from coordinate 17,282,335 downwards.
ATATTATCACTACATATTATAGCTTCATATGTCTGTCTATTCAGAATAAAATTATAAACAATGGAATAGATTTTTATTTAGATTTTACCAATAGACCGTGATTCATGAGGAAAGTTTATGTGTATAATCTGTTAAAGTTTTGTGTAAAATGGTTGAGATATGAAGATAATTTAGTGTTGCTAAAACTAAAGATGCCTATAATAGTGGGTGGGTGACAACTATTCTCTTAAGTAATTTCCTTTAATAAATCTACTATTATGAAATAATTTAGTTACACTTACATCAATAGGAACAAAAGCTACATTTTCTCCTAGGCTTTTAGCTACTTCTTTTCCGCTACTTGATGGAAGATCACATATGACAATGCGGCCTCCTTGCTTCAGTAGCTGCTCAGCAGTCGCTCTGCCAAGTCCTGAAGCACCCCCGGTAACTAGTGCCACTAAGCCCTGATATAACATAACAACTTTGGATTTGTTAACCTTAATCTATATTAGGATTATAAAGTGGTAATGTTTGTTTGAATGCACTAATCTTAGGAACTACAAGTGAAATGTCATAAATTCTTTTTATTTTACATAGAACAATAATTGAAGAAGGCTATTTGATAGCACACTATATCAATAAGAGCAGAGCTGTATTGAAAAAGTTACAAAAATAGACAAAATATGTTAAACAATTTTTAGATTTATGAGTAAGAAGTTGCAGGCACAGCTAGTCAAAGTGTAAAATGTAAATAGGTTAAATTTTATATTCAATACATAAAAGTTATAAATTATTTAGTCATGATTTAATACAATTTATTAGGTTATTGTTAAAAGCAACTCCTGGTAAAGTCGATTTGATAATTCAAAGACAAGAAAAATAAGTAACATGAACTTTTCTGGACAACCTACATCTCAGCCCGCCCCGTGACCACGAAGGCTGAAAAGCTTTCGAAACGTCGGCATCAAAATTAATAAATAACCATGATAAAATCTGTTTAAATTAGTTTTATTTCAATGAATAATATTCGTGTAAACATAAGAAATCATTAAGAAAAATAATTTATTTTAATAATTTTCAGAGTCAGCATTATAGACAAAATCTCACATAGTGTTAAATTATGATGAGGGCCAAGATAATGGACATGCTAAACCTAGTGGAGAGACTGGTTCTCAAGTGCTACTGTTAGAATATACCATCATAATAAATACACTCAATTAGGCATTTTGTAGAAGAAAGATATTTGCATAAAAGATGTGAATACTGAGATGACAGCTGGTACAGGGAATGGAAGACAAAAGCATGTTCTGCAGACCTTACTTACTTACTTATATAAGATAAGGGGCAAAGAGATGTTTTATATTATTAGTTAAAATATAGCATATGGAAATTTCCGAGTATATTTACCCGTTTTCTCCAAATCCAGGTAAGACCGTGTCAAAACTACGATACTTTATATATAACCTAGATAACAATTTTTATATATTATATTCATAAAATAATTTTATTAAATACCCAAACTAATAACGATAATTAGTCGGCGGTTTTAATTGACCAAAAAATTAAAAACATTTATTTTAGAAAGTCTGTAAATAGTACCAAATATTTACATTTCGTAATTATTTTATGGTTAATTTGTAATAATTATAAAATAAAAGTACTTACTTTAAACATTATAAGTTACAACAGGACGGTGGAGCGCCTCAACCTTTGTACTTACTAACGATAACACCTATATACAAATGTATCGTTATAAGTGATAACGTCGACGTGTAATTTTCAATATACTCCTACCTAAAGATACTATGCCGCGAATCACACAGTCGTATAGTATAATACAACCACTAATATAACCTTATTTATTTTTATTTCAATTTATTTATGTTTAAGGAAAATGCAAAGGTACTGAGACCATACAGTCAAGTTGAACGTATTTCATAATGAAGATGTTAACGTTTTAACAATAAGGCGTCTCTCGAATAAAACTGTTAAAGGAGTTTTTGTGACAACTGATAAGCAATAGTATTACCTTTTATTCAGAATTCACTTCACTTATGCGCATTAAACAATACATAACTTTTCCACTGTATTCTATATCTTCTTCCGAAAAATGCAGAACTAACAATGAAAAAATAACAACTATGTTCGCTATGGAGACGCTTCGAAACGTTCTTTATTTCATATCGGCGGCGGCACCATGGAAGTCGGCCTCACGCAGCAAGACCTTTATCCGTCATTTGCGATATGAGATCCAAGGGTAGAATTGGCCCAAACAGTGACATTGTGCGACGAGAGGTGGAAGGGGTCCTAAATTTCGATACGTCACATTTCAAAATTGTTAATTGAATAATTTCTTAACGTAAAATTTCAAAATATGTGACTTAACACTAGGGAGGTAAGAGTTTCATAAATGTGATCAACTGTGACAAACACGGAGGGGGAGGGAAAGGGCAAAAAATAATGAAATTCGTCTGGCGTAATTTGTGAACGGTACTATATCAGTGGATGTTGTTTTTAGGTGTCATTGGATGTTTAACTAGACCATTGAAACTGAACAGATGTTGCTTATAGAAAGATCTGAAGGTAAAGAAGCTTGTACAATGACCTAATAATGCTACACACAGCATCCGCTCTAGTGATTATTTGTCTTTGTTGGTAAAATTTACCATACCAATTTTTACAACCAAACGGCCACCACGGTGCGGCGACCCTTTTATTTTGCCACCTCAGGCAAATGCCCGACTTGCCCCTCTTAAGAGCGGGCCCTGCAACACGGAATTATAATTTGTATTTTTTTTATAAAACATAAGCAGGTACACCTACACCCACATATCTTTTATTCAATGCTCGTTATAACCAAACATGACATTGTTATCTTCCCATTGTTTTTACAATAACTTTTATTTAAGTTAAACACTTAATGTTATCTTTGAAATCGCAGTACATTTAGCTTTACCCATACAGACATCAGTTTCCGGCGTGATGTTACACTTAAAGAACTACGTGGTACTTTACTTAATCATTTATGTTTTCGCTAAAAGGGAAAACGGGAGAGGTCACGAGAAAGGCAACGATGAACTTGATGAAAATGTATACGGAAAATATAGGCAATCACCAACCACGACTAGGAAAGCAACGAATGCCGAAGCTGTTGTCGAAAAGTTTGTAGATACTCTTATATCGGGTGAAAAATACTTAAAGATGATAGAGACGGTGGAAAGAAAATTAAACCATTTAGACGGAACGTTTCATGAGAGAACTAACAAGATAACGAAATACTTGACAGAAATAATAAGAATGATGAAATCATCAACGACTGAGGCGTTGGAAGACGCTTTAAAGATGTTGAAATTCGATTTAGATAAACTAAAGCATACTGTAATCGAACGTCTGGAGAATAAACCTAATCTACGAGGTAAATAATAATTAACCCATTACAATACTTCTTATTTATTCCTTTTTTTAGAGTTTACTCCATTCAGCATTATTTTTTGGATTACATACATAATTTCTTAATAGATAACAGGAACGTGAAGAAATAGTGATCTATTTAGTAACTTACTAGCAGCGCCTGCGACATCTTTTGCATCGTATTAAAATATGTTTGAACATTTTTGCTCGATTTTGAAACATTTTCAATACAGTTTTGTACCTATTTGTGGTAGCTTGATGTTAAATAGCCTAATAAAGCCTTCTTTAATAAACAAACACACTTTTCCACTTTGTAATATTAGTTAATATAGATTAGAAAACATTATTTAGCATAGGCGAGTCATGAGGAATCAAAAGAGCCAAACTCTGGACCTAACTGGATCAGATTAAATTTGCACATAATATAACACATGATTATTCTGCACCCGTTGCACTCTAAAATGGAAACAGATGTGTATTTCAACATAATATTCTATTGTTGTAACTACTATTAGTTAAACGTGTCGAAAGTTCAGATTTGCAGAACCCAAGTATCGACGTTAGTTTCCAAGTTTTTGCGGACATACATAAATTTATCAAAGATTTATTGGGAGGGCAAAGTTACGATACCAAATTTTGGATTCAATACCAATGATATTCCGATACCAATGATTCGCGAGGTCCTTTATTGTAAATGGTTCGTTCGTACGTTTGATCGATTTTGTAAAAGAAATACGACTTCCACCTCGGCTGCTGTCCCCCACATCAAAATACCACAAGACATTAAGTTATGGAAGTAAACGCAGTACACCAACCTAGCAGTGGCAATATCTGTAAGCTAACGAATCTTACGGACAGCAAATGCAGCAGAACTTAATTTTCCTACCATTTTTTTATGTGAGGTTCTCATTGTTGTTTAGAGTCAAGCGTGATATACAAGAACACAGTTTTATTAACTAAGGCTACTAAATTCCCTTTGATCTTGATTGTAGTGTCAACGCATGGAACATAAGGCAAGATAAATCAAATACATTTAGTTTCGTCTCCTTTTGGCAATCAATTATTTATTACAAACCAATCGGTAATAATGTCTGAAGTATTATTAAAAAAACATACTACAAAGTACATCTGTCCCTGTCACTTTAATGAGAACGGGAGGGAGGGGGGGGGGTTGATGCTGCCCACGCCCTTGAGACCTTACACGTGTCCCCTAGGTAGTTCAAACAGCTACGGGGTGGTAGAGCGTCCGTGCTCGACTGGGTCGCGACCACCATACACCTGGTGTAAAGCCCGTAAGAGTGACTCGTCGCGTTTTTCGGGTACAGCAGGTGTATACCTAGTACCTTCGAGACTTACACTGTGATATGGAGAAGGGGTGAGATTGACTAATTGCTCGTTGCATTGTGAGGATGCGCTGACCCGCCGGCACCGGGTCACGGTTGACTGCTGGCCGCCCACTGTATGATACAGGGGTCCAATCGCGACTAACCACCGTCAGAGGCTGCCCCACCATGCCGCGCATAATCTTAGATGGATGGACGACCGGAACCGGATCCCGGCGCACTATTCCCGGGGGGGTACAGGGGCTCTTCCATCCGTCAGATCAGTGCTTCTACGCTGTGCTCGAGTTGGTGTTTCCAGCTTGGAGGCTTAATATCACAGTGAATATCTCCTAGTTCACGCCTTCTTTCTTACATTTTTACCGCTACCCATAATAGTGACAAGAAAAAAGAAAAATAGGTCCACAGCAGTGCACAACCCTGACGCCGCTTTCACAATGGAGTTTGCTAATATCCGCAGACTCCATACCAACTTAAATGCCGCCCACCATCGCCTAGAGACGGCTTGGCCCGCTTTACTCTTTTTAACGGAGACACAGATCCGCCGTCCGGCCGACACATCCTATCTACACTACCCTGGGTACAGCTAGAGACAAACTTTCAAATTAAAGCCGGGGTATGTATGGTGTGTGTGTATGTACGATAGGATGTATGTTGTCGCCGTTTGCACCTCATGGAGGGCCCCTCCGTCTCCACCCTATGGGTGCACGTGGATCTCGGCATTGAAACCCTAGTCTACGCGTGCCTGTATACATCCCACAAGGGGGATGATGTGACAGCTTGGCTGTTCGATTATTGAAGTCAGGCGACAGATGACGCGCTGGAGCAGTTCCCTACTGCAGAATTGGTGGTTTTGGGAGACTTCAACGCACATCATGAACAGTGGTTGAATTCGTCTAATACCGACCATGCAGGACGAACTGCTCATGCATATGCTCTCACACACGACCTGTCACAGCTGGTCACCCAGCCCACCCGGGTCCCAGACATAGCGGATCAAGCGCCTTCCTTGCTGGACCTACTGCTGAAGAGTCAACCTAACGATTACAGGGTGTCTGTCAGTACCCCATTGGGCAGTTCAGACCACTATCTCTTTGAGACATCGGTGCCGCGTTATTTGCCTCGATGCCCATCGAAGACTAGGTGTAAGTCGCGTCTACTGGGGGCTGGCGAAGGCCATCCAGGCAAATTTCTGTCAATCCTCTCTGCCGCCTTTACGATATCCGGACGGATCACTGGCTCATGAACCGCAGAAGAAAATCACCTTGTTGGCCAACATCTTCGCGGACAATTCCCGACTCGACGATAGTAACACGCAACCGCCCACAACACCTAACAGTGGTATCTTGATGCCTGAGGTCCGCATCATCCAAAGAAACGTACGCCATGAGTTGCTTTCGCTCGATGTCCGGAAGGCCAGTGGAGCCGAATTGTCCCCAGTATTGACACGCTTTTACCAGCAATCCTATATTTCTGGTTACGTGGCACGCGTTTAGCGAGAAGTCAACGTGCAAGCAATTCCAAAAAAAGGTGATCGGTTAGACCCCTATCCTATAACTACCGCCCAATCGCTGTAACCTCAATGTTGTGCAAAGTCATAAAACGCATATTAAATGTCCAACTTGTGCGCCACCTAGAAGATCACCGCTTTATCCATGATCGTCAATACGGCTTTCGTCCTAACCGATCAACAGGGGATCTTCTAGCGTACATATTGCATCGTTGGGGGGAAGCGATTGACAAGCATGGCGAGGCTCTGCCTATTGGTTTAGATATAGCCACAGTTTTCGATAGGGTCTGGCACCGTGGTCTTCTCTCCAAGCTCCCAGCTTTCGGACTTCCCGACAACTTGTGCCGATGGATTTCTAGCTTTCTGTTTGAGCACAGATTTCGTGTCCTAGTCGATGGGCACAACTCGCAGCTCATATCTGTAAACGCTGGAGTTCCGCAAGGCTCTGTTTTATCACCTACGTTGTTTCTTCTGCGTATCAATGATATGCTTCCCCTGGGACACATTTATTGCTATACAGACGATAGCAGGGTTCATGAGTGCTATGTGAGTAAGCCTGTGTGTGGACGGAGAGACACAGAAAAGAGACGGAAGGAACTTGTCATTGAACTTAACCAAGTCTTGACCCACATATCCACATGGGGAGCAAGTAACTTAGTTGAGTTCAATGCCGAGAAAACCCAGGTATGCACCTTAAGCTTGTATCATGACGAGTGTTCTGAAGAGCTCTTTGAACTGATCCCCTCTAATCTTTTCCACAACAGAACCATACGGGCGGGGCTACGGTGTCGTAAATTCACGGTGACACCTATAACATCCAGAACCAAAAAGTTTGCCGACTGTTACTTTTGTCGCACAGTGAAATTGTGGAACAGTCTTTCTGTCAGCGTGTTCCCTCCTTCGTATGATATTGAGTCCTACAAAAGAGGCGTGAAGAAGTACCTAAACAGGCCAGAATGACAGCCGTGACTGGAAGTGTATTCTGTTCGTTGTCAGTCTCCGCTGATATGGATTGTACTGTACTTACCATCAGGTCCAGTGCGGTTACTTTACTGTGCAACGTAAAAAGGTTTTTGCTGAGGTGAATATTTATTTAGAAACGTGATGAACATCAATCCAATTACGCAAATGCGGAATATAGAATGCTTGACTATATCCTGCAAGAATCGTAAAACCCTCGAAGTTTATATAAATGTTAGGTAGATTGAACACAACTAAAATGTCTTATTTGTGCTAATCACATCGTACGTGTGGTATCTACTAAAATTTATTTAATAATGTATGCCCTGTTTTGGAACCCCCTTCAATACAGCTTTGTTCCTATTGGCGGCAGAATGATATTAAATAACCTAAAGGCTTCCTCAATCATTACTCTATAAAATACTATTAGGATTTTTTGAAATTCGAATATAATTTTCCCAAATTAGCGTCTTTAGATAAACACTATTCGGATTTATAATATTAATATAGATTAGTAAAATTTTCACTCATCTGAATATTTAAACAGTAGCAGGTGATATCTATTATTTTCAATTAAAAGTATTAGTGTAATTTATAAAGATCCGAGCAAAAGCTTATGCGTTGGCACCTACACAGGAAAAGACTAAAAAATATTTTACCATAATGCAATAATTTGTTTGCTATCGTGAGATTTGCCGTCGCGTCGATAGACTCAGAATCCGAACACGTCACTGATTGCGATTCGATCTAATAAAATGATAGAAAAGAATATATAAATAAGGAAGACGCGATTACAAAAGTCCGGAGACAACGTATAAATAAAAATACATCGTTGTCCTGAATAAAAATTATGCCTCTATAAACGGTGTTTTAAACATAAAAATACTATTCAATCTGGACTTATAAAAGACTACAAAAAGTTTCTTAGCAAATAAAATAGGACCACGAATATAAGTTGATATTAATAACGCGTGTAAACATAATATGTAACGCAAGAGCAGGGAAAACAATAATCATGAAATGTTATTTATACAAGCGCGAGAAAATTCTGTGCGAATCACCGAGTTCAGTCACTCATGCCAAAGGTATTCTCATCAACCATTGTTTTTGTTTAACTATGAATTGGTATTGTAAACTTATCTGAGCGTTAACCTACTGGACGCAAAGTCAGTTGACTAACGTCGCACTGTCTGGTCGCATCTCGAAATGATCGGAAACTTAAAAACGCTTCCACTGGTTCTCATAGGCCTCTCGACGATCACTTGCGAACTAATTAGAGATAAAAGAGCAAGGCGGAAAAACGATTACGCCGACAAGTCTCTGTGGAAGCAGGAATATGAGGATGAATTAACAGACGCCATGCTATCGTCGAGGAAACGGGAGAATGTTACGCGCGTAGTACAATCGGCCGGGATGAGCGATAACGAAGCAGTTAGCGAGAAACTTATGGACATGATCACTTCCAGTGAAAAATACCTAAAAAAAGTAGACAGCATAGACTTCCGGTTGAATCGTTTGGATATAGAGGTTCACGAGAAAACCAATAATATAATAAAACAACTCGCAGACATCAGTAAATCTATACACAATGATGGTTACGCTGAGAAATTAGAGACTGTTTTAGATGCGCTGAAGACAGACGTGAATCAAATTAAATATAACTTAGAGAAAAGTCCTAGATCGAATACGGGTAATGTAAATAAATTTGAATTCAATCTTTCTATATGTATATGGGGACTAATTCGCCAGCAGATTTTGTAAACTGTCAGACGTACCTACTGACTTAAAATTTGACACGCATATTATTTTTACAACGTAGACATCCACTAAGCACGGGTTATACGATCACGCGCGATTAAAAGGTAGTTAAAAAGTGAACAAAGTTGAGAGCACCAGTTAGTAACTTATATTTATACAATACTAGCTTTTACCTGCGGCTTCGCTTGCGTCAATATTGATTTTATCAAACAAATCGAACGATGCATATAAAGATTTTTTTTTTCTATAATTCAGTATCTATTCATTAAATAACACTTACTTACTCGTGTAATTATAAAGCATAAAACCCATAGTTAACGAGATATTTGCAATAAATGTATTAAAAAAAACTATTTTTTCGACCTTTGACCTACGAATATCTGTAGACGCGGATACCCTAATATAAGTAGGTTTTGCAGCAAGTTTTAGGGTGTCAAAATAAAAGTTTATACAAGTTTATAGCCGACTATCTCTCATTCCGATATTCTTGCCCTAATTTGACTAATTTTCCTGGGCTATACTTACTATAAATTGCTTAATTCTCTATACATCACTTTTTTATATAGTCTTATTATGGATATAATGGCCAAAATGTTTTATTTACAATTTTTATCCATTCTATCCTCGTGTACAGTGATTATTTTGTAACTATATAACAGATAGTGCACAAAGCTGTTTCTTTAAGATTAAGAGACAGAAGTTAATTTTTTATTGTAAATAAGTTCTTGCGTTGAAACAATTTTTGTTTGGTAGTAGCTAACTTAAGTAAAAATCTAAAGTGTGCTTCGTCTCTCTATGGAATTGGAGTGTTTCTACAAAAACAAGTTTTTTACAGCGTCGGAAACGCACGTTCTACATAGTACTTAAAGATGTTTCAGATCCTATAACAAAGAATGCGTTTCTTTTAAATATTCGATTTGATTATATATTTTAAAACTTACTGTATGATAAATACTGTACTGTATTAATACATACCTATACTGTTATATATTTCGTAATGTCATCTATTAGCCCATAGTCTAGAGGCACGCTCCAATAAACGCGTAGGTAATAATTACTGTGTGGGCACTGTTAATTATTAATTAAGAAGTATTGGCGTCGATAATCAACAATTTGAGTCAGTAATAGCGTTTTGATGTTTCGTATATTCCAAAGGTTCAAGAAATAATTTTTTTGAAGCCAAGATAGCTCAGTGGTAGTGTGTACGACTTCACGTCAAGAGACGTGAGTTCCAATGCACCTACAATGAGCTTGAGCTTTCGATGAAGGAAAGCATCGTGAGGAAACTATAGCATTGTGCTAAGGCTTATTCTAAAGCCCGCCTGGCTAGCAACCACCCTCAAGTTAAAAATCTCCCACCAAATACCAATAGGTGTGCTGCGGCTGCTGCACTTGAGAGCTAGTTTCTCCACAGCTTTAGAGTGTCTACTTACTTGGGCCGTATCGTCACTTAAGATCAGGTGAGATTATGGCCATAACGCTAAACTTTAACTATATAAAATATATATATGTTTAGTGTTATGGCTACACTTTCACCTGATGTGAAGTGACGATGTGACCCAAGATGGTGGACATGCTAAGCCTAGTGACTGCACTGGACCCGTTTTAGTAAGTACAATCCAAATCAGCGGCGACTGACAATGAACAGAATTCACTGCCTGTCACCGCTGTATTGCTAGTCTGCTTAGGTACCTCTTAAAGCCTCTTGTTGGACCCAATATCAGGAAGGATGAACCACGCTGACAGGAAGACGTTCACGTCGCGACGAAACTGAACAACACTGTATGTTTATCATCTGTGATTAGCAAGTCGTAATTTATTATTATCCAGTTATATTATAATTATATAATATCATGTTTTATTCCGGATGTTCAATGGTTTCCCTCATTCTACAACGTGCACTTCGATTTACATCTTCTTTGACAAATATTTTATTGTTTATTAAAAATTCAAAATATGTTCAATATATTAAAATAGGTACATTATTCCCGGGTGTTTAATTTATTTTAATAATTTGAAAAATAAAAAAATATTAATTTAATTTAACAACATTTTATTATTAACGTAAACGAGATTAGGCCTTACGTAAGAAGAAGGACGGGGGTCAGGGGGTTTCGAGAAACCTTATCTACCCTTATATGGTGTTGGGGACGTTAAAATAGTCAAAATTAACCTTACGTTATTAATGGATTATGTACCGTTTCAGTGGAAAATGGGGACTACCATAATATGGAACATTTATTTGATAATAGACTCTCGTTTCTGGAGAATAATGTGAAAACAATTGTCACCGGCGTGGAGACAATCATGGCAACTATAACCGAAGTTAAAAACCGCCAGTATACTCGAGCGTATGCAAAGTAGGTACCTATTTGTTTGTCTTTCAGTATAGTAAACAGTTCTCGGTGTTTGTCAAATACCGAAGTTGAGAACATAGTAATTAATACCTGTTAGTTTAAAACGAGTGTTAACGTTACAAGTGTTAGTGTTAACGTGTTGGTTATCGAGCCGTTTCAGGAAAAAAATCGTAAACGATAATTCGCACTTTTTATAGGAGAGCTTTTCACAGTCTTACCTGATGTTAAGTGACGATGTGGCCCAAGATATTGGGCACGCTAAGCCTAAGGGACTGGCTCTCAAGTGCAACTGCCGAAACATATCTACAGGTAGTCGGTGGCAGGTTGTCAACTTAAGTATGTGGTAGGTAGCCAGGTGGTTATTAGAAAAGCCCTATCAACATGCTATGGTTTCATCTCGATGTTTGCCTACACACTACCAACTTAGCTATCATGGCTTTTAGGCTCGAAATAAGGCAATATAGTTCCTTCGAAAGTCAATCACGTCAAAACTACTGAGCTTATCGGGATGGAATTACGACCACTTGATGCGGTGTTTTACGTAGATGGTTCTACGTAGGGTAATTCGATTTTAAATATAATTGGCCCTTTTTTGAAGTGGAGTTTTCCGTAGAAGGTTCTAGGGTAATTCGTTTTTAGATTTCATTGGCCCTTATTTTGATGCGGATTTAACGTAAATGGTTCTAGGATAATTCGATTTTAGATTTAATTGTCTCTTTTTTTCGATTCACTGTTGTATACATTTAATGTAATTTGATATATTTAGCGATGTTAAAATCAAAAAAAGTTTAGCGGGCGGAGACAGCTAGTTTTTAATAAAAAAATAACGGGTTAATTGTATATATTAGCTTCTAACTGTACCTGCACACTGTTACTGTCACTACCACAGGTTTAGGATGTCTACTAACTTGGGCCGTATCGTCACATAAGATCAGGTGAGATTATAGCCACAACACTAAATCTTTGCTACATAAAAAAACTTCGTTCGTGTGGATTTAAAATTTGACTGAATCATAATTGCCCATTTTTTGGTACTTTTTTCAATACAGCTTTGCTCCTATTGTTGATAGCGTGATGTTATATAGCCAAAATACTTCCTCAGTGATTGGTCACCTAAATACAAAAAGAAACTTAAATCCGACAGCACATTTCTAAGATTAGCGCTTTCAAACAAACAAGTTTTTTCGCTTTATAATATTAATATAGATTTTATCTGTAAATTTATACGTGCATCAGTCTGAAACTAAGTAGTAGATATATTTTTATGAGCAACATATAATATGGTATTATTTATCCTGCAAAAAAGGGAATCTGGTGGTATTGAAGATAATAGTTTAAATTTCGCAGAGAATACTGATATTCATTAAGAACGTGATTACCATAATACAGTATTAGATTTGTAATGAACCTGTAGCTTAAATAAACATCTGCCACTTATTCAGCCATTGTGTAGAATTTGTGTATGTGTTAATTGAAACTCGTCCAAATTCTACTTTCGATGATTCAAAAGAATACTCTATAATTTTTTAACTTGTTCCCAAACTATTTTAGGTCAGAATTGAACGCCGGCGGTTCCCTGGACGCTTTGGCGTTAGTGAACGAATTTAGGAAAACTCTCCGTGAACAAAAGGCAAAGAAATGTGATTGCAAGTAAGTATTTTTATATATTTTTACAATATTAATACGATAAAGTCCTTTTTGTTTATCCTGGATAAATCCGTTTATGGAGACCCACTCACCCCGGGTCAGACAAGCGGGTTATCTGCAACTCATCCGGTGCGAACCGAGAGTACCCACTAAAACACCACGGTGAACGGTAAAGTCCCTGCACAATATATTATGGTAGAAACAGCACAGTTCAACAACGACAATTAAGAAGTCCATCATAGCCTGCACGCTTCTTATAACTGGGGCATACACTACCTGGTTTTTTAAATGAGCTACACCACAAGAGTCATAGTGGTTTATGTCATTGTGACTGGTTTATCACTTGGTGACACTGAGAAATCTCTTAATACAAAAGGGCATTTTAATAACAAATTAATTTATTAAAAATTTCAACAATTTTATTTCATCATCATTTTATTTTATATTATCATACATGAGTCTCCGTGGGTTGAATTAGAATAAATATTCTTTTACGAATTTTACTAATTCTTTCTTAAGTACTTTATTATTTGATATTTTGACTGCATTTCTAGATTACCTTTCAAGAAATCTTAAACCCTAGTCGAAAATAGTCTTAAATATATAGAATTAGTTAAATTGTTTTTTTTTTAATAAACACAATCAAACACAGATTAACTTATTTAGATGAAACGTATGCATTTAAAAACTTCTTACGTGGTCTTAAGGGAACGGGGAGATTTTGAGCAAAATCTCATGACATCTCACCAGGGGGGAAGCAGGGATCGAAAAATGACTAAAATAACCTCACCTAACTAATGCGCATCTCGAATAAACAAACATAAAAATTTATTTGTTAAGATTAACGCAAGAGGCGAAAGGGCCTTATAAGTGAAATAGCCTAGGGCCTTTTTTCATTTAAGTCTTGTTTACGGATCACACATAAATTATGCTTTTAGGGACTTGCAACCGCAGCACTTTGGCACAGCGATTACAGTGAAGAAACTGCTTTAACCGCCGAGCCAAACGTCTACCAACTAATATCTGATAATAAAAATTTAAAAACTTGTTTATCGACTAATTCACTACTTTCGGTATTTAGTTTGAATTGAGTTTTCTTTTTGAGATAATTTCGTTTTCAGTATGTGTTTATACTCGTTGATCTCCAGTTTATTTTATCAGGACCGGCCGCGTAGATCGCTCGGAGAGGTATCCGACTGACTGTTATGAAATCCAGATGCAAGGTTTCAACGTTTCTGGTATATACAAGATAAAACCGGACGATATGGAGCCGTTCTACGTGCTTTGCGACCTGAACACTGCTGGAGGGGGATGGACGGTGACCCTGATTACTTTTTTGTTACACCACTGATCTCCAGACTTTCTAGTTTGTATAAAAAACCGTATTTTTCAAAAAGGCTTTTGTGAATCTTGAATAATTTCCGGTCCATTAAAAATCCGACCAATTTCTTAGTCAACAACTTCAACAGCAACAAGTTAAACTACAATTATAACGTACTAGCTTCTACCCGCGGATTGGCACACGTTAATTTTGATTTTGTCAAATCGGGTGACACAATAAAAAAAATCATACAAAGTTTATTCTTCTCTTTGTCCCACTGTGAATAAGTTTTTCGTGAAAAAAAGTAGCCCATCAGTCTCCAGATTTCCATCTGTATCTATACCAAAATTCATCATAATCGGTTTAGCGGTTTAGGCGTGAAAAGGTTAGCAACAAGCTCACTTTTCCATTTATAATTTTAGTATGGATTAAACGAAACGTTTCGACACGTCACATATTATGTTTATGCCGATACTGAATATGACTAATGCCTCATACTCTCTCATGTAACACTTGCCTCTCTCGCTCCCTTAGCAGACTCGAGCTAACTTTCCCCGACCATTTCAGATCAGTCTCATTGAATACCGATAAAATAAAATACTTTTCTAAAGAAGTTTTCACTTCAAAACTAATAATTACGTTATCATTATTTTTTTTAAACAAACACAGGTTCTTTGGGAAAGCTCGACTTCATTTAAATGTCTAAGGATTTTCAAATGATTATAAAGTGTTAACAAGTTTCTAAATGACTATGGCAAATGAGTATACAGTGCGCCTGATAGTAAGTGTTCATCGTAACTTGCCAAGCTCCCTGCGTGAACAAAATGTCACATGCTTGTTACCGACCTTTATAAATCTTAAAGAATGGTTGCGAAACTTCTCTGGTACTATAAAGTGATGATATTTTAATGTTTGCCTGCCTAAGAATAACGTTCCAGTCGATAATATATCACCAAGAAGTTGGTGGATTGCAACACCTCAATGGAATTAATTTAACGTCACTAGGTATTCCAAAATCGTTTCGACGGATCTCAAGACTTCTACAAATGTTGGTCGGACTATCAGAACGGTTTCGGTAACCTGGCCGGCGAGTTCTGGCTCGGCCTGGAAAAGATTAGCTACCTCACGAACCAGAAACTGTACGAACTGAGAATAGAGATCGAGACGATGCACGGACATGACGCGTACGCTGGCTACTCCGTGTTTACTGTGGGGCCAGAGAACGAGGGATACAGGATCAGCACCCTCGGTTCATACTACGGAACTGCAGGTAATCTGTACTAACAACTACACTTTAATACCATTTAACGTCACTCGATTAAATAAGTAGTTCCCAAACTACTAAAATCTTCCCTAAGTATTCCAAATTACTACACTTTGCTTGGTTTACCTTGTTCTCCATACAGTGATATGGTGAATATACGAAACTGACATATGATGTGAATTGAGTCTTTACCATCATTTTTATTTTGGGGGGGGGGAGAAAGAGCAGGTTATGTGGGACTCACCCGGTGCGAATACCACGGGCGACACGGGTTTGAAGTAACAACAATAACCCCGAACGACTGTTTGCCCTCCCTTGCCTTCGTTTTTACTTGATAAAATATATTATATATTTAGATCAATAATGTTAGTTATTACCGTGTCATAATTCATTAAAATCTATTAATAGGTCAATAACACAGTCAAAAATGATTAATTTTATTCACTCCTGTAACACATCAGGCTTTAAGATATTTTATTAATTTCAACAGGTGATTCGCTTTCATACCACGCCGGTCAGAAGTTCTCCACTTACGATGTCGACAATGACGAGTGGAAAGAAGGTTCGTGTGCCTCAGAACACGGCGGTGCTTGGTGGTACAAAGAATGTGACAAAAGGTATACAACGTACCATCTCATTGAATTTCATTTAAAACAGTAAACTTATCATGTTCAAGAAGTTTAACTCATGCGTTTCAAACATGTTTCCTAGTTAAAGACAGATGAAGCAAATATTCTATTCTTTTACCCATAATGTTACTTAATATTGGATAGTTAAGATTACCTTCTAAGTTAAGAGAACGTATATATACAATTTTATTAATACTTTATAATTTACAGGTTTTTGTGTTATGGCCACAATCTCACCTGATGTTAAGTGTGGATGATAGACATGCTAAGCCTAGTGGGAAGATTAGCTCTTAAGTGCAAATGCCGGAATACACTTACAGGTATTTGCAGGCAGGTGTTCAACTTGAATGCGGTAGCTAGTAAGGTGGATATTAGAAAAAGTTCCACCATAATGCTATGGTTTTATGACGATGTTATCTTTTACCGAAAGCTCAGGCTCAGGATATTATACAATTCGGGCTTCGAGAGAAGTCAGCTATGCTTACAAACCACCTCCCAGTTAAATTGGTATAAATACGTGCAAAACATGAAAAAGGTATCTGATAAAACTTTAAGGAACCTTAATTTCTAAATAAAAAAAACAATGCATTTCCTCATGTGGTTAACTAATTGTAACACATTTTTTTTTACCAAGACATGTCTTTACTTTTCAGTAATCTCAACGGTAAATATTCATTGATCGGAGACGAGCACAGAGAACAGTCTATGTACTGGGTATCTTTCAAGGGTCCCAACAATCCACTGATCAAATCTAAAATGATGATCAGACCACTGCCAGCGAGCAGACCGATCGACTACAGCGACAATACCAGGGTAATGTGGAACCATTAAGACAATAAGGTTTTTTACCGATGTCCGACAATTATTTTAAACTATGTATGCTTTTGCAAATGTAAATTATCTTTGTAATCAATAAAGTTTCTATAATTGATAAACAAAACAGAAAAATTAAATAAAGCCGTAAATTCTAAAAATATTTTTATGCACTCAGTGCGCATACTGTTTAAACTTAAGTCCGACTATTTATGATCCTGCGTGTATTGAAACACTTTTTGTTTTCTCTAACTCAAAGAACTGTATAAAAAGACAAAAGTGCTTAGGGGCTCAGGAAAGGTTCCTTGTATCTATAAGAGCTATATTATTTTACCCATTTTTTACATATTCTCATAACTTGTTTTATACTATTAACTAACTGCGGCCGCAACTACCTTCGCGTGGAACTAAAAGTTATTTAATAATTTTACCCATTTTCGTAACTTTGTTCAATCCAGCTTTGTTCCTGTTGGTGATAGCTTGATGTTAAATAGCTTACAGCGTTCCTCAAATATTGCTCTATCAGATACAAAACGAATTTTTGAAATCCGAATGGAAGTTACCAAGATAAGAGTATTCAAACAAATTTTCACCCTTCATAACACAGATATCTGTGCAATTAATCCTTACCCAACATCTAAGGTATCTAGTAGGAACCTCACTGTGTATCACCCACCAAATTGCATTATTGTTATTATATTCATAAAATGCTTAACCTAAGAATGAACAACTAATGTCGTTTCAGAACATTGTAGAAAGTCCGAAACAGAGAGTGATAGCGGACAAAGCGAAACACCGCACGAAGGATATTAAGGCTACTATCGATACGGGCAACAGGCATTCTCCTTACCGATACGACGAGCACACGCGCGCCGATGCATTCTTCCCGAACTATGCGTGATACATCTCAACGGAACAATAAATTACAATGCATTATTTATCATTATATATTGTAGTTAGAAGTATTATACAATAACTTTAAGAAATATCAGAATACTTTATACAAACTGAAAGTCACACGCTGTATATGAAGATAGAGATGGTCCCTCCTTCCTATGACATGTGGTCCTTCAAAAGAAGCGTGAAAAGGTACCTAAGCAGGCCAGCAGGGCGGCGGTGACTGTCAAAGAATTTGGGTTCATTGACTGTTCATTACTGTACTTAATATCAGGTACAGTGCAGTCACTATGATGCGCAATATAAAAAAAATACATGTCTAAAACAAGTCTGACAAATTAATTTTTAATTTGACTTTCGATTCTATTAGGGGCTCTACAGGCATAGATCCGGGAAGGCCGTAGAGGTCACGACATACTTGTCTGCCGAAGTAATAGATGCTTAATGTCTTTTGTATTTTTTATTCTATGTTCGACGTTGAATTCTCCTGAAAATTTAAATGTATAATACTTGCGGATTCGCGACTGGCCGATACGTATTATAAACAATGTTTACTTACAGTTCTCATAGATTCACGATATAAATTGCAGTATCAGCTTTAAATTACACATATTTTAATAATAATATTCATAAAGAAAATTCAAATGCATTATTTGACCGCGACCGATTAGAGGTTCAGCAGCCAGGATTTGTGAATTCCTTGTATCTAACATATAAAATCCTTCATTTTTGATTGCTTTTTAGGTGAAAAAAATTAATAATTTCAAACTAATTGAGCTGGGATAGTTAACATTTGATGTGAAGTATCTATTGTTACGACTTGGCGGTGATATCGACCGGTATACCGTGACGGCGAATGGCATGACGCTGTCTTACGTCCCAAAGTTCTTTTTATAATGGTGTGCGCGCGTGTAGTACAATAACACTTCATTCAAACTACAGTTTATTCATTTAACATTGATGCCAATGCCCCTAGGACCACAACAGAAGACTGAATTCATCAAAATTATAATAATAAATCAGAAGTATTAATACTTTAAACTTGAATTATGTTTGGTTTATAAATTTTAATGTTTAATAAAAACTCAAGATTTATTTCACTATTTGAGAGCGGTGGGTAGTGGTTATGATTTTCTTTTTTATTTTATCTGTGTCAGCATTTGAATGTGAAATATCTATTGGCTATCCTTAGCAGAAAAATTGATCCGCTTTGCGTGACAGCAAACCCTTTCTCTTTATAATATTAATATATAAATCAAATGTTTCCCTACTTAATTTCAATATTTTACTGCCTAGTCAGGAATGAAATACCCCAGTGTAATTTATTTCGTTCCGGCTATTTTTGAACCGAATATTGTTAAATTATGCTTAAAAACAAAAATGACTAAACGGCCAATAAATAAAACCACACTAGTTCAGTCTCATTTGCTTTATTTTCCTTTATTATTCATTGTGTTAGCATAACTATGTTGCTATTTGAGCAGATTTTCTGTTACATCGATACAAATGTTGACGTTGGCTGTAAACAGCAACGATGGAGCTCGCAACCGACATTTAAATGCTTTGATGAATAAAAACAGTGTTCATAATAAAAACAACAGCGTGGTTAAGAACCGCTTATTGAAAACATCATGGCAGTGCTCAAGCTACTGTGAGAGTTAAAAAAATATACAATAAGTAGTGTAGGTACGACTTATGTCAGCTTACTATGCCTCTGATGGAAAATTAAAGATTTCTGAAACACAGTCTGCCGGATTTAATAATACCCAATTATGAACCATTTCGTTTATTGACATATGATCGATTTTCTGTGACCCGTTATTGTATATTTAACCTTAATCGTAATAATTACTATATAAAAAAAACCTTAAAAATACTACAATAAACGGCTATGTGCATACAAAAGTTTATATTGTCTGTTATTTATACCGCACGGCTTACATACTGACCTACTTTTGGTAAAAATAGTTTCCACTCAGTATTGAAGTTAAACTTAATCCTATTTACATTTGATATAAAATCATTTTAAATGATATATTAACTAATATACTTATTTACAACAATCCATGGAGCATCGAAATAAATGAAGACTTTAATTATTTTTTATTTGTATGGGAAAAAGAAATCTTAAATAACTATTTTTTTTTAAGTATAACTTAAACATAAGTAATATTAAAAAATAAATGTAACAAATTTTCATTCGAATATTTTGTTAATCAAAACCGACAGTTGATCCTTTTTTTTATTATCGCATATATATTTATATATGACATTTAAAGTAAACAAATTGATAATACTTTTCGATAATATCGATAAATATTATATTTATTATAGTGACATAAAACAATCATAAATAAGAAAAAATAATATCGTATAATAAGAAAATCTTTTAATTTCTTATAAATGAATCGTATAGTCGAGTTTGAATAATTCCTCGAAAATGAGATTAACGTTTCTAATAATTATTAAATATAATGACCGATTTATAAGCTTAACACGAAACAATAATACGTACCACAAATATAAAACTAAGTAGCACCATAGATTGTAAAAAAGAAATTAAATATATTTAAGTCAAAGTTGTAGGTATATTCGTAAGTTTATACAGCAGTCATTCAAACGGTTACTGTGCGTTTAAATGAATACTTTTGAATATATTAATACACGAGTGCTGATAAGTTCAAAATCGTATAAAAATGTTATCTGCAATCTATTTACCTTATACCCCGTGTAAATTCTGAAATATAACTTCTATTTCAGTATCATGTGTTTATTTATTTCTTGCTACTTATTTATTACAATTAGTATAAACATTTAACGAATGAGACTTTTTATCGAACGCTAAATACTAAAAAAAACAGTTGAATTTGATTCATAGTTATTCGTTACACTTAAATTACTACTATATAATTATAAACATTGATTTATTACGTTACATTATACGTACATAGACATAATTTACCTTTTTTATATGTATATAAATATTGATTATAACCACCCTTTCGGATTTCCCGCGATACGGGAATTTCACTAAATTCACTTTACAGCACAATCTATTGCAACAAAGTATTCGATTGTATCCAGAGATCCTATTGTTATATTTAGTGAGTATAAAAAAGGT
This sequence comes from Actias luna, assembly GCA_039707435.1. Classification (NCBI taxonomy): domain Eukaryota; kingdom Metazoa; phylum Arthropoda; class Insecta; order Lepidoptera; family Saturniidae; genus Actias; species Actias luna. Next base: position 17,261,325 of record JAZHAC010000001.1, on the reverse strand, counting down.
AATTATGTCTGTCCGTATGTTTTTTTTTTTACGAAAGTGTAAAAAATCCTTTGCGTTGTCCTGGGGCTCGTTACCAAAATACGTTACACAAAATTTGATCTCTTTAAAATTTTGCCTCCCTCCCCCGTTCGTCAGGCTATGTCACATTCTCTGCGACCCCCTATAAATATTACGTAACGAATTCTCACATTGTGTCACAGTAAGTGACACTAACTAAGTGCGAAAGTATTTTATAAACGGCCCCCTATACAACGCATATCTAAGTAATGAATCAGTACATTTACAAACTAAACTTGCGAATTCGGTAAACACCGACCCGACCTACGTTCGTTTTAACAAACTATTACTTAATTTACTTACTACTAAATAATGCAGTTACGTTTCAAGTGTCGAACTGTGATTTTAATAACCGACACGCATCCGGACATTGTTTTTCTTATAATTAACAAATATTACCCGGATGTGGTCAATATAAGTACATATAATACGAACTTTGTTTTTCCTATATATTATTTTTTGTATTCCAAACTCCGGTTTATGAAAAACAAAAACATTCTTAATTAGAAAAGAAAGTATAAAAATGGATTATTAATATACTTAATACGTTCCCGTTAACCGCTTTATCAGATTTGTTTGTGCTAAATAATACACATATTATCGTGGCAAGGAATAATAAGGTAACCGCATAGACTGTGTTCCACTTAGCGTCTTTACATATGATTGTTTGCGTTCCACGGATGGAGTATGGAACCACCACCCTTAACATCCCCCATTACCAACCCTCATTAATGACGTTTTTTTACGCCCACAATGACCGTGCTCGTCATATAGAACGGCTATAGTTCTGAACGTTATGAGTACTAAGTAAAGCATTGCCACAAGAAGACGGTAAAAAATAAATAAAACAAAATAGGGACCAAAGTTTAGAATCGAAATTAAACTATACGTATTAATAACTTAATAAAATTAACATTTCTACAAAGTATAGAGAGAAATACGAGCGAGTGAAACGAATAGATCTCAATGACGCTGATATTTATATTTTATTAAGTCATGTTACTAATTAATAATGTTAGCACGAAATGTGTAATTATAAGATTTGTTAAAAAAATATGTTCTAATATCGTAATGATTCAACTTCAATTTTTGATTCCTCTTTTAGACCAAGGGGCCGTTCATAAAATACGTCAGGTAAATTTTACATTTTTTAATTTACTCCCTCCCTCGTGCATGATATATGGCAACTGATCGCAGTGCACAAATCTCAATATTTATAAATATTGCTTGCTATAATAAAACTATAATAAATTAACAGATATTTGTAATAAAATGTCAGATTTATAAAAAAAAATTACGAGCTGCAAACGTCACGTTTCCAGTGATGACGTTTCCATGAACGGCTCCAAATGGCAATAGATTTTATAATCGCGGCCGTGTGATCAATACCTATATAATAATCAATTGTAAATCTAACGTTCACTGATAAACGGATGACGGAAGGAGAAACAAAAAAGAACTCAACTAATTAACATAAGTACGATATTAAAATAATAATTATCTTAAATCTAACAGGCGGATCTCTCGACAGTTATAAGGTAGGGTAAATAGTGTCCCATACGGTTACACACGCGCACATCGTATTCCATATATCGTATAAGATATATTTACGTAATATACTTCGAAATTACGGTATTACAAAGACGAAAATAATAACTATTAAAAAAAGATATTGGCGTCGTCGCCCGTATGAAAATACATCGATGAATCCTCCTTGACGAACATAATCAGTGTTTATTTTATAAGAAAGATAATTTTGCATCTAAAAATGAATGTAGATCAAATCCTTTTTTCTCTAAACTCAAAACTAATTTACTTTTAATTATGTCCGCTTACGCGATCGATATTATATATTATTAAACAGTCAGTTAGTATGGTACAATGAAAAAAAAAACATTGTGTGGTTTTATAAAACCACGATGCAAGTGAAACTTTTTTTCGGTGCATTTTCAGGCAAGTAAATGAAAATTTTCTGAAAATTATTCGATTTTGGGTATAAAAATCGCGTTTTTGAATTCATAATTTGACAATTGGAAAATAGGAATAATAATGGGAAATCTATTATACACGGCCAATTGACATGAGTTATGGGCGCCGCTATAATGGCCTTGGCTGTCCTGCCGAGCGCCTTTTACTTTACCCCTACTCCGCAGCCGGCTGTAATGCGACATGCGATAAATGGAAAAATGAAAAATTTGAGGCGATGTAAAAAAGTTTCACTTTAAATATATATTACTAAACACATAAACAAATATTTTTTTTATATATTTTTAATTGCTAATGTAAAAAACCTCATACGGTTCTAAATCGGTAGCTATGTCTAAATTAACATAACACATATAATATAGAACCAACAAAGTGGTCTTATACCTACATAATGCCACTGCAATGTGACATGCAATTATTTAAGGACCATTCATTGAGTACGTAAAAGTTATCGAAGAGAAGGCAGGGCTGCTCATAACCTCAACTAACCCTTATCTCGGGGAGATTGGGGATAAACACCATTCTCACGTAATATTTTATAAGTTGAAATGTGTAAATTCTAACATTTTATAACATTCCATTTAGTTATTTATGCATATAGTTTTATATATGTAGTGTAGTACATGCATGTGTATACATGGAGTACGTTAACATATAGTTTTAATGCCATATAATTACCTAAGAAGGTTAATGGGATACTGGAAAATACTTTGTGGTTTTACGTAATAACGAATGGCCCCTTATAATCGATAAAAAGCGCGTACAAGTTTGTGTTTCGTATACAGTATAGACTCGATTATCCGACCCCCGGTTATACGGATTATCCGGATTGGCCACCGCCCTAAACTAACTTTATATAAGTAGAATCCATACATTCACGGTCATTTTGTTATTTACCAATTGTTAAAAAAACTTACATAGATGTAAAGTAAGCACCTATGTATCATGTATTTTAGGGGATAGCCACAAATTACGCCACAGGAGGTCCCCGATTTTTTTGACACCCCCCGCCCGTTCTTCTCACATCTGGTCACATTTTTGAGACTCCTCCCTAGTATGACGGCACATATTTTTTATAACAAAATTATTAAATTAAAATAAAAAATTGATAGTTCACATTTCGTGCTTACATATATATTAGATTTTGATATGTGACGACATAAAATTTAGGACAACACTCACCCCTTGTCAGATATTGTCACACTTTGACGACATCTTACATCCTCTTTTAACGTCTGACGTAATTTATAGATGACCCCTTATCAAGATTTTACGGATATCCGAATTCCTTACAACAATTAGTTAATTAAGGTAATCGAGTTTAGACTACAAATCATGCGTGCTTTTTACCTGAAAAAACAATGATTTCTCCTTATTTTCTCTATATAATTACTTATATCCTATAAAATTTTGTGTATAATAATGATTCCAGTAAACTTCAATAATTTTTGTTTTCTAGTTCGTTCAGAAAATACAGATGTAACTGTATTGTTATTCATTTTTCGCACGCCTCATACCGCGAATCGGGTAACGTTGTGCTTTACTTTCTACACGTCAAGATCAAGCAATTTTTTACTCTTAAATTATCACTACCACAACCAATTTGCATTTATATGAAAATATGAGTAGATGCATTTAAAAAAAAAACATTTTTAATAATAAAACACGTATTTTGCTGTCTTGAAAAAAAAATACGTGCAAGTCCGGATTTTATTTTTAATTTGTAACTTTGGATAACTCATCATTGTAACACGTTTCCCTTTCTGCGAAAATGAACACTATTGTACAGCTGAAAACTGACTCTCAAATGATGATATATGACGTTATATGATTTATTATGAATATATTTGACCCATGCGTAGGGCCCAATGTTCCTATAGGCTAACCAGGATTCAATGGCTTCAAGATTGAGGCCTAAATTGAAGCTGTTAGCAAAGCTAAAATCACACTATTCTAAAACCAGTAAACATTAAAACACTGAACCGAAAATAAGTAGAAATTACGCATACGACTCAACGCGAGCGGAGAAAGTGCCTTAAATGGAATAGTCTAGGGCCTCTTTTAATTTAAATGCGACCCCGCAAATTCGTATTATCCAAGGGATGTCCGGTCCAAGTCACTCAATTAGTGCGTTGGTTTACCTACATACATAGTCTAAGACGGGTGGTTTAGTTTGAAAGACTATTAGACTAACTGTAATTACCACTTAAATAATTACAAATGTATAAAAATGTTGAACAACCCCGTAGCCTTTAAATTTGGCCCCGTATAGGAATATGGTAATAAACCTAGATTACTTGCTCAATATCGATTCGAAGTTTCAGTTTCATTAATGGCTATTATCTATTCAGACCTTAAATTTAACACTGCAGTTTTCAAAACGACAGTGAACGATTAATATATTATACATTTATTTAGGTATATATTATACTAGAAGTTTCGGTAGTCCTCATGCCCTCTGTAATCGTCGTATCTTCGATCGCAGCGCCACCTATAACGTTTAAAATTGAGGTAAAAATCGACAAAATATATATATATATGTTATAGATACTAATTATGCTGGTAATTGGCCAAAGGATGTTAGAAAACAAAACGTTTATAAATTTAATTAAAATAACTGACCGTTAAAAATCAGTAATATTAGTTATCTATACTATCACTTAGCGTTCACAACGCTCAAGAAATGGCCTCAGGTGTACCTCATATTTACCACGGTCGTTGTAGTAGCGGCAAAAACATCTTTAATGATGTAATCGTTTTCACACATGCCAAATTCACAACGACCAATCTAGGCAGGTGGATCCATATCCCATTCGATTCCAGTTAATGATTGTAACGCTCGCAAACAAGTGGAACGGGAAAGCCGTGGTCGTGAACGTTGTCAATGCTTTGGGGTCATCTATAAACTTGGTCACACGAACTCCATGATGGTATTGACCTGCCCCTGCCCAAGTCCTTGTCACAGCTGGTTAAATTTGTTAGACTTTTACCTCCCTAGTGTGACGTCATATAATTTGAAATTTTACATCAATAAATTATTAAATTAAAACAACACATAATAACAGTTTACATTACGTGTTTTCGTCAAGAAGTTAACGACCACTCCCGCCCCTTGTCACATAATATTGCACTGTGTTGACTTCCCCTTAACGTGTGACATATAATTTATGGATGACCCCTAGTGGATAGCTCTAATAATCTCAAACAATTGCGTGTGCTAGATAAATGATAAACAAACGCAATCGAATTATAATTAACAAAAACAAATTTAATGTTTTTTCTTTTACTCATTTATTTTATGTATACAGAATTAAAGGTGCGCTAATATTTGTAATTGATAATTTAATGTAATAGTTACTGTTAATTTACCTTAATCGTGGTCGTGATTATTCTGCTCGCTCTCCGGTCGTAAAGTATCAATACATGCGACAATCTTTAGTGCCGGTCCCAGCTTCATGGATAGCGCCATCACCAGGTGTTCCGGCTTGATGAGGAGCAGGGCTTCACCGTCCACCTCTTGCATTAGGAACTCGTCGGCGTAGCCAGCGCATCCCGGTATATTCCGTATGAAGTCGCACACCTCCCCGACCTTTGCGTACAAACAAAATACACATATCACCTTAACGTATAAACAAAATATACATACCACCTATACGTATAAACAAAATATACATACCACCTATACGTATAAACAAAATATACATACCACCTATACGTATAAACAAAATATACATACCACCTATACGTATAAACAAAATATACATACCACCTATACGTACAAACAAAATATACATACCACCTATACGTACAAACAAAATATACATACCACCTATACGTACAAACAAAATACACATACCACCTATACGTACAAACAAAATATACATACCACCTATACGTACAAACAAAATATACATACCACCTATACGTACAAACAAAATATACATACCACCTATACGTACAAACAAAATATACATACCACCTATACGTACAAACAAAATATACATACCACCTATACGTACAAACAAAATATACATACCACCTATACGTACAAACAAAATATACATACCACCTATACGTACAAACAAAATATACATACCACCTATACGTACAAACAAAATATACATACCACCTATACGTATAAACAAAATATACATACCACCTATACGTACAAACAAAATATACATACCACCTATACGTATAAACAAAATACACACATAATTCTATATATATTGACAACCATGCGTGTCCGCGACTTCGTTTACAGGAAGTCATGTTCGGAATCATAGGATTCTTGTATTTCTGAAAGTGCGGCACTAATTAGGCATTGAGAAATCTATATCTAGATTTGTAACCTCATTTTTAATAATAATGGGGTCGATTTGGAGGTGCCTACAGGGGGTTATATTAGGATCATAAAGTTCTTGTATTTCTGACTTAATGCGAGTGAAAGTGTTGGTTTTACTCTATATCCTTTAGGATATTCCATACTCTATACATATTATTCAGATTTGTTATGTCATCTATGATAATAATGGGATATTTTTGAGGTCCTGGGTCATGTTGGGGTCATACGGTTGTTGTATTTTTGATTTAATATGAGTGAAACTGTCCAGATTTTTTGATCTCATTTTTAATAATATTGAGGTCATTTTGGGGTCCTGTAAGTGTCGTTTGGGGTCCTATAAGGGGTCATATGGTTGTAGTATTTCTGATTTAAAATGCTGTACATACGCTCCATCTGTTCGCGTTCGGTATCTTCGGCTGGTGTGCGGATTCGGCGACGGCGGGCACGTGCTCAGCCGTGTCCGCGTTAGCGGTCACCACATCCGGCTTCGCGTTGCCGCCGGGCGCTGCGCTCTCGCTACTGTTGTCGTTGCAGGAGTTTATTCGCGACAAACTAGCGCCACCCTCCAGCATCTGCTTCTTGCCTGCAATTATTTTGAAGCGGTGATAGCTCAGTTGGTAATGTTTACAGACGCCATGACAATGGACGTGAGTTCGAATCTCTGCAATGAACCTGAGCGCCCGGTGAACAGAAATATAGTAATCAAACCATAGCATGGTCGTAGGACTTCATTTAACGCCTGTATGGCTAGCTACCAACCTCAAGTTGAAAATCTGCCACGAAATACCTATTGACCATTATTGAATTGTCAAATGTATGTGTACATTTAGAAAAAGTTATTTAGGTTTTTAGGGCTTGTTTTGAACGTGAAATCTTAAGACAGAATTTACGATTTTAAATAATAAATGTTTAGTTTTAAAATGAAATTCCTAAAAACGCTACTGATTCGTCGGATAATAACTTTAAGGAATACGTCAATGAGAATTTACTGTCCATAGACTTTTATACGGTGGATGGATTATAAGTATAATTAGTGGATATAGAAAATATTTACGCGGCGGTTCATCAGACGATGGCAGCTTATTCTCCTTATCTTGTTCCTTGTCAGTGCCCCAATCACGGAGTGGACGATTCACCTGAAAACAGAGTACACCGGCCAATTATTATTATGCATACACGCATCTTGGAGAATGAATGGTGAATTATGTGAAACAATTAAAGCTTTGATGACGGAACCGACATAAGGGAGCGCCCGTTAAATACGTGGGGCGTTTAGAGGGAGGGGAGTTGGTCAAGCCGAATCTCACCCAATCTCACGTGGGGAAGAGGGGGACTTCGGCAAATATCACATTTTTTCCGCAAGAAGCAGTGTAAATTTGTAAGAAAACTGAGTTACACTGAGAAAAATAAATCTATTGATAAAAATTATAGTGATAAATGTGTGTGTGTTTTAAATAGACCCAACGCAATCAAACACAGATATTTTTTTTTTAGATGAAACTTATTCAGTTTGAAAAATCTCACGTGATATTAGAGAAGGACGAAAAATAACCAAAATCACCTCACGATATTAATTGGATACCCCCCTAACCAGTAACAATAAGATTCTTCCATAAGTTATGTGAACTGATTTCGTTATAGTTTCGAAAAGGTAAAGTATTGTCGAAAGGAAATTATAACATCAAGAGATACTTCAATGCAAAAAATAAAACGGGGCGTTCACAATTATTCTACTTCCTCCTATTTAGGCTACGTTTCGAGTGTTCACAACGCTCACGAGGGTGGTTCACACCGTTCCACTTGCTCGAACTTTAAGATAATTATCTCTAGTGGAATGGAACATGGATCGTTTAAACGCCTCTATGTATACGTTACAAATGGCGACTTTGAAAAAACATGCAGATGCTAACAAAGGTTTAGTTACAATTTGTAAATCTTGACCACAACCTTAAATACCTATTGATTAATTAAATATTTAAAAAACATACATTTTTTTATCTATTTATTAAGTTACGTTTTGTTATTGACGTATGATGAAAAATGATGACAATTGAAAATAAACTGAAACTAGTGTTACTAATCTCATTTATTTATTGTTGCATTATATTTGCTTGCGACCGCAAGCCGAGCATTTACTGGAGAAATTAAACGTTGTTCATTTCGTCGCCATTTGTAATTTTAATAAATGTTGCCGAATTTCTTAACGCTCACTACACATAACCTTTGCAGATGTGTCACACTTGTACGTACTTGACGTCATTCTTTGAGCGTTGTAAGCGATAAGTGGAACATAGTCTTAATGGCAATCATGCAACGAATATAATGGTAGAATATCTCACATTTAAATCATCGGAACACAGTGAATAAAGACTTCCCAAAAACGTTTTGTGGCTAAACAAAAAATCATAATTGGACTTTTTATTTACAATTCACTTTTAACTTTTATACTCTGTCTGTAATTTGATACACCTATAACCGTGGTCAAAAAGCATAAGTACCAAACAAATTTATTACAAATAAAAATGTCAATAAGTACAAAAGTTAGGGAGAGAACAAACTTCAGTGTGATTAGGTTCTGGGATATGTACCGAAAAGGGGAGCGAGCGATCACTTATGCATATTAACCAAGTCATATCACGTGATATGCCACCAATATCATACAACATTTATCGTAGTAACATAAATTGATGAATCAAAACGAATAAATACCACAACATAATGCATGCCATAAAATTCAGAAGTTCATAATTAATAACCCACAGTAAAAATTTGCAATTTAGATTTCTTATATTGCCCATAAATCAAGTAGACGTCCATTGGTGGTTAAAGATCCCCAGAGGATATTGCCAGTGGGTTTGATAGCGGACTTTTCCCATTCTTTACTCATTGTCACCTGTCCTAGGTCTACACAACCCCCTCCTCTACAACTTCTCCCCTCATAAAATGATTATATGTGAACTTTATTTTTGGTTTTTTCTGCTACATACATCCAAACAAACACATAGCTTTTGAACGCTCTTTGACTAACCTTCATTTTGCCTAAAATAGTTTTCTTATATATAACATTTATTTTGCAGAATTTTGTAGAGACGGTAGGCATTGTTCCGCCTTGTCCGGTAATCAATAATAATTCAGCCATAGCGTCAACGGGCGCGTTCGGAGATAATTCGTTTCTCTATAAAAAGACATTTAATTCTACCAACTTTTACGATCATCGGTCGAACGATTTGACAGTTTATTTATTTATTATTGCATCTCATTATTCATTTTTATAAAAACAAAATACAGAATTTTAGTACCTGATGAAAAAAGTTAAACATATTTTTAACATACATATCATAACAAAATAATATATAAAAGGGATCAAAAGTCGTAATCGAAATATTTATGTTAGCTATCTATATCGATAAAAAAGTACACATCGATTATTGTTTGACCAAAAAATGTTAATTTACAATTTAATAATTTCTTTGTGATGCATCATAGACAAATGTCAATATATTACATATATACAAGTAAAAATTAATTATATTTCAATAAAGAAACTTACTGCGAATGGTTCTCCGGCCTCCTGTATCACATATCCTTCGATGACGTGCGTCAATATATTCGGCTTTACCATAGCCTTTGGTAAACCTTTGTCTGTGAACCAAGAAATACTACATTAACACTCAGCGGTTTATCAAACAAGAATAGTGTGAAAGGCATCTAAAAATTTGCTGTTCATCCTTAATTAATTAATGTTTAGAAGATGGGAATTAAACTGATTTGTTTTTTCGTTAATAACACAAGACCCTTTCAATAGTGACTATGTTTATTGATGACGAGGCCCAAGATGGTGGACACATTAAGCCTAGTGGTAGCACTGACTCTCTAGTTCAACTGTAGGATACCTATAGGTATTTGGCATCAGATTTTCAACTTAAGCGTTGTAGCTATACGCTAGCCTTTTACTATGTCAAAAGCTCAGACTCGTTGCAGAGATTCGAACTCACGTTGATTAATGCGCTATACTTACACGCTATTAACTGAGCAAACACTACTAAGTTGAAAATACGCTAACCTAATATTTAGGTGCCTTCCCTGAAGTTCGAGTTACAGAAGATGTATTGTATTATACTTGCTGTATGGTGATTGAAAGCCAATTGAACATAATTACAGTATCCTATTGTGAAAATTTATAGCTGACTAGATTTTAGCCACGATTTCGCTTGTATTATTGGTTTTACAAACATTTTTGTACATTATTAATTATAAAAAAAAAGGTTTATACCAACTTTACCCTTCCCTCGCCCCAACCCTATACGTTTTTCGTATAAAAAAACCCAATAACCGTCTCCAGAGTCCCAGCTATATCTATACCAAAATTCATCATAATCGATTCGGCGGTTTAGACGTAACAGCGTAACACACAAACAAAGAAATAAACTCAGGAATGTTTTATATTATAGGATAGGAAGGATGGGATATATGATAGTAAGGAAGGATAGGATAGAATACGGATAGGATACTATTAGAATTAGGATAGTTATAATTAGGGTTTTCGCTTACCGTGCATGGCCTGTTGACTCATATGACGCGAAGAGCATTGCGCACTCTTGAACATGACGCTGCCACTACCAGAGGACACTGGTGGAGACATCGCCGAGGACATCAGAGACGATGATACGGAGACCATTACCTGAAATTATCCGAAGGAAAACTTTAGACACCCTAATACGATTTATCTACTACAAAAATTTTCAAGGTAACGCGTCACGTTTTGAACTACAAAGAAAATAAATGTGACAATCAATTTTAATGAAATTGGTCAAATAAAACCACTATGTATAAGTGATATTTGTTAATTATTGTGACAGATTAGTTTATTTTTATGTGTAGTAATTTAATGTTTCAAAATCAATTCATATTTGACTACCCCTGAATGGAAATTTTAAGATGAGTGAAACGTACCTTGCGCACTTTTCACTTCGGTAATCGTGCATATGGAGTAAACTAGAATGGTGCGTCGGAACTGATCTAACATAGTTTATTTTGTTACTGGGCTCATTTTACGGATCCTGGTTTTTTATTTGTAAATAAAGTAGATTGTTCTAATACCTGTGGTGCGACGGATGTTGTTGGTTGAACGTTGTTGGTCGAATGTCCAGAAGCCGAGCTAGAAGTCGGCACATGTTCGTTCGCAGGCGCACGTATCTCCTGCTTAGCTGGACTGACCTTCGTCGATTCCGACGCTATCAAAGACCCTATGTAATATATGTTCAATCTGTCAACCACAACTTTGTACCTGACGGTTTCTTAAAACGTTTTAAAATTACATTTTGCGCGTGGATTCACACACGTCAAAGAAATCAGATGACACAATGAAAAGTTGCATACAAAGTTTATGCCTTTCTTTACTTCACTTCCTATAAGGTCTTCGCGTGAAAAGGCCTATCGCAAAATGTATAATAATCGACTTAACGGCTTATGCGTGAAAGTGTCACAAAAAAACAAACTCATTTTCGCATTTATAACATTAGTAACGAAGTAAGGATGTATTATTAAGTTATATATTCCAAATTAAAGCATAGACGTGAATAACAACAATTGCGAACTTCATTAAAATGTGTTTCTTAGCATAAAATATAATATCAATCAATAGTGTATAATTGGGTATATGTGGGTGTGTATCGAATATCGATATATATTTAAGAGTACGAGATAGACAAAAACTCAATATATTTCAGATTAAAAAAAAAAATTACACAAATGTGTCAAATGGTTAAGTAGCTACTACCTTCAAGTTGAAAGTTTGTGGACAGACACATGTTGTTTCGTTTTCGTGACTACCTGAATTATTTCCTTAATTTTAATTTCTGTACGTACACCCATGGAAGTCTGTATTGTACGCGTATGGTTAATACTGTTGATCTTTTAAAATAGGGTTACACTTTTTTTATTATATTCTTAGATGTGACTTGGAGGTGGGTAGTTATAACACCGATTACGATTACTATCAGTGCAGTGTAAGCACTCGAGGTGAGACAGTCATCGTACGTAGCTGGAGCATCACCGAAGTTAAGCGAGTCTATATTTTTTGTCATTTGAAAATACTCGCTTTCTGATTTCTAACAATATATATTTTTTTATTATTATAAATTATATATTTTGATCATTTTGTTACTAAAGTTGTAGCGGGGATTGCATTTATATACGATCCTTTTGGCTGAGTTTAATGTGGGGCCATTTCATGCCACATTGTCACTTAATATTATGTATGATGCTGACCAAATGTTAACTCAATCAATTAAATCAAATGAAACGTGTGAATCACAAATAATTGTACTATGTTTGATTATCACTTTCTGTCCGTTAATTGAGTAACGTCTTTCAAACTTGACATCGGCGAATGTGCCTACATGGGCAGATACAATAATTAAAAAAAAAAAAGTGTGTGGTAATGTAAAAAATATATATATTTACCGGTGGTTGTATTGGTTGCCACGGAAACGTCTGCTGTTGTAGCGACAGCTGGTGTCGTAAGTGAAGTAGTGATGGCGGCAGACGAGCTGAACACGCTCGGAGTCGACATCGAGACTTCGGTCGGCGGATCCACGCACATTGGCTGCTGGGGCGCTATTTGTTGTACCACCGGGGCCTAATCGAATGGATTATATCACCATACATTCGTTTATAAATGATATAGGCCAGTGCGCACACATTCAAAGGTTAGCGTAGAACGTACGTACTAATTGACAGCTATTTCCGGATTTGTAGTGCAACTAATCATAATTGAGCTGACCGTGCGAGAGAACGGACGTCATTATTTCTTACTAAGTGCTAAGTGCTTTGTTAACAAAGCAGGTAATCTGATTTTTTATGAGACCAATCGACCGACGCGTGCGTCTACCCATCACAGATTCGTAAAACTCTCCCAAACAACCAAATAAAGATACACTATTCTTACTTGCTCTCACACATCAACAACGGCTAATACAGTAGTGGGGCGAGTCATTTTAGTTTAGACAAACTATACTTGGTTATATAGAGTGAAAGCTGTTCCTGGTCTCCGGAAACACGGGAGTTCGAAGTGTCTGGGTGGTGCATTTTAGTGGGTAGTTTTGGGTGATTAACACCTGATGAGTAACCACTTGCCCGTCTTGCCTTGGCCTTAGCCCTTAATAAATTATTTCGTAACTGGCTACAGTGGCGATTCTGTACCCGTACGTAGTGATGATGAAAGAATTTTTGTAATCGGTCCAGTACTTTTTGGTTTTATTCGTTACAATCGCAATCCGCAACAATCGATCGATAACAACAACAAGAAAGTACATTGAATTTTGTATTTTACCGGCGCTGGCATTTGTTGCCCTTTGTTGTCTTCTGTTTTGACATGAGTGACGAGAGTGGCGGGTGGCTGCATCGGCAGCACGGACCCCTGCACTGGCGCCGCTATAAGCCCCATTGTTCCTTGAGCCGTCTGCAGCGTCAGTTGTGGTGAACCCAGATTATTCGCTGTCACCTAATTTACAAATAATCACTAGAATTATCACACAATAACAACATTCTCCAACTGTTCAAACCTCTCCGCTCTCCCTCGCGGTTTATGCCAGAACTTCGTCACCAACAAAAAATTTTTTTCTTTAACTGGCCGCCAGACTCAGTAAGTGATAAGCATCACTGGTAGCGTTCTCTATAATTTGTGTCCAGAACTATTTTAAATTTAGTGTTGCGATAAAATAAAAGGAAAGATATATTTTTTTACTAGTTAACGTTTAGCGTTTTGGCCATAATCTCACCTGATCTTAAGTGATGATACGGCCCAGGTTGGTAGACACGCTAAACCTGTGGAGGAACTGGCTCTCAAGTGCAACAAACGGAACACACCTATTGATATTTGGCGGCAAATTTTCAACTTGAGGGTGGTTGCTAGCCAGGCGAGCATTAGAAAAAGCCCCACCACCATGCTATGGTTTCCTCACGCTCTTTTCATTCACCGAAAGCTCAAGCTCATTGTAGGTGGATTCGAACTCACGTCCCTTGACGCGGAGTCTGTACACACTACCACTGAGTTATCATCGCTTCAATTTTTTTTCTATTTACGTATATACATTAAATGTGTTAATATTTCTTTGGATTCGAAATTTGTTTTACCGGTAACGTATTTTTTTACTACTGTTTTATTACTCTGCATTAAAATTAATTTGCACTTATGCCTTTTCGGCCACAGTCATAGGCATAACAAATTGTAGGGAGAGCGTAAGGGTTAAACAGCCTGACTATCAATATTCATACTAGATAATGCTATATATAATTAGGCGTTAAAACAATTTACATTAATTAAAAATACTAAAATCGATTATAATAATTCATAAACAGATGGAATATTTATGCACATATAAATTTGATATCGTAAAATAAAATAGAGACGACCAAGAGAAACTCTTGATTAAGAAAAAAATATCTAATTAGAAGAAATTATAAAATTATATCTATCGTAAGGCATTATACATGCAACACCTACAAACACAGGCCTATTTTTTTTCATGTAATAACTTATACGCAGATATACTTATAAAATTGTGATTTTATATACTTGTATTATTCATATTGTATTAAATTATAAAGTGTATTATTCACTTTGGTCAAGCTTCAATATACCAATAAACCAGATGTATATACTCAATGAATGCTTCAAGTATGTCAAGATTTCGTAAAGAGCCAAAATCTCATCAAACTTCTTACCATAATCGTAAATTATTCGACAAGACTATCTAGATGAATAATTCTTGCATTTATCTGTATTTGAAAGTACTTATATATGATTTTGATACGAGTTTTAGTTCGAGTTCACAAAAATTTATAAGAATTCGTTTTTGTGAAACGTTTATAGAATATTGATTTAATCAAACTTCGCTTGTACAATGTTATTATTTATTGTCGAATATAGAGTTCATTTAGTACTAATAAGAACTATATATAAATTTCAATTAAATTGCAATGTATATTGATAATGGACAATTATAAGATTCCATGACTATAAATGCGCTAAATAAAAAATAATAAAAAAAACTATTTATGAGCTGTAAATATTATCTACTAAAATATAAATTACATTTTAATTGGATTTAAAAGCAACAGATCATTACTTGCAAAGATCGATAATATTATTATAATCAATAATTAAACTATTTTAACGTAACATAGAATCATTTAATGTTACATGCAGATTAAAAGAAGAAAATGCTGCCCACCCCACATGTTTTGGTACACAGGGATACATTTAAACTTTATTTATTAATAGCCAAATTTGATGAAATTTTATGTTATTCTATAATTTTGTAATATGATTTTAAGAATAAAAAAAAATTATTATAATATCGAATCAATCGAGTATATAATATCTTATCGAATTTGGCTTAAGAAGATATATGAACTAAGGTAAAATTAATATAGAGCTACAAATTTCTTAATTTTTCTATAATGATCAAAGTGTCTAAGCATGCTGTCATTTCAACAAATTTATGGCGGATAAAGAGTTGCTTTAAAGTATTTTAAGTTCAATAATTGATCAATTTGAACGGACACTACAGGCAATAACTTTTTTATTTGATTGTGCAGTCACGAAATCCTATTTGAAAATTTCATTCCTACGTTTGTTCACGGTATTCACATCAGTTATGTTATGGAACTCTGGAATCAAAACTGTCGAATGGCACAAAATAATTTTCTAGCTATTTTGGACCAGAACGGAGTTAAGTTAATTGTCTTGATAATTGGCTTCTCCGGATGCTTTACAAAGAATTTCCACCAAAACAAACTGGGGAAAGGAACGTATAATTTTATTACAATATCACAAAGAACGTCTTTTTTAATAATTTATAAATCTAGTGGTATGCTCACTATCTAACCTGATATTAAATGACAATGTAGCTCAAAATGGTGAACACGTTAAGCCTAGTGAAGGCACTGGCTCTTAAATGCAACTGCCGGAACACACCTAAAGCTATTTAGTAGTAAATTTTTAACTTAAGTGTTTTAGCTAGACAGTGAGGGATTAGAAAACATCCTACCACCATGCTATGGCCTGATCGCGGTATTTTCTTTTACCGAAAGCTCAGGCTTCAGGCTTTCATTAGATATACTCTACTGATATGCATGCGTTCTTTTTATGTTTTCTGTAATCATATAGCAACGCAAGATAACTGAAAGGACAAATATCGCAAAGGTTCTAAAGTTTTAGAATCTCAATTTCGGCTATTACCGACACACAACTCCGTTAATTGAATCTGACGTTAGCCAATCGAGTCACCTATACCTATATAATAATGATCCTTTAGCATTTATTCTACAGACGATCCTGCTAGTCATAAATAATCGAAAACGGTAATCTATTTTTTAACCACTTCCGAGTTACATAGACAAAACGATTGCATATACCGAAACAAATCCTATTTAATCGAAAAATAGATAGCCGTTTTTGCATGTATGCATAACCAATATACAAGTAATGACATAATTTACCGATTAATAAACTAATATGTGAACAATGCTTATGGGTTATGGAGGAAAAGAAAGATGAGTAGAAAAAAATGAATGATTCTACGGGGGACTACCTCTTGGTGCAATATTGCCGGTGAGACTTGGACGAGGGGTGCAGACAGCAACGGCGTACCCTCGATCGATAACCCCGGCTGTCAACGGTATCACCACTCAACATGACACACGGATCGATACAACAACCGATAATTATATTCTATATATTTCTTGTTACATCACGGTAATGCACCGTCGTAAATTACGTCACAAATATAAAATTAGCGAGTTCGATTTCCACGACGTTGAAATACAATTTTAAAGCAATTACAACTAACGTAATGTTGGATACTACACATATGTATACTAGGGATATAATCTCCTTGCAGTTACGGCTATAAACGCGGTGTATATGGCAAACTCTCTTGAAATGACACACTCATTTTGATAACATCAATATTCATCCATGTTATAAAGCGGAACATTTTGTTTGTTTGAACACGCTAATCTTAGGAGTTACTAGTCGAATTTAAAAAATCTTTTTTGTAGTTGATAGAGCAATCTTAGACGAAGGCTTCAGCTTATTTATCATCACGCTACTATCAATAGGAGCAAAGTAGTATTGAAAAATTTACAAAAACGGGGGAAAATTGTCGTATAATTTTTAGTTCCACGCGAATAAAGTCGCCGACACAGCTAGTTTAGTATATAATTATTTGCTACCGCTTGAGTTCATCGTTTTAAATTTTAAATGGTTTTTGTTATTTATTTAAGTTTCACTGAATTTTGGTTTCATTTCACTTAAAAATATGAAAACATCGTTCATAACCATGAGCATCAGATTGAATAAAATTCATTTCAACATAGTTTATACTATGTGCAAAATACTTTCAATATATTATACGAATAACGCGTTGTCAGACTTACAGATGAGATGTTAATCACCCAAAGTCAGTTTTTCATCGACAGTATACCGTCTGCACTTGCACATGACTATGCAAAATATGATTTATGACCTGAACTGTAGCGAGATTTTATCCCCATCGTGATATTAAACAATTACAAAGTAACCAATCATTCTTTTGTATATTTTGAAAAATCTTTAAATATATTAAGTGTGTCTTGAATTAAAAATAGACAATATTGTAAATAACTTTCTAACGCTTACCGTCTGCAACGAGTTTCCATGGTTCAACGTATTGGTCTGCTGGACTGCCATGCCAACCGATGTCTGTACAAGTCCACTACCCACCAATGCCTGCTGTATAATTATGGACAATTTAATTATTTTTTTAATAGATTATACGCTTAGCGTCCTTGCCAGAATGTCATAAAATGTTAATTGACAATGTGGCCAAAGATGGTGGACACCCTAGTAGTGGAGGGACTGGCTTTTAAGTACAACAGTTGGAACACACCTATAGGTATTTAGCGGCAGATGTTCCACTTGAGGGTGGCAGCTAAACCAGGCGGGCATTAAAAAACCTTACCACCATGCATAAATTAATTATAAGTATGTAGATAAACGTTTAGACGGGTGTTTAGATGAGCGTTTAGACAACTGTTTAGATAAGTTTTTAGATGATCGTGTAGACGCGTGTTTAAATAAGTTTTTAGACGAGTGTGTAGATAAGTTTTTAGATGATCGTTTAGACGAGTGTTGGGATAAGTTTTAGATGAACGTTTAGACGAGCATTTGGATGATTATTTAGTTGAATCTTTAGATGAGCTTTGGGTGAATGTTTAGATAGACGTTTAGATAAATACCTGTGGCTGCTGTTGCATATTCTGGGCTTGAGCAAGAGATGCGTTTTGCTGAGTTTGAGTAGTATTCAACTGGCTAAGGGTGCCCGGTTGCGACATGCTGCCAAGCTGCACGACAATACATAAAAAAAAAGTTATTTACAAAAGAAATAACTCACGTTTTTAGCCTACTTAACGTTATATGACCCTATAGATTTTAATAAAGATGACATTTTACATGACAGACTGATTATTGTACACAAATGGTATAATAAATAATAAATGGATCCAACCATTTTGGGATGGACGGAAAACGGACAAACTCCGTGGCCAGTTCTATCAACAAAGTCGTCATCTTATTGGAGCATTGTTTAACTTTTGATAAGATCTATATATATAAAAATGAATCTCGATATCCCTTAGTCATCGCATCACGCGTGAACTGATGGAACAATTTCGCTAATAATTTTATTGTTTTTAATAATTTTCCGGTGAGGGTTTTTATGAAAGACAAAATTAAGGAAGTTGAGTGAAACATGAGAAATTTTATAAAAACTTAACGCCAATATTATTTTACTTAACTTCCAGTTGTCATAGAGCATTACAATAGTAATGATACTATGTTTTTGAACAATTTTTTTTGTTAATCATATTAATTTGAATTCAATATTCATAGTTATGCACTATAAATTAAAGCATTCATGATATTGACAGAATTGTGTATGTATTAGACGATGCCATTACGAAAAAAGAAAAACAGATGGCTGTATTTACTATCTAGATTCTAGATTTATGAATGTAAATGTGTGGCTATTCTCATATATAACTAGGTATATTTTTATCTACAATTATGAGGTTTTTTTCAACTAGGAATCAATATATATCCGATAGTGCCACATATACAGTACAGGAATAATATATGTAAACTCTATAAAGCTTTAGAAACGTGAAAGCTTTTTACCTTGTGGTTTGTACAATAATAGCTTCTCTCCATTTAACGATACCCCTCAATAAGGTCATAAAATGTACGATACCTTTAAATGTCGATATAATATACAGAGTTTACATTGATTGATTGATAAAGACATTCTTACCGGGTGTATTTGTTGTACCATTGATATGGTCTGCGGCATTCCAGCGACTGGTACTGTTTGAGCCACCGACCCAACAGGTATTGTGCCTTGTTGCATACCCAGCGACAAACCTGTGACAGCATTTACAACAAATCTATTAAAGGCAAAAATTAATTTTGAGATTCATATTAAAAATAAAAAATAGCTATACTAATATAATAAAACAGAAGAGTTTGTTTGAACGTGTTAATATAAGAAACCATCAGTCGGGTTTCAAAAACGTATTAGCATTTTGTAGCGTAATCGTTTGAAGAAGACTTTAAGCTATTAAGCATCACGCTACCACTAATAGCAGCAGAGCGGTATGGACAAAAGTTACAAAAAAAGAAAAAAAAATCTTTCTGAGAATTTTCCGTGGCGTGCGCCTCATAAATAGTTGAAGTAATATCATGAGCACCACATTAATATGTTTGTTAACTGCTTAACTGAACGTCATAAAAATTTTATACACCTTGTTAGGATTACAGAAAAGCATTCTAGTCACTTTTTAATATGAAAAGAAGTACTGAAATAATGTTTATTTCCACACGAATGTGGTCACGGGCCCAACATATTTTTTTATAAGGCACTAGTTTGGCCGGTAGATCTTATTCTTTCCTTATCGCTGGTTAATACTTTGATTCTGAGATTATAGCTACTGAACATCGTAACAATAAAATTATATACATATGTATAAAGATATATTCACCTTGTTGTTGGTAATGTTGTACCATTTGTTGTGTTTGTTGTTGTTGATGGAGAATTTGCTGTTGCTGCTGTTGATGTTGCTGCTGTTGTTGCTGCTGCTGTTGTTGTTGTTGTTGTTGTTGTTGTTGTTGTTGTTGTTGTTGTTGTTGCTGTTGCTGCTGTTGTTGTTGTTGCTGCTGCTGTTGTTGCTGCTGCTGCTGTTGTTGTTGTTGCTGCTGCTGTTGTTGCTGTTGTTGGTGTTGTTGCTGCTGTTGTTGTTATTAATAACGTTATTATGAAAAACGTGTGAGAAAAAGGTTAAATATAATAAAAAGGGATTAGAAAAAATAATACACATTTGGTACTTTACTATAATAACCTGTATGGCTTGTTGTTGCTGTATCATCGCCTGTTGCTGCATATTCTTGTTCATAGTTTGCTTGTCTTGGACGCTTGTTATCTGAGTCATTTGTCCGGTCGAGTTCATGACCAACAACCTGGAAGAAATATATTTGCTAGTATTGAATATAAATAATTATAATTTAATCCCATAATAATATTAATATGGTATAAAACTTTTAAATTATTTTATGTGTAGCGCAATTCGGATTTATAGGTAACAATTCATTTACTTGTACTTTTTTACTCCGAAAAAAAAAAATTGCGAACTATAAATACAAGTGGTTACTTGAATTCTACATAAACTTTATAAAACGGAATAATTTGTTTCTTTGTACGCGCTAATCTTAGGAACTACCAGTCGGATTTCATAAAATTATTTTTGTATTTGATATGGCAATTATTCAGGAAAACGCTAGTCAATATCAAGCTACTACCACTAGGAGCAGTGCTATATTGGAAAAAAGTTACATAAACTGACAAAAAATATTAACAGGGAAGTATAATCGCAAATTAATTAGTATCTTGTTAAAGGGAAATAAATAATTTTGAAAAATGAATGTATCAAATAATTACTCACTGTTGTTTAGGTTGTTGGATCTGGTGCTGCATTTTGTTGGTTTGGTTGGCGGCATCCTGCTTGGATGTTGGTGCCGGTGAACGGACACCAGGTTTACCGCGATGTTTTGTCTATTATTATTAAATTAAACGCGAGTTTTTAATTATTATACAATTTATTTATACATAATATTTTATTTATATATTATATATAATATTTAATAATAAGAAAAATAATTATTTCTTAACTATCTTATAAAAAAGGCAAAGTGTAAACACAATAAAAGCTGTCAATTTTACTCTATTTTGAATTTTTGTCTTCTGTGACACTCCACTATACTCGGCCCAATACTACTCAATTGAAGCGGCGACGGCCGCTGCATCAATGGACGTGAGTTTGGATCCTTGCAATGAGCCTGACCTTTCAGTGAAACGTGATGAAACCATAGTATGGTGGTAGGGCTTTCTCTAATGTCTGCCTGGCTAGCTACCACTATCAAGTTGAAAATCTTTCTCCAATTACCTATAGTTGAGTTCCGACAGATGCACTTGAGCGCTAGTCCTTCCACTAGTCTTAGCATGACCCCCATCTTTGATTACATCGTCACTCCAACGTATATAAAGAAAAAAATACTCGCCAAACATTTCATATAAAATTGTATTTTTGTTTGTAACGAATAAACTCAAAAACTACAAACTGATTTTAAAATTTTTTTCACCAATAAAACGCTATATTATCCCTGAGAAACATAGTCTATAAATTAGTTAAATAATTTTCGGTTCCATGCGAACGAAGTCGCAGGCACATCTAGTTATAAATATTTACATGTGAAGAGGTAATAATACCTGGCTTTGAGCTTGGTTTGCATTGGTCTGCGTGGAGACGTTCGAAGCTGGTCTGATTCCACCAGAGGGCAATATGTTTGAGAGCGGACGAGGATTCTTCGACATGCCATCGGAAGACGCACGAGGCTTCGTCACAGTCCCAGTAGCGCAGGCAACGCTCGCATCTGCAAACAAAACGTATCACTTATAACAAACATATTAATTTATACGAAATATTTCTCGCAAGCCCGTTCGCGATCATAACTATTGACAAGCATAAAACCTTAATAAACACTTTTAATATATATATTTTCTGCTTTAACGCACAGCTGTTATATACGGTTATCGCGAACTATTAACATTTTCACAACGACAAAATTATTGAAAAAAATACTAACTGTTATGCTGTATAGTGTTCTGGGGGGAATGTTGTATGAACATGGAAGGCGGGGCGTCGGGCTGCGTGCCCCTAATGAATATGGGGTTCGGTGCCAGCAACCCCCCGGCGGGCAAAGTTCCCGCTTGCAAGCCCCCCGTCCACACTTGCGGCAATGCACCTGAAATCTGCCATGGGGCGAACTGCATCGTCTGCCCGCCGGCCTGAGGAATTATGGATGCTGGTTAGCCATTAAAATCAATCAGAACTGCCGGTTTCAAATTAAATAATCTTATATATATAATTCTCGTGCCACAATGTTAGTTGCCATACTCCTCTGAAACAGTTTGACCGCCTTTTTATTAAATTTTATATGTATATTAGTTGATCTGACAGACGTTATCCTGTCTTAACTATGAATATTATATTAGAATTGGTATAATTAATAAAACAATATTATTGAAAAACATAATATAATTACTATTGTAATGCTCTATGACAACTGATAGTTATGTAAAATAATATTGGCGTTAAGTTTTTATAAATTTTCGTAAATTTTCTAATGTTCCCATCAACTGCCATATTTTTTTTTCATAAGAACCTGCTCCAAATAATAATTGTCAGAACAAAAAAAAAATTAGTGAAATTGTTCCATCTGTTCACGCGTGATGCGATGACCAAAGGTAATTGAAATTCATTTTTATGTATATAGATTCGGTAGGTCTGAGAACCAGTCGTAATTTATTTTTTAACCTCTAAATGATAAGGTTGATCTACTCCAAAGTATTTGTTATAATTTTTACAAAAAAAAAAATATTACGTGGCATTCAAAATACATACAACACTAAATTATCACGTTCCTACCCTCAGGCACACTGTTTTCAATATAACCAAAGTATTCACTAAAAATAAACAGTAGAACAACGTTTATTGGGTCACGTAGTATTAGTATATTATTGTCGAAATATTTTGTATTTTACTGTATAAAAGAAGGATCGTGATATCGATGAAAAATTCAATATATTAAGTTATATCAGTTCGTACGCGGTGTATAGATTCATTTTTAAGATAGGGTTTTAATATTAATCAGGACTAATTAAATAAAACATAATTCTTACTTATAATATAAATGCGTAAGTGACTTTGTTTGTTTGCCACGCTTTCACGTCTAAACCGCTGAATCGATTATGATGAAATTTAGTATAGAGATAGATGGGAACCTATAGATGGTGACAGACTACTTCTTCTCGCGATAAACGTATAGGAAGTGGGGTAAAAAAACCAAAATCGATATTAACGCGAGCGGAACCGCGGGTAAAAGCACATATGAATCGCCGAAATGTATGTACGCGCATAACTTCAGAACGACTGTACCAAACTGAATCATTTCTTATTTTATTTTGTTCGTTACGGTCAGGACAAGGTTTATATAAAAAAATATTTTTTTTAATCTCATAATATGTAAAGTAATGAAGCAATGATAGCTCCGTCAAGGAACGAGGGTTCGAGCTCTCTATATTTAAGTTTCATATAATTCAAATACATTTAATTCATTCAAGTTATAAACAAGTTTCAATCAATAATCAATATAAATGAAAAACTGAAACGATTTCAAATATAGCCCGTTCTATCGAACGAATTGAAGTTGTAATATTGATTAGGATTGATTATAGGTAATCAAAATGTAAAAATAACAATACAAATCGATCAAACAGTTGTTGAGATTTAAGGGAACATCGATTTTAGATGATACGAAGTACCCCGAGTCAGCTAGTTATTTATAAAATTTTAATCGTAACCCTCACTACGTTTAGCAATTTACTTCATAAAACACTTATAATATTATCAACGACAATTGTACTTCATTCTTTATAAGAATAATAAAGTGAGATTATTTTTTATTTAATAAAACAAAATTAAATTAAAATAAATTAGTCGTATTTTCCGATAAGGGATTGATTGTAAGATTGGACTGCGAATTAATAACTGAATCGAGGAACAAAAGTACCAAAAAAGTGAAATAAAAAATAGAATTTAAAATAAAAACCTATTAAAAACAATATTTATGAAAAGAAATCGAGTTTAATATTAATTCATGTGCGTAATAAATAAAAGTACAACAATTCCTATTGAATTCTTCTTATCACTAATGATAACTTACGACGTATTTTAATTTATACCATGTATGTTTTTTTATAGGTTTAGTATATTAGTTACAATCTCGACTGATGTTAAGTGACGATTTGGCTCAAGATGGTAGACACGCTAACTTTAGTGGAGATACTGGCACTCAAGTGCAACTGTCGGAACGCACCTACAGGTTTTTGGCGGCAGGGTGGTAGCTAGCCAGGCGGGCATTAGAAATAGCCCTACCACTATTTTCACATACGTTTTCCTATGTTCAGAAACGAAAGCACTTTATTTAAAGTGGTAGCTCCAGTCTTTACGTCTCTATCAATATACTGTAAATTTAGAAGTACTGTTTTTTTTCTTCAATTTATTGTTATCTAATGTTACAAATATCTAAAGCTTAAAATTTTAATGTAATTACAATGACCTTATATATTATTATATGTGTTATGAGCATTGTATATATTATTAATCAGCTGTACCCGCGACTTCGCGTGAAACGAAAATTTATTATTATTATATATTTTTTTATAGGTAAGGTTTAGCGTTATGGCCATAATCTCACCTGATCTTAAGTAACGATACGACCCAAGATGGTAGACACGCTAAACCTGTGTAGGAACTGGCTTTCAAGTGCAACTGCCGGAACACACCTATTGGTATTTGGCGGCAGATTTTCAACTTGAGGGTGGTAGCTAGCCAGTCGGGCATCAGAAAAAGCCCTACCATCATGCGAAACGTTGCCCGTTTTTGTAACTTTTTTCAAAACATGTTTGCTCCTATTAGTGGTAGCGTGATGTTAAAAGGCTCAAGCCTTTATCAACTGCTCTATTAAATACAAAAATAACTTTGAACTTCGACTGGTAGTTCCTAAGATTAGCGCTTTTAAACAAAAAAAAATCCGTTTTATAATATTAATGATATAGATGTATCATTCGACAATTTATTCACAATTCATACAATAAAAAGGAAATGTTATGTAATGTTACTTGATACTAAATAGAGAACTTGTAAACAAACTCGCGTGTTTCCAGTCCGATCCATTGTTGGTCTATTATTATTCAGAGATATATGGGATGATCGATCGGATCGAATGATCGATTCATCGACTACTTGGATAGAGTACAATAATTGGAATATTTAAAAGGACACTGATTAACAAAAAAGTCGGCTTTATAATTATATTCTATAAGAAGTGGCCATAATACCTTTTGGAAAAAAATATGAATATTATCAAAATACTTTGATGATCAATTATTTATTACAAAAGAAAATTGTAAGTTATTCTTTGGTTAATAATAAAAAATTATTATAGAACTTAAAAAAAAACAAGACAAGCAAACACTAATGAGACATGAGCGATAACTGAGTAATAAACGTGAGTTACAGGCACAGCTTTTATAAAGTTTTAAGATAAGAATATACGTGTCATCTTGTTCACCGATACCACGACGGATTTTAATTTTTAGTATAACCATGCTTACTTACACTAATATCTAAACAGTTTAGTGTGTATATCACTTACTCTAAAAGGTAAAATGACGACTATCTAGTATTAAAGAGTAACATTCAATCAAGTACAATACAACCAATGGTTGAAGGGACGAAACTCTCCAATGACCTGCATGTGTTTGTTGAATATGCACAAACGTGTCCTTTCCTAGAGAATATAATAAACATCTTAAAAGAAAAACTTAAATTAATCTTAACCCGTTAACACAAAGGATTCGCAATGCTATAACTATAGTTGTGACACTTAGATTCGCTATAAATGAAACAAAAAATATCTTACTCAAATTCACAAAACTCAGAAATTTATCGCGCACAGCTTAGACCATAAGGTCTAGAAGCATGGAATTTTATACAGGCTTCCATAGATAGATAGAATCCTGAAATATACCTGAAAAACCTATCGAATAACACAAAATAATTTTTGTGTTGTATAAAATCACAAAACCGTTTTTAGTCAACATTTGAACACATGCATATGTACATATATGTTATTACAATAATATCAGAAAAATTATATCCTAAATAAATAATATTTATGCCTCGTTTATTTTATATTCATTCATATGAAAATTAATCACGAATAACATTAAAAAATTGTATTAAAAAAAAATAGAATATTTTCTCGGAAAATTATTTCAAATATTTCATCAACCGGAGTATTTATTCATTTATACAATTACAGTTATTTGCAATTGTGCGTATCTTTAACTAGTCACGTTCTGTCTTTTGATGACACTACATCTGAAATTATATTAACTACAATATACAAGTATCGGTTAATAAATGAGGCATAGATATTTATTATCGGTTATGACATTTGGTTAGTATAATACCTGTAGGGGGCTGATTATCTGCGCCTGAGCTGGCTGTTGAGCACTAAGGACAGGCTGAGACACCTGCACGCACTGCGCCTGCACAGGGACCGGCTGCGCGTTACCAGCGTTCGCGTTACCCACTTTATTGTTGTTCACTTTACCCCCGCACTTAAATTAAAACCAAACAATTTATTTATTATACCTTGTTTATTTAATTCTTGGCAAGACCATCAGGTACTGCCGTATTTTGAGCTCCAAACTTAAAAGAAGCTTATAATATATTAAACGATATTTATTTTATTCTTGGAAAAACCAATAGGTAGCGGTGTTCACTTTAATCTCTCACTACAAATCAAAAATAAATATTTAATTTTTTAAGTCATATTTATGTGATTCTCGGCAAGACGAACAGGCAGTGTTGTTTACTTTACCCACGCTCTTAAATTGAAGACAAACTTTTAATTTACTAAACTATACTTATTTAATTCTTGGCAAAACCGATAGGTAGTGTCGATCGACATTTTAACTCCACAATGAAATCGAAAACACAAATTTGTAATTAATAAACTATATTTTATTTTATTTTTGGCAAGATCAACAAGTCGTGCCTTCCATTTTTACCTGACATATAAGTTGAAAACAAATGATTAATTTTGTTAAACATTAATTAATTATTGACAATACCAACAGGTAGTTATGCTCATTTAATCCCCGCAATTAAATTGAAAAGAAACTCTTAAGTTACTCAATTATATTTATTTCATTCTTGGCAAGACCAACAGGTGGTACTGTTTACTTTAACTCCTTAAATAGAAAACAAATTAACTTTCTTAGATAGAAAGCAAATTTTTAATTTATTAAATTATATTTGATTCTTGGCAAGACCAACAGGTAGTGCTATTTACTTTACCCCCGCACTTAAATTGAAGCTCTACAATATACGAAACCTAATTTAGTCATATACAAATGATCGGTCACTCACTTTGTGCATGTCTGTCTGTTTTGGCTGCTGATTGATACCGGACACCGTGGGTTGCGAGTGCGCCGGTATTATGTTCGGCTGGGAATTAATTACACCGAGCGGACTGAACACGAAAGTCTGATTCTGAGTCGTCGGTATTGCTGGAATCGTTGTATACCCTGGGAACGGTCCTGATTACGACAAAAACAAAATATTATTCACGTTTTAACGAAATATAACAGAAAAACATTAACATGTTTCATACGTGTAATATATTTAAAACTAAACACAATTTTCATGATGTTGCAAGGCCCGATCCTCTAATTTCAACGTTAAGCTATTTAAATACAAGTCGAATGCGACACGAGAAAGTGCATAGGCGATTGCCGTGATTTAAGATAACGATCAAAATAAATCATCTTTTATCATAGGAATAGAAAAAAAGGGATTATAAAGGACAACGATTTTAAATAAGGTGATAAAATCGAACCTCTCACTTTTCAGTTCAAGGGTAGAGTTAAGAGAAACCGAGAAAGAGTGTAGGTATATTAAGCATAAAACCAGCGGTCTTAGCGACAAGTGTTTATAGTTTTTAGTATGACTCAAGCAGATAATACCCAATAACTGCCATTAAGTCACAAATGTAGCACACATTTTCCTCTACTGAAATCTGGATTGCAGTAATCGAAGCTGCGTTCAGATAGGTTTTCCGAATAAGAGAACCGTCGTGTTAAAGTATCATATTCTTACTAGTATTAAATAGCTTAAGATAGTTATTAGAGGTACAGCTTAACCTATTTTTGTGTGCAGTGCTTTAATATACAATTGCGATAATGTATTATTATACAAAATTAACTCTATCGTAACTCGTGGCTGTTACGAATTGAATGTATTCGGGTGTTGCCAACATTTCGGCAAACACCGATATGTAACGTGTCTTCAATGTTATTTTGTTTTATGAATACATAATCTGTAATTAATAAAAATGGTACTCTAGTAAAATTTGTCCCGAACAGCTACAAACTAAATTCTAACTTGCTCATACAACAATAACGATAATAATACTGAAAATGCTACGATTAATTATTGAATTTCAAACATGTATATTTAAAGTCCACGGGTTAGCAACTCTGGCCGCGAATAAGGTTGGATAGATTCAACTAAAGTACAGGTATATTCTCCATATTTTTTTTTCAATTTTCTGTCTACCAATAATTTCGGTGTTGATTGGATTGATGTCCAAGTAATGAAGGTAGATTTACTTGACTGTTACTTCCGAATACCCTAGATTTTGGACAATTTTTTTATGCTGTGATAACTTTGCACTCTTTGCATGCTATCAGTTTATAATTGTACTTATAAAAAGAATGACAAATGTATCATACATAGTTTATGTCTGAGTACTTCATGAAAGGTTATTTTTAAATGGCAGTGCAACTGTCTATGCTTCTGGAAACAATTATTAGGAAAATATCTTTTAAATATTTGTTTATAAATAAACTATTGTTTTTGAGAGGAACTAAGAAATAAAAGTTTTCTTCCTACATTGTAAATAGTCGGCGAGTTTCTTGATTTCAAAGTATATGAGAAAGATTCGATAAATCTTCATCAGTACTCAGTAGGTATCGAGTAAATTGGTATAGTTCAATTCCAGCCACGAGTTACGGATCAGAAAAGATCAATAATGCGTTTGAAGCCAACAACAAGCCGAATGTTAAGGAAACAAAATGAAAGCCTCTGCTTGAACTACATGTTCAAGTATTATAAACATTCCTAAGAAAAAGCTTCAATATATTTAACAATAATTAGTACTATATGCCAATTAAAATTGCTTAAAAATAATAGTAATCCGTCACAAAAGACAAAAAAAAAAGAAAAAATAATAACATTCACATTGTCCACCAATCACGAGACTCGGTAATAAATATAATTCAATTTATGAAACTTGTATAAACCTTGATCCTGGTATGTAGTAAGACCTGCAAAGTTCACTATAAACACTAAATAGTGATGTAGTTCTTAAACGGCATTAGAAAAAAAATAACGACCTGCTCGTTGTTCCATTGTACGTCAAAACAACGGGTGATAATTTCGGTTTAATCAGAACAAAGCCAATAAATCATTGATAGCTTTATGTATCGCAGATGTCATAACAATCTCTCTAATAAATAAATTGAATGCTATATACCACTAGAATATTGCAAAAGATCTGTGTGAATTCCGTACGATCAATACGTGAAGCTTGAAAGCTGTGTGGCTAATTTGGGTAAACTATAAAATATTGGCGCTTTCAAGCAGTAATCGATTACGATTTTTTATATGAGTATCGTTTAATTAAAGTGTACACAATATTAACGCCGTGAGAAACTTAAAAAAAAACGTTCAAGTATTACGTTTGAATACGATTCGGTTGATTGGAAACTTTCGTACGTTTTATTTGATTCAATATCAAGAATGATAAACTTATCTCGTGCTAAACATAATTATTATACGACAAAGGCTTTTAAATCTTATCCGAGGGTAAGTTTTCTTTTTTAAATAACGAGTTGTTTAAAATTCTATTCTCTACGGATTTCCTCATTGCAATATTACTCTGGCATAGGGAAAGGCGAGAGGCGTCTGGCAACACTCATCGGAAGATAAACCCCCGATAGCACCTGATAGACGACCGTGTTGCCCGAAACTAGAGACAGCGCCCACATTTCTTCAAATTGACTAAGCTAAGGTAAAAAGACAGGCTCTCAAAATACCCATTCAAATGGCGGTATAATTGTGCAAAAAAAACGTAAAGTTAGATGTCTAAATATAAATAGATAGTTATTATATTTTTAGTTTAAACTTAAGATAGTTATTTATATTATTTATTACGAAGAAAAAAATATTATTTTCAGTGCTTTAAAACATCCGAATCGGTTTACGTAATACTTGAAATAATCCTAGTTATAAAAATATTGTTAAGTAAATCTCATACACTTTGCACTCTACCGTATAATAAATATAGTGGTGCATTTTGATTTAGTGAGTATATATTATATTTAATATTGGACGGTGGCGAGTCATGTCAGTGCGTTTATATATAAGAAACTAGGTAGTGTCACAACAATTGTTATATAACGGATATCACCAAAAAGAAATGTATACATACATACATATTTTGTTTCGACAATCCTGACAAACCAAAAGATTCACTGTGACGGACTTATCGCCGATCGAGGTAATATCTACCATATACCTTAATTGCTGCATATACCACCAGGTAAACTTAGAAAACGGCATGCCTAAATAAATAACTTGTAAATAATCGTAAGAGTTACCTAATTAAAAATATATTAAGTTAATTTTTAATTTATTGTCCTTTTACCTACTAAATATTTGATTTAATAAATTGTTCAATACTTTAAAAATTGTTTTTAGTATAAACCTAAGATTTGACATGCTTAAAGTTTATATGAGAAACTAGGGCAAAAAGTTAGTATTAATTTTTAATGTGTTACCGATATTTGAATTAAATCTAAACAAAACGTTTTTCGTTTACATTCACACTGCCAATGTCTAACGTATAATCAGTTATCGATTTCAAAGATTAGACATTGTTAATTAAATTGATTTCCAAAAGACTTTTAACAAAATAACTATAATCATGTTCAAACTTTACAATTTAATTATTTATGAGCACGTGTAATTATTAATGTGTAACTCTGAAATGTGTTTATAATTATCCTCATATATTGGAATTGTAATGAAATACGGCGTATATTGTGCGCGCGTCCGATATATATACTTAATGCAATATTGTGGATAATTTGATCACTATAATAACATAAAATTGAGACTCACCGGCTTGGCCCTGTAGTACTTGTTTGCCTTGAGTCGTTAACATATGCGGTGCGAGCTGGTTGCCTTGGAACGGCTTACCGGCAGCTATCACCTGAAACAGATCTCTCATTTAACAAAACCAGCGAAAACAACAAAAAGCAGGGTTTGTTCAGATAGAACTTGCCTCCCTCATCCATACATGCTACAATGAATTCCTCATCCCGATACCGCTGTCAACCAAATCATACATTAGTTTTGCTTTTTCCGATGTTGGAAGAGCTAGTTATTCGTTATATATATACCCATTTCTGAATACTAGTTTGAATTTATTCTGAATTTCAAGCCAACTTTGTTGTACTTGTGTCTTGTTTTATTTTCACTACATATCTGTATTTTTTTTATTAAATAGATTGAAATTAAATAAACGTTAACGACAATATATATTTTTACGAAATACGTGGAAACTTCAGTGGAATGCGATAATTTATTGTGTATATATTTATAAGAATAAACAACTGTTTGTTTCCCAAATATATAAATATAGTAACTGTTTGAATATTTGTCGTGTTAGAGATTCGTTTCATTCCATTCCATTAAAATATGCTATATACAGTAGAACCTTGTTAAGTCGAACCTCGATAAGTTAAAAAAACCCTCCATATCTCGAAAAAATGTTTTGTTCTCTTCGCTTCAAACACCAAAACCTCCATTCTCTATAAGTCGAAAACTCTATAACTCGAATTTTCTGGCGTCTCCCTTGATGTTCGACTTATAGAGGTTCTACTGTATATTTTATATATTACACATCTGCCATATTGGTGCATCGCTTCTTTTCATTAAAAATAAAATATATATTCAATGTAAAAAACGGTTCATTATGACACTGCATTATACCTGTATCTGTTGGGAGTTAATTCCCGGGTGCAGAGCGATATTCCCCGGCATGATGAGTTGTCCCTGGGGATTGTACAATTGCTGCAAATAGGCGCTATTGGGCAGTGGTTGCTGGATCACTTGCACGCGGCTGTGACCCCACTCCGCGCTGGAATTATGAGATTCGGAACGATTGTGAACCTTTAATATCAGCTCAAACTCACCTAATTTTAAGCGAGGATGTGGCACAAGATGGAAGACACGCTAAACCTAGTGTAAGGACTTACAGTGCCGTAATACACCTATAGGTATTTAAGGCCGAATTTTTAACATGAGGATGGTAGCTAACCAGGCGGGCATTAGAAAAAACCCTACCACTATGCTATGGTTTCATCACTGTTTCCTTTCACCGAAAACTTAAGCTCATTGTACGTGGATTTGAGGTCACGTTCCTTGACGCGGCGTCCGTACACATTACCTACTGACCTATCATCGCTTCAATATAATATTTTTATAAAATGTAATAATATTTTTAATTTGATTTTCGAGTCGCTATAAATTGATGTTTTCAAAATATTCAACATTGAGCGCATTATGAAATATAAAAAAAAGGAATAGAACTTTATACTGTTATTAAAAATAAATTTTAATGAGGGGGTGGAGGTCACGGCCCCCCTGGTCCTCGCCCTAGATACGTGTCTGACTAATAGTTACATAGAGCCGTTAGTACGGATTGGATTACACGCTCGAAGTTTGCATGACGTCATGAACATAATATAATTATTGTTTAAGTATCAATGTAATCCTCATTAAAAACTTTTATAAATACTGAGATATACATTTACGATTAGTAAATTTTATTTTCTATCGATTATGATCATCATATTCATGTTCTGTTCCCAAGTCATAGATAATGTAATATTTTTTTTTTACAAATAAATAAATACTAACATATACATACAATTAACATTTTATTGATAAAGAAACATGTTGACCTCCGCGGTATGATCAATTAACGAACATAATAATTTTTATATATACGGCTAAATGATTGACAATGTATACAGTTTATTTAAAACCTTCTAAGATATTAAAATATATGTAAAGGACTTAGTACTGATGCAAGATGACGCTCGGGATTGGGTATATCGATTTGTGTTTCCACTCTGTATCTAAAGTTAGGGGTTGACCGTTATTAATATTCTGCCTATTTTCCCAGTTTTCCTATTTAGAAACAGCTCGAGATTATCGCATAACCGAAATATAAAACATCCAAAACGGTAACCGTATTAAAAAATATAAGCATTGATAGCTCAGTGGTAGTGTAGGATCGCCGCGTCATTAGATATGAGTTCGAATCCAATCACCTACAATGAGCTTAAGCTTTCGATGAAGAAAAACATCGTGAGAATACCATAGTATGGTGGTAGGGCTTTTTCTAATGCAGGCCTGGCTAGCTACCAGCCTCAAGTTCAAAATCTGCTGCCAAACACCAATAGGTGTATTCCGGCAATTGCACTTGAGAGCCAGTCCCTCCAATAAAGGTCGGGAAGGTACCTGCGATTCCCCCGTTGTTGTCAGAGTCCGTAGGCGGCAGTGATCACTTACCATCAGGTGACACACTTGCTCGTTTGTCCCTAATCCATAAAAAAATATTGTTTCGGACACGGATAAAGTCGAATTTCCCACTGTCGAATACCAGAAATTACTAATAATTTAATCTGTTTACAAATATGTACTCAAATAATACCAATATTATGATGACTAAAGAATTTAATTATCCGAAATATGTAAACAGATTAAAGATATATAAGATAAAAGTAAAATAAAAATTAGATATTCAAATCCAGATCCGAAATTTCATACCCGTGAGTAGTTTGGTAAAAATTTCAAGTCAAGAAATACGTCCACGCTAGTCCAACTTGGACAAAAAATTGTTTTTATTTCAATAAGTGACCCCAACTCCGAACGCGATAGGAGCTCTGAAGCCGAGTTACTGAAAGTACTGAAAGTACAGAACAAGGTCTACCGGGTCAAGAAGTATATCTAGTAGAAGCTGTGCCTGCGACTTCGTTCACGTCGAACTAACAATTATTTAATAAGTTTTGCCCGTATTTGTTACTATTTTCAATACAGTTTTGCTTCTATTGGTCGTAGCGTGATTGTAAACAACCTAAAGCCTTGTTGTATTGAACACAAAAAAAATCCGATTAATATAGTTCCTAAGATTAGTGTGTCCCAATAAGTCAAATTGGCCGCTTTATAATATTAATATAGAAGGTGAGTCGTTCCCCGGAAATATATATTTAGGCGAACTAACAAAAAATCTTAAATCTCATCTTTGGAAATGTTAGTATTTTCCTACTTGGCACTCACCTAATTTGCTGTGGATGTTGGGCATTAGTCGGCAGACTCTGTAATGGCGGCATTGTCGATATACCTGCGTTAGCTTGCTGTTGTATACCTCCTGCAGACTGTTGCTGCTGTTGTACCTGTTGAAATAAATACAAATCTTTATAAACCAAACAAAATTCAGTCAGTAATGCGATGATATGAAATAAATATCCACTGAACAACTATATGCAAGACAACAATTTTTGACAGCAAAATTCCTAAATTTATTTATGTTATTATAAAATTACAACAATCTTAATAATAATAATCTTAATAATAATAAAAAACGTTACGTAACTTGTAAACGACCGGTCAGCCCTAACGAGTAGAGAGTAATAAGGTGTATAGCAGACGATTAAGCTGACACGTACCGTTTAAAACTTGGTAACTAACACTTGAAGCATTTTATGCGACTATAGCAAATTTACTCGTATTCTTATAGGCGAAATAACACAATCGAACGTTGTGTAGGGATGTTCCATAGCGGAGCGATAATATCGATGATTTTTATAACTCGATTGTATTGTATCACTGTCTATCCAATTTTGTCAAGTACAATGGCGGCAGGAATTTACGAATCAACTAGCATATTTGGACGAACCGTTTAACTCTAAGTCAATCGACTAACAGTCTATACACGTCTAAATAATTTCAATGGAATAAAAGAATTATAGCTGTATTTAGTTCTTAAACAAAACCGACCTTAAATCGAAAAAGATTAAATTTACACTACTTTCCTCTACCTTAAAATTTCATACAAACACTAGCCGATTCCAACGAAGTTTCTTGTCAACGAGATGTGATTTGAAATGCGTTGTTGACGTGTGTTTATTTCGAGAAAGGAATATCTATTACGCATAACAATAGATGACGAATAATTAAATTCCCTTCATAATAAAACAAAACTTAATGAATTTACATTATTAAAGACAACAATTTATTTCAACTATTGAAACGTTTCGATCTCGTGTACTGCTAATTATAACATCATATTTCTATACTACTATACAAATCTATAGGGTCTGTCTGTTCTGTTGATCCGATCGCTACCAATCGTCACAGGAGCATCCGCTGGGCTAATCTAAAGAAATCAGAAATTTCATTAAAATCAGTCCGGCCGTGTTAGAGTTTATATCGAACATGCATATATATATGGAGTTTTATATATAGGCAATTTAATGTTAAGTAACGATGTGGCTAAAGATGGTGGACATGCTTAACCTAGTGGAGGGACTGGCTCTCAAGTGCAACTGCCGAAAACGCCTATAGGTATTTGGCGGCATTTTTAAGTTAAGGCTAGTAGCTAACCACGTAGGTATTAGAAACAGCCCTACCACCATGATATGGTTTCAGCACGATGTTTTCCTTCATCGAAAGCTGAAGCTCATTGAAGAGATTCGAACTCACGTCCAATGACGCGGCGTCCGTACAAGCTGCCAACTGCCACCATCGCTTCAAATTTGTAACATTGATGTATATTTTTAAACGATTCAGAAAACTAAATCCCTGGTCCCCCTTCCTTACATCTTTGCGGTTACAATAGCAATACTGTAGCGGTGATAGATAAGAAATATTGTAATCAATAAATAAATTAAATGACAGATCACCATCATATGGTCTGCGATCTCTTACTACATGTACATATCGAGCCAGGAAAAAAAACCTAAGCGATTGTTAAAATTTCTACATGCGAGTGTTTTTGCGATATCTTTATAAAAACTATGATAACTAATCTTTATAAAAGCTATTAACATACTGCTTCTAATTTACAAAGATAATTATTGCGAGGTTACAATAAAAAACATTACAGTGAAAATAGCGGCGCTGTATCTTACAATCACCGCGCGCGTCCTATCTAACGTTTTATTTTGTAAACAAACGGCCTAGCTAATATTATAAACAAGAATGTCAAGCTTGTTTGTAGTAGTCTTAAACACTCGATATGTAATCGTGAAAATTTTAAACCACGAGATGCACGAAAATCAATATTAAAAGCCTCTTATAAAAGTACAGTTTAAATTTATATTACATTGGTAATAACTAAATTAGCGAGAGTGATGCCACAGACAACAGCTAGTGAATAGATGTGACTAGCAAACATCACTAAAGCGTGCAACGACGTTCAAGTTGCGTATCAAATTCTCATAACAACGTAGAATAGAGTACCTATCTAGTGCATGGATTGCACCGTTGCATTTACGCAATTCCCAGAGGAATTCGATCTAACCTTGTTGATGCATTTACAGTGGAAACATGACGTTTCGTTTTCCACTTCCGTTGAACCTTTGTTTTTGCTTTTGGACAGAATTTGTCCACGGTTTCGTTCATATAAATCTCGTTATAAAAATGTAATATTTATAAAACAGTATATTTGTGATTTTTTATGTCAAATAATGTGCTAGTGTAGTTTCTAGTTGATTCCCGAGGCTACGGTATTATTTTTATGGTTTTTAAGGTTAGAGTTAAGACTACAATCTCACCTGATGTTAAGTGACGATGCGACTCAAGATGGTGGATACGCTGTGCTTAGTGCAACTGCCGGAACACACGTTGAGGTATTTGGCGGCAGATTTTCAAATTGAGGGCGGTAGCTAGCGAGATTGAAGTTCGGTGCTTTTTACGTGGGTAGTGTTGGATGATTATCACCCGATGAATCTTAACTCATGCCCCTGTCGACTTTGCCTGAGCCCGGGGAATGCGTTTAGACGTTGCCATGAGGCATTCCATACGAAAAAGAAAACTTTTATAAAGGGCCATCGCCTATAATGGTGGAGAAAGAGAGCGGATGGAACTCCATCGTCTCTTACTGTGAATAGACTATGTCCGCGGAGCACCCATTTCATGTTACGCGAATCGACGTAGGCCTGGGAATAATTTCAGACTTCCTTATACGGGACCTGCAATGAAGAGTTGTTGGGCGACCCTTCGCCATCATAGTAATATACATACCTGATGAGAAGCCATATTACTCGGCATCGAAGACACGACAGTGACCGTTTGATGGTGCTGCTGGTTGGGCTCGTGCTGGGCCATGCTCATCTGTTGCTGTACCACTTGCGTTTGACCGTCTACTATCTGTATACAAATGAATAATCTATAAATACAATAAAACTGAAAAAAATAATATAATTGTATATTTACAAAAAAAAATATTGTAGGTAGGTAGGATTCGAACTCACGTCCTAATTCGCGACATTCCTACACACTACCACTGGTCTACCATCGCTTCAAACTGCTCGGAGTTTCCGATAGAGGATGGACCACATCCGCTCGGTGAATTCATGGTATGCTATGAAGTTCGTCTCTCTCTCTCTCTATGCAATATTAACATCAGCTTGATAGCTCCAAATGTCTTGTTAACCAAGGGGCTTTGACATACGTGCATACATACAGGGTAACAACATAGTAATAATTCCTATAAAAGGGTTTAATTTTTCGTTATGAACTTTGAAACCCTAAAAAGGGACGTTGTATAAATTTATTATTATAAACTTATACCAGCTTATGAATAGTAAAAAATAAAATCAGGAATACTTTTATTTTCCATCCGGAGCACTAAGAAGAGCAAAAACTATTAAAACGTTATACCGTTGCGGAAAATCATACCAGCCTCTGAGAAGAAGTAGTAAAAACTCATTTAAGTCTTTTGTATTTTTTCATATTAACAGAAATATTTATAATGAATAAATATTTGTATAATTTAATCTCTGCACACATTTAGGTGAGATTGTGGCCACAAAGCTAAGCCTACAAAGTATATATATATATATATATATATATATAATGATAAACTTATTGAAACGATGTTATATATACATAACTTTTATTCTGATTATCAGCATTGAACCGCTTTGGGAAAGCGTTGAATCTCTCTACTAACTATAATGGTAACAATAATTGTGTTTTTTTTTTTCGATTCATTTAGTAAATCTGTTCCTTAAACATAGATAATGACTTCGCGGTGATAACACTCGCGATGGTCGCATCAAAGAACGTGAGTTTAAATCGGACAATATATCTAAACAAGAAAGAGAATAATCCGGCGCGTCGAAATATTGTAGGTCCGACTCCCACACAGGGCAAAATTGATAAACTAACCAGACTCAAGCAATTTCGAAGTTTTAGAGATCGTTAAATCGAGTGGCGATTTAATTTGTTGTTAGTGTTTTCTCGTTAATATTTACATACATGTATACGTTTTCTTAACTATTATAACATTTGATACAAGCACATAATGGGATGGCGGCCATAAACCGGTTCGACAATGGAAAACCTTCCGTATTGAACTTTGCAGCCCACGATATTAAAATACTAAAACAGGTTACAGACAACCGTTAAGTTTTTGTTAAAATAACTCTATCAAATACATATTTAAACTATGAATATTTTTTTTAACGTTTAATTTAATTTTCTTTACTACCTATACTGATAGAGGTTTGTTTTTTTTTAATTTGATTTATAAGAGAATTTGAAATATAAGAATTCGTGTCCGCACAACAATTAATTGGTACGGATTATCAGCTGTGTTCAAATCAAATCAAAATACTTTATTCAATGTAGGCCCTAAAAAGGTGCTTATGAACATCGAAACTACCACCAGTTCGGAAAATAACCCAGTGGTTTAGAAGGATCGGCAAGAAACTCTCTTTGGTTATAAATCACCTTTTTAAGCACATATTAAAAAAAAATGTAATAGATTTACAATAGCGTTATTGTAAATGCTTGAGTAAAGTAAGTGAATACTAGATACGCTTCGGATATCGACCGAGCGATATATACATTAGGAAATTTCAATTAAATAGGTTGAACGATTCCCGAATTAGAGTCGACATATATCGTGACATCAGATTTTTTACATATAAAGATATATTTGTTACCAATACAATAATGCACTAAGAATTAAAAAAAAAAACCTAATCTCGTCTTAATCTAATATGCTAGGTAATATGTTAAATGTTCTGATAAAGTTATATTTTAAATGACTATGTCTCTCGTCATTTAAACAATAATAGCGGTTTCAGCAAGACGAGTTTCGATATTATTAAAAAAATATAATAAATAAATTAGAATATTTCTCTTCAAAGCTTTTAAGTTTTGTGATATTCTTTTACCTGACACTATTCATTGGTGCATACCCGGCCTTAAATTTATTTGAATGTTATAACGTTGACATATAATTTTTACTGCAACAACCTAAGCCTTTTTGTCTACAATATATTCTATTATTCTACGATATTATATGAATTGAAGTAATGATTCTTTTTACAGGTAAACGAGTCTAAGCTCCAGATTTAATCGATATAACTATTATTCAAAATGTATGAATGCTTTGGGGAAAGTATAACATATGGTTATAACTATATCGGTAGTAGCTCATTTTGACGACCTTAAATACAATAACCACATTAAGTTAAATATTTTTTAACAAAACTCTGTACTTATAGCAAAGTTTACATATTCATTGTTTAGTTAACATTTATTTTTTATATCAATAATCGTACTCTTTTAGGAAACTTTATACAAGGGATTGGCATTACATACATGTTTATAGATTTAAGAAAATAAATGGTAAATTATGTCTACGTCGTATGTACTAAATTTAACATATTACAAAACAATACTGAAACGAAAGCTTTGTGATATGTTTTTCCAAAAGAAAATTATACAATAATATCAAAATGTATTTCAATGTATCTCTATAGATAAATTTATCAAATATGTTTTTATTTTATTTTAACGACATACCCATATTAATTATAGAACCATATAACTATACAGATATCGTCACAATTAATAATTCAAACAATGCTATTTTTGTATCGCACTAATATTATAAAGAGGCAAAACTTGTATTTCTGTTTGTAACGAATAAACTCAAAAACTACTAGGTCACCATTAATAATGCTATATTACCCCTGAGTAACATAGGCTGTAAATTAGTTAAATAATTTTCAGTTCCATGCGAACGAAGTCGCAGCACAGCTAGTGTGATATATAGACAGATATTACAAAAAAAGTTATAAAACATATAAAAAGCGCAAAACGTTACAGTTAAAACAAAGTAATTGATGCAACTACGAAACACATTCGATCACAACAATGTGCGAGATATTGGAACGGGTCAGCCAGTTTAATATTATTCTGCTTTTATTTCGAACTGACTAACGTGTTCCGTTTAAAGGGCTTTTAAAGCTTCACCGGGCTTTGTGGCGAGCACGGAGGGCACTCAGCCTAAATGCCAACTAACGCAAGTGTGCTAAAATGGCCGAACTTCGGAATAGACTGCATGCGATTCCACAAATTGAACCGGACTAACTATTCCACTAAATGTATGAAATGAATTTTAACAACTATCCCTAGAATGCACTGTGAATTAATATCTATACATATCTATATTATTATTATAAAGCGGAAAAATTTGTTTGAGCGCGCGAATCTTAATATTCCGATTTCAAAAATTCTTATGGTATTTGATAGAGCTATCATTTAGAAAGTCCATGGGCTGTTTAATATCACGCTACCACCAATAGGAGCAAAGCTGTATTGAAAAAAGTTACAAAAACGAGCAAAAATTTTTAAATCATTCTTAATTCCACGCTAACGAAATCGCGGACACAACCAGAATACAGCTTAGCTTGTCACGTTTGTCTATCCGAACGATGTAAACTCAAAAACTACCTAATGGCGTTTATCCTCTTTTCACCAATATACGAAATGATTTATGAAGAAGGTGTAGGTTTATAATTAATTATCGTTTCTCGTATATTGATTGTTATGTGACGATGATTATTATTGCAGTTACAAAAACCACCGGAGCAACGTAACGCAATGGAATTATATCTATTAAATTATCTACCTACTGTAGAATCTATCTTCTACGATTAACACAATTATCTATGAACACACGTCG
Organism: Actias luna; assembly: GCA_039707435.1. Lineage (NCBI taxonomy): Eukaryota > Metazoa > Arthropoda > Insecta > Lepidoptera > Saturniidae > Actias > Actias luna. The sequence continues at coordinate 17,219,308 of JAZHAC010000001.1, read as the reverse complement.
GAGTTAAAAAAATATATATACTTACATTCAGCGTTATGGCAACAACATCATCTGATATTAATTTACGATGACCCATAATAGTGGTTACGCTAAGACTAGTGGAGGGACTGACTCTCAAGAGCAAAAGCCGCAATACACCTATATGTATTTGGCAGCAGATTTTTAACCCGAGGGTGGTAGCTAGGCCACGCTTGAGACTAGAAGAGGTGTAAAGCTGTTCCTTATCTCTGGAAACACGGAAGTTCGAAGTGGTGCGTTTTAATGTTGGGTAATTAGCACCCGATACGTCACCACATGCATCTGTGCCCGGGTAATACGTTGGAGTTTGAAAATGATTTTTTGCAATTTCAGTTTGTGCGATGCGATGAGGGATTCCGTAAATAACAGGATTTTAAACACGACGTTAATAAAATAAACCCTACCACTATGCTATGGTTTCTTTACGATAGTTTTCCTCACCGAAAGTTTAGGCTCATTGCCGGTGGATTCGAACTCACGTCCATTGACGCAGCGTCAGTACACATACTAACTGAGCCATCACCACTTCAAAAATTAATTAGGTAAGACGGGTGAGTTCTTAATTGTTTCCTATTAAATTTCCTTTACGTTCAAAGTATCAATTGAACGTAGGTGTATGATAATTCTGCTTCTTGTATATATAAAAAAGTTCATATGCACTAGGCATGGCGATCTGAGTATGATCGCCATCCCTAATATGCACTATACAGCCTTTGTTATCCAATCTCAGTGTCCTTTCCTGAATATGTCACGACGCATACCTACTGACACTAAATTATTCATTATGGAAATAAACGAATATCTCAGATAAGCTAACGGAATTCTGAATCTAAATTCTGGGGTCGGAAACCTGAAGCACTTAAGCAAATTATAATCCTAAGGACACGTACGGTTTTCTGAATCGTTTGTATTGCACCCAATTCAGCGTCTGTTTGGCACGTCTATTATTTTTAATTATTTATCTTGTATATACGTAAGAAAAATTTAATTTCTTTTAAGCTTAATCAGGTCAAAACTACTGAAGTTATCCAGATGGGATCACGAGGTGTTTCATAGATGTTTTCTTATAGTTAAGTTATCATTTAGCGTTATGGCCACAATCTCACCTGATGTTAAGTGACAATGTGGCTCAAAATAGTGCACACGCTAAGACTAGTGGAGGGTCTGGCTCTCAAGTGCAGCTGCCGGAACACATCTATAGGTATTCGGCGGCAGATTTTCAACTTGGGTCTGGTAGCTAACCAGGCGGTCGTTATAAAAAGCCCTATTACCATGCTATGGTTTGATCACGATGTTTCCTTCAACGAAAGCTCCAGCTTATTGTAGGTGGATTCAAAATTAAGTCTCTTGACGCGGCGTCCGTACCACTACCAACTGAGCTATCGTCGTATCAAAAATGGGTTCTAGGGTTTTCAGTTTTTGAATAACATTGCCTCTTTATAATTTTATTTTCGATGTACTGTTTTAAATATGCATTGAATTTAATTTGTTTTTTATTCTCCATTATCGTTAACTCGATCTGCATGTTTATATCTTTTTTATGTACATTTTTTGCATAAAATCTGTACAACTATTTTAAAAATATATATAAACCTTTTTTATTTTATTCAGTTTATTACGAAAGGTGTGATATACACTGATGAATGACAATAGTATATTTATTTATTTATAAGTCGTATAACACAATTTGTTCCTGTGGACTTAAATTATGTTTCGTATACTTTTGAGACCTATTTGTTAACTGTTATGTACACATACATGTGTTTACCTTTCACTATCAGATATTTTTTTATAAAGCTATTCAAATTCAATGCACTATTCAATTCCATGTCAACAGTTGTGAGTCCGAATCTACCTACAATGAGCTTGAGCTTGAAAATCTGTCACCAAATACCAACAGCTGTGTTCCGGCAGTCGTATTTGGGAGCCATTCCCTTCACAAGTTTAGCGTGTCCACCATCTTGGCCCGTATCGTCATTTAAAATCAAGCGAGATTATGGCCGTAACGCTAAACCTTAAGTATAAAAAATGTCTTTTACAGTTCTCTAAATCTAGTATGATAAAGTATATCCGAAATGATAATATGAGAACGTCAGTGCATATCAATGGTAACCGGGCATTGTTAGTTTATCCCAGAGATACATCTCAATAATAACAATTGTACTTACTTGCTGTGGTTTAATGTCTCCGGTCATACCGGGCTTCTGGTTCTTATCGAAGAGTATATTAACATTGCTTTGAGGAGACGCCAAGAAACTAAGGTTGATCTCTCCTATCCCCGGTACGTTGAACTGTTGCGTATGCACCGACTAAGAAAAAGCAAGTAATAATTTTATCATAGGGTTTTTGTTATTTTTATAGGTCTAGACCCGCTACACTCAAGCTGCGGCCCAACGGACTTTGTGGTTGGCCCACCTGGTATTGCTTTATTTTAAATTACCTAAAGACGTAGAAAACCTAAAGAAACTATTACCTAAATATTTTTTGTTTGAAGCCCGCGACACACAAATGTTTGTTGCGACTATAGAAAAAAGGTAGAATATCGCTGGTCTAGACATTTAATCATAACTTCCGTAGGTAGAGGTATAGATAGATAATTAGATATCAGCAGAACTGTAACAAACCGTATATATTCGGTACTGCTTAACCTACACCATCTAGCATCGAGTACCAAAATGTTACTCAGGAATATATTTCGTTAATCGTGTTTTTCGTATTTTCATACTGAATATACGAAGTGCGAACGATGCGATGTCAACGCATACTGTACGCAGCACGACTCGAAGCAATGCTCTTTTTTAGGTAACAAAAGTAACGAATAACGATACGATAGTAACGAGTACTGACTATTATTAAATAACGAATACATACGGCTACGCTATTTTTCGTTACTTTTACACCTCTAGATATCACGCTAAGAGTACGGGAAGGATTAGATGTCACGTACTGCTGCCGGAACATAAGAATATTTGATGACAGATTTTTAACTTTACGGATTGCATTACCTAGCTAGGTTCAAGACCAAACATATAGGCTCCTTGTAGAATTTGCGACTTTTCGATCTGTTCCAGCAGTTGCACTTGAGAGCAAATTACTTTACCAGGCTTAGCGTGCCCACCATCTTGAGCCACATCGTCACTAACATCATGAGAGATTGTGGCCATAACGAATAACCTATAAACTATAAAATAAACGTTTTGCGTCAGTGAGTCATCAACAATTTCATTCTACGGTTTACATAATCCCCGAAGTAAATACTGTCTAATACGCACAACAGTTTGAAATTAAATAAATTCTAGAAAACATGTCCGCATACTATTTAACATGAACATGCGTTTATGTCTAAATAGATCCTAGGAAAAGGTTTAACGAACATTTCGTCTGTTAAAAAGGAATTAATAATGTAAATAAAATACCTGCAGAAATTTTTGCTGTTGTTCGGGTTGCTGTGCTACCTGCAGTAGTTCAGTCTTTTGCTGTTGCTGCTGTTGGAATTGCTTTTGTAGCTACGACAAATGTAGTTAATACATTATTAATAAAAAAAGCATATTTATTTATTTAGTCTGACTTCATCGTAAATATAACATACAACTAGATATAACCAAAATTAATGACTTAATGACGATATGATATGAGAGCTAAGGCGTCTGTAGAAATGAATATGCAGTGGACTAAACTAACTGTTTTAAATAAATTATCTATTCTGCAGCAATAATTATAACTTATCAATGGGCTTATCATATTTACAGTTGTAGCTACTAAAAACAATAAATTATTTATTGATTAAAAATATCTTTAAATTTTCCTACCAGTTCTTGTTGATCCTGCTGGTTTTTTATATGCTGCTGTATTTGCTGGTGCTGTCTTTGCAAAGCTTGTTGTTGGAGCTGTTGCAATTGCTGCTGATGTAACTGTTGCAGTTGTTGCTGTTGCAACTGCTGCAGTTGTTGCTGCTGCTGTTGTTGAATTATTTGTTGCTGTATCTATATCACCAACAATAATGTAGCTTCATCAAAAATATATTATAATATAAAAATGCATTTTACAAATGTTGTCGCAAATAAACATTCTAACCTTGACTTTATATTTAATAGAATAAATATTAATTTCCTTGGATACACTGATCATTATGATAATTATAATAATTATTACTGTAAACGAAATTGACGTGTACACGTGTCAGCGGTCGGCGAAAAATTAAAAAATAAGGTAGAGGTAAATTTTAGCAAAGCTTCAAACCCGAACATTACACTACACAAACTCTTCGTAACTACGTCTTGGATGGTTTTATATAAGTCCGTTTCGTATCGTGAAATAAGCACGCGTCACAGTGTACTTTCAAATGAAAAACTTTGTCGTTCAATAGGTTTCCCTTTGTTCACAAAACGTGGAAAATCTCCAAAATATTTAGAACATTTTTTAAAAACGTGACAAGAAGGAATGTTCGGCAGACCGTGTTTGTTGCTAACCTGTTCATTTATTTTGAAGGTTTATTACAATATAGTAATTTGTTTATTTGTAGAAATGTCGAAGCTTCAATTAATAGATGCTTATATTAATAGTATAATGTAATGATTTTGCCCGGCTGGATCACGATTACCTTACGTCAGCCGGGGGGTATACCAGTGCTCAATCGTGGTAGAAAAAATATGTACTCGCTTGGGTAGCTACTGTGGTGGTGATAAATCCTTTACAATGGCTCTTTTAGTTTGCCACGTTGCGGGATCACAGTACCTTTACTTTATAAATAACAATAATTAAGTACCGGAGTTTTAAGATTAATACAACTGTTTACCTGTAACTTGTCATCTTCCTCCTTTTGGCTTCTATATCTGTATTCCTCCGACTGTCCGAGATTATCTGGCTCAGATTTTGGCTGCTTCAATTCCGGTATTCTTCGATTAATGTTATTTTGCTTATCTAATGCAAGTAAAGTATTAGCGGCCTCGTATTTGTCCTCAAAGGTGATGCCCGCTTTCTCTGCGAGGGTTTCTAAATATTGAAGAGGCCTTTTAGTTGGCTTAGTTTGATTTTTATTTTTCTCAACTTGACTACCACTAGGCGACTGCTTCGGCAGTGTTTTAGTTATTGTAATACTGCTTTTATTACAATCATCTTTTTTATCTAGTTTTGGCTCTAATGTAAAATAATTCTTATGATAGCTACTGTCTTTATCTTTTTCACCGTTGAGATTTCCGTTTTCTATTAACGTTATCGTTGTAGAATTAGCTACTTTTATTGTTTTATCTTTGGATTCCTCTTTAGGCTGCACGGGTTGTCCCGAGCTATGCGTCGGGGAAAGCAGCTGTTGAGCTGGCACATGCTGAGTTATCGGTACATTAACATTTGAAGGTTCAGGATTATGCTGCAGTGGTTTTTCGACAGGTTTCACTACTTGCTGTTGAAAATTAGAACCCTGTGGTTCTTTATCTTGATCTTTCTTTTTTTGGGCGTTGTCTAATATTTCAGACCTGAAAAGAAGGAAAACACGCTTACTTATTTGGCGTTAATCTCAGCCAATGACTAAGCCACAACGTCTAGTCAAATTAATTCTAATTCAATAAACAGGACATTAAAAAAACATAAAAACAAAAGGTTAGTACAAATCAATTATATCTAAAAAAAATCGCGTCATTCTACTTGGCTTTTTTTCATTCTTATCTATCAGGCGTCATCTTCGGCTATTTATTTTATTGGTAGTTACATAATGAAAAGATTCATAGAGAAACTAGGAAATATTCTAAAAAAGTGACAACGGCAAAATTTAATTTTTGACTATTTTCCTATTTTAGAATATACATACAAACACACGTACCAAGTTTCGAAGACATAAGGATACTTGAACGGTTCAAATTCAAGATTTCATTATAGTTTAAGCTATCGCAATCATGCTAGTAGGGCCGGAATGGTATGTATAATTCATGCAATAATATATCATTAATATTCAACTCTGAACTTAATGAGACATTTATTTACTTACTCTAAAGAGTATGTGAATTATTGTGTCATAAATAAGCTGTAGCTTATCAAGTATTGAATAATTTATTTCACATTAATGTACAGACTGTCCATATTGTCAATTATGGATGTTACTATATATAAAAATACTGACAAGACCTTTACAAGGACTCGCACGCCGAGCCCATTTATCTGTTTCACCAAGCATCAATCTGTTTAACAGCGATTTTCTTAAGCTGGAGATTAAAGTGTACTTCGCATTATATGCTGTGCAATGCTCACGTAAAGAAGGTGGTATCTCAATTGAGTACAGAAATTAACTCCAACAAGAGTGCCGCCATCATGTTCGACTTTACTTATAAACGGATAAGAACCTTAAGAGTTGCACCATGTCTGATCAAAAGATCCCCTGGGCCTTCGAGACTAAATATTTGGTAGTTACTTTAGACAACAGACTGTACTTCAAATGTAAAATCACGACAGTACAAAAAACATGCCATCGTGGTCATGATTCGTTTGTACTTAATGTTTTGTTCGAAAAGTACAATGTTATTTAGAAATAAATTTGTCCTGTACAACAATTTTATACACGCCATCATTGCTTACACCAGATAGGTTTTTCTTATAATTATAAATGGAAACTGAACATTTTAGAAGTCGTTCAGGATGGATACTTGCGTAAAACAGTCCCCACTACTTGGTTTCTTTGTAAGAAAGATCTCTATAGAGATATGGGACTTCCTTCAACTTAACTTTTTGATAACTCAATGTATCAACCACATCCTCGACTCTAAAGCCAGTGGTTATAAGAATCGGTCACCGACTTTTTAACTGACTCCGTAGACGAGAGAAGCGTAAACGTGGTCCTATCTGCCATACCTACAAATGGTGCCTGTTTGCGTCTACGCCTGTGGAATTTCCGTTCCCGTTGACGAGGGGGAGCTATTATTATCGCTCCTGTACACCCAACATGGTCCCCATCGGCTGGGTTTTTAAGCAGAGGCTCCTCTTCTCTGGTCAGGAATACTTGAGTTTGCTATAGGTGCGGTATAGTAACTCCAGTTGTGGACAGGCTATCATAGTTTACAACATCACATGTGCACATTCATACAGTTGCACTTAGAATTTGTAATGGACTTTTTTTTAAATAGATTAGGTCTATGTTATTATCAATCAATACATATACGCATTTCACCATACGATATGCTCGTATAACAGGAATAAGTTAGATCCGCGAACGTTGCTTGCCAGCAACAGCATAACTCAAAGTTGGAGCACATTGATAATGTAGAGCTAGTTGTCTTTCGACTAAGTTCAGAACTCATCCACAAGTCTGGTGAAATAGTAAAAGCTATTTCGTTTAATAATATACTCAGGTCCAAAGAAAAGCACGCGATCGATAACTTCAGCAACCATTGGACCAATTAAAATGCCTGTTCATACAGCCATGTTTTTTATTCTTAATGGAAAAGTATACTAGAAAGGAATTTTTTATATAGTTAAGGTTTAGCCTTGTGGCCATAATCTCACCTGATCCTAAGTGACGATACGCCCCTAGTTGGTAGACAGGCTAAATCTGTGGAGGAACTAGCTCTCAAGTGCAGCTACTGGAACACACCTATTCGTATTTGGCCGTAGATTTTCAACTTGAGGGTGGTAGCTAGCCGAGCGGGCATTAGAAAAAGCCCTACCACCATGCTATGATTTCCTAACGATGTTTTCTATCAGCAAAAGCTCAAGCTCATTGTAGGTGGTTGGATTCGAAATCACGTCCCTAGACGCGAAGTCGTACACACTACCAATGAACTATAACTGCTGCAAAAAAATGGTGCAAAAAACACCATTTATTTAGTATTATTATTAAAAAGAGTGAGCATTTTAATAAATATATTCGTTAATGTCATAAAATATTAACTAGATATAACTGACAAAGTAATATGTAACGGTTATTTAACATGCTACATAACCAACGTTTTTGTATAAATTACATTCTTGAAATATGATAAGCTTAACAAGTTCTGCGAGAGGCGATAAAACTTAATACATGCAGTCCGAGATACAATGTTAACTTTTGATATGAAAACAAATCATTGTTTTTACTGCTTCCGGCAGATTCACTCAGTAAAATTACTAATTGCATAAAATTAAAATAACGATGTCTCATAGGCAACGTGTTCAGACACTGCACCGATTGACGTGGATCGAATCGTACAATTATCCCGATAGTGAAATCATAGTATGGTGGTAAGGCAATTTAAATGCCTGCCTGGTGTCAGCCTTAAGCACTTACAGGTGTGTTTCGGCAGCTGCACTCGAGAGCCTTTCCCTCACTTTGCTTAGTGTATTACCATCTTTGGTCACATTGTCACTTAGCACCAGGTGGGATTGTGACTCAACGCAATCATCTACAAACAATAATATTATAAAGTACCTACTGGTATTTCTTTGTATTTTGTTCATCAACATTTATAGGCGACACTGCTTAGTTAATTATTTTGCATTCAGTACGGTGTTTATTTATTATAATAAGGTAGTACATGGAGTGGCGTTGGACTGCATGAAGCCGCACTAATTTGACTTTGTAGAGATTTCCTAAAGAAGACTTATGCACTACGCACTATAAATATAATCTTCATGTCCTGTTACCAAGTCGTTTGTTGTCGTCGCAGTACGTTTTTCACTTCCACAAGTCTCTATCAGCCGTCATCTGTTCATTCAATCCCTTTTCTTTTATCTCATTTGGCCTTCCTTCTATATCCATTACTTTTCTCATCACATGTCCGAACCGAGACAAAAATTCCCTGTAAACTTCTTTACCACTGGAGGAACTCCCTAACTCCCTCTAACATACTAATTCCTCACGCACTATGCGCTATAATATTTCATATCCATATCATAATACTTGGTGAAACAAAAAAAGAAAATCATTCGCGCATGTTTCTAAAATTCAATAAAAATTTGAACGGGTGAGTGTTGAGTTTTCTGATACAACCAATAAAATAGAATTAAATCGTTCATTTCGAATAGTGTTTTTATACGAATATCCGTAAACCCGAATACTCTACATCCTCACGTACACTCAGTATACCACGATACGTGACCGACTATATCGGTAAATGTTTACGAATTTGATAGATTAATAAACAAAAACTCGTTTAACATTTAATTTATATTCATATAGTGAACAATGTCAAACAATAAAAATTATTTGAAAAAATGTAAAATTTAATTGCTGTGCCCGCGACCTCGTTTACGTGGAACTAAAATTTTATTTAATCGCTCGCTTTTAACCATGCTCCGCTTGCGTTAGTTTTGGTTTTGTCAATCAATTCTTAATCCCACTTCCTATAAGTTTTTCGAGAGAGAAAGTAGCCTATCACTGTCTCCAGGGTCCCTTCTATAGAGATACCGAATTTCACAAACAAACACACTTTCGCATTTACAATATTACTAATGATTTTTGCTCGTTTTTGTAGATTTTTTCAAACATCTTTGCTCCTATAGATAACAAGGTTTCGATGTTCAATGGAGCTTGTCGTTAAATGGAGATTAAGATTTAATTGGTTGTGCGAATTAAAGTTCGTCACAAATTTTATTTATACTATCCATCCTTCCTAATATTATAAATGCGAAAGTGAGTTTGTTCTGTGTTACGCTTTCACGCCTACCGATTACGATGAATTTTGGTATAGAGTTAGATGGGAACTGGGGATGAAAGTGGGGTAAATAAATTGATAAATTTTAAATAAAAAAATTATTGCGTCATCAGATTTGTTTGACAAAATCAATATTAAAGCAAGCGAAGTCGCAAGTAAAATCTGGTAAGGTTATAAAAAGTAAAGATTTGTATTTTTGTATGTTTGTAACGAATAAACCCAAGAACTGCCTGACCGATCTCAAAAATTCTTCCACCATTCTGTTACATTATCCCTGAGTTACAAGTCGCAGCCACAGACTGTCTATAATAGTTTAAAAATGAATTGATATGTGCTGTGACATTTAAAACTATGGCCTGATCTGGTCAATAAGGTCGCTATGGTACAGAAGTGATCAAATATCATCGTCCCGCAACCCCGAGACCCATGCGCGGCTTGCCCGATAAGATCGTTGTTAGGATCATTAAGTTAGTAAATTAGAATCTGTTGGTTAGTTAGGCTCGTGAATCCATGTTCATTTTCGTGTTTCGGCCATTATTGCAGCATTGCACTCGCTGCCTCGGAGCTGAGTGTCTTCAGCACTCGCCCCAAAAAGTTCGGGGAAGCTGTCAAAGCCCTTAAGGCTAACACGGTATGCCACTTCGAAAATAAAAAAGGTATTTTATTTAGTAACGTATATTAAGTATTATAATCCTTGGAAGTACTTGAAAATTCAGTATATTTGTACATAGGTTTACTTCAAGAATAATAGGCACAGGATACATTGAAATTGGGTCCTAATTCAGTTGAGATTTGATCGTCAAAAGATTCATACGCATAATGATGTTTAGACATCTGAACTGCAAAAATTAACTTTTGCTCTGTTTCTTGAGGTGTATTACAAAACTAACTGATGTCCCCGACTTCGTTCGCGTTTTTTCCGTGAACCGCGTATGATTCGTTCCTAGTGGGTGTCTACACCGTAAAAGCAATGTCCGTGCCAAATTTCTATAGGTCTGGTAGTTTTGAAAATATCGTGATGAAGCAGTGAGTGGTATTTCGCTTCTATACGTATAAACATCATCAATATAACTCCTAGAAATTGTTCTACTGACAATGATTTTATGATTTCATTGATAAGAAATATCATCACCAATATAAGAAATATCATCATCACGAGATTAAAGTAATAAAGTTCCAAGAGGTATTTCGTTTAAAAATTATAGCCGTCATGTTCATGGATTTAGACCGTTAGTTACCACCTCAATACCAGTTACAAATGCAACTTTGCTATAAGGCTTATCAATTGTTGTAACTAGATACCTAAATGCATGTGCAAACGAATCATTTTAGTGAAGTCTTTTTAGAATAACGAAATACGATATTAAGCGTAAAATGTCTTTGCTAATTTAGAATTTATTATCCCATTCTTTCTTTCCAAAAATTTCACACTGAGATAATATCACAAGCTTCAGTGTTCAAAGTATCGCAGAATGGTTTCGGAAATGTTTAAGACCTTGAACTTTCGGTAAAGAAAAACTATTGAAATGAAACCATAGTATAGTGGTAGGACTTTTTCTAAAGCCTACCTGGATAGCTACCACGCTCAAGTTTAAAGTCTGCCACGAAATACCTATAGGTGTGTTTCGGCTGTCGGACTTGAGAGCCAGTCGCAACGCTAGGCTTAGTGTGACCACCATCTTGGGGCACATTGTCACTTAACATTAGGTGAAATAATTATCCGTTATATCGTGTTTTGGAACTAAATAGAAGGACCTAATACTAACCTAAGAACCCTAATTACGTACTAAAGTAAAAGTCGTTAATATTCGGCTTAATATTATTCAGTATATTTTTGGTACAATATGGCTGATTAGTTGATTTATTGCTAAATGTATTGTTATGTTAGTTTCTGAGATTAACTCGTTCACACAAATGAACCCTTCACTTTATTATATAGATAATAAACAAACCTTTTTCATAGAGAAGGATTTTTATATATATTGCACGCGATAAATGGTGCTGTATTCGAGGCTACAATAGCCCTTACCAGGCCAGATACTAGAGAATCATTTAAGTATTACGTAGGCAGAATTTAAGTAAATTACCCTCTCTTCCTCTTTTTCAGTAAAAGTAAACAAAGCCTTATCACCTCTCCCATTCGTACGTCAACATCGATATATAACTTATCATAAAACACGGTGTTAGAGATAGTAAGCAATAACACAATTATTGTAGGCAACCCCTGAAAATGCTTCTAGCATAGGCAAATAGGGTTGCCCTATCATAATATGTAATGATAAAAAAAAACAAAAGGCAACTAAATCAGTACATATTATTGACGTAATCACCATCTAGAGCACTCCGTCCCCATGCCGTCAATATAAGCTCAGCAAAGTCCCCCCAACCCTTTTTGGTACTTGTGTAATACTTGAATGGCCCCTAGGTACATAAATATAGATAAATATAGTGCGAGATTCGGTATAATTCGGTAATATCAGCCCGCTTGCAATGAAAACTTTACAACTAAAATCTAGGCAACCATTGATTCGACCAAATTTTAAATAAGGCAACCTGTTAATTATAACGTTACTTATATAGAATAAAATAAGCTTTCATTTGATAAAATATATGATGAAATTACTGGTGAGAGTATATTAATAATTAAAGGTAATAATAAAATTAATTATTCAATATTATCCGTACGTAATTAAGCTAGGCAACTTATCTGCGATTTGCCAATGTATATTATGCTTATATGTAGATGTTTTATTAATAAAATTTGTTATACAACAAAAATCGGGTGTTAAGAGTTTTTCATAGTAAAATAACTCGGTATTATCAAATCACATATGGATCAGTCAAGAGACTCGACTTCAGTTAATTGAACAAACTCTTTATGCACTGACCCCGATCAAAATTGTTTGAATAATATCCATATTTGTAAGTTAAATTTGAGAACGATATACAATACCGTTATTTCCAGCGATATTCTGTTAACAATGTTGAACACAATTTACAAAACGAATACATCAAATGCACCTGCGTTATTATACGTCAGGGGAAGGTAAGATAACTTTATTATATAAATCCACTAAATTTTACGTGCGGCTTCGCTCATGCTATTATATATTTTGTCAAACAAAGCTAATGACGCAATAAAAAGTTTCATACTAAGTTTATCCCTCCATTTACCCTTCTCCTGATAAAGATTTCGCGAGAAAAAAAAGCCTATCTCCGTTTTTAGGGTCTCATCTATCTCTGTACCAAAATTTAGTACAAACGATTCAGCGATTTAGGTGTGAAAGCGCAACAAACAAACTTACTTTCGAATCTATAATATTATAATATAGTAAGTATGATATTAGTGATGTGCCAAATACAATTTTCAGACAACATCGAGTTAATATTTTGAGTTAAGAGTTACGAACGGAGACAGATATATCCAGATTACTTATTCGATTAAATTTTCATGTTTTTAATCATGATATGCGGTATTTTTATCATTTGTGGTTGTATTTTGCGGTTTGCACTTTAATCATATCATGTTATATAATAGAAATAGGTATATTTTAAAAAGAAAACCGAAAAATAAGTTTACAGTGTATGTCCTATGTAAACTTAATCGGTTACCTTCTACCGCTAGTAAGACGGTCAACCTTTTAAAGGCAGTACGGATAATAAGTGCTTAGCAATAAGTCTTGTTTACTAAGAACGCAATAAAAAAACATATAATACTATATATAGAACAATATAGGCTTTCCTATAGTTGCTTTTTCTAATCCCAAATAAGTAGGTAGACACAACTCCCAAAAACCAAAAAGAAGCCTAGATATCCTGCCCTTCAAATAAAAGTTATTCTGTGTCCTGAGATAACCTAACAACTGTATACGATAGATCACCATCCCGAGAACACAAGTGTTACACTCATGGCATTCGTTGATTTACGCTTATCCTGTTTTAGGATCAAACCTATATATACAGTAACTATGCAGTGAGGTAAGGATTTGTACTTGGCTCGTTTGTGTCCACTGCACATACAATAAATACCCATCATGTTCTCCTTTAATTTGTAAGACATCTTTCCGCTAAAACTTTAGCCCAGTACAACCTGAAATCAGGATTTGGAATTCACATCCGGAAGTAAGTCCGGCCACTATGGAGATGCCACTACTTGAAGCGATGAAAGCTCAGTTGGCAGTGTGCACGGACGCCACGTCAATGGACGTGAGCTCGAATTTACCTGCATTAAGATTGAGCTTCCAGTGAAGGACAACATTGTAATTAAACCATGGTATGATGGTAGAGATTATTCTAATTACCGCCTAGCTATCAAGTTGGAAATCTGCCGCCAAATACCTAACCAGTAGCTCCATTGGATTTAGACTTGTCCACCAACTTGGGCACCATTGTCATTCAGCAACAGGTAAGATTGTGGCTATAACGTTAAACTTAAAAAAAAATGGCTCCCTTGTGATCGTTTCCCTGGGTTGAGTACGTTTTCCATTCGCCCCACAAGTCTGGTGAAGCTTTAAAAGCCCACCAGATCACCAGCGTAATTTAGTCAGTTTGTTCAGTTATTCAGTGCATAAAACTTTAGCTTTGAACAAAAATTCATTGCCAGTCACCGCTGTTAGCTGGCTTGCTTAGGTAACTCATCACGACTCTTCTGAAGGACCCAATATGATAGGAAGGAGAGAATACGCTGACAAGAAGACGGTTTCACAGCTCCACGGTACGACAGAAATAAGAGTCGGCAATTAATATATTATTGAAGTTATAAATAATAATTATTGCGCGTTCTTAGAAAGCGTGTAAATTGAACTTTAGCTTTAAACGGATGTTATGCTCGCCGATGTAACATAACTTGAAATGAGTTGCAAAATATACACTTTATTTAACGTGTTATTCGATATCTAATTGCGCAATTTAAAAACAAATATATTACTAATCTGTCTGAGCCAGCGTAATTTTTGTGAATTCTGTTTGTTATTATTTATTTACTGTACTCATTATCGTCATTGGAACTTTTAATTTCGTTCACGAAATTGTATTTTTTTTATATATTTGTACTAAAGAATAACAAATTCTCAGTGGTGTAAAAAAGTACGAATTAACTTTTTTTATTGAAATATGATTAGTATCGGTACTCGATGGTGTTTTGTACATCGTAATGAGGAACGTAGTACTCAAAGCCCACAATTAACTCATCTGTTTTAATCAAGAAACTGATATGACAACAGAATATACTAGAATAACACTGTTAAATAAAACCTTTTCTACCTTACCTATGTTACCATATTTATATATTTCAATATAATAGTGTTGTAGTGACGTTGATCCTCACTGTCATACTATTTTATAACTGCGACAGTGAGATTCTTTGTTTGTTACTCTTTTACGCCATAACCGCTGAATCGATTGTGATAAATTTTGGTACAGAGATAGATGGGAACCAGGAGACGGGGATAGGTTACTTTTTCTTGCAAAAAACTTATTGGTAGTGGAGTAAAGAGAGGAATAAAATTTGTATAAAACTTTTTATAGCATCATATGATTTGGCTAAATCAATATTAACGTGAGAGGAGCTACGGCTAAAAACTAGTATAGATATAAGTATTATAACCAAATTATCGATATATTGTGATATATTTAATTATTCACTGTGTACACTCTATAAGCGGCGAATCATAAACGTAACTTTTACAATGGTCCGATTTAATAACAGCGTTTACCAAACTTTTTTCTTTTAAACTTCTTTTTATGTCATTCTTTTTTTTAATGTGGATAAATCCATTTACGTGAATACTTTGACAACGGTTTGTAGGAATCACCTGGTGCGATTCATCAGAAATAACTAACTAAAAATCCACACGGTTACCTCACATCATTTACGTGCGGGACAGGAAACATTGGTTTTAATCGAGATTCTCCGCTAATTCGTTCGCGACCAGAACTTGATCGCCTACCTATTCTAACTACAGTTTCTAATCCAGGTATGCGCATCGGTACGACCACCGTTGCCTAATTTTTTATAAAAAAAAAAAAAAACTAATATTGTTATTTATTCTTAATGCTTTCCAAGTATCATAACCAATATAAATCACATCAAATCTGGTGAATATTCCCAAGAACCCAATCAAAGAAGCAGCACAACGCCAAGATATTTAATTGCAATCTTCTATAGGTTTACAGCTATTTCACCAATCGGTCAACCTAAATCTAATGGCGAGAAATTTCCGAAGAGATCTCTAAACCTCTGTAGGGATATAGCCGTATTTGTTTTTACTTTTGCTACCTAAATAATTAATATTCCTTCCAACAATCCAAAAAAATTTTGGCGACATGTTAGTGGTTTTTAAAAATTGGCATATTTAAGGTTTTGATAATAATGGTCTGATAAATTGGTGCTAATATTCCGAAAACACCAAATTACAATGCAGCACTCATGTTATTAATATATTACATAGATTGAAAAAGACTGGATTAGTCTATTATACGATCAAACTTTAGCTTTATTTTCTAAAAAAGAACAAATTAATTATTTTATTATTAATGTATTCACGAACTAACTTTTGTCAAGGGCCTCGCTCGCGTTAATATAGATGTAATCAAACAATTCTGATGACGCAATCTCATACAAAATTTATCCCTTACTTTACCCCACTTTCAGTAACTTTTTCGCGAAAAAAAGTGGCCTGACACCATCTCCAAGGACCCATCTATCTCTATACCAAAATGTATCATAATCAATTCAGTGGTTTAGGCGTGAATACGTAACAAACCCATTTTTAAGTAATAAGGTATCATATTCGCATATATTATATATTAAATAAACAATAAATAATCGAAGTGATAATATTACAGGCGTCACACGTTCTACCGTTAAAGATTTGGTCAATTAGAACTATTGGGTTATATGCTATGAATATGTAGCAGTCTCAGCGTTGTGATTTTTCTATAAATACTTATTTCGGCCTCGGTAGCTGGAACTTCAGTGAAGTGCCACTACAGTAAGAAACTAAGTCTATATAGTAAAGCGTAATCGATTAACAGGTGTTTGATAATTAAGAAATATTATTATACCTGTGTTATCTAGAACTATAAGGCTCCTTGCTTTATTTTTTCTTTTCTTATGATATAATTCGGTGATCTAAAAACGGCAAAATTCGCCTCGTTTTGAAAATTGAATTAGCATACTTGTCCTAAAAGGTTCAACAACTTCACAGGGTTCAGCGGTAAGCGCAGAATCGACTTAGCAACCAAAGTAAAGGATGTCAAATTGACCTAATCTCTGCTGTACATATAATTCGTGAATTATACCGATGCATATATTAAATTTAATGTATTTGACATTTGTTTTCCAACGTGTTCTTTCTTCATTTGTTCCTTTTACATATTATTTATCTATACACAAATAAATAAAGATAAATCAATTGAGCACCTTTTACTCGTCTGTAGATCAAACGGTTTTCTTATTTTTTTTGTTAAATAACCATTTACATGCTTTAGTGTTATTACTACAAAAAATAAACATAAATACACGGTATACGTATGGCTCATGGAAAGCGTTCGGTGACGATGACGCGAGTTCCATGATTTTTGTTCACCCAAAAAGTGCTCAACGCGCCTAAAGAAGTTTTCACTAAAAAAATAATAATATAGAAAAGCATTTTATTCAGAAAGATATAGAAAAAATAGATATGCATTTTTTCTCTGGTTTGTCTATATTTTTTTTTGTTTAGTAACTACAGAGGAAATTAATGTTATCGATAAAAAAAATCGATAATTTGAAAATCGATAAAGAAAGATTCTTTCCTCCTCATCTTCTTATCAAATTTTCAATTACGATTATGATTGTGTTTCAGCAACTGGTCGAACATCGAAATGCACTCTGTTTAATAACAGGACTTCTAACGAGAATGCGATAAAACTAAGAGTGACAGAAGAAATAACACAATATTTGTGAAATAATTACTAATCTTTATTTTATATAAAAACTCCCGTGTCACGATGTTCGTCTACGCTAATGTCGGTAAGCAATTATTGGAAGTTAATAAACAGTTTTCTGTCTCAATTATATCTGTTTTATCACAAGTCCAACTTAAATTAACCCAGCAAGCACCTCTACGACAACAACCATCTCACCGACATTTTCCGCCTACGGGTATATGATGATAAACGGACGGGCGATGATCGTCCGCCGGTAGGTGCGTGTCCACCCATGCCTTAAATAAAACACAAGTTTGTGGAGAGAGTTAGCTCACAAACCCGTGCGGGTTTCGAGGTAATACTCCTTCCCTTCTATTGAACACGCAAACGGAAATAGGCCACCCGAGGCTTTCAAATTTTGTCACCCCTTCCTACCTCTACAATTAAATATCACACACACATGACTACGTGTAATGTAGACAAAATATATTCGATAGACGAAAGTAACAAATAAACTCAGAACATTTATTTGTTGATCACGCAAATAATTGACCTACGAGAGACTCGAACCCACAGTACTTCGGTGCAGCGATGGCAACGAGGCAACTGTTATATATTTTTTAACCTGACATTAAGTGACACACCTATAGGTATTTGGCGGCAGATTTTACAACTTTAGATTGATAGCAAGCCAAACCGACATTAAAACAGCCTTACTATTATGCTATGGTTTAGTCACGATGTTTTCCTTTACCGAAAGCTCAAGCATACTGTAGGTGAATTCGAACTCGCGACCTAAGACGCGGCGCCCGTACACACTACCAACCGAGCTAACAACCAACAGCTTCAAAACTGGGTCAACCATGCATTCAAAAGCTTTAAAGTAAAAATATTGTTGTTATAATTTATATAGGTATTGCTTTGGTAAAATTACTATACAGTTTAAAGCGATTTTCTCCATCTCTAACTCAGCAGAGAATTACTCGCAATACGATAAAATATAGTTGTTTTGACTACTAAATACTATGGAGTTATTTATACAACTAGTAAATAATAGTAGGTAATTGTTTACAGTGGAAATGTATTTCAAATTTTGCTACACAAAGTAATTACCGTTTGAAATTATAATAATTGATTTCTTGTATGTATACACGTCTTGTATGTATCATGTATGTACCTACAGATAATTAGTTTGTATCGGTAGAGCGGGCTTTAATGAACATTTGTGTTTATATACACTTAATATTTCACGTTTTCTGTAATATGCTCAATGAAGCTTGTTTGCCACTAGTTTATGCGACATAGAAAATATTCACTATTACGTAAGTATTACTCTTAAGTTACTACTAATTTACTAGCACTACTACTGATTTCAACAGTTGTGCCAGTTTTCATGGTAACATTAATATTTATAACCTGTTTACTTTAAAAAAAGTACTGGGTTTTATTCTCGTGTGTCTTGAAAATTTCGCTGTCTCTCATAACTTAATTAACAGAAATATACTCGCTTTTACTCGCAGTTTCGCTCACGTTAATACTGATTTAGTCAAATAATTCCGATAACGGTTTACACATAAAAGATAGATATATGCTGTCGCGGTTTTTTTTAGAACTATTAAAAATAAACATTTCCATTATACATTATATACCTATAACTCTAAACAGTTTTTGCAGCGCACGCCATAATAGCTCGCAGATGGCAGAATTTTTTCCTGCTTATTTGACACTTATCGTAATTTTTTAGACAACGTATATAATATATTTATAAATTATAGCCTATGTGTTATTCTGATGCATAAGATATATTATTGTAAAGTTTCCTTACAATCCATTTAGTTGTTTTTGCGTGAAAGAGTAACAAACATCTATACATGCATACTTACAAACTTTAGCGTTTATAATATTAGAATATTAGTAAGGATGACAAACTAGTTTCACATCGACTACAGTTTTATTTAATTAGTTTAGCATTTGTCTACAATTCAGTGTTAAGCGAAGATAAAGCCCATGACGGTAGTAGATACTAGGTTAAGCATACTGTGGATACTAGCTTTCTAGTGAAACGACGATACACCTAAAAGTGGCTTGGTGACATGTTATCGATTTGAAGCGGCACTAAATACAACTACTAGGTGGATACAAGACAATGCCTGTCCATCGTACTACGGTTGCATTACTATGTTTTCCTGCACCAAAAGCTCAAGTAGTAACTCGAATTAATTTTGAGCTGAAATCAACATATTTACATGCAGTCATTAAAACGCCTTTGTTTCCAATTTGTAACGATTTAGACAGACAAGGAAGAAAGTTCTTAAACCTATAACACTTCTAATTGTTATTCAGAACGTAATATAGATTCATTCAAGTACAGTGAATGTATTTTTTACATATCTTATTTACTGTTATAGAACGGCAGAGTTTATTAGTTTATTTAAACACCCTAACCACAAGCACTACCATTCGGGTTTCAAAAAATATTTCTGTATCTGATAGAGCAATAATTGAGGAAAGCTTTAGGCTATTTACCATCATGCTTCCACCAATAGGAGGAAAGCTTTATTAAACAATATTGCGAAGACGGCAAATATTATTAAGTAATTTTTAGTTACACATGAACGAAGTCGGAGGCACCGCTAGTGTATGTATATATTTTAACAAATCCACCATTTTTAACCAAAAAGGTTGAAAATCACTTTTAGCCACATTGGTTAAAAATCAGTAGTATGTAAAACCATGTCATTCTCCACTTCCATTAAAGTTTCCCTTTATTTCCAATAATTACTAGAAGTATGGGTGCTGTCGCTCGTACCTCTGGCAACATGGGAGTTTGAAGTGTGTCTGCGTTTTGGTGTTGGGCAATTATCACCCGATGAGTCACCACATGCCCGTTTCGCCTTCGACTGGGCCCGTATAATGCGTTTGCGATGAAGGTCCGTAAAGAATAGGATTTTACCGATAATGACTAGAAAAAGTGTGAAACCATTATCCGGTCTTTGGCAGTAATAGAGTCATCGCGATACGTTTTTAGTTCCTCAGTGCATCTGAACTAATGAATGCCACATTCTCCTCTATTACTCCGCCAGTATCTTACGAAAGTAAGTGTGTATAACTATTTTTCCTTACTTTAAGCAAAATGAAAGGGTACTGATAGAGGAAATGACGGATGAGTTAAATTGCATCTATATGTAGAGGCATAATCAAGTGTGGGCAAAAACTGTTTTCAGGTTTAATAAAAGTGAGAATATAAGTAGTGTGAGCGCTGTCCATGGTTTCTGGCAACACGAGATTGGGGTGTCTCTGTGGCGTGTTTTAGTGGGTAGTTTAACAGTACTTGTCATCCGTTGAGTTGCCACAGACCCTTCACACTTTGGCTTGGATGGGTTTAGTACGATTAGGCATTATGAAAATTTTTGGAAAGTCAGTATAGATATTTTTTCATCATGCTTATAAAATTGAGACTGTTTTCAGGTTATACTGTGCATACTATCAGCAATAATGCGGTTAATTCGTCGTCCTACTATTTAATATTTATTTTAGAATTCAATAATGTGATAATCATTTATATGGTTATCGATTCTTATTTCGCAAGGTATTAGTTTGAATGCTACAATTAGTCTGATTTTAGCGAAATCATTGTATGGTACGTATGATAATGCTGGGGTATTTTCTAATAGCCGCTTGGTTTGTTACCAACCCTACGTTGAAATTATATTGCTATGTCAGGACAGCTATCCTTAAAAGCCATTAGGTTTAACGTATAACCCATCTTGAACCACATCGTCGCTTAACATCATATGAAATTGAGGTCAAGCGTGTATTTAAAAGAAAAAAAAAACACGAAATACTGTACTGATAATCATTAACTTATTCTCCATCTTAACTTCGATATAGTATACTAAAATATTTGAATTTTCTGTGTACTACGTCATTATTAAATCTATACCTATATTTAAACTATCACTGAGCCAAATCGTTACAATAGTTTTTGGAAAATTATTTTCAGGTTGTACTTTCCGTGATTAACGATATTTTATTTTGATTCTTTTATTCCTTTTCCCTATACACAGGCCATTATGAAAGTACCTAACTGATCTAATATAATAAATTAACAACATGCATACATAATTTTCTTAGATTTTATATTCAATGCATTTTTTAAACCATAATACGCTTATCGTTTCCCCGTGTTAAGAGTAAACGTTCAAATTTTATATTAAGTGGACTCCTCTACGGATTTAAATTCAATCGCTTGGCCGATCACCATAAAATTAGATCGAGTGTTTATTCATAGAGATGTAAGTTATCGCTCAACGAGATAAATAGCGCTACGTTCGAGATATACGACTACTGGAAATGGAAAAACGCCTTCTGGGCCGGTTGATCAAAATACAAACTATGCGATATAAAGAAATTTCAAACTTATTAAAAATTGGTGACGGTATTACTTTTAATGTCAATCGCGAAAATACTACTACGGTACGTGTGTTCTTATTCATTCCCAGGCAATGATTCTAAATTGTCAATTTTTATGTTCATGCTTCAGTTACGATATTGAAACTATTGATGACGGATTGTTGATTGACATCTTTGACATTATTTCAATATGAATATATACAAATAAATACACCTGAAGGGTCTATTTGAAATGCCTTAATAATAGGTTTTTACTAGATTCATATGACAGTATAAGCAGTGTGTATACAAAAAAAGGGAATTTTTATTTCTTTTTGCCCGACTGTATATCTCGTTATTCCGGCAAATCTCTGAAACGACTGGACCGATATTGATTTTCGCTGACAAATAGCTGATGTTATAAGAAGTAATTTAGAATAGTTTAATTTTAGAAAAAAAAAATTATGTCCGTGAGATAAAGACAGAAATAATTTTACTCAAGTTAATAATGTATTTTATGGTTCGTATCTCGCCGTAATTTAATAATATAAATCAATATGGGAACTTACTTCCGACACGGCTATTTTTTTAAATACTTTGTAGGTTTAGCGTTATGACCACAATCGCACCTGATGTTTAGTGACGATTTGGCGCATGATAATGGACTGCCTCTCAAGTGTAACTGCAGGAACACGCCTATACATAAGAATAGTAGTTAGCTAGGCGGTCCTTAGGAGGTTTCACCACGATGTTTTTCCTACACCAAGAGCTTGAGCTTATTGCAGGAATTCGAACTCACATATATTGACGCGGAGTATGGAGACGCTACCAAGAGAGCTATCATCGCTTGATAATGCTTTAAATGCATATTGTGCATTGTTTGTGTCATGACTGCAAAAAATAACTCTTAGTAACTCAATAACTGAGAAACCAGAAATGTATATTAATATTATTAGGCGGAAAAAGTTGTTTGTTTGTTCGAACTATCGGTCTGATTTCAAAATAATTTTTTGTTTTTGATAGAGCAATCATCGAGAAAGGTTTTAGGCTATTTAACATCACGCTACGTCCAATAGGAACAAAGCTGTATTGAAAAAGTTGTGAGAACAGGAAAAATGATTAAATAATCTTTAGTTCCGAACGAAGTCGCAGGTACAGTTAGTATATTTGTCAATTGTCTCAACTGTCGATTTTATGCATCACTAGGTTTTATGTGCGGCTTTGCTCGCGTTAATATTGATTTCGTCAAACAAATCGGATGATACAATAACCAGTTTCATACAAAATTTATCCCTCTGATTAACCCACTTCCTTTAAGTTTTTCTCGAGAAAACGTAGCCTAATTTCGTTTCCTGGATCCCATCTATCTCTGTGCCAAAATTCCTCACAATCGATTCAGCGGTTTAGGCGTAAAATCGTAACAAACAAACAAAAACAAACTCACTTTTGTATTTATAATATTAGTATGAAGTATGATATGATACAAATATCAATTGTAGACGGGTATCGAACGGGCGCCCTGCGAGTTCAGTAGTTTATCATATCTGTGGTACTTGACATTCCGATTATCTAATTGTTTAGATAAATCGAATTAAACACATACAACTTCTGAATTTTATCTACGTAATATTGTTTTATATTCACAGTTGTATAATTATTTCGATTGGTCGTTTACAAAAAGCTTTTAAATTACGTATCATTATAGATAATACAAATTATATTGATTATTGACAATTTTTGAAACCGTCTGCTGTCTGATGTGACGTTATCTTGATTTGACGAGGAACTGGTTATCGATCGTTGTTATTTGTGGTCGATCAAATTGACATCAAAGGCACATTATACGTACAAGCGGATTCGATATGGCGTGTGAACTCTATATAGTGGACATTTAAAGGGCTGAGTACTTTGGGACAATTTTAGTCATTTCAAATCTTCCCCTCTCTCTTGTCAGCAAAAGTTCTTGCTCTCACCCTTTTTTTCACGGTGTGTGTCGTTAAATGGATTTTATATTGTATTATTATAGAATGTGTTGTAGGCAGTGATGGCTTAGAGATATCGTATTTGGAATCTAAGCCCAATAAGAAAATACATAGTTTTTTTTTTATTGAAAACTCCTTTAGACGCTCTGAACAGTTTATATTGTAAGTATTGAATGAGGCTGAACCGTCACTCTCGTTCGGGTAAAGTCGGCTCTTCGACTAAAAGAGTCAGAGAGAGATAGTCAACGCGTGACTACTAAACTCGTTCGCCGATGTGGTCCTTAGGATATGCCGTTTTTTTTTTTTTTAATTTAGTTACTGTTTCATAAAAAGTAAAGGCATGTAAGTTGTTAAAATAATTTGAAAATTAAAGTAATTGATTTTATAAAACTGTAACTTTAATTTAACGTATTTTTTTTTAAATTGCACAAGTGACTGCACTGCTCCTGATGTTATGTACAGTACAGTCCTAATCAGCGGCGACTGCCAATGAACCCAAATTTTCTGACAGTCACCGCTGTCATGTTGGCCTGCTAACATATATAATATAATAATATAACATTAACATATAATATAATAATATATATACATTTTTGATTGGTTGTCACGCAAACGCGCATCATTTTAAAACTACTAGATTGATTTTGTCAAAATGATAACTAATATTATGAATCAGCATATAGGATACTTTTTATCCCATATATAAAATTGATTCCTTTGAGATAGAGATGAATTGTGTTAAAAATAATTAAATAACTGATTTTATACTGAATTTTTTCTCTGTTCGATATTTAAGAATGTCTCTAGTAATATAAGACCAGATTGAAATTCAAAATTAATATGTCTTTTAGATATCTATATTAACATTATAAAGCGATAGTTCTCTTTATTTGTTTAAACGCGCTAATTTAAAAATATTATTGTAGTTGATAGAGTAATAATTGAGGAAAGAACAACACGAGTAAGTTGTGGTAGATAGCAAATGTTATAAGCAGTAACTTGGGCTATCTTTTACTAGTACGAAGTCGCGGACACAGTTTTTAATATAAACTAAAAAAGTAAATAAACTCAAATCGTATTCATCAAATCGATACTAAACAGATTCAAGGGAGAAGAAATCGATAAACTTAGATAAGATTTGTGTTATACCTACATCTCTAAATTAAAGCTGTTAATATAACTAACAATGTAGCTTGCAACAACAGGTTTAGTCGGAGTGAAATTAATATTTCTTACAAAACAGTGTTTTCTTAAGTTTTAGACGTTTAAAATATACGTGTTAGTTATTAAACCATGTAATTTGAACCGAAACTGTGTATATACAAAATACTATAATAATTATAGTGTTTTCTGTGTTAATTAATTATTCACTTTTTAAATGCTACATTTAATTTTTTTATAGGTAAGGTTTAGCGTTATGGTCACGATCTCACCTGATGTTAAGTGACGAAGAAGCCCAACATAGTGGACACGTTAAGACTCGTGGAAGGACTAGCTCTCAAGTGCAACTGCCGGAACACACCTCCCGTACGTATTTGGCGGCTGATATTCAACTTGAGGGTGGTAGCTGGCCAGGCATGTGTTAGAAAAAAGCTTCACTATCATGCTACGGCTTCATGTTTTCCTTCATCGAAAGTTTAAAAAACTCATTGCAGGGATTCGAACTCACGTCCTTTGACGCGGCGTCCGTTCACACTAACAACTGAGCTATTATCGTTTCAAAAGGATCGAGTAAAACAAAATTACGTCATACTTTACGTTGAATACATTATCAAAATTACTATCTTTTGGTATTTGGTAAATTCTAAAAGAATTCCTTTCCGAATTTCATTTTAAACCTTATTTGGGTTGAGCTTTATAAAATAATGTAATTAGTAAGTAGTTATTATGTTATTATAATTTTTCATGTTACGCAGTAAAGTGACTGCCTTGTGCCTAATGTTAACTACAGTACATTCAAATATCAGCGGGTAACGACAATGAACAGAATTTACCTATATATACAATGTCTGGGTTTCAGAGTATCGCTCGTTGTCTTAAAAAAATACTTATCATTTTTATAGATAAATGCGAAAAGTAAAATGCGATATGAATACAAAATTTTATACGCACCGTTATAATGATATCTGCTAAACCAATTAAACATGAAGTACACTGAGTGTCTATCCAATATAGCGAATACTTAATTATAATTTTATTAGAAATAGGCTTAAGAATTTTTTTAGCCAATGCGCGGGATATAACGATGCGTCTTCATTGGTTTTTTATACTTTATAGGTTTAGTGTTATGGTCAGAATCTCATCTGATATTATGTGACTCCAAGGTGGTGGATATGTTAAGCTCAGCGCTGAGACTGGCTCACAACTGCAACTACCGGAATACACCTATAGGTATTTTACCACAGATTTTTAACTTGAAGAATTTAGCTATATAATATAGAAGACATTATAAAAAGCCTTACTACTATACTATGATTTCATCTACATGTTTTCCTTCAGGGAAATTTCAAGCTCCTTGCAGGTGGATTTGAACTAACGTCCCTTGACGCCGCGTCCGTACTCACTACCACCGAACTAAAGTTGCTTTATGGCTTTTGCGTAATAATCTCATTAATCAGGTATAAGAGTTTTTAATCGATGACAACTAACTTGAAAAGGTATCCCGTATCAGGTACATTGTATGTTATGGAGTAATGTAACTACGGGTAATTGGTTTATCACATATATATGTTAGTAAGTACGTTTCTACAAACAACTGGTCTCCTACCCTGGATTCGTGAATAAGCAAGCTATGACGTGCTACTGCATCTTCATGAAAAATTCGTTAAGATTATGATACTAGTGCATATTCATCTTACAGGTATGGCTTGAATTTCCGTTTTCACTACCGATTTCCTGTTCATTTCGAAACGAGTCTGTACATTACATGAATCAATTGCATTCTTTTCTAAACCAATAAGTGTTGACGTCAGCATAGTTTGTAAAAAAACTGGATTCAAACCGATACAGTACTAAACAACATGAACCGAGTACACAAGTGTCGTAGATAAGCAAAATAGATTAAGCGGTAATCATTGTCTTTGGATTGAACTATAACCGGGTAAAAACATAGAGGCTTCAGTCTCTATAAATAAAACATTAAGGCACAGAAATTCCCTTTCTTTAAGAATTTGCTATTATAGGTGATTCTTCTTCATATAAACTATACTTATTTTTTAAATGGTTTGACTTTCGGAAGGTTTAAAATTATTTAACTAAAGTATTATATTATTGAACGGTGATCCAAAAGTAATATGTTTTCTTGGTAAGTCTGTGTATTTTTTTTCTAGATATTTCCTACGGCAAGTAATTATTTATGAATGCGTTAATCACAACGCAAAACATTCGTCCTAGTACTGGTATATTAATTTTAATCTAACTACATTGATAGCTCGAACTGCTTTTACAATTTTACCGGACTTCAGAGCAAGTGTGGAACGCAATCAGCCAGAAAACAACCGGCTCAAACGTGCCAAAGTAGTCGAACTTCTGCTCGAGCTTAGCCTAATAACAACCATCTCAAATCGTACAAATCTCTACAATTCAAGGTAAACTAGTCTTAGATATATACATATCGTACAGTGATAGGGGTATATATATTGAGTTGATACCATAGAACTAATCTAACTATTAAAAAAACACGGAAAATATTCATGCAATAACCTATGTATTACTGTGTCGATGTGCAGGACGTGGGTAATGCAATGTAATGTTTTAAGTTAAGAGAATGAGTAGTGTTTCCACTACTACAGACACTATATTGCCAAAGCAGAAAACTCAAAGGTTTCTTATAATACAAACGGGCCTAGCTTCGAGACGCTGCCAAGGGGGCGCCCACGGCGGTTGTGTGAGAGCGAAATTAAATGCTCGCCCTTTGTCAGTGAGGGCGTATTCAGTATATTCAATTCTACTTTCAAAAATATATTACTAATCATCAGCACAGACTTGTAAAGGCGAAGTCTACACGGACTAAATTAGTTTTTGACATCCTTACCGAAACCCTGAATCATACCATATAAGAAAGAGTATGATATAAGTAAATTTTAACAAAGCTTTTAATAAAGCGTCACATGCATTGTTACTCAATAAATTGTCATTAGATGGATTCTCAAATCTGTTGTTGAGTTAGATAACTTATTATCTCATAGAACGAGATTTTTATCTTATAACAAATCGATTTGAGTACGCTATATATAATATGGTACCATAGGTCGCTCAGGGACCTAATATAGGCCCAATGTTTTTCCTTACAACCCATGCTGACAGTGAAACTGATCCATATAAATTATTATTGTAATGAGTTACTTATACAAAATTACTTAAAACTTAATTACCTTAGAACCTTACCTTATATTTTAAAGATGTATTTTTATTTTGAATGAATGAGTCTTAAACGTACTTTTATTTTAATCTCTTTTAACTCGCACAATAACTGCCTCGCTTTTTTAAGCCTTTCTGAATAGCTGACTTATATTATTAAATTATGAATTGAATTAGTTTTATTCATAACATGCTATACATAAATTTTTTATTGCTTTTAAAATTCAACAGCGTTGCTGTTGATTACTGACACTTACAGATACTTAGTATTGGAGCCGCTTATCTTTAAGATCAGGAAAAAGACAGAGTCATTGATAGGTGTAAAATCTGTTTCATTGTCAAAATTACAAAAAAAAATATGTAAATGTGCGAAAAATAGAGTATAGCGTTATCATCTAGCATAACAGATCAAAGTATAGAAGGAGTAGAATGCTAAAGAAATTTGGGAATTACGAAGTTAACTTTTATGCGTCATACTGGTCTAACACTTCTAAAAGTGTTTCAGTTTTACAAGCTAATAATCCGAAGTTTTAAGGAATTTTGCAAACGACAAATGAAATATTTCATTGGTATTATGTGCAGTGTTATAGGATACTGGTCGTGCAGTGTAGTACTGTAGTGTGGTGGGAGCATTATGCCACACACTATATCACTTAAACATACTGTGTTGGTAAACCAATCAAATCATTGATAGATTTCAATAATATATAGTTGTAACATACTTAAACCGTAAAGCCATCAAAGAATTTATATTTTTATACAGTCATAAATGATAATATCTATAATCCCTAATCCTTCAAAGCATTACTCTCTACCAGTGGCGAAGGGTAAAAGTTTAAAAAAAGGAAGTCGGAAAAAAAAAGTTCTAACCTAACACAATATCAACTCTTCACTACCGTCAACGAAGTTTTTATGGCGATTAAAGACCTATAAAGCCAATAAAACAAAACATTTTATTCGGTTTACGACTGCCAGTCAACGAAGTTATTTCTACTATACTATACATATGTATATGGAAATGTTTAACTAATCCATCCCGCCTCTACACCGATTGTCATATCTCGAAAAGCACGGCTTAATTGGATTACATGTTTTTTATTTTCTAAAAGAAGTCTGTTAAACTATTATATTATATGTGAATTAATGCCATTTCTTATGTTAATTTACTAAATTGAAACAAAATTACCGTTAGTTTACGCTTATTAGTTATAAATCACTAACCCCAGTTCATTATATCACAATAAAACAATGACAAAACATCAAAATCGAGCAAGTATGTATGCTTCACGTAAACAAATGTATCACACCAACTTATAAAATACAATCTAAAATAAGAAAAGTGCCTGTTAAAGTAATATAAATAGAATTTTTAATTTAGAGGTATAATACGCTTACCCTTTCTCGCTTCCTCTTTTATAATACACACATCTCTGTCACTACCATAAACCGGCGATTTGCGAGAGAAAGGTCAAATCTAACCATTAGAGTAGCCGTTATCTTGAAAATTCGTATTCACTACAGAGCCAGATTAAATTGGTGGTTTTTTTTTTTTTTTTTTTATACTTAAGGTTTAGCGTTATGGTCATAATCTCACCTGATCTTAAGTGAAGATACGGCCCAAGTTGGTAGACACGCTAAACCTGTGGAGAAACTGGCTCTCAAGTGCTGCTGCCGGAACACACCTATTGGTATTTGGCGGCAGGTTTACAACTTGAGGGTGGTAGCTACCCAGGCGGGCATTAGAAAAGGCCCTACCACCATGCTATGGTTTCCTCACGATGTTTTCCTTCACCGAAAGCTCAAGCTCATTGTAGGTGCTTGGGTTCGAACCCACATCCCTTGACGCGAAGTCGTGCACACTACCACTGAGCTATCATCGCTTATGATATCTTATCTTAGGTGAGAGCGAGACAGACTTTGTTATCTTCCTAAGGAAATGAAAGAGACGGGATGCTACGCGATAAGCCGTAAATTCACGGCTTACAACTCCGAATTACATACCTTTGATTTTGAACACTATCTAGAATGCATGACGATCGAAAATACTTAATGACCTTTGGTCTACATATGGCACTAAGTACTTACACAGTATAAATCTTATACTGTAGTACTACGTTATATGCCAATTCCTAAAGGGATTTCGACGGGAATCGGTTTGTATGACCTCTTCGCCACCGTTACCTACGAAGTACCTGTTAGATATCCGCGTCAACTATAACTCTATTAGCACCTCCTCTTCAGTCCTTGGAAGTAATTCACCTATACCGAGGTTATGTAAATTATATAACAATGTAAGTTTAACGGTGCCTGCGATTTCGTTTACGTGGAACTAAAACCAATTTAATAATTGTTGCCCCTTTTGCATCTTTTTTCAATACAACTTTACTCCTATTGGTGGTAGTGTGATGTTAAATTGCCTAAAGCATTCCTCAATTATTGCTATATCAAATACAAGTAGAATTTTTGAATAACAACTAGTAGTTCCTACAAACAATCAAACTTTTCCGCTTTATAATATTAATATTCATGTAAACAGTTCGTCAAAATACCGAGACTGTATAGGTATTTAGTGAAATAAATGGTGGAAGAATAATACAGTTGTGCCCAATAGTCTTTTCTAGTCAGTTTACTTCTTCCTGTAATTTACTGATTCCTGATTAGTGCCTGATTAGATTAGATTCCTGAACTTATTCCTGTAATTTACTGAATTTGTGTATACATTTTTTTAGTAAAACTAACTGAATTGTATCCTTCCTGCTGGAGATTATAAGAAGTATGTACGCTGTCCCTGGTCTCTGGCAGTATAAGAATCTATAGCATGTCTTTTTTATTCGATAGTAATGTTTAGTTCTTTAATGCCTATCGTATTATAATTTAGTTGAGTGAATCAGTGTTTTCTTTAATACAACTAGTTTAATTATATCTTCTGTAGACTAGAAGAAGTGTGTAAGCTAATGATAGCTCAGTGGTAGTGTGTACGGACTCCGCGTCAAGGGACGTGAGTTTGAATCCGCCTACAATGAACTCGAGCTAGCGGTGAAGGGAAACATCGCGTGGAGACGATAGCATGGTGGTAGGGTTTTTTCTTATTCCCGCTTGGCTTGCTACCACCCTCAAGTTGAAAATCTCCGCCAAATACCAATTGGTGTGTTCCGGCAATTGAACTTGAGAGCCAGTCCCTCCACATGTTTAGTGTTTCTACCAACATGGGCCTTGTCGTCACTCAATATTAGGTGATATTATGACTATAACACTAAATCTGAACTATATAAAAAAGACGATGGCGTGTCTTTTTAATGGGTATTTAATTTGTTTAGTTCTTTAAGTCATGTAATGTTATAAACTTAAATGAGTGAATCTTGTGTTTACTTATTTTTTTAGAAAACTAAGTTAATTGTATCCATCCCTCCAGAGACTAGAAAAAGTGTGTTAGCTGTCCCTGGTCTGTGGCAGTATGAAAGTCGCTGTCTTGTCTTTTTACTGCGTAGTACTGATTTTCGAAAATACTTTTCACCTGCTGAGTCACACCCCGATATCTCATTTTTAACGTGATAACAACAACAAAAAAGGTGGATGGTTTCTACGAATATATTAAAAATATCGTATAGCTGTTGTAAACGTATGATAGAGAACAAAAATGTAACAAATACCAGATATTAGTTAATACGCGTGTAATAAATATTATACAAAGTACATAGTAACTACACATCTATTATATAACGTAATATTAATATTCATTATGAGTATACTAACATTCAAAACAACATAGAAAAATTATACCAATTGTTGGTAAATAAGAAATAAATTATATATATTTAAAATATACCGGAAGTTTGTTTGAACGCGCTAATCTTAGACACTACCAGTAGGGATTTTTTTTTTATTTAATTGAGCAATCGTTGAGGAAGACTTTAGGTTATTTAACATCACGCTACAACCAATAGGAGTAAAGCTGTATTGAAAATAATTACAGAATACGGGCAAAAAACCATAAATACTTTTTAGTTCGCATGAACGAAGTCACATCTACACTTATATAGGCGAAATACAACTAACTCATCACGATATCAGTAAAACTACTAGACCAATTGTTTTGATATTTGTCATAGATATTCCTTTCGCGACATAGACACTTATTGAGAGTAGTTTTTACAATCAGGCACGGTTAACGGACAAAACTCGAACTAAGTCGGGTCCACTAGCCAGTAATGTATATCGTGTTCAACTTCCGACCGTCCGTGGATTAAAATTGTGCAAACACAATAATTTTACAATCAAGTCCTATTTTTTTTGTATCAGGAAATTTTATGCAATTTGCACATACCAACCACATCATAACAAAATGTAACCTAACATTTTTACTACGAACTTCTAAAAGTGGATGTATCTTCTAATATTTTTTTCTACATACCAACGTCCACTCTTCTAGTTCAAGCCCAAGCACTATCAGGTGTTGTCTACTTTGTTCGAAACGGACATATTGCATTAAAATATGAATCAGATTATGGAGTAGCACTTAAATCTCGAGGAAAGAAGCAAAGTAAATTGTTTACTACCATTTTTTAAATACCGGAATGTTAACAAATTACATATGATAATATAAATAAGTCTACAATATTATTTTTAATAGTCTTTTTACATTATTCGGGTTAAAGATTGAAACTGTTAGTCTAAAACATAAAATACAATTATGATCCTTCTGGTATTTTAGAAAGGTGTATTTGTAACCCGTTTTAATTACTTCCTCCGCGGAAGTTAAAGCAAATATACTATATCTAATGTCGTGCTAATAATACATATATAATATGAAAACAACAAATATACTTTTTCATATGAAGAATTCTCAACATAAAAATAGTACAATCAGATAATTTAAGTTTCTTTACTCATATAAAACAATAATATTTCATTAATTAAATCAATGATATAGTTTTTTCAAGCTAACTGACAATGAGTGGAACACCTGAAGAATTTGTAGGATCTACTTTATTTGAATATGCCTTTCTAATTTATTTTTTATTCTAGTTTTATTTATTTTTAGCTGTATTAACCTAATGAAATATTTCATTTAGTGTAATTACAATTAATATTACACCAACATCGAATGTATGCCCTTTATCACATTTTATAACATCTGAACTAGAAATAGAAAGCGGCAGAGTAAACCTATTTAGAAACAGCTGGGTAGGTAGGAACCTCAATAAAAACGGCCCGTCTGGCATTATTTCACAAGGGGAAACAAAAAAATAATGAAAACGCGCGAGAAAGAGAGCATAATGCGAACGCGTGGGCCACGGGAGTGAAAGAGACAAGCTCAATCCACTAGGGGAGTTGAAGCGCGAACCGGTTCTGCATGTGTGCAGACAGCCGGCGCCCTCCCTCTCCTCGGCTGTCGACCCTCGAGTGCGAGGGCCTCACATTGTCAGCTCTTCCCCAAAGCGTTGCAATAATAATACCGTCTAATTTCCCATACATCGTTACCCTACCCATGATCCATTTACAAATCTAGTAATTACTAAATCAGCTTATATTAAGCCTCTACTAAAAAGTTTTTGCCACTTTAGTCACGATCGTATCCTTTCTCCTACACCTATTGACTGTCGACAGATACGATTGGTACAAGTTAACGCATTAAAATGTATATAGATAGCTGTATCATGATACACGTCGATGACGAATGAATACCTCAGCTCACCATGTAAAGCCACAAGCGACGCACTCACCCACACCAGATCGCATTCGTAAAGTAAAAAATAACATAAAATACCTTTTGGTGTAAAAACCATAAGAACAACGTTCCATCGTTTCAAAATAAAAGGTTAACTGAAACGTAAAAGCCGTCCCATGCGGCAATGATTAAAAGAAAAAACAAATAAAAAGGTGAGGATCGAGACATTCGCACGGGTGAAAGTAAACACAACACTTATTATCGACGAAAACGACATACAAACACACTTTATCGATAGTCCGGAGCCCGTGTCATTGTAACAATAACCTTCTTTCCGAATGGCGAAACACGACTGCGGTCCGCGAGACGGTGTAGTATGCGCGCGCTACCGGCCGGCACGTCCGTGGCGTCGCGCCCGCACCCCGCGCGCACCTCACACGGCCCCGCATAGGAACACCGGTCGCCAATGGTACGCCCGCTCTACGATCGGCTTCGCTATTGGCGGTTACATTTTACGGCAGTTCCACAACAAAACCGGTTGCGAAGAACGGCACGAAAGGGCGCGAGGGACGAAATTAGCGTTCACGCGATTATTATTATTGCTACTATTCCTATCTCTTTCTAGCTTGCTGTAATCAGACGAGATAGAATAATCAAAATATTAGCTTGTCGTCACAACCGTACCTTTCCTTTCTTCTTGCCGCAACCGTTTCTAGTAAATTAGTAATCAATGTAATAATTCACAGACAACATAATAATATTAATAACTAACAATGCTATATATGATCTAAACAATTATTTAAATTTTAATAATTATTAATCATAAAAGTAATTCGGAAACATTTTTAAAACACCACGATAGCATTATTACAAGGTACACTGAAACTTTGTCCCCTTGCACAATTGAAATAATGAGTACGACTACATGGAATAAAAATATTTTTAAAATTTTCTTGAAATTATTTATATTATATGTCGAATACAAACATTAAAAGTACATAATTATATGTTTCTTCGAACATTATTTCGTTAAGCACTTTTATTTTGGAACAATATTTTATTATAATAATTTAAAAGTTTCAACAGAAAAATGTATTTCCGTATTATATTTCTTTTATTGTTTTAGTCAATTGAATACTGCGGATAACTATTCATCATAGTAAATATGTGTATTAATACTTTTTTTATTAAATAATTACTTTCATAAAATTAAGAACTTTATTAGTGAATATAAAAGTACTAGCCGATTTAACTCCATCTGTTTGAATCTTTTAAAACAAAACTAATAACAGCGCCATCTTTGTTAAAACTTTCTAAGCTTTTACTAAATACACTTCCAGATGCAACATACATTGTCAAAACAGGGCAACCTAAACTTATTTTGCTACCTTGTACCTTTATCTGCAAATATATTTTTGCCAATATAACAATAATGATTCAAAATATAAATAATAATAATTCATGTATCGCAGACATGATGCATTCTGGATAGATCGCAAAGAAATATATACTTTATTTGCGAACGTGTAAAGTTAAAATTATTGAAACATGTAGTACTTATACGCCCTTTATTTATAAAAGACTGCACACCCTATTTGTAAATGTATTTCGCCCTTCAGGTAGGGAAGGCGGCACCGAACCCTCTATAAATTAAGACCCCTTGAAATAAATGCTACAACACATACCTACGTGAATTTCTAATTTTTTTGGTAGGCTAATATACACTCACACGAGTATCCTTCTCGTGTGTTATTATTTCTGGTTTGGACAACAAAATACATATATACTAAAGGTACTTCGTCAAATAAATGTGTAGGAGTCTTTCAAAACAGAATATTCAATAAAGCAAAAAAATACCTACTGGAGATTATTTATACATATTCTATAGAATTACAGAAGTGTAATAGATATAATTCTAGTCTTTTCTACAAAACTCTCAAGGGATAAGTGGGTAATATTTTTAGTAAAATGTTTACATATTCTCATAATAATTAATTAATACAACTAATAAATAAAACTCTTTTCTATGAAAACGATAGGTATATTTCAAAATTGTGAGATGATAATAGCAAATGAAATCCAACAAATTATTTCATATTTCTTATACATTAGTAATATTCGTGTACTATGATAAAAAAAAGTGAAACAAGACCTTTAAAAGCTCATATTATTGTTCACGCGTGACTTTTTGAACCCATTAGTACGTATCTATCAATAAATAACTGATACGTCAAAACGAAAGCTTATCGGCCCATTTAGATTTATTCTATAATATTTCCTTTAAAATTAGAATATATCATAAGAAAGTTATATGACATTGGAAGATATATCAAAATATGTTGAAAAAAATGTATATACAATATTTGAAAAGCAAGAATGGTTTTGTTGGGATTCTTTTCATGTATTAGCAAGAGAGGAACGTTATCAACGGATGTAGGTATACATGTTTTTATTCACGAATGTATTTATAACTATTTATAAGCAAGCAATAGGTAGGGGCGATAAAAAAAATTGTTTTAGAAAAACAATCGGCCATAGCTCGGCGTAACGATCTTTCCACCATTTTGTATTTGTACGAACGACCATGTTGTGATTATGGGAACAAAAAATCAACCCCTGAGCGTTATGGAACCACCGCGTTATTTTTTTTGTTATGAATGTAATGGGTATTATTATTATTTTACAAAGCTTAGAGGCGCACCATCACAGTAATTCAAAATAAGAAAAAAATATATATATTATTATTATTAAATATCTAAGAAGGATTTAATCTATCGAACTATTTTAGGTTTCATGTAAATGATTTTTTTGCTAAAATTCGAGATATCATATATAACACAACAGTCAGTTTAATATTATTTCGTTAATATATCTAAACACATCGAAAATTCGAAAAAGTTAACCACACCTGAAATAAAAGCATGTCGTTAAAAAAGCTTTTACTGTTTCATCATCAACGCATAAACCCTATCAAAGTTTAATTAAATGTATATACATGTTTTTAAATTAAAATGCCCTAAAAATTTAATTCAAGGTTTTCCCGGCATTGAACACATTTTAAGTGCACTGTAAACAATATCAAATAATAACGTTAATTTAAGTTTTTTTTTTATAAATATCAATATGGAACACTATAAAGTATAACGGAAAGTATGACGTATGCAATGCATCGATGACGATACTATAACACACAAGGTCTTTGGTTATCTCACAACAATTATAGACACGATAATAGCGTTATAATCATTACGACATGTTCCTAGATGCCGTTGCCGCGTCATTTCAAGTTATTGTTATTCCACACCAATCGCGCCTTTTTTTGTCTTGTCCTCCTTGGTCAAGCGATAATCTTTTTCCTTTTCAGTTTTGTCTGTCCTCAAAGTATGTTTGTCTCACTCAGACGCCTACGTGGGGCGACATCGGCCACTGAACCCGTTACAGCTGTTAACGTCAAACATAACGAGTAATAACAGAGCATACTAATTAAAAATGCTTTCCAATTTGTTAATTTTTTAAATCATATTACCAAAAAATTTGTTTTATTTACATCCAGTATTTGTACAGTTAAAAAATAAAGTGATTCTAATTTAAATATTGTTGAATATAGAAATAAAATTAAGCATCTTTTTATATTCATATTATAAAGCGGAAAAGTTTGTTTGAACGTCTTAGGAACTGCTAGTTGAATTTCAAAACTTATTTTTGTATTTGATAGATCAATAATTTAGGAAGGCTTTAGACTACTTTACATCACTCTATCATCAACAGCAGTAAAGCTGACCTGAAAAATGATTCAAAAATGGGCAAACGGTTATTAATGAAATTCTATTTCATTCGAACGAAGTCGCAAGCACAGCTATTATTTATATAACCAGATCTCCAAAACTATACAGCGGATGGATTTGATATTTGGAATGATAGTAGCTTTCACAACATCCTCATCATACGAGTATTATAAATGCGAAAGCGAGTTTGTTTGGTTGTATGTTACGCTTTCACGCCTAAATCGCTGAATCGATTGTGACGAATTTTGGCAGATAGATGAGGTCCTAGATACGGAGATAGGCTACTTTTTCTCGCGAAAAGCTTATAGGATGTGGGGTAAACAGAGGGAAAAACTTTGTATGAAACGTTTTATTTCGCTATCTGATTTGTTTGACAAAATCATTACTAACGTGAGCGAAGCTGCACGTAAAATCTAGTAGCCAATAAATAAAAAGAATGGATTTTAAAACCATACGGAAACTGAAAAATATGATTAAAGTTTTTTGACACCGATTAGTCTTTATAGAGAACTTCTTTGACACCAGAGCGACAAAACTGCAAACCCGCTTAACTTGAAATTTGAGAAGGATATTCCTTTCGAAACATAAACACCCACTAAAAGCGCATTTTACGATCACGCGAGGTTAATGGAAAAAACGTGAGGCCCTGAAGCTAGGTTCTTATATACAATATTTGGATAAGCTGGATTGTGTACAAGACCGGCATGACGTACATACTAGAAATCGTGATAAAATGGTTACCCCATATTTTAGACTCGGTAAGACCAGTAAAAGTTGGGTTTTATAACAAAGTCCTAAAGCACATTACTGATTTGCCGGACAGTAAGTTCAAAGGACGATGTCAAGCGGGATTTGAAGTCAAAACGCTATTACAGAGTGGATCAACACGTGAATGATGATGATGTCTGAAATTGATACCCTTTTCTGTGCTATCGTTAAAACCTATTGTAAATATGTTTAAACTTCTATCTTTTTTAAGTATGTACCCTATAAAAAATGACCACGTCGAGTTTCGTGCCGGTTCTTCTCGATGACTTTGTTATTTTCCGAACCGGGGGTCATTTTGGCATTCATAAGCGGCTTCCCAGGACCTAAATTTTAATAAAGCTTTTTTTGATTTTGTTTTCGAGTAAAAGTAGATTCTATAAGAGCTGTATGAGAACAAGACTGTCTTTAACCTATCGAAAGTCCTGGGCAAATTATGATAATGGGGCCTCAATGACCTAGACAAAGTTCTATTATGTTAGAATAGACAAAGAAATTAGATAACCGAGGTTCTAAATTTATTTTTATTTCTTTACAGTCACATTAAATGAGTAGATAATATAATAAAATCCACAAAAGCCACTCTTTCAGCATTACATGTTAGTGCTTAAAAATCTATGTTGATTGAAGATGTACGATATGCAAGTATTTTTTATATAGTTATCATTATGGTCACAATATCACCTAATGTAAGTGACGATGTGGCCCAAGATTGTGGAGACGCTAAGTCTAAGGGAGAGACTGGCTCTCAAGTGCAACTGCCGGAATACACCTACAGATATTTGGCGACAGGTTTTCAACTTTGAGAATAATAGTAATCCAGGCTGACAATAGAAATTACCCTACCACCATGCTGTGGTTCTGACACGATATTTTCCGTCCATCTAAGCTTCAGGCTCATTGCAGGGAATACATATAGGGAATTTCATAGGAATAATGATGTTATTTCCTTGTCAATACTCAAAACAGTCCACAAACACTAATCGTTTGTAGATAAACGCTGAAGAACTTTTATACAAGAGTAGATTCTTTAAAACTGTGTAGTATATTTTCGTTGCAGCTAAGTTTACGAGGCTATATTGCCTCAAAAAGTCTACCTAGGTTACGTACCAGTTATCGTGCTCAACACTTGAAAAATTCCATTAGCCGTTCCACAAGCCACCACGGTTATTATGATCACGCCTAAAACTTTACTAAAATGTCATTATTTTCAATCAAGCCAAACTCACAATAATCTGCAAAAGCAGACCCATACTCCCTTTTCTATTAACGTGTAGTTTAAAATCCTGTGTTTCTTCCTCGCACTTCCTTATCCCAACGCGTAAACGCATTAGCCGAACTCAGGCCAAAAGTGTAAGGGGCATGTGGTGACTCATCGACTAACACACACTGCCCATTAAAATGTACCACGGCGATACTTCAAATTCCCATATTGCCAGTAACCAGGGACAACTTTCGCAACTCTTTTAGTCGTTCGGACTTGCAGTCTTTCCGGCATCTCCTACCTAACTGATCTGCTAGAGCAGACCCACACAAGTTTACGGCCGAATCGTAACGTACACTGGGCACATACAAACGCCAAGGGCCTATGCATTACTACAATGGTATAGGGCTGCTTTAAAAAATTCACCGCAGACCTAGTCTATAGAGGCTTCACATCATTCCCACGCCTCCGACGACCGGTTCGCCGAGCGCGAGATGCGTGCTACGCGTTGAGCTCTCACGATCGTTTTGGCGTCTCTTTCGTGGACATAACATATTTACAGAAAGAGGAGAACGAGTTCCATCCGCCCTCGTTCCTGAAGATACTCCATACCCCTTTTTTTTCGTGGGGAAATGCATTAACGCATACCCTCCCAGCCCGGGAGGACTGGGAAGGTTATATAGGACTCACCCGACGCTAGTCACCGGAAATACCCACTAAAACCCCACGGCCGTCTGTCGCCTACCTGGGGCGACGCGGGGTCGTGTGTGCAATCACCGCGTCGCCCCGGCGACCGACCCGGCCGGATGGTAAACTGGGTCCCGTCCGGGCAGCCTGGCGAGCTGCCCTTTCAGACAGCCGGACTGGTGCAATGAGAGGCGGATCCCCCGACCCGCTCCTCGGAGTCTGACTTAGGGTGGCGGAAGGGCACGAGCGTATCGGTCTCTCCTGCCACCCGGACGTCCGTGTCGGAGAGGGTACCCGCTGTGGTCAGCCTCGCGGGGGCCCTTCCCGTGGTATCCTTCTGCGAGATAACTGTCTCGCAAAAGGAGACCTTTGCATTCTACGATCTCTCGCTGCTGAGCATGGATTTCACGACACCCGGCAGCAAGGGATGCATTCCTACCGCCGCTTCCAGAGTGCGGCGCGGCTCGGACCACGCAGCACACTCGTGGCACACGGCGGTTGGCTCCCTGCGCGCAATCTTGTGCAGGTACCATCCGAAATATCCATGCACGGATAGCACCTGCACAAGGCGTAACGTCAGGGAGCCATGACCCCTGCTACACCACTCTAGGAGGACCGGGCGGACAGCGTCTATGTGTATCGTCCATAGCACTCGGCCGCCAGGTCCTCCATCCAGCACCGCATCAAATCAGTGCGAGCCCTCCTCCTTCTTGCCTCAATGTGTGTGGGAGCTGGAAGCTCCCCCATCGCCCTTCTTATCATCGTGTCTTTGCACACGGCAGGGGTTGATAATTGTAACGCTCCCAAGTAAGTAGGACAATCCGCAGTCTTGTGCGTTAGAGTTGTGAATGCTAATTGTAGAATGAAAGCAAACGAATCGTGATTTGCCCGTTATATAACAAAATATTATTACGTATTTAACTTGAATTTTTTTTTAAGATAGCTGCGACGGCAATGACATATGAATGTATTTGCCGTTTCTTTCGCACACATTCCTGCGCTACATTACACGAAAAAATTAACCGGGTCCAATCCATAATTTGTTTTATCTATGCGATCTAAATGTTTAAACTGGAAGTTATTTATTCATAAATGGATATTAAAGTATCGAATTTTTTAATATGTAGTGCTTGATAAAATGCAAGAAGTTGAATAATAACGGTGACAAAGTCTGCGATACATTTTTTAAAAGTTATAGGTCGCCCTAAACTACATAGGCAATCTGATACTTTAGGCTGCGCAAAATACAAAGGGAGAGTACAGGTAATGAGTGGATACTTTTATAAATAACAACTAATGACGGTGATTATAAAAGATAATGGTTATGCAGATATAAGAAGAAAATGAAATACTAAGCAAATTTTGCTCGACTTTATACTGTGAGTGGGCGCAAACTTGTTGCTGTGTTCCGAATTTCTGACCGGCCATAAAGTTTGAAGCTAAAAAGTCTCTGTCTGAGACTTCCCATAACGGGCCAAATGAAATACAACTTCAATAAAATCAATCTTACAATCTTAAGTTACCTGTATACCGTTTATTTAATTTAATTTAACAATATTTTATCTTATTAACTGTGTATTCGATAACAAAGAAATTCTTATTTAGCAATATTTCCGAGAAGACATTCAGGAATGTCAGTGACAAACGGGTGAAAAACAAAGGAGGATTACTGTTACACAAAGCGTCACGATTCCTGTTACATTACAAATTACAATGAAACTATTAAATTCCGTAGATAATCGGATGAGACTTGTCTTTCCAACAAATAATTTTATAGTAATTTAAGAAAGTACTTAAAAAATATACTTGTAAAATTGTATACTCTTTTTAATAGAAAAAGAGTGACGTCCACTTACAAATTGCCTATTCATTCGCAGTCACCACTCTCAAAATCCTGTTGTTACGCAACGTTTGAAAATTCCCAGCCTAGAGAGGCAAGTTGTCTTTTTCTACAACCGTTATCATAAAAACAAAAAATGCATCGTTAAATTGATGACATACCACAACACTAAATCCCAAGATCGGGAGACGTCAATGGATATCAGTTCAAATACCTGGAATGAGCTTAAGGTTTTGGTGAAGAAAAACATCATGATGAATCTGTATCACCTTAGTAGAGTCTTTTTAAAGCCCATCTGGCTAGCTACCACCCTTAAGATGAAAATATGCCGCTACAATACTTATAGCCGTGTTCCGGCATTTACACTTGAGAGCCTAGCCCTCCTCTCGGCTTAGTGTTTCCACCATTGTGGGCCACATCGTCACTAAACTCAGGTAAGATTGTGGGCATAACTGCAACGAGCAAAAAACACACACAGTGATACA
This sequence comes from Actias luna, assembly GCA_039707435.1. NCBI lineage: Eukaryota > Metazoa > Arthropoda > Insecta > Lepidoptera > Saturniidae > Actias > Actias luna. The sequence continues at coordinate 17,176,598 of JAZHAC010000001.1, read as the reverse complement.
CCTCTTATACCTTATCTCTCTTAAATTTTTCACATATCATTCATAGCGCATCTAGATTATATCTAGGCTGGCTGACCCAATTATCGATCTCCCGGTGATATTACTTTTTTGTGAATTGTAACACTAAATCAAGCTTATGATCAAACACAATTATCAATAAGATAATGCCCCGCATAACTGAAGTTGCTGAAATTACTTCAAGTTTCAGACAACCCATTTCGCAAACCTATGCATGACGTCGAAACTTATTTTGCAGATCCATCTCTTGTGCCTTGTAAAGAAGGTACAGGTAAATGAGTGTAAAAACACTGTCGATCTAAAGAAAACACGCCAAAGCTTTCATGTATTTAATTAAATCAATTCGCTTTCCCCCCGTATAGGTATATGCCGCAATAATAGGTTAAATGCAAAAGTGAGTGCCTTCGCACTTTTCTTTTATCCCCCGATCAAAAAATAACGTTTTTTCGATGGTTAGGTGGCATATGTACAGAAAACTCTGCAAAGAGGTGATGTAATCTGTGATAACATCATGTTTTACATGGTGCTAGGGATTTTTCTAATGCCCGCCTGGCTAGCTAGTACCTTCAAGTTGATAATCCGCCGCCAAATACATATAAGTAAGTTCCGGAGTTGCACTTGAGAGCCAGTTGGGTCTTGGGCCACATCGTCAATTAACATCAAGTGAAATTGTGGCCATAACGATAAAATTATAAAGTATTAAAAATAATTCGAATAGGTTTGATTGTTTGAACTCAAGTAATGATGATTCTATATTAGAAAATTGCTGGCATTTATCAATCACCTTACTCATCTCATCAAATATTAGAATAGTTTAATGTCTAGTATTGGGCCTCCGATGTCACATATAGCTACGCAAAAACGGGTCCACCATTAGAACGTAAATAGAGACAAACACTACCGACCATCACACACATACTTTAATTAAAATGTTCTCTCCAAGCAGGTAGTTAATATAAGACATATCTATAGGAAGATGATTCACTACTTGACGTGTACTTATACCGCCCACGCGTGCAGACACAGTTCAGCTGTACTGCGTAGGGGTCGGCCGTCTGGTAATTATATATGATGACGTCAGAGGAGCTTCAAGAGTGGGCAAAATCTCGAGGGTATTTTTTCTTAATACTACATAGATCCGGCGTTATGACTACAATCTCTACTGACGATAAGCGACGATGTGGCCCAAGATAGTAGGTTAAGCCTAGTGGAGGGACTAGCTCTCAAGTGCAACTGCCAAAACACATCTATAGGTATTTGGTGGCAGACTTTCAGCTTGAAGGTGGTAGTTAGTCACTAGAAGAAGTGCGAAAGCTGTCCCTGGTCATTGGCAACACGGGAGTTTGAAGTGTCGCCGTGGTGCGTTTTAGTGGGTATTGTTAGGTGATTAGCACCCGCTGATTTGCCACATCCCCCCCCCCCCTCCTTGGTATGAGCCTGGGTAATGCGTTTGCACGTTGTGATGAGGAAGTCCGTAAAGAATAGGATTTTAAACATCACGTTAATAAAAAAGGGGTTGTAGCTAGCCAGACGGGCAGTAGAAAAAGTATAGCAGTGTAGTAGTGGTAGTGTGTACGGACGCCGCATCGATGGGCGTTAGTTCGAGTCCCTATAATGAGCCTTAGCTTCGTTGAAGGAAAATATCGTGATGAACCATAGCATAATGGTAGGGTTTCTGCTAATGCTCGTGTGGCTAGTTACCACACTCAAGTTGGAAATCTGTCACTACAGATTTATAAGTGTCTTCAAGCAATTGCGCTCGAATGCCAGTCGCACTATCTTGGTCTTGTGCCACCTCGTTAGGACCATTAAGTGAGGTTAAAACAAGGTTAAAGTGATTATAGAGGTTAAAACATAAAATCAAGAATGTAATTTGCTATATCTATATTGAGAAGAGCTTCGAAGAAGGATATCTCCAGGTATTTATGAACGGTGTTTAAAATAGAACGGTGTCCACGGATGTAAAAAAAATCCAGTGTAAAAACGGCTTAGCGTTATACAACGCTGTCGTTCTTGTAGTTATCGTTGGCGCTACTATGTCTTACTGTGAAGAGAGAAAAAAACACAAAATACGATCGACGTTTATCGGGGTTCACGATTGCATAAAAAATGCTGGCAACAATGGTGGACTGCCGCTAATAAATTCTATCAGCAATCATTACGGTGATACAAACCAAAAGAAATTCCTGTTGATAAAAGGCTAACATGTGACAACATCTTGCAGCTTAATAGTGCTAGATATTCCTCCCTATGTCGCCCTGCTACCATCGAAAGCTTGGAGCTTCTAGCGGTTGCCCATCGTCCATTTTTATATTTTTAAATCTAATTCTTTAGATAGTGTATATTGATTAACGTATGAATTGTGCAAAGTACAGATAAATAAAATAAATATATAATTATAATATTCTCGACTAATGTTAAATTTGCGTCGAATTACCAGCGGCCAATTAGTCTCTTAATTTAAAAGTTTGCTGTGAAAGCTAACATTATTTTATAGTTAGATTTACCGTTATGGCCATAATCTTACCTGATCTTAAGTGACGATACGGCCCAAATTTATAAATACGCTAAACCGATGGAGGAACCTTTTCTCAAGTGCAACAGCCGGAACACACCTATTGGTATTTGGCGGCAGATTTTCAACTTAAGGGTGGTTGCTAGCCAGGCGGGCATTAGAAAAAACTCTACCACCAAGCTATGGTTTCCTCACGATGTTTTCCTTCAGCGAAAGCGAAAGCTCATTGTAGTTCGATTCGAACTCACGCCCTTTGACGCGGAGTACGTACACACTAACGCTGAGCTATCGTCGCTTCAAATTAATATTAATTGTCGATTTCAACCCAAAAACACTTTCAATCTACTTAAATTTAGTAACAAAAACTTAACAAATGAATAAATATAGTTTTAATGAAATAAACATGTTTGGCAAAGCGTACATTGCTATTTTCGGATCGCAAATTTCTTATACTTTTTCTTTATCACAGCCGCCTTGCTATCACATCGGTAGGGCGTTGGTATCGCGGGTGGATCGATTTCGGGGTCGTACGGACCCCTCGAGCAGACAACTTTTCCTAACCGGTCGCGTTAGGGATGTAAACGGGCAAGTTGAACTTGTGAAATACAAAAAGGACATTGAACTTTTTTATCAGATGACATTGGAAGTTTCCGTATAGTTAGTTACATATTACAAATCATCAAGTTTATATGTGTTAAAAAGGGAAAAACGATGTACTAATAATAATTTAGACTTATAAAACAAACAAATACCCTTTCCGAGGCTCGTGTTCTATCGCTATCACTAAGCGAAACCGTGTCGTGTTTTGTTCACCAAATTCTTTTTCACGTTTTTCTATACTTTACGACTTTACTTGAACTTTTTCAACATTTTAAACTTATAAATAGTACAAACCATTACTTTAAAATTTTCTGCGATCTTTTATTACATAATTACACCTTGTATGGTGGCATTTAACGAAACTAATGGAAGTGTAAAAATATTTCAAACCGTTGTAATGTTATCGGTAGCACGCTTTCTTGACATACTAAAATAACCTAGGGTAGATAAATAAAAAATAATAACAGAACCTTGGGTTTATCTATGTATATATGTAATAAAACTGGGACCGAGCCAAATCTATATAAATACTAGCTTTCATTCGAAGTTCCGTTCGCGTTAAAATTTAATTTTGTTTATCATTTCTGGTTGTCGATCGATATAGAAATATTTTTCTATCAAAGGCAAATAAATTATTTATTTCAGGCCGTTAGTCAATAAAGTAATTATGAACCTTAAAAAACCTTTTTTACCTAATGTCTACTAACTATAAACCGCCTGGCTGCCCAATTTTAGATTCTGGAATACGATTTCTTTGTGCTATCTTTACAATCACATTCCACCTTCTTAAGAGTAGTTTGAAAAACAAATATGCATACTTTTATTAATAATTATAAACAATTGTTGTCCAAAGTTTGAAGATAACCGGATGACGTAATAAAAAGTTTCATACACAGTTTATCCCTGTTACCCCACTTCCAATAAGTTTTTCACGTTAAAAAGTAGCCTGTAACCGTCTCCAGTGTACCGCCTATCTCCATACCAAAATTAATCATAATCGATTCAGCGGTTTATGCGTGAAAACGTACGTACGTGTACAAACAAATAAATAAAAATAGTAAGGATTACAAAGCGGAACAGTTTGTTCGAATACGCTAATCTTAGAAGCTAAGATTTAAGTTAATACAGTGGGTATTGGAATGTTAAAAAATATTGGTTTACAATGCATGTGTTTTGGGCAGCGTTGCAATGATGGATCAGATTAGACAGTAGTCATTATTTTCTTTCTTAGAAAAAAGTTAGTTTATTATTATTTTTGCGATGCAACAATTATAACAAATATAGTAACTATATCCGAACCGTTGTTGAAGCAATCGATTCTGTGTAAATAAACATGATAATATTTCATAACATTTTTATAAATCAGGAACCATTTGTATATTTTTTTATATTGCCGATATGGAAAATAATCGGTATATGAACATCTTATAACAACACGTAAAGGTATTGTTAGGACAGGCCACGGTGAGAGGGGCGAGTGAAGACTCATCGGGTGACACCCACTATCAAATACCCATTTAAAAAGACACTACGCTAGCTATGAATTCCAGATACTAGTGTAGTGTGCTAATTAGTATAATTCAGTCGTCTGAGCAGCAGGTCTCATCAATGATCTCTCCCTCTCCCCGGAACACTCCACATACCATATGGTGACTTTGGTTAACGATGACCCCCTATTTCCTCTTGTTTTGAGTATGAATTTCTCATATTTTATTTATATATTTTTCGTTACGCAGTCACATAGGCCATCTTTATAAGTAGGATTCTGGCAGGGTCGCTATGTGGTATGAGGAGTGTTGCGGGGAGAGGGAGAGATCAATGATAAGATATATTACTTAGACGACTGACGTATAACTAATGAGCATACTACACTAGGGTCAGTTTTTCCCACACTTCTAATCTCCACCGGGTTTTACCAGCCCGTTCCTTTGACCAAATTGTCCTAATATATTTCCTAATATATCTAATATAAAAATAATTAAAAGCGAAAATAGATCAGTTGGTAGTGTGTATATACGCCGTGCTGCGTCAATGGGCGTTAGTTCGAATCCATCTGCAATGAGCCAGAGTTTTCGGCGAAGGAAAACATCGTGAGGAAACCATAGCATGGTGATAGGGTTTTCGATGTCCCAACTGGCTAGCTACCACCCTGAAGCTAAAAATCTGCCGCCAAATGCCTATCCGTTTAGAGTGTACACCATGTTGGGCTAGATCGTCATTTAACATCAGATGAGATTGTAGTGATAACGGTAAATTTATAAGTATAAATAAAAACGACGAAACTATTTTTTTTTTTTTATTAAAGTGATGTTTTAAATCTCTGTTTTACGGACTTCCTCATAGCAACGAGCAAACGCATTACCTAGGCTCAGGTCAAGGTAAGAGGCGCATGTGGTAACCGATCGGGTACTAATCGCCCGACTCTAGTCACTAAAACGCACCACGGCGATACTTCAAACTCCCGTGTTGCCACAGCCCAGGGATCCTGTGATCAGCGCGTTTCCCTAAAATTTAAAAACGTATAACTCAATACGCGGCTTCTATGCACACTATGGTGAACCGGTCAGCACGTCAGTCTATATCCAACCAGAGTATATCTTGTTTTTCTGTCGATAGTCAACATTACTTTACGATTGTGGATACTATGGTCACAGTAAGATCACTGCATGAACAACAAAAAAAGTGAGTTACTTATAATTTTTAGAACCTAATTTGCAACTTTTCAGGTGTGGTATCATTATGAACTTTTTTATTGACGTAAAACTTAATATCATTGACCTTTTTGTTTTCTCGTAGCGGATGAAAAGCGGCAGAAAAATAAAAAATAACAACACGTATTGAAAAGTAAGAAAAACAACGTGGGATGTTATTCGATCGTTGATATTTGCCATTGCAGAGTTTCCAATAGACCGTACAAATATTATTTTATGGAATGATATTTTTTATAAATGTCATTGCATTCGACTACCTACTTTTAGCACTCAAATATCAAAGTAACATAATAAAGCTTCGATTTTTAATGAAACACTCAACTATCGATCATAGATAATTACATAAAATTCTGTGAAGTATAAAGTATAAAATTTAGTATAAATATGTTGTTACCTTTTATCCCTTTGCCCGAATGAAATTTTTCGTTTTACTTGACAAAAAGCATCCTATATGTCGATCCATAATATTATTTTTCAGTGTGTCAAAATTTATTAAAATATATTCAGTAGTTTCACAGTTATCCCACATACAAGGATGCAAATAAACAGACATAAATTAAAAATATATATTTTCGGCCCCATAATCGCAAACAACATACTCCTAGATAATAATAGTTCAAAAATATTTATTGTACACGTGTTGCAGTTACATTATACTAATAGTGACTAAAGTGACTTCGCAAGTGTTGTATTAATATTCAATATACAAACACAAAAAAAAACTGTTGATCATTTCGCTACAAAATTTCACAGGATTATTCATTAAACTTATCTGAAGATTATTTACCATTTTCATTAAAATTGGTCCATCCGTAATAAAGTCCTACGGTACACAAATCTATCCTTACTAATTTAACGCGAAAGTTTGTATGGATGTATGGATGTATATATATAGATCTATGGATGTTTGTTCCTCTTTACGCAAAACCTACTAAATTTTACAATAATATAGCTTATGCATCACGATAACACATAGGCTTTAACTTAAGATATTGCGTGTATTGTCCAAAATATAACTATAAAAGTCAAGTAGGTAGGAAAAAAATCTGCCATTTGCGAGCTATTCTGGCGTGCGCTGCAAAAACCGTTAGAGTTACACGTATATAGTGTAAAATGGCAATGTTTCTCTTAAATAGCCTTACCAAAAAGCCGGCGACAGCACATATCTCTTTATGTGTAAATAATTATCACCAATATAGTGTGCGACTCGCGTATAAATGACTACGAGCACAAATAATGTTGTCTAATACTAGCCTCATTTGATATAATTTATGTAAAATAGCGCGTACCGTAATCAGAATTTTTTGATAAAATTAATATCAAAGGGAGCAATACCGCAGGCAAAAGTAAGTTTTTATATCTAAGAAGATGAACAAATTCAAAAGTACAAAGAATAGACATTTGAAACTCGGAACATTTGAAATCGTTATACGTTTATCATTTTAACCGCAATCTAACTTAAAATACTACATTACATTATGGTAAAAACCCAATACCTTTTTTAGTATGAGGGAAGGATGACACAAAATCCAAATAAAGGGCGGCTAAGTTCACGGCGACATCACTTACCGCGTGTAGGACGAAGAAAGGTTAATATAATGTGACACATGTATATGTACACACTGTTGGTTTTATGCGTAATTATGGAAATGACTATTACCTGTTCATACAACATTGTTTATATCGATAAACATAGAAGAGTGTCACATAATTCAGCCATCTCTCCTCTGCAAACGATTTAAAAGAATTTTATCCTTTTATATTTAGAGATTTAAATGAACTCTGCGGTCTAATTTTCATATTTCTAAATGTAACTTTAGTTTAAATACCTTTTAAACATGTATTCTATTTTAATGTAGATAAAATATTATTTTTTACCTCGTACGCTTGGGCTAGACAGGCGATGGGATTGTAGGACTACTCCAATGGAGAGAACCAAGAAAATAGACGAGGGCGACCCACATTCACCCATTATTGCCAGATTCTAAGGACTGCTTTTGTACTGCTTGTGCTTGAATAAATATAATTCTAGGAAACGACAGATTGCCTAACCAGTAAATGTGAACAAATAAGAGATCAATTTTGGATTGTATCGTCCTTTTTTAGTGTGTAATGCAATGAAAATAAAACAGAAATTACTAATAGATATTTATGTTCCCGCAATGTTATCTTTGTAATATTTTTAAACGAAATTTCCTTAGGCGCGATTTGAAATCAAAAGCTTTTCAAACTGAAATTACCTCCATAAATCTAATCTATAGTCTTAGATATTTTATATAAGTCAATAATAATAATAATTCTTATGCTTATAGATTTAACGCCTTTTTTGGAGAAATACGGCAAAACAGCTGCTTCGAACCTGATGGTAAACAAACAATACAAAATTGATGATAATACATTTTAGGACTCAATCTTCATTCACTTCCAACGATCGAATACCTAACTTAAAATGTTGTACATAAGTTAAGAACGATTCTAAAATTTCGTTGATTTAATGAATATTCACTATTAATTTCAACATGTTCACGGCAGTTTATCTTCAAATGATACCAAAAAATCAGGTTTTTTTTACAAATGAACATATAGGGGCTTCGACAGCTACAACGAATTTTATGGGGTGAACACTGAGATCACTCAGCGCCGAAGCAGCGAACGCAAGGGTGCCAGAATGAGCTTGGGCTGCTGCCGAAAAAACGAGAAGATTTACGCCAATCTACCTAAGCAAACATGTTGTAATTTACTAATTTAGTAATCCTAACTTCGAGCTGACAGCCAAGAGATTCGAGCGGTAGATTGTACAATGCCTGGCCTGGTTCTCTGATGCGAGAGACGGCGTGATATTGATGACTGTACTCTGGCAAATTAAGAGTCATTGTAAATTAACTTATGCCTTTTGATACTGAGACAAAGAAAAAGTGGATATTGTTTTTAAATAAGTTATAGTTTCTTTGCATTCTGAACTCGACAAACTGTTGATCATGTTAATATGCAAGTTTTATAAGCGTTGGAATTTTCGAAGTTCGTCTACACTAGGATCATTGTTTAACTGTCTTTATTATAGCATCCATCTAATATGATCTAATACGATCGCGTATCTCGAAAACGGTTTAAACTTTTGAACGATTTGGATTGTATTTAGACAGGTTTTTGCTTTTGGAATTGTAGTTGATATTTTTCATGCAAACGCAAATGCGTAAGCATACTGTGTCTTAAGAAACGAATAAAATTTATTAATTTCACTCATGATCTTTTTATTCGAATAACCAGTTCTAAAGTAAGTAAAATATAAAAAAAAATGGTTTAATCAACTTCTGATTCGTATCGAAATATAATATTATATTAAAATAAAAACCATTTAGAAAAACTGTACAAAGCTCAGACACCCAGGTACTAGTAGTAATAATAACTTTCCCGTATTATTATAGGTAAAACAATAAATATTTATGTTCGTATATTACCTTTCCATATATAAAATAAGGTTGGAAGTAAACCTGAATATGTTCACACGTATGGCAGACATACCTGATCACGGATAGGGTTAACTTGATATGTCTACAGTTGCAGGCATCACAATGATTGGACAAGTCGATAAGTTCATAACCTTTTTTGTTACGTAATTGTAACGGATACGTTGACCGATAAGGTCCGGAAATGCTATATGACCGCACTCGCCTAACAATTATAAACAAATCCAGCAGTTCTTAGAAACAGACGCATTTCTTGTGACCGCTATAATAATAAGTATCATGGTAATATTTTTTATGTTCTGTACTTTGTAAGAATAATACAATCACTCATAATCAACTGGGCACACGGTTTGTAGTCTGAACGGTTTGGCATTACCAATGTACCTAACTAAAACTACGCACGCTGTAAAGTAGTTTATACCTGCGTCTCATAAACATTGCGTTTATCTACAAAACTATAGTAATTAATACATATTACAAAGTAGAAGAGTTTGTTTGTTTGAACACGCTAATCTTAAAAACTGCGAGTCGAATTTCAAAAATTCTTTGTATTTGTCAGAGCAATCATTGAGGAAGGATTTAGGTTATTGAAAATCACGCTACCACCAATAGGAGCAAAGATGTACTGAAAAAAGTTAAAAAACGGGCAAACTTTTTTAAGTAATTTAATGTTCCACGCAAAGTCGCGGGGATAGCTAGTTTCTTATATAATTGGTAAATAAAAACCTAAATTTTAAATCAATAAAAATTGCTCTATATCCTTTTTATGGCAAGTAGTTAGTTAAATATAAATATTAGATAAGAGATCGCACAAAACAGTGATGTTATTACAAACGGAGAAAGCGTTACAAGTATTTATACGAAACTCTGAGAAGATAGAATAGCGAACACCATAAAAATTCTCAAATCGTTAACAATAAACTCGGCAGGTAAAAAAAGGGAGGCTCTGAACACAAATCCCAAATCTAGCCACTCATCAACTATTTGTTACACGATTTGGCAACGTCGCCCTTGTTCTATTTCGTGTTAGGGATGTGAAATCTGACAACGTCGCACGACGCCATGTTACTATAACTTATTTATCGAAGTAGCCGCCACGTAACTTTGATCAGCCTGTTGTTTCAGTGGTAGTTAGTTCAAAACTTGAGTCGGATAGTTCTCGAATAGTTGATTGATATTGTATAGTATACTTTACTATAATATAATTTTGAGTTTATTGATTTAAAAAATGTATAGTGGTGATATTTAATATGATATGTTGATAGCTTTTGCCCGCGATTTTGTCGGCGTTGAATAGTTACTTTGGGTAGCATTTTTTATTTTTTTAGGATACTTATTTTGTAAATAATACACATACAAACTTTCACCTTCTATTTCATGCACAAGTAGGTTGAATTTTCAAAAACGCCGGAACAAATGTTTATTTATTTCTTATGAAGTACTTAAATTTTTGAAGCGATGATAGCTCAGTGTTACTGTGTATGACTTTGCGTCAAGGGTCGTGAGTTCGAATCCAATCACCTACAATGAGCTTGAGCTTTCGGTGAAGGAAAACATCGTGACGAAACCATAGCATGGTGCTAGGGCTTTTTTTAAAGCCCGCGTGGCTCGCTACCACCCTCAAGTTGAAAATCTGGCGCCAAATACCAATAGGTGTATTCCGGCAGTTGCACTTGAGAGCCAGTTCCTCCACAGGTTTAGCGTGTCTACCATCTTGGGCCATATAATCGCTTAAGATCATGTGAGATTGTGGCCATAACGCTAAGCTTATTTTACCTATATAATAAAAAACAATCAAAGATCAGTTTATAGGAAATGTTTTTATTATGGAATAGGGACAAGCGTGTCATGATGATAAGTGATCACCGCCGCCCGTGGACACCTACACTACTAGAGGAATCGCAGGTGCGTTACCGGTTCTTATAGGAGGGACTGGCTCTCAAGTGCAACTTCCGGAACACACCTAATGGTGTTTGGCGGTAGATTTAAAACTTGAGAGTGGTAACTAGCCAGGCGGGCCTTAGATAAAGCCCTACCACCATGCTATGATTTTATCACGATGTTTTCCTTCATTAAAAGCTCAGGCTCACTGCAGGTGAATTCAACTGACGTCGCCTGACGCAGCGTCCGTACACACTAGCAACTGAGCTTTCATCGCTTAACCGTGCGTTTGGTTGTCAAAATTAAGACGATTATGGTAGACCTATTGACATGTTATATAATATTATATGCTTAAATATATTATAATTTAGCTAGATAATAACTTTACGTACCATGTTTTCTTTATTTTCTAACTATTGTTGGGGTGTAAGGGGTGTCGAAAAACATCTGAGTTACCCAAGCTAACCTCACCCACACGTGGTCCACCCTGCTGAATAACCAACGAGGCTCTGGCGATTGTTGGTCCCACATTTGGTTTTGGTCATGACAGTTAACCATATAATCCGACACAACTTGGTGTCAGGGATAACTGACTGGTTAGCGACCACCTCCGGTTTTAGACTGCCGCAAAATAAAGGTTCAGTATGAGTCCTTGTGTTCCGGCATAGTGAACGAGAACAGCTATTTCCGTCAACAACATGGCTGTAACACCCCTGGTGTTGCGACCCCCATAGACGACGACAACCATTTACCACCAATTGGGCTAATTGCCAGTTTACTGTCCTGAACCTCGACTTCGTTCGCATGATACAGAAGTTATTTTCCTAGTGCTCGACAAAAATCAATGAATTTTGAATTAAAACAACCTCATGGCATTGCCTGTACCACTGACAACGTGTATGCAAAATTTAATGATATTCGGTTGAGTACTGTTATTGTAAAAGCGTAAACATACAAACTCACATTCTTATTTATAACACTGTAGTTGAATACCATTGTAATTATAATTACAAAGAGAAAGATGCACGAGGTACACTGCGCAGATAAATGTAACGCTTTTGGCTTAAAGCTTCGGTTAATTTTACTCCACATAAGATTTCCATATCAGGGTCTTATAAGATAATCGATTCTTAAGAAATAAACACTGAAATATAATGTCATTTATATGTATACTAGATGTGCCCGCGACTTCGTTCGCGCGGATCTAAAATATATATACATATATATAATCATTTTTGACCGTTTTTGTAAGTTTTTCAATACAGCTTTGTTCTTATCGGTGGCAGTGTGATGTTAAATAGTATAATGCCTTCCTCAATGTTCGCTTTTAAATTTCAAAATTGAAAAGGATTTTTGATATCCGACTCGCCGTTATTAAAATTAGCGCGTTCAAAGAAACAAACAAAATTTTCCGCTTTATAATATTAATATATGTAGATGTAGAATTATATACCATTAACAATATGAGATACATCGCCTGCATCATAAAAACCACAGTTATTAAAAAATATATATTAGACAATAATATTAGTAGGCAATGATTCCGAAATACCTATAAAAATATAATGTTAGTTTTTGTTAATATGCCTATTGGAGATGTTTCGCATTTGTTCGTGGGTGTCACGGTTGCGGAGCACGCATGTGAGAGTTACGTCACGATAACACAACACAAGCCCGGGCAGAGTATTTGTATGTATGCGTGACACACCTATGTTTGAATACAAAGCGACACAACGCAACGCTGTGACCGTGGACCGGGGTTGCCACCTCTCTTTAAGTAGTAAATAAAAAACATTTGTTATAAAATGTAGAAAAAAGTGCACAATGTAAAAATAAAGTACGAATTATTTTACTCTATTATTCGATTAAAAAAGTATTTCTCATCAGTCTTAGTAAATTTTAACAAATAATTGTCACTGCTAAAGAATGCTGCTTAGCACTTTCACGGTCTATATTGAAGTTAATGTAAATAAGTATTTATTTTTTTATCACATTAAAAGAAGTTTTTTTAATTGTAATTTCTTATGCGAGGGTTTTGAAATGCTAATCCTCACCCTTTTTGAGTGGCTCTCGTTCGGGTAAAGACAGCTGGAGACAACTCAGGGAGCGAGAGGTATAAAATGATTTTGCACTTGTATCGTGTAGCACACCGTTTTTTCGATCGTCCCATTATTAACTATCGATAATGTATCATCGACATAATCGATACTTCATCATGCCAAATAACTCCATCGTTCTACTTTACATATTTTTTTTTTACAACAAACCCATTTTTTTGTATATTATAAATGAATCCCAGAGAAATAAAATCATGCGTAATAATCTATATTCGCATACTTTATTGTTTTCAGAGACGAAATATTTAGCTACCCACGGATTCATCTTGTGGCAGAGAGGAAAACTCCGAACAGTACCTGAGACTTGTGATACGGATGTAGTTTAAGGGGCCCAGCCCCGTTGCGTGTCAACGCGTCCCTTTACTACTAATATTTCTCTGTCAAATTTGGTAGGAGCCTGCTAGTGCAGCTTTACAGACATGTTCTATCATATATCTTACTGGAGTCCTAGATAGGTCGAAATCTTTAAAGAGATATTGCTGGTATATCTCTCGCTTCCACTTCGAGCGCGTATAAATTAACCACGAAGCGACTTCAGTTCAGGTCATGGATTAGCTCGTAGTATTTATTTGTTTTATAACGTGGTCTATTAGTATATTTATGTCCCATGGTTACAGTGAGCTCAATCAGTACAGTGTATAGAGTATAATTACCCGAAATATAGTATAATACTTTATATTAAAGTACGGGTGGCAACCCTACGGTGGACTGTACTGGACTACCGGCCGACCTTAAGTTTTTAACTTAAGCACGTGGTATATCTAAACTTTAAATCTTCCTACACATCATTAACGCCACCTATTGCACTTTATTTAAACTAAGAGAAGCGATCGTAAAAATTTAAAAGTTTGCAACGGTAGAAGCGAATTGATTTTGTAACAGCTATTTAAATGTACTGTCGATGAACAAAATTTTTTTTTTTTATTGTGGTCGGGTGTAGTTTGTTATCGATATAGACTAGGTTCCGGTTAACGCTCACAACGTTTACGTGGTGTTTTTTCCGTATTAATTTATTACGAGCATTACAATAATTAACGCAAGTGGAATGAAATATAGGCCCACTCTTGCAGATGGGTCGTGAGCTTGGCGTGTGTAAAATTAACGTACATATCGAGTCTTTCCAGGGAAAACATCGTAAGCGACAAATGCACTTTTTAGTGCTCTCCAATTTCTCAAATTTTTTATTCCTAAAAAAAACTATTTATGATATCTTTATAAAAAACTAGCTGACCCGGTGAAGTTCGTATCACCTATTATCGGTTGTAATAATCGAACCTATTATATATTTAATTTCTCACAGTCTTCTGCCAACTCCACTAACTCATTTTTGAAATTATGAGATTTAAAAAAAACGATCATTTTATTTTCTTTTATATAAAATCTTGTTCTGACAATAATGAATACGATAAAAAAATATTTTTCCAATTTGGTACAGCCATTTGGAAGTTATGATTTTGATATATTGTTTATAATCAACCACTGATCTCTTAAGATAGTGGCTTTTAACATTCTTATACTAGTTTAGAAAGATAACCTTTACGAGGTTACGATAAAAACGTTTTTAAAATTTTTGGCGCTTACGATGTTTTTCCAGAAAAGGTTGGAATATATGTGACGTGTTCGTCGTGACCACAACGACCGTGATTATCACTGGAAGCATGTGTTGAGCGTTATAAATGCTAGACGAAAGGTTTTTGATATGAAACATCTGATGCGGCAGGTCAGACAGTTTGTAGGCGTGGAGACGCGTACTGTCGGTAAGAAGTGACTAATGAGAGGAATCAAGTTGTCACCATTTGATTTGTGTATTAATTTAATATAAATGTACGTTAAAAATAATAATCGTTATCTGTAAAAACATATCAGTACGTTTAACATTTTTTTATTGTGCCATATTTATTTACGTTCATAAGCTATTCCTACAAATTCATAATTTGTTTACCAAAGAAATCGATATTTCACATCTGCCGCCTCAATCCGACACTACTCTTCAGATGTTGACAAAATTTGACACGATGATAACTAATACTATGTATAAAAATGTACGATAACTTTAATCGCATAAAACGAAAAGGTATCCAGCATATGGCATATAATTAAAAGAATTTTCGCCGGTAAACTTCTTTTCAAATTTTGATAAAAATTTGCTCTGTTCGCTAATTGATAATGTAAGTAAATATTCAAAGTTGTATTTCATCTCTCTATAACATTGGAGTAATAAACAGTAGCGTCTCGAAAATCTTTGAGCAGCTTCGTGAAGTTTTCAAATGGTTCCAATTACAACCAAGAGATCGTTTTTCTTACCTTTAAAAACTTGTTATTTTGTTTTTATATTTCAATACCTATTTTGTATAATAGAAAGACTAAGTGAAACGATGATAGCTCAATTAGTAGTATGTACGGACAAGCGTCAAGGGACGTGGTTTCGAATCCAAATACAATGAACTTGATCTTTCGGTGAAGGAAAACATCCTGTTGAACCCATAGCATGTTGGTAGGGTTTTTTCTAATATCTGCCTGGCTAGCAACCACCATGAAGTAGAAAATCTGCCGCCAAATACCTATAGGTGTGTTCCTGCAGTTGCACTTGAGAGCCAGTCGCCCCTATTAGGATTAGCATGTCCAACATCTTGGGCCAAATCGTCACTTAACATCAGGTGAGATTATAGCGATAACGCTAAATTATAACTATAAAAAAAAAAATATTCGTCATGTCCTACATATGTCGTTCCCACAGTACCTATATATTATTACTCGAATAGGCATAAAAACATTAGCCTTTTCAACCAGTATAAAATATATTGTCTATTACATTGTTGCGTCGATTATGTTTTTCTAATTTATTATAATTAAAAAACGTTACAAAAACTCAACAAGGCCAGATGTACCTACAGCAAGCTCATAATATTTCTGAGTACGTCCAAGTTTCTCAGTTGTGTACGTTTTTTTTTTATTTCACACGTTCGTACGTCGTATCTGTTCCCGACAGTCGTATTGGAGATTATTTAAGGGTGTAAGAGAACTTCTGTCATCCCCCTTTACCATCCGATATAAGCTAAAGACGGGCTTAAAATTAATCTACACAGTTCACAACATAACATATACCAATATAGGTTTTAAACGCAGACACACTTTCTACTCTTCTATTTATTCATATTATATCTTGAAAAATTAGGCGCAGTCAATTACAGTCCCTTCTGTATTGTTTTCAACTTAATGACTCGGCGAACTTCATACTTCCTAACAGTAAATGCCACACAGTTTGGTCACAACTGAAAATCAGCGCTGGGTCTAGCAAGAACTCTATCGGTTTATTGAATAAAAAGTATCCAAAATG
Source organism: Actias luna (assembly GCA_039707435.1). Lineage (NCBI taxonomy): Eukaryota > Metazoa > Arthropoda > Insecta > Lepidoptera > Saturniidae > Actias > Actias luna. The sequence continues at coordinate 17,159,952 of JAZHAC010000001.1, read as the reverse complement.
TTCGACAATATTTTTTTTCAATTAAATATCATTTTTATTCGTTTTCGTTTCCATAAGTGATATTTATTTGTAAAACAAACTGCTTCGGTAGACATGTTCCTGACTTTTTCAGTAACTAATACTTCAACCACACTACCGCCTGTCATATCCTGGAGTGACATAAACAAAATCCCTTTTTCATGGTTCAATACATACACATACTTATATGCCAATTTTCATAATGACGCGTGAATCGTTTGGAATTAAATGCTGTTATTATTACATTTTAAATTTAATCGCCTAACTCGCAGGAAGACTCATTTTATAAAATACTAACTTTCTCGAGCGACTTCGTTTGCATGTAACTATAAATTATTTAACATTTTTGCCCGTTCTTGTATTTTTTTTAAATACAGCCTTGCTCCTATTGGTGGTAGCGCAATTTTTATATTATTTTTATTAAATACTTATCGAATTTTTGAAAATCGACTCGTACTTCCTATGATTATCGTGTTCAAACAAACAAACTTTGCCGGTTTATAATATTAATATAGATAAAGTACCATACACTTTGATTCATACTATTATTTACCACTTTGTAAAATTTCAGTAAAATGTACCCAATAGCTTCAATGTGATGCGTGTGCAATAGTAGCGACAGACAAATATTAAAACAATATTGTTTTTCAGTCTCTGTTTTGATAAGAAAGTATATTTCATTTATTTATAAGCTGTAGACTTGATCCCGTTATAATTTTACTACATATATAGATCAGACTCATTCATTAATAAAAGTTTAATACATAAAAGGAATGTTGCTTTTTATATGGTCAAGGTTTACCGTTATAACCACAATCTCACCTGATGTTAAGTAATGATTTGGCCTAAGATGGTGGACACGCTAAACCTGTGGAGCAACTGGCTCTAAAGTGCAACTGCCGGAACACACCTGTTGGTATTTGGCGGTAGGTTTTCAACTTGAGCTAGCCAGGCGGGCGTTAGAAGAAGCCCTACCACCATGCTATGGTTTCCTCATGATGTTTTTCTTCACCGAAAGCTCAAGCTCATTGTAAGTGGATTCGAATTGACGTCCCTTGACGTGAAGTCGTACACACTACCACTGAGCTATCATCGCTCCAAAATTGTTGTTGTACAAAAACAAACGAAATCGTATTTCTTCCCGGATATCATGTTCACTGCAATCTAACGCAATACAGTGCTGTCGTATCGAGAATGCATTTGGAGAAGGAAATTAATCAATAATAAAAACCTATACCGTGAAATACGAGTTCATATCCTATGGGCGGATGTTGCCATGTTTCATCCCATCTTACGTCAACATGTGTACAATATGCAATATCGAAAACTTAGCGACTTTCAACCTTAATCGTATCTGTATTAAATTAATAATAATATTATACATCGGAAAAGTTTCTTCGTACGAACGCGCTCATCTTAGTAACCACTAGACGGATTTCAAAAATTCTTATTGTATTTGATAGAGTAAAGGAAGTCGCAGATATCGCTAGCTATTAATATTATCAAGCAGAAAAGTTTATTTGTTTATTTGAACGCGCTGAACTGCCTGATTGAGCAGTCATTGAGGAAGACTAGGCTATTTAACATCACGGTACCACTAATAGGAAAAAAGGAAAAAGTTACAAAAACGGGAGAATTGATTAAATATTTTTTTAGTTCCACGCAAACGAGGTCGCGGACACAGTTATTTCATATATTTTACTGGAATAAAACGTTCGGGTATTTACCAGTAATCAAGCAAAGTGGTCAGGTACTATACCCGTCTCTACCCTTTGCAATAACTGTCTTTTTTATCACATCTTTCTATGTAAGCAACTTCGTCAATGTGACGTGAAAAAGATTCTTATAATCACAGTTAATGAACACCAACCAAACTCAGAGAAATGATTTATTTTATCTTTTTTTCTTGGCAACTCAGTTCTATTTGTAGACTATTACTGGCATTTTCACGTGATTATATGTAACTATCTTCAACAAGACGGTGACTGTCTTGTTAAAGCTCTCTTGGGAGATTTTGTGACAACTTATATATCATGTTCCGAATGATTATTCATTATTCACTACACTTTTCACATTCACACACTACACTACATCACGGTAAATGTCACCCATTTTACACAATACAGGGCTAAAAAACTAAGTATATGATACAAAATAAAAATGACAAAATGGCAGATCAAGATTTCAGTGAAGCGGCTACGTTAATCGATAGTTTGTTACATTTCTGGCACAGCCGATGTGTACCCAGCCACCCAGAGGCGTGTAGACCGGCATGTCAACAACCACTTCTAATGGATTGCTTCTATATTTGTGGTGGGTATTATTTTTGGATGTTACTGAGGTCGCCAGCGAATAGAGGGCATTATCTGAGAAATAATAGCTCAGTTGGTAGGGTATATAGTATAGGTAGTTGTGTAGGTACAGACACCTCGTCAATTAACGTGAATTCGAATCCACCTAAAATGACCCAGACCTTTTGTTGAGAGAAAACATTGTGAAGAAATCATAGCATAATGGTAGCGCTTTTTCTAATGCCCGCCCGCCTAATAGGTACGAACCTGAAGTTGAAAATCTGCCGCCAAATACCTATAGGTGTATTCAGGCAGTTACACTTCAGAGCGAGTCCCTCCACTAGGCTTAGTCTACTATCTTGGGCCACATTATAACTTAACATCAGATGAGATTGTAGCCATAACGCTAAACCTATGAAGTAAAAAAAATACTTTACTGTGCTTGGATAAAAAAAAAAACAATACACGTCATTCTTATAATACTATATCCTCAAACACTCTGATATGAAATATAATCAGCCAAGGCTGAATATGCGATATGTTTGTTTTAGTTTTTTTTTTTTATATTTTTTTATCAACGACACACTGACATATTGATAGTTTGGTCTTGACTTTATTACACAACATACCTATTTTGTGATCATATTAAAATATTCGTGCATATGCTTATCACCTGAGGAGCGCTGCAAAAGTCATGTTTATTATTGAATATTATATTGTAAGTAAAGGCTGAACAAATGGGTTTAGAATATATGTCCGCAGGTTCGATACCTGAATTTAACGAGATTCGCATACATTTACTAATTTGAATTCATAACAAGAAATGAAAGCGCTTACCTTATTTTTATGTTACAATACAAACTGGTTAACCTTTTCATGAATTGGACGGACAAACAGATGATTGAGAAATTATAGGCAGGCCACGGACGTTTACTATTAAGTTACTTTTTAAGATTTGTGCAATAAAAAGCCAATCTAATCTAATAAACTATAGTTGTTGTTTGAAATAAATAAGCGTATGATTAACTGATTATGAAGTAATGTTAAATAACTTAAAACCCACCTCAATGATTGTTCTATCAAAAACAAAAATATTTTTTAAAATCCGACTGTTAGTTCCTGAGCTTAGTAAGTTAAATAAACAATTTTTTCCGCTGTATAATATTAATATAGTGTTAGAGGTGAATTTTAGTAGGGTAGTTTATAACACCAATTAGGAAATAAGAGCGATGCGAGCGCCGCTAGGTGTTTAGTCTAAGCGAGGCACTTGAGGCGCATTCATCATATGTAGCTGGAGCATCACCGAAGGGACTTAAGATTTACATTTCTCCATGATTGACAGTTGTGATATTTATGCTATGAATCATTATCGGGAATGATTATTCTAGACAGAGAGAGAAAGGCGAGCGGAGAAGGCTAGTGTTGACAATTGTGGATAAAGGGGCGCCTCATAAACCTACATCGATGTCGCAAGTCTCGGACACCGCTCGTAGTTTTCCTCTCTCGGCCACAACGACTGAGTTTATGATTTCTAACATCAAAATTCAGATTTGTAACGAAAGATACATAAACATTCTGACGTACTTTGTGAGGGGGCAATGGACATATCGTATTCGTGACCCGCGGGCATAGGATTTTGCTGTCCTATAATATATTATACATACTTACATCTATATCAATATTATAAATTGGAACAGTTTGTTTGTGTTTTTGAACGCACTAATCTTAAGAAATACTAGTCGGATTTCAAAAAATAGTATTGTTTTTGATAGAGAAATCATTGAAAAAGGATTTAGGCTAATTATCATCACCCTATAACCAATAGAAGCAAAGCTGTATTGAAATCACAAAAAAGGGCCAAATTTGTTAAATATTTTTTTGTTCCATACGAAGTCGCGTACACAAATAGTATAATATATAATTATATAACGTTATCAGTGTAAATATGAGTATAAGCATTATATTCACAGAATAACGGCTTCTTACCAACGCACCTATTACATGAGATTCATGGAATATATTTCCGAAAATTATCTTATCAAATATAATACTAATAATCATAAATTCAGTGCGTAGGTAGTTTATGAAATAAGCCCTATAAGTCTAAATGTCTGAACATGTAATATCCCCAATTACTCATTACAACCACATTCAAAGAACTGAGGACAGACATATAAAATGGGGGAAAGTATTGATTTTCACCGTGGGTATAACTTAAAGGCTTTCTCCGAATTCAATTCTCAAGAGTATAAAGGAGAGGGAGGGGTGATGAGAGAATTAATTTTGTATCGGGAACAATATTTTTCACATCAGTTTTACACTATAAGGCCTGGTCCGCAATCTATAGCAATATTATAAAACGAAATAGTTTGTTTGTTTGTTTCAAAGCGATAATTTTAAGAAATTAGGACCAATCTAATTAATTTCAAAAACTGTATTTAAATTTGATAGAGCCAATCACTGAGAAACGTTTTAGGCTATATTATACACGCTACCATCAATAGGAGATAAGCTATATTTAAAAAAAAAGTTAGTTAAATGGGCAGTTTTTCGTTCCACGTCGTTCCAGCTCGTCGGTTTATATATGTTTATTTCGTATAATTCGTTTTAATAGTACCGAATAGTATTGAAACCACAGTTTTACGCATAAGGAATGTGCCTTATTTAATACTGCCTTACCGTTTGCAACTTTGTCAGCGTAAACTAAGTGCACTATACAAATAGATATACGCTTAGCGTTCATAACGCTCACGACCGTTATTATATCCATTCCACTTGCATACAAGCGTTACAATCATTAACTCAAATGGAATAGAGTATGAGTACATTTACAGATGGGTAATTATGAGCTTGGCGTAAGTAAAAATAATAACTGTGGTCATCATGTGGAACGGTTCACAGTATGTTCTGAGCATTGTGTACGCCAAGTGGAAGGTAACCTATTTGTGCAATATACGTATTAGCTGACAGAGCTGCGTTGTTACAAAGTCGGTAGTGTGTACAGACGCAGTGTTAATGGACGTGAGTTCGAATCCGACCCATGAGTTTGAGTTTTCAGTGATGGAAAATACCATGATGAAATTATAGCATGGTGGTACAGCCATTTCTAATGCATGTGTGGATAGCTGCCACCCTTATTTTAAATAACGTGGTGTTTAAAACCCCAGACTTTACAGACTTCCTCATCGCAACGCACAGAACCCGTTACCGGGCTGAGGTCAAAGGCGAGAGGGCATGGGGTGACACATCGGGTGCTAATAACCTAACACTACTAAACGGTAACTAAAATTAAAACGGCGTCACTTTAAACTCCCGTGTTACCAGATACCAGGGACAGCTATCACAATTCTTCTAGTCTAGCTGCCACTCCTCAAATTGAAAATCTGCCATCATATACCTATAGGTGTTTTCCTGCATTTGCAATTGAGAGCCACTCTTAGGCTAAGCATGTCCACTATCTTGGGCCACATCAACACCTAACATCGGTTCAACAATAGGTCACAACACTAAACCTATTAAGTATTTTAAAATATAGGTAGATAAAAAACGTTCCGTCTTGATGTGTTCCAATTCCAAAACAAACAATTAGGTTTTGCTTCTGAGCTACAATAAGTACATAATAGTTGTGGGTTTTTGTTAAATTTATTACGCCGTCGTTGTCAAACTAATATCTGCAATGTGCATTGTAGGAGATTTCAACGTTTAGATTATTATGTGTACTTTATACCTATTAAAAGAGCCACGAGCCGGTTCGTGACACGAGTACAGTGGAAGCAGCTAGAGGAGTTCTTTACCATGAGACGTGCTGTATTGACAAACATACTATAACAAAAATGTGGAAAAAACAATTCAGAATAAAAGGGTTATTATTATTATTATTATCTATTCACAGAATTTTAAATAATTACTATATGACCGCAATATGGAAAGTAAACTATAGTCACCAAAAATATGCCACACGCATTAACCAGAATATTGAAGAAAAAAAGGGGTTATTATGCGCAACATTTCAGTTATACGTTTTGCACATAGCAGATATTGGTCTCACAATGACAACACAATATCTGAGTCAATATTCTACTCACTCGTAATAAGCTTAACCCTCGCAGACTTCGTAAATATAAATGCAAAGGACTGCTATTGATCCGGTCCACGCACTAATCCGTACACCGTAACATTAACCCGAAGGTGAAAATGACCGCGGTCGCTCGTTGCATGCAACTGTAATAGTTATGATTCTCGCGCAGAATTATATCTCGTTAATATTCACCCACACTTCGATGATATAGTTATTTATCGAGTACAGTTTGCAGTGTGCACGCATATTCACGAACATTGGAACCGAGTGCCTGAGATAACTGCAACAATGAAATTTTATATTTTTTTAATCTATAATAAACCACGCTATATTTCTTACGAAACGATCATAAATTGTGGTGCTGTACTCTAAAAAAATTGTGATTTTTTTTTACTATATAGCTACGCTTAACCATCTCTCGCACAATTCAGTTAAAATGCGTCCAATCAAATAAAAAAATATTATACGTGTTCGTCACTCGAGGCCTCTTCGATCCTATAGTTCATCCGGTTTACGAACGATGTACATAGCCAACTAACACTTAAGTATAGTAATTCTGACAGCTATATCGTTTAGCTTAGTGTTTAAGGGATCTTCTTACTTCTGATCACACAAAAAAAGGCCGAGCATATCTAGCTTGATTGCTCTTCGAATGACCTTGTGCTTCCATGTAAAGCCTATTGTTAGTAACCACGTTTCAGTAACATTAATCATAAGTGTCACCAGGCATTGATCAAAAATTTATATCTTGAGATAACTTGAGATGAAAAGATGCTACATAACTTCCCCAATACTGTCTAATTAAGTTGTCTCTATCTTGAAGTTTGACTTATTTAAATGGCCCGATTGCCAGTTTGTAATAACTTTAAGTTTAGTCTTCGATCGTTATGAAAATTGGCACTTTATGGATCATATAGATGAACTTCGTCTTGTTCCAACCAAACCGTTCGAAGGCTCGACTGTGGTCATGGAGTATTACATATGGGTTCTCCGTGCTTTAAAAAATGACTTCACACTCGTCAACTAATAGAGCATAAGTTTCGTATTAATGAGATAATAAATTTTATTAATACGCAAAAGGAAATGAAATAACAATGGCTGTGTTGAATGGCAATACTGATATTTTTGGGAAGGTAAAAATCCGACTTTTGGTCTCGTGTGAATTCGAACAAACGCCCTGCAATGTCTTTAAACAAGACGTGTGCATTCGGCCCCCCACGAACACATAGCCATTTATATTAATACTAGCTGGTGCCCTAGTCCCTAGGCCATCTCAATGGAGATAATTGAAACATATTTCAACGAAGCGGTAAACATTCCAATAACTGAAGTTAACACGAGCGTATTTATAAAAAAGAAAAATCCTTCACAGGACCTACTTGCTTAGTATGTTAGTGTGAAGTGCAACGTAATTTTATACTAAAGTATGGCAGAGCCACTGTATCGCAAAAGCGGCAACAAAGGACGATCAGATCTAGGCCACATATTCGCTCCATCTTGCAAAACACAATATATTTACCTACCTCTTTTGTTATCGTGTTGGAAAATATATAAATATATTTAGGTATTACCTTTCACAGTATCCCGGACGAATTACGAGAGGGGTGCGTGGGACTTACCGGGTGCAAATCACCCACAATATCTACTAAAGAGTTCCCCCTTGTTACCAGAGACCACAGCCTGCTTTCTACAAAAAGATTAATACGTATCCCTTAAGTATAAGTTCTATCAAAGGAAAAAATACCCTATGTTCTCGAAGACATTTTTCATATAATCTTCAATGTGTAACATTGACAAAAATATATTTCACGATTCCTTTCAAATTAGTTTGTTTTTAGTTTCCATATTGTTTATATTTTTCAAATAAACGTCGTCGTTAAAATATACATTATAAGGAAACTGTAACAAAGCCAGAACCTTTTTTTTAAATAATATACAGGGTTAGCGTTATGGCCACAGTCTTGTCTGATGTTAAATAACAAGATTGTCCAAGATGGTGGACACGCTACACCTAGTAGAGGGACTGGCTCTCAAGTTCAACTGCCGGAACACACCTATAAGTATTTGGTAGTATATTTTCAACGTAGGGTGGTAGTTAACCGACAAGAAGAAGTGTGGGCGCTGTTCCTGATCTTTGACACTATGGGAGTTTGAAGTGTTGCTGTGGTGTGTTTAGTGGATAGTGTTGAGTGATTAGCACCTGATGAATCACCATATTCCTCTCTCGCCTTAGCCTGAGCATGGTAATGTGCATTGGTTTGCATTGATGAGTTGCTTATCGCTTATCGCTGGGATCCGAACTCATGTTCATCGACACGTTGTCTATAGACGTTAGCACTGAGAGATCATTGTGCACTAAATCCGACCGTATAATGATAAAATGAAAAATGACTAGTTTCATATGTCTTTCTATATTTCTTAGTGTAGGTATTATCGGAAAGTGACAACAGAGTGACTTATGGTCAAGACTACTGTATACCTAACAACCATTCTTTCAAATAAAAAATGGTTACAATAACAATTACGGTCTGTTTTTCCAAAAAATATACGCTGTACGGCCACAAATAAACATAATTATGTTCAATAAGCTTAATAAAATTAATTTAAGGTTACATTCTACAGTCAGTAATACATTATTTCTCATATGTCAATAATACAACCGAACTTATACATTATCAAAATAACACATTGAATTATATGTATTTTTAGTATAGATATATCAAGTTATCCAGTCATTATTTAAGGTTATGGTTAAGATTTACTAATTCGAACTATACCTCTTTCAGCTGCTTTATTTTTTAAATCCGCCAATTGTAATGTTTATTTCGACGGTTAAAAGGACACATAGGTACTTCATTCCTTTTGAGTTACCTAATCATTGCAGCCCTCGCAATGAAGTGGAAAGCTGAAAAACGTGGTCTTGAGCGTTGTGAATCCTAAGTGACATATATCCATAAGCAATTCAATACACCTAAAGTCTCCTCTACACGTCAACGGATGATCTTCAAACGTTATCTTCGGATGCGTCCGCCGACGTATAGAGGGGGTAATTTGTAAGTGTTTAACGTCCGCAGATGCGTCCACCTCGAATCCGATTGTTGTCGGTTTTTGTGGCACGGATCAAAGGGCTTCGGCGGTAAGTACTAAATAAGGCAATAAATATAGCTACAGTCTTAATATCATTTTTTATTAAACGTTACATGCTAGTTGCGTCTGTCGAGAATGAATATACACTGATTGTCCTACACGTGTACCTACGTCCGCGAAAGCATGTGTAGATGAGACGCATAAATATCTGATTACTGATCTCTTACGATCCACGATCCTGCAATGCGACACGCCTAAATGTGATACGATGGTATTTCACCTGGTATATGGTAGTTATGCTATATCGGACACAACTGCCGTTATTTATATTAGAATTTAAGTGACTTTGAATTTGTCTTAAGTGACGATATGGCACAAGTTGGTAGTCACGCTAAACCTGTCGAAGAACTGGCTCTCAAGTGCAGCTTCCAGAACACACCTAACAAACATATCTCATATTTAGCCTTGGCTGATTATATTTCATATCAGAGTGTTTGAGGATATAGTATTATAAGAATGACGTGTATTGTTATTTTTTTTTATCCAAGCACAGTAAAGTATTTTTTTTACTTCATAGGTTTAGCGTTATGGCTACAATCTCATCTGATGTTAAGTTATAATGTGGCCCAAGATTGTAGACTAAGCCTAGTGGAGGGACTCGCTCTGAAGTGTAACTGCCTGAATACACCTATAGGTATTTGGCGGCAGATTTTTTAGCTTGAAGGTGGTAGCTAGCCAGGGCATTAGAAAAAGCCCTACCACCATGCTATGGTTTCCTCACGATGTTTTCCTTCACCGAAAGCTCAAGCTCATTGTAGGTGGTTGGATTCGAACCCCCGTCCCTGGACGCAAAGTCGTACACACTACCACAGAGCTATCATTGCTTCTTTGAGGTACAATCACGCAAATTCTGCTAGTCGTATCGATAGGACTATAGCGAAAGCGTTTGTAGATGATTCTACCTTTAATTCCATACATCCTTTGCTATTTGTTTCATAGATATTTTCCCCCAAATCGAACAACAGACGAACATATTTTATTTTAATTCGAATATTTCATGTTTTTGCTGAATACATTTCGATTATTGATTTAAAGATTATACTGAACACCCAGTAAAGGTGGGCGGGTCACGGACAGTATACAATAATAAAACATCAAAGTAACAATATATCACAGAATTTCCCACGTCTCTCTATTTGTATATATGAAAATGGGTGTATGCATTTATGAAATCGCTAAAACCCCTCACCGTCTGATCGGTTTCCATGGAAATCATACACACACATATATTTCACTACTAAGAAGCTTATAATACCATCCTCTAATCAGTAGGTGGCGCGTAGATGGTTGTGTTATTGACTACTTGTAATGCCAAATGATGTCTGCCGAGATAGCAAGTATTGTATATTTGTTTTGGAATTATTTGATATTAATTAAAATATGATATGCATAGAGGCATCGCTAGCCTATACCGCAAAAGAGAAAGCCGATCTTCTGGACTCTCTCTTTGCATACAACTCTATCGTCGATTCCAGTGGATGCTCACCGCTGATCATTACGCGGCAGAACCGATTTTTACAAAGTCAGTCCGGGAAGCTCTTACTCCCTGGACATTTATAAGTCGAGTGGGCCTGACGGGATACCACCAATTGTGCTCAAGACATGTGCTTCAGAGTTGACACCAGTGTTAAGGAGTCTTTTTCGGCTCACTTACTCTAATGTCGTTGTCCCGAACTGCTGGAAGCCAGCCTTAGTACACCCGATTCCTAAAATTGGGACCGCTCAGATCCGTCCAACTATAGGTCGATTGCTATCACCTCCTTGTTCTTCAAGATAATGGAATCCATTATATACCGCAAACTTTTGAACTTAAAGGATCATCAACTGATCAGTGACTGTCAGTCAGTACCGTTTCCGTCGGGGTCTGTTTATTATTTGCTGTGCGGTGGATAAATAAAATTTTCTTTATTTCTCTCCTTTGGCGTTTCTCTTCGTTTCCCAGTATCGGAATTCTTGAAGTTGACATTTCGTGTGTCGTTCAGTTCCTTGGACATCTGGAGAACAAGGCCAAATTGGCCTCCAAAAAGCTTGGTGTGCTCAGTAAAGCGAGACAGTATTACACCATTGTCTTAAACTCTATAAAGCTCAAATTCTATGTATTTTTTAAAGTTTGGTTTGGTGGAAACCTCAGAAAATAATAGTGTTTGTAGTGTAAAATATTCCACTGATGCGGTGTTTGTGAGTAACAAGTTCTTGCACTTATCATAGGTATGAAACGATGATAGCTCAGTTTGTTGTGTGTACGGACCCCACGTCAAGGGACGTGAGTTCGAATCCACCTACAATGAAATTGGGCTGTCGGTGAAGGAAAATATCGTGATGAAACCTTATCATGGTGGTAGGGCTTGTTTTAATGTCCGCCTGGCTAGCTACCACACTCAAATTCAAAATTATAATTTAATTAGTTATATTTTAATTAGTATGACTTCATCATTATTCATTCAAATAAGATTGATCTTAAAAACTACGCCAGGAATCTATCGATAGGTACTTTCGATTTTTTCTGTCGACATCGTGAATCACTTCTTTCAATCTTATTTATTGTCGATTAGGCTATGCCAGTGGTCGGCAAACTATCTATACCAAAATTCAATCTAACCTATTCAACGATTTGGGCGTGAAAGCGTAACAAACAGACAAACAAACTCACTTTCGAATTTATAATATTAGTATGATTATAAAGAGGAAAAGTTTGAACGCGCCAACGTTAGAAACTACTAATCGAATTTAAAAAAAAAAACCTTTTTGCATTTTATAAAGCTATCATTAAAGAAGTTTTTTAGGCTATCTAACAACACGCTAAAAAAATTACAACGGGCAAAAATGATTACATTAAATGCCTAAGTTACACGCGAACGAAGCTAGTTTATATGTAGACACTAACTAACCTCGCAAACATGGTTCTATGCTCTCTAGTATTCAAATATACACAGCCCCACTCATTACGTTCAGAGATACAGCCACTTGTCGGGATAAAAACTATTCACGTTGGACGAAGCACCACACATTTCCATATTCCATTGAAATCGGTTGAGCGGTCCCGAGATAAGCCTGGACGAACATCGTAACAAGGCAAATTGGAATATGTACAAACAGAGTTGGTACCACTTCAATGTTATTATATTTATCCAATTGAGTGTTCAAGCGTTGTAGCACTGGAATTGTACTGAGCCGAGGGTTGGCAGGTTTTTTTATACAATACAGGTGTAGCGTTATGTCCACAATCTCAGTTGATGTTAAATAACGATATCATCAACAGAGCCACCTTCGCTTCGATCCCAGGGATTGCGAAAATAAGTTTTTATCATTATTTAGAAAGTATTTATATACGTATGTATTTTTATGATTAATGACTAAGATTTTAATTTGAAGGGTATAATGATCAGTTGTATCTGGGTGTTACATATATAGATATATGTATAAATAGTGGGATATTTCTATATTCATAATAGAAGCTCTGGTAACTTTGGAACTAATGAAATAGTGCAAAAGGCGTCTAATCTACTAAAATGGCGGACGGTGTAACTTTCGACTATCAATTATATAGAAGGATATTAAGCAATTTGTATTATTTAGTCTCAGTTTCTTGACCAAACTTTTTATGTTTAGTCTTAGGTGTAAAATTGTGTCTCCATTATTATAGAATTTTTTCATAGTTATATTATCAATATTTGAAGAGATAGGTGTATTTGTAATTACGGATTTGCAGGCAACTGGTTTTTATACCATTATGAACTTGACTATATTTTAAATGAACTTTACTATAGTAAAACGTTGTTAAGTACCTGAATGACGACAATATTAAAAATCTCAAGAGCTATATATAATTAACTAGCTATGCCCGGGAGTTTGTTCGAGTGGAACTAAAAATTATTATATGTTTTGCTCTTTTTTATAACTTTTTTCAATACAGTTTGGCTCTTGTCGGTAATAGCGTGATGTTATATAGCCGGAAGCTGTGCAAATGATTCCTATATTAAATACAAAAATATTTTTTTCAATCCGACTGTTAGTTCCTAACATTAATGCGTTCAAACCAACAAAGAAACTTTTTCGCGTTATAATACTAATATAGATACGAGGCGAGGCAAGTCGCCAACAAATCCAAGTTAATTTACGTTACAATGTCTTTTTTAAATAACACCAACCGAATCTTTTGCATGGTAATAACAGCAAAAAATTTAAGGTCAAGTTGATTGCAATCGTTATTGGATTGACGCTGCGACCTCACCACAGTTCAGCGGGTCAATTCTTTTGTTTATCATAAAAAATGATAACATTAAAAAGTGAGAGGTGATTTAAATACCACCGTTACGTTAATAAACGAAAAACAATGTATAAATCTGCACTTCGTGTGTACATTTTTTTTATTGATAACTTCGTGACAACCGTAGCCGATAATGGAAATGGAAAATATGAATAAAAAAAAATTGTCAGCTCGCTTATCCGAATTTCATTCGTAAATGGATTGGCAGATTTTATTAAGCTTTGTATAAACACGGGGAAGTGCAAATACGTTAATTTTGTAACTTAAAAATTTTTGAGTGAATGAATTTGATTTCCCAATGATAGTTTTGAAGCGATGATGGCTTTATAGTAGGTAGCGTGTACGGACACCACGTTTTTGGACTTGAGTTCGAAACGCGGCATCGTTACAATGTATGTAATCGTATGCAAAAAAGTATAATTTTGAGATTTAGAATAAAATAGAAGTTTATACTTGACAATGTTCTGGTTATTGCACGTATGATGTTTTGTGTTTTTAGCCACTACACTTCACCGTATAATGGATAGCTCAGTTGGCAGCGAGGACGGACGCCGCCTCAATGGACTTGAGTTTGAATGCCTGCAATGAGTCTCAGCTTTCGATGAAGGAAAATAGCGTTATGACACTATAACATGGTAATAGGGCTTATTCTAATATTCACCTGCTTAGCTACCACCCTAATGTTGAAAATCTGCCGCCAAATACATATAAGTGTGTTCTGGCATTTGCAATTGAGAGCTAGTTCCTCCACATCTCGGGCTGCATCGTCGCTTAACATCAGGTGACATTGTGCCCATAAAGTATAAAAAAATTATCGTGAAAAATAGTGTACTTTTTTATTATTTGATTTTGATGAAATTGCGTAAACGGAACATATAATTTTATTACTTAAGAATTATTATGAGTGCTTTTACTTTCACTCATAAGACTTGTTTAATAAAGAAAAAATCAATACAAAATTACATATAATTGTTGTTTAAAATAAATAATTCATTTATTAAATCTCATGAAATGACAATTAAAATATTTTTTATTTGAGGAGCAATCGCGTCAAATGTACGTATCGTATTGATATGGGCCCTTGATCATTCGATGCGGAATGATTTGTAGATGGTTTAGGAATACTCACTATTAGAATTATAATGAACCTTTATCATTTTATTCCTGTCACTTTTATGAATATATTTCCCACTATAAACAAAAACGGGCATTTTCTCGTAATATGTTATTCGCCGGACGAAACGGGCGGGAAGGGTAGCGACTGTATATAAAATTCTTATATTAATATAGTTTTTGTTGTTGTTGTAATATAGTGTGGTTGTTATTTTACGCCTATTAAATATGTTTATAAAGTCTTTCACACTTGTCATTGGAGAAAATGCATGCAGATGTCGTAATTAAAAAAAATAAAATAAATACGATGACAAGGTGAGTAATTGTACAGATTTATTTAATACTTGTTGTATTCGGCGAGCGTAACAATGCCACGGAATGAAAAAAAAAATGTACAGTTGTTTATTTTTTACGCCCTGAACCTTCACGGTCGTCTACAAACTCACCAAAGTTTCATTCCGTTTGGATGAATGGTTTAGGAATTCGGTTTGGACAAACGTAAAAAGAGTATACATTTTTATTTATCGAGACTAGCCGATCTGTGTGATTATTTCGCACACTATCGGAATCAAACACCAAATAATACCTAATAATAATTATTAACACAATCTCATTTGATATTAAGTGACGATGTCACCCAAGTTTTTTTTATATAGTCAAGGCTTAGCATTATGGCCAGAACCTCACCTGATCTTAAAAGACGATAGGGCCCAAGTTGGCAAACACGCTAAACCTGTGGAAAGAATGGTTTTCAAGTGTAACTGCCGGAACACACTTATATATATTTGAGAGCAGCTTTTCAACTCGAAGGCGATATATAGCCAGACTGGCTTTAAAAAAAACCCTATACCACTATGCGATAGTTTTATTATAATTTTCCTTCACACAATCTGAAGTTCCTTACAGGGAATCAAAATCACATCCATTGGATGCGGCGTCCGTACAAGTAACCACTGAGTTATCATTGCATAATATAAATGGTGTCAGGCGTTTGATCTCTTTAAGATTGAGTATACAGAATGCAGTAACATCTGCAAGGTTGAATTCTGAGACTAGGTCGAGACCGTCACGTAGATAGATGCATACAACACATTATAATAACATTATATTATTGAACAACAAAATAGAAAATTGCATGGGGTCGAAAAGGTCCCTCTCTCAGCATGAGGCTGCAGGCTTACAATCAGAAGCATTGCAGCGCTGCTATTCTGACAAGGCCTCGTGGTACGTACACTCCCCGCACGTCCGGTTTATCACACATTGATAATTACAGTAATAACAATACGTGCTATAAAACGTACTATAATATGTGATATAGCAAAAATGCGCTATATAAATATAATATCATACTAATATTATAAATGCGAAAGTGAGTTTGTCTGTTACACTTTCACGCCTAAACCGGTGAGTCGATAATGATAAATTTTGGTGCACATATAGCTGGGACCCTGGAGACGGACAACGAATATAGGCTAATTTGAGAAACTTATAAAAAGTGGGGTAAAGAGACGAATAAACTCTGTATGAAACTTTTTATTCCGTTGTCCGATTTGTTTGACAAAATCAATATTAACGCAAAATAGCGAAGCAAAATAACGTGCTCTATGTAGTAGAAAGCTTATTAGTTGAGTACAATAATTAAAAATCTGACTGAATTAGCTTAAATGTAGTCTCACAATTAGCTCAGTGTTTAATTCAGTGCGATTCTTACGATAACAATAAAGTATTTTTAAAATTTTGCTTCAAAGCTAATAGAACATGACGATGAGACATTACGTGATATATCATTCCAGCACTTAGTGGCTGCGTTTCTAAAAAAAGCATCTCGAAAACGGAATTCGGTATTAACGTTTCGTCAGACGAACATCAGTACAATATATGAATAAAGATTTAAATAGTCTTCATATTGATCAGTTTAACAACAATCACACTTGACGTTATGTGATAATGTACGTTCTTAACACTCTAAACATAGTAGAACCTGCCGGAACATATCTGTGCGTGCTTTGCGACGTATTCCTTTATTTGTATATCATAGACTAGTTTTGACCGCGACTTGGTTCGCGTGGAACTAAAAATTAATTAATATTTTTTGCCCGTTATTGCAACTTTTTTGAATACAGCATTACTCCTATTGGTGGTAGCGTGATGTTATCGAAGCATTATGGCGAACTTAATGTGTGTTTGAACTACAAAATGGTAGAATGTTTTTTTTTTTAATATAGCTATTTTTTTTTAATAGTGTATACGTTTAGCTTTAGGGTCACAATCCCACCTGTTGTTAAGTGACGACGTGGTTCAAGCTGGTGGACACGCTAAGCCTAGTGGAGAGGATGGCCCTCAAGTGCAAATGCCGGAACAAACCTATAGGTATTTGGCAATTGATTTGAATTGAAAGGTCTCCTACCATGCTCTCGTTTTATCACAATGTTTTCCTTTACCGAAAGCTCAACCTCACTGACGCCACATCCGTAGACTACCACAGAGCTAACCTTGCTTTCAAATTACTAGCACTTACCAGTCAAGTCTCACATAACTCTTTCAGCCAGGCTTGAGTGACATCTGTAAATGGATTTACCTACAGAGAGAGTAGTACACGAAAAGATCAGAAGTTTTAGGATAACACTTCGTACGATCTGTTTAAAATTTGCGTATAAAACGAATATTACTATGAGGTCGTCATGAAATACGTTCACAATTATGGGCGGGACGGGGTGTCGTTTACTGTAACAAAATGTGACATGGGGAGACGAGCGGTGTAAAAAAAATGTGACGTTCGCAGCTCATAAAACAATATTGTAAATGTAACCTGTTATTACAGATATTTATTAAAGTTTTGGGACTACGCTATAACAATAAATAAATACTACAAGCTACTAAATGACCTGAACAGAAATGGCTACGTGGTAAATTTATACGCGGTCGAAGTAAGAGCGAGAGCAATACCAACCAACGTTATCTCTCTATAATCTTCTAAAAGATCTTGACCGGTCTCAGACTGGAGTAACTTCTACACTAGAATGTGCCCTAAAGCTGTGCTAGTAGTCTCTTACCAAATTTGGGCAGGGAGAGAAACACGAGTAGTGAAGGTGAGCATTGACGTGCGTCGGAGCCCCTTAAGCCTTCAGCCGTATCATAAGTCTTGGAAACAGCTGTGAGTTTCCCTTCCTGCCACACGATGGATGCGGCACCCGCACGGTTAATCCATTGTTTGGTAAGAAGTTCGTCTCTCTTACAAACAATAAAAATTTAAAAATATTGTGTTTTATGTAGATACTAATAGATATTATTTGCCATATATCATTTACTTCTATTATTTGTGACGTAATATTGATCAAAAGGTCGCAGAAAGTGTGTCATCGTGTGACAAAGGTGGGGATCCAAAAAAATACAATTTTCTGTGAAGTATTTTATGAACAGCCCCTATGTCACATTTCGTGAAAACGATGACGCTTTTCGGCACGAACTATCCTTTTTAATTATAGCACGATTGATAAAAACCAACGCGTGTGGTGCGGTAGACTAATGATATGATTAATAGGCAATAAAACTTCCTGTTCTCTGATGCTCGGGGACAAGTTTTGCGATAAACGTCTACATAGCTCTTCAACTTAAAGCTATGAATCAACAAGTGTCACCGGGCGCTACCGTCTACAGATATAATAAAACTGTAACGGGACCAAACATTTACATACAATTATTTTCTCAACTATAGTTAAATTTATCGGTATTGAGGTCAAATATATAAATATATATAAATTTTTAAGTAGTTGTATGTAACAACCTGTTTGTACGAGATATCACTCTTAAACTAAAACTATAAGCTGTATTTAATTTCTCACATAGTGTTTTTTATACCATTTATAGGGTTTAGTGCTATGGTGAAAATCTTACCTGATGTTAAGTGACAATGTGGCCCAAAATGGTGGACATGCTAAGCCTAGTGGAGGGACTGGATACACATATGGATACTATGGTTTCACCACGAAAGCTCGAGCTCATTGCAGGGATTCGGACTGACGCCTATTGACATGGCGTACGTACACACTACCAACTGAGTTATCAACGTGTCAGAAGATTAATTATAAAAATAAATAATGTGTAAATAAAAAAGGGGGGTTATTTATATGTAATCACTAAGCTTCATGACCGGTAGGCTGATTTTTTTGTATAGAGTCGGTTTCTATTTATCTTATTTAGAACAGTATAGATGACGCTGTGGGCGAGTTATGAACTGCTGGAAAAGACATATCAAGGTCTATCGAGGCTGCTAGTGGATCATTTCTTTTAATATCTTAGATCCATCTTTCTAATGAGAAATGAAGAGAGGAAAGGAGTTTTTATTAGTAAGTAGTGACTGAGTTGCTACCACCATGCATATAGTAATAAGCCAGTCACAGTGACTTTATGTTTGCTGCGTTTCGAGATCCCCCAATGTATATCCTCTAGCAAATGGTATGTGGCTCGACAAATCAACGAAGAACGTCGATGAATTACTAACCTCTCCACAGTCACAATTACTTTAATATTAAAGTAGAATTTCTATAACTCGAACCTCGATAAGTCGAAATCCTCAGTAAGTCGTTAAAAAATGCCACTCGCTTCCGCTGAACCTCTATATACGCGCTATATACCTCTATATAATCTCGAATTATTTAGAAATGGTAACTCGAAAAAAAAATTATATCACTCCGAGTTATTGTTACTATTTATTTATACTCTATAACTGGAATTTCAAAAAGCAGACACAGTTAGTCGTAGTTAGTAAAATATATTGATGTCTCGACATAATACCACATTCGGTATACAACTAAAAAATATACTTAGAAATCGCGCGTTTCAAAGTCGAAATTTCTGCAATTAAATCCTTTGTATCTCGAACTTCTTGTTAAGTTGAAAACTCATTAAAAATAAATTTTTAGATTTTCCCTTGCCATTTGTGGTAAAGATATTCCAATGTATTTATTTATTTATCACCAGCGTTTACCTGCGGCTTCGCTCGCGTTAATATTGATTTTGTCAAACAAATCGGATAACGCAATAAAAAGTTTCATACAAAGTTTGTCCCTCTCTTTACTCTACTTCCTATAAGTCTTTCGAAAGAAAAAGTAGCCTATCACCGTCTCCAGGTTCTCATCTATATCTATACCAAAATTCTTCATAATTAATTCGGCGGTTTTGGCGTGAAAGTGTAACAAACAAACTACTGGCAAAACGACGACAAAGCAGGTCGGCATGACAGTAGCGACTGGCGATGAATTGTCGTTCTCTCGATGGTCGCTGCTGTTTTTGGACTGTAATATACTTAACATTAAGTAAATAAAAAATCAGCTCAGCTAAAATAAAAAAAGGACTCACTTTCGCATTTATAATATTAGTAAAGATAAGGAAGTAGGAATATTTGGAAACTTTAGAAGTTATTCAGGAGGTCGAGCTAATTTGAAACCCGACATTATTATATAACCCACGTGTATATCCTCAAACACTAGAATGTTTTGTCAAATTTTAAAACTTTACCTTTATGTTACACAGTCACCTTATTAATCTACCTCTCCCTACAATATTTTTCGCCCACGTTTCTTTTTTCAGCCTTTATTAAGTACGATAAACTCTGACGGATGAAAACCATCTCTTCTTTTTCTTATTTTGGCACCGTAAAACCAATTCCGAGAGGCACTGTTTTGTTTCAATACAAATTACAATACAATTATGAAAGTGTATACAAGTTACAATTGTGAAAAGTAATTTGAATTAGGGGTTGTTTAAGAGGATCACTTGACTTAATGAGTCTCTTAAAGGGAGAAAGAGTTTGTGAAAATAGGCGTTACCTTTTTTTATTAACGTGGTGTTAAAAATCTTTTTCTTTCCGGACTTCCTCATAGCAACGCGTAAACCCGGGCTTACACCAAGGCGTGAGATGCACGTGCCAACAATCATCGAGTGATGACCACCCAACACCATTCACTAAAAAGCGCCGCGATGACATTTCTACGTCCCGTTTTGCTAGATATCAGGGAGAGTGCCTATATTTCTTCATACAAGTGGAACGTAGACTAGGAAAAGAACAGTCTTCATTCACTGTAGGACAGGTGCAGTCTAGTCATTCCGCTCTAAGGCAAAGTCAGTACAATCCTTTAGTATAGGAGATTAGTTCGGGCTCTTAATCTGTGTCATAACATCTACTTAGTATACGATCCTATTAAGGATAAGTTGGTACCACAGGTTCTTTCACGTCACCGGCTACAGCCCAAGCCGAGGCTCGGGCACTTCATGGCTCCCTTGTGTTCGTTGTATCGGGCTGAGCACCTTCGTACTCGCCCCCAAAGCTCGATGAAGCTATGAAAACCCTTAACACTAACAGCATATAACCATTCGAAAAACAAAGGTAAAGAACAGTCTTAATCATGTTACTATAAAGGGAACAAATTTTATGTCACTTTAAAATTAACTTTACAGTTGGTCCTAAACAAAGACAGCCATTACTGATTTACGATACTTTCTTCTCCTGTTCCCAAGTCATTTGGGGTCGTCGCAGTACGTTTTCTTCTTCCATAAATCTCTATCAGCCACCAAATCTTTATTCACTCCCTTTTGTTTCATCTCATTCCTTACACACTCTATTCAGTTTTTCTTGGGCTTCTTCTTCCTTTTCATCCTTCAATATTCATATTCATTACTTCTCTCACCATACGCTTTTCCTCTATTCTCATGGCATGTCCAAATCAAGATAAACCTTTCAACTTGCGTATCACTGGCGGCACATTCAAACTCCCCTCAAATAGTCATTCTTGACTTCATCCATTTTAGTAACACTACACATCCATCTCAATATTCGCATTTCTGGTGCATGCAATCGACACTCATCCCACTTCTTACTTGCCCAGCACTCTGATCCATAGAATATAATTAGCGATACATCACCGAATGATATTATTTAAGCTGCTTAAGCTTTTGTACAGTGCCAAAGTAATTATATACCGAAATTAAAATACCATACGAATATTATACATGCGAAATTATGTTTGTTTGTTTGTTACGCTTTCACGCCTAAATCGGTGAATCGATTATGATGAATTTTGGTATAGAGATAAATGGGACCTTGGAAATTGTGTTAAGATACTTTTTCTCCCAAAAAATTTATTGGAAGTGGAGTAAAGAGAGGTATAAACTCTGTGTGAATATCTTTGATGCATAGTCCGATTTGTTTGACAAAATCGATATCATGCTTATAGGGTAAACGTTACTACTATAATATAAGTCATAAGACGTATACACATGCACGAGTATTCATTATTTTTAATTAGTTACTTCTAACAATCAGAAGTATTAATTGTAAATATTTTTAATTAGTTACATCTGGCAATCAGAAGTATGAATTATAAATGTTATTATGAAATTATTCCCATTTTTTTTTATTAACACCATAAATGACGTATTTATACTGATCCCAGAAAACTAAATCACGTCTGAATTTAGCATATAATATCAATTTAATTATTTTTATGTAAACGATGAATATCAACTTTATATGATTTCACATATGCATTCTCAATAGTCGTCATAAAATTTGAATTTTCCTACATACAAAATAGCATTTCATATATAACTATATAAAACAAACATTTCAAAATTGGTATGTAATCATTTTATAATATAACTTCAAGCAACTATTTCTATCGTTCCGGCATAATAATTGTTATAATGAAAATGTAACATTTATATCAATCTACACCACATATGTGGAACAACCATTATTTAAAAAAATATGTATCATGATTAATTAATGATAGAAGGAAGTGTGTGTGCGTGTGTGTGTATATATATGAGTGTGTGAACTCTTACGAACGACTAGAGTTTACGTCTACTCTAAATGGAAGATGCGCAAGGTACGTTGCGCATAAAAACGTACCGCTTTTTCATACTTTATAGGTACAAGCTCATCTGATGTTAAGTGACGATATGGCCTAAAGTGGTAGACACGCTGATCCTAGTGGAGGGACTGGGTTTCAAGTGCAACTGCCGGAACACACCTACAGGTATTTGGAACGAGAATATCAACTTGAGGATGTAGCTGGCCAGTTGGGCATTAGAAAAAGGGCTGCGACAATGCCATGGTTTCCTCACGATGTTCTCTCACTGAAAGCTTAGACTCACTGCAGGTGGATTCAAGCTCACGTCCATTGGTGCGGCATCCGTACACACTACCAACTGAGACATCATATATTAATTTAACTCCCCATAATAATTTCCATATCGGGACTCATATATCTTGATTTTTAGGGAGTACACTTCAAAAACTGTAGTTTTTTTATCGACTTTTACTTTTACGTGAATACTGAATGAACCCTGACGTCATCCTTTCGTTATTGTTTCTGCTTCGTACGCGTTGCACAATTTTAAGAGCAACCGTACGCTGTTCCTTATATTTAACTAGAATTTACGTGCGACTTTGCTCGCGTTAACATTGATTTTGTCAAACATATCTAAAATTTTTATACAGAGTTTATCCCTCTCTTTACCTCACTTCCAATACATTTTCACCGCCTCCAGTTACCCATCTATCTCTATACCGATCATCATAATCGATTCAGCGGTTTAGGCATATGAATTCTGAGTAAAACCCAGTGAAAGAAGTTTGCCCGACATGATGCATTTAAATACGCGACTCGCTTTTATATCAAGCATCATCTTCAATCCATCAATGTATACTCCATTAATAAGAATACAACTAGAATTCAATTAATAATATAGTATTTCTATAAAACCTCTCATACTCGGATCTTTCTCAAGTATTATCGATTCGGTTATTATTAAGTTACCTATTATTTTCTTTAATCATCAAAGAAGTGTGACAAATTAATTAGGTCATTAGTAGGAACTCTCTATGAAATCACTTTATAATGCAAATTCAAATGCAATAGGTTCATGTGAAATCGATACTGAATTAAGGAACGCAGCAGGCGAATATGAATCTTATGTTTGAGCTCCTAAAGTGCATATTTACATAACATTTAGTATAATCATTAATCCGTAACATGTTCACGTTCCTTGTACTTACAATGGAATGTAAAGTATTAATCTTGAGTATAATAGAATCATATCAGTCTCCATTTCTATATTTCATGTGTATTTTGTAACTACACACAGTTACAAACACAGTTTTAAGCGATTAGAGTTACAGTACTAAAAAAGGTTAACTTGTTTCTGACAAGTCAGAAATAACTTTAGCAATTATAATAAACAACAATCAATGACAATATTACGACATCAAAAGTTACAGGTTCTGTGTTAACACGCAAGAGTGGTTAATCTAATTGAATAACCAATAAACAAAAGCACGGTGTTGTATGTGATAAAGGTCGATACACGAAGAGACCCTCGGTTCATTGACACGAGCGTTCAACGTAACACGTAGCGCCATCTCTTATCACTTGAACAGTAATAACAATTTCATTAGTAACAAGCTAGCTACTCACGTGAAAAGTCTGCTATCGGTTTACGAGACACGTCTGCAATATTTTTACAATGGCACATACTACGTGTAAGAGTATTCGCATTTGTTGATAAACAATGTGCGGCACATGCAAATCGCGTTAAAAACACAATCCTTAACAAGGGCCCGAGACGGACTGCCCGCGCGCCAGAGATCCCTTTCGTGCCTAGGGCTGACGTTCGGCAGGGCCGCACATTGGCTGCGATGGCGGCCAATGGCGTCGCTCACAGCGCTCCTTTGCCACTGGCCGAAGCGTCACACGGAAAAAGCGGTGGGGAAAATGATCTAAGCGGCCGACGAATTCGCCTACGCCGGTTAAATCTTCTCTCGCCATTCGTTTTAAACGTAAATCAGTGTGCGAGGCCACACCGCTACGTACGAAAATACCAATAGCTTGTATCGGACGTCGAAGAGACGAACTTCGTCTTGTACGAATCCAATTATCATTGCTATTAGCGATCCGCCGTCAGACAAATTAGCTCCACTTTGCATACTTAGGTACCCGTAACGAGACATTTCTTTCGAGATATAGTAAAATTAAATAAATTTAACTACGTAGAAACTCCGCTTATGGTATACCTGTTTGAAAATATATTTTTAAATGCGTAACCAGGTAGGCGAGTATAATGTGTCTGCAACGAATGAGTGCTTAGTCGACTAAGCATAACAATGACTTCACACCGACGTGTTGAATTACACAACCACACATGAATTTATGGGAACGAGATAGATGACCATTTAGTATTTTAACATGTAAACACTATATCGAGTGATATCTGCAGGAGTTCTATCTATATGTATGTAGAAAACTTCCAGACACTCATCAATATCTCTAAAACTATACACTCGCTAGAATTAATATTCGGCATGCATCCTTTAGAATTATAGACAGAAATCATGAGCAGCTGATTTAAAAGAAAAAACGGGAACAAAGTTTGTGGAACAATAACGGCAGTATCGTCACTTAAGATCAGGTAAGATTATGGCCATAACGCTAAACCTTAACTATTAAAAAAAAACTAGCTAGTATTTAATTTACTCGGCTTTCGTAGTGATGAAAGCTCAGTTAGTAGTGTGAACGGACGCCGCGTCAATGGAAGTGAGTTCCAATCTCTACAATAAGCCTGAACTTTCGGTGAAGGAAAACATCGTGAAGAAATTATAGCATAGTGGTGGGAAATCAACTAAATACATAAAAATACATACTTAGATAGGTAAATAGCTATAAACTTACAGTGAAATTTAATGACATCGTAACGCAGAAAGATAGTCAAAATTTGAAGAGAAATATCATACTGTAACTAGAGCTTATTATTCTTAAAAATTTTAATCGTTCCAATATTTTCGTTTGTTTGTAGGTGCTTATAATAAATAGTGTCACGCAAATATAAAAGGTTAGTTGCTGTTTAATATTAGCGTTTTAATATATACTTTAGATAAATACCGGATAATAAGGCCTGCGTTTTAAACAACAGCCTTATATTAGCTAACATAAAACAAAATACCCTTTCACTTTAAAACGTATGAAATACAATATGTTTTTTTTACAACTATTACTTAAAGCTATTAATGCATCATCTGTAGCACTATATATAATTTATCCAAAAGAAACCAAACCACTCTTTATAAAGATATAATTATTGTAGGTAAAATTAGGTCAGCTGATCTATACCCATTACAAAACCGAGACTAGTCTGTCCATTAATCTGTCTATACGTCTCTTCCATTGTCCGCATATCACGCTGAAACTACAAGATAAACTTCGCTGAAATTTGACTCGACGATAATCGATATTTATACTCAAACATAAAGGATATTATAAAGTGGAAAAGTTTGTTTGCTTGAACGAGCTAGTCTTAGAAACCATCAGTCGAATTTCAAAGATTCTTTTTGTATTTGATAATGCAATCAGTGAGGAGGATTTACGCAGTGCAGGAACTCTGTAATAGCATATAATATGAATATGTTATTCTTATCATTTGTGGAGTGTAAGTTGTACCGAATACCATCTGAGTTACCCAAACTAACTCCACCGACACGCGGTGTATTCTGCCGAGTAACCGATAAGGTTCTGACGATTACTGGCTCCATCTTTCGTTTTGGTCATAACGGTCAACCATATAATCCCTGATCCGTCATAGCTTGGTGGCAAGGTTATTGCCCGACTGATTAGTGACCACCTTCCGGTAAAGACGGCCGAAAAAATAAAGGTTCATAACCAATGAGCCTTTGTGTTCAGGCATAGTGAACTAGGACCAGCCATTTCCGACAAGGTCAGCAACATGGCGTTTAACAGCCCTGGTGTTCCAGCTGTCCATAGATGACGGTAACCATTTATTATCAGATGGGCCGTCTGCCTGCTTGCTGCCCATTAGCATAACAAAACATCAAATACGTACCATTCCAATGGTTGTCTTTCTTACTTGTAAATATTAACTTTCTTGGTATTATTTTTCACCATTTATGCTCGCGCTTCGTGCGAGTGTAACATGTAATTGTTTAATAATTTTTGCCCGTTTTTGTACCTTTTTTAAATATAGCTTTACTCCTATTGATGGTAGCGTGATGTTAAATGGCCTAACGCCTTCCTTAATGATTACTCTATCAAATAAAAAAAAGTTTTTTGTTAATCCGACTGGTAGTTCCTATGATCTGCACGTGGCAACAAACACAAGTTTTCCTCTCCATAATATCAAAATAGATACATACCTATTACATATTTTGTGCTAAACGATGTCACTGTTACTAGGCGATATACTCGGTACGCGCGACTAGAAGCGTAAAAACTATCCCTGGTCTCTAGCAGTATGGGTGATTGAGGGTCACCGTGATGTCCCTTAGAAGATACTTATAACTTAAGGAGTCGCTTCTCTCATACCTTGTGTAGCGTATTACGATAGCAAGTACTTGACTTTACATTTTACCACGAAAACTAAAAGTAAAGGTAAGCACATATCAGTCAGACATTATGTACAACAAAACATTGCATTTATAATAATTTGATTTGGCTTCATACGGTAGAGAAAAATCTGTAATAGGAACACTTATACTTATCGTAATAATACCAGAGGTACAGAGTCGAAATATAAGTATGAAATTTCCACAAAATATAGCCAATTCAAGTCCGCAGAAATGAACTTATTACTAGTATTACTTCAGTAATACACCAATGAAATAATAATCCTCGTACTTGATGAATCTTATTCTTGTCCTTATTTTACCTAAGAGAGCTCCCCACAACAGGTTTTACTTTTCCGTGCTTCTCTGTCAGCTGTCATCTGATTATTCATACATTTATACACACAGCATTCCTCGCACAATCTATGCGTACTTCCTTAGATCTTACTTTATACTTGTCACTCATGTAGCTAGTATATGTGTTTTATCCCCCTTCATAACATGATCATTACTCTAACACCTAATAGGTACTGCTTAACTTCCTTCCCACTGGTAATATTTCAGACTTCCCCCGATTTATTTATTTCGTCTCCTCTACCCATTTATGGTGGACATTATTTCGTACAGAACTGTAATAATTTAATGCAATAAGCAATATGAGACATAAAATCTAACAGTATTTTTTAAACCAGGCGCTGAAAGTATTTAGGTATATAATTACTGTGAATTTCGCTTTATTTAGGTATTTCTTGATTACATTGTAATATTTGAATTTTATGGGTGCAACCTTTCAGTTTAAATTTTATTATGTACAGTTTTTTCTCGTGGATTTAAAGCGAAACGTATTTTTATGTTAATAAATTATACTGCAGTACCTAATTCACTCTACACTGCAGTAATTTAGTAATGTAACAGAATATAGTTTTACATAGGATTAAATTGTACGGATAATAATAAAAACTCGAAATTATTTGATTTTCGAATGTAATTTCTGTGACGTTAAAGACTACTAAAATAATTTGGTGATTAAAAACTTCAACTGTCCTATATAGTTGGGACTTCAATCGCTTACTCGCGTTACCATTCTCGTTAAATAAAAACTCATTAGAAACAGACTAAAAATGCGTATTTTTTAATATCTGGCTAGCTACCACTCTTAACTTGAAAAGTTGTTGCCAACTACCTATAGGGGTGTTCCAGCAAATGTATTAAAGAGCCAGTACGTCTTCCTTAACTTGTCCACCATCTTAGACCACATCGTCACTTAATGTGAAGTATAATTGTAACCTAAACATATAAACTATACAAAACAAGGCACAAACGATGAACTACGATTGTCTTTGGAAATTACTCAACTACAATACATTTTATTACTCAATTAAAAGTCTGATTTTTTTATAATAATTTATTTATTATTCTAATATTTTTCCTGACATATATGTGAAGGTTCCTTGCGACAAGCTTTAGATCTACATGTAAGGCGGTGTCGCTATTCTGTCTCTAGAAGATGAACCTTCCTCAGAGTCGCAAACGCACTTCATCTTCCTCCTCTCCGCAGTAACGACGGCCTCGTCCGCGGTGTGGTTCATCTCCCACCATAACGCACCGCCGAGGACGTTTCGAAAGTACGGTGGTACGCTGCCTTCCCAAAGTAAGTACCTAGTGTGAACAGATCTAATCTAACAAACCTATTTCTTTCGATTGGTCATATAAAGCGATCATAACTCAGTTTGTAGTGTGTACGGACGCCGCGTCAAGAGATGTGAGTTCGAATGACCTACAATGAGCTTGAACTTCCGGTGAAAGAAACCATCATGATAAACCATACCATGGTGATAGGGCTTTTTCTATTGCCCGCCTGGCTAGCTACCGCCCTCAAGTTGAAAATCTGACGGCAAATATCTATAGGTGTGTTCCGGCAGTTGTACTTGAGAGCCAATCCCTCCACTAGGCTGAGCTTGTCCACCGTCTTAGGACACGTCGTCACTTAATACCAGATGAGATTGTGGTCATAATACTAAAACCTTAAATGTAAAAAAAAAAACGCTGATAGCTTAAAGGATTTTTACAGCTTCACCGAGCTTCGGGGACGAGTGCGGTAGGCACTCAAGCCGAGGGGCGAAGAGCGTAAGGGTGGCATGAAATGTCGAACCTTGGCTTGGGCTGTTGCCAAGGACGCGTGTAGATATGCTATGCTAAGCGGCTAACCTACTCAGTTACAGCACAGGTTAATAATGTCAAAAACTCATAAAGTGATGCCTATCAATGGTTTTTGCAAATTTTGTTTTAGACATGTATTATAAACTTTACAGGTCACGAATATAACTGAAGCTAATTCTTCTCTGCCTGTCTAAATTTAAGGAGAAATAAAATTAGATGATTTTAAAAAATAATTTTAGACAGGACGCTTATATCATTCGCCAATTAACGGGCTATGAAAATTGTCAACAAAACTTAACTAGAAATGACAGAAACAAGAATAATTATCGCGTAATAAACACTTACTAGTTAGTACATAAGACTTAAGAAGACTTAAGAATGACTTCAGGTTCTACGCTCAGTGCCTTAACATTTATTAAAAATTTTGAAACGGTCTCAACCTCAATATAAATGTATATGTCGCAGCCAACTAGCTTAATTAGCCGTTCAATCAACAGCCTACAATATACAATACCAAATATTACCAGAACTCCCTACTTATAATATGACCGCTACATACTCCGCCTACGAGTTATTTATTTATAATCTATCATTATTGAAAGTTGCACGGTCCGCTAGTTGAACGGCGCTGTTTGGTAAAGAGGCTAGGCTGTTGACTGAACAGTTAATTAGGCTAATTGGCTGCGACATATACATTTATATTGAGGTTGAGGCCGTTTCAAAATTTTTAGCAAATGTTAAGGTATTCAGCGTTATACCAAAAGTCACTCTTAAGTCAGCTATTGTAAATAATCGTTTAAGAATGTAGAATCTTTATAATTCTTTTTGTCATTTTGTGTTTGTAACGCCTTTTTTGTTGACTAAATTTGTCATAGTTTACAGGACTATTGATATGATGATGGGGTCCCACATGAACACTGGAATAAATTCTAACGTTATAACATACCATTAAACATCATAAAACTCAACTATATTTTTCACCTGATTTTAAGTGACAATGTGGCCCAAGATGGTGGACACACTAAACCTAATGGAGAGGCTGGCTCTTAAGTGCAACTGCCTGAATACACCTATATTTATTTGGCTGCAGATTTTCAACTTGAGGGTGGTAGCTAGTCAGGCGGGGAACAGAAAAAGTCCACCATAATATAGTTTCTTCGCCATGTGTTTATTCTACTGAAAGCTCAAGTTCATAGCAGGGATTCCAACTCACATTCATTGACGCTGCGTCCATGCACACTTACCCAGGGCTTTCATTATAAACATCCCATATTTTTTACACTCATAGAAATTTCTTACCTGAAGCGTAATTACGATACTGTATTCTTTTATGAAATGCGAAGGTTCGAATGAGGAAGAAACATAGTCGCCTATAACATGTCCACGGTTCACTTTGCTTGAACAAATGAGAAAAACTGAGGACCTCATTATAGTACTCATGGTAATAACCCAGTCATAGTGACTCGCTTGTATGTATACTGTTCCTTCTACTTTTGTAATTGTAACTACCCAGACCGCACTCATATTTCGCAACAAAGTAAACAAAACGCAACACATATAAACAATACTTTTGCTGTCTGTGTTTGTTTCATTCAGTACAAAGGCGTATTATATTTCGCTGCGAAATTCCCGGGGAATAAAATCAATACTGAAACAAGAACTATGTCCGATAGAAACTGTTTATTGCCACGGTTTACAGGAAAAATGTTACTAAGAATTATGATGGATCCAATCAACTGTCGTTTAAAAATATTATGTAATTAAATCATTGTACTTTTTGTCACTGCAAACTTAATAAAACATGACTTGGAAGAGAGCATTGGTACAAAGAAATTAGAGGCATGTAATTAAAATGGTTTTCATACGACAACCTTGATTACGTATTCCGGGATCGAAAAACGTCACAATATTTGAAAACTCGCCTTTTTAAACAGTGTGTCGTGCCAACAATGACGTATGGCGCCGAAACAGAGACACTCAAAGGAAACTATGCACACAATGAGGGCTGCAGAGCGAACCATGGAGCGTGTCATGTTAGGCATCACCTTGAGTGATAGACTTAAAAATAGGGATATCCGAAAAAACACTATGTGCAGGACATCGGTATTCATATTGCTCAACTCAAATGGCGTTGCGCAGGCCACTTAGCCAGATGTAGTGTTGGTAGGTGGAGTAGATTCCTGACAGAGTGGTGGCCGAGAGACGGCAATCGAAGCAAGATGTGCCGACGATATGACGATATAATTAGTCTTGAGGGAAAACCTGGGAAAGACTGGCACAGAAGGGAAAATAATGGCGTAAAAGGGAGGCTTATGCCCTGCAATGGGTTGAAAAGAGGTGTCCGTCCAATATGACGACTTTTTGGCTTGTTATCAATCATTACTTGTCGCGTCATAAAGTCTATATCTATATTATTATCATAAGTATAATTACAATCTTACTCTGTGCTATTATTTATGAAGAGGTAAAACTATGAATATGTTAGTAAATTATTATATTTTAGGGGTCTATTCTTCAACTCTGTACACTATATTTATTATTGTAACGATAACCAATTAATATCACGCTCTTTTTTAAAA
Organism: Actias luna; assembly: GCA_039707435.1. Lineage (NCBI taxonomy): Eukaryota > Metazoa > Arthropoda > Insecta > Lepidoptera > Saturniidae > Actias > Actias luna. Next base: position 17,127,908 of record JAZHAC010000001.1, on the reverse strand, counting down.
CTATTGAAGATCATTCACATAATCATAATGTTGAGAGTAATTGATTCCCAAAGAAACTATTCGATTATAATTCTCAAAAACTATTGATAATACCGATTTATCTCGGTTATATTTTCGGCCTTTTTCTCGCTGACGTGGTGTAAAACACCGTTTTCGGACTTCCTCGTTGCATAGCGTACACGCACTATCCGGCCAGACCGACCACTACACGAGTCAAGGCGGAAAGCGTGTGGAGAATCATTTTCACAGCACATTTCAATTTCTCGTATTGCTAGAGATACGAAACAGCTTTCGCACTTCTCATTTCTGCCGGGATAGTCTAGTTTACCTAACAGTTTCGGTCATCCTTTTTTTATAGTCTATAGGTTCAGCGTTATGGCTATAATCTCAACTTATGCTAAGTGATGATGTAGCTCAAGCTGGTAAACACTCTAAACCTGTGAAGCGACTGACTCGTAAATACAACTGCCAGAAAACACCTATAGATATCTGGCGACAGATTTTCAACTTGAGAATGGTAGTTAGCCAGGTGGGCATTAGAAAAAGCTCTACCACTGAGCTATTATCGCTTCAACTATAATCTGCAGTCTATCTATAAATTCAAAATTTAAAAATATGATTTATATACTCACTGGTAAAACTTCTCTTCTTTGTGTTCTTCCGCTCGGCGATGCCAATATCTCTTCAACTTGTCACTGGTTTTATTGATTTCTTCTATCTCTTTAATCATATTTTCGCGCTCTTCCTCGTGCGCTTTCAACTTATAAAAACTATCTGTTAAGGAAAATCAATTTGTTGTTGTTCACTTAAGATCAGATGAGAAAATGGTCATAACGCTAAGCCTTAACTATAAAAAAAGTAGCGTGTTCTGATTCCGTTTCGTAATGTTAGAACCTTATGGTGAAACTGATGTTTCCGTGAGGAAAGGCATTATGATAAACTCTGTTTTGGGGTCATAAAAGTATTACGTAATGCAATTTGAGGCAAGGGGTTCTTGTAAAATGTTACACGGGCGGGAGGGGGATTGGAACAACGCGTTACGTAGCATTGTTCATTTTTAAATAAATAAAAAAAGAGACAATTAAAATTTCCCAAGTTCGCAAATCTTTTCGTTTATGTTTTACGGCGAATCACTATACTATATGTACTCGCATTGCCAAAGATTAAAAGGTAAAAAAGATATTTGAAAAGTTTATTAGTAAAAAAGGTAAAAGAGAATTATGACTTTTTAGGTAAAAATGCTCACTTGGGTGTTACATAACGTTTGAAAATAGGGTGTTGGAGAGGTTACAGAAAAATGTTGCGGTACGTTACATGGAGGCCAGGGAAGGTCCAAAACCTTCAAAAATTGCGTTACGTAATACTTGAACGGCCCATTTGCTGCTAGGATATATTCCAATATCAGCCTTACTAGCTTACCAAGCACCTATGTTACAAAAGTTACACTAGAGTTAGTCCATTTACCAACTACATTGTCAACAAGATTGTGACTAAAACGGTACAAAGAACAAAAGTCATTGTTTTATATATTCGCCTTTCATCAGTTTAAACTTTTTTAATAAGTTCTATACAGGTTACCTTCTTCCAGTTCTCCTTCGACGGAAGCTTCACTGTCAGCGGGTCTCGGTTTTGTCGTTATGGATGCCTTAGCACGACTTTGTACGTCTTCTTCCAAACGAACTTTTAAATTGTGGTATATTCTACACAATGCACAGTATATTATTAGTTTAAATATACAATTTGGTATTGTCGTAAAAACTAATTATGATAATCGCGAAACAAATATCAATCGAGAGCTGGGATTATTACATTAAACTGCAAAGATAAAGATTTTAAGCATCAATGCCTTCATTAAATATACACAGTAATCGATATCTCAGTCATTAATGACGTTATATACTGTATATCTATTACCATTCCTTGGAGATATTACATTGAACAGTTAAGGCTATAATGGACATTGTTCCACATATATCGATCTTTTTAAATCTACAGTCAATTTTCCCAAATACTCTAAAGCTTTATTAGACAAAATCTGCGGTGAGAAGTAAGAACAGCTTAATGCCCAGCAATGCAACAGATCCTTGGTGTTTACACATTTGGTAAACGCTTGCAGCCATGGTTCATCAGGGATATGCAAGTGTTTACCACAAAATCAACTTGGCGATGACTGAGAGGCTTTACGATTAGGTGAAGCCATGACAGCTACTTCTGAGAAGGCCTCGGAGCAATATGAAAGCGGTTTTCGAAGTCTGACATGTAACGGAAAAACGCAGGGACAACGTAAGAATTTTAGTGGATAATACCTGGCCAGCAGTCCCACACACTCCACTTGTAGCCTGCCCAGGCAAACGCTAAAGGGAAAAACGTAAGTAGATTGTATAATACTTAGAAATTCAGCGATGGTGCCGTTTATCATCACTTCTCCATAATTACTTAAACTGTAATAAATTACAAAATAAGAATGAAACCTATGTGCCACAGCTTGTATGATTTCATCAGCATGACGTTCTTCATTAGACCTGGGGTCTAAAATAGGAATTTTCAGTATAGTTTCACTGTCAGATTCCATAGTATGCCTGTATCGCAGTATAGCACTCAGTAACTCCTTCGCTCCTTTTAGTTCATCTCTTTCACTTTCCTTCCATTGTTGCTCTAAAATCCTGTAAATAGAACGGATTATAATATACAACAGTATATTCGAATACATTTCAAGTGAAACAAGAGAAAATACAACAGTCCACTAAGTATAAAAGGATGCTTTTATTGCAGTGACCTCAATATAAAAGCTCTGGGTAGTCTAGGTGGCAGAACATTATCTGGTTTGATGGGTTTGGGCTCGAATCTTTCATACGGTCGCATCCAATGGTAAAAACCTTTGCCTGGATCTTTTTTTAAATCTTTGTAAGTAAGATATTTAGGTTTGCCAGCTAATGTTGAATCCATAAGCCACTTCTAAAAAAAATATAAACACAAGATAAATATAAAATAATAAAGAAATGGAAATGAAACGAAAGAATGAAGTATTGTTCCACACCTCGGATTCAGTAAGATGTATAGGAATTAGTAGAGAAACTAAATTGCGATGATCACCAAATGTATCATATTGACTAGTAGAGCACCAAGGTTGCCAGCGACAAGCCTGTACACATTCTTCTACTAAAGCCTTATGGACTAGTTCTGAACATGTCAACTCTCTGAAATAAATTATAATATTCCGTTATACTCGTCCTTGTAATACCAATAACGAGAACATACGCAACGTTGTTTACCTTCTGAGAACGAAGTATCTGCTACTTTTTGCCATGTACTTTTCTCTACATTTTCCGTGAGACATTACGGAACTTTCTGATTTCCCATCTGGAACCTTATCTTGATTATCACTTTGTATATCGGGATTAATGATTTCATCCTCTTGAAATAATACAGTAGAAGATGGTTCATCGATAACATTAATAATTCCTTCATCATTAATGATAATCTTCTTGCAAAACGAATCTTTCATTTTCATCCAGTATTGTTGTTTGTTGGCGATATTGCTTATCTCATTAGGTTTAATCTTTATATCACATACAGTGCTTGAATGGCATTCGGGGCAGGCTTCATAATTTATCAACAAGTTTTCCCCTTCAAATTTAGCCGATGTTATAGGATCTAGCTTTATTTCATAATTATTATTTGTGTCAATAATGACCGAAATATTATTTGGCGAGTCTATTGATATTTTTTCACTAATTTTGTTAATAGTAACTGTAGTGAAATTAGCATGTTCAATGGAGTACACCATTTTAATGGAAACGTAACCATCCGTCCTTTCTTTATTAATAAACTCATCGTCTAATTTTTTTTGCATAGAATTGAGTGAACTACGGCTATTTGTTTGTATATATCCTGTGTAACTTTTTTGTGACAAGGAATATTTCGATTTCATGGTATCTGCTTCCATAAAATCCATACTTAGCATGTCATAACATTTTTTCTCCTCTTCTGTCCATTCAGGGAATATTTCTTCATCAACTATAAAGAAACTTGTTATAATTCTAGTTCCATTTGGAAATGTCACAATTTGCAATCCATCTTTGTTAAGTAGAATACTTGTTCCATCCATTCTTCTAGAGAATATTTCACCTAAACAATAATCAGTTGCAGTGCGAATGAGTAATTTTTCAATATAGAATAAATTATCATTTATCCATTTTTGATGAAGCCCGTTGTTATCAATACTTTCGAACTCTTCAATAATTAAATCATATTCTGGTACTTTTTCTTCTAAATCCATGTTTCCTTCAGAGAAAGCATTTTTAGAGGACTTTGATGATGTTTTACTTGATTTTCTTTCTTTCCCAGTTTTATCTTTGCCCTTTGATTTTTTACTTTTATCAGAATTCGTCTCGCTTTGAAAATCTTCCGGTGATCCGGCAGTAATAATTTTTTTCTGACATTTAGTAATTTTTACATAGGATCCATCTGGTTTCAGTACCTCTATATCACCAAAAGCTTTAAAAATAATTACTTCACCGTTTAATGTTATGCATCGCATCTCTTCATTAAGATTCGGTAAAGCATTCAGATAATACTGTTTGATATGTGAAATAACAGAAGAATTATATTCATGTACACTTTCAGTGATAAGACCATTGGGCCAAGTGATGCATAGAGAATGAAATGGTTTTGTTTCTAATATCTGGTGTATCCCAGAACTTAATTTAGTATGCTTTAATATGTTTTCTTTACGTTTGTTGTCTGTAAAGGATAATTTGGACATAGATAGCAATGGTACTTGATACGTTCTTTTTTGTATATTTATCATAATTTTATCTTTCGTAGTAATTCGAAATGATTCACAAATATCAAGGATTTCAGAAGAAACCTCATCACCTAAGGCTTTATGAACCCAAAATTCATTATGACAGTTCCCCAGCACTACGTTTAAAACTATATATTCCACATTCGATGGTATTATTAATGTATAGCTAGTGGTCACTCTGGTTCCATCTTTAGAAAAATATATTGCATCCTTTCCGAATACTTCAACCCGTCGATCGCCTAAATCGTAACCTAAAAATGGCATTTTAGTACCTATGATCGAAGTTATTGAGCTTGGAGCCGTCGTCATAAAAGACTGTCTTAATTTTTTTGGTGTAGATTGCGCTGGTGTTTTCGTCTTTTTACTACTCTTCGAATCAGCATTCGTGGATGACGGCGATAATGTTGTTTTTTTAGGAGAAGCAATTTTAGCCTCCACTGAATCACACTTTGGTTCCTCTAACTGTGCAATTTCTTGATACTTTAAAGAACCCTCCATCAATAAATCAAAATTAACCTCAGCATCTCCTACACACGAATGAAGTGTCAAGGGATCGATAAAGTCTTTGGATATGGATTCTGATTTTAATGCAGCATTTTGATCGTAAATTTTTTCTTCGTTTTGTATCCAGTCATAATTTTCTTGCAAAACGAAATCGTAAAAGTCTTGTAAACACAATGGTGTAGACAAATGACAACGCCATTGTTCACGCGCTATGCCGTCTTTGTCGTGACTATTAAAAAACATCAATAAAAAACAATCAGTTACTTCACAATACTTGTAATCTACACAATTATACTTATTAAAGGCATCAAGAATCATTTGAAATGCACATATTCCATTAAAGTCTTCAAAATATTCGAAGTCATCAATAAAATGATTGACAGGTTTTTCATTGGCTATTTCTGTAGCGGATACAAGTTCACTAATATCTGGACAGTCAAATAAAAATTGTATACGTTGTTCTTCATAATCGTCGTTATATGATACATTAGAAAGATTTTCACACTTTGTCATAGAAGGATAAGAAGTTGAGAGAGAGCTATTATATTGAAATAAGGAGGAATATTTAGAAAGAGGTTCAGCAAGAATAGTTCGCTTTAGATAAGTTTTTTTAAAATCGGATATTGTAGTGGACTGAATGTGGCGTTTTTTAAGTGAACTTCTGTTGTTATACAATTTGCGAAATGCCAAAATATGGATTAATCTATATAATTCGGCGGTTTCTACATCTTCTCTATCAAAACAGGATAGAAGGACATTGACATGAAAATTGATTTTTGCTTTAAGTTCACCATTCGGCGGTTTTTGGCTATTCCACAATTTATGTAAAGGTATACCAAAAAGTGTAGACCAAACAATATTATCTAAATTTATGTTACCCAGATGAAAAGTATTATATTTTGCGAAGTCGCCATAATGAATAATAGTGGGGTCCTTGTAATTTTCGTAGTCTTCGCCTTGTGTGACTCGATATGATTTTTTATTTTCCTCTGAATTGCAAAGCTTATTGAAAACCTCCTTTACAAATTGCATACCTCTTTTAATTTTGTCATCACTAATATGAGATTGGTTCATAGTTAATGCTGTCGACAAAGAAGATCTACTACTTTTTTCATCAACAGCTTGTCTTTTACATACAGTTTGCAATATAGCGTCTAGAACAGAATATATTGTGACACATTCTAATGGTAAGTCATCTATTTGTTGATGATATTGTTTATTAATATATAAATCCTCTGTCGGGTCTGGTATATTGATAATGTCCATATTATAGAGGTAATGGGAATGTTGTCGGGTTAAGTCCTGTATGTCGTACATGAGAAAACATAACTCATCATATATCTTATCAGGATTCCCAGATAACGTTTCATTGTCCCAATATGGAGGTGAAAATACCACAAATACCGTGTTTTTAAAAATATCTGCTGTATCTTTTTGAATTCGTAACTGTTGCATATTTTCCCAAAATTTGATGGATTTATCAGTTAAAATTTCAGTTTGACTTTGTCCCCTCTTTGTGGATTTAAATAAGCTTGATGGGGCTTTAATGGATGTGGGGTCAATTCTAACCTGTATAATTGCTCTCAAAGGCACACCGATTTTCAAAAGGTGACCAGAAAGTAAGGGTTCTAAAAATCCTGTTAAAGCTACATAAAGATTTGGTCCATCTGTTGGAAAGTCATCCACATAAATCTTATCTCGCCATTCTTCACCTCTTACTCTAAGTTGTGTATTGTATTTTTTGCCTTTATCTGGTTCAGGAAGAATAGTGGATAAGTCGACTTCTCCTTTCTTTCCTTTTTTTGAAGGTGGAATAATATCAGGCTCAGGTTGAGAAACATTGACTGTTCCTTTCACTTCTAGCATATCAATCATAGTTGCAGATTCCCTCCGCATACCTTCTCTCACTTGTAGTCTTTGTCGTTTAATAAAAATATATTCTTCTTTCATTTTTATAATTAAGTGTTTTATTATAAGTGCTAAAACATCTGGAGGTATGTCCTGTTTGAGTTTAAGATAATTTTGTCCCTCTTCAAAAACCCGAAAGTTGTCATCTTTAACTTTTTTCTCACCACCGAGCTGGTTAATCATAAAGATAGTCTCCGTTTTACAAATATTTTTAATAATAAATCTTCTTTCCTCAGCAGCAAAGTTTTCGAATTTATTTAAATAGATTCTGTCTTGATCACTGCCAGCAGCTTCTATAAGTATAACCTTTGCTTTCCAGTTTTCTTCATCTAAAGGGTAATCTTCTATAAGACTTCGCCAACAATTTTCGTCAACAACTTCTTTTCCTTTCTTAGGTCCCATTTTATCAAGAACAATTCTTATATCAGGGCTTACGTTATACAAATGCTCTATAAAATGTATAAAACATGAATGTCATCTAATGCCAAATTCATACCTAATTATAACCTATTTTTTAAGTTTATTTTTAATTGTGAAGTGAACATTTATTTTCTGCCTGCTTTGGTGGTAAAAATTTATAAACAAGAAAACATATCAATAGTAATATTATAAAGTTCCCCTTTAAAATATACGAATATTATAAAGAGGAGAGTTTGTATTTTTTTTTTTGTACCGAATAAACTCAAGAACTACTGAACCGATTTTAAAAATTATTTTACCATTAGAATGCTACATTAACCCTGAGTAATGTTACTCTTGTTATATAGCCTATGTAGGCGATATAACATTTTGTTATGAAAATGATTAAATAAAATTTGTGTTCCATGAGGACTGAGTCACGGACACAGCTGTACTATATAAAATCGGTTTATACATAGAACACATACATTTGAGTATCAGTGGATATTTACCCCCATGAGCCTCTTCACACGCTCCTTTAGCTTTAACCTGAGCCTGCGTACTGTGTTTACGCAATACGTAAAAAAGTCAGTAAAGGGATCATTTTCACCATGGCACAAAAAAAAGGCCTGATCGCTACGCTCGATAGGGTGCGGAATTAATGCTAAAGCGGTATTTGATTTTTAGCTATGAAGGGTATTAAGGCCACCGACAACGGTTTGATACCTACTAGTAGTCACTTTTTTTTATCATTAACGTGGTGTTTAAAAACCTATCTTTATAGACTTCCTCATCGCAACGCGCAAACGTATCATAATAAAAAACCCACCGGTCGCATGTCCATTGTATATGTATCGAAAAGTACAAAAAACCACCCTCTAATTACGTATTAGCCAAGAACAAAGCGATTGCGAGATCAAAAGTCGATAAGTTCGAATATGTTTCCGTGTTGTTAAGATATTGAAATGAATAAAGTACAGATACTGATTATGAAACAAGTGTCCGAGTAGATTTTTGTATTCTTTGGCTAGTTAATTATACAGTTAACAAATTAGTCATCGACTTAGATAATACCCGCGACTTCGTTCGCGTGGCACTAAAAATTATTTATTTAGTAATTTTATTTTCGGTTTGTGTAAATTTTTTCAATACTGTTTTGGTTCTATTGGTAGTAGCCTGATGTTAGATACAAACTGGGCCGTCATCAATGATTTGCCTATCAAATATAAAAAACAAATTTAAAATCTTTCTGGTAGTTTCTAAGATTAGCGCGTTCAAACAAACAAACTTTTACGCTTTACAATTTTAATCAATAATGTAGATTATATTTCTTCAGTCCTTACGCTATGAAGATTCGTTTAGTTTCCAAAAACGTTTTTCTTTTCTTTTTGTAATATTTTGTATGTGCAAAGGATCACGTCCTTTGGAGGTGGACGATATTTGCTGTGAGACAGTTTTTACTACAGCGGCTAATACCGTGTATGATTTATCGTATTTTATATTTTTGTTCCAATAAACTGTTACATATTATATTATCAATATTATAAAGCGAAAAAAATGTTTCTTTGAACAGTTTCAACGTGCTAACCTTAGGAAACACCAGCCGGATTTCAAAAATTACGCTATATCCAATAAGGGCAACGATGTATTAAAAAAAGTTACAAACACGGGCAAAAATAATTATATAATTAGTAGTTCCACGTTAACGAAGTCGCAGACACATCTAGTATTATATATATGTCTAAAAACTGATTCCTGTAGTATTTTCCACACCCGCTTTAAACAAATGAATAAAACAAACAATCGACAGGATAGGAACGCAGTTAGTAAGTCGATCGGCGAGGACAGTAAACAATTTTCGATCAATGAGGTAATTTTCGAAGTATAAAACCAGAAGAATAACGGATAGTACCGGTACATATTATTTCTGTAATATTTTTCTGAAGTATTTTCAATATTTAGCTGTCACTAAAAGTATACGCGCATATGACCTACCAAGAAAAGTATATGTGCTATAACCTACCAAGAATACGAAATTGCATGATTAGATAGGATATGGTGTGTAATTTGTCAGCTATATTATGTTGCAATTGTTTTTTATTTTTACTTAATTTAAATAAAAAATATTTATTTTTAGAAACCATATACTTTTTTACATATAACCATATAACTACAATTTGTTCGTTTCTTTTATAATCTGTACTTTATAACCGCATCATTATTTATAGCATAAATTAAAAAACTACATCCAAATTTCGATTGAAAAAGTTTACAATTTAATTTTTTAAAGTGATTTATAATTTGGCTAAATTATAATATAAACTAAATTTTAAAACATGTTGATGATACCTGACTATTATATATCAGATATGCTGTACTATAGAACAGCCAAAAATAGAAATACCTAACTGTAAAATTTGTAACAATGGATTTAATCAGTTGGTTTTTAATGGATTTATAAAAGTAAACCAACAGTTATAATTACTTATATAATAATAACAATAGCGAATTTTCAACTGGACACAAATAACTAAAGTATTTAGTAAAAATAATGCGAATTCGAGTTTCGTCTTCGGTCACATTTATTCATTTCAAAATATCATACATTGTTTGACAGTGTTCTGTAAATATTAAAACTATCTTCTTTCTTCTACGTTTATTTCAGGCAAATGTTTTTCAATCCACTCCTTAATAAGGATCATCCCTCGTTTATTGATTGAATGTCCTAGTCTCTGCATGACGTGGAATTCACCTTGAACTCCCAATTCTTTCAGTTGATTGAAAGTTTCACGAGCCCACTCAATATCAACTAAATCGTCAGCTTCCCCATGAATTTGGATGAGTGGAGGAACTAAAAATATAACAGTGCATGTAATATAGTAAGAGAAAATTTAATTAATATTATAAATGTTGGTAAAACAGTAACATTTATTACAACATTGTTATAACCCTTTTCAACAGTTAATAACTCAACCCACAAAAATACACCTAATTTTATTCTTATGGTGATTGGTCAAATAGTTTTAGTGTTACAATATTCTCTTATTTATATTTCACTATTCATTTTTATATATAAATTGAGATTTCTTGTTGTTACTAAACATATTGGTTCATTGGCATGTTATTTTCTAGTATTTCTACAGTTTTAAATAAATAGCTTAGATTTCCAGTAAAATAGTCAGCTATTACACAGAGATTATTTCATCAAAATTTCTCCAGATTTTCCCCTCATTTTCTTTCATACAGTGGATAAACCCTACTGTTATATGTAATGAAAGAATTCTATATGCTAATCCATTAAATAAGGTACCACTGTGTCAGGTTTCTTCAATATCTCTTCAGTGATTTTTGAATAATGTGCATAAAGGGAAACAGAGAAAGATAAAAATTAAAAACTAAATAATGTTGCTTCATGTTGATAATAAAATATGGCCCATTTATAATTTAAAAAAATATTTAATGTCAGATATGCTGCGGTTGAATAAATGAGCCCATTATTTTTAAGAATTAATTAATGTAACACTTTAATTTCAAATTCATATAAGAAGTGTATTAAGAAAATTCCATTTTAAATAAAAGTTTATAATTTCAAAGGGACAGATTAGAATAACCAGCTAATTATTTATACATGCATATTCCAATAGGCTTTATCTTATGGCCACAAGGTTAGTAAACACCTTCAAGTTGATTGGCTGTCACCAAGGGCCCCTAAGCATGACCTGGCAGCAGTCCTTAATCACTTAATACGAAGGATTACTTGTAAAATCTATGAAGAGTAACAATTGAAAACTTTTTATTCAATTGTTGAGATAGATAACACAACTTACCTTGTACTTTAGAAATATTTTTTAATTCCCGATATACAATTGACTCTTTATTTAAGAAAGACCCAAATGCAAATACTCCAGCCACATTTTGATCCCATCTGTAAGCAGTATGTAGTGCTAAAGCACCACCCATTGAAAAACCACCTACAAATAAGTAACTTTTAGTAATATAATAATTTTATGTAATTATATTCTATGGCTTTTATGAATACAGGTGTCTAAATAAAAATGGTAACTTAACTTAGCCAGATTACCATAAAACTAATCCTAATCACTTCAGCGTTAAGCAATGTTTTTTCATCATATTATTTTCTTTATGGAAAGCTCAAATTTATGTACAACTTGAACCAATATTGGATAATTTATTGTCTGAATTTTGCACTACATACCACCTTCATCTACTTCTATTCTTATAATATAAAGTTCAAGGGATAATTATCATATTTCACACCATCACACACATAATTCTTAACTCTATCACCTGATAAGTACCTGGGTGACCAAACTTAGCTCAGTTTCTTTTTATTGTATATTTCTAAAAATATGTTTAAATGTACTTATTATAATGATCACACATCCACATTTTATAATATTACATACATACAAAATTATTATTTAAATTCAAAAACACAAATGTAATTTATATTTTTAGAAATATGAAAAAAAAATATAACTGCATTATTACTAAAAATTTAACTATAACATTTAAACCAAAACTCTTTTTAAATACAAAATTTGATTAGAATCTATATTTATATCTAGAATTCATATATATATAAATACAAGAATATATAAAATTCTCATGCAATAATGTTAGTTGCCATACTCCTCTGAAACAGATTGACTGATTTTTATGAAATTTTGATGTTTATTTAGTAGACCTAAGAATCAGTCATAATCTATTTTTCTTACCCCGAAGTGATAAGCATGGTCCACCTCAAAGTTTATATATTATTTTTTATATGATGTGGCACTAAAAACTACATACAACCCTAAATTTTCACCCTTCCATCCTCATACTCTCATTTTTTTAACAAATAAAGTAGTCCCTAGAAATTATGTATAAAACAGAACAATGTTTGCCAGGTCAGCTAGTATATATACAAGAATTGCTCACTTAACAGTATTAGATTAGATAAGTAAAAACAAACCCACAATAATCCTGTTACTTGGAATACCGGCGTCCAGTTCAAGTTTGATGAGGTTTTTAACTTCAATTTCAATATTACTTAAAGATTGTAGTTTCTCCGGCACATCGGGCGATATACCCACTCTGTCAAACCATACATTACTCATTTGACCCCATGCTGGAGTATAAGCTTGTAATGGAGCTGTTGGATATATAACTTTAATATGTGGGAAAGTAAAATCTTTGACCATTAATCTAACCCATTCTTTCATATCGGCTCCACTTGAACCTTAAAAAAAAATAGAACGCATTAAATTCTGATAAAACATACTATCTTCTAAACGAATGACACAACCATCTTGTGATATCTATTGTCTTCATACCGATAATTAACGTTAGTATATTTAAGGTTATGTCGGCAAAGATTTTGTAAATTTTTTGTTTGTCGACTTACCAGATCCATGGAAAAATATAACAGTAGCTGTTTGCTTAACACCAGTGTGTTTTGATAAATGTAGGGCTCCTAATCGAGACATACTCTTGTTTCAAATCGCAATTATAATAGAATAACACTCATGAAACAGGTTACAAAACATTGACCTATGCAAGTTTATATACTACAACAGTATCTATTTGACAATAGCTTACTGTCTTATCGCTTGTTAGTTTTTAGTCTGTCGAAAAAGGTTGTATAACGTAACTACTATACTTTAACAATTGTAAAAGTAAAGTAAATAAGTTAAGTATATTATTAATTTAAATCTGACTACAATACCTAAAATAAAATACTTAATTATTTGGTCATAATACGGATGTTTATTTGATCATACGTAGATAAACCCAAAATGTAATAAAGATACAATAGATTTTAATTCACATTGGATGAATTCTTGGGGGGCTACAACAGTCAGGAGGCTAAAACAATACGAAAGCAGTTTCTACGTTTCCAATAAGTTTACTCCGTCCTGTCAGTTTTATCAATACGACAGCTCATATATCATCAGCGTCCACTCTAGAGATTACGTCACCCCGGTCAAAAAGATAAATTGCCGCCCCTTACAAATATAGGTATATAACTTTCATTGTTCAGAGAAGTACCATATATCCATAGCATCGAATGTTCAAATCGTTTCGAGCAACGCTCTTTAGAAATGAGAATAATCTTAATGTATCTATATTACAAAAAAAAAAAAAATTGCAAACGAAGGGATTGATATCCCAAATTTTGTCTTTGTAGGTAAAATTTACCATATAAATTTTTCCAACCAAACGGCCACCGGGGCGCCTCCTCATTTTGGCGTCTCGGGCAGATGCCCGGCTTTGCCCCCCCCCCCTTGAGCGTGCCTTGCAAATATTCTCGATTTATCAAACTCATGCTTAGCACTCAGAGTCGGAAGTTCTGCGATAGACGCCCAATGACACTGAAGCGACAAACCACAGGAACAACCCGTACATATAAAAGATTGTTGGCAGTGTCACTCCATGGCATTTGATACGGTCTTTCAGCCTGAGCTACAACTGGGTGCTCAGCAACGCAATTAGCATAAAGCATTTATACGAAATGTATGATTTCTAATCATTCCAGAAAATAGCAGAAGTTAGTAAGCACGGGTCATGAAATATGAAGAGAACAAACTTAGAATAAAAGTTCCATTACTACGGATCTTGGGCTATAAATAAATGACCATAATTTGTTTAACTAAAATTAGTAATATCAATAAATAATATGAAAAGTACATAAGCGAAAGACCACTAACTGATCGTGGTATCTCCAAAACGGTACCAGACCTACTGCCTTAAAATTTGGCAGATGTTTCTTTTCCGGGATGGACAAAATTTGGAAAGAATTTTAAGATCAGGCGCGGTTAAACAAAAAAAAAAACGCAAATGAAGTCAGGGTCACCAGTTGTATGTCTAAATACTACATTATTGGAAATTACTTGAACTATTAGTAATATTATACATATGAAAGTTTGTTACGTTTTCACGCTTAAACCGTTTAACCTATTTCTATGAATTCCGGTAGAGATAAATTGGTCGTTATACAAAAATATAAATTACCTACCTTTTGTCGCAAAAATAAATATGAGTGAGTGAAGTAGGGGATACAAGTTAGTATGGGAAATCTATTATATTCTAAATTAGGGTTATTAAAATTGATATTAGATTAAGTGTTCTACGTGATAGAAAAAAAATAACTTTCAAGACGGTATAATAATGATTTTAATTTAAGTGATTTTAATTTAATTAAACTCCGCATATACGTAGTGGCGAGCGAGTATTAAATGAATTAAAAAGTAACGTCGATGAAAAATATATATTAATTACCATAATATCAATAAAAAACGTATAAAAAAAATATCAATAACATGTCATTTGCTTATTATAAAGAAAGCATCGTAATAATTTACATTTATTTTTCTTTTCATCTCCTAATTCATTAGTTTCATTGTTATACTGTTCACTATACTTTTTTTCATTATTATTTTTATCTAATAAAGCAATTGTTTTCTTAAGCAACATTTTTTCTTGTTCTTCAAAACTCAGTTTTCTTTGCTCCAGAGGTGGCTTCCAAATAAATTTATGCTTGTTATCGACATTATATTGTAATCGTATATTATTCGTTTTTAGAATTGATTCGATATTGCCTCCTACATCGTATTCATTAGGTGCAGGTGTATTATATTTAGGTGGTAGAAACCTTTTAGCTCTGAAAACTGGTCCACGGTGTACCGCTGGATAACATTTAGGCATCTGTATGTTGTAGCTGCAAGGGCCCGGAGTGTGTAATTTACCATACACTGGTATCCAATTATACCAGGGTTGAAAGCGGCCCTCTGATGAACTAAATGGAGCCATGTTTTGTAATCCAAGTGGTCTTTTTATTTGAGCGCTTGTTTGAGGCAAATCAGCTGGACTAGGCTCATTCAGACGTTTAACAAGTTTTTGCATTCTTACAGTTTTAGATCTAAATTCACATGTCGGTAATATACAGTTCCTCGTATCCTCATTAATACGATTTTTACTATTGATATTTTCCACTTTGACCTCTTCATCACTTCCTACTAGTTGCGTGCTTTTGAATCGTTTTGAATTGCTACCAAATGGTGCGGAAGAACATATCATTTGATTACAAAGTGTATACTTTGGATAGTATGAAGCTGGACTAGGCCCTTCTTCTTTTCGGGGACGAAATCTTAAAGCTTTAACTCCGAAGCAGCTTGGCTTAGGTAATTTTGCATGGCATAAATAACTAGACAACTCAAAGGGTTCGAAATCTCTTCGAATGCAATGATCGGCGGGTCCTGGTTTTGCGTCATATTTCTGTTTGGGAAATCTGTCACTTTTCTGGCCCAGATTTTTTAATTGGAAACCTTTTGGTAACTGTGGACTGTAATTTGCAGGACCAGGCCGATTTTCTAAAATATCTCTTTGCTGAACTATTTCAATAAAACGTAACTGCTTTGATGTTTGACGTCTGTAGGAACGTAATTTTTCTGAACAAATTTCATCTGTCGTTGGTTCTCTTATTAGAGTATAATGAGCAGGCCCAGGGTTAGTGTTTAAGGTTTTACTAGAACGTACAGAAGTCCATTTACTCCATTTACATCCTCTATAAAAAGAAGACGATTCATTTACATTAGTATCATAAAATGGTGGACTATCTTCCAGAATTGTATTTTGTTTTCTAATAATTCTACCATCCACTAAAACCTTAAAACTATGGTCAGTTTTAGACGGAGTTGATAAACCTTCACCAAGGTTCGATAGAGGTGGGTGGCCTTTATATAAGTGTCTTCGTATTTTTCCTTGACAAATTACTTTTTCTTTTTCTATTGTACATTCACATGGTTTTTCAATCCCACACTTACACAAGTGTTCATCTAAATCTGCTTTACTGAAGATCTCATATGAAAATCTTGGCCTCTTAGACATAAAACTGGTGCAATTGTGAATTTTTGGTGGGTAATCTCCATAATATAAAGTGTGTGTCCATATCTTTGTTCCAGATTGTGTATTGCGAGGAGTTTTAGAAAGAAAAGGTGCCTTACTATATTTTGATTTCGACTTTGGATTAATGAAACTGTTATACGCACCGGGATCAAGAAGTTTAAAATATTTAGGAGGTGGAGGAAACCGGTCTCCTAGGTTGAAAGCCATACTATATAAAATCAAATAAAATAAGCGCTATATGTAATTTTGACATTTGATAATTATTTGTAGACCAAACTTTTATATATTATTGTGCAACGATTGAAAGTTGTTGACTCGTGTCAGTTAATGTTGGTTTTTACTCACAATAACCCTACCACAGAGGTAATTTTGTTTGTTCTAACCTATTGAGCAATCCGTTTATAAGATTAAATAAAGTTATGGTACAATATACTGAGTAAGTAAATAATAATCCTTTTCTTGTCTCTTATATTTTACATTTAGTTGCTATTTAAATACTTTAATTCTTAGAGTTAGTCTCTAGTGGTGGTCAATAAACGTATGTGCACAACAGGCACAGGATTATTTTTTCCTCAATAATCTAAACTTAGTGTGATCTTATTTATATACCACGTTTTTAATGATATTGTTACAGATATAAGCTACAAATGTTTGGTCGTTGTGCATGTACATATGTATGAAACATTTAAAAATAAATCCCATCGGTGTTAAAAGTAAAGTAAAATTAAACTAATAAGACTATAAAAAAATAACTTATAATGCTCTGTTATATCAAGTATTAAATAAAAATAATTGAATTTACTTTTGAAGTCAAGCGAAAGTAATTTTGTCTAAGTTTACGGGTTGGGTAGAAAAAGTTACTAACAAATTAAATATTTTATTCATACTTAACGGCCGGCAACACACGTGCGATTCCTCTGGTATTGTGGGTGTTCATGGGCAGTGATGATCACACATCAGGTGAACCGCTTGCTCGTTTGCCCCTTAATCAATAAAAAAATGATTTAAATGTAATGTATGCATAAGGGATAATTCATGGATAGAGATAATTATTATATTTTAACTTTGACAGTTATGTGAATTTTGTTTAATTACAAAATAAAACTCTATACAAATAAATTACCGACAAATGCTTTTGCGCTATGGATTAAAGAAAGAATATTAATGTTTACCTGTTGATAGGAACACCCAAGTAGGCTGTATGGTCTGAGTACCCTTGCATTTTCCTCATAAAGGAAAACTAAAACAAAATATGTCTACTGTCAATTTGTTTTGATAAATTAATTGAATCTCTTTGGACAGAATAGAATTTTGAATGAGCGTAGTGTTTGTTAGAATAACAAATGAAGAAATGCGAAAAATATTTTCAAACCTGCAAATTGTAAAATAATTGTGATAATAAAATTTACTGACTTTGTCTAATATTATGCTACCAAACCAGTGTGAATGTAGAATAGTATTAATGCGAGTTTTTATATGAAGTGTGTGTGAAATTTAATGATGTAATAAATTTATAAGTGCGATAATTGGCATCAAAATGTGGGAAATATATAGTGTTTTTTTTATAATGTTAATGGAGGTCACCGCTTTAAAGGGTGATGAAGTTCAGCCTCCGCAGGGGAATTCGACATGCAATTCAACTGCCTCTGAACGTGTGCATTATGAGTTTAATACAGATATAGTGAATAGTGAACATATCATTAGTTATAAAGGATATTTCGTCAAGTCAGCCAGGGAGAATTATATCAGTGCTGCATTAAAAAATGCTGGGGTTAGTATGAAAAGATTTTGTCACATGAGTTTTTGACATTCCTTTCATCTGAAAGATATAGGCAATTTTTTTTTGTTTGTATAAATTTTAATCGTTATTTATTCTGTGTGCATGTTGTATATAAATTACATGGAGTGCATAATCAGGTGCATAGTACAATCTTTTCATGCCATTGTGGCACATTAAAATTCCATGAACTAATTCTGACTTTTTTAATTTAGCTAATACTGTGTTTGATTCTTGTTTGTGTCCCAGCAACAGCTCAAGCTAAAGTTTGGTGACACCCTGCACAAGTTGCAAGTGCACAATGTCTGGTGAACCTGTGAACACCTTATGGCTAACAGTGATGGTCCTTTTGATAAAAAGAACCATAGCCAGGATTAAAAAAAAAGTTTTTATTTCATTGTTAGGTATATAATATGTAATGAATAAACGAAACACAAATGGGATTAACAGACATACTATGTCCCTACACAAACACTCACAACTTAGGCTATTCCCATAACACTTGCTTGTGAGTATTATAGTAATTATTTCAAGTGAAATGGAGTACAGGTATTCTAGCAGATGGGATTAATGGTTGTCATGTGGAAAGGCTATTGGTAGGTTTCATGCATGTTGCCTCCAGAAGGCCACAGATGGCCATGGAGTTTTTGTGGGAGTTCTCAGAGGCTAGCACCGGGTTAGTCCCACATACTGAATACACATATAACATACTGAATACAGTTCATTCATCCTTAATCAAAATAGTATTTTATTATAATATATAGTGCAGGTGTCATTGTTTTGTAAAATAAGTAAGTGTGGCATAGCATATTTTACAATCTGTTTCAATCTTATACTTGCAAAATGTTTCCCATACTTTATAATTCCATTTATGACTGTTATACTACAGAACAATGGTTATATGTCAAAGCTGTTTTTATCTATATTACCTCTCTAAATAGTTTTTATCTATATTACCTCTCTAAATAGTTTTTTTTTTTGTTCAGAAATGCTTTTAGGCATCCCCTCTCTGATTGGCTGGGAGGGGTATGTGGAACTCAACTGGCGAAAGACTAGCCAGTAATACCTACTAAAACCCCACAGTGTTCTTTGCTGGTAATGTAAAGTTTGGTGTAGCTGTCAAAGCCCTTAAGGCTAAGAGCATATATCAGTTAGAAAAAAAGAGTTGCTTATAACCCCTCCAAAATCACTCCTCTGATTCTAAAGATTGTTTAACTTAATGTTATTAATACTTATTAGTATACAAAATAAAATATACAATTATATATGATATTAAAGTAGCTGGTAGTATGTTCTTTGTTTGAATTTTTTGAATATGTCTAATGATTTATCACATCTTACAGAAAGAATAGTGTAGTTAGAAACATTGTAGATTATATTAAATCAAGTTTTATGAGGTTCTTATATTGTGTTGCGTTTCCTGTTGGAACTCTTCATTTTCTATTGAAATTGATCAGAATAGAGTCACAGAGTGATACTGCTTGTTAGTAAATAATTTAAATTGACATGATCTTGATACTGACAACAGAAGCAAACAAAAAGGGCAATACACTAAATAGACACTGCACTTAAGCACAATTCACTGAACATTAATACTTATATTTTTTGTTTTTCTTAATGAACTTATACTAGAAGTGGCTACAAATCACTACTGCTATTGATTCTTTTTGCTATTGCAAATTCAACATAATCTTAACCACCAAATAAAAATAAAACTTTACGTTTGGTTAGTATCCATTTTCTGTGCATTGTCTTAACTGAACTGTGTTTAAGTGAACTGTTTATTTGATGAATTGACTGAATAGCATTGTACTTATATAGAACCTCCGATTTTACATTTCAGCAGTATGTTAATTGAATGTATGTGTGTTTATATTTAATATAATTCAGTTAATGTATAATATTAACTTTTAGGTTTCCAACTGGACAATACTGACACGGAACAATCCCGCTAATGAATACCCTAGCGATTTTGATGTGGTCATGATTGGCGAGGAAGGGCGGCGAGCGCTGGACGCATTACGCGACCATCCGGCTGTTCGTCGCGTAACCGCCCAGAGGCAAGTTATGCGAACTATCAAATACGTGCGTGAGGTTTGTGAATTGTTTGTTAATTATATTTTGCTATTTCACAAAAATTTACAAGAAAAGGATAACACATTACTCAAACAACTTGGCAAGAGATTTAATGAAAAAAAAAAACTAAGAGAAATCTATTTTTATTCCTTACAAGTTTAGGGCTATGACTACAATCTCACCTGATGTTAAGTGAAGATGTGGCCTAAGATGGTGGACACGCTAACCCTAGTGGATGGACTGGTTCTCAAGTGCAACTGCCGGAACAGGTACGTATTTGGCGTCAGATTCTCAACTTCAAGGTAGCAGCTAGCACGATGTTTTCATTCACCGGAAGCTCAGGCTCATTGCAAGTGGATTCGATCTCGCGTCTATAACTCAATAACATAACATAATGTACATAACTCGTAGATTTAAACGGAAAATGCCCCAAGGCATACATATATACTAACAAATCAATGTACGATGGGACATAGGTCGCATACCGCCGATGCCAATTTTTCTAGTAATTTAACTACGTAGATTACTTCCGTTGATGATTTCATTTTATGCTAAATTCGTTGGTGATCTAAGATAGTTATCAATGAATCACACTCAAGCACAGTATTAGTAATTAGCTGATATTTTTCCAGCAAGTAGTTGTCGATTTAAAAATAACCAGCACTGATAATAAAGATTGTTGGCAGAAAGTAATCCATTGCCGTGTTATTTCTTCGCGATAGCGATTGTCGCGAAACAACGTTGCTAGGATCACAGACAGGCCCGGATTTTTCTATAGGGTAACTAGGCTTCAGCCTAGGAATTCAAGATCAAGAGGGCCCAAGATTCAAGTTGTTACCAAAATTATACTGTTTTAAAAACAGTGAACACTAAAACACTCGACCTGAAATAAAAAGCGATGATAGCTCAGTCGGTAGAATGTACGGACGCAGCGTCAAGGGACGCAATTTCGAAAACATCCACTTACAATGAGCTAAAGCTTTCGGTGAAGGAAAAACATCGTGAGGAAACAGCATGGTGGTGGGGTTTTATAGAATGCCCGCCTGGTGAGCTAGCACCCTCGTGTCGAAAATCTGTCGCCAAATACCTATAGGTGTGTTCCGGCAGTTGCACTTGAGAGTCAGTACCTCCGCTACGCTTAACGTGTCCACCATCTTCGTCTACATCACACTTAACATCAGGTGAGATTGTGGCCACAACGCTAAACCTTAACTATAAAAAAATTAAAATTTACCTGTGATAAGTTATGATGAATACAAACATTTTATTCTGCATTTTTTAACGATTGCTTTTTTATTCATAAATTATATTTGCTTCGGAAAATAAAGCGTGTTGTGACACGATTAAATTAGGAATAAATCAGCGATGCAGGTTAAACCTGTCACTTCCTTCCACACAACCTGCGGCCAATAGCTTTGCCGAATATTCGTTATGGCATCTCTAATATTGACTGAACATTATGGTTTTATTTGAATTAAGTTTTTATTATCATGTATACCCTTTTTTCAGGACGACTGCGGAGGTACAGGCTGCTTATATTCGGGATGGAGAAACCATAAAGCTCGTAAAATGCACTTTTTTAGAAAACCTGCTGAGGTAAATAAATCTATGTTAATATTACTTAGCGGAAAAGTTTGTTTCAACGTGCCAATACTAGGAACTGCAGTCGGATTTCAAAAATTAATTTTATATTTGATAGAGCAGTCATCGAAGAAGGCTGTAGGGTATTTAATATCACGCTACCACCAATAAAAGCAAATCTGAGTATAAAAAAGTTACAAAAACGGGCAAAAATGATTAAATAATTTGTAGTTCCACGCGAATTAAGTTGCAGGTGCAGCTAGTTATAATAATTTAATTTAGAGAGAGTGGGAGGTAGAATACACAGTTCAACAATCCAATAATAATTAATGTAATCAATTTTGGGTTGCTCTGATAATTTTTACATAGAACGTGGGTTTTGAACCATAAACCATATTCATAGAGAGAATGCTGAGTGATTGTTTAGAACGAGACAACATATTGTGTGAGTTATGACTGTTAACAGATATTGTCAAAATATTTGTTTTCTGTATTATTGCACGCCTGAGTTTTTACACGTTTGAGTTTGTGCATTACTCTCAACATTCCAAAGTCGAGCAACTTTTGGAGATTTCAATAATCTAAAAAAAAAATCTTATTATAAAATAAAATTCTTGGACGTCCGGATGTCTGTGTGCGTGGTTGTGTAACGATTACGCCCAAAAAACTTAATGTATTGGAACCATTTCTTTTTAATAGCTCTAGAATGATATCGGATTACTTGCTATTTAATATGAACGCTTAAATCCATGTCATTCAAATATAATTACGTTATGAGGCGTGCACTTTTGGAATTTCCAAAAATTTTTTTTTTTTTTTTCATTTAGAACGAAGGATACACGTCGAGAAAATTGCTGAGGACTGTTCCACGTCAGATCACTTCGGTTCTGAAGGCCGACGTGCTTTGGTCGCTCGGTGTTACAGGTATGGTATAAGTGGGCTAACTCTTTTATGGTATTGTGATGACATGATGGAAAGCGGATTAATTCCCGGAAAATATGAGCGTATTTCTTACTTTACTTCATAATTAATTATTACGCAATCACTTACTAAAATAAATATAAAAAAAAAACATACAAAATTGTGATTATCCCATCATGAAGTGATGTTAGCTCAGTAGATTGCGCGTGCGGGCGCCATGTCAAGGGACGTGACTTCGAATCTACCTCCGTCGAATCGTGATGAAACCATAGCACTCTGGTAAGGCTTTTTCGAATTCTCGCCTGGCTAGCTATCACCCTCAAGTTGGAAATCTGATGCGAAATACCTACATGAGTGTTCCGGCAAATGCAATTGAGAGCCAGTCCCTCCACTGGCGTATTTAGCGTGTCCACCATTTTGGGCCATATCGTTACTTAACATCAGATGAGATTGTGGCCATAACGATAAACTTAAACTATAAAAAATATATGTATATTACTAGTTATTGCATTATTTACTGCATACAGAGTCGCAGATTTCTGTCTGGAGGCGCCATGATTCTGGTAACAGATTCAAGAATTGCTCACAATACTATTTATACAATATTTTCGTATTTTCATTTTGCATTCTCATATAAAATTTGTCTCGTGTTGACCGAATTTATAATAAAATTTTGGTCTTAATTTATCACTTTGATTCCGGTTCTGATTTGTACATAAATAATAGTATGGGGACACCTACTTTCTACGAAAATATATTTCTATATTTTTATAGACAAGAATTCAAATAAAATAGACCCATAACGATCGTACTACCAATAAAATTGTCATATCCCGTGCTGGGTTTATATATATCTACTTAAATATTTCTTGGTATACAATCTTCAATTTTGTAGAATTATTCACCGGTTTCTGAAACATTTTGGCATAACGTTGCATTTGAATATGCAGATGTTTTTATATACTAAAATATTTTTTTTTTTATAACGTTATGGCCACAGTGTCACCTGGTGTTAACTGACGATGTTGCCCAAGATGGTGGACACAGTAAGCTTAATAGAGGGACTGACTCTTAAGTTCAATTGCCGGAACACACCTATAGGTATTTGGCGGCAAATTTCCAACTTGCGGGTCGTAGCTAGCCAACTAGAAGTATTGTGAAAGCCGTCCCTGGTTTCTCGCAATACGGGAGTTTGAAGTGTCTGGGTGGTACGTTTTAGTGCGTAGTGCTGGGTGATTAACACCCAAGAGTCGCCACATGCCTCTAACGCCTTTGACCTGAGCCCGGCAAATGCGTTTGCGCTTTGCGATGAAGAAGCCCGTAAAGACTGGGATTTTAAATACCACGTTAATGAAAAAAAGACTGGTAGCCAGCCAGGCGGGCATTAGAAAAAAAACTACTAACATCCTATGGTTTCATCACGTTGTTTTACTTCACCGAAAGCTTAAGCTCATTGTAGGTGGATTCGAACTCACTTCTCTTGGCGCGGTGTCCGTACACATTACCAACTGAGCCATCATCGTTTCAAAATATCCTCTACTAGCTGAGCCCGCGTCTTCGTTTGCATAGAACTAATTTTTTTTTTTTATGTTAAATAGCCTTAACCCCTTCCTATCTATCCTATTCTATGAAATACAAAAAGAATTTTCAAAATCTGACTGGTAGTTCCTAAGATCAGCTCATTCAAACAAACAAACATTTCTACTGTATAATATGAATATCAATTATATTATTCTAATAGATAAATAATTGCGGAAGGGTATAGGATATTTTACGCGACGCTATCACTAATAGGACCAAAGCTGTATTGAGAAAAGTGGCAAGAACAAGTACAAATTATTATTAAAACATTTTTAATTACAACCGAACGAAGTCGCAGACACGGCTAGTAATAATATATTTTTAAATGAAATTTTCTGATAACAAAGCTGGATACCGTGCTGTTGATTAGTTCTATGATTCGAATTCTGTAATTGTATTTATATTTAGCATCAAGGTTATACGGATAGATGGTTTATAAATTAACAAGCCTAGCACACTAGTCGATTACGTTCTGGAATACACGTTTATATTGATTTTGTCAAACAATTCTGATTACGTTACCCGCTATTTTAAATAAATTATATCAAAGGCGACTGGAATAAGAACATTTGAGCTCGTACTCATTTATACGCGGGACGTTCACTATTTTGGCGATAATGGCTTACACATAAAAGATAAATATATGCTATCGCTGTTTTTGTTTGTAGAACTATTTAAGATAAACATTTACATTATGCATTATATATGTGTAACTCTTAACGGTTTTTGCAGCTTACGCCAGGATAGGTCCCAAATGGCAGATTTTTTTCCAAATTACTTGATACTTAGACAATTCGCATAATATATTTATAAATTATATCCTACTAGCTTTTACCCGCGGCTTCGCTCGCATTGAAACCATAACATAAGATTTTCTATAATTCGTAAAAAAAAAAAAATTGTCCTATGTTACTTCTAATACCTCCAAAAACACGTGTACAAAGTTTCATGATGACCGGTTAAGTAGTTTTCGCTTGAAAGCGTAACAAACAAACTTACATTAACATTTATAATATTAGTAGGGATGTATTGTTCTGATGCATAAGCTGTATTATTGTAAAGTTTCATTAAAATCTATTTAGTAGTTTTTTCCGTAAAAGAGTAACAAATATCCATACATCCATACAATATAATACAATACAATACATACAATTAAATATTCTCCAAAGGTTATTTAAAGTTTGGAAAGATTATTATACATATTATTCAGAAAATATTACAAAGAGGAAAAGTTTGTGTGTTTGAACGTGCAAAACTTAATCTACCAATCGGGTTTCTTTTTGTATTTAATAAAACAACAATCGAGAGAGCATTTAGGCTATTTAACATCATGCTACCACCAATAGGAGCAAAGCTGTGTCGAAAAAAATTACAAAAATGTGTCAAAATGATTACATAATTTTTAGTTTCAAGTGATGTCGCGGGCACAGCTAGTTAGTCAGAAAGTGACTCCAACTCTGTTCATATGCTAATCATACTTATTACTATTATTAATATTACTAATCATACTAATATTATATATGCGAAAGTGAGTTTGTTTTTAATGCTCTCACGCCTAAACCGCTGAATCCATTATGATGAATTTTTGTATAGACATATATGGGAACCTGAAAACGATGAGAGGCGACATTTCTCGCAAAAATCTTATTGGAAGTGGGGTAAAGAGGGATAAATTCTACCAAACTTTTTTTGCGTCATCCGATTTATTTGACAAAGTCGATATCAACGCGAGCGAAGCCGCACCTAAAATCTAATAGTTTTATAAGCCATATTATTTACATACTGATAAAAAGAAGATATCTAGTCTATAGTTGTGTTTTTTCTGAATCATAGACAGTGTTCTGTTGTTCTTAAAGGGTTTTTTCAGGACCTAAAATACATAAAGTATTTTAGATTTGAATACGTAAAGAGTACGAAAATGGAATAAAGATAAATTTGTTAACATAGAACGCATTATGTTCTGTTAATAATGTATCGGTATGATACTACAAACTTGTCAATCTTAAATATACACTGGGTTAATTGTACCTATCGTAAAAGTAACACTATCTTTGTTTATCTTCTGTTACCAATCAGTGTGACTTTATAATCTCTTACTGTCATCCAATAAAAACTTAATTAATTTACTGTGTCAGATCCTTTTGATAAACGATTTTTATCGACATCGGACCATTATGTTATATTTAGAATTGATGTATCAGTGTAAGATACACAATTAACAAAAGTTGTTAGGGAGAGTACACATTAATAATACGTATACCTATATATATATAAAAATGAATCCTCAAAATGTATGGACGCACATAACTTCCAAACGATTGTACCAAATAGGATAATTCTTTTTTTATTGTGTTCGTTATTTTCAGGACCAGAATTGGTTAAAAGAATGTACATAAAAATATATAAATAGGTTAAAACATTTTTGAGTTTTAACGAGGCTAAAGAACAACGATTGATGACCAATAATGATGATGAATAACTGATGACAGTTCAGTGGTAGTGTGTACGGAAGCTGCGTCAATGGACGTGAGTTCAATCTACCTACAATGAGCTTGAGCTTTTGGTGAAGAGAAAACATCGTGAGGAAACCACAGCATGGTGGTAGGGTTTTTTCTAATGCCTGGTGATTTAGCACCCTCATGTTGAAAATCTGTCGCCAAATACCTATAGGTGTGTTCCGGCAGTTGCACTTGAGAGCCAGTCCCTCCATTAAGCTTAACGTGTCGACCATCTTGGTCTACATCACACTTAACATCAGGTGAGATTGTGGCCATAGCGCTAAAACCTTAACTATAAAAACAAACACTGTTGGGTATTTGTCTCTCTCCCTTTTTGTCACACTTAAAACCTATAAAATATAAGAAAAGGTGATACGAAGTTCACCGGGTCGTCTAGTAAATTTATCTTTTAATTGATATGTTTTGGTCCTTTTTAGGTTATTCTATCTTAAACTGAATAATTGATTATTTGTCACACTTGACTTCGGTGAAGTTGCCTACATAGAAGTCATAATATATAAAAAAAAACCTGGGTATTTAATCGTTTTGATTGTATATTACTTTTTCACGCCAACACTACCGAATGGATTTTAATGAAATTTTACAATAACATAGCTCATACATTAGAATAATACATAGGTTATAATTTATAAAGATATTGTGTGAATTGTCAAAAATATAACGATAAGTATCAAGTAAATAGCAAAAATTTCTGCCATTTGCGAGCTATTATGGCGTGCGCTGAAAACACCGTTAGAGTTACACGTATTTGTATAATGTATTAAGGAAATGTTTATTTTACGAATACAATAATAGTGTCCTACCATTACTTGTATGATTCATCTCACCATCATCATACAATGTGGGTGTTTGAGTGACCGCCTTGTCAACCTCCGTGCTTGTCGACGAGGTGCGGGTAATTTCGATATCGCATACCCGCTTGTAGACTGTAGACAACTCTCTTGTAGCTTGTTGCAGTCTAGGTCTGTTCTCATCATTATATAACTATATGCACATCTCTATATGATGTGCATTTATGTCTAAGTTTAGCTTGAATCATAAGGATTCGTTAGATCAACGATAATACCGGCAACAGCCTAAGTCGAGGTGTAGCTGTTTTGGCTCTTATAAGTTAATCACCTATCACCTGAGTACCTACTGCACTCGCCCAAAAGTCTGGTGAAGCTTATAAAGATCTTTTGGCTAATAACGTAGTTTGAACAAAAAAATGTTTGTCTATAGTAGGATTCAATAATATACGAATGATCGATAAATATTATGGCTATTTTCTTGCATCATTCACCCGCTTAACCTATAATTTTGCTAAGATATTGTGTGTACAACTACAAATATTTTAGGAATTAATATCAAATATCATGCAATAAATTGCGCATGTGTTGCTTAATTTTGTAAGCGAAGGATTTAGTGAATACGGTGTATGTATCGTTGCAGGTGAAGGTATAAAGGTAGCGGTGTTCGATACCGGGCTCGCCCGCAACCATCCGCACTTCGGTCGTGTACGCGAGCGCACCGATTGGACCGGCGAGAACACCCTCGATGACGCCTTAGGACACGGGACCTTCGTTGCCGGCGTCATAGGATCCCGGGCTGACTGTCTCGGGTTCGCGCCTGACGCCGACTTGCATATATTCAGAGTTTTCACCGATAATCAGGTAGGTTCATATAACATTTATCAAAGTATAAACTTTTTTTGGCGCGTTTGATAAATTTTGTACGGGTAATTCAGACCAGACGATAGAAGTGAACACAGTAACGAGTATAGCTAAGTATACTTAATTGACGTCACACCTTACAGTCTCGCAGTGCACATCAGAACAAACCTATTTTTTTATGGAATAGGTGGCAAACGATCAAGCGTGTCACCTGAGGGTAAGTGATCATCGCCGACCAAAGACGACCACAACACCAGAGGAATCGCAGATGCGTTGTCGGCCCTTATACGAGGGACTGGCTCTCAAGTGCCACTGCCGGAACACACTTAGTGGTATTAGCCGGCAGATTTTCAACTTGAAGGTGGTAGATAGCCAAGTGGGCATTAGAAAAAGCTCTACCACCATGCTATGGTTACCTCATGATGTTTTCCTTTACCGAAAGCTCAAGCTCATTGTAGGTGGATGGATTTCAACTGACGTCCCATGACGCGGCGTTCCTACACTGTACCACTGAGCTATCATAGTTTCAATTTTATTCATTTTCATTACTATGCTACTAATATTGTAATGACTTTTGTCCCCAATAGATGTCGTTGCATAATTTTCTGAGGTTCACGCGATTCTATTACTTCCATAGTTACCACTAGATGGAGTAGTACATATTACAAACTGAGTATAGTTTTGATTTCTTAAAAATCAGTTACGATTTTTCATAAATAAAACTCTTTTACCTTTGCTGTCATGAAAAAAGAAGTCTGCATTGTGGTGTTATGAATTTGTGTGTTATAGATACGACTCGAGTATACTTTTGTGACTCGAGCCACTTCAGTAATTTTACTACGTCACTCGAGTAAACTACTTACAGTACAGAACACAAAGGCATACGAGGAATTTAAGAACGTATTTAGTCTGGCAACACCTTGTCCGCTATATTAACCAATCAGTATCGAGACTTTTAGAATAAATATTTGTACCTACCTTTTTATTGTCGTCATTTAAAACCATGTTTTTTTTTACAACACTGTGACATGTTAGAATTTTCTTTTCCTTATTTTGTACTTTTTATATATTTGTTCCGGTAATTTACCATAACAATTGGTTTAGCGTATTATTACCTCGGAACACATAGTCAACATCAAGCGAGATTGTGGTCAATCACTAAAGTATATTTTTTTCTTTTCTCTTGAATAATACGTATGTTGATGGTCGGACTAAACCATAAACTAAGCCTAAACACGTAAAATTATTGTCCCCAGGTATCGTACACGTCATGGTTTTTGGACGCATTTAATTATGCTATAATGCGTAAAATTGACGTCCTTAACCTAAGCATAGGCGGCCCGGACTTCATGGATCACCCTTTCGTCGATAAAGTATGGGAGCTGACTGCCAATAAGGTATTTTTTTCAGATATACTTATAAATTTTATCTTCGAACTTATCTTTAACGTGAAACCTGTTCTAGGACGATCATTTTATTGTAATGTCCATTTTTAATGCAACGGCTTATATGCTACGTTTCTGAACGAAACATTTCTGATGCAAAATGATAGTGATAGGTGTGCCTTGTGTTGATGACCAGGAAAAAGAGGAATCACGTTTTAGAAAAATTCAAGGCCTGTTATAAATTTTTTAATAGCCTATTTTATATGAATAGGAATAAATAATTTCATTTTAAGCCTAAATTACAGCGCATTAGGAAGTTTCTTATCTGACCCGAGGTGCGAGTCGAATCTTTAATTATATTTTTATACAATTTACAGTGATTAATTAAATATCTTCGTACTTCCGGCTCGAAGGACCATATTCATATATAGGAGATAACACTAGAGTAATGTTTAAAGCGAAAAGTTAAATAATATATCAGTTTATATACATTTATAGGTGATAATGGTGTCGGCGATTGGAAATGATGGTCCTTTATACGGGACCTTGAACAATCCCGCTGATCAGATGGATGTCATCGGCGTGGGCGGTATCGCTTTCGACGACCGCATCGCCAAATTCTCGTCCAGGGGTATGACGACTTGGGAACTACCTAATGTGAGTTCTATTAATACCAACATGTGTAACAGCACCCAAATAAATACAGTTGAAACCGCATACAACGACATTTAAGGGACCGTATAACTTAGGACGTTATATCCGATAGTCGCTACAAGCAGTACATGTATATATTTTTGAACTATTCATTTTTAAAATATGTAAACACTAATTTTTTTATTAAATCTCAAAAGCGTCTTGCATTTAACGTTTATTTTCCGCAAAATAAACCTATTTATTATCAAGATTAAATTCTTCGTTATAAGCGACAAATTTTTATAGTTGTTATATCCCTAAGAGCCTCGAATGTTGATGTTGGTTGAAACTTCTTTTTGGTCTTGTTTCGTTCGGTTCGTCGCCTATCGTTCCCTTTGCATACTAGCTCTATGTTAAATAGTTCACGGCAGAATGTCACGAGGGAGGAGAAACTGCTTAAATTAATAATAAAACAAGAGGTCATTACAATAACAGGATACATTGTAGTGTTTTGTTTTAATGAAAATGATGACAGTTTGTCACTGCAGCCGATATAATCCGATTGGCAGTTCGTCGCTTTATCCGATCTTATTCTAAGCTATATGTTAACCAGTGTAATTAAATTGGGATTCGTCCAGGAACTTGCCATTTAGTCGTTATAACTTATCCGACGTTGTAACCGATGTTAATATGTGCGGTTTTAACTGTATATAATATATATATATATACATACTGTAAATCGAAGTACCTCGCCATGTCTGTATGCTTGTCTGTCTGTCTGAACGCGATAAACTCTATAACTACTGAATGGTTTTGTGTAAATTGATGGAAATATTAGGAATTTTATATGTTAAGTGAGGTGTCGTACTACGAAACGCACTTGTCTAATCCTCTAAGTAAAAGTATGAGGTAAAATGAAACCAACGCTGTGTAATGCTATTGTGATTTGACTGAGCCACATAACATTAGCTGATTCTATTCCCTTGGCAAATAATGCAATCTAATATAGTAGTATTTTTGTAAAACACAACCTTTGCCATTGGCAAGGAATTATTATTCCGCTCCGAGATCCAATATCAATCTATTATAAACTAATGTATGCTAACTAGAATTCCTTGAAATTCGTTCAGTTTAGGCGTGAAAGCAGACAGGCAGTTTTTCCACATTACGTTTGAATAATTTGTTTTTTAGGGCTACGGCCGTATGAAGCCTGATATTGTGACTTATGGCAGTGGAGTCAGAGGATCCAGTGTTAGCGGTGGTTGCAGATCGCTTAGTGGTAAGTGTATTATTATAGAATCCATTTATTATTTTTATATTGTGTCACCCGCGGCATACTGCATGCATGCACGCATTCGTGCACGCAAACGTATATACGGATGCGTTTTGGCTGTTTACACATACACGATTTTTTTAAGTTTTTATATGAATTGTATGGTTTTTATTTCATACAACTTGTGTTATTTGATTTTATGTAAAACTGGCTGTACCCACGACCGCGCTTGCGTTAAAACAAAACTTTATTTTTCTATCTCTTGAGGACAGTACGTTTATAAACAATCTATAAGTTTATACGATCATGCGATCTGTCTCGACACCCGCGGTGTGTGTGCGCTTCCTTATACTATACATTTCGCTGCTTCTTTTTTTATTGTTTATTTTATAATATTGTTATTTATTATTTTTTTATTTTAGCGTTGATTTTACGTGCGGCTTCGCTCGCGTTAACATTGATTTTGTCAAACAAATCGGATAACGCAACAAAAGTTTCATACGAAATGTATTTCTCTCTTTACCCCACATCTAATAAGGTTTTCGCGAGAAAAAGTAGCCTATCACTGACATCAGGTTCCCATCTATCTCTATTCCAATATTCATCATAATTCATTCAGTGGTTTAGGCGTGAAAGTGTAATAAACAAACTCCTACTTTCGCATTTATAATATTAATAGGGAATAAGGATAAGGATAAGTTCTATTAATAATTGAAATGTGTCACATCTGCCTGACGTCCCGTGACAGCTAAATTTTTTGCTGCGTCAAAGGTACGTCGTTTTCTATGCCCCTGACAGCGTGTATATAAAATTTTATGATGATTGATTAAGTAGTTCACGCTTAAAAGGAACTGCTGTTATGATGGCTGGCGCTTTAAGTTTCATAGTTTGGTTATTGCTAGCGATTGAACTTAACTATAAGTGTTATAACAACTGAAAGTTTGAAGTTAACCAAATACTTGCTGGCTAACTCTAATAAGACGGTTGCCATTTTAAAGCATTGTTTAAACTTTTACACTAGAAAATAGATTGTATCCACGTGATTTAAAATATTTGGCCGCTGAATGCTGTAGATTCGAACCCTACGCGGGACGGTTATTTAGGTGATCCACAAATGATCCCCCCGAATCTGGATTTTGTCTTGTATCCGTGAATAGTATGTTTGTAAAGTGCTCTGTGATATAGGGTCTTAGTTTTAGTTTCTAGTACAAGGGTTAGCTTAAAAAATATAATGCAAAATGTATTGAAGTTATGGATAGAATAATGCAGGTATTTTATTAATGGCAACTAAGTTTTTTGAGTCCGTAACTGACTAGAATCGCAGACATATTTGTCTGAAAAATTAAAAGATATCAAAAAAACTGTGGTGCGTGAATACGGTTGCTGGCGCAAGTGGACGACCCGGTACGGAGAAGTAATGCGTTTCATAACATTTAGTTATTAAACGTGTTGTGTAATTATACAGATAATTATGTGTTTGTTAAGTGTATAGTTTTAAAGTGAGACTTTTTTAGATCGCCTCAAATATTTAGTCCATCTATCTCATGTGGGATTACAGCCGGGGGTGGTATAGGAGCAAAGTGTGCGCATATGAGAGCTGCCAATGCCAATATGGCGGCGCCCATGCTAGCATCATTTGACAGTGTAGCACTGATTTCACATTATCATTCCCATTTTCCAATTGTTCAGTCCAACCAAAGTTTCTAGTAAACCATGGATTCACTGTGCACTCCGAGCAGTTTCCGAGACTTGTGATACGGATGTAGGTTTAAGGAGCCCCTTCACTACTCGTGTTTCTCTCCCTGCACAGTAAATTTAGTAGGAGCCTGCTAGCGCAACTTTAGAGTTACTTTCTAGTATTAATATCCGAAAATCTTCAGTTTAATATCAACATTTGGAAAAAAGTTTCTCTTGCACCGTGGTTTCATAAAACCACACAATGTTTTTGAATATAGGTACGTCTGTGGCGTCGCCCGTAGTCGCCGGGGCGATAGCGCTGCTAGCTAGCGGCGTCCCGCGGGAGAACCTGACGCCGGCCGCCGTGAAGCAAGCCCTCTGCATGACCGCCATTAGGCTGTCCGGCCCGAACATGTTCGAGCAGGGTCACGGGAAGCTCGACCTCATCAGCGCATATCAGGTACAATACCATTCGTTACATTTTTTTTTAAATGAATACTTCTATAGCTGGGTTCCGATAGGGGGAGTAAATTCATGTAAGTAGTCATCGACATGATCACGTGACGTATTCACGACATACGCTATATCTGTTCTTATTAGTATAAGTTATTGAGATGTAAACTGGTTTAATTAAGATCGAACAATTATTTGGATATTCAAAAATAACAACTGTTTATAGTTTTAAGTTTTCTGTCGACAGTCCTTATGAATGATTTTTTAAATATAAAACACAAAGAAGGTTTACAAAATCACATTCCTTAAAAAAACATATACAATTTCAAGCACAAATGTAACCTTAATTATACTTGAGTATGACACATACTTATTGTGTGAGTAACAATTATATAGAGTAAATTTAAAATTAAATAATTTAATTTTGAACAAGTCAGACTAAATTAAGTGAAATTATAACAATTGAACTTAAATGAAATGAGTTGAGATTAAAAGTAAATAACAAATACATTTCATAATAATCCCGTAAGAGCATCATCATCAAAACCGCAATCGAACAACGAATAGTAGATATTAAATTGATTCTCGTAACAGATTACATTTGCAAATGTAATGTCAATAATTTAAACATTGTAATGGTAGTTCGATGAGTGCTACATAGATGGCGCCTCTTAAATGTTATTCGGATTATTAATGTAACTATTGTTTCAATACTTTATAGACTTAGCGTTGCGTTTACAAATCTCACCTGATGTTAAGTCACGATATGGCTCAAGATGGTGGACACGCTAAGCCCAATGGAGGGACTAGCTCTCAAATGCAACTGCCGGAACACACCTATAGGTATTTGGCAGCAGATGTTCAACTTGAGGGTGGTAGCTAGCCAAGTAGACTTTAGGGAAATACCCTACCGCCATGCATAGGGGTTCCCGATGATGTTTTTCTTCACCGAAAGCTCAAGCTCGTTCTAGGTGGATTCCAACTCACGTCCTTTGACGCAGCGTCCGTACACATTATTACTAGATTTAATATTTGATATATAAGATAGAATATTTAATGATTACTGAAATGGGCAGAACAAGGTCTGGCACACCAGGCCTTAGATTTATATGTAGTGCATATCTTGTTGGTCAAAAAACATAAAATTATAGTTTCTATCGTTTATTAAATGTGAAACATATATAAAACAATTTAGAGCGATTTTAAATTTGGTGATATTAATAGGGATTCATTTAGCAATTTAAAGTTTCTCAGAAAGTACGAGCCGCAAGCGACCCTCAGCCCATCGTACATAGACCTGACCGAGTGCCAGTACATGTGGCCCTATTGTACGCAGCCCTTGTACTACAGTGCACAGCCGACCATAGCCAATGTGACCGTCATCAATGGTCTAGGTGTCTCTGGATTTATTGTAAGTATAACTTATGTATTTAAATGAATAATACAAACATTTATCCACGATTTATTTTGCAGGAATCTTTAAAATCCCCTCGAATACATTCTAATATTGTTGCTCTAAGTCTACTAGCTAAAAAGTACAATGGGATCCGTTTATTAATGACTATATTTTACGTGCCGTATCGTTCGCGTTTATTAGATCTTTTCAAACAAATCGGATAACGCAAAAAGGTTTAATAGAAAGTTTATCCGTCTATTTACTCCACTTTTTATAAGTTTTTCGCAAAAAAAAAAGTAGCCTATCTCCTACACCAGGACCCCATCTATCTCTGTGCCAAAATTCATCACAATCAATTCAGCGGTTCAGGCGTGAAAGCGTAACAAACAAACTCACTTTCGTATTTATAATATTAGTATGATGGTGTAAGGACGGTATTGGATTTTTTTTACTCCCCTCCTTTATCCCTATGTAAGACCCACATAGACTTTCTTCTCCCCGTTGTGACGTTAGATTGTTATTTGATTAACTTAATACGCAATAGAAATATATGTTTATGAATATAACAATTGTGTGTATTCTTCGCTTTGTACAATCTGCGGAGTAATAGATGATGTTCACCACTGTCAGACGGAATCTGTTAAGAATAGTACTATTAGGATTAAGTTAATTAAGAATTTTAATTTTAATTAATTAGATATTGGCATGTTTCGTAGCATTTTAGTAATCCTTTCGAGTGAGGTAAAGATGATTGTATGAACGACATAGTTAGATTGTAGTATTATTTAGGTTACGATGAGACTGATATAACTACTATTAAAAGCCCTTAAACAAAATAAAGCGAAAAGAAATAATCACTATATAATATTAAAATAGAACTCGCAGTTGCACATTTGAACTTATAAAATATTACGTAAGGATGGTTTTTACGCTCCCCCTTACTAATATAAGTAACATGTAGAGATTTTGAGAATCTCGGACGTCTATTCGAGACATTTATGTAATAAATAACAGATATAAAAAAAATAATGAATATAGGAATGGCAATGTCAATATAGTTCGCGACTTTCACGTATAGATATGTGAAAGGTACATAACATTAAACAGTGAACCTATATAAATAAGTAGGGATTATAGTCCACTAGGCTTAGCGTGTCCACCATCTTGGGTAACAAAGTCACTTGTCATCAGATCAGATTGTGAATGTAACACTAAACCTATAAACTATATATATATATATATATTATATATATATATATATATATATATATATATATATATATATATATATATATATATATATATATATCATAGTATATGAAAACTGTTCACAGAAAGAGGTGACTTGGCATCCGCACCTACCACATGGAACTTTGCTGTCAGTATCGGCCGATTATATATCGATTCTATGGCCCTGGTCCGGCTGGTTGGCTCTCAGCTTCACAGTACGCGAAGATGGTGCCGATTTCGATGGAATTATTGAGGTAATAAAAAAAAATTGGCACATATTGGGAAACTGCTTATTCGGGTATTATTACGTAGGTAGAATTTTAGTAATTTCTGACCCTATCCTCTCTCCTCCCTCATATGTTTACGTAAGCATTAATAAATATTTTATGGAATTTCTGAATATTCTTCTAGTTAGCGAGCCTAGACAAGTAGGATTACGATATTTAGTCAATTAAGTTTCGCAGAAAAATCATAAAAAAGATATAAATAAATATCTCTGACGTAATTATCGTCTAGAACCTCCCCCCCAGCTCCCATGTCATCAAAAATTAGCTAAGCAACGTCCTAAAGTGAGGGGAGGGGGGATTTGATGCTTACGTACTTGCGTAGTACGTTACTTGAATGTCCCCATAGCAGTAAACTATGAAATGACAATAGTATTAATTTAATTCGGAACTATTACGATAAAAAAATGCAAACATTAACATTAGACTCGTTTTCATATATTTCATATTGTTACTCCGAGAGGAAATTTTGCATGAATACTGTAATATAGTTTATTTATCCCACCCAACTAATTCGATTCTTACAATAATCCTGAGCGTTCGCCGCAGGAAACACGTGGTGATGAAACCATAGCATGATGGTAAGCCATTTCTAATACTCGCCAGGCTAGGTATCATCTACAAGTAAAAAAATCTTTCGCCAAATGTGGATTCCAGTAACTTACCATAGCAATATTCTACACTGTTCAAAGCAACGTTGTTATTTAATAAAGACCAGCGTAAATTTGAAGCGATGATAGCTCAGTGGTAGTGCGTACGAACGCCGTGTCATGAGACGTGAGTTCGAATCGACTCATCTACAATGAAAACATCGTGATGTAACCATAGCATTGTGGTAGGGTCTGTTCTAATGCCTGGCTGGGTAGCTATGACCCTAAGGTTAAAATTCTGCCGACAAATACTACTAGGTGAGTAGGTAGTTGCAGTTCAAATTTTCTTCTACATAACTGGGTTGTTTTACGAACCGATCGTTTGAATTTAAACCCGCCCCCACCTAGAAATTTTTTTTTATACTTGTTAATATAAAGAGAAAACAAAAGATGTATGAGATGACATTCTAGACAAAATATGGCGTCTTCACTATTCACTATTAAGTAAATGTCAACATTGTGTTTGTATTGACGCGATTTATAGACGAGATATGTCGCCGATTTAATGTCTAGAAAGTCATTAAATAATTTTTGTCTTTACGCCTATGATTGTAAAAAAGACAACTTGTCTGGGGAGGAGAGAGTTGTATAGAGAAAACTGGACTGAACTGTTTTACCTTTGCCTATTTATATATAGATGTAAACTTTGTTACCAGGGCCACGTGAATTTGACCATAGAGACCCACGACGACATCAGCGATGCATCTCTGAAGAATACCACGCTCACTCTTCCTATAAGGTACTATACCATTAATATATTTTCAGTGTTACAATACTAATAAACATTATTAAACAGTGCCAAATTTATCGACATATGTTTTGTATTCACTACTAACTGCATACTAGCACTCGGTTTAAAAGTACATTTTGTATTTGATAGACCAATCATTAAGGAATAATTATATCATTTAACATCACGCTACCGCCAACAGGAGCAAAACTCTGTTGAAAAAGGTTCATAAACTGAACTCGCGAGCATATCTAGTGTAAATATAGTAATTCCGTGTCGCTTTGATAATCCCTATATTATACTAATGTACTGATTTTAATGGAATTTTCACATAGTGCGCAGTTGTTCTAACTTGGGGGATAGGGTATTTTTTATCTCGATGAGTAGCCATAACGTGATACAATTTTATATGTAGATATTACAAGCCACAACGCAATAGCTGTATACGAGTCCGTGATTATAACTGGCAGGGAATCCATCCTAGCGTAGAAACGCAATGTAAATTGAAGGTCACCTTATCTGCACAGGCTCATATATAAGTGCTACCACCATACTATGGTTTCATAACGATGTTTTCCATCACCGGATGCTCAATTACTACAGAGATTCAAACTTGTGCACGTCGATTCTAACCCGTATCACTGAACTACGTGGGCAAAGATGGAGCAGTCTCTTAGAGGAAATCAAACCGTCTCATCTCGCCTTCTGGGATTTCGTTTGTAAACATAAGAGCGGCTATTCGTCTGCGATGCCCCCGTTAGATAGAGGCCTCGGCAATCCGCCCGCCTTCGAAAGTATAGACAAGGCAGAGTATCTCGCTGCCACACTCGAACAACAGTGTTCTCCCAATCCCTATGAATACCATACCATAGATCCCGAACACGTCGGGAGGGTCGATCGAACAATTCAATCAACAAGAGAGACCCTGCCAATCGAAAATTTAGAGCCGGTTACAACTGACGAAGTCCTCGCTATCATAAAAGCCCTTAAGCCAAGGAAAGCCCCCGGTCCAGACGGAATCAGGAACGAAGCCCTCAAACTCCTCCCTGATAAACTCATAGCCCTTCTGGTTTGCGTTTTCAATGGGGCCATAACTCATTGCCATTTTCCAGCCGAAGAGAAGAGAGAGAGACATACATCCAGAGAGTGTACTCCTAAAGAAACGATTTCCATATTTAGACTGCGGTATGA
Organism: Actias luna; assembly: GCA_039707435.1. Classification (NCBI taxonomy): domain Eukaryota; kingdom Metazoa; phylum Arthropoda; class Insecta; order Lepidoptera; family Saturniidae; genus Actias; species Actias luna. The sequence continues at coordinate 17,088,371 of JAZHAC010000001.1, read as the reverse complement.
AAACTTTATGAGGAGTAAAATCGAGCGTTAATTAAAAATGAGGCGTTACGTTCCTCAGCGCAACGTACTCTGACATTTAACTTCGAGATTATGTATGTGTGTATACTTATTATTATGTGAAATAGTTTACTTTATATGTTTCATTGCAATTATGTCAAAATATGAATATATATTTATATGTGCTTTGATTATTTTTAAGATGCCTCCATTTGTCCTCTTTTTACATAATCTACGCAGTGATGGTTCTTTAGGAGTAAACTCCAGTCTTGTGTCGGAGCTGACACATACATTTTTATGGATAGGGAATAAATTCATGTAATCGCATCGACATGTTCACGTGACGTGGTATCGATTATACTATATGTGTTCCTATTAGTATAACTTAGGACGCTCTAAACAGTTTTAATTTACAAGTTTTATAATTTAAGATGAAACAAATTAATTTGGATGAGCAAAAATAAAAACTGTTTGATTATAGCTTTAAGTTTTCACTATTCTCGATAGTCGTCATGTTTGCTTTGATTATTTTTTTTTGTTTTGTTATTTGGTAGAGCGCGCGTGATCCCGGTACCGGTAAGGTCCAGGCGCCTCCTGTGGGACCAGTTCCACAGCCTGCGGTACCCCGGGGGGTACTTCCCCCGAGACGACCTGCGCGCGAAGCACGACCCCCTCGATTGGCACGCCGACCACATTCACACCAACTTCAGGGACATGTACCGGAGGCTCCGCGAACACGGCTTCTACATCGAAGTTATGGGTCAGTACACTGTGTAACTCTTATTATTATTATAATAATCACTTACCAGCTGACCCGGTTAACCTCGTACCGTCTAACAAGCAATGAATATCGTGTTTGCTTTTAGCTTTTTCAGGATTTCATTTGTCAAATTATTTACTGCAACAAAAAATTAAGGATTTATAAAATTGTGACTTCATTATAGCTCACAACCGAGACCATTTAAGGATGTTGTCACCTAATGTAGGCTAGTGTACTAAAGATAAAAAATAATTACTAACAAGCCAGATGTAGTGGTGATGGATCAATCAAATAACCTGCTGAAAAAGCTATAAAAGATAAACACATGCAATATCCTGACCTGGTTCGCGAGGTTGTTGACATTTGCAATTATTATGCCAATAGTCGTTTCAATTCACGATATATATATATATATATATATATATATATGACTATCGAGCAACATCTTAAGAAACTCTCATCAGGCAGCTGAATCAAGCGTTTAACCCAGAAAGCATTTTTTCTTGATACGACATGCATCGTGAGGAAATTCTTCTCTATGTCGCCTTAATTATCAATAATTTGGATCCTGTTCCCGTTGTCAACGGTCCATCGTCCATTTTTATTATTTATAAATGTATGTTTCTTTAGATAGTAGTACCTGCGATAAAGCGATGATGGCTCAGTGTTAGCGTGTAGGAAATCCGCGGTCATGGGACGTGAGTTCGAATCCAACCACCTACAATAAGCTTGAGCTTTCGGTAAAAGAAAAGGAAACCATAGTATGTTGGTAGGGTTTATTCTGATGCCCGCCTGGCTAGCTAACACCCTCAAGTTGAAAATTTGCCACCTAACACCATTAGGTGTGTTTCACCAGTGGCACTTGAGAGCCAGTCCCTCCTATAAAAGGCCTGCATCACACCTACGTTTCCTCTGATGTTGTGGGTGTCCATGGCTAGGGTGATTACTTACCATCAGGTGATACGCTTATTCGTTTGCTCCTAGTCCATAAAAAATACTCTTAAGCCAAGTGTAGGGACTGGCTCAAGTTTATAGCTGAACGCAAGCCCAAGCGTAGGGACTGGTTCTAGCTTATAGATTTAGTTTCATGGCCACAATCTGAACTGACGTCCAGAGACCATGTGACCCAAGTTAGTGGACACGCTAAGCCAAGTGTGGACTGGCTCAAGTTTATAGCTTAATGCTAAGCCAAGTGTAGGGACTGGTTCAAGTTTATAAATTTAGTTTCATGGCCACAATCTGAACTGACGTTAAGTGACCATGTGACCCAAGTTAGTAGACACGTTAAGACAAGTTTAGGGACTGACTCAAGTTTATAAATTCAGTTTCAGGGCTACAATCTTAACTGACGTTAAGTGACCATGTGATCCAAGTTAGTAGACACGCAAAGACAAGTTTAGGGACTGGCTCAAGTTTATAAATTCAGTTTCAGGACTACAATCTTAACTGACGTTAAGTGACCATGTGATCCAAGTTAGTAGACACGCAAAGACAAGTTTAGGGACTGGCTCAAGTTTTTAAATTTAGTTTCATGACCACAATCTGAACTGACCTTTAGTGACCCCGTGTTCCAAGTTGTTGGACACGCTAATAAGTCAAGTGTCGGGACTGGCTCAAGTTTATAGCTAAACGCTAAGCCAAGTGTAGGGACTGGCTCAAGTGTATAGTTTTGTTTTATGGCCCCAATCTTAACTGACGTTAAGTAATAATGTGGCCCAGGTAGGTGGACACGCTAAACCAAGTGGAGGGCCTAGTTCACCCTCTGTAAATAAGAAATCAAATAGCTACTTACAAGTCTCAGTAAAAGTATCGATGTACAAATTATCCTTCAATTTACACAATTAGGAGATGACATTTGGTGAATGCCGAAACAGATGTTGATATATTTATTTAAATTAAGAAGTATGTATACTTATTTTCAAGTCACTTGATAAAGCTTTTATTTATCCCACACACAATTTTTACAACCTTTTTTTCCTCTTAGGAGTTATCTTAAATTTCAAAAATCCTCATCTTAGTACGCCTCTACGCCATACAAAAAAAGACTGTCTAAATCTCATGTTTCCCGTTTCGGTTGTACGTTGATGAGTCAGTCAACCGGCTACTTTATATATGGTCTATATTTATACCTACTTAACATTTGTAAATCATTACTATGTACTAGTAGAATTTTTATAATTTATATAGTTACCTAACATACTTCAATCAGAAACAACAATTCTGATACAGTCTTAATACCACATTTTTACATACTTATAACTTTTTCTAACTCAAGTGAGTTGCTATACTTTGCAAGAGCAAGATTTACTACATTTTCAACCTTGGCTTACTTTCATAGACTATGATGAAATACCTATATATCGGTTTTACGTTTTATGAAATATATTTGTTAACATATCTATTATTTAAATTAATAAATTATATATCTACAATGTATTTTATTTACGCGAAACAAAGTATCAGGACACTCAGTGTGCTTTTCTGAATTTCACTCACATTAACTGTCCACAGCGCTGCTCTTATAAATTAGAAGATATGTCAAACTATATTTGTATATATCACTCATAATCTATTAATTTTAGTAGAGTTTATACGATCACTTTACAATAATAAAATTACACATATGGTGTATGAAATGTACCAAGTTTATGCAAAGAAAGCCGCACAAACAATGATAGAATACAATAAAGTCTGTTTGGATTCCATTATGATTATCTGTCCTCGGCTTTGTTCGCGTAAGATATTACTTTTATATATAGTCTATTGATAGTAAAAGACTTGGAATGCAAACTAAGTATTGTTTTTTAATAATTAAAAAAAGGCAGAAAAAAAATATCGGTAAAAAAGAAAGAAATACAATAAACAAAACAGATATTGTGTATGCAATGTAACAAGTTTATGCGAACAAAGCCGCACGCAAAATTATAGAATTGCATAAAGCATGTATAAACTCCATTCTATTTATCTATCTTTGGCGTTGTTCGCGTACGCAATTACATTTATATAGCTTACTCACTTTAAAAGCATTGATATGTAAACATTTTAATAGTATAAGTAAAAATATTGTGTAAATAATGTAGGTATTTAGTTTATGTGAACAAAGCCACATGCAAATTGATAGAATTCCAAAAAACATGTTTGAATTTGATTCTAATTATCTATCCTTGGCGTTGTTCGCGTACGCTATTAATTTTAAGAGAATTAACACGTAAACATTACAATAATATAAGTATAATTGTCGTATTGGCTCTACAATACAGTTAAATTGCATTCAATTCTCATTAGCCACACTCGACTATGCGTATGTAGACTGTTAAATTTATATGGTTCACAAGCGACGCGCAGCGACTTCGTAGGAATAAAAACATCTGGTCATCCGATTGCTACCAAAATTAACATCCGCTGGGTCAGTCTCAAGATTGCTCGAATATTTCATCATAATCAGGAGTCCATCGCTTAGGGAGTCCATATGGAACATATACTTATCTATATTTATAAATAAGAGAAAACAGATTAATTTTATGATAATATTAAGTTTATCTGTAATGTGATTTAACCAAACCACTATATAAAAAAATACATATTGTATAAGAAATGTACATAGTTTATACGAATAAAGTCACATATGTAATAACAGAGTACAATAAGGTATTTTTGAATTCCAGTCAGATTATCTATCTTCGGTTTTATTCGAATATGCTATTACCTTCTTATAGTCCATGTAAGTTAAGAGAGAATTGATACATAAACGTTTCAATAACATAAGTATAAACATTTTGTAATCGGTGTATCTAGTTTACGCGAACAAAGTCGCACAGAGAAATGATAGAATTTTATGAAGTATGTTTTAATTCCATAAAAATTATCTATCCTTAGCTTCGTTCACGTAGACTATTACATTTATATAAGTTATCTAAGTTACGGTAATTAATACGGGGCCATTTCTATAAAATAAGTATAAACATTTTGTAATCGGTGTACCTAGTTCACGCAAACAAAGTCGCACACAGAAATTATAAAATTTCTTAAAGTGTATTTTAATTCCATTCGACTTATCTATTCCCGGCCTTGTTCGCATTGGCTATTGTCTTAATATATAGTTTATTTATAGTAATACACTTGGCATGTAACTAAAATGTACCTAGTCTATGAGAACAAAGTATGTTTGAATTCCATTATGATTATCTATCCTCTGCTTTGCTCGCGTAGGCTATTATTACATTTGTATAATTTATGTAAGTTAAGAGAATTGATTCGTAAATATTTCAATAATTTAGTTATAAACATTTTGCAATCGTTGTACTTAGTTCATGCGAACAGAGTCGCACACAGAAACAATGGAATTTTATAAAGTATGTTTTGATTCCATTTATCTATCCTTGGCTTGGTTCGCGTTAGCTATGTTCTTAATATATAGTTTATTTATAGTAATAGACTTGGCATGTAACTAATTTTTGTTTTCATGTATATAAGATAAAGCAAAAAAAAAGACAAAAAAAGAAAACAAACAAAGGAAAAACATTTAAAAAAAATGAAAAATGAGAAAACAAAAAGATAATAAGAATAAGAAAAAAAACAAAGTGAACAAAAATAAGACAAAAAAGGAATAAAAAAATAAAACAAAAGAAGGATAAAAAAAAATAAATAAAGAAAAAAAAAAAGAAAAGGTAATAAGAATAAGAAAAAAAAGTTAGCAAAAATAAGACAAAAATAGAAAAAAAAAACAAAAAAAAAGAATAAGAAATAAGCACACAGATATTGTTTATGCAATGTACCTAGTCTATGCGAACAAAGCCGCGGAAAGAATGATAGATTTCCATAAAGTATGTTTGAATTTTATTATGATTGTCTATCCTCAGCTTTGCTTGCGTAGGCTATTACATTTATCTAAGTTAAGAGAATTGATTCGTAAATATTTCAATAATATAGGTATAAACATTTTGTAATCGATGTACTTAGTTCATGCGAACAGAGTCGCACACAGAAACAATGGAATTTTATAAAGTATGTTTGATTCCATTTATGTATCCTTGGATTGGTCGCGTTAACTATGTTCTTAATATATAGTTTATTTATAGTAATAAACTTGGCATATAGCTGATTTTTGTTTTCGTGTATATAAAAAAGAGTAACAAAAAAAAAAGGAATGAAAAAAGACAAAAATATAGAAAAGATAACAAGAATGAGACAAAAAAAAAAGGAAAAAAATGAAAAACAACAAAAAAAAGGATGAGAAATAAACACACTTGTGTATGCAATGTACCCCTAGTCTATGCGAACAAAGCCGCGCAAAGAATGATACATTTCCATAGAGTATGTTTGAATTCCATTATGGTTATCTATCCTCAGCTTTGCTCGCGTTGGCTATTGCGTGCATGTAGTTAATTTTAAGGGAATTGTTATGTAAACATTTTGTAACCGATATACCTACTTTATGCGAACAAAGTTGCACACAGGATGATAGAATTTATTATTGAATTACATATAAATTATCTATCCTCGACTTTTTTCGCAAAAGCTATTTACTTAATTATAGTAATAGGCTTTTGACATGTAACCTTGTTTTTGTTTTTATATATAGTTTTAAAAAAAGAATAGAAAATGTAAATAAATAAAAAAATATATAAAACGAGTAAGAAATACAACAAACAAGGCAGGTATAATGTATGCAATCTACCTAATTCATGCGAACACAGCCACACACAGAATGTTAGAATTCTGTGAAGCATGTTTCAATTAAATTCTAATTATATCCTCGGCTTTGTTCGTGTAGACTATTACATTTGTATAACTTATTTAACTTAGGAGAATTGATTTGTAAATATATCAATAATATAGGTATAAACATTTTGTGATCGATGTACCTAGTTCATGCTAACAGAGTCGCACACAGAAATGATAGAATTTCATAAAGTATGTTTTGATTCCATTCATCTATCCTTGGCTTTGTTCGCGTTAGCTATGTTCTAAATATATACTCTATTTATAGTAATAGACTCGATATGTAACTAATTTTTGTTGTCATGTATATAAAACAGACCAAAAAAAATAACAAAAAAAAAAACAAAAAAGGAGAAAAAAAAAGAAAAGATAATACGAATAAGAAAAAAAACAAAGTTAACAAAAATAAGACAAAAAGAGAAAGAAAAACACAAAAAATAAAGAATAAGAACTAAGCACACAGATATTGTGTATGCAATGTACGTGGTCTACGCGAACAAAGCCGCGCAAAGAATGATAAGATTTCCATAAACTATGTTTGAATTCCATTATGATTATCTATCCTCTGCTTTGCTCGCGTAGGCTATTGCGTTCATATAGTTCATTTTAAGGGAATTGTTATGTAAACATTTTGTAACCGATATACCTACTTTATGCGAACAAAGTTGCACACAGAATGATAGAATTCGTTGTTGAATTATATATAAATTATCTATCCTCGACTTTGTTCGCATAAGCTATTTGCTTAAGTATAGTAATAAGCATAACATGTAACCTTGTTTTTGTTTATATATATACTTATAAAAAAAGAGTAGAAAGTGCAAATAAATAAAAAAATTACAAGAAAAGAAAGAAATACAATAAACAAGGCAGATATTATTTATGCAATCTACCTCGTTTATGCGAACACAGACATACACAGAACGTTAGAATTCTGTGAAGCATGTTTCAATTAAATTCTAATTATCTATCCGCGGCTTTGCTCACATAGGCTATTGCGTTCATATAGTTTATCTAAGTTAAGAGAATTGATACGTAAACATTTCAATGATGTAAGTAAAAACATAATCGAATACCTAGTTTATGCGAACAAAGCTACAGCAAGAATGATAGAATTCTATGAAACATTTCTAAATTAAATTCTAATTATCTATCCACGGCTTTGCTTGCGTAGGCTATACCATTTGTATAATTTATCTAAGTTAAGACAATTGTTCGTAAATATTTCAATAATTTAGATATAAACATTTTGTAATCATTGTACTTAGTTCATGCGAACAGAGTCCCACACAGAAACAATAGAATTTCATGAAGTATGTTTTGATTCCATTTATCTATCCTTGGATTAGTTCGCGTTAGCTATATTCTTAATATATAGTTTATTTATAGGAATAGACTTGACATGTAACTAATTTTTGTTTTCATGTATATAAAAAAGAGTAAGAAATAAAAAAAAGCAATAAAAGACAAAACAAAGCAAACAAAAAAGGAGAAAAAAAAATGAAAAATGACAAAAAAAAAGAAAAGATAACAAGAATAAGACAAAAAAGAAATAAAAAAAGAAAGTAAAAAAACAAAAAAAAAGAATGAGAAATAAACACACTGATATTATGTATGCAATGTACCTAGTCTATGCGAGCAAAGCCGCACAAAAAATGATAGATTTCCATAAAATATGTTTGAATTCCATTATGATTATCTATCCTCAGCTTTGCTCGCGTAGGCTATTGCGTTCATATAGTTCATATTAAGGGAATTGTTGTGTAAACATTTTGTAACCGATATACCTCTTTATACGAACAAAGTTGCACACAGAATGATAGAATTTACTGTCGATTTACATATAAATTATCTGTCCTCGACTTTGTTCGCATAAGCTATTTACTTAATTATAGTAATAGACTTGACATGTAACCTTGTTTTTGTTTTTATATATTCTTATAAAAAAAAGAGTAGAAAGTGCAAATAAATAAAAAAATGACAAGAAAAGAAAGAAATACAATAAACAAGGCAGATATTATTTATGCAATCTATCTAGTTCATGCGAACACAGACATACACAGAATGTTAGAATTCTATGAAGCATATTTCATTAAATTCTCATTATCTATCCTCTGCTTTGTTCGCATAGACTATTACATTTGTTTAATTTATCTAAGTTAAGAGAATAGATAGTATAGAGATTTATTGAAGAACATTTCAATAATATAATTAAGTCGCACACTGAATTATAGAATTCATTAAAATTTAATTAAATAAGTAGTAATTAGAATTCCATCTTAATTCGCTACTTTGATTATGCTTGCATGAGCAATTTACATATATAGTTTATTTAATTAAAAAAAAGATATCTTAACGAAAATATATTCTGTATGTCTAAAAAGAGAATAGAAGGTTAAGTATTGTGTGAGCCGTGTACATAGTCTATGATAACAAATCCAAAAACTGAATGTTGTACCTTTCTTTGAATTTCGTTCCCTAGTCTTCTTTATATTCGGTTTTGTCTATGTTTGTATATTTGTATGCTGTTTGTGTTTAAAGACCTGACTACGAAGTTTCTGGGCTCTAGGCCGACGTCACACCTACACTAAGTGCACCGACATAAATGCAAAAGCTCAGCTTGGGCCTTCCAGGCTGTATGCTATGGTTTACCACTATTATAGTTCACACAGTTTATTAGTAGTCGTCAACCTTTCGATTGATGAACTTACTTTAAAAATTAAAGTATAATTATTTCATGCACTGAAAGCAACTTTCAGTTCAACCAATAAATATTTGTGTTACACTCGACACCCCAATTATTCAGGATAACGAAACTATAGCGCAATGTATCTTGCCACTGCCGCCATCTCTTAATCACAAATGGTTCTACGAATACTTAACTCACTAGGGCCATCTCAGCTTAAACAATCTCTAAAATATAAAGTTAGCACACATATCACTGCCGATGACAAAAATCACTACAGATTTGGGCGATGATGAGTCTGCTAAGGCTTTGTTGTATAAATGTTTTTTATATTTTCATAAAATGTATGCAAATGGCAATTATTAATTTCATATACATACAATTAATTTATTATCATTCATATGATGAGTGAATACACATACGGTGAGTGAAGATTTTCTTTCGTCATTCAGATAATGATTTGAAGTGATTTTCTTTTCTTTCTGTTTATGTATTTATTTATTTCATATTTTCATCGCGTTATTATGATGTCAAATTTTCTTATAACAATTATCTTGATTGTATGATTTTAAGTTAAATTATTATTATTTTAATTTTTTATTAATAAGACTACAATGTGATGATGGTTCTTTATATGAATGTATTAACCGTACAATCCAAAAACAATGGTGATAACCGAGATATCGGCATTCTGTCAAATGTTATCACTAAAATGCCGACTGACATTTGAGTTCAGTCAGTTGTTCAGTCGTTCGGCAAACGCTAACCAAACGAGACACTGTGATAGATTTATTGCTGTGTTTATTGTGGTTGCGATACAGTTGGGTACAGATTTGTTCCTAATTTGCTTCATCGCTTATTGAATATACGCACAGGCTGACCACGGGGCCCAATACGCTTTGTGATGCCTAATTTATGGTGGATCCGAGGATTTTACCACACCAGCCACTATTAAATAATAGAATTCTGTCGATTTGTGTTACCTAGATGAAATTTTTAACTTTAATATAACTTTAATATCCCGCCAGGTACGCCGTTAACGTGTATAGACACATCCTCGTACGGTGCCCTTTTGTTAGTCGATCCGGAGGATGAGTATTTTCCTGAAGAGATGGCGGCTCTGAAGAAAGCCGTCGATGGTGGACTTTCGTTGGTTGTCTTCGCAGACTGGTACAATGCTTCGCTGCTGCGACACGTAAAATTTTATGATGAAAACACGCGGCAATGGCTAGTGGTTTTACTTACTTCAGTCGACGCTGCATTTGCTTTTTTTATGCTTTTGGTATAAACTAACCTTTCATACGCGCCTTCGCTTAAGGGTCAATCATGAGATTTGAACATTGTTTATTTGTTTTTATGAATGTTAATCAGCACAATTAAATCTACTAACAGTGAAATATAACTTAATAAGCCATACCTTTGGTGCTATTTTCCAGTACTAAAATCATTAGCACGGTTTTTAAGGATTACTCTCGAATTGCCCACAGTAAAAAATAAATCACATCTGATAATCGCTATGTCGTGTATAACTTTGCAATATCTTTTAATACGTTAAAGGGTTAAATTTAAAAAGTCTCTAAAATATTATGGATAAGTATCTAATATTAAGCACCAAATAAATGTAACTAGAAAAGTACCTAAAGCTTCACTATTCTATAAAGTTATAGCTTGGGGTGAATGTTCAAATTTCAGTTTGGACTAAGGTTTATCTGCATATATAAAAGTATTGTTCAATTCAGTTCCTGGTGTAACTTTTAAAAGAGTTTACCGTTTTTAAATATATGCATATGTTTTTATGGTTTACGACTATTATGAGATTTATGGATGACGCTGTGATAGAGTTGACTATCTAACGGCTGTTTGTAATTATCTATCTATCGACACTTTTTCCTACCGGCGGTGTAAAAAAAAATGGTATTGTAACTTTACGCCATGGGTATCTTCAATAATTCACTTTAATTATTTTTAATACAGTCTTAGAACATTTGATATCATTTTTATAGAACTTGTTTTGTTCCAAATTCGAAAAATGACGTGTATAGTATAATTAAATCAGAAAAGCTATTAAAAACGAAGATGCTTAGGGACCACCTTAGTTATGAGTTGGTCATTGTTCAATTCGAAAACACCTGGTAAAAAGAGCCGTAGCGGGAAACCACCCCAAATGTTTTGTGATTACATAGCAATAATAGGACGTCAAATAGAAAAGGTTACCTACTAGACTACTACTAGGTCTTTGGATAGTTCTTATCGCGGTATTTGTAGTGCATTCCAGCTATAGATCGCAAGTTACTGTCTGTCCGATAAGCAAGCTATCGCTATCCGTATGTATGTTATTGAAAACGGTCGTAAAAGGGCAGAATAACATAGCCGAGGCAACTAATGTATATGACAATAAGCTATCCAGTATGTAATATTCATAAACTTTTAGGTTTTATACGGATGTTGGCTTCAAAGCATCTAATTTCTCTCACTCTACAGACTTGGTAATGCTGTTTAGAGTTGTCAATAATTTAATCTCAGCGCCAGCTGTCCTGTATGAGAGAGCCACAAAAACTTTGTCCATAAACAAATACATACGTGCCAATTGTTATAGTGATCTATGAAACGCTGTTGGAACAGACATAAATGCAAAATATAATATTGTGTGTATTAATTTTTGTTCTTATTTTTAAGTATAGGTGGATACCAGAGACAGGTGGAGCCAATGTACCAGCCCTAAATGATCTTCTCAGTATGTATCAGGTGTGTATAATGTATCCACGCATATAATAAGTTGAAGAGTTTGTTTGTTTGAACGCGTTAATCTCAGACACCACTTGTCAAATTTGAAAAGATAGGCTTATTTAACGTTACACATAGTGTCATCGATTTTTCGGTGCCAAAGCTTACGGAGACACTATATCGATCGACGTGACTTTGAATAAAAAGTTAAATTGAATTATTTTCGCGTAGATGGTATAATGTTTACTTATGTCTCACTTATATATAAACAATTTTGTGTGAATTTGTAAGGTTAAACGAGTTTTCTTTAAAATAGAATATATTCAATGGCTCTTGATAAAAAAACAAACGTAATTGTCTTTCTTATTCCATATTATTATATTTTATAATCAATTTAAATATGCATAGAGAAGCTAGTCGGCACTAGCTCGTATTTGGATAAAACAGGATGAGAGTCCGACAGAACCCGGCATCACAAAAAAAAAATACCCTTATCAATTTATAAACTTTTTCATTTTACAATTTGTTACCAAAACGCTAAAAGATTATTTCGTAAAAAACAATTAACGAACATCCTATGTTGCTTCTGATATAAATTAACTATGTACATGTAAATGTTTATTGACGATATATGTTTTCCAGGTAGCATTAGGTGATCGCGTGTTCGAAGGGCCGTTTAAACTTGGCGGTCACCCAATGTACTACGCTAGTGGTACGCACATACACAGCTTCCCACAACACGGCGTCTTGATATCAGCCCAACTCAGCGACCAAGGACAACAGGTGCGGAAAATATCTTTACCGCTCTAATGTAAAAAACTTTTCATTTTGCACTATTTATCTGTCTATCGACAGATAACTCACTGTTCACAATTATGTATATCATTCCTAGTATAATCTATTATTCTGTTCTTTTGTTTTCCATTATTTTAATCTTATATCTTATATTGGACTAGTTGGTGAGTAATGTACATCAATCCCCCTTCGCCAAGTTGTCTTTTTCTACATCGTTAGCGTAAACGTAGAGCCGAATAGAGAACAGAGCATGTTAAAAACATGGCGCCTTCACTATAACAGCTGTGAAATAAACTTCAATCAATACAATGATTCTTATTTACTTTGAAGTTGTCGGGGTCGGTCAATATATGTTCCATGATAGATGGGCTTATCGTTCGGAGGTCGTTGATGGATTCGGTGTGTACAGTGCAGTGTCAGGAATAAGGTCAAGCTTAGGGAGAATAGGGTCAGTTATAATCCTAAGAAAAAAAGAAACTTATGTTGCCATTAAACAATATTGTCTTCATTTTTGTGTTTTTCGTAACAATTTGTACCTAATAGCTGGTACACACAAAATATTAAACCACAGGAAATGTACTATCACTACATTATATTTTCTTTCAAAATGAACCAATAACGTTTGAATGAATAATGCGCGAGTTAATATTTCCTTTTGATGTGTATATCTGATCTTTGGCGACCATCTGCTTTTTTCAATTATTGTAGCTATTTGCATTTAGTTATTAGAAATGTGATTATGATGTGTTTCAGATAATGTCCGGCGAAAAACATAATAATGGAGGCAGTGCTTCTGGTGGTGGGCAAACGATTGAAGTACCTATTTTGGGACTTCTGCAAACCGACGGTGAAACGCGAGACTTCACCAACGACACGTTGGATAAGTTACCAAAAGTAAATGTATTATTATTGTTTATACAATATATAGTCGGTATATGACGGACAATATACAGCATGCGTCGAGGGCATTCTACTGTTATGTTTTTTTCCACCAATCACAGTGCTCCAAATGTATGAGGTAGTATGTAGCGCTAATTACTGAGTGATTACGTCATATGATGGAATGATGGCACTATTATTTGCAAGTTCATATAACTGTTGTGTGACATGAAATTTCAACTTTAAATGCAAAAGTTTTATAATTCGTCCGTTGTTAGTTAACTGAAAAATGTATTCACAAACCAGGCGTATTATAGCACATGTTTCATCTTCACGAGAAAGGACAGTGGGAGGATTTTCAGTGCATTAAGCTGTCTTCTCTCCATATACAAAACTTTCAAAAACGCCATAGAATACGTAATCTCTTAATTGGCGCAACGTGTAATTTACACAGTACTTTAGACCTTTAAACGAAAACAAAATACATTAACGCAGTTCCTCTTACAATCCATCGCCAAATAGCAACGTCAAATATCCACTAAAAGACAGCTTTTAACATTTCTTTTAATAAATGTAGCGTACCCAGTTTCATGTATAGATTTTTATTCATAGTTAAGGTTTTAGCGTTATGGTCATAGTCTCGCTTGATCTTAAGTGACGATAAGTCCCAAGTTGGTAGACACGCTAAACCTGTGGAGAGACTGGCTCTGAGTGCAACTGCCGAAACACACCTTGAGGGTGGCAACTAGCCAGGCGGGCATTAAAAATAACCTACCATCATGTAAAATTTTGGCTGCGTTACGGTTTTCTAACATATATACACTATTATCCTCAGGCCGGTCGGTTAGTAGTGTACGGAGACTCGTCCTGCTTAGAAGGCGGTGCAGCTCGTAACTGCCATTGGCTACTACTGGCCGCTCTGCAGTATGCACTCGTTGGTCACCTCCCATCTTCCTTAAAAGATGCAGCGACACCACCACAGAAGCGACTCCGCGACGTCAAAATAATACCTTCTGGTAAGAGCACGCATTTCTCTCTCCTTCTCACTATCTATAGCTAGCTCGGTAACAGTACTTATTTTTACATGAAAATTACCCTGTACTATTGGTAATAGATTTGACTATCGTAACAAAAAGAAAATATCCGAATCCGAGCAATAGTCCAGAGATTACTACCTTTAAACAAACAAATGAAAAATCTTCAGCCGTATTATATTAATACACAGATAACTAATATTATAAATGCAAACGTGAGTTTGTTTTACAACCGATCATCATGAAATTTTGCATACACATTGTCAGGCATACAGAAAAGTATATAGATATACATTTTATTTAAAGAATAGTACTGTTAGAAATTACTTTTAATACTTCGCCAACAAAGTCGCGAGTACAACTAGTAAAATTATAATGAATGTTTAGATGGTAATTTTCGATAGCAGATTAGCGTTCACAAAGTAAATTCTAATTGTTGGAATAATAATACCATAGATGGTGTTAAAACAATTATTCAGCGTAGTACGGAGTATTCGTGGATAGATGGCGTTTATAGCAAGACGACATGTGCGACAATTTGTAACATCGATTTTACCTCAAACCGTAGTGTTAGATGTTTAACAGTCGTTTTCAATAATCTATCTATTAAATCTTTATACGAACGACGATACAAATATATATCCATTGGTACGCCTTTTCTATCAATATCACATTAGCAGATAGCTATTTATATCCACTCATTGAACTTATCTATCTATCCATCCATCGTATTGATGGTTATTAGTAGAAATTTGTATGTAAGTCAAGAGTAATGCATCTCTGTAATGGTGGTTGCTATCTGTGGATAGGTGATGTTGACTTTTTAATATCAAATCTTAATCCATCGCATGAGAGCGATAGAAATCTATCTACTTTGTTTATTTAACATATTTACGGTATTTTTTTATTATTACATTGTTATATGCAAATTTGAACAAGAAGCACTACTACTTGTTCCAGACATATGGTTAGTAAATTTTATTAATATTATTTACTCAAACATATGTATAAATCAATATAAAAATAATGTTTTTGTAATTTTACGGCACAGTTTTCTCATTTATAATTATTATCATTAATTAAATTGTAATACAGTATTACAATATTTGGTATCACTTTCACAGAACACAATTCATCCAAAACCGAAAACTAATTGATGTATATAGCATGAACTAAACAGAAATGTTATTAAAATTTAGATGCTTACTTTGTAAAACTACTTTTTGTTATGAGTTGGTTTTTATTCAATTCGAAAACATCTGGTTAAGCTTAAACATCCCACTGCGGTCCTTTTTAGTAATCACAATTATATGAGCAAGGTTTTGTTTCTGTCACAAAATATCATTACAACGATACTAACCATATTACATACTTTTTATGTAGCATTCAAAATGAAGTGTTATATGTTTAATTTCAAATTATACATGGTTCGAATTTGTGTATTTATTTTCGTACTTAACTTATCATAACTTTTAAAGTGTTTTATGGATATATAGCAAAAACGGAACGTCAAATAAAAAAGGTCAGCTACCTGAGGCAGTCATTGGATTGCTCTTATCGCCGCTAATGAAATCTTTTCAAGCTAGATCACAGCTTACTGTGTGCCCGAGATAGCATGCTATCTCTAACCGGTAGGTACACTATTGAAAACAGTCGTAAAACTTGATAGGCTTAGTGTTTGGTCACAATTTTAATCAGATTTTATTGTGAAACTATCGCTCAAGATAGAAAACATGCTTAGTTTTGACAGTAACTCTAGAAACGCACTTATAAGTGCTTGAGAATAGATTTTCAACTAAAGGGTGGTAATTCACAAGTGAAGGCATCAAAATATACCCCACCACCATGCTGCTAGGATTTTTTATTTTACATTCCTTCAACGGAAGTTCAAACTCGTAATTGGAACTCGTTTATATCATCAACTTCAGTTCAATGTATTTTGTAGTATTTACTTGTTATGAAAGAGATTAAAAAACTCGGATTGCAAGCTTTTTGTGTGACGCCCATTTGGGTATATAGCGACGATAGTTTAGTGATAGTATGTAAGAACGCCGCGTCATGGGACGTGAGTTCGAATCCAACCACCTACAATGAGCTAAAGCTTTCGGTGAAGGAAAATATCGTGAGTAAACCATAGTATGGTGGTAGGACTTTTTCTGATGCCCGCCTGGCTAGCTACCACACTCAAATTGAAAATCTACCTCCAAATACCAAATAGGTGTATACTTTGAGAGACACAATAGCTTTTATACCGATAATACCTTATCTGTGGATGCAATAGGTGGCGATGTAGTCGAGTTAATTATAGCATAGGGCAAAATAAAGTCTGCTATGCCATATATGTAGTTTAAGTTACATTCATTTTTCTCTATTAACTTTATTAATAGCTCTAAAATGATATCGGATTACTTCCTATTTAATATGAATGCTTGAATCAATGTCATTAAATTATAATTGCGTTATGAGGCTTATGGTTTTTTCAAACTATTATTAACCTCGCCTTGGTGAATTTATCACTTCAGTCGTGTGTTCCTTAAGCACACGTTGTTTTATGAAGTGAAATCTTTAGGCGCGTAGAGCACTTTTTGGGTCAACAAAAATCATGGAGTTCACGTCATCGTAACCGAACGCTTTCCATGAACTATATGTATACTTTGTATATATGTATATATATATACATACCTACGTGCGTTATTAGTGTATACATTATATATACAAAGAGTATATTTCTATTTTGTTTATAGTTTTAAATTTTCACTTCTGTCGTCAGTTCTCATGACTGCTTTCAATTTTTTTTTTTAGAGTTACCAGAGCGTGTCGAGGGTAGCCGCCTGCACGTATACTCTCGGGTGCTGTCCGAGGACGGTACCGGGTCGCGACCAGTGCCTGAGTGTACGAGCCCTACTCCGCTCGTGCCCAACCCGGTCCACGCGGCACCATCGGCCAAGACACTCGCTCCGAGACACCAGCCTACCGACCCCAAGAGCATAGGTATCCTCTCTTTAATACCAGTGGAATCTCAATAACTCGAAACTTGGAAAATCGTAATCTTTATTAAGTCGAAAAAAGCAGTCATGAGGTCTGCCGACAGAAATGAAAACTTGAAACTATAAACAAACAGTTGTTATTTTTGGATATCCAAATTAATTGTTTGTTCTTAAGCTAAAATTTGTACATCAAAACTGCTTACAGCGTTGTCGTCAACGCGTCACGTGACCATGTCGATGACGACTTACATGAATTTACTCCCTATCCAAATCGCGCTATAGAAGTTTTCACTTTAAAAATGTAATTCCTTTCCGCTGAGCCCCTAAATATGCGGTATCTCGAATATTATTTAGACTTAATTACTAAAACATAATGTGATTTCTCTGCCAGGTATTGATACTACTTATTTATACTTTGTAACTTGAATTTTAAGAAGTTGACTCCGTATTCGTAGTTAGTAAAATATAAAAGACATATTTCTTGAAATTCTCCGAATATCAAACAATAAATTCTAAAAGCAATGTTGGGTGCTTCTTTATTTCAATTCGTATATTAACTGTTATCCAATTTGCTTCAATAAATATTTACCACAAAACGTAAGTCGAATTTTTATTTAACTTTGACGCGACTACTCGAAAAATATACTCGAAAAATCGCGCTTTTTTATAGAGATTTCACTGTATTTATATAAGTTACAATAGAAATCAATTTTTTCGTAAAACTTAATAATACCTGGTGGTAATATAGGTGGTCCGGATATGGAAGGTACCGAGCCGGCACCGAGGGCGTGGCGCGGCGCCGGGGCGGCACCGTCGCGCACCGTCCCGGGAGTCGAACACCCGTCGTCGAGCCTCACGAACAAGGCGGTCTCCCTACTGATCATAGTGGCTATAGTTTATATAGCGACAGCCCTCTGGAAGCGATACGGCCGCAGGATCAGGCGACGAAGGATACTGTCGCTAGCCACATAGCATAAGGCGAAGATCATATTCAGCAGGAGATGCCACGCATGACGAAGCCGTCAGAGGGCTATGAAAGTATTTCAGGGACCAAAGTAATAATATAACACTTTTCGTCGCGTATAACGACCGCGTGCGATCCAAGTGTTATAACGTTATTTAGAAAATGCTACGTTTATAGCTTGTATACCGGCGTCAAATGTTATGACGTCATAACTCTTGGTACCGATGACAAAATTAATATTATAACGTTATTTTATTGAATGTTCTCGTGCGTTATGACGTCACGACTCTAGGTTCAGATAACAAAAAAAATTGTCGTGTGTAAAATTAGAAGTTGTTTAGATAATAATGTTATATTTATAGTTTGTATATCAGCGTCAAACGTTATGACGTCACAACTCTGGTTACCGATATAAGTGAATTGTATTCGTCCAATAATCACGTTCTGAACGGATTCTAATTTAATTAGATATAGAAAAATAGATCGTGTTATGGAATTGAATATTAGATACATTTTTAACGCCATCACAAAGCGGATAGATAGTAATAATAGGTAACAATTAAATTAATATCATAATGTAAATGAGGTATTAAGTTATTATAAATTCGTTATTATGAATGTAAATAATAATATTGTAGGGAAATGTAAATTGCAATAATTATACAATAGTAATCATAAATGGACACCTGAATCCGCCGGTGAATTAGGGTTACGAAAACTATGCACAAAGTTTTTGTTCTAACAACACGAAAAAATTGTATATGCACTTTTGTCGTAGCATCAGTGACGAAATAATTGTATATGCATTTCTTGTCTTGGCTTTAGTGACGAAATTATTATACTTGCAATTTTTGTTCTAGCATCAGTGACTGTAAAATTATATATGCAGTTTTTGTCGTGACATTAGTGACGAAACAAATTATATAAGCAGAGTATGTCCTTGCATCAGTGATGAAATAATTATATATGCCAGGGGTTCGATATCTTTTTCAGTTGGCGGCACACATACATGTTTACTGTTTTGTCGCCTCGCCGTAACCTGTCTAGCTGGTCGAAATAGATAGGTACAATGGTACGAGAATGATAAAAACTTCACTCTCTACAGCGCACACTTTGGGAACCTCTGATATATGCACTTCTTCTCTTAGCATCAGTGACGTAATAATTATATATGCCGTATTTGTCCTGGTATTACTATAATAGGAAAATAATGTTCGTGTAACTTACAGTAGGAGTCTTTTGCGACAACGTATATGTATATTATTTATGTAATCTGATTTGTATACATTAATGTAATTATATTCGTTTCTTCGTTAGACATGTGCTATTTCGAATGTTGGTCAGTCGGTGTGTTTAGGCTATGTTCCATATAGCATTGACAAGATTCACGACACCGGTTTTCCCGTTCCGCTAATATGAAAGCCTTACACGTAGAATGAACTATGGGTCCACCCGGCCATATGGGTCGTTACAAACTTGCGGGGAGAAGTAATGGCATAATTAGTGATACAACCAGTTGTCGACCACAATGAACGTGGTGTTGGAGTTCTTATCGGGCTCTTAATCTGTCATGCTGTGATTTTAATTTTTATTCATATACATTTTAATAGTTTTTTAGTCATATATTGTGTAAGTATCTGGGCGACATCGGGTTTTTTAAATTGTTTTTATATCTAAATGTGCATCACAAATATTGATAACATATCCACATACAAACTGATTATATTAATTTAAAAAGTCAGTAGTAATTATTACATTTGGAAAAAAAAACGAAAAATGCAACAACATAGGTGAATTTATAAAACAAAAATCTTTGTAAATACGAAATTTCACTGTAATTATTAGAGCCGTTCCCGAGATGCCTGAAATGTATATATATAGCTGAACAGCGTAAGTGAAATGAGTTAAGAATGATCATTCGGAACATGATATATTAGTTGCTACAAAAACTCCCAATAGAGCTTGAACAAGACTCACCATCGTGTTGAAGATAGTCCCATTTGCCCAAAATGCCCAAATTTTGTCTCTTGAAAATGGCAATAATAGTCTCTAAAGAGAACTGAGTTGTCAAGAATAAAAAAGAAGAATGAACGTGGTCATTATGTGGTATGACTGAGAGTACGTTTTGAGTGTTGTGAACGCTAAGTGGATCGTAGCCCTAATCTATATTAATATTATAAAACGGAAAAGTTAGTTTGAACGCGCTAATAACTACCAGTTAGTTTAATATATATATATATATATATATATATATATATTTGTATTTGATAGATCAATCATTGAGGAAGGCTTTAGGCTATATAATATCAAGCTATATAATAGGAGCTAAGCTGTGTTGAAAAAAGGCAACAATTTTTTGCTCCACGCGAACCAAGTCGCCAGCACAGTAAATATACGAAGTCATAAAAAAGGAAAATGTATAGTCACAGCCCAACTGTGGCCGTACATAAATCACGATAGTAAGATCGAGGAAAGTCATATGAAAATTTAATACATTGTTTTAATTCATTTACCTTATTTCTCAACAGTACACCTACCAGATCATACAATAGCGTTTTTTTTCTATTACGGCATCTGCCTGTTCAGGTATTTTTGTCATTGTCTGTATGAGCGTTCAAGTAACGGCAATTTGTGGATCATACAAATAATTGATCCGTGCGGTATTCGAACCTACAACATGCGTCAGTAGCCAGCCGACTGCCTAAACCGCTAGACCAACCGTGTTTTCACCTAATTCTTTGAACTATTCTTTAAAAAAAATATATATATATTTTATGTGTCGCATAATCGGTCGATTCGTTTACCAGCTCCATGTTCACTAACAGATACATGAGATCTTTATAATACGTAAAGATGTCTCGGTGGTAGTGTATATGGACGTTGTGTTGATGGACACCAGTTCGAATTCCTGCAACAAATTTTAGCTGTCGGTAAAGAAAAACATCGTGATGTAACCATAGCATGGTGGTAACAAGTTGAAAATCTGCCGCCCAATACCTTTAGATGTATTAAGGCAGTTGCTTTTGAGAGTCAACCCCTCCACTAGTCTTAGCGTGATCTCAGGTGAGATTGTAGTCAAAAAGCTGAACCAAAAGTGTATTAGTTTTTTTTAAAGTTGTAAAGTTCCCCGGCCAGGTTTAATAGAGCAGTATCTGGTTAGATTATTGTATAAATTATAAAGATTAGATAAATATTTTATTCACGTAAATCTTTCAAATTAGGATGTAAACAAATTAAGTCAGAATAATCATATATCTATATAAGTGCATTCAGTGAAACGGCAGTATTAAATTTATCAATTAAAACTTTTTCGCTTTGTACGTTGTACGTGAAATTAGTACAATTTTGAATTTATTCACTCATCAACGTACACTGATTACACTCGAGTAGAATTTTCTTTTTGCCAAACACTTGTGGTTTGCGGTAGGCCTACTTGAAAGCCTATCCTGTCCTTAGGCTTCACATACTATAGTGGTATCTAATATAGTACGACCGATGAAACTTGGCTGCTCTGATCCATAGTCTCTGCCATCGATCACATTATACTAATATTATAAATGCGAAAGTGAGTTTGTCTGTTACGCTTTTACGCCTAAACCGTTGAATCGATAGTGATAAATTTGGGTACAGAGATAGATGGGATTCAGGAAACGAAGATAGTCTACTTTTGCTCGCGAAATAACTGTTGAAAGTGAAGTAAACAGAGGGATAACCTTTGTATGAGACGTTTTATTACGTCATCCGGTTTGTTTGACAAAGTCGATATTAATGCGAACGAAGCCGCACGTAAAATATAGTATCCTATTAATGGGAAATGTTGTATAACGTATTTCAGCTAAAGAGCAGCGTAATTGATCTTATATAGGGGCGTGGCACAGTTCGGTGACTACTTACTGACGAGTTCACCGACCTGTGAGGAGTAAGGTTATCTAAAATATGTCTAATTGTTCAATAAAAAGGTGTCGTAAAGATAGTAGAAAACAAATTTAAAAAAGGTTATTGTAAAAGTTCATTAATTTATATAAGTAAAGATTATTAAAATAATTCGCAGGTCATTGGTCAATTCAATAATAATGGTTTCTTTTTTGATGTTTACGATGTATCTCTGTCGCGCTATTTACTAATTCTCACATTCTCGCTCTATACGTCATGTTTTTGTCCACCAATCGGAGGGCACTAGAATTTTGGCGGAATTGGTTTCGAACAGAAACATCGACATAGCAACTCGTATACGTTCTATATTTATGATTGCTTTAAACTTTCACGCATGTGTACTCAGGTTACGGTCCATCCATTTAGCGTGTCGAAAGCTCACGTTCGCGATTTTTCTTAAGACTTATTTGCAGCGACCACGGCGACCGTGTTATCACGTGGAACGGCTGAAGGCATGTTTTGAGCGTTTGGACGCCATGCGGAACGTAGCCTAAGTAGGTAAAATGATATCAAATATTTATAAATTAGCGGATGATTTTATTTTGGTTTAATATCATTAAAATAAGTAAAAATTGTTAGTTTCGATGAATCTATTCCGCGCAAGCAACTTTACCAAAATTGGTAAATGAAATCAGTCCGGACAAGTTTCGTCTACTGTACTATTTCATATTCACCAACGTCGTCATTTTACTTAAGTAGTGAAATTAATAAATGTATGTTTTCATGATAATACCTACAAGTGCCCCTAGCCAAGTTGTCTTTGAACAATCGCTATGGCAAATAAAAAAAAAAGTGTATTCAAGATCACACGATAGATGTGAAACATCACTATCTCCCTCGTTTCCTTAGTCGCCTCGAGCCGACTTTACCCGAACGAGCGTCACACAAATAGGTTGCGGAGTACAATTTCAAAGCCCTGCCACAAGAAATTTCACTTCAAAACTGTATGGATAACAACTTATCAAAGTTAGCAATTGTTGTTAGCTCCGGATCTAGGAGGGAGGGAGGCAAACCAGGGCATCAGCCCCTGGCGACATTTTCAAGGGGCGCCAAAATCATATGTTTTGTAAATAAAAGTGTACAAAACCAATCTTAAAGGGAAATAGTCAAACCAGATGGTCGTCTAGACATTAACTAAGCGCCACATAGCATAGTGTGACGGCTCAACCTCATTCATAAAACAGTAAAGGTGACTAAAGAAATTTTAGCTTCAAAAAGTTATAAGTTTATAGGTAATAAAGACCGTAAATTTATTATAGAATTCTTATTGTACTGATGGCAATAAGCGCCAACCATTATATACCTCTTGGATTTCTAATCAATGACCTCACACACTGGAGAGGGGGCTCCATTACTCAGTTTTAGCCCCGGTTCGAAAAAATCATAGGTCGCAGATTCAATTCGGTTCTTTGTAATAATACATTAATTAAAATCGAAACAAAAATAAACAACATCCCACGGATAATCCACACATTTCATATAAATGAAAAATAACATTTATCCTTTATGTTTCAGTATCAGACAGAGATGTCAAATTTATTTTATATATGTGTCTGTATATATATGCAAATACTCATGTTCTGGTCCATGGGTAAAAAAGTACTGTTAAAACGTAATATAATTTTATAAATTTTGTAATTTTATTTTAAAATGCATTTAATTAAATAACAAATTTACTTCATTATTTATTTACAGGTGTACGTATGTATAACCCATACGGCGAAAAGGGTTATGGATTTGGGGTGTAGGGGTAGTACACCCTGCCTATGGGTTCGAAGACCGCCAAAAATTTGGTCTCGGTACGAAGTCACATCGATATGTTATTTTTATATACATATAAAAATCAATATGTTTATGTATATACCGTATGAACGCTGAAATTTGATTCAATTTATCCGATTGGATCAACAGATTTTTTTTGTTATTAGCTTATGGATATAGAGAATTAGTTCTACCCATACGAAGTTGAACGGATCGCCAGTCTATATCTATACTAATGTTATAAAGAGGAAAGATTTGTATTTTTGTATTTTTGTTTGAAACGAATAAACTCAAAACTACTGGACCGATTTCAAAAATTCGTTCACCTTTGGAATGCTGTATTATCTATGAGTAACATAAGACTATAAATTAGTGAAATAATTTTCAGTTCCATGCGAATGAAGTCGTAGGCACAGCTAGTTATTAATAAAATTCAGTATAAAGCTTGATATTTCGTACTTACGAAGATGTAGAAAAACGAATGTGTCGATTAGGGGTCATTCAAGTATTAAGGTAACGCAATTTTTGAAGATTTTGGACACTCCATCCGCCCCATGTAACGCGCCTTAACATTTTTCTGTACCCCCTACCGCTCGTCAATCTTTACGTAACACCCAAATGAGTATTTTTACCTAAAAGTCATAATTATGTTTTACCTTTTATACTACTAAAGTCTTAAAATAAAATAACTTATTTATCTAAACCTTCGGTAATGCAGTTAGAAATAGTCGAGGGGTCCTCCAAAAACCATAATCAAAAAGAGTTTCGAGCTGGGTAAATTCTAAATGTCTATTTTTTTATTTAAATAAATAAAACATTGGTACGTTGCGCGTTGTTGGACCCTCCTCCCGCCTTGTAATGCATCGTAACGTTTTACAAGACCCCTTCCCCTAAATAGCGTTACATGATTCTTGAACGGCCCCTTATCTGGAAGTAATTTGTCTATCTTTCATTGTATTTGAAGGTTACAGTGGTGCCAAGCTAAACCTGCCACTCGTATCGTCACACTGGCTGATTTATTTATTAAGTAAATGTAAATCTATATATTAATATCTCAATTTAATATTACCTATAAAGCGGTAAAGTATTATTGAACGCTCTAATCTAAAAATAAAAAAAATGACTTTTTATTTGATACAGTAATTATTAAGGACGCTTTAAGCTATTTAACATCACACTATCACGAATAGGAGCAAAGCTGTATTGAAAAAAGTTACAAAAACGTACAAAAATTATGATATATATTTTATTTTCTACGCGAACGAAGTCGCGAACATGAATTGTTATTAGTAAAATTGTTAATGTAAAAAAAGTCGAATGTCACAGCACGCCCGGAAGAAGAAAGAAACAATACAATTAAGAAAAATGCAATAAAATATCAAGGGTGCGATAATAAAAAAGAATACTAGTTTCGTTATTAAAATCAATATATATTTATTATTATTTGGACTACAATAATAATAACAGAACTTATAAATATATTAAAAAAATAGATACTGTTCGCACAGTCATCGAAATGTATAACATACGCTCGGACACACAAGAGCGGTGACGGCGATTTTACTTTGATTTCATTATTTTATAAACTATGTTTATAACTAAAAATTGATGTTGGTAGATATCAAGTTGATAGATAACAAAGCCGTTGACTGATGGCCCTTAAACTTATTGATATGTGTTTTCGTTTACAGGATTAGTATCTTGTTTCATGATAGCGCAATTCAATACTGCAACGAGCAATTACTAATATTTTATCAATTTAATGTGTACGTCAATTAGTTTATTTATGTAATAAAAATTTGCGTCGTCTTATTTTGTGTAAACTAATATTTTTTTCAGGAAAACAACTAAAGGTTGAAGAAGACTGGCTTGCAAAGGTATTTTAAGTGTAGTATTATGGGGTGTTTTATCTGAAAAAGTTGCCGTCAAAATGTATACAATACAGGTTCATTTAATGACCGGAATGGCGCTAATATAGCATAAGAGTTGAGACCTTAATGTCACTGTAGCGAAATACGCTCATGGAAATAGATATAATAGAATAAAAAAATATTGAGTAGTCCTTGATATTATTGAGACATTTAAATAAACATTTAAAGTTATTGCAGAAATTTAACTAACTAAATTTAACTATTCCATTTTTGTCGCTTTTAAATGCAGAATTTGTGCTATTGTAACGCCATTTAAGAGCATTTGATTTTATATTTTATATATGGCGATACCTACTCTTTAAAGTGTCATTATCTTGAAATCTATCCTGTTGTTACTGTGGCGTCAATCTAATTAAAAAAAAGTTATTAGGTCCTTTTTGTACATAGACCGTTTTCGTTAATCCTGTCCCCCGTACTGACAATAATTAAATGGTGACATTTCATAGCAGATGGATGCAGATTTATAATCTGCAAAATATTTTGAGAAAATAGTCGTACATTCCATCAATACCTACCAACGCATTGTGATTACCTATACATCAGTTCAATTTATTTAAAAAACATCGAATCATTTTGCGAATGTGGAATAAAAATTTATGGGAGTGTTGCCACTACAATTATATAAAATTTCCCCTACCTTTAAATAAAATATCCAAATCCCAATCGTAACGTTCCTACACTCGCGAGGTTCCCGAGAAATTTTCATTTCTATGAATAATTACAAAAAGTGTACTATTTTTAAAGCACATATAAATGTGTGTCTTTACGTCACACAATTATAACCGATGCAAGGGTACAGTAGGTGTAATATGATTATAGAGTTGCTTTAGAAGCAATGCCGAAGTGGTATCTGGTAGATAAGAAGGAATGTAGGGCCACCATGAATAATTTATTGAGTATTACTGGGTAGCACTAGTCGAGTTTCGCATACCTCTCGTACTTTGTCAAGGTAAACGCGTGGAGGTAATAGATTTTCCTAGGTTAAAAAAGTGATAAAAAAAAGTTAATCGCTAAAGTTTCATTGGTACACGATATCTAAACATAAATAGGTTTATGTGTATAGTTAAAAATAGAATTGAAATTCGATGATAACGCTGGTCTTACATTCTTACAAGATCTTGCTCTACGAAACGAAAGATTACCGAAATTATTATGTATTTATATTCAAATTTTGGTTCGGCTTTAGATTCCTTCTAAACGGGTAAGATAGATTTTCAGGATCGGGAAACGTACGAAGTTATTTCTTTTTAGGATTTTAACGCAATACGTTTGCTGTATATACATTGTTTACTGTAGTAAAACTAAACTAAACTTGGATTAAATTGAACTTGGTGAAATTGTTATTAAAAAAAGGTATTTAATATAGAGTTTTTCTTAGCCGAAAGCATATAATAAAAACTAAATATACTTTAAAACGACTTATTAGTCTGTAATGATAAATTGTAAAACTCTAATTAAGTAGCCGACCGAGAAATTATAAAGAAATTAAGTTCTGAAACGAGGATAGAAGAATTTGTTTAGCATAGTCGCAGGTCTGAGAAGAGAATGAGTGAAGCAGCCAAAACTGCTTTTAGCTGCGTGTTTCACAACCAGGTAAAATGCTATGTAAGTACAGAATCCGTGCTACAATGTATTTTTTTTAGAATAGGTATAAGTAGGTACTTGTGAGAAAAGTTGCCAGATTAATTAAAATACATAATTTTTTTATCAATAAATTTTATACTACATTTAATTCCATTGATATATCCGCATAAACATAAACTTTTTCGATGGTACCTATTGATTACTCTTACCAGTTATTATAGTGTAACATGGTTATTATAGTGATTCTTTATTTGACAATAGATATATTAATTATTCCTCCTTGGTATTATTTGTGACATAATCTTTAATGTTTTTTTTTTTTAACATAAATAGTATATATTGATTTTTCTATTTCGTAATGAGAGTCTGAATCATTCTTTAGTTTGTAAATTACGTTTAACGTTTAAAAAAAAATTACTTGAAGACTATAAAATTTATGAATATTAGTAGATAAGATTACCTACTTTTTTAAATAGCCGTAAGTTGAATCGCGTTTTAGTGCATACATACATAAATTACGTTAATAATGCATCTAAGCCCCTAATCAAGTCTTTCTACTTTCGCTTGCATAAAGAGTAATCACATATATATGAAATTACATTAATATTTTTTAAAACTAAATCTGGTAATCGAAGAGTATTAACTTTTAAGATTTTTACATTTACAACAACACATTTACATAGATGTTACAGTTGAATACATGTAAGGACACCATGTTTTGAACAATTCTATCACTAGATTTAATTTTAAGATATCCCATGGACATTATATACAAGAATGCCATCCCAACATTTTTAATTACTGTGTATGCAAGCGAATATAGAAAAAATAATTAAGGCCCCTGCACTGAAGGCCAGTAAAAATTGCTCTGCGCTATTCGTACTTAAAAATTGACGTGTCCCATGTTCTTTTCGAATGACAAAATAGTTAACCCTTTTTTTGTCAAACTGAATGAGATAATTAGGAGCTCTATTAGCATTACGTTCCAAACGAAATATATGTTCAATGGATTGCAAGTCGAGTGTCTGCACAGGCAAGTCCTGAACTGCGTTATCACATTCTCGAAGCTGATATCAGTTTGGATTCTGTGAAAGATAATCATAAAAAATGAAATTCAAACAAAACTTATCAAGATTCTTTCTCTATAAACTGTTTCTAGAATCAGCTCAGTATCTTTATTTGACAAATGCCATGTTACTGGAAAAGTATCTATAGCTTCATAGAATCCACAAAAAAACCGCAATGCCTATATCAATATTTTTACCAGTTGGACACAAAAACAACAGCACATACTTTCATATATTTACTCCATAGTTTTGTAGTTTAGGAGCTCTTTTTGAGATAAATAGGTTATTTATTTTAAGAGGTTATTAGTAAAAAAAGTAAACCATAATTATGACTTTTAGGTAAAAATGCTCACTTGGGTGATACGTAACGTTTGAGGAGGGGGGGTACAATAAAATGTTACGGCGCGATACGTGGGGGCAGGGGGGCTCAAAATTGCATTACGTAATATTTGGACGGCCCCTACAATAATATATTACAGATGTGATTCGTACACCAATTGTGTAAAAGGCTGCCATTATATAATAGAAATTCAAATATTACATACGAACTTTGTTTTTTTTTTTTTTGTTTTTGAAAGTATTCAATTATGCATATCAATTAATCCCCAAAAACAATATCAAAACCTTAATTATCAATAAATTACCATAATTTTCTCTTAATATTTTCGTTTTTATTTCAACAGTACATAAACAGGCAAGAATATAAAATAGATATATGTAGAAAACCAATATAGAACCTTAGGCATACTCATAATGCATTATATATTTTTCAAAATTAACTCAGTTTAATATTTGATCCTTAAACATCATTTTTGTAGGTGCTATTTTTTTTCAAACTTTTCTAAATCCAATAAATTTTGTATAGTCTACATATATGAAAGGTTATTTTCCTAAATAAATAATTAAAACATATCTTCCAGTGTATTTATAGATTAACCGTTCTCTATTGACTTAGAAAACGATTCTTCAGACAAAATAAATTCTTGGTATCACATACCTATTATTGTTAACACATATTATTGATAATTTTGAATGTAATACCTACTACTAAATTATATAAAGATATAATAATAATATAGTTAATTATCGATGCTAATTTATATGTTCAATAACTTTTAGTGAAAACAACTAATTTAAGTAATATCGAATAAATTACTACCTATCAAGTAGTGTTGTTTTTTTTTATTAAAATTTATAGATTATCTAAGGATGCATATAAATATTACATTGAAATTAACCATGCATATCGTCGAGTTGCAAAACCAATAGCTATCTGTTACGTACGAAATGTATATTTTTGAGATTTTGACTGAAATAGCAGTTTCGTATAAAATATATTTTTAGTAACCAGAGTTAATTGTATAATGCTAAGTGTTATATTAAGGTATTTTTATACGAAAAGTTATTTAATAATCTAATCATTAAAGTCCAAATCTCCAAAAAAAAAAAAAACACGTAGCTTAATATATGGTTTGACGATGATATAGGACTTGATAAGCGCAATGTTCGATATAATTATAAAAAGGTAATTGTAATTTAAATACATTTATATTACTATACAATCAAAGTCTTTTTTCACACACTATATCTATTGGTAATTAATATACGTTTATGAGTATTCCGTGATACATAGTCTACTCTGTAACTAATTAGGACTTATCGACCCCTAAATCGTACTACTAATATGGCCGACATGATAGGGCTACCACTTTTGTCAAACATTATTTATAACAACAATATGAACCAGTCCGATGACTTCACCATAAATTTGGTTACCGCTTCTCAGATTTCGTGTATTACGTTTGCATCTATCGGCGCATGGGAGTATTCGTCACATTTAAAAAATAATACTAGAAGAAAGGAGTATCTACAGTCAAAGTCGCGATTCTGCAGCGAAAATCTTACATCCTGGAATACTGGATTGGTAATCTATTTTCAACTCGACTTACAATATTGTACCACCGTATTAGTTATATAATGTCATTCTTCATTGATGATTCAGGTTAATTGGTATTCTAGACGCATTATACGAAACTGCGTCTTAACGTGTTATTACTTAATTATCACCTCTAAATGCTACCTTCTAAATAAGCATTACAAATCCATATATTATTAGAAAATAACTCGTTTTTAGATACATCGTTACTCGACATTGGGTACATGCATAAAGCGATGATAGCTCAGTGCTAGTGTGTACGACTTTGCGTCAAGGGACGTGCGTTCGAATCCAACCACCTACAATGAGATTGAGCTTTCAGTGAAAGAAAACATCGCGAGAAAACCATAGTATGGTGGTAGGGCATATTCGAATGCCCGCCTGGTTGGCTTCCACCATGAAGATGAAAATTTTCCGACAAATATATCTAGATATGATCGGTAGTTGCATTTGAGAGACAGTCCCTTCATAGCTTTAGCGTGTCTATCAACTTGAGCCGTATCGTCACTTCAGATCAGGTGAGATTATGACCATGACGCTAAGCCTTATATATAACATTAAATGACGGTAAATAAACAAAAACAGTAGATAAATAATCTTCGAGGACTGTCGACAAGTGAAAACTTTCAACGTTGAAAGAGCAGTCATTTTTAACATTCTTAACATTTTTATATTAAAAATATTATCATTTGTGAATTAAAACCATCAACATTGGTGCCTCTTGTGAATTTATCAGTATTCCTAGAAACAATTATAATATACCTAACTACATTTTATGCGGTTTATTTATTACTGAATGCACAGAAAGAGTTGCATAAGTACAAAGTATTAATAAATAATTCTCAATTAAATATAAATTATTATTACTTATTTATACATACACACATGACGCAAACTTGGCGGTGATGCAAGCGTGAAGTTTTTACCTCAACAAATTGTCGAATGTGGTTAAAGTTGTTATCACTTGAAAAACTCCAAATTATTCTAATAGAATTTATTCCGTGTAAACCCTAACCGGAGATAAGATTTCGCGCACGCGCGTTCCACGAGTGCGTCATCTCGCACGCGATCATTACGCCAGTGCTGGCTGGCAGATCTCAGTACTTCAGTAAGTTCTCCGATAGAATACGAACATCACGTAACGAGTCGGTCAGTAAGAGCGCGCCTATCGCCGCGTTTAGACAACCGCTCGATACGCGGCCGTGCAGTAGAACCGTTCGCGATGTCGGGCGTTTACAAGCCGTCCGAATATGTGGTTGCTAAATCCCGTTTACCATCCTACGAGAAGTACAAGGAGTTGTACAATCAATCGTTAGAGGACCCCGAGGGGTTCTGGTCGGAAATAATGAAGGAATTTTATTGGCACACACCCCCTCAACCCGGAAATTTTCTGTCTTACAATTTCGACGCCGGCAACGGTAAAATCTTTACGAGATGTTTGACCGGCGCCGTGACCAACGTCTGCTTCAATCTCCTAGATCGCAACGTGAGGAACGGCTTCGGGGATAAAATTGCATATTATTGGTAAGTTATAGTTCATCCGCCATAGATTTTCCAAATCGATAGTTAGCTGAGCGTATGCACTACTGAGACGGCGCAGTGCTTTATTGATTTCCTCGATGACCCAGAAAGCACTGAAGTGACCCTTGCGTTACATAATGTGTTGCATCTGAATTATTTTATTCAGTATTGCATTGCGAATCCGATATAATATGGAATACTGTGCGTGACCAACACTAACGCTGACATGATAGCTGATGAAAAATGTTTTCTATTTATTCCTTAGCTATTAAATTTGTAATCTACATGTTATTTTATTTTATTTTTTACAATGTTATTTAACTTGTGTGTGTTTTTTAAATATGCAACAATTATAGGTGGCTGGAATGGACAAGATTTATTAAGGTTCAGAAAGTATTACAATATCTAATTAAAACGAATCGTTATTAATTTTAAAGAAGATACTTGACTTGGTCGTTCGTTGTAGTAATATTAAAAAAAAATAACTTATACATAAACAGGACTTTACTATGATTTAATTTTAAATATTCTTCACATATTTTATCGAAGATCAATAAGTTCTCAATTAACTAAATACTTAATAAAACAAAATATGACGGAAGTTAGTGAACGCAAAAAAAATGATATTTTGATTTATACAAAGGGATTTGGTAATTAACATATTTATTTTTTATAGATATTTTAAAATATTCTTTTAAGATTTTTACTTTTAGTATATATCAGGTATATGTATGAAATTATTTTAATATAGCTCATATATTAGGTACGTGTTTATATATTTCGTTTTATATCGCGATAATAATGGGAACCGTCGAAGTGGTTAGTAATACTTGTTTTATCAATATCCATACCTCAAAAGTTTTATAATGCTCTACGAAAAATATGGAATCTCATGATATATATAATATTTAATTTTTTTGTAAATAATATCTTGAGTGAATAAATATATTTATATATTTGAGCTACATAGCCACTTAACATCAGGTGAGATTGTAGTCAAACGATAAAGCAATAAACAATCAAAAAACCAACCACAGTTTAACATATTTGGATGTTTTAGGAATTTTTTTGTTAAAACTAGTAGCGTTAAATGAAGTTTATACTTTTTTTTTTATCACAAAGTATTAAAATGTATTACTTAATTTGTTTTAGTTTAGTTTTATATTTGTCCATTAATAATATTAGTTAGTATCATGGTAAATTTCATCAAAAACAATCTAGTAGTTTCATAGTGATGCGCGTTAGAATATAGCAGGCAGGTAGACATGATAAAATAATACTTAAGACCACACACCAAAAGTGAGAATTTCGTTACGGCAAGGTTAATAATACGGAATACAGCTATAATGTATTACATAAACCGTATTGGCGCAGCGCATACCGTGCTGATGTCGATACTGAATGCGACTGATGCGCTATGCACCCTCATGAGACGCTCAGCGAGCGAGTATACCAGTGACGCGTTGATTAAATCTGTCTCGTTCCTTTTATATATATATATATATATAAAAGAAATAAAAAAGTACCTTGTATCTTCGCACACTTTTTCGCATATTCATTTAACAATGAGAATGTATAAAGTGCAATAGCAAAAGGTATCCTCATAAATATTGCATGTTAGCCCTCTGTAGTGTCCTACCGTAACAGGTTTTACAGCCGAAACCAAAATCAAAACTTCGGCTTAGGTCTGAGTTTCGGCCGAAACCGAAATTCATCTAAACTAGGAAAAAAATCTATCGAATCGAAACCGAAACTTTTGACGAATCTAGATTTTTTAGCCGAAACCAGCAGAAACCCACCTCACATAAAACAATTATACGATGAACATTCATTCGGCCATCTGAAAGATTTAAACAATATATTTGTTCATTTAAGGTGCTTTAGTATTTGCCAATGAACATTCCGATTTGCAAAATTAATTAGCATTTATACAATACATTAAAATACATATTTTAATATTTCTGTTTGGAAGTATTTTTTATCGGGTTTCCAAATTAAAATTATTTATAACAAGCCTTTTATTATTTCTCATTTTTCATACAGTTTAACAATATTAATTTACATGTTCTACATTTATTTTCGTTATAATATAATAATTAAAAAAAATATATATTTTTATTTATTATATCTTTTTATACTATTATTATTGATTAAATTATTATTATTACTGATTATTTCATTTATTTTAATGAAAACCCCTATGTAGAGTAAAGGCCTCTTGCATTTCTGTCTACTTCTAACTTTCGCTTTTTTTAATTATTTATAACATGTAATAAATAGTCTCATAATTGTTCATCATCATCTTCATGTCCTATTCCCAAATCACTTGGGGTTGGCGTAGTACGATTTCTTCTTTCATAAGTCTCTATCAACCATAATTTCTTCGTTCATTTCCTTTTCTTTCATTTCATTCCTCGCGCACTGTATCCATCTTTTCTATGACTTTCCTCTTCCTTACCATCCTTCGAAATTCATATCCATTACTTTTCCTGCCACATGTGTTTTCTCTCTTGTCATGATATGTCCGTACCAAGACAAACGATTCTGAAGAAGAAAAAGTATTGCGACTACCCCAAATGACATGAAGATGACATGAAGTTGCATTGTAAGCCATCATGTTATGAACAACTAGAACAATTCTCAAAAGCATTATACATTTCAAAAATGATAAAATAATGACAAAAATATATAAAATTGTAGCAAAATAGGAATAAATAATTTTTAGTCATTCTTATAAAACTTCAAAATTAAAAAAATAAAGCTGTCAAAGTCAAATTCCCCTTTTTCTTTGTTCATTGTAATATTAGAAAGGAGTATCAAGAAACGTATACATTTGTCTAATTAAAATACAAATAAGGTCACACAAAAAGTATAAATATACAAATTATTAGACTGTGAAATTATTAGTTGGACCGTTTATTTTGAAAGTGGTGTAAGTCCATTTTCTTTTGTTTCGAGTAAATTAAAGGAGACTATATTTGTTGATAATGCAATTTCATTTACCGACCGATTTTAAGTTGTACAAAATATGGGATTTTTTTGAGAAATTAAACACGGACTAGTTATATATAAAAACTTTACATTAAATTAAGCATGAATTACGTGATAGCTCATTTTTCTCAAAAATGGACTTACACCACTTTCAAAATAAACGGTCCAGTTAATATTTGCTCATTGCAGAAATAATGTTTAGAAAAAAAAAAGTAGTTCCGGTATTATATAATGCTTTACATTATATTTCCGCTTTAATAATATACATAAACTAATTTTACGATTATCTAGATGTAGGTCCGTGGAACAAACTAATCCACATTGTTAACCTTGGCTCTAGACCATTTATGAACTTCCTTTGTTCCTATGTTCGCTGAGATTAATAATCGTAATATATAATTCAAATAGTTGTATTTATCTATGGTTTAATTTTTACATTCGTAAGAATTGTTTATTTATACAAAATAATAGGAGCATTTTTCCTAACACTAGAACCGTGGTTTAAATCTCAGTCAATCAGAACTTAAGCCAATTTCGTCGGCGCATTATTAAAGTTTTAAATCGAATACTCCCCAAAACTCTATTTTAGATAGTTGCATTATTAATTGTCGCGTGGCAACTTACTAGTACAGATTTGGTCAGCATATAATAGAGCAAGCTTGCAAGAATTCTCCTCTACACAGAAAGGATTCCAGTTGTTTTTTTTTATATAGTTAAGGTTTAACGTTATAAACACAATTTCCCCTTATATTAAGTGACGATGAGGCCCAGCTGGTGAACGCGCTAAATCTGTGGAAGGACTGGCTCTCAAGTGCAAATGCCGGAACACACCTAGAGATGCACACCAACTGAGCTATCGTCGCTTTATTTTCTATCGCATCGTTTTCTATACATTAAAATATCAGGTACATTTTTTATCTTAAATTTTTTGACCACAAAAAATTTGAATCCCGTATTTTACTAGCTGTCCATAACATCGCTCGCGGGGAACTAAAAATTATGTAATCATTTTGCCCGGTTTTGTATATTTCTTCAATACAGCTTTGCTCCTATTGGTGGTAGCGTGATATTAATTAGACTGAAGTCTTCTTCAACGATTGCTCTATCAAATACAAATCTATTTTTTGTAATCCGACTGGTAGTTTCTAAGATAAGCCTGTGTAATAAACAACCAAATTTTTTCGCTTCATAAGATTAATATAAATGTAAATTAAACATTGTATGTATTAGGTAATAGAGTTAAATTGCTTATTCTTTATAATATACATAACCGTAACAGTCTCTATATCTATAGGCGACGACAAAGAAAATCTACCTATTTTAAAATCGATAGCATCGAGGTGGCCTCTTTTGAATACTTAAGCCCCTGAATTTATTTGTTGCGATGCTATAAATGTTATTTGCATGTGAATAGTCCGGAATTCTATAGAACGTCTGAAACTGTATTACATAATCATATAGATGAAAGCAACGAAGATAAATGTGTGAAATGTGGATGTACCGCACTGAAAAAGTTATAAAGTGTTATACAACTCCTCTAATATATTAATAATCAGTTTCGTACGTAATAAGAAAGGTTGTTTATATTAGGAAATTATGGCAAGGTTGCTATCACGCACTTAAAAAACACAGAGAGAGAGTTCAAAAGAAGGAAATCTCGCTTAAAATAAAATACTACTCTTATGAACTCGTGTAAATTTTGAAAGAGGAATTCACGCATTGACAGAATTTTCGTTGCTTTATTATCGGAACAGATCTTTACTTCTATTGTCGGTATCATACGTTTTAACAATTCTGGGAAATTCGTTTTGTTGACACCTGTTCATGTTCTTAAATCTAACTATCAAAACAGTTGTTTTTGTTTTCAGCCAAATACAACGACAAGTGTTTATTATATCGATCGAATCTGAAACATCCACTAATACGCTGCATGCAATAAATTTCTTATCCAAACCCTACGAATTCATGTTAGCATCAACAGCAGCAACATTTATTATTTCTGCTGGACTTTGTATTAGTCTTCGGAAGGGTAAAGTAGAAACGGCACCAGAGTTTGAAAGGAAAGGCGAACAGTGCAACATACTACGAAGATTTACCAACTATATATATATATATATATATATATATATATACTAAAAAATCTACCAATCTACATAAAAGTCGGCGACATCCTGCGCACAATAGCTTGACTTACATAAGTATGAATTTTGGGTTCGATGAGAAAAACTGTGGAAACAAAGGATATAGAAAATGAGGCGGATGATCCAGACCCTTCGACAAGTACTAAACAAGCACTCGATGCAGTGAAATTATTAGAATAATACGTTTTATATAAGCAAGTTGATCATACCGTATCCGAAGACATGAATAAAATATATAAAATTTAAATATTGGAGCAACATAAAACGTCAATGGTAGATAACTTACGCAAGACGCATTACGATATATGCATGTACATAATAAGCGTTGTTATTTGTACCAACATTAATGTTTGTAAGTTTCAAATGCGTATTATAATATTGAAATAATCGTTTACCGAAATCTCTTAAAAATGCCATAAAATACGTATTCCCTTAAATGTCGGCATACAAAGTATATTGCATATTGTATATTTATTGTATTATAACACGGTATATTTTATATATACTAGCCGGTGCATCCGACTTCGTTTGCGTTCTTAGCCCGTGTCTTCGTGGTGAAAGAAATATCTATCCCAAATTTTAAGTGTAAGATCTATAGGTATAGTTTTGGAGATATCGTGGTGAGTTAGTGGGCGGTAGTCGAGCCGGTGATAGCTCAGTTGGTAGTGTGTACGGATGCCGCGGCAAGTGACGTGAATTCAAATCCACCTGCACTGGGTTTGGACTTTCGATGAACAGTGAGGAAACCATAGCATGATGGTAAGGTTTTTTCTAATGCCCACCTAACTAGCTACCCACCATCAAGTTAAAAATTTGCAAACAAATATCTGTAGATGTGTTCCGCTAGTTGCATTTGAGAAATAGTTTCTCCACTAGGCTTAGCGTGTCCACCATTTTGAGCCACATCGAGACTAAACATCAAATCTAATTGTGGCTATAACACCAAACCTATGAACTATTAAAAAAAAGTTCATATATATATGTTAGTATATCATTCATATTGTTATGATTCTTGAAGTAAATACTTTTATAACAACAGAACTTTTGGAATTGTCTTACCTATTTATTATTCATTATTGTAAATGAAGTTAAATATTTGTTTGTATGCAAATGCTATATGATAATTAAATAAAACGGAGTGTACGAAACACGGTTTAGTTCTGTTCATTATTAATCACAACATGAAATACTTCCTGTTGTTACCTAGCTAACAGAAGACTTATAATCGATATCTACCATACGTACTATACCATAACGATATGTACCATACATGTGACTACTTATTGATCTCACAGACTGAGGTTATATGATCGTTGGGTAGAATTTACTTTGCTGTGAGCGAATAGCAGCTGAGGTAGACACCGTATTACCTCATTAAAAAAAAGGAGCCAATTAGAGCCATTTACAGTATCTTGCGAATCATTAAAGGCTGAGTTTTCCGGAATACGGTATCTTAACTCTGCCCACCCAGTAAATTTCTGACAAATTAATGTGTGTCCTCAAAAATTTAGAATATTAGGATTTGAATTTTAATATGACGTTGTTTTATTTTGCTGAAACTTAATCAAAAATATTTAAAAAGAGGATTACTAGTGAAGATTAACAGAATTAGATAGTATTTCTATACTAAAATGCTCATAGTATTCAATTCAGATTCGCAATTCAATATCTGGAAATGTATGGTTCTAACTATCGGACATGGAATCGATATTATGTCGATCAAACCGTTCGACAATCATGATTGGATTATATTCTAATATACTGGATAACTTCCTAATAGCTATAAAATATTTCATGATATTTTGAAAGTAATTAGCAACTATTAGCATACAATAGTTTTACAGTTTGCGCATTTTCACACCGTTTGTCTATATTATAAAATATGCAGATCTGTGTATATATTTATTTTAAATTTCCTAATCTGTTTATATAGAGGAGACTTAAATTGTCTCATCGCGATATCTCCAAAACTAGCATCCGTTAGGTTAGGTTTCAAGTCTAGATCTCTATATTTCTAACGTTGGGTAGATATTCCGTTCTCCACTTAGACACATACTAAGAACGCATTTTCCAAGCAGGCGAGTTTATCGGAAAATAGGCGAGCGAAGTCGTGAGCATCAGTTCGTGTATATCTAGTAAAAACGACGTTAATCACGCATTAGACATTAAAAAAAATAATTTGTCTCGTAGTTTTATATCCGCGTTACCTTAAAAACGGCTTGAGCAATTTGCATGACAGAAAAGTTTCCTATATTATTCTCAATTGATCTAAACTAATATTATAAATGTGAAAGTTGTATAAGTTGTATTTATGTTTGTTCCTCACTCACGCAATAACGTATGAAACGATTTGAATGAAATTGGACACACAGTGAATAAAAACAGCTAATAAGCTGGATTAACATAAATGATATGTTTTATTCCAGAAATAATATTGGTATTTTATTCTAATATCAAGGCGGACGCAGTCACGGGTAACAGCTAGTACGTTATAAGAATTAAATTGCATCGAAAGAATTATAAATAGCAGAAGTCTAATAAAGATACAGTAATTGTACATATGAAATTGAAGGTTGACATCTGTGATACAGTTTACAACTAATAAAAATGTCGATGATATCACTGACGTATTCTTAGCTTCTACTTTCTATTACTTGGCATTGACCTATTTAGATAATCGATAAGGTTTCCAGCGTCAATCAATCATACGTGATATGATTTTTAATTCATAAAATATAATATTTTTATTACAATTTATTATACCCGGTTCTGAGTCTGGGTTTTTGTTCGTTACTTCTATTCTCACTTAACTTTGGCAAAATTATCTACATAGGTTGATGACGTGATAGGAAAAAAGTTACTTGCCGTACTTAATATATTTCTGTTAATAAAGGAATATATTAAGTCGAACGGACTTTTTTTGTATGCTACCAGCATGTAAATACTGACATAATTATATTAAGTATTATCCATCAATCTTCAATGTATCTGATAGCTTTTGATCTTTTACGGAAAAAATATGCCTATCAAATTGAATACAGTCTAACCTCTTTTCATTAAGTTTTTTTCGTTCCTAGTTATGATATATGTAATATTATATATCTAACTGTGCCTGCAAATAATATATTTAAGCAAGATTTGATCCTTTTTTCATATACAGCTTTACTTCTATTGGTGATCAGGGGACGTTAAATAGCATAAAGCTTTCCTCAATTATAGCTCTATCAAATACAAAAGATTTTTTGAAATCCAACGTGTAGTTCCAGCCATTCCGCTTTATAATATTAATTATAATAATAACTTGAACGCTTTCTTGCATTCAGTTCTACAGTTTCCAGGTTATACGCGAACCGTTAAGATTTTAATTATATACCACAATTCGTGACTTTAACACAAACAAAATATTAAGTTCATCATATATATAGCTTTATAGTTATTCTCATTAATACGGTTACTATATGACTTAAACTTTACTAAAGTTACAATTATTATTAAACAGTGAAATTAGTATTGAAGATATTATGTGTACATACAATAACTTTGCAGTAACAGAAAAAATATTGAACATTCAAAGACTTACTTATAGTATATCGATTAATAAAAGGATTTGCATGTTTGACTACTTTTATTCGATGATTATATTTGTGACTAGCTGTGACCGTGACTTCGTTCGCGTGGAACTAAAAATCTATATTAATGTTATAAAATAGTAAAATATGTTTGTTTGTTTGAACGCGCTAACCTTTGGAGCTACTAACCGGATTAGAAAAATTAGTTTTATATTTGATAGAGCAATCATTGAGGAAGACTTTGGGCTAATTAACGTCATGCTGCCACCAATAGGAGCAAAGCTGCATCGAAAAAAGTTATAGAAACAGGCAAAATTGATTAAATACAATTTTAGTTTCAAGCAAACGAAGTTTTTACGAACATTTAAGATCGCCGTGTAAAATTAACAAGGTTTATTTTAAAATTCAAATTATTCTTTTAATGTATAACAGAGATTATTATTTTTATAGAGTTATGTAAGTTATCAATAATAACATTGTAACTAAGTATAATAACGATGTAGATTCAAAGCTATAAATTGGCTGGTGTTTGTTAGCGATATAGACGCCAAAAATGTTTTTTTACATATTTTGAATATTTGTCGGTCTGTCTGTCTCTCCTCTTTTACGCTGAAACTATTTTTCGGATTTAACAGGAACTAACATTATGGATTAGCTTATAGGGTATGTTTATACCATAAAAAGAAAAGGGTTCCTGCGGAATAGACAATAAAAGCTTATTTAACATGCTCTTCATTATTAATTATGTGTAATATGTTAGTCTATTTATTATAATTTACTTATTTCAGTTATTATGTTATTTGAACAATCTACAATGTATCTTTAAATTTTATTTCCACAATGCCGCGGGTTAGCTAGACGGAAATATCTTATGCCATTGAAGGCGAGCTTAAGCTCGAAAGTATACATACATATTTAAAGTACAATAAAATGTTTATTCATAGGTTAAAGTTTTATCGCAAATAGATGTCTTTAGCATTATGATACATATTCAATAGGTATATAAAGATTATATTATATTAACAGTTCTCCTTAGTACAATAATACGAAACCCCGAAAGTTGTAGAGTCCTAATCTAAAGTAATATTTGTAAGGCTATATATAATTCATTAGTGGATATACCAGTAGATTTTAGAAATTATTCATACATATACCTAAATGTTGCTAGATCATATGTTTCATCACTTAGAATATAAGTCTTATAACAATTTTATTTTCTTTAATTTCCCCAGTCCTTTGTGGAAAGTAATTGTAGAGGTAGGTACGGACGGTAAAATTTGAATAGCCTATAAGCGGCAAAAGTGTAAAACCGCCACAGGTATAATTATCCTGATATTCACAATACTCGGTTGCTTACAACGGTATTAATGAATTATTTTCAGGGAAGGTAACAACCCGGACGATTACAGTCGGATTACGTACAAGAAGTTAATGGACCTGGTGTGCACATTTGCGAATGCGCTCAGAGAAAACGGTATAAGGAAGGGTGACCGCGTCTCCATTTATATGCCGATGATATTGGAGACCATTGTGTGCATGCTGGCTTGTGCAAGAATAGGAGCCATACACTCCGTCGTGGTAAGCATATAAAACAGGAAACGATTAAAATAAGTTCATTTGTAAACAACGTGTCGGTTTGCATTTCTAAGCGGGCACTAAGAGCTGTAGGTATTTAAGCCTCAAGCAAACATCGTTTGCTGTTATTATACTTCCCGTTTGTATAAAAATATAGTGTGGTTATAAATATGACTGCAGGCAGCTGGTTTCGTTCGATCTGACTTATAGTAATACGTAATATTTATGTGTATTGCTTAAACATTACGTTTTAATTTTTTACTGTTCATTATATTTTAATTTTATTCATTAGTTATTCGTAAACAGTAAGCTTCGGTTTTTGCGTTCGTAAATAAAATGTAAGAATGCTCTTTGACTTTGTACTATTTGCGTAGCACCGGACTTTGTAATCAGCACGGAAGACAATCAGTGGAAATCTGACATCACGTTCGCAGGTGCCTACTCTGGGTGGTGGGCAATTAACCTTGCTTTAAACTTGTTTCAATACTAAATATTTATTAATTATATTTATTGTTGTAGCGGCATTCGTTACAATGACACGGGAACAAAAAAAAGAGTCCTCCTTTATTTTGGGCCGCGAACCTGAACGTGAATGGTATTTGAATATTTTAAGGACAAACATACAAAGAGATTACATAATTATTTAAAAATACATTAATTTATCTACTCTCAGTCATAAAATTAGAATTAAAAACTTCAAAATGAGTTTATATAGACAATTTCATAAACACAATATCGAAATGACAATATAAAATCGTATAATAAAATCTTTCATGAACAAAATAATATTATAATACAAATTTTCAATACAAGACAAATGTATATAGTTTTACAAAAAAAAAGTGCGTACTTAAGACTACACGACATATGTGAAACATTACAATACCTCTCTCGCTCCCTTAGTCGCCTCCAGCCGACTAAATCCGAACGAGCGTCACACAAAAAGGTTGCGAATCAGATATTCTAAGCCCTCTTATAAGAAGTTTCACTTCAAAAGTTTAGATCCAAATGATCTTTATTTGTGACAGAGCCCGTTTTAGCGATGTACCAACTTCGAGTTTTGATGCCATTCACGCGGTTTATTTTTCTGAATTTCGTCTGATTTTTCTCTTGCTTAAAAAATTCTAGTAGAAGTAAATGCGAGAAAAATAGTAGGTTCGATCGCAGTGTATGAGAGTAGAAAATGTAGTGTTTTTAACTACTAACCATAACTAGGTATTAAAAGACAAGCCCGTGTTTTAATATCCCTCAGTATAACTAACATCACTATTAACATATATTTTACTATTGCTTGCATTCTTATTGTTATAATAAAAATTTCGTGTCACGTTTTTTGTCCGCGATGAATATTATCTCGTTAAATGATCATTGTGCGATATATGTCGATGTAGTCGATGTGATTGACTATTCGAAAAGGTTTAAAACACGGTCTACCAGGTTGGCTAGTAATTATACAAGTAGATAAACCTTGGATAATTTTTTACAAACCTATTGTGTAACTTTTGGTAATTTTTATGTTTAGTTTGCAGGCTTTTCATCGGATTCTTTAGCCGAACGCATATCCGATTGCAAAGCTAAGGCAGTGGTGACGGCTGATGGAGCCTGGCGTGGTGGAAAGCTGTTGTTATTAAAGCAAACATGCGACGAGGCTCTAATAAAAGCGAAAGCGGCGTACAATCACAAAGTGGAACTGTGCATCGTGGTCTCGCATCTGAAAAGGGTGACACCCTGCGGTGAAATACCTGATGATCTCAGCTCGCTCGTTAGTATTTATTTTATGTTTCAACAATGAACCGTAAATAATGTTGATGTTGTATACAGTACGATGATTTATTATTGGTCGTTGCTGGCAGCCAGTCGTCCGATTGCGAAAGGGGTCCTACAAGTATTACGTAATCCTCAAAATGGGGTTGAGGTCTTTGCTTAGCTTATTTTTGACGATATGGGGGCTGGGGCAGTCTAGAACATGTTTACGTCAGCAGTATTTATTTCTTTACTATATCTGATTT
Organism: Actias luna; assembly: GCA_039707435.1. Taxonomy (NCBI): domain Eukaryota; kingdom Metazoa; phylum Arthropoda; class Insecta; order Lepidoptera; family Saturniidae; genus Actias; species Actias luna. The sequence continues at coordinate 17,043,806 of JAZHAC010000001.1, read as the reverse complement.
TTCTGCAAAATTCAATAGATTAGAATATGGTAACCCTACTTGTCAATGGTCGAAAGTGAAAATAATGTTCAGGGATTCCCTTGAATATTTGTTAATGCTTACTAGTTGTCATGTGGACTATTATGGTAAATTTAAAAATATATGTATACCTCTATTGACGTAAGCATAGCAAGGAGGCCCATTTCTTACTTTTGCTGAGAAGGGGCGGCGACAGTCGGGAATTACTAAAATTATGTCTACGTAAGACTTGAATGATCTCATATGCGATACACCATAAAGCCCGCTCTACACTAAGCCCGCAGATCGCGCGCGCTGGCCGCGAAAGGGCGCGAACGCTAAGTGTGGAGTCGTTTCGCATATTCTTCGCGGTTTCGCGCTTTGTTCCGTAATTTTCGTCGGGTTTTTCTTCCTCGTCAAAGGGAGCGCGAAGTACACTCGCAGTAACTGTGAAAATACCGCGAACCGTTGCGAGTTTAGAGTCGTTGTTAAATTCGCGGCAAGTTCGCGCTCCAAAATCGCGCCGTGATTCGCGGACTAAGTGTAGAGCGGCCATAAGACAGTCACTGTGACGATTACTTAGTGACTTTGTCGGTTACATATCCCCTTACCACAATGAATTATTAAATATACTTTGGCTGACGTCGGCTTAATCAAGCCGTTGTGGTAGGTTTTACATGTTGGTTACATTCATGCAATAAAAACACAACTGTAAGTATTTATGACGTTATTCATTGGGTTTTTTTTATTTATTTGTTGACTAGATTTTACGTAGAGCTATGCTCCCGTTAATATAGATTTTGTCAAACAAATCAGATGACGCAATAAAAAGTTTATCCCTCTATTTCCCTTCTTCCAATAAAGATTTCGCGTGAAAATGTAGCTTGTCTCCGTCTCCTGGGCCCCATCTATCTCTGTACCAAAATTCATCACTAGCGATTCAGCAGTTTAGGCGCGAAAGCGTATCAAACAAACAAACGCACTTTGGCATTTATAATATTAGTATGATGATGATGATGATGCACCAAAGAAAACAATATCATTTACATAATTTTTATTTTTCAAATTATTTTAAAGAGGTAATCATTTACATTGTATTTCTTACAAATGAAAGAATTCTTTGTTTTTTGTTCAGTACAATTGGGCGGAATGTCGGGACTATTGGTGGCACGACCTAGTGGAAGGACAATCGACTATTTGTCCCCCAGAATGGATGGAGGCTGAAGACCCACTATTCATGCTATATACTAGGTAATTTAGTTGTTTTAAACTTGCAGATGAAAAAAAATATATCAAAGATATGTAATTAGATAGAATAGATTAATAGAAAAGGTATAGTGTCAGATATTTTAAGGCATCACTTGTACTATGGATTCCTCAATGTCCCGAGGGACTTTATGAACGTGTAATCGTAATAGCTTAACACAGAACTAATTTATCTATCACATGAATAAATGTTCTTTGTGAAATTTGAACCCACAGTATTCTGAAGCAGCCTTTTATGTTAAGAAATCACAGTAATAGAAAAACAATATCAGTAAAATGTATTAGAGCCAAATTATCATAAGAACCGATATTTCCTATCTTGATGAAAACACATTTATATCTTTTCATCAGTACAGCTATCGTTAACATTAAATTTATCTAAACGTCCTATGATATATAGTATTGAATATGCATGTAATTTTAGTTTAACAACAATAGGCTTTTATATGATTAGCGGTTCGACTGGGAAGCCGAAGGGTGTCCTACATAGCACAGCAGGGTATCTGCTGTACGCTGCGGCCACATTCCGCTACGTTTTCGACTACCAAGACAAGGATATATACTGGTGCACTGCTGACGTAGGCTGGATCACCGGTCACACCTACGTAGTGTATGCGCCTCTGGCGAATGCTGCCACATCGGTCATGGTAAGTGTAGTATCCCCTACTTCCTACTCGTTACACAGGCTAACATAAATTTCTCGTGTAATGCTAATGCATCCACTCTCCCGTAGCGGATTTACACATTAGCCGCCTGTAGATCATTCAAATGTTTCCATTCCTACGGACTTCTATAATTGGATACCACACACGACTAGGGTAATTGTAAAAAAATATAATGTACAACATTTAGATTATAAGTGGCGAAACACAATACATCTCGAATTAACTGTGTATCGGTCAAACTAAAAGAAATATAGGGACCCGCGTAAAAGAACATATAGCTGATGTTAAACACCGACGCTCTACGAAGTCTGCAGTTGCTGAACATTCAGAAGAAGGCTCCAAACATTATCTTAGATTCGACAAGCCACAAATCCTCGCCAAAGAACACCGATTCCTACCTAGGATGATTCGTGAGGCTATTGAAATTAAAAAACATCCAAATTTCAATAGAGAAGATGGTTGGAAGCTAGCACAAGCCTGGGATCCGATTATACATTTAATTAAATCGGAACCCAAAAGACCAATTGCCAGACCTCAAGACACTGTGGGCTCTTTCTGCGTAGATCGGAATACAATCAATAATAAAAATTAAATTGAAGGTAGACATAGTGACATGAACTTTTCTGGACAACCTACACCTCAGTCCGCCCCGTGACCACGAAGGCTGAAAAGCTTTCGAAACGTCGGGATCAAAAAAATAATAATAAATAACCGCGATAAAATCCGTTTAACATAGTTTTATTTCAATGTGTAAACCATTTTTAATTTCTGTTTGATATTTACATATCAAATTGCTCGATATTTGCCGCCCAGTGTAAAGGTCGCAGTACACTTTTTTTCGACCTGACATAAATATTACTATCCTAAAGGCCTTTGACAGCTTCACCGAAATTTTGTGGCGAATGTTGAGAGCTCTCAAGTACCAGAATTAACAAACCTCGGTTTAGACTGCTGCAGGGAAACGAAAGGATTCGCGAACCTAGCTAACATAAATTGTCTGGGCTAAGTTATCCATTCTAATAGGGAAATTATCCGGCATGGGTTTCGAGCCGTGTTGATTGTACTGTGCTTGTGCTGTGTCATATGAGAGACGGCGTATAATAATAACTATACTGTACTCATTCTCTATGGACTTCGTTGGACCAATGGACGTCGTGTATGCACTATGGGATATGACAACTAGAGAGAAAAAGAGAATGATTGCTGAGACGCAATGCGCTCGAGACAGTGTGCTTTATATGCATCTCGACAGAGGACTACCTACTATTATGCGTGTGTGTGTTCATGTTAGAATCATACGCTACAGTAATTACTTACTCTTGGAGTAATTATGCCAGTATTTCCCAAAGAATGGGACGAGACTAACTTAGAGCCTTGGCGAATATTGCGTAGTGACAGTTAGGACAATACGGACGCCCTGGCTAACGGATGCTCTTTTATTATTTTTAAAAACCAAGATGTGAGTGCCGTATTAACGAACAAGTCAACCTTGGGAATAACAGTTAAGAAATTGACCTTGAATCAAAGCAATTGTTATATGCAATTAAATAAGAGGGCCGGTAATTTAATTAAGAAAACAAACCAGATTGTATATTTCTTTGCTTTTTGTTGTTGAGTAGTTGAGTAGTTGTTGTTGCTTACAGTATGTTAAAGTTTCATTATTGCTTTTGTTCAAATACTGGGGTACATTAAACTAGTTGAATGAAGGCTTGATTATTTGATAAGATGTAAGGAAATTGAAAAAAAGTGGTCCGTCTCATAACTGAACGTGATAGGTAGTGCTGTCGTCACCGAAAACTGCAGAACAAAGCCTGCTAGGTTACTGAATATTAAATATACTTTACATAATTACATCTATAACATTTTTACACTGAAAGTGGACTAGAAGACCCTGATAATAATACACATGTTAGAACGAGGACAAATAACTTGACGTTACAATCCATCGACTGCAGATAAAATCTAAGTCATTCAATAACAGTAAGGTCATGTCAATGTTAAAAGTTGTAATTAAAATTAATTGGCTAAAAAAATAACATATGCGTATCGCACGTATTACACAAGCGAGTGAATCGCAACTACTTTATGTTATATAAAATAAATTATACTCATCTATATCATTGATACTAAATTGTATGCTCATATTTTGGTAATACTGTAATATTAATACACTTATGTACAAAACAGTATACTAAATTATACAAACATTTCTGTAGCCGTGACGGAAGAACGTAACGGATATATCTGACTTCGGAAGTAAAGAAATTTTAGTTAAACATATTTCATAGTTCTTTCAGCACTAGAATTTATCTGTTTTTCTGCAATGATATTATATAAGTATACATATATTGCCTTCGTAATAATTTGCCAAAATAAGTAATGGCACACTAATAATACTCTGGTAGTAATATTGCAATGAATAGGAAGCAATATGTTTTTTACACCGGGCTCGTAATAGTAACATGTATACGTTTCTATGCATCGTCTAAAGTATTAACATTTTTTTTTATAATAGAAAATTTTACGAATGGATAAATTCTATTTTATAAAAATATAAAAGTAAATTTTGCAGATAAATGTAGAGAACGAGTGTTTAACTGGGTAATAGAAACGGAAGGTACAGGGTGAACAAGTCTTGGCATGCAACAGCCACATCAGTAAGCAACGTGACAAAAGATGTTTTAAGAGAATCGAATTGAAATATATGAAAGAGAAAGATGTGCAAGGAATGATTAAGAGAACGAAACTTAGTTTCAAAAAATGGCGAGCAAAAAACGGAAACGAAAACACGCTAAAAGAAAATAAAAACATGAGTATGATAAATGTATGAAGAAAGGCGGTAGCTGTTGCAAGAGCATAAACTCAGAACATCTTATATAGGACACTTGAAAGTCCTGAATGCTCTAAACATGTTAATCAGCTGGCTAAGTGTAGGGAATCAAAAGAGAGGGAAAGGGAGGGAGAATGATTTAAGTGAAGTGCTTGAGAATGAACACATCAATTTCAGATCAGTAAAGGAAATAGGTATGGGTAAAGTGGAAAGCGGTTTAGAAAAGGAAAAACGGTAGGACTAGATGGAATATCGGTTGAAGTATGGAAGATGTTAGGAAGAGAAAAATCAAAGTAACTGACTATTTTTCTCAATAAATTGTTACAGGAAGAAGTGATACCTGAGAAATAGTGGAAGAGTTAACTCGTAGCCATTGTTAAAAACGAGGAATAAAGTTAATGCTTCTTATTATGAAAATCTGACGCCAAATACCAATAGGTGTGTTCCGGCAGTTGCACTTGAGAGCCTGTCCCTACAAAGGTTTATCGTGTCTACCAACTTGGGCCGTATCGTCACTTAAAATCAGGCGATATTATGGCCACAACGCTAAACTTTAAGTATAAAAAAAATATGAGAAAGCATAGGTGAGCCTCGCCTGAAAGAAAACCAGTTTGATTTTATGTCTAGGCGTAAGACAACGGTTGCTTTTTTCCATTCGTTAATTGTGCGAAAAATACAGATTGATACACACAAACTACCACATGGTGTTCATTGAAATCAAAAAGGTATACACCCAGGTAACTCGTGAAGCGTTGTGGTGGGCCTTTAAGAAGAAAGGAGGAATTAAAAAGGAGTAAGTAAAGTAAAGAGTATCTGATATTGATTGAAGTCACGTAATACACATGTAATACTCGAGTTCGATCCGCAGCTAGTGTCACTGAAAGTTTCAATATAACTGTGGACCTGCACCAGGGTTCGGTACTAAGCCTTTACCTGTTCCTAATTTCTGCTGTTTTACGGCTTTTAATACTTCCATGAACGCCGATGCGCTAATTAAATTTGAGTGATACTATTGTCATAAAATCAGCACGCCACTTTCGCAGTGTATATGCCGTATCTATTCATTTTTACCTATAATATATTTGTTTTTCTGTTTAGTTCGAAGGTACGCCATTCTACCCGGACAACGACCGCTACTGGTCGCTGATAGAGAAATACAGAGTGTCGCAATTCTACACGGCACCGACTGCCCTCCGTGCGCTCATGAAGTTCGGCAGCGACTATGTCAAGATGTAAGTTATGCAAACATAAGATATTATTTATTTTCTGATCTTTGCAGTGTTGATAATGAGCAACCTAGTTTTATTTTCGGATCCTTATCAGTCCGCACTTATGAAATACGACAAGAATTCACGGCGCTAGCACGATCTATCATGGGAACATATCGAAGCTATTTTAACAAATCTTACATATGATTTTATTAACCTGTGATAATGTTATCATATGGGTCAGTATTTATGCGAAAGTAATGAAATTAAATAAACATCGACTTGACCTGATCTTTTTTAAAATTTAAAACTATTTTTTAACAACTTTTGAAGTAAACGGTCTTTACGCAAGGTTGACTTGGGAAGTAAGCTGGTTAATGCGTGACGAAAGCGTTACGAAAAGTATGACCGGGCGAGGCGAACGGAAGTTGCGAGGGAGATATAAGTTAGTGAAGATAGAAAGAGATAGAGAGAGAGAGTTACGTTTCGTATATCACTGTAGGGACAAATGAGAGCGGTGCGAGCAAACATTTTCTTTCTCTCTTTCTCTTATAGGAGCAGAAGCCTTACTTCATTCATGTGATCTAAAGCACACTCGTTTTTATTTCTTGTATGTAAAATTTAGTAAGATGTTATGAAAGACAAATTAAAAAAAATTATATCATAATGTTTTCTTGCGCCATAAACTGAGAGGATTCAAACGCACGCGACTTTTTTATATATGTCAATTGTCTATGTATACAATATCAAGTGTGAAGAACTTTGTAAACAAAATTAACGAATGCAAAGTAAAAACCCAAATTTAGGACAATCTTTTGTGGATCACACAACTTCTTGTCTTGTGCGGGACTCGAACCTGCACGACTTTGGCAGGCTTAGAGCGAGGCAACTGTATTAACCGCTAGGTTAACACTGCAGTCCTACACTGGGTCATGATTGCTACAAAACATTGACGTGTTAAGAAATAAAAGCTTCAGTCAGAAAGGCTTCAGTGATGTTAATAAAAAAGTTATTGAGTTTTTTATATATATAGACAAAACAGTTTAGTGTCTTTACTCTTCTGTTTGTAAAGTAATTGTCTATTTTAGTACCTATTAATGACCATTAGTATTATTAATAAAAAAATAGTTGAAACTGGTTTTATTGCCACCGTAATGGTGATTTTAATCAAATTTTCAAAAATGGTTTTTGTTGATTTTTGACTTCTGAGAAACACTATTCATTTTACACAAACATTATTAGCATTTCATGTAAGAAAATACATAATCTGATCTTCAACCTTATCTTATCTCTTGTTATTGGTTAATATTATAACAATAATGAATTTATCGCATTCTGTTGACAATATCAAGTGTGATGCATTGACACAGTTTATAATGCAATCACATCATCAAATCGAGTTATTGAACTTTATCACCCGAATATGTACATAATATACATATGTATATACTGAATATTGCACTGAATGTTGATCAAAATTTATTATTTTTATTAATAAAGCAATAAACGTTATAAAACTAATTACAATTATAGATACAAGTAAGAATCGAAATCGTATAAAAATGTATAGTAATTATAGTAGGTATTAGGTACACACTTACCAAAAGGATCGGGAAACTACATCACTATCGGTTTATAGGTGATTCCGTTCTAACAGTGACTATTTTGATTTATAATTTTAAGATTTTGAAATTTAACTTTTTGCAAGTCTCAAAAACGCGACACAAAATACAATTTTTACGTTCAACATTACTGACATTAAATAAACCGGAATTCAATGTTAACTTAAAACATTAAACAAAAAGTGTGTCAATTTTTTTCAGTTCGAGCATAAACATTAGCCTTTATGAGGTAATTACTTAAAACCATTTATTGCGACAAAAAAAAATTAACAAATTATAGGTAAATTATAGAAATTGACATGACACAGTATTGATATTTAAGTGATATCTTTAAAGTGTTCTCTAAGAAGCAAGTTTTATTATATAAAAATTATATTGAAATATGTTTATAATTATCCAATTAATACAGAAATTTCATTAATAGTTTATTAATTAATGACCTGTGAGAAGAAACAATACACGACATTGAATGTCATAGTTTGAACCGAATCACTCTTATTTGTTAATTGCAGCTAAGTTGTACCGTAGTATTCACCTGGAAGGAATTTTTACTTCTGACTATGCCGGAGGATGAGCTGTTTTGGAAACAATACGAAAACGTTTTCCACCCCCTAATTACGTATTTCGCATGTGCAAAGCGATAGTAAAAGTAGCAATAAATTGATAAATTAAGTACACTAACCCGGATAAATTATACGAATATGCTATTTCGCTGCAAACGTTGAAAATAATTAGCAGCAAATTGACAATTTAAGCTCAGTTTGGGTACAATACGAATTCGCGATTTCGGTGCAAACACTTAGCGATTTTGGATACAGCTTTACTATTGCGAAATATGTGATAAGGTGGCCGGTCTCTAGTCATTGTGGGGATTTAAGGGTATTTCTGGTTCACACCAAGTTTATACCACGTACTCTTCACGTAGCCTGACAAAGAAAACGTGAGAGGAATATTCATAAATTGATCTTACCTACGCTAAAAAAGAAGATAACGACTGATAAATCTTAACATAATACGGGCGAATAGATTGCTGGTTGAATTTACTCACCTCCAACTCTGTAACTCTGGCACTGGATGCAGAAATATGAGCGTTACTATTTTTAGTGAACAATGTCAAGATATTGTCAATAGAGTTTTGTTGCCTAAAATTGCCTTATACGTAATATAATGTTAGATAGGTATCCAGTTAATAGGGTCCTGTCTATCCTTTATATCTTTGTTTACATATTGTCTCCATTATTTTATCTCAAACAGGAAGACGGTGTTCAATCAACATCTTTGAAAGGAGATCTATTTATAATCGAATTAATAAGCTTTGTCAATTTCCCTTAAGCCTGGGTCATATTTGTTTTAGTTCGAATGCTTTTCGAATAAGCAAGCATTCATCGTAATCACGTAAGAAGTTATACGCCGTATATATGTATGTGTGGTATATATTGAGGCAACATCGAGAATGACGCTATGATATGTCAATGGTAGTGAGTAAGGACTCCGCATCAAGAGACGTGAGTTCGAATACACCTACAATTAGCTTGAGCTTGCGGTGAAGGAAAACATCGTGAGGAAATAATAGCATGGCAGTAGGGCTTTTTCTAATACCCGCTTGTCTAGCACCCACCCTCAAGTTGAAAATATGTCGCCAAATAGGAAAAGGTGTGTTCCAGCAGTTGCACTTGAGAGACGGTTCCTCCACAGTTTTAGCGTATCTACCAACTGGGGCCGTATCGTCACTTAAGACCAGGTAAAATTATGGCCATAACGCTAAACCTAAACTATAAAAAAACTTTTTATGTGAGTTAATGTGTCAACTGTCAAGTGATTAGAACCTTTTGTAAATATATTATACAGTGTATTTATTTAGTAAGAATCTCAAGATATAGCAATATGTTTGAAGGCTTCCATGAAAGTTAGTGTTAAAATTGATTTGATGAATTACGTTCCGATGATTTTTCATGGAAGAATGCATAACAGGCTGGCCGTCCAATTGTAGTTGATGAAACCCATATCAAGCCAATTATCGATTCACATTGGTACAGCACATAAGATTACAGACAGGACATAAGATTGCAAACAGCATATAAGATTGCATTTGTGCATAAAAAAGTTGATTCAGCTTGGCTGTGTCAAGGGTTTCGATTTGTGAATCTTTATGATATATGAATTTAAGGAGACCTGTGTAACACAATGCATTAAATTGGCTTTGTTTAGTTTTGTTTTCCAACAAAATTACACACACATTTTTGCTATCTCCATAAAAATATAGGAACTAGGTTAAGGTGGATTGTCATATCCATATAGATGATACAAATCACGAGATTTAGTGTTGAGATATGTTGTCTATTCAGTGTTTAAAATGTTGTCCTCATTAATTTCCTGATTTTTTTTAGTTAAGGTTTAGCGTTACTGACACAACCTCAACTGATGTTAAGTGACGATGTTGCCCAAGATAGTGGACGCGCTAAGCCTAGTAGAGAGACTGGCTTTCGTGTGTAACAGCCGGAATACACCTTTAGATATTTGGTAGCAGATTTTTAACTTCAGGGTGATAGATAGCCAGGCGGACATAAAAAAGCTTACACCTTGCTATGGTTTCATCACGATGTTTCCTTTACCGAAAGCTCAAACTCATTGTAGATAGATTCGAAATCACATCCCTTGAGCCGGTGTCCGTACATACTATCAACTGAGTTATCATTGTTTCCGATTACTCTTTACGCAAGCGAATATAGAAAAGAACAACTTGGGTGGGGGCTTAAAATATACATTAGCTGTTCTATTTACTGTTGTAATAATACTTTTAATTGCCTATTGCTACTTCTCTATTACTTTTATATCACTTTATACATCAATTAATAAGGCATATATTATACTAAGAAAAGATGACTTGTCTGATTAGTTATTCTTTATTTTACACAAAACCTTTTTACTTTAGACTATGTATAGCAATGAATATATGTTTTTTTTATTCGCTCCTAATAATATAATATATAGTTCTACTTTCCCCTACTTTGCATTATTACTTTGTGCGCATTAGCGTGCAACTTATTTAGACCAAATACGAAAATAACGTATCTTCACCTTTTAAATTGTAAAAATATGAAGAGTGAAAATATCCAAAATGTACGTGTAGTTGTTATTTTATTAAAAATAAAGGAATGTCTAAAACGTACGGGAAGCAGAGGTACAATTACTAACGCAGTTGTTAAGCACTCGGATGTAACTAAGTGAAAATGTTTATTAAATTTCAATACGAATGCCGCGTCGGCTACACCGAGGCCAATTGTTGACCTTGCCAATGACAGATAGTTTCTGTTATATAGTTGGTAAAGTAATTTTGATAGTAGGGTTGTCTATATTACATGTATGTTTAAACAAAATTTCTATATAATTTTATTTGTAGTGCGCCAAGGGACATGTAATTTTGTATTGGACGTTGTATTAATGGGCATGTAATACGATGAAATACCCTAAAACTGTATGTTTCTCCACGGTAATCTCGGAAATAAGACTTTAATGAAATTTTGTAAACGCGTATTGCTTGGTCTAATTTGTATGATGGGATAATATTCATTGCCATAAATGGCCGTGTCTCTGGAGGCAATAGGTGGTTCTGTATTCCATTTTTTGACTACCGAAGATTAGAGAACAAAGTATGCCGGATCAGCTAATCAATATATATGGTTATTTATCAGTATAAAAATCGAATTACTTTGAAATCAGTTAAGCGGTTTCCGAGATTACCGTGGACGAACATCGTGACACTAGATGTTTATATATAGAGCTACTTGCTATATATAATTTTCAACTGACATCATTGTTTTATTTGATTCCATTTACTAGTATCGTAAATTCGTAATTTTGCCGAATGTTACATTATGTATTTGTTACTCTAGCTAGTTAGAAGTTGCGAACGAATAAAAAATCATATCCTTTATTTTTTTGTATTGATGATGTTGTACTATATATATATAAATAATTTGGTCACATGATTTAATGGTCAACCTATTACTATGATAATCTGAAGGTCTGAACAAGGTCAGTATTGTTGTTCCGTTACATACTTTTATAGTTATTTATTTTGTCGTTAGACATTTATTTTTAGGGCACCGTAGTCCGTGAAAAGAAACCGGAATTTTTATAGAATGGAAAGAACGGAACAGAGCGATGATAGCTGAGTGGTAGTGTGTAGGAACGTCGCATCATGGGACGTGAGTTCGAATTCAACCACCTCCAATAAGCTTGAGCTTACTGTGAAGGAAACCATCGTAAGGAAACCATAGCATGGTGGTAGGGCTTTTTCTAATGCCCGCCTGGCTTGCTACCACCCTAAAGTTGATAATTTGCCGCCAAATACCTATAGGTAGGTTCCGGCAGTTGCACTTGAGAGCCAGTCCCTCCACAGGTTTAGCGTGTCTACCAACTTGGGCGGTATCGTCACCTAAGATCAGGTAAGATTATGGCCATAACGCTTAGCCTTAACTATAAAAAATCACTGTTGGTCGGTTTGTCTCCCTCCCATTTTGTCCAAACCAGTTTGAGATAAAAAATGGAATTTAATATCGTATACTAAATAGTGTTATAAAAATCTAGTTTTAAGGTTAAAGGTTTTTACTAAAAGTTGCACTGACGGACTTATTCTAAAAATCTATAGGATACTACAGTTAGACAGAAAAGGCGGCGCGTCCTTTCGCCACGAGTTAAGAAATAAATCTAATAATAATATACTGCCCATTCCGTCTTGGATTCACGCGCCATACTTGTTGTTAACTTCATAATGTATGTGTATTAAACGAGGCTCCGAAAATAACAGTTTGTAAATAGAACGTGCTCCGTTGAAGAACTGTTGCGAATCAGAAACGTAGGAAATATTGCAGTAAAACATGCGTGTACTTACATACGCACTTGAGAAGTTATACGTTATTTTTACATATTTAACCCTTTTGAACCGAGGTAAAAAGTCTATCGACGTATTTCAATACTTTGACCTTAAGTATTTTACAAATAACAAACACAAATTATAAAAAAAAACGGCAATGAGAACCGTACAGTTACGATGTTTATCTGCAAATCGGCCGCTAAATACATATAGGTGTGTTCCGACAGTTGCACTAGAAAGCCAGCCCCTCCACTAAGCTTACAGGCAATATTGATATAAGCTATATGTAGCATGGAACCCTCAGGATGTTAGACCTACTCGCTAGGTACACAATTTTTTGTCTTTGCAATTGATTCTTTATACAGATTATTGAAACATATTCAGCCTTATCTCGAAGTCTAGTGATCACATTCAGTATTGGACCATTTGATGTACCTGCTCTATGAAAGATGCTGATATATTGAGCTACCGTAAGTAAAACGCCCAATTCAGGACTGCTGTCGTCACCCGCTGCTTCTATTTGATGTCTCTGTCCCAAAGAAGCAAAGTTAGGTACCAATTGTTCCATTATCTTTGAATTCACAATTCTATATCTTTGGTGCTGCAAAATGAATATGAATAACAAGCAATAAGTGGCTTATGTAGTAATTTAAAGAACAAGTAAATCATTTCATTTAAAGTTATAATATTTTATTAAATCATCTTAACTAACAATATATGAGCGATTAGTGTATGTATTTCTTGTATGGACTGGAATAGGGTTGGAATGATTTAGACGAAATTTTTAGGTTAACTTTAGATTTACCCAGGGATTTTCTGTCAAATTTGATATCGACCCGATTAACAGTTTTTTTAAATGTTAGTATTTTATAGGCGCATTAGTTATTAGTCAATAATACCCATAATTAATTCATAATTGGGTTGTTAAAACAAACGTTTTCTTTTTTACCACAGGCACAATTTGGGCACGCTACGTGTACTGGGCAGCGTCGGAGAGCCCATAAACCCTGAAGCTTGGCTTTGGTATTACAACTTGGTTGGGCGCGGCCGTTGCTCCGTCGTTGATACATTCTGGCAAACGGAGACCGGCGGTCACGTGCTTACCAGCCTGCCTGGCGCCACTAATATGAAACCAGGCGCCGCGGTAAGTGCTCAATATCTTTAACATTCTGTGTTCACGTGGTTTAAATGATACGACCATATTTCATTAGCCATTGCTGAATACAGTTCCTACTAAAAATACAATAGACGGGATCGAATTTTTGTTTATATCTCGATGCTTGTGATTGTTTTTAAATTGTACCATTTGCGCTGCTACTGAGAAAATATGAATAAGTCGATGCAATAATATACAGAAAATAATAAATCATTATCGATTTCGAAGATATGAATATGTTTACAATATTTTAATTCTGTACCATAACTAGTTGGCTTCGCATACGTTCTACTCTTTTTAGCAATCAATAGCGCCATCTAACACGTTTAGACATAAGACATAAACCACCTTCAATCTTAATGGTAATCGCTAAAATGGTTTTGGAAGTTTAGCAATTCCATTTTGTACCCACATTTATGTTTGTATAGGTATGCAGTTTAAATGACTTTCAGGGATTCCCCTTCTTTGGCGTGGAACCGATCCTCCTAAATGAGGACGGTCAAGTGATCGATGGTGTGGGCGAGGGATATTTAGTTTTCTCTCGACCATGGCCCGGCATCATGAGGACTCTGTACGGAGATCACAGCCGCTATGAAAAGGTCTACTTTGGGAAATTTCCCGGATATTATTGCACCGGCGATGGTACGTATAGTTGCGCTTACAAAATCTACTATCAATATCCTACGTATTTTTAAGACAGTTATTATATGCTAGTCGTCACCCATCCAAAAAAATTACGAGAGGACAATGGAACTCAAAAAGTAAATCGCCTAGCACCATCTATTGACATCTTTACTTCGAATAGTCGTACTTCCAATCAGATAAGTTTAGTGGTTTACACGTGATTGATCGTCAAAATGACTCTATTTTCCTTATATAGACTACTATAATAGACAGTCACTTTTTCGCAAAAGAACCACAATAACATGCAACTTATAAAAACTCATTTATATAGTTCAATTTCAACCATTGGACGTGCAACGGTAGGTACTATTTATTGTGACAATAAGTTCAATGACACGACACTTGATGTTCTAATAATATACATGTCCTATTATGCGATTGTTATAATTCGGTTCGTCGATTCGATTCTCTTTGATACCTGTTTTATTTTGATTTACATTAGTAATTGTTAGTTACTTTAAATCTTTACAGACCAATGTGTGATGTCGGTTTTAAGGTGGTTGTTATGATAGAATAATTGTACGGATTTCAGGTGCAAGGCGAGATAAAGACGGCTTCCTGTGGGTAACCGGCCGTATCGACGACATGCTGAACGTATCCGGACATCTAATGTCGACTGCCGAAGTCGAATCCGTCCTCACGGAAGACCCGAGGGTTTCGGAAGCCGCCGTCGTCTCTAAACCGCATCCGATTAAGGGCGAATCGCTTTACTGCTTTGTCACTGTCAGCAACGACGCTGAGTTCGATGACGATCTCATCAGCAGCCTTAAGAGGAAGGTGAGACACAGGATTGGTGCTTTCGCTATGCCCGACACCATACAATACGCTCCTGCCCTGCCAAAGACCAGGTCTGGGAAAATAATGCGTAGGATACTTAGGAAAATAGCGGCTGGCGAAACCGAAATAGGAGACGTGTCTACTTTGGCTGAGCCCTCGGTCATCGATGAGCTCATGAAAAACAGGCCAGATGATAAGATCTAGAACAGATTCCTTAACCTATACATTCTGCGCACTTTGCAAGGCATTTATTGTTAGTCGCCGCTATATTTACGCGTCCGTCCCAAATGTTTCTATCCTTGCAGTAATTCATACGGATACGAATTGATTTTCGAAGTTTATACCATTTTATATTATAAGTTTATGTAAATTACATGAATTGCAGCTTTCAACATATCTTTACACCGATGCCAGTGAAGAAGATTTCTTTTTGTATTACAAAGAGTAAAAGCTTATAATAGGCCTTGTAAGCGTGCCGAATCGGCCCCACGGAGTTTTTAAACGACAATTTGGGAATCGATTCGGTATCGAATAAAAATAAATCAATAAAAAATTCAGTTCTTGAACTTGAAAAGGTTCTAAGTCTAAAAGAATCGTATATTTCATTGTGTTTTTACATAACGAAGTTTTAAAATTTAATTATTGCCTTATTTTTCAAACAGTTACGAGTAAAACACATGCATGAAAACATGACAAAATTTTATGCGTTTTAAAGAATGATGCAACCATCAAATTTTGATGAAAAACGTCTATTATATTTTATATGTACTCAGTATTTGTTATATATTTTGCTTCGGTTCAACGCGGTGAAATAGATTTATAGTTTTTTTTTTAATAATACAGGATACTGTGTAGTTATCAACGAGGATTGCCAGGGCGATTGTGTTTTTTTAATGTAATATTGCATCCTTAACACTTTTCATAACTTTATTAGTGTCAATGTAGTAAAATAGTTATTTTAATTTTAAAGCGATGATAGTCCAGTGGTAGTGTGTACGAGCTACACGTCAAGGGACGTGAATTCGAATCCACCCACAATGAGTTTGAACTTTCGGTGAAGGAAAACATCATGAACAAACCATAGCATGGTGGTAGGGCTTTTTCTAAGACCCGCCCGGCTAGCTACCACTCTCAATTTGAAAATCTGCCGCCAAATACCAATAGGTGTGTTCCGGAAGTTGCATTTGGGAGCCAGTGCCCCCACAGGTTGTACGTGTCTACCAACTTGGACCGTATCGTCAATTATGATCAGGTGAGATTATGGTCATAACGCTGAACCTTAACAATGAAAATTAATACTTTTATATAAATACCTACTGTACTATATTAATGCTAATGAAGTTATGAAATGTGTTAAGTAAACAATATATGAAAAACAATGATCTACATCTCTATCCTTATTTATAAACACAGCGTTTCGTATTATTAAAAAACAATTATGAATTGAATGAATAATTAACTGATTGAAAAAAAAAAATTGTTCCACCATGTTCTACCAAACGAAAAATAATCCTGAGTATAAAAAAATTTATTATAGACGGTTTGAGTGAAAATTTGATGATTCCGTCAATTCAAAAATGCATTAAATATTTTTTTTTACTTTTTTCCGGTTGAAAATCGGCTTTCGATTTGGGATACATAAAGAAAGTGTTGCTTTATGTATTCTACCTGTAACTATTGGCAATAAATACTTTTAAACTTTAAACTTTGAAAAATTAAGAAAATAGCTATTGATTAATCTGAAACTTTACGATTTAAAAATATGGCAATATAGGTTTAAAGAAAAACTGTTTCAGGTTAACATCTCGAGTTTTTAATAAATTATTTATATTTGGTACCGAATTAATCCGCAAAATGCAGATTGAAAACTCGTGGAGGCCGATTCCAAATACTTATCCGACTGTACTTTTTACAATAATAATGATAATATATATCCAGGACTTCCTTACATTCATTTCTGATAAGACCATGAAACGCTTTTCATTACCCGATATACAGCAGGTTATAAATATATTCATACCAAGTTTAACAGTGTATTTACTCTTATAGACGCCAAAATAGTTTTCTAGTTTCGATGTATAAAATGTTACTGAAATACAAACCTAAACGAGCTTTGTTATGATACTAAAACGCGTATTTTTATTTCTTCGACGTCTTAAACTTAACCTAAGAACTAGTTAAGAACATATTTACCAGATTCGTGTTAAAGCTGTTGTGTTAGACACTAATTATAATAAGTCGTGATAATTGTCCTGTTAAAAACTAATATGCGATCTTTGTGTAACGGGGTGTTTAGATATAAGTCTTATATTGTTAGTGAACTGTATCTTAATTCCCTCCCTCCTAGTTAGCGATCGTTCATAAATTACGTAACGCAAACCTTTTAAACCTTTTAAACCCTCTTCCTCCTTATCGTCACCCTGTGTTACAGTTTCTGCGGCCTCCTTATCAACATTACGACACAATGATATAGCTAATACTAATTGAGCAAATTTTGTATATACAGTAAAACCTCTTTAAGCCGAACCTCGATAAGTTGAAAATCTCCAGATCTCGAAAAAATGTTTTATTGCCTTTCTTTCAAACACCGAAACCTCCATTCTCTATAAGTGGAAAACTTTATAACTCGAATTTTTTGGCGTCTCGCTTGATGTTCTACTTATACAGGTTCTACAGTATTTATGTACATTTTGCGTATCTCGGAAACGGCTTTAACTATTTGGATGAAATTGTATACTAAGACAGTTTCTTGCTTTTTGAATACAGCTACGTATATACTTGTACTACGTATATAAAATTGTAAGTAACAAAAATCTACAAAAAAGATTTTTTACTTTTTTTTAATTTAAATAATGAGTTCATACAAATAGTTGAATGAATGATTATATTTAGTTATATATGTTTATTTTATAGTTAAGGTTTAACGTTATGGCCATAATCTCACCTGACTTTAAGTGACGATACAGCCCAAGATGGTAGACACGCTAAACCTGTGGAGGGACTGGCTCCCAAGTGCAACGACCGGAACATACCTATTAGTATTTGGCGGTAGATTTGCAACTTGAGGGTGGTAGCAAGCCAGGCGGGCATTAGAAAAAGCCTACCACCATGCTACGGTTTCCTCATGATGTTTTGCTTACCCAATACGCAAGCTCGTTGTAGGTGGATCCGAACTCACGTCCCTTGACCCGGAGTCCGTACACACTACCACTAAGCTATCATCGCTTCATATGAATAAACAAAATTAAAAAAAAAACAAGCTCTGTCACCCAGGTACTTACGGGCTTTTAATAGCAGCACTACACAAATTTCAATATTTTCATATATTTTTGCTTGTAATAATAAAATCTTAATAAATATCTATAATAATATATAAAATGAACAAAATTATTATATGAGTTGCGAACATCAAATTATCCTAGACCCCCTGGCCCTTGATGTCACATTGTGTCATATTAAGCGTCACCTTAAATGCGAACGTATTTTATGAACGAGCCCTAATATTAAATATTATTTAATATTTACTATTATGAGACTATTCCATTGACGTTGGATATATCATAGAAAACATGTTCATTCCATAGTTGTAATTATTACGTATACAATTTTATTTGAGTCTCTTTTATAATATTTTTATATGTATATTCTGGAAGTTAGTTACTGTACAATATAATAGAGTTCATTCCGTGTTATGACCCAATTACAGTTATAAGTTTGATGCGATTTTATTTACAACAGTGTGAGTTTTCTTGTATTATAATTAGTACATGTAAGCATATATGATAAAAACATTATTTAATTTATTACTGTGATTTAATGAAATGATCGAATTATAAATTAAATATCGTAGCTTAGTTTTCATGTACGTTTAGTTTTATTGATAGAATATTTTTTATCGTAATGATTTTCATTTGTGAGTTTATTTGTGATCATGTTATGTCTATTTTACGTACGCAATTACTTACGTATGCTTATTTTCGGCACAAAAATATATTATTTTTACAATTTCTTTGATCAGCAGAATTTTTAATATTCCATAACAGTCGTGCAATTATATTCATTCTTATAACATTGCAATGTTATTTTATCAATTGATACATTTAGTTTGAAGTTGTAATTTTAATAAGAATGTTCTTTTGATAATATAACAGTACATTTTATTATACAGCCCAAAAAGTTAATTTGGATATTATTTACTCCATTCAGCCGTTATATATAATATTTAGCCGATTTACAGAGTTTGAGTGTAAAAGTCATTTAGTAATTTTGTTATATATCTTTTGGTTTCGAGACATGTCATCGATTTAGAGTTTAGTATGTCATCCCATACTTTTGTTCATTACTTTTACGGAAGCAAATGTAGAGAAAGGCAACGGGGTTAGCCAGACAGTGCTCCTAGCCAAGTTGTCTTTTTTAAGATCGTGAATATAGGAGAAAACAAAAAGAAATACGGTCATCTGAGACATTTTTTTTCTCTTACGCCAACGATCGTAGAATAAGACAACTTGGCTAGGGGCTCTATACTATCGTGTTAAATTGTATTTTTCTACATTCGTTTCCATAAAGTGTAATCAAAAAATTAATGAGATGACACTGAAAAATCGAAATAGACGATGTGTAACAAACTAAATCCCGTGATTAGACCTTATTAAAAAATATGTAGTCTACTATCAGCTGCGAAATGAACATCAATCAATGTTGTGCTACAAATACACATTAATTTTTATTTTTTTACAGCTCTATGATTATCGAATTTAGTGTCGAAATATGTCGTCAATTTAGAGTTTATAATGCCATCTCATAATTTTGTTCATTACTTTTACGGAAGTGACTGGCACAGAGCCACTAGCCAAGTTATCTTTTCTTACATTCGCTTGCGTAAAAAGCAACAAAAAAAAAATTGCGTATGACATTCTTATTACTATATCGACGACATGTCTTAACATTAAATGCCGTAATTAAAGCTTACTATAAGCTTTAAAATTAATGTATATTTGAAACACAACGTTGATGTTTATTTCATACAAATACGCCATGTTTTTAATACCTTATGATTTCGGAATTTAATGCTTATTTCGAATGTCGTCTCATATATTTCTTGATTATTCTTTATCCCCGCGTCAAGTTACTTCTTCTACATTCGTTTGGATAAAGAGTAATCAACAAATGGGATGACATTCTAAATGATAAAATATTTTATATATTCTCTTACGCTAACGATCGTTGGAATAGACTACTTGGCTAGAGGCTAAGTTTTATTAAAAACCGATGTACTAGGTTAGGTTAGACTTCCTGTATCGAAGATAAACTCTTTGCTTCCTTGGGATTCATTCTGCAAATTTCATAGACACTGGCTGAATAGCATAAATAATATCTAGATTATCTGTAACGTGTACTCGAATACTTAATATGCCTGTATACTCAAGCTACGTAGATTAGATATGGCTTAAAACTGTTGTTGTAAATCTCTGATTGTAGACGGTAATAATATATTATATTGAATGTCTTTAATGTCAGTCGATGTTTAAATGTTAGAAATAATCCTACAATCTACTTGAGTCACGTTACAACTTTTGCAAATAATTAATTGCCTAAATAAAAAAAATATTTAATTTAAAAAATTATTAGTGATTAATTTGTCATATCTTCTAGGACTTTACAATTTCAATCGGAGTTATCTTGTGGTTATGTAAAATTTTATGTATAATTTATTATTAAATTCGTACTTATTCAAAATTGTTTCAACGTTTAATTATAATTAAGTAGTTGTTTAAACAAAAAACACTTTCAAGCGAGTAAAAATGTATTAGTATTTCAAAATATTAGTAACCTATATATAGTACACCTTAACAAGAATTTCGAAACATCTAAATGTCCGTTAATTAAAACACATAATCGAATATAAACTGGATGTCACTTGTTAATATTTTATGTAAAAAATAACATATCAATAAAATTAATATCATTAAATGGTATTAAAAAAAATGCAGTTTCAATTGTAAAAACCCAACTTTCCTACACCGTGTTACATTGCTTATATTCTATAGGCACATAGTTATTGTAAGCTAGCATCTATTGCTGCTTCATTTTAAGAGATGTTATTTGCGCAGACTTAACCTGGATGTTGAAATGGAGCTCTAATACAGCATCCAAATAATATATATTACATTAATATAGTAACATATCTTTCTATAATCTGATTGCTAAGAATTACATATGGGCCAATAAAATAAACAACATCTAAAAAACAATCGAAAGTATTTTATTCAATTAAATGAAATTATTCACTAAATTAATTGCTTCATATTTTAATAAACAGTTAATTAATACCAGCTCATGTTTCATTTAAATTTCATAGATAACAAAGAAAGCAATGTTTATGTATCCACTTTCTCAAATATGACTCACAAAACGTAAAAAAAAATGAATTAAATATTAATTATATTTCATCTTCTTCGTATAGTCCTGGCGAGGTTGTTTCACTTTCACTTGCTTAATTTTCTGAGATCCAAAGTAAATTCCATAGAAAACCCCTGAGGCCAGGAAAAGGATTGTCGACAGAATAACAATATACTCATATCGATTTCTGAAACAAGTGATTGTAAAGAGTTACTGAAGTCATGATGGATCAGTTGATAGTGTGTACGGAAGCCGCGTCAACGGTCGTGAGTATGAAGTTTCGAACCCGAACTTGAGCGAAAGCATTGTGATGAAACCATAACAATGTGGTAGGGCTTGTTTTTATCACTGGCTAACTACCACCATCAAGTTGTGAATCTGGCGTCAAATAGCAGAACCACTTGAGATCTAGTTCTACCACTAGACTTCACACGCCCACCATTTTCGGTGAAGTTGTCAAAGTCCTTAAGACTAACAGCGTAAGTCAGGTTTAAAAACAAAAAATATGCCAACATATTAAGTCACACCGTCATAAAACATTAGGTGAGATTTCTGCCACAACTCTAAACCTGTAAAGCATAAAGAGAGATACATTTTTAATATCGTCATTATTTATCGATACTATGAAAGCCCTATATTGCCCTTAAATAGCTTAAATGAATATTTCTTCTTTCGTTATGGTTTTTTCTATTTAAAACTTTAGTTTGTTGTTATACATAAGTATTGTATAATATAATACAAGTATTAAAGGTACAAATTTAACTAAATAAGTAACGAAATGCATTTACAATAGTTTTTAGCACATGCACAGAGAAGGGTGTTCCTTCCAGACATCAACGATCAAAAATCACTTGACATGATGCTCGAATTTACTGTTCGGAAAATTGGTAATGCGCTCTGAGAATTTGTTGTGAAACTTAACACACTTAAACAGTTACTGGTCTTACTAAGTCTAAAATATGAGGTGACCGGTTTGTTACGATTTCTAGTATTTAAGTGCTGCCGGTTAATTTTACGAAATGGATTAATAGAAGCTTGATTGACGAAAACATTTATCCAGTGTTTGGGCGAATAGGACGTGGCCATTCGGTTGCCTCGGTCTCCTCTGCGTATCTCTGTTCAAATATTAAAAATAAATAGTTTAAGTATTATTATTAGAAATAAATAGCGCTTACTGAAATGGTGTCCCGCATATTGTATACCAATGTTGCCCGTTAGTGGGTTTCATTCCGCCCACACAATGGAAGTCAAAATAATCTTCGTCGTAGTCACTCGGGCAGAAGAATTTCCGTTTGCTCAATGTCTGTAAAAATGTGAGAACATTCACGAGTGGGTACAAATTATTTTGTTGATGTGAAACATCTATAGGCGAGGGTTAACGTGTTTGTCGGCGTGGCGATACAGGCCGTTTGTGAAACGTGGCGACGAAATAAATTTTTAAATTTAGAATTTTTGTCGTTTTATTATTTAATAAAAATTAATATATATTTTTTTGTTCTTTTATGCACATAACTTATACAAAACAATTTCGATGTTTCACATCTGCCAGGCGTCCCGTGACGGCTGACATTTTTTATTGTTATATCCAAAAGACGCATATCATAGTAAGCTGAGAGTTTAATCTAAGATCATCATATATGATGGTAGAAATTTATGATGTTTTAGAACACTAAGTTTATAAAAAAAACAGTAAATTTACATAGTATTAATATATAATATACCAGTTGTGCTCGCCACTTCACGTATTACTAAAGAGTACTTAACCGCTTTCGCCCGTTTTTGTAACTTTTTTCAGTAGAACTTTGCTACTATTGGTGGTAGAGTGATGTCAAAAATCTTAAAGGCTTCCTCAATTATTGTTTTATCGAATACAAGAATATTATTAAAAAACGATTGATAACTCCTAAGATTTACGCGTTCAAACAAACTTTTCTGTTTTATAATATTAATATAGCTATCTTTACTAATACTATCTATGTGAATGTAAGTTTGTTTGTTTGTTACGCTTTCGTGCCTAAATCGCAGAGTCGATTGTGATGAATTTTGGTATAGAGATAGATAGGACAGCGGAGACCGTGATAGACTAGTTTTTGTAGCAAAAAAGTTATTGGAAGTCGGGTAAAAATAGGGATAAACTTTGTATGAGACTTTCTATTACGTCAACCGATATATTTGATAAAATCAAAATTAACGTGAGTGAAGCCGAGAGTAAAAGCTAGTACAAACTAATCTTCAGATCGGAATTCATTGGAACAGAACAGAATATAGAACAGAATATGAAATTATTTACTATGATATCTCCATAAGGGAATTAGTAACTGCGGAAGTATTCTCCAAACAGTTGAGTTACGTTCCACTTAACATTCACGACGCTCACATTCGCGACCGCGGTTTTTCAATCCACTTGCTTACGATCGTTACATTCATTAACTCAGGTGGACTGGAGTATAGGACAGTAAATGGTACGAAGCCTTGATTGTATCTAAATATTTCAAATATAAAATTCATTAATAGTAACATACGGGGAACTAAACGATAATTGTAATCCTATTGACTGATGATTAGATATAATCATAGTAACAAAGATTAAAAATGAATTAAACTAATTTACGTGCTTTTACAGGTGTACAACATTAACGTTTTAATATTAAAAAATAATAATAATAAGAATTGTGTAGTTGTATAACACCACGATGGAAGTGAAACTTTTTTCATTTAAACATTTTTGTAGACATTTAACAGAAAAAATTCGGAAAATTATTCGATTTAGGGTATTAAAGTCGCGTTTTTATCTTAACAATTGCGAAATGGGAATGATAATGTGAAATCAATGCTACACGGTCAGCTGTTGCTCGCATGGGCGTCGCCATATTGGCCTTGGCAACTCTGTCGAGCGTCTACTCCAACCACGCTTGTAATGCGACATGCGAGATGGACGCAAAATTTGAGGCGATGTAAAGTTTCACCACTTTAAAACTATTGTTTATGGTTATATATATTGAATAACATTTGTTGCCTAGCATTTCGGGCGGCCACATTACATAAACATGCAAACATGCAAGGAAAAAGAGTTTTATTCCTTGTTGCCCTCTTTTGGTCAACTTTTTTTTTTCTGAAGAGATTTAGCGATATTAATAAAAGAAAAACGGAAACATTTACTTTTTTCTCACCTTCTGAAGATTTTTCTCAAATTTTCAATAATTATATAGTCGTATTATGGCCAACAGATCACCAGTGTGTATGGGGCAATCCATAAAATACGTTCACACTTATGGGGGAGAGGGTGTTGCTTACTGTGACAAAATGTGATACGGAGTCCTGGGTGTCTAAGAAAAGGTTCATTAACGTTCGCAGCTCATAAAACAATTTAGTAAATTTTACATGTTATTATATTTATTAATTTATTAATGTTTATAATCAATTAATATTTTACAATATTGAAATTTGTGTACTACTAATAATTGTCATATATCATGTACTGGGAATGGGGGTCTATCAATTGTGACGTTATATTGATTGGTCACAGAAAATGTGACATAGCCTACCGAAGGGGACACGGGTGTCAAAAAGGTAAAAATCCCGCTTGACGTATTTTATGAACGGCCCGTAGAATTTAGTGTATTTTCACTGCAATTATTACACACTTGTACCGCATCTAGTTAGACACGTACCACGTAAACAAAATTAATAATACCAAAATCTGAAGTTAAATCTATGGTAAAGAAACAGTCTATATGAACACAAATAGTGTATTACAATTTATATTGACTATCGTCACGTACCTGTCCAAAAGGTGTGATGAGCGTTGACATTTCATCGCAGGGTCCGACGGGCTCATGAAGACCAGTTGATATCTCCCGCTCGGGATTAAAGAATACAACGAGTGCCCAAAACAACAGGTAATGTGCGGCCAATTGAAGTATCAATATATAATCGATAACCTTTAATCTGTCAGTAAATCAAATATATATTTCCTTTTTGTAAAAAAAATAATACACACGAAATAACATAATAAATATATAATAATTAATATTAGTCGTACCACTTTTTGTATTGTATGAATAAAGAATATACAATTATAAAACAATTCCTTCTGCATATATATTGCGGTGAACATACATGGAATAAGTTGATTCAGTGTTCTTAATATTGTTACATACAAAAAATACATTTAAACATAAAATAAATTATGCGATATACGACTATTTTATAAATTACATAGTTTGAAATAACTTGCACAAGGGTGTCACTGACCGAACCTCGGATAGAGTCATTGCTGGGATCTGAACAAGAATCAATCCCGAAACGAAGTAAATTTAAGATATCAGAACCAATCCATAGAATTGTAGAGTATCACAATGGCGCGAGAGGATTGTTTTATGCAAACCTAGCTGGCGGAGCACAGACTAATTACTACGTGAAAGAAGAAAAACGCAAATCTCATTGAACTAAACAGATCCAGATAACTACTAAAGAAACCACGAATACGAACGAAAAAAAATAGATTGTACTGAGCCATAGTAGGCGAGGCATGATTGTATTGTGCAGGATAATGGAACAACTGGCATATGTAGTATTTATATGTGTAGAAATATTTTAAACCCAAATACATGACCGACAGCTTTACTCATGACACAAAATCCGGTCGTATGTATGCAAGGGTTGAACACGCGCCCACTTTTTAGGCTGTCATTCGTTATGTCATTCAATATTAAACCAAATTTATAACAGATAAAGTTGTAATTAAAACGTTCGTTCCCCATCATATCAACTCGTATTAATTTAAACCCGTGCTTTGGTTTACTTTGGTTCATAGAGATACAAATCGGAAACTGTTGAAAAGAAATCACCGACTCACTCTGGATTTATACTCTTGTCTCTGTTCATCAGTCCGTTAATTATGAACACCATGTATATGGAGGCGAGCATGAAAAACGTAACTTCAGAATGTATTTTGAACATGTCATGGAGTGGGTGGTAGATCGGCACGAAAAGGAGCACGCCGCCCGGCATGCCCAATAATACCGCAATTATGAGACTGGCCCATTCGTATTTGAGGCTGCAAAGTAAAATATAACTATAAAAACAAATAATAACAACAATATACATATAGACGATATAAAAGATACATTTATTTGGTTAAAAATAGATTCTATCTCGTTCGATTCATTACGGACGTCTGATGCTGCCAATATTTTATGAAACTTATTCTATTAATCCATCTTATTTGTTATAGGCTACTTAGCTATAATCAGTAGAAGTGTGCCTGTGGGCGCTGCCCTTAGTCTTTAACAACACGGGAGTTTTGAGTGTCGTCGTGTTGCGTTTTAGTGGGTAATGTTGTGTGCCTGTCACCACTCACGTCTATGCCTGAACCTGGGTAATACGTTAACGCATAGCGATGAAGAAGTCCATATAGAATTGAATTTTGAACACCACGTTAGTAAAATACAAAATAAAATAGGTTACTTTGTTATAAGTTACGATAGGACTCGTACTAAGCGACCATGATATATTCGTACCCACATGGTGATAACCTCATCGTTGTTACTCTTATCTGGTTTGTGCGTTCTCGGATCACTCTACGTATATTCATCAGCTCAGAGGTGTTTAAATCGAGACTACCCGGAACACCAATCTCTTGGTGCTCGCTATTATTTATGGCTTCTACTGTCCCAACAATTGACGTACAGCACTGTCATTTTAACGTTAAAATTATATTTAAAATAGCATTGATAATATAAGTAGATATATCATTTTTCCATTTACTTGCCTAGATGATTCCCACAGAGAGGTTTTCGAGTCGAAGAGGCTTCTGGTTTTCGTAAAGAAGAAGTAAAAACTCGCCATAAACGTGGCGTGGAAGTAATAAGAGTTCCATGGCACCCAATAATGACGGTCGAAGATATTCGGGTCAGTGTCATGCCACGTCCAGTGGACGAACTTGACCGACACAATGTCATACGGCAGATCGATAAGTACGGTCAGGAGACCCACAGCGAACGGCTCTGCATACTTTGGAAGGTTAAGTTTCGATACACTGTAAGCCGCGTGATACATAAACGCTGGATCTAAAATATATAATCATCGTTTTACGCCATTTTGAACTTTATTATATATAACATTTGATAACTATTTCTTTGAGACGACTTACAAAGAAGGATAATATGAAGCGGCAAACGAGCACCAAGCAACATAATTGGTGTTTGAGAGTGCCAGAAATTATCGTATTCGGGAACAATAAAATGCCAGAAATTATCGGCGTAAATTCCATGGAGTACGCTGCCTAACCAGAAATACGGCCATCTTCCACCTTTAGTAAGTGCTGGAAAATAATTAATCATACATTAAAGAATTGTATACATATAAGTAAATTTAATTTACCCTGAAATTGAAAGTTATTTGATAATCATATTTTAAATTTAACATACTAAATATATTGTTCGTCTTCATATTATTATAATTAGCTTGTTATAATTAATAATAATAATTAATGATTTCTTAGGTTTACGCGAATATTATTCATTGAAATAAAACTAATTTAAACGGATTTTATCGCGGTTATTTATTAAATTTTGATCCCGACGTTTCGAAAGCTTTTCAGCCTTCGTGGTCACGGGGCGGACTGAGGTGTAGGTTGTCCAGAAAAGTTTATGTTACTGTGTCTACCTTCAATTTAATTTTTATTATTTATAGTGTTCCGATCTACGCAGAAAGAGCTCACAGTGTCTTGAGGTCTGGCAATTGGTCTTTTGGGTTCCGATTTAATTAAATGTATAATAATAATTTATTATTATTCAAATTCGTCGTTCGAACTGTTCGAAACAGTTAAAATCTGTCGCGATGATGGCGCAGTTGCTAGTTTGTACAGTCGCCGCGTTAATGGACGTCAGTTCAATCCCTGCAATGAGCCTTCGGTGAAAGAAAACTTCTTGAGGAAATCATAGCATGGTGGTAGGGCTTCTTCTAAAGCCTGCCTGACTAGCTACCACCCTCAAGTTGAAAATATGCCACTAAATACCGATAGGTATATTCAGGTAGTTGCACTTGAGTGCCATTCCCTCCACAGATTTAGCGTGTTTACCAACTTGGGCCGTATCGGCACCTAAGATCAGATCAGATTATGACCATAACGCTACACCTTAACTATAAAAAAATGTTAATTTCTATTGTAACACTAACAGTGGACAAGTGTTATGACACCGGCAGCGATGAACAATGCCTGTGAATACAGATACGTTGGTTGGGCCGCCCATAACTGGCTGATGTCGTTCTTAAATATAATCCACTCCTGCCACTGCAACAGTAAATATTAATTTGAATGCATAAAAACAAGACACGTTGTTCGTTTAAAATAATCTCGGTTACTTTTCGAATGGGGCAAATTTTCGAAAGTGGCACAATTCTACGCCACTGAAAACGAATTCTCAATTGTCAATTTAATAAAAAAAAAACTAAGCTGTTTCTGCGACTTCGTTCGCATGGAACTAATAGTTATTTAACCATTTTTGCCCGTTTTCGTATTTTGTTTTCGGTACCTACAGCTTTAGTCCTATTGGTGGTAGCGTGATGTTATTTAACCTATAGTTAAAACCTTCCTCAAAGATTGCACTATCAAATAAAATTATCAAATTTTCAAATCCGACGGGTAAGTCCTAACATTAGCGCGTTTAAACTATCTAGCAAACTTTTCCGCTTTATATTATTTATATAGATATAGTACACCTGACGATTTGTTTTAGTCGATAGACAGCACATTTATAAGTTTACAACTGAGAATAGCCCAACCGGTTTTAATTAAATTTTGTAAATGTATCTCGCTTGGTTCAACTTGAGGGATAGGGAAGTTTTTATTTTAGATAATGACCCTATTACTGTACTCGCTAGATGGTGTAGTCGAACTTATTGGATACGGATCTATTCTATTAGCTACCTATATTAGATATAACTTTAATACGATATTGGAATATATATTCGATCACAGCAGTGTTCTAACTTTTTTGCTTTTTACAAGTGATTAAAAATATTGAAGCGTACTAGTTCACGACTCAAACTATACGTATTTAAACTTTTTGTACTACAATTCTTAGCTTAGAGCTTATTTTATAGATAGATCTTCAAGGGTATTTTTCATTAAAGCTGACTTCACTTCACAGAAACTTAGTAATTTACCCGAGAAAATTGTACTACATTTTTTTATGTTAATATTAATTTCGTATTTTCTATGCAATTTTGGAACATACTACGTGTAATTTCAAGCTAAATATTAAACAATTTAACAAGATAAAGATGTTTGCAATATTAATATTAGGTAAATTAATATCTATATTGTTCATATATATACTTATATGAAAAAAGTCTGCCAGGCCCAGTAGTTGTAATATATAAATAAAATTATTATCTAAACTGCGTGTTTGTCATAGTCTTAACATTTTAACTTCATTAGAATTTATAATCTACTAAGTACAGTGAAACACTATTTACCGCCCCTCGAATTAATGACAACCTACCTAAACATTGATACTACTTGAATTCACGGCAGTTGCGTGTAAGAGTGTTGATTATATTTTGAAACGACAATGGCTAGAGTGTACGGACGCCGCGTCAATGAACGCGAGTTCTAATCCACCTACAATGAGCTTGAGCTTTCGGCGAAGGGAAATATGAGGCAACCACATTATGTTGGTAGGGTTTTTTCTAGCTAACTAGCTACCACCCTCAAATTGAAATTCTGCCGTCAAATACCTATCGATGTATTCTCACAGTTGCACTTGAATGTCAGTCCCTCCAATAGACATAGTGTGTTACATCGGCACTTAACACTATCTTACCTACGTACCTTTCATGCACAAAAAGAGTGTATACTCTTCTTAAGAATAATAACTATTAATAACACCCAAACGAAGCTGCAGGCAAAGCTGTATTAAATAGAAGAATTAACCATTGCCATTCAATAATATTAAGAATATTGAAATACTATCATGGTAAAAAACGGGAATTTAAGAGAATTGAAGGCATATTAAAAATTGTAAGGTCCAGATAGAAGAAAACAAACATGTTTAAATAAACTAAAATTTAGTAACACTATTTTGAAATATATACGCTAATTTAGATAGGCAAGTTAATTTTTTTTTATTTAAAACTCACAGTATCACCGGTATAGGCCACGTTAGCCATGTTTCGGTAGATATATTAACACTGTGGTTTGTGGAAGATATAACTTAACAGCACAGAAGATAAAAACGAATATCTGTATGTAATTAATGATAATGAAGACGATTTTTTTAGGATTATAAATAATTATTTTACTATTGTCTGATTATTCTCGTATCGTAATATGATTATGTTATTGTTTAACTACAAAAATGAACATTAAACTATGTACTTAAGGATTATAATCATAATTCAGAGTGTTATTTAATCGTATCATGTTTTTGAGGTGAATAATAATATTTACGAATTTTTATTCGTCTCTACCTCTCTGGTGAAGTATGTGTAGTGCTATCTCTTTCACACATTACTTGTCGTTCCGTGATTCTTTCGTTGTATACCACAGACCAGCAAAAAAATATTGCATACATCAGTCAGATCATAGATAATAGTTTATATCATTATTGATCATTATCATTGTACCGGCTAATAAAAGCGGATAACGGATAATCGATATTGAAATAATTATCGTTCAGTTACAACAATAAAATCTAATAGTTTATAGTTAATGAAATGTAACCATATGCATAAATAAATTTATTATTACATTTATTTTGTATGAATTTCATTATGATTTGACTCAATTTGACGTGTGTATAAAGATTTTTATTGCATAAAATATTGTCGATGATATTGAAAAGTCTAATTACCACATAAATATTTAAAAAGAAAGTAAAGCACTATGTATATTATTACATAAGTGGTGCAGGTAATGAGACAGAACTAACTAATATTCCCCACGCGACGTGCACATTGAAATAGGCTTAAATTGTAGTTTGCCAGAAACTATATCAACATATCATTTCTAGGCAAATTTAGTACTTTAGGGATCGATGTATGCTGCGATCACCTAGTTTGCAGCGCTAAATCTTAGTAAATTAAACCACCATGATAGATGATATTGTTGCTGTATTTGTTTATAATTTAGACATCTAAATAAGTTTAACATTTTAGTTTACCAACAGAATAAAAAACGAACTCTTAACTACAGCAAACAACGAAATTAATTTTTAGGTCGTTGCTCAAGTTTCTATTACCTTTTTTAACTACAACTTAATTGTGTAAAGTGAAATAAATAAATAATTATTTCACTAGAAAACTATAAATACAAATAAAAAAAGTCTCTATATATAGAATTTTGGCGGGATCCTAACGTGTCATTATGGATTCTTTATTAAAAATATCGATTCATGAATAGATTCGAAACAACATCAAATGAATTGACAAAAAAATCACAAAAATCGAGTTCCAAAAGATACGTCATGAATACTACACAATATAGGGCCAATAAACTAAGTATATGAACAAAAATATATTCACAACAAGTCAGATCAAGATCCCACTAAAAACTCCTAAAAGCATTTTTTGAAATGAAAACTTCCGTGGTTTATACGTCTGTTAGTATGTATGTATGCGCGTTTATGTATTACGAAGCGAGTTTTTGGAAGTTTTACTTCTATCACGTGTGAACTGCACACAATTTATTTTATAATTATTTATTTTTTAAGGAAAGGCGAAGGCAATTGAGTACGTAAAGCGAATTTTTTATTTATTAAGTGAAAAATTATCATTTCTATGTTTTATGTTTGGATAAAACATTCAAATTATTGTAAATAATGTCTTATGAAAATAGATAGCAGTCTAATCATAATTTTTAAGGGGTGAAATATCGATCTAATAAGGCGATTCATAGCTGTAAGTATATTTAAAAAATGTTTTTTTTACCCTAAAAACAATTATTCAATTAATCGATCTCAGAATGCCATCCCTATCTGTATCATGTGATTTGAAATTTAAATCATAAACTTATTTGGCCCTACGCTGTGCAATATTGATGATATTTTGTACGTCATGTTGTTTACCTAATTTATATTAATAAAGTGAACAAATAATAATATAACATTACATATTACTTTCCACAAAAACTCTTTGTAAAATTTTAACGTAAAGTTATTTTGAGCATCTAATTATTATATATGAAATATGTTTGTTTTGGCTGTATAATCTTAGTACCCTGGCCTTCTCATTAAAAAGGAATATATTGAATTGAAAACAAAATCTTTCAATATCTTTGAAACCATAGATAAGGATAGTATAATGGAGATTTGAAACTTTTGAAAGTGTAGGTTACTGATATTTGCCAAATAGTTTATTCGCCATAATATATAAATTTTTTTCCTGTCGTAAGTGAATAATAGATACTTATTTTGTAATTAAAAGTTTACAAAATTCATCGTTGTTTGTGTTTAGGAATTACAGTTTTCTCGAAGCTTCGTTTCTGTGATCTAATCTAATGGCGTCGGTTGCAATTGTTAAAAAATGGTGTTCAGTGTATTTAGTATTGTTTTAGGTTTTTCGTTTGTTTCAATAGTTAGTTGTGCTATACTTAAAGTGCAATGATTTTTAAAATAGCCTTGAACGGTGTAGGCAATGGTGTAGCTCGTTTTAAATGAATCGTTTCTCATATGTCTATAGAAAGATGCCAGTTTTTCGAAATTGTAGAAATTACATTTGATAATCTTTCTGCAGATTGGTTTCTAATCTTTTTTAAATTCATATTTGTCGTTGTTTCCTTTGATAATGGTATATTTAACTTTGTTCTTGATCCCTGATAGTTGTTCATCTAAAAATGATTTATTTAGAAAAAAAGATAGTTGATCTAATAGCTATGGCTTCAAGAAAGCTATCTTTTAACAAAAATAAATGAATATAAAACTTAGTAACTTCTAAATTCTCAGAATAAGTACACAAAATCCAAAAATTAACTTATTTAGGTTTTAGTTATATTGATATTTCCATAATATGAATGAATTATTAGTATAATTAATGTATTGTATGTCTAAATTTTAATGGTTGAAGTCTATTGGATTTACAACTTGTCTTAAAGTTTGTTTGTTTTCTAAGTTACATTTACATATTGATGATTGATTAGGTTGGTATTTTCCTTCGTTGTTATTCACACTTGGTCATACTTGGTGATACCAGAGGTCTCAGATATTGATTTTTTTTTTAATTTATACTCTATACTTATATTATATAGTTTTTGATGCTAAGAATAATAGCAAAGGCTTGAATACAATGAAAACTTCCATATCACTATGTATATACATACTAGCATAAACAAGTTTCAAATAATGAGAGTATATTTGTCAAATTACAATATAATGTTCACTTATTATCTGCATTGATTATATTAACTGCATAGTCATCTCATCAAATGATTTTAAAGAAATTATTGAATACTGTGTAGAAATTATTTACACATTAGACTTTTTATCTTTATTGTTACTTATAAATATATGGAAAATTTGTAGGTCTGTTGTAATTTCTGTCTTATTCTGAACTTTATTACTTGAGGCATAGTATCTGGAAAATATATTAAAAAGGGGAACTTATCAGTGGCATTATATTGCTAATATAATTTTGTCAGGACCTCTGTTTGGTTTTCTTTGAGGAATATACACAAAATATTATTCGAAAAAAATATGTGGTAATCAATTTTATTATTCACTTATAAAAATGAGATTTTAATATTGACATTAGGATGTTGTTATTATGAGTATTAAGTTTCCATGTGAAACTTCTCTTAAACATTTGCAAACATTAATGTCCCATGTGAAATACATATATATTAATTGGGTATTTTTTTGTGTCAATTGATGCAACAAGCATATGTTTTTTTTAAATACAATATATGATGAATATTGTATAATTGTATATATAATGTAACTAAAATACAATATCAATGAGTACTTGTGAAATGTGTTCACTATATGTATAAGTAACTATTATTCACATACTCATGAGTGGTAAGTGAATGGATACCATTTTAAATTGTATAATAGCGTTCAACAAAAATGTTATCTGGATGCTGGTATTCTCAAAGGATGGTTAGTAGATTTATATTAAAACAATATTGTATAGTGTTGTAAAACATTGTTGGTTCTTATATGAAAGTGATTAAATGGTAATATTTCATGAATCATCAGTCATCTCTCTGGCATTCTGGTGTCATTCAACAATTACTTTTTTTTTGTTCATTTTGAAATATAGTTAAGTTTTTCTTAATATATAAAATTATATCTATGTCAAGTGATTACACTGGTCAATAAATATATTTTTTCTTTGTAAAATTATTAGTATATTTGTGGGACTTCATATTTATTATTGGGTTATATTAAGATCAAGGTTTAATAAAAGTTGATATTTAAAGTATTGGTGATACAAATTTATTTAATCCATTGCCTCTATGGGCAAACCTCCCAGTACTCTGGCAGTATCATGTAGTTGAACAATAATCCAAGTAATGCAAGTGGGTATGATGATGTTAGGACAAAAGTTGACCAGTAATAACGTAAAAATAATTCAAATCTCACTAACACCACTAAAAATAATTCATATCTCACTAACATCACTAAGTTAATTATAAAACTAAAAGGCAAACATAATTAAGATTAGTAATTTACAAAGTCAATAAGTAATTTATATTCCTTACTTTCAACCAACCAGATAGCAGGTCTATAATATTCACAAAATGGATTAAGGCAATTCAAACATATTAACATGAGTGTATCTGAAAGAAGTTACCCACTTAAAAATAAGAGTATCCATCATACTTGCATCACTTATTGAGTTACGAGTTTCTTGATCCCTAGAATGAAATAAAGGTTATTTGGTTTGAGTCTTTTTAAGTTTTTCAGAAGATTATTGTCTTGGTCTAAAAGTAATGAAACATAGTTTAAATGTCTACCATCAGTAGTGTTGTAGAGACTATATGAAAAAAAAACAGTTTGAGATAGAGAAAAAAAAAAAATGTTATCATTCTTATACTTATCATAATTTTTTTCATTTGGAATGGATCATACATTTTAGAAACAACTGAAAAATTTGTAAAGACTGCAACACACCATTAGATACCACTGTAGTCAAAACACCAAAAGTTAAGATAGTAAAATGTAAAAGTACTGTTAAAAGCAAGCTGATACTAAATTATATAATACAAGGTAGTTAACTAATTAATAGTAGCGTGCAACCGTGTCAAGATAATTAGAATTAAAGACTAGAGGAGTTTTATATTTACAAGCCTGGGGTAAGTGTAAAGGTTTGAACAGTTTTCAGGTATGATACAATGCTTGAGACTTGATGGTCCTCTTTCTCGTTATCATAACGTTGCAGAGGTAATTTTTCCAGCATTCTTAGTATGCATTCTCCTGAGAATAGGAAAGGGCATGACATTTTCATATGCTGATACAGTGAACTACATTTGAATATTACTTTTTCCTAATAAGGTATGGATACCATGTCTGGTGTAATTATATATTTTTAGTCTTGTTTTACTATTGCTTTAATGGTTTTTATGGTAATTTTTAGTAGTAATAGATTGTGTATATAAATATTTGGCTACAAAGAAGGATGTTGTAGTGAAATTAACAGAAAATGATTAATGGAAAAAAAAATTATGTGGAGTTTGGTACTTTCCCTAACAGTGCCCTATATGGATACCAGGTTTTTTAGTACCAGTATCGCAATATTTACATTTCAGCGTTTTTATATCTGAGCAAAGTACTTGATGTTTTTTCGTACCTGTACAAATGTCATAACTAAAATGTTTTTTTATTTTATTTAATAAACTTTTGTTTTACCTCCTAAACTAATAGGCCAGTAAGCTTGGGTTTCACTTGTTTTGATAATATTTTTTATTTCGAAATTCTGCCTAATGGAATTCTTCAATGTCTGCATCCCTTACAGATCAGAATTTCATGAAAAAAGTTCAAATGTGAAAGTAAGAAATTTGTTTTTAAGGTCGAGTTTAAACCGCAAGTCTTGTACTTACAAGCTCCTACATGATTATTTTACAGCCATTATATTGGTTATTTTAAAGAATACGTTTGATCATTTTATAAAAATCACCGAGTTCTATGTCATTAAAACTCCCTTGAAGTATTTTATTTTTCGATGATTGCTTTTTGTTCTGGTTCTGGCTGTCACTAATTTATTTCATGAATAAAATTCTACACGATGGTTTTCCAGAGTCGGAGTTTTACGTGTAGCGTAACAATAATAATATCAGTTTATTTTAGGCGATAAATGATTTAATTTTTGTTCCATATTTACGATGCCCGACTGTGATAGCGAAATCACGTATTTTCACTGATTTTTGCCAATTATTTAATTCCTCTAACATATAATAAAACAAAGTATCCCACATCGAACCACATTAGCCATAACAATATAAATTTTAATTCATTGGTAGCATCTGATATGAAATAAACATGGTTTTATAATTAGAAATAATTAATATGCTTGTTGCCGGAAAAATTCATTGACCAGTGTAATTGTGGTTAGTAGGGTCAGAATATGGTTGAACCGACGAACATCGATTTGGTAGTGTTCAATCTAAACATAAAGTTATTTTTGTAAAGTTTACAAATTATAATTTCCCCGAAATAATTGAGAACGATTTGAATAAAATGCATATTCATAGCATAGTTTTTGTGACAGAAATTGGTTTTAGAAAATTAAAAAAATATGCAATATATGGAAAATTACCAGAATAGAATTCTCTGTAATGTGTATGAAACTAGTATTAAACGAATTGTAAATTATATGCATTCGTTCTCTCGTATAACAATTGTAAGGTTGCTGGGCGCTAATTATAGATTTATACCGACTGTAGCTTAGCTGGGCGCAAATTTCAGATCAAACAAGGCGATTTGTATCATGTAGCTGTACAGAAAACTGAAGTATTCAAGTTCGTGAAGTTTTTGTTGCCAAATTGACATTATTTGAATGTGACGGTCAAGTAAAACTACATTTTTTCTGGGGACTTAAGATACCAATAAATTATATTATTTGTTGTTTCATATTAAAACACCATTTTCAATAGACGGTAAGGATGCACCAGATATTTTTTATAAGCATTTGCGAATGTTCGTGGAAAAAGATTCGTAAATTTTACTTTTTGCGATTCTTAAAGGCAGTTTTTATATTCAGTAATTTTATTAAAATTTAAAATGAAGCGATGGAAAACAACTTATTAAATAACTTTTAATTTACATAAACATCATTGTTATCCCATGTTTTAAATTCAGCAAAATTATTGAATTTTAATAAAGTTTGTTGATTATTGTGGTCTTGCTGTTGGGTTCTATAACATAATTTCTAAGCACGACGTCAACGATTTGCGGGACAATAAATGCATATCCACCAAGTTGTGTTTAATTTTTAATTATTTTTATATTATGGGGATAATTATATGAGTAATAATGATGTCTGGTTTTTACTTGCATCTTTATACATGTTCTAAATGTATTTACTGTAAACATTGTTTATTTATCTAAAGAGTAAAAATTGTGGGGTTTTTGCCTTAAACCGAATTAAGGTATTTTGATTCATATTAAGTAAAAGCTTTACTTATCATAATATAAAAATGAATTTGTGACTAACATTAATTATTGGTAACATGTGGTTAAAAAGAGTAACTTGCCCACTTTATGACTCATAACTCTTTTTATTAGGATACTGGTGGGACTACATGTTGCATTTAAGTGTTAACAGTCACAATGCCTTCATTTCGAATTATGGGGTCAGTTTTGTTCATTAAACTTATTTCCGCCCAGATCGCAGGGTCTCTAAATCAATCATTTTCATGGAGGCATGTTTTTAAAATATGTTCGCTTTTCCTTCTTAATACTTCGGTCGTCAATGATAAACTTATATTTACACCTGTGAACAAGAATATCCTTCAATTGGCCATGGCCCAGTCAATATGTTCACAATTAGTCGAGTCAAACATGATATCAATGGATGGCCATTTTCGTGGACTCCGTTTCCAATATTTTCAATGCTGCCCTCGGAACTTGTAAACTGCTGCAGTCTGGTTTGTAAGGTGCGGCCCGACCTGTTCGGTCTCAGCCTGCAGTGAGTGGGAAGTATTCATTTAAATTGTCGCTAGTGACTCAATTTCTTTTTTATTTTATCTTCTATTAAGTAACATTACATGTGAATTAGAAGCCACTTCATAAAGTTGTGATAGCTCGTTGCTTAATAACAACGTTTTTGCAACGGACCCGGTTCTCTTGTCTAAAAAAACCTACTCATGTTGCAGTTTCCATGTCCATATGATGATGAGAACCAGCCATAATTATCTGAACTAATACTTACTTCCTTACTAATATTATAATCGTGAATGTATGTTTGTTTGGTACGCTTTCACGCGAAAACTACTTAACCAACTTCATGAAACTTTTTACAAATATTCTTGGAGGTATTAGAAATAACATATGATACTTTTTATTGAAAAAAAGAAAGCGATCGAAACCGCGCTTAAAAGCTAGTACTACAATAAAATAACTTAATAAAAATGCTTTTACCGACAACCTTTACCATAAAACATGAAATAGAGATGACTAAAAATTAATTTAAACAAATTACTTGTCAGTAATATTAAACATTTTTAATTAATTAAATAACACAGTTCGATACCATAATTAAAAGGTTTCATTCCACTTCGAAATCACGAGGAATTTGAGTTCCTTTTGAAGATCAATCCTTGTCCGAAATGGACCTCGTATTGTCAAGTCATGAGTAGATCAGCCTGTTGTATATCTCGAACTGCCAAAGAGATCCAATGAAGATCTGCATTTCTCAGGTTACGTGGAAGTAGGAAATTATAATGTTACAGGTAGTTAGTTAATTGTATGTTAGTTGTTATTTGTTAACCTCTATGTATAAAGAGTAATTTGTTGATTGTCTTTTTATTGTTTTGTGTCCTAAATTTGTCAAATTCAAATATTATCAATTTTAAATATTATCAATTCATATATTATTTCGTTATTCAGGTTTCAATATAACTTTTTATAATGAACAAATGATATAATTCTTTTTACAATTTTTGCTTAATATTATGAGATAGTTATATTTTCTTCAATTTGAATATGTATAGAACTTTATTGATTCTGTCATCATACGTCTTTACATTTCAGACTAACGAAATGCATTTACATTTTTAATGCCAGAAAGTTTCTTTTGTCTCCGATTCTTTTGAATGTTCTTTATAAACATCAAATTCAAAACGTTCTTCCAGTCTTTATGCAACTATCTTCTCAGAACTGATATCCGATATTCATAATTTCATAAACACGCAAACTATTTATGATGATATACAAAGCACATGCGTTAAAATAACCTATATAATTTTATGACAATTGATAATAAACTTTGTTTAATAAATATAAATAATAATAATATAATTAGTCTCAATAAAACAAATTGGTTTAAAGCCAATCACTACACTACCGGAAAAAATACAAGCTGATAAAGTAGACTCCAATTAAAATAAAGGTGTGGCCGAAATGAGACTGATTTTTTATTCACCAAAGTTTTTATTTTTTTGTAACATCAATGTTATCCCTTTCAAAGTAGTTCCCTTAGGCAGATAAACAGCGATGGAGACGTTCCCACTGTTGGTAGCAGCACTTGAAGTCTTTTGAGAGCCAGTCTCTCCACAGGTTTATCGTGTCTACTAATTGGGGCCTGTTATAAATAAAACATTTGTAGTTTATTATTAATATTATATATTACTTTAGACATTGACAGCAAAGACAACGAATAATAATAATAAAGATGAACATGAGTGACAAATGTTTCAAATGTGGAATGCATGAAGGTATAGAATAGGGCCGTATCGTCACTTAAGATCAGGTGAGATTATGGCTATAAAGGTAAACCTTAACTATAAAGAAAACGATATGGTCTAAAGCATGTCCTTTCCACTCTTTTGGATATTTTCTAAAGTCCCGAAATGATGTCTTTCGAAGGCAAATTCTGTTTAGAAAAAAGGAAAAAGTCACAGGAATTGAGGTCATTTGAATAGAGGGGCTGGGTATAACCACAGGAATGCCTTTTCAGGTCTGCTATGGAGAGGACAGTGTGACATGAGGCGTTGTCATGAGCCAACATCCATTTATCTGCAACGTCTGGTCTCCCGCAAATGACTCTCTTTCTGAGTCTTTTAAGGACGTATTTATAACAAAAAAAGTTGGTTGATAGTTTGTCCTGGAGGAACAAATTCTTTGTGAATGTTCCCTTTTTGTTAAAAAAAAACAAATAAGCATTAATTTGATCTTCGATTTGCTCATCATTTGTTTTCTACTTTCCAAAAAAATATTTGTCCCAGCGATTAACTTAACCTCGGGATAAAGAATGTTTCCCATAGGCATATTTCAACTTTTCATAGGTCACTCTTGCTGATTCTCCAAGCTTAACACAAATTTAATTGTACAACGTTTCTCCAAATCTCGCTGTTCCATTTTGCGTGTCGCATGACTAAAACACAACTTAGCTAATAGCATCACAAAAACCATGTAGTTAATAAAAAGAGTTGGAACTCGCACAGACTTATCGGAAGGTATACACGAGATCAGTTAAGGACAAAAGCGTAGCATTGTCAAATCACTTGCAGTGTTACCAGTCTCATTACTTTTCTGCCACACCTCATATGTACGTGATAATATAAATACCTACGTAACAGTCAGAGCGATCATCTATTTATTAAAAAATGATGAAGTACTTTTAATAGGTAGTAAATACAAATATTCATATTTATTTACTTTCAGTCTATTATTATTTTCAAAACTATTTATATGAAAAAATTTGTTGTCCTGTAAGCCAGTTGACGTCGTAGGCTCACTTATATTGGGACTATTGTGTATTAAACTATGAACTGAAGAAGTCAAAGTGTAGTCATCTGCATCTTATAATGTTTTAATTTTATTATATATATATTATATATTATTTATTATATATATAATTTTCTTGTTTTATTTAATAAGTTCCAGTTAAATTATATACAATATCTTAGTTGCTTTGCTATCGTGAGTCTATTTCTTATAGCACTGTGTATATGGGCAAGAACACTAAAAGAACGTTCTGTAGCTGGCGATGTACAGGGAGCAGTTAATATATGTACGGCAACTTTGTTAAGAACTCTTGTCTCACATATTACTTTTCACCAAACTATGGGATTCCTGTATTTCACATTTTACCATACAAATGATTTGCACCAGAAACCTTTGGCTCTGTAATGGCTAACCAGATATTACATCTAATATACTACAGTCTAATGTCTCTCCCGTTTCATATAGAATCTGCATTGTTTCTATGTTCTTTATATAATACAATCCGTTGAGTTATTGGATGTAACATGTAGACTGCTAAATAAATAGGTTTTATACAATTACCCATTCTGGTGTTTATACAATTGACAATTTATTCTTTGTCTTCGTCGCTAAGCAAAAGTAGATCTGAGAGTATAAAATTAATAGCAAATATTATGCTTTTACCATGATGAGTGATGATACATTGGTTATTTATGCTATTAGCTTCTAACTCAAATATTCTATTCGTTATTGGCTGCAATCTCTGCATTAGTTGTAATGCATTCTTTTATCATAGTCTAAAACATTCATTTAGTAAATGTGCTCTGTCGTTAAAGGACATCCAGGTTTTTTCGTGGACTGCTAGTTTCTGAAGAGCCACTTTTGTATTATAAACGCTTTTCAAAGCACTAACCCATTAATGCTCGTATATTAAAAAACTTTTTAAAACAAATGTTCAGTTCGATATATATAAAGGTAAATATGATAAAACATTCGTGAAAAATACTTATATTTGTTATTACATCTCTAACACATGACATACTGACTAACACATGTTTGTGGCCCCTAAAAAAAGGTTGAGTATCGCTGCTCTATCTGAAATGTTGCTTAATTTCGAAGTTCGAAGTTGAAGGTCCACCAGATTCTATTTGTGGATTTTTATACCTATCTAAATAGACAGTAACACAATATTTCCCGCCTATTTCATTATAATAATCCAGGAATTTACCATGGTAACGCCCAAACTCCGGATAGGCATTCAATTTTTATATGAGAAATTTCTATATGCAAATTGCATTAGGAAAAATGGACTGTGGAACAAATAAATGTTCTTGTTTCCAACTACAATCTTGTTTTATACGTGTTTTATATTTTGGTGTAGTTACAAAATGTTCAAAAGTTTTTTTTGGTCTCTATTGAATGGCTTTCTCCTAACAATGTGAACAGTTACTTCTAGTTGACGTCCACTCATGCCTATAAGACAACTCTCATATTCTGCCGGGTCTTCAACGGAAATTTTTGCAGGTTCTTGCGCTTTTATACAAATCAACTTCGACAAAAAAAAAAAAATTGACTTCTTATAATTAATTAAGTTGCCATGTAAAAATGACTGTAAATAAGAAGTTGTCAGTTTTTATTGTTAAAAATGAACTTTATTTCAATATTTAACTTTTGATAATAATCAGACTAAACTAGGCTTTTGTTTATACCTTTCAACTATATATTCCTTATAATAGCATCAATTTTTGCATATCTATATTATAGGAATCAAATTCAATCAATAATATTATTTATTATATACTAATAAAAGATAAAAAAATAAGTGTATTATAAAACTTTAAAGTTCAAAGACATAACATAAATAACAGTTCTTTTATGTAATTATATTTATATTCAAAACAAATAAAATCTGTCTCTCAGACAAATCAATAAAATTTTTAACACAATTTAAATAAAAATTATTAAAAGAAGTAACTATTTTAAAAATTAACTTCGTCTTCTTTTTTAGAATTTAGCCTGTTTCTGCTTTGGTTACAAATTAAACCAGCTTTGCAAAATACACGTTCTGCAAGGACGAATGTTGCAGGTATACATAAATATTTTATGGCTAATCTGAATAGTTCTGGCATTACCTTTTGCCACTGTTTCCAATACAATATTGGATCAAGCTGGCGGTCTAAATGTTGTATATTCAATATACTGTTTCATAATGACCAT
Organism: Actias luna; assembly: GCA_039707435.1. Lineage (NCBI taxonomy): Eukaryota > Metazoa > Arthropoda > Insecta > Lepidoptera > Saturniidae > Actias > Actias luna. The sequence goes on along the minus strand of JAZHAC010000001.1, from coordinate 17,000,241 downwards.
AACAAGGCGTAGGTGTTTGAATTAGTCATCGCTCCGACATTTTTTTGTCAAAATTCACTCACAAATGTTCTGCTTTATTATTTGAATTTAAGTTGGTAGTATGCGCAATATTTGACGTTTCTATTATCGGAACAGGATCCTCAGGAACTATGCTGTTATTTTATCAGAAATCCTAACTCTTCTACAATTCATTCGACCCCTTTTTCGGTATAGGTTTCTAGCCCAAAACCGGCCTTTTGTACCGTGGGTCTTAAATAGTGGCTTGGACAACAGTTTTATTAGTCTCCAAATTACCAAGGCGTTTACTTATGGCAGAAAGCAGGGACGTTTTAAGCTTTTCACGTATTGGTGTAGTGGGAACCATTTTCATGAGACAGGCCTCTACATTTCTGATTAAAGGAGTCATACAGGAGAAAGTTAAATATTTTTTCGTCAGATATTATTATAGGCAATTGATCTATAGGCTTTATGACATTGACGTAAGCATTCGTTAGCAGTGAGATTTTCTGGATCAGAAGACGTGGTGGTTAAATCTGTGGATAAGCACAATTTAGTTTTTAGTAACCGCTCCATCATTACAAAACATGCGTTCCATCTTGTAATAACCTATTGTTTCAGTTTTGTGATAGAAGTGTTCATCTGCTGTTAGAATTCTTTTAATTTATAAACTGCTTTAGTCCTTTGTTTAAAAAACCTTTAAAGTATATGACGTTTTTGTAACAACGATGTTAATGACAGGTTTAATTTTTTCCAATCTAATACAACTAAATTTAAAGTTTGGGCCACATAATACTGGTCTATATAAATATTACAAAGTACTAGATAGGGGCCAGAAATGTATGTGCATCATTCGTATTTTCAGAACGGAATGAATTCAAACTTTAGGCATATATATATTGGAGTGTATCCGTCACCATCTGGTTTTTGTTCAAGAACTTCGTAAACTTAACAATCAAAGAAGTCAAGAAACGGGGTCGTGAGCGTTCGACAGACAATAACACCAAGCGAGTAGATCTTCTGCTACATCATGTTAAGAAGTTAGTTTCGTCTGTATAGTTTTATCTGCGATCTGTGTAGTTTTAATAGCCGTGCTCGCATCGCACTTATAAACTAATCAGTGTTATCAACTACCCTCCTAAAAATCCCTATAACACTATATTTCAATTCATAAACAAAATTACCTGTAACAAAATGTGTCTAACGTCAAGGAGAGCTTCGGTAAAAGGATAACCAAGAATCATTCGTTACAGAGCACTTGGTTTCAAAAGTTATAAGAACGTCTTTAAAGTCTCGTTACGATAACTCAAATAACGAATAGTTACTGATGCATAATAACGAGTAGTTGAATATACGAATGGGGCATAAGCTAAAATGAGTGCGTCCTTGTGATACCGGTAGTGAATATTCTTATTATAATGAAATGCCGCCAACTTTAAATCGATTGTTTTTAGTGATCGAGCCAATCGGTGGCAATTGCAATCAAGAATTTCGATATGCTGTTAGGCTGTCTATGCAACTCTCGAGGAAGATGTTCTGTGTCACGCATTTGTTGAAGCTGTGATTTACTGTCTTCTTCTGTTTTTACGGTTCGGGAACTAAATATCCTCTTGCGATTTTTCTGAAGACTTGATTCGCGTTTCTCAGGTTTTTCGGCTGCTTGTTTTTTCTTCCCTGTCTATGCTTTGGCGATTTTTTACCAGTAGCTGCTTTTTTGGTAGCATTTTTATTAATTTAAATAATTCTCCGAAAGAAATGATAACGAAAGTCGCATAGAAGTAATTATGGTTGGTTTCATTTATTGTGTAACTGTTTTTAGTATGAATAGTATAATCAAATAAAGACATTTTAATTTGCACAGAGTTATATTCCGTGATATCTTTGTCGTACCAAACGATAATTAAAAACAATTTTGTTATGAATTTAGTACTACGAGTAGTTAGTATATTTCCTTCAGAATGACGACACCGTGCCGCCATCTAAATTTTGAAAGTGCGGCACGAGGATGGGGATTGTTGTGGTAAGAGAACTGATTTTGAGAGCAAGTCTAAGAATTTGGGCCTGCCAACAAGTCTGCCGGTCGCTACTCTGTCCGATTGTCACTAATTGCTGTTCTCCTGGAATTTTATTGAATCGCTATTGAGTCACAATTACGCAACGAGCCTTCGGCTCGCCTTGACATTTTACGGACACATTTTATTATTATATGTAATTATGAATCTACATAATTATGAACGCAATAATAAAAAAGAAAATTCTTAAATTTAATTTAGCATGCATAATGGTTTTAATGAAAGTCAATGTAGAACAGGGGAAAGGTGACGAAGGGTCGCCACGTAGGTGTAACGCAAACGAACTTCATGTTATAATCGCTACCAATATTTTAATATTCTATAATAATAAACATATCTCGTTTTACTTTAGTAAAAATATATACATAATTAATTACAAAATTATTTAATACACATGATATTATATTCTGACCAAGTAAGACCAGTCTTCTAGGCCAAGTGTATGTCCATATGAGTTCTTTCTTTTTCCGCTTTATTTGAACGTGAACGGAGTCAAACTCCATACGCGTATGACCCAAAATTAAAGACTAGTGATCAATTTGACTTCCTGATCTAACTTTATTCAAACAAAGACACATACCAGCAAAATGACTGTTTTATTTTAGCCTAACATGTATCAAAATAATATGTTACTTGTTTTACGTCGGATGGTAATACTATCAAAAAGCGCCTTCCTCCATCTGCTTCGTGCCACATGTAACAAAAACTTTCTTAGTATAAAAAATATACAGTCATGTTGTATGTCGTCTACAAAGCTCTCTTAAAAATAGAATATTTGTTTCTAGATAGGAGTGGTAAGATATTGCTGAAGGTCAAAAGTATAAACCTTATTTTCATAGACGGCCTCTTCTTTACCTTTTGTTTTATTGCATAAGCTGCAAACTTGAGCTTGTGTCTTACGAGTTTCAAGTTAACGTTTTAGTGCTTCAGCCTCGGGAGGTACAGCTAATTTATTACGAGTCACAGGTATTGCAAGTAACTATAGATAGTTTTATTTTAAATATACCCATTGTTTGAAACACATTTATAAAATATGAAGATGATTCAGGATTGGTTTCCTTTTTTATACATTTGGTGCCCTATGTTACTATAAGAGATAGACCTGTTGGTGAATATTTTCTGTTTATATGACTTCGACTATAGTGTGATTCATATAAACGATAAGAATTTATGAGATTTCTAATTATCTGCACTGCTTAGTCAATAATTTTATTTGCTATTGTAAATTGACCATGATTTGTCAGGGTTTAGAATTCCGGAAACTCTTTAATTGCTTTATGACAATAACCTCGATACTTTTGTTTGAAACTCCAAACGTTTTCATAAAACAACCTTCGCATATTTCAACAAGCTTATCATTCATTTTTAAACCATGAATGTGGTTTATACTCCTCGGGCTAGGATTTATCGATTTATATTTATCGGTTAGGACTGTTTTAACCGCGGTCGTACCTCTCCATTATTGTTTATTTATATATGTACGTCTTAAAAATTCTAATGCATAGTATATTACTCGTATTAATCGAGCTATGTTTTTATTTTTTTTCTCTTAAGGAATTATTAAAAAAATTCACTTATTTCTATAATTACCTTGTGGTTGGGGCAATTATAGCTTGTGTGACCCTTTGGTCAACGTGATTTATGGCCCATCTTGAGGTTGTAGTTCACAATATCCTTCGCTGGGGCGCTCACCGCTCGACGAATGAAGCGGTCTATTGCGTCGTCGGTCACGTCGGTATAGTACACATAGGTCTCCGTGTGCCTCGACAGAGCCACGATAGCGTGGGATACACTTTCGTGGATCTGTAATTTCCTCCCCTTGGTCTGGAGTTTCCACCGATTTGAATGTCAACCCCTAGGACTCAGGGATTGGTAGGACGCGTGACTCCTCCCCAATCCCGTAGCCCTTATTAATAAGGGCTTTTTTCTTTGCCTAAATATCTACCAGGTAGAGAGTATCTTATCTGCGATCCTGAATAACCTTCGAGTCACAAGAATCTCACTATCGCTTTGGATGCGTGTATACCTCACTGAACACATAGGCCACGTTTATCGGGTTCCTGTGGGTGCAGAGAAGTTGTTTGGCGATTCCGGCGACTGCAGTTGGTCGGCAGTAATACATCTCGAAGAGGTTCTCCCGGTTGATGTAGGGTAGCTGGTTGAAGTCGCCAATGAGGAGGATATCGTTTACTCCTGCCAATCGGGCAGCAGTCAGGGTCGCCCCGAAATAGTTCATAAGGGCCTCGTCCACTCTTTAAAACCATTTACGAGGATCGAGGCCATGGTGCGTGCTCTCTTTTCGGCTTTGCTGCCATGCATCTGCACCAGTTTCTCCTGGAGATCCTTAGCTGCTTCGGTTGTGGTGGTCGCGACTGCATCGGTATTGCCTCGGTGCTTTTCGCTACTGTAGAGTTGAAGAACCTCGATACGGTTTTCCCCTTCTCGATTATCTTTTCATCCAGCATGATCTTAGTGCACCGGACCACCACTACGATGGGGTCACTCAGAGGTGTTTTGAACCTGAGCGAGGGACGAGGTTCCTGCGACTCTTCCTCCTCTCTAAGCACGAAACCACTGATGGAGCTAAAAGCGACCATATGACTGCTCGACATCTTCCCTGCGATGACCTGGAAGACCATCGTCTGGGTATCGTGGGCTCCATGAAATCGAGACTCGAGGAAGTCGAAGCGGCCATATGTAACAATAATACTGCCGAGGTCATCGCTATTAAATGTTTATAAAATTTTAACTGTATTATTCCCTTGAAAATTCTTCCTTAAGTCTCTGAAATACTTGATTCGTGACTGGGATACAATTAAAATATCTTCAATAAAAATGATTATATTGCTTTCTGATGTAAGTTATACAGGTAATATATGTATTATCTTTATAACTTATTACACTATGTTAACACTAGATATACCAGTGATTTGAATATACCTATTTCTACCAAACCAGTCAAAATGACTGGTGCATAAAAAACAGGCTTCTTGTGGTTTCTAGTCTATATTTACTCTTAAAAATGACAAAAATAAAGTTGAACAATATTAATTATAATAGATAAATGGATTTATATACATTTCCAAATAACAAAACACTTAATTATTTACAGTTTGTTGCTCACAATTTCTACATGCGTAGATTTTGCTGCGTGTACATTTTCCACATAGACTTTTTTTGCATTTATTGCAAATATTTGTACTTTTATTGTTATTGCAATATCCTATTTGACACTATGTTCGTACAGGAACTGTGGCATTTGTGGTTGGTATATTGGTTTCGTGTGGTTTTTGCCTTGAAGTCTGATATTCTGAAGCAAGTTCTTCTGCCAATTGAAACAGAAAGTCTTTTCGTGAAATATTTTGTCCTGTTGTGTTTTTGTACAATACCCAGCTATTTATTGCGGCTAAATCTAAAATATTGAAAATACTTGAAGAGGCCACCTTCTGGAACCCGATTTCACCGTATATTTTCGTGCCATTTGATCAGTAACATCGACGCTAAATTTGGTATTATTATAAAACGATACGGTTTCAGGTAATTTCTTTGCAGCTTTATCAATTTTGATGTGTTTATGTTTTGTACTTAGTAGAAGTACTTTTTTGTTAGGTTTGCTCTTATAAACAGTAAGTGTACATCCATTAGATTGGTACAACAACGTTGAGAAACATGCCATGCTGTCTTTTTTTCATACAAACACAACCTGTCATTTTGACTGGTAGTGGTATAAATGTCAACAACAAAAATTATTTTTGTTACTAATGTATATAAAATAACATTAAGTTTATAAAACTTACTCTCTGATTATAGCTACAAAAGTCATAACATCATTTCTGAAAAAAAAATGTGTAATATAGTGGGAATATTGAAACGAAATTGCACGACCAGTCTAAATGACTGGTCTGGTAAATCTAGTGTTAAATACTGTAATATGTTAAAGTTTATGTCTCGTACTCTGTGGGTAACGTCAATAGTAAGTGACATACTTAGTCAACATGTTACTCCAGTTCCGTTATTATATTGTCAAAATAAAATAAATGATTTTTGCAGTTATTCGCTTCATTGTTACTAATTTCTTCCTCAAATTCATTTGATTAAATACGCTTTTTTGTTCGGAAATATCCTCATCTTTTTTAACTTATTGTCGCGTGTTAGGTAGTGGGCGAAGACAAAAGGGTGTTTAAAAAACAAGTTGGTGATGAGTTCAGCTTGAAGAGCAAAACAAGACAGCCGTTTATTTTACATTAAAGATTATAAAAAAGCTTATCTCTACTTCTCATAACAAAGGGCTATAAACTTAATGATAATGTCTTCCTGTTATCAACTACGAGGAAGATATGCGTTCAGTAATCTTATTACCTAATTATTCTACGTAGCAGAGGTGGTCCTTGTGTAAGGATATAGTTACGAGGACATAACTCCTCCCCCCTTAAGATGGAGGCGCAATGGCGGCTGCAACCGAAGCTGGATTTCTTCTGGTTCAGGTTGCTGTTGAGCTGTAATTTGCGTATATCTAGGTTTCCACAAGAGTTTGTAGACTGCTACTCCGACTCCAGTAAAAAAAATCAAGATGTACATTGTTATGGATGGCCAACTAGGTGTTGATGGTATAGTTATTGTGTCTTCTTCGGGGATAGCAATATCTTCTGTGTGGTGTGTGTATCTACGTCCTTTAGGTTGTCTAGATTTATGTTATCTAGTTTTAACTTGATTGATGCCACGTTCAGTGTTTGATATGCACGTGGTAGTGGTATAGTTTCTCTAATGTTGAAGTATCTCTGATGAGTTGATAATGTTCTATCTTGTATTTGAATTTTGCAGCTGTTGTCTGTTGTTATAAGGAAAACGCCTTTTTGCGTTGGTATTGAACATCCTTGTTACATATAGTTTTTATGACTTCTTCCTGTTTTATAACTACTATCCAGCTTCCTTGTTTTGTTGTATGATGTTGTTCTCGTAGCTTGCTGTGACGTAAGTACAGTTATGTGGTTGTTGATGTTGAATAAGTTGAGCTATGCAATCGTTGGATTGTAGTAATGTTTTCCATTCAAGGTGTGTGCAGATTACTTCATCTTCTGTTATGCTGTTACAAGGCTCGTGGGGATACACGAACTCGTTATTTCCCAAGACAAGGCAAGGATTTTCGGGTATTAGGATAGTGTTGTTGTTGTTAGGGATAGAATATAGGTGTAGGAGATTGTATGGCTGTTCTGCAACTATAGGTAAGTCCAGTATGAAGTTCAGTGTTTCATTAGTCCTATATGCTTTTACTTTAATAGTTTTTTCCCACAGGTGAATATTATTCATATTTGGTTCAAATGCTAAATTACCGTTAATTTCGTTTTGTATTTGATTGAATTCTTCGATTAGATAAGAAACGTCGATTATGCTGGGGTACATCTTTTCTAGGTGTGAATATGTTATTGCATCTTCTAGGGTTTCTAGTCGGTCGTAAAGTTGCTGAAGTGAGCTTCCAATTTGGTTGAATATGGTTGTTGTTATAAAATTGGTTTCGAATTCAGTCTTTTGAGCGGAGTATCTATCTATAGACCTGTAAATTTTTATTTGATAATTTTTGATTATATTTAAATTACGTTCGTAGTCTTTTATAAAATTCTGCATGATATTTATACTTTCACGCTGATCTATTCTATTGTTATTAAGAGATATTTTTATTGAATTTATTTCGTTATCAAGTTTAATAGCATCTTCTTGGTCGAGGTTTCGTGTTATTGATTTTATTACTGAACCTAAACCGTTTATTAAGCCACGTTTTTGGCGGTAATTTGTTTTAAAACCTATGGTATCGAATCCTAGATAAAGTAACTTACTCTCTATGTTATCTATAAGGTAGTCTATTTGTTTAAAGGTAGTCGTTAAGTCTATTGAACTATTTTGTTTTAGTTTTATAGTATAGTAATTGCTACATATATCTACGTATATATCACTAAGTTTTGTGGTGTTGTATATGCTTTTGCTTCGGTTAATACCAGAATGCCCTTATGATTTGGCTATTGGCTGTATGATCGCTGTTGTTGCGGCGAGCTGGAGCACTGCGAAGCAGGCGATGGCGTTCCTGAAATATTTTCAGGGCGCCTTAATAAGCGGAAGTGGACTCTAATCGTTTTAGCGTTCACATGTTTTCCTATGATTTCTGCGTTTTGTTCTGGGTGTATTTTTTTTTTTTTTATACTTAAGGTTTAGCGTTATGGCCATAATCTCACCTGATCTTAAGTGACGATACGACCCAAGTTGGTAGACACGCTAAACCTGTGGAGGAACTGGCTCTCAAGTGCTGCTGCCGGAACACACCTATTGGTATTTGGCGGCAGGTTCATAACTAGAGGGTGGTAGCTAGCCAGGCGGGCATTAGAAAAAGCCCTACCACCATGCTATGGTTTCCTCACGATGTTTTCCTTCACCGAAAGCTCAAGCTCATTGTAGGTGCTTGGGTTCGAACCCACGTCCCTTGACGCGAAGTCGTGCACACTACCACTGAGCTATCATCGCTTCAAATATTACTATTAATTACTAACTACTAACATACTATTAACTATTACTACTACTATTATTATTAATATACTATTAACTACTAATAATCACTATTAATTATACGTACTATTGTATAGGGTCCTACGTACTTTGGTTCGAATTTATTGTTTCTTGCTATTTTGGCTACTTGTTTATGGGCAGTGTCGCCTACTTTGAATTGTGCTGTTTCTTTATCTTTGTTGATTTTTTCTATGACTTGTTGTTTTTCGTTTGATAATTTGGTGTTTATTAGTTTTTGAGTGTTTTCCATGGTTTGTTTATGTTTAGTTACGTATTCTTGATAGAATTCTTTGGGGCAGTGTAGTTCTAATGGATTTCTGCTGTTCGTATGTCCGTATAGAAGTTCGAAGGGAGTAAAGCCCGTTGCGGAATGGATAGTGTTGTTACAGGCTATTATTGCGTATTTCATGAGTTTGATTGATTCGTCTTTGTCTGTTAAACGCTGTATTCTAATGATTTCTGCTAGTGTGGAGTGTAGTCTTTCTATTGGTGAATTAGAATTGGAATTGTAAGGTGTGGTGAAATGTATGTGTATATTGTGAATTGCACATATGTCTGTTATTATTTCATTATTGAATTTTGAATCGGAATCCGTTGTTATCTTTTTAGTTACTCCTACTACTGAGAATAGGCTTAGTAAGGCTTCGGCTATGTGGATACTAGTTGAAGCGGTGAGCGGTATAGCTTGGGCATATTTTGTGAAGTTATCTATGATAATTAAAAATGTTGTACATCCACTGGGTGGTTCTCCTCAAAATATTATTTTTCACAAAAATGAGTATTTCAAAAACCTTGATAAATACATGAAATTTGGAATGGAGTTAATTGGTTTGTTTATTTAGAACACTTTAATCTAATTGGCACTTGAATCAAAGCCTTAGTTTTTATGAAAAATTAAATTATTAAAAATAAGCTGCTACCGTCAATGACAATTTGTGACTACAATGACATTTATGAAGTGGGAAATGACGCCATGTTACAAATAATGAAAATTTCAGGTATTTCTACATTAAATAAGACAAAGAACATGACAAATATATCTATTAAACTTAAAAAGTAAAAGCCATTCTTGCTACATCACAAACGAAAATTCAGTCTAATTATATAAACTTAAATTGACTTCTCAATATTTCGAATACCAATTATCAAAACAAATAAAATATTGTTATTATAGAAACATCTTTGACAAATTAACACCATCGTAGAAAGCCAAATATTTAGAATACAGCTCTTTAAGAATCTTCATTAGGAAACTTGCATCAAGAAACGTAATTGTAATGTCAAAACCGAATAAAAACTTAAAACGGAAGATTGTAGTTTTGATGAAGTTTTATCTGGTTTTAATAACATCTTATCATAAAGTTATCATTGTATCTACGCATAATACACTTTAGAGTTATTAATTTTAACTACTTATAAACTAATATCACTGACAATCACAATCAAATCAAGAAAAATCTAACAACATTTATTAAAATGAATATAAAATATTTAAGTATGTAGACGTAAATTAAATGAAAAGACAAGTTTTAATTATTTTTGTTGTTATGTTATAATCATTATATAAACTAGAATCAATATAAATCACAATCAAATGATTTGAACAATATTATTTAACGAAATTGAACATTAAACATTATGATGAAAGAAATATTTATTTAATCTATAATTATTTTAAACTAACCACAAAAAAAATCAGAAGAATATAATAGATACCTATTCATGCTACACAGTTTTTGTTATTATTTTGATGGGTTTCAATTGATCTCTCTTATAGCTACGTCAAAACCAGTAGATATTACTATTTTATCTTTAGTTTCATTCGATTTGATCAATAAAATAAGTTACATTCTCTTTTTTCTTTTTGCAACAAAGGTAAATTTGCATTTTTCAAAGTTATGTCTTGAAGAATCGTAATCTTTGTATTATAAGCATTGTTAGCTTTAGTCTTCGCTAGTCAGGTAATATTGGATTCTGCAAGATTATGTCATGTGTTATCTTTTTGTAACAAAGGTATAAATCCTAAATGTTGGCCATGTTCACAAATTTCGGATGGGCCACAATAAAAGCAACTCGTTTTTCTCAATGTAGTTTTTGGTTCAGTTCTATTCCAAGTTGCCTGATAGACCGAAAAGGTACCCTTGAAAGGCTTTAAGTCATTTGGTATTTAATTGCTGGCAGCTGGCTTTTAATTGTATGCCATTTTCTTCAACCTTTCTGACAATAACCTTCAATCCTTCATTTTCAACGTATCTTGTAATCAATTCGTAAAATTGATTGAAAGATCCAACGTATTAACTATACATGACCATACGATCTGCAGTTCTCTTCAGAGTTGCACCAACACCGTCAGGAGCACCTTTTCCATGACCTGCTTCCGAATAATTCCAAGTTATGCTGTGGAACTGAGGAAAGTCATTTGATATTTGAGTTATAAGGTAAAACATGTATTTGTTTCTGTACTGGGAGCTTGGTGAGTCTGATAAAAAATGTATCGTATCTATAAATGGGTTTAATTTTATTACTTCCTCTATTAAAGGTGTTAAATGGCCCCACACAGCTGGCGCACCGTGGCGTAAACAGTCACTCATTGTACACATGGAAGTTACTCCAACTTGCCCACTGGAAAAATTGTGTGTTTAGATGACTGCAGTGTGCAAGGAAACCTGCTGTCTACTACCACCAAAGTGGAACGATTGAACTTCTTCGCCGAATTTCAAGGCATAATTTTCAGAAAAGTCGACATGTACTAGAGCTTCTTGAATATTCAAATTTTCTTTAAGATGTTTGATACTTTTGTACTGTTTAGTAATTTTGTAGTTGTGATCTAAAAATTTAGCTAAAATTGTTTTGAATTTATTTAGTGCTTCTGTTGCTGTAAGGGTATTTTTGGTCTTCTCTGTGATGGTTTGTTTCTTTATCTATCCACTTGCAAGCGTTACATCTTTTGTTACTTTTTTCCATTCGTAAAAAGTGTAATCAGTCCCCAAAAGTTCTTCATGTTCAATGTCGTTTGATTTGCAGACGTGACAGTTTCTTTGCAAACAATCAACACTTCTTGTATCACAACACACTTTGCAGAGCACTTCCTCGGAATTCTTTTCCGACATTATAGACGCTTTATTTAGACCTTTAATCAGTAACTCCATATACAGATGAACTGAGCATAAACAAGTATCTCTGTCGATTTTTTTTCGAAAAACTACCCAGAATGGCCGAAGTTTGCAAAAAAAGGAGTAGCTAATTTGGAGGTTTGTTTGCATTCGGAATTTTTTGTATAAATCTTGTAGCGGTGAAGACAAATATCTTTTTGCATCCGGACTTGATTTTTTCTAATAAATTCTTTTTTTCCAGCACTCATGGTGCTATTCGCATAATCCAAGAAAAAGTCTCTTACGCGTTCAGTCAAAGGTGCTTTACGTTCTTTGGTATTGGATTTTGAGGGCAAGCTGTTTTGGTAAGATTCATCTAGTGCTGCCGTAACGGAAGGATCATTTTGCATCTCGTGATGACTACTCCGTGAATACTCGTAGTCACGGAGTTTCTTTTTTAGTCGTTGAATTTGTCTACAATGAGCTTTTTGTTTCTTGCATAAAGTTGCTATGATTCTAAGCAATTTCTTTCTTTTATTCAATTCCGTATATCGGACTTTTCTCAAAGCCGCATTCAGATCTTGTTGTAAGGGATCCTCTTTTTCTCTTGAAAAAATTTCGTCTTGCTTACTGGGGCCGGCTATTACTCGAACTGCTTCGAAAGTTGGGACCTTTTCTTGCTTTTTTTTGTCTGTACCTTTTCGACTTTTCTGTCCATCTTTTTCTTTGTTCCCTCTCGCTGACTTCGAGAAGTTTGTTCTGAATTATTTTTAACTATCTTTTCTTCTTTATCTTTAAGATATTTCGCTCTCCTTTTTTCTTTTGCTATAGCGAGTAATTCCGGACCATTTTTAATCTCTGCATATCGTCTTCTTTTGCATAATCTTTGTTTAGCTAATCGCTCTTCTTTGGTTTTTATTTTGGGAGGCATTTATGTTACTTAATCCTAATTTGTATCTGTAACAATATATGTAATATTTTTATCAATAAATTTGGCTACGGTTTGGATGTCAAACGATTTGGGGTGTAGTGTGTCAGAGAATTTATACATTCGCTCGAATAACAGAACCCTTCTTCGACAGACAGGTATATTGGTACAATATTAGTATATTGTGGTCTTGTTTTATCTTAAATACACGCCCTGATAGGATTGAAAGAGAATGGGATTTCTTTCTTTCCATCTTTTAAATTCTATGGAAGTCTGCAAGCAAATGAATAGTAGTTAATTGTAATCTACCGAAAGTTGCCTATACAACTCATTACTTTTGGTCTGCTCATCCCATCTCCGCTTCAATCGAAACTTACAAAATCATTGTTCTCAACAACGATCATTGTTGTCCTAACATATATTCATAGTTTGCAACATGTGTCATTGTCTCCCACATCGTTATTGCTGACAATGACGTTGCCAATAATGATACATTTAGAAAAAACATGTCGGAACATGTTCAAAAACGAATACTAAGAAAATGTGCTGCACTCATATGAATAAATACACAAATGTTAACTTCACTATTAAATTGTGACCGCAGTACCATCCACGACTTAAAATTTTATAGTTCAAAATACAAATGACGATTAAAGCGACAAAATTAAGAGAATCCAATTCAACACTCACCTGCTCAAAATCCAACACGTGTATCCCGTCTGACGGCTGCCGGTCGAATGCAAGAGGCGGGGGCAGTTATTTCTACATCACACAACGTGGCAACAAAACTTTCCACTTCACGACAGATAAATAAAAAGATCGTGAGCGACTAATGGCGTAAATTTAATGTACATTTTATGACTGAATTTTTATTTTTTCTAGTTGTATTTTCTAAATGTTTAATTATCACAAAGATGCAGTACATCAAAATTAGGTCCGAGTTAGTAAATGAATTCACTTTAAATGAATAACAATTTTTTTTTAAGAGTAAGTAATTGACAACTACCCAAAGCGACATGTAAAATAATGGAGTTTTGATTGGTTTAATGTTTAAATTTTATTTTCTTATTATTTTAGCCTAATATCGGCTAAGATTGCTTTTAAAGTAGTCACCTAGGTATGTTTAGAAAAAATCTTTCTCCAGAAATGCATTACTGTTGATGAGTTATCGTTTGCGAAATGAAATTTTGGGATTGAGGAGAACCATCCTACTACTATTAATTAATTAAATTAAAGGCCTTTTTATTTCTTTCAAAAAATAGTTACAGAGTTTATTTTTGTTTACTTTACTTATTTCTAACTTATTGTTTATTGCACGCATATTTTTATACTAATAACTATTCTACAAGAAACCCTCCTCGGGTGAAGGCTTCCTCCAAAGAAGCCCAGATTTCTCTGTTTTGTGCTGTTTGTATCCAGCACGGACTTGCCGTTTTGATGATATCGTCTGCCCATCTCGTAAGCGGTCTTCCTCTTTGACGTTTTCCCCATGGGCCTTTCCATAATGTCATTCTTTTTGTCCATCTATCGTCTGTCAGCCTAGCTATATGTCCCGCCCACTTCCATTTCAGTTTTTGCGAAAAGTTGAGCGCATCTGTGGCTTTTGTTATGCCCCTTATTTTTGTATGTCGTATTTTCTGGATTCTTTTGATCTTTAGCATACTTCTCTCTAGACCTCTTTGACATGTGGCGATTTTCTTCTTTATTTTGCTCGTGTTTTTCCAGGTCTGGCAAGCATAGGTTAGGCATGGTAGAAGGCAGCTGGACATCACTTTAGTTTTTATCTTAACTGGCATGTTGCTTTTAAAAATTTCTCTTAGGCTCCAGTACTTGTTCCAGGTGAGTTGGATTCGTCTCTCGATTTCTAAGTAGTTGTTTCCTTGTCGAAACTTATTTGTTTGCCTAGATAGATATATTTATTTGTGTATTTCAGTATTTCGTTGTCGACAGTAATTGTCCTTTCCAATCTGTTTGTCATCAGCATTGTTTTTGTGAGGTTCATCTCTAAGCCCACCGCCTTACTTGCTGTATTTAGGGAGTGGATCATAGTTTGTAATTGTGAGCTAGATTCTGATAGGAGCACCAAATCATCTGCAAACCGTAGATGGCGCAGGTAATTTCCGTTTATATTAATGCCGCAGGTTTTCCAGTCCAGCTTTGTTATTATTGATTCTAGGATGGCTATAAACAGTTTCGGGGAGATCGGGTCTCCCTGTCTCACTCCTCTTTCTATCCGCTCGGTTGCCTGAAGTACCTGTCACTATAACCAGTAATAAGGCTGACTGCACACTACAAAAATATCCGGAAATTTTCTACAGTATCCGGAATTGTTTTTTACAAAAATATATTATTCTTATTAATCCTAGTATATAATGTAATACTTAACTAGTATATAGACATAGGTATATATTTTTAAATATATTTCTTTACATTTTTTTTTAAATTTTAAGTTAAGTAGTAACAAACTATAACATCCGGAAATTTTCTACTGTATCCGGAATAGTATTTTACAATTTTTTTTTATATATAAAAGTTTTAAAGCTACATAAAAACATGATGAAATAGGAACTGCCACCATACCCAGTAATAAGGCTGTCTGATACTATAACAGTATCCGGAATTGACAAAAATATAATATTCTTACTATTACTAGTGCAATGCCTGACTAGTATAAAAAAGTAATAAAAAGTAAAGTAATAAAGTAGTAAACTAATATAGTCTTTAAATTGTTATATAATAGTCATGTACGACTGTAATAATCAGATGTTATTAGGCCAAATTTTTGTGGTATTGTGTATAACACCCCTCTATACACAAATTCACCTGGCACGTACCACACCTCCACACTGTGGTACGCCGCACTTTGTGTTGGTAACACAATTTGCATCGCTGCGTTTTTGTCTTTAAAGGCAAGTGCATCTGTGCCAGCGCATTTGGTGGTGGTTGTGGTGGTGGGTTTCTTGGAGACGTATATTTGTCCAGCATTTCCTTTATAAGTCTCATCCGGTAATTTCGATTTCTGAGCTTGGCGGAACCCGTGCGGTCGTGGTAGTATATCACCGAGGCATTGAGTACCGACATGTTCAGAAGTCGGCGGAACAATTTTTTGTACCAGCATAAATTTCTGCTCCTTTCTAAGGGGAAGCTGCTGAGCAGCTAATCTTTGCGGTCGATGCCCCCCATAGAAAGATTGTAATCTAAGATTACTTTGGGCCTGTACCTAAAATAGCCGTATTTAACGGTTGTGCCGACTTCAGGCTGGTGATAAGTCGATATCATCGGCACAATGTTTTTGTCCATGTATACGACCACACATAGATCCTTGGTGGAACTAAAAGCCACTTCACCAGACTTCATATTTTTTTTTGTTTTAGCTTTTAGACCCTCAGGGACAAACTCTCTATTCAGCCGAAGCGTGCCCATTGTGTCGGTTTGGTGTTTCAATTTTAGTCTTTTTAGCCTAGATAGAAGCGGTGAATTGTAAAAATTATCCATCACTAGCGTGGGGCCTCTTCCAAACAATGGTCTCATAAGGTTAAAGACAATTTGGGATGTGGCATTCTCCGGCTCATCGTCCATTTCCTGCCCTTCAACCGCAACTGCATCTGTTTCTTGCGGGACATGAACATGCCCCTTGCCTGAATAGACCTCCATTTTCCACAGATAGCCCGTCCGCGATTCGCAAATTTCGTAGTTTTTTATAACTTCCCGAGCCCTTTTTGTGGCAATTTTTTTGACTAAACGAGAGTCGCCCCTTCCATAAAAGAAGCGACTCGTCAATTGCTACATTCTGCTCGGGAAGGTATAGCGAGCTAAATTTTTGATTGAGTCTTGCGATAATGGGCATTATCTTGTCGAGTTTGGAGGGGTGTACAGCCAAGGAGGAATTGTCTACAAAGTGCAGGCACCTCTTTATTAATATGAAGCGGTTGTAGGGCATGATTTTGCCAAAATCCCCAATCCGCATTTGTTCATCGCTGGGATACCAGTATTTGCGCTCTACCTTGTTTACTACTACAGATTGAAGCAACAATATGGTAAGGAATTGCCACATTTCCTCTCTGTCAACGTCCTTCCACCGCTTCATCCTGGAGGTGAGCGTTGCAGATCTTTTAGATTTAAGATTATGCGCGTATCTGTTCGTTTCAGTAACAATAAGGTCGATTATACTGGTATTCCAGATTTCTTCGAAGACCTGCAGTGGTGACATCCCTGAGTGGTCAAAAGTTGGGCCTGACGATCCAGTGAACTCTTCCCTGACGCCCTCAAATTTTTAATATCAGCGCACCAATCAAAATATAATACGTCAACTTCACCCGCAGCAATAGTTCGAATGGCTTGGTCCTCTTCAGCGTCCAAGCGCATGAGTTCCAAGATCTCTGTGGGGTTCAACTCGTTTATATCCTCGGCGACAACGTTCCTTGGGTTAAGCAGAGGGCGCAAGGAAATATCCTCCTCAACATCTTCATCCGGCTCAACTTCGCTACCGCCATTTGGATCCATGTCGCGCTCGATCTCGACATCAATATCGAGGGAAATATTAGATGCGGTGCTCCTGCCCGATCCACACGTCTCTGTTCGGGAAGTGCCGGATGTAGGTGTGAAATTGACGTACTCCATTTCAGCTGTCACAAGGTTTGCGGGCAATTCCGTGGCTTGAACCACCGGCACTGATGGACTGAAATAGATGCACCGTTTCTTCGCTTGAGGCCCAGTCGGCATGTCATCGATATTAATTCCGTCCCGTTTTTTTTTACTGCCACTTATTAGTCCAGGAAAAGGCCCTTGCATATCACGCGAAGGCGGCGTGCCTTCGATGATGTCATCGCCATCATCCTCCGCTGCTGCTGTCTTTTCTAAAAGAGGCCCTTGGAGTATAATTAATGGAGGCGTGCCTCTAATAGCGCCATTATCATTATCCACCGCTGCTGCTGCTGTTGTTTGCTGAGACTGCAGAACCTCCCAAGGCTGCGGTATTCTCGGGGGAGGAATGGACGGCACACCGGGTACGAGTGGGCAGGGGATCCACTGGCGGTCGTTGGATCCAGTCTCCCTTCCCTTTTCCTTTTCCCTTTCCTTTCCCTGTAGAGTCAGACGCGTCGGGCATTTTATAATTTCCCACCTGTTTCAAGTCTTTCAGGCGTGCCAACTTCTTTCGCTGTTCAGTCGTCAACTATACTTGTTTTATGCCTTCTGCCAAAGACTTCACCCCGGATGGACCTGGCGTAGGCTCGGACGCCGCGCCGGACGGTCCACTGGTTTCGGCACTAAACACAAAAACATTTTAAATATAAACATAAATCTCGGATGATTTGATATTCGTATGTATGTATATATTAATGTTTGTCCGACGATGCCTCAAGTATCGTTGATCCGATCTTGATGAAACTTGGTAGGTAGGTAAAAGAATTAATATAACAAATTTTTAAGTTTGTATATCAGACGACGAAGGGCGAGCTACTAGTCTTACTACCACCCAGATAATACCAAAAAAATAAACTTTAGTTTCCAAAGAACTTCAATAACTGTTCCACTCCATCCTTAGTTCAGCTTAACTCATTCAAGTAATAAATGGAAATTGAATAGGTAAACAATATTATTATTATCATTATTTTTATATTTTGATATACCCTTTTGGAAACTTTAAAGCACGTGCGCAGCGAGGCTTTTTGTTTCGCGGCATGATGAAAAGCGCAACCTAAAAGCGAAAATAAAACCATACATGCACCAGAACCAAAAAAAATTAGAACACCAAAAGTTAGTTGTTATTTTTAATCATATTATAAAAAAAAAGAAACAAAAAAAACGAACAAAATAAAGCCAAAAACTAAAAAATTATCGTCAAAAAACAAACAGCGCACCCTAATACAAATTCCTTGTATTTTTAGTCGATTAATAATTAATTATATTATTATTTTTTAGATTTAATATCATATTAATAAATTAATAGTTTTTTTTATTATTATTTATTAGTTCAATATTAATAAATCAAAATTAAAATATATTAGTATACACGCCAAAAACACCATCCACCGTATCGGACGATCCGTCCAAATAAGAGTCCGGATACAGTGTGAAACCAGCCTTAGAGCCCCCACCGCCGCAGCGCTGTCATTTTTGCGAGCGCGTTCAAGGTTATTTACAAATCGTAATTAATGCGATTTAGACATCGAAATTATTGCCTGTGTACTTGTAATTTGTTAGATGATTAACGGATTTAACTTCTAAAACGAATTTATTAGGAAAACACAATCAAAATGATCAAAATAAAGGCAATCATTTCCATGTTGCGCACAAACATGTAACTACCGTATGTTGTTAGGTCTCGAAAAAAGGTTAAATCTTATGTTTCATGTTGGAATTTTTATATCTACGTGTTAGTTATTTACTTACCTTGATGTTTTTCAAATAATCTCCAAGAATAACACTGGATTTCACTTGAAAATCACTTGTAAAACGCACCACATTCCTCACCGAATCAAGCATGAATCGAACTGGACTGAAACGGAACGTTTTTTTTTTTTCTCGAATTTTTTCTATGGCTTGGATGCTTGACTGGGGTTGTGTGGAAGGCAAATTTCACGAAGAAACGGGACAAATAATACAAATTAGGCCTTGGAGCGATAAAGACGGGTAGAATCAGCTTTTTCGACGGCGGGAGCGATGTTAACCACAGGTTGACATGGTCATAGCTGAGTGAAATGCAATGTCAACTACCAGTTAACACGGGCAAAGCTGACTTCAAGGTTATGTTAACTACTACTTGACATGGTCAATGCTAAATTCTCGATTTGTTAACTATTAGTTGACATGGGCAAGCAAGCGGCTATGGGAAAACTTGGGCCCGCACTTTCCAATTTGACTCTACCTCTGCTGTTTTTATATATATTCTTTATTATTTGTATGTATTCATTGTCAACCCCTTGCTCTATTAGCGCCTTCCATATACATAGATGTGGTACCGTGACGAACGCTTTTTTGTAGTCGATGAAAACAATGTATATGTCTCTACGTTTTTCTTGGTATTTTTCAATCAGTAGTTCAAGAGTGTGAATATGGTCTATGGTCGAATAATTCTTCCTAATTCTTGCTTGTTCTATAGGTTGTTCGGCTTCTAGTGTGGTGCTCATTCTTTGGTCTATGAGAGAAGAGAATGGTTTGTACTTACTTGGCAGCAAGCTAATTGGCCTGTAGTTTCCTACATCGTTAGGATCCCCCTTTTTATAAATTAATATAATATCTGACTCGGACCATTGTGTTGGTGTTATTGAAGATTCCAAAATACGATTAAAAAGGTGAGTTAGCCGTTCAGCCAGAAGTGATACTGCTGATTTTATGGCTTCATTTGTGATATTGTCTGAGCCGGGGCTTTTGTTTGCTTTTAATCTATTTATTGCTTGTACTACTTCTGCTATAGTAAATGGTGTGTATTTTGTTGTATTTGCATCCGGTCGGTTATTTTGATCAGGGTCAGGATTTTCCTTGCAGTTTACACGTTCTTGGACGCTATACAGTGATTTGTAGAAATTGGTGGCGATTTCTAAAACTTCTTGTCGATTCCTTAGGGTTTTTCCTTCGCTCTTTAAACCGTCGATCCATGTCTTGTTTGTTCGTAGTTCTTTAAAAGCTCTTTTTGAGCTGCCTGTTTGAACTAAGTATTTCTCAGTGGTGTTAGATCTGTATCTTGTATAGTCGAGGTTTATACGCTTGCTTATAAATTTGTATAACGCTGAGAGTTCGTTTTTCATAGACCTAGTTTTGTTCTTTGTATTTTGTAGAAGCTTCCTTCTTTCCAAAAGCGCTAGTGTGCTATCTGATAATGTTTTATGTGTTTTATTTGTGTTTTTACTAGGTATTCGGGCTTTTTGGAGGCTTTGAGTGATTGTATTTAATATATTGTTATAATAGGTTTGTACTGAAGTATTTTCTTGAGTGTCTAGTAAAGGTAAGCTTGCTGAAATATACTCTTTATATCGAATTATTTCCTCCTCGCTCTTCAGGCTAGAGTATTGGTTTTTCTGTGAGAAACCAGTCCGGTTTCTTTTTGTTTTTGACATTTTTATTGTTGTTCTGATAGGTCTATGGTCTGAAGAAAAGTTGAGATTTAGCACTTCGATATTTTCTACCATGCTAGGTCTGTTTGACAGAATGTAGTCTATTTCATTCTTACATACTCCGTTGGGTGAGCGCCATGTCCATCTTCGGTTGCATTTCTTTAGAAGATAAGTATTTAAAATTGCTGTTCTGTTCTCTAGATCAAAGTCGATAAGTCTTTGTCCTCTTGCATTTCTTGTCCCGTAACCGTATGGTTTCGTAATCAAGTATTCGTCAGTTCAGGGTGGCCTATTTTGGCAATGAAATCACCCATGATTATATATGTATCGTGTGCAAGATCTATGGCTTTATACAAGTCTGCATAAAAGTTATCGATTTCTTCTTCCTTTGCTGCCTCAGTAGGCGCATACGATTGTATAATTGAATTTTTTTATCCTGTAATTTAAGGTTTAGTAGCGCAACTCTTTCTGATATTCCGATGAAGCTTTCTATGGTTCTCTTGAGTTCTAATTTAATTAGGAAGCCGACCGGGCGTTTTTTAGGCCAAACGGCATTCTGAGGAGTTCGTAATGTCCTCGATCGATTGTGAATGCGGTTTTCTCGATGTCCTCAGGGTGCATTTCCACTTGATGGTAGCCTGACGCTAAGTCTAGGGTGGTGAAGTACTGAGCTCGTCCTAATTTATCTAATATATCGTCTATGTTTGGTAATGGATATTTAACTTCAATTGTTTTGTCGCTTAATTTTCTGTAGTCTATTAAAAGTCTGTATTTTTGTTCGCCTGTTGCGTCTAGTTTTTTGGGTACTATATGTACTGTGCAGGACCACGAGAAGTTGCTTTCCTGTATTATATTCTGTTCGAGAAGTTTATTTATTTGTTTCCTTATCTCCTCTTTTTGTTTAGGTGCCTGTCTACAATTACGAACATAGATTGGTTTGTTATCAGATAATCTTAGTTGGTGTTTTATTTCGTGGGTAAAGGCTAATGGGATTTCCTCACAGTGGAATATGTCTCTATAATTATAACATTTTTTTTAATTTCGCGGTATTCTTCCTGATTCATGTGTGTCGTCCTAAGTCTTTCTAGATTTTGTTTTAAGAATTTGTCTGTTTTTTCGTCGTTTTATTTATTTTTTACGTTTACAAGTGCCTTACTTTAGAGTGTATTCAATGTTGTTGTTGTCATCTCTTTTCAATTGCATCCGACTCTGAAATATCTGTCGGTTTTACCTTTTATATAAATTTAAAATAGTACGTAAAATATTTTCTGCTGGTAGGTTAAGTGCTAATGATGTATCATCATGCAAGAACATGCTACCATAAGAGTCACTGGGATCATATTGTTTCTTGGTATTTATTTGCTTAAACTCATCCTTGACACGTTTGTACTTATCTGGTAGAAGTTTTCACACTCGAGCGTATACAAGAAGACCAGTGCTTTCTATTTGGTCATAAATGCTGTGCTTTGGAGTATCCTACAAATTAAAAGGTTTAGTTATGCCTGGGTATTTGCTGA
The DNA here is from genome assembly GCA_039707435.1 of Actias luna. NCBI lineage: Eukaryota > Metazoa > Arthropoda > Insecta > Lepidoptera > Saturniidae > Actias > Actias luna. The sequence continues at coordinate 16,978,029 of JAZHAC010000001.1, read as the reverse complement.
TAATGTTGCAATTTGAAATCTTAGGCTCTCTTACGTGGTCAGTAAATTTACATGTATATTATAAATGAATAAATTTGCTGAATTTTCTCATCTGCTTACTTAGCCTTTTATTTTCGTAATCATAAAATCTGTCGTTCTTAAAATATAATTTATAGAAAATATAAATACAAAGAAGTTCAATTAAACAAAGAGATTTTTAATATCCTCCAACCCAAACAAAGTGACATCACCACTAGAAATAAATTATAATGACGTTTACATCTTTAGCCGATGATATTAGGTAGCATCGTGATGACGCTTGCGCTCATGGCTGAGTAGACCGATCCGGGAGAGGATCGCTTGGCCGCAGTTATAGCAAATGTGTCTGTCCTCAGGTGGACGGGGGTTATAGGCCTTTTTTTTTTTTTTTTTTATTTTAACGTGGAGAAATCCGTTTATGGATACCCTCTCGCCCCGGGGGGGACGAGCGGGTTATGTGGGACTCACCCGGTGCGAACCGGGAATACCCACTAAAACTCCACGGTGTACCTCTGCTGCATAAATTGGGGCGACCCGGGTCCAAACTGGAAATCACCGCATCGCCCCTACAGCTGGCCCAACTCGGCCCCGGCACTAAAGAGGGACAGCTTGGTACACTCTAACTGTCCCCCAGACGGCTGAACCAGTGCAATAGGAAGACGGGTACGGGGGTTATAGGCCTGCTTGACGCAATCTTTGAATCGGAGCATAGGACGGCCAATAGATCTCTTAGCATCTGCAGTCGCTCTAAGTAAGATTTGCCTTGGCAGAGAATTCTGCCCCAGTCATTGCAGCTGTTTCTTCTTGAGAATAGCAGTGATGCTAGGAAGCTGCACTCGAGCTAGAACGGACTTGTTTGTCACGTATTCATTCCATGTTATGCCCAATAAGTTCTAAAGACAGCGCAAGTGAAACATGTTTAACCGGTGCTCTTGTTTTGCATATGTTGTCCAGGATTCTGCTCCCTACAACAAATTACTTAGGACGCAAGATTGGTAAATAGGTACTTTAGATTTTACAGTAATGTGTCTGTTTTCCCAAGTCCTGGTACGGAGCCTCCCGAACATAGAATCTGCTTTGCCGATGCGGGATTCGCTCTCTGCATCAAGCGAGAGATTGCTCGACATTTGCGAACACAGATAACAAAATTTACTAACCAACTTTAAAGGTACACCGTTAAGCACTATCGCTGGGACCTCAGCAAACCCTTACGCTAAAATGACGGTCTTCCTAAAGTTAATAGATATGAAAAATAGCTCGCATGTCCTGGATAATGTCCATTAGTTTCTGAAATTGATCTTGACCGTTAGCAACCAAAGCAGCGCCGTCAGCGAAGAGGAGGCTATATGCATATAGACCCTTTCTGAATCTCTTGGACTTGAGCATTAAGATGTTATATAGGCTACGGTCAGATCGTGTGTGTAGGTGGATGCCTTGTTGTTCATCTCCAAAAGCAACATTTAGGAGTATCGAAAAAAAGATTCCAAAATGGTAGGGGCTAGCACGCAATCTTGTCGAATGCCACGACGTATGTCGAATGGCGCTGAGATGTTTCCATTTTGCATAACTGTGGCTTCCATACCCTCGTGAAATGACTTCACCACCTTTAGGAGTTTTGGAAAACGCCCGATTCGTGTAAGAATAGTATACAAACCCTCTCTGCTTACGGTGTCAAAAGCCTTGTTTATGTTTAGGTCAACAAATATGATTATTAGAGGGGATTGCTGCTCCTACATTTTTATTGTAGCTGCCGAAGAAAGTAAATCAGGTCGACAGTTGACCGTTTGGATCTAAAACCGCATTGAGCCTCAGGGTACACGCGATTAGCGAGCTTTAGTAATTTGGGGATCGATGTTATGCGATCACCCGGTTTGCTTGGGTATCTTCTCCATAAAATAAAAGTACCAGGATATTTCCTGGTACTTACTGGTGATTTATATAGTGTTGTAATAATATTTTAACTGTGCTACATGTACACTTATATTTATAACAGCTTAATTTGGTAATAATCTTATTCCTTCTTATACCTCAACAAAGGAATATTCTCAATAATATTTTTATGACATATCCATTCAAAAGATTCGAATGTTTCGTCTATTTGATAATGGCCAGAAACGGCCAGTACAAAAAAGTAGCGATGCCGATCGAGGCGCCACAATAATATACGTAAAATGGCCCGCAAATGCTTTACTGACGATGCTTATTATAAGAGATATCCCGCAGTAACAATTGCATTCATCGCAGTCGCTTTTTCCCTTGTACAGAGTGACTATGTTAGCATCACGCATGTCCTGATCTATATTTCCCTCTTCCCACCATTTGGCCAGGTGGTGGTGAAGGATAAGCAAGAGGTATCTCAGTTTCACAGTTTCGGTAATTACGTTATCTTTACGTGGACACTTACCTCCCTTGAGTTTCTTGACGGCTAGTTGGAGATCCTCTACGGTGGGTTTCGCACCAGGTTGCCAGTATCGGTACAAGCTCTACTGCTTCTGAATGAATATTGTCGGGATGCGAGTAGAGTCCAGTGTAGTGTTCTACTCATCGAGTGATCTGGCGTCTGCTGTCTGTTATGACAGAGCCGTCGACTTCCTTAAGGGTTGCTGTCTTTTTTTCTGTCTCGTTTAATTCTTGCATAAAGTCCGCCAATATCCCCTACCCTTGCGCGTGCTTGAATGATTTCACAAAGCTTTGCCCAGTACGCATTTGGTAAATAGCGACTACTACGTTAAAGCAAGGTTTGTGCCTTAACTAGTTCTTCACGTGATTCATTGCATGGATTAAGGTGGAATTTTAATGCAGCTTGGCATTTGGTTTTTATGAGGGAATGTAAATGCTCCGCATTTTCGAAGAACCAGTCCTGAGTCTTCACTTTCTCGTATCCGAAGATTTTTCCTTCGGAGTTGGTGAGAAGGAACTTCGCTTTTTCCCATTCTATTTGTGCCGGTGCAGAACTATTTCAAGTTGCGACTTCGTTGCAAACCAGGGCCCCCAACGATTCCACTAGTTACCTATTACGGGTTGCTAAAATGTTTAGCTTTCTTCGACCGATTAGTTTCGAAAAATTGTTTATTCTGGAATCAAGTCAAACTTTAGAAATAGCCAGGCTATGCTCAGTATCACATTCCATCACTGGATGGATCACTGTGGAACGCGCGAGTATGGAGTGTTTCCCGCAGATCTCTCCTTCTAGTAAGAGCAACGTCTAATGGGTGCCAATGTTACGATCGGAGATGCATGCAGGAAACCTTCCGCATCATTTTACCTCTAAAGAACTTGTTAGTTTCACACAACTGGTGTCTGTAGCAAAACTCCAATCTGTTATCGTTATGCCATGTACACCGCGGCATTCGGACCAAGATATGTCTCGACCAATGCGAGCGTTAAATCGCCCAAAATGTGAAATCTATCTGTAGAACTCACCCCACTTACAGTTTTATCGAGTTGGTCATAGAATTGCTCTATGGCATTAGGTTTTGAGTTAAATGCTGTGCTTAAGCGGAAATTATGCTGACGAAGTCGCTTTTTGTGTAAAGACGCATGACCATAATACGCGCAGACACACCTATTGGTGTCTATCGCGCTGATGAGGTGGGTTCGGACCGCAAACCCTTAATTTTAGATCTTGGTTTCTTGCAAGGCTTTGATGTCAATGTTAAACCCCTTTTGAGCTTTTGTCTTTTTATAGAATATCGAAGTCGTATTATATATGCAATACCGAAAAAGAACTATAATTATAATTCGGCATTATATAAATGCGTAGGTAATCTATAGATTTTCCTTTCCAAACCCTGCTAGTAACATATACACGGTGAAGTATACATTAAAAAGTAAATCACGTTCCATGGTTAATTACAATACATAATTCATATTAGAAATTAAACATTCCCAAAAACATGAATAAGTTTGTCAAGTTATTATTATCTTTTCTATTTATTACATTGCTTGTAATAAAAAAACCGAATCGTGAACAGAAGTTTCTTATATAACAGTAATAAGTTTTGATAAGTACTTTTATGTATTTTTATTCATATTTAAAATACTGGTAAAGTTTTAACAGTTGTAAAAAACTTTTTATCGTGCTGACAAGTAAAATAATACTATTGTTGTATTGGTGAAGCTGCAAGCGATTTGCTTATTAGCAAAATTTCGGTGAAGGTTTTTATTTGGTCTTTATACCGAGAAATATTATATATTTTGAATTAAGAAATCCTTCCTTCCTCCTTTAATTAATCCTTGTTTCAGAATATTAGAATACTATACTACTAAATCAACTGGCCTTGCTTCAAGGTAATATGGATCAGCAAGTTTCAGCCCTTTAATATGAGGTCATTGTTGTGTTGGAATTGTTTTTGTAGGCATCTGTGCGGTAAGTTTTTTAAATATCATATAGGCTTGTATCGGTAAAATGAAGGTTTGGTGCCATTGTGATCTGATTTCTAACTTTACAGAGTGTTTATGTTCATTTTCATGGATGCCAATCCTGAGATACTTGCCTTCACAGGCTGTCTTTTTAGTTTTAACAGTTGAGTCGCCTTCTCAATTATAAAGGCTATGTAACGAACCCATCTGTCGTCATCTCATATCATTCCTTTTTCATTATTTTTATAATAAATGATATAATGAATATTAAGAATACTAAGAGAGCTTCAGCTTGTTACCTTATATCTATGGTAGTGATTATCTAATAATTAGGACCTATATCTACGTTGTGAATTATAAATAGTTGTAGTAAACAAATTCTTTTAATCCGGTCTTATTGTCCAGTGTTTTCTCTCGGATCTTCTGAAAAAATCCCCCTAAATCCCAGCGCTGCGATCATATATAACCTCGCACTCCCTTCTCCGTGCGCTTCACCCCGAATTTCGATTTCCTTCTAGAACTTTTCCTATTGTTTCTCTGATAGTATATCCTCCTCTTGCTCTTTGTTTCATCAATTCTCCCTCTCATTTTTACTTTCAAAACTCTACCAACTTCCTATTAGATACAGGATCTAATAGCAAAACTAAAAACTCTTCTTTTCCTAATTCCGCTTCATGACATCATATCTGATTGGCCAATTCAAATATTCAAATAAATCTTACCATAAAGATAACATAAAGTCATCGTTTGTCTATGATTATAATAATTGTATAAACTAAATATGCTGACTTTCTATTTTATTTATTACACATTTGAAACTTTATGATTATTTAAAATACGCAATTTCCGACATTTAATTAATTCTAATTTCTTTATATATTTGTAAGAGTAATGATCAAGAAATAAGCCATTTAGTTGACTCACGTTTTTATTCGTAAAATGATAACAAACTTCGAATGATCAATGTTGCTCGCGAGTCATTGTACTCTAATCATAAGTCGTTAATGTACTCTAATCTTAAGTCATTGATGTACTCTAATTATAATTCGTTGATGTACCCGTAATGCACTAACATTCGCTTTCATCGTATTTTCTATTTATATAATATTTGCGCCTATATATTTTCCTACAAATATTTTAAAACCCTTATAGCCTTCATTCTTAAATTGAGAAAAAGTAATTATAATATTAACTAGATGGAGTTAAATATATCTTTTATTTATTTTTCTTACAAATATACATAGCTACTAGGGATGGATCAAAACTAAACTAGCTGCTTCAAAACCTGGGTCTATAAGCGCGCGATAAGGAGTAGTCTGTCCTTGTCCATTTGTGGCCTCCACTATCGCTGTCGCTAATAGTGCTTTGCACTGCTTAGTTGCAAAGGGTTACGCAATCATTGTGTTGACTTGTATTTCCACCTCGTCTACTACATGATGTGAAGCCAGCGGTTGTGTTTGTGAAGCTCTTGTTGGATCCACTGCTTCTGTATTCTTAGATTTATGTAGAAGGGAATAGTGTCGTCTTACTACTGCGTACTACTGAGTATCCTAGAGCTAAACTTTTAAAACAAATGTTTATTCTTCACGTACTCGCTTCTCTCTTTAGGTTCCATCTTAATGAATTCCTTGCAATGACATAATGTATGATTTTCATAGCACATTGTACATGTTTTTATTTATAACAGGCGTGACAACATGGAATGTACGTTCTTCGATTGGATTCGTTTTAGAAATGCTCGCTGTTACAAGTTCTAAAATTCTAAATTTAGACTACATAAATGTTCGAAACTGTTGCCACGTCGTTAGTTCTTCACTGTCCTCTTTTATTTGATAATTAACATATTATTCACATTACTTATGAGTTTCTGAATTCCTTCTTGGACAAGAAGGTGTATAATAATCAAGTTCCATGAATTAGTTGATACTTTTATGTTTTCTAAATTATTTAAACATTCCATCGTTGTGGCAATCAGTGATTTTATTTGTACAGCTGATCGAGTAGTTAACTTCATCTGGTTGAACAATCTTTTCATTATGTTATTAACGATCAAACGTTTGTTACCATACCTGGTACTCAGTATGTCCCATGCTACTTTGTAATTTCCGGCCGTAACTTGTATATGATTTAATAGAATTTCTGCTTCTCCTGTGACACTAGTCTTTAAATAATGCAATTTCTGTACGTCTCTTAAGCAGAGCTTTCATGTACAAGTGACGTAAATAAATCTTTGAAGGCAGGCCGTGCTTCAAATCTGCTGATAAATGTCGGTAGTTGTATTTTCGATAAATGTACGAATCCGTCATGGGCATTGGAATGTCGTGTGATTTACTTTTTACAATATCATCTAGTAAATCTGTAAACTCGCCTTGTAACGTATTATACCAGTCCTCCTAAGTGTAAAATGCTTCTTTCTCAAAATAACTAATTACAGCATTTTTCATTTTAGGCGTCAATTTTACTAATTCATCATGTGCTTTTTAAATGTTATCCAGTATTGATTTAGGGAAGACATTTGAGCTTCAATATATCCTTTGGTTAAACATACCTTGGATGTTTTCTTGAAATTAACTTGTGCTTTACGAAGCATTTCGGCACTGACTTCTAAGGGCAAAAGTACATGTTGTACCGTTGTCGTAGCCATCTCTCAAGTTATTTAGTAGACGAAGTAACTTAATAGTACAGTTAATCATACTGATTTTAATTGTTTCATTTTATTTCCACTTCACTTATAATACTTACTTACTTACACTGGAGTCTTTTATATTAAAATAACACAATAGCGGATTGTCGTAGCAGTTGTTAAGTAGGTAGCTTCTTTGTATCCGGTTCGCTTGGACCATATGGTAATGGTAATAAGGTCTGATTGCAAGTTGTATTGACGACTAACATAATAAAAACAGTTTAACAACAGAGAACAATGTTTGTGCGAAATAGATACTTAATTTTAAATCTTCTTGTACTGATGTCTCAGCAATAACCGCGTTATTGATATTATTTGATTTTATCTTTGCTCTGTTATGGATCCATATATGTATAATGTTCCAATGATGCTTACTTCACATTGTACATTTTGTATAATTTTGACATCGTTTGTAACTTTGTCCTATCACGGTCGCCAATTTTTGAAATCTTAAGTTCTTATAATTATACTGTTAGAAAACGAGAAGCAGAGTAGTTTAAAAAAATTGTACGTTTCCAATGAATGTCGTGGTAATTTCTAATAAAGGAATAAAATTATAACCTATAACTCACTATAAACGATTCCCAATAGTGATTTACAACATAAACATCAAAATTTAGAAAATAATGTTCTCTATGTGAATCCGAAGCTAAGCTGTACGTATGTTGAATTATTTCTTCGATGTAGTAAGGCTATTTGTATTTTGTCGTTATTTGTACATTTTATTTATTTGTATTGTAAATATTTCAAAAATGATTGGATTTTCATGTAAACCTAGGTTTTGTAGGTTTTTTTTAAGCTTCGCCTCTGTGTTGTTTTAAGTTTTTGGGATTTGCTTTACTCAGGTATTTCATAATCATTCTGCTCCTCTTTTGAGAATCCATCACTATTTTCTTTTTTAACTTTACCATAATATTCCTTTTTCCTTGCTCTCCTTGGAGCGGTCTAGAATGAAAAGAACAAGGTCGATCAATTTTTTGGTTATGTGATGGTACATGCGGTGTACCTGATGGGCCGGAAAGTTTTGTTCCTTAAGGGACGCTAGGATTTCCTTCTCGGGGAGTTCTTTGGCGACGCGCCTAATAACCACGCGCAGTAAACGATCTTCTTCCAAAGTGAAAGTGAAAAATTAGTGTTTTCCTTCTCTAAGGAAGGCGGTGAGATTTTTATAGTCTAAGGACGTAGGGACTTTAATTTGAATCCCGGCAGGGGTGCTATGGGCGTTAGTGTAACGGATTTTCTTAGTATTAAGTTGCCTGGAAATATTTAACCAGGCTGCTTTGTAAGCGATGGTGACGGGTGGTGGTGGGCGGACAACTTTTTCAGTCGAGGCCGCGGGGCCGGGAACAGGTACCGCGGAGGTTAAGGGAGTCGCAGGGACGCGGGTGCTTTCAGTCCGCCAAGCCTTGGCTACTTTCGGTTCGGTAGTTTCTGGCGAAAGTACCCTTTTATTTTTAAGTTTGACCCTACTGACTAGCGTGAAGTCGCTGTCCGTATTAGTAGACTCGGGCTCCTTCATGTCAGCTTCGTTGGTTGATGTGGGGCCGGGGTAAGTGATGAAAATCGATTCGCCGTAGGGATCGCGTGCGGAGCATATGGGATAAGTTGCTCGAATAGTCGCGGCGTTGTTACCTGGGATGTAGGAAGTATGGGAGAGACAGGTGCCTATGACTGACAATTTACATTCTTTGTTGGGGAACGCGATCGGGAGCGAGAACTAGAGGTCCCGAGTGCACGGGACGGAGAAGGAAGGCGGGTGTGCGCGGGCGCATTTACCGCCGCTGCCGGGATACGCACATTTTGCGGTGGCTGGGGCTGGGTCGCAGGGAACTCTTGAAAAAGCTCTGGGTGTATCTTGTCTACGAAGACTCGGAACCTATTTAGCAGAAGCTATGAACGGTTTGCCATTCCGGTAGCAGGCTTGGAGTAGAGTAGGCTTAAAACGAAGCGTGTATAAAAAATCTCCCCGCCTGAGGGGCAGAGGGGCACGGCTAGCAAAAGTTAAACGAACTATCTAGAGTTCGACGAAATAACATTTAAATACAATCTAGTGCACGTGCAAAACGGAAAGAAAAAAGAAAAAAATAATAATAAAACAATATCGGAGACCTTGTCTGCAAAAGTAGTGAAAGGCTTAATGGAAATTAAGTTTTACCTTTGTTGGCAGCCGGTGACCAGCGTACTTACAGTGGTGGCACTTTGATCACTGCACTGTTTCACAATAACGAAAAACAGTACTTGGAATTCACTATAATAACCTACGACAATTCTCACAATGTAATATTAACACGATAGCCAATCAATAGATTGAGTTTAAGAATAGACTAATTATCGGTAACACAAACTGGATTGTCGGCAATAATAGACGGATTATTGCTGATAAGACGTAAGAATAGCACAAAGAAACAATAGGCGGCGCGGTAAAGCGCAGCGATGGGTTTCGAGAACAATCAACGAGCGCTCACGGATACGTCCGTTCACGACCGTGGTTGAAATCGAACTCTCCTTCAAAGTGTTGGTACCCTTTGCGTATTGAATAATTAATTAACTAACTAACCATAAATAGAGGCAAGAAAATATAATTTTAAACGGAAGTTACTGTTTTTTGTAGCAAGCTTTTTAAATGTTTCCAACCAGATAACTTTTGTGTATTGGTGAAATATTTATTTATGTCAAGTGAATTAAGTATTTTGACACAACTGATTAAAATTTCTTTGGCCAAAAAAGATTCCATTATTTCAGAAGAAATAAAATTCGTGTAGAAGGAAAGAAGTTAACCGAATTTACTAAACAAAATGTAATTTTTTTTCAAATCTAAGTTTTCACATTATAATTTCTTTGCTTTCGTTGCAAACAATATTTCTAAGATGATCTAATTCCTTGAGTTAGTAGTTCCTTGCTTTGGTGAATAAAATCTGAAACTCTTTTTTTCCGTGTACGGTTGCAGCTACTTAATATGGATCTGACCAGGCCAGCCATCATGAACATATCCGTAAATACATACTGGAATGGAATCGATGAATGTTTCTAAACGTAATGTTTTTTGACTCAGTACAAATTCATCTTGTGTAAAATGTAGGTAAGTTTGTTTAGGTGATTTCAGTTAAGACTGCGCTAGAAACAACGTGGAAACATTATGGTCTGTTTAACATATTCCATATAAAAGTTATATCCAGATAAAATTACTGCCCATCGTTGTAATCGAATCGCAGTCGTTACTGTTATGCCACATTTTGGCCTGCAAATCGCTATCAAAGGTTTGTGTTCCGTTTTTGCAGGATTTTCCCACCAAGACTGACCTACAAATGAAGTTTTTTTTAGCAAAAGCTATAGAAAGTGCTTCTCTTTGTATCTTACTGTATATTCTGTTCAGCTTCAGATATTGTTCGAGAAGCATAGGAAATATAGATCGCGTCCCTGAAGTATCTTTGTTTTATAAAACTGCACCAACTCAACTAGCATTACATGTTTCATACATCATTTGTAACGGTTTTTCTACCCTATAGTGAGCCAATATTCAATACTCGTGAGATATCATTTTATCTTTGCAAAAACCTTATCACAGTTGTGATCCCATATCCAGGATGATTTTTTTTTATAGTTTAAACAACGGATCCAGGTTGTACTAAGATTTTGTTTGAATTTAACATTCCGTTATAATGCCGAGTTACAAACTATTTATAGCATAACATCAACTGGCAATCATTATGTGGGTAATCGCCATCCAAACTTATCATTATTAGAATGCTACCTACATTTCTCTAAATAAGTATACTGATCAATAATTACATTATGTGATCACTACACCGTATTAAAATACCAATGGTTACCCAAAAAAAAAATGCGTAACCTGTTTACCTGTGACCGTTCAAAGATGTGTTTTTATTTATAAGAACATAAAATTATCAAAATTGAACTAATCTTTGCAAATGTTATTAGTTTCTCCAACATTGTCTTTTTATGTATTTTTTTGTATATATAGGAAGCTTTTTAGTTGTTTTAAAAACTAGTTTTACAGTTATCATAAGAATTAGGGATTATCTTTTCATAAAAATACAATAGACTTCATTGAGTAAATTGCTATATAAGGGCTGAACGAATATATAGAGTTGGGGTCCCTGGATACTCGGTATCCCGGCGCTAGGGGGAGCCTGTTTATAACACCTAGTTATAAGTTAAATGTAATATCAAAAACAGAGACAAGGAATAAGAAAGCATATCCACTTTTGACTAAATTAAACATTTTACCAGTTATTTTCGTAGATTGATTTTTTCATCCACTACTTAAAATGTTTGTATTCTTCAACATAGAATAGTTAGATCTGTTTACAACTGCTTAAATGAATCATATGTTAAATAAGTTATTATTATGATAGTTACTATCATGATAGTAGAATAAAATAATTTACATGAGTTAATCAATGTACAAAACCATACCAAAATATTTCGCTTTGCTATCTTCAAAATGTTCGCAAATTCTGAAGTAAATTGTCCAGTATCGTTTGTAAGAGACCATTTCAAATCTAAAACAGTTGATTGTTTGTAAAAAGTCTGATTTGTAATGTTATAATGGAAATAACGTTAAAAATTTCAACTGAATTTGTACAAAATTTAATGAAAGGCAAGCTTCATTTGTCACGATTACAACCTTGATTATCAAAGTCAGCGCTGCTTTGTTTGGTTATTTAAAAAAAAGTTTGTAGAAATGACAATGGGTGGTACAGCTAGGCCTGCTGCAAGGTCAACCCAACTTTAAATTTTGTAATGTGGGTTAGATTTGCCCTAATTTTATTGACTTCGAATTGATTATCTCCCAAAAGGTGTTTACTCCTAATATAATCTTACTTCCGAAGGTCAGTTACTGTAAGATCCTCTTTGGCAAGGCGTTCGTCCGGTACAGGCTATAATCTTTTTACCGCACGACACCCCGTACACAGTCGTGGAGAACACGTCAAAATAACTGCGTAGTTCTGATGCTGTACCGCCCATCATGAGAAAATGGGTCTTTGGGCTTTACAATAGCCTATTCGCTACTTAATACAATATCACCGATGCTAGGTCAGGGAGTAACTTTCGATCATTTGTATCTACGTAAACAGTTCACTAATACTCATTGGACCATCTTCGTCAGAAATTTCTGTACCATTCTATGAGTCAGTTGCCATCGTAACTGAGTGCTGACATTACTCTGCTCATAAGTCTGGTCAGGTATGTTGATCAAAGGTTCACCTATTAGAAAATGACCTGGAGTTAATGGTACGAGGTCACTATGATCTTCTGGTAATACCGACAAAGGTCTTGAGTTTAGACATGCCTTAATTTGGGTCAGCACAGTAGACACCTACTCGTAGCTTAACACGGTAGCTGCGTGACACATTCTCGGGTACTTTTATACCATGCGATACTAGGTCGATTCGGCCTGGAAGTGGCTTCTTTTCTAGTGCGAACCAGGTCCTTTAGACCTGGTAACACTGTTCTGTCTAAACTTCTATTAAAATTGTGAAATTAAAATATACAAGAGTCCTTTTTGCACTATGTTGTAGCTAAGGAATGTGCCTACTTACCTTTGGCTTAGCCTGGGGATCCAACAAAGATAAAGGTTATATTTTGGTGAAAACGATTACAAGGCCTTTCATGCCTAGTACCGCACAGAAAACAAAAATACCAGGGCTATTCGACCTGGTAACGCACTGAAACACTTAATAGTGATGTTACAGTGTTGTAAACAAACACAAATATTTTTATCGATTTGTTTATTACAAAAAAGCAAACTTTGTTGAAAATCAAATGAACGACTACATTTTATTACAAATGTTTCACTCAGTAGGGATACAAAATATTCAAGGTATCAATATTTTTATATAACATGTAGTTCGTTAAAACATGGCAAACAATATGATTTGTTGCATTTATTACACTGAGACTTGATTTTTTTAATTTTTTTGTCAGCTTCTTTGCTGGTAAGTGTTCGTCGCAGCCTTGCGTAACAGTTGACACAGTTTTTCCTTTTATCAATTTTAATGAGTTGGTGATCGGTGTTCACCTTAATGTTTTGAATATCTGAAATAATATAACATTATGTTAAAGGTAATAGCGGGAATAAGAGCAAACAAGTCAATCACAGGTAACAGATTTTTCAGTGCTTTAAAACAGTGCATATGACCCAAGTGTAGAACACTGAAAAAAAATGTACTCCTGGACTCCTGGATTGCAGTCATAAGGTTTTCAAAAGAATTTTTGTATATTGCGCGTGTGATCACGGTCTAATCAAATTACTCATTTTTTAAAGCCATTTCACCTCTTTTACTTATAGCGCACGGAGTGGATAACTTGATTAGACCTTGAGTGTGTACAGTAAATTAAAGTAAAACTAAAATTAAAAATCTCCACCTAAGAAAAAACAGTGTTCATATGGAACAAAATACCACTTATTCATGCGACTCTTCATTCACAGCGTAAAGCACAGCGGACAGGTGCAGGTTGGCAGTGTTAGGTTACTAGTGTTAGTAGCTTTATTCATAATAATATGAGATGAAGAGGACGAAACTCGTAGGACAGCTTAAAAGTTTTGTATAAAAAGTAATTTAATTTGGTTTTTATCAGTGTAGTGTTCATTTTGCCATATACTTCACCTTTCTTAACTTTCTTTGGTATTAAAGTTTTAGGTAAACCTCTTCGATTTGATCGCAATGTTCCACAATAATATGTACTTTTATTTAAAAGTTCCTCAGCTAATCCACAGAGGAATAAAAATTATCTGCTATGACTAATCTTCCAACGTTTTCCAGACCTTTAAATAATCGCATTACAGTTTTATGACCATGGTTTTGTTCTGGACCAGTTTCTCCTTTACCAGTATATAGTATGGCATTATAAGTATATCCCTCTGGAGTGCAAATCTTATAAAGCTTCACTCCATATTTATGACTTTTATTTTTTATGTACTGTTTAAATGAAAGTCTTCCACGCCACGGTATCATACTTTCGTCAACAACAACGACTTTCCCAGGAGTAAGCACATATTGAAAGCGCTGTATCAACATGTCGTGCAACTTTCTAATTTTGTAAAGTTTATCATTTTCATCCTTGTTCGTTACGTCGCTAAAATACCAACATTTTAATAGTAATAGGAATCTGTCTCTCGTCATTATAGAAATAATATATTCATTCGTATAGATAGATTTTTTGGACCAGTAATCATTTATGTGAGGTATTGTATTAAGGCCCATTACAAGAATTATTGCAAAAAACCGACACATTTCCTCAGAGTTTGTAGGCTTCCATGAATTTATTCGAGAGTTGCGTTTTAATTTGTTTTGTGTTTTACATTCTTGTAAATATTTTTCAGCATATTTGTTTGTCTCTTCTACCATTTTTTGTAACATCTCGTCTGTTAAAAACATACTATAAATGTCTTCTGGTGTAGTATTAATTGTAGAGACATTGACTGTGCTGCTCATATCCATATATTTGTCAATCAAAGGTAAATCTTCAGAAATATCCTGCCAACCATCATCGTCTTCCGCATTATGAGTATTGATTTGATCGTTAATTTCCTCTACTTCACTTTCTTCGCTTTCATCAGATTCTTCGGTGATGTCATCTTCTGGGATATGGTCCTTACTGTCATCTGTAAACTCTTCTTCAAGTAAACTATTGTCTTCTTCAGTGTCCGTTCTATTATGAGGTTCCACTTCACCTTCTCGTATAATAATATTATCATGATCCTCGCTTATTGGTTCACCTTAGGTAGACGCAGTATCAATTTGTTCTTGAACAATATTCACATTCATATTTTTTTCTTTATCTGCTGGTTCATGTTGTTTTCTATGATCTTCATTTTCTATATGCATAACCTTTTTTTTTATCATCTTCTGCTCCTTCTACCTCGTGCTCTTGCATACTCCATTCCTTATCTATTTTTGCTTTTACACTTTTTTTAGCATTGATATAATCGTTCTCAGTCACACTTTCAATATTAATGTCACCAGATTCAAATTCGACTGCGTAATTAAAAGAAAATTTATTCACCATAGTATTATCTTCACTTGTTCGTCGTGATGCTTTAATTTGATGTAAAGGTGAATATAAGGTTTCCGACTGTTTGTGTGTTAGATTTATATTAGGGGTCAGTAATTCGGTTTCATTTGCATCCAACGGGAACAAATCAGAAATGTTACTTAACGAAGGACACTTACTAGATGTACCTAAACCATCAAACGAAATCGGAGAACATATTTGTGAACCAATCCCAGTTTTATTTTTTATTTTTTCAATCCTTTGGTGGTCTGCCGTTGAAGAAAGATTTGCATTTTCTAGAACTTGATATTGCATTCCAGTAGAAGGACTCAAAAAAACACTTTTTTGTTGTAATGATTTCTTTAATCGTTTTCTTCTAGGAAATATTTCGAATTCATCGTCACTGCTGGAATTGTGTATATTTCGGTTTGAATTAATGTTAAATGAAATATTTGAACTTGTGTTTAAGAAGGTTATTTCCTCATTTGTTCCACATTTCGTCAATTTCTTTATACAATCTGATTAATTTGAATTTGAAACAACTAGTTCTAATTGTTTTTTACACTTTGGCTTTTTATTCATTTTAATGAATCAATTCGTTAGATAGACACTGCACAAAAAAGTCGTATTCACTACACAGTCTTCAAACACTTGCGTGCGCACTGTAAACACGTTTATCGAGAACTGACAGCAGTGACAGCACTATGCTAACCGGCCGCGCCGCGCTCGGCGACGCGATTTGTTCAGTGCGGTACCAGGCCTTGATTTCAAGGCCTGGTATCGCACTAAAAGAATGTTCCTATTCGTTGCTTGCGAACCAGGTCGAACAGACACGGTACATTTTTTTATAGGCCGTTAAATTCTATTAGCATAGCTTAGCATTAGCCTTGCACCTCCGTGTAATTTTTTTCGATGAGCATCGTCAATAATTAGCTTGGTAAGATGGCTTTTATGAGGAAGTATTATGGGTGCTTGGTAACCATGGGCAGCTTAGCAGTTTTCAAGTTTTTAGCTTAGCAGTTTAGCAATTATATAAATGGGCTTAACGATTGCAACGACTGCTTACAATTGTTCAATATCGTGAGTTGACACTGCTTGATGCAAACATCTAAAGATTCTTTGAGTTCACTGCTTATAAGATAGGTCTCAAATTTGTAATTTCCATTCTTCTTTAGAAATCGCCTACAATAAGTCACAACACGAATGAGCCTTCGTAACGATGAAAATCTTATCCACAAAGAAGAATCAGTTTTTGGTTCAACGTTAAGTGCGAAATGTGTTTTAATTTTTCTCTCTTCTAAAGCTGTGGATATAGATTTAGGTCTTGAGTAAGTAAGATTTTCATGTTTCAATCATGAGAGTCCCTCAATCCATAAGAAATTTCCAGTAAGTCCCAGAGGTGTGCAACCTCTGGATGCAATATCTGCAGGGTTATGGTTGGATTGAACATGATCCCACTGCGCGTTTTCTACCCTTAATAATATTTCCAAAATTCAGAATTTGTCCAACAATGAATATCCTTGCGATCAATGCATAAGATTTTTGCTACATCAACGATTAACTTAACTAACAGTAATGCTCGCATTAATTCAAGGCGAGAAATCGAGACCTGCATAGTCGGAGCCACTTTGGTTTTTGCTGTGATCAGATTGATATGGATGTTACTCTCGGAATCAATAGTTCTAATATACACTACTACAGCGTACGCTAATCTGGATGCATCACAAAATCCGTGGAGGTCCATGGAGATGTCATCAGCTTTAACTTGGAGCCACCGTAGTATACTAAGTTCACGGATGTGAATCAATTCATCTTAATAAGAAAGCCATTCCTTAAGCAATGCATCTAGCAGATAATCACCCCAATCTATTCCAGCCAGCCATAACTTTTGGATAAACGATGATACAAGGTGCCACTCATCCTAAGGGGTAGAATAAAAGCGAAATATTGGATATAACCTTCCTCTTTGTTATTAGACTGTGCAGAATATGAAGTTGCACTGTATAATGAAAAGCATCGGACTCCTTGTTCCAGGATATTCCCAAACCTTTACCACCTCATTCATCTTTATATCCATCATTACCTTATAAAGAGAAGTAATCCTCTTTATTTCCGTCAGAGTATCATTGAGAGGTACTCCGTTGGTGCCCTTGCATGATGTGTCAAAAACCAGCCTAACCTTGGTTGGGGTTTTGTCGTCACGTATAACAGCGTCATGCGGTAAGTTAACAGATTTCACCGTATTCAGATCACTGTCAGTTATACGTTCCATGTGTTCCAGTTCTATATACTCGCGCATAATTTCGGAATACCTTGCCTAGATGTATGGATTTTTCTTGCATCTATTTTCGATGAGATAATCCCACTGCGCCATTTGGATATAAAACTCTTCGCAAGATTGTTATTTCTCAGTAATAATTTTACTCTTGAAGGAATGATTAAATTTCCCAAAATCGTTTGAGATTGTGATAACAATGTGATGAAGGTCATTGATAATCATCAGACTGATGTGTGGGACCTGATAAACCCATCTTAGGATGCGCACTTAGCAGTACACTGAGCAGTCTGTCTGCCATTAGGTTCCTTGATCAAACCTTCTCTTATAACCTGACCGTTACTTCTGCACCTAGCAAAATGTCAATTTTGTTTGGACTGTGGGATTAGGGTCAGGCAGAGTGATCTTTGTTAACTTCGGCCAATTTAAGCTAGCTACTTTCTTTGACGGAAGAAGACTAGTTATAGCACCTAAAAACATGAGCATGTCCTTGCATTTGGAACTCCGGATTATGACGCGATTGGATTTTCATCAAAATTATATGCCTAAAAGCTAATGGGCTCTTATCGCCTTCTAATCCTGAGATGTAGCTTTTTCTGGGTTCCTTTCTAAAACCAAGTAATTGAACGGCTGACTCTGTGAAGAGAGATGCCTAATATATCTCTAATATAAAGTCTATCTAATATATAGTCTATCTAATATATAGTCTATCTATTATATAATATGCCTAATAACTCTGATCTAGCAAAGCCTTCAGTAGATACATCTGACCGGTTTTTGCCTCGGTTTCGACAAGTGTCGTTGCTAATAGAATCTGATTCGGTGCTATTAGCCGTGAAAAATGTCTTTTAACTCTTGAATTTAATTCTGGCCTTTCTACAGATACCTTGTTATTGGCACTATTGATTTTACTTTTACTGCCAAATCTGATTTGGATGATAGAGAATTTTGCATTTCTTGTATTGGTTTTGAATCAAGCAATGCGTGGTGTTTATGTTTGAAAATGCGGCATTTGGTAAATGAACGACATTTGTTGAAAGAGTGGTTGCGACCCAAACAATTAAAGCACAAATCATTAGTGTGAGCAAAAGCATGTCGAGCAACGTAATTAAATGCGGAAAATTCTTTAGTTTGATATTTTATGCTCACCTTAACAGTGTGAATAAATATTTTTTGCTACAGAACTAGATCTTGTTGTTACCGTATGCATCCTTTAGGTTTATAATGATTTGATATATATGGTTTAGTTTTATACGACTTAGGTTCTAAAATTTCAAGGGCTCGAAATCAGCTTCTAAAAATTCTTTGAATTGCGAAAATTCTGGAAGCTCATCTTTAGTGCCTATATTTGTTTTCCATAGTACACGAGATTCAGAATTTAGCTTAGTGCTCACAGTGTAAATTTTAATGATGTCCGAAGTTCTGGTATCAACTCCAAGGTTTTTTAGTTCGTTTATACACTCCATGGTAGTGTCTAATAAACCTTTTATGCCCTCTGATGTATCAGTTACACTACCTTGGCTCAATAAACATTTCAACAAACAATTTGATAAAAAGCGTTTATTGTTATAACGTCCCTTGAGGAAAGACCAACATTCTGAATAGTTTAATTGATGTTATTGGTATATGGCGAACAAGTTGCATGGCTTCGCCCGATAGCAAACCTTTTCAATAATGTAAACATTAGACATCATCTAAATTTTTATTATTGTTGATCAAGGATAAAAATAATTCTTAAACGAAGGCCACTCAGAATATTTACCAGAAAATGTAGGTATGTTTATCTTGGGTAGTTTAACATTATCTTTCATGGTCGACTCATTGCTTACTATGGATATAACAGTCAACTTATTCAAGATGTCCTTCATTTTACATTTGTATAGAATATAAAGTTATTCTGTAACTTCATATGTATCATCTACAAATTGTTGGTATTTTTATATGTTTCTAAATTAGATTGATAAAATCCTTGTATGTAGGTAAAACACCACGCCACATTGTTTCTAACAATTCCAAACGAGTGTCTACGTATGATATAGAAATCCTATTTTTGGCGCTTTCTTTAGATTAGTTCTAGCCTTTTCTATAGTAGTACATTATTAATTTTGCAGCTTACATAAAGATTCCACTTTATTTGAAAGAAATAAAATTTTCACTCAATGAAACAGTAACATACATACATACATACATTTAATTTCATTAACATTAAAAGTTACAATAGCCATATTGGGTCAATTACTAAAAGCAAATGTTATTGATTTCCCCGGTATATTTATATTTGTTTGTCGAACTTCTGATGAGGTTTACAGGTATGCTTTAAATGTAGTGGTAGATGGCTGAATAAGCAGTTTTGAGGTTGATGACTGGGAACTTACAAGTTGCCAAAAGTGGCCAACGGGTGAAATTCTGTTTCCGAATTAATTTGCAATGTGATGTTTTGATTTGTTTTACTATTTATATCAGTTTTGATTTCAATTGAATTCTCAATATAGCCTTCAGCCACTATATCAGACTTCCAGCCTCTGTGTCTTTTCAAAGTCGTCAAATTCTCTCCAGAATCAGCCAAAAGAGTGGCTGAAGACCTAAGGAAACAATGATCAATGTAACATTTAGGATTTGTTAAGTTTAATAAGTTGCTATTTGTTTTGGTATTTTAAAAATTTTGTGCCTTCCAGTGACCTGCTTCGTGCACTTTCCTTTCTTTAAGTTAAAAAAAACCTATCTAATGTTGTGTTCGCTGGATGAAGATTCTAATATTCTTTTTATTAAGTATGGTAATAACAAATCAATACGAATATTCAGCTTTGCAGCCAATTTTCTATTTATCATCTGTACCGAAAGGCAGGCGCATTTATGGCTATACAGCCACGTCAACGCAATTTTAACTAAGCAAAGAGACTTACTTTGGTATGCGCTTTGACTGACTGGGCATTCCATATGTTCAATGTGTCTCTCATTCGGGTTGACTATGATGACATCCTTGCGTCCGCTGCCTCGGGGCTGAGTGCCCTGAGCATTCGCCCCAAAAAGCTTTAC
Organism: Actias luna; assembly: GCA_039707435.1. Taxonomy (NCBI): domain Eukaryota; kingdom Metazoa; phylum Arthropoda; class Insecta; order Lepidoptera; family Saturniidae; genus Actias; species Actias luna. Next base: position 16,957,636 of record JAZHAC010000001.1, on the reverse strand, counting down.
CAAGCTGTAAAAGCGCCTCCGGCTAACAGCGTATGTCCATTCGAAAAAAAAAAAACATTCGGGTTGATACGCGGGTTTTCTGTCCTTTGCTAAACTATGGACATCATTTTGTAAAAATCAGGAGATGTCGATAGAAAAAGTAAACGATATAGTTAAGATATTTACTGTTTTTTTTATAATTTAGCTAATCAGAAAGACACTATTAAAAATATTTTTGTGTGTGTTTTGTTTTAGTTTATGGTTATGACTGTGTAAATTACGAAGATTACTATTTAAAAAAATGATATTAATATGATATTGAAAAGTTGATGGATTATCTTAACCGTTATATGTAACCTAATTCCTAAGTCAAATTATTTTCAGGACTTAATTGCTTGATAAATAGTTTTCTATTTGTTATTTCATAAAATCACTCTTCATTTATATATACTAATCATTTATATACATAAAAATTAATCTCTATTTCCCTTGGTCATCGCATCACGCGTGAACGGGTGGAACAATTTTGCTAAAACTTTTTTTTATGGGTTAATTATCGTCAGGACAAGGTTCTTATGAAAGAAAAAATTAAGGAAGTAGACCGGATAACAGCAAATTTAGGTAAACTAATTGAAAAAAATTTATCGACAATATCAATTTTACGTAACTAGTTCGATGTTCAAATTATTTACCTGACTGTCACTAAGCAAAGAAAATGCAGTTGTCACTTTACCGTTCATAATATTTCGTTTGGTATGCGCTGTCGTGCATATAACCTCCCTAACAATATTTATTACTAGATTTTACGTAGGGCTTCGCTCGCGTTAATGTTAATTTTCTTAAACAAATTCGACAAATCAAAAATAATTTTCATACAAAGTTTGTCTGTCTCTTTGCCCCACTTTCTATAAATTTTTGCAAGAAAAAGTAGACTATCTCCGTCTCTGCAGTCTCATCTATCTCTGTACCAAAATTCATTACAGTCAATTTAGCAGTTTAGGCGTGAAAGCGTAACAAACAAACAAACAAACTCACTTTCGCATTTAAAATATTAGTATGATATATCATAAGTCTATAAGCCACCAACAATTTGTATGGTTGCATACAACCCTTCTTTAAATACGGCTAGCTTAATTACATTCCATGTACTTGTATTTGTTTGTTGAGTCATTAAGATTGAGTACGATACTTTGAGTTATTTAAGCGGACGGGATCTACGTGGCTATTAAAATAGCGAAAGGAAAAGAGTAATGAACTTACAGTAAACATCTTTTTGATATTCTAAGTAAAGTGGTAAAAAAGCTGCTTGCGATAAGTCTCATGCTAATAGGTTGCTAATTAATACAGCAAATAAATACTTACTTACTAGGGCATTACCAACCTTTGATCATATCTCTCCAACAAGCTCTTGTAAGACATAGATGCTAGATGGTAGTAATGAAATAAACAAATATGTACGAAGGTAAAAAGCGACGTGGATCGGTATACTTTTAAAATGACCGCTTTTACAGATTTCACGTAATAAAATGTATCATTTTACGTACCGTGGATACTTTGTAAAGTCAATATACTTTGCAAATTAAAACGAATTTTTTCATTATTGTTGATGCAGAAGTGACTAATTAATAACATTCTATTTTGATTTCTATCTTTCTTTCTGTTGCATAGAATACTCAAGTGTCATCTACACTATATGTGATTGCATGCGTATTTGAACCGTCAAATCGATAAAAGAGGTTTCTTTTATATTTGAAACACATAAAATATTGAAGATTATTATTACCTTTATCAAGTAGATAGAGTGTCGTGTAACGATATTAATATGCAAACAAGGTGTTTATTTAGTTCCATGTAGGATGACTAGATGGCAGTAGAGTCGATTTACATCGCACTAACGGTGTTGTTTATACTTGGTGTCTTGGTCTCGCCGACGAATTGGGTTTTTTTTCCGCGGGTTTGAGCGCCTTCCGCGCTCACCCCACTAGTTCAGGTGAAGCTGTAAAAGCCCCTAAGGCTAACAGTATAGGTCCTTTCGAAAAAAAAAAAATTGGGTTTTTTTTTGTATATTCCGTTGAACTTGTGAAAGCCTGTGCGCCTAACAGTGTAGGTACCTTAAAAAAATATGTTTGTTTGAGTTGATAGTAATAACAAGTGTGAATCCTTACGTAAACGGAAAGTTCTACAGTGTCGGTCGTCTTGTTAGAACTCTCAAGTAGTCTTTCGTGCTATCTCAGAATTCATTGTCTATACCATTAAACATAGCTTGTGCACAATGATCAAGTTTAGTTAGTATTATAGGAAATGCCACCTATATTAAACAAAATATATAAGGTCAATTTTTTTAACAAGATACTTTGCCACCAAGGATATTCGACAGTTTTTTTTTACTGAACCTATAAAATATTTAATATAAATAATTTTTTTTTAGTTTTTAAACACAATTATATTTATAAAAAAAATAATCATTATTTGTTATAAAATAGTAGCTTCTCTGTATATACCTGACCGAAATAACAATAATTGACTAACCACTATATCTCCGAAACTATACACCAGATAGATTTGAAATTTGCCATGGACATTTCTTTTACGACTTGGACATGCAGTAAGAATGAGTATTACAATCAAGTACGGTTAATTGAAAAAAATCAAAAAAGGCAATTTCAACAGTTAGCGATGACACATTAACATAAAATAGGTCACTCATATTAAATGTGTTAAATTTATATATCATATATACTTATATTCTACACATATAAATCTAAAGGATAAAGTTCATTATGTGTCATATGTATTACATAGGGCACATTACATTTTTCATAAATATTACGTACTTTAGGAATCCACTGCCAGGCTTCAACAGATGGCGTTAAGCAAAAATGATTCGAGGTATTATTGTGTTGGTTGCAAATAGTGATATCCCGCGTGAGACGAATGAAGGTACCCCTCCACGTTTTAACATTTTTGGTATTAATTTTTGAAGTTCTAACTCCTATTTTGGGAGTTAGAGCGCTAATATAATCATTTGAAAATATGGTATAACAGGCGCAAATAGGTAGGGTTGTGAGATTAATGAAAAACTATCGAATAAATTTTGTTGTATTATTTAAAACTACATGCTTTTCATATTCCAATAAGAAACCTAAGAGATGCTTATTAACAATTTATCAGATTAATAATGAAATAAATTTTTTGAATAAAAAAATAACCAATTTAAAACTAAAAATCAAAGGCAATGCTCCTTTAAAATTTCAAGGTAAGGAATTAGGAAACCAAATAGCATTATGGATACAAATTTTAGTACTATTAAACGTTTTATTAATTATAATTAAAATGAAATGATGAGCATCCCGACAAAATGACAAACTTATTGTCTCATAAACTAAAATATAAATCAAATAAAAAAAAATGCTATAAATGTCCAGTCCTATTTTATATTTGACTAGTTTTAAAATAAAATACTTAAAATGAGAATTAAAAAAACTAAACGACTACTCTATAGTCTCACATCTAAACTAAAATACAAATCTATCGTTAATCTTCAAGTTTAAATAATAAAAGAATTATTATTGTCATAAATGTCCAGTCTTATTTTACATTTGACTAGTATTGAAATAAAATACTTTAAAATTTAAACAATCATATCACGAAAACTAAAATTATTGGCACTCATTTTCACTCTTGTTTTACGTAAGAGTAGTGTTAAAATAAAATGAAACGACAAGTCAAAAAGCTAAACGACAATGTTAACATATTATCACAAATTTGATGTTTAAACATTTTTAAATTTCTTTTAGCACGACAATTTCATTTGCTTGTTGCAGGATTGTGGGCGCATTAGGGTGGTAAATCAAAACAGATCCTATATTGCTGCTCATTAACACGAATCGTTCAATCATGTAAAGTTGCGAGTTCCACCTTGTTGATACGTCCCCTACCAGATGTTTTAAATTTCCCTCGTCAACATTTTGAAGAGTTTGCGTTTTTCTCAATTCCGTAGCGCCAACCAAGTCCCTATTTTTCGGACCTTATCTAGGAAAAGTTGAATTTCTGATATATTTACTGAATTGTCTACCACTAAATTAAGGGTATGAGCAAAGCACCGAACAAGCTTGGCTAGACCAAAAGTGATCTCAATTGCTTTAACGATGTTACTGCGATTGTCAGTAGTAATACTAACAATTTTGTCGTGGGACAATGCGCAAACATCACAAATTTTAATAATTGTTTACGACAAATACTCTCCTGTATGATTACAGTGAAGTGGTTCACATGCAATGATAATTGACTTCATTTCAAAATTTTCTATGAAATGTACTTTTATGCCTAAAAAACTCCTTAACTGCAAATCTTTCCATTCATCGATTGTAAGGAAAACGTTTTTAACTAACAGTATTTTCGTGTGGCAAGGGTTTTTTTCTTCATATTTAGTATCTAAGAGGTGGTCTGCGGTAGTTTTACGGCATGGAACCTTGTATAAAAGAGATACAGACTTCATTAATTTCTTGAAACCTAATCACCATTTGGTTGGATTGGTGATGGAACCCTTTTGGAAAGCAAAGTACTTGACGGAACCCTACAATAATAAAACAATAGTTTTTAAAAGTGTATTCTTTTTTAATAAGGATAATAAAAGTACAATGTAACAATAATTATTACTTACTTTACGACATGGCAAGTACAATAATAAGATTACATAATAATAATAACATAATAAGATTACAATAATAAGATTATAAGAATTTACTTATTCTCTGCATGTGGTAGTGTTTCAAAATATGCATGATGCATCGGAGGTATATAGGATAGTAGCTGCTTCATGTCTTTATATTTTTCGTACGTAATAGGTCTGGCATTTTTGTACAAAGGCTCCAGGGCTGCTTTTTCAAATTTTAACGGTCTTCCAGGACGTGGAGGTAATAAATTTATAATTTTAAATTCTGCGTCCGTCATCGTTGTTTTATAAAAAATGGTATATGGTGCAATTTTGAGAAACCTCAACCAACATAGTTGCAACCAATTGACCTGTTCACCATTAGTATTTTTTTATCTGTTTTTTAATTGCATTTTGGAGATTTTTTTGTTGAAATGAAATTCTCCCGTTTCATTTCATATAAAAAGAATTTATCCTGTTTTCTACATTGCGCATAACATTATAGTAATCTTCTGGTGTGTATACAAAATTTATTTTTATCAATGCCATTTCTATGATGCCAAAATCTGCATCGTTCGGAAGGTATAAATGCCCCGAGAGTAAAAATTTGTGGTCAATTATCTCAATGTTGTTTTCCGACTGGACAACCTTCAACCACATCAATGCCATTTGTAAATTTCGATTTTGCCCAGTACACATGTCACTGTAGGCAATAACATGGTTTTGGGTCGTTACATTTTCTAAGTGCTTCAAACAGCATGAAGCCACCTCTTGCGATCACCTAGAAGCAATGGTTTCGTCCCACACGTACATATTAACTTTATTATTGTGTAAATTGTGAAAGCCCTCGTTTAAGACGTACATATTTCGTTTGTAATATGCGATTGAGACAGACAATTTCGGGTATGGTAAGGCTTTTTGTAAATCAAAAGTGAAAGCAAAGTATTTATCTGGATTTTCTGATGCTAGAATTTTATCCTCTTGTAATGCTTTTCTTGATAATTCAGCATTTTGCAAGTGAACGTCATGTCTTTCTACAAGAATCATTTTTTTATCGTCATCAGTTGTAGTCTTAATTTTCATGTTTAGGATATCGCATTTCGCTCACGTATCTTTACGTGGCAAATGGAAGCGTAACTTAAAATCTCGTTTAAAGATTTTCCTGTATGTCCCTTCATTAACTGGGCTCAAGTTGTTTTCCTTGCATTTTCTCCTAATATAAACTATACATTTTTCTTATATTTAATTCCGGATTTAAAAACATTCGTTCTGGATTTTGCGATCGTTTGTTTCTTCAACTTTCAAATGCCGGAAAGCTTTTTATGTGGTCTATCACTGTATTCGTCAGTAGCTCACTAGTTCTTCTGCAAGAGCCATCCATTTTTCCACGCATGTCATTCGGAATGTTTTCATGGGATTTTAGGATACGATCAATTCGTCCAGTAGATATTTGAAAAGTATTAATAAAAAACTTCTTACATACTAAAATGTTTTCACCAGAAGTGACTAGGTAAAATTTATAAGCATATACTCTTTTAGTGCCCGAATTATTTCTAGGCCGTCTTCTATTGACAGATTTTCGTTGAACACTACCGTATAAAAATACATTTTGCTTATTAAAATCACCTACATTCCGGAACTTATCAAAAATTTTCATACGTTGTGCTTCATTAATACGTTCTATACATTTCTTCGAACAATTACAATTTTTGGATTCAAATTGTTTTGCAGGAATAAATGTTCCTCTTTTTGTATAGTACTTTTGTCCATTATTTCGCTTAATTTTGTTTATTTGTTGCAAATATTTTTCTTTATTTTGTTCTGCAGAATTTAAGTTCTCAATAACAATATCTTCATCTGATGAAGATTCTACCTCTATAATTTTTCTTCTCTTTTTCGATTCGTTAATTTGTTGTTCCTAGCGGAATAATTTTCAGCCTCTGAATCTAAGATTATTCTTCTGTTTATATTCATGGGCTTTATGTCTGTGTGAATTTATTTATAATTAAATAAAATCAATATTTTGAATTGTTATAAGATAATAGTGGTTTACCATTTGTTCTTACCTACATCACGATCTGATGTTAATATGAAGTTGGGCATTTTAACAAAAAAATAGAAAAACTAACCTTAATTATTAGGCTACACTTACACTTACTAATTATTAGGCTACATTTTATTTAAAAATTCAACTCTTAAATAATATTAAATTAGAAAAATCGTAATAAGATTGCGGATTTTTCTGCAAACAGATGGTGCTACTGTTGTTTATTTGATTCGCCAAAATACGGGCAAAGATACGGAGTCATACAGCCTTGTCGTATTTATTTTCTTCTCACAGGTTATGCGCTGTACATTTTCTAATACATTTCTCTAATCTAATCCTTTTTTTATAATCTAATTAAAATTACAAAGACATTATAAGTTCAATGCCTTATAATATAAAACGATAATTATTAATAATATTATAATTAGGTACGTAAAATACTAGCTGTGTCCCGCGGGTGAAACCGCGGGACACAGTTAGTATGTATAAAATAAATGAAAAATAACAAAACACTGATCGGCATCCATCTGCTATGCTACCTACCTCTGTCAATTGGACTTACACCACTTTCATAATCGATGATAATGCAATTTCATTTACCGACCGAGTAAGTTCATTAAGTTGTACAAAACATGGGACTTTTTGAGAAATTAAACACGGACTAGTTATATTTAAAAAAATTACATTAAATTAAGCATGAATTACGTGATAGCTCATTTTTCTCAAAAATGGACTTACACCACTTTCAAAATAAACGGTCCAATTATTTAACAATTTTTACCCGTTTTTCTAACTTTTGTCAATACAGTTTTGCTTCTATTGGTGGTAGCGTGATGTTAAATGGCCTTGTTCTATAACTACCATAAACAATTAAAAACTGATTTTTTTTTATCTGGCTCGTAGTTGCTAAGATTAACGCGTTTAAACAAACAATATTTATTTATACAAATATTCTCAATCTTGTATTTACATTTTGGTGTTATATTAGAATTACCTACTGCATAAAATCTATAATAGGGTATAGCAAATTATTTTTGTTATTTTGGCAATATACATGTCAATTCTCTTATTGTTTACATATATTATGTATCTGTCAAAAGCACGAGCGAAATCTGGGGCACCAGCTAGTTTATAAATAATATATTATTAATCCAAGTTCATTTTATTGGTATGTTTGTTCATTTCATTATAATTGTGGTGTTCCTAGAAAACACATTGTTTAGATAAAAATAACTAGTTCACAACAGCAACACTTTCACATTTATGGAAAAAAAATCTATCGGGCTCGTCCGGGATTTGAACCCGGGACCTCTCGCACCCGAAGCGAGAATCATACCCCTAGACCAACGAGCCACAGTACTTAGCTAACCATGTAATGTCATCTAAATGAGACAAGTAGATATGCAAAATTTCAGATCTATTGGTTACGGATAACAAACATACATATATATTACGAGTTTAACATTTAATTAAACGAAAATTAAATCTTTTTTAATGAAATCAGGTACAAGCCGCCCTAAGTGTTTATGAAATATTTCACTCAGTGACCCCATCTACCTCAGTTTTATTTACGACAACATTAGTGAAAAGTCGCCTACAGAGTGCGGTGCATTATTAATTGCCCTAGGTTTATTTTTTATCTCCTTCCTTCATTTCTTATTATTGATTGTTAGTTGTAGTTTGATTTTATTAAATTTATTATTAATTATATATTAAAATTTAATTTATGCGAAGTATATCATCATAGTATTAATAGTGGTATACATAAATTGTAGTTATATTATAATTACCCAGCATTCGTTTAAAAGTAGTGAAATTGAAGTTTTCTCTGATTTTACTATTAGTTAGTGGTTCTAGTAAATACTTTGGGGGCTGATGAGTTTTGAATTATTGTGTTGAAAATGTTTAAGTAATTAAACTGAGCTATGTGAACTTGAAAATTACCGTGGGTGTGATTTGTTTTTAAGGCAAATAATTATATTCGGTACGATTAACCTTAGTAGTAGCGCGTACAGACGAAGTTTGAACCCCTCCATTAAATTTTAAAGTTTGCCTCGATAACATTATCATTATTTTATATTTGCCTGACTAGCTACCACCCCGAAATTTAATATCTACTGTCAAGTATATAGGTACCTATAGCTGCCCTTGACAGTCAGTCCCCACACTACACCTGGTGCATGTACTAGTTTATTTTCACATTCACTGAAAACTTAATTGTGTATGTAAGCCTATAGGCATATTATAAATTATATAGGTTTTATTCACATTAGACGCATTAGCAAGCAATTGACACTACCGCTCTCCAATATATTCCATGTGTAGGTACCAATATAATTTAATTCGAATATACACATTCAACTTATGTGTTATAATGAAAATAGAAAATATTTAAATTAGTAAGGACGAATACTAGGGAATGTTTTTGCTATATAAACAGCTATTCTGTAATCTATGTACGGGTGGGCGATATCTAATTATGTGTAACGAAACGAAAGCTAAGAGAAGTATAAAATTAAATCGCGATTTATTTTTGACACCTAAAATTGTATTTTTTTAAAGGTAATAATATACATAACACTGAATTTTGCAGCTATAATAACTATATATATATCGTATGTTAAGTAATGAGTAGTACGTAAGTCATTATTGTATGAACTTTGGATTTAATATTTATTACACTTTCATTTCTCTTTATTATTTTAGTGTTCTCACTATAAAATACACTCTAAAAATAGTAATCTATAAAATATATTATATATATAAATAGTAACTCTATAAAATAGTAATCAGAACGAACCATTTTTGAAATTGTTGATTTATTCGATTGGCAATTTATTTTCGGTGTGTTTTTTATGTATAAAAAGCATTTTTGATGTCTAAAAATCTTAACAGTTAACCTTCGAATTGGTAATGAATGAATCTTATCGTAAGGAAACCTAAATAACGCTATTTATATTTTACATTTTAGGGTAAATCGCTATATAAACGCTGAGGCCCGTGTCTACTCAGTATTCTGGCGGTCAAAGTCCACCCACTTACGAGGGCACTCAGCCCCAATAATTTCGGTGAAGCTATCAAAGCCTTGAGGCTAACAGCGTATGTCAGTTCGAAAATATAAAAATAGCATGAAAAACGGAGAAATGAAAAAAACAGATCTGTGTATCTCACCGAAACTAAAGTGATCAATTTGACCCCATTTGCTTTGGTTAGTTAAAAATTAAAATATCATTTTTTTGTATTTTAGTATATAAAACAGTATGTAAGTATATTTCAAGGTCTATAAAAACAATTTTTTGAATGACTTTTGTAATTTTTTTGAAACTTGAAAGTTGTTTATATTTTCAGAACTAAATAATTCCATCTATTTAAACTTGTTAATGATCAAACTATTTTATATAAAGTTTTAGAGACTAGTAAGGGTGTCTTTTGAATGCGTGGATTGAGTTTCCCTATCTTTTGCTAGACTATAAAGTAAATATAATACGATAGATAACGTTATAAAAAACAAAAGCTATATACGGTTTTCTACTAATTTTTAATACTTGATGAACAGTTTCTTTAGCAATATTAACTAATATCATAATTTCATGTACAATTCTTATATTTTTAGTACTTTTATCTATACTATATACCTTTTTAAATCCTTCCTAATACTATTTTCTTTTGGTTTCGTGACTACTCGAACTTTGTTCCTTAATTTTGTTAGTTCCTCGCCTTAGGATTCATTTGGTGTCTTCTTTATATGTACATGCTCTTTATAATTGATCTCGTGTATCTATAGCAGCTACAATGCCCTTTTCATCAAATCTTTCAGAGATGGCATTTAAATTTTTTATTCTATGTTCGGTAGCTTCTGTTCAATTTTTTTATCCTAATAAACTGTTTTTTATGTGATTTTAATTATTCTTTTCACGAGTAACGACATTTAGTGACTGCTCATTTTATGTCGTTATTGTTTTAATAAACTTGATTTCTTGTGATCTTTTATTAGTGTCTCAGAATATTTGGTTTAGTGATTCTGAATTATGTTTAATATAGTCTTATGTATTGAGTCTTCTAAATTATCGCAATGTTTTTTTACATACACCATTCGTATCTTTTTTGCTAATTATATTTGTTGTGAGGTAATCATTTGTTTCTAGAATTGTTATTTATGTGTTGGTTGCGAATCATCCTCCGCTTTGGTCACATCCCCTTGCTAGGTTTTAATTGTTTACAGCGATTTTAGTATTTTGTCTGGTTCCTGTTATGTAAGTATTACAATGTTATAACTATTTATACATTATATCTTATATAATAAATTATACAATTTCTTATTCGTTATTAATTCAAATTGTTATGTGTACAATAAGGAATAAGAGGAATAATGAGAATATAAACATAAGAGTAATGATGAAACTTGGAAAACATAATAAAAGTTTTGCCTTTATAGTTCTATGATTTAAATTGCCCGTATTACTTTTTAAATTTTATTGTTTTTTATCTTACATTTTTTATATGAGATCAGGTATCTACCACAGTGGGCCTTTGTTTTTGTATATAGCTTTGCCGTCTTTTCTTAAATGATTAGTTTTCCAGTTCCTTTTTGGCCCTTTATGGACACTGACCCAGTATACATCCTTACTTCACGTATTTCACCTCCTTGGTTTCGCAGTTTTAGATTAGCTCTTTTTTTGTTTTGATTGACCATAACTGCCCGGCAAACTATCTTATATGCTTCTTGATTACGTCAAATTAAATGGCGTTAAATTACCTAAATAGACTTTCGAGTAAACTAAAAAAAATAAAGCCCTGATTAAAGGCGAGCAAATCATTGGATTTTTTCGTTTGTTTCCTTTGGATTACTCCAGAACCAAACATGATAAAACAATGATGACCATATTTGAAATATAAACTTGACAGAGTTAGAATTTGCTGTTTTGCTGTACGAAATAATATGTACGAATAAATGCCATATTTATATGATAAAACAGAAACAAAAGTTGACATTTAAACAAACGTTATCAAATTTACTTTTTTTTTTATTATTATTTGTTTTTAATACAATCACCAGAAAGAAATAAATTTTATATTTCTATATTTGCATTGAAATAAACTTTAATTTCGTTTTCTTTAAAACCGACCCGCTCGCTTTCATTGTGACCCAGTGTATATCAGCGCTAAGCCGATTACAATTATTTTGGAGAAAGTTGTAGACATTTCATACATAGTTTTAGGTTTCTGCCTGTACATTAAAACAGTATTATTGAATTTATTCCTAAACTATAAGCTCTAATCTAAAAGTGGACTGGTTTACTTCTATTGCATGTTGAGTGGAATCGAGTAACGTTTATAGTTTTGTAAAATTGTGGCTTTGTTATTTTTAGTGGCCACACGTTAAGTATATGGTTCTGTAAGGGACCACCCTGCAGCCCTGCCAGGTATTTTTGGGCTTTCTTTTTTTTCTTTTAACAGCTAATAGTTAAACGGACGCACATTTATTCATTTCTCTCCCACGTGAGTACTTATTCGCGCAATGCATACACTACGTCTTTCAAACTAAATTAGGTGACTACAAGTTCGGCACAGTATAATCTTCTCCAACGATTTCCTTGCCTCCTCAGTCAATACTTTACCTAAAGGCCTACTCCAGTAGTTCAGTCCCTATCTTCTTTTTTTTTTTTCGGCAGCAGCCCAAGCCGAGGGCCAAGAGCTGAGTGCCCTCAGCATTCGCCCCAAACACCCTTCCAAGTTCCGAAGAAAGCCGTTCTGGCAAGCAGCGTATGCCCTTTCGAAGAAAAAGCAGACAAGATATATATAAGATAGAGTTGAGAGTCCGTAGCTACTCAGTGTGCCGGCCTATATATAAAATAATAATTTAACCTGTATAAAATTGTTTATGATAAGAATATGTTAATTATTAGATACTAGTGGTATCTATTGACTGTGTGGACATTTATATGGGTTCAAATCACCTAATCGAGTTGTTCTACTTCTTACTGTTTCCTTTGCTAACTATAAACTAAATTTCGTAAAACACGTCAGATGGCGTTAGAGAAGACAAAAGTAAAATAAATGTATCTACTAATATTCTATATCTTATATTATCTCTTAAATGTTTAATCTTACCATAGGGAAACCTGAATCGCGCTATAGTTGTTTTTGTAAAAGTCCCTATATAAGGGCTGAGGGAATGCATAAAGTTGGGAGTCCGTGGCCACTCAGTGTGCCGGCGCTAGTGGGAGCCGGTCGAAATCACCCGGTAATAAAATGAATGTAGTTTTAAAACCAGAAAAGATGTTAGAAATAAAGGGATATTTCACAAAAGCTGGAGTGGCCCATTTGACTCCTTTTGTTTTGGCTTCTTATAAAGTTAATTATTCTTCTTTTATAATTTAATAACACATAATGCATATACGTATCCCAAATAAAAAATAAAACTTAATATTTTACCTACAATTTTCTTCTATTTGTTATTTAAACTATATTTATTAAATACAGAATAATTCAACTTGTATAAAATTGTTTGTGACGACAATATGTAAAATTTAGTATTAGATTCTAGTAGTATTTATTGATAGTGTGTGTGTGTGTGGGCGTTCTATATGCATTTAAATGAAGGGATAAAGGGATATTTTCCAAATCTAGTGTGACCTATTTGAATTATTTTGCGTGGTTATAACAATACAGTTAAATATTCTTTTTATTATATTTTTAATAACACATAATAATATATATTTTACGTATTTTAAGCACATTAATATTAACATTTTTTTATATGTGGTATGTAATCTAAGTTCGTCTCTCTTCTTCTCTTGCAATGGGAAAATATTTATGGGTACAAGTAGTATATGTATACAGATTTTATTCACCTGAGAGCTGTATGAAATTTAGTTGACGAAAAACTTTTTCGTCCACGCTCTCCAATATGTTACTTGTGTAGGTATCAATATAATTTAATTTGATAAATGGATATAAGAATTTACAATAACATTCCGAAAATACGCATTTGACTTGTAAGGTATAAAGAAATTTAAATCACTAAACATGAACTCTAAGGAATATCCTTCTATTATAATAAACAATCGCTCTGCAATCACTCTCGTTTAATTCTTTATTCTCATACATTATGAAATAGTCCTAACAACGAAATACTGTACATTTGGTAATTTATTCAATTGTTTATTTCTTTTTTATGAATTTATTTCATATAAAAAGCTTTTTGTGGGTTGAAAACTATATTCAGAGTTAATAATCCCGTAATTCTAAGAAATTTTAAATTTATGGAGAAACCTGTATCGCGCTATTGACATTTTTTGCTAAATGACTATATAAGGACTGAACGAATGTATACAGTTGGGGTCCGTGGCTATTACGTAAACCGGCACTAGGGGGAACCGTTCTAAGTCACCCGATTGAAGGTTAATTGTAGTATCGAAAACGAAGTAAAGAAAAAAATAAAGAGATAAGGTGTATCTCGCCGAATTTAGAATAGCCCATTTGACCCCTTTTGTTGTCGTTAGTTTTAATATTCATTCATTATTTTAATAATCATTATTTATTTGTCAATAAGATATAAGGAGTAGATATGAAGGACTTTACAAAATTATATATTTTTATGCAATTCCGTATTTTTCGACACCTAAATGTGTTCTTATTCTATTAAGCAAAATAGTTATATCTGTTTATAATAAAAATATGTTAAATAAAGTAATTTTAAAAATAATTTTAGGAGTGGCATCTACCGAATGAGTTGATTGAATTGATGTACCTGACACTTGCTCCTTTGCTAGACTATGAAATAAATTTTGTAAAAAGCAATAGATGACGTTAGGAAGGACGAATGTAAAATAAATATATATTCGATGAACAGTAATTTAGCAATATTAATCTAATATCAACATTTCTTGTATGATTATTGTATTTTATTACTTATAGACTTTTTACACACTATTACTGGAAGAAATCAAGTGCAACAAAATAGAATATAAAAAATAAAATTTCTATATTTATAAAAATGACAAAATCAAACTACAATAAACGGCAAATTAAATGGTTTTTGATGTATATAGAAACATAATATTTTTAATTACTTTCATGTATCGAAAATATTAAGTAACGTTAACCTTTCATCAGGGGAAAGGCCCTCTTATGATGAGCCAATAAAATCAGCGTTCTACACACATTAGTACTCGAGTACCAACCATTAAATTAAAAACAAAAAATACACTATCCGGAGTGAAATTTTTCGACGTTCTGTTTAGATTTTTGAATTGTTTGTAGGTTTTAATTCTGTTTTGGCCTCGCAAGAAGCCAAACTAGTTGTGCCAAATCAAACAAATCGGAAACAAATATATTATTACAGAAAAAAATAACAATCATTGATAAGTGTACTCTAAGCGTACTATCAGTTAACTTCGATTCCTCGTACTAAAAAAATAATACACTAAGCTGAGCAGGCAAGTTTTATCAAAAGACAGTCGATTTCATTGAGATTCTGAAATGCTTATCACATTTGCATCTTCTGTAATAAAATGATATTTTATTTTATATTTTGCGATAGATGACCTATTTTATTAAGTCTAAATAAAAGTGTAAGAAACAATTGCAGTCGTTTGAGTAAATTATGTTTTAGTGGCGCTTTTATCGTTAGACAGAGATAGTAGTGGTTCTTTATGCAATTAGAGAGAGATAGATTGTGACACCTATGACGCCGCCATTTTATTATTAACAATGATTCACTTTATTTAGCCATTCGGCTTTCGACCGAAGCACTCGTGCACCCACCAAGTGCTCCGCCTCACGGAGCATATTCTCTCCAATTTCACGGAGCTACGCCGTCCCAGGCGCACGCTTGCTGTATTTTTCGAAATATCCAAAGCCTTCGATAAGGTCTGGCACGAAGGCCTCATATATAAACTCAACCTCTTTCAAGTTCCGGACAGACTAGTCCGCATAATCCTTGCTTATTTATTGGACCGCTCCTTCTGCTACAAAGCGGACGGAGCCCTATCCTCGCCTCACCCAATACGCTCAGGAGTCCCGCAAGGCTCCATCCTAGTGCCTTGCCTGTTCAACTTGTTCGTTAGCGATATCCCCGAATTCCCCGACGTCGCAGTAGGCTCCTATGCAGACGACACAGTCATCTTCAGCTCGGGCACGAATAGGATTCACGTATACCACCGCCTCCAAAGAGCCGTCTCTATGTTGGGTCCTGGCGCCTCAAATGACGCATAGGAATAAACCCAGAAAAAAGTGCGGCTATCATGTTCGATCCTCACGCGAGGAGAGATATAAAAAAGACATTACACCTTTTCGATGTCAATATCTTCTGGGCTAATGAAACTAAATATCTTGGTGTAGTTTTAGATAGGCGCCTAAACTTCAACAAACATATAGATTACGTTCAGAAAAAATCCTCGACGGCTATGGTTCTGCTACGCAATCTCACCTCCTCTAAGAGCAAAATGGCACTCAGATATAAGCTCACAATATACAAAGTATGTATCCGTCCCATACTTACTTACAGTTGCCCCGTATTCGCTCACGCTTCACGCTCCACCCTTCGCAAACTACAAGTATTGCAAAACAGATTCATGCGCATAGCCGTCCGAGCCCCGTTTTACGTCCGTAATGTAGATCTCCATAGAGATATGGACCTTCCGTCCATGTATACATATATTAAAGACATTACAAAGATTTTTTTTGCAAATGCCGAACTTCATCCTAACCCCAAAATAGTACACGCAGTTAGCTACACTTCCAATCCGCATGCCAAAGGCTTTGCTCGCCGGCCACGTAATTGCTTCTCCGACCTCTCCGTCCTGGCCGCCGAGGCCGAGCGGATAATTTCGCTCCCGCACACCCGCCGCGGCCTCCATCCGCAGACGCCTGAGCCTAGGTTGGATCCTCCGGACAGGAGCCCTCGAGTGACTCTGCTCGCGCGATACAGTGCCACTCTACATCACTGAGATTACACCATCACACCGCATACCATTCGTGCACACTCACACGTTAAGTACACGGTTCTGTAAGGGACTACCCTCGCGGCCCTTGAGCTGCTTACCTGATAAGGTCGTAGTTAGTATCACTAATTTAGTAATAAAGAACCTGTTGGTTAGTCAGGATCATGAATCTTTTTCATTTACCGGCAGCAGCCCTAGCCGAGGTTCAGCCGTCCTGGCACCCTTGTGCCTGCTGCCTCGGGGCTGAGTGCCCTCAGCACTCGCCCCCAAAAGTTCGGTGAAGCTGTCAAAGCCCTTGGGGCTAACAGCGTAAGCCAGTTCGAAAAAAAAAAAACTTATTTATTATTTGTCAGTACGTTACAGAGCTTTGTGTACTACAAATTTATTAGTATTCTGTTATTTCTAAATAACCCGGCTTATTTTGGACTTGATTTGGTGTATTTTGCGAACTGACCTGTCTTTCTCTTGGACTTTGTTTTTTTATTGTGCAAATCGTTGGGCACTATGCCGAATACTTGCTCTGCAGAGGAGTATGCTAACAAGCATCTCGTTTACGTAGAGTGTAGATGTAATGTTAATGCTGCCGCTAGGTTATATCGTGAAAGATACTCAAACTCCGAGCGTTATCCAGACTACAGAGTGTTTTTAAATGTTCACCGATTGTATTCTGAAGGTCAATTGCCTAGCGCTCCAAGATTCGAAAGGTGACCATGTTCAAATTACGATGACGTTGTTTTGGATCAAATAATTCAAGACACTGACACTTCCTTAAGAAAAATTGCAGAAAATACAGGTATAACAGTACAGCACAAAGGATTTTAAAAAGACAACAGTATCATCCATACCACTTTCAAAAAATGCATTGTTTGCTGCCACGTGACTATTCCCACAGAGAAGAATTTTGTAGACAAATGTTAAGGAAGAATAGTTAGGAACCGCAATTTTTAGATAATGTTTTATGGTCAAACGAGACTACCTGTAAAAACGACGATTTCTAATTTTACACTATCTGCAGGGTTGGCAAACTGTAAATCCGCATTAATGCACACAGGGAAGTCGAATTATTAATTTAAAATAAATTTATGGACCGGTATTTTAAACGGTAAAATAAGGTACAAAGTTTTTTAGAAGATATACCACTCAATGTTTTACGAAGAATATGGTTTCAGCACGACGGATGTCCAGCCCATTATGCCCGACCGGTGAGAGAATATTTAAATAATAAGTACCCTAGTAGATGGATTGGTGGATCGGGCCCGAATGAATAGCCAGCACGTTCCCCCGATTTAAATCCATTAGATTTTTTTTATTGGGGACACTTGATGGAGATGGTATACAAAAAACTAATGGAAAACCTAACTGACCTACGTAGAAGGATAAATGAAGCTGCCAATAAGATAAATCGAAAAGAATATGCTAGACTCATAAAAAGATCATTTTTAAGAAGATGTAGACCATGTATTAGTGTTGGTGGAGGACAGTTGGAGCATTTATTTTAAATAAATAATTGTAATTGACATGTTGTTCTACTCTAGTTGGTGATAACACTGATAACCAACCACACGGATAGATAGAGAAACTTCATTCTTTACTTTAAAGAAACATTGTTAATAACAAAAGGGCGGCATCGTAGGCGTCACTATCTATATCTTTTTAATTGCATAAAGAACCACTGCTATATCTATCTAACGATGAAAGCGTCACTAAAACATTATTTACTCAAACAACTGCAATTGTTTCTCACACTTTTATTTAGACGAAACAATAATAAAATAGGTCATCTATCGCAAAATATAAAATATAATATTATTTTATTACAGAAGATGCAAATGTGATAAGCATTTCAGAATATCGATGAAATCGACCGACTTGTGACAAAACTTGCCTGCTCAGCTTAGTATATTATTTTTTTAGTACGAGTAATCAAAGTTAAGTGATAGTACGCTTAGAGTACATTTATCAATGATATTGACTTATTTTTCTGTAATAATACGTCTGTTTCCGATTTGGCAACAACTAGGTTGACTTTTTGCGAGGTCAAAACAGAATTAAAACCTACAAACAATCCAAAACTCTAAACAGAACGTCGAAAAATTCCACTCTAGTATATTTTTAGTTACTAGTCTATATATAGTCTAAATAGATACTCTAGTATATTTTTAGTTTTTTTTATAAAATGGTTGGTACTCGAGTACTAATGTGTGTAAAACGCTGTTTTTTTTCTTTTTACTGGCTCATCATAAGAGGGCCTTTCCTCGGATGCGAGGTTATAGTTACCTTCTGGGATACCCTGTATATGTCAATAGCCTCTTTATTGATGCAATCTTTCAAAAACTTTTTTTATATCCATATTCGATAGATATTTTTCTTACTTATCTTCATATGAATACCTACATTTGAATTTGTAGTTTACATTCTATACAGCGAGACTTAAGAGACTACGCTTTTTATGATGTTATTGAATGTTAACGTTAAATTAAAAGAAGATATAATTGTATAAATTATGAGATAACACGGTTGATCTTGAGTAATTTCCACTAGTAACTTTTTCCTGTTAAATCAAATGAAGTTTACACAATATAAAGAAAAATGGTTCTAAACAGAAAGTAGTGTACGTGAATTTAGACCATTTTGTTTACAGTGTGTCGACCAAATTGAGTTTAAATAATTGAAAATCACTCATTTGGGTTTGCCAACATTTTAATTTTAACTAGTCTAACTAGCCATCAATATTATTACAAGCTTACACATTTCGATTTAAAATTTTTGGACTCTAATAACGTTATCGATTTCGTTACTAAAAACGCTGAAACAGATTCTGTAAAGCTCTAACTCCAAGTAATCTGGTTGATTTTATGTCACCTAACGTTTGTTACAATATAACGAAAATTACGCGAATTTAATAATAATTATTAGAATGAATAATTTGCCTCAACCTTTGTAAGTGGTTATACAAAAAACATTGGATCCCGATTATCATGCAAAACTTTACAAAGCACTTGCCTAATGAGATTACGCTGTAAATTTTCAGTTTCATAATGCTTACGAAACAGGAGTTCTTGTTCTATTATATTAATAGCATTTTATTCTTTTTATCTTTGTGCATCTGTAGGAACTGGTAAACTAATTATTTAACATAACGAATTATGAACATACAAAATATCTCCAACTTCTAATAGATATTTTTTGAAGGATCTTTCTTGTGTATAAAGTCTCAGAATATTTTTCATAAGGTATATTAAAATTGATCCCGTAAAGCTAATGCGTTGACTCACACATCTGATGCACAAATAAAACAAAACGAATTAGGCGTATGTATTAGCAAAAGATTAGTAATTTTTTTTTGCTTTATTTAAATATTATTTTCATTATCATTTGACGCAATTCCACGTGCACTGCACGTTTCAATAAAGAAGTGTATGGTCTAACAATCTCATTAAACGAAAACTTCATTTTGACGATGGAAATTTGGAAAGTGTCTAATTTCGTTAAATTCATTGAAAATATATAGCCATCCTTCTGGCAATGTTGGCAATGAAAGACATTCTTTATGTAAATTTTCCTAAATTGTTTTGCATACCTGTTTAACAATAAAACTGATTGTTGATACCTCAAGACGACAACTGTAATGCAAGTCAGTGAATCTATGACCTGTTGCTAAGCAGCTGGAAAAAAGAAAAATAAGCCTGGTTACTCTTTTGTTACAGATAAAATTGTACAAAAAAGATGGCAAACGGCTCGGGACGCGTATACGCGATCTAGAACCGCAATAACGAGTAAGGAGTCCAGATCTGACGGCGGCGTGAAAAAGAAAACATATCTAATGATCACATGGGATTTCTCGACAAGAAATACATATCAGTCAAATCTGAGAAATCCCTTTCATTTCGAATGCATTCAATTTATGATACATTTCGGTGCCTGAGCCCGAGCTACAGCCTTCGACACGTCAAGAAAACACGAATGCTTCCAAACAATACAGTACTGCTCCTACATCGCAAACTTTGGCGAGTAATAACAAAATGTATAGTGACGACTTAATCACCTCCATGCCTTATCTTGTTTAATTTTTTTTGGAAAAGTATTCCATTCATAATGCAAAGGTATATCACAATAATTTCAGATAATATCACGGGCGAATAAATCTGATCGATTAATTAAAAATTAAAAATATCATGCTTTTCCAATTGCTTGGCATTCTTGGCATTCTCGAAAATAAAGATTCTGTCTACCCGGTAAATGAATATCAAGTTCAATCATAACATATGATTGAAATTGCATTGGTAATTCATAAATGCGTCGTACATGATGTTCACCAATACCAATGAAATCAAATCAAATGATAAAGGTTGTTCTTTTACTTATGCATTACTGTTGCATCACTTTGAGCTGCATTATTATAAAGGCGTATGTTGATCTAAATCATGATTTATTTTAATAAATAATAGCTTCTAAGTTTTACATGAAAGACTGTGCATGCTTACAACTTGTTTAACTTTATTATACTCTAAATAAATTTGAGTGACAAATATACTACTATTATCAAAACTGGTCTTATATCAGCAAATGGTAGTAATTATAATACAATTTGACTTTCGACAAAAGCCTTCTCTAAAGATTTCTCTTTCTGTGCTCTATGAGTCAATGTTCGACCCGCTATTTTCCTGATTTCATTCTTTCATCTCTTAGTCCGTCTACCTCTGTTTCTTTTCCTGTTTATTGAGTACCATTCTGTTGTTCGTTTTGTCTATTGTTTTTCATATCTCTTGTTATGTTGTGCTTGCAGTCTCGAATTTTGATTTACTCTATATCCATATTATTTTTTCTCGGTAATTCCTTCTAACTCCTATTGTTCTTCTATCCGTTCCATATTTTTCTACCTATCCTTTGCATACTTCATGGCACACTCTTGTTCTTACAATTACAGCGGTACTAAATTTTAGACATAAAAAATTACCATGACAAAAAAAGGTGTTCACTTATGTTAGCAGGTTTGTGTAAGTTGTCTTATACTGATTTTAAATTGTATATTTGATATATTTTCTAACAGATCTCCAGAAAATAAAATCACGAAAAATCTGCCAGTGTTTCGAGATATTCGTTAAACTTTATTATTCTAGTAAATTTAGAAGTATTTACATCAACAGCAACTATTTTTTAGAATTGATAAACTACCACATTACACTAAATCATATTAAGCAAAATCGTGATAAATTAACCCTTTAGCCTATAGCCACGAGTCTAACTCGTGGTAAAGAATTTGTGCCATAAGCGAAAACAACGAGTCTGACTCGTGGTAAAGAATTTGTGTCATAAACAAAAGCCACGAGTCTGACTCGTGGTGAGGAATTTGTGTATCCTATGCCACGCGTTATAAAAAAAAATACTGATTTTGTTTTTTTTTCATTTGTTTCTGACGAAACTGGATGATTTCTTACTTTAGTTGCCCGTAAAGCTTCGTTGCTGTCAGACGTTTCAAATATAACTTCGTATAAAGAATTAAGAAACTCTTATACCCATCATGCCGAGAAGAAAGATATCTAATTGTGATGGTAGTCAAGAGAAGTGTGGCACTATTGCCGATTCATATTCGACAGATCCTTTTCAATATGATAGTGAGGACAGTGATATTATTGTTCCTGTAACAAAACGTCCACGAAGAGTAATAATTGAAGATGATTCCGATGATGAAGACAGCAGTTATCAGCAATTACCAGCGCAATGGTTTTGGGAAGAAAAAAATAACAAGCCGAAAATCTGGAAGTATACACAAACACCTGGCATAACAGCAGCAATTCAAGACCAATTAGGTGGAAGTAAAAGAGAGTTAGACTTTTTTAATATAATATTCGACAATGTGTTTTGGGATAATATTGTTCAGGAAACGAATCGATACGCAGAAAAAATAAAAAGCCATACACATACAAAAAGGATAATGGATGAAACTTGGATGCCGGTAGATCGCAATGAAATTAAAATATACTTTGCATTATGCATCATAATGGCTCAAGTAAAGAAACCGAAAATCCAGATGAACTGGTCTAAAAGAGCCATTATAGAAACACCCATATTCCGAAAATGTATGCCACTAAGAAGATTTTTACAAATCACTAGGTTTCTCCACTTTGCAAATAACGATACGGCTGACAACAGTGATAAATTACGTAAAGTGACACCTGTGATAAACTATTTTAATGAAAAATTTAAAGACGTATATGTAATGGAAGAAAATATCGCGATCGATGAATCACTGATGAAATTTAAGGGACGTATGTCTTCTAAACAATTCAATCCTTCAAAAAGGGCGAGGTTTGGAATTAAATTTTATAAACTCTGCGAGTCATCATCGGGTTACTGCTATAATTTTAAAATATGTTCAGGAAACGATAAGACAAGTCTTGAATACAGTGCATCTGAAACTGTTGTGATGGAGTTATTGCAATCAGCACTAGATAAAGGACATAACTTATATATAGATAACTGGTATTCTTCGCCGAAATTGTTTCTAACTTTGGTTAGAAATGGAACAAACGTTCTTGGGACAGTACGTTCCAACAGAAAAAATATGCCGGGAGATTTTGGTAAAGCAAAATTGAAAAAAGGAGACTGTATAATAAGAAGTTGCAATGGCATACTAGCGGTGAAATGGAAAGATAGACGAGACGTCCATATACTTTCAACAAAGCACGAAAGTGCCGAAATGATTTCGCAAAACAGAAGTCATCTAAGCCCTATTTTGAAGCCAAAATGTGTTATAGATTATAATATGGGAATGATTGGTATTGATCGCCAGGATCAGGTATTAGCGAGTTTCCCTATTATGAGAAAATTCATGAAGGGGTACCGAAAAATCTTTTTTTACATGTGCGATATGGCCCTTTTGAATTCATATATTCTGTACAACAAAACCATTATGGGAAAGAAACAGAATTACACTGAGTACAGGCTTCGAATAGCTGAAGGAATATTACAAACAGTGCCATTACAAAATTATAATAGACCAGAACCAGTATCGAACGGGGATATACCAATGAGGCTACAGGCGCAAAATTGGGGTCACTTTCCGAAACATATTGATCCCACGCCATTGAAAAAAAATCCAACGAGAGCTTGCAAAGTCTGTACCAAACATAAGAAAAGATGTGAAACTACGTGGGAATGTAAGAACTGTCGCGTTGCGTTACATGTACCTCATTGTTTTGAAAGATATCATACAGTTGAAGACTCTTAATTTTCATTATTCTAAATGTTATTGATTCTTTATCTACTTTGAAATAATAAATTATTTTTGTCAACTGATCAATTGATTATGATTACTTCCTAGACGTCTTAAAATTACTATTTGTACCTAAACATTGTTTATTATTTCACAATTCCTTTCGTTGCATTGAAATATATATGTTACGAAAAGTATACACTTTGCGCCAGTTCGGGTACACGGCTGAACAGTTGAATGGCACGGCGCGCGAACGAATTTCTTGCGTATTATAGCTCGCGCAATTGGTAGATATCGTGTAGGCTAAGGGGTTAATATATTTTCAGAAGGTCTGTGGTAAATTTCTTACTTTTTAATAACTGAGTGTCTTTTTAAATTAAATACAGACATTTTTAGGTAAATAAATTTAAAATATTTGTAAATTTAATTAGGTACAAACCGCCGTCAGTTTTCAGGTAAAGCATTTCTCGAAACGACCCCATCTTACAGAATTTCATTACCATCAACTGTAGCAGAACATGTCTTACACTTTACAGAGTGGGGTTTATTACTAATTCCTTTATATTTATTGTGTTAATGCCATCTTTCATTTCTCATTCGTTTTAGTTTGGTCTTATATTTCCCTAAATGTTTTGTTTTTAAAACCATTATTTTTTCCTACTACACATGTCAGTTTCATTATAGAATAATAAGTCTAGTACACACAAATTGTATTTATATGCCTATCTATGAAAACGTTACTGCGAATGTAGTTGATAAATCTTATTATTTTATTGTAGACCGTTAATGGTAATCATTTTGATTTGATACTCCATTAGAACCTCTATTACTATTGTAATTTAAGTTGGAACACTGTACCTACATTGTAATTTAATGATTTGATTAGTCTTAATACCGTATAATATAAGAGTGGCTGCAATATCTTCGCTGAGTATTCGTTCATAGTTAATATCTTCCTTTCTCGGATAACACCTTTTTCAGCTTTAAACAACATATAATAGCTAGGAAACTCCATTAAAATTTCACATTGTACGCGTACATTGAATCGACGATAGTATTTTTTAATAGTTGCCTAACTAAGTAACCACTCGCAATTTGAATTGCTGTCCATTAATTATAGGGTAGACATAATGAATATTGTAGGCATAATGACTCATATGTCATATGTTTATGAATATGTTGACCTTATATGTAATTTAAATTTTATTCTCATTACATTTTAATTACTCTTTTTATAGTTCTTCTTCCCCCACTGTAAATTTGGTGATTTATTCGGTTGGTATTATATTACATATTTACAAACAGTATTTGCAAAAGCTTTATTTGTTTTAAAACTGTTTTAAAGGTAACTATAGTAATGTGGATTGTAATATTATCATAAAGAAACCTAAATCTCGCTATCGACTCTTTTGTAGTAAGTCACTACATAAGGGCTGAAGGAATGCATAGAGTTGGGAGTCCGTGGCTACTTAGTGTGCCGGAGGCAGTAAGATCCGATCTAAACCACCCAGTTATAAATAGAATATCATTTCAAACATTGAATGGAAGTTAGAAATAAAGGTATATTTCTTAAAAGCTGGAGTAGCCTATTTGACCCTTTTTGTTTTGAGTTGTTGTAATGTTAAATATTATTCTTTTACTTGTCAGTATTACATTACGCATATGTATGTATGTACGCGATATGTATGTATATCAAGTACAATATTTGATATATTAAGAGTAAAAATATGTATTATTAAATAATTTAACCCGTATCAATTGTTTGCGATGAGAATATGTTACATTAATTCTTAGATACTAGTGGTATCTACTGACTGAGTAGACATTTATATGGGTTCAAATCACCTAATTCGAGTTGTTCTACATGTTACTCTTTCCTTTGCTAAACTATAAACTAAATTTCCTAAAACACGTCAGATGGCGCTAGAGAAGATAAAAGTAA
Source organism: Actias luna (assembly GCA_039707435.1). Classification (NCBI taxonomy): domain Eukaryota; kingdom Metazoa; phylum Arthropoda; class Insecta; order Lepidoptera; family Saturniidae; genus Actias; species Actias luna. Next base: position 16,931,851 of record JAZHAC010000001.1, on the reverse strand, counting down.
AATAAATGTATCTACTAATGTTTTATATCCTATATTATTATCGTTTAAATGTTTAATACTACTGTAGGGAAACCTGAATCGCGCTATAGTTATTTTTGTGAAAGTCCCTATATAAGGGCTGAGGGAATGTATAAAGTTGGGAGTCCGTGGTCACTCAGTGTGCCGGCGCTAGTGGGAGCCGGTCGAAATCACCAGATAATAAAATGAATGTAGTTTTAAAATCAGAAAGATGTACGAAATAAAGGGATATTTCACAAAAGCTGGAGTGTCCCATTTGACTCCTTTTGTTTTGGCTTCTTATAAAGTGAATTATTCTTCTTTTATTTTTTAATAACATAATACTTATACGTATCTCAAGCACAGTATAAAACTAAATATTTTACCTTCCATTTTCTTCGATTTGTTATTTAATTTTAGAGTACACCTTGCATATTGCAGACGGTTGTTAGAGAGTTGAAAGAAACTTGTACGTTTCAGTCAAAACGATCTGAGGTTATAGTTATAACTTACAGAAAGTATTGACTACACCTCAATCGGAAGTGTCGTTGTTTTACTATAAGAGAAAATTTGCTATTAAGAGTAAGATACTATTTTACTATCTTCCATACAGGAAAGGCCAAAGGATATTCGTACGTCTGGAATAAGACAATAGGCAAGAAAGAATCCTCAGAAATTAGTAGCGCTGTGTTTGTTTTTATTAAGATAAAATATTTTTTCAGATTGCTGTGGTGGACAAAACCGTGATCGTATAATAATGGGTATGGGGTCTGACGCTTGTAAAATATTTGGTGTTCCGATCATACATAATTATTTTGAATTAAGACATTCACAATCTGAAGGAGATGCCATGCATTCATTAATCAAGCGACAGAAAAAAAAAAAATTATTTATGTACCATAATAATAGATCAGTTTGATAAGATGTGCTAAAACAGTGTAACCCTTATGTCGCACTGAATTAGATCAGAATCAAATTCTAGATTTTAAGTCTCCTAAAAAAAGAAAACAAAAAGTATTCTGGTCAAAAATAAAACATGTTAAAGTAGATAACGAAAATTCTTAGTATATTTTCAGTATAATTATTAAAGTGACCACTACTTATGTTTGAACCTTGCTGTGAAACCAACTACGCGTGTTACAAGAACTAAGAGAGCAAAGAGAAAATTGAGAATATCGTTTTTAATAAATTTAGTTACACGAAATTGTTTTTTTTTATTCTTCCAATACTTACATGCTCACCAATATTAACTACATGGTCACTACGAGAGAATTCTTGAGAGGTTTGGTATTATTTGCATGAAAAACGATTTAACTTTGCAATGAAAACATGGTTAGAATAAACAAAATTTCCATGCAGTATAATTGTAATTTGTAGTTACAAATGTCAAGTCAATACAATTTTTTGTCATAAATAACTTAATTGTAACTTAGATATACAATGTTTGTCATTGTAACTGATGAGCCTTTATTGTTTATAGTTTTTCAGGTAAGTCATGGAAAACCATGAAAATGTGTTTTCTTTTAGAACCTTGCATTACACACAAATGGTGCACATGAAAACCAATAGATAGCGACACTTCCTAGGAATATATATGGACGTCAATCTTGGCGTAACAGAATTTTCATAATTTTAATTTTGCCCTAACTGTTAAAAAATAAAAATGAATTACAATGCTATTGCGTAGAATGGTCGTTATGTTAGAAAGAAATTTAAAAAATATAATCTATACTATACTATACTATACTATAATATACTAGGAATACTATTCCTTCCTTAAAGACTATTTCCTCTATAAATAATAATCACTGCAATCTACGAGTGTTCGTTATGTATTTAAGAGTAACGAATCGAAGGCTAAAAGAAGTATTAAATTGAATAAAGTAAAACTGCGTTTCTTTTGAACAACTAAAATTAAATTTATTCATATATTTATATTAAACAAAAAATTAAAATTATCAGGCATAACATCAATATATGTCTTTTGTTAAGTTATGGACAATTATATAATACAAATTATAATTGATAAGGACTGTGTTAACGAACAACAAGTGAAATATTTCTTTTTTATTAATTGATTTCATAAAAAAAGATTTTTGTGGTTCGAAATCAATTTAAACAGTTAATAATCTCCTAAATCAAAGAAATTTCAATCTTATCATAAAGAGAAACCTGAATCGCGCAATAGATATTTCTTGCTAAATAACTATATAAGAGCTGAAGGAATGTTTAGAGCTGGGGTCCGTGGCTACTCAGTGTGCCGGCGCTAGGGGGAGCCGGTCTAAGTCACCCGGTTAAAGGTTGATTGTAGTATTGAAAAACGGAGAAAAGAAAAAAAAAGAGATCTCTGTATCTCGCCGAAACTCGAGTAGCCAATTTGACCCCTTTTGTTGTCGTTAGTTTATACATTTTAAATATTTATGTTTTATTTGTTAATTGAGTATAAATATCAAGGGCCTTGCAAAAATAAATCCATTTTGAGTTATTTTCGTAGACTTATTATTTCTTTCATTTATTACTTGTAGCATGTTTTTCAATAAAACAGAATAACGCATTCTGTTTAAAATTGTTAATAATGAATTGTGTTAAATAAAGTATTAGATACTTATAGTGGTATCTATTGAATGAGTGGATTGAGTTGATGTGCCTGACACCTTTTCCTTTGCTAGACTATGAAATAAATTTTGTAAAATACGATAGATGACGTTAGGAAAGATGAAAGTAAAATAAAGGTATCTTTAAATGTTTGATATTGGTTAAAAAGTTATTTTAGTCGTATTAACTGATATTCCAAAATGTCGTGTACAATTTCTTTATTTTATATCTGGCAGGTTAATACTGTTGCTGGAAGGCAAAGAACGCGTTGAATTTATAGCATAAAAAAAAATCCTATATGGAAACTAAAAAGAAATAAATTGCCTTGTTATGTATGTCTATCTACATCTCTACTTATATTATAAATGTGAATGTAAGTTTGTTTGTTACGCTTTGACGCGAAAACTACTTAACCGATCATCATGAAACTTTATACACATACTCTTGGAGGTATTAGATGTACATGGGATACGTTTTTGTTTTTTTTTACGAAACAAAAAAGATTTATTTACTGGATTCAATGCGAGCGAAGCTAGTTATGTATATGTATATAGGGGACTTCAATTGACTCATCGAGATATCATCATTTGCCATAAACGAATTTAACTATGAATGGATTTTACGATTACGTTTGGTTGACGACAAGTACATGAATGAGGTCGGGTTGAAGCAGCTATTTTATATTTATAAACATCTTGCATACGTCTGTTAGTAGTCGGGCAACTTTTAACCGAGTTGTTTGACAGAAGTGCGATTTACGTAATATATTTCTTTTATCGAGACGATGGTTTACAGCTACACCGTGATATGATCAATGGTGCGTGCTTTGGTAGTGTTTATTAACCACGAAAAGTTACAGCCAGTAACATAGCCGGGTAGCGAGTAGAAGTTAGAAATACTTGGAAGTATATTTTTAAATTAATTTCTAATTATGAAAATGTTTGTATGTATTTAAAGCTATTAGATAAGATTTAAGACCTTTGTCAGCAATAGGAGAATATTGTTAATTTTTTCTTATTACCTAAATAATTGATTCGCTTTTTAGTTTAAAAATAATTTTAGTTATAATTTCTTAAGTTTTATATAATCATATATTCTTTTGGATTTTTGACTTTTCCTTGAACTTGCTTTGTTAATTTTATTAGGTGCACAACAAAATGTTCAAGATCTGATATGTGTTATAACGAACATATTGAGCAGGTTTCAAAGTTGTACTAATAAACTATTCAATAAGCTGTGACTAAACTTATTGATGTAAAATATATAAAGCCAAAAATACAGTTTGCTGATAACTTAACAGAATGTTTACGGAATATTGCTTTTAGACTTTAAGAGAAATACTATTCAAATAGTAATGTTACATTTATATAATTGACTTTATTTGTTCAATTTGAAAATGTTATTAAGTTGGTTGAATTGGTTCTGCGTCACTCACTCTCTTCTCTTATTCGTCTCGCTATCACCCAAGCTTATGTCACATAAAGATTTAAGAGAGGGTTCTCTTAAATCTTTATGTGACATAAGCTTTATTCCTCGACAGGTATTACAGTCCTGTACATCACCATTATACTTAAAAATAGGAACTATTATGCTATTGCACTAATTATCTGGGACAGCACCTTCCTGCAACAATTCATTAAAAAATAAGGCCTGCCACATCAATCCATCCCCTTTCAAAAACTTCTATACTTCAATTGGTAAACTGTTTGGCCCTTCCTGCTTTTCGTACTTCTTTTACTTTTTTTTCGTTTCCTTACTTAGCTCTCGCACGATACCTATATTTGTTGATATAGTCTTTAACTCTCTTGTTCAATCATTTTCTTCATTCATTAGTCACTCAAAATATCCTTTCCAACGATCCCTAATATACTCATCATCCGTTAAAATTTTACTAGTTTTTTAAAATAACTTTATGCACTTAATATGTAAAATATCCGTTCCACTCTTTTCTCTCTCTTTTGCTAAATGATACAAGTACTTTTGTTTTTGTGAAATTAAGAGTCATTGGTATAATATCTACTTTAGTTCTAGCAACAGCAACCGCTTTTTTTTTTGCACTCTCCTTACACTGTATGTATAGTAACTGCTTGCTTTCTGTATTCCCTCTATGTCTCTCAACAGCATTTTTCCACAACTTGGAAGCTATTATTTTCTATTAAAAGTTTTTGTACCTGTTTGTTGCCATGTAACTAGTAATGTTTTTTCCTAAATCGAGCTGTTATAATTTTTTTGTTATGTCGGTGAGTTCGTAGTTTCCCCGACCAGTCTCTACCCGCCTCCAGCAGTCTGTCATCCAGAAACCGGTCTGTTATCTCAAATTGGTTTCCGCGCTGAATCGCGTTAACATCCCGGCCGCCCTTAAATAAATAGCCCAGTGTAGTTTAGAATAGAACTAAGGAGTACCTGAAGGCCGGCGTGAAGTAAACTTAGGTGCTTGCTTTCTATGAAGAGTTGGGTAAAGGGATGCGGCAAATATCCAAGAGTAAGGGGTGTTTTTTTATCATAATTGCAGTTAGCATTCTGAAGGCGACCATCTACTCGTATCACGCCATCGTTATTAAGAAAAAGAGATAACTGTAAAAGAAGCAATTTTAAGTTCTTTCCCTTGTATAAGTGTAGCTAACTTTGTTGGATATGTCTGTTTTTGTGATAATGTTATTAGGTAAGTTAATGCATTTTTTTATTTCATTTATTTGTAAGTAAACATTAGTATTAGGATTTTCATAGCTATGAATAAAACTTAATATAGTTTGCTACAACTCGTTTTAATATGTTAACCTTGAATATTTTTCTAATATAATTAATGGTGGCTGTTCAAAATTAACCGTTGTTCTAATATTATAAGAGAAATTAAAGATTTTTAAATTATATCTCTTCCCCCCTTCACTTTTTTTTTTTTTTTTTTTTTACGTGGAGGAAAATCTTTTATAGACGATACCTCTCCAGCCTTGGGCTAGGCGAGAGGCCTGTGGGGGACTCAACCGGATCAAACCGGAGATACCACTATGCCTAAAAAACTCCACGACGTTCCTTCAGTCACCTTCGAACCGGGGAGCAGGAACTGTTTCCATACTACTTCTACTCCCCAGCAGGTGCTGGCCTCTGTGGAGACCCCAACCTGGGGACCCTCAAAGAGGGGTCGCGACAGTCAATAACGGGGGGAGAGGTGCTTCCCCCAACGAACCTTGGAGGCGATGCATCGAACGCAATGCGCTTGCCCCGGCCTGGCAGACCTACATGCGATCTTGGCGAAGGACTGCCGACTGCGGGAGGGGACCCTTCCGGTCAACTGCTCCCTTACCCTTTCCGCCACCTCCTTCGTCAGCATGACTTGCTCACAGAAGGAGGCAACGGAGATCCACCCGCTCTCGCTCTCAACCATGGTTTTAATCACGTTCGACAGCGAGAGATCGGGCCCCGTAACCACGATCATGTCCCGACGCAGCGACTCCCACGCAGGACAGACTGCCAGAGTGTGCTGTGCGTCGTCGACGTCACAGCCACAATGATGGCACACGGCACTTGACTCCCGGCCAATGCGACACAGGTAGCTTCCAAAACATCCATGTCCCGAAAGTACCTGCGTCAGCCAGAAAGTGAGAGTGCCGTGTCGTCTGCGTAACCATTCCATAAGATATGGTCTTATGGCCCCCACAGTCACTACGCCCGAGCTGGGTCGCTCGAGTCTCCGTTGCCACTCCTCAATAACCTGGGACTGGATGAGCGCCGACCTCTGCGCCTCGATCTCTCGAGGCGCCGGTCGCAGACCTCGCTCACGTGCCTCTTTGCGCCACTTGTACAGTGACGCGAGGGCTCGCGCTTCCAGTTCCCAGGGAGGATATCCAGCTAATAGGGAGGCAGCCTCGAAGGAGACCGTACGATACCCGCGGGCGGCCCTTACGGCCATCAGCCTCTGCGGCTTCCGTAGGGAAGCCACATTGCGAGGCGTCAAACTGTCGGCCCGCACAGGGGCCCCGTAAAGGGCCATGGATCGCACGATCCCTGCATAGAGCTTTCGGCAGGTGGAATCCGGACCCCCCAGATTGGGCAGCAATCGTGCTAACGCGCCAGCCGCACCAATCAGACGGGGGGTCAACTGCTTGAAATGCTGTTCGAAGTTCCATCGGCTGTCCAGGATAAGGCCAAGGTATCTCATCTCGGATTTAATGCCGATGGAAACGCCTCCCACTATGATTCTGGACCCTCGAGGTGGCGCATGCCGGGGCCTGTGAAAACACAGCGCCTCGGATTTGTGAAGCGCCACCTCTAGTCCCAAACGCTGGATTCTGCCGAGGGCTTGAGCAACCCCAGCTGTGGCCAGGATCGCGGCTTCGTGATACGACTTACCCTTCGCCATGATAGAGTGTCGTCTGCGTAACAGACGACAGTCAAGCCACGGAGGAGCGCACCTCGCAACACCCAGTCGTATCCGATATTCCACAGGAGTGGGCCAAGGGCCGATCCCTGCGGAACACCGCACACAACGTCTCGCTGACACATTCCTGTAGGACCCGGGAAGATTACACACCTCTCCGAGAGGTAATCCCCGACTATGCGACGAAGGTAGTTTGGCACTCTGTGATAACAGAGCGCCTCCCTAACGCAGGTCCAGGGCAGGGTATTGAAAGCGTTCGCGATGTCTAAAGACACCGCTATCACCATCCCGCCTTGAGCTATTGCTTCCTCCGCCTGACTTCTCACCTGCACAATCGCGTCCACGGTGGAGCGTCCCTTACAAAAACCGAATTGGTTCACCGCCAGGTCCGGTCCCACGCACTTCAAGTGGCTGACGAGGCGGTCTGCAATGACTCTTTCGAAGAGTTTGCTTGCCTCGTCAAGCAGTACTATGGGTCGGTACGCAGACGGCGAATCCGCAGGACGTCCCTCCTTCCGGAGCAGAACCAATTTTCCGGTTTTCGTCCGCTTCGGAAAAAGACCCCGCTCCAGACACGCAGTGAGTAGTCCTAATAGTCGGGATTCGAGGGCCTCGCAGGCCAGGACCCAGGCACGGCCAGGAATGCCATCGGGTCCCGGGGCGGTGTTTTTCGCTCGAAGGCGAATCACAGCCGCCCTGAGCTCTTCCCGGGTCACGTCGGGCACTTCGTCTATGTCGGGTTCAGCCGCGGCCGGAGCCATACGGGGTGGTAAAAACTCCTCCCTAGAAGGGAACAGAGCGCCCACCACCTCACCAAGGAACTGCGATTGGAGACTTTGCGTTACCGGGGGGGCCCACTGCCGGAGTTTGCCACGTACAGACTGGTACGGGCGGCCCCACGGATCTCGCTTAAGCGTCTCTAGCAGCTCCTCGCGGGCAAGTGCCTTAGAGCGCTCGATGGCCCGTCGGAGGGTTAGCTTGGCTGCTCTATATCCCTCGTACAGCTCCGCCTCTTCGGGGTCTGCAATCTGCGATCGGCGTCGCTTACGCCTATTCCTGGTGTACAGGCGTCGCGCCGCAATGCACGCTTCACGCAGCTGTGCTATCTCGGCGTTCCACCAGTACACCTGGCGTTTGGCTCTACGACACCCCGCACGTGGTATCGCCGCATCACATATCTGTGAAACGGCGTCCTGCAGGCGCTGTACCCCCTCATTGACGTCGACACGATTCTCGGGTGTATCCCCCGAAACCCAGGCCTCTACGACGGCAGCTTCCAGGAACGCCTCGCGATCGAGACATCCCAAAACCCAACGAGGGCTGTCCCCAGTCGGAATTCTCGGGGCTGGTCGATCCGAGGTCTGGGCGGAGACGCTGAACCGTATGTAACGGTGATCCGACAACGTCTCCACCTCCTCGAGAACTCTCCAGTCCCGAACACGGCTCGCTAATGCAGGACTAGCGAAAGAAATGTCCACTATAGATTCACCCTGCGGTCGCACGCACGTGCTAACGGAACCCCTATTGAGGACGAGTAAGCCAGATGTTACGGCCCACTCTTCCAACACCTCACCCTTGCCGTCCGTGGCAGGAGAACTCCAAGCCGTGGATTTGGCATTGAAGTCCCCTAGCACCAGGACAGGGTGAGGGTGGCTACCCGTAACGACGGTACCTAACTCTACGAGGAAAGTCTCGAAGTCAGCGAGAGTCCACCTAGGTCGCGCATAAACCCCTACTACCTCAACTTCACCGAGACGCGCTGCGACCCAACCCGTGCCCTTCCTGGTGTTCGTGAAGGGCGGCGAGCCAGCAGCGGGCCGAGTAATCACGGCCACCGAGCCGCACCAGTCACCCACCCAATTGCAATCATCGGGTGGGACGAAGTACGGTTCGGCCATCACGGCGACGTTGATGGACCACTGCGCCAAGCTTTGCAACAGAAGGTCCTGGGCGCTGGCACAGTGGTTCAAATTTCCTTGTAGGAAACGGAGCACTGCCATTATTTGGCTGCGTTCGTTTCCGCTGCTGCACTAGTTGTTACGTCTCTTTGAAAAGGCAACGCGTAGCTTTTCTTCTGCGTCCTCCCTGATGTAACAGGACAGTACCTGCCGCCAAGCATGTGTTCCGCTGGCTTTGCTATTCTAGCGCATACTACACAATGTAGGTTAGCAGTGCAGCCTTGGGCTGCATGGCCAGGTCGACTGCAACGAAAGCATAGTTTACTGCAGTCGATCTCCGATTTACATGCAGCACCTACATGTCCGGTCTGAAGGCATCGAAAGCATCTTCGAGGGCGGGCGGGCAGGATTCTCACTCTCGCCGACACAACCCCGATCAGCAGTCGTCGTCCATCTCCCAGCTTATTAGCAGCCGCTACTGGGCAGGAGACCACTGTGGACCACAGTCCGCCTGGACCAGGATAAAGCCTATTTGCTCTTACCTGTTCCGGAGGACACCCGCCGACATCAGCAACTGCCGCAACCACCTCATCCGTCGAAACAGCCTCGTCTAGGCCCGATATGCGCACATCTGCACACTTAACGGGCCTATATATTTTAACTCCTTCCGCAGGAACTATCTCCTTCATTTTGGCGACGAGAGCATCTGCCTTAGTCGCACCTTCTGCACCAGGTAGCTGCAACAGATATCCCCCAGTAGCCACTTTCCTCCAGCGTATACCTCGTAGGCCGATGTCCGCTATTTGGACTTTGTTCTTTATGCCTTTAAGGACCTCAACATAGGAAAGACCGTTCTTCTGGGCCTCCGGTTTCAGTGATACGATCACTGCAGCGGTCTTAGGCGGTCGGATCTTCGGAATTTTTTCGCTCTGCAAATCCTTCTTTCGAGACGGTGTCAGCCCCGTTTTGACGTTTTCCCCCCCTTCACCTAACCCTACTCTTCAGAACACACAACTTGCAATGTGTGACAGCTTAAATATTTTAGGAATGAATATTCGAAACGACCTAAACCTCAAGGACCACATCGAGAATGTCATCTCCACAACATCTCGGAGACTCGGAATCCTGAACAGAGTGCGTCGGTTTTTCATGCACGACCAGTTGTACCTTCTTCATAAGGCACAAGTTCGGCCGTGCATAGAATACTGCTCGCATCTCTGGGATGGATCCGCTCAATATCTACTCGATCCCTTAGACAGGTTGCAGAGGCGGGCTGTCCGCATTGTTAATGATGCAGACACCAGCACCCTAGAACCACTGAAACTACGAAGGGACATTGCCTCTTTAAGCATGTTCTACCGTATGTACCACGGCGAGTGTTCTGAAGAGCTCTTCACTATAAGAGGCGTTCAAAAGAGGCGTGAAAAGGTATCTAAGCAGGCCAGCATGACAGCGGTGACTGATTGTGAATTCTGGATTATTGTTAGTCACCGCTGCTCTGGATCGTACTGTACTTAAACCAGGTGCAGTACAGTCAGAATGCTATGCAACATAAAAAAACAATGACTTTTATTCATTGATTGAGGGAAACGTATACTGAAGCCTATTTGCTTTATAAATGTTGAAATATTGAAATTCTCTATGTGGTATACCTATCTCTACGATATGCGTCAATTTGACGCAATCGCAATATAGGCAAAATGTTTTAAGGCAGAAATATAACCACGGATCATTTTTTCATCAGTGTTACTCTAGCTGAAAAATTAGTTGCATAAAATTCCAGTTTAGTTGGAACTATTAAGCCAATAAGAGAGAACTTTCAAAGACAGCAAAAATCAAGAAAGATAAAATGAATTTGTATTCTTTAGAACATTATAAATCAGGAAAATGCATACTCACTATATATAAAAGTGAGTCAAACCTAAAAATGATGTTACTAAGTACTAAGCATACTTTTATAACAATAAAAAGCATACTCAGAAACGATAGCATATTACAATGAGACAAAGTTTGGAGTCGACGTAGTAAACCAAATGGCTCGTAAATATACCACCAAAGCAGCATTGTTTTGATGGCCTCTCCAGGTGTTCTTCAACATTTTAGACATGACTCTTATACAGCGGGTGTACTGGATCAAAAATATCCAGAAAAGATTTTCTATTACAGGTGGCCAAAGAACTTGCAGAAGGGGAAAAAGAAAAATACAAAAACAGATTATAATTACCCTTGTACTTCGGGAGAACGCAAGACTTGCCAAATTGGCTTTTGTAAAAGAAACAGGAGCAATATCACCTGCAAAATATGTGAAAATTTTGATTGTGGAAAGTGTATAAAGAAAATTTACTATTTGTGTAAAAGGCGCGCAAAAAAAATTTAGAATTAATTGAAATAATGTATAATAAAAATATTAAATAATAAAAACTTTTCATAAATATATACTAAGGTTGGACTACAACACAAAACATGTCGAGGCACTATTTAGTGTGTCAACGTTTCTACATTCAATATAAATCTAATCCATTTTTTTAATATCTAATGGGACCGACTCATTACAGTTTAATTTAATAACCCACAGTCTTTGCATTAATATTTTAAGCTTTATGGCACATGCACCTAGTAAACCTATTGGGTTGAAAATTTTACAAGTATTAGACAAATTATCCCTTTTGTTACGTTACATGTATTTTTGGTCAATTTAACAGTAAATTTAAATATATAACCAGAAAACCACAGTAATCGCAAAACGCTAGACTCTTTATTTAAGTTTAATGACTGTATTGAAGTAAAATAATTCATACTAATATGTGGACAATTACTTCTAAATTTATGAATAAGAAAGCAAGCTGAGATCAGCGTTTTTATAACAGATTAATAAACATGTTTCAACTCGCTTTCATTTTCGGCACTATTCAAAAAACTATCGTAAACTCTCCCGTAAATTGACTAAAATGTAGCGCCGACAGGCACCGTGTCAATCGACGCGAGTTCGAGCCCGTACATTGAATTTAAGAGAAGCATATATTTTTATGTTCTGGCTAGTTACCACTTTTAATTTTCAAAATCTGTCGTCAAGCAAATACAGGGTAAATATAAGATTAACTTTTGCAGGCATAATAACCCATATATATCGCATGTTAAGGAATAGAGAATATATAATACAATTATGAAATGTGTTGTAATTGAAATTGAAATTGAAATTTTATTTTAACTACATCTTAAATTCTCTTTATAATTTTCTATCCTCAAACATTGTGAAATAGTGATAAAAACGTAACTACTGTAACTGTGGTGATTTATTCGACTGGCAAATTCTTTTCTGTTTTTTTTTTTACATATAAGAAGATTTTTTGCTGTTTAAAAACTAATTTTTTACATGTAGCTTTAGAGTGACAGATTTAAATTTTATCTTGAATCGCGAACCTGCATCGCGCTATAGACTTTTTTGGGGTAAGGCGCTATATAAGGGCCGAGGGAATGTATAGAACTGGGAGTCCGTGGCTACTCAGTGTTCCGGCGCTAGTGGGAGCCGGTCGAAATCACCCGGTTATAAATTGAATGTAGTTTTATAAACAGAATAGAAGTATGAAATAAAGGGATATTTCACAATAGCTGGAGTAGCCTATTTGACTCCTTTTGTTTTGGTTTGTTTAAATATTCTTATATTATTTTTTAACAACACATAATGCATATACATAAAGCACACTAAAACAATATTTTTTGTACATTTTTTGCTCTATGTTATTTAAAATATATCATATTCTTTAATACCGAATAATTAACCCGTATAAAATTGTTTGCGATGAGAATATGTTAAATTAAGTGTTAGATACTAGTGGTATCTATTGGCTCAGTAGACGTTCTATATACGTTTAAATAACCTACACGAGTTGTTCTACATGTCCTGCCTTTCCTTTCCTTTGCTAAACTATAAACAATATTTTGTAAAACACGACAGATGGCGTTAGAAAAGACAAAATAAAATAAACAAATCTACTAATTATTTAATATTTAAGAATTCTCTCTAGCTCACGTCGACATCTGTACTAGTCGTAAAACTGTATCACAGACACGACGCGAGCACGCACAAATTGAGTGGTTTGTTTCCTAGTTTATATTTCCTTTATATGATATTTATCTATCCTCATACATTATGGAATAGTAATAAAATTAACATACTATAAATTTGGTGATTAATTCGATTGATATTTATTTTTTTATAATTTATTGACACTCTTATTGTTGTTTAAAAACTGTTTTCTCTAGTAATAACCCTCTAATTGTAAGGGGTTTTAATGTAATCATATCGATATCTACATCGCGCTATAGACATTTTTCTGGAAAACGCTATATAAGGGCTGAAGGAATGTTTAGAGTCGGGAGGAGACTCGAGTCAGATACGCGGTTGCGAACAGACGTCTCCGTAAGCTCTCGCTGTTCTCTTGATCGCTGCGCCTTGCTGCGCCACCCTTTGTTCTTTTGTGTTTTTATTCGTTTCGTCGACAGTAATCCGTTTATTGCTGCCAGTTCGCGGTACAGAAATTAATTCTGTTAAATCCCAACCATATTGTTTGGGTATTGTGCTAAAGTTCTTATTCTCTCGGTGTTTAGTGTAATTTCCAAATATTGGTTAGTTATTGTGAATCAGTGCAGTGTTTATATTGCCGCCACTGTAATTTCGCCGGTCACAGGCCGCCATAAAAGGTAAAAATTTTAATTTTCATAAGCTTTTTATTACGGGCCAGGCCCCAGATATTGTTCATTGTTCTTTTTTGTTTTTATTTTATTTTTACACGGGATTGTTTGTCAAAACTCTCACCAGCCGCGCCCCCTGCCCTTCCGGCAGGGAGGTCTTAGCAAATTTTGAAAAATTTATATATAGTATTTTAGCCTAACAAGCCATTATATATGGCTTGGAGACTTGGTATCGAAGGGTTATCGATAAGATACCTGCGTAGCCTCGCGTAATCAGCCACTTGGACGCAAGAGGGGCCGGAATCATCGGGCTGACCTAACCGTAGAATGACCGGACGATGGTCCGAGAGAAGTTCGCTCACAACTCTTATGTCGCGAACAGGACGTGCGATTCCCTTGAGGAGGGCTACATCTAGTACGGACGGGCGAGTGTTGCTTTGAATAGCGTAGTGAGTTGGCTCAGAGGGAGCTACTACATCGAAAGAAAGCTCACTCTCAAGCTTTGCAAGAATAGTACCATTTCGAGAAGTGTATGAAGTATTATACATTTTGTGACCACTGTTAAGGTCGCCGGCTATAATGACCGAGTTACCTAGCGAAAAAAGAGTAGCGAGATCCTCTTTAGTGAGGCGTTTACTCGGGCTTAAATAAGCGGAGATTATGTAAATCGAGGGATGTTCTGACATCCCTATCCTACAAATCGAGACTTCCATGTTATCGAGTTTAGGAGGATCTATTGGAGTGCAATAGAGAGATTTTTTATAGTATATCATCGTACCTCCACCGCTGGTGTATGTACGATCATTTCTTACTATAGAGTAGTTTGCGATTCTCGGATCGCGCGTACTAGGTTTTAGAAATGTTTCTTGGGTAAGAAACTGGTGGTCTTGAAGATATTTGCGGCGATGCGTGCGCATGAGTCTTATCCGTCTGAGGATAATCGCTCCCGTCTTCGAGCCCTCCAGAGAGAGGTGAAAGCTCGCATGGGCGAAATCCGTAGCAGCAGGTGGGACGCTTTCTTAGGAGAGCTTCAACCGACTCAACTTGCCTACTGGAAGGTCATTAAGGCCTTGAAGGTTAACAATCACAATCCGATGCCCCCTCTAAGCAGAGGCCCCGGGATACCTCCCGCTTTTGACTGCGACGAAAAGGCGGAATGTCTTGCCGACTCGTTAGAAGCGCAGTGTTCTCCGAATCAAGGCTCAGACCCTACTCATATGAGCATGGTCGAGTTTTCAGAGAAATCAATTCCTGTTATCTCCTCCTGCGGCTGCGCTGGATCCCGTATCAACGGACAAAGTCCGGGCGGTGATCAAAAGCCTCAAGCTAAGGAAATTTTGAGGTTAGGTCTTCAGAGTTACCTAATGTAACGGAGTCTAATGAAAGTTTGTATTGCGGTGCAGTACAGAATATTGCAAGTGTTGAAAAGTCTGAGTGGATAGAAAATATAATGATAGAGGATCAAAACATTTATTAAATGTGATAACTTCTTTGCGAATGCAGTTATACATAATACTTCAAACAAAAAGGCCAATATAATTTTTAAGGAACCATTCATAGTAACAAAATTCAAAAACAAAGACTGTGGGGTAAACTTCGTTAAAGATGACATATTCCTGAAAGAAAAAATGAAGAAAATACGCCTTGATCATGTAAATCAGTAAGAGCAAAAATGTATATCAAAGCTCTGTTACGAATATAAAGACATATTTTATTGCGACAAGGTACCGTTATCATTCAC
Organism: Actias luna; assembly: GCA_039707435.1. Lineage (NCBI taxonomy): Eukaryota > Metazoa > Arthropoda > Insecta > Lepidoptera > Saturniidae > Actias > Actias luna. Next base: position 16,916,553 of record JAZHAC010000001.1, on the reverse strand, counting down.
TAATGAAATAAAACACAATATCAGGACGACCAATGAAAACCCGATCTATATTCAACCCTATCGTCTTCCCTCTTGCCAAAATGAAGAAATACAAAACCAAGTATAGAAATTGTTAGAAGATAATGTAATAGAGGAGTTATTTTCAACCTGAAACGCACCGGTACACTTGTTACGAAAAAAATGGAGGCATCAGAGGTAAGAAAATATAGAATGGTAATTGACTATCGACGCCTTAATGAAATCACGATCAATGATAAATCCCCGTTGCCGAACATATCGGATATGTTACATAAATCTCAACATTTCAGCACTATCGACTTGGCGAGCGGGATATTATTATAGAGGTCAATGAAGCGGATAGAACGAAAACAGCATTTACGATCCAACCAGGGCATTACGAGTCCAAAAAAATGCCTTTTGATTTAAAAACAGCACCCGCTACGTTCCAAAGAGCAGTGGATAGTGTATTGCAGGGCCTTCAAGGTATACCTTCCTCGATGATACCATAGTGCACTCTACCAGATTCCAGGAACTTGTTGATAAGCTTCAAAAAATATTTAATCGACTTAGGCAAACAAACCTAAAAATTACACTCGATAAATGCGAGACTTTTAAGGAAAGAAGTCCTAACCTTTTATAAGTTAGAGGCGATATTTTCATCACCATGATTTTTATTTTTTTATCACCGAAATTTCGTCCACCAGTCGTATTTTTTCATTCAGGCAACTTTTATGATTGTCAATAGACAGTTTGACAATGAAAGGTTTGAAAGTTGACATAAATGTTTCTTTCGTGGGAGCTCAGAGAAATTATAAAATGGTTTTTTTTTTCTTCGACGAGTTTCAAGCAGGGTTTATCGAGAAGGTCTGCGAATTTTATACGGTAATTTCTTTTATTTACTGTTTATGTGATTTTTTTTAGAAAAAATGTAAATATTTTCAAGTATTGGCAGTTTTGGGCAATCTTGATTTTTTGTGGTGGGTTGTATATTCCTTCTGCCTGTCTGCCTATACATTTTATGGTAGTTTGAATATTCCCTTTGTCTGTGTGGCGCTTGTTTGAATGTCGCTTGGCATGGCTTGCAATTATTTTTTTGCTTGATTTCAGAAATGAATCGGCACTTGAAAGATTTTTAAATAGAGGAAGTCCTTCAAGACATGTTTAGCTTACCCGACGACCCTGATAAATCGGAAGATAATTTAGAATCTGACGACGAATGCCTAAATTTTAGTAAAATTGGCCTTCAGCAAATTCTGGAAGATTTAGATGAACCTCATCCCGTAAATTTATTACTAGATAACATACTAATGCCTAAGTCCGTCGTCAGTTGATGAACATATTGATCGGACTTGTTCACTATTACGAATTCAGGAAGTTGATAACAATTTACCCAGCTCAGTACCACATTCCGATAATTTCAGTCCAATTCTTGATTCAAACAGAAGAATAACACGTCCTCGGCGAGTTACACCTATGCCCAGTACTTCTGATTTACGAAGACCAGTACGATCAGTACCAGTCCTACCTGTTATCGAAGATTCTGCTGATTCGGAGCAGTCAGATACTGAGGAGGTACTATGGAAAAAAAAACTTTTACTACAGATAGCAGACCAGATCCTTGTAGCTTTGACGAACTCCGAATGCAGCCAATCCAAGGGTTCAACAACAAAATAAGACCTATTGTTTATTTTGAAAAATAATTTACCTGGGGGAGCATATGATCTGATAGTATCTCAAACAAATTTGTATGCTCGACAACAAAACTTTAGATGGTGGACGCCCATAGATAAGAACGAACTAAAGGCATTTTTAGGCATACTTATTATCATGGGTTATCATATTCTACCGAGCATTGATCTGTATTGGTCATCAGATCCAGGTTTCCGAGTGGAAGAAATAGCTGCAACAATGCCTCTCAGAAGGTTGAAAAATATTATGCATTGTCTACATATTAATGACAACTCGTTGACCCCCGAGAAGTCTAGCCCAGATTACGACAAACTTTACAAGATCCGACCCCTTATAAATATTATCAATAACGCTTGCCAAATCAATCGCGGAAGTAAAATACCTATTGCAATAGAAACCAGAACTTGTAACTTTTTCCTTTCAGGTAGCGAGGAAGAGTCTGGCGACGAAAACGAAATTGCTCCGCCGTTTGTGTCTCGGGCGGCAAGAATTTACATGGAAGACGATGAGGAAATTGGAGAAGGCTCCATAAACATTAATTTAGAATGGCCTCCTCAACTGCGTCGACCACATATTAGTGCCTCGACGCCCGCCTCACCGACGCCCGCCTCACCGACACCTGCCTCACCGACTCCCATGGAGCCGAGCAACAAATTTAAATTTGACTAGAGAGCGTTTCCAATGCCTCAAATTGATCCTCATTTGAGGCGAGAACCGTTCTCGGAGATTAATACTGGCCCTACGGTCTCTTTCACGAATCCATATGAAGCATTTATTGCCATATGGGATCGTGAAATTATGGAGTTAATTGTCAGGGAGACCAACATTTACGCTCAGCAGCTTGCAACGACCATGCTCGAAAATGGGAGTTTCCATCCCAAAAGTAGGATTACTCGTTGGCAAGATACGAGTGTAAATGAACTTTACACGTATCTTGCCATCGTTCTGGCTATGGGGTTGGTAGTGAAAAGCCGCTTAGAGGAGTACTGGAGCGCAAATAATAATATTTTTAACACTCCTGGCTTCTCCACCTATATGCCATATGATAGATTTATACTCCTATCGAAATGCCTTCATTTTAACAATAATATTCACTGTAGTTCTGTTTTGCTTACACGGCCTCAGGCCAAAGTTTTTAAAATTAAGCCGTTAATTGACCATTTAAACACCAAATTTTCAGATGTATATATTTTATCCCAAAATGTGTCGCTAGATGAAAGCCTCACTATGTGGAAGGGTTGGCTTGACATAAACCAATTTATAAGAAACAAAGCAGCAACAGTTGGTGTTAAGTCTTACGAAGTGTGTGAGTCCAAGACTGGATATCTGTGGCGTTTTGAAGTGCACGCAGGCCATGAGACCTCGGCACTTCAAGATGATTCGGTCTCTGGAATAATACCATCTCTTGTACTCCGACTACTGAATGGTCTAGAGCATAAAGGACACACCATATGGATGGACAACTTCTACAACTCGCCAGCACTAGCTCGGGAACTGAAAGTCCGGGGATTCGACTGTGTAGGGACCCTCCGTACAAACCGCCAATTCATACCATCCGAATTGGCGAATATATCAAAAAATGACATGACTGTAGGTCAAGTAGTGGGTTGCACCTCGGGAGACGTGGATGTCATAGTGTGGAGGGATAAAACCCGCGTGGCTTTTATTTGTACATACCATGGCGTATCAAGTACCAGATGTGGAGAGACACTAAAACCAACTATCGTGCTGGATTACAACATTTGTATGGGTGGAGTCGACCGCAAAGACCAGAAACTTTCTATGTACCCCATAGAAAGGAAGCGGACCCAGGTCTGGTATAAAAAAAATTTCAGACGGCTCTTGAAGGCGAGTGTTCTAAATGCACACATTTTACTACCAAATCAATTATTGACGCACCGGCAATTCCGTAAGGCGTTGATAATTGATTTGTTATCAGCACACTGCACACGTACACCCACCTTAAAACCCATCACAACGGTGCATGCCCCGGCGCAGTACGACTTGATAAAGTCAGGAAAGACGGACCGATTAAAGCGCAAACGCACCATTTGCGGGAAACGGACCATCACGTACTGCAAAGCGTGCAACGTGGCAATGTGTCTTTTCACTTGCTACGAGCCGTACCATACGTCCAAGTAACACTTTACAGAACATTACCACTTGCTTACATACAAACACACACACGCACACACACACACACACACACACACCTGCACGCACACACACACACACAAACAGTAAATGGCGTTTTAGTATTTCGCTGCTTTGTATCGTATTTTTTTTATATTTTTTTGCAATTCCATATTTCACTTATAAATAGTCAAATAAGGGTAAAAAAAAGGAAATCATATTGATTGTTTTTATTGGAAAAAGTCGTATCCATACTATGTACGTCGCCTTCATGGAGCAAACATGCTCATTTTTCACTTATGTTTATGAACATGGTTTTTTAGAATTTTGTTCCAAACATATGGCTTTTTTCATTAGAACAAATGCCTAGTTTTATATAAATCTCGAATAATTAATTATTCTACCACTTGTAAGCACATATTCTGTACAATCTTAGTTTTAAGGAGACATTGTTTTTTGTACCACTTTTGAGTCTCATATTTGATACATTCATACTCTAGTTCTGTTTATTAAATAAACATGCCATAGTTTAAACTAGCTTGGCGATAAGCTTAAATTATTGTAAACAAAACACCTTTTGTCCCTGACGCCAAGAATGTATCAAAAACTAATGAAATATGAGACGCACTTATGTGACATTTGAAGAGGGTATTTTTTGTTCCAAAGTTTATAAACACGTGTAGTATAAAAAAAATGTATTGGAGCTTAAGCCATTTGGTTTTTATTTTATCAAATACTTAATGTTATACAATAAATATATACGTTTACATCCAGCAAGGCTTTTATTTTTTATTAATTGGAAAATAAAATAAAAAAAATTCGTAACCCATTTTATTTCTCATAGAACAGTTGCAAGGCAATTCAAAGTAAAGTGTAGTGTAAGAAATTAAAGAGAATAAACCTAATTGGAATATAAATCTAATTGGAATTTAGTATTATTCCAATTAGATTAAGAGAAAATCAGGTTTTTCTAAACCTATGCCCTAAAAATACCTTGTCTGTTGAAAGTCCGCTCACGGGACTTCACAGATCTAGATATTCTTCATTTAGACATGTCACAGTCGAGAGGTTAATACAACAAGAGGTAAAGAACGTTCACTTGACATTTGATAATTTTTTCTTTAATTATAAACTATATACTAGATTACTTGCACAAATAACGGAATTTATGCGACGAGAACAGTGCGCAGCCCCAGGGCGGAAATGCCTTTAATAATAAAAACTAAAACAATGCTGAAATTGTCGAAAGGACACTTCAAATGAAGAGTACGGGAAAACGTTGCATTTGTAGTTTCGCAGGACAGTAAAGAGGTACTTCTCATGATTAACGCGTTCCACCCTAAAATTGCTCAAACACATGTAACACGAACTGAGAAAGACGGCTCAAAAAAGAATGTACCTTGCCCACTTGTCGTAAAAGAATACAACAAGCGAATGCGTGGGGTTGATCATTTTGATCAGCTGAAAGGGACGTATTCAGTGGGCATGCGAAGTAACAGATGGTGTCTGCGACTTTTCTAGTTCCTCCTTGACACGAGCATAACTGATGCTTTTTTGTTGTACAAAAGCAATAAAAATTGTACGCTTTCCCATCTTAAATTTAGAGTCAGCTTAGCACGAGGATTGATTGGATGAATTGAATGAATTGAATGAGTGAATTGATTGACATTGATTGGATAGGTGGTTTTACCAACAGGAAGAGACGCTCGAGCGGCAGTATGCCATCTTATGTTATCATCGTTTAAGATCATTAGGAATGATTCATAAACAAGGAAATTGGATTCCGTACGAATTAAAGCCGAGAGATATTGAACGCCGATTATGCTTAAGTAAAATACTGCTAGATAGACATAAAAAAGGGTTTTTTATATCGTATCATAACTGGTGATGAGAAGTGGATATATTATAACAATTTAAAAAAGAAGAAAATCATGGGGATTACCTGTCCACGCGTCAAAATCAACAGCAAAACCGAATATTCACGGAAAAAAACTTATGCTGTGTATTTGGTGGGATCAGCTAGGTGTAGTGTATTATGAGTTGCTTAATCCGAGCGAAGCAATTACTGGAGCCCTCTATCGAACACAATTGATGAGATTGAGCCGAGCTCTGAAGGAAAAACGCCCTCAATACTATTCTAGATACGAAAAAATTATTCTCCTGCATGATAATGCTCGTCCACATGTTGCGGCTCCCGTGAAAAAGTATTTGGAAACAATTGATTGGGAAGTGTTATCCCACCCGCCGTATTCACCAGACATTGCACCGTCCGATTATCACCTGTTCCGGTCCATGGCACATGCTCTGTCAGCGCAGCGGTTCAGATCTTATGAGGATACCAAAAATTAGGTTGATTCGTGGATAGCCTCGAAAGACAAGGAGTTCTTCAGACGTGGGATTCGATTACTGCCTGAGAGATGGGGAAAAGTGGTTGCAAGTGATGGGCAATATTTTAAATAAATTTATATTACTATTCTTCTATAATAAATATTGAATTATTGATAAAAAAAACGGCGGAAACTTATTTGTACTCCTAATAGATTTTTGTACTACTATTTTTGTAATAAATAAAAAATATATTTTTGTAATAAATAAGAAAAACTTTATTTTTGTAATAAATATAAAAACTCGATTTTCGCAATGTTTTTTATTTGAAATACTACCAAAAAAAAATATTGTATATAATTACAGTAATAGAATAGGTCGGGCGCGTGAAAAGAGCATGCAATAGAGAAAAGAATCTGACCGGTAGAGGGAATATATTTCCTACCATAGAAATTATGGTATATATATATTTATATGTACATATGTTTTGACTTCTATTATATACCCTTAACCATTATCAATTTTATTTTTCCACTGTCCACTCCTTATGGCCGTTAAAGAGTTAATTAGGCCATACCATTACCAAAATTGGCCTTATACCCAATAACGATAAAATGAAAGCCGTTTTAGATTTTCCGCCACCGCGAACAGTCAATAAATCAAAAGTGTTCTTGGTTTGGTGGGCTACTACCGTAAATATAACAAAGATTTTATCAAATTAAAGCGTTTAAAAATGTAAAGTGTTGTTAACTAACGCTCCACTACAGTTCCCTGATTTCGCCAAACTTTTACGACGGATGCATCAATTTCGCGTTGGAAGCTGTCTATACCCAAGGAGTCTGTGGAAAATGCGTTAAACGCTTATTTTATTACTTTCGCCTTATATTGATCGGTATGATAAAACCGTTCGTTAAAGCTCTATGAAAAAAGAGTCATAGTTTTCAATACCTGTGTCAAAAATTCCCTAGATTATCTAATGCAAAAATAAAAGGAGTATACGATGGACAACAAATTAGATCTTTTTGATACAACAATAAATACACTGAACAAAAGCTTGGCAGGCATTTAAAGATGTTCTTAACATTTTTTTCCTAAAAATCTTAGTAATAATATATTTAAAAAATAAAACGAAATCCATGTAGAATATAATTAAAAAGGTTACAAAAGCAAATTCGAACAATAAAAATCAAAAACATAACCTTATTACACAGCATACTCAGAGTTCCCATGCGTGTTCACGCCAGACCTTTTGTTCTCGATCATGGTCTAAACAGAATCTTTATACAACCAATCTTTAAGCGACAAGTTCATAGAATGATTCAAAACCTACCAAATAAGCTATACTTGTGGAATAGACGATATCCCTCCGATACTGGTGAAAGCTTGTTGTAATGAGTTATGTCCTATAATAACTTAATTAACATATATTTTTTCTATGACTGCTGCTTATTGCGGACGCAACCCTTAACCAGCCGGCAGAACTAATGCCATCGTCAAGGTTTAGCAGTGGTATACCAACGTGTAGAGTATAGTTCCGAAAAATGAACAAAAAATAAAAACTGGCAACGCACCTGCGATTCCCCTGGAGTCCATGGGAGGCGGTGATCACTTACCATCAAGTGACACGCTTGCTCGATTGACGTATATACCATATTAAAAAAAAAACAGAGTACAGCTGATCCGATGCATTAAGTACTACTATAGTGAATGCTCATAATCTTAACAACGTTGGCCCAATGTTAAGTGAGGGCGAAACATCACGGTGATCAGTCGACAACATTTAGTTTTTAGAACATAATGGACAATCTTATTTTTACTTTAGACGACTAATACACCATTTTGTTTTACTAACTTAATTTATTAATTAAAACGGTAACACTGTGGAGCGGACCTGATGAATATAGACGTAGAGATAGAAAGGCCAAAGACTCGGTAAAAAGATGTGATACAATCGACAGCAGATAAAACACTTTGCATTATCTGAAGGAGGCATTTACCCGAAGAAAAATTTATTTCAAATAAAAGTTTATTTTATTTTATGTTAAAACTACCAGCAGCTTTACAAGTAGTGGAATAAACGGACTTTGATATTTATTTTTTATTAAATATATTGATTTTGATTAATCAAAAAGCATTTTGTTTTATAATCTACTTTAATTCTTTTATCATTACACTATTATCTCATGCCTGAAAATATATTTGAAGTTACGCAATTGAACTGCTTTTAAGGTAGTAGTCCGGTGCGATGGGTTAAAAAAAATAGTTTTTTTTTACATCTTTCGGAAAAACCACATTTTAAAAATATGCTCTTAAAGTTTCCAACCGAAATTTAGAATATTTCCAAAGGTATACAGCAAAAATAGAGAGCGCGCCGTAGAATGTACGAAAGTGTGTGGACACGTCAGCAGCAGCTGCTCTGACCGTTCCCTCTTTTATTGCCCTTCCAAAACCTGTATTGTTTAAAGATACACAGGTATACGTATTTAAGCAAACCTTTTCAATTGAAAAAGACGAAATATAAGAATTTTGTACAGTATACAAGAAATATTTTAGAGTATTTCATCAGTAACCATTTATTGCTCAACGAGTGCACATTGCTACAAGATGGGAAACAAACGTTTCATCCAAGGTCGACACGAGAATAAAGGAGGAAGAAGAAGATCATTTCAAGGAAATCATTTTACCGTATAAGCTGATACGAATTTTTGTGAGTACAAGTGCAAAAAAACTGAAAGATAACAACGGCTTTGAAGTAAACCATGATCCTAGTTTTTAGTACATTCTCAGAATGTCATTCTGATCAGTTTTGCTTTGGTGTTTAGTGCATTAGAATCGGTGTTAAAATGCAAACTTTGCAACAGTAATATCAAATTTTAGAAACATTCACCTAAAGGATTAGAATCCTAGAGGATCCTAGATCTTAGTGGATTAGGAGGATTAGGATCGCTCCGAAGCATATATTTACTGGTGAAAACATATTGGAAATTGCTACTTTTACGGCTGCCTGCATCTTTAATGAGGATTTTCTACCTGTACTTAAAATTATGGAGGTGATGGGCATCACAGTAGGTCAGACAGCCAGGGACTACGTAGACACTGTTTTCAATACACGGATTTTAAGGGCGGAGAAAACTGAAGAAGTCAACTGTAAAGAGGCCAGAACAAGAAACAGAAGGATTGCTCTATGCACCGGGCATAGCTGATTAAATAATTTAAGTATTATTTGTTGCCAAAATTGTAAACGCGATTTTCTCGAGACCATGTTTTTGAAATCACGGAGAAGCACTGACTCAAAACTATTCAACCGATTTGGCTAAAAATGTATGCAGTTATTCTACATACACATAGCTAAATACATAACTTTTATTTTTTAATTTTTTTTTTCTATATACATTTTATCAACGAATAAAATTATATATTGAGAATTATTTTTTCACAAGTCCGCCCTTTTTTATAAATATGTATATTATTGGTTAGTTCATTAGAATAAGGTCTACACAATAATAATATCTTTGATTTTTTTTATTTCAGATGACTACGGAAGACTGTGCTTCCCCGAAAGAGCTCACCATTCTTTAGAGGACTCCACATTGACATTTCAAATTGTAAATAAATTAATGTAAAATAAATTAATTTTTTTTTGTATCATTTAAAGTACTAAAATAAACATGTAAAAGTTAAAAAACGACCGCATATTATTTTCTTGTTAAAAAAAGGTCACGAAAAATCGTCGAAATTTCAGCCGTCACACTAGACTACTACCTTAGACCATAATGTGTTCAAACAACTACAATCAAACACTGGCCGACGCATATAAAAAAGCAGTATAAAACAAAAGAAAAAAATATAGTTACAAAGTATAGAGAGAACAAGTTGATTGAACTATTATATGTAGTAAAGAAATTGTGATCTTTCTCAATTCTTTTATCATTATATTTATGAATACAAATGAAACAAGCGTAAAAATTGTAAAATGTAAAATTGTAAAAATTGGTTACTAAGCATTAAATATTTTATTATAAAATAATTTATGTTTGTTTGTAACCATAAGTGACTCCAGAACACTTTACTCTATCGACCATTAGCGGCTAATTTTTGTTACCATTTTTATCCATCATAATTAAATCATATAAAAAGATGATCGACTATCCTGACTTTCCTCTACATTATTTTTACAATTTAAATCTTTACTACCATGTCAACAAATTATCTATTCACAAAATAAATTCAATTTCTGACACATTCCTTAATAAAAGAATGGAAATATTGGGAATTCTAGCAGTATACTAGTCCTCGGGTCTACAAATACATGTTTCATGTATAACTAATAAACCCGGTAAACATCCTGGCCTAGCCTCACTAGCCAAATAAATATATTTAATCGGAAGACTCAGAATTGAAGATTATAAGTTTTTTATATAAGATATTGTAAGAATGCATAAATGAAGAAAGTTCTTGATATCGATAATAGAGCCACATAGCAAGGCAACATAAGCCAAGAATCATTCGTAACCTCTTAACCCCAAAGGGAAATCACCAAAATCGATGAAGATCTTTAGGAGGAAAATTACAAATAAACGTAAATTGAATCTATGTATATAAGTAAAGTTAGACTATGAGTAAGTTACTATTTACATTCTTGGCCTTGGCAACAACAAATCATTAGGCGTCATCTAACATTTGCGGTAGAATTTTATTTCATAATAATATTTTTTTAATTTAAGCACAATCTACATAAATTGTTTATATAAGTTACGAAAAAAAAACTCCTGAAAAAACTAACTCGTGAACATTTTTGTGAGGCTATCCTCATAATTTACAACGTAGATTATCAAAAGTATAGTGTATCGAAGTATTTTCTTTCTTATACGCGTAAAAAGTACCATCTACATGCTAGTTTTGTAAAAAAACTGTTATAATATATTTCATCGTGGTTCACTTTCAATTCAGGATGATTACCATATAGGTGGGTTAAAATCGATTGCTGTTCCAAAGGACGTCGATGCTATCAGTAAAGTTAAACTTCATGTAGCATCTTTAATAATTCATATGACAATCGGAATATGACTCACGTGGCGACCGTCCTATTTTCTTAATGTAGTATGTTAGATACTGAACAATATAAAACCACTTGTTTGCCAGAAGTCTTCAGAAAATGAGGAAATCGATCAAACAGCTTGGGATCTTTCTCCATAATAACATTGAGAGCACACATACATTTACCTCAACTATGGAATATTTTACAACCAATACATCAAAAGCAATTTCTTAATGTGGGTAAATGCAATTACGCATATCCTCCCAGCCTGCCGGAACTGAAAGGGTTATATAGGGCTTGTCTGCAGCATTCAACATATTATGTGATCAATAACTTCTGACACACCCAGAAATAATTGATTCATTCAGAATAATGTTTAAAACTTAAACCAATTTTTAATTTACATATTTTTTGGTATTCAAAGCCAAAACTGCAAAAAGCAACCTTCATATTAGCATAATATTCAATTGATTCATGACATTTCTTAATATAGGTTCAAAGCTGGAAATCTTGTTCCTATGCATGATATAAATTGAGTAATTCATGTTGAAGATTGGGCTTACAGCAAAGTGTCGCACTGAAGTTGAGATTAACAGTTAATTAGCATCTCCTATTGCTCTGTTATATAGTACTTATTTAAATAAATGGCATTTAATTATACCATAATATATGGCTCAGTTTTAACAGTAAAATGTGATAATCTCACTCATTACATGGGGCTGAATCAAGTTTACAAATGCTGTTTCTACTGGAAATCTTAATAAATATTGAATACTAGCCGACCCAACAGAAATCCTGTCTTTACCATGAATATTGTTGATGCATTATAGTGACAGTTATGTACAATTAATATTGTCAATACCTTTTCTTAAATTTTGTATCGTGCACTTAACTTCCTTTCTTTTTTCTTACATAAGAACTTTCTCCAGACAGTAATTAACACAACAAAAAAAAAAATTAGGAAAATTGTTCCATCCGGTCACATATGGTGCAATGACTAAGGTAAATAGATATTCATTTTTGTATATATAGATAATAATCATGTTTAAAGCTGATTACAAAAGTGTTTTGTAACAATGAGTCCACCATCCTCACACAACATTTTTACTCAAATTTATATTCATAAACAAAAAAAGTTATTCTAGTCTGTCATTAAGTTTACTAAATAATAAAATCAATAAGTTCCTGCTCTAGAACTATTAACTAAATAAGGACAAATGCAATTTTGAGTTTCAACATCATTAACACATATGTAAAACAATTTAACTAGAATATATACCTCCATAGATGGCTTAATTGAAAACATAGTTCTACCTTAAAATGTAGGAAATTATTTCCTACATTTCATAATTACATAAACAGCTTAATAAAGAAATGTCTCACAATCCAAAATCTGACAACAACTAATCACAATTAGCCTTTTTTCAAATACATTTTTGTGTGTATAGCCTCATAAAAGGAAAAAAGTAAGCTTCTGCTAAAATGGTTATTCATTAGTGACTTTCAATATTTATGATATCATTTTAATACAACTCTTCTAGTAAAAAGAAATATGACAAGACAACAAACAGAACAAAATTTTTAAAGATCTTAAAATTACAAGTACTAATTTAAATATCACATATATTTATTATCAACAATAATCAAAAAAGTGCAGTGTGTAAATTATATCGACACATCATTGAATTATTTAAACAATATTTAATAACTAAATCCCTGATTGACTGATCGCTTATATGAAAACAAAATAATTACTTTAAATAGTTTTAGAGGATACTCATGACTTGAATAACATATCAATGTTTCACAATGAGCAGAATTGATTTAACAAATAATGACTTCCACTTGCAAGTCGTCTGTTTCACATATTACGTTGTATATGTACAGTGGGAAGCTTTCATTATGTTCAGTCTTTTATTGACCTACAAACCACATTGAAAGAACAAGAAAGTGGATAAAATGCAATTGCAAAAAAAAATACTTTGATGATACTCTCAAGGAAATTTCACAGTAGTATAAAACACAATAAAGTTTCAACTAAATCAGATGAACCATATGCAAATGAATTGAAAAAAAAACAATCATTTAAAGAAATGAATATTCTTCAAACATGGAAACTTACAATATCAAAATATGCAGTATCAATACATTTTGCTCTTAATTAATCAATTTCATTTTGTCTATACTGCACATCCCTGTTAAACTAAATTCTATCAATAGCAGGCAGGATTTTTGTTTTTTCTGTGTAGTTTTCTAAGTGCTAAAACTAAAGTAACAAACATTTTGACCAGAATCAACCGACAACAATAGAGATTAGCAGACCACAAGACGCAAGATAAACAATAAAGAACATAATAACCAATTAGTATCCCTGCAATAGTAAAAAGAGTAATCACAACAACAATGAAGACAGAAGGATGAGTTAAAATTCACGGCTGAATTAAGAGATGTCCTCTAACAAGATAAAAAAAGAAACATTTCAAATTAAAAGGGCTATATTATATAATTAAATTTATATTGTAAATTCATCAAAATAAATATAACTAAAATAAGGATATTATGAGAAGAAGCTTGAACAAGTTATAAAGCTTTCGTTAACTTATTTTTCTTAAAAGAGCCATTTATGGAGCCATTAATACAATATTTTTCATACACCAACTATTACCTAACATCCTAAAAAGGTCACGATTGAATATTGAATATTTTTGTATGTATATATAGTATTTATATCTAAAACTAAATAATGAAATATGTTGTGCCAAACCGTCTATAATTTTCAAATTGTAATCTGTATTCACTTTACGATGGTGTATTCTGTACTATGTATGTGTATTCTATACGCAGAATTAAAAAAGGTTCAATTGTAAAACTTTCAAAAACTATGCATACTTTTCATTATTTACATACTTAATTCACATAAGGTAATAAAAATTTCAGAGAACTAAAACTCCCAAGATACCCCAAGTTTCAAAAGTTTCAACCGACGCCATTACAATAACGATTTAAAAGATATCATAAAATGTAAGTTTTGACAAAGTCGCTAAATCTTTAGCACAAACAAAAATAGATTTGATAGAACCTTAAATATCTGTTCTTCAATTACGACTACAAATAATTAATACAGTGTTAACGAATTTCAAAGCCACAACACGACACTTCGAAACTTTTAAAACTATTATTTTTTGGTATCGTTATTTTATTTTCTATGGAAAAGGCAAAGGTACAAAAACCATGCTGCCAAATCCAATGTAAAACAATGCATTAAAAATATATCCTACGTTTTATTCCCTTTTTTCGCAAAGTACTGTATCGCGAGAAGCCAAAATTAATTACATTTTATATTACATATGTTTGATATTAGTCATGATTAGTTTTTACTGATATCTGGTAATCATGAAGATATATGGATAGAAATATAAAGTAATATATAAGTATAACAAAAATTGGAAAAATGATATATTGTACATAGATTATACGGCTTTCTTTTGTATTTTCTTTATTTTTATTATTATTATTATTTTGTTTTTTTTTTGTCAATATATTGTCTTCATAATAATGAGCATCGATTCAAAAAGGTTATATATATATGTTTTTAGAAAAAACAACAATCAAAAACAAACAAGAGCCTTAAATGAGAGTCAAAGCCAACAGATACGATTATGTTTATTTGTTATAGTGCTTATATCAGAGTATCTAAGCTACAAACTTGACTCTAATAATAAAAGTCGTTATTATTAACTGATCGGATAACATTTCGCGTCACTCTCCAAATTTTAATCAACAGAGATATAAATTACTAGTTTCTACACAGAATTCAAATATACAAAACATATTTAATATAGAATTTAAATACCTAAATTAAAAAAAAATATACATATATTTACTTGAACTGTGTCCAATATACTATTTTTAATGGATTGCCTACTAACTTTGATCTTTAATTTTAATTTTAAAAGTTACGAATGAATTGGCCCTTCTTTACCCCCTACATCTCTGATAGCGAGGCTCAATTTATTAATTGAATAAAACGAATACTAAAAATTTATTGTGCCATTGTGAGTGGGATGAATCCAACAAATCACAAATAATTAAAATCGATTCAGCCATTCTTGAGTTATAAATGGTGTAAATAACTGACTTTGTTGTATATATATAGATATTCAAAGTAATTCAACATGCCGATGGAGATATTAAGTAAAAAATTCTAGAACGTATTCGTTTGAGCCAAACTAAACTATAAATGGTACCATTGCTGCGAAAACTTATGCGAACTCTTATCGATGTCTTTTGTACGACCACTCGGTCTACGATCTCAAAGCACAACGCGAACAGTCTTAATGCCAAAACGCACCCTTCCTTAATCCCACAAGTGACGAGAATCAATTCAAACTGATGAGTGTTGGCTATTACACCACACTTCATGCTCTCATCTAAAATCTTCAATATTCTCCTAATCAGAGACTTCTTTTAGTCTATTTAATAGTACTTTAGCAAATACTTTTACTTGTACTGATTATGATGAAATGGCACAGTAAGAATCATAATTGAACGGTCATCTTTCTTCTTACTTACAGCGTAAACCACTAAAGATTTTAAATTTGTGCCATTATGATAATAAGGAATGAAAAATGGAGTAAAAAGAACTAAACAACTTTACTGCTAATTAAAGAATTGGCTGTATGGATTTATTTCTTCGCCTACCTTAATGGATGAATGTATATTATGTCTATGCTCAAACAACTTAATGGTCTCTGGCTCAAACCCTCATTAACGATGCCATGATTATAAATTCAGTATTTTACTGTATTTTGAACAAAACTTGGTAACATTACTAGGATTATGAATTGTTAAAATTAGACAAAATATGCACTACTGATTTTATTCCTACTGAATATGTTTATACAATCTATTGCGACTACAGAGTTCGTGGTAAAAATCATGATAAGATCTCGTTTCTAGTTGCAAAAAGTAACGATATATATAAAAGCAACCTGCTTTAACTAAAATACTAGTTTTTATTTTCGTATTAGAGTTTTAGTCAACATGTCTTCATATTTAAAATTTACTGACAACTAAAAAATGAAATAAAGGAAAAAGAAAACAGATGTTATATTCTAATAATTACCCGTTATGAACTTTCATTTCGTATTTAGAAACTTCATCTACTCTTTTTCTTTTTTAATCTTGGCAACTCAGTCGTCTTCCGTGTCTAGTACAGCCATTTTCAAGTGATTTGGCTTGGTAATTTTGGGCGGTTGACGAAAATAGTCGGGTAAATGTTGAAGTGAATATGGGCAATAGATAAAATGAGTAATCTACAAAGATAATTTAGAAATGTCACTTATTATCTATATAATAGATAGTAATATACATTTTATTATTAAGAGATAGGATAACAAAAGAAGAATATCCTTATAGAAACTATCATAAAATGTTAAAGAATAATAAAGAGATCAGTCAAGAAGAATTGCATAATATTAGCCTCTTCCAGACCACACTCAGAGATAGATGTATTTCTAATTCTTAATTTGTTCAGGTGTACTGACGAAGAACAGTGGCCAAGCCTTAGCCACGAAATAATAGTTGTAATTTTCTTAGTTAATCTTCATTTCAAGAAACACGATCTTAGAGCAATTTTAGGTTTTTGGTTTTTCAAAAATCGACCTTTATTTAATTGATTCCAGTCCAAATTCCATTTGTCAACCAGTTCTTGCCAAAAAAAAAAGAAACTAAATTCGCTCTATATAAAAATTATTTTTCATTATTCTGGATAGCCCAATTTAAAGATTCCCGCCGAAAAAAAAACGAAGAATCTACATCATTGCTCGGGTAGCAACAATGTTAAGTAGGGATGCCGATTCTTTTTATTAAAGATTGATTCTTGGTTTCGATAGGGATCACAATCAAATTATAATATTTACAAAAAATGAATATTAAAAGAACGATTGTCAGTAATGTTTTTCTTTTCGATTCGCTTTTCGTGCTATATTTTTAATATGAAACTAATCATAGAAGACAAAAAGAAAATCACAATAATTGATATCAACAGTTAGCAAAAAGATATTTTACCATTCTTATACTAAAAGTTATGTTCATAATAAGTGCGCCATGAAGATACAAGAAAACATTTATTGCAGAAATTTATTGCTTATATAAAACTGTGTCGAAATTGTATAGTTTAGTCAGTTTCCCAATGCGAAAAGACTGAGAGCCTGTTCAGTCTATTAGGATCCAAGGGGCTCCACTTATCAATTGCGATGGTTCGAAGTTTTTTTTTTAAGGAAACAGCAAAGTTATCTAAGACACTCTAGTTAGTTTATAATTAAGAATGTAGTTATTTAAAAAGGTGATGACTATCTTGATGAAATTGTCTACGGAGTTTTTGTAGTAACTAATACACCATGTTCCGAATAGTTATTTATAATTTGCTTCACTTATGCGCTTTGGCCAAGCTATATCACATAAAATATCACAAATATTACACAAAAGTTTGGAAAATTTCAAAGTGAACGCTTCATACCAATCAATTATTTTTTAACATATAATAAGCCATACCATTAATTTTTTTTATTAATCATTTATTATTTCATTAATGATTGTTTTAATTATTCTATAGTTTGTAAGTATGATTTATTACTTGATATAGAAATCCCTTAGATAGTTTTACTTAGAGAATTTCCATGATATTGAAATAACCTAACCTAACCTCTTTATTATGAAATAACGTTCGATTTGGCTGTATGGTTTCGGTATCTCCAATTTTCAATTCAAATTATCAAATTTCCTTATTTTTGTCTTTTTCACGTAAAAAATGACAATACGAAAAACTTGTAAATATAAAATGCAATAAATTCAAAAATGAAACTTACTAAAAACCATTTTATTATTAAACTACGGATACTAAGGTACGGGCCGTTCTAGTAATACGTAACACAATTTGAGGGAGCGAGGGGACATTGTAAATCGTTACATGGGTAGGAGAGGACTTCTAACAAACGCGTTACCAATATTGTTTTTTATTTAATTATAAAACAAGCCAATTTCGCATGTTGTTTTATTTACGGAGAATCCTTCGACTTTTTCTAATCGCATTTCCAGAGGTTAAGATAAACAAGTTATTTATTTTGAGAGTTTATTAGTAAAAGACGGTAAAAGATAATTATTACTTTTAGGTAAAAATGCTCATTTGGGTGTTACGTAACACTTGAGCAAGTGGGAGAGGGGTACACAAAATTGTTACGGCGTGTTAAGTTCAATAATCTCCAAAAATTGCGTTACGTAATACTTGAAGGCCCCCTAACTGATATGAAATAAGTAACTGGTTGATGTTATTCTATGGCATAGTACAACTTGAATAGGGTTAACAAAAAAACAATGAAACGAAACCAGATCTCGATAAATCAATTTTTTCGGGAGTTATTGTGACCATTCCGTATAACAAAATCCGGATGTCCACATAATTTCTGTTTTAGACGGATTTTTTTAAAGTAACACGATAAAATATTATAATTTTATAAAGTATGATATAAAATATTTGAAGTGTTTTGGTGCAATACATCTACTCATATTATCGTTATAAATGCAAAGTGATTGTGGTAGAGGCAGTTTTTATAGCAAAAAATTATTTGTATATGACGTGTCGAGAGTAAAACATAATAAGGCCAAATAACTAAGTACATGAATAAAAATAAAATGCTAACAAGACAGATCAAGATCCTACGAAAACTTCCTGAAGTGTAGTTTTTTTTGTATTGTTTTATTCTTTCAATTGAGAAAGAAAACGGCAATGGTATCTAGACCATGCAGCCAATTCAGATGTTAGTTTTTGATTTATTAGGTACTAATTAGTATTTTTATACATGTGTTTTGGTAATACATTCAGATAATTGTAATAATGTGTTATGAAAAGAGATAAGAATCAAACCCTATTTTTTAAGGATTAAATATCAAATCGATATTAAAACATCAATTCTTATTTTGATCTAGCTCCGATCGTCATCCCTATTGTTAAGTATTTTTGAAAAATACATGTTTTGAACATGCTTTTGCTTAAAAGTATGAACAAATTAACTCGTACTGTTTTACTGTATTATAAAAGTCCTTGGGTAAAAAGTAACGTTCTTAGTCCTACAAGATTTAAGGCTGACATAGCGGCTGCTTTCAGGCCGAGCAAAATTAAAGCAAAGAAAAATGAACCTCTTGAAATTTACAAATGGATATTGCTGGTGAGATATATAATTTTATTTATGAACCACGGCTCCATATTTCTCTTGACATATATTATTATATGTGGTGGCTGAATACTTCAAAAAGTTGACTAATAAGATTTGTTTTATAAATAATTGATATGTGCCAACAACACTTAAATAAATTACTATACATTCTTCAGTGGAATTGTAGGAGCATATTATGAAAACGAACTGTTTTATATTACTTGATTAATAGGTATAAACCACCCATTTTAGGTCTATATGAGATTTGGTTGAAACCAGGTACATTATTTAAAAATTAATTCTGTGAGATAAAAGAGATTATAGTTTCGCAGGTTCTGCTCATCTTATTAGAATATTTTATTCAAATCTTTATCACTGCCATATATCAATAAAGGAAAATTAAATGCAGTGGCAATTGTGATTGATTATATTCCATTTATTTCTATTTATATTCCCCATAAAGATGTTTCAGTAATTCCTAAACTTAAGTGTATTATTAATTCTATTCCTTCTCGAGGTTTTATTTTAGGTGACTTTAATGCGCATCACTTCGAGTGTGGTCCTCGTAATGATGATAGGTTAGAAATTGGACGAGCTGGTTTATTAGATATGTCTTAAATGATGGCTCTGAGATTGTCACAGAATACCCCTACAAGTCAGGTATTCCAGGGCAATTTAAAAGTACTTTAAATGTTTCTCTTTGTTCTTCATCCATTTCTTCTTGTTTAATGTGGAAGTTCCTTGAGTTATATGGTAGTGATCACTTTCCAATAATTATTTCAAAGTCTATCTTAGCCTCTTGTTTAACTCCACTACCCCTGTTACTGAATTATAAACTTAACAAACTGTGATGGGGAATTCCCAGTTTGGTTCAATTTGAGATAATAAAATTACATCACAACCTGAAGATTTTTTACATTATATAGAGCAATCATACAATAAACCTTAATATTAATTGGACATTAACAGCTGATGAAATTTTTCTTGTGAAAATATCTCTAGTAATAATATTCTGTCTCCACCTTGGTGGGACAAGGAATATACTCAGGTAATTCATAAATGAAATATGTCTGAAAAAGATTGCAACTTGGTATTGGATTTAAATTATTTTCTACAATACAAACATACTATAGCAGAAAGTAAAAGACTTTTAAAAAAGAAAAAATGCAATAGCTGGTGTTTTTGGATGCTGAGCTGGGCAGATCCTAAATATGAAATAAATATTTAAACTGTATATTGATCTTAGTCTTTCATTCTTTTCTCTGATCAATGCTATATTTGCTCACTAAAATTTTAATCAACTAAAACCCTACCAATAATGTACATTTATGTAAGTATTCATATAATTCACCTTGAACCTACGAGTTATTAACACAGTAATATTCAAATTATTGAAATGTTTGTGTCATTTTTTGTTATGCTTTAAGTTGATTCCTGTGAGCTCATTTGGATTGGGCTCATGGCAAGTATACCGTTTACAATGGAAAATGGAACTTATTGATAGAATGCAAGCAAAATCAAAGGCAGTACCAGTAGAAATGCCCAAAGAGTGAGTATTTAGTCCGTAGTCAGCAAAAGTATCAATGTTAGCAATCTTTACCTGATTGTATTTCGACTAAGTTTTAAGTAGAATTGATAAATTTTTCCAACAATTAGGTTTTTCATGATTATATATATATAAATATATAAATCTGTTTCAAAATATGCAAATAATTGCAACTGAATTTATTTTATTACTGAAATGAATATGTGTTACAAGTATGTATATATAATACTAAATATTATTCATTAATCTTTTAGAAGTCAAGTTATAATCTTGTTTAAACTAGTATTAATTATAACAGTGAAATAGTTTATAAAATGGACTATGATAGTTTTACAGATTTGGACAAAATGGAATACTCTCCTGTCAAAGTTAGAGGACAATTTTTACATGAAAAGGAAATACTTATAGGCCCAAGAGCTTTGATTGAAGAGGATTCCTCTATTAACAGAGTTGGATCACTTGTGTCTGACCCAAAAAGGAATCAAGGTTGGCTGGTTGTGACACCATTTAAACTAAAAGAATCTGGGTAATCATGTAATTATATTGTATATTTTATTTATTTTTTATTAAAAAGTACGTTCAATTATTGCAATATGACATTCCTTAAAATTAAATATACATATAAAGTTTCAAGCACAAATTTAACCTTAATTATAGGTGAGTATGACACATATTCATTGTGTGAGCAACACATACATAGTATAATTTTACAACAAAAAAAAATGAATATTAAACAAACCAGACTTAATTATGTGAAATTAAAATGAATTAATAAAAATGAGTGGAATTGAGATTAAAATTGTATAACAAATATAAAACAACTTCTTCAAACAGTTGGACTTAAAAGTGTTTAAGGTATTACTGAATTCATCAAAATCTGTTTTTTAAATAATGTGTTAGCGTTCTATTTATAGGAGAATAAAGCCCTAAATTAGTTTGATAACCAATTCACCAATCATACATGGTTTCTACCTTTCATGTATGTTTCAAATGGGAAAGATACACTGTTGTATCTAAAGTCATCTCACATGGCACATGGTATTGAATGACTTAAGCATTATCAGATATTTACCTACATATTAGATATCTAAATTTGTATATATCAGCTAATTATTAATTATAATTAATGGTTGGCTTCAAATTATAAGGCCTTCTATGAAACTATGCCCCTAAATTTATTCATTTTTGCTTCACTACTGTAGGTCTCATACTGTGCATACATATATTCTAGCCTGAAGGTTGAGAATAGCTATAGTTAGGTATATGGTCTTATGTAAAGTTAATTACAAAACTTTTGGACTGTATCCTTAGAGATTTAGAACATTCCTTCTTTATCTTTCTGGGTACTATGTCAAAGTATATGATTAACCAAATAAATCATTTCAAGGTAAACAACAAATAAAATTTTGACGTAATTTTATTTTTCTAATATTACATATTTGATATATATATATTTTTATTTATAGTAATCATATATGTTATTGTTCACTTACATAATAGAGATATTTTTATTATATTTTAAACATAATATTATTAAGTACATTTTACTTGGTAGAGAGGTTATACTTATCAACCGTGGATGGATTCATCAAAATCTACGGCCAAAAGAGAAAAGAGAACCATCATATGTAAAGGGTGAAGTTGAACTTGTGGGTGTTGTTAGACTTACAGAGAAGCGAGCGCCTTTTATGCCGAAAAATCACCCAGAGAAAGGTTCCTGGTTTTATAGGTTAGTTGTGTATTATAAATATAAAACATTTATTTGAAAATATTTAAATTTGTTCAACTATGCTAGATTCAAGCTATTTTAAATTAATATATTGCTACAATATTACAGAGATCTTGAACAAATGAGCGAGTGCATTGGTTGTGCACCAGTTTGGTTAGATGCAAAAGGTATACCGGATCCACCTGAAGGATGGCCAATTCCTAATCAAACGAGAGTTACTTTGAGGAACGAGCATTTCTCCTATATTGTAACTTGGTATTCTCTGTCAGTATTAACGGGAATCATGTGGCACCGATATTTCTTGAGGAAATTGCCTTTATTATAAGTATTACTTTAACAGAATTATATAATGCATAATTATGTATTTAAATTTATATAAAGTTATCTTTTAGTATTAGAATAATGCAGTTTATCCAACATGTGTATTTGTAAAATATTCTGAATAAAAAAATTGCTAATAGCAAACTAGTTTATTCTGTTTTCCAACAGGTTCATTATTTTACAGAGAACCTTAATCTATATCATCTTAATTGAAACTATCTCCTTTAAGTTTGTTTTACTCAGAGGAATTAATGAAATGTACTAGATATTTTTTAATGCAAATTTTTTATTTTATCATAAATCATTGTCTTAGTAACTAATATAATAAAAGGCATCCAATAATTACATGAGGTGATTTTGGCGATTTTTTGATGCTGCTTCCCTATAGTGAGAATCGATAATCTATTGTGTCAATCGAACGTGATCCTTGTTCTAAATAGATTAAATAAAAAAAAAATTGTTCTTTGAGGCAAAGATTTCTTCTGAAAACACGTTTAACGATTTTACGTTACATAATTTTTTTTAATATTTGCAAAGGCAAACTATAAACCTCACGTCGTTTTTTGTGCAATTTCAACAAAAACAATTAATGTAAAAAACTGTGCCCTATTCAATTTTATTGTTAAGAATGAGATTAGCGGCCCTGAGAAGCTGCGAGCTCAGAAGTAAACTAACATTATTAACAAAAATTATATAAATTTTGTAAAAGGATTTAAACTCAAATAAAGCATACTGGAAATAGATTTGACGGTGTTAAAAATGTCAAATATGCATTTAAAAAAAAAGTAAAATCGGTATTTACAATCGATTTTCACTTGAATAAAATCGCTAATGATTTATTACTTAATTTAACTTTTATCCGTACATGGTGTAACTCCTCCAGAAGACAAATTATTCTCTGAATGATAATAAATATAATTAATCTAAGCATACAATTCTATGTATGAAAACCAGTCACTATATAGTAGATTTTTATTTATTACTTTCTCTCCTAAACATGTTTTATATAATATTCAATACAAATTTCTATCTATTTTGATTATACATATTTTATTATCTTCGTTTCTTCTACTTTTAACATTATTACTTAGAACACGAAGGGACAAATAAAAAGCAATTTTAAAAGTGAGATCTTTAATAATAATATAGTCAATTGTAATAAAGTTTCATAATAAAACAAGCATGTAAAATATACATAGATTTCATGAGATTCTTTGCAAAGGTGGATGCCGAGTTTCTTTACTAAGAGAATGCAGTATATTCTTTTAGATTAGATCTTAAAACGGCGTATTATTAAGAAGACTGAGCAACAAACACAAATACAATATGCATTAATTGTTATACCTTTATTAATAAATCTATAGTTAAGTTTGATAATTGAGTTTATTATCATAATGTTTGGAATTAACACAGAAATGATTAATCGAGTTTTTTGAAATCTTGTATCTTGTAGGTTATTTGCATCCGCCTTTGAAAAGGCACTCCTTTGTTTAAAAAAACATCGTCGTATGATTAAAAGAAATAAAAATATACAATTGTAAAAATGTGACCGACTTATATGAGCCATCATCTGTTATGGTTATAAGGAACGGTGTTTTAAAGTTTTTTTTTTGTATTATTGTTTCATATATTCTTTGTCGTTCAGCACTAAGGTCGATGGAAGCTGATTAAATATACCAATGGAGTTTCTTTTTCCACAAACTATTGATACATTCAATTCAACGGTTCATATAGTTCTGGTAGCCACAATGAAGTTAATTTACAGGTATAAAATAGTCCCAAATGAATACACTAACAGTATTCTGCTAGTGCACTCGTTTTACCTTTAAGCCACACACACCTTTAAGTGATGTAGTGGAACCAAAACAAATGATGTTTTACACGCATTAAATACGAATAAGAAAGTTAGTTTTAGCAACTAATTAAAATATACAGGTACTAAGTTCATTTTTGTTTAACGCCTAAAAGCTTTAGATAAAATAAAAGATTTTTAAAATTATTTGCTGTCTAAATTAAGGGGATCAGCGACTAGAGGCACTGCCTAGTAGATCTTTAAAACACAACTAAACCTAAATGCGCCTTTACTTCGATGATCTGCATGACGACAGACAAACAACATGATTTATTAATACATAAAATTAATCCATAATAATGAATTATTCGTTCCAAAGTTATAAACACTCTACATAGTATAAATAATTAAAAGCTTCATTATTTGAAGTTACTCAATAATTTTAGTTTATAATCTAACGATTGATTATAACATAAAAGTACTAGTTGTACATTTTTAAGACATTTTCAATGTCACAATTCAAAAGAACTTTTTTTTGTTATTTAATAAAATTTCGACCGCCTCCCCGCGATATGGGACCACAAAGCAAACGGGTATATCTCAAATGAAATGTACAAATGTAAATAAATATTTACAAAGGAAATTTGTAAAGTGAAATCCGCATATGACAGGGAGACGAAGCGCGCGGAAGAACCTCACAGAGTTCGACAAACGTCGAGAATTTAGAATAGTATAATCCAATTTTGTAGCTCCGCTTGATCGTTTAATACCAATTGGTTTATAAATTCATAGAGATGATAATAATATAAGTTAAACTTAGGTAATGTTTTGTTAGCATTTTTTTTTATGTTATTTGCTAACTTTACATAAACTAAAACAATATCAAAAGAAAATTCAAGCGGGCAAGTCAAAATTCGACACGTGTATTTGCGGTACGTGTGTCGGGTCTATCTTAGGTTCGGTCTTATAGTCGACTAGACCTAACTCTTTTAGTCTCCATTCCCACGCCATGGTCTGGACTGCGTGTAAAGTCTGGGCTTCCGTGTGCTGACGACGAAGCATCCCCTCCTGGTTATTGTAATGTTTTATTATCATTATAAACACATTACATATACAGTATACTATATATCTCAACCGGTTTAGGTGTAACGTCCACCAACTTGGGCCGTAGCGTCACATAAGAACAGGTGAGATTATGGCCGTAACGCTAAACCTTGACTATAAAAAAAATGGCGAAAGCCTTCCTCGAGCTTAATTACAAAAATAATTTTTGATCTTTGACTGGTAGTTCCTAAGTTCCGCGTTCAAACAAAAAAACAAACAAACTTTTTTGGTTTACAATATAAATATAAATTTAATACATTACATATTTCCCAAGCAATTTTCTCACATCTATACTAAGAGTATAATGCGAAAAAGTTTGTTTCAACGTGATAATCCTAGGAACTATTAGTCGATTGCAAAAATAAAAATTGTAGAAAAAAACAATTCGACTAGAACTTCCTTACAACTTTTACACAAAATTTGAAATAGTGAATATTGCACGCTGTATCGTTTACCCAGCATAGTTTTCCCCCAGAATTATGAAATAGGCTCTTCAAAGAGGGATTAAAATACGGTCTCCAAGGTTAGAAACACTACTGTAGTACCTCTGACGTTCCGGCTGTCTATAGTGGTAACCACTAAAAATTAGATGGGCTGTCATAGTTTTGTCTGCCCATGAGCATAATATATATCTATATATATACATATATATATATAGACTAATAAGCAAAATAAATATATAAAACAAAATGGCCAATGTTTTTACAACAGACTAAAAAGTATAAAATAAAAGATAGGAAACGAAAAACATGGGACACATACAATACAATATATATATATATATATTCTACTATTCAGGTTTATATGAATGAAATATAGCTATATTCAAATGTACAACTGATCGAGAAGTAAATTATAAATCGATTATAAAATTCCACCCGGACAGACATACAAGCAAGCGAGTTGATAGAAAAAAAAAAAAAAAAAATCCGACTCAGGGTTATGAAAAATCACCTTGATTTTCTCCCATTTATCATCGACCTCTTGCAGCCAGGAGTTAATCTGTCTGCCGTTGCACCGCGAGCGCTGGGCGTTACGTTTCTCCTCCTGGTCGGGGGCCAACACGTTGTACACCTCCCTGTCACGTAGTATCGTACACGCCGAGTAAGGTAGGGACTGTCGATGAAACAAACAATTCTTATTTTAATCGCTAGGTTCGATCCTCCGGACAGGAGCCCTCGAGTGACTCTGCTCGCGCGATACAGTGACACTCTACATCACTGAGATCACATCAACACACCGCATACCATTCGTGCACACTCACACGTTAAGTACACGGGTTCTGTAAGGGACTACCCTCGCGGCCATTGAGCTGCTTACCTGGTAAGGTCGTAGTTGGTATCACGAATTTAGTAATAAAGAACCTGTTGGTTAGTCAGGATCATGAATCTTTTTCATTTACCGGCAGCAGTCCTAGCCGAGGTTCTGCCGTCCTGGCACCCTTGTGCCTGCTGCCTCGGGGCTGAGTGCCCTCAGCACTCGCCCCCAAAAGTCCGGTGAAGCTGTCAAAGCCCTTGGGGCTAACAGCGTAAGTCAGGTCCAAAAAAAAAAAAAAAAAAAATTTAATTGCTACACTCTAACTATTAGGTGGTTTTACAAGTATTTTCAAGCGATGACAACTCTATCCGGGTTGGAATGCGTCTACAACGAGATTGAGCTTTCGACGAAGGAAAAGATCGTGATAAAACTATAGCATAGTGTTAGGGTTATTTCTAAGGTCTGCCAGGCAACCAATCTCGAGTTGAAAATCTGCCACAAAATAACTTTTCACAGCCAGGCCCTATGTTAAGCTACGTGTGTCCACCATTTTGGGCAACATCGTCACTTAACATCACGTGAGATTGTGACCATATCGCTAAACCTAATAACTATTAAAAAAAAGTCAAAAAATAAGCAAAGCTCTTTGCTTAGCTTCATATGCTTACATAAACATTGTTTTGCGATTTTTTTATAGTTGGTTATAGCCATGTTCTATAAAATATGGTGTACTTACTTTATAATACACAAATCATGGACAGAAGTAGATTTGTCTTTACACCCCCTCAATTGCACTGTGCCGGATTCGAACCCATTCGTGCAGTAATGTTACAAGATAGTATGTCATATATATCTATGGTTAATATACCTGGTTCGCAACAGCACGTTCAGCACGGCCGTGGACTCTTAG
Organism: Actias luna; assembly: GCA_039707435.1. Lineage (NCBI taxonomy): Eukaryota > Metazoa > Arthropoda > Insecta > Lepidoptera > Saturniidae > Actias > Actias luna. The sequence goes on along the minus strand of JAZHAC010000001.1, from coordinate 16,888,496 downwards.
TATCTCTTGTTCAACGGCCAACACCAACTTCTCCTTTTCGACTAAATGTTGAATACGTAACCGGTGCCTGTCGAACAAAATTTATATAATATTAGAGGATAATGTGTAACCGCATCACCATATACATATACTATGATCACTAAGTGATCGCAGCGGACACAGTTAATCTACCATCAAAAATCTATAGGAGTGTTCCGGCTGGCGTCACTTGAGAACCAGTCCCTCCACTGTTAGACTCATTGTGTCCACCATCTCGGGCCACATTGTCACTTAACATCAGATGAGATTATAGCCAAGGCGTTAAACCTGTCCCGTTTAGTACAAAAACAAAAATAAACACGCGTTTGAAACGAGTTTTACTAAACAATGTCTAAAATTTAAAACCTCGTTGAACTCGCGTTGATAATACTTTAATACATAAGCGAGTTTTAACGGTGTTTAGCTAAACATCTGGTTAAAGTTTTTTATTCAGACAACTTTGAAAAGCAGTCATTATATTCAATCTCATCATTCATAAACGTTCCATTACATACAGATGTTATGCAAAGAAATTGAAATTATGGACATTGTTTTTGGTTAAATCTTCATTTTGAAAAATAATTTATCAAAGTGGAATATTCAGTTTTATAAATATAATATTTTCATCAAGAGAAAGTGGTAATTCTTAAAACAATTAGATAATTTATAAATTTTATTTACTAAGTCAATGTGAGTGAAGTGTAACACAGTATAACCTTAAATTTACACTACCAACCAGTTTAGTATATAGAATATAGTATATTATCTGTACTGCCAATTGTCTGATAGTAATCAATCTGATAATTGTGATATCTGAAATTTGTATAGTGGTATTACAAAAAATTAATGACTATATCATAATGGAAAAATAAAGCAATAGTTTACTAGCAAAATCATTGCTAGGCCTATATGTCTTCTTAAATAAGAAATCACTACATTTGAAATGGGTTAATACGTAGATACACGATTTATGTGTGAACATAACACACATAATATAATATATACATAACATACATATGTAATAACATTCACAGATCTCCGAAACCCATATACATTACAAAACGGTAAATAGATACACATTATTAAAATAAGAACTGTCAGTTTGAACTGTCAACTTTCAGTCGAAACAGCGTTTATATTATGTTTAATTTTAACAGTGTCTAAACCGTGTCTATCTTTAAAAAGGACAAGACACTCTTATGCGATCATAATTTTTGAAAGCATGTGTTGAACGCATGTTTCACTCTATTGTAATAAGACGTATAAAGTATATTAACCCTTTAGCCTATAGCCACGAGTCTGACTCGTGGTAAAGAATTTGTGCCATAAGCGAAAACAACGAGTCTGACTCGTGGTAAAGAATTTGTGTCATAAACAAAATGTTATTGATTCTTTATCTACTTTGAAATAATAAATTATTTTTGTCAACTGATCAATTGATTATGATTACTTCCTAGACGTCTTAAAATTACTATTTGTACCTAAACATTGTTTATTATTTCACAATTCCTTTCGTTGCATTGAAATATATATGTTACGAAAAGTATACACTTTGCGCCAGTTCGGGTACACGGCTGAACAGTTGAATGGCACGGCGCGCGAATCTTGCGTATTATAGCTCGCGCAATTGGTAGATATCGTGTAGGCTAAGGGGTTAATTAGCTGACCTTTCTTTCTCCTGTCCCAAGAACTCATTTATCATCTGAGGCGGCATCGTGTGCGGTATCTCGACCTGCGGCTCGTGGTTCACGTTACTCTGCAGCGTGTAGCTGCAACGGTTCATCAGATACTTGTTGAAGTCCTTCGGTGGTTTCGGTTTCACCGGGAAAAGGCTTTTCTGACGCCGGTGAATCTGTATAAAAGTAATTATATGGTCACATTCATTCTAACACATTTTAGCTTTCCCTACTTGTTTCCTATCATGTAAACTGATCTAAATTTCAGACACGTCACTGTACGCGAAATTCGAACTTCATCCAAAGGTCTGACTACGCTTATTAATAACTAACTGTGCCAGCACTTTCGTTCGCGTGGAACGAAAATTTATTTAATAAACTTATCTCGTTTTTGTACCCCGTTGTTGTTTTTTCATTACACCTTTGCTCCTATTGATGGCAGCGTGATATTAAATAGCCTAATGCCTTCCTCAATTATTGGTCTATCAAATACAAAAAGAAGTTTTGAAATCCGACTGGAGTACCTAACATTAGCGGGTTCAAACGAACTTTTCCACTTTGTAATCTTTATGTATAAAAATTTTGTCGTACGTTGTTTGTCCGCGATGAACTCCTAAACTATTGAACGGATTATCATCAAATGTTGCAAGTTGTGTGCAATTTGATCAAATTTGATCAAATCTCGAGAACTGATTATAACATGATAGATGTCGTTGTAGTAGATGTCATCGACTACGCGAAAAGGCAGAACAAGCTCTGCCAGTTTAACTAGTATTAATTAAAATTCCTGTTGTAGTGATATAAAAGCGAAATCGGTAATCACATTGTTGTTCAGAATAAGAGTTTTCGTTTGAATACATATCTAACTGTTTCGACTATATAATTAAAAACTGCCAAATATTACGACCATCGCTTTTGCATCTGTATTCATTTATATATAAATTTGTTACAATTTCAAGGTTTAACTATTCAACAGAACTAGTGTTGCTCAAAATCAGTCTTGGTATTGATCTTGCATTTTCGCAAGACCAAGCCTGGACCTTGCAAGACTTTAGTAAGATAAGAGAGCATGTGAGACTCTTGCGGTCTCGAAATTAATTTAAAGGCGTTCGTACGTGCTGTTCATACCTTATAGGTACTGCAGTAATTGTATTGGCGGAATGAAATGTCAAGTTGTAGACAAATATCCTTAGGTTCACCGCAGAACTCTTCGTTATTCTGGTATGTCTTAATTCAGCATTCGTTTGTAATAAGTACTTGATATTTACGTTCTCGAATTGCAAGACTTACAAGACTCTTGCTGCAAGATTGAGACTGAGAGCGCAATGCTAAGACCAAGACCAATATCAAGACCGGTTTAAGTCTTGTATTGGTCTTACATTAGGGCAACACTAAATGGAACATGACGATATCGCATACACTTTGTAAGGAGTACAAAAGAGGGTTGTAACAGAAAAAAAAACATTATTAATAATATATCGAACACAAAAAACAATCACGTCACAGATGCATATTATGATAGAGTAATAAAAAAACTAACCTGTTTAACAATGTGCATGTACATTTGATAAGGGTTGCAATGGGTCACGTTGTGGAAGAGGGTGCTTGATTCGTGCGATGTATCCATCTTCATATCCCGGGAGTGGCTTTCTTTCGACGATTTCAATTTTCGCTTCCTCGGATGTAAATCTGTATAAACATACACATATATAAATGTGTACTCCAAACCCATTAAAATATCCAATTGCCTTGATTTGTTTTTTAAGTGTAACTATCATTTAACATAAAAATAATTCCATAATATATTGTATGGAAGGTTTTTTATTTCGAATATCTTTATTACTGCTACAAATCGGCGAAAATCAAAAGCTTCCGATACGTAGATAGATAGATACGTACAAGTAAAGCCAGTAATACGGAACCATTCATAATTACGTTAGGATTTCGAGGAAAGAAAGGTTTTCGAACATCTCTATATCTGGGGGGAAGAAGAGGGGAGTAATAACCATTCTTACGTAATACTTTATAAGTTGAAACGTGCAATTTCTAACATAGAATGACAGATATTTGAGAGCGAAGCACTTGGTTTTTTCTTTTATAATATATATATTCTTATTTTGAAAACTTAAATACTTTTAATTAACTTGATTAAGTTACCTCTTATGAGGGTAGAGTGGAGGGTCTTTGGGTAAAAAATTGTCAAAATCATCTATTGTGAAGGCTATAAAAAAGGGTTGCATAGCCTATTTTTGATGACACAGGTCAAAGTATAAGGACAAGTGTATATAGATGGTGATTAGGTGAGTAAAACCTATTTTTATCTATGCTCAAAAGTGAAAAACATTTAGACTGATTCTAAAGCAATTATTATAGCACTATGTCGTTCGTAAATTTGAAAGTATATATACCTATATTTATGTCACCATGTAGGGGAATAGGTAAGAGCTTTGCTTATTTATCTGATAAGGGGAGGATAAAAATACTACTTTAATGTAATTGGCCCCTTACGTAGTTCAGGAATGATCCCTAAGAAGCCGTTCATAAAATACGTTAACACTTATGTGGATGTCGCTTATTGTGTCAAAATGTGACACGGGAATCCTCGAGGTGGTCAACAAAAAGTGACGCTCGCAACACATCAAGCAATTTTGTAAATTTTACATGTTATTACAGATATTTATTTAATTATATTGGCATTTGTGTACTGCTATTAATTGCCATATGTCATGTACGGAGGGTCTATCATTATTGATAGTGGGATCGTAGAAAATGTGACTATAAGGAGGAGGGGATCTAAAAACTTTTGCGTGACGTATTTTATGAACGGCCCCTAAGCGTGTTAATAAGAAATATGATAATTTTCAATACCGTCCAACGGTCAGACTGTAAATAAACACAATTTACCTGGTTCATGTTTCATTGAACTCGACACCGCATGATCATCGTGACTCTATAAAATTACATCCGATTACAATAAACAAACAGTCCAATGATGAAGATAGCTGATAATAATAAAAAAGAAATAATCAAGCCATGGGGGGATATAATAGGTGAAAAAAATAAAATATAATAAGCACAATTTTATGTCAATTCTGAATGGAAACTTACAGAGCCCGATACCGAAAGACTTTTACTAGAATGAAAATGTCCGCTCCCAGAGTGGGGAGAAATCCTCCCTTTGTCTTTATCCTTATCACCATCGTTAGTTCTGTGAGATCGGAGAACTCTATGTCCAGCCTAAGAGAAAAATCATTATACTTTATTTAAGACAATTCTCAACTATATCAACTCATACCTAACATACAGTCATTTATACATCTATATATATATATATGTATATATAAATACTAGCCGACCTGGCAGACCTTATTCTGCCTTTTCGAGTAGTCAATCATGTCGACCACAGCGTCACCTATGGCGTTATGATCACTTATAGAGATAAAAAGTATCCTATCTTTTAAGTTACACGAAATTACATACAGTGTGCTTAAGGTCGGTTCAGTAATTTCATCATTTATCGCGGACAAACAACGTGACACGGATTTTTTATATATAATTATATATATACTATAAAATCTCAAAGTCCCCCCGCCACGTCTGCCTTATAAATTCGCGATAAACTCGACAATCATAAAACGAATTCTCATACGTTTTCCCAATAAAGGGAGTGTGATTCAAGAGGAAGATCTAGTTGTATATAATTGATCAAGATTTTTCTGAAAATGGTAGAAATATGTCGACGATTGTTACAAATGTCGAAAAGAATTATACCGACTGGAAGCTATACTGAGATAAACTAATAGAGTTATATAAAAACATTATTTTTTTTATGATTAATAAAGTTAACCAAGTGAAGCCGGGACGGATTTATTGTATTACATATAAGGAAACTGTAACGGAGCAAAATCTCCATATCTTTAATTTTAATCGGTTGTTAATTTAGATGCCAAAATAATTATCTATTCAAAATGATGTCTGTTGAAACTTACTTCATAATTTTTGAAGGATTTTGACACGCTGATAGCAAATATTATGAATCAACTTATAGGATAATTTTCATCCCATAAAACTGAAGGATACTTCGGGGACTTTGACATGTATATATATTATCACATTTTTAAACCTTTTTGCTATACGTTAACGCGATAGGTGGCTCTGAAATCTTTTAACTACCGAAAAGGACGGGATAACATCCACCGGGGTTGACTAGTAGGTATCATATAAAACAATATAAACAAAATACCATTTTTTTTTTTTTAACTCGAATAGATGTACAAATATAATAGTGACTGCAATACAACTATTCTAAATATTAACAAAAAAATAAGATAACCGTTGGAAAATAAATATCAAAATAACTGAAACCTATCATCATAAAAATGCACTTTTTATATTATATACTAATATAGTTTGGAAAATCCAAAAGTGCACGCCTCATAACGTAATTATAATTGAATGTCATAGATTAAGGTATTCATATGAAATAGGAAGTAAAACGATATCATTCTAGAGCTATTAAAAAGAAATGGTCCCAATACATTAAGCTTTTTGGGCCTAATCGTTACACATCTATGCACACAGACATCCGGACGTCCACGTTTTTTTAATAAGCTTTTTTTTGTATATGATGTAATAGATAAATTTAAAAATTATCGAGTGCGATAGTGAGAGTTTTTCTCTGGATAATAAAATATTTGCTTTACCGTAAAAACCAATTGATTTAAAATAATAATCATTGAAGTCTCGGAAATTAATCGACTTTGGAATGTTGAGAGTGGAATTTGGAACGCACAACCTCAAACGCTTTGCGTTATGAGGCGTGCAATATTGATTGTTATTATGCGTATTATGTATGTGTGAATTGTATGGTAAAAGGGAGGGTGTACCTTGCCGCCCTCGAATGATTTCTTCTCGTCGCAATTGCCGTCGGAACTGTCCGAGGTCTGCCCCATGTCGCTGCTGGTGCAGGGTATCACGTACGGCAGGGTCGACGCACTGTTCCGCCCTTTCCCGCTACCCCTCTGACCTGAACCGGCTAAGTTAATCTTAATAAGATGAATATTGAAACTATGATATCTCAGTGATAGCGTGTGCAGACGCCACGTCAAATGACGTGAGTTCGAATCCCGGCAACGAGCTCGTGCTTTCGGTGAAGGAAAACATCGCGATGAAACCATAGCATAGTGGTATGGCTTTTTCTAATGACCGCCTGACTGGCTGCCACCGTCAAGTTGAAAATCTGTCGCCAAATACCAACAGATGTGTTCCGGCAGTTGTACTTGAGAGCCAGTTCAAAGGTTTAGCGTGTTCACCAGCTTGGCCCACTTCGTCACATAACATCAGGTGAAATTATAGCCAATATCGCTAAACCTATAAACAATAAAAAACCTTATGTTAAATTAGCGATTAACACTTCGATCGGGGTATGGCGCCCGTACAAGTATTACGTAACGTAATTTTCGAAGATTTTTAACCCCTCCTCTATATGCACGCGCCATAACAATTTTCTGTAGCCCCCCCTCCTCAAACATTAAACATTTTTACCTAAAAATCATAATTATGTTTTATCTTTTTTTTTTCTTATTAACTCTTAAAATTAAATAACTTATTTTTCTGAGGCGAGGGTATGTAAGTTAAACGTACACGTAAACAGTTACGAACTTGGGAAATCTTAATTGCCTAGTTTTTATTGAACGAAAATTAAAAAAAAGAAAACACATTACTACGTAACACGATATTCGAACCCTCCTCCGGCTCTTGTAATGCCTCGTAACATTTTACAAGAGCCACACTCCCTCCGAATTGCGTTACGTAATACTTTAACGGCCCCCATGCGTCTATCAGGAAACTTCGTATATTTTAAAAGGCAACCGGAATCAAACGAAAACCGATAGAGTCGGAGTCACTGACAAAAATAAACTTAAAATATTGGACAATGCCACTACATTTTAACCCTTGTATTTAGTTAAGGTTTAACGTTATGGCCACGATATCACCTGATAGTAAGTGACGATGTGACCTTAGATTGACGCTAAGCCTAGTGGTGGAACTGGCTTTCGAGTGCAACTGCCGGAACACATCTAATCGTATTTGATGCCAGATTTTCACCTTGGGGTGGTAAGCTAGCCAGACGGGCATTAGAACAAGCCCTACCACCATGATATGGTTTCATCACGATGTTTTCTTTCATCGAAAGCTCAAGTTTTATGTATTTGACTGAAAGCTCAAGCTCATTGCGGTAGAGATTCAAACACGCGTCCATTGAAGACGCGTCTGTACACGCAAGCATTTTACCATCATGGCTTCAAAATGAATTTAAAAAACTATGAAATAGGCATTATATTTATAATAATATCTATTTACGGCTAGTACTTACAGGACATATCCGAATATTCTTAATTGCTTTAAAATAAGTCGACTTAAAACGATAAAAATATTTTAAATTATAATATATAAAAACAAAACTGCCCCATAGAATATTCTATAGAAGACTGATTATAAAAACGATTCCACCTGAAACTCGATGCTTGCATTCAAATATACCTAAATATAAACATTATATACAGTGTTTGCATATTTTGTATAAATATAATGAATCGCACTAGAAATAATACTTATTGCAAATAGTAATAGATAGAAACAGGATCAAATTACAAATGAAGCAATTAAAAGGAATCTGGCTTTGCTTGTGATCTTTTTTTATATATAGTTAAGGTTTTAGCATTATGGCTACAATCTCACCTGATGTTAAGTGACGATGTGACCCAAGATTTTGGACACGCTAAGCCTAGTGTTGGAACTGACTTTCGAGTGCAACTGCCGGAACACACCTATTAGTATTTGGCGACAGATTTTCAACTTGAGGATGGCAGCTACAGTGTGTAAATTTCATTTAAACGACGAAATCCCACATACGTCGAAATTACTCGACTTTGGTTGGTTTCCGTTGTTGTCTATACAATGAAATCGTCTCCGTATTTAACGAAAACCCTCAATAACGCGATTAAATTCGCAGTCCTTTAACAGTACTTTTATATTATAAAACTTTTTTTAAGTGAAAACTTCTTCAGGGACATTTAGCCCTTTTGGGATGAAGAAAAAACACTTAACTCACGGGCCCAGAGATATATGTATATATAGTATATATATATTACATATTATGTATATTGAACTATATATTTACTAGCTATGCCCGCGACGTCGTTCGTGTGGAACTAAATAAATATTTAATAAGTTTTGCCCATTTTTGTAACGTTGTTCAATATAGCTATGCTTCTATCAGTGGTAGCGTGATGTTAAATAGCTTAAAAGCCTTCCTCTATAAAATACAAAAATAATTTCCGACTGGTACATCCTAAGATTAACGCGTTTAAACAAATATACCTTTCTCCTCTATAATATTAATAAACGTTTTATTTCATGTAAAACACAACGCAATAAATTAAAATGTTATTACTATACTAGATATTGCGTGCGACTTCGCTCGCTTTAATATTGATTTTGTCAAACAAAACGGATGACGCAAAATAAGTTTCATACAAAGTTTATCCATCTCTTTTACCCCACTTTCAACAAGTTTTTCGCGAGAAAAAGTATCCTCTGTCTCCTGTGTCTCATCTATATGTATACCAAAGTTCATCATAATCGATTTAGCGGTTTAGGCGTGAAAGCTTTACAAATAAGCAAATTCACTTTCGCATTTATAATATTGGTATAGATAAATATGTTGATAGAAATAATTTGCAATAAAAAATATTTCTTGTCAACCCACAAAATTATGCTTGCAAGTTTGAGAAGTTATGAAGCTTCCACTTCTGGTACGTACTGTTGTACATCTGACAGTGCTTTCCCATACCTAGGTTTTAAACTCATTCTTTTAATTCATTTTCTTTTCATTTTTAATTGTAACAATTCCATTATCAGCATGTGAATTTATATGCAGCTTTTTAAAAAAAAAAAAATTTCCTTTTTACCAAATCACCTTTAATAATTTTCACACCTCTCTATTATATGGCAATTAATAATATTTAAATACAAACTAATTTTTTACTTGATGTTTCATATATTTATGCTTTGATTATGCATGATTTATGCAGTGATGCATCAAATCATAAAGCTCATCTTTCATTGGCTAATACCTCTGACTTCAAATTTGTTAATTACAATATAAAAATTACACATAACTCAGAAATAATAAGGCTTTCTATAAGTGGTATAATTTTTACAATTTTATGAGGTTTTTTATTGTTTTCTACTGAAATACAAACTTTGTTTATGAATTAAAATTAGTGTTAAATTCGATAACACTTACGTGCATGTTAATTTTTTTTAATAAACAGAAAGTTTAATTGATCATGGACGAATAAACACTCGAGATACATCAAACAAAGTCAAAACAAGTATTCATCACTACATACCATCTTCCTGCTCGTTTCTGTTGCCTGAACCACCACCGGGTATCACAATCTTCAACGGGGGCACTTTGGGTCCAGAGGACTCCTGGACCTTATGATCATCCGAGTCCCCATCATTGTGGTCCCTGCTCAGATGTATCTTTGGACTAGCAACGGGACTTTTCCTGTCCTGTTTGATATTCTGTGACCCAGAACTGCTTTTCGAACCACCAGATGATTTCCCCTAAAACGTACACCATTTTAAACATTGAAACTGATTTCTGTCGAAAACTGTGTATATAATTTGAAAAAATTATATAAAATCAATATTCATATTTACTGTTGCATGTTTACTAGTCGTCACTCGCCCGCTTCGCTGGTCGTTAATTTTCTATAAATCAATGATCAAACATTCAGCAAAATTATTAAATATTTATTTAAATTTAAAAATAAAAGACATATATATGAATATATATCCAGTGATAAAAATGCTTGTCATCTGTTTTATTAGCGGGGAAAAAATTTCTACAAAAAAATTAAAAAAAAAAAAAATGCCGGAGGGTCTATGGATTCTAAAAAAAGGAAGGTTCAAAACATCTACAAACTAATGGGCATACGGTGTGTTTCGTTATACACTCAGAGCACTATTCAGTACTCTTACTCGGGAGAAATTCGTTACCTTATGGCTGACAATATACTGCCACAGTAACCTAGGGAAAAATTTGTGACGTCATAGATCGTCGCCCTTTTTGTACTGTGAGTACTGAAACTTTCTGGGTAAGGTACTATCAGTGGTTTGATCATGTGATCCACAGCGTACAGAACTTTGACAGCTTGTACTGTTGATTATTGGAATATTGTTATGCAATAATACCAGCCATTAAAATGAACATGGAAAACCAATACTTTGTATAAAATTAAAGTAACTAAAAAATTTAACGTATTCCATAAGCTTTAAAAAAAACAGTTAGATAATAATAAATAAACATAGTGGACACTATACTGGACTTTGTTCTATTTTAAACAGTAACCAGTATAGCTACCTATAAATTAATGGCTTTTCAGTATACTAATTAATGTCACATCTTACAGTGCTCGCAGTGTATAATGAAACACAGCCATAGGTTCATATCAGCAATATGTCTAGTAGATATTGCGCGATTGCGCCTCAAAGAAAAACCATTTTCATAATGTACATATTTAAAGATTAAACCTGTAGCAAATATATAAACGTGTAAATTACTTGGTGTGAACTACTTGAGCCCTTCCCGGACCCACTTCCCTTTCCTTGAGATTGTTGACTTTTCCCAGAAGAACCACCCGAACCACCTTTACTACCGCTCTGTGATCCACTGCCCTTTCCTGTCGAAGCCCCACCTGTCTTACTTGCTGGACCCGGAGGTTTAGTGCCTGTCATAAACCTGAAATCAAGTTAATTGGTTATTATTTACAAATAATAAACTTCATTTTTATACATGATATTTTTCATTATTATGAACAATTTAATTTAATTTTTTCATAACATATTTAAGTCATATACATAATCCTACGAAATAATATGCATAACTAAGTTTTTGAAATTGTAACAATGATGAAAATGCTTGGTGTGAGAAAAGCAAAGTTTACCCATAGTGCAAAAGTACACTGTTATTAAGAATGGGTGGATAATGATCCCAAAATTCACAAAATCTGTAGTAATCATTTACTAAAAATTTTACTAACAACTGTGTCATAACCATTTTGGACAGTTTATTGCAAAAGCAAATTTCATCCAAGACAACATTCCAGTGTATATTATTTGAATTTTGGAATATATACAGGCTTTCATAAACATGGTATCTTCAAATATGCATATACAAAACTAAAAACACTTCTCAACTATGATAGTAGTCATTTAAAATTAAGTATAAAAACATTAATTACCATCAGGTTAAGGAAAATATTAAAAAATACAAAAAAGTTATTGTGAATATTTCAAAGAAGGAAAATATTAAAAAGCAAATACATTTAAACCTGATATAATTATTAATGTTATAATATTTATAAGAGTTTAGACCAATATATATTAATATAATATATATTGATATAGTAAGCTACATATTACAGTATAGCAACCTGCCACCACTCATTAGCTCTGCAGTCATCATTGCATGAGGAGTATTTTTGTTACATTCTTAATAAAGGTGTTCTTATTATAGATATTGTATAATGGTATTGTAATAATCTTTTAGTGCACACACATTATACAGATGAAAAATTACACCCAATTTTCTTGAAATACATCAATATACCTTAATATGTCATACTATACCAAAATATATCTTTCCATATATTTTTTATTTTTCCATATTGGTGATATATATATATATATATATCTGTGTCTGTGATCACTTGCCGATTACTATACTAAATATACTGCTGTGATTTATATTAATATATATTATAGCTTCATGTGTTGTGGGCTATATGTACTAACCGGCCCTGTCCTCCTCTGGCTGCAGGTGGAGGTGGCTTGCCCATAGGCTCTCTCTCTTCATTTTCTTTTCTCTTCTTCCTCCTGGACCCGTCATCTTCAATAGTATCAATATCATGATTTTCATCAGAATAATGCCTCTTACTATTACTAGCAGTGTAGTCTTGTGTTGAAGACACCACTCCACTACTTAGCTGCATATTTTCTGTAAACACAGAAAATTCGATTGTACACAAAACAATGAACTTTAATTAAAATAATTGATGAAATTGAAAATACTTACAATTTCAATAAAAATATCCAATGCAGCTTAATACAGAAACTGATTATAGTAAAACTGTAGAGATATTTTTACATTATAAAAAATATTATGCATTTTACCTTATATATTTCCTGATGTGAGGGTCTTCTGTGATAACAATGTGATATTAGTTTATGGAAGAAACATGATTTCTACTCACCATCTCTGCTTTCCATCGATCCCTTATCCTGCGAGATGGCATCCTTGCTATCAATGTGGTCTCCATGCGCTAGGGTCTCCATGTTGTGCCGCTTACTGCCCTCACTATGTCCGCTCGCATTGCAACCCTTCTTGTTGCTGTCATCCCTTGCACGACCTCCGTGTGAAGCTCTCACGTTACAATCTGTATAACAAAATACACCATTCAATTATAAATGATATTGCAAACATGATAATTTCACATGACACACCATAAAATTGCCTTGTTTTATATTTGTTCTTAATAATATTTGATTTTGTGGATACACACATGTAGAAATAAACTTTTTAATCACCACTCCCAATATATATATTCTCTATATCAGTTAAATTAAACATAAAGACATCTGATTAGTATAAATATCCACCCAGACATACTATAAAATAATGGTATTATGAGATTAGTTGAATGTTATCAAAAATAAATATTTAGAGACAGATACATATTTAAATTAAACATGAAAGTTATACAACCTTGTTTAACCATTACTATTTTATTTTTAAAACTGTAATCACTGTAGCATGCTATGTGAACAAGAATAAGCAAAACAATACTTGGTTCTGTTTGAAACACTGACCTACATACATAACTGAATCCTTGATAAAATCAGAGCACAATTTAAACAATGTTCTCTGTTTAGAAATAGATTTGTAATTTATATAATCTTTCAGTTTTACACATTTCAGTTTTATTATTTGTCATTAGAATATCTACATATAATATTGTTTGTCAATATTTTTTTTGTGTTGTGCACTTTTTTATTACTTTTATTCTGTTTATGAAGCACTAACCATGTTATGTACTAAATATATATTAGTTTTTATTTCATCAATAAATTATAATACAATCAAATCTCTATTGCCTAGTGTGAACATAAAATAAATGTCTACGAAGAATAGTCATAAAGCTATATGGTAGTTAAAAAATAGGGTCAAGGCTTGATAAAAGATACTGTCTTTATTATAGTTTATTTATAGTCAGCATCTGTTTACAAGTTCTATATTTAAATAGCTATCCATTTCAACACCACATCAATATGTATAGTATTTTTTATACCAAAGTAGTAAACTTATTTTAAATGTATACTTTTAATCTGTATTTTAACCATGCATATCACACTAGTCTTTGTTTCATAAATCCATAAGTTAATACCTGTCAGTGAGTAATGATTTTTCTTTAAAAGACACTAAACAAGGTTCATGATTTATTGAATTGTTTTATTGTTAAGGTTAGGTTAGGATAAGGTTGAGTCAAGATAAACTGCAACCATTACTTGGTAATATTATACAATTATAATTTTCTTTAAAAATATTATTTTTAGCTGTTATACATATATTGATCGAAATCAAATTATATTAAACACAAAATGTATAAATATTAGTGTTAAAAAGAGACACGTTTGACAAACCCACACAGAATTAAAGCACAATATGATTCCAATTTTAACACTGAACAAATACCACCTGGTTTTCATCAGCTGTACAAAGAACAAATACTTAGTTACAACAAATGTATGTATGCTCTAACGTTTTCAATCTACATATACCAGAAAAAGAACGCAGTTACTTTGTCATTTATAGCATATATATGTAGTATATATATAGAAAATAAATATACTAACGAACTATTCGTGAGATCTGTTTCAGGTTAATGAAGTGTACACTTTACTATAACCACATAGTCACGTTTGTCGGGTCATTATTAAAAGTTTACACAGGGGTCACAGCACGATAGTGAACGAGCGGCGTGCATCTTCACACAAATGTATTACAAAATAGAATATGAAGTTACTTTTAACTCCCCTTTATTATTTGAGAGCGCCCTCCTTTGCATTTCACGACGAAAAACACTTTTGAATAATTATTTCTATTGGGATACTTTATTTTTTTCTACTATAAAACCTATAAAAATCGGTCTACGAGACCGTCACGAAGTTAGCAACGAGGCACAGCCGTCAGCCATCAATCGACAGTCCATGCAACACGCCCAAGTTGTTCCAATACAAGAAGATTATACTTTTATTTTAAATATTTTTCTTTTTCAAATCCCAGTTATAATATTTTTTTAAATGATGAAGTTTTTAATAAATCAATAATAAAATATAAAATTGAAGTATATTACCATAAAAATTATTGGACTGTACGAACTTCATGTTGCAAAAAACGTTCCGTTTCACACAACAATGATACTACAGAGATAAGCACAGAATAAAAAAAAACTGTTTTACGTGGTATTACAAGAACTGTTGCGCTGTTCGCGTCAGCGAGACTATTATTTTTCGAGTGAGATATGAACTTCATGGTTCCTTTAATTTGATATTATATTTCAATCGTATTCCAATAACTTATTGTATCGTTCACCATAATAAATGTATACAAATATAATAAATATTTATACACAACATATTGGTATGCTAGAAAAACGTCAAAAAAGGTGTATTAGCACTTATTACAATGACCCATGAGGCGACATGTACATTTGGCCCCAGATTAGAGTATTTATACAATTTTTATGATAGAAAGACTATTTAGTGGTATTAGTATATCTGGAAATTCACGCGTAACATTTATAGAAACAAGTGTACACTATTTTAATAAACTCTTCGTATTATAACTACAAATTAGTTAATTTCAGTAGCCACGTTTAATGTTTACATTGCAATCTTATACTACAAATTTTTATACTCTCTACGAATCAAATAGAAAGTTGAGATAACAGTACAAGAATATGTGTTAATAACGTGCGTGATTTGAAACATGTACTTGCAATGTAGCGCAATTATGAGTCAACTATTACTATAATATAATAGAGTTTCATATGTTTAAAAAGTTGGTATACCTAAACGGAATTTCACAAAAAATGACTCCGGGGAACAATTTAAAATATTACAATTCAAAAGGAGTTCTCGATACGGGATTTCCAATGCTTATGTATTAATGTGCTATTTAACAATCTTTACTATAAAAACATTTATTCTAATTTAGTTCGTATGCTTATTTTTTTGTTATTGTCATTTTAGTGATGTTAAATAACGATAACTTATATGATATATATGCCAAAGAACAACCATAATAAGTCCCATCTGGTTACAATATCATAAGAGTGAATTTATGTGAAATATTTTGTACACACAAACATTTGCTACACAAGACATCGAAAAATGAAGGCTAATGGTATGGAGAAATAAAATTTAATTTAAATTTAACAGTTTTTCTCAGCTAGTGGATGAAACATGAAATAAATACTGGCGCACGTGTAACTTTTCCAAAGGAAAAGTATTATTAAGTAAACCTACTTTAATCTTAATTTCTTAACAAATATTCGAAACTCAATATTTACGTCTTGTATTATCATATGATGCCGAACTATTCCTTTTTATATGAATTAAATCAGCCAGGGCACAATTTAGCGTCACCCTGCTTGGGGGTAAGAGTATTTCTATACCTAGACACAATGCTATAGATTTACACTTGAGAATTCATTTCACACTCGCGTTATATGTTAGATGTATTAATAGTGTATGTAACTTATGAATAAATTCACGTGATTTATGATTTCATCGTGTTGTTGTTTAATATTTCACGATAATATTTATTGTTAAGAAATAACCGTAATAATTATTTACAACAATGTTGTTACCTACATCCGTTACAAACCATATTGCCGATATCACATTTTCATTTAACGATCAGTATAAATAATACGGACTAAATGACAAATAATTAAGACATAATTTTTTTGGCCTTGAGTAATGTATTAATAAAGCGTTAGTTATGATTGGGCGCTTTTTAAACTTATAAATGAAATTGAATGTGCAACGATTAGGTAATGTCAAGTTAAATTATTAATTGCGTTTCTAATACTAGACTTTCTGTATTTTGGTAGGTCAGAGATTATGATTAATTTATTATCTAATAATACTCCTAGGTAAGCTACAAAATGATAAAAAGGAGTGTAAAATTTTGAATTCTAAAATTATATTGACTTACTTCACTCTTTAGGAAAATTAAATCGCTCTTATTCTTTGTCATTGATTGATTAGTTAAACAATAAAAATGTTTTTGAAAGTTGAAAACTGACATTACTCGTATTTTGTGTATGTGACTGAGGAGACATCTATGTTAGTATTAAAGAGCACAAAAGTTCGTTTGTTTGTTTGAATGTGCAAATCTTAGGGACTACCAGTCAAATTTTAAAAATTAGTTTTGTATTTGATAGAGCTGTCATTGAGGAAGGCTTTAGGCTATTTAAGATCACGCTACCACTAATAAGAGTAAAGCTTTATTGAAAAAAGTTACAAAACCGGCAAGTTATTAAATAATTTTTGGTTTAACGCGAACGAAGTGGCGGACACAGATATGTAATTATAACGGATTATACGATCACGCGCGGTTGATGAGAAAAATGTAAACGAAATCAGGGGCGCCAGCTAGTTTTCATTAAGCCCAGTACGGGAGTTTTGCGAACTACGTAACCGGTAATATTTGACACGTTCAATTTCTTCATAGAGTGGTAAGTCCTGAAAGATATATTCTTTGCCTTTGGAAAAAACCATTCTCCACAGCCTTAATAGATTATTTCAATTGATCTAATGAAAACATATTCTATACTAGATTTGTCATGCGGCTTCGCTCGTGTTAATATTGACTTTGTTAAACAAATCGGATGATATATTAAAGTTTCATACAATGTGTATTCCTCTCTTTACCCCCATTTCAAATAAGGTTTTCACGAAAAAAGACTATCGTTGTCTCCAGGGTCCTATCTATCTTTGTGCTAAAATACATCATAATAGATTCAGCGGTTTAGACGTGAAAGCGTAACAAACAAACTCACTTTCGCATTTATAATATTAGTATGAAGTATGATTACATTAGTTGTTAGTTGTTTAGTGTTAATACATTGTTAATATATGATACGGCCAGATATTCAGACATCGTATAACTCGTCAACATTATATTTTAGAATTAACACGAACCCTAGCTTTAAGCAAATCGTGCGTGTTGCAGTCTCGAGGACTTTCAAACTGTACATAGTTACATACATAGTTTAGTAATCTCATGCCACTTCATATTACATCTCGATATTGACATCGACTTTCGCTATATCGACTATAATACCCTGTATTACAATGCGGCGGAAAACACCCGTAACGTACCAGAATATTCATAGCGAAATAATTTAAATGTTAAACATTATACAATAGTTGTACTGGAGTAATTTAATATCTAAGACTTAAGTTTGTTATGTAAATCCATAACTATTAGGTAATCCTCTCTGCTGTTCTAATCGTCTTAATGAGTATTTCACAAACTTTTTGGTGTACCGCCCACTTTGAGAAACTATGATTATAAATAATGTTTGAAACAACTTCGGCTAAGGACGACATTGAATCCAAGTCTTTTGAACACCAAAAACGACATAAAACTCAACTAATAACTACTTACAATGTTTTTAATATTATTTGACCATAGTGATTAAACAATTTTAAGAATTCAATATTCAGATCTGAAATCTAATAGCCGTAACATGGCTTGTAAAAACCAAATATTTAGAGACAGTAACAGATTTTTGGAAAAGTTATTAATATATAGACTGCTGGCATACTATTCAAGTATTAAACACTTCAGGGAAATTACCACCTAAACAATAAAATGACTTAACTAAAGTGCTTAACAAACATGCAGTTCTGTAATAAGAATAGATATTATTATTATGAAGAGGAAAACTTTGTATGTTTATTTGAACGCGCTAATCTTAGGAACTATCAGTCGGATTTTGAAAATTTGTTTTTATGTTTGACAGCGCCATCATAGAAGAAAGCTTTAGGCTATATAAGATCAGGCTACCATCAATAGTAGCAAAGCTGTACGTATTAAAAAAGTTACAACAACAGGCAAAAATTATCAAATAAAATTTTAGTTTTCTTTTAATCCTAGTTCGGCATGACTGTACTTCACCTGATGGTAAGTTTCAGTACGGTCCAGTAACAGTATTGATTGCCGTAGGGAAATGTCTTGCATCAGTCGCAACTGTCTTGCAGGCACGCGAACGCAGTCGTGGGCACAGCTAGTATAAGCAGATACAAGCTGCTCCTTAAGGTAATTCTATTGTTGGTACTTGATATGTTACTTTCAATTAAATCTTTTGCAGTGAAAACATCTATAGGCGCATTCAATTATTTTTATACGGGTTAAAACACCAAGGTCGCGTCATCAACATGGATCATTGAACACTTTATTCCACTTATTAGTTTGTACATTACATACATACATACAGGCATTTAGGGCTCATTTTCACTGTTCTGAAGTTGACAACAACAACTGAGTTAACTAGTTGTTATACCGTATGCAGGGAATACCCGAATACGGGCTATCGACTAATGAAAGTATGGTATCTATATATGGCATGCGGGCATTCTCCGCACACGGCCTAACATGTGATGTACTCGGTTTACTCTATTAGTCGTCCATAACATCCACCTAGTCCCACTCTTTCAAAAGAAATGCGCTGTGAAGAAATCTATCACATCGCAAGCATCGCCCTATCGACTAATGAAAACGTCTATCGCATGCGGTCCCTATAGCATGGGTGAACTGAAATCTCCCGCACCCCGAATGTGGCCTGTAACGATTAATGAAAATGAGCCCTTATAGTAGGTAGTGTTGGGTGATTAGCACCCGATGAGTCATCACATGCCCCTCTCACCTTGAACTAAACGCGGGTAATGCGTTGAGATTGCGCGTTGCGTTGAGGATTTGCGTTAAGAACAGGAGTATAAACATCACTTTAATAACAAATAACAAAAGGTGGTAGCCAGCCAATTGGGCTGTAGAAAAAGCTTTATAGTTTTCTCATGATGTTTTCCATCACCGAAAGCTGAGGCTCATTGCAGGTGGATTCGAACTCACGTCCATTGACGTAGCGTCTTTACATATTGTTAACAGATCTCTCATCGCTTCAAAGTGTTACAGACTAGCAAAATTTTGGTCCCTGTACTATTCCACATTATTAATTGAACGTTGCAGCGATGAATAGAGTAGTCGATCGGTGATAAAATATGATGATATGGCGAAAACTCGAAAATTTTCAATACAATAGAAATAACATTTATAAACGAGAAAGAATAGCTGTATTGTGATCCCAACAAGTGTACACGTTTCGCTCCTTCCATTGTGGGTCATGAATACAATGCAAATTGCATGGCTATTGTGTGTCACTTCGTTTTAGTATTTAGTTTCATGTTACAAGCGCTTGATAAACTCTATGACGAGTAAATCATGTGTACAGAGAATCGCAAAGCGGAATAACTTCGTAACCTATCCACGTTTCAATGGCAGTAATTACTACAGCTGCTTACTGAACTCAATAGGAAATCTATGTCTCATCAAATCTCACAAAACTATTTGGTTAAAGTATTTTGTGGCTAAACAATAATCATTGAATAATAAAATACTAGGGAAGTCAAAAACTTGCAAAACAGACAGAAGTGTTTCTTTTTGCGATGCTTATATATATATTGCACGCAACATACCGCGATGAGTTTGTGCTTTACTATCTACACGTCAAGATCAAGCCATTTTTTGCTCTTAAACTGCCTCCACAACAACCAAATTGCATTTATACGATAATATGAGTATATGTATTTCAAGAAAACAGTACAATTAATTTATCTCATATTTTGTAAAAAAAAAAAAAACGTATTTTGCTAGCTATTGTCAATTTTTTTCTTTTCATGGAACAAGCAAAGATAGCGAAACAATACAGTCGAGTCGAACGTTATTTCATAATAAAGATGTTAGTGCTTCAACATGATAGAGACTCTCTAGGTAAAAGTACCTACGGAGGTTTTGTTGCAAGCAATAAATCATGCTTGCTTAAAAATATAAAATACATAATAAAGTAAGTAAATGGTACGGCTTTTTTTGTAATTAGTTGAGGCGTGCACTTTCAGATTTTCAAACTATTTTATTCTTTGTTGGTTTAGCGTTTATCTTTTCCACTTTAAAGCGATGATAGCTTGGTAGTGTGTACGGACGCTGCATCAAGGGACGTGAATTCGAATCCACCTACAATGAGCTTGAGCTTTCGGTGAAGGAAATCTTTGTGAAGAAACCATAGCATGGTGGTGACGTTTTTTTAATGCCCGCCTGGCTAGCTACCACCTTCAAGTTGATAATCTGTCGCCAAATATCTATAGGTGTGGTCCGGCAGATGCACATGATAGCCAGCCCCTTCACTAGGTTTAGTGCGTCTACCATTTTGGGCCACATCATTACTTTACACGTGACCATTACTATAAAAAATAACTTAAAAAAAATTTAGTGTTCTCAACCCTCACAACATGCATACACCCGTTCCACATGAAGACCACAATCGTTGTGGTCGCGGCGACAACGTACTTTCAGTCACGCTATGCCCAAAACAATCCATCTGCAAGGATGGACCCATACTCCATTCTACGAGGTTATAACGCTTTCAAGCAAATGAAACGGAAAAAGCCGCGTTTGTCAGCGTGAGCGTTATGAACACTAAGCCAAACGTAGTCTATATAAATGTTCATTGAAGTCGACACAATCATTTTCGTGGAACCAACGACATTCGTTTTTTTTTTCATTTAATTAATGTTAGACACAGGGGCAAGGCGACAGATGCGTTAGGGTTTTAGTGGGTATTCTCGGCGACTAGCACTAGACTACCAAGATATGCTGAAATGCATTTCCCAACGATAAAAAAAGGCACTAGGAGTTCTGGAAATTTCTATGAAAAAAGGAAAAACAATTAGTGAATATCCATATTTATTTCACCGAGACGATTTTATAACATCTCAGTGTAACTTGGTAGTGTAATATGGCACGAACGTCTGCGCTCATGATTCGAAATTATTTTGATAACCTCCGCATCCAGAATATAGCCGAGTTCACAACAACGCACCTGCAAGTGTAGGAATATACTCCATACCACTTGAGGTAATGGTTTTAAATCTAGCAAGTAAGTAAAACTGGAATAATCGCAGTCAGGAGCGTGGGCGTTGTGAACGATAAGTGGTGCGTAGCCCTAGTATACTGCCATCATCTTCTTATCCTGTTCCCAAGTTATTTGGGGACGGCACAATATGTTTTTGTCTTCCGCTAAATCTTCCTAAATCTCTATACGCCGCCATCTCTTCATCCACTACCTTTTCTTTCATCTCATTCTTGACACACTCTATCTATCTTTTCTTTGGTATTCCTCTTCCGTTCTATTCTTCAACATTCATATCCATTAATTTTCTCATCAAATCACTTTTTCTTTTAGCCCTAATACACTGTATGTATTATAAATGTAGTATTGTTTCAATCAATTTTACTCTAATTTTCATATTTTGTTTATATTTTCTAACATTTATATATTAAGATTAACTGGATTTTATAAATTATCTATATGGTTTGAATACAAGAAGTAAATACAGATTCCTTCTTCCAAGTTAAAGGTTCGATAAGACCCACATTTTTTGGACAGCAGCATTAGGTTCTACAATATAGTTCCTAAGTACACAACAATTTTACAGAAGCTCAAAGACCATGTCAAGCCTGTTGTATTGTCCAATGTTTATTTTAGAGTGATTACTGGAACTATATTCATTGTATGCAGTTAAAACAGAAATGGATGAACCTGACTGAATTCATTGCAGGTTTGTCCAGATTACTTGAATAGGTGTATTAGAATATATGTGCTTTCTCAGGCTCGCAAACTGCATAAAGTAATTTTGACATTCATTTAACATAAAATATATTAAATTATGACTTTGTTATTATTCAGCCTTGTTATCTTTAATAACATAATGATGTAAAATGTTATTAATACATTGTTATTTTGTAAATAACATAATGATATTTATTGGAATCAATGAGCAATTAATCCATTGATTGCAATGTCAAAAGTTCAGCGAAATGTTGAAAGCAAATAGTAATTAAATTGAAACACAAAAGTTATGTATGTCAATTATTTAGTTTGTGTGAACTAACTGCAAACATGGATTTATTCTTCTATACAAAACATGTTTAATGTTAAATGATGATTTTAGAAATGGCATTCTTTCTTATTATTACAGTTGATTTATTCTTTGTAAGTGATTAATAATTTATAAAGAGGGAAAAACATTGTAAGTGATAATTTGCATTTTTTATAGAAGAGAGTTTTTCATTCTTAATTAAAATTATTTATGAACTCTTTATAAAAATATATGACTTGTTGTTTATAATTAACCACAGATCTATTAAAATATTACCTATTAACATACTGCTTCTAATTTAAAAAGATAATTCTATGAGGTTACCATAAACAAATATTTTTAAGATATTAAATTATTTTGATAAAAAGTAATTGAAATAATTTTTAACTTACCTTTTAAAGATTGAAGATATTCATAAATATGGGGTGCTGCATAATCTGAGGGCATTTTCCCCTTCGTATTCTTCGCAAATGCGTCAGCTCCATGCTGAACCAGGAATTTCACCATCTGAAGGTTGCCAGAAGTAGTCGCATCATGTAGCGGCGTGTCATCGTCTAATCCCTTTGCATTGACATTGGCGCCACCATTCACAAGTACTTCGACGACTTGGTACCATCCGTAGCTGCAAGCTTCATGAAGTGGTGTCCACCCTACAATTACCACTACAGATATATACTCTGGAATAGTAGAAGTGTTAATAGACTAATGCATATATATGAAATACAATATATATTTATTAGTTCCTTTTTTTTCATTTAAAGAACGTTAACTCAGACTGGAACAGAGACGGAGAAATAGCGGGAAAAACTCGAGAGTGTGGGGTTGAAAATAAGCAGAACAAAAACAGAACATTTGTTTTGCAACTTCGGTGGCCCATCGAGTTTTTTTCATATAGCCCTAAACGGTGTACGTCTACCAGTATGTTCCGATTTTCGGTAACTTGTCTTATTAATACAAAAAAATGGGGTCCTTAACCAGGACGTAAATAATGGGATAAAAGTAGGGGGAATGAAATGGCGACAGGTCACGGATATCACCTGTGATCCACGAATGTCTAGGAAAATCAATGGAAAAGTTTATAAAACTATTGTAAGGCCTGTAGTATTGTATGGATCTGAATGTTGAGCAACAAAAGAGACAGACGAAAGATAATTACACGTAGCAGAGATGCGAATGCTATGATGAATGTGTAGAGTTACTAGAATGGGTAAGATTAGGAATGAATATATTTGACGAAGCATGAAAATAGCACCAGTGAGAGAAAAATTAAGGAGTAATAGGTTAGCATGGTATGGGCATGTTATGAGAAGGGATAAAAGCCATATGACTAGAAGAATGTTAAGTATGAAGGTGAATGGATGTAAGAGAAGAGGATGGCCGAAGAAGATATAGATGAACTGTGTGAGAAATGATACTTGTATAAAAA
Organism: Actias luna; assembly: GCA_039707435.1. NCBI lineage: Eukaryota > Metazoa > Arthropoda > Insecta > Lepidoptera > Saturniidae > Actias > Actias luna. The sequence continues at coordinate 16,864,016 of JAZHAC010000001.1, read as the reverse complement.
GAGTAAATACTGAGGTGATGGCTGATAGAGTTGAGTGGAAGAAGAAAACATGTTGTGCTGACCCTACCTAGGTTGGATAAGGGCTAAGAAGAAGATTTTCTTTTTTCATTTATATTTATTTAAAGTTTAATTTCAATAATATTATGTGTTATTGAGGATATTAATATTGCAATAAACCAGTCTCTTATAATTTCTATACATAAATAAGAATAATAGATATCAAAGAGTATGAAATAGACAACATATGTGTATCATTTCTTATATATTTTTTGTGGTTTTTATCATATATATTATAAATTAGATAAACCTTAAAATTTTTAAGTATTTACTCCTGTCAATAACAATTCCAGGCTGTTTAAAATATAAATATTTTACAATAAATAATTGAAATATGAATCTGTATACATATAAATAAAATACTACTGATTGACTCATCACAATATATCCAAAACTGCCAGACCTATTAGTATGAAATTAAGCATGGATATTTCTTTCACGATGTAGACGCCTACTACGAACGGGTTTTACTATTAGGCATGGTTAACAGGACAACCATGAATGTCGCCGGGAACACTAGCTAGTCTTATCAGTATGTACAGGACACTTAAATTCACTTTTTATACTTAAGGTTTATTGTTATGGCCACAATCTCACCTGGTCTTAAGTGACGATATAGGCCAAGATAGTGGACAGGCTAAGTCTAGTGGATGGGCTGGTTCTCAAGTACAACTGCTAGAACACATCTTTAGGTATTTGGTGGCAGATTTTTAACTTGAGGGTGGTAGCTAGCCAGGTGGGCATTAGAAAAAGCCCTACCACAATGCTATGGTTTCACCACGATGTTTTCCTTCATTGAAAGCTCAAGCTCATTGTATGCGGATTGGAAGTCACGTCCCTCAACGCGGCATCCGTACTCACTACCAAATGAGCTATAATAGCAATATCTTCAAAAGTACCAGATCTATGTGTAAGTACCAGATGATGTGTATTCCTTTCATGACATAGATATGCACTATGAACAGGTTTTACAGTTATGGACGTTTGATGGGAAAAACACGAACGAAGTCAGGAGAATTAGTATACAATACAAAAAACTTCCACTCACTCACCATCAGATCTCTAAAACTATCTGACTTGAAACTTAAAATAATGGATATTAAAATTAAGATCAAGTAAAAGAAGTCAAGGGTAGCAGCTAGTATAATAATAATTAAGAAACTAAGGTAGACCATATATAATACAAAAATATGGTTAATACAGTATAAACTAGAAAACATTTTAAGAACACGCTTACTGATGATATGACAGAATAAAGTACTTGACTCCCCATACAATTACCCAATTATGTCTCCTCCTATTGTCTCTTAGAGTGAATATAATGGGTTGTTTCCTTTGCAGGCAACTGTTAAGAACAATCTAAGATATGAGATATGATTTTATTTCGTATGTTAAAACCTTTATTTAGAAAACTCTAAAGTCAAGATGTTAACCTATGCTAATCTCGGCAATGGCTCAATGGATTTCAATGAAGTTTTTATCTCAACAAGTTATTCTGTTTCATGTCACAATAGATGCTACACATATACCTTTTTATTATAAAAAAAAAGGACCAGCTAAATCACTTTTACAAGACTGCTGCAGTAAATATCAGCTTGAAAACTGTCAGATGAGCATTTAAGAAACTATACTACCTTATATCATCACAATAATATTGTCTTTTACCAAAAGCTTAGGTTTAATGCAGACTTTGAACCTATGTTGATTGCTTTAATGTCTAAACTTTAAGACTGTGTCATCATTGCTTCGAAATTTAAATAATAGTATTATAGTGATTTTCCATATACTTACACCCAATTTGTGCATTGTTATTACGACTTATTAAAACAAACATTCAAACAAGCAAATCTACAAGCATTGTTGATAGGTATCAGAATGGTAAATGAGTATGTAATTGGTCTAGATAATCTTAAGATAGGCAAAAGTATCAGCAGTCTACTTAATTATCATCAGAAAATTCTATGCACCATATGTAATGGAATTTGTTATTTAAAAAAAAGTCTATATTTATTTCTGATTTAACAATATAAGTTATTAACTGAACCCAAGGCAATTTCATTACAATAATAAAACAATTTCTACAAATTATACAAATCTAGTAATAGCACCAGAAAGAAGTGGATTTATAATGTATATATAACTTTACAAGAAAATCAATAAAATATATATATACTTATATATATATATATATATATATATATATATATACTTTTTCTAAACAAATATTTATACTTGATTCTCTGGGTAATTTATCTTTAAGTAAAAATAAATATTATACAAAACGAAAACCAAATTAATAAGAAAAATGTAAATATAGCAAACGGCATAATAGGTAATACACCCAGATTTTTTTTTTTACATTTACATTTGTAATGTTAACCATCACATCTACCGAACTGAATATATTAATTCAAATAAATACATCTGACTTCAACTAAATAAATATAAAAATAATTATGGATAAACAAATAATAAAATGATGAGGTACAAAACAAAAAATGTATTTCACTGCAGAATATTTGTACCCATTGGTTTAGAAAGCTATATGAAACAAAGAATTACCTGCGAAATCGGGTACATCAGGATCTTGACCCTGTTCAAGATGTTTTCTAACCAGCTCATGATCTCCTCTTATAGCTGCCACATGAAGTGGAGTTTCACCTCGCTCGTTCCGCTGTTGTCTTGTACGTTTCCGTTCTTCGGCTGGATTCGGAGAAGCTGAACACGGAAAAGGCGGGAAGTCACGAATATATATTTACCCCCTGCGACATATATTGAATTCTACCTCGACTTACCAGGAGCAGCATCTAGTGATGATATCTGCATCACCAGTGCTAGCTGCTGCCTCTCCGACATGGGCGCTAGGATTTGGGTCCGTGGCGCACCGTCCGGCCCGCGTCCTGAACCCCTCGACCGCGACGACGACGGCATGCTTCGGGCATACCACCCTAAACACAAGTCACAACATAATAATGAACACCATGAATCACAAAGTACGACAAAAGACACACGGATCCACTATGTACGCGCCAATAATTAGTTATATCAACTGAGTATATCAATATGTGTACGGTCTATGCCTTACCTAAGGTGAAATTAAATTTATGGAATTCTAAACATACTAAAAATTCATTAAAGTTTTGCACCAGATAAAAATAAAAAGAACAAAAAGTAAAACGGTAACAAATTTATCGACTCCTCAAAAATCAGTAGGTAAGTAACCATATTCCGTAACTTGTAAGTTGTACAGACATTTCAATGAACAAGATAACTAGCGGCACAGACTACAACTACCATAGATCAAAAAACTTGTAATCTGTGGATTGGCTGCAAACTCTATATTGTTAGTTAATGACCTCCAAAATTGTTATGTTTTCCATTGTTCAACCATTTATTGTAATGCATTTTAAATTTCACGAACTTAAAATGGGAAATACCGATAACTAATTTAACATAACTGTAAGGGGTTTATGAAATCATATTTCATAAGTGACTGCATTCGGAGTACGTCCGGCGTTCCCTAAGCAGTAAGTCCTGACTCCAACTTTTCCAATAAATCAATCTTTTCACTACATTAAAAGCTATTTTATTTAAAATGCTTATGTCAACACGAAGAAAAATAGTAAAACTGCTGTATAAAGTACTGAATCTTTTGGTTCTAATCAATTCTTTTATAAACTTGGTTCATCTTAGATTTTTTGACGCAAACTATAGTTGTTTTATTGCACTATTTTCTATTAATTTGACATTTAAACGACTTCATTAAATTCAAGTGTTCATATCTTCTATCTACCTCAGAGTACACGAGATATTGTTATCACACAGCACGATTTTCCTAGCTCTGAATACCCAAACAGGTGTAACGGTTAGGCATTAAGTTTTAAACTCATTTGAGATTCTTTGCTTGGGAGTCTTTCACACTATTTTATCATTCCAAATAGTCAACACGACAAAAAATAGTTTTAGTCATAATTACAGTAGTCTTACGACCGCCTTTTTCTATATTAACATTCATCGAAATCTACTTCATTTCTAAAATGTGTTGCACTAAAATTGCTGTTGGGACTTAATTGAGAAAAGGCATTTTTATCTCTATGACCTTAAATTAAAAACCATCGAAGTTTAAATGTGTCTTTCGTTTACAAATTAATTGCAGTCACGTCTGGAGGTCGAACTTGCTATCTAAGAGCTTAATAGGAAAGCCTACAATACTATACTATTAGGCCTACGGTGGTAATATCCAGGTTAGCTGCAGTAGGAGGCCCTCATCGCTTAGGGGACGCCAAAGATCTCAAAAGAAACCACAGAATAAATGCACACGTATATCATCAAAGCATCCTCCCAAAATATCAAAACACCCGATGTAACAAGAAGGGTTGACTAGCGCATTTGGCATTCTCTGACTTTTGGTTATGCTAGTGCTAAGTGGTGGAAAGTGTACAGATAACTAATCGCAAGCCTCACCACTAGGTAGCCAGCCACTTATACGTGGTGGTAGATACCTGACTAACTGCACCCTGATGTTAGAATGGGCCACACGAGGTTGTATAAACGCTTACTGATTGATACACCTGTTGCGGCAAAAAACCTCAAAGTAGTTGCGAGATGAGCTGTCAGAAAATATAGCTAGCAAGTATAGAGCAAGACTCATGAAGTGTCAGTCATCGTCGAATACCCACTAAAAAGTTAACCAAAGCGATAATTAACACCCGATATTGCCAGAGACCTGGTATAGCTTTCATACTTCTTCTAGTCTGCGGTGAGGAGCCAGAAGGTCTACTTAGAATAAATTGTCCAAGTTATATAGAAATATATTGAAAGTTCTAGCCAAAATTAAAATTCAACTGGTTAAAATTATAAAATCTCAATCTTTCTGGTCCAAAAACATTGCAGAAACGTGTCGAAAATTTGCAAAAGTATAAAATTGTAATATAAATTATTATTAGGAAAAATATTAAAGGCAGGGTAGTTAATCAGGCCGAGTAGTATAAATGTGGTGCGAACACGCCTATTACATACGCATACGTAACCTGCGTCGTAACTGAATAGGTTACTTGGTTAGCATAGAATTCATTTAGGATCAGTTAGGCTCACGATATCTATTCGTGTCCTTGGCTACAGCCCAAGCTAAAGTTTAGCCACTTTATGTCACCCTTGAGCTTGTTGCCTCCCAAACTAAGTGCCTTCCGCACTCGCTCCAAAAGCTCGGTGAATCTGTGAAAGCTCCTCAGGCTAACAGCATATGTCCAGTCGAAAAAAAAGGCTATTGCATGCATTTATCGAACATTTTTCGTAGCTAAATTATCACCGAGTACTGTAAGATTTATATTTTTCTGTTATCAACAATCTTTGCCGTATTTTAATGTTTATGCTGTAAATCATTATTAGGAATGATCTATATAGTGTTCTCTTGTTTTCATTTTGTTACTTCGTCAGAAATAACCACAACGTTTATTGGTAAAGTGTTATTTAGATTAGATTGTATTATTTACTCCGCTTTTAATTGCTAACATTATTATACTTTTAAACATACAAAAATATAAAACACCTGTGATACGGAAATATATTTTACAAGGAGGCACTTTAGAAACATGAATACTCTTAGTGCTTGTCGTGCGTCGACTATGTTGCCTAACCTAAGTGTTATCAAACAGTACAACCTATCCTAGGATACTCCAATAAATATTTTTTGTATTTAATCAAAATGATGCCGTCGCTAAATTGTGATATATGTAATAGTATAGAGGCTGTATATCATATTATGGCAGAATGCTCACGTAACCAAGTTCCAAGAATAGCATTTGAAAAAAAAACAATATGATCCATCGGTTTATGTAATAGCATTCGACATCTAGAGAAGCAAGGATGCTTTACAGGCTGTTTATGTAATGATGAAAATAGATAATATGAATATGATACCTACTTTATTTCGAAAGTTAAGCATGTAGTAGTATCAGGTCACGACTTTATACATTGCCTGTTTAGCGATAGCTACTCATGAAATACAATAAATTAGATACGAGGTGGAGAGGTACCTTCTAGAAAAATTAAACATAAGTTAAACATAAGCTACAAAATAAAATGTATGCAGCATGTATGACGTAAAGTGCGTCTTCGATACTAGATAGTTACTTTTGGTATCGACACTTTATCACCTAGCACAAAGCCGATATAGATTGAAAGAATTCCTATGGTTATTCATTTAGATATCTATCAGATTTCAGTTACATAATATTACAATATAATATTCGATTCCTGAACAATTATTCTTCTATGTGCAGCAACAGTCTTGCATACGTTGCGCATTCAATATACATAACATTATTTAAGGTTTTAACTATTTTTAGTCCACAGTGGGAATTTTATTATTGTAACGGAATTCCTTATCGTTTGTTATCGTTCTGATTTATTTGCGGGCTGAGGCACTAGACCGAGAAAAGTGTAACAATGAAAAACCGACATCTTTTTGTAGTGATTTTTGAGGCACTTTCGAATCACCTAGGAAAATTATACTTTTTTCAATCGATTCAGTTTGCCGTCAATGTTGAGAATATTTAAAATATTTTTGACCTCTATTAATTTATTTAATAATTATTTAGTACAAACACATAAAAGATATAACTCCGTTTCAACCGGCTAACCATAACTTACCCCTCACTTTTGATTTTAAAATGTATTATATAATGTTATGACACCGTATGAGTTTTTATATCATAATTGAATTTATTGAAGAGAATTAACAAAATATAAAATCAAATTCGATACTATAGAAACTACTACTACTATAGTCAATAATATTGCAAATTCTATATATTATTGACATTTTTGTACTATAGGAAAAATATTTTTACATATTAGCCAGACGGTTACTACTTCACGAAACTTATTTTGAAATAATATTTTAAAGGGTATGTTTTTGGAACACTAAAATCAGATTGTCATATCACAATCACTAGAGCAATCAGATTGTATTAAATAAAATACATTTATGAAAGTAAATACTATAGCTTTACCTTGGCTCACAGCCTAAGAAAAAAAAAATCAATTATCAACATTAAAGATGTAATACTTTCTTACAGATACTGTATTTTCTACCGTTTGAAGTAATGATGCGCCAATTGCGGTAATATATTAAAATCGTTTATCAAGAAAGTTTTTGAAGTGAAACTTCTTATGGGAAGGCTTTGGAATTCTGATCTGCAACCTTTTCGTGCGCCGCTCTTTCGGATATAGTTCAATCTAGGCAACGAAGGGAGTGAGAGAGATAGTGATATTTCTTACACACCGTTGTTTGTAAAGTATTTGTTTAGCAAATTATTCACAAGTAAACTTTACTTCGTAAATCAGGAATAAACTTAAAATTAATTAAAGTACCTATTGTTAGATTTAAGTGCCCCTAAATGACAAGAAAACATAAGTTTTAATTAATAGGTACTAATTTGAAATAAAAGTAAATACAATTCTGAGTAAGAATCCATACTCTTCCAGCGAATTTTAATATGGTAGAAGACTCAATAATACATCGTTTTGTCCATTACGTAATGTACCGTGTTGAACTAGGTATCTAGTTTCTTGGCTTTGAACTGTATATACTCTGTGATTTAGAATCTGTACTTGTATTTTGCAGTCTTATAAGTTCCTATATTTCTCAAATTGTCATATATATGATATATATTTGCTGATAGCCTCTGTTGAGTCTTACAGAAGTACGCCGGAGTGTTGAACTTATTTAGGCGTAACGAATAGAAATCGATCGCCTTTATGAAAACTCAGCTTATAATTCAAAATGTTAGGTCCAACGTTTAAGATATTACGAAAAGTTGTAATTCCGTCGTGCAATGAAATTGTGCAATTATCAAAGTTTTACTTTTCTACTAAGAGCCGGCCTAAGTCCATGACAAAGTTGTCAATAGTTAGTGCGAGCATCGGCATATTAATCGGAGCGGGCTACGGTGGTTACACTCACTACAAAATTAATATTAAAAAACCTACGCCAGCTGCAGAAAACGAGGAATACGCGTTTATAAAACAGGCACCCGAATATAAACCTCAGTACAGAGTAAGTATGGTTATATTATTTGGTCTAATATATGCCCTGGATAGGATCATAAATAGTGCAAACCTAGACTTCATTATGTATTTGCCCTATAAGTGCTTATATATGGGGTATTACCGTCTGATTGAAAAAAAAGAAATTTCGTTATTACGTAAAAAAAAAACTATTTTAATAAATATGTTTCTTATTTACACTGGAGTAAGAATAATTTTACGAACTACTTTTAATACAGTTATATTTGCTTTCAAACTGAGAACAGAAATCATATAAAAGATTTAGGATTAGTCAAGACCATATTCTCTCTTCGCGTTCCTGGTAAGAGCCTAAGTTGAGGATTTACTACTTTATGGCTTCTTTGTGCTTGTTGCCTGGATCTGAGTGCCTTAGTACTTGCTTACAATGCTTGGTGAAGCTGTGACACATTATATGTCCAATAAAAAAAAAAATATATTATATTAACAAATACAGTATACAAGTGTATCATTTCACTGTTTACTATTGTAACATTAAAATTGTTTACAAAATGCTTTGATACCTTAAAATTATGTTCCCAGACTTCTTAGTGGGTACCAGTAGTCATAGTTAACAAATAAATTCAGTCATTACTATTTTATTCAATTACAACTAGAGAGACTTCCAAGTGTACTGGATCTAGTGCATTGGAAACATTGCTAATGTAATTTATTTTACTTATCATGATTCTTATTTTTTTATTAATGTGGTGTTTAAAATCCTTACTCTATGAACTTCCTCCTTGCAACATGCAAAGGCATTACCTAGGCTAAGGCCAAGACGAAGAGGGGCATGTTTTGACTAGTTGGGTACTAATCACCCAATACTACCCACTAAAATGTACCACAGTGACACTGCAAACTCCCATGTTGACAGGGACCACAGACAGGTTTTGCAATTGTAGAACTAATCATGATACTTGCTAGGAAGCAAAATAGTAATGAGAACTCAAAACCTGTTTTAATATAATGTTCATTGTGCTTTAAACTGGTTTTACTTTTACATACATTTAGGTAAATGTATTGAGCTGAATTCCAATAGTCAGTATTTATGTTAATAAAAGTCAATAACAACTTCTTATATGTCCCTCAAACAACTTATAAATATTTCATATAGTTTTTAAATATAGCATTTACTAACTGTATATTTCATAAAATAACAAAAAGTATATACAGCACAGCCTCTATAAGTTGAACACCAAGAGAGATACCAAAAAATTTGAGTTATAGACTTTTCAGTTTATAGAGAATGGAGATTTTAGTTTGAAGTGAAAGGAACACAACATTTTTTTGATATTTGGAGGTTTTCAACTTATCAAGATTCGACTTAACAAGGTTCTACTGTACTTATATATATATATTTACTAGGTGATGTTTTGCCTCTTATGGTGATTATTAACTTGACCAGACTAACCAGGCCATCTATCATATCATGGAATAGCTATGATCAATTGGTTGTATAAAAGAAATATATACATATAAACAATTATTTTTATACATTTACTAGAGCTCCCTGCTACTTTTTTCCATGGAATTAATGAATAAGAATGATTTAATAATTTTTGCCTGTTTTTGTAACATTTTTGCTCCTTTTAGTTGTATTGTGATATTAAATGGCCTAAAGTCTTCCTCAATGATTGCTCTATTGAATACAAAAAGTATTTATATAATCTGCTGGTAGTTTTTAAGGTCAGCATATTTAAAGAAACAGACTTTTCTGCTTTATAGTATTAGAATAGATTACTTTCACAAAAATACAAAATGAATTATAATTATTTTAAATTTCTAAGGGCTTCCAACAATTTTGTAATATCCCAAACTTGTATTTGGAATCTAAATAATGTTAGAAGCATAGTTAAACGAAGGTAGTTGATAAGACTGAGTAGTATAAATATGGTGCGAGCATGGTTAGTAAAAACAGTTGAAGCATAGTGCTTGATGCAAGACTTTCATCGCATGTAGCTGGAACATCACCGAAAGGATGTAAGATTGACTTTCGTGATTGTAATTATGTTCCGTCATCAGGGATGTGGAAACAGTTAAGTGGAAACCTACATATTTGGATATCATCGTATTATTACTGTCGAACTGACTATTCTTTTAAACTATATCGAAGTATGATCTTCTAACAATATAAATTTATATATTTACAATTACGCTTTAAAGGTTCAAAAAATCTATAAAAATTTCACAATTTTTAAATATTATGTGACTTAAATATGAGTAATTTAAAATTGATTACATCATAAACAATTTGAACAGCAATGCAAGTGCCATGAAATTGTTTGATCTATAACAATAACTTTGTTGTTACAGGTATTTTCAGAAACTGATACCAGTAACTTACAGCTAGTTCTATTTCAATATAGGACATGTCCCTTTTGCTGTAAAGTTCGAGCGTACTTAGATGCTCGAGGCATCAACTATGAAGTTGTGGAAGTTGATGCTGTATTAAGACAGGCTATAAAGTGGTCTGGCTATAAAAAAGTACCAATTGTTCTTGCTAAAGTTGATGATGGATACCAGGTAACAGTTACTTTTTTTTTATTTTTAGTTGTATCATTTTTTGAAACACTGTATTATGTTTTGTTATATATCAATTATGGTACTATTGGAATATTTATTTTCAGTTTAAGACTGGATGCCTTTATAGAAAAAATATGATATTTTTTTATGTTAAATTCTTTCATATATCCTGTTTTTCATACAGACCAAGATCTTTTGTTTTCTTGTTGTATTTTTAAATATTTCAATAATACACACATACTACTCCAAGCAATTAGTAGTTAAAACATTAAAATTTCATTACATGCCATAAATCTAATAAACGCATGCTTTCAGCAATTGTTAGACAGTACTGCGATAATATCCGTCCTAGAAACATATTTACTAGACACAAGCACACAGTTAAAGGATATAATCAAATACTATCCGATAACGAATTACGAAAATAATAGTGGAAAGAAAACTACGGAGATAGCTAATAAATATTTTGTGATGCATAATAAACCATTCCTGAATAACAATGAGAAAGTAGCTGAAGCGTAAGTTGCTGTATAAGTATCTCTATATATATATAAAACCCATATCATGAATAACCATCAACTGTAATCTCTGTGACCATTCATCCAATTTCAATGGAATTTTGTGATACTCGCTTGATGTGACTTGGGAAATAGAATCGTTTTACATGGATAAGTCACCATATATATGAACATGATAGCTGGAGCTGTGGTAGAGTTGGCTGCTGAAAGCAAGCAAAGTATTGGTATAAAAAAGTAATGAGATATAGAATGTCCAATATTTCACATATTGGAGATATTTTAAATTGTCCATTAATATAACAATATTAACAAATTTGAATACAAATATACAACAACAATTGAGTAGATTTTTTTGAGTAACTTCTACATTTTAGTTTGACTCAAATGGAGCTTGTAAATCATTAGTAACTAAAGTCATGAGACCGTCACTGTTAGAGGATATACAGGCAGATGATTTTTTTCAGAGAATGCGTTGTTGTTTTTGAGTAAAATTAGTTAGCTTTCATTGGTTATCTTCATTTGCATGCATGCATTGTTCTATTAAATATTGATGACCAGTCACATATAAGCAAATCCATACTTAATCCTTGGTAGCCAGCTACATATTGTTTGATATATGTGACAAACTGAAAGAAAATCACAGTGATAGGTAAATCACCATGTGACTGTTTACAAATCATTGGTGTTCAGTTCACTACTATTTCATTTGATCTATACCGGTTGATCGCAGAATGTGACTATTCCTATGAGTATGCGATGTAGTACGCCTTGGCTACATTCAATTTAGCATTCAAGATGCTCCCTACTGCTGTTTCTCTCGTGTCGCTTGCTAAAGTGAAATGGATTATGAGTCCACCCTTCCAGGTGAGTTGTTATGAGCTTGGCGTGAGTGAAATAAAGGTTGTTATGTGAAACAGCTGAAGGTACGTTTTGAGCATTCTGAACGCTAAGAAGATTATAGCTCTTGAGTATATTGACGTGATCACGGGATAACCTGTTTTAGTGAGGAACGTAAATGGAGACAGTGGGCTGACAACGTGCTCGTACATATGCTATCCCCTAATGTATATCAAACGCCGAGTGAAGCGTTGGAAACGTTTAAGTGGTTTGAAGAGGCCGGTGGATGGCGACAGTCGTTCCCCGCTTGGGAGTGTGCCTTGATGGTGTATGTCGGAGCAGCAGCTATGTGGATTATCAGCAAAAGGCTCAAATCAAGGTAAACATGAGTTAGGTTCTTGTTCCTATAAAATTGCTTTGTTTGTGTGCTCACAACTCAGCCAATGTCATGTATACAGAATGATAAGGCGCTTATAATGCACTTTATGCATCTGCAAAAGCCAAACTGTCATGTAAAATGTCACCAATGCTATACAACTTAGGGCCAAATATAAATAATGGTATGATAGATTAATAAACTGTCAACAACGTATATACTGTAGTCACTGTGCTGTACTATTATAAAAACAAAACAATACATTGCCCATTGCAGATGATTGTTTCAAATCGCAAATATTATTGTGCCCCAAGCCATGTTGGGCTGACACACGTCTAAGTCTTCTTCTTTTTATTTAATGGCCACATGTGTGGGCACACAGTTTCAAAGTCAAGTCAATGACAAAGTCTGAGATGACACATGTGAAAGTGGACTTTGACATTGACATTGACTTGACTTTGACATGTGTCATCCCATACATTATTTGTTTTATTTTTATGATTTTGAAATGTTTTCTTAAAAATTTTTTTTCATGTAATAGGGGGCAAACGAACAAGCGTGTGACCTGATGGTAAGTGATCACCACCGCCCATGGACACCCACAACACCAAAAGAATCGCAAGTGCTTTGCCGGCCCTTGAGGTGTGAGTAGGCTTTCTTCTTAAAGGATCCCATGGATGGTTACAAAATTTTATGTTTTTTGAAAGACAACTTTGCTAGACATACTGTGTGCGATATATTTACACGTACTTACGTTGGTCACACTTACTTTGGTCGCTTACTAATATCGTTTTTACTATAGCATATTGTCTTATGTTTAGACGTTTATCAACAAACGTAAGGTGACAGAACATAGGTAAATAAATAAAATATAGATATTTTCGACTGAAATGATTCTCTTTACTAGGCATCAGATTGATGATGCCCGTCAATCTCTCTACGGTGCCGCCAAGGAATGGACGAAAGCTGTCGAGGCGAAGGGAACGCCTTTCTTGGGAGGAGACAAACCAAACTTAGCAGATATTTCAGTTTATGGTGTGCTTAGCAGTATCGAAGGTTGCAAAGCTTTCCAGGACCTGAGGAATAACACGAACATAGGGAAATGGTACGACGAAATAAGGAATACTATACAAAAAAAGGCCGGTCACATAACCACGACTTACGTGTAACTTTTTGAATTAAACATACGTTTTTGTCAATTTATTATATTATTGAATAGTATACAAAAAAAAAAACATTTAAAGTTGCAAGTTTGTTGAAATATATTATTAGTTTCTCATTCTGGTTGATGTTGTAAGCTTGATAAGTCAAGTTTTTCGTTAATTTTTACTTCAAACACATTCTTGTTTCTATTGTGTACTTTTATTCGCATGAGATTATATATTAAATGAAATTCAATGTTTATTTTGTCCCATTCGTAGTTTTTGCTGATTTTATATCGTTTTCGATAGCATGCTCGAAAACTTCTTTGTGTTTCCTTGTTACTTTTAGGGGCCGTTCATAAATTACGTTCACACTTATGTGGGGAGGCGGTGTCACTTACCGTGACACAATATGATATGTGTCTAAGAAAACTCGCCGCTCATAAAACAATTATGTATGTTTTATATGTTATTACAGATAATAAATTGAAACTGTTTTACATCGACTCAAATTTTATAGTCAATCTATCGCATGTCGCATTACATCCTGTCGCGGAGTAGGGGTTGCAGTGGTACCATTTATTAAGTTAAGATTGAAAACCTGATTTTAATACGTTAAATCAAATAATTTTTCGTTTATTCTCAATTAAATGCCTACGATCTGAGAAAAAATTCACTTGCACCGTGGCTTCATAAAACCAACACAATTCATTGTTTCGTTAATTTAATGTTTTATTATTATAAGCAATGAATGTTTAAAAATATTGAAATTTGCCTACTGCTAATTATTGTCATATATTATGTCCGGGGTCTATTACCTGTGACGTAATGTTGATACCGGGGTTCTTAGAAGATGTGACATAGCATGGCGGAAGGGTGGGTTTTTTTGGAGTTTTCTAAAAAGGTAAAATTCTGTGTGACATACTTTATGAATGCCCCTTTATTAAGATAGTTACCATTAAACAAAACCGTGATTAGCTGAATGTATATTATTAATTGTGGCAAGTTTAATTTATTCATCTGTTACTAAAATATCATAGTTGAAGATCGGTAACTATTTAAAGTGTTTTGTGTTGAAACCAGAATGTGATTGTTATATTGTTATTATACGTGCAATTATTGTTGTGTGTTTTAAGAGAGATCGCTTATGTATTATTAGGAAGTTTAATATTTAAAAAATAATACATTTAGAACTGTAATTTGTTAACTCTTATACCGTTATTTGTTCAATCGATATTATTGTTGATAGATTGTTGCATAATTTCAATAGGAGTTTAAAGTTTTCTTTATTAGTAAATAGTATTCTTAATAATGATATTCGTTTCGATTTAAATATGTGTAATAAATATTATTGAATGAATAAAAGTAGTTATGAAAATCGTTATTTTATTTTTTAATAAAACCATGACTTATAATTAATTACATAATAAATACGTTTACAATATTTCGAAAGGAAAACAATAATATTACTGCCAATATTAAGGTCATCCTTTCAAATTCCTCAATACTATTATACTGTATTTACATAATATAAGAATTATAAAACATAGTACACATAAACACAACTAAATAAGTACTACGAGCTACAAAATGGCCTGAACAGGAATAGCTACGTGGTGAATTTATACACGGTCGAAGTGCGAGCGAGAGGTATACCACCAAATCTCTATAATCTACTATAAGATCTTGGCCTGACTAGGACTGCAGTAAGGTATATACTAGAACGTGCTTCTAAAGCTGCGCTAACAGACTCCTGCCGAATTTGTCCGGGCAAGGAGAGAAACACGTGTAGTTACGGGCCCTCTTGATGCGTTTGTATTGGGGCACCTTAATCCTTAAATGGCCAAGGTTTCAAATTTGATACCGGACTTTTGAATCTTTTTGTGCACTTGCAGTTGGTTTTTAATATTTGGCTGTATGTATGTCATCATTGCTTAATATTATTTGAACAAAAGTATCAAAACAGACGTCAGCTGTCAAAATTGTTATTATTTAATATATATTTTAAAAAAATATTAATTTGGCATATTAGGGTTCTAAGGATTTTACCTACATCCGTGTCACAAGTCTCGGAAACTGCTTGTTATTACCTCTCTGCCACATGTAAATCTGGCGCCTGCACGGTGAATCCAAAGTTTGCTTATATGTTCGTCTTTCTCTCTACATAATTTATATGACGTGCGGAATAATATATATTTAATTAATAATTTTAAAAAAGAAAATACAAATATATAATAGAATAGCCGAACACATAAAAATACAAAAAAATATACGCATCGATACTAAAACATTATTTTGTATTTTTTAATTCCGCTTTCATAGAGTAACAAAGCGTGAACAGACAGCCGTTTTAGAACTCTTATGTCCGCTTACGATATGTGTCCCACATTACTTTAATATATATATATAAGATATATATTTAATATATATATAAGAGACTACACATTTAAAAGCGTTAGATTGGTATATTTATTTAAATAGAAAAACGTTACCGGTGATAACTTTCTTAAGCTTGAGAGTCCCCGCCTGAACGATAAATGTCGATGTTTTTTCGATATATTGTTGATGTAAGTGTGAGCTCTTACTAAAAATGAGTACTTATTTCTAATTGAAACAGCAATCTACTTGAATATATGAAGTAATAGGTAATAGTACATTGATATTTTGCTTACATGCTTACCAATTCCGGACACTCTGCCGTTAGTGGTAATATAAGAACACATATTCTAGAAACATATTATTATTATTATTTTTTAATGGAATAACAAACGAGCAAGCCTGTCCCCTTATGTTATGTGAGTGGTAACTACATAACTGTGATGGAGGGTACAAAATTAATTATTTGCTTAGACCCTGAATTCATAATACATGATCGGTAAGTGATATTTTTGTGTAGAAACGAACTCCGCAACTATTCTTAGCATGCGATTTCTGTGTAGGTAAGTGAGAAACCACGGTTAGCAACATCCGGTGGAGTGGTAGTTGTGGCAGCTTCACTTCCGTCGGTCACCACGTACAATACGAAGGGTTTTGCTCCAGCTGTTCAAATAGAAAAAAAGGAAATAAGTGAAACTCTTTTTTAAAATTGCTACACACGTTTAGACATATTTTAGAATGGCTTATCTGTTGTCAATAGCGTAAAGATGATATAGATTTAGCGTTATGGCTCCAGCTCACGTGATGTTAAGTGACGATGTAGCCCAAGATGGTGGGCACACTAATCCTATTGAAAGATTAGCTTTTCAAGTGCAACTGCCGAAACACTTACTGTTATTTGGCGGCTGATTTTTAACTTGAGGGTGGTAGCTAACCAGGCAAGAATTAGATAAAAGCTCAAGCTCATTGTAGGTGTATGGATTCGAACTCACATCCTTCGGCGCGGCATTCCTACACGCTACCACTGAGCTATCATCGCTTCCGTACCTGGAATTAAAAACTAAAAGTAATTTTTATATTCTTTGGGAACTGAACTTATTTTTCCGTACCCTTTGTTCTGTACCCCGGAGAATTGTACAGTGCCATGGCAGGCGAGGAAAGATTGTATGTACTGTGCAATCTACCTATATTGACCGGTGGCGAGCGTGCTCAAACAAACAAAAATGATTGAACCACGTTCAGGGCCACGGGCGGTCCCTTACAGAACCGTGTACGTAATGTATGGCTAAGCACGAGTGTGTCTTGCAGTGTAATGATGTTCAGTGAATGTGAAGTATCACTGCATCGCACGAGCGGGGTAGCTCTATTTCGCACGATCGACCTAAGCTCGAGCACCCGTAGAGGGTGGTCGCGGTCGGTGTGCGGGAGCTAAATTAACCGCCTGCACTCGACTGCGAGGACGGTGGTTTCACGGCCTACGCGCGCGCACGTCCAATTTGAAAAATAACCGGAAAGTCTTTATTGAGACGCGTGATGACCTTGGCGACGTCAAGAAAACGGCAACAGTGCGGTAGTGGTACTTCGATTTTGCAAAGTTGAGTTTGATGTGCTCCGTGAGGCGAAGCACTTGGTCTATACACGAGTGTTTTGATTGAAAGCCAAACTACTCGTTCGGAAGGATCTCTTTATACTTAATTACCTTGAGGAGATGAATCAGAAGGCGTTTCTCAAAGACTATTCAAAAGGGTGATGGGTCTATCACTCTCAGGCAGGTTTGATTTCTTGCCCGTATCGCACTTATATACTAATCGGTGCTATAAACTACCCTCCTAAAATCCACCTGTAACTCTATATTAATACTATGAAGCGGAAAAGTTTGTTTGTTTAAACACGCTAATCATAAGAACTATCATTCGGATGTCATAAATTAGTTTTTTATTTGATAGAACAATCATCGAGGAAAGAGATCATAAGAAGCAACAGTGTATTGAAAAAGTTAAAAACGGGCAAAAAATATTAAATATTTTTAGTTCCACGTAAACAAAGCTGTGAACGCAGCTAGTAATATATAAAGCAAAAAATAAATATCCAATCTACATTTGTGTCCCAAAATGTCTCTTGTTCCGTTATGCCTTACTGCAAAGCCCCCCTCCAACTCATTCGGATTTAATTTATTATTAGTTAGGATATACTCACTCTGTACTGTAACGAAGCCTATGCCACAGAAGCGATCGGTGTCGATTGCGTTACCAGTTGATACATCAGTCGGGTTAGGTATGACAACAAAGTCAGTGACACAGTTTCCGTCGTTGACGGCACCGACAGTTGTTCCTAACACTGTGTTGTCCGCTCCCTCCACGTCGCCGGTTACCGTAAACGAATACTGGTCACCTGAAGCCTGAAGATTGGTTTTAATTATCTCAAAATCTCATAGGTATGTTTATTCACCGAACTAATTAAGTTTGGCTATCGATTGTAATAAAAATTTCGTTAACCGCAGTATTACTGATTCGAAGCAGGTAGCAAATTAATTGAGAAACGAAAAATGCATGAATATATGTTTTGAGTACCTTCTTGTCTATTTTAGTTAAATGGCTTACTTTTGTTCTTTTTGTTTTATAGTTATGTTTTAAAAATCTAATTATTTCTATAGTCAGTCTTCAGGTATTATTCACTATAAGATATATAACAAAAAGATCGTGTTATTCCTGTTTTATCCCCCATTAAATAGCCCTAGTCTACACCTAGGCTGAACTATCCGCAACAGTATGATTTATACATATTGTCTATTATTTTCTCAATCATCTGTTTATTTCTTATTATTTAGACTATGTTCCACGCAGCGTTCAGAAAGCTCAAAACATATGTATCTTCACGGCTGAACGGTCGACATGACGACAAGGGTCGTGACATTATTATTTTCACTCACTCCAAGCTCACAACGATCTATCTGTAGAGATGGAACCATAGTCATTCCACTTTTGTTAATGTTTGTAATGTTCGCAAGCAAATGTAACGGAAAAATCGCGGACGTGAGCGTTTGGGTCGGGCTGAAACCCAGCGCCATAGGAATTTGCCGTAGCATATGCTGAACTTGAGTCCTTTTTCGATGTTGTATGTGGCATTAGTTTGTAAGACTGTTTCTGTATAATATACATAGTAATTGCTAATGCTATACGTTGTGTATTTACACTGTGTAATTAACACAACCGAAATAAATGATCTTTCTATCTTTCGCTGCGAATGCTAAATGGTTGTAGCCTTTGTGGTAATCTGTAAATGCACAATTATGTAAATGACACATACAATACATAGGGTATGTCCCGACATATACATATACTGCGAGCACTTTAAGGTGTGACGTCAATTTAGTGTACTGCGAAACAGTTCTTTTATAGTTAGCTATATTGGTCATTCTTAAAAACGGGACGTAGCCCAGTATACTGTCATCCATGTTTTTTGGACTTTCAACACACACAATTACTTTAAATTTCCCATGTTTGTTTTTAATGGCCGGTATCTTTAAATAACAATATTCAATAAAAATAATAATTATCAATTGTGCAAGCTGTTAGATTATTTGATACTGTTGATCATGATCAAGATATTGGGAGCATCGTACTTTGAAAACGCCCGTACTCACAGTACAAAAATGGCGTCAATTTATGACGTCACATCGAGTCTTTTCAGGAAAAACATAATAAGCGTCAAAAATCTAAAAACGTGTTTTTATTTTAACCACCTAAAATCAGTTAAAAATGAACGACAAATCATATTTTTTATAAAGATATCATAAATGCTTTTTATTTAGGAATGAAAAAACTGCTGCAAAAACTGAAATTTGTCGCTTATGATGTTTTTCCTGAAAAGGCTCTATATATTCCCCTAAGATAAAACTGTCAGCCATAATAGAACGAATTTCTCTCTAGTAAGAGCACTGAACAAAATCGTCGGTGTTTATATTAACGTCCTACCAATAGTGTGACTTGGTTGTAAAAAATGTGCTGTAAGTTTTGTGGTAACTAATGAATCATGCCCCAAATTATTATGAAAAATTCAACTAATTTTTGAACAAAACCCAAATTATATCAACTCACCAATATTACATAACACAGGGCCAACTATTGTATAATAAAAAAAATCACATCATGCAGACCAAGATCTCTTCAAAAATTAACAAGTATGTCTGTCGTCTTTGAATAAAAATCCCAGAGAATATATATTTCAATTTAAATAGTATCACCTGAGCGTATTGTATGGCACAGTATCCAGCTTCCATCCGAATGCATATACCGTAGTTCAAATTGACAATTTGTCGAGTGCCCGTCACGAGAGATGAACTAAGAGCGGTGTTAGCACCTGTACCGTAGTTGAAACTGTTTATTGTTCCGGACACTCCTGTGTAGTACTGCAGACACCCGTTAGGAGCTGTACAAATTAACAGGAGGTTTTTACACAAATTATTCGAACAACTTCTATCAAAAGAGTCATGACAGAATATGTATAATACAGTAGAACCTCTATAAGACGAACATCAAGGGAGACGCCATAAAAATCAAGTTATAGAATTTTCGATTTGTAGAGAATGGAGGGTATATACAGTAGAACCTGGATAAGTTGAAAACCTCTAAATCTGGAAAAAATGTTTTGTTCCCTTCGCTTCCAACACCAAAACCTCCATTCTCTATAAGTCGAAAACTCTACAAATAGATTTTTTTGGCGTCTCCCTAGATGTTCTACTGTATATAGCTTTTCTAGATAGATGACATTTTGTGTTTTTATACGTACACAAATTATCTATGATATGTTATGCTTGTAAACATTGAGCTACTTTAATCGAAAATAAAGTCACATTTATGTAAGTTTTTTCCATAGTCGGGTGTCATTTCTAAGTAAGAGTATCTCGCGGCCACACGCCTCAATTATTTACCTATAGTTATACCTTTACATATGTATATATCTAAGTTGGGTTCACCTACTCAAATTTTCTTTTACTACAACTGTTAACACAAAGAGAAACCAAACAAATTATGGGTTAACGTCGTAGACACTAAATCGATAACATATATCAACACCAAATTCCGTGATCGATCTAATCACGGGCTAAGTCAGCTTGGCTAGGGCTACTGATATCAAATTGTATCTAGGTGCTCGGTGATTTTAAGTTCTTTAATATGTTCTTCCTTGCGAAAGTAGCACGGTTCAACTTGCCCTTCCATATATATTTTTAATTGATATATAAACTACATATCATTCATAAGTGTTACCCCAATACTAGCCCGAGTCAGGGCAAGACCTGGTTATATGCCGTTTTCAGGTTAAAAAACTGTCGTCAAATACTTAAAGATAAAGAGAAAGCTAAAAATATGTTTCACTTGACATTCGTTGATTATTATTATTTTATTTTGAAGTGATACAAATTCTGAATATGTTTCACTTCTGGCGTGTGGCAAATACTGTTTTTTAACAATAAAAATTATATATAAATATCTTGGTAATAATAAAACGTTTTTTTTTAATATGTAATACCGATAATTATGAATAATCAAATTTATCGTTTTAGTTCATCATATTACATACATATCATTTTAGTTAAATGTAACTAAAATGAATACAATATTAGTAATACAGTTGGGTATCTACTTCAGTGATTTATTAAAATTCAATTGATGATATTTACTGGGGCCCCGTCTAATGAACTTTCCACTGGCTTCAGAGGGTATAGTTACACCACTGTGTTTCGGCATATGCTTAATTTATTTCAATCATACCTTTTCCATTCGGCTTCGCTCGCGTTAATATTGATTTTATCAAACAAATCAGATGACGTTATAAAAAGTTTCATACAAAGTTTATCCCTCTTTTTGCATCACAAAGTATTTTCTTACAAGAAAAAGTAGCCCATTTACGTTTTCAGGTTCCTATCTATTTCCATACCAAAATTCATCATGATCAATTCAGCGGCTTAGGCGTGAAAGCGTAACAAACATACTCACATTGGCATTTGTAATATAAAGATTTGAAATAAGAATTCTTTTTGTTGTACTTTTTGGAAATTATGGTTTCTACAATTACGTATTATTATACAGTTACCTATTCCAGGACAGTCGCAGCCGAGTTGAATGAGTTTCAGGTTCCATCTTCTAGAGAATGTCGTCGACGAAGTGGCGGTAATTGTGATCGTAATTGCCGCGTTTCCATTAAAATCGACGAATATACTTTGTCCGGTGAGATCGCCACACAATGTTGGCACGATCGTATTCCCACCGGTGACTGTGATTGAGTCAGTGTTACAGTTGCCATCACCGTCTGGTTGGTAAAGCACGAAGTCCATGAAGTCTATACGGAGCTGAAGAACAAAACAACTTTGAAGCGATGATGGCTCAGTTGGTAGTCAACGGCCGAGAGTTCGAATTCCTGCAATGAGCCTGAACTTTTGGTGAAGGAAAACATCGTACGGCTTTTTCTAATGTCCGTCTGTGTAGCCAACACCCTACCACGTTGAAAATCTGCCGCTAAATACCTATAGGCGTGTTCTGGCAATTGCACTTGAGAGCCAGTCCTTTCACTAGGCTTTGCGTGTCCGCCATCTTGGGCCACTTAGTCACTTAAAATCAGGTGAGTTTGTGGCCATAACGCTAAACCTTAACTAAAAGCCTAACCCGAAATAAATCTATATCTATATTAATATTACAAAGCGAAAAAGTTTGTTTCTATCTTATGTTTGTTTGAATGCGTTAATCTTAAGAACTATACCATTTGGATTTCAAAAAATATTTTTTTATTAGATATAACAATAATTGAGAAAGGTTTTGGTTATTTAACATACCGTTACCACTTATAGGAGCAAAGCTGTGTTGAAAAAGGTACAATTTTTTATATAATTTTTAGTTTCAAGTACAGTGGTGGATACACGTAGTTTTCTATATACAATATGCGAAATATCACTCACTGATTTACCACGATATTTTCAATACTAGCAGACCACTACCAGACTACTACCAGATTTGAAGTTTGGCATGGATATTTCGTTCACGACGTTGATACCTGCTATGAAAGGATTTTACGATCATGTACGGTTGACGCGAACGAAGTCGGAGGCATCAGCTAGTTTATATTATTAAAGAAAATATTCTTAAATAATCAAGAATATCTATATACTTACTTGACAAATATTGCTGTTACATCTTTGCACAATAAGCGTGCAAGCCTGACCACCCGAATAAGCTGAAGGATATCCAGGGCTCGTAAAATATGTATTATTTACGTTTGTTGTCGCGCCACAGGTGCGGGATACTGTAAAAATAAAACAGTAATCAAGAATTAGTTTTTTCGTACTAAAAAGTGCTAAGTACTAACAACAACCATATATGGATGAGAAAGATTTTTAACGTATTTAAATGTGTAATAATAGAACACTTCACTAATGTACCTCATTAATACTATTACAGTGTTTATTTACCCTGAAGAAAAAATTAAGATTGATTCTGATCTATATTAAGGTTATAAAGCCGAAGAGTTTGTTTGTTTGAACGCGTTAATTTTATCATCTTTTTGTATTGTATCTGATAAAGCAATCATTGTAGAAGGCTTTACGCTAGTTAGCATCACGCTACCACTAATACGGGCAAAGCTACATTACAGGTACAGCTGGTCCATAATATATCAGAATTACTCGTAATATATATAAATATATACTACATAAGTAATGATATTTTATTATTTTTCCTTGTGCGTGTGTGTGTGCCTGCGCACATTAATTATAACACAGTATAGAGTTTTTGTAGAATATTATTCTGATATGTGTTAGCTTCTATTTAAATCAATGAATGATGTTATTTGATACTATATGAAGTAATAGTGGTAGCAAGTTACGTGATTAATAGTTTGGTTATTTTAGATAACTTTACCGTTAGCCAAGATATCTTTCAACAGTGACTAACGAAAAGAGAAACGAAAGAATGTATGGAATGAGATCCTTCACATTAGCGAATTCTGAAAGACATTTCCAATCCGCTTTTTGGCTCAATTTTTTGTTTAACGAAATGGTATTTGATATATACTGGGATAGTTTATTACCGACGCAGCATCTTCCTCTTCTAGAAGCACAAGTGCCCGTAATGGTGCCGTTGAGGTTGTTGCATTCTCTTCTTGCGAGGCAGATGCCGTTCATAGAGCTCGATGACGAACATTCAGTGTTGGCGAAGCGAACGATACTGACAAATGGAAACACTGTAACAATTACAATAAAGTATTAAAAAGATTATAGTTTACTACTAGTATTAGCAGTTTAGTTTTCCATCACCATCGTATTACATACTTTTCATATTAAAAATGAAAATTCGAATGATTGTCACAAAGGATCACCTGAGAATCATGAAACATTCTTATAGAAAGTTTACACTTGTTGATCCTAATAAAAGTAAGCTATTCTTATTAATTTTCCTTTTTTTAGGTTTTAGCTTTATGGCTACAATTTCACCTAAGTAAAGATGTGGCCCAAGATGGTGGTCACGCTAAGCCTAGTGGAGAGACTGGCTATCAAGCGCAACTGCCGGATCATACCTATTGGTATTTGGTGGCAGATTTTCAACTTGAGGGTGGTAGGTAGCCTCGCGGGCATTAGAACAATCCCTACCACTATACAAATCAGTCGTATTGAAATTGTTATTATTTTTTAGTTGTTCCTTATTATTTTAAAACTAATAGTTAGTGTTGCGTCACTTTCTCTGTTTACCCAACGTTTTCACATATAACTGTTAATTTACACCTGAATCTGACTAGTGAATAAATTCGCGTTTATTTTTTTATTTTTTTAGTAGACAGTATTTTATAAACAAATCAAATTCGCTAGATATTAATTTAAATAATTTCGCACAGCTTCCATTCGATTATTTAAGTATTTATCCTTCGGCAATAAAATGTACTTACATATTTTCCCTTCTCTGGTACCAGATTCCTGAAGATGATTGTCATCGTAATCGTCTTCTTCAAAATTTTCAGTATTGTAAATAGAATTCGCTGCACTCGCTACAATAATGATCATTACGAGACAATAAGATTTATTTAACATCTTTTAATTTTATAACAATTATTTTATTCTTCGATGGAAATTAGTACAGTTTTAAAAACAAAACTCTGATCATGAAATGGGTCATCAGTTTACGTTTTCACAAGACCTGGTTACGATGCTTGTGGTAAAGAAATGCGAGAGGGCATGCCAACCGTATATAAATAAACTAGCTGGTAACGGTCCCATGTTTACTCTAAGTGTTTAGGATGCTGTTACGGTTTCTCACTTAACACCTAATACTGACCTGGCCGATAAAATGTCGCTGCAGAGTTAAAATAGCACGTTCTCGATATGACCTACATATAAATATTGACCAATAATTTTAATCACAGTTCAATTGTTTTGTAATATACAAGAAATTGAAGTTGACCATCAATTGAAATATTGTGATAAGTACTTAATCACTTTAATACTTTTGGAATAGATATAAAATAGAGATAAAACTATCTTCTGATATATTGTCTAATCATGTAAAACACCGAAATTCTCATTTTTTATCCAACTGGGCAGCAAACCGTTTGATGGTAAAGGATTATCATCGCCTACAGCGACATTACAGATATGTTGTCCATCTTGGAAATCGTATTTCAATTCCTTTTTGGAGAGCCTCGTTAAATAGCCCTTGTGGAAAATCGTGTTAGTTCATCCATTCCATAATGCTAACGTACGCGATAATAAGGTTGTAGAGATCTTAAATTTTAAAAAGAGTTAAGACGAATTCTATTTCATTCAAAGTTTAAACGACTCGAGCTATTTAAAATAATTCATTTTATATAGTTATGGTGTTGTTTGAAGCATGAATGGATGTAGTTGAATCTTTCGAGGAAAATTGTTGTTGACATCTAAAAAATTTCTTATCCCTTTTTTGTTAGAATAATATTTAAAATAATACTATTGAAATGCAACACCTTACGGAAGGGATTAGAAGTTTTGATCCGCAACTTTTTTGTGTCACGCTTGTTAAGGTAAAGTTGGCTAGAGGCGACTAAGAGAGTGAGAGAAATATTGTGCTGTTTCACTTCTGTCGTGTAGTTTTAAGCATTCACCTTTATTTAGTTTGTTAAAAAAAACAAAATCGTTCATTTTTCTAGCTTCTCTCAATACTACAGCAGGACCGGTAGATACTTGGAAACATTATTAAAAAAAGTTGTTAATGAATGTAATTGTGGTCAAAATATATGTTTTTATTCCTCTCTATCCGTCCGTTTGCCAGTTCGTCCCCTTATACACTCATCACTCTATGACTACTGGCTACATTTTCAAAAAAAAAATCACGACGTTAGCTAATATCATGAAGCAACATGAAGGATTTTTTATCCCGTAAAACAAAACGAATTTCTGTGAGATATGGGAATTAAGTTGACTTTTGTAGTTGGTACTGGTATTATTTAATAGATTTTCCCGCATTTTTTCGGTTCGATAGTTGACAACATAGCTAAAATGTAAGCTAGTTTTTTTGTAGGCGATAAACGCTGCTTTCTTTGAGCTATTTAATTCTGTAAAAGGTAGAACTTTGCTATGGTAGCAACTACAATATATATTAGTGTTTTCTTGGTTATGACGTTAGATCTGATATACGTGCACTCTTATTACGGTACGTGACCAGTTTCAGCTGGAAATAAAGGCAAATCTGATACTCGGTGACTACTTTTTACTAAGGAATTAATAATCTATACATGCACTGATTATATTATAATAAAAATGGTAACTTTATATATTTTTCACCTTAAATAAGGTGAAGCAATTATGGCTTAATTAGAAGAATGTTAAGACGTCAAAATATGATGTATGGATTAGTTATCATTACAAGAAGTAAAAAAGTCATAGGATTTTTTTTCTAACTGTCGTACGTTGTAAGCCCCAAAGGCTTGGACAGCTTCACCGAACTTTTTGGGCCGAGTGCCAAGACAGCGGGCACAAGATTGCCAGAACGGCCGAACCACGGCTTGGGCTGCTGCCGATAAATAAAAAAGATTTACGATCCTGACTAACCAACATCTTGTCTTACTAATTTAGTGACCCTAATAACGACCTTATCAGGTGACCAGCTCAAGGGCCTCGAGGGTAGTCCCTTACAGAACCGTGTACTTAACGTGCGAGTGTGCACGAATAGTATGCGATATGATGGTGTACTCTCAGTGATGTAGAGTGTCACTGTATCGCACGAACAGATGTATCGCGCGATCAGTCATAGGAAAGAAACACCTAAACTAAAGTGATAACTATTATGGTGGAAAAATATAGAAGTATAAAGTAAGTAAGTAAGTAAGAAGATGTAAGTGAAATGATATGTGTGTAAAAGGTGTGGTTACTGAAATATAAGCTTATACGAGCGAATAGAAGTCTTGTGGTACTGACTATATTTGGATGAGGTAGTGGTAAAAAGTTGTGTTCTATGGTTGTTTGATCAAATTAATTCATCTAAACTGGGTTTTAAATTTAAAATAGTTTGATTCCTCGACTGGCTACCTATAACGTTCAAGTTGAAATTGTGTTATATAGTGCCTCTCGGATCGTTTTATTAAAGATTCTTAGCAGCCAACTGTTTCACGAAATCCAACTTCAACCATATCGAACTTTAAGATTAGGTAGTATAGGTAAGAGTAAGGATCTAGTATAGGGAAGTTCAGATATTATATAATAAATATATTTTTATAGATTTACAATTAGCATGATATCTAACATCGACGCGACGTGCCCTAAAAAAATGGCCTCCATAGTCCTGTTATCGAAATACATCTATGAGTGATTGGTAATATTTAAGTCATGGGTGATAATTATCTCGACGGGATCTATAAAATAGAATGGTTTATGTTTATTGGGTTCAACACGATTTTTTTATTCACTAAAACCACATGCTCATAGGTTCGAGCCCTATTCGATCGAGACAATGTCCGAATACGTTACCAATTAGTTATTAAATTGGCTTGAAGTAAATACAAATATTTCGTTTAGTATTTTAATAGCTGTTTGAAATGTACATAGTACAGAAGGAACAGGTAGAATGCTTTGACCTAGAAAAAAATTTTCTTTGTATAAATTAGAAAGTTTAGGCATGTGTCATTTTAACGCCGTTCTATTGGTCATAATAGTCCGTGTATTTCTAACACACTGCTCTAGTACCCTTCATTTTATTATGTCGTTAATTCACACATACATATTTTTGACAATTATATCATTTGAGTATTATTCATTAACATAGAATTAAAGTTGTTGTATTAAAATTAACTCCTTACCGTCCATCGCGACAAACATCTTCGATCTGCAAACAGTCGAATGCTTCTTTGTCCTTCTCATACCTTCCGTTTTGTTCATGTCTCTTTTCCTATCCCATCGGTACTTTTTTGAAATGTGCTGTTTCTTAAAGAATGTTGACCAATCGGTGTACGTTCAATTTAAAAGATCGGGAATTACTTTTAGACTTTTATTAGAATAGGTGTATTTATATATATGTGTATGTCGCAGCCAACTAGGTTAATTAGCCCTTCAGTCAACAGCCTACAATATACAGTACAATATATATTACCCGAACTCCCAACTTACAATAAATAGAAAAATGGACTAAATAAATTCTAGAATTGTATCTTAGAGACGGGAAAAAAAAAGACTATATAAAGAAAATAGCTGGCGGAACGTGGATGAGAGCTGCAAAAGATAGAAAATTGCGGAAATACCTGGAAGAGGCCTACGTCAAAAGACGAGATGAAGCGGTTGCCGATGTTGCAAATATACAAAAAAATATGTACGAGTTATAAGAATTATGTATATATCTATAAGTAATATGGATTATATATATATATATATATATATATACCACGACGCCAACTTTAATAATATTTGATAATTCATAGAATGCCACAAACATTAAGTCCGCCTTGTATACAGATTGTATGTAAAAGTGTCTATATAATATAATATAATATGTAAATAAAAATAGTTAATAGTATAAATAGTTCATGTCTAATTTACAATACTCAATATAAGTTTAATAACAATGAATAAAATCGAAAAATTATTATTAACTCTAAAGTATAAGGAATTAATCAGGACTCATCGGTCTACTAATAATCTTAGTAATTCGATTTTGAAAATTGATAAACTAAACAAAGGTTACTGTGTTTATTATTAATTATGTATTTTCTCACATCGAAAAGTAAAGATTCTGAAATGTATATTTTGATTTAATTTGTTTGAATGTCTGTATGACATTGCATGTGTACATAAATTGCTATTGTATAATAAATAACTGTTTTAAATTATATTGAATGGGTTTAGAGATATTTGGAGGGTAAGAGTCGATATTTGGAGAACTTAGAAGAATTTTAAACAAGTATGTGTGTAGCTAAGTGAAAGAGCGATAAGCTAAGTTTACACGTTATGTTAACTTTCTACAAAGAAGCTCTTAAGCATTGTTGACTAAATTTATTTGTTAGTTTCACTTTTGCGGAGATATGTTTTGATTTTTCTTTTAACCATAAACATGTATACCATGTATACTAACATATGAAGGTAATTCTTACTGTTTGTTACGTTACGATGTCTAAGGAATTTGTATGAGTTTTGTTATAGAAATAAATTTTGATTTTGAAGAAGCTCATAGGCTATCCATTGTCATAACAAGTTGGAAGGGCAAATTAGGAAATGAAAGTCTGTACAAGCATGAGAACGTAATAAAATCATTTTCACGCTTTTCGCAGGAGGAATTAAAGTGTGGTATTGAGTTTAAAAAAAATCTTGTATAAAGGCGGTACAATAGGAGATGATTTCAATTATAGGTTCTGAATGTATGAACTAAATATACATATTATTAATCGTGTCCACGACGGGACTTACTCTCGTCAGTATCATAATAATTATTCCAATTTTAACTAAGGTGACAAATTTTTAAAAATCATATCGTTGTATTCTAAGCCTATCAAATTCAATTTACACCTTGTTTCTCAATCAATCATTAAAAAAAGCCCACGTAAAAAAAAGTAATTCAAGCGGTCGCCTTGCCCTTGCCGCAGCCCCAAAGGCTGTGGGTTCGAATCTCACAAAATATTTATTTATGTGATTCACAAACGATAAGCTATATGCATTCGCTGTAATATACTTTTATATTTATATTTTTTTTCTGCCTTATTCAAATATCTTCAAATCACAATATTTGAATTTTGTTATCTAAAAGTTAGACTAAAAACGTAAATAACTAATTAAACTAACTATATTAACACAATTATTTATATGTTTTTTTAAGAATTATATGTTTTATGTTGTAACAAAAATGTTTTATTACAAATAATAGTTGGTTGTGTTAGTAGTTTACGGATGCCGCGTCAATGAACGTTAGTTCGAATCTCCGTAATGAGATTTCGGTGAAAAAAAAACATCATAATGTAACCATAGAACGGGTTAGAGCTTTTTCTAATGCCCATCTGGCTAGTTACCACCGTTATGTTGACAATCTCCCGGCATCTATATATATATATCTATAGGTGTATTCCGGCAGTTGCACTTGGGAGCCAGTCCCACTTCTGGGGCTTAGAGTATCAACCGTCTTGGACTATATCGTAACTTAACATCAACTGAGATTGTGGTCATAACGCTAAACCTGTATAAAGTTTTATACTAAGTATAAAAAATAATAACAAGATTTTAATGACAAATATTATATTTTCGACATAAATGACGTTTAATACATTTTGCGTCTCCTGTAAGAATACAATAATGATTACTGTTTCATAATACATGAATTACACAGAATCAAGTTTTCAGCCAATTGTCTAAACGTATTGTGAAAATGATTATGTGCGGATATTATGTCACCGTATGTAACAAATAGTGCAATTGTCGTATAGGTAATTAAAATATGGAAGCCTATAAAACTTAGAAACGTTTATTGAAAAAAAAAAATGTAACCAATTAAATATGACGTGGTGATGTAAATATTTATCGTAGAAACAGTAAATTGGTGACATAACATTCTTATGGTGGCATTGTTTATTATTAGTAAAGTCTCCTATACACGTCAACAGATGCATCTGCAGACGTCATCTTCGGATGCGTCCGGTGACGTATAAAGGTGTTAATTTGCGCGTCTGTGTAGGTATTTAACGTCCGCAGATGCGTCCACCTCGAATCCGATAGTTGTCGGTTTTTGTGGCACGGATCAAAGGGTTTCGGCGCGAACGTCCGGCGTCTGTTCACATGCCTGACGACGCATCAGTTTGGTCGGAGTTGCGATTGAGACCTTCTTTTTTTCATTTATTTTTAATGAGTCTACTGCGATGTACATTTGAGCAGTAGTTAAAAGTACTAAATGAATAAATAGCTGCGGCAGCAACGGTCTCAATATCCTTTTTTTTAAATGTTACGTGCGAGTTGCTTCTGTCGAGAATGAACATAGACTGATCGACCTACAACCGTGTGGACGGCTCGTGGTAATCCATCTGCTAATGCATTTGTCGGCGTCCGTGGACGCATCTGTAGACGCGTAGTGGAGACATTAAAGAAACTGTATCAATCGAATAACTTGAACACTGTTAGTAAATCACACATCTCGAAATGTCTATAAACTATACATTTAAAAATATTAAGATCTAACTATTTCTTCAATATAGTTTATCTCGACTTTTAACACAAATACTTATAATAATAAGTACTAGACTGCTGGTTAAAAAAAATCTATCGAAGACCCTTAAAAAGTACCCTTTGATGAGAAAAAACTAGATTTTTTTTAAACGAAAACAGCACGCACCACAGTAACATATAGAAAACTTAAATAACATGGAGAAAATGAATACATAAAATTTATTTTCCATTATTTAAAGAAATACATATTTATTAAGATATCTCTAAAGAAAACGTGATTTCCCTGAAAATTAACTAAGATCGACCTGAGGTACGTGTCGGTTTGTTTAAAAAAAATACTAGTGATTATCAAAAGGAAGTTTTTTAGGGGGCGTAACAAGAAATTATTTTTTAACGACCAGTTTAATAAGTATATATACATATATATATATATTAATAAAAGAATTTAAAAACATGTCATTGGTAATAAATTATCTCGTGACTTAGTCAACATATTTATCTACGTACTTAAAAACTAAAAACTATTATAAAACAAGGCCGTAAATAAAGATATAAACAAAAAAAGTAAGACAAAATAGTGAGGTAAAAACTATTTTGGAAAACATAAACACGGCCTTTCGGCTAATTTTGTTAACTTCTCTTGAGAACTAAAATTAATTTAAGCTTTAAACAAATATGGCATCTACAGACACGTTTACAGCAAAGATGTGTCTTTACATAGACGTAACTAGGTAAGGGTACTTACTCACTGTACTCATCAGTGCATACGGAATCATTAAAACCTGTTTCTAAATAAATCTGTTACCAATTATTTAATAAGTATTTATCATTCTAAAATAATAGATCCGGGCACCATAAAAAGTATACCTTTGCCCTTAGTCAACTTATATTTCGACTATTGCTAATGTTCAGAAAAAAATATATGGAATGACAGCAGTCAAAGTGACATTGACATTCTCTATTGAACGTCATCCCATATATATATAATTGTGAGGTACAGTATGAGCTAACGTTAGTAATTGTTGAAAGAAAATTTGGCTAGGGGCACCTGTTACGTCAACGTATTGAAAGATCACGATCAATGCATACTTATATCTAAGGTACTATAAGAAATAGCTATTTCTCGCGCATTGTGGTCGTTATTATTTTTTATATTATTAATTCTAATTCAAAAACTATTCTCAACTAAATATAAGGCCTCACTATTACCTATGATAAGGCACATCGTACGTTATTAAAATTCACAACGGCGGACAACATTTTCTCGCAATACAAGTTAGACTAGAGGAAATGGATTCGACAAAACTGTCAATTGTATATAATAAATACAAAGTAAGCCACAATTTGGTTTTGTGTAACGTGATCATATTAATTACATATTATATTAAGTACAAATTTGTATATAAAAATGAGTGTCGTGGAACACTCGCCTGGAACAAAGTTCCTTTCGTAGTACATGTATTGATAACCGTATTATATTAATGATTAACAAATACTAATAAATGAATTACGAGTGTCTGAGAGAAAATTGAACCCATAAATAAGGAATGGATTGCAAGAATGGTATGAAATTTCGTAATTAATATATTTTTTTGAGTTGTGAAAATAAATATTTTATTGTACATCATTCAACTCATCCAATTCATTGTAATACATACATTTTTTTCGCCTGGTCTCCATCCGCCAAATGTGTACCGTGCGATAAGGAACTTCGTTCCAAAACCAAAATAAATGTAAGAAAACGTGGCAAGAATTATAAAGTTTTACCAATTTTAATAAAAATACATTAAGATAACTGTAAAAAGAATGTAATTAATACATTTTATATAAAAATTCGTTTAAAAATTATTAAATCTTTAAAAAATTACATCATCGATTGAATTGTAACATTTTTACATAAAATACAGAACAGCTATATTTTATTACAGAAGTATAGTTAGATAATAATAAAATAATAAATCCACAGAAATGAGAAAAGTAGTTATAGAAAAATCGCAAATACTTAAAAATACCAAAGTATGAATACAAGTTTGTAAGATTAATTATTATGATCTACATGGAATTAATTGTAATATAAAAGGCACTGTTGAATAAAGCACTTTGGGAAACTATGCAAGCGATCCTTATTGTTAGTAAAAATTCTAGTGACTATTAACAATGGCATTGCTATGTTGCAAATATTATGTAAAATACATACGATTCAATTTTTTTTTATATTATTATTTCACAATACGACAAAATTAGTATAAATAATTATTATTTAACATCGAGTAACTAAAATATATATCGTAGTTAAGATTTAGTAGTTGTTGTTACATTGAGCCTTTTCAGGAAAAACATCATTGCTGTTGCAGCAGCAACAGGAAAAACAATTAGCGGTTTTACAGGAGAGTTTTTCTATTATAAATTTAAAAGTATTCATGATATCTTTATAAAAAATATTACTTGTTGTTCACTATTAACCACAGATGTTGTAAAAATAGTGGATATTAACATATTGCTTCTAATTTACAGAGATCATTTTTATATTTAAAATATTTTTTAAGATTATGGGCGCTATGTTTTTCATGAAAGGCTCGAGATTATTATTTTTGTTGTTTCGCTCAACTCAGCGTTCACAACGCTCACGCTCACGACCGTGGTTTTCTCCGTTCCATTTGTGAGCGTTCCAATCATGAACTCGAGTGAAATAGAGTATAAGTTCATTTTTGACGATCGGACAGTATAGGCTTGGCGTAAGTGAAAAAAATAACATTATTAGGGACGTTTTAGCCGCGACCACAACTACCGTCATCATTATGTGGAATAGCTAAGTCTGTTGTGAGTATTGTGAACGCTGACTGGAACCTAGCCGACATGAACAATGTAGAAAGTTTGCAAACGCTCGATGGTTAGGGAAATTAATGATGCTTATGTATTTATTCAGCAGTAGAGATAAATTAAAAATGGATGGATATGGATTTGATATATCATCTATTACTTACGTGTAACTCTTTATATATGTAAGTATATACAGTTATTAGCCCACTGAATTTGTTGCAATTATAAACTTATTTTATTAACGTCCTGTTTAAAATTCAATTCTGTACGGAATTCCTCATCGCAACGTGCAAATGCATTACTCGGGCTCAGGTCAAAGCGAGAGATGCATGTGGTGACTCATCGGGTGTTTATCACCTAACACTATCCACTAAAACGCACCACGATGACTCTTCAAACCACCGTGTTGCCAGAGACTAGGTACAGCTTTCACAAGTCGCTCACAAAAATAATGAGCGTTTGCAAACAGCCTTTCTTCTTTCTGTTTGTATAATGGTGAATACAGATAAAATTCGTATTGCGAAGATACAATAAAATATATTTTCCTTCAAAAGTTATTTGAGATGAAAAATATAAATAGGTATATATATACGCATACATACACTTAAATATACATTTTTATTTATGACAGCGAAATTACAATTTGCATATTTTAATACAATAGCTATTTGAAGCAGTTATAATTATAGACCCTATTTAATACCTATATATATACCTATATCTACCGCATTTAATGAAAATAAATTTTATAATTGGGTAAAATAGTGTTGACCAATGAGATATGTTGTAATAGCTAACCAATATTTTTTTTGAAAGAGACAGATCTTTATTTTATTAATCTGTTATTCGGTGAAATGATGATGATATTTATTCGGTAATAACTATATATAAAAATCGAGACTAGAAAGTGAAAATTTGCGTATCCGAATGCGACGACCTGTTGCTCATTCGATTGAAAAATAGAGTAAATAAATTCTTATATAAACAACATTAATATCCAATTTCTAAATTTAAATACATGCATACATATAGGTACGCACAGAGACGTTATTGACGAAAAGTATTATTTTGTGTTTGTTTAATATTTTACGAAGATGGCGGGTAAGATCGACTTATTATGGACGATGATTTAGCAGAAACTCTTTGGTGATTTAATTAAAAATCGGTCGATAATTAAAAAAAAAGGTATAACCAGACAGTATTTTTATATGAAATAATAAACTGTTTGATAATACGGCAAAATTATGAGATCGTATAAGTAGATACAAAACTCCAGTCTCCAGCATGTATAAAGCTACCGTATATAATTGAACACAACAATAATAATACATTTCATAGATATACTGTAACTAATGCTTAGCAATCAAGGAAGAGATCGAGTAGTTGTTAGTATTTGTTAATGTTCAACTTTGTGGAGTTGTGAACAAATTAGGTGCATTTGGTCCTTTACTTTAAAATGGGATCAGACTATATTATAAACAGTTCGATTTAAAAACAAAATATTATATGTAGATCACCCTTTCTAAGTTTTTTTTGTACAAAAAATCCAAAATCAGTTAGCAAGTAGCTTTTGAATGAAATAATTCAAGTTATTGTATAAAGTGAACCAAAAAATATATTGTAGTTTATCGTGTCGATGCGATGAAGCGTGCGTTCAGTTTGAAATTCAGAAGTACTCGTTTCTGTATGACTCCCCATACAGAAATTAATTCACTATATCAAGAATTCAAGTAGAAGGTAAAATAAGACATTAACGTATGGTAACTGATTAATATAGATGGCGTACTGGGACGAACGAGACAACAACGCTGTCTTCAGGAAAGAGGATTCCCCGGCTCTGTTCCAGTAAATAATAAAATGTTACTAGGTCATTTTAATCGGCCTAGGTGTGTTAACATTTTTAGTATGTATTATAAGCTATGCGTGTCATATTATTTGGAAGTAATTGTAAAGTTTTGTTTTTAACAAATGCCATTCAACATACTATTGTGCGTTCAACATTACCACCAGATGTTATTATTGAAATAATAAATTACATACTAACGAGCAGAATTGATTATTTATTATTATAAATACATAATACTTATACGTATTATAATATTATTTATGACCACTTTATTTATTCAACGCATTTGTACTATCAAATTGCATTGACATGTTTTATTGTTTTTTTTTGTAAGGTACCCAACTGTTATACGTCAAAGGGACTACAGTTAACGCCATGGAGTTTAATGCACGGCATTGGTGTTGAATATCACTTGTTGCTTGGAACGTGAGTAAAATACAAAAGGTTTGTAAATTATTCAAGTTGAATTTAATGTAAGAATTTTTAATACATCTAAAATATGTGCAGTGTATTAGTTAAGTATAGTTCATTGCTAAAAGTTGTCGCTAATTACAGCTAATTTCGTATTTTGTGTTCTTCCAAAGCAATCAATCACGATGGGGCTTTATTCCTTGTGCATCTTTTTTTTAACCTTGAGTCTTTTCAAGAAGTATAAAGCGCTCCGATGTGATAAAAATATGCTTATTGTTGTTAACTTAAAAACAGGTAGGTATTTGGCAATTATTCCTATATATAATTTGAAGCGATGATAGCTCAGTGGTAGTGTGTACAATCGCCGCGTCATGGAACGTGAGTTCCTATTCAACCACCTATAATGAGCTTGAGCTTCCAGTGAAGGAAAATATAGCATCGTGGTAGGGCTTTTTCTAATGCCCTCCTGGATAGCTACCACCCTTAAGTTGAAAACCTGCTGCCAAATACCAATAGCTGTGTTCCGGCAGTTACACTTGAGAGCTAGTCCCTCTAATAAAGGTTGGCAACGCACTTGCGATTCCACCGGTGTTGTTGTGGGTGTCCATAGGCGGCGGTGATCACTTACCATCAGGTACACGCTTGCTCGTTTTCCCCATATTCCTATAAAAAATATTATCCGGTAATTAAATACAACTTAATAAAATTAAGCAGATATATGAATTTTTCATTATCATTCTTACATCGGTTAGTAACAAGTGAACAAGATATTGTAGGATCCTACCTAGTTTTCGACGTGTAACATTATTTGTGTACATTATGGCATTTTGTAGTTTGTTTATTATATTTAATTTTATATGGGACAGACTGCCTAGTTATCTATGGATTCACCGTGCGGGTGGGGGTCCATCGTGTGCCAGAGAGGGAAACTCCGAGCAGTTCCCGAGATTTGTGACGCCGACGTAGGTTTGACGGGGTTGCTTTATAAATTTAAAGCGAGAAATCTAGTATAATCTTTTTAAGATATATAAGTGGTTTGGGGTTAATTTTGATTAATGGTGGAGCAAATTTTTTTTGTAATTCTATTGAATAGTATTGTTACTAAGTTTCAAATAAATCCACCCCCAAAAAATATTATTTTTAATACAAACAATGGCCACTCTATTTGATGTTAAATTTCTTAATAATACTTGTCATACAAACGACACCCAAAATATAATGTTAACATTATTTCAAAATATTAAGTTCCTAGATTGTTTTTTGGGTTAGTGACACGTAGTCAGGTAGGACAGTGCCCTTTTTATGTATAGATTTAAAATCAAAACGATTCATGGTAGTTTGATACGTCAATATTAGCACAACACAGTAAAGGTGGTTCAAATTTATTGTATTTAAAATTTTGTATATTTAGTTGTTCAATACTCTAAGAAGGTTGTCAAACGATACTCTATCGGTTAAGTTCTAGATGATATAGTTACTGGGGGCGTAATTGGAAGTTTCTTTTTATATTTAAGCCTTTAATGTGATTAAACTATAATTGAAAAATAAGCGGCTGAATAGATAGGTTAATCTGTGCTGAAAATTACCAATTTTATTCAACATGATATTTATCCTTAAAATTGTTATTTAACATTAGCAAATTAGTTTAAACTAGTTTTAAAACTACCATTTTTTATTTCGTTTATTAAGTCACCCCCCCATTTATTACTCTATTATTTTAAAGGATGGTCTATGTCGGGACATCATGCGAATAATTAGTTCAGAAGTTTTTATAGAATGTGATACATTAAAACCAATATTGTAAGGCTAAAAAATGGTAAATGTAAAGCTAAAAATATTTAAAACATCGTCATCATGCAAGTCTCTAGGCTTTAATAGATTTTATTAAGAAATGAAACAATTTAAAAAAGTATGTATTCTAACTAAATCACAACACAGGTCGTAATATCCGAAAACGCGACTGCACGCAAAATAACTATCTACTTATTTCTCTATTGATATTTATTTAATTATATTATTAAGATAATATCTTGGATATATTTTGCTCTCTTATTTATAAACTTACAATAAATTAATTAATAATATCTAATGAATACTTAAAACTCTTAAATTATGAAGTTTGTAGCGACACCATTGCTTTAGCAGTGAGCAATTTTTTATATGGAGTTAAACTTGATTAAAATTTAATGTTAAAATTTAGAAATTTATAAAAAATATTAAAATGTAATGTTAAAATCCAAATATATATTAAAAATGGAATAAGGTATATAAAAAGGACATAGAATTTAACATAGTAATCACTTTAGAAAATAAATTTCTTTAACAGATACCATTTTTAATATTTTACTTAAGAACATGTACATGAACATCTATGTAGGAAAATAATATGGTTGAAGCACTTTTCAAATCCTTATTAAATACTGCAACGGTGTCGTGAATATCTCATTTTTCATTTTCACCTCGGTCGGCGTGACAATCTTGAATATATTATATAGGTGTATATATATATAAAAAATTTAACTGCCAAATAATAATATTAATTACGTATACGTGTAAAGCAAACTCCTTGGTAATGCTGTTAAATAATTCTTGTACGTCCGGTTTATGCGATAAAACTAAGTATGGTTTTACTTAATGTAACCATTCAAACGATTGTTTATTGGTTAAATCGATACATTTATATTTAACTAAATACGCCTTTTAAAAATATACAGTTATATTTGTTTTTTACAATATAAGTATATTTAAAATATTGCCCACCTTCAAATTATAAGTATAATTTTTAAAGTTATAAGCTTTTACAGAATGTACCCACGATAGACAACGTTTATTATAGGTTATTATACTTCCAGTGTTTTTACGGGAGTGTTCTGATCACAGCACACCGTAGAACGTGTCCATCAGATTTGTGTCCAAATCACACTCCAGGAACATTGTCTCACTGCTTTCTTCCTGTAATTTACAACACGTATAATTACGTAAGACCGTTTTATAAACAAAGATTTACTTGAATGTGAATTGGAAGCCATTTCATGACTGCATAAATAAAGGTTAGTTAATGTGAGGCGTTTATTTTCATTGGGAGAAGAAATAATATTGTATTATAATTTGAATAGAACCCTCAATTGGTGACGCCGACGTCTTATGAATATGTAACCTTCTGATCTGGAGTCAGATAGAGTCGGGTTGTTATAACCCCCTCTTAAAATTATGGTAGAATATTATTTCTTCTTTCCAGTCGTTTTTTAACAAGACCTTATAATTGTTTTTATTATGTTAACATCTGTCCGTATTGACATGTATTACAAGATTCTAATAAAAAGGATAAATGCCTTACTAATGCTGTTGGCCTGAAGGGCTTTGACAGCTTCACCGGACTTTCGCGAGGAGTACTGAAGACCTTAAATCGACAGGTAACCAGCGTAAGTGTGCTAAAATGGCCGACTCTTGGCTTGGGCTATTGCCGGCACCCAAATATCGTAAATCTTATTATTTTTTTATAGTCAAGGTTTAAAAAACTCTACTACCATGTTATGGTTACCTCACGATGTTTTCATTCACCGATAGCTCAAGCTCATTGTAGGTAGATTTGAATTTGCGCCCTTTGTCCCGGAATCCGTATACACTATCACTGAGCTATCATATATATATATCTCATATATACAGCATATATATATCTAATCACTAAAAATTTAAACTAAACTGTACATGTGTACTGATATGTTTCTATGTATTTAGTAATCGTAACTTTGTACTGATCTAGCTATCAAAAAAAAAAAACCGTCAAAAACAGGAAAGAAGGTGGTAGGGCTTTCCATCATCTTGGGTAACATTGTCGTTTTTAACATCAGGTCAAATTGTGGCAATAACGCTAAACCAATAAAGTATATAGTTGTACATGTACTAGCTTTGCCCGTCACTTGATCAATAAACTAATAACTAATAATTATTGTCCGTTTTTTGTAACTTTTTTTGTACACTTTTGCTCCTGTTGGTGGTAGCGTGATTTTAAATCTACCTTAATGATTACTGTATCAAATACAAAAATAATTTTTGAAATCAATCTTGTATTTCCTAGGGTTAGCGCGGTCAAACAAACAACCTTTTCTGTTTTTATAATATTAATTCAAATATTAGGTAAGCAAAAAAAAAAACTTTTATTTTTGAGATTTATACCAAAATATGTAAGTTTACAATGTTTTAAGAGTTCTTTCCGAACGGCAGGTCAAAAAAGATTTTTATAAGGCTAAGTACAAATTTTAAAAAATTCTATAATTGTCAAGGAATGTTTTTTTTTTTAAATAGATTCATCATTTATTTTTTGCCACAAGAAAAATGATCAAGACCCTGAAAAACTCAAGTGGAAATTTTAATATTTAAAGCCCGCTCCAAAATTTTCAAAATTTCTAAGGCAAGTACTTTATATATTTTAGAGCTAATCCTTTTTTTTTGTTTCCACAATAGATAAAAAGAAAAATAAAGAACACATATATTAGTAGTATACCTGAGAGGTATGGGGCGCGGGCGGCTGATCACCGCCCCTTCTTGCGTGTCATTTAGACGTCTTGGGCAGATGCCGCTTCATGTGCAGCGCGAGGTGGTCGGATCTGGCAAACGATCGCTCGCAGACCGCACATTTGAATGGCTTTGCACCCGTGTGCTTGCGATAGTGGCGAGTTAGCTCGTCCGAACGTGCAAACCGCCACTCGCACTCGGGCCATTGGCAAGTATAAGGTTTCTCTCCTGAGTACAATATGAGGCTAGATTGAATTTTTATACAACATCGAATACAGGTTATTTAATAATACGAAACTTCTTTATGTATCTTGAAGTTAAGTCTACACTAAATTGTTATTAGAAATTCGTTTGAGTTCTTTGAATTGCGTTCTCTGTAATTTTAAAATTTATCATCGTAGTGATAAATTTATAATATAATTAGGTTAAAATATCGGATATATAATGAATACACATTGAATAATCGGTACATTGCAGGCTTTCGCTATGCCATTTCTTGAATGTTCTAATTCGATTCAGTATTGAATTTACCTAAGCACCTACATTTTAATACAGTATTTCCTATAAAATATGACGTATATTATATAATATGTATTTATAAAGTCATTGATAAAGAAAAACACAGAAAAATCTAATACCAATTAAAACACTATAAAGCCAACTATTGCATTTGTCTGTACATTGTGTATTCACAAAATAGATATGAATGCACATTAAATATTAGGAAACACTGTATTTAGTAATAAACAAAACATATATTTCTTTTTATTAATGTCGGTGAAAAATATATTTTTCCACTTAAAACTCTAAAATTCAGAACTCTTTTTGCTTGAACGAAAATTCACTTCGCAAGTACATACGCTTGGATTGCTGTATAAAGTTACTTCAATCGCAATGGCAAAAAGGTCACTAAAGTTCAGATGCTGCGGACGATTTATGATTTGTACAAAAACATAATTAAATTATTTTATGGGATTTTATTAAAAAAGTACTATTTAACATAAACAAAGTATGATTTTTTTACCTGTGTGAATCCGCTGGTGTGCTTTCAAGTGCGAACTTTTTGTGTATACTTTCGAGCACCCTGAAAGAATATAGAGATAAGTTTTATTTAGACAAAACATTATACAAATAATAACTCACGCGTTAGATACATAGAGGGATCAGTAGCGTAACTATAGCCTCTAGAGCCTGTAGCTTTATTGAATGAGGCCCCAGTAAAAATCGTCCGTTGTAATTTAATTGTAATAAAACACTGAAGTAGTTATTCAACAGTATTACTAATTAACTTAATTTTAAAAATATAGGTATTACATATCTAATCTGATACTACTAAGTGAGAAATTCTTGATTATCTCGGAAATTGCTCTAACGATGTGGACGAAATATTGTATTTACACAATTACTTGTTTTTGGAATGCCCTTGAAATTACATAAAAACGCAAAAAAAAAACTAATAAAGTGATTATTTACATTCGTGTTTTTTAATTTAAATAATGAGTTCATATTTAAGTAGTTATCGATTAATCGATGTGCGATTCGTATTTAATTACATTTAGAAAATAAACAATAATAAAACCGTGTTAAGCTCGGTAACTCAGGTACATTGTAATAAAATAAAGATTTAATCTTAACAAGATATTTATTAATAAAGTTATTTTCTTCGAGTTTTCTGTTCCGTAAAAGTATCACAAAGATCAACAAAATTTAAAGTTCGAATGCGATGCTTTTTTAAATTGATCCTTTGTATATGGTCATTAATAATGTCTAGGTTTAATTGATTATTAGCGTTTATATAAAACGTATATTTTTTATTATATTTTGAGAAAAATGTTAGGTTACTTCTGAGCTCACGGCCTCTCAGGTCCGGGACCCGTAGCATTTTGGCAATTCTGCGACCCCATAGTTACGCCACGGAAGAAAAATAAGATAACATGGAGGTCGAGAAGTGACTAATTTGTTACTAGAGATTTTTGAGCAAATAAAATATATTATTATATACAAACTAAATTGTGTCAAAATAAACAACACAAGCGGAAGTCTATAAAAATTGTTGTCGATAATATTTCGAGGACAATCTTCGCGATCTAATATTTAAATAATTTTTTCTTGTCGCATTTGAGGCTGAGGTGTTATTCTCCAATAAATTTATATGTATATGTATTTTTATATTTTTTCAAAGTATATAAAACTACAGTAACATATAATAACTACATATTTATTAAATAAGGAAAAAACTTCTAAAGGTTAAATTAATACAAGTAGGCCCATAAAAATAATTCCGGGTAAACTACATTTTAAGGTCATGGAACATCTGTACAAATCCTTTATATTCTCTTGAAATCCTTTATTTAATTTTAATAAACGATAGATAGACCAATTTAAAATAAGATTTGTACTAGTAAAATTTCACAGTCAACGATTATAATAAAAATTTGACTACCTTCGGTAACCCCAGTGGCTATGTCATAGAACCGTCGTTAGTAGCAGATAATGAAGCTTACCGATAAAGTCACAATGATGAACTCTTCTTTTTTCTAGCTCAGGATTATTCCGCCTGTTATATTTTACAGAGGAGGGAGGAGTTAGCCTCGAGTGTGGCATGGTGTGAGGATGTACTGGCGGCGGTGGAGCCGGCTGTTGCTGCTGCGATAGATGAAGCGTCTGCGTCATGGGCTGCAAGCAGTAGGCGAGTTGTTCATCCCTCTAATAGAAAAAAAAACAATCCAATTTTCGTCTATATTAATACCACAAATTGTAAAAAAATGTCTGAATGCGTTAATCTTAGGAACGAATATCAAAAAATCTTTATGTATCTGATAGAGCAATCATTAAGATGGGTTTTAGGCTATTTAACATTGCTACCAATAGGAGGAAAGTTGTATTAAAGAAATATACGAAAATGGGAAAACAATATTAAATAATATTAAAAAAATCATTACAATTTATTTATTTTTATTTGTCGCTGGGGTGACGCGATGATTGTCAGCTCGACCCCGGGTCGCCCTAATTTATGCGGCAGAAGTACACCGTGGAGTTTTAGTAGGTATTCCCGGTTCGCACCGGGTGTGTCCCACATAACCCGCTCGTCCCCTCCGGAGCGAGTGGGTATGCATAAACGGATATCTTCACGATAAAAAAAAACATTTTTGATGGATTTTTTTATATTATAGACAGATATAGATATATCTATTTAATAAAACTCCAGAGTGAATAAATTGTAAGAGTTAATTTATATCAATATATATATATAGTTTATGATTAATATTGTTATTGAAGTTTACCGCAATGATTTGTGCCAATCCTTTTGTACCATGCGTACTCTCAGAGTAACGAGTGAACTCGTAGAGAGCCTTATACGTACTTTTGGATGACTAGTATAACAGAAGTGCACTTTTTTCCCATATACAAATTGTTCATATCAATGAAATAGTTTGTTTCTGTTAATTATTTATAAGTTGTATTTGTTGTTACATGTAGCTCGTTGCGA
The DNA here is from genome assembly GCA_039707435.1 of Actias luna. Taxonomy (NCBI): domain Eukaryota; kingdom Metazoa; phylum Arthropoda; class Insecta; order Lepidoptera; family Saturniidae; genus Actias; species Actias luna. The sequence goes on along the minus strand of JAZHAC010000001.1, from coordinate 16,819,389 downwards.
AGATCGAGTTATATAATAAATTTGAGTTTAACGTCGAAAGAAACATGCTGTTGGATCTATGAAAGGTTGCATTGTTGATTTCAAGGAGCAGTACGAATGTAGTCTCTGGTAACGAGGGAGAATGTAGGCGGTCCTCGTGGAAGTTTTATAGTGAGTATCGCGAAAATTTACAACTCCCTAGTCCTAAACATTTCTCCCGTAGTCAGTCTGGCATATTGCGAGATGTAACAAGTAAATGTACTTTTCCCTAACGTTAAAAAAAATAGTGCACTCAAATATTCAAGTAGCTTGTCCCAGTGTTTGTTGAACTTTTTGCTGTATTGCTCATTTTCAGGAAAATAGAATGCCCAACGCCCCGCCCCCTGCTTTATCTCAATTTTTACAGTAATTTGTAGGAAAATCCACTGCTTACTAATTTATTTTAGGCTACCTTTGAGTACCTATGGCTTGTAATCTCATATGAAAGTTAACAAAAATGAACATTATAATTTTCTCTTGTTTTCCGTCACCGCAATCTCAGGCTCATTGCAGGTGGATTCGAACACATATCCATTGACGTAGCGTCCGTAGACACTACTAACTGAGCCGTCATTGCTTCAAGATCTACTTGGTCCTTAAAAGAATGACAGTTTCTAGTATTTAAGTAAGTTGGGATCTTAAATTGTTAAAAGTTTACAAATATAACATTAAATTTTTTGTCTATGTTAAATTTCACCATTGCATTTCCCGATGATCTAACTGGTAATAAGGCCTATGCTTTCAAATGATTAATAGATAATAAAGAGAAATATTACCAACCTGCGGATGATGATGTGGATGTACGGCCTGATGCTGGGGTATATGTGGCGGCCTCAGCAACGGCGGCGGAAGGTATGGCGGTGGCGGCGTTCGCCGTGGTCCACCCTGTGAATGATAAGTACCTTTGTTTTCTACGCCTTTACCATTAGTCATCATTACCAATATTTCTGTCGATACATGAAAATATGTTGAATATCCAATGACTGCAAATTGGATATCCTGACTTGTTTAGTAAAAATTTACGCGTAGTAATAAAAATATCGCAGAGCAAATATGTGATGGTACCACCAGACGTATCGCGAGCACGTAGTCGTCGCACAGCATGCAGTATTTGTTGAACGTACCTGCATTGAATTCCCCGGACTGCCTTGGTCTGAGCCCGGTGGCGTGAGCGGCGACATGTAAACCAGTCTCGAAGGTGGATACTTGGCGAAAGGTGTCGCCTGCGGTTGCTGGGGCTGGTGCGGTGGCGGCTGAGGATGCGGCTGAGCATAAGTAGGTGGAGCGCATAGCCTTTCCGTCTTGATCTCGAGAGGACTGAGTAACGGCGTAGCGCATTCTTCGAGAAGTGCTTCATCTGCTTCGAGCTTGACGTGTGTGGCTCCGAGTGGGGCCAGCATGTTCGCATTCTCAGGATCAATGTTCCTGATAGAGGAGGCGATGTCCTCCCAGAGTGCAGGCCGGAGGAACGCATCGTCGCGTGAAGAGGTCCCACTGTCGAATAGGTCCATGTGGGCGGGCGCGAGTGAGGCGCCCTCCTGCTTGCAGAGCAGTGACTCTAGTTCAGATGTCTGTAACAAGAATACATATACTTGTATAAGTAAATATTTAATATATCAGACAGTAAGACACAGATGGTAATTGGTAGATCTTAGTTCAACAAATTAATAATAATGCGAATACAAATTTATTAAAACATATTTTAATTGTTGCAATCTATTCGCGTAAAATTGTATCGACGCGATTATGGCTAAGAAGTAGTGTGTACGGTCGCTGTGTCAATGCACGTGAGTCCGAATTCACCTACAATGATAAGAGAAGAGAAGAGAAGAAGAGAATTATCGGTAAAGAAAAGCATCCTGAGGAAACCATAACATGTTGGTTGGTCTTTATCTACTACGTGCCTGGATAGCTACCACCCTCAAGTTGAAAATCTGCTAACACATACATTGATAGATGTGTTCCGGCACTTACACTTGAGAGCCAGTCTCTCCATGGTTTATCGTGTACACCATCTTGGGCCGTATCGTCATTTAAGTTCATGTAATATTATGACCATAACGCTAAACTTATAAAACAATTTAAAAAAATCTCCAATACAGTTAACTTTATTACCTAACTTATTATTCGATAAAGGGTCTTTATTATGTCTAGCGATGTACTTGGTCATGACCCCCGTCGCTATGTCTCTCGATTAATAAATTGGTTTATTATTTCATTCCATAATTATAATCTCATGATAAATTACCAACTATTAGTATTAAAATATATCACTAAACTGCCTACTATAATTTTAACTCTAATAAACTAAACGAAGGATGTATAACGTCTATTAACTTGAAAAAAGGATAGAAAATATGCTAAAGTTTCTTAGTAATCACTTTACATAATTAAACGAAATTTTATGTTTATATTAAATTTATACTTATATATAAATGCGAATTTGGAAAAAAAATTTGAACATGTAGCTGTGACAACTTTTGGCATTTACATTTTACATTTACATTTCACATTTACATTCTTCAATTTTTATAACGCGGTATTAAATGACGATAAACTTTTTAATTTTACAGACGCCCGCATCGTACACTGTGTGAATATCATAGCATATGTAACTTTGCCCGTGGAGATATCTATAGGTTTTTATAATATTACTTATAGCCTTAATTCAGATACTTCATCTTATTTTTTAGTTCAGGGCGTCTTTAGGTATAGCATAAAAATCTCTAAGGCAAAATATATCCACCTGCCAAATTTCATAATGATTGAGCAAACAGTATTGGAGTTGTGTGTTTCATCTTTGTACCAAGAAAATCTTTTCGTTTTATAGAAAAAGTATCGCAAATGTTAATAGATAATATTAGTTATCGCCATATCAAACTTCTTTAAAACATTTTCAGTAGGTTCAAAGTAAGAGATTTCAAGAGGACAGACAGACGAAAATTAAATTATAGTTACCATACATGTATGTATATACGAAGTACATTGAAATTGTAATTTTAAACTAAATATCAAATGTATTGATTTATTATCTTTACAGTTGTATTGTATTCATGAACAGATAGTTAAGAAAATTAATATAAATGTATTGATGTCGGAAAGGAATTTATACAATTTCCTATAATTTCTTCGCGCTAGGTGGGCCGGCGACGGATCTGCGACGGCGCGATGTGGTGTACTTGCTCGGAATTATTACCATACAATAGGCTGCGGCCCACGCTGCTTGGCAGGTGACGAAGCACGATAACTTTCTTAATATACCATGGTTTTGTACACTAACCAACATTATATAAGTTCTATTTGACAGATCATATTGTATGATCAGTTTAAGCATCATAAGTTTTATTGTTTTCAAGTAAGGAATACGGTTTCTGATTTCTGCGTTCATTTCAATTTTAACATAAATACATATCGCAGTAATTTCCTACATGTGATTAAGTTTATTCAATAAATATATGCGATATAGAACTCTTCTCCAAGTTAATTAACTACCGCAGTGTTCAAAATTAATTTGTCAATCTTGATATTACATTGCAATTACGATTCTGCAGACATGTGCATGTCTAGACGAATTCATTTCCAGAACGAGGAGTTCTTAATTCGATTGTATTTTTTATTTTATACTAGATGATTTGGCAGACCTTGGTAGTTCTGCCTTTACGAGTAATCAATCATATCGACTACAGCGACATCTATCGCGTTATGATCACTTATCGAGATTAAAGTATCCTATCTCTTAAGTTGGATCAAACTGCACACAGTGTGCAAAATTTGATGATAATTGGTTGAGTACTTTAGGAGTTTATCGCGTACAAACAACGTGTCACGAAATTTTTATGTATAAAGATTTGTTATCTTATAAATTCGTCATTTATAAACCGATTTGGAATTGGTATATTTTCAAGGGAATGTCCAAATGTATCATATCTTGCAGTGCTCCCGGGAAAGCCAAATTTATATAATTAATTCCAAAGTTTGTCTGTTAACTTTTTATAAATTGTTACAAGTGTCAAATATGTAACAGGTTGGGATGACGAAGACCTACAAATAATGAGAAGGTTAAGAAATCACTTTATCATATTGTTGCGTAGAATTAATGCAATTTTTTTTACAGTTAATGTTTAGCGTTATGGCCGTAATCTCACCTGATCTTAAGTGATAATACTACCCAAGTTGGTAGACACGCTAAACCTGTGGAGGAACTGGTTCTCAAGTGCAGCTGCCGGAACACACCTGTTGGTATTTGACGGCAGTTTTTCAACTTGAGGGTGGTTGCTAGCCAGGCGGTCATTAGAAAAATCCTTACCAGCATGCTATGGTTTCCTTACGATGTTTTCCTTCACCGAAAGCTCAAGCTTATTCTAGGTGGTTGGATTCGAACTCACGTTTCTTGACGGGAAGTCGTACACACTACCACTGAGCTATCATCGCTTCAAAACGTTTGTTTACAACTGAAGTTCATTCGCATTAATTTTTATTCAGTTTTACGCAGTTGTTGTCCTACCGAATTCAGTGTGGCATCTGGCACAAATTTCCATTGACACATTTATATTATAATATTAAAAGTGGAAAAGTTTGTTTCTTAGATTGCGCTAATCTTAGGAACTACCGGTCGGATTTCAAAAATTATTTTTGTATAGATAGAGAAACTATTGAGGAAGATTATTTAATATCACGTTAATCGGAGCAAAGCTAAATTGCAAAGAGGTATAAACGTGCAAGGATTATTGAATAAATTTAGATCCATGTCATCAAAGTCGCGGGCACAGCTATATACATATAAAGTGACTAAATGTTTACCAAATTGTATGGCGGTTTTGTCAATTGTTGTATTAAATCTTAAGCATTTTTATTGAAAATGTTGTTTGCACAATTTATTTTTATTTTTGATATTATAAATATTTGTGGTTTTTACATGATATAATTAATAATTTACTATATTAACTAGCTGACCTGGCAGAGTTTGTTCTACTTTTTCGAGCAGTCGACATCTATCGCGCTATGATCGCTTATCGAGATAAAAAGTATCGTATCTCTCAAGTTGGATGAAACTGCACACAGTGTGCAAAATTTGATTAAAATCGGTTCAGTAGTTCATCACGGACAAACAACGTGACACGAAATTTTTATATATAAAATATTAGTAATATAATGCTTTGTTGTAAATGTTTTATATTGTATATATAGTGAACGTATTCAATAGGTTAATATAACATAGTGTTTGGGAAGAAAAATAACCAATATGTAGGTAATATATAGGTTACTGTGCTTCTCTTACAACACTATATTAATATTATAAAGTGGAAAAATTTGTTTAAACGCGCTAATCTTAGGATCTACCAGTCGAATTAAAAGAAAATGTATTTGATACAGCAATCATTGAAAAATTATAGCCTTTAGGCTATTTAACATCACGCTACCGCCAATAGAAACAAAGTTGTATTGAAAAATGTAGAAAAACGGGCATAGATTATTAAATAATTTTTAATTCAACGCGAACGAACTGGCGGATACAGTAAATTATAAATTACTTCTAAACATAGTGGTGCAGTTAACGTGATAAACATTTTGTTTACTTGTAAGTATATAGTTGTAAATGTTGACGCTTTAGTGATCGGGTAACTATTGAACGATTTCACTGGTTTAGGTCATACCTATCTATTTGTTTAATTTTGTTCACAGCTCGCACTAGAATGAATGAAAAGAATGGCTATTTAAGAGCTCTAGCTTCAATAATTAGAAAGAAAAACCTGGTATTCAGTTATTTTCTCGCCTTTCATGTCAATTTCAATACTGATTAGGTATCCTCGAATTTGAAAAACTCGAATTTTATGAAAAAAATTTGGACTTGATAGGACTGACAAATTTTAATGGATGCCATCGTGTTAAGTTTTGTGGTTTCAAATCCAATACAGAACTATTATTTACTTAATTGTCAAATGATTATTCTAAGTTTTAATTTGCTTTGTGTCTGTTAATTGAATTTTAGAAAACTTCCCGCAACAAAGGGCTTTCTCTAGTGTGGAAGATGTCTATAAAAAGGAATATATGTTAAGTATAATGCATTACCCGAAGGAACAGTTTTCACACGACACTTTTCTATAAATAAGAGACTATATGGCTTAACACGGTAACATTTTATGCATGGTGGTGAACCGAGTTCCTAGGTGCAGCTGTTTGAATTCTCCTATAAGGGCTTGGTGGCAGCTAGCCAGGAAAGCCATAAAGATACCCTCTTTATGATATCATTATCTTTTAGCGAAAACTGAAGCTCTTTGTTACCTCTGAAACTGTCAACGTCGAACGAGATTGGGTCCAAGCAAACTACCACTGATCCATCATTTTTCAAAATATATATATAATGAATATATATATAATAAAAGTTGGTATATCTATATTATCTGTACTATTATTATAGTGTGGGAGGTATTGAATATTAGAATGTGCTTATTTTAAGCTTTATAATCGGGATATAGTGATACGTTCAATTTGGGAAATTTAAACAAATAGTTTCTTTTATTTGGAAAAAATTAAGCTTATTTTATAGTTTATAGGTTTAGGCGTTACGGCCACAATCGAATCTGATGTTATGTGACGATTTGGCATAAGATAGTGGACAGACTAAGCTTAGAGGAGGGTTGGTTCTTAACAGTAACTGCCAGAACACAACTAGAGATACTTGGCGGCAGATTTTTAACCTGAAGGTGCTAGCTAGCCAGGTGGACATTAGGAAAAGCTTTACCACCATGCTATGGTTTCATCACGATGTTTTCCTTTATCAAATGCTGAAGCTCATTGCAGGGAATCGAACTCACACCCATTGACGCTCCATCCGTACACACTATCAACTTGGTTATAATTCTCAACACTAATTTATTTGAATAGTGGAGTAGACATTAGACACTTGTATTTCCGCAGGATAGAGTAAATTTATTTATATAAGTATACTAGGCAAATACTGCTACTTCGTGTTTTCCCAACCACCGCTCGTGGTCGTAAAGTTCATTCTCAGTGGGTATCTACACATATAGATACACCTATATACTACGCACATACATGTGAATGGATGAAGTAATTTCTTATTAGTTGATTTCGTGATAACAAAAGTATGTAAATAAGTGAGTTCGTTGATAAGCTCCACGTCTATTGTTTTATCTATATTTACATTTCTTTTGTTAACTATATATACAAAGAGGGAGGGGCGTTATCTTCATTGTTCATCCATGTAATTTGTATACGTATTTTGCTATTTGTAGGTTTTTACTCGATTTGTGGACTAATGGCTACATAAGAACGATATGCGTTGTGACAGGGTGTTGGGATTACGATCGAATAGCTTGTTAAATACCAAGCGGTCATCTAATTACAGATCTGTTACTGGGTTAAGCGTGACACTATTCTTAATCGTATTACATAACATCAGTTAAGTTTTAAATAAATGTAAACAATGACAGCCAGTGAAACTTCATTGAAAGGTTGAAGTCTTATTTAACAAAAGATAATTGTATTTAGTGTTAATTCAATCGAATTTTCGCAGAGACATTGCCTCATTAAGCGAGTTCTATCGTCTGTATAATGACGAGTTGTCTGATTCTTCAGACTCTCTTTGAATTCTCTTTGAATTAATTACTTCTTCGTCATTCTACGAAAAGACCACGAGGGCGGGACTTCGGTGCCACAATTTCATGGTGACACCTAAAACATTGGGAACCAAAAAGTTTGCCGACTCTTATTTCTGTCGGACCGAGAGGTTGTGGAAATGTCTTTATGTTAGCGTGTTCCCTCGTACCTATGACATTGGGTCCTTCAAAAGAGTCGTGATGAGGTACCTAAGCAGGCCAACATGACTGCGTTGACTGGCAGTAAATTTTGGTTCATTGTCAGTCGTCGCTGATTTGGATTGTACTGTACTTAACATCAGGTGCGGTGCAGACACTATGCTGCGCAACACTAAAATTTTTTTTAATCAAAACTCCGATGACTTTGGTGACCTGTCTGGACTCTGGAAATAGGTTCGATATTTCAAATGTGCCTGAGTTTTCGTCAAAGGAAAATAAAAGGAAAATTTGAAGCGATGATAGCTCAGTGGTAGTGTGTAAGACTTTGCGTAAAGGGACGTGAGTTCAAATCCAACCACTTAAAATGAGCTTGAGATTTCGGTGCAGGAAAACATCGTGATGAAACCATAGCATGGTGGTAGGGTTTTTTCCGATGCCCACCTGGCTAGCTACCACCCTCAAGTTAAAAATCTGCCGCTAAATACAAATAGGTGTGTTCCGGCAGCTGCATTTGGTAGTCAGTTCCTCCCCAGGTTTAGCGTGTCTACCATCTTGGGCCGTATCGTAACTTCAGATCAGGTGAGATTACGGCCATAACGCTAAGCCTTAACTATATAAAAAAAAAACTGTGTAAGCATCTGCCTATTGTAGGAAATGTCAAGTGTGACGCGTTTTATGAATACAGTTAATTTGCGGATCACACAGATAATAGTCCTGTACGGGAATCGAAACGACAGTACTTTGGCAGTTGAAGCGTGGCAACATGCTATCACTTTTTTGTTGTACGTCATGCAAGTAAACAAATGTAATTTAATTTAATTTATTTGTATACAATTTTGAGCATACTATAATCCTTTTCCATTTATAAACTTTGAATAGGTATACCAAATCGTACATTTATTCGTACTTACTTCGGAGTACAAATATTTTCTTATTCCGTGTTAATATATATAGGACAATTAACTTTGGATTTGTTTGTTAATATCAAAAATTACTGTTACAGAACAATGAGACGTTCACTGTCAAATAATTTATTTCATTGCCTATTCGATTACTGGGCCATTATGATTTTAAATTTTATACCGTAACCAAAATATTGCTGTTTATAGATATTATATTGCCGGTAAAAACGAGTTATATAGATATAAATTACGGACTTACTGATATATCAACAGGCATAAAATGATATTAAATCAAAAACTGGAATTAGAACCGTTATAAAGTTGGTTCTATGAGGATGACGTCAACCTAGTTATATCAATTTTACCTTGACATGTTGGTATAACCGAAATACTATACTTCATTTTAATGTTCTACTGTCTTTCTATTTAGCGTATTGCAAAATAATTAATCTCATATTGTTTGCTATTAATATACGCTAAAAAAATATAAAGTTACATTTTTGCAGGCTCGTCTGCAATAGAAAACACCAAATAAACAGTTATCAAATGTGCTATAAATTTTATAAATACTTTCTAAATGAAACTCGGAATAACTATTCTAGCAGATAAATTAAATTTTACGTAACACAAAACGAATGCTCCGATACAGCAATCGTTTTTCGTTCGAACATGTCGATACAACCTCAGCTCGTAACAAGTAATGGAGTCAAAGAGATTGGAACCCTTTGCGCGCGCGGTGTATCAAATGGAACCTCTTTGGTATAGTGCGGGGTGTCGCAACACACCGGACTGCGCGAATTCCTTCCATGACCTTTGCGGATCGAACGATTGCGTAGCGGTTCCTCCACTGCTAGACGGGCTTGAGCAACTCCACCATAGAATACATAGTGCAGACCAGTCAAATAACCTATTACTATTATCATAAATCTATATATTTTTAATGGACAATTTATAAACCAGATCAATATTTTATAGAAAACTATTTTCTTCTTTCAATCGATAATAGTCTAATGGTTTTAAATCAATATGATCAAAATTCGTAAACTCAAAACTATTACATGTTAAAAATAAGCCTGTAATTATTGGAATAGATATTGTTTATTGTTTTTAGGTAAAGATATACAGTCTCATATGTTTTTAAATGATGATATGGTCTAACACAGTAAACGTATTGGGCGACTGGTTCACAAGTAGAGCTGCCGGAATACAATTACAGGTGCTTGGAGACAGATTTCCAATTCAACAGTCGTAGTTACCCGAGAAGAAAAAACAAAGTATCTTCACCTCATGTTATGACTATACTTTGATGTTTCCCTTCATTGAAAGCTTTATATCTTTGCACGGATTCGAACTCACTTTGAATGACGCGGTGTCCATAAACGCTTCCACTTAGTGAGTATTGCTTCCAATTACTGGTTTAACTATTATTATCTTATCCAGGGGACATTCTCGTGTCAGTACTATAATTACAATTGAAATCCATCGTAGCATAAAATCACTTTTAGATTTATATGCCTCGGTAAAATTAACCACATAATTATCTCACCTCCGCTCAAATAATGTCACAATTCTAATGGCGTTATCGATAAAAAGGTATTTAAAATTTATGCTACGTAATGTTTCACTTTTCGGGGTCTTACTTTATTTACGATTTTAAGCAATTTAAATCTTGCTAGAAGCTACGAAATCACATTTTTATGATATTCTGAAAATTTAATATCATAGTGCAATTTTTTTTTTTTTTTGTGTTCTGTGTCATTATTTGAGCTGAGGTGCGATTTGTAAAAAAATATATTTGTATATATGAGATCGTTGAATTACAATAAATGTATTTTTTTCTATATATTCTGTTTATCAATTATTTTTCATAGTAATATAATATTTAAGTTATTAACATAACCTATTCATTGCGCTTACTTTTATATGTGGTCATAGAAAAGACGATCAACGGATAACTTTAAAACTTAATTGAAACATTTAAAACTATTATAAGACCCAAGTTACTTCAAAGGCAGTTATAGATCTGAGTAGTAAAGAATGAAAATGTGTGATAGTCTTCTAGAAAGGGGAGGACAACGTCTAACGGGGTAGGTAGTATTTTATACAAGTGTTGACATATGACACTCAAGTCAAGTATAAATGATACCTATATATTTATTATTCTTTGAAAAGTTCGGGACACAGTGATTTATTCTTTGCTGATGTCGGTTGGCCAGGTGCCGTGTTCGCTTCAGTTTAGCTCATTTACGAAGCAAGCTAAATCAACCGGCTTATGCCGACCAGACATCTATTGTGAAATAAAAGAACCTCCCGCGGGTCCGGATCCAATGGTGATGAAACATGCACTTGTACTAGATAATATCAACAATCTAATCGATTGTTATTATTATTTATAATAAACGAATTCGGCGTGTTCGAATTAATTTACAGGCGTTAGGATAAAACTTGCACCATTGTCGGTGAACACAGTTCAGGGATTTACAAAACGTATCTACACCGACACAAAGGATGCCCTTGCAGTTCATTCGAGTCAATTATTTGTACGTGGGTTATATATAGTACTAAATTTCCATTCTCAAAACACTAATAACATATATATTGACGAGGGAATTGTAGATACATAGCCCTTTTGAATATTAGGTACTTAAATAACGAAGTGTAATTCCTTACATTTTTTCATTACCTGACGAGAAAAATTTATACTGTTAGAACTGTGGTATTTTTCTTCGCGCAATATAAAAGCCAAATGTACAAAATTATGATACCGATTCACTTAAAATTTAACTTATTTCTTTCACAACAGACATACACCCATTATCATCTGACTTTATTAGCACATTTGGTTAATGAGCAAATCGTAAAGGAAGTCGAGAGAGCCGGGTTGTATATCTATATAAGCATTATACCATTGACTCTCACTATGGCATCTCCACTAACTTACTTATTAACTTGAAATTTGGCATAAATATATTCTTTTCACAATATAGACATTAATTAAGAACGGGTTTTATAATCGCGCATTGTTGACCGGCAAAACGTGAGCGATGTCGAGGATACTAATTACTTACGTATGGTAGGTTAAGAATAAAAATGGCTCGATTCTAAAATTTACTAAAATTAATTATTTTCACAGCATGGCTTAAAAAGCATGACAATTAGTGTGCAAGATGAAAAACACGGAGACATTACATACATTTAACCCTCTATAAAAAGATGGAGGTCACGGCACACATTTAAGTTAGAATTAGAATTTATAATTAATAAAAAACAACAAAGATAATAAAAAGTAAAAAAATAACAAGTAAGTATATGCGCACATACCCTCTACGGAGTCGACAGATGTGTTGTAGAGGGGACATGACGGCATAAGCGACCATAATGTCATTTATCGTTACGGCAAGCAAGTCGATTTTACTGTCAAGGCGCACCAATAATGTGTCACATCAAAAACCTCATTTTTTATCATTTTTACGTTTTTAAAATATGCTTTGTTAGCCATTCTGGATAGAACTAAATTTAGTAAAATTTTATTTAAAACCAGTTTCATTTTAACATGTGATTATTTGTATTTATGATAATGCCATCACTTTGTGAAAGTTATATATATTTCCTTTATAAATACTCCAATGGTATGATAATATATTTATTATAATACTATATACACTAGCAAAGTTACATTTCCATCATAAAACAAAGCTCTAGTCAGGTGGTTACATAAATTGTGGTTATTATCTCTATTGCAACATCTGTATTACGGTTAATGTTTTGAGTCCAAGTAACAAGTATGTTATATTAAAGACAACTATGGGTGGTGTTCAGAATATAACTAGGTAAGTAACCTTTAACCTAGGCTATATTAAATTTCATACGGCATATCTAAATATATTAATATATAATTTACATATAAACTTCTCTGCGTTATGCAATATACATTTAAATCGTACAGATGTTTTTTGAAGCGAAATCTTCTTTGTACGCGCTGAGAACTTTATTTTGTAGATATTGAATGAGTCTGAGTCATCACGTTCGGCTACATAACGCTCGTTTGGGAAGGTCGCCTCGAGTCGAGTAAGGGAGCGAGAAAGATATATGTAACGCATCACTGATATCCTTGATTGGCGAGCATTACATGAGAGTGTATAACACATTAGACGCATTCAGTATTGATGTAAATATAGTATGTACCTTGCCAATACCGTTTTAACGCATCATAGTTGTATTTCGTATTATTAACCTCGCCTTAATTAAATTTTAACATCTGGCGTATTGTCTTAAGTACACGCTATTTTTTATTTATAAATTGTATTCCTGAAGAATAACAGAAGCTTCACATCTAAATAGAATAATGAACTTATTTTTCAAATTTCCTTACATGAATTTTCAGTTTATTTTTAATAAAATCCTTACTTCAGCTTATCTAATAAGATTTATTTTTATAAAATAGTAATAATTGTTTCTTACATTCATCATCACTGTTCACTATGGTCTAAAGAAATATATGCTTACATAAGTAGAATATACATTTATTCTGTAATTACATTGTATAATTATGTTGTTACTAATTATATATTATATTATTCTGTTTAATTTTTTATTTATTAATAAGGAAAATTAATTATTTCTCTGCGTTTTGTAGTATCAAATTGTAGCTATTTCTCCTTGACTTCGTGCTATTTTTATTATATTAAGTGATAAGATTAACATCTTTTAGTCTCTCTACAGGATAGTCAGATATATGTATAACCTTGATTCATAGAACGATTAACATAAGAGCTTGCATGTAAATATTAAAAAAGCAAGGTTTAATATTTGTATAAATAAAAGTCAAAGCAACCTCCTGCTTTACAATATAATTTACAGATACTGTTTTGTTTTATAATATGATTTATATTGAAACTTTACTATTTCCGTCATTACTAATTTTTGAAATAACATAGAGAAAAATGCCAAATGTAAACGAATTAAGTTATCTAAATGTGACGTAAGCAATTCCTTCTTATTATCGTGTCTCAAAGTTAATTGGTTACGACCGAGTATGATTACCTAATGTTTCTAACTTATTTCAGTAAATACATATAATATACATACATAACTACCTACACGAATAACAAAATAACGTTCTGATTGGTTGCTTCCGAGATAATGACGAAGAGGTATTCGGCGCATTCATAAATAGAATGGTAGTGCGTCGCGACGATGCGCCTAGACCGCGGGGCCGTTTTATCGTCCAATGACAACGTCTACTCTACCTTCATTCGGAAGCCACATTAACACCGTCGTTATAAAATAAACACGAAAGTTTTATCAAGAATTTTGTCAAAGATTAACTTTACAGAACGTCTGCATTGAAGAATGACCGCCTTTGCAGATATATCATATTCTGAATTGCAGCAGTAATACTGTAGCTCGTCTATGCTTCAGGCTGAATGGTGTGGCTCAAAACATGAACCGTTCTAAATCTGTTGTGACCCATATTGTTTAGAAATAGTGTTCTACTTAAATCTTATTGTATATAGAACCAGAAACCTGGCTCGGTTTCGCAAGGCGAATTATATTAACCATAAAAGACAAATATACAGGGTTGATACAGTTTAATACATCTTTTTAACAGAGATATTTCCATAACACATTGTTTTCATATAACGACTAGCTTTTACGCCCGGCTTCGCTCCCGTTAATATTGATTTTGTCAAACAAATCGCATTACGCAATAAAATGTTTAATGAAAGTTTATCATTTCTTTACCTCACTCCCAATAAGGTTTTCGCGAAAAAAACCTAGCCTATCACAGTCTCCAAGGTCCCATCTATCTTTGCATCAAAATTCATCACAATCAATTCAGCAGTTTGAGCATAATAAACAAATCAACAAATTCACTTTCGCATTTATAATATATTAGTAAGAATATTGGTTCACGCGGTGCTGGATAGTAAAGCTTCCGTTAGGCTTTTTTTTTAATCTGACGTTTTCAACTATTATCGTCACATTTCAACAACTTCACACAAAGCCTGAATGAATTATACACCCGAATTTTTCCCATAAATTACTCCTTCTATTAGTGAAATCTGTATGAACAAGAAGTACAGTTTAGCTAGTATATTTCGAAGTCCCACGGGATACTTATCACCTAGACAGACTAATGTGTTTATCTGAATTCACTTTTTTATGGTTTAGTTTATCAGATTTTTATTCACCCTATGTTAAGTAACGATGTGGCCCATCATTTTAGACATCTACGGACTGGACTGGCTCCCAATTGCAACAGCCAGAATAGGTATTTGTCGAAAGATTTTCAACTTCAGAGTTGTAGCTAGCTAGGTGGTTATTAGAAAATGCTTTACCATGAAATTAGTCGATCGACGACACGCAACCACCGAGGCCACCATAGCTTAATAATCATTACAACTATAATGATATCTAAGCGCTTTTGGTAGTTAATAACTAACTAACTTTAAAATTCTTACAGTTTTTTTGTTCAGTCCGCAATAGTGCAGCATTGGGGAATTAATATGAAATACTTCCCACGCATATATTTACATCATAACCAATTAGTTTTAATTATTAAAACATCATAGTAATTTGATGTTTATTATATATGTATATTTATGTTTGTTTTCATTGGTTCCCATAACATATAAAGATTCCCGGGTAAGTCGAAATCTCCGGCAACTCTCAATATTTCTTTCCCACTCGTACAGGAATTTGTACCTTTAGAAGCATTTCAACCATGTTTGGCTTCTTCTTTGCACAGTGAATTCATGGCCCCTTGGCTGATGGTAACCAATGATGGATGTGTGTGAACACCGCGGAGATGGGCTCAAATTCGAACCCCTGTAATGAGCCCTAGCTTTCGATAAACGAAAACATCGTGATGAAACTATAGCATAAGGTAGGGATTTTAAAGCCTAGGCTAGCTACCACCCTTAAGTTTAAAGTCTTTTATCGCCACATACCTGTATAGGTATGTTCTGGCAATGGCACTTGAGAACCAGTCCCTCCAATAGGCTTAACATGTGCATCATCTTCGGCCACATCGTCATTTAATATCAGATGGATGACTATCGTAATGGTGGAGTGGAAGCCTCTCAGCAACTGGATACACATCGTTTAATCCCTCGTTTAATAACTCATTAAACTAATTAATCTAAGCTCTACAATATTCCATAGACCAATTATACTGTACCTTGGCGATGGAGACTAGCTTTAGTTTTTTTTAATGATAATTCAAAGTGTTTATATAAAAAAAGAATTAAATACGAAGCACATATGTTGTTTAAACATTCACTTTTTTTCAATTTTACATAAATATGAACTGACTATGTAAATAAAAAAACACGAATGAATTATTAGAACATTATTAGAAAACATTTGTTTAAAAACTGAGAAATTGACGAAAAATACAAATATATATATGCAGGTGAATTTAAATAGCAAGAAACTGTCTAAATATAAAATTTCATCCCAATTGTAAGAACCATTTCCGAGATTTATAAATTTCACGTAAATTTATATATATATACAAAAGTTGCTGACTTATATAGATAGATATAATATAAAATAGACACACAGTAGAAACTCGTTAAGTCAAACATAGATAAGTTGAAAACTTGCAAATCTCAAAAAAATGTTTTGATCCCTTACCTTCAAACACCAAAACTTCCATTTCTTGAAATAATAAGTAAGTCCGTTTTGGTGTTATCCCTCTATAACTCGAAAAATTAAATTTTACCTCCGTATCTCGAACATAGCAATGTTTTATTGTACAACCTTTACAACTCCGACAATTTGAGACTTATTACTTATATAGTTCGAAGAAAAATAAGTTACCGACTCTAAGAATTCGCCGACAGTGTAAGTACACCATTTTTTCTGCTTTTTATACCTTAGACAATGCTATAGATAGAGAACAACCGAATTATCTAAAGCAAAAAATACTGGCTTTTTTAATGCCACCATATTTTTTTATTTTAAGGATGTTTTAAATGAATGTTGATTTATAATAAATAAAAAATGTGTGTCATCTTTGCAACCTGAATTTTTATTTATTTTACCTCTCTAACTCAACATTTATAGGAATGTATTTCAACCTCTTCATGTTGAATCAAAATCCGCCTAAGTCGGAATTCTATATAAGTCGAAAACTCTATAACTCGAATTTTTTGGCATCTCCCTTGTTGTTCGAGTTAGAGGTTCTACTGTATACGGAATTTATATTCATAATTTTTTATAATTTCTAATACTACGAAACATTATAAAAGTGAGAAATCACCCTATAACCTGTATACCAGAGAAGCAGACATTACCTCGAATTAAATTATTATGTCATCGATTAAAAAAATTAAATAAAAATATTTAGTGGTACTAATATGAAAGATATTTATTTACGAAAGCAGAAGAATATATTTAAAAACTTTTTTTTTTCGTGAACATTGGTCTAGGTTTTGTAAGTAGAAGAATTATGAAAACACGCAAATCGATATTTTATATAATACATACAAAGATAATAAAGAACAGCAAATAACGACGTCTGGATAATATAATATCTAGGTTTATTGGTAACAATATTTATTTCTAGAGCTATGGGATCGTATTTTAATTAGTCTCAGGGGAAATTAGTGTCACCATAAATATTACATAAATAGTTTATTTATGATACACGTATTCTGTAATAATTTATAGGTTAAGCGTTACGGTCACAATATTAAATGGCTCAAGAGAGTAGATACGCTGAACCTAGTGGAGGGACTGGCTTTAAAGTGTAACTAGCGGAACATACCTAAAGGTATTAGACGGCAGGTTTTCACTTGAGGTTTTTGCTAGCGAGGCGGATATTCGAAAAGACCATACTATGGTTTTCGTTCACCGCAAGCTCAGACTCCTTCCGGGGGTTCGACCTCGTGTCCGTTGAGCCAGCGTCCGTACACATTACCACGGAACCATTATTGCAGCGTTTTTAATACTAAATATTATAAAATCCGGCCATACTTATTATTTAAAAGAAAATTTATGAAAATCGATTAGTGGTTGTTAAGTTATACGAACGCCTGGATAGACTCACTTGATCTATATGTAATTACTTTCTTGGAAGACACACTAACGATTTCAACGAATTGTTGTGTTTAGACAGTGTTTCAGTTTCCGAGTTTATCTAGATAGGTATTTTTAAGGTAATGTGCAAAGTTTGGTCATCCATATATTAATAATTTAATGAGTGAGTGATAGGGGCCATTCAAGTTATACGTGATTAACTTATTTTTGAAAAAAATGACGACTGAGGGGAGTGTATGCTTCTAGTCGATGATTAAGTCCGCAATATTTATTTAATTACCTTGTTTTTTTGCATTTAATAGTTTAGCATATGGATCCTATTTGTGTATGCTCGATAGTGAAAATAACGTCTAGGTATTACTTGAAATATTTTTGAATGTTTGCTCGTTCTCATGGAGTGCTCTATGGTAACTTTAAAAATATATATGTACATCAATTCTTATGTTTGAATAAAAGGGGAAGGGAAGAGTCAGAAATTACTAAAATTCTGCTTACCTAATACTTGAATGGCCCCTTATTACATCAGAAAAGTATGCCATTTTAAGAGTATTCAGTATAATAAATCCAATAGGCCTAACCTTTTCGATAATGTATGCTTCAAATGAAAGGAATTAAAATTACCTTTTTATTCCGTTATGGTATTGTTTGTACTTCGCGTCTCGTCGGCGGCTCGTGCCGAAGCTCTATTTCCATAATTCAACTCTACGCCCACTCGACATATTCTTCAGTAGATAAACACATATAACTTTTCACTCGAATGACCTTAACGCGAGGATATAAAGTTCAATGTTTAAGAGCGTCGATTATGATAACGGTAAATGCGACACCGATGTAGGTAATCACAGCATCACAATTGAGAATATAATTATTGTTACGAACTTTTGTTGGCGCTGACTGAATAAGGACAAACATTGTTGTTGTATTGTTTAAAAACACTATTCTCTCTTATATATCCCATTGGAGCGTTCAATTATAAAAAATATCATCGAATTATTAAAATATCTTAGAATTGATATGTAGGATAATTCGGAATGTATTTTCATGTATGTACACATTATCTTACATTATGTTATAATATTTTATAGGTAGCGAGTTCACATTGACACCGAGTTGGGAGTCGTATTTATCGGTTGGGCGGACTAGGGCGGGCAAAGTTCGGTGGATCGATATGCCAACACCGCCCATCGCCTACCACGGTAGGGGGTCGCACGTGCTTCCGCTATATTTACATGCGAACTATGTAAAATGTGTCAGTGTATTATGAATTTCAAATATACAAAATCTGTAACTGCATAAAAATACCTATTTGAGGAAGATATGATTTTGGAAATTAAATTGCCTTGGTCATAAGTAAACATCAAAAGTAAAGTTTCTAAAGTGATGTTAAATAATCTAAAGCATTTGACGATAGTTCCGCTATAAAACCCAGAAATATTTTTTGGGTGTTGGTAGTTTCAGAGATTATTGCGTTCAGCAAAAAAAAATTGCTCTATAATATTAATGAATATAGATTATTGTGATAAAAATGTAAAGTAATGTCTAAGCTTTAATTTCGACTAATAACTTAATAGCTGCTTAAGGAATAAACTATTTGTGACAGAATAACGAGCACAATAATAGATTCATTTAACCTCTATGTGTATTTTAAAACACTATATAAATTAGGTGATTGAATTTCTAATTTCCCCAATAACATGACATTCATTGGCGTAATTTATTTTAATAAAACGGTTTTTAGAATAAACTTTTCCGCAGCTTTAATATAATTTTTATGGTAAAAAAATTTGAAATATATTTCAATAAAAACGTTTAAAACAAAGTTGTAACTTCGTTAGTAAATTGATGTTTATAATATCAACATTTCTATTGTGTAAACGTAGGATATTATTGATTTCGCTTATAATATAATTTATATGTCCTCAGTATGATATTTTACCATATATCCCACGGTAGGGCTTATTCGAAACATCAAAAAATGTAATTCGAGTAATGTTTACTTTTCCCATAATTTTTGGTAAATGTTATATTAAGGGGTGGAAGAAGGCAGGGCGAGGTACACAAAAAGTAAAACAAGGAATAAACTGTGCATCGTCAGATGGAAATTATTGTTTTAAATTATTAACATCGACCCCTGTCGGAATAATGCTATAATATTATTACCTAATATTAAATCAATAATTGATCTATGATCATTTTATTCCCTATTATATACAGCTTTTAAAAACTCAAACTCAAAAAGTCTTGAAAAAGAGTCTTCTTAGTATTCCTTACGTCATTTTAATTTTTACTCATAGAAACTTATATGTTAAGAATTAAAAATATTCCTTTTTAATTGTCCGTCTTTTGTATTACTCTCATTTACTAGCGAAGGTATAACATTGTAAGTATATAACATGAAATTACTTAAGTAATGTTGTGGGAATATGTGAAACGGTATAATTCCATAAGATTTTAATCAAAAAGTACTGAGAATAATGCTTTCTTTGTAAATAAAGGTTTATTTGAGTCGTTTCGTCCGTTGGTCCGAAATGGTTTACGAAACATTATCGTTTGATTATTTGAAAAAATGTTAATATAATAATTGTAGAAGAATATAGTGGCCTTTTGTATTAAGTTATAAATTAAATATCTATCGGTCGCCATTCCATCTGGTGTAGATACCTAATTTCCGCAATTCCCCTAACTTGTGATTCAATATTGCTTATTATTGCAAAGTTATTTGTCAAAACTGACATCTGAAAATATCTTCATGAATTTAAAATGAATTAATTTACGTCAAACGAAACCAATGGAACTTATGAAATAAATTCGATAAAAATATATTTTTAGTACATTAAGTAAATACACCATTTAATTATTTAGCAAAAATAAATAATCGTTTTCTGCATTCATCGGACGAATGTGTATTTGTAATTCATATGAATTTCAATCCACATCGACAAGTTTTTGTTCAGAAACATTTTCCCAGAGCGAGAATAAAACGTGATTACATTGTTTATTACTTCATAAATACTGCGCATGCAATTACATGATTACATTTATCATTTGACTGTATTTTCACAAACTGATTACCTAAATGTTATGTATCCAAAATATATATTACTAGCTGTGTCCGCGACTCCGTTGGCACGGAACTAAAATTTTATTTAATCATTTTCATAAAGAAATGTTATTAAAACCCCTATTACTCAGGCCTAATGTAACATTATAATAGCGAAAGAATTTTTGAAATCGGTTCAGTAGTTCTTGTGTTTATTCGTTACAAACAAAAATACAAATCTTTCCTCTTTATAATATTAGTTTAGATTTATACATTTGTTATCACGCCGTGCCTCTAATAGGTTAGGTAGTAACGTGTAACTCGTTTCTATTGTCACTGAATTCATATCATTTTGAAATTAGTATGTTAGTATGTGACGACTTAGTGCCTTAATATCTCTTTTTATATAAAGTTAAGGTTAAGCGTTATGGCCACAATCTCACCTGATGTTAAGTAACGATGTGGTAAGATAGTGGAAACACTAGTCGGGGGCTGACTCTCAATGGCAGCTCCCGGAACACATCTACAGGTATTTGGTGGCAGAATTTTAACTTAAGAGTGGTATCTAGCCAGGCGGGCATTACAAAAAAGCTGTAACACCATGCGCAAGGTAATGGACATACAATGGCTGTAGTTAAAGATCGTGACGATTCAGTAGAAAGTTATGTCATCTGATCTGTCTATGTAGGCAGTTTCGCTAATGTCAACTGTGAACGATTTTATAAATACAATGAATGAACACAAAGTTACAAACAAACTCAGAACATTTTTTTTATACTTAAGGTTTTAGCGTTATGGCCTTAATCTCACCTGATCTTTACTGACGATACGGCCTAAGTTAGTAGACACGCTAAACCTGTGGAGGAACTGGCTCTCAAGAGCAACTGTCGGAACACACCTATTGGTATTTGGCAACAGATTTGGAACTCGAGGGTGGTAGCTAGCCAGGCGGGAGTTAGAAAAAGCTCTATCACCATGCTATGGTTTCGTTACGATGTTTTCCTTCACCGAAAGTTCAAGCTCATTCTAGGTGGATTCGAACTCTCGTCCCTTAACGCGGAGTCCTTACACACTACTATTGAGCTATCATTGCTTCCCTTGTGGATCACACAAATAATTCTTCTGTGCGGAATCCGCAACTTCTAGTACTGGTTGCGGCGTTCGCAGCGATGCAACTGATTTGACCAGTACATCAACCGAGCAGTCATTTTCACTATAAACGTGGTGGTTGCAACCCAGTCGGGTGTTATTCGTTATCACCGATTGACCGAGAACACGATGCCATTGTATTTTAACAACCCATACAGACGAATCTCTTTTTTACTTATTCCACGAGTCGTCGCTCTGATTTCAAGAAGTTAAGTTAAATATTTTTTATTATAATATACTAGCTTTAATCTGCAGCTTCGCTCGCGGTAATATTGTTTTGTCAAATAAAAGTTTTATACAATGTTTATCGATCTCTTTACTCCATTTCCAATATGTTTTTGCGAGACAATTTAGCCTATCACCGTCTCCAAAATCCCATCTATCTCTGTATCAAAATTTATCATAATCTATTCAGCGGTTAGGCGTGAAAGCTTAACAAACAAACAAACCCACTTTCGCATTTATAATATTAGTATGGAACATTGAAATGGAAAACTGCTTTAGGAACATTGCACATCTTATTTTATGAGTATTGAATGAAACTGAGCCGTTACACTCAGCTACGTAACGCTCGTTCGGGTACAGTTGGCTCGAGTTGACTCAGTTAACAAATAGAGTAAGAGCGATATAGTCAACGCATCACTGTGAAACTTGCTCGGTCTGCGTTACATGAGAAAAAATGATGCATCAGATGCATAAAGTATCGACATAAACACTGTATGTGCCATGCCACTACATTTTATTTAATACGTTATAATTATATTAACCCCCTTTTTATTAAATTTTCACTTCCTTTTTTTTTCATTTATATTTACTCATCATTTAGGCGAATATCTAAAAAAACGTTAATAATTAATAGCAAATGTACGGCCATACCAGCGGCATTACTATCTATGATGCGATCTAAAGTCAGAATGCGCAGGCAGAAAGAGGGCTAAAAGCAGATATCTTCTCGAAGATAAACAACTGCGATAGGCATTCAACATCTGACTACACATTACATTTTACTACATTAGTCATGCAGTTTAAAGAGAAATCGCTGTAACATCAAAGTGGAACGACTGACGTCTTCTGATATTAGCTACTTCATGTCGTACTTATTTTTCCGTGTTCCCATTTTAGGGCATGATTCTTACGACTTTGTATAAAAAATGTATATATGCTACTTTAACAATGCTATTAACAAATCACCGTATAAATATTCATGGGTGATCCCCTCACGAGGGCGCCAAGCCGAGGGATGAGCAATACATACAGCTTTAATAATAAAAACATATTAGCCACATCGCATGTCTGTCTTTCCGTGACCGGGCAGTTTTACACCTGGCCGAATGGGGAGATGGGGGGAGGAAGGTGGACCGGGGAGGGTAGACAGGGGTTTATGGGGATAATAGGGTAAAGAGGAGGCAATGGGGGGTATAGTGTACCATTTGTCAGCGGTCAGCTATTAATAAATGTGGCTATAATGTTCATTGTACCCGCTGAGAAATTTTTGGGCAATGCTTGTAACTCATCGTTTTATAAGTTAATTGCTCTGGCTACTCGATGATAGTATATTGAAGATACATTTTCTTCTAATACAATTTGGTGTTTGGTTTAAGGTGTGATACAAATGTAAGCTTATATAAAGTTTAAATAAACTATATAATTGTTCATTTTTGTAATCTTATTAATAATTATCAGTGGTAATACATATTTAGTATATATGGGATAAATGTTTATCTATGTTTAAATTAAAATTATATAAAAGCATAAATACATTTGAATAATCCTTTTGTTTCCGATACTAAATGAATATATTTTTTAAGTAAATATTAAAAAAGGTAAAATATATAAAAAAAAAATATGATATAAATATTTAGAATTTTAAATAACTTTTCACTTATAAAAGATTCAATTTTTGTGCTTAACTTATCAAGTCTTTGTTTCAAAATGCTCTTACTAGATAGTGTTATCTAATGATGTTAAAAATATTATTAATCAAAGATTGATTGATAAGTTTTCAGATATTTATCGTAGTAGAGTATACAATATATTAAAATCATATATTATAACATTTAAGCTAGAATTAAGAGCACATTCAATACGATTACACCTATCTAATATCTCGTGGCCGCGTAACCCGTGACGGACTGTCCCAAATAATATTAGGGTGCACAATTATCACTAACCATCGCTTACACATTTGACTCTATTTTATTATATCTAATAATGAAATTATTATGTGCACGGGGTAGGTCGCGTGTCGCGCACGCGGCCACGGTTGCCCCTTGTATGACCGACTCGTTAAAAGGCTGATGTTACCGACATGTTAGGGTGAATTTAACTTTTTAATTTAATAGCTATAGCAGTTTGCGGTAATATTTTGTGAAAAGGTGTGATTTTATTTCGTTTAGTACTATCAATTTTCTGTGCAGATCTCAAGACTACATGTATGTGCTTTACTTTTAATAATTACTAAACCAAATATACAATAACAACGGCTCTAGGTTAGACCAACGTATAGATTGTTGCTATTGTATAAGTACATTAGTTAAATTACAAAGATAACTTAGGCATATTAATTTATTAACGATGGTAAAACCAACAGTATATGTGAGATGCGGTGAAAACTACTTTCGAAACTTGCCTTATGCTTATCAGCATCTGACTTCTCTATTACTGTGACTAAAGTGAAGATAAAATCTGGCAATCGTTCGATAAGAATAAATGGAAATTCAAGTTCTAGTTATATTTCATTTCAAATGTCACTAACATCTCCTTGGCTAGTGTATTTAATTAACGGCAACTTTATTTGAAACTACATTTATCGATACTTTATTTTTTGGCAAAAAAAGAAAAACAGTAATAAATGTGGCATTCAGTTTCGTAACGATTATAATATGTAATTATTTATGGTTATTATAACAGTATTTGTTCTGGATTTTGTTGGCGTTGAACTAAAAACTATGATTTTATATCATGACACTATATCTTTTTCTAAATTAATCGTATCCTATACTGTTAATTCCTTATAAATCTGACTATAATGGCTATATCATCTAGAGACTGACCCGTTTATATAAACAAACAATAAAACATTAGTAGGTGTAGATAACATGGAAATCATCTTTTAACTAATCGTTAACATGCATTAACAGAAGACTAGGCGAATTTAATATATAAAATCAATTATAGAGTAAAGAAGCGTCACTGTAACAATCTGGCAAGAAGGGGGTCGATAGCAGCTGGTAGCTAATTAGCTAATGGAACAGTTTCACCTCTCCACCCCGACCCCACTACTTAGTGCCAACGGTATGCTTCGCGGTCGGCTGTAATGGATTGTGGCACGCTTGGCGCGTCGATTTTATGTCTCGGATTTCAACCGTGCTCGGGATTTAACTATTTCGAATTTCATAACTGTTAAAAACTATTTGCGATACAAACTAGTCATCGAGATTCATCAGTTATTTTTATTTTGTAGATTCTATAATGTATGTTAGCCAGTGGAACGTTTGCCAGTGGAGTGAATACAATTACAATTAAGATGTAATTTTTTTGCACGCTTCGTATCGCGAAAAGGATGAATTTGTGCTCTACTCTCGACATGTCAAGATCAATCAATTTTTTGCTCTTAAACTGCCTTTACCACAACCAATTTGAATTTATACGATAATATGAGTAGATATGTTTCAAGAAAACAATTGTAATAATTTATCTCATAATAAAATAAAAACAATTTATAATATCCACTTTGAAAAAAACAAAAAATGTTTAAGAAAAGTTACCTATTTCATATCAATAGCCTAGGTAGTACCCGTAGTTTAATAATAATTTGCCTTTTCGCACGCCTTATTTTTTAATTTTTTTAACTTCTACATTTACAAGTTATAGGTATTGTCATTTTTTTTTCTTTTTAATGAAAATTCAAAGACTCCGAAACCATACAGCCTAGTCGAACGTAACTTCATAATAAAGAGGTTAGCGCTTCAGCATGATAGATAACTTCTAGGTAAAATTATCTACGGAGTTTTTGTGGCCAGCAATAAATCATGCTTGCTTAAAAAATATAGAATAATTAATAATAAACGAATTACTAAAATCAGTCAATGATACGGGTGTTTTCTTTTAAATAAGTGAATGATATGAGGTGTTCACTTTTGGATTTACCAAATCTATTTAATACTTTTTAGGTTTATCGTTATGACCACAGTCTGACCTGATGTTAAGTGACGATGTGGCCCAAGAGGGCGGACACGCTTATCCTAGTGGAGAGACTGGCTTTCAATTGGAGCTGCCGAAACACATCTATAGGTCGGCCGATATTCAACTTGAGGGTAATAGCTTGTGAGGCAATCAATAGAAAAAGCCCTACCACCGTGCAAATAAATGTTAATGTTTAAAAGATTTAGAAAGAAAGAAAAAAGTAAATACATTTAATTGTTACAAATGGACACATTCATTTTACAAAAAAAAAGAACAAAAAAATACAATACCGCAAAATAAGTGGCTGGAAGTTTGAAATGAGTGTGTAACAAATGGGTCCCGAGTCAGCTTATGTGCTGAGAGACATCCCGCGCTGGTTTTGACACCGGGCCTAGAGTGTTATGCCTGATATTATGCTTTATGCCTGCCTGCCTTAGCTATTTAGTGCTAATATATAATAATATACAGTAGAATACGAGTACATGATTATACCTTCAGGAATGCTGGCTTGCGGTGATTCTGTGACGGTAGACATTTCGGCTTAAACAAAGTATCGAATAATTTATATGTTACATTGTTTTATACAATGTAATGACTTATACACATGTTAGAACGATATTCATATTAAGTATAATATTATATATAATAGTTTTTAAATTTTGGTAAAGTGATCAAGTTATGGTGAGCTCATTGCAATCTGGTAACAACCCTCACCGAGAGTTCTGTAATTCAACGATTGTCTTTATCATAGCAGCTAGTAAGCTTCTTGACAGCTGCAAAGATAGAAGCTGATCCTGAAACGCTACAAATTAAAACAGAGTCACTCTGTCGGGTTCATCATCTAGTCTGGTTGTACTTGTACTTTGTACCCAGTCTGGTAAAAATCTCTACTGTTCTACTCGTTTGTCTATATTTATAAATCTGTACTTCTGTCCGTGATTTGTGTAGGTTCTTTCTATGTCTGTTATGACAATGATCGCGAATATGACACAAAAAATAGTTTAAAAATAATAATTTTTATGTAATTTTATTTTATTCGAGAAAAAAATATCTCAAATCTTATTTGATAGAACAAAATAATTGTTCAATGTAATGTTATAAACCATTTATTTCTTTCATAAATTTTCATGGGTATATAGAGACTATAGTACAATATAACATTGATAATCTGTATTATTACTAAGTGATGTGACTGCGACTTCGTTCGCATGGAACTAAAAATTATTTAATCTTATTGCCCGTTTTTGTAACTTTTTTCAATGTAGCTTTGCTCTTGTTAATGGTAGCGTGAAGCTAAATAGCCCAAATGCTTTCTTAATGACTGCTCTATCAAATACAATGAGATTTTTTAAAACCGACTGATAATTCATAAGATTAGCACGTACAAACAAACAAACTTTTCCGTTTTACAATATTAATAAGGATAATAATAGTTCGAGGTGAAAATAATTACTGTGTAATAAAAGCGTATAGATTCGTGGGGCTCCACTGGTAAATGTAGTAGTAGGTGATGGTATATGTTTATATACCTACCTCACATACAGTTGACATAAAAGTGACAGGAGGTGACACAACACGCACGAGACTTCATGACTACATAATGAAACGCTTACGATAAATGCATTGCATTTTTCGGTCAAACAAATGAAAAACTGTAAACTTCTATTTATACAACTTTCAATTTAATTTTATGTTTTTAATTTGTTAAAATACAAAATATTGCGGTGAATTGTGTGAACAAATCTCAATAATAAATTGGGTTAATTGTAGATAGAGGAGTAATTAAATTTATCAGTAATCATAAACTAACTCAGGGTAACGGTTCATTATATAAATGAAATGTATCGATTTTAAGTTATATTAATGAATGGTACTTCGATATTATCTCAAATAATTTCTCATAATAAAAGGAACAATAAAAAACGCATAACTTGTAGTTTGACGCAAATTGAATGGACTTGAGGAGGTGGTAAGAGGTGTTTCTATTAGAGCATTGTAAAATGAGCCCAATGCTTATAGTATTTGGATTGAATTCGTATGCCTATTTCGTAGGAAGTTATAAAACTATGGGGTAGTATCGTAGGAATTATTGTATTATAGATGGAAATGGCGGCAATATATTGGAATGACAGCTAATAGATAACTAGATATCTTGTTGTTAGGAAAAAATACTGTTATATTATATAAATCGGTATTCTATATTCACAGTTTTTCGAAATACTTGACAATTATGCCTATAAATATGGCGAAAGTGCTATTGAAGATGCTCCAAAGTGATTAATTTGCAAATATTTATATATCGCAATACTATGTAACTGTTAATTCTCTTTTTTGACCATTTTCTTAAGTTAATTTAGGAAAATATGATAATGTTTATAACCCGGAGAGTTTGTTCTGTTTCTTATATTTTTATAATTATTACAGATTTAGTTATACCAATCATTCTTTGATCATTAATTGCAATAGAATACTATTTATCGCTTTAAAAGTTACTACCTCTATGAAAAATATACTCTTTGGTGATTACTCTGTATTTGGCTCAGTGCACTTGTAAAATACCAGCACTCCATAATAGAACACAGGTAAAAAAGTTGTTTTATTCCTAGCATAAAATTTGTTGGGATAATTTTTTTATACGGCTTTGCTTCCAGGTTTGTTGTGTTCTAAATGATTGATAAATACTCTAGGTTTTACGCCTTTATCTTAACCTTAGCTCGTGATTGCTTTTGCGGTGACAATTTAAGTTACCTAGCTGAATATCATACGGTTTTACGCGATGAACAAAAAAATTTTTATTTCGATTGAAGTAATTTTTCAAATGTTTGAAACTTAACGTACCTAAACTTTAATTTAGTTATTGATGATTATAATTTATTAAATAGAATACATTTATTATTGTTTTCTTTTTAAATGAAATAACTAAATATATTATTTAATTAACTAAAAAATCTAAAATTATTCACAAATGTAAAAATAATGCTACTTAATGTGCTTAAATAATTAATTCATTAACACGACTGTTTTTTTAATACCATGATGCTTTATAATAGTCATAATCAAGAACTCAAGGTATTATTAATTCAAGTTTGTTGTGCAGAAACTTAGATTCATATATTATAATAATAAACAGTATTTATACATCATGATGTAACAAAATGAGTCATGTTCAACAGAAATTTATTCCGTCTCCTTGTCTAGTTTCTTATGTGCCAAAATTATCGTTGATATGTTATACTACCTTCGAGCAGAAGCCTGTTTTGACAAAAGGTATGTAAAAATAACTGACTACAAGCAATTATAAAAAGAAGTCTCTATACAATATACTTTTAAAATAAAGAAAAACAAAACAGATAAACTTTAAAATTAATGTATAAATAATAATTTTAAACGTTTTTTAAACATTTTAAGATATACATATTTTACAACACACGTGTTTCGTTTAATTCTTATGTAAGTTAAGTCTTCGTTGAGTATATTTATTTTTGTAAACGTACCGCGGAACTGTTTATATGTGTCACAAAATATGTTCACACTAAATGTATTTCAAGATCACAAAGTCATAGTTCAATGGAACAAATGCCTTTTTTTTAAGTTAATGGTTAGCGTGGTGACCAAAACCCCAACTGATGTTAAGTGACGATGTGGCCCAAGATGGTGGGCACGCTAAGCCTAGTAGAGGAACTGGCTCTCAAGTGCAACTACCGGAACACACCTGTAAGTATTTGGCAGCAGATTTTCAAGTGTGGTACGATGTTTTTCCACAACGAAAGCTGAAGCTCATTGTAGGTGGATTCATACCACGTCCCTTGACGCCGCGTTCGTACACACAACTAACTGAGCTATTATCGCTTCTAAAATTGTAAGGAAATGTAAACTCGATTAACATAGATATGAGATGTATATGTTGTGAGTGTATTGTCGCATTGTTTCTCCTAACACTTTTCTACCAGCGTTACTATTCCATTGAATGTAACGGGGGCGAATGAAACTCAAAACATGTACTAACCATTATCGATTAAAACTGTATCTACTTCTAAATTTTAAAAGTTAGTATAACTTATAATATTTTTAGGTAACTAGCTGGTTTTCTCGTCTTTTTTCATGTTTTTTACATAACTGCCTGTGATTGTACAGTGCGTTCCTAGGCATTGTCTATGTTATTACAACGGAATATGCATACCATATTTCAAGTCAATAGGTCTGATGGTTTTAGAGATAGCCAATGAAACATCGACAAATATACAGGTTTTGTCCGGTGTTTTGCTGAAGTTAATGTAGGTTTTTTTGGCCTAGAGTATTTTTACCAGGTGAAGTTCCCCTTTATCTTTCTTTTCTACCCCTGACAGAATCAATTTATCTATATAAAACTTATGATTGATCGCTTGAAAGCGTAACAAACAAATAAACAAACCCACATTCACATTAATAATATTAGAACATGTGACACTAAAGAGAAAATTAATTATAAAACTACATATTTAGACGTACCGATGTATAAAGTAAAATAGATTGAGCTTCACTTGTTACTTCTTAATTATATAGTTTACATAACTTTGTCTTACCCTTCTCTTGAACGTTTACGCTTAGTCGACTCAAGTAATTAGAGAAAGGTAGCTTTACATGAACGAATACATTAAAAATTTTGTTATTGAGAAATTCCTTCTGGAAAAATTATATTAAAATTGTAAAAATAACAAATTTCTTCAAATACGAATAACTATGTTGCCTTTCCGCTATTTAAATAATATTTTTGAGTCTTTTTATATAGTTATTAAGCATTAATACAGTTTAAATTTAAACCGGTTTCGTGTAGAATACAATGTTTTTACTTAGGTTAATTATACTATGTAGACTAAACACTGTTATAAATATGGCTTGCACATAACACATAGGACTTTAAGTAAATTTACCATGAAACACATTATTTGGAATATAAGTCATAAAAAACAATATTTTAACACTATTAGTATCTTTTTGAAATGTGATAGGGTTGTAGTGTCAATACCTACTTTATCACCATTAATAATCTTTGTTTCTATATAATTTACATAATTTTTTAGTTCTTAAAATATTTATTCATGTTTTAACGTATTTCAAAAATTAAGTCTTCCAAATGAGGCTATTTTTAAAAATCAGTAAATATATGAAGGTATTTAACTGACCTATTTCGAAATATAAGAGCAAAGTGCCACTGTGTAATTAGTACTAGCGTATGCGCGCGCAGATTGACGTGCCATTTCCTACGAACCCCCGCCTTAGCCGCCCGCCCTCGGCTGTGATTGGGTTACGCTCAGGAAATAAAGATAATATATATTATCCACTAAACGCTCATGAATACGGTTATTGCTATTTATATGTATACTTTATTCTCGCTATAACAAAACTCACTGATCAAAATACAGTTAAAATAAATTCAGTATTAAAAATATGACTATTCTTTTTGTAATATTAAAAAAGAGGTTGATAAATCGTTCATTTAGTTACATTCATCGTAAAGATATAGAAACAATTCGATTAGTAAATAAGTTTTTTTTGACATTACCGATCGGTTTAAATACAAATCGTTCGTCACTTCTATAGTAAACTAGCTTTTACCCGCGGTTTCACTCACGATAATATTGATTTTGTCAACCAATTAATAGTTTTCTTTTCCAAATTATAAGCAATTATTCTCTAAAGTTTGAAGCAGATGATGCAATTAAAAGTTTCATATAAAATTATCCGTCTTTTTACCCTACTTCCTATAAGGTTTCACGACAATCGGTATGACGGCCTATCGCCGTCTCCAGAGCTCTACCTATCTTTACATTAAAAATCATTTTAATTAATTCAGCGGTTTAGAGGTGAAAGCGTAACGAACAATGTCATTTTCACATTTTTAATATTAGTAAGCATTATATGATTCCGTGTTTTTTATATGTAGGTAATTTATTATTCACACTGTATTCGTTTGAAAATTATTCTTTTCATTTTTCAAAATTATGTTAAATAGTGCAAAATTTTCATAAAAAATGTTTAAGCTCGAAGAAAAAAAACCCAAAACGAGAAATTACCGATAAAATGTTTTATAGAAACTATGTAATAATTATAAACATGATCACATAGTCAAAAGCGGGCACAATCTAAAACAAAAAAAAAAGATAAATAAACGGCTTGAGCGCTTTGAGCGTGTATGAATGACTACGCAAAGGAATGCGGCGCACGCGACTCTCACACAGAGGAGAATCTCTCACACAAGACAAACATTTACTTATACACACACAAACGATACAGAAAACGTTGAAAACGGGTTATCTCAGACACACATACTCAGACAGCGTGTCTGCACGCACCCACACATGTGTATGTACATTCACAAACGAAAGCCTTTGGAAATTGTTATAATATTGTATTTTTATTCAAATCATGGTCGTTTGCGATGATTTATTTTCGTTTGTACCAACGAGCGTATCGTTAATTAGAAAAATAATAATTTCATCTTAGTTATCATATTAAATTTTATGTCGTGATTATTATGACTGTTAATGTCAATTTTATAGGATATATAAGAGAAACCCGTATATATTAACTAAGAACTTTACAAATGACACACATTTCATTTGTAATATCAACTAATGTAATATATAGGTAATTGATTTATGCCGTCAGCTGCTTCCGCGTTGAAGAAAAATCTTCACTTAAACAGTCTCTAGTATTGATTTTTATTTATGGTATATATATGAGTAGAGAAAAATGATGTCTTTTTTTAAGAATTTGATTATGTATATGCTTTATATAAGTATAGTTTGTTGAAATAAAACTAATTTAAACGAATTTTATTGCGGTTATTTATTGATTTTGATCCCGACGTTTCGAAAGCTTTTCAGCATTCGTGGTCACGGGGCGGACTGAGGTATAGGTTGTCCAGAAAAGTTTATGTTACTGTGTCTACCTTCAATTTAATTTTTATTATTGATAGTGTTCCGATCTACGCAGAAAGAGCTCACAGTATCTTGAGGTCTGGCAATTGGTCTTTTGGGTTCCGATTTAAATTAAATTCAATGAATAATATTCGCGTAAACATAAGAAATCATTAAGTATAGTTTGTATAAGGCTAAAACTATTTTTGGAATCCTAAACTATAATTTCCAATAAATTGGATTGGTATTTAGTGCATATAAAAAATAGGTAGGACCATTTTTCAATTCAAACGTAAGTCACAATGTGGAGTAATAACTCAATAAGAAAAATATATTTATATAAAATGTATTTAAAATTGTATAATAGTGTCTTAACTTAAAAAAAGATTCTATTTGATACGGAAATTATTGGATAGTGTTATGTTTTTCCTAATAAAAGTCACTGCTAGTTGTAAAAAAATAATCAACAACGGACAAATGAAATATGATTTGTTCGTTTCTCACTGCACCTTACTAAAGATATCATATTAATTAACATTTTTTAAATCAATTCATTTATTATAAGGAGTCTGAAAGTTATTCATGACACAGTGTACAAATTTGTTTTACAATTTTTGCTACATTTTACAGTTTTCTGGTTTAAAAAATCTTGTAAGATATTGTAAATAATGTAACATTTTATCATCATTGTGTTGTCATGTATTGTATTGTAAAGTAGACGATTCAAGAAATAAATTCTTGATTTATCATTTAACATCCTTAAATGTGTCGCATGTTGGTAAGTTCACATTTTCACTAATCATATGGTATAGAATAAAAAATGTTGATTGATAGTATTTCAATAAATATTACGAATTGTATATTCCATGAACCTCAAATACATTTATAACAATAAAAGATATAATAAGAATCATTTGTAAGAAAATTAAATATATAATTTTTAGTACACATTTTACAGCTTGATAGTACGTGATCTGTTGAATGGCGTTGGCAAGTCGCGAGATTACTATTAGCCCGTTACTTATCTGAATGAATGGTGCCTCTTTCAATAGCACCCAAAAAGCCTCAAATATTTTTGTTGGTCAAATAAAAGTGTGCCAACTTGCTTGAGACATAAAGGCTAATTTAAGAGCTAACTAAATAAATATCCCGTTCATTGTTGGTTATAGTTGAGTGGAGTGCGTAAGACCATGCGAAGTTTCTTTTTCTGTTTCTGGCAGCGAAACTAACCCAAGACACCCACGCGCCGCCGGAAATATCGTATAGATCCTATCAGGGTTTTAAAGTAAGAATGCTGCGCACGATTCCGTCATTAGAAGGAATTGTGCATTTTTGCTTTTCACGAAAGGAAGTTAAGATTTGATAAGGTAGAATTTTTGGAAATAGCGTTGACGTCCGAATTAGTGGTCACAGATTTTATGACTTTTCATAAAACAAGAACATGAACACAGTTTAGCAAGCGGAAGTTGTCAGAGCGTAATACATTAATACATAAATAAAAGTATATCAGAGTACTGTAGAATGGTTCTTCTTTAAATATAAATTGGTTATTACTACACTTTATTTAAGGTGTTAATATTTATTTTATTTTATTCACAAACATTGGATTAATATATTGCATGCCATAAAAATGTATGCCATAATTTTCTGACTTGAACCAAGGATTTTACTAATAAATAATTTATAATACGTATGGAAAATAATATTATATTTCAAAATGTCCCAAAACGGGATCTATAGTTCTAGTCGGTCGAGGTTAGTAACAGTTTCACTGTCAAAGTCTGTCTAATTTGTGTCATGATAAAGTTGACTACGTTTACAGAACCACTAAGTATAAACTGGTTGTAAAATTTGTGTCTCATTTGAGTACTGTGACACGACCAGTGTCACACGAAAAGATATATTGTCGAGAGCAATGTTAATTAATATTCAGCTATTAATATATTTTACTTTGAGTCTATTTTGAGGATTAAATTAAGTATACTATATTTAAAAGGATTACTTTGATTATTCAGATCAGATTCAGTTTCTCATTCAACTAGTTTCTTTATTCATGGTTTCGCCTTTGTAGGTAAATTAGCCAACGTTAAGTATGACAATGATATTCTTCATAGTTTAATTGCAGAATTTTCAGTTTACTGTAAAACTTGAGAACAAGATGCACAGTGCAGCCACAATAATCATTCGCTTTACAAACACCACCGTATTCTACAACCTGCGGATATATTATAGTATACGTTAAATATATAGATAAAGAGTATAGCTGTTTAGACACAAAAATTCGTCACCTCGTTGCTCTTTTGTTTAAACGACCACTAACAGTATCGAAGGTATTCGCTTTATTTTGAAAATCACTACTTAAATTGAAGTCAAAGTTCAAATAATTATTTTTCGAACGTTTTTTTATGTTATTATGACCTCTGCTTAAGTATGGAAATTCGCCAGTGTCAAGTGTTAACATACAAGCAACGGACACAAAGTAATATCTAGACTTAGAATAATACTCTGTAGATCACACAACTAATAATTGTGTGTTGGATTTGAACGTACAACACGCGCCAGTAGCTTGGCGACCACCTAAACCGCTATACCTACCTTACAGTACAAAACGGATTTTGTAACTTATCATACGATTGAATAGCTTATCATATGAAAAGTTTAAAAATATTTACGATAAAGTTTTGTATTTAACATATTGGAAAAAATAATCGCTAACCGAACAAAGTATTTCGACGAATTTTATTATATTACGATAAATACTGTAATATATTTTTAATGCAATATGAAGATACGATTAAAGGTAATGCCGTTGTTGCAATTAAAACAAAAATAGCCTTGCATCATACATATATCTATGTATACTTATGTCGAAGCTGTTAAATTGTTTAACCGTTAGAAAAATTTTGTGACGGCCAAATTTTTTCTGAATGAATCTAACGGGCCACTCGCTATTGATACCTCATTAGCATGGGATCATAAATTGCCGTCGGGAACTCAAAGTTTAGAGGCATTATATATATTACTTTACTGCGCGGTTCTAATTGGAATTCATTTATATCGCATAAAAAAAAATTCGATTATTTCGACAGTACATATCACGACTGTATCGTTACATTTATTACTAAAAAATATATATACACAATCAAATATTTCATTACAGATGTACACATATGTAGGTTATTTGTTCATCGTATGTACTTATTCAAGATACAATTATTAGTTTAAGTTGAAAACAAGCTTTAAATAAACAAATCAGGGGAATAACTGTTGTATTAAACAGTTGGCTATGCTGTGAATTCAATCAACAATAAATATTCCTTGAAATGTTTGTTACTGCAACACCTTTCTATGTTAGTTTTATAACATAAATTGTGAAATAAGCATCGAGTCGGTGCTGTATCTTAACACTTTATGCTTTAGACAATTTCTTCAGTTTAATTGAGAGTCAAAGCCAAAGCTTAGATATGTGTATAGCTATGGTCGAGTTGGTTCAGCGTTAACGTGACTACGCGATGATGTCACCTCTGGAAGTAACGGACAGTATCTTGGCTCACTTACCAACGTGTATTTTATGTATCAGAACATTTCGAGTCTTTCGGTGTCATAATTATGTGCAGTGGTCGTTGTTGAGACCTTGATCAAAAATCATTAGTACTTTCGCCTTACTTTACTGATGTTATACTTAGGGACTGACTTAGCTCTCAATAGTGCGAAAGTATTATCATCGTAGTCGCTACGGAGTTGATTCCCTGTACGAGTCCATGATAATATAGAGGTTTTTCTGAATATTACTCTATATAGGGTTGTTTTACGGTAAACAATCTCGTCTAGATATCATACTCGCGTTGCTTTTGTAGATTTATTTATCGCTGAAAAAATATTCTCAGTCAAAGTTAAGAATTTAAATGTGTTTATTACCACTTTAATTTTTTGGTCTGTATACAAAATTGTAAAAAGTTTTCTTTTAAGTAAAATATTATCACATGATATATTTAAAAGTTAATAAAAATCTTTATAATAAGAAATAATCCATTAAATACTTCATATATATTTTTTACAGTTTATAGGTTTAGCGTTGTAGCCATAATCTCACCTGATCTCAAGTGACGATACGGCACAAGTTGGTGGATACGCTAAACCTCAGGAGGGACTGGCTCTCAAGTGCAACTGCGGGAACACACCTATTGACATTTGGCGGCAGATTTTAACTTTATCTCATTGAAGGTGGATTCGAATCCACGACCCTTGACGCGGCGTCCGTACTTTTTTTTTATTGTAGAATAGGTGGCAAACGGGCAGGAGGCTCACCTGATGGAAAGTGATCACCGCCGCCCATGAACACCTGCAACACCGGAGGGCTCGCAAGTGCGTTGCCGGCCTTTAAGGAAGGAATACGCTCTCTTCTTGAAGGTTCCCAAGTCGTAACTGTTCGGAAAGACCGCCGGCGAAAGCTGGTTCCACAGAGTGGCTGTGCGAGGTAGGAAGTGCCTTACAAATCGCACTGTTGTGGAAGGCTGGACATCGAGGTGGTGTGGGTGAAATTTTTTGTTTTGACGCGATGTCCGATGGTGAAATTACCAAAGTTACCAAACAAATTGAAATTACTAAACAGAAAACTCTTTGGGTCACAAGACTTTTTGCGTTACCTTCGGTATAAGTAAGAAAATGACCAATTATATGGAATGAATATGTTCACAAGTTCCTAATAAAATAAATTATTGGTTGCGCAAATACATGGTGATACAGTTTTAATATGGAGACTATTTTTGGTAATTGTTTTTTATCGGATAGAGTTTAAAATGCCGATCGTGTTGCATATTCCCTATATACGGTACGGCACAAAAAATCTATATAGTTAGTGAACTGTATGTTGAATATTTGAATAATTTTCTAAACAAGTAACGTGTCCTTACCTTACGTTAGATATTTCTTAATCGTATTTAAAAACTGAATTAGGAAAACATTGCAGAAGGTCGTGAATTCTGTTCGATGTTATAATTAATATAAAAGGACTTGCTCTTAAGCTCTGTTGTCATAACAAATCGATTATAGAGACATTCGGGTCAAGAGCATGCACTTTAACTTTCTTTATAACAACAAAGCAAAAAGAAATTAATACTAGCGATGCCATTATGAAAATTGGTTAGAGTATTTAATGCTTAACTAAATAAATAAGTTTATATTTTAATATAAGTTTTCTTAGAATTGGCCAAGAATAAACAGATTGCGAACTCTTGACCCTTACTGCGGGTAATGGTACGCTCCTTGGCGGGCAAAAGTTCGCATTCAGGGTAAGCAAACGCAACCAAGTCAATTGTGAGAAATGAGTAAAAAACCGTCTTAAGTATGAAGAAAGTCTTTTATTTAACTTTCAAAGTAGATATTTAGTAAACAAAACAATATATATTACAAAAGTATAACGTAATAAAAAGCTAGCTATTATTCAAATATCTATAACACTAACGTTTATCTAACGATCTCACACGTAAAAGCCCCTCTTGCAGAAGCCGTGCATTTTTTCTGAAATCATTTCTTACATACAGAGCACTGCATCCAATCCTTTGATGGTGGATCTTCATATTTTTTAATGCAGATGGGATAATACGTGGACTCTGCTTTCTTAAATATTTATGATTACTCTTTATACATTATTTTTACGTACATATTTATAAACGATTCATATGATCTGAATGGTCCCTGATCGTCGCTGCAGAAAACCTAAATCCATTGATTTTATGCGCTTCCGAGCTTTATGTTCCTCTTCCATTCTACGTTTCTCTTCTAACTGTTTCTTATCCCTCCTCACGATAATTTTATTTTCTGTTATTTTAGGTAAAAGACTGAGATTTACTTACTCAACTATTTGATGTTGGAAACTTTCATTTGAATGAAACAGCTCCACCGATTTCGGTGAAATTTTGTATGTATATCTGATAAGTATGGTAATAGATTGTAAAGTATATTTCATAGCGCTAGTTGATTAAGTTAGTAAGTTAGCAGAAGTTTAACAAAGTTGGAAGATTGATTACGATTGACTTGATTGATTGATACGCATAATGTTTCAAAAATATATTGAAATCGGTTAAACCGTTTTTGAGTTTTAACGAGACTAT
Source organism: Actias luna (assembly GCA_039707435.1). Lineage (NCBI taxonomy): Eukaryota > Metazoa > Arthropoda > Insecta > Lepidoptera > Saturniidae > Actias > Actias luna. Next base: position 16,780,257 of record JAZHAC010000001.1, on the reverse strand, counting down.
CGAACAGTGATTGTATGTGATACGAAAATAACCGGGTCAGCTAATTTATAGATACTATAAATATCACTTCTCGGTAATTACATATTCGACAAAAGCAACGCGATAGCTGCAACTAAGAAATATCGGCATTAAAATCGCAATTTCAGTTTGTGTTTCTTACATTATAGCTAATACATAACGTGACTCGGCAATTTTGAAACTGATAGATATTTAGTGATACTTGTTATCCATTCAAAAATTAAGATGCTGAACTTATAGTCTTAAGTCTTAAGTCTTAATGCTGCAAATTAAGTCTAGTATAATATCGTATTGCTCATTTATTTTGGAATATCCTTGGGATATCTTTAATACGACTTGCAACTCGAAATGAGCATTTTAGAACGTAAGTGCATAGCACATGGGTATAATTATAATTTATAATGAATGTTTATTGATACTATTTGACGCGTGCGTTAGTAATGGTTTTACCTATTACCATTCTATGAAAGAAGAAAACTGAGCGGATGTAAATATATTATTTATATGTATTTATTAAAAATAAGACCGAATGTATAACTGAGCGCGAGCTGTTTTAACAAAACAAAGTATGCGTCTATTTAAATATTTGGATATACTACAGAGTACACTTCAAGTGCTACATGAGTCTTCAAATTGATTATTACCCCATTATATTTTTAAATTATTATCTGGTATGTTACCTGCTATAGTCTTTAATACATCATTTATCAGCCTTAAAACATTTTTCATATAATAAAAATATTCAAGTATATTTCTTAAGCTCGCCTTATATCCAAGCACCTGTATGCTAGATAATATTAAAGAGTGATTTCAACGAAGTATTTATTATATGGTTTTCTTATACTTAAGGTTTAGCGTTATGGCCATAATCTCACCTGATTTTAAGTTCAGCCAAGTTCAGCTGCCGGAACACACCTATTGGTATTTGGCGGCAGGTTTACTACTTGAGGGTGGTAGCTACCCACGCGGGCATTAGAAAAAACCCTACCACCATGCTATGGTTTCCTCACGATGTTTTCCTTCATCGGAAGCTCAAGCTCATTGTGGGTGCTTGGATTCGAACTCACGTCCCTTGACGCGAAGTCGTACATACTACCACTGAGCTATCATCGCTTCAAAAATATGTAGTATAGTAATATGTATTAATATTGTGACATTTACTGGGATAACAAATAAATTTAAAGTTTAATTTTGGTTTCAGTATTTAAAATAATTTTTAACCTTGAAAATAATTTCAAAATTTACAGAAAAATTGATGTAGTATGACAGTATTATTAACATAGTTGTATCCTTATTATTAGAAGGAGGGTAGTTATATACACCGAGTAGTAATAAATACGATGCGAATATAACTATCGTTCGAAACGAGGCACTCCAGACGACGATATCATCGAAGGAACGTAAAATTTATATGTTTCTATTATTTACGCCGTTTTCTATATTTTTGGTGTTATAAGGTAAATCATTATTGGGAATGGTTTATAGTGACTTCTTGGTTGTAACTTTTTTCCTTGATCAGAAATAACCACAACGTCCATCGGAAACGTACATTTTGAAATATCGTGTTACTATCGTTAATTATTTTTTAAAAGCTCCGTTTCTGATATATAACAATATAGTATTAAAGGTAAAGAATACAGTAATTCGTTATTCAATACTCATCAATTAGGTAATATAACTGCGGTAAAATACTACAACAGAAGATTTCCTTTAGATTGTACTTACTAAAAGTTTAGGCTCTCGTTTTATCTTTTCAGAACCAAAGATGTTGTCTAAGATAATTTTATTTTCATAGTAATGTACAAATAATTAGCTATAAAATATAACTTTGGTGCCAATTAAAAACAATTGTATGTTCAATAAATTCAAGAACTCAAAGAAAAATAAAACAACTATTTATCGTATTGTAATACAATACATTTTATAATAAATAATGCCAAGCAACCGTAGCTCAAGATTAATATATCAATGACATTTGTAGGTTCTGTTTAACACTATTTAATACTATACTCTATGCAAATTGCAACGTTCTCTATCTACTAAGCCTTGATCAACCTGTGAGTCACATTGGTTATTATTATATATTGTGTATGTTATATGTACGTAACGTTAATATTATTATAATCAATTATTAATGTTATCCATCTACAATACATTTACTTTGAAATTGACATAAAGGTTATGAGTATCATAACTTATATTTAACAATCGTTAACCATATCTTGAAGTTATTATAGGTGTCAAAATCATAGTTTTTTTTTAAATTATAGTTGAGATCATTAACATAGAGTTGAAATAAATAATGATGTGCTAATTTTATTTCCAGTATTTTCGTGTTCAACTAAAATTGTTTATTGTGTTGGATTAGGTCTTAGATGACAGTACCGAAAGAAATCGATAGAGCTGTAACAAACCGTATGTATTCTGTACCAAGCAACGTAACAAGTACACCATCTAGTACCAAGTACGGAAACGTTACTCACGATTGCATTTCGTTACTCGCATTTTTTGTATTTTAATACTGAATACAAAAAGTATGAACGATGAGATATTAATACATACCGTACGCAACGCGACTCGATGCGATGCTTTTTATTACGTAGCAAAAGTTACGAGTAAAGTGACGACACCATAGTAACCAGTAGTGCTTGTTATAGTAGCTAATACATACGGGTACGGTAATTTCGTTACTTGTACACCTCTAGATATCGATAATTTTATTATATGACTACAGATATTTGTGTATAATATAATTATATGCGATTAATTACCGAAAATATCCACACGTAAGCCATGAGGCTGTGTTGAATGTTGATATAATTGTCGGGGTCGCGGAACATGGAGACGATGCGCGACCGCCCACGCGTTCGGCGACCGGTGTGTGGTACACTCGCGAAGGCAAGTGCCCGATTCATTTTTCACTCTCCTGTCGCGTTTACATAATACCATTCATTATGTCGCGATCAAAGGTATCATGAATGTGAGAGAAACATTGTCTATCCAACAATACTAGATCAATGGTAGCGTGTACCGATGTTGTATCAATGGACGTCAATTCGAATGGCTGCAACGAGCTTGAGCCCTAGGCGAATGTAAAGATCGTAATGAAAACATTGCATGGTGATAGAGCTTTTTCTAATGCCACTCTCAAGTTGAAAATCTACTTCCTAATCCTTATACGTGTATCCCAGCAGTTACAATTGAGAGACAGCCTCTCCAATAAGTTTAGCGTGTCCAGCATCTTGGGCGATATCGCCATTTAAAATCAGGTTACATTGTAGACATAACGCTATAACTGTAAAATATAATTAATTTTAAGAAATAATAATCTACTTGTATAACATTTATATAATTGAAACAAATACAAAAATGGTTATTTTTGATAACAATCAATAACATTTTATAAATTTTGTTAGTGATTGTAAGTGACATCATCTGGGGTATAAGTTTAAATCAAAAACTAGTTTCCTATTTATATATTTTTTATTTATCTTTATTGCATTAAAACCCAAATAGTTATAACTTGACTTGAAGTGTCCCCAGTCGTGGCTTATGAAAATTTCTTAAGAAATAGACCTCAATGTTTGTAGCTTATAATACGATCATGCGATTTTTAGAGTTAACGTATTCGGTTTTAATAGATGAATAATAGAACGTAATTTGTATTTGTTTATTTTTAATATACTATTATGGAGAGTAAAGACCGGGAGCACCATCTCTATATATAAAAAAGTGTCCGTCAAAATGCGCCCAATAAGGGTAGGGTAGCCTTGTGGGTAACCAAGGATATTTTTTTTAATTCAGCCAACTTCACTCCGTCTAACAATATTATAACAGGTATGTTATGGAGCTACAGTATACAGCTGGACACTTTTTCAACTCTCTGTCCATATGAGATGGTGCTTCTGGTGTCTACTCTATATATATATATATACCTACTACTATACATTAATTCGCCACATACATGTAATCTGTGTCGATCTCATTGGAAAAGAAAAACATATATTTTAACAAAAACAAATAAATGTACATAAAGAAAATAATGTCCCATACTTATTCTTGTATGTATATTAATGTTTGTTCGTATGGAAGAGATATGAATAACGGCTATTTTGTCAATTCATGTTAGTAAAAATAATTTTTATATTTCACGATAGACATGTTCTATTATAAAGTACTTCAATTTCGATAACAATAAAAAAAATGTGTTTGTTTGTTTTCATATTAGCACTCATTTCAACAAACGACCTAACTGATTTATATAAATTTTTAGACATGTGAAACGTCATAACACTATTGAGATTAACAGACTATATTGAGCCTAACAGAAATCATATAACGTAGGTAAAGTCATAGTAAAAGGTAAGTCATATAGCGAAATAGACATTTTTTACATTATACAACTCTGACCATTTTCTCATGTTATTCGTATAAAATGACCATTTTTATATCCACACTAACTATTCAGTTTATAGGAACTTATGTAAACGTTTTTTTAGTTATAGCTAAACTGATTATTTATACAAGAAATGTCGTGTCAATCACTGGTTACGCAAGTAAATTCGTACAGGCATCTGATACTGAAAATGGCGCCTTTATTTCTCCTTATGTTTTAGTTCGTACAATTCAAAACATTGTCTAGCTATTTGTCAGAATCGCTTATGATAACAACAGACTGATTCATCTGATCTGCGCCGGCTCGTATTACGGTTACGGGAGGTCTAAACACCCTGTATATAGTATTTATGTTTATAATAAACTATCATTTCTAAGCGACATTGTTCTTGTTTTCTTCAGAAAAACAGCTTATTAATGTTATTCTGTATTGCTTTATCTTTCAAAGGATTCTGAATTCAGAATACTTTATTAATGCGCACAACATTTAACATAGTTACATATTAATATAATCAATGAATGGCAGAAAAACATACTGAGGGCAAATATTGAAATATTCATTTTTATTATGTTACGTTGAACTTGGGGACTGATTTCGAAACTCTACAAAGAGCCTGAGCTTTGAATGCCAGATCCAGACTTAGCGTGTTAAGTTTTGGGTACTTCTTAATCTCGTTTAACAAATCCTTTATCAACGGTCGTCATATCCTCCAAATATTTTTCTTTTGAAAACTTTGGTAAGGGATTTAGGCACTCGGTACGAGAAAACATTGCAGTTACGGCAGCTTCAGTGTGTATGTCAAAAGTCTATGATAGTAATAGTTATAAGTCATATCTACAAGCTCCAAATCCAAGTTGTTCATTTATATTTAACTCAAAAGTATCTGCGAATGATTAATATATTTATATGAGTAACTATATCAACTTTGTTATCATTATAACGTTTGGTTATCGGCTAGAGAGCATATATACGTTCAAAGCGCTATTACACTATTGACCAGCACTATTTTGGTAAGAAAATTGAATAGATAACATTATAGGTAGTGCAAATAAAATAATTAATAAAATAAGGAAATATAATAAACACACTAAGATAATATAGATAATTTATAACGAATAGCATATTAAATGAGAAAAGTATTGTCATAATGTAATAAATCTGTGGAAAAGTCATTCTTGTACAACAAAAATATATTTCTATTAAAAATAGCCAGGGTGTTAAAGGATGACCAACAGAACCCATTACCAGGATTTTTGGAATTTTTATCTGTTTGTCTGTTTATCTATTTGTCTGTGCAAGCATAAAATGTACCTAATGTAGAAAACTTTTATACATAAAAATTGCATGCAACTTAAGGTATTACTTAGTTTTTGTTTCGTCACAATCGGACGCAATTCAGTTATTTGCAACGCCAAAATAGAACTAATATTGACCTTTGAACTCCTTATTCGATAGATGGCGGGGTGCATATAACGTCATCATATAACACGGATATTGTCTCTACTCTTATCTAAGCGACGCGTTTTAGTTTTCGACAACCACGCGAACGAAATCGCGAGCACAGCTAGTATACAGTAAATACATGCTGAGATATATATATATATATATATATATATATATCATACGTATACATGTACAACCTTTATAACACCGAATTTGCGTTAACTAACATCACTGACTCTTGTTTATTAAACAAATGTCGATGTAGTTGTGGTTTAAAACTGGTGATGGTCCCATCTATCTTTATACCATAATTCATCATAATCGATTCAGCGGTTAAGGCGTGAAAGCATAACAAACAAACAAACTAACTCACTTTCGCATTTATAATAGGTAAGAATAAACATAGGTTTACCGTTCTCATACAATCTCACTTGATACTACATGACAGTTTGTCAAAACGCCCAGCCCGATGCGGGAACTTGTGCTGGGGTATAACTTCTGGATCACGCCTATAGATATTTCGCGACAGTTTTTCCACTTTAAGTTACCCGAACGGGCATCAGAAGACGCACTACTACCATGACAAATAGAGTCTTCGAGAGAGTTTAAACATAATAAAAAAATGTTGCAAGCGAGTTAGCAAAGGTGAAAGTTATTTATGTGCTTGAACAATTCAAGTGGATTGAGAAATACTTAGATTAACAGTTTTCTTGTATCTACACATGAAACGGATTCAGCATAAGATCAAGTTGTTATACATCAAGTAAGTTAGGCACGCGGTTAGTGTCACTGGTACGTCATTAAATGTGACCGAAAAGGATTTAGACTGGTCTTAATAAGGTACGGTTTAGCAGACAGCGGTAAAATTACGCGGCAACGATGCAGTATTAGTTGTTAGCAGATAAATCGTTACCTATTCTATTAACATTTGTAGATATTGATTAAATAGTTGTAGCTTCTGTATATACACAATTAAGTTGAGCCTTAAAAGTCCTATAGAAAGTGAAGCCTGAAGATACAGTAAGGAAAATTGTACTAAAAAACAATTCAATCTTTCATTATATCTTCCATAATCTTAATGATATTTAAGCGATGATAGCTCTGTTGGTAGTGTGTTTGGACGTCGCGTTAATGGTCGTAATTTCGAACCCACCTACAATAAGCTATACCGTTCAGTCAAGGAAAACATCGTGATGAAACTATAGCACAGTGGTATGGCTTTTTCTAATGCACGGCTGGCTAAGTACCAGCCTCTAGTTGAAAATCTGCCGCCAAATACCTCTAGGTATGTTTTGACAAGTTGCACTTAATAGCTAATCTCTGCAAGAGGCTTAACGTATCTACCATTTTGGGCCCCATTGCCATTTAACATCAGATGAGATAGTGGCCATAATGCTATACCCATAAACGTAAATATGTGAATATTTAATTTCAAACCTTGGCAGTTTGTTTTTTCTATTTATTATTGAACTGAGTTCCATATTTCAAATTGATGGCGGAATCACGGGGGTCACTTTGACGATAAGAGATCAGGGCATAATCTACATCATGGATACTAAAGCAGCACCGAAAGGTCGGTGCACCGATAGCTGTAGTTTTATTATGTAAAAAATGAATGCATTCATGTTTTGGTCACTGAACACTTTAAATAAATGAATAAATGACTGTATAATAAACGCAAGCGTAGCTGTAAACACAGTTAGTGTTAAAATATATTGGATTTTGTCTGTGGATTAGTTTTTATCTACAAAACTCTTTGAAATGTTACTATAATCGTATTTATTATATTTCAAAAGTAATTCAGAAAGAAGTGATGAATTGTAATTTAGCAAAGTTGTTTATCTAATAAATTAAGAGTAGACTTCGTTCGGTTTTTTATTAAAGTAAATAAATTCTGATATGTAATATACAGTTTATAGGTATTTTAGCGTTATTATGTCTACGATCTCATCTGATATTAAGTGAAGATGTGATCCAAGATGATGGACACGTTAAGCCTAGTAGAAATATTGACTCTCAAACGCAACTGCCGGAACATACTTATAGGTGTTTGGAGGCAGATTTTCATCTTGAAAATGGTAAGTCGAGCGAACATTAGAAGAAGCCCTATGGTTTCGTCACGATGTTTTTCTTCACCGAAAGCTCAAACTCAACGCAGGGATTCAAACTTCGTTCTTGGAGCGGCGTCTGTACTGGCTGCCACTGAGATCTCAGTGCTTTAATATAATTGCGTAAAAAAGAAAAACCCGCTGTGTACGTATAAGTTTCTACTTTACTTATATTTATTAGTAAATTAAAACACCTCGAGCCAGGTGAGAGCGATCCCTTTAATCGCAGAGGTTAAAACAATTGAACTTCCTATCTGGCATTATGAGTCATAATAACATGACAGTGCTGAAAACAGACTTGTTCAAAAGCATAGAGCGACGAACCTATTGCGTAACCGACTATCAAAATCCTTTCCTTTAATCCTTGCCAACAGTAATATAGTTTCAAAATTATTTTTTATTAATCTCGAAGCGCCCAAATAATTTCCGAGTGTACGTATGAAATATAAAAAAGAAGTTGGCTGTCACGGTATACTCGGTAGATATTAATTTTTTAAGTTAATATTAATAATAATTGTGTCCGGCCGAAGGATAGGTTTTGATTTCGGCTTGTTTCAGCGAAAAAATCTAGTTTTGGCCAGTTTTGGTTTCGGTGAACCTGGAGACGGTGATAGGCTACATTTTCTTGCGAAAACCTTATTAGCAGTGTGGTAAACAGAGGGATAAACTTTGTATAAACCTTCATTTTTCATCTTCCTATTTGTTTGACACAATCAGTATTGACGCTAGCGAAGCCGCACGTAAAAGCTAGTATTATAAATGCGAAAGTCTGAAATGCGAAATCTGTCTGTCTGTTACGCTATCATGCATAAACCACTTCACCGATTTTTATGAAACTTGGTGCAGAGGCTAGACCTTGGGAAACGACATATAGGCTACCTTTTATCGCTAAAAAAGCTTGAAAGGGTTAAACTATGGCATGATAGTTTGTATGGAAGTTTGTTATCGACGAAGATAAAACCATAAAACTTTGTATTTAGGCACTTCATAAGAAATATATAAATATTTGTTTCAGCGTTTTTGAAATTTCGACCTGCGTGAGTACTTACTGACTTTCTTGTGCCAATAAGTGCTAACCTATGACTGGGCACAGCCAATTGCATACGCGCTATTGTAACCATCAATACTATTATAGTGTAATAAAATCTAAACTTTTGAGCTGTATCGTCTTCATCCATACCGTGCGATAAGCAACTTCGTTCCCATATTAAAATATTAAAGGAGAAATTGTTGGACCAACTAAACCTTAATATCAATAAATCTTTTAAATTAAATTCACCTGTTTATTCCTTAAGCAACTTATCATCAAACGAATTTATACCATAAGACGATGATCATCAACTTAAGAAAATTCAATCTTGAGGAATTTCAATTGTGTGTTTGTACACTAACACAAATTTGAATTTAGAATTAGCATCACGCACGTTCTCTCTATCTGTCCGATCTAAATCGGCTTTACCCTTCACTTTGACGACACGACCGTTGGCTTATGCATCGTAAAACATACACCGTCGATTGACCACAAGATCACTGCACTGTAATACGTACTTGTGCCGTATTGTATAATAACACTATAGGATTTCTCGATTAACTCGAAGTTCAATGATACGCAAAGTTTTGAGCTCATTTGTCATCGGAAAGATAATAGCGTCCGTTGAATCGACAATGGGCCATATTTCCTTCTGTTGTATTATGCACAAATATAAAATAGATTTAAATTTCACGTTTATTTACGTATTATAATATTCTTGGTATAATATATAATACACGATACATACTTTTTACTTGATTTTCTAGAATTGTATCTTAATTTCTTAAAATCTTGCTGAAAATTTGTTAGAAAAATTTAGTCCTTGAAATTGAACCAATTAATTTTTTATCCATACGTTTTGACTGTATGATGACGAATTTTATAAAAAATTCAATGAACAGTATAATTACAAACAATTTAACAGAATGTCCAACTAAGTAACACTAAATTAATAAAATGGAAAAATATTGTTAAATTAATTTTTATAAGAGAACATAGAAAAGAAAAAGGGGTAAACTATTATTCTAGGAATATATCACATCGATGTCATCCCTTCTAGCACAGATAAACGTGTTCATTTTATGTGATAAAAACTAAGCAATAAGTTGACCCATAAAAACAGTTATCACCGTGTCAAATGTGTATTTAATATTATTATTATTTTATATGAATATTATAAAGCGGAATAGATTATTTGTTTTAATGCAATAATTATAGGAACTACCAGTAGGATTTCAAAAATTATAGAACAATAATTGGGGAAGGCTTTCGATTATTCAACATCACGCTACCACCAATAGGAACAAAGCTGTATCGACAAAAATTACGAAAAGGGCCAAAAACATTCCAGGCGAATAAAGACGCGGACACAGCTAGTTCTGTATATTTCAATTAATATTTGCCTAAAGACAACAAACAACAAGTGAAAATACATTAACCTCACATTTCGCGTTTTTTAAAAGGTAACATTTTCCATTTTGTTATTATTGAATGTCAATTTCTGATTTCATAGATAAATTTTAAAGCGTTGATGGTACTTATAGTGCATCACGTCGATGGATTTAGATTCGAATCTTTACAAGGAGCACAGGAAAATATCATTATGAAACCATAGCATGGCGGTGGGGCATTTTCTGAGACCCATCTGGCTATTTACCACCCTCGAATCGATAATCTTTCGTATGATTCAACAGTTGTAATTGAGAGCGACTTCACCATCTTGCGTCAGATCGTCACTTACTTCAGCTGAGTTTGTGTCTATAACGCTTAACTCATAAAGTATAAAAAAGTTACTGGTATCACGGTCAAGTTGATCGATCATGAGCAATTTTGAATATGGTATTTTGACGCGTGCGTGCTTATCGGTTAGGAGATCACTTTAATTCTTATTAATGTAGTAATATGAGCTCAACTGACTCGCACACCGCGACCGGTATGACAAGAGCCGAAAGCGCCATGTAGTTGCCTTTAGTAAAATGATCCATATGGTTATTCAACATTATAATTAGTAGGTATTTTTAGTAATTTAGTTAGCCAGCACAGATTATAACCTCGGTTATGCTGAGTACCTACACGGTTAGTCAGGATTGTTGAGTTTTATAGTGAGCTACTTATGCCCTATAGAAGTCTACATCTCGGTGGCCCGTACTTCTTGCATCCCCTAGTAAAAGCGGCACAATCATGACCCGAATGTCCGGCAGTTATGGCAAAGAAAGTTTATTAAAAATACGTATAAATCTCATCAAAAATTTAGTAAAATAACGAACGAAAGCGTCCAATGTAACATTGTGAGTGAAAATATGTATACTGGCAATTAATGGAAATAAACCTTAAGTTTACTTTTTGAAAACAAATATTTCAGAATGTAAAAGAATTCTAAAATTACAATATAATAAAAAAAATGAAACGAATTATGTTGTTAAGCGTATAAATTTATATATGCAAGATTACAGTATAGCTTGGAAAAAAGAATTAAGCGTACTTATATCTAATTTAAAACTAGTAAATATTTTTTGTAAGTTTCAAGTGCTGTGAAAATTTCTTCCACAGCATCCGCCCTGTGGAATGTAAACAAAAACTATTTATAAGTAATGGTCGAATTAAAGCTTTGAATTCATGATCTGCAATAATGATATGTCACTGTTATGGGTCGTAAAAACAGAGACTACCGACGTTTAGCGAATGTCATAAAATTGTCTTTTATCGAGCATTCTGATCGTCGCGTTCATTTTTTTTCGTAATCGAGTGGTAAAATGTAGACTTTTTTTACAGTTCAATGCGTATTATGTAATTTCATTATAATTTTGTCAAATAATTATATTCATTTTGTGAACAGAAGACTTGTCAATACAGCTATACACGTTTTTGGGTAATTATACGATTAACAGAATAGCCTTTACTGTTTCTATGGAGTCCCTATTCTAATGGATTATTAATATAAACGGATCAATAAATTATGGATATATTTTGTGAAATTTCATGACTATGATTTACCGTAATTAGGTTAGTGTAATACAAATGTTCTTGAAAATCCTGAACGTAAAATTGATGACCGTAATAAAACGATTTGATTATTTACATCAAATAATTACAAATAGGATTATAAAATGTATTTAAAAATAAACAAATTCAGCCTTTTCAATGAAAATGTTATGGTGTAAAGCCTTCATTGCTTTTGACTTATAGCGACTGCCTTGGAGATCACTACTGAAACATGGGATAAGGTAATTAATACAGACCTTGTATAAAAATATATAAATATTAAGATGCGTACAAAATAGTTTAATAAATAGTTAGTAAGAATTTCTTTTTTAGTAATTAACGTCGAATGATTTTTCATACAAAAAGCAACATTTTTAGAAATACATCTCGTTATAATAAATTCAATGCTAATTTCTTCATTACTATTACAAAGGTTTTTAATTCTTCATAATACGATAAATTCCTTGCCTTTACGTTAGAAAGTCTAAGTAAAATAAATAATAGTTTACAAAAACTAAAAAACACGCTTTTTATAGAAAACTGAACTAAAAAAATTATAGTTAAAAAAAACTAGAACACACGCTTTATATAGAAAACTAAACTAAAAAACAGAAAATAAATTTTAATAAATATTAATTAAGAATAATGTAATTTTTTTAAATAAATATAAGTTATTAATAGTTTGAATAAGAAAAAAAAAATTATTTAAAAAAAAGCGGGGGTGCTTTTCAAGATATTATCGAAATGATAATCCTTCTCATATCTGTCAATTAAATATTCATAACTATTGACACCACGCACCCCACGCTTTTTTTTAAATAAAACATTTTTTTTCTTATTTTATCTTATTTCTTTAATATTTATTAAAATTTATTTTCTGTTTTTTAGTTTAGTTTTCTATATAAAGCGTGTGTTCTAGTTTTTTTAAACTATTATTTATTTTTTATTTTTTGGTTATTGGAACTGCACGCATGCGTAGTTCACGCACTAGCTCTATCTCTCTTACTCGCATGCAAAGCACACTAGCTCTATCTCTCTTACTCGCAAGCAAAGGATGCGGAAAGGAATTAATTAATCCTGGCGAATCTAATTAGGATAATCGGATGCGTTGATCGGATTATTGCATTGTCATCGATCTTTGACAGGTGCGCAAAGTATGAATTAAATCTGATCGTTCAAAGTAGGACAAAATCGAGCTCAAAGGGGTCGGTTACATACATACATACAGACAGGTGAAGCTAATATAAAGCGTGTAATTAGATCCCGTTGATGTCTTTCACTTAGAAAAAGGGGTCGGTTACATACATACATACATACATACAGGTGAAGCTAATATAAAGCGTGTAAAAATAGAAAACAAGTTTTAATAAATTTAAATTAAGAATAGTGTGAAAAATTTCAATAAATATAAATAAATAAAATACCTTTTTTTATTTACACTGTTATTAATTTATATTTATTGAAATTTTTAACACTATTCTTAATTTATGTTTATTGAAATTTGTAACACTATTCTTAATTTAAATTTGTTAAAACTTATTTTCTATTTTTTAGTTCAGTTTTCTATAAAAAGCGTGTTTTTTAGTTTTATTTAAACTATTATTTATTTTCTACATTTTAGTTTGCTTTATTTATAATAGCTTGTTTTTTTTTATATAAAAAAATAAAAAAAATAAGTTTCTTGCCTTATCGACTATAGATGAAAATTAAATAAATTAACAAAAATCTTATTTTGCAAATTGAAAAATGGAATAATTTTATCAAATTAGTGTATTGTCATCGGTCCTCGATAAATCTACAAAGTTTGAACGAAATCTGGCCGTTTAAAGTGGATCAAAATCGCGCCCAAAGGAGTCGGTTACAAACATACAAACAAACATATAGGTGAAGTTAATAAAAAGCGTGTAATAAAGTCTCGTTTGAAAAATAAAACGCGAAACTTTCTACTATAAAATGTAATCAATTGTGGATTGAACAAAGAAGCAGTGAGGATACAAATATGTACCGTGCGTTAAGTTTTTATATCTCGATTTATTAAACAACTTAAAGCCATCAATGATATTATACGTGTAATGCGATAATATTGAGAAATAATAAAACGTAGACTATAGTTTGCAGAGTAGTAGAACGTTTCATGGTCTGTTGGTCCCTAGTTTCTGGTAACACTGGTGTGTTTTAGTGGGTAGTATTGGGTGATTAGCCCACATGCCCCTCAAGTGTTTGACCTGAGCCCGAGTAATTTTAAACATCACGACCACGGCAATAATAAAAGTGTTATAGGACACCACGATTGACTGGATCACGATCAACACATACTAGCGCCCCTAGCCAAGTTCTCTTTTTCTACAATAGCTAGCGTGAAGAGAAAACAAAAAAAAAATCGTATGGGATGGCAAAATGGTTCACACCGATAGAGACTTCCAGTTTTTAACACGTTTTGAAGCGATTGTAGATGAGTTGGTAGTCTGTACCGACGCCGCATCAATGGACGCGAATTCGAATGTACCTGCAATGAGCTTGAGCTTTCGGTGAAGGAATACATTGTAATGAATAGCATGGAATTAAAACTTTGTCTATTGCTTGCCTGGCTGGATACCACCCTCAAGTTGAAAATCTGACGCCAAATAGCTATAGGTGTACTAAAGACCTGCTGGCCGACATGTAACTAGGACTACCCACTAAACTTATATTCTATTATGTTTTTGCTTTGTTCGCGTTAGTATTGAGTTAGTCAAACAAATAGGATGATGTAATAAAAAGTCTCATACAAAATTTGATGCATGCAATTTGAGCATCTCTTAATATAGATAAATTAACTTAAAATTAGTTAGCATACCCAATAATAACCGAGCGATTTGCTAAATTGCCTAATTTATTATTTTCATTGATGAATACTGATCTTATTATGTGTCAGGATAAACGTTGTTGTCAATAAACGGTAGCCAAAACACAAGGTTAACCGTCTACTCTGACGGACGAAGATAAAGTTGTTTTCACTGTTACCACACATATAAGCATGTTTATTATTTAGTCATCAATTGATAAAGATTCTACGTTCGAGACGGGTAGTATCTATTATATGGCTATAGTTCAGTATTTGAAAAATTGTAACATCGACACAATGTTTATTTAAACTCTAAGGGAGCCCTATGCTGAAAAGTAAATCAATCTTTGCGTTCCGATATTAAATAAATAATTAAAAACATATATTTATTGTAAAGTAAATAGCACGCATTTTTTTTAATAATCAACGCTATTATTACTATTATTGATATCTCATAATATATAAACAAGAAAAATGTTGATTATTGAAAAATAAGTTAGGAATTGAATATGTATTTTCGAAAATTCATTGATTTAAACGAGTTCAAACAATAGGCATATAAAACAATTTCATAATTGACTAACTACCGCAGGGAGTTTAGTTTGCTTTAAGTATAAAATATTACTTCGCTTTAACAAAACGCCTTTCAATAACTATTATGTTGAAGGTAACTTTCTACCAGTGACGAACAAATAAGTATCGGAAGCACTTCACAGTGACGGCACTTTATTTGATAGCAAGTACAAGATAAATACAATGGTTACACCTGGTAGTAGGGTATTTTCGAATGTTCGGTTGACCTGCTACCACCCTTAAGTTGAAATTCTATTGCCAAACACAATGGGTGTGTCCCTGCAGTTGCACTTCAAAGTCAGTCTGGACACTTGGTTTAGCGTGTCTACAATCTTGGCCCGCGTCGTTACTCAAAATCAGGTAAGAGTTTGGCACAAACACTAAAGTTATTTAACTGGTTGATAAAAGTTCATCCAAGGCCGTTCTGTCATGTCAGTATGAAAGCATCCTTACGGCTTACAGGCGTGATTTAGCAACAGACAGTCAATCTAATGGCTTTATAACTATCGGGTAAAGATTCCTACCACTTGATGGGAGGAAACGTGAGGACTCGTCCCGGAAAGTGACACGCTTAATCATATCACTGTCGCAGATATTTTGCAGTGATGATAGCTCAGTTGGCAGTGTATGGTAGCCGCGTCAATGGACGTGAGTTCGAAGCCACCTGCGATGAACTTCAGCTTTCAGTGATGAGATGCCTATAGGTGGGATTCGGCAGTTGCACTTGCAAGCCAGTCTCTCCACTAAGCTTAGCATGACCATTATCTTGGGCAACGTCGTCCCTTAACATCAGATGAGATTGTGGCCATAACCTAGACATAAACTATAAAGCAGTGATAAGGACTACCGACAGAAGTGAAAACCAAAAACTATACTGAAAAGAGAAAAGAGATATACTTTTTGTATATATAGTGTATACTAATAACGCAAGGTCGTATATTTATGTACATAGTACATAGTACATAGTATACATATAGCTCTTGGAAAGCCTTCGGTGACAATGACGCGAGTTCCATGATTTATGTTCACCCAAAAAGTGCTCAAGGCGCCTAAAGAAGTTTTCACTTCAATTTAAGCCCGGTTCATGATATTCGATATCTAGTCAAAGATTAATTTACTTTTATATCACTTTTAATCAAAGTTACTATATATAGTGTACATAGTGGTGTAATAACATCTTGTGGTCTTTATAAAATCATGGAATGTTGACATTCAAAGAAGATATTCCAAGAGCGATGGCCTTGTAATAGCTAATGCTGTCCCCGTAACTCTAATCATAACGTAAAATTTCAATTGTAGTCACGTCATCGTATTATGAAAATTAATATTTTAAAAGCCTCTAACAAACTGCCAGTCAGATTAAATAAAAATGTTTTTGTATTTGATAGGCAATTGTTGAGAAAGGCTTGAGGCTTGTTAAAGATCTACTACTACAAATATGATCTAAGCTGTATAGAAAAGAGCTATACAAACGGGAAAAAGATATTAAATAATTTTTATTTTCACGCGACCGAAATCGCAAGCTGGACAGGAATACAGTAAAACACCACGTTTAGAAAAATTGTATTCCTACTGCGAGACAAGATCACTTTCTCATAAAATTACGCCAGAAAGGAACCCAGTGTTATAGCGAGACTATTTCCAAAAAGGTAGGCTACATGAAGTTGATCATCCAACACGTAGACTACTTCGTGTTCCAGCTCTACGATGATTTACTCGCATAAAATGGCTTACATATTTGGGCTAAGGTATACAATATCGAAAGGATAATGGTGCTCTTTATTGATAAACCCTGATTAGGATTTCATACATTACGTAAGAGTAAGTTTTTGGAGAGTCCCAGTTAGAGAAATCCGAGTCGAGAATCCATAAATAACGAAGTGGGGCATACTTATGTCGGACAAGAATTTGTATTGCAGCAGGATACAATTTTCGAAAAACTTAGGCTATATTTTAATAATCGAAATTAGTACAAATCACCGATTCTATATTTCAAACTTAGCATAATAACAGATTTTTAGTCTTATAATAGAATTCCTAAGTGCATTACCGATTTACCAAGCAATAAGTTCAAGAATCATGTGAAGCACGTTTTACTTTCTAAAGGTTATTATAGAGTGGAGCATTACGAGAATGATAGTGATGTTTGTGAACGACATTTCTCAGTTTTTGTCAATACAATTATTTATTAGATGTAAACTTTTACTACTCACTAGCTCTTTCGTGCGGCGTCGCTCGCGTTAATTTTGATTTTGTCAAGCAAATCGGATGACGCAAAAAAAGTTTCATACAAAGTTTTTCCTTCTCTTTACCGCCCTTCCTAGAAGGTTTTCTATAAAAAAGTAACCTATCACCGTCTCCAGGTTCCCATCTATGTCTATATCAAAATTCATCATAATCTATTCAGTGGTTTAGACGTGAAAAACAAACAAACCCACTTTCTTATTTATAATATTAGTAAGGATTTAAAAAAGCTAATTAGGTTCCTTGGTTTTTATTCTCAGTGGCTGGGTTGTATTCCAAACTGATTGTACTTAGTGTTCTTAAGTACCTATCTTCTTAGAGGTTAAATTCAGTATAGTATTTTTGTATTGGTATATGTAATATTAAATAAATAATGTCAAAATTTAACTATGATTAATAATGCCTTCTTCGATGCTTATTCTGTTAAACACAACAACAAAAACAATGAAATCCTATTGATAGTTTCTGAGATTGGAGCGTTCAAACAAACAAACTTTTCCGGTTTAGTGTATTAATATAGATTAATCTCGTTTCGATGAGTCGCAAATAAAACATTCCGCTGCCTGTTTCCATTGAAGTTAATCTTTCACAAGTGTTTAGATTAAAACGGCATAGTTACACGAATTGTAGTTATGTACCTATGACTTGTGAAGTAAATCGAGGTTACCTGCAACCAATTTAATCCGATCGACAACTAAGTATTTACTGCTACCTATTCATTAACTATCATATTATAAAAGGTATATGTTGTGTATGAAATTCGTGAATTATTTTAAAATCTATTTTGAGTACAGTTGGATTGGAAATTATACATATCTTTCTTAGATCGTACTATTTTTAAGGTTATTTTATTTATTTATTTATGTAATATTATGATAAATTATACAATATATTAGATGTAGGAGTTCGTCATTAAATCCTATTTTTTAGATAAATTTAAATTTAGACATTGGAATTGAAATAACCACTTCATTCTCATAACATAAGTATGCCACAGGTCGGCCATAAAAAATCTACCTCTAATGAATTTAATTATATTTATTTATTTAATATATATATAATTGTGATAGGTATTAGCAATTAACAAACAATACTTGGTTTTGTAAGAAAATATTAACTATTTCTATATAGGTACCGATATAGGTACTTAATTGGAATTGAAAATCTATAATGTGGATTATTTTGCTTATAAAATGTATTCACACCAAAATATTAAAGGTTTTAATTATACAAGTAGACTAACTAAATAATCATTCAATAAATTGGGTAAGATTAACTCATCATTAATTATATTTTCTGTTTTTGTTGCAAATATAATTAAATTTATCGTTTCTTGTGAACGCACAGAGATTAGCTAATCGGTCTGTTTAATTAATCGATTTAGTTAGGCGGCCGCATTCACCACAATCGATACTTAGGTCAAAGGTCGCCCATATGCTAAAAAAGGACAGCTATCGTTTCCATGTTGCCACTAGGTTATTACGCTTGAAATAGCGAATCACGCCTCCGACATTAGAGTGGGATAGCATTATCGATAGTGAAATGTTCGAAATATTTTTTCTGTTGTGAATTCAACCTTGCTGCTATTTGTTAAGGGTGACTATGTCGAAGCCGCGAGCGGATCATGAATTCAATATTTCTCTTCAGTGACATTCCTTGTACTCAGTTTTATTGTGTTTTTCTATTATCACTATTTATATCTTTTAATATTATTGCATGATGATGAAATAACTTTATGAGTTAATTCTATCGGTAATCAAATTTAAACTAGTCGACAGGTGCAGTGAAAGAATTATTTTGAAAATATATATGTAAAAATAAATTATGAATTACGTAAGAAAAAAAACAGAAAATATAAAAATAGAGACGTTAATATTTTAAGGAAAACATGGTAGTAGGTTTTTTTTAATACCTGTCTGTTTAGTTACCAATCTCAAGTTGAAAATCTGCCGGCAAATACCTATAGATTTGTTTCGGCAGTGCACTTGAGAGCAAGTCCCTCCACTATCTTGTGCCCCATCGTAACTTAACATCAGGTGAAATTTGAGGCCCTAACGCTAAAATCTATAAAATGACTATAAAATATTCTTTATAGTGTTTAGCGCTTGGCGACTATCTCATCTGATGTTATTATTTACTCTAATATTCCCTTTAACGAAGGTCAGACACCTTTGTATTAAAATACAGGTTTAAAAATAAGCTGACATTTACTCAAGTATTACTAAAAAAATAAATAAAAAAAATATAATTACACAAGGTAAGTACCATACTATTCAACTTAAATAAAAATAAGTCAATAAAATAATATTTAAACTGTAAAAGTCAAGTAGTAACATAGTCGTAGATTCGATTTTTTAATTAGAATTTTATGTTTCGCAACGATCATATTACAAAATATTAAAAATCTTTAATGTGTTGCATTGTTACTAATTACCATACATAACTGATATTTTATTAACTGATACCTAGATAATTCTAGTTGACGAAAATCTATTCTTATATTGGAGGATAAGTACGCTAAGAGCGGTATTTTTGATGTTTTAAAAACAAAGTTTTACCTTATTTTTATTTATATCAATTCAAAAGCGTGAAAGCTTTTGTTATTAGTTATAACCAAATATATTATATTAAAGAGATAAGTATTCAGACAACGAGTTCTTTACTGACTCTAAATGAATCGCATATATCCAGTTAATATAAAGCCTGTAATTCGTCCTATACCTACTGCACCGATTCCACACCTATAATCCATTAGCATTGAACATGAAACTATTGTAGTTAATTTAATTTTTATCAGAAGTTCCTAGTAAGGATCCACTCGAAACGGCTGACCAAATCCGAATGATCGATAAGGGATATATCAAATTACATTAATACAGGTACATTTGTTATTGCTTAGGGATATGATCATTCTTATATCTGATAGTAAGTCTTTCTTATATCGGCAAGTTGGTAATCAGAGTATGACTGGAAGAAGTCATTGATCTCTGGCAACATGGGAGATTGAAGTGTCGCCGTGGAGGTTTTTTTATAGTCTAGGTTTGGGTATAATTTTAACTAATCTTAAGTGACGATACTGCACAAGTTGGTCGACACGATAAGCCTGTGGAGGGACTAGCTCTCAAGTGCGACTGCCGAAACACACCTATTGGTATTTGACGGCAGATTTTTAACTTGAGGGTGGGAGCTACCCAGGTGGGCATTAGATAAAACGGCTTTTTTGTACTATTAGAATAACCTTGAAAACAACTTCCTTAAGTTGAATTCGCTCCAGGATCTATCAAACAGGAAATGAGAAACAAACCAAGAAAAGCGACAGGCCTATATCGACCTGAATCGCACTAGAAAGTATTTTCAGTAGATATGAGACATATAAAAATAAGGCGATATCAAAAATAAAACATAATTACTGTAAAAGAAATGTAAATAGTTTTTTATATACTTATGCCTGTCTTTAAAACATATTTTTACATATTACATACATTGAAGCGATGATAGCTCAGTGGTAGTCAATCGTAGCACCATGTACAATTTCTACGTTTAGCGCTCAACTAAAGAACATGACCATTGACTTTTATGTTCTACTAGATTTTCTGAAATGTTTTTTTTAAATCCCGTGTGATTTATTTACCATATGAGTTTTACCACAATACTCACTGTTGGTAACTAATAAATAGGTTCACAAATAAAATTAAAAGGTTATGATAAAACGCTTTGAACTATAAAGTGAGGTAGTTTTTGATGAACACTATGTCATGTCGTCATAGTGAAAACCGTAAATTGATTGCACGTGTGTGCGTTACCTGTCTACTATCACGGACTATACTCCGTCTATACACGGAAGTCGTAGTTATTTTGTGCCTCAATTGTTGTCACAGTACAGCCAGGTTTTAAAGTACATATGACGATAAGCAGTTAACCAACGACGAGAAGGACGATCTTGCAAGAATAATGAGAGCACTATATTAAAAAGTTTTTCATACTACTTTCCCATTATACATGCGGATGAACACACAAACAGATCCTATGTCTCTACGAAGCTCTAGCGATTTTGTAGCGCATGTTACGTTGGGATTCTCAGCAATACGGATTTGCAATTTTGTCTCAGGAAATTCTGTTGTTACATTTCAAAGAAAGACAAAAGCAAAACAATGACGTAATAGTTATTTACTAGAATTAAAATCCATATTATGTCAGTAGATAGATAATTAGCGATAATGTTTAAATACTAAATATCTCTGTATAGGTATGAATATTCGGTAGTTGTACGCATTCTGGATGCATTAATATTTGACATGAAAATTATCAAATCGTTTCGTTTTCTAATCAAACAAATCATATCTCGTAAAGTCGCGTGGTGTGATAACAAAGATAATACGTTGCATTCATAAACACGTCCAATAGAAGATATGTATTTACCTTAGATACACCACGTTAGTAACGTTAATTTTTATTCTGTCAAATCAATTTTATCACTTCATTCTTTTATTGTCGCTTGGCTAATACCTCAAACGATGTTCATTAGCGATGGTAGCTGGTTTAACATAAGTATAAAAGTAGAGCTGTAGCTCAACAGAATACTACAAAATATCCTAAAACCCTGACGTGGTTTCAATATATTCAAAACTAGTTTTGCCCGCGACTTCGTTTGCGTGGAAATAATACAATACAGCTTTGCTCCTATTCGTGGTAGAGTGACGTTAAAAAATCTAAAGCTTTCCTCCATGATTGCCCTATGAAATAAAAGAAGTATTTTTGAAATCTGATTGGTAGTTTCTATTATTAGTTCCTTCAACCAAACGAACTTTTTCGCTTCATAATATTAATAAAGATAGATCAAAGGTTTAGCACTTGTTATTAAATCAAAACCAACCGACACCTTAGATGCGCACGCCAAACCAAACTGTCACACAGTCGTCATCGTTTGATATCATATTAATATAATACCAACAACCAGGCCTGGCTTGTCACGGGTAAGTAGTCTATATACGTCTACTAATGCAATATAATAGAGAAACGACAATATTCGGCAACATCAAAAATCGCTTAATTTCAAGATAAAATAAAAATGTAGCATGCTACAATTTAATCCATCTTGGGCGAACTACACTTTGAAATCTTAATTACTCTCCCGAAGTGATATTTACATGTTAGAAACGACGTTTGCAACCTGTTGAAAGAAAACGGTGTGTGTTTAAGACCACAAGATAGTGACTCGAAGTGACAAACTATAGCCGACTTCACCTGAATGAGCATCACATAAAAATGTTGCGGATTAGAATTTCTAAACCCACCCATAAGATGCTTTACTGCTATAAAACTATACATCGTTCTTCACTAAATAAGAATAAACTATCGATCCATACAATAAAGACGTGCATGTGTGACGTAAACACGGCAAATTGATATCACGAAAAAAAAAACTTAAAAAATAATTAACAACACAGAATGTGGGTCAACAAACAAAGGTGGAGTTCGCAAAATAGTTGAGTTTTTTAGCATTTATCTGTACGAAGGTATATATACATATATATTGCAGAAATATTGATTAGATAGCGTATTGTAGATAAAAACGGTTGTGTAAATAAATGCTGCATATTTTCCGTCGATATCATAGTTAAGCCACTTGTCGTACAACTTGCATTTCCTTCTATATTTTTATGGCGTTTTTTTTTCTTTGAAATATTTCAGAGTAACATTCGGTTTATATTTCAAATTTTCGAACTTTTCAGTATTGGTATTAAGTAGGTACTTGTACCCGAAACAAGGTGGTTTCTGTGTTGACACATGATATAGTTACCAACGAATGACAGAATTCATTACTATGATAGAAACCCTCCTAGATTAAGACGAACACTTACAGGACCTATATTGTGATAATCACAAGAGTTTAGATAATTATCATTTACACTACTTATAATAGATTACGACTTGTTTACACACTGTGAGCTTTCACACAAGTAAACAAATCATTAAGTATAAAAAACTCGGGTCACGGGTTTAGTCCACGCTAAACTCGGACACCACTCAATCATTATTTTTTCCAACTGTCGTACACTGTTAGTCCCAAGGGCTTTGACAGCTCCACCGAACTTTTTGGGTTGAGTGCTGAGGGCACAAGGGTGTCAGAACAGCCGAACCTCGGCTTGGGCTGCTGTCGGTAAGTGAAAAAAGATTCACGATCCTCACTATCCACCAGGTCCTGTCTTACTAGTTTAGTGATCCTAACAATAACTATATCAGGTAAGCAGCTTAAGGGCCACGACGGTGGTCCCTTACAGAACCGTATACTTACCGTGTGAGTGTGCACGAATGGTATGCGGCACCACTCAATCGATTTCAATGAAATTATACAAATGTGTCTTGTTTAATACAACTTTATAGATATGATAGTTTTATCCAGATAAGTAAGAGTAGGTATAGAAGCCTACCAAGAAGCAGTAAGTATAAAATAGAAAAAATGGGACAGTAGAACAAAACCATTACAATATTTGGTATTTTAACTTTGCCCTCCCAATACGTTCTTCATAGTTTAATGTATATCCGCAAAAACTTTGAAAAGCTAGATTACACGAAAGACCGTCATGATTTAAATACTAGTAATCGTGACAAACTGGCCACACCCTATTTTAGACTCAGTAAGACTACTAACAGTTTTTTAGGTAATAATGTTAAGTTTTACAATAAAGCCCCAAAGCACATTACCGAATTGCCGGACAGCATCCGCTTAATCTCCATACCACACCACGACGTATCAGCAATTTTAAACAACAAAAATAGCATATGTACCGAATGTTTGGATTTTACCTATTTATATATGGGTAGTTTTTACTCAGTAACCTAGGTGAATCTAATATTTCGTTTATCAGTTCATTGCTGATGACTGTTAGAGTTATCTTGGTGTAACAATAAGGAAAACGTATTACAAATAACCAGTAGGTACCTGTCATGTAAGCAATGTGTCATACGTAGAAGATATATATATAAAATAAGCTTCGAATATTTTTCTCCGACACGAAGCATCCAGATGTTGGTCACCGGGTATATTACAAATATATAATAAGTATTTATTTACGATCAGAGTTAAAATAATTAACAAAGAAATGTATTTATCGGTATAGTATAAAACGGCAATTGTATAGACGTGCTCCTACCTAAATTATCAATCAACGTTTGCTAACGCATCACTAACGTGAAGACAAAATAAAAAGTGTATGATATGACACACGCCAAAGAAAGACAACTAGACTGAAACTTGCTAATTTCAGCTGTAGACCAGATAAAGGTTGTTCTTATGTGCTGGTTTCACAGATATCCTTCTTTTAACTTGACATATTTACTTATCTTTTCTAGCATGAGGATGCCGGAGGAAGTGTTGCAAACAAAATATCACTTGAAAAAAAACTTTACATATTTTAACTACAGTCAGTAACAGTTGAATATTCACTTTCAAACTATTACTAACGTAAACTTATCACAAAGTAACAGGCTTAGGTAGGTTATCTTGGAACAGGTTACTGAGATTGTTATTTCTCTGGAATATGAATGGGTGAAAGAGTCGATCTGTTATAATTCAATTCTTAATTAAATAATTATTTGTGGGTCGAACGAAAAATATTGTTAGTCGTGGAGCTTCTTCTCATTCCCTCGATTTTATTAACTTAAAATTTTAAAATTGCTCTAGAAGAAAGAACAAGTAATGTATGCAGTCACTTAAATAAATTTAATTTGTTAGTTTGCTTTATAATGTCTTGATATGTAAAAGTTGTGCGATGATAACATAATAAAAAAGTATATACAAAAAAAAACTGATAAATATATTTACCATTAATTTATTGTGTTATGCCTCTTATGAATGCCTATTATGAATTTCATGTTACTATTATTAATACAAATAACTTAATTATTAATAATAAAATTTCATTATTAGGGTTATAGAAGTTAAATGATAAGCTTACTTCATATCATCTGAGGAAGCAGTGGTTATGATTATTGTTTTTTTTTCTACAGTTTTTATACGCGAAGTGTCAGAAAGAACACGTACTCGTATTGAAATTCCCATTAGAATTTTATGTACTCATCTATATAAACATGTATTGATTATTTTTTTATCATGGCATCTGCCATGTGGATAATTTTGCCAGTCAAGTGAGAATAACCACACAAGAATCGAACACAAAATAACATATTCAAAAGTCTGAAATGTTTATTTGTCGATCATACAAATCCTTATTCCTTATTTCTTACACGATCCTTATTTGAATTTTAAGTTTTTAGGAATCAAATTTCTATGAAATAGGTCATCCCTCGTGTAACGTCCGCAACTCGACAATGTACATTTTTCAATGACATCTGCGCGCGGTCCCGTGTGTAATTTGTAAATAGTAGTTCATGATTTGTGTGACAGTGAGTTATTGTACCGACCTATATATTGCATAGCATTGAGCGTGTAACCTTACATCGTATGTCTACACTGTTATCGCGAACAAAATAGTGAAAAGGTCTATTATGTGAATTTTGTCTTTTATTTTTATTTTGTTGGTCAAAAGATAGATTTACCACCACTATTTGCCAATCTTTTTTACCTTTCTAATTAGACGCAAATGGACCATGTTATTTTGACGTTAACGTCGAAAACTATTTCTAATTCAGCCGTTGATTGAGTATCACCAATCCAAGCTTCCATAATCGAACTTTCATTCGTCATTTTAGAACAAAGTTTTGGGACGACCGCGATGTTCTTTTTTCAGATCGAAATTTCCAGAACGAAAGCGTGCAAGCCAATAATAGGTGGTGCGCTGGTTTATAGTGTTAGCTCCGTAAACGTTGTTGATGTTGAGTGCCACTAGTGCCGCGTTGCTGTCTCGACGGTACTCATATTCCATAATTACTTGAATTTTGAACGTGTCCATGATGACGAAAAAGATTAAAATGCGATGAAAATATAACACTAACCAATAAACAAAATACTACTTTTGGAAAAAGAATTTCATGTGTTTCAAATAAAATTAATTTGAAATTAGAAATCTTAGCCGAACAAAAATTATTGAATTGAATTGATTTGAAATGGCCAGTTACTTACAGCACGGAAATTTCATATTCTATTTTGTATGCTGTAAAGTTCAATATTTACCTACAGTTTACATTTTCATTACCTATATATTCCAAGTTAACATTGATTTTTAAGATCTGAATAGGTTTCAAGCTCGCTTAGCGACGACTGTTCCTCAGTCTGCAAAACAACACTGCCAAAATCCAGTATCTAACCCAATACAGTAAATTTCGTTGTCTTACTACATTTAAATTGATATAAATATCAGCTAAAGAAACTTGTGCGAAACAAGAAACTCTTGTGGGATGCAGTAGTTACAAGTGGGACGAGTGCAGACCTAGTCTTGTATCGTAACGCGTAAAGTGAAATTGCAGCAAGTTGTTTATGAATTGTAATTTTATTATCTAACTGGAACTTGCTCCGAGCCCTATTACTTGCTCTGATGTGAAAAATTGTCCACTTAGAAATAAGCTATTTATGATATATTGAGACACGAAATATTTAACAAACACTATTTAACTAATAGTGATTTCTGGTTTCACTTTG
Source organism: Actias luna (assembly GCA_039707435.1). NCBI lineage: Eukaryota > Metazoa > Arthropoda > Insecta > Lepidoptera > Saturniidae > Actias > Actias luna. The sequence goes on along the minus strand of JAZHAC010000001.1, from coordinate 16,753,041 downwards.
CCGTGTTACTAGACAATCTAACTTTAAAAGCTGGATTTTATATATTATTATGTATATGTGTGCATGTTGAATTTATTAATAATATTTCTCGCATTGCAATCTATAAAACTTTGATTTGATTTTAATTTATGAATGTTATGTATTTTACTAGCTGACCCAACAAACATTTTGTCATATAAATTATTTCTAGTGAATATTGGTTGTATTAAATCGCGATTAAAAATGAGAGGGTGAGGGTAGGAGAGTAAAAATTAGATATTATAGATATATTTTGATGCCACATAAACAATAAATATAAAAAAATAGAAATTTATTTTAGATAAGGGACACCATAGTCACCTAGCTGCTTAAAATATACTTTACGACCTATTTTCATACCTACCAAATACAAATAAAAAAAATCATTACAATATAATTTTATATATATTTTATTATACAACTAGCTACGCCCGCAATTTTGTTCGCGTGGAACAAAAATTTTATGTAATCTATTTTGCCCGTTTTTGTACCTTTTTTCAATACAGCTTTGCCCCTATTTTTAGTAGTGTGATGTAAATAGCCTACAGCTTTTCTCAATGATTACTCTACCAAATACAGATATAGTTCCTAAAATTCGTCTGGTAGTTCCTAAAATTAATGTAGATTATTTTTCAATTAGTATGGAATATATTGATGTGCAATAATTTAAAAACACAATAGGTATACCACAAATATATATTCGTCAGAATGTAACTTACAGATTTTTTAAAAACCTGATTATGAATTAGTTATTCACTATAAAACTAAACGCCAATGTTATTAACTTATTAGTTTTATAACTGTTTTTATTCAATCTTTTCAGATTTCAACTATTGTCAATTATATCTATTAGCAAAATCGATTTGGCTATGATTTTAAAAACAACATTGATATCAAACGACGCATTTAAAAAGTGCCCCATCAATAACGTGACAGTAACATAGCTTTATTTAATTATGCGAATGTCGACGGAAGAACAGTGTAGCTGGGGATCAAGGCACTTTTACCTGATTATCCTTCTGTGCCAGACTATAGGACCGACGCTTTTCGTAACATTACCAAATAATGCAGTTCAAAACGGTGCTACAGGCTACATTATAAGCTATGTTATTGCCTACATAGTATTTGGTATTCCTCTTCTCTATATGGAGTTCACCGTCGCTCAGTTTACGGGTCGCGACTGCATCGACGTGTGGAAAGTGCGGCAGTGTCTCTCTCACATTGGCTATATACATATTATGTCCCAAATAATTGTGATTATATACAATCATTCCTTAACGGTTTTTGTACTCCATTACTTCTTAATCAGCTTCGAAGATCCAATACCTTACTACGTCTGCGGCCCATGGTCTATGAAAGACTGTAATATACTCACTTACAATTACACCATAAATCAAGAATGCATTAAAGTTAAAAAACAAGCCGATTATTGTGATGAGCTTTTCAGAACGTTCCCGGAATATCAATATTGGAAGTTTCATATACTTGGCTTGGGTACGGATTATTTTTACATAGCTTGGCGTATATGCCTCGCCTCTGCCCTCACCAGTGCATTTATATTTCTGAACTGTTTCAAAAGAAAACAGTCCATCAAGTGGTTCTCCAAATGGCTTACGTTTTACCCCATGATTGGATATATGGTGCTGATAACTGGATCGATGTTGCAAAAAGGTATAGTCGTTAAATACGATGAAGCTTTAGATATTAATTTCACTCTATTCCTAAAAAACTACCGCTTGGGAAATATAGTGCAACAAGTAATGTTCGGTTTGAATATAGGCACTGGGATTTCTTTTAATCTAGCTTCTAGTGCTTCATTTAGGTCACCGTGTTACTCCAACGTTGTGATCATTGTAGTGGCATGTTGCGCTTTCACTATTCTTACGATATGTTCATTGGCGTTGATGGGATGCCCATACGCTTACGAATACGGTATCGAGCCATTTAGAAGTTTCAAGATTCCTATATCATTATTATTCGAGACCATACCGAGGTTTCTACGGTTGTATAATTATAAAAAATTTTGGTTGGTTTTAGTTTACAGTTGCAACGCTGTGGTAAGCGTTAGCGTAAACGTCCTCCTGATGTTAAATCTGGTTGAAATATTAGCGAAGAGATATACGAAAGTTAATCATTATCCCGGCTTTGTAAGTTTTGTGATAACGGTAGTACTGTTTTGTATCACTATTCCGATATTGGGTAATATTGGCGTGAGCGTATTAGTCGAATTTAAAAAGTTTACTAATATGATACTTATATTTATGGCTATGGTTGAATGTGTAGTTTTCATTTTATGGTATGGAGTAGAAAGATTCTCAGAGGATGTACATTTTATGCAAGGGATTCGACCGAGTAATTGTATGAAAGCAGTATGGGTGTTATCATTTGGTGTCCTAGGGTATGTGTTTTTCTCAGAAGTTTACTACTTGAAGATGAGTACTAAACCATCGTTAGGTTGTTCTCTAGGTTGGTGGACCACATTGGCGGTCTTGGTAGGAAATATAATGGTCGTGATTGGGAAACTATTAGTGGCCGCTTGCAGGAAAAAATTACTAGAAATAATCCATTTAGATCGGTCTTGGGGTCCTAAAAATGATTTACTTTTGCGTAGTCGAGCGATGTTCACAGCCCAAGCGATGACTAAGGAGTACTTATATCGTCAGTACCATCTTCAAGCGGGAATTATTGAAAGGCAAAAGAAATCTAACATTTGGAATCAACGTCCTTTATAGTACGTATTTTATAATATAATACCATTCATGATTATCGCTATAAATGTATTATTATAATTTAAGTATTTTTTTGTTTCTTGTAAATGTTATTTTCGTACTATCAGAATATAAATTAATTTAACATTTACAATTTTTATTTTATTTTAACAATAACTTTAATATTATTCGGATAATATATTACTTTTTTATAGTCTATCGGACTAAAAGACACGTGTGTGATGTTTTTTACTTAGTTGTGAGTCACTTTGTGTTGTAATAATTTATGGTATTTATTATTAGCCGGGTATTGGTTATTGCGTAATACAATAAGATACATGACTCATCGGCTAAAATAAGTAAAATATTTGTTACAGAAAATCATTAAATTTGTTTCATTAATATTGATTATATAACTTTGAACTGAGTAATTTGCCACATGTAATTTCAATAACAGTATACATCTATCGTTATTATTATTACATTAATTTTTTTTCTTGCTTGATTACCTTGATTATTACTCTTTTGTAACCTAGTTTTTTACTTTTTGTCCCATGATAAATTATATCTAGCTAATAACGTATACAAATGCCTGAATATTTAATAGATTGTTAAGTACTAGTTGTTTTTTGTTTTTATCAATTTAACGTTGATAAATCTTCTTATAAAAACTGGATTGACATACAATACTTAATGCTATATATCAAACAAGTATACTCATCAAATGTATTATAATATTCTAGACGGTTATAAAAAAGAAAGTCAATGATTTCCTCTCCAGCCTCCCGCCCATACTGATGTTCGACTTTTGTAAAAAAAAGACATTAGTAAAAAAAAGTGGCGCGCCAAGCTGTCTGCCAGTAGCGTGGTGTCACAATCGTAAACTCGGCCATGAACATTACACGATGCATTGCGTCCAATAGCTCTTCTATATACCGTGCCTAAGAAATTGCCGTTCATGATGCAGCAATGTATAGCTTTGTAAACGAGGTACCTATAATAAAGATGAACACCGGAGTAGTGACTTTTTTAACGCCTCCACCTATGGATGGAATTTTTATATGAACTGATTTATTTATTTATACAACATTAATTATATATAACGGTTTAAAGTGAGTTAAGGATTAAAAAGTTACGTAGGAATAAAAAGGATGATTTAATAAGGAAGAACAAGTATAATATGTAATACTACATATTTGCCAAAACTGTAGTTACAATTCGAAAAGGTTCTAAATAGGTTCAAAACTTATTATTATTTATAGCAACATATTCATAAGTGTTGGTTAAGACGAATGCAAATCCAGTTCGAGTAGAGCATTGCGTCATACAAATGAAACATTTCAAATGTTTGACCCGAAGTCAAGACCGGCGCAGCGACCAGCTTTGCTACCGCGCGACGAGCCCGCGTGAATTCCGACCATTGTCACGAGCTAAGATCAGCCACTTCACAGCCTACATCAGATAACTACGGTAACTTAATTCTTATTTTATCTCGATATTATAAATATAAAAATAATGTAAGTAGGTACACATAGATATTTATTTGATTTAAACCTAATTTAAACTATAAGCGGTTGCGTAATCGTTCGATTAAAAGGAAACACGTTTGATTATAAAAACGTCAATCTATTGCTGTTAGTCGATTAATAACCTGCGTTATTTCGTAATCTTTAAATAGCACTTCGGTTTTCTAAAACTCTATCACCGTACATCAACTGGTATCGACGGGGACACCTACACTTAGCGCGGTTCATTCCGCGATTTCACAACGCTTTCCTGAGGTGTTCTCCGCGAGACGTTTGGTATCGGACGAGTGAGTTATCGGCCGCAAATGGTCGTTTTAAAAAGGCGCACAATGCTGTACGGTGTTACGTATGCCAACGTGTTATCGGGCACGTTAACCTGCGGTATATGCTAGCACTGTCCAACTGTTGACTCGGCCACGGAGCCGAGGCGAACTCGAAAATGCATTCGTTGTTGGGACACTTTTTCCACGCCAGATAAAAAATACGTCTCCTCGCATTGACAAGTATTTAAAGCCGGTGATTAAAAGTAAGAAAAAGAGATTTAAGTGAAACAAACAAAGACTATTTTAGTTAAATAGCCATCACAATTAATTTGATCAAATAAAAAAGTAATTTAATATTCGATTATCGTTTAGATAGTACGTATAATATTTGTACGTGAAGCAAAACTTTTTACCTCTGTTTAGGAAAATTACGCGGATAGAGGAGTATGAAATTTTGCACACATATAGTTTATGTAGAGAAAGAATGCAGAATGCTAATATTTTTTAAAATTATGTATAAAAAACACATTAAATCGATAAAAAAGACATTACACACTCTAGCATATATTTGACACACACAAATATATGTAGTCTTTTACTTATTGTTCAAGTATGTGTTGAAATTGAGAATAGATTACAAATTAATACTGTTTGTCTTTACGGATTGTCAAATATAACCCTCTATATGAATACAAGTTTGACAACAGAACCTTAATAACGTTCAAACTTATAATTTAAATTAATTATGTTCGAATTTCGACCACTGGGCGACCACTAGCCTATATAAACACACGTATAGAATTATCTATATAAACGCACAAAATAATATACATTCTTTGTACGATTGTAGGTATATCTTATTAGCCTTATTGGTTAAAGAAGTGCCACATAAGATGTTATATGTAGGCACAGCATTAGTCATCTCAAACTGTAATACTTTCTATTTTGAAAGAGAAGCTACAGAATGTCATATCTGATAGTAGCTACTCTGTATCTAGCTAATAGTTACCGGCCGATCACTTTCGACTGCGCGCGCGCAGGTTGTACCACCTTCCCCCCGCTCCGGCCAGTCACCCAACCCGCACCGGGTCACCGAGACACTGTACGCGGTTACAAATACTTCGTTTGAAGACAATGCACAGGATAAATGATAAATAAAACACTAGGTAAAAACATGTAGATATATGAGAATAATAACTTATTATATTTATATTTATATTTAATATCTATATTAACATTATAAAGCAGAAAAAATTGGTTTTTGTCTCCTTCCACACTACCAATAGGTTCACAGCTGTTTTGAAAAAAGTTTAAAAAATCGGGCAAAAATCATTAAATAATTTTTAGTTCCACGCGAACGAACTTGCAGGCATAGCTGGTACTATATATACTATATATATATATAGGAATTACTTTATCGGAAAACCTGCAGACTTAAGAAAAAGTATTATTTTAGTTTATATATGAGTGCCTTAAATTTGAATGATCTAAATCAACGCATGCATCAATGGTTTCCCACACGTGTGTTATCTTTAAATGATTGCTATAGAACTATGTGTCCGTTAATCGAATGTTACATAGGACATTGTTTTTTCTTCAATAAAACGAAAATGTTTTACTCTTTAAGTTTACCAAATAAGTATTAGTCGTTTATTCAAAAACACAGTCAAGCTAAGTCATTCATGATCTTAAAGTAGAATAAAAAAAATACGAATTTATTATTTTACAGAAATCATAATATGAATATATTACATGTAATATATTAAAAATAATTTTAAGCAAATAGTATAAGTACAACAATATATAGTAGAGAAAAGTAACACCATTATGCGGAATGGTAAGCTGATTGAAAACCAACAGTCAGCACTAAGAGATCGGCGATCCATTTATCCACCACTGTCATGCCTACTCACACACTCTCGGTAGTTGAATATCTACTGACTGATCTGACTGAAAAATGTGTAACTCTTGTAAGTCCAACACCACGTGGAAGTCGCGGTGCGTCAAATACAATGTTCTTGTAGCCAAAATTATGAATATTTATATTAGGAAACTATATAATCTATACGAGCATCAGTAATCGTCAGATTATTTGAAAACCATATAAATAGAAAAATGTTAAGTATGAAGGTGGATAGATGTAGGAGAAGAAGAAGAAGATAACCTATACCTATACTAGCATCCTTATTCTTTCCTTAATAATACAATAAACGCAAAAGTGAGTTGGTTTGTTAGCCTTTCACGCCTAAATTGAATGAGTTTTAATTTGTATTCTTTTGCTTTACTGAGTATTACTTTGGGGTATAAGGCGTAACGAATACCATGAGAGTTCCTCAAACAAACCTCCCCCGGGACGCAGTGCACCCTACCGAGTAACCGACCAGGCTCTGGCGATTGTTGGTCCTACTTTTGGCTATAGTCATGACGGTTAACCATGTTATACTTGATCTTTCTTAGCTTGGTGGTAGGATATTGCCCGACTGGTTAGCGACCCCCTCCGTGTATGGACTGCCGTAAAATAAAGGTTCACTATGAGCCTTTGTGTCCCGACATAGTTAACGAGAACCAGCCATTCCCGCCAAGGGCAGCAACAAAGCTGTAACACCTATGATGTTGCAGTTATCCATAGGCGACGGTAACCATTTATCATTAGATGGGCAGTAGGCTTGTTTGCTGCTTATTAGCATAAAAACTTACATCTTATATATAAAAATCTAGTGTCACGGTGTTTGTGGTTGCACTCCTCCGCAATGGCTCGAAAATATATATATATATATATATATATATATTAATAATAATATATGATATAATATATGAGAATAGGTCGTAAACAATATTTTATGCCACTAGGTGATTGGGATGTCCCTATAAAAAAAAGAATTTTTAAGTGGCATCACAAAATATCTATATTCCCAAATTTTCACCGTCCTACCCTCACCCTCTCATTTTTTAACCGCGATTTAATACAACCACATTATTCTCTAGAAATAATTTATATGACAGAAGAACGTTTGTCGGGTCCTCTAGTTTATAAATAAGATTCCATTGCAAGGGTACCTACGTGTCACAGTATGGACACTATGTAATGTGTTTCAAAGTTGTCTTACGGTAAACAGTATGTGTGCTGTGTGGAGACGTCTCGACGTTGGCGTTGCGAGCGTAACGGTGCGTTTTGTTAAGAAATGTAAATAGATTCACGCCCGTCTCATTCGGCGCTAAAGCAGTTGTTACTCAATGGGCGTTTGTTCAACGGAAGTTTAATTGCCAATCAAGTATCCGCCGTTTAATTACACTGCACAAAATGTTTTAACGCTAATGTGTTGTTGCTCATTATGTATTATATATATATAACAGGAAAGATAGGTTGTTGTTGGTTTTTTTAATTACAACGTATCCATGTATGCAATAAATTTTTACACGTTGAAATCTTATAGCCTGGTAAAATATAAATAAGAACTTATATATAAAATTAATTTGGTGCGGGTATTATGTTTTAATATTCAGGTAAACTAACTGTGCTTCATAGAAGAAAAAACATATACATAGATAAACTCGATAACGACAACCAACACCGAATCATGTAGATTTATTTTTCAACAAAGGCGACCAAAATGTGACTTCGTGGATCGAACGAGAAATCGGGACGCGGCTCGCGGGACAGCTTTTCCGAAACTCACGTCGACCGATGATAAGTCGTTTAAATGTGTCAATATGAGATAACAAATGCAAACATTACAGTTGAAACGAGTCGACGACTTGCGATAACTAGGACGAGGAAGGCAATTTGGAGAGCTTCGTATAAACCAACTTACCAATCATTAGGTTAGATTTAAACAATATAGCAGGCAGGAGCTTTGCGACCTCGTCACTATCACTGTCGCGAATTAAATTATTAAAGTAGCAAGAATTTCTAAATTTTATACTTTTATATATTGGTAATTATTTTATTACAAATATGATTCCAAATTAAAAATCATACGTGTTATTTCAAAAGGAAACGTAAGAACGCAATAAAAACTTTCTATCCGGCAACAAGTTGCGAATGATATCGTGAATGCTTTTGTTTAGCAAGTTCTTAATATGGTAATATATCAAAAGAAACGTGCAATATTAACTTGTAATCATCAACGATTTCCGTTTCAATATTAACACTTCATGTACCTATTTGACATTATAAAATCCGCATTGACCTATTTAAAATCAAGTGGCGGTTATAATTTTTCAGACTTAAATTGTAGCTACTGATAAAGAATGTTCTATACAAGTTGTATTTTTATCATAAAGTAAATTCATAATATTATCAACTAATGAAAATGGTTTATCGTAGGATACATATTTGGCATAAATTTAACGCATTGCACAGTTATATGAATTTACTTATGAGTTTTATTAAAATACAGAAATTAAAACCTTATAATCAATTAATATATTTACATGAATGAATAAGTTATTAAGTTATGGTTTATTTACAGGTAATATGATAACAATTACTGTTGGTGAATCGTCATTTCTTATGGGTCACTGCTTTATCTGGATCGATAAAGTTTTACTTTGAGTTCGTTTATAGTAAAGTTGTAGGTTTAATTACTTAATGCGATTAGAAATTTGGCGTTAATATAGAATCTGCTTTAAATTGCTCAGTAGCATGCGTCCACGAGCTGCGGGCGTGATTTATAAACGTGCAATAGGTACCTGTCCGCGTCGCGCCGCGGGGTAGAAAGCTCTCGAAATGCAACTAATGGGGCAGACCCTTCATACATCTCTCTGTCACATGTTTACTGAGAAGTAAAGACATGTCTGCGCCACTGGTCACTTGATTTTTATAGAAATTATGTTGTAATTTAGAATAAACTTTACAGTGCTGATAAATTTTATTCTATATTATATTTTTTTAGTTCGCGAAAAAATTTCTAATTAGTTATTATACTTTAGTATGAGTTATTTATACCGTATTCAAATGCCACTAATCACTATAATCATATATTACAGGTAGATTGGATACCTTTTATAGTTAATCAGTAGTTTTAGTAAGCCCGTGTCAAACTTACCTTTTTATATATTAGACAGTTATGTATTAAATTATAATAAAAAAGTAGGTATATAAAATAAAAATAAATACTTTCTATACATAAACTTATGATTTCTGGATGGCAACACAGAAATACAGTAAAGTATAGGAAAGTAAAAAATCCCATCGGTTCGTAAAGCATTCGTAGAGCTTTCCACTGAGCGGAAAAATGCATCGCGGAGCCGGTTTCATCGTACCTTCCGGATTCCCAACCTGCTACTCTAGGTCATTGTGTTCCTTCTCGCTCACTCCTATGATACACAACTGAGATTGCAAGATCGATTTGGGGTCGCGTCGCCCTAACCTAGATTGTCCGAGCTCGGTAGACTTTTGTAATATAGTTTACTTGACTTTGTAGCGTTCCTATTCACGTGTTTGTCGGGTAAATATATCGGAAGATTTGTTAACATTACTTTGCTTATTAAATATGTTGTATGCAAATTGTTATCTTTCATAACACCTTCCAGTCACGGTACTTAATGTATTTACATATTATAATGTTACTCATTTAATTCTTTATGATGTTTTAGTGTTTGTGAAGGAATTAATTTCGCACACAGTGTTATCTATAAAATGTAATGTCAAAATATGTTTTCATTAAAGAAAATCTTTTAACGCCCCATCGCAAATTAAAGGAAGGAATTTTTTAAACTCATCTCTTTATAAGATTAAAACTTGTAAAGTGTGTATAGGAAATAATATTTATTGGAATAGATTTATTTGATCGTTGTTATTGATACTATCGACACAATGAAATAATCGCGTATTTCAGTTTTGTTTTTATTTAGTCTCTAAGGATGTGGAAGAGAGTTATCTCGTTTGTATGGTAACATATATAAATCAAATTATAATTAAATAATTGTACAAAAATTTTAGTCTACTCGAGCGAAGCACCAGATGGAAGCTTCATTTTCATGCTTCATCATTAATGGAAGCTTCAGCTTCATCAATTTTTGGTTCAAGACAGTTAGTAAGTTCATTAGTTTGTACACGTAATATGCATCAGCTGTCTCATAACGTATTATATGTACTATAAAGAATTATATGAATGGTGTACGATAAAATGTTAATTTTCGAAACTAGAAAATCTATATTAATTACGAAATCTCCTACCATTCTTTCAATTGCTTAGTCTGTTGTCTGTGTTTCATTTAATTATTCTCAGATGCTAGTTATTCATTTATTTGTATTTGTTAACCAATAACATAAAACGTTTATCAATCAAATAGTATACTACATAAGGAAATTCGTCTCAACACAGTGTTCTACGATACGCACGCGATGTTAAGCGACGATGTGGCCCAAGATGGTGGACATGCTAAGCAGGTGGAGGGACTCGCTCTCAAGTGATAAATTTTTTTTAATAAAACAGGGGTTGGAAACCTACCATATAACTATATTGTGCGTTGTAATTGAAAAATATTAAATAGTATCTACCTGTTGTCCAAACAGTTCATTGAAAAATATGAAATGAAAATCCTGTGATCCAAGTTATGTATTTTACTAACTAATCGACTACTATGGCGAATTTTATTAGAGTTTTAGGGTCAGGATGCCATTAGAAATTTAGGCTTGGAAACGAGCATATTAAGTTTCTGGTAGTCAGAGTGCACGCATGATTGTTTACCACTATATCGTAGCAGATAAATCGTTCAAAGTTTTAACATTGATAGATTGAGAAACATCCAACACTAAAAAAGTTACGAAAACGGATAAAAATATTAAATCCTTTATTTCAACGTAAACGAAGTTGCGGCCACAGCTAGTAGAAATATATAAAACAAGTGAGCATTAAATCTCATTTTATTAAATGTAGAATATATGTTTATCTATTGTTATTTTATAATACTAGCATTATTCCTTTTTTATAGTTAAGGTTTAGCGTTATGGCCATAATCTCACCTGATCTGAAGTGACGATACGGCCCAAGTTGCTAGTCACACTAAACCTGTGGAGGAACTGGTTCTCAAGTGCAACTGCCGGAACACACCTATTGGCATATGGAGGCAGATTTTCAACTGGAGGGTGATCGCTAGCCAGGTGGGTATTAGGAAAAGCTCTACCATCATGCTATGGTTTCCTCAGAATGTTTTCCATCAACGAAAGCTCAATCTCATTGTAGGTGGATTAGTAGTCACGTCCGTTTGACGCAAAGTCGTATACACTACCATTGAGCTACCAACGCTTCAAAAACCTATACCTATCCTATACTCATAAGGTAATAGTGGAAAACCTTAATAACCACAAATGGGGCGTTAACTATTGTCGGTTAGGTAAAAACAAGAAGATCTCAAGAAGGGATAAAAATAAGTAAGAATGTGACGAATATCGGTTTCGAATGTGAAACAATAGAAAATGTTAGCTGTATTTAAGTGAGTCAAGAGATGGAAAAATAAGACATTAGATTATATGACGCATTTTTGCGAACTTTGCAAAAAATAAGTCTAATTTGAGATTAACCTTTCATTAAGAGAAACTACAACGGAATGAGTATTCATATGTGGACATTGAAAAATAATTCACTACTAATGTAATAAACTGACTCCATTCATACTATTTATATTATAACTTGAATCGCTAATCAAGTTGGTTGGTTCAAGTTCATGTTGGTTCATTTGTTTCATGTACAGACACCGTGTCGATCGATGTAAGTGTCAATCTTTGGAAAGAACTTGAGCTTTTACTAATGGAAAACATTATAATTAAAAGCTAGGGTACATAGTATGAAGTAGAATATTTTATAATGTTTATGTGGTAAGTTTCCAACCTAACCAAAACTCAACAAAACGGGTTAGTCCATCGTTTGACGTGTTATGAGAATTTGTTGAACTCTAACTCATCATAACTATGTTCCACTTAACGTTCACAACGCTCATGCTCAAGATCACGGTGTTTTTCGTTACACTTGCTTGTGGGCGTAACAATCAATAACCTATATGGCATGGAGTATAGGTCCACCATTGCAGATTGGTCGCTGTGAGCTTGTCATTAATGAAAATTATGACCTCATTTGTGACGTTTTTACCGCGACCACAACGACCGTAGTCGTCTTGTGAAACAATTGAAGTTATGTATTGAGCGTTGTGAACATTGAGTGAAATATAGTCCATGAATTTAGCTGTAAGTGTTACTTCTATTGCCGTTTTATTTAATATTAAATTTCTTAATTTATAAACGTAAACATAGTAAATCTAAAATTTTCATTATCATAATTCTTTCAATTTGTGTATATTATTATTTATTCAATCTTCTATTCGTAAATTTTAATTTCGACACTTGAACTTTTGTCGCCGTTCAAAGTGGTCAATGTGTTTCAAATTAATGCCAAAGGATCATAATTTCTCACGTGCATAAACGCATAAGGTTTTTTAACCACCGAAGTGCTAATAAATATGTAGCTACTAGGTCAAGTCAACAATTTATAATAAAAATCTATTGAATTTCGGTACTTTTCTTATTAAGTAGAAAGCATAAATTATTTCATATGAGCAGACAAAAGGTTTAACCTTTATTATACACTCTGTATAGTTTAAAAACTAGAATAGTTATGGTACATTAAATTATATTTAAAAAAAACCCTGAAACAATAAACGATTTAACAACGTTCATGTAAATATTGCGTACGATAAATAATATGATTCTAAGTAAATGTGGTTTAAGTCAAGTTTACTTTATGATACCCGGCGATAAGTCATAAGTTCCGTTGGTTTAGTGTATACTTAGCTATCAGTCGAACGGTTCAACCGTCGTTCGGATTCGCAGATAACCGTAGCACGAATTAAAGAAAAATAATCATTTAAATTTAAAATAAAAAATATCATCACCCATACTTACCAAACGCCTTATATGAAACACTAGTATTGTTCTAGATTCTTTGACAACATTCATATTTGAAAAAGAGAAATCTATTACTCAAATATTTTTTATTATAATTTATAAATTTAGCGTTATGACTATGATTTCACCTGATGTTAAGTGATAATTAGGCCCAAGCTGGTGATTACGAAAACTCTGTGGAGGGGCTGGCTCTGAAGTACAACTACCGGAACACACCTATAGGTCCTTGGCGGTAGATTTTCAACTTGAGAGTGGTAGTTAGCCAGGCGGGTATTCGAAAATGGTCCTACATAAAACTTTCTTATGCGATATTTACATAAGCGGATCAAAAACCTGTGTGAATATTTTTTTCATTTTAATTCTGTGTAAATATAATGTTAGAAAAAATTATGGTCCAGGGTAACGTGATCGGACAATGCGTTAATAGATTTGGTATTTTGCATAATTTAGTTCGGTTAACCAGAAAAAGTGAAATGGACTTGATAAACATGCTTTTATATTGACATAAAAACTAAATAGATAGTTTAATAAAGATATTGCACTAGCTTTTACCAGTGGCTCCGCTCGCGTTAATATTAATTTTGTCAACCAATTCTGGTTGTCGATTGATACAAAATTAAGTTTTCTATCGAATGCTATTAAATTATTTATTTTACCATGTTGGTTAATATAAATAAATATAAACTACCTAAAATTCGAAATTATAAGCGGATGAAGCAACAAAATTTCTTAATCGATTCAGGGGTTCACCAAACAAGCTTACTTTCGCATTGATAATATTATAGTAACGATAAATATTACGAAAAGAGTATAAAGATAAACTGAAAAAACGTACGTCTAGTTGCTTTAGAAATTAATGTTACAGAAAAGGATTCGAATGACTTTAAATTTATTTTAAGAACATACATTATCGAAATGACTACATAGAATGTACAAAATCGACGAATGAAAAAATAAATTTGACATTTTACGTTTATACAACAATCAATATCGACCGCAGACAATATATAAATAAAACCATTACATGTATGTACGTACGTACATACGTAAACATAATGGCGTAATCGATCACGTATTGAGTACGATCATTGTGTTTATTAGCTGGACCGTAAATCCTGTCACTGTAACCTCGCTCCCCTCTGCCCACCTCATTCTCCCAAAGTAACCCATCACGGACCCCCTTATATGAATCTCATTTACGGCTGCGCTTACGCAACTTACCAAAATCATTCATGTATGTAACTTTATTAGGCGAGGGTTGAATTGATGAACATAGTTAATTTATTATTCTTTTGTACGACATCGGAAAATCATCATCGTTAATACGATGCTGATATTGATGATAGCATTATAATTAAAGTATGACAGAGTTATTTTTTAAAATAATATCAGAATTTGACCATAATCTCACATTACAGATGATAGCTCAGTTGGTAGTGCGGACGGACACCACGTCAATGGACGTGAGTTCGACTCCATCAGAAATGAGCTTGAGCATTCGATGAAGGAAAACATCGTGATGAAACCATAGCATGATTTTAGGGCTTTTTCTAATGCAATGTATATTCTAGCAAAATTAAACCTATACAAAGAAAAATCGACCGTAAAATATTATTAGTTATATTAATAACAAAGCCGCTATATCGTCTCCAGTACTTGTATAAGTTTATTACATACAAGTATTAATGTCATTTTCAATTTCTTTTTTATAGAAATGAATGAAGAATTACTATTAATTTTTATATCGCGAATAAATTAGACTAGACAACTCAATGTAATTAGTAATTAGTTTATATAAAAACACTAAATTGTTAATATGATTTTTGTGGTTAAGTTTTTTTAACTAATTTATACACAGCTCATTTCTATTTTGAGATAAAATCATCAACTTGTTTTCATAAACACAACATTATTGAATCCTAACTTATTTTATAAATACGAAAGTGAGTTTGTTTGTTTGTTACGCATTCACGCCTAAATATCTGAATCCATTATGATGAATTTTGGTAAGATGGGACCTTGCATGCGGTGATAGACAAACATTTTCTCGAGAAAACTTATTGAAAGTGGAGTAAAGAGAGGAATAAACTTTGTATGAAACTTTTTATATCCTCATCAGATTTAACAAAATCAATATTAACATGAGCAAAGACGTGTCCGAACGAGAGTAACAAATAAAACGCAATTGAATTATTTTGTTCTGTACACATTTTCATCTATAATTTGGAAGAACTGATTGGGTTTGGCTATTGTTCCTTATAACTTACAGTTCTGATCTACTATAGATGCAACGAACGAATAAATTCGTTGACGTTTTGGATCACTGAGCAATATCCGTTGTCACAGTGTATGCCGCTTAGATTCAGCGTTAAATTGTAATTTACACCAAATAAACAGTATGTAATGTAATTAAATATCTTATATTAACATATAGCTTTTACGTGTGGCTTCGCTAACGTTATTATTGTTTTTATCAAAACAGCTGACGCAATTAAAATTTTACTACAATATTTAATAATAAAAAGTTTAAGTCTGTTTATTACCCTACCAATAAGTTTTTCGCGAGAAAATGTAGCTTATCACCATCTCCAGCTTTCATCTACCTCTATACTAAAATTCATAATAATCGATTCAGCGGTATATGCGTGAAAGTGTCACATACAAACAAACTCACTTTCGCTTTTTGAATATTAGTAAGGATTATTAAAATGGTTGTTTGTAATGTTGTATTTGCTAAACTAAGTCGTTTAATCGACAACTATGAAAACTGATATATATATACGAAGATTTTAAAAGTATCCTTAAAAGAAATCGATAAGATTATTGTCCCAATTATTGACTACTGGGAAGAATAGGACAATGTCTGCCAAACTCACTAGCGTCATCAAAAAGTCTAATATCTTTTATATTTAATTTCATGTCACGTTGTTTATCCCCAATGAAAAATGAGTTTGTTTGTTACCTTATTCACCTTATTGGAAGTGGAATAATAAGAGGGATAGATTTTGTCTGAAATTTTTTTTTTCGTTATCCGATTTGTTTAGCAAAATCAATATTAATGCGAGCAAAGCCGCAAGTAAAGTTTAGTGTTTTATAAATAATCATTAGTGAATAATTTTAGAGTCACGTGAGATAAATGAAACTTTGTCTTGACGCAAAATTTTTTGGTCTTAATTTAAATCTATATAGCGGACATGTTAAGCCTATTGGAGGATTTCGCTCTAAAATACTACAGTCAGAACATGTGATCCTATACATATTTATGCACAAAAATTGAACTTGAGAGTTGTAGGCGGGGGGGTGTTAATAAATTCCCTAACCATCATGATATGGTTTCACACACCGAAACCTCTGGTTTAATGCAAAGATTTGAAATCACGTCCTTCGACGTGGTGTCCATTCTCACATACGCCTTGAACGAATGTCGATTGTCCAGATATATACTACAATATACGGTAGAACATTAATCCGAGCTTTTGAACATGTGCTTTACGGGTGTCTTAGATTTGTTTCGAAGAAATTATATTCTAGATCCTCTCTTTGGCATTTAGGACATATTATTGGTCGAGAAAATTACCATTATTATAATAATCATGTCTTTTGATTGTGCAACGCACATCGTGGTAAACCTCAACGGACTCCGAAATTAATAACAGACATATCTCTCTCTTCACTTGTGTATCATTCTGGATGCATATTTTAATATGATATGATGAACTGATATAAATCTCTAATACTACCAAAACTATAGACTTAAGCTTTGGTATGGATATTTCTTTCATGAATACACCCATCAAGAACGGGTTTTACGATCGGGAATGGTTAGCGGGAAAAACTCGACCTAAATCGGAAGCGCTAGCTAGTTGTATACAATGTTAAGATATATGGTGATCAGTTTGAGGACACATAAGAATAATACTACAATTTAGGACACTTCGAAACTATTTATTTCAAGAACCCCAAATCATTTGCCGTGCCATGTCAATGGGTAATGTAATTTTACGTAATTTGTCTCTCATTATAATGGGAATAATCGATACGCATTGTCGGTTAAGTTCTGTCAAACATTTTGTCTATAATCAAAACGTTATATGTACGCATGGCTGAGTTCGACCTAATAATGACAAAACTTGTGACTTCCTTTAGGTATACAAATCAATGAATTGTATAGACACGCAGTAACCATTAGATCTAGTGCGTTTTATATTTTTTATTTCATATGCAGGTCGGTTTTGACAATGCTATTTTATTTAGAACCAGCTGTACCCGCGACTTCGTTCGTGTGGAACTAAATATTACTTAATAACATTTTCCCGCTTTTGTAACTTTTATCAAGACTACTTGGCTATTATTGTTGGTTGCGTAATGTTAAATAACTTAATGCCTTGCTTAACAATGGTTCCTCAAAATAATACAAAAGCAGTTTATGGTATGTGTCAAGTGTGGCTCAGTGATAATGTCTACGTATACAGCGTCGATGGGTGTAAGTTCGAATCCATGTAATGAGCCTTTTGGTGAAGTAAATTATCCTGAAGAAACCATAGCATGGTGGTAGAGCTTTTTCTAATAGCTACCACTTTTAAGTTGAGAACCTGTCGCTGAATACCTATGGACATGATCCGACAGTAACACTCGAGAGCCAGTTTGACATTACGCTTAATGTATTCACCATCTTGGCCTGCATCGTCACTTAAAGAGAGACTGTGGTTTTTGTATACTTTGTTGGTTTAAGCATTATGGTCACAATATCACCTGATGTTGAGTAACGTTGTAGCCCAAGATGGTGGGCATGCTGATCCTAGTTGAGAGATCATATGGTTTTATCACAATGTTTTCTTTCACCCATAGCTCAGGCTCATTGTAGCGTTTCGAATTCACGTTCATAGACGCGGAGTCCATAGACACTACCAACTGAGCCGTCACCGCTTCAAAATGCAGCGGGTCCAATGCAAACCCTACGAGTATAATGCATAAAATATGCATATTTACCGTAGAGACTATTAGGGGGTATCGCTGGCTCACAAGTTCCAGTCAAGACCTGCACACCACTTGTATAGCTGTCCCGTTCATATAAAAAAATATGTAAAAAATACTCCATGGTCAACCAGCTCTATGAGTTAGCGAGAATTTATTACGAAGTGTTCTTCTTTATTGCGACCTAGTATAAAATTGTTGTTTATTTTTACAGTATGGTGCGTTCATGAACCTTACAATTTTATATTAATTTCAACTATGTACCTCAATGTCTACTTAGATAAAAAAAAAAACAATTTAATATTGTTTCATTATAATTTAACCTGGGATACAAAATTAAATATTTTTCCTATTACATTTCCTTGTGTCTAACGACCTCGCTTTGTGCTAATTTTCAAAACTGTAACTGTGCTCGAATTCCGTACAGGTTTCGATAATTGGTTAGTTAGTGCTACTTTTAAGCTTTATTGTGAAAAATTATATAAATCCCTATAAGGCGTGAACTTATAAACTGGACTTTTTAATAATATTATTTAAAAAAAGTATGTTTCAAGTTGTAAAAAAAAAACAAATATCATTTTTTTTTCCTTATATATAATAGCGGGCAAACGAGCAAGCGTGTCAACTAATGGTAAGTGATCACCGCCACCCATAGACGCCCACTATACTAGGAGAATCGCAGGTGCGTTGCCAGCCTTTATTTTCGAGGGACCTGCTCTCAAGTGCAACTGTCGGAACACACTTATTAGTATTTGGCGCCAGATTTTAAACTTGAGGATGGTGGCTAGCCAGGAGGGCAATATAAAAAGCCGTACCACCATGCTATGGTTTCCTCACGATGTTTTCATTCACTGAAAATTCAAACTCATTATAGGTGGTTGGATTCGACCTCACGTCCCATGACGCGGCGTTCCCTCACACTACTATCTATCATCTACCAGCTATCATCGCTTCTATTATTATACTGTAATTTTACATTTATAATTTTATTGTTAGTGTTTTTTTTAACTCATGCCCAAAGACAAGCCGTCACACAAATTTCAAGTCTACAAAATCGATCACAAAATAATTACAATACAAAAATTCAAACAAAAATGACGGCGACGCGGTTCGCCACCCGTCACGTCTCGTTCTCATGAGGGGCGAAAAGTGGGCTGCAGATAGCCACTTGCTACTTTGAATGTAAGAGGTGGTATGAATGATAAAATTGAGGAAGTATGTGATATGATGAGTGAAAGGAGAATTGATGTTCTTTGTGTAAATGAGACTAAGCGGAAAGGGTGTGATACCACCACACATAATACATACACAGCATATTGGTCGGGAGTTCCAGTAACGACTAGAGCGTGTCAAGGAGTTGGTATATTTCTTTCTGCTAGAATGAATGAATGTGTGACAGAATTTGAATGTGTAAGCCGTAGACTCATATGAGTGACACTAAAGGTTGGTCTTGTACGTTTATGTGTGATAGGTGTTTATGCGCCGCAAAATGTGCGTTCCAACCGTTCTTTAAAAGCCGAAATTGAAAGAAAGGAGTTCTGGAATAGCATGAAAGAGGTTTTGAATAAATGCAAACAAAACGAAAAAGTAATAATGATAAAAGATTTTAATGGTTGGGTAGGAGTGAAGCGAGATGGATATGAAAGTGTGCTTGGAAAGTTTGGTGACAATAGAGTGAATGAAAATGGGGAAAGTCTGTTGGAAGTGTGCTTAGAGTGGAATCTTGTGATAACGAATACAATGTTTGACCATAAAAAGATCCATTCGTACACTAGAGAGGAAGGTAGTTTTCGAAGTATGATCGATTTTGTTATTGTGGATGCAAGGTTAAGAAAGAATGTGATAGACACTCGAGTATATCGCGGAACTGGTATCAGCACGGACCATTTTCTGGTGATAAGCCGAATAAGAGGTTTATTTAAGCGATGGCGGCACCGTGTGAAAGAGCATATTATTCTACTAGAACGTGTAAAAGTTGAAAATCTGCAAGTGAAAAAGGCGAGAGAGGAGTTTGTAAGTAAATTGAGTGAAAGATTCGTTACATTAGATGAAGCATGCAAAGTTGAAGAATTATGGAAGTCATTTAAAGAAGGAGTTGTGGAAGTCGCTATTGATGTATGTGGTGTGAGTCAGAGAAGCAAAAAGTGTAAATTAAAGACTATGAGTGAAGAAGTAAAACTGGCCGTGACTGAGAAGAAGAAAGCTTGGTTGAACTGGTTAGCTGCAAGAGCTAATCAAAGAGTACAAAAAGCAACGCATGAGGAAGTATACGAGATAAGAAACAAGTATAATAGATTAAAGAGTGTGACAAAAAAAATAGTAAGGAAAAGAAAAGAAAATGATAGAAATGAATTTAATCTTATATAATCTAATATATTTTATATATTAATATATAATAATTATTAATCTATATATAGACAATTGCTTGAAAGATTTGAAAGAGAGTGATTATGGACTTAAAATGAATGGTCTGACTGTCAAATGCCTCCTATACGCTGATGACCACGTTATACTGGCATCATCAGCTGAGGAGTTGCAGGCGATGGTCAGTATTTTGGAAAGAGCCGTAACGAGAAAAGGAATGAAAGTGAATGCCAGTAAAACGAAAGTAATGGTTTTTGAAAAGGAAGAAAGTATGACAGAGTGTGCAGTTTTGATTGATGGAGAACGAGTGGAACAAGTGGAAGAGTTTGTATACTTGGGGTCAATGGTTACCAGAGATGGAAAGTGTGACCGTGATACTGAGCGAAGAGTTGTGTTAGGGAATTGAGTGAACGAGGCCCTGCGTAACTTTATGTGCAGCCGGAATGTGTCTACAAAGGCACGTTTGGCTGTGCATCGGGGTGTGCTAGTCACTACACTTATGTATGGAAGCGAGTGCTGGGTCTGGCAGGCACATGTAGAGAGGATGGATGAAAGAAGATTAACAAAATAAATTTACAAGGCGAGTGTGAATGGGCAAGCTGGTAAGGGTCGACCTAGGCGAACATATCTCGATCAGATCGAGGAGGTTCTGAAGAAAGGCCAAGTCAAAAGTACCCGTAACCGAAGAGCATGTATGAAGGTGCTTATGAAAGTAGAAGAAGCGAAAGATGTATGTCAGGATCGTAGCAAGTGGAAGGATGTAGTCTCCGCCTACCCTTATGGGAGAGAGGCGTGATGTATGTATGTAAATCGATCACTTAGCGATATTTTAACTATAAAGTGCCGTATCTCCTTATCACGATTGCCTGTGAACTAGATTTTAGTCAGGTCCTGATAGGTTTATAGACCTTAGTATATTTATTATTATTAGTATTGTGTATTTATAATTTAATGTATATTTATTTTAAGTCGTTATTGAGAAAAAGTTACACGACGTATCGACAAACAGACACAAAATTGATTCAAAAAGTTTTTAGTTGTATGCTTATAAGGTACGGAAACCTAAAACTAAGGATTTCAAAACAGTAGGTTACAGGACTAAATATATAATGAAACGGAATAATAATTTCAAAGAGGTGAAATGGTTTTGAATAAGTAAAGTTGAATATCTCATATGAATAATTATTTATTCACTGGCTCGCGTAGCTGATATTGTACTACCTTTATCTTAGTTAATAATTCGATTTAACGTCACTTAACAATACTTAGAATACATAATATTACGTAATTACTGCAATCCATCAACTTATGTAAAACGCAAGATTTTTATATACAATTATTTGGGTTGGTATAAGTTATCCTGACCGTTTATGCGACTTCGATCGCGTGGAACTAAAATTGTATTCAATAAATTTTGCCCGTTTTAGAACTTTTTTCAATACAGTTTACCCCTATTAGCGGCAGCGTGATGTTAAATAGCCTAAAGCCTCCCTAAATGATTGCTCTCTCCCATAAAAAATATTTTTGAAAACCGACTGATAGTTCCTAATATTAACTTGTTAACACAAACAAACTTTTCCGCTTTATAATATTAGTATATATTAATTCAGCCTCAGCGCCAGCTATAACTATCAGGGTTAGCATAAACGTCTTTTCCACAAAAAAAAACCGGTCACATTGCGTCGAAGTGTAGTGATTTCGTTTATACAAACACTAATTGGTGTCCCGCGACTTCGTTCGCGTTATTCAGGTAAATCACGCGTGATCGTAATAACCCTACTCAATTACTTTCTTTGAAGAATATCTATAACAAATTTCAAGTCAATAGGTCAGGTAGTTGTTGAGATATCTCAGTAAAAGTATCAATGATAATCTTTCGTTATTTTACACAAAGCGGATGAAATAAAATAAAATTAAAAACCT
Organism: Actias luna; assembly: GCA_039707435.1. NCBI lineage: Eukaryota > Metazoa > Arthropoda > Insecta > Lepidoptera > Saturniidae > Actias > Actias luna. The sequence goes on along the minus strand of JAZHAC010000001.1, from coordinate 16,730,360 downwards.
AAAACACGTATTTATTTATTTTAATTGCGGAGTCTTTATACCCAATTTCAAGTCAATAGGGAATATTTTTTCCCCCGCCATACAACTTTGCTTCCCCTTTCCACACCCTAAGAGATTGAAATTCGAAAAATCGCTTCTAGTAAGCCTCTACATTGCACAAGGGAAGTAGATACGTTCAAAAGTTTATGGTTCTAGGTACAGTAGTATCGGCTGCGCGTTCAAGACTCACTAAATCAACGTCTTTATATACATACATACATCTATTTCTAGATATATCGATATTAATACATAACATTATTCACTCTTCTATTCAATCTTAATTACTTCTTATAAATTACGTAATAAAATGTCAGCCCATAAACTACAATACTACACATAAATTAATAAAAAAAAAAACATCTGTGTCTTAGTTGCTGTATATTTAAAGGTAAACAAATAAACGACTTTTCATGGTACGTCTTAAAGCCAAGAAATAAAATTAATTCGCAGCATAAATATCTAAATATTCTCCATATCTAAATATCCTACATATATAAGTTATCTACATATATAAAGTCGTAAGCAGGAACTGCAATTAAATCTATACGTAGTTTCTTAAACAGTGCCAACCTCGCTTTTATACTAATGTACAATTCATATAACCTCATTGTTAGCGATTACAAATAGGCAGTTATGTTATCAATCAGTACAATAATTACGGATTACCTTTATCGGTTTAAAAAAAATAGCTTTCCAGTCAGTGTTACAAACTGGTATTGAAGAAAAAAACTTTATATCTCGACCGGCACGCAATCGCTGTAGGTACTTACATATGTATACATTATTGTATATTCAGAAAAATCGTGAAATGTATTAAGTTGAAGAAATACTATCTATTTGTATTTATTGAGATATAATTAATTATTGTATCGATATGCCGCAAAATAATAAGAACAATTGCATTGTAGATGTTTTTTTTTTAAAACCACTAACACTCGCAAATACAGATCTCTAAGAGGAGTTTAAATATAATCAGTATCGTTACTGATACTTTTAGGAATAGTAAAAAGCGACAGATTGAATACATTTTTAATTTATCTTTACACTATTTGAATGAAATTTTGAGGCCAATAGTACAACACCCACAATAGTGAAACGTTCAGTAGAATCGAGTTCCGGGATCAGTTGATATATATATCTATCTATCAGTAATCAAACAGTGTGGTAAGGATGTATACCAGATTAGGTGACGATGACGTTTTAGGATCAGCCAGTTATATCCAGCTAAGAAAAACCTTAGGTGATGGTTTGATAACGACGATCTCCGAACGTAGTCTAACTTAAATATTAAAATAGTATAATATAATAGTACCATAAATAAATATTGAATGGTACTATCGAATAATAATTTATATATATTTAATTAATTCCAAATATTTTGCCTAAGTTTTTTTTTATGATAATGTCGATTCCACTTGGGCAAGTGAATTTTAGAATTTTAAGAAGCTATCTCAGGGGTATTATGTTTAAACTCATATTTTTTATAGATAATGTAAAAACCTTCGGGTATATGTGTAGTTATTCCATTTAGAATTTTCATTTCATCACCTTTTAATGATTTCTTTCGATTTAAATCTATATTAATTGTCCACGTGACAATTTGTTTACTAAGTAAGTACAAGTAATCCCTTCTCTGTAATCGCTCCTGATAATAGATTTTAATGTGTTTCCCAACAATTAAAATACCGTCAAACTGCTGTGCTACAATAAAAAGACAATTTCATAATTAATAACCTACAGCGATCATAGATAACGTCTAAAAATCACAATATCTCAGCAAAAAAGAAAAATAACATAACATAATATGTACTTTATAATAAACGCTATCAAATTTACTATATTTTTCTCCCTAAAGTGTAAAGGGTTTGGGTGCCTTTTATTCTTTTTTCTAATCTCAATATTTATTGGTAAAAATATTATAATATAAAACAGTTTTTTTTTTATATTAAGGTTATGGCTACAGTCTCACCTGATGTTAAGTGGCAATGTGGCCTAAGATGGTGGTAAGGATGGTAGACACGCTAAGTATCATGGAAAGACTGGTTCTTAAATGCAACTGCCGGAGTACACCTATAGATATTTGACGGCAGATTTTCAACTTCGAGGTGGTAGCTAGCCTGGTGGGTGTTAGGAAACCCACTGTAACTATGCTTTGATTTCATCACGATGTGTTCCTTCACCAAAACCTCAAGTATATTGTAGGTGGAATCTAAATCACGAACCTTTCACACTACCAACTAAGCTATTATCGCTTTATACATCTTTAATCAACTTTTTAGTGATAATATTTGTAACTCAAATAATTAAAATTTCTCCCTCCAGACCAGCCGTGAAGAATGACTTATCAAAAATACAGAACCGTATTTCTTACCTAAATAATAGATATGGATTTTCTTATTATTAATTTCCTTACAATAATAGTACAAATTTCCTACTCCGAATTCCAATATACATCTATACCGAAATTAATCGAAACTGAAAGCGGTTAAGATATGAAAATGTAACAAACTGACAGGGGTTCGCCTTTATAATAACAATTTTTCGTTTAGAATTGTATAAGATATCTTTTATTTGAAATCCCAAATTGTGTATACACACAAATACTATTCAATCTAAGTGGAGTCCGTAATAATTATTGCCTTATTTAAATAGCGTAATATGTCAAAAATGTGATGTTGGAATCCTGCGAAAATGAAGATTCTATATGTCATTGCAAGAAAGATCTTATTGTATGAAAATACATACAAAAAATGTATACTAATAACTCTGTCGGTTTGCCCATCCAATGTTGACAGGTATGATCAGCGCTTTCGTTGTGGGCAGCTCGGCCACAGGGCGCGAAAGTGCACGTCTCCCGAGTTGCACTGTGCCCTGTGCAATGATGCTGGACGGTCGGCGGAACATTTTATGGGCGGCGCCAAGTGTCGGCCGCCCACTATCAAAAAGGCTGGACCACGTTCCATGCCACCAGCATCTGCACCAGCTGTCCCTGTCGGAGCATCAGCTGTGCCATCTGTTACATAGACGAGGGTAACGCTATGGAATGAATTTCTCACTTCTTGTTGTCACCCGTGCTGAGCTAAGGGGAAGTGGGTCGGAGTTACCAGGTGTACCAAGCTGTTCCACTTTAACGACAGAGCCCGGTCGGGCAAGCCATTGGGGCGACGCGGTGATTGTTAGCTCGACCCCGGCTTGCCCCAATTGATACGGCAAAGGAACACCGTGGAAGTTTTGTGGGTATTCCCGGAATGCACCGGGTGAGTCCCACATAACCCGCTCGTCCCCGCCAAAATAGATTTCTCGATGGAGAAAAAACAAAGTTGTTCGCGGCAGTTCATAGGTTTAAAATTACATGTCGTACTTAACATATATATGAACTATATGGCTTGCTGTAACTACATTACATAAACACAAGTATGGACTCCTATTTTATCGACTATATCTCGTTTGACTTCAGTACGTAACGATATTACTGCAAGAAACTGCAGGACATTTCAACCCGGAAAACTAATTAATCTATACTACATATAATATTGTATACTTTTAAATACAATCTATAAAATACTTGCAAGACGATAGCATTCATTTTTATCATATACTAGTAATCTGTACCGATTTCGCACGGGTAATTGAATTAATTGTAAAAGGTAAAAATATATAGCGTTACTACACTTAATGCAACTTTTTAAGAGGAGTAATTCCGTAAAACATTGTTTCCAGTTACGTTTCCAATCGGTATACATTTTTCCGACTTCTACAACGATAATCTTCATATTCTATCACAAAATCTCGCCAATTATACACCTTCCTAATGATCTTCCTACTAAACTTCCTCAAAATCATTTCGTGTAATGGTAAAATCCACATGGAAATCCGTTTAGTAGGTTTTGATTTATCACGAGCAAACAGACAGACACGCAGGAGGGCTTTATTTTATAATATACATTGACGACAAAGTAACGACACTTAAGATGAAGGTATAGTAAAAAAAAAACGGAGACTTTGCAAACTTCTAAGTCTGTTAGCAGCTAGGATACATACTGGCTAAACTCGAAAACATCTAAACCAAAGGCGAATAATTGTAACGGATTTATTATCATGCCATAATCGTTGCGACTCAGTAGTGTAGCAATCTCACTTCATTATCTACTGTATATACTCCTGACACTTTGGAGAGGCCCAGGAGGGAAACGCAGCAGAGACAGACCGCTGATGAGATGGGCGGATGATATGGACAGAACGGCTGGCTCACACTGGATACAAATAGCTCAAGATAGAGATATATGGGATTCTTTGGAGGAGGCCTTTACCCGCAGAAGGGTTTGTGTAGAATAATAATAGCATAAGTATTATATGTGATAGGCTTAACTTCACTGGTTTGGAATCTACATGAAAATTTAAGGGATTTTTTATTAATTTTATACACCTGAAAATCCTGGAATGCGTCACGGCCGAGTGTGTCCTTATGGAAGCTATGGAGGAGAAAACAATAAATGTATGTGATGATAATCTAGATTTAGAATCTAAAAGCGACGACATATCTGAACACTAAATTCCATGACCAAATCGTCTTAAGAACAATAAAATTCACGAACATTTAAAAAACACAACATTAATGTTTATTTCAGCTGATAGTAAAGGCGTCATGTTTCCCAGACGTTCCGATCATGGGATTTAGTGTCGAGATATGTATGGCGTTAGTTTAGCATTTAGTATGTCATCCCATACATGTTTTGTTTTCGCTTCACGCTAACGACTCTAGAAAAGACAATTGGGCTAAGGGCACGGGGTTTTTAGCACTCGTATAGCAAATAAAAAAGTAAAAAGATAAAAATCTTTATTTAACATAAATTAATAATACAATGCATACAAATGATCTGTTGATACCCGCAATAGGAAATAAATCCTGTGTCGCAGGTAATCGACCAAAACCGTATTACAAAATTTATATCCTGTAAGTGCCGTCAATGTGGCAATTAAAAACAATAAAATATTGCATAATAATAAATGCATAATTGCATGCAAATATTTAGATTGGTAATGAATTTTGTTCTAGACTGCTCGATCGTCTTACCAATAAACTATTGTCGACTGTATCTAACTTCTCATTCGTCTTGTTTCCCATACACGGAAATAGGCCTTCTCTATATAGCAAACTGTATTTACTTACAGATGATTCTTAAACGTATTGTTAATTCTAATTTTATTTGTAATAATAATATAAAAATTTTAATGTTTGTGTTGTCAAGGGATAAACATAGAACTTCTTAACTTAATTACTCATAATTACTTAAATCAGTTAGTTGTAATGCTGTTTAAATTTAATGATTGCTTTCAATTTATATAATATTTTATAACTATCTGAATTTTTGCCCGTTTTTTTCTATATAATGTATTAAACTATTAACCTCATAGGGCATGCTGTGGCATACATAAACCAAGACACCTAATGCTGTACCTTATAAAGATTGTCGGATCGCTGTATTTGTAATTAACTGTCGAAATAAACTAATGATAATAAGGATATATTAAGAAAATTAATTCAACTAAGAAGAAAATGCATGAAGTTACTAGAAATATAAAGTCCAAACGCGTACGTTTTGCAATACCGCAATAAAAGGTAGGCGATTTTAAGAGACAGAAGAAAGTTCCTAAAACTTAGTTCCAATATAGACATGACCGGACGTCACCTCTCACCTTCCAGTTTATAATATTAGTATAGATTAATAATGATTATTTATATGAAAGCAACGATTGACCATTACTGTAGCTTGAGCAGTTGCCGTGAAAACTATACCTATATGCACCAGTGCAATCGATTCCCATATCCGACACGGTAGCCGATCCCCGACAATACTATCTCCGTACGTTATGTACCGTGTAAATTTGTCTAATCTATTCTTTATTCTGCATTTTCATGCTTTACTGATTCTAATGAACTGTATATTTGAAAAATATAATTATGAAAATGAACCATAAATTTGACTGACATAGAGTATCAATTAACGTACGCGAGTGAAATAATATTAACAATAGTGTATTGGGTATCGAAAATCACTTTAGAAGCCATTTGATATTAGAAATTATATCTATATTAATATAAAAAATCGAAAAGGTTTGTTTGGACTTGCTAGACTTTGGAATTACCAGTTGGATATCAAAAATTGTTGTTGTATTTGATAGAGCAAATATCATGCTACCACCAATAGCAGCAAAGCTGATTTGAAAAAAGTTGCAAAACGAGCAAAAATTATGAAATATTTTATCGTTACACGTGAAAGAAGTCTCAGGCATAGCTAGTAATTTAATAAAACGAAGATAACGGAGATACTAAATATTATTATTCGGTAGGGTTTAAAAAATTAAACTCTGTCCGCCTGGACCGTGACCAAGTATAATCTTTCCTACCACTTTTTTTCATCCTTCACAGTCACACGAGTAGGATTAGCCGGTTTATATTTAGCAATCAAGTGACACAGCATAGATCTGTACCCAGCTCGATTATAACCATACCAAGAAACGATGATACCTTAATTGGCAGTATGTACCGCCGCTTCAACGAACCTCTCGAATACCTGCAATGAGACTGTGCTTTCGGTGAAGTAAACCATAGTGATAAGACCATAGCAGCATAGGGCTCTTTCTTATGCCCGCCTGACTAGCAACCACCCTCAAGTTGAACATCTGCCGCCTGTTGTATTCATTGAATATCGTTTATTTTTGGTGTGTCGTTTTATTTTGGGTTGCTAAAAACAAAGTCACCTAGTCAGCTAGTTAGTGCATCTGAACAATTGTTTACGTAAAATCGCTAACCTCCAAAACCGTATCATGGATTGCTGTGAAAATTGAAATCCGTGAATGCGACAGGTGGCACTATAATCCTGTTGGTCCAGATCTATTACTGCCTAAGTAACTTTTATGTGATGCTAATTTGAATGCACTATTCTGTAATATAACTATATGTTCCGTATATTCTGTGCAATACATATATTTGTATTCTTTATTTTCTTAAGCTTGTTCTATTTATACCGCACAGACGTCCGCATTCACAAATCTACCATGTGCATATATCCACCAAACGAAGTCTTCTTGCATCCATCTTTATCATTCCTCAGCACTTATGAAGCACACACACAAACAATTATTTGAAGCGATGATAGCTCAGTGTGTAAGGACGCCGTGTCAAGGGACGTGAGTTCTAATCCACCTAAAATGAGTCCGAGCTTTCGTTGAATTAGAACATCGCGATGAAAGCATAGCATGGTTGTACGGCTTTTTATAATGTCCGCCTGGTTAACTACTACCCTCTGAATTTGAAAATCTGCCGCCAATTACCTACAGGTGTGTGTATACTTACAGTTGCACTTGAGAGCCAGACCCTTTATTAGGCTTAGCATGTCCGCCATCTAGGGCCACATCGTCACTTAACATCAAGTAAGATTATGGCTATAACGCTAAACTTAACTAGTATAAACAAAACTTAGAATCAAGCATCTGGACACAATTTCTATACTCTTTCACTGAGTTTTTGGGACAGACATGAATCATTCGATCCAAGACACCCGTGTCGTTATTTCGTCCACCCTTCATTTACCTCTTATCAATGATAAAACAATACTTCATAATACAGTATATGCAACTCATTACAACAGTTTATCTAGGCCTGGTTTCCAAAAATCTTTATTGTTCTTTATTCTTCCCAATCGTTGTCAGGAGGGTCCTAACAATCTAGACGGGTAGTAGGATACCAGAATTAACATAATATGTCATAGTGGTACGTTTAGACGTATAGCGTTTCAATATTTGCCGGTTTTATGCAATAATAAAGCAGAGCACTTTTTGGAGTCAGTTCATGACAGGATATAAGTAATTATTCGGTGAGAAGCTTAAATCGGTGACTTGTTGTGTTTCAGTAATAACGATTGTATATTGAGCTACAAAAAAACTGTCTTTTTTACTCGCTGTCGTTGTTAGATGGTTTCGTGCTGGCCATCGGGCATAATATTATAATTTTGTGGTGCTAATTTAAAAGAAAACAATTTCTTTACAACCAGAGTAGTAGATAAAGTTTGACAGTAATAAAAATTAACATTAGTAGTATATTATTCAGTAGTAACTTTTGTGTCTCTACATTTTTGCACAACAAAATAGGAAAAAAAAATAGCCCTGTAGAGTTTTTTATAACCGCTGCGTGGAAATGTTGTGAGGTCGAGTGTCGCATAGGAAAATTCTATGATCGACAATAAATGTTTCTGATTTTTGGGTGTTACTTTTATACGCCGATTGTGGTTATAAGGTCCTTGACGTTGGCAAAACTGCGTACATAGACAGATACCATGACAAAAAAATTGAGTCTTCTAAATATGTTTGATACGGAAATGTAGCGGTCGAATAATGGAACCTCATATATTATTTATTGTAGTACAACTGCTTTGCTTCTTTTAAAAACGGAATGTTCTATAGTGACGCATAGCGGGAATCGATATATATAACTAGATATACATAATAGCTGATCAAATATATATAAACACATGTTGTCTATACGTGACGATGTCGTTATTCGATTCAGCATACCAATTAGCTTGAACTGCCGTCGATGTAAATAATTATTTTATACTGCAAAATCTTCTTTGAGAACTGGATTTAAGGATTAAATTAATATGTCAAACTGTTAGAATTTGTATACAATGGTAGCGTACTGAAATAGATTTAATTTTTCGATAGTCTCTATGAATTAGGTGTTTTATATACTGGTACAGGCTAGCCCTTTGTCTAGTAGGAATTATTATCCGCACTATGTTAGGGGATAACAGAGTCAGTAACCTTATTAGGGGATGAGTTAGAAAATACTTACTTAACCCGCAATAATGATATATATATATGGAACTTCTGTACAAAAGTTTATACTTTTAATACCGTTGGTTTTAGTTATGCGTTGTCCGTCAATCCATACTTCCATATTTTGTTGAATAAAATGTATGTATTTAATAAAAAAATCGGTTGGTTTTAGGTAATAGTACGAAAAGCGATGTATTTTTTCGTTCACTGCCTTTAAAAGTGAAGTTTTCGAAAGCGCACGAAACTCATTTTAATTATTTTCATAACAAGAAATTAAATAATCAAGAGCACATACCTGCATCTGAAGCCACGAGTCGAGAATCCCCGCGGCGTGTGGGGCAGCCCAACGGCCGGCGCCCGGGACAATCTGCAAAAATATTTACTAAAAATCTCATACGTAGCACAAAACTGTATTCAACAATAAAATGATGAATTAATCTATAAACAGTTGTATTTATAGGTAGAAATATCCTCACCTACACTGTCGCTAATTACTAGGTGTGGTGGTCGCCATCGAATAAAAACAACTCCAGACGTCTATTTATTTCAGAGAAGTTTTATTGAATCACGATAAAAATAGATTTTTTTATATTTTGCGATTTCCAAATTTTCAATTACGACGATTTCTAAAACATAGGCCAATCTATTGGTATTTATTTTCAATAATAAGGAATTATTCAAAAGTAGGTCATTGACTGTTTATAATAATTGTGATGTGTAAAGATTATAGAGGACATAATGTATGTAATTACAACTGACGGTTCTACATAACAAGGCTTATCACCATCGAGTAATTGATCTATAAAAGAAGCAATTTATTCTTAGTACACAGCGCGTATAACTTGATTGAATGTATAAAGAGATTGATCTTTCGATTAATTTTTAAAATAAAAATTACAAATTTGTATAATAGGAAATAAATTCTTTTTAGCCGGTTAACGATTCAGAATTATTATGTCCATTCAAAAATCTCTCAACTCAATATGCTAATATGTTGAATTGGAAACTGTCGAACGTTGTATTGTGTACAATAAACCTTTATAACTGTACTTTAATTTACACAAAAATGAAATGGCGTTTTGATTGTCAAAATAAAACACCTATCATATATAAAATGGAGACGCACAGGCATGCCTTAACCATAAGTTTAAGCATAATTAAATCTAGTATACGTTTTGACAGAGGTAAATCCTTAATATTTTTTTAATAATATTATAAATGTGAGTGAGTTTACGCCTAAGCCGCTGAATCGATTATGATGAATTTTGGTATAGAGATAGATGGTAACCTGGAGACTGGGATAGTGTGATAGTCACACTGTGACTGTGTTTTTCTCCGGAAAACTTACTGGAAGTGGAGTAAAGAGAGGGATAAATTTTGTATGAAACCTTTAATTGGGTCATCCGATTTGTTTGAAAAAATCAATGCGAGCGAAGCCGCAGTCAAAAGTTAGTAGAATATAATTCTTATTACATGTACTCCTGAAGTGCCCTTAATTTACACACCGACTGTATATATTCCCAGAGTTCTGGCTGTGCTTTAACATAATTCCGTAATTTACTTGCGCCGCAATTGCCGACTGGTGATCAATGGTTACGATCAACGCAATCGAGACTTTTTCTAATAATTCTGTACAAGTTCCTAGAATATATACCTATTGTATTGGTAGACAACTTCATCATAAGAAATTGAAAATGTATTCTGATTTCTACACAGACATTCACAGGTTTTTAAATAAGTTTCTTAGTAAGATGCCCCTAAGCTTATGATATAATAATAAAAATAATTATGCGGAATAACATTATTTGATATATTTTCTATATAATGACGTTGAAATATGTAAAGCCATAAGATATTTTATGAAAGCTGGAAATAAATAATGCTGGATTCATATAATATATGAAATACAGAAACAGGGAATCGGCGGTATAAGATTAGTTTCCAGGCTCTATGATTGCCGAACCGTTAGTGGAACGTAGCGATTAAGGGCATCGCCACCCACGCTCATACCATTAATAATACATTGATGCTATTTCAAAAATGTTTAGTTCAGCAATGTATTTATATATTGTTATACAGAAATAATGGTTTGAATTTACAAGTTTCTTGTAATTGAATTTGTTCTAACCAATAAATACGATGCCAAAAATTAATTTTATTCTATTTTAAAAATGTATATTTTGTATAAAAATTTTGATATGTAATTTTATATACCAACTAATATTTTATTTAGCTACAGTTTTTCATTGGCTAAGACTGCATTTTTTGAATATTCATATAAAAATGGTCTAGTGGATGTTTTATAAGTAATTCTTATACTTCGGATAATAAAAAAGGTAATTAACATGAATAATATCGTGACTACACATTTTGCAATTTATATATTTATTCTAAAAGTGTATTATTCGTTTTTAACATTATACAATTCGGTTTATATTTGTTATTGCTGTATTTAGCATCTTGTTAAAAAAATCCCGCCGGCCGGCGTTGATGTCTTTTTTATGAAAATTTGACAAATATAAAAAGAAATAAAATTCTGTATTATATTATAATATGTATTTTAATTGTATAAATGTGGACAGTTTGTGTGATTTTTTCGTGATTTATTATAAAAAACGGCACCAACAAATATTTGCTATATGTTTTCATATCATTCTTGTATCATGGATATATTGAGGTAATTTATTGTATATTTAATCGGTAATAACGAATTATTTTACGTTTGATTATAGAATAACTTGAATAAAGATAACATTTATTTTCGTTTTAAATAACAACCCGTTACTTATATATATTTTTAATTCAAAGTTAGCCACACGAAAATATTTGGGTAATATATAGGAAAATACGTTCAAAATTCTAAATATTTAACAAAATTGTAGTTATAAAGGTTTATTTAAAAATAATAATGCCACGAAAATGGTACTTATCGGTCACGCGTAAATGTAAAGATGTAACTTTATCCGACGGGTTAAACATATTTCAGTAATCATTTCAAACGGTTAATAGTAACTTAATATCTGCCATATAAAAATATTCTTAGAATGTAGATTTAATAAATAGTTGTAGCAAAAAAAACTTTTTGATAGTTAATAAAATTGCGGATATAAAAAGAACGGATACATTTATCTTATTTGTAAAGAGTACTTTCTACTAAATGTAATTGCCGTGATAGGAATATGAAGTATGTATGAGTTAATTTATTACACATCGTATCGAAATTGTTCGCAGATAAGTTAATATAATTAAAATATGTTTGTAGTGTAACCAGTAGGTAATACCATAACTGTGCTTTCTACAAACCAAGTGGCATCGCATTCGTTGTACTTTTTAAACTTGTCGTTACACACAAATCCAGCGGTTGCGACACCAGATAAGCAAATCGGATCACTGTGGACTAAACGCTGAAGTGCAAATAGTTATTTTGCACTGAACCTTCACACGAGGGGTGTCACACACAAGCGTCGTGTCGTGGAGTACCTGGTCGCCCACTAGGTCCTCGGCCGCTCTGATCGCGCAGCAGGCCTCCATTCCCGGCTTGGGCCGGGTGTCGGGTCGCCAGTGAGCCGTACGGTGTCACAGTGACGCGTTCGGTACTCGATGTGGCCGCCGTGACACGGCGCACGCCTGCGCGCACTCGCTGTGCGCACCGGACTGCGTGCGTGATATCGCTCGGCTCGCGACCTCCTTCGCGGGGTTGCAATGAAAGTGATTAGGCTCTTGGGCTACTGATAACGAGGGCTAGTTTGCGTCTCGAATACAATTGCCTAGATCTATATTCATGTATCTACTATATACCGTATTATTACATATCACTACATTTTACATTTTTGAAACCTATTATAGTATTCTTATCTGTAACAGGTACTTATATACGTATGTACTACATAATATGTTTATCTAATCTGCCCGTCTAAATCTTTGTTTTATATTTATATTGTTATGTGAATAGGTATATCATACCTTTAAAATTGTTAATAGTAAGCGGAAACCTATAACGGATAATCAATCTTTAATTAACAATAAGCAAAAATATAATTATAAATTCAATTACCTAAAATAATAAAAATAATAAATGAAGCAGATTAGCGTAGGTAATTAAATTACAAACTTGTTTATAATATATGGGATTATATTAAATATCACGAAATATTTTATTGAACGCAACGTAATTGAAATAAATAAATATATCGAACAGGTGAGGTAATTTTTTGATAGAAAAACGGTAAATTGAGAACTGATAATTAATCACGCTGGATAATTCAACACTTATAAATGATATATTTATGTCGATACACTGTTTTCTAATAATAACTAAATATATTAAACATTTACAATTGATATAAACCCTATCTAGACGTACAAAAGTAGTTATAGTTATATATTTGAATAAGCTACAGGGATCTTTTATTAATTCCAGTAATTATGCAGTACGAAAGCGTATTGGTAAGTATTTTCATAAATATAATGTTCAATCATATAATAATAGAAGTATACTAAATACATTATTGTGAAATTAAAACCCTAAAAATATTATTCAGTTACATATCATATACGGATTATTGACAGACGAACTGGAAAAAAAAACAATTAGTTTTTAAAAAAATCTTCAACTGAGCAAGTTGAGAGTATTATGAATATTCCCACAACAGCTTTCACTAGAGTCTGGACGGTTTTTCTTCGCTTAATAATTTATACAAAGACTGCTTGACAGAATAGGATTCATTTTATACAAATGACGCACATAAAACTGGTTCTAAAAACAACGCCATTGGATAAATAGAATAATAACATTTCAACTATAACTTTGAATCAATATATAATTTATGTAAATCTAATAAATTGTACAAGGTTAACTGTGCTAAAAATTGACTATAAAGACGGAGCTTAGATACATCTCAGTGCCTTTTAGTTATATATAGCAATATTACAACTGTATGAATATGCAATTTAATTTTATTACACTGAAAGATTTATTTTTTTCATAAGTTCTACTTTTCACTCTTTGAGTTAATGCGTGTATATACTACCACTAAACTTACACCTTGAAAGTTTTAAGTAGGTTAGCAATACTAGTGTACTCTCCTATATTCTTAACAATACAATATCATTATAAATCAATCGGAATGGAAGCTGATTACGCCACTATTGAAATAGACCTACGACTAAAGAATAAAACATAAAAAAAATTATAAAGCAAATTTTAGTAATTACAATACAACGCATTTCATTAACAAATATTGAACACTTTTAATTATTTTGCACACATAATTATTGAAAGAATTATGGCTTCGTGGAAGAGTATAAGGATACTGCGTCGATGATTATGCGTTTGAATCCATGCAATGACCCTGAGCTTTCGGTGAAGGATAACATCGAGATGAAGTCATGGCATGGTGGTAGGGCATTTTATAATCGGTGTTTCCTACCAGCTGAGTGCCACATAACCCTTTCAGTCCCTCCGTGTTGGGAAGCCCGGGAAGTCATGCCCGGTTAGCTACCTACCACACTAAAGTTGAAAGACTTTCGTCAAATATGAGTATGGGTGTGTTCAAGCTGTTTCAAATAAGAGATAGGACCTCCACTAAACTCAGCGCCTCCACTACATTGAGCCACATCGTCACAGGTAAGAATATGGCTAATCGCTAAACCTACAAACTATTAAAAAACTGTTAGGAAAATTAATATATTCCATGAATAGTTCTAATTTATTTTTAAATCGGTTTTAAAAGTGCCATATTAAACTTTTTCGTTTTTTGTTGCGGAAAGACAAGCTGGTTAGGGGCACAAGTGTTCCATGCACCTTGACAACAGACTTAGTTGTGTCATGTTTTGGGTTTAATCGGTGTGTGTTCATTAAAATGATACAGAATGGTAAAAATTTGTACCAGCGTTTAAAATGCGTTCCCTCTTTAAAATATATAATAGCTCAGTGGTAGTGTGTACGATTTTGATTTGCATACCCACCATCTTCTATTAAACCCGGGACACACTGATACAAGTGAACATAGCAAGAGAATTTATAATTTATATCTACTATTCCGCATCTACCATGAAGGTCGAATCTGTTACAGTAAATCCATGGAACACACTTGCAAAATCATCATTATGAGTTTGACCCATCGTAGAACTAGTTTTTATTTGATTATATACACATATAGTACGTAACATACGAGTGTACACACTATGTCTAATCGACAGGGTTTATCTTGTATAATTTTTTTCTCTTAATTTTTTTTATATATACAGGTGGACTAGTATGTGACCTGATTACGTCGTGACCATTATAAACATAATGGCTGGTGAATTAACTCTTTTTAGTATATCGTATTTTGATACATTCGATGTCAAACAAAAAGAAGCCCTTTCCCATAAATAAAAAATATTATAAAACTTTGTAAAACTAATAATCATATTATCTTATTATTATATTTATTGGCTATATTTTCACTTCTTACTACTCCTGGAGAATTTTCTTGACAAATATTCTTTTTTATATTCATTTAATTTTCTATGCTTTATAAAAGGCATATGATTCCTTGGAATTTATCCCTCATTTTGCCAAAAAAGAAACCAACAATAGATTTTGCTGAACTGATAGATGCATATTAATTGTTCCCTGTCCAAAGTTACACGAAACTGAAATACAATCATCCTAAATTAATTTCATTTTTATTTCGTACTAGATTTTATGTGCGGCTTTGCTCACGTTAATATTGATCGCCTATCGGCCTATCGCCGTCTCCACGATCCCAGCTATCTCTATAACGAAATTCATCCTAATCGATTCTGTAGTTTAGGCGTGAAAGCGTAACAGTAACAAACAAATTCAATTTCGCATTTATAATATTATAGTATAGTATATAGTATGAAAAAATACGATTTCTCGCTTGAGCGCAATAATCAAGTAAATGAATGGCAATAAAGACCACGATGAAAGAAATGGAGAAATGAGGGTTCTATGATAGAGTATACTGAAAGGGGGTCGATGGCAAGAGTTGAAATAAGACTGAGCTTATGAAACCATATAGAGGGTGGAAGGGCATTTTCTAATGACGATTGTGAATAAATGCGTATGGGTATGCTCCGATAGTTTCAATTAAGAGTCAGCATATTGGGCTACACCGACACTTAAGAAGATGTAAATTTTTTCTAAAACCTACAAAATAATGAAAAAAAAAAACACTTCATGACACTGCGATCTTGCCAAAAACATCAGATCATCACTCATCAAACATCACTGTAGTGCAAGCAAAGCGGATTTGAACTGTGCAATGTCTTCGCCTACTTTGGAACATGTAACATGTAAAAACCATAAAACCAAATTAGTCTACATTGATCCAGTACTACATACAAATGAGTTTTTCTTTAGAGCGCTTCATCGCCAGTAAACCATCATAACAATTTGTTTTAATTCAAATTACGTAATATACGTATTCATGTAAAGCACACAATATAGATAGTTAGTTCTTATGTGAATATAGTTTTATACATTTATTTAAACATTTCAACGGTCAATACAGATATAATTGAGACCGGCGTTGAATTTGTCGCTGTTCAATTGGTTTTAAATTGTGTACACAGATGCTGCCTTTCAATTTACTCGATAACAAGCTTCGAAATCATGATTTGTAATTTTGCAAGATACTTTATACTGCAAATATATATCATATATGTTACTATAATATTATAAGCATTGAGTCTAAACATGTTATTGTCATAATTAAGATAGATATTTGGGAGATAGAGCTTAGTTCGCTGTCGCATAGAAAAATGACTTATTGTGAGAATAAAATTATATCCTGGTAAATAAAATCACACCCATGGTTGTGGTCAAAAACAATGGTTTGAAAAAAACACAATAAATAACGTATAGATATATACTTCAACAGGTAAAAATAATATTAAAATAGATACATCAAATATTCAGGATTCGTTTTCTCTTTTATTTCCCTTTAAGTTTGTTTTTTGTTTTATATCCATATTAATATTAGAAATCGGATTTGTATCTTTCTTTGTTTGTTTGAACGCGTTACTTTTAGGTACTAACAGTTGGATTTCAAAAAAATCTTTTCGTATTTAACCGAACAACCATTGAGAAAGACTTTGGGCTATTTAACATCCCGCTACCAACAATAGCAGCAAAGCTGTATCGAAAATAGTTACAAAAACGGGCAAAATGAGTAAATAATAATCTTAGTTCTCGCGAACGTAGTCGTGGGCACAGCTATTCAATAAATAAAATACAAAAATATTATTATAAATTATATCTTTTTAGGCAATGATCAGTGGTAACGTTTATGAACACTGCGTTAATAGTCGTAATTTCGAATACTGTAATGAACCTGAGCTTTCGGTGAAGGAGAACATTATTAAACAGAAACATATTATAATACTTACCATACTTATACCTGCCTGGCAAGCTACTACCATCAAGTCGATAATCTATCACCAAATACCTATATGGGTGTATCCCTGCAGTTTCACTTGAGAGTCAGTGAAGCCATTAGGATTATCGTGTCCACCATCTTTGGCCACATTGTCACTTAACATTAGGTGAGGGTATAGTCAGAAACTAAAGCAATGGATTATTTAAAAAAATAGAAAAGAATTTATTTCCTGTTTATCACTATAACAATGTGAGCATATATACCGTTAACCTTTGTTATTTACAGATTTGTTATAACGGTCAAATGCTGCTAGTATTTTGGGCACACTGCCTACTGCCCCGAAATAGCATTTATTTCGATTTTAATATGTCCATACCATTCATTTATCAAATGATTTTAAGCAATTTTAATGCGGTAAAATAAAATAAACAAATATTAATAATACAAAAAAGTCTAGAGTCTACTAGTATAATTTTACAAGGCTATGAATAATTTCATGATTATTAGGAAGTTTGCTTGTACGAGACAAATACGTTACATCAACAATCAGCTGGTATATAGAAGTGACGCCAATGAGCCTTTTAACCAATACGAACATACATAAGTAGACCCCTATAATTGTAAATAATGAAGTTTCAGTCCCGATTCAGCTGTTCACATTAATCGGTCGAGAACCACGGTAGAACGTGAACACTGATAAAATACATCGAGCGACTGCAAGTTTGGGTTTACAAATATGAAGTCTAAACAAAAGATAAAAAAGTAAGTTTTAGCTAAGCGACATTTTAATTTATTTTACATATTTATTTACTTATGTGAATATTTCTATATAATACATGTATGTATAATTTTTATTTCCTAGTATAATATATTCATTATCTATAACAGCGATGCGAATTATTTTTTTACAGGATTACTAGCTGACCCGACAAACTTTGTTTTGTATTATAAATTATACTTAGTGAATACTTTGGTTGTATTAAAAAATGAGAGGATGAAGGTAGGAGGCTAAAAATGTAGAATTGTTTATATCTTTTAATGCAACACCATAAAAAATAAGATTTTTTTTTGGCTAAAATATAAAAAAAAATGTTTGGGGTGCTCTACACTTATCAGTTAGGAGTACACCTACAATGAGCTTGAGCTTTCGGTGAAGGAAAACATCGTGAGGAAACCATAGCATGGTGGTAGGGCTTTTTCTGATGCCCGCCTGGCTAGCTACCACCCTCTAGTTGTGAACCTGCCGCCAAATACCAATAGGTGTGTTCCGGCAGCAGCACTTGAGAGCCAGTTGCTCCACAGGTTTAGCGTGTCTACCAACTTGGGCCGTATCGTCACTTAAGATCAGGTGAGATTATGGCCATAACGCTAAACTTTAAATATAAAAAAAAAAAAAAAAAAAAAAATGAAAAATTGATTACCTCTGATTTTCAGACCTACTGAATATACATATAAAATTTCATAAAAATCGGTCAAGCCGTTTCAGAGGAGTATGGAAAAACACTGTGACACGAGAATTTTATATACAGGATTATATTTGTCGCTATGTATAGCAAGTTAGTTTTGCTTCTAAAATGTATCTTTTTTACAGGAAAGAAGAAAAGGATATACCGAATGTTGTTTCTTACCTTCAAATTGTAAGTGCAAATTTTAAGTTTTACCTTCAAACCTTCAATTGCTTCTACAGCTGGTCGCATTTGTTTTTTAATAGTTCGTAGATTTAGCGTTATTGTCACAATATCATAAATGATGATGAGGCCCAAGATGATAGGCAAACGAAGCCTAATGGAAGGACTGGTTCTCAAGTGCAACTGCCGAAACATAATTATAGTAATTTGCCAACAGATTTTTAAACTAGAATAATATAGTAATTAATGCATGGATTATTGTGTTATTAGGTTTTTTTTTTATCAATTTTACTCTTGTTTTCTCTATACTACGATAGATTTTATTTCTTATACTTTGTATCTGAATTAGATTCGTTCATAAATGTTCATAGTTTAAGCAAGTATGTATATTTATTAACATACGCAATGCCTCTCCTTCAACCCGTTATTGGAGCAATTTACATCATTATGTTATTAAATCGTAGGTATATTTTAACACCAGCTTTTATTATATATTTTATTACAATCCATAATACATAATACGTAACAGAAATTATGTCTATAATAGTACATTAAGTCGACAACATATATAACGATTTTATGTAACGTATACAAAGGGTTTTCAATAAACAGGTTTTTATACATAATGCGTGCAAAGTCGCGTGCTTATATTGTTGTGTAAAACAGTAGCCGTGTACTAATCGGAGAGCGTATTATAAACATCCAAAAAGTTATTTAAAATTGTCAGGTTATCTGATTGAACTTTATTAATTGTGAAATATTATGATATGTTTAGATACCAGGGACAGTATTCGCAACCTTTACATTTGATAGAGACCAATACCGTTATGTAACCATAATATTGCAGGATGATTTTTCTAATGCTAAAGCTACTAAAGCCTTTTAAAGCGATGATAGCTCAGTGGTAGTGTTTACGACTTCGCGTCAAGGACGTGAGTTCGAATCCAAGCATCTACAATGAGCTTGAGCTTTCGGCGAAGGAAAACATCCTGAGGAAACCATAGCATGGTGGTAGGTTTTTTTCTAATGTCGGCCTGGCTAGCTACCACCCTCTAGTTGTAAACCTGCCGCTAAATACCAATAGGTGTGTTCCGGCAGCTGCACTTGAGAGCCAGTTCCACCACAGGTTTAGCGTGTCTAACAACTTGGGCAGTATCGTCACTTAAGATCATATGAGAAAAATTTGTCACGAAGCACCTCTATGTATAATACGTTCCGATAGCTACACTTAATCGCCAGTATTCTCACTAGGCTAAACAAGTCTTCCCGCCATAGACTAGAAGAAGTGCGGAAGCTGTCTCTGGTCTCTGCCAACACGGGAGTTTCAAAAGTCACTGTAATGCGTTTGGAGAGTAGTGTTAGTGATTAGCTCCCGATGAATCACCACATGACCCTCACGCTTTTGGCCTGAGCCCGGGTAGTACGTTGCGATGAGGAAGTCCGTAATCAATAGGAATCTGAACAGCACGTTAATAAAAAAGGCTAAAAAACGTCACATCTTGGACAACATTGTTAAGAAATTAACTAAAATATCCGAGTATGATGACATATGTACATAGAAACGATGCTTCAATATATATATACCAGACACATACAACTCAACACTATAATAGTATATCTTTATATATTTCATATAAATAGAATATTATCTAAAGTCCAAAAAACAAAATTAACTATGTAGTATGAGTAGTTGAATTGTTAAATCCATTAATGTCTTTCTGCTGTGCCGCCTAAGTTCGTGCGTAAATTAAGAACAATTTATGATCTCGTTTTAATTAACTAGTTTAAACATGCCAATCTTGTATTAACAAACTGTCTAGTGATTAACTTGCATGTTTCGAATGTTTGTGTTTTTTAGTTAAACAAAAAAAGGTCAAAGTAAAACCGTTCATAAAATACGTCACACAAATTTTTACTTCGTTAGATCCCTGCACCCCTTTCGTCACATTATGTCACATTTGTAGCTAGCGGTAGGTCAAAAATATTATCTCACAAATGATTGCACAAAGTACCTGATATATGGCAATTAATAGTAGCACACAAAATTCATTATTTTAAATAAATTATTGCTTGCAATAATAAAATTTAAATTAATAAATAAATATCTGTAATAATATGTAAAGTTTACAAAATTGCTATCTGAGCTCCCAACGTCACGTTTTCGTATACGCCATAATAACTCGAACTCTATGCCATCTATGATATTATAGATTAGCTATGAACTATCATCTCGATGAAAGTAATATATTACATGATTTTTTTATCATTCAACTCGTTTAAGAAGTGACACAATCATTAACAGATTACACTAACTACAAAAGATTTTATATATAAAAATAAAGTATTTCATAAGGTTAAAACGCAACCCCTATAGAATCAGTTGCTATGTGTATATCTGTCTATACCATTAAAATGTCCTTATTCTTGAAAACGGCTTTAACTATAAATCAATTATTATCTTAAAACTAAAGGAAAGAACAGAAGTTAAAAAAGCAGACATATTGGAATCAAATTTAAGGCAGTGCCAAGGAAAAAAGTTTGTAGAGATTTGTTATCCAAGAAGATTGATATTGCGATGAATATAATAATTGAATAAATTAACTTATACATATTATTATATATAAACAGTTTCGTTATGGGACGTGCGTAGAGCTGACGGCAACAATATTTGGTATCCTATTCGGCTTAATCAGCGGCAGCGGCGTCGCTTACAATTTAGTACAAATCGGCGAACTAAATACAGCGTTCATTGAAAGGACAAAGTATCAAGACCGATTATCCAGCTATCTACCGTTGACTGAAACATTCGGCGGCGGAAGACGTCTGTAAGTACTTTTTATAATTATATTTGAATTACAATTTTCTCCTGATTTTAAATTTCCATATATTTCAACAAACATACCTACTGATTCCTACAGATACCTAATCCACAAACAGATATCCATTCAGAGGATAGTAGCAAAATGCTCTATTAAAATACAAAATGTCTCATCACTATATTATCTTTCACTGAAAATTAAGCTCTTTACATGATTCAATTGAAATCGATCATTATGGCACTGCTGAGTCATAATTATAGAAGGAACTAGAGTACGTTAAGCAATTATAATTATTATTTAAAAATTACAGTAATCCTAGATCACGTTCTGAATTTTAATAACTAACAATGGATTTTCTAAAAAGTTTTTTCGCATCTGATATTATAAAAGTGCTTTCATTTAAAATATAAGTAGTATTGGGATGAACTGATTATGACTAACAATATAAGCTATGATTGAATTTGAATTTGTGTATATTTGAATGGATATTTTGTATATATAAAATAACTAAATTCTATAGCCGTTTGATCGATCACCAGGTAATAAAATTATATCATGATACCATGTATATATTTTTACATGGATAACAAATAGCGCTCCGAAAGTGACACACTGATTTTGTCTCAGTTGGCACACTCAAACCTCAGTATCGCGCCGGCGTTCAAGGAAGTATGTTGTGTACCGATTGATATATCAAGATTACTATTTTCATCGACAATTCGATATTTTTATTAAATAAAACATATCCACGTGTATTTTTTCCGTTACAGAAAGAAATGTTTATACTTTAGATGATGCGTATTAATATAATATACATGTCTCTTTTTCGCGCCCAGTATAAAGAACAAACTGTCCTACTTCGCCGTTCATTGTAATATGTACGCATCAGCTCACTTGTTTTGGCCGAATATTACGAAGGTGAATGCTACTTCTGAATGCGATGGATGTACTGGAGTTAATAATAAATTAACAGTGCTGGATAACGCCTAGCGGTGGAGAGAGCATAATAGTTTTTTTTCCTGGTTATAACTGTGTACTACAGATGATAGAGTGATTCTATAGATTGATACCATACAGACAGCTGTTACATTTATCAATCAAATTCTTATATAAAGTGAGTCATTTAAATCGACACCGTCTGGCATCGAACAAATTGCGTGAACTCCTCAGAGACATGCGCATATGTATTAATATATTTACACATATTTATTCCGATAGACGCAATGCATTTTGAGAGTACTACTTTTTTCTATCAATGATTCACTAATTTACAATATCAGTATGTAGTAGAATGGAAACCATTTTATTTCAAACATACGTATTCTATTCTTTTCATTCTAGAATGAAATACGGCCATAGTTTATACAGCTGTTTTTTTTATTGGATCGAAGTTCTTTATCACACTGTTCGGATGGAAGCTAGAAAAATTAAAATGTAAGATTTTGCCGTCATGGCCATTTCTTTGGTCTTTTCTATATTGCACTATATTTCTATAGTGTAGCATGTCTAGATGGTTATCCATAGCGATACGCGCTATTGACCGTGCCCAGTCATACGTGCGCGCTTATTGGTTTAAAACAGCCAATAAGTTCTGAAAGGCTGTTGAGGTATAGTTTGTACAAGTCAAACGCGTCAACTGTTTCGCGTATTATAGGTATTATAGGTATTATAATAAATTAGATGAATCGAGTAATGTACAATAAAACGTTTATTTTCAGAACTAGGAAAAATATATTAATAATGAATATCCTACCATTCCTTCAATTTATTAATAATCCCTGCGCTTCCTTTAATTGGTCTCCGACACCAGTAATTCG
Organism: Actias luna; assembly: GCA_039707435.1. NCBI lineage: Eukaryota > Metazoa > Arthropoda > Insecta > Lepidoptera > Saturniidae > Actias > Actias luna. The sequence continues at coordinate 16,706,829 of JAZHAC010000001.1, read as the reverse complement.
TTTGTTTGTATTTGTTTATCAATAATATAATACGTCTATCAGGAATAATATACTACATATGGAAATTCGTTCCAACAGAGTGTTCCATGACACACACGAATTTCATTTTTTAATATGCTTAACAGAGTAATATTTTATCATAATTAATATTAAAAATTACCGATAAGTATAAAACGGTTTCAGTTTATAGTAGTTGACGAATAAATAGATTAACGTGGTATCGGAACGTGGTAAATGGCGAAGAAAATCATAAAACTAGAAGAATGTTAAGTATGAAGGTGAGCATTGTAGGAGTAATGAAAGGTCAAAGAAGGTATGCTTAAGATAACAGCTAATACAGGAGAGTGAAAGAGGAAATCGTTTGGTACTAACATTATATGTAAAGTACAAAGTTAAAGATGAACACAGATATTTTACCGCAGAAAACGATTTATAGTCAAATAAAACTCCTACTTCAACAGAACTATCAAATAAAAGGTTTACTAAACGTAATAAACATTCTTAAGGTTCGGTTTATGTTTTCTTTATAGCATTACCCACTAAAATTACGCAGGTTAGCAACGGCACATGATAATAATTAGTTAATTAAACGTATACTACCTACAGGTCTATACAAACAGGGCAACATTCGCGCATATAAAATTTACGGGTACATTACTAACAAACATATTTTATGGGAATAAGTTAGTGAGTGAGTAACAAACGCTTCACTAATCTAATCGCTTGATTACAAAAAATGTTGTACATATGTATTTATATAAAATAAATACATAAATAATTAATAGCAATGTTCGTCAAGACAAAGTCTGCTCTATACATAAATCAGATACGGACCAAGGCTGCTATCACTCCATGATATATTCCAAATGAATTGCAACTGATAACAAATAGATGCGACATTGAGAGACGTCATCAAAATTAATTACATTAATAAATATACCTTTTTTGCGCAGGGTAAATGCTTCGTATCAAGAGAATATGAATGCTTTGATCGAAGACGGGAAGGCCATAGCAATAGGAATGTTCATCAGTATAGGGTTGTCACTCTTGTTCTGTATGCTGTCCGTCGGCCTCATCAACTGGAGTGCTTTGAAACAGGTATTTAATATTACGTTACTAATCAATACGTAATCTTTATTAATATTATAATGCGGAAAAACTTGTTTGTTTGTTTGAACGTGCAAATCTTAGAAACTACTGGTCAGATGTCTTAATTTTATTTCGTATTTAATAGAACAAGCACTGAGGAAGGCTTAAGGCTATGTAATATCACTTTACCATTAACAGGAGCAAAGCTGTATTGAAAAAAGTTACAAAAACGGGCACAAGTTATTTAATAATATTTGCTTCAACGGAACGAAGTCGCGGGCACAGCTAGTCTAAATACATTATAGCTTGGATAAATATATAAAAAGATATCTTATAAATAATCGTTTGACGAGAATGTAACCGAATATATAACAAATTTGGAAAATATTGAAACATGTCAAAGCTTTGCTCGCAATGAAGATACTGCTAAACACAGCGAAGCAATTATTGCACTTTTATTTAAGCCTTAAAGGCATGTATAATAAAATACACTAAAACACGATTCGGAAAATAGTAATCAAGGGTTAGTAATCACATATTTAATACAATTCGTATTAAATCAACTTTCAAATCTTTTTATTTATCTGTCATAACAAATTTAAAAGTTATAGTAAAGAATTACACGCTCTGATTAGGAGGTAAAACGCTTAGATAAGTCATCGATACATTTTTTGTTTTACCTTACACTAACGATTGTGATACTTGGCTAGGGTAGTTGAGTATAACTTGACGTAGCGTGAAAGCTGTCTCTGGTCTCTGATAAAACTTTGAGTGTCAAAATGGTATCGTTTAAAGAGTATTTCACTAACCCTCCTCTTGTCACAAACCTCCCGCCCCTCTCACGCTGCTCCCAACGCCATTGTAACCTTCTCTCGCTTTGGTCTGAGCCCGGTAGCGAAATATGTAGTAGTAGAGTAGTGTGTTTAGGCATTACGAGAAAGTGTACGTAATTGAATTATTTCATCATGTAAACAAGAAAATAAAAAGGGGAAGTGTTACAAATTTGCCGCGAAACGTGAGTCGATAAAAATTTAGCACGATTCGTAACTTTTGTTATTGTTATAATAATCATCATCTTTCAATATTCATATCCATTACTTTTCTCAACACCACAAATAAAACAAAAGAATCAAAGAAAGTATTCAATTCAAATGATTTGGATGATTTTTATGTTTCTATATAATAATAATATATCACATAAGTATATCACAGATGGCTGTAAATAAAATCAAAACACCACCGAGACATAATTAATACTTGAGAAATAAACAAAAGCAATTGCCTTAAATTGATGACCTTACTACCGATTGAGTTGATGAGCTTCATTCACTCTCGAAAGAAAAATGATAAATGTGACCTTCAATTACCCGTTATGAAAAAGTTATAGACGACCATTACCTATATAACGCCTCTCAATGCTGTAGTTTATATCTCAAATAGTATTTTTGGAGAAAATTTATACTTTTACATCTGTTTGGTCGCTCGTCTGTATTTTTAACTCAGCTTCCAATTTTCTTAATATATTCGTTAACGCGAATGTTTAAAACAGTATGCTCTGAAAAAGTAAAACGTCTTCCTAATTTACAGAACTGTAAATGTAGTAGGGATATAAGTAGCAAAATATAAAAATATAAAAATATAGCCTTATAGATAAAGCTACAAGAATTTCCGAATAAAACATTTTATTGCTGTATGAAATTTTGTTTATAATATCAAATATTATAATTTATTTCTTCTTATAGGCTCGGCATAAGCAGCTTTTATCGAATGTTTCACTATGATATAAGTTCAATTAACATAAATAATAAATATACTCATTATTATAAAGCGAGCATAGAATATTTTATAAAAACGTTATCACAATTAAAGAATTGGTTTAGGAATATACAGGCGACAAAGAATTATTTCATTTTATTTATATAGACATAATAAAAAACAAATTGAACTTGTAATGCTAGTGAAATAACCACTCATTATGTTTTAACTTCAATTATTTTTTATTTACTAATTAAACTAGAAAACACATATTTTATGCTATGTCTTTAATAACCCAATATAATAATAAGAGTAAAAATAGAAATTTAGAAAACTTGTATTTTATAAATATATATTAGCATTATTTTTATGAATACGCTTATCTTAAATGTAAATGTCATGATTGTAGACAACATATTTAGTTACTTTGTATTCATATAATAATGATAAGATGTATGTTTCCTATATATATTATACCTGTTATTGTTCTGTTGGTATTCCGTGAGTGTAAATCTCACAGAATGCCGGGACATTGCAATGTAGGAGAAAATTATGGCGAGACTAAGGTTATGACAGTATATTTTCTAGGGTAATTTTATAGATGACTATTTTATTGGCCGTGTACGATAATCTGACACTCGTGTGCTAATGATATCCGACATATTATTACGATTTAGGATTTGAAGTAATTTTCTTCAAACGTTTGTTCATAATTCAACAAAAAGTCTTCAATAAAAACACAATCTAACATCATGCCATATTTATTGTTTTAGATTACCAGAATACGTCTTCTGTTCTTGAGATCCGTGCTCCGTCAAGACATGTCGTGGTTTGATACGGATTCAGAATTTAACTTAGCTGCAAAAATGTCTGAGTGAGTGAATTTGAATAATACCTTGTTCTACTCTTTCCAGGTTAGAATAATTCCAACACAGCGTCGTCTATCGTGTCCAGAAATAGTGTCACTTATCAGGATAAAACTATCCTATCTCTCAAGTTGAACCATACGATGCACATATCGAAAATTAATTAAAATCGATTTCATGATGACACGGGAATTTTATTTATAAGGACATTATATATATATATATATATATATATATATATATATATATATATATATATATATATATATATATATATATATATATTGTAATAAAAACAGCACTCCCACTAAGGATCAACTTCTATATCGGTAATTAATATAAATTTTTATAGAATCCGGTATTCCTCGATCATATAATGAAGAATACGATACAATAGATATATTTCGATATACAAGAAATGTATTTGAAAACAGAATTATAAAATTTCATCGCGGAAATATATAAATTAATTATTTACATGTTTTAGACTGTATTAATCGAGTCTTCACACTCAACATTCGTTCAAACATAAAAAAACACACACACATGAACATGTACATAAGCGTCAGGATAAGTGATAACAGGATAAACAGCGCCCTTTCTCACTCATATTAATATCACAATTATATACCACTATAAAGTAATTGTGAAACCCTGGTTTGGCTTTGATTGTTAAATTATAGGTATATAATATTCTATATCATTATGTATACTGTTCGGTCTCCTAATAATAAATAAATAAATTAAAATACAGGTAGACTTATAACGAAACCGTGGAGCACTAGTCAGTTCTAAAAAAAAGGATAAAACCCCACAAACTCAGTACTCTGGCAGTCATTTAAATCGATAGACAAAATGTGTAGCAAATAAGTATTCTCATTGGAATGAATCCTTATTGATATTATAAATGAGAAAGTGAGTTTGTTATGATTTCACGCCTTAACCGCTGAATCGATTATGATAAATTTTAGTATAAAGATAGATGGAAACCTGGAGACGGTGTTAGGCTACTTTTTTCGCAAAAAAAACTTATTGGAAATGGAGTAAACTGTGGAATAAACTCTGTATGGAACTTTTTATTGCGTCATACGATTTGTTTGCAAAAATCAATATTAACGCGAACGAAGCTGCGGGTAAAAGCTAGTATATAATAAAATGCGGAAGAAATTACCATCAGAAAATGTAGGTTTCCCAATAGTCCTCATACAATTATGAAAACACTGATATAGTTGTATGACAATCCTTTTTATGAAATAGTAGCTGTGCCTGCGACTTCGTCCGGATAGAACTGAAAATTATTTAAATAATTAATAGCCAGCGTTACTTAGGGATAGTATAGCATTCTAATGAATATAGAATTTTTAAAATCGGTCCTGTAATTTTTAAGTTAATTCGTTACAAAAAAAATACAAATCTTTCCTCTTAATAATAGTAGTATAGACTATTTTAATATATAATTATTAAATGTTATTCAATAATTTGTTCCAGTTTTTGTATTTTGTTTTCAATACAGCTTTGGTCCTATTGGTAGTAGCGTGATATTAATATCCGAAGCAAAACAGAAATGTAATTTGAACAACAATTAAACTATTTGCTGTATAATCGGACTCACTATTTATGTAAATATAAAATATAATGATGTTATAATTATAAATATAAGTATAAGACTAATATGCCTAAAGAATATTTTCGATAACCTTTAAAACAAAAAACTTTGCCTTTTGTAGCGACGATGGCTTAGGTGGTATATGGACATCGGGTCTATGGATTTGAGTTTGAATTCCTGTAGCGAGTTTAAGCTTCCGGTGGAGAAGAGAAAAACATTTCAATGAAACCATAGCATGGTGGTAAGGCTTTTTATAATGCCTGCCTGGCTAGCTACATCCCTCAAGTTGAAAATCTGCGACTAAATATTCTTGCGAGCCAGTCCCCCCGCTAGGGTGAGCGTGTTGTACATCTTGGACCACATCGTCATTTAACATCAGGTGAGATTGTGGAAGACAGAGGCAATTCATTTTTGTATTTATGGATTCATAATAGATTTAAATATTAATCTATTAATATAGTAATATAGTAATAATTTTAATGATATGTATGTATTGTTTTTTACCAGAAATCTAATGAGTATCAAGGATGGAATGGGAGAGAAGTTGGCGGTGGTGTCAAATCTTGTCGGCACATCGATCATTTGTTTGTGCACGGCTTTCCCTCTTGGCTGGGAGCTAACATTAGCTTGTGCCGCTGTTATGCCGTTATCTATTGCAGCTGCCGTCGCATTATCCAATGTTAGTATGATTATATAATTAATAGCTTCTTTTTTTTTCGTAGGATAATGTATTCCCTGCCTTCTGGGCTTAGAGGGACATATGAGATTAACCCCGCACTAAGCGCAAAGAGTGCCTACAAAATTCTTAGGACCGCTTCGAGTACGTATGTACCCAGGTCATCGGGAATACGTGAGCAAAGGCCACTACCCTGATCCTGAGCTGGGCCCCCGGAACATGTTTGTGCGAGGGGGCCTGCGTCTCTTGGGGACGCATACCTTCTCCACCGCCACCATCTGGAACAATGGTTTTCTCCTCGGGTTCTCCTGTAGGTCTATGGAAGGGTCGGTATTAAGACGCCCTAAAGTCAGCATGGCCACCTCTGCTCCCACTTCCGCGCCCAGTTCTTCCTTGTCAGATTACGGGCGCATCACTCGATTGCTCTCGCGCTCTCTTCGCCTCTTTGCAGGAGCACCGCCTCATAGAAGGTGATAGTTGCATAGTCCCATGGCACAGGGTCACTTCTACCATGGCCTGTAGAACTCATGGCAGAGAGAGATTATATCCGAGACCTGTATAACCGAGTTTATCCTAGTATTTATTCCAAATTGTGATTAATCCAAAAATATATTTAGATACGAATTTCATATTAATGAAAATTAAAAATATTACGACGTTACATACGTATGAACTATTATGTAAATAAAAATAAAAACACTAATATTATTAATAATTTTATTAAAAAACTACATTTTAACAAGAAATGTAACTATAAAGGTGAATTTAATAAACAAGAATCCGACTAAATACAAAAGTTCATCTAAATCGTTAGAACCGTTTCCGAGATACGCGTAATATATATACACAATTGCTCACTTGATAGTATTAGATATAGTATTACAAAATGTAGTGATAACAATAATATCACATTATATATGCAAAACCTATTCATCTGAATAGCTTTATTTAGTGCTTCTATGCAGAAATGTTTAAGTCATTCCGTTATCAAATCTTACACTACGTTTCTTCAAGATTGGCTACCATTTTTTTTAAATAATGGTATGTTTTTATTTTTATTTTTTCTAACGTGGTGAAATGCAATTACGCATTCCCTCAGCCAGAGGAGCCAATATGTAGTAATCGCCCAGCGCTAACCATAGGAAGCATCCCCTAAAACCGCACGGCCAACTGTCACCTTCCTGAGGTGACGTAGGGTGGATCTAGCAATCACCGCGTTACCCCGGTAATAGGATCGGCTTGATGTTAAGCCGGGCTCTTCTGGGTATCCTGGTGAGCTGCCATGACAGACGGCTGGACTAATGCCATGGAATACGGGTCCAAGGGCCCGTCCCCCTCAGTCTGACTTGAAGCGGTGGAAGAGCACACCATGTCAGCCTATATACGCAATTTCTCTTAAATTAACTATAAATAAACTTATAAACACAATTAAAGAACACCAAGTAACAACCAAATTCATTGTGAATCACACAAATAAATACCCTACGTGGCACTTGGACCTACTGCATTATGGTGCGGCTGTTGCAGCGAGGCAAATGCTTCAACCATTGTGCCAACCTTACATATACCTGGCTTGAAACAGTATCTTTATTTACATAGATCAAAGCTCCTAGCCAAGTTGTCTATGACTAGATTCGGTTTCGTAAAAAGCAATCAAATAAAGTTTGGAATGACATTTTTGTTTAGAATATCGACGGCATATCTCAAAATTAAATTCCATGATCAGAGCGCCTTAAAAACTTCAAAATTCACATACATTGGATACAAAACATATATTTTTATTTCACAGTTCAAAGTAAAGACGCAATGTTTTTAAAATGCTCTGATTACGTGATTTTGTTTTGGGATATGTAGCTGATATTGAAAACAAGATGCAAATGCAGAAAAAGATAAATTTTAATGAAACGGGGCTTTAGGCTATATCTAACTGGGCCATGACCATTATGCACATAATTAAAGGTAATATTTTCTGTAAATTATACATAGTGATTTTCCTTTATCTTGATAAATCGAGCTAGGTTATTAGGAGAAAGTCATATTATTAATGTATTGTCGGTGCAATTTTTTTAATCAATCAGGCATAATTAAGTTCCTAAAAATTACGTATAAATATGCAGTTTCATAGATTCACCCAATTGTGGCTAGTGTTAACTTGATAAAAGGGTCTATTCAGTTACATATTAATTAAAATAATTCACAGTACCAAACGAAGTCGTCAATGCAAGAAATGCAGGCATACAGTCAAGCGGGGAAGCAAGCTGAAGAAGTTTTTAAATCTGTCAAAACCGTTATATCATTTGGTGGCGAAAACAAAGAACTAGAGAGGTACCCTTGTTACGTATTAATACTGTGTCATCATTATCTCAGTCGAAAAGCGTCCACTACTGGGCATAAGTCTCTTCTAATAGTGGTCAAAGTGATAGGTTCATAGTACGCTGCTTCAATTCAACCAGTCCTCGTGACCTTAAAAATGTTGAATATGTTCGTAAACCTTGTAATCGCTTGTGATAAAGTTTTGAACAGCTCTTCGTATGCCTGAGAAAGAGGGTTCCTAGAGAACCATTTTTCTTTTAGGGGCGCAGCGCATGCACGTAGGTAGCACTTTATATAAATCCATAAACTAAGTTTATAAATAACTCAATAATGATTAGCTAGAAATTCGTAGAAAAAAAATTGTTCAAATTGCTCAAAAAAGATTTTCCACTTGAGACAATACAGACGAACATTAGAAAATAGCTTACCTTCTTTATTTATTATTGTAGATATGGAAGCGGAAATGACTTGTAGCTAACATATTGACCGTATCTACTCAAAAGACAGTTTAAAATTTACAATATAAGATTTTTGTTATTTTCAGGTACCGACGCTTGCTCGAACCTGCAGAAGAATATGGTCGAAAACGCGGTCTTTACACGGGTCTGGGGAACGGGTTTAATTGGGTCTTAACTTATTCTTTAAACGCTATAGGACTTACTTATGGCGCTCGACTTGCACTCAGCGATTTGGACAAACATGCCGATGATCGACAATACACCGTCGGAGAAGTTTTTAGTGTAAGTATAATGTTCCAGTAACTACTGTAATACTGAACGGTATGCAATAATGAAAAGATGATACCATGATAGATGATATGATTGCTGTATTTATTTATAATTTAGTGTACGCGCTTTACTATTAGCGGTCGAGGTAAGAGTCCCAGTATTCAATGAAGAGTTTCGGAACGTCAATTCCAAATATGTTCTATTGTTCGAATTCAAATGCTACTTTTCTATTTATATTAGCTCAATATGAAAGGAGTTTGCAATAGTGACGATGAAGACACCAGAAGTAGAACAAGTTTTATTATAAAATGAACAATTATAAATTATAGTAACAAAGGCAAGGTGATTTTGTTATTAATGACTTAATTACAAGCGTAAACATAATGGCGACTGTGACACGACCTGCATTCATTAGGTTTTGATCCGATCCAAGCGCAATAGTACTCCAAATCGGATTGATATTCTCAAGAAAACACCAGTTTTCACACCTTTCCTACGTTTTTACATTTTCTTAAATTTCTTTCATGCAATCTATCTGTACAAAAAAGGATCCACCAAGTCTATGCTGACTGTTTCAGCAGTTCCAAGTAAAAATACGTGAATTGGCTGTTGCTGCGCAACGAACTGTTGCTGTTGCCTACCACTGCTTCAAGTGGCTAATAACAAGACAATTCTATTCGTGCTTCGGACTATGACCTTCGCTGATCACGTACTGGAACACTGCATATTTACAACTTGAACTGCCTTGCAATTGGAACGCTATTTTATCGGAGTTTGAAGCTTGCCAAGCTATCATCTCGTCCCAAAGGCTTCACGCAAACGAAGTAAGCGAATTAATGTCATTAGGATGGTTCACAATCGAACGATGGCAGTTTTATCCTTGGCAGTTTAATATTTTCAATAGGATCAATACAGGATCATGACTTCGTTTTGCGTTCTCTATTAATTGTTGAATTAAATAAATAAGAGAGATAATTTGACCTTCTATTAAGTCACGAAACGATAAGTGTTTCTCTAAGTTGTCACACACATCTTCAATATTGGATTGAAGCTTATCAAACAATGATACACTTGCTTAAACGTAATGTTAAAATATTCAATTTGCTATCTCTTATTTGACTGAGCTCAAGTAAATGTATTGAATCAATGAGAAATTTTCGATTTTGATAAGATGACAAAGTTTATGCTATTTCAACAGTTACAAATGTAAATACGTGATTGGGTTGTCGCCGCACAACGAACTGTTCCTGTTGCCTACCACTGCTTCAAGTGCCTAATAACAGAATAGTCTATTCGTGCTTCGGACTATAACCTAAGACTGATCGTGTACTGGAACACGCCATAAACGGCTTAATTTTTCTATTTCCCACTGCATTTAAGTTTGATAACAATGACCAGTAATAGTCATGATATGCAAATTAAACTAGATTTAACTAAACTTTGCGAAAACACTGTACACTAAAAGATCATGTTATCAAAATGAAAATTTCTCATTGAATCAATACATTTACTTGAGCTCAGTCAAATAAGAGATAGCAAATTGAATATATTAACATTACGTTTAAGCAAGTGTATCTTCATTGTTTGATAATCTTCAATCCAATATTGAAGATGTGTGTGACAACTTAGAGAAACACTTATCGTTTCGTGACTTAATAGAAGGTCAAATTATCTGTCTTATTTCTTTAATTCAACAATTAATAGAGAACGCAAAACGAAGTCATGATCCTGTAGTGACCCTATTGAAAATATTAAACTGCCAAGGATAAAACTGCCATCGTTCGATTGTGAACCATCCTAATGACATTAATCCGCTTACTTCGTTTGCGTCAAGCCTTTGGGACGAGATCATAGCTTGGCAAGCTTCAAACTCCGATAAAATAGCGTTCCAATTGTAAGGCAGTTCAAGTTGTAAATATGCAGTGTTCCAGTACGCGATCAGCGTAGATCATAGTCCGAAGCATGAATAGAATTGTCTTGTTATTAGCCACTTGAAGCAGTGGTAGGCAACAGCAACAGTTTGTTGCGCAGCAACAGCCAATTCACGTATTTTTACTTGGAATTGCTGAAACAGTCAGCATAGACTTGGTGAATCCTTATTTGTACAGATAGATTGCCTGAAAGAAATTTAAGAAAATGTAAAAACGTAGGAAAGGTGTGAAAACTGGTGTTTTCTTGAGAATATCAATCCGATTTGGAGTACTATTCCGCTTGGATCGGATCAAAACCTAATGAATGCAGGTCGTGTCACGGTCGCCATTATGTTTACGCTTGTAATTAAGTTATTAATAACAAAATCACCTTGCCTTTGTTACTATAATTTATAATTGTTCATTTTCTTATTACAATATAATTTTATGTCCTACATATTAAATATGTCGTTGACATATTATTTTCTTCTATATTTCATACCGGCCAGTATTACAGTAGTTGCTCGAGCAAGAATATACAGAAATCTGGATAATATAATTATATGGTAAGATACAACAGCATAAACATCTTATATTATACAACCTGTATGTTTTAATATTGCAATTAACACTCACGAAAAATACCTGTGTCATGTCCCAAACGACCAAAAATTGCAAATTATTTTAAGGTAAAATGTAATACGATAATTTCCCTGAGGTAAATAAATGTATGAGGCGCCATCATTTAATCTAAATGCCTTTTTAACGTTGAGTTATAATGTACGTGCTATATACGGAATTATATTATCAATAGTATTGGAAGGTATTAAAGGCGATGATAGAGGCTGTTTAGCTATAGTAAGGTAGGCCTAAGATGGTGATACAAAATCAACATGAAAAATTTAACGTCACGTAAAAAAAATAATTGGTGTGCCAACTTTACTTAGATGGGACAAGAACAAAATTTGATTTATTTGTCTTAAGTATTGTCAGACAAAATACCGAAATATAGAAAAATAATTATTTTATTAAACGTTACAGATGTTACAAAAGCAAAATGAAGGTTATGTACAGAATTATTTGTCGTAAGTAATGTCAGATACAATACATAAGTATAGAAAAATCACTAGTATTTAAAAAATGTTACTTCATATTGAAATATTATAGATTTGCGTTAATTCAAAATTTAAGTCAAATTTCAAAATCGGATTTCATAAACACATTTACATTTTCAGATTTTATTCTCAGTATACATGGCGACACAGTCTATAACATTCTGCGTTCCTAATGTGGAAATCTTCTCAGCGGCTCGCGGAGCTGCAGCCAGTATTTTTCACCTTATCGAAAGACAACCCAAGATAGATAGCTTGCAAGAAGACGGCAGAACCCCGCGCAGAGTGATAGGAGATATAATCCTCGATGACGTCCATTTCAGCTACCCATCTAGATTAGAAGTTAAGGTAATCGAATTTTATTTACTTAAATATTATCTTCTTTAGACTATTTATTATTCGTTAAACAATCAATTTTCGTCTTGTTATTCATTTTTTCAAATAATAAGTTCTGGCAGACCTTGTTTTTGTCTTTACCAATAACTCAACCGCCTATCGTGTTCAAGGATATTGTTACTTACCGGAATAAAAACTATTATATCTTTAATAAAGTTGAACCAAGTATAACCAAGCATAACGCATTTTGCATGGTTGTAGCGCTTTTTCTAATGCTCGCCTGGCTACCACCCTGATTCTTGCCGATAACACGTAAGAATAGCACAAAGAAACAATAGACGGTGCGATAAGGCGCAACGATCTGTTTCGACAACAATCAACGAGTGCTCATGGACACGTCCGTTCACGACCACGATTGAACTTGAAATGCTTACTAAATTTACATTTACTAAAATTTCATTTAAATTTGTTGGCCGTTTTCCGGTATAACCATTTCAAAAGTATTGACACGATAGGAATTTTAATTTTACTTATATAATTGTTAAATTACTTACATTGTTATACATACATTAATTTTGTTTTACTACAATATTTTACATTATTTTTACTACAAGAAACATATCAACATCTAGTCGATAACAAACATTTAGAGTTATTTATAATCTCTTATTAAAAATAGATAAAAATAAACATCAACTACTGTATACAAAGAAATATAATGAAATTTTCATTGAAATGGGGATGTATCGAAGTAAAACGCTATGTGGTTAAATATTATGTTTTCTTCATACATATACTTTACAATTGTGTAGAAGTATATTCTAAATACAGTTGCCGAATAAATTTTGTGCCAGATTGTATTTATTATATTATTCTTCCGTTCTTTATATCTTATGATTATGTGATGACAGCACTAATGTGGCATTAGTGGGTATAGGCTAATTAATATACGTATCTACCTCATACATTTATCATCGTGGAGGTACAAATTCAGTGCTCGCAGAGCTGACACAACAACTTCTTTGAACTATTATTGATTTTTAAACACTTTCCTGTGATTAATAAAATATGTATATATGCGAGAGATTGAACTGGTATTCCGTTTTAGGTTTTAAACGGCTTTTCGATTCATATTAAAGCCGGCGAGTGTGTAGCGCTCGTGGGTTCATCTGGCTGTGGGAAATCCACAATACTACAGTTATTGCAGAGACTGTACGATCCTATTTCTGGATCTGTCAAACTTGATGGTAAAGATTTGAAATGTCTCAATTTAGGTTGGCTGAGGTCTTCGTTAGGTGAGTTTATTGATTATTATAACACATGTATATGGTTTCGGTTGAAACAGTGTACAGTATATATACCTATATCGCTAGGAAGTATATAATGTGTATTGGATACGACCATTCTCATAATCCCGGAATAATAATTTATATTCAATATTTTACTAGGCTACGTTAAAGTTATAGCAAAGTTTTAGAACGAAACACTAAAAACAGTAAAAATTTTCGAGTCGTAGAATTTTATCGAGTTCCGTATGTATACACAGTGTAATAGATAAAATTGAAACTTCTTAATTTCCAAGATGACAATCCGTTATCATTCCGGTATTTTAGAAAGACGTAGTATCCAAATAAATTTAGTTCTCATTACAATTATGAAAAAAATAAATTATTACTTACATTAAATATTAGGTTTATTGCTAGTGCATTCAAACACAACGTTGACGAATATGTTATTCGTATCGTAAAATGACCCTAAATTTTCGGTTAATAAAACACGGTTTTAAGATGCGTGCCTGCCTTAAAATTCAAGTTAAGTTCCAAGTTGAGTTGAGAAACGGTTGCTGACAAAAAGCACACTTTAAAAAAATAATGAAGTTGGCGTTATGGCTATAATCTCGCCAGATGTTAGATGTTATGTGACTCAAGATGATGGACACGCTACGACCTGTGTAGGGAGAGCCTAGTAACTTTCAACTGCAACTGCCAGAACACACCTATAATTATCTGCAACTGGTTTTTTAGCTTAAGAATAATAGCTACTCAGGTAGGCTATAATAAATGCACTACCACCATGCTGTAGTCTCATCATAATATTTTCCATCATCAAAAGATCAAGCTCATGGATCAACGCATTCAAACTCACGCACATTGATGTAGCGTCCGTACACAGTACCAACTGAGCCATCATCGCTTCAGCTTTGACTTGTGACATATTTGATAATGATATTGATTATATTCAACATGTTTTAGAGATTATAGAGTCGATGTGTTTACTAATTAACATTTATAATGTAACAGGTGTCGTTGGTCAAGAGCCAGTTTTATTTAGGGGTACAATACATGATAATATTGCCATTGGCTGTCCGGAAGCTACACGGGAAGAAGTTCAAAGAGTAGCTGATATTGCCTACGCGCATGATTTCATCATTAATTTGCCAAATGTAAATATTCAATCATTTTTATAATTCAAGAACATCTATGGATTGTTTCTGTTGAAAGTTTAAAGCTGTTGTAAGAGGTTATCGCGAACGAGTATGCTATCGGCATTATAAGGAAAATAAATTTATATATAAGCTTTTATGAATAACACGATAAAGTGATACATGTAATATGGTAGTAGATACTGTATAATTAGACTAGAAAAACATCACGAGCGACACCAATTTACGTTCCGAAGTCAAGCAGCAAGTGCTATAAGTTTTCGGACCTTAAGAATGTCGAGTATTATCTTATTTAATAACAAACAAACTATACTTTGATTCAGTTTTGGCATTACCAAATGTAAAAAAAAAATATTAAAAATACCCGGAATAGGATCTGTAGGTAACAAAAATAATTATCCTGTTTGTGATTCGAATAGCGCTAAGCAGGACAGTAATTACAAGGTAACCACTTCAATCGCTATGCTAACCAATCAATTAAATATAGAACATATATAAAAATTTCCACCCAGCACTTATTCAGATGTCCAAGTATATCAATTACTTACAAAGTTCTGCGATTTATAAATGACTAACTGCGTTCGCGACTCCGTTCGAATGGATTTTTTTTTATGTTATCATGTACATTAAAGAAATATATATAGATATATATATATATATATATACACATACATACATATATGTATATATGTTATGTTTGCTATGTTTGTCAGGTCTAATGTAGTAATCTAATGGTAGAAAATTTTTGAAATCGGTCCAATAGTTCTTGAGTTTATTCGTTACAAACAAGTCTTTGCTCTTTATAATATTAGTATAGACTAGTATCAAATCAATTTGAAAATCATCTAGCTTATGCCCTGAGAAGGCGCTTCTGAACGTCAAAACCGGCGATAGCACCGGTTCGAAAAATAACCCAGTCATCGAAACGAATCGGCAAGACACTCGACCTGTGTATATCCTTTTTTTAGATGCATCTGTTTTCAATATTGTTTTAATGTGGGCATTCACAATAGTTATTAGCGGATACACAGGGGTGTTAATTCGAAACATTACCATCACCCACATATTGATCCGTCATATAATAGCCTTATATAGGCGAATATGTTGAGTCTAAATGTACAACTCTTAGTTCATATATTTTATCTTTTGGTATGCCTTATTTACCTACATTTATACTTTCCTTTGTTATGATATCTTTTAGGGTTATGACACGATGATAGGAGAACGCGGTGCATCGTTATCAGGAGGACAAAAACAACGTATTGCAATTGCGCGGTCACTGATGCGGGAACCGGCAGTTTTGCTCTTGGATGAGCCTACATCAGCACTTGACACACAATCAGAAAGACAAGTTCAAGCTGCGCTGGACAGAGCTAGCGTAGGACGTACAACTATCACGGTATCGCATAGGTAAGTTTTATGTGTCAATTCAAACCTACTAACCGAGTAGTTTTTTATTTACAATTTACAATAATCTGTATATATGAATATTATAAAACGGAAAAGTTTGTTTGTTTGTTTGAACGTGCTAATCTTAAGAACTGTTAGTCGGTATTCAAAAAATATTCCTGTATTTGATAGAGCACATACTGAAGAAGTTTTTAGACTATTTAACATTACGCATTATAAGAGTACAGCTGTATTGAAAAAGTTACGAGAAGGGGCAAAATTTATTAAATATTTTTCAGTTCCACGCGAACAAAGCCGCAGACAGAGCTAGCAATTCGTATACTTGAATGGTTTCTTTATGCTTTCGTAGTAAGCTTTTTGTTGTAAACGAGTGATTGATAAGAAACAACGCATAATAACTTTATTTACTCTGCCCTATCAGGATCAAGTTCAAGTTCAAGAGGGTTTATTTTCCGATTGCATTGGTTCAGCTGTTTGTGAGATAAACTCTAGCGAACTGAATCACTTTGTGAAAAAAAATCGCTAGAAGAAATATAATGAGCAGCAAACAGGCAGACAGCTCATCTGATGGTAAACGGTTACCGTCGCCTATAGACAGTTGCAACACCAGGGGTATTATTGCTATTTTGTTGACCTTGACGGAAATGGCTGTTTCTCATTCCCTATGCCGTAACACAAAGGCTCGTAGTGAACCTTTATTTTGCGGCAGTCTAAACCCAAGGGTGGTCGCAGTTGGGTAATAACTTTATCACCAAGCTGTGATGGATCAAGGATTACATGATTAACGGTCATAAACCAAATGTGGTTCAACAATCGCCAGAGCCCCGTCCGTTATTCGGCAAGATGCACCGCGTGCATGTGAGGTTGGCTTGGGTAACTCAGATGGTATTCGATACCTCCTACACTCCAAAAGCTGTTTATTTACTTTAATTTAAACCAATATTATGACACTTTTTGAAAACATCGTGAGGAAACAATAGAATGGGGGTAGGGCTTTTTCTAATGCCCGCCTAGCTAGCTACCACCCTCAAGTTGAAAATCTGCTACCAAAATCCAGTTCTGCCATAGATTTAACGTGTCTACCAACTTTCGTTAACGGGTCTCTTGTCACTTAGGATCAGGTAAGATAATGCCATAACGCTAAACCTATAATATATGTAAAAAAATGTTCCCCAAAGAAAAGGGCATTTATATTATATATAAAAGCGGAAATTTTTATAGTATATACGTTTAATTATACTAACTTAACTTTTATTTATTTAACAACTTTGATCCATTTCAGGCTATCTACTATTGTAAATACTGATCGCATAATTTGTATAGACCAAGGCGCTATAGTAGAACAAGGCACACATGACGAACTTATGAAGGCGCAAGGTATTGTTACTTTTTTAGAAATTAATAGACTATGTCAGTACTCTGAGTTTTTCTATTATTTCTTTTATGTCTTTACAAGAGCCATACTTTAAGCTACAAAAAAGATGTTAGCAGCAAGTTGTAAAGATTTGTATTTCAGTGAAGATATTATTTGAACATAGAGTGCTGGTTGTATCAAACTATCGTCACTTGGATTGACTACTTTTATGTACCCAATAATATACCACTAACAATCTCAGATGTATCACCTGAGAAAGTAAATCATCTTTATCTTGACAAAAATAACTCTCACTCTCTATTCTCTTCCCCCCCCTCTCCCCCCCCCCTTTCGCCTTGTCCCTCTCACTCTCTATTCATCTCTCCCTCTCTCTCTCTCTCATTGTTATTGTTTAAAGGAAGAAATGAAAACTTTTTTTCTGTTTACTAAAACAACATTTAATATTTCTTTATATTCAGGGTTCTACTATAAATTAGTAACAACAGGCAACGAAAATAATGAAACTGAGGAAATTAAGCCGCTAATTGAAGAAGCTGAAGATGATTTAGAAAGTAATGAACTCCTTGTGGCTCCTAGAATAGATGTGAAAAGAAGATCCAGTAGAAGAATTCATCGTCACCACTCGACAAAAAGAGGTAAGAGTTGGAAATTCATAAACTTTGCAGTTAGAAGAAGACATGGCTGGAGATATGATAGAGTAGAGTGGAAGAAGAAGACGTGTAGTACCGATCCTACCCAGGTAGGATAAGGAATACAAAAAAAATAAGGTATCTGATAACATGACTAAAAAGCTGTGTAATATTTCATCTATCTTATTGTTGTGCTAAAAAGTAGCATGTCGAAGATAAGATTGCTTGAGCGGGTCTGAAAACTCTGTAATTAGTATAATATATACAAAAATGATTAACATATTGTATGCAATAAAACAAAGCATTGTAAAACCGTTTTACCGATACTATGAAAGCAGATATAAGCTTTTCCTTTATTGAAAAGAAAAGTATTTATGTGTACGTTAAATTACCACGTTACGTCTAAAAATAATTATCCTCTGCCCTTATCGTTTGAGAGATTATTATATAGAAAGAAACACATTTAAGTGGGACCTAGTAATGTTATTAATAATATTTTGCAAAATATACTGACATAAATCTGTTTCATTTCTGTTCATGCGAGGACACTCAAGCTTAATAAGGTTATCACCAGTAACTTTTTCTTCCTACCATTATAAATCTACCAACCTAATGATTTTAGGTCTTGTATTTGTAATTGCAAAGGCGTATAATATATCTGTGTGAATATTTAAAATA
Organism: Actias luna; assembly: GCA_039707435.1. NCBI lineage: Eukaryota > Metazoa > Arthropoda > Insecta > Lepidoptera > Saturniidae > Actias > Actias luna. The sequence goes on along the minus strand of JAZHAC010000001.1, from coordinate 16,687,903 downwards.
CCCTTATTCATTTTATTACTTGATCGCTATTCTCTTATTAACTATAAGATCACCATGTATGTTAACTTTTTTTTAATGGCTCTATGCTCGGTTAGTGAAGACTAGACAAATCATAATAACAACGTATGATGGTCACTGCCACACTGACACTAGCCCTGCTCTCAATAAAAAACATTAAGTTACAGTCTTTTTAATGTTTTGGTGACCTAAATTGTTTAAGTGTATTCTACGTATAGCCAACGTGACAAATTATATACTAAAAACCGACAAGAGTTTGCACCGTACATTTTGATACAGTTCGTGTGTATCCGATTTCAGAATCTCACGACTGGATGACTCCTCGGGGCTCTATTTCTTCAGTAATGTCAACGGGCTTACAAAATTTCGTCTTCAATTCAGACTACGAATCTGAAGAAGAAATTGACGAAGAAGAAGTAAGTATGCCAATTAATTATTTTGACCATTCATAATGTATGCTAAAGCACAAGTAAATGAATATTTACTTGTATTTAAACCTGTCTATAACTTTTTTATTCGATTCATTTATTTGGCGAGGAATTGTTCAAACTTTCTAACACAATAAACACGATCTGAATTCAAACTCAGAAAGATAATTAGATGTTTTTATTCAAGTTATAACATTATTTATGACCTGCCTTTTTAAATTGAAATCACTTGAAGTAGTTTGAAAATTATTTGAATATTAAATATTGAATAATGGACGTGTTTATATTTTAATAAAATATGTATGTATTTTCCAGGAAGTAAAGAATCTTAGCAGTTGGCAAATCCTAAAATTAAATTCACCTGAATGGCCTTACATCACTGTGGGTTCTATAGCAGCGTTCATTCAAGGAGCTTGTTTCCCAATTTTTGCACTACTCTTCGGATATTCCAGTGGGGTAAAATATTTATATATATATTATGTATTAGCTTTTACGTGTGGCATCGCTCGCGTTAATATTGATTTTGACAAACAAATCGGACGGTGCAATAAAAAGTTTTATACAAAGTTTATTTCTCTCAATCCTATCAATAAGCGGTTTAGGCGTCAAAGCGTAACAAACAAACTCGCTTTCAGATCAGTAAGAATTAAATATATATATATATATATTACTCTGAATGCCTTGGTGCTCAATATTCCAATAGCCAATTTATGGTATTTACAGAAGCTAATAGATAATCTGGAAAACAAATCTTTTATTTATATTTTTTTTATATATTATTATTTATATTTATATTTTTAATATCAGCTAATATAGAACGGCATATAGTAAAATACATATTAAAGCTGTCACTATTTTTGTGATGGAATCTTTGCCATATTATTGATTTCTATTTAGGTTCATAATCTATATGATTATATGTAGGTTATTTATTTTTATATAGATAAAGTTTTAGCGTTATGGTCATAATCTCATCTAATCTTAGATGACGATATAGCCTTAGTTGGTAGACAAGCTAAACGTGTGGAGAAACTGACCCTCAAGTGCAACTGCCGGAACACACCAATTGGTATTTGGCAGAAGATTTTCAACTTGATGGTGTTACTAGCCAGGCGGGCATTACAAAAACTACTACCAAATATGTTGTTATTAAAACTGACATTTATTTACAGAAGCTCAGAAATGTAAACGTAGTAAGCGCAATAAAATCGAAAAGCAATAACCTTTAGAAACATATTAACAATGACACAAAGATATAAATCATATCAGCCCATCTAAGTTTGCTTGTATATCAGAGTTTGTTTAGTGTATAGGGGTTTTGATAAAACTGCATTCCCTGTCTTGTTGCATCTATTTCAAATCAATTTTAATTAAAAAATAATATACTGTTAAAATAATACTGGATCATTGCAGATTTTCGTGTTAGACGACCGCAGCGAAATCATTTACTTGGCTGATCTATATTCAGGACTTATTGTCGTCATAGCGGCTGTAGCTGGAATATCAATGTGTCTTCAGAGTACCACTTTTACAACAGCTGGATTAAAAATGACGACTAGACTTAGGCAACAATACTTTTCATCATTGTTGAGACAGGTACATTACCACAATTTACTTTCTGTGTCCGAATATTTTTAAGTGCCTGAATAATGCTTCGATATTTGACTGAGAACTAAAAATAAAATTTAGTTTTAGGTTTAGGTACAAATCGTTATATTAGTCTTCTTTTACTTCTACGTTTAGTTACAAACCGTATTTAAAAAAAAAAACGCTCCCCACGTGGTGACAAGATTGGCCAGTCACTAAAGTTGGAATCAAGACAGACTGCCCAGAGTGCGCCTGACGTACTCGGGTATCGTAACCCTTGGAGGCTCTTTTTATTCACTCCAAAACATTACAAACGTTATATTAGTGAGAAGAAAGATATAGCATAAAGAGAAGTAGATAGAACTATATGTTGTATTTAATACACTGTTTAGGGAATCTGCGTTTCCCGTTTGTGCTGTTCTTTTAAAGGAGTTTTGCTGTTATTACGTACTTATATGATTCTATACTAATTGGCTTTTACACTTTCAATTCTTCTCTGTCATGACCGTAGCCAGGTACAAGTAGGAGAGAAGCAGTGGAGAACGAAAGTACATCACACATGAGCTGAAACTCCTGGCTCAATTGAAGTGTGTGAGTCATGTTAACAGACTATGAACTCGTATATTTTAATGTAGGCATACTATCTCACATTCAAATGTGCCATTATATACTGCCTTCCTACTTACGGGCATTTTGAGGATGCTAGAGTCAGCATTCTTTGGTATAGTGTGGACGAAATTGAACTCAGGATGTTCTTCCTTTTAAACGTTCTTGAGCTCAAACAAGCCACCTTCGCCAACTCTCTCGTCCTAGAACCGAAACGGTACTCGAGCGAAAGAGCACATTTATCAAACTTTCTTCTGACTTTTTAATAATGCTGGCGTTTAATAGCTATATCGCCGTGAGACGGGTGGGAAACTCATTAGAATTTTTCAAACGTGTTGAATAATGTCGGCTTCCAACATACTAACCAAACTTATTATTATATATAGTCTCAAATGTAAATATTCCTTTATAAAAACTACAAAACCAGTTACAATTTCAAAAACTACCGCTAACACTAGTTATTAATTAAATGGCATTCAAATCAGAATTTCCACGCTATCTGTTGTATTTTTTTTTTAATATTTTTTTAAATAGTATCAAAATGCATTAATTCTATATGCAGAACTTTTTATAAATCGTTTTCAGGAAAATAAACAGGAAATACAAAATCCCTGGACTATGTCAATAAGTGTATAGTATTCACTAACACTATTTTATGTGGTGTAATTAAAACTTTCAGTATTCATCTGTAGCGTATTCTATGTTGTGTGTAGTATTTTTGATTCCATTTTAATTTAACCGCAAAACACCTTTAATTCAACTGCATAATAATAAATATTAATGTTATTGTATTATAACTGTTAATGAAGCTTCACTTTACATCAATATTTTATACATATTTTTTTTTTTTTTTAGGAAATAGGTTATTTCGACCGAGAAACGAACACAGTCGGTGCCATGTGTGCCAGATTAAGTGGTGATGTAGCTGAAGTTCAAGGTGGAACAGGGTTAAAAGTTGGCCTCATTTTACAAGGTCTAAGTTCTTTGGTAATCGGCTTCTTGATGGCTATAAGTTACAACTGGAAACTTACTCTCGTTGCCAGTGTGTTTGTACCCTTGGTCAGTATCATAGTTATAGCCTGGAATATATAGTAAAATATCAGAGACTTATTAGATGCAACTATTTTATTTTCTTTTTAAATTACCTTCTTGTACCGACTACATTTAATAATGACTTTGTTGTATTGGTTTTTTAACTAAAACATTCTACAGCGATCGACCGGATCTAATCATAAAAAATCCTGGACTTTCGTTAAAGGAAAGCGTCGTGATGATATCATAATATGTTGGTACTGTATTATCTTATATCCGTTTGCTTAGCAACCACCCTCAAGTTAAAATCTGTGACCCAGTACCTATTTGTATGCCTGTATTTATATTTGAGAGCCTTTATTAGGTGTGTTACTACATCAGCTGAAATTGCGGCCTAAGGCTAAATATAAAGAAGATAACATTAAACTGATTTATATATTAATATTGAAACCCAATACACATAATGTGAAATAAAAATATATCAGAAGACGGTAATTTGCTTTTTAGTTTTTTAATTTAAAGTTTTTGAATAATTTTGACACTCAGATAGTTTTCTCCTTTCTCATAACTTTACTGTTCTAATCTACTAATATATTGGAGTTATAAAATACGGTAACGGCGGTTATGTTAATACTGAATGCGACTGATGCATCGTGCCCTTTCATATAACGATCGCCAATCCAGAACAGCAGTGACTGGTTGACTGTATATCCTTATATATATATATATATATATATATCATTCGCTCAATAAGTCGATTTGAACCGACATTACCCAAAAGAGCGTTTGGTAGTCGAATATTTCATATCAGTCGCATTCAATACCTTTAAAAGTGCGTGCTCAGCCCGCCTAAAGAACTTGTCACTTTAAACACTTCGCTAATCAGGAGGACTTATCATTTTGTATTTACTTATATATTTTAAGTGCTGTAATTTTGTATATTTAATTTTAAATGTTATTTGCAGATGGTAGGAAGTATATGGATGGAAGGCATTCTATCTCAGAAGTCACAGGTGGACGAACGGAATGCTATGGAGTCAGCAACAGCGATTGCGACAGAAGCTGTTGTCAGCATTAAAACTGTACATAGCTTGGGTGAGTGTTTACAAATTATAGTTCGACGCTAATAATTGCAAACACGTGTATTAAAGTTTCCTATACTAGCTGTGCCCGCGACCTCGTTCGCATGGTACTAAAAATTATTATAAAATTTTTGTACCTTTTTTCAATACAGTTTTGCTTTTATTGATAGTAGCGTAATTTTAAATAGCCTAAAGTCTTCCTTAATTATTATTCTATCAAATACAAAAAGCTTTTTTTGAAATCCGACCAATAGTTCCTTAGATTAGCGCGTCGAAACAAACAAACAATTGGACAAACAAACAAACTTTTCCGCTTTATATAATATTCAATTATGGAGATAAAACAGTCTCTCTGTCTGTTTGCAATAAATTAAAAAACTACTGAACAGATTTTCATGCAGTTTTCACTAATAGACAGGGTGATTCATAAGGTACGTTAAGGCGTACAATAGGTTAAGGTGTTTGCGTAATTTGGTTGAAATATGACGATAATTGTTGAAAATGTCAATAATAATTGGTTTTCGTTATTTATTAATGCTTTAAATTTTACTTAACATTAAAATTATTGATTATAAATGATGAATTCATAATAGGAGTAAATCTGAAATAAATATATCGATTTGTTTAAATAGATGTACATTTCTATTCAAGTATCACGGTTTGTTTTTTAGGTATTCAGAATATATTTTTAGAAAGGTTTGAAAAGGCTTTAGTGGAATCTAGTGCTGCTATAACGAAGAAGACACGTTGGCGCGGACTCGTTTTCGGTTTGGGAGTTTATGTACCTTTCGTGTCATACTGCAGTGCTACCGTGTATGGGACAGTACTCGTCGCTTACGGAGAACTGGAGTACAAAATTGTTTTACTGTAAGCTGTGATACTTAATGTGTAAACAACCACCTGGAATTCTAGACCATATCTTTGTTTTATCAATAAACGCGAATAATATAATTCTTTTTATATAGGTTTAGCGTTATGGTCATAATCTCGCCTAATCTTAAGTAACTATGTCCCAAGATTTGTGCGACTGACTCTCAAGTGCAACTGGCGAAACACACCTATAGGTATTTGGCGGCAAATTTTCAACTTGAGGGTGGCAGCTAGCCAGTCCGGATTTAGAATAAGCCCTACCACGATGCTATGATTTCATCGTGTTTTCCTTCACCGGAAGCTTAATCTCATTGTAGGTAGATATGAACTCACGTCCCTTGACGCGGCGTCCGTACACACTACCAACTGAACTATAATCGCTTCAAATTATTAAATTTCATATTTTATCTAATTAACTTATGTACATATTTTTATATATAAAAATTTCGTGTCACGTTGTTGGTCCGTGATGAACTCCTAAACTACTGAAGGAATTTTAATCAAATTTTGTACACTGTGTGCCATTTGATCTAAAGTGAGAGATAGGATACATTTATCTCGATAAGAGATCATAACGTGGTAGATGTCGCTGTAGTCCATGCGGTTGACTACCCGAAAAGGCAGAACAAGGTCTGCCAGGTCAGTTATTATGAATATAGAATTAAATTATAAAAGAACAGAGATTACACATTTCATTAGATTTGAATATATAAATTATAAATTTCAAAAACATATTTCACTACGTGTTTGTTATTCGATTTTTTCTCAATTGAACCAAATACTTATCGAAAGTTTGTATGCGATTTGTTCCAGTATTACGGAAGCCATAATGTATGGTGCGTATATGTTGGGTCAATCATTAGTTTATGCTCCGAGCTTTAATTCGGCAAAATCGTGTGCTTCACGTATTTTATCAATTATCCAAAGACAACCGAAAATCCGCACTGAAGACGGAGTCAGAGATAAGAAAGATTGGGTAAGATTTTGACACGGTATTAACTGACTTTTCAATAAAAAATTTATAACTTGGTACACTTGGTATAACTAATTGGTATAATTACGTATATCCACACACCATTTATAGTAGTTAAACGATTTTTTTTAATTTTCAGATTGCTTCAGGGAACTTTAATCTCAAAGATGTCGAATTCTCGTATCCGACACGACCGCATATTCGTATTCTCAAAGGGATTGATATTAAATCGGATGCCGGTAAAACTATTGCATTAGTCGGTCCCTCCGGATGTGGGAAGTCGACGGTTTTGCAACTTCTGCAAAGATTTTACGACCCTGATTCAGGATCTATTGTGAGTTTTAAAATGTTCTAAGTAGCGAATTGATGGCTAGTGAATGTTTTATAATAGCTGTGAAGTTACACTTTTAACCTAGACTGGAAGTCATTGACGAAACATTGAACGAATAAGTTAGTACATATAACCCTTTTATTTAATAAGTAATCCCAGAGACAGAGTACCGATCTTTATGAGTACAAAACTAGAATAAACTCAATATTGTTAACTTTAGGATTTAACTACTTCATCCAGCTTCTTAATGAGTGCAGAAAACACTCAGAAGAAAAGTAATGTTTTTTAATACTTCATAGATTTTTAGCGTTATGGCTATAATCTCATCTCATAATAAGTGACAATGTGGCTCAAGATGAGTGGAGAGACTGGCTGTCAACTGCAACTACTCGACCACATCCAAAGGTTGACTGCAGATTTTCAACTTAAGGATGGTAGTTAACTGGTTAGAAAAAGCCATATCATCAACCATACTATGATTTCATCACGACGTTTTTCTTCACCGAAAGTTGAGGCTCATCGAAGAGACAACTCATGTCTATTGACGTGGGATTCGTACACTCAGCTACTAAGCTATCATCATAGTGTACTGTCAATTTAATTATTCAAATTCAAGTCAATTTAACTTATATACACATTAATATGTGCATACGTATTTAATGAGTATGTCTGTGACTCCGCATTATTGTGCTTCTGGCTTATGTAAAACTTTCTTTCTATGGCAGAAAATAAACAAATATATTTCTTATTTTTCTTTTTAAATCAAGGAGTTAGACGGGCGCGACACTCGGAATTGCCTTACGCTACCACGATTGAGACGACAGCTGGGTGTGGTGCAACAGGAACCGGTGCTGTTTGATCGTACTCTCGCAGAGAACATCGCATACGGAGACAACAACCGCAAAGTAACGATGTATGAAATCGTTGCTGCCGCAAAAGCTGCTAATATTCACAGTTTCATAGTAGCCCTACCTAAGGTTTGTGTGTTACCTTTTTGAGTAATCGAATGCTTTAGTTCAAAGGCAGGATGATGATGTAGCCACAATCTTATTATTGAAACTTGTCGATGTTCTGCCTAACACGCTAAACCTAGTGACGGGATTGATTCTCAAGTGCAATCGCCGGAACACACCTATAGGTATTTGGCGGTAGATTTTCAACTTGAGTGTGATAACTAGCCAGGCGGGCATTAGAAAAAGCCCTGCCACTATGCTAAGGTTTCCTTACGATGTTTTCCTTCACTGAAAGTTTAGGTTCACTGCAGGTGATTTCCAACTTACATCCATTGACACAGCGTTCGTATCTACTTCCAGCTATGTTATCATCATCTATCACCATGATTTTTTTATCTATCAGCACATATGCCCATTTTTTTAACGTGGGGAAATGCATTTACTCATCTCCTTCCAGCCCGAGGGGAATGAGAGAGGTATGTGCGACTCACCCGGCGCTAACACCCGGGAATACCCACTAAAACCCCACGGCCATCTATCGCCTTCTTGGGGCGACGCGAGTTTGTGCATGCAAACACTGCGTCATCCCAGCAACTGGCGTGACCTGATGGTAAGCCGGGGCCCATTCAGGCAGCCTGACCAGGTGCCCTTGCAGTCGACTGGACTGATACAATGGGAGGTGGGTCCCCCGACCCGCCCCTCTCGGTCCGGCTTAGAAAACGATAGAACTTAAAACTTCAATTATACTGTTTTATTTTTATAATACGTAATAGTAAAAAAACGAAATATCGCATGTATGTATGTAAGTCTATTGATTTATTTTACGTAGATGACTGGATTCGAGTATACATGATTCAACGTGTCAGAGACCCCAGTGTGCTTGATGTTATGTATAGCTCATTAAATCCAATTTAGCATCACCTACCCGACCGTGACGGTTCACTAAGTTCAAAAGAACGCAAAATGTGCCTACAGAAACTTTTACTTCAATAGATTATTGTACCTTCATTTGCAGTAGGGTATAAAAAAAACATCGCATATTAATGATTCAAGCAACAACAGATTACGAAGAATCACAAATAAATTGTTGTATATTATTCTAGGGTTATGATACTAATCTCGGATCGAGTGGTGCCCAACTATCTGGAGGTCAGAAGCAACGCGTTTGCATCGCGCGAGCACTCATCAGGTCTCCGCGTCTTCTACTCCTAGACGAGGCTACATCCGCATTGGATGCTAACAGTGAAAGGGTAAACTTAATATTTTTAAAAGATGTCTTCATTTAAAATACTATTAGGAGGGTAGTTGATAATACCAATTACTATATACGTGCGGTGCGAGCGCGCCTGTGAGTTCAGCTTGAGCGAGGACCTTAAGATGACGACTTCACCGAAGTTACGTGAGATTTATATTTTTCTATTACTTACACCGTTGTTTATATTTTAAGTGGTTATGTTGTAAATCGTTATTGGGAATAATTTATAGTGACTTTTGTGGTTGCAATTTTGTTTCAACATTAAACGTTACCAGCTCGTTCAGTGAAAACGTGTCACTGGTTCAATGGAAACTTGCATATATAGATATCATCGTTATTTTTTTTTTTTTTAAAGTTCCGCTTATGATTCCTAACAATACCTTATATGGCTCCTTATTTATATTGATATAAAAATTACCGACACCATATTTTATACGAAATTTAATAGTATAACATTTTCCTTAACTTTCAGGTCGTCACTGAAGCTTTGGATAAGGCTGCTAAAGGTCGCACATGCATAACCATCGCCCACCGCCTGTCCACTATCAAAAATGCGGACTTGATATGTGTACTTGACAAAGGTTACAAAAACATAAACATTACCTCAGTGTTTGTATTACCTAATATTGGATACAAAGAATCTGTTTAGAGCGTTCAGATTACGAATAGTGAGTGGTAGGGGTCTCTACCTGATTGGATTGCGACCACCATTAACATGTTGATAAACCTTTCAATCACAATCTTTTAATTTATCTCTATTCTTGATAAGGAAATAAACATTTGAAAAGTTGATAGCTTAATTGTTAGTGTGTAAGGACGCCGCGTCAAAGGACGTTAATTCGAATCCACCTGCAATGAACATGAGCTTTCGGTGAAGCAAAAAATCGTGGTGAAACCATAGCATGGTGTTAGAGCTTTTTCTAATGCCCACCTGGCTAGCTACCCCCCTCAAATGAAAATCTGTCGCCAAATACCTATAGGTATGTCCCGGCAGCTGCACTTGAAAGCCAGTCCCTCCAGTACGCTTAGCGTGTCCGCCATCTTAGGCCACATTATCACTTAACATTAGGTGAGATTGTGGCTATAACGCTAAACCTTAACAATAAAAAAAATGTTATTGTCCTTTTAGGTTATATGAGTGTTAAATTTATGCTGTTAAGAATGGTATAAATAATACGACGATAGAGTGAAGTAGTAAATTACTTTATTATACCTAATAAAGTCATACCCACAGTGTTATATCCAGAGTGTTCATTGGAATATAGCAACATTCTCATACCACCAAAGGCATCAACGACAACCGTTGTAGCCAGTACTTGTTGGCACATTTTTGATGTGAAACATCTAATGCTGTGGGTCAAACCGCCAGTTGGCGTAGCGAGGTTGTAGTATGAAGCGTGCACTTTTGGATTAAGTTATATACAACTGTACTACTTTGCTTAGTTTTGTAGTATAGATTATACTTCATATAAAATTTTTACTTTTCAGGTAAAATTATTGAGCGTGGTACACATGCCGAACTCGTCGCTATGAAAGGTCAATATTGGCGCATGTGCAAAGGGCAAAACATCACCTAAAATGGGATTAATTCCTCGTAAAAGTTCCTAAAAAACTTATTGCTTATCTAGCGTAGTTATCAAGTCTATTCTGAACATTTTATACTATACAAATGTAATATTCCAATAAAACAACCTTGGCATGATACTTGATAATTTGCAAATTACGATGTATTTGTTAAATATAATTTTATTATAATATAATCAATAATGTAATAAATAATATTAGCAAGTAACATAATTTGTTTTTATGGAACCTATAGTTTTTTTTTTATATATAAAAGACATAGCGATGTAGCCACAATCTCATCTGAGGTTAAGTGACTCAAGATGGTGGACATCTTAAGCCTAGTGAAGCGACTGGCTCTCAAGTGCAACTGCCGCAACATACCTATAGGTATTTGGCGGCAGATTTTTAACTTAAAAGTGCTAGCTAGCCAGGCGGACATTCGAAGAAGCCTTACCACCATGTTATGGTTTTAACACGATGTCTTTCTTCACTGGAAGGTCAGATTGATTGCAAGGATTCGAATTCACGTCCATTGACGAAGAGTCCGTGCACTACTAATTGAGCCGTTCATCGCTTCAAACCGCTTTGTATTGAAAACAGTTACCGGAATTTTATATTAAAACTAACCAGCCTCGCATACCTTGTCCTGTACTTTCTAATAGTGAATTTGGCAAAAACAAAAAAGGTCATATATATCCAACTCCCGCAGAACAACCCGTAGATCTCACTTTGCCGATCTCATCACTAACCTTCCTCTACCTGTCACAAAATATAATAATATTAAAACATTAGTAGTACTCTGATGCATCGCACGCGTTGAATACCGACACTAGTTTAGTTTCATAAACTGTACACAAGTGTCATAATTTCTAAAAATTATTGACATTTGCTTTATCGACTAATTATTATGGAGTGATGATGCTACTCATGTGCAAAGTATCAATAAACGCGATAAAAACATCTTTTGTATCTTTTTTTAATAGTTAAGGTTTAGCGTTATGGCTATAATGTTACCTGATCTTAAGTGACGATACGGCCCAAGTTGGTAGACACGTTAAACCTGTGGAGGACCTGGCTCTCAAGTGCAACTGCTGGAACACACCTTTTGGTATTTTATTAATTCAACTTGAGGGTGGTTGCTAGCCAGGAGTGAATTAGAAAAACCCTACCGCCATGCTATGGTTTCCTCACGATGTTTTCCTTCACCGAAAACTCAAGCTCCTTGTAGGCAAATTCGAACTCACATCCCGAAGTCGAACACACAACCACTGAGCTATCATCGCTTCAAACCGCACTTCTTTTATAACTTTTAATAAAGTTATTGACAACTCTGATAGCATAACTTTTCTTACATTAAATTCCGTTACAGTATGAGAATCAAAAAACATAATTTTGTTCATTATTATTTTAACGATTTCAAAAATAAACGTTAAAATTTGTTATTTATCAATGGAATAATAGCTTGGGCACCTCTTATATAAAATTTCATATAAACCAGTGCAACTCTTTACGAATAGTAATATATTAGGACATAAAATACGTAGACAATTTTCCATTTATATTATATTCGTAATCAGTGTACTTTGAAACAAGTCTCTATTGAAAACAAAATCCGTGTACAAGCAGAAATACTGATTTATTACAATAGAAGTTAATTGTATTATTAATTACTAAATGTGCCCGTGAGTTTGTTCGCGGGTAACTAATGATTATTTAAATATTTTTCCTGCTTATTGTAACTTTTTCAATTCAAATATAACCCTACTGGTGGTAGCGTGATGTTAAATAGTCTAAAGCCTTCCTCAAGGATTGCTCTATCTAATGCTAAATGATTTTTTTAAATCTGAGTAGTAGTTCCTAATATTTGCGTATTTAAACAACCTTTCCCACTTTGTAATATTAATATAGATGATGTTAACAATTTATTTTACACGTATTACTGTACATTGAGCCGGACTGGCAAACAAGGAGTTGCCAGTCCTAAGAATTAGCTGCATTTTATTTATTGACTTCAGTGTTCTAGGTTGTCATAATAGGATGCAATAACCATCTCATATCAGAGAAATTTTATTCCTACCTGTTATTATGTTCTGAGTCTTCGTCGAGTCCTTTTAGCAAAAACGTCGTAAGCGTCAAAAATATTAAAAATATTTGTTTATAGTTTCCTACTAAAAATATTTTTTTTTTCGTTAGGAGCAATAAGTTAATAGACACTATTTTAATAAAACAATGGTTAATTATGAATAACAAGTCATAATTTTTATAAAGATGTTATAAATACTTTTTAATTAGGAATGATAAACTCTCTACTGTAAAAAGTGCAAATTATCGCTTACGATGTTTTCCCTGAAAAGGCTCGATTAAAAAAACAATTGATTATATTTTACCAAATTTTCAAGATAATTATAAAGATGCAATAAATTAAAGATTAGGTTTTAACGGATTAAAATTACATCTCGGCACAATTTTTCTTTTACCATCATTACATGAAAGATAAGGAATTCATCACGCCTTTACGGACTGATAAAACGGTCAGAAAACGTAACAAGATGACATACATAACTCTCAATAGTTTATTGAGAAATATATCTAGATCTGATAATATTTCCTGATTTTTTCTGAAGTAAAAACTTCTATAGGCAGTAAATTCATATAAGTCGTCATCGACATGGTCACGTGACGTGTTTAACGTATACACTATATCTGGTCCAATAGGACTAGTATAACTTATTAGTATAACTTATTGCGCTGTAAACAGTTTTGATTTACAAGTTTTATTTTATGGTCAATTAACTTGGCTATCCAAAAATGTTTTTTATGTAGTTTTAAGTTCTCACCTTTTAATTACTTCTGGATAGAATAGTTACAGGTGAATTTTAGGAGAGTAGTTTGTGACTCCGATTAATTTATACTTGCGATGCGAGCGCCGCTGAGTTCACAGTTAGTTAACATCAAATCCTGGTGGATCAGTTAGGTTCGAATCTCGTTCGATTTTCTCATTCGCGTCCCGGCAACAGCCCAAGCTAAGGTTCGGTCACTAGTGACACCCTTGTGCGAGTTGCCCCTCTGGCTTGAGAGCCCTCCGCGCTAGCCAAGTTCGGTGAAGCTGTGAAAGCCGCGTAGGTCCCTTCTAAAAAAGAAACCGCTGAGTTGAAGCGTGGCACTCGATGTGTATTCATCGTACATACCTGGAACGTAACCGAAGGGACGTAAGATTTGTATTTCTTTATTATTGGTGTTTATATTGTTGATTGTTATCGGGAATGGTTTATACTGTGCTGATAGAAAACACGAACGGTGAAGATGAGTGTTGACATTTGTCGATAAAGAAAGCTCCTTTAAACTGCAAGTCTCATACACTCCTCGTAGTTCTTCTCCCTGCCACAGCTATTAGGCTTTATGGTTTCTAACATCAAAATTCATATTCTAACAATAGATTCAATCGATCTCTGTCTATACAATACATATATGTGAACGTGTGATGTTTATTCAAATATCTGTTTTTAATACTTCAGTCTGAGTGATAGCAAATTAGTGACAATATTGGTTTTCTTATATATGTAGATTCCGTGTTCCATGCACATCTTAGTTAAAATGTTTATTTCTCTAAATGACACATGCACTGAAACTCGCGTAATATTTGGAACTCATAATGCTCGTGTTATACAGCAAAACAAATAAAAAAAATCAGATATGTAGATTTTGAAGCAATGATAGCTCAGTGGTAGCGTGTACAGACGCGGCGTCAAAGGACATGTGTTTGAATCCCTGAAATGAGCTTGAGCTGTCGATGAAGGAAAACATCGTGTTGGAACTATAGCATGCTGGTTGGGCTTTTATAAACCCCACCTGGCTAGCTACCAACCTCAAGCTGAAAATCTGCCGCCAAATATAGGTATGTTCCGGCAGTTGCACTTGAGAACCACTTCCTCCGCATGTTTAGCGTGCCCGTCATCTTAAGCCTCATCGTCACTTAACATCAGGTGGGATTGTAGCCATAACAATAAACCTATAAACTATAATAAAAATATTATATTGTGTAACCATGAAAATTTAATAATGTTTATGATACTTTATACACGAAAGCTACATAAGTCATTGGTTAACTGTGAATAATTTTTATTTAATTATTTTGTAACCCATTTACATAATTAACAGACTACAAGAACTATAATTAATAATTAATTTCCATATTCATCGTAATACATATAACGTTTACCATATGATAACTTTATGACGGAAAATTCCAGTGCTCTTTTATCTTATTACTTCATGCTTTTATATATCAGGTCGGTAAAATATTTCTTGAGTAAGGTTTCTCATGATAATCATGTTACATGATTACGGGTGAACAGTGACTGTAGAAAGATTTGAACAATCGTCTTTTTCCTCAAGACCATAACGACCATAAAAAGAGCGGTTCTCTATCCGTTGTTCAAGTTTTTTTTTTTGTGTGACTATCGTTAATCTGTTTCCGGTCTAATTTCCAATCAAGTGCAAAGGGGTCTACCTTACTCCTTTCAACCTGACTCGGTTAACCACATGTTTCTCAGGCCTTCTTATTAGATGGCCATACTACCCCAGACGCAGCTTCAGAGATTTTCTCATAGATTGGGCGGATCTTAAAAATTCCTCGGATATGCTCGTTTATTACTCTGTCCTTAAGTATTACACCTTCTGTCCATCTCAGCCGTGTATATTTTTTTTTTTTTAAATTAATAAATATTAAAAACATACGTAAAAGAAACACAGAGTTACTTTTGTATTTATAATGACAGTTTGAATTTATGTATGTATAATGTATATACGTATTTGTTGAGTGGCCACGAGGCCCGGACGTAAGGTGGCAAATTTTTAGGGAGACCAAAATCTTTGTAGCGCCAAAAAATTCAAAACGATGTTGTCTTTTATAAAGTGTAACACGAAATTTTAATGTTTCATTTCTTGTTTTGACAACCTAATAATATCAATATTTAAAGAATCGTTTTTTTTATAGTATAAGGGACAAAGGAACGAGAGCGTCACCTAATGGTAAGTGATCACCGCCGCTCATGGGCATCCAACACCAAAGGAGTCGCAGGTGCGTTGCCAGCCTTTAAGGTAAGAGTAAGCTCTCTTCTTCCTCAAGTCGTATCACTCCGGAAACACCGTCGGTGCAAGTTAGTTCCACAAGGTAGTCGTGCGAGGAAAAAATTCCGTGCTAAACGCAATTAACTTGGACCTAGAGCGCCATCCAATCTAAATCCGTCACTGTATTTGTTTCAAATCTGAAATGTTAGTTAACTAAACTCTGTTATCGGATTACATCACGTTTCAGATGAGCATAAAGACGTACAAAAGATTTCCGCGTCACAAAATCCTCATAATTGTTATGAAAAGTGCACACTCATCGTTACTTAATAGAAACCGATATTGTGCTAAGATTTAACGTTTTACGCAACAATAGTCACTCATTTAATGTTATAAAATACTACGTTATCAAGTAAGAAAATTATATTCTCAATACCATAAACATTTATTTGTTGGTACGGCACAACAATTATATACGGCTGGGTATCAATAACTGTACACCTGAACCTCTAGCCAAATTGGCTTTTCCTACATTCGCTTCCGTAAAGGGAAAATCAATAATATGTAGGATGACATTCTGAACATTAAATCGACGACAAATCTCAACAATAAATTTAAAAACATGACGTCTTTACACTGTCAGTTGGGAAATATATATATATATATATTATGTTTCAAATGTACCTGAATTTGTGTTGAGTGAGAGTTTAAAAGAATGAGTGTTTAGAATGTCATCTCTCATTTTCTTTTTCTTTTTCTTTTTGTGTTAACGCTTAGAAAACGACATTTTGGCTAAGGTATCGGTATTATGTTATGTATAACTATCAATTTTTATATATCTGTATAAGCTCTTAATCATTGTTACGATTACAACGTTTACTTCTAGTAAATGAATAACGATTTGAGAAGCGCGCGTTTAAACTGTTGGCTAATAAATGCAAGATTTTTCAAAATAAATGTAGAAACATTAAAATAAATCAAAGCATAGGTATGTATCATAAGGTCAGTGGTAGATCCAGAGAAGATCCACTTGGCTAGCAAGTACCCTTTTTTACTAACATAGTGTTTAAAATGCTAATCTTTACAGACTTCCTTATTGCAAACGCATTACAATTAAGATCAAGCCGAGGCGAGAGAGTTGACACACACCCGACACTATCCACTAACATGCACTACGACGGCACTACAAACTCCTGTGTTGCCAGAGACAGATTTCATACTTCTTCTAATCCCTGACAGGAATGGCTACCTACCACTTTCAAGTTGCAAAATCTACCGTCAAATACATACAGGTGTTTTCAAGCAGTTGCACAGGAGAGCCAGTTCCATCACAAGACTTAGGGGGTCGACCATCTGGGCCACGTTATTAATTAACATCAGATGAGATTATAGACCTAAACTTATAGACTATGAAACAAAACTAAAGAGTATAAAAGATAACGAGATAGGAATTAAACTTTCTATGCTATATTACGGAGTTCCCTAGGGTACTTAAAAAATTTTAGGCACGACACATTATTTTAACGACCTCAATACCATAGATATAATAAATATTTGGTTATGTCATCATCAGCCCAAAATCAAATATAGTATTAAAATCCACAAAAAAAGTCCATTTACTACAACATTTCAGTTATATGCTTTCGGTTAAAAATGCTTTCGTTTTAGGAGACAAAAGTATTGTATATGTAAATAATATTAACTTTATGAATGTTTAATATAGTAATAAAGTATAATTGTAATATTTTATGTATTAATCTACAAGCGAATCAATTAATCAGTGGTGGATTTACCAGTAGGCTGAGTTGGCTGGAGAGCCTGGAGCGGCAGATTTTAGAGGCGGCAAATTTGGTATATATATTTTTTTTTATAAAAAAAAAAAGGATTTATACTCGTGTCATTAAAATAAAGCACTTCTTTAGATAGTAAGTCAATGACCTTATGTAGCCCAGATTGATACAATGATGTGATGTGTTCTTACTGTGTATTAATGTTTAAAACATATAGGTACAGTGCTTGTTGTAATTCGTATGTATATTTACAATGGTACTAAGCATTTAGTTGTATCTCGATAAACGATCATCGTTAACGGTTTAATTATACGTGAATATCAACGTTTGTAAACTCAAACAATGCAAGTTAATCTATGCGAGATAACGTAACGTAAAGCTATATATAAAGAAAAGTTAACACTATTCAGGTCTTGATTGAAACTTAGTGTTACCACTCCGCCTGGTGTTCCCGCGGACGGCATTTTCTCTCTAAAAGTACATATATTTACATCCAGTTTGAAATGAAAATAAAAAAGTCAATGTAAGTACTTATTTAATTTAATTTTTAAACTCTATTTATATAGCGAATTGTGTTGTATCTAATAAAATTTGTTGTTTTCTAATTTACACTTTTTGTTCTTATTTCCATTTGTTAATTAAATGTATACGTTAACGAACTCATTCATGAATGAATTTTTAATAAGAATTAATATGCTTTGCGAAAAATTATGAAAATTGCTGTATCATGTACTTTTAATAATTAAATAGAAACTGTAAAGAAATATAGAAAATCAAAATTAATTTAAATCGCAGTTAACAGTTATATGAAAAGTTAAATTAATGGACAATATTCAACTAAGAATAAGTCGAACAAACAGTATTCTAAAAATATATATAAATATGGTTTTTCAGTAAAATTCATAATTGTCATGGAATGATTACGACATCTTTCTATCTCCTACCGTTAGCAAAAATTATTCACAATTATATTTACTATATAATATTTCTTATTACTTTATTACTAGATTATTATTAGGGCCTATCACTATTTAATATAATAACATATAATATAACTAATCATAGAATACTAAGTACACATAGACAGATACATAATATATTTGTTTTACATTTTTAGATTTTAAAATTGATGAAAATTTTACTGACGTGAAAAGAAGCATTTTGACACATTTTTCTATATAAAACTAGCCGTGCCCGCGACTTCTTTCGGGTGGAAATAAATATTATGTCATCATTTTGGCCCGTATTTGGATCTTCTTTCCATACAGCTTTACTCCCATCGGTGATAGCGTGATTATCAATAGCCTAAAGCCTTTCTCAATTATTGCTCTATCAAATATAAAAATAACTTTGTTAAATATCTGCCTGGTAGTTTCTAAGATTAGCGCGTTCAAAGAAATTCTTCCGCTTTATAATATTAATATATATGATAAATAACTACTATATTCACTACAGCCCACTGCTGATCAGATTTCTTTGAAAAATGAAATACAGGATTAAAGTAAACATTTTACACCTGTCTATGTCGGACAAATTATTTCTAGAACTCCATTTTTCAACGCTATTGTGATAATTACAACAAATTTGCGAATAATGTTAACATATTTCTAATAAACTATCATCAAACAAAAATAAAATTGGTGATGCGCTGTTTAAAGACAGTGTACTTTATACTATTTTAAACATATTTACCTAATTGTTGTTTGTAACGGAAATAAATAAAATTTATATTATTTAAAAAAATGTGTTAACCAATAATTTAATACAGTGTCAGACTAGTTCTAACGTAAGTCGCAATAATATAAAAGTGCTAAAACAAGATAAATCCTAAACAGCGTCATATAGTATTGATAGTACACCTGTCTCTCAATTACTCTGTTTTATCTCTTCAAAATATTTTTGTAATATTACAGGAAAACAGAGAACAGGGACGCCGACATATCCTATTTCCAAATTGTGAGTATCTAGAATTCAAGTTAAATTGGAAGCCGATCAACAAATACGTTCGCATGTATGGGGACGTGGTCTAAAAAACCGTGACATTAGCAGCTCATAAAACACTTTTGTAAATTTTACATGTTATTATATTTATTAAAGTTTTATTATGGTAAGCAATAAGTTTTCAAAAATATTGGAATTTGTGTACTGCTCTATCGTTTACGTGTCTAGCATTTGTGACGTAACATTGATAGCATGGTCGTAGAAATTGTAGCATGTTGTGACGAAAGGGGGAGGGGGTCTAAAAAGTTAAAACTTTGCGTGACATATATTATAAGCGATACCTTAAACTAAGATACTGGTTATTCGATCTTGCCGTAGGTATCAATCTAATTAAAAGTCTTGTAAAACTCATGGATAACAAATCGGAGATAATTACAATTTGTGCAGACTCCTAGATTTCTATTACTATTATTTAACTTTACGAATTTCAGCTATATACATTTACAAAAGTAGTATTCTTGTATAACCAAGCGCAAAGTTTATGTAATAGTAGGCGTCTGTTGTTGTTTGCCATAGACAATTGTAACACCACAAGTTTTAGTACGCTCCCGAGTTTAAAATCCTGGTCTTCAAAAAGAGAAAATCTATACAAGATTACAACGAAAAGTTGCTTACTATTTACTGAGGTATTTCACTAGAATTGTCTAAAAGAAAAGGTATTCTAAAGAGATTTCTCCATGCTCTTGAATATTGATTAACTTTATAATCAATTTGGTTACACCTACATGCATATATGTAGTAAAATGCTTCAGATTTAGTATATTAGGAACTCACGGAAAATAAAACCGATTCTAAGCCTAAGGGAAATTTTTAGAGCACTTTATTGGCCACCATCATTTCGCGCTTTTCGGCGGCCACATTCGAGACGGCGATTTCTTCGAAATGTAGCATGGTAACTACTAATGTGAATTACATCGCTGAAATACATTTTGAAAATGATAAAATAATTATGTGGCAGCTTCGGTGCACGATTGAAGTTTCCTCCTTAAGTACGATTGTCAAAGTGGGCAGACAAACGTACCGCAGCTCGTATTAATTTTCCTCCGAATTAAATTTCTGTAGGGGAACCTTTTACAAAAAATAAACATTACATGAAAACACATTTACTTTTTACAGTTTCGTTACGGAACATGTTTAGAAATAGCAGCGATATGTTTTGGAGTAATACTGGGAATCCTCAGCGGAGGTGGCGTATGCTACAATCTCGTACAAGTTGGTGAGCTAAGCACGGCTTTTGTGGAGAGAACGTCTCAGCAAGACAGGCTGTCAAGTTACTTGCCCTTAACAACTTTCTTCGGAGGCGGCAGGCGTCTGTAAGTTTATGTCTAATTCTGTTAAGTAAGCAAAACTCGTAACTACATCCGTTTTATCAAACTGTCACATTTTCTATATCGATAATAATTAAGTAATGGAAAAGATTTACGTTTTAATATGACACTAACCAAAGCTAAATCGGCTAGATACTGTGACAATTAAATTGTATATGACAATCTAAAAGATCTACAGTCATACAAGTGCAAAGTAAACGTCCATAAAAAACTCTCCTTAAATAGAAAACGTGTAAATGTATTTTCTTGCTACTACAAGTAACTGTAAGGAAGAAGACCATATCATCAAGAACAGTAACATTAAATACAAATATTTTGGTTTCCAAGAGTATTTACGTGATTTAAACCTTACTAAAGGCTTCACACTGATAATGTTAGAGGGAGTTTAAAAGTGGCGCCAGTGATAGAGAAATTGAAAGAGTAGTATTTGGCCTGGCTTAAGAAGAGTGAAAGAAAGGGAGTTAATAAAGGAATGGCGGCTAATACGAGATTTATGGAAGAAAAAACATAGAATCTCCATAACCTATTAAGTCATTTGGGAGAACAAGAATTACTAACGGTCGTACACTAATTTAATATATAAAGAGATGAAATGCTGCATTGAAAAGCAATATCAATATAATTATTATACAATTGTATTTACAGAATGAATGCTTCCAACGAAGAGAACATGGCAGCGCTTCTAGAAGATACGAAAGCTGTTGCCATTGGAATGTTCCTATCAATTGGACTGTCAATTATTTTCAGCATGATATCCGTAGCACTCATCGGCTGGAGCGCATTGAGACAGGTAAGATTATATTACTACTTTTTATTAATATCACAGGACATAGTAGGCACTAACAGGTAGTAAGATACTACGTATACTATACCTAATATTTCCTTAGCAATAATTTGTAGTATCAGTATCCTTACTATACTTAAGCTAAACAAGTTGTATTTTTTTTTATATTCGCTAGTGTAAGAAGTAATAAAAAAATGTATGAGATGATATTCTTATTCGTAATGTGTGTGTGTCATTTTTATTGCTACAGTAAATAATAGTAAGTTATTTAGAACACTTTTTTGGACCTAATATTTTGTGTTCTTACTACGTAAATTTATAAAATATATTTTTATTTTCAGTCTAAGATTAAACTAAATTTCCTCTCTTAAGAATATTGTTTATCCATTTCATATCCAATTCTAAAATTAACTAAGTCTTGTCTTATTAAGTCGATTTACTTAATAATTAAATAATCTAATACAACACATTAACTATAAGATCTAATACAATATATTTATATACATTAATTATTATACGACTTATAACTGGTTCGGCAGATTATATCTTACTTTTTTCAGTAGTTAATAATTTGACAACGCTAGCAATCGCGTCTTCGAATAACTGTAAATCATTAAGTCGTTTAAATCGTAATGGTCCATCTGGACCCCGGGGTTTTTATTACGAATTTCAAGGGTACATGTCTGAAAAAATTAAATGTGTTGACTGGTAACAGTGAATTCCATTTAAGCAAGTGGTGACCAAAATTTTTACTTTCAAATTTGAATTTAATATTCGTGGAATTTTATTAAAAGATAATATCTAAAATATAATTGAATTAGACGAATCTGTAAAAATTCAATATTTAAACGATAGGGGGTAGATACTGTGAAATTTTGTAAGCAGTCTATATATGACTTCGATAAGTTCACTCATGGCACGAGGTTTTATTCTGAATGATTTAAAAATAGCAAAATTGAACCACTTCATAAATCTGGTAGTAAATTTGACCCATCCAATTAACGCCAGATGTATATCGATTCTCTCTATGATTTTTATGGCTCGCCAACTACTTGAACGAAAACCTAAAGAAAAATAAATCGGATTTATCTTAGACTGTAACCTAACTTGGAGGCCACACTTAGAAAAAATTAAACTTTAACTAGTTGCACTTACAGGGGCACTTCGAAAGATAACAAAAAGTTCGGTGAAGCTGTCAAAGCCCTTGAGGCTAACAGCGTACGTCATTTCGAAAAAGAAATATAACGAATTGTCTCCCTCGAAGAATACGATATCTAAAACTCCATATCGACTACCTCATTGAAATCTGGGGTACTGCAGCTAAGACTAATATAGATCCAATTCAGCGAGTGCATAATAGATTAATTAAAGTTTTATTTAACTATTAATTTCAGACACCAAACAAACAACAAACACGAAAGATTAATTTATAACGTGGTACTTATTTTGTGACCCGCCCACCTAGAACTATGGTAAAAGAAGTTTGAAGTTTGAGGATGTTAAAAATTACAACAA
Organism: Actias luna; assembly: GCA_039707435.1. NCBI lineage: Eukaryota > Metazoa > Arthropoda > Insecta > Lepidoptera > Saturniidae > Actias > Actias luna. The sequence goes on along the minus strand of JAZHAC010000001.1, from coordinate 16,664,714 downwards.
ATTACCATTACAAATAAATGAAAAAGAATGTCGATTCAAAGAGTTACTCAAAATTTATACAATTAATACATACAAATAGATAAATAATAATAAAAAAAATACTTAATATATATAATAACACATAAATTCAATACACAAGGTACAATAGAATATACCAATAAATTAAAAATATACATAAGGAATTTTCACATTTAAACGCAAACCAATAAATCCAACACCCAAATTGGTTTCTAAAGACAATATATATCTAAAACATATAAATAAAATATAAAGAATAAAACAAAAAAAAAAATTAGACGTATAATAACTAACCAACTTTTTTTTTAAAAACAAAAAAATTTTGATATTTGACTATGCCATCAATGCCTTATCCAGTTAAAATTAAAATTAATTTATGCATCCATGTATCTTCTTGGCAAGGATTAAAAACACTTACGGTTTATGTATTTTATTTGTTTACACACATCATTTATATTATTACTTTTTTGTTTTGTAATCTAGTTACGTAACCTTTGTGCGCTCTAAATATTGATTTTAGTTTTAAAAATTTGTGACTCAGTAAGTGAGTTATGTAATTCTTCATGGGAAATAATGTTATTCGTAAACCTAATGTTCACACATATAGTAGGTACGTGATTAGTAACAGACGAACACTAGACTATCATATATAAAGATTTACAAATACGACATAATTAAACCACTTTCAAACAATTACTATTATTCAAATAACTGTCATTCTTAATGTAAAGAAACATAATACGCGCTAAATTATTTTATTATTATTGTGTGTAAGCAAGTTCTGAAATACTGTAATAAAATATGACGGTTGTAGTGTCAACAATATTTAGTAAAAATAGTGAAACATTTATTATCATTGTATTTCGTATAATAACAAACAAATATCTACACAAATATTGTTTAACTAACTTTGTTCGCATAGACTTGGAACGTTTCCACTAATTTTCAGACGAATTTTCCCACTTTCTCTATATATTATTATTACGTTAAGTATAATTGTTACTATAACAAACTTTTATATACCTATTAAATTCAAAGATATTAATATTTTGTTGAACTTTGATGATAATTAATATTAATGATTTTTTATCATATATTCATACCTTTTTTTCTAAGTTACGGTCCTATAGATAACCATTCGATACCAAATAATGTCATTAACTAATAATTTTCGCAGTTTGTTGTTGAAATTATTTTACTTTTAACTTTATTCACTTTTAACCACGGCTCCGATCGCGTGAATATTGATTTTGTCAATCTATTCTGGTTATAAATTAGTAATATTGGCGAGGATGAGTAATTATTCTAAAAAAGTTTGAAAAAAAAAATTGTGATCTAATAAAAAGTTTCATGCAAAGTGTATACCTCAGTTTAGCCCACTTCCTAGAGGTTTTTCGCGAGTAAAAGTATACTATAACCACCTCCAGGCTACCATTTATACCAAAATTCATCATAATCAGGTCAGCGACATAAGCGTGATAACGCAATAAACATACAAACAAACTCACTTTCGCTTTTATAATATTAGTAAAGATAAGGATGAGTAAGAGAACATATTTGTACACATAAAATGGTAAAAACAAATAATCTTAATGTCGTATTCTCTTTTGTTTATCAACCATCTTCTTATTTATAATAGACTGACGAGCTTTAGTGATAATAAAAAAATAATTCGAAGCAGTTTTTTTTCTATATACCTCTAATATAAAGAAATGCCAGTACTTTACAGGTAAGGTAGTATAGTCTTTTGTTAATCAACTGTTTTTTTTGTTTACTAGCTATTCTCTAGGTTTCAGTTTTTTTTTTCAATATCTATAAGAATTTTCTCAAATTTTTGATAATAATTATGATCTGATTTTGACCACCGAGCAACCAGTAAAACAGTTTATCAATTTGAAATCTAAAAAGAGAATGTCTTTATTATTATATATTAGAGTATTGCTTCCAATGCGTTGTGAAAAATATTTAATACTAGCCGCCCGGCTCAGCTTCATACAGAAGATAATCGTAACTACTAGCATACTACAAATGAACAGATCGTGTTATGAAGATTTATTCGATAAAACATTGTTTCCATATAAATTAGGCGAGACACGCTAATAAAGCTTCCCATTTCATCAACACTCATCGTTATGTTTCAGCCAATTTACATAACATTTTAATGCATTATTAGATAAATGGAAATTAATTATATTATCTCTTGGCCTTTTAATAAAATTAAGTTAAATAATTTTTTTTCCAGGTTTTATAAAAAAAAACACCATTTAAACACTTTCTTTTAAATAAAACTATACTTTACAGATCACTACGATACGTTTATTATTCTTAAAAGCCGTTCTCTGCCAAGATATGAGTTGGTTTGACACGGATTCAGAGTTTAATTTAGCCTCAAAAATGTCCGAGTAAGTACACTTTAAAATATATTCCCATAAAACAAACTTAAATAAATATATTTTTAATTCTTTATAGGTTTAGGTTTTAACCACAATCTCAACCTAAGTTAGGTATGAATGTGGGCTGAGAGGGTAACACGGTAAATTTAGTCAATGAAATAGGTCTTCGATGGATTTCTCTAAACAAGATTAAAAGATGTTTGGTACGATATTGAACTTGAGGATGATAGCTAGCCAGTTATCACATCGTTTTAATTGAAAGAAAATTTAACCAATTTTTTTTTTAAAAAGCATTTTATTATCCACCTATTTGTTTCCTCTCACTCCCTTACCAATAATTTGCTGTATTACTAAAAACGATTGAGTTATTACGTGTTTTTTGTGATTAGGATTTAGCGTTACGACCACAATCTCAGATGCTGTTAAGAGATAATGAGGCCTAAGATGGAGAATATGCTAAGCCTAGAGAAGGCACTGGCTGTCAAGTGCAAATATTGGTACATACCTTTAGGTATTTGGCGACAGATTTTCAACTTGAAGGTGTTAGTTAGCCAGGAGGTCATTAGAAAAAGCCCTACCGCCATGCTATGGTTTCATTACGATATTTTCCTTCACCAAAAGCTCAAGATCATTATAGGTGAACTCAAACTCAGGTTCCGTGCACACTACCTATCTATCGAGCTATCATCTCTTAAAAACTGTTCATTATTGAAACAATAATTTGATCAGTTTGGCGCTCTAGCTTAAGAGAGTATTTTTAGGAACATATAGAACTATTTGTTTATCGATGTGTTATTTTTTTTCTTTCCTGAATAGAGAACTGATGAAGCTTAAAGAGGGAATGGGTGAGAAGATCGCGATTATATCAAACTTATTAGGCACGACTATTCTTTGCCTCATAACCGCATTTCCTCTCGGTTGGGAACTCACTTTAGCGTGCCTCAGTGTCATGCCCTTTTCTTTAACCGCATCTGTACTGTTGTCTAATGTGAGTAACAATAATTATGTTAAATATTTTTACAATAATGTTTTAATTGCTATTTTGTTTAGAGTATTTAGTAGATAGATATCAATACTTAATAACGGTATGCTAATATGTAATAAGTAATTTGAGTATTGTATTTTATTGTACTTGAATATCGAACACTTCATCAGTACCAAACTAAGTCATCAGTGCGCGAGATGGAATCCTACAGTCAAGCTGGAAAAATAGCCGAAGAAGTTCTGAAATCAGTGCGAACTGTTGTCGCATACGCTGGTGAAGACAAAGAGATTAGCAGGTAAATGAATTTAACATTTTAAACACTCAATAGGAAATATAATAATTTAGTATGGTGTACATTTAGGTAGATATACGTGAAGAAACATCATTTATGACTTTATCACTCAAATAACTGTAATCTCGTAATCTGTTTATGTAATTTCTTTTTTTTAACCATAATTGTTCTTGTAAGTCATCGTACCATAATCATTCTGTAATCTTTATTGTTTCTCGAGGACATAGTGTCTCGTTGAACATTATAATAATAAATATTCCACTCTGCAAGACCGTTCTTAATTGAAATATTTTTCAATTATACGTTTAAGTAATTGGTTCATCGTAGATTATGACACACAAATAAAAATGTTGTTAATTCATTTCATTGGCAAAAGCATGCCCCTTGTCTCCATTATTAATAAGCCTATAATTTCTTGTATTTATTGATAAAATGGTAGTAACATATAAGAAATTATATATCTAATTGTTAAATACATATTAAATGTCCATATTATGTGTACATATTGATATCGCATATCCAAATTGATAATCCTGTTTGTAAAGTAACAAAAGGTAGATTATTATTGTCTTTTATTCTATAAAGTAGTTTATTTTTAAAACATCATGGCAAGATACAACATGATAGTAAAAACAATGCAATCCTAAATCAGAGATGACCTTCGAGAGGTGATAGAGGTATTCGCTTGGATGCCAGCCTGTAAGTCTTTCATCAGCTTAATATCCTCTGGCACTGTATTAAAAAGCATCTGTTCTCGTGGTTCTCAACTACACACTGATGATTGACAAAAATTACAGCTCTGGAGACTCAATTAAAAAATAGGAAATCGAAAGTTCTCGCTCAAAATGTGAAATCGTCCTTTGTTTAACGAATACCTAGATTCCTGTGCCCTTTCACATACAATATCCTTCAAAAGCCACCCATGTTACCACTTAAAACTGCTATCGCAATATGACTTGGTAACATTTCCTTCGAACAGATAGAAGATCTACTTAAAATTATCTTTTAGTCAACTATCCCAAAGATCGGTGATCCTCTGAAATAAACAAATACATATTCACATGCATATGCACACACAAACATTTAAATGAATAAATACACAATATTTGTATATTAGTCTCAATTAGTATTAGTATCAATAGTATATAAATAAATACACCTTATACAGACACACGTAAGAACACAATTATCAGTATTTTGTATATATTGTTCTCTCTAATATTGGCAATTTTCACCTGTGAAATAGTAACCAAATTGAAAATTCAACCTTTTTTTTTAAGTACCGATTTTTTAAATTTATTTTTCTTTATATAGATATACAACTTTTCTTAAGCCGGCGGAAACCTACGGTCGTAAACGAGGTCTGTTCACTGGCTTAGGTAACGGGTTCAATTGGATTCTCACTTACTCCCTAAATACCATAGGTCTAATGTACGGCACTAGGCTGGTGCTTGAGGATATGAATAAACCGGACGAGGAACGAAGATACATCGTTGGGAGCATGTTTAGTGTAAGTATACGTCTCATTATATAAGCAAAATAGTATTTCCTGTATAAATTGTAATTTTCAAGTACAATCCATGTCAAGCCTTTCGTTTCTTATACGGCAATTCCATACTTTTGGTATTCTCTTTAGAAATACGGCAAGTCGATTTGAGTTAGAAAATTATTTTTATTTCAGATTTAGCAATAATCTAATTATTCTGAGTATGACTGTAACATTGTAAAAAATATATATAGTATTGTATAAAACTGCATTATTTTGCAGATATTATTTTCTGCTTATATGGCTACACAATCGATCACTCTCTGCGTTCCCCACGCGGAAGCTTTTGCATCAGCACGAGCAGCGGCTGCAAGCATATTCCCTTTAATAGAACGAAAACCTAAAATCGATGGAATGAGCCAAGGTGGTAAATTTCCACGAAGAGTTATCGGTGAAATCAACTTGAAAGATGTACACTTTAGTTATCCTGCTCGACCAGATATTAAGGTATATTTTTAAAATATTTAATATATATTGTGTGGCACTTAAAAAACAACTATGTATTACAAAGCTAGTTCTTTAATCTACTCCTGTACAGATTGTACCGCCCTTCCTAATAACAGTATGTAAACGTCGTATTGCTGTATAGGATTTTTGCTTTAAACTACACGTGGTAAGTTTTGTTAGTCGACTAGAGTCATTTTAAGCTACTCCACCATCACAAAGATGCATTATTTATTACCAAATGAAATATGTACATATATGTACTTCATATGCTTCCAGCATAGGTTCTAGCTGAAAATCAGCGCTGAGTGCTTCCTAGGTCGCTTCAGCATAGACTGAGCTAGACACCTTTTCATAAATCCGGGATTTAGTTTCTATCTACTTTGGTATACTTTTTGTTGTATAATGCATTATGAATAAATGACATTTTTCTTTCTTTTCATTTGAGAATATAAATACAATTTAGGTTTTTTAATAATATGAAATCATTATCTTAATTTGTTCTCAGATTCTTAAGAGGTTTTCTCTTCACATAAAACCCGGAGAAAGCGTTGCATTAGTTGGCTCTTCGGGATGTGGGAAATCAACAATATTACAACTATTGCAAAGATTGTACGATCCTCAAGCAGGAACCGTTAAACTCGACAAAAGTGATATAAAAAACCTAAACATCGGATGGTTACGGTCATCTTTAGGTTTGTATTAAATTATATAATGCAAAAACATGTAAATTTCATTGTCACCATGTTTTTATTGTATATTAAAACATTATTTCATTATTCGTTTTTAGGAGTGGTAGGACAAGAACCAGTACTATTCCGTGGTACGATACGTGACAATATTGCAATAGCATTCCCAGAGGCTACAAATGAAGAGATAGAAAAGGTTGCTGAAATGGCATATGCTCATGACTTCATTAAACGCTTACCTAAAGTATGTAATTCAACTCTGCATACATTTTCTAATTATGATCTTATCGAGATTTAAATTAACAACTTCGTTTAAAATACTTAGTATACGTGAATCGCTAAGAAGGCAAGATCTAAGACAAAGTACTGTGCAAGGGATATGTTCATTATAATATTCATTCTTATGTAAAATATATTTTTAAGGGTTATGATACAATTATTGGTGAGCGCGGCGCATCATTATCTGGTGGGCAAAAACAAAGGATAGCTATAGCGCGCTCACTGTTACGTGACCCAGCAATATTACTACTAGATGAAGCCACCTCAGCCCTTGACCCTCACTCAGAAAGACAAGTACAGGCAGCACTAGATAGGGCGAGTGTTGGACGTACGACTTTAATGGTTTCTCATAGGTTTGTGATTTCATGTTTTATTTTATGACTACTTATTGAATAATGTTTACATTTTCATTATTATTAAAATTTCAGATTATCCACCATAGTTAATTGCGACAGAATTATCTGTATGGATCAAGGTACTATAGTAGAGGAAGGAACGCACGCAGAACTTATGAAAGCTAGAGGTAACACCTAACAAAATATATAGGTTTATACTAAAGATGAAATCATTATTGTTACTATACGCATACAATTATGTTTACAGGTTTCTTTTACAAATTGGTTACCACAGGAAAAGAAAGCAAAGATACTGAAAATATCGAAACAGTCACCGAAGAGCCAGAAACAGAAGCAAACGGACAACCACAAGTACAAGCACAAATACCACTTGTTGATAATAAGATAAAGTCGAATAGAAAAATTCACCCACGTAATTCAATCAGAGGTGAGATTTTAGACGTACATTTTAAAGCAATTTAATACAGATACCAATAATTGTAAAAATATGTTATTCATTTTAGAGTCTCATGAGTGGATGTCACCGAGGAGTTCTATCTCGTCTGTTATGTCAACGGCTTTACAGAATTACGTATACAATGCTGAATATGAAGCCGAAGATGATACTCAAGAAGAAGACGTATGTATAAATGGATACATATGACGTTTTTACATAGAGGAACCAGACTGTTATTTAAAACGCATTCGAAATTAATTACATGTTTTTTTCGAACTGAAGTACTCTGTTAGCCCTAAAGGCTTTGACAGCTTCACCAAACTTATTGGGGCGAGTGCTGAGGGCACTCAGCCCCAAGGCAGGGGGCACAAGGGTGCCAAAACGGTTGAAACTCGGCTTGGACTACTGCCGGTAAATGAAAAAAAATTCACGATCCCGATGACCAACAGGTCCTGTCTTACTAACTTAGTGATCCTAGGCAGGGAGAAGCGCGTTTAATCTCGTTATTGAAATTAATTACAGGAGGAAGTCAAAACTATGGACAGTTGGCAGATTTTGAAACTAAACTCACCTGAATGGCTTTACATAACAATCGGTTCATTAGCTGCTTTCATTCAAGGTGCATGTTTTCCAATATTTGCCTTACTGTTTGGTTTAACCACTGGTGTAAGTTATCTGTTGTATTTTCATTGACTAGTTTATTTGAACTTTAACTATTTTATCTTAAAATATACCTACTTATGTTTCAGATATTTACATTAAGCGATAGCGAAGAAGTCATATATTTAGCTGACCTTTATTCCGGCATGTTTCTGGTCGTGGCTGCTGTCGCTGGTATTTCCATGTTTCTTCAGAGTACTACATTTACTATTGCAGGCCTAAAAATGACCACGCGTTTGCGATATCAGTACTTCAGCGCTTTACTACGACAAGTAATATTACCTATTACATTTTAAAATATATTTTCGATGGCTAAATACTTGGAGTAAATAAGTAATGAATATTTTTCAGGAAATAAGCTACTTTGATAAAGGATGTAACACCGTGGGTGCTATTTGCGCACGGTTGAGCGGCGACACGGCAGAAGTACAGGGCGCGACGGGATTACGGATCGGGCTTATTTTACAAGGCATAAGCTCCGTAGTAATTGGTTTCATCATGGCTATGAGTTACAGCTGGAAACTAACACTAGTTGCAACTGTATTTCTGCCATTGGTAAATATTTCCTATTAAGTAATATAACAATACACCAAAGAATTGTTTAAAACTTGTACTCCGTTTCGCGATAGATGGTTGGAAGTATCTGGCTGGAAGGTGTGATTTCTCGGAAAACACAGCAAGATGAACGTGCAGCAATGGAGTCAGCTACAGCAATTGCAACAGAAGCGGTAGTGAGCATCAGAACCGTCCAAAGTCTTGGTAAAATTCATGAATCTATAATATATTAACTTACTAACTGTATGCGTAGTGCAATTTCCCATCGGCAGCATTCCTGAAAACATAATTTCTATACCCCTTTTAGATGTGATGATTATTCAAAAAATGCAAACCACTATAATTTATGGTTTGTCTATTGATTTTTCTTTTATTAACTACATTTAGATGTTGAGTAAAGATCATCTTTTTACAGGTGTTGAGTTATTATTCTATGAGAAATTCAAAAACGCACTAGCGGATGCTTGCAAAGCTGTAACAGGAAAATCGAGGTGGAGGGGCTTAGTTTTGGGCCTAGGCATTTACGTTCCATTTCTATCATTCTGCAGTGCAACTGTCTATGGTGCGGTTTTAGTATCACGTGGAGAACTGGAGTATAAAATTGTACTGCTGTAAGTTCGCATCATGTACATTTTTTTACCGTAGTGTTGTTATATTCCATTATTACATTATTTTCTTTTTCATAGTTATCTACTTAGAAATGAAACTTTAACAGATATTTCTACTGACTACCCGTCTAACAATAACCGATAACAAGTACGTTTAACCAAAATGAAAAAATATTTATTCAAATTAGATACTAAAACACAGTTTTTAACGTGAATACACTACGACTGTTCAAAAAGTAATTAATACCAAACGCCGAAAAAAACATCAAGAAACTAAGTTTAATTTTTTTTTATGTATCGAATTTACTCTTACTTAATAATAATAATATCATCAAATACATGAAGAGTGATAGAGTTCTTTCCATACAATATTAAGTAACATTCGAAAAATACTCTTTTACTGACATATAAAAACGTAAATCTTGCCTAGCATAGGTCCTTGAAATTATTAGATGACAAATGGGTAATAATATGCTAGGAATCTCATTACAGAACCTAGCACTTATTTGAAAAAAAAAACCTTTTAATTTTTCAAGTCTGAACGCTCATATACTCATATCTTACCTCAACTGAAATCTCTCACCTCATATGTCATGACTTTTCATTGTATGACATTCCAAATTAAACATAACCAGCCACTGTTTTAAATATGAATGTCAAGTCTTTTCAATCATCGAATATAGAGGGTTTAACTAAACGATTGTCTACACTAACCTGACAAACTACACTACTCCTACTATATTAATCGGTAATAAATTATACAAAAATGAGTGTTATTATTTTTTCAGTGTAAATGAAGCAGTCATGTATGGAGCTTACATGTTAGGTCAGTCATTAGTTTACGCACCTAGCTTTAATTCCGCTAAAACGTGCGCCTCAAGAATCCTGGGTATAATTACCAGGCAAACTCAAATCAGAACCGAAGATTCTGCAGTTGATAAGTCGGAATGGGTGAGTGTTTTCTAAATACCGAAACATACATTACAAATTACTTATTATTTTAAAACCATGTTAATATTTACTTTTAATCAGGTTGCAACCGGTAGTTTTAATGTAAAAGGCATCGAGTTCAGCTATCCTACGCGTCCTCATCAACAAATCCTTAGAGGAATCAATTTAAAGGTAGAGGCTGGAAAAACAGTCGCATTAGTCGGTTCTTCGGGATGCGGCAAATCTACAATACTTCAGTTGCTGCAAAGATTCTACGATCCTAACACTGGAAATATAGTAAGTAGGGAAATGTATTAACAGCCGCTTTTTATTTTTTTATTTAATAATTTAGAAAACACAAACACAACATACTAGTTAGCGCTTTCGAATTTGTTTATATGTTTCCATCAACCGCGCATGATCGCAATTATTATATTCATATAACTTGTTGTGCCTACAACTTCGTTCGCGTGGAGCCAAAAAATATTAAAATTATTTAATAATTTTTGTAACTTTTTTTTAATACAGTGTTGCACCTAATGATGTGTAATGAAATAACCTAAGCCCTTCCTCGATTATTACTTTATGAAATACAAAAAATAATGCCCACTTGTCTAGCACCACCTTCAAGTTGAATATCTGCTACCAAATATTTATAGGTATATTCCGGCAGTTGACTTGCAAGCCAGTGCCTCCGCTAGGCTTAGCGTGTCCACTATCTTAGGCCACATCGCGATTTAACACCAGATGAGATTGTAGTCATAACGATAAGCCTTAACTATAAAAAATCCTCCCGGGTCTAACTGAAGCTAACAATCATCACCGTAACTCCATGAGTACGTTAGTACACAATTAAGAGGATAATATTAATGATCATATGCAAACTGAATATAAATAGTTAATTTTATTCAGTACATAAGAAGGTTATAGTTTCATATATTTGCTACCTATATTACCTATGATAACAGATGAAGTCTAGTTGTATGAACATATACGACATCGATATAATTATGAATATATCAATGTCAGTGTCAAATAATATTAATAGGTTGATTTATTTAGTCTAAATAATATAAATATATAGTAGCACAATGGGTCAAATAATGGGTACATTTGATACGAGGCATATTGGCCTTAACATGGATGACAAGCCCTCTTTTAAAACTAACGATGGTTTTAATTTTAAAAGAAAAGAACGTCAAATGCAAATTCCTGTAGAACATTTAATATCGGCCAAAGTACCACCGGAATTTCGAGATTACTGCGCTCATATACTCATGGACTACCTAGTTTGTCGTCACAAACACATGCCTCTTGTATATAGGTGTCATCATGAAAAACACGCTTATCTAAACTGTGAACATGCTGACTATATTTTAAGAATGAAGGAATTCGAAAGAGAACGCCGCCTAAGAGAGCGAGAGATAAGGATTAAGACGGGAAAAGAATGTCCAGCGCCTAAAAAACCTGTTCAGTGTAAACTCGAACCACAGCCTAAGGCAAAATCTGACAATAAACCTGATTGTCCAAAATGAAATATCGTCAATTTATCTCTACACACCGTCTTACAATTATCTATTATATTTAGTGTATAGTCGTTATTAACTTAATGAAGAAATGTTTATGAGTTTGTTTTCCTAATGCATGGATAATGCAAAATTAATATGATAACGTTTCATTTCGTCAAAACAGGAATTGGACAATCGTGATATTCGTTATTCTTTGACGTTGCCACGATTAAGACGACAGCTGGGTGTGGTGCAGCAGGAGCCGGTGCTATTTGATCGTACTCTCGCAGAGAACATAGCATACGGAGACAACAACCGCAAAGTGACGATGCATGAGATTATTGCTGCCGCTAAAGCAGCTAACATTCACAACTTCATTGCCTCCCTCCCCAAAGTAATTACTTATAAATATTTTTCTAGTAATAGTCATAATAGACTAACCTTTGAAGCGATGATAGCTCAGTGGTAATGTGTACGGACACCGCGTGTCCATCAACTCAGCCGTATCGTCACGGCCATAACGCTCAATCGTATAAACTATAAAAAAAACCTTTTACAGTAGCATAACTAAGTAAAAGATCTTGGCAGTTGAATATGTTGTAGTTAATAGCGTGAGTAAAACTTGATAATTGTGAAATTTATCATCATGTAGAAAGGCTACGTTCCACTTGGGGTTCATAGCGTCCTCGACTGCTGTTTTTCCCAATCTATTTTCTTGCGAGCCTTACGATCATGAGATTAAATGGACTGGAGCAAGGGTCCACCATTTCAGATAAGTCGTGAGCTTGGAATGAGTGAATAGAATGACGTAATTGACGACCGTAGTCGTCATGTGGCACAAAGACACGCTTTAAGCGTTGTGAATGTTAATTGAAACACAACAATAGTCGCAACTCTGACTGGGTTTACGACTATCACTCCGTTTAACGATTATCACTCCGTTTGATATCGGCATGTCACTACGGCGAGTATTAGGTATGTATCCAGTCGAACAAAAATCTCATACCTTTCCACCAAGCAATTTGGTTATTGTGTAATCTTATTATTCTTTATTTTTGTGTTACATTTGACAACCATAAACGACTTAATAGGACAGCACTTTAACTATTTGAAATACTTAAAACCAAGACTGTGTACTTTTGTTCAAATATTAGAATATTACGTTTGATCAATCTTCAATAATATAACTGTAATTATATTAAGCCTGTTCCTGAGATTTTTGGTGTCAATTCGAAAAGCGATAGTAAACACTCAGTTTTAGAACTTAGATTTACCTATTTACAGTAAATTTCACTCGTATAAATAACCTTCTAAGGTTTGGATAATTAACTGATCGTCGAAGAATTAAAGTTGAAGGAATGAACTTTTTTAAATTGTTTATAGGTTTAGCGTTATGGCCACAATTTCATCTGATGTCATTGACGATGTGGCCCAAGGTGGTGAACACGCTAAGACTATTGTAGGGACTGGATCTCAAGTGCAACTATCAGAATACAACTATAGGTATTTGGTGGCAGATTTTCAACTTGAGGGTGGTAGCTAGCTTTGACTGAAGAAGTGCGAAAGCTTTCTCTATTATCTGGCAACACGGGAATTTGTAGTATCGTTGTGGTGCTTTTAGTGGGTAGTGTTGGGTGATAAGCACCCGATAAGTCACCACATACCCCTCTCGCCTTTGTCCTGTGCCTGGGTCATACGCTTACGCGTTGCGGTGAGGAGGTCCGTAAAGACAGGATTTTAAAGACCACGTTAATAAAAAAAGTTATAACATAAGTGTATTACCATTTAAATTAGAAAAATTATAGTCATAAATTGCCTTTTTTTGCCAGGGTTACGATACTAATCTCGGATCGAGTGGTGCCCAACTATCTGGAGGTCAGAAGCAACGCGTTTGCATCGCACGAGCACTCATCAGGTCTCCGCGTCTTCTACTCCTCGACGAGGCTACATCCGCCTTAGACGCTAACAGTGAAAGGGTAAGCCTATTGTTAATTTTTTTTTACAGCCCACCATAACTCTGAATGTGCCGTAAGATCTTATTGATCTCAAATTTTTCACATTATAAAGAGGAACGTCATATGCATACGTTCTCCATAGTTCTGAAGTTACATGACCACATAAACCACAGACTTGCAACATAATAAATAGTTTTTAAGAGTTCCTCCGATTGTAGAAATTCATTGCCTTTCACATAAATAATGTCACTCATTTATCTTTATACTAAATTCTAAAATGCCTATGTTGGACCCAGTTGTTTAGTCGGTACCGGTTTCCTTGGCCGGGTACAACCCCTAAACCGTTTTTATGTATATCCCCGTGGTAAGACGGTTCTATACATTAAACAAAAGGTTTCTTACCGGATGTCGTGAAACTATACTAAAAAACTTTCAAAAAAAAACTTTTACATTGATTTCGGAAGTTCTGTGTCCTCCTGGGAAATATTTTACATTTAAATAGTTTTTTCATCGATACGTTTTTTAATAATTTCATTATAGTTTTAAAAAATAGAACTTTGAACTGAAAAAAACCTTGATTTTATAGTGTTAGGAATGTAGTTATAGGAGGGTAGTTAATAAACACCAATTAGTATATAAGTGCAAGGCGAGCGCGTATATTAATTCAGTTTAAGCAAGGTACTCGAGGCGTAGTCATCATACATAGTTAGAACATCATCGAAGGGATGTAATATTTACATTTCTCTATTATTGACACTACTCTGAAAAATTGGTGCTTGTGCGGTAAATCATTATCGAGAATGGTTTATACTGGGCAGGAAGAGAAACACGAACGCTGAAGGTGAGTGTTGACGATCGTCGGTAAAGGAGCGTTCCTTAAACCTACATCCGTAGTCGTAAGTCTCGGACACTGTCTCGTAGTTTTCCTCTCTCTGTCACGACTACTACTATTCTGATTTATAAAAATAGTTACATAACTACAACTGTATTACGTATTCACAGTGATATAATTTGAAATAAATTCTAAGTTCACTTATTTGAAAACTGCATTAGAAAACAGAAAAAATTAAATGTAATTCTAACCAGGATTTCTTTTTTATAGGTAGGTAGGTTTTACAGGTAGGTTATTTGGAATTATTCGAATGATTTCTTTACAATTAAAGATTCTTCTTTTTTTTTCTATTCGAACTTATATAGTTTTTTGTTGTGTTTTTGTTAGACATGTAGCAATACTCGCTAGCCTGTTTTATGGAATATTGAACATATAGTAAAATTGTGTTGCCACGGATCGCTTTCTTATTCGTTGTACATATTGAGTACTTTTTGTAATTCTTCTACTGTGTTGTTGAAAACCGACTTCTTCGATTTATTTTAGGCCGTGACCGAAGCACTCGAGAAAGCAGCTGCAGGCCGGACTTGCATAACCATAGCCCATCGTCTGACAACAATCAAAGATGCAGATCTTATATGCGTTCTTGATAAAGGTATAAGCAACTTTTTATTACACGTATCTATAACAGTCGACATATCAATATAATAGCAACTATTCTTACTTATATTATAAACACGAAAGTTTGTAAGTATGGATGTATGGATGTTTGTTACTCTTTCTCGTAAAAACTACTGAATGGATTTTAATGAAACTTTACAGTAATATAGCTTATGCATCTGAATAACACAATCTTTAATTTATAAAGATATTGTGTGAATTGTTATGTGTAAGCCATTATCGCCAAAATAGTGCGCGGCCCGCGTATAAATGACTAAGAGCACAAATGTTCTTATACAAGTCTCGTTGGATATAATTTATTTAAAATAGCGGGTACCGGATTAGAATTTTTTGACAAAATCAATATTAACGTGATCAAAGCCGTGGGTAAAAGCTAGTAGTATTATAATAAATAGTATTTACTGTTCTATTTAGATAAACTGAGCAAACACTATATTCTGAACTTCATGTACCTACGTAATTTTATCCAATGTATTTATTGCACAGTATATTGATACCAACGCCGCAAAGTGGCAACACTGCCTGAATGAACGTCACGTACAATCTCTACATATTATAAAATAAAGTCACCCGTCACGTCTGTCTGTCTATTCGCGATAAATTCATAATCTACTGAACGAATATTCTAATTTAATAATATCTAATATCGAAGTTAATTTTATTTTAACAGTTTAGATTCATAATGGTAATGGAGTATTGGATTCATAATGGGCTTTTTCTAATGCCCACTTGGCTAGCTACCACCCTCAAGTTGAAAACCAGCCATCAAATACTAATCGGTTTTCCGGCAATTGCACTTGAGAGCCTATCCCTCCACAATTTTAGTGTATCTACCAACTTGGGCCGTATCTTAACTTAAGATCAGATGAGATTATGACCATAACGATAAAACCTTAACTACGCTACGAACTGAATAAGATTAGGAACCCCTGCCTTAACACGCGTTGGGGGCTGTTTAAAGTTAGTCCAAAATAAGTGGCAATCGCTGTACACCTGATCCATCGCCAGTCGAGACTGTTAGGCAGTGACTTTTAGTAAAATATTATTTTTACTAATTCATACTACTTTATAGTAACAATGATTATTAATTTCTTAGAATGCGTCTGTTTTCGGTTGTTCTATATATTAGCTTTTACTAAATTGACTATTAAGCACGCAGCATTTTGGAAACTTTGTCCCTAGTCTAGTTAGCATCCAAATCATAATAGAGAAATACATAGATTTTTCATGAATCTCATCTAAATAACCTTTGTTGGTGTTTACTTGCTATGCGTATCATCATCCAGGTCAGTAATTTTAAAATCCATACTTCCATATTTCTGAAATTGCGAATAAACCTTTTCGCTGAAAGATTATATTCATTGTAAATATTTTTCAGGTAAAATCATCGAAAGTGGTACTCACTCCGAACTTATCAAACTTCAAGGTTATTATTGGAAGATGAGCAGAGAACAAAGCGTTGCGTAAAGTGAAAATTGTAATACGTGGATTTAGTTTTAACTTAAAAACTACATAAACATTTAATTTGAGTAAATATTATCTACTTCTAGTAAATTCAAAACTATAAAAGAGGGAGGATTATTGTTAAGTGTTAAAAATAAATATTCCACACTTATATTAATTTTAATGGTGGAAATGCAGAAGAATACACAACAAACTGTAGAATTTGTTTTATATTTATTTGTGACAGGTAATTTTTTTCTCAATTGTTTTTATTATTTTTTAGTAAAATAAAATAAATATACAGGCTTTTGTATTTTTTACCCATTTTTATAATACACCTCAGTTTTTTTCTACATTTCCAACCAGCTCTGAAAACAGCGTTGAAGTGTGTTGTCACAAATTAGACAAGCTTGAATAAGGTTAAGTTCTCTATGCTCGAAAGTCTGGACACAATTATAAACTTGAAAAAGATGTTCAAGTAGCGAAATAAAGTAACATATTTTTGTTTTTTACTAATATTTAATGTTAAGTAACCTATTTTTATCTGTTTTTGTCCAATTAACCGTTTGATGATGTTGGTGTTACAGTGGTAGTACTAGCCTACTACTAAGCTAAGAGTTCATAATTCGATCTTCACCAACGTCAATGCTCACACTCACGACCGCGGTTTTTCCAGTTCCACTTGCTTGCGAGCGTTACGGGTGTTGCGAGCTTGCCGTGAGTAAAAATATTGAAATCAATAGAGACCAAACCAATGTTTTAAAGGGTCTGATGAACCCTAAGTGTCACGTAGCCTAAATTAATTTATGCCATTATATGCATTTATGCCATTATATATAAAAAAAAATGTTACTTTAGAATAACTTATGAATTCTATAACTATAAGTAAGCCACTCGAAAGTTTCGAAATCCATCCTAATCGTCGCAAAATATCGGTAACAAACTTGAATAAATTATCATATAATATCTAGAAGCATATGTACGTATATAAGTATATACAGTGGAACCTCTAAAATTCGAACATCAAGGGAGACACCAAAAATTCGAATTAATTTTGTAGAGAATTGGAGGTTTTCAACTTATCGAAGTTCGACTTAACGAGGTGTTAATGTATATAAATATGTATATATGAGCTCTAAAATATCAAATCCAGTTTATATTTAATATATGGCGACTGTTAGGTTAATAATACGATTTCATGAAATAAAACCCATATCTCATGATTTTTGAATTTATAAAATAACTACGTGGGTAATCAGAGAGTTAGGTGATGATGTTGACTAACAAATAAATTATATTCATATCTGTATTATTTTTGTTGTTCTGTGATGAAACACGTTAATATACACCATTGAATACCTTAAACTAAGTTAATTATGACCTACCTGCTGTTCGTATGGACATGAGACCATTACTATTCGATGCGGAATTATTTGTAGTTGATTTAGGGCTATTCATTAATTTAATTTCAACGATCCTTCATCATTTTATTGGTATATCACTTTTATAAAACTTTTTCTCGCTAATAAAAATTAAAGACGGGCATTTTTTCTTAACATGTTATTCGCCCCGTGAAGCGGGCGGGAACGGCTAGTATAATTATAAAATAATATTGCCTAACTTCTTCTTTATAACTGTTTGTCACAAACATACTTTATTGAATAGATATTAGTTTTAATAAAAACAAGTGTCGCGGGCTACTTGGCACGATGCGTCTTATATAATGGCCGAGTTCGTTGGTCGGCCATCACTCTGAAACCAACACGGTGCAGACAATAACCCTTATCACACTTTTAACACTTTACGCTATCAGCTATCATCTCACTATCCAAACTTTTATACACATTTCATTCCTCACTCAGTCCATCCACATCTTCGGGTCCCTATTCTCCTAAATCCATCCACGTCCATACCTAACATTCTAGTTATATGGCTTTCACCTTTTCTCATAACATGCCCATACCACGCTAACCTGATTACATTTGTAGACTGATCACTGAGAAAAAAACCGCGACTCTTATCCGACGGAGGAGAATCGCGTACGGATATGCAACCTACAAAGATAAGTTAATCTCATATTTCCGACCTGCGTGCGTCAAAGATGGGACAGTCTAAGTTAGAGGAAATCAAACCGTTTTGTCTCGCCTTCTAGGATCTCGTTTGTAAACAAAAGAGCAATTACTCATCCACGATACCCTCACTAGATAGAGTGACTACCCCCGCGGCCCTTGAGCAGCTTGCCCGATAAGGTCCTTGTTAGAATCACTAAATTGGTAAGTTAAGTAGTCAGGCTCGCTAATCTTTGTTCATATTCCGTCAGCAGCCCAAGCCACGGTTCGGCCTTTCTGGCACTCTTGCGCCCACTGCCTCGGGGCTGAGTGCCCTCACTACTCGCACCATAAAGTTTGGCGTAGCTGTCACAGCCCTCTAAGGGCTCACAGCATATGTAAATTCGAAAAAAAATATAACTCTCCCATTACTCCTGAATTTCTTTGTCATTGACGCAATTTTAAAAAAAGTTTGGAAAATCGGAAAGTGCCTCAATTGCCTCGTACCAAAAAACAATAAAATTGAATATACCAAAAACTTGTAATATAATACATTTAAAAATGACGTGTGCTAATAACCATTTTATTATTAAACTACGGGTACTAGGCTATTGATATCAAATAGGTAACTAGTTGATGTTATTCTAAAAATAATAAACAAAACCCGATACGTCAATTTTTTCGGGAGTTATCGTGACCACCTCGTATAAAAAAAAACCGGACACTTATGTAAAAAAAAATTAAACATTTTTTTTTTCAAGGTAGTAAAATAAAATTGTTTGAAGTATGTTCTTAAAATACACCTACTCGTACTATCGTGTAAATGCAAATTGTTTGTGATAGAGGCAGTTGATCTTGACGTGCCGAGAGTAGAGCACTACCTCATCTGCTTCGCGGTATAAGGCGTGCAATAATATTGCCTATATGGATAGTTAAATAAAACTCAATAACATAGATACTGATTTATTTATTAATAATTCCACGAAACATGTTTTACTAGTAGGTACAGAAAAGACACATACTTACTAAAAATCTGTTCACAATATTAATTTATTGTCAAAAATCCCTTCGATGGAATTTCAACATTACCGTTGTTACATTTGTAACTTTAAAGTGAACACAGGACTTCAAAAATTCATTTTATTGAAATGTTTACATAAATGTTATATAGTTATAACTTGAACATTAATAGAGATCGAAATCCAAACATGCCTCTTAATATATAAGTATTTAAAAAACGTCTCCCTATCTGTTATATCAAAGCTTATGAGAAGTTAATAACAAAATTTCTGATATGACAATTTTATAAATATTTTATACAACAAAAAAACACTAAAACATGTATATACCATTGTGATTGAAGATCCCGATTGACCTCACAGTCGGATCTCCACAAAAATGATTATTTAGAAAAATAATGAATGACTGCAAACCGAAATGAAAACTTAAAAATGTCGCGTGCGTTGGGTGTAGCCGAATGAACCTGATTCAGGGTCACCAACCCGTACGTGACGGGGTTTTTTTCACTTCGATGTTTGCAAAACGCAGCTAAACAAATTTTCACTTATGTCAAATAATCGTTAATAAGTATGCGATGTCATAGGGACATCTACACAGCAACTGGTTGTATCCATTATCGATCGAGAAATAGAACAAAAAAAAATATGTCACAACAGTCATTGTGGTAACTGGTAAATTTTCAAACTATTCTATATAAAATATATCAACTAAAAGCTTTAGTGTTATTCTTAGACAATTCAAAATTATAACATACCATTATAAACAACCTAAATCATAGTGTAACGTCAATCATATTAACGTCTTTCTAATTATGATTGCGAATTTGATGACTGCAGGCGCTAATTGAAATATATTCGGCTAATAACAGAAGCAATACCTATCGTATAGTAAAAGTTTGCTAAATTACATCCCAAAATAATTGCCCGTCACTAGTGCCTAATTGATTTATAGAAAAAAAATTATAAAACATTTCAAACGTTTCATAATCTATAAGAAATAATAATGCGAAGACATGTCTTTGGCCATATTATTGTGAATTATTTACAATAATGCTTTTATTATATCGTAGACAAAATGACAGCGGGACTTAATTATTCTATAAAAACGCACATGTAGTATAATATCTTATGCTGTTACTACAACATCCGACTTAATAATAGCAGCAATTATTTAAAAATACAATATATATACGGTAAGCTGCCAAAAGTTTGTGAATTCGATCAGAAAATCACTAATTATTCAACAATAATAAAATTACCATAAAACATAATATCAATACAGGATAAGTATTTGGTATAAATATAAAGGAACATTTTTAACAAGAGAGTAAACGATTTATCAATGATAATAATTAAATGACATGTCAACGTACAATAAAATTATTAGGTACTTAACAACAAATCGACACAAAATATCACTTAAACGGTTAACTTCGCAAATACATTTTTGAACGATGAAACGTACACATTTGCATATAATCTCCGAAACTGTGGTCGGCTTGACCGACTAATCGGCTAGTCGGTTAGTCGACCAAGGTCATAATCGGCACATCTCATATATATATATATAAATATCATTAGTGTCTCTGCTTAGTTTTTCTTACATAACTAATTCAAAATCTTATAATGAACTAAGATATATCTCGTTACGCGACGAATATTACAATTGTACTCAACAGTTACATTATCACCTACAGAATATTATCTCATTCGTCGTTATGTTACATACATAAACTTTATTCTTTAAGTTTATTCTCCAAATATAGATACAAAGATCAAGGTATTTATGTATTTTAAAAGATATTTTAATTAAATTTATGTAATAAACGTGAGCCATTCACGAATTATTTAACCTATATAAAACTATTTTCAACTTGTCCAATAACAATCAAAACGTAAAAGAATTTATTGGACAAAATCCCCTTGAAACATTTGATTCATATGTATCATGTCGGGACATCATAAGTCGAAGTTTTATATAAATAAACGCATATTGATCAAAAGTCGATTGATATATTAATACATGTGCCTATTCATAACATGCATTCGACGACACTTTGTCATGCCATATATATATTAGACAAGAATATATATATTATTAATAACTATTTGTGCCTTTCTACTTCACTTACTTGATAATGTATTATAATGCGCACCGGACCATATGCTACCATGGAACTTACCATAAACTTATACCATTATGAGACGACTTCGAAACCGCATATTACGATATTTATATTTAATTCATATTAGTTAAAATCGAAAATAAACTTTAATAACTAATTAAATCGATGAAATAGCGGAATCTACAAGGAAATTAATACTAGAAATAATAAGGTTATTTCACAAAGTAATTAAAAGTATGTGTAAATTGAACTTACTGCTAATAAATTAAAAATACTAAATAAATACATATTGATATATATGTATATATCGTTGTAATTATAATAATTATAACAGCCATAGCAACATTTTTCATAGAATCACAATATAAAGTCTTCAGATATTCATACATGCATCATAATATTTTCAAACAAGGACTATCCCGACAAACTCTAATGGTATCTAAATGAAAAAAATGCACACAGTACAAGGAAATTTAGTCCTAATAAAGTATTATCGAAATCCTTTAACGTGTATAAATGAACCTTTCATTATTTACTTTTGCGGTGTTCAGTACAGTGCAGTATTCGTGCAGAGCGTATTCTGACGCCTACTTATTTAATTTAATGAATATTATAGTACATCGTTAGTTTATCAATGAATATAATCGCGAATAAGCAGTTTTTACTGTAATCGATGTTATATAGAAATTTATATTTCAATGTTAATGTGATTGTTTACCGTAATAAACATCATATTAATTCGTAAAGAGATCAGATGAAATTTATTTATCCTAATAGAGATATTACATTTACCTATGTACTTTAATATATAATGATGATAAAATAAACTCAAACGAAACCAGTGTCAAAATATATGTATATGATATTATTTAAATGGCACAAATTATATTGAACGATATTTATCGCAACGTATAAAAAAAAGTTAAATTAATTGCACTTCCCATATCTAATGTTTACAGATTATTACTCTTTCACGTTTTCTGAAATTCACTCCATATATATATAGCATATATAGAATATAATTATAATACTAAAAACTTAGAAACTATACAATTTGGTATACATCCTAAATCCTAAGACGAAAGCTTTACGGGACACGTAAAATTTAAATCTACAATATTGTCATGCATTTATTAAATTAAATAAACGTTTACTAAAATCGATACGTGTGAACCAAAGCTTTATGGCTCATTTTAATACACAATTTTTTTCTCTAATCTATATATTAACATAATACAAATATGTAGACTATATCTAAGAAGATATATCCGGAAACTCTCTTTTATAATCCATATTACGACTAAATATTTAATCATCATTCAATATTTAGTCTTTAGCTAATTTCAAACATCTTGTATCTTTCTTTTGCAACCCGAAAATTTATTATAACACTACTACGTACACATATTTGTGTAAAAAACATACTTGTAAGACATAATTCTACTTTTTGACACTTCCGAGTAAAACGGTCAATTCAATTTGATGCATATTGAAATAAGCATCGTTAACTCATTCTATTAAATTATTTTTTTATGGTAGTAATTTGGTGACATTCGACACATGAAAAAATACTTGGATCAATATGTATAAACCCTCTTTATTTGTAGGGTAATATAAGATTTCTCTGATTCTATATATATATATATATATATATATATATATATATATATATATATATATATATATCAAATTGTTTCAGCGATATAACTTAAAGTGTAACAATTATAGAGACTGACGCTTTTAAATCTTAAATGACGCATATAAATACAAAAGGTAATTAATCTTGCTGTAGTTGAGGTCACAAATCAAATTTTGCATAAAAATGTGAACATGCAGACGATATACTATATAGTAAATCTGACTACGTGTAACTTACATTCGTTACATAATATGGATACTTAACAAGATAGACGCTTTTTTGTAAACAATATTAAATCCGTTGGCGTAAATATAACATTGTCGATACAAGTGCCCATGTTGTCCAAGTTGTCTTGTAACAGAAGACAAAAAAATTTATGGAATGACTATAGATTTTTTGTTTTCTCTTGCGCTTGTTGTAGAAATACAACAACTTGGCTAATTGCTAAATATAAAGTATCACGACGCGTTGCAAAAATACCAACAAGTGCAATGGACAGCACTGAGCACATAAATTTTATTACCAAAACCCAGGGAGAAATTTTATCCCTAATATTATGTATTGTACTTTACGTTAACGTACTGGCAAGCGACCGTGTATCAATTCTAAAATCAGTTCAGACTAGGCCAATACTTATCTGGGTTTATTCGTTAATAACAATGGTCAGCAGTTTACTGCGGCAGGTTGTTTTGGTCAAGATTCTTCGGTTGTTGATGCTGGTAAGTTCTGTTGCCATGGCCGGGTGTCTGGTCCGAGTCAGGAGTCGGTGCTGGCAATTGGCGTGTCTCCTGAACCTCCTCAGGATTTACGTATGCGCTTTGCGTCTATTCATAAAAAATAACTTCACATTACCCACGTGATATCGCAAGTTAAACGAATAAAATATGTGCTCTGTGATATATATGATTTTCACATTTTAAACTAGCGGAGCTGAAAATAGTCAAACGTCATCCTGTCATGGATTAAAAAATCATGATAATAATAAAACAATAATTAGATGTAAGTTTATTTTTTTATATAAATAATTCAAAAATTAAAATTAAAGTGGAATATTTAAAAAAGAGCCTCTGGGTGTCACCACTTATGGGATCCACCTTACAGCACAGTCATACCACCATCATCTACAAACACCTTTACGGACACTAAGGATTCCATTGAAATGTTTATCCCGCCATGTCGTAACGTGAGTGCGATTGACAGTTGGCACGTAACCTATGACAGAATGACTGTGAATTCAACGCTAACCACGAAAGTGAGTTTGTTTGTTTATTACGCTTTCAGGCCTAAACCGCTGAATCGATTATGATGAAATTTGGTATAGAGATAGGTGGCACTTTGGAGACGGTGATAAGCCACATTTTCGCAAAAAAAACTAATTGAATTGGGGAACGAGAGGGATAAAATTAGTATGAAAATGAAATGCTTATAACGTGATTTGATTTGTTTGCCAAAAATAATATTAAAGCGTTCGAATCCACGGGTAAAATCTAGTATATACAATAAATATAATAAGCCGCCTCAATGTAGGTGGGGACAGTGTAGTTATGTGAAAAATAAAGTTTAGAACGAGACAACACAATTCAGCTCGAAGATCAATCAGCAGCGATGAACAATGATCAGCATACGACAAGGTAGTTGTCCTTTTTCATTACGTATTCATATATCTACAAATCTTTGGTGTATATTATGCACCAAATTTTATGTTTAAATAATGTTATATTTTTCAACTTTAGATAGGTGTCTTCTCAAGCTCGATTATCCAAATATTTTTATTATGTACGCATAGGTAAGACGTTAAAAGTGCGAAAGTTTGCTTACGCTATACGTGGATGTTGCTTCGACTACCTCGAAAAAACTAAAGGCCTTTTTTGCATATAATAAGTACGGTACTGCAAAAGATAATATCAGTGGATTCTCATATTTGAAACAGTAAAATGGTCACTGGTGTTTCACAATAACCGTTATCTTACCATCAGGTAATTCTTGAGATGTGTATTTAAAATATTTCGCTGTAAAAATAAAACGCGAGCAAACTAACCAAATTCACATTAATAATAGGCTGTAATATACCAAGCCTCGCTAGTAGAAGCTGCTCCTTGACTTGGCGCAGTTCCTCCTGCTGGCGGACGATCATTTGTTGTAACTCTTCGTGTTTCTTCTGTAACTGCTCCTGCCAGAGCCACAAACTCGTTTCAAGTTACAAAGATACAAGTCTAAGCTTTTGAATACAATTCTTCATATTATTACTATTATTATATACATATTATATATAAAATATATATTACACGAAAGGTATAAATTTGCCTTTTTTCGGCCAAAGTTTGAATGGCGTATATTCATCACATATGAATGGACGGTTTGAAAACACAGGGGGCAAATGTTGTAGAAACATTCATTTTTTATTTGTATAATTTAATTATATGATATTAGGAGTTAAATAAGGTGATTAAAAGCAATGTGAAAGCAGTTTTTAGTCTTAAGCAATTAAAGGGGGAATGTAAGATTGCCGTGGAGCTGATTCAGTGGGCATTATTGGTGATTGGCACAAAGCGAGTGCCACATATCCCTTGCGTACGCATATACATAAATGTATTTACCCGCGTTAAAAAAAGCATTACATAACGCAGTTTATATGAAAAGTGAGGGATGCCAGAGAATTTGATTATTGACGTTAATAAAAAAATCCAGTAAGAACATATTTATATACCTCTCAATCACTGGGTACCCGTAACACAAAACATAAAACTACATTACAACTATTCGAACACAATAGTTAATTGTATAATAATACCATAGTATATAAATCCACACTCGAAAGCCCTTACCATACATGAAATGATTTATGTTAGTACCATTGCTATAGTAAGCCACTATGTCGTTGCATTCACTACACAGTTAGTGTAGTGGCTTAAGCGCTCGCCTCGCCGCCGCTGTTGGTTAGAATCCTATACAGGACAATTACAAAGGACAAATACAAACTAATATATCGAGTCCAGGTGTTACTTTCTGTTCGTTCGTATGTTTGTAAATTTCCCCACGAAACAAGGTATTAAAAATATAATACAACATTCAGTGTAAAGCCAAAAACTGAATAACAAGCCCCAAAAAAACCGTTTTAATGGAACATTTTTGTATTGATTGATATATCACTAAACATTATTATTAAATACAATCTGGAAACGAGATTATTTTTTCCATTAAACAGTAGCAGAATTGCAAAATTCCATGGATTTATTGAAAACAACACGATGCAAATAGAAAACTTTTATATTCATGAACCATCGGTTACTAAAATGTCGCCGTGAGTTATTACAATTTTGACTTTAATTATAAATAGTTTAGCTGTGCTCGCGACTTTGTTTGCGTGAAATATTTTATAATATTGTTACTGAAAATAAAATATATTGCACACTATTTAATATTCTACCTAAACCGAGCTTTCACCACAACCATACTGTGTGATAAAATACTAGTAATCAAATATGAATATATATAAAACAAATAAAAAATTACAAGTAATATTTATATAAATAGGTTATAGGACCTACATATGTAACCTATATTTGTCTTATAAACTTTAAAAGAAAAGTTAATAACTAATTAAAAAGAAGTTGATTACTTATGTAGCTGACATTTGCGAAGTGCATATGGGAATTTATTAACAACATGTTAAATAGAGATCCATTCGTCTCTTGAAGTAGTCACGTTTATTAGTTATGTGATTTGCTTTCACAAGAATGTAAAACAGTAAAAGGCTGATGAAATGAACATTTATAAATGTAATCACTCTTTTCGGTGTAGGTACAGTATATTCTGTAAAGACACCTTGGTAATGTGTTTATACATGATATGCATTATTATTAATTGTAAGCAGTTTTACATTGCAACAGTAGATTTTAATGGATGACACGCAAATATTAAAGTAGATACACATATAGACGCGAAACTTACATTTTACAGCAAACATACTAATCAATAGTATACTATATATATATATATATACACAATAACGGAAAGAAAACGAATAAATTCAAGAGACAAGCTGTAAACATAAAAGCTAATACGTATAAATATGATGTTATTAGTGTAGTGCAGTTAGCAACCCTACTGTGTAACATTAGATGTGTTGTTTTTACATTGATGCCCCTGTTCTCTGTTTCATTGTAAATTGTTGCTTCATTGTAAATTGTTGCTGTTTTCCAATTAACGTTCAGCGCCAGCTAATACACCGTGCAAATATTTTGCACTAGACAATTTAACAAAAATATGTATCATTTTAAAACAGGAAATATGCCTGAAAATACTGATGATGAGGTAATCGAGGATGAACGTGGAAAATAATTATACTTTGAGTTTTGTTTTTTATTATGTTTTACTCAATATTATAATATAGTAATAATGTATGTGAGTCCTGGTAACGAATAAAAGTAGGTGATTATTTTAGTTATATGAGAAAAGTATGAAATCTGCCTTTTTTACTTTACCTACTGATTTCTCCCTTTTTTTATGGATGAGCTGTTGTTTTTTTCATTGGTTGGGGTTGGCAACACTACTGGTGTAGTGATAACATTTCTCACATTCCACCATAAACAAGCTTCGTCATGAGTTATTAAAAACAATGATTTTTTGCAAGTGTTATATGTACAATGAATAGCGAGATCAGACACTTGATACGTATGCTAATTAATATTAGGTAAAGCACTGCCACCAAATCCATTTTCGTTTACATAAAGCAGTACAGCCCGCGGTACCGTATCTAGGTTCTGAAATATGAAACTAATCTAGTTTTTGAGCGGGGGTGTAGTGATAAATGATCGGAGTTGGACTGGAAGCATAATTGTTTATGTCCGTGAACGAAAGAAAATGATAAAAAACACGCTTTCGTCGTGGACGTCACCTGAAGTTGGGCTTGATCCGATGTAACTATTATGGGTAGCGTCGGTAGTGGTAAAGGCAGAGTGACCGTACCGACGTACGGCGGCGGTTCCAAATACTGTGCACCGACACAGTGCTGCGGTAGTAGTGCTGACTGAGTGCCTGTGCGGGTCTGCGGCACAATTATTACACTTTGACAAACAATGGACTGTACTCGACCGGAGAACCGCTCCCCACTGTCACGTGGGAGCCCATCTATACATATAATAAATCTACAGAAAAGTAGTTTTTGTACATAGAAAATATTAAAAAAAAATAGCCTGGGTGTTAAGGTATAACAGAACCCATTTCCAGCTATTTTAGAATTATTTGGTGTATTTGTTTGTGTACGTATCACGTAAAATGTACGAAACCAATTGAAATGACATTTATACGTAAAATTTGTACGCAACTTGAAGTATTACTTAGTTTTTGTTTCATCGCAATCGGTTCAATCAATAAAGAGATATTAGATAATATGAATTTAAAGTGTTCTCACGCACGCAATTCAACTACTTGCAACGCCAAAATAGAGCTAATATTGACAGTTGAACTCCATATTCGGTAGGCGGATTGTGCATATGACGTTATCAAATAACACGGATATTGACTGTACTCTTATCTAAACGACGAGTGTTATTTTCGACATCCACGCGAACGAAGTCGCAGTACACAGAGAGTTTACAAATAAACAGTGCACTTGCCTTCCCATCCAAGCCCGAACTGAGTGCCTTCCACATTCGAGCTATAAGTTCACTCCTCAGGCTAACAAAAAAAAACTCCAATAAAACAGGTAACCTATAATATGTTAGCATTTGAATTTAAAACCTTGCACTTTCCCTACAAAATTCTTCAACGTTGTGATGAAAACAATTTAGATTCCCCAATGTTCCAAAGAGTGTATTAATCTACGTATTACGCATAAACCAATGCAAATATTTGCGGAACAAAACTATCACTTCAAATACTTTTGATTCCTACGGCAAACGACTAGTGTTGATAATGTGTATTTTATATATAAAAGAATAAATACAGAAACACAAAATAATATAGATAAATCTATATATAAATAAGCGAAAATAAAACAGTTCAGTATCTTCTTCTCCCCTGTTAGTCAACCAATTTTGCTTATTTTTTCATTTAGCCACTGTTGACGGGTTTTAATGTCATTCATTGATAACAATTGGAAACAACATGTTTTTTCTCGTTAGATTTTTTTAACATGTTCAAATATCGTGGACTGGATGGGCAGATTATATAGTAGTACAAATCTTGGTTAAATTTTGACAGAGTTACAATTTGATGGGTGATCGGGGATTTCCCGCACGAAGATGAATTTAATTGATCTAAGAATATGTAGTTGACAGTAGAAAAAGTTACTGAACGAACAGCTTCCGAAAGAAAGAAAAACCTAACGCAAAGAAAGCCACATTCTTAGTTGGTTTTTATTAAATGTCACTAGTAAGTACTATTGGAAAAGTATGGAACATAAGGTATCGAAATTCTTATTTTTACAAAATTACGTCGGCGAATGTCGTTTGGATGATTGATGCATACATTGGGACTCAAAGATTTAACAATGAAACGTTCGAACGTATTATCCGAGTTAGAAATTTAAAATGACATGATTATTGCGGCGACGATGATGGTGGGCGGGGTTTCCGTTTTCGGCCTTACATCGTTTGAACTATTTCTCAGCGATGACCTGGACTCGCCTGACACCGATGCAGTATCAGATCCCGGGTTATGGTGCGGGGTAGACCGCGGCCACGACACGCCGGCGGTCGCCACAGTCTGGATGGTCGACACCGTCCCGCACGTGCTGCTCGCCGACGTCGATTTCACGGAAGCTGGCTACCGGTGACGAATAAATACATTAACCCAGATACTAACTTTCGCTTCCAATGGCATAATCAAACAACTTGACGATCATTCTTGAGGAATTAATACACTATTATCGCCTCAAATCAGCGGTTTCTTTTAAATACTAAAACAATTTTTATTTTTTGGTTTTCTAAAGAGCCCTTTACTAATTTTTTTTTTACCGGGGAAGTATATAATTGAAATAACAGTAAATCTTCCCAATCACAATCATTACGTCTTCTCTGAAATAAACAGTGACTTTATGATGTACAACATTTTTGTTTCACCACAAAGAACGAGACCAAAATGATTGGAGTTGTTTTTTTTCTGACTTAAATGACATCAATATACATATATTGATCAAATGATTATTATCAGGTGATATTCTTTCTGTAGCGATAATGGCTTAACTGGTAATGTTTGTACTAACCAATCGTCAATGGATGTAAATTTGAATCCCTACAATGAGCCGGAGCTATCGGTAATAACAAAACATCGTGATGAAACCATAGTATGATGTTAGAGATTTTTCTAATTCACGTCCAGCTAGCTACCACCCTCAAAATCTACCGTCAAATATATAATCGTTTCTTATGTCGTCAATCTTCAAATCGTTTAAACATAAAATCAACTTATTGATACTGTTCATGCCAGGATGTCAGGATGAAACAAAACGCAACCGCGCAGTTGATATCTATCACTTATGACAGTATGAGTTTTGAAGTTAAACGCTGACACGAACGTTGTTGAAAATACAATAAACAATTCATATAATAAACCGGCGCCGGCTCAATGTATGTGGGTACAGTATAGTGAAGTGAAAACCAAAGTAACATCGCAGGTCAAAATCAATCGACACCGCTCAACGCAGCATGGAACCATCTGTTTCACTGCATATTCGTCTATCTACAAATCTTTGGTGAATTATGCACCAGATACACCAAATATACTAGCTTTTGACCCACTTTAAACAATACTTTTTTCAAGGTAAAGGGTCCTTTTCTATACTCCTCATATGTGCAAAAATTTATGATTGTCAGTTGAGTAATTAACACTTGAAAGCGTAACACACAAGCAAATGTATTTATAATATTCGCTAGGGTGCCTGTGTGTTAAAGAGAAGTGTAGGTGCTGTCCCTGGCCTCTGGTAACACGAGCGTTTGAAGTGTTGCCGTGGTACTCCGTTGTGGGTAGTATACGATGCCTGTCACAAGTGTCGCCTCGGCCTGAT
The DNA here is from genome assembly GCA_039707435.1 of Actias luna. Classification (NCBI taxonomy): domain Eukaryota; kingdom Metazoa; phylum Arthropoda; class Insecta; order Lepidoptera; family Saturniidae; genus Actias; species Actias luna. Next base: position 16,633,267 of record JAZHAC010000001.1, on the reverse strand, counting down.
CACAGGTAATGCGTTTACGTGTTGTGATGAGGAAGTCCGTAAGTCCGTTAATAATTAAAAAAAGATGCTCATATATAAAATAAAATGTGAGAGAAACATTGCAATATTAATCATTTTAATTTTTGTTTTGGTTTTTTGGCATCTGACTATAGATAATAAGTGTTATCCGTGCGTAGGATCTGTAGTAAATAATAAATTTATGAAAAATGTATTCCACCATGACATTGATTACTCTCTATACCATCCAAGAATGTATCTACATCCATTCTGGTTTCTATAAGTACGGCAAAGGTATATATATATGGGGTATACCAAGCCAAATCGACCACTTTTGAACTCGCCCCCTTTCGATCTGACCAAAAGTTTTCCATCCTTTTCTACCATTTGAAAATAAATTATGAGAATGTATTCAATTTTTTTTATACAACCCATAAAAAGTTATGAATAAAAAAAAGCGTTTTTATTTTCAAATAGACATGATTTTTTCTAATTTTGACATTTTGATATCTTTATTTTATTTTATTTTGTTTTTAAACGAATTTTTATAAAAAACAGACAACATAAATTTAACATGATTAACTTTATAAAATTATGTTTTTTTTAAATAAAATAGTTATTTTTTCAAAGTTCACAATTTTTTATTTTCTAATTTTTCCCCTCAAAAAAAACTTCAATCAATGTTACAGTTATTGCCACCAACCCAGAGTGAGCCGATGTTTTTACTAATTTTTTTTATTTAATTAAAAAAAAAGTTTAATTTTCAAACATGAAAAGTTTATATATCACAATCTATATTTATATAATAGAATAAATGCAATTCTGCAATGTAATTTTGGCTATAGGTGAAACTACAATTTCAGTACCCTAGTTTATCTATCTAATTGATATACTGTAGTCCCTCGTTAAGTCGAACCCCGAAAGTTTAAAATTTCCCAAATCTCGACAAAATGTTTTGTTCTAATCGCTTCAAACACCAAAGCCTCCATCCGTTCTCTATAAGTCGAAAACTCTATAACTCGATTTTTCGACGTCTCCCTTGAGGTTCGATTTATAGGGGTTCTACTGTACTAATATTTGAATCTTAATCATTACAGTCGTAGCTTGAGCCTATAAATATAATACCTTAAAATCGTTGAATTCCATTTATTTTATTATATAAATAAAGTCTTAAAACATATTACCGTTTTTGAAATATAGACTTTTTTTTTAATAAATAAAAAAAAAATTATGTCGACCCACTCTGGGATTGGCGGGAATGATTGTAACATTAATTGAGGTTTTTTTGAGGGAAAAAAAAGGCAAACTTCGAAAACATAACTATAAAAAAGCGATAATTTCATAGAGTTAATGAGGTAAAAAATTTTTGTGCATATTTTCAAAAGACGTATTTAAGTACAAAAATAAAAAAAGGATACCATTAGGTCTGTATATATATATATTGGACGACTGGACCACACTGGACGATGAACAAATAGCGCTAGTGAATAGATAAATCATTTTTACTTATTTTTCATCAAATCCTAAAGTTGATATCAATTACAAAAAGAAGAAGTAACCTTACGTTGGTCACCCGCATACAAAAAAATCAAAGCAACCTACGGTTTGCTGACGCTAGAAGAACTGACTGGATTTTGAAAGAAAAATATATACTTAAACCCTCAACAAAGAGATTAAATAATAAATAACATGGTATATAATATATCTAATAATTTATGTTCGAAATTTGAAGCAACGGCTACCAAACATTTACTAGCTACTTATCGACATCATATATAGCCTATCATTTGTGTAATCATATTTTCTTACCATGTACCAATTCTTATTAAGAGTGGTGAAGCTGTTCGTGAGTTATAAAAAGACATAAAAACAAACAACCATTTTTTATATTAATCGTAGAATTTGCGTTAGTAATTCCTAAAACAAATACTTATTACAACATTTCGCAAAAAAAAATTAGACAGATAATTGTATTTCATGGAGCGATGATCGCTCAGTTAGCAGTGTACACGGATGCCGCTACAATGGAGGTGTGTTCGAATTCTAGAAATAAACTTAATCTTCCAGTGAAGGAAAACATCATGATGAAATCATAGCATGGTGGTAGGGCTTTTCCAATGCCCGCCTGGCTAGCTACCACCTTTCCGCTTTATAATACTAATATAGATTCTTTAATCGAATTAAGATAATTATAATGTTGACTTTACTATACCTGAGACAATGGTGGGTATGAATTCGCAAAGGGGTCGTTTTCTTCGGATGCATAGTATGGTGAAACGGTTGCGACCGCGTTTTCAGCTGAAGTATCTTCGTTTGTACCACTGTTTAAGTCCGTTTCAGTAGTCATTTCAACTTCCGAACTTTCTTGCTTCATATCTTTTTCCATATCTGCGTAACTGTAGGCACGAAACATTTCTATAAGACTAACATTTCCTATTTACGACGCGTATATGTCAAACTATATCATTAAGTGACGATGTGACGCCAAATTTAACGGAAAAACTGGCTATATTACAAAATGTGAGATAAATTAATTGAAGTACTTTCTTAAAATACACTTAACCAATTTATATATATATATATATATATATATATATATATATATATATATAAATCTACAGCGGTTTTTACGGATGTTCCGTTATAACTACTGAACCGTACATCCGATTGATTTGAAACTTGGTATCCTTGTAGAAAATACATGTACTTAATGGATAGGTTAATATTTATATGAATGTTGGACTCCCTACACCAGTTGCAGGGGCGTTAATGATGAAAATCGCTAATTATCTTATTTTATTTTAGCTTTTATAATCTTATTATTAAAATGATAATTTGAAATGATTTTTTTCTTTCTTGGGCTGTATTAACACTAATTAAGAACGTCTGCAACGGAGTTGAAACTCCTAAAGCGGTTGTGGGGCGCTAATTATCAAAAACGATACATTTATAATTTAAGCTTGTATCAACTTATTATTGATTATTATTATTATCATGTACATTAACTACTATTATTATTCATTTTAATAAACTAAACTATTAAATTAATATTTTTGGGTAGCACTTTCTTTGTTTTTTTTTAACCTATACAAATTTTTACCAAATGTAAATTGACTGATTTAAAAAGATATTAAAAACATATATATGTCTATGTATATGTTTATATATATTAATTAAAGAAGAAAAGTAGAAGCGTGGAATATTAGATTAAAACGAAAAATTAGTTTCCCAGTATTAAATTAGTATGATATTTATTTCAAATTTTTATATTGAATTTTCGGTTGTCTATCTCAAGATAGATTTTAATTATTTCCAATTTTTTGTTGTAATCATAAATGCGTAAAAAAAGAAATTCCAAATTATATTTAGTAACGTCTAAATCAAAGTATATGAAAGCTAAGCATGCATGTGAAAGTCAAGATGAAACGGAAAATAGACTACAAAAAGAACAAAAAGGGAAAGAACATTTACGACGCATGAAATCAAAAATTCGTTGGAAAGTTAAAATAAATAGTGGATTTCCGTACGATCCTACAGTTGATTATAAACAAAAATCAAAATTAAATTCAATGACAAAAATTTGTAATTATTGTAAGGCACTAAAGTGGACTAGTGAATGTGAAGGTTTATACTGTTCAGCTGGCAAAATAAAAGTAGAACCTTTGCGACAACCTCCAGAGCTATTAAAATCGTTACTCGATGGAGCACATGTAAAATTAAAGGCATTTTTAAAATCTATCAGACCTTACGACAATGCTTTCTAAATGACATCATTCGGTGCAAATATTGTGACTGAAGGTAATTTTATGCCAACTTTTAAAATTCAGAGACAAGTTTACCATTTGATATAATCAATACAATCATCAAAATAATGAAACTTTCAAATTTCTTCAAATATATTTCCTATCTGATTATAATGAACAGATTAATGTTAGGATGTCAAATTACAATAATTTAGATAAAAATGTAATATCCTCTTTACAAAATATGCTTCTTGAAGAAAATGCATGAACGAACACAAGATGCATTTTGTTATGTTAAGATTTTATTTTTTATACTTTTGGTTTAGAGTTATGGCCATAATCTCACTTGATCTTAAGTGACGATAGGGCTCAAGTTATTAGACACGCTAAACCTGTGGAGAAACTGGCTCTCTAGTGCAGCTGCCGGAACACACTTATTGGTATTTGGCGGCAGGTTTATAACTTGAAAGTGGTAGCTAGCCAAGCGGGCATTAGAAAAAGCCCTACCACCATGCTATGCTTTCCTCACGATGTTTTCCTTCACCGAAAGCTCAAGATCATTGTAGGTACTTGGATTCGAACTCACGTCCCATGTTGCGAAGTCGTACACACTACCACTGAGCTATGTATCATCGCTTCAAAAATGCTTTCAAAAATGGACGTTCTGATTATTTATAACTATGACAACAAATCCAAACTGGGAAGAAATAACTTGAGAACTATACGAAGGACAATCTTCATCAGACAGACATGACATTGTATCTAGAGTTTTTCGCTTAAAAGTAAAAAAATTAGTTAATTTATTAATTAAAGAAAAGATATTTGGGTCATTTAATTGTTACATGTATTCTATTGAGTGGCCCGATCTGTTTTAGAATTCAGAATGAAGAAGATGTAGTTTTAACTAATAAGTACATGGGGCTCATGAACGATTTGCGACCAATCGAAACTGAATCGAATTGAAATAGACGAAGAAGATTAAATGTTAGGAAGATTAAATACTATACTTGAGGGCACTATATGGAAGCTTGATTTAAGACGGGAAAGGAAAGTTAATTGTTTTTTAAATAAAGAAACTGTAATAATGGCATTAAATAATAATGTTAATTTTAAATGCCCAGCGAAGCAAGTGGGTACAGCTAGTACGTAATAAGAGTGCGGGGACCGCAACTTTTGCTATCGGTTGGCTTTTGCAAAATGCTTAATAAAGGGACGGGGATCTTGATTTTATCTTTTGGTTAATCGCGTTTGTAGATTTAGGTTTTAGCCAACGTGTGGCTTGATTTCCTAACCGAAGTGTTTTTTTTTACAATCATTAGCGTAAAGAGAAATGTATGAGATGTCATTATAAACACTAAAATCCATGATCAGAACGATAGTATGTAAGAACTTACCTAACCACTTTATGAGTACACACGATAAACTCAGGTTTCGAGTTCCACTGATGATATGTTATATAGAATCGTGTCTGCAGCCAAATCCACTGCTGACCTTTGGTCAGGAATCGGTAATAACAGGAAGTAAGTTCACCTTTCTTCATCACTATAACAGACAAGTTTAAAATTAAAAACGTATTATTTATGAGTAAATATTGGTCAAACTATCGTAAATATCTCGAAGCTAATGATAGCTTAGTGGTAACGTATATGGATGCCGCGTCAACGGAAGTGAGTTCCAAGTCTTTCTAACAAGCCCGAGTTCTCAGTAAAGAAATAAATGGTGTAAAATCTTAGCATGGTAGTAGGGCTTTTTCTAATATCCATCTGGTTAGCTACTACCTCCAAGTTCAAATTCAAAAAGTTTCGTGTCCACCATCTTGAGCCACATCCTCACTTAACATCAGGTGAGATTGTAGTCATAACGCTAATAAATAAATAAAAAACGGAAATGAAAATAATACCCATTACAAATACTTACATGCCTCATGGCAACTGATGACTTTTTCCAAATCGTCGAAGTGATAATAATCATAACCGGATGTGCCGAGGACCTCAAATGGCAGATAGCCAATAATCGGCGGAGCTCGGTGATCGAGGAACAGGAATTTCCATTCGAGACTATGCCGGGAAGTAAACTCGCTTCGATTCGAATCCACAAGGGACACGTCACGTATCAGTTGTGGATTACTAAGGCGTCCCGTGCACACAAACAGTAACCTGCGTATAAACAGATATACTAATTTCAACGGGACATATACTATCCTTACTTATTAATATTATAAATGCGAAAGTGTGTTTGTTTATTTGTTACGCTCTCAAATCTAAGAGGCCGTTAAAGTATTACCTAACACAATTAGAGGGGAGAAGGGGTCTGGTAAAACGTTACGATGCGTTACAAGGGCGGAAAGGGGATTGGAACAACGCGTTACGGAACATTGGTTTTTTTTATTCAAATAAAAAACTAGGCAATTAATATTTCCGAAGGTCGCGACTTTTCGTTTCTGTTTTACGGAGAATCCTTCGTCTATTTCTAATCGCATTGCCAAATGTTAAGATAAATAAATTATTATATTTTAAAAGTATATTAGTAGAAAAAGGTATAATATAATTATGACTTTCAGGAAAACTGCTGACTGAGGTGTTACGTAACGTTTGAGGGGGAGAGGGGAGTTTACAGAAAAAAGTTACAGCTCGTTTCACGGGGCAGAGGGAGGTTCATAAATCTTAAAAAATTGAATGGACCATAAACCGCTAAATCGATTATAATGACTTGGTATTAAAATCGTACCCTGGAGACGGTTGTAGGCAACTTTTTCTCGTGAAAAACTTATAAGGATTGGTATAAAGAGAAGTTTCAACTTTGTATAAAACTTTTTATTGCGTCATCCAATATGCCGAAACCTTGGAGAATAATTGTTTATCCTTATCCTTATTTTCTTACTAAAATTATAAATGCGAAAATAAGTTGCGAAAGTGCGAAAATGTTAAACGATATACCAAGTAAATGCTATATATATCTTATATAAAATTAACTTCTTATTCGTTTCACCATACTACAGTATAGTTTATATAGTTACATTAATAATTAGACAATATACGTCGATGTTCCCGGCAAAGTACAATGATTCGAAATTGTATAATAAAAAGACATTTTCAATGTACAAAATAATCTAACCTGTTAGAATTTTCTTGTCCAAAATGAGCTAAATCATCTGGATGCATAGACTCGCCATTTGCTCCTGTAAATATAAACAAAATATAGTCTAGTCGACAAGTTAAATATGGTCTAAAATAACGATACTGTTCTTCAACTTATGTTGACAGTTAACAGCTCATTGGGTCCGGAATAACGCCTCGAAAAATATGCCAAAAGCGTGTATTAGCACATAATAAATTACAAAAGTTATAAAAAATTAAAGTTGAAAAAAGGCATTTCGCTTTTCGCTAATATTTCATATACTATAATTATTTAAGAAATTTCAATAAAGATTCTTATAGAGGAGGAAATTTACATTAAAAAGCTCTCAGCTCCTGGAACTCTATCTTCAATATTTATAATTTTAATTTAACGCTGAAAATGGGTATCCGTGCGAAATATTTAAGTTGAGCACGAGGCATCAAAAGCGAGTACGACACATTGAATAATTTTTTAAGGTGTTGTTTTTTTTTTTTTTTATATATTAGGCGTATTTTGAACACTTTAATTAAATTAAATATATTCCCGTTGGAAATTTTACTTAAAGTTAATTTTTAAAGCAGTTTAAATTTGCTCGAACTTCCACCTTCATTGTAAATGAATTTTTTTTTTTAAATAATTGTTTTTTTTCGCTTAAGAATACATACATGCTTACATACTTAAGAAGATCACGCCATAAAATATTCATACTTTGTTTAGAATAATTTAATTTTTTAAACAATATTACTTGGATTTTGCAGTTTTTAACCGTATATTAGAAAACCACAAAGGTATATTAAAAATAAAATATGTTAATTTTCCAATACATACTTTATAGCATAAACTACGTATATATAAATGATCTACCGCTAATGGTTCACAACTGCGCTGACATGGTTCTTTTTGCCGACGATACTTCACTTATATTTAAAAGTGAAAAGGACAGATTCAGAAGTTACGTATGTAAATAATACTTTAAATAAATTTTCTGATTGGTTTGTAATAAATAATTTATTGCTTAATGCAGACAAAACTAAATATATCAAATTTACCTTGCCTAATGTTCCACGGGTTGACACTAGAGTCAAAATAAAAGGGGATTTAGTAGGCTTAGTTGATAGTACTGTGTTCTTGTGTATCAACGCTTGATTCCAAACTACAATGGGGTCCACACATAAAAAAAATGGCGGGAAGATTAAGATCTGCTACATTCGCTGTTCGTAAGATTCGACAGCTGACAGATATTGCCACTGCTGGGTTAGTCTACTTCGCTTACTTCCATAGCTTAATATATTATGGTATTTTACTGTGGGGGACAGCAGCTGAAGAAGACACCGTATTTCTTTTACAAAAACGAGCAGTTCGAGCCATTTACAATATGAGACCTATATATAATAATAAATATAAAATATACAATAAAGGAAAATTTTCGGAATTTGGTGTTTTAACTTTGTCCTCCCAATATATTCTTGATAATTTAATGTATGTCCGCAAAAACTTACAAAAGCTAGATTTCATTAAAGACCGCCATAATTTGAATACTAGAAATCGCGACAAACTGGTCACTCCCTATTTTAGACTGAGTAAAATAAGTAACAGCTTTTTAGGTAATAGTGTCAGATATTATTATAAAGTCCCAAAGCACATTACTGAATTGCCGGACAGTAGGTTCAAGAACCATGTCAAACGGGTTTTGATGTCAAAAGGCTATTATATGGTGGATCAAAATATGAGCGATCGTGATGTCTGAAATTGACGCCCCTCTCTGTACATCCGCTAATAACTACTGTAACACATTAAGTTATTGTTTATAAGCATAAGAATAAGACTTAAAAAAAATGCAGATCGAGAGTCTTGCCGGCTCTTCTCGATGACTGCGTTACTTTCCGAACCGGTAGTAATTTTTGACGATCATAAGCGCCTTCTTAGGGCCTAAATTGAATAAAGATGATTTAATTTGATTTGATTTGAAAGAACGCACTTATTATCATACTAATCAATAACTATAGGAACACTTACGAAAACGTCCAGTAAATTGAATAAGTTCATATATAACCTCCTGTCCGTAGTTTAAATTCCCACGGCGTATGTGACATTGAAATTGTACATCGCACCCTGAAAGAAACACCATTGTAAAATAAATAAACTTCCACTGATTAGGTCAATCACTTATTCGCGCACAGCCAATACGTCACATATTAAACCTATATCAATATTATAAATTGGAAAAGTTTGTTTGTTTCAACGCGCAAATCATAGGAACTACCAGCAGAATTTCTTTATTTTTGTATTCGATAGAGCAATCATTGAAAAAGGCTATTTAGTACCACGTTACCACCAACAGGAGCAAAGCTGTAATGAAAAAAAAACAGGCAAAAATTCTTAATTAAATTATATAAATATTTATATTCAAGTAAAATTAAATACTATTTAAATATCGTCATAGTTGTCGTCTGAAAATAGCAAATAAAATTTAACTACTAGAAAAATGATTAAAACTTAGTAATAACAAGGAATAAATATCAATATATAACGGAATTAATTCATTTTCTACTCTCTTCAATTCACATAATTGACAGTACATTATGTTTGTTATATTATTAATGATTAATTTTCGAGAAAGATAATTCTAGGTTATTATTTTTATTAATATTTGTTATTTACAATTTTAATACTTAACAAATTAATAGATTTTTCTTTTTATTGATTTGATTGTTCTTTTGTATTTCGCGTCGCGAAGCGGAAGAGCAACAGCTAAGGTTAGTAATAGGAATAATACTTCCGTGGGAAACAGATTACTTAAGTCTGGGGGTAGCTGTAACAAGTAAAATAAAGGAGAACAGCTATCAACTGTGTTTGTTGCTAAGGAATATTACTTATTTTAAATGGATTCTATATAACAACTTGTCCTATGATATATTTTACCTATATATTATTATATGGGTGACCAAAAGCTAATAATACATGTCATTTTTATTATTAAATAATTAATTTCATCTTAATCAGCGATGACAGTAATGTAAATTCGAATCCCAGCAATTACCTCGAGCTTTCAAAAAATATCCTGATGAAACCATAACACGATGGTAGAGCTTTTTGTGAAATCCATCTAGTTAGTACTACCTTTAAGCTGAAAATCTGACGCTAAATACCTATAGGTGTGTTCCGGCAGTTGCACTTGAGAGCCAATCCCTCCCTAGGCTTAGCGTGTCCACCATCTTTGACCACATCGCACTTAACATCATTTAAAATTTTGGACATAACGCTAAACCTGTAAAATATAAAAGCATCCTAACGCTAGAATAAAGATACTGCATTTACTGCATATTTATAGAACTATATATTTTTGTATGACATACCAGTTTTTGTAATAGATTCAACATGTAAGTAACTACAATGATATGTAATGATTTCTTAGGTTTACGCGAATATTATTCATTGAAATAAAACTAATTTAAACGGATTTTATCGCGGTTATTTATTAAATTTTGATCCCGACGTTTCGAAAGCTTTTCAGCCTTCGTGGTCACGGGGCGGACTGAGGTGTAGGTTGTCCAGAAAAGTTTATGTTACTGTGTCTACCTTCAATTTAATTTTTATTATTGATAGTGTTCCGATCTACGCAGAAAGAGCTCACAGTGTCTTGAGGTCTGGCAATTGGTCTTTTGGGTTCCGATTTAATTAAATGTATAATTGGATCCCAGGCTTGTGCTAGCTTCCAACCATCTTCTCTATTGAAATTTGGATGTTTTTTAATTTCAATAGCCTCACGAATCATCCTAGGTAGGAATCGGTGTTCTTTTGCAAGGATTTGTGGCTTGTCGAATCGAAGATAATGTTTGGAGCCTTCTTCTGAATGTTCAGCAACTGCAGACTTCGTAGAGCGTCGGTGTTTAACATCAGCTATATGTTCTTTTACGCGGGTCCCTATATTTCTTTTAGTTTGTCCGATATAGGAGAGGCCACAGTCACATTCTATTTTGTATACGCCCTGTTCTTGTAGAGGTATATGACACTTGACAGGTGGTAAAAATTGACTAATCTTCTTGGGCGGCTTGAAGTAAGTTTTAATTGAAGCACGCTTCAGTACATAGCCAATCTTGTCTGTGACCCCTCTTACAAAAGGTAACACAACAGGTACACGTTCTACTGTGGCTGGTTTCACTCGGTTTCCGTGACGGCGGCGTGGAATTTGGAGCTTGTTATCACGCAGTACTTGCTTGACATGTCGCAGCTCAGCAGCCAGATGTTCCTCGTCACAGATTCCTTGTGCTCTCTGAAACAAAGATTTACCCACGGTAGCTAACTGTTTCGGATGGTGGTGAGATTCACCACTCAGGTATTTATCTGTATGGGTCATTTTCCTGTACACAGTATGGCCTAAAGACTGATCAGGATTACGGATAACTAAAACATCTAAGAAAGGAAGAGATTTCTTTTGCTCTAACTCCACAGTGAATTGTATGTTATTGTTAATGGAGTTAAGATGATCTAAAAATGCAGCTACTTTGTCAGATGGTAAAATTGTGAAAGTATCATCTACGTACCGTTTGTAAAACCTGGGGGTGACGGGGGCAGTGCTTAGGGCTGTCTCCTCGAAGTCCTCCATGAAAATATCGGCGACTACTGGAGATACAGGTGAGCCCATAGCTACTCCATTCACTTGTACATAAAACTGATTCCTCCACAACATGTAGCCAGATGTGAGGCAATGTTTGAGTAATGCTGCATACTCTATGGGCATGTTATTATCTGCTAACCTCTTAGACACAATTTCAATGCAGTCTTGTACTGGTAAGCTTGTGAATAGAGACTGGACATCAAAACTAACCATGGTTTCATTGTTAGCTAATTGTAGGTGTTTAATATCACTGACAAATTGGTATGAATCCTTCACAGATGCTCTAGTGTTGCCTCTTAGTGGTGATAACACTTTTGCTACGTGCTGAGCCAATCTGTAGGTTGGTGTGTCGATCTGACTCACGATGGGACGTAGTGGAGCATTTGGCTTGTGTATTTTCGGTAACCCATACAGTTTAGGAGGTTTTGCACACGATGGGACGAGTAAGTTTACGTCAAGATTTAATGTGTCGGAGTAACTGCTTATTAAAGAGCTAGTAGCCTTTAAAACTTTGTTGGTTGGGTCTGTTTTAACCTTCTTGTATGTACTTTCATCCGACAAAAGTTGTTCTATTTTATTATTGTAATCTGACGTATCCATTACTACTGTCGCATTACCTTTATCTGCACGGAGAATAGTTACATCCTTCTGTGAACGCAAGTTCTTTAAAGCGATATATTGTTGTTTTGGAAGATTTGGTTTGGGCGCTTTCACTTGTCGTAATATTGACGAAATGTCTTGACGTATCGCCTCCGAATCCTCCTTTTGCAAATTATTTTTCACGAGACTATTCTCAACGTTACAAATAATGTCTTCATACGGTATCCTTCGTGGTGTTACGGCAAAATTTAATCCTTTTGATAAAACCTGAATTGTGTTATCGTCCAATGTTTGTTTTGACAGATTAATGACAGCGCGTTGTTCATCTGCGCGTGAGTGTTCGTTGTCTATGGTGGGGTGCGTTCCGTTCCTACACTCGTTGTTACTAAGATTTTTGGCATTTGATTTAGATTGTAATTTTTCATATTTTATGATTTGTTTGTTTTTGCATTCATTCAATTTCGTTATTTCACGTTTATTTAAAGCGTTGATGCAATTTTGAAAATCAAATGCTGATAACTCTGTCTTTAACTCATTGGATTTAATCTCAACACAATTATTTATGTTATGGAGATCGGATCTTATTTCACGAATGGCAGCCAGTAACAGTTTTGTACTCGCCTGGTTGAGAATTCCTACCTACAAAAGAACACCGATTCCTACCTAGGATGATTCGTGAGGCTATTGAAATTAAAAAACATCCAAATTTCAATAGAGAAGATGGTTGGAAGCTAGCACAAGCCTGGGATCCAATTATACATTTAATTAAATCGGAACCCAAAAGACCAATTGCCAGACCTCAAGACACTGTGAGCTCTTTCTGCGTAGATCGGAGCACTATCAATAATAAAAATTAAATTGAAGGTAGACACAGTAACATAAACTTTTCTGGACAACCTACACCTCAGTCCGCCCCGTGACCACGAAGGCTGAAAAGCTTTCGAAACGTCGGGATCAAAATTTAATAAATAACCGCGATAAAATCCGTTTAAATTAGTTTTATTTCAATGTACAATGATATGTGTTTAGAAATAAAGTTGTAGGTTCTCCCTTCTAAATACCCTTTATTTAGTAGTGTTCCGATAAACACTAAAAAAAACTACGAACCGAAATAACATGTTCTACTGATAGACCAAAACGTATCAATAAAGTCGGTTGCTCAATTTTTCTTCGTAGTGTACTATCGACTACCGCCCACTTTGTTAAAAATGATATTATGCGATGAATTCATTTAAATCCCCAAGCTCGGCTTTTTTTCTCACCTAATTAATTTGAATCGTAAAAGACATTTTAATATTACGCTAAAAAACTAGTTAATTCACGTCACTGATAAATTCGTCACTGCTTGTAATACACTAATAATATAAGATGCGTTGATAGATAAAGTGTTCAGATATAAACCTCAAAAATAATCTCAGATTCCTGTAACGGAAAGACATTAAGGCTGTGAGCATAAGTTTCATAAGAATTTTTCCTAATACTCGCCCGAATAATCTAGAATTTATTACGTATCATTTACCTTGTATCCTGAACAGTTTATTTGAGAATAAGACTGAGGTTGAGCTCGGGTTTTAAACAATATCTAAACCTGTCGTGCCTTATGTTTATATTTTATGACCACAATCTTACTTGATGTTATGTGACGATGTAACCAAAGTGGTGGACAAGCTAAGCGTAATGGAGATGCTGGCTCTCAAGTGAAACTGCCAGAACACAGCTAGAGTGTTTGGCGAGAGATTTTTAAGTTGAAGGTGATAGCTAGCCAGGCGGGGATTAGTAAAGCCCCACCTACCTACCAGCCTGGTTTCATCACGATGCTTTTCTTCACCGAAACTTCAGGCTCATCGCTGGGATTCGAACTTGCGTCCATTGACACGGAGTCCGTATACACTACCAACTATCATCATATGAAATTATTTAATACTGTTGGGATTTTGCACGAAACAGTTAGGGTTTCGTACATAAATGTATACATAGTAACTTAAATATAATTTGTTGGCCACAAAAATTCCCTTGACGAATTTAACAAGAGAGTCATCATCCTAACTAGGGTTGTATGAGCCATAAAGATTTGCAAAACATATCACCATTCTCCACATAACATTTGTATAATTGTCTATAATCAAGTCGCCACTAAATAACAATAAGAAAAATTAATAAAATATACATTAGTCCCGTATATGATAATCTAATGTACCTTTATTCTTACTTATATTATAGATGCGAAAGTATGTTAGTTTGTTACACTTTCACGCCTTAACCACTGAATCAATTATGATGAATTTTGGAATAGGGTAGTTGGGACCCTAGAGACGGTAATAGGCTACTTTTTCTTACTAAAAATTTTAATAACTTTAATAGCATTTGATAGAAAAAATATTTCAATATCGATCGACAACCAGAATTGGTTGAAGAAATCAATATTAACGCGAGCACAGTCGCGAATTAAAGCTAGTAATATTATAAAAAGTATCTCAATATTGTCACATGTACACGACGTGATCTATCCAGTGGGTAAGAGAGTAGACGGAACAGATTAGATCAAACTTTGAAAAGTGAGTAACACAAACAATACATGAATACTTGTCACAAAGATTTTAAGACCTCTTTTAAAAACGGATTTTGTACTGGCATAACTAATATAAAATCTCACTCCTACAATCTCATTTCAGATGATGTCATATTCAACATTATACCTTGTTCCGTTTTAGGCGTATCTCATCAACCGTATTTCAGGTTGTAGCTTTATATCTTAACTTTTAACGCTACATGAAAATTTCAAAACAATTTAATAATAATCTAAGATACTTCTATTGTATTAAAACCATAAATATCTATCACATAAGAGCTTGGCAACAAAAAAATAATGAAAATAGAATGCATGATGCAGAGGCGCTAAGTAACTAGGCAGAATAAAATTGAGCACAAAAGAGTACGAAATAGCATCACTGAAAAAAATAAACTGAGACACAATGAGTTCAAATATTGTGGATTGAAATAACTTAGAAGAAAAAAAAAACAGAATTGATTAGATAAAGACGCCCAGCGTGTAAATGCCATAATAAAAAAGCACATCTAACATTGATATAAATGAAGCGATGATAGCTCAGTGTTAGCATGTTGCAACGCCGCGCCATGGGACGTGAGTTCGAAACCGACCACCTACAATGAGCTTGAGCTTTCGGTAAAGGAAAACACCGTGAGGAAACCATACCAAGGCGGTAGTTCTTTTTTTGTAAAGTCCGCCTGGCTAGCTACCACGCTCAAGTTGGAAACCTGCAACCAGATACCATTAGGTTTCTTTCGGCAGTTGCCCTTGAGATTTAGTCCCACCAATAAAGGCAGCAACGCACGTGGGATTCCTCTGGGGTTGTGGGTGTCCATGGGCGGCGGTGATCACTTACTATCAGGTAACACGCTTGCTCGTTTGCCACATATTCCATTAAAAAAAAAAAGATTTTGCATTAAACAATCGTGATATAAATACGTTAAACAGTAATTACAATTATTAACTCGTTGGCTATAAAAATAACTGAAAATATGTAACTTACGTGTTACAATAAAAATGTAATATGATAGTAACCTTTTCCTGTCGGCGTAGCATGACTTATATTTTCCGGGTTCTGTAAAAGTCCATATACGTTCTGTTGATCGTCTTCAAAGATGAAGTCATATAAGCTTTTATTTATAATATCAGCCTGAAACATTAATACAACCATTTTACAACAAGTGATATATTGAGATAACATTTTAACGTTTTTTATATTTCCAAGTAATTTAGTAACTATAAATCGCTAGAATCAGTTTTGTAATATTATACCAAACGCGGAAAATTCATAATTGAAAAATACGTTAAACGTTCCATGTTCACAATAACATTCATGAATACAAGTAAGTCTGCTGTTAAGCAACATAGGTCAATTGTCGGTGGTTACCAGTAATCAGACTAAGGATTGTTACAATTTCCAGTATTCCGATAATCCGCACAATGATCGCTTTACCGAGAAGTACGTACTACTGAAACGTGCATTATTTCGTAGAAAACATCGTACTGCCATATTTAATAGTTACTATTTACATATATTAATTAGTAGTTCAATTTGAAAATGCTGCATGTTTCCATTTACCTAGTTTCAAAATGATCGATACAGAAGTACGTTCGGTTTATGATGAACTACAACTAGCTCATACATCGAATTTAATATTAAAAGAATTTCAAACTTGCAATAAACAAATATTAGAGTTTTACGATAAAAAGTAACATCAATAAAGAGCATATCACTAAATGCAATAAATCCTGAAAAAAAAAATGAAAACTATAATAAGTTATCATATATATCAATTATCAGTAATGATTGTATTATTCATTTTATTCAAAATACTGATATCAAATTGATGATGAAATCATGTTTTGAAAATTATTCAAAACTAATGTAATTATTTCATATACTTTAATTTTCAAGTATTGTTTACGTGTTTTTAATAATTCATATTTCTAGAAAATATACATACCGGACTATGACCCAGAAGAGAACTGATGCTCTCAGACACGTAATAGATACGTCCCGAGGTAGAAAATACGATCATAAAACCTTCTAACGCCTCAAGAATTAGATACGTAAATTCTTCGTTTGACAAAAATGTGGGCTTCCAGTCCTCCTGTATATCGTGCGCGCGGGACCTAAGTAGAACTTCTTAAAAAAAGAAAAAGACAGCAAGCTTATTATTTAAAATAGAAATAACAGAAATCTCCGCACAACAAACTTATAATACAGTAAAGATGAAGTCTCGTAAAGTCGAGTTCACTAAATAGCCGACCGGGTAGACGACGTCTTGAATAAGACTAAGTTCGTACTAACGTAATTTTTTAATATATATTTTAGAAGAAATCAATCCGAGCTTGTACTGAATACACGTGAAATAGAAAATCTACAGCCACGTTTCCTGATCACACGGCAACTCACGTTTGGGCCGCGTGCCCTCTACAATGCCTTATTATGGTACCTAACTTCAAGCCCTTCCCCAAGTCACGTTTCCTTTTTATCGTAAAATGTTAGTCTTTCCCAACTTTTAAATTACTTTGAATTCGTGCTTCTCTTGTAAGAGTTCCTTCGTATACAATTTAATATTTTCTGCGAATATAACACAAACCAGTACGAAAAGTTCAAAATGGTAAAATAGGGATTCTGATAAACAATGGTTATTTTTTTCAATTGTGATAAATTAGTATTTTCGAGATTTCAATAAAAACATTTATAAGGAAAAACAAAACGAAATCTGTAAAATAACAGAACAAAACAAAGTTAGGAGTGTTTGTATTTGGAAATACAGGTTCGCCATGGGGATTGCCAATGGGGATTTTTGGTGGGGCTTTAGCATTTTATAATAATTAAAACAGTAATTATACAATAAAATATACTATTTAAATTTTAAATATTTCTAATGTATGATGTAATTGTACAGTACATTACTAATAGTAGAGTAACTATACCATTTTAGGCCTGTGGCAAATTCATGAATGGAACCCCAGTAAAAATCGTCATATTGTAATTCTATTTAAAATTTTAATTTTCTAACCTATTTATAATAAATTAACAATTTAATCTTAACAAGATATATTTTAATAAAATCCTATTTCTGAGCTTTCTATTCTGCAAAAGTTAAAACATTATTAAAGTTTATAGACTGGGCCATAGAATTTTCAATAGACAGAATATCTAAATAGATGCCTTCTAAAATCAATCATTTTATTATAAATGCGATAAAATCTTAATAACATATTTGAATTTTTATATGGCTATTGACTGATTACTATACTTGATACCCTAACAATCAATAACACTACTTAAATATATATATTCTCTGTTCGTGTACAATGGATAAATTTGCAGTAGGACACAAAGATAAAATTAATTACAATTATTTTTTATTAGACATCTACTTTATAATTATCTATCAGTGTGTATGCTACACCAGTCTTATATAGCAACCGTTCAAAATATCTAATCTTCAATGTAGTGACACTCTTAAACACATCTCATTCCTAGATAAGCTATTGCATATTCGATAACCATTCACAGAAATCTATACCAAACTGGATTGCAAACACCACATATCAATATCAAATATAACACATAGGTGTGTCTTGCTCCTCCCACTGCTGTCACTGGTTCTAACAATATGCAGGGCTGAGTGTCACCATGGGCTACCAACTTTTTAACGGATATATGGAGGTGCCAACACTTGACGATTCTCTCCACATACCCTTCTCATCTTGGCCTGAGTCCGGGTAACGCATTTACGTATTGCGAGAACAAGTCCGTAAAAGGATATTTTTCCACTTTGGTGATAAATTGCTGTATACAAAATAAATGGGTAACGGCAGGGACCTGCATCAGGTTCAGTTATGATTACCATACATCTGTCAGAGTGCCTATCTTTTTGTTGGTCTCTTTTTGGGATCAGCTTGCAGGATGGCCATGCCAGTGATACCTGCCAGGATCAGGATCTGTGCATGTACTTTATCATGGTATAATAAAAACTTTAAAATTCCAATGACAAAAGATAAAATATAAAGCAACTCTTACCATTATGATTTCTTAAAAATGATATAGTTGATTTAAGTACTGTAGATTTATCCACTTTTCTGTTATTGGCGATGACCAGCGAGCTGAGTTCATTGATGAGCAGGTTAAATTGGTCTCTTCTCTTCTTCTCACTTAAGTTCCGTGTCCTCCTGCATTTGATATATGTTAGTTTAAAGTTTGATATTATAAAAATAATTGCATACCATATTTTAACTCTTATGGAACACTGTATTGGAACAAAAGTATTAAAAGATCAAGAAGATTTATTATTAATGAATAATAATAAGCAAGAATGAGTAGGATTCTGCTGTAGCTTTTTGCAAACAGTTGCTTGTTGCACTATTACAAATAAAAATTATTTCAGAAACTTGCTTATCTAATTTGTTTGTCTATTGTAAATAAATAGTTCTTGGTTAGGGTCATAGAGGCCCCCTGCTCCTAATGTGCCCAGGGCCTCCAAAAGGTGAAACACAGCCCTGCATATATGGCAAATGTGTATATGGTTTATTCATTCGGCCTGCGACTGTATCGTTCATCAGAGGCATAATTATTTAAATCATTATTTAAAGTGTTATTTGTCTATAGACTGTATAACTGATTTGTTTGTTCACTTTACAGTTATTTAAAAATTTACTTTTAATTATAATAATATCCCAAAGACATCGGGTCTTGACAAATAATAAAATAACGATAATCTATATCTGATAGCAATGAAAGAGTATAATCTAAAAATTATCTGCTAAAGAATAAAAATCTTAGATTATATCAATCTGTGAATTTTAAAGTAGTTAATCCTTTTCTAACAACATTTTATTATTCAGATAAATGAGATCCAATAATAGGTAAGAAAAGAGGGCTGGTAGAGAAATTGTATGTACCTTACATGGAGGTAGGGAGACTAAAAATCGTCAAAATCATCCTTATGAAATTAATGAATGGCACCCAATATTCTGACTGTTACTCCTATATGATTATCCTACATTAACTGAAAGTTACGCAAAAACAGCCTCTTGGTAAGTAGGGGATGAATTTAAGACCATGATTTTATTTAATACTACTGGTTCACCCCTCTTTTAGACTGCTCAAATACATGCAAGAAGTCATAGAAGAAGGGTCATACTAAATAGATTTAGTCATGTTAAAAATCTGATCCCAAATACTTTTTAAGTAATGTTAGCTCAGTTGGTAGTGTGTATGGACACTATGTCAAGAGATGTAAGTCTAAATACACCTGCAAAGAGCTTGAGCTTTCAGTAGAGGAAATCATCATGATGAAACCATAGCATGTTGGTAGTGCTTTTTCTAACGTCAGTCTGGCTTAGTACCACCCTTATGTTAAAGAAAATAAATATACAAAACTATAAATTCAGAAAAAATATTATTAATATATTGCAGTTTTGGGAAAAGTATGTGGAATTATATGTAGGCTATCACAAAATCACAATTGAATTTGTGTGACTCTCTGAATGAATTTAACTCATACATTACATTCCCATTACAGACAGGAATATGATAATAACATAAAATCGCAGCATGTTAAGTTTTGCATACATTACATTCACTTGTTCCATGCCATACCTAAATGTATTTCATGACGAATGTATACTCATTTGAATAGTTTTTATGTAAACCGTTTTTAATTTAAGTAAATCATTGTACAAACTCACCTTTTAGAATCGTCCTTATCGTCTCCGTCATCTTCCATAATGATGTTGATACCTTCCCAAAAGTGATGTCCAAACTTGTATGCGTAGATTATGCGCGCGAATTAATCTTGTTTCTGTAAGAATCAACAGTTTCACGTTACAAAGATCAATAAATAAAACGATATAATTACTTGGTTTAATAATGTTGGCACATAGAGTCTACGGAACTGTGTACAACTTAATGTCTATATGGTAATCACATAGGAAAATCGGGAAATGAGCGTACCTATAAAAAGGAATTACTACGTCAAATTCATTTTGCACGAAACACAATTTGCAAACCAACCCCTTAATATGCACAAAACATCATACGAATACTATAAAACATATCTGCCATGAATAGTATGCACAAGAAAAATAATACTTACGGATAACAGCAAGATATCGTCTCACAGACTACCAAACATAAATATCTTTGACAACTGAGAAAAATACCAAAAATGTAGCAAGCTATAATTATACGATTCTTCTATAATGCACAAAAAAGTTACTGAAATGTGTTAATTGTGAAGTGTTGATATAAACAATTAATATAAAACTTTTAAAACATAAATAATAAAAAAACCTGAAAAAGTGCTTAAAGTTAAAATATAAATAAAAAATGAAATAAAAGTATAATCTAGCTACTATATTAAATAACTATATTGTCACTGTAACAAGGAGTGAAACAATAAAAGGTTAAAATTAATATTGTTATATCTTAATATTGATGTAGAGATATCCACTTTTTTAAGTTGTAATTTTTTTTATAGTTTATATGTTTTTGCGTTATGGGCATAATTTCACCTGATCTTAATCGATGATACGGCCTAAGTTGGTGGGCACGCTAAACCTGTGGACGTTTTAAGTGGAGAATATTGAAGTTCTTTAGGTATTTTCAATTTAAACTTATAACCAACCCATATTGAGTCTCGCTAGGGCCTCGGTTGAGATGGGGAGTTCGGTTCGATCCACCACAGCGAAGGGACGTGTCCGTCAGCTCTCGCTGATTGTTCCTGACAATTCGATCGCTGCGCCTTACCGCGCCGCTATTGTTCTATATTCTTTAGTTTTTTTAACGTCCAATCTGCAACAAAGCGGCTATTGTTGCTAATTCGTGTTCAGTGTTTAATCTGTTAATTCCTAACCATGTTGTTTGGTTATCGTGGTGAAATTAGATTGAGAGATTTATCTCAGTGATCTTTCGTACTGTGATTTCCAAATATTGCGTTCGTTATTGTGAATCAGTGCAGTGAATTAAGTGTCACCACCTGTAAGTACGCCGGTCACCGGCTTCCACATAAGGTAAAATTTATTTAAACCTTTCTACGGGCCAAGTCCCAGCTCTTGTTACTTATTGTTCTCTTTTCATTGCTTTTTTGACCTTGCATGAATAGATTACAGTAAACTCATGTTATATTACAAATTCAGGATAGTTTGTTGGCCTTCTGCTTGCCGCGCCCCCCTTCCCCTCAGACAGGGAGGTTTTTCGTACTTAATATTCACATATTTGTTTATCAATTATTCCTCACTCCAAGCCCGCCATTATGGCCAGCCGAAAACGATGGAAGGTAGATCATTACGGGAATTCTTTGAACAAGAGAGCCCGGAGGTACTAAGAAAGTTCTTCGCAACCAATTCTGCTTCCACCTCCCTACCCATCCGTACCCCCGCCCGAGGCGACCGCCCCGGCGTGTCGTCCGGCGTCGCCCCCACTACCACCGTGTCGCCCGACTTCCGCACCTCTACCGCTGGGCTCGCGCTCTCGCTCCCGCTCGCCGGTCATCCGGCACGCGATAGCGCCCGCTTCCCCCGCCACTACTTCGTCGCGGACCCCGTCGCCCTCAGCGACCACCGCCACCACAGCTACGCTTCGTCCGTTCAAGAAAAAAATTTCATATGCACCTCAACCAATACCCACGGCGAACTCATTTTCGCCACTATCACCTACCCCGACTTCAGATCTCGATAACGAGACTAACCTCAAATCAAAGTAAACCAATCCTGAAACGGGCTTCATTACCGTGAATAGGGCCATGGCTGAAAATAATCGGGTGTTATCGCCCGGAACTACACCCCCAGCCGCCGCAAAAACCAAGCATGTCAATAACAACTGTGTCCCGTCGACATGCGTGACCCAAGCTGCAAAAACAGCAGCCCCACCGAAAAGGCGGTGCGCCCACCGCCACCAGTCACAATAGCAGATAAGTCAGCGTGGCTAAACACACTTAAAATAAGATACACGCACGCCCGAAGCACCCCCTCCGGCATACAAATAAAAGTCCCCACAATCGCGGACTATAAAAATCTGACATCATACCTCCGTAAAGAAACACACCAATTCTTCACAACACACACCGGAAGAAGAGCGCCTTCTACGCATAGTAATAAGGCGCGTTCCTAAAGAGCTTCCGGTAGAGAACATTTTATCCTCCCTTAAGGAGCAAAATCTCCCAGCCCACGATACACCGCATGTACCACGCCATCACAAAAGATATTTATGACCTCGTCCTTGTCACCCTGGACCGTTCCAAAGAGGGCAAGGAAATCTTTAAATATTCAATCGGTTT
Organism: Actias luna; assembly: GCA_039707435.1. Taxonomy (NCBI): domain Eukaryota; kingdom Metazoa; phylum Arthropoda; class Insecta; order Lepidoptera; family Saturniidae; genus Actias; species Actias luna. The sequence goes on along the minus strand of JAZHAC010000001.1, from coordinate 16,610,350 downwards.
GTGGGCTCTCTGGTATAACTGTTGAGATCCCCCATAAAAAACATGCCCCTACGCAGTTCTATAACTGACAATCCTACGGATACTCGGCAAGGAACTGCCACATGAAGCCGAGATGTGTCAAGTGCCTGGGAGATCACTCCACTAAGGAGTGCCCTCGCATGCCCGAAACCTTAGAACCACCCAGCTGCGTCTTATGCGGTAAGGCCGGGCACCCCGCGAACTATCACTGGTGTGAACGCGCCGCACGCACGAGGCGCACCCGCACACACGTCCCACCGCCACTTGTATTGGACCAGGCCTTCCCGAGCCTGCCAGGCTCCACGCGAGTCCCTCCCGCGCAGCCAACCGCAGAAGCTCCATCTACTGCATAGGCCCCCAAACCCAAGCCACAAGCTCCGAAGGCTAAGCCTGCGAGCCCCAACGAATTCCAGGGCCTGAACTGGATAGCAGGCCTCTTAAAAAGCTTCGATGTCGATGATATCATCGCCTTCGATCTTATGATCAGTTCTGCTGACGGAATTGTTTGTCTAAAGGCCATAGCCACCTACCCAGACCTAGCTCGCGCCGTGCCAAAACTCGTCCGAGCTTCTCCGTAATCAGTGTCCGCCGTCTCTTTAAACCGTTCGTGTCCGCATACACGCCCGCGTAACTGTAGGTTTCGCCGTCGAGGCCTAACGGTTAATTTCACTCCCGCACACCCGCCGCTGCCTCCCTCTGCGAACTTTTGAGCCTAGATTCGATCCTCCGGAAAGGAGCCCTCAAGCGACTCTGCTCGCGCGATACAGTGACATACTACCACACTGAGAGTACAACATCGCACTGCATACCACCAGTGCTGACCTTCACGCTAAGTACACGGTCCTGTAAGGGACCAGAAAACCTGCGGCTCTGCCAGTTGTTTGACTTTTTTTAGCAATAACTAGTTCCATCTTTCACTTGTTCAATTTCTTAACAATCTACTAAGTTATTTCATTTAAGTACGTACCGATCTACTTGTGTTGTAATTAACAAATACAAATAAATGAATTACTAGCGTCTGTAAGCAATTAAATGAAATGCAGAGATGATTAATGCAGTGAAGGACTGGTAGGTAATTTCGTAATTAATATATTTTTCATGTTGTGAAAATAAACATTTTATTGTACATCATTCAATTCATCTAATTAATTAATACATTTATAATATGCTATGAAACAGCTGACGCGTATGACGTGTAAAAACTATATCTGCGTAACCGTTGAGAATTTACTGGGCGTCTTGAACCAAAAAGCGCGCCTCTGTGACTGGGCACAGCCAATAACATACACGCTGTGAATAACCGTCTACAGTGTAGACCTTACACTATAGAAATATAGTGCAAAATAGGACCCACTAAAGAAAGGGTCGTAATCATGAATTGTTACGACTCGTGACGGATAAATCTTACATTTTGATTTGGACAACCTCCATTAGTACCGTGCGTTGTGGAACTTCATTCCAATAAACGCAAACTTTTATGCTGTATTTCCATAATTTAAATAGATGAAAAATGGTGCATTTTTAGTTATCTTTTATCATTATTTACTTCAGATTGTTGTTTCTACGTTTTGGAACATTTTGTTTTTTTTTCACATTAAAACTATTAAAATTAATTGCGGTGTTTGTGATCTTGAATCCAGAGATCATCAGATGTATATTTTGTAACGTCTTTAACAGATTATTCTTTTTTATAATGAATAAATACGCTCTGGCAACACTATCAAAATTAGGCTGTTTAGTACAAAAAACACAGTACACGGCAGAACACTAATTGCCGTATCTTAAAACATGGCAATGAAAATCGAACACAGGAAAGTACAAATTCAAAAACGCATACTCGACTACGAGAAGTTTTGGAACCGTCTTCCTGTCAGCGTGTTCCCTCCTTACTATGTTATGGGGTCCTTCAAAAAAGGCGTGAAGAAGTACCTAGACAGGCCAGCATGACAGTGCTGACTGACAAAAATCACTACTGATTTAAATTGTACTGTACTTAACATCAGGTCCAGTACTGACTGTAAAAACATAGAAAAAGAAGAAGAAATAAATTTACGTGACGTTAGATATTTATATTACGATGGTCCCGATTTGTATTTATATGTGTTTTTTTTGTCACTACGATTTAGAGACAGCTCTCTCTCTCCTTCCCCTCAAATTAACATTTTGATGAAAATATATGAGACACCACAATTACTCGTTTTTTACTCCAAAACACGGCAATTCGGTATCCAAAACACGGCAGTTATACTTTTTTAATGGCAGCCCTGTTTGAAGTTGTACTGCAGAGTTGCCAAAAGTAAGGTAATTACCGTTTCGTACGATTATATGGCCTTCAAATCGTACAATGTATAATGTGTGTTACTTACTTATTACTGCACGCTAAAATACAGTAATTTCATCACATCAAATAAAGAGCATCTTTTACAGATCTTGCTGAAAAATGAAACGCTACTTGAATATTGAGATTGTTGCCAAATGTTTAATGTCAACTGTGAAAAGCTGTCAGATTCATGTAACCCACGAAAACACCCACAAAATATCGCACTACCGTATTGTGACTCCCACCGCTTATTTTGAAACGAATCGCTTCGTAGTTGTTGAGAAAAACAGGCTACTGATAATGAATGTTGTCTTTTGCCAAATGCAAATTTTTCCAAAGATATGTTTTGCCCAGAATCGATGTCACCAGACGAATTTTGGGACAAAATATTGTATTATCCAGAGCCATTATTTATATATTTGGCAGAATTTGTTCTAAAAAATCATCCTTTGCCATATGCAAATGCCGATTCAGAGAGAATCTTCAGCGCCGTTAATTTAATAATAACAAAATCTCGAAACCGGCGCATAACATCCACGATAAAAAAGCTGTATACACACCCGAAATGATCGTGAAAATTAATTAGTCGTCTTCATATTATAAACCGGATAAAGCGAATGAAAACGCTGTGATAAACGTCATAGATTTTTTGGGACCAGAAGAGTAAAAGTAATGTTTTTATTTTCAAATAAATGTAATTGTTTTTGTAATTTCCCATTTGTGTACGGTAGCCCCAAATGTAGACAACGGCAACACTGGATTGTAGCATTGGGCGATGGCACTTGTTGTGTGTAGCGACGTTTTTGCTGTCTGTTATTTAATAAAAGTGTTTTAAGTGCTAAGTTCTTACTTTTTTTTTTATTTAACATAACTTTATAATATTTGTATATTTTGAATTATTTCCTCTCGTCAAATTTCAAGACTTTGGGTAAGTTGATAAATCAATAATTTTTAAACGTCGCCTACCTCTAACGACACTGTAACACCGGTTTAAAATCAGTTAAACATTAATTGTATCAATATTTTACTACCAAATTTTATTTTGCAGTGACAAACATGTGTTACAAATTCTCTGAGATAATAGTTTCCATGTAGACATTACGTAAGAAAATTATATAAATCGCAGGGATTAGGTGAGTCGCATGGCCGTGAAATTAGGTAACGAGTATATTTTGTTACTGGAATACTTTACTATATTATATAAACAGAAAACCTAAATATGAGGACGCGCGATGTTGGGTACTTAGTTGGTATCTTATGTTAACTTTTTTTTTTAGAATACAGGTATCTTATCCAGATCATTATTAAACTATTTTCATGCGTTTTTCTAGTGGAAGTAATTTTGATACAATCTTTAGTCTTTACGGCAAATATTTTTGTTAAATTAAGTGAACATTTTGATAAGAACTTTTATTGTTGGAAGACTTTTTTTACTTAGCAGAAATAATTCATTCATCCTGGTAGCACTTTTAAATGTAAGTACAATATTTAAATAAAACTGGACTGCTTGTTCGCTGTGATTGTTGCAATAGTATGCACTAATTACATACCATTAAGATTTGTTTTAAAATAAATGGTTATTTTTTATAAATTTATTAGATATAAATAATCACTTGCCTGTAAAAACTTTTTTCAGGCTGTTTGACATGTCATATCAGGTCTTTGATATTTTACTTATAATAAAATAGATAAAAATGAAAATGTTTAATTAAAAAAAAAGGTATAGTAACAATTCTATATCCATCTTTATCACATGAAGTCCGTAACTACCAGACATAATATGGAATTTTACATTGATGTTCCATTTATGATGTACTAAGAATAGACAAAGCTAAAAAAAGATATACAAAACAGTAAAAGTTAACTATTTTTATTTACACTGTCCTGGTGAATATTATCTTTGTGTTGAACATGTTGTAAAGATTCATTGATTATATATATTTTGAAAAAGTTTAATTTATTTTTATAACATTATATTCAATTTCTGTTTAATTGCAATGAAGAGTCTATATTAATAAGGGTATATTTGTATCTCATTATTTTAATTAATTATAATAACAATGATATACATTTTAGAATAGTGTCTCAATAATAAACATTTCTTTCTATGTATTTTGCAAGAACCAAACTATCTTAGAAAAAGCACCATAGAGGTTGACCTATAAGGAAATTATCTCTGTACCAATGCTCTTGTTTGTGTAGGCAATATTGTCAGTCATATAGTTGCAGACAAAAGTATAAGACCACTCCTAAAAAAAGTATTTTATGTATATAAAATGTTAAACATATATATTATAAAGAATAAATCAGCACACCTGCATATTCTATTGTAAGTTAAGTGATATACAAAAAACATTGTTTTTAGTTTTGACTGCTTAACTAGAACCCAGGTTTGAAGTCATTGTATTAGCTGCTTACTTGTAATTAAATATTGTTTTGCTTTGAGTAACATTAATGATTATTTTATGATCAAAAAACATGTTAGCTATCATTTATTGCTTAAATATTTATAAAATTATTTACAAATGATCTTCATTAGTAATTCAAGTTTGTACAGTACACAGTGGAGATGTGTTGAAAATTGGTAAATACTGGAAAATTAGTAATGGAATATAATCTATTATCATTGTTTTATATAACAATAGCAAATCTGAACTTAGATTGCATTCCAAATTAAGATATCAAAGACTTGTGTTGAATACATTATAGCCTCAGTACAAGGAGAAATGGCAGAAACCAGTTTGTCTATAGTCTGGAAAGCCTTATAGCTACAATCTCTGGAGAGAATAGCTTCATCATTGTTACGAGCAAGAACAATAGATGCCTGACATCTCCAGAAATTCATTCTGATCTTAATAAAACCAGATCTGAACCTGTGTCACTGACTACAGTAAAAAAGTGATTGAGAGATATAAATTTGATTGGTTATGTTGCCACTGAAAAACATGCAATGGGCCTTTGCCCATCAAGGTTATACTGAAGTAGATTTTATAAGAGTTCTTTGATCAGATGAATTTAAGTTTGAAATATTTGGTTAAAAAAGAAGAATTTACATTCATTGTGGCACAGAAATGTTGGCAGACTCTGTGGTGCCAACAGTCAAGCATGGTGTCAGTTCCATCATGGAGTAGAGTTACTTCTAGGGCCATGGAACTAAAGATTTGATAAAAATCAATAGTCATGAAATAGGCACAGTATAAACAGATATTACAATTAAAAGTGATTAATTACTATTTGATTTATTTTTGAACAGGATAATGATCCAAAACACAGTTTTAAATTATGCAGGGGTCATTTAGAAAAAGAGACAAAAGGTGTATTGAAAAACATGGTGAGGCCACCTCAGAGCCCAGATCTCAACTTTATAGTACTTTTATGGGAAGAGTTACGAGGGAAGTATATGTCTTTGCTGTCCTTCCTTGCAAGGAGACATTGGGATGGCTTTATATGAGAGCTGGATTAATATATCTCAGAATACATTTGACCAATTAATTGCTTGTATGCTTAGATTTGTGGAAAAGTTATAAGAGGAGGGGAGGATTTTCTGCTATAAAATCTGTTTAGAATGGTATAATAATAAATTTTATCATAAGTGGATGATATTACTTGAATATTTTAATGTATTTTATATGTAAATTATCATTATATTTGATGATTAAACTACTTAAAAGAAGCTTGTCTTCTTTTCCCTACTTTTCTTTTTACTAAATGATATGGTCTAAATTTTCATCTGGCAGTGGAGCTTAAACATAAATGTTTCAGTGTCACCTATAGACCGAATGGCAAGACATACTTTTTAGAAGTTAATATGTTACCTTTTCGAAGATATAATTCAGATGTACTCTTTTTTTAATGATGACATCGTTTTTTTTCTTTTTTTAAATTTTATGTTCTGTTCATGTTATTGCTTGCGTACCACTCTAAAACTAAGAGATAGATTTGGGCAAAATTTTATACAATAATAATTAATATTATTAATTTACATTTAGGATACTGTTTATTAAAATAAACAGGTTTTCAATGAATGTCAATGTAAAATTAATAACAAATTTTGAAACACATTTCTATTTAATAGCTTATTACATAACTAAGAAAAGGAGCTATCTATAATGATTTTCTATATGCATATATAAAAACAAATGTTTGTATATACACAAACATACATTTTCATGAACTCGTAAAAATTTCATGTGTTAATTTTTATGTTTTAAGTTTTTTTTTCAAGTCAGTGATATACCTAAATACGATTAATTGCACTGTGGTGGACCTACTAATTACTGGAAAGCGCTGGAACATTATCCTATATTAAATGTTAAGAAAAGTCGTAATTCTCATATATGTAGAGTATATGAATATGAAGTATTGATTTAATACTGACTTGGCAGACATTTTTATGTGGCCTTTTGATTAGTCAATAACTTAATTATAGAGCTACCTACTCCAAACATTTTCACCGGGAACCTTTCAAAGACCATAAACAAAACAGAAATTATGGACATCCCTATCTCAAATAGTAATTAGTAAAAAAAAAGTGTGGAGTATATATTAAAAAATGATATAGAATTTCAGTTTCTACAATTTTCATAAGTTATTATTATTTTTCTTCCAAAAAACCTTATTTGGGTTATTTGCATAAAAAATACAATAGTTGTTATCAACAAGTATCACTATTTTTGAATTATTTATGCATATGATTTAAATGGTAAACTATATATATACTATAGAAATTTTATATTCAATATTTCCATATTTTGTTGGGTGAAAGCAAAGAAGAATATCCTCTGTTCTCAGATGTAATAAATTTCATACCACATGCCGTTTTTACGGGATTGATGGACGAGCACAAACAAGTATACCAGCGTATATTTTATCTCTATTTATTTCTGATTTCACTTTAATCCCTGAACCGTTATTTGATTACCTTTGATGTAACGTGACTGAATTATGACTATTTATTTTTTAAACTTTATTTAACACTTCCAAGTGTTCACGACTTCGTAACAGTGTCAGAGTTTGTATCTGGCTGGGTCGCGACCATAACGTGCATAGTGATAACACATAGTGACACTGTTTTTGTTTGCTACGTTTTATAATCACTAACTGCATATACGAAGTCAAAGACACGTATCGCCAAGCTGAAGTGGAGATGAGCAGGACACTTGGCTAGGCGGGATACCAACAGATAGACCAGGGCAGTTTGGTAGTGGTATCCCCGAAACGGACGACGACCTAGGGGAGGACCACCAGCCCAACGGTCAGACGACATTGTCAGGTTGGTCGCAAGACAATGGATGAGGTTAGCACAGTACCTAAAAAGATGGTGTGAGCCAGAGGAGGCCTATACCCAACAATAGTTGTAATCTGGCTGATATAGGTATATCGATAGATCCAATTGCCTATAGAATTACAGCAACGATCGTCGTTTTGTACTCACCATATAGCACTTTGCGATGCTACTATATCAATAAAATTGAGTCTTTAACAAGCTGCCTGAGCGTAGTTTTCTATCAGTGAACAAATCTTTAGAATCGGATCATTGGTGCACAGAAATTGCAAGATTCAAATTACAAACATGTATCTTTTTTAGTACCAGTAATATATATAATATGTGTACTATAGTAGTATAGTGCACCCTGCGCTTATTTTTGGCCAATATGTTTTTTTTTACGTAATACTTTATGATTTGTACAAATATTTATGTGGGTATACATACAAAATATCATCATATGTAGTTGACGTTTTTTTTACAGAGCATTATATATTACTATTTACAATTTATTCAACCATATCAATTTTAAAGTAAAGTTTATTTGATGTAGTCAACTTTTTGTAAAATCGGTCTAGCCGTTTTATGGAATAAATGTTGTTATATACGTTTACGAAGATACTAAAAGAAAAAAATCAGTGAATTATATACCACACAAACTTAGGAGCATGTGTAAATATAAAGTAAGGATAAAGATTGGTAATTTCTTTAAGAAAATCCAGTTTTCGCTTGGCTTATATCTTAATTTTTTTTTTGTATACGGAGAAGATTTAGCGTACTATTTTAAAAAGCAAATTGTTTCTTTTTTATGAAATAATTTACGTAGTGTAATTTATTTTCACCAAGATTTTTTTTAATAAACAAAACTATTCTTGTGTTTTCCTATATAGAAAAGATAATTTTATCGATAAATATATTGTAACACACTTTGTTTCAAGTTTAAATGTTTTACGCCTATTATGCTGTTTATTGTCGTGAAACTTTAAAATATGAATATCAAAAATTAAAAAAAAATATTATTTATTTTTCACGATAAAAGTATTATATATTGTTTATGGTCCCTAACTTCGCAGGGGAAGAAAGTCACCCGGGGGATGATATTATTGATCGTTCAGGATGCGTCAAGCGCTATAACTGTATTTTAAACGAATGTGCAATCACTGCGTCGCGGAGCTCGGTCCTTTAGTGTAGCCCTAACTTCAGCGCTGAAAGCACTAGATTGTGTAATCTTTCCATCTGCCTAGCTTTGATAAAATTGATATTACCGTATTAATATTATCAAAAGTGGTACCGTGAAGTGTTAATAATATAAATACAGGACTATGGTGAGTTTTGATTTAGAACATATTTGAATCACCCGAATACACAACGATATATGTTAATCGATTTGATTTGATAAGGCACAGCCACCTGTAACTATCGATTTCTGAAAAAGTGCTACACCATTAATGGTATCTGAAATTTCATATCAGCTCATTATTTTTAGCAGCTACATAATAAATTAGTTTTTGCTAATGAACCTCCATTATAATCGATTTCTTATAAGTGCGTAGGAAGCAACCCGTGTCCCTTGTAGAAGAGTTTAAAGAAATTGTGAATTAAGCAGTGGAACTTCTATTCAGAGATGTGTGATTGTTGTTTTGATATGTATTGAACATAAGGTTCTAATTTGGTGCGTCATTCATTTGTAGGAATATACGTATTTGTGTGTGTTTGATCCATCATCATGAGAATTAGTCTGTGTATTTTTTTTTGGAGTGAGACTGATGGTACTGTGGTTAAGTTATTGACTGCTGGAATAGACAACGTTCGCCTGGGTAGTTAGTTCAATGTTGTTATATACAATAGACATATACAATTATTAGGTAAATAAATAATGCGTGGGTACATATATCGACGGGTAACGATACCCCTGGAAATTTATTGACTTGCGCATTAGAACAACCACCTTACATCAAGGGCATATATAAGCGCGCATGCGTTTCACATGCGCAGTACCGCGTAATAGCAAAGAGAAAAATAGATATTTTTAGACGTTCTCGTAATTTACTCTGTAGTACATTATCATCAGTGATCATACTTACCGTTATATCTACATATCGTCCCTTCGGCTTAGCGGCTATAGTTAGCTTGAAGAGTATTGACAGCGTTATTAGACTCTGTTGCGAGCTCAAAAGGTACGCAGCGGATATCGCAACAAGTGCAAGGGTGACAAAGTGGCTTGGCCTCGGCCTGACCTGTTGCAATTCCGCGAAATAACTATACCCATTCCAAGTAACTATACATATAATAAAACTGTAAATAATCCAAATCGGTACATTGAATGTTTTTTAAAAAGTGTAATCGGAGTGAATTTTGCTATCGATCCAGAAGCCAAAAATAGTTTATTGGAAGCACCAGATCTGCCCCTTAATTTGTTTTGATGTGATTCCTCCTGGATAACGGATAATAGTTAAAAGAAATGTAGTAATTTAACTTATATATTTTGATACGATTTAATTTGTTTAGTACGTGATATCCTAATTAGTGAGCAGTGATTTATTTCCTTATAATCGAAGTACTAACTATGGTTGGGTGGTTTTTATATCTATTTTGTGAAAACTACTCTATATAGAAGGCGAACGAAGTAATTTGAGAACAGTTATTTCCGAAATGTATTAGGAACTACGCTTATCTGGCATATTGCTTTGGGTTGGAGTATAGACAAACTTCTATGGATTATTATTATATACTGCTTAGAGTATGTTTCACTTAGCGTCCACAATGCTCAAAACATGTTGACCACGGTCATTATGGTCGCGGGGAAAACTCCACCAATGACGTTATAATTTTCACCCACGCCTAGCTCGCAACCACTCATCTTCAAGTGTGGATTGTAGTAGGCGTTGCGAAAATCGACGATCATAAGTTAAAGATGGCGACAAATAGAATAACGCAGTTTCTACAGCAAATGCTCGGTGGGCGACTATCATACTTATGTTTAATAAATTTAGTATAATTTAGTGTATATACAACTGTCTTTTGTACAATTTTCCATAATCTATCTAAATAATTAAAAAGTAATTTTTTGAATTATTTTCCCAAAGTCGCCTTTTGTAATGTTTTCATCGACGCTTGTTGCAATGTTCGGAAATAAGTGGAACGACAGAACTGCGGTTGTGAGCATAATTAATGATAACAATAAGTGAAATGTGTCCTATGACGGTCAATTCAATGAGTGGTTATTATAATTAGAAGAAACAAATCAAATTTGGTCGTTTTAGGATTAAAGAAAATATAAATTTTATAATAGAGTGTTACTGTGTCTGAATCACCGTGGAAGTCACTTTCACTGTAACTATTTGCCAACGATATTCTATTAAAATAAGCTGATTAGGCTATATGCATATTATTGTCCCGAAAGAGATTATGTAATAGGAACTCATCTTGCCGCCTATTGTATGTATTGTGTCGGTTTTATAATGTTTTAAAATATTATAAACATTTTTTAAAGTTTAAATATATAAATAATAAATAATATAAAGCGGAAAAGTTTGTTTGTTTGAACGCGCTAATCATATTAACTACCATTCGGATTTTAAGAATTCTTCTTGTATTTGATAGATTTAACATTTAACATAATTTGCGATTTAACATCACGCTGCCATCAATAGGAGCAAAGCTGTATTGATTTTTTTTACAAAAATAGGCAAAATTTAATTAAATTATTTTTAGTTTTACGAGAAGTCGCGGGTTGCTAGTTATTATATATATGCGTCAGAATTTTGTTATTAATGCATATATCAAAGTAGAAGTAAAAACGATATTTGTTAAGTAAATGTCTGATATTTTGTATAAAAATGGATTTTATAAACCTGAAATACTCTATATCACAATAAACAAGAATATAAGCATACTACACATTTATGTTTTAATTGTATTATTATTAAATATTTGTCGAATAAAAATTCTAAATATAACAAATAATAATAATAACTATAAATCGTTATTAAATTAATAATACTTATAGAGTAATACCTTAATGATTTCTTATGTTTACGCGAATATTATTCATTGAAATAAAACTAATTTAAACGGATTTTATCCCGGTTATTTATTGATTTTGATCCCTTTTGAATTATCATTACTTTTATTTTCTTAATTTTTAATTTTCAAATTAAGAAAATAAAAGTAATGATAATTCAAAAGGGATCAAAATCAATGAATAACCGCGATAAAATCCGTTTAAATTAGTTTTATTTCAATGAGTACTACCATCTCTTGCGTATTTTACTGCTCGATAAATACATATGCCCTAGGTAAATAAAGCAGTTTTAATTACTATAAAGTTTAAAACTATTGACTTAATATTACATATTAGATGGTAAATAAATCTTATTAGTTTTATTACGCGAACGATAATGTAAGAAGGCGGTGAGCGCCAGAACCCGTCGGCTTCATACGACGGCAGCGTATCGTGGGTACAGAGTCAGTGTGCCACTGGGTCGAGTTGTATAACCAAACCGCTTACTTCATTTTACGTAAGAAACATTGCAAGCGATCACTTGGACGGTGAAAACGATTTTGAGACTATCATAATGTTAACAATGTATAAAGACATATCATATCGTATCAAGTTATTTTTTCAATACTCGTGCTTGTGGTTTGTGCCTATTTCATAAAAAAGATAATGACAAATATATCTATAGTATAAGAATATTGTTATATTAGCAGATGGCTCCGACTTCGTTCGCTTTTACCCCGTTAACCACGCCTGATCGTACAATCCGCCCTTAGAGGTGTCTATGTTGTGAGAAGGATATCCATACCAAATTGCAATTAATAGGTCTGGTAGTTTTGGAGATATCGTTATGAGTCAGTCAGTCAATGAGTAGTATTTCGCTTGCATATACCTTACTAGCTCTGCCCACGACTCGTTCGCGTGTAACTAAAGACTATTTAACAATTTTTGGCCCGTTTTTGTGATGACTTTGTTCAATATAGTTTTACTCCTATTGGTGGTAACGTGATGTTAAATAGCCTAAAACCTTCCTCAATGATTGCTCTATCAAATACAAAAAGAATTTTTAGAATCCGACTGATTATTCCTAAGCTTAGCTTGTTCAAATAAAGAAACTTTTCTGCTTTATAATATAATTAATAGATAACAGATACCGATTGATATTGTTTTTCATTTTCATCTGCGAACTCACGACTTATAAGTCAACAAGTCAACAAACAACTAACTTTGAAGGTCATTAAACTTTTACACAATGTCTTGTTCAATACGTTTTCGATTCCCATTTCAATCATAATCCGGTGCGCCAGCTTCCTCTTACCCCGTGTTATTTCCGTAGGAAATCGATTTCCTTATCGGATTCGCAATGGCTTTTAACAATGCGGTCTCGTATCGGAAATGTAATATCCAAGATAGCGAATGGGGTGCGAAATAGAATGTTTGTACTTTAATTTGATCTAGTTTTCAAGCTGTAGTTAGTTTATAAACCATAAAACATATCACGTTATATTTGACAATATGTACAAAAATTGCTTGTTACTAGTTCTAAGTAATTTTTGTACATACTGTAAGGTCATGGTACGATGGGACAGACATGTCCTTTTTGAGCGGAAGTCCCTTAATAAAATAAAGGCAACAAAAACACCCGTGTGTCATTCATAATAATATATTTAATAATTTTAATTTAATTTATAATATGTAAACGTTTGTACATCACGAATGTACTGAATATACTGTAATAATTGTTTACGTGTATAAACTGAACACCAAAAAATATATAATAGGTCGGGGAAACAGCCTTTTCGCAGTAGTATGTGTAAACTTGAAATCAAATCTCTTTGACTATACTATTTGTAACGTAGAAGGTTACATTTCAATAAAAGAAATAAATTAGTAAAATCTTGTTTCCAACAACAATATTCATTTGTTTCTCTTTCTGTTAAAATGAGTGAATCTAATGAAGACATTCGACAAATTTTAATATTTTATAAAAAAAATGCGCTACACAGCGAAAAAACATTGAACATTTCTACTGTAATTAGATGTTTAATATAGAATGCAAAGAAACTTTTTCTCCAACCTAACATATATTATTAGGTTTTTTCGAACTTTTATAATTATGCTTATTTTTGTCGAATCTTTATATATTTTACCATAAGTCATCTTGAGGGCACATTTCCTTTCGCGGGTTTACACATACTGAATGCGGTTATAACCGGTTTACACGCGTCTAGGCCAAGTGCAGTGATTTTTGCTGAATGCATCGTAATGAATAATACCGTTGTTAATCGCAGTTCGATTAAAAACATTAATAAGTCTTCAGGTATACTGGTTATCAACTGGATGTTAAACAGGTTTGTACCGTATTTAGATCATAAAAGTATAAATAAAAACAGTTGTATGAATCTAAAAGTGGTTTTTTAACAGCAACAAGTGCTACAGTAATTAATATTTTTAATTGTTGACGTTATATATTCGTTCACCTAATTCTTATACCTATAGATATTACATAGTCAATACAAAAATTATAAAGAAAGTTGATATATTTGTAAGGGGTAGTAGTTTTTGTAACTATCAGTAGCTATAATCGGAATCAGTCCACTGTTTAAAAATTGATAGGAATAGACATTATTGGGAAGTTAAATAATGTGGCTATATTTTATTGTTGTTGAGATTCTAATGAACGCGTACAAGGGTAGTCAGTTCCTTTTCTGTAATCTATTTGATTTAAAATAAAGTGTATAAATTGAGTAAGTTTTGAGCTTACAGTAAGTTTTGAAATGATAATAGGACCGGGTTAAATATATTTTACAGAAAGAAAATAATTAAACAAAATGTATTGTTCAGTATTTATCAATATAATAAACAGAAAATAACCTTTTGACAAACCCACTTAAATTAAAAAATAATGAATCGGATTTGTACTCTGATTGATTCTTCACGTACAATTGTTTAGTATAAGTAATTGTATAGTTATGTAGTTCCAAAGATTAACGTGTTCAAACATACTATTTCGCTTTATAATAATTACTATAAATGTTATTTTAACCCCGATCACATTTTTTATAGACAGGTAACATAGTGAAGGGCATTTTTATATACTACGTTATTTCGACCTTAATAACACTCTTTACTTAGACATTTTATTATACATAAATGGAAAGATTAAAAAATTCACCTATATATATTTGTCTACAGATTTTGAGAACCAGCAAAATGGCCAATAGGCACCCAAATTCGTTTCGGTTATCAACCAGAGTTTCCGAATTGTACGATTTTTCTCTTCCATTCCAACAAAGACGTGGTCCCTGCTTACGACGTGTACGAAGCAGATATTCACAGCTGTCGCCATTCACCAAGCCAAATAGTTTGACCGATCGGAACAGAGAATTTCATTACGATGAAAACGGTCAGGGAAGCATGGACTCAACACCTGATACAGAAAATTCGCAACCATCAAGCTCACACTCACAAGATGAGGATGATAATTCAGTAGATAACGTCTCTTACATGGATTCATATTCTGACTCAGAAAGTGACGATAGTTCCAGTTCAATGTCATTAGAACCCGATGAAATGTACGCAGCAGAATGCGATATCAAAATAAATGTGGAAGATATAGGGGTCGATGTAGAGACTGATAAAATCGACTTAACATTCAATGATGTGTGCAATTCAAATGATACGTTTGATGTCAGCAAGACGGTTGCAGATGCTGGTGATATCCATCAAGTCAACGTACCGCGGGCTTATATGCGAATCGACAGTATTCCTTCGCGACAGATGACTACGCAGAATAAGCAGCTGGTCAATAAACTAATTAAGTACGCACGTTATAACAGACTGCCACTCATGGAAGATTTATTGTGTCCCGATTGTAAGCTGGTACCCAGAGAGCCTGTGACAGGACTGTGTGGTCACACCCGCTGCGTGAAGTATGTATATGTAATTCATTATCGTTATTATATTATGGTTTCATTTTTGAAGTTTATAGAATGGCCAGTAATGCACTGCAACTTGACATAAATTGGCGGAAACTTGAGCGGCTAGAATAGTATATAATTGTGTTGAGTGTATTACCAAGTCACCTCAATCCATTATAGGTACAATATCGACTATTTCTCGATTCTCATCCTGTTGCCCTGTTCCCAAATCATTTGTCTATTGTAAATGTCTATCAACCGCCATGCCTTCATTCACTCCTATTTGTTTCATCTCATTCCTCACACATTATATATATCTTTTCATTTACCTTCCTCTTCCTTTTTATCCTTTAACATTCACATTCATTACTTTTCTCACCACATTACTTATCTCTCTTCCATGACAGTTTCAAACTAAGAAAAACGATTCCCATTCAACTTCTCTACCACTGGCTTCACTTTCAAACTCCCCCTACCATACTCATTTCTAACTCTTTACATTCTTCTAACACCACACATCCATCTCAACATTCGCATATCTGCTGCATACAATCATCGCTCATTCGTCTTCTTACAAGCCTAGCATTCCTATTATACAATATGACAGGTCTTATAATGGGCTTTATACATTACAATGATGTATATACAAAATTAACACGTTATACGGTTTACTACAATAGACATTTTTCAAGTTCACAATAGTACCCAGTTTAAAAGTAAACTCTGTAGCTATGTATATGTTAATTAGACGAAAAATTGTAGCTTATAAAAACCGTGACGAAAAAGTCATGATAAATTATTGTGTCTACAATTTCTACATATTTCTATGGTTTGGATGTAACAGTATATAACTTTTTTACATTGCGTGTTTATCAGTTTTATATCTTACATACAGTATTGTTAATCATTGTTGTAAAGATTATTAAAAGATAAATATAGATTTTCAATACAACCTATCAGTGGCGAAAGGTAGGAATCTAAAAATGGGAAGTCGGAGCAAAAAAAGTATTTGCCTAACAGAATATCGACTCTTCGCCAATGTCACCGATCTTTCTATGGTGACGAAATACCCATAAACCCAATAAAACAGAACATTTTATTCAGTTTACTGTTCAGTCAACTAAGTTATTTTTATCATAAAGACATTTTGGAAATGTTTAACAAATCTGTCCAGCCTTTTTATTAACAGCATGGCATTGCTTAATTTGATTACATGCTTTTTACTTTGAAAAAGAAATCTGTTAAACAATATTCTATGTGAATTAGTGCCATATCTTAAGTTGACATACCGAACTGAAATTACCGTTAACTTACACTTATTAGCTATTAATCACTAACCCCAATTTATTATATCACGGCCTTTAACTTCGAACTTCATTTGATTTTGAACACGCATGAAACACCCATGACAATCGACAATACCTACATATGGTACTAAGTACTTACACAGTATAAATATTATACTGTGGCACTTACGTTATATGCCAATTCCTAAAGAGAACTCGACGGGATTCGGGTTGTATGGACTCTTCACCACTGCAACTTATGATACTTCATGGTTTCCAAATTGAAATACCTATAATTATTTTCAAAAATTACCATTATTACTGGTGCAAAACTATTTTTTTTTATAAATTTTCACGTTCCTTCAACGTATAAAGTAGTCTTGCAGCAAACTACATATTATTTTATTATATGTACTTTAGTGCGTTTTATTAAGACTATAGTTTGAGAACTCATTATAAGTAATGGATATGGATGGAAGAATATTTGCTTTTGTATTGCATATATCTTATAGAACTTGTGTAGCGAGTTAAACCGATTAGCTCCGATCGAATCATAGCAATGGAAAGATTATGGCGCGGTTAAGAAAATCCATAGATGCGCTGCCATTTGATCTAACTTTTTTGGAGTTTGTTGTTCTTTTTTCTCTCTGTATATTATCAAAACTATGCCAGAAAGTCACAATTATATGTTTCTTATATTAGATGCATCAAACTATGCGGCAACTGCCCCTGCGGTACGCCACAACCGGAACAACTGCACGTGAACATTCTGGTTAAAAATATAATTGAGAAAATGATTCGTCACTACACCGTGTTTGAGTAAGTTTCGATTTAGAATTATTCATTATTTTTAGGTTTAACATTAGGAACAAGTTTAATCTGATGTTAAGTGATGATAGTGGATCGAGATGGTAAGCTTTCAAATAGCTTCAAAGCTTCAAGCTATCAGTTTCTATATCGAGTCTATTCAGGAAAAACATCGTAAGCGACAATTGAACTTTTTATAGGAGAGAGTTTTTCTTTACTAATTCAAAAGTATTTATGATATCTCTGTATAAAAAACTAGATCGTACGTGCGGTTTCGCTCACGTTAATATTGATTTTATTAAACAAATCAGATAACGCAATAAAAAGTTTCATACAAAGTTTGTGCTTCTTTTTACCCCACTTCCTATAAGTTTTTCGCTCGAAGAAGTAGCCTATCTCCGTCTCCAGGGTCTCATCTATCTCTTCCAAAATGCATCATAAACGATTCAGCAGTTTAAGCGTGAAAAAGTAACAAACAAACTCACTTTCGCATTTCTAATATTAGTATGATAGTATGATTATGACTTGCTGTTAATAATTAACCACTAATTTATTAAAATACTGGCTAATAACATACTGCTTCTAATTAACAAATACAATTTTTAGGAGGTTACAATAAAACACATTTTTAAGATTTTTGGCGCCTACACTGTTTTCCTGAAAATGCTTGATATATAGGTAAGGTGTGATAAACTATCTATTAAAGGGTGCTAGCTAGCTAGCTAGACGGTCATAGGAAAGTAGAGACCACCGTGATATAGTTTCGTCATGATGTTTATCGTCACAAAAAGCTCATGCTCATTGTAGTGTTCCAACCTACGTGGAGGAAAGCAGTCTTCCAATAAGCTATTAATAAGCTATTACTGCCTCCCTGTCTAATAATTTTATATGTTGCATGTTTCTCATATTTTCATATTAAAAAGTGCTCTAACAAATTGTTTTGGACTACAAGAAAGTTTTGGATATAGATCTTGTACTTTTCATAGATGATATAACTATCTACGTATTGCGTACGTATTTATATATTTTATCTTCTCAACAGTGCTGTGCTGATGAAAGAGCCATTAATCGAAAGCTCGGCTTCTCAAGACAATCAGGTTGCTGTTGCAGCAATGACCTCGTGTGCTACATACGGTGAGTTCAAAAATTATTTTATTCTAGAAAATTATTTGAAATAATTTTTTTCTAATGGGTGCACAAATATCTAGATTTCCGTGACCTCTTTGCAACGTAGTGTTGTACAATTTTTATAATATGATTCTTATTTAATTGTTTAATATACTAGGTTTTACAAGCAGCTTCGCTCACGGTAATATTGCTTTTGTCAAATCTGACGACGCAATTAGAAGTTTTACTCAAAGTTTATTCCTGTCTTTATCCCACTTCCAATAAGATTTACGCTAGAAAAAAGCCTATCACCGTCTCCAAGGTTCCATCTATCTCTATACCAAAATTAATCATAATCGATTCATCGGTTTAGGTGTGAAAGTGTAACAAACAAATAAACTCACTTTTCATTTATAATGTTAGTAAGGATTATTGTTAATAAAGAAACTATAAAAATACACTAGAAGGAGTTCCGGTCAAACTCCTATTCGTTACAGACTTCCTCATCGCAACGCGTAAACGCATTGCCCGGGCTCAGGCCGAAGCGAGAGGGGTTTGTGGTGAATTGTTAGGTGATAAACACCCGACACTACCCACTAAAACGCACCACGGGGAGCGCCCACACTTCTTCTAAGTGTTGAAACTACTCAAGTTGAAAACCTACCTCCAAATATCTATAGGTGTGTTCGTGCAGTTGCATTTGAGAGTCAGCCCCTCCATTTGGTTTACCGTGTCCAACATCTTGGGCCACATCGTAAATTAACGTCAGATGAGATCATGGTCATAACGCTAAATTCTATAAAGAAAAAAATATTTAAAACTTATGCGGTATAATAAATAACTGTCTGCTATACGATCGATTTCACCATTACCATAATTCAATGCGCATATATAGTTTTCAGAAGACTACAAGTTTTTGCATGTAAATCGTTTTATTTGTATATTTTCCTTCAACGCTGAGCGTATTAATGTATATACTTAAGTATATAAAAAAATATACGAACGAAGAGAGGATTTTTTTACTTGTGTTTCTGTCGAATGTGTGCCCAATGTTGACAGCTTTAGCCATATTTAAACGGTCGTCTGTAATTAAATCGACATTGAAACGGTTGGTCAAACGAGAATTTCGCTGCTCCGTTTAAGTCCAAAAAATCATACATATAGATCGTTCGATCGCTCGAGTGTTACTTATGCCCTGAAAGTTTCCAAACCGTTTATATTAAACATACATTATTATTTCATTCTTGTTCTTGTGTTTATCAACGTCTGTGGATCCGACCATCGGCCTTTTCATGGGATTATAATTCAAGAACCACTTTTGAAAAGATCCGCTTTTGAAGCGATAATAGCTCAGTTGGTAGTGTGTACGGATCCCGCGTCAATGGACCTGAGCTTTCGGTGAAGAAAAATATCGTGATGAAACCATAGCATTATGGTGGTAGGTCTTTTTATGACCACCTGGCTAACTTTCACCATTAAGTTGAAAATCTACCGCGAAATACCTATAAGTGTGTTCCGGCAGTTACACTTGAGAGCCAGGCCTTGCTGTAATGTTTATTTCATATATTCTGAAAAAATGTTTCTTTTATGTATCGTGAAAATATTCTCGTAGTTATTTTCCTATTTTGTGAAACAATAAACTGACTAGCATTAAATCTCGATTGCATTCACGTAAATCTTTATATATAAAAAATTCGTGTCACGTTTTTTGTCCGCGATGAACTCCTAAACTACTGAACCGATTTTAATCAAATTTTGCACACTGTTTGATCCAACTTGAGAGATAGGATACTTTTTATCTCGATAAGTGATCATAACACGATAGATAACGCTGTAGTCGATCTGATCGACTATTCAAAAAAGCAGAACAAGGTCTAGCAGGTTAGCTAGTAAACATAAGATTTATTGGGAAAAAAATTGCGTTTAAGTCTCAAGAATAACATAGTTTTCCATTATTAAAAGGATTTTCCTAGGTAACATCGTAGTTCAGAAGATTAACTCCCATCCCAAATTTTTGTCCTTTTATAATATTAACTAGGTTCTAACCGCTCACTATGCTAGACGTCTTTTGTAATTCAATCTAAAAACTGAATAAGTTAAAACAATCTTAAAAAAAATCCGCGTAGAATGATCACAGTCCAATTAGGATAAATTAAGTAGTTTTATTTGATTGACTGTCAAAGGAACTGTATTTTAATTTTACTATAGATTAACTCCGATTTTATATCTTTAACATAATTAAGTACTGTTTGCTTTTCCATTGATTTCGAGAACGAAACCATTACTTTCATAGTATTTACTCATGGTAATCATCTTTCTTGGTAGCCTAGTTTTGTGTTACGATGATGTAACGGATTCGAGCAATTGATTGGTTGAGTTAGGATATCCAAGAGAAATATGCATAAAAATCTTATCCATTACTAGTATGTAGTACTAGTATGTACTAGTAGTACCATTATTAGTATGTTTAATCTATGTTTTTATAAATATGATCTCTCATATCTTAATCTCATCTAATCAAATCATACTTAGACCAGACGTAATGGAAAAAAATAAAATTGCCTATTGTAACCTTTAAGTGCTGTGAATGTGACGTAATTCTCCGTATAAAATTACTATAAAATTTCAACCCATATATCACACCTTTCAAGTTACAATGACGTAAATACAAACTAGCTTATTCGATTTGTTTTTTTGGTGCCCTACATTATTATCTTATACTTGCGACGTTGTTATTGTAAATGTTCAAAATTCTGGTGTCATGTTTGTTGGGATATCGTTCACGTTGAAATGAATTTGATATATCTCAAAAACTATATCAGTTAAAAGTAGGTTATATTTTATATTTTACTAACTTCTCCATAATTATGGTCAAAATGTAGTAAACTTATTTTAATACACTATTGCCCGTCTGTTATTTTTTTATATAAATGTCATTAACAATAGTAATTGTGGCAGGCAATATTAATCTTTATTCTATCATTACTACCCCAATGGTGTGAAGGTTAAAGGTTTGATATAACATACATATAAAGTCTATAGTTCTGTACTATTCTGAAAACTAAATTTAGATTAACTCACTAATTTTCAAGTGATGTTCATGCTAACATGAAAAATTATGATTTTATTATATACTAGCTTTCCTCTTAAGGATTCGTTTGGGTAAACAACTACTTTAAACGGCTTACTACTTTTACGATTTAAAAACGATATTTGAGTAACTTTAAGTATAAGGCAGTTTTAAAACCGTGCTATGAGATGGCTTAATGATTAATCAAAGGAAATTTTAGTAAAATTTAAACTATTTATATTTGATTCTGTCGGTGACAATTAGATAAAACTTACTATGCGGTCTGATAAACGAATGAATTACTACATTAATACAAATTTATGCTTAGGAAGTTATACAAACAAAGCTGCTGAGAAATGGAAATATTATACTAAAATAGACTTTGACTATAGAATATGACGAACATTTATCAGTTTATTAAAATATTATTAGTATAAGAAAAGTATTATTTCTTATAAAAAAACTGTGCCCGTTTTCGTCTGCTTAGATTTTAAATTGTGTAAGATGCTGATATAAACATTTCCTAAACAGTACCGAAGAATTATTAGTATGAAGTTTCAAAGGAATCTAATTCGACAAATATTATTTCTCATACAGTATATGTATATGTAGAGGAGCTGAATTCCCAAAAAACCTTTATAAACATTAAAATTATCACCCTCTGTAAATTTGAAATGTTTCATTCTTTGCGATTTGGGCTGGGCGATGGAGAGACTTAATTAATCAACTCTTTGTCTTATATACGTATGCACACACTAAAAGTAAATTACCAATATTTAGTCTGAACTCAAATGCATGGTAGTAGAGTTTTTTCTTATGTCCGCCTGGCTAGACACCACTCTTAACTTGAAAATTTGCCGCCAAATACCTATAAATGTGTTCCGGCAGTTGCACTTGAAAGCCAGTTCTTCCACTAGGCTTGGCGTGTCCACGATCTTGGGCCACATCGTTGCTTAATATCAGGTGAGATTGTGGCCATAACGCTAACCTTAAACTATATAAAAAATGAATTAAATATCTAACCGTTAATCTCTAATGCGACCCAAAAGCGACATGTTAGGTTAGGTTAGGCTTGCGGCAACGAACATTCATCAGTGAGCTTTATGTACTTATGGTTAACATAAGCCTACAGCCAGTGTCTACACTAATTATACACATCAACGTTACAACATCACGGCCACACAATATTAAATACCCAACAATACAGTATATAAATTGTTGATTTATTTTTTATTTATGCTACAAGCGATTTTATTTTTTAATAACAAATGCATGTATTTTAAATTTTACAGCTATTATTCTTGATGCAATTTTGGCCTTAATTTACTGTCATGAACTTCAGTTTGCGCTTTCTTTTGTTTAGTTCTTACTGACGAACCTTGGTGTTACCAGGGAAAAAGTTAAGACGATTGTCAGATAGGATAGGATAAATTTAAATAGTACAGTACATTTTCTACTCTATTAGTAAACCGATTTTCTTTCTCTTTCGTTTAATGTAGCTACTGAAGGTACCAATAAAAATTAAATCATGTTTATATATTCCATTACAAGACTTTCCTTATTTTTTGCTTAATTAAACGTCGTCGAATTTCAATCACTGGGCGAATGAATATGAATATAACGCAACTCCCATTATTTATGTATTTTTTTGTTATGTATTACATTTTATTTAATTTATATGCTAGCTGTGCCCATGAATCTGCACGCATTTATTGTACAGTTATTATTATCGTTTTGTTTTTATTTTTTCTACAAATATGACTAATAGTTATATAATAAAACAGAACGTCAAACATTTTGTAATGGTATACAAAAACGTATTAATACTATATTTGGGATAAAAAAACTTAACGACACACAACAGGTTTCTTAATATGTATTATGTATTTTTACTATTCGTTTAATTATATATTTAAAAATGTTTACCTTGTTATGCTTATCTGTATTATATTCATGTGACTCAATCAACTCAGCTTACCGATACAACATTAAAAGTCTAACGTCTTACATAATTCTTGCATTGCACAAATGCAATTACAATAACAGGTTTTGAAATAATATAAGATACTGCCATGGCGATTGTCGCAATATTTTCAAATACATAAACTATTGGTTGTACTATAACATACTTCCAGGTAAAATTATTTATTTCACATTGATATCTATAGATAAAAAAATAAAATTATAAGTACAATCAAAACACTACACAATAAACATTCATATCAAATGAATAATTAAGTGAAATATAAAATTTAACTTAAACTTCATCAAATTATTTAATAAAAAAAAAGAATAAATACAATGAAGGGACTACATTATTATTAATTTATATGTCGCGTGTTAATATTTACAAATCTTAAAGGGAATGGCTTCATATATTATTATATTATGCACCAATAATTATTGATTGCAGATTCAATTATACAAAGCATTATACAGTATAAATTTAGAGTCGAAAATGTATTAATAATGAGAGTATTTTTAGACTTTTAATCAAACTAATAATATATTTCCAGTGTAATTTCAATCCGGTTTATTAAACGGAGTAAAATTTGCAATATTTATAGAAACTCTTATTCAAAATCTATCATGCCCTTATCTGCGATATAATATGCTTTCAATTTTAGCTATAATATAGGTGCAAGTTAGTATAGAGCGGACTTCTGCTTCGATAATCGCTCACCGGCAAGGCTATTATGTAAATCGGCCATTTGTTTGTTACTGTGCGATTATATAAACACATTGTCGACGATGCAATGGAGAACGCGGCTCGGGTCGCAGGTTACGTTACGCTCGGTATATAGGACTCGCGGTTGTGGGCCTTCGTTGGTGTTACGTATACTTTTATATTATTACCAGCTGTGTCCGCGACTTCGTTCTCGTGGAACTAAAAATGATTTAATAATTTATTGTTTGTTTTTGTAACTTTTCTCAATACAGCTTTCCTCCTGTTGCTATTAGCATGATGTTAAATAACCTAAAGTCTTACTCAATGATTGTTTTATCAAATACAAAAATAATTTTTGAAATCATACTATTAGATACTAAGATTAGCGGGTCCAAACAAAGAAACTCTTCCGTTTTATAATATTAATAATACAGGTTATTTTTCTTCGCTACATTAAACTGTAGTTTGATTTAATAGAACTAGGTACACAAACAGTGATATTGTTTACGTATGATAAAAGTTTAGGATATGTAATAATTTTTCTTCTTGAAATATTTAGACCACTGAAAATAATTCATAATATTATTTAATTAAAGTAAATTGAATTTAACAGCTTGCGCAAGCTGGGTAAAAAAAAACATTTTCGTTTGTGTGTTCGTGATTACATTTGCGTTCATTTACATAACAAGACAATTAGTCTAGTCAACAAATTGAAAATGGTCTAAAATAGAGATACTAGTCTTAAAATTATGTGTGATACCACATTGATTGACGCCTAGAAAATGTATCTAAAGCGTGTATTAGCATATAAAAAATGCAAAGGTTATAAATAATTAAAGATGCAAAAAAAGACATTTCGTTTTATGCCAATATTTCAAAAACTATATATAAGACTCTTTTTATATTTAATACATTTCAAAAAATGATTATTAAACACGACAAATCAACAATATTACTTAGATTTTTCAGTTTTTGTTAGTTTACAAAAATATTATAAAAAAAGTATGAATACTTTTTTAACTTTTATGACGTGATCTTGTTCAGTATTTATATAAAAAAAGCTCCATGAAGCGAATAATTGTACCTCAATTATTTAAAAATATTTTTATTTACAATGAAGATAGAATTTCGAGAAAATTTTCTTAGTTAACAATCGTCTAACTTATAGAAAAATTAACTTTAAATAAAAAATTACAGGAATTTTAATTTTTAAAAAATATTGAGTACCTTATAATAATTAATTAATGCCTCGTACTCGCTTTAGACGCCGCGCGCGCAATACAAAAATTTCGCGCGGCGACCCATTTTCAGCGTTACATTAAAATTATAAATAATGAAGATAGAGTTCCGGAAGCTGGGAACTTTTTATTGGAATTATTATTATGATTTGGAATGGATGGATGGATGGGATGGATGGAATTATTATTTTTATTGGGATATTAATAGTCAATAAAATATAAGCAAAAAACGAAAACCTTTTTTTTTTCCACCTTTAATTATTTATAACTTTAGCTATTTATTATGTGCTAATAACGCAAATAAAATACACGCTTGTGGCACATTTTTCTAGGCGTGATTCCGGATTCAATGAGTTATCTCATATTTTAGACCATTTTCAATTTGTCGACTAGACTACATGATGGACCGAGCGATAGTGATGGTTTTGTTTTTGCTTTATTCTTATTTTGATAAATTTCTTTTCATTTTATATATATTCATTTCAGTTTACTTTATTTAACACTAGTAGCTTCAGCTATCTGTCAGCGAAAGTCCCGTCAAAATCGGTACAACCGTTATAGAGATTAGCCGAAACAGACAGACAGACATAGAAAATTTAATATCAGACAGACGTGCAAAATTTAATATTAAATTTTGTATGTCTGTCTGTTCCGGCTAATCTCTATAACGGTTGTACCGATTTCGACGGGACTTTCGTTGACAGATAGCTGAAGCTACTAGTATTAAATAAAGTAAACTGAAATGAATATATATTTTAAAATATTTATTTTAATGTGTTGTGAAGTTTTTTGCTTGAGATGCATTTATTAAATTTGTTCATATAAATCATTATCATTAATCACTTGAATAGTTAATAGCCAAAATAGATAATGAATAGGGTGTTGTTTTATTTATATTAGCTATTGTATTGGTAATAAATAGTTTTGGTGTCTCAGATCCTCTATCATACACGTTCATGGCTAATTGTCAGCATACATTGAGTGTAACATCCCAACTATAAACTTACCTATAACAAAGTATACGACACGCGACTGAGTAATGTTTCAACAATATCTATTAAGTAACCTTGAGGTCGCTAAATTCATAGTAGTGGTGCCACTTAAAAACCTAGATTATATGAAGTCAACATAACTATATTTTTGCACATACATCTGTTCTGGTTTTATGATATCGGACTGCATTGTCAGATCACAAAAAAGCTCTGTAGCTTATCAGTCTGTTGATTTAAATAAATATCTTTGTTTTATATATCAAACTATATGTATGTATGTATGTTCTCAATATAGTACAAAACAAATGGCCCGATTTTATAGACATTTTCTTGTATTCTTCAAATTAGTCATGCGGGTGAATCAGTAAAGAAGAAGCGATAGGATTAATAGAATCAGCTAGCCTTTCCGCCGGAGATTAGAAGTGCGGAAGCTGTACCTGCTCTCTGGCAATACGGAAGTTTGAAGTGTCTTCGTAGTGCTATTTAGTGGGTAGTGTTGGGTGATTAATACTCGATGAGTCACCACATGCCTCCACACGCCTTTGGCCAGAGCCCGGGAAATGCGTTGGAATGTGCCCATTGCGATGAGAAAGTCCGTAAAGAATAGGATTATAAATATCAAGTTAATAATTAAAAAAATGGCTGGTAGCCAGTCAGGCAGGTATTATAATAAGCCCTACCACGATGCTATGGTTTCTTCACGATGTTTTTCTTTACGGAAAACTTAGGCTCTTTGAAGGAATTCGAACTATGTGCATTGACGCGGCGTCTATACACACTACCAACTAAGCCATCATCGCTTCCAGAATGATAATATTTGAACAAACATGTAATAAGTATTTAAATAAATTATTTCGTACATGCATCTGTTACTTGAGTCGATCTATTATGTAATTAAAATTAAACACAGTATGACTTCATTTGCACATTATATAAGTACTTGTAGTAATGTTACGAATAAAACATATTGAGTATTTTCTCGTATATCACTAAGTAGATAACGCAGTTATACATACGTCTGCGTTTGAGTTATTATTACCATACCGTATACCGCACTTTAAGAATAAACATAAATAAATTTCGCTGACCATACGAGATTTTTCGACTTTAAAACGATATTTCGTTCAAAACGAATACGCAATGACATGGTAATATATTGTATTCCGCTGAATGTATAGGATATAGCTCCTAGCAGAGTATATCATTTTATTGTTACATAATAGTGTGATGAGATCACTGTCATATTTTTGTGATATAAAATTTACTTAAATTATGTGCTGGTTATATAATATTCGTATGATGGTCAGACAATATAGTTTTATAGAGTTAACATTATGTCGGAGGGCATTAATGTGATTGGGTTAAATATCCAAAGCATAAGTTCAATTTTTATTTAAATTAATTTCATATCAATTTTTGATGCGATGATCCTCCTTCTTTGGCCACATCGTCACTTAACATCAAGTGAGATAGCGGCCATAACGATAAGCCTATAAACCAAAAAAAAACATAATAGCACAATTTACCGGGTGGCAAGGGCATTCACGTCAGATTTGATTAACTTTCGAGAGTTGGATACCGTGATCAACGAGGTGGTAGTGATGAGTACTAAACATTGTTACGGCTAAGTACCTACCTACAAACTCTCCCGTGTTCTCTAGTTTGATTTATTTTGTTACCGAAACACTGTCAAGCCTACATGACGGCGACTACCGTCGTTTGATTTCGGCTTTCTCGGTGGTTATTGTTGTTTTTAGGTTGTGCTATCATAAAAATATGTAAGGTACACTTGGCCAGAAATTATATGGACCCGTCGTAAATTAATTTGATCAAAAAAATTATATAAACGGTAAACATATAATACACGGGGGCCAGTCATAAAATACGTCACGGAAAATTTTATTTCCCCCCCCCCCCCCCCCTCCATTAGTGATGCTATGATACATTTTCCGCGAAACTCTTACATCACAATTAATAGAACGTATAAGTTAAAAAAATGTTTTATGACCTGGCGAACGTGTCGTTTTGTTTTACAATTCCGCCCATCCAGGTCACATTTGGTCACAGTAAGCGACAACCCCTCTTCCCATAAGTGCAAACGTAGTTTATGAATTGCCCTATACCAAGGATTCTCCTTTTTATAATTTATTTTATTAAGGCTGGCACGTTTAAGCATATAAGTAGCAATAAAATAATTAAGCTGTTTTTAATATTTAACATTTCGTTGTTGTAGACCTTGCAAACATTGAAACGGAGGAGCCACGCTATTTCACCATGACTATGGAGGTGAGTTTAATAAATACATATATAAACATTATATAGGCCGGAAATACAATAAAAGTACTTCAACGAGTGTTTGTGCAATACGAGTACATCAACGAATGATTAGAAGTACTTCAACGGATGCACAAGTGTCTTTGATAGAATAAACTTTTCGGAAATGGGTATACCTTAATTTTTTTTTTTTTACTTAGGGAAATGCATTTAGGTATCCCCTTTCTGATGGGATGGACTGGCATGGTATGTGGGACTCCACCGGCGAAAGAATCGCCGGTTACACCCACTAAAACCCCACGGTGTTCTTCTGTCGCGTATTGCATCTGCTCCTATACCTTCTTGGTTTTTCTATTAACAGCAGATTGTCGAATAATGAGATTATCTCTTGAAACGTGTACGTTCTTTTCAGGCTCGGTTCGCTATGGCCCGTAGGCTCGTTTCGTTCGGCTACCATATTGGAGCGATACCGCATTTAGCACATGTTGCTGCATCGCAAGGAAGTCGATCTAAACAAGCACGCTTGTTGCTTAATGAGGTATGTATCTGTTTCTGTTATAGTATAAGGCATAGTTGCATTTATATATAAAATGTAAAGTACGGTAACATTTAGAGATTGTATATTTTATTTTTTTAGAGTTATGGGCAAAATTCCATTGATGTTAAGTGACTATGTGATCCGAGGTGGTGGACACGCTAAACCTAGTGGAGGGACTGGCTCTTAAGTGCCACTTATATATGTATATATAACAGACTTATATAATTTGGCGGCAAATTTTTCAACTTGAGGGTGGTAGCTACTAGCCAAGCGAACATTAGAAAAAGCCATACCACCATTTTATACGCAAATTAAAGTTATCGTTAAACAGTGTATATATATATATATATATAGCGAAGAGCAAATAGAACGTACGAATGAGATCTTTTATTATTATAAAAACCTATAAAATATTCCTCGTATCCTATTTTGTTTAATGGACTATACAGCCTGTAAAAAAATATAATTTATTTTTTTCAAAATTACCAATTCAAGTGTATATGTACGTTACAGACAAACTCTTGTAGAGAATATAATGATATTATGATGAAATTCCGATGTATTGTCATAGTGTGTAACTGTGATAAACGAGGCAGATCAAGATCGCTACAATGTGAGGAAGCTTTACCGCTCGGTGCGTAACCTGTCGGCTTCCAACTGGCTGACGAAGACCGAGATCGAATGCGTAGTCTGCGTTGAATTCTTCAAAGATCCCGTGACAACGTACTGCGGCCACACGTTCTGCCGTAATTGCCTGTTACGCAGTATCAATTATTCCCAGCAGTGCCCGCTATGCAAGCGGTCTTTGGCAGGATTGGATGTCTATGAGGTAAGCATATTATTTATTTATTTTGCACTTTATGCATGGTGCAATGACGGACTTAATACTATAGGTATTCTCTGACAGTCACCCTTAAGGCGATGCAGAGATACAAGATCGTAGGTGTAAAGCAAACAACAAATGCAAGACTAAAACTATCTACTAGAATACTAAGACAAACTATGATACATATATAAACATATGTACTATATATATATATATATATATATAAATTTTGTACATAAATAACAACAGTTTATATACAATTAAATAAGTATTATATTTCTATACCGTAGTATACATATATCTATGACTTACACCAACTGGTATTCACACTATGTAAGAACAAATATTATTTCAATAAAATAAAAATACATATTTTATAATGTACGCAAGCAAACCCCTCTAAGTACTTGAAATCGCAAATAAAATTAATAACTTTTGTTATTATTAATATTGTAAAGTTACACGTTTCTATACTAACCGTAAATATTTAAATAAAGGTTATATAAAAGTCATAGTTAAAATATTTCGAAGAAATAAAAAGGTTTAAAAAATTTGCAAGAACTGTGATTCCAGACACGATCGAACAGGCGAGCTTTTGCCTTTAAAGCAGATGTGATAACCACTACATACAAGGTTTCTTTTCACAAAAAGTAGTATTCTAAGAGAGATTTGAACTCACTAAGGAACTACGATTAAATAACAATTTTGATTACCTGATATGCTTTCGATCGTTCTATTTTTAGGCGAAATATTTGTATATACGCCTGATTCCAAACGAATTGGTAGTTTGTGTAATGTTTCGTAGCCTGTGAATATCTCGCTGTTGGAGGAAAACCTTTTTTACCAAAGAAAGATTTTGCCTTAATAACTACGCCAGCCCGTGTATTTGCGATGTTAAAGGCTAATTTTTGTTTACCCCTCATATTTTGTAACATAATAATGAATAGAAATACATATCGATATTCATAGAAACACTTTATGAAGAGATGGTAGCTCGGTAGTAGTGTGTACGACTTCGCGTCAAGTTCGAATTCAACCACCCACAATAAGCTTGCGTTTTCGTTAAAGGAAAACATCATGAGGAAACCATAGCATGGTGGTAGGCCTTTTTCTAATGCCCGCCTGGCTAGTAACCACCATCTAGTTGAAAATCTGCCGCCAAATCCCAATATGTGTGTTCTGGTAGTTGCACTTGAGAGTCAGTCCCTCCACAGGTTTAGCGCGTCTACAACTTGGGCCGTATCGTCACTTAAGATCAGGTGATATTATGACCATAACGCTAAACCTTAACTATATAAAAAAAAACGTAGTCGTTTCTTTGTAATTGTTTATATTACGTAATATAATACGTAATTAGTTAATCGTGGTTTTCCCTTTAACCAATTATAGTAATGATCATAAAAAAATGGTATTATGTTATCTGTTCGCAGATCAGTGAAACATACTTCGTGACCTCAATGCTGTTTTCCATTGATTCTGAAACAGGACCAGTGTCATTGGAACCAGACGTGGTGCCAATATTCATGTGCGTCGTAGCATTGCCGTCGTAAGTAAAGTTTTATTTTATTTATAATACACGTTTTCCATTTATAATACTTCGCACTTTGTGGGCAGGGGGGTGGCGCTTATTGTGACATGAGGGGCCGGGGATCTAAGAAAACGTAACGCTCGCAGCTCCCAAAATAATTTTGTAAATTTTATATTTTATTACAGATATTTATTAAATAAAATTTTATTATCGCAAGCAATAAGTGTTTAAGAATTTTGAAACTTGTGTGCTGTTATTAATCTCTATATATGTTGTACGGCGACGAGGTCCATCATTTCTGACGTCATATTGTTAAGGGGGTTACAGAAAATAGAAAATGTGGCATAGCGTGATATATTTTATGAAAGGCCCTTAAATGAAAAACTTAAAAAATGCAACAAATTTTCCCTATTCCATAAAAAACTATTGCATATTTTGCTACCAACTACTACAACTAGAATAAACAAAGAATAGCTTGATAATTACAACGGTTCCAATCCGTGATTAAAATTTTATAATCATTCTTATTATGATTATAAAAACGAGATATTCTATAACCAGTAGCGTCAATACAATTAGTAGTGCAAAATAAAAAGCAAAAATTCGGAATTACTCGAGATGTAACTGAGTTAAAATGTACATAAATGTATACATACGTTCAGGAAAATTTATAAAATGCCGTAATTTCTCTTTAAACAATTAAACTAGTTGCATTTCAATTAAATTTAACAGTTTCTCACGTTCGTAAAGCTAATCCTTGTTTTAATTTCATAGTTCTGTTACTATTTTGACGCGCATAAGTATTATTGTGCAACTAGAAATATATTCTGTTTAATGTTGGGAAGTCATAACATTGACGCACATTTGTACACTCGTATACAGTAGGGATGTTAAGGGTATGACATTTTGGACTTACGTATAGTTATCTTAACAGTATTCAATCGGTTTTAGTTATAGATACGGTGTTATAATTAATTCCTATATTACATTATGTTTTTCATTTAAAAGTATAATAGATATTATTTGAACATTTATAAGTGAACAATGCTAACTTTATTATAGTGTGAGTAATTCAAATTGTAGTCATTTATTCTTAATTCAATAATATTTCATTCAAATTAATCCCTATTCGAAACGTTAATATTCACAGTGTAGATTTGTGCAATAGGAACGGTGTACCGAGCACGTAAACAGGCTGGTTTTAGTCACTTCTCAAACAAAACATCGTACCCCAGATGAATGTATTTATACATTTAGAATATTGTTTAAATAATTTCAAGACATTCGATATAGCCTAAGCGCAAGTCGTTGACCTATGCTAACTATGTAACCATCGGCAATAATGCAGGATTTTCATCTCGTTTAGTTCGAGTATATTTTATGTTCTAAAAATGTATTCACCTGGTAGAGCGAACGTTTTTCTGTACTTTTCAGCAGTTAAGAACTTGACCAGTATCAAATGTTTGATCTTAGAATGATTTTGAACCCACGTCGTCTGGTAAAAACAAATTGTATTCTTTGTATACAATTTCGGTCTCTAGTATCACTCACAATTACACATAATATTGTTCTATATGCAAACATCTTCTGTATAATAAATACTAACCATATCCGCGGCGCCGTTCACATGAAAGTAAAAATTATTTAATATTTTTTTATGCCGATTTTTGTAACCTTTTCAATACACTTTTGCCCCTATTGGTGGTAGTGTGACGTTGGTAAACGTTGGTAGACGCCTAAAGTCTAATCAAATCATTTCTCTATCAAACACAGAAATAATTTATGAATTCCGACAGATAATTGCTAAGATTAGCGCGTTCAAACAAACAAACTTTTCCGCTTTATAATATTAGTATAGATATGTGAAACATATACGTTTACATTTGTTTCGTTTAACGAACTTGTACTTTGTCACTTCACATTTGCTTCCCCTTGTGGTGAAACATTAATGACTTCTGCGTAGGCTACGAATTAACATTTGATCACTAAATTAAGTTTTAGACTGAGTCTTGATCGCTTTTATCTTGTTCTTTTAATCGCTACTGTATGATATATCAATGGTATTTGAGTGCTATAATTTGGTTATTGCATACATTTAAAATTGATTATAAAACACAGTTTGGCGATTAAACATCGTATCAGGTTAGGTGTAAAAGACCGTGTCGAGAGGCCATATCAATTAGAAAACGAAGAAAGATTGTGACAATGAGCGACGTCATAATACAATTACATATTGATGAAGTTTCATGTCAAGTAGTCATTTCTATTTTTAGAAATTTGTTTATTTGACCCTGTACTCTGTGATCTTGCTAGCGTGGTTATTGTGCGCAAGTCATGTGAATTGGAAAATAATATTATGGACAGTGAATTCTGAGATTCCACAAACACTCCCTAGAAAGTTTTAACAGGGGGAGGCACCGTTTTCTTAGGATACTGAAATTATCACAAGAGCTATTTACTTTTATTTCACTTACGCACTATTTCCAAACTATATGACGCATAATGCACCAATACTACATAGGACTAAATCCCGTACGTTTATGACTTTCTGAAGCGATGATAGCTCAGTTGCTAATGTGTACGGATGCCGTAACAAGGAACGAGAGTTCGAATCTACCTGTAAAGAGCTTGAGCTTTCGGTGAAGGAAAACATCGGGATGAAACCATAGCACGGTGGCACGGCTTTTTCTAATGCCCGCCTGGTTAGCTACTACCCTCAAGTTTAAACTCTGCCGTCAAATACGTGTAGGTGTGTTCCGGCAGTTGAACTTGAGAGCCAGTCTCTCTACTAGGCTTAGCGTGTCTACCATCTTGGGCCACATCGTTACTTAGTATCAGATGAGATTTTTTTATTATTGTGGAGAAAATATGTTACGACGACCTGTGGGAGACTCGCCTGGTGATATACCGGGAACACCCTTTAACACAACGGCTTAGAAACTCTACGGTCACTTCCTACACGTATGTGGGTAGGATAACGGGATCGCGTCAGCAAACCACTGTCTAAATACGCTAACTGAAGATCTATATTAACTTAAAAAGGAAAAATAAAATAAACACAGCTCAACATGATGGATTACGGTGCCGCCAAATACAGTATTCCATGTTGATCGTTTGATATTACCACCAGCCGTTATTTTGAAGTGAACCTGTTTATTGTGAACAGAGTTCCATGCCCACTGCTTATAATCGACGCCCGCTACTGGCAGTGTCTCCGCCGCCTCCTAGGCGACGACAAACGGGAATTCGGTATGGTCGCCCGCCACAAGGACAACGCGATTCCTGAATTCGGGACGGTAAGTTCAGATAATGTATTGAGTAAAACAAAAGGTCACGTTTATATTATAAAGGCACGAATTATTTTAAACGTTGTTTACAATAAACAATATATACAAATATACAACAATAATAAATATATTAATGCGTACCAATTTTATTACTTTTTGCTGTTTTTTTATTATAATAATAGTTTACGAAAATTAGCATTTATTTTTTATTATTTTATAATTTGCATATAACCATTTTATTTTAAGTATATTTATTTAATTTACTCATTCTAATAATTCATCGGAGGAAGACGTAAGATTTTTTTTTTTAATTTATTTATTTTAGGTCGTTTTTTAACAACTTAGGCCATTAGCGACCAGCGTGAACAATGGAATTTTATAATATTATATTGTTACATATAAACATAATATTACAAGTAAACAAGTTTATAAAAATTTATCAATTAAAAAAAATGTTTGCGTACATCCATCCTTGTTTAAACATTCTTTTAGGTTGTTTGGAACGTTACTCAATCGTTTTTCTTTGTTAACGTATGGACATTGTACAAGTAGACGGAACATTGTTAAATCTTATCCGCACTGGGTAACAATATACATTTTAAAAAATACAGATAATTTACTTAACTATAGCAGATAAAATAATGAAATATCATACCTAACCAATTAAACTAGGAAAGTAGTACAATAACAACGTGTTCCATATTTCAACGATAATCACACATCAGAAGGTCGACCTACTCATGACTACTCATGAAAAAAAAACTATCTTCTTGTTTTTCACTACGAAAAGAAAGCAAAGTCCCATTATTATATTTTTACGTAATCTTGCTACAATTTTAATAATACTGTGTTGTTTCTTTGTAATGTCTTTCGTCTATAAGATTGTTAATCTATTAAGGGAGATCAGTTTTCGGATAATTAGTTTTGACTTAATGTATGTATATTTGTAAATCGTTTCAGATATTGGAAATACGCGATTGCGTACAACTACGTAACGGCGGAGTTCTGTTGAGCACTGTCGGCAAATGGCGTTTCAGGATCACTCAAACCGATTTTGTGCATGGGTAAGTTTTAATATAAATAATTTACATATCAATTAAAGATGTGAAACTCAGGAGTTATTGAGAAAAAAAAGATGTATATCCGTGATAACGCTTTACTAAATTACACGCTTCCAAAATATATTTTTAAATCAGTTATTTAAGATTTAGATTGCCTAAAAATAGTAGCTAAGGATCCACCTATCTCTATAATAAAATTCGTCTTAGTCGATGCAGCGGTTTAAGCGGGAATGCGTAACAAACATACGAACTCACTTTCGCATTTATAATATTAATATGGATAGGTGCGCATCGATGAACCTATATATAATATATTTCATAATAGATTTATGATATATGTACATACTTAGACGCTGAATCACTGAATAAAGTTAACATTAAATATAAATAAAGCTATGATCTAAATTCTCATTAAGCAAAAAAAAAAATAGTGATTTAGGTTTCAAACAAAAGATTTATATTGAACATCTCTAGTACCAAACAATATATATGTATAAATATATATTCCAACCAGTTCTCAGTTTCTTGCCGATACTTCTCGACCACTGTATTATTTTCCGAACCGGTGGTACACTGTTAAAAATTTCTTTGGTAATTTTACAAGAAATGTGTTGGAAGTATATGCTCAAAGCAGTTTTGTAATTTAAGTAATCAAGCTTTGTAATTTTACAAATCTTTTTTTATTGTTTCTGTTTTGGAAAATTCAAAAACGTAAATACTAATTTCAGTAACAAACATTGTAATTTTGCAAAACATTTTTCATTGTTTCTGTTTTAGAAAATTCAAAAACGTAAGTACTAATGTCAATGACGAACATTGTAATTTTACAAATAAGCTAAATTAAAAATAGTTAGTAAAATTAAAATATTTAATTTGCAAAATACAAAACTTATCAAAAGCAATATGTCTTGTAGAATTACAATACACATTATATTTACACAATACATACCATTTTTTAACGACAAAAAACTATAAAATTCGGTTTAATCAAAATAGCATCTGCAAAAAAATTTTTTAAGCTGAATTTTTTCATAATAGAACTAGTGGTAGTAGTGGCAGAACTAGATAAGATCTATAATAAAGAGAAAAAATAAAATTGATTAAATTATCTCCGAGATAGAGATATTTGTTTATGAGCGTACGCTCAGAACTCACAGAGTTTTTATTTAAAAATTAATATTTTGTAAGCTATTAGTCGTAGAGTAATGCGGTTTTTTCAATTTGTTTATTATTCTTCTCTCTAAATTTCATTCGCAAGATGTTTCGACTACTTGTCAATAGTTTACGAGATATTTTAATTTTGCAAAATTTTTTTGGTAAAATTACAATTCATCAAAAATATTGAGACAATTAAGTAATTTTCATTCATTTTCATTGTAATATAATATTATGATATTTCTTTGGGATAAATACTTGTAAATATAAATTTTTTTTAATTTATTAATGATAAATCAATTTGTAAATTTACAACACATATAGAGTTTATGCAATATAGCTGTAAAACTCAAACTTTTAATAGTGTTTTTCTGATATGTCTTAGAAAATGACTTTAATTGTATGGTAATCGTATTTTAGTTTGGACAAAGTTGTAATTTTACTTAATCTTCAATTTGTAAATAGATTGTAATTTTACGAGCATTTTCAACAGTGTGATATCGGATTTTACAATAATTATGATTTGTAAAAATATAATAATTTTACAAATAAATTTTACAGTTGAAGTTTAGTAAAATTACAATTTGCGGCTAACATATTCTAATTTTTGGCGAAATTACTACGTACTTTGTAATTTTACAATTAAAGAAGTAAAAATAATATGATGATTTTTGAATATATAATAAATTCATTGTAATCAAAGTTACATTGTTTCTTTGTAATATTACATAAAGTTGTTATGAATAAGACTAAAAACAAAGCTTGTAAATTTATAACGCTTTTCATTTGTAATTAATGAATTGATTTGTAAAATTAC
Source organism: Actias luna (assembly GCA_039707435.1). Classification (NCBI taxonomy): domain Eukaryota; kingdom Metazoa; phylum Arthropoda; class Insecta; order Lepidoptera; family Saturniidae; genus Actias; species Actias luna. Next base: position 16,572,172 of record JAZHAC010000001.1, on the reverse strand, counting down.
TATATGTGTACTGTTTATACATGCATTTTGTATAATTGCAACTTATTATAGTGGTTTTATGAAAGTGTTTGGAAAAATTACCTAAATAGTATAGTAACTTCATTTTGGTACACACTGGATTGTAATTTTACATGACATGTGTCTTGTAAAGAGATTGTAATATTACAAAAATTTTTAACAGTGTAGTTTTGACGTTCATAAGCGCCTTACCAGGACCTTTTTTTATCGTACCTCGGCAAAATGACTGTACTTCACCTGATGGTAAGTTTTAGTACGGTCCAGTAACAGTAGTGACTTCCGTAGGGGCAAATGTCCTCCCTCAGTCGCAACTGTCTTGCCGGTCTAGTAAATTGAATAAAGTTTTTTCATTTGATTTGAACTTTAAAGCCCTCAAACCCTCCTTTAAAGGCCGGCAACGCACCTGTGAACATTCTGGTGTTGTGGGTGTCCATGGGCGGCGGCGGTGATCACTTACCATCATGTGGGTGACACTCCGTTTGCCCCCTATACCATACAGAAAGAACTAAATTGGTATTTTGCGAACAGATGCGATGTAGCAAGGATCGAGCGTTTGGTGGACATGATACCGCAAGACCCTGCCCGGATCCTGTACCTGCGTACCCTCGCGGACAATGTCGCCGCTAAAGCCAACCGCTGGCTGAGCAAGATGGACAGCAGGATCAATTTCGAGATCGAGAGCGTGTACGGTGTGATGCCGATAATGGGCTGCGACGAAACCGTCTGGTGGGAGAGCGACGACGGGCCCGAATGGCTCTGGTGGCTCATATCCATACTGCCGCTCCGCTCCCCGATCAAGGTGAGATGCAATGCTCGCTTTCTTTTTTGCCTTATATATAAAATTCTCGTGTCACACTGTTAGTCGCCGTACTTCTCTGAAACGGCTTGACCGATTTTTATGAAATTCTATATGTATATTCGGTAGGTCTGAGAATCGTCAACTATTTAACAAACCCCAGAGTGATAAGGGTGGTTCTTCACCCCAAACATTATATATATATATATATATATATATATATATAATTATTATGATGTGGCATTAAAAATACATACAAATTTTCAACCTCCTGCCCTCGTCCGCTCATTTTTTTTTTTTTTGTTGATATAATTTATAAATCAGAACAACGTTTGTCGTGTCAGCTAGTTATTCATGTAAATAGTGATTGTGTTCAGATGAATTTCAATGGGCTTAATTTTTAACACTGTTTTCACGTGAATAATAGAATATTTCATTGTATTGTGTACAGATACTGATATTTTCGGCGCAGTGCGTCATCAAGCGCTTGACCGCCGTCGATGTGACACTTAACACCATCGACTTGTTGTACAAGATGAAGAACCCCGACGATAGGAAGCAACGTCCGACCTTGATGTGGAAGGACCCCAATAAGAGGCGGTTAGTTTTTTTTTCTTCCATTTCACAACTAACTTTCGTTAGTTCACGTAGAACGAAAATTTTATTTAATCATTTTTGGCCCGGTTTTGTAACTTTTCCCATAAAGCTTAGCTCCTATTAGTGGTAGCGTGATGTTAAGACTGAAGCCTTCCTCAACGATTGCTCTATTAAATACGTAAAGAATTTTTGATATCCGACTGTGGTAGCTCCTAAGATTAGCGCATTCAAACAAACTTTTCCTCTCTATAATTTTAATATAGATTAACATATTTACAAAATGATTATAGTAATTTTGTAAACAGTGTAAACTCCGCTTAATTCCAATTTATTTAACGACAAACTCGCTAAAACTTGGAAATTGCTCGATTTTGGTTGTGAACTCTATTGCCCATACAATTATTTATTCGCTTCAATTAACGACAACTCTCAATCTATAATAATATTATAAAGTGTTTGTTTGAACGCGCTAATTATAGAAACTACTTGTCGGATTTCATAAATTCTTTTTATATTTGATAGAGTAATCATCGAGAAAGGCTTGAGACTATTTAACATCACGCTACCACCAATTGGAGCAAAGCTGTATTGAAAAAAGTTACTAAAACAAGCAAAAACGATTCAATAATTTTTAGTTCGACACGAACGAATTCGCGGGCAGAGTTAATAACGTCATAAAATGCGCAGTTCATTAAATGTCGCTATACAAAATTTCCATTTTATTTATATACATGTACTGTTGATTTTCTACAATATTAATTAAACCTGACTAAATATATACATTTTTCTTTACAGAATACGGCACATGCGGCGACAATTCTAAACGACCCAAAACTACGTTCGGCATTGACAATTGATTAAAATATATTTATATATATTATTGCATGCATACTTATATTTAGTTCAAATAATTTAATTTTCCATATTTGAGAAAAAAAAAATCCCCTATACTTCTTAATAAAAAAAAACACGTAGACATTCTCGATTATTACATTCTCGAATGAAGATCTTATATATCGTGATGCATAATCTATAAAAAACTCTATTAAACATTTTGATAAAATATTATGCCCTAATTCATTCTGGTTACTTTAAAGTCAGTATGTAGTGGATTCTTAGTAACTAATATATATATAAACCGATCACTAAGTGACGACTGAAAATAAATTTATTTAAAAACAGGGTCCCTAATGTGATTATGAGTATATATTTTTCTAATCCTTGTAATATTTTCTCTATCCTTTATACTTTCATTATATGACCACCCGTAGTAGATATACATATATATGTATATATATATAAATATATATGTAGTCTCTATATATAATATAGTAGTATAGTATACTATATATTACATAGTAAATGTGTTTAAGAAACCATAAATAAATGTCTATTAACTTTAGTATGTAATCTATTTCATGTTATCTAAATGTTTGGTGGGCAACAGTGGATCTAGAAAAAAATATAGAGACACTATTTCGTAAAACTTTACTATTAATATTGAAATTCATTAATCTTAAATGCAATAAAAACAAAAAAAATCTTTCTGATAATAAGAAAAACAATCTGTTTATATAATCCACCGTTGCCCAAGTAGGTAGATATAATATATATTTATAATATAATTCTATATTGGTACATTATCATCAAAGGTATCGGGTAAACTTTGTATTTACCTCTGGACTTTGTGGCATGAATAAAAATCATCCAGTTCGTAATACTATTACTTATTACTACGTAATTATAAATTCCACAAAGCCACGATTCAATGGACATGTGAAAATCGTATTCTTTTTCGCCCAGTATCCTACAAAGCCTTTTGTAGCACGAAAATATCAAAAGTTTTCGAAAAATAATTATCAACTATTGAACACATGATGTACTTTGATGGTATTGACATTTTAAAATGAAATAATTAAATATGTGTATTTAAAAAAAATGAGGAATAAAAAAATAATATGTGTTTAAAAATATATATAAAAAAAAAACATTTCTTACATAGAAAAAATCATTCCATAATTTTCAGACCACTTTTATACCAAGACTGTTTTTTTTATCACAAAAGTTTATATTAAATTTACTTTTTCATATTCTTTTTTTTTATTATAAAAATTCAGGAACTTACAATTATTGTTCAATGTTTATATTTAGATCGTTTATAGAAAGTTATAAGTAGCGAGTTATTTTTTCTAAATCGTAGTTATAAGTATGATAAATTAATGTAAGGATATACACTATTAACAAAAATTAAGGAATAAAAAAGAGCTTTAAATTTTTGGGTGCATTTCACAAACTGTAACTCCATGGAAAATGATCGTACAGCAAAAAATACACAAGTTTTAGTTCCAAGTGATTTTTGAAAAACGAATTTTCCTATATTGTCGATATTTTCAGAGTTACTGATTTAATCATCAAAGTTAAAACGAACTTTTTTGCTTTGGTTGACGATAACTCCGCGGCAAATTATCGTACATGCCTTTTTATTACCTCAAATTTAAAGATTATTAAATTTCCTATAAGATCAGCCAAAAATTTAGCATTTTTTTTTTGTAGTTTCCTTAATATTACCTCAGAACCAAACATGATAAAAAAAAATTGTGGCCAGATCTAAAAACTTGGAACTACAATTTTCTTTTTTTTAATTTGCTGTATGATAATTTTCCTCGTAGTTGCAATTTGGTGAAAATCACCCAAAAATGTAGAGTTTTCTTTATATCCCTTAATTTTTGGTACTAGCATATTTACGTATATTAATTCACCACGTGGAATGTTTTTGTGTGTGCCCAATATTAGCAGATGTTAGAAAAACTTAACATACTACATATCGAAAGTATATTTTTGAATACTTTCTCTTAATAACCTAAAAGAGGTTTCTAATTTGTTGCGCTCAATATAAATATTATAAGCACGGGAAAAACATTAACCAAAGCATCCCACATTTGTTAATTGATCTCAGTAAATGTATGTAATGACAAATCTCATCTTTTCGGTTAGATTTAAGTTTATATAATATTTATGATGACTTTTTTATACGTATTCATAATTTGCGAATTATATAAACGACCTTTGATTTTCTGAAATATAAAAATAGCTGTTCAACAAAGCTGAAGAATTTGCTGTGATTTATTTTATAGAGAATAAGTTAGTATTACTTGATTTGGCTTTATTCGTTAAAATGTATGAATTTCTGTAGTACCGTCACAGACGGTATAACAATGTTTTTTGTTTACTTAAAATTATGTTTGTCTGTTGTTTTTTTATATATTGCTGCTGCTTCTTTTATATATTTATATATTACTGAAGCTTGTTACTGTTTAGAACTCCTTTAAAATACTTCTTGTCAGTGTTAATTTAATATGCAACTGCACGCAGTTGTAATAGATATACACTATTTATTATTAATAAAATATTAATTAAATGTTAGATGAGTAAGAAACTATTATAATAAAATCGATATCTTTGTCTGAATATGTCTGAATATTTGATATACTTCTAGATTAAGAATTATAAACTTATTCCTAAATAGGTGTGTATCGTTGTGTAGTTTTAGTAGAGACGTATCTTAACAACTAAATACAAAAAAAAATAGTACACGGTGTCGAGTTTCTTTGCAGATTGCTATAGATTATAGCCACTTACGAGAAATTTTAATAAAATATCTCATACTCTCTTTGAAATCTATATCATATCAAATAATAAACGTACATTCTTATAGTTACATATATAATAAAAACAGATTCTTATATTATACATACAGAACAAAAAGTAATTCTATCCGGCCAGGAATATCGAACTCGCTGCCTCAGAGTTAATTATTAGTTCTAAGATTGCATCCTTCAGGTATCGCACACAGATTACAAACGAAATATTTTTTGAACTACAAGTACATTACTAGGTATTATATATCTCAAAAATAAAAAATGGATTATAAATTTGTTTATCAGGGTGAACAAAGCGAGCCCTGACAATCCACAATGTATTCATTTTTGTTGTACACTACTGAGAAACTATCACACTTTCAGGTTTGGGCTTTGACATAGTATTTTCTATTCATGGCTAGATGTGTTGTTATCAATTATAAAAATATCATTATATTCACATTAAAAAAAATGATTTTTGATTTGATTTGATGAATTGTATCGAAATTAGTAATGCCATCAGTCGAAAACTATAAAATTAATGAGATACGCGTATGATAGCACTTGACAGAGTAGACTTAAACCGAACCAGTTATAACATGAAGTGCGCATTATTAATGCCACTTACCCGTAAAATACTCTCGTAAATACATTACAGGGTCCTATTTACATAGAAATAATAAATCATTTCCAAATACAATATACATTTCTCCGTCATAACATGTCGTTACCATGCGCCTAATTGGAACAACATATTTGTATATCTTTATTTTCCATTTTATATATGACATATATTGCTCTAAGATTTACTATAGTATAATAAAAATGACATTGTATTTTTATCAACTTGATCTATTTTCTACTTTATTATTAAGTTTTATGTTTCGTTTACATCTACAAAACTTCTAATAAATAATTAAATAATGTTGAATAAATTAGTGTGTCGTATTGAATTGTGTTTTACTCAAATAATCCTTTCCCCTTTGCAAATCCATCATGACATGTGTTTTTGCGTCGCAATTTCTTTATATTGTTTTCATATTTTATTTTCTATTATGACTCAGTTGGTTGTGTACGGACGCTGCGTCAATAGACGTGAGTTCCAGTCCCTGCAATAAGCCTGATCTGTCAGTGAAGGAAAACATTGTGATAAAACTCCATAGCATGGTGGTAGCTTTGTATTTCGCTAACTACCGCCTTCGAAACCTATATGTATGTTCCGTCGATTGCAGTTGAGAGGTTTAGCGTGCCCACCATTTTAATATTAGACGAGTCTGTGTGCCCTTTACTTTAATGGCCCGTTCGTGCCGTCGGCGCATCATATCTATAAGTGCTTGGCCATATTTGAAACTTGAGGGTGGTAGTTAGCCATGTATATTTTAAGATATAAAAGTAAGCATAACCGTCGAATAGAATGCCTACGCTTTTTATGATCATCTTTTTAAGCTATTAGTAATAACAATGGACTTGTAAATAGTGTATACTTTGGACGAAGTTTTTTTTAAACAATATATTCAGTGTTATGGCCACAATCTCATGTTAAATAAGGATGGTAAGTAAGCCTAGTAGGACTGTTTTTAAGTGCAATTACCGGAACACACCTATAGGTAGGTATTTGGCGACAGATTTTCACCTAACAGTTAATCAAAATAATGTATCAAGGTTAGGGTATATCAAGATCCGCTTGTTAACTAATATATAGACTGACAGACAAATAGGTAAAATACTTTAATTACATATAAACTTACAAGTAACTTATAAAAAAGATCTATCTATGAAATTTCAATTTTTAATACCTAAAAAGTTTATAAGTATTCGATTTAAAATTTACATCGCTCATTTGTCGAAAGAACCAATGTAGCCCGTATCGCAATAATTCATCCTACTAGTACAAGTGTATCAGAAATGAATTTATATGGTGGTACCTCAAGGTTGAGAGGCGCTGGACCTTTGCGGGTCCTGCCAACATTGTCATAATGGCTACCGTGACAGGGACAGTAGAACCCCCCAGGCCAATCACCAGAATTCGGAATAGGTACGCATCCCAAATGAGTGCATATACCAACAACAATAAGCCATTCCGGTTTAACAGTTCGCTGTTCCGGAGTCTCAGGGTCTCGCAACTCAGACATAAGCGTTTTAGCTTCAATTTCTATGTCAGCCGCAGTCCTATGCTTGACAAACAGAGGTTTGCCTCTCCATTTGTAAGAAACGCACACGCCTGGCGAAATTTTTCCCAATTCCACTTCCATACTGGCTAACGCGAGAACATCAGCCGCCGTACCCATGAACAATACGTAATGAATCAATTCAGCTTTTAGACCGTATGATCCACACAATAAACCGAAAAACCCAATGACGTAGGTGCATCCAAGCTTACTGTCACCTGATCCCCAACTAGTTTTTCTAACATCTTTGTAATCATTCTTTCTGTATGAATCGAAGTTAGGCATCTGTAGGTCACGATGCAGGCGCGGGAATTCCTTTTGAAATCGAATCTGTGTCCAATAATTTAACCCTGAAGTTATTCTTAAATTGGAAGGACATAAACTTGCTGGCTTTCTTACAATATTCACCGCCGTAGTAGGTACTCGAAGCTGAGATTCTATTAATAGAGGATGCTTAACGTTCCTAGAACACGAAAAGTACCATAAAGACACGCCCTTCAAACGGCAAAGACAGTTACCATTGAAAGAATGCGGCATTTTTTATTAAATATATGTACAGTAACATATAATAAAAGTAACAATTTCAAATGTCATAATTGTTCATTTTCATAAAATTGTGACATTGACTGTTATTAAAAATATATTAAAGGAAAACTTATGATTGTTTTATACAAATTTCAAAAAAGTTTATCCTATTATTTTACCCAAGGGAAGTCCGTAAACAGTTTTGGTTTGTTATAATATAACAAAAAAGTTGCATTATGATATTAAAAAAAGAAACTAAATTAGAAGCGTATTATTTAATTTAGACGAGTTCAAGGGAATATTTTTCAAATAGAAAACCTTTTTGAATTCGTCCAACTCTAATATATTACATGGTCTATTATTGTCATGTGTACTAATAATATAACGATGTTTGTTAAATTTTAAACCGCAATTGCGGTTTCCGCAGAATTAGTTTATGTAAAATTACTAGTAATATAAATATATATAGTAATATATTACTAGTTATTATATAATAAATAGAAGTAATATGGGGGAAAGTGAATGTCGATGGGGTAAGAAGATTATTGCGTAATTAATTATATAATCAAGGAATTAAACGTTACGGTAGAAAGCTAATATAAAACGTTGATAATTTTAATAAATTATATAGTTACAAATGCATAGAAAGATATATTTTGTTTAATTTTATTCGTGGTCCCAAAATAATGTTTGTAATAAAAAATCAGATTTCGATAAAAATAATTACTATAATTGTCGTCGAGATTATCATTATACTAAGCTGAAAACGTTAAGTAGGTACTTAATATATTTATGTTAGGTAATAGCGTATTAACAAAGTTTAACTTACATACTTTTCGGATAAAATGTGAAAATAATTCCCAATCGGCTGATGGGGGATTTAGTAAGTAATCCTGGTTCTGGCGGTCCCATTTATTTACTCAAATTAAAAAAAGTTATTTGCATAATAATAACTAAACTATAAAATTTATTTTCCTTATTAATATCAGTAATATATAGCGATACGCACACATTACAGTCCCACAATATGTGTCACGTTACTCCACCCGGTTAAACTAGTGACCACGACGTTGATCATCCTCTTCACGCTACGAGAGATCGCCAACAGTAAAGTAATAAGACTACCAAATTAACGTGATCAAGCCAAATTAAAGAAATATTCTTAAAGTCATTATTCTGTAAGAAAACAGACACAATCGAATAACACACGTGATCTTTTGAAGCGATGACCTCAGTGGTAGCGTTTACGGACGCCGCGTCAAAGGACGTGAGTTCGAATCCCTGCAATGAGCTTGAACTTTCGGGGAAAGAAAACATCATGGTGCAACTATAACATGGTAGAAGGGTAGAAGTTGAAAATCTACCGACAAATAACTATGGGTGTGTTCCGGCAGTTGCACTTGAGAGCCAGTTTTTCCACAGGCTTATCGTATCCACTATCTCGGGCCTCATCGTCACTTAGCACCAGGTGAGATTGTAGCCATAACGCTAAACCTATTAAGTATATAAAAAAGTTAATTGTTATTACCATAAAACTCAATAAATAATGACTATCATTACATTACTATCATATAATTATAACCAAACCTATGGTATATCGTATGTTGTACAGAATTAATTACACCTAATGCATCATGTGAATAAAAATTTTTAGTGTTCATTCAAATATAATGTTCAATATGTGAATGGATAAGACAAGACAATGGTGTCGGTCATTAGGTCGTGTTTCCTCCCATGAGATATTTGGTATTTCATCATACATTGACTTCCCGATACATGAAATTTTGATAGAATTGGTACTTGGATAATAATGATCCACAACGTTTAGAAACACTATAGAGCAACAACTGCTAAAAAACTGGATTGCATTGCACATGCGTTGCGGAAATCAATAACTAAAGTTTCAATAATACACAGGTCCTATATAGACTTTCACGTGTAGTACTTAACCATAGGGTTACCATATACAAATATATAAAAAAAAAACTAATTAAATTAAATAGCCTTTTACTTTCAAGCAAAGTTACAAACTAGTGAACTTAAGCCTATTACATATCATGCTTATGCTATATCGTTCAACACAAACCCCTCCCTGGGTGAAGGTCTCCTCCAGAGAATCCTATCTTGAGCTATTTGTATTCAGTCTGTACCAGCCTATTGTTGATATCATCCGCACATCTTGTAAGCGGTCTACCTCTGTAGTGTCTCCCTCCACTTTTTAGTACTTTCATATTTTTAGTTATACAATGTTTTTACTAAAAAAAGTAAACGTAGTAAAAAAAATGTTCATTCATTCAAGTATATGAATAATCATTGAACGACGACACTTTTTAAACTATGTGAAGTTATAGCCATCAAGGATAAAAGTTTTTTTTGATAGGACATATGCTGTTAGTCGTAAGAACTTTCACAGCTTCACCGATATTACAATGCACGGAGAAGTAGGACACTATATTTTTAATAACCGGGAGCGAAAAAGAATGACCCTATACATTGCTATACACCGTATTTTTATATATAATCAAGGTTTTAGCGACAGGTATATTGCGGCAGGTTTTCAACATGAGGGTGGTTGCTGGCCAGGCGGTCATTACGAAAAGCCCTACCACCATGCTCGGGTTTCATAACCCGCACACACTACCAAATGAGCTATCATCGCGTATAAATGTTTCTTTTTGAAACAGAAAATTGTACGGAAGTATATATTTTATGTTATAAAAATATCAAATTAACAACAAACATTATAATGAAATAATTTCATGATATTTAGGCGTTTTATGTGATAGTTTGTACAATATCTCATTACCATTCTCTTTCTCAGGACACTTAATATCAATCGGTATACAACTTACTAACGTACTTCATTGAATGCCGATGCAATACTGAGATTTGAGTATGCCAACTGGCACAAAATCAGTGTCTCAGGAAGCAATTGCCGTATCTATACATTTTTACTTACAATAACAATCATTTTGGGTTAGAGATCCAAAAAGGGTCTTACCCTACGAAATCAGAAACGCAACTCGTTCACGCAGTTTCTGTCAGTTTCAAATTGATAAAATTAACCTTGAGTCTCCCGTCAGTGGTATCTGAGAATCCGACAAATCGGAGGAAGACAATTATGATCATGCCAATTACGCAATTTTACCTACTCGTTGCTCCCTCATTATTACTAAGTGGCGGAGCCTGTGGTATCTATGAAATTAATAATAATAGTGAAATGATGTAATAAACTTGTATATATTTTTATTCTGATAGTAAAAAAGTCGCATTTTGCTGGCAACTTTAGGAATAATCTCAGCCATTGCCCCGGGCCTATTAGTACTTGTGCGCAGTTGCGCACTAATGCTCTGTACCGATTTAGACCAGGCATGTTGCTATAGCAACCGTTGTGACGTAGAAGCTACATAATACAACTTGTTGCCTGACCTTTAAAACTTCATAGACTTAATAACCGATATCCTACATCCGTTTATAAGCGCTCTTGTTCTCTGTTAACTCTTATACATTGTCAAATTAGATATGATTAATGCACATTAATATTATAAAAGAAATATATTTGTTTGCTTGTTTGAATTAGCAACTATCAATAGAATTACAAAAAAAATGTATTTGATAGAGCAATCGTTGAGGAAGGCTTATTTATCACCAAGCTATACCACTAATATGAGCAAAGCTGTATTGAAAAAAGTAAAAGAAAATACCTTTTAGTTTCACGCGAACGTAGGCATGGACACAGCTAGTAAGAGAGAAGAGGAGGAATCTAAAAAATCTTTTGTGGGCTTACTAGGAAAGGGAAGTAAAAAAACTGGCGAGAACCGTTGTTGGGTAATTAATGATTGGACTCTAAGCTTAACACTATGAGACCTGTAACATTTTGAAACAATGATAGATCAGTGGTAGAGTGTAGGAACGCCGCTTCATGAGACGTGAGTTCGAATCCAACTACCTACATTGAGCTGAGCTTTCGGTGAAGGAAAACATCGTGAGGAAACAATAGCATGGTGGCAGGGCGTTTTCTGATGCCCGCCTGGCTAGCTACCATCCTCAAGTTGAAAATCTGCAGCCAAATACCAATAGGTGTGTTCCGGCAGTTGCACCTGAGAGTCAGTCCTTCCACAGGTTTAGCGTATCTACCAACTTGGTATCTTACTTAAGATCAGGTGAGATTAAGGCCATGACGCTAAACCTTAACTATAAAAAAAATCAGCTCGCAATCCTATGTGATATCTCTGCAAAAGGAATCGAAACGCCTAAGAAAAATGTTTTTGAAATCGGCAATACTTCTTGAGCTTTCGTCAGGAAAGCCGTCGCTCTTTGTTAGATAACTTACTACCATTATCCTTATTAAAAATCACATTATCATAAAGATTTTTAACGATTTACGCGTAAGATGTTTTGGTATATATATATAATATTTACTATTTCAGGTGTATAATACAAATTGCTGAAGATTGATCTTTACTGCTTATAGAACAAAATTTAACAATTCATCGATGTCCGAAATTAAATCTATTAATTATAAGTAGCATAACAAAATGTTTAATAATTAAATTTATAGGGATAATCGCACTTTATATGTAGGTACATTTTTCTGTTTGTAATATTCTCATAAAAGCGACTAGGGCTACATTTCATGTAACGTTTAAAAGGCCCAAGACCGTGGTGTTTCCCGTTCCACTCTCATGCGAGCTTTACAATCTTTAAGTCAAGTGGGAAATGTATCTATGGTCCATCTATGCAGATTGGTCGTTGTAAGCTAGACGCGAGTAAATAATGACATCATTAGTCACAACTTCGTGTGCAATACTTCATGTGCACTTACGATTACCTGACAGACGATTTCATAGCTTAACAATACGGTAAAAATATGTCATAGAGAGTTTCTTCGCCTATACCCAGATAGATATTACTGTCAAATTACGGAATATATGGTCACTAGTTATGGCCAAAATCACGTTGGCGTGGAACCTAAAAAAAATTTGACCGTGTTAATAACTTTTTTCCATAGAGCTATGCTCCTATTTGTGATATTAAAGCGTGATATTAAATAGCCTAAATCTTTCCTCAATGATTGCTCTATCAAATAAATAAAATCATTTACAATCTTACTAGTAGTTAATAATAGATTAGAGTGTTCAAACAAACAAACTTTCCACCTTAAAATAGTACTATATATAAAAGTATTCATCTTGAACAAGTAGCCTCTTGTATGAACAATTAATCGATCTTTGAAAATACTGTAAAATCGTTTCTGTTAAGGTACGCTTTCTACCGCCAAACACCTATAGGTGTGTTGTCATAGTTGCACTTGAGAGCCAGTTCCGCCACTTTGCTTAGCCTGTCCACCATCTTGGGCCACATAGTCACTTAACATTAGGTGAGAATGTGGCCATAACGCTAAACCTTAACTATGAAAAAAGTAGATTCGCTTTCATACTAGGTAAAGTCTAATCTAATAATTTTTCCGTTTGTGATCTGCTAAGATCCATATCCTAAAGGAATGTACTCTTGTTAAACGTTATTACGAAACAAACTTAGAACTGCAGTTTTTATGATATTTTTTGTTTATACTTTATGCGTTTTACGTTATGGCCGGAATATCACCTGGTGTTAAGTTACGATACGGCTAAGACGGGGGACGCTAAGCCTAGTTGCTCAACTAAGCCTAGGGCTCTCAAGCCTAACTGCTGAAACACGCCTATAGGTATTTGGTGGTAGATTTTCAACTTGAGGGTGGTAATTAGCCAAACAGACATTAGAAATAACCCTACCACCATGGAGTAATATAACTGCAATGCTATAGTAATTACAATAATATAATGCTGCACCAATGTCTGACGGTGTTACTAAGTTATATAAACTTATTAGTCATGTTCTATTAAACACCATGACCGTTCTGACAGCTAAGCTTCTATAATATAGATAAAAAGTTATGGCTTCCGAACAACTATTAAAAACCCTCGCTACGATACTGACAGTGGAATATAGTCGGAGAATGATTCTACGCAGTTGTAGTTGCTCGAGGAACTAAGTGCCTTTTTCATCATTTTTAATGCAGTCAGTATCTGCACCCTCCCTAGGATATCTGGTAGGTTCAAGTATGAGAATGCGAAAATTAATTTTACCTTCGGAAGAATCACACACGTTCGATTACGTTATCCAATACGTCCGCCTGCATTGGTGGCTACATCTACCACGCAGCGGGTACAAGTGCCAAGGCCCTATGACGTAAGACGTGAAAGTGTGAGACTTGCGAGCCATAACATTAGCAAGAGTCGCGTGCCCATCGCCGTCGGCGAGTGTCTGCAAGTGAGTAGGACTTAAAAATATATATTTTCTTTAAATTCGTGACTTTGCAAACTTACAAACTGTTCTATTTTGTCATGGAAAGTACTATTTGTATTATCATGATTAAATAATTTACTATTTTATATAAATTTATGCATTGCGTCCTCTTAATGTTTTATTCGAATTAATAAATAAGATTTTAAATTGTGTAATATTTAAACATTTGACCTATTTAACGTACTTAAAAATTCTTATTATACATATATTTATTTTCTGTATCGGTGAGCACTGAGATACCAACGATGTATTCTCTCTAGCTACGTAAATAATTTCAAAATTAATATTAAAATAAATACAATACTAGCTTGCAGTGTCTCGGTAGGAATTTAATTACGTAAGTTTCTTTAAATCGTATATCGTAATACGTTTTCTAAATATGTCATTAAGCAATTAGTTATAATAGGACTTAAATACCTATTTACAAGTCATAAAATAAATTAAAATGTGGATAATATGTTCAATGAGTGGATTTGAACTTCATAAAGTGTTAGTTAGTCACAAAGTTAATCAATTTCAGTTTGATTTATCATTTTTCACACAACGAAGTGTCCTATCTATTTCATTCGCATCGATTTCGGTGTATGATTGACAATTATACTCATCTTATTTCCTTTTTTTATTTGACTGCTTATATACTGTATAATTATTATGATGAACTATGAACGAGCTTTCCTCGTAAATTCACTCTAAAACTTCTCAGTAACACTAACAATATTTAAAGGATACTGCATTATATTTTGTGTATTAGTTGTATATTTTGTATATTTCGAGTATATGTAGATAAGTCATATGCAAAACCTTTTACACCAAATCTTGTTTTCTAAATAAAGGCGCCCTCAGTATATTCTACGCTACATCGTGAAAATTAGATTCTCACCCTATCTCCCGCATATTTAGAACAAATTTCATGTTAAAATGTTGTATCGTTTTAAAAAGGTTTTCAATTTCTGCGTATAGACGCTGGATAACAACGTCTTCAAGAGTCTCTTGATGTCTCAGTTTAAAGTGATTTTGCGAACAATAATACCTAATAAAATATTAAGTTTTTATCATAAAAAGTTTCTCCGAATCGGAGTCGAATTTTGATGACTAGTTGCGATTACATGATAATTATAAAGTTTCTTAAAGACTGACATAACTCCTATCGTAGAATTCAGAGTTCATCATTATGCCTACACATGATATTGTATTAATTTATTATGTTTATTCATATACTAGCTATGCCTCTGACTTCGTTCATGTGGAACTAAAAACTATATTTAACTACTTTTGCCCGATTTTATAACTTTATTCATACAGCTTTGCCCTATTTGTGGTACCGTGATGTTAAATAGCCAAAACCTTCCTCAACGATTGCTATATCAAATACAAAACGAATTTTAGAAAACCGATTGTTAGTAGACTAGAGCGTTCATACAAACAAACTTTTCCGCTTTATAATAATATAATAAGCTTACCCTTAATAAGTGATTTCTTAGGCCTGGACATAAAAAATATTAAATCACTCTTGCCCGCTTTTGTAAATTGTTTATACAGCCCCTATTCGCGGTAGCTTGACGTTAAATACCCTAAAACATAGCTCAGCGATTACTCTATCAAATACATAAATATTTTTTAAATCCGACTGGTAGTTCCTACGATTAGTGCGTTTAAAGTTTTCCGCTTTATAATATTACTACAGATTAATGCAGAGAACCGACAAAGAAAAGTTGGGGGATATAAGTTTAATTATTGTACAGATGCGCCTGCAAATTTGTTTACCTAGTCTTGAATAATGTTCGGTATAACAGGTATAGCTGTTAGTATTACATACTTTTGTTTACCTACTGAATCTCAGTCACAGTGGTACAATTAAATATTTTCTCGTAGTTGGTGACTAACAATTAATTAGAAGACGTGTGGGCGCTGTCTCTAATCTTTAGTATCACGGGAGATCAAAGTGTAGTGTCGGGTGCAGGGCTGGATTTACCTTAACAGCCGCCCGGGGGCACCGTGGAAAATGCCGCCCCATTATATACACCCTGTACTATTTGAGTAAAGGATCGGAGCATAGTTTATGAATAAATATAATACGTCGCTGATAATAAAAAATAATATTATTGCCAAGTACGTACACTAAGAATATTCGTTACGGTATTTAAAATCATAATTACCGTAGATCTTCTTTAAAGGCAAACTCGCCTTGACTCTGATTGTACCGCCCTAGAAAATTGCGCCGCCATGGGTACTAGCCCCTAGTGCCCCTAGTGTAAATCCATTTCTAGTCAGATGGAGATGAATACCCTCAGCACTCGCCCCAAAAAGTTCAGTGAAGCTGTCAAAGTCTTTAAAGGTAACAGCGTATGTCAGTTGAAATAAAAAGAGTGCTTATCACCCGATGGGTCTTGTCACACGCCTCACTCTTGTCACTAGGCCTGTGCCCAGGTAATGCGTTTACCTGTTGCGCTGAGGAAATCCGTAAACAATACAAATTTGAACACCACGTTAATAAAAAACGGTGTATAATTAAAACCATATGACAGAAGTGAAACATTTCTATATATCTCTCGCTCTTTTAGTCGCCTTAATTTTTAGAACAAACCAGAATTTTAACAAAATAGATATCGAAAAGTAATACTAATTAACATTTATGGGTAATAAAGAGAACTACTGTGTTGAAATTGCATCAAAATATGTAAAGAACTTCATTTACTACAAAATTTTAACTTTTATCCTTTACTCCAGAAGAACGCTTTCATTTTGTAAGACATCTCAAGAAGTAAAAGTATCCTACATTAATAATCCATAATTGTAGCAATAACCATGTCAAATAACAAGAAACTGTGTAAATTCAGGAAATAAGTTATAATTTAAAAAAATCTGCTATTAGAAATTTTGCAACGTGTACATATTTTGCATTGGTAGTTTTCAAATAAATGAAAAACAAACACGTGATCTAAATATTTTATATTTCAATATACTTTATTAATTTAAAATTATTATAAGTTCAATCTTGTATAGATTAATGATAGCTGAGAGCATGATAGATAATAGTGTCCGCCTCCTCATAGTTCTTCTTTGAAATTAAAAGCAACCACCATGAAATAAAGCCATATTTGAAGAAAAACCGTCACCGCTAAATACGCTAACACCATTGCCGAAGACGAGATTTTCTTTATTAAGCAAGTTTTATCGAGAAAGAAACACGACACTGGCGCACCCCCGGCTGCCAACATCAGCATTAAGCACACTGCAAATGTAATCCAACCAAAACCTTGTACGCAACCTCGTGCCGAAAACGATACTCCTAGAAACAGAAGCAGGTTTGCTACCACCATTAGCAGGGATGTCAATCCGATCGTTACAAGAACAGCCTTTTTAAGAGACTCGTCCACTTTAGTACTTTGCACGAAATGCGCAACTATGCTATCTTCAATAACTCCGTACAAAATAAGACCGGCAAGTTCAACGCCACCACAGCCGAGCCCGAAAAATGATATCAAAAGGCATCCATATCTCAGTGGGAACATACCAAAGCATTTATACACTTCTGGGATTTCCATGTTTTACTAAAATTACATATATTTCATTATAAAATAACAATTACTATTGTATTTTACTTCTATTGTTGTACGACATATTACTTCAACTGCAAGTCTTTTTTAAATGTTGTCTCGTTAATATGAAATATGCCAGTGTCAAATTGATAGTTTAGAGACACTGTAAAAACCTATTATATACAATTTTCTTGGACCTAGTGCACCACCGAGATCCAAAACCGTCGCTGGTCATGACAGGTATCGTTTAAATGCTTTTTATAAAGACTTAACTATTTTAAAATCCCGTATTTCCTCCGCGATGTTATACCTTCTACTCTTCCTTGTCATACTTACATAAATTGTATAATAATCTCGATGTATAAATATAGACTATATATATATAGAAATGAATCTCTATTTACCTTGGTCATCGCATCACGCGTGAACCGGTAGAACAATTTCGATAATTCTTTTCTTTCTTGGGTTAATTATCGTCAGGACAAGTTTCTTATGAAAGAAAAATAAGGAAATCGATCGGAATATCAGCAAAATTTAAGGAAATTTAAAATCTTTACGTCCATATCAATTGTACATAACTACCTGTCAGTTATCAAAGAGCAATAAAATAATGAACTATGTCTTTGAATATTTTTTTTTTTAAATTAATTATACCAATTCGAATTAAGTATGCATTGTTAAGGCAGGAACGAACGTTTGTCGGGTCAGCTAGTTATAACATAGATATTAAATAAGAGTCTAAAACGCGACTTACTTTTTGTTTATACTCGACGTTTCGGCCTAGTTACACAGGCCGTAGTCACGAGCCGAATGAAATGTTGCGATGTCTTCGTTAAGGAGGACAGTTTCTAGTAACTAGTCTCATCGACTGCTCATTGTCACTAGTGATTCCGGCACACTACACTTACTCTATATGACGTGACATACATCGATAACATTAAGTTGTCCTATCAAGGAGTTCGTCGCCGTGGATACTTCAGTCAGTCATCCTGACTAAAAGTTTTGTACTTGCTAATTTTGATCGCTTCCCTTACAATCATAAGATAGCAGAAAAGATCCGTACCCTTCGCAAACTAAAAATGTTGCAAAACAGATTCAGGCGCATAGCTGTCCAAGCTCCGCCCTATGTCTGTAATGTAGATCTCCACAAAAATATGGACCTTCCGCCCATATATGCACATATTAAAGACCTTACGAAGAAGTTATTTGAAACGGCCGAAGTTCATACCAATCCCAAAATAGTACACGTAGTTAGCTACACTGCCAATCTGCGCGCCAGAGGCTTCGCGCGCCGGCCACATAATTGCTTCACCAATCTCCTCGATAAAATAACGAGATTTAACGTGCATCTCCCTACTGTTTCTACCAATCACACGTGTCCGCACACACGCCCGCGTAAATGCCGCCTTCGCCGCCGAGCCCGAGCGGTTAACTTTGCTCTCGCATACCCGCAACGGCTTCCCTTCGCAGACGCTTGAGCCCAGGTTCGATCCTCCGGATAGGAGCCTTCGAGTGACTCTGGTTGCGCGATACAATGACACTACATCACTGAAAGTACATCATCACACCGCATACTATCCATTCACACCCACACGTTAAGAACACGGTTCTGTAGGGGATTACCCCCGAGGCTCTTACGCGGCTTACCCGATAAGGTCGTGTTAGGATCATTAAATTAATAATTTAGGACCTGTTGGTTAGTTAGGCTCGCGAATCCTTGTTCACTTTCCAGCAGCAGTTCAAGCCGAGGTTCGGCCATTCTGGCACCCTTGCGCTCACTGCCTCGGAGCTGAGTGCCCTCAGCACTCGCCCCAAAAAGTTCGGTGAAGCTGTCAAAGCTCTTACGGCTAACAGCATATGACAGGTGGAAAAAAAATAAAAGATCCGTGGAGATGACTTTTGAGTTATGTACTTCTATACAATGATTAGGAGCACAAGGAATCTGTGACGAGGAACATCTGGCTGCTGAGCTGCGACATGTCAAGCAAGTACTGCGAGATAACAAGCTCCAAATTCCACGCCACCGTCACGGAAACCGAGTGAAACCAGCCACAAAAGAACGTGTACCTGTTGTGTTAGCTTTTGTAAGAGGGGTCACAGACAAGATTGGCTATGTACTGAAGCGTGCTTCAATTAAAACTTACTTCAAGCCGCCCAAGAAGATTAGTCAATTTTTACCATCTGTCAAGTGTCATATACCTCTACAAGAACAGGGCGTATACAAAATCGAATGTGACTGTGGCCTCTCCTATATCGGACAAACTAAAAGAAATATAGGGACCTGCGTACAAGAACATATAGCTGATGTTAAACACCGACGCTCTACGAAGTCTGCAGTTGCTGAATATTCAGAAGAAGGCTCCAAACATTATCTTAGATTCGACAAGCCACAAATCCTTGCCAAAGAACACAGATTCCTACCCAGGATGATTCGTGAGGCTATTGAAATTAAAAAACATCCAAATTTCAATAGAGAAGATGGTTGGAAGCTAGCACATGCCTGGGATCCAATTATACATTTAATTAAATCGGAACCCAAAAGACCAATTGCCAGACCTCAAGACACTGTGAGCTCTTTATGCGTAGATCGGAACACTATCAATATTAAAAATTAAATTGAAGGTAGACACAGTAACATAAACTTTTCTGGACAACCTCCACCTCAGTCCGCCCCGTGACCACGAAGGCTGAAAAGCTTTCGATACGTTGGGATCAAAATTTAATAAATAACCGCGATAAAATCCGTTTAAATTAGTTTTATTTCAATGATTAGGACCCTCTTCAAGAAGTTGTTCTGCTATGGCTAACTTATGTGTAAGGAACACATGTTCCTTGATCCTTTCTGCGATTGTGCGTTTTTTTATGTAATAGCGGGCAAACGAGCAAGCGTGTCATCTGATGGTAAGTGGCCACCGCTGCCCATGGACACCCACTACACCAGGTGAATCGCAGGTGCGTTGCCCGCCTTTCTTTTGGAGGGACTGCC
Source organism: Actias luna (assembly GCA_039707435.1). NCBI lineage: Eukaryota > Metazoa > Arthropoda > Insecta > Lepidoptera > Saturniidae > Actias > Actias luna. Next base: position 16,551,557 of record JAZHAC010000001.1, on the reverse strand, counting down.
TCTCAAGTGCAACTAATGGAACACACCTATTGGTATTTAGCGACATATTTTCAACTTGAGGGTGATAGCTACCCAGGCTGGCATCAGAAAAACCCATGCCATCATGCTGTGGTATTCTCACCAGGTTTTCATTCACCCAGAGCTCAAGCTAATTTTAGGTGGTTGGATTCGAACTAACGTCAATTACGCGGTATACATACACACTGCCAACTGAGCTATCATCGCTATATGTATATATATTTTGTATATAGCTCAATGCTAGTGTGTAGGAACGCCGCGTCATGGGAATGCACCTGCAGTAAGCTTGAGCTTTCGGTGAAGAATAACATCGTAATGAAACCGTAGTATGGTAGTAGGGCTTTTTCTAATGCCCGCCTGGGTAGCTACCACCCTCGAGTTGACAATTTGCCGGCAAATACCTATTGATGTCTTCTGGCAGCTGTAAGAGCCAGTACTCCTAACAAGCATAGCCTCTACCAACATGGGCCACATCGTCATTTAACTTAAAGTGAGATTGTTGCCATAATGCTAAACCTATAAGCTTTAAAATATATCCAAACTTCTTTGTTCTCCTGTATACCAAAGAAAATATTATGGCTAAATTTCAATTAGCGTTCCGTGTGGTAGCAATAAAATTTCACTAATGACAGCATTATTCTCACTCCCGTCAAACTTACAACATGCCATCTGCAAGGTTCTAATGCTCTATGTTACTTGAGTTAATGAATATAAATTTCGCAAGCTAGTGGAACGCGAAAAATCGCGGGCGTGAGCAATGAGAAAGTTATATCTTAATTATTGAGATTGTCAAAACTTCGTGCACTTGGTAAAACTCTAAGAACAATTAATTTCGATTTAGTATTTCAACCTAACTCGGTTTAGCCTAATGAGAAAAATATTACCTACTCGCTACTATAAATACAACGGCTGGTTTTTCTATAAATGTTACTTGTAGTTAGTATACTTAAAATTACCCAGAAATAAATACGCTTTTTATACTTTAATAGGTTCAATGCTGTAGCTACAATCTCACCTAATGTTAAGTGACGATGTGCCCAAGATAGTAGACAAGTAAAGACTTATGTAGGACCTGGCTCTCAAGTGCAACTGCCGAAACTCACTTAATACCTATTTGGCGACATATTTTCAACTTGAGGGTGGTAGCTCGTCAGGCGGGCGTTCAACTCTTAATATTATCAGAACTTTCATAGATTAAACAATACCTTTTGTGATTTCATTTTAATTTCAGAATGACTAACATCGTGCTTCTATTCCTCGTATGCGTCCGTAGCTGCGTGTCAGCTCCGACAGACGGCCCAGTTCATATAGACCTGCCGGTGTACGACCAACCTCAAGTTAATTCCGATATTCGATTGTCACATGCAATTGAACCTGAGAATTATCCTGGAGGAGAACCAACTGTCGACCAAGCACCCGGTGGAAATTTTAACTATAAAATTCAAGCTGCTTCAAACTTATTGAGCAGCGCACTGCAATCAAAGGTTAACTTCTTGCGCTTATCAACAGGGTCCGATCTAGGAGGGGCAAGCCAGGCATTTGCCCGGAGTACCAAAATTTAGGGGCACTGCACTGTGCGGGCCGTTTTTTTGGAAAAATGTATATTTTGTATAATAAATTTTACTAATAAAGACAAAATTACACATATTAATCCCATCTTCGCTAGAGAAATATAATGGTTATGTAATATATTTGTAAATATAAAATATGCAAGGGGCGGAAATTTGTCTTTTTGTCCTGGGCGCCGTAATCTCCAAAGCGGCCGCTGTTATCAAATACATATACTTTTATTATTGATCAAAGCCAGGTTCTTTTTAAGTAGCAAACTGGTCCTTGAATACATAATTTTTAGGAATCCTATGTGATACTTTGGTTATTGTAGGTATCCAATTAAATTAAATCGAATATACTGATAACGAATATTCATCTTAGATTGCCCTAAAATGCCTTAACCATAATTGCCATAAAAGCAAGTAGTTAGATTTCTAGCACTTTTAGCTTTAGCTAAAAAAGAAAGAATCGTCGCTCGAGGTGTCTGTCCAAAAATACCAAAAATTTATAACAGTTGTAAGTTATTTGCAACTCTTAAATTCGACAGATCTCGATTAAATTAAACTTAAGTTAATGTGAATTAAATTTGCCCACCTCTATTCCCTCTAACTGTACAGTTAGTTCACTGTAGTCGGGTCCTACGTTTAACTTGTTTGTTTTTTTTTTGTTACAAGGCAAACGCTATTAATTTGGGACCCTTCTCGCCACCCGTGACTACGTTAGAGAGCGCAATACAGGAAACTGAAGGTTTCGGTAGTAAGACTATATCCATTAAAGAAAATATTCAAAATATTGTTGCTGGAATTTTTCAGGTAAATATATATATAATTTAAAAGGAGAAGAAATAATCATGATAAATAAGGAATATATTAATAATGATAACCGGTAGACAGTCGCAAATTTTTTTCTGTTCGATTTGAAACTTTAAATTTTTAATCTGTTATTATAAAATTCAAAAATAAAAAAATGATGTCTTTCAAATCTAATAATCTACTACTATTTTTATATTTATATTTACACGAACAACATCGACTAAATATCCTCCGAACAAGGAAATAATAATTATTCCATTTATTATAATGATCTAAGCAATTTAATGATACTATCTATAAAAAAAGTACACTCAAATTATAACAGAATATTTTTTTCTTCTTTCTTGAAATTGTTGTATCCCCATAGGCGTTTTTAATTTCCCCATTACAGCATTTAATTGTATAATATATTCTACAGCCTAAACCAATAGTGGACACAATAAGTGAGTCTGAAAAATATGGAAACAGCGGCGATAAATTCTACAATACGGGTAAAGCAATAGTAGGAGGAGCAGAGGGGATTTCAAATATCGTCAATTCCGTTTTAGAAGTGAGTACTGTAATGAAAACAAAGCGAATAAATAATAATGCGAAAGTAACAGTGAAAATTTGCTTTAACAAGTAACAAAAATAGAAATAACATGTTCAATTTAGCACACTTGCGCTTGGAAATATTGATTTGGCATTGAAGACTGCGTTCTCGTACAAACTGACCTATCAAACGCCGGCCCCCGATCGGTCGTATAATGTACCTAAGAGAGGTCCGTGCATCGCGCCTGGATAGGAACTCCCCTATTAGGCACTTAAATTGAATACTTCGTTATACCATTCACATTTATATTAATATTATTAAGCGGAAAAGTTTGTTTGTTTGAACGCGTTATATTAGAGACTACCAGTCTGATTTTAAAAATTTGTCTTTGTATTTCATAGAGTAATTATTAAGGAAAGCTTTAGGCTATTTAACATCACCGTACCACTAATAGAATCAAAGCAGTGATGAAAAATGTTACAAAAACGGGCAAAAATTATTAAGTAAAATTTCAATTCCACGCGGACAAAGTCACAGCCACAGCTAGTTAATATTATAAAGCGGAAAAGTTTGTTTGTTTGAATGCGCTAATCTTAAGAACTACTACTCGGATTGCAAAAATTGTTTTTGTGTTTGATAAATCAAACAAGGAGGAAGGCTTTTGGTTATTTTATGCAATGCTGCCAACAATAGGAGCAAAGCTATATTAATAAAAGTTACAAAAACCGGCAAAAATATTAAAAGTTTCTTAGTAGTTTAGTACTATATAAAATATCATTAAAATATGTGATGTGATATTCTTTTTCACAGATTCCCGGGTCCGTGATTAGAAAGATTACACGTGCAGCCACGGAGAAACTCAACAATTTTGGTGGAAGGCTAATAGGGCTATAGTTTAAGACGCACTGAATATTGTCATAGTTTAAAACTTATATTTCATTAACATTTGAAATAATGTAATTTATCATATTACATATTATGGATATTAATATTAAGATTAAGTATATATTCTTTGGACCAAACATGTGTAAAGTAAGTATTATTACTATAACGTAAAAATAATAATAATGACAATAAAAATATAATTAATAAGTAACTGGGTGACCCAGCTTAGCTCGGTATTTTTATATAGATTGTGATTATTAAAAAAAATGATTTAACGTCCACATTTTACGCATTTTCAAACGTGTGAACTCATTAATATAATGTTTATTTACTGAAAAATTAGGTTTTTGCCAAAAATATATTTATATAGGAGAATTCAATATAACAAAACCTATCTAAATACAAAATTTTATCGTCGTAAATTTCGTCATTAACATTAATAGTAAGGGTTCAAATTTTCAGGAATTTTTAAGCTTTTCCCACAATATTTCGCGACGAGAGTAAATAAAATAGTCACATTTAAAAAGTAGTGGTAATTATTCTAATACTCCGTCTGATAAAGATAAGAGACTTTTGTATTATAATAGATATTTGAAGAAAACACGGTACATTTACTTAACTATTGTAAATAAAATAATAAGTAAATAATTAAACTAAGCAAGTAGCATAATATTAAATTTAAATAAGTAAAGTGAGTCAATAAAAATAAGTGACAGATTCACCTGATTATTCAGAATTTTCTGTTTTTTTACGATAATATTATAAAAAATTTAAAAATACTTTCACGGCTTACGTTGTTATTAATTACGTACAAAATTGATCTTCGTTTAACAGATACCTGGATTCCAGTTGTAAGTCGATTCTTATATTAGAGAATAAAGAACAGTTCCCAAGAACATGTGTAACATTTTGTGCGGATCCATTATCACACACGCAATAGTTGGTATATATTTTAAATCTGTGCAAATAATCAGCAAAAGCCCCATAGCCTGTAAGAATTTTAACAATTGAAGGATTCAGGTCAATTTTTCATAATTTTATATGCATTAGAGAAAATTACTTTGGTTATTGTTACTTTATTTTGGTGAATAAATCATTCGTTTCAATTTAATACTGATTTTGTTGTTATGCAATTTTCAATGTAAGAAATCGGGCAAACGTCGTATTTTATCTCAATATTAGTAATTAAAGCCGCTTTTATCACCAAGAAATCTGCTCTTTCATTGCCGGGCATACAAACGTGAGCATTTACCTAAAAAAAAGAATTATTCAGTTTATGAGTTTTATTAGTTCAGAGCTTGCCGCAATTGTTAATGGGTGGAAAATTTATAAATTTTTAATTATATCTACATCAGATCTGGAATGAGTAAGTATGACAGTATCAGCTAGGTGATTTGTATTTGCAATGGTTTTATAAAAAGAATATAATTCAGCCTGAAAGCAGAACGATAAGGTTCTAACTTAAATTGCTAGAATTATATTCCTTTACCATTCTACAAAACTGATATTAGCAGTTCCAACACTATTAATAATTTTACTGGCATCGGTAGACATAGTACTATCAAATCTCAATTCAGCATCATGATTATCTAAATTATCCCGACATAAACCGTTATATTCAAAATTGAATTCGTCGATGGGATGAAGAGTGTTTACAAAATTAATGCCTTTTTAAATTTTATTATTAAGTAATGTAGTAGACCGAGGATTGTCTTTTTTGACAATTATATATATTAATATTATTAGCACAGCTTCTTCTTTTATAATAAAATCCAACAGAAGAAATTCAGTAATTTGATAATTAGGCGGCGGTAAATGAAACTGTTTTGTGTAACTTACAGATTTTTTGCATAAATACTCTTTGAACGGATTTTAATAGTATAATATATGGTAATTAATAGTAGTACACAAATAACAATATTTTTAAATATTTTTTGCTTGCAAAATAAGATTTCAATGAATGAAAAAATATATGTAATGACATAAAATTTACAAAATTATTTTATGAGCTGCGAAACTTGTTTTTTTTTTCGAACTGACTTACGCTGTTAGCCGCAAGGGCTTTGACAGCTTCACCGAACTTTGGTGCTGCGGAACTTTGGTTTGGAACTGCGAATCTTGTCAAATATGCGAATTCGCTATGAATAAAATATGTCATCCTTTCCAATTGGTTTATCTTTAGTAGGGTTGTTACGGAGCTTCGAGTCCCGTTCCGAAAGGTCGAAAATTCCGATTGATTTTACACCTCCGACTCCGACTTCTCCTTCGGTACTTTTGAATCGGAAGTTATAACGGAGATCGGAACACAACAAGTAACTGCGACTATTATAAGAAAGTACAAAATTGAACTTGTAGGTCAGGGAAATGCTTGATTTTTTTAAGGGATGCTCTACAGGGTTTTATGGAAGATACTAAATTTCGTTGCTTGTACAATTCCTAGTATCGAGTAATATTATTATATCTATTAAAATAAAAATGAAACTCTATTTCCCTTGGTCATCGCATCACGCCTGAACGGATGGAACAATTTCGCTAATTCTTTTTTTGTTATGTTAACTATTGTCAGGAGAAGGTTTACATGAAGGAAAAAAATAAAGAAGCTGAGCGGAAGATTAGAAAATCTGTTTATATAAAATATGAATATCCGAAAGGTATGTACGCGCATAACTTCCGAAAGACTGCACTAAATCAGATAATTATTATTTTATTGTATTCGTAATTGTCAGAACATGGTTTGTATGAAAAAAAAACGAACATTTTTGAAGTGAAAACTTCTAAACAAAGGTTTGTATAGGGAGTACATTCCTGTAAGTCGTCATCGACATGGTCACGTGACGTGTTAACGACAACATTATATCTGTTTCTATTAGTATAACTTAGTGCGCTGTGAACAGTTTTGATTTACAAGGTTTAATTTAAGATCAAACAATTTGGATATTCAAAAATGTTTCTTTATAGTTTTAAGATCTAACTTCTGTCGGCAGTCCTCATGTCTGCTTCGAAATATTTTTTTTAAATCACATAATACGAAAAGTGAGCTAATGAATAGGACAGAAGACTGTGAGGAATGTATGCATATATAAAAATGAATCGCCTTTCGTTAGTTTCGCTAAAACTCACAAACGACTGAACCGATTTCATTCATATATATTTTTAAATTGTTATAATACTTTCTAGAAAGTTTGTAAGGAGAGAAATGATTTAAAAAATGCGTGAAAAATTATATGATTGCAAAAAACCCTAAAAAATGCTAAAAACAAAAACAAATACATATTAATTACTTGTAAAAAAATGATAATTGTACTTTGTACATTTTAAAAATGGCGTTACATTTCGCAATTGCCATGGAGTGGTATATTAGTTTTACTTTCATTTTATGTAATAAAAAGTAAAAACGACGTACGAATTACTTTTATTAATTTAAATGTGCGACGAGCCACTTTACGTGTTAAACGAGCTGATAACCAGCGTGCGACAGATATTCAGAATATTATCGCAACTCATATTGTAAACGACAATTTCATGAAAAATCGCTACAATTCAGAAAGCACGAGAAATGGTGGCGGAGAAAAATATAATTATCTTTCTCAATGTGACTATGTATTCTGAATGTTCTTCGAGGTCAGTTATTATTCTCCAAATCGGCGACAGAGTTATCCACTTGGATGACGTAGTAAACTATCCCACAGAATTTTTTAATTAATTGGGATTGTTTGGACCATCACATGACAATTTCATAATAAAAGTAGATTTTGCTGGACGTATTCTGTTCACTGGTAAAAACGTAACCTTAACCATGTAAACATTTTATTGTGATTATTTGACAAAATATGGCCATATGAAATTGATTCCCTAGATTGATGTCATGGTATCATAGGAAACAAATATACCAAAAGACTATACTATAAAATAAATATAAAGTAAGTACTACGAGCTACTAAATAATCTGAACAGGAATGACTACGAAGTTATTTTATACGCGGTCGAAGTAGGAGCGAGAGGTATACCTCCAAAATATATATATAGCCTACTACAAGATCTTGGCTTGCCTAGGTCAGCAGTAAGTTCTATATTAAGCATTGCATATATATTAAGCATAATAGCATATATAGCAGTAAGTTCTATATTAAGCATTGCATATATATTAAGCATAATAGCATATACTAAGCATAAGCATGTAAACATTTTATTGTGGTTATTTGACAAAATATGGCCATATGAAATTGATTCCCTTGATTCATGTCATAGTATCATGGGAAACAAATATACGAAAAGACTACACTATAAAATACTTATAAAGTAAGTACTACGAGCTACTAAATAATCTTAACAGGAATGGCTACGAAGTTATTTTATACGCGGTCGAAGTAGGAGCGAGAGGTATACCTCCAAAATATATATAGCCTACTACAAGATCTTGGCCTGCCTAGGTCAGCAGTAAGTTCTATATTAGAGAGTGTCTCTAAAGTTGCGCTAGCAGGCTCCTAGCAAATTTAACTGGGCTTGGAGAGAAACACTATATATATATATATATATATGAACTATAAATAAAGTTCATGTAATTAAAAGACATTTACTTAATTGGAGTTATAAACAAGAATGATTGAATAACCAAGAAGAAATGAACAACGGAAACGATATTAGATATAGCCAGTTCTATTGATCTTATTGAATTAAAGTTGGAAGGTTGATTAGGAATGCTTTATAGCCAATCAAAATGTAAAAAAAATTAAAATAGGTCAAACTGTTTTTGAGTTTAGCGAAAATAAAGAATATCGATATTAGGTGATACGAAGATCACCGGTTCGGATAGTAATATATAATTTATTTATTTAAGACATCTGTCTTCTTCTCTATCTCTGTTTTGCACCTGACTTCGACTTCGACTCCTCTAAAGCAGATCATAAACCTCCGGGGCAGACTCCGGATCCGGTATATCTACCTCCGTAACATCCCTAATCTATAGTATACTTCCTGAACGTGAATATGACTATGTAAAATATAATTTATAACCGACCCTGCACCTATATTTTTCACTAATCTAACGCAATTAACTTGAGGCCGCAAACTTAACTTAGTATTGTGGGAAGCCCAGTAAAACTGCAGCCGAAATACAAAGTGAATCAAACTAACCAAAACTGGGCTTGGCCTCTTGCCCTACATACAATCGTATCTAATCACTCTAACACAGTCTAACTATATCTATATTAATTGTATTATAAAGGGCAAAAGTTTGTCTGAACACGCTAAAGTACTAGTCTGATTTCAAAAAATATTTTTATATTTGATAGAGCAATCATTAGAAAATGTTTAGGCCATTTGACGTCACCGTTATTGAAGCTTACTGAAGCGGTGATAATTCAATTGGTAGTGTGTAATGATGCCTCGTAATTGGGCGCGAGTCTTAACCACCTGCAATTAGCCTGAGCTTTTCATGAAGAAAAACATGTAATAAAACCATAGCATGGTGGTAGGGTTTTCCAATGTCCGTCTGGCTAGCTACCACCTTCAAGTTGAAAACTTGCTGCCGAACACCCATAGGTGTGTTTCTGCATTTGCACTTAAAAGCCAGTCCTTTTACTAGACTTAGCGTGTTCACAATATTGTACAACATTGTCATTTAACATCAAGCGAGATTGTGGTCATTATACTAAACCTATAAATGATAAAAAAACGCTGTCACATGTAGGACTAAAGGAGTATTAAAAAAAGTTACAAAATCGGGCAAATCTTATTAAATATTTTTTGGGAAGCTAGTATTGTTATATACATATTATTTATATAAATGTAATATGAATACTTTTTTATCGGGGTTAATGTTTTCAGAGTCTAATTAAGGAAAGGAAATGCCTGAACTTATGTACCCTTAGTGGGCATTGCGTTTATTGTAGTGTGATGTTATATTATAAAATGGTAATATGAAAGTACCACATTTCCATATATTTCAGCAAGAAGAGTTATATGAACATGTGAAAATGAAAACATCTGTGTACAAAACCACGGAAAGGATTCATTAATCTATACATATCATAAGAATTTAAATTTAATAATATAATTAATAATTTAATAAGACAAATAGATAACCAGTTTCAGAAATTTCCGTCGATCTGTCTGTTTGTTTGTGCACTCATCACTGCTAAAGTGTAACGTTTATGATAAAACATCACCTAGGAAATCATAAAGCGTACCTTCGAGTAACATTTAGTCTTTGTTTTATGAAAGGCGGTTAACTATCATAAGTTCTTGTAATTTGAATAACGACATGCGATTAAATAATTTTATTTTGTCGCGAACAAAGTCGCAGGCATGGCTAGTTTCAAATAAAACAATTAATTGATTGATATTACTTTATTGGAACTATAAAGACATCTGTAAATACATACTGATTTATAGCAGAAGTCTGTGACAATCAAAGAGTTGAATCAAAAGCTGATAATTGTATAACAAGTTTTTTAACACATAGTACAAAACGGTGAAACGATCCGTGTGATTAACCAAAAGACATTCTAAACAACGCAAATAGACAAATAAAATATACTGATCTACGATACTAATAAAGTACCTATTATTATGCGAACGTAAAAAATAGAAATATGGATTTGTCGATCGAAACAAAATAGTCGAAATAAATAATAGTGTAGAATTTCGAAATAATTCCTTTTAAATAAATGTCGAATAGAAAGTAAATTATTTTACGTCTTTGTAGGAAAAAAAAATAGTCAAAAATCAAAATAATTTTTAATTTTGAATATAGAAAACGGTGAGAAATCATATAATAATAATTTGAAACGCAATTTTGAAATATTACATTACGTTTCAATATAGGAATTAACCAAAATAGAATCTCCTTAACTTATAATAAATTCGTAGTAGATTTACGTTCAGTGTTTATTATTTGACTATTTTTAACAAAAATTACCTAATTCCGGTTTCGTTATCAAATAAAACTGTAGGCAGGTACGTTCTTTTTTCAACAACAACAAATTTACAAGGCTATATATGCCAAGCGCATCTTTCATAATAAAGAAAACTGGTCACTCTGAAGCGAAAACACAATCAGGTTTGCTTATATAGTAAATATAATGCCTACTTAATAAACTAAGCTTATACTTTAAATGCTTTTTAATATATGTACATTTTTGTAATAAAAAGCAAAAGGAAAAACAATTCAATAATTTGAGATAACTTCCTACAAACAGACAAAATGATGATCTGTAAAATTAGAAAAATTAGCTACATCGAAAAAAAAAGTTATGGCACACTGTGGTCTGTTCCTACAAGAGAAGTCGGTCATAAAAATATCACTAGCAAAACTAAATTCGAAATACTTTAAGAGTAATTTGGTTTCTCTAATGAAACCCAACAAGGACGAATCAGACGTTTTTTTTAATAGAAATATTTAATAAACGAAGCAGTAGAAGATTTTTATATATGACAAGTGGCTATAAATGTGTCACGAGTCCATCTGAATTTCTATACCTGTCGTTTTATTACTGAACCAATTTCAGTAGTAATAATTTTCTGTTTAATTTCAAACGAAAGCATGGGCCAGTTAAAGTACTCTACTGGTATATGCCACCAATCTAGCAAATATGATTTTCCTGCAACTTATGTGCTATTTGAGATATGTTAAATAAAAACTAAACTATTTACAAACTAATCTACATGACAAATTCTATTCTTTTATATATTAAAAAAAAGTTACCTATATTATTCATTAAGTAGCATATCTAAAAATTGTACTAGTCTACATTTGATGGTATAATTATAATAACGGTATTTAACTAACGTGATATTTCAAGAAGGTACTTCATCTGAAAATAGAGAAATTCTAATAAACAGATTCAAAATCCTTCTAATCACTTCTTCAATATTCTATAAAAAAGTCGCCTGATTCATTGTTGTCACTTGCTGGCAAAAAAATCGACTGACGTACAATATTTGTCAAATAAAAAAAAATGTCCTATGTCCGAGTTCATGGGAACGAACCACTGTGCGTCGTCTACTTGTAAATACTATCTCTCAAAGAGAAAATAAATGTACGGATTTTCATACTATTCGGCAGGTGAAAAATAAATTATTACATAAAAGAAATTGAATACTTGAATACTGTTTGTTTTATATAGTAGTTATATATTTATGACTGTGTTATTTGAATTCCGAATTTAGACGTAGAACTTACCGTTTATTTTTAAGCACTAACAGTTTATATACTTCCACATAAAGCTACAATTAACTATTGCACTGAATATGAACATACGGTACGAAATATTACGAGTACTTCGAAACAACAGTAGAATTTTATGGGAAGTAGTTCACTCGAAAAGATTTTATTATTAAATTTTAATGTAGACAATTGTCTTAACATGACCATATATCATTAAGTTTATTACATTTACTTGTGTTAGCATAATCTTATACTATTTTCGACATTTAATTGTATATTACCGAGAACATTGATTCTGTTAAGTGGATATAATATTTTTACTAATCGAACTATTGTATTATACCAAAAAATATTACATAATATTACACTGAGTCTATGATCATTGCTAAATATTTCACATCAAGAAATACGGCATATGGCCTATTTAAAAAACACTAGAAATACTCTATGACGTGATTATAATAATTTTAAATTTAATACGCCGATAAATAATATATGCCAAATAAGTTTGCTACACGCAAACGAAAAAAAAACTTGATGAGATAAAGTAAACAAATAACCTAAATATTAATTCGTTATAAATACTGATTTCTCAAACTCATAACCAAAAAGATTTAAATCACGCAGACGCTTAAAACTAATTTAACAGTAAAAATATAAAGAAACAACTATTTAAAAAATACAACTAAATGATAAGTATTCTTTTAAACGTAACACCGAAGTGTTGAAATGTCTTTATAAGGAAACGTAACTATGGGAATAAGTTGGATATTTGAGAAAAAACATATGATAACCACCATGACCCACAAATATATATATATAAAAAAATGGAGATCATCGTGTGTAACTGAATTTTTTTATAATCATTTTTCATTGAATATTAGCTACGAAAAAGAATACATACATAAGTATATGTATATCTGTTTGACAGGATTTATATATATACATATAGACTGTGTACGTATTTAGTAACTTCCTGATTATAATAACTATGCCACTTTATGTTTTAATAACAATTTTATAAGATCTAAATCTATATTATAATGTGGTATATTTTAAAACCACGAATATAATAACATTAGCCGTATCATTGGTTTCCGATTATCTAAACGACAGACAACGGAATTATAAACAGCGAACAATACTCGATTATTTTGGTAGCTGTTTTGTTTCGTATTTTTTTATTTATTATAATATCAATAACCGTTGAGATTTCAATTTGATTGATAATCCGCAATTTTCGTTGATCACTATATTATTAATATACATGAAATATAAGAGACACGTGTCGCTTCCACGTAACGTAACCACTATTTATTTCACAATGTTACATGTCCGTCCGAGTCAGCGACAGGCGTTCCGATGTCGTGAGTGTTGTTGTGAATGCATACGGAGATGATCTATTCAGAATCGATATAATCTAACACCGAGAAGTCGATGTACTTGTCCGATCTTAACCGTCATGGACGACTCAGATGGATGGCGCGGACCGTCTCCATGTAGTCCTTGTTATGGGCGATGACGGACTCCTGGATTTTAGGGGGCAGTTCCTCCATAGTGGGTGCGACTCCGTCTTCGATATCGGTGCGCTTGTAGAACATTATATACGGAGTGCTGTATGTATGGAGCCTGCTGAATTCAGACTCGTCGGATGCGGTGACAGTCTCGTCATTGTAAATATGCCATTGCTCGTTATCTTTGGCGAGCGTGTAATAATGACCCGAGTCTAAAGTGTTTCCATTATGTATGACCGCGGCGTACAGAGTATAGTTCGTGTGCTGTATCAAGCCACGGACCGTCGGGAGCGTCACCGACATATTGTGGTACATCGAATGCATGAGCTTCGTTTGCAGCTGGATCTTCGGTTCGAATCTGTGAAATCGGTTTACCTCGCTTAAATTACAACTAAGGGGTCTTAAAAATTTGCATGCATTTATTGCAATAATCGTTAATTAGTTTCTATATATATCACGGTAAAGTAAACTTGAAAGTGTATCAAAGGTCAAAAGTAAAAAAGTACGTAATATTGTTTAATTCATATTATATGCATTAAATTTAAGTAGATTGTACTTAATTTAAATTATTCAGAACTGTTTAGAATAGTTTTCATCGAGACTTAATAATTGTTTTACGAGCAATATTAATCTATACTACCGACTCAAGATTTCCAATACAACACTGTCAGCTACTCTAAATATGGGGGTTAAAAAAGTATTAACATCTGAACAAGTAACTCACTTAAAGTTTTTCAAAACCAGTATTAAATATTTCGGCGTGGTTTCAATGAGGACGCTCCTCTCTGCGTCGCGCAGCATGTCGCAGTCGTGGCAGTGGTATTTATTCTCTCCGGTGAGACTCTCCTTGGAGCAGTAAAACTCGAGGAGGCTCTGGACGCTGTGCTTCCCCCCGTCGGTCTTCTCCGGGAACGCGAGCTGAAGGTCCCGGAACACGTCCCGGGAGAGGGAAGCGGAATGGCAAACGGTACACTCGACGCGAGTCAACAGAACCCCAGCGAACATGTTATCAATTACGGAGTCACGCCGTAGAAAAGTCGAGTCGAAAACATGATGCATCCGTTTCTTCAGCGGGACAGATGTATTAATCTCCGTCGAGTGCCGTTTTATTGTTAAGCCTGAACCTGAAAATTTTCTTTTTAAACAACAATTCGATGGCTATAGCTAACTCGTTATTATTATTTTTCTAAATCTACGAGTACGCGTGATTACGGCGAAAGGTTTAGAATCAATAATTACAAACTTGTAAATTTAGTTGGTACTTTTAGCTCATTCGAATATAATTGACATATTATATTTAATATATTTAAATGATATATATTATATTTGGGGACTCACCGCCGGCGCTACTCCCAGGGCGTGGGGACTGCGGGCGATGCGGCGTGGCCTCGTTATCACTGCATTCATAGTATTTACAGAAAACATCGAACATATAAGGCAGTTTAATCAAACGATATTTACGTAACAATTAGCTTGATTCTACCTTTAATATCCAAATAATTCTTATTACGAATAATGATCACGATGCTAGAGCTGGTTGTACATAAGGTACGAATTTGTTATATGCAGGGTCAATACAAAAATCGATTGCTTGTAAGTTACAGATTGTGCTCACGAGTCGTGGAATCGTAAATATTATATACTAAGTGTAGATATTTTTGCAATATTTAAAGTTGCTTTCATATAATTTAAATTACACCATTCGTTTATATAATTGTTACTGATTTATCTGTCGTCGACAATTTAGGGATTATTATGGATCTGCGAATTGGCAGAACTGAATCGTTTTGCTGAAATCGGTGGCTGTAATGCATTCAAGTAACAAGAAAACTGTTATGAACAAGTCTTTTACCAAATAAAAAAATATTTTCACTGTTAATCAAAAGATAATGATCTACTTCTTATACTTTTTTTACAATAGTACACGTATTTACATTGAAATTACTAAAGTAACTTACATATATATCACTTAAATAAATATGATAAATGCTAAATACTGAAATAACGTAATTAGTTTAATTAAAATATAATTATAATAGCTATACCTGGTATTTATTGACGATGGTGGCGCTGGTAAGTGAGTGGTGTAAGGGACTCTAGGCAAGCGAAAAGCAGCCGTAAGTACTACTGGCCGAGAATAATCAAAGTTCACGTCTGAACAATGTTCATACGACTGAAGTAGAAGGAATAAGTACCTACAACAAAAGTATAATAGATTTTTTTCTCTACCTCCCCTTTAAAAAAATACATATATCTCTTAATATGAACCATTGTAATTTTTTTTTCTTGGTATCGATAATAGTTAAGACTAAAAGAAAAAATATTAGGTAAAAATCAAAATTATTCCAAAAAATCATGTTTCATTCACTAAAAAACTTGTTGCTTATACCGTGCGACGATTTGAAAGTTAGTATACGTCACCGCGACAATTTATTTTATTGAATGAAATGTATATAAAATAGTTCCTTTAGCAAACCAGGTTTTTCATTACCTTATGCGACAACACACATAACGTATTCAGTCTCACAACGGAGATTGAAAAGAAAATAAATGTCCTAGACAACGGAGAAAATCGCTTCGGAAACGAGCTGTTAAAAACCATTTTAGTGCTTGTAAATTACCATATACCTCGTTTTCAATATCCATCTCCGCGAACAGAGTGAATATGACTTCCTTTGTTCACAGGATATCCACGATACTATGAATAGAAGACTAACTTATTTCAAAAATTTCTTAAATATATATATCATACAACACGGTACTTAAACATTCAATTTTTCATACAATCTTTAATTAGCCCAAAATACTCAGTTTCAAGTTGTATGCGTCCATATGTACGAAACACAATATAATTAAATTTGATTGTTTAAGACCTTCTATCCCGGGGCCATGTTAACTGCTAAAACTTTAAAAGTAAATATTGATTTAACAATTAAAAATAAAAACCTTCTAGGCTTTTTCGTATAATAAGCTCTACATAATGAGGACAATGTGAGAAATCGAAGAATTAGCAATTTATGGAAAAGAATCCGAACCTCCTTTATTTACAGTTTATATGTTTTTACCGTTATGGCCACGATCTCACCTGATTTTAAGTAACGATGTAGCCCAAGATGAGGAACACGCTAAGCCTACTAAGGAAGGACAAGCTCTCAAGTGCAACTGCCGGAACATAACTATAGGTATTTGGCGGCAGATGTTCAACATAAGGGCTAGAAGTAGCTAGCCAGGCGGACATTAAAGAAAACCCTACAGCCACGCTATGGTTTCCTAACGATTCATTCCTTCACCGTAAGCTTAAACTCTTTACAGGTGGATTCGAACTCAAGTCCATTGACGCGGTGTCCTTACACACTACAACTATGCTATCATCGCTTCAATAACTGGATATAAATCCAATAATCCCGGCATATTATATGCCTAAACGTGCCAATATTTAGGTTGTTACATCCGGCTTATAACGATATTACCTGTGCCCGCGACTTCATTTACGACATCAAAGGATTTAATAATTTTTTAATTGCCCGTTTGTGTAACTTTCCTCAATACAGCTTTGCTCTTATTAGCGGTAGCATGATGTTAAATAACTTAAAGCTTTTCTCAATGATTGCTCTTAAATACAGAAATAATTTTTGAAATCAGACTGTTCGTTCATAGATCGAACGCGGTCAAACAAACAAACTTTTCTGCTTTATAATATTAATGTAGATAAATGCGTACTGGAAATGTTATAAACAAGTAATAAACACTTACCCTAAAAATTCGGAACTGTCGTGCTGGTTGTCTACAGTGAAGAAAGACGGTTTCACTACTTTGAAAAATTCATCCGGATTCAACTTAGTATTATACGAGTGCATCATCTTTGCAAATAGGACTCCCATCTTGGACCAATATGGGGCCCCGTTCATCCTCATCATCACATGAGTACTGAACCTGCAGACAAGAACCCTCTTCAAATAATCAAACTAGAGAAAAACTTAACAACATTACATTTCCTTGAACCTATAAACAAGCAAATTTACAATACATCATCAATTTCATAAAGGTACCTTAAGTACCTACACGTATTTAATAAATTCACAATGTCGTTTCACGCTACATAAATTATACATGAAAACGACGCATTTTGAACAGAGATTTTATTATTTTGACTCGTATAAAGATTGAAATTCTAATTTACACACCTCGAGATATTGATGCATTTCAAATAAGACTTTGTACCTTCGATTCTGATTAAAATTTGTAATCTCTCGGAGGTAATGGAAATACAAAACTTATAAAAACGGCCCTGAACTGTTCGCTTACAATTTTCACGCCAGACTAGAATATATATAGCACAAATCGCCAGAAGCAAGTATGTTGTATTTCAACAATGCGAATTTTAAACTTGGACGGGCTTCATATGAAGGGGAGTGGAGTACATGTAATCATATGCAATAACAAACACCGCAGACGGTAAACCAGCCTCAACTCAGAGCGCTGCATTCTGATGAATAATAGGAGGGGAAACAATGTCAGCGCAGTGATATAGGGCATGAATAGAATACAGAAACTTTTCAAGGAAAAAACATTTAAATTTTACACGAAGTAGGAAAAAAGGGAAACCGGACCGTATTCCAGTATTAAATTAATGAAGATATAAAAAAAGTAGACGTAGTGGTAAATGTATAACCACAATAAATTAAATAAAATGTACTCGTTTTATTCATTGTAACCAGTACGTATTATAAAAATAGAAGTCTGTGCAAAACTTTTTCCGTCGGCGACGAACGAAGGGATTCTAATGAAATATTACATCGAGCTAAATTATGTTGTCGAATGAGACTTGGGATACTTGTTTTTAAGCTTAAGTCGATGTTGTAAAAGCGAATGTATATTCGTTGGAATGTTTATTCTTCAGCCATGTTTAAATGCATGGACGATCATAACGTAATTGGCTTGAGGATAGTTTAGGAAGTGTAATAAGAAATAGATAACTGCTTCCATCAGTTTATCGCACAGCGAAAATGTTGGTTTACAACTATATACATATAAACGTAATCTGCGCACAGCAGAATCTAACACTGCAAAATTCATTCTTAAAAAAATATCGCACTGCCGAATAATTTGGAGTATTTTTGAGTATACAAAAATATTGCGATTATATTCTATTAGAAAAAAAGAGATAACTGTAGACCTAGACATAATAGATAAACCGATTATTTTTAAAATAAATCTTCACCATTAAAAATTAAAACGAACGTAACAAAAAATAATTTCATCTAGCTACCAAGATACAGGCTCTGCCTGGTTTGGAAGCCATTGTGAATTTTTGTGTATGAATGTAATTGTCTTGTAAATGTTAATAATTTAATTAATTAAAGAGAAAACTCGAGAACTGTAGAAATAAATAGTAAATACATTTGTAATTAAGAAAAACATTTATCGACGCCAGTGTATGTTCTAAGTATTTATTTGTGTACCTGGGATGAGATAAAAAGTAACTTACTGTCTAGTAACGAGCAGAGCCTGCATGACGCTGTTCATGTAACATGTATTCCCGAGGTTGAGGAGGCCGACTTTCCTTGTGGCTGGCTTCACATTAATTGCAAAGTTCACATCACGTGCCCGCCACAGAGTAACTTGCTTAAAACGTGAACATGGCGAAGCCAAATGAGTCTCTAAACAAGAGATCTATAAAAAAAATATGAGGCAACATTATTACAGAAATATTAAAATAACAATATTTATAATAAAACACTAATATATTACAAACATATAAATACAAATTAACACTATAATTTAAGAATATTATTCTCTGTACTTGCTTTAACCCGCGGTTCCGGTCAGGCTAATATTTTGTTCAATTAATTACTGGATTTTTTTAAATCGGTTAAAAACAATACAATTTTTCGTACAAACTTTATTCCTCTCTTTACCCCATTTCCAATAAGTTTTTGGCGACAAAAGTAGCCTATCACCGTCTTCAATATACTATGTATCTCTATTCCAAAATTCATTATAATCGATTTAGCGATTTAGGCGTGAAACCGTAACAAAAAAAATTAATTTTATAATAATAGCATTTATAATATAAGTAAGGAATATAATAATGCTAGAATATACTCACCATATGTCCATATTTGTTCTTAAACGATTCGAGTTCTTTGCCCTTAAGTGGCTCTGTCAAATTCTCAATCATTGCTGTCAATATGTCGACAACATTTTGCAGAATTTCGCGGCTGTTTTGTCGACTCTCCGATGCTAATTTTGTAAGCACATGTCGTACATGCGGAGAAATCTGGTATCATCAATACACAAAATTAAGTAACAGATGCAGTCAATAAATACGTTCAAACATATAGCTATTTCTACACTTACCCTGTCAAGAGCTTCGTAGGATTCGCGCAACGAGGCCATGATGTGGAATATAACGTTCGCAGCTGACATTCGTATACCTGACGAATCACTCAAAGCGAGGAAAAGGCGACCCAAACAATCGACTGATATCTCAATGAGAATTTCAAATCTTTCGTTTTCCTATATAAAAATATATATATTATTATTTTTATGCAAAAACCATGGTCCGTCAATTTATGTAATTATTATATACAATTTTAAACAATAAAAATGGCACGCTGATATTTTATATAAAAAAATAAAAACCTTTTACAATCGGTTTTCGAATACAATAGTTGCCTTCACTCACCTCCAAGACTTTAATATAGGCTAAAACCCAGTCACCCAAGACAGGAGTGTAATGCCGTTCGTGTAGCCAACGAAACAGATGTGACAGAGCTGCCCTAAATCCAGAACCAGATGGTCCATTCTCTCTTTGCTGGATAAGCCAACGAGCTTTCGATAGCATGGCTTCAGTATCAAACCCATCCAATACAGTAAGAACAACGGAAGTCGCTGCCGGTATTTCGGATTCTGTACGAAAACGTTATTTAGATAATCTAACTTATAAAGTATAAAACTAACTAAAATCACAACTTGAATTTTGTTTTAGGGCCGTTTATAAAATACGGTCGCACTTATGGGCGGAGGGGGTCTCGCTTACTGTGACGAAACGTGACAATGGGGGCCGGGAGGGTATAAGAAAACATGACGTCCGCAACTCATAAAACAATTTTGAAAAGTTTACATGTTATTACAAATATTCATTATTTTATTAACGTTTTAATATTGTAAGTAGCAAATATTTTAAAATATTGAAATTAGTGTTCTGCAATTAATTGTTATATATTATATCCGGGGTTCTCTCCTATGTTACGTAATATTGATAGTGGGGTCTAAAATAACATTTAGCGTGACGTATTTTATAAACGGTCCGTTTTTATAATTATTTTCATATTGTGCTGAGTGTTACTATTACTATGACAGACTTTTTATAGATATATTCAGATTCCATGTCATCGTCGTAATTGCAATGTTTTCTTTTTATTAACTAACAGTTTGAGAAGCACTCGCCTAAGACATCGTCTGACGCAAGGCAGCTAAAAATTTTAATCAGTCCGTTCAAACGTACAAAACATATATTTTTGGCGACCCCCTGAAGGATACTATTTTAGTTACTTCCAAGACTTGTACTACAAAAAACAAACAATATCATGAACCATATTTTTTGGTTTAAAACGACTAATTATTTCAGTCGAACTGATTATAAAAGGATTCACAGTAAATTGAACCTATATCTTGTTTTTTACCCTCAAAGTCTCGAAATTCGCTTCAAACGACTGTAACAAGCATCTAATTATAGATTCGTTCTTAAGGCAATATATGAGGGCGATGTTAAGCTTCTTTTTCCAATATTTGAGCGTGGGAAAAGATCAATACTTATATATAGCAGCTCCAGACGTTAAACGCCTCAGACGCTAGACACAGTACAAGTTAT
The DNA here is from genome assembly GCA_039707435.1 of Actias luna. Taxonomy (NCBI): domain Eukaryota; kingdom Metazoa; phylum Arthropoda; class Insecta; order Lepidoptera; family Saturniidae; genus Actias; species Actias luna. The sequence goes on along the minus strand of JAZHAC010000001.1, from coordinate 16,530,202 downwards.
TCAACACAAAATGGTATTGTGAATAAAAACGGAAATTTAATATCTTTCTTTGTCAATATAGATTGCATAATACTTCTGAAAATCTAGTCTTTGTCTTTTGTAATTAAGATTTTTTTATAGATAAAATATTGTCTAGTAGTTTCAAAAATCAAAGCTAAACATTCTTAGTCTCTACATCGGTTACAAATTTCAACGGTATTAAAGTTTAAAAAATATATCACAGTATTTCGGCTCATATAAAGAAAAATTTAAATAGATGAATTCCCCATCAATGAAATCAATAAATATTCAATAGAAGTTTTTTTTTATTACAGTAAATTAATTAATTGTTTTAGTTTTAAATAAAAAGAAAATTCAAGCCACTATCTTGTTTCATAATTCACAAACAACTTAAGTAAAAAATTATACACACAAAAAATCTATACTGTATATTACATGATTGTCTATTCAAAATATTACAAACAGAAGTTTTTTTCAATTTTTTCTAATAAATTATTAATATAATATAGGGTAACTAGTGCTACAATTTTTAATGTTCCTCAAAATTCAAATTCGAATTCAAATACAAAAGTCTCAATATTCGTTTCACATAGTACATCTATGATTTTCGAAAGTATACATGTACCTAAAGAAAGTATAAAATACAAGAGAGCTGTAAAATATTTACATATTTCTAATAAATTAATTCTTAATTACTATTTATCTTTTTTTGTTTACAGTGGTACAATTATAATGAGAAAAGTTGGTGAAGACTTTATTATCTTCATATTTGAAATGCATTGTTATTTTAAACATCAGACAATTATTTGAAAGGTATTATAAAATATATTTTAGACACAATACAAAATTATACCTCGAAATTATTTCAAGTTAAATATGAGTTACCGAAAAATTACAACAAATTCAATAATTAAAGCAAAGTTTTGTTTTCTAAATACTAATTAATACTAAAGTTGAAAATATAAATTTGTGATATATATTTTATAATACTAGTTTACTCTATTTTAATTAATTGAAATATAATACTTACGGGGATCAGATATCAGTGAATATAGTTTAGCCATTGTGGCTATAACAATTTCATGTCTAATGGAGGAGTGAACATTATTCACTACACGGAGCAAATATTCTTCCACAGACTGAACTAGGCCTCTCAATTGTTCTTCATTACTTGTAGCTTTAGCTGTAAGTAGTAACAGTGTCAAATTGCAATTCAGTAATCAGTACAATTGCTGATACTAATTAAATCCTTAATTTTTTTTTATATATATGAAGCTTTATAAATAGCATAAAATACACACAGTGAACAAAATAAAGTAATTTGAGACTTACTGAGGCATTGCACTATGTCTTGACAATTTTGTATAAGTTCTTTAGTTGGTGGAAGATAATTTGTTTGGTCATTCATGAGTTTTATGTATTGCACCAGTGCTTTGAGATCCAACTGGTTGGAGTTGTTATGAACAAGTTCATGCTTCTTTACCGCCATCTCTTCCTCTTTGCTAAATCAATAAAGAATTTTTTTTTAATGTTAACACAATAAACATATAACAATTGCTTAAAAGTGATTATAGCTCAACAACAGTGTGTTCAGATAGTTCAGTCTTTCTATGGTTTAAATAGTACAAAAGTCTAAGTTTCTGGTAATTTATAATACCATCATAAATGTATAATATGTTGGATGAATATTTTCTAACACCAGCTTATCTGAGTACACTACCTACAATAAAAAATAATCACTTATGTACAATAAATTCTTCAACAATTGTTTTAAAGAGGTAACCCCGGCATGGCTTAAGGTTTTACTATTTTAGACTACCTAAACCTTAAAATATTCAAAAAATATAACCAACCAATGTTGCCTTCTTCTTAATTATAACAATCAAATATAGGCTGAACCATTGAGAGAAAATAGAGCTTTTATTACTTTAATATTGTCTAGAATGACATGACTGTAATTACTGTTTGTAAGTAAAATTATTGTGTATTTTTGTATATTAAAGTGTTTTATATTTAATAATTGACATTTATATTAATGCTATACAAAACAAATTTCCAACTTTTAGTTTTACAACCTTAATATTGAGGAAGTGCATTATACTTTCAAACGTATGGTATTATTGCTTCACTATTATTTTTAATATACGAAAAGTTATGCCTCAGTATAAAATAAAACCACTTAAAATATTTTATTAATGAAAATTTCATACATTCATTCACATTTCAATCAACATATTACAAAGATTTGGTATTATATACTTTCAAACAGTTGATTTTATTTATACATAATTATAATATAAATAGACAGGGGACTATTTTATCACATAAATTCAATTGTGCATACAGTTGTTAACAGCATACAATAAAATGTAGGTAACCTTTGAAAAAATGGTTAATGTGAAAAGTTAAGGTATTTATTAAGGTTAAGACATTATATTACATAATTTCCTTAGAAACACATTCTCCTTAACCAGTTCATGCAATAAGAACATGAATTAATAAAATAAAATTAACATTAAATCATAATATCAACAGTTAACAAATCATAATGAAAGAAATTATGTTGTCCAAGCTTTTTTAGTTATATATTAACCTGTGAGTATGGTTAGAAGAGTATATACACAGTTAACTTGGTTTCATATTGTTATAACATAAATAATAACCTTTCTGGTTAGGTGAAATTCATAAAAAATAATATAAGCAGCAATATGTGTTATCATAAAACAATATTTCTAAATATTTAAACTAAATTAGAAAATATTAATATATATTAAAAATATAGACAATAGAAGGTTCTCATACATATGTTTAAAAATGAACCTAGTGTCAGGCAATTTGAATATTTTTTTTTGGTATGTGCAATGTAGCATGTGATAAGGATATTGTAAGGAAAATACAAAATAGTAAAAAAGGTAGCTATAGGATTGTATAATGTTATGTCTAAACTGTGTGTACCTGAACGAATTTATATTGGTATCTGAACACTTGAATTCAAATTACCTTCACTTGCAACTACAGTGTAACAAAGTGAATCATATTGTATCAAAAGTTGTAATCTCACTTCTAGACACTGAGCGAAATAGATAAAACAATTATGTTGAAATAATCATCTCTCTCTAACATTATTTAACTTAAACATGTTAGTAAATATCTTTAATTTCAATATATCCCATTCTACTCAAACATATCATATAATGAGGTAGGTATCTTTGATAAATGACTCAATAATAATTTTAGCATTCTGTACTATAGCTAAAGGTTTGGTCGACAATGTGTACTCATGAATGAGATAATCTTAACAAGTTTCATTGACTAGAAATAAATCTATTAATGATTTGTGATTAAACAGTAATCTTGTTTGTGAATGTTAATATTTATATAAGAATGACATGCAATTACAATATATGAGATAAAAAGCTAAATGGAAAGAAAGAATACCCCTTTCTATTGTGGTTACTTAAAAAGTTACCACAACAAAAACATTCATGTGAAAATTTTCAGATGTATCAGAAACAAGTTGTACAGGTTATATAGTTTATAATTCAATTTGAAATTATTTTATTGTAACAGATGTCACTATAGGTACAGTATTGCACTGTATAACATAATAATGGTGGATAAACAAAAATAAAAAAAAACTATTTACAGTCACTATTGTCCTTCTACATATCTTGCACTGCTAAGGTGGACATTTCACTAAATCTACAGTGGTAGCTAACCATGAAGGCATAACAACTACACAAAAGTGTTCAAAACCTTACCTGGAGTTATTTATCTTTAAACATAAAAACATTATATCCCTATTTTCGACAGTTGTCACTATACTTCATTCAAACACCTCTAAACTGATTTCAAGTATATATTGTAATGGGGTATTGCTTGGTTTAACTTGAAAGATAGGAGAGCTTTATCCCAATTAGAGACCCTATACTTGAATGGAATAGTTGGTTTGTGACCAAATTATTGGCTACTGGATAGTTTTGAATAAGATCTGCCAGGCCAGCTAGTATGTTATATATATTTTAACAACAAAAAAATTGGTTTTGCAGTTTAACTGACATTCAGTAGTACCATAATCCATTGCTTTTTACAACAATCCTTAGAAAGGTAAGTCAAAAAACCCTTAATAGAAGGACTTGAGGTCTGAGTTAAAGCATAAGGTAACCTAACCCGAGGTACCAATATGTGTTGCTTACCAGATGTATAGAATATGCCTTCGTGGTCATTGGTCCTTTGCTTAGAAATACTGTATGGTGGTGATGCAAAAGCAATGAAACCCCTTTTATCAATTCATTAATGTTTCACAATCATGTTTGTGAAACTTATCTTTTGGAGGTTGATATTTGTACCAAATTACAATGATACAAACATACATGATGATATAACCATTATAATAATTTGAATGTCTGCTTCAAACATAAAGAGCATCGAAACAGAATACGGAATGATTAAATCTATGGAAGAGTAAGAACACTGTTCGCTCATACAATAATTAATACAAACAAAATGTCAAGGATTATGCATATATAATTTAACTTTACTGAATTTGCAAATCAAGATTCTATTTTTGTGAATTGTATGAATCCTGAATAAATTAGTAATGAGTGGATAAAGTAAAAACCTTTTTTTGTAAAAGTCCTATAATTTTTGATAATTTCTTTCACTGCCCGCAAACAACAAACACCATTGATTTAAGTAAAGCTCTATCACCATTCACCCACCTAACTATTGATCCACAACCAATTTTATCAAATGTAAAAACAACATAATATTTAAGATTCAAATTAGATACCAAAAAAAAAAACACCAAAACAAGGTATTTTTAGTTTACCTCTGTCACTATTTACAAAATATTATGCAGAGAAAAGTCCTTATACAATTCTATTTAAACATAATCTTAGTAGAAATATGGTGGATAAAAATATTGCCCTAAAATTTTCAGGTAGTTGTTCAAATGGTATACCTAATACCATGAAATCTAGAAAAGTAAATCAGAAATCTTAATCACAAATTATTAAATGGCGAATGTTAATTACGTATGTTTATCGCAAATACAATCAAAACAATTTAAGAACGACATCACGCAAAATCTTCAACAGAAATAAAATGGCAACCAATAAAATATGTAGGTACATACAAATTCATGAAATACTTACAGCACAGTAGTGTTGATATCAATACCGCTTCTCAAAATCGCACACAGTTGTGAATAATGAAAACATTCATCGTTCAAAAACGTGTAACCTATCTTTTAAATTTGTGATTATACGTAAGCGGTTTCATTGTCACTGTTCACCCCGGGTATATGATTAAGAATAAATTTTTCCACTCGCGACTGAATAAGGGCAGATTTCAAACTACCCAACAAAGTGACCAATACCTCACAAAAGCGCCTCCGTAATATATATGTACTTGAAAAAACAATAAATTGTTTGCAACGTTATGAAAACGTTAGCTTCGTATGTTAGACGATCAAAATCTGTCACTGACAAGCGGATCACCCAGGTTTTAGCAAAAGATGATTGATTTTATTTCAGAAAGTTAAAATTCCTCACTTCACAAAACGCACGCACTATACCACAGACTAATGTGTATCAGTGTTGTCACTATTGCCAGAATTATTTTCGAAATGCACGGAAATAACTAGGTTTTAAAATATTATGTAACACTTGAAATAAATAAAGTTAAATCAAAATTTCGTAGAATTAAATTATTATATTTTTTTCTCTATTGGACAAATAAGAGAAAAAAATATTTGAATTTATTATTTAGTTTTAGATTCAACAATGGACACTTTATTTAAATTGGGGTGCAGCATTATATTTACATTAAAGAATTTTACATGTTTAGGATTTCTCAGCTACTGACACTTAAAGTTAAAATAATATACTTATAGCTAGTTAAAAATATACCCAATAAATTTCTATTGTAGATCTTATTAAAAACTATGTAATTTGTTTATCCATATTCCATGTAACTCAAAGTGTTTTGTTATAGCGTAGACTAGATATACAAAAGTATTTGTAAACTTAACTTAGATATAAGATATTTTTTCAATCTGATGTGACTATCACGATATTGACTTCATCAGTGAAGCTATGCTTTATATTATTACTCTTGTTCAAGCATTAGTTTATAAAGTTAGATTTTTAAATTCAATTAACAGTTTTTTTATGTAAAGCTATCTGATAACAAATAGGTAAACGGTTTTTCTTAGAATACATTTGTTTCACTCACCATTTAATATCTATAGCCTCTTAATATCATACATAAGTAAGACCTTATCTATAGGTACCTTTCCAAAACCAATAAATAAATAATACTTAATATATCAATTCTTATTTAAGGGGTATAAGTCAATTATAGACGAAGTACTCTCATAAATATACTTTATTTAAAAAACTTTGCTGTAATAGTTTACTGTAAAAACATTAACGTTAAATATATTTTCCTAAAGTTTTATAAAGCAGTGAGCGGTGCATTGGCATTAGAAAACTACCTCTTTTAAGGATTAAGCTACCAATGATATAGAGAACATTTATGCCTATACCTTTAGCACTGAAAGGTAATTCTATATCTTTCATGTTCGAATTAATAATAATAAAAATATAAGGTCAAGAACTCAAGACAAAGATACTAAATTTTATAACATAAAAACACTTCGGCCAATCAACCATATTATACTTCACACGTACATTGCGGAGAAGATGAACTTTGCATAATAGAAAATTTTGGACACTTGAACATGCTCGCGCGATACAGTGACACTCTACATCACTGAGAGTACATCATCACACCGCATATCATCCATGCACACCCACACATTAAGTACACGGTTCTGTAAGGGACTACCCCTGCGGCCCTCGCGTGACTTGCCCTATGTTATTGTTAGGACCTGTTGGTTAGTTAGGATCGTGAATCTTTGTTCGTGATCCAGCAGTAGTCCAAGCCGAGGTTCGGCCATTCTCTGCTATGGGCACTAAAGCTGGGTACTGTAGCTGGGTAGCTGGGTAAAATGGATACTAAAGCAAATAAAAATAATTATTTATAACAACTACATAAATTTATTTCCTATATGAAATAATCCTAATTTTATCACAATAGTTGAACTTTGTGTGCAATGTAAATTTGGGTATCTAGCAACATTATGACAAATGCTACAACCTAAAGAATTTTAGATAAGCGCGGGAAACTTTAAAAAAGGCGCACGATTTTCGGGTTACATTTAATATTTGTAATATTTCGATCAGTAGAGTGTATGTGCGTAGATTTTTTATTTTTTGTATACTATTTATACTTTATTTAGGTAAGTTAAATTTTTTTTCTATTCAAGCCGCTATGAGTGTGTTCGCTGACCCAGGGTGTTCCATATCCTCTGTAAGTGTAATTGTAACAATTACATCTGTAACAAATAAATTTCTTATAGACATACCATATGATGATCATACCATATGAACAATTTCCAGTATAGACACAAACAGGTGATACTCTCAGCCAAGGTCATATAAGCGGATACACCTGCAAAGATACAGGTACTGTAATAAGAAAAAGAGAAAGAACAGTTCATGACATAGCAATAAATACGATGCTTACCATTGCTTAGATTCGGAATTTATTGTAGATAAAAAAACACATTTTACACAATCAACATTCATCAATAATTCTGAACCAAACATTCTGCTAACAGTTATGTTCCTAAGGGAAATCAAAATACAAGTCTCATAATAAAATACTCTACGGTTATAAGAACATAACTGTACACAGTAACAGAGAACTCAACTCATGTCATTTGAATGATGGCACAACAATCCACCCGGTAACATTTGGTATATTTTTGAAAACTAATAACATATAAAATATAATCAATGCAAGTTTAATATGTATAGACTGTAACAGGATTACACTTTGATTTTTCTTTATACAGTGATGACAATTCATTATTGTGTGTCTAAGAGTCAGCCCGAGGCAACAAGCACAAGGGAACTGTGAAGTGACTGATCCTTGGCTTAGGCTGTTGCCGGGAACACTAAAAGAAACCATTGTCCAGACTTATCCTTAAGTTTTAAATACTAAGTGGCAAAATATAAGGCTATGGTTGAGGAAGCCCTCAGAGAGTGTAGCTGGAACCATTAATGGTCAGATACAATTGAAACATATATTAATGTGTTTTAATGCTCTGCCAATGGAATAATATACTCATCCTAGTCATAATGTTAGAGCCACTGTGGTGACGAATATACTATGTGATTCAAAGCCAAGATGTTACAAATGCGGTAAGAATGTCATGTAATTTTTATTAGAATGACATTAATTGCTGTACATATATGTGTGGAGACATGTACACTCGACAGAAATTAATTAAGTTCTCTATTTTCTAATAATTGTATATCTTATCCAGAAAGTTCATAAATGCATTGTCCGGGTCTTCTGTCCCAATTCTAATGGTTTAGCTTCAAATATTCCTGTACTTGTCAAGACTAGCTTAGACAAAATGAATAAAAATCTGTCCTAAAATAAATTGTATTTCCTATACCATATAGACCACAAGAAGTCAATACTAGTTATGACCAAGTAGATAATTGGAAACTCACTCAAGATAAGGCTGTAATTTTTTCTCAAAATGGATGTCCTTAAAAAAAATATAATAAGTTAGATTATCAGTTTGCAGATACGTGAAATTATTTCAGTCCATGTTAAAATAATGTCTCAAACTCAAATATCACCATTCGAAGAGGTTAAAACACTGTTAACTGTACAAATTTTACCCAATTGCAATGGCCCATCTGATAATACAATCAAACACCTTAAGCATTAGTATAAGACATATGAACTGATTTACATAATAAATAAATATAACCACATTTTAATGTACAGCTGAGACTTGGTTTAAGCCAAGCACTGTGTTAGGGATGACTAGCAGAATGGTTATAAAGAAGCAGCTATATTATTTCAGCACTGTTTTTCTTACACTGTTATATCTTTTACAAATTTTGTTTAGTTTTCCATAGTACCTGTCCAATTAAATGATAAGATATATTTGGCCACTACATGAACGCTTCTCTAAACATGCAATTACCTTTTTTCTATTGTAATATCAATAAATAATTTGAAAGTTGAGAATATCATTCAACATCCTCAAATAAAACACATGGCATGTAGAGAAAAATGTAGTGCATTCAGAACAGCTATAGAAAATAAAATATCCTCACAGCCGGTTTCTTCTCAATTTGTAGATCTCTGTCTAGAACCATTACCAAACATTTTAATAATACGACAGATGAAAAATTCTTCCTTTAGTATACCATATCTCTATGGTGGGATTCAAAATACAGTAATAAGTCTAACCTTTTGATGAATATTATGAACAGTACTAAAAAGTTATTAAAAAGAAGCAGAAACATGCTGATTGGAAAAGAGTTTGTCTTTCAATTTCACCATCAAGTAAGTAGCCTATCAAGTCTGGTGAATAACTCTAAGACTCCTCTTTTAATGTCTGAAATACTCATGAACCTAGTTTCACCAACTAAATTAGATTCAGGATCATCATATTACACCATCTTACATATCCTATAGAGAAAAAAATATTAAATTAATAGTAGTAGAGTGTATGTATGCCATGTTAAGGAAAATGAGTTTGTATCTACCTACAATAAGCTTGAGTTTTTGGTGAAGGTAAATATCATGATGAAACCATATAATGGCAGTAGGGCTGTTTCTAATGCCCGCTTGGTTAGCTATCACCCTCAGGTTGAAAATCTGCTACCTATAGGTAGCAGTTGCACTTGAGAACCAGTCTCTTCACTAGGTTTAGGCTTAGACATAACATCAGATGAGATTGTGGCCACAATACTTAAACTTAACTGTAAAAATAAATAAAAAATTCATTCATTTTTGCTTAACAAATTGAAAGGACTTTTATCTAGTACAAAGGACTCATTGCCTGGGCCGAATTGTATAATATAGTCAATTCCCTCCAATGTTAATGGGATATTTGTTAAATATAATAAATATTATGCTTATGACAGGAAATGTTCCAGTATTATGAAAATCACAGAATGTTTTGCTGATTCTGAAGCATGATAAATTAATATCTGATGCAATATCAACTCTGCTATCAAAATACCTGAATATTTAGTAGAAAACTATTTAGAGTATTATATTAAGAGCTATGAATTATTTTTCAAAGACAATAGCACTTCTAAATCATGAATCTATCCTTTGGTCTAAATCTAGTTATGACTATGTTAATATGTACATATATGTATATTAAAAACAAAACTGGAATTGCTTAAATTCCCTGGACCATGCAAGTATATTACTTTTTTTTTTTTTACTGCACAGAAGATAACTTTAGATTCCAGTTGTATATCCAAAATAATATATAATGGTGTAGCACTACTTTAGAGCTTAGTGCATCTTTACACAATATTTATGAAAATGATCATGCATCACAATGATATGGTTGAAATTCTTCAATATGCAGGTAATTTATTACTGTACTTTTCCAATCTATCTATCAATTTTTAAGTTGCCTGTGGTTACTCCTCACATGTGAATACATTTGAATTAATTTAAATTATACGAATACATCCAATACAAAGTAGTTCTGTATTAAAGAGCCACCCACACTATCGATAAGGTTGTGCTAGGATCACTAAATTAGTAAGTTAGGACCTTTTGGTTAGTAAGAATCGTGAAACCTTGTTCATTTTCCGGCAGCAGCCCAAGCTGAGGTTCGGCCATCCTTGTGCTGCTGCCTCGGAGCTGAGTGCCCTCAGTACTCGCCTCAAAAAGTTCTGTGAAGCTATCAAAGTTCGTAAGGCTAACAGTGTACGTCAAGTAAAAAAAAAAACTAAATCCAAAAAGGTAGTATAAAAGTTTTGTTATCAAGAAACAAAACATTACCAAATGTTAAAATAACTTATGATGATGTACACATGCTGGTAAACAATAAAGTAAAATATTTCGGTATAGTTTTAGATTTATAAATTAGTGATCTTTCACATGTCGATAATATTAAGGTGAATTGTGAGAAACTAAATATAAATTCGAATTTAAACATATAGTAATCTATCTATGCTCTATGTATTTTGTTTACAGAACTTATTTACATTATTTTTTGTTATAATAAATGCCAGAGATCAGTAATAATTGGTTGGTTGAGGCATTTCAAATTTTCCATATGAAGCACTAGTACTCTTAGTTTTCACCTTATTTAATAAACTTACCGCATATTTACACAAACTTATGAATATTTTTGATGTAAAAAATTACTTTTTTGCATACTTTAGGGCACGGTGCCTTAATTCTTAATTGTTATGTGTAATACAGACTTGCTAATGGTTGAGATCTTAATATAAACTTAGAATGTTTGGTATCACTTTCACGAAATAGATCATTAATAGAATAGAATAACTGTCGTATAGATAAAGACGGAAATAATATTCAAAATATGGGTGTTTAGTCGTTAAAATAATTTTAACATTCTTAAATCTAAATTATTTTTTGTCAAGCACTACAAATTGTATCATGGCTTAGTTATTGTTTAATTTAATACATTTCGTAAAGTTTAAAGCTCCCGCGCGTTCATTTTAAATAAAATATATTAGTATCGTTTTGTTTATATAAAAGAAACTTCGTAACCCTACTAAACGTAGCATATAATTTTTATGTAGCATTCAAAAATTAGTGTTTTGTTTTTTTCTTCAAAGTAAAGGCGATTTAAGTTTTCGTAATCTCTTTATTTTTTAATAGCAAGTTATTATTTTTCTAATGTTTTATTGGTACAAGGCAATAACAAAACGCCAGATAAAATATGTCTATATTATTTTATTATTTAACTGATTTTTTATAGCTTATGGAATACGCTTAATTCTTCAGTTACTTTCATTTATACAAAGTATTGGTTTTACTCTGAAATAAAGACAATATATTGAAAATTTCCATGTTTACTTTAACGGCCAGTATCTTTGAATAACAATATTCAAATAATCAACAGCACAAGCTGTCAAATTTCTGATCACGTGATCAAAGCACTAAGAGTACCGTACCTCGAAAGCACCAATACTCATAGTACAAAAATGCCGACGATCTATGAAGTCATATATTTCCCTAGGTTACTACGGCAGTGTACTGTCAGTTATAACCGAACGAATTTCTTCCTAGTAAGAGTACTGAACAGTGCTCTCGTTGTATATCGGAACACAGTCCATATTTATAAGTTTTAGGTACCTATTGTCCTTTTATTTTCTTTTTCAGTAAAAGGAACTTTTTCAGGTTCTCAAACCACACAAGCAATGAAGAGGTTAGCGCTTCAACATGATAGAGATTCTGCAGGTAAAATTATCTACGGAGTTTTGTGGCAAGCAATAAATCATATTGGTTAAAAAATACAGAATAATTAATAAAATAAGTCAATGGTACGGCTTGTTTACTTTTTTTTTAATTAACTGAGTGGTATGAGGCGTGCCCTTTTGGATTTTCCCAACTTTAATTATTTAATATTACTAACACTACAAATGTATGTATGAAAGTAAGAAGATTAAAGAAATCTTTATTAGTTAATGTCGTATAGTACTAAGTATTTTGTTATACATATATTTTTTGTTAACAGGCTGAAAAATTACATATGAGTACATCTTCTCATTTTATTCTGGACGGCCTACAAAACTAGCATATGGGACCCCTCAGATGAGAAGTACTCATTCCAAAGACTAAAGGCCCTCACCAAATTCCTTTTTTCTACACACAAATGCATAAAAGATAACAAAACATATTTTGTTTTCTCTTACGCTCTTGCATGTAGACAAAAGAAAACTAGGCTAGGAGTTTCGAGTTCCTTATCCCTCCTTATAACTTCTTAATGAATATTGAAATATGATGTTTTCCTAATAAAGTATTTGTTTATTTTCCTTTAGTGATAACACCAAAATATACGAATGAATTTTTAAACATAAGTAGTAGTAGTAGTAGTAGTAGAAAGTAGTAAAGTCAAAAAATTATTTTGCAACTCTTTACAAAAGGAAATACATAGTTGAATCCTGCCCAAAAAAATATATATCCTAATAGTTACAGTGTTCTCATATTAATTTGACTATCAAGTCATAGTGAACCATTCTTAACTACGTCTTGTAAATGCTGCGTTAAAATCACAGGTTAAACTGTACATACATTTCACTATGTTGCTGAAAGTAGGCGTTTCTACGTGGCTGGATCGATTATTTGTTTTTTAATTGTATGGCTATTGGATACACATCTTTTAAATCGAGGAACTATCTAATTTTCTGATCATCAAAAATAACTCTAAAAGATAGCTATCATATTCCTCTGGCTGCTCATATCTCCTATGTGAAATGCATTCGAACGATAGATGATGACTCGCTTTCTGTCTCGGTTAGCATGCAATAAAACGTTTGTGCACACATTCGTTTTGTATGAAACTCGTTTATCAGTTACTATTAAAAATAATTTTAGACTATAGTACTTTCTTATTGATGCCTCGTAATTTATCATCTAAAAAGATTATGTGTTGTTCAATCAAAGGCATTAAAATTAATATATGGTGCCATAAAATCAAGCTCCATTAATGCTCTGCAGTGTGAATGTTGTAATCGTCCATTGTATTTACGGTGGCAATAATTGTCAACAAAATTTATATTTAGAGTTTTAAAGTTATCTAGTCATATTCTTATATTATTATTGAGTATATATTCCAATCTAATAATATTCGTTTATAGTTAGAAAGAGATTCCAAAAGCATGTGAATATATAGAAATCTATTCACAATTCCGTTAACTTGCTATGTTTTCAAGTAACTGTGACTTTTTATTTTTGTTATCTAATGCTTATTTTAACTTCAGTATGAGAAAAAATATCAACGTATATTTATTATTATTCTGTAGTAAATTACCTGTGGTAACTTATTTACAATTATGCAACAAAATTATGTACTGATGTTAGTTTATACCGTACCCAGTATAACATTATTCGAACAATTATATTACCTCCAAAATCTTCTGAATTTTAGATTATTGAAATCAGTAGAATATAGTCTTATTATGAAACAACAAAATACAAATATCTTTATAGACGCTAAACGTGCCTTAGTAGCACTAGTCAGATTTCCATTTCAGAACCAAACTAACTTTCCTTTGAATATTGCTACTAGTTCAAAACTACATTTATGCTATTTGAGAGGATACGGTATTTCGTTTGTTTAGATATCGAGGCAATGCAATATAGAAGATAATAAGAAAACTCGTAAGGCATAAATTATTAAAACAAGAGGTCATTACCATGATCTGGAAGCATTCTACATTGCCCAGACTGGAAGTCCTCAAATGAATGATATACGCAGTTACCAGCAGGTCAAAAGGAACATTTTATTTTTTCTAGTAGTAAATATAACCGTGTAATATTTCAAGTATAATGAGTTAATTTGTCTTCATGTACTTTTTTTCTACTTATTAATATAACTTCCCTACTTCATAATTTCAATATAAATATAGGTATGCCACTTGTTTGTTTTTATATTAAAATCATAATAAACTTACTTTCATTTCTTCTTCTTTTTGTTTAAGTAATTACATTCTGAAAAATTATTTAAATAATATTTCTTCTAATATATTCCGTTTTGTTTCCCTAGATTTATGTATTTCTATTATACGTTTATCTTAAAACAAGACAATGGCAGATGCGTAATATAGCCTTGTAGGTTTCGAAAAAAAAAAAGAATTTTAATTATTCAAAGAAAAACTACAATAATGTGAAAAAATTGAAAAATGTGAAGTATTTTGTTAAGTTAGATGGCTGTTTATTTTTCGAGCTTTATTGTATGATAAATTAAATCAGATACATATGTAGAAATTTTAGTGACTATATAATGGAAACTTCATTATTTCCAAAAGATAATATTCTCCATAATAATGTGCAGGAATCATATAAAAAAGTTGAAAACACTTCTTCTCCGACACAAATAAAACATAGAAGCGCTATTGTAAAATACACTAAAATTCCTGATTACGAGCCTGAAGTTAAAGGTATGTACTTAGTTCAAGGCTTGTTAGTATTATAATAGGCCTTGTACATAATGTTTTACTTTTTTGATGCTAGCTGACAAGTAAGCATAGGGAATAGCGTTAATTGAATACGATGAATGTGTCTGAACTGGGTCATTTAATACATGTAGATGGTTTCCAGCGTTTTTTTATATCTTCTACTGTGCATAGTGGCTAGTTTCTATTTTCTCTACATTTTTTCTCATACAAATGTTATGTCTGTTACTGTTGACTATTTTAGGCAAATCCTATACAGTTTGTGAATGCTTTAACAGTACCGTGGCCTTTAAAAAGGTATACTCGATTACGCCTATTTACAACACTCAATGATGATGAGACGAGGACAATTAGGTCTTTGAAGTCGGACATACTATTCCCGATAAAAATGACCTCAAGCTTACCTAAAAGAAAAATAGTGACAATTACTGAGGACAATGAGACTGATCTTCATCCCAAGTTCTGTAAGTGTTGTGCAGCCTCCATATCTACCTGTAAATATTGTACTGTACTTATGGTTCCAGAGTGTTCTTAAATATAATTTATTTTCTGACATTTGTTTATTAATTTGGACTTTTAGTATATTCTGAATAGAATTACCTCACCATATATTTGTAAATCTAAAACCACTGTGTAGATTTCACTTACCAAAGTAATAAAATGTATGTTCTTATGAATTCATTATTTTTCTTTGCTTATTCTTGCATCATTTATATTGAAAGTTATTCTGCTCTTTTTTCTACTGGTAAGGTGGCAAATAAGTAAAAAGTTCTAATAGCCAAAGGGAACTATATTTTGTATATGCTAGGTATATTTCTAATGCATTATTGAACTTGAATTCTTTTCCCTTAAAACCAATAAGAACTTTATTCACCTCAGGTAGACAACATAAGATTTGAAGTGATGTTAGCTCAGTTGTTAGAGTGTACGGAAGCTGCTTCAATTGAAGAGTTTATTTAGCATAAGTAACTTATACAATAAAAAATGCATGCTAATTTTCATGGCATTAACCTAAAACTCGAAAGTTGATCACTGCAATGAGCCTGAGTTGTCAGTGAAGGAAAACATTGTGATGAAACCATTACTTGATGATAGGGCTTTTTCTAATGTCTACCTAACTGGATATCACCTTCAAGTTAAAAATCGAATACTTAATACCTATAAGTGTGTTTTGGTTGTTACACTTGAACGCCAGCCCCTCCACTAGACTTAATGTGTCTACATCATTGCCTAACCTCAGATGAGATTGTGGACAAAAACCTAAACCTATAAAGTATGTAAAAAAAATTTAACTGTGACATTTTCTAGAGTGGAGATATTCTACCCGTAAGGTTACTTCATCATAAGAAAATATAGGCAAAGATATTTGTGCCCTATCTCTTGAATGTCTTCATAATTACTTTAAATGTTTGGAAATGTTTGTCAGAAATTTTTAATTGTCTCAGTTTTAATTGTGTCTGTTTTACTAATGATTTATTTAGTAGTAACATTAATGAATGAAGAGGTTATTGCAGGGACAAAATATTAAAGGCAAAAATACAACATGTAAGAATTGGCATACACAAAAATAATGGAAACAAAGAGATACTTTATATAAAATCTTTAAGAAGTTAATAAAAAATTGTGATCATATTAAAAAAAAAAAATGTATTTTCATGTAAATACAAGAGTATGTCAATGCTTGTTGAACAAAAATAACATTTTGTATATATCTAATATATGTATGCATAAAATATTATTCATGTGAATTTGCATTAAATGCATTTTAAATACATGTTCTTTAAAAAGTTTCAACCTGTTAGACAGATTTCAATGACATTTGCCATTCAAGTTACACAAGAGGAATATAATAATTATTTTAATGTACTCTAATTTAAGCTGGTCGGCACTCCACTGGTTAGTAAGGAGTCCCAGATAATAAATTTAGCAAAAGCCAGACTTGTAAGCATAGCAATATTGTTTCATAACCAAAACATTGTAAGAGTTATTTAAGTTACTGAACCAGTTTAGTGAGAATACAAACTGTATACTGTGGTTTGGTTAGTAATTGCTTTGTTTACAATTTCAGTTCACAGGAATTATAGCTTTAGAAATTAGGTTAACTATAGTCATTTATGTTTGATAACTTTTGTCAACATGACCAGTAGTTTCTATTATTGTATATGTTTAAAAGTGCTTATGCGTTTTTGTTACAGCCAAGGATAGTAAACGGTTGAGTTCAAATAAAACTTCTAATAAATCTGTGGCAACTGGATATAAAGAAGAGAAATTGATGTCTACAAGGAACACATCCAGATTTTCTATGTCCACAAAATGTTAGTATACTATATAATATAGGAAGTGTTTAGATCTCTTGCAAATTGTACCCTGGGGTTTTCATGTTACACCAATAATAGAAAGCTTAGTTGAAAAGGATTTATTTCATATATGTACATTTATAAACTTTGTATTAACAATTTATAAAAAGGTCACTGTTACATTATACATATAATCTATGATTGAATCAGTTTAGTTTGCTTTATAGCTTAATCAATCATACAGTAATAAGGAGAAGTATGTTCTCAAAAGTATTTAAATGGTCAAATTATATATAATACATACTATAATAATATTAGAAAGCGAAAATGTTTATTTGCTTGTTTGAAGGCTAATCTTAGGAAGTACTTAGGATAGGGTTTCAAAAATTATTTTTGTAACTGATAGAACAGTCACTGCAGAAGGCTTTAGGATACTTAATATCACGTTCTACTAATAGGAGCACAGCCGTATTGAGAAAAGTTGCAAAAAACCACAAAAACTATTAAATCATTTTTATTTCCACCTGTATGAAGTCGCAGGAAAAGCTAGGACTACATATAGTTTATGTACAATGTAGCAGTGCTTGTTAATATTATCAAGCAGTAATCACAGTGGGTTATACTCAAGTGTATATGTATATACCAAGCCTTTTCAGGAAAAACATAGTAAGAGACAATTTGCATTTTCTATGGGAGAGAGGTTTTAAATTTCTAATTAGAGAGTATATATGATATTTTTATAAAAAATATGATTTGTTGTTGATAATTAATCTCTGATCTATTAAAATAGTGGCCATTAACATACTGCTTCTAATTTCCAAAGATAATTTTGTAGAGATTACAATAAAAAAATATTATTAAGGTTTTCGGCTCTTACGAGGTTTTTCCTGAAAGGGGTTGATATAATTTATGACATTAAACTTATGAATACAATGTATAATATAAAACTTTTTTTTTTAAGATTCTAATGAAACAAAATCTAGGACAAAAATAAATAACACTCAAATAACAAAAGAAATAAATTTGGTTAAACCTGTTAATAGTAGAAAATACTCTAACATCAATAATGAACAGCATGAACATGGACAATTAAAAATTAATAAAGATAATGGTAAAGTAGTATCTCTTTTATTTTTCATACACTTGTTTTGTAATAGAAATAAATGTTAATACTAATTTTCTTTATTAGGTATGAACAGAAACTTCAAAAATTCAAATATATCTAAAACTAGTGTAAATAAGAATATTATAACAAGTAAAAATGAACAAGAAATATCTTTAATAAAAACAAAGTTGTTAAAAGATGTACCATCTAATGTATCTGCTAAAAAACCCATTGAAAAGTCAAGAACAGATAATTCTTCAACACGTATAATAAAAAGCAAAGTAACATTTCTGAAGGAAATTCAAACCAAAAATAAACCAGTAACTGTAATACATGTCCCACTAGATGAAAAATATCACAAAATAAATTCTAATTCGGAAGAAGATGAGAATTTGCATAGAAAAAATCAAGATTGTAGAATATATAAAAATAAGGAATACAAAAATGTAAATATAGGTACAGAACCATGCCCAACAACTCTAGACCAGGTCACAGAGATGGGTGATTTTGACTTTGATACTATAAAAAAGTATTCAACTAATGCTTATATACAAACTGAAGTAACGAAAGGAACATTCGACAGACTGGAAATACCAAATGTAACTTTAATAAAAGAAAAATCTTGTGTAAAGGATGAATTAGATAAGACTGGTTATAAATCAATGCCTAATATTCAAACGCCGTCGGATACGGTCTCTTCTGATAAAAATGGTAATGATAAAATCGGATTAAGCTTCTGTACGTCATACATAATCAGTCGGGCGACATTAACGTACACTACACAACAAAAAATTAACTTTCACATGGTCGAAAGCAATGGTAATACTTCAAATATTCAAACGCCTAGTCCGTTGTATTACCCTGTGAACGTTGTCTCTGTATTTAAAAATGAATTAAACAGGAGCAATGATTCTAATAATGATGAAATACCGAATAAAAGGTATGAAACGAAGATTGATAATACGAAATGTTTCAATGAAGTTGAATCCTTAAATTGTTCCTATGGTTTGAACAACGATAAATTAGTCAAACCGTCAGATATAATAAGAACAATAAAGGTTAATGCTGGTTTCTTACAGAACGAGTACATGTACGATGAGTTCCAGAGGGAGTTAAATTTTATTGATTCGTTCTTTGAATCGTTACAATATTTAGAAAACTCATCTCTGTCTTCGAAGTGTTTCGTCAATGAGAAAGTAGACAATTTAGTTTACAGTCCGGAATTGTTACAAAACGTAATCACCGGTAAGAGTTCGGATTACGATTCATTTTTCAAGAAATTGAACAACGATGGTAATATCGCCGATACAGAAACAATGACGTCCAAAAGTCTTTGTCTGGTGAGTGTTTTGGTTGATTTTGTAAACAATTTGCATTTCTTTTTAATAAAGATACATCGTTAATCATACATTTGCCATTTGCCTATAATGTGATATCCTTACTTTTTATAATATTATAAATGCGAAAGTGAGTTTGTTTGGTTGTTACGCTTTCACGCATAAACCGTTGAACCGATTATTATGACTTTTGGCATAGAGATGGATGGTATTGTATTGTTCTGTAGTATTTGATAGAAAATAATTTCTGTAAAATTGGTTGATAAAATCAACATTAACATGAGCGGAGTCGCGGGTAAAAGCTAGACGTTACATATTATGTTAATTATATAATCAGAAATTTGTAATTATCTATAGTTTATTGTTAATAATTTCTAGCTGAATTCACTCATCCGGGATGAGCAAAGGCGGGCGAAAAATCTGCTGTTTGTCTTGAAAATGCGAGAAGATGCTCTGAAAGAGTTCGCCACGTCCCAGATACTGTGGCTTGAGAATAAGAAAAAACACGACAACACGGACGTTTCGGTATTGAAGAAGAAGCAACGCGGAGCGTTACTCAAACTACAGCACGAATGTGGAGAGATGCAACGTATGAGGAAAGCATTGCTAACGCTCTCGGAGAAGCGGAAAGTCGCTCTAATGAAAACGAAAAAGTGTCTAGAGTTGAAATTGAAAAACAACGTAGATGTGGACCAGATCGTATTAGGTAAGAAGAAATTGAAGAAGAACACGTCTATCGACCGGAACACGTCGCCCCTCAAATGCTTCGACTTATCCAGCAGTGGATGCGAAGAGAGCAGTACATCAAAGCAAAATTCAGAAAATGCAGTGTTTGATAACGGGGACCCGCGTGTTGTGATAAGACGTGTCAGGTGCGCCGAAAAGAGCATCCAAACTGGTGACGGTACCATGGTAGCCGATAAATCCACTGAGACGGCAGCTGAGCATTTTGTCGTCGTCGATGGCGGTTACCTGAACATACTGTTCCATAATCTATCATTGCCGCAGATATTTAGCAGCGGCAAGCAGTATGAAGTTAACGAGGAAGCGTTGAAGAATATAGTTATTTCGTCGAATTCGCAAAAAAGCGACTTAAGTAAGGAGGAAATTGTTGAGAAACTAATAGATAGTAAGAGCTCCGATGGGTCAAGTTCGCAGTCGACTGCAAGGAGTCTGGTCGAGGAGTTTGATCAGTATTACAAGGGTCTGGACCGAGAGATGTCTCCCGCGGAATATTCCGATCAAGACCTTACAAGTCCCGGTTTAGTTTACGAGATGAAGGATTCTTCGGTGCAAGTGTCACAGTACGCGAAGGAACAATGCGAGAATCGTTCGTATCAGAGTGTTTCGACAATGACGAGAGATAGTGGCGATATTATTAGTGACGGCAATAACGTGTTTAGTATCGGACAGTCTTGTATGTGTGAGGCACTTGATTTAGCGAAAAGTTTGGCCACGGAAGGTTTCCAACTGCCTACTCATGCGGGACCTCTACCGGTTCCTGTGGGTGCTGCCGCCCAGACTGATAATACCGCTAGTGTTATAGTACGGCCTGTTTCAAAGTCGACAGCTACATCTACAGTATCAGGTATGTTTCCCTACTAGTATTAGTCCATTGGTCTAAATTCGATCGTAATTTTAAGAGATATATCGAGCTGTTTCGGCAACATCATTTTGGTGGTAGGGTTATTGCCGGACTGGTTAGCGACCACCGTTGAGTTTAAACTGCCGCATAGTAAAGGTTCGGTATGAGTTTTTGTGTTTCGGCATAGTTAACGTGAACCAGCCCTTTCCATCAAGGTCAACGACTTGGCTGTAATACTTCTGGTGTTGCGGTAGTCTGTAGGTGACGATAAATATTTACCATCAGATGGGCCGCCTGCCAGTTTTCTGTCCATTAGCATATAAAAGTGCCAAAAATCTTAAAAATGTTTGGTGTTTTTATTATAATCACCCTAAATATTTTCTTTGTAAATTAAAAACAGTATATGAACAGCCACTATTTAAATAGATCAGTAATTTTTGGTAAAGATATGATAAATACTTTTTAATTAGGAATGAGCAAACTTTCCTGTAATCGTCGTTTTTGATGTTTTTCCTAAAAAGGCTCGATTTGTTCGAAGAAAATAGTTTCTAAAATTTTCTTTATTAATCGCAGTAAACAATAAAATAGGGAATCGGTTGTCAAACGTAAAAAGCAAGTCAATTCAATTTTTAAACTTTATTCAATTTAGGCCCTGAAAAGGCGTTTATAAACTTCAAGACTACCACCGGTTCGATAAATACTCCAGTCATCGAGAAGAACCGGCAAGAAACTCGATTAGAATATATATCTTTACATATAAAAAATTTCGTATCACGTTGTTTGTCCGCAATAAACTCCAAAACTACTGAACAGATTTTAATCAAATTTGTCAAGTGGATCAAACTGTGTATATATATAGATATTTATATTACTTTATATTTGCTTCACTATTGTATATTATGAAATGCAGTGTATTGTGAAAATTACGCGTAATGTATTGGTAATCTCTTAATATCAGAATGACTTTCAGTGACAAAATAGTGTTTGTCAGTGGCGACTCTCGATTGATTTCCACTCTTGTCTATTTGTACACAGAGTTGTCATTTTGTCATATCACTATTTATAAAAAATGTTTAAAAAATAGGTCAGAATAAATAAATTCGTGTTATTGCTGCGTAACATGATTTCTAGTCTATCTCTCTTTTTAATCATAAGGTTGCTTTGGATGTTTTCCTTCCTAGTGATTTTCAAGACAAATCTTTCGTATAATACGAAATAAACAAACACGCTAAGTGGTGCGTTTACTGGGTTTGTGGACTATGTCCTGTAATCAATTTTGAAGCGATGATGGCTCCATCGGTAGCTTGGCTCGGCTTTTATACTGGGTTCAGCGTTATATCCACAATCTCTCCTGGTATGGCCCATGATGGTGGACACGCTAAGCTAGTAGAGGGACTGGCTCTCAAGTGCAACTGCCGAAACACACCTATAGGTATTTGGCGGCAGATTAAATGGTGAATTTGGCGGAGGTAGTGTTGAGGAGATATGTCGTCGATTTAATGTCTAGAATGTCATCCCATATATTTTTGTTCCCTCCTTACGCTAACGATTGTAGAAAAATACTGACAAATATCATAACAGAGATACACTTTCCAAAAATGCAATAAATATCAATTTAAATTCTATTTGCATTTACGAGATTTTCAACTTAAAGGTGGTAGCTAGCCACTAGGAGAATTGCGAAAGTTACCCCCGGTTTCTGGCATCACGGGAGTTTGATGTGTCGCCATGGTGGGTTTTAGTGGGTGGTGTTGGGTGATTAGCACCCAATGAGCCACCACATGCCCCTCACGTCGCTGACTTGATCCCGGCTAATACGTAAAAACTGGGATTCTAAACTCCACGTTAATAAAAAATAACAGAGGGTGGCAGCTTGTCAGGTAGGTATTAGAAAAAGCGCACCATGTTATGATTTCATCAAGTGGCTTTCCATCACCGAAAGCTCAGTCTGCAGGGATCGACTTTAGACTTTTACGTCGGTGCCATGAAAATCAGCTCGTATTTGTTAAAGCAAAAGTTTTTTATGCTATCTCTAAACCCGGTAGATCGCGCTGTCAGCGACGTATATACTTCTAGAAGGGTCGGGGAGAAAGTATACCAGGCCAGTTAAATAGATAAATATAATTTTATGCTTATTTTACTACATAATTGCAGAGAACGCTGAGGATAGTGGATCGATATGTCCTATCGTGCCTTCTATATCTTCATTAACAACTCCAGTCCATAGCGAAGCGGAGGAATTACGTCGTCAACAGCTCGCTATCGAAAGAGAGGTATGTATGTATGAACATAAATATTATCTTATCTTGTTTTTTATTAATATTAGAAACACGAAATGAGTTTGTTTGTTTGTTATCCTTTCACGCCTAAACCGCTGAATCGATTATGATGAACTTTGGTATAGATATAGATGGGAACCTGGAGACGATGATAGGAACATATAGGAAGTGGGATAAAGAGAGTGGGTAAACTTTATATGAAACTTTTTATTGAGTCATCCAATTAGCTTCAAACTTAAGAAAAAAATTGCTTATAACTACGAATTTATGAAGTGCGTATGTACATGTTTTGACCAACATACTGAAATAAATAACTTAATAGCATTTGTTAGAAAATGTATTTCTGTATCGATCGCCAACCAGAATTGGTTGACAAAATTAATATTAATGCGAGCGGAGCCGCGGTTAAAAGCTAGATATCTCATAAATTGCATAAATTCCAATTAGAATTAATATTATAGATGTGTCTTCTAATATGTCAATTAATTGAGATCGTATATTATTTATTATCGAATTGTAATAACATGTAGATATACAGTATACGTGTAATGTGCATAATGCAACAGATAACTAAATTATATGATAAATACGTATTTACTGTGAGAGTCATATATTATAGAAAATAACCTGTGTTTCTGGAAACGGAATCAGTGTTCACGGATACAAAGCTGTTAGGTAGGGAATCGAACCAGTGCCCTCTCCGCTCATACACTCGAGCTTGTCACAAAACATCACAATATGTGAGTTTAACTTATAATATAAAATTATTATTATTAGTCAGTTTCATGAATTAATGAATTTACTTTATTAAAAAGAAGAAGGAAGAAAAAATATATTTTCATAACAAAATTTACTATCCCTTTTCATAACGTTCAGCGTTGAAATTAAAAACAAAACGCTAAAATAGGTGTGACGAAATTTTCAATGAATCTATATAGAAAAATATTATTTCCAATTTAAATTTTTCCATCGTCTTTCACCTTTCAATTTTTTCAAATTCCTAACGTCAGAAGTCTAGGCTGGTTTATATTCCCTTATACTATTCGCCTTCTAAAGTTACGCTTACCTGTGTATATATTATACATGAAAACTTAACAAATCTAGTATAACTCTACAAGTTCGAATTAACTTTTTGATTAAGTTAGCATGGTAGCAGCGTGGGCACTGCTGTTTTGCCACTCTCTAAGGATTATTAGAGATAAGAAAGCGATCACGTTATAAATTACTGTTAGAGAATGCTTATGGCATTAAGACAGCAAGGTAGCAGCGTACGCGCTACTGTTTTACCACTGTAAGGATTATTAGGGAGGAAGAAATCGGTCACTTTAAGATTGACTGATACAGAATGCCTATGGCCTTAAGTTCGCCATTTTCATGCATAAAGCATAAATCGATTTACACTAATATATACCACATTTGACCGCATATGATACAATGACATGGTTTTTTTTTTGCCTAGTAACTTTTTCGAGTGTACACAGTAGAACTTCCCGAAATTTTACCACAATAGAATGAATGTTTTGATAGCGGAGAGTACAATCACTAAAAGACACATCACTTCATATTATAAAACAAAATCCCCCGCCGCAGATGTCTGTTCGACTGTTTGCGGTAAACTCAAAAAATACTCAACGGATTTTCATGCGGTTTTCTTCAATAGACAGAGTGATTAATGAGGAAGGTTTTGATATATGATTTATTCAGGTTTTGTGTAAATTGGTTGAAATGTGATGATAATTATTGGTAATGTCGGAAAAGGTTAACCGCCTGGGAGCTTTGACGCCTAGAGTAGCGTGCGGGTGACAGCTAGTTTCATGTTACGAAAATACAGTTCTCTTGACGCTCAATTAAAAATAGTAAACTTATTGTGGTAGGACTATGACAATTCGAAGGGAAAACATTTTGATGGTACTATAGTTAATGTTTGTAGGTTACTTAGTTTTTGGATTCGTTTGTCCCTTTATATTTTTTTATTCGAGTGCCTCAAGGTTATTTGTAGGTTCGTTTTAATTAAAATTGCTGATTATTCGTGCTTGACCCAAAATTAACTGTAGGATTGATGCGGTCATATTCAGTCGCAAAAAATATCTCTAAGTATGATATTAATTACTATAAAGATATAAGAGGTTCAAAGAAGAGGGTAGACCTCGTCTCACTTGGTTATCTGTAGTCAACAACGACATAAAGCAAGCCCAAGTGGTCGACTCGACCACCTAGAACAGATGTATCTGACGATGACAAATGATGAGGAGAACCGACCTCAAATGAAATAGGATAAGGCTAGGCAAAGCGAGAGAGAGAGACTATTATATTAATTACTAGTAATGATTTTAGAAATAAATTTCTGTCGTTGTTCGTCCATAAGTTGGAAATATATTTTTTGTCGATTCATTGTAAATCGATAGGTAGGTACGATAAAGCTTTACATAAACATCGCATACCTACGCACGAACTGTGGAATAATTGGTGTATGCTAATACAGTTTTATTTTATCTTCTTGTAATATATATATTAATAAATCGGAAAGTTTGTTTGTTTGAACGCGCTAATCTTAGGGTCTATCAGTCGGATTTCATAATATATTTTTGTTTTTGATAGATCAATCATTTTAGAAGTTTTGTTGAAAAAGTTACAAAAACGGATGAAAATTGCCAAATAACTAGATTTTAACTGCGGATTCGCTAGCATTGATATTGTTTCTGTGCAACAAATCGGATGACGCTATAAAAAGTTTCATACAAAGTTTATACCTCTTTTTACTCCACTTCTAATAATTGTTTTCCCGAGAAAAAGTAGCCCCTCGCACCGTTTTCTAGGATCCCGACTATCTCTATACCAAAATTTATCACAATCGATTCAGCTGTTTAAGCGAAAAAGTGTAACAAACAAACTCACTTTCGCATAAATAATATTAGTAGGGATTTTTAGTTCCCCGCAAACGAAGCCGCGGACGTACCTAACTAGTTTTATTATATATTATTCCAGATAAAAGCGCTGGAACAGGAGCAATGTCAGTTGTTGGTCGTCCGCGAGATACCGGATAAGCCGCCGCCGCCGTACACACCGCCGGCCGATTCCCGCGTATCGAAACCATCGCCGGTGTTCCTCATGGGCGAGAGCACCGACGAGAAAATCCGTCGAATTATTGTCGATCCGGATAATGTCGTTTTCGATACGCGCGATCATTTCAACGTGTTCCTGAAGGACTTCTGCCAGGAGTCGCTGGACGTGCACAAGCTGGAGAACAGCGACGAGCCGTGGGACGCGTGTAATTTACTGCCGCAGAAACGGCACTACGACACGGAGAAATTAGTCCAGAGGACGTCGTTGGAACTGTCCGAGGTCCTGAACGGCGTCACGCCGACTTTTGTGTCTGGTAAGTCTCTCTATATTTCCTTTCGTTATTCATATAAAATCTTTAAATGAAAGTGAAAGTATGAAAGTAATCTATAAAACTGTAATGATTGTAATATAAATACAATGAAAAATGTTTAAATATTACAAACATTTTAAACATGATGATACCGGAACTTTAGTAATGTAATTTAATTATTATTATTATTTTTTCAAAACATCCATACTATTCGTTAAATATTTTATTCGTTAAATATTTTAATTTTGAACTTTAATTGATTTAAACTTGATATTTTTAAATATAGTTTAGGTTCAGCTTTGTGTCCATAATCTTGCCTGATCTTAAGTGACGATGCGATCTAGGGATTTTACGGAGGTGAGTATACCGGAACCGGAGGTTTATAATCTACTTTATCGGACGTTAAAGTCGGAGTCGGGTGCGAAACGGAGGTAGAGAAGAAGACAGATGTGTTAAATAAATAAATTACATGTTATATAATAATATTACACGATACTAGGAATGGTAATAAGTGACGAAATTTGGTATTCTCTATAAAACCGTGCAGGGCAATCCTTTGAACAATTAAGAAATTATCTCAGCTACAAATTAAATTTTGTACATACTTTTATTAGCCGCAGTTTCTTGTTGAAATCGGAGTCGAAGTTCCGTAACATCCCTAACACGGCCCGAGTTGGTGGACACGCAGAACCTGTTGAGGGACTGGTTTTCAAGTACCACTGCCGAAACACACATATTGGTACTTGGCAGCAAATGTTCAATTTGATGGTGGTAGCTAGCCAGGCGGGCATTAAAGAAGCCCTACCATCATGCTATGGTTTCCTGATGATGTTGTCCTCCACCGAAAGCTCAAGCTCATTGTAGGTGGATTCGAACTCGCGTCCCTTGACGCAGAGTACGTACTAACTTCCACTTCAATCACTACCACCATCATCAATCTTAATTATATATCGTTCTTGAGATTTAAATAGTTCAATTACGATTCAACAAATAATAATGGCTCAGACGTCGTGTCAATGGACGTGAGTTCGAATCCTTGCAATAAGTCTGAGCTTCCGTTGAACCAAAAACATAGTATGGTAGTAGGGCTTTTTCAAATGACTGAGTGAGATTCTGTCTATAACGCTAAACCTATAAACTAGAAAAAACATCCTGATGAAACCATAGCATGGTGGTAGAGCTTTAATAGCCCGCCTGTCTAGCTACCACTTAAGTTGAAAACTCGGCACCCAAATACCTATAGGTGTGTTCCGGCAGTTGCACGTGCGAGCCAGCCTCTACACTAGGCTTAGCGTATCCACCATCTTGGCCTATACATCGTCACTCAAAATCAGGTGAGGTTGCGGCCATAAATCTAAAAAGAAAGAATTTTTAGATTAACTTGTGCTGCAAAGGAACAACGGTTTTCTTATTACGTACTTCGTACAAACAAAGCTATAGCAAACATGGCGAATTCGTATTGTATATTAAACTTTATTAATTTACTGCCGATTATTTGCTAATTTTGCTATCGCTTGGCCGTTGCGATGTACGTAACAATACGAGGGCAGAACTCGCGGATATTTCAGCGTACATTTTGTATGTCTATTAAGTGAAAAGTTTTTTTTACATCGACTCAATATTTCCGTCGAACTATCGCATGTCGCAGTACAGCCGGGGGTGGAATAGGGGTCGCAGTGGGCGGCGCCCATGCGAGCATCAGCTGACCGTGTAGCATCGATTTCACATTATTATTCCCATTTTACAATTATTAAGTTAAGCGCGATATGAATTGCCTACGATCCAATTCAATTTTTAAAGTAAAAAATTTTGATGGAGAGTAATTTCATATAAGTCGTCATCGACATGGTCACGTGACGTGTTAACTTACACTCTATATCTGTTACTATTAGTATAACATATTGCGCTGTAAACAGTTTAATGTAAAACCAAACGATTAATTTGGATATCCAAAAAAAAACAACTGTTTATAGTTTTCACTTCTGCCGGCAGTCCTCATGAGTGGATTGAAATTTTCTTATAGTTATTTTTTTTATGTTATCAGGCGTCGGAGCTCGACGTTCGGATCACATCGACGACATATTGTTCGCCGAATGGCGTCGATGTGAACCGGAATGGACGTCACTACACACAGACGAGGCCAGTGTCAAAAACCAAATATTCGATTGTATATTCCAGAAGATTCTCACAGAGACTGTTGACGAGTACAAAAAAATTATGAACTCCAAAAAAAACGACTGAGTGAAAAACGAAAAATAATAATTAATTATTATTTTATATGAACGACAAAATGTATCATTTGAGTCTCAAATAAACCATAAAACCTAACCCTTAGGTACTTGATAGAAATGTTAATTGTTTTTAGAAGCTATTTTATCAAAAATGTTTAGATATATGTTATATGTGTGTACCTTTTAAATAAATAAGAAAAACAATAATGAATATATAATTATTGTTTATTTAGCAAAATGATAAAGACGAAATATCACAATATTGTAGTTTTAAACATTTGGCAACTGATTAATAAGATATAAATACATTTTTTACTTATTAAATGTAACATCTGTTTATACGTTGTAGTCGAAGAAATTATTATTCTTAGAACTATTGAAGTTTAATTTCATTACCATTATTATAGTGAAAAATCAGCATAGAGAAAAAGTGAGAGAAAGTTGTTTATACTTTAAATTAAAACTTTTGTGGACCTTATAATAATTTGTAAAAGTAGTATATATATATATATATATATATATATATATATATATATATTTTAATTTCAATTTAATAAATTGTTCTTGAATATTTTTTTATGCAAAACGAAACAATAGCAAAGTTAATGAAAACAATGGATAACGAAATCGTAATACAAAAACCCTGAACTGTTATTACGATTCCATATTCTTTAAGTATTACGAACATAGTAAAAACATATTATGTAGGCAATACAAAGAGTGCAAGATGCTCGCAGCAGATAAACAAAAATTATTGGCACTTAACATTTATTATATATAAATATAAGCGACCCATACGCTTGTTTCATCAGACTGTGTACAGAACGCTTCGTTGACTATTATTTATATAATACAAAAAAAAATGAAACAAAGTAGAAAAATCTATATAATAAACCATTTGGAACCGCACACTTACCAAAACTATATACAGTGAATACCTGGATGAGTGGGATCTAAAGGGACCTATATTTTTTATCACTTATAGAGGTTTTAATTTATCCAGTTTCCCAAATAGGCAGGTTGACATACCAGTTGTCTTGTTTATACAGGGTCCCACTATGAGAAGTCGAAATGTACTATTTATCATATCAAGAAGTGGATGTGATAATAATAAAGAGGCCGCGTTTTTATGTTATTTAAAACTATATTGCTTTGTATTATAGTGTCAGTTAAATTTTTTATTTAAAAAGAAAAAAAGAACACTAGAATAACTTTACTGGATTGGAAGTATAGGGCTTGATTGGTAAATACAAAATACCGGAAATACAACTAACTCCAAAATATTGTCCCCAGGTATATACGGTTGAACGATATATCGAACTATCGTAACCGCATTATCAATATTAGTTAAAATCATCGCAAATGGGATTTATTCATACCTAACACAGTTTAGTATTTTTTTTCGAATGACAGCTTCACCGAACTTATGGGGCGGGTGCTGACGGTACTCAGTTCCGAGGCAGTGGGCGCAAGGGTGCCAGAATGGCCGAACCTCGGCTTGGGCTGCTGACGGAAAATGCACGATTCGCGATCCTAACTAACAGGTCCTAACTTGCTAAATTAATTATCCTAGCAATGACCTTATCGGGCGAGCCGCGCAAGGGCCGTGGGGGGTAGTCCCTTATAGAACCGTATACTTAACGTGCGCGGTGTGAGGATGTACTCTCAATGATGTAGAGTATCATTGTATCGCGCGAGTCGGTAAAGGGCTCCCATCCGGAGGATCCAACCTAGATCATACAGTTTAGTATGAATGCGGTAGTCAACGATACGAGTTTCACACCCTTCTTACTCATTCATGATAGAGAAACGGTATTTTATGGTTCTACATATCGTACTATAAGTCCAAATGTCAAGCCTGTAACCTTAGACTGTGCATCACATAGTCATTATGCAAATAGTTTAAAAAAAATCGCAAATTCATGGTTTAAATAAATCGTAATCGTTTTAATTTTTTTTCCGTCAATACACTGAGAACAAATTTTCTCCTTATTTTGAATAATTCTATGAAGAGTTCACGCGACCTGTCACGATCATAATCCGATAATAACTTTAATTTATGAGCGGTTGTTAAAGAATGACACTTTCGTTTCGACATCTTTTTTCATCGTTTCATTATTACGAATATTTATGAATTTATGTCGTAAAGAAAACCCTAAGATTTCTATTAGTTCACCATCTGTATGTTAATTGTCAAACAGTTTAATACTTTTAACGCAAGCGCTTTGCGTGACATGATAAAGAAAAAAAGGAAATACTAGTAATTATTCTATTTTATATTTTCATTTCATTACCTTTTAGTAGATTACCTTATTCTAAATTGTATTTGTCCTTATTTATCCTAATTTAATTGTCCACGCGACAATCTAAAATCTACTTATCCAGGTCTCACTGTAAATAGATTTTAAATACAGTAACATTCACTTTTCACTTCGACTTACATTCGGATCAAATCGACAACACTTAACGTCTATTTCAGATTAATAAACGAGTACTAAAATGTTGAATTTTTTATTATATGTACTTAACAAGAATTTTAAAGAAATCGAATTATATAAGTGTTTTATCACTGGTAATTGCGAAAACGATTATAATACAGTTTCGATTAGCACTCTAATATTTAACAAATACCTTGTCGAATACAA
This sequence comes from Actias luna, assembly GCA_039707435.1. Classification (NCBI taxonomy): domain Eukaryota; kingdom Metazoa; phylum Arthropoda; class Insecta; order Lepidoptera; family Saturniidae; genus Actias; species Actias luna. The sequence goes on along the minus strand of JAZHAC010000001.1, from coordinate 16,498,297 downwards.
GCTGCAAGACTAGTGAAAGCCTATATTAAGTTTAAATAATTTAATTACATACTCAGTTACATCATAACTGATATCTCAATGTTCTATCCTAGAAAAGTCGAGGATCTCATAGACACTCCATATAAGCACTAAATAATTAATTAGCATCTATTCATACATAGGTACTACATTTTTAAGGTCAATTCACTTTTCACCACTGTTGTTTTTCAAACACTGACACAGCTATACGGACAACTAATTAACTTAATATATTAATGGCTTCGCTTGCTCTTTAATCGTCAGCTTTAAGGATAGATTCCAAAGGATTTGGACCCTTTCTTCTTGGATTCGGCGGCGCTTTTGTTGTTTCCACTGGAAATAAACATAACTTTATTGTTTATAATTAAATTTCATTTTATTTACAAGTAAGGAAAGGTTTTTGCGGGGGGCCTTTTCTAGTGCCAGCCTAGTGGCGTGTCAATAGACGTGAATTCGAATTCACCTGCAGGTGAAGGAAATTATCGTGATGAAACCATAGTATAGTGTAAGGGCTTTTTCTAATGGCCTTCTAAGCTAGCACACTCAAGTTGAATATCTGCAGCCAAATATCTATAGGTGTCCCGACAGATGCACTTGAGAGGCAGTCTGTCCACTAGGCTTAGCGTGACCGCCAGCTTGGGTCACATGGCCACTTAACAACAGGTGATATTGCGGTTACAATGCTACACCTATAAAGTATAAAAAAGGTGGCATCATGAGTAGAATTCCGTAAAGTGATTTTTTGACCACGTCAACAAAATAAGGTTCCCGGTGTACACAGGCCCTAACTTATATATCAGTAGTAACTGATTTATGTAACTCTTATGGTAAATAAACCAACTGTAGTCACTAAACTAAAGGTATAAAACTAAAATTATAAATATAAGGCAAACTTAACTTAAGTCTAAATGACATTTGAATAAAATAAAAATTAGCTTCCACACATAACGTTAGAAAATAAAAGACATCAAAACATTTAAGAATATAAATAAAGTTAAAATTGCTAAAGTAAGAAAAACATTCAATCTCAGGGAACTAAACTATTACTAAACTACCGAAAGACCTAGGAGAAACTGAGTTAATAGATATATTTTAAATTAAGTTAAAATGAAAATGGAATTTATTTGAACACATTAATTAATTTGAACTTACAACACTCGGTTGGAACGAATTTCTTTACGTAGTATATTGTTATTTATAAACGTACATATTATTGATATATTGTATTGTATATATATTGTGTATAGTATTGTTAATATCAATTAACAAATACAAATAAACAGATAGACGTCTGAGAGCATTTAAGAAACGCAGAGATACAACTGCCAGAAGACACTTATACGTATTTGACGACAAATTTTCAACTCGTGGGTGATAGCTAGTCAGGGTGGGTATTAGATAAAGCCCTACTAAGCTGTCATCGCTTAAAAATGCTGGAATTCCAAACCCGCAATATGTGGAATATGTTATTTTTTGTTTAATTATTACTTACCGGTATGTCCCTGTGTAGCCTGCGTCACTTCCAAGCAGGCCATCCACTCTGTAATACTGATCTTGCTGTCGTGATTCACATCGCAGTATCTGGGAAGTTTCTTACCGCACTTTCTAAGCGATTCCATGTTATTGATCAACTGATGGAATGCCTTCCACTCTCTACGTTCCAATGCTTTATCCTTATCTTTATCTAACATCACATAAGCCCACGTTGCAGCTTGTTCTTCTTTGGATGCTCCCCACTTTACCATATCCCTTAAATTATAATAAAACAGATTTGATTTTCAATTAACTATCGTTAAGGGGACATCCATCAATCACGTGATGTTTTAGCAATATTTGAGACCCCATCTATTTTATGTTTTAGACTAAGCCATCTCCTCCATCTAATATTAGGAGTATTTTATTGGTAAACAATATTTAAATAATTTTCAGAATATTACCGGGCGGTAGTAACGGCGCTGCGGGCAGGAAAATTGTCAAGTTTTTTAAGTTTTTTAATTTAGTGATCGCGTGATCAACGAAAAAACGTAACACACGTGATTTCAACTGCTTCCCCTCTTCCTCTTATGCCATGTAGTGATTTTTCCGAATTTCCTACCTCCCTATTTTGAGGCTCACGTGATTAATGGACGTGGAAGTAGGCTACCTAGACATAACAGTTAAGTAGTAAGAAATTAACAATAGAATTTAGTGTTGTCATATAGCGTGTATTTAATTTTCATAAAAGTCGTTATCAATTTTATTATTGTTCTTTTTTCTACAAGGTAAATTTTGTATTGTTTTCAATATTGTATTTTGTATTTGTATTAAATCAAATAATCCGGCAAAAGTTCAGTCTATTCAGTTGTTAATAACTCGACTATGGCGTTATCTATCATATCTTAATAATAACTGTGAACCATCGTCTCGGTGAATGAAATATATTGTTTGAATATTCACACATAATCATTTCAATATAATTTAACAAAAAATACAATTATAAACTTACTACCTAATGCCTATAGCATTAAGGTACGTAACTAGAAAGATATCAGGTATCACAATTATACTCTAGTCCAGGGCTGTCTGAACTACAATCTACACGGACCAATTTAATTAACTACTAAAGTTGGAGGGCCGTAGAAAAAAAAAACAAAGTAATTAGTTATTTATACCTTTATTGGTTTTTTGTTCGTTTATCTTAGACAATCATATCGATATCGAGACAATCGTAATGTTGACGACAACATTACTTATTGCTAGATGCATTGCATGAAGAAGTGACTTATCTGACAATGAAGATCTATACTTAGATTTTATAAAGTTCATTGTTGAATACGCACTTTCACATAAATAAGTGCTGCCCATCCTAGATTCCATTTACAATCCAAAATTAGTTACATTAGCGAAACGATCACCAAGCAGCTTAAAAAAATCCATTTCAGACTCTGTTCTACCCTTGTAAAAAGGGTCTGACTGTAAATCACATAATTCCAACTGGTAAATAGTCTTTACGTTTTTGATTTGAATCATTAATCGCTGCGTAAAGAGAGACAAATCACTTTCTAACTTTTTTAAATCTGCGAAATGCTGCTCAAATTTATAAATTACCTCGGCGTTGTATTTCAGGTGGTCACAAAAGTTGCATCCCTCAGAATTTTCTATTTCAATACCAAGTTCTTTACAACGCGGAAAAAAGAAAAATCTTTATTTTCCAGTGATGTTTTAAACAATCACAGTTTATTTTTGAACCCGTACATATCCGTACAAATTGACAACATTGTATTGGTTGTCTTATAATTTCAAATTTAATTCATTCACATCAGCTAAAAATACAAGATCAGCAAGAAATTCAGGATCTTGCATTTTAGTTTTCATATCAGTGGTAAGGGATTTTTTTTAAGAAATATGGGAATTTCCTTCCGTAAAGCGAAAAAGCTGTGCAAAAAGGGGAGCGAAGAAGCGAAAAAACGAATAGCAGTCCCCGGTAGGTTCTCATAAGATTAGTTATTTTAACAACTATTTTCATTTGGCGTAAAGATTTTAAGCATTGCAATGCAATTAATGAATTGGCAATCAATATCATAAGAAATCCCGTAACTCCTGTAACGTTTCCTGTCATAGCTTTTGTTCTATCAGTTACAATACAAGAACATTTTTGAAATCCACAGTATTCCATAACAGTTTTGTTAACAGCTTGAAAGACATCGCTACCTTTAATTTACGTTGATCCGTGTCGTAGCACTAAATTTAACATTTCCTCTGTGATCGAAAAATATTTTGAAATGCAGTGAATAAAAATAATTAATTGACTGATTATCTGTTCGGTCGGTACTTTAATGCAAACATAATGAATAATTTTCATATTTTGCACTATGTTCACATATTTTTTTCGAAACATATTCGCCCATGAATCGGCTGCATGAAGCGATGAGCCATAGCAACGGCGTATTGTTTTATAAAAACTCCATCGCTGAATGATTTTTGAGCTTTGTCTAATTGTAAACAAACCTCATAAGAAGCAGCCAAACATTGTTTATATTCTGTATTTACTTTTGAAACTTGTCTGTTGCGTTAGTATAAACTCAGCCACAACAATTTTTCTTTCTTCACCGACGTGTATCTTATATTTCTCTTCGTGTAAAGTAGTATAATGACGTTTAACATTGTCACAGACAAAACTTGGAAACAAATTATACAATGAATTTTATTATTATTGTTGCAAATAAAATAGTCGAGTTCCAATTTATCATTAAATGCACGATGTTCATCACTTAATTTTCGCTTCTTCGTAGACAAAATGAAGTTTATTAAGTAAGTATTTTTCTCAAAACTGTGTGTGTGTGTTATTCGAAGCGCACAAGATTAACTAATATAGAGGGGCACTAACAAATACTCACTCACAGACTTCTTTTGTAAACAAAATACTACTCAGGAATACCCCAGGACTTAAAATTAAAAAAATATATATTGACTTGAAAACAAAGTATTTTTAGTACAAGATCATTTCACTATTAAATGATGTCAAGCAAATGGAATATTAAAATAATAAATAAACCATCAAATTTTGAATATATATTTTGAGAAAGAATTTTACTATTCAAATTATTTATATCCATAACTATTTTCTGATTATTTTACATTTATACTCTGTCTACATTAAATAAAAATTCGTCGCGGACCGCATAAATGCAAGCCGTTGTTTAGACAGCGCTGTTCTAATCTATTCATAATAATAATGGGAATCCTTTATGAGAAATAATTAAGTACAAAGAATATTTACTTGAACAAGATATATTAACCCTTAGTTAACGATTGCCGACATATTCGTCATATACAGGCGAAATGACGTGAAATTTTAGTAAATCTATTTTAGACGAAATGAGTAAGCTATCTCAGATGTTTGGCAGCATAGTTTTTGTGATCTTTACAACGGGTATTTATTATGTTTTATAGGTTTAGCGTTATGGCCACAATCTCACTTGATGTTGAGTGCCGATGTGGCCTAAGATAGTGGACACGCTAAGCCTAGTGCAGGCACTGGGTATTAGGCGGCAAATGTTAAACCTGAGAGCGCTAGCCAGCTACCTTTGGAAAAAGTCCCACCGCAATGCTACGGTTTCCTCACGATGTTATCCTTCACCGAAAGCTCAGACTCATTGTAGACATCGCAACTCCGTCCGTACACACTACAAAGCTTGCCATCATCGCTTCGATTTTACAATGCCTGTCATCTAATGACTTCAACACGTCTCACTTGAGCTGGCCCAGTGTATTATCATACAAAGTATGTTAATGTATTTTTCTATCAAGCTAACAAAATGAAAAAACAAAAAGTTTCCGCCTTTATTGTGTACGTTAGATTAAAGAACGACGGACAATTATATTGCGACGCATATTGGAACATTGTTCTCCGAGCGATAAGCGATAATATACCGTTTTTTATACGTTTAGTATAGTTTATTATAGTTGTTTCTACATGTTATAAGAATATATATCTACAGAATCGCCTTAAGGATCAATTTTAAAAACCACTCTTTATTACTCGTATCAAATTATAATATATATTTATCTTCGTTACACCCCATATGTATTACCTCTATAACTATTCAACCTGAATAAATTGTTTCTATACAATTGCCTAAAATCATTACACAATAATTCTTCCTACGAGTCAAAGTGCATCTAGCATCAAAATATATATTTATAATATATACTTACCCAGGGCCAGATCCGTTTCCAGTGGAGGTCATTTTAGATACGAAATAACTTCGGAGTTCATGTAGGAAAGTCGTCTTCATTGGTTCTGGGCATCCTTTAAATAAATAACATCCGATCAATTATTATATATCTATTGTATATTTTAAACCAAATTTCCGTTAATTTATATTATTAATAATAGTCTATTAAATAATATTATAAGTTTCATATTAAAAAATCATAATTCGCTTGCAATTTCGCTCATACGATCATAAAAAACACACAGCATGGAAAACCTAACAAATTTATATAAATATTTCTACGATTTCATCACGTTATAACAACATTTAATACCATAAACTTAATATAGTACAAAAGCTTAAAAAATATTATCAAATAATGCAAGAGATCGATGAACGGTGGATGTAATGTATACTTAAGGGAATTCGTATTAAACGGATATAAAATTTTTATTAAATAAAACCAACGTAAAAAATTGTTCTCAACAAGTTGACATATAGGATTTCCATTTTGCCTTCGCAGTCTAACACCACAATGTCCTTGACTACATTTAGGTACAACTACCTAGTCGTGTTTGTCATAAGCTTACCAATATCCCAATCACTCCCAATCACATTTCCTATACGATTTTGAGAAGCTCCCTAGTGTATCTTCGAAATCCAAGGTCCAATACTAATTAAAACGGGAGCTCCTTGAAAATATTCCAATAATAGGAATTAATTTTTTTTTTAAATCTGTTCCTAAGAACTGAAGTTACGAGGTAAAACACATAACAAAATTAAATCGAATTGATAACCTCCTGCTTCTTGAAATGAAGTCGGTTATAGAGAACAATCATACAATTACTATCTACAAACAGCATTTGACTGTCTTTTGAGCATTATATATATCAGTAGGTATAGAATACTGTTAGTTTATAGTTTTTTTTTTTTCGATTGGACATAAATTGCTGCTAGCCTTAGGGGTCTTTCATAGCTTCACCCAGCTTTGGGAGAGAGTGCGGGTGACACCGAGCGCAAGGGAGCCATGAAGTGGGCGAACCTTGACTTGGGCTGTTGCCGGGGATACGAGTAGATACTAGATATCGCCATTTAAATATTAACTAATTAAATAATATTAAGTCCTGTTATTATTACGTTATCTTCGGTTTTTGTGTAATCTGTTTTCACTTTTTAAGGCACTCATTTTTTTCACTTTTTATCGTGTGTATGTTTTGATATCAGTGTGTTGTCTGGTTTGTGAAACAAATACTCGAACTGTTATAAGTTACCTCTCATGGGACTGGCGTGTTGTGGGGCAGCGTCACAGTCCGGTCGTCTGTCTTTCACCGAGGAACCGGGGATTGGTTTCCCGGTATCTTGATGAACGCACCAGCAATATCCAGTTGATCTGTAGCACTGAGCCCGGGCGTAACGACCGTCACCCGTACACTCAGGCACGTAGAGTGCTGGACCGCCAGCTTTCTGAAGAACCGGAAACGTATATTATGGAATACATGATTTTACATATCAAAATTAAATGTTACCATATAGAAAAAAACTCGCTGTGCATTTAAAAGGCATAACAGTCGCAAGTATTTATTAAAACTAGTGGTCGCCCAGTGGTCGAAATTCGACCAAATATATTGTAATAAATGAATTTATTATGGTTATGTTTGGCATTCAGTAAAGACAAACTATATTAATCTATTATCTCTAATTTATTCTCATTTTGAACAGTCCTTAACAATAAACAAAAGAGTATATATGCGTGTGTGTATCAAATACATGGTAGTGTATGTAATGTTTTTTATTGATTTAATATATTTTTTATGCATAATTAAAAAATCTTTAGCATTTTGCACTCCTTCTTTATATAAACTATAAATGTGCGAAATTTCATACCTTTCCGTTCGCGCAATATTCGTGAAAAGGAGTACAAAGTTTTTGTTTCACGTATTTAATATATAGAGAATATCTTACAAATAATATATAGAAATAAAGCTGAATAAATAAATAGCCTATATATACCTAAAAAGATAAAAATAATAATTTTGAGAGTAGATTAAAGAGTAATTTATACGTCAAATTCTTTCCTCAGACCTGTTCGTCTAAAACAGCTTGGCGGTCTGTGAGACAGTCGTTAGCTTCGTCCTCCCTTTTCGAGTCTGTATCTGACCCGTCGGGTGCAAATGAGTTCCGCATAATGCCTGGCAAAACTGAAATTTAACAAAACTAAATATATAAATAATATATAGCATTTTTCCTACTTCCAATGAATATTCGCCTAAGTTTTTATAAACTTTAGTTACACAAGAATTTCAGTTTTAAAATGATAAAGAATACAACAATTTTCCGATCACCAACCATTCCACGAGGTATACTTCTTAAGGTTTCTTACTATCTAGAATCTATAAATATTCTATGAACATTGCATAACTAACAGACAAATAAAATTATTATTATGTAAAGTTTGTGATCTTTATTGTTTATCTCCCATAAGAATGTGCGTGATGATAGCTGTACCACTTTGCGAAGTTAGACTACAATTTATGACATTATTTAAAAAAATACTCGCCTTAGTTTTTTTTCGGTACTTATTTAATTAACTTAGCAGACTTTTTAATACTTTATAGGTTTAGCCTTTTGGTTACAATCTTAGCACATGTATGTGTAATCTAAGTGATGATGTGGATCAAGATGACGGACATAGGCAAGTAGCCTAATCGAAGGACTGGTTCTGGAGTGTAACTGCCAGAACAGACAAAATTTTCCTACATATTTGATAATTTTATTAACTGTAAACGATGTGACGTTTTCCATAAAAGGTTCAGTGTCTTTAACCAGTAATCTAGTTTAGTGGTGAACATACCAGCGCTGGGCTCCGGTGGTGGTTCTTCGTCGTTGTAATCAGGTTCGGCATCCGGACCGTTGTCCTCGTCTGCGTTCAATGACATGAAGAAACGGAGAGAGACTATATATTATTATTATGTTTGCGCAATCATTTGCATTTTTATATAGTCAATGCATAATTGCCTGATAGCCACAGTATCTACTACATTATTTATTATTCTATATATATATGTAGAATTAATAGAAATCAGCAATAATTGTTTTATAGTATTATATTATCTTACTAATATTATAAACTCAAAAGTGACTTTGTTTGTTTGTTTGTGACGCTTTCACGCCTAAACACTCGAATCAAAAAATATATGGGAAGTAAAATAAAGAGAGGAATAAACTTTGTATGAAACTTTTTATTGCGTCATCTGATATGTTTACCAAAATCAATATTAACGCGAGCGAAGTCGCGGGTAAAAACAATTTTAAAATAACTGAGCTGACTGATACTAACTAAGCCCGCATTTATATACCTACATGTTAACTAGAGTAATTGAGATCACCTTCCATTGTATTTTCTATTTTTTTATACATACTTTTTAGCCCTTACTAGCTGTGCGGGTAGACGTTGTCTACTTCTTCTCTTCTTCTCTTTCGACCGACTCAATTACGTTTTAGGATAGCCTAATATGGAATTATTTTTTCATAATTATGTTGTCAGATATATCCACTATGTTTCAGATTGAGTCGGGTACAAGGGGAACAATGTATAAATTAGCTATTTTCGACGTTTTAATAGACATTTAATATTTATAGACCGTGTAACTAATCCGACTTTTTTATGAATTGGTTTTTTTTTCTGGTAGGTATTATCGAATTATTCTTATGTAGGGGAAAATCGACTTTATTGTGTTTTCAAGCCGTATTTATCAAAATCTTATATAATGTATATATTCACATAATAAATTAATTAATATAAACAAACTTTAATATATTCACTTTTGAGCACATAAGGATTTACGGCACATTGTTCTTACAGCGTCGAAGTTAAGTTCGATTGAGACGATTAAAACACTTTAAAAGAATTAAAAATATACACACAGTTCTTTTATATTTGGTATTGAAAATCAGCTGTAACACTTCAACGTAAAGAGAAAAAAGAAATGAGCCGCAGTGACAGAAAAGTTGTAGGGTAAGAGATTTGTGTGGTATGGGCATAGGATGAAACCAAAGCATGATGGTAGACTTTTTTCCAATTCTCTCCTGGCTAGCTACCGCGCTCAAGTTGAAAGTCTGCCACCAAATACAGATATGGGTGTGTTCAGGCAGTTGTACTTATGAGCCAGTTCCTCCACTAGACTTAGCGTGTTCGCCATCTTGTGCCACATCGTCATTTGACATCAAGTGAGACTACGTCAAAAGAATTCTATGAGAGCATTTAGATTTTCGTCGAATGACAGTTCTTAAATAATTAGGCTATAAAGTACTTAAACTAATCCAGGTATAATTTGCAAATCTGTATAATTTTTCGGAGCTATGTGCTGGCAGATTTCTTAGAACTGATATCAGTTGAAACGCTTTAAAAACACCGGTCTTAACAGCATATTGCCAGTATACTTAGTTAAGAACGGATGATTGCTATAAGACACAATTATAATAAAGGATATTATATATTACTAGATTTTACTTGTGACTTCGCTCGAGTTAATATTCATTTTGACAAACAAATCGGATAACGCAATGAAAACTTTTATACAAAATGTATCCCTCTCTTTACTGTATTTACCACACTTTCAATGTGTTTTTCGCGATAAAAAGCAACTTAGCACCGTCTCCAGATTCCTATCTATCTCTATACTAAAATTCATCACAATCGATTCAGCAGTTTAGGCGTTAAACAGGCGTAACAAACAAACTTTCACATTTATAATATCAGTAAGGATTTATGTTCTATAGAACATCACCGACAGCCATTACTGATGCGATCTATTTTAAATATACATCGTTTTTAGTAGACAACAAGCCTTATTGTGTATTTCAGAAACTTGTAAGCTAGACATTTCAAAACTCATTCATAGAACACTGCTAGTTTAATATCCAGTTTTTCACCAGTAGGAAATAAACTACAGCCCATTTGGAGATCATTAAACTGACTGCGAAGTAAAGTGGGCCGCTGTAAGTACGCTATGTTTAGATGGTGCTTTGGATAACTGAATTAAGTCTTATGAATATGTTATGTTTTAAAAAAAACTAGTGAGATAACCAGTTGCCAAGAGAATTAATACTACATCAACCGATGGGTTGCTGATACTTTCTATTCTTTCTATGTTATTTTTCATGAATCGTCCTGTTTATTATGATAATGAGTACTATGTTGAACCTTTTTATATAAAAAAGAAAACATATCAGCAAAATGTCCGCTAAATGTAAATCGCAGTGTATGAAGAATACAAAATGTAGTATTATCTTGACATTCAAACTGTACCTATTTATAATATTTGCAGTATACACTAAAAATGTTTCTGCTTGAGATCACCATATGTGAAACATTACTATATGTCTCTCGCTCCTTTAGTCGCCTAGAGCCGACATTACTCGAACGAGCGTCACACGAAAAAGTTGCTGACCAAAATTTTAGAGCTTCTCATTTCATCGTATTTAATAATTACAAAGTCTGATTTCGACTATAATTACTTGTCGGGCACAAAGTAAGAGATAGCGAAAATATTAGACCATGTTAACGATTTCATTAATGTTAATTACGAGGAGCACTTCATCCATCCATCCATCTATTCAACCGAAAGACGTCCACTGTTGGACATCCTCTGGATCCTCTGGATTGTCTCCTCCATGGATCTCCACGACGACCGGTGATGCGCCATCCGCATCCAGCTGATTTCCGCGACCTTCACCAGGTCTTCGTTCCACCTTGTAGGGGGCCTACCCACGCTACGGTTTCCGGAGCACACATTTTTTGCAAATTAAAATACTCACAGTCCGGTGCTGGTGGCTCCGGGTTAACGAGGAGGCAGGAGGTCCATTCGACGCGCGCTATCTCCCCATCGCCATTCCCATCACAGCCTCGAGCCCATGCTCGTGCGCAACGCTTCGGTTTCACCACCTTGAAAATTATCGAACCTTAAAATAAACCTATATCCTGTTTATAAAGAAATACTGTATTACTTAGCTAGTACTGTGGTTGGGTGTTCCGAACTGCTAGCCACTATCTCAAATTTAAGTTTTTAAACAATCTATCGATGTTTTCGGGTAGTCAAGTGGTCACGCCTTTATTAGGCGCGATCCATTAACAGCTAAACAGTTATTTTATACGTTAGGAGGAGGGGCAACGTCTGGAAAGTGATAACAAATGAAATAGAAGAAGCAATGAAATGTATTCTTTGATTGTTGTGCTATATTTCGGGTATCTATCTCCGAAGTGTTACTTTACTTAAAGTGAAACAAAACTTGTTCATTATGTTTAAGCGTAGTGTTATGAAATTGTAGTGTTATCCCAACATTCTAGTTTTCCTATAAACTTTTAAAGTTCATGCTTTTCCTCATATACGTCAATATTATGAACAGTTGGGACGACATGTCATAACATCAGAATAAATGAGGATGTATCTAACATTTTTTAATTGAATTAAATAATCGGAAACAGGGATAAAAGGCGCATCTAGGTCTGTTTTTTTTTACGAAGGGATGTAACATAGACTTGCATATTATTTAAAAGTTTATAATCGTTTAGTATTAGTTTTACTATTTGTTATCACAGTTGAACAGTGGTTGATTATTATAAATATACTATGTTTATTTTAGTAATTAATTATATTATTATTTCTATTGTAATAATATTTTTTAATTACATGAATTCAATCACATGACATACCATTCGGAATCCTATTTTTAAGTAGACTAACTTAACATGAAGATTCGATTTCAATTTATGTTTGAGCAGATTCATTTTTATTAATCCAATACCGCGAGAGCAAGTTGGTCTTATAATGAAGCGATATTTTTTCGCGTCCGCAATAATTAATATAGGTAATCTGTAAAGTTTTAATCACAGCAAAAAATACACGAGTTTTTGTTTTATAATCTTTTTATTGGAATGAGTTAGAACCTTGAAACTTTTCAACAACAATTGGGGCTGTCAACCTTGGTGGTTTGATCTTCGCTAGGTATGGAAAAACGTAACTTTTCCATAAGTTTCTATTAATCTTTAAAATCACCATATATGAAAATAAACAAAGTAAAGGAGTTTCAGGTATTGAAAATAATATTAGGCAGATACTCAAGAATCTATTTACAGTAATAAAAAAACTTAGAAGACGTTTTGCAGTTCAAATTGAAAAGTGAAAGAAAAACAATACAACTTATTTGAAGTATAAATAAATAGGATAGGCGAGTCAAACTCGTCCTGAATGTTCTGGAACATGTGTATTATATACATTACAATTATTGTAACATGTTAAAGCCTGTTTATTTACGCTTATCTGTACGCTTTAATTTAGAAATTACTTAACCGATTTTTATAATTATTGTTTGGATATATTTTTAAGATATTAATAAGCCTATTGGGCTAAAAAACATGGGAAATATATTTATATATAGGGTAATGAATATTCGAGTACATATAACGAAATCTTGTATTATACACTAGCATTTTTTTTTCACCAGAAAGAATCAAACAAAGCCTTTAACTATTTAAGTTTAATAAGCGAATCAAACTTACAAAAAAATGTGTAGGTTATGTTAACGTTCAACTAAACAGAGTTTGAATTATTTTAGACACAGAAGAACGTCTTTGTTTATTGCCTACAATTATATGAAGATGTACTGTATAAGATTTAAAAAGAAATCAGTGAGTGCCATGTCAACTATAAAGTAGCGTTTTTATTACTACATATATTTATTTAGAAACATTGTATTTTTAGGGCATGAAGGAGCTTCTTTGGAGCCACGAAGGAAAATTACATTTGATATTAAATTCGATAACGTATATTAAATCAAACAATCTAAATAAAACTACTATTGGATATAAAATAGGTTGGAAAGTTTGGTTTATCTGAAGTATAGCTAACGGTATGCCTAGTGGAGGGACCGGCTCTCAAGTGCAACTGCCAGAACACACCTGTAAGTATTTGGTGGCAGACTTTCGACTTGAGAGTGGTAGTTAGTCACGCGGGCATTAGAAAAGCCCTACCATAATGCTAAAATCACACAAATAATCGGTCGCTTAACTGCTTGACCAACTGAGGGTTCTGCATTATTTTAAATAATTGTAAATCAGTATTTAGATATTTCGTTTTTTTACTAAGAGCTATAATACTTCTTCGTAAACCAACCTTTTTGATTAGTCTTCTCAATCCTCTGTATTCAGACTTCTGCAACGTATCACTTCTATCACGGTCAAGTTCCCCGAATTTCCAATCGGCTACTGCCCTTAGGTCAGCAGAAGCGCCTCCAGTTTCCGACCGGACCCTTTCGTATTCGCCGCTGAAGATTTTGATTAGGTTCCCGTTGAATACAGCGCGGTCGATTCGTGTACAACCTGTAGGCACGTTATGTCTATTAATTAGTTATAATAACACCCGATATATTAGAAATTAGAATCTGTGTGAACTAGACCATGTGATACTAACTTTACAATTTATTTCTTTATTCGTCTATACAAATAAATAAAATTGAAGTGTCTGTTTGTAATATCAAAATAACAGTTTTTAGTAAAGACATATGCAATGCAAGGTTTTATACTCAGAATGTATAAAATAAAATTGTGCCTGTCTGTCTGTTTGTTGCGGCTCATGTCTGAAAATGGCTGAACCAATTTTGACGAGACTTTCACTGGCAGATAGCCGATGTTATAAGGAAAAACTTGGCTACTTTCATATTAGGATAAAATTTAATAAATTATAATTAAGAATAGTGTATTTTTTAAATTAATATGAATTAATAATACTGAATAAAAAAAATGTAATGCACGTGTTTTTTTAAATAAAAAACATTTTTTCTTTTTTACACTATTATTAATTTATATTTATTAAAAAATTACACTATTGTTAATTAAAATTTATTAAAATATATTTTCTATTTTTTAGTTTAGTTTTCTATAAAAGCGTGTTTTTAACTATTATTTTTATTAGAGCAAAATGAATCGGTAGCGCTATCATCATTCATTACAATAGCGAACAAGGGTCTTTCATCCAAAATTGTGAATTTAAATTCTTGCTTATTTTGATGAATTAAAATTCTCTTTCGTATTCGAAAATTTGTTAATATTAGATATATCGGTTAACATTAATTTCTGCCTTATCAACTATAGATGAAAGTTATATAAACTAAGAACACTTACTCCGCAAATTAAATAATGGAATAATCTTATCAAATTAGTGTATTGTCATCGGGCCTCGATAATTCTACAAAATTTTAATGAAATCTGACCGTTTGAAGTGTGTTAAAAACAAGTCCAAAGAAGTCGGTTACAAACATACAAACAAACATACAAGTGAAGCTAATAAAAAGCATGAAGTGGCAGGCACAGCTGTTTAATTATATGTCTGCAGTTTAAGAATTCTGTATTCTTATTATAAAAAAGCCTAATTTCTTTACGCATATAACATAGGATCATAGAACGTGAAATATTTAAGTTTGTTTCGACGTAAGAGCTTATTAAATAAAGTTTAAAAATCACAAAAAGGACTGAAAGTTTGTGGAAGTATTTTAATTTTAAGTTAAGAATTATGTATTATAGCGTGTTTTGTAAAACTTATCTAAAGTTTATAGGGCATTACTCTGAACTATGATATCAGGGAAGCACTGTTTATATAGGTATACTAGCTGGCATGGCAGATCTAGATTTGCCGACCTGTTGGCCGGGCGTTTGAACCGCAGCGCCATCCATCGTATTGGGTTATCGAGGTTCAAATTGGGCCAAAAAATACAAAACATAATTGTAATCGGCTGAACGGTTGCCAAGATTTTTGTGAACGAAAATTATGACACGGGATTTTTAAATAAAAACATGTAGATTATTTTACGGATTTGACATTACATTACATACGGATTACATTGGACGGCCAATTAAAGCCGTAAAAGTCTTTAGAAGATGTAATTTACAGGGCAGTATACTCTGATGATTATTATTTGAGCTAGTCCGTTAGTTGGTGACTTACTTCGTTTATTTCTCTGTCCACGAATAGAGGATCGACGTCTTGCATGCGATTTACCTGAAATTAAGAAAAAACTATAGTAAGTAATGCTTAATATAAATTGATAAATAACTCTTTGGTCGATTTTACACAGAATTAAACTAATTTCTTTTTAACTTTTGGTGACGGTTTTGTCATACATGTGATAAAAACAGAAGTCATATAGAAAATAGTTATTGATTAAACTTATAAATAAATATCAAAAAAAAATATTGTCCTATCCTCTGGATTGTCCGATGCCTCCCAATTGCCTTTGAATCCGTTACTACTCTCATGAAAGGCTGCTACATTTACTGGGGGCTTCATCGTTTCTGTTGGTAATCTATGATTACTAATAGTACGATTTGAATATACATCCATTTCTGTGAGAATTTGACTGTTCTACCGTTGAGCCATCAATGTAAATAATAATCATAAAACGTATGTCAAAGTGACTCAAACCTTCAGGGTGTCATAATAACTTAAAAAGACATTTATTCAAAATAACTTCAAAGGGAGCAGTAATGATTCTATATTCATGTATCGCAAACAATAGACTTATTTGATATCTAATATTTCTTATTAATCGGACCTCTTAAAAGAATTACATTGATTCATTTAATAAACGCAAAGTTATTACACTCGCATATCTAAATAGTTAATACTAAAAACAAACCATACGTTGTGCGTTAAGCAGAAACAATTGTAGGTTTTATCAAAAATACAATAAATTAACAAAAACAATGACCAATCGTGACATCATCTAGTACCAAGTTCTAAATAATTGAGAATACTCTTCTCAGTTAAAGTTGTTACGTGTTGCCAGATAACCGAATTTAGACATAATATTCCAATTTTTAACGAGTACGTACAATCTTCCTCTAAAACGAAACACTAAATTTTGAAATTATTTGCTATTTAAAATTTTAAATTACCTTATTACCTCGTTAAGGCCCTTAAAGAATTTTGGCTGCCCTAAAGCCCGGGAACAAAATCATAGAAATTTGATTTATTTTTGATTATTTATCATATTTTTATTTTAGGATGGGAATCACTTCCAGGCATCACTATTATTTACGTATTGTTTATAATAATATTGTTTGGTTTTACCCTGTAAATATTAAGAAAATATACAATACATATGGTAATCTATACATACAATAAGAATGTAAATGTAACGTGTCTGTACTGAAAAGATATTGCAAGTGACTAAGAATAGGAAATAAAATACATTACATCATTTTTAGAATTGTCTGTCTCTCTGTTTGTTTATACACGCATTACTGCTAAAGTACAACGTTTATTATAAAACTCGCCAAGGAAATCGTAAAACGCATCCTCGAGTAATATTTAATCATTGCTTCATTGAATTCAGTTAACTCTATCAAAAGTTTTTGTAATTTGAATGACAGCGTCAGTTTAAATAATTTTAGTTACACGCGAAAGAATTCGCAAGCACAGCTATAATTGATACATTTCATTATAAAATATTTTATTGTATTAAAAATAAACTTTATAGCCGTATAGGTTGTTTATCCGTAAGCCCGTTTTTTGTTTACTTTCTCCATCGCGTAATTTAGAATATTGTATCTGGCAATACTAATCGCAAGTGTGTGTGCTGTGTAGTGACTTATTTTTATAAATGTGTGGAGCGGCCGTCGCGAGAGGAGAGGAGGGTATGTCTGCCCAACCGGTCTCAGATCTCAGAAGGCAGTGATGTACACCATTAGCTTGCATATACGTTAAACCGGTAACAATACGCTAACGCCTAGGTCATATGGCTTTAATTGCACTGTATTGACTCATTTGAAACCATTTAATTACATTCTTGACACTCTCCTTAACAATTAATAGTTTTTTTAAATTCATTCTAATTCTTTGTCTCATGTCTACAACACCAATTATTTGCGTTTTCTATTTTTTTCAATACTTTCATAGCGTGTTTCGTGGCTATTTTCCTGGTTTTAAAATCAATATTATCATCGAAACGTAAGAAGTTTACTTATTTTATAACTGTATAAATATATTAAAGCGAATAGAATTTTTTTAGCAAACCTGCCCACTGTGTAATTTACGTTTTATTCGTTAGCTTATACTCTTTGTTTTAAATCTAATATTAAGTCCTTATACAGACTGTGACGTAAGTATATTTATTACCCGACGTAATAAAACGTATCGAAATCCTAGTGGAAGAATGTAAAGTATGTAAACTGAACAAATAGTTGTCAAGTTACAAATTATGGAAAGCAAAGGAGTAAGTGTTTTGTAGTATGTAAGAATTTAATTATTACTACTCTCATTTATTGATATTAACTTACTTATTCGGAGAGAAATTATAATTATAAAGTCACATATTATTTACACTTACATTAATAATATAAAGCGAAAAAGTTTTTTTGGTTGCACGCGCTAATCTTAGAAACTAATAGTCGGATTTCAATAATTGTTTTGGTATGAGATACGGCAATTATAGAGTAAGGCTTTGGCCTATGTAATACCATGCTACCACCAATAAGAGCAAAGTTGTATTGAAAAATGTTACAAAAACGGTCAGATTGGTAATTAAAAAAAATTTTGGTTTCATGCGAACGAAGTCCAAGGCACAGCTAATCTATTTAAACGTCGGTCGCAAAGCACTAATATTGTTTAAATATACTAATTGAGCATTCTTTACTATTATATTATAAAGCGAAAATATTTGTTTATCCGGCTAAACGCGCCAATCGTAGAAACTACCAATCAGATTTTATTATGTTTATATTTGATAGAGCAATCACTGAGGAAGGCCTTAGGTTACTTAACATCACGCTACTACTAATAGGAGCACAGCTGCATTAAAAAAGTAATAAAAACTGGTAAAAATGGTTAAAGCATTTTATTATTCACGCGAACGAAGTCACAGGTACAGCTAGTAGTACGTATATATAAATGAAAAGCTCCAGATTTTTAAAAGATGCGTGTTATTAGAACATTATATATGGGTATTTATATTAAATTTTGTACCCTGAGGATGTGCCGTGTATTAATATTAATTTATTTATTCTACTTATTTCATCAAAAATTTGCGAATAAGTTTGTTTGACATAAACTTTAGAACAATCAATCTACCATAAATCTATCTTATCTCTCATGTTAAACCCAGAAACATTTGCACGTAATTGTATTGAAATCGAATGAGCTACTTCCTAGATTAGCACGGACGAATATCATGACATGATATTTTATATATAAAGCTTACATTTTAGATGATATTAACGCGAGAAAATCCGAATGTATTAAGTATCCTTTAATAATTGTATTTGATGATCGTAAAATTATAATTGTCTAGCTTTTTATTTAATTAAAAAAATGTTACGTAACGCATTGATGAACGCATTGAACCCCTTATAACGCATCGAAACCCTTCCTCCAAATTGCGTTACGTAATACTTGATTGGCCCCTGAGGGTGGTAACTAGGCAAGTGGGCATTAGAGAAAGCCGCACTGCTGTGCTATGGTTTCATCACGATGTTTTCCATCACCGAAATCATGTCCATTGACACAGCGTCCGTACCAAAAGTACCAAGTGAGCCATCATCGCATCATTCGCATATGATGAGAATATGTCATTACATGAAGAACAAGATACAGTAAACATAAACAAGTAATTTTGCCGATTTAGGAAATTAGTCGATCAACTTTATTTAACTGTATTTTGAGTTAATTCATGTAATGTATATTATTGTTTCGTTTGTGTAAGATCTTATCTGATACTTCATAATTTATTAATGGAAACTAATACTCAAGAAATATCAATCGACAAGTATAAATAAGTCTTAACGACTTCATTAAATCGGACAACACAGGTAAGTCGCCTACCTGGCTTAATATAAAACACCAAAGGTGTGAGCGGTAACTAAACACGACGTCTGGGGTTTTTTTTTTCTATCATTTCATAACCAAGACGGGTTCTCATTGGTTTTCATGTAAAAAAAAACTGGACCCCATTGTGATCCGGGCGTCGAGCTGTCTGACTCGAACGGCGTTTCTTAGAAACAACCCGTGGCTTTGTCGCTTAGATGACAAAGGCAATTACTAGTTGTGCGTGTAACTTCGTTGGCGTGGAACTAAAATTTTGTGTAATTATTTTTGCCCGTTTTTGTAAGTTTTTTCAATAAAGTTCTGCTCCTATTGGTGATAGCGTGATGTTAAATAGCCTAATGCCTTCCTCAAGGATTGTTAAATCAAATGCAAAAATAATTTTTGAAATCGTACTGGTAGTTCTAAGATTAGCGTGTTCAAACAAACTTTTCCGCTTTATAATCTTAATATGTATATAAAAATTACGTGTCACGTTGTTCGTCAAATTTTGCGTGCAGTTTGATCCAACTTGAGCGATTGGATACCTTTTATCTCGATAAATGATCATAATGCGATAGATGACGCTGTAGTCGAAGTGAATGATTACTCGAAAAGGCAGAACAAGGTCTGCCAGGTCAGCTAGTATTAATATAGATTATAGATCTTCTGATTGCGGCGTTGAACCGAAGGTTAAGCTTTGGTGTTATGGACCATTTATTAATATTATACATTGGTCTATTTTTAAACATTCCAATTATAATTGCCTTAATAGTTTATAAATAGACTCTGATCTTCAATTAAAAATGACCAAGCACTTAATATAACTAACTGACTGGATGTGGTTGTGAGTCAATTTTAATTACTCAGTTTATAAGGTTTCGTATGTAATAAAGTGATTCAACGTACAACTATTAAAATTATATTTATGTTACGTTCAGAAAAATAAAGTCAAGCACTTTGCCGGCGACATCTATAATTATTAGCATTTTTTTTTAAGTTATGACTCGTTGTATATTTGTCATTGACGCTGAAAGACATACAACCATATCTATAATACAGAGTATAACAATTTCGATTATGATATCTAACGTATTTACCTGAAACAAGTAGTCGTAATAGTTTCCGTTTGTAACGGAGTTAAAAGAAAGGCTGTTTATTAACAAAAACATCTTAAAACTAAATAATGTTTATACAGTTGACCTACAGACATTAAAATAAATATCAATTTTAATTCTAAATACGATCTAAATCTAAATTGTAATATAATAACTGAAATTATCGGATAAAGGTAACTATAATAAAATATATGTATCCATATACGAATAAGAACAAATAGGTACACTATTTCGATATCCATATCCATCCTGGTTCAAAATTTCTTATCCGTAACATCCCTAAAGAGAACATTTCATTATTCTAATATTATTACTTGATTAAAAATACAGTTGACCTATAGACATTCAAATATATATCGTTTTTACTTGTAAATACAATTTGTTTAAAAAATATAATACGCATAACTGAAATTATCCGAAAACATCGGATATATGTAAGTAAAATAAACTATATGTAGCCAAATTAGAACAAATACTATTAATATATCCATATTTGTCCTGGATCAAAATCTGATATCTATAAAATCTTTAAAGAACATTTATTATTCGATTGAAAAAACTTGTGTGTGGTTTTACGACACGGTGTTTGCACTGACGTGTTCCAATGCGAAGAATCATAGTATCAACAAATATTGGAGAAACGTAAACTTATATATTACTAGCAACCCGTACTTCGTGCGGGTAGTAAAGCATAGTTATACATATATGTACACACTAATCTAATAAGGATATGTAAATAACTACCGCGAAATATTATAATAACTAATAGTATAAAAACATATTGTAGCAATATTGTTTTCATTATTATTATACTGAAGGTTTAGGGTAATCTTTTTCAGTTCGAGGTGCACATACATATTTACTATTTAGTCGCGGCGCCTAACCTATCTAGCTGGACGAAATAGATATGTATAATGATCCGAGAATCGTAAAGAGAATCGCTTCACAGCACCCTTATTCACTCTTTACGGCGCACCAGGGCGCCGCAGAGCACACTTTGGGAACCCCTGGTTTAGGGTAACGTTAAGTGACGACGTGGCCCAAAATGGTTGACACGCTAAGTCTATTGGAGGCGCTGGCTGTTAAGTGCAACCGTCTGAACACAGTATAGATATTTGGGGGCAGATTTTTAACTTGAGGGATAAACAGGCGAATATTAGCTAAAGCCCTACCACCATGCTATGTTTCATCACGATGTTTTCCTTCACAGAAAGCTCAAGATCATTATATGTTAGGGTTTGAACTCACGTCGTTTGACGCGGCGTCCGTACTACTAACAGAGCTATTATCGCTTCAAATACAAGGAGGTAAATGAAAAACTAACTGAAGCAATTAATGTTTATTTATAAATTATCACTATATATTTATCAAGTCTAAATATATGATTGCATAATATATAAAACTACAGGTTTTTCCCTTCGACCGTTAGTTATCGTAAAATTTATATTGTATTTTATGTGTAACGTGTTGTGTGATTAGGTAACTTGTGCTCACTGAAACACTAATCGGAATAGTTGCTCTGTAATAAAGATAATTTATTGTATTGTAAATGCAATGCAATGTTAGGCCTAAATATATACATAAAATGCTTTCTTATTGTTAACCTAATTTACTAATTACATAAAATTATACACCTGTAATAAAGAGAACCAACATTTAAAGCTATTGTTTCACTTTATTACTTACGTGTATTAATACCTTTTCAATTTCATCAATGTAATGATTTATCATAAATCGTTTTTACATATTCATCCATCGATAATATAGGGTTTTAAAAGAAAACAATTATTCTAAACAAAAAGAGTTTATAAGCAGGAATTGAAATGAAATCTTACGCATCCTTCATTAACATATGTATGTATGTATATATAGTAAATAAGACTTTAGCAGAATCCCTTCTTCTATTAAAATAAAGATATCACAGTTTTTATAAGTAAAACATATCAATAATGATAACTAAATTGATAAATTGCTGCCAATAAAAGAATAAAAGGATCGAAGTGATGCCGTTGCAACCAACAATTTTCGCTTTACCTTTCCCTTACATTATAACATAATATCTGAGGTTGTTTCATACATAAGTGGATGGATACGGTCGTAAATCCCTACTTAATATCATAATAAGTGGAATTGCAACAAAATTACTCGATGACAACATAAATACTAGTTTCGAAGCTCATTTATTCAATACACGACCGGTAATGTAGTTTTAACTCAATATATTATGTGTAGGGTTGCAAGGACATATCGAAAAACATAAAGTTTTGAAAATTAATAAAAGTATAACTGAAAACACGACATCGATATACAGAAGTAATAAACATGATAATATAAGATAAACTTTGAAATAGGTTATTAATTAGGGGCTGGACATAAAATACGTCACGCAAAATTTTATCTTTTTAGAATCCATTGCCCCCTTCGTCACGCTATGTCACATTTTCTGCGCATATCAATAGTACATCATATATGATAATCTCCCCACTCCCGGCACATGTACCATGCATACATATATAATGAATGGATATATAGCAATTAATAGCAGTACACAAATTATAACATTTTTAAATATTTATTGTTTGCAATAATAAAAATTGAATACATTAATAAATATCTGTAATAACATATAAAATTTATAAAATTGTTTTATTCTGTATAGTTAAGGTTTAGTGTTATGGTCACAATCTCACCTGATGTTTAACTAATCATATGGCCAAAGATGGCGGACACGCTAAGCCTAGTGCAGGGATTGGCTCTCAAGTGCAATTGCCGGAACACACCTATACGTATCTGGCGACAGATTTTGAACTGGAGGGTGGTAGCTTGACAGACAGGCATTAATAAAAGCTCTACTACCATACTGTGGCTTTATCACGATATTTTGCTTTACCGATAGCTGAAAATCATTTTTTATTTCAGCTCAAGTCCTTGACGCGGCGTACGTACACACTACCAATCGAGCTATCATCATTTCTATGGGCTGTTAACATCACGTTTTATTAGAACCCCCCGGCCCTCAATGTGACATTTTGTCACAAAAACCAACAGCCCCTCCTCCCGATAGGTGCGAACGTATTTTATGAACATTTAGTGACGTCCTAATTTAGTAAGGTATTTACCTTATATAAAATAATTAATTAGGCCTCTACCTATTGACTACTTGCATATTGCATGTCGGTGCTATCAATCATCTTTTCTCTAATTCTGGAACAACTATCACACATTACAAGAATAGATTGCAGCGAAAGAGATTATGTAAAGTACAGTTTCCACGATGTATACGATACGATACGATATTTACATACTAATATTAAAAACGCTAAAGTTTGTAAGTATGGATGGATGGATGTATGGATGTTTCTTACTCTTTCAATCAAACCTACTGACTGGTTTTTCATGAAAGTTTAAAATAATATAGCTTATGTATCAGGCTTCAATTTATAAAGATATTGTATGAATTATCAAAATATAACGATAAGTGTCAAGTAAGGGGCCGTTCAAGTATTCCGTAACGCAACTTTTAATGATTTTTGGCCCTCCCTCTTCCGTGTAACGCTACGTAACACCCAAGTGAGCATTTCTAGCTAAAATTCATAATTACCTTTTTTATTAATAAACTCATAAAATAAATAACTTATTTATCTTAACCTCTCGAAATTCGTTTAGAAATAGTCGAGTGATTCTCCGTAAAACATAAATATGCGAACTGAGTAAATTTATAATAGGATAGTTTTTTATTTAAATAAAAAACAATGTTACGTAACGTGTTGTTCAAACCGCCCGCCTGCCCTAGTAACGCATCGTAACGTTTTACTAGACCCCCCCCCAAATTGCGTTACGTAAAACTTGAACGGCCTTTAAGTAGGAAAAAATTCTGCTATCTGCGAGCTATTCTGACATGCGCTGCAAAAACCGTTAGACTTACACAGTACATAACGTATATTGCAAAAGGTTTATCTTAAATAGTCTTACAAAAAGCACGCGACAGCATATATTTATATTTTATGTGTAAGCCATTATCGACAAAATAGTGAGCGGCCCGCGTATAAATGACTACGAGCACAAATATTTTTATAATTTATTTAAAATAGCAGATACTAGAATCAAAATTGTTTGACAAAATCAATATTAACGTGAGCACAGCTGTCAAATTTATATTTGATATTTTATGATCTATAACTTAAATTGGCCGTCTTGGCAGTACATTCAACCTGCTTGCCGTGACGGCAAATACCATGACGCTCGCTGATGCCATCATTCCCGTCTGCGCTACCTGTCTCGACTCCCTTGTTCTTCGGTGTGCAGCGCACTCTATATTTTCTTCATTGTTATTTTTTAAATATACAATCTAATACTTATTAACTAAACGCATTTGCCAGGCGTCTCATGATAGACAACGTTTTTGTTCTAAAGCTTTCATTATGAGTGGCTTGTTTTTTTCTAATGCCCGCCTGGCTAGCTACCACCCTCAAGCTGATAATCGGCCGCCAAATACCTATAGGTGACAGGTGTGTTCCAGCAGTTGCATTTGAGATCCAGTCCATCCGCTAGGCCTAGCTTGTCTACCATCTTGAGTCACATCGACATTTAACGCCAGGTGAAATTGTGGTCATAAAAGTAAACTTTAATTATAGACTCTAAGAAAGATTCATATACCGATAATATCGTTTTAAGACTATCATAGATAACATATACAATAATTTGTAGATTTCGATATGCATGTCGATATTTATTAAAACTAGCATCTCTAATTATCTGATTGTGAAAATAGTACGATGGCATACTCTCTACACCTGAATTATATGTTTTATGAAAATGTAAAGTACTTAGTTTCGTTTTATGCTAATTAATTGATTCTTCGAAGTATTAGAGATGACACTGATCTTTTGATGTTTGGAATTTTGTAACACGCTTTATGGCCCACAGACCATAACTGTAAGCCAGAAAAAAGAATATATATCGCATCTGACTGATCAGTCTAAGAAGCAGTCCCAACTCGCTTCTCATGGGCTCTCCGTACCACTTTTTATAATGTATTTTTATAAGGATACGAGTATTGACTTAGAAATGTATATCCAATATACATTTAAATTATGCAATTTTTACTTTAATATCGTTCCATTTTACAATTTGTTTTATAACAAGACGAGTTATATTATAAACTATAAAATATATTGTTTTTATTTAATATATAATCGGACGAATAATTGAGTATGGTGCTTAACGACCCGAATGTCAATATCAATATTCAATTTGTTTTCATACGATGAAATATTTTTTATTTTATGATGCGTCTTCAAGGTTTTGGAATTGTCTCCTAAATTCGTTTCGTGAATCTTAAATTTGATTTACCGGTACAGATATTATATTCCGCTTTTGTCCAATTTTATTACCAAGATGACTTTTCTAGTACTAGACATCAATTCCGAAACCTTTAAGACAATAATAATAATACTAATAATTTTATTTCAGAACAAAATATTACAGGTACAAATATAAGATACATCATAAACTACAAAAAAAAACATTTTCTAAGTCAGAAATATTAAGGTGCACTAGAAGACGGGCAGTGTTAGAGTTCAACCTAAAAATACCTATAGCCGTGTTCCGGTAGTTGCACTTGAGAGCCAGTCCCTCCACTAGGCTTAGCGTGTCCATCATCTAGGGCTACATGTCATTTAATATCAGGTAAGCTTGTGGCCATAACGCTAAATCTATAAAGTATTAAAAAAAAACCAGCGTGAACTGAATTTAAAAAAATCCATTGCGCTTTCTAAGAAGTCGATGCAAGAACAATAATCATGTGGTCAACTGAATTGGTTTATCATAACTACTAATAGACAATAGATTAAAAATAGCCGCGAGCCGTGAAGGTATTCCAAGAGGGTTTTACTTTAATGGCGCCATTTCATATTCCCATTTATGTCCAGGTTTCATACTTGTATCTAATTTAACATGCGACAAACAGCAGTAACGCATGCTACGAATGCTAAGCGATGCGAACGGGGAAATTTACAATCAATAATTTCAACGACTTAAGATTTTATTTTCGACATAGTCATCGACATCGGACACGCCAGCGCGAATACAATCAATATTTTGCAATACATCTGGTATTTTACTTTATCTTTAAATATAAACTGCATTAATTCCAATTAGGCGGAATGTGTTTATAATAAAATTTATGAAATCTTTATCTACATTAATATTACAAAGAGTAAAAGTTTGTTTGTTTGAACGCGAAAATCTTAGGAACAACTACCAGTCGGATAAAAACCAATAAATGCTAATCTATATTAATATTATAAAGCGGAAGTTTGTTTCTTTAAGCGCGCTTATCTCAGGAGCTTCCGGTTAGATTTAAAAAAATCTTTTGGTACTTGACAGAGCAATCATTGAGGAAGGCTTTAGGTTATTACGCTAGCACTAGGACACGCTAGGACGCAAGCCAACAATGGTAACAAACCTGTATTATACAAAAACGGGGAAGAAATATTAAAAAAAATCTTTAATTACATGCGTATAATTTCACGGGTCTAGCTAGTAATTAAAAATCAATAAATACTAAATGGGAATAATACTAATAAATGGGAAAGTAACTCTGCTTGCTCCGCTCAATCGATTCGACATCAGTTCGACATAACAGAGGCGACATAGGCCACCTATTTATCGCTCAAAAAATCTTGAAAGGGTGAGATGGGGAATGAAAATTTGTATAGAGCACCCATCATATTTAAAATTAGAAATATTAAATTTATATGCTTTTATGATAAGGAAAAAGACTTTAGGGTTAAAAAAAATTCTTCAAAGCGGTTGTTTTCGCGTTCCCTATACTTGCGAGGACTGCAATCGCTCGTTAGTTGTCACAGTCATACAGTACTGTAATATATTCTTTTTAAAGATAAATGTATTATTTTTCTATAACAATTATAGAATAACAAGAATTGTACATTGTGTGTTTGTTGCGGTTACAGTGTAGGCAAACTCTGATAATGAAAACGTTTACTTCAGATCGATGTATTAGCACATTCCAAACCAAACCAATTGATTATATCTAAAAGTCATCCTTATTAGTTACCATTGAATTAAGTAGCTGACAATTCTTTTTGTAACATAGTTACCATAATATTTGCCTTATTTAAACTAATACATTCTACATAGGTAGTATAATATGATAATTTCTCAGATTCAGCACGCGGTCTGGAACGATATAACAGAACTAAATTCGAATTAAATGCAAAATCAAGTCAAAGCAGGTCTAAAGTTATTGACTCACGCCAGACGTTTTTACCTGGGTTTATTTTTGTAACAAAAATCGTTCCCTTTTAAACTCTTAAATAAAGTTAAGAGCTGACTCACTACGAAAATCCGTATCAAAGACTGGTCCTAGGATTTATATTATTGATAGTAACCAAAGGTATTATGCATGAATGTAAAAAATGTAATCAACGTATAAGCAGCAGGTTCTATTAATATTATCGGTTAGACGTTACAAGTTATTGTATTTTATTTTAATATACTTAATTGAATCTATCGGCAAGTTTCACGATCTAACAGGACAATGCTGTAATACTTATTTAAAGTGGAAGCTTTTATTATAATGCTTAGTTGTTATTTATAACTGGCTATTCCTGTCTCTTCGTTATCGTGAATCTAAAATATAGAATAATTATTTTTGACCGTTTTTGTAACTAATTTTAATACAGCTTAGCTATTGGTGACAGAATTATGTTAAATAGCCTAAAGCCTTCCTCATTGATTACTCTATGAAACACAAGAAGAAATTTTGAAATCAGACTACTAGTTCTTAAAATTAGTAAATTCAAACAAACAAAGTATTCCGTTTTATAATATTAAAAATATATATTTACCAACATAGTAAAGTATATTCTAAACCTATTTCTAAAAAAGGTAAAATTTATGGCCTCAACGTCTAATACAAATTGTCGGTTGGAAAGTGGATGAGATTATGTTTAAGTGTTATTGCTGCAAAGCGTGAATACTGTTTTATAGATTGCACTGAAGAAAATAATTTGAAATTTGAAACTTTGAAATGACAAATTTCATCTTTATTATAATTACAACAAGGTTTAGTTCGGGTATATGTGTTAGTAGGTGATGTCTGGAATTACTGGAACCTTTATAGAAAAATGATATCTGTAGTGATAAAAGCTACTTAATGTCAGAGTGATAAAGTTTATTTTTGGTAATAATTGTATAGTGGTATTAATACGAACGACTTCGCAGGCGGTAGTGAATATTACATAATTAATTGTTTCATTACATGTATACCGATGTTAAATTAATTGAATATCATTAAAACTATTCCAATAATTATTTCGGATCTATATCGTAAATGCGAAAGCAGCTCTATCTGTTACCTTTCCCCCCTTAAATTGTTGAATCAATTTTAAGGTTTTTTGTAATTAGATCGATAGAAGAAGGAAGAACATATACTACGTTTTGAAGCAAATATGAAACTCGAATGGGGTGAAAAAGGAGTGAAAGATGGTGTCTGAAACAAAGCATTTCTCAGGTTTGAAGATATGGAGATTTATCAAATTTATAGGTCTGCTAAGAAACATATAAGATGTATAAAAGGCGATATTATACCTGGTACATCATCGACCACCGTTAAAATACTGCTAAATAGCTAAAAAATAATTTTGTAAACATTGACCCTGAAGGGATTTCTCGAAATTCCATTATGGGAACGAATAAAATAAAAGTTACGTGGGATTTAATAATTTTTGTACTCAGATTTATGAATAAATAACATATAAATTCAACTACTATAACCATTAATTTTATAGTCTATGCGTATGAAGCTGCGTGTGGAAAGCCAGTGATATTACAAATTAGTTCCTATCAATATTTAATATTATAAAACGGAAAAGTTTGCTTGTTTGAACGCATTAATCTTAGAAACTACAAGTTGGTTTTTTTTTTATAGAGCTATCATTGAGGCAGACTTTAGGCTATTTAACATCACGCTATCACAAATAAAAGCAAAGCTGTATGGAAAAAAGTTAAAAAAAGGGGAGGAAAATATCAAATAATTTTTAGTTCCACGCAAACGAATTCGCGGGTACGGCCAGTTTTTAATATTTTTATGTAATACTACCCTGTGTACACGAATTCTTTCGCGAGAAACTATAATTTTATTTAATTATGTTCAAAAATTTTATGTAGGCCTATGTAAGCCTATGTAATTATCAGGGGTAATGTAGTATTCTAATAGTGAAATAATTTATGAAATCGGTCCAGTAGTTCTTAATTTTATTCATTTCAAACAAAAATACAAATCTTTCCTCTTTATAATATTAGTATAGATATAGATTTGTAGAGTAACATTATTTATAAATTGAATAAAAGTTACTTTCAAATACACAAACATAATTCCTGAGTACGCGTTTATGAATGGTCCGTTTCGTTTATTATGAGTTATGACTATCAATGTACGTTTCTAATGTTATTATATGTGCCCACATAAAGGTCACGAGAGGTGTGAGCGTATAAGGAAGCTTACGATTAGATGAATGGCGGGCGATGCCCTGCGTAGGACGGTTCTTTGTCTGAAGGGTTTTAATACTTTTAGTTCCCTTTGACTCATTATGAGATTGATAATGGAACATTTAAAATTCACTGTAAAACATCAAGATCAATTGATTGATCTCATGAAAAGAAGCTTTTCAGATATACATACATTTTTATGATACGCAAGTCTGTGTTGCTGGAATTTTACCTTAAGGTACTTTATCGAGCCGTGATCTGGTTAAATGTATAATATTGTTTTTTCAATTTAGATAGAAGGTAACTGTTTATTTTCTATACAGAGTGCATTCTACTTCTCTAAATATTAGCTTGGTGTAAACTTTCTCATATCGTTTTCCGAGATCAAATGTCCCAGGAGCCGTGATTACTAAGTACACACAGTATTCAAAGCTTTTTTAATTAAAGTGGTGTTTAAAATCGCAATTTTTATGGATTTCCTCAGCGTAACGCGCAAACGCATTATCCGAATTTAGGTAAAGGCGTGAGGGCATGTTGTGGCTCATCACGTGCTGATCACCCAACACTACCCATTAAAACGCACCATGGCGACATTTCAAGCTCCCGTGTTACCAGAGACCAGGGACGGCTTCTAATTCTTCTAGTAGTATTCAAGGATGGTGGTGATCTGTAACCTAATGGGTTGTGACGACATTAGGCATTTTGTGATACACCCATAACAGTAAGGTTTGTTGCTTTAGCTATTAGCCAGTATATCGGTTCTATTGCCTAGGGTTGGCAGGGTAGTATAGGCCTGTGGATTACCAGTGGCTCCATATTTTAGAATCAGTAAGACTAGCATTTTTTCTAAGTAATAGGTTTTGAAATAATGCCCCATAGCACATTACCGATTTGCCGGATAGTAAGTTTAAGCACTATGTCTAGCGGGTTTTGATGTCAAAAGGCTATTGCAGAGTAGATCAATATTCCAACGATGGTGATGTCTGTAATAGACACCCCTCTAGTATACGCTAAAAACTATTGTAAATGTATTAACATTTTTCCTTGTTTAAATAATTATGTACGTACCTAAAATAGATAATATAACCAGATCGAGTTTCTTGCCGGTTCTTCTCGAAGACGGGATTATTTTTCGAACCGATAGTAATTTTGTCGTCCATAAACACCTTCCCTAAACTAAATAATGTTTTTTCATTTGATTTGACAGTATTGTTTTTGGTAAACCCAGCCACAGTTTCGTCACTTTGTCTTGTAAAAACAATTTAAAAAATCCCTTGGGCTGTTACATGTCAGTACTCAAGTAAATCTTTCTACTGTAGATATTTAGTGTTCATTTAAATTATAATTTGAAAACTCACTTTGCAATAAAGTGACTACGCAATACTAAAAAAATAATAGCTTTGAGGTTTTGTAAATCCAATGAGACAGTCGTTTATCTTATTTGTGTTTTTTTTATTTATAACATTAGCACAACTAAGTGAGAGCGCTGTAGGTACTTGATTTCAGGTACAGTCCAAATACATCTTACACATCTTGACAGACTGATAAGAGTCCATACAAGTATTACATCGGTACCAAAATGAGGTGGGGGTCTTCGTTTAGATTATTTTTGATGACGTAGGACACGAAGTGGTTTAGATGGTGATCAATAATATTTATGTACTTTATTGATTTATCAGCAAAATTTTATACATTATGTGATATGGCAACACTACTACTAAGCATTTATTATATATTACTAAGCATTTTCAGGGATGCCGTAAAATAATTATTATTACTTATTTGGTCTAGCGTGGCGTATAATGGTAAATTAAAAATGAAATATATACTGATGTTTACGTAATCATAGGAGGAGGGCTAAGAGCCATGCCTATTTATGCTGACAAGGGAGAGGGGACTGTCAAAAATAATAAAAAATCATCTTACGTAATACTTGAAGGCTCTAAATAAACAATAAAGCATACAAAAGTGACAAACCAAATAGACACATATCATCGGAATAAAATTGCGACCTTCGAAAGATTAGCAGTCTATTTGATAAGTCGTCTTTGTCACAGACTTACAAGCTTTGTAACAGCTGTATATAAACTGGCTTATCCTGAAACGTGACAAACAAAGGTCACGTGAACAATTTATCACCGAGGGCACGTTGTTCTCGATTGAGCTGGGGATAGATCCCTACCAGTCCGCTTGAATACAGGATATATAGGGGTTATTGTCGTCTCTCAACAACCCGGAAAATTCTGACGTTTTTAAATTGATGCAGCAACAATGTAACATATAATTGTTTAAACACAAACTATGCCAGTTAGGGGCCGCTGAGGCGGAAGATAGTAATCCTGTCTTGTTTACTAGCCAGGTACCTATTATTGAAGCAGATGGACGTCTGTTCGAATGAACGTCATATACACGGAAGTTATGATACAAAAGAAAATAAATTATATTTTATTTTATATAAAATATTAAAAAATCCTGTCACGTTGTTTATCCGTGATGAACTCCTAAACCGCGGAACCGATTTTAATCAAATTTTGCATACTGTGTTTGATCCAACTTTATAGATAGGATACGTTTTATGTCGATAAGTAATAACAACGCGATAGATGTCGCTGTAGTCGATGCGATTGATTACTCGAAAAGGCAGAACAAGCTCTGCTAGGGCAGCTAGTATTTTATAAAAAACGACGATAATCGATTTATTTCAATTATAAATAGGATAATTCTCGTAAGTCATTACCAGATGTCCAAACCTACACAAAATATACTAAGAAAGGTTTTTTCGAACGCGGTTTTCGAGAATAATGAAAATGAAATCGAAGGCATCAGTTAGTAATTATTATATTAATATGCGGAAAATATTAAGTTACGTACTAGAAACAAATGGTTTGATGACATGGCTTTGATATCGCATCGATTGACGCCGGTGAGATGCAATTCTACAATGAACCTGATTGTTGTAAGTCCAATTATTTTTTAAAATTGTCATACGGTCCTGATCATATAAGACGTTCGTACTTATGGGGAGGAGGGGATGTGGCTGACTGTGACAAAATGTGACTTGGGAGGTCGCGGGTCTAAGAAACGTGCAACTGTCAGCTCATAATTTTTTTTTTTTAATTTTCTATGTTATTTCAGATATTTATTAAAGTTTTATTACTGCAAGCAATAAATAATATCCAAGTAGCTATCTACAAATTATCTATTAGCTTTTACCTAACTACCTAAATAAACCTCATGACAGTCGAGTGGTTTGCACCAGCGGAAAACCGCCTCATCGTTGACAGGTTCAAACCGCGGCATGTGCTAATGAGTGTTTCGGGATTCTAATTGTCTGCACTATCGAAAGAAAAGCTTGAAAGATATTATTGTAGTAAAATTGTATGTGGAAAAAATATCGAACTATGGATTTCGCGGCATTTGAAATAGACCAGGGGTTCTCATTATTTTTCAGTTCGCGGCGCACATACATGGTTACTATTTAGTTGCGGCGCCCTTACCTATCTAGCTAGTCGAAATAAATATGTGCAATAATACAAGAATAATAAAGAGAATCACTTCACGGCTCCATTCTTCACTCTCGCCCGTGCACCAGGCCGCCGCGGCGCAAACTTTGGGAACACCTAAATTGACAATACGCCGTGCGTGAGCTCCTATGGCGATTAAGCACGTTCCTTCCCGTAGAAAGAGGGCTTCATCAAGCAGTGGCTCATTGTAAGATTGATATTGTCTGTATCTACATGATCAATATTATAAAGCCAAAAATTTTATTTGCTTGTTTGAACGCGGTAATTTTAGCAAGTATAAGTCGGATTTCTAAAACTCTTTTTTTTATAGCGCAATCATTAAGGAAGGCTTTAAACTATTTAACATCATGTTACTACCAATAGGAGCGAAGCTCTATTGAAAAACGTTAGAAAAACGGGCAAAAATAATTAAATAATTTTTAGGTGCGCGAATGTATTATATACAATAGATATTGATTACTACGTCTGTCTGTCTACGTGACAACGATAGACCCAAAAGCTACCGAATAGGTTTTCATGTGGTTTTCACCAAGAAACCACGAGATTTATGAGAAAAATTTAGGTCCATAATTCTATAAGGATGTGTGCAGATTGACTAAAATATTACGATGATTGTTGAACAGGTGGGGAATATCTTGCCGACTGTGAGATATATCAGCGTACGTCCCTTAAAAGATCAGAGTTACATGAAAACAATGTAATAATGGAATTATTTCTCTAAGAAAGATGTTTAAAATGTAGCAACGTTATACATCCATCTTCCGTGATTAACACGATTACCCGTGCGAAGTCACGGCGAGTTGCTAGTATTGTATAAGTACCAACTTGACAAGAATAAATTTTGGTTAAATCTATTTCCGGATAATCTACTTGAAAGTTAAACGTGTTAACATCTTAGAACACATTGTCACTTAACATCCGATGGGATTGTGGTCAAAAACTAGAGCTTCGGAAGTATATTTTGCGGTATTTGCGGTATTGACTGGTTTGCAAAAATCACTGTAAAATTACATTTCTCTGGATTTTTATAATTACGGTCTAAAACAGTATTTTACAGTATACTTGAATTATATAAGATTTTATATATATCTTAAATTATTTTTTATGATTCATCCGTAGCGTACCCATTATAAAGTTTATCATCGTGGCATGATAGCGGCGATTGTCGATGGATTGTGGATTATTCGGTGGTAGTATTTTAGTGTTATGATAAAAAAAACAATTTAAAGAACAAAGTTAATGATCTGTGCAAATTGTCAAGTTCAATACGTTTGCTACATCTTTGCTTACTTTGCTTGCTTTCCCGTTGCTACTTGCTGATAAGAGATACTTGAGACCACCAACTTAACAAACGACGTATTGTTTAGAATAATGGTTTTCTGTTAGTACCAAATAGGACATTAATGAATGAATTTGTAGATAAGCAAGGAATATATCAATGTATAATAGTGTTAATGAAAACTTACATACACATACATAAATCAATATATACTAGTGATTGCCTAGTGGTCGAAATTGGAACATAATTAATTTAAATTATAAGTTTGAACTTTGTTAAGTTCTGTCGTCAATGACTCGTATATAATATATAGGGTTATGGTAGGCTTATGTTTGATATTCAGTAAAGATAAACAATATTAATCTATTATCTATTCTCAATTTGACTACAGACTACAACAATAAACAATAGAGTACATATGCGTGTGTCAAATACATAGGAGTGTGTGTAATGTTTTTTTATTGATGTAATGTATTTTTTATGCTGAATTTAAAAAAATGTTAGCGTTCTTCACTCCTTCTCTATATAAACTATGTGTGCGAAATTCCATACTCCTCTGTCAGCGTCATTTTCGTAAAAAGGAGTGCAAAGGTTTTGCTTCACGTATTAATATATAGATTATGTATATATTATTATATTCTTCTTCTATCTATATATATAATGAAAATTCACGTCAAAACTACTAAATGTATTGACATGGGACCATGACCATTCGATGCGGGATTATTTGAAGATGGTTTAGGGCTATTCATTACTTGGATTCCAATGATCCTTCTTTTACTACTTTACTTTTGTGAAAATTTTTTCCGCCAATAAAAACAAAAGACAGACATTTTGTCATTATATGTTGTTCGCTCGGCGAAGGAAAATACAGTTAATATGACACAGAATTCGTCAAAACTACGGAACTTATCCGCATTGGCATATGACCATTTGAAGCGGAGAGGTTAGTAGATGGTACTACACTACTTAGTTTTGGATTACTTGTCTTTTGGATTTTTTTATATTGTATATCAAGTGAAGCGGGTGGCCGAGACAGCAGAGTTATATAGGAATTCTTGACATTTCATCTTTTTTTATGGAGTAGGGGGTAAACAAGCAAGCGGATAAACTGATGGTAAATGATCACCGCCGTCCATGGACGACCACAACACCAGAGGAATGCGTTGCCGGCTTTTAAATAGGCAACTCAATCAGACCTATTTAAATAAATGTTTTTTTTTCAGTTTATTTCTACTCAAATAATTACTTTTTTTTGTTTGACTCTTTTCATAGCACGTAATGAGAATTCGCTAAGTAGATTTTTATTTGAAACTACAAGTTATATTTCACGTAATACGTAACTTTATCTCCCATTTGTTTTTGTTTTTTATGTTGCACAGCAAAGTGACTGCACTGGACCTGATGGTAAGTACAGTACAATCCATATCAGCGGCGACTGACAGCGAACAGAATACACTGCTAGTCGCGGCTGTCATGCTGGCCTGCTTAGGTACCTCTTCACGCCTCTTTTGAAGGACCCAATATCATTGGAAGGAGGGAACACGTTGACAGGAAGACGGTTCCACAATTTCACGGTGCGACAAAGATAAGAGTCAACAAACTTTTTGGTTCTGGATGTTATAGGTGTGACCGTGAAATTGTGACACCGAAGCTCCACGCGTGTGGTTCTGTTGTGGAAAGGAGCCGAGAGGATGAGTTCAAAGAGCTCTTCAGAACACTCACCATAATACAAGCGATAGAACACGCTTAGAGAGGCAATATCCTTGCGCAACTGAAGCGGTTCTAAAGTGTTGGTAATAGCTGTATCATTTACAATACGGAAAGCCCGCCTTTGCAACTTATCTAAGGCATCGATGAGGTCTTTAGCGGATGCATCCCAGAGGTGCGAACAGTATTCCATGCACGTATGAACCTGGGCCTTATAGAGAAGGTACAGCTGGTCGGGCAGGAAAAACCGTCGCACTCTGTTCAGGATTCCGAGTCTCCGAGATGTTGTGGCGATGACATACTCGATGTGGTCCTTAAGATTTAAATCACTCCGAATATCTATTCCCAAGATATTTAGGCTATCACGCATTGCAAGCTGGGTGTTCTGAAGAGTAGGGTTTGGTGAAAAGGGCGATTTTTTTAGTAAAGTAAAGGCGCATACCTGTGTTTTCTTGGCATTGAACTCAACCAAGTTACTTGCTCCCGATGTGAATATGCGGGTCAAGACTTGGTCAAGTTCAACGACAAGTTCCTTCCGTCTCTTTTCTGTGTCTCCCCGTCCACAGCCAGGCTTACTGACATAGCACCCATGAACCGTGCTATCGTCTGCATAGCAATGAATGTGTCCCAGGGGAAGCATATCATTGATATGCAGAAGAAACAACGTGGGTGATGAAACAGAGCCCTGCGGAACTCCAGCGTTTACAGACATGAGCTGCAAGTTGTGTCCATAGACTAGGACACGAAATCTGCGCTCATACAGAAAGCTGGAGATCCATTGGCACAAGTTATCGGGGAGTCCGAAAGCCGGGAGTTTGGAGAGAAGACCACGGTGCCAGACCCTATCGAAAGCCTTCGCTATATCTAAACCAATAGCCAGTGCCTCGCCATATTTATCAATCGCTTCCCCCAACGGTGCAATATGTACGCTAGAAGATTCCCCGTTGATCGTCTTCTAGGTGGCGCACAAGTTGGGCATTTAATATGCGTTCCATGACTTTGCACAACGTTGAGGTTACAGCGATTGGGCGGTAGTTATTGGGGTCTGAACGATCACCTTTTTTTGGAATTGGTTGCACGTTGGCCTCTCTCCAAACGCGGGGCTCATCCCAAAGATGTAGGATTGTTGGTAAACGCGCGTCAATACTGGGGACAACTTTAAGCCTTAAAATTTTTATATTAGCTGCTTCACTGTCATCAAATTTTTGTAATTTTAATGAGAGACAATCTTCTTAGCATTCCTTAGCATACATGAGTTTCATGACGATACATGACTATAATACAATCTATATATATACTAATGTTATAAACCGGAAGTTTGTGTGTTTCAACGCGCTAATTTCAGGAACTACCCGTCCGATTTTAAAATTCTTGTTATGCTTTCTTCAACCGACATATGAAAAGGTTCATATAAATTACTTTATAATCGTAATTACTGTTCAAATAAATAAATTAATATCATAATATGGACCGTTTTCAGAAAAACATTGTAAGCGTCAAATATAAAAATATTTTGTTTTTATTGTGACCTCCTAGATTATCATTAGAATCAGTATGTTAATTAAAATTAAATGCAAGTTTTTACGTGGGTAATATACTGGGTATATCGATTTTCCGAAGTGAACTCTCTATATTGAGGGGACTACAATATGTATACTAATAATTAAATTCTTACATACTATAACACATATATGTGCATCATACTATCACACTAATATTATAAATGCGAAAGTGAGTTTCTTCGTCTGTTACGATTTTTCGTCTAAACCACTGAATTGAATGTGATGAAATTGGTTTTTGTTTTGGTACTGTGGTAAATTGGTACTGAGATAGATGGGACTCAGAAGACGAAGATAGGCTAGTTTTTCTCGCGAAAGCTTTATTGGAAGTGGGGTAAATAATGGACTAAACTTAGTATGAAACTTTATATTGTCATCCGATTTGTTTGACAAAATAAATATTAACGAGAGCGAAGGCGCACGTAAAATCTAGTGTGTATACAAATGCAGCAGATACATGTAAACTATTATATTTATAAATAAAACGATCATCAGCGTGTTCTGTTTTGAATCGCTTCAATGAATAATAACAATTCAAAATATTTTTCAGGTGAAAGATACTCCGCAAAATCTTGGCGCCACGTTTCTTTCCTATACAAAAACACGTAATTTATCTTAACAATTTGTTTAAACATAAACATTCCATGAATATAAGAATTAAGAGCGATAAAGTTAGTAACGTAATAATTCATTACTTCGGTTGGGAAAGAACTTTCGTTCAGATGCGAAAGTAAGTTTGTTTGTTTGTTTATTACGCTGTCACGCCTAAACCGCTGAATCGATGATTATGAATTTTGATATAGACATAGAGACGGCTATAGGCTAACTTTTCTCGCTTAAACCTATTTGAAGTGGGACAAGGAGAGGAATAAACTTTGTATGATTTGTTATTTATTGCGTCATCCGATTTGTTTTGCAAAATCAATATTAAGGCGAGCGAAGTCGGAGGGAAAAGCTAGTCAGTTATATTTGCATAATACTTATTTATTGATTCTAAATATTTTTATCAATTATAAAGTTTGACACACTGTTATTAAGTATGATTAATCTTAACTTGGCCTGAACCCGTTTTCGCTTTGCCCATACTGCTGACTATTGCGTGAGAGTGACAAATATATTTTTTAATATCGCCACGTTTGCACATAACATAGTATTTATTTATTATTTTCAATTTGTATTCGTTTTTTAATATTTTTATTCGTAGCTGTTTTATTTTTCATGTGTACATTTTATCATTCATTGTTGGTAATATAATATTTTGGAAAACGCCTACACCTTTTTTATTACCTTATAGGTTTTAGTGTTATAGCCACAATCTCACCGGATGTTTAGTGACGATGTGGCCCGAGATGATGGACACGCTACGCTTAGTGGAGGCTCTTAAGTACAACTGCAGGTTTGCAACTTGAACGTGGTAAGGCGGGTATTAAAGAAAACACTACCACCGTGCTATGTTTTCCTTCTTCGAAAGCTGAAGCTCATAGCAGGGATTCGGATTCACTACATTGACGGGGGCGTATGGACACGCTTCTAACTGAGCTGTCATCGCTATAAATACCACACATGTGATGTGAAGCGATGATAGCTCAGTGGTAGTATGTACGGACTCCGCGTCAAGAGACGTGATTTTGAATTCACCTACAATGAGCTTAAGCTTTCGGTGAAGCAAAACATCGTGAGAAAACCATAGCATGGGGGTAGGGCTTTTTAAATGCCCGCCTGGCTAGCAACCACCCTCAAACAGAAAATCTGCCGCCAAATACTAATAGGTGTGTTCCGATAGTTGCACTTGAGAGCCAGTTTCTCCAAAGGTTTAGCTTGTCTACTAACTTGAGCCGTATCGTCATTTAAGATCAGGTGAGATTATTTCCATAACGCTAAAGCTTGACTATAAAAACATGTATATAAATATAGATGCATCCCATAGTTACGTTAGTTTACGCGCTAACAACGCTCACGCTCAAGACTACGGATTTTTGTTCCACTAACTTGCGAGCGTTAGAATCAGTACCTCAAATGGAATTGAGTAAAGGTCCACCCGCGCAGATGGGTCGTTGTGAACTTGGCGTGAGTGAAAATAATGACGTCGTTAGTGATGCTTTCGCCGCGACCACAACGAGTGCGGTCATCGTGTGGAACAGCTAAAGGCATGTTTTCAATGTGAACGCAAAGTGGAAAGTAATAAGTACGATTGAAATAGATATGCATAATAAATATTAACATATATCGATAAGTTTCAAATACAGTGGAATCTCGATAAGTCGAATGTCTAAGAAAATGCTACAAATGTCGAGTTAAAGAGTTTTCGACTTAACAAGAAGTTCGAGATACTAAGAGTTTAATTGCCGAAATTTTGACTTCGAAATATTCGATTTTTATGTATATTTTTCGAGTTGTAGAGTCAAAGATATATTGAGGAATATTTAATGCGTAGACAGCTTCGCTGGCGTGGACACGTTTCACGTATGCCGGAGGAGCGAGTGGCAAAGCTTATCGTTTACTCTGAGCTCAAGAGTGGCAAGCGTAAATAAGGCTCAGATACAAAGATGTACTGAAGCGTCATATGAAGAACAGTGACATTGACACTTCGAAATGCGAGGAGCTGGCAACAAAACGCTCGAATTGGAGAGCGTTGAGGGCAACGAAGGTCCAAGCCTTTGAAGTACGACGACGTGCTGCACTTGATACCAGATGTAATGAATTGAAAGCTCGACCACCAGCGGCAATTAATTATACCTACAGGAACGGTGTTCTCTGATGTCAGCAATGCGGACGCACTTTTTAGAAAAAGATTGGCTACATTAGCCACATAAAAAGCCCACGAACGCCGGAGTTGAAGCAGTCTCTGTGGCCGAAAGCGGTCAGGAATTTGTCATCAATATATAAATTCGCCTTAAGTACATATTTATTGAAACAAATTGAATAGTTGTCGATAAACTGTACAAAAATCAAATTTAATGAATTTGATGATATTTCATCAATATTTTTTTCAACATCAAACAAATAAGCAACTAACATTCTTTTTAGAATTTATGACTAAAAGTCCGGAGACTTCCAAGAAATACGTTTTTTTACATTTTAGTAACTACGACTTACGGAGTCTGTTTTTTGAAATTCGTATTATAGAGTATTAATATCTCGCAGGGAAATAACATTTTGCTCGAGTTTTAAAGTCTAATTAAATCGAGATACCGCGTATTTAGGGGTTCAGCGAACGTCATTTTCTTTCGACTTACTAAGGATTACGACTTAACGAGCCCACTGTATATCACATTTAGACAATTCAATCTAAATACAGCAATAGGTGGATAGGATTACATTTAAGATAGGTTGTTCTTTATAAAACCGTGGCAAAAAAAAATCCCCGATTTTAGTACGTAAAATCGAGTAAAACAAGATCAACTTCCAATATGTACTCAATTCAGTCATTTAAGTAAAACATCTTAAAGAACCTACAAATTGAATTAATTATAGATTAGGAAAAATAAAACGAACAAACCTTCATTTTGTTTTATGCGACCATATATACATTTTTATAAGATTTTCATAATTCGTCAATGTATACACCATGTAAAACAGGTACCGTGGAAATATACTATATAGTAATAAGTGAATACTCAACTAAATTTTCAGTTTTGTTATTGATATAGTGCTTGGTTTGACTGAAGTTTGATTTCACGTAACAGGATACGATTAGAGCGTATTTAGACGCATACAATTTTACTTACACCACCAAATCGCATACTTGAATAGCGCAGTGTCATAAAAAAATATGCAGTTCAAAGTACGAAAAATTCATTCTATAGTAACAGAACAAAAATGTGAGGAATTGCATTTTTTATTGCTTTGCAGTTGCAACAAAAATGAACTTAACCTTGAATTATTAAAAAAATATATATAATTTATCAAAGGATATCATAAGTAATAATATGTTTTTTCTTTTATTGTTTATATGCTTAGCGTTATGGCCACAATCTCACCTGATATTAAGTGGTGATGTAGCCCAAGATGGTGAACTAAGCCTAGTGGAGGGACTGGCTCTCAAGTGCAACTGCCGGAACACATCTATAGGTATTTGACGGCAGATTTTCAACTTGAGGGTGGTGGCTAACCGGACGGGCATTAGAAAAGCCCTACCACCTTTACCACCATTAGCGCTCCAAAAGTGGCACGCTCTTTACGTGCCTGTAGGCGCACTTAAACCTGAGTACTCGGGACTTCGCATGGAACTAAAAAATATTTAATACTAGCAGCTGCCCGCGACTCCCTTCGTAGTAATATCAATTTTTTTAATTTTACATACAAAGTTTTTCCTTCTTTACGCATGTTCTATAAATTTTTTGCGAGAACAAATAACCTATCACCGACTTCAGGGTCCCATCTATCTTTATACGATAGGATCTATCGATTCAAGGGATTACGCGTGGAAGTGTAACGAGCAAAATCACTTTCATGTTTAAAATATTACTAAGGAAGTAAGGATAATAATTTTACCCTGTCTTTCTAATTGATGGTAGCGTGATGTTAAATAGCCCAAGGCCTTCCTCAATGATTGCTCTATCAATATTTTTTAAAATCTACCTGGTAGTTCCTAAGATTAGCGCGTTCAAATAAACAAACTTTTTTGCTTTATAATATTAATATAGATTAGATTCCCGAACGCGACAGTTGGCGATGTCGTCTAGTTATTAGCTACTAAGAGAGGGAATTGCATCAATCCATCAAGTACTCCCTGACCTTCCTATTAACTTGAATTTGCCATAGATATTCACGACGTAAGTATCGACTAAGAACGAATTTTATCACCATGACCGGTATAGTTGAGGGCATCACGTAGTCAGTGGTGTAACCATAGGGTGGCAGAGTTGGCAAAATGCCCCGGGTCTCAGAACTCGCGAACTCAGAAGTAACCTAACATTTAACAAAATTAAGTAAAAATTACAAATACTTTAAGTTAAACATAACTGATGATCATATACCAATTCGAATAGATTATTAAGATTTAAACGTTAATAAGAAAAGGACCAATTTTAGAACGCACCCATACAGATATTCTACCTATTGGACGTTCTATGGCCCAATTTTTAAACTTGGATGATGCTATTGGTACTTTTGCGGAAGAGAAATCTCAGAGAATAGAGTTTTATTCAGAAATATCTTGTTAAAATTAAATTATTATTTCATTATACGTATGTAATACCTACGCATTTGATTTTTTAACCACTTTAGGAATTTATCAAAATTAATTTACAATGTGACGCGTTTTACTGGGGCCCATCCAATGAATTTGCCACAGGCATCAGACGATATAGTTACTCCACTGTATCTAGTGAGTCATAATCCAAATCATGTTCGTATATAATATCATCGTAA
The DNA here is from genome assembly GCA_039707435.1 of Actias luna. Taxonomy (NCBI): domain Eukaryota; kingdom Metazoa; phylum Arthropoda; class Insecta; order Lepidoptera; family Saturniidae; genus Actias; species Actias luna. The sequence continues at coordinate 16,454,657 of JAZHAC010000001.1, read as the reverse complement.
TATAATAATCTGTTACAAATACCTTCATCATTTACCTATAGATTGGTTCTTACAGAAACCGTTGTAGATTAACGTAAACATAGGCTCACGTCTGGCTCATTATTTACAAAACCGTGTCTGAAGTATTTCGATCAGTATTTACAATTTCGAGTTAGGTAAAACAGATGCTTGAATCCGGGTACGAACTCTCTATTTCGTCTAGAATTTATTGCTGTGACTCTCAGTACGGGATGATGTTTGTTATAATTATAATTTTATATTATATTGATATCATAAAGCGGAAAAGTTAATTTGTTTGTTTGAATGCCTACTTGAAGAACTACCAGTTGGATTTCAAAAATTATTTATGTATTTGATAGAGCAATCATTGAAGGAGGCTTTAGGCTACTTAATATCACGCTACCACAAATAGGAGCAAAGTTGCGATAAAAAAGTAACATAAACAGGCAAAAATTATTAAATAAAAATTTTAGATCCATCCGGAACGAAGTCGTGGACACGGTTAGTATATATACCATATATACATCATTAGTAATTGGCTCGGCAGACGTTGCTCCGCCACTTTCTGTAGCTAGTAACTCAACCCCAGCGCCACCTATCATATTATGCGGTAGCTACTAACCACCGTCTCGATAAAAAGAGTACATTACGTAAATTTTACTTCTATCAGTCGACTCATTTAGAAGTTACACGATCACGAACAGACGTACAAAAGATGTTTATATGTAAAGACATTTTTATGCAAATTATCAGTAGTATTGTTTTTAGGGTTCCGAAACTCATAAGGAGAAGTCGTTCAACAAATCCTTATAGGATCACATTTATTTATTTATTTGTTCGGGTCAACAACACAGTTTACATCGACAAATTAATATATAAAAGTTACACAGTTCAATATTTTCTTAACAGGTGACAACGACATGCTATTTAATTACTATAATATAACAAATGTAATAATTATGATGTTAACAATATCAATAAATACAAATTATAAGAAGGTTCTAAAACAGTTTTATAAAATATTGTGCATAAAATCCTTTGCATCTCGAGCTTCTTGTTAAGTCGAAAATTCCTTAGATTAACTCGAAACTTTTAGCAAGTCCCTTCCACTGTATATAATAACAAGTACGTACGTCAACTTAACTCAAAACATAACAGCCTTCGGGGAGGTCTGTAATTCAGTAGCGAAGTACAATGTCATAACATTTAAAATGTTTGCATTCTATTCTGAGAAGTACGTGAGCCACTAAAGGCATTCGACACGATAATATCGTAAAAATGATCTGGTTTCTTATGTGCTGATAAAAATGTAGGTAAGTATGTATAAAATAAATTTTGTAAAATATAAAAAGTTTCATTTAATAATGCTACAAAAATGGCTTCGGTATTCATTTCATTTATTTGAGACAAAGCAAATACCAAAGGGTATTTTGGATGTTCACAAATATTTTGGACAAAAATATTATGAGGAAACCGCAACGCTTCGGAAATACTAAATAGATATATAATAATGGAGCGTGGTATCGTCATAGCTTATTTGATTACATCGCGAATAGTTGGAAACTCTTAGTAGTTATAAGGTTTTTTATTTTATTATGAAAACACAGCTTATTTTATATTTTTTAACTTTATATTTTTCTCTACTTATCATAGGGAAGTGAAATTGCCTCTTATATAGAATTTAAACCATCAAGTACTGAGCTGATAGTATTTGAAACAAGAGTCTTTGTATTTTATAGTACTCAAAGTCGTTAAAATGCCATTGATTCAATTGATAATCAATTTTGTGAATAGTTTTGAAAGATGGATTTCTTCAGTAGTGAGACACAGAAGTTAATCTACACATATTGTATAATGTGTATACGTCACATCCTCACATCTATCTAGCTAACTGAACGAGATAAACTAAAAAACCATGAAACGGATTTTCATACGGTTCGCACCAATGGATGAAGTAGTTCATTAGGAAACTTCAGTCATATAATTTATTTAGTTTTTTGTAAATTGTCTGAAGTATGACGACGATTGTTGATGTAGTCAGAAATAATCATATTATTACTATACAACGTTATTGGCGTGCGTCACCAAAACCAATAGATTTACATGAAAACAATATATTACGGAATTGTTCCGTTTAAAAGATCTATTAAAATGTAGCAACTCTATATGACTATCTTCTATAATTACCCGCGCGAAGCCGGAGCGGATTGTTAGTCTATGTTAATATTATAAAACGGAAAAGTTTGTTTGTTTGAACACATCTTGTAAACTACCAGTGGGCTATAATAAATGTTTTTGTATTTTTCGAGCAATCATTGAGGAAGGCTTTAGACTATTTAATATCACGCTAACACCAATAGGAGCAAAGCTGTATTGGAAAAAGCTATATTGAATAATTTTAAGTACACGCGAATAAAGCCGCGGCCGCAGCTAGTACAATACGAAGGTAAATAAATGTGGAAATCGCATTCGCTGAACTCAAAAAGAGATAATAATAATCTGGTTGAATGTTGATATCGCCCGAGCTTAACAACGTTTTCTTGGTAGTGTGATTAATATGTGAGTATAGAACACAGACCAGTCATACTAACAAACATGAATTATCCAACACTCGCTACTTGTAAAGTATATGCGCATATGTTCTAATAAAATGCGAGTCTGTTAATATTTATCGAATAAAAGCATTAAATTCAAAAGTTTCTGAGAATTATTAGGGACCATACAATCATGACGTAACCACCAAAGAGCTTTTATTAACTTAGTTTTGATGACATGATGGTCCTGATGGCGATTACGTTAACAATACTAATTTATTTACTTTCTGATTCTTCAGAAAAAAAGAACAGAATGGTATAAGCCTACTTGTCCGTGATCCAAAACGAAATGCGTGTTCACAGATTCCTTAAAATGTTAGTTGTTGCTTACTCGGTTCTTATGGTATATTAAAAAAAGTATATATATATATGTATACTAATGTTTACGTAATCAAAGGTAGGGGGAGGAGAATGAAAATCTATGAAAAATTCTACTTATCTAGAACTTCGACGATCCTTTATACTAAATTAAACAACTTTTTTTGTTTTCATGTAGTAGAATGGTAAACAAATGGCACCATACGTGATGGTAATCTTAGTATAATTCAAAAACGATCAGCGATAGATAAGCCATTTTGTTTTTTTTTTTATTATTGTTAAGGTTTACCGTTATGGCCGTAATCTCACCTGATCTTAAGTGACGATACGGCCCAAGTTGGTACACAGGATAAACCTGGATTTCTTCAGTAAATTAATCATAATAACATTTATTATCCGTTCAAATAGTGTTGCGACTTAAAAGAAAATAACATAATCGAGAAAAAGGCGTTTACAATTGATGCTATTCTTATGTTTTATTTTTTGTGATATTGCTTTAATATATAATATAACCTTGCTTTTACAACATACATTTTTGTATCCTGAAAATCTAACAGTACAATATAAATGATTTGAATATTTTTGCAATTGTCACATTATAAGCGGAAATGGGACATCGAAATCACCAAAAAGAGCACATATCAGATAAATATTATAAAGAGGAAAAGTTTGTTTGTTTGAACTCACTAATCTTAGGGCCTACCAGTCGAATTTCAATAATTATTTATGCATTTGATAGAGCAATGATTGAACAAGGTATTAGCTATTTAACATCACGCTACCATCAATAGAAGACAAGCTGTATTGATAAAAGTCACAAAAACGGGTAAAAAATATTAAATAATTTTAGTTACATGCGAACGAAATTGGGTACATAGCAATACGTTTATATAGATGTTTTTAATGAGATCCTTACCAGTTCTGGTGCAGTCTGGTCGGCCGCTCCTTACTCCTGTGTCTGGTAGGGGCTTGCCGTCGGGTGTGACGCACCAGCAGCCGGCGGCGGTGGTACCAGCGGCTCCGCATTGTACCGCGGCGTATGTGCCATCAGCACGGCAATGTGGGATATAAGGTGGACGTGGAACGCGTTGGGCTGACTGAGCGCTTAACGCGTATCGTAGAGCAACCAAGCAGGAAGACTGGTTTTCTAAATAGAAAAACATATATTCTCCGTTTAGTGCTTTTCTAACTTAATATGATATTGATATTTAACGAATAAAATATTGTTAGAAGGGTTGTTAATCGAGAGTTGTTAATAACTCCGAGTATTAAAAATCCGCTGGCAAATGGGGGCATTCTAAGTGAGGAACTCGAGACGATATCGTCGAAGGACCTTACGAGCTATAGTTTTCTTGGAAACATGCATATTTAGATATCATCGTGTTATTATTATTATTGATCTGATTATTACTTAAAGTACTTCGTTTTTGATTTCTAAAAATAGTTATTTTCAGATTTTTAGAAATAATTAACATTTATCTTTAAGCTGTTATCAAGGTTACTTAATTAACTATTTTTCCTCCCAAACTTTTTATTTATTAAGTCTATAATATAGTTTTGTGAATAAAATAGTAGGTAATTAAAGTCAACGACTGAACAAAGTTACAACCGAAGAAAGAAAATGATACCGAAGAAATTTACAATTTCATGAGTGAGAAATGGAAACCGAGACGTCTGGATTTACAGTACAGTTACTTTAAATTATAAAAACTGACTTTTCTAAAAGATATTTTTATAACTGCATGAAAATACTACGAATATTAAAAGAAAAAAAAAAGGTTTTTAATACATGTTTTTATCTCTGTTAACAAGAAACTAAAACATTATTAGAATTTGTAATATTCTACAACTAGAAAGTTTGTAATCACTAATGCATATCGGAAATATTAAATGCCTACTTGACGTTCATTTGTAAACTTATGAAATAAATACTATTTTTAAATACAGACATTCGCACAAGAATTGGCGGTGGACCGTTCCACATTGATATCATTTCCGAATTCCAGTATTACTTGATATTTTAGTATACAGATAAAGAATTTAGCCTATACAGTGAACTGGCGGCCTGCACCCGTATCGCAGAGATGGCATTAATTATCTACGTCCAGACGCTATAAAACTGCAAAAAAAAAATTGTTTTTTTTAGCTGATTTGAAAACTGTTTGCAAATTACTAAAAAATCTACTTTTGTGTACGATCGTTGACAAGCCAATATCTGAGTGTATTAAAAGTTTTTATTGGATATTTATATATTTTTGTAGCGACTACAGTTCACTTTATTGTACTTTTCTTTATATCTGTCTATGTAGGAAAGATTACCAATGTCAAGTGAGATTAGTCATACAAGCAACGAACACAAGCACCCAGCCTCAGAACAATGATTTTTCACACAAATAATCCCCGAGAACGCGCGTCGCGCGTGAGCCACGCGAGTGGTCCACGTCAGTAAAAGATTTCGTGCCAATTAAGAAATAAATAAAATGTAATGCATTTGGTTTATTTTTAATTATTCACGTAATACATCCTACAAAGGTCAAGAAGTAAAGAACAATTACACCCGTCAAAAACAGATTTGAATTTGATAATTCTGTAAAAATCTACTATTCCAAAGATAAGGCGGTCTACTCAATCAGTATAATTTGGTAAGGGGTCTATGAAACATCTTCATTCTTCTCATACAACATCGGGTCCTTCAAGAGAAACATAAAAAAGCATTTACGCAGGCCGGCATGACAGTAGCGATTGGCGATGGATTGTCGTTCTTTCGATGGTCGCTGCTGTTTTTGGACTGTGCTGTACTTACCATCAGGTACGGTGCAGTCTCTTTGCCGAGCTAACATAAAAAAAAAGATTGGGAAACAATGGTTTAGACTAACCGTGCGATCCATATAATATTTAGAGACACAACTGTCTTTTTATACGAAAATTATATTTAATTAGGAAAAGTGTAAGAAGAATAAATGATGTAGTAACAGTAATAAACAAATTAATTCTGTCATAAAGATAGGGGAACACGAATTATTGTGTTTCGTAATGATTTTCTAAGGCTAATCTCTATCGACCGAATTCTATTCCATATAGCTTTGTATATTGAGTTTGTTTTAGTTATGTTGTCAAAAAAATTATTAAATGTGGAAACGTTTTATTTCATTAATTGATAAGATAGCTTTTCTAAATACGTAGAGAGTATTTTTTTAAATAAATTGAAGATAGTTTTATTTATTAAAATTATGTATTATACTGTTTTGGTGTTTTATCAGTTTATATCTGATTTTGTTGATTTCTACTAAATATACTTATATAAACTTATGAATGATGTAAGTTCTAATCCCTGCAATGAACCTGAGCTTTCGGGGAATATGAACATCGTGATGAAACCATAATATAGTGATAGATCATTTTCTAATATTCACATTACTAGCTACCACTGTAATGTTGAAAATCTACTGACAGATATCTATAGAGGTGTTTGGGTAGCAACACCTGAAAGCCAGTCTCTCCACTAGGTTTAGCGTGTCCACAGCAATCTTGGGCCACATCGTCACTCAATATTAGGATTGTTTCTGGTCAAAACGCTAAGCCTATGAAGTATAATACCAAGGTATATTATCTATTTTAATATTATAAATAATAAACGTTTGTTTGTTTGACCGCGCTAATCTCAAGCAACAACTAATCGGATTTCAAATATTCTTTTTGTATTTGATAGAGCAATCATTTAGAAACGCTTTCACTTATTTAACATCACACTACCACCAATAGGAATAAAGTTGTATTGAAAAAAGTTACAAAATCAGGCAATAATTATTAAATATTTTTAGTTTCATGCGAACTATGTCGCAGACATAGCTAGTAAAGTATAAACAATATCTTACCAGCACAGGGGCCTTTCTTGGCGACGTTAACCGATTCACCCTCACACTGAGCCTTCATGAGATGACATCGCGAGCTGTATGTCCGGCCATCTGTGCCACAGACTGCTCGCCGAACGTTCACAGCGTTCGATTCGCATGCCGCTACGCGAGCCGAACATGTTTCGTTGACGTTGGCCTGAACAAAAAAAATCTGTGAACGTTTCCAAATTGAGATATTTCATAAGTATATTTAATGTATTCCGTAGGAGAACAGACTGTTAAAAGTTATCTAAAACAAAACTCGAACATAGGAATCCGTTAAAATAAAATCCATAATATTAATATAAAGTAAAGAATATAAGACTGTATAGAAACTATATATAAACATAAATTATACGTTTTATATGTACCTAAAAACCAGCAACCCAGTCTAAGTTAACGCGAACTTAAAGTAACTTTTATAATTCCAACGCATGACTGGAATTTACTTATTAAGCACGATGGTCAACGTGAAGAACGTTGCGAAGAAAACGTAACGTTGGTATTGATTACACACACTCCTCAAAAAAATCCCGTAACGGAAACCTTACATGAAAATTCGATTCTTGTAGACTTAAGGAGTAAGCAATATATCATTCTTAATATTTAAGTCCTTTATGAAAGTAAAAAATAACCAAAATAAATTAATAAAAGATGATACCTTGTTAAAAAGTTATTATAGAAATACTTTTAAAAAATACAAGAAAGAACCCATAAAAAATTTGACGTTCGTCTACATTTATTTCCAAGATAACCCAAAACCATTTCTATTTTACGGGTCTAAATAAGAATAAATTCACACGTGAATGTGATGTTGAAACTACAATTCGACAAGCGGAAGTTGTTCTCAACGAATGTAAGATTAAAACACCATTTATTATAACATCGTCTCTTTGCTATTATTAATACAGTAACGTGTTTTACACGTAGTCCCGTGAGGTGGGAAGTTCATTACCATAATTTCTTATCAGGGAGCATGTCGTGTCCATATCTTGCGGACGGCGACTAATTACGACATGTGAAGATCCGTTACTTTTTAAATCTGGGCCCTAAGAGACAAGACAAACTATAATGTCGCAATAATCGTTGTGACAAACTGGTCACACCATATTTTAGACTCAGGAATATCAGTAATCAGTAACAGTTTATTTGCAGCACCATATCAAGCAGGTTTTGATGTCAAAAGGCTATTATGTGGTGGATGTGGTGATATGTGAATGATAGTGATGTTTGCAATTAACACCCCTATCTATGCATCCGCTAATAACTATTGTAAATGTACACATTAAACATTTATTTAGCTAACAAAAGATATAAACAGATAGAGTTTATTGCCGGTTCTTCTCTGGGTAAATTCCGAACCGGTGGTGGTATGACGTTCATAAACGAATTGTTATTTGGCCTAAATTGAATATAGATATTGATTCGATTTGATTTAAATCTAATATTAAAACTATAACTAGTGCTGGCGACTCCATTTGCGTAAATTTAAATTATGTTTTATATTAAGAACTATTTTTGAACTTTCTGGACATAGTTTTATTATGTTACAGATTTTTTTATACATCGACTGAAGTTTAATATAATATTTACAAAGAACTATAGTAAGGTGATTTCGGGCAGCAAGAAAATAGCACCAGTGGTAGAGAAGTTGAGAAGTAATAGAGTAGCGTAATATGAGCAAGATTTGAGAAGCGATGAAAGTCGTATTACTATAAGAATGTTAAGTATGAAGGTCGATGGATGTAGGCGAAGAGGAAAACTGAAGAATATAAGGACTGTGTAACTGTGTGAGAAATTATATGTGTATTAAAATCGTCAATACTAAGATGATAGACTTGACTGGAATAAAAAACATGTTGTGTCGACCCTACCTAGTTGGGATGAAGTTTATGCAAAAGAAACCTATCATAATTATGTATTAAAAATGTATCTTTTATCCACTCTCTTGGAAGAACTATTTCTTTTATAACCAAATATGTACTCTATGATATTAGTTATCAGCGTATCAAATTTCATACAAATTCTATTAGTAATTTCAGAGTGATACGCGTACATAGTGACCGCTAGATAAACAAAAAGTTTGAACAATTCTTGGCCCTTACATAGATAATAACAAAGTACAGTCGGATTACAATTATTTGTATGAGTTTTATGCACACTTACAATTTCGTGGTATTTATGGAATAAGCTATTAGAATATATATTCAATGGTATTCGTGACCCAATATGTGTGATTTAATTAGACCATATTTAAAACAATAATGCAGTAACTATCGGCTAGTGTAAATGCAGAACTGCTTCCTGAACAGGTAGTTTAAGGTGCCTTGTGATGACTTGCCTTCGTGAAAGTACTGTGATATGATACATCAACATTCTCGCTCACAATATCGTTCCATCACTTAAATTAGAAGATATTTTTAAATTATATTTATGTATATATGTAGCAGCCGCCACCCATCCGTTATGCTGTGCATACAAAAGTGAATCGAAATGAAATGATAATGAATCCAAAAATTATATCTTTTCCTCTTCGTATGATCATAGTCTCATCCCTATGTCCAGTAGTTTTGAAGTCATTGAGCGAATGTATTTTCCTTATGCAGTGGAATTTCTACAACTCGAATGTCAAGGAAAATGCTAAAAGTTTTGAGCTATTGTGTTTTCGACTGGACAAGAAGCTCGAGATGCGTATTTAATTGCTGAAATTTCGACTTAGAACGGAACGATTTTTAAGGCATATTTTCCGAGTTGTATTATATCCAGACGTCACATATTTTTTACTGTTAAAATGCTACATTTTTACGTTATAACTACGACTTACGGCGTTTGCTTTTTGATATTTAACTTATAGACTATAAATAAGCAGTAGCAATACCTCGCAGGGAAATAACATTTTGTTCGAGTTACAAAGTGTAAATAATTCGAGATACCGCATTTAGGGGTTCAGCGGAAAGGAATTGCATTATTTTCGACTTACTGAGGATTAGGACGTAACCAGATTCTAGTTATAGAGATTCCACTATAAGACGGATACAAATAAAATACCACTGACTCAATGACTCACACGATATCTCAAATCTATACAACCGATTGGCTTAAAATTTATCATGTTGCGCTATTCGCGATGTAAACTCTCATTGAGAACGGATTTTACGATTACGCGTGATTGATGGCCAAAACGCGGACTAAGTCTAGGGCACCAGCTAGAAATAATATAAATGCGAATCTGACTTTGTTTGTTACGTGTTCAAAACTTAAGTACACAACCGACGGTCATGAAATTTTTCATACACGTTGTCAAGGATACAGAACGGGACATAGGGTACCTTGCATCCGGAAACAGCACAGTTTACATTGGCTAGAAGAATAACTTTGAGAATAACAAAATTTCCATTACCGCGAGTGAAGCCGTTAACAAAAGCATAAATAACTGCATTATTTATCTGCATAAATAAAAATAAATTTGTTTCTTATGTTAATAATCATTTACGCATGCCTTTCCTAAACCAATTCATACGACTGTGAACATTTAGAGAGATGTTATGCGTTGGCTTGCCCCACGCAGATTTAAAAGTTTTATTTTTATATTTGCGAAATTACAAAGTATGATGGGTAAAGTTAGTTCATATTATTAAAAGCGATGATAGCTCAGTGGTTGTGTGTACGGACGCGCGTCAAGGGACGTGGAAAATTTGAAATCTGCCACTGCCTATATGTGTGTTCCGACAGCTGAATTTGAGAGCTAGTTCCTCCAATAGGCCTAGCGTGTCCACCATCTTGGGCTACATCCCCACTGAACATCTATAATTTTAAATTTTTAATAAGCATCATTCAAGGGATTTAACATTTCTGATACCATTTTTACTACTATATTTCTATACCTGTTATTGGTTATGGTGACGAAGAATCATATCATGCTTTTTCTCAGAATGTATAGGCTATGAAAACGGTGTATGGCAAGACTCAGGTGACAAGAACTAGGGGAAGCTGTCCCTAGTCTTCTGATAGACATCCTTTTTCTATACCTTGTACTTGAAGTTATTAAAGTTGTTGTAATAAAGTGTGTTTGGGAATCGTTGGTCGGTCGATTTTAACTTAACTGATCTCTAAATGAAAATGCATCTTGTAATTATTGCTGTATTATATTTACTTATCAATTTATGAACCAGTATACATGATTTGATGTTAGCGGCCGAGAAAAGATTCATCACTACTCAGTGGGACCTGTTGCAATGTAAACTAGGAACACGTTCTATTTTCCGAATTCTAACGGCATTTATTCCTTTTTATATTTAAGGAACAATAAAAGAGCTTACAATATTCAAAATAGAGGCGGTCAAGACGGCCCAAGTGTTACCCAATAAATCCGAACCGAAGACTATCCTGTCCCTCACAAATTTTAAGTAGAATTTCCACAGAGAGATGTTTCAGTACTAAATAAATACCCAATTAGGTTTACTGTAATGATTCAGTATCGTAATAGTGGTCGATATATATCGACCAAATTAACCGCACATTGCATAGACATTTCATATATTCTTGATCCATACGGATATTTAGCGTTTTAGTACAAAATTAATCATTCGGTCAGTTTTATTACGCGTACTTACTGCGGAATCGTAAACTTATTTTCGAACATTTCCATGCAATGTGCGGTATTCGTAACAAATATTACTGACTAATTGTGGCCGTACCTACTTTCGCGTAAATTTTTAAGCATTAATCCTAGAAACTACCACTCGATTTAAAAATATATTTATATATTGCGATAGAAGAATCATTGGGGAAGGCTTTATGCTATTTAACATCGTGCAACCAACAATAGGAGCAGAAGCTGTATTCAAAAAATATTTACAACGACATGCAAAAGATATTATATGTTTAGTTCACGCGAACGAAGTTGCGGGCAAAGCTGGTTTTAATATGAAAAGAGTACTATGTAACTTATGTATGACTTAAGTGTTATACAGTCCACTGTGGTCAGTAAAAATATATATAATTACTAAATTGTCGAATAAAGACTGGTATTTAAGTCAATATTTCAAAGTTATACCTAAAGACTAATAGCATTAGGTCGAAATTTAACTTAGTTACCTAATCTAATTAAATTTTGTTATTAGCTATGCTTCATTCGCGTTAACTTGAATTATGTTCCGCATCATTTATGCAACTGTTTTTCAAACTCATGGACATTGTATTATTGTGTTAAATATAACTATTACTATCACACACTTTTTGTTTACTTATCGAAGGTCAATTATATTATCGTAAAGTACAAATAACTTCATTTCAAAATGATTTTTACTTATATGCCCCTATTCCAGAAGAACCTTTTCATTTTATGGGTAAAAAAACATCATATTTATTAAGTCACTTATGATGGGGAGGGGATACTGCTTACTGTGACACAATGTGACATGGAGGCCGGGGTAGTCCAAGAAACTGTGACGTTCGCAACTCATAAAACCATTATTTTTTTATTTTACATATTATTACAAATATTTATTAATATATTAAAGTTTTATTATTGCAAACAATATATATTTTAAAATACTGAATTTGTTTATTGCTACTTATTGCCATATATAAATTTTCGGGAGGGTGGGGGCGGTCATCATATACGTAATATTGATGGCGGATAAGTTATCACCGCGTCAAAGTTCAGTAATAGCCCACCAGTAGTCTCGGAGTGTAAGACTAATTTTTTTATAAAAAAAATATATTATATTTAAAAATGCAAAATTAAGTACCAAATTTTAATTTTAAATCTTATTTGGTTGGACTATCTACCACTATAAGCGGAAGTTCTGTATTTCGATACACTCTGTTGTAGTAATTATATCTCAAGTGTTATAACTTTAAAATATTACAATATAAACATCGCTAAAACCAATATCCAATATATAAATACAATGTATAAGAAATACTACTGACTGACTTAGAACAGTATCTTCAACTCTGCAGACCTATTGGCTTGAAGTTTGGCATGGATATTCTTTTCACAATCTGTTATTTATACTTTATAAGTTTAACGTTAAGGCCTTAATCTCACCTGGTATTTGGCGGCAAGTTTTAAACTTGAGGATGATAGCTAGCAAGGTGGGCATTAGAAAAACCATAGTAAGTAAATCTAGTCAAAGTATAGTGGATACTATGGTTTCATCAGGATGTTTTCCTTCACCAAAAATTCAGGATCATTGCAGGGACTTCCAGTGACGCGGCGTCCTTACACACTACAAAATGTGCTATCATCGCTTTAAAACATCAACTAAGAACATTATGAGCAGTTGGCTGGAAAAACGTGAAAAAAATCGGGAGCACCATTTAGTACAATATATATTTAAATTAACAAAACAAATACACCCAAATATATTACATTTTCTTTTACGGTATATCAACTATCTTGGTTCGGATATTTCGTTATTTTTCTCGGTTATTTCGGATAAATCTGACTTTTCACTTTTTTACCCTACTAGATTTCTCTTACATGCTTAAAGAAATTTCTTCACTGCAAGAACATAAACAAAAGCTCTCACAATAGTCGACACTATTCACCGCAAAAACTATATCTTATAGAAAAAAAATAACGGTTATATTTAGGTACTTTTTATAGTACGTCGTTTACGTACGTTTATGTCTATAACTTAATGCGCCTTAAGTAATAAATGTAAGTTGCATATCTAGACATTAGTCTCGAGAGAAAGGCATTATCCTTGGCCTTTGTACGCCTATAAAAATGAATGAAGATATTATTTATTCCTTTAAAGAATATTGTTATACATACAAGCGTATGTAGCGTATGCATATATTGAGACGTGTTGTGTCTCGTTACAGTCATTATTATAACTTTACATACTGACTTTTTAAAGAACTCATTGTATATTTATTTTATGTGAACGCTCAAAAGCGCGGCTGTAGAGGTGATTTTTGGAACGGAACATTAGCAGCTGCCGTCGACATGCAAGCCTTTGCCTTGTAATCCGACCAACTTACGTCACGGGGTATGAACAACAACAAATCAAATCCTGACTCTGAAAAATCGTGTCCCGACTTTACCACTCAATTACCTTAAAGCGGAATAAAGTTATTAGTTTATAAATAATAAATAAAGCGGAAAATTTATACACTACCAGTCAGTCAGATTTCAAAAAATATTTTTATATTTGATGGAGCCATAATTGAGGAAGCATTTAGGCTATTTAACATCACGCTACCACATACAGAAGCAAAGCTGTATTGAAAAAGGTTAAAAAGATGTTAAATAATTTTTAGTCCCACGTTAACGAAGTCACAGGCATAGCTAGTTGTTTATATATACTATGGTGACTTGGGCAAACACCGGTTTTTCTTCGTGTCTGATGGTCGTCTAGCGATTCAGTCGATTGAGAGGATTATGTGGGACTCGCTCCGTGATTTGGCGCTGGGAATACCCACTAAAACACAACGGTCATCTGACCTCAAACCTCGACCTCTCCAGGCCTGATACTAAGCTGAGGCCCGTCCGGGTAGCTTGGCGAGCTGCCCTCTTAAGGGCCGAACTGATGAAATAAGACACGGGTGATATATAAATTACACCCTAAATAACATCTTACTTTAAAAATAATAATTTACGCCCGCGTTTCCTATGAACAAGAACAAAAATTCATACCCTGTTTAGGTATACCGTTTACTGATTTAATTTACGAAATTAAGGTGTTTACGAAATGGTTCGTAATGAAAATATTTTATAACACGCTGTGTCAAGTTAAGTATTCGTTCATATTACAATTCCGCCAATACTGTAATTAAATCACAACGTTCTATACCTAGCTATACAGGTTTTAGTTTTTTTATGAACAACAATAAATTAATTGTACCTCGGGCATTATAAAAGTTATCCTGTTTCGTTTATCATGCAGATTATTTGGTCGAAGATAACTAAGTTAATATAATGAGTATTTTAAATCAGCCAGTACTTTATCACTAAATATTATACAGCAAATAACAAAGTCCTCCGTGTCGTGTCTTTCTGCGTATGACGGTAGCCATTAGAAGAAGTGCGACAGCTGTCCCTGTTATCTGTAACACGCAAGTCTGCAGTGTCACCGTGGTGCTTTTTAGTGAATAGTGTACATGCCATTACAAAAATTCCTACAACCACGGTATAGTTTCACTACGATGTTTTCTTTCACCGAATGTCCAAGGTCATTGTAGGTGAATTCGATGTACGGATCCCGTAGATTTCTTTATCAACTGTTTTTCTCTGCTCAGGTTTTATAAATATCTTTCAACCAAGTAATATGTAGAAGTTACGAGAATAAACATGATAAAGTAAGTTTGTTTCTTTGCTACACTTTCACGCCTAAACCACTGAATAGATTATAATGAATTTTGGTAAAGAGATATATGGGAACATGGAGACAGTGTTAAGTTACTTTTCCTCGTGAAAACCTTATTATAAATGGGGTAAAAAGAGGGATAAAGTTTTTATGAAACTTTTATTACGTCATCCGATATGTTTGACAAAATCAATATAACCTTGAGCGAAGCAGCACGTTAAATCTAGTGAAAATTCCAAAAATATGTTTCCCTGGAATAGTCTGTGAAGAAAACGTTAAATGTGACTAATATAAAAATTCCATCGACTATGCTTTACAGATTTCGTCATAACAATGAAATATAATATTCCTTTAGGCATCCACGTGGGTAAGCCCTTTTTGTTTATTAACGTGATATTCGACATCCTATTCTTTATGGACTTCCTCATCGTAACGCGTTAACGCATTACCTGGGATCAGACCTTGGCATGTGACGTGTGGCCAGACTCATTGGGTGATAAGAAACCGAAACTACCAACTTAAACCATTACGACACTTCAAACTCCTGTGTTGCGAGAGACCAGGGGGAGCGAGTGGCGGATTTAGGCTCAGGCCTGGGCCTGAGGCGGCAAATTTATAGGGGCGCCAAAATTTTCGAGGCAGCGAAGTTCGATTTTGTTTTTTAATGTTTTTTAATATATTATATTATTAAACAGTAGAACCTCAGTAAGTCGAACTACAAGGGGAGACGCAAATAAATTGAGTTATAGAGTTTTCGACTTGAACATGCAAGGAAATATTCGACTTGAAGAGGTTAAGATTCATCGGAGCGGTATAACAAACAAAATTTCAAGTAATAAATATTTAATAAAATTAGTAATTCTATTTATTGTATACGCTTGCATTGTTTTCTAAGAAACAATGATGCACATCTTCGGTGAATTCATAAAGACGGTAAATTATTTTTTTCTTCGAGGTATAGAGGTAATTAGGTTCAAACGACCGAGTTGTAAAGGTTGTAAAATCAAAATGTTCGAGATATAGAAATCTAATTTATTTTTTCGTGGTTAGAACGGATAATATATGTCGAAATGGCTTGTGCTTTGAACGTTTTCTACTTATCGAGGTTCAACTTAAAGAGGCGCTTACTGTACATTTTAACTTAGTGCACTTTTTATTTCATATATGCATGTACATTAAATATGGGTAATCACAAACACTTACGTGTGAACTGTATTCTTATAAAACGATTACATACAAGTTTTAGCCTTTAATGGCTCAAGATAAGCAAGCCTAAGATGCTAACTTATGATAACTTAAAAAAACGGTGGCTGCTTAAAACTAGACTAGAAATGAAACATGATATCTCACTCGCTCCCTTAGCCGCTTTCAACCGACTTTACCGGAACAGGCATCACATATAAAGCCCACAACAGACGGAGTTATAATAAACATTAACATAGTAAGCTGTATATTACATTATAGCAAGCTGCCACAGACACCGTCTATGCTGTAATATATATTATTGCACTCATTAGCTTTGCGACCGTCGTTGCATGAGCACGTTTTTGTGCTACATTCCTAATCAAGGCTGTTCTAATTTTAGATATCGTATAATAGATTTGACTATTTATGCTCACAGCGCACACAAATGACACGTGGAATATATCAAAATATACGTTAATATGTATACCAAAATATGTCGTGCTCGCGGGCACTCGCCGATTACTATAGAAAATATACCGTAAAATACCTTACTACAATTTATATTAATATATATTAAAGCCCCGTTTGTTGTGGGCTTAAAACTTACGAATCAGAATTTCAAATTCCTCCTGTAAGAAGTTTCACTTCAAACTCTAAACAAATTAATTACATTACTGATTAATACATAGCTGTATCTCATTACCATTAACTCATCACCAAACTTTACCTATACACCCGATTTACTTGATATTTGGCATGAATATTCTCTCCACGGCCTAGTTCTCCAAAAATACAATTTACGATCACGAAACGGTTTAAGCGAAAGCAGCGTACAAAGTCGCGAACATTGGCTAGTAAAATATAAAGATGTACCTAATAGACTGACTCAAGCAAGAAAGTTTTATAAGTATATATATAAAGTATATAAAGTATCTTACGATTTATATAAGTAAAATTAATAAACAACATACAATACCACGAGTATGCAACAATAACTTATGATTAGTGGGATAAATTAGGGTTTACGTGAGCTCTTTCAAAGATATGGAATACTAGCTATGCCCCGTCTTCATTCGCATGGAACTAAAAATTAAATAATTATTTTTGCCGGTTTTTGTAACGTTTTTCAATACAGCTTTGCTTCTATTGGCGGTAGCATGATCTTAAATAGCTTGAATACTTTCTCGGTGATTTCTTTATCAAAAACAAATTAGCACGTTCAAACAAACTGTTTCGCTTTATAATATTAAGTATAGTTGGAACAGTCAGTAAAAGTTTTATTTTGCAAAATCCACCCTTAAACTATATCCAAATAAAACTAGTATGTTTTACAAATATCACTTAAATACAAAATGTATAATATTAAAATATACGTCGTAATTTATTCAACACCATAATAATAAATTGACTGATCCGCGGAATCTTTATACCTTATTCAAGGAGCCCACTGTAGGAGTTACTAGTTTAGGTAATAATTATATCATTAGCTATTCCATCAATACCAAGTGGACAATTAAGTAAGCTTAAGTATGATTTTTAATTTAAATTATAGATTG
Source organism: Actias luna (assembly GCA_039707435.1). NCBI lineage: Eukaryota > Metazoa > Arthropoda > Insecta > Lepidoptera > Saturniidae > Actias > Actias luna. The sequence continues at coordinate 16,436,790 of JAZHAC010000001.1, read as the reverse complement.
GTTGCCCGTTGAGTAAGTATTACGAAAAAATTCACCGGTGAACCATATTCAATGATATAGTTATACGTAAATGGTTATAGACCGGTTATATGTAGAAGAGACAATCAAGGTCTGAGGTAGACACCACGTTTAAGGGGCAATTTATTAATTACGTAAGAGTCTCGAGGGAGAGGCTATTCTCAAAATCTTTACATACCCATAAACATCTCTATATAGGTAGTTGTATATATGAAGCGATGATAGCTCAGTTGGTATTATATACGGTCGTCATGTCAATGGGCATGAGACCGAATGCCTGCATTGAGCCTGAGCTTTCTGCGAAGGAAAACATTGTGATGAAACCGTAGCATGGTGTAGGGTTTTTAATGCCAACATTATTAGTTACCACTCTTATTTCATTAACGTGGTATTTAAAAGCCGGGCAATCAAGAGCATTACTCGGCCACAGATCAAGGCAAGAGGGGCATGTGATGACTCATCGGGTGCTAATCACTCAACATTACCCACTAAAACGCACCACGGCGACACATCAAACTACTGTGTTGCCAGAGACGGGACAGTGCCCACACTTCTTCTAGTTGGTTAGCTGCAATCCTAAAGTTGATAATCTGCCGGCAAATACCTATAGGTACGTTGCAGCAGTTGTACTTAAGAGCCAAATCTCTCCACTAGGCTTAGCGTGTCCACCAACTTAATGTCAAGTGAGATTGTGAAAATAACGCTAAACATTGAATACATAAAAAATAAACGAAATTGTAGGGCCCCACTACTAGTTCATTACTAAAAACGTTAAAAATAATCGCAAATTGTGTACTTCGTTTCATTGGAGCTTAAAAAGAGAAGTTAGTGAAAGGCAATAGGGATGTACTTTGCCGTAAATATAGTTAGCGGTGGGAGAAACAGAATATTATTAGTTTTATTTTGGTATGTCTGTCTCGTAGATCAATTTGAAAGTACTGGATGAATGTTGATAGAATTTGATACAGTGATAACTAATTTTATATTATGGATTATTGATGAATATATATAGCATACTCTATATACCCTTAAAGGATACCTTAGTGGTAAGGGACAGAAGTTAAAACTTTAACACCCTTAGATCGATCATCTACAAAAATTCGCCCATATATGTATTTTCCAAGAAAAAAGGTTAAACTTATACAGAATAGCATATGTTTTAATCTTACATATTAAAAGTCTGTGTAGTAGTAACCTATTTTAATGGAAAAATATTCTATGTTACTTGAAATACGCTTTATGATTTCTTTGGTGACGTTTTACCACACGTTGTACTTTAACAGTGATGCTTGCACAAACAAACAGATGGACAGACATTTCTTAAAATGATGTAAATGTATTGTATTACTTATTCTTAATCACTTGCAATAAATTTATTCACATAAATCTGAAAACTACAGACACATTAAATTTAGATTCTTATTATATGTACCTATAGAAGCTAATTATATAATACCTGTACTTCTGAAAATATAATTTATTAAATATTTAACTAAAAAGCACACAACATTTAGTAATACTAACTATTTAAGCGAGTTCTTAATGTATTATATTCAATTTTTGTACTGTTTTTAATTTTATGCATTATTTTATGCATTTCATTGTTGCGTTTAGTTTTACTTAACGGATCTTTGTCGTCTGAAAATAAATAAATAATAATAATAATTAATTACTTTAGTGATTATTTTTTTTCAATAAATATGCCGCAGACCTCAGTTGGCAGTAGTTACGCCACGGCCTATCAAGAATTTAAAGAAATTCATAACTTATTTTCATAAATATAAATGTAAATGAAATCACGTGGATCAGCAGTTTTTCTATGTGCATTATGTAAATTATCCTTTATTCATTCATTATAATTATTGTAATTATTATTCACCATTTCAATACTGTATTTATTAAAACGTTGTTTTTTTCGGTTTCTGACACTTTATTCCTGTTATACATACAAAGGCTACGCCAACCATGCGCATATTATTGTATATCCTCTATCATTCTTTCCAATATTTAACTATGATATGTGAACAAATAATGTACGTTTACTACATTCATAAAGTACAAATAATCACAAACAAACATCGTATAGGCATTTAAGCATTTTTTTAAATTAAAGATGTTATTAGACCATGTAAGTAGAATGGATAAAGATAATATTTATAACAGTAAGTCAAGGAATATAATACGAATAACAATTAATTACTATCAGGAGCTTAAATGAAGTAATTTCCAATTTTGTTTATAGAAGTAATCGAATGTAGTGCAAATATATCCAAATCTTCTAATATAATTTTAATTTCACTGTATAACCTGGACATTTTCACAACAGGCGAAGGAAGGAAGATAGAATCGTAAGGTGATAATTCATTTGGTGCTTTTCGCGAACCTCCAGTATGTTTAGCTGGTTGAAGGCTCATAGTCCAACAAAACCCGGTGGTTTATTAGTTTCTCGGCGTGCTGCATTATTTTTGGATAGTGCTGTGGAAACAGTAGAGTGCCAACACTTTGTTGCGTGCTTTAAAAACTCTAAACAAAGCTGGGACTTAGATTTTTAGTCATCAATCAAAACATCTTCCTACAGTCTACGGCCGCAAGATCGGGAGGGGAAACATTCAAAGTGGCAAAAATTACTATAGTATGATCCGGCAGTTGCATACACATATTAGCCAGTCCCTCCACTAGGCATAGCGTGTCTACCATCTTAGGCCACATCGTCACTTAACACCATGCAAGATTGCGACGACAACGCTAAACGTATAAACTATTAAAAAATATATAGGTTTATTACCGATAACAACATGTTTAAATAAATACATATATTGATATATGTCAGAGTAATGATGTATTTTGTTCTCTTATTCTCTTATTTACAAATTAAAAAATGAGAGGTGAAAGGGCCTTATCAGTGAAATAGCCAAGACACTCTTTTCATGTAACGGTTCTGACATTATTTAGTAATGAGAGAGAGATACGAACTTCTTAGCAAACCATAGATTCACAGTGCCGGTTTCGGGTCCATCGTGTGGCAAAGAGGGAAACTCCGATCAGTTTCCGAGACCTGTGACACGGATGTAGGTTTAAACACTCACCTTCATTACTCATGTTTTTCTATCTGCCTAGACAAGCCTGGTAGAAGCCTGCTAGCGCAGCTAAAGAGGCTCGTTTTAATATAGAACTTACTGCAGTCCTAGACAGGCCAAGGTCTTTTAGAAGATTATAGAGAGATTTAGCTGGTACACCTTTCGCTCCCACTTCGACCGCGTACAAATTAACCATATAGCCATTCCTATTCACTTTATTTTGTAGCTCGTAGTATTTATTCGTTTTTATAGCGTAAGCTCAACCAGTACTATGTTTTTAGTTGTTTTATAAAGAACTTATTTCACAATGAAGCCTACGCGCAATACCGAAGAATAACAGTTTCCATGCTTAGTGTAAGTCACTTTTTTTATTATGCCTATGTCACAAATGTAAAGTGTGAATGAACTGTATAAAAACAATTAAGGAACATGAAATAAAAACTATACCCAGAACAATACTGGCGTGGCGGTTTTATTTATCTAATTTGTAATTAATTATTGACACAGTGTCAGGACCGCACCTGATGATGACCACCCCACAATCTAAAAACAACAGTAACCAAAAAGAAATCACGCCTTTGACTGTCGCAGCTGACGTACTCTCCTAAATGGCTCCCGTCAACTGATTATACAATAGATGGTCCCTATATACAACAAAATCAAAATTAAGTCACTATGAAGTCTTTAACACCTTGTCCATATGACTCCAACATAGTCTAGTGGATATAATTCCTTACGACTCCGGTCGATTACAGGTACAGTATTTAATTTCATGACGCATCGAACCTAAATCTACTGCTGCGTACAGGCATATTCGGGATCCAAGTCTAGTATATTTCAATTCCGTTATCTATGTAATTAACTACCTATTTAGATATAACACTAACATCTGGAATTCATCCAATTAAATTTAATTAACTCTAGACGTAATAAATTAATACAGATTTCGATAGTTTTCTTCTCTAACTGTAAATCAACTTTTCGTATATCTATATTAACATTATAAAACCGAAGAGACTGTTTAGTTGTTTATTTGTTTGAACGCACGAATCTTAGGAACTAAAAGTGGGATTGAAAGAAAAAATATTGTATTTGATAGAACAATCATTGAGGAAGGTTTTAAGGCTATTTAACATCACGCTAACACCAATAGGAGCATAGCCGTATCGAAAGAAGTTACAAAAGCGAGCAACAATTATTAAGTAATTTAAGTTCCACTCGAACGAAGAGGCGGGCACAGCTAGTTTTTCATTAAACGTTAGCACATACTTATTCTAATCGATACAGGCTAAATATTATTTCGATATTCATTATCGAAAAAAAAAACAATTGAAGCTGCTAAAGTAGTTGTAGAAGTTTGATAAAGATATGCAAAGACCGAGAGAATTCTTAAAATCTTCAATAACTCCATGTACAATAATATTGCAAAAAGACAAAACGGTGTTCTGTTTAAAGCAAGAATAATAAAAACTTGTTATCCGAGAACGAAATTCGTAAAGCGGTAAATTAGATCGAATTCGTGATCTGGTTTACGTATAGCTTACACTTTAGCACTTACCTGCTATGTAACACTTTGCTGATATGTGAATTATATGAATTGGTTATATAGATAGCAAATTAAACCAAAACACAATCCAACAGGATCAATAATAATTCGCCCAAAATGTGCACTGTTACGGTTTGGTGAAGTAACTTTTAACTGAAGCTCATTTTGATAAAACTTCTTAATTTCTAATTTTCTTAACACACATTATGTATAACTTATCATTATTTAAGCAAAATTAAATTATTACCATGCTTCTGGTTAATGAAATAATAAACTGATTAATATTTACCTTAACATCTGATGCGGTGGAAGCAGCGAAATAAATAACGTTGAGAAAAATTAAATTAATCACTAAAACATTGATATTCATAATGCCAATTATAAAAACTATATTAATTAAAATCAATTAATTATATATGTCCTATATATACTTATTTATAACGCTCGTCGATTGAAAAAAACAGTACGACTATCGGTAAAACAGAAAAAATATAAGTTTTTATAGTCATATTGGCATATTTGGCGTTTATGGTACAGGCTTTTGTTACAACAAATGGTGAAAGTTACAATAGGGATAGCACAGGGACGTTCGCTACGAGAGGACGCAAAGAACAAAATAAAATAAGAATAAATTTCCGATGCGCCGCTGCCGGCGCGCCACCGCAACCGCGTTGCTGCGAGCAAAAAGCGCAATGCGCTCGTAGTCGTCGCATACGCACCTACCCCGCCTACCGCTTACCTATTAGTTAAAGTTAGAGTTGCAGCTCGTCGATATATTTATCGCTATCGAAATTACAAATATTATTTTCTTTCAAAACTTCTCTAGAAGTGATAACCATCAGTTCGACGTACATTATATATATTTATTCCTATTTATTGGAACTATAAAATATCAATGAGTTATAATATATTAAAAAAATATGCTCTAAGGCTATATTTTATTTAAAAAAAGAAAGTAGTCCTCTTTTTATTTGTGAATTTAATGATATACGTATGATATATCCTATGAAAGAATAGTGAATTAAAATATATTTATTATTTAAAATTAAGTTTTAGACTAATAGTGTATTGTATTAATGTGTACTTTGCTATAACTGATAGGTTCCTAACTCTTTTGTCTACTAGAAGTAAATAGAAGGTATAAACAATTTAGATAATTTATTTACATGAGTAGGTTATGCATATAGAAAACGTAACATAAATAAATGTTATTGTTACATATTCAAATTATTATTGTTTATTAATACAAGTCACTTCTTATACTAAATTTCATTATATAATAATAAAAAAATTATGTTTGGAAGAGTTTCGGTTTCAGTTTCGGCCGAAACTGAGACCCAAGACGAGAGATCTTTTGCGGTTTTGGCAGAAAATCTTGATTCAGTCGGACACTAATAATTATATACAAATAAATACAAAAATTCTTATAACCAGTATTACGATTGATAGATTTTTACAATTTTCATTACGATAAAGATAGCATAAAAATATAATTTTGTATTTTGTATATTCAAGGTACCGTAATTAGCGACGACATAGTAATAGTTTTACATTCGTTAATCGATAAGCTAATGGTTATCGAACATTTGTTCTCAATATATCTCTAATTTTTAACTGTCATGAGTACTTGCTACTGCTTGCCATCCTAATTGTTTTATCCTCAGATTTCATAATTAAGTAAGTAGATGATGATATTCAGGGGCAATACGTTTTTTTAGCGTTATTAAAAAATATTTTGTAAGTAATCTTTTGATTATGCAGTTCGAGTACGACACTATAGTAACAACTGTTAGGCAGATATTGCTGATGATATACGGCATTGATTCATAATTTAGGAATAAAATAAACATGTATTATTTGTCATATGGTTTAATGTAATATTCTAATATTTTACAATTTCGTTTAAGGTGAAAAATATATCACAAGATATATTAAATCATATTTCGATCACACTTTTTATTTTTATTGTTGTAACAAACAAATGACGATGAAGTAGATACAATAATTTTAAATCTACGAATCAATTTACATAGACATGAAGTGGCCACATTATTGTGGTTATAAGTTAGTTTATCGAATAATTTGAAAGCAAAAAATACAGCGTTTACATTTTACATTAAACCTTACACCTTACCTTAAGTTTAAATTAGACCATATGACAGATGGGAAACTTTTAAGGCGAGGTTAAAAATAGGATATACAACTATAACGTATTAAATAAAACGAATGTGCCTGGCACATACAGTGTTTATATCAATACTAAATGCAAGTGGTACGTAATGCTGTTTCGTATAACGCTCGCCAAGTGAGTACAGTAGTGACTCGTAGTCTATATCTCTCTCGGGTTTTAGTCAACTCGAGTCGATTTTACCCAACGAGAGCACAACAGCTGAGCGTTTCAATACAGTATAATTTAATACCTACAAAATCAAGTGAACAGCGTACTTAAAGAATTAATTTTAAACATGTTTTCAAGAAAATAACGTTTCAGCATAATTTGAAGTTGGTACTCTATTTTTTATAGCCCTATGGTCTACTAAAGAGTCTTATTTTTATGTTTTAAAATTTACTAAAATTATTTCCCATGCTTATTTATTAGTGTAATTTTGTGTGTTGTCATAAAAACATAAATATATTTGTGCATACGAAGACGCAAGGAAAATAATATGTGTATACTGACACTATTAAAGCGAGATGTCACATTTAGAATTAATCAATTCTCCGCGATCAATCAGTATCTAATTATTTATGATAAATTGGTAACTCATTTTTAATAAGCAATAGTGTACATAACAATAAAATTTACCCAGCACTATGTCAGCTGAAGAGTGGCAATTGTTGACAGATATTATGGGTGACCATATGTAGCAGAATAATACCATTTGGGTAGGTTTGCGTTTTTCATGCGATCTTGGATAGTTTATTATTCAAGATTTTGCAATTTCATACATTTATAGTCAAATAAATAATTTTTGTTTGAGAGTAGGCTAAGATTCCGAGTAAATAGCCCAACACAACTAAAGACTGCGTCGTTTGTATGGTATTGATTTACCAACCTAATGACATTATAAATATTTATTAAAATATTATAAAATTGTATGTCAATATTCTGATCTTAAAGTTTCACCTTTTTCATTCTTCGCTTTCAAACTACATATAGGTCACAAATGTATCCAAATTTAAAAAATTAAATAATAGGTAACAAAAACGATTGAAACCACCAAACTACAATTTTTCACAGAATTTTTGTACGTCAAATGACCCAAATATTACATTTCGCAAAGTTTGAAACATGACAATATAATGTATTTTCTAATGAATAATAAACATATTTTAACACAAATATTTAATTTATTCAAAGAATATTAGTATAATGGTAAAAAAGTTGTTTATTCTTCTTGTTGCAAATGATGTATAACGGCAAACGTAAGATCTCAGTATTCGTTGTTTGTACTTGTCAACATAACTTTATTAACGATTAATATTGAATGTCATTACTTTAACAATTTTATTACTCGGTTGGAAACAAAATACAATCATTATGAATACAAATTTATTTTATTCCTGGCTCTATTATCAAAAATATAAAAAATAAAATACTTGGTTGTAATACTCAATAATAAATATGAAACTATTGAAGCACGTTTTTGAATATAACATTTATGTAAACTTGTTACATAATTAAAGAAAAACAATAGTTACAATTGTGTTTAATTTTCTTTAGGAAGTTGATAAATTAAATTATCTTTATTTTGCCTTGTTCCTCGGTATAGTTGACAGTCATAAACTGGATTATAGCAATAATTCTGGTTGACAGTAAGGATGACTGTGTGAGATTGATAAACGAACATTCGATTTAATAGGGTAAATTTATAAATCGATACATTCCTGAAGTTGATTGAATATTTCATACTTGAAAATTGAGGTTCGATTCTATCTATTTTTATAAAACATAATGTACTATTGAATTTGAATATTTACCCAAACCATATACAGAAATAATTTATTTTTCACTCAATAAATCAAAAACTTACTGGATGGCTCTGTAATCAGTTACCCTCCCATTTCGTCAATAGGTAAGGAAATAAAATAAAAAAGTTTATAATCTATGCTCATGACCGTTCTAGGCGGGATTTTAATCTATCATTTTGTGGTGCTATATTTATTCATAAATAACTATTGGTTCAATGTTGTGTAATATTAGTGATATTTTAGATGACGTACCTTGGTTAATGGGCATAACTGAAGTAAATTGTAGATAATGATGGCGAATGAAAACATGATATATTAGTTGCCACTATTTAGTCACTGTACAATTGCAACAAGAGATTCATCATCTTGTAAAAATATTAACTTTTAATTATGAAATAATGTCGGACCTGGTGGCATGGTCTTAAAAAACTTTGCAGTTTCCGATCCCGAAAAAAAAATTCTCACATTAAAATTGGAAAACTATTTTAGCTATACCATTTCAGAACGGTTTTATGTAACCATATATTATGGTTTATGTTTTTTATTGAAAATATATATACGAAAGTTATTAAAAAAATAGTTGTCTAATAAATCGATCTTTTATACCTCGATTTCTTTGTGAATTAATTTCTTTGATTTCATTTCAAACCTATTCAACAATTGATGTTGTCGTAATGAATCGCCATCTCTAGTAGCTGTCGCCATCTCTCTTATAAACAGATGGTCACATTGGCCATGACTACGGATCAGAGATGCTCGCTGATTTTTTTTTAAATAACGTCACGTTATCGTTATAACAAAACAAATACCATTACATAAACTATATTTAATCATAATTATTGCTCAATATAACGTTATCGTAACACTTCAGTAATAAATAAATACAACTGGTTATATGTTAAGCCAGAAAAACGTCATTTAGTTGCTAGAATTAACTATTAGATTATATATGTATACTAGCTGGTGGCCTCGATTTAGTTTATGTTATTCCCGTAAACCGTACGTGATTATAAAATGCGTTCTTGATTGGTGTCTACGTCGTGTGAATGGAATATCCTTGCTAAAGTTTAAGTTTGGAGATCTCGTGATGAGTTAGTGAGTGGTATTTCGCTTATTAATTATATAGGCTATCTAACCTGGCAGACCTTGTTTTGCCCTTCGTAGTAGTTAAATTTGGTTATCCACCTAAAATCTTCAAAAAATGTATTAATGACAAATTTAATTGACTATTGCACACCTTATACCGCGAAGCGGCCTAGGTAGTGCTCTACTCTCGATACGTCAAGATCAAGCAAATTTTTTGCCTTTAAACTGTTTTACCACGAGACCACAACCAATTTGTATTTATACGATAATATGGGTAGATATATTTCAAGAGAACACTGCAAATAATTTGTCTCATATTCTGTAAAAAATAGTTTTATTTACTAAATTGAAAAAAAAAAACTGTTTAGAATAATTTACGTGGATGACTAGATGATTTTCATGCATGGTGTTCATGATAACTCCCGAAAGAATATACGTATCAAGACTAGGTTTCGTTTATTATCTTTAGAATAACATCAATGAAGTACCTATTTCGTGGGAATTTTCAATTTACAAGTTCTTGTTATTTGTCATTTCGTTTTTCTTTTTGAGGAAAAGGCAAAGATAAGGATAAGGTAAAGGTACTGAAACCATACAGCCGAGTTGAACGTTATTTCATAATAAAGAGGTTAGAACTTAAACATGACAGATGCTCTAGATAAAACTATCTACTGAGTTTTTGCGACAAGCAATAAATCTTGTCTGCTTAAAAAATATAGAATAATTAATTTAAAAAATCATACTATAATAAAATTTATTATATAATTCAATGGTTGTTTTTATTTCTTAAAATTAAAATTATATTAAGGGGTGTGCACTTTTAGATTTTCTAAACAGTTTACACTCATAACGGATGAAATTAAAAAAAAGGTGAATCGAAATGTTTGTGTGCTTTTAAGACAATAGGTGAAAATTTTTATGGTCACCGATTACAAATTACAATCTTTGCTACCCCACTTATGGGTTTATCCACTTAGGGGTTAAATTACTTAAAAACTAAAAATTTGTCCCTATGACAAATAAATGAAATACTGTCCAAATTTCATGTTACTAACTTCAATAGTTTCAGTTGTGTGTTGATGAGGCAGTTAATCAGATTTTTTATATAAAGATAGGTACATATACCTAAATATGAATTTATATACTTTACTTTTCCTAGATTTTTTTTTTAAATACGTTAATTCCTGGTTAGAACCGAGGCTGACTGCCCAGGGTCCGCTGGACGTACTTGAGTATCTTCACCCACGCAGGCTCTTTTCGTACTCAAAATAACCGTCGCACTGAACGATTATTGTATCCTTTTCGCAAAGTTACGATTTTTTGTCTTTATTTAGGAGATAAGACAATTTAACTTAAAAGAATAGAATGGATACGGTTTAACACGTACTAGCGTTACACGCCTAAGGATCTAACTCATAGCTTTTTTACCACAATAAATAATGAAAGCATCGCATATCATTTTTCTACATAGAAATAAGACGTGGCGTTGTACGTTGCTTATTATATGTTAAATATCACAAAACGGTTTTTGCAGCTGTAACAACGCACGTCACTAGTCGGGATCCGGAAGGCCTGTGCTATTAGTGTTTGTTGTTTAATTATTTTAAAACATTAACAACTTTAATTCAATGCGCAGAGTGCTATTGGGTCTTTTACAAGACGTATAATAAATAATTACTCGTCTTTTATTGGACTAAATAAAATTTTACATAACTATTGTCACTTTAGACATACACTCCTACATTCCAATGATTGTGGGAAGTTTCTTCAGACAAGTCAGTTGTAAAATATGTCAGGACTACATTTTTCCCAGTATACTACTGGTAAATCAATCAGAGTAATATTATTCTATTTTTATCAAATAGAACATTGTACATACTATAACAAGTACTTCAACATTCATAATGATGTGGTTTTAGAGGCAATCACATTACGAACGCATTGATGTATATTGTTGATTGGAATCCCTCACAGGACAAATATTTTTGTAGTGGACAAATAATTGTGAAAATGTATTATATATCACCAATTGTCATAGAAATATCTGCCATATGTAAAAGTATAACCTTAAATTATAATTTTTTGGAGCTATGATAGGTCAGTGGTAGTGTGTACGACTTTGCGTCAAGGGACGTGAGTTCGAATCCACCTACAATGAGCTTGAGCTTTCGGTGAAGGAAAACATTGTGAGGAAATCATAGTATGGTGGTAGTGCTTTTTCTAATACCTGCCTGGCTAGCAACCATCCTCATGTCGAAAATCTGCCGCCAAATACCAATAGCCAGTTCCTCCACAGGTTTAAAGTGTCTACCAACTTGGGCGGTATCATCACTTAAAATCAGGTGAGATTATAGCTATAATGCTAAACCTTACCAATAGACAGCAAAGTATCAATACCTTCTATTTGATATTTTCAAAGGCTTTCATTTAAATATAAGGGTAAATATAGCATATTTGTAGCAGTTATTCCTCCTAACTAAACTCTTATTTATCAAAATACCTTGTGTCTCTACAAAGGACTCTCTTGTCAGTTAGAAGTTATCAGCACTTCACAGTCGATTTACAATTTTTTATTAGATAATATTCTGGTTGAAGTACATTTTTCATCTTTTTATCCACCACCAATTGCTATATAAAGTTAGCTGAAGCTGTCAAAGCCCTTGGGGCGAACAGCGAAAGTCAATTTGAAAAAAAAAGTATATAATAATTTATGTGAAAGATTTGTCCATTTCTAGGAAAATTTGGTCAGTAAACTAGTCATAATGAAGTCAAAATGGTGAAATCTACAGAAAGTGCATATAGCAAATATTGGTTTAAACCAATAATAATATGCTGTAACTAGTACACACATAAATGGCCCATATTAGAAGAACAGTACAGAAAAATTACAATAATGAATAAAATCAATCAAATGCTGAACAAGCAATAAGATGATTGTTTACATTTTTAAAAGTAATTAATAGAAAATAAATTTGTGACTGTTATTCAGATAAAAAAAAAAACTTTTTTTAAATTCTTTTAAACTCTTAAACTTTTAAACTTTTAAACTACTGACCTAGTTTCCGTAAATTTTAAGATGCATGTTGTTTTATAATGTGAACATATTTTTGTTTTGCCATCTGTTTTATGTGTGTTGTCAACAAAAGGCATTTTTTATTGTATTTAGTGCTCTTTTTACTTTTGTGATATGTGTTAATCACCACCTTCATCTTTATCATCATAACAATGAAGAAGTTTGATCGTAACATATTGACAGAACTGATATATGGAGCAAATATGATAATACAGAATTTGTGTGTAGGTTCAGACCACGTAAAAATTCTAAATAACATTAGTCATTTTCTAGAGCTTAACAAATAACATGTTCTTTATTGCATGATTCATGATTAATGCATTAGTATTTATAAAGCCCTGTATTTAGATAATTTACCCATTTCTTACTAAAATAAATATCACTATGCATGCATCACATTCACAGATTTGCATTTCTTAATTGTAATATATGACATATTTATATTTCAGTGCCTAACTATATAATATGTGTTGGAAAGTCAATAAGAATGAAGCAGTTATTGGCAATGAAAATGGAAGAATTTTTTAAATATAGAGAGAGATGAACTTCTTAGCAAACCATGGATTCACCGTATAGGTGCCACATCCATAGTTCAGTAGAGAGGGAAATTTGGAGCAGTTTGACTGAGACATGAGACACAGATGCAGGTTTAAGGGGCCCCTTTCCGATGTGCCTTCACTATTCGTGTTTCTGTCCCTGTCCAGCCACATTTGGTAGAAACATGCTAGCACAGTTTTAGAGGCATGTTCTAGTGTACAAATTACTGTAGTCCTAGCCAGGCCAAGATCTTTTAGATGAATGTTAAGAAATTTTACATCACTTTTGTTAGCATATAGTAATAAAATTTTAGATAGAGTTTAATAAATTTTTATTAAAGGGAATAAATAATATACATGATAATATTATTACCTATTACATAAACTGAATTAAGTGCATAACAATGCATAAGTTTAATTGTTTTTCTTGTGCTTAATCTTCGTTAAATGTTTTAGTAGGTGCGAATTATTATTATCTATTCTGTTACTATAGTTTGAAGCATAAGAAAGTAAGAGATAGAGGTTTTCAAAATCTGTAAAAAAATTGATTGTTAGCAAACTGTGATGACATAAATTAAAACTGGTTCAATATATACTTATTCATTAAGGTTCTGGTGAAGAGTCAACATTGTTCCGAGTGATAAATACTTTGTAATGGCTACGGGGTTGTTATTAATTGTGGCCAATTTACCTTCCATCTGTAACACTTCTTTTTTATTTTTTACATCTATATATCATATATTAATGTTCATTATATACGTTTTTTATAGTTAAGGTTTAGCATTATGACCATTATCTCACTTGATGTTAAGTAACAGTAAGTACCAAGATGGTGGACACGTTTACCCTAGTGGAGGGACTGAGGGACGGACCTATAGATATTTGGAGGCAGAATTTCAACTTGAGGGTGATAGTTTGCCAGGAGGGCATGAGAAAAAGCACTACGACCATGTAAAAACCACACATAATATCTAGTAACTGTTGTAGACAAACATTATATATAACTTGTATCCGACCGAAACAGGATTTTCAACCGAAACCGAAAACGCAGCTTCGGCTTGTGAGTCAGTTTCGACCGAAACCGAAACGTATCTAATTTCGAAATAATTGTATTGTATACTGAAATTGTGTAGATTTTCACTATATGTATATACAACGAAATAACTTATTTGAATGAACGAGGGTAATTTACGTATGTAACAAGATTATTTATTTATGTTAGGTTTTCAATTAAACGTAAATAAAAATATACGTTCATGACTTACTCCTGCAAGTAAACTTAAAACATGTTGTCACTTAGTGCCTAAAGATCTACAAATTGAATATTATCTAAGTTGTATTTACAATATTCGTAAGGCTAGCGTACCTATTATTTACTGAGGTTTTGCGTTTAGTTCTAGGACAATTATCAGTCTCAATAAAGTTCACAATAATATACACTACAGTCAAATGCTTAATGTAAAAAAATAAACATATTTCAATTACTTTAGCTAGTAAGTTACAAATACAAACAAAATTATTTACCAAATTATTTACGGGCGACATGAACACTAACTTAAAAAATAACTGCGTCGCGCGGTGATATATAGCTATAAGATTGGCGCTGCGGTAGCGTAAGATAATTTTTTTGAACTCAGCGAACTTCGCTCCGGCCACAACAGTATGTTATTACTGCACATATGAGATGGTGTTCCTGGTTTCTACACTCCATACTATAATATACACGATTTGCGAGGTCACCCGAACGACGCGCAATAGTACATTTTCATTAAATTTTGGTGCGGCCGAAGATTCGGCTGATTTTAACCGAAACCGAAACTGTTTCTGTCACTAGATTTTCTGCCCGAAACCGAATCTTCGGTTGGACATTATTTATAACTATTAATCTCTTCCAGGCAGAAAGCGTTAAGAGCAATTTTGAAATAATTATATATGGTGTATTTTTTAATATGAAACATTCAACCTGTTGTCACTTATTGTAAATCCTTCTGCATGGAGAATCATAAACGAAAATAATATTACCGAAGCCATGGTTTTCACTCCCACGCTGACCATACTCATTGCTTTAATATGCATTGGCTTCTGGGACTGGGTCAGAAACAGTAGAACCAGTTTCCTAGTATTGACTTGCATACATTCCCATGGTACGCTGTACACTGCATCTGGTAGTTTATCGTTCTATAAATTAATGTTATCCCAAAGTTAAGATACCTAGTTAATTACCTTATAAGTTAGTTAGTTAAGTACGGGATTTTTGCCTCTGGTTTAAATCAACCATCGCAGTTTAAATTACATATCACACTATAGTCTTTTAAGTTAGTAAGTAAATGTAATTTGCACCATTTTCAACCATGAGTGTAGCGAGGTAAGAACAAGGGCAGCTGGTTCCCTTCTCTTCTAGTAGGTTGTTGTCAGAATAATCGGAGTTGTAGGTACGCATTGTAAACACTCCACCAGTCTTATCTGTAATATCTTGGTTGGAAAAAAATGTGTTGATATTGTTAATAAGCAATTTGGAGAACCATATTATTTCTAGAGTGGCGAATATTGCAGCGGAGTACACACTAGTTTCCTTTGCTTACTATATAACGCTAGACCTACATCCTTATGGCCACTAGACTACGTTTTATTTAGCGTTCACAACACTCAAAACATGCCTTCAGCCGTTCTGACGACGACATGATGACTACGGTGTTTTTTGTTGGGAAGAAAAGGTCACTAATGACGTCTTTATTTTGACTCCCGCCAAGCTCACAACGACCCATATGCAAGGACGGATCGTAAGGGCGTTGAACTTTATGGCGCAATATTTAAAAGTTAAAGATGACAAGAAAAACAATGGCGTGTTTTCTTCAGCAAATGCTCGAAGTGTGGCCACGGCAAAACGTAATTATGTTAAAAAAGTTTAGTAAAATTACTTTAGTTTATATTCAACAGTTATTTGTATATTTTTCCTCATATGGCAATGACATAACCTGACAAATTGTATCATATTAAAAAATAATGTTTTATACTTCATCCATTTTGAGTCAATGAGCGTCACGTTCGCAAATTAGTGAAATGGAAATACCGCTTTTCACCTTTGTTCGAAAATGTTTTATATGTAGTCTCACATAATGCACAGCTGTAATCATAGTTAAATGTACTAAATAGTCTACAGCTAATTATATATATATATATATATATATATATATATATATATATATATATATATATATATATATATATATATATATATATATATATATATATATATATATATATATATATATATATATATATATATATATATATATATATATATATATATATATATATATATATACATATATATAAAATGAGATATATTCTAGATGGTCTAGAATATAAATTATAACAGTTTTTATATTTTTAAGTCATTAAGCCACGATAAAAATTGATAAACCATGGAATTTTGATTAACGTTGAACTTTGATTTTGAACTCGAATAAGTTTTGAACCAGTCAAGTTAGCAAAAAGACACACGTCACCTTTTTTGTAGAGCATTAAATTTGCTACAACAGTATTCATAAGTCAATAAAATTGGTTCATTAATTCATGACTTCAAAGTAATAACAGAACATTATTTTCATTTAAAACTTTAGCTGTCGTGGGGGAGTTTCAAGTAAATTATTTAATGTAAAGCTTTTGAATTACCATTGTTCCGAGGAGTTCGAATACATAAGATATCTGAATCAGTTGTTGAAAGATTAAAATGGTTAGAGGACCATAGCGAACTATAGCCTGTGGTTCCTGAAAAAATAATATTGTTATTTCGACAGTGCTGTACAAAACTACTTATTTCGAGTATCCAAATATTTTTTCTTTCGCTAATCGGTGCTTTGTGTGTACCCATTTCGTTTTATGTCAAGTATCCGTTGATAAAATACTATATGTTCATTTTGTGATGTCTGTGGAAGCCAAAATAAAAATAATCATATTATTCATTCATATATGAAAATAAAATAAAAATGCACTAATACAATGACTATACTCTAAATCACCAGCTTAAGTGAAGGAAATATATCTCTCCTATCCAGTGCGGAGTCACAGCTTTTTACCTGCAGGTCGTGTCTTCGGACGATTGGAAAAAGAATTTCGAAAAATACCAGTGATCACCAAAGATGGTTACCATGATATCTTTAAGTAACATGGTAATATAAGATTATTAGGAAATGATTAGCAACTGCTTGAAATAAAGAACTTAAAGAAAAATTTCAAAAATTGTGGAGGGATTACAAAATATAAAAAGAGTTTGAATAACAAAAACTTTAAAAAACAAAGGGCTATCGGATGTGTTGTTAGAGCTTCCCAATATTATAGATTTGATGCAAATGAAGTTGGTCAGATATTATTGAGACGGGGTAAACGAATTCCAGTAACGATTGATGTAGCAGAATCTTTTCCACAGCCTATTACAGAAAAAAAGGTTTTAATAAACTTAATCGAGAAACAATTTGGAGAAGAATGGACTGAATTGCCTGAACTTACATATTACAAAGATATTTTGTTGCATATGACGGATGAAGCAGCTGAGCGGTATAAATGTTATAATTGTGAACGGAATGAAGAGGATATAGGAGAAATTCATGTTTGATTATCAAGTTTTAACCACGTTAATACGATGGAACTAATCTTTTAGTCTTATTTCTAAGCAGTACAAAGCAAAAGCATGCAATAAAATAAAACGTCCTATTTTTTAAAATTGCTTAACAAAATGGCTTATTTTTAAAAATCTTATAATATAAGTTATATTGTGATTATTTACATAAAATTACCCATTTAAAATGTTCATTTTGAATAAGTATTTATAGTTTTCTTGTTACTGAAAAAAATTACCATACAGAGATAAGCCGTTATGAAAAGTCAGTTCGCCTTTCATTTTATATTTATCTGCACAAGAAAACATCCTTATACTAATTATGATTCTCACCACTCAATCAATTAATATATTTAAAGCGTCCGCTATATAATAAAAGAGTTTTTGCAAATGTCAAGTTCTCAAAACTAACGTATATTACTTTTAGATTGATTACTATTAAATATATTTACCAGTTTAGAACATTGAAACAGCACTAAGCATCCAACGACTTGATGAAAAACGTAATACAACAGTAACATCCATCCGAATGTATTTGACATTTTCGACGTAAAGCTATAATTGTAGGGGTAATAGGCATAATTAATACACAACACTTCTTAATGAATGTTCGCACAGCAATATACAATAAGGGCTTGTTGGCGACTGAATAATTCTTCCGAGTCTATTTTTATTTATATGTAGTACCACAGCGAAGTGAGCACTGCACCTGATAATAAATATCTGACATAAAACCTAGATAGGCAGTCTATCGCCAGTCTACATGTTTTTTGGCAATGGCAAATACGATCTGCTTCAACTAATCGTACAAGGGAAAATCCTGAGGAAATGACCACGGGGAAGAAGACGAACTTCGTGGTTCAAAAATCTTCAGACGTGGTGGTTCAATCTAATAAGCACATGGTTCGTATTCCGCGCAGCAGTTTCCAAAGTCCAGATAGTTATATGATCCGGTAGGAGATGGCACTCCACGAAGAAGTTTCTTGGCAGTACAAAAGAACCTCGACCGGGTTAGGAACACATCCTTACCGCTCCGCTTGATTACTGTTCATTTACCGGCTTATACCACAACGTGACTCGGCTGTGTCACTGTGAGATGCAATATTCTTAACCTACTAGTTAGCGACCAAACTGGAAATTGTTGAAATATATTCAGGCTTTGCTGGTGACATTTTGCTATTAGAAAAACTGAAAAACTTTTTTTTTACGTATGGATGCATTGGATGGTCGTTGAGCTTTTTATAATGCCTACCTAACATGCTACGACCCTCTAGTTGAAAATCTGCCGCGAAGTACCTATTCCCGTAAAGGCGTGCTTCAGCAGTTGCACTTGATAGCCAGTCCCTCCACTAGTCTTAAGGTGTCTATTATCTTGTGCCACTTGAATACGTAAAAAATACTTATTATTAATATTACTTAACTATTATTATATTTATTATTATGTCTTATTATTAATAATAATTTTTTGAAGCGATGATAATTCTGTGGTAATGTGTACAGACGCCACGTCAAGGGACGTGAGGTCGACCCAAGCTACAATCAGCTTGAGCTTACGGTAAAGGAAAATATCGTGAGGAAACCATAGCATGGTGGTAGTGCTTTCTCAAATGCTTCTCTTTCTTCTGTCATAAATGTAACAAATGTTAATATATTCATTTTGAAATCTAATTTGAAATAATTTTTTATGGGTAATATTTCCGAGTAATCTTTGACGGATATTACTTTTCTGAAAACAGTACATGAGTTAGGTTACTCATTATTTTTAATTTGATATTAAGTGCCATTATGTTTAAAGACTGTAATATGTCAAAAAGAGCAACATTTAGCAATTTTTTTCAGTCAAACCTAAGTAATAAATTTTTAGAAAGAGATTTGAGAATAATACATTAAAATAGCACCATAAAAATATTAATACTATTATGTCATGATTTTTGTAGGTATAGTTATAGGTACACCGCTTGATCACAATAGTAGTGACGTTATTTTGTCCAAAATGATTTCTATCTCAAATGCAGCTGCTGGTAAATACTTATATGCGTTTGGTGATTGATTATCATCCTGAGGGCAGAAGTTAGCGGTGTGGGTATTAATTATAGTGTCATCAAGATGTTTATCTTAACCTAAGTTCAGGTCAATTATAGGGTTCGGAAAAACCTCACGGGGAGCCGTGGAGCCATATTTGTAAGCGAATGTTATGTGTGTGTAGAAGAGTAACTTACTTTAATATTAGATTATGGTGTATTATGTTCTCTTGTAATCTTGAAATAACTTCTTTATTCTCGTCCTCTGAAAAACTCATGGCACCGTTACGCGGTTCAGGAAAATTTTTCAAATTATAAATAAGAATTTTATAATGCCCCCAAAGGTGAAATACCATGAGGGATACAAACAAGTCAAAAACACAAAAGCAATTCGAACATATAAGTATGATGTATACGTTGATAATGAAAACTATCCAAAAGTTTCTTAAACTGTTTGTATAATCAATAGGTAGCGTATAGTAAACAGCGTGTTGAAATGTTACATTTTCCGGTCGTGGATTATTAAATACACCGGATATGATATTATTGTACAAAGGTGTAATACTAAATAAGATTATTCCAATCATCATGGTCACGTGTAAATATATTGTGAAAACATGAGATAACTTATGCACCAATATGTGTATCTGAAATGAATTATTTATTCTTAATACATTATAATTATTGTATCTCATTTTTTTTACACCAAACAATAATAATGTAGTACATAATTGTTTCATATTAAAGCACGAACCCCTGTCGCCCCACGAAGGCGACAGATGGCCGTGGGATTTTAGTAGGTATTCCCGGCGGCTAGCGCTGGGTGAGTCCCACATACCCCTCTTAGTCCCCTCGGGCTAGGAGCGGATGCATTAATGCATTTCCCCACGTTAGCAAAAAGGTCTCGTAACGTACCCAGCATATTGCGAAAAGTAATACAAAATCATTCCATTCCTCCACTAAAAAAAAACGTACCAATATATTTGTGTTTTTATATCAACTTTAGTTAAGTATTAGAATGGTTGTAACACCAGAAGTATCACTACTGTGTTACCTAACCCTAAACTCCCCATTAAGCATTAAAGTCCTACCTATCACAGGAACAGAACTTAAGGCTTTTATATCCAAGTGGAGGTATTTCCCTATTAGGTTTGCCACAGGTAGCGAAAACAGTCTAAAAAGATTTCTCTAAGTTTTCCCTACCTATTATTGTTAAATATGGTGCATTAAATATTGCAGTGCACTTTACAATCACAACACTAACAACTTACCTTCATAGCATAATCAGATTTGTTCATGTGATTGAAAAGATGAACACGTGTCAGGAAAATATCAGTTAAGTTATGGTAACTATTAAGATATATTAAACACAATCTACTCTGAAAAATAAACAAAATAAATATGTATATAAAAAAACAACTTCCCTCTCTCCTTTCATCCTCCAGAATTAGTGATGGTTGCCAGGAAGAGGAGATCTACGCCTACGCTCTTCGTTTTCGAGAGTTGCTAGTGGAGGTGTATAAAGCGACGATTTCGCGGAGCAGTAACACTCCACGGAGGTGGGTAGTTTATTGCTCGTCAGGGCTTTGCAGGGTCGTTCAGGGCTGACCGGGCTCTGTGCGACATGTTGCGACGTGGGCGACGGTACGGCGGGCCTATGACCAGAAACTCCCTAAAAGAGGTCTGGCTGTATTGGGACTATACGGGATACAAATTGCCATGCAAGTTTCTATAAGCATGGCCAAAGAGGGTGCATCGAATGGACTCCTCCAGGAGGTGAAAAAGTATCCACGGGTGCCTGGAACTTGTTCGCTGGCGCCTCTCTCAATAGCATTTCTTCAATTGGAGTTTTGTATAGGGTCATGGGTGTATCCGTATCAGCCAGTTCCAAAGGGCTTGTAAGGAGGGTTGGCAATGCCTTCTGGGAAAAGAATGGTGTACTTTGGACTACCCGTCCGCGCATCAATTGGTGGTGCTGCTAGATGACACGCGCAAGCTGGTAGAGTGAATAGTGGCTTCCCGTTTCATCAAGCACCATCATCACCAGGTCGGGGCGAACTTCGCGGTAAGGCGTTACGACTTTCGGAAATATCGATGCACAGATGATCTTATAAAATGGTCCGAGGAGGAGATCTTCCGAGGAGATACGCTATTGGTGATGTCCTTGGACATTGACCATGGCCTTAACAAACGACTAGCGAATGGTATCATACGAGATTTGCTCCGATATTTCGGGGTACCATCGTAGCTACGGCGGCTGTTGGAGGATTATATCCGTGATTGGGTAGTCAGTTATGTGGAAAGTAGGGGCGTCGTGGTCCGGCGCCGGACCTAGTGTGAGGTTCGACAGGGGATCGATATTAGGACCGCTCCTGGAGAATTTAGGCTACGACTGGGTGCTTCGCGACGCTTCCTACTGAAGTACATCTGCTGTTCTATGCGGATGACACTCTCATTATGGCTCATAAAGGTGAGGTACACCTGGCTACGGAAAACACAGCCGTAGTCTGGTGCATAGAGATTCTTGACCTCTGGATTAAGGCCGAGCCTATCACTGGAGTGACGTAGTAATTGCTAGCTCGAACCCGCGTTGGCCCAGCTAAGAAACAGATGGTCGTGCGGTTTTAGTGGGTATTCTCGGTGCTTCCCACCCAGTTAGTCTTCCGGGCTGAGAGAGTATGAATAAATGCATTTCTCCACGTAAATAAGGGATCGAACCTCGTATCTCAGGGAACTTTTACCAACATACAATTAACAGACATGAAGAACACCCAGACTTAGAACAATAATTTTTGGGTAATACAAATAATGAACTTGTGTTGGACCACTTGGTGCGGCGTTAGCAACGCGGCAACTGTTGAAACTACTATGTAAACTGTGTGACTTAATTTTAAACAAGGTGTTTAAAATATATAATAATCCATTACATTAAACATATATGTATATCGTGTACGTACCAAGGCAATTGCATTCATACAAACAGTTATATAAGTGTGCCCCAATATAAAAAATGAAAGTTTTTTAATATTAATCTTAATATATAAAGACCCAGCAAATAGCGTCAATGTTTCCATTACGAAAAGTAGATATCTTTTCATAACTATTAACTTTGATTCTTTGCCTTTGTTTGGCCAAGATCCAAGCATCTGCAGACTATATTGAACAAGCCTCATATATTTTATGTCTTCGGCTCTTGTAATTCCGCTGCAAAAGACATGCATAAATATTTATATTGTATATTTCATTGCCCAATTTTTATTATAAAATACATATGTAGAGATCCCAATTAATGGTTCTGCCCGGCAGTAACAGCTCATAATGAAAAATGCGCCCCCAATCCCACCATACACACAGTGTCATCTTATTGGGAGTTAACCAAGATTTTGCCGCAGTCTGTAAAGCCTGGCCGACCTTTGACCACGACCTTTTTCGGACGTTCTTATCGTACGTGATCCACTTTTCATCAGCAATTATCAATCTCTTCAAAAATGATTCGTCTTCATTACCTCTCAATAAGGATCACAATTTTGAGTACACGGTTTATTAGGTTTCTTTCGGTGAGATTTTTTATGTACCCAACTTTCTTCAAATGTGTCAAATCTGTTTTGTGGTCCATTCCTAGTTCTTCAACTATGATATAACTAGTGATATGACTATCTTGCTTCATTTTTTCAAATTCCTAGACTGATAACGCTTTAACTAATTTTGTGCTACTTTTACTGATACCACATTTAGTTCATTAAATTTTTTTTCTGTACTGCCTGCGGTGTACTTAAAATTGTACGTAAAATTATATTTAAAATTTTAAAATGTATGGAATTTCTTTATAAGATTCCCTCATTTAAAAAAAAAAAAACAAATAAAAATAACTACAATTGTTTCCTATTTTCGAAATGTAACTTTTTTAATGTCATAAAAATCAGCCAGACACTAGAGGCAAAGAGATTTTATTACCAATTTATACGTACTATATGCGAAAATACTTATTTCCGTCCTATTATTTTGTATTATCTTCTATAAAGCATATGTGGGTAACCAAAGATTTTTGGTATTTTCTAAAAAGTAACATGTTATCTATGTAAAATTAGGAAGTTAGTAAGTTAGAAGTTAGTCCCCCTAACATACTCATTCCTCAGTTACTACTTTACTAGTTTGAATGTGGCGCCAGTGGTATAGAAGTTAACACTGAATTGTTTGTCTTGGCATGGACATGTCATGAGAAGAAAGGAAACGCATGCGTTGAGAACAGAAATCCATAAGGACGTTAAAGTATAGAAAGGAAGAGTAAGGTCAAAGAGAAGAAAGGTAGAGTGTGTAAGTAGTGAGGTGAAAGAAAAGGAAGTGAATAATGGGATGGCGGGTGATACAGATTTATGGAAGAAGGAAATGTATTGGACCGACTCCAAATGACTTGGGAACAGGGCAAAAGGATGATATTAATACAGTGTAAGAGAATCTGATAACAATTTTTAAAAAGATACATGTTTGTTAGTTTGTCCATAAATGTGTATATCTCTGAAACCACTGAACTAGTTTAGACAAGTCTGTTTTGATATCATAGGTATTGTGGTCATAATATGTAAGTATTATACGATACAGAGATACCAAAAGCATCTTTCAACCGAAACTCGCTTAGAGTAAACTTTAAGGTCATTGTTTTATCCAGGTATTAAGTGAGCATTTCTTGTATATATATACACACACACATATATATATATATATACGCATGGTCTTTTGTTTGTTGTTTGTGCAGGGGTGTTTTCGAATTTATTTGATCTCAGGGGCCCAAACGCTTTCGAATTTCTTAAAAAAACGATGAAATTTTGAGCTTTTAATATTAACTCTCAGTCCTAATACCAACTTAATTTTTTTATGGGAAAAAATCATCGTTCTTTATCATTTTATAATGCGCGAACAAATGGATTTATAATAATCGGTAATACATATTATGACAGAATTTAACGTTCTACTAAAAAGGTTTCTTATGATATTCTGATGATGTTTCGTTACATCTTTTGGTTTAAAAGTTATTCGAGCTGAAAGTTTAATTTTATATATAAATCAATATTATTAAATATATTTATAAAATAAACACTTCATTTAGAAAATATATTACATTTGTATTGTTAATGTTTTTTTAATTATTGTCAATATAAGCAAGTACAATATTTTTCCTGAAATTATTATCAGTACGTGTGTTTAGTTAGTTAAATAAACTGAAAGTTTCTTAATTATTAAGATTGCACTTAATCAATGTTCATATTCTGAAAGATTGAAGTTTTCCGCGCACCAGAATACTCGGCTATGTCATTAACTGGTTTTAAACTTCTTAGCAATAGCAAAGTCTTTTGGAAATCTTCATTTCTACACCATTCAGATGGATTTAGAAAAAAATATTGAATTTATATACTTGACAACATTGATATTTATATACAAATTAAACTTTGTTCTCAAATAACTTTTAAACCAATAGCCACAAGAAAAAATCATAAGATACGTTTTTTGTAGAAAATTAAGTTCTCTATATAAAATATATATTACTCATAATTATAAATCCGTATGCCCTCTAGTTATAATATTCTAAAGAACGACGAAATTTTTTTTTGTGCGCTTCATAAGCGTCGGAGCTCCCTGGTGCAAAGAAATTTGGAAACACACTTGCTAATTGCTCGTTTTAACGTATAAATTTGGAAATGGTCTCTTTTTTGTAATAATATGTATTATAATATAAGTACCTACAATGGGTCACATTTCAAAATTACGTATATTTCAAAACATGTATTTGGTTACGAATCACAAACTTATTAAATATTCATATTTTGCGATTTTAAAGTTATTATTATAATTAATAAAATACTAATGTATTAATCATTTTAGTAGAAATAATTTGCTTAAAATTTTCGTTTTTTACAAAAAATACGCTACCATACATGTGAATTCAATGAACAAAACTAAAAAAAAAACACAAAATGTCATTCAAATTGTTAGAGCCGTTACAGAGATACGCGAAATTTATGTATAATTTTAGATAGGTATACCCGATCAACATTTACGAAAGATTTTTTTCGTTCGACGCCTCGTTATTAATAAAAATCATATCTAGTAATATAAATTCAATATTTGGCTTACGCTAATTCGCTACCATCTGGAATCAGCCGCATACTGTAAGGAAATTGTTAGCGTCTTTAAAAACTTTAACACTAATATAGTATTTTTACATTTCTGGTTTTTTATATGAAGGAAGAAAGTGCCTACTTCATAAATACGTAATTACGCAAATTAACCTTTGACGTTATAAAAAATAGCTGTAATTAAGCCGTTCTGACAAGTCATGTCATTTCATTTGTCTAGTGAATAAATAATCAAATGATTATAATCTTTGACTTACTCAAAATTAGAGCTGCAACCTTTTTTTTTTTTCATAAAAAACATAGGATATTTTTAAATTATAAAAATGTTGTACTTTTCGGCTATTTATGGGAAAAATAGTCGCAGTATACATGTATTTGTAATTATTTATTGGAACGAAGTTCCTTATGACATGGTACGGTTGAGGGCTATACAAAAAAAATTGTAAGGTTTATTCGTCACTACTTTTTCTATGGTGTGTTTTATATGTCACTATATTACAATAGGGTAGAGTGTACGCTATTGGCTACAATGTCATAGAAGTGCGCTTATTGAGTCAAGACAGGCAATCAGTTCGCACCGGCTGCGCAGATATAGTTTATACACGGCATACGTGTCAGCTGTTTCGTAGCGTATTATATATAGTATAATGAATTGACTGATCTACTACATGATGTTTATTTTCACAACTCGGCTTGCGGCCTGCTACCTGCGGCTTCGTTGGCGTCAATATTGAATGCTGTCAAACAAATCGGATATCGCAATAAAAAGTTTCATACAGAGATTACTCTTTACTCCATTCTTCATTCTCTTTACTCCTGTTCCAATAAGTTTTTCGGGAGAAAAAGTAGACTATCACCGTATTCAAATTCCTATCTATCTCTATACCAAAATTCATCATAATCGATTTAGGCGTGAAAGCGTACATACAAACAAACTTACTTTCGCATTTATAATATTACTTATGATTTCTACGTTTCATTGAATTGCTTTCAGACGCTAGTAATTAATTTATTTGTATTAGTTAATCTATATCATATTATAAAGCGGAAGTATTTGTTTGTATGCGTTACTTCGTTCCAACCGAGTGTTTTACGACACTAATTCTATTTTCCTTTTTTTCATAATATGTATTTATCATTATTCTTTGCTTTGGTCAGCAAGGTTCTTATATCATAGGAATCCGAACAATTAAGATCAATATAAAATTAAATGTTTTTTTTTTAAGTAATAGATGCTCTATTTCTTTAAACTCGTCATATCACGTTCATGACAGTCCACCCCGTGACCACGAAGGCTGAGAAGCTTTCGAAACGTCGGGATCAAAATTAATAAATAACCGCGATAAAATCCGTTTAAATTATTATTTTTTTATAAATGTCATTTCATTTAATTTCATACAATGTCACATACAAGTCTGTACTTTTTTTAGGATAAACGAATTCTATTGCAATAAAGTACCGATGAGACGCGACATGGTGATTAGGTATGAGCTACCAAATGCTAGACAAACTACTTTCTGTTTTATTATAATTCTTCTTTTGTTCTTATTATCAGTCCACCGAATAATACCTTGATGAATGTCAATAAGTATACGACGTGCGTACCATATCACATTGCCGAGTTACAGTGAGGTATTTTAAAATTGTTTCAGTAAAATAAATTTGAATATTCACAAATTATTTTTCATAAAAATTTACTTCAACCTATATTAATATTATAAATCGAAAAACTGTTTTATTTGAAGCCGCTAATATTATGAACTACCAGTTGGATTTCAAAAACTCGTTTTCTATTTGATAGAGCAATCATTGAAGAAGGCTTATTGCTATTTAATATAACGCTACCAGCAATAAGAGCAAAGCTGTACGGAAAAGGTTATACAAATAGGTAAAATTTATTTAAAAATTTTTAGTTTCACGCGAACGAAGTCTAGCTATCTTTACTTCCTTATCCATGTTCTTACCTTTATTATAAATGCGAAAATAAGTTTCTTTGTTTATTACGCTTTCACGCCTAAACCGTGGAAACGATTATGACATATTTTTGGATAGAAAGAGATGAGGCCCTGGAGACGGTGATAGGATTCTTTTTCTCGCGAATAACTTATATGAGGTGGAGTAAAAAAAGGAATAAACTACGTTTGAAATAATTTATTGTGTCATCCGATTAGCATAAAACTTGAGATAATAGTTGCTTACGAATTAATTCATATTAATGCGAGCGGATCTGCGCGTAAATGCTAGTATAAAATAAATACGAATTCATAGTTTACACAAAATCTATTTAAGTCTTTGCAATTTATATGTAGCTATACTGTTTTCATTCCGATATTTTATGGACATTAAATGTAAATGTTTCAAAGAAATATAAACAGAAATCGACAGTTACACAATGGTTCCCACTTATACTCACAGCCTGTTTATAAGATTGATTTACAAAATCGAGTTTAAATTATTTTTGTTTTTAGTTGTGCTATTGATTTCTTGTATAGCGTCAAAACGGAAATCGCGCAACAGTTACCGGCGACAAACACAAAATCCTTACACAAAAACTATTTGTATGGACCTCGATAATACGCTCAGAGGTAAAATATATGTTACTTAATATTAATCAATGTCCAATATGTACAAATTTTGAAAAATTAAAGCCCGGTGTTTCCCTAATTTGAAATAGTAAAAAAAGTGTGTTAAGACCACACAGCAAAAGTGAAAACTTCATCAAGGCAAGCTTAATGATAAATGATAAAACTATAACATCAATACTAATATTATCAACGCGAAAGTAAATTTGTTTGTTTGTTTGTTACCCTTTCACACCTAAATCGCTGAATCGATTGTAATGAATTTTGGCACAGCGATAAATGGGATCCTGGAGACGAAGATAGGCTACTTTTTCTCGCGAAAAACTTATAGGCAGTGGGGTAAAGAGAGGGACAATCTTTGTATTAAACTTTTTATTGCGTCATTCGATTTGTTTAACAAAATCAATATTAATGCGAGCGGACAGGCACACGCGCTATTTATGTCGATACTGAATGCGGCTGATGCGGCACGCTCTCCCATGTAACGCTCACCGAGCGAGTACCTATAGAAGTGAGCCGTTGACTGTATCTCTTGCTTCCTTAGTCGACTCCAGCCGGCTTTAACTGAACCAGCATCATACAGCCTAGCGTTATATAGATTTGAACTCTATAAACCTCTAATCGCGTTCAGCAAGCAATCGCAGACCTTAAAAAAACCGGCAAAAAAATTGCTATATATTTTGTTGCAGTTAATAAATTTACCTTACATCGTAGTACATCACTATCATTCAAAGAATTATTAATTAAGTCTACGATAACTTTTGTACAGTAAAACTTTCTTTATATTCTAATTTGTGTTTATTTTTAGTACTAGCTCTTCGCCGCGGCTTCTTTCGCGTTAATACTGGTTTTGTTAACAAAAATCGGAAGACACAATAAAAAGTTTCATACAAAGCTTATCTCTTTTTTTGCCCCAAGTCCGACAAGTTTTTCGCGAGAAATAGTAGCCTGTCACTATCTCATCTCTATACCAAATTTCATCATAATCGATTCAGCGGTTTAGGCATGAAAGCATAACAAACAAACAAACTCACTTTCGCGTTTATATTATTAGTTCGGAATTAAGGTTTAAGACTATAACTAACACATTCGTACGAATGTAACATAAGTCTTTCCATTTGCTATTTGTTGAGGCGCATTCATTCCTGAGACACGTTGATTCTCGATAGGATTTTTGTGTTTTTAGCTCGTCGTAAGACATGCTTTTTACGCCCAGACACGGGACCTTGTCGAGCTGACATTATACAGTGGTACTTCGATGTGAAGCGGCGTAAATGTTACAGATTCTTTTGGGGTGGCTGTCAAGGTAACGGTAATAGGTTTGAATCGAAAAAAGAATGCTTCGACTATTGCTACTTGAATACAAGCAAACCTATATGTAAGTTTTTATATTTATCTATAAATCTACTAATATAAATTATACAACACGTCACTATCTGAGTAAAAGTTAAGAAATAAGCACCTACATAGATATGAGAATACGGGGCAACGTAAGCGATGAATTAAAACAGATTATTTATATTAGAGATGCGAATGTTAAGATGGATAAAGGATGGTAGAATAAGTATATTATATGTAGCAAAACTCCAATTACCTTATTTCAATTTAGGCCTGAGAAGGCGCATATCATAACATCAAGGTCATAGAGCTTTTTTAATGCCCGTCTGGTTAGTTATCCCCACAAGTTGAAAATCTACCGCTAAAATACCTATCGCTGTGTTCCGGCAGTTGATAGTACTTGAGAGCCAGTCCTTCCACTAGGCTTAGCGCTAGGCCACCATCTTGGCCCACATCGTTAGTTAATCTTAAGTGAGGTTGTAGGCATAACGCTAAACCTATAAAGTAAAAAAAAAACTAGCACCGGTTCGAATAATAACTAACTGGCTATCGAGAACAACCGGCAAGATACTCGATCTGGTAATATTATCTTTTTTAGGCAGGTACATATTTATACAAAGAAAAATTTAATAACATTTACAATAGTTTTTAGCGGATGTACAGAAAGAGGTATAAATTCTAGACATCACCGTCGTTCACATATTGATCCACTCTGTAATAGCCTTTTGATATAGAAACCAGCTTCGCATGGTGCTTGCGCTTACTATCCAGCAACATACCTAGTGTATCACCTGGATACACAGACAGTAAGGAACAATAGAAGAGCTTAATATGGACTATTATGAGTAGCTATTATGTAAACAATAGAAAGTTAAGTGTAAGCTAGACAGATATACGACTAGTAAAAGGCATGCATTGGTTGTATGACGAATTACATGCGTATAAAAAGTGGGTATACTTAGATGGCAACAGATGGAGTGGATGAGTACACGAGTTCTTCCGACTCTGCTTATGTAGAATAAGAGTCACAAGAAGACAGAAGTAAAAAAAAATATGTTTAAATTATAGAATAACTAGCCGTGCATGCGACTTCGTTCGCATGTTCGCAATTAAATTTTTTTTTTTTTTCGATACAGCTTTGCTTTTTTAGTAGTAGAATGACGTTAATTATTAATAGCCTAAACTGCCTAAAGCTTTCACCAATGATTGCTGGATCAAATACAAAAATAGTTTTTGATATCAGACAGGTAGAGTTTCTAAGATTAGTGCGTTAAATCAAATAAATAAATTTTCCGAGTTGGGATCCCTAAGATTTTCTAGTAATAATCTTAATCTTTTCTTTTAAAATCCGAGTAGCTTTTGACTTCATTCGTTACAAACATACAAAAATACAAATCTTTCCTCTTTATAATGTATAGATGAATAGAGTCAAGCAGTCTTTTTCTACAATAGTATGCGTAAAGTGTGTAAAGACTAATCAAAAACGTATGGGAAGACAATCTTGTTTAATAAATCGACGACATATTTCAAAACTCGATGCCGTGATCAAAGCTTGAAATTAAACACTTTAAAATTCACATACATTTAAGACACAACATATATATTTATTTTACAATTAACATGCCATGTGCCATGCAACGTATCGAAACGAAGTCACAGGCAAATGCTAGTCTGTTAATAATTTTTATCGTTGTCAACCGATCGCAACAAAAACATCGTCAGGAAACTTAAACGCGTAAAATACGTTTGTTTAGTACGAACATGTTGCAGTACCTACTCTCAACCTCCAACTTTTACTGCTACGATTATTTATATTATTAAAAAAAGATTGTCAGTCGTGGCAATGTATGTCAGAAGTGAAAACTTATAAACATTGTTTTTGAGTTGTTAAGAAATATTTTGTTTTGAGTATCTTTTATTAGAAACTATTTTTAACAACGTGTTAATATAGTAATAAACTTATCATTTATTACGCCGTTTTACATGAAAGTGAATGATTATCTATATAATTCAATATACATATATAACCACACTCATCTTTATTAATATTATAAATGCGAAAGTGAGTTTGTTTATTTGTTTCGCTTTCACGCCTAAACTGCTATATCGATCGTGATAAATTTTGATGTAGAGATAGATGGGAACATGGAGACGGTGAGAGGCTACTTTTTCTCGCGCAAAACCTATTAGAAGTGGGGTACAGAGAGGGATACATTTTGTATGATACTTTTTATTGCGTCATCCTATTTTTTTGACAAAATCAATATTAACGCGTGCGAAGCCGCGGGTAAAAGCTAGTCTGTATATATGTGTGCCCGTGAGATCAGTGTTTTTTCCCCATCCCAAAAGTGCACAAATTACCTAAACAAATGTTCATTTAAAAAAAGGTTTATTTTTTTAATTTTCAGTGGAGATACCACACTTTTGTTCACTGGCATTTGACTACGGTACTTGTTTTGGATACTTCAATCGATGGGGATGGGATACATTTTCCAAGTATGTTTCTTTAAAATTTGTTTTATTCCATATTAGTTATACTACCGTAGCCCAATTCAAGGTGTTTATCTTATGGAATACGAGATCGTTATATGAGATTTTTTTATAGCATGATCTTGTATTGTTATGCGTCTGTTGGCTAATAATATCGATATGATCATGTTTCACCACTACCCTTGAAACTGATGTTGATAGACGATCCCGTTTTGGGTTTAATGTCTTATGTCGTAGTTTTCTGGCAGTTTCATTTGAAAACCAGTTCCCTCATTAAATTTAGTGTGTTACCATCTTGAGCCATGTCGTCATTAGATAAACATCTAAACTACTAATCAAGTTGAATAAGATGACTGTGATCACTGTGATCAGTGTGTGTCGAAAACTTTAAAATGCACATATTTTTTACAAAATATATGTTTATTTTACGGTTGATAGTAAAGACGCCATGTTTTAAAAGCACTTTTTGATATGCCGTTGACATTATAAACAAGAGACATGGGATGACAATCCCATGAATTTTTGCATTATTTTTAACGCAAGCGAATGGACAAAAAGGTTAACTTCCTTAGGGTCTCAGCAGTGATGGATTTTTAGGGAGGGTAAGCTATAGACTGCGGCGGCAAGTTTTCAAAGGCGGCTTTTCTAGCGCCAGTGAAAACTGAGTATCAGTTTTTAATTTTGTAAAAAATGGAGCATAGGTGGCGATTTGTTTCAGACTATAGGCGGCACATATTTAAATCCACCACTGGTACTCAAGGTGAGTTTGTTGTCAACCGTTAAAAATATAAAGAATTATATTACAGAACTTGCAAACGCCGGCTGTATTCTGGATGCGGAGGTAATCAAAATAATTTCGAATCGCGAGCGGAGTGCTTATCGACGTGTCTCAGTCCACCGAATAATACCTTGATGCGCGTTAATAAGTATACGACGTGCGTGCCATATCACATTGCCGAGTTACAGTGAGGTATTTTAAAATTATCTCAATAAAATAAATTTTAATACTCACAAATTATTTTTAAGAAAAATTGTCTTCAATCTATTTTAATACCATTTTTTAACGGCGGCTTAGCTCGCGTGAATATTGATTTTGTCAAACAAATCGGATAACGTAATAAAAAGTTTATCTCTGTCTTTGCCTCACTTTCAATAAGTTTATTTCCAGAAAATAAGGCTATAAAACCGTGGCTAAGGTCCCATCTATCTTTATACCAAAATTCATCGTAATCGATTCAAAGGTTTAGGCGAAAAAGCGTAACAATCAAACAAATTTACTTTCGTATATATAATACTAGATTTTACGTGCAGCTTCGCTCACGTAAATGTTGATTTTGTCAAACAAATCGGATGGCACAATAAAAGTTTATCCCTCTCATTCAAAATTTATCCCTACCTTTACCCCACTTCCAATAAGGTTATCGCGAGAAATAGTAGCTTATCACTGTCTCCAGGTTCCCATCTATCTCAATACCAAAATCCATCATAATCGTTACAGTGGTTATAACCTAATCTTAGAAACTATCGGGCGTTTATCAAAAATTCTTCTTGTATTTGATAAAGCTATCATAGAGGATGGCTTTAGTTTATTTAACATCACGTTACCACCAGTAGTGGTAGTGAGTACGACTTCGCGTCAAGCGACGTTAGTTCGAATCCAACCACCTACAATGAGCTTGAGCTTTC
The DNA here is from genome assembly GCA_039707435.1 of Actias luna. Lineage (NCBI taxonomy): Eukaryota > Metazoa > Arthropoda > Insecta > Lepidoptera > Saturniidae > Actias > Actias luna. The sequence continues at coordinate 16,402,616 of JAZHAC010000001.1, read as the reverse complement.
GGTGACGGAAAACATCGTTAGGAAACCATAGCATGGTGATAGGGCTTTTTCTAATGCCCACCTGGCTAGCTACCACCCTCAAGTTGAAAATCTGCTGCCAAATACCAATAGGTGTGTTCCAGCAGCTGCACTTGAGAGCCAGTTCCTCCACGGGTTTAGCGTGTCTACAAATTGGGCCGTATCGTCACTTAAGATCAGGTGAGAATACGGCCATAACGCTAAATCTTAAGTATAAAAAAAGGAAAGCTGTATTGAAAAAAGTTACAAATTAAATAATATTTAGTTTCACGCGAGCGAAGTTGCAGACACAGCTCGCAAACTATAAAAGATAAACATTTTCCCAAACATATTTATTATTTATTACATAATTGAATTAGGATATGATAGTGTTTAAATTTAAATATTCTTGCTGTGCTTATTCTTTGTTCAATGTTTTTGCAGGTACATGCTGTTATTATCTATTCTGATGTTGCTATAGTTTGAAGCATGACAAAATAAGAGATTGAAGTTTTCAAAATCTGTAAAAAATTAAAATTGTTAGTAAAATTAGCTTGTTTAGACCTGATCCAAAATATACATCAACATAAAACTGAGAATAGGGCTTTGAGGAGGTGTAATCGCCATGTGAATTGTATGTACGTCTCAAATACAAATACAAATATTTTATTTCCAGAAACATGTACATGGTTTATGCTTTGCTTAGTGCTCTAAACTAGGCAATGGCTATCTCATGGAAGTCTAACATACTGTCAAAATTATACATATAATAGTTTTACTTTTTATACTACTACTAGTTTATACTAGTTTATACTAGGGATGTTACAGAGCTTTGATTTTGATTCCGAAAGGTCGGCACTTTCGATATATTTTACACCTCCGACTCCGACTTCGGCTTCGGTACTTTTGAATCGGATGTTATAACGGAGATAGCAACATAACAAGTAACTGCGGCTAGAATAAGTACCTTCAAAATCAAACTTGTAGTTCAAGGAATTGCTTGATTTTTTAAATATTCCATAGGGCCTTCTCTAAAGTTTTATGCAAGATACCAAATTTCGCCGCATTTGTTACAATTCCCAGTATAGAATAACATTACTGTATAATTTATTTATTTAAAACATCTATATCCTTCTCTATCTTTGTTTCGCATCCGACTCGACCTCCGTCTCCGAATTCGACTCTGATAAAGCAGATTATACACCTTTAGTTCCGTCTCCGGTGTCCCCACCTCCGTAACATCCCTAGTTTATACCATATATTATATAATGAAGTGTATATTGCAATTTCGCCTGAATTGATTTGCCGCTGACGTCATTGGTTGACCTGACGTCTTTATATTTTCCATAAAGCAATGCCTTCGTCAATCGAATAATCGTAAAAAGATTTTTACAGTCTTCAAATAGATATTGCACGCCTCAGAACGCGATGCATTTGAGGTTGCGCATTACTCACAACATTCCAAAGTCGAGCAGTTTTCGAGAATTCAATGAACATTACTTTAAATCTTTTGTGTTTTTACGGCAATACAAATGTTTTATTATCAAGAGAAATACTCTCATTATAGCAATAGATAATATTTTAAACCGATAGTGTAATATACCGATCCAGGTCGGAAATAAAATTATAAATTTTATTACAAATGGTTACATGTGGTATGGTTACATTATGGTATACATTTGTACATTAATGATCGGTTTTCGAGATTAAAACCAGATATAACAGATTTTTATTTAGTTTAACAGAAATCGTTTATAAATTTTTTTTATTCATATAATACATCGGGATCATTGGCACTTATTCGCTATAACTACTGCTACATGAAGAATTACAAAGAAAAGTTAATTACCGTAGCCATGGTTTGCACTCCGACGCTGACCATACTCATTGCCTTGATGTGCTTCGGCTTCTGGGATTGTATTAGAAAAACCAAAACCAGTTTCCTAACATTGACTTCCATACATTCCCACGGTACACTGTACACGGCGTCTGGTAGTTTATCGTTCTATAAATGAATGTTATATCAAAGTTGAGAGCCTAATTACTTACTTAATTGTACACTCCTCTGCAAGCCACACAGCCTCTTAAGCTACACATGCATTTTAAAATTACGAAAGTTTTGTTATTATAATACTAAATTCCACCCATTTTATAGTCGTGTAAGAGTGTGGAGGGCATCTCTTACCCTTATCCTCTAGTAGGGTATCAATTTTATATTGTGGTGTTTACGCAATAGAAACTCCAGCCTTCTCTGTAATATTCTAGGTGCAAAAATTTGTGAAGATTTTTGAAGTGAAATTTTTTAGCCACTTTGTGATTTCAAACTCGATGAAACGATACTAGAAAGAGACAACCACATACATCTATAGTATATAACTTGCGAGAGAATTAGATAGAAGTATCTATAAAATTTAACGCGCCAACATTCATAGGAAATTGAAACGTCGGGCAGTTTTTGAATGCGAAAATCGCCTGACGTTGGTTTTTTGAATTGAAAACGTTTTTAGTATCTTTGACATTTGAAACTCAATGAAGCGATATTGAAAAGAGGCACCACATAAATCTATAAGATATAGCGAGAATGAAATAACAGGCATTATATATATAGTGCTTCTTATAGGGTCCGAGCATTGTACATGTGTTAGTCTATGTGTGTGCGCGCCTGCATATTACGCAGCGAATTTTTGAGGGTTTCATTTTTATCGGGTGTAAACTGCACACGCATTTTTATTAATAAGGAACTTAAAAACATTACCGATGGACTTTCAGTGTTTTTTGGAAAATAAAATATTGGAGCAGAATGTGCATCGTATTAGTTTTCCTTTACTTGCCTGCTTACTCAAGCAAAGTGCTAATACAACATTTTTATCTGTTCTGTAATGCAGTCTTATCACAATAATGTGTGAAAATTGTATATAGGAGCTATAAAATCCCAGGTTATGTTGGGGCTTCCATTTCCACACCGGATACATTAATTTTTTTTTAGAAAAACTAAACATATACCTAGTACTATTTGAGCTCATTGTACCAAGGGAAACAAGTATACTTAAGGATCACGCAATAAAAACATGTAAATACTGCGGGCCCAAAAATAACTAAATAAAAATGGTTACGTGGTCAATTTGCACGCGCGTAGTGGGAGCAAGAACTATACCTGCAAAATTTCGCTACGTTTTTCTAAAAGACTTTGGCCTGTCTAGGACTGCAGTAAGTTCTATGCATGTTTGTATTTTTAAAGCTGCTTTAACAGAGTTCTGTCCATTTCGGTTGGCAGGGAGAGAAACATAAGCAATGAGGGTATGTGTTGATGCACGACGAAAAGGGACCCCTCAAACCTGCATCCTTGTCATAAGTTCCAGAATCTGTTCGGAGTTTCCCTCTGTGCCATACGATAAACCCTCGTCCATAATATTACAGGCCTAATACCGCGTAGCGAGGTAGTACTCTACTCTCGACACATCAAGATCAAGTAATTTTCGATCTTAAACTGCCTCTAACACAACCAATTTGCATTTATACGATAATATCAGGAGATGTATTTCATTCTCATATATTGTAAAAAATACAATTTTATTTTGTTACAAGGATAATAGTATTTTTTTTTTTACGTTGACGTCTGAATTTTTTATACGAGCTGGTCACGATAACTCCCAAAAAAACTGTCGTTTCGTAAACGAGGTTTCGTTTATTATCTTCAGAATTCAACCAGTTACCTATTTCATATCAATAGCCTAATCCCTGTAGTTTAATATAAAATGTATTTTTGAACACCTCATTTTTTAATTTATTACATTTACAAGTTCTTGGTATTGACAAGTTTTTTTTTTTCTTTTCAAGTAAAAGACAAAAATACCGACACCATACAGTCGAGTCGGGCGTTATCTTTATGATAAAGAGGTTAGCGCTTCAACATGATAAAGACTCTCTAGGTAAAACTGTCTATGGAGTTTTTATAGTAAGCAATAAATCATTTTTGGGTAAGGAAAGATTTGTATGTTTGTTTGTAACGAATAAACTCAAAAACTACGGGACCTATTTCAAAAATTCTTTCACCATTAGAATGCTATGTTATCCCAGAGTAACATAGGATATAAATTAGTTAAATAATTTTCAGTTCCATGCGAACGAAGTCGCAGGCACAGCTAGTAATTAATAGAATAATAAATAAAATAAATCAATGGTATAGCTTGTTTTTATTTATTAAAAATTAAATGAATAATATGGGACGTGTACTTTCGGATTTTTCATATTTATTATTTTCTGAAGGTACGATCGAAAACGAGGAATATCAAATAAGTTGAAATAATTAATAAAAGAAATGCTTTAATTTACCATTGTTCCGAGAAGCTCGAACACATAAGATACCTGAATCAGTTGTTGGAAGAATATAAGGGTTAGGGGTCCATAGCGCGCTATAACTTGTGGTTCCTGCAAAAACAACCTTATTGTATTTTATTCATCGCACAGACATCACACACACAACCTTATATTGAATATAATTTTTTATGATATGATAGAATCGCTATATATATTTAAGTTTTACATTCCTTTTACTTTAATATTTCTTTGAGTTCGATTATTATTTATTAAAAATATTTACCATTGAAATAAAACTACAATAAAATATTTACCATTTTTGAACATTGAAGCAGCAGTAGGCATCCACTAACTTGGTGAAAAGAGTAATAAATAAGTAGCACCCATCCGAATGTACTCGACATTTGCTCCGTAAAACTATAATTTTAAAGAAATATATATGTTATTTCAATTTTTTACGGCCACGCTATATCTCCTTCTCATTTAATTGACAAATAATTCGTTATTTTGATTATTTACTGTAAAAGTTAATGATTTAAACATAGTTTTAAAGTCTGTTTTTAATCTATACAAATAAATAAAATTGAATGATCTGTTTGTAACGTCTAAATAACAGATTTTTACTAAATGCATATGAAAGTATATACGATACCTATATTATACAATTAATTAAAAAAAAAAGGTTTGTTTGTTCCGGCTAATCTAAAAACCCCCTGCACCGATTTTGTAGACAATTTCACTGGCAGATAACTGAAGATAGAAAGAATGACTCAGGCTACTTTTATTTTAGAAAAAAATTGGGATCAGCGAAAAATAAATTAATAAATAAGTATTATTTTCATGCGAACGTAGTCGTGGGCCCAGCTAGAATTTTCTAGAAATAAGCAAACAGTATAATTTTTTCTCATGTTTACATTGACAGTCTATAACTAAAGAAATTACTGCTAGGTTTTTTTACATTCTATTTGCAAACGCAATCTATCCTTTATAACATTATAAATGCTAAAATGAGTTTGTTTGTTACGCTTTCATGCCTAAACAGGTAAATCGATTGTGATTAATTTTGGCATTGAGATATATGGGACGGACGGACGTGACGGAGATAGACTACTTTTTCTCACAAAATCTTTATTGGAAGTGGGATAAACAGAGGGATAAACTTTGTATGAAACTTTTTATTGCGTTGACAAAAGCAATATTAATGCAAGCAGGGCCGCGGGTAAAAGCTAGTTCCGAAATAAATCAAATATATAGGGTAGGTACTATTTGGTGTTTAATTACTATAATGGGCGAACTATTCGCACAGATCAGCTAGTATACTTTAATACGCAATATTTATAGACAAAGTAGGGATGTAATCATACTCTATAAATCTATATTGCTACAGCCGTTAAAGTTATGATTGAATATTTCCTCCAAGTATATTTTCTTATTAGTAATACAGCACTCGATATTGATAACACACGCATGCCAAAAAAGTGATACATCATAACAGTGTTAAAAATATCATAGCGATCTGAACTGAGTCAAAAACAAATTCTTGTTGCTCATTTTTTTTTTGACATGATATATATACGCTGTTAGCCTTTACGGCTTTGACAGCTTCACCGAAATTTTAGCGGCGAGTGCAGGGGTGGCAAAATGGCCGAACCTCGGCTTGGGTTGCTGCCGGAGAACGAACAAAGATTTGCGAGCCTAACTTACCAACAGGTCCTAACATACTAATTTAGTGATCCTAACAACGACCTTATCGTGCAACCGCGTAAAGGCCGCGGGGGTCACTCCTTACAGAACTGTGTACTTAACGAGTGGGTGTGCACGAATGGTATGTGGTGTGATGATGAACTCTTAGCGATGTACACTGTCACTGTATCGCCCGAGCAGAGTCACTTGATGGCTCCTATCCGCAGTATCAAACCTAGGCTCAGGCGTCTGCGGAGATACTCCGCGGCGGGTGTGCGGGAAACCGTCCAGCATGATGCCTAGTTATGTACACCATAATACGAGTATAAAGAGGCGTCTAGCGGTACCATCTTTAGGGTTCCACCAGCCGGCCCATTTAGGATGATGGAGCTCTACTGACCGCAGGCGTCTTCCGATCTCTCACCAGTGGCTCCAAGAAGCTGTATTGCACGCAGCTGCTACATACTGACAAACCGCGTCCGTTCGCGGGCTAAACCTGATTGAGGGCGGCCTATCACTTTGGAAGGTCTAACAGCGAAAGAAGGTAACATAAAGCAAATATGCAAAAAAGCTTGGCTGATCTGACTGAATGGCAAGGCAACATGGAAGGCCTAGGGCAACGGTAGAAGGCATACAGATGCTACTGGACAGACACATCATCGAAACCTTCCTCCTGTCGTACCGGTTTCTTCGTTGCACGGAATTAAGGAGGATAGAGACGAGTCGGTGCACCTGCGTTTGCGAGTGCGTTTGTGCATTGGAATATCTCCTGCGCATCTGATTGCTTCCGGACACAAGGAAGTCGGAGCTGAGGCAGTCGTTGTGGCCGAAAACGGCCCTGTGCAGCAGCAGAAATATGAGTGTGCTTTGTTGTGTGCATTTCTTTGTTGACGTATCTGTCGGATACAGAAGTCGTGTCCTATCACCTAACAACCAAGCTCACTACCAACCAATTAAATATAATTAGGATTAGTTGGTGACATTTTAATATTTAAGAAATTGCAAAACTCGTATCTAAATGTTATCGTAAACCTTGTACTTTATCAGGGATGCGAGCACAAACGAACAGATAGGCAGACAGATATTTCTAAAAATGATTTATATGTACTTGATTACTCATTCTTTGTCACTTGCAAAAGAACGGACACGTTAAATTTACATTCTTATTATATGTATAGATATGATATAGTTGCTGCGGTGGCAACTGGGAGCGCTGTTGCTTAGACAGAAGTTTCCAAGCGGCTGAAATATTCGAATTTAAATAATATGTATATTTTTGACCCGTTTAGAGACGAAACAATGGGACGAACCCGAGTATACATGTTTTGTACAAAGATATTGCGCAACGTCTATTTAAAAGCACGCTAGACAAAGATCCTAATTACTACTCTGCTCAGCAAGTCCGCATTGCAATACAACGTGACAAAGCTGCTGGCATTTTGGGTACACTGCCTTGTGGCCCCGAAATTTTTTTTTTTTTTATAGATAATATTTTAAAATAGAATATATATAATATAAAAAGTATCATGGTAGTTAAATAAATTGTTGATATAGTTTGGATGTTTTTTAATAAATGCAATTCATTCTGATGTATTTATTTTGTGAGTCATAACAATTATGAACAAAAAAAATGTACTGTCTTACTTTTCGAGAAATCTTTGACAGATGCTTATATTTTGCAAAATATAACACGAGGATTTATGATCTATACTGTCACTTATTCACGATATGTCATATACTAGAAAGGGGAACGATTAACATTCAATGTCGAAACAACATAATAGGTGTTTGAAAAGAGTTTTGAGGATAATAAGTAGCCAGATGAGTACTATAGAAAAATCAATTCCATGGTCTCCACACTACGTCTACAGTCGAAAAGGATTAATTGCGACGATAACACGCTAAGAGAACTGAGTCTCTAATGGTCCATGGTATTTATACTCGTGACGTATTTAGACATGCGAGCATAAGTTAAAGTTTTATCACAAGCTCAGACCAATTCTAGGATTCCTAGAGACATCAATGAGAGCCGTTGAGCTATGACTATGAATGTTAAAATGTAACTTACTTTAAGATTAGATTGTGGTGTTTTATGTTCTCTTGCAATCTTGAAACAACGTCTTTAGTCTCTTCCTTCGAAAAACTCAGGGCACCGTTGCTCGGTATAGGAAAATTTTCCAAATTATAAATAAGAAGTTTATAGTGTCCCCAAAGATGAAACACCATGACGGATAGTAACAAGTCAAAGATACAAATGACACACGAACATACAGACGTGATGTATAAGTTGCAAGTGTAAAGTACCAAAAATCCGGTTAAACTGGTCGTATAATCGAACGGTAGGGCATAGTAAACGGCATGTTGAAATGTTACATTTTCCGGTCGCGGATTCTTGAATGCACCGGCTACAATATTATTGACTAAAGGTGTGGCACTAAATAAAACGATTCCAAGGATCATGGTCCCGTTCAAATATACTGCGTATACATGCGATATCTTATGCACCAGTACGTGTGTCTGAAATAAATTATTAATTGAATAAATAAGACGTACTTGTAGGTAGTAAATGTAATAAGTAGAAGAAGTATATATATATATATATATATATGTATAATGAAAATTATGATTGTTTGAGGCACAATCGTGTCATACTGATCGTATCGACATCAAACTATGACCTTTCAACGAGGAATTATTGTAGTTTGTTTTGGACTGTTAATAATTTGAATTCCAATGATCCTTCTTTGTTTTATTACTATTTTACTTTTATTAACATTTTTCCCGCCAATAAAAACAAAAAACGGGCATTTCCCTTAATATGTCATTCGCTCCGCGGAGCAGCCGGGAACGGTTAGTACTTTATAATTAAGGTACCTGCATAATTATTAGATAATTATAACAAACGTTCTAATAAACTTCTCTTACAATAATTAACACAAAATAAGTACCTAACGTTGTTTTAAAAGTTAGAAAGAAATACGATTGATTAGCGTGATTTATTGATAAAAGCATGTTCCATACTAGCGGTTGAAACTTCCTCTAGTGGTCGTTGCTATAAATCTTGTATACATATTAATATTGTAGCACATAGCGACACCCACGGCTTATTTTATTACTAGTCGTTGATTAATAAAACGCTTATTTATTTATTCAAAGGTGATAATCATAATTTGCTATTTTTGTATTCGTTGCTTTTAATCTTTATTCCTGTATTGGCTACTATAACATCCTGTCTATAATCCAGCATCATAATGATAAAATAATAACATAAAAACTATATTTTTGTATACTAAAAATGGTAAACAAGCATGCCGATCGTCTAATGTTCAGCGGTCACTAAGCCCTTTGGACGCTTGGTTTTAACGTTAGAGGTATCACTAGCGTTTTCCCTAATTTGACCCATTTTACCGATAATTATTGAAGCCCAAGCGGAGAAATGGGGGCTAAAGAGATTTATCTGAGCTCTACCTACTAATTATAGTAACCAGTGACTAGTATTTTGAAGCGATGATAGCTCAGTTGGTAATGTCTACGGACCCCACGTCAAATGACATGATTTCGAATCCCTTGAGCTTTGGGTGAAGGAAAACATCGTGATCGTTTACATGGTGGTAGGGCTTTTTCTAATGCCCCTAGATAGCTACCCCGCTCGAGTTTAAAATCTGCCGTCAAATACCTATAGCTGTGTTCCGGCAGTTGCACCTGAGAGCCAGTCTCAGCACTAACGCTTAGGGCTGATTTTCATTGGTCGATAACTCAGTTGTTATACCGAATGAGAGGAGTCCCCGTATACGGAATATCGACTAATGAAATTCATCGGTTGGTGTAAAGCAAACGTGGTGCAGGTACTAGGTTTATTCTATTACTCGTCTATAACGTCTACCGGTCTCACTCCTTCAAAAAGCATTCGTTAACAGAAATCTTCCGCACCCCGAATGCTGTCTGTAAAGACCAGAAAAAAAAAGAAAAATAGCTTGAGATTGTGGCTCTAACGCTAAACTTATAAACTTGGAAATCTTTTTATAAAAATGGAAGTATACACATTGATTTTCGGATACACTTACCTTCATAGCGAATTCAGACTTATGTTTGTGATTGAACAGATGGACTCGTGTCAAGAAATCACGGGTTAACCTGTGGTATCTATCCAGATATATTAAACATAATCTACTCTGAAAGTATATTAAACAAATATCTGATAAATAGTTATACATGGGTTGTTTAAATCTGATAATCTATATTAATCAATATCCATACTAATATTATAAATGCGAAAGTGAGTTTGTTTGTTTGTTTCTTGCGCTTTCACGCCTAAAACGCTGAATCGATTATCATGAATTTTGGTATAGAAATAGATAGGAACCTGGAGACGGTGATAGGCAACTTTTTTTCGCGAAAACCCTAGTGGAAGTGAGGTAAAGTGAGGGATAAACTTTGAATGAAACTTTTTATTGCGTCATACGTTTTATTTGACAATATCAATATTAACGCCAGCGAAAAGGCAGGTAAAATCTAGTAACATTCTAAAGCGGAATAGTTTGTTTGTTTGTTCAAACGCGTTAAACTAACACACTAGCTATCTGATTTAAAAAAAAAATGTATTTGATAGAGCAATCAGTGAGGTAGGCTTTAGGTTATTTACCATTACGCTAGCCTCAATAGCAGCAAAACTGTATTGCAAGAAACTGCAAAAATGGGCAATAACAATTATATATTTTCAGTTAGTAATTTGTTTTACTGAATCATATGTGTATGTTGAATACTTACCACTCCAACTACATTCATAAAAACTGTTATGTAACTGTGACCCAATATAAAGAATGAAAGTTTACTTATATTAAACTTAATATATAGAATTCCTGTAAGTAGCGTAAACGTTTCCATTAGTAGAATCAAATATCTTTTCACAACCATAAACCTTGATTCGTTTTCGTCTGGCCATGTTCCAATCAACCGTAGGCCATATCGAACAAGCCTTATATATGGTATGTCTTCAACCTTTACAACTCCGCTGTAAAAAATGTACGTATTAATTATTTTCATTGCCTATTTCTATTATAGGCATAATTATAAATATATAGTTTTGTATTCTAAAATGTCTGAGTAAAAGACGATTTTGTATTGTATGTAACAAAATAACATTTGTGCGATCGAATTTGCTAGGTGTTTAAATAAACTATGTAAATTTTGAAAACAAATGATTACGCATATTAAACTGTTCGCTCGAGGTAATTACAAAAGTTTAGGAAAATCCAATCACATATTACGAAAGTTAACAACCTTCAGTTTGTTTGTCCATTGGTGTACTTATAACAGTAGAACCATTGGTCCGGTTTACATGATTATTTTTTGAAAACATATATATTTATATACAAATGTCGGAACACACCTATTGGTATTTTGCGGCAGATTTTCAACTTGAGGGTGGTAGCTAGCCAGCGGGCATTAGAAAAAGCCCTACCACCATGCTATGGTTTCCTCACAATGTTTTCCTTCACCGAAAGCTCAAGTTCATGGTAGGTGGTTAGATTCGAACTCACGTACCATGACGTGGCGCCACTACATACTACCACTGCGCTATCACCGCTTCAAAAGCTTCTACATATAGAATAAAACCAAGTATTACCAAGAACATTTTCCTAAAACACTGTTACTAATACAAGTAAAAAAACTAATACTACTGGCTAAGTTTTGCAATAGTTTTTTTTTACAAAATATATATAAGTTTATAACCGCGGACACAGTATACGTGTATCCATACAAGAAATACTCTTAAAGTAATATTAGATAGAGAAAAAAAAAAGATACAAGAGTACCAAATGCATCTTTTAACAAGAACCTACTGAGATCAAACCAAAACTTAAAGGACAGATTAAAATTTATATATGCAAAGCAACATGGTGATACTTGATGTAGCATTTTTAAGGAACGTATTTATGTCGATATTATAGCCTTCAATACGTTTGATGGGTCGATTATCGACACCTGTACGCATGCGGTTATGTAAGAGGGGGAGACTGGAGGTGTTCCTGATAATCAGTTGTAAGTGGCTGGAACTTGCCCACTTCCCTGGACCCTGGAAGACTGCTCATGAGTGTATTACTCCGAAAGCCGGGTAGGAGGGACTACACCATTCCTAAGATGTATCAGCCTACTCCCACTAAAGCTTCTGGCCCGTTTTTGCGGTAGTAACTGCTTTTTTAATTATTTTGTTCTTAATATAAATGATATCAAGTTATTTAATCATAATTAAAGTTGAAACAACTTACGCTAGCTCGCTACCGTCTGGAACCAGCCGCATGTTGTAAGAATATTAACGTACCTTTAAAGCCCCCATTCAACACTGGTATAAAATTTTACCTTTCTTTCGTATTTATATGAAATTAGAATATACGTCATTAGTATTGCGCAAAATAACCTTCCATGTTATGAAGTAGGAAAATATTATGATTAAAAAATTATAGTATTGACATGTCATATAAATATGCAATTTATTAACCGATTATACTAAGGACCTAACTTTTAAAGATATTATATAATACCTAAGTAGAATACGGAAGTCATTCATTATTTAATTTATTGTTTTCGTTTTAATCACCATGCAATGCAATGCAAACCATAGCAAGGTGGTAGGACCTTTTCTGATGCTCGTCTGGCTAGCTAACCACCCTCAAGTTGAACATCTGCCGCCAAATACCAATAGGTGTGTTCCGGAAGTTGAATTTGACAGTCAGTTCTTCCAAAAGTTTAGCGTATCTACCAACTTGGGCCGTATCGTCACTTAAGATCAGGTGTGATTATGGTCATAACGCTAAGCCATTAAATATAAAAAATAAAAAAAATCGAGTCGATGATTATATTAATATATCACTTATTTACCATGCGGTAAATATCTGATCACATCTGAACAGAGTAGTGATACTTAGTACATTAATACTGATAAACATAATATCTTATTGATTAACAAATACAAATATATGAATTACTGGCACCTGAGAACAATTCTATGAAACGCAAAGATAACTAATGAATTGAAAAAATGGTAGGAAATTTCGTTCTTAAAATATTTTTCTAGATGTGAAAATAAACATTTCATTGTATATCAGTCAATTTATCTAATTTATGTTAATACATATAATACGCTATAAAACAGCTGACGCGTATAACGTGTATAACCTATACACGTTATAAGGCTTTGAGAACTTACTGTCTTGAACGAATAAGCGCGCACCTACGACTTGTCACAGCCAATAGCATATGAGCTATGGATAACACATACACTATATAAATATTATGCAATATAAAAACAGACTAAATAAAGGGTTGTGACAGAAAAATCTTACATTTTCATTTGTCTAGCTTCCATCTGTACCGTGCGATAAGGAACTTCTTTCCATAATGCTTGAGATCATTGTAGAATTCAAATCGACCTACCTCGATTTCCCAACATATTATTAATGAGTAGTGTTGCCCAAAATCAGTCTTGGTCTTACAGTCGTGTCTTGTTCTTGCGTTTTCGCCAAACTAAGACCACCTAATCGTAGCAAAACCAAGAATGTAACCTGAAAGCCTTTAGCAAGACCAGACTGAGCCCGCGAAACTCTTGCGGTCTCACAGTTAATTCAAAGGCATTCTTCCACACTGTTCATACCTTGTAGGTACTGTAGTAACAGTATTAAAATGAAATGTCGACTTGCAAACAATTTTTTTACCTCCAGCGCAGAACTCCACTGCCGCTCTATATGAAATAGGTGCACCCACCAGTGCAATTTACTAATAAATATCGTCTTTTACTGGTTATTGAAGTCACCAGCTGAAAATTTCACTTTGACTATCGGAATTGTTCTTCCCATGACAATGAGGAGTAAACTCCAAACAAGAGTAAAGTCTTGAGTCGGAGTTGACGCACACACACACTTTTGCGTCACGGGACGTGACTTCGAATCCACCTATATTTAAATTTCATATAATTAACAGACATTTAATTTATTGGAGTTATAAAGAAGTTTCAGTCGGTTTATAATGCAATTACGATAACGAGGTGCTCCACTAGGATAGTATGATGATATTGACAACTATTGCCTAGTTCGTAAGCCTAAGCTTACAGAGGTCATAAAAATAGAAAAGTCTCGCTTGGGCTCGAGACCATCGCCACATGACTGTGGAAGATTTGGAGTAAGGTAATACTATATACGTATTATATTTAATATGTTATTTGTAACATTTAAACCATGAATCATATCTATTTCAGGTATCTTTTCCGATGATTGAACATTCCAAATTTTGAGTAATAAAAGCTGCTTCGTTTGGTGACGCCCCGGAGAGCAAATCCAATCTGATTGTATTATAGAACGGGTTAAACGAACTTAAGATCATGGTTTGGTCTGTAATAAATACCCGAGGCCGAGGACGTTTATTCATCGTTGACTATCCAGCCAGCTAAGTTATCTTTAGGTGTTATGTAATACAGTCCTACTACATAACTAGCAGTGCCCACGACCTCATTCGCGTGTTTGTCAAAAACTAAAACTCATCGCTTAGATAAGAGTAGAGTAATATTCGTATTACATGTCAGATGTACAAACGCCATCTATCGAATATGTAGTTCAACTATCAACATTAGTTCTACTTTTGAGTTGCAAGTAACTAAATTGCGTGCGTGAAATATCTCTTGATATAGTGAACCGATTGCGATGAAACAAATTTTAAATGAATATAAAGAACAACTAACCGGATAAAATAAAACTGTGTGTACAAGCTATTTGATCAATGTTTGTACTTTACAAACCAACTGTTCAAGTCTATGAGTGAAGTCTATGTGACGAATCCATGTGACGAGTCTGTGACCAGTCCACGTGACCAGTCCATGTTACCAGTCTACGTGACCAGTCTACGTGACCAATCTACGTGACTAGTTTATGTGACAAGTCTATGTGATACATAAGTTAATATTGTCTGCGCGACCCACCTAATTATTATTTTTTATACTCATAGAATACTGTCTACCGGGCTTAGTGACCTACCTGGTATTATACTGGGAGCGTACTCAAAAATGTCTATGTGACTTACTATTTGAATGACCTATGGTATCTGTACACAGTATGTGAGTAACCACATAAAAGTATACAAAAAACTGTCTGCATCTAATTTAAAGAACAAGGGGTACAACATTTAACTGTGTGACTAAAATCTTAAAAAAAAGAACTGTGTGAAGGGAAAACTGTCTACGTATCATTTAAAGAACTGGAGATACAACATTTATAAAGTTTTTTTTAATAAAAAGTAACTGCTGTGCTGACTTTTATTTTCAGGTATCTAAGCCGAATGGAAACTATGAAGCGACGAACGTCATGGGGCACGAGAGCAGAAGGATGGCCGAATGTTAAATACTACGTCTACTGCTTATTGGTGTGGAGACATAATGATACTAGAAACATAATAATAAAACATACTTTTAATTAATGAAATTATTCAACTATAAACAATAACTACAAAAAAAAGCTGTTGTGTTGATCTTACAATGTTAGTGTAATGAATGTGAAAGAAGTTGTTTATTTGATTAAGTGATATCCTCGGTAGTAGCTTGACTGTGTCAGTTCAGTTCAGTTGAGTTAAAAACGTTGGCTATTACGGACGACTGTTTGAAATATACATTATAGTAAGCGCAAGCTTAGCTGTAAAATTTAACGATTGTGCAACGAGACTCTGAGTATGATTCGCCACAACTTCGACGGTCTGCAAAACACTGGTTTTTAATAAAAATCTACTACAGGTAGATCTTACGAGTTTTCACGTAATTATAGTAAGTTAGAATGTTACACACCCCTTTAACTACTCATGCATTACTACACTAGAATCAATGATAGCTTAGTGGTAGTGTGTGAGAACATTATGTCGATAGATGTAAACTTGAAATTTTGGAATGAGTGTGAACTTTCTATGAAGGAAAACATCGTGATAGAGTCATAGCATCGTGGTAGGACATTTTGTAATGCTCGCCTGGCTAGCTACCACCTTTTATTTATTAACGTGGTGTTTAAAATCCTATTCTCTATCGACTTTCTTATTACAATGCGTAAATTCATTACCTGGGCATAGGTCACGGTGATAACGGCGTTTGGCAATACTCATCGGGTGATAAACATCCGACACCGCACCACGGCGACACTTCAAACTCGCGTGTTGCCAGAGTCCAGGGATTCACACTACTTCTAATCTAGCTATCGACCTTAAGTTTAAAACCTGTCCCCGACTACCTAAAGTTGTGTTCCGGCAGTTGTACTTGACAACCGGTCTCTCCAATAGGCTCAGCGTGATCATAATATTGGGCCACATCGTTACTTAACATCACGTGAGATTGTGGGCGTAAAGCTAAAATCTATAAAGCATGGAAAGAAAATTAAAGACTCGTACAATACTTTATATAATTGCTTCATAGATAGTATGGAATTACGCAAAATAACCTTTCGACATTATAAAGGCGGAAACAATGATAATTAAGCCGTTTTGATATGCCAAGTCAATGTGTAAATTATCATTTAATTATAATGAGCACTTAACTTTTAAAGATATCATATAATAAATAATACCAAGAGGTCATTCATGTTTTTAATTGAATAATTTATTTTACTGTAGTTGATAATTTTGTTACAATCTCATTTGGTAGGTATTCAATTTAATGCGGTAATTACCAAATCAGACCCATAAAGGGAGATAACAAGATATATTATTTTAAATACTAGCTGACCCGGTGAACCTAAAATCATTTTCTTTATTCTCGCAAAAACTCATAAACGGTTTGACCGATTTGTATTTTTACATATTGATTAGCTATAATTAATATTAATCAACCTTCTAACTTCATTTTGTTAAGATCAATAGAACTGGTTGTATCTAATATTGTATCCGTTTTTCGTTTCTTTTAGTTATTGAATGAAACTTGTTTATAACTTAATGAATTAAATGTCTTTGAATTATATGAAATTTACATATAGGTGGATTCGAGCCCACGTCCATTGACACGAAGTCCGTATACACTAGCAACTGAGTTATTATTACTTCAAACTGAGCTATCATCGCATCTACTTTTCATATTACGAAGTTAAAAAAAAATCTGGTCGTTTTTTAAATTTTATGTAATACACACCTTGTCCTGACAATAACGAACACAAAAAACAAAGCATTATTTAATTTGATACAATCGTTCGTAAGTGATATGTGTACATACATTTCGGCGATTCATTTTTAGAAATAAAAGTTTACAAAATACTCAATTTCTTTGTCGATTTTTTGACATATTATTAGCCAGTGGGTACCTGAATGACCGAGATTAGCTTAGTAGTTTTTTTGTTTAATAAAAATATATATTTAAAACCGATTCATATATTAATTAAAGTATTTAACACTACAAAGATTATCGTAACAACAAAACATTCAAATTACCATTATTCTTCTAGAAATTCAAATCAATATGGTCCAGCATATCCTCTGGTTTATCTCATTAACCTTGCCTCTCGTATACCTGTCGGAATTGTTTGTACCCATACTAGGTGTTTGGCGAGTCACATAGCAGTGACAATATATTCTAATAATCACGCGCCTATAGTAGGAAAGCAGACCAAGTGTGAGAATCTTTGTGGTTTGCTATAGATTTACTCATTTATTATTATCCGACGCTCGAAGACGCGACATATATGTATTTTTCCGTTCACGAATCTGGGAAACTCCAAGTTGAGTACGCAAAATTCCTACGACTGGTTTTGTTATTTGTTAATTATCTACGCAATAGACAGTCGCTCGGGAAGTTATAGTGGCTTAAATTGAGTGGCAAATCCCTTGGAATCATCGGTATTCGCAAAATCAAGACAACTTTTCCTTTGAATTTTCCTTGGACCGTTGATTGACTGACGTTATTCATTAGCCTGTTTACAGCCAGTCTAGTTAGATTGCATCGTCATTTCAGTACTGTAGGTTGATATTGAGATTTTTCGCAATTTTTATTTGTTACAGCGAAAATTTTCATATACTCGCCTTTCTTTACTTATTTACATTTCTTCTATATTGACCTGACGGAGTTACAGTTTTTCATTTTAATGTGACCCTTATAAGCCTTGGACTATATTCGAGAGTATGGCACAAACCAACTAGTGCTTACATGAACATATTGTACTTTTAACGTCCCTACTATTGTCTATAACTGATCGCCTACATTGGGTATCCACTTGCATGGCTTGGCACCACTTACCGTCGATCATAAAGGGTGAGTTATTGTGCAAAACTCCGCGAGATCCAATCACCATTTCTTTAATTATTATATATAGCATGTAACTTTTCAACAACTATTTCACCTGAGATTTCATATATAATGAGAGTAACTTCTTAGCTACCCATACATTACCCGCGCGGGTGGTTGGTCCAACGTATGAATGAGAGTGATAGTTTGCAGTTCCCAGAAGTGAAGTTCCCGAGACTTGTAATACAGATGTAGGTTTAAGGGGCTCTTTTCTGACACGCGTCAATACTCGTGTTTCTCTCCCTGCTCAGTCAAATTTGGTAGGAGCCTGCTAGCGCAGCTTCAGAGACACGTTATAATATATAACTTTCTGCTGTCCTAGACAGGCTAAGATCTTTGAGTAGGCTATAGATATTTTGCTGGTATAGCTCTTGCTCCTATCTTGACCGCGTTTAACAAACCTACCATATTAATTCCTGTTCAAGTTATTTAGTAGCCCGTAGCACTTAATTTATGTTTATTTTAAGATGTGGTATTTTGGTATATTTGTTTCTCATGGTACAATGAGCTCAGTTAATGGAATCAATTTCATTTGGCTATATTTTGTCAACCAACCATGTAAAATGTGCGCATGTGGAAAATCACGATTTTACCATTCAACAGATTATTACATCCAAGAAGATCTACTTTTATTAGCAAAAATTGTGAGGTAGTAGTCCAGACAATGTCAGTAAATTAAAAAACTCTGTGGAATTGTTAACTAGGTCATTCTAATTGATAACTGTGTTGACTGATTTGAAGAATAATAATCGACCTCGAAGAAAATTCTGAATAGTCGCATTGAGATGGATATTTTTATTTTTTGCCGCCACCATTGCTCGTACTTTCTAAATTGTGGCGCTTATTTACCTTGTTATAAAATTGTTATTTACACTATGCGTTTCGTTAAACGACGTCGTTGGGATATAACTGTTTTATTTTTTAATCTTAGTCAAGAAATGGTTAGTATAACTACCCGTCTCTTTGTAAATTTCTGAACGCTCGCATAAATATTTGACAACCATTAAATCTATAAATTTTCATTACTGGCATTATTCTACATTTTTAAATCTAAAACCTTGTCGATTCGAAAACTTTATTTAAATACGATCTTTAATTTGAGGGGAGTGTTTATACCCTATCGACCGGATGAACATTAAATGTTTGACAGCTACGAAACCCATGAACATTTTGTATAGGAAAATGTTTTTTCTTTTATTTATATTTTTTGTTCATTTTCCAATGTTTTCAATAGTTATTCTGCTATTCGGGACGGAGACAAATACAACAAATCAAAATCCATGAAAATCGGTCCAGCCGTTCTCGAGTTATGTGTTCTAACAAACCCGACTTTGTTTTATATATGTATATAAATATCATAATATAAGATTAAACTTCTACAAACGCAAAACATTATTAATAACATAACATCAAAAACATTATTTGTTAACGCCTCGCGATGGCAAAATCTCTAACCAAAAACCGATAGTTACGAAGACTCCACGGTATTAGGCCGTCGCGTTATTTGTCTTTACATTGTACAGAGATAACTCTGCATCTGATTGAAATAAAAAATAGTCGAATAACTTTATTAAAAATAAATTTGAACCTAACAAGGACTGCACTGTCAATGTATAATAATGTAA
The DNA here is from genome assembly GCA_039707435.1 of Actias luna. Lineage (NCBI taxonomy): Eukaryota > Metazoa > Arthropoda > Insecta > Lepidoptera > Saturniidae > Actias > Actias luna. The sequence goes on along the minus strand of JAZHAC010000001.1, from coordinate 16,382,702 downwards.
CTTATTTTATTCTGAATTGCTTATTTTTTTCTATTTTGTTAGACCATATCTCTTAATTCATTATTCCTCATCGCAAAGGACTCCTCTCGCTGTTTCCATTGTTACACGTGTGGTAGTTTAATATTAGGTTAAAAATTAGCCCTGAGGGAAATTCGTTAATAATCTTACATATTATATAAGACAACGTCTCACAGTAGCATTATGTTCGTTAATTTACTTATAACTTGGGATTCACAAAACCAATTTTATAACGTAAAGTTGTATTCTCTTGACAGATAGATTAGAACAAATTATAAGAATAATAGTCAATATATGTAATGTTTGTTGTGCTTTCCTTGCCAAACTGTACGTACATGATTCAATGAGTAGGTATGTTTTTGTCTGTTTATCTGAAGGGATTTACGAAAATGTTTCTTGAACGAAAATGTTGATTTACGAAATCTATTAGAGATTAATGTTATACTATAAAGTTGTATTCAATAATACTTTGTTATATGATGCCGTTCTTGTTTATAATCATATTTCTGTTCCCACATGATATGATACAAAAACTACGTATTACTTTAAATGATAACTAAAACTATTATCATTGTATATAATATTTATCAATATGATGTTCCATGTGCTACTAATTATATGCACGGACATTGAATATTGTTCATCGAGGGGCAATTTAGTATTATAGCTATTATTTATTTTAAACTACTGGGAATTTAAAAGCTGGTAATGTATAATTTACATAAGCATTGAAATAACCTTAACATCGCACTACATTTTATACGTAATTAATTTATATATTACTAGCTGTTCCTATTAGTAGCCGCGAGTTCGTTCGCGCGGAACTAAAATTTATTTATTTATATTTGTCCGTTTTTGTAACATTTTTCAATACAACTTTGCTCTATTAGTGGTAGCGTGATTTTAAATAGCTTAAAGCCTTCCTCAAAGGACTTTCAAAGACATAAATTATTAGTGAAATCCGACTGGTAGTTCCTAAGATTAGCGCGTTCAAACAAACAAACTTTTCCGCTTTATGATATTGATATACATTCGAAGAACACAATTTAACTCTTTAACTTATAAAATACCTAAGAGGCGAATTCGAAACGTTAAACAGTGCCTGAATACCTACAAAATTGTACCTAACTATTTACATTAGTTTCTAATTTTTATATTTTTAACGAATAAATAATGTAAGGTATTAAACACAGTTACACGACAATAAAGATATTCCAGCTATTTATTTACTTAAAATTATTTTAAGAATAATAAAGGTAAATTAGTTACATTTCAAAACGTTACATACAATAAGTCATTAAATAATAAAATATTTCAATATTTGTTATCAAAAAATTGATTTTGTTATTGTTACTATTCGACAATTTTATTGAGCGATTTTGTGTACACAACCTCTGTACGTCACCATGAATGGTTTTGGTCGATTCTTGCTATATGTAACTCTTATTATAATTATTATATCATTTGTTCAAGCGGTGAGTAGTATTATTATTATCTTAGCAGTGTTATTATGAATATGATTCAATATATAAAAGAAACCTGTGATCGTTTAGGAAGAAAACCAGAATCATCGAGAAAGAGAGATCGTACATTTAGCAGAAGCTCCAGTTTTAAATGAACTTAATACTTTTCATAACAACTTCAAAAATATGATATCTAATATTAAAAGAAATCTATTTTCCAAATATTATATAAGTTTAGCATAGTTTAGTTTTTTAAAATATTCGAACAATTAAAAAATTACTACACATTCGTAGAACACTTTGTATTATTTGGTGTATATTGGAAAAAACCTGTCAACTTTAAAAAATAATTTATACCACCTATACTAATAAATAAACAATGAAACATATCTGTTATATTGGACAAAGTTATTACCACCATGCCATATTGGAATTTACTGAAAGAAAATATTTTTTTACATTTTAATTTTAAAAAAATCTATAATTTCCACATGTCTTTACACATATAACAACGAAAGACGCTTCATATACTTACATAGTATTAGAAATCCGCTATAATTAAATCAATGATGTATCGTAGAGTAAAACATGGAGATGAAAACAATGTTGTCGCAACATTATCTATTTTACAGTGTACCCATTGCACCGCTCATCCACATCTCGCAGAAGATAATCCTGGGAATATTTTAAAAGTGCATATAATGCCTAGAAGGAAATTTATTTATAGAATCAACAGTACATCTCCCTATTAAAAAATAATTAAGAAACGTCAACGCCTCAACAATCTTTATTTTCACCTATCAAAATAATAAAGTCATTAATCGATTATACCTTTAACCATATGTATAAATTTATTAGAATTTGTGTAGTGTAACTACAAAATAACACATATTATATTCTAGGATCTACAAAATTCGTTTAGTACTAACAAAACAAAGGAAGGTAGATTCGTTAAATCCACAACAATGTCGTCGAAAATCCAAAAAATTATATCTCAAATACAGGACAGTTCATTTTTAAAAGACAAAATGCGTTATAAATCTTTGCTTCGTCTAATGAAGGATGTTTTTCACACAACAGAAACAACCGTTTGTAGTAGATGTAGAAAATCACAATGATCATCAATAAATAATAAAATAAATAAAGTATTTAATTATTTTAGAATTTTCCCTTTTAATGTATTATTACATTAATTATACTACCTACAATTAAATTAAGTATCCCGGAAAATATGTGTGAAATGTTTATTATTATTCTATATATTCAAAAGATTTAGAAATCATTGAATATGTTTTGCACGCCCCATAACGCAAAGCGTTTGATGCATTACTCTCAACATTCAACAACACTCGAGACTTCAATGATCATTATTTGTTATAAATTGTAGTGGACTGTATTTATATTAAACTATATATGATATTTATATATATTTATATTATACTAAATAAAAAGTACCACAATAATTCAGGTCCACACTGAAATCCGTCGTCGAATTAATTTTAAATGCTAAACGTCCTGGTTTATTTTTGGGTATATATTTTTTTCTAGTGACGATGTATAATATATATATTTTTTTATACATATATATAACTTCCAACTAAACTATTATCGCTTCAATACCGCCCGATAAGCCTCCTCAATAAGATAGGTAAAATATACGAGCGGCTCCTTCTGAACCGACTTCAATCCATTGTCTTAGATAAATGTCTTTAACCCCACACGAGAAATTTGGCTTTCGACCCGAGCACTCGTGCACCCACCAAGTACTCCACCCCACGGATCATATATTCTCCAATTTCACGGAGCTACGCCGCCCTAGGCGCACACTTGCCGTATTTGTCGACATAGCCAAAGCTTTCGATAAGGTCTGACACTAAGGTTTTTTTTTATGTTGCGCAGCAAAGTGTCTACACTGGACCTGATGGTAAGTACAGTACAATCTAAATCAGCGGCAACTGACACCGAACAGAATATACTGCAAGTTACGGCTGTCATATTTAAACTCAATCTCTTACAAGTTTGGGATAGGCTAGTCCACATGATTCTTGCTTATCTATCGGACCGCTCCTTTTGCTACAAAGCAGATGGAGCCCTATCCTCGCCTCGCCCAATAGCTTCAGGAGTCCCGCAAGGCTCTATCCTAGTGCCTTGCCTGATCAACTTGTTCGTTAGCGACATTCCCGAATTCCCCGACGTCGCAGTAAGCTCCTACGCAGACGACACAGTCATCTTCAGCTCGAGTAGCAATAGGATCCATATATACTATCGAGTCCAAAGGGCTGTCTCTATGTTTGGGTCCTGGTGGCTCAAATGGCACATAAGAATAAACCCAGACAAAAGTGCGGCTGTCATGTTCGATCCTCACGCAAGGAGGAATATAAGAAAAACATTACATCTTTTGGGTGTCAATATCCCCTGGGCTAATCAAACTAAATACCTTGGTGTAGTTTTAGATAGGCGCCTAATCTTCAACAAATATATAGATTACGTACAAAAAAAAGCCTCCACGACTATGCCTCTGCTAAGCAATCTAACCTCCTCTAAGAGCAAAATGTCACTCAGACATAAGCTCACAATATACAATGTATGCATCCGTCCCATACTTACAGTTACCCCGTATTCGCCCAAGTTTCGCGCACCCCCTTCATAAACTACAAGTACTGCAAAATAGACATATGCGCATAGCCGTCCAAGCCCAAGCCATCCTATGTCTGTAATGTAGATTTACATAAAGATAAGGACCTTCCGTACATATATGCATATATTAAAGACCTCATAAATAATTTTTTTGAGAAGGCCGAAGTTCATCCCAACTCCATAATAGTATACGTAGTTACCTACATTGTAGTAACTACACTCACAAATAATAATAAATATCCCTTCAAGTGTTTCTACTGACCTGGTGTTGATACTTACGTTCTATTAGAATATGGTGCCTCTATACTACCACTGTTTGTGGTAAAGGATTATGACAAAAAGATGATTAAATATACAATTTGGCTGTTTGGAAAATATTATTAACAATCATAGTAAATATTATAAAGAGTGCATGTTGTCGAATTAATAGGTCGCAACATTTATAAATGTATGTATCATAGTTATATAGTAATACAATAATAAATTTATTCATGATGGTCTGACTTACGAGAAAGTCGCTTGCAAACCAGATGATCGTACACATCGATCCCCAAAAGCACATTACGAAGTTGTCTTTTGTCTCCTGTACACGTCTACAGATACGTCCGCGAGACGATGTTTATTTATTTAGTACTTTTAACTACTGCTTGAGTGTGCATTGACAAAGAGTTATTAAAAACAAAAATGGAGAAGAATAAGGTCTCAATCGCAACTCTGATCAAACTGATGCGTCGTTATCAACTGATCCGTACTACAAAAGAGGACAACAGTCGGATTCCAAGCGGACGCATCTGCGGACGTTAAATATCCGCAATAAACTCGCGAATTAATTTATTGAGTGCCATTGTAAACAGTATCGACGACATGTTTCAATACTAAATTCGTTGATCACAGCGTGTAGAAACATGGCGTTTTTTACTATTAGTAATCAGTTTGGCACATGTAAGTTGATCCTGTGGAAGCGTGATAAAATTACAAAAAAATGGAATCTGGTATCACCGAGTTTGATGATAATAAATTTCTTTCTGGTGTTAGTGTATTATCTATGTAAACTACTTTGATACTTATAAAAATATCGTTATCTATTCTGTTACGAAAATCAAAAATTAATTAATTAAAACAACTAAAGTACACACAAATATAAAAAGTATCAAGATTCATATAGCGTACTAACTTATGAATTCTGATAACATGCGCAAACATTTTTGTTTTTCATTAAAAGACACTGTGATTCTTGTTATTTTTGTTGAAATTGATTAATTATAGTAAACAATATTTTTTGCTCATTACTTTCGTATGTTTTATTAATTTTAGTTACCGAAAAACGTATAAAAACGCTTACATTCCACCGACAAACTACTAACACGAAACTTGTCATTGATTATTATTGTTGCCACGTATAAAGATTTGAATTTACCTCAGGGTCAACTTTCGTGTGCCAGTCACATTAATGTAATTTTCTAAATGTATTTCAATTTTTAAGTTTTTAAAACGTTCTGATCTTGATATTGAGTATTGAGATATATTGTCGATTTAGTGTCTAGAATGTCATCCTATACATTTTTTTATTCCTATTTTCACAAGCGCATATAGAAAAAGATATTGTTGAACTTGGCTTTGAGGAGAAACATATTACTCTATACACGCAGTAGCAATTAAAATATTCTTAACCAAATTTAGTTTCCAGATCCCGAAGGGGACCAGTTAGTACTTTAGCTTTTTCTATTTTTATTAATAGCTAGTACCGCGTTCGATTTTCTCCTACGGGATTCGGCAACAGCCCAAGTCGAGGTTCGGTCACTAGTGACACTCTTGCGCGAGTTGCCCCTCCGGCTCGAGCGCTCTTCGCGCTCGCCCCTCTAGTTCAGCGAAGTTGTAAAATCCCCTCAAGCTAACAGTGTAAGTCTCATAAAAAAAATATATATATTCTTGTACTCGTGACCTCAACTTTTTGACTTGAAACAAGTGATACCTGCATGAATCGTAGTATAATTATAATATTTGCTAAACTCACTTGCCAATAAAATGTTACTACTTCGATTAGAAATATAAATAACAAAGACCTTCATAAAGTTACTTATCTTGAACCTAAGATATGGAGGTCTTTGTTCTTGATAATACAAGTGTTAACTACATAGAAGTCAATTGTTACCTTGTTTTCGAGTGGAAACGATAAATGACCATCTTGTCATCGAAGTAGGTAACCTGTAACTGTAATGAACCTAATGTATGTTTTTGTGAGAATGTCCAGGTTACATAATGAGATTAGTATTATATTAGAAGATCTGGATATATGTGCATTACATTCTACTACATACTTTTATAAACAAAATTAAAAATTACTTTACTGAAGCTTTTATAGAAATTACATTACACGGTCTAACAACATTTTCTTTTATATATATTTTTATTGGAAGGATGTTCCTTAACGTACGATATGGATAAAGGCTAGAGGAATCGAAAGCCATTAACAATCAAAAGTGTGTTCTATATTGCACTATAGTATTATAGTGTAGACTGACGTTATTCATAGCGCATATGCTAATGGCTGTGTCCAGTCATAGGTGCGCGCTTATTGGTTCAAAACAGCCAGTAAATTCTCAACGCCTGCGCAGATATAATTTGTACATGTCATAGGTGTCAGCTGTTGCGTAGCGTATTATAAGTATTATAGTAAATTTTATGAATTGAATGATATACGATGATAGAGAAATGATATATTGAGTGTTGCACGACGCTCATTTAATTTTGTTTTTTGCTACTATTGCCCATATGATGCTTGATTGTGATTATATAATATACGTACTATTGAATAAAATATTGAAATCCAAACTATTTACTGATCGACCTCTCATTGTGTCTGTACATGTCAAACTTGATAGAAGAACGTAATTTCCTTTGAAAATGCAGTAAATAACTTTGAAAAACTATAAATTTTTATGTGTAAAATATAAATGATAGGAGTTTATAACAGGGTTATATAACATCATGTATTCAAATGATTTTCGTCCCTATTATATATTAATAAGAAAGGAAGAGGAGAAAGGCGATAGATTTGCGAGGATCGACATGGAAGTGAAGCACAGGGCAATCCCAGAACCGATTAATCCATTCACAAAGAAAACTGTTTTCACCCAAACATATCCGACTAAACTAATACCAGCTGCACCGAGGAAAGCTTGTTGTTATTATTGTTCTTGATTTCTATAAAGATAAAATTTAACATGCAAAATTGTTCAATAAACATAATCAAGAAGAAAAACCGGCCAGTGATTCACGCTTTTTGCATCATTTGGGTGAAATGTATGGGAAACGTATTAGGTCCGTTGATTCAGTTGATGAGTTGCCACAAAATGTCTACAAATTTATATCTGTTTTGCCTGCAAAGTTATAGACATCTCGCTTACTTTTTCACGCTTGAGATCGTTGGCTTGGAGAATACGTATGAAGAACTCAGGAATAACGACATCTCGTGATGTATATGTGTATATATATTTTTCAATAAATGGAATTAAACGTTTGTTATTTTTTTTTTTATCGGTTTAGCGTTATGGCCGCAATCTCTCCTGATATTAAGCTAAGATAAGTAAGCTAAGGGGACACACTAAGCCTAGTATAGGGACTGGATCATAAGTGCAACTGTCGGAACTCACCTATAGGTTAGTTGGCGGCAGATTTTTAAGTTGAAGGTGATAGCTTTTCACGCAGGCTGTAGAAGAAACCCTACCACGATACTATGTTTTCAAGACGATGTTTTCCCTTCGCCGAATGCTCAAGCTTATTTTAGGTGGATTCTAGTTCGCGTCCCATGATGTGACTGCGAATACTGATGCAGACAAAATGCTCAACCTAGGGCATAGATGTAAGGTAGCTTGAATCTCAGTATTTTCCAAATTCCACTTTGGAGATTGCGTGCAGGAATTACATAATTTAATTCCACCCAACACATTTTACCACAGGCCAACCTGACGCCGCGAGGGTTTCCACCTTTATGTTGTAGAAGTACCCATGATTTGTACGAAACAATTTGCATCTTTGTTCATCAAGTAGACAGCAACAACTTTCTCTCGGCGTTTATCTTCCCATGTACTTGTAATCTGGATATTTACAAGAGAAGAGTGAATAGGAATCTTTTAAGTTTGCGCGCTCCATTGTCCTTCTCATCTATGTTTACCACCAGGCATGATTGAGATCAAGCGCATACTTATAAAGCATAAAAAAATATAATTCGATCATAACGCCATCTATCATATCATGGAACAGGTAAGAGCCATTGTCTCAATGAAATAAATATATTACATAAATTTTACTTCTATCAATCAACTCGTTTAGAAGTTACACGATCATTGACAGTCACACACAACATTTTCACATCTAAACATGTATTGAATAACAGGTTCTAATAGATTCAAATATCAATCTCCGGTGGCTTGTTATTATTAATTTAATTATGTCCAATATTCTATATTTATTCGCAAGCAAGCAAGCAAATCGATAGTGAGATTATAATACCGACAGAACTTATTTTTAGAAAGAGCTAGCTAGCTGTCCGTTTGTAATGTTAAAATAACAGATTTTTACTAAATGCATATAAAAGTATATACGGTACTTATATATATACATATAAAAAAATTGTCTGTTTTTTGTATGTTCCGGCTAATCTCTGAAACGGCGAGACCGAATTTGGAGGGATTTTCGCTGGTAGATAGCTGATTTTATAAGGAGTAACTAACGCTACTTTTATTTTAGATATAAATTAGTTTTCCAGGAAAAAAATCTCTTAGTTCCACGTGATTGTGTGTTTGAAGCGGCGATAGCTCAATTCAGTGTGTACGGACATCGCATCGATTGATTTTCACTTGAATTCTACAATGAACCATTAACAAGCGTGTCAAGGTAAAGTATTTACTAATAATTAGGCATCTAACTTTTTGAAATTGAAAATCTGTTGTCAAGAATCTAGTGATCTGCTCTCACAACGCACTCGAGACCTAGATCCTACACGAAATTTATCGTCTAACAATCTTGAGTTGTATTGTCAATAAACATCACATGGCTATGTAGTTCATTTACGCGGTAGCAGTGGGAGCCAGAAGTATACTAACAAAATCTCTCTATAATCTGCTAAAATATCTTGGCTTGTCAAGGACTGCAGTAAGTTGTATATAAGAACGTTTCTCTAAAGTTGCGCTAGCAGAGCGCTACCAAATTTTTCTTGGAGAAAACACAAGTAGTGAACGTAAGTGTTGACGCGCAATGGAAAGGGACTGATTAATCCTACATTCGTGCCACAAGTCTCAGGAACTGCTCGGAGTTTCTCTCTCTGTAACACGATGGACCGGGCACCCTCATGCAAATCTATATCTGAGGATGTTTAAGAAGTTCGTCTCACTTTATTAATAAAAATATCGATTGAAAACCGCGTTCGAACTAAGATATAGAAAGTAATGATCCTCATTTATACCTATTTTTTTTTAATTAAAATTTTACATTAAAAAAAATATGATTTTATATAGATAGTTTTTATATACTATGACTTCATAAGCGTTAATTAAGTTATAAAATTTTATTATGATAAAAGTAGCCTATAATCGTTGACCTGAACGTAGCTTTCTACAAGAGAAAGCATTTCAGAATCGGATAAATACTTCCACAGATAAACACCTACAATTAATTATATTAAATATTATTATTTTTTATTATTTCAAATTAAATATTATTATTTCAAATTAATTATATTAAATTAAATATAATTTTGTCTCTTTATTTTATACTAGCTGTGGCTGCGACTTTGTTCGCGTGGAACTAAAACTGATTTAATAAATTTCAATGTCAATTTTAGTAACTATTTAAATACAGTTTGCTGATGTTGTTGGTAGCATGATGTTAAGTACCCTAACCTAAAACCTTCCTAAATATTTGATCGATTAACTACTTTTTTTAAATCCGAATGGTAGTTCCTAAGTTTGGCGCGTTAAATTAAAGATACTTTTCCGCTTTATAACATTACTACATTTTGTGTGCGGCTTCGCTCGCGTTGATATTGATTTTGTCAAATAAATCGGATAACGCTATAACAATCTCTCTGTTTACTCCAGTTCCAATAAGGTTCCCATATATATATATATATATATATATATATATATATATATATATATATATATATATATATATCTATATATAATTTATCATAATCGAGCCAGCGGTTTAGCTGAGAAAGCGTAACAAACAAACATACTTTCGCATTTATAATATTAGTAAGGTCAGTAAGGATTAATATAAATATCTTATAATGTCTCCATCACGTCTGAACGAGATAGACTCAAAAACTACTAAACTGATTTTGATACAATTTTCTCCAGCGGAGAGAGTGATTCATAAGACAGGTTTTAACTGAATTCCTTTTAGCAATATCTCTACCGCAACTTTATGACCATCTGCTATGATTAACACACAATAACGAAAAATTATTTATAGAAAACTGATTTTTGAAGGAATTATTTACGTATTTTATACGAAGACAGGGCGGATTCCCAGTCTATGTATATGTATCAATTTCGTGTCACGTTATTTGTCAGCGATTAACTCCTAAACTACTGAACCGATTTTAATCAAATTTTACACACTGTGTGTAGTTTGATCTAGCTTGAGAGTTACGATACTTGTTATCTCGATAATGATCATAACGCGATAGATGTCGCTGTAGTTGATGTGATTGACTACTAGAAAAGGCGAACAAGGTCAGCCAGGTCAGCTAGTCTTATATAAGTAGTTTTTTATTCGTATGTGACAGTAGTATACGCTGCTGTAAAATTAAAATATTTAATTTCAATAGTAATTAAATTAACGTGAAACACTTGAATGATTTTATAAGTATTGATGTGTAAATACTGCATAATTATGCAGTCCGAAAGCGGCACGCTAATTTTGTGTAAATTGTATCACTTAGGTCTTAGTATCGTGTCGGAGTTCAAGGAAGTATGTTGTGTACCGATTGCTTTAAATATTGCCCTAAAACAACAGAAAATGCCCTATTTTGTAATGCGATATAGTACAAAATATACAAACAAAACTTCTTAAGGTTATGGGATTACATTTAATTTGTAATGATTACTATTTTCATTGATATTTTTATAAAATGAAATATATCTATCCGTAAATTTTTCTGTAACAAAAATAAACATTTATACTTTAGACGATGCATAGCAATGTATTACACTATAGACGTTTGTTTTTCGCTCCCGGTATAAAATTTTCAGTATTACTATGAGCACATTAATGTGTTAGTTGATTTGGCGAAATATTAAGAAGGTAGTATATATATTAACAATAATAAAATGCGATCGGGCCGCGCCAGAGGTATTAATTTTCAGATATATTTTTTTAATTATTAGCTCTTAAATTGAACTCAAGTACTATCGTACACCAGTTAGATCATAAATTAAAGTAATATAAAATAAATAGTGTGGGTTCTAATTTTGATATTAGAGATACCTGTTCCATCCAGACAGCGCAAAACAAGTCTTTCAAGACTCACCCATCGAATACCATCTGAGTTACCCAAGTAGAACCCAACTGCATGCGGTACAACTTGGCGAGTAACCGACGAGGCTCTGGCGATTGTTGGTCCCACATTTGATTTTGGTCATGACGGTTAACCATATAATTCTTGAACCGTCACAGCTTGATGGTACGGTTATTGCCCGACTGGTTAGCGACCGCTTTGGAGCTTAGACTGCCGCAAAATAAAACTTCAATATGAGCCTTTGTGTTCCGGCATAGTGAACGAGAACCAGTCAATACCACCGAGGTTAGCAACATGGCTGTAACACCCATGATGTTGTTTGTAGCTGTCCATAGGCGACGGTAACCATTTATAATTAAAATACCTATTCCGTAAAATAAGGTGGGCTGTCTGCTTCTTTCCTGCTCGTTAGCATCAAAAAATCCTAATAAACCTAGTCAGGATATTATGACAAAGTTTTAAAGTCAAACAGACGTCTCCAAATTAGTGAAAGTTACGTCCAAAAACTCCGTTATATTGCTAGATAGATACAAATAAAGTTTACAGAACTGTGTTAAAATGTGTGGACAAAATACATACGTACCATAAATAAGTATAAACAAAACGAAATTTTGTAATAGGAGATATATATGTTATAGTACTTAATCGGTTTCGGTTATGGATAAGCACTTATTTCAGACACCTTACAGTTTTGGATACACGGGATAACGACAATGCCAGATCAATTTTTGTCTTTGTGGTTTTGGATATTTTTTTTTATAGAATTGTATAACATTTAGAACATAAGTAAGTTCAAAACTGGAATGTGTTTGTCTAAATTAAGAACTAGCAGACTCCTTCCAAGTTTCGCTGAGCAGGAAGGGAAACACGAGTTGTGAAGGCGAATGATAATAGGATAATAGATACGGCCGGCGAATCTTGGTCAGTCTGAAGTTCGTACAGATACATGCGTACAAGAGATTTATCGAACCGAATGTGGGTTGTTAGCGCATTAGTAAGGTTAGCGCATTCAAACACACTTTTTCGCTTTATATTTAATATAAATATGATAACATTTTTCTTTCGGAGTATACCGGATTTTAATGATCTCAGATTTCGTGGATTCGTATCCGTTCAGGAAAGTAGAATAAATTGTTATTATTAATTTTATCACATAATAAAATCATAAATTGAGTTTACCTAAAAGTTAATAAGATATTCATAGACTGTATTTTAATTAACATTTCTACTTATTTGTAGAAATCTCAGATCGAACTCAGAACCTTTGTTTAGATTTATCTGTCTTTTGTCCAATCATTTCTTTAATAGCATGGGTGTATTGTCCCTTAAATTTCTATGCTGTCCCGCGCTTTTTTGTAGGATTATTTAAGATAAACATTTCCATTATACATTATATAGGTGTCGTTTTGGCAGCATACGCCAGAATAGCACGTTGATGATAGATTTTTTTACTACTTACATAAAACTTATTGTTATAGGTTGGACAATTCACACAACATGTTTATAAATTATGACCTATGTGTTATTCTGATATTTAAGCTATATTATTGTAAAGTTTCATTAAAATTCAATCAGTAGTTTTTGCGTAAAAGAGTAACAAACATCCATACATACTTTCGCGTTTATAATATTCGTAAGGATACATACATATCACGTACACTAACTGGTTAATAAATATATGAGCTATAATAAATATGTTACAGTTATTTCAATTTACATTCCATAATTTACCTCCTTACACATAATAATATACTATCTTTACTGACGATAATATAATCATGTAAATAATAAATATACATGAATAGTAGTCTATAGAAATGTAAACATATTGATTAATTAGAAATCCTTGTTTAAGACATATTTATTTACTTAGCTTCAGTTTTATACTAGTAATATATTATAACAATACTATGCTTAAATGCATGCAGGTTTTTTTCAGTTTCTGTAATCTATACTCAAACTAATATTATAAATGCGAAAGTGACTTCGCTTGTTACGCTTACACGCCTAAACCGCTGAATCGATTGTGATTACTTTTAGTACAGAGATAGATGGGACCCAGGAGATTTACATAGGCTACTATTTCTTATTGGTAGTGGGGTAAAGAGATGGATAAACTTTGTATGAATAATTTTATTGCGTCATCCGATTTGTTGACAAAATCAATATCAACGCGAGCGAAGCGGCATGTAAAATCTAGTTAATATTATGAAGCGGAAAAGTTTGTTTGTTTGATCGTGCTAATATTAGGAACGACCAGTTGAATACAAAATCCAAAAATATTCATAATTAATCATTAATACAAAATACAATAATTCAAATAATTTATTTTTTCCATTTGATAGAGCAATCATTGAGGTAGGCTTTAGAAGTTTATACTATTTAAAATTACACTGCCACATATAGAAGCAAAGTTGTATTGAAAAAAGTTACAAAAACGAGCAAAAAATTTTAATAATTTTAGTTGCGCGCGAACGAAGTCGCGGACACAGATAATATATATTAATCAATGTTTGACGATGCTCGAGGTTTTGCGGTATGAAAGTCGAAAGTAGATACTCACATTTCGGCAATATTATATTTAATCATATTGATGTAGGTTGTAAATAAAATAAATTTATTTCTACTAATTTTTATTATTTACGTAAATACAGGAAAAATTACTAACCATGATTTTAGTGTAAAGGATTCAACTAAAAATATGCTAAATTTATTATTACCGCAACATTTATGGTATCTGGGTGCTTACTGAAATCATTGGTCTTAACTGTTGAAAGTTATTTTTACAAAGCTATTATAACATTAATCAAGAATAGGTAGTTACAATTTAATACGTACACGAAGTTGTATTATAAAAAGCTTCTTAAAAGACATATTTTTATCATTATAATTGAATAATTCTAGTAGAAAGCACTGAAATTGTATGATTGTTAAAAAAAAATATAAAAAGTATTAGAAATAAATAAAAAACTATTTATTTATTTACGAAATTTTTATAGCTGGTTTTTTTTATATACATGAAATACCATGTGGCCAATAAATTCAGATTTTGTCTGGGATTATTATTATAATTTGTTATCGTTTTCTATGTAACTATACAGTCCGCCTCGGCATTGCACGCGAATAATTTACAAATTAAAGAAATGGGAAATGCGTTTAGCGATATAATAAACGGTATACATATTTTAAAGCCTTTATTGATTTGTTACTAAAGAGCTGTGACCAGCCATGTAAGCGTACCAAAACAGGTTTTCTGACGAAACATCGCTAATGTCCAATTATTTTGAATAAAATATATGCAAATTATGTACAGATACTTTCCTTGTGAACCTTTCCTTCCTTTCTTTGGCTCTTTATCCTAGTCATAACAGTATCAAAATGCTTTTTTTATGGAATAGGGGACAAACGAGCAAGCGTGTTAACAACATCAGAGAAATCGCAGGCGCGTTGCCGGCTTTTATAAGAGGGACTGGCTCTCAAGTACAACTTCCGGAACACACATAATGGTATTTGAAGCGATAATTGCTCAGTGGTAGTGTGTACGACTTCGCGTCAAGGGACGCGTGTTCGAATCCAAGCACCTACTATGAGCTTGAGCTTTCGGTGGAGGAAAACATCGTGAGGAAACCATAGCATGGTGGTAGGGCTTTTTCTAATGCCCGCCTGGGTAGCTACCACCCTCAAGTTGTAAACCTGCCGCCAAATACCAATAGGTGTGTTCCGGCAGCTGCACTAGAGATCCAGTTCCTCTACAGGTTTAGCATGTCTACCAACTTGGGCCGTATCATCACTTAAGATCAGATGAGATTATGGCCATAACACTAAATCTTAAGTATGAAAAAAAGCTAGCCAGGCGGGCATTAGAAAAAGCCCTTCCACCATACTATGGTTTCATCACAATGTTTTGACAGCGAAACAGCTATAGGCAGATTTATTTTATACTGTATTGAGATGCGCTGGACGATTTAATCTTAAAACCGACGATGACCACCGAAACATGTAGTCCATTAGTGGTCGTGACTGTTATGTCGGCTTGTAAGCTCTTTGCAACGGGATATGGAATATAACCGCGATATGTTAATATGGCACGTATACACATGAAAAATATTAGTCGCGAGTAATTTTCCTTGGTAGTTTTACTATTGTAAGACATAATTAATCTATATTAATATTATAACGCGGAAAAGTGTTTTTTTTTTATTATTTGTTTGAACGCGCTAATCTTAAAAAATACTAGTCAGATTTCAATTTCTTTTTTTGGGTTTGATAGAGTAATTATTAACGAAGGCTTTATAATATTTAACATCACGCTGCCACCATTAGTAGCAAAGCTATATTGAAAAGAGTTACAAAAATGGATACAAATGATTTAATAAAATTTTAATTCCCCGCGTACGAAGTCACGGATATAGATAGTTTTATATAAATGTAATAATAAAAAATAAACTAATTCTTTATTATATTAAGTATGCTTGATTGCATAAGAAAACCTTATTGACCGGTAGCTAAAGATGACGTGACTAAGAGAAAAGTTGCGATTTGCGAGCGATTGGAGTTTTCATTGTTTTATGTTAGCGAGGTGAACTGAAGTGGCTCGTGCAAATCACACTAACGGCTGGCGCGCTCTGCCCGGCGCACGCGCCTTATGTTAGAAAATTATGTCATAGTGTTAATCATTTTCATAATAGAACTATTCAAAGTTACAATTTATTAACAGTGAAATTTATTTATATAAATAATCCAGCATGGAACAAAACGTGGAAGCGAAAACCGGGGTCGGTATAATATTTTTATTACGAGTAACATTTTATTAGTTTGCGACTTGAAATTAGATTTGTGTTATTTTTATTTGCATGGCGTGAAAAGTTTTTATTTATTTTTTACAATGTTTCTTACGGTACATATATTTAGGATGTATATATTTTATTTTATATCAGGCCTTCTCAATTATTATTATTTTAATGATTTTGTATGCCATCCAATATTATAAACTTTCAAGTGAATGTATATTAAAACCGTTTATTCCTAATGTATATTTTATTCGTTGCGCGATATAAACATTGAAGGTCAATTAATATATATATTTTTTAATTCTTGTAATTGTACATAGCTGGAGTTAGGCATTCTATAAAACTATTCAGTCTTTTTCTTGATAATAGTATAGAGTTTTAAGGTCTACTTGAATTTATTTGTATGTAAGCTATAAGCTATAAGCTATTCTACAGAGTCATAATTTAAGGAAATCACAACTAATTAAGTTCGCTCTTATGATCGTATGTTTATAATAATGTAGAGAAATGTATGTGAAATGTTTTAGAACATATTTTTTATAGTTTTAATTAAGCTATTTTATTACAATATGCGACAGGTAAAACTTGCTCATTATTTTATTCTGTTACCTGTGGTATTATAGTAATTAAAGTATCTTAATTAAAAGAGTTGACCTTAGTTCGTTCCAGACGAACGTATATTGATATATTTATTTCTACGAATATGTTTCGATATATTTTTATATTATGAAGGAAATTTAAAATTAGCTATGAATTTTTCTTTTTATGGCCGTTGTTTGTTCTCGTTATGGCCGCAATCCCACCTGATGTTAAGTGAGCTAGTCAGGCAGGCGGTAGACAAACTCCTACCACCATGCTATGGTTTCATTACGATGTTTTCCTTCACCGAAAGCTCAAACTCATTTCAGTTGGATTCGAACTAACGTCAATTGACGCAGCGTCTGTACACACTACCAACTGAGTTATCATCGCTTCTTATATTGTGTTTAAAGAAAATTACTGTAACGGTTGTGAATTATACCAACGGTAGAATAACCTTGTACAGGTTTTTTAAATAATTATGTTCATTTGAAAAACATATACGCGATTATTCAATACACTACACACTATCTTATACATATGTACTATTTAAACGAAAACAGGATTTTCCATCTTAATTTTTGTTTACCTTATATAAATAAAATTAATGCATACAATGTACACACATACTTAAGACGATAATTCGTGGGTCACCAAAACAATTATTGTCCTGCATCGGGTATGAAACTACAATACTGAGCGACGGTAACAGCAGGCGACCGATAATAAAAGTTAGTGCCAACGATCAGGCGAATATTATTGCAATTTTAAATTAAATGTAATATTTTTTGTATTCATATCCCGTGTATAATAACGTAACGTTTTAAATACAGTATTTAAGCCAAGATTAAAGTGCAGTATTTATTTGAAACTATACTGAGACTCTGAAGACATATTAGTGTTAATAATTATTACTAGCGTGGAAAAAAACAGGCAATTTGATGTAAAAATTATAAGTGTTAAAGCACATTTAACACTTAAATATCGGTACAAGCATCACACACACATCATCATCATCATTATCAGTATCACATCAGTTATTTATCACCTACACAGTAATGCAGTTATATCAATTAATATAATCTTATTAACGACTAGCCAGATTTGAGAAATCGTTTTTGTATGTGATAGAGAAATCATTGAGAAAGGCTTAAGGCTATTTAACATCAAGTTACCACATACAGGAGCAAAGCTGTATTGAAAAAGGTTACAAAAAGGGGTAAAAATGATTAAATAATTTTTAGTTCCCCGCTTATCAAATTAGAATATAATGAAAATACCTTAGTTTAACTGACCTAGCACCTATAATATGTTTTTAAAATTATACATTTTTGATAATAACCAGGTATTGTATTCATAAATGTAAAATATATTTTAATCACGAAAAAATAAAACTGCATTCTTTATTTTTGAGTATATTGACCTCGTGTTTACCGAATATTTTTGAATCGGCTCTGCTCGTATTTTTCGTTTTTGCGAGAAAATGTTTAAAACTTTGATGTTTATCGTATTTTACTGAGCGGTAAGGTTATTGCCTTAAGGACGTATGATACTTATCGGTATATACATAAATGCGTTATATATTATCCTCACTAATTGTGATGGCAATAATGTACTTTGGGTAACTCTTTTATTTATTACTAGTTCAGTTTCGCGAGAAGCTAAAATTTTATTTAATCTTTATGGCCCGTTTATGCAACTTTTATCAAACAGTTACAGCTGCCTATCAGCGACTAATTATTGATCTAACCATTTCTAACCACTAAATAAGTAGTTAAAATGAGTGAATGCAATTAATGTTAAAACAAACACAGTTATGCGTTGTGATATTTCTTGAAATTATAACTCGGTAGACTGCAGATTCGCAATAGACCGTTCTAGAGTATATAGTGGGCAATAAGAGACTTAAACAGTTGGTGAATTACCATGTACGTATTCGTTTTGTACAATGTTAAGTCAATAAATCCTAGACGTCTTTATTATTGCTATCTTTATGATCGTAAAATCACCTTAGCCGCATTTTAAAGATAATGTAAGATGTTATGAAAACATCTACGCCATATACTATTTATACGAAAATATAAATGATACTTCATTAGGACCGGATTTTCCACCTTTTTTTATGTTTATAGGTTTTAGTGTTAAAGCCCCATTCTCATCTAATATTAACTGACTATATGACTCAAGTTGACAGACACACTAAGCTTAGTGGAAGGACTGGCTCTCAAGTGCAAACTTCGGAAAACACTTATAAGTATTTGGCAACAGATTTTCAACTTGAGGATAGTAGCTAGTCAGACAGGCATTAGATGCATCACGATGATTTTCTTTATCGAAAGCTCAAGCTTATCTCAGGTGAATTCGAATTCACACCCATTAACGCGGCGATGTTACACACTACCCGCTGAGCTATCATCGCTTCCGATTCGCTTTAAAATCGCTATACAAAAATACAATTTATATGCTTGAAGTAGTGTGTACTCTAAGTATACAAACTAAGTAACTTAGTAACATAGTAGACGATAATTAGCGGGCACATAAACATTTAAACAGTTTATGTCCTGTATCGGATTCGAACCTAAAATACCGAGCGGCGGTAACATACTACGCCGATCGTTTTTTTTGTTAACGTGATATTTAAAATCCTATTCCATACCGACTTCCTCATCGCAACGCGTAAACGCATTATCCGGGATCATGCCAAGACGAAAGGAGCATGGCAAGACTCGTTGGGTGATAAACAGTCAACACTACCCACTAAAACGCACCACGACCACACTCCAAACTCCCGTGTTGCCAGAAACCAAGGACAGCTTTTATATGTTTTTCTAATCAAAGTACTACGTCTGCAGGCGAATATTATTGAAGTTCTAAACTAAATGTAACATTTTTTTTATTCATAATATCGACACTTTTCGAAAACAGTATTTAGGCCAATATTAACCAAGATTGTTGATTAAAATGCATCGTTCGGTATCTTAAAAAATATATATTTAAGTACAAAATGTTATATATATAGTTAAAATGTCCCTTGACCCTTGTCTCTTCTTGTCTCTCTCTGTCTGTCTTCTTGTCAATTTGTCATTTTGTTCATTATATATATATAAGGTTTAGAACATTTGACTGTATGAAAATAAAGTAAGTATATAATTGATAAAGGCGCGGATGTTTTGACAATTTTAGTAAATACAGTAATTAATTATTATATATATCGAATTAACGATAATTATTCACGCTTGCGTTATTCAATAACGTCACTCGTATAAAAATATAACATTATTAAAAAATATAGTCCCCATTTATTCTTAATATTTTTATTACACGAAATTTTTATAACTATATGATAGTTTATTATTTCTATCTATTTCAAAACTTAAGTTAATTAACAGACGCAGTTTCGATAAAGCAAACATGTTATAGTATCCCATTACATTAGGATATTACATTAAACTAAAACATTTGAACTATATCACCATACATTACACTTAATTACATTACAAATATAATACATAATTTCTCAACATCATATGAATATCTTTAAAAATATGAATTGAAACGATGATGACTCAGTTGGTTTGTGTACGGACACCGCGTGAATCTATGTGACATCGAATTCACCTGCAATGGGTTTGAGCTTTCGATGAAGGAAAACAGCGTACTGAAACCATTGTATGGTGGTAGGGCTTCTTATAATGCACGCCTAGCTAGTTACCACACGCAAGTTGAAAACCTGCCCTCAAATACTCTTAAGTGTATTCCAGCAGTTGCACTTGAGAACCTGTCCCATCACTAGGCTTAGCGTACTCACCATCTTGGGCCACACCGTCACTTAACATTAGGTGAAATTATAACCATGATGCAAAAGCTAAATTAAAAAAAAAACATTCAAAATTAACTAAAAACGTACCGACTCCTTCATGAAAAGTTAACAATTTAATTTAGCAAAGAATTGGAATTACACTGATAAAAAAATGTCCCTGGATTCAAAAATAATTGTCCAATATCACAAAAATCATTTTAAATCGTGTTGTTTGCTCTTTAAAAATTCAGACAGCAAATCATGAGAGAATACCGACTGCAAATATTGTGCGATTTGACTTTAATGTCGTCACTTATTTGTTCCTTGTGTTTGCTGAACTATACATTAACCTGCCTAGAGTTTATAAAGTTATAATATTACTAGCTGTGCCCGCGACTTCGTTATAATATCAATAATAAAATAAAATCTTACACTGTATTACTTATTTCAACAGGTTTATTCTTATAGTTTGATTTATATAAAAAGCAATGTAGTGATTATTACGACCCCCTTTTTAGGTATATGGTAAAAGCAAAACGTTAATAAAAATCGTTAAACATTAACTACGAAATTGAAATTCGTATTACGTATCGGCTTTAGTGTACAAAATTTGTCAATTTCTTGCCGATTGCTTGCTACGTTTGCTATAGCTTTGCTGTTGCGAAATAAATGATAAGGGAGCGGTTCAGTGATTGTCGGAATATGACTACACCAGATAGACAGACAGACAGTCAAGCAAACATTGGCTTTCATAATATTTAAGAATAAGGTTGAGACGCAAATCGAATCGACATTTCTCACGTGCTAACAAACTAACGATAATGTGTTTATTTTTATGATATATTTTATTATGTTTACACATTATATCCTTATCTATATGAATAGTATAAAGCCGAAAAGTATGTTTGATTGTTCGTTTGTTTGAACGAGTTTATCTTACGAACGACAAGTCGGATTTCAAAAATTATTTTCGTAATTGATAGAAAAATAATTTTGGAAAGATTTAGGCTATTTAACATTACGCTACCGTCAATAAGAGTAAAGCTGTATTGCAAAAAGTAAAAAAAAACGGGCAATTTTTTTTTTATTATTTTCAGTTGCATGCGTTTTTTGTTGCGGCTGTTCATAGACGACGTTAATTATTTACCATCAGATGGACTGTCTGCCTGTTTGCTATTCATTAGAATAAACAAAAACGAAGTCGCGGACACAGCTAGTATGTTACATTCATTAACATATTTTGTATTTAAGTCCGTATTATGTGCCCGTCGTTTTACTACTGATTTCTTTGTATGTGAATAGTGTTTGCATATTGCAAAACCTTCATCAATATTCAAGTGCTGTGGGGATTCCTTCGATGGCCTGTCAAAGAATATGTCAAGGCGACGGATGCATAAAGTTATTAGCCGAGTAAACAACACGATCTTCGCTTTGAGTTAAGCGAAATGCTGTTTAACCGCTCCGGTTACATCGACGTGCAATTTCTGTTGGAAAGTGAATGTCACAATATAGCCGCTCTCTCTTCCCAAGGCCCACGCCCGCCGCAATGTACTGTTCGGTTGTCACAAAACCGCTCTTTTTTTTTACAACACAGATTTTTGTTTTTTGGCAAATAACTCGTGACGATGGACATTGTACTAAATTTATAAAACCTTCTCGCTCTGTTCGGTATTGTTCATTTTTATGTCCGCAAATTGCTGCATAATGAGTTCGATGAACTCTTCCATTCAATCAAGCATCGCTGGTTTTCATGCAGAACGTTATGAGGGAAATTACATATTCTTTAAAGAAAATTAACTATGATGCTTATTACTTATGCAATAAATACATAGCGTTTATATTGAAACTTTTTGTTAGTTTCATTTCGTACCAATCTGTGCCTACGTATAGAATTGTGTCAAATAAATACAGAGTATTTTATGTGCTTTCAGACAAAATGAATAATTTTGTTACGAACCTAACAACAAATGAAATTTAAAATATTAATAATGAAAAAAGAAATTTAGTTTTATTAGTAAGCGTGTATTGTTTACATTAATTAGTAGCCAAAACAGCAAATTGGACGGGATCTTTATCTATCGTGTTTTTCATTGTGCTCTAGGTTTTAATTTCCCTGCATAAGGTAGCCCGTGCAGTCCACAACATGTAGAAAAAAATGGATGTTTCACGTCTACCAGACGTCCTGCGCTGGCATTTTTTTTTAATTCTTACCATTGTAAAATGTTGCTGCTCCTAATCATTTTAGGATATTTGGAGAAAATTTGAAATACAAGTTCCGTATTACTGCGAATTCGCATCGCGTCATTTGTGTGCAAATAAATAAACTATATATCTTTAGACATTCAAATGTTGTTCAACACTGATTCACTCAATACACTTTATCTTCAAAATGACCTTTATCTACGTATAGTTTTCACAGAATAGACACTCATTAAGATCGGGTATTACGGTCGTGCCTAATGGTGGGAAAAACGCGAAGGAATTCGATAATAGTAACTAGTATATATAAAATTGGATATATCGGTATATTATTATGTATTTTGTTGTAACTTTATTGTACTATTCGATTTTCTGGATATTAAAAAGTTATATTGTAGCTTTAAGTAAGCTTTCAGTTTGCTGACAACTTTTTGTTATGAATTAAGGTAAGACAACGAAAAGCAAAAGAGTAACATAACTTTGAAACGGCTTTTTCTCGCTAACGTTATTTTTTGAGTTGTGAGACGTTTTCATAGCGATGTTATATGCACATAGGTATCTGACTATATTACAACTATCAGGGTTATGTTGGGATAGAATTCGGGATTATTCGGTATACAATGTCGACTTTCAATTGTTGTTGTGTTGTATTGTTTCTTTCTCGTACTAATATACCAGTATAACTACTATCTAATATAATATATTTTATAGGATTTTCTGATAGGCTAACTAGGCTTCAAGATCAAGTGGGACTTACGTTCAAGTTGTTAGTAAAATTAAAATAACACTGTTTTAAAAACAGTGAACTCTAAAACACTGGACTGAAAATAAAGAGAAATGCTACGCATATTACTAATAAACACATATAAAAATATTTAGTTACATATTTATTTTTATGAGATTTTTTTTTTTATAAAGTTTCATTTTTGTTTAATATAATACTTAAAATTCATAATATTTATACTTAAACTTAAATTTGGTTTAATCTTCAATATATATTTATAGGTTTGTACCAATAACAAAATGTTTAACTAAATTTATTGATACATATTACATTATTAAGATATTTTATTATCTTTCATGTAATTGAGAAATTTAAAAACGGGAGGTGAAAGGTTGTCATAAGTGGAATAGCCTAGGGCCTCATTTCATATAAATCCGGTTTTGGATTATACACATAATAGTTTATTGTTATCGGAAACACTTTAACTCTATGTTCTATTTAGTCTCTATTTTTGGTATAACAACAGAGAAGCTACAGTATAAGTAAGATCATATCTTGTCAATCTGATAAAATGTAATCCACACATATAATAGACGTGCATGACATTCTTAGATTAAATTGTAATAGGAATAACGGAATGCTTGCTTTATAATAAAATTGAATATAATATTAAAATCCATTATGTCTTACTATTATGTCCATATGTATGTATTTTTTTTATATCATCAGCAGTACACCTATCGAATTGAAATTTAACTAAAAACTCTAGGTTACTCGATATATAACTCTAAAACAATTCACTAAGAATCGCCAAACCTTAAATAAAGGAGATATTTACGAATAAACATACTGACCTTTACATATAAATATGGCAAGTGGTATCGTGTATTGTCATCACATCGGTCCCTGCAATTTTTGCATATGAGTCAGAACTTTATGTAAAAAAAAAAAACTTCCAGTCAGCGATCAGAAATATTCCGAAAGCAGACACTGGTCTCTAGGAACAAGGACGGAAAGGGAGGTGTTTGTGGGGTCGTGTTAGGGAATATATCTGGTAAATTTTGGTAATTGCGGGATAATACTTATACTTGAATTATTTTACTTCAAGCTCGAATCTTAGGCCAAATCTTCTCAGGTACGACCATGGCTAAATGTTAAAACTATATATTTTGTTTAAAATATTAATCATCGATTTAAAACCGCAGTAGTTGGTTTTTCATAATCTTAATATATATGTAGCTTGAATAACACTCACGGGTCTTTGTAAATAACATTTAGAAAATTTAAATAATAATTACTGTTATATAGTTACTGTTGCTAATTATGCATATACATATTTATTTATGAAGCGTGTCTAAAGTATCCTAATAATTAACAGATACCGAATAAATTTGAATATGTTTTGATATATTTCAAAATAATTTTGTCCTATATTTTGTTAGTTACCCGTGACTTTTTTCCTATAACAAAGTGTTGTATTTTCACTGCAATGTTAATGCATCCATTCTGTATTCAACAGCTGTCCATAGTTTCATTATAATGGGGACGTACAAGAGAAAAAAAAAATGCGAATATGTACATTTATATTTGAGATCGAAGTACAATAACCGGCTTTTTTAATGTTATCTATACGACTCGACAAAGACATACCTGTATATCAGTTTGACAGTAGCGCTGTTACATTTCACAACATGTAAGAAGAAGGTGAATTACGTTATTCAGTTCATATTACAACACTCCAATCGGTACTTATTTATCAGTAAAGAAGATTTACAAAAATGGTGATAACGTTAAACCCCATATCGGAACGTAAGAGACATTCGGTAATAAAATTAAATATTGTTCATATGTCTCTACTTTATGCTTTTTTATTTTAACATACATGTGAACTTGTGTGATTATTTCGCATAATCAAACATGGTATAGTATTAAAATGTCAGTACAGATAACTTTAAAAAGCGGGTTATTGTACTTCGATCTAAAATATATATTTCATAAATGTATTGTTAGGAGATAGTAAGCCGATGTAGTTTAAAATAATAGTCAGGTCGATAATAATAACGCCATGATATGTCCAAATATGCACGTTTTCGCTGTTTCCACATTTCTGATGACGGAACCGAATTACAATCACATAAGTCAATCTTATATTCCTTCGGTGATGTTCTAACTACGCACGATGAACGTCTCGCCTCGAGCGCTATGCTTCGACGGTTTTTACTAGATTTTTTTTTGATGGTACCTACACTTTTAGCCTGAGGGGCTTTTACAGCTTCACCGAACTAAACGTGCTCGCACCGTTTTTATACTACTCGGCGTTATCAACTACCCTCGATTAACTATGTTTCTAACAGTATACGTATGTGTCTACATATATCCATCAATTATTTTTAGTTTTCCTATATACAATTAACACATTACGATAACATTTTGGAAAGTTCTTTCATGTGAAATGCAAAATTGCAATTTTTGCAAAATGCAAAAAAATTAACATTGTCTATCTACCACTCTCAAGTTGAAAATCTGCGGCCAAATACCTATAAGTGTGTTCGGGCAGCTGCACTTGAGAGCCAGTCTCTCCGCAAGGCTTAGCATTGCCACTATCTTGGTCCATATCGTCACTTAACAACAGGTGAGATTGTGACCATAACGCTAAACCCTAACTATAAAGAAAAACAAACAATTGTTACCAGTGCACCAATGTACACCAGTGTTACCAACCTTACTGTTTTAACAGTAGATTTTTCTGTTTTCTAATTTATAGCTCTCGCATTGATAGTTTTCGATTAGCGTTCAGCGCCAGCTATTACACTATGTAAATATTTTACACTAGACATGTTAACAAAAATATGTACGATTTAAAAAGGAAAATGAATGTGAATGAACATGAGGCAATTGAGGATAAAGGTGGAAAATAATTTTACCTTGTTGTTGTTTTTTATGATGTTGTAATCAATATTATAATAAAGTAACAATTTATGTGTGTCCTGGTAACAAATAGAAGTAAGTGATTGTTTTACTTCTATGAGGAAAGTATGAAATCTGCCTTTTTAACTGTACCTACTGTTTTTTTATGGGTGAGTTGCTCTTTTTTCGCTTCATGGGGTTGGCATCACTGGTTGGATACCATCTTGGGCCTATCTGTAAACTAAAAAATGTTCACGGTTAATTTCATCTATAACTTGGAATACTTATAATGCAACAATGTTATTGAGAATCGGTTCTACATCGCCTTCACGCTGTATCAGTCAAGCTCACCTTGACATAGAATCGGGCGACAGGGAAAATTCAAATATTATAGATGCCAAATATTAGGCCTTTTACAACTCGCTACATTGTTAACCATTAAGCGTATAATTTATTTATAATAATAGGTTTTTATTTACGTATTTATATTGCTTCTTCTGCTCCTATTAAGTGGTGACCTGTTTTAACATAGTTGTGTCAATGTCATGTAGAATAGAAAAATATCTTACAAGTCTGTAGGAATCATACAACCTCTTAGCAACTTTGTGACGTGTTAATAAAATTGTGAGAATTTTTGAGGCAAGTAAAATATCATACATAATATTATAAAACGGAAAAATTTAATTAATTTAAGCGGAAAAAGTTAATCTGAGGAACTATCAGTAGGATTTCAAAAATATTTTTAATTTAGAAGAATTATTGTAGACGGCTTTAAGCTATTTAACATCATGCTAAAATCAATAGTAGCAAAGCAAAGTTGCAAAAACGGGCTAAGATGATTAAATATTTTTTGTAGTTTCACGCGAGCGCAGTCGCGGGCAGAACTTGTTTTTTATTGTCCACTTATTCGATGTACAATAAGAAAATTATATCACGCAAAATGCCACCTGTATGACATGTCATAGGCTAGATAACTTAAATTAATAAAATAAAAACAACACATAAGAATAAAAATTTGGCACAGATACTTATGTTAATATCAATATCATTAATAATACCCAGCATTATTTCCCGTCATGACGTAAGCTGTACAGTTAATACCTGTACAACAACCGGTTATTTTTAAAAGTGAATAACTGAATTCCAATGATTACCTTTTTTTTTTCCCGTTATAATATATATATTTTCATATAGTCTATAGGTTTAGCGTTATAGCTACAATCTTACTTGATGTTGAGTGACGATGTGGCCCAAGATGGTGGACACGCTAAGCCTAGTGGAGGGACTGGCTCTCAAGTGCAACAGCCGAAACACACCTATAGGTATTAGTCGGCATATTTTCAACTCGAGGGTGGTAGTTAGCCAGACGGGCATTAGAAAAAGTCCTACAACCGTGCTATGGTTTCATCACAATGTTTTACTTCACCGAATGCTCAAACTCTTTGCTGGCGAATTTGAACTCACATCCCTCAACGTGGCTTCGGTATACACGACCAACTAAGCTGGCATCGCTTCAAAGTAATTACATCAGGTTTTATCAATTGTTTTACAGGTTTTATCAATTATCGTTGCGAAAGTATTTGACGATAAACTTCAAGTATGTTATGTATATATAGTTTTAGCTAATCTTACCTCAAAAGGTTTGTTTTCCTTCATTTATTTTACTGTTTCGCATAAACTCGACATTAATTCATTATTATAAAATTAAAACTCAGCAAACCATATTAGAAGAAATGTCACTCCTAATTAAGTTCATCTCTCACGTGTTATTACCATGTTTATAATCTCTAAGACAACAAGCATTTCAAAACCATCCTTATAAGGTTAGATATAGTATAAACAGGTTTATTTGCAATGTTGTAAATATTATGGAACTGGGTAAAGTAACATATATAGATAAATTAATTACACCATACTACTTCATATAGACGAATATAGTGAAACCGTTAGGTAAAAGCGTTGGCGATATCAGTTATTTGTATAAGTAATAATATTTCGACATACACTCTATTAATAGTGATCGCTTTTATAGATACATTATGACATATTATCGTTAAATTTGGCATTAGTAGATAAATAATCTCTTAACTTAAATATTCTATATTACTAGCATGTATAATTAATTTGTTCACTTTACTGGTATACAATAATTTGTTAATATTTTATTTTATTATTTAGTGCCTATAAGTTTACAATGATGGTACAAAGTCTAGGTTTTTAGTCATTAAGAAACCTATGGTTTTGTTGCCCGGCGGAAGGTGGGTAAGTTGTGTAAGATCTTCCCACGGAAAAAAAGAGAAAAATATAAACCCAATTTGAAATACTTAAAGCAATGACGGCTTAATTGGTAGTGTGTCCGGATGCCGCGTCAGTGGACGTGAGTTCGCACCCCCGCAATGAGTCTGAACTTTCAATAAAGGGAAACATCGTGATGCATCAATAGCATGAAGGTAGGGCTTTTTCTATTTCCTAACTAGCTAGCTATCATCCTCGAATTGAAAATCTGCTGCTATATAGTTGTAGATATGGATCGGCAGTTGCACTTGGGAGCCAGTTATTCCACTAGGCTTACGGTGTCCGCCAGCTTGGGCCACATCGTCAATTAACATCAGATGAGATTGTGGCTATAACGCTAAAACTATAAAGAATAAGAAAGAACATGACTTAGTTGCCGATATTAGACTGAGCATATAAAATTAAATATCAATACAAAAACCAACAAAAAACGGTGGGGACAAATTATCTATAATAGATTCAACTTAAGTTTTTTATTTTCATTTTAGTTTACCTTGAACAGAAGAAAAACAGTTCCAACGTACATATAATTAGTTTTTTACAATTACATCTCCTTATAATATGAATGAATGAGTATTTCAAAGAGAGCTGCTTTTGATCACATTTAATAAAAAAAACGTCAATAATAATAAGCAATGTTAATGTCGCACTATACATATATTTCTTAACTAGCATTTACCCTCGGCTTTGCTCGCGTAAATTTTTTATATATAGTTAAGATTTAGCGTTATAACCATAATCTCACCTGATCTTAAGTGATGATATGGACCAAGTTGGTAGACACGCTAAACTTGTGGAGGGACTGGGTCTAAAGTGCAACTGCCGGAACACACCTATTGGTGTTTAGCGGCAGATTTTCAACTTGAGGGTGGTAGCTAGCCAGGTGGGCATAGGAAAAAGCCCTGCCACCATGATATGGTTTCATTACAATTTTTTCCTTCACCGAAAGCTTAGGCTCATTGTAGGTGGATTCGAACTCACGTCCTTTGACGTAGAGTTCGTAAACACTACCACTGAGCTATCATCGCTTCAAAATAATAATAAATTAGATTTTGTCAAATAAATCGGGTGACGCAATAAAAAGTTCCATGCACAGTTGGCGTAGTGGTTAAACCAGGTCCCGCACTGCAACAGTCGTACCGAAGTGTCGTGGGTTTCTGTCCCTAACAGGACAATTGCTTGTGTGATCTACATATAATCGTTTTGAGGTTATTTGTTACTCTGTGTCCGTAAATTGTGTTTATAAAGTCCCTCACGGTTCACATTGGCAAAATTGCATAAATTGCATACATTGAAATAATATTTTTTTAAATTGCCTGTATGCTGTGGATTAAATTATTGACAAAGCCTCCGTCCAGATAATAATAATTTGACATTATAAGAATTGACTGACCCGAAGAAAACATAAAACAATGTTATATGGATTATATTTTCAATTAATATTCAACTTCCAGTGCATTCGATAGTTTCCTAGTCGAAACACGTACCTATATAATGTTGCTGCCAAAGGTCTTCCGCTTCCTCCACTGACGTCTCTATATTGTTTAACTTTATAGATATTCTTATTTTTCCTTCCTTAAGCGTTGACTTAAATTATTATTTTATACAATTACAATAAATATTTCACACAGTTACAATATTTTTCATGAATTTACTCTGCATCGTGATGTCTCACGCTAGTTGTGTCCGTGATTTCGGTCGTGTGGAACTAAAATTATTTAATACTTTTTGCCCACTTTTTTTAACTTTTTTCAAGACAGATCTACTCTTATTGGTGGTATTGTAATTATAAATAGCCTAAAACCTTCCTTAATGATTGCTCTATCAAACAGAAAAATAGTTTTTGAAATCCGATTGGTAGCCCTTAAGATTAAGATTAACGCTTTCTAATGTTAATATAGATTGGAATAAGGATTAAACTGATTTTAAAAACATACAGATTAGATAAGATCAGAATTATATTACTTATTTTACATTTTTTATTCGATATATTCTAAAGCTAATATTACCTTCATTATTAGAATTGTACAGCTAATAGATAACAAACGGGTCTACGTTTTGCATAATTAAAAGAGTACAACAAAACATATTGTGTATACACGTCATTTCATCCAAAAGCAACAATAATAAATATTGTGATAAGTCATGATTAAGTAGTTACAATTTTTTTTATATGAATAAAATCTATTTGAAAACCTTTCTCTTGGCTTTACTTGGTGTAGGAAAGAATAAGAATTTATTCTAAATTTATTTACAAGTTAAATCTTTATTAATAAAATATTTTTTAACATGACTCTTCTGTTACGCCTCTACTTTACTTCAAATTCTTCCATCATCTTTCCCCGTATCTTTGTTATTTTCATACCGTACTAGAAATCAATTTGCAACATCTCGGTACCGCTAAGCGACATTTAACACAATGATTTTTTTTTTCGCTCATATTGTTTTCTAAATGGCATCGAACTTTGTAAACTACACCCACATACAAGTGACGCTACGCCACTGTTATTGAATTAACCGTACTTTATGAATCTGTCGATTCATTGGATGTTAGTTGTTTTTGTAATCCAAAGGTTTTTCGATCATTGTTATCGTGAACGCCTCAAAATAATATGGCCAAATTATTCTGTAACGTACTGTTCTGTAATATAGTGCCTGTGACTCCGTTCGCATGGTACTAAAATGATTTAATAATTTTTGCCTGTTTTTGTAACTTTTTTTAATACAGATTTGCTGCTATTGCTGGTAACGTGATGTTAAACCACTTAAAGCCTTCCCTAATGATTGCTCTATCAAATATACAAAGAATTTTTGAAATCCGACAAGTAGTTCGTAAAATTAGCGCGTTCAAACAAACTTTTCCGAGTAGAGATCCTTAATTTTTTCTAGTAATACATATAGCCTATGTTACTCAACACTGTAATGGTGTAAGAATTTTTCAAATCGCTCCAGTTGTTTTTGAGTTAATTCGTTACGAACATACAAATCTTTTCTCTATATAATATTATAATGATAAGTATAGATTACACGGAATATGTGATTAGTTAATGCGCATTTTTGCTATGTTACTCAGTTTATTCTTAGCAGTTACCAGTTATATATTGTTGTTGATCGCTGTTATGCCGAGTTGTAAGGCTCTTGGCAGCTGGGTATACATTGGCTGACCTCGTAGCGTGACATACCAAAACAGAATCGCCTGTGACGATTTTATCACCTAACAACTTAGTATCCCACCTGAAAATAGATCTCTATTACCGATCCTGAAAAATGACCAGGGTCGATTTTTTTAAAGGCTAACCAGGCTTTAGAGGCAGAGAGATATACATTCAAGTTTTTAACAAAATTAAAATTACATTATTCTACTGACCAATGAAACACTAGGACGACAATAAGGTGTAATTCTACGCATATGACTATTAAACAAACAGAAAAAGTTTTGGTTATGTATTTTCTTTTTAGGATCTGGATTTTGTTTCAATAAATTTCAATTTTTGGTTTAGATTAAGACTTAAAATTCATAAAAATTCATACTTAAACTTTAAATGCGAATTATTATGAAATAAATTTATCTAAATTGTGTTTAGTTTGATCTTTAATGTTTTGAATTAAGCTAGATTAGTACCGATAACAATACGTTTCATTAAATATATTGATATATATTACAGTAATGCTGTATTTTATGATTCTTCATGTAATTTAAAAATGAGAGGTGAAAGGTGGAATAAGTAGAATAGCCTAGAGCCTCTTTTCATATAAATCCGGTTTTGTGGCTGACCTAGAAACGCGATGAACATAAATCTTACCCCCGGTGTATTACATATAACTGTCTTGTGTTATCATTAAATGAATTGCACCTTTCATTTCCATTGTGTCATCTATCGTTTTCACAATTAAACGTATGATCCAGTGTTGCAATAGTTTAGGCCTGTGAGATAAATTGGAAAAATATAAAAACGAGGCAGGCTTCAATTCATTGTCGGTTTGCATGATTATTCTATTGTAGTATTTAATCACTCTAGAAGATTGTTTAATCGTAACTATCTACGTAACGTAAATTTTCGTTTGGTATTTTGGTATTTGGTATGGTTGGTTATGGTAGGTATGGTAACCTTATTTCAATGAGAATAAAATACTTTTCAATGTTTCGATGAAATATTGTCGGAACAATTTTTGGAACGATGTTTTGTTTTTGTGTTTCCACAATTATTGTACGCTTATTACCGAGTCAGTAGTTTTTACCCGACTCGTTATATATTTAAAAGCCGTATTTAAAAATTCCATACTATGTACAACACAACTTTAAACGGCGGCAGAAAGACAAGTGCAAATCTTTCGGCATATGCTTCTTTAAAAGCTATTAAATTACTGTTACGATTCATCAGAACCGTCTGTGGAATTGACTCAATTAAATTAAAATCCAGTTCTTAGCGGTTCAGCGAGACGCGCAACGGTTGGCCTCTTAAATTTGGAACTAGATATGCGTTGGCCTAAATATAGCAGCAAAATTGAGGTACCCCAGCTAAACATCAATTAACCCTCCGAGTGATCTTTGACAAAAGTGGCCGCTAGACTCTATACGATGTCATGCATAGAATGTCGCGATTAAACCTTTTATTAATGATTCTTTGATCAGTTTCGGTTATATTCAATACAGGCTTCTATGTACGGCTTCAACAGTATTCTCTAATTATTAAGATGACTGATAGGAGTATATCGAGCAGCTCCTCTATTCGGTGTTACACATAATTATAATATATAGAGCGTTTTATTTAATTAATAGCCCTATATCTTCATATATGGTATCGTTCAAGTATCATTTATAAGTATTCATAATTTAGATAACACTCAATAACATAAAACTGCCGGACGATAATTTATCTAAATGTATGTTTAATATATTTACTAATTATTTAATTATGTATTAATGTAGTTACTACGTAACGAGCTACATATGCTTTTACGGTATTTCGTTAAACTGAGGTATTTTTATTACATTAATTAAAATTATAAAATGCAATACCAAAATATTCGATTGTTTTTTGGTATCACTAGATATTATAAAACAATATCCCCCACCGTGGCTGTCAGTGTGTCTGTCTGTTCACGATAAACTCAAAAACTACTAAACAGATTATCATATGGTTTTCACCAATACACAGAGTGCTTCATAAGGAAGGATTAAGTGTATAAATAGTCAAAGTCTTGTGTAAATTGACTGAAACATAAGGATGATTGTTGAAGAAGTCGGAAAAATTTATAACCACTGGAAGGTTCAGTATCGTGCGCCGCGTAAACCGTTAGAGCTATATGAAAATAATTATACTACATTAAAATTATATTCAATATAAAAATAAATATTATTAAAGTTATATGTAGCTCGGATTTTCTCTTAAAAACATCCATTAAATATGGCAACGCTATGTTGGGTGGGTTGCTAGTTGCTAAAAATGAGAACAAAATATGTAAATTAAATAGTTATTTTGACTAATATTTTTATGTACACACAAAACTTCTACTTCTATTTATTGATACGACTCTTCGGTCATAAAATTGCGCAAATAAAGCAGTCTGCGCGAAATTATTGATCACAGGCCCCAAAGCATGATATGATATGAAGCGCTAAAACAAAATGGAACCTAAGGACAATGTTATCTAATTTCTTACATACACCAAGTCAGGTGTAATTGTAGATATATTTCTATCTTGATATTTCATGTCAATGATTACAGATATCCAGAATATGAATATAAACTTATCTATACAGAAAAACGTAGTCTGCGTGCCAAGAAATATAGATAAAATCTGGGTCTGTATATACTTGGACTAGCTGTGCCTGCGACTTAATTCGCATGGTTTTTTTTTTAAATAGAATAGGGGGCAAACAAGCATCCTCGTCGCCTGATGGTCAGTGATCACCACCGCCCATGGACACCCATAACACCGGGGGAATCGTAGGTTCGTTGCCGGCCTTTATTATCTACCCTACCCTAAAATTGCCTAAAGACTTTCTATTTATAGAGGGTTTGTTTAGATGGAACATGCCAAATCAATCAATTCTTCAAGAATCAATTCCTCAGCCCAATAGCGATTTCAATCATATCATAAAATAATGACTGGTAGATTCTTAAGATAAGCGCGTTCAAACAAACAAAAAATCTTTTCCGCTTTTTGATATTAATTTAGATGAGTATTCTTCTACTCCTCAGGTAAACAAGTAACTGTTAAATCTTAAGCTATCCTATCTGAATAGGATATCTGATCTCACTGGATAATCATTCTAACTTTTGTAATAAATCCCAATCGGTACCTAAGGAACGGATGGATTATGCA
Source organism: Actias luna (assembly GCA_039707435.1). NCBI lineage: Eukaryota > Metazoa > Arthropoda > Insecta > Lepidoptera > Saturniidae > Actias > Actias luna. Next base: position 16,347,436 of record JAZHAC010000001.1, on the reverse strand, counting down.
AGGTCTTGCCGCAATCAACGAGTTATAATAACATCTAGCGAGAGGCGCCTCTATGTACTCTGAGTAATACATTACGACTTCACAGAATTGTCTAGAAATCGACGGTTATCTTTATTGCTTTTTAACTACCGTAAGATAATTAGTTATTAAGAAGTCGTTCGATCTGTACCTGTTAGCCATGCAGAGAGCGATGATAGCTCTGTGGTAGTGTGTAAGGACGCTGCGTCAAGGTTCGTGAATTCGATTCCGTCGACAATGAGCTTGAGCCTTCGGTGAAAGAAATGATCGTGGGAAATCCATAGTATGGTGGTAGGGCTTTTCCTAATGCCCGTCTGGCTAGCTGTCACCTTTAAATTTAAAATCTGCCGCCAAATACCAACTAGTGTGTTAGGAAGTTGCACTAGAGAGCCAGTCCCATAACAGGTTTAGAGTGTCCACCAGCTTGAGCCGTATCGTCAGTTAAGATCAAGTAAGATTGTGGCCGTAACGCTAAAACCTTTAAACTATATAAAAAAAGGTTCAATGTTGATATTTTTCATGGGCGCATATCAGCCAACGCTAATCTTAGTTGGAACACATATAGATACTAATTTTATTTTATTATTTTGGTTTCAGAAACTGGCATACCCGAAAGCTGTTATCTTTATAGTTGGAAATGAATTCTGCGAAAGATTTTCATTTTATGGCATGAAAGGTATGTAATTTTTAATTAATTGTTTTAAAGTTGTTCGTATTTTTATATACGTAGCCTATAATAAGTCTATTTGTTTAATGCAACTATTCTAAAAATACTGTAATTAGATCAAAAATATCTTTCTTTAGATAATTGGTGTGATATTAAGACTAACTAACTAAGAACTATGAAGTATTTGGCGGGATTTTGTTTTATGGTTTAATTCATAAACTTATGCTAATCCTAATGTAAACAATTTTAGCCACATTTTGCTTGATATGATACTGGGTATGAATTTTCAGTCACCATAAAACCTCCAGGACATTATTAACAAAGGACACTGTGATTTTATTTCAATTAGTTTAAAAGGTAAAAGCTCACGATTTGTGTGAAAGCTATCCCTGGTCTCTGGCTACACGGAAGATTGAAGTGACACCGTGGTGCTTTTTAGTAGGTAGTTTGAGGATGAGTCTCGCCACTCTCCTCTCGCATTGGCCTGAGCCCGGGTGGTGCGGTTACGCATTGCAATGAGGAAGTCCTTAAACGGATTTAACAACACGTAAATAATTTAAAAAAGACTAAAGCCAATTTGATGGTATTTTTTATAGTACACAGTTATTTATACATATATAGTTATTGGAAAATAAAAACAACGAGGTAGCGAACATATAAAGGCCGAAATGTTTTAAACACCTGGATGTTATTTGATCCATACTTGTTATGTACAAACACAGTGCTTCCAATACTGCTTGAGAAAAATTATATTCGTCTTCGATCACGTGCAACTACAATGATTTCTCTGTCAAATACATATAAATAAATATTATTTGTAATCCCAGCGGTAGTTTCTAAGATTAGCGCGTTCAAACAAACTAACTTATACGCTTTATGATACAGAACTAATAATATAGATATATGTATATTTATAAATGTTTTAATATATAATAATTTACTTTATGTTAATTGCAAATTAATAGTTATATAATATAATAATTATAAAAAATCTTTCTAATGTGTTGGAAAATGTTATTGAAATTACGTCATTTCAATTAGCACTGGATGTTAAATGAACTGCTATTAGTTACTATTCTGTACGTTCTCTTTTATAATCGTAAAACCAGTATTTATCTACATGAGAATGTATCACGACAAATAACATGTTTGTCGCAATACATTATTCGTGCACGTGGAAACTTTAATAAAACACTAATGCATTTTGTGTTATGCACGAAGTATTAACGCATTGTAACTATTGATGTCAAGTTTTATCGTGAAATGAAAAGCAGAGATTATTCAAACAAAGATTTGAAGGTTTCCTGTTGAGATAAAATTCTATTTGGTAAATCGCTACGACCTGGATCATGATGTTTTAATGGTTTAGAAACGATTTCCGAAGCGTAGATGGCCGGTGCCTTTTTTAGGCTCTTTGTACTTCATAAGTTTTTAGCGTATAGCCTCAATCTCATCCAATGTTAAATGATGACGTAGCATAAGATAGGCAGCGCGCTATTAAAGAGACTGGCCCCCAAGTGCAACTGCTGAAACACACCTACAAGTATTTAGCGGCAGATATTCGACTTGAGTGTGGTAGCTAGCCAGGCGGCCGTTAGAAAATACACTATCACCATACTCTGCTTTTATCACGATGTTTTCTTTTACCGAAAGCTCAAGCTCATTGTTGTAGTTGGAGCTCACGTTCATCGACACGATGTCCGTACACACTATGTCTAAGCCATCATTATCTACTAAGTAAAATAAATACTAATGATTTTTTTAAAGTGCCTTATATTTACTAATTTGAACGACCTTCCTGATCGTGAAGAAAACCATGAAATATTAACATTTTAGTAACGTTCCATTCTATGTCAAGACAGTTTAGACCTGTGGACTCTACATTCCTTTGCAAAAAAGGCCTTAGCTTAATAGTAAATAGTTTATAAAGTTTTATTATTATTAGGGTACGAGAAGTGCATACGAATTGACCACGACTGCAATTTTGTTTCGTAAATTTTAGCACTTTGACTATTGACTAATCGATTCCAGGATTCTCACGAATATATTGTAGTGTAGGTTATTTATATTGAAATAAGTGTAGGAAAATAAGAACCAAGTAAATAGGCAAAGACAAATAAAGGCAAGCGTTTCAACCATTTTTGTTATGTGCCATTATAGCGGTTTCACTTCTGTTTTAAAAGATGTTATATTGGATACATTACTTATTAGTACTCCATTACTATAGAGAGTTGATATATAGCCTAATTTTTATATTTAAGTTATACCCATACAGAGAAAACAGCGGCAGAATCCGTCCAGCAACAAATACATATTATTATCTTTCTGTAGTGACTCATTTCTTATTAAAAATAAATATTAATGCATTCCTAGACCTCTGTTTCTTTACAATTGTGTCAATGGGTTGTTATTGTTATAAAATGTCTAGTGTATGATTAATTTTAAATTCCGTAGCATAAGCGCCGATCGCACTGTTTCTATTATTATGTGATAATACCTACTTGTAATCCTGAATAGTAATACTTTAACGAACGGAATGGTTCGATTTACAAATGAAAATATAAACCTAACAAAAATCGATTAACTTATAAGACATCTAACAAGAAGCCTGTTGTTTCTTTTACCGTGGCTTACTTGGAATAATACGATTAAAACACATTTTTTATTTTAGTTTTAGCTGTTTTATATTTTTAGGGATTGCAGTGGTCGGAAAATATGTGCAAGTTTTTTTGGTTAAATAGACATATGATAGAAAGTTGATAACATATTGTGCATTGTTTTCGATAAGTGTGTGTACTTATTGAAAGTAAAGTGTTATGAAAACCATAAACACATCGTTATGATTGAAACTACGTACAATAACCATTATCTGTATAAACCTATTAAGCGAACCATTCAAGAGAACGTCCTTGGTCGTTTTACGGTACCAGTATAATACATAGCATCGTAAACCAGTTTTCGAACAATATGTAATAAAATTGTAACTTTGATAAAAATATATTATTTTACATATACTGAGTGTATCACTAAAGTCATTTAACTGTCTTCAGTGTTAAAAATATTTAAAGTTTGTTTTCTGAATTCCGTATCTTTGGTCGTAGTATTCTTATCATTCTCACACCTATACAATACTAGGTGATTCCCAGTATTTTGTTCTTATTTTTGCATCAAATGCGTCTGATCGTGGAATTCGTTCTTAGTTTTAAAACATGTAGGGAATATCTATGCTAAATTACAAGGCTGTAGGTTAGGTAGTTTAGAGATATTGTGATGAGTCAGTTAAAGTTCATAAACCGCGAGCCCTTATGTACTTAAACATGAAACTATGAAGCCACAGTTTAATCTGAAACTATTGTTTTTACAAAAATATAAGTCTGAGTGTATTTAGACAACAAAATAACTTTTGAATGAGTACCTCTGCGATTTTTGTTTATTCAGTTTTTCATTTTCAGCAATCCTGCCCATTTACCTGCAAAAGAAACTGGGATACAATGACAACGGGGCGACAATTATTTATCATGTTTTCACTATGTTTGCGTATTTCTTTCCTGTCATTGGAGCAATGATAGCAGATGTATGGCTCGGGCGGTTCAGGTGTTATAAAATATATATTTTTTTCTATTCAAAATCTATTTACGTTTTTTTCACTTGTTTACATCGAATAAATTAATTTCGACTTTTACTTTGTTTATAACATTGTTAACAACCTTTTTATTGATCATTTGTACATTTTATGTTTTTGTATTTTCAGAACGATATTCTATCTGTCCCTCGTTTATGCAGCAGGCAGTGCGTTAATATCTGTAACTGCTATACCACCGCTAGGATTACCGCAGTTGTAAGTATTGAATCACTCTAGTCATTCTTATTTCTAAACATTGCAATAGCGTTTTGAAATATTAGCTTTATAATACTAGCAGTGAATCGCCCGTTACGCTGGACATACAAAAGTCAATGGAAAAAAATAATGACACAGGGACAATGGTATCCAATAACTAAGTAACCTAGAACCATCTACTACAGTTTCCCATTGCAATCAATTTATTACTTTTAACGTGATTGAGTATCAAAAATGAATATATAAGATAGTACTTAATAGTTCTCGAAATATAGGTACTGTTTATAGACATACAGCGAACATCGGTGAGCAAAGCTATCTGTTAAGATCATAAGGGCACGGAAATTCCACGGTTAAGTTAAGTTTAATATTGTTGTACAAGGCACCAAGCACCAATATTATACAAAAAGGTTAAATAACCGAGTTAGTTTGATTCTTCTGTGTTCTAAAAGACATACCTAAAATTTTATTACTTTCTAACTTCATCGGATTAATTGAATAATTTGGTGGTTAAAATTGGTGTTTTTAAATCGGTATTGCCAACAACAATATTTTATATCGCGTATTACAAATTAATCTTAAAATTTAATCATAAATTTTATGTTGGCCCTTACGTGTTTTCTCGCTTGGTACACACTGTGGGTGGAATGCAGTCCAACGTGGCAAAACATAATAGTGGGATTACAATATCTTTCAATCAACTAATTTTAAATGTGTCGTTAAAATAAATTTATAAATTAATGATGGCGACGATGAGTTCGATTATCTGCAATGAGTCTGACGTTTTGGTGAAGGAAAACATCGTGATGAAACCATAACATGGTGGTGGAGCTTTTTCTAATGCCTACCTGGCTAGCTACAACCGTCAAGTTGAAAAATTGCATTCAAATACTTTTAGGTGTGTTCCGGCAGTTGCACTTGAGAACCAGTTACTCCACGAGGCTAAGCGTGCCCACCATCTTAAACATTAAAATTGTGGCCACAATGCAAAAGACCCATAAAGTATATTACCAAAAATTGTATACATTTGTTCGGTTTCAGAGAATTCACTATATTAGCGCTGCTCATGATAGCTTTTGGTACGGGCGGTATAAAACCTTGCGTGTCAGCGTTTGGCGGTGATCAATTCAAACTGCCCGAACAGGAGAAATATTTGGGCTATTTCTTCTCTCTGTTCTACTTCGCTATCAACGCGGGCAGTCTCATCTCGACGTTTTTAACGCCAACATTAAGGGCGAATGTTTACTGCTTCGGTGATGACGATTGTTATTCCCTCGCGTTTGGCGTTCCGGGAATACTAATGATCCTTTCAATCCGTAAGATTTTTATTATAATTAATTTAAATGTAACTCCTTGTTTAACAAGAACGACAAGGTATATTAAGATCATAAAACGGAAAAGTTTGTTTATTTGCACACGCTCATCTTAGGAACTACGAGTCGGATTCCAAAAAATATTTTTGTATTTGATAGATTAGTCATTGAGGAAGGCTTTAGGTTATTTAACATCACGCTACTACCAATGGGATTAAAACTGTATTGAAATAAGTTACAAAAACGGGCAAAATTTTTATTAAATAAAATTTTAGTTTCACGCGAACAATGTAGCAGACACATCTGGTGTATAATATAATAGTTACACGGAGCACCGATAGATATGAAAACACTATTGATATTAAAAAACTTATATCCAAATTTAAATTTCATTTCTGCCCAATGTCCTAGATGTCTGCCATTTTAATTGTAAACTTTGTTATTTAAATAAAGTATAAATCTTTTATATAATGTCACCAATAAGGGATTGAGCAAGTAAACGTTGAAGCGAGGATCTGTCATTTTAGCAATTACTGAAAATAATTTGGTGCCTTTTCAGTTTTTTTTGTTGCTGGTAAAAGGATGTACATTATAAAAAAACCCGCCGGCAACGTGCTAGGGCTAGTGGCTACATGTATCAGTGTAAGTTTTCTATATATATATAATACAAGTTATTAATATTATAAATATAAATTCAATTAAATTAACATATAATAGACCATTGAGTTGTACGTTTGTGTGTTGTTCATTTTTCTGCTATAGTTTTAATTTTGCAAGTTAATTATAACTTTAAAATGTTTTCCATACCTCCAGTTCTTATGTTACATTGATCTTCAACGTATACTTCCGCTATGTATCAATACGATAAGATATGATACGATCTACGATGGCAATACGATTTTATTGTATCGCCTTTTTGTTAGGAATTTACTATATTACCGTTACTCATGACTGGATTCCGTAGATAAATATTTGTTCCTGCCAAATATATATTATAAATACATTTTTTTCGGCGTTCGTTTATGTAAAGTCGGCTTGAGGCGACTACTAGAACGACAAAGATATAATTATGTTTCACTTCTGTCGTGTGATCTTAAGCACGACCCGTTTGCTTTTTTACTATAATTCCACATATCAGGTCTAATTACAAAGAACCGCTTGCATAACTTCATAAATAAAAAGTATATATCAAAATCTATAAAATCGTTTAGGATGAATATAACTTATACACGCGTATTAAATTTTGCTATATAAAGATACATCAGAACAGATGAGATATTAGGAATCTATTAGGTTAATTAGCAAAATAGAACATTAAATAATATAAAACTACATTACAAAATTAGATTCAATGCAAAATTGCTTCATTATTTATGGTATTGTTTAATTATAATAAAAGCAGTGCGTTGCAGTGCACTTAATATTAGGTGTCTAGCCTTCATTGTACTATAATAAACAGCCACTAAAGGAATATAATTGTAGGGAAATATACTTTTCGCCTTGATATCCTAGAAAGATAACATAATTTTCTATTTACAGCACGCTGCGCTAAAATCATGCAAAAGTAAAGTAAAGCGAGAACACTGGCTCGATCACGCTGACGACAAATATGACAAAAGTTTAATTGAAGATATAAAATGTCTTCTAAGGGTGCTGCTTCTGTTTATACCACTACCCGTATTTTGGGCGTTATTTGATCAACAGGTAAGGTATCAATAATGTTACCCAGATAAATTAAGTGCACGGATATTTAACTGTGATCTTAACAATCAGACCCAGTAGTAGATTTACTAGTAGGCTAAGTAGGCTGGAGCCCAGGACGGCAAATTTGGAGTATAGTTGTATTATATTTTATTAACTGCAATGATTGAATTGAATGATGAAAATAAGCACGGCAAGGCACCTGCGATTCCCCTGGTGTCGTGGGTGTCCATGGGCGGCGGTGATCACTGCCCATCAGGTGACACGCTTGCTTGTTTACCCACTATGACATAAAAAATAAACATATAAATATACCTAAATCTTGTAAGATAATATGTTTAACCACTTAGAATGTAAGTCATATATCGACTTTTTTTCTATAGTTTACGTAGTCCTAGGTGGAATCGAATCGTAGAGGTAGGTAGGGACGGCAAAATTGAATAGCTTACAGGTGACAAAAATGTAAATCTGCCACTAATATAGCCACTTCAAGTACCGATATATTCAAATATTATTCTACTCTGATACTATTTTTACTTTATATTTTTGAAGTTACATTAATACTTTTGAGGCGTGAGAATAAAAGAACAAAATTAATTTATACGGTATGCGCGTTCGTCGACAACTAAATCGACACCACGACATTGGTTGGTATAACGTGTTGCTGAGAACTGATAACTACCTGTATACAGGAGATATTATTTAAATATTTCTGAATCTAAAATACGTGTTTCATATCAGCACTAATAAATATGTGTGTTTTTATTATGCGGGAAATTTTAACTTAAGGCTGCTATTTAGCCTATCGCCATGCAATGTTTTACTTCATCGAAACCTCAGGCTCATTGTAAGTCTGAGCACTTAATACTGATCCATCTATATTTCAAGTATAAATGTAAAATATGTATTCACATGATATGTATTAAAAACTTCATACATGCCCACATAAATACAGAGGCAGGATTTCTTTATATTATAGCTTTAGATTTAGACTACGACCTTACATAGGATTAAGTAACATTGCGCTGGAAGACGCTGAAAGGATAAGCTAAGGAATGGATGATTTCCAAATTCAACTACCAGTGTTACTGTGTTCGGGCATAGTTACAGTCACCTAGTCGTTTTTAGTTGATAGTGGAGACGGTGGTTACAAGGTATCTATTTCGAAGTAGAGTGAAAACAGTTCTTAGGCTCTTATAATAATCCCTACATGCTGTAGGTGATCGTGGTATATTTTAACTGGAGATTTGTTCTCATACGATCTTGCAAATTTCTACGAAGAAATCTATTTTCTCACCGTGTTAAGATAGAAAAATTCGTGATTACGTGTATTATGAAACATTGTACAATCGGGAATTTGAAAACGTTTGTTTAATGTCTTCTTTGTTATTCTATGTTATTGTTTGTAATAGTATGAAATCAGATGTAGGTAATGTATATTTGCAATTTCTCTCCCAAGGGTTCAAGATGGACTTTCCAAGCTAACAGGATGGATAAAGATATTGGTAGTTGGACTTTACAGGCCGATCAAATGCAAGTCGTCAATCCGCTACTTATTTTAGTCTTTATTCCTCTTTTTGAAGTGGTATGTGATTGATTTTACTAAAAATCGATATAAACTATTCGTTATATAAAAATTTATTTGCAATAATTTGTGGATACATAAAAATTGTGAATTTAAAGGCTTTTATATTTTTAGGCCATTTACCCATTCCTAACATGGTGTAAATTAGTAAGAAAACCATTGCATAAAATGATTTGGGGTGGAATATTAGCAGCTTGTGCTTTTGTTATATCTGGAGTAGTTGAATTAAATCTTTTGGTGAGTACTTATAGAATGTGTTGAATTTAAAAGTATTAGCGAATGACAGTGTGAAGGAAATAATAAAATGTGATGTAAAAGAAGTTGGAAGAATTCTAGGGGAGTATTTTTCAAATGAAAGACCTACATGAAGTCGCCTGTCTGTAAACTGTAGTGTTAAACGATGATTCCTCTTCTCAATTAAACCGTAATTGCGGTTTCAGCAGGATGAGTTATAATGTTCTGTGTAATATTAATAAATAAATAAATAAAACTTTACTGAGTGATCCTTCCCTCAAAATGTCAAAATCCTATCTGTTGGGTAAAAAGCATTGAATGATTTTATTTTATCTAATCGGCCCTTAGTAAAGAAAGTAAAATAATTAAAAAAAAAAACAATTAATTTCTTGTTAAAGATGAACAGAATGAAATGTAAATTTTAATTTCAAATCATATACATATTCATATTATTCTTTATAAAAAAAATTTGGTTTATGTTACACTTTTGTTTCGTAGTATTTTAATAATATATTATTTAACTATTTAATAGTATAAGTTAAATTAGAAAACAAAATGATACAATACTTATAGTAGTAATACGAAATAAACAAGTGTAATTAATACTTATGTAAGTATAATAAGTAGGATAAAATTTATTTTATTTTAATTTTTATTATATTTCAGCCAACATATGGTACTCCAGTATCTAAAGGATTGGGTCAATTAAGAGTATATAATGGTTTCGACTGTAATTTTACCATAAACACAGGCGACTTCAACACACAGGATAACCTTACAAATATTAACATAATTAGCCCATTATCTGCATATGAAAAGTTAGATATAGAAACCGTTGATTACGTAGAACTACCGTATTATCTACGTGGCGATGGAGCTTGTTCAGACTTAATTTACAACGGACAATTTCATTTACATGAGAAGACTGCCAATTCTTTCTTTATAAGTAGGAATGGTGTTTCTAATTTTATAGATAACAATGATAAGCCCATCGACGGGCTCCGTGTTAGGTAAGGTTTCAATTTATTTATTTTATTTAATTATAATTTAAATGATAGATGACAAGTGTCTCTACGAAATAAAATTCTTAGAAAACTGTAACTTCAAGTTGTATGCTTTCAGAGTTCTTCGCGTTTTTTGTGTGAACAATGATTCGACGAATAATACTTTTCATAGATATTATTCCAAAATATGTACATATTGTTTTCAGACGTTGTATTTACCATTTTCATCTCTCTATCCAGAAGTAGCATATTCTCCGCTTTTATAGTCACTTGTGGCCAAGTAAAATTTCTATACGTTATTATTGTAGAGTTACCTAATTTGGCAAAACTAGCCCACAGATTTACTATTCGTCTTATAAAAAGTATGTCATTTACATCACTACGTGTTTTTAAATAATCTTCCAATAGTGGCTCACATTTCATTAAATAACATATCTCATCACCATGTGAAGCACCTTTTACATTTACAAACGCTCCAGCTGTGGATGTAGACTTAAAAATATTAAACTTTCCATTATAATTAAATTTGTACATGAACATTTTATTCACATTTACTTGTAACAAAGTTTTTATAAACTTTATAATCGGATACTTGTAAAGGTCTGATGAATATCTCAATAAATTGTCAGGAGAAACTCCTTCATGAAAATACTTAATTTTTATTAAATTTGCGACAGTCTTGTATATGTCTCTTGAAACATTATATCTACATCCATCTGAAAATGGAACTATGAATTTCAAATGATCTTCAAAAGATTTAAGGAATTGAGGTTTATGCAGAAAAGGAATTACTTCGGCTATACTCTCTTGACTGTTAAATCCTATGAGTATTGGCTTATCTATTGGATTGACATTTTCACTAAAATCTTTTGGGGTTTTTGTAAATATTGATTTGTTTGTTTTAGTTTCTATTATAGGCATAAAAGAAATCATTGGCCTTTGATTATTCATAACTTCTAGTGTATTATACATTTTATAGGAGACGGCAATTACATCACGGGTTGATGCCGTTTTTAAATTGTGAATACCTTTTTTCCTGAGATAATCTAATAATTTGTTCTTTTCCGACAAAGAATTATCTCCGAATGTTGCTGCATCGAACAGTGAACCACTCTGTAATATCATTTTTGAGAATAATTTATGTGATTCCGTCATAAGTAACAATGATAGAAAAGTTGCACCTGATCCACTACCCATAACTGTCACTTGATTTTTATCACCACCAAATCGTATAATATTCTTTTGAATCCATTTTAGAGCCATTATTATATCTTTTAATCCCATGTTTTTATTTTTTTCGCTAATGTTTAAAAAACCAAACGCACCTATTCGGTGTGTTAGAGTAATAAAAATCGTATTATGTTCCATGAAGAAATCACCACTGTGTATGTGGCTAAAACTTGACGTAAAAGCATATCCATGCGTCCAAACAATAATAGGTAGTCCTGGGTTTAAATTTTTCTCTAGTGTCGGTGTATAGATATTAAGATAAAGACAATCTTCGACGCCATAAACACCATGTTTATGAATGATATGAGCTTGCGCACAAGCTCCGTGGTATTCCACGCTTGCATCGTAAGGATGTTTCCATTTCTTTGGTTTTACAGGATCTTTAAATCTTAATTTTCGGACAGGAGGCTGAGCATATGGAACACCATAAAAAGCATAATAAGACCTTCCATCAAGAACGGTCGTTAAGGTTTTACCGATTAACGTTCCCTGTTTTATTTGAACTTTGACTTCATATGATGTTATTTCTAATACAGATCGCAAAACAAACAAAACATACAATATGCTATAGTACATAATATGTGGTAAAAATAATGAAAACTGTAGTAGCTAATGGTTATCGTAGATATTAATCAATGTTTAAAAATAAGTTTAACGTACTAGGAAATGTTTTTTTACGCTTCGTTCCTAAGGAAATTAAAAAGAAAACTTTCCTTTTTCAGATTTTTATCAAATATTAACGATATAGTACAAATTTCAATTGTCGATACAAATAATAACAGAACAAAATTAAATATAAATAGTAATGATATTAATCAATATACAATTAAAAAAGGAACAAGTGATGTAATTGTAAATGGAGAAACAGTATTAAAAGGCCAAGATTTTCAATCCGGAGCCGTTTATACAATAAATATTTATCAGAGTACAAATGGTGTTTATGTGAGTTCTTTAAATTAATATTATAATGTTATTGTTTGCATTGATTATTAATATTGTAATGTAAAACATAATCACGATTATTTCTATAAAAATACATCTTTTAAATTAATAGATGGCGAAATCAGTAGAAATAACGCCGCCGAATAGTGTGCACATTCTTTGGCTGATACCACAGTACGTTGTTATAACCATGGGGGAAGTCATGTTCTCCGTCACTGGTTTGGAGTTCTCATTTACCCAAGCACCAGCGAGCATGAAGTCAGTTTTACAGTCAATTTGGCTTCTGACTGTGACTTTTGGAAATTTAATCGTGGTTCTTATCGTCAAAGGAAATTTCTTAGATGCACAGGTTAATAACTTTTTTTTTGTCTATTAATATTATTGAAATATTCGTAGTATTAATTTTCAATACATTAAGATACAGTAAATGAAATATGAATTTACGTCGATAGTTAGTGACTTCAGAAATTCTGATCAGCAACCTTTTTGTGAGACGCTCGTTCGGGTAAAGTCAGCTCGAGACGACAAAGGGAGCGAGAGAGATATAGTGATGTTTCACTGTTATCGTGTGGTCTTAATTAAACATACGACTTTTTTTTTAAAGTCATAATTATCTAAAGGAGCTTTTAAAGTAAAGTAATCCACGGAAATGTCAGTATGACTGTGTGGAATAATTATACCTACTTGATTATCAATGAATTGTTAAATTATTGCAGCAGTCAAATTGCATCTATGCTATCTTAAAGGGAATTTTATCAGTTTATTTATAAAAATGTGTTTACTATTAAACAGTTCAATTATAAGGGATTAATGAAATAATACTATATTTTTAACGTTCGGTCACCTTTAATATTCATTACTGGGAAATATGAAATCTACTTTCTTGATGGTATCATGTAAATTTCTTAGAACGATTTCTCTATTATATATATATAATTTTAATATACAAGTTATTATTCATATATAAATAAATTGAGGACTAAATCTGTACATCGCTTCATAAACATATATTATGGATTTCCAAATATATTTCAAAAAAACAATTATATTACATATTACAAAATCATCTTAAAAATTAATAATATATGAATATGTGTATTTATATTAATCTATATCTTTACTAATATTATAGAGAGGAAAGATTTGTATTTTTGTTTGTAACTACTGGACCGATTTTAAAAATTCTTTGACCATTACAATGCTACATTATCCTTGTGTAACATGGGCTATAAATTAGTTATACAATTTTCAGTTCCATGCGAACGAAGTCGCAGGCACAGCTATTTATAGATATACAATATTTTCGTTTTGCAGTGGAAAGAATTCTTTTTATTTGCCGGACTTATGTTAGCTGACATGCTAATTTTTACTGTGATGGCATTCCGCTATAAGTATGCTGAGCTCAAATCAAGCACCGAGGATTTATCCGTGGAGGAAATCAAAATGCCAGAAAAAACTACAAGCCAAGATAAAGAAAATTAGGTTTAATATACAATAAATACTACTTTAACTACTTTTCGGTGTTTATTTCAGTGAAATCCTAAAATATTCAAAATGAAATAATATTAGCCTTTACAGCGATCACAAAATACACTTAGATTATAAGTTAAAAAAGTAATCAGTAAGAAGATTTGTCTCAGTTACAGTCCTATTATACATATAGATTGAAACCTATCTTTGATAAGGACGGTCAAACGTTCATTGTAACTAAATTACTTTTGATTGTGCTCAAATTGTTCAATTACGCATACATGGGGCGAATGTTGGAACTCCTAAATTCCGAGTAAGGTAATAACAATATCAATATATTGTCAATACAAGGCTAGTATAATCAATATGCCCAATAATTAGTTTCAACCGATGATAGCTTAACATTAGTGTGCTTAAATGGCATATTTAATAACCTAAATTTTAATGCGAGTAAAAGTGAGTAAAAACTGTGCGTGAAAGTAAGTATTGTATATGTATAGTAGAGTATGTATATAGACAGAAATTTTCAAATAAAGATCTAGAACAACTAAACACATACTACTGGTTGAGCTTACTGGACCATGGGTAACAATTATACCTAAGGACCACATCATAAAAACAAACAGATACTAGCTACTAAATGACCTGAACAAGAATGGCTACGTGGTTAATTTGTACGCAGTCGAAGTGGGAGCGCCAGGTAATCCAGCAAAATCTCTCTATAGTCGTCTAAAAGATCTTGGCCTGTCTAGGACTGCAATAAGTTCTATACTAGACCGTACCTCTAACTGCGTTAGCGGGCTACTTCCAAACTTGTCTGGGCAAGGACAGAAACGCGAGTAGTGAAGGTGAGTATTGATGCGCGTCGGAAAGGGGCCCCAAAATATACCTCCATGGCACAAGTCTCGGTAAATGCTTGGAGTTACCCTCTCTGCCAAACGATGGACTTGGCACCCATGTCAGGAATCGATGGTTTACTAAGAAGTTCGTCTCCCCGTCTCAATATTTTTAATACAACGATAGTGACGAGCAAACTGCGGTATGAAAATCTTGCAATACTACTGAGATCAGATGCCGGTTGGTAACTCTTTAAGAAACTTTTCATTCCATTTTGGAAAAACTGTTTAAGGAAAATAAGGAAAAAGTATAGGGTTGGGGAAACTTCAACTAGTAATTTCTTATCTGTGGTATTCGTGGAAAAAAATTATTTTGAAACCTAACTATAAAATATCCACGGGACCCTAACATACAGTAAATGTGATATTGCTTACAGTCATAACTTTTAAAAAGTTGCGAATATATCTCTTTATAAAAGAATGATCACTTCAGGTAAGTGCGATTCAGAAAAGCAAGAAAATTCGAAGCCACATCTTGGAAAAAGGTTCTTATAGTAATGAAACCCTTAGGACGATCTTAGCTAAATAAAATTACGAAAAAAAATATGTAAAAAAATAATACAATATAAAAAAAATTCAAACAAACAACAAAAATCCCGAACAGCCAATGTTAAAGAAAGAAACAAACAATTGCTCATAAAAATATAAAAACCACAACGAAACTGTAAATCTGTTTAGTTAAATGGCTTTAACACGTTAAACAATTTGTTTCGGCGATTTGTGTGTTGTTCCCATAGGACCCCATGAACATAGGTCGCTCCTTTAGTTGCGGTGACGTGAATGCTCCACATTAACCCTCACTATTCCGATGCACTCGTCAAATAGAGTATAACAACATATGATTCTCAAAGTGAATGAATTTCGCAGTTAAAATTTATATAAGTATCTCTATACATTCATTTTATTTATTATATTACTTGTGCCTGAGACTTGGTTCGCATGGAACTGAAAATTATTTATCTAATTTATACTCAGGAATAATATAGCATTCTATTGGTGAAAGAATTTTTTTAATCGGTTTTGTAATTTTTGAGTTTATTCGTTATAAACAAAAATACAAATATTTTCTCTTTATAATATTATTATTGATTTATGTACGTACAAGATACATGCATAACAAAATAGTTTATAAGCTTTGTATTTAATATAAATTGTAGGCATAAAACATCGACATAATACGATTTTAGTTCACTCAAGAATCCAGTCTATATTCATATATTTTCCTTATAAAAATCATTCTGTTTTCATGGCTTCTGTGTTGGCTGCATAACTATGAGTATTATAGCTTACAAATAAAAAGCTTAAATTATATGTATATGATTACAATTTAAAGTAAGGTAAATCCTATACTCACAAACAAAAATGTGCTAAGAAAAATTACTTATGTCGCCTGCTTATAAATGTTGAGAAACACTGTCTAAAGCGTCGAGTACGAGAGTCTGTTGACGACTTGTTAATAATTGCGTATAATAAATGATTAAATACAGCAAACAGACAAATAGGGAAGGGGGTCTTCACAATGAGAGCGATTTGGTTTCCGGACTATTGAATCGACTGGATTTCAATAAACGTGGGTATCTATTATTTTATATTTGAAGCTGATATTTTGATGATCGTACTACGAATATGATATATAACTTTAACTTTTTTTTCGTATAACAAAGCACAGTATCTGTACTATATAAAAACAAACGCGACAAATTAGAAGAAAGTCACCGTAAAGGATTAATTATTATATTACTAGGTTTGCTCGCGAGTTCATTCGCGTGTAACTAAAAATTATTTAACTACTTTTGCCCGTTGTTGGAACTTTTTTTATAGCTTTGCTCGTATTGGCGATAAATTGATATTAATGAGCCTAAAGCTTTCCCTAATGGTAGCTCTATCAGTTACAAAAACAATTTTTGAACTCCGACTGACAGTTCCTAACATTAGCGCGTTCAAACAAACTTTATCGCTTTATAATATTAATATAGATATAGATTAGGTACTATACTTCGTTAAGTTTACCCTGTTGTCTATACCATAATATTTTCATTCCATTTATTGACAACTCTTAGTAATGCCATAAAATATTTATTTTACATATTATTGAAAGGTTTGTATAAACTCGTACTTGTATTTCGTACCTATCTTAAGAGCGGATCGTTTCAGGGAAGCAGGATTCAAACTCGCCCATGCTCTAGGTATACCTCTAGTGTCAATAATGTTAATTATTGACTACGGTAACCGTATGCTTCATTGTCACAAGTTTTATATATTTTTCTATAATTTTAAACTTCAAACACGATATTATTAATATGTCTCAAATAGCATAATATTTACTAAAAAAACGCATGATACTAGTCATTAAATTATAATTTTGATCAATTCTGTTGAGTTGTAGTGTGTATCGACCGAAGTCAGTAGAATTTTTACAATTAGCGTATACTTTCGGAGATGGGAAATATATGAAACTATAGTATGCTCATAGGAAATTTCTAATATTCATCAATTTAAATATAAAAATTAATCTGCAGTCGACGACACGGATTAATTAACTGCAGTCAGAGAAACAGTTTAAGTAAAGGCGCCGGTACATGTTCCGGGCACTTTGGAGGACGCGTGCCGATCTCGTGGACGTTGCGTGGCGCCCGTCGCCTCGGCACGCGGCCCCAGCCACGCGGCTTTCACTACAAAGGACCGGGAAACCACGTGCACATACTCGGGGATAATCTCCGACAAGCATATGCAGGCAAATAAATAAATTAAGTAAAGCCAACCGGTTTATGAACTAAAAACTGCGGTCGCGAACCACGATTTAAATTAAGACTCCTGCGAAACAATCATAATTGCTTTATGATTTATTTTTTCTACAATGAAGAGTTTTTTCAATTATGTCTATATAATAACGAATATAATTGCAGTAATAAGAGTATTATAAATGGCAATGCATACTACTACATATTAAGAAACTATATATACTGGCTATCCCAAAACTCCAGCATAGCACCGGTATTTAGATATCAATTTTACAAGCGGAGAAGTTTTTTTGTTTGTTTGATCGCGTTAATCTTAGAAACTACCTGTCGGATTTCAAAAAATAGTTTTGTAATTGATAGAGGAATCATTCAGGAACGCTTCAACTATTTAAGATCACGCTAATATCAATAGAAGCAAAGCTATATTGAAAAAAGGTACAAAAACAGACAAAACTGTGTAAATAATTTTTAGTTTTAGATATAACTGTTTGTCAATTTTCATGCTGTTCTGTAAACAATCTTGGAGCTTAGCAATTAAGATTATCCATTGGATAGGATGCAATTAGGATTAGGATATAGGATTATCCATTTTTATATATACTTCCCAGTTTTTTGGATGGTAGAGTAGGCCATTATTGTCGAGACTTCTTAGTAGGTTGTGACAGTGCTTGTCAGCTGATGAGTCTTGCCACACACTCTTCTCGGGGAATGTCTGGGTAATGCAAGTACCTACAGATTGGGAGAGAAAGTTTGAAAATGTATTTATTTAGCACAAAAAAAAGGTAGGGCCTTTGTACCCGACTGGATCGTGACCACTATTTACTTGGTAATAAACTCATTAGTGGTCATTAAATGGATTACGTAAGCAGAATTTTAATTACGTCGGACCTCCCTTCTCCTTGTCAGTAAAAGTAAGCAATGCTCTTAGCTACCTTCGTACGCTTACGTATATAAACATTAACAATTATCTTAGGGACCCCTAAACATTCCTTTCGCAATCGACAATGGGCAAGTTATATATATAATAGTTTTTAATAGTTTTATATATAAAATTTTGCTGAAAAATTATATAAATATATATTGCTGACGTAAGTATTACTTAGACCCCACATCGATCATGTCATTAAAAGTAAGCAAAGCAAAGACACCCCACTCCCCTCTGGTGCTTACTTAATATTTGTATGACGTATTGATAATGTTTTGGTGTCTGACGTTTCAGGATAAGTTAATATATATTCAGATGCCGAGAAGCTAGAAGACAAGCGACCGTCGATAAATTACAAATTTTTTAGTGATTACCATTGCTTTTGCCTTATACTGTGTTTACGATGAGGTACAGTGACGTTACTTTGCCGTGATGTTTGATAGCTAATTATAATTGTATATGTCATTCCCTTCATCCGATAAAAAAAAATCATAGATAAATTACACATACCATTAGCAAAAAAATAAATGTTTCATAATTTCATACTAAAAACCTACTTGTTTGTTGAAAAAGATATCGCATTCTGAAACAACAAAAATCCTCTATGACAATTTTCTCGATATGAGGACACTCGAGAAAGCCGCAAACAAAATAATGTAAACCGACGGGGGATCTCACGCGAAAAACTATCGAATATGTCGAGTGGGCGTGGTTATGCCTCGTGGCAGACGCGTGCCACGACAGACGCACTGCACACTGGGGCAGTCGTTGCCGCGACAAATCAATTACAGGGTCGATTTGGGGCACAACTTCCGAACAGGAATTAGCACCAAATTATAGTCGTCACTGAAATTACTTGTTTATAGTTAGAGGGTGATTTGCTAATTTATAGACATGACAAAATGCTTTACGCTCTGGTTACATATTTTTTTTTTGTAATAACACGGTGTTGATAGCGGGGTGACATCAAATTCACACGGGTCAAACCTTTGGATTGTACATATTTCTAATTATATTTGCTATTTATAATTATTATATTGTGACGAAAATATGATGCAATATATTTGTACATATATTTATTGTATGTACCTATTTACAATTGTACTAACGTTATAATATATTATTTTTTGTCGGTTCTGCATGCGTTATATTTTATATATATGTATATTGTGTAGCACCTAAACTCACCACCTATAATGTGTAGAATATGTGTGTGTTAAATACTATAGTATCTCGGTTTAAAAGTTTATTGATTAACATTAATATCGAAATCACTCGAGTATATGGTTTTAATATGATTTTATTATACAAGAATTTGAAGTAAAATTTTAATTTCTCGAACATTTCTGTAGAGCTTTTATATTTATGTAATTGTTTTATTTGGCTTATTTCCATGCTGTGTTTTTTAAAACGACTGAAATACTTATAAAATTGCCTGACTGAGGTATAAAATATTTATTTAAATAAAATAGAAGATAAGAGTTTTATAAAAATCAAAAGCGACATTTCTTGTAGGTATTCGTGTGTTTTGTGTGTTAATAATAATAAAACATCTTTCATTAAATTTTTTTTTCTTGTATATTATTAGAACTAAATAGGCTAAAAAGGGCCATTTTTCTATATAACTCGACCGTGTCAAAAAGTAGTATTCTGAAGTATTTATTTCGATATTGAAAACACACATTCCGAAAACACCGATATCGGGTACCGGATACCGGATACCACCTATATTGAAAAGTCGTTAATGTCATAATTGACAGAAATAAATATATATTCTTGATATTGTGTATTGTAAAAATCAAATATTTAAGTCGAAAATAAGCGATCTCACACTTTGAAACCTTCATCAAGTCCTATCACTATTCCACAGATGATATTAATTGTTTCACCGTATTACATTTGTTATCTGGAATACATTTTTTGGACTAAAACTCAATAGCTGCAAAAGAGTGGTTTGACTTTTGATAGTGGAACGTGCGTTTTATGGTTCCTGTCATACACATTCCACCGTTCACCAATGGAAGAGAGGATCTTTATTGATTCCCCAGCGCTCCCACCCTTTGTAGTTACGTTCGAAAAAGGCCGCAAGCAAAATCTCATTTCAGTTTAAAAAAATAATTAAACATAAATTATATATTCTCACGTATTATTTATAAATATAGTGATACATTCCTATTTTTTAAATGACGCCTCGAATCAAAGTGTTCTAAAACTTTATAATTACAAATACCTCCAAAAAAAACTTTTAGTTACATTAATCGTTGTACAGTCATGTCAATGTTAAAATAAATGCTAGATATTACACACGTATTCAATTTTAAAATTCTTTTTATTATATCAAAACGTTATTTTTCAAAAAGATGATTTGTAAATAGAATAAAATCTATATAAAGGCTAGTTTTGAATTTCACATCAAAAACGATTTCATAATATTTATTGAAGCTGACGAATACTTTAAACTTTGATCAATTTGTGAAATTTATTTAAGTCTCTACATAAACTATTAAAACTATATAGAATTGCCCTGATAAAAAATGGATTAAAAAGTAAGAAGAAAGTTTTATTGGTTAACCTGTATATACACAGCTAAATATCACTCATTTAATAGCTGAGTAAACAGATAAATAAAATTGTATTGAATTTAAGTAAATGAAGAAAACAAATAAAATTTACAAATGGCGACATAAAGCTGTCTTCTTCTTTTTTATTCTTGGTAACTTTGACTATTACTGCCATTTTCAAGTACTAAAATTTAGACATTTGGGGCTGACAATGCTATCTTTAATAAGATCACCATCTTATTGAAACTCTCTTGGGAGTTTTTATGAAAACTAATATATCATGTTCCGAACGATTACTCACAATTCACTTCAACTATGCTCTTCAGCTACACTACATTATGTAAAATGTCACCGTAATTTACACAATATAGAGCTAAACAACTAAGTATATGAATAAAAATAAAAATCAAGATCCCGCCAAAAACTTCTACAGCTGTCATATACCTTGATAAGTAGATATCTATTATATATTGACAAATATATTACCAGTGAAAAATATATTGCCAGTATCACTCGAGATGATGTAAGGATTCTAATGATATATATTCAATATATTCAATACTTTTCAAGCACTGCGAAAGTTTTGATGGAATAATTAAACGCACATACCTATATACTTTATTCACATTTATAAATGACACCGCATAGCCGCCATATTCGTTTTTTTTTCTATTATAACCAGTATAACTCTGGACGATGTTCCTTACATCTAAATCTGTTCCAGCATTCCACGAGTTATGATGGAATAAAGAAACATAGTTCTCTTTCAAATTTATAAATGCCGCTGTTCAGCCGCAATAATGTTTTTTTTAATATAGCTAAAGATACTCGTCATTCTGTAAGGATTCTATTGATACATATTTATATACTTTCATAAATCCAAATCTCAGATACCTATATACTTTATTTAAATTTATAAATGACACCGCACAGCCGCTATATATATATATTTTTAATACAGCCAGTATAACTGGGGATGATGTAAGTATTCTGGCGATACTTCATACATTCAAATCTTTTCAAGCATTGCGAACGTGGGTAATAATGGAATAAAGAGTGCCACATAGGTCGACATAGACTTTTTAATATCTATAGAAGGCTCCATAAAGACACCATGTTTTGTTTTTTATTTCAAAAAAATATAGCCAATATCGCTCAGAATGTTACAAGGATTCTAATGATGCTCCATACATCCAAATCCATGTAAACATTGTAATAGTTATTATGGAATAAATAAACTAACATAAGTACCTACATGAATTCTGAAAACATTGCAATCCTTTCTTGTACTCACATCTAATAAAATTACTTTACTGATAGTAGGTGTTTCCAAAATTTGGTTGGAATCTTGGTTTTAATAAGATACTTGGTCTTTGATTCAAATTATACAAAAATCTCTTGGTTTTAAGTTGAGCAAATATCATTAACACTGTATGCACGCAAAACGTAAACTCCGCCCCGTTTTTCCCTAGCTATACAAAGCGCCACCCCTAATCCTAGGGGTTAAAACACACACCAGGGCGCGTGAATTATTGACGTTTCAAACACAACTTTATTACCTTCAGAGCAGAATTTATATTTGAAGACAATTCACTTAGTACAGTCGAAACTCCCACTATCTGTATAAAATAATTTAGCGCTGCTGATTTTGAGTCAGTCAATTTTGGACAGTGATTGTGAGCATATAATTGAATTATTTGTTATATTATTAATAATGTCCGGTAGAAGCCAGCTTGCTGATTCATCGACATCACCACCTTTGAGGTAAATTATAATCTTTACATTTATTGAATTACTGATGGACTTGTATGCAATTTATTCTGCGAATGAATACTTTCTGTGCTCTTCATATTTGTGTGTTTTGTTAACAATCTTGTGGATATAATTTTATTTAATGGCGTGAAAACAAAAGTTCTTATGCATAAGTACATAATTAAGCATATTACATTTCTGTTAGTAAAAAAATATAACGAATTTTAATATTACAAAATAGGACCCTGATAGAGTTTTACTTTGTTTTTACTAAAATGTCGGATTACGTTTCATATATGAGTTAAAAAATTCACTGGATAATCACTAACAATGAAATTAATACTTATACGGATTAATAAAATATGAATAGTTCTTAAAGTCATACTTATCGCACATTTAGGTATAATTTGCTAATTATATAACACCTAAACAAAATATATGCAATCCAACAAAAGTATAAAAAAGGCAACTTCTGCTTTAATTATATTATACGAATCATAATTATTGTTATATGTATAAAGATTATAATTTATTAGTAAGTACCTTACCTTAAATTTTATTGTTTTGTAATATCTATTACAGTATAGAATGTAATGTAATTTATTTCAGTATTTTTATTTAACCCAATTATTTTTCATGAATAATGCACTATAAAATAGATCTACACATATGTATATAAGCGATGTGCCACTCACTGATTGACTCATCACAATATATCCAAAGCTACCAGGCCTTTTGACTTAAAATTTGGTATGGATATCCCGTTCAACAAGTCAGAGGCACAAGCAAGTGTATAATAAAACTGATTTCAAATCTAAGTTATGAATATGGGGAATATATAAACACACTTTAAAAATAAAGTTACGCATTTTAAAATGTTTAGTTTTAAAATTTATGAAATAAACAATAAAAATAATTGTTTCCACTATAAATATGCTTTGCTTTAAAATGAACCCTTAGGCCAACCGAAGTGTACGGTGTCGGTGAGGTGGTCAAGATGCTGGGTTAAGTTAGGTTGAACTTCTAATAACAAATAGATATGAACTAATAATAATATTATAAAAAGGAAAGGTTTGTATGTTTGTAACGAATAAACTTAAAAACTACGAGATCGATTTTAAAAATTATTTCACCATTAGATTGCTACATTATCCCTAAGTAACATAGGCTATAAATTAGGGATCTCTATTGAGAAAAGCTTGTTTGTTTGTTTGAACGCGCTAATCTTAGGAATGACAAGTAAGATTTCAGAAATTATTTCTGTATTTGATAGAACAACTATTGATGAAGGTTTTAAGTTATTAATATCACGCTACCACTAATAAGATCTTTCCATTGAAAAAAGTTACAAAAAAGGTCAAAAAATGTTAAATAATTTTTAGTTCCATGCGAACCAAATCGCAGGCAAAGCTAGTATTGAATAAAATTGTATATATATTTATTTTGTATTTTTGTTTCATGTTTATTAATTAGTAATGTATTATTATTTTAAACTGCTGATATACCCACAATTCGATAGCTGTTTCCATCAAATTGAAAGTGCTATTAAATACATTCCTTGTGAAATGTGAAATATTTATTATCTGTAGTGAAAACCGGCGGATCGACTATTCCGGGTTGAAATTCGCTTACGCTGAAGGTTCCGATGATGAAGGACCTTCGTTAACGACTGAATTGCCGTCTTGCGTATACGCAGCAGCCAGAAACAGGCTTCAGTTGCCGCTCGCAGCCTACGTACACCAGCACGCTAGGCACACTGGTAAATTCTATAATAGTTTATCGTAATCCTTCTTCTTATACTTATTACCTATATTTAGCTAACACATGTTTCTTCCACTATTTCCACTATCCTCTATCAGCTGCTATTTCGGTATCCGTACCTTTATATACATATCATTATTACTCAGTTAGACTATATATTTTTTGGTCTGTCTATACTCTTATATTCATTCACATTCATACTTGATAATCTTCTTAAACGACTTGTATATATTATATATTTGGGTAACATACTCTTAAATGCATGGTGGCAGAGCTACTTCTAATGCCCACCTGGCTAGCTACCACTCTCAAGTTGAAAATCTGTCGCCAAATATATCTAGGTGCGTTCCGGCAGTTGCACTTGAGAGCCAGCCTATCCACTAGGCTTAGCGTGTCCACTATCTTGGCCACATCTTTAAACTACCTTGAAACTATACACAAAAATAACCAACAGGAAAAAAATTAAATAACATTCAGTTTTAGCGGTTTGCCGCAATCTTAGAAGATGTTAAGAGATACAAGATTATAACACCCTATGTATATTGAGGGACCTGGTTCTCTGGTGTTATTGAATCAGTCTCAAATCTCAAGGGTGTCTATCTCGAGATTAGTATTAACGTTTAACACATTGGCCGGCAAACATTTTTGTCCACAGAATATACATTGGCTGTCTCGAAACGCACCAACAATAATGTAGTCACTGTAACTGCATTATACGCATGGTAATCGCGTGATACAGATCCCAACCCCAGCGTTTAATTATGGGATGCACACTGTTTAAGCGTGCGACTGTGGTGGCTATTTTGCCTACATTTGGTTGTAAGTTTGGGATTTAATTGAACTAAACTGCCATGTTAGGATATACAAATATACTTCGAAGATTTTAGCTTGTTTTTCGTAACAGATACGATGCTAGAGCCGAGTACCGAGACCGAGTACCAGTGCGGATCGCCATACCGCGTGCAGCGTGCCGCCGCGAATGTTCGAGAGCGCCGACGGATGCTGAGGTCCGGACCCAATGGGTATCATTTTTCTATGTTGCCGACTCTTTGGTTTCTATAATTAATCACCAATTTAATGACACAGTTATGTAATCTCTGAAATCAGAAATTTTATAGAAGTTATTTAAAATTAATTGCGTTGAAACTTTTCATAATCTCTTAGAAATGTAATATCCATGGTGCTGGTTTCCATAATATTTATATTTGGTTCGATCTTATGTACACAAGTGTAAATAAGATTAAGATATATAGATAACCTATACATTAACATAAAAAATACTAATATAATAATAGATAAAATTACAACCAAAATATTTAAAATTACAATAATATTGAAGCAGTGATGGCTTAGTGGTAGCCTAAGTTTTCCATGATAGAACATAATATAACCATAGTATTGTAGTAATTAATTTTCAAATAGCTGCCTGGCTCGAACGAACTCTGACCCGATCCTTTTTTATTAACGTGGTGTTTAAAATGCTATTCTTTACGGACTTCTGCATCGTAACACGCAAACTCAAACACATTACCCGGGCTATGGCCAAAGGTGTGCGGGGCATGTGGTGACTCATGCTACCCACTAAAATGCACCACGAAGACACTCTCAACTCCCGTGTCGCCAGAGACCAGGGACAGCTTTCACATTTCTTTTAGTAAACTAATCACGACCCTTAAGTTAGAAATATGTCGCCAAATATCTAAAAGACGAGCTGTATTTGAGAATCAGTCCTTCCACATCTCGGGCCGAATTGTCACTTAGCATATGGTAAAATTATGCCCAAAACGGTACACCTATAAAAAAGAAAAAAAAGTAGTTAATTAGAAATAATCAGGTTTTCGGACAGAAGTTTTCGCTTGGAATTATAGGTTAATGGTATCTACTACCCAGGTGGACATTATTACATATATTATCATCGTAGGTAACAGCATGCTAAGGACATGAATATATAACATACAATGAAAATGGATAGAATAATTAGATTCTATCATTGTATAGTAAATTCTCGCTAATATATTGCGGGCCGCACAACTACTGGGGACCCACGGGTCGCAGTATACGGACCATGGTCATAAAGTGTGTACAAGAATGTCATCAGTAAAAACTAAACATTAAGTCTTAAATTTAGGATGGCAAGACACTGAGTGATTTCACTGGACGAACATTTTCAAAAAATTGCATACAAGTTCTAAAGACTCGGTTGTTTATAGTAAACTTCTATATGACCCATGATATATGCAGACTGATCTATGACTGACTATCGATATTAATTCATTTCTTCATTTGACAGCCACCTGGTAAATTAATTGATATGTTATGAAATAAGAATAATTGTTTATTTTATTTATATTGAAAGCTACATCTTGCGTGTTACGTTGTGTTTTTAGCAGTATAAACTCGGCGTTCGATGAATTGCGTGTACACGTTCCAACGTTTCCATACGAAAAACGCTTGAGCAAGATCGACACTTTGCGCCTCGCTATTGCGTACATCGCTCTACTAAGAGAGGTTGGTTTTGCTTAATATTCTGTTGTATTATAATTTATTCCTTAACCAGGCGCTGATCAAGTCCTTAAAAAAGGTAGTGGTCACAGCCACCCTAAAATTAACTAAGTGCGAGTGGGCGTATGAATTTGCTCATGATCGATATAGTGCATTGCTACAAAGGAGATCTTTATAAAATATGTGGGCATGGGCAAAGCTGTGGGATAAATACCAGACGTGAAAATGTCACGTCACAAGTCTATAAGGGTTGTGGGCATGCCCATCATGCTTACAACGGTGGATACTTGCTATTAACCAAAGTATCCAATAATGTATAACTTGATACACAGTTTAGCTCTAACAGGAAATACGGGTTGGGTATAGTTCATACAAGAGTATTCCTCTGTTTTGTCAAGAGCTTCATATTTTTATATTATATGATTTCACAATACCTTCTTGCCACAACCGGGTTCATTCAGAGTGCTTTTTCTATAATCAATACTAATATTGTAAACGCGAAAGTGAGTTTGTTTGTTTGTTACGCTTTCACGCCTAAACCGCTGAATCGATTATGATGAATTTTGCTATAGAGATAGATGAGAATCTGGAGACGGAGATAGGCTACTTTTTCTAGTGAAATTCTTATTGGATGTGAGGTAAAGAGAGGCATAAACATTATATGACATTTTTTATTGCGACATCCGATTTGTTTGTTTGATGCTCTATTTGGTTTATTTACATTTTTTATTACTATATTATATATTAATTACATAAAAATGTATTTTTTAAATGTCATGCCGACTACATTTCCTCTTTTTTTTATAGTTAAGGCTTGGCGTATGCCCATAATCTTACCTGATCTTAAGTGACAATACAGCCCAAGTTGGTAGACACAATAGACTTATTGTTGTATTCCTGTTTTAGGTCCTAGACGCTGATTATGATCCTCTGACTTATGTAGAAAAATGTCTTCGTGGAGAGATCAAGGCCGATCGCGCTCACTGGAACACAAGTGGTAAAATATGATTTAATAGTTTCTAAAATTCAAACGCTTAAGTTAACAATTTTATAACTAATTTTCTTTGTATTTATGTCTTGAACTGTGGAATAGAGTTTAGTGATTTTATTATCGTAGGTGATAAATTAGCGTTAGAAATTGTTAAGGTTGACAATACACTTTAATTAATATGGGTTCAAAGTGGGAGCGGTAGGTATTCCCGCGAAATCTCTATATAATCTTATAAGACCTTGCCCTCGTCCTTCTAAAGCTCCTACCAATTTTGTCTGAATAGGGATAGAAAGTCGAGCAGTGAATGTGAATGTTGATACGCGTCGTAGAGGGGCCCTTTTAACACTCGTGTCACAAGTCCCGGAATATGCTCAGAGTTTCCCTCTCTTCCACATGATGTAGCCGCACAGTGAATTCATAGAACACCTAAGAAATTCATCTCATATTTAGTAAGCGTGAATGTGAGAAGGTCTCCGAAATAGAAGTATAATTTGTAATGGTTGTAAAAGATCTACTTGTTTTTATTATGTATTTAATGTCAAATATTACTTCAAGTTACTCCTAACATCAATTTTAGATCCCCACCTGAAATATGATTATTACTGGTGATACATTTAATATTTATGAGTATTTCTAATTTTGATATCTAACACAGTCATCACCAGATAAGATATTTTATGATTTATCCATAAAGCAAATAAGTTTGCCTCCTCAAACTGTTCTCTGCGGTAGCTCTGACGATTTGATATAGATCAGTAAAGAATAAAGGTACACAACTGCACGATAAACCTAAAAGTAAGTAGCTTGATCTTGAAATCAAGCTATAAGCAATATACAGCAATATGAATACAATAAACCCAAAGATCTTTACTACCACGATGTAAAAACGCATCACGTTTTTTTCTTTTAACGATAATTCAAACACAGTGCAGAATTGGGACCCACATCTTTTTAACCTATATTTGTTTTAGATCTAACTGCAAGATTGTCGTGGATCAACTGGGAAAACTTGGGCGTGAACCCTCAGCGTCGCAGTGTCCTGACCTCTCTTGCTCTCAGTTCCGATAACCTCCAATATGCACACAATTAATTGCTTTAAAGCGCATCAATTTGCTACACAGTAGCTGTATATATTATTTAACCTTTTAACAACTAAGCAATGAAACTTTGTAGATGGTATGTAACCACATTTTTAACTATTCTGTAGGTATCAGATGACAGTATTATATATAATAAACATTACTAACAAACAATAAAAATTAGACACTCATTATTGGATTTAAAACGTAATGCTTATTCCAATATCGATTAAATTGGAATAGTTGCCGACTGATAGAACGGTGAGATATGATAGGTACAGAATTTCAATTTACTTATATTATTTTAATAAAAACACTAGTTTTTATAGAAAACGTAAATTCCCTCAATGACGATTAGCGTTCGACGACAGCATAATTCCAATTGACGTTAAGTTTTCATAAGGGCTACGTCCACTTAGCGTCCACAGTGCTTGAAATTGCCCACACGACGACCACGGTCATTGTGGTCGCGGCCAAAAATGTTACCAATGACGTCATTCTATTCACCCAAGCCAAGATCACAACCCATCTTCAAGGGTGGACACATACTCTGTTTCACTTGAGTTAATGTATGTACAGCTTGCGAGGTAGTGGAACGGGAAAAGCCGCGGTCGTGTGCGTTGTGAACGCTACGTGGTACGTAGCCAGATGAAATAGCTTCAGAAGTTACTCAGTATTTACACACCCAACTATGCATTTGACTTCTAAGAATTCTTATTTCTAAAAACTACTGTTCAATCCTTATCGAAAATGTGAGAAAATTCTTGTTAGTTTTTTTTTTTGGTAGTATTAAAGTACGTCGATTCCGACTAAAAAAAAAACAGAAAATCAGTTGATAAACAGCGGACTTTGAATTGTCCTATTTAGATATGTGAAATGCATAGAAAGAAAAGAAAAGGTTATGTAAATAAAAGTTCAATAAAGTACAAAAAAAACTTTATGTTTAGTGTGTGGAACATGGTAAGTGTATAGACCGAATCTTGCATTTAAGGGTTAAAATGCGAAAATTACTGACTTTTCAGGATATACAGCTTTCATGAACAGCGTTTGTGCTGTTCACCAAATGGATAAAATATTAACTTTCAGAATCGTACAAAATATTATAGGATATGTTTTAATGGACTAAAATACGACTACATAAACTTGGGTACATCATAAATGAAAAAGAAACTATTAACTTTCACTTTCAAATGTGTAGTATATATTTATGCAGTAGGGATGTTACGGAGCCTCGATTCCGATTTCGAAAGGTCGGAACTTACACCTCCGACTCCCGACTTCGTTCTGGGTACTTTTGAATCGGGGGGTATAACGGAGATCGCAACACAACAAGTAATTGCGGCTAGAGTAAGTACAAAAAAAATTTAACTTGTAGGAATAGCTTAATTTTTCAAAATTTGCTCTACAGGGCCTTCTCTTACGTTTTATGGAAGATACCAGATTTCGCTTTGCTTTTCACAGATGTCGCTTTTTACAATTCTTGGTATCAAATAATATTATAATATATAATTTAATTATTTAACACATCTGTCTTCTTCTCTGCCTCCGTTTCGCATCTGACTTTAATTCCGATAAAGCAAACTATAAACCTCCGGTTACGACTCGGGCTCCGGTATACCCTTGCTCCGTAACATCCCTATTATGCAGTAATATGTAACAATATTATTTGTTACTTTGGTGCAATATGTAAATGTAAGTTATTTAGTAATAGTTAATTATTTATGATATAAATCATATATGTTTATTCAATAAGGAATTTAATAATTCTCAAATATATAAAGGATTCCACAAATAAAATACGAATAAATATAATATTAAATTGTTTTATTTCTTCCACTTATATACTAATTTTTAAGTTAGCACATACGCCATGTTAGGTATAGTACACATTCAAAAGCAGTGTCGATTAATAATATACTGACAGTTCACTTTTCATGCAGTGTTGGCAGACCTAGGAAAAAATACTATTGTAACAGAGCTGAAAAATTATTGTACTGTATTATACAATTATATTTTATTACCAAACTTCCTATAAGGTTTTCAAGAGAAAAAGTAGCCTATCTCCGTCCCCTGGATCCTATCTATCTCTGTACCAGAATTCATTACAATCGATTCAGCGGTTTAGGCGTGAAAGCGTAATAAACAATCA
Source organism: Actias luna (assembly GCA_039707435.1). NCBI lineage: Eukaryota > Metazoa > Arthropoda > Insecta > Lepidoptera > Saturniidae > Actias > Actias luna. The sequence continues at coordinate 16,316,077 of JAZHAC010000001.1, read as the reverse complement.
AACTCACATTGGATTTATAACATTAGTTTGAAGTAGGATGTCTGTCTTGAAACATGATTTATTGAAATTCCGCTTAAGGTAGTTTTTCGAAATATTAGGTAAACATTGACCAATGGAAGACCTAACCAATCGTATTAATATAGGCCTAAAAATATAGATTTTATTGGCTTATGTTGTTCACAAAAAGGTTGTACGCTTAGGATTGAAGAGGTCATGCAATTATGGTACATGTACAATAATTATTGTACGTCTGCCAACACTGGTCTCATGACATAATGTTTATGCTCGCACATACCACAATTATACACACTACATTTGAGTAAATATTAAAACTATTACAACATCTTCAATAAAAAATTACAAAATTATTATAGTTACAACTTGAACCGGTATTAATATTCTAATAGCGATAGAAGTCTGTAACGAATATATAAAATCACAAGGCATTTCACCAAGACAACATAATAAATTAAAAATAATAATATCATAATTTGAGGCTATTTTTTTTTGTCTATAGCGTTATGACCATAATTTAACCTGATGTTAACTGCCGATGTGGCACAAGATGGTGGACAGGCTAAGCCTAGTGGAGGGACTGGCTCTCAAGTGCAACTGCCGAATCACACCTACAGGTATTTTCAAACAATAGCTAGCCAGGCGGGCAATAAAAAAGCTAAAGCTCTTTGTAGGTGGATTCGATCTCACATTCCTTGACGCGGCGTCCGTACACACTACCAACTGAGCTATCATCACTTCAAAGTCAATCAAAATCAAGTCAACTTTGAATCAAAATAACTATATAATATTGTAGAGAAATATATACAAAAATATTTATTATCTGACTAGTGTTTATGTAGTATATTTAAATGAATGTATAATATAAAAATAAAGCGGTATTCGAATAAACTGTATAAAAAAAGGAACAACAACATATTAACTAAAATGAAGTATAAAAACGGGAATGTATATTTCAAACAAAAAATACCAGGTTTAATTAAATAATACAGTTTAAGGCCAGTCTTCTAAAGTGTTATACACAGTGTGCCAAACTAATCCCGAACCTGTCGGTCTGTGTGCTGAAGGCAGTAGCACGTGACGCAGAAATGTTCTACCTTGAATCAAACCGAGAAACAATTTCCAATTTTTATTTCTACCGAAATTGTACGGGTTCCTAAAGTTGCCGCCGCCCTTTTTTAGTTTAGCGTTTATATGGGCCTCAACGCTAGTTTCACCCCTGGATATGTTCTTCCCGTGCATATGGGTTAAGGTGCCGAGGGCGAATAGAACAGCCAAGCAAGTTACAGCCATGAAAATCACAGCTTTCCTCTTCCATGGATGTGCGGCTATTCGTTGGGCTTCAGTGATCGGTGGCATAGGTAAGTCGTGCTCTCGTGGGAAATTGATCGAATCATATTCCGCCAACACTTTCACTGGCACAAATGCGCCACTTTGGTTCATCCTAACCGGATGCCCTATAAGCTCAGGGTCGTTGTTAAGTATAATTCCACCTGGAATACAAAAAGATCCGATTTATATTAAATTAATCATCATGAAATGAATAATAATAAACTAATGTTGAGCGAAGGCTTCTTAATAGATTCTTTACAAAGCTTTCATTACTATATTCCCTTCATGATCAACCGTAATATTACAAATTAGCTGTTATTATAATTTCATTTATAATAATTATATTTGTCTTGTAATTGTATTGTAACTCATTGCTAATAACAAGTCTTAAAGCCCGCCTATTGAAGAATAATATATACTACCAATTTAAAAAATATACTTAAAATGAGTCAAATCGACTATAATTTAAACCAGGCAAAATACCGAGAAAAAGTTTCTATTTACATGTTCGTGATTTTGCTTACCTTTTACCTTTGCCACAAGATATAGAAGAAATAAACATTGTACTATCAGATCTCTAACTGTTGTATTATTAATTTAATATTTAATTAATCTATCTATGTGTCAAAGCGTTTTACCACTGATTGACTTATCATGATATCTATAAATCTACCAGACCTATAGAATTGAAATTTGGCACGGATATTCACGACGAAAAATAACGGGTTTTACGATTGAACGAGAAAACGCTTACGTAGTCGGGGGCATTCAGCTAGATTATAATAAACATAACCTAAACAACATGAAAAAATCGCGTATTACGTGTAAATAATTTTTTACTTACCTGTGTCATTCACCCAAAGAACTTGGTATCCTAGATCAATACCAGCGACTATTATAAAAGTAACACCAGCGACCATGTACACCATATACAAGTAGAAATAGCGTGCATTGTAATAACCCACGCAGTTGTTTAACCATGGACAGTGATGGTCCATACCAAGGATGCAACGGTCGCACACGGAGCAGTGGTGAGTACGCGGCGGCTTAGGAGATATACACTTCTTACATATACTAGCCGCTTCTGTGATCAGAGTTCCCTAGAAAGTCAATTCAATAAATTAAATTTACTGCAAGACCTTGCTTAATATATGAGGTTCAAGCAATCACAATTAGCTTTACGAACATTACATCAGTTGAGTGGATTCCGAGAAAGCATGGATCAATGGAAATTCAACACCACACTGCATTTCGCATATGCACACTCTCACGTTAGGTACAAGGTTCGGTGAGGGACTGCCCTGGCCATAAACTTGGTGTAGCCATTTTGATTTATTTTATATGATAATCACTGATCAGTACATAATTTTGAACAAGTACAGTCCAATCATGTCGACCTGAGGTATAGTCAGTACAATCCTTTAGATTAGGAGGTTAGTACGCGTTCTTAATCCGCGTTGTAGCTGATTAGGAAATCTGCTTAATATAGGGTCCTAATTGGAATAAGTCGAGATCACGGTTTCGTTACGCGTCCTAGCCAACAGCTCAAGCCGAGGATCGGCTACTTCATGGCTCCCGTGTGCTCGTTGAGACCCCAAAGCTCTGACGAAGCTGAAAGTCTGGCTAACAGTATATTATGTCCAAACGAAAAAAAAAGCGTGGATCAATACACGGTGGACGGAAACCGAGGTCTCCTTTTCCAAGGATTTTAGAAAAATTTAATGTGCTATCAGATATTTTCAAGTATGCACTTTTGTCAAAACGGTCATATCATTGAATTATTTCACAATGTCAGGTTTTATTTTTACCTTTTACAACATATAATATGGATTTTCTTTTTGTCAAATATTTTTGGCTTGTGTTGTACAGCTGGAACTTATAAGTATTATTCCCGGGTGGTAATGAAGCCTTAAGATTTGTGGCTTTGAGCCCAGGCATCCCCGTTCAATAAATATTTGTAGATGATAATTTCAGACTTAAATGACTTTGTATTGGGATAAAATCATTTAAAAACCAGTATGTCTATTTTCGAGCTTAATGCTAAAGCCAGCGATAAAACAAGGGGTAATACTAAATTATGTTTCTCCCTGATTTACCTACCGTTTTATTTTCATTACCTTTCACAAATATCATTCAGAATGCATTTTAAAACTTCAATGTACCTATTGTTTTTTGTTAAAAACCATACCTTACCTATATATTTTTTTAATGTTACTCAAAAATTGTATACAATATTACCTATAAATTTGTACTACATACTTAAATTATCACCAATTAATATTACTTGCTACTATTGTTAATTGTTTTTGTTGACTTTGGCTATTGTGCAAGTCATAAGTCATAGTCGTAAGATACGGTAACTGGATACTATGTTAAGTAGCTAGCCTACTCAGTTACAGATCGCGTTTAAAAAATTCTAAACAATATTTATGCAAAGTTTAATTTGACACAGGTAAAAAAGGTGCAGAATGTGTACCATATATTGACTTTTAATGTTCATGTTTTTCGTTTAAATTAAGTAATACTTACATGAGGTGGATATCCTGGAGAAGTAACAACTCCCATATAATAATGAAATATTATATTTAGTAGCAGCCAGTTACCAAAAATAATGAGAAATATTGACATCAAATGACTTCTTTGCCACCAATAAGGTAAACCAACCCAGTATGCTATCAGAACTACTGCAGATGTAAGAACAATTACACAGAATACAAATACCTGAAATAATTGAGAATCATAAATAATAATGGATAACTACAAAACTGCTCATTTATTTATATTTTATTATTTGTGTTTTAATATATTAGTAAAATAATAACGCTGTTCATAAATTATCAGTTTTTGTGTATATATAGTAATACAATTAGTCATAATAAATATAAAAATTATTCTACAATTACTAATATTTGATAATTATTATCCAAGCCACTGGGCAGTGTGCCTAAAGTGCTAGCAGAACTGCAACATTATATGGAAATTCTAGCATATTGGTACCATATGGTCTCAAATAGATGTTGTACAATTGCTTTATACAAATATATATTTTTACTATATAATATATATTGCACTAGTCATTAAGAAATAAATATCTTTAGACAGATCCCTTAAGCTCTTTATTGATATTTTAAATTAAAACAACACTTTCCTCAAGATGATCTAACTTAATTTATTGGTAAAATTATGTTTTTTTTACAAATATCTTATTAAATATAAATCCTTTGTTTTGGTAAACTAAAATTATTGACATGGAATATTGTTACATACACATTTCTAGAAAACCTTATATACAAAACACCCTACATATAGATAACAGATTACTACTTGTTATCATCAGAAGCCAGCTGTGTATGTAAGTTCATTTGCATGGAACTAAAATTTTTTGACTAACTTTTTTGAATAGTTTTGCTGCTATTGGTGGTAGTATAATATTAAATAACCTAAAGCCTTCCTCTATAATCAAATACAAGAAGATTTTTTTAAGTTTGACAGGTAGTTCTTTTGGTTATTGTGTTCAAAAAACAAACTTTTACACTTTGTAATATTAATATAGATGTATAACAATTATAGGAAAACAACTATATGGATGAGGCTTTACACATGGATATTCACAATAGAAAGTGAATATGATAGAAAAATGATACTTGTAATTTATAAAAAGTAATATAAAATATAATATAAAATATAAAAATATTTACCTTTCCTAAAAATTTTGCAAAGTTATCAACAATCCAAAAAATTGGTTCTAGTAATATATCTACAGCGTAACTTTGACTCATATGCTCATTGTATGTGAGTGATCTTACTGTTAACACTGCTTGAGACAGCTTCCATAATATAAGTTTCCTGAAGAAGTATACAAAAACATTATTAAGAGATGTAATTTTTCAAACTCAGTATAACAAGTAATTCCTAACTCAGCTTATTATTGATTATTAAAAAAGAAACATGTTGTATTCGAATACTTAAATTTTATTTATGATAATCTTAGAGAACAATACGTTATTTAGTCTAGAGCTTAAATTAGGTAATTATAAAATATATGTATACCATAACTCTTGAAATACACTTCGCCACTGAAATCTCCAAGTTATAACAACCATTTTGAAAAATTAATACATTCTGTGTACTGTATATTTAGTTAATCATTTTGAAGTAACTTATGAAGTATAGAGTTGAAGATACTGTTCAAAGACTACAATATTAAAATAATGAAAATATTACTAATTTTTAGTCTAATACAAAACCAAATGACATAAAAACAATATCTGTATTGCCAGGACCCGTTCTACAAAAGTTACTTGTTTTCTTATAAAGTTACAAGTTTCTAATATGAATTATTATATTCATTACTGTTTTTTGTCAATAACTTATTGATGTAATTCTGTGAGTCTGGTTTTTGTAATTTGTATCTAAATAACTAAAATCTTTAATACTTTAGACTTTCCCTATTGTGGAAGACTAAATCTTGATATAAAAATTAATTAAATATATCAATTCACAGAGTGCCTTCCAGATAACTGTCAAAACGTTAATGGTCAAGACCGCGGTTTCTCCGTTCCACTTGATTTAGTGACGTCACAGTCCGTGGATCCTTAGTGCGGGACACTGCGATTAATGCGAGGTTGTTGAATAGACATGACGGCTTACAAGAGTCACAGTCACAGGTCTATTTTACTACTTACTTTATGCTCGAAAATTTATAAATATTAAAAATACGAAAAGTAACTAATTTCCTGTTCTATAATGCGGGCAATAATCGTCCTTCATTATCTTGTATGTTGGATTGTACTATAAGCAGCAAATTATAATTTAAAACGTTCCAAAATAACACTAAGGTAGTAAGAGGGAAGGTGATTGTTTGTGAGAATTGATTTATTATAAAAGTTACTATACCCTTATAAGCGAATTTTTGACGTGAAACATTTATAGGCGACGGTAAACCTGATTATTGGCAAGGCGATACAGGCCGTGGCGAGGTATCGCCACGCTATAAGTTGAAATTTTTTCATTATGCCATATTTATTACCTTTCGTAAACTATGCTTTTATGCATATTATCTGTACAAAATAATATCTATGTTTCACATCTACCAGGCGTCCCATGACGACTCATTCAGTCACACTCATTCGTTTTTTATGTGGGTCCAATTAAAATAATATTATAAAAAAATGTTACCATGACGCAACCCTTCTTTTCGAGGGATACCTTTAACACACAGATGGTTCTCTTTACTTATATCTAACTAGCTATACCCGTGGCTTTGCTCACGTTAATATTGATTTTGTCAAATAAGTCCGATTCCGATACCCGGTATTTTAAATAAATTATACCAAAGGAGACTGGTATAAGAACATTTGTGCTTATAGTAATTTATACGTGGGCCGCTTATTATTTTGACGATAATGGTTTACACATAAAAGATATATACTGTCCTGAGCCTTTTTGTAGGAGTATTTAAGATAAACATTTCCATTATACTTTATATAATGTAACTTTAACCGTTTTTGCAACGCACGCCAGAATAGCTTGAAGAGGGATAAATATTTCCTACTTATTTGACACATATTGTTATATTTTAGAGAATTCACACAATATCTTTATAAATTATAGCCTATGTATTATTCTGATGTATAAGCTATGTTATTGTAAAGTTTCATTAAAATCCATTCAGTAGTTTTTGCTTGAGAGAGTAACATACATCCATACATCTATATGCATACTTCTATAATACGTGGAAGCAGTATTGACAGAGTATATTTGTATTAGGGATGTCCAATATTAGAAAGTATTTATATATCTATCGATAAATTAATATCATAGTCATAGTCATTTTAATAAGGCGACCAATGATTTTTCACAGAGGAAAACTATATGCGGAATTTTAACTCCATTCAGATTACAAAAATATAGACACAACTATATAAAAAAAAAAAAGATATTAAATAATCGAGATTTTAAAATAACTAACATAAACTTATTGAAATCAATGGTTTCAAAAGTTTCAAGTGTAAATCAATTGTTTATAATATCGATGTTTTTATACAATTTGAATGCATACGTTTATAAACAATCGATAATTTGTAGTTTTTATGTAGGTCTGTAAAACAGTGGTAGGCTCCCAGTGGCCACTGTAGCCAGTTGTTAATGTTTAGTGGTATTTGTTATAAATTTTTCTAAAATGAGATATGCGTAATAATTTAAATTATCATAATTATATACTAAGTCGAATAAAGTTATATTGATTTTATGTCAATCTATCTGTGATTAATTTACAATAATAATAAATTACCAGTTTTTTAAAGTCAAAATTTACATATAAGTTACCTGTGAGGTAGTTGTAATAGGAAGTAAACTCTTAGGACAAATGTCCGCGTTTTGTCTAGTTTAAAAAAATAACAGTGTATCCTCCGAGCTAAAAATGGGTAGGATAAATAACTCCTTCGTGTATGGTATTGTTTTTGCTTCAGTTACTTGGATTATCTCATTATACTTGTATTGGCAGTTAAATTTAAGTGGTAAGTTATAATAAATTACAACAAGTCCTTTATATAATTCAAAGACATTAATTGTTTATAATTAACTTAACATAAAATAAAGTATTTGTAATTTTATTAAGTAATTGCTAAGTATTGGCGATATTTGCGCAAGCCAATAATAAGCAAAATAAAATTTTCATTATAAATAAAGGTAAAAATACTAACATATTAATCACTATGTGTAATATATACTCTTTGATGCATAAACTCACATGTATTATCACTGTGTTTATCTTTGTTTGTAAAACAGATAAAAGAATAATGAAGCCTTAGATAGATTACATGAAGACCAAAATTAGCCAGTCTTAATAACTAAATTATAAACTGTTAAAAAGCCTTTTGTAATATTTAACTGGCCCGGGCAGCTAGATTTGGCAATGGATGACTTTAAATTAAATTATAATGTCCTATATTACTGTATCCATGTTTTATAATGTAATTAATAAGCTTGAATATTATTTTATTGATGGGAATGAATTTATTTCATGCAATTTTTCAATCACTGAGGAAGGCCCATTATTAAAGTCATTAGGCATGTTGGAGTTCCATGAAATCCAACTTGAAACAGAAAAAAAAAATACCTTAAGAGCCAGTCTGCTTTTCGGTCAGTTATGTTTTACATTATTATAAAAAGTATCATATTCATCTTCATGTACCATTATGGCAAATTTAATTTAAATCATTACATTTGAGAGTTATTCATTAATAAACTATTCAACATTTACATTTATGCCAGGCGAATATCATATTAAGATAAAAAGTCACCTTTTGTTTTTATTAGCTAGAAAAAATGTTCATAACAGAATACTGGCAATAAAATGATGAAAGACTATTGAAATTCAAATAATGAATAGCCCATATATAAATAATTCTATATCAAATGGTCATGGTCCCATGTAGATACAATCAGTAGTTATGACATGATTGTGCCTCAAACTAACATCATTGTCATTATATGTATATAGATTATTATATACTAAAATATAAATAAAGTCATTGAATTTATTGACTGGAATAAAGATAAAAACTTCTAATAAGGTTCAATAGGAGTTTGTATTTGACATCTCTCTTTATTGTAATTTTTTGTAGAAAATGTTTATACTTGAAATAAAAGTTTAACTTGATGTGTTTCTTGCTTGAAAAAAAAATACATGTAAATACATATTCTAACAATATTCTAATACAGTATAACCTCATTAACTTAAAAACCAAGTGAATTAAAATATTTTAAGATATTGAATTTTTTATTTATCAAGGGTTTTTTTTATGTTAGATAGTGATTTATGAGTTAATATAGAGTTCCTACTTTTACTCAAATGTGCCAGAAGAAGTGGTTAAAGAAAATACATACACATGTAATATAAAAATAAAACATTATTTTAATTTTAGTGTACTGAAAAAAGTCAGTGATTTTATTTTGATTTAAACAGTTTCTGAATTTGATTTGATTTGCTATGACAAATAGAGAAGAGTTCACATTATCTTCTATGTTGCTACTCTGAATAATCATACAGTCACAATAGCTTTTCTTTCTTCATAGATTGATACACCCAGTTTTTGAGAAAAAAATTATTTTGTACATTCTTTCAAAATGGCGCAGTGGTAGACAGTTTATGTTATAGAGGTTGTTGAAAAAGTTCTCTAAGAGGTCCAATACTTAAATGATTAGTTTAAGTTATAGAGGATGCATATTTTAAGTAATAGAGGTATTGGCGTCTGAAGGGGAAGGGTGCAGATTATTTATTTAAATTATAGAGATTTTTATTTTAATGAGGTTGTACTATATATATTCTCCATTTACACTTAAACAGTATTATGCAGACATGTGTTATCTCACTTAAAAAATAACATCGGATAAGAAGACACTATTTCAGGCCTAGAAAGTATAATTCAAAATTTTTATTATGGTGTAACATGTTATGACACTACATTTCTATTTAAATTATAAATGAAATATAAAGTTTATTTGAATTAATACAAATGTATGTTTTATATACACTGTTAACAAAATATGAATAAATTGTGAGATAGCATGAACTTGATGTGTACTGATTTCACTTATCATATTTGCATAAGTTATTATTGTAGCTAGTCTAACTATAACTTTTCTTCACTATTAATATATAAAGAAAGTATAGAATTTTCCTTATCATTAAATCTTCAATGTGCTTATGGACTGAGATTCATGACAATTATTATGTAATGTGTGTAGTATTTCTATTTCCATTGATGTATGCCAGATTGAATATTTTTAGGTGATCAATTACTTGGGAAAACAGGAAATAAGATACATTACCGCATTCCAAATTATGAAGAGAAGAATCGTATTAAGAACAATGACAAATCTATTGCAGCTTTGGAAGGAAAAAACTTACTCTATGATAATCCAAAAGTGTCCCATGATAAAAACCTAGGTAGTGATTGGAAACATCATAAGACTCGTAATGATTATATGAGAAAGATGATGCTTAGAGAAACATACTCTAAACAGGTAGAAGGGAAAAAGATCGCTAGTCCAGATGACAGTTTAGGTATGGTTTCTTGTTCTACTAGTTTATGTAAAATCAGATTCAATAAAGGCAATTAAATTGGATTAGTCAGAACTGCGAACTCTCTTCGCCCACCTGGTAACAGCCTAAGCCAATGATTGGCCACTTCATTGCTTTCTTGTGCCTGTTGGCTCGGGCTGAGTTCCTTAGTACTCCCTCCACAAAGCAGGGTGAAGCTGTGAAAGCCCTTAAGGCTAACAGTTACATATGCCCAATCGAAAAAAGGGGAAACAAATGCAATACTTAAAAAGACATATTTCATTTTATGTTTATCACAAGATTCCATATTCTTTGATAATAATAATTAATATTAATTTTAGCTGATCAATTTGGCTTAATACGTAATGAAGAAGATGTGAGGTTACGTGATGAGGGTTATAATTTACATGCTTTTAATATTCTTATCTCCGAGAGGATTGGAAATCACAGGTTGTTACCAGACACTAGAAATAAATTGTAAGTCTTTCTATTTTGCTTTCTTTTTATTTAAACTAGATGCTAAGAGGCAATATTAACAGGTTCATAAAATGTTATATTGAAACTAGTATGGTTAACTTTAATAATAAGTTGTTAATAAAATATAAACTCCATATATTTATAGTTCAATTTATGTCATTATTATCTTAGTGAAACTTGTTTTTAAATTACAGATCCTAAGTATAGATAACTAAAATTACCCTCTACGTTTAAGGAATACGATTACAATAAGATTTGATAGATTTATTTTTCATTTTTAAGAGGTATTCATAAATTGTTCTTTTATAATTATTGATTTTTGCTCATAATGCTAATCATTAGAAACATATTTAAGAAGCTTTATTTTTGCAATTATTTAAATAGATGTGATTGTTCTGACGAAGCTTTTGATGTGTGTAATTACGATAGAGATAATTGATGTTTTGTTATAGTTTAGAGGTTTAGCGTTATAGCCATAATCTCACCTGATGTTAAGTGAAGATTATGGAGACGTGAAGCCTTGTGGAAAATTGGCTCTTGAGTACAGTTGAGTGCAAGAACGCACATGTAGGTATTTGGAGAGCCATTTTCAAATTGAGTATTGGCTAGCCAAGCCAAGTTCAAGCTCATTGTAAGTGGATTCGAACTCATATTCATTGACGCGGCGGAGGTACATACTATCAACTAAGCCATCATCACTTCAAATACACAAACTACTACAAAAATACTAATATTTCCAGATGCGCGATAAGAAAATACGCCCCAAGACTACCAAAAGCTTCTATTATCATATGTTTCTACAATGAACACTTTGAAACACTGATGCGATCCGTACATTCAATACTAGATCGAACAGATCATAAATACCTGAAGGAAATTATTCTCATCGATGACTTTAGTGAGTTGGATGATCTTCATGAAAGTGTGCAGTATGCTGTGGATGAGCTAAATAATCAGATGCGTATGGAGGAAGAAATGTTGGAAACAAACGATATAGACATTATAGATGATTATATAAACGATGACAATAATGTTGTTAAGAAATCCACATACAGTAATAATAGGATGAGAAATAGTTTTAGTATTCGTCTTTTGAGAACTAGTAAAAGGGAGGGCCTCATACGTGCTAGGCTGTATGGAGCTGATAACAGTGTTGGTGATGTAAGTAATGTCAAATAACATTTTTAATATATATATTTTTTTAATTAAGGTTTTTAGGCTAAGCGTTATGGCCATAATCTCGCCTGATCTTAAGTGACGATACGGCCCAAGTTTGTAGACACGCTAAACCTGTCGAGGAACTGGCTCTCAAGTGTAGTTGCTGGAACACACCTACTGGTAATTGGCGGTAGATTTTCGATTTGATGGTGGTAGCTAGCCAGGCGGGCATTAGAAGAAGCCCTACCACCATGCTATGGTTCCCTCACGATGTTTTCCTTCACCGAAAGTTCAAGCTCATTGTAGGTGGATTTGATTGGAACTCATGTCCCTTGACGTGGCGTCCGTACCCACTACCAACTGAGCTAAGGTGGGAAAATACTATTGTGTCACCGCTTTCATCCATGTAGTAAAGTTATAAAATATTATTGGTATACAGAATGTTAGGCAACCGTACCCGAAAATGAAGACAATGACAAATGATATCTTTGATGATGGGACAGAGAAACATCCCGATGAAAAAAAAAAGTTGAAATCGATTTATAGCATTATTTATGCTCTGTCATATTAATATATCTAAATTAAACGTGAACTTAATAAAAAAAAATACATTAATTTAGTTGTAAAAATACCAGCTTTACAATGCAAATTGTAAAACAGATGATGGTCAGGTCAAAGTACGAGCGTGCGCTTCTCCGTCCACGCGTCCCGGAGTCAGCGATCGCATCAATACCTATTCAGCTTAGTCTCTATCTTGTCGCTGTTATTCGAATTCACTGGTTCAATACACTAAATATCGAGTTCGAATCGCCGCTAATGAAAAAAATACTTAAATGAAATTTAAACAAAGTATATGCTTTTTAATTCATCGTGTATGTTTGTTATTCTGATGTATTCAGTTATGTGTTTGTTTGTGTATTCTGGAAACACTGTGTCGTGTCCATGAGCTCCAAATAAATCACAGCTTTAGTAACGCTATGGCATGTCGTGGCACAAAACTTTTGACTTCCTCGAAATCGTTTTTTGAATGATACAGACGTTTAATAAAAAATAAGATTAGCGGGTAAGAGCACAACACATTTGCTGTTATGAAGCCTACCACCGCGGTTTTTCCTCTTCTACTCATTTGCGAGTCTTACAATCAATAATACAGGTGTAACGTAGTGTGGACACACTCTTGAAGATGGGTCGTGTTGAGTTTAAGAATAATGACGACATTTAGTTACTTCTTTCATCGTCAGGTGGAACTGCTGAAGTCATGTTTCTGCGTTGTGAACGCTAATTCATTTATGGGTTTAAGCGTTATGTCCATAGTCTTACCTGTTGTGGCCTAAGATGGTGGATACGCTATGCCCAGTTAAGGGACTAGCTCTCAAATGCAATTGCCGGAACACACATATAGGTATTTGGCGGCAGATTTTCAACTCGACGGTGGTAACTAGCTAGTTTGGAATTAGAAAAAGCCCAACCACCACGCTATGGTTTCCTCGCGATGTTTTACTTCACCGAAAGCTCAGGCTCATTGTAGGTAGAATCGAACTCACGTGCATTGCCTGGCGCGGCTTACGAACGTGCTACTAACTGAGCCATCATTGGTTCAGAACGTCGATTGTAGCTGAAAGAATGCGTCACGGTACGATACAATTGTATGATTCTACATTGAAATACGTAGTAATCATTCTACAGGGGTAATTTTTGACAGATTATTTGATCGTCTATAGGTTTTAGTGTTCCTCGACTCGCATATAGAGGTGAACGTTGACTGGCTTCCACCTTTGTTAGCGAGGTTGTCGGAAGGTGTTGACGGAAAGAAGGCTCGCTTTTCGCCCAGAGCCGTGACTCCAATCATCGACGTTATAAACGCGGATACATTTGAATATACCCCTAGCCCTCTCGTACGCGGTGGATTTAACTGGGGATTACATTTCAAATGGGACAACTTGCCAAAGGATACTTTAAAATGTATGTAAAACCGTCAGCTTCATTGTAATTTTATAATATTAGTATGTGTATTTATTAGAGATGCCACGAATAGTGATTTAGTCAAATAACGACTAATGATGTTACGCGCTCTCTTTGACTCTACTTTAAATATTTACCATCTTTAACAGCCAGTAACCATTATATGCGGCCAGTTTTAATTAGGTAACCGCATATTATATTATACAAAAAAAATGATATATAAATAATAAATGTGCGTTATGAACGAATAAATGTATCAAAATCATACCTGTTTACACCTAGCTGCAGAGAGGTGTGGCCAAGTGCACATCAGCAACCGTGATTTTTCAGTGTCTTTATATATATTGTCGCGAAGTGGACGATATTTTATTTAAAAAAACAAGCGAATGAATTTTTTCCGAGAAATCAATTAACAATAATTTAATTAAAAATACTAACGCCCACATTTTGATGTATTCTTCGAATCATAAATATGCGTAAAAATTAGATTTTTAGCAAACACTCGATGAGTGCACTGGTTCTGCAGCCGGATGTCGTAATACAACATTCGCCCGAATAAAGAATAGTGAAGAAAACCACTGAATAGCCGAATACCGAATAGTTGCCGAATATTCTTGGCATCTCTAGTATTTATAATTTTCTTTTTTGTTATGTATAATTCCTCATAGTGTTGATTGTTAGTTTTTTATTTTATTTTATATAATGGTTTTTGAGCTGTGTTATCTACTGCATAGTGCAGACTTGATAGGCCGGTGCACCTAGCGCTGTATCCTATTTTTACACCATTTGTATTTTTTATTTCTATAGTTATGGTTTACCGTTATGGCCACAATCTCACCTGATGCCTACTGGAGAAACTGGCTCTCAAGTGCAACTGCCGGAACAGACCTATAGGTATTTGGTGGAAGATTTTCATCGTGAGGATGATAGTTAGCCAGGCAGGCATTAGAAAAACTCTGCCACCATGCTATGGTTTCGTCACGATTTTTTCCTTCACTAAAAGCTCAAGTTCATTGTAGGTAGATTCGAAACCACGTTCCTTGACGCGGCGTCTGTATACACTACCAACTGAGCTATCATCGCTTCGGCGTATATGCCACCGTCTGTCATTTTATATAAAAAAAATAAAAGAACTTCTTTTACTGGAAGCTTGATTGAAGCATTTCTATTTATATGCGATAACCACACACAAAGTGTGACCATGACAAGTGTCAATACTTCCTATCTGACATTTACT
Organism: Actias luna; assembly: GCA_039707435.1. Lineage (NCBI taxonomy): Eukaryota > Metazoa > Arthropoda > Insecta > Lepidoptera > Saturniidae > Actias > Actias luna. The sequence goes on along the minus strand of JAZHAC010000001.1, from coordinate 16,300,829 downwards.
GAGAAAAAACATGTTAAGGTACGCTGAGTACCTTTTTTGTGCGTATTGAATGAGACTGAACTGTCACGTTTGGCTATGTGACGCTCGTTCTACTTAAGTAGGCTCGAGTCGGCGAAAGTAGCGAGAGAGATAGTCAACGCATCATTGCTGTACTCGCTCTGCGAGCGTTACATACGAGAGCATGCGTTTATATATATTTTCACATGTATATAGTACAAGCTGTGCCCGCGATTTCATTTGCGTGGAACTAAAAATTATTTATTAATTTTATTTGCGCAGAACTCAATTTTTTATGTGTAATAAAAGAAGCCTCAGTTACTCTTACAACATCAGCTATCTGCCAGCAAAACTTTTAAGTTTAAGTTTTATGTTTATTTTATTTATTATTGTTTAAATACCTCTCTGGGATTACCACATTCATCACGTGACATTGGCTGAATTGGGGTCAGATACCACAGGAGTCTTAAATAAAAAAATCCTACTTGCTACTGCCACACAATACTTGCCACAATACTTGCCACAAAGTGTGACCATGACAAGTGTCAATACTTCCTATCTGACATTTACTGAGAAAAAACATGTTAAGGTACGCTGAGTACCTTTTTTGTGCGTATTGAATGAGACTGAACTGTCACGTTTGGCTATGTGACGCTCGTTCTACTTAAGTAGGCTCGAGTCGGCGAAAGTAGCGAGAGAGATAGTCAACGCATCATTGCTGTACTCGCTCTGCGAGCGTTACATACGAGAGCATGCGTTTATATATATTTTCACATGTATATAGTACAAGCTGTGCCCGCGATTTCATTTGCGTGGAACTAAAAATTATTTATTAATTTTATTTGCGCAGAACTCAATTTTTTATGTGTAATAAAAGAAGCCTCAGTTACTCTTACAACATCAGCTATCTGCCAGCAAAACTTTTAAGTTTAAGTTTTATGTTTATTTTATTTATTATTGTTTAAATACCTCTCTGGGATTACCACATTCATCACGTGACATTGGCTGAATTGGGGTCAGATACCACAGGAGTCTTAAATAAAAAAATCCTACTTGCTACTAATATTATAAAGGTGAAAGTTTGTAAATGTGTGTGTAAATGGTAAATGTTTGTATATTTGGTACTTCTTTACACTCTAACGGCTGAACCGATTTGGACGAGTTTTGGTATGAAGATAGCTGGCAACTTGGATTAACACACTGGTTACTTTTTATCACCAAACTCGGACGGCTCGACCGATTTTGATAAAAGAGCAGTTAACACCACAGTGCGCAAATAGTAGTAATATCTTCTAATAGTCTGTTTTTTACCTATCAGATGACGACGATTATACTAAGCCGATAAAATCGCCAACGATGGCAGGCGGTCTGTTTGCTATTTACCGGGAGTATTTCAACTATATCGGAAAATACGACCCCGGAATGAACATTTGGGGTGGTGAAAATTTGGAAATATCATTTAGGGTAAAGTATATGTTTATTAAATTTTATATTTTAGTATACGATAATTTAATATAATTTTTGATTGAGCCACTATCTATTTTTAGCTATTCTGTAACGTTTGCTGTTTGTTTTCTTAATTATTCATTATTGATAACAATTATTTTTGTATATTCTTGGTAAATTAAACATAAATCGTAATATTATAATATAATCGTATTACAATCGTAATCATATAACCATCGGCCCAGAGAGATTGTTGTCCTGCCACAGATCTTCAGGGCAAAACACGTTTAGAAGTGTGGGGATGTTAAAAGTAAAGATTGTTTGTAATTTATACCTAGAATTTAAGAAACCTTTAAAAAATATTGTGGCTAATAAAAAGGTATAGAGATTTGGACAACATTGTCTCCTACCAGCTTAAATATAGAACTATGACTATCCATCCAAGTTACCCTGTAAGTACGTAAATAAAATTATTAAAATCGGCCAAATGTTAGGAAAATAGAAACACTTATAATTATGTATAAAAATAGATATGTGTAAGTACATTTTTTTATAGTTAAGGTTTAGCGTTATAGCCATAATCTCACCTGATCTTAAGTGACGATACGGCCCAAGTTGGTAGACGCTAAACCTGTCGAGGGATTGGCTCTCTATTGCAGTTGCCGGACACACGTATAGGTATTTGACGGCAGATTTTCAATAGCTAGGCGGGCATTAGAAAAAACCCTACCACCATGCTACTATCATCGCTTACTATTAATATAGACTTCAAAACGGCTTGGCTAATTTTGATGAAGTTTTCAGGTATCCTCCAGATGATCCCAACGAGTGATCCTGTGAAATTGGTTAGGCATCGGATAAACAGATAGTTTTTCTATATATCTGTGTATAGAACTGTGCCCGCGGCTTCCTTCGCGTGGAAATAGCAAATTTAATATTTTTTGCCAGTTTTTGTAGTATGTATTATCATTACAACTTTGCTGTTATTGATGGTAGCGTAATTTGAAAGAATTTACAGTCTGATTTATAGATTGCTGTATAAAATACAAACATAATTTTTGAAATCCGACTGGTAGTTTCTGAGATTAGCGTGTTCAAACAAACTTTTCCTCTTATAATCCATCCATACTAATATTGTAGATGCGAAAGTGAGTTTGTTTGTTACGCTTTCACGCCTAAACCGCTGAATTGATTGCGATGTATTTTGGTGTAGAGATAGATGGGACCTGGTAGACGGTGATAGGCAACTTTCTCGCTAAAAACTTATTGAAAGTAGTGTATAGAAAGGAATAAACTTTGTATAAAACTTTTTATTACGTCATCCAAGTATACTAAGACAATATTAACGTGAGCGAAGCCGCGGGTAAAAGGTAGCATTCATATATATGACTAGCTGTGCCTGCGACTTCATTTGCATGGAACTGAAGATAATTTAACTAATTTCTAGTCTATGGTACTCTGGGATAATATAGCATTCTAACGGTGGTAGAATTTTTGAAATCGGTCCAGTAGTTTATGAGTTTATTCTTTACAAACAAAAGTACAAATCTTCCTTCTTTATATGATACTTTTCTTATTCTTTTATTATGATTCTTTATATGATAATACATGAAAATTATTTTTATATTATAATGGCTCACTTTGTTCTTTTTACCTTCTGTAGATTTGGATGTGCGGTGGCACACTAGAGTTAATACCTTGCAGCCGTGTCGGTCACGTGTTTAGAAAGAGACGTCCGTACGGTGTGAATGAAAAGGAAGACCATATGCTGCAAAACTCGATGAGAATGGCACGTGTCTGGATGGATGAATATGTCGTAAGTGAACAGTTCATTCAAACTAACCACCCGCTACGGCTCGTCACTGATAATTTGATTTAATTGATATTTTTTGGTCGCGACCGTTAATCAAGTGATCCTTGATCCGTTACAGCTGGTAAGGTTTTTGCCGGACTGATTAGCGACCACCCTCGGGTATAGACTGCCGCACAATAAAAGTTCACTATGACCCTATATGTTTCGACATAGTGAACGAGAAACAGTCTTTTCCGCCAAGATCAGCAACATGGCTGCAACACCCATGGTGTAGCAGATATTCATAGACGACGGTGACCATTTACCACTAGATGGTCCGCCTGTCTGTTTGTTGCTCATTAGCATAAACGAATTGTGTTAGTAACAGCAGATCGAGATATACCGTTGATTGATATTTTTATGTTATTTTCGCGCTTGTGTAAGCTGTGTTCAATTTTTAAAGTCACGCACCTTTTTTTTTTTTTTACTCTTTATTGTGTTTGTTTTGATGTCGATGTGTTGTCTGGTTTATGGGCCAAATAATAAATAAAGAAAAAAACAGTTTCATAGATCTTTTCATCAAGAATAATTGCGTAATGTATTGTTTTTATAATATTTATCATATTATGGTTTTATTTATTTATTATATTAGGATAATTATTGGTTTAGGCGACACACGCCAATAAAGCTCCTAGTCGACTAGATTTTTCAACCAATTTTCACAATACTTTAATAAATATTTACTATGGAATAGGGGGCAAACGAGCAAGCGTGTCATCTGATGGTAAATGATCACCGCCACTCATGCACACTCACAACGAGACAAAGAGATAGACTACGAGACAACAACAAAGAGACATCGCAAGTGCGTTACCGGCCTTTATAGGAGGGGCTGGCTTTCAAGTGCCACTGCTGGAACACACTTAATGGTATTTGGAGGCAGATTTTCAACTTGAGGACGGTACCTAGCCACAGGCGGGCATTAGAAAGAGCTATACCACCGTGCGAATAAAAAGTAATATACCTAAACATAATACCCGTAAAACTTTTCATCTGTTTGTGATAATTGTTTGGAAATACACTCGGTAGTTTTTGAATTTATCGCTCTGTCATTTAAGACAGACAAAAATACATTTGACTTAATTTTATAATCTATATTTAATAATATTACAATCCGGAAGAGTTTGTTTGTTTGAACGCGCTTATCTTACGAACTACCAGTGGGATTAAAAATAAACTTTTTGTATTTGATAGAGCATTCCTTGCGGAAGATTTTACGCTATTTAGCCACACCACAATTGCAGTAAGAGCAGAGCTGTATTTAAAAAAGTTACAAAAACGGGCAAACATCCCTAGTAATATTATAAATGCGAAAGTGAGTTTGATTGTTTGTTATGCTTTCACGCATAAACGGTTGAATTGGTAATTATGAATTTAGGTATATAGATAGATGGGAACTACTTTTTCTCGCGAAAACCTTATTGGAAATGAAGTAAAAAGAAGCATAAACTGTGTATGAAACTCTTTATTGCATCATTCGATTTGTTTGACAAAATCAGTATTAACGCGAGCGAAGCCACACGTAAAATCTAGTTATGAAATAATTTATAGTTTAACGTGAATAAAGTCATGGACACATATATACAAATATAGTCATTGCATTTAACAAACTCAAGTTGAGTTTTGCCTATATGTTCGTATGAGAAAAAAGAGGCATAGAGAAATGAAATATTGTTTAATAAATTGTTTTTAGTTCAAATAATATCGCGGTCGCACGAATAATTCGAATTCTATAGTAATTTTACTCTTAGTATGATCTGTTTCGAATTTCAGAACAAAGTCATAGAGCAGAATCCATCGGCCGCTCATGTTACTATAGGGGATATATCGCAACGCATCGAGTTACGTAAGAGCTTGCAGTGTAAATCTTTCAAATGGTATTTGGATAATGTATATCCCGAGATGGAGGTGGGCGAAGATTCGGCGGCCAAGAAAAGGATAGCAGCTCTTAACAATGTTAAAAACGATAAATTCCAGCCATGGCACTCGAGGTATTTGAAGAATATTTTTTATCGTTGTAGTTAAATGATTGTCTTTAGGTCGCTTTGAATTGTTGCTTCGGGCTGAATGCCTTTAGTACTCGCTTCCAAAGCTCGGTGAAGCTCTGAAAGCCATTAAGGAGAACGGCACATTCCCCATTAAAAAAAAAACCCCTTTATTATTAAGCACGGCAATCCAGGGGTCGAAATTGATTGACATGGTGATTCCAATTCGGACTTCTTAGCATACCTGGGTCCATGGCAGAGCGGGAAACTGCTCGTAGTTTCCGAAACCTGTGGCATGCGAATTATTACTCATATTTCTCTCTCTGCCCAGCCAAATATAGTAGGAGTCTGCTAGCGGAGCTTTAGAGGCAGGTTCTATTGTAGAAATTACTAGACAGGTCAAGATCGTTTAGTAGATTATAGAGAGATTTCGCTGGTATACCCTCTCGCTTTCACTTCCATAGCGTATAAATTCACTACATAGCCGTTCCTATTCCGGTCATTTAGTAGCTCGTAGTATTTATTTGGTTTTATAGCGTGGTCGTTTGGTAAATTCGTTTCCCATAGTACAGTGACTTTCCAGAAAATATAAATAAATTAGGTCTGGAAGTCGAAGCCCCAACATTCTCGGCGATTTTATAGTGCTTCTCCATCGTGTCCATTAAAATAATCTAGTTAGTGTAATACCCAGGATTTAAAAGAGATTGTTCTTACATCTTAAAATTGATCTACCATTGTCTTCGCCGTTATGGTATCCATTTGACCTCTAAATCGCCGACCAATAGGATTCATTCATTCAGCATTCTAACGTAATTGATGAGGAGTCATCGGCAATGAGCCGACGGGAGCTAGCGCGACGCGTCCTATATGTATTCAATAAAGTATGCTTATTACAAACACAACACACATAGTTTGTTAATTTGCGTATATTGGCTGTAAATGTGGTAATTTGAGTTCAAAATTCAATCACAAATTGTTTTAAATCTTAAATTCTTAATCAGTAGCCTATCAAATAGACTATAGATATCTATTTTTTTATGTTACGCAACATAGGTACTGCACTGCACCTGGTGTTAAGTAGAGTACAATCTAGATCAGCGGTGACTGATATTAAATTAAAATTCACCTCTGTCATGCTGGCCTGCTTAGATACCTTTACACGCCTCTCTTGAAGGACCCCATATCACAGGAAGGTGGGAACACGCTGACAGGAAGACGGTTCCACAGCTCCACGGTACGAGACAAATATGAATCAGCAAATTTTTTACTGACTTTTTACTACTACTTATTTTTAAATTATTGCCCCTTTTGCACATAACGAGACTTTAATTTCTGCTCTGATTACGTTTTCAGGAAGCGAAACTACACGGATTCATATCAAATTAGGTTGAAGGGCACTTCGCTATGTATCAAAAGCGCTAAGGACATCAAAACAAAAGGAAGCGGTTTGGTGCTGGCTAATTGTTTTAGAACTCTGAATCAGGTAATTATTTAAAACTAAAGTGTTATTGGAATTTTTAGTTATATGTAATAACAATTCTCTATGCAATTTAGCTCCACTCTCTGCGCTCACTATGTCCCCTAGAGACGTTGTCTTTCCCACAATCGTTTGCGTAACACATGACGTTGTTACTTTAGCTTTGAATTAAATATCAATGTTGTGTTCCAAATGTCATCATCACCTTCTTGTCCTATTCCTAAGTCATTTGGGGTTGGGGCAATACGTTTCTGTCTTCCAGAAATCTCTATCGGTCGCCATATTTTCATTCACTCCATTTTCTATCATCTCATTTCTCACACACTGTATCTATATTTTCTTTGGCCTTCCTATTCCTTTTCATCCTTCAATATATGTATTATATATGGATATGTATCCATTACTTTTCTCACATGCCTCTACTCTGACATATCCGTACCAAGACGAACTTAACTAACGTTAACATTCTCATTCCTGACTTTGCCCATTCTTGTAACACATCTATCTCAACATTCGTATTTCTACTTATAATGGATTTATATATTCTGCACTTCAATCTTGTGTGCATTTGAATTTTAAAGTTTTTCCGTGGTCATGGTTTATTTATAGTTTATAGGTTTAGCGTTATGGCTACAATCTCACCGGATGTTAAGTAACGATGTGGCCTAAGATGGTGGACATACTAAGCCTAGTGGATAATGGCTCTCAAGTGCAAATAGCGGACCAAACATATAGGTATTTGGCGGCAGATTAAATGGTTGATTTGGCGGAGGTAGTGTTCAGGAGATATGCCGGCGATTTAATGTCTAGAATGTCATCCCATATTTTTTTTGTTCTCTCTTTACGCTAACGATTGTAGAAAAATACAGACAAATATCATAACAGAGATACACTTTCCAAAAAAATGCAAAAAATATCACTTTAAATTCTATTTGGATTTAAGAGTTAGTTTTTCTATAGGTTGGCACAAGGAATATTGTATTGTATGGAATTGATAGAATACTGTTAGTCAGGTTTACGTTTCGGGTTTTTTGTTCTGTAACAACATATGTAGATTGAGGTATTGACCGAAAACAATTGATCTAGTTTTAATTGTTTTAAAAATGCCTTTACTGTATGAAACAAAACATTTATAGTTTAACAATTGAAAACAAGTGTCAATGAAGAAGTTATGTAACATTTTGTTTTCAATAGTTTTATGTGCAAAATTTTTAACATAACATTTTAAATAGGACTATGTGACATTTTTGTTTGATTTACTTTTTACTTTAATTGTTGCTGGCATGATAATAAACAACGTAATTTAAATGGTTTACTTTAATTAAAGTTAAAAAATTAATTAAAATCATTAATTGTGCTACCAAAACCCTTCATACACTTATATCTTTGATTGCGTGTAAACGTAAGCTACCTTTAAATAAGAACATTTTTTATATTTAAGGTACACCTGCCGGATCACACCTATAGATACTTGGTGGCAGATTTTCAACTTGATAGTGGTAGCTAGCCAGGCGGGCATTAGAAAAAGCCCTACCACCATGCTATGGTTTCCTTCTCTGAAAGCTGAAGTTCATTTTAGTTGGGTTCGAACTCATGTTCCTTGATGCGGATTTCGTACACACTACCATTGAGCTATCATCGCTTCAAAAATGTATTGTTGTGTTTCTGAAGTGTGAGGCTTCCAGAACTCTTTGAGTGGAGAAGCTAGCATTTTGTATGGAGGTTTTAACTCATTAGGTAGAATAGTTAGCTTCTTGGGTAGGAGGGGTTACCTTCCCGGATATGTGGGGTTTAGCTTCTTGGTTAGAGGAGGTTACCTCCCTCATAAGTGGACTTTTTGTGTCGTATTTGGCGTTATGTATATGAAAGTAATTGTGAGAAGTGTATCTTATTGTCCTATGGTGAATAAATCGACAGATGTGGTTCGAGACCGATCGTAATGAGCTGATATTGGGCAGGACCTTGTGCCTGGATGCTTCGAATAGCGTGACGCTGTCATTGGCTAAATGCCACGAAATGGGTGGATCTCAAGAGTGGAAACACAAGGGAACGGTAAATATAGTTTTTTTTTTTAAATATATCTGACAATGTTTATACTGTAGCACAGCAAATTGATAGCATAGTACTTACCAGACGGTAAGCCATATGTCTGACAACCCAAAAACAACGATGACATTGTTGTTCTTTGTTGAAGTAGTAATTTTTAATTGAAAACAACAAATGTATGAAATCTCATTCTAAATACTAAATCCCGTGATCAGAGTGTCTATAATACATGGTGTCTTTACTGTCAGCTGTGAAAGCTATAGCCCTACAAGCATTTAAGCGATGAAAGCTCAGTTAGTAGTGTATATGGACGCTGCGTCAAGACACAGAGTTTGAATCCACCTACAATGAGCTTGAGTTTTCAGTCAAAGATAACATCCTGATGAAACCATAGCATGGTGGCTTTTTCTAATACCCGCCTGCATAGCTACCACTTTTAAGTTGAAAATCTGCTGCCAAATACGACTATAGTCTAGTCAACAAGTTGAAAATGGTCTAAAATAGAAATACTGCTCTTAAAATTATGTGTAATAGCTCATTGGATCCGGAATGACGCCTAGAAAAGTGCGCCAAAAGCATGTATTATTAGCACATAAAAAAATGCAAAAGTTATAAACAATTAAAGATGAAAAACGAAACCATTTCGTTTTTCGGCAATATTTCATCGATTCGATTCATTAAGAGGAGGAAATTGCCAATAAATAACTTTCAGCTCCCTGAACTCGATCTCCAATATTTATAATATTAATTTAACGCTGATAATGGGTCCCCGCGCGACATTTTTAGTATTGCGCGCGCTGCGTCAAACTGATTACGATACATTGATTTTTTTTTTTTAAGTTGTATTGAATTTTTTATTTATTAAAAATAAATATGATGTATTGCGACCAGTAAAAAAAAATTGTTAGTTAACAATCGTGTAACTTGTTGTAAAACTAACTTTAAGTAAAATTTGTAACGGAAATATATTTTTTAAAGTGTTCACAATACACCAATTTTTTTTATTAATCAATGTGTCGTGCTCGCTTTTGACAAAGCGTGCGCAACCTAAAAATATCGCGTGTGGACTTATTTTCAACATTAAATTAAAATTATAAATAATAAAGATAGGGTTCTGGGTGCAAGAGTTTTATTGGAAATTTGTTCCTCTTTACGTATATATATATATATATATATATATATATATATATATATATATATATATATTTATATTTATTTCTTAAATTAATAGTCTATGAAATATTGGCATAAAATAAAATGCGCTTTTTTCATTTTTCAATTTTTTATGTGACAATACACGCTTTTGGCACGTTTTTCTAGGCGTCATTCCAGATCCACTGAACTATTACACGTAATTTTAAGAGCAGTATCTCTGTCTTAGACCATTTTCAACTTGTCGACTAGACTAATATGTGCAATCCGGTAGTTGTACTTGAGAGCCATGTCCTCCACTAAATTTAGCGTGTCCACCATCTCTGGTCATATCAACGTCAGTTGAGATTGTGGCCATATAATGCTTTGCCATTTGTTTGATCGTTCTATTTAGTGTTGCTATTCACTCAAGAGATGGAGTTATATTTTGTTTACTGTTTTGTAAATCGCGCAGTGTCAAGATTTTTTCTTGAATCATGGCCTCTTTCATAAGTTATGAGTAGTTATTATTGCCTGCTCTCAGACGTGCGTGCGTCTCACTGCGTTCCTATCGCTCATTTTGGTCGAGCGGCAATGTTCAGCCGTGAGTTGCGGGTGGCAACTGCTCGACACAAATGAGCAGTCTGTGCGAGAACACTGACTGAGGGTCTGCAAACCACCTCCACAACCTAAGCACTGCCAGGGGCAGATAACTTTGTCCCAGCTTCGGGGGCACCGATCCCAGAGCAAGCCTTTTTTTTTTTCGAAAGGACCTACACTGTTAGCCTGAGGGGCTTTTACAGCTTCACCTGAACTAGAGAGGCGAGCGCGGTAGGCGCTCGAGCCCGCGGGGCAACTCGCACAAGGGTGTCACTAGTGACCGAACCTCGGCTTGGGCTGTTGCCGAATCGCGTACGAGAAAAAACGAACGCGGTACTAGCTATTAATGAGAGAACGTTATAATAATAAAAAAAAGTAAAAGTCTAAACTAACTGATCCCCTTAGGGATCTGATAAAAACTTATTTTAGTTTGTACTGTGCAAAGCGGCGAGACAAGATTGTACTGTGCGTCCTTCTTACCTAAATAGCGAACGACGCGAGTACCTAACCTAGCAAATCGAACCCTAAGAAGCGAGAAGAAGGCAATGAAACGATGAATTATATGAAAAGCTAAATTATATATAATAAATTTAAATCAAAAGGCCGAACCACATTCAGGGCCAGGGGTGGTCCCTCACAGAACCGCGTACGTACCGTGTGAGTGTGCACGAATGTTACATGCAGTGTAATGATGTGGGTTCAGTGAATGTAAAGAGTCACTGTATCGCACGAGTGGGTCAGCTCGAGGGTTCCATTCCGGAGGATCGACCTAGGCTCGAGCGTCCGCAGAGGGAGGCCGCGGCGGGTGTGCGGGAACCCAGAGCAAGTTAATAGTATGTTAAATTAAGAAAAGGTCATGATTTATTAAAACATCTTGACACTGCGATTTACTAAACCGTCAGCAGAATGCAGATCGATCTCTTAAGTAATAGCGGTACTAAATAGAATGGTTTAAACTTGAACTGTTGATTAAATATCATTATAGCGATTTTTATTATAAATATTCTTTGTTTTTTATGAACGATGTATCGGTAGTTTTATATAGAAATGTAGATAATGATAGTTGATATTTTTTTCTAAATAAACTTTATATTTAGTTATTTAATTTGCAAAATCATCGTAAACTTAATCTTTTGTATTTCATTTACAGTATACTATGTTGTTCCGCCTTTTGTAGTTTATTGATTTATCTATTATCTAAAACGAAATATAATTTTGTGTAGTTTTACCTCTATGGTATATAAAATACTATAATCCATGATACATAATACTTATTTTACAAACTGTTGTTGTTGCTTGTCACGGTCAGTGTTAACACTTAACATCTCTACCTCTATATAGACTGTAATTAACGTTGAGCGAAATTAAAAAGAGAGGTTATGAAAAATTACTGTAACGGAAATGCACGTATTACTCATATTAATTTCTAGTTAGATAGAAATAGTTTAGTGCTAAAGTATGTCTTGGCATTTGGTTTAACTGTGACTTGGCTTGCCAAACAAGAATATTTTTAAAATCTCTTACATTTTTAAATTACACATGAACGTCTTATTTAAATTAAACAATAATTACTAAGAACAATATCTCAACATTTTTATATATCTATTATCTAATTTGTTTAATAAATATACTCACTGATTATATTATTACTAATTAATAATTACTGCTTATAAACCATGTAAACATATATACTACCTAGTTTAAGGAATTTTGTTTGCGTTCTATTTAATTCATTAAAACAACGTTCTTAGTGGACGCCCTCGTATGTGTATTTTTGAATCGTTATTTAAAACTTATATAAGAAATATTTTTATATATTCAGCACTTGGATTGTCAGATGTCGTACAGCCCCTTTCAATATCATAAGTCAAAGCGTACAGGCTTCTATGATATCATGGTAGTGTAGCTATGTACCATAGTCTTGATAAAAGAAACATATTATGAATTTTAGAAGTTACACGATCACTAACAATCGTACACAAGATTTTTATATATATTTGCTGTTTTAGGCGGGAAGTCCCGTATATAACACGGCGGCTGGGATGTGCCTAGGAGTGGAACGATCCTACGCGGGCGAACCTATACTTCTGGTCATTTGCGACAACTATTCGAATAATCAGTGGGATTTCATTAGATCGTAAGTCGTTCAAAATCGTATATTATCGAATATGTTAACGACATTGTAAACATATAGTAAACTCCATTTAACGTCATACATTTGAACGATACACTCCCCACAACGTCGAAATTCTTTGACGTATATGGTCGGTTTACCTTATGATCCATACATTTATACCTTATCTCCATTTCACGAGTACTGTACTTAATTTTATACTGAGTTTTTTCAATACATTTTGTATTTATCAAAGATGGCGTTATATTGAATCCGGTTTCAATCAGTGGTATTATAGAAGTACCTAACTTTAATTGAATGGTGTGGATATGTGAAACAAATACAGTGTGCACTCCGTTTAACATTAATCTATTTAACCATATATTTCCTATAACGTTAAAATTATTTTCCCTTTACTTGATTTACCTTGGTAATCTGTACGTTGATATCTACTTTTACCGATAATTCTCAATAACTATATAAAACAGGGCAGTCTGTTATTTTTTTTTTGTTTATAGTTAAGATTTATCTAATAATCTCACCTGATCTTAAGTGACGATACGGCCTCAGTTGGTAGGCACGCTAAACCTGTGGAGGGACTGACTCTCAAGTGCAACTGCCGGAACACACCTATTGGTATTTGACGGCAGATTTTCAACTTGAGGGTGGTAGCTAGCCAGGTGGGCTAGCAAAAGCCCTACTACCATGCTATGGTTTCCTCACGGTGTTTTCCTTCACCTAAAACTCAAGCTGATTGTAGGTGGATTCAAACTCATGTCCCTTGTCGCGAAGTCGTACACACTACGACTGAGCTATCATTGCTTCAAAAATTAATTCATCTTTTCGTTATTACAGCAGATAATGTACTTAATTTTGTACGTTGAGTTTTGTCATTGATTTTTTTTTTATTAACGATAGGTGTTATATTCTATCGAATATGAATCGGTGGTGTTAAAGTACAGTGTTTCCCAACTTTTTTTTGTTGCCATAACACTACCTACGTGACTTACTCCTGAAATATAAGTTCAATCTAAATAGTGGATAGACATGTTGCTATTACTTTTTTTTCAGAGGAATCTAATATAGCCTTTAAAGTTTTGTAAAATTACGACTTTAGTATTGTTAGTGCCCTGTGTCCAACCTCTTCTATAGAGGAGATCCACCGTGCGGGGGTTTGAGTACCACAAGTTGAGAATCGCTGTTATAGAACTATATATTTATTTTATAATATAAAATCTATTAAACTCCTAAAACTTTGAAATTATTTGACTTTGGTTGGTTTTCATAGTTGTATATTTTTGCTCTCCGTTTAACGATATCCTCAATAACGTCATACAATATACCGGCCCTTAAATGTCGTTATGTAGAGTTTACACTGTATACATATCTTCTTTCTTAGATGGTTTCCAGAATATCTTTAATATGTATTCATGGTAAGATTTAAATTTACCTAGCTTTTTATATAAGAAAATAAATGTAGGTATATATATATAAAGTATATGAAATCTCGACAATCTTTCGAATACTTTTGATCTGTGAATATGTTTTTATATTATAATAAATAGTGTATTTGTTTTTTTATTCTAAGCCTAAAAATTGCAATTTTAATAGCTTGATAAATGGTTCCTTCTGGGCAACAATACCTTCCAATGAAAAGTTGGTTGTAAATGTATTTATATGTTTATTAAGATAATTTTGAATTTATATAAAATTAAAAGTACACATTTATATGTAACTCTGCAATCATTTAAAGACAGTAAAAAATGTTTTTTTTTGTTGTATATAAAGGTTTAATAATTTTACTGTTAGTAAAAGATACATATGAAATATACAATGTATTTTTTTATGCTCACATATCGTAACATTTTATATTGGCAATAAACACACTACCGAAATTTTATAATATTATGCTATTATAAAACCTTTTCTCTTTTGTACTAATTGTATTTAAGTGAATTGAAATGTATGCAATTATTTTTATTCTTGCTTAAAAATATCTGATAATTTCAATGCGTAGAAAATTTTAATTACTACTATTTTTTATTCCACAATTGGATATGTTGAAATAATTGTACTTTTCGGACACTTTTGTAGACGAATAAGCGTAGAATTTAATTTTAAAAGTTATAAAAAATGTTATTGTAGGCTTTTGGTTAAAATATGACCCATGAAAGTACGCTTTTTTAAGTAGTGTTTCTGTTCTAGACAATCTAAAAGCTTAGTACTATTATTTGCTATATAAGTGGCTTGTGTGTATCAGGAAGTTTGTATTATTTTTTCTGTGTAAAAAGTGACTCTATGATCGGTTTTATAGATATATTAGCTGACCTGGCAGACCCTGTTCTGCCATTTCGAGGAGACAATCACATAGTCTACAGCGTCATCTATAGCGTTATGATCACTTATCTAGATAAAAAGTATTCTATCTCTCAAGTTGGATCAAACTGCACACAGTGTGCAAAATTTGATTAAAATCGGTTCAGTGGTTTAGGATGTCATCGCAGATAAACAACGTGACACGAAATTTTTATCTATAATGATATTTTGTAGTTGTAATGGGAAAATATATAGAACGCTGCGAGCGTTTGTTTAAAATTGCATAAGATTGGCGGAATATTGTCAGTACAGATCCTTAACTTTTTTGGGGATACATTTATTAGATATGCAGCAATCACCCCTATAACACGATACTCTTATAACACAATTTCATATTACGCGATTTCAATACCCCCTATAACACAGGCATCACCCCATATAACGCAGGGATTTTTTATTTAAAATGTTCTTAGTTTAGTTTGATTTTAATAAAACGTACATATTACGTTCATAATATGGTTTTTTCTTAGTACTTGACTTTGTATTTGGGTTTAACCCCTTTAGCGAGAAAAGTTAAACGTGAATAATTTATACGTAACGCGTTATACGAGGTCGTAAAAACTCGTAGTGCTTTGCGTGCCCGAAAACTGGGGCCACACCTTTACTTAATATTAGGTGAGATTGTGACCAGACGCCTAACCTGTACAGTATTAAAAAAAGCATACATGACCGAGTTGTTTGTATACAATCACGTCATTCAATTTTCATGCGAAGTTGTGTATTTTTTACTTTACAAAATATATCTATATTTATATTATGAAACGAGTTTTTTCGTTTGTATGAACGCGCGAATCTTTGGAATTATCAGTCCGATTTCAAAGATTTTTTTAATTAAGTTGCTAACGCAATAGTTGAGGAAGGCTTTAGGGTACTTAACATCACGCCACTAACAATGGGAACATAGCTGTTTTGATAAAATAATGAAAACGCGGTAAAATGTCTAATTTAATTAATACCACGCAAACAAAGTCGCAGACAGTTTGTAATTTATCAGGTCAGCTAGTATATATATATACATATATATTACTCTAGTAAGAAAACTGCTAAGAGTAAGGTAATGTTGAAGTGTTTCTAGATAGTATTGAAAAAGATTATTATATACATAAATGCAATATGAAGTGTTTTAATGCCGGCATCCCGCCTGTTTTGTAAAAATACCTCATTGAGATTTTTAAAGATTTTAAGATTTTTAAGTTTGAGGTTGCAATTTGACCTATACTGATCAGTGCTTAGATTGACTTAGGTTTTTGTTGACATGTCTTTTACCTTTATACACTTTTTTTTAATATTTTGTAGATAATTAAGTTAATTATACCCAATTATGAAATATTGCGATGTATATTTTATGATTAGTACAGATTTTCTACCATTTTACATTCTCATTGTTTTTATGATATTATAGTCTGATATTTTTTTATTCATACAATTTATTTAATTTAAGAAAAAGTAAGCTTAATAATTTTAATATTATCGACCTTCCTTGTCATAAGTCACATAAATGTTGCTCCCGTTGTGGGATTCGAACCCAGACCGTGTTTACCAGTTTGTCATGAATTAAATATATTAACCTTCTACCTTTTACCTTCTATAATGTTACCTCCATTACCGTTATGATTATGGTTACTTTAAAAAGAAATTATAGTAAAACCATGTCTGTAACTCTTTTATTTATACTATTGCCTATTAGAAAGTCTAATAAGTTAGATATCTCGTTAAATATCCATTATAATATCAATAGAATTCTGTAATGAACAGTATTATATAGGAATATATATACACGAATAAATAAAAACTATTTTTTCATGTTATGTGATTGTTTAATGTTGTTACAGATAGAATTGATTGTATTTTTGAAGTTGTATTCCTACCGATGCGTTAGTTTATATTCGATTTCTTGACTAATAGAAATAAATATTAAAATCTGCTGTTATAATGACTAAATATAATGTTATTACTTTAAAAAAATTCAACTTTCAACAATTCGAAATGTTTTTATTCAATAATATCATGTAACATGTATATAAACTTATCGAATAAATTTTTTATGTTTACGTTGAAAAGTTTAACTTTATGTGTGTACATAAATAATAAATAATATACTGTTTTTATACTATGCCTTTAAAATAAACTCTGGTTTTATATATTATGTAAATGTACACGAACATTGAGCTTATGTATTACGTAACTCCTATTTATTGATATTTTTATTTTTTATATTTATTATTTATTATATATCTACCGTTCGTATTCCTTATATAATAATGTGCATGTGAAATACGAACATCAAATGCTTAGTATTTTTACGGTACAAATTTATTTTTAACAATAAATATGATAACTTATACTTGAATGATTTTGTTATATAATAATATTGTTGAAATTACTGTCTGATGTGGATAAATACTACGTGCATATTTTTGCAAGCGTATTACTTTAATGGTACAAATGTATTGATAATAATCTACTATACTGTCTTTTTTACTTTTTACATTACTAATAAATGGCCTATAAATTTACGTAAACAATGTCTTTCATTCTACCATTATTTTTCATTAGATACAATTTTTTATTAATAAAGTCGTCGTATATCTATACAAAAACTTATTGCTTCAAATACACGAATTATCTAACTTTGTTTTGGCACCGCGAAAGCATTTGCCAGTGTTTGGTTTCAATAAAGATTACAATACAATTTATACGAGGTTTTCGATTAACTTAAGACCGCAAACTTATTATCTATAAAATTGATTATCGTCTATATAACCTTTGTAGTGTGATCAGTTAGATTTAAGTAAAATACGTAATAATACTGGGACTAAGGTTATTTCATGTGCGTCAAAGTTTTGTATGGGTCGAGTTAATTAAAATCATTTTTACTTTTAAAATAGCCGGCTCCTGTAGCTCTGTTCATTGTTATTACACCATATAATTGATTAATAATGATAAACTAACGTACATAACTAATGTTTCTTTCTTTTACTGAAAGAACTTTAAGAACGTGTTAGTAGTTCCATGAGATTACACGAGAGAATCAAATACATACATTATTTCTATACATACCTATTAATTATAAAAACGGTGTGTTTAAGATCATTTGAGAGCAGTGAAAACTGCATAATTGTTATAAAGTAATGTCATCACCGTGCGAATATAGCATTGACGGGTTGACTGTTATCTCTCTTATTCCCTTGGTCGACCTGAGTGGATTTTGACCAAGCAAGAGTTACATAGCCGAGAGTGACGACTCATACGTTACCCACAAAAGTAAATGCTCAGCGTGCCTAAAGGATTTTTTATTTATTAATTATTTTACTTTGACCTTTTCTTTCCTTTATTATATTAGTATTTGTATAGTATATAAATGTCAATTAAACACTTTTTTCTAATTCAATTTTTTATTACTATGTTTATAACAACGATGTTACTAATTGAAAGTATATATAAACAATAAATAAATTGAGTAGTTGTAATAGATTGTTGTTTTATTTTGCATTTATATATATATATAAATGAATCTCTATTTCCCTTGATCATCATTTCATGCGTGAGATGGAACGATTTCCCTAATTTTGTTTTTGTTGGGTTAATTATCGTTAGGACAAGGTTCTTATGAAAGAAAAAAAATAAGGAAGTTGACGGGAATATCACCAAGTTTAAGAAAAAAAAAACTTGAAAATATTAATTTTACATAACTAGCTGTAAGTTGTCCATAAAGCATTACAATAATGAACACTATGTTTTCGAATAATATATATTTTTTTATTAATTATACCAATTCGAATTCAATATTCATAGTTAAGATAGGACAACGTCTGTCGGGTCAGTTATATTACAATATAAGGAAATTATTTTAATATAATTATAACGTCTCCTACTCATTGAAATGAACTAAGGCCAAATTATATGCCTGGACGAAATTATATATGAATTTTTTCGAACTATATCTATTAGCCTGATAGATTTTGACAGCTTTAACGGCTTTTGAGGCGAACTCAGAAAGCACTCAATTACCTTGCAAAAGATGGCCTTAGTGACTGAACTTGGTCAGCTACTGGTTGTAATCCCCGGATAAATTTCCTTTTCCTTTTTACAAATCCCCTGGTCATGGATTTGTTTTACAATGTATATGTTTCTTGTTATGGCTACAATGTTACCGGATGTTAAGTAATAAAACATCGTCACAAGCCCAAGATGGTGGACACGATAAGCCCAATGGTGGATTTGGCGGAGTCAGTGTTGAGGAGATATGTCGTCGATTTAATGTCTAGAATGTCATCCCATATTTTTTGTTCCGTCTTTGCGTTAACGATTGTAGAAAAATAAGATATTAGATTGCTACATTAGCCCTGAGTAACATAGGCTATATAACTTTTTTTATGAAAATGATTAAATAAAATTTTAGTTCCACTCGAACGGAGTCGAGGACACAGACAGCTAGTATATCAATAAAATAAAACTGCTGGAATTGTTTTATAATTTGCATGAAGCCGTTCATAAAACACGTCACGCAAACTTTTTCGTTTTCGGACCCGCTTCGCTCTTCGTCACGCTATGTCACGTTTTCTGCGTCCCCATATATGATATATGGCAAATTATAGCTGTATACAAGTTTTAAAATGTTAAAATATTTATTGCTGGTTATAATAAAACTTTAATGAATCAATAAGTATTTGTAATAACATGTAAACGTAATAAAAAAAATATGAGCTGCAAATATTACGTTTCCTTAGACCATCCCCCCTGATAACTGCGAAGGTATTTTATTTCTGAACGACGGTTATGGTATATTGAACAATATATCTATTTCATTCAATCAAGGTGTCTGTACACCTTGTGTTTCTTTACATGTGTTTTAGCAGTCTATTTTCTAGAAAATAAATATACATACAGGTACATACTACCTATAAAACATCCTTCTAATTATTAATTCGAGAGTGGCTGAATTCGTATTTACGAAAAAGTCGAAGGATTGATCAGTTCTGATCATACAAATAGAACAACTTACATTCACAACTTTGTGACTCTATGGTTCTTATATAATTTAGTCATAACACATTTAAATTTGGATATAAATAACATATAACTAATAACATAAATATATATATATATATATATATATATATATATATATATAATAACAACTGTAAATCGTAATATATTCTGTATAATCTGTCTACGCTTAGATTAAGGTGGAAGGTATGAAAGTATAGATAAATAAAACAACATTATTTTTGATATGTTATTCAACATTTATTTTAACATTTAAAATTACATAAAAAGAAGGCATTTTGCCTTAAAAGTCTTTGATTATTTATTAATTGTGTACCTACAGAATTGATTTCATTTATAGAGTGACCAAAAATGACAGCGAGTTCAATACATAGTAATGGTGTAATAATGCCATAGGTTATATAGAGGTGTCTATCTAAAATTAATATTGTAAGTAGCTACACATAAAAGTTGTACAATCAATTTTTTTATTTAGACACGAACATATGAAGTTTTTCACTTCGCAACATCTATTTAGTAAAATATTTGCCTAAAGTGTACACTTATACATTCAATTGTTTTTTTTTTAATTCTTGTGAATCTATTTATTGTTATTGGGTGCATTTAATTTAATGTGAATTATATTTAATGCCATCTACTTGTCGGAATTTTATTGCATTAATAAACACAATTACCAACTGATAACAGCAATTATAGATAGACTTATATAAATTATAACATATTACACCGAGATGAGAGTTACATGAATGAGTTAACTGGTGATATGTCGTACAATTTGAGCATTATTGTAACGCTAAAATAGTTTTTATTAGGTATATACGAAAATTCAATTCTCGATTTTAGTTTAGGTTGTTTGGACTTGTTATTAAATTACTAAGTAAATACTTAAGTACATAGAATTAAATTTTTGTAAAAGTTTAAAACGACTGTTTAGAACGTGCCTACTTTATAGTATTAAATCAGATATGGATAGAGAGTAAGGACTTAGGCAGTAATGTAAATAAAAAATGTTTTCAGTATTTTCAGTAGCACGGAAAAGTACGGAATTATTCATAATTGGAAGTATAGTTACAATCCAAAAGCATTAGGAAACTTCGAGATATCAGCAATCTATTAAAGGTTGTCATGATGATTGTTATGTGCATGGTAGTCACAGCTCAGTTGCGTATAGGTACCTACAATTCGCGTCATTGCTTCCTATACATCGGCTCTACTCAGATTGCGACACCCTAAGAAAGCCACTATAGTGGTTTTACAATGTAAACAATTAATAATTCAACGTAATACTATTCGATTAAGCACTACTTTGATCTTTGCTATACTTTGCTAAAATAAATCAGTAGACTAAATCAGATATGATGAGTTGGTCCCGACGATTGCGGACAGAAAAGAAATTCAAGCCAAATTCTTTTTAATGAAGATTTTTCGCTGCACAAATTTAATCAAATATTCACACGGACAACAAAAATAATTTACAGAGTGAGGTTTCATCTTTTTTTTTTTAATAGTGTAAATACATTAGTTCATATCGAGTAGAATATCTAAAAAATAATGTAAAATTAACAAATTTAAATCTAGGTACTTTTGTATTGTTTGGTCGAATTTAGGTACAAAATGTATATAGATTTTAGTTTCGTAGGTACTACAAAATATAGAATAAGGTGACTAGATGATTATGTTTATGATATGGAATGTCTTTGTAGTAAGAAATTCAAGTTTACTGTGGCAGAATAACCTATGTAGAGATGTACACATGTATGTAGGTACTTATTACATTGTCTTGTTATAACAATACTAAAACATATAGAAACCATTCTTATAAAAGGTGGTAACGGTTTACAAATTGTATCAATTAAGCAAATGACATCGACAGAATACTTTAGTAAATGATTCTATGGCATAAGATAAAGTCATGCAGATCGTTCCAGGACCATATATTTAATACTTTTATGTTACTCCAAACTTATAAAGTTGACGATACTAATAGAAATAAGACAAGGCATGTATGTAGCTTCATGTTCAAATGCCTCAAGGTTTCAACTGATTATTTACTGAGATAAATTTTCGGACAAATCAGTATCTAAACGAAGCAAAAAATATTTGTAATTATAAAATATGTGATCATTCACTAATATATTACTACTTAATCTTTGGTACATGAAACAATTAATTATACTTACAAGAGCATTTGAATGGTTTGGTGATGCTTTATAGTATCGTTAAAATATTAAATCTTGGAACGACTTACTAAACTTTACGGATCTTAAACAATAAATTTTACAATAACACTGATTAGACAATAATTTATGCAATTAATAATATAGGAAACATTACGAATAATAGACATTTAGACATTCAGACGTTACATTATAGACACGAGTTATGTATTTGTTTTAAAACATCAATGTTATGACACTCAGATTTACTATGATAATTACTGTAAGTTGTATACATGCAAACATCGACACCAATATTCACGTAAAGGACAGACATTTATTATTAATATTACTATTATACGACAATTACGGTTTAATCCGGTCTTTTTCCGGACTCGTCAATGATTTTACACAGAGATTTAAGTTAGAATTCGTTGTAGCCAACCCACAATAATCTTTGTCGATTATTTTTAAAAATATCAAACAAAATGATTAACATTACATAAAATGCACGATTTTAACTCTATAAAATGAAATATATTCTTGCAGGGACTTTACTAACCTAGAGTTTAAAATACCTTAGCTAACCTGTTTTCTTTTCTTAATATTTAAGGATCGTTATATTGATTATGTAATTGTGGGATCGTTATGCTAATTGAAGCGAGACATGTACCGTGCTAGACAAAGGTATAATTAATACGTACCGTGTAGATATAAATATAACATATTATGTATTTTCGAAAACAATTTAGCTGTAACTAAAATGTACTAAACATTTTTCGATGAAGATTATTTCCCAAAAGTAGACTGTCATTCAATTACCGTACTAACCCAAGCGTAAATACGTAGAAATATTAGGGACTGAGAAATCTATCGTCCTTTTTGGGTATTATGTAATCATTCCAGTTTCTTTACCTCGAGCATATTCATTTTTTTTTTTTTCACAATGTCACCCGATATTTCGTGATGATCTGGACCAAGATGGTAGATACACTAAGACTAGGATATTCTTAAGGGATTGGCTCTCATGTGCAACTACCGGAACACCACAAAGCTCATTCTCATTGCAAGGATTCGAACTTACGTCCATTGACGCGGCGTCTGTACAAATAACCAACTCAGCCAACCTCGCTTTGAATCTAGCTCTCAAGTGTAAATGTTAGAACTATAGGTATTTGGCGGCAGATTTTCAACTTGACTATGGTAGCTAACCAGGCGGGCATTAGAAAAAGCCCTACTACCATGCTATAGTTTCATCATGATTTTTCTACATCGGAATGCTCAAGCTTATTGCAAGCGGATTCGAACTCGCGTCAATTGACGCGTCGTCCGAATACACTACCAACTAAGCTAGAATCGCTTCAACTGTAAAATTCGCAGTAAACTTGATGACAAATATGAGAACAACAACAACATGAGAACAAGGTCCGAGCCATTCCTAGTCTATTTCAAAAGATATCGTTTGCTTCCAAATAACCACGTGTATGATAATCGCTATGAATGATGAACTATAAACAATGAATGATGATTAGCAAATGAATTGGAAATCAATATGAATTACTAACAACAATATTTATTCCATAACTAGTTATGAAGTATCACAATATCGTTCAAACAATATTAGGCCAATTTAAGCCGTATTATTATTAATTAATTCTAATTATAAATCTTATTATAAATACTTAAGACGCTTATATCTAACTAGCAATTAAAGGTCAAGTCCAGGTATGAACCTGACGAGATACAAATTCAATAGAAAATACAGTAATGTACAAATTTTGAATTACAGGATTTGTTGTCGACTGCAATCTTATTTACAAGTATCCAATGGTTCACTCGATATAATGCAATCTAATCTATTCAACAACAAGTGGGTGTATTGAGTGAGGCATCTTGAAGTTGAGTCGCTTTCAACGCCGAACTTGCGGTATTCACAATGTTATACCGTTTTGAGGCATATGTTAGATCGCCTTTAGTGCATTTAATATGCCTATTTTATCTTTTACACCATATAAGAATTGTAGATTGGTGAAAATGGTTAAGACGGCGTCACTAGACTAGTGAACTGATATTCGATCCTTACTACATATAACTGAAATAGAATTATTGCATTCATCGTATTAGAATGATGCAATTGTGGATTCTGCATTGACGATTATGAGAAGTATTTTACTTCTATCGAAAAGAAAATGGTCATAAAGATGATTGCAAAATATCGAAGTTGACCGCTAAATTGCTGTATTTATTATTGTTTGTTCAGACTTAGCAATGTTAATTATGTACATATATACAAGATTCATTAATATTGTTGTAAGAAAGTCACAAGTAATTATTGTGAGGTATGGAAGGTTCTCATAGTAAAAAAAAAGATATTATATTTTTATACACCATTCGTTTTAAGGGTTGCCACAAAGTTGATGTTTATTACAAAAAAATATTTTTACGATACAATGAATATAGAGCAATAGTTATAATTTTTATTTATCGAGAGAGCGGCATACGTGCAATCTTGTCACCTGATTGTAAGTGATCACCGCTGCCCATGCACACCCACCACTACAGGAGTCGCAGGTGCATAGCCGGCCTTTTATAGGAGGGACCTGCTCTCAAATAGAGAGATTAAATATCTGAATCGAAGGTATCTCTTTTTATGTCTGTATAGGTACCATAGCATGCACTTTATTTTCAAATTATAGAAGTAATCATTTCATGAATTGGCATCGTGTTTCGGGCACTGCAGAACTGCAGAATGCCCCTTAAATTGAAGGGCAGAATACACAAGTCCATTATAAGACCTGTTATATTGTATGGATCGGAGTGCTGGGCTAGTAAAAAGACGGATGAGTGTCGATTGCATACGGCAGAAATGTGAATGTTGAGATGGATGTGTGGTGTTACAAGAATAGACAAAATTAGGAATAAGTATCTGAGGGCGAGTTTGAAAGTGGTACCAGTGGTAGAGAAGTGGAAATTAAATCGTTTGTCTTGGTTTGGACATGTCACGAGAAGAGAGGAAATACATGTGTTGAGAGAAGTAATGGATATAAATTTTGAAGGATGGAAAGGAAGAGGAAGGTCAAAGAAAAGATAGATGAGTGAAAAAAAAAGAGTGTGTGAGGAATAAGATGAGAGAAAAGGGAGCGTATAAAGGCTAATAGGGATTTATGGAAGAAGAAAACGTATTACGCCGACACCAAATACCTTGAGAACGGGATAAGAATGATGATGATGATGAAGATGAGAAGTAATCATTTCAACGAGTCCATGATATTTAAATGCATAGTTATACAAAAGGAATATCCAAGATAAAGATTAAATTAATAAAAAAAACGGTTTAAGATAACTCGCATTCGTTTGCACCTAATTTTGTTAACTTAATTTTCATACGATATATAGAATTTGTAACGCAATAAAATAGGAATACGCTAATATTTTGCGGATTAACCGAGGATATGTGTATAATTTTAGTAATTATATAAAAAATACTTTAATCGATTTCAGCAATTAAATGTGGCAACCCCGGGCTCCAAAAATCATTGTTATTTAAAATCGGGATAGTACCTCGTAATATAATAATGGACAACTATAGATATGATAACACGAGTTCTTACAAGTTAAACAGCCGTTACGATCGCTTTGTGCAAAATAGCAGTGCTAATACAATATTGAAAACCACCTCTCAATTTTATTTGAACAACAATAAATAAGCAAACGCCAACGCATGCCCGTACGCATAAACTGTCGAAAAAATTTATGCGTATTCGCCGTAATATATATTTTGCACATAGTACCGTCTGTAGCTGGTGGCATCATGCTATATTAAAGCCGAGGATTTCATAACAATTGAGTGCATACATTAGTGCAAATCTTACGTGTGCGTCCCTTTTGTTTATGAAACCCATGATGATACGTATGAATTTATCTTAGAACATATAATAACTAACTTATTCACAATCTAATCACATTATTGCTTATATGCGCGTAATCTATCATGCTAAGCTAATTAACTTATTATGTATTTAATATATTAATTGGATACACAATCCGTTTCTAAAACGCCGTGTCCGAAGATCAATTAATCCTATATTCACAACTAATCATTAATTATTGCTGCTGAATACACTCGTAAGAAACTAAAATAACCGAAAAGTTTTCATATTAATTTACAAGAATACATCTAGTACAAATTATCACTAATGTTATAAATAACACATAACACACATATGTATGTTTAATACATAGAATTCGCTAAGTCTATTTACATTTAGCTGCTGTGAGATAATACAGAAATTGAGAAGGCGGTTCTCGATACGAAAGGGATACAATGTATGTGATCCAGAAACGTATTGTTGATTAAAAAAAAAAAAATTATTAGGCGCGCGGCTGCAGAAGCTTCGATAGCTAAGTCAGTTGCCAAAAATTCAAGTATGTTGTGAAGCGAAAATAGGCATGCGACTTTATTTAACTTGTCTATCAAAATTATTTTTATTATAATTTTATTGTTTCTTAAAATAAGCTTTATTAGTACTTTTGAACTCAATATTTTCTAATAGTTGCTTTATTAGTTAATGTATTTAAACTATTGTTGATATAATCTTGACAGGTATATCAAATTAATTTGAAGATTAATAAGAAAAATAATAGATACTATGAAACTGGTTTTAGTAAAGGAATAAAGCCTGCGGTTATGTAAATTTTTATATCGTTATTATAAAATTATATACGATGTTTTACGAGGCGAGGATCAGTTTTAGCTTGAAGATTTTTGGTTTTTGCAATTTGTATTTTCTATAGGCAGGTTAATCAAACATTTTCTTATGATATTATTATTACTGTGACAACATTAAAACATCGAAGTTAAACTAGGTATATTCATAAACAATTATTAAATATTTTTATTATAAAATCCTAGCTTTTTATTCGCAATTAATTACCGTGTTTTTATTTTTGCCATATTTTTGCAAAGGAAACGGAGAAAACTGTTGCTAAATACTGTTTGCTAACTTTTAAAGCATTTATTTAAAAAAAGCGCACTTGACAACTATTCCTTTAAAATGCTTTACTTACTATAAAATATAACTAATACAGAAGTACTAGAAATTCAACAAATTCTACTCACTATGTAAAAAAATACTATGTCATCAAATCTTACCAGAAATTTAAGCACTTCCTAAGTAGCATTGAGTTTCATATAACAGGTAACAGTTTAAACTTATGCATAAATATTTTGGACCAGCTAAGTGTTGTGCATTAATTACAAAAAGAAAAATAATAATAAATTATCCTCTTGATTGCAACGGACAAATATAAAATCGTCTACATGAGCATTTGTGATCGTGTTTGTTGAAGTTAATCACTGGAACTATTCTTACAATTAAAATATGTTGACAGAACATTTTGACCTTTGAGCTGATGCTTAGGTTGTGTTTTATTTTATTTTATCTTTTATATAGCAGAATTGGCGGGCACTAAGGAGCTAGTTGTTATTATTACCTTTATCAAGGTGAGTGACGCGAACCCTGACACTATTCCACATTTTATGCATTTTTGTGGTACACTTTACGGAGAAACTATCACACTTTGAAGTTTAGGCTTTGACATAGTGCTTTCTACTAATGTCTAGACGTCTTTTCAAACATAAACTTATTATTTTATTCAAAATACAAAAAATTAAGGTTATAACAATTTTTATTAATTAGAATTTTATTGAATTACTAACGCCATCTGTTTCAAACCTGAAGAATGAAAACGATTCCCGTACGATAAAATATTAGTAGTATTAAATTTTCCTGTAACTATGTTAAAATGTAGAAAACAAGAATAAAACCGTATAAGAATTTTGATGTTTGGATAAAAATAAAATGATTTTTCCTATGAATTATTTATACAAGCTCATATTAATAATAAAAGATAATGAATTACCTATCTAAAAACTGCCATCAAATTAATTTAAAATTATTCCTGGGTAGAAAACTTCGCGAGCCCTTCTGAAATATAACTTTTATCTAGTTAAATGATAGATATAAGGAATAGCAGTGAATAAAAAGCTTTGATTTTATAATTTATACTTAATATAATAACTCGTGACTCTTTTACAACGAGTTATAAAGCTATTTACAAGCACCTATTCCTATAATACAATTAAGAAGTTAAATATTGTTTAATATCTAGGCCTCTCTCTAATATCGAAGCTATAAGCTTAATACTAATTAAGTAATTATCTACAATACGAAATGATAGAGCAAAACTTTCCTACCCATATATAACTCATAAAATTAGTTACAGAGATCTTGTTCAATTAAAAAAAATAATTATTATATGAT
This sequence comes from Actias luna, assembly GCA_039707435.1. Taxonomy (NCBI): domain Eukaryota; kingdom Metazoa; phylum Arthropoda; class Insecta; order Lepidoptera; family Saturniidae; genus Actias; species Actias luna. Next base: position 16,272,317 of record JAZHAC010000001.1, on the reverse strand, counting down.
AATAAAACCATACTTAATTGGATTAAAAACAAGAGATGTATGATTTTTTACACTTTATAGGTATAGCGTTATGGTTACGATCTCATCTGATCTTAAGTGATGAGTCAAGATGGTGGACACACTAAACCTAATCGGTGGACTGGCTTTGAAGTGTAACTATTGGAACACACCATAGGCATTCGGCGGCAGATTTTTCAACTTGACTATTGTAGCTAGCCAGGCGGACATTAGAAAAAGCCCTACCACCATGCTATAGTTTTCTCACGATGTTTTCCCTCACTAAAAGCTCAGATTCATTGCAGGTGGATTCAAACTCACGTTAATTGACGTGGCATCTATACCCACTACCAACTGAGCCATCATCGATACACATTCATGCATTTACTGAGAATCGTTTAAGTGAATTAAATATTACGTTATTAGTAGTATATTGGTTTTGTTGTTATCCAGTTAATCCGTTGTAGCTCTAAATAATATCGTGGTTGAAACAAAATAAAATCTTTTTGAATTAACAAAATATGTTAAAAAGCTAATTCTTTAGAAATATACAAATATATCAAAACAAAAAAGGGATTAATAGTTGTAGACAGTAACTTTATAAAAGCGTGGGATACTAGATAATTGTTTGAATATGGTTAATCATCCATAAATTACCTTATCGATGTCTATCTTGTATAACAGAACAAGAATTAACTAGATACAGTGGCGGGCAAAGAAAATAGGTGGGTTGAAAAAATATAAACAAATTCGAATAATATTATATACTTAGCTTCATGAGATGAATATTATTAACTCATCGGAAACTTATATTTACAATAAATAGAAATTTAATGTTTATGTAATTACAGAAAAGAACTTCTGTTTTCAATTCAAAATTTCTTTCTTTATCAGTTAATGTGCTAATTAAATTCATTATACAATAAACTAGGTCAAAGATTCTTTCGGAATACTCCTTAATAAATTGATAAACTTATGATCCTAAGTTTCTACTTTGAAAGTATATCGCGCGTTCTAGTACGACTATACCACATACAAGTTTCAGACATGCCCGTCGGAGTAATGTTAAAATTTAATTTAAAAGTTAATTATTTTAAAACCGTTTCATTAGTTTAGTCGCTGGGAACTTATGTATGACGAAATCCTAATCAAAAAACAGATTCGCGTAATATACGAACTTTTTCGAAGTGAAGGTTAATGCTAAATGAGACGGGCTTGCACTGTTACTAAAGGATTCCTTTTATCGGGAGTTTACAAACGTACAATTAACAAAAAATGGATATAGCGATCTCACATATAAATGTCATGCATTTGATTCAAATTCTCAACCGTTTACATAACAACTAAAAGAAACGTAAGGAACAGTAGTAAGGGATGCTAACACGTGAAGGTTTTTTATGAATATGAAAAAAACTAAAAATATTATAATAACACGCGGAAGTATTGCTCTATCCTCTCTACTCATCCAAGTAACTACACATTATTATAATAGATAAATTTATAACAACCGTTGAGTGTAAGTTAAGACATAAAGTGTCTCTAATTAATTTTATTACGTTAACATTTCAAAGTGTCCCTTTTCCTTGCCCGTCAGTATATTAAACATGCTAGATTAAAACATCCAAGCTAAGTGCTAATTTTTGAAGACTAATCAAATGTATTGCTTTACTGAATAACACGTATTGGTTGTAAACAAAAGGAATAACGTTTTAAATAAACACATAATACATTTATATATTAAAACTTACATAACTAGTGACTATAATACCTACTACGTATCATTAAGTGTTATTCAGTGAAAAATTTACAATGGACTTTATCAGCAAAACATACGGGATAATTATTTACAATTATACGATTTATTGCTTGTTCTTTTGAAATGCACGTATTTAAAAAAAAAAAGAGTTATAATTTAATATCACTAATGATACTGCTTTATATGAGTTACATGCCTTATTCGCAATACTGTAATTTAATGGACATATTCACAATGGTAAGTATGAAGAAATGTTTGATGATGGTTCTAACTCTATAGTTAAACAGCGTGGTTATTTGAACAGCAATTTGAGTATATATAGACCATACTGTATAAGTGTGATTGTTGCAAGTAAGTCCAGTCTTCACGTAAATCAAGTTCAAAGGGTTTTGTCAACCATAAAGAAAACATTGGTATAAAATAATACTATAGTTTATATTTATCTACACGTACGTAATAATTATGTCATACAATGATCCTACTATGATTAGTATACCTTGAATATCTCAATGCTACCACGGTTTGTAGTCTTAGTAAGGAATTTAATATCTAAATATAGCAACCGCCTCGAGGAAAAGAAATAATAAATGACAACATATTATTTTTATCTATTATTATGATTTTTTTTTGTATTTTTTTTTTATATACTTAAGTATTTTAAATACACTGTCTTGGGATTGAAGTGCAGTTGCTATACGGCTAGAGGGGTTCTTTTTTATCGATTAACATACTATGAAAATGTGACACCAATTATATTTTGACATTAAACAATCACCTATATTGTATTCCTTAAAACTATTACTTCATATGGTCACAAGGTAAGAGAGACTAGGTGCTACACGAGTAATTCGGCTTGAGTCAACCTGGTGACATCAAATCACAATCCGCTTCCGAAAATATTGATTTTAAAGCAAATAGAAAAATCACTTTCAAAATGGTCAATGCCGACCATTTACACATTACTAAAATATTTCTCTCTCTCTCATAAAATTCGCTTTGTTTCATCGATATTTGCGGAGGCAGTGTGACCTCAACCTTTCATGTGCTTGATCGAAGAAAACAAGAAGCACAGGGGGCAAATATCGCCCTGGGGGCACTTTCACCTCCCGAAGTATACAACCTTAACATTTAAAACAGGTTAAAAAAATAGGAGTTAGACTTTGGATATACTATAGCCCAGAGGTCGGTCGTGAATCCAAATACCTATAATACAGCTGAAAACATTTATCGTGATATTAATTACTTCTCATGTACCCAAAGTAGAAAATTTAATATTATTATTCTCATCGTTCGATTCAAGGCCCACCTCTGGAGTAGGAAGGGCACTCCTTAAATCTATGATAAAAACAACTGTGTCTATATAAAGCACATGATGATGTTAGACATTGTGTTATAATGAAAAAAGTAATAAACCAAGTGTTTTTATCATGTATTAAAGTAGTGCCCGTAGAGTAAGGGTACACCGTAAATGTGGTGGTGATAATGGAAGATCGTCGGAGCGCTAGGCGAAGGGCGCTGGGAATAAGCGTGACAGGCAATCCAGTAACGATGCTATTCGCAACTCTTTTGTAAATACCAAATGTCAAGAACAACATCGATACTGATGATTAGAAATAGACATCTGAATAGCGAGTAAAGTAGTTAAAATATAAATTATTTATCGCAAAGGTTATTTACAACGCACAGTGGAAACTATTGCAATATTGGTCATCGGAAACCTACAAAGTCGATCTTTCACATCGACGTTGGCAAACAATTAATTAGATAACATAGTTCAGAGCTTAGTTCTTTAGCTCTGTTCGAAACATTTATTATTAGATTAAATTACAAATATTAATGTATCAAGCGAACGAAAAATTGCAAAGCGACACGTCTTATAGAGCGTGTTTCATCCTTATACCTAATTTTAAATGGCTTATAATACTGACATTAATACTGATCGGTGAATGTACCGAAATAACAACGTCCTAAATATGATTTTGGACGTGTCGAAAAAATTGTTATCATTGTAATGAGATCTATTAATATATTAAGTCAAATCGGAGAAGCTCATACGAAACAGCATTCGTTACGTCAATTCAGTATGGAGCGTAAGCGCGTGTTCAGGCTCCAAGTAGTCATAATGTTAGTTTAACGGTTTAGCGGTGGCTTGTAGCCGTATGTCATACGTTCGAGAAAACGGTGCAAGTCATGGAAGCGTGGTCGTTGCATCGGCTCGCGACGCCAGCATTCATGCATCAGATCGTAAAGTTCTCTACGGCATCGTGGTGGTGGGGCAGCGGGAACACGAGCGCCTCGTCCTCCGTTTCGCCATTCGGTAGCATTTGCCACTACCTAAACAATTGGGATCACTGAATCAGTGTCTTTATTTCTCTCGCCTGCAATCTCTCAGTGGTGTTAACAAATATATCATAACCTATATTAATATAATATAGCGGAAAATTTTGTTTATTTGTTTGAACGCGGTAATATTAAGAACTATTAGTGGGATTTCGAAAATACTTTTGTATTTGATAGAGCAATGATTGAAGAAGGCATTAAACTATTTAACATTATGCTACCACCAATAGGAGCAAAGATGTATTGAAAAGTTACAAAAACGGAGAAAAATGATAAATGAATTTTAGTTCCACGAGAACGAATATCTAGGCACAGCTAATAATTAATAAAAGTATCACATACCAAGGCATAACCAATGTCTCTACCAGGTTCTATTATAAGTTGTTCTCAAAATTTATAAAGATTGAGGAGAGCACATCTAATGTTAACATTTTGACTACATATTATATAAAATAATCTTGGTACATCTATAAAGGCGTTTCTAATTAAATATTCGTACCTGGTCATCGCTCATCTCTTCAAACGGTTTTGCGGTGCAAAATGTCAACACTTGCCAAACGGTTACCCCAAAAGACCAGACGTCACTTGCTGGTGAGTACATGCCCTGAGAATTTTATAAGAATTATATTATGTTCAATAATAACGAACTAGTATGTACATTTGAAATGTTTGTAACTTACGAGTAATAGGCTTTCCCAGGCCATCCAACGTAAAGGTATTCGCAAACCGTCTGCAGTCAAATGGTACTCTCCGATAAATTCCTCGCAAAACATAGCGTAGTCTGACACCTTAACGCTGAAGTCTTCAGTCACTATTATGTTCCTAAAATAGTTAAATCATATACTTAAATAAATGCATAATATTTGTAGATAAATCTCTAATAATTATAATATTATAAAGCGGAAACATTTCTATTTTGAACGCGCTAATCTAAGAAACTGCGAGTCGGATTCTTCAAAAATTCTTTTTGTATATGATAGAACAATCATCGAGGAAGACTGTAGGCTATTTATTTAATATCATGCTACCATACATAGGAGCAAAGCTGTATTCATGAAAGTTACAAAAACGGGCATAATTATTAAATAATTTTTAGATCCATGCGAACGAAGTCGCAAGTACAGCTAGTTGTTTTATAAATCTGTAGTCTAAAATATATTATAGTCCTGTTCGTAGTGTCACAGTCTCGAACTATTCCTTACCTGCAAACATTTAATTTAATAATATCAATACACAAATTAATTAATTTTCATCAAACAGAAAAATGTGCTAAATGTAAGTTTAATCGTTTACCGTGCCGCTAGATCTCGGTGTACTAATTCGAATGATTCCAGATACTTCATGCCGGCTGCTATCTGACAGCATATGCGAATCAAATTCGAATAACTGAAATAGAACACAGTGTTAAAAATGACTATTCAGATAAATATATACTTGTAAAAATCAAATAAAACGTATTGTTTATAAAATGACTTATAGACATGTAATCTTTATTCATTTTTAAGCCATAACAAAATATAAGATAGTGCTTACTTCAATTTCCTGTCCAATCTCATTATCGTAGGGAGAGGGGCAGCATCGCCGCGATCGAGTGCTGCGCATGGGGGCTCGAGCAGGCTCAGGCCTAAAACCCTGGCTAGTTGAGGGTGTTTCAGCCCAGCGCCCCATGTAGCTTCGCGGGCAAATGCCGCTCTGAATGAAATAATTCATACGGACTAATAAAATTGTTCATATTTATTGTTCTATATAATATTTGAAATTGGTAATTTCCAGAATATATTTTATTATTTCGCAAGGACCATTCTTTGTGTATAATCAATAAAGCAAGTTATCATATAGTTGACTAGATTATTGAAAATAGCATATACTGAAATTATAATTTGATATTATTCATGTATTTAAAATTGGTATAAATCTCTCGTAGAAATTAAAGAAATCTAATTGGAACGGAGTTCCCAATCGCACGTTATCATTCTGATTTGTTTGCGGACTGAAAAAAAGTAACAATGAAAAACGACGGCAAAAACCAATATCTTTTGTAGTGATTTTTGAGGCATTTCCTGATCACCTAGGAAAAAACATTTTTTTTTTCAATCGATTCAGCTTAAAGTCTATTTTGAGTATATGTAAAAATATTTTGACTTTTAAAATGTTATTTAACCATTACTTAAACTCAAAAAAGATAAAGCGTTATGAACTCCGTTCCAATCGAGTGCCCATAGGTCACCTCTCTCTTGTTTTATTCTTTCAAATTCTAGATTTTTCAAATTTATACTAATTCTAATAACGAATTTTACGTTTGAATTTAAATACGTATAATGTACCATTAAATATAATACAAATTGAAGGAGTAAATATTAGAAACATTTTATAATATAAATGCACAGAATATTTTTCTTGTGCGACTGTCCTTACAGTAATTATTTAATAATATTACATTATATAAATTAATACTAACTTGATATCGTTATGGCAGCCGCGCCACAGAGTTTTCACAACAACAAGCCGCCGGCGGTTCCCAATGGGGTATTCCTCGTCGCTCAGTTCTTCGATACCATCGGTCTCGCATATCTGAAGCTGAAAACATTTCTTAATTTAAACTATCTTCTTATGGTCCTTTAGGTAATATTGTATATTAAGCATTTAAGTAAAATATTTTAATACAGTTCAACAGTTTTGACACTACGTATTATTCGGTTTGTTTTGCAGGTTCGCGTTAAATTAAGTGACAACTGATACTAATCGGCAGCGTGTTCAAAGACCATCTTAATTGTATAGATAGCTCTCAATCACAGTTACGCATATAGTGGGTAGTAACATAAGGCGTCAGACCTCTATGTCCTACACCGACAATGCAAACGATGCAGTGGGCAGGCTCATCCAAAGGACGGTGAGTGCGCCGGCTAAAGTAATTATCACCTATAATATTAAGATAGCTATAACAAAACATGGACTTTGAAACAGTAAAAAAGATTATCAACATAATAGAAGAGGAGTTTGCCGCAGATTATATGAGAGAACATTTGATAAGTATATTTTTTATTTCAATAGAAAAGTATAATTAATTGTAATATAAATATGTATATTATAAATATTAGTCAAGTGTATTGACAAAAAATTGGAAAATAACTATTGGCAAATGTGAATATAAATTTGCATTTTTATTCAACGGCACGCATAAAGTTTTCAAGGAAATAGTTCTTAAGAACGTAATATAACGAGGGAGGTAGAGTGTTTCCTTTACATTTTGCTCATGCCTACTTTGGCCTAGTTTTTGAGTTTACTGAGCGTGGAAAATCACTTCACGGTTAGGGGATTTACAAGCCTTGAGATACTGTTTGCCTTTATCTGTTTAGCATAAATATATTAATCGATAGATTTATGTGGAAATGTAGACCGAGAATATTGAAACGTTCTGGGTGATTGAAGCTTATTGGACTTTGTTTCTTATATTTGTTTATATTGAATCGCTCGAGACTCATAAATTGTAACATATTTTCGTGAAAGAATTATATGAAAATATATCGTAAAAATCGGTGTGTATTGAAGAAAATGTATATTGCTTTTCATGATGACAACTCTACGGGCTATTGAAGTGTAATGTATTTATTAGAATAGCTGTTTTAGTTAAAAGTTACAAGAGGATAAAGTCGGAAGTAATTATCTTACACAAGTTTACGCAATCAGATGTGTAAATACATACATATACATGTTTAATTTTTATCTGTCATTCGTTGATCACAGACTATTAGAGATAAATCAAAGGTAAGTTAAACAGTTAAATCTAAATGTAAGTGTAAATTATTTTAATCAACATATATTTTATTGGAGATTTATTGGAGTTCAAAAATTATATTTGTAATGAATTTGGTACGATTGACTAAATTACTTATCTGCATGCTAATCCAGAAAACCCTTTTATAAAGTGATCTATAGTATTATTATTAAAAAATCACCTTTATCGTTTTACACCTTTTTTAACGTAAAGTCCATGATCACGTTTGTCTGTTTGTCTGATCGTGATAAATACAAGTACAACGAAACGAATCTTCATAATGTTTTCACCAATGGATGATGTTAATACCTCAGAAAGATTTATATAATAATAAAGATTTGGTTACATTGGCAAAAATATTACGATGTCGAAAAAATTCGCCGAATGGAAACTTTACTGGCGTTTGCCGTGGAAACTAATTTAATTATATGAAAACAATGTATAACGTAATTATTCCCCTAAAATAGATATATTAAATGTAATTACTCTGTATGTTTATTATCGACATACAATAATGAAAAAATATTGATAGAAAATGCTTATAAGCATATATACATAATACATATACATTTAAGTTAATACATATTTAGGCCTATATACGCTAATTGCCGTGTAAAGCCTGGACTGGTTACTAGTAATTCATAAACATTTCTTACGTCGTATTTGACAACAAAATCAACTGCTATGTCAAGTTTCGTTATAATCCGCCTAAACGTTAAAGCACAAGCATCTAAACAAATGTACTTTCATTGTTATAATATAAAGAATATTTAGTTCAACAGTTTTCTGGCGATTCTTTACTTATTTAATAATTGATAAAATGATACATATAATAAATAATTCAGATAGATTACAATCGATCCAAGTTGATGTGTATTTTTCCGAAACTAGCTGACTATTATTTTTTAATGTAATAATATAATTTATCTAAAACAGTATTGTCATTTATTCTATCCAGTTTTATAATAATAGGGTCCTACTACGGGTTTGACAGCATGAAACATATTGTATCGTTGCAGTTATTAACATTTCGCTTTCCCTATTCTATTAATGATTCTAGATTTAATTTTCCCAGTTGAACGTCAAACAAATACTTAAATACAAAATGTTAATTGTTTTCGAAAGATTTTACACAGTCAAAACTAGTACAAAAATAATAAAGAAAGTAATAAGTATATATAGTTTGCATAACGTAATGTTATTTATAAGTAAAACATACAAGTTAAATATTTAATATGTATATCTAATTATATATACTATTATTATAAAACCGAAAGATCTGTATTTTTGTTTGTAACGAATAAACTCAAAAACTACTGAACCAATTTAAAAAATTCTTTCACTATTAGAATACTATATTATCCCCGAGTAACATAGGCTATAAATTAGGTAAATAATTTTCAGTTACATGTGAATGATGTCACAGGCACAGCCAGTCAAATATATATGACATAATATTTATCACACGATTCCTATTTTATTTCATTGAATTTTAGAACTTTTAACAAATGATCGAGAATAAACTAAATACTAAGATACTTAACTAAAATTAAAAGTAAACGTTTTTAAACAAGACTTTCGAGGCAACGAAAAAATATGCAGAGCCGTACACCGACCTCGACAGAGGCGGCCAGGGCGAGTGGGGATTTTGTGCGTCCAAAGCTCTGTTTTCCTTTCATCAACATTGAAATAACTTTGTGAAAATATCCACATTCTTATTAATACTTTATAATAGCAATGTCTGTAGCTGGAAATAAACAACATTCTTTTCACAATCGCTGATCTTTACGATTAAAATTATTTGTTTTTTAACCTTCTTCAATTATTATTATTTTGTAATCATGCTTAATTTTGCTCTGATATTAATAACGTCGATCTCCGATGAACTACTAACTTTTCGTTATTCTGCATTGTTTTTGTATTATATTATGATTACCATGATACGGTACCATCAATTTATCACACTTCCATAAAAAGTGTTGACTCCTAGAGCTCCTCCTACGATTTTTATATCTTTATATTAATATTATAAAGCGGAAAAGTTAGTTTGTTTTAGTAGCTTAGGAACTATCAGTCATATTAAAAAAAATCTATTTGATAGAACAATAATTGCAGAAGGCTTTAGGCTATTTAGTATTACGCTGCCACTAATAGGAGGAAAATTTAATTGAAAAAAGCTGTACAAACGGGTAAAAATTATTAGTTAATTTTTAGTTCCTCGCGAACGTTAGCGAGCTAGTTGGTAATGTGTGGCGGATATCACCGATGATCATGTATGTATTATACAATATTAAATGACTCCTAATATAAAGCTATATTTTATCCCATTTTTTAATGTAATAGCGGGCAAACTAGTTAGCGTGTCATCTGATGGTAAGTGATCACCGCCGCCCATGGACACCAGGGGAATCATAGGTGCTTAGCCGGCCTTTATAGGAGGGGCTAACTCTCAAGTGCCACTGCCGGAGCACACTTTTGGCGTCAAATTTTCAACTTGAGGGTGGTAGATAGCCAGGTGGGCATCAGAAAAAGTCCTGCCATGTCATGTTATGGTTTCCTCACGATGTTTTCCATCGCCGAAAGCTCAAGCTCATTGCAAGTGGTTGGATTCGAACTCACGTTTCATGACAGAGCCTTCCTACACACTAGACACTGAGCTATCATCGCTTCAAATCCCTTCGCTAGTACATAACTTAATTCTTCCATGCCAATAGGTAACAGTAACATAGAAGTATGAAAGCTTTAATTTTCTGTGTTTCATAATTTCCTTTTGTTAAATAAAGAGAGTCGTCTTATTTTAAAGCAGCTTTTGTCAAACATGATACTGTTACGTCTTTTGATATTCCTTTGGGTACTTAATTTTAAAAATTATGTTGCGGTAAAAGAAATTCATCAATTCTTATTACGGACGCGATAATAATTAGGTTAAAACTTATAATAAAATAAATTCATTTAGGTTGCTTCTGTCTCAAAGCAAGTAGAATAGGTGTGAAATTGTGAGCCTCGAATTTACAGACGTAAAAGTCTTTGTTCCGACTGTATAATTGAAAAGAAGGAAATTTGATTTCATCTCTTTTGAAAATTGACCCTTAAGCCTTTGAAATAAGATATGGGGGTATGTTTTAGAGGTTAGTATTTTTTTACGTTATATAAATTGGTACTTAGCGTTGATGGTACTTATTATTCACTGTTATTACTAAAATATAATGCATTTTGAAAAGAAATAATAAAGTTTAAAAATATTATAATGTCTTAGTATGGTCTTGTAATTAAATAATACTTTGTAAATTGTAAGGAATAAACGCTACCTCTCTAATAAGGAGTGCTGTGAAAGTGAGTTCAGTAAAACGGGAACGAGTGGTGGATAGAAAAGGGTATGAGTCAGATTGCATTTTCTAACAACGGTCAGTAATCAATTTTTATGAGTATTTCTGTGATCGTACGTTCTTCGAAAAATTCTTTCGTTTACAGATAGCATTCGACTTAATTTCTTTTAGTAACAGGAAACATTGGATCCGAGTTAGTATTTATTATTTCATAAATAAATACTGTTATTGTAATTATGTTTTTTCATGGCCTGTAGGTACGTAAGTTAAGTTAGTTATGGGATCTTTTTTTAATATGTATCAAATTCTTAGGCACCAGAGATTTCAATTAGCTTAATTGAAAATTTACTTGTGATAAATTAATATCAATATTTACCCAATAATTAACATTTATAAGTAATAAACCTAAAAGATACTAAACTGTATTGCGATCTATAATAAATTTATATCACTACTATTTAGTTAATTGTAGATATTTCGCCAACATACTAAATTCTCGACCGCTAAGTTGAATTAGTCAGTGCCTGTTATCAACTGGACACCTTAATACACAATCTAGAAATGCAAGTACAGCTGCTTCATGTACTAGAAATTATGATAATGGCACTTCCATAGTTTCAGTTGTAACAGATGTTCCTAATTCTTGATATCTTGCTAGTAATTATATATTATAAAAAGAAAAATTCAATGTAGCTTACTGTAATCACATGATTAAACACAATCTTTTTTAAGGTAGCTCAGCAAAGAGACGGCACTGTACTTGATGTTAAGCACAGTACAATACAAACACATTGTGAACGTCGATGGAAAGACAATCCATCGCCAATCGCTCCTGTCATGCTGGCCTGCTAATTTCAATCTACTTAATTTTTATTATTTATTTTCAAATTATTCACACCGTTTTGAACAGAAAGCGGACATGTTAATTTCATGAACAATTCCCGTCGAGCGTTTAATTCACGACATAACGTTGAATTGCTTCAGCAGGTTTGTCAAATCAAAGCCAATGGACAGTTGACCCGAGTAATTGCACAAATCACTTCTATCAACCGAATAAACATGTCACAGCGTTAATTCGATTCACAAGTTCGTCGACTTGGGGCCATATATGCGTTAAGATTAATCAGAATGGCCCATATAGACTAATTATAATATATTTTAGGTTGACCAGAAAGGTCAGAAGCTCTAATGCGATAAATACATTTGTATACTAATAAATAAGAAGTTTAAATAAGTACCTATAAATAATAGGTTTCGACTGGGTGGTACAATGGTGATGAACCTCTTGTAGTTAATATCTTTTGGGTTGGTTACGATTGGGGATCAGGCAGCGTATATCAAGATACTGAGAGGTTTCTAATCATAATAATACTGTCAATTTCCGATGAACTAGTAATTTATCCTTAAACTCCATTGTTTTTAAACTACGCATATCATATAAAGGTGTGGCTTACAATATGAAATATTCATGTAAAAATTTGTACGTAAAAAGAAAACGATCGAGATTCCTGTCGGTTCCTATCAATGACTGAGTTGGTTTCAGAACCGTTGGTGATTTTGATGTTCATAAACGCCTTCTCAAGGTCTAAATTGAATAAAGTATTTTGATTTGATTTGACGTACCATATTATGTACCTACTGTGCGGTCACTTTATCAAATATCATAAAAAAAAAAATTACACAACAGATTTATATACGTCTCCGATGACCATTGCCTACATTATACATGCTGTGCTTGCTACTTCGTTCGCGTGAAGTTATAAATTATTTAATAATTTTGCCCATTTAGAAACTTTTTCAATACAGATTTGCTTCTATGGTGGTAACGTGATATTAAGTAGCCTAAAGCCATCCTCATTGATTACTCTATCACATACAAAAATATTTTTTGAAATCTGACTGGTAGTTTCTAAGATTAGCACGTTGAAATAAACAAGGAAACTTTTTCGCTTTAAAATATATAGATATTGATTGATTTGACACTACGACATCTTTTTATTCATTTTTTTTGCATCTATTATTTACATAATTTGTCCTATGGTAATATATTACATTCGTAAGAAACCTTCAAAGCTCTATATCACGCGATGATCTTTTTGTTAATAAAGTCTTTAAATATGCCACAACCTCTTTTTATATTACGTAACTCTTAGATACTTGTTTAAAAAAACTGTGAAGACCAATTTTTTTATCTTAATTAAAACCGGTGTTTACTTTAACTGTTTAAAGACATTAATCTACTGTGGAAAGTTATAGACTGAAGGTAATATACATCATCGTGTTTTATCTCTAGTTACCACTTGCCAACTTTTACAGAGGCTTCTGTTAGCAAGTTTATTAGGTTAGTTAAAGCGTATCTCCGCTTTTATCAGTTGGCACTGATTCGGTTTTCGATGTATTTTTCAACACTTATAGCAAAAAAGATAAATATCTTAAGAAGTAAATCAATTATAATTGAACGCATATAACGCCCTATACCTATTCCGTTGTACAGTTATACAGTTTTATTATTAATTTTAATAGCTACGTGTTAGATTTGTTAACAAAATATAAATCTGTTTATAATTAATTTAAAACATAAATGGTTGTTAATTAATTCCTAAACCAAATAGAAATTAGGACCGCTCTAAGCGCGGCTATGAATAATTAAGGCGCTAATACATCAAATTACGTGACATTTAAACCGTTCCAAAGGCGGGTCTCCATTATGAATTTAATGGTAAGCCGGTTGAAATAAAACAGTGACAGTAGTCAGGTGGTTGCATATGCATACATTGTAGTATTCATTGTTCGCATGTAATTGAAACTAATAAATCAAACTCATGTATAGATACATACTCATAGGTCTAAGGTAATATTATCGAGTTCAAGAGATTATGTTTTCTTTTGTTTTTTTTATAGGTAATTAATCTCTGATACTAGATTAAAAAATATATTTTTACGTTTTATAGTTTATTATATCATCCTACGCCTCTTAGAAGCAGAGCAATTATTAAATAAAACATAGGTTACAAACTACACCAAGTATGAACTACGTAATAAAACGGTGCAGAATATAGTTGGCTCAGATAAAAAAAATCTGTAAGAGTCCGCTGTACAATAAAAAAAAAACAGTTATAACTTTAGGACACAGTTCATGAGAGAAAATAGTTTTACATTAAAACACATAAAAAAATTACCGTAGCGTGATTGAATTTAAATAACGTATTTCTTATAACTTCATTATATTTATTAGCTAATTGGTATCCGTGACTTCGTTTTCGTTTTTCACTTCTGTCGCGAGTGATCATATACCCCGTTTTATTGAGTGTCTACGATGTGACAGGAATAAGGAAGGACGGATGTGCTAAATGACGTTGTAGTCGGTCATATAGCTTTGAAGATTTGGTGATGATAGAGTATATCTCTTATTTATACTAATATTATAAAGTGAAAAAGTTTGTTTGTTTGAAAGTGCTAATATTATGAACCACCAGTTGGAATTCAAAAAATATTTTTGTATTTGATAGAGAAACCATTGTGGAAGAAAACCAGTAGGAGCAAAGTTGTATTACAGAAGTTACATAAACGGGCAACAATTATTTAAAAAAAATAGTTCCACTCGAACGAAGGCAACGTCGTAAATGGTTTTAATCAAGTTAGTTTTTGGATTCCATTATCCCTTTGTAATTTATTCTGATTTGTTTTTGTTCCAATTAATGTCTATAGATATCATGACTGGTTACTACTTCGTGTTGGCATTGTAGTGCTCCTACAGGAATATTTGCTTCAAGATATATTTGATTTCTTTTGGATCCGGAGAGAACTATCTAAGTATTTATTTCAAACATACCTTCAATCCATGTATGTGTATATATATAGGAAAAGGATACCGGGAAATGTGAATGTGTTACTCTTCAAAATTGCCTAGATAGTTCCTTATTTAAACACCGAACGAGGTTCCATCGCTTTGTTATTTATTCTATCGGTTTCACTCTAAAGCGATATTGTTATAAAGTTTTCAGCTTTTAAAGTGAATAATATTTAGCATCCGGTATTTTATATTCGCTTTTAGATAAAAAAGTGATATAAATTTAGCATTTTTTTATTTATTTAAATAGTTAAGGTTTAGTGTTATGGCCACAATCTCATCGAATGTTAAGTAACGATGTGGCCTAAGATAGCGGACATGCTAAACCTAGAGGAACAACCCTATAGGTATTTGGCGGCAGATTTTTAACTTGAGGGTGGTAGCTAGCCCGGCGGGCATTAGAAAAAGTCACAATGCTATGGTTTCATCATGTTTTTGCCTACACCGAAAGCACAAGCTCATTGTAGGTGGAATCAACATTGCGTCCCTTGAAGCGGCGTCCGTACACACTACTAACTGGGCGATTATCGCAATGCAAATTTTAGAGCCGATTTCATAATATTTCATTTATAGTTGATTAACATAGAACGCTATACCGGTTATTCGACTATTTTAGACCTTTTGTATAGTGAAGGACTTGTGAGAAGTGAGAACTAAGTGAGAAGAAATCTCTTTTTTTCTCTTTCTGCGCGTATCTTCTCTCAGCCCAGCTGGAGAGAGACAGACGAGAAACTCGACCAGTAGTCAATTATTTATATTTATACTGCCTTATCCATACCACTATTAAAATAAGTTAAGATAGATGAATGTATTTATATATTATTTCTGTAATTATATATCTGACTCTAGAAGACTTGTTCAATAATATATAGCTTTATTATTCCTGAACGATATACATTTTACGTCTATTAAATCTTAATATCTGAGGTAAAAGCCTTGTTCGGTGTAAAAGGAAAAAAAGTTCAACTAGGAAAATAAAATATTATCGGAATACGTTACATTCAGTTTGGTATTGTAGATTGCGAGAAATCAGTGCAATACATTAAATTATATGAATCATAATTGTTTTCTATTAAATTAAATAAAACAACGGTAAAGTCAGAGCAAAAGTGCACGTTTGTACACAATGAGTGTGATAATTAATACCGCTGTTGTGTGAATACAAACGTATTGTTATGAACGTGGCTACGTTAACAATATGATCAGGAATGTCTAGTACAATAGACGGCAGTTGGAATACGGTTCGCCGCGGGCGCCCGGCAAATCGTTGAACAAATAGTAGCACGGAGCTATGTTGTATTTTCATTAAAACGTACAAACATGGAACCACCTGTATAATACCGACATACGTGCTTCTGAACTGCGGGCTCGTATTTGTATATACAGTGTTAAAATTTTATAACGAAATTCTTTGAACACTGTAATTTCTGCTCTGTACAAAGTACTAGCTATGCCCGCGACTTCGTTCTCGTGGTACTAAAAATTGTTAATAACAAATACAATTGAAGGTAGACACAGTAACATAAACTTTTCTGGACAACCTACACCTCAGTCCGCCCCGTGACCACGAAGGCTGAAAAGCTTTCGAAACGTCGGGATCAAAATTTAATAAATAACCGCGATAAAATCCGTTTAAATTAGTTTTATTTCAATAAATATATTCTGTTAATTTTGACTTTTGTTTTTTTATTTATGCTATTGTTTACTATTGAATCGACTTTTCGGATATTCATTGAGGTAGAAGTCTCTTCAAAATGATTTAGCAGTGCAGTCGTTAAGTATGGTTAACAATAATTATTTGTCAGTTTCTCTATTTTTAATTTGCTTCGGATAAATTTTTGTTTTAAAATCAATAATTTCTTTATCTGTAAATATTAGAACAATCGATAGTAACAATCGTAATTCTTAATATTATTATAAATGCGAAAGTAAGTTAGTTTGTTTCTTACGCTTCCACACCTGGACTGCTCAATCGATTACGATGAATTTCGGTATGGAAATAGATGAGATGGTGACGTGAGATGGTGGAGATAATAGATGACGGTGGAGTCGTTGATTGGCTACTTTTTTTCGTAAAAAACTTATAGGAAGTGAGATAAAAAGAAGAATAAACTTTGAACGATCCTTTATATTACGTCATCCGATATTAACGGGATCGGAACCGCAGGTAAAAGCTAGTTATATCAATAAACGTTAATTGATCTCTAAATATTAATATACTGAAAATTCTAGAAAGAATTAATGGAAGTTAAGATAAAATAACGAAGCCGCATTAATATCTACTTTGTAGGGAGTTTTCATTGTAAGGAAATAGTTGATAAAAAGCTCACACTGTATTTAAACGTATGAGAATTTAAGCAATTTTCTGTTATGTATTGAAAGTAGATAATTGTTAATCGTTTTATTTATTATACATCTTTTATATATTATAGGTTTTTAGCGTTATGACCGCAATCTCACCCGATGTTAAGTAACGATGTGGCCCAAAATAGTGTTAATGCTAAGCCTAGTGGAGGGACTGGTTCTCAAGTCCAACTTCCAGAACACACATATAGGTGTTCAGGAGCAGATAATCAACCTAAGGGTGGTATCTGGCCAGGTGGGCATTAGAAAAAGCCCCACCACCATGCACATATATGTAAAACAAAATTCCGGTAAATTTTGAGTTATATTACACATATCCGAGGATCATACTTAGAATGACACTAACATTCGCAACTTGCTGTCGGTAGTTTGACATGTGAGCCAATTAAAAGTAGTATGGTTACGAGTTTCTCACTAACTCTTCCTAACGGCGCGGATATTTTCCGACCTGGTGTAGAGACGTATGATTGTAATACCTAGGACTTAGTTGAAGTTTATTTTGAATTTTCACATTCTTTGACGTATCTTCAAATTCTATAACGAGCGATACCAAAGCGTAGTAAGAGGAAAGTCTATATCTAGCTTTATTTATATTATTAAGTGAAGAAGTTTGTTTGTCTGGATGCGCTAATCTTAAGCCAGCCAGATTTCAAAGCTTTATGCTATTTAACATTACGCTTCCACCAATATAAAAACAAATAAAGAAGAGAGAAAGAAAGAAAAATATATTCGACATACATACATATATACAGCACTTGATGATAATATTATCTTATAAAACAACAAAGTTGAATAAGTGTTACATTGGGTCGAAAAGAACCTGTCTCAGCATGAGGGTGCAGACCTACAATCAGAAGCACTATAGTGCTTATATTCAGACAGGACCTTGTGGTACGTACTCCCTCACGGCAGACTATCACATATTGATAATTACATTTATAACAATACGTGCTATAATAAATATGCTCTATACAAATATAATACAATAAATATCACGTTTAAAATAACGTGCTCTTTGTAATAGAAGGTTGAATAGTTGACAGTTGACTACAATCATTATATGATAATAATATGAGGAAAGCTGTATTGAAAAAAGTTAAACAAAACGGGGGAAAACAATTAAATATTTTTTAGTTCCACGCTAAAGAAGTCGCGGGCTCAGGTACTAATATACGCATAATTCCCAAATCACTAGAATTGAAATTCAGAGCATGTTTTATTCAAGCTGAACGTGCTACCAACTTAGGTCATACTGCCTGGATAGACTGTCATTTTTAAAATATAAAAAGTAATTTTTAAGCTTAAAATTCAATGAGCGTTTTAATTAACAGGAAAAGTTACTTTCATTAACTATTACACTTAACATTAACTTAACAGTCATCCGTATATCAGGTAATGCCCAAAATAATTTGATTAAAGTAATCAAATTTGATTTTGATTAGATTGGAATAGTAAAACCATTCTGTAGTTTAATATCATTCGACTAAAACCTGCAAGATATTTTAATAAGTATCTTAATAATTTAATCTGTTTTATTTACTAAACAAAATGTGTTGTAAGTAGACTTAAAGTAAACTTGATCGGTGTAAACTTTTCGCATATTGTTTGAAAATAATACCTAACAATAACAACCTTCAAGTTTACTGGTATTGTTCACAATTAAATGATTATAAAGTGGTTTCAGACGTCTTTATTAAACTGTACTAATTTACTTCTTAAACTTAAACAATACGATTTATGTTACTATGAAATTGAAATAGAATGTGTTGTTATATGACACATTATTTATATTATATGTTTAATATTGTAATTACTTATTTTATGGAAAGTTTTATGCTGACTAAATAAGTAACAAAGGAACACTCTAGAATATTTAAGTTAAGATAATGTTATCTATAATAATATTATAAAGCGGAGAGGTTATTTGTTTGTTTGAACGCCCTTATCTCGGGAGCCACGAGTCGGATTTCAAAAACTATTTTTGTATTTTATAGAACAATCACTGAGAAAAGCTTCAGGCTATTTAGTACCACGCTACCATCAATAGGAGCAATCAAATCAGGATAAATATCTTATTTTCAAATATAGCTAAACTCGTTATACCTACTAGCTTCGCTTCGCTTGCATTGAAATCATTAAATAAGTTTTTTTATTTTTCGTTAAAAAATTTTTTTTTCATAAATGTATCCTATGTTACTTCTAATAATTCTAAAAATATATGTACATAGTTTCATGATGATCGGTTAAGTAGTTTGCGCGTGAAAGCGCAATAAACAAAGTTACATTCACATTTATAATATGAGTAGGGATATAAAAAATATGGTGTTGGGAATTGAAATGTTTATATAAAAATGTATATTAAAATACTCCTTTGAGGGTGTCTATCAGAAGGTAGCGTGTACAAATCACGTCGCGTTCATTAATTGAGGGTGTTGTAGCCCTCTAATAAAGTTTATAAATAAATACTACATACAAATAAAATAAAACACGTCATTTTGGTACAATCAAGAAAAGCTTCATTCTATTTATTTTTCTGTATTACTCTTAGACATATAGAATGGTTACTATCAAAAAGGTTGACCGCAACAACTTTATTAAATAGATAACAAAGTGACGTAATCTATGAAAAAGAAACAGTCACTCTGACAACAAACTTGAGGAAAATGTGAGAAATGTAATCGTAGAAGAAAAAGCGCATTAATAAAAATGGATGATTTTATACGGAATATAAAAAACAAACTTTCTGTGAATAATATTATCAATGACGTCATGAGTAATAGCAGTAAGTAGCTATTATTGGTATATTTATACATATACATATAAATATAGTCCTGTCATAATCGGTCCTGCCGTTTCAGAGATTGGTCGGAAAAAACAGACAGGCAGTCGGACAAATAATTTAAATATTATTTTATATAATTACCGTATATATCTTCATATGTATTTAGTAAAAAGCTGTTATTTTACGATTACAAACAGACACTTCAATTTAATTAATTACATACATAGTGTGTACCCAGGATCATGTGTAATGCTACGGAAAATGTTTTTCTTTTTTTTGCCAGGGTTAGCGGATCTACATCGTTTAGGAAGTAGGAACGCAAAAAGAACTAACATAAAAAGAAACATTAATTAAAAAAACAATTAATTTATATTGTTTTAGATGACTTTACAAGAGATTTCATATAGTTAAAGAAAGTTATCCGTTTACAGCAAAAGATATCGATGACTCAACCGTAAAGAAAGACAATCGTACGACAGGAAACATTGAGGACACGGATGTGACTGAACAAACTAAAACCAATGCCGATTTAAGAAGCCGATCCAGTAAAACTATTAATACGACTAAATCAAGAATTAATGTTCTGCAGAAAAAATCAGCTATCACTAAATCAACCGACGAAGATGATCCATACTTAAAGAATGATAATACGCTTGCATTTTTGGAATAATAGATAAATAAATTGAATCTTTAGAAATAATCCTATATATAAAATTCTCGTGTCACAATGTTAGTTGACTCCTCTGAAACGGTTTGACCGATTTTTATGAAATACTATATGTATATTCGTTAGGTCTGAGAATCGATTGTAATCTATTTTTCATACCTCTAAGTGATAAGCGTGGTCCACCACTATGGAGGACAAACATACATTTTTTGAAATTTTTAAAATTTCAATTTTTTATTATGTGGCATTAATAATAGATACAACCCTACATTTTCACCCTCCTACTCTCATCCTCTCATGTTTTAATACAACCAAAGTATTCACCAGAAATCATTTATAAGACAGTACAACGTTTGTCGGGTCAACTAGTACAATACTTACAAATCCTTATTACTCTTATTAAAATATCTATATATTAATAGGTGAAGCATAAACTTTAAACCCCTTTTTACGAAAATTGCGAGAACGGCGGAGTATGAAATTTTGCACACTAATAGTATATATAGAGGAGTGCAGAATGCTAATATGTTTTTTTCAATTATCCATAAAAAATTAAAGTCGAATTTCAAACACTAGTTGTTATAAATGCGAAAGTGAGTTGTTTGTTTGCTATGCTTTCATGCTTAAACCACTGTATCGATTGTGATTAATTTTAGTATTGAGATAGATAGTACCTTGAAGAATCTATGTTTTTCGCGAAGAACTTATAAGGGACTAAGGTAAAAAGGGCGATAAAATTTGTATAGAACTATTTATTGGATCCTCCGATTTCATTGAAACTTTTAAGTATTGTTTATAATTAACAAAAAATATGCATGCTTGTTGTTCAAATAGACCTAAAAGAAGTGGAATGAGGTTGTAATGGTAATATAGAATAATCGTATTTATAAAGCTAAAATTAAGGAGGTAGGCATTTGGTAGATAGTAGACATTAGCTAAGAAAGGAATTTTGAAAATTCATATCTACCTGTACTGACAAACATTCAGAAATAAACAAATTAATAGCTTCAAGACTTATGACTTCTGTATCAGTCTATAAGCAGAATGTGTTGATAAAATCAACATTAAGGCAAGTAAAGCTACGGGTAAAAGCTAGTGGATAATATTAGGGAAATTATAAATATAGGTAAACATAGTTGTAAGGGTTGACTGATGTAATGCATTTTTTTTTAAATTTAATACAGACCTTACTTGACTTATAACATATGATTGTAGAACGGCGTGTTGTCGAATATCACGGCAAAGTTTTATCAGAGTCGGGTCAGTTGTTTAGGAATACACAGAGAAAATTAAATAAACATTCATTGATATTCATATAACTGTAAAACAGTTATTGAAATCGTAACCGCTACATGCTGTATTGAGACCAGAATTCTTTATAATAGTAAAAGTAAAATTATCTATACCAACTAACAACTATAACAATCTAACCAAAATCTATACATAAAACATAATAATATCCTTACTTGATTACAATCGAAATGCCCGGTCTAATTTACTAAAGATACTTATGTGAAGTTTGACGACGTTAGAGGCAAAAATGAATATTTATATGTCAAGTATAGTTGAAAAAAGGAATAGTTAAAATTCAAGCCCTAATGGTTAAAAGGGTGTGTGAGGAATACTATTGGCCAGATCTATTTAAATAGATTTTTCAATATTCCGATACAGTTATTTGCGTATGTATGAAACCCGATTATTTACATCAATTTGTACTTTATGATTTTTTAAGATTTGAGATGTTCATCTCTTATATATTCTTGATAAATAAAAATATTAATAGAAATCTATATTCAATTTAAGTTTTCATACGGTACAACATAGTACACTGAAAAGGCGAATTTTTAAACCTGTGATGATTTGGAATCCATTCCTATCGTCAAAAAAGCTAGTGAGAATCTAGACTCTTCCGAATAAAAGGTTAAGGAGCTTAAGAAGGGGTCTTAAAGTAATGTCTGTTGGCTTTGTGAAGCACGTTTCAGTGCTGCATCGATTGATGTGGCTTTGAAACCACACTGAGCGTGAGCTAAGCAACTATCGTTGTGTTCCAACAATTACACTTCATACAAGTTCCTGTTTTAGGTTTAACATGCTACAATTTTAGTATTGTTTTTAGTAGAATAAAAAAAATGTTTTATTTAGATATTTTTTTAATTGTCTTATGAGAAATTCGTTTACTTAACTTGGCATAAGGTAACAAATCTTTATAATAAAGCTTTTTTTATATATCTCTATCCTTCTGCTATATAATGTGAGCAGTGGGAAAATGATTTAGAAGTGATGATAGTTCAGTGGTAGTGTGTACCGAATCCGCGTCAAGGGATGTGAATTCGATGAACTTGAACTTTTGGTAAAGGAAAACATCGTGAGGAAACCATAGCATGGTGGTAGAGCTATTTCGAATGCCCATCTGGCTATCTTCATCTGGCCAGATTGAGAATAACGCTAACCTTTATATGAAAACAATACTTACAGTGCCGTGTGGGCCCTCGCCTAGGAAGGTGACTGGTCGCATGCGCCCCCGCGGGAAATCCAGCAGGGGCGCCACCCCGTTTGGGGGCTCGGCTTCTGGTAGTTTGATGGACGTAAAAAGTCCAGGTGCTGGGCGCTCTCGCCTGTAGGCTCGTTCCTCCGGGTACGTCTGTTAAGGAAGATAATGCTCGAATATTTATCCTTGAATGTCTGTTATGTCATAACAGACGTTATGACATAACAGATATTAGATTATACGTTCTTACTATATACTATCCTTACTATAATATTATAAATGCAAAAGTGAGTTGGTTTGTTTGTCCGTTACGCTTTCACGCCTAATCCGCTGAATCGATTATGATGAATTTCGATATAGAATCACATCAAAATCAAAATCAATTCTAGATAGCTTACTAATACTTAGCTATTTACTTTTTCTCGCGAAAACTTTATTAGAAGTGGCATAAAGGGAGAGATAAACTTTGCATGTAACTTTTTATTTCATCATCTGATTTATTTGACAAAATCAATATGAACGCAAGCGAATCTGCACATAAAATTTAGTTTGTATATAAATAGAAATAAAACAAAAAAAAATGACCCTTGAGGGTTAATTATAAAGTTAATTAAGTATTTGCTTATATAGAGATTATCTGACTGTAATAATGGTGATAAAAAGTATTGGATTTTAACATTCGCGTTTAAATTATTTGAATATATTTGATAACATCGAGTTTCAAGTCCGAGGTGCAGATTAGAATAATAGCAACAATGACAGAGATAGCTCATAGATCGAACTAACAATGCTATATCGTCCATTAAAACGTACAATGACTATTCATAATACTGTTTTAAATGTTATATATAGTATAACTTTTTGAGGCAATTTTAACAAAAAAAATCTAGAATAAGCATAAGAGCATTATTAATTATGTAAAATTATAATGTGGAGTATTTGAAATGTTCACTTTTATATTTTGAAAACAATCTAATTACCATACTCCTTAGTCTTTATCTTATGACTCGTTTATATTTGAATAAAAAATAATAACTTTTGTCATGATTGACAGTATATACATTACATTAAATTAAATTACATTACATTACATTACATTACATTACATTTTGTATGTGGTTAAGAAGTGAAATTAAAATTAGTATTTCAGAAATCGTTGCAACGATTCAGATGAAATTTTGCATTTAGGTAATGGTTTATATTCCAAGTTTACGTGGAGAGATGTTTACTGTACACTCAGCCATCTTTGAAAACCAAGATGTTAATATTAAGATTAAAGGGGTCACTTAGTTTTAAGTTAATTAGAGTTTTTAAAAAATCCAAAGAAGCAGTACTATTTTTAAAGTTTTTTAGTTGTGGATCCCGAGGTCCATGCCCGTGGTACTGTTATTGCAGTATAAAAATATCTCAGTATGTTTATGTAACAAATTTTGGGTATTCTTGCAGATGATTAGGTATGTATCATTTTATCGGTACTATTTCAGTAATTTTATATATTCCTATATATTAAATATAAATAAGGTTTTTTAAATGTGAATAAAGAACTATTAAAAAAAAAATCTTTTCTGCATTGGTATCATATATCTCTATCATGTATCTAGGTGGGGTTTTACAATTTTATTTTTATTTTACCTTATAAGTTATCAAAATAACGCATTTTAAGATAGAACGTTTAAATTTTTAAAATAATAAATTGCATCTGACGCTTCAGAAATGTCAGGAAAAAGGATAGGAAGTTTTGAATGTATCGATATATGTGATGCGATATTCGAAGCGATGATGGCCTAGTTGGTAGTGTGTACGGACACCGCGTCAATGGACGTGAAAATCTGTCGCCAAATACCTATACTGTGTTTCGGCAGTTGTACTTAAGACTCAGTCCCTGCACTAGGCTTAGCGTGTCCACCATCTTAGGCCACATCGTCACTTAACATCAGGTGAGATTGTAGCAATAATGCTAAACCTATAAAGTACCTATACAAAAAATATGTCAATATTTTTACCACACACAAGCATATTAGGAGATGAAATATTTTCTAGTTAACCCGTAGGTGTTTATTTCGCACCTTTTGTCCGATATTATATTTTATATGTGAGCTAATAAATAACAAAGGTTTTCGCCTTAATTGCTATTCCCCCACCCAAGATTGCGTTCGTATAATTTACACTGCTCTATGAATTATTGTAGATGTGTATGTTATCGCACGTGGACTCTTGTAATTACTATCGTATACCATTGCTAATGGATACCAATATAATAATAGTCTAATCATGTAAAATAACAATAATACACTACCATACTTTGACCATAAATAGCTGTTTTCTCTCCATTTAACGAGAACTCTGAATAACTAGCAGTCTCTATGTGTCGCTGTATAGATTTTACACTATTGTGTTAACCACATGTTTACATAAACTTTAATCTATATCTATATTAATATTATAAAGCTTATATTATAAAGTTTGTTTGTTCGTTTTTTTGTTTAAACGCGCTAACCTTAGGAACTACCAGTGGGATTTCAAAAATTATTTTGTATTTGATAGAGCTATCATTGAAGAAAGATTTAAGCTATTTAACATCATGTTACCACCAATAGGAGCAAAGCTGTATTAAAAAAAGTTACAAAAACGGGCAAAAATTATAATTTTTAGTTACACGCGAACGAAGTCACAGGCACAGCTAGTATATACTTCTAAGCGAAATACCACTGACTGATTCGTCACAATATCTCCAAAAGTACTAGACATATTCACGTAAAATTTGTATGTATTTTTGTCCTATATATTTTAGCAAAATATGAAAGTCACGCATAGTATATTAATCACGCAAATACGGACGAATGAATTTGCATGAAACTTGACACACAGATTTAGCTGGTTTAACAAATTGGATATATTTTATTGATTTCTTGATTCTTTGTATTTGTTCTTAATTTTAATATCAACGCGGATGAAATCGCAAACAACGATGAGTAAATAATAAATTTTAAAAATGAATTTACTATTAAATTTACTCTTTCTTTCGCCTTCAAATCTGATTAATAGGAAATATGTTTTTTTATAGGTAAGGTTTAGCGTTATGACCACAAATTCACCTGATGGTAAGTGACGATGTATCCCAAAATGGCGGGCCTGACTAAGCCTAGTGGAGGGACTAGAACTCAAGTGCAACTGCCGGATCAAATCTATACGTATTTGGCGGCAGATTTTAAACTTGAGGGTGGTAGCTAGCCAGACGGGTATTAAAAGAAGCCTAAATGTTATGTAATGGTTTCGTCACGATGTTTTCTTCCACCGAAAGCTCAAGCCCATTTTAAGTGGAGTCGAACTCACGTTCCTTGACCCGGCGTCAATACATATTGCTAACTGAGCTATCATCGCTTCAAATATGTATTACCAACAGCATCAATAAATAACACGTGTGTATGTAAATAAAATTGAATTAACAAAAATGGCTGCTTGCTAAATAACCAGGTAAATTCTGCAAACTTTAATTATATTTATTACCTACAAGTTAGTTGGAAATATTATTCTGTAAACATTTATCATCCACAAACGGTTGTAACAGTAATCCTTAATGAGTAAAATCCCGGCATACTTCGTTTACTGTTATTTTATTAATATTAGAAGCCCCGCTACTCGTTCTTCCATTCTAAAGCTGCAGTGTTATTACATATTTAGTTTTAGAAAATATAAATTGATCGCCATTTTATGTTCTTTTATTAAATTGTAAAAGAACACGTAGAATGATAGACATAATTTAGTAAATGCTAACTGGACTGAAAGTACTTTTTCTGTCTGTTCCAGTAGTGCCACCATACAACAAATCCACCATATCACCACTTATTATATCCAGGTACTACTGCGTAAATAGTAAGTAGTAATAGTAGGCAAAACAAATTTATAAAATTTAATTAAAATCTCTTGAGCAGTTTTAATTTAAGCGCGGCGGAACATCGTGACACGGGATATTTATATATAGTGACTAGAAAATTCTAAGGGTTCATTTTCCCTGGTCATTAATTCGATTGTATACGTTACAAATGAAATTAATGTATCTATCTATAGCATACGGGCATTCCCCGCACACGGCCTAATCAACCAATGAAATTCATCGATTGGTGTAAAGCAAGCTTGGTGCGCTACTCGGTTGATTCTATTACTCGTCTATAAAGTCTACTTAGTCCCACTCTTTCAAAAGAAATGCGCGGTGAAGAATATCCATCAAACCTTAAGCGGGCCCTATCGCCTAACGAAAACGGTTATCGCATGCGGCCCCTATGGCATGCGTGAACAGAAATCTCCCACAGCCCGAATACGGGCTGTAACGACCAATGAAAATGAGCTCTTAGGAACGAAGTGTAGAGATATCATAATGTACCTACATATTTATCACGCATAAGTCATAAAGATTCCTTATTTAACATATACAATTTTTATTTATGACGAAATACAATAAGCTGGCGTTTATGTGGAGCGATCCATTATTTAACTCAGCTGGAGTGTCACACCCCTATTAATGGGGGGTGAGTTGAGTGGTACGGAACACGTGACATATTCTCGTATCACTCGGGGGTACTTATGGTACGTAGTGTTGTGGGCACAGGTTGTCGCGTGCTGCAAAAATTATAAAGTAACTGCCGAACGTGTAGCAAAATAATTTATCAGTTCAAAGTTATCATAATCTGAGCCATATCAGGAAAAATATTGGAAGCACCAAAAAAATCTAGAACGTTTTTTTTTATATTGTAATCTTTTAAAAATGTATCCTTGTAAATTAAAAGCAGTTCTTTTATAGCCACTCCTTTAATCGAATAATTCGATACTAAGTCAATAATTTTTCATAAGAATATCATAAATACCAGTTAATTAGGAATGAAAAAATTCTCCTGGAGAAATTACAAATTCTCCCTTACGATGTTTTTTCCTGAAAAGGCTTGATATAATTTGCGGATTCAGAAGGCAGGATTTGGCTTACCGTAGACTTTATAGCAAAAATAAAATAAAAACTTAGTACTGGCAGTCTGTAATATGTTAATTATATTTTTATGTGTAAAATGGAAAACAGAAAAATAACTGGAAGTCAATAATAGCGCTACCTTAGATTTATAAAAAGGTACCGTTAAATACAAAAAATAATTCAGAGTACACTTGTAAAAATAGATTATATTAGACTTTTATACCTAAATATTTTAAAGGGCTGTCATGTATAAACTATGTACTACTTATGATACATTTATTGCAACTTTAACTTATAAATAAATAATGTAATAATCTGTAACACATTTGAAAATTTGTATAAATTATTGTAATAAAATTGAAACTAAAATTAAAACTTTTTAATAAAATTGCCTTTGTAATTGTCACAAAAATCGGAATCTATGGAAAATTGTTCAATTGTAAGTTATATTTTTACTTAAAAGTAATTTAAAGTGGAGCCTACATGAGATTTGTAAAGTCTATATAAATGTCTAGTACATTTTTTAAACCATATAATATTAAAAAGGATGAAAACTAAAGTAACGAAAGAAGTTTGTAGAGTAGCAACCAGTGAAGTTCCTAAGTAATAACAACTATGTATTTTCCCTTGAATATTTTATGAACATTCTACAGGTAGTTGAAATAAATGAAAGTTTATATGAAACTATGCTTTCAGCTTCAATATTTATCCTCGGGGAGATTTACACCAGATGATTTTAAAAGTCTTCGTATAGTGAATGATTATAAAACCAAACATTAGATTTTTAGTCGTTCAGATTTGTTCAGTTCTCGCTTAATTTTACTAAGTATTCACTTGTTATCATTTATATTAACAAATTATTTGTGTATTCTATGCATATATAAGCCAAATATCACTCGTTACATTATCTCCGAAACTGTATCAGACCTATATACTTGAAATTTAGATATTTCTTTGACAACGTAAACGGCGGGGGCATCAGAGATCTATGAAAGTATTAAAAATATTTTATATATTAGACCAAATATTTTCACTCACTAGTTGTGACTGTGACATCGTTCGTTTGGGCTTGAATTATGTTTCGTATAATTGAAAACAACTTCATGGATATGGTATTATTATGCCAGGATATTACCATTATCATTAATTATCTATTTACCCACTGAAACTTTATTGACGATTATTATGAAATATTAATATATATTTTTATTTTATAGGGCAAAATGTAACTTGTGTTGTTACTTGTTAGTAACCAAATACCAAATTTCATTAAAAAAATAGCTAGTAGTTTCAGATTGATACAAGTACAAAATAATATTCATGTAAACGGATAG
This sequence comes from Actias luna, assembly GCA_039707435.1. Taxonomy (NCBI): domain Eukaryota; kingdom Metazoa; phylum Arthropoda; class Insecta; order Lepidoptera; family Saturniidae; genus Actias; species Actias luna. The sequence continues at coordinate 16,242,678 of JAZHAC010000001.1, read as the reverse complement.
AATTAGAAATTAATTAATCTTGGCCTCTATACCGATAACTACATCTATATGAAATTAATTTTAGTTTTGTTACACTTTTATTAAACATTTACAAAATATTACAAAGCAATCAACGTGATTTTCATACAATTAGTACGAGCAGTTTCTAACAGTAGTTGTTTTATTTTGTATGCATTATTCATTGTACAAGAGCTGAGGAAAATGTGTAAATTAAAAATTAAACCCATGGCTCAGGTGTGCCTCGGGAAAATGCATTAATTACGAACTTCGTAAAAACTTTAGACAACTGCACACTTTTGGCGGTGAACTAACTAATTTGATTAGCCCACGCCGTAGACTTTAGAATTCTTCCACTCACATACATAAGTTTTATATCGAACAAGTTTTTGAATTTATTTTATTTGTGTGTATAATTTTTTAACCATAATTACAAATTAAATATAAGTTATACAATTTATTTGTTTGCAAGAACAATTTGAACAAGAAAACGTAGAAAATAAAATAATACTTAAATATATAATTACGTATAAATCGATGCAGTAAGCTTCTGAAACTGAAACTAATTATACAAGAATTGCATGTTTAAAAGTATTAGTTATAATTGCATAACATTTTTTATGATATATACAAAACTTTTATGAGAGTGCCAACCCTACACATTAGACTTTAGTGGGCAGCTAGCATACGTCGTTTGGGCAAACTCCCTGTATCATTATAAAATACGGGCCGCAATGTGGATTCACTTTGAGAAATAGAGGGTGGGCCTGGAAACACCTGAGCTCTCGCGAAGCTCCCGACAATGTATCCCCTAGTGATGTTGTTTCCCTTTTTATACGTACTGTGTAAAGTCACTTAAATAATGTTTATTGGCTGCACAAGTAGGTCTGGGGAGTAATATTGAGTTTTTCAGGTATTCATATATACAAAATAAAACACAGTCAGCTAATAAACGAACCGAAAATAAGTTTATTTAATGTTATAACTTTAATTAAACTCTATTTCATCCATCGATTTACATTTAGCTTCTTTTTATAAATTATAGGTTTAGAGTTATGGCCACAATATCACTTGATGTTATGTGACAATGTCGACTCTAAGATGGTGGACACGTTAAGCCGAGTGTGGGGATTGGCTCTCAAGTACAACTGCCGAACATGCACTTAGTATTTGGCGGTAAATTTCAAACTTCCGACTAGTAGCTAGCCAGTCGGGTATTGGAAAAAACCTTACCACCATGCTTTGGTTTCGTCATGATATTTTACTTCACCCGAAGGTCAAGGTCATTGCAGGGATTCGAACTCAGGTTCTGTGGCGTGGTGTCCGTAAACACTAACAACTGAGCTATCATCGCTTCAAATTATTTGACCTATTTATTATAAAATAAATTACATGGCACGTTTTGTAGACAATGTAATTTTTTGTTAATTTATCTTCTGCTAAACTAAGATTAACATTGAAGAGTATAGAGAAATAACCAGTGTTCTGCTACGTAGGTGGTATTCAAATATTTAAAAATGTAAATCTATTGTCTCGTTAATCAAATTTGATTTGAGCCCGGGGCATTGTGCGGAGCGGCGCTCGTGTCCTATGTCGCTAAACAGTTCGGTCTAAACTACGGCCTCTAATTTGTTTGCCACAGCCGTGTTCCCGAGCAAACGTTCGCCAAATGTGCCAGCAGCGGCAAAACACATACCTAGTTTGCTACAGTTTATTAACAACTTCGTGTTACAGTTTGCGGTGTAATTGACGTACTTTAATAAAAGTTCCTGCACACTGTACGGCAGTAATCAAAAATTTTGTTCCATTGTTTATCAGATAAAAGTATAAGAAGGTCAATCTATTACGTGTTTAATAGTGTGCGCAACTTCATTCATACAATTACTATTTATATTTTATATAATTATATTTTTTTCGTTTTATTTTTATTTTTGTTTAGTGTATAGCCTATATAATATAGTATAGTGCTCTATATTCAATAAAATTTATATATTATTTTTGTAAATATAGTTAGCGCATGTACAATAACTTTGGATTTGTGGATGAAATTAAATGCATGTTTGTGTACATGAAATTGCCAAGTTAAAACATTTGCAAATTGGCAAATATTAATCATTATTCTTGGAGAGGGTTTATAACGTTATCCTCTGACGCGACCGATGGTGCTGCGGTTAAGATATTGAGTACTGTAATAAATAAAATAAATAATGTGTAATAGGCTAGCTGTTACCGCAGCCTTTATTAAATAAATAAATAGCAACTAAAAACTCCTTGTATTACACATTACGTTTTATTTATTTATTTATAACTGGTGTGGGAAACACAACAGTCAACAGTCAGATAAATAATAAAATAAGGATAATAAAAAGATTGATACTAGACTGAAGCCCAAATACGTATTATTACAATAACAACTTACACATTCTAACAATATTAGAAAGTTGTTCAAAGTAACTTAAAAAATGACACATTTGAAATTAAAAAATACATAATAGTACAGGAAAAAGTATAAATTAGATTAGTAATTAAAACCAAAATTAAGCCCTGTGAAAGAAAACAAAATCAGAAATGTAACAAAGATTATAAAAGTAAAATTTCACGAATAATTTACTAAATAAATTTAAAATGTCAAGGATGTAGAATTCATTTTTTTGGATGCGACCCCATTGTACAATCGAATAATACAGATTTCAGGAAATTATATAAAAAGTATTTTATTTTAGTGTTTCATTTAAACGCTTATACAGAGTTTATTTTATAGGTATTTAATCTATTTTAACTGTAACAAATTCAGTAAGTTTTTATTTAGCAAATATATTAATTGGTAACATCTACAAAAACCGTTTTCGGTTAAAAAAATCTATGCAACAAACGCAGTGTTCGAGTAGAATGTGAGTTTTTGGTTTTTGCTAAATGCGTTTCTGTTTTGCTTTTTACAATATGTTACGTGTTTGTTGTTTCGAGCTTTCCATTTTAACACACAGTCAGTGAACGTGCATGCGATTTGGTGTTGAATTTGAAAATAAAATGTTAGTTACGCTTCAAAAACATTTTGATGTTGTAGAATGTAGAGTGTAAACATTTTGGAAGGTCTACAAGTACGTCATGATTTATTGCTTTTGATTGTAGTTTTTTTTATCTTTTATTTTTTTAAGAGTGGCAAAGCATGGTCTAGCGTAATTTGCGGAATGAACACCATCACACATATTTTTGTTACACAACAATTATTCCTTGGCCTATTTTCTGTAATAGGCGGAATGGTGTGGTTAGTGACATATTCTGGTGTTCAGCCAAATACAATTACCCATAGGATTGCATTCTTTTGAAATTGGTTATGCATAACTATAGATTACACTGACTACTTCAATTCAAATGGACTGTAGGCCTGTTATGTCAAACATTACAAACAGGCTCTAGTCCAAGTTGAACCACACTAGTAGATAAGCAAACAAACTGTCGTTCGTTTGTTTCTATTTAAAGAGTTTAACTTACGTAATAGGAGTTACGGTCATAAAGTTAACGATTAGGAAAAAGAAGCGGAACGAGTTGTCTAGCAGAGTTTGTTGATTGAAAAAAAAAACACTCGAATAAAAGTTTCTTTTCCTATCGCATTAAACGGGGTTGAGTGGATAAAAGTCTAAGGAATTGAAGAAGTGTCAACGAATGTTTTTTGAATTGGCATCCGTTTCCTTGTGTATTATTCTGGTACGAAATACTCAGTATTCTGATCTGAGGTAGATATTTCAGCTTAAATAATATTTCTATTTTCCAAATTTAGTTTTAATTTCTAGTTTTTAACTGATACCTTATGGCTATTAAGATGTCTAATTTAAGTAACAAAAGAAAATATTTTTATTGCTGATTATTTCTTAATCATAAAAAATCATTTATTAATGAATCAATCTATATTTTCTTATTAATATTATTTTTATTAATGTATCTTTCGAATTATATATTTATATTTCCTGTTAAACATAATATGGATTTTAAAAAAATCACTTTTTTGAAAATTACATATTTTTAAAACTTAACTAACAAATTATTTTAACATTTTTTGTATCACTAACAATTTACTATTGCAGGTGTTTATCTATGTATAATATTATTATAAAGCGAAAAAGTTAGCTTGTTTGTTAGAATGTGCTAATCTTAGGAACTACCAGTCGGATTAAAAAAAATGGATTTGATAGAACAATTATTGAGCAAGGCTTTAGGCTATTTATTTAACATCACGCTACCAACAATAGCAGCAAAACTGTATTGAAAAAAGTTATAAAAACGAGCATATTTATTAATTAATTTTTAGTTTCACGCAAGATCTATATTTATTATGATTTCTTATGTTTACGCGAATATTATTCATTGAAATAAAAGTCTTTCTAAGGCTGAAAAGCTTTCGAAACGTCGGGATCAAAATCAATAAATAACCGCGATAAAATCCGTTTAAATTAGTTTTATTTCAATCTATATATTATGCAACTTTACTTTGTGATACTATGTAAGAGTTCGCATTTTTAGCTAATCTGCCTCAAAACTTTCTTATTGGTGAATTATTGTATCCAAGATTTAGACATGCTAGGTCTTTATGTCAACACTTTAAATGCCTTTATATGTTATTTATTAACATTTACAACTTATAAATGACAAGATAATTATTGGTAAACACAAAATAATACTATGTTATTATTAAACGAAGAACGTTAAATCAAGAATTACAATTTCCTTAAAAAAAATCTGTAGATATATACTGTTATTTTCATACCAGAATATAAAAATAACTCGCTCTTTAAAATACCTGTTTGTAGTAAAAGGACGTAAATAGAATGTTGTATTCAAATTATTAGTTTTTCAGGCATAAATACAGTAATGAGGGATATAAGAAGAACCAAGAAATATTAAAATTTTATGGTATATAAGGTTAGTATTTATATCGCAACTTACGTAGCTTAGTAAAATAAAGAAACGTTTTCTCAACATTTAAAAGCAATGCCCAGCAGTTTTCTTTGTTTAATGCAAAAAGTTTGAATTGCTTTAATGCTATTACGCAAAAATAATACGCAGCTAGCACGTTCATTGTGTTTTCAATGCAGAGGCACTCACAGTTTTGTTTGTATTGACGGCTAATCGCGCACATGTGCCGAACTTTGAACAGTTTAACTTATTAGAATGCAGCTCTCATCCGGTGTTAATCGACTAAAGTTTAATAAGAACGCAGGTGTACACGGAACGAATGCTCGTAAATAAACTCTCCGAGACGGTAATACAACATCGATAACTGTTATTAGTTTATAATTAACTTTGTTTTATTTTACTTCAGCATTACTTGAACTATCATATATACTGTAAGTGAAATATGTAATTTGGTAATTACTATCATCACTAAATAAATATACGATTTAATAAACGAGAGCGATTCCACGCAGACTCAAGTTAAATTCTACTTTATATTAAGTAATTTGTGATTTCGAACTGGTGCCACGTTATAATTGTTAATAATATCGTATTCGAATATCAAATTAAATCAATTCAATCAATTAAATCAAATCAAAAATCTTGTTTAAATGTTGGCCCTGAGGAGACGGTTATGACAAAACTACCACCGGTTCGGAAAATAACCCAATCATCGAGAAGAACCCGCAAGACACTTTTTTTTTAAGAATATGTTTTTGAAATAATATTTTAACGTTTATAACAGTTGTTAGCGGATGCACAGAGAGGAGTGTTATTTCAGACATCACTATCACTCACATATTCATCTACTCTATAATAGCTTTTTGACATCAAAACCTGTTTGACATGGTGCTTGACCCCCCTTGTCTGGCAATTAGGTAATGTGCTTTGGGTCTTTATTCTAAAATCTAACTCTATTAATTAAAAAACTGTCACTAGTCTTACTGAGTCTAAAATAAGAGGTGACCAGTTTGTCATTATTTGTAAAAGTAATAACTATATTTGTACTATACGTTATATAAAATTATCTTCAATCCACCTATGTACGTGTCCTAAATTAATAATATGGGACTACATTATATGATAATATGAAACTCAAGCACTGAGTAGATTTAGTGATTATTAAAGTTGTTTCACAAATAAGAAATCACTCCGAATAATCCACGGCATATTCCACGCCTCATAAGCGAAGCGTTGAGGTGGGTACTACTGGCAGTTCAAGCAAAACAACTGATTTTTAAAACCTTAAACCTAGAAAGTATAAATTGTATAGTACTTTTTTACCAGTTTTTTATCAGTAAATCACTATCTTGATTTTTTTGTCAATAGTATTTATTATTTTGTAAAAAGAATGAACACGACTCCTTGATATAACAATAATAGATGTTTACTTTAAAAAAGGGACTAATCTGTGCTATGAGAGAACGTCAGATTTTGATAACTGTTCGTAGTCAGGTAACTATTTTAGAGTTTATCAGACAGTAGACATGTGGACTAATTATAAAATTATTATCACCAGTTTTTGACAAATGACTATAGAAAGAAAAATGGTTTTCTTCGTTAAATAAAAAAAAATATATTTATTTAAAACATATTTCAATTATTTTACTGTATTTATGCCGTTTTTATCGGCGATTAGGGAATACTGGTTTTCTTTAATCCTTCGTACCAGTAGACACATCTGTTTCAAGTTGTACCAAGTGAAATGCATTATCGTTGGTTTCAGCCAAATAAGAGTATTTGCGGAAATTGTAACTTAGTTCGCTACACCAATGTTGCAAAATATTACTACATTGCAAGCTGGAGACAAAAAAACGCAAAGGTTTTAGTAAATTTATAATAACTTTTCGTAAACCCGTATTGAGGTCAGCCATTATGTCTCTTATTATTTTCAAAGTTTAAAGAAAATACTCTTACTCTAACGAGATAAATTAATTTACAGTGTACTTAAAAAGACACACGTTTTTAATTATAAGGAAAGTGCTTTTATCCATTGTTTAAACTTTGCAATGAAATGTTACTATAATTTATGTAGTTTTTTTTAATAATTTAATGAAACCCGTATTTTAATTGATAATAATACTTATAAAGAAGTGTCATGCTTACAGAAGACCTTAATGTACGCAATTAGATATTACTAGCAAGCCTCGTAGAACTCGTTCTACCTTCAATAGTAATCAATAACTCAACCATAGCGCTACCTATCCCGTTATGGTCACTTGTCAAGATAAAAGTATTATATCTTCTAAGTTAGAACAGCTGATTAAAATTGATTCATTAGTTTAGAACTTTATCGCGGACATACAACGTGACACGAACTCTATATCTATATTAATATTACAAAACTTTGTTTGAACACGCTAAACATAATAACTACCAGTCGGATTTCAAAATTACTTTTTATATTTGATAGAGCAATTATTGACAAATGTTTTAGTCTATTTATCATCGTTTTACCACTCATAGGAGCAAAGCTGTATCAAAAAAAGTTACAAAAACGAACAAAAATGATTGAATAATTTTAAGTGACACGCGAACGAAGCCGTAGCTACAAATATTATGATATTGTGTGTAAAAAGATAAAACACACTACTACAAAATCGTGTCTCATGAGTTAATATATGATATACATAATTTGTTATTTAAAGTTAACGTCACATAACGGACAAGCTGTCGAGATAAATCGGAGTTGCGTAAAAGAATAGCCATTTATATGTACTCGTACACAATCGAGTTAAAATCTATTTGTTTGCAGAAAATTCAAGTCGGGGAATTGCTAAGTTGTACTATAAAAACAATTACACGTTTGCAATTATTCATGCCTTTTTCTAAAAGCTTTGCATACGCCTACGATTAACTTAAAATTTAGGTTTTTCTTTTTGTCTTCTATGAACAGATATATAGCACGAGAGAGACTAAATATTGGTTTTTAAGTACACCATGAATGATAAACCATAGTATGGTGGTAGAGATTTTTTAATACCCACCTGGCTAGCTAGTAGCTACCTCCTTGTTTTTATTAACGTGTTGTTTAAAAATCCTATTCTTTACGGACTTCCTCATCGTACTGCGCAAGCGTATTAGGCCAAGGTGACAGGATCATATGGGGACTTATCGGGTGCTAATCACTCAACACTACCCACTAAAAGACTGCTTACCTTCTGACAGTTGTTATTTTTTTGCCATCAGTTGAAGAGCATTTACTTTGTTGTACATTTATAAAAACAATAACAGACAAAAACACTGCACAGGAACTAGACGGGAACAATAACAGCCATAGTGATTTTAGCCAATAGTTTTATATTAAGCATATTTTTATTAATGTTATAAAGCGGAAAAGTTTGCTTGTTTGAACGCATTAATCATAGAAAGTACCTGTCGGATTCCAAATATATGTTTGTATTTGATAGATCAATAATTGAGAAAGACTTTTAGCTATTTAACATCACGCTATTACGAATAAGAGCAAAACTATATTGAAAAAAGTTACAAACAAACGGGGAATTATTATTAAATAATTTATAGTTCCACGTGGATGAAGTCGTGGGAATAGCTAGTTTTATTACTATTATTATTTTTACACGCTTTATATTAGCTTCACCTGTATGTATGTATGTATGTATGTATGTATGTATGTATGTATGTATGTATGTATGTATGTATGTATGTATGTATGTATGTATGTATGTATGTATGTATGTATGTATGTATGTATGTATGTATGTATGTATGTATGTATGTATGTATGTATGTATGTATGTATGTATGTATGTATGTATGTAACCGACCCCTTTTTCCAAGTAAAAGACATCAACGAGATCTAATGAGGTTTTTACACGCTTTATATTAGCTTCAGTTCCAGTAACTAAAAAATAAAAATTAAATAATAGTTTAAAAAACTAGAACACACGCTTTATATAGAAAACTAATCTAAAAAACAGAAAATAAATTTTAATAAATATTAAATAAGTATAATGTAATTTTTTTAAATAAATATAAGTTATTAATAGTTTGAATAAGAAAAAAAATGTTTTATTGTAAAAAAAGCGTGGGGTGCATGGTGTCAATAGTTATGAATATTTAATTGACAGATATGAGAAGGATTATCATTTCCATATCTTGAAAAGCACCCCCGCCTTTTTTTACAATAAAACATTTTTTTTCTTATTCAAACTATTAATAACTTATATTTATTAAAAAAAATACATTTTTCTTAATTAATATATATTAAAATTTATTTTCTGTTTTTTAGTTTAGTTTTCTATATAAAGCGTGTGTTCTAGTTTTTTAAACTATTATTTATTTATGTTACGTATCATAGTGCACTGCATTGCACCTGATGTTAAATATAGTACAATTCTAATTAGCGGCGACTGCCAATGAACCCAAATTCTCTTCCAGTCACCGCTGTCATGCTGGCCTGCTTAGCTACTTTCACGCCTCTTTTAAAGGTCCCAATGGCATAAGAAGGAGGGAAACCGCTAACGGTAAGACGCTTCCACCGTTCCAAGGTACGAAATAAATAAGAATCATCGAACTTTTTAGTTCGCGATTCAATAGGCGTCACTGTAAAACTGTGACACCGAAGCCGCGCACGCGTGGTGCTGATGTGGAACGGAGACGAGGGGCTTACACCAAATAACTCTTCAGAATACTCACTGTGGTACATACGATAGAACACGCTTAGCGAGGTAATACCCCTTCGCAGTTTAAGCGGTTCTATGGTGCTGGTGGTGTCTGCATCATTTGCATGCAATGCGGACAGCCCTCGTCTGCTACCTGTCTGAGGCATCGCGAATATATTTAGCGGATCCATCCCAGAGTTGCGAACAGTATTCCATACACGGCCGAACTTGAGCCTTATAGAGAACCTTCTCTAAAACTGACCGGCCATGAAAAACCGTCGCACCCTGTTCAGGATTCCGAGTCTCCGAGATGTTGTGGAGATAACATTCTTGATGTGGTCCCTAAGGCTTAGACGGCAACGAATATCCATTCCTAGGATACATAGGCTGTCTCGCATTTCAAGTTGGGTGCCCTGAAGAGTAAGGTTAGGCGATAACGGGATTTTAACTATTTAGGAGGAAACTAGCTGGTCGGGCACACGTAGTTTTGCCTCTATGTACTGTTAATACATAACTCTACCACGGCGTCATGTAACATATCACGAAATAGTTATGAATCATTGTCTCAATAAAAGTAATAGATTACATGATTTTTACTGATATTAGTCAATTCGTTTAGAATATAGTTATAATTTAGAATATTACTAACAGACGAATGTATACAAGATTTTTATAATATTAATTAATAACAATAATTGTATGATTTACAGCCCTCGATTAACAGATTTAGACTGTTATAATATTGTCTAAATTGATAAAGATGTAATAGATGTTATATATGTATTTGATTATTGTATCCGATATTCAAAATGTTGAATAGTTTAGGTAACAATGTGATGTACTGGTTCTCGATAACTTAAAGAGCTGTTTTAACTATGATTTAATAAGCGATTTATATGTACACGAGATAATCGATTTATTTAGGGTTGCTTAATTTTACTTTGTGTTTGTTGGCGTATTCCAAACCACGTTTGGATAATGTTAATTAGTTACTTATTTTAAGATCAGTTAATGTTTGTCATTATGATCATTTAATGAATACATGTCTATTCTCGAAATAACATTTTGAAGCGATGATAGCCCAGTGGTAGTGTGTACGGACTCCGCGTTAAGGGACGTGAGTTCGAATCCACCTACAATGAGCATGAGCTTTCGGTGAAGGAAAACATCGTGAGGAAACCATACCATGGTGGTAGTGATTTTCCTAGTGCCCGCCTGAATAGCTACAACCCTTAAGTTGAAAATCTACAACTAAATACCAATAGGTGTGTTCCGGCAGTTGCACTTGAGAGTCAGTTCCTCCACAGATTTAGCGTGTCTACCAACTTGGGCCGTATCATCACTTAAGATCAGGTGAGATTATAGCCATAACGCTAACATCTTAACTATAAGAAAAACATACTAAAAGTTTATTATTTATGGATATTGACATACGACTCATTAGCCTCTAAACTGTTCGTATCAATGATGTTATAAAAGTATAAATACGTTACATACGTAATATCTGAACAAAACAAGTGGAACGCTAATGCACACATGTAATATTGCAATGAACGGGGAATAACAGTATATTTTTAACTAGCTGATTCCCGCGGCTTCGCCCGCGTAAATGTCGGTTATCGTGAACAAAAGTAATTATAAAATTTTGATCTCGTGCCCGCAACCCATGGAAACCTATTCCAGGGATAAAAAGTAGCCTGTACCAAATTTCAGCCAAATATGTTCATCCGTTAGAGCCTGATTGAATAACAAAAAACCAAGCCTCTTCACAAACTTTCATATTTATAATATTAGTAGGAAGTAGGATAGGATTAGGAGTAGGAGGATGGGCTAAATAGCTTTCCAATAACCGCTTTATAATAGCCCATTTTTTTTAAGTATTAAAATGGATCTAGTATGTTATCTAGATCAAAATCAATAAATAACCGCGATAAAATCCGTTTAAATTAGTTTTATTTCAATGAATAATATTCGCGTAAATATAAGAAATCATTAGTATTTTATACTTTAGAGATAGACATATGCCATCAAAGACTTTTGTGTAGACCTCTACAAGATACACGATTCAACTATCTGTCAACTATCATTTTGTTATATCTCAAAGGGTTTAGGCAGTGTTTTCAATGAAAGCTCCCAGACGGTTTATTTTTTTCCGACACCTTTAACAAATATCATTATATTACAGCCAATGTATATAAAAACTTGACAAATTATATTCTAAAACCTTTCTCAAAAACAACTTTATCCATTGAATTAATAAAAATAACATGAAAATCGGTTCAGTAGTTTTTGAGTTTATTGCGAACAGACAGACAGACGCGCCGGACGGTTTTGTTTTATAATATGTAGTGATAGTAATACTGGGTACGGAAAAAAACAAGTAGGTACCTATACATTGATATGCTTCATCTAAAATATACATGTTTTATATTGTAACAGAAAATTTTACAGATGTATATATTTTGTTTTATAATAAAATCATATTATTAATGAAAATACTATTATAACAACTCTTATTATAACAAGCTTATATTATACCTTATATTATAACCTTATATTATAACAACCGACAGACGTTGGCCCGTCGTAATAATACTGAATTCGAATTGATGTAATTAGTAAAAAAATATTAGTAAAAAAGACAGTGTTATTGTAATGATCTAAAAACTGACTGTTATCTGAAGTTAATACTGTCGTTAAGATTTTTAAAATTTTCTTAAATTTTCCAATCTTCCGCTTATATTCCTTATTTTTTTCTTTCATAAGAACCTGCTCCTACCAATAAATAACACAACAAAAAAAAAGAATTATCGAAATTGTTCTATCTATTTCACGCTTGATGCGATGACCAGGGAAAATAGAGATTAATTTATATATGTGATATATATAGATTACGAATTAAATGTGATCCCATGACCCTTAGTAGTAATGTTTGTACAATATCGCATTACACACGAGAGAGACTATTATATAGTGTTTTAGGGCAATTGGTATATCAATCGGTACACAACATACTTCCTTGAACGTCACGGCGATACTGAGATTTAAGTGTGTCAACTGGTACAAAATCAGCGTGCCACATTTGGAGCGAATTTGCTGTGTCTACATATTTTTACTTATAAATATCAATGGTTCGATAAAGTCAGTATAATCTTTTAGAGTAGGAGGTTGTAACTGAATAGGTATTCTTTTTAGTATAGTATCCTATTTAGGATTAGTTAAGACCATGGTTTCATTTCGCGCCTCCGGCAACAGCTCAAGCCGAGGGTCGGCCACTTCATGGCTCCCTTGTCCTTTTAGCAAATTAGTACTCTATGATATACTGTTATAAAATAAACTGAAATGTCACATGAGAGAATATGACATTAGATTCTCTCAATGCGGGAATGTACAGAAAATCAGGTTACAAAATTTTCCGAATCATAAATTGAACCTGATGCCAAATGCTTCGTATCGTAAGTTATATCGGATAACAAGTGACATTCATAATTAATTCTGATATATAGGTATTTAAGACTAGAAACCACTTGCGATTTCTTTCACGATAGTGTTTATCTTTTTTGTATTATATGAGTTTAACGTTATGGTTATAATATTCCTTGATGTTAGGTGATAATGTGGTCTAAGATGGTAAAGACGCTAAGCCTAATGGAGAGACTGGCTCTCAACTTCAATTGCCGGAACACAGCTATAGGTATTTGGCGGCAGATTTTCAATTTGAGGGTGGTAGCTAATCAGATGGGCATTGTGAAAACTCCTATCACGATGTTTTCCTTCACCAAAGCTCAGGCTCATTGCAGGAATCGAACTTACGTTCATTGACGCGGGGTAAGTACACATTACCAACTGAGCTATTATAATCACTATACAAAAATCTTTTGTCATAATGTTCGTCCATTTTAACTCGATTACCGTTCAATGGAACTCAATAAAAATTGGAAAATGTGTATCACTTGTGTGTCCAACTTGAATGATTGAATAGTTTATATCCTGATAAGTGACCCGAGCTGTAAACGTGATGTATAGCTCTGTGCAGGTTCCTCTTTTCCACTGGGCACTCTGGGCATCTGCCCAGGCCCCTGTGATCGATAGGGACCCCCTAGTTCTTGCCTGATCACCAAACGATAACCGATATTTATTACTAAAACATCAACATAATTATTAAATTAAATTATCTATTTCTGAAATATTTACTATACATCAAAATGGTTAATGATTTTGTCCATCTAAAATCTAGAATAGCACATCCTCAATAAACATAGTTTTTTACGCACTAACCTGCTGAAAGAGTTACTTTTGTAAATTATATTCTATTATCTATTCATTAAAAGTAACTGTAAAAAACTTAAAAAAAATCTAAAACCTCGTTTATCTACTTTCGTTGCCTATTCTAACTTAATAGTGCTTTGTTATCGTCATATGGGCCCCATTATCCTAATGTGCCCAAGGGCCTTCGATAGATTAAAGACATCCCTGACTCTGTAGTCTGTGTTATTTTCTACTGGAAAAGCTACAATCAGGTTTACCAGGATAGCAAGTTAGAATGTAACGGTTTAATAGGACCATACATAACCTATATCACTCTGGGGTTATATGTTGCGTTTTATTGTATCTCACAGCTTATTTGGAAAACATATTCAGTATCGAATTAATGTATCACGTCATTCAAATATAGACGCAAGGTTTTAGTATTTTTTTTTTGGGTTTATTGACTTCGTTCGTGTTAAACTAAAACCTATTTAAGATTTTTTCCCCTTCTTTTGATATTTTTTCATCCCAGTTTTGCTAGTCTCAGCGGTAGCGTAATGGTTAATAGCTTAAAACATTCCTCGATAATTACTGTATGAAATACAAAAAAAATGTTTTGAAATCTGACTGGGAGTTCCTAACAGCGCGTTCAAACAAAGTAACTATCGCTTTATAATATAATACAGATAGGATATATGGCCACAATTTCACTTGATGTTATGTCAGAATGTGGTTCAATATGGTGGACACGCAAAGCCTCGCCTCATTAGTGGATGGATTCTCAATATAAATTACTCAGTCTTGGCTTTTGTAACATGTGTTATGCCCGAAATCGCGTGTGACACGTTATCGATACATATATAAGCGAAGTATCACTGACAGACTCATTATGTTTTCTTGAAAACTACCAAACCTATAGGCTTGAAATTTAGACATGGAATTTTTTTCACAACCAGCCACTAAGAACGGATTTTCCGATCACGCGCGGTGTCGGAGAAAAACGCGAACAAATTGAGTGGTACCAATAGGAGAATATTCGTGATTTAAACACGAATATAAAAAAGATTAGATATATCATTAATGGGTATTAGAATTTGTAATTAATTTATGGAAGAAGAATTAAATTTAGCTACAACTTCCTTTACTATTAGGTAGGTACATATATTCCATGGTTCTACCGTATTATATACTTATATTTTATTATAGTGTCCGGCCTGAAGATTCTATAATATACCTTAATATAGTAAAGTAAAATGTGTGATTTTATATTTACTATTTAAACGATATCCTGTTTTACACTATTTTACGAACTAATTAGAATTAATCAAAACGGAGTTTTATGCAGCGCGCGAAGGTGGTTTTACATTTTATATGAAGTTGTTCGAGATTGTTTATTGTAGATTATAGTGGAAGTGATGCTAAAAGCCTATAGTTTAGACTTAAATGGGAAT
Source organism: Actias luna (assembly GCA_039707435.1). Classification (NCBI taxonomy): domain Eukaryota; kingdom Metazoa; phylum Arthropoda; class Insecta; order Lepidoptera; family Saturniidae; genus Actias; species Actias luna. Next base: position 16,227,407 of record JAZHAC010000001.1, on the reverse strand, counting down.
CGGACCTAAATATAGTATATTATAATTATGGACCTTGTGTAGTAAATACGAGTATACATCGACAATAATATGCCACTTTTTTATATATTTAATTATTAATTTATACAATGCTTTATCTCGTTCTTCTTAGCGCATATTTTGGGTTTTATTTGTGTAGCTTGTTTCTGTTGTCTTATTCTTTTGGCAAGATGTCATTTTAAATATAAGTAAGGAGTGATATAGATTTTTAATTCATAGTTCAAATAAGTTCATCTATTTATCACTACATAGCACTACATGGTATCATACACAGTTCATAAAAATCATATGTTTATTGATATGTATTCTTTCTGTTAATAAAGGACTGTAGTTTATTTTATATTAACTTTTATAAAGATAATTTAGGTCAATTTATAAACCTAGTCTGAAAAAATATGTCGTTTGCTGACTAAATTCATATATTTAATGTGTATCGCCCAAACTGCTTGAAATGAATGAAATGTTTACAACGATGTTTTACGTTACATACTCTAAGTAAAAGTTTACGACAAAACGCTTTGATATTCTCAAAAAAAACTATACATTTACAAATATTCCGTGTCTGCGATTTATAGAAATTCATATTAAAAGTGGCTTTGCATAAGTATAAGAAAGTAATGCACTGGAATGTTGTTCTGGGTCAAAACATCTACCGAAAACCCGCGACATTCTATTGTGTGTAAAACTAGATATAAATACACAAAAGACTAATTTAGTACCTATTTAATATAAGGTTTGATCACTTTACCATCATACATTGATCTAGTGGTATGAAATTACAACAATCAAAATATTGCATAGAAATACCAACACTCAACGTTTGCGTTGAAAACTTGTTTCTAAAAATAAACGGTTTACGTGCACTTTGGCGGTACACTGCGTTACAACTTTTAATACGAATGTCAACAGCAACAGTAGGTACAAAGTTTAAACTCAATCGGATGAACGACACGCGAATGGTTAGAAACATCTACACAATGCTTAATTTTTGTATGTAAGTCTCGCTGTTGGACGCGAATTTGTTTAGGTGAAAATGCTTTTAATGTTCCTGAGTATTATATAATTTACGTTGTTTAGGTGTGTGTCGTATTTTCTATTTGACTTTACGTTTTTCGGTTAGTTAACCTCCGTAGAAAACCGTAATGCTAGCCTAAATTATCCATGAGGGATAAAAACACAAAATTTAAAAATCCATGAGGGATTTACTGCTGAAAACTACATTCAAAATACCGTAAATCCTACGAAAAATATTTATTTGTAAAAAAAATTGGCTATTTCAACGACTCACACTTTAACTGATATTATATTCTGGCGTATGTATACAAAAATGTTTATGGAAGATTTAACTATATATAAACATTACTACATTCTTTCACGATGAAAAAAGTGCCAGTGCACTAATAAAGTGTATAATACCTAATATGTTGCCAAATTCTTAATGATAATACTTTTTTTTGCTGCCATGTCGTTGTAATTGAGATTTGTTAAATTAATAAATTCTTTTGATAAACTTTGATAAATAAAGAAGAAAATTTTTCAAATTTTTTTTGGACGATAGCAAAAAGGGGTCAAATGGGCTACTACAGTGGTTTTGCCGGAATAGGTTTAAAATCACTTTTACTTAATCACAATATCTGGGGGATATTAGTGTGATGTTACACAATTTGATTGATTTATTATATTAATAATAATCGTGATGAGAAATTCAGTCCGACGCACCCCAGCGCCGGCTCCCTGAGTAGCCACGGACCCCTCAAACATTATCGCTGAAGTTGAATGTTATATAGTAACTCAATGAAAAAATATCGATAGCGCGATTTAGGCTTTTACTGAAATACAATAGAACCAATTGTTATATTTGAAATTATTATGCAAATTAATAAATTATAGGTCCATAAACCATCTGTGCAATTATAAAATGAAAGAAAATCTTTCGAGTCTAACAAATAAAAGTGTTTAAAACCATTTAATAATATTCTCGTCATCAAAGATGGCGCGTTTATTAGTCAGCTGTAACTATTGAACAACTTGTAGGATTGAGGTTATTTTCGCATAAGATATTTATTTTATCGACAAGATGTTCGTAGCTCAGAAATAAGCGATGCACTGTAGTTTTTATTAAAATTGTACGCATTTTTCGGTAAAAACTATTCATACGATATTTATTTAGTGTTCAAAAAATAAAACGAAATATTAACACAATATATATGGTTAAGTTATCAACAACCGTACAAGTTAAAAATATTGTCAGAACTTTTAATATCAAAGTAACTAAATATTATGCATTTATTTTTGGGATGTTAGCTTGAATTATACAACCGATTCTAACAAATATACGTATTGATATAAAGCTACGTTTGGGCAGACAGATGTCGTTTTTATTAAATTATTTTAGTATTAAAGTTATAGATTGTAATTAATTAAACGAAATCACTGCCTGATGCAATATTAAGAATGTTCTAGTTGTTTTTGTTGATAGAGGTTTTTTTTTTAATTTGTTCGTAGTACCATTGATGACAATAATGTGACATTAACAAATCTTTATTTGTATGTCTGCATTTAGAAAAATATACATATATCATTTGCACATAGTAACAATAGTGATCATCGATGGATCACTGATCTCTCGGTGGTAATCATTGTTTTTCGATTGTACTACGATTACCATAAGGCAAAGGAGCATTACTTTGTTATCACAGTTATTGAATTGTTATTATGATTTATTTTATAAATTTAGAAATTGTTGTATGTAGTAAAACACTGCCAGTATATATACACAGTTTTACAGCAAAAAAATCTGCTCAGTTTTTTTTTTATGTTGATGGGATCTTTGAACACATTTGGTAGTCCCTTGGTCGAGTTTTTTAATTCTTTGTAGGTTCAGCGCTATGGTCAAAATCTCACATAATATTAAGTGACGATATGGCCTATGATGGTGGACATGCAGTGCCTAGTGAAGGGGCTGGATCTGAAGCGCAACTGCCGGAGCACACTTATAGGTATTTGGCGGCAGAATTTCAACTTGAGAGTGGTAGCTACCCAGGTAGGTTTTAAAAAAACCCTTACCACCATGCTATGGTTTCATCACGATGTTTTCCTTCGCCGAATGGTTATGATAATTACAGGGATTCGAACTCATGTCGGTTGACGTGGCATCCGTACACAACTACTAAGTCATGATCGCTTCTAACTTGCTTATTGACTAATAGTAAAGACAGAACAACATTTACGGAGTTCGGTCGACTTATTTAACTTTTCTAAGTGTATCATTAGTTCCGTAAGATTTCCTCATACATATTGCCATACGCATTATTTCTCATTAAAAAAATTTACTGAATCTAGGTTAATTATTTATATCACAACGGCATATTTCTTACCATTATATAATTGAATATATGCGCATTTGTTAGTATATATTATCATCTACGTTCAGGATGTCGGTCTCATTATTGAGCAAACCACAACCCTTCAAGCGCTTATTAAATACCTGCGCTATTCGATATTCCAATAATCGACCTGTCGGCTTCAAATTTGTCTACCTTTGTTATAATGTACATTGTTGTAAGCGGAAATTGTGTTATATAATTATTCACCTGGAATGTCAATCAAAGTTACAATCTACGGTCATAATATATAGCTGTACAGAAATGCCGATAATATATTGGCAGATTAAATATTTGGTTAGGGTAATGGAGGTGGATAATTAACTTGAACGGTGAATTATAATAGCGTAATAAAATATACGAGAGCTGATTTCTGACGAATATATCATCGAAAATTTATGAAGACATGTATATCTTCCAATACTTTACTAGGTTTAGCGTTAATATGGCTATAGTTTCACCTGATGTGAAATGAACATGGTGGATAAGCTAAGCGTAGTGAAGAGGTGAAGAGGCTTGCTCTCAAGTGCAACTACCGGATTACAAGTTGGGTGTGGCAGCTAGCCAGATACGTATTAGAAAAAGTTCTACCACCATGCTATGACTTCATCACGATATTTTCCTTCAGCGAATGGTCAGATTCATTGCAGGGATCGAAATCACGTTCAATGACACGGGGTCCGTGCACACTACCAACTGAGCTATCATCGTTTCTATTCAATCATCATAATTTAATAATTATTCAAGAAATGTGTTGATATATATGAAATTTTATTTTGAAGCATTTCTTTCTTTACTTGTCGTTAACGTGACGGTACAATGTTTTTTTTTACAAAAGCTATCATAAAATATAATTCATAAGCGGTTATATTTTTAGGATATCACGGCAATACTCAAACACAATAAAAAATAAACATCACCATCTAACATAATTATGAATAATGGTGAGATAAAGTAGCAATGTAATTATAATAAAATAAAAAACAAATTAAGCGGCGAATAACTAAACAGAGGAGGGTTTAAAACAAAACATTTCTCAATATTATTTTTTGAATTATATTTATTTAAAAAAAAATATATATCAAATATGTAATATGATTAAGAATTAGGATGTTTTTTATATATTTAGTGTTAGATATTGGAGTAGAGTGGAAAAAAAGGTGGTGTCGACCCTATCTAGGTGGGATAAGGGTTATGATGAAGATATTGGATAATTAGTAAAAATAGTATATCGTCATTTCACGTTCTTATTTCGGTCTTTTAATCAGCAACTCGCGACTGTTGAGTGAAGTCACTTTGTATAATTACTTACAAGTAAGTTGTATTTACCTACTGTTCATTAATTTCAACAAAATAGAATTTATATATACAAATTGTTGTATCATAATTTATAATCAATATTAAATTATATGATGTATTGTGATTATTTTTGGTTGTTATATCGTACACCTTTCAAGAGACAAAATGCGGTCGTGTTAAACAAGTTTCCCTATCTTTTATTTGAAACCTTATGTGAATAGTGTTTAGTTATTTGTTTGTGATAAAAAAGGTACATTATTTTAATGTTTTAAAGAATTTACTTTTAAGGATTACTTAATTACAATTTTTCAAATAAATGCCACCCTAAAAATGATATTAATCATGGGAAAGGTTTCATCCCTTCATAGCTTTAAATTGTGTCTTATGTTGCTTGGTCTCAATGACTCTGGATGTTGTCTATTAAATAATTTTAACAGAAATTATGCACATGTAGAAGTACATATACATTAATATATAGATAGACAATTGTAATATACGAAAAAGATTCCAACCATGAAATAATAAGGTATAACTGAAAAGAAAATATAATTGAGTCACTAATTTCAAGTGGTTATGAAATATCTAACATGTGTTGTACAGGTTAAATTTTGACAAAAAATCTACGTATCGTATTAAACTGGTCGAGGTTGTGCTTTAAATGCATAGTGGATTTTTACGACACTATAATTAATTCATCAATGGTAAATATAAATTTTGTGCCGTGATACCGTCATTAATGTGACGGTACGCCACACGGTTATATACACGTCAATTAATATTGATGCGGTTACGGCATCAATGCGTTTATGGAAAACCAGCTTTTATCTGCGACTTCTCGCACATTAATCAAACAAATCGGATGACGCAATGAAAAGTTTCATACAAAGTTTATCACTATTTTTACCCCACTTCCATTAAGTGTTTGCGAGATAAAGTAGCCTATCACTGTCTCCAGGTTCCCATCTAACTCTATACCAAAATTCATCGTAATCGATTCAGCGGTTTAGGCGTGAAAGCCTAACAAACAAACTTACTTTCGCATTTATAATATTAGTAAGAATTATGTTGTTAAACCATGTATAATAAGACTCACTGTCGGAGCCAAAATTTTAACCAATAATCTGAAATAATATTAGGTATTTTTTTTATTAATAACAATTTTACTTTCAAATGCAATTATTTAAAATATGTAATAGTATTATCAGTGATTGTGTATATCTTAAAGTAATGAATACGAGGAGTAATTAATATAACCTATAACCGAAATAGACTAAATGTTCTAAAGATAGCCATATCTGAATACGAAATAAAACAGTCATAACATCCCTAGTTTAACGTCTCGTTTCGACAACAACGGGTAGTTAGTGTTTTAGGTTGCAGGAAATAGTGTGGTTACAGAACGTCGATTAACATCGATGGGTTGCGGTTATTCTGTGAATGAGATTTCGTAGAGTTTGAAAGCGGTCATGTTTTAGAAATGCAATCTGGTAGAGACATCTGTCGGTTCTTGTAAATTGTGACGAATATTGACTTTTAACAATAGTATATTATGTTTTGTATACGTATACATACATAGATTACAAACGTTATTCTCAGCTTTGTAAAGAAAAGTGTTAAAATTCAAAACGCGAGAATGAACATATTGTAAAATTATGTAAAACACCGATATTTCCGGTGACCGTAAGTTTGAACAATTCGTGTTTATATTATCAACAAAGCTCTTTACAAGTTAATGCTGACGTATTGCGTATACTCAGTCACTGCGCGACGGGCTTCCGGGAAATCAAAGAAACCGCGAGGGTCTCGGAAATACCTACTATACTTTATATTTTTCCCTTTATATTGCTAATAATTAACAATATTTTAACAAAGTGTTAAAATATATCTAGCTGGCAATGCAACAGAATGGTTTTTTAGTTACAACATTGGAGATTTTATTATAAATTTCGCTAAAAAAAAGACAAATGATGTCTCGTACATTCTTTTTCTACGTACAGACATATATTAAAAAAATCTTTCAGTGATATCTCTACAAATGTATTAATTAATATGTACTTAACTGTTCAAAAACGGTAAAGGACCGATTACTAAGCAATTAAGTTTTTTTTATTGTTTAATATCTAGTATTTTTACATATCTTTATTATATTGGTAAAATTCAAAGTTTTTCTATTCTACAAGTTACAACTTAGTAGTATTAGATAGATATATGATTTTGGAAATTTATATAGAAGGAAAATTTTATTTAACATATATGTATATTGTAATTACATAACATATATGTAATTAATATGTACTTAACTGTTCAAAAACGGTAAAGGACCGATTACTAAGCAATAAAGTTTTTTTTTATTGTTTAATATTTTGTATTTTTACATATCTTTTTTATATTGGTAAAATTCAAAGTTTTTCTATTCTACAAGTTACAACTTAGTAGTATTAGATAGATATAAGATTTTGGAAATTTATATAGAAGGAAAATTTTATTTAACATATATGTATATTTTACCAGCAGACCTTGTTCTACCTTTTCGAGTCATATACAGCGTCATATATTGTGTTATGGTCACTTATCGAGATAAAAAGTATCCTATCTTTTAAGTTGGATCAAACTGCACAAAGTGTGGAAAATTTTATTAAAATCGGTTCTGTAGCTTAGGAGTTCATTGCGGACAAACAACGTGACTAGAAATAGTTATATATAAAGATAATATAGTTAGCAGGTTGGTGTTCGAAACTTTCTTGTTTGTTTGTTCGTTTTTCATTCAGTTTGTGATTCATATTTTTTCTGAAGCTCTTGTCATTTAAGAGAAGGGGTAAAAATAAGAACTTTGTGAAAAAACTAGGTTTAGTGATCTACACTACCCCGCCAGTTAGAGTTACGATTATGCCACAATGGATACTTTTGTAGGGCATTCAATTCTGAAGAAATCGTAGCATTTACCAAGATTGTACCATAAAATACATCTAGGCTGTAGAATATTGAATTAAAAAAAAACGTGTATTTTAAGCGGGAAATCATTGTACGCCTTCGCGGAGCACTTAATTTCGATATTAATCACTCAATTTTACAGGGATTTTTTAAGAATTTCCCACAATATTTCGAGATGGGAAAAAATAGTTGCAAAAAAAGCACTCTAATATATAAATATATAATAATACCTAATAATATATATGTCCTAATATATACATATGTTCATGATCATAAGAAAATAATGAACTAAGAACAATGAAAAATAATTACAAAATATGATTACGTAGCCAATGGGTGATCGTTAACAGTAACTGAGTTGTCCTAACAAAAGACTAACAAAGCAGCGTCATTACAAAGCAGATCCCGAAGATCTAGCTGCATAGGTAATACGACTTAGAGCGAACCTTTGTTGAAACAAGCCGCCGCGCCGCCACGAACCCGAGAATCAATTATTCCTTATTGTGAACGAGTCATTGTTTACTTAGTCAGACCGAGCAATAACCGTCAGGTTGATTTTCGTTGTTTGGTTTAAACAATAACTTAAATATAGTTAACGCTATCGAACTAATAAATTATTAGTTTTCTATATAAAACGTTGCATTAATTAATAGCAGCAAGGAATACTAGTTTATTCTATATTTTTTATACTTTACAGGTTTATTGTTATGGCTACAATTTAACCTTATATTAAGTGACGAACAAGACGGTGAATACGCCCGAGTAAAGATACTGGTTTTCAAGTACGACTGCCGGAACACAGCTATAGGTATTTGGCGGCAGATTTTCAACTCGAGCTAGGTGGACATTAGAAAAATTTTTATCATCATGCTATGGTTTCATTTCGATGTGTTCCTTCATCGAAAGCTCAGGTTTATTGGAAGGATTCAAACTCAGGTCCATTGACGCGGTGTCCGTATGCACTATCAACTGAGACATCATGGCTTAGAAATGTTTTTACCGTCAGCCGCGCTAGATCCTAAAATCCGCTCTTAATAGATGTCTACGTTGTAAAGGTTATCCAACGGTCTAATTTGCCTAATTTCAAATCAATAGGTATTGCAGTAGGGTGGTATTTCGTTTTTATATTTATAGTTTACACACGTGATAATTTTGATGTAGGTATTTCACTGAAATAAAATTAGTATAAGTCATAAGTCGATATATTCAACTTCAATCGACCAGTTTTGTATAATCTCAGGTTCTAATTTGGTCTATAGTTTTACACTCGTATAATAAAATAATAAATTTTCTTTCCTGTTTCCATAGTCTTTTATATTTTAATCTCTGACATGGTATACGTCGTTCTTAAAACATGAATATTAAAATACAAGTACAAAGAGGTTTTTAATATGTATATGAAGTAATGGTCCGAAAAGATGAACAAGTTATTCAAAAATTATACAGGAAATAATCTAACCCACACGAATAAAGTGCCGAGTACATAGAGTAAGTATTAGCTACATTATGCACTTAATTGCTTGTGATCATTTTATAAACGGTTGGTAACGTTTTGAAAGCTTTAATAAACTTTGCTTTGTATTAAAACGATAGAATGTTAGGGTTTATTGATACCACGCACTATAGTTTCTGCATGATTGAGTTGCACTGCAGGTGGTATAGCCCTGTCGATTATAAAGCAGGTTTCCAATAACCGAATCTATATTATGAGGACCCTGTTGCATGTTATTGTAATTAAAATCTAAATTGGAAACTTGATTGGACATTTCAGTAATTATTGAATATGATGAGATGTCCATGGCATGAATTGTCTGATATTGGAAATGTGTCTCAACTTAAAGTACGGTGACTGGTTTAATAATTATAACATGTAATTATAGTATCAGAAGTGTAGAACAATATTTTGCGTTATATAACCGTGTTGTTCTTTGCTATTTTTAATAAGCGGTCATATGGGCGTATAGGGATTACACAAGTTGTTTTTATCTTTGCCTAGTCCATGACAGTTATATGAAAATTTCATAACAAATGTATTGTTATTACATAATGCAATACAAAAATCAATGAATAACCACAAAAATTTGAAAAATATAAATATCCATCTATTATGTTTACTAAAAACATTTCGCTACTTTAAATCACGCTATTGGTGGTTTTTAGATTATCTGTATATGAAAAACGAAGTCGGGTTATTTAGGTACATCATTTATGAGTCAAAAACGGCTGAACAAATTTTAATGATCTCTGATTTGCTGAATGCGTTTCCCTCCAGACAAGTATAATAAATTATAGTATTCCCTGGCTGTGCCTGCGACTTTCTTCACGTGGTTGTCGTAAACTAAAACGCGTTGTTTAGATAAGAGTCCAGCCTATATCCGTGTTACATGATAACGTTATATGCATAACGCCATCTATCAAATATGAAGTTCAACTATCAAAGCAACTGAATTGCGCGCGTGAGAACACTTTAAATTCATATTATCTAATATCTCTTCATGGAGTGAGCCGATTGCGATGAAACAAAAACTAACTACTTTAAGTTGCGTACAATTTTTAAGTATAAAAGTTATCTACTTTGATTATAAACATTTTACGTGATGCGTGCACAGACAAACAGACAAAATTTCTAAAAATGCCGGAAATGGGTTCTGTTGGTTATCTTTTAACAGCCTGGTTTTTTTTTTTTGGAAATATTCTCGATGTACATAAATGACTTTTATACAGATTTATTATATGTATAGATTTTATGCCAGAAATAAAACCCTAAATTGAGTTAAACTAAAAGTTATCACGATATTCATTCACTGTTAGGCGGTAAGAAATTTACCAGGCCAGCTAGTTTTTAATAAAGACGATTATCAAAAATGTAAGATCATTGAATAGTTATCTAAAGTAGATGCAAGTATCTAAAAACAATTCAAATTAAAAGGTTTTTAATATTAGGTACTTACGTGGTGTATGATATCAGTAGCAGCATAAAAACTCTCGTGTGGATCTGGACGTTTCATCAGATATGGTCGAGGGAATTCCGTGTCTTCACATATTTCTATAAAAATAAACATTTATTAAAAAAAATTGAGTACGAAACAGCAGTATTCGAGACTATGTAATTGTTAACTGCCTTAATGGGACTGTTGTATTGTTTTGATCTACCTCTAATGTAATTTATTTATCTGGTCTGTTGTCAGTTCTGGTTTTACCAGTAGGGTGAATGAATAAGCTGGGGCCTAGGGTGACAGATTATAGAGGCGACAAATCTGGAGTATATTTGTTTTGTTTTGATTTGAAATAATTCATATATATACATATACCAAAATGTTGCAAGATAATATATTTCACCACTTAGAATTTAAGTCTTATGTCGACATTTTTTCTACAATTTACGTAGCCCTATGTGGAATTTAATTATAGAGGAAGGTAGTGACGGTAAAATTTGAATAGCCTACTAGCGGCAAAAGTGTAAATCTGCCACTGTCTGTTTTGAAAAAATAACTTATTAGGGCACGCAAGAATATTAATTTTAGCAAGTAATCAAATTGATTGAGAAGCATTGAAAATTCTCAAGATTCCCTTATATAAATTATGGAATATTTCGCCCTGACAAAATACATTTAGGTATGTATAATACGAGGGAAATCTCGCAAACCATTCTTGTGTTACCTTTCAGCAACCGACGGCCATTATACTGTGCTAAAGGCGCATCATCTTTTCAATATGGCCCCTGAACAATGGCGTCCTTTCCTGAAGGACGTCCGGCCCCCGTAACGAGCGCAGAAACTATCTTATAGTTTTCTTTTATTTAAAAGAGCTAAATTACGAACTATCTTTTCTATTTTTTATTACAAGTTTTTCTTTTATGATGTTTCAAAAAACAGATTTGGTAAACAGTTCACATATTCGTATGTCTAAAGTTTGTTTATTCTGGGTCGCTATTGTTTTGTCTGACAATGTTGTGATTTCTTTACCTTTAAGGAAATTGAGTTTGGAGTCGAGAAATCTGTGCTTTCTACCTTTCTACGTATTTTGTATTTATACTTATAAATATTTTTTCTTTAGAAACACATATTATATTGTCTTAGTTTTCTATTTTATAAATATTTTTGTTGTACAGACAGACATATTGTCATACTATCTCCGGTAGTTAATAACACTGTCATACGATTATCCAAAAGATATGATAATACGATATATTCACTTTAGGTACTAAACCACAGGCAAGATATGTAAGAAATTTTGGTCCATACAAAAAATATCATCATCTTCATGTCCTGTTCCCAAGTCATTTTGGGGCCAGCGTAGTACCTTTTCTTTTTTCACATATCTCTATCAGCCGTCATATCTTCATTTACTCCCTTTTCTTTCATATCATTCCTCACATAATCTATCCATCTTATGTTTGGCCTTTCCTTTCCGTTCCATCCTTCAACATTCATACCTAATACTTTACTCACCATACATCTTAAAATTGACTCAGTGCTATATATTACCTACCTAGAACAGCTACCTATAAACTCTTGTCTTGACCAAAAAAAAAAAATCTTGATAAAGTGTTTTATATTAAGGTAAACAACTTTACTTGAAAGATATCTTTATAAAAAATAAGTTATTTAAAATAATAAAAACAAAACCTGGAATCGAGAAAGGTTCACACGATATTATAATATCTAAGATAAACAAATTTAATCGAGCAAGTCATTAGGACGTCTTTCTTCTGTGTATTTCGGTTGAAGTGGAATCCCATAAGTATATAGTGTTAGGTAGAGTGAGGAGTAATCTAAGGGAGAGTGCACTCGAAAGTGTAACGGTTGCGGCGAGGAACCAAGTCGAGCGTCGCGTCTAACTAACGATAGAGAGAGAAAAATCTATTTCAAAAGAAGATAATGTCTATGTCTCTGAATATTATAAAGCGGAAACGTTTGTTTGTTTGTTTGAACGCGTTAATCTTCGAAACTACGGGTTGGATTTCAAAAATTATTTCCATATATGATAGAGCAATAATTGAGAAAGACTTTAGGCTATTTAACATCACGCTACCCTCAATAAGGGCAAAGTAGTATTGAAAATAGTTACAAAAACGCTAATTTTTTATTAAAATAATTTTTATGTCCACGCTAACGAAGTCGCGGGCACAGCTAGTCCAGTATAAAAAATTTGATTGCAGAACTAGTATTTATGATAATTGGGATTTTAAATTACATTTATTTATATACTGGCCGATAATAAGCTTGAATATATTCGATATTTCCCTGGCAACTGCGCATGATTGTAAAATTAGTCTTAGTAGGTGTTTACATCGTCAAAGCGTGTCAAAAACGTCTGTGCGAAGCGTCTAGTCAATACATCTGGCAGTTTTGAAAATATCCTTATAAGTAGGTCAGCAGCATGCCGCTTATATATATATGTATAGATTGAACAAATCTTGGTTACTTTTTCAGTTTAAAAAGCAGACATTTAAGATGTTTATAATTTTTTTATTTTCGTGTGAAGAAAATTATCATTGGAGTATCCATTGCTAAAACATAAGTTATATAGAAGAAGAAACGATAATCTCACTTCTGTGTTATAGATACGCTCAAAAAAGATGTTTACATCAACATAATACGCTACCGTTTTGATTATTTAATTCAAAGGCGTGAAAATGTGGGATTGTCATGTTTGCTTTTTTGGGACTTATTCAATATTTAATACCTCAATGAATTTATATTAACGTTTCTTTCAAATTTATTAATTTATGAAGTTAAAACTTTATACATAAAAGTTATTAGGTAAACAAAATAAAAATATATTGTTAAGAAGCAAAATAAACATACTTAGGTGAGTATATTGATTGTGATCCTTTCTTGTAAACGACAATATAATGTAGTATTTGCTACAAAGTAGCTTTTACTCCAATTGCTTATATTGAACGTCCCACTCTATGGATTAATGTAACATTGGCTTCATAACGTTTCGACTTCTAATGTTTTCTTTGATTTTCAATCACAAAGTCTGCCCTCGAGGTATGTTTACCGAGTTATTTCATTTTAAATACTTACGTCAACGGTCTTTGATGTTCATACAATCTTTACATCTTTTTTAGCCATTTGTATGTGCATTTTAAACTAATTTTCGAGCTTAATACATCAGAGTATTATAATACATGGTCAATGTTATGTACTTTTTGTATTTCTACTAAAAATACATTTTCTCTTACCCTTATTAGGATATTAGGTAGTCAATAAAAACCCTTTATAGATTTAGAATAGTTGATGTCGCGTCACAAGACGTAGGGTACTTTTGAAAATGTTATAAAAACTGATAGCGAATAATTTAGAAGCGATGATAGTTCAGTTGGTATTGTGTATGGACGCCGCGTCAAGAGACGTGAGTTCGAATCCATCTACGATAAGCTTAAGGTTTTGGCGAATACAAATATAATGATAAAACGATAGCATCATGGTAGGGCTTTTTATAATGCCCTCTGAGCTAGCTACTAGCCTCAAGTTAAAAATTAGGCGAGAGGGGCATGTGGTGACTCATCGGGTGCTAATCATCCAACTTAAAATTATAAACAAACAGTTGTTATTTTTGGATATGCAAATTAGTTGTTAGATCTTAAATTGAAATTTGTAAATCAAAACTGTTTACAACGCAATAAGTTATACTAATAGGGACAGATATATAGTAGATATATAGATATATAGTTAACAAGTCATGTGACCATGTCGATGACGACTTACATGAATTTAATCCTATCGAAACCGCACTATAGAAGCGTTAACTTCAAAATACAACAAAATGAAGGACATTTCTCTTTTCTAGGCTAACATCGGTTAAATTATACCGATTACTTATTGAAAACGAATAACTACCCTATTATTACTCACGAGACGATTTTATAAGGCTTGCATTTATCATATAAGTTTAGTAAAACAATTATATGAATGATGCTCCTAAAAGTATCGGATAAATAATGTTTGTACAGGAAAATTAAGAATTTTATTCCTTACCGTTGTATTCGTTCTGATCATTAGTGGTGCGCTTATCGCGCCGGCCCAGTGTCTCACGCCAAATATTGTAAGGCTCTCTGTAATCTTCGTCCACAATGGCAGGTCTATAGCAACAAGTAAAAAAGTAAGAATATGTATAAAGTATTGTTATTAAAAGAAACTAAAGTCTTATTGTATAACCTAGTTAATTTTGGATATCGGTTTTATATTATACTAGCTTTCACCCGCGGCTTCACTCTCGTTAATATCGGATAACGCAGTATAAAGTTTCACACAAAGCTTATCCCTCTCTTTACCCCCAATTCTAATAATTTCGCAAGTAAAAGTAGCCGATCACCGTCTTTTTTATATACATTGATTTATTTATTCATTGATTTAGGCGTGAAAGCGTAACAAGGAAACTCACTTTCGCATTTATAATATTAGTACTTCCGATCGGACACATAAATTTGACTCATATAAATATAAGTGACAAAAATAAGCGTGACTGTGGGCTGGATTTAACTGTTCACCACTTTTTGGTCGATTGCAGTTTTTATATTAATACTAAATCACTATGTAATGCCGCTGATAATTTAATAGAATGTTTAAGTGAAAACCGTTGTGCAAATACTTTGTTATTCTTAAAAATGATTGATTACTATAAATTGATATAAATGAAATTAGGTAATGTCCTTGTGGTCGCTGATGACCTTAGATGTTTTATAGCGACCCTAAATAAATTAATTCAAAAAGGACGTCAAGTTTATTAACAACAGTCGTGATTGCTCTGTTTGAACCTCTGTAAGTTGAACTTCTATGGAGACACCAAAAAACTTACAGTATGCCAATTTATGTACAGTTTTCGATTTAGGCGGTTTTTGTAAGAAAATATTCGACTTTTAGAGCTCAAGACTAATTCTTACTAATTTTGAGTTAGAGAGGTTTAATAAATAAGAGTTCAAGTAATATTCATTTCATAGAATTAGTAATTCTATTTATTGTATACGTTTTGTACTGTTTTCTTAGAATCTAACCTTTATAGTTACAAAACATTTTTGGTAAATTCTTAAAATTGGTATCATATTTTTCTTTTGGCTACAGAGGTAATTAGTTGAAATTTTCTATAAACGTTGTAAAATCAAGATACAGAATTCCAATTAATTTTTTCGTGTTATGAAGAGAAACCATATACTGAAATTTCTTGTAAGGACTCACTAATTATCTCTACCTATAGACGGATAAAATTTCAAGTAATGAGAACCTGGAGCTAGAAGTGATGGGAAGAACATTTTTTTTTTGTCTTATCGAGATTCAACTGTACAAATTATGTAATATCACGAAACAGATTGTCTCTTTACAATAATTTTTAAGTTGCTAATATGAATTTTATTAAACACATATTAATAATGATAATAATAAAAATGTTAGGCTTACCTTAGCATATGTATAGGTGGACAGTTGGCGAGAGCAAGAGCAAGTCTCGGTGTCCTACGATTGTTTCTTGAGTTCGAACTGCCATTCCTTAACGACATGCAGAATGGTTTTTTCAGTAAGTTAGGTATACGCCTTCTTGTCTTTTTACTTAGTAGGACAGCTGTAGCAGCGATGAACGCCCCTCCCCCGACAAGCGCACCGCAAGCGAGACCCACGGAGACTCTCAGAGAAGAATTACGCTTCTTCCTCGATGAAGAGGGTGTGTCATTTCTATAGTATTCTTCGAGGAATTCCAGCGAGGCGTTGATAATAGTCGGTGCTATTAACAAACGTGTTAAAATCAAATAAACATACTATTAAAGTAAATACCTTATAACATTTCTTCTATAAACAGACACACAATTTAATAAAAATAATTAAAATGACGATGTGGCCCATGATGCTGGATACACTAAGTATAGTGGAGAGACTAGCTCACAAGTGCAACTGTCGGAATACACCTATAGGTAATTTTTCAACATAAATGCATATAAAGATGAAGTAATATAAAGAAATATAAAGATGCAGCTAACCAGGCGGGCATTAGAAAAAACCCTATCACCATGGTCTGGTTTCATCACGATGTTTTCCTTCACCGAAAGCTCGGGCTCATTGATTTGAACTCACGTCCATTGACGCGGCTTCCTTACACACTACAGATAATCTGTTGCTATATATCAAATGGCCAAGCTTCAAAACTATTTCACCGATCAGTTTGAGTGTATATATGTTTATGTATATTTCCTTGGAGAAGATTTTTATGTTATCCCTAATGGCTATACGAGGTGCTGTGGCGACTAGAGGAAATATGTAAGCTGCCTTTGCAGTTTTGCAATACGGGCGCTTGAGTTTTGTCTTGGTGTCTTTTATAGTTGGTATTTGACGATGTTTGGCGCCTGATGAGTTTCGCCACATGCCCTTCCTGATCCCGAGTAGTGCGTTAACGCATTGCAAGAAGAAGTCCGAAATGAATTTTTTACACCACAACAAAAAAAAAAAAGTTCTAGTGACCGACTACTGGAAAGGGCTAAACAATGTGTGCCGAGTAAATAACATATTATAAAAAACCTTTAGCTCGTCTGTTACTAATTGTGTATTTTCAAACGAGCTGATCGATTCTTATCATATTCACATAGTATTTTTTTATTGAGCTTTGTAATACAAAGCTATTCTATGATGTTATAAATAAATCTGAAGTTGAGTTATTAATAACCGATAAGAAGAGAACAATACCAGGACGAAATGATTTTATTATTACATCTTTAGAGTCGATTAACTGTATTTGTAGTTTTCACAAAAGCATCTTGTTTTCTTTTATTATTAACATTTTTTTTATAAACATATGGAAACAAATTACAATAAGTCTTAACATTTGTTATACTAATCTTTGACTACGTGATAAAGCTTTGAAACAAACAAAGCCGAGTGATATTTTTATTGTCGAGACGGCAGTACTTCATGCGTTGTATAAGTGAAAACTGCGCCGTGTAAGACAAAAGCGAGTAAATGAATAGGTGTCGAGCACAGGAGTAATTGTTTGATTACAATAGAACGGGTATTTAGCTAGAGCCCACAGACTCTTCTCAACAATTTGCAGTTTGCATGAAATAACACCTTTGGAAATTAACTGCGAATTATTGTAGCTTCAATAAAACAGCCATGACTTTTATTCATAAATCCTTTATATTTAATCTTCTAAAGAGAATACTGTAATATTAAATAAATGGGAGTAAATAAGCAGAGGCGCTTAAGAAAGAAGCGACGAAAGTTAAATTAGTTTTATCTCACAAAGTTTCAATGTGTCAGTGAGGAATAATGGTGTATTAGTCTGTAATTATGTATAATGATCTGTCTGTAATAATGTCTCAGTTATTTTAATGGAAATTTTATTAGAAGCCTTTGCGAGAGCTTTAATCTTAATGTAACATGGTATTAATGGCCAGATAATACATGCCCTGTGTGATATTGTATAAACTAAAAATTCTATTCCTATTTTGTTAACCATATCAATTTAAATCCTTAAATATTTTTTTATACTTAAGGTTTAACGTTATGGACATAATCTTACCTGATGTTAAATGATGACGTGGCCCAGGATGCACTACACGATAAGCTTAATGGAGGGACTGGCTCTCAAGTGCAACTAGCGGAATACACCTATAAGTATTTGCAGCAAATTTTCAACTTGATGGTAGTAGCCAGGTGGGCATAACAAAATGTTCTACCGGTATGGTATGGTTTCACCACGATATTTTACTTTAATGAAAGGTCAAGCTCATTAAAGGTGGTTTAAAACTCACGTCCCTTGACGCGACATATGTACACACTACCAACTGAGCTATCATCGCTTCAAAATTATAAAGTGATACTGATCTAATAAGATATTTTCATAGATCGTTGTAAAAGGTAAATGTATGGAACTATTAAATATTTTTTAAATTATTAATTAACTTAATACCTCCATAAATAGGCTCCTGGGGAATCGTATTGTAATTGTAAAACAAATTTTAGACGATAAATATTATATTAAGTTTATTTTATTTATGTATTATGTTTTATATTATGGTTTGATATCGATCGTAATAACTCAGAATACTGAGATCATTGACGGATCAAATCTGATGTAGTTTTTGATAGGAATAATAAATTTCTGTAAGCTATATCAACATTTTTATGCTTGAAAATACTTTAATTAAATTTTGTGGAATTAATTGTATTTTACCTCTTGAAATAATGGTTAAAATATTTGAGAGAAAATGTATAATATAAGATTTTCCCTGAATCATAAATACCGAATAAGACATAAAAATAAAAACTACACAATTCTCCATTATGTCACTTTTTCTTGTGGATATTGACATACATTTAAACATGCCTCATAGCCTAACAGTGTTAACAGTATATTCACATGAGATGAGGCGGGTTAGATCCTCGCTTATGATTGACTTTTGTGTGATTAGCATAATTATTTGTCATGTGTCTCGATGTTAAATAACTATATACATGTAATATGTATAATAAAATATAGGCGGTAATTAGTTGCCACTGTACAAGCTATGCTTAGTGTATATGAAATTGTGTATTCTATATTAATACACAGTATTAAAATAAAAACACATTTGATAAATAAATTATACTAAACCAGTGTAATCTAAATATGTAAAGATTGTTAATTTTAGTTGAATTTAAACGTATCCGATTGAAAGTGAATAAATAATGTTCACAAGTTCAACTGTGCATTAAAATAATAAAAAAATCAACTTATTAACCAAAATAACGGTATAAATGAAGATACGTTATATATTTTAATCAACTTAAAAATCGAATCGAAATAGCGTATCAAAATTTTGTCAGTGCAGTTAAATAATTGTTATGAATAAATAATTTTTTTTTGTTTATAAAATGAAAAAAATATTATACCTAAAATATTTTGCAATGTTTTCTAGTTAAATTGCATGATGTGTTTGATTGGTAGTTGTTTGTACAGTATTACAAGAAACAGTCAGCAAATATAGTATCTATATTATAGTACCGTCTTGTAATATATTTCTAATTAATCATAAAAGCTTACACTGAAATTAAATTGAATTAAAGTACCGCTATGTTTTCAAACAACACTAAATTGTTTATTATTTTGTTTAATCTTTATCAAATTTCGGTCTACGTGTGTTTGTAATTATTCTTCTATTATATTATCTTAGCGTTATGATAAATTGATATTTGGTGTAGTGGCTATGGTTGGCCCCTGGAGGCGACCGACGCTATTGCCGACAACTTAAAAACATATTTTTCCTACCAAATTGATTTTGGTAAGATATTTTCTGGTATTGTCATAAAAAACATAATCATTACTTTTATGTCAGGAAAATGTCCGTCTATCGAGTCCGCTAGTAGTCTTAGAAAATAAATGATTACTATCGAAGTATTAACCAGGGATAAAAGTAATTCTCATTGCGCGTACCAAAATGACTGAAGTCCATAGATGTTAATCAAAGTTAATTTTCATATCTCGAATAATATTCCGATATCTGGGGGTAGCTTGTCCTGGATTATTGTCAATATAATTGAAGGGACAGACTAATCCAGATCAAACATTTTCTTTAATTACAATTCCTTCATTTGTCGGTTCGCGATTTATTATTCGAGAGACGATTCTATCAAAAGAGCTGTGGATTAATTAGAGGGAGATAAAATTTGTTGAAGTGGTCGCAAGGTTGCGAGTGCTCCAAATAGATAAGAATGGACCGATGAGGGGTAATGGATCTATTAGCTGGCCTGGGCGTTCTATGCCTTCGGGGAGCACTTTTTGTTTTTGCGAAAAATCACCTAATCGTGCTCACGTACCTTTTTGTTTATTTTTTTCCCATCACGATAATTTATTGTGATAATTTGTTTGTGCAAACATTTCAAACTATTACCAGCTGTTTTGATTATCGTCTAAAAATTATTGGAAAATTTATTTCGTAAATTGAAGGTTTATTTAGTTTTAAAATATCAGTATTCTTTGTTTCAAATATTCAGTAGTTGCCGCTGTGTCGAAATGTCTTTGGCCTAAGGAAAATTGATTTGATGTCTGCGGGTTTGTGCCTCTGTTTGTAATAAAGATTTTATGTGTATCCATGTGTGTTTATTCATTTCCCTGTCGGAAACTGTAAACATCTTGAGGAAACCAAATCGTTTCTACAATATTCATGCAATACTATTGTATTTTCGAATAACGATCCTAGATTTAAGAGAAATCAAAAGTACGATCAGAATTTTGTTAATAGTTTTTGTTATACTCGCTTGCAAAATAGAGTATAGTTCCTAAGTACACTGCCGAAATATTGACAAGCTTAAAGATAATATCAAAACTTTCCTCCATCTTATACATATACTCTTTAGATGTAATGTGGTATCTACTTACTCGACTTGAATGTGACTTCGCTAATGAGGATCCACTCGTGTTGAAACCTTAATTTCGTCATAATATGTTTCGCTGTGCGGTTTTCCAGGTCAACATGTATGACGCGGGCGTGCTCAGAAACTTTGTCTTGTTTTGGTTCATACGATATGAAATCCTCTTGCCAACGTTCACCTTCTAATGAAAAATAGACTTCGATTTCTTTGAATAGCTGAAAAAAAAAATAACTAAACTATTTTGCAATGTTTTTAGCTAAATCGCATTGAAATGTACTCATACTCGATTACCATATATATTTTACGAATATACGTATTTATACTTGCAGGCTACTACAAGAACATTAAAATATATATTTATATATGTGCCTATATAATACTGCTGTCTTCTACTATTTCTAGCAATTCATAAGAGTTTAGACTGAAATGAAATTGAATTGAGGCACTACCATATTTTTAAATCTAACTTTGTTAACCTACATATATTGTTTATTTTTATCTTTAACTGTTATAGATATAATTTCGGTGTACATATGTATTTGTAATCAGTTATTTTTCTTATGTATTGTGGAACCGTTTATATAAATTGGTTTTTGGGATAGTTAGGCTTTAGGATAATAGTTATTAGTTTTGGTTAGCCCCGGGAGGCGACGCTGTTGCCGACAAGTAAAAAAAGAAAATATACCAATATTTTATTATGAAAATATATTTTCTACAATTCATAAAAAAATATAATCGTTACTTTCGTGTCGGGAAATTGTATTGAAAAAAAATATTACCAATATTTAGAAGACAAGTAAATAAACAGAGGGATGAAACGAGGAATAACAAAGTTCAAAAATAATTTCGCAAGTGCGGCAAAATCGTCTTCGCTTTTCACATACCTGTACGTCTTTGGTGAACATATTATTTGTGTGTAGATCGACGTGGAAAAATATTCTTGTGTCCGTAAAGTTGAATGTTAGCTCTACTTCTTCATCTACCAACATTGATTTGTTCCAACCAACCCACCGAGTGCCTATACAAACGAAACTATATTACTGGTAAATATGAAACAGTTCTAAAAAGGAGATACGTAATCTCACTCCTTTAGACATAATACCATGCCATTCCAGTTCTTTTATCAAAAATATGTCTACATAAAATTGTTAACTAATTCGGAAATATGTGTCGTCTATCTATGTGTCGTACTTTTAATTGTTCAGTATTAAACAAATATTTATATGTACGCTCGTTTTAAGACATTCTAATACGTAAAATAGATCTTTTGATGTCTTAATTAAGAAAATTCATTTAGCATTCCAACAATATAAAAATAACAGGTTAATTCCGACTGAAAATAACTGTTCAAGCTTCTTTATTCTTCCAAAATGTATGCTTATAAGTATCTACTATAATTAAATGAGACAACCCATGTTATTAAGACTAAATAGTATACCTCTAGAGTCCAGAGGGTCAGGTAATTCGAAATCATTTGGCCCGACTAATGAATCTGTTATTTGTCCCAATCCGTTGACCAATGTAGTTTTCTGTGTTGTCCCGTCGTAGGATAGATCTTCAAATCGTGCTCCACCCGTCATAGCTTGCATGGCACCACCTTTGGGCGCAGAATACGACACTATGCCCTCTGTGAAAAAAAGTGTACAGTAAATACCGCCCTTAGGCGGTTTTATTGCGCTCAGCAAAGAAGAAATTGAGACACAATTGCAGGGCATATTTCGCTATGCATATGCCCCGGGACCTCGCCAGCTTAAGAGGACCTATTCACTTACGTTTCCAACGGCATCCGTATAATTCAACTCTCATGCACGCGGTTCGCGGGTGAGCCGCATATGGGTAGAACCGCACTTTAGACGCTATGAAAGGCGCTTCTAGATTTGTTTTTCTCGGTGTGTATGTATTTACATTTCCAGGTAAAAGCTGAAACAAATATCCCAAAATGAAATATGCTAATGGTTTTACGCGAAAGAAGCCGCGGATACAGCTGGTACATTGATATGCTAATAACGCAGAAACTGTAAAAATATCAGTTAATATCTAAAATTTACGTTACTTGGCTATTCTACAAACATTTTCGATTTATTGCCTTGTGAATTAGACTATTGACTTGGACCTTCGAAGTATATTTCATTTTTTCTGAGCTTCAGCTAGAATGCGTGTTAGGAAACGGACAATTATTTCCCAATATTTTGGTGTTATAGAAAGCATGGGAGAAAGGAAGGAATATCGTGAAATGAGAAACAATGCGTAACGAGACCTTTAGACTTATATATGAGTACTAGAAACCTGTTAGCGAAATAGTAAGG
Organism: Actias luna; assembly: GCA_039707435.1. Taxonomy (NCBI): domain Eukaryota; kingdom Metazoa; phylum Arthropoda; class Insecta; order Lepidoptera; family Saturniidae; genus Actias; species Actias luna. The sequence goes on along the minus strand of JAZHAC010000001.1, from coordinate 16,204,127 downwards.
AGCGTGAGCTGAATGACTATACTTCCCGGGAATCAAAGACATTCACATAATGTTAGTGAAGGTCATCTGACTAGTTAGAGCATCGATGGCTCTCAAATAACTACTGAATTTCACGTGGATGAAGCCATAAATAAGTACAACCATCTCGTAACGTATTATTAATACTATGCTTTCCGGGAATCAAAGAAATTTATATAATTCGACAGAAGGTCGTCCGACTAGTTAGAACATCGATGGATTTCAAATTACTTCTGAATCCCACGTGGACAAAGTCAAAAGTACAACCATCTCTTAATATATTAATATTAAGTACCTAGTTCGGTATTTGTTTTTGGAAATTATGTTAATATCAATACATATATTTAGATTCAATACCATATTGATTAAACATCCATATTATACGAGTTTTCGACGATTTTTCGATTTTACGATCCATTTTATACATACGTATGAACTCTTGAATTAAACAAAAACACCAATATACCTTATCAACTTCATCAGAATTTATTTGCTTAAAAATTGCGTTTTCACGAAAAATACGGAATATGGAAATATCTCGAAAGCGGCTCTAAAGATTTATATGATATTTGTATTTGGACAGATTCTTGCTTTTTCAATTCGCCTGTATAATTAAATTTTTGTAAAATAATACTTCGTTTTTTAAGCAAACAATGTATAGTAAAAAGATTAATCTTATATTCCTGTTTTTTATATTTAAATAATGAGTACACATATGTGAAAACATGTGATTTGTATCTAGGTATATATATTTTGGTAAATATATGTTTATAAATAAGTACAATTTTGAAAAAAATAAAATACCGAGCCAAGCTTGGTCATCCAGGTCCTTTTTTATTAAGTCTACATACTCTTGTATTTATACTAGTTTCAATTAATCTATTTTAAGTTCATCATATTATTTGTTTGAACTATTTTCATATAAATGTTGATAATCAACTTAGGTTATCACTTACCCAACTTCCATTAAAATCTTTGTACTTGACCCAGCGATTAAGTGCCGTCCGCCAGTACTCCACAGAGTAGCTTTCGACGAATTCCACTCCTACTGAATTAGCAAATCGTCCTTGTGATTCTGTGGCTGTTATAAGGTACTCGTCGTGTAGATTTATTTCCAGGAATTGGCGACTTTTCGCAGATATGAGTCCATTGGGACACCATGAGCCACCGCGTATTTCTGTCCTTATTCTGCAAATATAACTCATATAAATTCTATTGTTTACATTTAATAAATCTGATTACCTACTCAAACAAATTGTGTGTAAATCAGAGCACGATATTTTTGAAACTCATTTAAAACAATTACCGTTTCATAGTTGTAGAAATCGATTTAAGATGTTCCATAGTGTCATTAAATAAGGTTAATGTCATTGTCTTTACAAATATAAGAAAACATTTCAATTGTTTATTTGTGAATGACAAAGGGTGCGAGTTTATACTCCGCTACATTTGAATATTTGGAGTGTGATCCCACCGCGGAGACGGAAGCAAACAGCGGGTACAAAGCGCGTTAAACGCTGAATTAACGTAGCATTTGCCAAATCGCTTTTGACCCTATGTAAAGTGGTTCAGATGATAAGACTTCGGTACATCCGGCCATACTTACATCTTGTTATTTTGGAAGGGAGAAAGGCTTTTGTAGGATCACGGCCACGGCCGATCTAAATTCATATGAAAATTAAATTTTCTGCTAGTGAATTTCACAAATGGGAGATGAGTTTTCGCGCTATTGTCTCGTGTCGAGCTTATGCGGGCTTAAGACCCGAATGTGAAACCCTGTGTTAATTGTTAGAACTAAATATGAGCGTTTTACGAGTATAGAATTCACAATCATTGTAACAATTCAACCATTTTATAAACGTATATTGTTTAATCATAGTGGCTTAAGGACAAATATCAGTTTGTAATTGTTCATTTTGGACTTTACATTTCTTGTTTCGCTAAACATATCTTATTTAGATTTGTGTGGACAACTATATCGTTACTGAAGTGAAAATTTAAGGTACTCTCGGGGATAATCAGTGTGATTTTTTAAATATATTAGAAAAAATCATAAAATGTGCCCGTTACGTGGTCCCATAATAGATAAGAATGTGTTGGAGTGAATTATGTGGCACATGATAATACTATAACGTTTAGTTTTACTACTAAAGTGCAGTATAATTTAATACATAACTTAACAATATAATATATAACCTCAAAAAGTTTCATTTCATCAGAATGTCTACTGATATATGATCATTTAAATTTAGATTAAAGTATAGTTATGATAGTGACTAGAAGTAAATAAAACCAAATAAATATGAGGTCATTTCCTACCTTGAACTGAGCGGAGAAACGCTTTGGTCGTAATTAGAGCTCGAAGAGAGCGACTCGTTGGATATCATACCACTCTCCATACCGAGTGGCACTTCGCAGATACCAACGTCGGCTGCAACAAAATACATGCTTTATTTTTGTAACAGGTAAATACAAAATAAATGCACCACAAATGTCTGAACAGGGCTTTTGTTATTTATAACAAGCTTCAGGGATCATTAACTACCATTGAAATGTGGAAAATATTATTTTCTTACGTTATTTAAAAAAAAAAGCCATTACATATTTTAATATGTATTGCTAGAACTTTTACAAGTATAGATGTTCGTTTGTTTTATTAATTAAAACACCAACAAGGTTTATTAAATTGTACTTCAAACACAAATTTAATTATAGGTGAGTATCACTTATAATTATTTTGTAAGCAACGCTGAATAAACTATATAATTGTAAACTAAAAGGAGAAGTAAAAAAACAATAGACTAAATTATGTGGAATCAAAAGTAAGATCACTATTAAACTACAACTAAACTAAGGAGTAACTAAAAAATATTAAAATTAAGCAACCAATATGGAACTTCTTCTCGTGACACATGAACTTGTGGGTATTTAGGCTATTTATTACTGAACCTAGCAAGATGTTTTTTTGGATAATGTGTTATGAAGCGAGACCCCTTCTATTCACAGGGAAATAAAGCCATAAATTAGTACGATAATAATTTGTTAAAATAAATATAGATTAAATCTTGAGTCTCGAGGTAATTATCTTGGGAACGTTTATCTTAACTCTACTTAATAATTCAAGTGTATCGAAGATTTCGTTTACTAATTAAAAAAAGCTGTATATCTATCTTATCTAATACTATCAGGAGTGTAATTCTTGTAAGTATATATGTATATATACATTTTTCTTATCTCCGAATCCGCTCTATCGATTTGGAAAACAATGTGCATTTAGATAGATTTTAGCTTTTTCAATTCACCTATGTAGTCGTATTTTTCGTAAAAACGCAAGATATTTATATGATGAAGATATTTATAACCTACTTTTAGGTATGCTTAATTAATTAATTCGATTAAAAACAAAAATACCATTGCATATAAGTGTCCTACAGGTTATATGTTGTTTAAAAGTTGAGATTACACGATCCTTTAATCATATTTTAATCACGTTAACAGGAATATCACAAATTGGCCGACGCATCGCGTTGTAACGGAATTAATGTACTATGAAAAATAATTTAACATTCAAAGTGAGCGAAACACGCGAAATAGAAGGAACAAACAATTTCGAAGCTGTCTGCAAGATTTAATTGCGTTACTTAATTATTATAATGAGATGTTTCCTTGGTTTCTTTTTAGCTACGCTCGACAGCTGGCTTGTTTGAGCTTCGTTTTTCTTTAATTAGCCACGTCTCTGCCTTTATTTAGTTTAGTGGCTGGTAAAAACTACACGAGAAAGATTTTACAGTATGAACTCGTATACGTAGATCTAGCCTATATAGATTGGTTGCATAGCCAATGTTCAATATTTTGGTAAAACGGATAAATATATATGTATATTAATATTATAAAGCGGAAAAGTATGTTTGTTTGATTATTTGAAAGCGCTAATCTTAAGAACTACCAGTTGGATATGACAAGAATGTTTTGTAATTGATCGAGAAATCATTGAGAAAGCCCTTAGATTATTTAACACCACGCTACCACCAATAGGAGCAAAGCTGTGTTGGATTAAGTTATAAAAATTGGCAAAAATGATTAAATAATTTCTAGTTCTACGCGAACGAAGTCACAGCCACAGCTAGTATGTAATAAGTTAAGTTCAGTTTAGACTGCATGCGTGGTAGGTACTGCGACTTATACTGTTGCCTAGCTTAGCTAGCTGCAAATCCCACGTAGAACTTCTGTAATCGAAAAATGGTTATTTTGTATTTGGGTGTAGGTGTGTGCGGATAAAGCAGTTGTTTTAAAAAAGTCACACGGTATACCTACAGTTGATTTACTTACAACACATAAATACGACACTTGATATCGGTTAATTGTATGTTTGCAAGTTGCCCCGCAACACGGGAATCATTAATATCCAAGATGAGTGTTATCTATTTATAGTGATTATAAAATACATCGATTTAATTTTGTTAGAAAAATAGATTTAATTAGAATCTATTGTTAAACTTAATTACCGTTCGTTGGGTGGAATTTACTCTGGCATAATTAAAATATTTAATAATCCCATCTGTTCTTTCAAATAATTAGTAGCGTTTGAATTCCCGAGTACTATTTAATGCCATATTATGTGTGAACTCATGAAGTCAATTATTTCTTAGTGATTTTAATCATGTATGAGATACGAAATATATCTAACTATTGTTACAAAGTTGTTCTTTAAGATATTTTCTATATGGTGTTATTTCTATAAGTATATAAATGTCATTGATCTATTTGTTTTTATTTATATAATTTACCAGCCGTGTCCGCGACTTCGTTCGCGTGGAACTAAAATTGGTTAATATTTTGTTCCCATTTTTTACTTTTTCAATACAGCAATGTTCCTATTTGGTGGTAGCGTGATGTTAAATAGCTTAAAACTTTCTTCGATGATTGCCCTATTAAATACAAGAAGAATTATTAAATCTGACTGGTATTTCGCTTTATAATATTAATATAGTGAAGCGTTGGTAGATACGCTTTGGTATCTTTAATTGAATGTATAATATAAACAATAGTAACTTGTATAGTTTAATTCGAACTAAAATGTTTAATTCAAGTGTGTGCATATGCAAAGTGGATGGCTCCAATTTTGTTAAAGTTTTCACCTACTGTCGTCCTCTGATGTTGTTAGTTCGTGTTGCATTTACGTAAGCGTATTCACCGCAGGGCAAAGTTACCTGTACGGTAAAGTACACATTCCCTTTGAAAACGAGCCGGGTGACGCAGGTGAGTACACCAAAACAGGCCACGATAGGCCGAACAAAATCATTGTTTATTTCCGCCAGCTTTGATAAAATGAATGTACAATACACGACGGTGAATAACAAAGGGAGTATTCTAATTCAATTTTTTTTCTCGAGGTTGGCATTTTTCTAGTTAATCGTATTCCGAGATTGAAGGTAGGAAAATGATTTATGTTGTTATTATATCTGTACAAACTGTTTATTCTTAGATCCTTGTCTTTTCGTTTCACAACCGTTTTGTTCATTTGAAGTGTCTTCCTCACTTTTCCGTTTCTACTGCGATTGAAAGTATTTTAATGATATCGTTTTACCAAAGAGAACATCGATTTCTAAAGTAGAGCAGGGAGAACAAGTCTAATGTGCGGTGAAACTTCATTATTTGTTAAGTTATAAAACTATTTAGTGGCTCTTTATCTACTTCATTATTAAGTCTACATAGTTTCTTTTATTATATTGTTATGGATTACTATAATCGAATTATATATTTATTTAAATTTTTTGTTAACTTTTCATTTTATTTGTCTTTGTCTTCGTTTTTTATTAAGTGATTTTTGACTTCATAGCGGCGGTGGCCAACCTTTTTCAAAACAAGTGTTCTATGAAAAAACTTTACATCGCGGTGGGCGCATGTTTTTTAGGCGGGTACGAGAGATAATAAAAATAAAAATATATCAGCGTTACAATTATATAATAAAATGATTATATCATTTGCTATTGATGATTGATTCAAGCAATTCGATCAATCATATTATATTATTTTTTTTTTATTATTTTGCAGATGATAATTCTCGTTCGGTGGATTGAAACATTTTTTGTACATTTACAATATACTCAAACTACTAAAATAGATGAAAATAAAATTGTTATTACTTACTTTCTTTTTTTTCTTTAAGTTAAGAAAAGTAAAATAAATATGGTATTACTATTTTGCGAATCTTGGATATTTTGGCATTAGTCACCTCAGCTTTATAGGTTTTAGTGTTATGACTATAATCTCATCTGACGTCAATTGCAGATGGGGCCCTTAATAATGCGCCTCTTTGAGCCTACAGTGGGGAATAACACAAAAGTATAACCACCGGAACACACCTATGGGTATTTCTCATTTCCAACTTGAGAGTGGTAACTAGTCATGCGAGCATTAGAAGAAGCCGTTAAACCGTGCTACACTCGTCACACGTCACGTCTATTGACGCGGCGTATTTTCACACTATCAATTGAGCTATCATCGTATCAATTTATTTGTAAAGACTTGCAATTGGCTTTTTGTTTCGATTTTATTTCTCTTATTTAATATGTTTCTTATCAGTTACAAATTTTGCTATCAAAATGCAATAAAAAAACGTGAATAATAATACCTCTAACACTTGATTTAAAGATTAGCCCCACACTGTAGATCTGCCTGAAGGAATGTAACATGATCGCGAACAACAATGCCAAGTAAGCTTAATTTGACAAACACGCGGTGAGCGATGCGTACCTAATCCACAGTACCTACCGCGACATGTAATATATTACAGGGGAACAAATTACTCGTAACTGACGTGAGAAAAACAAACAATTTATTAAGAAGACGAATGATCCGCGATTACTGTGTTGTGAAATGATAACGATAAAACATAGTTAATTACGAAATGTTAAAATGAAATCATGCATTTTTTAATTATCGATTTGCTTAAAATTTTCAGTACTTCTTCCTCCTTATTAAAAAATATCATCTATTTTTAGATAATTCATTTAAATATTAAAGTAATTTGTATAATAATTGCTTATTCAAGTGTTAAAGTACTTAAGTAAACCTAAGTAAATTATGTAACTTATGTATGTAAAGAATTAGAAATAAATAATGGGTCACTACCTGGTATACAATATTAATTTTATGATCAAATATAATGTAAAAAATGTGAAGATAATGTTTGAGAGCAAACATTAATAAATTTAACACGGAATTATTCGCGCTTGGTACTTTCTTCGAAGTGAGCTAAACTTGCTACCTCATTACATTAATTGCCCGTCGCAGAAGAGAATAACTATTAAAAATTCATAATTCTCAGCCTTCCGCCAAGTTCCTTCGAATATCATTATTAATATTTTATACAACCGAGACGCCGAGCCTAATGTTCTTAATTTAAAATTCTTACCAAACTTAATATTTGAGCGTGCCGGGACCCCCGAGGTTTCTGTGCCTACGGTAAACGGATCGAAATTTTGTTTGTTCGCAGTTATTTTCTTTACAAAGCTGCGTGTGTACTGGATGACGCTGAACTTTCGGCGTATAAGCCGCAGTACATAGCGCGCATTGCCGGAATACCTTCTAGGTTATATTTCGTACGGAGTAACTCTGTGAGGGGACTAGCTTTGCACGCTCAGTGGTACATAAATTTTCTGTTGGTACCGCATCGGAACCGCAGTAGCCGGAACGACGTCCGTACCTCGTACGTGTTGCGGTGTCAAATAAAAATGTGGAAGGGACCTTATGTTCAACATTAGGTACACGGCGCGACTCTGTAAGGATACGTACGGAGAAAAGTGGAATATCTCTGTCGACCGGTGCGCGTAACACGCACCCTAATACTTTCTATTTTATTATTATAGAAATTTATTATGGCTTACAATATTATTTCGCATTAATGTCTGTGACTTTTAAATGTGTATGTAAAATATTGCAACATACGTCCTTATTATAGTGTTTGTAATGCTCATGATGAAAAACTAAAATGTTTATGTAACTAAAGATTAAGGCACCTATCTGAAAGAGTCAAATCTATACAAAGTGTTTGTTGTGAAGTTAAATAACTTACACAAGCTATGTTCCATTCGTAGAAGATAAGAAGTGTTTTTAAAGCAAATTTTCAATTTTACTCTCGTTTGAATTGCAAATATGTGAAAGTTTATTCTGTATGAAAGTATATTATAAAAGTAATAATATACGAGGAATTTGAGGTTATGCATTGATCTCCGTAATAATCTGCTTTTCAGAATCCATGTTTGACATAATTTTAACAATATTAACAATAGTTTACCAATATTAAATTTGTCTTTGATTTCGTAATCAACAAAAATCATCATATAGATATATTTACGAATTAAAATTCATGATTTTTTCTTTCCTGCTTCTTAGAAATCTATTTATAAACAACAAGTTGTGTTTGCTATATCGTTTGCGTGTAACTAAAATTTTATTTATGGCCGTTGTTGTAACTTTTTCAATACAGTTTTACTCCTATTAGAGGTAGCGTGATTCTAAATAGTCTAAAGCCTTCCTCAATGATTGCTGTATTAAGAGATATCTCTGTACAAAGAGAGTTTTTAGAGTCCGACTAGTAATTACTAAGATTAGCACGTTCAAGCAAACAAACGTTATTTCCTCTTTATAATGGTAATATCGATTATGCCAATGTCATATAGAATTGCAGAATATCATGCAAATGTACAAGAATCATACAATCAGACATATACATACATACAACAAGATGTGATTCTGTTGTTGAAACTGTCCATAGAGTTTCTGTAGTAAAACAGATCATGCCCGAGTTGATTTAAAATTTACTTCATTGATGCACAATAACCAAAATGTTCACATCATATTTAGGCACCCAGGCCAATTAACTTTTACACAACCTCCACCTCATCTCGTTTTAGTTTAAACAATAATTGATATATATCTGCACTTATAAATCAGTAAAACCAGTACTCGTTAAACCGAACATTGTACTTACATAATACATATAAAAAAAATATATATAATACATATATATATATATATATATATATATATATATATATATATATATATATATATATATGTATATTAATTTCATATAAAGTTAACAGATCGTTTCCTAATTTTCGAATATTAGGTTTGATTTTCCGTCATATAACTCGAATTTTTTGATGTTGTTATGAAACAGTCAGGGCACCGTAACTGATGGTAAGTACCACGCTACAATCCAAAAGCGACAGCACTATCTAGAGGTTCGAAATTAATTGCATCGTTTCTATCATCCTGGTTTCTTAGCCTCTTAATAGCTAAATATGCAATGGCTGCTCCCAAAACGCCACAAACTAAAAGACAGTCACATGAATATGAGGGTAAGACCATAAAGTAATAAGGCTTTGTGGTAGCTAGTAAGTTCTTAGCATTGATGGACGTGAGTTTAAATCCTTGCAATGAGCTGAAACTATAGCAAGTTGGTTGGTATTTTGTAATACCTGCATAGCTAGCGACCACCCTCAAATTTAAAGTCTGTCACTAAATAACTATAAATGTGTTCCGGCAGATGCACTGGAGAGCAAATTTCTCCATTGAACTCAGCGTTAGATTATGGTCGAACCCTAATCCTTCAAATAAATCTCGTCATATGAAGATCCCTGTCATCATACTAGAATGCGACATATGCAGGTATTTAAAGGCTTAAACATTTGATTTATGTTACCGAATAATTAATTCTTTAATATATAACACCCTGTAAATACCTTTGAAGCGCCTAAGAGCAATTAGGTTTAAAATTTTCACATACTTACTCATAAAAATGAACTTAGTCTTGATAGTACCAAGAACTATCTGAGAGACTAAATCCAGGTGAAATATACAGGTTTGTATGTGAACGTTTCAAACATTAGGCAGAAATTAATGATGTGGCAAAGAGAGCGGCTCTGACAGACAACCCACCGGCGCGGCGCGTCGCGTCGTGGAAGTTCATTACCCTGTCTTCCCGGCTAAGGAGCGATTAGACTCTTGTTACAAGGAAGAGAATAAGCGGTTTCAAATGCAGAGTATAAAAAGTTAAATTAATTGTATTAACTGAATTCTAATAAATTAGGATTTATTTTTCTAGTATATATTTCAATAAATCTTTGTGTATAAAAATGTATGTACGTATGCTAGCGATCGTGTAACTTTCAAACATGTTGACTGAATTGTTGAAGCGATGTTAGCTCAGTCCGTGGTAGTGTGTATGGACGCCACGTCATGGGACGTGAGTTCGAATGAACTCGAGCTTTCGTTGAAGGAAAATCATGATGAAACCATAGCATGGCGGTAGAGCCTTTTCTAATGCCCGTTTGGCTAACTACCACTCTCAAGTTGAAAATCTGCCGCCAAATATAGCAATTGCACTTGAGAGCCAGTCCCTTAACTAGGCTTAGCCTGTCCACCATCTTGGGCTCATCGTCACTTAATATCACGTAAGATTGTGACCATAACGCTAAATCTTAACTATGAAAAAGCTGAGAGAAGTGAAATTCATGTAAGCTTTAACGAGATGATATTTCAAAGCTATTCTATGATATGAGATATACTTCTTTGATTGAGTTATTAACTACTGACAGTAACAGAATAACATCTACCGGGCCCACAAGTACATCTATAAATATTATAAAAATAAAAATATTTTGTCTGTCTGTCTGTGGGAATGCAATAAAATCAAAAAAACAACCGAACGGAAGATATAGACGTAGTCATTTGTGGGAAAGGTTTAGGTGTATAATTCATAGGTATGCTTGCGACTTCTTGCGCGTGTAAATATTATTTTATCATTTTTACCCGTTTTTGTAATGCAATAAAAGAATACTGTACTTTTGAGGACTGAATTGGATGGCCTTGAATGGTTTTTAGCCCTGGTTTATAAGACTTTATGAAACCTAAGCAGCACCACTTTGTTGACATAGTCACTTGAACTTAGCATTTTATTAATAACTATGAGATAACGATGTCCATGACTTAGTTCGCGTCGAACGGATAATTATTTAACAATTTTTGACCATTTTTGTAACATTTTTCAATACCGCATCGCTTCTATTGGCGGTCGTGTGATGTTAAATAGCCTTCCTCAATAATTGCTCTACAAACCACGAAAAGTTTTTTTTTTTAATCTGAGTGGTAGTTCCCAAGATTAGCGCGTTCAACCAAAATTTCCACTTTATAATATTAATATATATTCATATTTTGTGACGATGAAGTTTGAAGAAGTTGTAATAAATCGTGCCGACTGAGAAATTTACTGGGGTTTGACGTGTAAATCAATAAGGTTATATGAAAACAAAATATTGGATACGGAAATGTTCTTCTTAAAATTATGTATTAAGCTGTGGTAACTCTACTTCTCTCGTCTATTAATAACTAAATTACTTATGCGAAGCTGAGAGGGGACATCAGTACTCTATGATTAATTGTAACTCATTTTCTTAGTTCATCATTAGTGAAATCTAAAATCGACATCGGTTTCGTTACTTGTTTAAGAAAATTAGTACACATTTTCTAATGTGTAATAAATGCATATAATTAACAGTCTTGTTCGACACGTATTCTACATGTTTGCCCATTATTATTACAGGAAACGCAGCGAATCTTTCATATCTGGCAGCAGAACCAAATTATACCATTGGGTTTTAAGTATTACAATATTTAACGACCTAATTTAGAATTTAGTTCTACGAAATAAAAAAGTATCTAGCTAAGCAAATCGGAAAGTAAATTTGAAGCGATGATAGCTAGTTGGTAGTGTGTACGGACGTCGTGTCAAGGGACATGAGTTCCAATTCATCTACAATGAGCTGGAGCCTTGGTTGAAGGAAAACATCGTGATTTAATCATAGTATGGTTGTAAGGCTTTTTGTAATGCTCATTTGGCTCCCTACCACCCTCAAATTAAAGTTTGTTGCCGGCAAAGTGTGTTCCGGCAGTTGCACTTGATAAGTCGACAGCCATTCTCTCCACTAGTTTTGGCGTGTTCACCGTCTTGGGCCACATAGTCACTTAACATTGTGAACTTAAGATTATGGCCATAGCGCTAAAACCTATAAATTATATAAAAAAAAAACAATATTTTAATACAAATACAACATTTCATCCATACCGTGAGAGTAGTTTCTGAGAAATAAATTACATATAATTTTCAAATATATATAACACCAATCAAGAGAGAAGTATACCAGTAAAAGTATTCTATAATCTACAAAAAGATTTAGGCTTATCTAGGATATAGTAAGTTCTATATCAGAAGTATCTAAAAGACTGCCTAGCAGAAACCTAACAAATCTGGATGGGTAAAGTGAGAAACACGAGCAGTGAAGCTGAGTATGGACACGCGTCGAAAAGGGGCTTTGTAAACCTACATCCGTGGCACAAGTCTCGGAAACTGATGGGAGTTTCCCTCTCTACCATACGATGGGGCCGCCAGCAGCATGGTGAAACCACGGATAGCTAAGAAGTTCGTCTTCCTCTATAAATTCATACTATTCACTCCGTGTATACCGACATACATAAAATGGTTTGTCGAAAACTATTGTATAGATTTAGATTAAATTTTGTACTTCAATAATATTTTACGTTCTGAGCATACTTAGAACGTTTTTCATTTTTGTAGCACAAGAGCAGGGTTCTAACGAAACAGTTAATAAAAATAATAAATATATATATATAAGATATATAGATATAAGAGCCAATATAATTTGCATACTAGTAACAGAAAATATTTGATAGCTCCATATTGTAAAAGCAATACGTAAATACATTAGGCAAGAATTTAGTAACAAGATTATAAAGTTTCTTTACCTTAAGTAAATACTTTTACTTTTAAGGGATCTATTCAAACACAAGGTTTTATAATTAATATTAATTTCATAAGCTTTTCTCTAAAATAGATTATTACGTGCCAACTTGTTGACTACAAACATTATTGCAGACATTAGTTTGATTCACGATGTTCGACCAATTTGGCACCCTGAAGCAAGTTGCTTCAGCTGAATTACTTCTGCACTCGCTCGTAAGTCCGATGAAATAAATTGTCAACAATAACGGCTTATAATGTACTCTGATCGAAAAAAATATATTTTTAAATGGTTAATTTTACAAATAATTTTTCTATTCATTCTACTTATATAAAGGTACTCTGATATGTGGTATATTTATAAAATAGCATATAACACTGACTACGTATTAGTTTTTTAAGTGTGAACAGTATCTATGATTATAGTGGTGTTAATTTCCGAGACATCGGCACTGCTGACGTCCTTCTAAGAATAGTTAAAAACTTTTTAATATATGCAATAAATTAAGAACTGTTTTTACTACTTTATATTAAATTTAGCCTTAAAATAGTGGTAGTCAGTAGCAGATAAATTGCAAAATAAATTAAAAAAATGTCGATGGTAATTAGGAAATTTCTTTTATATTAAAAGTTGCTGTTTTAATTTAATGTTGTTTCGAATAGTCTAAGTATTCTTTCGAGTGCAAACATTCGAGGTATTAATTAAACTACGCTGTATATTGTATTGTTAGAATCGAAAGTTCATCCCTCAGGCGTTACAGAGCTCACGGTATGTTTTGTGCATCAAAACCGGACAATACCCTGGGCTTTCGATCATTTAAACTGAACGTATATTGACGGTCAGACAGATTGTTTACGAAACTCCACCGCCGAGCTAATCTAATTTTGAGATTCAATTTATCATTCCTGTTCTATAGATATAATAACATGTAACACCTACCGACATTCCAATTCCGACCTAACAAGATTATAATTATTAATTAACATGTACTATTTTCTTTATCTGGAATATACATTAGAGGTGTTTCACTTTGTTTTAATAGTTCATTTCCTAAGCTCTGTTATAAACGTATACTTATATTTTTGTTTATGGATTCTAATTATGGCTATAAAAGATTTTGTAGCTTTTGTTAATCAATAATCATTACTTGTTAAACAGTTTAATATGAATGAATAATGGATCAATGATAACTTGTACAGATATTTTGTCGATTGATTTGCGTTCGAATCCCCGTAATGGCACTAAACTTTCATGAAAGGAAAACTGGCTGTGAATTTTCTTTCTCGTTGAATATACTTTTTATTTTATTTTATTATTTATTCTTTTTTTTTATCTATATAGGTTTAGTATTATGGCTACAACCTCACGTGATGTTAAGTGACCCAAGCTGGCGAACAGATTAAACCTGTGTAGGGACTGGCTCTTAAGTGCAACTGCCGGAATACACCTATAGGTTGTATGTAACTTGAGGGTACTAGCTAGCCATGTGGGCATTAGAAAAAGCCCTACCACAGATAACAATATCAATTCTAAGCTTGATGTTTAAATTTCAACATTTTAGTGGGAAATAACCTAAAAATATTTGGAAAGCTTAAACCGAGCAAATGGATCAGAAAAATGTTTTAATAAAATACATTCCATAGATTATAATCTTAAAAACCTAGCAATGGCAGTATGTGACATACGAAGTGAAATATTTTCTTGTATTATTGGAGATCAAAGGAACGACTATAAACATCGTGTCTGGAAATTCGAGATACTTGAATAAATATCTAACAAGTTCACTTTCGATTCTAAATCGGTTTACCCGACTGACTATACGAACATGTCAACTAGATGAATGCGTTATCCAATGTTGCAAATTGTTGCACACAACGCCTGTCTACGATGTACGAAGCTGCCTAACTTTACGTCGAACAACTGAACCATATACATTAATACAGCTTGTTAGTATTCTAATTGAATGTTTGCTGCATTTGAGGGTTTACTATTGCCTACCTGCGAAATTCTCGTCCTATTTAACATGTTAGATTTAACTGTAATGTTAATATTACTTTTAATTGTATCTTTTTCTATACTTCATAGGTTTAGTGTTATGGCCACAATTTCACCTGGTGCTAAGTGACCATGTGACTCAAGATGATGGACACGCTCAGCTTAATTGAGAGACTGACTCTCAAATGCTATTGCCAGAACACACCTATAAGTATTTTACGGCATATTTTTAACTTGAGAGTGGTAGTGCCAGGTAACGTTCAATGCCGCAGGGTCCGTGCAACTGAACTATCATCACTTCGAACTGCTGTAGTCTAGTCATTTTATTTATTATGGCATCTGGCTTTGTAGACAATTTTGCCAATGCCAAGTATAGAAGACTTTATTACCACAATTCATGGAAACAAAGTAATAAACAAACTCAGAACTATTACTTATGGATCGCACAAATAATTGTCCTGTGCGGGACTCGAACTCACAGTACTTCGGTGCGGTGGTAGCAGCGCTTGCGATCAGAAATATCAATATTATATATTTTATTTATTTTAGGTAATAAAAATGTTACGTATACACGTAATCATGCCTTCAAATTATATATTAAGCCGACAAAAATCAGCATTTGATTAATATAAAATAATTCTTTAATATCACTGTTAAAGTATCGATATACGATCAAGCTAAAAGTTCCAGAATTTCTTTTAGAATTAATAACTGATCCCAAGCAATAGTATATTAGTAATTATATATATTTATGTATGTTTAAATATATATTTTATTACACTAACTTTGCTCTCTGCACCACCCCAAGCTGACTGATAGAAAATGCTACAAACATTTATTGCGGCATATATACAACCTGCATGCAAATTGCAAGTGTAATAAAATAAAAATAATAACAAAGTTGAATAAAATGTGAAATGAAATTCTAAGAACAAATAAACTGAAGAAGGTTAGTTGAGTATAATAAAACCACTTGCGCAAATGGAACACGTTATAAAATCTGCGACAAAATGATACGAAATGTCGTAGACGGAGGATTCTCTGTCCGCACAATAGTACACCACTTATGTATTTTTAAGATTTCCTGTGTTTAGGTGAATAGGGTTTTCGCTGTCTCTTTGAATAAATCTATACTATGGAAAATGCACATCGAGTCGTTGTCAAATAAGAGTTTCCGACATATTGATTATTATGACTAATGTACTAACTAAATTTTCGTGTACAACAAATGCTATATGGCTTTAAACATTGTCAAATAAAAACTACAGTTTTGTTTAATACCTCAAAGTAATATTTTGTTACATATCTATATATTTTAATAGTATAAAGCGCAAAAGTTTATTTGAACGCGCTAATCTTAGGAAGTACCGGTTGGATTAAAAAAAATGTTTTTGTATTTGATAGAGCAATCATAGATGAACGCTTTAGGCTATTTAGTATCACGCAACTACAAATAGGAGCAAAGCTGTATTGAAAAAAAATATACAAAAAATGATTAAATATTATTTAGTTCCACGCGAATGAAATCGCAGGCGTAGCTGGAAACAAATATATGCTTGAAAACGACTATATACCTATTATATCAGTCGATAATAAATTATACAGTTTGGAAAATCCAAAAGTTCACGTCTCATACCTTTAATTTAATTGTAATGAAAAAAAAAAAACAATCCATACCATAGACTTATTATAATATTTATTCTATATTTTTTAAGCAAACATGATATATTGTTTGCCACAAAAACTCCGTAGATAGTTTTACGTAGAGAGCTTCTATCATTTTGAAGCGCTAACCTCTTAGTATTTCATCTTAGTTTCGCGTTTCAGTATCTTTACCTTTTCTTGAAAAAAAATTTACAAATTCTGGAAGTTGTAAGTGTAGAATGTAATAAGTTAAAAAATGCGAATTGTAAAAACACTTTATTATTCAACTACGGCTTAGGCAATTGACATGAAATAGACAACCCGCTAGCTAGCCCGGCAGACGTTTTGTCCTGTTAGGTAGTTAATAACTCGACCATAACGCGCCACCTATCATATCATGGTATATCTAGAACCAGGGTCAGATTTAGATTATTATTATTATTTATTTATAACTAGTTAATTCACATAATACTCATCCTGCTGAAACCACAATTGCGGTGTAAATAACGAGAGACGTCATCATTTAATATATAGTAGCATTAACAAAACATTTAACGTATTCCCTTAGAACTCGTCCAACTCTTTTAATATCACACTTTAATATTTAATTAACACAAGTGGTAGGTAATGTATTCAATACCAAAGGTAACATATACTTCCACGTACCACATACCATAGAAGTTGTCATAACTGGGTATGATGAAAAAAGCCCTAAGCTATTCTACTTGAGGTCCTTTCCCCTCTCGCGTTGATCTTCACCAATAGATTTTTATGTTTGTTTGTAAGTCATAATGTATGATTTCTCTTTATTTTCGTTCTAGTGTTTAAGTCTTCACTGTTTTTAGAATAATGTTAATTAAAGTTTACTAACAATTTGAACGTAGGTCCCTCTTGATCTTGAGGCCCTAAACTGAAACCTAGTTAGTCTATAAGAAAGACCCATCGTCTATATAAAATGAATGTATTACCTACATGAATTTTACTTCTATCAGTCAACTCCTTTAGAAGTTACACGACACGTAAATAAGATTTTTATATGCTTGTATTAATGTACATATATTTTGTATTAAACTGTCTCGCACTGTATATAAGTGAGTGTAATAAACTAAACTTAACAACTTAACTAACTTGTATAACTTTATAATTTTAACTAAATTTAGTATTTCGATTATATTGGTATAAGTGATCGTAATTAACAGTGTTTATTATTTGTATTTCCATAGTTGTTTATTTCGTTCGTTCAACCGATTATTGCGTCGCGCCGGGAGCGCTGCGTGCCGCGCCGAGTCGACTTGTTCATTTTTGCTAATAAAATTGTGTTTGGTTTGCGAAAATATCAATTATACATTCACCCCTTATGTCATATATCTATATGTCAGGATCATAAAAATAATGTTCCCTTTTTATATGCAGTGAAAATTTGCCGTACAATAATAATTTTATGTAACTGTAAGTTTTAAACCTCGTGTGTTTTAATAAAAAAGAGAAAAAAAAAATCAGCGACAATTATTCCGGTACATT
Organism: Actias luna; assembly: GCA_039707435.1. NCBI lineage: Eukaryota > Metazoa > Arthropoda > Insecta > Lepidoptera > Saturniidae > Actias > Actias luna. The sequence continues at coordinate 16,186,122 of JAZHAC010000001.1, read as the reverse complement.
CGCATTGCTATTCCGCGAACTCTGCAGGGTTGAAGCGAGATAAAAAATTTACAATTTTGCCTGTGCGAACGAGATAAGTACACTATCCTCTTGCGGGTACAATTTGTCACTGTCTCCGCCAATTTCCTCTTGTAACTAGTTTTTTCTTTGTGCCACGTAAATTTAATTTCAACTCTTTATTGAACTGGTATGAAGTGGTAGTTGCCAACTATTGGTCAGTATATTTAATGTTTTTTTATTTTATTTTATCGATGTGTTAAAATTGCATAGTAACGAACGCCGTGAATTCATGCCTAATTGTTGAACTGAATTCGGGTCGATTGACGTTGATACATCAAATTTTATAATGAGCCCAAAAGTTCTGTGATTTAAATCAAAGTGATAAAACGGTGGTATTGTGGTAGATCATTTTCTATTACTCGCTTGGCTAGCCATGACCCTAAAGTTGAAAATTAGTCGCTTTGGCAGCTGTACTCGAGAGCCATTCTCTCACTAGGCATAGTGTTTCCGGTTTGGGCATAATCACCACTTAACGTCAAATGAGATTGTGAACGAAACTTAACTACTATAGAACAGCAGAAAGTATAAATATAATGTTTTCTTTTTTTATAAACAAATAGTCATCTAAATGAAGTCTTGATTGGTTTATGTCTACTATACTAAGGATCAAAACTCGTTGCAGTTAGGTCGATGAATTGTGTGTGTGTCTTATGGCAAGGTGTAGAGACGTATAGCTTTCATAACCATAACATTATATTAAGGACTTACTAACACTTGTACCAGGTCATTTTTTTATATTTCATCTATTGTTCACAAGCTCATGCTACAAATACAGAGAAGAGTAGGATAATATACTCAGAAATCGGAAAATTTCACTACCAGCACGTGTATCTATAATATATTGCAAGTACTGCTAAATACAAAACAACAGAAATTCTATACAAAATAGTTCCATTCCTAATATGTTTACAATTAAACCTCTCGGGAAACATCGTACAGGGTTTGTTAGCCAATAAGTAAGACTATTAGACTTTTAATATGACTTTTTACAAGCTTTTTCTTTATATTAACTAGTTGTTAGATATTAAACTAACACATTTAATAAATTTTTGCCCGTTTTTGTATCTTTTTTCTAATACAGATCTGATTCTATTGATGGTAACGTACTGTTAAATAGCCTAGGGCCTTCTTCAATAATTGCTCTATCAAATAATCCGGGTGGTAGTTCCTGAGATTAGCGCGTTCAAAAAAACTTTTTCGCTTTATAATATTAATATAGATACACACTTTATTTTCTCAATAGTATGAAACTATAAATATTACTAGTTTATATTAATATTAATTTTATATCTCAGGTCTACTTTAAAAACAGAATTTAGTTGCATTATAATTCCATTTAAAGAATAAAGTTCTTCGGATTTTGATAATCGGCCAATTAACGGAATTCGACCTATTTACTCTATTAAGTTTAGTATCTCAATTGTATAACTCAAGGCATTTTCTAGAATAAGAGCCTTGAAACATCAATGGACAGAGAGATAATAGACGAATAATAAAGTGCTCTATTAAGATTCCGTTTTTAATTATCAAAACTGTGCCTTTATTGATTATTTTTCATAATCGTTTACACTTACGATTATATATTTCAATATCGGTTATAGTCGATTAATTAACTAATTGATAAAGTGGTTACAAATAATCAATTGTCAACATCACTATTCGTTATGATCGATTGCCTCGAAATTAGACGTAGTATGTCATCGTTTAACTAAGTGGTAACATATATTTAAATAGACCGCTTTACTATGTATATTATTAATATCAAACTGTGGAAAATTTTGTTCGTTTGTTAGTTAGATGGTTTGTTTGTTTGAACGCACTGATCTCAGGAACTATCTGTCGGATTTCAAAATTAACTTTTTGTTTGTTATAAACTTAATCATTGACGAAGGCTTTAGGTTATTTAACATCACGCTACCACCAAAAGGATCAAAGCTGTATTGAAAATAGTAACAAGTAGAGCCAAAAATTATGAAATATTTTTTTGTTCCACGCGAACACATATTTAAATATACAAAGCATAAATATATAGTCAATTTACCCTAGGCACTACATTTGACCCTTTGTTTCCCGAAGAGTTTTAAAATTAGCTTATCACAAAGGTAATAAGTACTTTAAACTTATTTTTCACCATGAAAAGTACTGAAAACAATTATGTGTCCAGGATGATAATAATTAATAACTAGAATTTTAAATTTTTTGAAATATATCACTTGTATCATTGTAAATTATTTTTCAACCCATAAAGTAAGCTTTAAAATAAATAATGTCACAATTATAGGTGTTTTAATATATGGAGATAAACTTTATTGAAATTCTCATCATACTTATGTTCAAAAGTATGGAGTGAATAATAAACAAAAAGTATATTTATATTTGCAAAGCCTCATCTATCTAATAAACCTAATATTGGTTCGATACGCGCTCAAGAGGCGTGAAATGATGCCCCACTCACCGCCCAGACAGTAAGGGGAGAAACGGCGATGGAGAACAATGTTTGATGTTTTCCTTTGTAAAAAGGCAAAGTTTTTAAACTGTAAACGATTAAATTATATACCTTTTTGTGTGAAATTTCAACCTATTCATTAATTTAAAATCGTGGTTTGGTATACATCAAGAGGTTTAAATAATACAATTATATAATTAGCAAATTTCGTTAAATTAATACGAATTAAAATTCTTCAAAATCCTTTTTTTATTCCTTTTACGGACAGTTATTACTATATTTCTATTATAGTATTCATATTGAAACAATACGTACAAAACAATATGTATGTTATTCAAGAATTAAGTATCGTTTCACTTTGGTTTTAACGTTTGTATGTTCTCTTATTTCGAACTAAATATAAAACTAAATCATCTTTGAATGTAGTTTATCGAGCCTCAATATTTCACTACGTTAAATATGTTAGAGTATTATTAAGCTAAGTCTCGGTGTGTTATTAATATAGTTTATAAAGGAATATTGATATGATAACTTTTAAAATATTATTGATGGTACTAATACTTAGTTTTAATTATAAAAACCTTTTGGTTTTAAAATGTTAATTAATGTACCGTGTAATTAAATTACACATTGATTAAATTGATTTAATAAGGATTCTAGCGTTAATCAAATATTAAGATAAACTGTACAATAAATTGTAATTGAACGCGTATTTTGTACGGAGCGGTGAAATTAAAGGCATGTTACAAGCCGGGTTAATCGTAATACCATGTTAACGCAGCGAATTCCGCCAATGACCGGGGGTTACTCTCTTGAATTACATTCGTTCGTCGCTGGAGGGCAAACAATTTGGATATCTTCACGTCTTTGATGGAGAGGCATTCCTCGAGAGACCCTTACGAAACTATTCGTCTTAAAACGAAATAGTACGGGAATCCTACATACATTTACTTTACATATTTTGACTAACAAATTATCATTTTTATTTATGTGTTTCGTTACGTGTTACGTTAAATTATAAACTATAAAAAAATATTTTATGTTACGTTATAGACAAACATGAATTTTCTATAATCATAAAATATTCAAAAAAAATTATATATTTTTATAATAGTCACAAAACTTAAAGATGTTTAGTATCGCTCAGTAAGCTATGAAAGGATATATACGCAGAGTTTCTCTGCTAGATAATATCAAAAGTTTGTAATCACAGATATAAAATCTAACGGAGTATCGTAAACGATTAGATAGTTGGCATGGCAAATAGCCGGTCACAAATGCTAAAGAATCGACTGCCAATTGTTTAGACGAGCTTTGAAGTAGAGACAACATTTACGCAATCGTATCGAACGCCTACTGCGAGGCGAAACGGCGATAAATACAAGATAATGAATGACCTAATGCAGAAGCACAAAGCTGCTGGCTAGCTGGAATCCTTGCATAATGCGCTAGTCCGGTCGCAGATTGATATAATTAATTAATTATCTATGTGATTCACAAATGACTGCTTTGGGCCTGGGTGTTATTTTGTGTCTATTAATTGTATTTTTGTATAAGTCCTCAATGCAAGTGGTTGCATTTCAAAAACAAAACGATCCTATTGAACAGATATGCCATCTATCATACTATATTGAAATAACATATTTATTAAAATCATTTAACAAATACAATACACGTCAATAAATGTACCCAATTGACATTTGATTATTTGGGCAAATGGAATATTAAAGCCATTGAAGAATACTTACTGTGGTCAAATGTTCGTGGATCAACTGTAGTTGTGGGAGGCGGAGTTGTAACCTCAGCCTCGTCGTCATCATCTGGTTCTATTGTAGTCGTGGTTGTGGTGGTAGTGGTGGTGGTGCGCCGGCGATTACGCTGTCGACGTTCCTGCCGCCGAGGCATAGGAGCCGTGGGCTGCACTGCCACGGTACTCTTGGGTAACGGTGTTGTAAGCGCTGTGCTACTGCCGGTGCCATGGTCGGCGAACACAAACGCCACTAGTGAAACGGCCACCAGCCGTATCACCAGTGGCACTGTCCGCCACATGGTAACTGTGGAAAAAAAATAATAATACTAAATTAATTTACAACGTATGTATGACGTAACTCTTTTATATATTGTAGCAGTATGTATTTATGTTAACACTAGCTGTGTCCGCGACTCCATCCGCGTGGAACTAAAATTTGATTTAATCCTTTTAATAAGAAAACGTACATAACCTATGTTACTCAGGGCTAATGTAGCATTGTAGTGGTGAAAGTATTTTTGAAATCGTTCCAGTAGTGTTTTAGTTAATTCGTTACAAACAAAAACATTTTATAATATTAGTATATATTATATATTAGTATATCTTTCCCTTTTATAATATTAGTATATATAAAAAAATGACTAAAACTCACTGTTTACAATAAATTATATAAAAATAGCCACAAAGACAAATTAATTGCATATCAATAAAACATAATACAGATCAATATAGGTCTGTGACATTTAGCTTCAAAATCGTGTAGCCAGTGGCAGCCTTTGACGTTCTAACAAGTATATTTGCTTTTGATTTATAGAATTTTATCAGAGTTTTAATAGCCGACATAACAACGACGAGTAAGCGTAGATTTTCCGAACTTTATTAGTAACTAGCTATGTTCGCGACTCCGTTAACGTGGATCTAAAATTTTATTTAATCGTTTACATAAAAAAATGTAATATAGATTAGGTTACTCAGGGCTAATATAGCATTATAACGGTGATAGAATTTTTTAAATTAGTCCAGCAGTATTTGTGTTTTTTCGTTACAAACAAAAATACAAATCTTTTCTCTTTATAATATTAGTATAGAGTATAAAGAGGAGCCGTTTGTTTGTTTGAACGCACTACTCTTCAGGACTGTTTGATTTTACAAAATATTGTTGTATATTATGGAGCAATAATGGAGGAATGCTGTAAGCTATTTAACATCACACTACCAACCAGTAGGAGTGAAGATGTATTAAAGTTACAACAACAAGAAAAAACTTTTAAATATATTTCAGATTCATCCGAACGAAGTCGCGGACTTTGTTGAAATGCTAAGGTCGAGTGACTTGTCTACAAAAATGTTGCTGCTGATATTTCGGGAAGTGTGATAAATTAAGGCTATAAACCATACAACACAGACTCAGAAGTCACATTTTTCTTTTATACCATAATTAGTGATACTATTGAATTATTTATTTTTTAAGTAATACTTCTTTACTAGATAATACCTCCATATGATTTCTGTACCCTTGATAAGTTGTATGAATAAATGCGGAAACAGCCAAAAAAAAATTTAAATTATCTAATGTTATAAGTATCTTAAATACTTACATATGCATTTAGCAAAAAGCTGTTACTTTGACTTTACAAACAGACATTTCAATGGTAGTTATTCGCATAGATTTGTTGGGTTGCATGTTTGTATTTATAAAATCGTTAAACTCCAACTCGGTTTGATTGATCACCATAAAAATTGTCACGCATATGCATGTGAAAACCACGGACTCGGTTTTTTTGCTAGGGTGGTATAAAGGGGGTATTGTCAGTTGTCACCTAGCGCTGGCGTTGCAGCATTTAATTGTCTATACAAATGATATTATGAACAAAAATATGTGTAGATACGGCATATATACTCCGAAAGTGATACGCTGATTTGTGTCAATTGTATCACTCAAACTTCAGTATCGCATCGGCGTTCAAGGAAGTATGTTGTGTACCGATGGATATATACAGTGCCCTCAAACAATAAAAAATACCCTAGTGCGTAAATGCAATATTGTCAAAACTATACAAAAAAACTCCATGAGATCACATTAGAATTTATTGAAGTGCAAACTTCTTTAGTTCGCGTTGAGCACTTTTTGGGTGAACAAAATCATAGAACTCGCGTCATCGGCACAGAAAGAATTCCATGAACTATATGTATTCTGTGTATATATGTACGTAAATATATCTCTGTGTTTTATTAGTATACGTTATATACATATATACAACGAGTATATCTATCTTTTGTTTATAGTTTTAAATGTTCACTTCTGTCGGCAGTCCTCATGATTGCTTTTTTTCATGATAATTTTATAAAATAATATATAATATCCATCCGTAATTTTTTTCCTTTTACAAAAAGGAACGTTTATACTTTTGACGATGTATAAAATCGAAAAAAATGACTCTTTTTGTATAAAAATATACTTGTCTTACTTCAACGTACATTGCAATATTATTATGAGCGTATTTTGTGCCATTTGTTTTGGCGAAATATTATAAAGGTATCTATACTTTTATAATATCATTGGCTTTATACATTCGAAATAGTCCCCTTGAAAATAGGTATATATAACGATAAAATAAATATATATTATATTGGCAGCCAACTTTTGCTGTTGCATATCAATACTCTGCAGTAATTACTTAACATTAGGTTTATTGCAGCTCGTTTGCTATTTAACAAGTCTCGTAGGCTAATGGTTTGCCAGCTGTACTATTGAAAAGAGAGGTCGCGGTTTTGAAATCTCTTGTTATTAGGATAATTGCCAGTCGTGTATTTGACTTTGACGTATCAATATGTTTACAAATATTTATTTACCATATTACTAACTTAGTTCTTTTTTATTTAATTTTTTTATATCTTATCAAGTTCTATGTAAACTTATACATTATAACTCTACACTTTAAGTTGTGAGTCGTCTGTCATCTGGTGGGATAATCTTAAAAGGTAGATAGAGAGTAGTTTTATGTAAAGCAAGTAGTAAACAGGTGTAAAGTGCCACGTAATGTTAAATTGTTGCACTTTAGTTGGTGCTACCTGAGATCGCTATCCCAGAGGACGGAGTTGAAACGACTTGTGTTTCAATGCGTACTGCCCACCGCACAAGTCTCAGGTCGTAACATAGCAGAACAGCTTCTCGGAACTCGTCATTAGATAAAAAAAAACATTGAACAGTAATATACTTATAAACGGAGAAGTGTTACGATCAACAACGTTGTTGAAGGAATATGGAATATAACCTGAAACAAAGCGGCTTAAATTGATATTATATCGTTTCATCTATAATGCTTTAAAAAAATACAAAACATGCATACTGTAGTAAAATGAAGTTTCAAAAATTCAGTCTATTTAATATGGTTTACTGTATTCCTTAAGAGGTTAGCAGACTGGCATGACAGTGGCTAACGGATATTGGTATAGTAGAACAAGGAAAAAATTATAGTACTGCATCTGATAGTTAGAAATATAAAGTGATGATGGCTAAGTTGGTACGGACAGCGCGTATTGCCGCCCATTGGAACGTGAGTTCGAATTCACCAGCAATGAGCCTAAGCTTTTGGTGACGGAAAAAACATCTTGAGGTAACCACTCCATGTTGGTAGCGCTTTTCTAATACCTGTCTGACTATGGCTCTCAAGTTGAAAATGTGATGCCAAATACCTATTGATGTGTACCGGTAGTGGCACTTGAGAGCCAGTCCCCCCACTAGGCTTAGTGAGTCGACCATCTTGGGTCACATTATCATTTAATATCAGGTGAGATTGTGATATAACACTAAACCTTATACACTATTAAAAAAATAGTAATACCAAGAGATTAATAGTCAATTCCTAGTCCAAAACCTCGGCAAGAGATTTACAATCAATTACTGTATGTTTAAAAGCTCCAGAAGTTGTCTTTATTTATAAGACCGCGGTTTCTTTACCTGATTTTTAGTCTAAAAATTTAGAAGGATCAGAATTGATGATATATAAACAAATTCTTTAAGATTAGTTTTAAAGTATATCTATTTAAGCCGCGTAGTCATTTATTAATTATTATGCGTAACGATTACATGGAAATACAATATTTACACGAAATAAATACGTAGTTTGTACGTAATACGGTAGAAGAAAAGATTCTTAAATAATATCTCACTAGGTGAGCTTTGTACATCTGTCAAAAGCCAGGAGTATAGGAGCTTGCTGGTTATAAAAGCCACACGGGTCGAGTGCGCCCATTGCTTCTAATTCGCCAAATGGAATTCTGTTGTAAGACGTGTACAAACTTAAATTGGAGTTTGCTTTTAGTACGTTCGTTTTCGGATTCTTAAACTCTTGGTATATAATAACTAAAATAATAATTTGGCCCTATCTAAAGTATGTAATATAAAAAGTTTCATAGTGCAAGAATATTAAATTAAATTAATAGCTTTATCGTTGTAACATTCATATAAATGTACCATTGACATTTAACAGTAACCAAATTATAACCAGTATACGGATTTGAGGCGTTTAGTTTTAATTTGTATTATATAATCAAAATTGAATTGAAAATTACTAATTACTAAGAACTAAAAGCACCAAAGCCTGTTTTTATTTGATATTAATTGAGATATCTATATTAAGATATCTGGGTGATCAGTTTCCTTCGGATTTTTACGAAAAACAACCTATTTAGGAAACCGAAAACTAAAAGCTTCCTAGCACTGACTGACAGTTGATAAGTTGTTTGGGACAAACGCTTGTTAATATTTGTACTGTTATTTTATTGTTAAGGCAATTGGAAATGTATCCGGCAAGCCTAACTGACTCCTACTTTTTTTACCTATAAACATGGCTATAACAAGGTGTTTGTTTCTTGTTAAAACTATCTGAGGATGCTTGTAGTAACTTAAAATAAATAGTGGAAGTTTACCACTAAAAAATCGATTTTTCATATATTACCTCCGATTTGGAGATTTTATGAGGAGTAAAATTAATACAAGTGTTAACTCAAAAGCGTTACGGTTTTATACACGACGTACCTTGCGCACCTTTCATTTTGTCAACCATGTTTAAGGAATAAACTCACACTCACACACTGTTTATTAGTATTTTTTTAATGTAGCAATCTATATACATTAATAAATATGAATATTTATTTATTTGTCTCTTCTCAATACGACTGTAAACCATTCATCCGATTGTTATCAAACTTTTGAAGTTGTTCTACATACACTCATGAAGATTCCTAGGCCAATTAGAAAAATTTGAACTTGACTTAGGAACTACTTTTTTATAAAACTTCTAACTGATTTATTTATTTTTACTATTAACAATAATACTAATTATTTAGTAAAGTTATAAGTTTAGTAGACAGCAAATCGATTGTTTAATGCTAGTCATATTACGTGCATTAGCAGTATATTTCTAATTAAATTAACAGGGAATTTAGCGTTAAATAATTAAAATGTATGTCGTTCGTTCATATTTATTAAAATAGTTTGGATATAAAAATTAATTTCGTATATCATAATAGCATTTAATAGAATTGAGAATAACCTTATTTTAGTTCATATTAGATATTGATATACAAGTTATAATTATTGATACGCCAAATATTTTTTTTTACTTTATACGAATTTTATAAACATTTAGAAAAGTATATCCTATAATTCAACCATTCAGTACTCTCTCCACCAACACCGGGACGTCATATATCCACTGGCTCCCTTGAGAATAGACTGAAAGCCTCTTCGTTTCGGATCCGACTCGGTAATGTTCTGCATCAACTGCATTTTTTATTTTGAATGAAAAAAATGAAATGAAAAAAATGAATGAAAAAAAGAATGGCCGATTTATCCGGTAAATGTTTGTAATGTTGCTGTACTTCAAAATATGTTTTTTATTATTTTCTATAGTATTTTTGTATTGGTATTATATCGTTATGTGAATTTATTTATTAGTAAATAGGTATGTAGCTGTGATTAAATAAATTGTTATGTTCGAGACTTTTTTTTATAAATATGACATCCTTATAAAATCAATTTGTTGTTCATATGTTTAATATCCTAATCGAATGCCAAGACTTTTTTGTCTCGGAAACAAGTTATAGAGTTGAAATTAATCTAAAATCTATATTATTAATGTATATGTATAATATTATAAGGCAGAAAAGTTTGTCTGAATGCGTTCATTCTAGGACTACCAGTCGTATTTGAATTTTTTAAATTGTTTTTAATACCGCAATTTCTGAGGAAGGCTTTAGGCTATTTATTTAACATAACGTTGACATTAACAGAACTAATGCAGTATTGAAAAATGATACAAAATTGATTCTTTTTGGTAAAGTCTACTCGAGTTGTGTCGAATTCCTATGATAGTCATCCTGGATTAGAATCATAATTTTAATAGTGTCTGTAATTCAATGATGAGGGGGATCTTTAAACATAGCTGTTTTAACAAGGGCATGTAAACATTATGAGTAGTTTTGAAATAGTCTCAAATTTATTCTACGGAGGTCTTTATAAAATCATTCATGATCCATATCTTTAATAAGTCTATATGTGACTAATCGTAGGTATGGCATCTCTGTTTTCGGATTAAACTGAATTAGCGAAATTGCATGACTTCCTAATTCCAGAGTATACTTAATTATTATATCTCGAGGCAGAGCATGTACTGACATGCTATGTCTACAAGTATCCGACTGTGCTCGGTAAAATTAGGGGATTCAGTGATAATTTGTTTGATATTCAGGCAACCAAGAAACTCCTCTAGGAGTTTACCTTTTTCGCAGTTAACATTGAGAACATCTATAGTAAAATGTCCTAATATGATTAGTTTATCGCATTTGGAAAAAGTTATGGTTGAATCTATTATACTGTCAAAGGAGTGAATATCCTGCCAAAGTAGCCTATATGCAGCCCCAATAATTACCTCCTGCTCGTTAGCATTTAACCGTAGCCACGTTTGCTCGATATTTTGTGCAAGAGGATGGCAACAAACACGTGCAGCAATCTATTTTCTTATATAAAAACCTACTTTCCCCTTCTACCAGCAAGAATTTGCTCGGGCCTCGGCCGATGTTCCAAACGATATCCTTGTAATTTCGGTGCCTTTTTATCCTCATCGTGTCTAAGACAAGTCTCATTTATAGCTAACACATTCGGCATCAATTCCTCAGTAGTAATAATAAATTCCTCATGTCTTGTGCTAAGTGATCCTGCATTGAAGAAACCAACTTTAAGATTTCTATTGTTAAACATTCTTGTAAAGCGGCCTATCCACACTATGAGTTTTAAATTTAATAATGATGTGTCAGAAAAATAAGAATAGATGTTGTATAATAGATGTGCTGTTGTATGAATGTAGTACATAGACAGATATAAATTAGAGTATTCATGACCGTAAGTAGTTTGTACGTACCATTTTAACACAAAATTTTTACGAGTATTTAACATGTTATCTTATAAATAATAATAATCAGCTGTTGGTTAGTTAGTACTAATTTGAAATTCTACCCAGCTGATATTCGTATTTCGCCCTTTAGTATATTAATTTGTCAATTTATTGCCGACTAACTGACCTGGTGAATTTCATATTACCTATGGGCTAAAACTCAAAAATGGTTTAACCGATTTGAATTTTTTTTGTAAATTTTTATTTTATTTTCAAACATTTATACATACGTTGTCCTGACATTAACGAACATAATACAAAAATATTTATCTAATTTGGTACAGTCGTTCGGAAGTTATGCGAGTACATTTTTATACATATATATGTCTTGATACAGAGAACTGATTACGATGTATCAAAAACCAAGTAAAAATTCAAGTTGCGTTCAATTTTTACGTATACAAGTTATCTACATTGGTTTTGCACATATTGCGTGATGCGTGCTCGGACAAAAGACAAATAGACACAAATTCCAAAAATGCTGAAAATGTGTTCTGTTCGTTAACCTTTAATACCCTATTTTTTTATATATTTTTTATATTCACGCTGTACAGAAACTACTTTTTAACAGATTTATTATATGTATATAGATTATTTGCATACTATTTTAACATTTTGCTTTTGGTAAGTACCTACGTACGTATTTTGGTAAGAATTAAAAAGTGTGGGTTGATAATTTATATTCTCACATATATAAGTAATAGTTCGAATTTAATTTTATAGCTGAAGCTAAATTTGAAAAATTGCCCGGATTATTAGAACTATGTGGAATACCTACTTAAAACTGGCTTTTATTGTGTTTTTACCAAATTAACTATAACTCACAGTTTGACCGACATATGTCCATATTTTATGATTTGTTCCTTTTACTTTTGTAAGTAATTAAATAAATAATAATTGAACTAGCCAATACCAGGTTTACCAGCTACTATTTTATTATTGCTGATAAGTATTTCTAATACTTATATGTAAATTCTGTTAGAACTGCTTAGCGAAAGATGAAAATGTATAAATTTCAAGTATTATTATGACGTCTAAATTAACAGTTTCAAGTTTGAATCGAGTTCCGTCGTAGAGATCAATGTCGCACCAACTTTAATTAAATTCATTATGCCAATGAATAAACCGGTCGGTTCTCTGGCGTCCAAGTCTCGTTGGAACGTTTTGTAACGTTAGCACAGTCGAGCAATAATAACTTCGATGTTGCTTAGTTTTGGCAACGTGAGCCACGGTTAACGTAACTTTGACAGTTATAGTCCACCCCGTAATACATCGCCTGTCTCTTGAACGGCGCTGTTCTGAAGTTATTTACGAATTTCGCGAAATGATAAAGGATCCAGCTCGCAACTTGGGCTGCGGTCGCATGGCTTTGTTTAGACCGGCGATCTGCTCTGTTAATATCGAAAGTTGTGGAACAATTTCGGAGTTATTACTTATGGAGGAATTAACATTAATTTCAAGAAATTTATAATTTAAAGAAAAGTACAGTTGTCATGGTCTAGAATAAAAAGGGACAATATAAAAAATGAGTGCAAATATCAGGACAGACATATTTCTGAAAACTACCTGTTGTATAACGAAGAATATAATTTCTTTATTGTTGGAAAAATGATGAATGCATGTATGAATGAATGATGTATGAATGATGCATGAATTAAAATTAAAAGGTGTTAAATTACAAGTGACCTTTGAACAAGGAGATATTCCCGAAAACGAGTATATATGACAATCCTAAACTTTAATCTGGTCAATAACGATATCGCAAGATACGCCACCCTGTTCGTTTTCACGTATTCAAAACAAATATATAACAGTAAGTATATAAACTTTTTAGCTTGTAATCATTCAGTTGTTCAGTAAAATACTAAAACGATAAAAATCGCTACTTAAAGTACACACCAACTAATTAATTTTTAACTTGATTACTTTTTTTTTAATTTTACATTCGTTCAAAGGTATTTCTAAATGAACTTGATGTAAATCTTACGTTGAGTTTTACTATGAAATATAGGCGATTAGATGCGGATCTAATTCATTAAGCTGAATAGGTTACCGTCGGCCTTACGGACAAGTAGACACTGACAATATTAAACTCACAGTCTTAAAGATTATAACCAGGGCTTCCTCGTAATGGTCCATGGCTGATTGAACCGCGGTGCGCAGGTGGTCGATACATGAATTTTCCCGACTCTTCGAAATTGATTTTCATTCGGTGTGAGAAAATCTGAAGATTTTCCTCTTATTATATTGTGTGGGACGGCTTAACGTCATTTTTTACCGTCATTATATACCGAAGTAATGCCATTATATACAACTACATTATATTTATGTTATGAATTTTTTTGATTTTCTATCGAACATACTACAGTCTACAATCGGTTATTATTATCGGTATTGTTCGCGTAAGTACTATTGATGTTTTTAACAATATTTAATACGTTACGTACGTACGATTAGTGTTTTATTAAAATCATACCCAGCGACTTTGTGGTCTAAGATTGTAATGCTCAAAACTGGCATACAAGTGCAGCTGCTGAAATATAAGGATGATTACGAGATTAAGAAATATTATGTGTTAAGTGATAGCAGCCAAATTTGTTATAAATTCTTTCTCAGTTACAAACGATACGATGTTCAGTAAAGCATAAAGGATAAAAAGTAATTAAGTTATACGAGAATGTAAAAATTTCAATCACACCGCTGCATAACTGTTCATTGAATCAATACAAAAAGTAAATACAATACTTGCATTTGCAATGAAAACAATGAAAAATATATATACTACATTTTGTTTTAATTTTCCAATTTATAATTCGATATTAAATTAATTCCCGGTGTATATTCTTCATGCTAGATTGGATTTAGTTCACAAAGTTACATGTAATAACGTAAATATTTTACTAGATGATATATATACACTTTGTTTATATTTTTTTATAGTTGCGTACTTCGTTGTCAATAATCACACGCTAAATTATATATGAGTGATTACTTTATGAGCGAACTGTGTTAAACGTCTTATACAAACTAAATTTATTTAACTAAACTTGAACAGTAAAACGTTGTACTAAATGTCTTTCAAACTATTAAAGCCGTTTCTGAGAAATTAATTACCTACATGCACATACAAGAATAATAGTTATTGCTCACTTAATAGTATTCAATAAAATTCCCATGTATATTTTCACATACTAGCTAAACTGAAGGACCTTGTTTTGCCGTTTTCAGCAATCATTAACTTTGACTACAGCCAGGCGAGGATCCAGCACTAAAAAAAGGAAAAATCTGCCAAGTGCGAGTCGGCGTATGAACTTGCTCATGATCAATATAGTGTATTTCTACCAATTTTGTAACCATCTTATAAAATATATGGTCGTGCGCAAAGCTATAGGGCAAACACTAACCGTACAGGGTGAGACGTCACAAGTCTTTTAGGGTTGTGGGCATGCGATGGTTCTCGCTTCACCACAGCATTACCTATCGCGATTGGCTGATATAACTGTAGTTAAAAGCCCAGGAAGTAAAAATTCTAAAGTAAGATCAAGCAATGCACATTTACAAAATATCATTAAAATCGGTTGAACAGTTTCCCAGATTAGCATCCACGAACATCGTGACAAGGATTTTTTATATATAACGAAAAAGTACGATATAAATACTAAAATTCATACGGAGTATGTTTAATAATCCATTATTATTACTATAGTTAACAAAGTAGATGTAAATCATAATAAACGGGAGAAAGTAAATATGGGTGTCGGAGTTCGTGCAATACGCTCGGTATTCACGAACTTCCAAAGAGCCTGCCGTACCAGGATACCCCTTTACTCAATTTATGACGTAGCCGTGCATTTGAATAAGTTTACCATAAAAATAGGCGTTCTGAGGGCACAAACTTTGGCAATAAAATGCTAATGGTGACATTGGTCGCGTTCCTAGATTACAGAGCTTCCGTGAGCTCTTGGAGAAACTCTAGAATATTATCTACTGTTTTGTTGCAACATTGGTACAATAAGATTCTATATTTCGACATATATTCTGTAATATAATATGTCGTAATTTTATACTACATTTAATCATTTCTTCAACTCGTATGAATCAGCTCTATATTAAGAAAGTCGATAAAAAAATCAAAATATGTTTTAACAAATTTTGCATTTATATGGTTGAGTGCATATTGCACGTATCCAGACTTAAATATCAAGTATTGTAATAATATAATCTGAAAATGTTTGCATAAAATATGTTACTTACCTAAAGCTCTATCTATCTCTCCATATTTTATGATCGCAATGTTAAATGAAGGTAATCTATAGCAGCGTATTCTTTCGGAGTTTCACTTGATGAAATAGCATATTTACATGCATTATGTTTAGATACTGTTTGTTTTATGGGTACCAGCTTTCTTATTTATTTTGATCTGTATCTGGACGTATAATATATTTTTAGTTGAAGTTAAAAAAAAAAACAACTACCAGTGATCGTGGTTATCAATTAGATAAAACTAAATTAATCCTAGGCAATACAATAATTATAAAAATGTAATCAGAGTTTCTGTGTTATCTATGTTTATTCTATTTTCCTTTAATTGACAAAGTTTCAAAAAAGAAGCATATGAAGTATGAAAATATATTTTTTTTCTAAATGGCAAACTGCTTTTGTGGGAAAAAATGTTTAAGTGTATATATTATCGAATGTAAGCTTAATATATAAAAACATGGCTATAGAAAATACCTATAATTTGAAACTTGTCAAGTTGATCGGGTCAATTGTTCTTACGTTATACACTTTCTGACCAATAGACAAACAGACAGAGAGACATTGGTTTTTATAATATGTAAAGATATTTACGTGATAAAACTAAACACTAATTGATTTATTGAGATAAGTTGTACTATATTTTTTTTATTGAAAATTGTAAATCATATTAACATAGTGTACCGGTATGTCTATAGTCTTATAATTATTATAAAGGTCTTTATTGTGAGTACAATCTGAAACACGTATTAAATACCGTTTGACCCTATTCGATAGGTGACTTTACGGAAAATGCCTAAACCGTTTTGTTTATACTTACAACCAATTATTGTACAAAATATGGGTTATGATTTTAAAAGGGTCGTTTACCTTGCGTATACCATATAATCACAAAGCCGTGTAATATTAATATTGTCCAAAGAGAGGACACGATGACCCGATATAGGAGTAATAGGCTATTCTATTACCAGTTCAATGAACCCTACGATTGACCGGTATTGTGATCAGCGGAATCGTATTTGGATGATTGACGTTAACGGTATCTGGTTTGCGGGTCTTATATTTCGGTCATATGACCATTGGCAATATAAGAATGCTGACTGAATTCATTATCAAAATATTACTCAAAAAATATATATCGTCCTAGACTATCTACATATCGAACTAATTTAGGGCTTTATTTTCCTATGAATAGAATGGTAACACATTATTTAACAAACGGATTTTGATGTATTCAGTAATAATCTTGTTAAGATTAAGTCCATCTATTTGATGAAATAGATTAATATTTGTTATTAAATTTTAATCTCAATTCATTTCATTTAAGTTTAGTTAATTTTAATTTCACATAATTTAGTCTGATTTGTTCTACATTAATTATTTGGTTTTAAAATTACACTTTGTATGTGTTGCTCACACAATAAATATGTGTCTTACTGACCTATAATTAAGTTATATTTGTGCTTGAAATTGTACATGTTTATTTAATTTTAAGGAATGTCATATTGTAAACTTTGTTGGTGCTTTATATTAAAAAAAAAAAAAAAAAAACAAAATACATAAATAAAATAATTCAAGCAATATTAAATTTTATTTGTTTTATTCTTGGCAACTCAGTACTCTTTACAGACTATTACTGCCATTTTCAAGTGATACGATTTTGCCATTTTGGGCAAATGAAACTATCTTCAACAAGATGGTGACTCCCTTGTTGAAGCTTCTCTTGGGAATTTTTGTGGCAACTAATATAATATATCATGTTCTGAATGATACACTTCACTTATGTTCTTCAGCTACACTACATGACGTAAAAGGCACTTACATTACACAATATAGGACTAAATAACTAAGTATATGAACTAAAATAAAAATCACAACATAACAGATCAAGATCCCGCCAAAAACTCATTCGTATTCCCTCCCTAATATGCTAGGAGGGGTATGTGGGATTCACCCGGCGAAGATCGCCGCGAATACCCGCTGAACTCCACGGTGTTAGTGTTGCGCCTATTTGGACGGGGAGCAGAAGCTGCGCTTGCAATTGCATCAGCTCACCCGACAGGCGTGGGCCTCTCGTCAGGGACCACCTTTTACGCTGTGCTTTAATATACCAAGTGTAACTTATTTAGGCGGGTAGGAGAAAAATTGTGGAATCGTTATATGGTTACAATGTCGCCTGCTGTTAAATGTAGGCTAAGCCTATTGGAGAGATTACAACTGCCAGTACACACTTATTGTTATTTGGCGGCAGATTTTTAACTTAAGGGGTTATAGTTAACCAGATGAGCATTAGAATAACCTCCACCGTCATGCTAGGTTCTATCATGATGTTATTCCTTCAAATAAATTGCAGGGATTCGAACTCACGTTTATTGTTGCGGTGTCCGTACATGCTACCACTAAGCGATCATTGTTTTTTTTATCATTATTCATATCAAGATACTATATATATTTACGAAATTCTACTGTTCCTTCCTTCCTGCCTTCCTATCCCAGGCGTCTTTATCCACAACCGTTAACTTCAAAAGAACACAAAAAATGTATGAGATGACATAAACACTAAATCGATAAAATAATAAGTATCTCACCATAAATTTAAATCGTTAGATACGTTCAATAAATTTGTTTTGTTTCAGGGGTATTAGGTTTAATAGATATATAATAAGAATTTAAATATGTATTGTAATAATGATCATAAATGTTTATAATAAGCTTTTTTATATATGTTTTATTTTTACATATCAAAGTTTGCTGATTGTAGTCAAATTGCAAGTTCATCAGTGTGCGTGCGTTAACGCGTTATCACGCACACGGTACACTCATACATTGTATAGTGTAGATTTCCATTGTACTAATAATACGTATGTGTATAATACACACATTTTTCCTTTAATTAATACTTAGATAATAACACGTTTCTGTATAGAAAAATTCCGAAACGACTCACAATAATACTCCTATTACGACTGCGTTCGAGGGATAACAAAAACAATCTGTTAGCCAACGAGACCGATACACGAGGCTTATTTTAGCAGATCGAATGACAGAATGATGATTGATGGTTGTATCCACCTCTGATAGATCTCGCTCGTCTCTGGTGACGTCATTATTTGTTTACGTAGAGATAGTTGTGTATTAATGATAACGATAAGGAATATGTCCTTCGTTTATAGCCTACAATAATTAATTACGCTTCAAGATGAAATATTTAGGCATTCTTTATTCATACCATATTTTTATTTAGGTTTATAGGTTTAATGTTATGGTTGCACTGGAAGTTAAGTAACGATGTATCCCGAGATAGTGGACTCGCTAAGTCTGTGGAAGGATTGACTCTCCAGTGTAACGGCCGGAACACACTTATATTTATTTGATGGCAGATTTTCAACTTACGGGTTGTAGTTAACCAGGCAACCATGCTATGATTTCATAACGATGTTTTCCTTTGCCGAAAGCTCAAGTTCATTGCAGGGATTCGAACTCACGTTTGAGGCTGTGTGTAAACACACTACCAGCTGAGCTATCATCGCTTCATAAATATATATTAATATACATGGAGTAGTCCTAACAGATTTTGAACCTTTATTATAAGAACAGGAGTTTTGGTTGCCATTGTTATTATTGGATGTAATTTGGTACACGATACATGTTGTTTAATGCTAAATGGTTAGAGCATCTAACGTCGAATTCATAACATTTCCGCTGTGTTGATGGTGGAAATCAATTTATAAATAAACATCCAATGTGTAGATTAAATTGATACTTCATTTATTTTAACGAATATTATTTATAATAAGAAACTCCCGGAAAACATAAATAATTGTTTGTCAACACACAAATAATTGTTCTGAGCAGCGGCAAGGCGACCGCTTAAACCGAGCCGATCACGCAGTCTAAAATTTTAAATCAAGTTAGCTACCCTGAGTAAGCGTTGACTTGCTTACTATTAGCAGACTGAGCAAAGTAAACTTCCGCTACAAAAATACAGTATATAATACCACACATCGTTACACAGGCATGACACTCTGGGCCCGGAGTGAAAACCACCGCTGGATCTCTTTTAGCACATAAGCTGACTCGGAACCCGGGTGCTCCACATTCATTTCAAACTTCCAGCCATCTATTTTTATCAGCTGTATTTCTTCTTTTGTTTTTTTTTTTTATTGTTTTCTATTTATTTTTAAGTCTGTAAAATGAATGTGTTCGTTTGTATCAAATAAATGTAGTTACTTTTTTTTCTTTTCTTACTATATAGTAATTGACATTAGAACTTTGCGGTTATATACGCAAATTTAAAAAAAAACCTACAACTTTTTTCGGAGTCAGTCTCTCCACAAGGCTTAGCGTGTCCGCCATCTTAGGCTATATCGTTACTGAACATCAGATCAGATTGTAGCTATAAGGCTAAGCCTATCTATATTTATATTACATAGCGAAAAACTTTGTTTGTTTCTCTGTATGCGGTAACGTTAGGAATTCCAAAACGGGTTTTCAAAATTATTTTTATATATGTTGCGGATTGACGAAAGCCTTAGGTTATTTAACATCATACTACCACCAATAGTAGCAAAGTTGCAGTGAAAGTTGCAAGCAAAAATTGTTAATGTATTGTTAGCAATTGTCCTCCACGACGACACAACTACCCTCATCACTACTTATAGCCACTGCCTATAAAAGGGCAGCTAGACTGCCGATGCATTCACTTAGTTCCGAGCGTTCGTCGCGTGCACATCAGTTGTGTTGCGTTACCGTTAGGCCGTAGCAAAGTGGTTTCTTTTTATTAAGAATTTCTGTTTCTGATTGATAAAATCAGAAGTGGGATAAGTAACTTCTAGCCCACAGAACAAAGTAGTTTTAGAAAATATGACTGGCGGATCCAGTCGTAGATTGCGACGTCGTTCTAGTAATAATAGGTCGCGGTATTGGTCACGTAGCCTAGCCGATCGAGTGTTTCAACGCGGAATTGTCGGCTACGGCGTCGTTTCCACACTACACACCGAAACCCTAGACGTGATGAGGACGCGTTTTGAGTCAGGGTCAGGTGAGGCCGAGCCCACATAAGGTCGAGGCCTTTGTAAATTCACCAGTTCCTGAGAACGTTCGGCAGAGTTGTGAAGGTTCTACCAAATGAAGAATATGAGCTTGAAACTGCATAGCGGCAGTTATGAAAAACTACACAAGCAGCGGCGCAGTATATGGTGCCTTGGCGTGGCGAGTGGTGCCCTGAGTTATGTGCAGCCTTCTTTAAGGGTATGTAAAAGCTTTTGTTATCGGAACTACAGGCTTATCTAGCCTTGGCGTTCACAATCTAAACTTCAGGCGTAAAGCCTTGGCGTTTATTATCTGAACTACAGGCTTTAAGCCTTGGCGTTCATTATCTGAACTACAGGCTTTAAGCCTTGGCGTTCATTATCTGAACTACAGGCGTAAGGCCTTGGCGTTCAATTATCCGAACTTCGGGCATATTGCCCTGGCATTCGTTGAACTACAGACCTAACATGGTCTTGGCGTTCTGAACTACAGGCTTTAAGCCTTGGCGTTCATTATCTGAACTACAGGCGTAAGGCCTTGGCGTTCAATTATCCGAACTTCGGGCATATTGCCCTGGCGTTCGTTGAACTACAGACCTAACATGGTCTTGGCGTTCTGAACTACAGGCTTTAAGCCTTGGCGTTCATTATCTGAACTACAGGCGTAAGGCCTTGGCGTTCAATTATCCGAACTTCGGGCATATTGCCCTGGCGTTCGTTGGACTACAGACCTAACATGGTCTTGGCGTTCTGAACTACAGGCTTTAAGCCTTGGCGTTCATTATCTGAACTTCGGGCATATTGCCCTGGCGTTCGTTGAACTACAGACCTTACATGGTCTTGGCGTTCATTAGACTTCAGGCATATCTGCCTTGGCGTTTTACTTTCATACACAGCCTGGATAGTGACAACAACTGGAAGCTCAATAAAAGCTCTGAATCTACGGAGGAAAATGCCTGGGCTTGATGAAAATACGGTTGCACACGAGCCACAGAATAGCGCACCATGCTCTGGGGCCGGTCACTCTGTGCCTTCCCTAAATGTGGACCAAGATCTTGGAGCTGCCGTTGTTGTCGGTCCAAGCAGTTTGATTCCAGGCTCGGGAATTGGACTGTTAATGCCCCTACTGGAGGCAGAGACTTGGTCAGTCAATGAAAACGGCACCGGACCAGGCTTCAGCCACGGAGCTTGTGTCGAGGGCGACACTTGGTCAGGAGAGGCCGTGTTAGCAATTGTCCTCCACGACGACACAACTACCCTCATCACTACTTATAGCCACTGCCTATAAAAGGGCAGCTAGACTGCCGATGCATTCACTTAGTTCCGAGCGTTCGTCGCGTGCACATCAGTTGTGTTGCGTTACCGTTAGGCCGTAGCAAAGTGGTTTCTTTTTATTAAGAATTTCTGTTTCTGATTGATAAAAGTATATTAATCATAATTTTTAGTTGCACTTAAAAGAAGTCACGGGTACTGCTAGTAAAATATAAAAAATAATAATAAACAATAATGTATTTGTTTGTAATCCATATGCTTTTAAAACTGTTACGGATGACAAAAATTAGACAGTTATTGTTTCCATTATACTATGTATAAAAAATGTAAATAAAAGGCTCACGCAGTCAGTATCAGCTATCATATACAAGATTTCCGAGAAAAACGTTGTAATATAATGGCAATTCGTAACGCTGTTTACATATTTGATCATATGATTTTATGCTAATGGATAACACGTGAGTCGACGTACAACACAGGAATAATAAACATGGCGTATTTAAAAAATCGTTATATATATTATAGGTATAACGGTTTCGTCGTTCATTATTATGTTAAGATTTCTTATAGTTTAAATTAATTAAAAAGAATAAAGTCCAGCCTATCTTAGCTCAACTGAATTTTAGAACCCGTATTTACAGTATAAGTAAGAATGCATTAGATCCGAATAAATCACCCCCAATTGCTATTACTAATAATATAAATTATCACACAAATATCTTAGAAGAACTTACAAAAAAGATCGACAAAGTAAGATTAGTTTCTTTGATCTTTAGGTTGTAACTTGACAGGATTTTTACTTTTATCATAAACTATATAAAGTCATCAACACAGTATCTTTTGTTGGTCTTATTTAATAATAGTTGAATAATTTACTAATGTTATAAAATTGAAACAAAAATCCAACAAACAGCGCCCTTGTTAGCAAGAATAGCAATAACTGTTTCAACTCAAAATGCACGTTTTCAACTATTAGTTTACATAACTTAAATATATTAAGTTATATCGATATCAATATATACTCGTAACAGGCTAAGATCCGATCATAAACTCTAAAAATATTTTTAATGAAGACAAAATGAATATGCAGCACAGCAGTCCGTATTGTGTAAATGGCTGAATGGACAGCGTTGATGTTTTTAAAAATACATTTATGAAAAATACAATTTTACATTTTGCTTTTCACATTTACGATAATGGGTTAGTTAAATCAGTGTTAATTTATACTGAAAACCAATCCTTACTAATATTATAAACTATATCTTACGTGTGGCTTCGCTCGGATTAATATCGATTTTGTCAAAGAAATCAAAGAAAAGTCAAAGTTTCATACAAAGTGTATCCCTCTCTTTACCCCACTTTCAATAAGGTTTTCGTATGAAAAAATAGCCTATCACCATCTCTAGGTTCCCATCTATCTCTGTAACAAAATCCATCGTAACCGATTTAGGGGTTTAGGCTAAACTACTGAATCGATTATGAGGAATTTTGGTACAGAGATAGGTGAGAATCTGAAAACGGTAATAGGTTACATTTTCTCTTGAAAAACTTTTTGCAAGTGGGGTAAAGAATGAGAATAAACGTTGTATGAAATGTTTTCTTGAGTCATTCGATTTGTTTGATAAAATCAATGTTAACGCAAGTGAAGCCGCAAGTAAATGCCAGTTAGCTATAAAATTCACACGCTAAGGCACGACAAATGTTTGAGATAATTAACCAGTTAATATCAATTATATAAACTATACCCGTCTTGTTTACCTGAAGCGAAATGTTCCCCCATAATTTTATTCGAACTAGCAAACAAACTAGTTTCGTGAGGTCACAAACCGAACTCGACTTTATGCTTTCAAACGGACTAAGGTTAGAATTTGCATCACAATCGTTCAATTCTCTTCGGGATTCTTGGTACTTTGGGCAACTAGACGGTCCGTTTGGTATATATATAACTTGTTTAGAATAAATACGTAAGTCTTTGAGGTCGAATGGTCGACAACAGAGGAATATTAATGTTACTATCATTAACTTCGACTACAATATGTAACAACATTTCTGAATTGACGCATAATATAAATCAATTTTGAATTTATTTTGTAGGCACTGGCATCAGGTTGTAATCATTGTTTTTTTATAAGGGCTACGTCAAGGGATTTAGTATATTCTTAACATTTTTTTATAGTTTATAGGTTTAACCTTACGGGAACAATCTCACTTGATGTTAAGTGACGATGTGGCCCAAGATCGTGGACACGATAAAACTAGTAGAAGGACTGGCTCTCAAGCGCAACAACCAGAACACATATATAAGTAATTGACGTCAATGTATCAACTTGGGGGCTAGCCAGGTGGGCATTAAAAAAACACGACCACCATGCTATGGTTACATCATGACGTTTTACTCCACCGAAAGTTCAGGCTTATTGCAGGTGGATTCGAACTCACATTTTGCGTTTCACACTCGAACGAACAATTGACATGGAGTTGGTACAGACTACCAACTGAGCCATCAAAACTTTAAAGTCTGATACTAAGTTACAAACACGCTAAGCCTCTTGAAATAAAAAACGACGCTTAAATGCCAGTGTAACTAAGTTTCAACATAAGGTAGTCTGGTGGATTTTAGATAATGCCCTTTCAAAATTCTACGCTTCCATCTCGCTGTCTTTTTTCATCAAAATCTGAGGTTCATTGCAGGGACTTAAGATAGTCGATCAGTGTGGTATTCGAGTGGCTATGTTACCACCAAGCTACAATTAATATGAGAATGCTGTCGCTGGAATTTGGTTTCCTTTATAATTACAAAACGCCCATCTTACTAATGCACTGTAATATTAATATATTGTTTAAAGAGAATAAGATATTACGACCCATCAAAGAGCCATTTGCGTTCTACGAAGGGGATGGTTTAGAATAGATCGCTCTCCGGAGTTTACTATGAATTTTGTATTGTATTATAAGATTTTTTATACTATTATTTGTTTTGCTGAATTGTTTTTTGTATTTATTACCATTTGTTAAATGTTATGTGTATACAATATGCGTACATATATAAATTGATATTTTTTTAGAATATAACCTCTGTATGGGAAATACCGTCGTATCAAATTGCTTGGTATACCTAAGGAATATTAACTAATCTCCTTCAGTGCCCCTATTCAAGCTGTATCGCTTTGTTATAGCGAGGTTTCACCGCAGTATTAATTGTAAAAAAATTAACAGGCTCTATATATAAGTTACTAAATACTATATAACATCACAAAACACTATATTAGCATTTTATTAAGGTATTATTTCCCTTTGTCTCGATGTGTAGAACCAGCCAAAACTTCAGACAGCATTATTATGTCGGACTGATATGCCTACTACACAACTACAAAGTATTTCGATAATACACCGCCCATTTTATATTTACAGGGTGAGGTAATTAACTGTAAGAGAATTTCAAAGGTATTGCTTAGGGCACAACAAGGAGAGTAGTAGCAAAAGGAAAAATAGATGCTTTACTCACGTTAATTACAACCATAATTATAATTTCATTTTTATTTATTACGTAAAATTCTTTGAACGTAACAAAGGGAAATCGTTAAGTATTCCGTTACATGTTGAGTTTGGGAATTTTATTTCTCATTTATTTACAGTGAATTATAATGGAAGTATGTTGTTGCTATGAGCATTTTTATATTAATCTAATTAAGTATTTTAAAAGAGTACTATTTAAAGACGTTTCTATGAAATAGGTAACAATTATATTTATACATAGAAACATGTTTTCATTGAAGTTAAGTATGATAAAAGGAAACTAAAATACAGTAGAACCTCGTTACGTTAAAAACCAAAGGAAAAACAAAATATTTGAATTTATAGCTATATATAGTTCCTATTTTTACCCGAATGCGCCAGAAGAAGTGGTAAAATAACATATACATATGTTACTTAACTAACTAACATAACTTTATTTTAATTTAAGTCTACTGAAAAAAGACAGTGATTTTATATTCTGTTAAACAGTTTGCAGTTTCTAAATTTGATTTGATTTTTTACGATAAATAGAGAGGAGAACACATTATCTAATATGTTGCTACATTGAATTATCGTACAGTCACAATAGCTCTTCTTGCTTCATTGATCGCTCCGTTTTCGAGAAACATTTTGATTTATACATTCATTTGAAATGACTCACACATTCGAAATGGCACACAGTTTATGTTATAGAGGTCACCGAAATATTTCTTTAAGTAACGGAGGTTTGATACTGAAATTAATAGTTTAAGTTACAGAGTGTGCGTATCTTAAGTAATAGAAGTTTTGGGTTCTGAAGGTAAGGGAGCAGATTATTTTTTGAAATTATAGAGGTTTTTACTTTATCGAGGTCTGTGTTACCGAGGCTCTGCTGTATCAATAACTGTCGAAATTATGGCTTCGTTATAATTTGTTTATTGATGTAAAACTCCATAGCCAAATTGTAAACCAAAGTGTAACTTAAGATAAACAAATGAGATTCCTTCATTGGTGAGTGTAAAGTAAAAATTCTGAATATCCTTCCGTTTTCTGAATTTAAATACAGACCCGTTTAATGTTCACGATTATTTTGATTTTATCTCTTTAGTTTATTGTTTTTTTCTTTGTGAAACCTTATTTTGTTTTTACAGTAATTGAAATTTAAAGTTATTGAGTTAAAAAATTTGCCAGTTACTGATGGAAAGTGCGGTGCATGTCAGAAATAACGACGACCACAGAAAAAAAAATGCTATTTTTACCAACATACCACGGTGAACAATTTTTTTTAAACGACACTGGTACGTAGTGGATAGAAGCGGATCACGCTGCTCTGAGAGCGATATTTTCACAGTACGATAAGTAAGCTTTTTCGTTTTTGTCGAAATTAATGTGGTTATTGATAAAAAAACACAACACAATTTGTTAAAAAGATTTAAACTGTTTGTGTTTGGTTTTATGGATTTATTCAATATGCTATTATAATTTTAGTAGACACTTACGTCTAAATAATTTCTGGAAAATGGTATGAAGGAATGATTTTCGCATGACATTCTAAACTAGCTGTCTCAGCGACTACGTTCGCATGGATCAAAAAATAATTAATTTATTATGTCAGTTTTTATAACTTTTTCGATAGAAATTTACTCCTATTAGCGGTAACGTGATGTTAAAAGTCAAAAACCTTCTTTAATGATTCGTACTAACTGATAGTTCCTCAGATTAGTGCGTTTAAACAAACGAAGAAACTTTTCCGCTTTATATTATTCATATATGTGGATACGAAAGAAGAATTAGCAATTTATACAACTGCTGACACCTTGTTTTATTAAAATGATATGTTTTGTTTTATTTGTCAGTTGTCATACCATGTGAAGTAATCTATCTATAAGTGCATCGGTATTCGACCACAGGTGTGACTATGTCTAGACTCAATGTAAGGCGATTAATTACTCTGAAATATTCACGAGAACTCTGAAACTGGAAAAAAAGCTAGTAGGGGACAACCGCCTTTGAATAAATGGTCAAATATGTATAAAGCGAAATCTCAAAAAAGCAATGTTAAGGTAACGACAACAAAAGACCATGAAGATCCATGGAAGCATTTAGAGTTATTGTTCCTTCAAGTACATTAGATAATATGTAGTTATTAATATACTTACATAAAAATATATTAATATAAATATGAAAAATAATCAATTTTTTTTATAAAGCAAAAGTATTTAATAAATCATTAAAAAAAAACTGTTATACTGAATATTTTGGTACGTTATTATTTTATATAACATTACTCTACTATCAATTATATATACATATATTTAATTAATTTAATTATATATGCATATATATATGCAGAAGGATGGAAATAAATATTGATTCGAGCCAGCAAAGCGACGATGGTAAACTTCGTAATTTCCTCTACCGTCCGATTGAACTGAGATTAATCGTAGTGAATTCATAGAACTGTTTCGAATACGATTTTAGATAGTTCAATATTTGATTTCTTGTCGTTTTGTTCTACCTCAATGAAGATGTACCTAATATATATGCCAAATCTGTATTTACATCTATTACATTAATCAAATGTTAAGTTATGAAACTAATTAAGTATTTTCTATATAAGTGGATAATTTCAACTCAAAATAAACAGTCCGTAGGTCGCAACTACAAAGTTAAATTAACTCCAATGTTTGTCTCCGCTTAGAAGGTAAGAATCCTTTCTCACAAAACAAGCTCAGCGTTTGTAGACATAAAAAGTTGAAACTGTGAAAGCAATTTTGAGACGAAAGATATTTAAAACGGGAATCGTCATTCTAAACTCAGGTAGTCTAGAATTATCTTTGAAATTGGAACGGAAATTTGGAATTTTTATATCGAAGCGGAGGAGTGCTCAGTAATGGTAATGTCATTTTATAGCTTGCTCTTGAGGTCGCACCGACTGACGTCTCCAATTTGTAGTTGTAACCCGTACAAATTAGAGCTTGGATGGAATAGAAAACTACATCCAAACTATAAAAATAAATATTTATATAATCCAATAATAACGAATTTACGCTCTTATAAATTTGATAGTTATAACTATACATATCATAAGTATGTAAATTTAATGTGTCTGTACTTTATAGATCTATGTGAATAAAGTACAGACACAGGACAAGAATAGCATATGACAAGAATAAGTATTAAATACGTTTACATAATTTTTAGAAATACCTGTCTGTTTATTTGTACATGCATTGCTACTAAAGTACAACGTTTATGATAAAACGTCACCAAGAAAATCATAAAGCGTATCCTCGAGTAAAATTTAGTCTTTATGTCATTTAAATTTGGTTAAGTCTATCAAAAGTTATTGTAATTTGAATGACGGCTCGAGATTAAATAGTTGTAGTTCCAAGCGAACGAAGTCGCAGGCCCAACTAGTAAATTATAATAATTTTGTTTATTCCGATAACAAAGTCATAACGTATCATTTTATATTAGTAAACTTAGCGATAAGTGCCACTGCTAATTTTGACTAATTAATTTCATTGTAGATGATCACGCTAGATAACATGACGTGGTGTGTTTTAACAGGTGACACAGAACCTATGTTAGAGTGACCGTGCAAGTTCAACTCTAACACGGACGTTGTAAAAACCAAAGTGTATAAAGTAATATTATTGCGTAATTCAGCTCGAAGATAAATCAGCAGGGCATTAGCAAATTGCAAGGTAATTGCCCTCTTTTCATTATACATATTTATCTATCTACAAATTTTTGGTGTATTACGCACCAATAGAATTACAACTACAGGTTTTTATAGAACTATAGACGATTGTTACATAATAAGTAAATATTAATATAGAAAACGAAATTGAATAAAAAGAGAAATAGAGTCCTAATATTGCGTGTTACAGTATATCATTTCATTAAATGTTAGTAAAACCTCCTTTATACAAGGTTTGATTCTTAATGTGTATTTTTATCCAACAGCAAAAAAAAAAACCATAATTTTTTTGGAAACGTGAGAATTCCGAGTTAACATCAAATAATAAAGCTACTACTCAGTAAAATTGAAATGGGGATGACGTTTAAAAACCTTTCCTGTTCGCTTGTGTAATGCTTAACGCTTTTGAAAGCGACGAAACGTGAACGCACACGCCCGGGGGCTTCTGACTCCGATTTTATAGTAAAAATTGTAAACCATCGATGTGATCGGGCGACAGATTCGGCGAGTATGCATCGAATGCATCTGAGCTATACA
This sequence comes from Actias luna, assembly GCA_039707435.1. Lineage (NCBI taxonomy): Eukaryota > Metazoa > Arthropoda > Insecta > Lepidoptera > Saturniidae > Actias > Actias luna. The sequence continues at coordinate 16,156,112 of JAZHAC010000001.1, read as the reverse complement.
AAAGGTGAAGGCTTTCCGTACTTTACTGAATTCAATATTATAGTCGGGCACGCGTCCACACGGGACGTGAGTGGTACACGATTTTTAACTTAGCTTTGCTTACGTGAATGTGAGTGTTAAGGTAATATACGAGTTTTTCAAGCAACATTCTCTTGAGTTATGTATGTATATTTGTTTATGAAATTTATTATTACTTTCGATTATAACTAAAACCGGTTGACATGTATTCTGGCGATTAAAAATATAAAGGTAAAACGTTCTTCAATATACACAAATTCACAATTCTTTGTGTTAAAATATTGCGAGAAGTTAGTGGTGTTGATGACTATAATGTCGCTGATTTATCACCAGTTATAGTGAGCCTCAAAGATATATTCGATTTTGAAGTCGGACGGTGTATATTAATTAATCCAGACGATTGATAAAGACCTTCATGCACAGGGAAATAAACTAATAAGCGACGATACTTCAGTCGGTAGTAGGTTTGAAGGCCGCGTGAATGGACATCAATTTTGAATCTCTGCAATGAGCTTGAGCATTCGGTTAAGGAAAATATCGTGATAAAACTATAGCATGGTGGTAGACCATTTTCTAATGCCCTTCTAGCTAGCTACCACCCTTAAGTTGAAAATCGGTCGCCAAATAGCTGTGGGTGTTCTTACCTTGTGTGTCCTTCAACTATGCTTAGAGTAGCCACTGTATTTGGCCAAATCGTTATTTAATATCAGGTGATATTGCAGTCACAATGCTAAACCTGTAACATATATAAAATACCCGGTATCATGACTTTCTTCTGTTTTGTCCAATTTTTGATATTAACCAGTGTATCCAACTCAAACCAGAAGCTTTATAGGCTGACATGACAATGTTTACTGTTAATGGATTACTAAGCACCAAACACTGTTAACACCAAAACTTTTGGAATTATTATTTACTTCGTCGTACTACAATAAAGAAACCAAATATTAAGTTACCGTAAATATTAGCGGACGTAAGCAATCCGCCTTTTAAAAGAATCATTTTAAAGTAAATATCACAAGTGAATTTTCTGATAATGCAATTAAAAAGTAATTATCAATCTATTTACAATTTTCGTACTGATAACAAATAACGATTATGTAAGTGGATTATATATAACACTAGTGTACAAAAGCAGGGCGACTCATTTATGTTCCCTGAGCTTCGGCGCCAACTGCAACTTAGTTTGCGGTATTATCAATTTTAAGCTCCCGCAGTGACACCGTATCCCAACAGAAGTGCACCGCGGTAATTACGTTAACCACACGATTTGAAACGTGAAATATAAGGCGTGAAATTCGGTTGCATTTTTAATACGATTATAAACCCTTCATATTCGCGCTTAATTCACTTTGAGATCGCACAAAGGCTCTCTTTTTGCTGACGGTAAACTACAGACATATTTTAATGTACCTGAATGTTGTAAAAGTTCATAAATTTCAGTAAATGAATATTAGGTAATTATATTTTTAACCGATGTTAAATTTAAAACAAAGCTAAACCTCCTATTTCTACCTTGAAAGCGTAATTTTCTTTAAATCATTAGCCGAAAATTTCTGATTACTCCTGATATTAATTTGTGAAAAAATAACGTTCATTCTAAGAATGATAAATTTAACACATATATAAAATAACATATAAAATTTCTGATATATTTCCCGAAATACAAGTAAACTTAAAACTAAGTACTTGTTTATTGGTTTAATTGTTATTATTATTATTAATTATTATTAGGTTTTCCTATTTTGTTAATATGTGTAATTTTTAATATTAGATTGAGTTTAAGGTAGTGTATGCCGTGGTCACCTTTAAATAAAACTCGAGTATTTATTCCATTTAATTAATTTTATTTCAAGAGGATTATTTAACGTAAAACCTAACGCTACGTATAAATCATTAAGACCATGTTAACTTAATTATAATAAACACTTAATAGTCGTGGGATGAGAAGAAATACAAAAGAACTTTGTCACAACAGTTTATGATCATCAGTATGATGGGAGTCTATTTAGAGAACTCGTGCCAAACCCCTTTGTCGAACTTATTAATTTACCTAATGAGCTAAGCGTATAATGAAGCTTTGTCTCACCTACTAAGCAGCGGCAAGCCATTGTATTGTTAGGGAAATTGCATGCCCGCCTAAGATAATCTACTGATCTTTACGCTTTAAATGTCGCTGTTTTCCAAAATTAAACCGAATTAATTAAGTTGGCTCTATACATATATAAATAGTAATTAATTTATAACATTTTCATATAACGATTCGTATTATGTATATGTTATTATAATATTACAGTAATGGTTTAAATTCGACCACAATTTATAAAGTTCATAAATTTGAATTTTATTTGGAATTATATATCTATAATCTTGTAAAATATTTCTTAGAATTTTATGAAATTTATTGACCAGCCTCTACTTTGGATGACTGCTTGATAACAGAAAATAAGGTATATGTTTGTTAACATTTCATGTTTTATTTAGTTTAACTTAATGTATGTATAACATTTATTTAAAAAACACCAATTACATTATTATATAATATAATACTTTGTGATATAATTTAATTTTAAGAATAATTACCTACATTATTAATAATCTCTGTAAGAAACTGCAATAGATACATTTTTTTGTACGAGTAAATAAAATGTAAGGACGTAATGTGTATATTATTTTGATTTGTATGTACGTGCATCACTCTGAAGTTACTGTAAATACTTTGATGGAATAACTAATATAATGGATATATCTATCACCATGAAATTTGGGACGGATGTGTATTTTTCATAGAGTAGGTTTTTATAATACGCTCGAATGCAAAATGTGGCGCTCCGGTTAAAATTTTGACTACTGGAAATGGTATGATGACCTCGGCCAAGCTAATTGTAACATACATTAAAAATTATTTAAATATATGAATGGTATGGTTGCTCCCGGTATAGTTTACGCGAGTAAGTGAGCTTTATAACGTCACTTGGCATTTCTATCTCTTATTGAATTATTGCCTAAGGAGGACGTGACTGAACGCATTTCGCGATCGGCCCGTACAGTTTTCGATGTTTGCCCGATTCCCGTACGTGTGTGGTGGACTGTAATCCATTTTTGAACGATTCTTGTCGCGTGTCTCCTATTCTATACGGCGAACTCGTGCGTGATATTGTTGTGAATGTATGTATATACCATAGTAAATTCGAACATTGTGCTGTTAGTCTTATTATAGATGTTCCGTTGACGACTTTGTTTTATCATTGCATGATAAAAATAAACCGTGGAGAAACACTTGAATGTTTTTTCTTTATATATATATAAAATAAAATAAAAAGAAAAGATTGTGAATGCCTTACGAGAAAAAAAATCACGATGGTCCTCCAATACCTTATTCAGGGCTGAGACACAATAAGTAAAAGGGTTCTCTTTCAGACACCTCGGCTCTAAAAAATTGAGGTAATGGAACGTGAATAACAATTCGGCCGTGGGAGGGCGGAGTTCGGCTGCTCGAAGGCGGGGTGAGGGGGTGTTAGATTGATGGTACACGTTTGTAGCATCTGTCGTTTAAGTGAACATCGATTACAGTACACACCTCGCTGTTTCTTTGTTTGGCAAGCACCGTTTGACTCCACTCATCAGTCACGTGACTTGGAGTATTAATTCCGCAATATAAACAAATGACACGCACATATTTCTCATCGTAAATTCCTCTAAACGTGTATCATCAAATAAGAATACCCTAACTGCTTCTTTACAATTTTGTGTCTTTATTATTTTGATTACGCTTATGATAATGTAAGTGATGTCAATGTATTAACAGTGCACTCGTTCCGTGAGTAAATTAACGTACATTCAATTCATACATTAAGCATGGATTTGATGCACTGAAACCTTAAAATTACTTTCTATCAATGTTTTTGATCATATTCATTCAACAAGCTAACTTTTAATTTGCTTACCGTCACGCGATGATGTTCAAATATCAGTGCATGTGTTCTATTTAACTAATTTCTTTATATATTTTAAGGTAATTTGATAGTTTAAAATAGCATACATAATTGCTTTTCTTCGTCCCTCTTAATATGCTGCAAGCGTTTTTTAAACATCTCTCTTAACATTTTCAAAAACATGTCACAAGTTCTTGAACCTACACTAATATTACATAAATCTTTACTATAGTTGTTATTTTTAATTCCTGTTTAAATTTGGTAATACATGTTTTATGGATCATGAAAAATATTAATAATAGTATCATATTTCTTCTTTTCTATTAATTGTTTATAGCTGTTGCTTGCGATTCCGTATGCGTTGACGCATACGGAATCGCAAGCATAGAAATAGGTCTAACGAGAAACCTAACCTATTAATCTAGTTAATAAATTATCTGTGTATTAAATTTTATCCAAATTCATTCATCCGTTTTTGCGAACTTTTTTTTTTTAGTTTATATGTACTCTGATACATATACGTTTTGTTTAACAACGTATTTTATTTAGAAGTTTGCTATAAGGTGCCACGACCTGTTTACTTGTAGTTTTAGAATATTTTATGCACAAGCATACTTTCTCGAAGCGACGGCATCTTCAGTCACGCGTGAATTAATTCCTTAAGTTTTACGAGACAAAGTTTTACACGATTACATGTTAAACACAAACTAGAAGTTTTCTGATAGGTAAAGTTTTTGAAGCGATGATAGCTCAGTTTGTAGTATGTATGGACTAGAGTTCGAATCTACCATAACATAGGGTGGTAGAGCGTTTGTGATGTCCGCCTGTCTAGCAACCACCCTCAAGTTGAAAATTTGCCGTCAAATACCTATAGTTGCGTTCTGGCAGATGCACTTGAGAGCCAGTCCCTCTACTATGTCTACCATCTTGGGCCACATCGTAACTTAACATCAGGTGAGATCATGGCCATAATGCTAAACCATAACAATATAACAATAATAATAATAGTAAATAATAATATATATAACAATAAAAAAATGAAACATATAAAAAGTAAATGCAAATGAAGAATCTGTAACCCTAAAAGTGACTGACGTGGGCTTCTGATGATGAATAAAAATATAAACACCTATAAATAATAGTTTTTATGCATATAAATTTATATTAAAATATGTGGAATGTATCAACAATTGAGGTATAAATATTATCTATTATTATTTGTTTTAAACTAATTAATTTATAATTGATCCTGCGAAAAAACAATTACGGTTTAAATGAGGAGATACACCGTCATTTAACATTTAACATTAACAGAACATTTAATACATTCCCTTAGAGCTCGTCCAACTATCTTAATATCACACTTTAATAGCTCATCGAGTAAAGAAACTGTATTTCACTCTAGATGTATTCACTAATAATAATAATCATTTACTTATACTAATAGGTCGTACTTAATTAATACTAATAGATATAAGAATATATATATATATATATATATTATCGAAGGAATTATTAATATTATGAACGTGTACGAACACAATGAAGAACATGCGAGAACGTAATAATTTATTGAATGCTAGAAATAAAACGTTTGAAAGCAATATGGCTGTGATCTGAAACGATGAATATGCATCAGAGAAATACAGATTAACAAAAGGTAAAAAGTGGAATTTTATACGTATTCTCATTCTGTTGGCAAAGCACTCTTTATTCGTTATTCCTTTTCATTTCACGTGTAATTTAGACTGCTTTAAGTTCAGTCGGGAAATAATTTTTAACCTCTCATTTGAGTGGGTATAAGACTAAAATGTATTCAAATGACCGGATAACATACGACGGAAGAGTTCATAAATAGTTTGACTTTTATAATGATGTTTACACTGGTCAGAGAGCAATTTTGTAAAAAGTTTTTTTTTTTTAAAGTGAAACTTCTTTTTTTTTGGTTTGTATTCAAAGATACTGAGCTGAAACATTCGGCTATGTAGTGCTCGTTCGGGTGAAGTCGGCCCAAATCGGCTAAGGGAATGAGAGAGATATAGTCAACGCATCACTTATATATTCCGTTAGCGAGCGATATATGAGACAGTTGTGAAACTAATTTTCCAATTTATAAAATAAAATTTTAGTAATCGATTATATTTATTAATAGAAATTCTCAGAGTTAATCACACTTTTAACTAATGTATTAAATTGAATCTTTAGTACCTGGAAGACCGACCTTAGCTCAGTTTCCCTTTTCTAAAATTGCATCTATTAAAGGCATATTTAGATACAAATCATATACTGTCTAGACATCCGCATTTTAGGATTTTCCATAAGTATCAACTTATTATTAAAAAAAAATTACAAGTGTAATTATTCATTTTATTAGAAACAATTTGTATAAAAATTGCATTTTTACACAAAGTACAAGTACCTCTATAGATGAACTCAAAAAGCAAGAATCTGTTTAAATACAAAATTTCACCCAAATTATTAGACCAATTTCCGAGATACATAGATTAGATATAAGAATACACTACACAAAATAGATAACCGTGTTTTAGGAACGGAAGTGAATATAATTAATAAGAATTTGAAGCCATTGTAGTCCAGTGCTAGTGTGTACGGATGCCGCGTCAAGGGACATGAGTTCGAATTCACCTACAATGAGCTGAGGTTTTCAGTGAAGAAAAGGATCGTGAGGAAACCATAGCATGGTGGTAGGGATTTTTCTTATGCTTGCCTGGCTAGCTATCATCCTCAAGTTGAAATTCTGCCACCAAATTCCACTAGGTGTGTTCTGGCAGTTGCACTTGAGAACCAGTCCCTCCACAGGTTAAGCGTCTCCACCAACTTGGGCCGTATCGTCATTTAAGATTAGGTGAGAAAATGGTCATAACGTTAAAACCTATAAACTAAAAAAAATATTAGCTAATCATACATATATAACAATTATTATTATAACTCATATATAACAATATAATTAGTTGTAATTCGATTTTATATTATTCGATTTACATAGAGTTAAAATAAAGTTTAGTATATGCGATCGGCTTTCAGATAACGCCCGTACTTTCGAACCTCTGCTTATAAATATGGATCATTGGATTATTTTCAATGGCGTATTCACTCGGGAAGGAACAACGATTTACAATGTACCGGGGCATTGTTAAGTATTATATAACTACAATGCTTCCATGGTTGAAAAAATCATTAAATTTGATTTTTTTATTGTTTTCCTAATTAATTTCCTTTAAAATAATTTAAATGTTCATATGGTAAGTATCTTAAATATAAGTTATTTAAATAATACAGTGGGTGTATACTATTGCTGAGTTATTGTATATGTTTATATTATAAAGCGGAAAAGTTAATTTTTTGAACACACTAATTTTAGTAATAAATGTGATATGCTATCACGAATAGGAGCAAAACTGTATTGAGGAAGGCTACAAAAACGGTCAAAAATGATTAATAAATATTTAGTTCCACCCGAACAAAGATGCACGACATAGTTAGTCTTTACATATAAAAGTCCTGTAGCACGATGTTCGTGAAAGATAATTTTTAAAACCAATTTTTAAATGTAATTTTGTAAAGCAATCAATATATGCTTGGTAATGCCAAGACATAGGATAGATGTTATCCCGATGAGAGAGCCTATCCCTACCGATAAGTGCTACTGTGGTGCAATTGTAGGTCTACCGATAGGTTTTTGGGTCAATTCTTTTTGTATATAACATATGTACTTTGTAATAATATATATGTGTAATAATCTTGTGTATATCTGATATGACTCGTATAATTTATAAACGACTTTAAATTTAAATTTAATTAACATTTTTTGAAGCAATGATAGCTCAGTTAGTAGTTTGTACGGACGCCGTGTCAAGAGACATATTTGAATACACCTACAATGAGCTCGAGCTTTCGGTAAAGGAAAACATCAGGCTGAAAAAATAACGTGGTGGTAGGGTGTTTCTAATGTCCACCTGATTAGCTTACCAACCAGAAGTTGAAAATCTGCCGCTAAATACCTATAGGTATAAAGTATAAAAAAAATAATATACATATACGTAAATAATTAATAATAATTTTTTTTTTTCATATTTTGACTACAGTATGAAACGTAATGTGTAAATTTAATATAGGTACTATGACGTGACAACCATCACGATAATTAACCCGCTGCGACGTGTATCAAAATCCTATTTTCGTACTTGCAAATTTCCTACGAGTCGTATTTTTGTACATGTTACTTAAAATCCGACCCTTCGTCATAGTATTTACTCAGATTTAGGGCATTTCGCCCTCCGTACCCTTTACCTGCGGTCGCATGCATCTTGTCATATGATATAATACCTATAAAATCCCCCGGGAAGGTAAAATAAGCTTTATGAGATTATATGGGACATGAGAAAACGTGGTGGTAGAATGTTGCTACAGATGAGTTAAGTCAGTATAACTATGTTAGATTATAGTTAAACTTTTTTCTTACATGCCTACTATTAGAGACTAATGTTACATTATTTTTGGTTATGTATGTATAAACTTTGAAAACAAGCAAAATTATATTTCTTTTCATATACCGTTTTAGATATAAGCATATCAAATTGTGTACATCTATACCATTTGTATTTGTATTTGATAGAGCAGTAATTATGGAAGGCTTTGGGCTATTTAATACTACGAAATCACCAACAGGAACAAAGCTAGTTTGAAAAAAGTTACAAAAGTAGGCAAAGGACATTAAAAAGTTTCAAAAATCTAAAAGTACATGCTTTAAACCATTTGATTTATAAGAAAATAAAATACAAGCCGTACCATTGAATTATTTTATTAATTATGATATTTTTTAAGCAAGCATGAGTTATTACTTGCCACAAAAACTCCGTAGATAGTTTTACCTAGAGAGTCTCTATCATTTTGAAGGGCTAACCTCTTTAGTATGAAATACCATTCAACCTGGCTGTATGGTTTTGGTATTAAGCTTTGCCTTGTCGTTTACTTTTTTTTTTTAAGAAAAAAAATAACAATACAAACCTGTAAATGTAAAATGTCATATAAATAAGCGTGCAAAAAACCGTTTTATTATTAAACTAGAGGTACTAGGCTATTGATATAAAATAATTAACTGGTTGATGTTATTCTAAAGATAGTAAATGAATCCTGGTCTCGATTTGTCATTTTTTACGGGAGTTGTCGTGACCACTTGGTGTAAATAAATTCAAAAGTCCATGAAAATATATAAAAAAAACTGTTTTTTTAACGTATCAAAATAAAATTGTTTATAATTACAATATATTACATAAATGATTTGAACTGTTTTCTTGAAATACATTTAGTCATATTATAGTATAAATGCAAATTGGTTGTGGTAGAGGCAGTTTAAGAGCAATCAATTGCTTGATCTTGACGCGTCGAGAGACCTCATCCGCTTCGCGGTATGAGGCATACCATAATTTTAAGTTAAACGCGAACGAAATCGTGGGCATAGCTAGTCTATCATATAATGGCGAGAAATTGTTTTATGGACAAACGAATGTTAAGTTTCTTTAATACTATTATTTTTTATACTGAGTAAGTAAAATTACTCAGCTGCAGTGGATGGTAAGTATTGTATATAGTTCACAAACAACGGTGACCGTCGGTCGTCATCGGCAGCGGCACTACTTAAAGAAGTTTTAAGCCACAATTTAGTCAATACTTGACATAGACACTATAATAAGCCAGATAATATATGCTAAACAGAAGCATCCTTTCCATTAAGACTGGAATCCAGCGTGCCATTTACCGCTTTCACGGATCAATTAAGGTGTACGATACATCCCGCTATAACCTTTATAGCTGCACCCGCCTAGGTCCGAATCACTATAAGTTGATTATCATCTGACCGCGTCTACTTTAAGTCAATTAACTAACAAAGGGATTACTTAGCCCTAACCTGCCTTTGATGTAGGAACTTAACTACGAGATTGTGGTAAATATATAAACGTTTAGCGAGAACTTAGTTCATTATGTATTTCGAAGACATAAGTATTTTAGATAAATATATAGATAATATTATATGATCAAGAGGTTAAAATTGATATCACTGATCCTGACTCTAAAAATTATTTCACAGATGTAAAGCTACTTTTACCTCAAGTGATATAGTTAATTAAATTTTATATTCTAATTCACTTCAATGAAATCGCGTTAGTTTATCAGTATTAAATATAGTTAACCAGGCTGTTTGAATGATTAAGGAAAACCAAACAAAATTACACTAAACTGCAGTAAACTTCTTTGCTAAAATGTTAATCTATATGACCTTTTAGCTGACGCCTCGAGCTGCGCTCCCTGAGTGCTTCGAATGTATTTACTTACTCAGTTTGTTGGTTTTGTCACTTTGAGTGGGAATTATAAATTAATCAAATAGATGAGTACAAAATAAATGTCTAAGAATGATTGTAAAACCGACTCTTTTTGCGTGTTGTTATTTTAAGTAACTTCAAAATGAATACAATGGTATTGGAGAAAAGTGTGTAAATTTGTTTAAATTTATTCTTTATAAGATAAACCTGATATAAAGTGCCGATTTTGTCATGATAATGATTTTCTCCTTTCTTATTTGTTTTTTTTTTCACTCATATTAATAACTACTGCGTAATAAACATTTTCGTATCCACTGGTAAATATTGTACAAATGCGAAAGAGCGTTCATTTGAATATTTATTCATCAATCACTTAAAACTGTGTAAAGGGATATTAATTAACTTGTCGCAGAAGTCGATTTATTTTATGGAATATAATATAGAAACCCTTTATAACCAAATTAAATTGTTAAAAAAAAAAACCATTAACGTAATGAAAAAGTAGATCATGAAGCAAAAAAAAAATATACTAATATAAGTGAGATTGACAGTACAATTAAATCAAGTGCTAAATTTATGAAACTAAAAAATACTTTAAGCACAAGATTAAAATAATTTGAGATTCAGAATGAGGAAATTCTAAATTATTCACTGTAAGAAAATCGTTTTTGGATAAACAATCTCTAACATTCAGTTGTAGGAGGATCAAGCGATTATAACAAGAGTTCGATTCGGACACACAAATTTGAATCATATGAATATAATTACAAAAGAGACAAAAATAAGTCCAAATGTGAATTGGATTTAACTATTCACCAATTTTTGGTTGATTTCAGTTTTTATAATAATACGAAATCACTATGTAATGTCGCTGATACCTTAATTGAATGTTTAAGTGAAATTGGTTGTGCAAATACCTTGGTATTCTTAAAAATCACAGACTACTATAATCAATTTATAATATAATGTAATTATGTAATGAGCTTGTGGTCGCTTAGATGCGGACCTTAGATGTTTTATAGCGACTTTAAATAAACCTTGGCAGTCCAGGTCAGTCCAGAATGTCCTTGTCCATACTTATTTAGACTTCATTAGTCTTGATTGTCATAAACCTACTAATATCTAATTCACTATACATTTTCTATTCCAGTTTAAAACATCATGTCTAATGCTAATGAAATTATAATAGGGTTCTCCCTTGAAGATATTCCCTTTCCAATATATTTTTTAATTAAATCGGCTTATAATTTATGAACTTCTAAAGTAACAGACATATAAATCTCCTCCCCTTTTTTAACTAAAGTTGGTCTAAAATACCATATACTATTAATTAATTAATTTTTGTATGGAATCCTACTGAATGTACTTAAAGGTAAATAAATATATTCAATCGCTCAATTATTGAACGTTCACTTTGACATTTATGAATTCCTCTTTAATAAAGTGAAATGACACCTAATTGTATAATATCGTAACTTTTTCTTCCAAATCTGTTAGAATATACTTAATGTTTTTCGTAGGAATTGTCTTTGTTATCCAACTGCAAAGCAGGAAGATTATAAGCTAGTTAAGATAATGCATACATAAGACCACTTAGACCTAAGTATGTGATTTCACTGCTAAGAAAACACTGTATATTATTCTCACATTTCTAAAACAACCCCTATCTTGTCAAAGAATATTGAAATCCTGCATGTAGATCTCCGACAATGTCGCAGTAACTTAGAAAACAAGGTTAATAAAGTGGCCCTCGAAAACTTCAGACTACTGCAGGAGCAGTAAGTACTTCATTTCGCTGCAAAGGCTGCTTTTATATGAATTTAAAATTCATTTTCATATGCTATCATTGCTGTATCGGAGCATCTGAATATCAGCTGCCTCAATTGGAGTTTATATAAAGGGCTGTACTTTAAGAAATTGATATATTTCTAATCCCTGTTGGGTAACTGTTTTTTTTTTAGTTTCTGCTCCCTGCTAATGCTAATAAGTTAGCGTTTTGAGAACCACGCAATGATTTGTACCGGTTTGCAATACCACCACTCTTATTATCCCAGCTTGGTTTAACATAAATGTCGATGTTCCATAACTTTAAAAAGGCACAAGATAAAATCAAATAAAAGAAAATTCAGTAGCACTATTAATTAAATAAAATCAAGTTCATCTTCTGCAGTAGCTCTTGTATATTTCTTTTTACTCTTATATAATATAGAAAACGGAACTACACATGTTTACATCCTTATACAATTTTCTTAAAGAAGCAAATAGTTTTCAACTAAAGCATTATGAACTGACATTGGTTTTAAATATAAAATTTCTCAATATAAATGTAATTTCATTTCATATGTTTAGATTGTTAAAATATTCTTCGTAAATTTCCATTATTTACTTATGTATGTTTTCCTACCTAACCGATTTCGAATTAATTAAAGTTGGTCATCCACGCGCACTCCTCTATTGGAGTTAAACGTTACTTAACTTACTTACCGGTGAGTTAAGTACTTTGAGGCCGAACCTATTGTACTACCGGCGACTTAAGGTGTCCGTAGTTATATGTATGGCAAGAGACGAGTTTTGGTGCAATTAAATTCGTTTGATCTTTTGGTTTTCCAGATTCTGTAAATACCTTTCTATTGTCTATTGCCTATTGTTTACGCCGAAAAGTGTATTTTGCGACTTTTATTGAAGAAACGCCCTGCCTGCATGCATCGTTATTAGGTTTAGTGTTATAGCTACAATCTAACTTGATATTAAGACCCGATGTGGCCCAAGAGTGTGGGCACGCTAAGCCTAACCCTGGACTTAAGTGCAATTCTGCGAATCACCTTTTTTCAGCAGAAGATTTTCAACTTGAGGATGTAGCTAGCCAGGTGTGCACTGGAAAAAGCCCTACCACCATGCTATGGTAATATCACGATTTTTTCTTTCACAGAAAGCTCATGCTAATTTCTGCTGATTTGGTGTCAGTGTCAGACATGAGTCAGTGTATATTTAGTAATTAAGTGAAATGATTGAGACCTCAATGATTAGCGACCATTGTGTACATCGTGATAAACTTGTTACAGCGCCGTCAGTTCGTCAGGTGGTTAAAAAAAAAGTAGAAACCTGGTCAAAAATACAAAAGACTTGCTCACAGAATGATCCGTACGGCACGGAGTTTGTGTTGAGTTACATGCAATGATGGTTGTGTGGTAGACGCTCGGACACCGTGTTAATCACCCTTGAACTTGAATATTACTTTGAGCCTGATTTCTTGGTAAAGAAAACCTTTGCCATGTAACATGGTATGAAGGTATCTACTACTCACTTACCTGTTTGCAAATTAGTCCTCGTGTGTCCTTTTAGGCTCACATTGTCACTTACGGTCAGGTGTTATTGTAGAGAAAGGGGAAGAAGAAATGGAAAGTGGCATCAACTTTTGAGATTGTAGGTTATAATACTAACTGGCCTGTTAGATGTTGAACTACCATTTTCAGTAGTCAATAACTATCATACGGGCCCATCGATCGTGTTTCGGTGTAGTATATTAGTGTAGTGTAATATAAAGGTTTTCATCATAAAGCACTACGTATGCATGCCAAGTTTTTTAGTGAACATTCAAAAGATGCTAGGGTTTAGTAATTTTATATATACATATATTCTATTTTATATATAGAAGATATAACAATATTAACAGAGTTATGCATATAACAGTGAATAACAATTAACTTGAACGTTGTTTTCAGTCTATTAATTAACTATTAGTTGTAGATCCTCAGTCAACTATATATATAAATTTATTTCATTTATTTCAGAGAATTATAATTAAAGAAGTTTACTTAGGATAGGACTTATGAATTGACTGAGAGTTCGATTGTAACTGCGGTCGCGTAAGAAGCTGTCTATTAACGTTTTCAGTGGCTTCCAAATCAACTTCTCATTTTGGATTCAACTTGGTAAGTGATGCATAAGAATAATTTCCGATAAGAGTAGCGCTATCTTCTTTCACTTCACTAACTGTGTCGTGGAACGAGAACCCCTCCAATTATTCGGTTTGTAAATTCTCTGGGCCTATAGAAAAAGCGTACATAAATAAAAAATATCTGAGTATCATGTCAGATAAGAACTTATTTTCCAAGAACCCGTCGAAAGTCCTCTTCTGGTTAGCATAGTTTTACATCCCCTAAATTACTCGAAAACCAAAATATTGTGAAGACAGAAGTCTACGCTCTACAAAACGTATGTGTATTTTTTTGCTTTTTCTACGACTCGGCACAATGCGAATTAAAAAAAAATACGCCTGTGTCGTGGTGAAACGATTGACCAGTCTGTAAAGTTGGAATCAAAACTGACTGCCTCGAGTGTACCGGACGTACTCGTATATCGTCACTCGTGGAGACTCTTTTCATGCACCCCTCAATATCAATATGATATCAATTCTATGTTCGTATGTATTTTGAAATCTCTCTATATTTTCAAATTACATTAAAAATAGTTCATCACGGTTAAAATGATCGTGTAGAATTACAAAACGGTAATAGCACGAAGCCTTGACACCTTTGTGCTAGTAGGCATATGGGTAGACAACCTTATGCGATCGTCACAAAGTCCAATAAAACTGTCAATGCTCTTTAGGTTAGTGATATTGGAAAAAATCCTACTGTATAAGAATATTGCATATAAAAACTATAAGCGAGTAAAATAAAATGAAACGAACTTCTTAACTATCCATGGGTTCACCGTGTAGGTGCCGGGTCCATTGTGCGGTAGAGAGGGAATCTCCAAGCAGTTTCCGAGACTTGTGATACGGATGTAGGTTTAAGAGGTCACTTTCCGACGCGCGTCAATACTCACCTTCACTACTCCAGTTTCTCTTACTGCCCAGTCAAATTTTAGAGCTAGCGCAACTTTAAAGGCAGGTTCGAATATAGAACTTACTGCAGTTCTAGACAGATCTTTGAGAAGATTATAGATAGATTTTGCTGGTATATCTCTTGCTCCCTCTTGAACCGTGTATTAATTAACTACGTAGCATTTATGTTTAGGTCATTTAGTAGCTCGTAATATTTATATTATATTTATTTTTATAGAGTGGTGTTTTGGTATATTTGATTCCCGTGGTACAGTGAACTCAATTAGTACAATGAGTTTCGATGTTATAGAGAAAACAAATAAATCAGGTTTGGACGTCGAAACTCTAATATCTTCTGTGATTCTTTAGTGTTTCTCGTACGTGCCCATTAAAATAATCCAGTCAGGTGCAGTACCCAGGATTGAGAAAGGCTAATTTTTAGATCTTCTTTTACAAAATTGACTTGTGTCTTTTTTGTAGTTAATTCTTTTTTAGCTCTAGCTACCGAAAGGCTGACTGCTTCACGTATAATTTTAAGTATTCTATCGTATCAAGTGAGTAATTCCCCCTATCAAAGAGCACCTTATATCCTACTTATAAGTTCCTTGCTGCACCTATTGCCTCACCGCAAGTATAGCAAGATTTTTCAGAGGATTCCTTCCGTCTTACTAGATTATTTTGTTCTGGGAGGGTCATTTGGAAGGCAAAAAGATTGAATTTTATTAGAGCCGTAGACTAGTTATGTATTAAGATGTGCCACTTTAGGCCCAACGGAATATAAAATCGGCCTATGGTTAATCACTAATTTTGCATTTCTAGGCTCATTGCCTGCACTTAATATTTATTATTTTTGACGTGTTGTAGAAAAGATTTAACTAAGTCTCAATTTGCCTTTTCGTTCCTCGCACCTAACCCAGCTCTGTCAGTCTGTGCACCTGCCATAAATTGTTTAAGCCTTGATTCGAGTTCAGTGACGTTCTTGTCATTTAGGAGAGTTGTACCTGATTTGTCTTGGGAATTTTGATAACTTTTAGATGTTTATAGAGTTCTGATGATTTTTTAAATCTCAATCCAAACAATCCGAACCATAAATTCAGTGTCTTTGTGATATTGGCATGTAGCTTTTATTTAGTTAAGCTATTTAGCATTGGCTTATTTAATACCCGCCTGGTTAGCTACCAGCTTCAAGTTGAAATTCTGCCGCCAAGTACCTATAGATATGTTCTGGTAGTTGTCCTTGAGAGCCAGTTTCTCCACTAGGCTTAGCGTGTTCAATTCCTTGGACCATATTATCACTTAACATCAGGTGAGATTGTGGCCATAGCCAAAAAAAAATAATTAAACAAAACAAATAATTTAATATAATTTACTCCTAGTTTATACCAAAGGGTAAATAAACAAAATTTCACTCAAGTACTATCAAATAGTTTTCTAGATAATTTGTAGTCACAGGTAAGTATCGATGAGACGAGATGCCTTTCGATTAAAGTTAAGTGAATTACAGTCTACCGTAGAACTCAAGAGGCGCTTCAATTAAAACAGAAATTGAATGTATTTATATAGACTTTACAAAAAGCTAGTGCAAAGTTAAGTCTTGGTTTTAAGATAAATATTTTTTAATTATTGCCAAATATGTGATAATATTTTCCTCATTTGTATATTTTGTTCAAGTTCCATTTGTTCGCACAAAACGATTTGCATCTTCATTTCTTTTCCAAACCGCCAAAGAGTGAAACTTACTACAAGCGTATGTTTTTCCGGAATCCTATACCATCGGGGTCTTCAAACGTAGAGTGAACTAGTTCTTACTGCACGAACGCGCTATGTTTTTGGCATCGTTTTCACTTTCCCTCAGTTATTAATGAGGCAACAATACGGTCATAAGAGGTATTAAGGAACGATGTGGTCAGAAGATAACATTAAATAGCTTGAAAACACCTACGGGTAATAAGCACTAGATTTTAAACTTAAGGGCGGTAGTTAACCGGTCTAGCATTTGTAAATGGTCTACAGTTTTGGTATTTTGTTTGTATCATTGCGCAGTTTTCGTGCACTTGTGACATTGTGTAGACTCATTAAATAATAATCAACTTAATTTAGTTTCAAATATCTGTTGAGCGAACTTATGATGAAGAAAACATCGGTCTAAATGAACTCTAAAAGTAAAATGTTATCTAAATTCAAGATGTCATACAAATCAATCATGTAGATTAAAAAAAACGACATATATTATACAAAAAATATGTAATGGTATGTATGTAATGAAGTAATTTCTTTATATCACTTTTGCACACCTCATAAGCAAAGCTTTGAGGTGGGATACTACTGTTACTTCACGAGAATATATCAAGAAAAACACAATAACACTCATGATTTTTGATGCAATTTTTGTTATTTAAGCTAGTTAAAAACTGTTATAAAAGTTCTGTCTTGGACGCCAGTGTGTCTGTATGTGTGGATCCTGTATGTTATCATGATAACGACCGAAATACTCTACTAATCAAGTCTTTTCTTTTTTCTTACGCTTAAGTATTATTAGGAATAGAACCCGATTACTTTTCACGGTCTGATTCTATGTGGTTTCATTGTTATTAAATTAATTAAAAAATTTTAATTTAATTTAATTAAATTGTTAAATAAACAAAAAAATAAAGCAAATAGTTCAATCCTTTTTCATATGTAATATGAATGTTTAAAATCTGTTATTCAATTATAAATACGTTATGAGGCGTGTACTTTTGGATTTAGCAAACTATTATTAAATACACGGGCTTTCTACTTTAACAGTCATAAATAACTTATTAAAATATAACATGCTTACTTTATTAATGTATAAAATTGTATAAATTAATAACGCTACAGAAAGTTTATAGCGGGTTTCTTCTGATAGAATATGCCACCCTCATCCGTACAACATTGTACAATTAATTTTTAAGCCCAATACCGATTTCGGGCAAATCATAAATTAATTTGGCTTCTTTTGGTTTTTAGGAGCCAGTATTTTGTTGCGTACATATATATTGCAACTATATTTGAACATTTGTCGTCTTAGAGATTCGTTACGGGCACATTCCATTATCATGTGACATACGTCTTTCGGTCTATCGCTTCTTTTCATTGAAAAAATACATTTATTCAATGGAATATGCCCGTAACGGATTTTCAAAACTAGAACAAATCTATAGAAAATAAATAAAAAAATGTGGTTGCAATAAATAAGTTTTTAACAAAAATATATCATGCTTACTGTATAAAACATCTCAAATTGTATAATAAAAAACGGAAAGTTAAAAGAAAAAATTGCGGTTGCATTTTTGAAATGATGAAGCTAGATCCGGTGGTGCAGTAAAATCATAGGCGAAATGAGTTTAATAAGGCCGGTGATAAAAAGCAATTTTCCCTACCTTAAACCAATTTTATATTCGCGTCTCATTCGTCCCCCGGGCTCATAACGGGATTCATGCTGTAGGTAGCGGAAAGTCTTAATTAAAACACGCATTGTGTGATATTTTTTATTTATTTGGTTGAAAGTACGTTTCATTTTTATTTTATAATTTACTTAATATATAAAATAGTTTAATAATTAACGTTAACAAATATTATTTCTATGAAAGCTAATAATAATGCGTCTGATTAGCCTAGCAGTTAAAGCTGTTGCCTCGCTGCAACAGCCGCAATGAAGTGCTGTGAGTTTGAGTCTCGCCCAGAACAATTATTTGTGTGTGTGTGTGTTCTCAGTTTGGGTGTTACTTTGTATTCGTTAATTGTATAAAATCCTTCTCACTTGACATTGGCGAGATTCGCAAAATAGTGAGATGCTATAAACAGATATTTCAATTTTAATGCTGTTTTTAAATAGCATTAATACCTGTTATTTAAACTTAAATTCCTTTGCAGCAGACACAATTTTATAAGAAAAATAATAATTGATATAGTACTAAATATTTATTGTTATTATTTTGTACAGTTTACAGTGCAATTTTCATTGGAGGATAGCAGGACACAATAGATATTTTTAATTAGATAGAAACCTCCAACTACCAGGTGTAACAGCTGCGGTAGTGACCCATTAATGCGCGTCATATTCCGAATTTAAGCATCATCATGTCACCCTTGACAAACATGTCTTTGTCTGTGTTCTCATTGATAAAGAGTAAAAAAATGTATAGTGCCGCCACTTTGCCATTAATTATATCGAGCGTGTTCAGGAAAAACATTGTAACCGTCAAAGATCTTAAAGATGCTCTTTTACGATACATAACGAAAGATAAATTTGGAAATTAGATACGTGTGTTAATAGCCACTATTTTCATAGATCTGTGTATAACTTTTATAAATATATCGTAAATGCTTTTTAACTATAAATGAAAAAACTCTCCTGTAAAAAGTACAAATTGTCACTTATAAAGTTTTTCCTAAAAAGGCTCGATATGTATATAAGAAATACAGTTTCTTTGATGTTTAATCATCTGAAAACTAGAGAACATATCGGTATTGGATTGTGACTATTCGAAGTGTAGACGGTAGTAGATAGTTCTAGGCTACACAATTTTTGGATTTCATTGCACCTTTGTCATTTCTTTGTTTCGGTTGACAGCCCGTATTTATTTTACAAGTATACTTACTAGTTGTTACCGCTCCCTTCACCTAATAAACGCTTAAGATAAAATGTCAGTGTTTTGTTTTTATTGGTGGGAAAAATTTTAATCAAAGTAAAATAGCAATAAAGTGCTTATTACTGGAATTCAAACAATAAATAACCCTAAACCATCTACAAATAATTCCGCAGTGTTTTGGGGTGTATAGTGGGCTATACGTTGGTGCAACTAGTACTCTTTTAGTCGGCTTTCGGAATGAGAGCAAAGATCTTAACTAGCTGTAGCCCTACATATCTCACCGACTCGTGGGCTAAACCTGGTTGAGAGGGTTCTATGGAGTGACATAGTCTACATAGGGCTAAATAATTTTACGATTACTCCACGTATGTACATAAAGTCTGTTTCGGTGGTGAAGGCACGTCACAGCTGATAAGCGATCGACGTTGGCTGATCCGGCGAGACAGCAAGGCATTGTTGAAGGCTTAGGGTGACAGTAGGAGTCGTTCAGAAACTGCACTCAGTTATCCTCCGGTCGTAGCGGTTTCCGTTCCATCGGAGAAAGGAGAGCTGGCTGAGAGAGTGCGTCCGAGCCTGCGCGTTCTCCTATGCACTAAAATATGTCCTGCGCATCTGACTGTTTCTACGAAAAGGATTCCGAGATTTGAAGTCCTACGGCGATGGATAAAGGTAAAGAGGTCTGGTTAAGATGCATACTAGGCTTTGTCTGCTATCTACACGTAGGCGGCTTAAGGAGAGTGGTCGCTTCTGCATTGCGATGGGGTAACAATGTGGATTCGGCAGCACCTTAAGTGGCGAAGCAGCTCTATTTAGAGAGACACTGCTTCCCCCGCTCAGCCGGGGACGAGACTAGAAAAGGTGTCTCAAACAAATGCTTACCCCAAAACTAACTAGAGGTAGTAACCGCGGCTGCCTAGGCATACATTTTCACGTGGTCGACACATAAGCAAAAAATATACAAAACATTACAAGGAAATGACGTTTGACGCCTGGAATGTGCGCACTCTTCTCGATAACTCAAACAATATGTGCCCTGAAAGAAAAACTGCTATCGTAGCTCGAGAGCTCAGACGCTATGATGTGGATATTGCAGCGTTAAGCGAAACCCTTCTAGCAGATGAAGGTGAGCTTGTTGAAGAGGGTGGTGGTTATACGTTTATTTGGAAAGGCACTGTGGCTACTGAAAATAGACGATCTGGGGTAGGTTTTGCTATTAAAACTCATCTGGCAAATAAGCTACAAGAATATCCAAAAGGAATTTCGGACCGTGTGATCACCCTACGTCTTCACGTGAATAAGAATAATTACATGAATGTCATTAGTTGCTACGTACTGACATTAGATAAAACTGATGAGATTAAAGACAAATTTTATGGAGAGCTCTCAGAAGCTTTGACTAAAATTAGAGCCAGTGAAATGATTCTCCTCTTAGGTGATTTCAATGCCCGTGTTGGGCAGGATCATGCAGCTTGGCCTCGAGTGTTCGGTAGACATGGAATAGGTAATATGAATAGCAATGGACAACTGCTACTTACCCTATGCTCACAATTCAACCTTGCTATTACAAATACAATGTTTAGACTTCGAGCAAATTATAAAACAACATGGATGCACCCGAGGTCAAAGCACTGGCATTTGATTGACTATGCTATCGTTCGTCAGAGAGACATCTCGCAGGTAATAATAACGCGTGTCATGCGTGGAGCAAACTGCTGGACTGACCATAGGCTAGTCGTTATAAAACTTAAATTGCGGCTTCATCTTCCTTGAAGACCAACCAAAAGTAAACCCAATTGTTTAAATGTAGGAAAACTACAGTTCACTGATATACGATCCACTTATCAGCTGGAACTCAGTACGAACCCTGTATCATTAATTATTGAAGATAAAGATGATCTAGAAGAAAAATGGCAAGCTTTTTCGTCAAGGATTCTCAGCACAGCCGAAGGAGTGGTGGCAATGAAACCGCGAGTACATGAAGATTGGTTCGATGAAAACGACAAAGTACTAACAAAGGCTATATCTAGTCATCGTGTCCTTATCCAAAAATATAATTCTAATAAGCAAACAGATTTTTATGATATGATTAAGCAAAGCACTTCTGATTTAAGGAAACTTACACGTTTAGCAAAAGATAAATGATGGACTGAAAAAGTAAATTGGATACAATGGTTGTCGGATACAAATCAGATTGGGGAGTTCTTCAGTGAGGTCCGAAAACTTTTTAGACCTCCTTATAGAAGACATACAACTCTCAAATCTGCTGATGGTTCACTAATAACGAACAAGGAAGATATGCTTAAGGAATGGGCAACTCATTTTAATCAGTTACTTAATATAGATCGTTCAGCAGATCTCGATTTTATCAGAGCGCTTCCGGAGCGACCACGATTCTTTTCTCTGGATGAGCCTCTCACCGTATCGGAAATAGTTAATGCTATTGAAGCTCAAAAGAACAAAAAGGCTATGGGTGTTGACAATATCCCTGGAGAATTGCTTAAGTACGGTTGCAACTATGCTATATGGCAATTCTTTACAAGAATGTGGGATACTGAACATGTACCTTTGAGTTTGAAAATGTCTTGTGTTTGCTGTCTTTATAAGAACAAAGGTGTTCGTACTGACTGCAATTCGTATAGGGGCATATCTCTACTTTCTTCTCCTGGAAAAATCTTCGCCAGAATACTCATCAATCGACTTGCAAAGTTATCTGAAACTGTATTACCTGAGACTCAATTCGGTTTTCGGCCCAATCGAGGTACATGTAAAGTTATTTTCTCCTTACGCCAACTGCAGGCGAAAAGTAAAGAACAGGGTCAAGTTTTGTATCTGTGTTTCATAGATCTCGAAAAAGCGTTTGACTGTGTGCCTCGTGAAGCATTATGGTTGGTACTTACAAAACTGGGCGTTATTGATAAATTTATAAGAATGGTAAGGCTTCTTCATGCTGGTATGAAATGCTGCGTAGCAGTAAGCGGCGAGCAATCAGAATTTTTTTCTGTAACCGGTGGTGTCAAACAAGGTTGTGTACTAGCTCCCACTCTGTTTGCTCTGTATTTCTTAGCGATTGTGCAAGAGGCCCTCAAAGGCAGCACAGATGCCATTCGCATTCGTTTTCGAACAGACGGAGGAGGTATATTCAATTTAACAAGATTGAAAGCAACTACTAAGGTTACATGTGATGTAATCACCGAAATCATGTATGCCGATGATTTTTGTTTCGTAGCAGAAACAGCAGAGGGCCTTCAGATGTTGATACAAAAACTTGATGCAGCATGCTGTAAATTTGGGATGAAAATAAGTGTTACTAAAACTGAAGTAATGGTGTTCAATGCTCCAAACATAACATCATTGGATATCAAATTAGACGGTAAGCTTCTCAAGCAAGTGGACCAGTTTAAATATCTGGGAAGTACATTGACATCTAAAGGCGATATTGATGCGGACATTAATAACAGGATTAGTGCTGCTGCTGCTGCTTTCGGTGGATTACGCAGCCTGATTTTCTGTTCGCATGACCTAAAGATATCCACCAAAGTAAGCACATATAAAGCTATTATCCTACCTATACTTTTGTATTCCTCGGAGTCATGGTGTCTATACCGACGGCATATACGCACACTTGATAGGTTTCATTTGAAATGTCTCCGTGACATTATGGGCATTCATTGGTCGGACCATGTTAGACACACTGAAGTTCTTCGGCGAGCTAATGTTTGCGGAATAGAAGCTTATCTTATGCGTCGCCAATTGCGTTGGTGGTATGCCCGAGAAGAGGGTTGCAAAACGACTCTTCTACTCTGAACTCCAGGATGGGAAGCGTGAACGTGGTGGCCAGTACCTTAGATATAAGGATGTTCAGAAGAGACATATGAAGCAATGCAGCATAAAGCCTATACGCTGGGAGTCTTTAGCACAGAACCGCACTGAGTGGAGATCCTTGGTAAAATGCAAAGTCACTGATTTTGAAAACAGGCGAAGGCTCGCACTTGATATAAAACATAACGAACAAAAAAATAAACCGCCTGCAAATATAACTTACAACTATGAAAATGGAATCCTAACGTGCGCACAATGTAACCGTACGTTCACTGCTAAAATAGGATACATTAGCTACATAAGAGTGAAACATCTGATCTCTTAATCTATTTCTCTCTCTTCTAGTAGAATAAGTCGTTGTAGCCGAAATCGGCAAGGATGATGATGACTTAGTTTTTGGATTCCATTCTCCCTCTGTTATTTTTGTACCTTCGGCATAACCGGAGGATGACGGCCATTTTTTTTTATAAAATGAATTTGATATAAAATTGGAGTTATGGTTTCTCTTATTTGTATTAGAAATTTCAAATATTCATTTATCTGTATCAAAGCGAAGCACAACGAATGAAAACTATAACTTTGATTTACTTTTAACGTAGAGACTACAAACTTCGTCAAATAAGAAAGAGAAACGTTTAATATCACTGATGCGGTAGCTCATTTACTTAAAATATTGACGGCGGTATATTTCTTAATGGTACAGTAAACTTTAAATATAAAAGGAATTAAAGCGAATATATCTAAAATGGTATGGAATGACTATTTACAAAGTATTCAATGTATGTTTTTAACTCAGTTAATGTAGTACGAATCTTTTAATCATTTTGAAAAATAGAGACATACACGTTATTAATGTAAGTTAGTGTATGGCATTCTTTAAATTTCTCTTTAAGTTACGCAGGAAATTCTTCAGAACGCATTATACATTGGGCTGTAAAACACCTAACTCGCGCGTGAAAAAGCTAATATTTCCACGGAGAAGCTTTAAAAACGTTCATTTTATTCAATTTAGACGACGGAGAGGAATTAGGGCGCGAACACATTATTCGTAGGATCTATATACGTAATGAATATTGAAATGAGTAGGTTTACGGTAATACGTTAGTAGATAGTATAAATATTTGACTACCGTCTGTTTTGATAATAAGCAATGATTCCACTGAACTTAGCTATCGATAAATAGCAGTAGGTTGCCATAATTACGGCTTCTATATTATTCTTGGTTTGAAGTACTTCATCATACCGATATTTAGTTTCTTGAAGAGTAATAACTTTTTGTGACAAAGTTCTTTATCGCACGGTAAGGATGGAAGCTAGATATACCAAAATGTAAGATTTTTTCGTCACGACCCTTTTCTTAGTTTGTTCTACATTGCACTAAATTTTTATAATGTAGATGGTTATCCATAGTGCGTATGTTAATCGATGTGCTCAGTCATAGGTGAGCGCTTATTGGTTCCGAGAGTCAGTAAGTTCTCAACGGCTGCGCAAATATAGTTTGTACACTTCATACGCGTCATGAATTAAATGATGTACAATAAAATGTTTACAGATAGAAAATATATTTACTACGAAATCTTCTACAATTACTTCAATTCATTAGTTATCTCTGCGTTTCTTTTAATTGCTCTCATTCGTATGAAAGAGTATGAATACATTCGTATGATTAACAAATTCGTATTCATATTTGTTAATCAATAATATGTTAAGTTCATTAATAATAATATAGTAATGATTTCTTATGTTTACGCGAATATTATTCATCGAAATAAAATCCGTTTAAATTAGTTTTATTTCGATGAATAATATACTACGTAAGAAAATTCGTTCCAACCGAGTGTTCCACAACACACACGGAATTTTACCTAAATTCCTAGCTGCATCTTCATTTATGTATGGCGGTGGTGACTCATCTGAATAAATTGGAGGTTGTTTACTTTAAAATTATTTTATTGACAATTTCTAATACCGATAAGTCGCAATTGAAAAGCATAATAACATATTCGTAAATGTTCCAGGTCATAAATACTACATTCAAAATATATTCAACTAATGATGCTGCGCTAGTAACTGTTACGTTAGTGTGATATTATTTATTTGCTTTTTTACATATTTTAGCCTCTTGACTACAATTTCCCTTAATATTAATTTACAATGCAACTCAGTATGGTAGTTTGCTACGCTTAGTATAAATTAACTCTTAATTACAGATGTTGAAATACTTTTAAAGCTGTTTCGTTTTCAGTATAAGGGTGTTGGTTAGCTATGTAGGCTATCATAACCAATAAATATACTATAAACATAGTATGTTTTGATCATGACGCAATCATTTACTGCCAGTTTAGCATTACAATATGAATCGATCACATGTCGATCTTAATGTTTAAGCACGCTCCTTTAGCTATCATTGCTGTTTTCCATGGTGATAGGGCTTTTTCTAATGCCCAACTAGCTAGCTACAACCCTCTATTTACAAATCTGTTAATAACTATAAGCGTGTTCCGGAAGTAGCACTTGAGAGCCAGTCTCTCCACTAGGCTTAGCATGTCCACCATCTTAGGTCAAATCGTCATTTAACATCAGCAGAGATTGTGGCCACAATGTTAAATCTATAAAAAATAAAATAAAAATTTAATATGTAAAATGTTTATATAAAATTCTAAAAATAAAGGAAATACAGTATACCTGCAAAAAATAGTTACATTCTACAAATGTTATATATAAAAATCTATGTATATATGCATATACGTTGCCTCTAATTCCATAAAGGGCTGATACGATTTTGATAATTTTTTCTGGTAATGTTGAAAATATCCAATTAGGTAGCAATGAGATAAACAAATTTATTTTTACCTGTGATCACGGTTAACGAGTGCTACACGTGCGAAACTGGGGCGGGTCACTAATATGTTATGGAAGTATTAGCCCGCAAGATGTATAAATTAAACAACCACATATATTACCAGATATGAATTAATGTTTCTTACATAATTTTTATAGTTCACATTTGTATAATTAAGTAAATAGGAATACTTTCTTGCTTAATTTGGGCACGGGATGTTAATTAGTGTATCTATATAAAACAACTCGTAGGGACATATCCTCAGGAGTTTTCTATTTACAATCCACAACCAAGCTCAGGGTAGATTAGCCCGGGGCGTACAAGGTCGATGTATTTATATTGTATCCTATTATATTTCTAACGAGGTATGCTGTAATTCCCATAAGATATTTATCAAGTCGCACTAAATTCTCTCGCAAACGTATCCTAAATATATTAATAAATCCATATTATATCTGTTATTTTTTTTAGGGCTGCACGTTGTCGGTGCATACATAAGTTATAAATGATAATTAAATTAAATCTGACAAAATACACTAGACCTCTTAAGACAACCACAAGATACAAATTAGAAGAACAACAAAAAAATAATAATTTGTCAAGCTTAAACTATACATCAGCACAATTTTTTTGACACATAAAAATAATATAAAATTTTGCATAAAAAAATGTGCATATAAAATATAGCAAAAAATTATCATATCTAAATAACCATATCTATTTTTCTAGGATTATAAAACTTAAGTATTTTAACATTATACTATAACTGATTGTGGTAGTTTCCTTCATCGCCCTTATCCCAACAAGGTAGGGTTGGCACTACATGTCTACTTCCACACTACTCCACCAGCCTTCATCTTAGTATTCACATTTTTATACACATATCACCCCTTAAACAGCCCTCCAAATCTTCCTCTTTACCTTCATCCATTCGCCTTCATACTTAACATTCTTCTAGTTACATGGCGTTCATCTCCTCCTATAACATGCCCTTATATCACGCTAACCTATTACTTCTCAATTTACTCTGTCACTGGTGTTATTTTCATCATCGTTCCTGAAATAAGTTCATTCCTAATCTTATCTATTCTAGTTACTTCACACGTCCGTCGTAGCATTTGCATCTCTACTAAGTGTAATTTTCCTTCATCCGACTCTTTCGTCTCTTTCTTTCTACTTTTATGAGGCATTATATAGTACACACTGAATAGCTCCGTTTTATGTGTTTCTCATTGTATAGATATCTTTTGTTAAATATCTTTGAATTGAATACATGAAATATAATATTTGGTTTTTATTCGTAGGATATTTAGTGTCCCACGTAAAAACACGAACGTCCACAAGAAAGGGTCTTTATCCGTCTTTATTAAAGCTACATTCTATGTAAAATAGAATTTATTCACCTTCTCATATTTGAGATTATGAAGGTATTTTCCATGTGGGTATTCTCATCATTGTGTAAGAAAATACTTATGTTAGTATACTAAGGCTTTATGTTATTTTGGTTCTCAGAAATAAAATAACATCATCCGTTCATAAAATATCCCATACATAAAGGATAACAGACACAAAAACATTTTTTTTGGTTATTTTTGTAAATTCGATTCATTTGAGACGTTATTATTTATTTATGTAATGGTTTACCACAGAATAAACCTTGGACAGTACCACTTGAATGATTCTTGAATTTCTTTTGGGAATAACTTTAGAAAACTTTATTATAGAAGTTGACATTATTCTTAAAAACAACTTTTATTAGTCATACAAAGTTTGGGTTTACTAACATTTTAAATATAACTCGGTAATAGAACTAAGAATATAATTATGAAGAATATACAAAATTCATCCAGTCAGCGAATACTACAGCAAAAATCTTAATGTGTATAATATAAACCTTCTAAGATATGTACTTGGCTGAGCCGTGCCTCGGTAATGGAAGAGCCAGATGTTTTTCGACTTATACGGCGTATATTACCCAATTTATCTTGTTAAATATAAGCAACTCGGCTGCGCAGCTCACAAGTTCCTAATTTTATTACACTTTGTTATTACGGATTGCTTTTACCATAATCAAACATAAATAAATAAACCTGAACCCTTATGATGTGGACAATGAAATCAAAAATACTTGATTTTTTTTTAATTTGTGTCCGATGACAACATTAACATTTCTGTGAAGAAAAATATAAATATATGAAACCAGAAGTAGTTTGGCAGTATTAGAACCACAAGGTTTGCTGATTCATATTGATGTCGTACTGTGGAGCAAGGGAACCGTCTTCCCGTTAGCGTCTTCCGTTCTTCCTACGAAATGGGGTCCTTCAAAAGAGGCGTGAATAGGTATTTAAGCAGGCTAGCATGATTGCGGTGACTGGCAGTGAATTTTGGCTCATTGTCAGTCTCCGCTTAATTGTATTGTACTGTACTTAACACCAGGTGCAGCGTAGTCACAATACTGTGCAAAATAAAAATAGTACTGTTTATCAATAGCTGGCTAGTTTTCTCTAAATACCTATAGTTGTGGTCCGGTTACTCTTTGGAAAATCATTTATGGCAATTTTATTTATTACGCTAATTGATATTTGATTGGTATTCGAAAACATTTGTCAGCGTTTTCTTTTAGTTTGCGTACTATTTAATTGCGTTGAAACCTCTTAATTTTAATAGGCACTTACGTAAACATTTTTGAATTAGTATCAAAACCGAATAATAAGTTAGGCGAGAGCTTTATACAACACAAATATATTTTATATATCTTCCGGTGCTTTGCATGTACTTTTACGGGGCTAAGGCCAAGAAAGTAACAGAACTTACTAATTACTTACTAACTACTTACTTACTAATTACACTTTTTTAAAAGTAAGCGGTGACAAAAATACAAGGAAATGTAAAAAAAAATACTACATGTAATTTTTGTGATCACGATAAACAACTGTATAAACTCTAAGAGATCAGTCCGTATTAAATAAAGACAACAAAATAACAGGTGATTTGTCCTGAATGATGATTTAACAACTTCGATATATAACAGAACCTAATGCTCTTTCGCAGGAATAACGGTGATGAGAAATTACGATTGTGTATTTTTTGTTATCTGTAAAATTATAAACGCTAAACACAAATCTTTAATAATATATTACCACACAGTTTTTAAATGATATAAGACGTCAAAGATATGATTGGTTTGTTTATATTATTTGTTATTTTATTAATTATTAGCTTTCACCCCCAGCTTGGCACGCGTTAATATTGGTTTTGTCAAACAAATCAG
The DNA here is from genome assembly GCA_039707435.1 of Actias luna. Taxonomy (NCBI): domain Eukaryota; kingdom Metazoa; phylum Arthropoda; class Insecta; order Lepidoptera; family Saturniidae; genus Actias; species Actias luna. Next base: position 16,126,442 of record JAZHAC010000001.1, on the reverse strand, counting down.
CTGATATAATAAAAAGTTTCATACAAAATTCACCCCTCTGTTTACCCCATTTCCAATAAGTTTTTGGCAAATAAAAGTAGCCTATCACCGTCTCCAAGGTGATATTACCCGCCATTGTCCAAAAATGGGACGGGCTTTAATTTCTAAATTTCAATTAAAACAATAATAACAAATTAGGGAAAAAATAGTTCTAGTTGGCCCACATGAATAATGCTTTTTATTTGTATTTTTAAATTACCACGAGTAATGGGTTGAAACCTAATAATACGTAACTAATACCTGGTTTACATGTACATAGTATTGACCATGCTATTTATAACACAATACTGTGTATGTAATTCACTTTTGGATATAGAATTGACCTATCTCAGTTTAAGTCCATGGGTATTTAGAAGACTATATCAGGGCCGCAGTGCGCAACTGGCAAAATTTGATAATATTTTGTTACAATCCAGAGGTATGGCGCGTGATAACCTGCTTCGACACTAACAGCTTTTTTAATAGTTAACGTTTAGCGTTATGGCAATAATTTCAGCTGATCTAAAGTGACGATACGACCCAAGATAGAAACTCAAACCTGTGGAGGGACTGACTCTCAAGTGAAACTGCTGGAACACAGCTATTGGTATTTGGCGGCAGATTTTCGACTTGAGAGTGACAACCAGCCATGCGAGCATTAGAAAAAGCCCTGCCGCCATGCTATGATTTTGTCACAATGTTTTCTTTCACAGAAAGCTCAAACTCATTGTAGGTGGATTCGAACTCACGGCCCTTGACGGGGAATCCGTACACACTACCAATGAGCTGTTATCGCTTAAAATTGATTTTCTGATTTTTATATATTTTACTTGTAATATGTACATACACATCATAGTATTAAGTTATCTCCATATACATATCGAGCCTTTATATATATATTTAATTATTACCTCTTAACAATTATCCTTATAAATCTGAAGCAGTATGGCTAATCTATGGCCACTATTTAAAGAAGATCGGTGGTTAATTATAAACAAAAAGTTATAATTTTTATAAAGATATTGTAAATAAATTAAAAAAGGAATCCTATCTATTCCAGACCAAAGAATACCTTGACGAAGATCATGCATATAAGCAGAACATACCTGTTAGTGCATGAATTCCAGAGACTATTATTATATAGACAGATGCGACAGTCCAGTTACGATTCATTAAAAAATATTTGTCAGTATGTGTATGCTCGAAATGTGAAATAAAAGTAAGAACGGATCATTAAAACCGAAAAGGCTTAGTTTATTCAGAAACTTCGAGGCTTATAAACTTAAGTCTCCGGCAGATTGTGACAAAACAAAATGATATTCATCGCGGAAATTTACTTTTATTTGAAACAGTCTGAGAGTCTTGTTTCGAGTTTTCTTTGTATGCCCAATGCTCATTCTTCCAAGAATAACATTGTAAAAGGGGAATGTAATACACATGTTGTATACTGAAAGGCGTTTTTCCGTTTGCACGATATTCTCTTAATATCATTCCGTAGAAATATATCGTACTGAGTTTATTTAATAATAATTTTGCTATTATCCAAAAAACATTACTTTTTTGTACATATATTTTTAATATAAGCACATTTACCAAATATTATGATAATGTTTTAATAAGTAGAATGAGGCTTAAAAAATTACAGTATGAAAAATTATATGCTTTATTTATTTATTTCACTCGATCTAATGCAAAATGCTAAAGTTGTAAACAATTAAAGATGAAAAAAAAGGGCTTTTCGTTTTTCGCCAATATTTTATAGACTATTGAATTAAATTAGTTAATAATATTACTTGGATTTCTCAATTATAAATTCATTTACAAAAATTATTATAAACAAAGTTTGAATATTTTTTAAACTTTTATGGCGTGATCTTGTTAAGTGTCTATATAAGAATACCTCCAAGAACGAAAAAAAATTACGAAAATTATTTAAACATTGTTTTTCATCTACATTGAAGACGGGATTTAGAAATTTTTTTGTTAGTTAACTATCGTTGAACTTGTTGATTTTAAGTAAAATTTCCAACGGAAATAATTTTTTTAATGTGTTCAGAATAAGAATACATCATAAACTTTTCCAATTAAAAAGTAAGTTTTAAATCCCTTAAAAAATTAATCAATGCAACGTAATCACTTTTGACGCCGTGCGCGCAATACTAAGTATGTCACGCGGGGACCCATTTTCAGCGTTAAATTAAAATTATAAATTATGAAGATAGGGTTCCGGGAGATTTATATTGGAAATATCCTCCTTTTAAGAATCTTATTTGAAATTTATAAAATATTAATAGTCTATTAAATATTGGTGAAACACTAAATGCCGTTTTTCCATCTTTAATTGTTTATAACTTTTCCATTTTTTATGTGCTAATACACGCTTTTGGCACATTTTGATACATCTTTCCGGATGTAATGAGGTATCACACATAATTTTAAGAGCAGTATCTCTGTTTTAGAGTTCTTTCAACCTGTCGACTGGACTATAATTTTCACCAACTTCAAGGTGTCTAAAAAAATTTATAACTTGCAGACATACCCAGGGCAGATGATAATAAAAGTAATTATAACACTTTGATCTTTTATACTGATTTAATCTTTCAACCATTGATAGAACGAAGCTAAATGTAACAATCTTTTGTACCAATATGTGTTCAAAGACAAAAAAATAACAACATAAATTAAAATAAAAAAGAAGTACAAAACAGTGTTAAATAGTAAAACGAACAGATTAAATAAAAAAATATGAAAAAGAAAATATAAAATAGAACATATTTTTTGATGGTTAATAAATACATTTTATTGTGTTACAAGGTTCACTAGTCCACTATAAGTAATGTAACATTAAGGTAAATATAGTTTTATAATAACTATACTTTTATAAATAATAATGATATATTTTAAAATTTAATATGAAACTTGCCACTATTTAATTTATATAAAATTAAATATTTTGTTAATAAACAAACTCTTATTTTGATCCTATTACAAATAATTCAATAATAATGAACTAGTGCACTTTATAACGTTGTAGAACAAAGTCTTTATATTAAAAAAATGTTTTCTACTATTCATATTTTAAAATGTCTAATCTTAGTTATTTTTAACTAAAAATAAAAGAGAAATGATATCGATAAATATGCTTAATTCGAAATCTTTAAAGAAACAAAAAATATATAGCATTGGTTCACAATAAATGTACGATGTAAAAAGTAAACGACGCGGGAAGAATTTCTTTTTACGGATCGGCTAACATCTCGCGGTTCCACGGGGGATAAGTATAAAGGTACGTGACGGAGGGGCAGCACGGCGGGAGGAAACAAGCCCTGCAGGAATGAATTGTTTTCGGTTTACCGTAAGGGTACACAAACGTAAGGTACATTACGTTATTGCGTACCTTTGTGGCTCTTTAACTGTGTTTATAGGATTTGGCCAGGATGAAATATGTGAAGAATTTATTTTATATTTAATAATACGGGAATGTTTAATACATTATTCGTTGTAACATACATTGTGTATCTGTTGCCGACGCGTAATCCCATTTCGAACTTCCGTATAAATTTTTACGCTGTCAGAAAAATACACACTTGTACAGTTCTATCTAAACATACGTTAATATTCTTTGATACGAATTTATGGTTGATCTACGCAAATAGTCTAAATATTTATAGGTACCTGTATCTGATAAGAAGGGCAATAATCTAATTCCGCTCGTTTTGTGAAGATATTATTTGAAAAAAGTAGAAGGAAACTAATAAAACCGTTGCTTTGCCTGAAAAACGCTGAGGTAGCATTCGGAGGTATGAGAACGAAACGGAGCACGAAATTAATTTCTGTGCCCATTTTATAATATTGAATTTCGTAAATGTTCGCGCTCTTATAGCTGCTAATAAAATCTTAATTAAAGTTAGGGAGCGTAAGCGTAATAAAACAAATGAAAAACTGAAAACATTCCCTTTATATTTTTATTATACAACTACATTAGATAATATTTATCCTCGTAGGTATTACAATGTAATTATGTACATATTGGCCGTGTATATATTCTTAAAGTTTTAGTAAAAATATATTTAGAAAAAAAAATCATTGTTTTGTATTGTTAAAAGGGTAAAAGGTTACAAAACTCGCTATACTTTTTCATTAAAATTTTTGCAGGTGTTTCGAAATTGTTTAACCTCAGAACCCTGTGGAATATATATAGTTTGTCGTATTAATTGTTAAAATGAAAATAAAGTAGTATTTTTTTTTTTACCTAGGTTATATATTATTTTCTTAAGGATTTATCCCCTTTTACGCCTAACCGACAACATTGTGGCTAATTTTAAGTATTATACAAAAAGGAATAGGGATGTCAGTCGAGAGCCCGACAATATATTCATTCTCCATTTATCCCCACTCATTGTTGTTATTATGGTCTTCGCATGCCTCTTTACGTTTCACTTGAACGAACCAATGTTAAAGAAAAGAAAGAACGCGCTGGCTGGAAAGCTATTCCATAGCTTCACTGTCCGGTGAAAATCTACTACCATAATAAAATAAAATACGAGACGTTTATTATGAAATACAAAATTATTTAGTATTACTATCTATATTTATTATCGTAACATCACAATGCAAAAATACAAATATTTGTAAATACTTAGCTAAGTTAATAAATATAGAACTGCGACGAACTGAACTAAGCTGAATATATCTGAAGCGATCATAGCTTAGTTGGTAGTGTGTACGGACGCAGCTTCAATGCACGTGAGTTCGAATCCCTACAATGAGCCTGATCTTTGGGTGAAGGATAACATCGTAATGAAATCATATCATGGTGGTAAGACTTTTGTAATGCCCTCCTTGTTAGGTAGCATTCTCAATCTGAAAATCTGCTACACAATACCTATAGGTATGTTCCGGCAGTTACACTTGAGAGCCAGCCACTCGACTCCACTAGGTTGGGTCACATCGTCACTAAGCATCAGGTGTATTGTGGGCATAAGGCTAAACCTATAAACCATAAATTTATAAAAGTATTTAACCGGCTATGTAAAATATTTCTTGGAATGTCTTTTATAACTATTATTATAAACATAAATTTTCTAAATGAATAATAATCGCTGTAATGAAATTATATCATGATTTATCGTGTCAAATAATTTGTTTATAAAACTTTCAAACCCTAAGAATGCAAAAATGTCTATCGTATAATTAAAAATGGAGATTGTAAGTTTTGTCCATTTTTCTATAGAACTTACTTCTACGATAGGAAGCAGTTCTCTTCAAAAAGAAAAACTACCATTTAGGAAAACTGTAATAATTTTGTTATTAAATGAAAATCTCTAATTATACTGCGGCATATCTAAAAAAATATCAGAAGCAATAACGTTTTTATACAAAGTACCTATTAGCTTGTTTTACTAAACATTTTGTATAATTATATCGGATCAACTAAAAAAAATGCTCATATATTCATTTGTATTCTGTGTAATTTGTACATTTGAAGCAGCCATTTTTCCGAGTAAGGGAATATTTTGAAGTACCTAATTATCGAAAATGAACTCGCAGTACGAATATCGAATTAATTGGAATCGATGTACTTTATTACTAGTATTATTGAGTAGAAAAGATTTCTCTGAAATTAAACAGAGACTGTTTCGTGCTACACTGCGATAAAATTGGCCTATTTGACGTAAATGTCAAAGAAGAAAGGCGCGGCACCAGTTGGTACCGACTTCATATTGTTTACTTTTAGCAAATAGTATTCAAATCTGAAACAATATGAATATAAAATACTACAGATAATAAATTGAAGGATCAGACACGTAAGTTACTGATAATTGAGTTGCAAGATATACTCATGTACTACATTTGATCTTGCATTAAACTCAAATTGTCTGTTTTAATCGAACAAGTTCATACAAAGGTTTTAAATCCTTAATATTATGTGAACAATATTAACTTCTTCATAAAGTGACATAGAGTCTACACCTTTATATTTCAACAGATACGCTTTGTTATTTCATATTTTATTGGGATGGATAAGATTACGATTGATTATATTAGAGTGAATATGAAAGTGGCACTTACTAGTTACAGAGGACAGAGTAGTTGTGGTGTAATAGGATCGTGTGGTAAGTGCCTTTGATGAGGTGATACGTAAGAGGTATAGTAAAAGTATCTCAAGTATGATCTCTTTAGATGTTATGCATATATTATAGCTAATGACCCGCGAATTTGTTATCCCCTGTACGTTTCTTTGACGTTTCGTATCGTTGAGCTTTCGGTGAAGGAAAACACCTTGATGAATTCAGAGGCTTTTTCTAATGCCCACCTGGCTAGCTACCACCCTCAAGTTAATAATCTGCCGCCAAATAAATATAGATGTTTTCCAGCAGTTGCATTTGTGATCCAGTCACTTCACTACGCTTAACGATTCCATCTTAGGCCACATCGCCACTTAACATCAGGTGAGATTGTGGCCATAGCGCTGAACCTTAACTCAGTAACAGTATTCATGAAAAATTTCATTTCCTATTTTACCTATGTAAGGGATGATATTTAAAAACCCTGAACCACGTATTTATTTTTATTGAAGAGCTTTTATACTAGATATTAAGTTAATAGATGAAGATTCTTTATCTCGCCCATACAATTTTTACCATTTCCGTGTAAAGTCAACCATATGGGTATAAATAAAAGTTCTAAATAATTCATTTAATTATTTGTTATAAAATAAATTCATTATAAATCACTTACTACAGGAATATATTATCTATCGTAATAAGTAAACGAACACAAGAGCTCAAATATTCAAAATGTATTATCGTCTTTCATTAATAAGAGTTACTAGTTAATTTAAAATAAGTGAATACACGTGAATTCTAGAAAATTGTTTATTACATGCCGAGTACTTTTCAGACAATAGTAATTGGCAGACATATTTTTAATATTTCACTCGTTAAGAGCAATTCGCTTAATATTATTCACGTAGTCAACAATTAGCGTATCGAGATTCAGGCACTCTCAACTTTACTTAGGCTAAGCGTATTATAAGCGAGGTTGTGAATACTAGAAGACGTATAAAAGCTGTCTCTGATCTCTGGTGACACAGTGGTTTAAGTGTACTATTCTTAGGCTTATCGTTATGGCCACAATTTCACCTGATGTTAAGTGACGATGTGGCTGTCCAGATGATGGACACGCGAAGACTAAGGGACTGGCTCTCAATTGCAACTGCGGGAAAACAACTATATGTGTTTGGAGGCAGATATTCGAAAAAGCTCTACTACCATGCAAAGTATAAGTGTGGTTGTGATGCTTTTCATGGGTAATTTGAAGGAGCTTGTCATCTGATGAGTCTTGCCATATGCCCCTCTCGCATTGGCCTAAGCTTGAGTAGTGCGTTTACATAAAATAAATGGATCTCTAAAGAAGAAGTGAGATTGTGAACAAACACTTATACTATAGAGAAAATAAAACCTAGATTGTTAAAAGACATTTCAAATAACTTTTACGTGATATAATTATGTAATATGTAATGTAATTATGTAATGTATTATGTAATTTGCTAGTATATATATACCTTTAATATGAAGGTAATCAAGCAAGAAATAAAGAAACATGTTTTTTGGCGAACTTGAACAAAACATAAAATTCACAGCGACTCGGTCGTAAAGTAGGAAAAAAGCAGTCTCATTTATTTCCCTTTTTAGCGATAAGGTTGGCAAGCCCATTGTGGGTCCACTGCCGTCACCTGTCAGATTTGTAAAGTAGGGAGACCACCGCCGCACCGGCAGCATTTCAACGAAGCCAGCTAAATTGATTTAATTCCTTTTAAATTCGAGAAACGATACTGTGGAAACACGCAGTAACGCCTAAATAAAAAAGGAAGTATTGTGTAGCATATAATATAAAAGGCCACACAATATTATGAATGATTATTAATGCATCGAGAGGATATGAAATTTATAATCTGTTTGCTTCACATTTTTCTGCAGTTTATAAATGTGCTAACCACCAAAGGAATATTATTTCTACAAAAAAATCTAGTACAAGTCGTATCATGAACTCAGAGTTATTCAGTTTTGATGAAGATCAAAAAGCGTTAAAAAGACTTGATATGTTTAAAGGTACCGGTGCCGATGGTATACCAGCTATTTTTGTTTCTAAGTGCCCAGATTCAATAGCTCTTCCTTATAGCTTTCATCTATAATAAGTCTCTAAAAGAAAGGGGTATTGCCGACTGTTTGGGAAGACGCTTCAGTTATACCTTTATATAAAAGCGGTAAAGATAATTTTTTTACTAACTATAGGCCTATCTCTATCTTATCTATATTTGCTAAGGTCATGGAGGCATTGCTATATCCTTTACTAGCTTCACACGTAAAGCAGATTCTCAATGTTCAACAACACGGCTTTGTGAGAGCTAAATCTACCAGTACAAATATGTTTAGCTTTATAGAAGTTATTTGTCACGCCAATGATTCACTACACAGTGTAGATACACTGATTTTAGCAATGCGTCTGATCGGGTGTCTCATGGAATTTTAAGTGACAAATTTCACGACTACATTGCGATTACGATTGCAGAAGAATTGTTAAATTGGTATGAATCTTATCTAACATGAAGGCAATCTCGTATTGTCATAAATGGCTTTTCTTTTGAATATTTCCTGGGGAAATCAGGTGTTCCACAGGGTTTCTTTTTGGGGCCGCTATTGTTCAATATATTTATTAATGACATCGATCAGTGCTTCAATAATTCCAAATACTTCTTATTTGCCAATGTCTTGAAAATACTTAAAACCATTGAATGTCCGAACGATTCTCGATAACAATAAGGGGATATCGACAACTTAACAAAATGGTTTGTTAGCAATGAAATGACCCTCAATGTTGATCAATTTATTAGTATATATAGTTGATAATTTTTATGTTCATTTTTCAGAAAAAAAAAAACTTTAGGATCGTACACTAATAACAATACGACATTCAATAAGTTAGACTCGGTTCGGGACTTAGGGATTATACTTGACTCCAAACTGCAATTTAATGTACCTATCTATAACAGTAAGATTTCTCAAGACACTGGGATTTGTTCTGAGAAATAGTAGAGAGTTTAATAAACCACAGATCAAAATTTTATTGTATAACGCTCTTGTTAGGACTGGGCTAGAATATTGTAGCACTGAGTGGAATCTCCATTGCGATGTCTACATAAAAGGAATAGAAAGTGTTCAGAAAAGGTTCCTGTGGCACCTAACATAGTATGAGATTATAATCAACAAACTCGGAAGCTACTCAGATTGATTACAATATTTGAATATAACATCTCTCAAGGACCGTAGCCATTTGTTAGACAGAGTGTTTCTCTATAAATTGGTAGCCGGTTCATTGGACATGCCACTACTTGAGAAGTAATCATAAGAATACTTCGTAAAATACCTTATAAATTTATTTTGCGAAAAACAGGCTCGTACAAATTTTGTTTTTTTTTCTCCGTTAAACAGACTCATGCGAAATTACAATGTTGCATCCAATGTTAAACCAAAGAAGGTTGACATTTTTGCGGCAACTAAAGTCTCATTTTTCTTAAACACGAATACTTTGATTGTTACATTATAAAAATTAAGTATTTTTAAACCACTATATTTTATAAAACTGTTTTTTATCGTTCTTATAATTCGTATTTATTGATATCGTTAACACCATACTTATTACATTTGTTATATTATAGTAACTTTTACTGTGCATGTCGTTGTCACTTGTAATTAGAGTTACATTTTAGATAATATTGAACTGTATCACATATTAATGTATTGATGTAAAGACTGTTGGTGACCTAAATATTAAATAAATAAATAAATACTAGTTTTTACCCGCGGCTTGGCTCACGTTAGTATTGATTTTGTCAATTACTACTGAGTAGATATACATTATATGATCCTATTTGTACTGCTACTATGGTTGTATGTAAGTTGCAAAATGTTTCATTTTCATGAACAATTATTTCTACTTTGTAATATCAACAATTAAATAGATATTAAAATCATAAGCTTTCTACGCGTTAGGCCGACTTTTGAAAAAAAAAAGCTTACTTAAAAAGACGTACCGCGGAATTGAATCCTGGTATATCGATCGGTTGTAAACGTAGTACGGTACAATCCCCCAGGAATTAGGACAAACGGTCACGGCGATGGCGCATCGCGTGACTGCCATTTCTCCCAGTTCCTACCTAACAATACGAGGGGTATAAAATATTTTTATTGATACGCCCAGTAGCTAATAGTAACCATTAAGGTGTTCATTGCTTTGTTTATCTTTGGATGTGACGGGCAAAATTTACTTTCAGTGTTTATGACGGCCATGTAACTGTAATATATAATATTGATGATTTATCGAAACTAGTAATGGTATGATTTCCATGTTATACCATGGTACATGTAATATTATACACACTTATTTTTATTATCTATTATCGAAGAGAAATTCGAATTGGAATAGTCAAACTATCTATAGAACAAATGACTGTATAATAATACGTACAAAAATACAGATTTCTATAATAACCTATGTCAGATTTCACTGTTATTTCCAGGATATTACTAATATTGTTTCCATACACTTGTTTTGCATAATAAAGTGTCCACGCAATTGCACGTTTTGTGGTAAACGAGGAGCTTTGCTGTACCTTGTCTGGAATATTAACATAATAGTATTGACAATACGGTATAACGTATGCTAATGTATCATAATATCAGAGTATTAGTATGTACACATTACCCGCTATAAAATACTTACTCCTATCTACTCCTATATATAAACGAACTAAATAATTCAGTGTAGATTCTACCGCACTAGGAATCGAACTCTGTATCATGAGGTAACAGACATACAATTAACGGGTACACAAAGTAACATCCAGATTCAGATAAATATTGTTTATATGATTTAAGGGATAAGGTAATTTCCAGGCATCACAATCATTCATACTTGATACAATACCCATAATTGACCCAAATTGACATAATACATACAATCATCTCAGAATAAACTTTTGACAATACAACTTGTTTGACATGGTCTTTGAACTTATTATTCGTCAAATACGTAATGAGCTTAGAAAACCTAATAAAGTAGGTATTCACCAAACTGTCTTCGTTTTAACTATGAAACATAGATCGAACATTACATATTATATAAGGAAAGTATAGCTCCTTTGACAGTCAATCACGTCAAAAGCTCTGCACTTACGGGATGGAACTATCACCATTCAATTACGAGTTTTTGGTAGATGGTCCTAGAGTAGGTAATTAGTTTTTGTATTCCATTGTCTTCTTGTCATTTTTCGCTATTATATATTATATTTAGAGTTGCTAAAAACAAAAGACAACTAGCGTAGCGAACGGGTGGAAGATAGTACATACATTCATATACAGTAGAACCTCTATAAGTCGAACATCAAGGAAGACGCCAAAATATTAGAGTTATAGAGCTTCCGATTTATACAGAATGGAGGTCATGTTGTTTGAAGCGAAGGGAACAAAACATTTTTTCGAGATTTGGAGGCTTTCAACTTACCGAGGTTCGACTTAACGACGTTCTACTGTAGTAAATTTGAAGCTTACTCTTTACTGTTCCAAGAATACATATAAAGTTGTGGTAATACCTAAGCGGATTATTTATAACCTTAGAACGCGAATTTCCCGTGTACATCATAGATAAATCTTTTACTTTGATAATAAGTAATCTTTTTATGATTTGAAACGGTGTTAATAGACTACTTTCAAAAGAGATATATTATGATTCCGCACCAAAATGGTTTTTTTTTTTTCGAACTTACTTACGCTGTTAGCCCCTAGGCACAAGGGTGCCAGGACGGCCGAACCTCAGCGAGGGCTGCTGCCGGTAAATGAAAAAGATTCATGATCCTGACTAACCAACAGGTTCTTTATTACTAAATTAGTGATACTAACTACGACCTTATTAGGTAAGCAGCTCAAGGGCCGCGAGGGTAGTCCCTTACAGAACCGTGTACTTAACGTGTGAGTGTGCACGAATGGTATGCGGTGTGATGGTGTAATCTCAGTGATGTAGAGTGTCACTGTATCGCGCGAGCAGAGTCACTCGAGGGCTCCTGTCCGGAGGATCAAACCTATGTAGGATCGAACCTAGCACCAACTTGTACAATGTTATCAAACATGGGCGCTTCGATTCTGATAAAACAATATTTAAAAAATAACACGATGTATTCAGCAAGAGCGTTTCATTACAACTAATGTATTCATAATGGAAATGGTCTTTAAAAAGATATCGCAACGAAATCGACATATTAATAATCAATAAGTATTTTCGTCTTCAGGAGCATAAATACATTAGTATTGTATATTTACGGAAGACTGCAAACATTTAACACAATTATTTATTTTGAATATTCTGTTGTTTACCAAGAAGTAAACGTATGCATAAACTCCAAGATTATGTGAAAGATGGTAATGTTTGGAATTAACAGCCCTCTTTGTGAATCCGCTAATAACTATTGTAAATATATTAGTAAAATTCTCGATCACCCAGCCAGTGATAATTTTGTCGTTCATAAGCGCCTTCTCAGGATCTAAATTGGATAAATTATTTAGAATTTTTGCTTCTATCTTTTAGCACTATAAGGTACACCAAAAAGAATTATTATATATGTATCATTTATTCAAATCATTGGTGTGGAATACATGTACAATATAAACATATAGTACCAAGCATTACTTTATAAAGCTGCTTATGCACGAAGGGGATACAATACAACCCCTGACATTGCTTTAAAGATATGCGCCCTTTCCACATGAAAAGACTTGAGTTTCGTTTCATCCAGGATGTCGGTGCCAAATTATATAAATATTATATGTCGTATAATATTACCATTATATTGTTTAATACATCAATGTTATAACATTTATTTGTATTTGATAATTCAAAGGTACTATAACAAGTAGTATTTGAACAAATATTTTACTTCGAATATCTAGTTACCTTTTTAGTTTCAAGAGTTAGCTTTAATGCTTACTATCGTCGTCTCAGCGGTTATTTGTTCAATCCACCACTAGTTGGACTTTAATTAATTTCTTTATTCTATTTTAAAAATAAAGCTGCCATTTTACGACCTTTTTTGCAAGTAATATAGGAAATCAATTGTTTTAACTTTTTTATTATTGTTTATTGCTTTAGCATTATGGCCACAATCTCACCGGATGTTAAGTGACGATACGGCCCAAGATAGTGGACACGCTAAACCTGCGGAGGGACTGGCTCTCAAGTGCTGCTCAAATGAGACACACCTATTGGTATTTGGCGTCAGATTTTCAACTTGAGAGTGGTAGCTAGCAGGGCGAGCATTAGAAAAACCCTACCACCATACAATACATGTCGTATGACATGTTATAATGTCTTTGCAATTAGGGCTTCTTTTTTAAAGAAGAACAAAAATATTCTTCTTTAAAATGCATCTAATGATGGATTAAAGAAATAAGCACTCAGACGACGATATTATATTAACAATTTAATATTATAAAATTAATGTCAGTTGTAAAAAAATATTACATTTTAAAAGGGTCCTTTAAAATGTTGTTCACAGTTATAACTTAACGGAGACGGAACTAAATGTCTGCAAATCAAACGGAAGCAATCAATTGAACCTTACTACTCTTCGATATCGAGCGTCTAGTACAAAGTGGCCGAGCACATACTGATGTTATTGAAAGGACCAGAACTAATAATTCTAGTCTACATCTTAAGCACACTTACGCATACGTCGGTGTCGTTTAAACTGAACTGTTGTTGTTAAGTAGATATATACTTATTTAACCCAAAGGCCAGACACGTAACCCTTGAACATGAAGCATAAAGGTATATTTTATTACTGTACGTTAATGTAAATACTTGTTTTCTTGGAATTACGTTTACTAACGAGCAATTCTGCGCAGATCTATTAGAAGTTTCATTGACTTCAGTCTTAAATATTGTTATTGAGCAACACTGAACGTTTTTTGGTTTCTTTCAACTTACTAGTGTTGTAGTAATAATTGTCAGTAACATAATATTATTTTTAACTAGATTTTACGTGCAGCTTCGCTCGCGTTAATATAGATTTTGTCAAACATGACAATTAAAAATTTCATACAAAGTTTATTCCTTTATTTACCCCACTTCCAATAAAAATTTCGAGAGAAAAAGTATCCTATCTCCGTCTCCTGGATTCTATATATCGCTGTACCAAAATTCAGCACACTTGATTTTGCGGTTTAGGCATGGGAGCTTAACAAACAAACAAACAAACGCATTTATAATATTAATATGATTTGAAACTCGAAACGTTATGTGAGTTTGTTTTGCGTCTTCATAATCGTGTGTTTATATTTTAAAAGTTGCGATGTTAGTATGTAAATCTTCATAAGATTACTTTTTTTATACATTTTTTTTTTTTTCGAATTGTTGCGATATACAAAAACACGTCTATATAATAAGGAACCAATTGGCAAATCTGAATTACGGATATTTTTTAATCTTTTACGATATAACAATTTCTCGTAGCGCTGTACTTAAGATCAACTTAAATCAATACAATGACTGTGTTTTCATTTTGAAATAAAGTAGAAAATCATGAGGTCTAAACTCATTCGGGCTACGGTTCCGTTTCATGTTGAAATTATTCATTCATTAGGGTTCTACACGGAATAAATGTGGTACCTGTGTAACTGCACACCTTTATCAAAATTAAAACAACCAAAAATCCTTTTACTAGCCCAAAATTATCATTTAGATATTTTCCTATTGTATTGTATTGTTCCTATTGTATAGTATTGTTATGGTGATAAGAATAACAGTATTATTAAAAACATACTGAAATATTTCATCGAATTCAAGGTCAGACATTTAGACATCATACGATCCTCGTGTAGAAATTAATACCGAAGAGATTTCATTGTACCCTACCTCTCTTGACCCGAATTAAACCAATATGGGAAACCAAAAAGTTAACATTGATATATCACATATAATTTAAATAAAAGTATATATAATCTTAATTAATCAGTAAACATTTTTCGTTTAATTAGCTAACACAATCCAGTTCATTCAAAGCGAAGTGCACTTTGATTCCCGTTATACTTATAGGTACGTTCTATAACTGATTATTAGTTATCACGGCAGCCATACAACGCAGATGTACATCAAAGGATACAGAGTACACAATAAAAGCTTTAGTGAGCGATTGCTTTCACAATCTGATAAAAGAGAATATAATCGGATTTATTATCTGTATCAAGTGTTTTAATATTTTTACCAACAAACTAACCAATAAGCCAACGAGCTATACTAAATGTTATTACATTTACTACTTAGTACTTTGAACTGCTATTAGAAACCATGATATTATTAATTTTTATTTATTCTTATTTTTATAATTAAAATATATATCAAGTACACAAACTAAAAATTGACTATTGAAAATTAACGGTCGCAAAAGTATGAAACAAGAAAATATTGTCGTTTAATGAATATTTAATGTCTATTAAATAATAAACGTAATATATTGTAATTTAATACATATTTATAGTGATTTTCAGCTAGCCGTGGTCGGTCAAAATCGGATGAATAGTTTAGGCGGTATGGAAGAACAACATACATACATACACAGACTGCTAAAATCATAACTCTTCCTTTTTGCGTATTTTTCTTTTCATACATAAATATATTAATAAAAAAATTAAGATAAAAAGGTATAATGAGAAAGAAAGGCTCGTCAGAGCCTGAGCTTTCGGCGAAGTAAAGTATCGTGATTAAACCATAGTATGGTGATAGGGCATTTTCTAATTCTACCTGACTAGCTACCACCTTTAAGTTGGGAAACTATCGATAACACTCACGGTTGTGTTGTAGCAGCTGCAGTTGGGAGCTAGTCCCTCCACTAGGTTTAATAACGTGTTCGTTATTTTAGACCACATCGTTAATACGTGAAATTAAAATAAATTAAACTTTCAACTGCTTAAAACAATAAAATAGATTTCGTGATGTATATTATTTTTCTAGAATGTTCTTGTAATGGCTGTCCAATTACTTTTTTTTTGTTTTTATGGAATAAGGTCAAACGAGTTCCTACACGTCATGTCAGGATTGTGTAATGAAGACCGAACTGAGGGTGCTGGCATCCGTAATACAGTTTGTAAGTAGTACAGATGTGTCAACGCCTTAAGTGACGTTTCCTTAGCTTCTAGTTTCCAATACTTAACTGTTACGGATAACTTAACATTGCCTTGATTGATAAGCTTTTGTCTCCTGGTAAGTAATACTAGATTTGGAAAGAGATAAATACCACAATTATTTACTCTAGCAACGTCATTTATTAATTACCCTTAGATGTTTCTATGATTGTGTGTTTAAATTATTATTATTAATAATGCACTACTTGGAAGTCCCTTGGCAAGAAAATGTACATTGTTAGCCGGATTGAGGAGGACGGGTATTTCCGGTGGCTAGTGCCGGCCGAGTCACATGTATATAGATGCATCTAAGAAATTATTAATAAACAATGAATGATAATTAAAAAAAGCTTAAGCGTGCCACAATGGTTAATGATCGTTTTATTCCACCTATATTAATATTATAAAACGGAAAAGTTTGTTTCTTTGAACGCGCTAATCTGAAGAACTACCAGTCGTATTTCAATAAATATTTTTTATAACTGATAGAGCAGTCATTGACGAAGGCTCTAAGTTAATATAATGCTGCTACCGATACAAATAAAGCTGTATGGAAAAAAGATACAAAAACTGGCCAAAAATATTAAATAATTTACAGTTCCAAGCCAAAGAAGTCGCGGGCACAGCTAGTTTGATATAAAAGGGAACGTGGTATGTACACATATACAAAAAAAGTCAACAAGTAGTGAAAAAATGTTATCGAGCCCTTAACCCGATACTGCAAATATCAGCATTAATCGTCAGCAGGAATGTAACATTTGCATATTCATGAAACGGAATACCCCTTGATTTAACGACAACCGCGGAATGATCGTTAAACGCCGAACAAAAACTGTCACGTCGCTTTTTTTTATTTTACATAAAAAGCGGAAAATATATTTTTATGTTTCGCAATTTTTTTAATGTAAACGATTTCAATCGTATAGTGCCAATACTTATAAATATTGATTTCTGGTTATATCCATCCTTATTTCTAAACCCGATAGAAGATACAGATTAGATTCAGATAGATATAAATAAATCAAATTATAGCCTAATGTAGTCTTATTAAAAAGCAAAGCACCATTTTGTATGCATATTGCAGTATAAAGCTGTCTGTTATAATGGGCACCGATCACTAATATGTAAGTACAATGATTTAAATGATGATGAATTTTTAAAAAAGGCTTACAGACAAAGTTATGTGATATGATAAATTTATGAATTTAAATCCTAACTTTTAGGCATCGTATTTATATTAATAATATAAAGGCGAAAAGCTTGTTTGGTCATTTGAATGCGCTAATCTTAGGAACTACTAATCGGATTTCAAAAGCTCTTCTTGTAATTGCTAGAGCGATCATTGAGGGAGGTTAAGCTATTATTTATCATCACACCACCACTAATAGAAGCACAGCTGAATTCAAAAAAGTTACAAAAAAATTATTAAATATATTTTAATTCCACGTGAACGAAGTCGCGGGCACAGCTAGTGAAATATAAGCTCCGATAAGTAACTTCAATTTATTCTTAACCGTTTCGGTTTAAAAATGAATGAGATACGTGTGTTATTCTTTATTTGTTAAGTTAGATAATGAACATGATTTCTAGTTAATTAAGGCATACACAGCCATAAGGTAACACTAGTATACTCCTGTATTAGGAACGCTAGGAAATGTAGGTTTTGAAGCGATGATAGCTTAGTTGCCAGTATGGACGGATGCCGCGTCAATGGACGTGAGTTAGAATCCCTGCAATGATCTGGAGCTTTCGTTGAAAGAAAAAATCGTGAAGAAACCATAGCTTGATGGTGGGGCTTTTTCTAATGCCCGCCTGGCTAGCTACCGCCCTCAAGTTTAGAATCTGCCGCCAAATACGTCTAGATGTGTTTCGGTAGTTGCACTTGATCTGTTGTTCCATCACTAGACTTAGCGTGTCCACATCATCAATTAACATCATGTGAGACTTTGGACATAACGTTAAACCTATAAAATATAAACAATACGTGGTATCGGACAGATTTTCTGGCATATTTGCGATGCGACAAAATGTTGTGAACTACTTTCGAGCCGAGAACTAGACTACGGCGAGGCCGTGTGGTTGCGTAGGCCACTCTACAATGTACTGTCTCGTGATATCTAAATCCTGTCTCTTGAGTTTCAATAAACCGTACTTCACTGTTAGGATTATAAGCGAAGGTTGTATTAAGGGGAAGTTCTGCTGTAAAATATAAAGATTGTGGATCGAGACTCTTAATATGATTCAACGCAACCTCCACAGTCTGTAACACTAGTTAATATTAAAAGTGGTAAGTACTGATATAGTTCTATAGGTTTTTTTTCTAACTTTACAAACAATTCTCGTTATAGAATAGAATATTATGAATAGAGTGTTTTGTAATGATACCAGTAACTTAAGCAAGCGACGACCATCTGTTTGGTTAGAATAACCCTGGGAGGTTTTCTGATGTCTACAAATTTTGTAGTCCACGCTATATCGTTTTTTAAATCCAAACGCATTTCACCTTTATTAGACAGTATAGAGAGTCAAATAAACAAGTGTATCAAAAAAATCACTGCGTGACCTAATAAGGTTCATAAGGAAAAAACGGTGGGTGTATTTGCTGGTCGCCATGACATCGGCTACAAATAGTGAGTCGTCGATTCAGTAGGTATGCCATTATTTTAAACTGTGCCTAGTTTTTTTTTTTATGTTAGCCCATTTACCTATGAATACAACTTCGACAAAGCCAAGCATTATCACTATATCCACTGTTCTTACAATCATTACTATATCACACTACTATAAAATAATGAATAAATAATTATTATAACAAAGAATTAATCATAATTTCTACCTAACTTAGCAATGTTCAAATTGACAGTGTAGTCAACCAGTTCACCTATGAGGTCCGATTACAGTCAACTAAAACCTTTACTATATATTAATAGTACTAAGAAAATACATTCAATCCTACCTATAGAATGGTCAGTTCCTGCCTACACTAACATGAGATACCACTATTCCATACCGCACTAAGCGGGTTAATTGACAGGTTCAATTCAATCGGCATGTACGAGAGGCCTGCGATTGATTCACTGCCGTAATTAGTGCGCGAGTTTGTGTTAGGCTACGCTATAAGGTACATGCACTACATATAATTTAAACAGACGAATAGTATAACAATAGACAGTGATTGGAGATTTCAAATGAAATGAGATGAAACCAAAAATACTTCATTCAAGTTAGATACTGAAAAGGCGCTTATGAACGTCAAAACTACCACCGGTTCGGATAATAACCCAGTCATCGAAAAGAACTGGAAAGAAACTTGATCTGTTTATATCTTTTTTTAGGTACATACTTTTTTAAATAATACATTTACAATAGTTATTAGCCAATGCGTACAGAGCGGTGTTTATTACAGACAACACCATCGCTCACGTATTGATTCTCCATATAAAATCCTTTTGACGACAGAATCCGTGACATGGTTAAACCTACTGTTTAATATAGCACAGAGTTTGTAAAGCATATCGCCGCTTTTGATGGCTATCAGCCATTCACTGTCTAGCTGCATTATACGCATGTAATGTCTTACTTAAGAGATTACCTATTTTATAACGTTATTGGTAATTGTCGGTTTATACAGTAAAGGATTGTATGAACAATATGTTAGACGAACTGAAATTAAGTAATTTCAACGTATTAGGAAGTTTGTAGTTAAATCGAATTTCATAGAATTGATGGTTCAGTTGGTAGTGTGTACTCTCGCGCGTTAATGGACGTGAGTTCGAATCCCCTGCAATGTGTTTGAGTTTTCACCGAAGGAAAACATCGTGATGAAACTAAGCTAAGGTTTTTCTAACGGCCACCTGGCTACCTACCTACCTCAAGTTTAAAATCTGCCGTAGTTGCACTTAAGAGCCAATCTCTCTTCTAGGCTTAGCGTATTCACCATCTTAGATTACATCGTCACTTGACATAAGGTGAGATTGTGTGTATAACGCTAAACCTAAAAAGTGCGAAGAAAACGTTAAATAAAGTTTACCCTGTATTTTCAAACGTAAAGGGGATCCTAATAACATACATGTAATAACTACAATTTATTTATGTAACTTTCAACGGCTTTCATGCGCACGTAAACAGTACGGCGGCGACCGTTTGACAGACGGTACAACTTGTGTCAGGTCCGTACATGAGATAACGTTGCTTCGGAATGATTAATGTGGTACCCTTGTTCTGGAATATCACGTCATTCCACCGTTAGGTTTTTAATGTAATTAGCGTTGGTAACTTTTGTTTATAACAAATGAGCGTGGTCCTGATTTTGACGACGGCAACACGCTCGTACTGGGAATTTTAATTCTTATCTTTTATGAGAAATGTAATTTTGGGATGTAGAAATTCATCCTCATCTTCATGTCCTGTTTCCAAGTAATTTGGGATTGGCGCAGTACGTTTTCTTCTTCCACAGATCTCTATCAGCCGTTATCTCTTCATTCATTCCCTTTTCTTTTATCTCATTACTCATACACTATCCATCTTTTCTTTGGCATTCCTACACTGATATTCATTGTTTTTCTCATCACATGCGTTTTCTCTCTTCTTATGACATGTCCGAACCAAGACAAACGATTCCCTTTCAACTTTTCTACCACTGGCGGCGACACTTTCAAACTTCCTCTAACATACTCATTCCTACGTGAAGTAGAATTTATTAGTATATAAAAAATGTATGACTACTTCGTTAAGAAATGTTGCTGTTATCTTAATGAACTTTTGACATATAATTTATGTATTCATATATAGCTGTGTCCGTTAGCCTCATAAGCGTGGAACTAATTGTAGGGATTTTTAAAAAATTTATTCCCTTATTTGTAGCTTTTAACAATACCGTTTTGCTTTTATTGGCAGTAGCGTGATGTTAAATAGCTTATATTCTTTCGCAATAATTGCTCTATCAAAGACAAAAACTATTTTTTTGAAATCCAACTGGTATTTCCAAAGAATACCGCGTTCTCACAAATAAATAAATAAACAAACTAATCCGCTTTTTTAATTTTAAGTCTAGCTAGAACACTTTTACTCCCTCATGATTTAACCTACAAAATTACCTATATCTGTTAATTAATTTAAAATTTGACATGCAAATATTTCTTTCACAACATACACATTCACCAAGAACAAATTTTCGAATACTACCTAGTCACTAAAAAACATGAACATGAAAAACATGAAGTCAAAGACATTAATTTGCTAATATTATACATTGAGAAGATTGGTGGCAAAATATGTACGAGTTTCAATAGTTATAATCTGTTACTTATTTGTCAGAATTAATTAATGTTCTTTATAAAGCTAGTTATGACTAGATAGTTTTCTGATAGACGTATTCTGATGGACAAATTGTACACGTCAAGCTGACTGCGTATTTCCTTACCATAAAAAACGAATTGCAACTATAACTTCTGGAATGGCTGCAGATAGTTTTTTATTGGTGGAACGCTTTTAAAACGAAGCTATGAATTCCTAATATTACTTATTATGTAAATACTGACACAATAATTATGTTCGACTGAATGGCGCCCACAGTTTAGCACCCAGCTTGGGCTACGCTTCGGCGTGATGTGGTGTAATCGGTGTATATCTATTTATTTATTACGACACGCATAACTTATTATAAACTGCTATCTGTACCAGCAAATTTTTTCGCGTGGAACTAAACATTATTTAAAATTTTGGGCCCATTTTTGTAACTCACGTCAATAGAGTCGCTTCTATTGATGGTAGCGTAATATCAAATAGCCCAAGGCCATTCTCAATGATTGCTGTATCAAATATAAAAATATTATTTTAAATACGACTGATACTTCCTCAGATTAGCGTGTTCAAAAGAACGTCACAGCTTATAAAATAACGACATGACATTTTTTTCCATTGTGCATCGAAATTTATTTATTCATTGAGTTGGAACACCAACAAGATATACCTACATTAGGTAATTCATTACATACATCGTGAAATAATGACTCTATACAAGTGCAATATTATTTATAGATATTTGTTTTATTGCGTTGCAAGTAACAAAGTTAAAAGGTTGAAATCAAAATGTAAAATAATTAAAACTATATCAACGACATGTAAGAAGATATCTTGTTTTTTTGAACTTTTTAGTTATTTAAGTTTCAGTAATTTACATTTCAATGTAGGCTCAAGACTGGCATTATCAGTGTTATAAAATTCGATGTTGTTATATGAGTGGAATATGCTGGCTGTTGAGTTATTGAAAGAAACCATAATATTATATTATAAAAAGGGTTTTGAAATAATTTATCATTCAACTACGGATATTGTTAAATTGTATATGGTCGTTTTAAATAGTATTGTACACAGTAATTGCAACTTATAACCACGAGTATTAAAAAATAAACAATTTATTATTTGACTGTATTTATGTATATACTACAATTTCATGAATTATACCACAACAAGGTCCGGGTAAATTTTAAGCTATGTTAGATTAAACTCAATAGCTATGCCAAGAATTCGAAGTAACCATGTTATCACTCTCGACTGCGTCCGGCCAATTAATTTGTACACATACAGTCACTTAGTACAAATGTCCCTGGTACAGCTAGCTTACTATTCAAACACTGACTTGATATACCTATCCTCTTCTCCTTTCGCATGACAACAAGTGTTTTCAACGTATCACGTCTCCATAAAACATAGGAATTTGGAAACAATAAGAAATTATCATTCTGTGGCATCTTGATCTGTCGTGTAGTGGCTATTTGATGGCATAAGGGTATTATGTAATTGTAAGCTGTATTTTTGGGATGTAATTTGGTAACTATGTAAAAATTGAAATGATTTAATAGAAACTATACTTAGCTCCTTACTCCCGAGACTAAGTTCTCGTGATCATCAATAATCGAAATCACCCGTGTTGTACAGTCTGTAGGATTTTTTTTTTTAAAACGTGATGCCCTGTTTGTTTCTCACTAGAAGGGTAAATATGAACCTACATATATCTAATTTAAAGAAACGGGTGGTTCTCCATTCTATCTTTCATTGCCTATTTCAGCTTTTTAAATTTAATAGGTATATATAATAGGTACTATATCGTATATACACCGTTCAAAATATTCAGGTTTCGCCAAAGTACTTAATTACATCTAAAAGATGATTGATATAAATCTCTCACTTAAGTGTGAAAAGATAAGAAACGAGCGTAGCGCATGCAGAAAATGTTCTTCCTTTCCTATTACGTCGAGGAACAGTGAAATAAATGGAGTCAACTTGATAATATATAAAATAAAACACAGCGGAGCACCTAATGTTGTAACTGTTATTTTTCATTTTAAAATATATATATATTTATAGTATTTCTCGGTTGTTTATTACTTATAATTTAACCACAATTATTTAGATTTGTCGGAAGTGTTAATGGTTTATTACTTATGGAACGGTCCTTGCATGTTTTATGTATAAATAATATTATAAACCGCAAAACTTTGCTTGTTCGTTTGAACGCACTAGCCTTAGGAACTACCAGTTTGATCTCAATTAATTTTTATTTGCAATTGACAGAGCAAATTGCGAAAGGCTTTAAGCTATTTAACATCACGCTATGTCCACTAGGAGCAGAACTGTTTTGAAAAAACAATACAGAAACGGCGAAATATTTTTTTTTTTTTTCGTTGCACGTGAATTTGCGGACATAGCTAGTTGTTAATAAAACCTGTGGAATATATGAATGAATTAGTATATTATAAAAGTAAACGATCAAATATTCTATGAACATAGCGTGTGTTGGTGATGTTGAGACAATTTCCCTCGGTAATTGACCCGCTACGCCTACGCGATGTTTGTCTCTGACGCAAATTGCGTTATCGAGATGAAACTCTGGGGCTAGTTGTAAACTAACTTTACTGTTATTGTCTCTTCTAAGGAAATTCTGCAACAACATTGCCAGCATGATAATAATGCAGATACGGTTACACTAAAATGTAATTGTTAATGTTGGTATTCGTTAATTTAGTTATGTTGTTAATGTTTACATCTAGGGTAGTGTTAGCATAGTTGCGACATGTTTAGAAACCGTATCGATTAATACGGGTTCGAATATTATGATAAATATGAGGTTACGGTGAAGATTCTCTTTCACATAATGAAACTATGACATGATAGTAGGAAATTCTACCTAGCTACTACATTCGAGTTGGAAAACGGACAAATACTTATAGGTGTGATGCTTGTGAATCTGTTCCCTAGGCTATGTTTGATATTTATTAGCTAAGTTTGACGAAAAACGCTAAACCTATAAAGAATAAAAGAAAATATCTAGAAATAATTGAACAGGGGTATTACAGCCATGTTGCTGACCTTGCAGACCGTATTTCAATCCCTTTTTAAAGTGCCCCATATCATCATTCTTGGGAAAAACTGTGCTGAGTAACTGCTTCCATAGATCCAACGTACGCGATAACAAGGTTCTGCAGAATCTAGCTGTTGTCGCAATACCTGGCCGTATTTAAAATATGGGGATGAGCAGCCAACCAATGGGAGAGTAGTGCGATCTTGAAATAATGATGAGGGCACCACATTAAAAAAGTTCCTCGGAACACTCTCCAATATACATGCGGTAGACATTTTATATGTAGTATAACTGTATTCAAGCTTCACACAATCTATACAATATTTCTCTTTAATTTAAATATATAAAAGTTCATTATGTTCCATGTAGTTCCATTCATGTTGGAAAATAAAGCCACTTAATATCAATTAAGTTTCTTATAAAAACCCTAGTGAAAACTTCGATTCGACAACAGAATGATGTCACACTAAGACGCATTTTCCATGAGATATAGGCTATTATTGAACACTTTCTTACGTCAGAGTTTGGCCTTATAAATATTTTATAAATAATTATTATATTTGACATCATACTAACCTTATTTGTATCAACATCAACTAATAATATCACATGGCATCCTATTTGGATCATTTAAGGAATATATTTTGTTAGAACGTTCATTACAATTTCCTACGTACATATCATGTATATCAAGTTTGATGCTTTTTTTTTTATTGTTTATTGACTCATTATCTTTGCACCATGTCAGTGATTATGTTATATTTTATTATAGTGGTAGGAATTTTTGCTCTATTTAGGAAAAAAAAAATTTTATTCTTTTTTAACCAGCCTTTACTTCTGATTGAATATGTTTAAAAGAGTAATATAATAAAAAAAACAATGGTTAGTATAAACTATAAGCAATGGTGATTAAAAAAATGGTAACTAATGCATTAGTTGTAGAATAAAATAAATAAATAATAATCGAAAAAGAAAGTAACCTTATAAAATAATAGAAACTTTTAGCCGACATATAAAATAACGTATTGAAATTAGACACAAAGAAAGGAAAACATAGGTATATATTACCCACATATGTATATATTGTTCTCTCCTGGCCGTAACTATAGTAACGTTTCCCTCGCCAACGTTAGCAAACAAGCAACATGTGGACGTAAACGGATTAACAAAGGATTCCAAAAGAAAACTACCAAATAGATTATTCCTGTAACAGTTCAATTCTAACAAGCAAGAATGAATAAATTATTTTTATTGAGCCCGTACGGCTTAAATTAGAACCTGCGCCGTATTAATAATTGCGTGCGACTTAAACTCATTTCGCAACTATAAATTAACTAATTTTATTAATTTCGTATTCTCAGTTTACTTTTTAATGATCCCGTAGCTTACAGGATCGAATAGAAACGTGTTCTGTACAAAGTAAAAACACGTTTGCAAATATTATATAAATACTTTGACATATGGATTACATTCCGTACTAGTTACAACTCATTATATTAGATGGGAAATACAGCGTTACCTTCAAAGGCATCTTTCTTCTTCTTTTTTATATCCGGCTTTTAAAATGCTTTCTGTTTGTATTTTGTCACCTTGCTCATCATAGTTCTGAAATTTAATCTTGTATTTATGGTTATTAATGAGTGCCAAAACAGAAACAAATTCTGAGTATGGATTTTACGGGAAGGTCTTATAGTTTGATTGAAATAATAGTTCATTTAATTTTTGTGATTGTAATATTATCTCATGTAAATTATCAATTTAGTCGAATATAATAGCACGTTTTATTTATCCAGGGAACTTAGACACGAGTACGAATAATGGAACTGGTCCATAAATGCTTAGGTTCACTTTATCTTAGGTGTTTTATATAAGTTTTCAATTTGAATCCATGTAGTACACAGCTGTGTAGCAGAATGCTACAACTGGGTTTCTTTCCTTTAAATCTATTGTACTAAGTATTACTAAAAGTAAGTCGTTGAAAATGTTTCTTTTAAGTTATCAATAAATTATTTTTAACATTGATAATCTAGAGATAGTAAACACCGTCAGATAAGAAACCTAATACCAACATAAAGTTATTTTTTAAATGTAATTGTTTAATACATTTCATATAAGAAAACAAAGGTAAAATGATACATCCCTTGTGTGAAACGTGATGCGAAAGATCTTTCCCATTAAGAGCCCTTCGCGCCTAAAGGGTCGACCCTCGAGCCATGTCTAATAATTAAAATATACAGAGAACAATGATACGTTTCGCTTTGCTCAATGTTTATTGACGGGAAGCCATGAACCCTTTGCGATTTCAATTTGCAAAGACCCTGAGAGCCCTCGATGAGCGTTCAAGTGGGAATGGGACAGACATATACAAACACAAGCACCAGAGTAGATCGAGCCGATAAATGTTCTGTTTATAAAATTTCATTAAAACATGTTCTAATGGTTAGTTACCGGGAGTTACTATACCGTAGGGGATAATATTATTTATAAAAATATTTTTTTATTCTTACATCAAATTAAACGTGTTTATTTATATATATATATATATATATACTACTGGGTCGGGATGATCATGTAAAACTATATCTCTATTAATGCTATAAAGCGGAAAAGTTTGTTTGTTTGAACAAACTACCGGTCAGATTTTAGAAATTATTTTTGTTTTTAATAGAGGAATCATTGAGGAAGGCTTTAGGATATTTAACATAACACTACCACAAATAGAAGCAAAGTTATAGTGCAAAAAAATACTAAAACGGGCAAAAATTATTAAATATTTTTTTAGTTCGAGGGGAACTTATTCGCAGACACAGTCAGTCGTTGATAAAGACAATCCGTCACCGAAGATAGCTGCTCTCTCCAAAATCGCCGCTATTTTTTCTTGTACTGTTTACCATATAACACAGTATCGTATTAATGAAACTTTAAATATCTATATATATTTTTGAACAAAGGTATATATACAACATGATATATATACTAATGTATCATAAAATATATATCAACTCAATAAAATATGTATATAAAAATATAATTTCGATATTAAATTATTACGCAGATTATACAAGGCCAAAAGAAGATTTTACGTTGTATATTTAAATAAGTAAACATTGATTATTACTTAACGTACCTTAGTCTAAATCAATTTCTGTACTTTCTTATGTTATTAGTTATGTCCCTGTTATTACGTTAGGAGTCATTAGTTAGCGCAGCGTAGTTTAACCAATTTAATTTCCTCGCCTGTGATCAATAGCAGTTACGGTCAAAGTTTCCTTACAATGGATTTAACTGAAGAGAATGCATACGAACTTCATATCTGTATGCTTTATTTTGTGTATTCATACTCACTTATTTAATTTAATGTTAATCGAGTGTTCCGGGGACATTCGATCATAATTTATACTACATTAGGTAAACCTGCTAGACCGTGTCCTGGCATAGAAAAGTGTTTTGACGTACTGGAGGCAGCAAATTAAATATTTTTGGAATTCACAGACAAAAATACGAAATACAGATGAGACAATAAAAAAAAATTGGTCTTGGCTATCAGTTCCTCCGGGCTGGGAGGGGATGCATAAGTACATTTCCCCACGAAAAGAAGAAAAAAATTAAGAGGTTCAACGATGGATAAAGACTATCAAAGTTACCGCATAAGAATATGAAAAAAGTCATAAAAATCAGTTACTAAAATTCAAATAGAGCGGCTAACATCGAGGTAACGAGAAACTATACCTATACCTACCTATACCTATACCTATACCTGTACCTATACCTGTTCATTGTTGTCATGCCAGCCTGCATAAATGCCTGTTTACGCTTCCCTTGAAGGAACCTACGTCAAAGGAGAGAGGGAATATACAGTTTGGAGACTGCCCGGAGCTTTACAACGGCGAAGGTGTAACATTGCGAACTATTTGTTCCAGTCGAGATGCGAGCTACTATATAGTTGTGGCACTAGAGCCCTGAGTGTGTTGTGAAAACTAAAACAACGAAAGAAGGGTTTTTAAGAAACACCATGACAGAACAGTCCAGCGTTGCAATCTCTATACTCCAATGAAGCGACTCTATGTTGTTAGTGTTAATTTAAACAACCTGTCCACGGCAAGGACGAGATTACGGACACCAAATAGTTTAAATTATGCATATGTGTACAAATTTAAATGTAAAAGATAACACTTCTAGCGATGATGAAATTGATATGCTGGTAAATAATGATATACTGAATAATAAATAGTCGTTAACTCTCTTGAGTTAGCGCAACAACTACGTAGCCAAGCTCTAGAAAGCTTCTATACCTAAATCAAATAAGGGTGCAAGGGATATCTAATATGATCTAAGTTACCCAAGCCAACCTCACCTGCCCGCGGTACACTCTGCTATGTAACCAATGAGGTTCTGACGATTGTTGGTCCCACATTTGGTTTTGGTCATGACGGTTAACCATGTAATCCTTAATCCGTTACTACTTAGTGGTAGAGTTATTGCCCGATTGGTTAGCGACCACCCTCAGAATAAAGGTTCAGTATAACCTTTCGTGTTCCGACATAGAGAACGAGAAACGGCCGTTTCCATCAAGGCCAGTGACATGGCTGTAATACTTCTGATGTTGCGGCTGTCCACAGACGACGGTAACCATTTACAATCAGATGGGCCGTCTGCATGTTTATTGTCATTATGATAAAAAAAATATTTTTCCATTAGAAACATATACTCGTCATTGTAGTATTCGAACGCACGTCGTAACTTTTAAAAAACGTAATAAATGATTGTATGTAAAGTTGTTCCACTTTAAATATTAGGTTAATAACGCAAGAAATTTTCTACTTAACTATTGTGGGGGAAAACAAAAGCTATCATTGCAGGATGTGCAAGTAAAATAATTAGTAACATAAATAAAAAATAAACTACCTCAGTGGTACACACAGGTATTTGGCATCAAATTATTATTATTAATTACAGTATATTTTATATCGATACGTTCGTGATTTTAATAGTGGTGATTATGATAAAATCTACTTCAGTAAATGTATTTACACATTCCCATGCATTTAGTGTACATTTAAGTCTTATGCTATCCTATTTTGTATTATATCCTTATACAAACTTTAAAAAAAATGACTGTCATAATGTTAACGGCATTAAACCATTATATAAAGTAAGAATGACTTCATATTATGACTATACTTCCGACATAATATACTACTTTGACCTTTAATATTGAGTTGCTATAGATATTATGTTCAGAGAGATGTATTGTTTACATCAATGAGGGAAGATTGGCGCTATTGTTATTATAATACATCAGGAGGAAAAACGGAACACATCATTTACAGCTGGCATGAGCTGATAGAAGTAAATATATATTTACTGAGACAGTAATAACATTACCCATAGTGTTAACATAATAGTTATTGACTGCTTTTCTTTACAAACACTTTTTATAATATGTGAACCAATTTTAGACCCTCTCTGCATTTATGCATTAAAAATAAGAGATTAGATAAACTAAGAGATTGTGGTTATAATGCTAAACCTATAAAAAGACTGTGAGAATAGAAAGATCTCCAAACTGGATTGTCGCAATCTAAAATTCTCTTCATAATACAGCAGTGAAGTATAATATTTGTCTATATTGAAGGTAGCTAGAAGAGCTTTTAATGAAGAATTAACCAAT
The DNA here is from genome assembly GCA_039707435.1 of Actias luna. NCBI lineage: Eukaryota > Metazoa > Arthropoda > Insecta > Lepidoptera > Saturniidae > Actias > Actias luna. Next base: position 16,096,159 of record JAZHAC010000001.1, on the reverse strand, counting down.
ATTATCGATTTCTTTTTCAACTATTAAGTCTATATAAGTTACTTTTTCTTATCAAAATAAAGACCTAAATCCTCGAAATAACGCAATTGTTGCATATATTTTTATTTTATTTTTATTTTCGTGTAGACTTCACTTTTATTTCAAGAAGAAAAATATAATACTGATCTCAGGTATATGCTCGGAATAGTCCAGATTACTCGTAATACAAAGCATTATCTCCTTAAGACTTCAGAGTAGCGTGTTACAATTTTATCAAAAATTACCGCCGGTCGTCCGCACGTGCAATACTCGTAAAGGTGTCTACCTCCCCCACTTACATTAATTTTCCCCCGATTTTGAGCACTGACCTCACTCACCTCGCCCTCCCAGTCTTATAGAATATTTAACAGGTTTTAATAATAAACTTACACTGAAATTTCATAAAGCAAACGTAATATTACTTGTATAATCACTATTACTATTTAATTACTTTGATATTATTCTCTTCTATGTATTAATTACAGTATTAATGGTTAAATATTAACATTTTGCTTCGAAACAAAATAAAGAAACGACGCGTGTGAAATATTATCCCTGTAAAAGTTTCTAATTCCCTTTCGTTAATCGGTTCGCGCAACGTGGTAATAATGGCTTTTACTTTAGATTATACCACTGTTTACAAAACGCACGCTTAAAAATAACGTTTGTCTCTGATATTTTATCGATTAAGAGGAACTTTAATGTTGTAATCTTATGCTTCAATCTTTTCCAAATGTCATTATATCAATCCAAAAACCTAATACTCTAACGATAATAGTGAAATAACCACTGAATTTTAACGAAGCAGCTAACTAGAACTAGAGGAAATAAATTTTTGGTAAGAACCCACTAGATTTTCTTTTCCATTGGATCAATTACATCGGATTCACTATCATTGTTTTTTAGTAATGAATATTATTCAACATTTTTATAATAAAAAAACTAAAAAGGACTAGGTCTAATGTGGCTTAGTAGTAGCCCATACGGACACCTCGTCGATAGACGGGAGTTCCAATCCTTGCAATGAATTTTTTAAGAATGTGTACTTGTTTATTAATTTTTTGTTGTATATCGTTGTTACTTGTTTTATGTAATAGCTATATGAAAAGTGGTCAATAAAACGGGGTCGGAAGGTCGGAAGATGTATGTATATATATATATATATATATATATATATATATATATATATATATATATATTAGTGGCGAAGAGTCCATTTAACATGATTCCCATCGGCTTTTCTTTAAGAATTGGCATACAACGTAAGTACTTAGTGACATATGTGACATTGGTTATAGGCTTGGTGCTATGGCTAAAATCTCACCTGATATTAAGTGACTATGTGACAAGCTAAACCATGGAAGGACTAGCTCGTAAGTGGAACTGCCATCACACACCTGTAGAAATTTGGTGGTAGATTTTCAACTCGAGGGTGGTTGCTAGCCAGGCGACCATAAGACAAAGCGCTATGCTATGGTTTCATCATGATGTTTCCTTCACCGTAAACTCGAGCTCTAAGTAGGTGGATTCGAACTCACGTCCTTTGACGTGGCGTTCGTACACATTACCAACTGACCTATCAGCGCTTCAAAAGGATGTGGTTATAATACATATTTATAGATAAATGTAGGTACAAGAACTTCATAGTTCGGTTAGATCCCACAATTACAAAGGATACCAATCAAATTTCCTTCAAGTTTGTGTATCTCTCACTTTACCATAAACCTAAACTAGATACGTAATGAATGTGTATTACTATAGAAATTATATGAAAATGAAACTATCAGAAACAAAACTTTCTTGTAAGCTGTAAGATTAGTTCGGTTTTGAATAGGGGAAAGTTTGTTCGAGTCTCTAGTTCTCTTAACTATTAATATAACTATTTTAGATACGCGCTTTGAATTTACTGTTTTGCTACTTACAATAATTAAACTATAAACAATGGTTTACATATGTATTAATGTAATAAATAGGTATCATCAATAATCAGTATGCAATTTTTTATTTTATGTTAAGTGTCCACGTGGCCCAAGATGGTGTTCACGCTAAGACTAGTGAAGAGACTGGCTCTCAAGTGCAACTGCCGGAACACACATATAGGTATTTGGCGATAGATTAAAATATATGAACGTAAAATATATAAGTTATACATATATGAAAAAATCTCTTAAAACTGTGGTAATTTCTAGTCCAAAATAAAAGTGTTTCGCTTATAAATATACTATTTATGCCCGCGACTACGTTCACTTGGAAAAAAAATTATATAATAATTTTTATCACTTTTTAGGTCTATTCCAATACAACCTTGCTGTGGTGGTAGCGTGATGTTATATAGCCTAAAATTTTCTCTAGTGATTATTCTATCAAATACATAAATAATTTTTAATAGCCAACTGGTAGTTCCTACAATTAGCGCGTTCAAAAAAAGAAACTTTACCGCTTTATAATATTAATATAGATATGATTTTTATTGAAAACTGACCGAAAGATTGAATGTGAACTCGTTGACTTACGGATATTTTTAGTTTCAGTCTCCTGCCACTCCACTATTACCTCTAAATTATATATAGTCCTATAATAAAATATAAAACGCTAGGAATATTTCTAAGCAATAGGCAGTTGCGTAAAAGGTATCAATCTTATCTTTTACAAGGTTATTACAAGTTTTAACGATATGATTGATGGGTAAAACATGACTTGCGTTTGTTTTAAATACAGACGTTCTGGAAGTAAGGCAGGTAAGGCATAAGGAAATCACTTTGAATATTTCTCTTTACTTGAAACACTTCAACTGGCGAAGTTCTATTATATATAGTGATGAAGTGAATAGTGTGAAAACTTTGGTAAATTCTTACTATCCGACGGAGTGTATGGTTGATAGCAATCAACCTTGTTAAAAAAAGTTAGGTAGCTTTATAATGTATTGTGCTGTATTTTATAACAATGGTCAGCAAATTCTGTTTCGATGTAAAACAGTGGACAGTTTTCAATCCTTATATTAAATATAGTCATGTAGCTTTCTAAACTGAGGGGTTGTCATACATCATACAAGCTACTACACAAGTTTGGGAAATATATTTACTCTCTTAAATTTGAAGTCACCATCAACGTCACCGTGAAGTTTTGGAACCATCTTCCTGTCAGCATGTTCTTCTTATTATTTCGGGTCCGACAAAAAGGGTGTGAAGAGGTACATAAGCAGACCAGCATGACATCGATGACTGGCACTGACTTCAGTTCATTGTCAGTCGCCACTAATTTGAATTGTACTGTACTTAACATCAGGTACTTTACATATATAAATAATATTGATTCATAAAAGTATTCTATATTAAAACAATCATAGTGTTATCTTGGAGGTTGGTTGAATAGCTGTTATTTTACTTTTATTGTTGGATGTGTCTTTCTTTTCTTATATATATTAATAAATGAAGAGAAAACTTCGGATCCTTTTTAATAAAAATTACGCGAACGTATGCATCTGACATTTGGCGTAATTAAAGTTCATATGGAGATGTGCATAGAGATAATATTTTTATTAATTTATTTGTATTGTTTATAAGTTTAGCGCTATGGCTACAATCTCGCCTAATGTTTAGTGATGATGGGGTGCAAGATGGTGAACATAGCCTAGTACCTAGTGCCCACAAGCCTAGTACCTTGATGGTACTTGATGCAGATTTTCAACTTAACTGTGGTAGCTCGCCAGGGGTATTAGAAAACGGCCTACCAACATGCTATGGTTTCGAATTCACGTTCATTAATGTGGCATCCATTGTAGAGAAAACGACACTTCTATATGGCAATTTTCAGAAAATCTTACCAGTTATCCTACACGGATCACGTGCAACTTAAATTCAAAATTGTGTTATAATATTTCTTTATGTTAATAAAGTTACGTTTATTAAAAAAGTAAGGGCCTTAGCAAATTAAATATTATTTGTAGATGTTTTGAAAAAACTGGTAAAAATGAAGCTTCGAAACTATCTCAGTTTCGTGAATATATAATCGAAATACCTCAGCCATTAATAGGAGACGAAAATAATATTATTAATAAGGTGTGAGAAAATATTTTTGGGAGCATACTCTCAGATAACATATTTACTTAGTTTTTCCTGGTAAGTAACGTATATGCCATAGCTACGATAATATAACTCGTGAAGATGGTTTTGACATCAATAACTCGTAGATTTTAAATAAGTTAAGTAAGTGGTTTTTCACGACATATATACCTATGCGTCATAATGTTATTGATAGCAAGTTTTTAAGTTGGACCACACATAATAAAATAATTTAAATTATTCCAGACATGTGTTTTTATAATTTTTTATTGTTTGTTATATATTCAATTTAATATTAAAACACTCAAATTTTAGTAATACCTGCATTTACGATGGAAATAAATAAGTCTGAAGTTGCTGAACATTCAGAAAAAGGCTCCAAACCTTATCTTAGATTCGACAAACCACAAATCCTTGCCAAAGAACAACGATTCCTACCTGGGGGGATTCACGAGGCTATTGAAATTAAAAAAAAATATCTAAATTTCGATAGAGAAGATGGTTGGAAGCTAGCACAAGCCTGGGATCCGATTATACATTTAATTAAATCGGATCCCAAAAAACCAATTGCCAGACCTGAAGACACTGTGAGCTCTTTCTGCTTAGATCGGAACACTAACAAAATTAAAAATTAAATCGAATGTAGACACTGTAACATGAACTTTTCTGGACAACTTACACCTCAGTCCGCCCCGTTTAAATTAGTTTTATTTCGATAAATAAATAAGTTCTAAGGGCAAATATAAAAATAGTGGAATTTTTAAAAAGTAGCTAGTTTTACATATAGTAAGTTCTACGTTGCAGTAAGTTGAAATTGAACATTCGATTATTTGAGATTTTATATTTCTGAATGTTACGGTTAAGTACATTTAGCAATTTTAGCAAGCGATAAAAGAGTAGTTACAAGATTTAATTTTTAAAACAATAAATGTATTCTTAAATTAAAATTTATATATTTTGTAACTGTACAAAACTTATAACTAATCTAATCCTGCTATGTAATAAGTAATTCATAGTATACACTTCCAGTTAATTATATTAAATAAAATAGTTGTAAATACTTTGTTGATTTATGAAAGTATAAAATAAAGAGAATATTTAACTATACAAAAACATGGCCCTTTCTCATTCACTATCTACATTTTTATAGGAGATTGCAAACATTCTGACTTTAAGCACTCGTAGTTTAGATAGAGCATTTAAATTAAGCTACAGAAGGAATCACATCATTTAGTTTAACAGCTTAATCTGTTCCACAGAATCTATGATAATACATTAATTACAACAAATAGTTTCTTAAATTCGATCCTTAAATAAGGCATTTATAGACATTAAAATCGACTCCGAAAAATCCTTTGGGAAACGTCAATAAGAAACTTCCCTGATGTATCAGTAGTATTTGTTTCTAACTGTAGAGGCTTAGACCAATTATTTAGAATTTGTTGGATAATCAAATTTCATAATAAATTTTGGACAAGACACTTGACGCTCTCGAATAATAAATGATTTTCGTCCAGTACGGCGATTCAGGAAGGATCAAAAGTATGTAATAATGCAATATTACAATGTAAAGAACTTTAGTATCTTCAACTCGATCTCATTAAAGAGAATTACGGGTGATCCACTAGCTTAGCGATAGGAAAACACTCCGCGTCAAATACGCGTCAAGTGGTACAAATTGCTACTTATACCCAATCCACTCAGTTATGATAAATGTTCGGAAAATTGAAATCACGTTTCGTCTTCCGTAGCAATTTCGTGGGTCTCTAACATTGAAGTATGAATGGTTGAATGGCTGCTTTGTGATGAAATATCAATGGTGTTGTGTGCCGTTAAAACGGATGACATATTCAAGTAAGACGAGTCACAGTTTTTTATTCAATAGTATTAGGTTTTATAATAAAGCGATGATAGCTCAGTGGTAGTGTGTACGACTTCGTGTAAAGGGACGTCAGTTCGAATCCACCAACAATGAGCTTGAGTTTCTTTCGGGTTGTTCTCGACGGCTGCGTTATTTTCCGAACTGGTAGTTGTCTTGACGTTCATAAGCACCTTCTTAGGGCCCAAATTGAACAAAGATTTTTGATTTGATTTTATTTGATTTGTACAGATCTGAAGAATTCTTATACGTAATATATGTTATTAATATCACAAAAAATATTAAATATAATGTAGGTGAATCACTTTTATTCAAAAAATTTCATAACAGTAAACTGTGTTATTATTATTAGGGTATCTCTTCAGAATTTTCAAGGCGTTGTTTATATGATGTACATATTTAAATGAGAACGCGGTTGACGTTTGAGGAATATGTTTTAACAAGAATCTATTGCCGTTGAACTACTGTTTAGTTAGTACAGGCGTGGCGAATCTTTATGTATTAACGTGCCATTTTTATACAGAACTCTTTAATAAGGCCATAGACGCCATATACGTACCATTAAATAATTTTTATTTCCTGATTATTAAAGAAAAAATACACTTTGCAATGTCTCAGTTATACACGTAATTTAAATTAAAGTAGCATACGCCAGCACCTTCAAAGAGTTGAGTCTGGTAATCGAATTCCATGTATCTAAAATTTTATTATTAGCATGTTTATTTACATAGCTTGCCAATCTAAAATGATTCATCTTATTATTGTTAAACATTTTTCGAGAAGATATTTTCTTGTTTTGAGTATATTTTCTTAATAGAAGTATTTTTTCTCAGTTCAACTGGTTCAGGTGAACTTTGTGACCTATGACGTGCCGAAAATATTTAGTCGGGTGATCCGTGAGTTATTAGATTCGAAATTTGTTGCATTTTGAACTTCAATAGTTCGTCTCTGTCAAACCTTTGTCATTGCAATGATGTTTTAAAATAATATTGAGACATGTTTAGTATAACATACTGTCTAGTATATAGGGTTATAATTTAGTTAATTTTTGGTATATTTTTAGTTGTTAGTAGAGGTAAATGTTTGGTATTCCTTACTTTAATAAAGCATTATTTTAAAAACGAAATTAGGTTTTCCAAATAATACGATGACAAAGTTGATGGACAAAGTGTTTACGTTTAATATGATCATATTTTTACACATAAATCATTAGCTGAAACTTAACAGTCCGTTAAAACTATTTTCATAAAACCTTTCTGTTGCCAAGCAACTATTAGCAAACAATGTTGAAGAAACGATCGATGAACTATCCAGTGTAATTAAGGAGTAGTTCATTTTGTTTACGAAAAATTCAAAGTATGCTTTCCTATATAAGTACTATCAATATACAAAAATGTCGATTCAATTTCGAAATAACGAAACGTACGTCACCGCTGGTAGTTTTTTTTTCTTAGTGTTATGGGCGTCTATCACTGATTGTGTAGCTTATGAAGAAATTGACTGATTGGGGATACTATTTACTTAATAAACCTATTTATTTTCCAAGATTTTACTTCAAAGTTAATGTAAGAGTTCACATGATCTCCAGCTCTCCATTAAGATTAGCGTGTATATGACCAGTGACATGCCACATCCTCTTTATTCTTCTGATACATGGGTTCTGTACTGAAAGCATATTCGCATACTTGACAGATTTAATCTCAAATGCCTACGAGATAATATGAACGTTAAATGGTAAGACTGAGTTCGGAACTCTAATGTATTCAGGCGTACAAACTTTGGAGGAATTGAGATGTATTTAATGCAACGACAGCTACGTTAGCGCAGACACATATCTCGTATGTCAGAAGAGAGACTGACAAAACGAATTTTCTTTTCAGAATACCAGTACGGTAAACGGAAACGAGGTGGACAATATCTAAGATATAAGGACGTTCTAAAAAGACACATAAAGAGATGCGTAATAGAACCATCTTAGTGGGAAGCAAGAGCAGTACAACGATGTATATGGAGATATTTTGTGCAACAGCAGAAGAACATTTTCAAGAATAAGAGGTGCAAAGACCTGTATAAGAAAATCTGAAAACCAGACCACCTGTAGACGTATCTTACAACTATGGTGTTGGAGTTTTAACATGCCGGAAATGCGCACGTACCTTCACTAACCAAATTGGATATACTAGGCACCAGAGAGCTTATCAAAGGACAGAACAACTTCGTCCTGAGCAATACCTTTATATACTTGTTCAAGAAATTAACAGTCACTGAAGGCGGAAACGGCCAGATTGACATCATCATCATCATCAAGAGTTTTAATAGGCGATTTTTTTTGCCTGTTGCCTTTTAAGCCATATGCTGTTACATTTTAATAATTTTTTGACAGTTTCACCAAACTTTTTGGGGCGAGTGTGGAAAACACTAGTCCCCGAGGCAGCGGGCGTAAGGGTGCCAGAATAACCAAATCTCGGCTTGGGCTGTTGTCAGAAAACGAAAGAAAATCACGAATATAACTAACCTACAGGTCCTAATTTACTAAAGTTGAGATCGTAATAATGAGTTTATCGGTTAAGGAATACGAATGGTAGAAAATGTACTGTGTTTGTTCTAACTGTTTGATATGAGATAGCGCCGTCTCTACACTATATGATGTGACAAAAAAGAAGGAAACAAGTTACTACGAAGGTTGCATTAACCGAAGTATTAAAAGGACGAAAAGTACTGGCAGGGCCGTAGGGTATTCCCTTAGAGAATCCTAATAGATGATATTGTGTCGAGTTATTAAATATGGAAAAGGACAGAACAACGTCTTTTAGGTCAATTAGTAAAGGATACAAATGAATTTGAGTCACCTTTGAGCCATGATGAATTAAATATATGTATTTTTTCACTACGAAAGTCTACTCCAGAAGAATCACTCCTAAACCAACTTTTGCTGCAAATTGGTGGTATTCACACCGGATTTCCAGCTCAGCTTTAATGGTGCGGTTCTTAACATTTACGGACATAATAGTGACTGGCACCAGGACTTCCTATATGTGTCATACATACACGCTAAAACTAAGCATCATTGCTGTAATATAACTTGATTTCATTTTAATAGTATAGTTTACTATAAGCGCACGATTACGCACCACATCTAACCGTGCGCAGGCTATCTAAAAGACTACAATATGATCATCTGTAGCTACAAATCCTTATAGAATCAGACAATTAAACTGTATGTGAGGAAATCCTTTTAACATAAATTGTACCCGCTTCGTATGTGTTGTTTAATTCTTATCTTTAAAACAATTATATAACTGGATATATGTCATTAAAAATAAACTAATTTACCGCTAGACATATTCCGTTGTTTTGAGACTGTCCGTTGGAGTTTAACTTCCGCGTATGTATTAGAAGAATTTCGTAACTATAATAACTATTTTAAGCCGTGATGTATATATAACGGGAGAGTTACTCCCGTGGTCTTTTTAAAAAGCGTGACATTAGCATAGCTGATATTACTGATATTAATTTCACGGTGATTATTCATATTTTATTTCCAAAGTAAAACTTCACGACTTGTTCTGATGCCTTTTCGTTTATTCAACTGTCAGCATGATGACGTCTCAGAGAGTACCGTCCTACAACCCGATCATGAATACCTTGAGTGTTTTTTTTTTTTTTGAAAGGACATATGTTGTTAGCAGTCAGGGCTTTTACAGCTTGGCAGGGTTTTTTGGGGAAATGCTGAAGTCACTCAACCCCGAGGCAGTGGGCACAAGAGTGCCATAGTAGTCGGATCTCGGTTTGGGCTGCTGTCGGAGAAAGAATAAAATACAACACGATAGGAACTGGCCTACTGGAGTAGGACTTTAAGTAAAGTAGTGACGAAAGAGGTAAAGAATTCGGGTGGAGTAGATTGTAAAGTGCTCACCTCGAGAGCACACAATGCGACGAGAGATTTATAGATATTGTCCTATGTTCATGCGTACGGAATCGTTGTATGTTTATGTGTAAACAAGTTTTTAGTATTACAATTAAATTCGGTAATGTTTTTAAATACCAGTGGTAGTGATAATCTGTCTGACGGTAATTTTACATTAAAGTAACCAATCTTAATTATTTCGTCCATGTTTCTTTTGGTAATGGACGATTCTAATTGTAGTTGCGCCGATATATACAATATAATTAACTTTAAACAACTGAGAAAGGAGGCTTTCATTTTGTATCATTAAAATAATTGAGGTTAACAAATAATTCTACACCAAAATTTCATTAACAAATCGTTAAAAACAACACCGTTCGAATACTATAACAAAGTAGAGTAGGTAGTTGTTGTCAACAAATATATAACTGTTAGTATTGAACTAGCTTCCGCTTTGAATCGTAAAAGATTCACTCAGTACTTACTGAAATCCACTACATGTATTACCATAATAGCTAAGATAAAATTATCGGTCACCTTTATCATATCATCAATTTTTTATAAATGAATTTCCAACAATGAAGCCCCATAAAAGTTTTTTCACGAGTACAGAATTCTAATATCGGCCATGCTACGAGCCAATAAAAATGCTTCACGTCAAATCTGTGCAGCAATTATTCATTTGAAATGCCATCATGCTCGTTTTGAACGAATCACCCCTCCCTGTGTGCCTTATGTAATTGAGCTTCCTTCTGCAAACTGGAGAAACGTAGCGTGTCAGGGAACTGAAATTGTATTTATGAAATCATATTTTTATTGCATTCATGATAATCTTCTTAATGCATTAGAAAGATTAAAAAATATATAAATTAAAGAATGCCAAAAAGTCTTACAATTTTAATACGCTCTTTGGTTTCATGGACAAAGTTTCTCGTTTTCTGTTCTAAAAGTTTTTATTCTCATTTTACTGGACGCATACCTTTGCAAAAGCTTTGTTTCAATTGTACGTTAAAATTATTACAACTATTTAAAAAGTAATCAAATGCTTAATTTATTTTTCTTAAAATGCTATGAATACTTTTTGACCTTTTTTCTCTGTACAAAATGTTAGTATAACATACTTTATACTTTTACTGTCTTTTATCGGCTATTATCTCATATTAGCACTTATACATAGGACGAAACTGAACATATTCGTATATTTAAAATGCAATCGTAGCTGCGTAATATAGAAAACTATTAAGAACTGTAATATATGCAAAAGTGTTAATGTGTATGTCAAAATGTATATTAGTAATTGAGTACTTAAATAAGTATTTGGCAAGGTATGGTCTCTATTTGAAAATGTAATACTGTTCATATATTTTTTTATAGGTAAGTTTCTGCGTTATGGCCATAAACTCACCTGATCTTAAGTGACGATATGGCCAAGTTGATAGATACGTTAAACCTGTTAAAGAACTGGCCCTCCAGTGCTACTGCAGGAACGCACCTGTTAGTATTTGGCGGCGGATTTTCGACTTCTGAGTAGTTAGTAAAGGGTAGCCAGGTAGGTATTAGTAAAATGCCCTACCACCATGCTCTGGTTTCCTTAGCATGTTTGCTTTTACCTAAAGTTCAAACTCATTGTAGGTGCATTCAAACTCACGACCCTTGACGCTGTGTTTGTACACACTACCACTAAGCTCTCGTGGCTTTTAATACCAATTACCAAATAATTGTATACCTGTAAGATCGGCTGAGGTACTTTCAACTGAAGAATAAATTTATTAATCGTATCCTGGCTACCAAAATACAGGCTCAACCTAGTTTGGAAGCTAGTGTGAATTTGTGTGTATGAATTGAACTCTTTTGTTAATGTAAATGAATAAATGTTATGTAAATGTATTTCTATTATTTTTGCTTTGTATGTGGCATGTACTTAGGCTGTAAAGGTTAGTAGACCTATCATACTTAATCGTCTGTTTATACGTTCTTTGGTTTCCCTGTGTTGCTGTATCGGTCCATTATCTTATTTAAGATTCTTGTAGTAATATGATTTTCATCCCTTCACTTAAAATGTCTAGATCATGCTAATCTAAAACTTTTCAGTGTCTATATCAAAGCTGATATTTAAATATTTTCACAAAAAAATAGCAAAAATCACCTCCTATAATTAATCTCATCTAAAACAAGAAATATATTTGAGAGATATTGAAAGGTTATAATTTATAAATTATGACCTTTATTGGTATTATAGATAGTGATAGATTGAAATATAAAAATTCATAATGTAATAATATACTGACTGCTACAGACGCTCGTTTTACCTTTCATAATTGTCGAAATTTAAACTTCAGAACTTGGAAAACTGTTGTTTTATTACCTTAAAAGCAATTAAAAATTACAATCAAATACGACCCTCCACCAAAACCACCAGCGCGGCAGTAAAACTTTATTACGCAAAGGCAAATCTCGACATATGAAGCCGTAAAATGCAAGAAAGAAAACACGATTAAAAAATAAAATATATAAATGAACAGCAAATTTATGGTAAAAGTTCGCAAAACTCACGGATGACTGGAATAGAGTGAAATCGTTAAATCAAATATCGCTTCTAGTTCTGGAATATCGATAAACATCATTTCATGTCTGAAATGTCAATGAGCGAAACGTATGATACGGTTCGATAGACAAATCTACTATCCATACATAATTTGTATAGGTATCACCTTTAAAGCCATTTTAGTCAAATCTTTTCTAATATCTGTGTACAATTAATACATTCATTTATTATTTATTTATTCCTATTTATTTTATAATACAATGTACTATTGTAAGTCTATCGATGTTACTAATTAAACGTGTTAAAAATGTTAAGTTAGGAAATACAAATTTGTGATTTATTTAACACATTTTTAAGTAATAATCTTAAGTAAGCTGTAAATAATATTTTACTTTTGAATATAATATAGGTAAACTATAAATATTGCAATAATTTCGAGTCAAACTGCTGTTAGAAGTGAACTTATTATTTTCATTGTTTTATTTAGTCATATTGTAATTATCTATTTTGATTCAGATACTTATAAATAAGTCGAAGTTTATTTACAAACTAGCTTTTACCTGCGATTCGTTCGCGTTGATATTGATTTTGTGGACCAAATAGGATGACGCAAAACAAAGTTTCATACAAAGTTTATCCTACTCTTTAACCCACTTCCAATAAATTTTTCGCGAAAGAAAGTAACTTATCACCATCTCCAGGTTCTCATCTATCTTTTATTATCAACCTTATATCTAATCTTATAATTCATCATAATCGATTCAGCGGTTTAGGCGTGAAAGCGCAACAAAAAAACTCACTTTTGCATTTATAGCTTTAGTAAGGATTATTGTAATTATCTATTTTAATTTACATAATAATAATTAAGTCGAAATTTATTTACAAATCCATAAAGAGCATTCAGGATGCGATATTTAAATTACATTTCGCCCGAGTTTACATCATGTCGTCTCTAGCTCAGAATAATATGTATTCGCGTGAGTACAACAATTAGGTACGTGATTACTGTAAACGTCAACGTCACGCAACGCACCAATCGAACTGGACACCCATTATCCGAACAAATAACCTAGGACAGTTCCGCTATACCACAATACTAAAAATAATTTGCTCCTATCATGACGCTGTCAGAATTAGTATGGTGTTGTATAGATTATATATTTTTAAAGATATACTCAGTGGTGGATTTACTAGTGGGTTGAGTAGACTGAAAGCTAGAGTGGCAGATTTTAGACGAGGAAAATTGGGAGTATTATTGGTTTGTTTTTTAGAAACTGAAATGATTGATACTTATACATATACATAAATGTTGCTAGATAAATTTTTATCATCACTTAGAGTCTAAGTTTTAAATCGATTTTTTTCTACAATTTACGTAGTCCTATGTCGAATCTAATTGTAGAAATAGGTAGAGACGGCAAAATATGAATAACCTGCGGGCGGCAAATGTTTAAATCCACCACTGCGCATACTGCAATGGAACATACGTCATATGATAAGTAGCATAATTTCGTAACATGTTTATAGTAGCTGTCAACCGTCCGGTATATTAGACATATAGAAGTAAATCGAAAAATAAATAATAGTTAAAAAAAACTAAAAAACACGCTTTTTATAGAAAACTGAACTAAAAAATAGAAAATAAGTTTTCATAAATGAAAATTAAGAATAGTGTTAAAAATTTCAATAAACATAAATTAAGAATAGTGTTAATAATTTCAATAAATATAAATTAATAATAGTGTGAATAAAAAAAAAAGGATTTTATTTTAAAAAAGCGTGGGGTGCATGGTGTCAATTGTTATAAATGTTTTATCGACAGATATGAGTAGAATGATTATCACTTGATAAACTTAAAAGCACCCCACGCTTTTTTTTTATCAAACACATTTTTTTATTTACACTATTATTCATTTATATTTATTGAAATTTTTAACACTATTCTTAATTTAAATTGATTAAAACTTATTTTCTATTTTTTAGTGCTACGATGTTTTACTTCACCAAAAGCTCAAGCTCGTTGTTAGTGGATGGATTCAAACTCACGTCCCTTGACGCGGCGTTCCTACGCACTACCACTTATCTATCATCGCTTGTAATATTTTATAAATCTTACAGCTAAAACTAATTCAGAACATTTTTGGTTTCAAGATTCAAAATCAAACCGTCGTCTATCTGATAATGGCAAACTACAGTTGATTCCGTTTTGTTGTCTATCATCAAGCATACCTATCAATAAAATTTATTTAACTTATGGTTTTGTATGTAATAGGAAGACGTCTGATACGTTATTTGATAAATTACGTTAGCAATCATTCAAAACGAATAGAAAATTTAATGTTCCTCGAATGAGCTAAAATATATTTAGCTTATGAATTACAATGATATGTTTATAATTAAAGTATATACAAGGCAAAGTGTAAAGATTAGCATTTACTTAAATAAATAAAAAATTGAGCTTTCGTAATTCCATTTTGACCTCTGGAAATATATTGATAAGTAAAGTGTATTCTTATTATACATTTATAAGGGGCTAATACATGCTCGTGTCAAGAGGGTTACCAGGAAATTCTGATATTAATAGACGTAAAGTAAAGAGCAAAGATTTCTGCTTATAATATAGATTTTAAAAGTAAAATTGGCACATAACAAATAAAATATTTTAACGTAACTAATTATTATATATTTGATTTTGTTAGTAGACACGACAATCAAGTCATAAAAGTTATTTGGTATTCTATTGGATATAAAATTCCTACTAGGGAATTCTACCTGCTGTTGATAGTCAGTTCCTTTCGGTTTTGCGTATTATGACCATATAGTACACATCATTTAGTTTGGCATATAATGAGAAGGGGTGAAAAGCACGTCTCTAGGCAAGTCCTCTCCCTAGATTCAGGTCCTAAGAAATGAAGTAGACCCCTTCTAACTTTGGTATTTGTAGTCAACAAACGTGGACGACTCTATAAATAATGACTAGGATAGCTGACCCCAAATGAAATGAGATGAGGCTAAGCAAAGACAAAGATTTAGTTTAAAGTTAGATTAATCGAATAGTAAACGTTTAAAATATAAAAACTAAAATCCGTTTGTTCTTGTAAATGATACCGATGTTTCCATAAGTTCTGACATCGGACGTATACGAATAGGATCGACATTTTATATCGGGGGCATGGTTGTTATGGGGCATTCCGGTTGTTCCGAAATGCGTTATGGATTTGAACGGCATGAAATCTCTCAGTTATTCTTTAAGGTTTTAGTATATCAGTATCTAAAATGTTTTTTTTACTATTTAAACTCAACGAGGCCAAAAATCAATGTCCAAATCGATTCAAAGAATATCTCAATAATCATCATCATCAATCATAAAGTAAGGCAGAAGGAAGTAAATATTGTTAGAAATGTTTTTTGTAAAACTTAATTACTTGTTTTATATAGGATAAATTATGTTTAATTGAACACTGTTCGATAATAAAACTTGTTAATGAACTGGAAAATATTCTCCTCTTACTAGAAATAATCTACCAATATTTCAACGGAATGTTTTATATATTCCTTCCAGGGAATTCCTGGAAATAAAGTACCCAGTTTATTTACTCATTATTCGATATAAACAGTATTATAATGATCAACCTAAATTAGGAATTCATTCTTACTTAATACGAATTTGACAGGCGTATAATATTACTACCGAATAATTAATTTGATTTTACAATTAACAGACTGACAGTATAATAGATTCAACGCTAGAAATTTCGCTATAAATAAAAATCAATGCCTATAGACTCAGAAACGACTGGAAGAATTCTAACGAAATTTACATTCAATTTTCAGATTACTAGGATGTTCATGTGAAATCACGTATCGATAGGATAAATAGAATTTTTAGCACCTGGCTTAAGACAATTAGTATAGAAGTATAATGATTGAATAGTATAATGGAGATGAATAGAAGACGATTTTATGTGTTTTACAACTTAGCAGTTATTTAGGAGGTAGGCTATTTTAAGTAACGTGGAACGATTGGTCTAGTTTTATTTATATTTCTATTAAGAAGTACTTCTTTAGTATATTATTTGTAGGTAAAAATATATATTAATTTTTTCAACACTTTCTTTAATACACAAAAATTACAGAACTAATGTTTAAATTTAGTCATGGATGAACATAAATTATGTTTTAAAATCATAATAAAATCTAATTAACATAAATGTTAATTATATCCAACAACAAAGTCACGAGTGAATTTAATTGAAGTGACTCTTAAAACGTTTTTGCATAATGAATAAATAGCAAGACTGAACTTATCCGGTATTATTTTAAGATCTTCTTCGCAAATAAACTCGGCTCATTTCTGTTGAGTTTCACAAAAGAAATCCCGATTATTTGAAAGACAAATTCGGTACTGAAAATAATCCAAGACTTGGTACCAATCCGAGTCCAATATCCCCGCTAGCCGTTTAAGATTCAATTTAGTTAGAAAGCTGTTTGACTGGAAATCGCTTTTTTGAGTTTTGAAACTTAAAAAGTACTTGAAAGAGCCTGTTACTTATTTATTAATTGTTATTAAAACATTTTTGTAAAAGTTCATTTAATATTTGTAACTAATATTAATTTTCATTCAAATAATATACGGAAAAGTAGTTTTCTATGTAAAATTATACTAGACACGAGCTTTGCTTTGCGAGCATTTATTTATTTCACAATCATTATTTTCATGTTATAGTACTATTCTCCTTACATTTTATTACATCTAAAACTATTACTAAGAATTTTTATGTAGCCTATCTATTATAGTATGTTATATACCTCCGGTTTTTTAGAATCTACATCTTTTTTAAATATTAGATTTGTGTATTTTATTAAAATAGATTTTTATCACAATCATCTTTATGTACTGTTCCAAAGTCATTTGGGATACGTTCAGTACGTTTTCTTTTACCACAGATCTCTATTAGCCGTCATCACTTTATTCATTCCCCTTGGTTTCATATTATTCCTCAAACACTCTGTCTATCTTTTCTTTGGCCTTCCTCTTCCTTTCCTTCCTTCAACAATCATATCTATTGCTTTTCTAATCACATGTGTTTCCTCTCTTCTCATGACATGACCGAACCAAGACAAACGATTCCCTTTCAACCTCTTTACGACTAGCGTCAGTTTCAGTCTTTGTCTAACATACTCATTCCTTAATTTATCTATTCTCGTAACACCACACATCCGTCTCCACATTCGCAATAATTCGCATTTCTGCTGCATACAATCGACATTCATCCTTCATCTTAGTAGCCCAATACTCCGCTCTATACAATATGACAGGCCTTATAATGGACTTATATAATTTACCCTTCAACCTAAGTTGTATTCTGCGGGCACAAATTGTGCCCGACTGCCGTATCTCTTGGTCGATTCTACCATTACTCTGCATAAGTGACCCAAGGTGTCGGAAGTCGTAACAGACTGGTAAAGGTACTCCTCCGAGAGTTAACCGCATAGGACTGATGATACCGCTAAAGTCGCAAAACGTATACTCTGTTTTGGTTTTGCAAACTAATCTACATTCTCCAGCTTTTACTACCAAACATCTAGCCTGTTTTGCACCTCTTGGCCACTTTCATCACCGATCAGCATGATGTCGTCTGCGAATAGCAGGCATTATGGTGCATTTTCCTGAATATCCGATGTAAGGGTGTTCATTATTAGAAGGTAGAGGTAAGGACTAAGCGCCGAACGCTGGTGAGGTCACATCGAAACTTTCCGTAACAACAGCTGCGGAACGAACTTAGATACATAGCCGGAATCAACCGCAGGTACATCTCTGATACTCCTTAAGGGTCCACCACAAGACCTCACAAGGTACTCGGTCATATGCCTTTTCGAATTCAACGAATACCATGTACAAGTTTTTGTGTGCCACTGTGTATTTTGCGTTCCTCAATTATTCTTTCCCATGCTTTTATAGTTGAGACATTAACTTTATTCCCGATAATTGTTGCATTCCAGCATATCACCTTTTTTTACAAATGGGCACGAGGTAACTCTTGCACCATTCCTCAGATATAACTTTTTTCTGCAACAATTTATTAAAGATTATAGTCAGCCACTTCCCATCCCTACAATCCTAACATCTTTTATACTTCAACTGGTATTCCACATGGTCTTACTGCTTTTCCTTTCTTCATTCCGCACACCACACACTTCGCTTCATTCATACCTATTTCCCTTACCTATCTCAAATTCATTTGTTCATCCTCAAGCACAGTCCTTCATTCATCAGTCTTTCCGATATGTTTTTCACCTATCGTTTATTTTTTTGTCATCCGAAAGTATCACACCCGCTTCATTCTTCGTACACTTCATATGACACACATCCCTCTCCTTTCTTTTCCTACACTTAGCCAGTCGATAAACATGTTTAATGCCTCCATGACTTCAAGTGCCCTATATAATGTGTCCTGAGCTTTTTTGTTTACAACAGCTACAGCTTTTTTGGCTTTTTTTCTTACATTCGTCATATTTGTTCTTTATACTCTCTTTTAGCGTCTCTTTCTCTTCTTCTATAGCATACCATACTTTAAAGCGAACTTTCTTTTCATTAACATCTCTTTGCACATCCTCCGTTCACCACCAACTTTACATCTTTCTCATACATTTCATGCCAACACTCGTTTACATTTAAGTCTTCCACACCGTCCAGTTCCATCATTCTGTTAGCCACTCGTTTTCTAAATTTTTCTGCGCAATTATTATTCTCTAATCTATGCCATTTTAGTTTTGGAGGATGTTGAATCTTGGTTTTATAAAGCCTAACCCTTATCTTTCTTTCAAGTATCAGAAGTCTGTGCTGTGAAACGAAACCTTCTCCTGGCACTATCTTGCAATCTTTGACCCAGTTAAAATGATCGCGTCGAAGTAAAAAGTAATCAATCTTTTTTTAAACCAAATCCAGGTTAAAAAAAAACAGGTATAAACAATCGCTAGATCAAATGCAGAAAGAGCTTGCAGTATTACCTCTGCGTCATTATTTCAACCTCCAAAACCCCATCCTCCATGGATTCTTTCTTTCCATGGACTTTAAGCGATGATAGCTAGGTGGTAGTGTGTAGGAAAGCCGCGTCATGGGACGTGAGTTCGAATCGAACCACCTACAATGAGCTTAAGTTTTCGGTAAAGGATAACATCCTGAGGAAACCACAGCATGGTAGTAGGGCTTTTTGTAATGCCCCTTGGCTAGCTACCACCCTCATATTGAAAATCTACCGCTAAATAACAGTAGGTGTGTTCCAGTAGTTGCACTTGAAAGCCAGACCCTCCAATAAAAGGCCGATAATGCACCTGCGATACTCCTGGAGTTGTAGGTGCCCATGGGTGGCGGTGATCACTTACCATCAGATGACACGATTGCTCGATTACCCCCTATACCATAAAAAAACAAAATTCTCTCTTCCTAATTATCCCTTAACATTATTTCCTTACACTCAGGTATTTATATAACTACTCACACATACATCACATTCAACATAATATTCTGCACCATTACCTTCACATAAATCAGTCTATAATTCATCCTCTTAACCTCTGTGACACACTCTTTTCAATTTGCAACCAGCATAACTCAAAATATTCGCTAACTCTTTAGACCTTTCCGTCATTGTCCCAATATTCCAACTTCCATACCTCATTCTTATTTATCGAGCTCGCTTCTTATATTGCATCCACTCAGCGTGATGCAACAGCCCTTGTCCACTTCCCACAGTTACCGTGTGCTGCCGTGCGCGTCGCCTGTGGGGATCGCCCTAGCACTATCATCCTTATAAGCTAATCTAACACTCATAGATATTGCAGGAGTTTTGACATATATTTTAAATCCGATCGCCTGCCTGACATCAACCCTCCTTGGGAATGCTTACGTTGATCAATTAGGATCAGAGACGAAGAGTAGAAGTTGTTAAGAGGATTATGGTAAGGGAACTAGGCCACATTTATTGGTTGGATACCGCAGTCACGGAAAGGGAATTTAATAGTAACTGCAGTAGGTCGGGGTGTCCGGGATCGCGCACCCGAATGCTCTATTCTAGACTAACCCAATCACTTGACAGAGGCATCCCTTGATATAAATAAATAAATATTTTAAATAGATGTTTATCACAAAAGGAACAAATTTTATTTTGTTTACGGATATTAATATAGATTTATTAATGTGTATAAAATAGATCAATAGGATAGAAATACTATAGTTATTCTTTTTACATGTGATAAAAGTAAAAGTGATGGGAATATGCAATTCAATTAATTAAGCCTGTGATTAGTATAAGTCAAAATTTCTAGCGATGGTGCTATTAAATGTATATTCTCCGTAGATTTCTTCAGCATTTTTGTCAATAATTTGAATAATGCGCACACTCTAAGAGTATACCTACATTACTAATTCTACCGTGTGGGAAAAGACATCCATGCCATTAAGGGTTTCTATAAACTGAATAAAATTTCAAACAAACTGATAATTTTTGCCGAATTTATATATTTATTAATGGTTTCTGTCACCTAAACTAAATAAACCTTTCAGATGCCATAATAAGTAGAAAAGTTTTTGGAACGTTGTAGCCTCTACCGAAAATGAGAGACAAAATGAAACATCACAGTAATTACTTGCTTCATTAAGAAAATATACTCATTAATGTCAAAGTGAGTTGAAGTAGTCTTTGTAGTCAACTTATATAACACATATTACTAGTTGTGCTCACGACTTCGTTCGCGTGGAACTGAAAATTATTCAATAATTTTTCGCATTTTTGTAACTTTTTTCAATACGGCTTCCGCATATACTCCTATTAGCGATAGCGTGATGATAAATAGCCTAAATTCCTTCTCAATGATGGGTCGTTCTATCAAATACAAAAATAGTTTTTGAAATCCGACCGATAGATCTTAAAATTAGGCAAATTAATCATTATTGCACATTTTTGTAACTTCTATTAACACAGCCTCACACCTTTTAGTGAAAGCGTAAAAGCATTCCTCAATGATTGCTCAATAAAAATAAAAAAAAAATTATATACAATTGGTATTTCCTAAGTTAAGCGGGTTCAATCAATCTTTACCGATTTGTAATATTAATATACATAATTATATATGCTGATAATTATATTTAAATTAAAATATTTGGTATTCATATCTCAAGTAGCTGAGCTCTTGATCCGAGTGGTCCCGGAAATTGCGTTGCTAACGCGACATTGTCTCCGTCGGATTATTGTCAATTCGGTACATCATTTCCGCTTTACGAAAACATCCGGTAATTATTCGGAAATTGTCAAAATGTAATACAGCTAGAGGGTTGTTATAATGCAATCACCTGTGGAATGTTAAATTGGAAAGTTTGTGTTTAATTTTAATAGTTTTTGCACCGGGGTTTCTTAATAATTAGTAATTTAATCAATTTTCAATTGAACTTTATCCCCGGTTGAGATCTCCTGAATATTATGGTGCAATATAGCAAGAAAATGGACTGAGGATAATTTATATCCTATTTATATGCTGTTAACTTCATAACTTTTTCTGTATATATATTACATTTTATATGTTACACTATATTTTATGTCTATATTATATAGTTCATGTCGTAACTGCCTTAAGTGTTCCATTGTATTGTTTTTTCTAAATTACCTCGATTATAATTTGTATCTATTGTAATGCAATGACCACAGGCACTTCTAAAGAAATAAGTAAATAAATAAAGAAACTTAACAATAATTAATTACAAATAAAACCGAAAGTATGCTAAGGTTAGTCTTACCATCATGTTACAATTTCACCACGACGTTTTCCTTTACCGAAAGCTTGAATCATTGCAGGTATTCGAACTCGTAGCTATAACGCGGCGTTCACACACGTTACTTTCTTATTTTACCTACTATTGCTCACTTTTATTCAAAAACTCAATGATGTTTATGTACCAATTTAAAAAATTGTGTACATCATGCTGTACAGAGTTCAGACGGACCCTATATCGGTTGGATTTGAAGCTCCGTGTCGTTGTCACCGCAAACAGGCAGTGATTGTTTTGGGGTGAATGCATTGTGGCGCGGTCGACTATCAATTATTTTAGTGCGAATGCATATTATCACATTCATTATAACGTTCCTTTGAAAGTGACATGAATTTAAACGCGTCTCCGACAAACGCGTCTATTCTGTCTCGTGATTGGCAATTAGTCAAGTTATGTCGTTATATCAACTGGAATTGCTTGAACGTTCAGTGTAGTAGTGTCTGATGCCATTGTGTCGCAGTATTAATTAATTATTCACGATTACACGGCTTAGTTGATTTTCGAATTTATTTAACATGTCTTGTGCACAATAAGTTTAACTTTCTCTAGTTTTATTTACCTATATGATCATGGTAAGTATATATAATGTTCTAAATGTTAAAAAACTATAAGAAACGAACAATAGGTCAGAAGTTTTTTTTAGAGTTCATTACAGGTTTATTAGCATTTTCGCAACAATCACACTTGGTGTTCAATGACGCAGTCACCAGTGGTTGTAAACTGGTAAGCTTAGGAGGGAGATTAGCTTTCACATTTAAATGGTGGAATAGTTATGTGATTGCCATCCGCTCGAAGGTTACGGCTAGATAGGCGACCATAAGAAAATACCCTAACAAAACACTGTTGTTCCATTACAGAAATTATCATTTACCGATAAAAGTTTTTTTTATACTAATAGTTAATATACTATTGTAGTTAATAGTTAATATGGTTTAGCGTAATGGCCACAACCTCACTTGATGTTAAGAGACGATGTGGCCCATGATGGTGGACACGCTAACCCTAGTATTTGGCGGCAGATTTTCAACTTGAGGGTAGTAGCTAGCCAGGCGGGCATTAGAAAAAGCTCTACCACCATGCAATAGTTTTTTTACGATGTTTTCCGTCACCGAAAGATCAAGCTTATTGCAGGTGAATTCGAACTCACGTCTACTAACAAACACTACCAACTGAGCTATCGTCACTTCAAAATGTGTCATAACCAATATCTTCTAAATAATAATTATGAATGACAATGATCATAATTAGACATTTACCTTGTAATTTAGTACATTTTAAATTAAACTGTCGCATTTAATTTAAACTCTACACTCGAAAGCTCGTTAAAATATTCCGGTTAATTTGTCAGTAAAATGTTACGCTTAAGCAATCTCTTCTGTTATTTGATATTCGTTTAAATTTTGTAAATTTTTACTTTCGCAAACAAAATTGCCAGAGTCGGTATTAAAATTTCGCAATGAAAAACCAAATTCACAGCAGTGTATTGTAAAAAGTTGAACATGGTTTGTTGCAAACTTTGATTTCGTTAAGTCAGCCCTATGATGAAAGGCTAAAGAACACCATTGTTTTACCATTAAACTGGAGTTTGTCACGTTGCAAAATCAAGCAATATATAAATATTTAATAATTTGGCGTTCACGTTGGCGAAGTTGATCGTGGAATGTGCTTGATGATGTATTGTATTTTGTCCATGTTATAATTTTATTCATTTCAGATTTAAATTTGTTATTGGTTTCGGTGAAATATTATCATATAAATAAAATCGAAAATATCAGTTTTGGTACATCCTCATTATAACTCTACATGTTATACTCCAATGAAAATTTAGCAAATTACTTGTTTTTATAGTTAACGGTTTTGCGTTATGACCACAATCTTACCTGATGTTAAGTAATGATGTGGCCCAAGACGGTGGCTCTCAAGTGAAACTGTCGAAAGAAACTTATAAGTATTTGACGGCAGATTTTCAACTTGAGGGTGGTAGATAGCCAGGCGGGCATTGCAAAAAGACCTACTACTATGATATGGTTTCATCATGATATTTTTCTTCACCGAAAGCTCAAGCTCATCGCAGGTGGATTCGAACCCACGTCTCTTGACGCGGCGTCCGTACAAACTACCAACTGAGCTATCAGCGGTTCAAAATTGTAACTTCATATGTACTGTGAAATAAAATAAAAAATAACGTGTTTAGTAATAATAATGGTTATTAATATTATAGATATATTCAGAACTTTTTTAATAATTAATAGAGATCATATTACTTTTTCAGGGTATATAGTTTATCGATTTTGTATCATATCGTGATCAAATCATAGCACAGTGATCGGACGTCTAATGTTTACCTGTCTGACTACCACCCGTAATTTAAATCTGTCACCAAGAATCTGTAGGAATAGGCCAGCAGCTGCACTTGACAGCCAATAATTTATATAGTTTGTTGCCATTCTTGGTCTTTTGGAATTCTTCTTCTTGGAATTAAAATGATCTTAAAATTTTGTGAGAATCTTTTCAACATTCGTATGGTACGTTTAAACAACGTATTTTTTTAATAATTAGATATTAAACCACTTATTGAGATAGTCCATATTAATTTGTTTTATCTGACCCAGATAACTTACGAAGTGTTCAAGTTATTCTTCATAACCAAACATAATAATTTATATACAAAAATAAATTCAATGCTATTAAATGAATATAAACTAAATGAATGACTCGCAAGGTTTTTCTTTACAGAATTTGCTTACTCATAATTACCAGTATTTTTAACTAGGAAAAATAAAAAACGACCGTATAAAGTGGAACGAAGGACTTAAGACCTCTGAAAAACGAGCCAACATTATTTATTCGAGGCCCTCTTTAGGTTTTAATTCGGATTTATGTATGTACATTAAAGAAAGAGGCTTATATCCTTTCAGTTCGTGATATGGATGCTCGCATGTAAAAATTCCTTTAGGTTTTAATATTCATCTATTAAATTTATTGAAAAATTTGGGTTCGGGAAAATTATCAAATTTTAACAACATTTTTATATCTTATATTTCGTGGACTTTGATTTTTAGTACGTTACGGTACTTTTTGTTTCATAAAACAAATCAATTCCTCTGGGTTAGGAGATAAACCGCAAAACTTCGACACCGTTGGGTATAATCATGAAAATTGGCTCTGCCAGAACGGGTGTCTGCGGGTCTTTAAAAAAAAACAAAAGGAAAATATTCAGGAATAGACTTTTTATTTGGAATACAATATCGTGACGCAAAAGACTTACAAGAACTGACCTATTATTTAATTAAAACCGTTTTTTATAAAACTAGCGGTTTCTTTTTTTAACTATTTATTTACTTTTTTAAAGGTTAACTAGCGGTTATTTTTTTCATTACAGCTTTATTCGTACAGGCAAATCGTAAGACTAGCACATTCAAACAAACAAAGAAACTTTTCCGATTTATAATATGAATATAGATGAACATGTTGACTATGTCTTTTCCTGAAACATTGTAGTATATAACACTACGTGTATTGATCTTTACAAAAAAAAAAACTATCCTATTTTTTATTCTCATTAGTAGTTGTATAATTGGTATTTATGTTAAACTTTTAGATTTTTATAATGTACTGAAGATTTACTATTGACTAATTTTCGATTATATGGTATTGTAAGAAATTTATTAATATTATAATTTACTACAGTACCAATAACAATAAAAGAAAGTATATAATAATTCGTGACGGAATCAATATAAGCTTTAAATGTTGTATTTACAATTCACATTACTTATACATATATAAGCTAAATTTTAGTTATTCGTTAAGAAACCACATATACAAATGGACTAAACATAAACCAGAATGGTATCTTACAGATAATAAAGGAGCCTAGTGTTAAGGTTGAAGGCGTGTGCGTATAGCCTTTTAGGTGTACGAGTTAAATAAATAGAAAAAATTGATACATATGCGTATAATTCGTAACTGTTAGGCAAGCGTAGCAATAAATTACAAAGTTTCTGTTGAAATTAACTCACAAGCGTTCAAAAAAGGGGTTTCAACATTCATGGCAGAATGTAATCGAAGGGAACGTATTAGATATCAGATCAATGCTTCTGGTTTGTTCCAGGTTGCTTTTTATAATTCTTTGTTATCTGACCCTGTTTCCATAACTACTAGGGAATTATATAAAATTAATTTATAGCATTGTTAAATATATTAATTAACGTAATTGTTTGTTACATGCCGATACATACGCGATGGCGTGTAAGTCTTCAATAAATGAGAAAAAAGATTATAGTACCAGTTTTTGCGTAAACACCAAGTAGATGGAATGAAAAATGCTAGAATAATATCAAAAAATTAACTGGTTCAGTGTGGATCCAGACATCAAAAGATGGTAAATAATAAAAATATTAAGAGGCGGACTTTATTTGTTCCAAAAAACAATATGGTTGACAGTTAAGTAATAAGGAATAAAAGTATTCATATAGTTTATAGAATATAATAATAATGTATTAGGAATATTTAATTATTTACTACGATCTGGATTGTAGCAACACCACATACTTCAGGGTTGACTAAATCCGATGTAGTACTGTACTAGGGTTACATAGAAAAACAAATTGAACTCTGTACATATATGTACATTAATAACAAACTCGACACGTGGGTTACTATTGTTTTACGGTTGAATAAAAGATGAGACGAAACCATATATGTTTTACGACTTTTATGTTAGTATGTAACCAAGATTGGCAATGGAGTGATGTGATACTCTGGCGTACTATGTCACATTTATATATAGACTATATGCATTTTCCATCAGTTAATATCTCGGACACTTTACCATTCTTCAGATAGCTTCATGGTTATTAATCATACGATGAAACAGTTTCGCGATTTAGCCGCAATCTCTCCTGATGTTAAGTGACGATGTAAGATGCTGACCGCGCTATGTCCTAGTAGAGCAACTGGTTCTCAAGTGTAACTGGTGCGCCGAAACACACACGTATTAACACAAGTATTTGGAAAGCCAGGCGGATATTAAAAAAAGTTCTACCGTCACGCTATGGCTTCATCGCGATGTTTTCCTTCACCGAAAGTTCATTGCGAATATTCGAAGTCACGTCCATTGACGTGACCTTCGTATACGCTATCACTGAGCTATTACTGCTTCTATAAACAAAACATCTTTTTTTAAAGATACAAAATAATATTCAATCTAAATTTGTATTCGTTCGTTCAATCCGTCAATAACCACATTTACTATAAACTTTCAACTTTTATCCCTTATACCAGAGGTACCCTTTCGTTTTATGGGATGAACAATATCCCAAGTTGATGCATAATATTAGTCATTATCGTGTTAAATGTCAAGAAAATCTTTAAAATAATTTTAAGGTCATTCCTAGTACCAAACACTATTCGAAGACTCGCTTGTGAGGCTGAATACATTAGCGTCTATAAAATAATTTATATTAGCTTATGATCTAGAAAGATTTACATGTCATTCGAAATACCCACGGTGCTCTATGCTAGTTCATAAGCTCTTTTTAGTTATTAAATTGAACAGAAACAAAGTAGAGTCGTAATACTATATGAAGTGGTTATAGGTGCAGCCGCGTTTCCACGGTGCGAAACGGGCAGCGATGCACTCAACCTCCTTTGTGATTTGTCGTTATTGGACCCGGTACAATGTCGGCGCGGACTGTTTCCACTTGTATGACGTCGCTCTTACGTTTCGATTCGTAATAAAATTCCGCGCTACGTTTCGTATCGCTGTCATTCAATTTGATATTAGCTTACGTTTCCTTTATAGTTGTTTGGCATCACTTAACTTACATGAAATCGTCTTTTGTATGATATATCGTCAACCTATGTATGTGTAAAAATATATTCGTATACTTTTACTTTTAGTGATTTAGTTCTATTCTAATTGAAACTAAAATACAACTTTCTTTTTTTATTGCGCCGTAAAATAAGTATTAAAAACCGTATATATAATAGGTTTATATATAGTATCGTATCGTATCGTACATACATAGTATAGGTTTCCGCATACATTTATTATGTAGTAATTAATTTCGTCTCATATTACGATTTACTCACATTTGACGAAAAAATTTTTTTTGCAAATGACAGGCAATTAAGGTACAATATATATAACACGTAAATAAAATTTCATCAAAGTCAGTCGATTCGCATTTCAGTTAAATCTGGAAACACAAACAGATAGACTTTTTACGTAGTATTAATGACCATTGTCCATTGTAAGTGGTAAGTATGATGAATTAGGAAAAAAAAACTTCAGCCATCACAGAATTCACACTTTTATACACATATCATTTTCCTTACACAGTTTATGCAGTTCAGCTAAACTTCATACGACAGAAGACATTGATATCGCTGTATTACTGGAAGTGTAGATTTCCACAGTTGATTCATGAATACAATTGTGGAATATAAATCGTAAGAAACTACTCATGACCTCTTTGTACGTTGTTATGTAAATGTAAACTGTGCAAATCAAAACATTATTCAATCAATTTACCCCGAAAGGATATCGGGGTGAAATCACGTAGATAAGTGGAATCGAGGGGTCTGAGGATCCCTGCTCTTTTGGCTGGTTACTTAAAATCGCATGTATAATTTAACGGGAAAATGTACATTCGGATAGAAGACATACATATACGTAAATATCATCGATACTGCCTTTTCCATTTAAATTGCTTATTTACATTTATTTCTAAATCATAGCTTTGAATGTTCGTTCGTGTGCTTTGTATAAGCTCTTTGTATTTATTATTTAGTATTATATCATATGTAAATATATATATATATATTTACATATATACATGCGATTTTAAGTAACCAGCCAAAAGAGCAGGGATCCTCAGATATATATATATATATATATATTTATATATATAATTCAATTCTTATTATTCTTTCTTGCATATGATTTTACGGTTCGAACTAATAAACACTTTTGTAAAATTAAATAGTTAATTTATTATGTGCCTTTTAGCTTAAAGCACTAGCATGTATCATCCGGGTTACTAATACGATCAAAGTACATCGATATGACTTCTGCAGATTGCCGTCAACATCAGGGAGGGCTTTTAAAGATCAAAGGAACCATTGAACAGTCTTTGTAAACGCGATGTGATAAGCCCCTCTATAATACAGCTTTACAAGCTTTAATCTACTACGTACCATTTGAGTGGTCTTTTGTTTTGTACATTTATATTAAAATTAAATGTATACATAATTTTGCAGTATTAATTAGTTTCTTTTAATGAATTGGAAGTCTGAATGTTTTCTATTTAGATAACTTATTTCAATACAACGCTTTGTGAATCTGTTGTTACAACCGTTGCTCTTGTAATGCCGTTTTTTCTACAAAGGAGTTGATACACACATAATTCGATTGATTGTACTGAGAATAAGTTTTACCAGCTTTACTGTACTTTTAGAGAGTAGAACTTTAGGGCAAAGGACAGTTGATCAATACAGCGGCCGCTGCAATGATGTAGGAAACGATCGACCTGTGGTTTGTATTGATGTTTTCCATGACTATAAGAGAATTATGTCTGACTAACCTATTAATAATTATAATATTTTTATTTACCGACCATAAGAAAATCACACATATCAAACAAATAATCTACGAAATATCTACGTCTAGGTTGATAGTTGTTAATTCACAGATTATGAACGCTGCCACCTCAACTAGGTGATCCTGTGTCTCAGGTGGCAGTACAGATAATGTACCAATTAATTAAAACATTACATAACCACAGTGGATATATTAAGTATGAAATATACAACCGTAAAAATGTTGACAGAAAAGTAAATGTTTAGAAAAGAAAAGAAAAGAAAAGTAAAATTGAGAATAATATTTAATATTAAATGCAAAAATATTTAATACTTGAATTTAGGTAAGAAATTTCTCACTTTATAAAACTAATCAATAAATTTTGAAATAAAATGAAATTGTGAACCAGTGAACTACAATAAACTAATTATGGTGGTTAAGTATTGACACCTAGTCCTCTCTAAATCTCAACCAACAATAGTTTCTCAGTTTGTTCATAATTTAGGTTAAGAAACCTAGACTTCATCTTCATTTTACATATGTGCTTGTTTAAGTATCTAATTTCTAACAATCTTTTAACCTTGTTTAACAATCTAGCACTAAGGATTTAATAATTCTTTTCAGCGCAAGCTGTTTGATGTAGTGCAATAAGACATGGAGTTTTATGTCGATGGTTTATAAGATTATCAGAAGTTGTTATTAAAGTAGAGTACTTACGCATTCCATTTTTTATAGTTAATTTTTTAGCGGTATGTCATAATCTCACTTGATCTTAAGTGACAATACGGCCCAAGTTGGTAGACACGATAAACTGGCTCACAAGTGCAACTGCCGGAACACACCTAGTGGTATTTGGACATTTTCAACTTGAGGGTGGTTGCTAGCCAGGCCGGCATTAGAAAGCCCTACCACCATGATATGGATTTTTCACCATGTTTTCCTTCATCGAAAGCTCAAGTTCATTGTAAGTTATTTATTATGGGCATGTTTATCTTAAGTAACATGCCTATATATTTTTAGAAGTAACGATACTTGTTCTTGGTGTTATTATATATTAGCTGTTGCCTCCATCAACTACACGTCGTTGTAAAATCCTTTATTAATTTGTGTCCAGGTCGTGATAGTAATATCCATGCCAAAGTTCAAGTCTATAGGTCCGGTAATTTCAGGGATAAGACAGTGAGTGGTATTTCGCATATATATGTGTAGATAGACATTGAAGTTCAATTACTGCTTAATATACGTTTTTATGTTGACAGCTATCTTCAAAATCTATTCATTTACTCTAACATGTTTACGTTTATCCTGTATCTCAGAGGAATCTTTTAGTTTTACAGGATAAAATGTATCCTATATCTTGAAGCATAGGATTAGTTACCGCTCTGTTAAAACTCATCTACCTACCCAGGTTAGTTATGCTTAGACTACAATACACAATACAATATACAATAACAAGTGCTTAGACAGGGATAAAAAAACTAGTGGTTACCAAACTTCGTTTTTAATTAAATTGTAAATATTAAATGTTGCCATGAAACACTGTATTTCTACAATTAAATATAAATTCTGTATTTTATTATTTTCTTTTGTAATATTCACAGCGACAACCATTTTCCTGATTGCGATAATAATCACTTTATTTAATATTAACAGTATATTTTCACGGAGCGTGTACAATAATTTTCAACGCTGACCTTCAATGATAACGTTGCTGGTATTGTAGAATTCTAATTTTATAAACTTGTAAACTAATATACTTAAAATCTACGAATTCTATTATTTTTTTTCAAATACCTGCTCCGTTTTGCTTGTTGTGTCGGTGTCCGGTATAGTTTAAAGATACACTCGTTCTGTCGAAATCCAAAATTTCACCTAAAACTCGTCTAATATTTCGACTTACATGTTATCGTCTACCATGAATTTGATAGCAGTCTTTTATTACATTAAAAAGAAAAATGTCTAACCCATCAGTTGAAAATGTAAATTTTAGATGATATCATAAATCTTGCAATAATTAAAAACCAAAGACTTCTAAAATAATGACTTTCATTAAATATCCCAAACCCAGTCGAATGGCTTATAAAGTACCATAAAATAAAAATTACTAAACCAGCTAGGACACAATTGAAGGTCTAACAGCACATATTTAGATTATTTTTACACTGAAAAGTACACAACCTCATGGTACTAAAATCGTTTTAATTAAAAGAGTTGATTACTATCGTATCCAAGAACATGGTTGTTGCAGTGAACATTAAATGTCCAGATATTTTTTCTTTAATTTTAAGCACACAAGGTATTTCATAGTAACAATTATTCCATACGACTTACAGTATACATTTTCGTGAATAAGATACGTATACGATACGTATATCAATATCATTTATTAGGTTATACAAGTTTTCTTATAAAATATATAATTGCAATATAGCTCTAAAATGGATAATATGATTCTTTTGATACATATTTCTCTATCTTTGTAAGTTTTAGAGATTCTTATGCTTATTCGTCTAGAATTTTATTTCCTGTATAATAATTATTTCGCTTCTTTTTTTAATAAGCCTGTCACGTTCTCACATAATATTGTGTTAACAGAATCTTTGTACTTTTTTGTAATAGTTAAGGCTTTACGTAATGGCCATAATCTCACCTGATCTTAAGTGACGATACGGCCCAAGTTGGTAGACATGTTAAACCTGTGGACGGAATGGCTCTCAAGTGCAACTATCGGAACACACTTATTAGTATTTGGCGGCAGATTTTCAACTTGAGGATGGTAGCTAGCCAGGCGCGCATCAGAAAAGCCCTACCACCACGCTATGGTTTCCTCACGATGTTTTCCTTCACCGAAAGCTTAAGCTAATTGTAGGTGATTGGATTCGAACTCCCGTCTCTTGACGCAAAGTCGTAGATACTACCACTGAGCTATCATCACTCTAATATCTAAAATATTTGTAGATATTGATATTTTATTAGATAGGTACCACATATTTTACTTTTCTTACTAGATCGATTTATAAACTATTTCTAACTATCCTAAATCAAAACAAAATAAATATATAACTGTATTGAAATAAATGACAAATAATTAAAATAAGTACGTTGTATATTCTATATAAATCAGGGGTCTAAATAAAAAGAGCTATTTCAAAAACCGTTCGAAATAAATTCGAACTCTTCCTGGCTAACTAAAAATACTCTTACTCAATTTCACTAAAGCCCGTTGAACTTTTAGTGGAATCTCGAATATTTCTTGTAATATTCGAGTATATTTTCCCTTCGTTGGATATTGCCAATGAGGTTACGATAAGACGACCACAGCGCGTGAGTCTGCATATTTTTCTAGCGGCTTTTTCAATTTATTCCGTATTATCTCAATCTGGGTCTTGTTATCAGGCAAAATTTCCATCATTTGATATAGTTTTTAGCTATTATTATTAAACATATTTATGTATTAATTTTTTTTTATATACTAAAGCCTATGTATGCAAAATCACCAATGTCAAATGATATTGAAACTGTTCTGTTCAATGCGTTAATAATTATCAACTTGTTCAATAATAATTACATACACCTGTAAATAAAACCTTTAAGCCGTGAGTGTAATTTGTTTGAGTACAAAAACGAAACACACGGGGGCCTACTTTAGGGACTAGTTTAATCTCACAAATCCTTTAATGGACGTACGGAAATGTTGTCTAAAGGTGTAACCGCTTTGTACACGCTTTAGTGAACCGTAAAACGTTATTAATTAGTTACTTTATCGGATCTATACTACCATCATTATATATTCTGATATACTATAACAATAATTACTTTCCAAATAGTCTTATTTTATAGATTCTGGTTGAAACAGCAAATAGTTTGATACAAATTAATTGTTTAAATATATTGAATGATTATAGGATATTATGCAATGGCGTTTTATATTAAGTAACGATAGTATAGATTCTAGAGTATTCTAGAGTATAGAATATGGACAACTACAGATCAAATATACATTAGATTCGAATCTGTTTATTTTTTACTCAGCACAATAATTGTAGACTATAAAACATTTTTTTAAAGCAAATTTACCTGTCTATTGGTATTTCGGTCCATTTCGAAAGTATTCACTTTAAAAATTATCCGCGCTCAAATTCAATCAAACTGGTGCGAGTCGGTGACCGCTTTAGTTTTTAAACCGTCTATTTCAATGATATGTTATTGTATTTATATGTTATCGCGTCTAGGAAAGAAAAATTTTCTTGTAACATGGGTCGATTATTATTTTTACTCATTACATAACTATTATTTCTTAATATTTACCAATCTTATTAGACTTTGTAGCATATAGGATATTATGTTTTTCTTCCGCTTTTCAGTTTTCACAGTAACTTGAAAAAAAATACAGGCTAATTTTAGTATTATTTCATATTTTTACATAGCGGGAAGTGCTACTGACTACTGATGCGATTTTAAAAACTATATTATTTCACTGTTATATTCATTATGATTATTAGCTGTTTTATTGTTATTAGGTTTTTTACAAGGGTCCATAGGCAAACCAAGTGGAGATCTACACCATTTAACTGCTATATCGGGCGATCGCTAATTTAAATGAAAAATGTACTACAATATATTCCAACACTAAAAGCTCTAGAAATAAATCTGTAACATTATATGTATAAATGGTATGTAAATTACAATTTTAACGATCTTATTAGTAAAATAAACCTAGATTTCATAACCCACTATACCTGTTTACAAGCACAATGTTATCTAGAAATACCAGAGATTATAAGGATTGAAAATGCTTTGAAAAATGTCAATACTTCGGCAGTGTAGCTATATTAATAAAGCCTTTTTACCCTGTCCCTGTCAGACCAAATTTATTCGCAAATGTATTACAATCAGGCACTTATTCAATCATTCTGATGTGATATGTAAAATATACTGATGAATAGTGCATTGGTTGAAGTCTTACTGCGTTGACTTATAAACGACTTAAATGAAGCATTATAAAGTTTTTGGTTGTTATTAGTGTATTTTATTTAAGCCACCATTTTATTATAATCACCTCTAAACGTGAGTGTTGATGTGCTGGAAACTGATAGCACTCTAAAGCTAGAAAGTGTATTAGCTCAGGACAGCAGTTAACTGAACATAGTAAAGTAGCCTTGCTGTAAGTGATAAACTTGAGGATGGAAGATTACAAGGCGAGCACTAAAAATACTTTACTGTCATACTATAACAATTTCTTTACAATGTTTTCGTTCCATCAACGCTTAGGATAAATTATAGTTAGGCTCCTTGTCTGTGTTCGCTGTGTCAGAACGCGCTAATATCTTTTTACTCTAAATCCGAGTAATTGGAAGTATAAAAGTGCATAAAACCTCTATAGAAATATAGATTTTGAATTATTGATATAAAGGTCACGATATTCAAGCTAGATTAATAAAAAGTGAGTGCACCTATACAATATACTGACAAGTGTAAACACATTTTTTTAATGTCATTTCTAATGTAGACTATTATTATTATTCGTAGGAGAGCCATGCAGGCTTTCCAGACCTCTATCACTGCGACCATAGATGATCTATTGTGATTGCCCCACGCTACTAAATCTCACTGCTTAATCCTATGGCATGATTGAACTGTAAAACTTTTTTGGGAGGGAGAAGTTGAACCTCATTTAGGTGCAGTATATGCTTGCCCAGAATCCGGTTTCGTTTATGTTTTAGTAGCACACATTCATATTAGAGGTGCTTGGCGTTTCATCAACACTGTTGCAAAACTTGCAATACCTTATGCTCTGGAGATCGATTTTGAACATGTGTTTGTTCAAACAATAATGTTCAGCAATTGTTCTCGCCAAAATACGCAGTTGATTCCTACTGAGCGTAATAGGCTCTCCAGCTCTGCGCTGGTTAAAGGCCATGAAACGTAGACAAAGTTTACTAACAAAGATGTGTATGTCTGAGAAAATAAATATATTATCATTATTATTGATATACACGTAGTGACAATAATAGCATTAAACATACTGCTATTTTAAAACCATGGCGATCATTGTTAGATCTATAATCAATGGATAGTCATCGTTATCAAGTCGTCCTACTTGAATCTCTCTTCACGTTATGTTTGAAGGATTTAAATTCGTTTCGTTGTAGATAATGGTGTCTCAAACTGTTTGTTCAGTGCAAACCCGGAACGAATACATTTTGCCTTATTGTTCTACGTTTATCATTATTGCTAAACTCATTTAAATCTGACTGGATTAATCCAAAGTGTGTTTATTCAACCCGCCTTCAATCGTTGCGTTTACAAAATTAGTTGCACTTGTGCATACTTGGAACTTACAATATATCTCGAGAAATTTTCTAAGTCATACATGCAAATAAAAAATTAAGAAACTGATACACTTTGATTTAATAATATTTAGAACCCTGAAGGCTGGTGTAGTTTACAGGATACAAATTATATAAATACTAGCTTTTACCTACGGCTTCGCTCGCGTTAATATTGATTTTGTCAAACAAATCTGATGACGCAATAAAACTTTCATACATACCCTCCCTTTACCTCACTTTCAATAAGTTTTCCGCAAGAAAAAATAGCCTATCGCCGTCTCCAGGTTCCCATTTATCCCTATGCCAATATTCATCACAATCCATTTAGCGGTTTAGGCGTGAGAGTTTAACAAAAAAAAAACAAACTCACTTTCGCATTTATGATATTAGTAAAAATTACAACAACTAAAAACTTTTTTTAATCCTACTTAAATAAATATAAAACTCAGTAGTATCTAATAAAAATAAACTTAAAATAAATAAACTTAGTAATTTCGAATTTTAGCATTCAAATTCGGTTTATATAATCCATGAAAACCAGATCGATTCCGTATCACCGTTCATGTAAATGTATGCGATCTTTTAACTCCCTCTATTGAATATTCATAAACATCTAATTGATTGATAGATTTTTTTTTTCTTCTACTTAGAACTTTTTTACTATTATTTTCTATTCTTAAAACTCATATTATATGACTATTTTCTAGTTCAGACTATATTTTGTATATAATGTAAATAGATTTATGGAATATCAAGTTCCGCCCCGATCTCCGATATTGTTTGTATGTTGTTTATTAGGGATTTTATATATATATATAAATATATTTTATACCTTCAATATATTTTATTTACTTAATCTTTGATGTTATAATTCTATCATTTTTTTAATGGTGTATTTTTTTTAATATCAGTAATTTCTATCAGTCTCTCTTCAGAATATTCTCATTGTTATTTCTAAGAATAGGAAGGGAGATAAGTCAATATTTTATTGACAGTAAATGTTATTGGAATAAATCTTTTGAAATATAGTAGGCGTTAATGCAATATTAACTGAGTGTAAATATCAAAGAGGTTTTACATTTTCCACCATTATATCGCAAATCTTAAGGCGAAGATAAAACAGTTTTATTAAAAAATGCATCGCTGCTATTTGAATTGCGGCCGTCGCGTCGCGACAGCGAGAAATCATTTTTCACATCGCTAGAAATAAATTTCATTTAACTTATATTTGATGGAATATAGGGTGATTTACATGTTGTACGGATAAGGTTCGAGATTTAAACTTAAACTTTATCAGTATTGGTATTGACATTTTTTTCATAGCAATAATATTATTAGGTACCTTTTTTTTCGTAGGAAGATCTTACATAAGATACCCATCTTCCGCCGGGCAGCAAAAGTATGGGATATGTCAGATTCTTACTGACTAAAAACCTACGGCCTCTGTACCTTCCACCAAGATTGATGGAGCACTTTCACATTCATCATCTAAAAAAGGATTCACATTATTAGGTACCTATTAAAATTTCATTGGATAAAATTAGATTTATTTTTGCGTTTTACATATTATAGAATAATGTGTCGTAAACATATGTATACAAAAAAAATGTACCTTTACAATAAGACGTGTAAAAATTGATTTAAACAAACAAGCTCTACACATCGACAAACAAATAAACTAAATAAAAATTTCAAAAAACTTTATTCAGATACTTATTTGTTTAATTTTAAGAATCAAGAAGTATATATAGTGGAAAAGATAATGTGAATCTTTATATATCCTTCAACCAATAAAAGCTATTATCTACTGACTTCAACCCAAAAAGCAGGAGGTTCTCAATTTAGTTGTATTTATTTTTATTTGTTACTTGACAATTTCGCTATTTGTAAATTGATAAGGGCAATTCTTTTTTTTATTACAAAAGGGATAAATTTCAAAGGATTCGATTTTGACTTCATTATAATTGGACTTTGGATTTCTAAGATACACTAAGGAGCTCCTCAAAATCTATAAAAAATCTACTGTTGAAGGTTTATGTCAATGAATACAAGATAGGCGTGCCTAACTATGGACCAGGAAGTTCTATCTATCTATTGCAATTTATTTAAATACTTTTCTGGGCATGTCTTTTTATTAAGAAAAATATTTAATATTTTCAAGTTTGTATTATAGATTAAAATTAAAAGAAGCGATGATAGTTCAGTGATAGTGTGTACGACTTCGCGTCAAGGGACGTGAGTTCGAATCCAACCACATACAATGAGCTTGAGCTTTCGGTGAAGGAAAACACCGTGAGGAAACCATAGCATGGTGGTAGGGCTTTTTCTAATGCCCGCCTAGCTACCACCCTTAAGTTGAAAATTTGCCGCCAAATACCAATAGGTGTGTTCCGGCAGCTGCACTTGAGAGCCAGTTCCTACACAGGTTTAGCGTGTTTACCGACTTAGGCTGTATTGTCACTTAAGACCAGGTGAGATTATAGCCATAACGCTAAACCTTAACCATAAAAATAAAAATAGAAAATGAAAAAAAAAAGAAATCAAGCTTTCCACAAATTTTATGTTCATATTATATTATTACAAGAAATTCTTGTCCAGGAAAACCTTATTCTGCTTTTGTTGATAGCTTACAACTTAACCACAGGGTTTTCTGTAAAAATATTACAATCGCTATAATACATTGTCTCAACAATATATATATACATGTATACATGTTCATATACCTATATGAATATGACTATAATGTCGACTCATAATTTAAGACAGATATCATATTTTATTACGAACTACCTGTAACATCGACCCCGGTCGCGTGGAACTAAAATTTTATTTAATATTTTACATAAAAAGATGTTATATAGCCTATGTTATTCAGGGCTAATATAGCATTCTAATGGTGAAATCAGTCCAGTAATTTTTTAATTTATATACACACAAAAATACAGATCTTTTCTCTTTATAATATTAGTGTATATAAACGCACACATTATTTTTGTTGTTGTTTTTTATATTTAAGGTTTAGCGTTATGGTCACAATCTCACCTAATGTTATGTGACTATGTAGCCCAAGATGGGGGACACGCTTAGCCTAGTGAAGGAACTGGCTCTCAAGTGCAACTCCCGGAACAGACTTACTCTGTTTTCTTATTCTGTAGTAAACTTTCAACTTGACGGTGGTTGCTGGCGAGCATTAGAATAAACCCGACCACCGTGCTATGATTTTATCACGACGATATCCTTTACCGAAAGCTCAAGTATATTAAAGGTGGATTCGGACTCACGTTCTTGACGCGGTGGCTGTATAGGACCCACATGTATGTACCCACAGAGCTATCATCGTATCATACAGGAAAACTAAAATTGTTAAAAGAAAAATGGATTGACTTCAACAGATTATTTGAAACAAAATGTAGGTAAATTTTATCATAACGATGGCATATCATACATATTAATATTCAATGTGGGTGGGATCATGTGACCAAACAATGTTTGTATAAACTGCAAAGTATACATAATAACCATTAAAGAATATAATAGTCAGCTAAAAGTGACCATATCGCTAACATATTCGTTCTCACGTCGCGGTACGTTATCAAATCCGCACAGCCGCCCGTACGAGGTACGCCTACCCTGTGTCAATTGTTTATTTCTAGGGATAATCTTTGCAAATGCTCCAACAAATGTATATAAATAAATAAATGTAAATTATGCTGGTACCGCTAAATAATCAAAGAGGATCTTTACGACAACCAAACGGCTTTAAAGATAAACAAACTCACGGGATAATTTTCTTTTTATTTTAAATGTTACATATACATTTATTCAACAGAAACTCAACATTACTTGACACTGTGGTAATAAAGTCGCTTTAATTATTTATATTTGATATACAACTTACAGTTAAATCAATCAGATATCATCGTGAAAATGTTTAATATCTTATTTACTGCATTCTTAAACGCTTGTCCTCATTTCATTTAGAGAGTAAATTAATTTCGTATTGTAAAATAGTGATGAGACAATTTTACTTTCAGTATTAGAGGGCGAAGTAGGCGAAGTAGAACATGACGTACGCGGATCTACGCACATACGTGAATGGCTTTACGTGCCCAATACTTCTAATAAAATTTCTAAACTAAAATATATTAATGTAACCACCTATGAACAGGTTTTAATAAATCCATCTAATAGTTCAAACAATAAATTTATAACATGTTCAATATTTCTATTATTAATTAGCTGATCTCGTAGACGTCGTTCTTCTTTTTATTTCAATTAGTTAATTAACTGCGGTGTGATCGCGAAAGACTAAAGCATAAAGTATTTTTCCTCAAAAATACATGTATATAAATGCCAATATAAAAAATATAATGCATGTAATTTACATAAATATTTTGTTTCACTAGATAACTTTTATGCTGTATTTTGTATAATTTGTTAGTTACTAATTACATAGGTGTTCATAATAATAATCACTATTTTAGCATAATGAGGATAATACCACTTGATAATTAGATGGGATAAGCTTTATTTTTCAAGAAATTATTTATAGAACGAGATAAACAAGTCTGCGAGATTCAAATTATTGTATATAAAAATAAGTGTTGTTTTTTAACTATTTTAGTGTGATCTCATTTACTGGAAAATCTGGTACAACTGCTGTCTAACTTTCCATTACAGACCGTGAGATTCGAGCAAGAAAAAAACAACTTTTCAAGTTAAGTAAACTATGTCATCACTTATAAAATACTTTGATGTTTAACGTAGCTTGAAAAGCTGTGTATCTCACAGTATATTGCATCTTCTTCGCGGTCTTTGAAAGTAAGATAAAACCAAATACAACTTATAATTTTAATTTTGTAAAGTTTTAAAAACATTTGTCTTTGTGAAGCTATTATGTACGAGCAAGTTTCGATATGCAACTAAGTAAAATGGATAAATGGGCATGTACTTGTTGTATTTAGCAGTCTAATGAATAATTTATTGTTAGACGAGAACGCTAATGCTAAATAAGTGTTTCGGGAATGGAAATTGCGTATTCACGTACATTTATGTCGGAGAAGATTACCGTATGAAAATAACATGTTTACGACTTCATTTAACAAAATATACATAGGCACATTCCGTACTATATGTCTACTAGGTACCTATACATATTACGACCTGATTCTTTATTAAGATTTTAAAACAAAGTTCCTTTACTATTTAATGTTTTTATCTTTAACGATTGTGTTCATTTTTTCAACTAGGTTGCCTGTTAATCTTATTGATAATGTTTTAATTTAATATAATTAAAGCTGCTCCATATATCATATATATTAATATGAATTATTTTATAAAAAATAAGTATTTTATATTTAAATTTGCACCTAAATCATAAAACATATTTTTTACAAATAAAATAAACTATACTCTAAAATCGCACTAAACGGAGAACAAAGCAGTTCGAAATTCGATGTCCAACTGAAATTAAAATAAGTGAAAATAATCTTTTCCAATAAAAAAAAATCTTCCTAATTGGTTTATACATGTCACGGTTCTGATGTAACAAGTATTTACAAAGAACAACCTAATTGAAACAACCCTCCTTTTTGAATTAAAGTCTGTTTAAAAGTAATTACAGCTGCATCACTACTTGTTATAATTATATATTTAATTGGCAGATAACAAATAGGCTTAGGGTATATTTCTCGTATTTCAGATAAATTGAATATATAATAATTATTCCAGTCCCACCGTAATTCACAGGTATTGTTATGAATAATATGTATAAGACGAAATATAGCTCAGTTGCGAAGCTCAGAAGCGATTATAGCTCAGTTGGTAGTGTTACGGATGCCGCGTCAAGGGACGTGAGTTCGAATCCACCTACAGTGAGCTTGAACTTACGGTGAAGGAAAAATATCGTGACGAAACCATAGCATGGTGGTAAAGCTTTATGTAATGGCCGCCCGGCTAGCTACCATTTTCAAGTTGAAAATCTACCGCCAAATATCTATAAGCATGTTCTGGTAGTTACACTTGAGAGCCAATTCCTCCATTAGGCCTGCCGTGTCCACCATATTGGACTACATCGTCACTTAATATTAGATGAGATTATGGCTAAAATGCTAAACCTTAACTTAAATATATGTATACATATTTAACATATATATAAAGATGAAATATTCTCTTAAAAGTGAACATTCTACAGTAGACACGCTTAGAGATACAGTTGTATATTGAAATGAATCATATACGCATTTCTACAACTACGTACAATGGTCAGAACTGTAATATTCTAATTGAAACGAGAATAAAAAACATTAAAAATTCATGTAGAAAATGGCTGCGCATATAAATTAGTCGGAAAAATGGCATCTCCACATAAAGTGAGATATGGTCAATATAACGGGTATGATGTACGTTGGATGGGAGTTGCGCGGTCAATATTGATACCCCCTTTATGACCCATTTACCTTTTCGGTCGGCGCTTTGCGTGGCCGGGCTATTGCCAGCGAAATGCCGTCACGGTACCGTTTAAAATTCACAACGCTTTCGAACAGTGTTAACTTATTTACATGGCCTCGGACCGTTGAAACGATTTTTTATTCAGTCGTAACTACATTTTCATATTCCAATTTTGAAATATGGGTTCAGCCGTATATTTATTGTCTTTTTTTTTAATAAAATCAAGATAGGTAAATACTGTCTAAGAAAAGTGATATAAGAGGAATGAAACCACTCGCGAAATTCCGACTAAAGTAATCACTTTGGATATAACTAAGACTTTAGTTAAAGCCGGTTTAACTTTTTGATTAGAAATGTTATCTGTAAGTAGCACTCACATTTTCTATACATTTAATTTTACTAATACTTTAAAAGTTTATTACTATTCGATTTTGTTCAAGTTATTTCACTGAAATATGAAAAAAATATAATTAAACCTGTACCACTTGAGCACAAATTTAATTTTTTAAAGATTTTAAATTATCATATTATATTAGAATTTATAAATGTTTTTTTTTCTAGTAGTATCTATTACATATGTATATAAATAAATTCGATTTTTTTTAAATACCAAAACATTAAAATACAATTCGTCTTTATTGTCATAGTTTTACAACATATTATTGGGGTATGTGTGTAACTGAGTGAAGATTACAGAAATATGCTCAAGAATTAGCACATTAAGCTTGTTGATCTAGAAAACCTATACATCCATGTACTACAACAGAGTATTTATTTAGAGGTTTCAAAAAGAGGAGGGTTTGTCTGAGAACTATCTGCAACTTTCCATTCTATTTTAGTCTACCTAGTATATTCGTGAGTTCCATGGCTTGGGTTACAGGCAAGTTCAATGGTGGCTATGTTCTTTATACTCTTATTTTTTCGATATTGTTGTGAATCGCATTGTCCTTATTGAAAAACATGCTACTGAGTTCCAGTTAAATGGTAGAAAAAACTCGAGAACTTTGTACCGTAGAATAATAAAACAAAATTTGTACGTCTTTGTGTGAATTCTGTAGTTCTACAGCTTTTGTTGTAATGATTTAAATGGTGGATATCGTCACCAGCCTGCGTAGATATTCGTTATTTCTGTACATTAATTCAAAACAATGGTAAAGTTGATTGGGACGTGACGAAAAGAGGCGTGAAGAGGTCAAGCCATCATGACAACGGTGAATGACATTGAATTCTGTTCATTGTCAGTTGCAGTTGATAAGGATTTTACTATGTATTTAACATCAGTTACAGTGCAGTCACTTTGCTGCGCAACATAAAAAAGAAAAATAAAATACATGGAAGAAGGAGAGAATGGTAACAGGTCTCAAAGATCACGTAATTCATAAATGCCCTACATCTTAAGAAACATTGTATAAGCCATCATAAGATCTGTAATGAGTCGTGGCTCCGAAAGTTCGACAATTAAATAAACAATTGAATAAAGATGCATGTGTTAAAATAATGGAGGGAAAATTGATAAGATTAGGAATGAATGTATCAGAAAAAGTACGGAATTGCTTCAATGACTAAAAAGTTAAGTAGTAATTAATAGGTTAACGTCATGTTCGTATGGTAATGGGAGATTTGAAAGTATACAATATGTATCAAAGTGAGTATATATATGAGCAAAGGAAGACCAACGCAGGTTTGCTTAATTTGTATAAGGAATATTCTATGTATAAACTGCAAATTTTAGTGTCAAAAAGGAAAACTTTTACGCCAAATTTTTAAAAAGGTTAAAAATCAACTGACCGATGCGAAGGCATTCACAAATGTAGTACATTCCTTAACTTGAATAAATGTCAGCTCGACCGAATTGAAGTGTTTTACTCTGAAGAAAACACACTTGGCGAAGGTGTCGACTCATAAAATAAATTGAAATGCTTCGTCGATCAAGATTCGCGGCAGGACGCGGCGGCCGCTCGCTGCTTCAACGATAAATCAATTCGACGCTTTTATGTATAAAAAGGAAAAAAGACCCTGCAAAGTCGTTTATTTGTTTCCAAACTATATTCGAACGAATCTCAAGCTTCAGTATTTTAATAAAAATCTTGCTA
Organism: Actias luna; assembly: GCA_039707435.1. Taxonomy (NCBI): domain Eukaryota; kingdom Metazoa; phylum Arthropoda; class Insecta; order Lepidoptera; family Saturniidae; genus Actias; species Actias luna. The sequence goes on along the minus strand of JAZHAC010000001.1, from coordinate 16,051,463 downwards.
AAGAATTGAAATTTCACGTTTCATCGCACCGGATTGGGGAAAAAAATGGAGGTCAACCGCGAAAAACTAGGTGACGGGAAAAGTTTACATTTTGGTTTTAATTAATTAGAAGTAGGTTATTTTATTATGAAGTATGAACACGTGGTTATACATGACTTATTTTTTAAATTGTATAACGTAGAATAACATTTAATAGTATCAATCATTTGAACATATCATGAGGATATGAAAATTATTGGGAAATGTGTAGATTAATATGCAGTGAGTCCGCTATTTTAATCGTACTTTGTTTTAGTCAGCAAGGTCTACTAGCTAGAAACTTAATTAATTCTGATGGAAATGAAGTTTTCGTTTCTTACTGAGACATGATGACTGCTATATCACTGAATGATACAACTATTATGTTAATTCATTTTATCAAATATCCTTTTTTGTCTGCGTTTATAAGTTTATATACTGTACTAAATTTTCTGTACAGAATCTGAGTTAAATTTGATTGTAAAAGTAAATAAAATAGAAAAAAAATATTTAAAAAGTTATTTCTGTTAATCCATTATGTTTGGGTACGCTTTGATATCAGATTATTCTTTGCCAAACCTTGTCGGAGTGAGAGCTCCGCTTGTCCCCTTATCCACTTGAAAATAATTTATTGAGATTAAAACTTATGAAAATGAAATTTTACTTTGCGGCGTGATTGTTCTACTCTTGTTCCTGAACTTTGGGGACCGGCACAAACTTATTTATTGATCAATAAAATTGTATAACGCGCAGAATAAAATCGTTAATTTCAAATAATAAGTAATTAAGTAAAACACGAGTAACATATTTTAAATATAATTCGGTTAAAACAATAATATTTTAATTATGAAATTGAATTTATATTATGGTAAATAATATTGTGATGTAATTTTTTACTAAGGGTCTAAACTAATGATACGAAATTAATTGGTATGACAATACTCACAAACCTTTACTTTGCTTCTTCTTAAATCAATACATTCAACTTGAAGGACATAATAGATTTTCAATGCTGATAATATATTTATATATAAAAATTTCGTGTCACGTTGTTTTCCGCGATGAACTCCTTAACTACTGAACCGATTTTCATTAAATTTTGCACACTGTGTGCAGTTTGATCCAAGTTGAGACATTAGATACTTTTTATCTGGATAAATAATCATAACGCGGTACATGTCACTGCAGTCGATCTGATTGACTACTCGAAAAGGCAGAACAAGGTCTTCGACATAATACAAAAAAAGTGCCTATATAGCACAGTGAATTATAATTTGAATTTTTGACTAGTTGGTTTTCTCTGAATGAAAGCTTGACGCCAAACTCCAATTTATTACTTATATAAAGAATGCGTGATTATTCACTATCGCTATCATAATTAATTACAAAAACTTCTTGGAGGCTTAATTCAATTTAGTTAAGAACTCGGCTTTTGTAGTCTAGTTTTACTCCATAGTAATTAATCCTATGCTTAACATTAAGGTAACATTAAGTTTATAATAGTGTTTACGAAAAAAGAACGTGACTTTAGTAAATTATATAGTCAATAACAAATTAATGAACCGAAAAGGGATTACTGCGCAACGTTTATGCATTTTTATTAAGTTTATATGCAACAAAGACGTTAATTACCTTGGCCAGTGTTCACTGTATTACATACTGCATTATTACGACTATATTCAAGTTCGAGAGATTCGGTTCATTTGCAAAAAACAAATAAAATCCGAGATTATTTACAATTAGTTCACAGTCTTCTTTACTATATATATATCCTTTAAAATATATGGTTTCCTAAATTGTCATTATATCTATATTATACCAACTATACCTATACTAACAAGTCATCCATAACTAAATAAATGAATAAAAATTGTAAAATAGACTAAAATATTGAATATATAAATAGAACAAAACATGACCGTATTACTTTGAGTTAAAACAAAATGATTCTACATATTTAGAACATACTTAGAACAATGTTTTGGAATCTGGGAACGAAACTTTGTTTCTAGGTCATTACATTAATTAACATTCAGAAGGTTTCAGTTTGCATCTGCTTTTTGGTGTTACCTACGTGAACATAATGCTCAAAACACAATAGGTATGTGGCAAACTTTGCAAGACTCGCTCGCGTCGAGTCTCCGGATATGGGTTTGCATGACTGTTTTCTACAAACTCGGTCTGGCAAAGTTGCAGAATAGCGACGTCGCGATACATTATTCCTAACAGCAATCGAGGAACACAATAAAAACTCTTTATTGTTACTCTTCAAATTTTTGAATATCCTAAACTATACGTAAAATTATTATATTAGGATTTCGTTTACTTAAATTGTGTCACAAGTAGCAGAAATAAGTATGGTAACTGGTTACCTTAGACGGACAACTGAATTTATGATAAAAAAAATCAACCAGCTAGCTACCAAACTTTAACTTTAAAATTTTTTTTTTGCTTTTTGCTTTGTTAATCCTAATCAATAAATTCTTATTAAAATATAAGCATAAATATAAAAATAATCAGGCTAATAACGAATTCTTGAATGCCCTTTAGCAAATTGAAAAAACAAATCCCAAGCGATCATATAGCTACCTATTATAATACTATGTTTCTAAGTGACTAAGTTGTATTGGTCGGACTGGTCAAACTTGCTTTTGGTCTAAGTAAACTGGTCATAATCCCAAGTGACGAAGTTGTAAATGAGTAAATTCCTTAATGTCAAGTTTGTATGAACTTCAAGTCGAAGTTGTCTTAAATATATGTCGCGTATCGTTTTTTAATCGTAGGTATACGTCTTAACCATAATAGAGGATCCAATCGCATTTAGAAATAAGGTTAAAATAACCCGTATACAATAATTGAAAGCGAAGTGATGGCAAAAATCTTTAAATATTTGGTTCGAAATGGCAAAATCGTATTGTGTAGCGTTAGTGTACCTAATTTGTCATTACCAGTTGTTATCAATTTTTACTATCGTTTTGCTTTTCCAAATACGTAATAAGGGAGCAATCGCTATCGCTACCAAATTTCACAGGATCACAACCTAGGCTAATCTGAAGATGTGTATTAAATTTTATTAAAATCAGTGTATATATAATGTCGCAGCTAAGTAGCTTAATTAGCCGTTCAAACAACAGCCTAGCCTCCTTGCTAAACAGCGCCGTTCAACTAACGTCCGTGCAACTAGCAAGAATGATAGGTAATAAAGAAATAACTTGTAGGCGGAGTATATAGCGGTGAGGTGGTCGCTGTAGTAGAGGTATTCGCTGGGTTGGGTTAGCTTGAACTTATGATAACGTGATGAATGTGGATTTTACTATAAGTTGGGAGTTCGGGTAATATATTATACTGGATATTGTAGGCAGTTAATTGAACGGATACATATATATATAGGAATTTGGTTTATGCCAAAAGATGTATATGATATTATCGAAATGATTTTCTTTCCCGTACTCTTTGCTCAAGTAGTTTCAATACATACAACGTATCTGCGCGACTAAGTACCTTAAAAAAATATTTCAATATATTCCAGTTCTGAAATTAATTTTTAAAGGGGATAAGTGATTTATTTATAAAGAGTCCGAATCATTTACATCCATTAAGTCGATGTTGTTTGTTCGGGCCCAATAAGTGAATATTAAATAGACCCACTTTATTCGAGAATTATGAAATGTTTATTCCCAGGTTTGTGTCATATTTTTTTTTATACTTAATAAACGTAATAAATTGTAGATTAGTACTTTATTTAAAAGTGCACGCCATATTCCATTCATTTAATTTTTATGAAAAATAAAACAATCCGTACCATTGACTTATTTTATTGATTATTCTATATTTTTAAGCAAGCATAATTTATTTCTTGCCACAGAAACTCCGTAGATAGTTTACCTAAAGAATCTGTATTTTGTTGAAGCGCTAAATTTGTTATTAATTATTAGCATTCAACTCGGCTTTATGGTCTCTTCTTAGCCTTTACCTTATTTTTGCCTTTTCATTAAAAGTAACAAAATTACAATACCAAAACTTGTAAATTTTATTGCAAAAACCTATTTATAATTAAACTACGGGTACTTGGCTTTTGATATAAGATAGGTAACTGGTTGATGGTATTCTAAAGATAATAAACGGAATCTGGTCTTGATACGTCAATTTTTTCGGGATTTATCGTGACCACCTCGTATAAAAAAATCTTGAAGTCCACGTAATTTTTTTTAAACAGTTCTCTTCAAGGTAGCAAAATTTTTGTTTTATAATATATGATATAAATTATTTGAAGGGTTTTCTTAAAATATATCTACTCATATTATCGTATAAATACAAATATCGTACATATATCGTATAAAAACTCGTGTACTGTATCATTCATGTATATATTTAAAAATTACAATTGTACAATTTATGATGCTACATACTTCCGATTTTTGTAGACCACAATCCTTTTTCCATTATTACCTTTTACTTTACTAACATTTATTACATAATTTCTACATACATTTATAATTTCATCATATGCCAAATGCTTCTTTCAACCGGCTCCTTTTTTTACCCTGCTCTCAAATCATGTTCTTAGTTTATAAATGTTTAATTAAAACGAGAATTATTTTAGAGGTAAAAACAAACAAAATAATTTATTGTAATTTTATTAATACTTATTCATGTGTATTTTTTTTCTTTGGATCTAAAATTCTCTACTTAGCAGCTTTCGAAGTTTTTTTACTTCAGAATTTCTTTATGGCGATTGTACACTAATAGTATACAGAAATATCATTATAATTCATTAATTATTTCGTGTTCCATTTCTAAATCCATTTTTATAATTATAAAAGACTAATTTAAAAACAACACGTTTTCGTTAAGCAACATGAAATAGGCAAAAAGTTAATCAATTTTTTTGTAAGGACTAGTAAACCATTCTTTTTATATTACTGTTAATTGTTAACCGTTAAAAAAAAAAAAAATTAACTTTTGTTAAAATGAAAAATAATGCTGCAGTTTTGATCTCCCGCGTGTATGACATTCGCTAATCGTATATTCGACTGAATCTATCAATGTCCGTTTAATTTAACTTAACTATTGATATAAATGTTATAATGGATTTGGTATAAAATGTAATATTTTATTTATTTTGTTATAATAATATTAAATGAATATGTTATGATTTAATTTAAAATCACATATATTTTTATGTTTTAGAGTTGGAACAATGTGTGTCTGCAGAGCGCGATATCAATGCAAATATTAAATGAATGTCAAATTTAATCTAAATTTTCCACCACTCGGAAATACATTAACTTCATCAACACTTTATTTAAGTGTTTATTTAAAAAGGAAAACTGGTACATTATTTTTTCTTGGCGCGGAATTTTCCCGAAATCACGTTATCAGGTATTTCGAAATTACTTGATACTAATTTACTATTAATAAATCTGTTCACTCATATAAAAGCATAATTATTATTTCGATGCAATTTGCAAAACGTAGAAAAAAATGACGAAACTGAAAAATATTCACTTTAATGACGCATTAAAAAAATTCAATAATAAAACATTGTTGTAAAACCGGCACCGGACATAGAAATTACTAGCCGGGTGCCATTATAAATATCGTTTCAAAATATTCCTAAAAGTCGTACTTGCAAAACCGCCACCTGAAAGTTTAACTTACCTTTTAAGTTGACCGCCAATCACAAGAACGACACGGAACAGAGAGAGTCACAAGTCATTTTAATTTTAAGCAACAAGCACAAAAGTTTCTATGGTACAGGTGAAATGGCCATGCTTCGACGGTGAACGGACGCGAGAGGTTTCAGAGGTTTCTAGGAGCCTCTTCCTCGGACTTCTGGCGCGGATATGAGCCCAAAATGGGCCTGACGGGCAATTTATGCTAGATGGGGTGGCAGCGCGCAGGCGTGAAGCACCCTGTTGCTTCTTTGTGATGTTAGTACATATTATCGACAATCGATAAACTGTGTTTTTAAATTATAACTGAGGATTTTACATATAATAATAAATTCTTTTATTATATGATTAGTTATTGAATTTCTTGATTAAAATTTATTGGATGTAAAACCAGTTAATATTCTTGTAACTTGAATAAAAAAAATATTTTTTCATGTTGAAAGGTACATATTAAACGTCAATAAATGTATTTTCGCCGTAAAAGCATGTAAGCCACCAAAAAAGAATATTTCATTAGTGTTATCAATACCTCCTAATGCTATGTTTTCTTTGTAACCTATCAGTTCTGTAATATTATGGGAATAGAATGAAATGGTAACCAATTTAAAAATATGCATAAAAATATCGATATATGTTTACATCACATCACTAGATGACCCTACCCTCACACCCGAGGCTACCTGTAACAACCCACCGCCCTACCGTTTAGATCCTGACTTATCAAAAAACTTATGTTTAAGTTAGATGTCATTTTAAATTATATCAGTGATACGGTGGCAGAAGTGGAATCCGACCCTAGAGTTCCTTAAGTATGCTGTATTGACGAAACTAGCTATTTGCAAACAATTAATTTTGTGTATCGAATTTCTCCCATACTACATAACTAAATTTTAAATGTGCTTGTATTACTAAAGAAAATAGTAAAAAATATATTTTTCCCATTAAATAAGACTGCTTCAAATATACCTTACTAATATTATTAAAGAGGTTGTTAAAAGTTTATTTTGAATAGTACCTACTGAATAGATATTTAAATCTTCTAACCAGTCGGAATTTCATATATGTCTTACACAGACGTTCATTAGAATTTCAAGTATTCTGATATAAATTCATCCAAGTGATACTTACTTAGAAATGTAAGGACATATTAAGAAAAACAAACCGCTTCTCATCACAATTGAATGTTTTGAGTTATTCTTTATTAATTGTTTTGTCTATCTGAAATATACTTATGATTTCCAAATAAAATACATTTAATTTTATCAAATTTATTTTTTAATCTAACTCGTAAGTTCGATTACGTAATAATTCGTAAATGTTTGCATCATACGCTGTTAATTTCGACTGGTGATTATTGATGATTGTCTCACATTTTTAATGTTCTCAAAGCAATTTTTGAAGCGATTTAGTAGTGTGCCTGGACACCGCGTCAACGAACGTGAGTTTGAATCCACCTCTACAATGAGCTTTCGGTGAAGAAAAATATCGTGATGAAATCATAACATTGTGGTGGGGCTTTTTCTAATACCCGCCTGGCTAACTAGCACCCTAAAGTTGAAAATCTGTCAGCATATACCTATAGGCGTGTTCTGGTAGTTGCACTTGAGAGCCAGTCCCTTCCCTAGGATTAGCGTGTCCACTATTTGAGTCACATCGTCATTTAAAATCAGGTAAGATTGTGGCCGTAATACTAAACCTTAACTATAAAGAAAAGTAATACCTCAGCTACCAAATATATAATATAAACAATAATTTTAGTTCTAAACGAAAAAACCACTGATGTTACATAACTATGTTGTTCCTTCTATAACATTTAATTATATCATTACCATTAATAACATAGAAAACTATGTAATATGTACTAGAATCATAAACACGAAATCATACTATATTACGCAGTACTAAACAAATGAACTGACCTAATGATATTAAATGCTCTTTGTACTCGGCAATTATTTGAAATTAACTTCAGAACCGCAATCTTAACCGATGGTTATTGATACTCGAAAGGACAGAAATGAAGTCATTTGTAGGCTTGGTGCTGTAATTATACGGACACTATCCTAGTCCTAACTAACATTATAACTACAAAAATGAGCGTGTTTGTTTGCTACGCTTTCATGCCTAAATTGCTGAATAGATTATGATGAATTTTGATATAGAGATAGAAGTTGGAGACAGTAATAGGTTACTTAATCTCATTAAAAAACTTTTTGGAAGTGGGGTAAAGAGAGGGATAAACTTTGTATGAAATCTTTTTACTGCGTCATCCAATTTGTTGCAAATTGTTGCAAGCAAAGCCGCAGATAAAAGCTAGTTATTCCATAATATCCCACTGGAGCCGGTTTTTATAAATTTGTAACGCAATAGGTTTTTCCCCATCGCGTGACACCTGCTTCAAAGTTTGGTTTCTTGATATTGAATTATATCTTCATCTAAATGGAATCATGTCCACTTCTGGATATAGGACTCAACTTTTGACCATCATAATGACCGGTCCTGTGTTTCGAGTGGCGGATGATAGGTTAGTTCAAGTTATGTCTTCTGGTGCACGGTCGCCGCTTGAAAACTCTGTTTTCCATAGATACTACTAAAGTTGTATTGCGTTGAGGGATTTGTCGATGACTTTGGATTTCTTTTCAGATAAAGAAAAAAACTAGTAGTAAGCCCTCTCCATTCACCTTTCTGTAGGCTTAAGCTTCCTGTAAGGTCAATAGTTAGCACCTATACCTCAGTATCATGAGACAAATCTGGTTATATACATTGGTCAAGACAGTGTGATATTTAAAACGAGAAGATTTAAGAAGGTAACTTCTGAAATGATGCACAGCCAAATAATATTTACGCATTTCATGAAGCTTAATCTACCTACCTAAACAATTAATAACTAAATTGAGTGTAGTTTGTAAATTGTTATTTCTAAGCAATGAGACCATATTGTGAGCTGTAGATAGTAACATGGTAGCACGTTCTAATATCCTATCGATTGACATATTTGCGAATAATAAAACAAGCCTGAAGTTTTGACGAGACATATAGGCTGAAGTCTTAATTTAAAAGAACGCAGACAGTCGCTAACATATTTGGATTCATTGGAAATCTGTTCCTCATAAAAAGTGAACATCGCTGCATCGCAGTCACGTTTAATAGGTTTATCGTTACTGCGTTACTCAATTCACAGTGAGGCTCTAGCTCTGTCTATATATAAAAGGGTAAAAATATAGCACAGTTTACCGCTTCAAAAGGCTTATTATATTTTATGAATTTCAATATATTTTGTTTAAATAAAATCACAAAGACATGTGAATTTCGTAGAGGGAAAATTGTTAGCGAGTAAGTTCGCGTGCACCACGGGCAATCGCGTAATGGAATTTCGGATGTAGGCATGCCAGTCACATTGAATACGATGTCAAATAGATTCCTACATACAGGTAATGCCACCAAATTGCGATATGACTATACAACAATAGCACCAGACAGAATCAAATTTCCACGAAAAATATTAAATATTTCCTCAGGACAAAAAAAGTGCCTTATGAAAATATTTAAATGTAAAAAAATGTAATCAGGCTACTCCGAGAAATCTGTGTCTACTATTTTAATTAAGTAGAAATAGAAAGTTTTCTTATGAAGAGTTCTGAAGAGATAATATATTTTATGGTTAATTATAACGCAAAAATTGCCATCACTAGGATTATTACTTTCCACTACAACCACTGCTAAATATGATTGTCTACATTCAGATTAGTCTAGAGGTTGAAATGTGAGCTCATGCAAGAATTATTAAAAAAAAAGAAGATTTTTTGTTAATATGTTAAAGTGTTTTAAATAAAAATATATATGCACTATATGCAAATAATATATGCAAGTGCCTCAGTTATGATCTCCACCACCCTAAGGTCGACTAGGAAAAATGCCTTAGGCATTAAAGTCCACCTGTATACCTTGTGTACAAAGTTTAATAAATAAATCAATAAAATATTTGCAAGTGTCGTTGAAAATTTCCGTATTAGCACTATGCACACTAAACATTATTTTAAATACGAAAATTTATCTTTTATAGATAGATAGATATTATTTCTTTTATACCACATGAAAAGTTAATATTTTTTAACATAAATTAAGGCTAAGTTGCTCACGTGAATCCCAATCCAAATATACCGAGTTGTATCGGTGTAATGTTCAACCCTGTAAATTACAGCTACTAATGAACTACGAACATTATCCTAACGATTGTTCTTGATGAACTTTAGAGACGCAGCCGTTTATTTTATTCCATCAAAACCTATTCTAAATCTATTGTAATAAAACATTGTACAAAGCAACAAATTTAGTTGTCCGTTTGCTGGTTACTGCCTCTGATTTGCATTGACTCTTGCTCAACAATTGACTAATATATATTACAGTTTTCTCCAACAACACGATGCATTGAAGTTGAACGTAGAAAAGTTACTTGAAAGCCATGAGGGGATTTATTGACTCGCCTTTGACATACCGCGTAAAATGTTTATATAGGTCGACATAATAACTTCGTTATAGATGACATTCTGTTTTAATCGAATTGTTTCCTGTACCGAGTTTATGCTCCAGTTTCAACTCAATTTAATATGCACGTCATAGACTTATGTGTTGCTTTAATATATTTTATTTCGAGCAATCATTATTACGTATTTTTTATGGAACGGTAATTTCGCGAAACCAGCAAGAATTAGAAAGAGGGATAAATAAGCTCGCAGTTAAACATGCCGATTTTGGTGAACTATTTTTCTCCATAAGTTTTTCATGAAGACTAGACAAGTTATAGAACTCGCTAGGACTATCAGACTCTGCAGATTTGGCTCTAACAGTAGTTTTTCTTTTCGTTGCATTTTCACTTATAATAGTAATTATAGTAGTACTAGGTAGTTGCGGACTCTAGAGGAAGTGTGAAAGCTGTCTGGTCTCTGGCAGCACGGGGGATAGCAGTCGTTGCATTTTTTTAAAGGGGTTTTGACCGTCTTTGTTACCCTATCAGTATTCCACATAGTACGCCTTTTGTAGTGGCACTTTGGCGCACGGTGGGTTATATCATTTTTAGATTATGTTTAATTTTATTTTATGATGTTGCATATTAATGAGTTAATTTTAATGTTCTTTTTTTACTTAATCCGTATAACCTTTTGCCTTCTAATAAATTTATTTTCTTTCTGGTTTTCTTTCTTACGTTTACGCTTTGCGGAGAAAAGTACGAAAATTGATTTTTTCACCGCTTTGTTTTGTCTCGCGCATCACCTTGCTGTCGTTCAATAAAATATAGAATACATGTATGTATGTCGCGTTTCAGATTGGGAATACGGAATACGCTTTCGTATTCAATCCTAATAGTGTTGGTATACAGTAAAATCATATAGAAGACAATCCAGTAAATTTTTATTTTTGACACAATTGTTATTTTTAAATGCAACTTTCTACCACAGTTATTTCCTATCTGGTTTCAGTTTTACCCACTAGGAGCTTCAACATATTATTTTGAGGTTTTTCTTCTTTCATCGAGAGTTGTTTCTCAAGATCAACGGTGAATCTCATTAGTTAAATATTTTTACAGAAGTTTTGTTTGTCATAGCGATGCTCTAGATTGTACTTGGAATAGACTATCACTCTGTTATAATACAAGATATTCAATGGTGGGAAAAGAGGAAGAAATGCGTCTCCGCTTGTTTGGTATTATGGTGTGTTGTCGTTAAGTTTATCTCTTCTCTTTCCGCTATCTTCTGTTACTATAAAGATCAATATTAAGGAGAGCAACTATAATATTAAGTTATATATTAAGTTAAATACTATTGCCCAAAATCTATAGTATGAAGGATACCTGCCGTAGCGGTTTATCAAATTTGTAACCTTTTAAACAGTGAAAACAGTGTAAATTCCCAAATGGCTGCGAAAACAAGTTTTTTTTTGTATGTATCATGAAACACTATTGTGGTGTGTTACGAGATCATTTGAACATGTATGTAAAGTTGGCTACAATAGTAAGAGAAGATGATTAAATGCGTCCCTGGACATTCGTGTTCGTGAAGGCTAGGCTCTCTGGTTTTTGATGATAGCTCTCAGCACACCATGAAGGTTGTAAAGGGGCGGCAAGAACTACTGCACCAGTCTCCCACGGCGCAGATTTGGTACGTACCTAGGCCAGCCACATGAAGCCTCTGCCCAGGAGGCAATCCTTGCTGAGGTCTGTAAAATTCTAGGGTCTCGGATTTATCGAACTAATTCTGAGGGCCATGCCCTCAGTGTCTTAATTACCTAAGCATAACTTATGGTAATCTATCGAGTGTTAGATATTTCCAATACAATTTAAAAACATAAGGTAGTCAGCTTAATGAAATAAGCTAAAAGCTAGGTCACCTGCAGGTATACAATATATCTAATGTAACAGTATTCTGACCCGCCTTAATACAAACGCACGTTTGTCGTAAAGATAAAATACGTCAGCCACGCTCAAAACGTCAGAGGACGTGTCAAGAACGGAGTATTACAAGAGAGTTTAAGCGGTCGCTATAACCGCAAACGGTTAGGAAATGATGGTGAAAAAACGTAGAATTCTTTATCAAAATAGGTATTAATAACATATCTCCGCAAAAGCTTGTTGCTTCTGTGTACCTGCACAGAACAGAGTAATTTCCGTGTAACAAAATTCGATTTCCTGTCGAGACCAGATAGTAATATTATTATAATGAAAACGACGACGGTGCTCTCCGTATTCAAATGTAACTTTAAAATAAAATCTTTAAAAAATAAATATAGTTGACGTGAAATAGTAAAATAAAACAACAGTGACATTGATAATATTAATCATTTATTTTAACTAATATAATAATATTTATAGGTACATTTGATGTAAAAAAAACAGTTATCTATATAAACGCAAAAGTACTATGTTATCTAGAAAAAAGGTTTGTTTCAATATCGTCAATTAAATGTAAAAATAGTTTTAAATATTAAAAAAATTGTACTTCTGTCTATATATGCCGATTTTGTGAAGAATATTTTTATTATTAAAATATATACAAATAGATCACATAAACAAAAGAGAAATAAATGAATTACTTTATACCAAATAAATTTTAACCAATTTTTTGGTACGATGATTTTTTTAATTTAAGCAAACGGGTGCGAAGCCGCGAGGCATCGCTAGTGGCTATTATTCACAATAACTTTAACTATACATATTGAAAACATTTAAATATTATGTGTTACTAAAATAGCTTTATATCAAACTAGAGTACACTATAGCATCACTTCCATATAAGAATTACAATAAATTATTTATTCATGAGCCTTACGTATAGTTTTTGTACTTAACTACGTAAATTTCCTTGATTTGTATTTACTTAGAATTTCTCTGTAACTACTATATTTAACGGTGTGTGTATTTGTATAAAATGCTGTGTTGAATAAAGAGTACGTATGATTATAATCAATTTACACAAACATTTGCCATATTTCTTATAACGGTTCCGAAACAAAATCTCGTCTGAATTCCTGACGTGATAAGTCTGCCTTCGTTCTGCACGATTTGCCATTGATTATACCCTTAGAAAATGAATTTCGAAGGGGAAAAAACTAAAGTAACCGGTTTCTTGCTAGCAGTATCAGTGTTTATCTTTTTCGTTTAAATATTTATATAAAGTGAGATGAAACTGCTAAGTATTATTCGAAAATACGTGTTTAGAAATAACAATAATAAACTATTGAAAGGGCCTATTCTGACAACGCAAATTCAACAAAATGAATATAATGCAAATTTTATTTATATATATACTAGCTGTGCCTGCGACTTATATCATGTGGAACAAAAATTATTTAATCTCGCGTCGTCATTCATATTACAAAAACTTTTCATAGAGCTAACCGATTTTAATGAAACAAAGACTTAATGTTACCTAGGATACGCTTTATAATTTTCGTGGTGACCTTTTATCATAAACGTTGTACTTTAGCAGCCATGCGTGCCCAAACACACAGACAGACAGACAGACATTTCTAAAATTATGTAAATGTATCTCATTACTTATCCTTGGTCACTTGCAATTTTTTTTTACATTTTTACATATATATATATATATATATATATATATATATATATATTATATTATATTATATTATATTATATTATAATATATATATTATATATATATATATATATATATATATATATATATATATATATATATATATATATATATATATATATATATAGGTTCCTGTTACGACTTCATATTTGTATTTAGCATTCACATATTCAAACGTTTAATTGTCTTTATAAATTAATTAAATAGAATAATTACTATTAATCTCCTTCACCTAATTAAGAGCAGGTGAATATTAAAAAAGTATTGTCTTACAATCGTTATGGAACCCTCACTACATTTATACAAAATAACCACGATCCCCGGGTAAGTAATTTGTAGCAATCCCGTCGAAAGTTGATACATTATCGCCCCAAATTACCCGGGCTGGCCAAACAGTTTCACACTTAAAATTTTAAATATAAATGATTGAAGGAAATATATTCCTAAATAATTTGAATAAAATCGTTACATTTTTACTTTTACCTAAGATAACATTTGACAATGTAATAAAATATTTTATAATCAAAACAAATTATATAAATATGCAGAAATATGAACAACAAACTATGTCCCTGACTTCGTACGCGTGGAATTAAAATTTTATTTAATAAATGTTATATATCTTACGTTAGTCAGGGCTAATGTAGCATTCTAATGGTAAAATAATTTTTGAATTTGCCCCATAAGTTCTTGAGTTTATTCGTTACAAACACTAATACAAATATTTCCTCTTTAAAGTATTAGTACAGATATAGATAATAAATAACACGTTTAACAAATCGTTGACGTGTGATTTTGTTAAAATCTTAACGATTTAAAAATAATAAATTTATTAAGTTAAAGTGGATGGCGAAAACTACGTACCTATTAAAAAAATGACGATGGTACATTTGACACAACTTTCTTTTTACTTTAAGAGACGATGTGACCCAAGACGGTGGACACGCTTTGTCTAGTGGAGGCACTGCCTTTCAAGTACAACTGTCGGAACGCACCTATAGGTATTCGACAACAGATTTTCAACTTGTGGGTGGTAGCTAGCCAGGCGGGCTTTAAAAAGCTACGCTAAGCTCTACCACCATACTATGGTTTCACCATGGTGTTTTACCTCACCGAAAACTCAAGTTCATTGTTTTAGAACTAACCTCTCTTGAAGCGGCGTCCGTACATACTACCGACTGAACCACCATCGCTTCTATCCTTCATATTAATGAAACCAATCGTAATAGGTTATATATAGTTAAAATCGATTTTTCATTTTTATATCTAACAGAAAACTTTATTGGCGAAAATAAACTCTACTTATGGATCAGGTAAATAAGTGATAAATCAGTTATATATATTGTTAATGTAATGTGCCTATTCACGCTATTGAGTTATCTGTGATTCAGCTACGTAGGTCAAAACTAAACAATATAGTAAATTGAATTGTGGCATTCTCTCTCTGCGACAGAAATGTCACAAGACCTAAAATGGCCTCCACATACGCAATAACGTCGTTCAATATATCCCAACGTGGAACAATAATAATAGTGGATGATATTACATTCATACTAAAGTATATTACATTGAGTGAATAAAGCCCATTTAATATTTATTGAACGATCTACTCTATATAAAAATCAAATCTATTGTGAAAACTGAAATGGAACGAATTTAGGAGTCACACTATTGATACTTGGATACATTTCAATTGACGTTTTATTTATTATATAGATATATCAAAAATAGGAAAACATAAAATAAATAAATTAACCTTAATAAGTGAGGCTCGTATTGATGTAGTGAGTTTCCACTATCGGTGTTCATTTCAGAGAAATGTGATAATTCTAAGTTATTGAAACTAAGATCCGTATCGCATGGTACGGATGTAAGCATAGGGAAATAATGAAAATATAAGATTTTTGCGTCACGATCCTTTATTTAGTCTGTTTTATATTGGACTACATTTCTATAGTATAGACTGTTATCCATAGAATGTATAGTCCAGGAGGAATCGGCGCTTGAGTATCTTAAAAACTATTAACTTTATCAAGATTGTTAAAGAGAGCAATGTTAATAATTTGTGAAAAATAAATTGTAGACAATTTAATTATTAATAGCATTCCTCTCTTTAACAATCTTGAAGATGTTAATAGTTTTTAAGATAAATGATGAATAATGATTCAGGACACAGAGAGGCCGATTCAAGTAAGCGACGTATACTTATTAGCACGCGAAATTAACAATTAAAAAACAGGTATAAACAATGTTTTTTTTTTTAATCTCTATTAAGAATATTATTAACTATTGTACAAAGAATATAAAATTATATATATATATATATATATATAAATATATTTTTCATGGAACAAAAGTACCCAAATTTGAGATTTTTTGAACCTTTAAAATTTCATATCTCTAAAATTATTAACTTTATCGTGACAAGTCATAAGACCTCTTTTATTTGTATTTCAATAAACAATATAAAAAAATATGTTCGGTTGAAAAAAAAACAATTCCTTGCAATTGTTATTTTTCAATTTCGATTTAAACAATATGGCACGGGGTTGCCCCATTGCAACATGCATTTATATCATTATTAGGAAAATTTGAAGAGCAGCGCATAAAAAAACTGAGGTGGAATAGTTTTTGGTACTCATGCGCCGATTTCTCCTGGACTAGTATGCTGTGCCCAGTTATGGGTGCGCGCTAATTGGTTCAAGACGTCTGCGCAGATATAGTTTGTACACGTCATAAGCAGCATCGCATCGCTGCTTTACAACATATTATATGTATTATAATGAAATAGATGAATTGAATGATGTACAATAAAACGTATTTTTAGCAACTAGAAAAAATATATTAATTACGAAATTTCCTACCATTCCCTCAATTCATTAGTTATCTCTGCGTTTCATGCAATTGCTCTCAGACACTAGTAATTCACTTATTTTTAATTTGTTATTCGATAATATAATACCTTGAACAATAATAATAAACTACGTAAAGAAATTCGTTACAATCGAGTGTTCCACGCCTTCAGAAATTTTAATTTTAATCGTGTTCCTTGCGTAGTATTTTGATCAGAATTAGTGTTAGTTAGTGCATAGCATTTTCAGCGGAAATCAAAAACGAACATTCGGCTTGGGCTCAGTTTCGGCCGAAAGCGAAACCTAAGCCGAAACTTACCTAAACTTAGTTTTTTTTTATTATATATTGAAATGTACTATAAAGTACACGTTTAGAAAAATAAGTATTAATGAACAACAGTAATTGAACCATGTAACAAATATTTATGTTAAATTTTTAATTTAACATGAACAAAAATATATGTAAATATAATCATGGACTACTCTTGTAAGTAAACTTTAAAAAATGTTGACAGATAGTAGTTAAAGACTTACTAGTTTTATATTATATTATCTTTATGATATTATTATTATATTATTCATCGCGATCTTCTGTTTTTTCCTAACTATTCCTAACTAAAAAGTGTTTATAATATATTTATAAAAAATATATAACTTGCTGTTCATAACTATCCACTGATCTATTAAACTAGTGGCTATTAACATATTGTTCCTATTAACATATTGTTCCTGTTTACAAAGATAATTTTTAGGAGGTGTCAATAAAAAACATTTCACAGAATTTTGGTGCTTACGATGTTTTTCCTGAAAAATGCTCGTCGATATTTTAATGACTTAATCTATTAAGTAAGAAATAAAAACAAAATTAATTATTTACTAAACTATCTATGAAACGAGAAAAACACAAATTAAAAATAATGACGCCGACGCAGTGAGAGATACCTACTAACACAATTCGCGCACTCACTCGGACGACGCCTAAGAATACTCGTTCACGGAGTTTCAGCGCGGTCAAAGATTCAGCTAGTTTTGGCCGAAACTAATGCAAAAAACTATATTTTTTGGCAGAAACCAGCCGAAACCGAAACATAACTATCGGTCAGACATTAATCAGAGCCTCTAGCCAAGTTGTTCTTGTCTGCAATCTTAAGCGTAATAGAAAACCAAAACTGTATAGTGCACTTTTAATAGTAGTTAATAGAAACTACTGGGTATTGAAAACAAAGATAACCATCATTACCTCATATATGAATATCTCATAAATGTTTCGAATAATTGCCGATGGAAATTCCCGAAATGGAACTAGATTTTACGTGCGGCTTCACTCGCGATTTTGTTAATCAAATTGGACGACGCAATAAAAGGAAGAAAATAAACTAATTTCCGTGTCCAGAGTCCCATCTATTTCTATACCTAAATTCATCACCATTGATTCAATGGTGTAGGCGTAAATGCGTAAAAACAAACTCACGTTCGCATTTATAATATTAGTATAGGTGATATAGAAATATAGATGAGACTGTGTTGAAAATTACATATGACTTCGAATTGAATTAACACTTATCTATACACATAATATTATTATAATTGAGCTGTCGATACCTGTACATTTTTTTAAATTATAGTAATAATAAATTCGATATAGCAACTAAAATATATTTTCCAAATTTTTGTCTCTATACACACTCCTACGCATATCACTCTGATACTAATGGACAGATCTTGATCAACCTAAATACGGCGATAAATTTATATAATAGACTAATATAGAACATTTCTATACCATGAAGCATAGTTTCCCTCCAGGATAAGGAATAAATTAAAACTTTGTATTAATTGAAGTCTATAGAGATTTTGATGTCATATTCTCGGTTTGTTAACCGATACATTAACCTAAACATCTAAACAATGTTTCATTATTCTATACTATTGGAATAATATTCTCTTATAAAAATTACCACGCTCTGACACCGTATTTCGTTTTGAGATATATCATCAATTTACATCTTTGTTTTCTGTATTCACTAAACATTAATATATAAAAAATAAATAAAGAAAAACAAGTTGGTTACAGGACGGTACGCGATAGCCACACACCGGTGTGTATGGTTATCTCGATCTAGGTGAACACAATTGCGAAAAACGAATATTTCATAATATCTGTGAATAGGATATAGAACGAGAATGGACCACTAAAAATTGTCTAAGACAGTAAATCAGTAGAAAAACTTAACCATGTTGATGATAATCTAATCTTAATTCGATTAAACTGTCACAGATAACTCAAGTTATTAATGTAACTTGATATAATATGATTATATTTTTACCTATTTGTTTCAATTTACTGAGGAAAAGGAAAATGTTTCTCCTCGAAACATTTATATATAAATAGGCGAACAGTGAAGTACTTTTCCTCTTCAGATCGTCAATCGCTCTGGTGCTATGAATTATTGGAAACAGATTTTCCTTAAAACGACAGTAAAATTGAAATGCGACCACCGGCCCAACAGTAGTAAAAGATATTTGTTTGTATATTATAATATGTGCTCTATACAAACAATACGTTTTATGGGTGCAATAGGTAATATTGTATGGACGGAGCGCTTTATTAAAGGTATCATTCGTTTTAATCGAATAAAGTTTTTAAAAATTCTCACCGCTTTACCGACACAAATGACGCCGCGGATTGGGCAAAAAGAGCTGGTAGGGCTGGGCTTACATCACAAGATCTCCACTCACCAATACCGAAGTAAAGGAAAGCCTCACTTACCTGGTGGTGATCCAAAGTTCCAGCTGATGAAGTTCATGTTATCCAACCAAGCGCCGTCTACAAAGCAAACATGTATGGTTTTCGCTTATTATTATATATTAAACCAAATAAGATAGATTGATAAGCCGCAAGGTAGATTTATTTATTCTAAATAAATTATTATTAAATAGATATTTATTGTAAATAGCTTCTGCTTTTTCTATTATATTTTCATATAAACGTATATAATTCTTCAGCCATATTGTATTGTCTTATTCCGAAAAAAATCACGACTACAAAAGAAAAATAACAACTGACAGTTGCTATGGAGACGCTTCGTATTGTTCTTACTTTCAAATTACTTGCGGCACGACGGAGGTCGGTCACAGATAATGAGACCTCTTATTCCCGCCATTGGCAATAAGAAAACCAGCGATAGATTTGGCCCAAATAAAATAAATATTTATCAATTATTTGTTTAATAGAATTAACCATCACAGCCTTACAGCGAATTATTTCATTGTATGTTAATGTTGTCGATTAGTGTGTTTAAATAATCCACTAATCATTATATAAAATGTGTGTGTGTATGTGTAAAACGTACTCTTAAGCTATTTCAGTGTGACAATGGTTAATGTTACTGTAGACATTGACAGGTCAGCCACAAATCTATTAGGATAAAATTTGTGTATTAATATCAGACGCTAAGATATAATTAAATATACAAAAGCTGTTAAAATGTTAGAGTATGTCAGAATAATATAAAATATTTTAATGAAATTGAAAAAATAAATAATAATTGTTTTTTATAATAACAATGATATCTATAATTTTTTCGCCCAGATGCGTGCTTTTGTGATTTGTGAGATGGGGTGTTTCTTAATTTCCGTCGTGGAAAATATATCGTATGCGAAAAACGAATTATCAGTTTGTTCGATCGGTTATGCAATTTAAATTTTTATATCAAGTCTTTTGTTTTTTATTAACCTCACCGAATTTCATGTACAGAGCGCACTGAAATCTCTTGCCTGGGGACTAAAAATATTATGAGGTGTAAACGAGATTCTTATACTTTTAATAATAGAAACATACATAAAATAATTACTTTTAAATTTAAGATAGATTGGTGTATTTAAATTATATACTAACTGACCTGGCAGACCTTGTTCTGCCTTTTCGAGTAGTAAATCACATCGAGTACAGCCACATCTATCGTATTATGATTACTTACATTAGATAGAAAATATCCTATCTCTCAAGTTGGATTAAACTGCACACAGTGTGCAAAATTTTATTAAAATCGCTTCAGTAGTTTAGGAGTTCATAGCGGACAAACAACATGACACGATTTTTTATATATAAACATAAAAACCTAAATAGAACGGTTGAATGAAAAACCGGATAACAGTGTTTTTTTTTTTCATTTTTTTACATAAATTAATCTAGAGATATGGATACCTACTGCACTTCCTACTCAGCTTTTATCAAATATATTATAAAGTACAATAAAAAAAAAAAAAGTTATTGTATTGTATGATTACGAACAGTATTAAAAACCAAAACTATATATGTTTAAAAACATATACTGAATATTTTAATGTTGAGAAGAGAAATAATCTCAGTATTCATATATGTAGTCATAAAACACAAGGAGAATCTTTCCAAACTAATATCAGTCTGTAGACAGTCTGGTGGAGACGCAACAATCTAGTATATAGACAAGGTAACCTCAAACATAGTTGCAAAGAGTTACGCGTACTATAGAGGCAGTGTATTTTAATGATATCTAGAATATAGTTCACAGTTGGTTGTCTAGCAATTTTTCCTTTTGAAATTAATCATTGCATTCTAGGCTGTTAAAATTTACAATAATTGTTTTTAGTCTTCTCCTGTGAACGTTAGTGAGATATTGATTTTTGAACGCAACTGTCTGAGCACGTTTATAGGAGCTTAATAACAGATTTCGACTTAAGAGTGGTTGCTAGCCAGGTACTAGATGGATAGACCAGACACTTGAAAATACCTGACTGTTACCTCCTTTCCTGAAAGTTCACTCAATATTGCATTACGGTATAAGAATCAGATATCAAAATTTAATAATATGTAGAATAGTATAGTAGATTATTATAATAAATAATTAGTAATAAAACCTTCAAGATGTCTTACAAGGAGCTGTAAATTTAAAAATGGTTCTCGATTAAAGTTAACAATGTTCTCTTAGCAATGAACAGAGGGAACTTGTTGCGCTTCCATTGTTATTTCTATTCATTATATTCTTTTCTTTAAATTTATGTTTGCAGCGAAAAACCATTATTACTTAGTGTCTAGAGAAAATTTGTGTTCCTATGAACACAAAAACATTTTTTCATTTAGTTTGATTTATTATGATCTATTTTATAATGACTCAAAATTTATTAGTTTTTGAGTCCAGACTAAAATAAATTTTAGAGATTTTTTTTGTATTAAATCACCCCACACTCACTTCAAACAGAATTTAGTAGTTACATAAATCGTGGATTACTATGAAATATTACATTACTATCTACCCAGTGTATAAGTTTTTTTTTTTTTTATAGTAAGTAGTCACATGAACATTTATTTTCATTATATAAAATAATAAAGTATTTCATTAGAATAATTATTTTTATTATAAAATAAAATAAAAGTACGTAGGTAGAATAAATTGAAATAAAATTAAGACATATGTAAATTATCTAGGTATATGTAGCAAAATATCCCCACAGTATGCTATCGTAAGCTTATCTAAGTTCTTACTTTTAATCCCAAGTGGAATCAAACAAACCTCGTGTAATTTATTTGTGCACAGTGTATGCCCTTGAATACACGGCGCTTGTTCCTTTAACTTTAGAGCTAAACATTTCAAATTCGTGAAATAGGATTTTTACCTCTTTCAAAAGTTTCTAAATTTCTACATTTACACTCTCCAGCGCAGCGTTTACATGATATAACGCGTATCGCATTTATCCTTTTCTATTTTTTGAAGCGATCATAGCTCAGTGGTAGTGTGTACGGCTTTGCGTCAAACGACGTGAGTCCGAGTCCAACCACCTACAATGAGCTTGAGATTTCGGTAAAGGAAAACATCGTGAGGAAACCATAGCATGATGGTAGGAGTATTCCTGGTGCCCACCTGGCTAGCTACCACCCTCAAGTTGAAAATTTGCCGCCAAATACCACTAGACCTGTTCCGGCAGTTGCCCTTGAGAGCCATTTCTTTAAAAAAATAAGCATGTTTACCAACTTGGGCCGTATCGTCACTTAAGATCAGGTGAGATTTTGTCCATTACGCCAAGCCTTTAACAATATAAAAAAAAAAACAACTATATTTACACATCGTGTAGAGAAATCAAAACGTGTTGCGACATGACTTATCCTCTTGCTGTTACACTTGAACAAAGTTGGTAGTTTGCAAATGCATTTACCTATTTGAATTTAATTGCATGATGATAAAGAAACATGGAACAGGGAAACATCGATTTTCGTAATATAAAAAATAGTAAAATTTTCAAATACGCATTTCTTCACGTGCCATGACGTGCACAGAAACTAATCAGTAGAATATAACTTTGTCATGTAGTGAGAATTAGTATTTTAGTAATCATTATCCAAAATCCACTATTTATCATATTACGTAAATTGTATGTCATCCTAAAACTTATAATTAGTTTATTTAATTATCATTAAATCAAAGCATGATTTTTTGAGATATTATATAATTGATTTAAAATAAGGGCGTTAAAAAGAGAGACGATCTTCTGAGTTATCCATTCATTTATGGAGCAGGCGGGGGATCCATCGTGTAGCAGAGAGGGAAACTCGGGGCAGTTCCCGAGCCTTGTGACACAGTTGTAAGTTTAAGGGGCCCCTTTCCGACGCGCGCGAACACGAGCCTTCACTACTCGTCCTTCTTTCCCTGACAAGCCAAATTTCGTAGGAGCCTGATAGCGCAGCTTTAGATGCACTTTCTAATATAGAGCGTACTACAGTCTGAGGTCGACATGGATCTTTTAATAGGTTATAGAGAAATGTACTGGTATATCTTTCGCTCCCACGTCGACTGCGTATAAAATAACTGCGTAGTTTATCCACTTGAATAAAAAATTGTTAGATAATGTTGTTTTAAAAAATATTTATTTTAACTATAATACAGTAAATTCTACATATTAACTACATTACCTTATACAGAATATATATACGCAAATAGAGTATTTACGAAAACAACTACAGCGCTTATAATGCAGAGTAACGTAGCCTCAAATAAATATTATTATTATATTTTTGAATAACAAACCTGTCTGAGTAGCACTTGTTTCGAAATTGAATTAAAAAAAATCTCCCCTACTAAGAACCGCGAGGGTACAATAACTACAAATGCAGAATGGCGTCATGCGTTATAAAAGCTATCGATTCACACGGCTGACCGATACTTTGATCCCCCGTATAATCCCATCGCCGGTAACATATTGCTTACAGCTGGGGCTAATAAATGTTGGGGGTTGGTATGTACATAGATGCAATATCTACAAATAATATCAGCATAAAATTTAAAGTCATAATTCATATAACATAATTTATTCATGGAATACTACAAAACAAAATTATAAGTTTTTTTTTATTATATATTTTTATACTTTGTTGAGTTAGTGTTTTAGCCACAATCTCACCTGATGTTACAGGACGAACTGATCCAAAATGGTGGACACGTTAATTCTGGTGGAGGGACTAACACTCAAGTGCAACTGCCGGAACGCACTTATAAGTATTTGGAGGCAATATTTTACTTGTGGGTGGTAGTTAGCCAGGTGGGCATTAGAAAAATCCTTACCATCGTGGTATAGTTTCATCACGATGTGTTCCTTTACCAAAAGCTCAGGCACATTGCATGGAATTGAACTCACGTCCATCGATACGGCGTTCATACACACTAACAGCTGAGCCATCATCGTTTCGATTATTTCTAAACACAATATTTGTATTAACATGTATTTATTTTTTATATTAATTATTATATTATTAGCTGTTAGTATACAGTTATCATATATATACTATTAATATGTTCGTCGTAGCTGTATGCTTGCACCAAAGAAAAGCTTTAAGCTCATATTTTTTCATATATATAAGAGAAGACATCTTGGTGTATATTGTTTGGCGAAAAAAACTTGAGAACGTTGGTTTCAAAATTATAGAAAGACAGGGCATTCATAGCGTTTTTCCACATAGAATTTAATGGTTTACGCCTACCAATATCTCGATTCAATCATCCAAAACAACGGTATGTAAATAATATGATAAAGGTAGAGTGGATAAAATGGCGACAGTTCTCAGGGATCACATGTGATCCACAAATACCTCTGAGAATAAAAGGAAAAACGTATAATAGCATTATAAGACCTGTTGTAATGTGTGGGTTTCAATGCTGAGTAATGAAAGAGATACGAATGATTAAATGGATGTGTGGAAAAACTAGAATTGATAATATTAGGAACGCATATATTAGAGAACTCACGAAAATAGTACAAGTGACAGAGAGATTGAAGAGTAAAAGGTAAATGGTAAAATAAATTAGTCGCTCTAACATTTCTAAAATCGTTCTAAAATTTTATAATGGGAACTAATAGAGAGAATTATTATAAAGGCCCAGTCTTTAGCAAAATGAGTAGACGATAGACACCATATGAAAAGGGTAGTGAAAAACCAAAAAAAATGTTAATTTACAGCACACTCTTATTTCTCCAATTGCCTTAAAGTACAATATAAGTATTCAATAAAGTCATGCTTTACTGTGAAAAATAGTTAATTAATAATAATTATTAAAAAAAACAACAACACTATCATAGAGTTATTCATATTTATGTACACAAGTATGCTGCGTTAGCTATTTAATTATTTAAATTGCACAACCCTCGCGCAATGGTGTCGCAATACCACTATTTAATGGTTTATTTTGAACAGAGCACGGTTTATACAGCTGCAATGCATTAGCCACAGTGTTAGATATTATTCCCTTTTTTCATTCCTGAGGCGACGCGACGTGCTGACAGTATAAGGTTTTATTGCACAGCTACAACTGTATTAATCGCAGCTATTTGGTGTTTTAAATTTGCCGTCTGAATATATTCTTGATAAGTCAATGTATGTCGGCAAAAACTCACAAAAGCTAGGTTTCTCTAAAGACTGGCATGATTTGAATAATAGATATCATGACAAACTGGTCACCTCGTATTTTAGACTGAGTAAGACAAGTAACAGTTTTTAGGTAATAGTGTTAGGATTTATAATAAAGTCCTAAAGTACATTACTGAATTGCCGGATAGTGTATTCAAAAACCGTGTCAAACGGGTTTTTATGTCAAAAGGCTATTTTACGGTGGATTAATATGTGAGTGATTTTGATGTCTGAAATTGACACCACTCTCTGTATATTCACTAATAACTACTGTAACATATTAAACTATTACATAAATAAGATAAGAATAATACATAAAAAAGATGCAAATCGAGTTTCTTGCCGGTTCTTCTCGATGATTGTGCTACTTTCCAAACCGGTAGTAGTTTTGACGTTCATAAGCACCTTCTGAGGACATAAATTGAATAAAGATTTTTGATTTGATTTGATTTATTGTTATTTCACGGGATGTATTTATTATGGAAATGGTAATATAATTTCTGTCCTTTTAGGTTATTTTAGTTTTAGGTTATTCCTTTTGTTTTCAATTATTAAATATTGTAACGATGTTACAATTATTTTGTATTTTTTTCTAATATATAAGTTTATATAACCGTTTTGGCACCATCACACATAGTTGAGAAACTAACTCTCAAAAGCTGGTGCCGAAAAATGCCTATAGAATGTGACTAGTAGAATCTTTTAATTGTGCCAATCAATTTTCGTCGAATGATTAAAGAATCGAGTCAAGTACAGTTGTTAGAACTTGTAAAAGACTACTTCTCAAGCGCATTTTTTATAAGCAAATAGTGAAAAACAGTATGTTGCCTGTCTGCGTCATTGCCTGGTTGTCCTTTTTCTAGAATACGGCATAAGGTATGTAGTTAAAATTAATGTTGGAAGTATAGGTTGGTAGCTACGTAAAAATAACCATTTATGTAAAAAATATAATTCCAGACTAAAAAAACTAATTAGGTGTCACTTTATACTAAAATTTCGATTTGTAGATCCGTATCCGTAATATAAAAATAAAATAAAATAAAAGCCTACACTTCATATGGTGCTACAGTCTTGAGATTTCATATAAAATGATGTCATGTAGCATAAAGTAAATTATTTGTCATACGAATAGTAAATATACTAATCAATTTCAATTTGATTTTATTTATGTCGTATTCAATCACCTATAATCGACATTCTTTATTCTCGCTAATACTTAAAAACGGTTTGACCCACTTGTATATTTTTTTTACATTTTGATTAAGTATAATCAAACTAATCAGCCTTCCAACTTCAGTTCGTTAAGATCAATAGAACTGGCTTTATCTAATATCGTTTGCGTTTTAAATTTATTTTGGTTAATGAATGAAACTTTTTTGTAACTACAATTAATTAAAATTACTGTAATTATATGACATTTAAATATAGTTATTATTATACTATGGTTTTTGTTTATTTTTGTGGTGCGAAAATATACTTTTTTTTTTAGCCGACGCGCGAACACGCTATGCCAATTCATCTGTTCACGAATCTGGAAAACTCCAAGATGAGTACGCAAACTTTCAACGACTTTCGATCATATAGGGTGAGTTACTGTTGAAATGTCCGCAAGGTCCTTGTATAATTTTTTAAATTATTATTGTATGTAAATTATGAACTACTGTTTCACCCGTGATTTCATCTGAAATTAGAGGAACTTCTTAGCTACCCATGGATTACCTGTGCGGGTGCCGGGTACATCGTCCGGCAGAGAGGGAAACTGCGAAAAGATCCTGTTTCTCTCCCTGGCCAGTTAAATTTGGTAGGGGCCTGATAGTGCAGCTTTAGAGAACGGCTCTAATAAAAAGCTTACTGCTGTCCTAGACAGGCCAAAATCAGATCTTTTAGTAGGCTATATAGATTTTGGTGGTATACTTCTCGCTCCCACTTCGACCGCGTAAAAATAACTACGTAGCAATTTCTGTTAAGATTATTTAGTAGCTCGTAGTAATAACTTTATATTTAACAGTCTTTTAGTATATTTGTTCCGCACAATATAGTGAGCTCAATCAATGGAATCAATTTAATCTGGCCACATTGTGTCAACTAACCACAATACATTGTGTACATGTCGAAGTCAACCATTTTACCATTCAACAAACTTTATCCAACAAAATCTACTTTATCAGCAAATTATGAAGTGGTAATCCAGGTAATGCCAGTTACTTTAAAAATTCTGTGGAATTGTTCACTACGTCATTCTGTGTCGACTGATTTGAAGAACAATTCGAACTCAGTTTATTATCAGTAACTCTCGAACGCAATACAGACATACCAATACGTCTATTTTCAATGTCTGTCACGCGCTGGTCATCACTCGATTAAAACGTCAGATGGCTCGTGGCACATTTGAAATAATACAAGTAATTCGTTTACTCGTGAAATTTAGAACTTCGTTTAAAATGAAAGTAAAACTAATGTACCACTCCGTGACAATTATGAAATGTGACGTCATTTTGAAAAATGCACAAAGATACAATTATTAAATTTTTTATAACTAATGAATTTGTATTTGTTTTTAATATTTTTAGGTTTTCTGCAATTATATAATTTTCTTCGTAATTTTCTTAAATATATTCCTTACAATTTTCTGTCCCATTCATTCACTCACTTTTCATATTATTATTTTTTTCTGTTATACTAACCATGTCCTGATAATAATAAGCACAATAAGAAAATAATTATCCGATTTGGTGCAGTCGTGTTGAAGTTATAAGCATACACACATTTCGGCTATTCAATTTATTATATATACAGATTTTCTAATGTTCCGCTTAACTTCCTTAATTTTTTCTTTCATAAGAATCTTCTCGTGACAATAATTAATAGAACAAAAAAATAATTAGCGAAATTGTCCCATCTACGGACAGAGGAATATATAGATTGATGAATATGAAGTATATGAATATATACTTTATATAATTATTTGAACACTTACAAAATAAAACTTCGTGTCTCTAAAACTACATTAATATTACACAATATGTGTTTAAGAAAAAAGAGGTGTATATTTACACGACAGAAGTAAAACATTATTATGACTCTCTCGCACCCTTAGTTGCCTTTCACGGAATGTCCCAGAACAAGCGTCATACAAAAAGGTTGCGGATTAGAAATTCAAAGCGAACACAAAAGAAGTTTCACTTCTACAGTTTACTCGTAAAACCATCATGGTGCGAGTTGAACTCACTACTTTCTCAAATTTTATTATTTAAAGTAGTAAAGAGGCATTTTTATGACAATTTATAATCATCCTCAATCTATAGGTATGTATCAGTACCCAATATATTTTTAGCTGAGTGTCGTTAGTTCCTTTTGAAAACTCTCCCACTATTTTATTTTCAAGATTAATTACTTTGGAAACAAAATACATAACATACATAACCTACGGTGTAAACACGTACAATAAAATTAACGTAAAATAATTACAAACCAACAGACTATTACATCGTGAGCGGGGAAAATAAATGACATAATCAATACACTCAATTTCTAAATGTTTTTTCCTTTGCAAATACGGGAAAATGATAAATAAATCTGTACATATTTCACTAAATAAAACAATAATCTCAATACTTCCTTATGTCCCGTTTATCAATGTGGCCTCTCTATCGGCCCAAAGGAGAGTCAGGATAGGCAGCTCTTTTTCGCTAAAGTGTTATTATTTGATACGGTAACGTAGAGCTCTGTCCGACCCTTCGCGGGACCCGGAACATTGGGGAACGTTAAGGTAGATGACATATTGACTAGAAACGCGTTGCAAAAATCTATAATTGAATAGACCGGAACACTTATTTCTTGTGTATTATATTGAAACAAAGCCTTCGTCGAATAATTGACAATACACGACAGTTTTTTTTAATAATATCTTATATCAGTGTTTACTTGAATGATTAAAGTAGTAAAAATACTTTGTTACGTTATTTATGCTTTTATCCAACTCCAAAGAGACAGTTTAAGTCTAAGCATTGAAAATAGTTCTGTTGTAGTGTTTTACATTAAAAATATTCTACATGTAAAATGTCCTTCGAGAAGCGATGATAGCTTGATGGTAGTGCGCAGGAACGCCGCGTCATGGGACGTGATTTCGAATCCAACCAACTACAATCAGCTTGAGATTTCGGTAAAGGAAAACATCGTGAAGAAACCATAGCATGGTTATAAGGCTTTTTCTAATGCCCACCTAGCTAGCTACCACCCTCAAGTTGAAAATCTGCCACCAAATACCAATAGGTTTGTTCTGTCAGTTGGACTTTAGAGCCAGTCCCTCCACAGGTTAAGCGTGTCTACCAACTTGGGCCGTATTATCACTCAAAATCAGGTGAGATTAGGACCATAAAGCTAAACCTTAACTAGAAAATAAACATTGAAAATGTGTCTGAAAACTCAGAAATCCTCAACAAATACGTTGTGAAAGGTGAGAAAAGACATAAGAAGCACCCACTCTGCGCTTCGAACCATCTGGGTCAGTTCGCGGAATACATATTCCTTGAAGTCTTAGCGGTGTTTGTAAATAATTAAATCAATTCAAAATATGGTAATTTCGCATATCCCTCAAATATTTGACTCTTTTTTTAAATACTCGTTATTTTTACGTTTTTTCATATCTATACCAATGCAATAAAGCAATAGAATTTTATGTTTGTTTTAACTGGAATTACTGGAGCGATTGGATTCCAAAGAATTATTTTACATATTTACATATTATATATTACATATTATATATTGATAGCGAGATTTATTATAAGTATCAAAGAGTACTTTTTATACAGAACAAAATAATTGTTATCAAATAAAAAAATAACTTTCCAAGTAAAGGTAATCGTGGTCGCAGCTAGTCGAGTATATAAGGCAATATAAGAGATGAATTACAAAAATGTTTTATATTACTTCTATTGTTTTCTTCTGTTGTTATTTATGTCATGGGTTTTTTTTTATATTTTACAGTGGTAAACCATAACCAATTAATCTTAAGCTTACTGTCTTATCAATATTTTTTTTTATTGTCTAATCGCTCTCCGTTTCGTTTATCAATGTGGTTATTACATGTACCATATGTAGTTTCACATGGGAAGCACCTGAACTAAGCTACCACCTAAGTTATAGCTGTCTTTAAGCGGGCAAACTATTTCCTTAGATTGAACAGGGAAGAAAATAATATCCTCATCGACAGGTCACACGCGAGTTCTTTGCGAACACTTAAATTGACTCACTTTTGTCTACATAACTTTGGACTAGAAAAAAGTTTATTTATAATCATATAATATTAAACTAAGCGATGATAGCTCAGTGGTAGTGTGTACGACTTTGCGTCAAAGGACGTGAGTTCGAATCCAACCACCTACA
This sequence comes from Actias luna, assembly GCA_039707435.1. NCBI lineage: Eukaryota > Metazoa > Arthropoda > Insecta > Lepidoptera > Saturniidae > Actias > Actias luna. Next base: position 16,020,487 of record JAZHAC010000001.1, on the reverse strand, counting down.
ATGAGCTTGAGCTTTTGGAGAAGGAAAACATCGTGAGGAAACCATAACATGGTGGTAGGGTTTTTTCTGATACCCGACTGACTAGCTAACACCCTCAAGTTGAAAATCTGCCGCCAAATACCAATGGGTGTGTTTAGACAGTTGCACTTGAGAGCCAGTTCCTTCACAGGTTTAGCTTGTCTACCATCTTGGGCCGTATCGTCACTAAAGATCAGGTGAGATTATGGCCATAACGCTAAACCTTAACTATAAAAAAACGGTGTAACACTGTTTAAGAATTAAAATAAGTCATTATTGATATTTATTTTCATGAGGGAAAATCCGTCATCTATAACTTAAGGAGGCCTTGAATATTGATAATTAATATCGATACACGATACGAACGACACGATAAACGAAACACCTGAAGTTACTTTCGGTTTTCGATTGTTGTTATTTTATACTGTATAAAAACATAAATAAATCAAACGCTAGTAAACCTTTAATAATATTTCTAGCATAATTATAAGTTAAAAGGTTATGTCTAGGTATAGTTTCAAAAGGTTATAGATAAACTAGATCTACTCGGGGCTACAGAAAGTGGCAAAGATTATAAACAGCAGTCTATAATCAAATAAGATTATTAAGATACATTACTGAAAGAGATCTTTATCGGGAGTATTTTTTAACCTTATTTTCTATTATTCTCGTAACTTGCTTGTTATATTCATTAACGTAAGAAAACTTATCCTAAAAGTGGAACAGAAATATACCACTGATATAAAATTAAACTTATGAATATCAATTGAACGATTCACGAATTAGAATAAATCACACGAACACAATAGTAGATAGACAGAAAGAGAGCCGAAACCTTTAATAATATTAATCGCCGGTAAATTATTAACTGTTATGTTACAACACTCTTTGGAGATTTCAACGCTGTGACTACGTTTACTTACTAAATGTTTCGTATGAAAATACTACTTTGAGACACTAGATAGATGAACTGTGTTTGCTTAATATATGCAATGTATTTTACATCAGCCAAAACATTATCTGCATAAGTATGAAAATAGTCAATAATAACGAGCGCGCTGAGAAATCAATTATTAATCAGCTTAAATTATTTTTTATACATTATAGGTTTTGCGTTATGACCACAATCTTACCCAATGTTCAGTGACTATAAAGCTGTAGTCGGGTGAACACGCTAAGCCAAGTTGAGTGGCTGAATTTTAAGTGCAACCGCTGGAACACAGCTTGCAGAGAATATGGCGGCAGATTATCAAGAGATTTTGAGGGTAGTAGCTAACTCGGTGGACATTGGAAAAAACTCTACCAATATTCTATGGTTTCATAACGATGTTTTCCTTCACCGAAAGCTCAGGATCATTGCAGTGATTCTACGTTCATTGGCATGGCGTCAGTACTCACTACCAATTGAGCCATTATTGCTCAAATCGAAAAATACAATAAATATTTAATAATCACGTTTAAAGTTTAAAGTTTTTACTAAAGCTACAGTTAGAAATAATAGAGCATTAAAAATCATACTTTTTATTTTTCAAGTGATACTCACAGATAGAAATGCAATTATTGTGTCAATATCTTTTTTTAAACAACCATCTTGTTATGATTTCTTTATCAAGTATATACACCAAAAAAGGGTATATATTTTCGGGTCAATCGCAAAACTGCTTTTTACTACTACTGTAATTTTAGGTAATCTCAGATGATAAAGTATTATTAAGAACCTTTCAGTAGAATCCTGGATGATGAAAACTCTCATTACTTTTAGTGTATATACTATATAAGTGAGTATACAATTTTTATGAGAAGGTAACAAAAGCCTGTATATTAATTCACATGGACGACTTTTACATTTTTAAAAGCAAACGTCTCTTTGTCGAGCCTTTTCAGGAAAAACATAGTAAGCTTTTTAAGTAAGATTCTAAGTAAGATACTTATAAACCGAAAACTATTTAAACGGTTTATATGGTTCTTTTTCCATCTAGATTTTCTTGTATGTTTTGTTGCATTAGTATATGAGGATAATCGAAATTAAAACTGCTAAGTAATTTTCAACAGAACGGGGCAACGTTAGTGCTAATAGAATGTTTAAGCAGTAATCAGATTCCTAGTGAGTACATTTAGAAACCGTTTTAAAATACCAATTTTGGTTACATGATGGTAGGGCTTTTTCTAATACCGGCCTGGTTAGCTGCCACAATCAAGTTGAAAATTTGCTGCCAATTACGTATAGGTGTATTCCGGCAATTGCAATTGACAGCCAGTAGCTATACTAGGCATAGCGTGTAACTTGGGTCGTATTGTCACTTAACATCAGGTTAGATTGTGGCCATAAGGTAAAACATTTTTTTTTTTCAAATATTGTAAAAAGTAAGGATTCATATATACATATATATACGGGAAGTTATTTTTTGCACTCAAGTGTACAAATGTGGCAGTTCGTCCTCGTAACCGTCGTAACAGTAGTTTGCAAGCAACTAGGGAATAGCTTCACGACGACTGCGGTTTCATCCAGTAGTCTTTTTCAAGGCGATGCTTCTGGTTTTACGAGCGATACATACATTGTATCATACAAATCAACTGTAAATGTGGTGTGTGTCACTACGAAATAAAATGAACTATGCGTTGTAATCTTAGGTTAAATTAATAATATTTTACAAGCTTACACGAGCAGAGCTACTACTACAACTAAATACAATATAAGAATTAATAAAAGAAAAAAATAAAATATAATACTCTAGATAACGCAGCTATCTAACTATGAGGGTTTTTTTTTTACTAAACATTTTAAAACATGTCCCCCACAATATATATTCATAATTTTCCTCTTTATAGTAATAGGATGGATTCATGAAAAAAATATATTACTTAAGTAATTTACGCACTCTTCTTACCGACACATGTAATATGTGCGGTGTCCAGCTCTTTCTAGTAGTTAATAACTCGACCATAGCTCCAGCTATTTCCTTCAATGATAGCAGAAAAAACCGTGTCTATAAAAAATAAATAACTTTGCTAATTTTCATGACAACCAGTCAAGCAATGTTAGAGTTTATCGTTTTCTCACCAGTCTAGAGGAGCCTATCCGTTTTCTATGACCAATAGCGCACTTTACGTCCATTGGCAAAATTAGAAATAATTGTACCAAATTTTATCAAAATCAATCGTATCACGAGATTTTTATATACACGAAGATTGACATAAACAAAATAGTTTAGTACCTTTTCTCTCTCTTTCTATGTCAACCGCTTTCCATTTTTTTCACTTATTTAATATTGAGGTACTGTAAGTATCATGAATAAAAATAATTGAAAATAGTTTGTTCTACTTTTAAAAGAATTTCCATAAATTTTCAATTATGACTATTAGTCAAATTTCAACCACTGGGTAAGCACTTATCATTATAAATAAGTAAAGTTTGTAAGATGTGATCTTTTTTTTGTAGGAGATATCCTCTAGAAATACGAATCCGATTCTAAGAATTATTTTAATAATAAAAAGCTATTCTTAAGAACAAAGTCAGGGATGAATGAGGATGTACAAGATAAATTTTAAAGCCACCATGGCCAGCGTTTGGTGGACATTATACGAGTTTGAACCCGACGTTGAGGATGACATTTTAGAAGCCATCGTAATAAAACCATAGCATTTTGATACGGTATTTTCTAACAACCGGTTGGATATCTATCACCCTAATGTGGGGTTTACACGGGTCACTAAAGCCGCACGATTTTTACCGCGGGGTGATAATCGACCGTCTTAATGGCTATTCGGTTAGGTCGCAAGCCTCAAAGTTGGGTAGCATCCGACTTTAGCCGCGTGACGACCGGCCGCATGAGGCTGGAGACTAAAATCGACCGCATAAACGATCAGTTACAAGCGATCGCCCGACGCATGAAAAAGTGAAACGCGCACGTCATTCCACTGCTGCGATTCTATGTACAGATCATTTCAGAATAATATTCAAGATCTTCTAAACTCCATTCCATCAGTAAAGTATCCAAACTACCCAGGATCTTACTAATCCAAACTACCCAAAATTTACGTTTTCTTCTTACCTTCTGTTTCGTCTTCTCTCTTTGTTCCTTAAATGATCGAATAACTAACTATTTCAATTCCGGCTCGAACACCTATTTTGCTTAATATTTTCGTAGGAAATGACCGAGCCTTAAACGAATTTAGTCACGTGTGTAAATGGGCTAGCGATGCGGCTTGGTGGGGCAATTTGTTAAGCGACTAGCCACACAGTGAAAATTGACCCGTGTAAAACCCTCTTTCAGTTAAAAATCTATTTCTAAGCACTTATATAATACACCTGAGGGTCGCATTATGCTAAGCGTACTGCCATCTTGGTCTAAATCATCACGTGATATCAAATGAATTACGCTCAACGAATAAATGAAAAAATCTAATTACTTGCAAAAATTTATGACAAATTTAACCGTATGTTCTCGTCTGGAGATCTAATACATAGTAAGTTAAATCGTATCTAAAAATTGCTTATGGACATAAGAAACTCCTAAAGAACGTGAGATAGGCTATCAAATACATACGCTGGAATGATTAGGAGGGACGTTGCGTCGTTGGAATTATGTCTGGAAACCCCACAATTAAGCCTTTGTAGGTCTGTGAAGGCCGCCCCAATACGCACGAGAAATTTAGTGAAGTTGATGATGAAATTGTATTGTAGTATTACAAACAATTTTATGGTATTGTTCTAAACTAAATTGAAAGTCTGAGACTGAGACTGTGTATTTAATTAAATTAATTTTTTTCAATGAATTTCCGAGTATGGTAATCTGCCAATAATGGTTACTAAAATAAATTATACATACTCGAATATTTTATAGATTTGCTCTATATTAGTTTGTTTTTTAGGCATTCAAGACGCTTACAATTTTGTTTTTATGGAAAAACTAATATTAATTTTAGATGATAATTGATAATATATGTTAATATTAATGGGGTTATTTAAGTGAACAATATGTATCAATAAACTTATGATTATTAATATACAGAGGAGAAAAAAAATGTTATCTTTCAAAATTGAAATAAAAGTCCAATATCAGATATTTAGTACTTTTAAAGATGTTAAAGCAGCGCTATATTTTATATTCCTTTTACCCGTTATTGAGCTTTTATAAAATTTTGTTTGTTTAACGATGTCTTGGTTCCCATAGTGAAACTGTAAAGGTATCAGATAGTCTAAACAGTCTTAGTTACGATAGCATCTTATTTAAATATAAACTCATTTCTATGTTGAAATATTTAATGAGCTCAACGTTAAATGTATTGATTTTTCTTTTTGATTATTTATATTTTCATTTAGTAATTGGGTAACAAATATTAATATTGTAAATATTACTAAAAATTTTCTGAACTTCTTTCAAAAAGCCTAAAAATAAGAAGAAGTAAGTTTAATAAAGCGTGGTATTATAAAAAATTGCAACAAAAATACTTTGAGCCTAACAACATTTATATTGATACCTGAAAGTGATGATGAAAGTAAAAGGGTTTTTTTTTTCTTCTGCATGGCTAAGGACCTCAATATATGAGCAAAGTTTTAAAATTAATCTTAATTCTAGTTGCATTACATCTAGAAATAAAAAACAAAAGTAAATTTTTTATGTAATCCAATAAGAGATATTGCGACAATTTAATTAAGGTCGCAAACGTATTTCGATATCTTACACCTCACTAGGTAAATTATACAATTTAATTGATGCAGGAGTGGATGTGAAATTGCATTGCCTACCAACAGCTATCGGCTTTGGCTAACGTGATTGAGAATTTAGCTAAATTTTAATAAAATTCTACACATTCTACTACTGTATTCTACAATACATTACTAGGTTATTTAGCGTCTCTATAAAAATAAAAATAAAATATTACGGACTTTGAAAACACATTTAGATGAAAGGTTTATTAGATGAGTCAATCAATTCTCTGTGATGTATTTCAGAAAATTAATGATATTTATCACGCTCTTTTGAAATATATGCGGTTCGTGCGAAATAGACAGCACTTCCATTTATGTATTAAAATATGCTTTCAGTACAGGAACGTTCAGGAAGTTCAGAACAGGAACAGTTGGTTTGTTCAAGCCGTTTGCACCTTACTATTACAAAAAATAGTTTTCTTTATATATACACTACTAGATTTACGTTATCATGGATCTGATATGTGCAAATTGTATAGAACTAACCAAAATATTAGAAAATATATCATCAGTGTCATAACAGTTTCATAACTTTTCAGTGATAATATATAAAAAAAGAATTCTGCAGATATATTTTCATTAAGCGATATTAATCTTTACAAATGTTGACGCAATTTCTGTTAGTCCAGAAAATACTTTTTTTCTTTTACATGATAGTGTTTAAATAAACATTTCATCAGATGTAGAAACGTTTTTCTATTACTAATGAAGACCACCTGACGTTTAGATTTCTGTGAGGCTTGAAATTTATTAGATATATTTACACATTGTTAATGAAATCGTGCTAATAATCAACAAGAGTCTTTCGCACGAATGAATCTCAATAGTTAGCTAGTGTTATAAATTAGATGAACCTATATTAACAAATCTGAAAGCTTTTTAGAAGGTAAACTCAGAGATGTTAATGATAACCTTCATAATTAATTAAAAATGACAAATTATGTAGTAAGCAACGAGTGTTGTGCGATGAGACTCGCTAACGATCCGAGCCATGAATCGGTCACCCGGGAAATCAGCGGCCTGTGCCGGTTGTCCGGATACCGCTTGAACCATGATGCGGTTCTGTTAAAAGGTATTTGTTATTGCTATCCAAACTATTTATATCGTACAATACTTATTATGTAAATGATTATATCATGCCTTAACGGCTCGAATTATTTGAAAACATTTCTATCACCGCTGCAGTTGAACCATCTCATACATTGAGAATACTCATTTTTGCATACATAAAAAGTGCGGGTTTTTCGGCTTTACGTTACTACCTTAATTCCTTAAATACGATATTTTTAAAACAAAACGATTTTCATCGTGTAGGGTACAGTGCACAGAAAAATGTATCTCCTTTAATTTAACATTTTTATTAATTTCACTCCCTATAAAATTTCTATACCGAGAGTTTTTTTTATGAAATAACAATCGCATATAATTAAATAAAGGTAAAAAATCTTAATTTTGAACATTGTTTTCTTTGTTTGTATCACGTGACGCAAGCATGCCATTGACGCGACCTCGTTCAGGTTATACCCGCGATAAATTGAGTGTTCTATTTTTTTTAAATCAAGTATTTTATACTTTTTTTCCATATTCATTTAATTGTATTTTTTTATTATAGTACTCATTATACAAATAACTTACTTATTACTATTTTTTCAATAAATATAATTGCTATTACTATTGCTATTTCAGTTCTTATTTTAAGGGTGCTTGTGATGTCATTGACCCCCTGGGTCAGCTGCAGCAAACTCCTCATTTATTATATTAGAAAATTTATTTACGTATCTTATACTTACATGAAATAGGAAATAATAACCAGTGATACTGTAAAACGATAAAATGAGAGATATACATACATATATCTCGATATATATATGTAGCCAAACCTTTGCAAAAAAGATAATAACCTAAGAATACTACCTCACTATTTTTCTTGGTATTGATATTTATTATCTTCGAACCTAATTTGAATAAATAAAAAAAAATCAAATATGAGAATATGCATAAGCACTCATGCTTCATAACTAAACTTCATATAAAGTACTTACAAAACAAGTAGTACAACTTCGAACAAAATTATTAAACGTATTACTTTAGTTAACATAATGAATGAGAAAATTTGAGAATATACTATCATTATACTAATACTATAAATACGAAAGCGAGTTTGTTAGTCACGCTTTCTCGCATAAACCACTGAAAAGATTATGATGAATTTTGTCATAGTGATAGATGAGAACATGGAGACGGTGATAGGCAATTTTTTTGTATCGAAAACCTTATTGGAAATGGAGTAAAGTAAGACAAACTTTGTATGAAACTTTTTATTGCATCATCCGATTTGTTTGACAAAATCAATATTACCGCGAGCGAAGCCACACGTAAAATCTAGTTTCTAATAAACGTAAAGGTACTAACTACTGCTAACTAAACTACTACTAATTAAAGTACTAAACAAATTAAGAAGAATTCTGAAAAGCTATTAAAATTTATTATGTTTTTCCCTTATACCAAAGTTAATACTTTATATTTGCCTCATATTCCAATCTTACAAGTAAGTTTTATCGTGTAGTGAATTTATATTGAAATCACCTTATTACCTCTGGATAATTTTAACAGTGGCTGTACTTATTCATAAAGAACCTAACCTAAAGTTATAATGTAGAAGCAAAGGAACCATACTATTATTTTTATAAAGCAATGATCCTGGTCTTGCCTTTTTTATTTGGAAAATATACTTGAGTATATTTGAAGGGATGATAGCTCAGTGGTGATGTATACGGACAAAAAAATACGTGAGTTCGAATTCCTGCAATAAGCTTGACCTTTCGGTGAAGGGAAACATCGTTATGTAACCAAAGCATGGTGATAGGGTTTTTTCTAACACCTGCCTGGCTGGCTCAACCCCGAATCTACGTTTTTTTTTTTTAACCGGGACAGAAACTTGATATTAGCTCCCCCACTCTCCAGCCTTTGACTTAAATTAGAAAAAAAAACTGTTTACACACAGTACAGCTTTACAGTACAGTGTACAGCTTTACACAAAGTTCTTTTTTGTGGGAAAGAATCTATTGGCTCATCAAAGTCAGTCGCAAAGGCAGTTTCAAGATTCAATTGCATTAAAATCTACTAATTTTTTTTAACTGGATTTGCTAATTCTTATTTCTGAACGACATATTTAAAAAAGTGTGGCTACTTGAAAAGGTCAAATTTTCATGTAGACTCTGCGCTCCCTACCTTTTTTTCATTTTCTTTATTATTTTTGTCAAACACTAGTTTTTTATCTTTGGGAAATAGACCAGTCGTATGTAGTGCTCTTGATTCATCTTCGCAAAATTCATGGTGATACCTTTTCTTTTGGAAAATTCGTTTGTTTTTAAGGTCTGTCTCGATTTCCAATTTTTCTAATACAGGTGCAGCTTTGTTGATCCAATGTTCTATTGGCTTTTCTCTCATATCTACCAAAATCTTTTTTTAATACTTTATAGTTTTAGCATTATGATCACAATCTCATCTGATGTTAAGTGATGTGGTCCAAAATGGTGGACACACTAAGCCTACAGGTTTTTGGCGGGAGGTTTAAGATCAAGGATAATAGCTAGCCAAGGCCGTGTGTCTCATACACGGAAGGGTCTCAGATCGTCGTCGGAGGTGTTTCGATAGGAATCAAATTCGATATGTGGTATCTGGGACTCGTCTTGGATAGTCGATGGAGTTCCATTCAGCACATTAGGCAGCTGACACCCCGTCTGATGGGCGCTGCAGCCGCGCTCGCGTGGTTGTTACCCAACATAGAGGGGCCCGAGTCCGCTTGCTGGGTACTGTATTAAGAGTCGTTCGTTCCGTGGCACTTTAGGGGGCTCTCATGTGGGGTGCTAAACTAATTGCCAGACATTTCGCCGTACTGCGATGTCTACAGAAAGCGATCGTAGTCAGGGTAGCTCGGAGATACCGAACCGTTTTTAGTATCGGTCACAGGAAGTCTACGGCATAACTGGTGTTCAAGATAATTTATTAGTTTTTTTTTTTCGACTCGACATACGCTGTTATCCTTAAGGGCTTTGAGAGCTTCACCGAGAATTTTGGAGCAAGTCGTGAGTGCGCTCAGCCCTGAGCCAGCGGGCGCCAGGGTACCTGAAAGAGCGAACCTCGGCTTGGGCTGCTGACAAGAAAATAAACATGGATTGCGAATCTAACTAACCAACAGGTCTTAACATACTAAATTTAGTGATTCTAATAACGATGATAGTTTATTCGTTTTTTTTTACATACGCTGACAGCCTTAAGGGCTTTGACAGCTTAACTGAGCTTTTTGAGGTGAGTATTACGGCACTTAGCCCGGAGCTAGCGGGCGCAATGGTGCCAGAATGTCGAACCCTCAGCTTGGGCTGCTGCCGGAAAACAAACAAGGGTTCACGAGTGTAACTAACCAACAGCTCTTGACATACTAAATTTAGTGATATATGAGTTATAAAATGTAACTAATGGTTGATTGTACAAATAAGCACCGAACCGACGAAATACAATACAATAAAAGTTTTGTTCATATAACGTGCAGATAGTGTAAACAAAGACAATTTTCAATTCTAAAGAGTAATTTATCTTCTCTGTAGCTTTGGAGGTTTATTGCACATAGGTAGCGATGTTTAGCACAAGTTTTACTCCCAATAACCCGCGCAAACCCTCTAAAATAAACATAAAAATGTAGGTACCTATATGACACAACCCTCGAATGGATTTAATTCAACTCTATAGTACAATCGCACTTTTGTTTTGTAGTTATATTATTTGAGCGTGAATTATTTGTCCCTTTTCTCTCGTTTAGTAGACCCTATATTCATACCTCTTTGATACAATTTTTGTTTACTTATACGTGCACATAACAAATTATATCTTAGGCATACTTCTGATAAATTAAACGAAGTGCGCATTTGATAAGAATAATGTTTCCCCAGTTTTATTCATTAATATACTAATTATTTATGAATAAGTTGTATCATTATTATGAATTTAGATCCCATTATATCTAATATAACACATAATGAATTTTAGGATTATTGTTATTTAGGAGTATTTTCATTATGAAATGTGAAATAGACTTATAAACCCAGGGATATGGGAGCTTTAGATTTTTTCTGTTCTTTAATAAATATTACAAGAAAGAGGTTTTATTAGTTTAACGTTACATTGAAATGTTATTTGAAGTATCCTAGCATGATTACTTACGTTCCAAAATTATATTTTTAAATAGCCAAATGAAAAATAATAATAGTGGTAAAATTGCCTTACTAATGGCGCGAATGGCTGAAGCTGAATACTAAAATTTTAAAACTTTTTGGATATATTCTGTAAATTTGGCAAATTATTCTTTCACTACACTAAATACTGCTTTCTGATATTACTGATAAAGCGATAATTATAGCCTTACTTGTAGAAAGTTCTTTGCAATCTTATTTGTCTCGGCAGGTAAGTGTGTCATTCAACTATCCAGAAGACTTGACAACGGTTTGAAGAGACTGGTATGGTCAAAAGAAAACCAGATTTGGTAAGAAAACAATGCACAGAACCATGAGATGACCACTTTTTGTTGAGTCAATGCGTCAAGTTTAGACCTAAGAAGAGCATTGAAGAAGTAAAAGGAGTAGAAGCTAGCTTGTTGACGCTCAGGAGGACATTTTTTGGATGTCAAATTTCATGACCATAGTGTTGCTTGACTTCGGTTTGTTCGGAACTGTGTTTTCTGGCCTCTGGAGGACTGAATCCAAGTTATTGCTTTGTCATGAAACTTAAATTTCTTTATATGGAGAAGACCGACGCGACGCCATCGAATGCTGTAAAGATCATAAGAACGTTACAGGGAAGTGTGTTCCCAAAAATTTCATATGGCAGATGGTCCGTTATATTTTGTGCAGCAATTAATTTGACGCAGCTTATGGAGTTAGTTTTAATAGAAAATGTAACATTAAATGCAAACTGGTATAAAACGGATGTCCTAATTCCACATGCATAGCTCACAAGGTCTGCCCTTGAGGAAGATTTAATTTTTATGAACCACAATCTTTACCTTCACCGTGCTAGCGACGTGTAAGCGTACATGCAAGAAGTTAGGGTCCGTAGTTTAGATTAACCAGATCAAAGTTCTGACCTCAATCCAATTGAGTATGTCTAGGATGTATTAAAGAGATGGGTAAGATCAATACAACCTATTCCGCAAAACATCAGAGAGCTAAAAAGAATGATTGCAGAAAAGTGAGAACGAATTCCTCAAACGTTATTCAAAATATCATAGAAAGCATTCTCAGTATGATTCAAGCCTTGATTTTGACAATACGAGGTCAAACTCATTATCGGGTTTCTATTTTTGTATATTTATATATAAACAAACTAATAAAATCTTGTCTCTATAGCTAACAACTTCTTATTGCTTGTAGGTGTACATCAGTTTTAAGGAATTTATCGAAAATTAATTTAAAAAAATGCAGAAAGTCACTTCACGCATATTCATTTACATTATTATAAGTAGGTATACATACTATGTTAGACAATTAGATTCAATTTAATTAACTGAAATCGACTATAGGACTTAAATTTCATGAGCTGCACGTTTTCTGCAAAGGACTTTATATTAGAATCTACAGAGAGCTGTGCGCAAACATAATATAAAAATAATTTGAAATAAATAATAGTTTACATTTTGTACTTAGACACTATTACCAAGCACCATTATTTGGGTTAGGTTGAACAAAATTATCTGTAGACTAGCAATTATTAAGAAAAACGATAACGTGGCTTAAGCTGATTTGGGTCGGCTCTGTTCCACCCTCGCAATGGTCTCTTTCTGTGAGACAGTTATCTCGCAGAAGGAGACCGCGGAAAGGGCCCGCGAGACTGATTCCAGCGGGAACCCTCTCCGACACAGAGAGGTGGCAAGAGAGGCCGATACGTTCGTGCCCTTCTGCCATGCTCAGGCCGTTTGAAAGGGCAGCTCGCCAGGCTGCCCGGACGGGATATGGCTTAACATCAGACCGGGCTGATCGCCGGGAAGACGCGGTGATTGTATGTTCGAACCCGTGTCTCCTAACAAGGCGACAGATGGCCGTGGAGTTTTAGTGGGTATTTCCGGTGATTAGCGCTGGGTGAGACCCACGTAACCTTCCCAGTGTCCTCCGGGATGGGAGGGTGTACGTTAATGTATATCCTTACGATAAAAAAGGGACTATTCCAGTGAAGATAGAAGATAGTGGTTTAAATACCACTTTAGGGGCTTAACTCGCGTTTTATCGAAGCTCTAGCGGCTTTCAGCCGCCTCCTCTTAAACTTGGGAGGATCAGGTGCGAAGTGCCGTCTACTTTACATGTAGCTGGTTCTGAGCTATCCTCTATTAGGCCGGGTATCGGTTTAAAATTTTGGTATTTCAGTTGGGATTTCAGAGAAACACTCTGGGTTCCTCCGAAGCTGAAGATGCCCGATTTACTCCAATTAAATAATACGGTCTGATTGATATTACACTAAAGAGTAAAAGTAATGTTTCAAAAAAATTTAAAAAAGGAAAAATATTTAATTTTTATTTAAGTAATAATCAAAAATCTACGGATCAATTAAAGAACGTACAATTAAGTACGATTAAATTACATGAGAAATTATTCGCAGTTAACTTAACATTCCTGGTTAATATACATTTCTTTCTCTTAATCTCCTAAATGTTATTATTCCTTTTAAATTCAAATGCTAAAACTTTGTATTATTTATGACTTGTAATAAAGCAAACTGGATAAAAGTAACTAAAAAGTCAGTTTTAAAATCGCACGTGTAGACCGTGTTGTCTGGCCCTTCTGATTGCCAACCACGATCAAATAACTATAATTATACAAGTCAAATTCATGAATGCCTGAACATGCCGGCACTGGCATTACTCCGTCCGCGCTCTGTCGGATCAATGCCTCTCGCGTTTCGTTATTATTTGAATTAGTTACCGCTACCATCTACTACATATTACACTATATGTTGTATACATACAACATATGTGTTCATACTGCACCATGTAGATATGACCAGAAATTGCTTTTCTTCATACATTCAATTGTCCGGATTTTTCATGACTCGAATGCCTACAACAATTAGTCCAGTTAATCAAAGTTCCATTTTGCATTTGGAGAAGTCGATTTATGTTGAATTTTTCATACGTTTGAGTTAAATAACGATGACATAAAATAAAATACAAACAGTCAGTAGTAAACTTAAGCGAATATTATTAAAGATTTTATCCGATAGCATTTTCAAATATTACAACAAGTAAAGCTGCATTCTTAAGCTTATTTTTAACATAAGTACAAAAAAAACTAAATTATTATCTTGTTTTATCATATTCTACATTGAAAGCCAAAGTTTGAAATATATATATTGATATATTAAAAAATAATTTTATAAATTTTTTTTATTAAAAAATATTTATTGATATATTAGTAATTATTGTTAAGTGTAAAGTTTTTATAAAACTAAGCTCAATTTAACACGTACCGAAATATTTTTACCTCATTCAAAAAAAAAGACCCTTACAGCGAGTACTTATTTATAAAAGTAAAACAAAAAAAAACTCAAGCTTTTTTGTATTTTATTTGCATCAGAATACCTACTTCTTTCACGAGGTAAATTAAAATAAAGGATTTCCAGTTAAACAATGTGGACCGACTAATGTTCCTCCAGTGGTATAAATGCAAATCTGTTTTGTAAAGTATTCTGTTTTTTTCTTATTATTTACATTGTCTGCTGCGTCCTATTGATATTCTTACGCTTTGTTTTGCAATAAACAAAGGATATCATATTTATATCTAAATATAAATTATATCATCGTCATATCGTTATAATGCTTAATAACTTTGACAAGTGTAGATTTATTAGTAACTAGCTATGCCTACGACTTCGTTCGAGCGGAACAAAAATTATTTAATCGCACGCCATCATTCAAATTACAATAAATTTTGATAGAGTTAACCGATTTTAATAAAACAAAGACTAAATGTTACACAAGGATACGCTCTATAATTTTATCGTCTTACTTTAGCAACTGATGCGTGCACAAATAAACAGACAGACAGGCATTTCTAAAAATTATGTATATGTTTTTATTACTTATTCTTAGTCACTTGCAATAATTTTTTTTCACATAAATGTAAAAAGTACAGTAATGATAAATTCACATTTATGTTATAAGTATAGATTAAAAGTTAGAAAAGTTATTATTATCACTGTACCGGTTCATCGATCTTTTAAAAGGCTATTTTAATCTTACGACGTTCTTGATTCGACTACCGAACATTATATATCTCTAAATTACTTAATAACGTAACTATATTAAGTTTAAAGAAGGAGAATACAAAAGGAAAAGAAGCTCTTATATAACACTTTTATTATGACTTACTAATAAACTATTTTATATAATAGGCTTAAATATAAGCCTCCTTAGAATGTATCTTCAGCGGTTCTGCTCCCTCTTACTGATCAATGAAAATAGACCGATCAAATACTTTTTAACATAATTTTCTCAGAAATTATTTGATGTTCCCGTTTCATCTTAGAGAAATTTATTTTAGATGTACCTAATTCAATTAAGGGAATTGATTTCTTATTATAATAAAAATCCTAATAGAAAAGTAATATATACAGCAAATATCAAATTATTTGGTACATTTACCATACGTATATTAAATATATACGGTAAATGTTTCAATTAAGTTCTTATATTTTCCCGTTTTGTTTGGACTTTATTCTATTTATTATAGCAAATTCTCTCGACTCTGTTCGTATTTATCCCATTAACCGCACCTGATCGTAAATCCAATCTTTGTAGGTATCTACGTCGTGAAAGAAAGAGCCATACCAAATTTCAAGACTAGTAGGTTTGGTAGGTAGGTAGTTATGTAGGTATCGTGATGAGTTGTACTTGTATGTGTACAGATAGATGCATGATTTGCATTTTTATCTACGTTATTCATTTATTATTTAGCTATTCTTTACAATTTATTTTCTTTCTATTTTCCCTGGGCTACTTTATTGTAATTGATACTGGCAACTCGTACTACTTATCACTAAATTTACTCAAAACCAATTCGGTTTTAGTTTTGATTTTATTGGTGTATAATAAGGATATTTGAAGCGATGATAGCTCAGTGGTAGTGTGTAGGAACGCCGCGTCATGGGACGTGAGCTCGAATCCAACCACCTACAATAAGCTTAAGCTTTCAGTGAAGGCAAACATCGCAAGGAAACCGTAGCATGGTGGTAGGGTATTTTCTGATGCCTGCCTGGCTAGCTACCATTTTCAAGTTTAAAATCTGCCGCCAAACACCAATAGGTGTGTTCCGGCAGTAACACTTGAGACCCAGTCCCTTCAAAATTAAGGCCGGCAACGCATTTCCGATTCCCCTCTTGTTGTAGGTATCTATGGGCGGACGGTGGTGATCACTTACCATCAGTTGACACGCTTGCTCGTTTACCGGTTATTACCTAAAAAAAGGAATTGTGAGTTTTTTTAGTCTCCAAACAATAAAAAAAAAACATAATTGTATGTATTTTGTAGCCAAACAATTTACAAACCAAGATTTTCATATTTCTTTGTTTCCACGAATGTTTTTACTGAAAGGGAAATTGTTAAGAGTTAAGGCTCTTACACGGTTTTTTCTATTACATTTTATCAATACACTTTTTTATTGAGTTATAGAATTTTGAACAAAAGAACCGTTGGTTGATTAAAAACACTGAATTTATGAACAACGAATCTATGTTATAGTGGTCTTAAAGTTACATCACTTGTATATTTATGGGCGTTGCTTTTTATTTAATACGATATCATTTCCTATTATCTTATTTGTTCTATTAACATTCCAACTACTAAAGTTATCCAACAACTTAATAACTTTAGGGAAAACAATTACATTTGCTTCAGATCCCCAAACAAAGTCTGTATGAGTCATACCTTTATCGCAAATAATATAATTTTCTACCGTATTAGTGATATTAGAATACAATTTCAATACATCAGAGGTAGCTGCAAGTTTATCGTCTGTAGAACTAAAGAAAGCTAAAGGTAAAGTAACCAGCTCCAAAGGAAACTCTGAATTCATATCGTTATATCTATGAAATCTACCAGTTTTAATCAGTTGCGCATAATGTAATATTGTATCAGACGATGTACCAGCTGGAGTATGATAAAGGACACGTTCTACAAAAGTTGAGTTCCAAGTGTTGTTGTAAGTAATACCTCCTGTTAGAAAGAATAAAGGATTTCTACAATATATAATAGGTCCGTGACAGTATTTTGTTGCGATCCATTTTGGTATCGTTCTCAGAGATAAAAATTCGCCCTCACCCATCAGTTGTAATATTTGCTCTGGAGGGTTAGACGCGATTGTTGTTAGGGTTTTGAGTGGTCCTTCTGCATTGTTCATGAAAACTAACGGAGCAAGCATGACACCAATCCTTATATATTTATTATATTCCGGCAAGACGGACAACAAAACTAATAAAATTGTACAACCCATAGAATGTCCAATAAAGTTAATAGGTTCTTCAATTTTCTTAAATTTTCTAATATAATCTATAAATGCTGGTAAATCATATTGTCCCATTTCTTGCCAGGAGAACTTCCAGAATTGTATCGAATTAACCTTCCATGCTACATGACCTCGAGAATAATAATTTCCTCTTGCGTTTGCCATCCAGATGTCGTAACCTGCTTGACAAAGGAGATATGGTAAAGATTTTTCGGATCCTAATAAAATCCAATCTGCTGAACTTCCGAGTAAACCATGATGGAGTAATATAGTTCTGTTTGTTTTTGTGAGATTATGAACAGGTGCACAGGATAAAACTCTATGTAAAGTTAGAAGATAACCATCTTTTGACCGTACTACATGTGTTTCCACTTTTTTTCCATCCATAGTGGCCAATTCAGATACTGATATTACCGGTGTAGGATCAGACTTGTTGCTCCGTTGCATAGTAATATCGTCGTCATTGTAATATTTATTGTTATCTAAATTATCTACATTACTAACAACATCAATTATTATTTTACTAAATATATATTTTTTCACTTTATTTTTTATATTGTTTATTACGACACTAAAAGTGTTAGCCAATTCATTGAATGTTTTTGTGAGATATTCCATTATTGTGAAAGAATTTATCTTTCGTGAAATAGTTATTAATATGATACCCATAATTAAAAACTTCATGCCTAGGCTTTGGAACACTGTTAAAAGAAGACTAATGATATTAGTAGTATGATATGGTAAAGTGTTTATGAAGTGACTATATTAATATTGAATAGAATAGAACAATGGCAGTGTAGTCATAGTCTATAATATTATGTATTTATTATTGTAACAATGATTTTGTCTCTTCGTAATGAGTCACGAACTTGTCTGTCAAGGAGTATAATATATAAATTACTTTTACCTGATTGCATTATATATATATAGTTAAGGCTTAGCATTATGGCCATAATCTCACCTGATCTTAAGTGACGATACGGCCCAAGTTGGTACACACGCTAAACCTTTGGAGGAACTGGCTCTAGAGTGCAACTGCCGGAACACACCTATTGGTATTTGGCGGCAGATTTTCAACTTGAGGGTGGTAGCTAGCCAGGCGGGCATCAGAAAAAGCTCTACCACCATGCTATGGTTTCCTCACGATATTTTGCTTCACCGAAAGCTCAAGCTCATTGTAGGCGGTTGGATTCGAACTCACGTCTCTTGACGCAAAGTCGTACACACTACCACTGAGCTATCATCGCTTTATTACCTAGTTATTTTCATAATCATAGATTTTACTTGATGAGCATAACATCAAAATAAAAAATAAAGATTAATTAGTTAATTAATCTTCAGAGCCCAGATAATACTGATAATCTGTGAAATCCAACCAATTCATGTGACTTAATTTGTTTATAATATTAAATCAAAACATTGTTTACCTACGTTAAATGTAATACATTGGAAGATATTAATATCAATAATATACTTATTGAATTTAATAATTACCTCTAAGTAGGTTACACCAATTATTATAACATTAATAACACAGCCAGCTTAACGTTGAAGTTTCTTGCTTCTCGCTTAGTTAGGGAAAAGTTTCTTTCTTAACGACGTAAACAATTTAAATCTAATGCAAAATGCAGACCAAGTCGGCGGCTCCAACAGGCGACCGTATTTCACCCTCCTTCACCACCCCGCCACACCCTTGACTTATAAAAAATTCACCGTAATTCTGAGCCCAAGCATTCACGTAACCTTAGGTAACATACTACTCACAGAAATACGCCTAACTTCATGTCAGGTGGATTAATATCAAAATATTTTCTGTAGGTTATCTATACTGTATATAATGTTTATTAAATAAATAGTTATATTTTAACATTTGTAAATACATAGTTCACCAAATGAAATAAACATGCCACTACTATGTTATAAATAAAGGCATATACATTGTTACATTTATTAAAAATTGCATTTCATTCTTACACGCGTGTTCTACATTTTGACACAATTAGTATTTACGCTATGATACAAGTATAGTAAGCTAAGTTAGTCATTATATTCGAGACTGTATTCCATCCTAATGCAATGGTAAAAATATAACTACATAAAGCCCACGCGTTTCATACCAGATTTTTAACATACACGCGTGGATATCAATAAATAAACTTTTAATTTATTAATATTGTTAAAATGGTACCACAAAACATACAAATAGTTCGAATTGTCATTTAAGTCCCTGAAAAAAAAAAACTTTTATTCATAACAGGACTACCAAAGAGCCAATACTTTGTATACTGTATTTGAAAAATATTAAATTCGTAATAAAAGAAAAACTCATAAGGATTCAGATACATGAACTGACATCAAAGGTAGAGAGAAGCGAAATCGAGTAACAAACATTCGACTCATGCAAAATGCAGCGAGCACCCTACCTACCTCTCTCGTGTCCGGGCCGGCGTATAGCCCCCCCATTTATAAATGATTCTTGCTCAATTTCGCCGGCGTTCACCCCCTACAATATTGTTTGACTTGTAGACATATCACACTTTGGGAACACGCGGACGGTCGTTTATAACTTTCATACCTGTTACTCGCATGCTAATTCTAAGGTTTTTTTTTTGTTTTTTCTTTTCTATTTTATTTCTGTTCTTGTTGATACAGACAACAAACTTTGAACTTAGAAGTTTTCAATTTAATCATCTTACCAGCCATCGACCTAGGAGGTCTGGGCTGGGATTATTTTCCGAACGGGTGTAATTCATCGAGATTGAATATCCAGAGTTTTGAAGAATAAATTAAATAATGTTTCTCATTTTTACTAAGAAGTCGATGCATAGATAACTGTTAGATCTGAATCATAAAGTCAAAGTCGCTTACTGAGCTATAATTTAGTTTACTTAAGTAGTGGTGGATTAGCCATATATAACAAAAAATCGCAGTTCCTGTACAATAATGATCAATATAGAAGTTCTATATCCGATGCTAAACAGATATAGGCTGTAATGATGAGTTTTAGATTACGAAGCTTTAAGAAAATGTGTTCTAGTTCTAAATAAATTAATACATAGCGTAGTTACTACATGAATTGAAATTCGAAAATCATTTATTTTTTCTATGTGCCGTATGTGTCGTTATTGTAATAAAAGTTCCATCACTCGCGCTGCTGAGTTACTATTCGAAAGGGTTTTTGGCAACACTCACTGTTACTGAACTACTGAATGTGCTCCAATTCAATCATCAATAGTAGTAAGATATTATCACTGCTTTCAGTTAAGATTGTGTCACGTTTTTAGATTTATTTAAAATACTATAAGACGACATTGACTACTTACTGTTAGGTGAACTGCGTGTGAAAAATCTTTTGTACGAATGATAAATTTACACTATTCACTGAGTAAGCTTAAATAATTCATGTTTAATAAACAGACGTTGAGATATACAAGTCTCCTGTTGATATGCTTAGATTTAATTAAAACGGTACCTTTGAGAATATAATTTAATTAGCGTAAGGTTATTTTATGAGTTTACCTCTTTTTGTTTGCGAATGAATTATTTTAGTTTTTAGAGGTAAATTAATTCCACCGAACGCATATTTACAATAATGTAAAACTTCCTTTAGAAATCCGTTGATATATTTTTTCTTTATCTATACTAATATTATAAATCAGAAAATCAGAGTTTGATTGTTTGTTTGAATGCGCTAATCTTAGTCACTACTAATCGGATTTTATATGATATATTTATTATATGATATATATTTTATATGATATATAGGATTGTGTATAATAGAGTAATCATCGAGGAAAGTTTAAGGCTATATAATATTATGTTAGCACTAATAGGAGCAAATCAGTATTGACTAAACTGACAAAAACGGGAAGAAGGAATTCTTTCTGTAGGATTTCTTCGTGTGCGCTGGCTTTATTATTAATATTAAAATAATATATTGTATGAGATAAATGTTTCTCTTAAAAAGATTTAAAAATAAGTCCGCGATAGCATATATTTTGTCTGGTTTACTTATAATAACCATTTTTATGATTTACAATTTCGTTCCAAAATAACACTTCATTTGTGAAGATGTTTTATAAACATGGTATTAATCCCTATATGAATGAGTTTATTTATCATTCGGAGAATTCAATTTAGACCAACTTTTCAGTTTAGAGTATCCAATTAAATAACTTAGGAAATATCACAGAATCAAAATATCCGACCCACTAAAAAAATATATGGCTCTTTAATTTGATATCTGCCTTTGCAGGAATTTAATTACAAGCAAAAATAACAATAAACAAGAAACATAAAGTAACACACCGACACTGAAAAAATATTTGTGGATTACAAAAATAATTGTTGTTGTATGTAGGGTTCGATCCTACAACACTTGGGCACTGCGATATCCGATTGATGATTGCTTAAGCCCTAACACTAAGCGTGCAGACACAGATATTCTATACACAAAATACCGATATTAACCATATTTATGATTTTCAATTTTTTCCTATTAATCATTCTTTATTTGCCAAGGTGTTTTATCGACGTGCTATTCTAATAATATTAATATTTTCTAAATAAATTTCTTTATCATCTTGAGCATTTAATTTAATCCAAAATTTCTTTTTATACTATTCAATTTAAAAGGTCAAATTGGCACTACTTATAGTCGTTTCTGAACGTTCAATAATGAATTTTTATTGTATTGTTTGTATGGCATGGTAGTAGGGTTTTTTATAATGCACGCATGGCTAGCTACCACCCTCAAGTTGAAAATCTGCTGCCAAATACCTCTGTGTTCCGGCTGTTGCATTTGAGAGCCAGCCCCTCCACTAGCCCGAAACGTTTTTTGAACACACTAATCTTAATAACTGGAACTCAAATTTCATAATTATTTTGCAATTCATAGAGCAAATATTGAGGAAGGCTACTTAACTTATCGCTGCCACTAATAAGAGCCGATAACTCTAGAAAAAATTCGAAAATCGTCCAAAAATAGTTACAATTTAATTATATCTTACGTTGTTCATTATATTGTCCGCCACTGCACATAAGTAATTTGATTTAAAAAGAGTATCTTCGAAATATTACAGACAAAATAATATGTTACTTATTTATAAAATATACATCTATAGTAATAATGACTACTTTTTATTTTCGTAAGTACATATTTCCAGTAATTAATCACAATCTAATAGAAGCCGTTAATAGAGTCGCATCTGCATTTTTGAAATATTTAGAATTTGTAGTTTGAATATTTGTTTGTTTAAATACATTAATTTTAGGAACTACCAGTCGGGTTTAATTTTTCAAATCCGATTTTTGTATTTTCTAGCACATTTATTGAGAAAGCCTGGTCATACTAATAACATAAATGCAAAAACTCTGTCTATCAGTTCCGTTACCATTTCATACCTAATATGCGGTAGTGATTTTTATGAATTTTTGTGTAGAGGTGAAAGGGTACTTAAAGAAGGACGTGAGCAATTTTATTTAGCAAGAATTAATGTTGAAAGTATTAAATAGCGGATGAAAGTTTGTACGAGAGGCGATTAATTTGTCAGATATATATTTTATCCACGTGCACTGACTTAGTGATGATACATTTATACAATGTATAACAGAAATATTGCTTTTAGTAGATCTAAATAAAATATGCAGCAGTATATGCCTATCTGTTATAATACATAAGCCACAATGAAATATTTTGTGACAAAAAGTATTGAAAATGATAAAACGATATATGGGCATTATATTTAGGCATATCATATTAATCCTTAAGAACAAATGTTAGTTTATCATCAAGATAACTTTATGAAGACAAACATCGCCTCTAACAACATGTTATATGAACGCATGGGGTAGGAAATAATAGCAAAAAAATAACACTCGACTCGGGTTATTTTTTAGAGTAGGTTGTTAAGTAAATTGATGATGTATAATCTGATGATCAAGTAACATTGACTTAAGATAGAGGAGTAGGCTGCTCAAAGTAAATTAAAGTAATTCTATGCAGATGAAGTCGTGCGTACCAGATTGTATATTTCTTAAATGCTCAACTGGCCATTATGAAATTTTGAATACACATTGCCATTCATACAGAAAATGACACCGGTCACTTTTTATTAAGAAGTGAAATACTTAAATGATTTAAAGTTCTACGCGAAGTTAATATTATAAATTCAACTTAAAAAGAATAACAAAAAATAAATAAATTATTATGTTAAATTTGTATTTTATGTATATTAAGAAGTAAAATCGAAATCATTACAGGAGTATTATTTTTCTGTGGATTTAAACAATTGAGGTGGTAAACAAGCGACCGAGTTGTATGTTTGTAAGTGGTTATGCTGTATATAGACGTTTGTAACAACATACGTATCACATGATAAATAATAAGGTACTTTATGACACCTTTTCGATCGTTGCCTCCCGGGCCGACTGC
Organism: Actias luna; assembly: GCA_039707435.1. Taxonomy (NCBI): domain Eukaryota; kingdom Metazoa; phylum Arthropoda; class Insecta; order Lepidoptera; family Saturniidae; genus Actias; species Actias luna. Next base: position 15,996,780 of record JAZHAC010000001.1, on the reverse strand, counting down.
TTTCCCCACTCAGCCCCAAATCTCGGTGGAGTTGTGCAAGCCCGTAAGTCTAACAGCATATGTCCAATCGAAAAATAAAACAGACATATCACTAGCATGTTGTCGACCTCCTATCCAAGGAAGCTGGAGAACTCGTATATGATTATTTGCCTGGGATCTTTGATATGGAAATAGTATTTCAGTAATTAGGCTGCTTTAAGCAGAAAACAAACTCTACAGTCATTTCTCTGTGCTCTACCTCTCAGTGTGTCTTTTAATATGTTCCCGTGTTTTCATTTTTTATCAAATATTTATTTTTTACCTAACATATTCATTATAATTTTATTTAATACTTTAAAGTAACAAAACAATGCAGAAGACGTTTTGTTACAATAATTAGACAATCACAGATTTCACCTATACAATTACGCTGTGACTCAATTTTTTTTGCAAGCTAGCCGCTGCTAAGTTTATAAACATTATTAGTTTACGAATTACAGTTATTATACAAGTGAACTTAAATATTAAATAATAAAGAATTTGTATATTTCTCAATTAATAGTTTTTAACTGCAAGACGCATCTCTGAAACTTTGATTGGAACTAGAATGAAACCTCGAGTGATCTTTGATTAAACTTTGCAGCTTTGTTCCTTTCATAATTACCAGAGCTTGGACTCATTTACGACTTCGTGAATATAAATTCGAATACACATTGTTTATATTTATTGCTTCAAAATTTATCTATTATACTCAAAATAGCTACACAATGTATAAATTAATAATCTAGTGTAATGTTTGAAACATTTCAAACAGAATATTTATTTTTCAATCTAAGTTTCATATATTAAAAAAATCGACAGACGCATTTTATATATTCTGAAAGTCCACCTGGAAATGAAAATCGTTTTGTTATCACAAAAAAATATATATTGGCATCGGCAATGTTTGTTCCTTTGGCAATGTTATTCGAAATTGCATTCTTTGATGTCATATTACATCGAGTTATTCAGTGATAGGAAATATAAAAAGCGGTATTACGTTTTTGTAGGATTTATATTATTTTTTTTTTGTTAGTTGTAAACTTTCTACAAAATACTTTTACATATCTGTCACATACCGTTTAACACAAAGAATTATGAAACGGATCCTGACAGCTTTGTCACTATGGTTTAAATTCTGCAAGAGGCTTTAACTTGATTTAAAAATATATATATTACTCCGAATTGAAAAATAAAATAGTCGTCCCAGAGTAAATACTCATACGTTTATCATGTCTTATTTATAAAACTATATTAATAAACTTATATATTAAGAAGAAAAAGTATCAGAACAAGAACGATTATGAAATATCTTGTGTCTTGTAAATAATAAATATAATATAATAAATATAAAGAGTCAGTAATTTCAGTATCAATTTATTGCATCCTACAGTTGCAGTCTTCTTCGACGTTGACAACTTAATTTCCGCCGAGTGTCTTTTGAGGTTGCTGAACAGCCCGATAAAGTAGTAAAAGTCTCCTAGGGCAACAACGTTTATCAATTCAGAAAGAGTCAAAAACGTAATAAATACGTCGATTTTGTAGAACATTTATTAATAGTTTGTAGCATTTATATTATGGCCACATTCTCACCTGATGCGAGATGGTTGACACGGTAAACCTATTATAGGAACTGGCTCTCAAGTGCAAGGGCGGAACTCATCTACTATAGCTATTTGGCGGCAGTTTCTCAACTCGGTGGTAGCTAGCCCGGTAGTTATTAGGAAAAGTCCTACTAGCATGGATCATTAACATCAAGGGATCTGTAATCTTAAAATCACAGCTGGGGCAGTATTGAAACAGATATTTAAAAATTTACAAACATATATTAAAGGCATTAAGATGTTTTTTATGATACCTGCATTCGGGGAAAATTTGTGTCAAGTAGAAAGAACTCTAGATAATGTAGGTAAAACAATCACAATACGCGAACTTTTCCTAGACAATGTTCTCGATATTTTCTTTTACTGAAATGTTACACTGAGTATGACTTCTTCTAATAAAATTATTGATAAATGTACAATGTCCAAGCATTCTTTCGAAGATATTCAAATACAAAACTCTATAGGTTATGAATTTTGGATTAGAACTTCAAAGCATTGAAGTGAACAGAAAAGTACTATTTTGATTTAGTTTTTCTTTTATTTGTGACAGAGTGTATCCCTAAGTCATGACTATGAGGGACGCATTCGAGCAATATTCGTAATTGGATCGGCTCGGTCGTCTAAATTAGTTAGTAAAATATTCATAACATTATTAAAGGTGTAGGCGCTTTATTTACAATGCTTTATTACTGTTTTTATTATTTATTAATAATTTAACAAAGAATTATAAATGAGATGAAGATTAAAAACTTTTATATTACTTGCAGTGTCAAAGTATTTGATTAGAGGATTGTGTGCCTATATTTTTTTTTATGGATTTACCTTTATTATTGAACTAGTGTATTGCAATAACACATTCATTTAAGTAATTATAACAATTTGGTAGCTTAAACTATAGGCTATAATTATCAGTTTGAACTTAGGTTTCTATTAGGAAATCCTACAAATAAAAATCCGGTCACTATATTTATTTTTATGCAAGTGATAAATACGTAAATAATTCAAATCGATATATAGTTTCAGATGTATATTCGCAGTGTACTTTGTGATGTAATAGATAGGGGGCCACTATATCCTTATTTTGAGTTTATTTACAATATTTTTATAATCAATAAAACTTGTTAATTTTTTTAATATAAAATTAAATATTAAGTGTTCTGTAATTAATTTAGATTTTATTTAAAAACGAATTTATTAATGCAAAATGTTCTAATGCAGACTCAATAATAATCTTAGTATATAACTAAATATTTTATTGTGCAATAGAAACACATTTCAAATTCCTATGTTGTATGAATTTGAATATAATAAATACTCCCAAAGATATTGCAACCACAACCCTGATTAGAGGGAGCAGGGAATGTGAACGATCTAGCTTAATTTAGTACACGAGTAAGTGGCAAGCATTTGACTTCACGACTGGAATCATTTTGGATTTCGTACAAACATAGCATACATATTTTTAATACATAGTACTATAATAGATGACAAAAATCAATCCAAATTACCGCCGAATCGTTTACTCGTAACTGTAACTTATAAACTACCTATACCTATTTTTTGTCATAAAATTTGACATATATATCCATTTCAGAATGTAGACAGACATCCACAAAATTGATTCTTACACGCGGTTATCTTTTTTTCATCAACCTCGTATACAAATCTCATCTACCTGATTGTATAGATTTACATAAATTTAATATTCGGTTGTCGTAGAAAGATTTAGATATAATTTGTACCTAAATAATGTTCTAATTTCGGTTTTATAATTATTACAGAAGCATTGCTTTGAAGTCATAGTCTCGAAGTAAAAAAAAGGGTGCACAAGAATGAATAAAGAGTAGTAAATTGAACAGTATGTTCCTATCCATAGGTTTTGATGGTATCTCGTCAGCATGGAACATTATAACTGCTTCCCATAGTATATATGTATATATAACACGATATAAGGTTTTTATATACACAATTTAAATTTAATAACGTGAAGCTACGTATCATAACATTCCAAACAATCATTTAAAGACTAGCAAGATTGCTTTGAAATTGTATAACTCCTGTAGTTAAATATTTAATTAAACTTAAATGGTATGCGTCAGTCAGTATGCAAGACATCTGAATGTTTAGATGTATATTGCCATTATCAAAACTGTTTTCATACCTGAACCATTCACTAACGTACTGTGGTTTTAACTACATAAAAAACAACGCATTGTTTCTAATATTAATAAATGCGAAAGTGAGTTTGTTTGTTTGTTATGCATTCACGTCTAACCCGCTGAATCGATTATGATGAATTTTAGTATAGAGATAGATGGGACCTTGGACACCGTATTAGGCTGCTTTCTCTCGCTAAAAAATATTTCATGTAGGGTTACGAGAGGGATAAGCTTTGTATGATACTCTTTATTGTGTCTTTCGTTTTGTTTGACAAAATCAATGTTAACGCGAGCGAAACCGCGTGTGAAAGCTAGTACTAGAAATATTTTTTCCATTTAATGCTAACATATATATTTCGATTTTTTTTACTCGTGTGTTCTAAAGTCACAGGTAAAAGCTAATTAAACATAAAATCAATTTTAGGTAGGCACAGTAAAATTTTAATTTAATTTGTTACTTGTAAAGTTTCCTTCAACAATAAAGATTTTGTGCGATCAAATATAAAAACCGTAAAGATCTTATGTACCGTGGATATATATGAGATTGTAGTATCTGCAGACATAAACCGGAGTATTAATGTTCTATAAGCCAGTAAGAAAAAAAACCGTATAAAATAGAATTAAAATATTGCGTGATTATCTTAGCGACAACCATGAACTTAAGTCTCTAAAGGGCGCAGCTCTTTTGAATGATTTAATTTAATTAAATTTTGAAATATGTATACAGTGTTTAATGAAACTTTCGCTTAAATTACAGAACTGCAGGCTACAGCGCTATTTAAAACGAGAGTAAAACCCAGCAAGAAGAAGTTTACAATTGCACTTAAAACTTTCTGTTGCTGGAATCTATTTCAGGATTCAGTGACATTTCTTATATAATATTACAACGTTCGACGAGTACACTTTCGGAATTTTGTACGTTCTTCAGATTACTACACAGGTTTAAAAAATACTTATTAAGTTTTAGCTGTATTCTGGAAATAATAATATAGTTGTATAAAACCAACACAATCAACTGATATCGAAACACTATTTTTTTAACGATAAATATAAAACTATACTAGCTGATGTACCCGTGTTCGTTTCGGTAATCAGTAGTATTTCGTTAATACCTATATGTATACATCTTGTTCGACCTTAACATCACTTTACTACTAACAATTATACAAGTAACTTAGAGTTTGGGAGAAATTTCAAACAAAGTAGGTATTGGTAGAATGCGCTGTATTTTCCATCTAGTAATCCGCAGTCACTTTAGCCGAAGCATTTAAAAAAATCTCCATTGATAAAAAGTCTAATATCACGTGGATAGATTGTTTTCCTAATTTAAAGCTTTCAAATAATGCTTCAATAAAACGGTGGGCTTCTTGTTAGAACTGTCACTAAAGATTTTGTGGCAACTTAAAATTAATTCTTCTAGTTATTATTTATGCACATCACAAACACCAAAATATATCATTAAAATTGTACAAAATATTGCTGACCACACAGCATAAATTTATAAATTAGAGTAATACAAACCACACTGCTGATCAATACCCTGCCAAAGCCAAACATATAAAGGTAATATGCGAGTATAAGATCACGTAAAACTAGTTTGTAAATTATACTACAGTACCTGGATGACCAAGCCTAGGTTGGTATTATTTTTTAAATTGCGTATTATTAGTAATACATTTAGTTACTTACCACGTACTGAGTAATCCACTTTTTACTATTTTCCATACGTATGCACTGATTATTAAAATAAAAACACCAATGTCATTAATAATTTTCACTATTAGAAATAATTTGCTTGAATAATTGGGTTTTCACAAAAAAAATAATTATTGGAAGTGGGTTATAAAGAGGGATAAACTTTGTATGAAAATTGTATTGCATCATCAAAATCAATACTAACGCGGGCGAAGCCACGTATATATTCTAGTCTACTATAAAACGGAAACGTTTGTGTGTTTCCTTGTTTGAACACACTGTGCAAAGGAACAATGGAATAAAAAAATAATTGTATTTGATGTATATTTAATTTGACATCACGCTGCCGCTAATAGGAGCAATGCTTTGTTGAAAAAAGTTACAAAAAAGGGCAAAAAAATTGGAAAAATCATATACAATAACAATTAGTGCGTATATTATCTTTATATTCAACATAATACAACAAAATATCTACAGTGTCCTTTATTGTTTGCCAATGAATTATATTATATATCACAATTTCCTATAATTTATAATATGGAAGAAAATGAAGTCACAAGTTAGAGGATCCATGACCTACAAGTCACCACATAAACGTCGTTTTCCATATATTATTTAACTAAGTTCGTAGATAATGATCCCAAGGAAGTTGGTATATATACAAGTTGTTGCGAAGGCCATATCAAAATTAATTGTTGCAGATGGTCATGGCTAAGAATGTAGCCATAGTTCAATTTTCTGTGGCGTAAATACCATATTTGGGTTTAGATTCAGTGCACTTCATCATTGAGAGTCGAAAATCCAAGAATGTTTTTATGTTCGCAAGGCACTATAATTCGAAAAGGCTAGAAGAATTCGAGTAACTACGAAGTCGTTAGCACTGATTATACATTCTTTACAGTTTATTGTTGAAGATTACTAGATCTTTGAATTAATAAGACGTGATTACTTTGTTGTTGATTTGAGATCACCATTTTTTTATGTCCATCTCATAATTAATATTTTATTAGTTACTTGCTTAATTATTAAATAATGTTACGTTTTTATAAGAATCTTGCAAAATGTTGAATATAATACTATTTTTTTATTGTAATGGCAAACCTTTTTATCTTTTTATAATATTACAGGGGTAAAATAAATAAAAAAACAACTTATTGCTGGCTCGTTCGGACGTTAGCTTTTTCGCTACCGCAGGATCATACATTCCCCGTGTGATGCGTTTCGATACTGGCGCGAACGACCGAGCTCTAGCGTATTCACTTATACTTGTATGTTATAATGTAACTTCATATTTTATGTAGCTTACATTCGTCAACAAACAACAAAATTACAATATATGCAGTGCGTATTCGCCGCACCGGCTCGAACCGGATCGCACAATAGGATTACAGCTAATTACATTACGATATTTTCGGATTTTCTTTAAGATATTTTTCTTTATTTTATACCCCTATAAATTATAGCGGACAGCTACTTTAATACAATAAATAATTTCAAAACTGCGTACCGACAATAATTATGTTTATTTTTCTACCAAAATCGTTATAACAAAGTAGCAAAAAGTTTGGCCAAAAAACCTAGCTTGAATAACTAAGATATTGAGGTTATTCTTGTTTCTTTAAAGTACTGACCATACAGATACGCCTTATTTACAAACTGCTTTTTTATACTTTATAGGTTTAACATTACGGCCATAATGTCACCTGATCTTAAGTGACGATACGCCAAAGATGGTGGACACACTAAACCTGTGGAGGGGCTGGCTCTGAAGTGCAACTGCTGGAACACACCTATTGGTATTTGGCGGCAAATTTTCAACTTGAGACTGGTAGCTAGCCAGGCGGGCATTATAAAAAGCCATACCACCATGCTATGGGTTTCTCACAATGTTTTCCTTCGCTGAAAGTTCAAGCTCATTATAGGTGGATTCGAACTCACGTCTTGACGCGGCGTCCGTACAAACTACCACTGAGCTATCATCGATTCACGCTTTTTTACGCGGTTTTCTTACACATTCATATTCATGTTTATTCCTGCGTCTACGTACCACTTAGCGTTCACAATGCTCATGCTCACGACCGCAGTCTTTTCTGTTCCACTTGCTTTCCGGCATTAGAATCATTAATTCAGGTAGAATAGAATAAGGTACACCCTTGCAGATGGATCGTTGTGAGCTTGGTGTGATTGATAATAATGATTTCATTAGTGATGTTCTCCCGGGAATAAAACTACCGTGGTTTTCATTTGACACGGTTGAAGACATGTTTTGCGCGTTGTGAAGGATAATTGGCCTATATATCTAAAAATATACGTTTTTTATGTATGTGTGTATGTTTCCCATGAACTCCAATTATGGCTGGATCGATTTTGATGAAATTTTACGGTAACCTTCAGATTATCGTATCAACCGACGATCATATATAAAGTACATATATAAAGATTGGTTGCGATCGGATCAATAGAACTTTTATGGTTTTTATCATCAGTCCATAAACAATTAAACCAATAATAAATTTGCATTGTAATATACCTAATGAAATTAAATTTTTTTTTTAAATGTCGTTCCTTTTCAGGAAAGACGTCGTAAGTAGCAACACTCTTAAAAATGTTTTTTTTTAGTGTAACCTCCTAAAAATTAACTTTATAAATAAGAAACACTATGTTAATAGACACCAATTATGAACAACTAGTCTTTACTTTAATATAGATATCATACATACTTTTCAATTCGGAATGGAAAACTCTTTACTGTTAAAAGTGCAATTGTCACTGACGATGTTTTTCCTGAAAATGCTCGATATTAAATAACAACTAATAGTGCAAAGAAGTTGGTTTTCAACTTGATAAGCACTCTACGAAGAGACATTGGGAACTTTAACGAGGATTACACTAGGTAGAAGTTCTCAAATTATTAAAACTGTGGTCATTCTATGTGCATTTCTAAATGCATAAAATTATAAGTCAATGGTGCAAATAAAAAAAAAAATCAATCTATTTCAATGAGTTCTGGTATGTGATATTTTCTGTGTTTATCTAATTCTAAAATAAAAAAGTCCCTAAAGAATATTGACCGTACCCAAGCGTATCTTACAGTTTTGTGAGAGTTATTAAGAGTCACCTTATGTTTGATGTTCTGATTTTTATATTAAAATATTTTAGTAATTGATTCAAGTTAACTGTAAGTACAAAGTATTTTTTACAGTTCGCTTATTAATTAAGTGAGCTTTTACTATTTTCTATCGTTTCCATTAAATAAATGGGAACACCACAAGATGTTTTCTACTAAGATGCTTTCTACGAATCCGACACTCGATATTGAAAGTTGTACTTCAATTGGTACAGTGTTAAGTTTCAGAGTTAAGCTTCTTCTATCGCTTTAGGGTGTGTGAAACAGCAGTCAAGTTAAATTAATTGTACTAGAACAGAATATATTATTCCCTAAGCAACTAGTTAAAACTTATTAATAGTTGTGTTGACCGCGATACAAAATGTCACATTTGTCAACTTTTCTGATACTAAGTTGTTAAATGGCGAAGAACTAAAAATTTTAACGAGATGTAAGAAATCAAATCTGGCCAAGTATGAGTAAGTATGAATGTAAGGATTTGAGTTTTATTCGTTTATTTATCATTACAAATTATTATTATTTTAGTATAAGACAGTAAATATATTATATAGAATTAAATATTAATAGAATATGCACTTTTTACATGTGTATTTGATACGAACGTACTTAGAAGTTTTTTTTTGTTGCTTTAATGAAATAAGTTAATTAACGCAAAATATAATTGTTTTCAAAATATAAATTGATATCGATGGTGTCAGTGCTATATAATATATTTATACATTAGAAAACTCAAAGAGTATAGTAATCAAAACTATTGGCCTTTATAAAAATGGTTTAAAGTGTCACCGTGTTGTCATAGAAACCAGTTTTGTGCACGTATTGCATTGTATAATTTTAAAACTTTTCAAGAATACGTTCTAAATTCATCATTGATTATGCCGTTTAAAAGAATTATGAAAAGCCAACCCTCAGATCCTCTACCTGCTAAAGGACTATTATATCAAGACTGGACAAGTTTGACTACTTGCCAACGGGAATGTACTAGAAGGTTAGGTATGACCGTTCAAATAGAACAAGAAGCGTATTTAACTGAACATCCAGAGGTAACTACAAATTTGCTATAATGTATTTTATACATCTAATCTGCACTAAATTTACTCAAATTGTCAACAATTACCACTTCGACATTTTCTCTATTTAGTTCCTTGTACAATTGCTCGAAGATACTCTACATGCACAATATTATCCAACTGTATCATGTTATTGAAATATTAACATAAATAATTAAAACAATAGGAAGCGTTACCAATCGGTCACCCCATACTTTGTACTATGTAAGACCAGTAACAGTTTTTTAAGTATTTCTGTTTGGTTTTACAAAATGTCTCAAAGCACATTACCGATTTGCAATTCAGGTACCATGTCAAGAGGGTTTTGATTTCAAAGTCTATATTATAGGGTGGATCAATATGTGAACGACGATGATGTCTGGAATTTTATATGCTCTAGTTATTTAACTTTGCTTTGCAGTTTTATTATGGTAAATTTTCCGCTTTTTTTGTAATAAATATATATTCATATAGTATTATATTATTTCAAAGACACAAATGATAACTGTTTCAAATCAATTCGTATTCTCTTCCTTGCACAGATAATAACATGTATTTACGACTCCGTTAACTACTAAACCAATTTGTGTGCCTCTTTTTAATACCTTACAGGTGTAGTGGGTTAAAGCGATGATAGCTTAGTGGTAGTGCCTAGGAACGCCGCGTTATGGTATGCGATTTCGAATCCAACCACCTACAATGAGCTTGAGCTTTCGGTGAAGGAAAACATCGTGAGGCAACCATAGCATGGTGGTAGGGCTGTTTCTGATGCCCGCCTGACTAGCTACCACCCTCAAGTTGAAAATCTGCCGCCAAATACCAATAAGTGTGTTCCGGCAGTAGCACTTTCTCAGTAATGGTCCCTCCAATAAAGGCCAGCAACGCACCTGCGGTTCCCCAGGTATTGTGGGTGTCCATAGACGGCGGTGATTACTTACTATCAGATGACACGCTTGCTCGTTTCCCGCGATTACATTTAAAAAATCTAGCCAGGATTTATATACGTCTTGTTACGTTGCAAATATAGAATTTAATAGAAATATAAAACAAATTAATAGGGTAGGAGATAAATACAACAAAAAACACGAAACCTTTACATTTAGTTTTCTTATAATCTATTTATAAGAAAAATAAAACCAAGTTATAAAACGGATTATAGACTGGATAATGACTATGGATACAAGAATTCATCGTTAACAATTAAAAAAATTAAGAAATAGTTTTTCCAGGAAACGATATTTATTGGTAATCCTAATAATTATGCCCGCGTTGTAAATAAAGTTATATGAAAATAAAAATGGTATAAAGTGAATGATAAAGATCTGATTGAAACTATACGTTTTCTGTGCTCTGTTTATCACGTCAGTTTATATCGTTTGATAACAATTATAACACTACTATAGTTATCGATTATACAGTACTTATCAAAGAAAAACATAATACATTTATGATGACCGCTTGCTCGCATATAGAGCGAAGATTTTGATTAATAGAATAAAATAATAATTTGTGTAAGTTCTCATAATGCATTTGCGTCGATGGACATGAGTTCGAATCACTACAGTGAGCTTGAGCTTTCGGTTAAGAAAACATCGTGAGGAAACCAAAGCATAATGTTAGGGTTTATTCTAATGCCAGGCTGGCTAGCTACCACCCTCAAGATAAATATCTGCTATCAAATATCTGTAGGTATGTTCCGGCAGTTGCACTTAAGCCAGTCCCTCCACAGGTTTAGCGTGTTGAACAGCTTGGTCCACATCGTCATACGTCACGTCACGTCATATCAAGTGAGATAGTAGCTATAACGCTAAACTATAAAAAAAATGTTAGGTTCCAGTTTTGTGTATCATTCTTTTCGTAGGTTTTAGGTCGGAATCTGTTTCTTACACAATGTCATTTAGTTTGCATTGGATTAGATTAAACTACAATTCGTTATATGCTAGTGTATGTATAATATTCTCTCCATAGATTTATATTTTATTTGCTTAGGTAAAAGCTATGCTCGAAATATATATATGTAAAATGACGCAAAGTGCAAAAAAGAAAGATCTATTGAAGAAAACTGCCGAACATTTCACCAGACCAGCTAAAGAGCTCGAAGAAGAAATCGAGGAACGATTGCGAATGCAAAATAAGGTACTAAACATAAGTCAACTGTAATAGATATGACTAATTTTTACCAAAAAAATATGCGCATTGTGCAATATATCTATACTCTACTAATTATTCTTCAATTACTATCTAGACAGGCAAAGCTCTGATGAGCAATTAATTTAATGATTGTTGATTTCTTTTATTCATAAAATAAACAGCTATAGGATATATCTCTTGTTATTCTTCTGCTAACTTTTATAAAGTTTTAACTGCAAGGTATGGGGCACAAGTTGTCCCAAAAGTTAACGTCAATAACTTGCAGTGTTTTATCGGTTCATCCTTATGGCTTCTCCATAAAATCCTCTGAGAGTTTGTATGCTCTTCAGTTAATCGAACCAGACGAAACTTTTGAATTAAATCTGCTATTATACAAATTTTGTGTATACGCCATCTCATCAACAGATGTCGCAGTTCTTGCTGTAACTTGGATCCAACAAAAAAATTGTCGTTGAGTAAATGTGATTACTAACTTTGCAAGAAGCATCGAATATGACTCGAACATTTGTTGTTTGCTTGTCTTCACGAACAACAGCATGGTGTGATATACTGCTTTAGGGCTGCTATGTCTCCTTGGTCTCCACAATTGTCATGTAATTAAGTGTAACATATTTTTCTATAATCTTTCTATATTCTGTATGTAATTAGTTAAATCTTGTCATAGCAATTTCTAGCGTAATTCCATATTGACAATCTCAATCTTCTGTAGAGAAGGGTAACTTTATTATAAATCTACCATCTTTATTTTCGTGACGTGGTTGATTAATATAATCCTTCACATCTTATTTCGTCTTTACTTAGTTTCTTCTGTATGCTGTTTGTTTCATTCTCAAATTCCCAATATCTCTTCAGTATTTCATCTTCTTGTCTAATGTGTACATGCATACTCGAAATGATTGCTTTTTTTGATGTTTGTTTCGGTACCTTTCCTGATATTATTTAACCAAGAATATTACCGTGAGGATGTTTAATAAATTCATTGACTAGGATTTCGCTATATACTTCAACTCCGAGCAGAAGGTCTATTTTAGCTGAAGTTGTGAAATGTGGATCTGCCAGAGACTTTGTTTCTAGTTCTGCCCACTGCGGAGAATAAAGGTTGCAAGTTGGAAGCATTGACGTAAGTGAACTTAAAACGTATGCATTAACTTGGAGTGAATGATAAGGGGCATGGCGTGATTATATCTGTAACGATACTTGATAATTGATCCTAGTTTGACCATATCCTAGCCCTGACACCCAACCATTATTAGGTGACCGTTTGAGTCCAAGTAATTATACAGTAGCTTCTGTCACAAACGAACCCTTATCTAATAACGCCTTAATTACATAATTTAAACCGTTATGTGAGGTTTAACAACAACTGCCGTGGCTAATAAAATATTGTAGCTTTGAATATCACCTCTAGGAAAGTTCGCTACATGTGTGCTGCTGCTGCTGTGTGTCATCACTTGTACGTGTCATCTCTTGATTCGGTAGATTGTTTTCGTTCTCCCTTATACAAATGGTGTGTATTAGAACTGACTTGACTTAACTGAATTAACTGATTTTTGACTGAACTGCTTACAATTGAAGAAATAGTGGAAACCGTTACACAATGTACAAAACACATCCATAGCTTTCATTCGATTGGCACTTCTTGTACGCCAGAAAGGAAGGATTTAGGTTTAAGCACTGCTAATTTGATAGCCTGGTAATTGGTCTTATTATATTTGACACTTTCGATCATCTCCATTGTTCTAAATCTTGACTCTAAAAATTCGGTAAGCTGTGTCCAAGTAGGCAACTCATCAGACCTCATACCTAAGTGACATTCCCATTGTTGACGAGATTCTTGTGTCAATTTTGCAACTACAAAATGAACGATGGTAACATCCCAAGAGTCATAACTCACTCCAATGTTATCCAGTGATTTTCAACAAGAAGCAGCAACATCTAATAACTGTTTATTGGCATAGACTGATTCATTATAAATCTGACCTTGGGCAAATAATGTCTGTAGGATGAAATTACAATGATATCTTTTGTTGTTATATTGCTTAATTTATCGATTCCATGATAAAATTCGCATCCGTTGTAGAGAAATTTCTTATTAATGTTTCTGGTTCGCCAGACAAACAACTTTTCAAATAGGTGTTAATGCTTTATTATTTGTTATTAAAGAAACAAACATATATTAAATGTTTGCCACTCATTGTATTTTCTCGAATATGAAGGTAGTTGAATTGCAGTTGGTTTTACTACGCAACACAGGCTCATATATGACGGTGATGTAATCTCTAGAGTTTCAACTGCTGTACTTTTTAGTTTCTGTAAATTCTCTTTAATTAAACTCTTATAAAAAATATATTTTTCCTCAAATACTTTGTATAAATCAGTAGTCAAATACGCTTGTGTTTCCCTATCCTTTTGATGAACTTGAGAGATTATCATTGTTTCTCCTTTTTTGAAATCAGCTCAATATTCTTCCAACTTTTCTAGTTTTGTTTCTATATACTGTACTTTTATTATCTCCTTTAGTAATTTATTTCGGTTTAACCTAACTTCTCAATTAAATCACTTTGCATAAGATATAATTGCTCAAGATAATCCATCTTAAAGGATATTGTAAAGCGATATTATATTTTAATTTATAAGACTTTTTATGCAATGACAATTTACAAGTCTTCTGTCTCTTTTCATTTTACTTACGGTTCCTCGTTTTGTGCGTTTTACATTTATATTTGACTGTTCATTTTATTATTTTCTCTTTATTTTCAAAGATTATTCCTGGGTTTCGACACCAAAAAGGTTTATTTTTTTTATTCATAACATACACATATAAAAGTACAAACGTCAAGAACAACAACTAAACAGACACTGAATGAAAATTACAAAAAGTATTGCCAATGTTTAATCACCAAACTGCATGGATAAATATGACAATGATAATGATATGAAATTAGTAAAGTATTACAATAATAGGTTCGAATATTTCATTATATTTAATAGTAGTAATCCGTAGTGACCAATAATATATTTTGTCAACTCATCAGCAATAAAAATGTAACTAGAGCGGTCTATTCCACGCCGATTAAAAAACGCGAGCGTTTCAAGATTTTAATATTTTTCAGTCGGACAAGTGCTCATTCAATTACAAAGACGTTGATTTGGAAAGTGATATCAGAAGGATCGTATTGAGTCATTATCCACCAGAGCCATGGCGCGTTCCATCGACTATAGCGAGCACGCCAAACACTTTATCGTCTTCTTTTATATCCATAATTACATCGGAGACTACACTACCTACACCAGGTTTATGTCTTTTATCTTATTAATTACTTCTTAAATGCGTTGGCAGTTCTTTTGATTTTATATAATTGTTCTCTCGTTAACATTTTTCTACAATCAGAGGCTTTTGTTTACGTAAATAATTTTGCTAATAACAACTATTATATTTTACGCCTTAACGGAGTATTCATCATATTAATCGGAGATAGGATGAAGTAGTGCTAGTGGTTGTTTATCTTAACTACTATTGTTACATATAAATACATTAATACATTAAAATATACCACATGTAAGTTGTATATTTAATAGACAATAAATATTGACTAGTTTGTGTATAACAATTTCAGATGACAATATTTATAGGAATATACTCTTTATAGACTGACTTTTCTGTAATCGGGCTATAGATTTTAGTATTTACTTTTGGTTTCAATTAATTAATTTAAGCATGTGATTAAGCATTGGCATTTTAATAAGTATTTATTATATTCATATGATTTTGGGTAGGTTTGGCCAGAAAATATGTTTGGCTCGCATCTGAGGCGTAATTTTAGAAATTATTCCGGGTATTATCACCGGGTGTCATTTTTGCCAACCAACACGATATCATTTTTTTTGTTTATGGCTTTATTTTTACTAGAGGGCGCCATATTCAATTTAATCTGACGTCACATAACCAGCGGACGGTCCAAACGTTTCTAACTAGGTACCTCATTTGTCAAATTATGTTAAGTAGTTTAGAAGTTATGAGGGAGTAGATGGCAATACATACCGGTCAAAATCATAAACCTCCTTTTTTCTTCGTTAATATTAAACTAATAAAAGTATCGTTACAATAAGGGTGATTCGTTAGACAACTTTTGTGGTATAATGACATATTTCATAAAATATTTGTTGTTTATTTTGTCAATTACCTCATTTCATAAAAGAGATTTATCTATGGTATAGATTAAAGTAAGTGACGCAGATATTATTTTAATTAAAAATTCAGATTGATATATAACATATACAATAAAAATATATTAAATCCCGCAGCATGTAAAAGGAGACTACAATAAAATAAAACGATTATATAAGAACAAAACATTTAAATCGTATTGAGATTAGTAAAAGCTCATCAATCATTGCAAGAAAATTATATCCGTTTTCATAATAAATAGTGCTACTGCACCGTGACATCATATGTTTTCTCTCTGTAATATAGTATCACAATTTATTTTAGTCAATCATGATTTTGTAGCCTTAGCTACGAGAGGCTTGGAGACGAACAACAAGGCATCCACCTACCTACACGATCTAACGGTAAGCTATAAAACATCTCGATACTTAACACCAAGCGCTTTAGATAGGATATATATGTAGCCTGTAGATGTGATAGCCTCCTCTTCGCTAACGATGCTGCTTTGGTTGCTAACGGTCAAGACCAACTCCAGAAACGAAGAATTTTTTTTTCAAGAACATGCGAGTTATTTTTTCTTTGTTTTGTTTAGGGGCTTTTAAACGTAGTTATATCAGCCCCATCGTAACCTAAAATAATATTATAATTTAGCTCTTTCATACATCCTCGTTCATACCATCATCTTTCACTCATTTCATATAGCATTTTAGCTGCCTCTCTCGAAGGCTTTACTAAAATGCTATGAAACATGTTATTTTCCATGTCTATTTATTATATACGTACCGTCATTTTAGCGCAATGGTTTGCTGCAGACCCAGCGATATTGCTTAGCGGCGCACCTTTAAAGGTGGTCAGCAAATTTTGCTACCTGGGTTCGCAAATATCGAGCATTCTCTCGCTTGATGCAGAGTCCGAATCCCGCATCGGCAAAGCAGCCTCTGCGTTCGGTAGGCTCTGTACCAGGGCTTGGCAAAACAGACACCTTACGGTAAAATCTAAAGTACTTTTTTATTAATCTTGCGTCCTAAGTACTCTATTGTACGGAGCAGAATCCTGGACAACATACGCAAAACAAGAACGCCGGTTAAATACATTTCACTTGCGCAGTCTTCGGAACATAGTGGCCATAACATGCAAGGATCGCGTGACAAACGAGTCCGTTCTAGCTCGAGTACAGCTTCCTAGTATCACTGCTATAATCAAGAAGAGACGGCTACAATGACTGGAGGACGTCTATAAGTTGGAGTAGAATCGTCTACCGAAGCAAATCCTACTTGGAGTGATCGCAAACGCCAAAAGATTTGTTGGGTAGCCTATTCTTCGAATTAAAAATTGAGCCAAGCATGATATTTCCTGCATAATGGTTTCCTTTAACATCCTGAGCAGCCAATGGGAGGAGTTGGCCGTGAACTGTACTAAGTGGCGTCGCTTAGTTCACAAAAGACAGAAAAACGCATGAGGCGTTAGAGTAGGCCTCCAAGCTCCATCCACCTGGGACATACACACTTGCTGTATCTGCGACCGAGGGATCCTTTCCCGGATTGATCTACTTCGTCATGAGCGCAAGTGTCATCACGATGCTGCCTAAATCATTTACCAAAGGTGTAAAGGCCATTATGTTGCCATGAAAGATTATATATATCTTAAAGTGAAACGGGCTTTGAAAGTCTGATTCTCGACCTTTTTTTGGTTTTGCTTGTTCGGGTGAAGTCGGCTGGAGGCGACTAAGAGAGCGAGATAGATATAGTAATGTTTCACTTCTATCGTGTGGGCACACCGTTTTTTAAAATTCTGCATGTTTTGAGTGCTTACTGTACCCGACGTCAATGACGTCAAAAAGACTTCAAAGGTGGCATATATAGATTAGACACTCAGTAAGAATTAATTATGAGTGGTTTAAAGTAAAAACTGGAACGCAGACATCAACTAGACATATATACAGGTTAGCACATTATACCAAAACAAACCTATAAATCAAGCTTGTATGTGGTGACAAAGTTTAAAAGAATTCTGTTCCAACCAATTGTTTATATAAATATAATATTAATACTACAACATTGAATTACCTTTATAGAATCGATGTATAGACGGCACGAAGACTATTTGATTATGCTTTGATACAACGTAGACGTCCACGACTTCCACGCAACAAATTAATATAAACTAGTCCTGAGTTCTACCAAAATAAATACTATTACATCAATGTGAAGATTTAGTCTGTTTTACTAGCTAGCAAGCCTTGTTCGGGAAAAGTGTAGCCTGCCAATTGAAGACGATCTGAACACACTATGTAGAACTACTCAACCACATTAATAGTCACTAGAATATGTATTATTATATCTCGAATATTACTATTCATATTGATTTTTACTATATATATCGAAGTTATGATGCATTCGAACATCAAAAATTGTTTATGCGAGAGATATAGTATCTGTTTCACAATTATTAAGACACATGTCATACACATTCTTATCAAAAAGTAGAAAATAAATGGAAATCCTTGGAGCACAAACAAAATAAGCTATAAACGACTGGACATACAGTTATTGCGTTCAAACAGACAAGTCGCAATATGAACAACACACTTCATTTGTTATTTTCCCTTTGCATGATAAAATGGAACCGTACAGTTGTGATTTAATGTTACTTTATTACCGGTCTCTGTATGTGAAAGGTGACGCGACAAAGCGTTCTACGTAGTAATAATGTTACTATTAAACGTACAGTATACAGTGTTTTATAATATTGTAGCTACAAGCTTTTGACTCGAAGCTTCACTCCCGTTAACTACATGTGTACTGTCTTTTATTCTATATTATGTTTTTATTTATCCCCGTGTTTATATATCTATGCTAGTATATGTATATAAAAAAACAACACAGAGCCTAAATTAAATTGTACTAAATACTTCTTTGTATGCAAAATTGATAGACATACAGTAACGCCCCTAGCTAAAATGACATAATTGCTATTAAACTTACGGTACAAGAGTTCTTTCGAACTAAGATTCTATAGAAAATGTGTCGCCACGTATAGGCATCTTCCTGAAGTTGCACCCGTAAGACACTTTCAACACTAGGCATAACGTATCCACCATCTTAGGTCATATCGTCACTTAACAATAGATGAAATTTTAGCCTCAAGCCTAGACCTGTAAATAGTTTTAAAAAATCATGGAAAAAATCCATACAAAAATGAAAATTTAACTAAGTAAATTATCTATTTCATTGCCTCGCATTAATTATTGTTATTTTTGCATCAAGTGGCATGTCTAGACAAGAGAAATTACCATCATGTTAGCTCATTTCTTAGTAGAAACTAATATGCAACAAATACAATGTTATAATATTATAAATATTTTAACAGTTCTTCAATAAACAATTTTACATAACTAAACAAAGATAAAATTAGGATTACATGAAGCGATGATAGCTCAGTTGGTAGAGTGTACGGACGCCTCGTCAAGGGATGTGAGTTTGAATTTAACTACAATGAGCTTGAGCTTTCGGTGAAGGAAAACATCATAATGAAATCATAGCATGGTGGTAGGGTTTTTTCTAATGCCTGCCTGGCTAGCTACCTCCCTTAAGTTGAATATCAGTCGCCAAATACCTATAGGTGTGTTCCGCCAGTTGCTTTTGAGAGCCAGTCCCACCACTAGGCTTAGCGTGTCCACCATTTTAGGCCACATTGTCACTTAACATCAAGTCTAACTGTGTCCATAACGCTAATCCTTATTTATAAAAAATATATATATTTGAAGGTAACTTGTTGTTTTATTATTAATCAAAAGGATCAACCACTACGTGACTTTGCTTCATTAGAATCTCCAAAATTTTTGAAGTTCTTTGTAATTACTGTAACCACCAACTTTCTTCGGCGTTTAATCTTAATCAACTGATTTAACTTCGTCATATTTAACTTTTTTCTATTATAGTGAACTTATGTACTTTTTGCAGAACCTATTCCAACTCCAGAACCTACGCTTTCTGAAACATTGTTTGCAATCGTTTGTAATACTGTCGAAAAAGCTATATTTTTTCACGTGGACGATCAAGCTCTTAAATATGATACCGCTTATGTGGAGTTAAGTAAAGCTGTAGAAGCGGCCATGGAGATTCCAGTCATTGATATAAAAGAAGACATTGCTGAATTGTTTTATAACTCTTACAAAATGTTCGAATTAGATATAATGGAAAAAGAACGAATTGGTAGGTCTGTGGCAGTTTTACTCAAATATTACGATTAATATATTTGTAATAAAAACACCCGCAACAAAAATGCTGGCAGTCTTGATTTACTTTTATATAAAAACAAAGATAGAAAATCTATTCCGATTTATTTAAATAGCTCTCCGGTTTAAAAATCGTATAATTTCGATTAATTTATGCTGTAAATGGTTAATACCACCCTGATTTTAAAAATCTTGGACAGAATAGATATGTGAATACACCTGTTGATAAACCATATTATATTAAGAAATGAGCTCATATTTTAGTTACTGGATTATTTAGTTGCATTAATTACTACAGATATCATCAAGGTACAGAATAACACTGCTCCGAATTATAACATTTTGTATCTCTTCAGAAAATTATTACCTGTAGCTCAAATTGGCCTGAAATTGTTGAGCGCACAATCACTGCATAATAGTTTACTAGCTGTGCCTGCGACTTCGTTCGCGTGGAACTAAAGATTAATCAATCATTTTTACCCGTTCTTGTAACTTTTCACTACCACTTTGCTGTTATTCGTTGTAGCGCGACGTTAAATAGCCTAAAGTCTTCTTCAGTGACTGCTGTCGATACAAAAAGAATGTTTGAACTCCGAGTAGTAGTTCCTAACATTAGCGTGTTCAAACAAACAAACTTTTTCGCTTTGTAATATTAATAATATAGATTACACTAACTGATACAGTATTCTCGTTGTCCAACTGTTGGCGGATTTCTTCGTCAATATGAACAGTGAAGTATTGTTCATTTTCACCTGTCCGTCTAGTCGGTCGCTTTTTGGAAGCGACATGTGAAGATTCCCATAACGACCGCAAAAACGCTTTACAACAGCGAAACTGTACAACAAACACCTTCTTAGTTGATCAGAGCGGTATTAAAGCTCTAATTTAATTTATTATTCGTAAATTTTAATCTGAATTTAGTCCTAGGTAATTAATCTTTTAGATAAACATAGTTCTGAAAATCTCTAAGTTGACCCAAACCTTAAACGTTACTTTAGGTAGGTACTTTTTCTGACACAAAATCTTGTCTATTCAGATCGATCGTTTCAGATCCAAAGTTTTTGTTTCCATCGCTATCAAAATATATTATAACATTATTGAATTAATATTTTAAGTTTAAAGAAACTCTATTCTATGTTTTTTTTCTACTTCTTCAGTCTAATTGCGATCTGTATACATTTTATGTTTTTGTTTTAGCTGCCGAAATAGCCTGGGAGAAACGAATGAGAAAGAAGACGAAGAGAACATTACGACAAGCAAATCATTTTAAAGGTATGACTAAATTAATAGAGTAAACAGCAGTTATCACCGTACAAGAGAATAGATGGTAATATAATTTAGTATCAGATTGTTCTAAAACATTCGCTTGTATATAGTTGTTATTTAGCCTTTTTTTTTATCTTTTTAATATTATTACACACTTTTTCAAAGGGCATGTTTCACGTACTTCCTTGTCGCTGATTTTAAACTATTAAGTTTGTTATTAAATTTTAATACTCGGATAAATATTGAATATTGACGTATACAGTTTGTTCCCTTGGCGAGTTTTATTCTAAAAGATTTTTTTAAAATAAACATGAAATTTTATTTAATTATAAATATATTTATCGAATATGCATCACTTTGGACCGAATCGTTCAAAAGTAAAATCAATTTTCATTTGTGTATACAGGGGAATCAAAAAGGACTGCAGGGGAATCAATATAATCATAATTTTCACGCAAAATATGTTTTATTATTAAATAAATGGATCAACTTTATTCAAATTAATTGGATTTTTGGGTGAAGATGTTGTTGGTTTATTTTACGAATAATTAATTAATACAATTAAAACTAAAAAAAAACAATTACAGATATAACTGTTCCTTATTAACAGTGTAAAATCAACTACATAAACATACATAATTATTTCTGTCAAACATTATCAGAAAAAATATTTTTAAGTTAATTTCAGATTCTAACGTTATATTCGTATACATACTTCAAAACACAACAGAAAAAGAAACACTATAATTTAGAAA
Organism: Actias luna; assembly: GCA_039707435.1. Taxonomy (NCBI): domain Eukaryota; kingdom Metazoa; phylum Arthropoda; class Insecta; order Lepidoptera; family Saturniidae; genus Actias; species Actias luna. The sequence continues at coordinate 15,974,551 of JAZHAC010000001.1, read as the reverse complement.
AGTATACAAAGTCAACTAAAAATTGTATTCATAATGAAGACAAGTCAAGTCATACAGTAGCGCGTCAAGCCAAGTTCAAACTAACAGAACTGGCCAGCAGCATATTACACGAACCATTTGGAGTCAATTTTGACACCCCCATAATTCAAAAACTATTTCACTTAAACGTGTCAAATTTGATCATATATTGAAACTTGCGAGATACAAATGTATTCTAAATTTCATCAACACACATGAAACAGTTATTTAGATATTAAAGTCCAAAAATCGTTACTTTTATTACTGACCTATAGTTCAAAACTTTAACCTAGTTCCAGATGACCTAGAAACTTCAAATTTGGTATACAGATAGATACTTCGGTGAATACAAAGGACTAAATCAGAAAATATATAATTTTAGTCACATATTTGAAAATAAAATGGGACATAATTAATAAATCAATGCTAACAATATTATATTTGGTACATCAATTGTACATTTAAAAAAATGTAATCGTCAATTAAATCATCTTCACTATAGAAAGTTAATAGGTACTACTGCTAGGGTCATAGAACTGTCATTAGATGGTACATTAGGTGGTTGTTCTTCATTGAAGGTCCATCAAGTCTATGCTCAAGGTTCGAAATAGGAGATTCACGAGATTTTCTACTGCATTTAACTACAGACAATTTTGGTTTTATTTTAATGACTACACGTGGTAGGTGTTCCCTTTATCGCACCGGAATAGTTTTTATCTTTGCTGTTTACTACCTTTCTTATTCTACGAGTTTCTAATGAATCTCTCTGGCTCAAGGCTGCCTTTCCAATGTTGTAAAAGCCAATGTGTTGTCCATGTGGACATTGTATCGATTCATCAGAGTAATTCCCCGAACCACAACTGGTATCCGTTGTATCTTTGTTGTGACAATTGTGTCCGTTGTTCTTTTTAATGTTCTGAACACCCATCTGGTGCTTTTTTCCTTGCCTATTTTGAAGTAATTCCAAACAACGACACGCAAGCTTTGATAGTTCCAGGTGAGTTTTATCTCACATAAAACATTTTACGATTTCTGTATTGTGCTGATGGAAAATTACAAACAAAATGCAAAGACCTCACTCCAGAGACCTCCTTCTTAATAATGTTCAGAATATGAACTAAGTGTTCCCAAATAGCAACTGCGGCGTGTCTTAAACACTTGCTCAGGAGGCAATACGATCTACTATAAGCCCTGTTCATTTTCCACATAGTAAATAAGAAACATATGAAGTGTTGTGTTGTACCTGTGTGTTGAACTACCAAAGTAAAAAGACTCTTTTTTAGAAACATAAGTTTAAGGTGTTGTAATATGTTTACTGCTTGTTATGACTTTTTATAAAACAAATATATTCGTAAGAAATAATACGCATAAAAATAAACTGAAGTTCTTTCTGAAGGAAAATTAGGAAAATATTGATTACCCTGGTACAAATACCTAGAGGTGAATGCCAAAATACAACCAAATAAGTTAATATTTAAATAAACATCTACAATATTTTAAGAAAGTTGTAGGCGTAGATGAAAATTTTAGCCTATGAAAAGGTATTTCATAGAGAAGTGGGGTAGGGGCTAGGAGGGTTTAGGCCTTAGTACCTGTTATTTTCGGATTCGAGTGTTTTTCGTTTTTTTTTTTCATTTACTGCGAACATTTACCATAGCAATGTATAGAGTCCACCGACATTTTAAGAAAAGCTGTTATGACGGAAGACTTTTCGATTGAAAATTAGGGTACTTTTTCGATGTTGAGTCAAAAAAGGTGAAACAATAAATATTTATAAATCAAAAAACTACATTGTAATTGGGACATAAAAAGGGAAGTTTTCGCTATCTGTCACATCAATTTTGAGATTATATGAAAAAAAGTGTAAATACAAAAGTTGTAGAACTTTTTATTACCTACAAATTAGCTATTCTTTTTTTCCATAGGACTTGTAATTTTGCCGGAAATTGAGATAAACCGTTTTTACCCTTAAAAACTCACTCCCTTCTACTTCCCGACCTCAGATCGTCCGTAAATTATTTTTCCTTTAATATTTGTTCTATTCTTCTTCTCTTCTTTCTTTGTATATTCTCTTCTTTTTCCAACAAGTTGCATTCTATTGTTTTCTTTTTTTTTTGGATTCTATAATTATCGATGCTTGCCTATGTATGATTCCCCTAAACAAATGTATTAAACCACTGTAATGATTGGATTTAATTTATTCTATCCAAATAGTTTATTATCTATCTTATTATTATTGAATATTAATTTTCATTATTATATTTCTTTAATAAGGAAAACCCGAAGGTTTCCTACTAACTTAGTATTTCGATGTCAAGTGTCACAGAACTTTATAGAATATTTTAACGCATGCGCTTTGCATATAGAACGATGAAATTTAATATTTCGAACCAAGAAAACATCGAATCGAATGAACAAAAGAATTCGGCTGTCAATCGAAATCAGAAGTCAGAGATGTACGGACGGGCGGAAAAATTCTAGTATAGAGGTTAATAAAAACTGCAGTTCTACGATACCAATTGTCTTTGGTGAACCAAAAGAAAGGGTTCGAAGACAACGGACGTGCAGAAGAAAACTTCAGTCTGGAATACGAGATGTACGCAATGTCCGAGATGTCGAGAACGATATGGATATGAAATCTTAAAAGTGGGAAGTAACTACACTAAGGCCCCTCTAATTGTACCTAATACACAAAGGCTCCTGTGGACAGTGCACGACACAGGACGAGGGCCTTGCCAGGTCTTACATACCTACGTTACTTGGATTCAAATAGCAGCTTATATTCGTCATAGTTTTTTATATTTTTTATTGTAAAGAAACCTTCGAGTAATATATTTAAATTATCTCATTTTCGAATCTCATTTCGTTCCATTTATTAATACCTTTTATATAAATTAGATTAAATGTCCACGCGACACCACCTTCTAAAATACAATCTAAAGAAAGGAAAGAAGGTACCTGTTAAAGTACTATAAATATAATTTTTAATTTAGAGGTATGAACGTTCACCCTTTTTCGCTTCCTCAAGGCAAACCTTTTTTCTTTGGCCTCTGCGCCACTGATATATATATACAATTTTTGAGTCACGTTGTTTATCTGCGATGAGAAGCTAAACAACTGAACCGAATTTTGCACTCCGTGTGCAGCTTGAACCAACTTGAGAGATAGGATAGGATAAGTGATCATAACGAGATAGACGTCGCTGTAGTCAATGTGATTGACTAATCGAAAAGGCAGAACAAGGTCTACTAGATCTATATGGGTAGTATATATAGGTAAATATAAATAAATATTCCTTTCATAATATTCAACTATGAAGGGCTACTCTAATTAAAAATCCTACGCATTGCCAGTGAATATTTCCAGTTTCACATCAAATCAGTTTTTGTGTTCGGAAGCTCTACTACGGTTTAAACTTTCCGAAACTAGAAACATAGTAATCTAAAGAGCGCTATGTACTATTTTGTAACGAATTTTTGGAACGACGCACATTTTCAATTTTGAACCATATATAGATTATAAATTTAGGTTTTTTTTTTATATTATTTATTATTTCACAACCAGGCGTCATTTATTATTTTGTTTATTAAAGGTTATGAAACTCCGCCAACATCGAAGAGTGAAATTTCATCACACGAGAGTTACAAGAAGCCCCCACCAAGGCCGTGTTCGTGCTTTCCTCAAAACACTTATAATCGATATCCAAAGGTATGGATGCGTATACAATAATTTTATAAAACGACATAGTTTAATTGAATAAGTTAATTTTATAAACATTAAACGTACAAAAATACAATAAAATGATATTTAGTTGTAAGGAAAATATGACGACTATGAATCACAATGAATTCAAAGCTACTAAACTTATAACGACGTGACTATGACCATTTGAAGCGAAAACGTTCATGTATGTTCCTTACGTTTTTAGACTTTATTTTTACTGAATAATTTAATTTTTCGTTATACTTTTATATAACCAGTTTATACTAGATATATCTTGTCATATAAGTACTTAATGTATACAGGTAGTTTAGTATGTTTAAAAAATTGCAAAAATATTTTTTTGAAAAGAAATACGTATAATCAAGAGTCTCCTTTATTGAGGGATTTAAATAAAAATATATAATCGTTACGTATCTTTCCTACGTACGAGGTAAAATTTAAATTCCAGATATAGGTCATATAGTTATTAGTAACTTAATAATCTTTCTGGGTTGTGGAAAACTCTTATTACGTCAGATTACATATTATTATCATATAATTATTTTCTATTTACACTACCTAACCGAAAAAAAAAACGAAAGCAACTGGTTATGTTTTTGACTACGAACCTTGGAGAACATATACCATACTACTTTTAAAGTTTCATCAAAAGAATTGAATGGTTTGCAATGTATAGAGAACAGACGTACAAAGCAATATTATTTATAACTAACATAAAAGATTTAACAGATATTGAAAAATACCTACGCGGTTAGGTAGCATCTTATTTAACTATATAGCATCTGTATATGTAAGTCTTCTGATATCTTAGAAAATGAAACCAATAAATATCAGTTTGCACTATAATATTAAACAAATTCCTAATTATTATTGTAATACCATTGTAATTACGCATATCAGGACTGCCTTGAAATTGGCCGTAACAAAATGAACAATTAATAAATGTTTCACATAAGTGACATGAATGTTTACGTTTTATTCATTTTAGAATTCAGATGAATGTAAAAGAGACACCGTACGTATATATTCAAATTTACATTTCCATGTTTTAATCGAAAGTCGCTTTGATGCCGTACATTTTTATAGTGCAAAGGTAAAAATAATATTTGTCTTATCGAGTTATGAATGTTTTACGGAAGCATTATTAGTTTTCATGTCAGTTCTGGTAGCGGCTTTTTTCATACTTTTTTTAAAGACATCCACATTAGTTATAAAGCCATTTGTCGTGGGAAACTTTACAAACGTGCAATTATCGGACACAGCTTTTGTATTCTTAAAATAGCTATATTATACCTAATGCTAGATAGATGTTAGTAATTATGAAGTTTTTCGAAAACAGTTATTTAATTGAATCGAAATCAAAAATCCTTTTTTTTACTGAGAAGACTTCGAAAAATATCTCAATAAAACATGATTAGGCTTTTTTTATCCTTATAGTGTAATATAGTTAAATAATCATAAAATGTTGTAGTTATTCAAAAACGTTATTAGAAGGTATAATTAAATAGTTAAACTAAATAAAAACATAAAATATTACACAAAAATTATTAATTAATTAATTAATTATACCTATAATTATCCGATTTTATTTCTATTATTGTTCGCTTTGATTATTCTATATAAGTACGTAATAGGAAATGTGTCTTAAGAACACAGGCTGGGGGTCGTTGGCCGAGTTTACTTTTCTGAACATCCGTCGTAATATATAATCCGTCGTAATAATGTAGAGCCGTCTTTTTCAGGATCGATTCGGAATTTATTTACCTAGAAGTATTGACTTCAGTGACAAAAATATAACAGTTACACCAGCTATTTCAATAGAAGATTTAGTAGATGTGGAACATGACGTCGAAAAGGCGGCAGACACAAAATCCATGATGAGTAAGAAGTCGGCGGTCTCAGTGAAAAGTACGATTAGTGGGAAGACCACAACAATTACATCTTAACTTTGTTCATTTACCATTTGCCGGGCAAAGTTATTAGTTTGGAACAAAAAATATATATTTTATACACATACGTAACATCAACGTTTTCATTTGTTACATTTTAATATCACCCAGTAAATATTCAGCTATTAAGAGGCTGGCAGACCGGTATGGTAGCAGCGACTGATCATGAATTACTAATGCCTTGATGGATCATGTCACTTCTGGATTGTAGTTGTGTCTTTTGTCTGTAGTGTTTGTCTAGTGCACCGAGTTATAGACGAGTAAAGTATTTTTAACATTATCAATCCGAAAGCTTAAACAGTTGGGGGAATACTTAGTAATGCGAAACGCAACAAAGTAATCACACCTACAGCCAAATATATATTTTTATACAAGATGTATAAAGTAAACAACTTTTAACTTTGTACTTGCTACTAACTTTGAATTTTTAAGAAAACTCGCTTTGAGGTCGATTTATTAAGGTTTCTCTGACCTAAACTAGGAAAAAGTTATACATTAATTTTGTTTTCCGTTTTTATTTAGAATAACCTGTTTGTGTTGTCAAACTGTTTTACGTACAAACATATATTTTATGTAGGTACCTAAAAGCGGTAAATGGATTTAAAAGCGATGATAGCTCAGTTGTAGTGTATACGGACTCCGCACCAAGGGACGTCTGCTTGATTTTACCTACAATGAGTTTGAGATCTCGGTGAAGAAAAATATCGTAAGGAAACCATACTAAGGTGGTAGGACTTTTTCTAATGCATGTATGGCCAGCTAACACCCTCAAGTAAAAAATCGGCCACCAAATACCAATGTGTATTCCGACAACTGCACTTGAAAGCCAGTCTCTCCACAGGTTTACAGTGTGCACCAATTTGGGCTATACCGTCACTTATGAGCAGGTGAAATTATGGCAATACCGCTAAACCTATAGACTACAAAGAAAGTGAATTAATATGAGAAATACCTGTGGAAGTGTTATATTTCTCGACATCATTTGTCAAGGACCTGCATGATTATAATCATTCCATTGTGACACATATGACAGGATGAGGGCCCAGTATTGTTATTGAATACTTTACGGGATGAAATATGTTACATACGGAGAGCCCCTAAATTGTATCGCAAATTTAATTTTCGATTAAAATTTATATTGCGTTTATTTTATTTTTTCACATGAGGTCAATTCATTTTGCTGCTCAAAATTCATTTAGATTAATTTTATTGTGAACTTATTCAGTTAAAACATAATTATAGAAAACTAATAGATAGGTAAGGAAGACTTGTACAGAGAAAAAAAAACTATATTCAACTTAGTATTCATTAAATATATTATAGTTTGGAATGAATTAATCATATTTTTAACTTGTCAATATTCAAATCTAAAATAAATGACTACAGCGAGAGCAAAAGTAAAAGACTAAATAAATTAATATCCATATTTTACCAGCGCTTAAATATTAAAAGCGGTATTATTTTTAAGCGACACTGAATAATTACTCGCTATTAATTAAGCGAAAGAAACAGAACCTCACAAAAGTCTACGTTACGAAGAAAAGGCATAAAAGACAAAAGAAAGCAATAATCTATTTTGCAAATCGTGCAGCATTATTCTCTGTCTAAATATAAACTCATTGTCACACTGAACATTAGTTTTAATAATGATGTCCAGGGGGTTAAATTAAAAACTGAAAACATCTCAACTCGAACATAAACCTTTAATAGAAAAACAATTGAACATTTATGTTTATAATAAGTAGTAGGTAATATTTCGACCAAAGTGTCGTCGCGTTAGTGATGCTCAAAGAAAACAGGCAGTTAATTGCAGTTGTCCTGAAATGCACATGCAGATCTCATTTCAATTGTTGAATTTATCGTGTAGCTAGTATAGTTGTCAATCATTTTTGTGATAAATTAAGACTTAAGCTCAACAACTTGATGTTACTGTTTTAATATTTACCTACGTTGTCAGTATTTTTAAGTCGGCTTATGTTATTTTATTTATAGCCTGAATGATTGCCTTGCTTCACTTTGCTTGTATGAAGCAAAGACTTTTATTTATAATACAAAAGATCAATATAATCTTTTACCATTAAAACATTTTTGGTTATTTCTATTTATTTTCTATATTATACATTTTTATTTCCTGCTTTTTATACTAAATAAATGAGCACCCTACTCTACAAAATCGTATTCATTTATTAACTAGATTCCTTTTAATATGCTAGGCGCCCATTTTATCTTTGATTCTCTTATTCATTATAATCGTTTCTAGCGCATATAACCACATTTCATGTCTATTGCTGGTGTACAATTAACATAGCATTTGTTACAAATTTATCTTCAATTGTTTTTCCAACCCATCATAAGACCCTGATCTTCGACTTTTTTTTTCTTTGTAATCAATCTAATAGACCGATACTTATTACTTTTGCTGCTTGTCAGAAAGTGTGGTATCCACTAAATTGTAGGTGACGTTTTAGCATCAGTTCAGAATTGCCAGTATGGTCTGCTAATATCATTGTAGTACCAGAATAAGAAGTTTCGACTTCAACCAATAAAATTTTAGGAAATGCTTACGTTCGTTCAATCAACTAGAAAAGAGCTAATAATATGCCAATTGCTGAACAGATTTTCTAGAATTGTAGTTAGAAACACTACCAGTCAAGTCATGATTTAAACAAATAAGAGATCGATAGGCAGCGATACCACAGACAAACTTGTAGAATATTGATAACAGAAAAACATTATTGTAATATAAAATTAGTAAAGCTTATCGAAAATCCGTTTTATACCAACATTATTTAATAACAGTAGAACTTGCAACTATTCAACTTAAATAACTATACTAAAACTTTAGGAACACTAATCACGGGAGCACTTTATTTTAAAGTAAACAATTCCGAAAATTAAAACATAGCTTTACTTATTATCAATAATACATTCTAATCAACCTTCCAAATTTGAAACTTTTAAAACCAAATAAGCACTCAACTCATAAATTAAATATAATTTGTAATGGTATCCATAAATATGCTATAGTTAAAAATTAATTTAAATCCACGCCCTTCGCAGTTTTCTCATTAGTACCTTCTGAACTTTCTATAACTCCATGTATAGCCTTAAAAGAGAACGGTTGGAATGGATAACCACTGCCTGTATAAAATTTACTCATAAATTCTATCCTGTAAAATATAATGTAATATAAAAAATGATAGATGAATAAACTATGAAGCGATGATAGCTCAGTTGGTAGTATGTACGGACGCCGTGTTAAGGGACGTGAGTTCAAATCCTTCTGCTTGAGTTTGAGTTTGCTGAAAATAATCATCAAAAATAAAACATCGTGATGAAACCATAGCATGGTAATAGGGCTTTTTCTGATGCCCGCCTTGCTAGCTACCATCTTCAAGTAGAAAATCTGCTGCCAAATACCTATAGATTTGTTCCGGCATTAGCACTTGAGAGCCAATTCCTCTAATAGGCTTAGCATATCTACCATATTGAGGCACATCGTCACTTAACATCAGGTGTGATTGTAGACATAACGCTGAAGCTAATTACTATAAAAAATACATAATTTACTCAATGTGTATCAGTATTTTATTACAGGATTACTAGCGTTGATTCATTATTATGGTGATTAAATAGCCTATTAAATTTTACTAGGAGCTTGTATTTCCAGTGAAGCAAAGTAAAGCGGTAGTGTGATATGATGTTTTTAAGGGATATAATGAACGTATTTCTGACTCCACCCTCAGTCATTTTACTCCGATCAGATTTAATTCACCTTTAGAGTCTAATCCTACTTCCAGACGAGTGTGTTACCAAATTCAAATACGATATAAATTGAAAATATAAAAAAGCCTATAACGTCTATTGTAACTATTGTTACTTATAATAATAATGTCAAGTGCCGCACAAAGATAAAAGGAATATGAACAGAGACTGTTTTAATTATTCAACACAATTAATGAATAAAATATGTGTGGTGTTTCAATTTCTACGATATTTAATTTTCATAGGTTCGTGAATTAAAATAAATACCTAGTGTTTCCATTTATTATATTGAGCACACGTAGAGAAAAAAATAAAGGATGAAAAATATTTATAGTACAATAAAATTAACAGCCACATTATTTTTCAACGGGATTACTCAGGTTAAATAATTATTTAGTAATGAAAATAAATTATATATCAAATTATTCCAGGAACTGAACATACACTAAAAATATGAAATTTAAGTAAATTCCTTTAATATCGCAGCAGCTAATAAAGTTTTTTTTTTTTGTTTAATTTACTTTTCAAGTTCATTTGTTTACCTAGTAACAGTGATGAAAGCGCATGCTCTGTCGGTAAACCACAATATGGTTTTTTAAATCTAGTCTTTTAATTGAGCCTAACTACTACCCACACTCATGTCGAAAATCTGACATAGACCTTCGAAAAACGTATTCCAGCGGATACATTTTAGAATCTGAATTCCTAATAGAACTATCGTGTTACCATTTTAGGCCCTACCGCCACTCAATAACAGCTGGAACCAGCACTAAATCGAAAGAGAATGAATAGGTATAATGATATACGTACGTAATAAGGTAATACGGTACAGACTATGTCACGCTAGCGAAGCCTTTAAAATAAATTAATATGGTCCTAATGTATTCAGTCATTAAAATTTTAACACAAAATATGTATATAATCTTTTAAATAAAGAAAATTCTATTATAGCTTACAGTGAAACTAATAATATTTCATCGCAAGATGATAGTTAATAAGGCACGCGATCCATCTCGATGTTAAATAGTTACCAATGCCTATACACAACTCCGACAAGAGGCGTATTATATTGCTAACCTTTGAGAGCGTATTTTAGTACATTATAAAGAACACCATGTCAAAGCTGTAAGGAAAATAAGTTCTGGATAATCCATTCTACGATTCTAATGTACGCGACAGAAAGGTAACCTTTAAATAAACTTATTGTTGTGACGATTTGGTAAGTCTCGGGGTGTAGGCTGGCATACATAGCGAGTAAAAGTGAATTTACGGCTTATTTCTCTACGGAGTATTTCTCAGAACACTTCTTATTGTATTCGAAATAGAATACTCATATAGAGCCGATGTCTGTCTGAAGTTTTAAGGGAGCTTGACAGCATGTTAGACTAGGGTTGTGGACAACACGAATAGTTCCTCTTTAAACCAACTCGACAATACCATACACAACATTACAACTAAAAATATGCATATCTTAGCGGAATACCACTGGCTGGTTCAGCAAGAGATCTCCAAAACTACCGGACCTATTGACTTAAAATTTAGCATATATAGAATTCTTTCATGATGTAGACACCCATTAAGAACAGATTTTATGAGCAAGCACCGTTAACGGAAAAAACGTAAACAAAGTAGGTGGTATAACCTAGCATTTGATAGAAAAAATCTTACCAATGCAATCGTAAAGTGTGAAGAAATGCCGATAGTCCTTCCATTACGACTAAAATGAATACTGTGAAAACAGCCCAAATAGAGAATACTACAAAAATCTTGACGCATCCCATTTTTGTGTGGTCGCGTAGAGCTAGTTTTGAAAATACCATTTGCCACAACATTTCGGAGAGTTCTGAAATTTAAAAAGAAAAAGTTTTGTGTTTTTAAAAGGAACTACATTAGTTTTAAATTTTGAAAAATGTAGCAATAAAACAGGTAGTTAAAACAATCATTAATTGAAATATACATTATAATAAGTTAAAAATCAGAGTTAGTTTGTTCAATGTTTTAAAGTCCTATTAAGGACTTATCTATCAACTCCAGAAAAGTATTACAACATTTCGAATACGATAGTACCTTTTTTTATAATAATACGGAAAAATTATAAAACTATACTTGACAAGAACGCTACTATTTTATACGCTTTATACTTTATACGCTTTGCTAAACAATAAATTATTAATTACTTTTTAGTACAACTTTAAAAACCTAGTCAATTTTAAATTGTTTGAATGCAGAAAATGCAATTATAAATTTTTTGACCCATCATATTCTACGTATGCGAGTATGGAATTGAAGATTGGTAAAATCGATCTTTAATTTGTATTTTTATATGTAAAAAAGGAGACTGTTTCACTCACGTGAATGCGCTAGAGACAATGCCCATAGCCGAAGATATGAAGCAGTGTGAGATATAGTGCTTAGAAGAAACTCTATACTATGTATTGTTTGCTCTATTATCAAATCAACAAACGAGACATTGAAACGAGCTAGTTCAGCTTCCATGAGCTCCTGCGTTTTCATATCAGAAGGCCGATGTTGGTATCTTCGAAAGTTACTAAACTTTTTCTGAAACATTTTAAACCAACGTGAATTTATAATTTAACTATATAATCTATTTGTGAAGTATAAACAAACGTTTTTTTTATTGTTAATAGCTTTATAGCTTGCCTGAGGTTAAGTGACGATGCGACCTACGATGGTGGGTAAGCTAAGCCTATTGGAGGCAAATGCTACTGCTGTAACACGCCTATAACTATTTGACAGTAGATTTTTAACATGAGAGTGGTAGTTAGCCAGATGGGCATTAGAAAAACCCTACCACCGTGCTATGGTTTGGTAACGTTTTCCTTTCACGTCCATTGGCACATCATTCGTACATGCAACCAAGTCGTCATAAATGATAATTTAGATTATTTAAGTATAACTTTTGTAATGTTATAGTTTACTATATCAGCTGAAAAAAATTGTATCGTTTGTATCACACATTTATTCTAACAAATGGATAATTATGACACATTGTATAAACTAAGCCTCAAAGAAAAAATTACTATTATTTCGATAATTTTATGGTTCTTAGAATACCTTAATAAAATGAAAAAGTCAGGATACCGTATTAATATTGGGGTAAAAGACTTGCTTCTAAAATCTGCTCTAACGTGTATAAATATTGATATCGCTGCCTGAAGCCTGAAGCGTTTACAGGTCCGTACATACTCCATGTACGGATTCCGAGTCAAAGGGCGTTAGTTCGAATACACCTACAATGAGTTTGAACTTTCGGTAAAGGAAAAGATCATGAGGAAACCGTAGCACGGTGGTGGGGCTTTTTCTAATGCCCGCCTGGCTAGCAACTACCCTCAAGTTGAAACTCTGCCGCCAAATACCAATAGGTATGGTTCCGACAGTTGCACTTGAGAGCCAGTCCTTTCACAGGCTTAACGTGTCTACCAACTTGGACCGTATCATCACTTAAGATTAGATGAGAATATGGCCATAACGCTAAATCTTGACTATAAGAAACAGCTGCAAATTATTCAAATATTAATATTTTTTAAATCTTAGTATTCTTACTTACTAGTACTTCGTCTCTCATTTTCTTATTGTGATTATAATTATAGACAGGTGTACCAAAAATCATTACCGGTACACATAAGAACGATATGGCAATCAATAACTTTTGAACTATTTTTTGCGAAGGAAACATGTACGCATCGCATTCTTCGCTAACTGGTTTAGATGTCGATAAGAGAACCATATCAATGAACAGTATGAGAATATGCGGTGCGCAGTTTGGTCCTGTCTTCAGATCTGGATCGAGTAATAAATTAATAAATATTATAATTACATACTGATGAATTTGAAGGGGTTCAAAGCTGAGCTTAATATATAGCTTAAGATGGCCGGATTTCTCATAATATTAAATGAACAGGTTGGTTATTTGCTACTTTATGTTACTTGAACTTGAAGCGATGATAGCTTAGATGGTAGTGTGTACGGACGCCGCGTCAAGAGATGTGAATTCGAATCTACCTACAATGATCTTGAGCTTGAAAATCTGCCGCCATTTTTTATTACATTTTACAGTTACGGTTTAGCGTTACTATAGTCTCACCTGATCTTAAGTGAAGATACGGCTCAATTTGGTAGACATGCTAAACTTGTGATTGTCTGACTGTATTGTTTGGCGGCAAATTTTCAACTTGAGGGTGGTAGCCAACCAGGTGGGCGTTAGAAAAAGCCCAACCATGCTATGGTTTCCTTACGATGTTTTCCTTCACTGAAAGCTCAAGCTCATTATAGGTGGTTGGATTCGATCTCACGTCCCTTGACGCGAAGTCGTACACACTACCACTGAGCTATCATCGCTTCAGTAGGTGCGTCCAGTAGTTGCACTTAAGAGCCAGTCCCCCTACTAGGCTTACCGTTTCCACTACCTTGGGCCACATTGACATTTAACATCAGCTGAGATTGTGGCCATAACACTAAACCATACCTTTAAAAAAAAAACAATAACAAAAAAGTATTATTTTTTAAGTTAATTTAAGAAGTTATATATATTATTACGGTTTAATTTGGGAGTAGTGATAAACGCGCGCCACTTACGATTAATGTAAGATTTAATCTATTTACACCTACAATTGATATCTCTGTGATGTTTTTATTATAGACCTTCCCAAAGAACTATTATTGAACCCAACAGTTTAATAGTTTACTTGATAGGTTGGCGTAAAGTATTTGTTAGCAAATATCTGTATTGAATTGTAAAGAATTAAATAAAATTTGTTAACTTACTTGCTTTAGAATTATATTTGAACCATTTAACGTAAATTAGAATTACCAACCAGAAGAAAATAGATGACATAAACACAAGTTCTGGTATAAATCGTAAGTAAATAGAATAATATCGTTTGAAATATCTGAAAAGTAAATAATCATATTTTGACTTTGTACTTTGTTTTAAATATTATTGTTATAAACTAGAGCTCTCTCTAAACACTCTTTCTTTTTCTCTAACACTAACACACTCACATCTCTTTCCTTTTTGGAACATAATTGAGCATTATGAATACTTAATTGAAAATATTCAATCATAGCCATTTCCATGTTCTCACTGAGCAACCATTGCCCACACTAATGACATGTATGCAGTCAAACGCAATGCTTCGAAATACTATAAATTAATGTAATTTAAAATATATTGTTTTAAAAACTTCATATCCAGAATTGTATAAACTTAAGATAATAATAGTCAAATAAAATATGCTAATTTCGTAGAAATCGCACTTTAGATTACCATTAAAAGCTTGCAAATTCCATATTGGTTTAGTCAAATAAGATCAGATAGACTCAGGATTAGAGCGCTTCATGGCCTGAATAAAATAAGTGCTCGAAAATAGATAATGAAGTATTATGACCTATTTATTCTAAATAAACGTAGAAACAAACCGCAACTGAGACAAACAATATATTTTAATTATTAGCGAGTTGTACTTTGTTATGGATATACAAGAGCAAACTTTTTTAAGTGAAACTTTTTATTCGGTTCAATTTTTTTAGTCCATCTATCGCATGCCGCATTACAGCCGGCCGCGGAGTAGGAATAAAGTAGAAAGCGATCAACAGAGCAGCCAAGACCAATATGGCGGTGACCATCGCTTACATCATCCAATTATTAAGTTAAGATTAAAACGTGCTTTTAATACCCTAAATTGAATAATAAAAAGTTTCACATGCATCGTTTTTTCATAAAACCACACAATTCGAAATTCGAAACACAAAATTTTTTTTTTGTTTTCATCTGCCCTTGTATAAGTGTCACTTAGAAACGACAGTATTTTAATTATTGGAATTTATCACGGTCATATAATATGAAGGATCAGTATATAGGATTTTTTTCCTTATACTAGATAGCAAACCGCTTATATATTAAAAAAAATATATAAATTAGCAAAGCAAAATATAATCTTTATTTCGTTTCAACAAGTTCGCAGAAAATGTTATTGTGCGATTGTATGAAATCTCTACGCCCCTAGGTCCAGCGATAAGATATTAGTTGGCATGGTAACTAAGTAAACCCCGGCCTCTGGAAACAAGATATTGCTCATTAACAATCCGTAAATAACCTGTTATTATAACGATTACGTCTGATGTCTTAATAAACCTCTTAGTATATTTTGTAAATATACAAAATCATTATTTATATATTATTTTCCGAGAGAACATTTACAAATATATGCTTACGATATATGTACATATGTAAGAATTGATCACTTAATAGTATTATAAAGCTTATTCAAACTCTTAATTCTCAATTTTTTACCTATTTACATATTAATAAATAAAACTAGAAACACACGTTAGACAATACTCATTTTTTTAAAGACGCCATGAGCCCGAGGCCGCCAAACTAGAGTTACCCGTATTTCGGAGGCTTGTTTACTTCGAAATAAGTATACTTATATTCCATATTTGTCGTTCATAGTTTTGTAATACGAGGAGAAAGAAAAACAATACTATATAAAACACAGAGTAGGTATTTATGAAAACAAAAAAATCGGTGGCTTTCTTCTATTACATGTGCATGCTTACAGGTATATATGTTATGTATTATATATTATATTATAGCAATCAATTATAACACTTGTAAATCATCTTAATTCAAGCGTTCATATGTTCATACTCAAAACTGCGGATTAAACTCCTACAGGGGTATATTTATCTTATTGTAAAATTTCAGAACAAGTATTGCAAGTTTATACGTATGTAAATATTTATACATAGATATGTACTGACGATTACGCTCTACAAAATACTGTTTGCTTAATATTGCAGCTGCGAGATTCTTATTTTGTGTCCGTACATAAAATTCACAAGATACCAAGGAGTACCACAAACAATAATATCTATTTTATTAAATAACATCTTACATGTAATTGAAAAGGCTTAAGAGGATCGCGAACATCATGTGAATAATACCGAATATAATCGCCATCTTCATTTTGATTGAATTCTCAATCATTATACTGTTTTTTGCCAACTGTAACATATAAAATTTGTGTTAGGAGAATAACCAATGTTAATTTAATATTTCTATTGTATTTTATTGTCTATTTTATTGTCTTTTGATGTTAAGAACTGCTCAGAAAACTATAGGAACATACTAAGCCTAATGAAAGAAGTATTCTAAAGCACAGAAGATGCCATAAAATACAAATAAGTTTTTTATGACTAATTTTCAATTTCAGGATTCTTGTTAACTTTGTAAACGAGCTTTTATAAAATATTTTTACACCAAACTATGGTTTCTTTAAAATGTTTTCCTAAGTGATATCTCAGGTTCATTTTGAAAAGTTCCGAAACTTGGTCGTACAATGTTGTGTCAAAGTGAATTTGTATAGTCTTCTATTTTCTCTGAATAATGAAGTACTGAGTCGATTGACGGGTCACCTGATGTGAAATGTTCACCGCCGTCCATGGACACCCACAATACCAGAGGAATCGCATGATACCGTGTTATCGTAGGCCATATTGCTAATTTACATTGCGAGATTATTATCAAATGCTTATCTTTTTAATTATTACAATTTAAATAAGACCAAATACTAAAAATTATAAACATTTCCATCGCGAAGGGACAATGCCAGGGCCAATGCGAAAGGTCGTGCCTATGATGGCGAGTTTTCAGAAAAATAATTTATACTTATTCACCACCTCTAATCTATTGGAGAAAAACGCGAGCTTCTGGTCGAAACCATAACCATATTAAATAATTTATGTGTCTAAGAAACAAAGAAATTTGTTATTTGCTCTAAGTTAGTTTAAGTTACTAGTTCTGTACTAATTACTATTTTTAACGCATTGGGAAAATTGGCTTTTAGATATCATATATTGAAAATGGAATCCTTTAATATCGGGTCTTTGAAACTTGATATAAAGTGGCATTTTTACAGGCCAGCATAATGGGGACGGTAACTGATGGACTTTGTCATTAACATTGGTAGGTACTAAGTAGTCACTCCACCGAGATACGATAAAAAACTTATTACCATTTAAATAAACATGTAGCTTTTTTCAAACAAAATTGAAATCTCGAATTATAGTTCTAACGATAAATGAAATTTTTATAAAAGGCACTAGAGTGCAGCCATTAGGTGTCCCTCTATCTAGCAGAAAGCATTGTAATTGTATTTAGTTCTTAGGAAAATGTCACTGAGGTATAACTGAATACTCGATGGATAAATGAATTATCATGGCTCCAATACCATTGCATAGACACCTGGTCGACTAAACCCATTTAGTTACCTTATAGACGCTGAGTAAAATGCAAGCACCACTGGGAGTACTTTATAATCATTTAACAAAAATTATAATACATAAATATTTTTCAATTGCAATCGTAATCAATCAATAAAATAAAAGACACATCAATGTGAGAGTCTATTAAAGTTACCGATAAAACGGGATCCAGGCCAAATATGTAGGGTGTTCTCGTATGGGTACGTGGATCGAGCGTGTGAATCGAAGCTTTCGAAATCTCTTGTTCGGTAAAAGTATTCCGCCAATACGAACGCGTGCAAGACAAACTTTTGCCAAACGAGTCATTGTATATGAAACCAGCATAGAAACTAAACAAGCCCAATAAGAGAATTACGTAACGGCCTGAAAAATGTACAAGATTATTATTCGAGCTTCGTAGACATTCTACCGTGACGTGGGGCCAACTTCCGACTAGTGTATTCTCTGCTTTCTACAAAAATGGTACATATAAACATAGCATGATTGCATTTCAGCTTGTTATAGTTTAGTAGTTATCGTATTTGTCGTGATAAGATATGATTATCATGATAAGATACGATATGCTATCGTGATTAGTTAACGGTTATTCATTCTTAACGTTTATTGTCTTATGTCTTAACTAGAAGAAGATTAAAGACGGTAGCAGTGCAAAGCGATATATCTTACCGAAACGAATAAGTGTAAACCTTGATCCCATTGGTGTAAGATACATGCACCAAATAAGGATTATCATGAAAATGGTGATACATGTTATTGAAATTATTTGCACTCTCGCATAATGCTGTTAATATATTAACATGCTGTTAATAACACTTTTACCAGTCACCGCTTTATTGAATCGTAAATAAAACACTAAAAGTTAAGCTGTAGTATTAAAAAAAAGAATAAAGAAAGTCATACCACCAAACAAAATATTCCAAATTTCATTGGTTGATCTCTTTTCAGAAAATTTTTTTTCGTTTACCAACATCCAGATGCCAAGAACAACTAACAACACGGCGTGGCCCAAATCACCAAACATTACAGCAAACAAAAATGGGTACGTTATGATTGTATAGAGACCTATGACAGACATATCATGTACTAATAAAAATATTATGCATTATGAAACATAAACATAACAAACAAATTTTAATATATTATCAATAGGAATTAGTATGTACAGTTGTCAAGGAATTGTAATGTTGTTTCAAATGGTATGGACTTTATTTTACATACCTTCAGAAACGCATACAAACAAACGTTTACGTAAGTCATATATTTATTCAAAGTTTATATTATAATAATATAAAACAGAAAATCGAAAAAAGATTACAAAAGGGCAATGAAATTCAAAAACTAAATATCCGTGAACTATCTATGAAAAACTCCGCATTTAATGATCATAGACCTATTTAGATAGGTTCTAGAGTTCTATAGTAGGAACTGACTTTTCTTATATAAATAGAAGATTTATAGATACAGATAAATCTATTGCACGCTTCATACCGCGAAGCGGGTGGGGTAGTGCTCTACTCTCGACACGTTAAGATCAAGCCATTTTTTTGCTCTTACACTGCCTCTAACACAACCAATTTGAATTTATACGATAATATGAGTAGCTGTATTCCAAGAAAATACTTAAAATATTTTTATATTATCTATAATATCTCATATTGTGTAAAATATAATTTTATTTTGCTACCTTAAAAAAACTTTTTTTTTTTTACGTGCATGACCGGAGTTTTTTTATGTGGTGGTCAAGATAACCCCTGAAAAAATTAACGTATCGAGACCGGGTTTAATGTAGATAAAGGTATTAATAAATAACACGAACTGAAATGCGAAAATGAGATAAATTACATATATTACCCGAAGGTTTCTTTGCAATAATAAATATAAAAAAACTATGACAAATATAAACATGCTATTTGAATCCAAGTAACATAGATATATAGGATCCTCTCTGGCAAAGCGCTCACCCGGTGTCGGATACTGTCCAGAGGAGCCTTCATGGATCGAGTACAATTAGAGGTAGTTCGTGTAGTTAGTTCCCACTTTTAAGATATCATATCCATATCGTTCTCGACATCCGGGGTATATATAGGTAGATAGCAATAATAAATAATGTTGTAGATCGGTATCGTATTCGAGACTGACGTTTACTTCTTCACGTCCGATGTCTCCGAATCCTTCCTTTTGGTTCACCAAGGGCAATTGGTATCGTAGGACTACAGTTTTTATTAACCTCGATACTAAAATTTTACTGCACGTCCGTACATCTCGAACTCCTGATTTTGATTGACAGCCAATTTCATTTGTTCATTCGAGTCGATATCTTCTTCGTTTGAAATATTAAATTTAAACGTTCTATATGCAAAGCGCAGGCGTTAAAATATTCTATAAAATTCTATGACACTTGACATCGAAATACTAAGTTACTAGAAAACCTTCGGGTTTTCCTTATGAAATAAATATAATAATGAAACAATAATATATGAATAATAATAATATATATAATAGAATATTTGGATAAAAACAAATTAAAACCAATCATAACAATCTTTAAGAAAACATCAACCAGTTACCTATTTAATATCAATAGTCTAATACCCGTAGTTTAACAATAAAATGGTTTATGCATGCCTCGTTTTTGAATATATTAGATTTTACATTTAGAAGCTCTTGGTATTATCAATTTTTTTTTTTTTCAGGAAAACGTTAGATACCGATAACATACAGTCAAGTCGAACATTATTTCATAATAAAGAGGTTAGCGCTGCAACATGCCAAAGACTCTAGGTAAAAAATATCTACGGAGTTTTTGTGGCAAACAATAAATTATGCTTGCTTAAAAAATATAGAATAATTGATTGCTATGAGGCGTGGACTTTTCGATTTTCCAAACTTTATTTATCTTTTTAATACTTACACAAACAAATTGCAGACGAGCGTACTCGTAATTTTGTAATAACAAAAGCAAGGTCGAATATAAATACATTAAGTATTAAAATAAAGACTTGTATACAAATTTAACCTGGATTCAGTTCCTTATATGTAGAATTGCCATAAGCGTTGATAAGCGACTGAAAACCTTCCGTGAATTTGTTAGTACGATGATACGTAGGCTTCGTGGACAACGTTGTACTTTTGGATAAGAAGGAAGGTACGCTCGTACCGATAGTCTCCTGTGAATATTAAGCCAAGTATATAATAACTAGAATTTACGTGCGGCTCCGCTCGCGTTAATATCGATTTTATTAAGTAAATCGGATGAGGCCATAAAAAGTTTCATACCAAGTGAATGCCTCTATTTACCTAATTTCCAATAAAGATTCCACGAGAAAAGTCTATCTCCTAGAAAGAGCCTATCTCCATCTCCTAGGTTCCATCTAACTCTGTACCAAAAGTCATCACAATCGATTCAGCGGTTAGGCGTTAAAGCGTCACTAACAAACACTCACTTTCGCATTTATAATATTAGTATGATTGTATATAGTATAAAAGTTATTTTGGTCGGCTCAACCTTGAAGCCGTAAATTACGATTATGGTATATACAAAATAATAGATCTATACACGTAAAAATTGCGATGGATACATTGCAAGGACAAAGTAGTATATTTATTAAGTTTATGTTTCGCACTGTTTCTTTGTATTTCATTGGTTTAACGTCATGGCTATAATCTCACCTATTGTTAAGTGACCATGTGGCCCAAGATGGTGGACACAATAAACATAGTACAGGGACAGGCTCTGAAGTGCTACTGCCTGAACACATATACAGCTATTTGGTGGCAGATTTTCAACTTGAAGGCCGCAGCTAGCCAGTTTGGCATTACAAAAAGCCCTACCACCATGCTGTGGTTTCCACACCATGTTTTCTTACAACGAAAGTTCAGGCGCATTGTGGGTGGATTTGAAGTCACGTCCACTGACGCGGCGTCCTTACACACTACCAACCGAGCTATCATCGCTTCGTTTACTTCGTTGGTATCATTACAATTCATATCTTAGTATATAATATAAGAATATCTGTAATAAACATATAGAAGACTTAAATAATTTCAAACGTCTTATTAACAACTATGAACGTTATTGTGTATTCAACTTTATAAATTACTTAACTAACATATTTTGAGAAATTAGATGTTTAAGAGTTTTGTAACAACTTAATAGTTTCACAGTTATTGTACATAGTTTAAGTATTACAATAATATGTTATCTATGAGTCATTTGGAAGCAAAAGTAGCAACCTTTTTTATTGTGAGTGAAATTATTAAAACATTTAGCTATGTTGAAATCAATTCAACATGCCTGAATATTTCTATTCATCATAAATAAACCCGAATGTAATTTTGTGTGATTATTTGTTCATGACAACTTTAAAAAAAAAAGCAAATGTGTGATGTAGAAATACATTAACATAGGATAATACTATAATGCCTTACATAATAATTCGCCCCGTAAAGAAGCCAGACATCACCTAGTAATACATATGCATATATCTTATACGGCTTAATTTTAATAATTGATTGAAATAACAAAAGATTTAAATAATATTGTAACGCTCCGACATAATATTTAATATAAATATTTTCAATGGAACTAATTGATTGCAAGCGGGATGATTGACGTAACGCCTGTTCCTATTATATGGTACAATAAGCCATTTTGTTGTTGGGTTCTTTGTTATTTTTAACTTATTTGTCATCTTTCAAAGACTGATGAGTCTACCTTTAAAGTTTGTAAGGTTTTGCTTTATACTAGACACTATATAAACTTTAGTTTGGGAATACTAAGTATTTTTAATCAGCTATGCACCATACTTCCTTCTCTTTCCAATTTTGACGCTAATTCATATGTTAATGAGTCTTTTATTTTGGTAATTCCTGCTGTTTTCTGCTATCTCCTATTTTATACTGCTAATATAAACATCCATGAGAATATACTTGTTTTTATATAGTATGGAATATATAAAAGTAAATAAACAAATGCATTAGGAATGTTTCTGGTTTGATGTTGCTGGCAATGCCCCACAATTGTAGTCCATATCTCCAAATAGGTTTGAGGATGGCCTTATAAATTCTTACTTTACAAGCCGGTGTAGGTTTTGATTTTGGTCCTATTAACTTACAAATGCTTCTTAGCTTAGCGTCAAGTTGCTTTCGTTTAGTCCATATGTGTTTACGACATTTAGACGACGATATAGATGCATGCCTATGTCCTTGACATGCTTAGCTTGTGGGATAGTGTTATTGTATATTTGTATATGTGGACAAGTTTGCCTTCTAAGTGTAAATGTTATATCTACAATTTTACTTTGGTTTACTGTAATTCGCCATTCATCCAGCCACTTCTCAATTTCTGATCAATTAATTTAAAGGTTTTGCGTTGTATGTTGCGTTTACAGCATAACTTTAAGTTGGTAAGTCTGCTGTATACAGTAGGTACAGTACCGATCCCAAGATACAACATTGTGGTTACCTGATAAAATTTCATTTAATAAGGAAACTGAGATATTAACTTTAACTTCAAAACATTTTACATAGATATGATTTCAATATGTGTTAGAATGAATGTGTTAATGTTTTCTTTATTTTGGAGAGAAATCTCTCACGCCAGAATTTATTAAATGCTTGGCCTATTTCCTGGAATACAGCTGAATAATATGTTGATTCTCAAATGTACGACTGATGGTGTCAACGAGGCGATGGACCTGTTCAACAGCACCATGTTGTTCACGAAAGCCAAATTGATGTAGGGATATTATATCGTATAATGTGCAAGGTTAAATCCTATAAGAATTTATAAACCATCTTACTGTAAGTGATCACTTTGACAAGTTACATTTCATCTCTTTATTCTGCAAGTTTTCTTGCTTCAACTTCGTCCTTTCGGGACGAAAATTCCCAGGAGTACCAATATAAAATATCTTAGGGTCAGCCTGGATAAGAAACTTAATTTCCAAGCACACATAAAAAGAGTCCAAAACAATACAGCTATAGTTTTGGGCCACTTGCATACCTTGATATGCTCGAAGAGCGAAATATCGGCAAGACCCAAGTTCACGATATTTCATTGAGAGTTACTTTGCGGAAATCCATAATTAAACGTTTAAGTTGTACTACTTTACATCTAAGCTGGGAATTGAATGGTCGCTTTTACGTCTCATAAAACAAAAACAAAAATTTGCTTAGACAATATTTAAGTTATCAAACGCGTCGTTACCACAACGCGTGGTTTACTCAACGTTGGTAAACAGTTGAACCCATTGTGGGTATGTGATAAATCGATATGTCACGGAGCATCCTCAGATCGATATTGACACTTCCAATGCAAGCGAGCGCCGCAATTCCGGACGAAGGTATGAAGTAGGGTTCACTTCAACATTTAGCCAAGCTCACGCTCTACAAGTCAAATGTTCGTCCGGTACTTATAGCTGCCTTGTGTTGCCAGACAGACTCTACTCAAACCTACTAATTATACAGCAATTGCAAAGTTTTTGAGGTTCTTCGGTGTCTTAGGCATTAGTCAAGTAAAAAATGTAAATAGGATGTACTGCACAGCAAAGTAAATAAATACTTTAATCGAATAGTAGAAGACATGTACATATAAAATACTCAAATTATTACAGTTGTGACGAGAGTAATTAAATGTAATTTTTTTGTAGTAGAAGTGGGCACAATGCAATCTAAAAATATTGATAATCATGAAGTTATCTATTAAAAATTATCTCCATCTTGCTAGGCTGTATCAAAGGCCAGTTACGTTGCATTTAAAGAACATAATGTCATATGTAAACCGGAGATAATGACTATCTGGCGATAATAGCTCAGTTGGTTGTGTGTACGGACGCCGCATCTATGGACCTGAATTCGAATCCACCTACAACAAGCCCGAGCTTTCGGTAAAGGAAAACATAGTGATAAAACCATAGCATGATAGTAAGGCTTTTTCTAATATCCGTTTAGCTAGCTGTCACCCTTTTTTTATTAACGCGATATTTAAAATCCCAGATTTTACGGACTTCCTGATCGCAACGCGAAAACGCATTACCCAGGCTCAAGTCAAAGGCGTGAGGGGCATGTGGCGGCTCATCAGGCGCTAGTCACTGAACATTACCCACTAAAACGCACCACGGCGACACTTTAAACTCCCGTGTTGTCGGAGATCAGGGACAGCTTTGGCAATTCTTCTAGTATCTGTCAGGAGTAGCCGTTAAGATATGCAGTCTTTTCGGCGCCTTCTACCTAACCGGCCTGATACGACAAACCCACACAACTTTACCACCCTCAAGATGAAAATTTGCCGCCAAATACCTATCGATGTGTTCCGGCAGTTACACTTGAGAGCCAGACCTTTTACTATAGTTTATCCACCATGTTGGGCCAAATTGTCATTTACCATTAGGTGAGATTGTGATCATAAAGCTAACCCTTACCAATATATAAAATTAAGAAGCGTTCTGTACGTCAAAAGTTATAATATTACGCACCCTTTAGTTGGGATTAAAACGTGAGTTATCATACATAATTTTACCTTTTCTGCGAATAAACACTAAAGTTTCACATGGTCATTGTATTGTCAATAATGTAACAATATAAATCGGAAATGTCTAAATTGTAAATCTAAAGTAACACTTTTATTGATTCCATCTAGTTAAAAATTAATTAAATGCACAAACCCATTTAGCACTGCATTTTCTATGTAATCTTAATCATTAACATTTCTATTTTCTAAGTTTATAAAAATAAAATGTGAAAATTATTAATAGTTACCGAATAGTAATCCAAGGTATTCTGAACTTTTTGTAAATCACTATCTGGAACCCAGCATTGACCCAGTAGGCATTTCTTTGTAATGTCCAAGTTAAATAGATTCATAGTATGGTAAATTGACTTTGCTTTTCTAATTTGTATCATCCACATTTGCCACTGTCTAGCTACAGTACGCAAAGCTTTGCAACGATGGTATTTACTTGTCATCAATACCTAAAAATATAAGCAATCCTTACAATTCATTTTTAAGTTTGCCGTGTATAACCAGAATTAGGTTCAACCAACTAAAGTGAAGCATAGACCTTGTTAATAAAATCTATTCGACATAATTTTGCGTACGAGCACTTACACACTCTTTTAAAGCCAAATAAACTTTATACGTTCTACGGCATCAAAAAGCATTCTTATAGATATAGGCTAAAACTTTTCTATAAGAATTGTGGTTGAAATACACTTTATTGATATAAATTTATTTATATCTAATTTAGAAGTTTTGATTTCACCTGTTCTAAATCAAAGATCCTCATATCCAGTTTATTTATCATTTCCATTCTTTCTTCTATAGTTCTAGGGCAAGTATATGTGTTAACTCGAAATCCTACAAAAACCTTTGCCATACGAGACCCGAGTTGTTCCCCTTGACAAACTGCTAAAAATGCCACTTTCCTTATTTTTTTACCCTGAAATCAACATTATTATTAGAAAATAAGTAATTATTATTGATATAGATTTAAAGGTGTAACTTAGAAAACGGTGTTAAATTTAATGAATACTAAAAATATGCTAGTCACAAATAATAAAATATATAAAAAAAAACTCTAAATATTTGTGTGATTTTTAACAAACTGCCGAGAAAAATGATCGTACGTGCTTGAAATGTAAATTTTAGCTCGAGTTTTTAGATCTGGCCATCTTTTTTTTATGGTTGGTTCTGGAATAATGCTAAGGTAACTATCGGAAAAATTCCAAATTCTTGCACATCTTAAAGAATGTCTACGGGCTACAAACAGAAAAATGTTACATTTTCTTATTAATACGTTCTTTTAGGAAATTTATTGCCCTTTAATTTGACGTATTCAAGAAGCATGTACGATGATTTGCCGCGGAGGTGACGTCGATCAAAGCAAAAACTAATTTCCTTATAAGACCTTGATTTCCAAACTTACTATCAAAATTAAAAAGAACTTTTTTGATTTGATTAACGATAACACTGTAACAAATCATACATTATTTTTCATTATGTCAAATTAAAGGGCATTACACTGCCTCGAAATGCTTTCAGGACAAATAATAAAAAAGTGTTTTTGAAGCCCGTAGACCATTTTTAAGACATTTTCGGTAGCTTCGTTAGAATTACTCCAGAACTTAACACGATAAACAAAGTCATAGTCAAATCCATGAAACTACAATTTGTTTTCTTTTTTTGCTGTATGATAATTTTCTTCAGAGTTACAGCTTGTTGAAAATCATCCAACAATTGACAGTTTTTTATATCCCTTAATTTTTGTGACTAGTGTATATTTGATACTATACGTAAAGTTACATTGAATAATATTAGGTTCAGTTTACTGTGTATGGATCTGTTAGAATCTTGTCCTCTTTTGCTTGTCGGTAGTAAATGTTTCCTCTTGAAATTCTCCAAAGCATCATTTCGAAATGAAAACTTATATTTCTTCTAATTACACCTGGCGAAAATATAAAAAAATTCTTAGCTTCTTCAAATTATACCAAAATTGTATTTAGATAGCTGTGGTAGATGTATTTAGTTAATAAGGTAAGGCTTTCTAACAGTTTGGTAATACTATTTCAAATAATAATAGAAGCAAAGTTTAAGCATACATTTAATAATATTAAACAACATTGCCGCTTTATAACTTGTTTCCATTGTATTAAACTAGTCAGAAAAGTTATAACATATTTTATTGAATTATCTGCGTAGTTCAATTGTCCATAGTGCTCGTCTGTTAAGGACTATTATCAGCTTTAGTTGTCAAATTTTATAAACTTGCCGAACAGTTGAGTAATAGTATTGGTACTAACACGATTATTTTATTAAAAAGGATACACATTAAAATGTTAAGAGATCTGAAATGCTTAAAATCATCATAGGCATTTTTGGCATATTTAATATAAAACGTACCTGTCATGACAACCAAACGTCCACCGATACCTATATCACCAGCTCCAGATTTTCTGATAAAGAAAACAGTCGAATTTACAAATGACACTAGTGATTTGAGAAACGACCATATACCATAAGAACATTATCTAATTAAAATACCAAAAATGTTACGAGCTTTAAGTATTCTAATAAGAATATTAGGCTATACATGACTAGAGAAACAGAAATATATTACACTAATTATACCTTGAAAATATTTGCTCTTGTCGTAATTCAGTGTCACCCAAAATAGGTCCAATGTGATCTAACACATAATACATTTCGCTCAATTCTAGATAATTTTTTAGCAATCTCGTTTGATTTTCCGATATCTCAGTTATATCATCCACCCATTTTTCCAACATATTCTGAAATATATCGATCACATGTTAAATACATTAATGATGGCATTCGTTAACAAAAAAAAAACATTAGCTAAAAAGAATACTAGCCAAGTTGAGACCATATTTCAGTAAACATAATGTATATGTTAAACGAATACGAACAGCTCAGAACCATACATGTTTTTTTTTATAGATAAGGTAAAGCGTAATGTCCATAATCTTACCTAATCTTAATTGACAATACGACCCAAGTTGGTAAACACGCTAAACCTGTAGAGGAACTGGATCTCAAGTGCAGCTGCCGGAATACACCTATTGGTATTTGGCGGCAGATTTTCAACTTGAGGGTAGTAGCTATCCAGGTGGATATTAGAAAAGGCTCTACCACCATGCTATGGTTTCCTCACGATGTTTTCTTTCACCGAAAGCTCAAGCTCATTGTAGGTAGTTGGATTCGAACTTACGTTCCTTGACGCGAAATCGTACACACTACTACTGAGCTATCATCGCTTCCGCGAAGTCGTACACACTACCACTGAGATATCATAGCTTCATTAATACTTCGACGGACGAGTCTAGGCAACGAGGAGCAAACTAATGGATGTATAACTATCATTATCAGAAATGTTGAATCTGACTCTAGTTTTAAAAATTACCTACATTGACTTGTGCAATTTTTTATGACTATAATTACGGTAATATTCATGTAATTAATATTTCATGGGAACTTAAACCAATCGTCATCTCTCGTATGCTGGCACCGCTGCATTTCAATCTAAATTAAACCAATCCATAACCAGTTTCCTGGAGGGTTTTACTTAACTATTCGCAATATTGCAAATATATTATACGTGGACTATGGATTTGTTTAGTTCTACACTTTATTTTCCCACCTCATACATTGCCATTTCATTAGGCTGCATTGCTTTTGGATCTTTTGTCAGTTTATGTATATATATTTTGTCTTTTAACATCTCGTTCTGCATATACGTTAATTTTCGTTCCATTTCAGCACACCGACATACGTCCGATATATAATTCCTTTGAAATGCTTGCAATTCTGTGTTGCACTAAAATTATTATCTCAATTAATCAGGAATGTAAATTTTAAATACAGAATTTTCAGACACGGCAGAGCAGAGTCAATATTTAAAACAACCATAAATATAATTATTTTACCGATAAACGAGTAGTGCACTGCGCCGTTCTGTTAACCTGCGGAGGCTAATAACATCGACATATAATTTTGTTACTCCACGACTCGGCGACGCTACGTCCTTCCTGTCAGAGACTGTGACATAATTTACTTATTGGTCCTTAATATAAACGTAGTTATAGGAACCGACAGCAAGCGACGGAGTGCCTGGGTTAGTGCTTGCTCCAGTTAGTAACAAGGTGAGATACACCGGAAATTATATCGAAATAAATTGGAAGTTTTTATCGAAAATTGAACTAAAGTTGTATTTATAACAAAATAATGTAGTAGTAGCAATGTATTAGCTAAAGTGATTTAATTTGAGCAGTACGATTTTAGTTTTTCTTGATTTTTACAAAGCATTCGATTGTTTAGATATAGATTTACTGATATGAAACTAAACTTCATTTCCGATGACATTCAAGAAAAATGCATATTTTTCAAGTTTCAAGAATTCAACAAGTTGTAATCGAGTCGCTATTGGGAGGAAAAAATATAGTCAAGTTAGATATATTACTCCAAACGCGCTATTTATAAACGTTATTTATATTTTAAGGTCGTTCCTGTTCATACTGTTTGCTACAGATCAGATATTCACTTAAATGCCGTTTTATAAGTCACTCACTCACATTTATTTATAAGTCTTTTATAAAATAAAATGCTGACACATCGTTACATAGTATAAATACAGATCTGGATAAGATAACCTATATGAAGTGTCAGAAGAAGTTAAGCCACGTAAAGACTTCATATATGATCTTAGGTACAAATATACAAACAAAAATATGTTGAGTATTAAATAAAAATCAGAATTAAAATGAAAATACAGTAAGAGCACCTGCCCCTAACAATTTAAGTTCAACGTTAGAAAAAACAATTCAATGGAAAAATAAAGTATCTTTGAAATTCGGGGAAATATAAGGTAAACAGTTGTTTTTGTGATTTAATCGTGCCGTCTTTTTTCTATTACTCTGATATATTGAATCTGCCTAGATTAATCTAAAAAAATTCATAAGTTATACAATGGGTTCAAAGCACTACATTTTACTAGAAAACATCCAAATAGTCTTAATTATTTATTATATTTAATTGTCAAAAATATATCACATATTAGCATTTAAGAGGTATATCATCGTAGTAATATGGTATATATAAATCATATATGGTATAGGAATATACTCCTTTTTTCTATAATCTTGCTATCATAAAACAATAGAAATTTAGATATTAGTTCCTAAATAGAAACAGTAAGTTTGGGATAAAAATATTGGATAAATTAAAGGTTAGCTGAAAATCTGCGTTAATTATTGATTTCGGTCCCAAATTACAAATAAACTTAATGTGACACCAGATCTTAATGTGATATGTTCTGCGAGGTTATATCACCATGTAACATACAAATACAGAGATACCTTGTCAAATATATTTAACAATATTTTAAATTGATTTTATATAATTCTCTAGCAGATTTACAAATAGGTTTAGTAAGGAATTATTTAAATCAACGTGATAAGAACCAGAAGCATTGATGAGCCCATATCTTATACCTTCGCTTCAAATACATTCTGTCAAGATGTGGTGTACATTGTCGATGAGTAGTGGTGGTTAAAAATTTGGGGATAGTGTTAATGATTTTGACACTGTTTTTATACGCTGCATTTGCGAAATGATATCTCTATACACAATCTGTAGGAGCATAAATGTGGGTGCTCAATTTTTGATGGAAAATTAAATTCTATAACCTATTTCAAATATGGCAATAATACTCTTAGACAAATGTACTGTGATATTTCTCAAACTTAAGCATCTAAGCGGAGGTAGAAATATTTATAATGGACAATACAACTAACTATTATATATGTTACATACATACAATACATATATTACTAACTAGGACACAGTTTTAAACTATTGTTCTTACTATTGTTCCTACTGTCGTTTACATAAACTACATCTTTTTCTATTTAAACTAAATAAATAAAATATTTCACTTTTTTTTTTGCTGAATTAAGTATGGCTGACGGTGATGTTTGACACAGTGACACTTTTTGGGTAAGCAGGGTATTAGAGATATTTACTCGACTGACTCAGGACCACCTTTTATATATCACACTTCGGGATCAAAAATTTTTAAGTTTGTATGAGAATAATAGTAAATAAATAAGATAAAAATTAACTAATATATTGTAGTATCTGTAGTTTGTTAATAAATAATCTGTTGTATTTGGTTAAAAAATAATGATATATTGTTTAAAATAATTCTCAAATAAACAATTTAGTGAGTGACATTTAATGAAGAACACAGCTAGTTTTTCAACAAATATCATGTATTAATCGTATATTATATAGAAATAAATAATATTGAAATGCATGTTTGCATTTTTTTTCACTTTAACAAATACTGTTTATTTCCACGATACCGAAATAAATGCCTCGAAAGTTCTTGTCTGTGAGTCCAGATTAACTTTGATTACTCTTCCATTAACAGGCAGAGGATTATTAAAACGTTACCAAATGAAGCCTCTATATATTATTACGCTTTTTTATACAAGTTAATCGGCAAAATTAAAACTCTAATAAAAATAGTTTGCTTTTAATCCAGATAAAACACGTACTTTGCATAAAACTACATATTCACGTAAACAAAGTTGCAGGCTTTGTAGTAATTAAATAATACGTCTAGATCTATACTTAATACATCGCGTATACGTTCAAGAGAGCTCGAATAATTAGCTGTAGTAAAAGCCCCGCTCTAAAATTATAGACCAGAATTCAATCTGTTAATCATCCCACTTTACGACAGTTCTATAATTGTACCCAACACTATATAATTATAAGTAAATTTCCTTGTTCGGAACAATTTCCTGTTAAAATTAGTGCTATTGATTTTTATATAACAGTGCACAGCATTAAACATTAACACAACGACATTTTCAAAATAAGGATAAAATTGAAAGCCGTCCGAATATGTATCTCTGGGTAATATTAAATTACTTGGCGATTAATTATAAACTTTTCAATCAGTTTATAGCATTTATGATTATTAAAGGAACAATTAAAACAAAAAGTATAAAAATTTAATTCTTCTAATTAATAATAAATAATGTGAGGTGACATATTTAATATGATAGTCTACGTCATATTGATTTTTTATAATAATGGCTAGTCGTTTTGTAAGCCCGCAATTTCAGTAAATAATGTTTATAAAACTATATTATTACCTAGTTGGATACAGATCCTTACCACCGGCTGATCTGGTAATATGGTAGCTCCGATCCAATACACAATAATTGTGTCCTTTTTATTAACGAGGGAAAATGCATTTCACCATACCCTCCAGGCCGGGGGTCTGAGGGTGACTCACCCGGTGGGAATCACTGGGAATACCTATTAAAACCCTACGGCTATGTTTCGCCTTGCTGGGACGACGGTTTTCTAACTGGCAATCACCGCGTCGCCCCGGCGACCGGCCCAGCCTGATGGTAAGCCGAGTTCCTATCCGAGCAGCCTGGTCAGTTGCCCTCTCAGACGGCCGGAGTAGTGCAATGAGGGGCGGGTCTCCCAACCCACGTCTCTCAATCCAGCTTAGGGCGGCGGAAGGGCACGAGCATACCGAGCCGTTCTGTCGTCCGTTCGTTTTTGAGAGGGTCACCGCGAGAGTCATCTGGCAGAAGGAGACCATAGCATTCCACGATCTCTTACAGCTGAGCATTGCTTTCACAGCGCCGATCTGTCCACTAAGACAGTGCCGGGTATAACAAGCCTAACCGAAGTATAATACCGAAGTATGTGTTTTTTTGTGTGTGTGTGTCAATTTAGATGCACGAATAAAATTATTTCTTAAGTAATATAGTCTTTGAAACATGATTTCAAAATCAAAGGCGCACAAGATACGTTTCGCAGAAAAGCAAAACGCTTTCGAGTTTACCCTTTTATTCATTTTACTCCTCATTAAATTTCCACGCTGAAGATCTTATATGAAAATCAATTCTTAAGGAATAAACTACCAAATGGCACAAGCTAAAAATAACCATGCACTTGATATGTTACTTAGTGTTGTTTTAACTACTGTAATAACTGGTATTATAAATACACAATTGAGAATAATACTTACGTCGGTAAATTGAACGCAACCCATTTCACCGAGTTGTGACAGTATTTCAAACGCAGCTTCCGGTTGTAAATATATATCACAAAACGTCATATGATCACTTCTTAGCATATCACCCATTGTTAATAGTATGTATTCTGTTGGACCTAGCAATTCAATAGTTTACATATATCATGGGTTTTTTTTTCATTTATTATATAGGTACTTCTATGAATTACAATCATAGGAATCAGTAACAGTAAATAATACAAAAAGGGGTATAAAGTTTATTGAACTAAAAACATTGTTCATATTGACTGACTGTAAACATAAAATTAGTACCTATCAAAGACATGGCAAACGAGGCAACAGGAAATTCCCTATTTCAGAATATCATCATGTACAAAGTTTATAGTTCATAATATTACCCTTTTTAACTTTGTTATCTTGTACCGTACACTGAGGTTGCTTCGTGCCGTACACTCACGACAATGAACCGAGTCTCTTAAATGAATTATTATCGACTAGCATACATTATGGGTAAAATAATAAAGTTGAAGAAACTTGTATGCTAAAGTTATTTTCCAAGTAGTACTCTTGTCTATGAAATAAACAACGCAATATTTTCTTGTAAAATGACAATTGAAAAGGTATTAAAGTAAAATATTAATAAGTCTACCTCCTAACTACGTACTTGTATTACGTAAGAGAAAATCGATGGAAGAATTGGCTACATATTATCTTTAAAATATCAGACTCGTATATTTTATGGTCATTGGCAGAAAACAGACTTACGTTCTATCTGATGTTTTTATAGTTATTTAGCGTTTAGTGGTTTACCGTTATAGCCACAATCTGACTTGATATTAAGTGAGAATGTGGCCCAAGATAGTGGACACGCTAAGTGGAGAGACTGGCTTTCAAGTGCAATTGCCGGAAGACACCTATAGGTATTTGGCGGCAGATTTTCCACTTGAGGGTGGTAGTTAACCAGGCAAGGATTAAAAAAAGCTTTACCACCATGCAAAATGGTTACCGTAAATGATTACCGCCGCCTATGGACAGCTGCAACACCAGGCGCATTACAGCCATGTTGTCGACCTTAAAGACCGTATTTCAATTCCTGTTATATAGCTACAATGTTGATTTACCATACTGAAACTTACATATATTTATCCATTTCTACTATCGCTTTGCTCTACGATATATCGAGCTTATTCAAAAAAACCATCGCAAGCTCCAAAACTCTTAAATATTTTTTTTATTGTAACCTCCTAATAACTATCTTTGTAAATTAGAAGCAGTAAGTTTATAACCACTATTTTAATAGATCGGTGGTTAATTATGAACAACAATCCATATATTATATAAAAATATCATAAATACTCTTTAATTAGGAATAAAAATCTCTCTCATGTACAAAGTGGAAATTGTCGCTTACAATGACTTTCCTGAAAAAGCTCGATATGTATATAATTATGAATTCATAGAGTTTTTTCTAGCTTCGATGACTTGAAGGTTTTGGCAGCCGGTAATAGTATTTTGACAATCCTAAGCCTATTGCAAACAAAACATTTCTGGTTTCGATTTCTCTTATATTTACAATATGTAATAAGAGGTGTAAGAAGAGGTTGTAGCGTTGTTATTAAACTTTGATAAATTATTTATATACAATAAGCAGTTATTAGGTAACATATAATATTTATTCTAAAAAAATAAAAAAAAAACATACCTCAGATCCACTTACAGGTATGCTAGCTAAATAATATTGTATATTATTTTTAGGATTTTTTTTTATTACTATGTTAATTAATAATACGAATTGAAGGCACGTGACATTGTTTTTTGTCATATTGTTCTTTATATTCCAGCTTGAATTACACTCGTCAAAGATTATAAAGGAGGTCATAGAAACCTACATTTACGCTTTTATACATTATAGTATTTAATTTTTACTAAAAATCGTTATAAAATTAACTGAAATAATAAGAATTCTTACTTAGATTCTGCTCCTGGATTATGAATAAGTACCTGGATGACCGAGCTTAGCTCGGTTTTACTTTTTTAATTATGTTTGTTTGATAATATATATTTAGATACGAGTCACATTCTGCTTCAATAATTACATTTTACGATTTTATAACATGTATGTACTGGTTATATAAATTTTAAAAACCACGAGCCTTATTAATCATTTTATTAGAAACCAGTTTCTTAAAAATATGCGTTTTTACGAAAAATACAATATAGATGATTTCAAAAAGCAAAAATATGTATTCAAAATTCATTCAAATCATTAGAGCATTTCCGGAGATACACAACATTTATATACAAAAATTACTATATAACTTATATAATAGTAATAATATTATCGATTAAATAAAAAAGGTTATATTCATGCATTGTTTATTCTCTATAGGTTTTGCGCTTAGTTAAAATGCCTGAGTTCGATTTCAACCGCGGTCGTGAACGGACGTGTCCGTGAGCTCTCGTTGATTGTTCTCGAAACCAATCGCGCTGCGTCTTACCGCGCCGCCTATTGTTTCTTTGAGCTGTTCTTACGTCTTATCGGCAATAATCCGTCTATTGTTGCCGACATTCCAGTTCGTGTTACCGATAGTCCTTTGGTAATTTCAACCTATTGTTTGGTTATCGTGTCAAGTTTATATTGAGAGATATCTTAGTTTATTATTGCGAATTCCAAGTATTGCTTTTCGTCATTGTGAATTTAGTGCAGTGATTAAAGTGCCGACACTGTAAGTACGCCGGTCACCGGCTATCAACAAAGGTAAAACTTACTTTCCCTTAAGCCTTTTATTACAGGCCAGGTCATAGATATTATTATAATTTATTTTTCTTTTTTCCTTTTCTTTCTGATTTTACACGTGCAGTATAGATTGTATTAAATGTTATTTCTCCGAACTTGGGATAGTTCGTTAGTCTTTTGCTAACCACGCTCCCCTGCCCTTCCGGCAGGGAGGTTTCACCTAGGCTTATGATCAAATTTTCTCACCCCAAGCCCTACATCCGGACCATGGCCAATCGTCCGGAAGGTTTATATTTAAGGCTACGTGCCTTCATAGGTAGAGAGCAATCAGACTTGCTCAAGGCATTCCTCGCCTCCCAACCAGTCCAAGGCGTTCGCACCCCACCGACCACGGCGAATGCACCAACTCGTGCTCGACCGGCGTCCCCTCCATCCACATTACTACCCCTCCGCACCCCATCTACCGCAGCGACAGCACCGGTGCGTCGCCCAGCATCTCCACACTCGCGCTCCCGATCCCGCTCGCCTGTGTTAATTCACTTGCAGGCACCTGCTGTCAATATAACAAGTACACAGTCGCCTTCAGCGACCCCCACCCCCACGCTTGCACCTCGTCTTTTCGAGGAGCAAATATCGTACGCACCACGGCCAATACCTACGGCGAACTCTTTCTCGCTATTATTCACCGACCCGACCCCCGAAAACGAGGCTGAAATGAGGGACCTCGATTTGGAAGCTGAAAGCAATCCTGAAGCCGACTTTATAATAGTCCCCAAGACCAAGAACAAGAGGGTGCTATCACCCGCAACAGTTGGAACTGCTGCCGCAAAAACAAGGCGCGTCCCTACTGCATCCGAGAATGCTAATACCCCAATGACCCAACCTCCCACATCCGCTAGCTCGACTGAGAAAGCGGTACGCCCACCGCCCCCCGTTACGATCTGCGATAAGGCTTCCTGGGTAAGCATCTCGACCCAGCTCAAATCAAGGAAAATTGCATACACTAGGGCCACCAGCACCCCTTCACGGATACAGGTTAAAGTCCCGTCTATTACAGATTAGCAGAATTTAACGGCCTTTCTCCGTGAAAGAAAACACCAGTTTTATACATACACAACTGAAGAAGAGCGCCTTCTGCGCGTCGTTCTTAGGCGCGTTCCTAAAGAGCTCCCCGAGGAGCTAATCCTAGCCTCCCTTAAGGAGCAAAACTTACCGGTCCACGAGGTACATCGAATGTACCATAATATAACAAAAAAACTATACGACCTAGTTCTAGTCACCTTGCACCGATCCAAGGAAGGGAAAGAAATTTTCTCCCTCCAATCCGTGGTGCGGCCTCTCCGGCATAGTTGTAGAGATCCCCCATAAGGAGCATACCCCCACTCAATGCCATAACTGTCAAGCATACGGCCACTCCGCTCGCAACTGCTTTATCAACCCGCGTTGCATCAAATGTTTAGAAAACCACTCCACTAAGGAGTGCTCTCGCACCCGTGACTCTCCAACTCCACCGAGCTGCGTCTTATGCGGTAAAGCCGGGCACCCTGCGAACTATCGCGGGAGTGAACGCGCTCCACGTACAAGACCCACGCGTATCTTCAATCAGGCGCCCTCAGCGCAAACAAGCGCCGCACATCCTGCCCCACCGCCACTCAAGTCAATTCAGGCTTTCCCGAGCCTGCCTAAACCCGCGCGAGTCACTTCCGTGAATACATCTCCGTCCCAGAATCCCTCCCACATTAGCTCCAACCATCTCATGGGCGCCCCAACCGCAGCCTCCAAAGGCCAAACCCTCACATTCAACTACGTCCGGCCCGTCCATTGGTCTAATAGGGATCGACTGGCTCGCTGAACTTCTTGACCAACATTCAGTAGAGTACATCATCGCATTCGACGAAATGCTCAGTGCTAGTCAGGATCTAGGCCATCTCAAAGCTATTAGGTGCTTCCCAGGCATTGCAAAGAAAAATAAGAAAATATATAAATAAGAAATATAAAAATAAGAAAGAAAATAAATTCGCAATGGAGGATAAGATCAGACCCCGTGGCCTTTCTATATCCTTTTTTAACGTACGTAACCAGAAACCCCAACGAGACTTAGTAGTTAGCTTCCTTAAGCAGCGACAGATAGACGTGTTTCTTGTACAAGAAACACTACTAAAACTGAGCGTTCGTAATCCCGCGATTGCGAACTACAAGATAGTAAGAAATTACCGTACCGTTGTAAGAGGCGGCGGCATGCTCATATACTACAGAAAGTTACTATATTGCATGCCAATAGATCCTCCCGAACTTACAAATTTAGAAGTCTCAGTTTGTAGAGTGGGTATGACCGGTCATCCCACTATCTTTATCGTTTCCGCGTACCTTTCGCCTAATAAAACTCTCCTCCAGTCGGATCTGGAGACGCTTTTCGCGCTCGGTGACTCTGTTATAGTGGCTGGCGACCTAAACAGCGAGCACATTCAATACAACAACCCGCGTACTACCACTAATGGTAGGACACTATACTGGCTTGAAAATGCGCTTACCTTCGATGTAATTGCTCCTTCAGAGCCAACTCATTATCAAGCTAACTGCCGCCCTTCAGTTTTAGATATAGCTATTTTAAAAGGGATCGCGCTTCAGGTACGACAAATCGATGTCGTACATGAACTAGATTCCGATCACCACCCAGTAGTTCTGCAACTAGGTCGCCCGGGTGACCACACACCAGCTTCAGTCAAAGTGGCTGACTATCCAAAGCTCAAACACTATCTCTCAAATAATCTCTCCTCCCTTTTCTTAGATAGGATCCCCGACGAGATAAAGTCTGTGACCGATGCCGATGTGGCAATTGACTCCCTGGTCGGTCACTTCTAGAATGCCATCAGCGAAACTTCGAAAGAGATAAAGGCGGCAAACGATCGCCGCTTCATACTCCCTGATGACATTCGAAGACTGATCACGGAAAAAAACGCCGCGACTCGCGCCCATGATTCTTATCCGACGGAGGAAAATCGCGTACGGCTACGTAACTTACAACAATTAGTTAAAACTCGTATCTCCGAACTCCGCGGGCAAAGATGGGACAGTCTTTTAGAGGAAATCAAACCATCTCATCTTGCATTCTGGGATCTTGTCCGTAAACAAAAGAGCAGCTACTCGTCCTCAATGCCACCGCTGGATAGAGGCCCCGGCAATCTGCCCGCCTTCGAAAGTATAGACAAGGCAGAGTATCTCGCTACCACTCTCGAACAACAGTGTTCTCCCAATTCCTATGAATATCATACCATAGATCCCGGACACATCGGGAGGGTCAATCAACCAATTCAATCCATAAGAGAGACCCCACCAGTTGAAAATTTAGACCCGGTCACAAATGACGAAGTTGTCGTGATCATAAAACGCCTTAAGCCAAGGAAAGTCCCTGGTCCCTGGAATCCAGAACGAAGCCCTAAAACTTCTCCCTGATAAACTTATAGCTATTCTGGTCTGTATCTTCAATGCGGCCATAATTCACTGCCATTTTCCAGCCGCTTGGAAAAAGGCAACGGTAATAGGTATCCGCAAATCCGGGAAAAAGGCATCTCTCCCAGAAAGCTACCGCCCGATAAGCCTCCTCAATACGATTGGTAAAATATACGAGCGACTCCTTCTGAACCGACTTCAATCAACTGTCTCAGACAAATGTCTTTTACCACACGAGCAATTCGGCTTTCGACCGAAGCACTCGTGTACCCACCAAGTGCTTCGCCTCACGGAGCATATGCTCTCCAATTTCACGGAGCCACGCCGTCCTAGGCGCACGCTTGCCGTATTTTTCGACATAGCCAAAGCTTTCGATAAGGTCTGGCACGAAGGCCTCATATTTAAACTCAATCTCTTTCAAGTCCCGGACAGACTAGTCTGCATAATCCTCGCTTACCTATCAGACCGTACCTTCTGCTATAAAGCGGACGGAACTCTATCCTCACCACATTCAATAAGATTAGGGGTCCCACAAGGTTCTATCCTAGCGCCTTGCCTCTTCAACCTGTTTGTTAGTGACATTCCCGAATTTCCTGACGCCGCAGTAGGCTCTTACGCAGACGACACGGTCATCTTCAGCTCAGGCAGGAATTGGATTCACTTATACTACCGCGTCCAAAGAGCTGTGTCTACGTTCGAGTCCTGGAGCCTCAAATGGCTCATAGGAATAAACCCAGACAAAAGCGCGGCTATTATGTTCGATCCTCACGCGAGGAAGAATATAAAAAAAACAATACATCTTTTTGGTGTCAATATCCACTGGGCTAACCAAACTAAATACCTTGGTGTAGTTTTAGATAAACATCTCAACTTTAACAAACATATAGATTATGTATAGAAAAAAGCCACCACAGCTCTGGCTCTACTACACAATCTTACCTCCTCTAAGAGCAAAATGTCACTCAGACATAAGCTCACAATTTACAAAGTATGCATCCGTCCCATACTTACCTACAGTTGCCCTGTATTCGCTCACGCTTCGCACACCACCCTTTGCAAACTACAAGTTCTACAAAATAGATTCCTGCGTATAGCCGTCCAAGCCCCTCCGTACGTCTGTAATGTAGATCTCCATAAAGATATGGATATTCCGTCCATATATGCATATATCAAAGACCTCACAAAGCAATTCTTCAAAAAAGCCAAAGTTCATCCCAACACCAAAATAGTACACGCAGTGAGCTACAATGCTAATCCGCACGCCAAAGGTCTCGCGCGCCGGCCACGTAATTGCTTCAGTGATCCCGTCGATAAAATAACGAGATTGAACGCACTTCTTCCTACCGTCTCCACCAATCGTACGTGTCCGCGTACACGCCCGCGTAACCGCCGCCCTCGCCGCCGAGGCCGAGCGGTTAATTGCGCTCCCGCACACCCTCCGCGGCCTCCCTCTGCAGACGCTTGAGCCTAGGTTCGATCCTCCGGATAGGAGCCCTCAAGTGACTCTGCTCGCGCGATACAGTGACACTACATCACTGAACGTACATCATCACACCGCATAACATCCATGCACACCTACACGTTAAGTACACGGTTCTGGAAGGGACTAACCCTACGATCCTTGTTTGTTTTTCCGGCAGCAGCCCAAGCCAAGGTTCGGCCATTCTGGCACCCTTGCGCTCGCTGCCTCGGAGCTGAGTGCCCTCAGCACTCGCCCCAAAAAGTTCGGTGAAGCTGTCAAAGCCCTTACGGCTAACAGCGTATGTCCATTTAAAAAAAAAAAATGTCAAAATGTCATGCCACTCTGACGATACGAACGATCTGAGTATAGGGTGACTCCAAAGGGTATGATAATATACCCCTATTCACAAGATTTAAAGTTTGAGTGTGATAGCTAACCAGATGGGTAATACAAAATGTCCTGATTATAGAATTTCATGTCACTTCGTTCAACGAGGTGTCGGAATCTGCTTCATTTATGATTAATTACCTTCATAACATATACTTATAACAGTAATGCTCATATTAGATAGTATTGTTTTGTCTACAATTTGTAATAATGTATTCTATTTATGTATATCTAGGTACATATTAGGTTAGAAGTTAAAAAGGTTATACAAGTCATTGCCTAAAACTTTTTAGAAACACTCTAAAAGATATTAAACTTATGATACAATTTGATAAGTTCTTTATACTTTATTCTATAACATATTTATTAAACCTGTTAGTGATAAAAGATTTCAGTGAAAGTTTTATATTTTTTAACAATATATTCACAGATTTATGAATCCAATAATAGTATCATAAGAGGTAACTCTGCTTGCATAGAACTTATTTGCCAAATAAATATGTAGGTGCATGTCGTCATGCCTGAGTATACCGGCATTTTGTATGTAGCACATCTCAACTCAGTCCTCATTCAAATATTTCGACATTTTAATTAAGTCTTGGTGCAGCTCAAATTACTCGACCTTTTTATTGATGCGCGGAAAAAATTGTGTCCCACTTTTAAGATTTTTTTGTAAAATTTTTAAATTATTGAATATATATATATTTTCTTTCTTTAAGTGTTTGATATACATAGTATAAGAATATCTGTTAAATTGTGTAAATAAATATATAAATTATAGTAATCCAAAAGTAATGTTTTAATAATGCCTATCCTATTCAGAAAGTTAATATTGTCAAGTATCTATGTAACAAATCAGACCCAATAGAGACTCAATCGATTACTCACTGCCTGGCGTTACCTTCTGTTATTTTTTCGATCCCCAGAGAGTAAAAGGTAGTGGAATAATTTACTGTTTTCCAACTAAGTTTTGAGGTAGGCTCGCTGTTCCCTTGAGTCACTCTGCCTAGTCTCTTTTCGTACATTATAGACAATTGAGAGTATTATTCCAATATAACAATGGAACTGTTTTATTACTTACAATTTTTCATGAGGTATATAACAATAGTAGTGACATACAACAAATTAAATATAAACAATAGTGGTGCCCAAT
Organism: Actias luna; assembly: GCA_039707435.1. Classification (NCBI taxonomy): domain Eukaryota; kingdom Metazoa; phylum Arthropoda; class Insecta; order Lepidoptera; family Saturniidae; genus Actias; species Actias luna. The sequence continues at coordinate 15,932,040 of JAZHAC010000001.1, read as the reverse complement.
GATCTATCTACATTCAACATAATTTAATTGATATGTTTTTACATGATTGAAAAAAGAGTATTCACTATTGTGATACCAGTATATTATATTGTTAGAAAAACTCAGAAGCGTAGTAGTTTTGGAAGGATAATCGGTTCAATAATAATGAGACGATGAGAAAAATCGTGTGGCAGAGAGTGAACTACGAGGCAGTGTCCGAAACTTGCGACTACGGATGTAGGTTTAAGAAGGCCTCAATTGTCAACACTCACCTTCACCGCTTGTATTTTATATCCAATATAAATCATTCCCAATAATGATATACAGCACAAACACCAATAATACAGAAATATAAATCTTACGTCCCTTCGGTAACGCTCCGGCTACGTACGATGAATACGCCTCGAATGCCTCGTTTTTACTGAACCCAAAGCCGGCTCGCACCGCACTCATATACTAATCGGTGTTATAAACTACCCTCCCTATAATTACATTCTTAAAATTATTATTGTTTTTTTTTTAAATACTTTATAGGTTTAGTGTTAAAGCTACATCCTCACCTGATACTTAGTGACGTTGTGGCCTAAGATAAATAGGCAAAAACAAAATAGCTCAGTATCGTTATCTCATCTGTTTGTGAACCAATCTATTTGTTCAGTTAGTTACTGAAGAGCTTTGATGTTATCAAAAGAAATGTAAAAGCGTTTTTTAAACCTGTGAAATTCCTGTAAAATTGAAAGTGTCCTGTAGTACATGCCATAGAGAGAAAAATAATTAGAGAGACGTCTAGACTTGCGCTATTTAAAAACACTACAGATTGCCTGGTGGCTAAAGTTGGACCCCGAACATAATTGAAAATATGAGTAAAATCTTGTAAAGAAGAAAAAAGCTAACTATTTGGAACTTTTTTTTTTTTTTAATTTTATGACACTAAAACACTGCAATAACTACTCTGTAACTGAAAATACGATAAATTAAATAGTGTATTATTTTGTTGTACCTATAGGTTTTTTTTATTTTTTTATTGTTAAGGTTTATAGGTTTATGGCCATAATCTCACCTGATCTTAAGTGATGATACGTCCCAAGATGGTAGACACGCTAAACCTGTGAAGGAACTGGCTCTCAAGTGCAACTGCCGGAACACACCTATTGGTATTTGGCGGCAGATTTTCAACTTGAGGGAGGTAGCTAACCAGTCGGGCATCAGAAAAATCCCTACCACCATGCTATGGTTTCCTCACGATGTTTTCCTTCACCGAAAGCTCAAGCTCATTGTAGGTGTTTGGATTCGAACTCACGTCCCTTGACGCAAAGTCGTATACACTACTACTGAGCTATCATCGCTTTTATTTTATCGCGAAAAGGTATTAAAAGAAAATATGTTCTAATATTTTTCATTGATAAAACTAAAGCAGGAGCCTTATTTACTATTGACGACAATAGCGACTATCGGTTAGGTTAGGTGTTAGGACAGAGGAAAATCAGGTATTACATTGTCTATATTTGCCTTTATCTATTCATATATAATTTCTATGAAATAAATATGTATAGCGAAGATGAAACAATAATATGGAATGAATATATCTATTTCATTAGAATGACATATATATATATTATTGATAGCAGACTTAGTCTAACTTAGTAGAGATATACAGTAAAATTTTCCGGATATGTCTTCGCCTATCAGTAGGTTGCATTCAGGTATCTCACCAGTTGAGCTGCTTAAGTACGCAATATCACTGAAATTTCGATTTGATGCGAGTACCTATATCTTATTATATATACCGATTTTCTTCACGTAATAATTATGTAACAATAATCTTAAAAGCCGATCATAGACGACGCACGTTCTATAAACATAACAATGTTAATACATAGAAAACTCTACCTCCGAACACTTGTTTGTGTAGTGTGTACAACCCACATTCATGTTTACACTCATTCCTGTTTGATCGTTGCCTAGCACAGGCATTAAAATAAAAATATTTGGTTTTACATGTTGATTTATTTACATATTTACAAAAGAAACCAACAATCTCAATGCACTATCGTGCTTTAATTATATTGATAATTGAGGTATGCGCAAGGAAGTTAAAAAATATAGATAAAATAAAATATAAGGTAAAATAAGAGTTTATATATGTATATACACCTTCATAATATTTCGACAAAGCAAGTGGCACACTAATGCTGTCATAGTAATATTGCAATGAAGGGGGAAGTAAGACGGTATGTTTTTATATCTGTCGCAGTAGAGTGACAGGTATATTTTGCTATGCATCGTCTAAAGTATAAATGTAATGTAATAATTTTGGATTAGGTATACTTTATTCTATAAAAATATCAAATTCCAATGAATGTACTAATAATTACAAATTAAATATGTTCCCGTGACCTTTAGAAGTTGTGTTTGTATAGTTTGTACGTATCGCATTATACACGAGAATATTTTCTATTGTTTTAGGGTACTATATATATATATATATATATATATATATATATATATACAATTGACACAAAATCAGCGTACCAGTTTCGGAGTGAATATGTAGTATCTACACGTTTTTATTTATAATATCATTTGCACTGTGTATTTGATATTTTAAAATTCGCGAGTTTTTATTTTTATTTTTAAACCACATTTAAAACTGTATAACCTCACGGATGTATAGATATTATGTTGTTGAGAACCGACAGCTCGCCAAGGCCTCTGTATATTACGTTCAGAGTATTAAATTATCTTGGCAAGATTCTAATACTGATCAAAGGTTTCTTCGAAATGTATTAAGGTTTATCGATACATAATTTGTCGGGTTTTTACATAAGCCTAATATCTGCTGCCTTCCACATTACTATACAAAGCACTCATACGAATACATAATTGTTCACAGCCAGATACACAATATAGGTATCTCAGCGGCTGCGATAATCGGTTAAAATATTCATTATATTTTAGTATTAGTTGTTTAGTAAATTCGTAAAAACATAATAAACGTTGGGCAGTAAATTTTCATAATATTAATTTATGGTTAAGTTATAAACCTTGCATTTAGTTTGTTGTTTTTGTTGTAGTTGGATACGAAGTCTTGATAATAAATGAGCGTAATATAATTGGAATATCACAATACATATCAATCAATATCACAATTTAATGTTGTGCTGTTTCGTGTTTATTCTATTTTTTTACATCTGGCCGACCAAGTCCTGCCCAATGTTTTACAAAAACTAACACATGGCTAGGTAAATTTGGAATGTATAATATTTATATACAAAAATCTTGTCTGTGTCTATTAATGATCGTGAAACGTCTAAACGAGTTAAGCGATTAACCCTCATATACACATAATACATTTATTTTATCGAGGTCATGGTTCCTAGCTATTCTAAAATCTGACAGCTGACGTTTTAGTCGAGATATTAACTATAGAAAACGACAAAACAACGTCTGCTGGAGCAGCTAGTGTTATTTAGATACATGATTTTTTACCAAAAAGAAACTGTTTGCGAGATACCAATATGGTACCTATAAACTTACTTATATAACAATTATTTACATGTTTGCTTACAAAAATTAAACAAAAAATGCAAGTAATATAAATTTAAAATCTGCATCAATAATGAAATTATTTTTTATCGAAACAGATGGAAACCGGCAACTCAGATGGGGTGTAAAATTTCCGTTTCTATGTAAGTCTGCGGTATACAAGCCAATTAGAGCAATTACTTTACGGTCGGATATCCCATTGCATTCAGAAAATGATCTGTTATAATATACTATAGGGATATTTTAATTAAAAAAAATGATGAATCAGATCTATTTATTTTTATCAAGAAAGTATTTTCTATATACGTATAATTGACAAAACAAGACACTGCAGATTCTTCGATAAATATATTTCTATATTTTGTCTATATAAAAGTGAAAGTTTGTGTATATTAAATCGCTAAATTGTAGCACTATTTGATTAAGTACGATAAAAATAGGCACGCTTATATACATAATATAAAAAAAGTTGTTTTTGTAATTCCTTAAAGAGAGATAGCACGGTGGTTGATATAATAATTATTGGAAAGGGCATGAAAATATCTGAAGTTAATATTTGATTTTGAAGCGATGGTAGCTCAGTGATAGTTTGTACGGACTCCACCTACAATAAGCTTGAGCTTTTCGTGAAGCAAAATATCGTGAGGAAACCATAGCATGATAGTAGTATTCTATCCTCCCGAACTTACAAATTTAGAAGTCTCGGTGTGTAGAGTGGGTATGACCGGTCATCCCACTATCTTTATCGTTTCCGCGTACCTTTCGCCTAATAAAACTTTTCTCCAGTCGGATCTGGAGACGCTTTTCGCGCTCGGTGACTCTGTTATAGTGGCTGGCGATCTAAACAGCGGGCACATTCAATACAACAACCCGCGTACTACCACTAATGGTAGGACACTATACCGGCTAGAAAATGCGCTTACCTTCGATGTAATTGCTCATTCAGAGCCAACTCATTATCAAGCTAACTGCCGCCCTTCAGTTTTAGATATAGCTATTTTAAAAGGGATCGCGCTTCAAGTACGGCAAATCGAAGTCGTACATGAACTAGATTACGACCACCGTCCAGTAATTCTGCAACTAGGCCTCCCGAGTGACTACACACCCGCTTCAGTCAAAGTAGCTGACTATCCAAAGCTCAGACATTATCTCTCAAATAATCTCTCCTCTCCTTACTTAGATAGGATCCCCGACGAGATAAAGTCTGTTATCGATGCTGATGTGGCGATTGACTCCCTGGTAGGTCACCTCCAGAATGCCATCAGGGAAACCTCAAAAGAGGTAAGGGCGGCAAATGATCGCCGCTTCATACTTCCTGATGACATTCGAAGACTGATCACGGAGAAAAACGCCGTGACACGCGCTCACGATTCTTATCCGACGGAGGAAAATCGCGTACGGCTACGTAGCCTACAAAGGTTAGATAAATCTCGTATCTCTGAACTCCGTAGTCAAAGATGGGACAGCTTCTTAGAGGAAATCAAACCGTCTCATCTCGCCTTCTGGGATCTCGTTCGTAAACAGAAGAGCAGCTATTCGCCCGCAATGCCCCCGTTAGACAGAGGCCCCGGCAATCCGCCGGCCTTCGAAAGTATTGACAAGGCAGAGTATCTCGCTGCCACTCTCGCACAACAGTGTTCCCCTAATCCGTATGAATATCATACCATAGATACCACGCATATCGGGAGGGTCGATCGAACAATTCAATCAATAAGAGAGACCCCTCCAATCGAAAACTTAGATCCGGTTACAACTGACGAAGTACTCGCGATTATAAAAAGCCTTAAACCAAGCAAAGCCCCCGGTCCCGACGGAATCAGAAATGAAGGCCTCAAACTTCTCCCTGACAAACTTATAGTTCTTCTGGTCTGCATCTTCAATGCGGCCATAACTCACTGCCATTTTCCGGCCGCTTGGAAAATGGCAACGGTAATAGGTATCCGTAAACCCGGAAAAAAGGCATCCCTTCCGGAAAGCTACCGCCCGATAAGCCTCCTCAATACGATTGGTAAAATATACGAGCGACTCCTTCTAAACCGACTTCAATCAACTGTCTCAGACAAATGTCTTTTACCACACGAGCAATTCGGCTTTCGACCCAAGCACTCGTGCACCCACCAAGTTCTCCGCCTCACGGAGCATATTCTCTCCAATTTCACGGAGTTACATCGCCCTAGGCGCACACTTGCCGTATTTTTTGATATAGCCAAAGCTTTCGATAAGGTCTGGCACGAAGGTCTCATATTTAAACTCAATCTCTTACAAGTTCCGGACAGGCTAGTCCGCATAATCCTTGCCTATCTATCGGACCGCTCCTTCTGCTACAAAGCAGACGGAGCCTTATCCTCGCCTCACCCAATACGCTCAGGAGTCCCCCAAGGCTCTATCCTAGCGCCCTGCCTATTCAACTTGTTCGTTAGCGACATTCCCGAATTCTCCAACGTCGCAGTAGGCTCCTATGCAGACGACACAGTCATCTTCAGCTCGGACAGGAATAGGATTCATTTATATTACCGCGTCCAAAGAGCCGTCTCTACGTTTGGGTCCTGGTGCCTCAAATGGCGCATAGGAATAAACCCAGAAAAAAGTGCGGCTATCATGTTCGATCCTCACGCGAGGAGGAATATAAGAAAAACATTACACCTTTTCGGTGTCAATATCCCCTGGGCTAATCATACTAAATATCTTGGTGTAGTTTTAGACAGGCGCCTAACCTTCAAAAAACATATAGATTACGTACAGAAAAAAGCCTCCACGGCTATGGTTCTGCTACGCAATCTTACCTCTTCTAAGAGCAAAATGTCACTCAGACATAAGCTCACAATATACAAAGTATGCATCCGTCCCATACTTACTTATAGCTGCCCCGTATTCGCTCACGCTTCGCGCACCATCCTTTACAAACTACAAGTGTTACAAAATAGATTCATGCGTATAGCCGTCCAAGCTCCACCCTATGTCCGCAATGTAGATTTACATAAAGATATGGACCTTCCGTCCATATATGCATATATCAAAGATGTCACAAAGAAATTTTTCGAAAAGGCCGAAGTTCATCCCAACCCCAAAATAGTACACGTACTTAGCTACACTCCTAATCCGTATGCTAAACGCTTCGCACGCCAGCCACGTAACTGCTTCACCGATCCCGTCGACAAAATAACAAGATTGAACGCGCTGCTCCCTGCCGTCTCCACCAATTGCACATGTCCGCGTACACGCCCGCGTAACCGCCGTTATCGCCGCCGAGGCCGAGCGGTAAATTTCGCTCCCGCACACCCGCCGCGGCCTCCCTCTGCAGATTCTTGAGCCTAGGATCGATCCTCCGGACAGGAGCCCTCAAGTGACTCTGCTCGCGCGATACAGTGACACTCTACATCACTGAGAGTACATCATCACACCGCATATCATCCGTGCACACCCACACATTAAGTACACGGTTATGTAAGGGACTACCCCTGCGGCCCTCACGTGGTTTGCCCTATGTTATTGTTAGTACCTGTTGGTTAGTTAGGATCGCGAATCTTTGTTCGTGTTCCAGCAGTAGTCCAAGCCGAGGTTCGGCCATTCTGGCACCCTTGCGGCCTCTGCCATGGGGCTGAGTGCCCTTAGCATTCGCCCCAAAAAGTTCGGTGAAGCTGTCAAAGCCCTTACGTCTAAAAGGGTATGTCAGGTTGAAAAAATAAATAAAAATAATAGTAGTACTCTAATACCCGCCTGGCTAGCTGCCATCCTCAAGTTGAAAATCTGCCACCAAATACTAACAGATGTGTTTTGGGAGTTGCACTTAAGACGACACTTGCACAACTTGGGCCGTATCGTCACTTAAGATCAGGTGAGATTATAGACATAACGCTAAAGCCTTAACTATAAAAAAATCTTCCGGGCTGGATAATCTATGTATAATATGTACGTCTATGCTTATATAAGAAAAATACAGTTCCTTTGACGCTCAATCACGTCAAAATTACTGAACTTATCGACATGGAACTATGACCATTCGTAACGAAAACAATCACAGGGTTCTACGCTATTTAGTTTTTGAATTCCATCGTGACTTTGTAATTTTTTTAACTTACCTTTGTGAGCCCTGCGTAGCAGGCAGGTTACGGTTAATATTTTATAATTTTTTACACGTTTTACAGTTTTTTAGTTATATCACAATATAAATCTTCAATTGATCAGCTACCAACTTGTGAATAGCTTGGAACTTATAAGAATTCAATCAAACAAATGTTCTATAAAGTTATTTGAGCGACGGAATATCGATTGCATACCCACAAGTGTCATTCGCCACTTAACATACTCCTTCTAAAAAATGTTTAAAGTTACCGCCATGTGCCGAAGCTATGAGTTTGTATCCCACGCACGGTAATTATTTGTGTGATCCACATATAAGTTCAGAGCTTTGATGTTATTTTGTTCGTTAATTGTGGTTATAATATCCGTCACGTTTGACTTCTCCGAAATTACGTAAGTACATAATTACGCAGATTTTATAGTAACAAAATAATTAGACAAACATGAACTCATGAGATGAACAGTTCATCAGAAAACTTGAATATTTCCAAAAAGTCGTGGGTTGACAAGGCAATTTAAATGCGTTTTCTATCGAGAACAGAACTTATCCTAGTAGTGGGACCCTAAAAATCTTTTATTATCCTGATCTCTACGTCTAAACTTCAATCTATACATACAAATAAATAATATTCGAGTGTCTGTTTATAATGTCGAAATAAGAGCTTTTAACTAAATTCATATGAAACTGTATACGGTACTTATATAACTTATTTTTAAATTTTTTGTCTGTCTGCCTGACTCTTTGTTTCGGCTAATCTCTGAAACGACTTTCGGTAGCAGATAGCTGATGTTATAAGGAGTAACTTAGGCTACTTTTATTTTAGAATAGAGTTAGGGTTCCGCGAAAAAAAAAGTAGTTTCACGCGAATGAAGTTGCGGGAAAATCTAGTTATAGTTATATATGTAATATAGTCTCTTTATCCATCTCTCCTTAATGTGCTTTTACCATCAAAGCTATTAAACTGATCTATATAAAAAGAAATTAAATCACAGCTATATTCTCTGGCTAGACTTTAGTACATATTTTGTTACATGAAATAATATATTGAATAAATTGTAAAAATAATAGTAAATCAAGAGATACCTCTTAAACCAGTAAAATACCAGTAAATAGACTAATTCATAATAAATAATACCTAATAATTCTTGCGGTACATTATATGTCTAGACTCCAGACTAAATAGCATATCACAAGACTCCAGTGGTTATAATACGATTGTTATTAGACATATTAAAGCTAATTAATGAGGTAAATATAATTTTAGAAGACGATGTCTGTAATTACAAAAAACATTGTAAACATTATTTCACCGATATAAAACTACCTTAATATTTATATGTTTATTATAGGCTTTCAATTATTCTTATTATAAATTAATCAAAACGTATGTACCAAGTCGAATCAATCGGATTCAGTACCTAGTGCATGTTAATTGAGCTTTCTGGGCTACAACACGGTCTGTGTCTACACAACATTTCTGTCTAATATTCATATTAGGCTTAACCAAATGTGAATTTAACAAAGTATAAAAACAATTATAAATGAAAACATTTAATTGATGGACTAGCTGACCCGGCAGACGTTGTCCTGTCTTATCTATGAATATTTAATTCGAATTGTTAATAAAAATAAGCTGAAAAATACAATGAAATTGATACAAGAAATGAAGCAAAGACAGGAGTTCATGTTCTTATCAACGTTGCGCTTCGTTTTTCCGACAAGGAAATCATTTAGAACAAAAGTCAGTATATTTCTGTGTTGCTCATGGTTAAACATAGTCTCCGCCCACGAAACTCACGCGCCGTACCGCTGCCGCTTCATCGTCCAGTCCCGTTTCCCTTCTCGGCGCCTATACACGTTTCAGGTAAGTCATGCTTAACGACATATCCTCTTTGATAACTTAAGCGAATTCACAGTTGAGCATCCATTGCTGGGCGACACGACTCTATATCGTATAAGATTTTTGTGTCAAATTATTTCTATAGATATTATCACATACAGTGGAATGTTTTACCGGTTAAAAGCGTACAGATATCGAATGTGTGCTTATTTTTAGCTATGCCGTTCACCGTTCAACGAGTGCATATTACAATACCTCGAATCGGACAGACAAAAACCCGGTTTTTGATACTAAATATATCCTCGGATCGAATGTTTGCGAATTCTATTTCGGATTTCCATCTCTATTTGCGGTATGTAATAGATCGCAGGACGTGTAGTATTTCAAGGGTCAATCGGTTATGCGCCTTCTTTTGTTTAGTTTTATTGAAGATATTTTAATAAATAGCGCATGCTACTTGCTGAACAAGAATGTCAACAAGATCGCTCTGAACGCTTCTGACGTAAGCGTTGGATTGTTTATCAAAAATCTAAAAAACTTCATTGATACTCTTTTATCTCTGGAAGCCAAATGTTCAGACGTTACATCGCGTAGGCTAATTGCGTCATTACATGAAGATTTATAGGTCGGCTGGTCATTTTGTCACATAGAAAATTATTGTAAGAATTGTTAATAATAAGAATTGGGTCCAATATTATTAGTTTCTAACAATATTACTCGTCCGGCATAACAGGATGTTGCGTATTATGCGCTCTAGCGCTTCTGTTACTTGTTTTTATTATAAACAAATAGTTTTATGAGAAAGTTGATGAGCTCTATAACGTCGTCCATAAATCGGGAACTGCTTTATAGTCTCGCAAAAGGCTAAATAAAAGGTTTAATTAAGAACTGTTTATTTATCAATAAAAACGAATAAAGTAAATAAGTATTGACTTTTGTAATTCGCTCTTAAATCTAATGCAAACTTAAAATAAAACTACTTTTAGTAAGTATCGCTGCCACGGAAAGAAAATAATTGAACATTTCAAAGAATTGTAATGCGAGACGATCAGTTTATATCCCATATTTATATTTACTTATAATTACATTTATTAATAGACTAATATCTATTTGATGAAAAAAGTGATGGTATGGCGTTTATCCTTTTTGGCGGAGTGTTTTTATATACGCCAATAGAGATGGATATTGACATAAGAAAGGAAGTTACAAATTCTCCTAAAAGATGAGCTTCTCTTCAACAAGAAATAATATTTTATTATCATTTTTATTAGAGAGTTATAACACCCTCAGGCATAAATTTCATGTTGACCTCAGTATAAACAATTGTATAATAATATAGACTGTGATTTATATTTATTCCGTATGTATTAGTCGTCTCTAGTTGCAGGTTTTATTTCCATTATTAACAAGTAAGTCAACCGTAAAAGTATACACAGTGAAATAAGAATACGAAGGATATCTAGGGACAAGTAATTTTTTCTTATTTAAATACCTACGTAATTTATTTATATACGTAGTTTATAACATTTTGAACTAAGTTTTTGTATATCACTGCAACAGTCTCATCAAGATGTTTAAAATCTAACGAATTATTTGACAAACATCAGACTAGAAAGCCAGAAAACAATAAACATAAAAAAAAATTTTTAAAGGTATTCGTTATATAAAATAAAAATTAAACATGAAGCTAATATGTAATTAATAGAAAATACGAGTATATAAAATAAATATTAATTAATAAAAAAATACACATTACATATAGCAAAATCAAAATTTACAAGAGAGGAAAAAAAACACTTACAAAAATTCATATTATACAAAAAAATTATCTGATTTCTTTTTTATGTGGTATCAAACAATTTTTTATTTCATTGCAAAACAACGAGACCTAATTCATTCGGTGCGTTCTCTTTTTGATTCGAATGCAGTATTCTAACTAACTATATTCTAATAACTAGTATTCGCATATTTGTTGAAATTTGACTAATTTTTTTTTTTGGTAATTTGCCCAAGTACTTGTAAGGTTGGAGAAAAAAAAATTCATGTTTTATTCATTGGCAATACTGAAACTTCTCAATAATTACATTAAAAAAAAAGATAAATGATATTATTATATTTTTAAGTTTGTAAATTTGATTATTCATTATAGTAAAACATAGTTTAGTTCAAAAGTATACAGATCAATAATTATCAAACAAAATAAAAATGTAATGAAGTGTTTTGTTTTTGCCTATTTATCTTTATAATTATATAAACATACCGTGGCACTTTGTTTGTCTGCGATGAAGTCTTAATTAATCGATTTGAATGAAATTTTGAATAATAATATAATTAATGCAATTGTTCAAACTTGGAAGATATAATTGCCTTCTAATCTTGATAAATGACCATTATGACAAGGTCTACCAGGTCATCTAATATATTATATACCTATGTGTAGAATATTATTATTTACGCTATTTTAAAGTGAAACTTTTTTAGATGCCTCAAACCATATCAATCTATCGCATGTCGCATTACAGCCGACCGCGGAGTAGGGGTATAGTGAAAGGCGCTCGCTAGAGCAGCGAAAGCTGATATGGCGTCGCCCATGGCTCGCATTAGCTGACCGTGTAGAAATTATTTCCCATTATCATTGCTGTTTTCCAATTATTAAATTAAAATAAAAAACGGGATTTTAATACCCTAAATCGAATAATATTCAGTTAAATGCCTACGATCTGAAAAAAAGTTTCACTTGCATCGTGGTTTCATAAAACCACACAATTAAATTTTTTATGATTATTATTTTTTATTTTATTCCTGAGAGTAATCAATAAACCGATAATTCTCCATCAAATAATCGGAAATAGCGGAAGTTTTGATAATGAGCATTCTGGTATATCAACACATCCAGATCACGACGAATATATATTGGTTTATCGAAGCGTTGCTACAACCAGCGTCTGATTCTATCGCCAGATTAGCAAAGTAATATCCTATAATATATCCGGTTGAAATGATATAAATTACAAATATAATATTTCAGAATTTTATTGTTCGATTGGATTCGTATAATCTATAAAGCGGAAAAGTTTGTTTGGATAAGCTGGATTGTATACGAATAATAAAATATTAAGTAAAAGCAACATGTTTAATGTGAACATTCTATAATATACCGGGAACGACTCGAAAAAGATACTAATTGTGTCATTAAGAAAAGAGCACAAAATTGGCGAAAGCAGCAAAATCAACTTGTAAAGAGCGTGATAAATTATAATTTACTCTTCCTGTCTACGCCGAGCCTGGAAGTATAGAAATAATTTTTGTTTAGAATTTTTCATGTATCACTTCGTATAATTTTTTTTTTTTTCATCTCTGTGCTATATCTACTTCAATTTTATATTAAAGTCAGTTACTCAGACAATACTTTAAAGTTCATATGGAAATTCAGGAAAAACATTGTAAGTAACAATTGCACTTCGTACAGGAGACATTTTTTTTTTAATTCCTAATAAAAAGTATTTATTATATCTTTATATAAAATACTACTCGATGTTTATAACTACCAACTGATCTATCAAAATAGTGGCTATTAACATACTGCTTCTAATTTACAAAGTTTACAGGAGGTAACTATAAAAACATTTTTAGGATTGATATTTAGTAAAAACAATTAGTAGAAAGTTGTCAAATAATTTAAAGTTAATGTTCACGTAAAAAGAATACACTAAAACAACTTTATATAGGTGTAAAGCATTTATTTTTATATTATCAGTCGATGGCATTTGTAATGAAAACTCATTCAACTATCGTTTAGGAGTCTATTAACAATCTGTTTTTTAAACATAACATGGCAATTACTATATTGCATACATTCTATACATTCGTGTAATCTATATTACAAATTAATCCAATTAAATTAACGTAAAGTTTTATAAATCGTTAAAAATTGTTTTACATAAAACAAAGTCCGGTTAATAACTCCATTTGCAACTCAAGAACGGCTGGTCCGATTTCAATGATCTCTGAATTGTTGAAATCATCTTCGTTTAGAGAAGTAGAATACATTTTTAGTATTCATTATATGACATAAATAAAATTTTAAATTGAGCTTAGCTAAACGTTAACACGATATTTATTGACTGTTACGCGATTCGATGTTTGCCGGATCAGATAGTGTTATTTACAAATCAAAGTTAATAACTAATGCTAAGTACTTTCTATTTGCTTACCATAATGTGTGAAATATTCTTTCACGTTAGTCGTTTATTAACATGTAAAACAATGATAACTGTTTCCAATATGATACATGTTTGTATGCATACATAGCGATGATATCAAACTCTGTCGGTAGTGTGTATAGGCGCCGCTGTAATAGATATGAGTTCAAATCCACCGACAATGAGTTTGAGCTTTCTATGAAGGAAAACATCGTGATGACACCATAGCATGGTGGTAGGGCTTTTTCTAGTTCCCGTCTGGTTAGCTACCACCCTTAAGTTAAAAATCTACCGCTAAATACCTATAGGTGGATTCTGGCAGTGCACTTCAGAGCCAGTCCCTCCACTAGCCTTAGTGTGTTCACAATCTTGGGCGACATCGTCAATTAATATCAGGTGACATTGAGTCCATAACGCTATGCTACATCTACATAACATATTCTTTAATCTACATAAACTATGTCCGGGTATTACTGATACTTTGCTAAAAGTTAATTTCTTTATCGCTTGTTATGCACGATGCATGAAGAAATAAGTGACACGAAATCTCAGCTGCATATTATATTTTAAATATTGGTTAGGATATTTGTATTTTTAAGTTCATAAATTTTGTTGTATTTAAGTTATCCCTTAATATAAATGCGGAAGAGACTTTATAAAATTGAAAGTGCCCCAAAGCTAATTGCCTCTTATACAAGAAATTCTTAAAATATGACAGATAATAATCGAGGCGAAAAATATTACAGCCCTTTAATTTTTACATAAACTCTTAACAGGGTATTGAGAATCAAATATGGATCTGAGACGTACTTGAAATTTAAGTGTTTGTAGAATATTTTACGTTGTACTGAAATTATGTACAGTTATTTAATTAAAATGTACAGTTATTTGATTTTTAAATACTGACTCATGGAACTTCGCAATTCCAACATAACACCTATACATTTACAAATATGTCTATTTGTACTAGGTTTTTGTACGATAAAATAAAAAAAATATTACCGTTCTTTTTATGTAAAATCTATATTACCCAAAATTTCACTAACCCTGTTAATTGTATAAGAATTTATTTTGGCCAACTTTATGGATTAAAACATAAATTACCCTAAGAATCTACTTTTAAATTTATATATTACGAGATAATTATTTAATTGCAAAGAAATATGGCGTATTATTTTATTCAAAAAAAAAAAAATTAATTGCTCTAAAATCGAATGTAGTGTTTTAATATTTTTACAGATTATCCGTCAGGAATGAGTCGCTTAGGTCGAACACGACGCACTCGCGTCTACGATTGTAACTATGATAAAGGCGAAAGTTACTACCGGCCTGTTCTTGATCGCTTGGACGGGAAAACACCTGTACCCCGGGAACCAGAACGTGAGGGTCTGCGCTCAGAAGTTGAAAACCGCATCAGAAGCGCACTCGATGACGTCGGTGCTACGAACGACGATCTCTTTGACTTCAGAGGTGCAAGGGCACAGCGAGGTAGACCTCTCAACTTAGCGGCAGAAGATGACGAATTTTCTGAAGAGGTCAGTATTATTTAAATTGACTAGTATGCCGTTGGTAATAGATATTCAAATAGAATATGACATCGTGGTAAAAGATCAAAGATAATACCTTCTTACAATTTCTTACAGTTTTCTTTCCTTCTTAAACGCGCAGACACACTGTAGAATAGAAATAGTATTTCGCTATTCACGATCGAGGATGCCACCTCTGAGTTATCATCACATAGTTGCAAAAACGTTGTTTAATATAGAGAACATATTTATCTTAACAATTTTATGAAACTACGATTCTTTATATTACGTTATTTATTTAAAACATTTAAACAATAAAAAACATTTCGGAAACAATGTTATAAATATATGTGTATTTGTATGGTGGTAGGGCTTTTTTAATACCCAACTGGCTAGCTACTATCCTCAAGTTTAAAGTGTGCCGGAAAATACCTATAAGTGTATTCCAGTAGTTGCATTTAAGAGCTAATCCCTCCACTAGGCTTATCGTGTTCACCGTCTTGGGCCACATCGTCACTTAACATCAGATGAGATTATAGCCATAACGCTAAACCTATAAAGTAGTAAAAAAACATCTCGTTTACACAAAATATACAAAATCTGCATTTTTACCTATAATTTATAATGTATATATATCACAGTCCATATAAGGAGGCGTCGGTATAATCTTTTAATACATTATACAACGATGCCAACACGTATGACCCTTATGTATAAATACAAATAAACGGTGAAATCACAATTCTGTAGCGTGCATAAAACCACGTCACACACATACAGTATTTGGAAAAACGCCGAACTCGGAATTGACCACCGTGATTGTAAATGACGTTGGCGTATAATGAGCAGGAATATCTTTTGTGTATTAAATTACCTGTCTGTACATGATAGGCTACGGGATTCTAATAATTAACCATTCATGATACTCGGAATCAATTTTTTCATTTGTATTTCCGACTACTAACTAATTTCACTAAATATTAGATTTGGAAAAACCTTTATATGATGCATTTTAATTCCAAAATTGCTATTCATTTGTTATGCTTGAAAATATTTAATTTCCATTTAACATGACTTATTGTGTGTATTGTGTTTACATAAGTGTATAAAACACTTTTTAATATTACTGCTTTCATATTGGCTTTCAAATACTCCGTTGAAGGTAGCAGATATCCAATGTCAATTGTTTATAAATACTGAACTATAATTTGCCTGCAGTGATTGCAGTGACTGCAATGAGTTATTAAATTAGTCTAATGATTTATTTGCTTTTTGAAGGATTAGGCACAAAATACTTTCATGTGTTTTTATATTTCGTTCCAATCATCCGATGTTAAGATTAAACCAGATAAATAGATTGGCTTTCAAGTGAACCTGGGGAATGCACCTATACACCTATAGAACAAATATCAGTAAATCCACTAGCACCCTGTTATATTTTTGTCATACGATTTTTTAACTTTAAACAATTTAGATTGAGCTATAACTGGTAGTTATAATTAATTTGAAAAAATTATAGCTTAATCCTATTTTGCCTTGTAAAAAGTAAGTAAGAAAATTAATAACGCCCTTAATAATCACTAAGTAATTCTTAAGTTATGTTTCCGATTTATAACAACAATCGTATGAAGAATCAATGATTTTATACAATTCTGAATGGAATTGTAAATATAGATATATGTATTTATTGAGTTCAAGTCTATACACATAATGTTAACTTTCCATTTTAAATTTATATCAATTAATAACCTTGAGCTATTCACATTGAAGATTTATAAAAGCGTTAGATTTAAATGTATAGACTAAAAGGTGAAATTGCATCTTCTGAGCCCTAAATACGATAGGAACAACGAACAAACGAACGAAACAAACCAGTAATTTATTGATAATGTCTTGTATAAGCTCATACTAAAATTTAGTACTTTACTAAAGCCCGCTCAAAATTATTCAAGTACTATATTTTATCAGCAATGAAGTTATTATAATCTCTCACAATAGCCGCGAGTTAGTAAGCTTTAGCCAAAGATTATGAATAAACTGCAGTTTTTACAATGAGCGTTGTTGTTTAATAATATGATTCTTGTTCTGTATTTTTTATTTATTTTCCTTTGATGTTATTTGATTAGTGAGAGATGTGTGGCAGAGGAATATCTTATTGAAGATTTGTCTGTGACAAACCGACCTGTGCAATACCTTCTTTCTAGAGAAAATCAATGTTAAATAAATTAGGTTGCAATTGCTTGCATCAATATCAAGGAACAATCAAGATATTAATGAATCAAATGGATGGCACGCTTGTTTGCCAATTTGGTTAGACAAAAAACCGTTAATACATGTACGTTTATTGCGATAGTTAAGGTTTAGCGTTATGGTCACAATCCCACCTGATGTTAAAGGACGATGTGGCCCGACCAAAGTGGTAACTTAGAATATAAGCTATACTTTAGTGAACGGTCTAGTATATGATTCTTTGGTATTCTTGTGCTCTTTAGATACACTGATATAAGTCATTATAACTAATTCTTCATCAATTCTCTTTTCTAGTTTACAACTCTATACTTAGAAGGTACAATGAAAATAACGACTAACATATAAACTAAGGAAGTTTATTACATTTATGCTATTCTTTTATGCAATCTCTCCACTCACAAAGCTAATCAAACTGCTAACAAAATTTCACGTTACAGTCAAAGAACGGTTTGTTATGCAAAATTCCTGACCGTCATTTACTTGCGATAAAAGGCATATTTTATATTCCATAAAACATTTCGAGTTCAAATAAATTGCTTCTATTGATAACTACTGCAAAAATGTACTCCTACAGATAATGTAATCAAAGTAAAGAAATTAGATTGAGACGATTATGCAAATTATACATAGATACATACTATCACGCCTCTATCCCATAAGGGTAGGCAGAGACCACATCCTTCCACTTGCTACAATCCTGACATACATCTTTCGCTTCTTCTAATTTCATAAACACCTTCATACATGCTCTTCGGTTACGGGTACTTTTGACCTGGCCTTTCTCCAGAACGTCCTCGATCTGATCGAAATATGTTCGCCTAGGTCGACCCTTACCAGCTTGCCCATTCACACTCGTCTTGTAAATTTGTCTTGTTAATCTTCTTTCATCCATCCTCTCTACATGCCCATACCAATTAAGCATTCCTTTTTCTATCTTTGTCACTACATCCTCTACCACACCACAACGTTCCCATCACACTATTCCTTACTTTATCTATCATTCTTATGCCAGCTATACCTCTTAGACTTCTCATCTCCAAATGCAAATTATACTCCATTTTTATTCATTTATAAACGAAATTAAAAAAAAAATGTCATATAAAAATACGATAACAGCAGCGCAAAGTGTCGTTACATGCTATATTATTTACGCGTTATATTACTAGTTTTCCTCCGCGGCTTCGCTCACGTTAAAATCGATTTTGTTAAATCGGCTGACACATTCAAAATGTTCACATAAAGTTTTATCCTCTCTTTAACCCACTACCAATAATTTTCTCGCAAGATAAAGAAGCCTATTACTGTCTCCAAGGTCCCATCTATCTTTATATCAAAATTCATCGTAATCGATTCAGCGGTTTAAGCGTGAAAGCGTAGCAAACAAACAAACTCGCTTTCCCATTTATTAGCAAGGATGTCGCAACAGAAACCCGATAATTACAACTTAAGTACAAACAGTAAGCCTAAAACAAAAACAGGATTTAAATTTTGATATATAATCATTTCAATAGGGTTTGTGCTTAAATTGTAAAAGCAATTTGCGATATTAAATATTATTCTACAGAGATCGAAAACACATTGAATGAAACAAAAATTCAAGGCTACATTTCTGATTTATTTTATCCGTCAATATATCATTTAACAAATTTTTTGCTTTTAACTATGAATTTTAAATAGTAAAAGTCATTTTCAAATATCGTCAACCAAATATTGTCCGCCAAAGCTTTGAAACAAAGACCGTAGACTGAAAGAGGAACCGTCCTCTGTTATGTGAATACACTCACGATGCATCGCTCCAAATATGTGAAGGTATTCACTATATTGGATTTCCTTTGAATTGACCAACTGCCACTTTTCACAACACAACAAAAACATTCATTAAGGTATACTAGACATGATTTCACTGTTTAACATCATTATGTACAATACATATTTAGAAGAAAGGCACATTTGATTTAGTCGCAAATATCGTACTAATATAACATTAGGTGAAACAATAGGTGTAACTATTATTATTCAGTAAATTCAAATAGACAAGTTATCGTATTTCTCCAAATTTATGCAGTCAAATCCCCGAGGCCTAGGAATAATGCGAATGTAACTAATAAAAACGTTATTTTGTATTCCGTAGTCGATTCTAAGCAACAATGTTGATTGTATCTCTCCTGTGGCCAACGTCTACATGTTGACTGCAAATCAGTCTCGTTGTGTATACTTTGTAATTAATATTGAGTTTGTAATATGGTATATGGAATAAAATGAGTACATTTACAACCAAAATAAACATATTTTCTTGTTATAGCAAACAGTTCAACCTAAATTACCTAAATATTAAATTAAATTAGCTAAAATTGCATATTTACAAAAGTGAATAATTATGATTTCAAAATGCATAAATGTTCGAAGAAAATTTCTCAGCATAATTAATACAAAACTTAACATATGAAATAAAAAACATCGTAATAATCTACACAAGCCAATGAATAATGTCAAAAAAATTATAGATTAAATCTATACTAACCATCTAAAAAAGAGGTCTTTTCTGTCTATAATATATTTGCATCCTTCATGATACGATATTATTTATATTAAGCATTATGTGGTTTGCTCATAAAAATAAAAATATTTTATCACATACACAAACCATATATAACAAACAAAAAAAAACACGATAGAAGTGAAAACTTATAAGGCTATATTGTATTATTATAATACGCAAGAGTAAACAAAGTAATTATTAGAATTATGCACGCCTTGCCAAACAGTAGACGTTGTCGATGGCGACTGTTTACAGAGTAAGCCCAATTTACCGTCACCGACCCAAGCGTGATCGTTCAACTTATCACTTTAGAAATGAGTTTCAACTTTTATTATCTTGTAATATATAACTAAAGAAAAAATCTAAATCATGAAAATAAGCACATTTTAAGCCCTGAATAGTAGCAAACTATTAGTGACAGTCTTCCGATAAACTTTTCATGGACTATAAATTGGAATTACAATTTCAAATTATTACGAGTATTTCGAATGTCATATTTTGCCGTAGTCAGATATTTAAGAGAATATTTTATTGCTTTACGTACACATTTATAGAAAACACATTAGATAACTCTACTAGCAAGATGTTGTGGACTTGACCAATTTGTAAGAGGCAATGTTACCCAACGGAAAGCAATAACGGTTGTTAATTATATCCGTCACGGAGGTTGAGTATCCCAGGATACATTAAATTTAAAAAAAAAAACATTATTTCATGCTTGCTGTATAATTATATAAAGGGAATAATTGTGTGCATATTTCTATTTAAATATGTAAATTTGATACAAAGGTCTGGTAACTCTATTTCCAATAGCTTAATAGTTTTGAAATAGGAACACTTCTAAATAAAATGTTCGTATAAAAAGGAACTTTTTTATTTGATCTAGAAATCATACTAATATTATAAATGCGAAAGTAAGTTTGTTTGTTTGTTACACTTTCACACCTAAACCGCTGAATCGATTGTGATTAATTTTGGTACAGAGATAGGAAGGACCTTGAAGACCGAGGCTACTTTTTTGCTAAAAACTTATAAGAAGAGGAGTATAGAGAAGGACAAATTTTGTATGAAACTTTATATTGTGTCGTCCAATTTGTTTAACAAAATCAATAGAAACGCGAGCGAAACCGCATGTGCAATCTAGACTAAACGATATTTTTCTAGTACATTCTTAGTACTCTTTTTAATATCTAACCTTTACTCACTGGCAGTCTCAATCTACCGCTTTACTCAGATTTGTAATTAAATCATACATATAAGCTGAAATTACAGCTTCATAACGTAGCTTAATTTTTTATCAAATATAGTAAAGCTTGTCATAAATTCAGTTTCTTCATTTTTACATAACCTTAATAATATAACAGAAGCACTACAAACAAAAAGTTTACCGTAAGAAACCATAGCAACGAATGTAATTAAGAAATTTTATTACAAACACGTCACAAATAGCCTACTAGTTATTACAATATTTTTGATTCCAGGTAACAGAATCGCTGAAACGTTTACGCGCCGGTAAGAAAACTTCTCGATTTGCAGACGACATCGACTTTGAAAACAGTGTTGCCAACCTGGAAAACAGAATGAGGATTTCTGACAAAATTCTTGAGAGTGCTGGAATAGGCCAATCGGAAGTGAGTGGTGCTAGAAGAGCACTCCAAGAAAACGAAGAGCGCACAGAAAAACGTATTGCACGCAGACTCAATGAGGAAAGTTCTCTCACCAAATGGACAGCTATTCAAAGCGACGAAGAAAGCGCAGCAGCTCAGAGAGCAAAAGCAACAAGAGCACGCTTGTCTGATTTAGAGGATGAAATGTCGGAATTAAATGAACGGAGCGTAGCGAGAGAGAAACGCGCTGCTCGGCTTAGAGCTTTAGTCGCTGATTCTGACGTCACGGATACCACGGTTTCTTCTTCGAAAATTACTATGAGGGCAGAAAAAGAAAAAAAGCAAGTAACCTTCTAAACATGCTCTGCCGTTAAGGATCGTTCCCTATCTAGTAATTACTAGAGAGCCTATAATGAATGTTAGTATATTGTTACTATTAATTAATATCTTGCATTTCGAGATTGTCAAATCGGTGTCTATTTTATACTTGGAAAGAATAATGCTCTACGTGTTTCCCTGTTTTTATTTATTTATTAAATAAAATAGATTATATTGTAGTGTTTTTTTTAATTATTTTATCTTTCCATAATAAGTCACTCATAGTTCATTCATTGCGAAAAGCCATGTCACATTTCCGTGTCCGCTACAGCGTTTTACAGCATTGTAATGAGATGTTCATTATTATAATGGCTGTCAATTTATTATCATATTTTCAAGGTTATTGTGGTAACTGCTTTTGTTCCGTTTTTAGCATTACTTGAAGTTATAGTTTAGCAAATACTTAATAAATATGTATATTAATTATACACTAGTTAATTAACCATAAATGACTGGTAGTTTAACGCCACTGTGATTCATCATGTCTTTTAAGTTTGCGATATTAAAGTTGTTATAGAGATATGATAGAGACATATGACAGAAGTGAATGAAAGAAAACAAGATATAACTAAAAAATATAATACGGTCACTGCAGAAGTATTGTAAATAACTGTAAAAAAAAACTTTTGTCAATCCTTAGAGGGTATCTTAAACTTACACATTGTTTTACCGTTTCTGTGATGGATATATACACGAAATTTACAGGCAAACGATATTTACACTGTAAGAAACTGCAGTAGAGAAACTTGAGTGGGTCGCGCTGGAGTAGAGAAATTTAACCGAACAAACATGAATTCTTTAAGCTGATTAAATTCTGACTTCTATATATAGTAGACTTTAGATTAAATACAACAGAAAATCATAAAATTTTCAAATACCAATTTTTTATATCGATAATGCTATATGTAAAGATTTACATATTATGTTTAGTGATTATTATCAATTTTAATTGTCATTGTCAATAAAAAGGAAAATAAAGGCATGATAGTAATAACTATTTTAAGCGAACTCATAATTTTATTCAGAATGATTTCATTTACAATTTTTCTTTGAAAACGTGTTCATCGTTCAGTAAATGCACATCGTTCATAAACACAAAATGTTTTAGCTTTACTAAATGAATATTATTTAAGTTATATGAATATTTCTGAATCAACTTGTGATTTGTGTGAGTCAAATATTAATTCCAGGAAAGATATTTTTACACTAAAAATCTGGACACTAAAAAATATTAAACAGTCAGTACGAAAACAACTTGAGAAGCTTGAGAGTTTGAGATTGAGAGCCCCTTCCTCCACAGGTTTAGCGTGTTTACTAAGTTGGGCCGTATCGTCACTTAACACCAAGTGTGATAATGACCATAACGCCTAAATGACAATAAATTTATCTATAAAAAAAGCTTCTTCATAAAAGAAAGAAAGTTAAAAATAATATTCATAAGTAGTTAGCACTTTTATTATAATAATTTGAGATATCTAAAAAATTATAAATGCTCGCAATATTTACGTATTATATTTATTATTTGTACTGGTGTTCGTCCAATGCTTGAAGATTGTTTGTAGTTATGTGGCAGTCAACCTTTTTTATTAGTAACCTATTTTTATATGAAAATATTATTTATATGAAAATAAACCGAATGAAGCTTCTGTTATTTTTACAATTACATGTTTTATTTCTAAATAATATTTTAATGTACATTTAATTAAAGGGTTATTTATGGCACACTCATTTATTAATGAAAACTTGAGAAAGTTCTTATAAGGATGGACGGAACTGTTTTTATTTTATTTTATGTACCACCAATAGTTATTCAGGTCGGTGTGACAATTTTTGATCCCACAGATTTGTTATTTTTACAACTCGAGCAATATTGTGTCATCTATATTATAAAGCGAAAAAGTTTGTTTGTACGCACTAATCATAAGAACTACCAGTCCGATTTCAATGTACATTATTGCAAAGGCCAAGAAATAGGCAATTACTGGTCGAGGCAATTACTAAAAGAAAATGTTATTGATTTTCCCGGTACATTTATGTTTGTTTGTTGAACTTCTGATGAGGTTTGCAGATGGAGCTTTGGATGTAGTGATAGATGGCTGGATATGCTGGTTTAAGGTGCATGATTGTGGACTTAGATATTGGCAAGTGACCAACGGGTGAGATATTGTTTCCGAATTAGGTTGCAATGTGATGTTTTGATTTAATTTATTATTTATATCAGTTTTATTTCAATTGAGTCATCAATGTAGCCTTCAGCCACTTTATCAGACTTCCAGCCTCCGTATCTTTCAAAGTCGTCAAATTCGCTCCAGAATCAGCCAAAAGAGTGCCTGAAGACCTACGGAAACAATGTCCAATGTAACATCACGATTTGTCACGTTTAAATAAGTTGCTATTTCTTTGGGTATTTTAGCTATTTTGTGTCTTCCAATGACCTGCTTCGTGCACTTCCCTTTCTGAAAGTTAAGAAAGAACCTATCTGATGTTGTGTTCGCTCAACAAATATAAATAATATTTTTAGTAACCCTAGCACGCCATTTCATACAACATTACTGGAGCGTTGTAATATTCCAAATTAAAAAAAAACGCTTCTGCAATGAATTTGATTTTCGTTGTCCGCCAATTCGATACTTTGCATGTTCGTATTTCGAAAATAATGACATTGATAACAAATATTTTTTATATTATATGGAGCAATCCTTGATGAACGCTTTAGTCTATTCCACAACAAATTACCACCAATAGGAGTAAAACAGTTTCGTTCACTTTTATAGTTTAATGCTAAAGAGGTAAATCTATAGATTATAGATATGTAAGTATATAAGTTAGTATCAAAAATGATTACGTTATAACATATTTTATACAATACACATTAACAACATGAGCGATGATAGCTCAATTGGTAGTTTGCACGGACGCTGCGTCAAGGGACGTGACTTCGAATCCACCTACAATGAGCTTGAGCTTTCGATGAAGGAAAACATCGTGATGAAACCATAGCATGCATAGGCTTTTTCTAATGTCCGCCTTACTAGCTACCACCTTCCAGTTGAAAATCTGCTGCCAAATACTAGTTGTATTTGGTTTGGTTTGGCGTATTAGATTTAGGTGTGTTCCTGCAGTTTCACTTGAGAATCAGTGTCTCCATTAGGCTTAGCACCTTAACTATTTAAAAACAACAGAATATAATTTAATAAACAATTGAAAAAAAATTACTTCAAAGTGTTTGCAAATTGTCGTCAAACTGCTTTCACAAATTGATAGCAAAAGTTCCAGGGAGACAGTTGGAATCAAACTGAGACTTTATTGAAGGTATCGATTGCCACTTATGGTCATCATAAATGAATAAATATTTATAATTAAATTAAATTATTAAAAATTTAGTTCATAGATAATAATTAAAAATACGTTTTCAATTATACTGAAATAGTTTCGTTTTCATCACGAAGTATACAAAAGTACTCAGTTTATTAATTAAGTAAAATATTATTTCCTAACATTTGTAGCAGCAAATTTACTGTAAAGATTGACGTGCAATTGATATCATTTTGCAGTTCCGAGCACTTCATTTAAATT
Organism: Actias luna; assembly: GCA_039707435.1. Lineage (NCBI taxonomy): Eukaryota > Metazoa > Arthropoda > Insecta > Lepidoptera > Saturniidae > Actias > Actias luna. The sequence continues at coordinate 15,906,516 of JAZHAC010000001.1, read as the reverse complement.
GGCGTAAAATGATGAGAAATGTAAAGAGCAATTATTGTACATCAAATTATATTGTTTTGGGTAAATTACTTCTATATTTATACATACATAATTCTACAGAATTTAGGTTCATTAAATGTTAAAATTTAGGTAAAGATATTCGGTATTATACAGGGATTTTACAGTTACTTAATCGAATACTAATGTGAGATCACAGTAGGTATTCTTACTCTACTACTCCTTTCAAAATTCCAACATTTTTGTGCACTCAATTGCGTCAGTATCACGTCGATAGAACCATAAACGATGGAGATCATGTCATACATTTTTAATAGGCTGTAGGCTACCTACAATCAGGCAAGACACACAATATACGCTTACTACAATCTATCAAACTAAACTATATTATTAGGTTACAAAGATACACAAGAAATGGCACTAAAATTGACTAAAGGTTAAATTTGTTAATTATATACATTTTGACAAGCATTCTACAATTAAATGGTTATCTGTAACAAGAGTTAAGACACACATAATGTTAGGATGTTAAATAGAAATCGGTAACACATCATAAAGATTTACAAGCCACATTCACAAAAATACTGATTTCTAATCTTTAGTTTAGTCAAATGTACCTATTGGTGTTCAGGTGTGACTATGTTTTTGTGATGAAAATCATTTCACTGATTCCCTTCTTCAATGCAAAACACAAATTACCTGGACGCAGGTTAAAGTGGGAGAAATATGGATTACGATAATATAATCACTCATTGGATGGCAAATACTCTACAATATCCACTAAAAACACCACGGTTACACTTTGACCTTTCGAACTGCCAGAGACCAGAGCCAGCTTTCTCACTTCTACTCTTATGCAAGTATAACTAAGGCGTAAGCGACAAATAATAGAGGTAAAATTTTTGCCAATATTTCTAAACTTGGAATTAATAATTTGGCACCTAATCAGCAACGTCAACGTGTTGTAAGTGCGATAACTTAGACGCCACAGTAAAAAAAAACATAATTTCCTCTTTATACTAGTTTTTTTCTGAAAATTTACTGTTACCTTGAAACTGTGTACTTATGAATATAACATTCCATCAAATGGACAAACATTTGCAAAAGGATCTGGAATTTGAGGATTAAATGGTGATTTGTGTAGTGGAAAAGTTAGTATTGAAATCTATCTCACAGGTTCTGACGCTGAGATGTCGAGGTGGTTCTACATATTCCATTTGTATCGCAGAGATTTGGGAGGACTTCATAACACCCATGATTATGCTCAGGCACAGACAGCACAGACAAAAGATTTTTTGCAAGGTAGGTGACCTCTCGTTAATTTGCACAATAACAAACTAAGTTATGTAAACACTGTTACAATATTGAGCTGTTGACATTAACTATCTCCTCGTCCAAGGAGCCAACCAAGGCAGACATTTTAACATTTAAATTACCATACTTTATATATTATACATATATCATAATAAAATGTGCGGATAAAAACAAACGCATATGAAATCGAATAGAAAGAGTACAAAATCCATCACCGCAAACTCAATTCCACAGAATAAATAAAATATGAATTCTGGTCAAAAGTTTGAAATGCAAAATATTAAATATCACGTACACGAACTTCGAGGGGAATCGTTCAAACATGTGCTACTGTGCTACCATGAAACGTAAGCCCAGGGGCATAATATTCTGTTACACCAAAATTGTATAAAAAAATTGACGAACGGATTTTTTTTATGATTTACTAGGAACTGCTGGGAATATCACTTTTCAACAGAGAAGGCAAATGCAGAAATGCTTTTTTAATTTATCAGTTGAATTTTTATATACAAACTTACTGTTTCCGTGGCTTTCTTTCGCTTGGAACTATTTTTTTATGCGTGTAATTCAAATTTTATTCAATAATTTTTGCTCGTTCTTGTATTTTTTTTTTTAATCTACTTTGCTCCTATTGTTGACAGCGTGATATTAAGTAGCCTAAAGCCTTCCTCAATTATTGCTCTAAATATATATAGGTGTATATGTAACATTTTCTTCCTCATATTATTATAACTACTTCACTAATAAACTTATGTTCTTTCTGATAGTCATAAGTTGCGTATTAGTCTAATTTTATCCATTTTATAGGCTATTTGTATAATCAATCGAAATACTATACTTTTAGGCTGCTCTATATACTATACGAGCCGACCATACTATCGAAAATGTATGATAATAATATGTTGCTATGAGTTAGTTTTATATATAAGAGTTTTATTTTTAATACATTTTGTCTTCAATTGACACATGCAGAATCAGCAGAATGTGCATGACGTCCACACATCATGAAAACAATATTATTCATGGCTAGAGTATGTCTTTGCCGTTACTTCGGGAACAAGTGCAAATTCACACAGGATGTTTAAAAGTTGATGTAGTAAGTACTTTTTTTATAGTTTATAGGTTCAGTATTTGGCCATATTCTTACCTATTGTCAAGTGACGTATGGTCGACACACTTAAGTAACTGACTCTCAAGTGCAATTGCTGGAATATATCCATACAAGTATTTGACGGCAGACTTTCAACTTGAGAGTGGTAGCTAACTAGGCGAACATGCGACTTCATTACGATAGTTTCCTTCACTGAATTTCAAGCTTATTTCAGGAATTCAAACTCATGTCTATCCATAGAGCCATAGAGCCATCATTGCTTCAAAATTTCTTTTGACAACCTTAAATCTTACTTAGATCGTACCAATTAAATTATATATGTACATAATCTTTAATCATACGTCCCACTATACATTACTCTGTTAAAATGACCTTAAACTAAATTATTCACAAATAAATGTGTGACAATTAATTATAATTAGTGGTAGACGAGGCCCGTTAGAGGCTCGGGGCTGTGTAACTAAGTCCCTCGCACTGTTGCTAGACAACCGTCCCGCTTGCAATCATCTTCTCCCCCTATTGCTCGTAATATAAATAAAATATGTGTAGAACTTCCAAATGTAGTTCCGATCACAACTTACATTTGAACCCTATTTGTCAATACAATTTAAATACCGTATGAATAATTGCAAAAATCGGTCTATATTCGAAGACCTGTATATTCTAGATAAAGACCTCTATAGTGATATATAAATTATAAGACTCATTACATTCACGAAGAGTTCACTTCCTTTCTGACCCATAGACTGTGGGAGAGAAAAGGCGACCACGTTATATCCAAACCGGCCCTAGTGAGAAAATCGCAGTAGCAAACGAATTCCATTCCGCTGGTCCCAAAAATCAAGCGTACTCAACTCAGGGGCGGACGATTAAAATACTCCGTGTCCGCCCTCTATTCTACGATTCAAGCCTAAGTTCGACTCTCCGAAATGGTATAGTGCAGTGGTACAGTAACTCTACAAATCACTAATACAACAACAATACAAACCACACTGACACAATACATATGTATCGAATAGATATATCTTAATACTATGAAAGACTTATTTATTTATATATTATGAGTTATATATTTTAATTTTTTAAATACTCATATCAAGTACTTATCTTTAGATGAACCAAGTGTATATACTCATATAATAAAAACATTAAATTCAAGGAATTGTATGTACGACAACATCCCAAGCCAAGGGTTGATATCTTTGGCACCCATGCGCTAGTTACCGTTTCGTCTGGCTATTGGTCTTTGCGTTCATAATAACGCCCGATGAAGCTATGAAGATACCTTAGACCAACAACATTAGTGAATTTGAAAAAACCTCTCAAATAAAAGACTTGCTTAATGTGTCATTTCGTTGATGAATAAATAAGTAAAGTTACAACTTCCGAGAGGATGATCATTTACTTAAAACTTCTTGTCAACTTCGGATTAATTATGGATATAGAATTAAATTCAATTTAAATGTTTAAATATAAACATCCTATAAGTTGGCATCTATACAAAACAAAAGTACCTCGACGATTGAAGCCAAATTATTTGCCAGTCAATACAAAACAATATATAATCAATGAAAGAACATATATACTACATAACATTATATATGTTATATAATGTTCTCTTATGTAATGTTATATGACGGAATCTTTTCATGATATATATTACATATTACTTAATTATTGTAGTATAATACATAATTTTAATACCTACAAAATTGAAACTATATTATTCTAGGGGAACAAAATAGGTTGGGAAGGAAACACCAATATATTTGAAATAGTCAAATAATGTTGTACATAAAAAAACATTGGAATGACGATTTCAAATAAAAGTGGTAGCGGCTTCAAGCTATTGCATGATTGTAGGGCTTTTTCTAATCTCAGCCTAGTTAGCTGCCACCCTGAAGTTGAAAATCTGCTGGAGGTATGTACCGGCAGTTGCACTTGAGAACCAGTCTCTCCCCTAGGCTTAGCGCATCCATCATCTTGTGCTACATCGTCATTTAACATGAGATGAGATTATAGTGATAAGATTAAACCTCTATTAACTAGAAATTTATATCGAGTAAACCTGAGGTTGTGGCCATAGCGCTAAAACCTATAAACTATAAAAAAAACCAGTTACGATGTCAGTTAATACAGGATCCAGTTTTCATCGTAAGCAACAATTCCATATATTATTACCTCATTAGGGTGACTGTTTAGTGATATCTACTTTCTCAGTTTTTGTTTTATTTTTCCATATATGAATCAGTTAGTTTTGACACGAATCTGCTATCACTATGGCTTACAATTCATCGTTATTTCTCATCTCTTCTCGTCTTGGGTCTGCCATGGGTATAAGCAAATCAATAATTTCCAGTATAGAAGTTATGGAAATAACCACAAACCAGTCGTTCAGTTGTAGTACCTTGTCCATAAACTTCGTTCATATACATACATGCATATATTGTATTGTGCAATTTGTGCTACATTAATGCCGGAGTGGAATTAATTTTATAATAATAAGTGAAATTTCAATTTCATTATGGATGCATTATTTATAAGCACTTATTATAAGTATATTATATTACTCTAACTCGGTTTCTTGTATGTCTGTCTGGGTGGAATTTCTTAATTCATTTTAAACAAACTACCCGACGAGCTAGATACTTGAAATTTGGACAATAGCTCAGGCGTGGATGGGCAGTGCATGAAAATGGGAAAAAGCAAAAAATAAACGAAATGGAGGAGATAATTATATAACAGACAGATGAACGGAATATATCAAATATATTATATTTATTAATATAATGAATGAATATTTCAGTCACATAACCCTAAAAAGCAGAAAGTAATATAAAAATAATAATAATGTACCGTGTTTTTATAATGCACCAAAAAGTATAAAATAAAAGATTGGTAACGAAAAAAGTGGGGCACATGCAATACATAATTATAGGATAGCTTTTTTTTATTTTAGTTTTTTAATAGAATGACCATTGTTATGTAACTAACAAAATTAATTTGAAATAATTTGAAATTTGATATTGAATCAGAGATATGTATTTATTTATAGATTATTATTCATAAATTTCTTTATAGATATAAAACTTTCTACCAACCAGAAATAAACAACAATTTTATGAGTAGGGATCTAAAAATTTCACCTATATACCGTAGTTAAGCGATATTATCTGTTAATGATTCCTTATTAGCCATTTGTTTATAATTTGAAAAATCATACAATCATCATAGAAGCTTAACATAGCTAAATTTACAATAGTAAACTGTCAAGTATCTGTTTGTTAGCAGACTTTCAATTATAGGGTATAATTATTGTCACTATAACAAAGTATAGTTTATTCTTCATTGGAAGATCCGAGTTCAGTGGCTGCATCAAATATATTTGAATAATGTTCAGACATTATCTTGACTTTAAATAATTTCTTATCATGTCTCTTACCTCTTGTCTCTCGTAATCTTCCAAGTGAAAAGGTTTTTTGGCATAGGAATTTGAAAAACATTTAAAATTTAAAATAAATATGTGGTAGCTTCTCAAATGGAACTAATGAAATATAATAGGAGCAATTTAACTCTTATAATAAATGATAATGTACTTCTTCTTGCATTGTATCAACACAAATTGTATTAAAAAAGTACTGACAAGGCTCACTGTCCAGGATGCGCCGGACGTACTCTGGTATCGTCACTAGCGCAGGCTCTTTGATAATATACGAAATAAATGTGAGTGAGCATATGTATTTAACAGATTTAAACCAATTTATCTAAACAGATTCTATCTTATTGATCTAAATTATCAACTTATCTGTATATTGATATGAGAAATGAAAGAATTAATTTTCTTTTTAAGCGTAATGCACGCACGAATCATTTTGTGATCTGCTTTAGCTAAAGATTGGAAAAGGATTACGGAAAGCTATATTGTATGTATATTATGTGTTATAAATAAACGTTAAATAAAACAAGCATTGTTGACATTTATACTGTCGATTTTAAATATATTCTGTCACTTCGTACACTTCTAATGCAAATGTCAAACAGAATAATATTTATTGTGATTGTTCTGTCTTGTACTTTGTTTAACCTTATTCTACCATACATTGAATACTTGACAATTATCTTAAAGGTTCGATTTCAACCGCGGTCGTGAACGGACGTGTCCGTGAGCCCTCGTTGATTGTTCTCGAAACCGATCGCTGCGCTTTACCGCGCCGCCTATTGTTTCTTTGTGTTATTCTTACGTCTTATCGGCAATAATCCGTCTATTATTGCCGACAATAAAGTTCGTGTTACCGATAATTAGTTTATTCTTAACACGCTCACTGCGCTGTGAGGTCTTATTGACCCATGTTTAACTTACATCCCGTGCGGCGAACTAAATAGTTCTTATTCACCTGGTGCGGAGTGCATAACTTTAAGAATTCTTATTGAAAGAAAAAGACAAATAGACTACGCTATTTCCTACTTCAATAGGCACATTTTAGAATATTAAATACAATCATGGGTCAATTTGACCTCTCCCGCACCTAACGATAAATATTTCTCTCCAGTGCGGCGTGTGGTCAGTATGACCCCCCACCCTCTGCACCCCACACCCGCACTGGATGGTGCGCCCGCGCCATTACTGATGCGCTGTGCAGTGTAGTGGGAGGCCGTCACGTCGCTTTCAAGAAGATGGAGGTATACATGTTAGTCCTAATACTGGCCGCACATTTCAAAATTTAAAAAAGGTTAGGTTTTCTCCAGTTGCTTCACCTATACTGCGGCAATCTATAAAACAGAGTCATCAAAAAAACAAGTGTACTAGTTCTCCTGGAGCTGGATCGTTTACGAATTTTGGAGACTTAAGCAGAAGTGTATTATTAAACGACATTTCTAAGGATAAACTTATGAAGCTAAGTATGCCTTTGGATGAACAGAGCATTCGTAATTATATAGAAACCCCACCAAAATTAAAATGTCAACAGAAAGACGATTATGATAGAGATAGCGACGGCGATTGTAAAACTTTACCACACTTAATAACAAACTTTTTATAAAATACAGTCATTAATTGTAAATGAGTATTTTATTTCAATACCTACCGCTTACAAGTATACATTTTAGTGTTTCCCATCACTAGTATTTCGATAACTTCAGTGCGTTATGGGGTCAATATGACACCACAAATTGTGTCCTCTGTTTAGGACAAACTAAAGATGCGAGCTAAAAGCGCTGCTAGTTGTAAGTTGCCAGGATGTCGAACTAGCATTCCTGAATGCTAGTTCCAAATACTGTGTACCAAATAGTAATAAAAAATATTTATATTCAGAAGTTTAGGAGAGGTTAATTTGACCTCACGACGCACTGCAAATAAGTCCTGTTTGGGTCAGAACTGCCCCATAACGCACCAGTTTAAAGTTTACATATAACGTGTTCGCAGTGAGCGTGTTAAATAAACTCAATCTATTGTTTGGCTATCGTGTTAATATTACATTGTGAGAATTCTCGTAGTTTATTATTGTGAATTCAAAGTATTGTTTGTCGTTATCGTGAAACAGTGCAGTGATTAAAGTGCCGACACTGTAAGTACGCCGGTCACCGGCTGCCAACAAAGGTAACACTTAATTTCCATTAAGCCTTTTATTACTTTTACAGGCAAGGTCTCAGATATTGTTTATTATTATTTTTTTCTTTTTTCTTTATTTTCTGCACGTGCACTACTAGATTGTATTTCAATGTTAACTCGTCGAACTTTAGATAGTTTGTTTAACTATTTCTAGCCGCGCCCCCCTGCCCCTCAGGCAAGGAGGTTTTTTTATACAGGTTCCCTTTTAATCCTACGTTACACCAAGGCTGCTACCGAAATGGCAAACCGCTCAGAGCTTTTGCTAAATAGGTTCCGAGTCTTCGTAGATAAGACACACCCAGAGCTCTTTCAAGAGTTTCTTGCTACTCAACCCCAACCACCGCAAAATGTGCGTATCCCGGCAGCGGCGGTAAATGCGCCCGCGCGCACCCGCCCTCCTTCTCCGTCCCGCACACTCGGGACCTCTCGTTCTCGCTCGCGATCGCGTTCCCCAACAAGGAATCTAAATAGTCATTCACAGGCACCTGTCTCTCCCATATTACCTACATCCCAGGTACCAACGCCGCGACAATTCGAGCAACTCATCTCATATGCTCCGCCTGCGATCCCTACGGCGAATTCATTCTCGCCACTTAGCTCGGACCCGACACCAACCAACGAGGCAGAAATGGAGGAGCCCGAATCTATTAATACCGACAGCGATTTCACGCTAGTCAGTAGGGTCAAACCTAAAAATAAAAGGGTACTTTCACCAGAAACTACCGAACCGAAAGTAGCGAAGGCTTGGCGGACCGAAAGCACCCGCGTCCCTGCGACCCCTTCAATCTCTGCGACTCCTGTTCCTGGCCCCGCGGCCTCGACTGAAAAAGCAGTCCGCCAACCACCACCCGTCACTATCGCTGATAAAGCAGCTTGGTTAAATATTTCCACGCAGCTTAATATTAAAAAAATCCGTTATACTAGCGCCCGTAGCACCCCTGCCGGGATTCAAATTAAAGTCCCTACGCCTTTAGATTATAAAAATCTCACCGCCTTCCTTAGAGAAGGAAAACACCAATTTTTCACTTTCACTTTGGAAGAAGACCGTTTACTGCGCGTGGTTATTAGGCGCGTCCCCAAAGAACTCCCCGAGGAGGAAATCATTGCGTCCCTTAAGGAACAAAACTTTCCGGTCCACCAGGTACACCGCATGTACCACCACATAACTAAAAAATTGTTCGACCTTGTTCTTGTCATCCTAGACCGCTCTAAGGAAGGCAAGAAAATCTTCTCACTTAAATCCGTGTGCAGCCTCTCCGGCATCACTGTCGAATTACCGCACAAAAAACACAGCCCTACTCAATGCCACAATTGCCAGTCGTATGGCCATTCTTCCCGCAACTGCTTCATTAAGCCGCGTTGCGTCAAGTGTCTACAAGATCACTCTACTAAGGAGTGCCCACGTACCCCTGAGTCCTCCGAACCACCAAGCTGCATCCTATGCGGCAAAGCCGGGCACCCCGCGAACTATCGTGGGTGTGAACGTGCCCCACGCACGAGACGCACGCGTTTTCCCACACAAGCGCCTTCAGCGCACTTAGCGGCTGCACGTACCGCACCGCCGCCACTCATGTCTAATCAGGATTTCCCGAGCCTGGGCAAGCCAGCGCAGGTCACTTCCGCGAACCCATCTCCTCCCCAAAGACCCACACTAGCTCTGACCAACGCGTGGACCACCAATCAGCAGCCTCCGAAGGCTAAACCCGCGAAACTCACCGCGGCCGGCCCTTCTACTGGTTTCAAAGGCATCGACTGGCTCGCCGAACTACTAGAAGAACATTCCGTAGATGATATCATTGCGTTCGACGACATGATTAGCGCTAGTCAAGATTTTGGCCGTCTAAAAGCCATTAAGTGCTTCCCAGGCATTGCAAGGACTATGCAACGCCTTATCCGCGCTTCTAAATAAACTCGCAATGGAGGATAAGATTAGACCCCGAGGCCTATCTTTGTCCTTTTTTAACGCGCGCAACCTGAAACCCCAACGCGACTTGGTAGCTAGCTTCCTTAAGGAGCGGCAAATAGATGTGTTTCTAGCACAAGAAACTCTTTTAAAACCGAGCGTTCGCAATCCCACGATTGCGAACTACAAGATAGTAAGAAATGATCGTATCGGCGTAAGAGGCGGCGGCACGCTCATATACTATAGAAAGTCACTGTATTGCATGCCAATAGATCCTCCCGAACTTACAAATTTAGAAGTCTCGGTGTGTAGAGTGGGTATGACTGGTCATCCCACTATCTTTATCGTTTCCGCGTACCTTTCGCCTAATAAAACTCTCCTCCAGTCGGATCTGGAGACGCTTTTCGCGCTCGGTGACTCTGTTATAGTGGCTGGCGATCTAAATAGCGGGCACATTCAATACAACAACCCGCGTACTACCACTAATGGTAGGACACTATACTGGCTAGAAAATGCGCTTATCTTCGATGTAATTGCTCCTTCAGAGCCAACTCATTATCAAGCTAACTGCCGCCCTTCAGTTTTAGATATAGCTATTTTAAAAGGGATCGCGCTTCAAGTACGGCAAATCGAAGTCGTACATGAACTAGATTCCGATCACCGCCCAGTAATTCTGCAACTAGGCCACCCGGGCGACCACACACCCGCTTCAGTCAATATGGCTGACTATCCAAAACTCAGACACTATCTCTCAATTAATCTCTCTTCTCCTCATTTAGACAGTATCCCGGACGAGATAAAGTCTGTGAGCGATGCCGATGTGGCGATTGACTCCCTGGTAGGTCACCCCCAGAATGCCATCAGGGAAACCTCAAAAGAGGTAAGGGCGGCAAATGATCGCCGCTTCATACTTCCTGATGATATTCGAAAACTGATAACGGAGAAAAACGCCGCGACACGCGCTCACGATTCTTATACGACGGAGGAAAATCGTGTACGGCTACGTAGCCTACAAAGATTAGTTAAATTTCGTATCTCTGAACTCCGTAGTCAAAGATGGGACAGCCTCTTAGAGGAAATCAAACCGTCTCATCTCGCCTTCTGGGATCTCGTTCGTAAACAGAAGAGCAGCTATTCGTCCGCAATGCCCCCGTTAGATAGAGGCCCCGGCAATCCGCCGGCCTTCGAAAGTATTGACAAGGCAGAGTATCTCGCTGCCACTCTCGCACAACAGTGTTCCCCTAATCCGTATGAATATCATACCATAGATACCACGCATATCGGGAGGGTCGATCGAACAATTCAATCAATAAGAGAGACCCCTCCAATCGAAAACTTAGATCCGGTTACAACTGACGAAGTACTCGCGATTATAAAAAGCCTTAAACCAAGCAAAGCCCCCGGTCCCGACGGAATCAGAAATGAAGGCCTCAAACTTCTCCCTGACAAACTTATAGTTCTTCTGGTCTGCATCTTCAATGCGGCCATAACTCACTGCCATTTTCCGGCCGCTTGGAAAATGGCAACGGTAATAGGTATCCGTAAACCCGGAAAAAAGGCATCCCTTCCGGAAAGCTACCGCCCGATAAGCCTCCTCAATACGATTGGTAAAATATACGAGCGACTCCTTCTAAACCGACTTCAATCAACTGTCTCAGACAAATGTCTTTTACCACACGAGCAATTCGGCTTTCGACCCAAGCACTCGTGCACCCACCAAGTTCTCCGCCTCACGGAGCATATTCTCTCCAATTTCACGGAGTTACATCGCCCTAGGCGCACACTTGCCGTATTTTTTGATATAGCCAAAGCTTTCGATAAGGTCTGGCACGAAGGTCTCATATTTAAACTCAATCTCTTACAAGTTCCGGACAGGCTAGTCCGCATAATCCTTGCCTATCTATCGGACCGCTCCTTCTGCTACAAAGCAGACGGAGCCTTATCCTCGCCTCACCCAATACGCTCAGGAGTCCCCCAAGGCTCTATCCTAGCGCCCTGCCTATTCAACTTGTTCGTTAGCGACATTCCCGAATTCTCCAACGTCGCAGTAGGCTCCTATGCAGACGACACAGTCATCTTCAGCTCGGACAGGAATAGGATTCATTTATATTACCGCGTCCAAAGAGCCGTCTCTACGTTTGGGTCCTGGTGCCTCAAATGGCGCATAGGAATAAACCCAGAAAAAAGTGCGGCTATCATGTTCGATCCTCACGCGAGGAGGAATATAAGAAAAACATTACACCTTTTCGGTGTCAATATCCCCTGGGCTAATCATACTAAATATCTTGGTGTAGTTTTAGACAGGCGCCTAACCTTCAAAAAACATATAGATTACGTACAGAAAAAAGCCTCCACGGCTATGGTTCTGCTACGCAATCTTACCTCTTCTAAGAGCAAAATGTCACTCAGACATAAGCTCACAATATACAAAGTATGCATCCGTCCCATACTTACTTATAGCTGCCCCGTATTCGCTCACGCTTCGCGCACCATCCTTTACAAACTACAAGTGTTACAAAATAGATTCATGCGTATAGCCGTCCAAGCTCCACCCTATGTCCGCAATGTAGATTTACATAAAGATATGGACCTTCCGTCCATATATGCATATATCAAAGATGTCACAAAGAAATTTTTTGAAAAGGCCGAAGTTCATCCCAACCCCAAAATAGTACACGTACTTAGCTACACTCCTAATCCGTATGCTAAACGCTTCGCACGCCGGCCACGTAACTGCCTCACCGATCCCGTCGACAAAATAACAAGATTGAACGCACTGCTCCCTGCCGTCTCCACCAATTACACGTGTCCGCGCACACGCCCGTGTAACCGCCGTTCTCGCCGCCGAGGCCGAGCGGTAAATTTCGCTCCCGCACACCCGCCGCGGCCTCCCTCTGCAGATTCTTGAGCCTAGGATCGATCCTCCGGACAGGAGCCCTCAAGTGACTCTGCTCGCGCGATACAGTGACACTCTACATCACTGAGAGTACATCATCACACCGCATATCATCCGTGCACACCCACACATAAAGTACACGGTTCTGTAAGGGACTACTCCTGCGGCCCTCGCGTGGTTTGCCCTATGTTATTGTTAGGACCTGTTGGTTAGTTAGGATCGCGAATCTTTGTTCGTATTCCAGCAGTAGTCCAAGCCGAGGTTCGGCCATTCTGGCACCCTTGCGCCCTCTGCCATGGGGCTGAGTGCCCTTAGCATTCGCCCCAAAAAGTTCGGTGAAGCTGTCAAAGCCCTTACGGCTAACAGCGAATGTCAGGTCGAAAAAAAAAAAAAAAAATTATCTTAAAAACGTGTATTTGTCATACTTGACTTTGACAAAGTTGTCTATCTTGGCAGATAATTAGAGTATAGAATGATTCTCTCTTAAAAAAAATGCTGCGAATGTATTAACAAAACCAAATATATATTATACAATTATTATAAAAGCATAACTATTCGACACAAAAATCCTCAATGACGTTCTTAAAAAAATTATATAATTACTAACGAATTTTGGCTACTAAATTAATAGGTACTTTAGCTTGGGGTGCATAAAGAGAGCCTCCACGAGTGACGGCACCTGATTACGTCCGGCTCATCCTGGGCAGTCAGTCCCGATTCCAACTTTACTGACTGCCCAATTTTTACACCACGGCACGAATGTATTTTTTGGAAGAATGAATGAATATAATGAAGAAGTACGCAGGTAAAGAAAATGATAAAAATATATACAAATAAAATACAGAAGGACATAAAAATCGTTTTTTAATGCCAATCATTGGCACAAAACAATAGTTGTGTCATAGTAGACACTTTATCATCCATACGTTTTATTCCAAATAACTAGAGACACGAATTGGCTTTTGCTGAATTGTTTAACGAAATTACACCTAATCTTTGTTTACCGATGCAAACGACGATTTCCCGATTGAATTTAATATATACAAGGTATGGTAGGTAGATAGTGCAAAGGTAACTCAGGTCCTACACTCTAGAAAGAGATCGCTGAGTCACTAGCTATAAACACAGTGAGATTGTTAACAGCGTTAATCAGTTTAAATGACAAAGTGATTCTCGCTCTGATTGAAGAACCATTCACAGAGCTACAAATATGCCTCAGTCAATCCAGTCTGGGATAATTGAGATAGTGCGTACCTAAATATTACATAGCATTCCCATGCCTTTGTGACTAAGCCGCGATTACTTTGTCAACCATACTATAATATGCGATTTGTTACTTTATATATTAAGAAACAAATTACTTGAACCAAATAATATGTACTAGAAATAAACCTTGAATAATTTATTACTAAAATTGGATTACATATTGAGTACTCTTTTGGTGGCTTCTTTTCAAAATTACACGTGCTCCGACAGGTGTTCAATCGTTGAAGGAAGTGTTGGTCGAGTTATTTTCATTGGTTTTTGCGGGTGTCATAGGTGTATCCACCCATTGTGGCATCTCCCAGGCTATTAGCGTCTGTTCACTCATAGTACGGATTTATCCTTATGGTCTCTGTGTTGATTTACCTTGGCACTAGCCTTATTCAACTGCATAGGCTAACATAACTACCTAACATAACATAATAAACATAACTCCAGCTAACATATTTTGTTTACGTGTAATTAGACTCGAAGATTCTTAATTTTTGTTGAGGTACTGTCGATAATAAAATTATCGATGTTTTAGATATATTATCATTATACAATGACAACGTTATAAAATGCATACAAGCACTTTTGGTCCGACTCATTTTTTACGAGAAGCGAGATCGGCGTCAGGCAGTTTAATTCGTTTATTTGACTATTTCATGCATTTATTCTAGAGTGTTAATAATATTCTAATAAAATTTGAGTTGGATGGGTGGACATTTTATTATTTTTTTATTATTATTTTACTTGTTTAATAATTTATGAATGCAAATTCATATTTTATTCTTATCTTGAACTTATCGAGAAATAAATGTTTTCGCAAGCAACAAAAATTTCACGTTTTGTACTATTTTAACTTGTTTGGAAATAAAAGTTTTAAATGTGAATAAATTTTGACAGATTTGTAAAATAAGTTTATATTCACGAATATTCACTGTTTATCGAAAATAATTTTATAGATAAATTAGTTGTGTGTGACATCACTAGTCTAGAATATTACATTAACAAGAGTTCATAACGTTTACATTTGGTCAAACTTAATATTTTTCTGTTTAGATTTTTTATGTATAATAGAATATCAACTTTAAGCGCCTAAGACCTGTTAAACGTGCTTTCCGTTTTTACTGTCGTCATGACAGTAGAACACTTTAAATGCTGTCCTCTTTATTTAAAAACTATTTTTGAATAATGACGGCGGATATTGTTAGAAATATGAACGAAATAATATAAGTGAAAGCTTTTATGTATCCTTCGATGCTGGCCATCTGCCTTATAGAATGTATTTTGCAAATTATTCTAAGATCCTTCTAAATTATTCAAAAATGGCTTAATCGTACCTTTTCAAAACTCGACATTTCATTCGTTAATACTATTACTACAGTACCCATAAGGTATGATTAGCATGACCGAATGCCTTTGAATTAACTGCGAGACCGCAAGAGTCTTGCAGGGTCCAGTCTTGGTATTGGTCCTGCTAAAATGCAAAAAGAAGATCAAGACTACGAGACCGAGACTGATTTTGGGCAACACTACACCGGATTTCTCGCCAATGTCGTGTAGGAATAATGAGTTTACAGGGCTTTTAAGTTGTCTGCGAAATAACTTTAGTAACTTGTAAATATTTTATATTTATATAATATCTGTTATTTATAATTAAAAATGTATAATTTAGACAAAAACCTACCAAATTGATACTACATATATATGTCTACAGTAAACGGTATGTCACTTTATACGTTTTACTTCCATCGTTCAACTACAAAAGGTACACATACGTGTTGTAACAAGCTTAAGCTACGAGTGTAAGCCTGTTGTGGTCATTTTGTAAGAAGAGATCTTTGCCAAGACTTATAATTTTCAGGTGTATTACTGAAGGAAGCATACACCGACCTAGTAATATATTCGCTGCTTGGTATGTACTTTCCTTTTTGTTCCTAACTTGAAAATTCATGATTATTGAAGATCGTTACCGTCATTATCAAATAGAATACGTATCTTGTGATGGTTTCTGTCTATTGAAGTAGTGATGGTCTTCTTGTTAGAATTTTCCAGGTAGTTAGACTATTTTTTGATTAACTTGGTATCTATATATTATATATTATATATAGATAGATCCGCAAGGAACATATATAATAATTAAATAAGTATTATAACAATTTGTTAGCACATGGTTTGGTGAATTATATAAAAATCGAGGAACTGCTCCGACCTTAGCTAGCAGCGGAAATTGTAAGCGCAAAATTATTACTTAAATTTTGTAGTATTTTCCATAATAACTTATTCAATCCATTTTATCTATATCTTTCCATATAATCTTTTGTTTTGTAATAAAAAGGTCTGTATTTTTTGTTATTTATAAAACTTACACACATAATTCACTCATTCTACCACGCAAGTACAAGTGCTCGCCGCATACATATACCCCTACACACATACACACTTTACACATCTTTATTGTATCGTAATTGAAAAACTTTGAATTCCTTTTCAAAATAATTGATACTTGACTTAACTTATATTTGGTATATTTAAAGCTTATATGAAAAGGAAGCGCAGAAAGCTAAAATTTACATTTAATATGTATTTCACATAAATATTCAAATTAATTAAAGACAAAACGTTCAATGGTTTACATATATACAGTAAATATCAAACATATATTCTGTTGTCAGTTTTAGAGTTCAGATATTGTAGTAAAATTATATCAAAATGTTGCCAAATGATACAAAAAATACATTGACTTTTAGAGACTTCAATTATTTAAGTAATCATTTCAATAAAGTTCAAACTTTACAATTTAATGGACTATTGTCGAATTTGGGTCAGTTGATATATTATTGTTTAGCTTACATATTAGAATTATATTTTATACTTAGTATTAATACATTATACCATGTATTTACTATTCGACAGTATTAATACACTATACCATGTATTTACTATTCGACATAATAATAGTACAATAGTGGGAATAATCTTTATAAAGAAAAGGTAATTTCCACATTACTTACCAGTACGAAACTTTCTTAAATGACTTAATTCTTCCATTGTGTATTTTTAAAGTCCACGTCAGAAGCAGTAAGAATTAGTTTTAGAAAGAAAACTATAAATAAATATATATATATATATATATATAATTTAAATGACTTCAATACAAAATGTCGTAAGGAAAGTATAATATTTATTTTCTTTTTAAAGATTATTCCCACAACAATAATATGGAACATAATTTTAGTGAATAAATTTCATTACCTTTTTAGACTTTATTTTAATACTTTAACAATACGAAACAATCCCGAAGCTATGATATCTCAGTGGTAGTGAAACGATGATAGCTCAGTGGTAGTTTGTACGACTTCGCATCAAGGGACTGAGTTCGAATCCAACCAGCTACAATGACCTTGAGCTTTCGGTGAAGGAGAACATCATGACGACAGTATAGTATAATGGTAGGACTTTTTCTAAAACCCGCCTGGCTAGCAACCACTTTCAAGTTGAAATTTGCCGTCAAATACCAATAGGTGTGTTCCTGCAGCTGCACTTGAGAGCCAGTTCCTCCAGAGGTTTAGCATGTCTACCAACTTGGGCCATATCGTCACTTAAAATCAAGTGAGATTATGGCCATAACGCTAAACCTTAACTATAAAAAATAAAAATAAATGAAGCGCATCAAATTATAACATTTTGTAAGCGCATCGACTACATTCAATGACACTATATATTAATATACTGACACTGTAATTTTCTATGCCGACTTCCGATCAAATAGGAAAACCGACTAGTTTCTATTAAGTAGACGTATGAGCTTCAAGAGTTCCCACTCCCTTACTGATTACATTGTACCTATACCTTCCGACACTGTTTTACGAACTACGTATTATACGTATTTATGACTATACGAAACACTATTTTATACTTCCAATAAGTAATTCTTGTATATACCTTATTGGTTTCTTTGAGACAGCTGTACCGATATAGATAAAATCTAGTACATTATTAATGTTTTACTTACCTAGTTCACCTAAATAATCTAAATTCATAGGTTTATTACAAATGATAATTTTGTTGAATTATTTATTTTTGGTTTCGTTTATAATGCCTTATATTTTTATCTTTTCTTGTTCTACTCTGCTTCTTCTATTATGGTAGTAAAAAAAACTTACTTTCAAGTAAAAATATTTATTTTATTTTGTGTGTAAAAAACCTAATAAAGCTTGGTCGGAGTTTTACTTTATATATAATAATGTAAGTATTTTATAATGTATTACAATAATCATATATATCGACATGAACTATAATCATTATTAGAAATTTGAGAAAATACTTGTACACTGTTTGCAAATTTGTTTTACTGGATATACTAAAAGTTGTTAACTAAAAGCTTTGCTGTGTAACTAAATTACTACTTAACTAACTAAATTTACCTACCTAAAACGTTTGTTACCTAAAATATTTAATACGAAAAATCTGTTGAGGAAACAAACATTTTATGTATATAATATAAAATGTATTTTATAAGTATATGTAAAATTAATAACTTTGTCATTAAAAAAAAACATTCGAAGATTATAATTATCAAAAACTTCAATAAAGTTTAATATGGATGCCCACTATTAAAAAGGTATACACTCATGTGTATCGCATGTTATTCAAATGGAAAAGTTTTACAATGATGTAGTGGATCAATGGAACACATAAAATATGAAATAAGAAGGTCTGAAAGAATTAACATATTTTTTTTACTTATTCATTTTTAGTATGTCAAGTGATAAGACAAACGAAATTTGCCAGAAAAATAAAACTAATGCCGCAATTTATTTTAACCAAGACAATTTCTGTTCATTAGAGATTATTATTTAAATATTAACCTAAAAATAATTACTATAAATGTCAATGTCAAATAATAAAAATATGTTTTATGCCTAAATAAATCTAAATTTTATCCACAGCGACTATCATTACAAATATAATCATATAATAAATATTGCAGTAAAGATATGATCCTCAGTACCTAAAATTTTCCAACACTTAATAACAATCTGGCTCGTTTCCATGCAACTATGAATAAATTGTTAATTTAGTTTTGCCTTTTCATGTGACAGACGAAATAATGAGCCCCGTACTATTTGATAATAACAATTGTATGTTTACGTCAAAATAATCACAATGTCTTCGCCAAATTAATTTATGTGATGTGTATCGGCTAAAAATATATGCGCGAAGAGTTCCTGACACCGTGACCTTCTGTGTAACAATGATTCAGTCAACAACTGTAAAGTTTTTCACATCGGAAGCAGGAATGCGCAGTTTGGCACACAAATTAAAAACGACCCGGGATTTTTCGATACAATGCACGGTCAGAGTATTGACAGAGCATCATTGGCAGCCGGTCCCGAGTAGCGCTTGCGACAGTCAGGTGGGGTCGAAGGGAGATAAATCGGGAGGCTGCGATAGCTGTCAGGGGACGTGGCCAACAGTCGTACACAAACGATCACCCAATTCACACGCCTCTCCAACCCCAGTTAGGTCCGTAATATAGTGACATGAGGTTAAGTGTTTAAGTGATACATAAATAATATAGTGTTTTTTATCGTAGAGTATATCTTCGCGAGATGTGGGATGATATAGTGGAAGAAGAACCTACGCAGCCTGTGGCTGCTACAACTGAGGGTGAAGAAGCACCGGCTGCTGCTGAAGGAGCGCCGGCAACAGCCGAAGGTGAGGCCAAGCCTGAAGAAGCAGAAACCCCTCTACCAGAAAGCTCTGGTAATTCTGAACAAAAGAGGCTAGTCTTCAAGCATTGGATAAGGTAACATTTCATTTTGCTAACATGTAAACAATAGCACCTTTTCCTCTTGACTTTTTATTAACTATACTTACATTAACATTTATCAAAAACAAACAAAACATTGCGATTAGTTTGGATTATCGTCACCAATAAAGTATTTCTATTACAGACCACGCACTTCTCAATACAACTACATCTACGATTACCAGAAAAATTACTACGATGACCTAATTAGCTATTTGGATCGACGAAACAAGGGATTACCAGTGGAGCTTCCTCGGGCTCAAACCTGGGGCGAACGGGCCTTGAGGACTTATCTGTCCAATACGCCAGTATCATACCTGTCGAAGAACCAAAACAAAGATCAAATGTTGCTGCGTCATATCTCGATGGGAGCTAAGTTTCAGCGTTACCACACTAAAGCCCTTATCTCGAGGAAGTATTCCCACTTTAGAATTAGCACCGCAGCTTTGTAGCTTCGCTAACACCATCGCTTACCATGGCTTTGCGGACTTAACTCCGGTCAGTCGTGTGACCTTCTAATCAATGTTACAGGATTTCGTTGGTGTGAAGATGAAACCGTCGTGTAATCTCCACTTGATCGGATGCAGTCCGCATTCCTAAAACTATTTGTCTCATAAGTTTAAGAGAATAAACTATTATACTTGCGTATAATAAACATGACTTTCATTTATAAAGCTGGCGAACAGTCAACCTACAAAGTAAACATTTAAATCTATTTATAAACCGATAATTAAAAGCACGGCGAGATTAATGGAGAGCAATGCGACTTAAATATACAATTTTAGTAGATAGAAAAGCTATACAAAAATCTTTATTCTGATATGGAATAATTAATACTAAAATTCAGGAACCCAGAATTACTTATATTTATTTATAATTTTATTAATCGTAAGTACAAGGATATCACAAACATATATGTTATAACGAAATGTTAAGTACCTACAATGACACAAGTAGTTTTAAAAATACAGTAACTCAAGTATGATATTTCAAACAAAACATAACAGAAAAAAGACACCTGGCGGTCGACTTCAACGATTTCTTCGTGACAGCTACATTAGAAAGCTTTTATGTAAGTAACATTTACTGTAAGTCTCCAGATCTACACATCAATATATGAATATAATATAAAAATTTAACACTTCAATAATTATCCTGCAAAAATCATTAAAATCGTCACAACAGAATAATTTTAAAATCACTAGGACCGAATACTAATGACTGTAATAAATTAATTATCAGATAAATGCTCGATATATCTCCGCTCCGAAAAATTAGCCTGTCTTTAGATTTATTATAGTAAATTATTTTGAAATTAATTAAATAAATCACTAAAGTACAGATTTTTAGTGATTTTATGAAATATAATTCGAAATATATTATAATACTCGTAGAGTAAATTAATTGTATATGCTGTCCTAATGAATTGTATATCAATGTAATGAAAAGATACGGGTAAATATCATATATCATTAGCACTAATTGCTCCGACCTCGATATGAAACATTTTCGTTTACGAAACTGTTTAATCATGAAATGTGTGGAGAGACGTGATTTACAAAATGGAACAGCCATTTAAACCTGTGAAACAACATTTATAAAGATAAAATATGAACCAAAAATTCACATAATTGTATGACACATCAAATATCCGGCTGAGGTTCAAAATTTCAATGCCAAGATATCTAAAATAACTTATGTTTGACAGCTTAGTTAGACAAGTGTAATTGTTTGGGAGTTAGCCAACGGCTCGGACTACCTAGCAGGTAAAGCGGGAAATCTGCCAAATGTGAAGATAATTAAATATTACAATGACCGTACATCGATCAGATTTTCCAAGTCAAGAATAGATATTGATATGGCATTGATGATGACGTAACTGACTCTATAGTTACATTCTAGCCTTAGCCAAAAATTCCCTTAAGGAGGATTCGGGCTATAAATTGACCTGTCAAAGCACTTAATATTTTATTGTTGATTGTTATGAAATTGTTTATAATAAAAAATTGAATTTGTGTCTATCTATTTAACTAAATGTGTTCTGTTAACGAAATATATATAATAGGTAGCCCGCCGGTTATAATGGAATAAAAATTATTAGCTCACTTCTAAAATGAATTTGGCAGCCTTGCTCTAAACAATTTAATACATTTTATTAGGCTTTACAAGCCGAACATCTATATTATATGAAATTCCAGAAAGATTATATAAACCCGTATAAACATTGTATTTGTATGTGAATTTTGTACACTTCATATACGTAGTTTAAAATAAATTATGCAGTATGTAAACTCCTTTAGCTTTCACCTAATTATACTTAATAAATAAAGAGCATTAGTATTAGTAAGTGGGAAAAATATATTTAAAACAGATAAATACAGTTTTGATGCTTTACTTTTATAGTTGATTTATAATAAATATATATTCAATTTATAAATGTAACATTCGGAACCGAATAATTGTAAGAAACGTATTAAAAAGACACCGTTGTAATTCCAGGACAATTTTGGTATTTAAAAAAAACTTCGACTCTTGATTAGATGTAGCCCCATTGCACGAGCACTATTCTGCCAGGCCAAATCCAAATGCATAATAAATAACACAATAGGCCACCATAATAGTTTACGTCATTACCTACACACATTGACGTAACAGAATTAAGCAACCATAAAACAAATATGATCACATTCATTTCTTTACACTCGACTGAATTCAAGTTGATAAATAAATATCATTAAGTACCAATTTTCTTATTTCGACATTTTCGAGAATTATACGGAGTAATGTTAGAAAAATTATCTACCTCTTTGATAGATCTTTAGTAGAAATATTGGTGACAAATAATCGAAATCGAAAAGTTATCTAAATATTCTAATATCTAAATATTAGATAGTAAAAATAGCCACAGCAATATTTTTTCTCATGAGAAAATTACAAAGTCTTGAATTAAATTAGTTACGACAAATCTAGCCATTGCGTTTCTGAAGAACGTACAGAGGTTACAGTTATTTCTTCACATAAATGTAAAGTCCGTTATAGCAACAGAAAACATACATGATTTATGTCACCAACGGTGATATATTATTAACTTTCCTTCACTCTGGGTCAGAGTCTTGGGCGACTATTTTTATGTCGTGAAACAATTGTCTACAAATCTTTCGCCAATTGGAAAGACTTCAGTTTCAGTGACAGTTATAAATTAAGGTACACTAATAATTCATCTTTGAAGACTTTTTCAAACACATATTAATAATTGCTAAGAGACGCTATAAGAATTACTTTCATATTGTAAACAACGTTGATCAGAAATCGTGTAACACGGTTATTGTTGTATTTATATAAGTTTTATTATGATTTAAGACCTACTGAAAAAAATTTTTTTTTTATTAAATTATTTTCTTGATATTTCTCAGTAATTCAGTAGTTTTTTAATTCATTTATAAACTTTTTATATAATATAAAATATTGAAGTTCTAAATGATGAATATAAATAAGTAATGCAATTAATTATAATTAATCCTATTCCCATTAATCACTATGACTTATTTATTGAAATCAATTTGTATTTTAATACTTTTCATATTTTCTTTTATTTTATTACGTACAACTATTTTGATTTGTTATGCGCATTTGAGCTTCGATTAAGTGAAGTATATATACTCGGTGTAGGAAGCAAAATATTATCGAAAATCAAAATTTCATCTGGATTCTTATAGTAGTTTCCGAGAAATCTGACATATTCTAATATACACGAAGTGCTCGCGTGATTATTGTTATTAAATATATATTCATATCCATTGTTACAATAACAGGGGCTCACGCATTATCAACGATATAGAGAAAATAAATTACATAACTATAAAAAGCGTTGAATTTTATTAAATTCAAAACAATGGAAACATAAACTTGGTTACTACTTTTTAAAAAATCGATTGAATATAACTAAGTACATACGAAACTTCAGGAAATGTTACAGACACTGCACTTGAAGGTATTGACTATTTTCAACTCATTTTTATTCATAATAGGAATAAATGGTATACAAAAATTTACCACGAGTAAAGATATCGATGGCAGTGACGGAGAACAGTTTATAAAAAGAATTGTTCGTGGAGAGAGTAAGTAAAATTATAAATAACAAATCTAACAAAACAAGAGTTTCAAAATCGTTAAACGTTCACATAATTAGTCAAGTAATTTTTTTTTTAAATACGTTTGTCTACCACAAATATCTTTTTTAAATTAAAAATTATGATATTATTTACATTTTAGAAGTGACTATGTCCGGATACTTGTTATTTACTGCACCTTATCGATTATGTGAGGGCGAATGTAAAAATGATAAAAAAAACTTCGTCCTATCATTTCCAATATATGTAGGAAAAAAAGGTATTAAGATGTACAGAGGAATATATAATAGAGATCTGACAAAAATACACCATGGTAAACCACAAGCACCTTTCAAAAGAAAAACAACTAAATCACCTGTTACTTATTGTCCTACACAGATAGCACCTATAACAATACAAACAACTCCTATTAGGACAACTGAAGCAATTTCTCCCAGTAGTGTGAAAAGTGAAACATTCAGAAACTATGAAACTATTGACTCCAGTATAACAGGTGATTCCAGAGGCAGTTATGAAGACAATAATTATTTTTTGACAAACGAAACTATACCTTTAACAAAAATGAAAGAGGACTCTTATATAGAAACTGGCATTTATACTGAAACAACAGCAAAGGTTACATTTCCTCCTACTACAAATAAGGTTGATTTCACTAATTATGTAAAATGTCCTGAAGTGTCTCCTAGACTGTGTAAGAAAAAGACTATAAGAGTTAAACCTACTAACACTCCTAATGAGAAATATTTTTATAATTACTACAACTCCAAAGACGAACTAAGGAGAGGATTGAACGACGAGTACAGTTATTAAGTTTCGAAAAGGGGTCATTCATAAAATACGTTCGCACTTTTAGAGTTTCGCTTACTGTGACAAAATGTTATATGGGGGGACGGGAAGGTCTCAGAAAACGTGACACTCTCAGCTCTTAAAATAATTTTGTAAATTTGACATGTTATTACAGATATTTATTTATTCATTAAATTTTTTATTGCAAGCAATAAATAATTAAAAATAATAGAATTTGTGTACTGCTATTAATTTCCATAAATTATGCACTGGGAGGGGGGAGTCTATCTTTTGTAACGTAATGTTAATAGGGGGCTCTCAGACAATTTGACATAGCATTACGAATCGGGAGTGGGAAGAGGGTCTAAAAAAGTAAAATTGTGCGTGACATATTTTATTAATGGTCTCTAAATTATAATTATTATCATTTTTTTTAACTGTACAGTAATTTATATCTATCTTTACACTAAAATCTATGCATTTCATGTTAAAGTTTTATGAAAACCTTATACTATATACCGGAGGAAATATGCAAGAGAAGAATTATTTTTATATCTCCAACTATAGGTAAATGAAAGTAATAACATAATTAAGTGAATTGACTTGGGCCTTGAACAGAAACAGTCGCACAACTTACCAAAAATACGTAATATTAGTAACAACAAAATATTTATATGTTTTGTCAATATTTTACTAATCAATAGTAATAATTTTCTTAACAGACGTTTACAATTGCATTAGTAGCGTTGGCAAATGCGACGTCAACTTTCCGCTGGGAGAAATGGTCATGGTCCGAACCTCAAGAACCGATAGCATACTACTTTCGAAGACACCAAAATATGCCAGTGAAATCACCTAATTTTCAATGCGAATGCCCTCCAAACAAAGGTAGCGTAAGTAAGCAAATTTATTATACAGATATGTAAAATATGAAAATAAAAAATAATAATTATAAAAATGATACCATGTACTTTAAATTTTAAGTAATTGCAATTATGACAACGTTCGTTTGGATTTGAGTTCTATTTTAGAATATATTTTTCATTTTTTTGAACCTGCTATTATTATGCTAAGTATTTCTGTTCTTACCACAAATTCTTCTATATATATCGATGCTAAATCACTATATAAATTATACCATATATATATATACATTAATATCGATATATTTTGAAGCGATTATAGCTCAGTTGGTAATGACAGGGTCCGCTCTAGGGGGCGGTAAGCCGGGCATGTGCCCGGGGCGCCACAATTTAAGGGCGCTTTGGCAACCGAATTTTTGTAAAAATGTATGATTTGTATGGTAAATTTTACTAACAAAGAGAAAATTTCACATACGAAGCCTTTCTTCGCTAAAAATTATAATGGTTATATAATATATTTGTATATTGACACTATATTAAAATTTCCAAGGGATGGCAATTTGTCTTTTGTCCTCGGCGCCGTAATCTCTAGAGCTGTCCCTGGTAGTGTGTATGGACGCCGCGTCTTTAGACGTGAGTTCAAATGCACCTACAATGAGCCTGAGCTTTAGGTGAAGGAAAATATCAATTGAAAACCGTGGTGTGGTGGTAGAGCTTTTTCTAATGCCCAACTGGCTAACTACCACCCTCAGCTTGAAAGTCTACTGTGTAATACCTATAGGCATATTCAAGCAGTTGCACTTGAAAGCCAGTCCCTCCAAAGGTTTAGCGTGGCTACCAACTTGTGCTGTATCGTCACTTAAGATCAGGTGAGGCTATGGCCATAACGTTAAGCCTTAACCATAAATATATATATAGCATACCATAGATATTTAAATCATATTTAAGGCAAAATTGTGTCAAATACATCAAAGACTTTCTCTTATGATATATAATACCGATGTTTACGTGTTCATAATTCTTCTTCTGCTAAACAGCCTGGCTAACATTCATAATTTTTAAACTATTTTTAGAATCGCCCGGATTGTTCCGGCTCATCGGCTATTTTTTTTTTTTTTTTGCAAATTTGTTTTTTACAGGGCTTTCGATGGCTCACGTAAAAAACTCGAAAATCCGTTATATTAATGCCAAAACAGAATTAATTCCACTTGTTAACTATAATATCTTATATTTTATCACAGATCCTGTGAGAATCCATTTTTGTATGGAGTATAAAGAATTCTTAGTTGTTAATCCACAATATTAGTTATCATGCCGCCACATTTTATCAACATACACTAGTTTCAGACAAATAGGCAAAATAAATACTTGAAATTACAACTTTCAAAAAAATATTTAATGGTAAATAAGTAGTAAAACGTCTCGCAAAATGTTTTTGTTCAAATATTTTGATAACATATAGTAATAAAATCTACTAAAATCCAACTCAGTTATAAATCTGCTTACATCTCAGTGAAATTTTAAAGCAAATAATTTGAGACATACCTAGAATTTAACGATAAGAATGTATTGATGAAATGCCTTTCGAGAGCTTAGTAAAAATGTGATGTTACATTCCCTAAGCAACGATATATTTCAATATAAAGAGCGAATGTCGTTAAAGAAACTTAGTAGTTTATTTTTCATATACGCTTTATTTGTTTATAACCTAAATATCTTAAACCAAGAATTCAATAAAACTATCCAACAGATTGCAAAATAGAGTATAAAATCAACGAAGATATGGCAGAGTTCATGGATATGAGAGGTTTATTAAAGGAGAACGAACTAAATGAACTAAAAGATGAGATAACAAAGGTAAAAGAGAATGAAGAGTCAATAAAAATAAATAACACCAGAACAAGGCGTGACGGTAGTGAAATAGACGCAGAAGAATGCTGTTGTCCACCCAGAAATGTTTTGATGCCTACATTTATCACTGAAAACAAGTTCAATAGAACACTTGATAGAATTAAAAAAAATATCAATCCTTAAAATATAAACAACTTTTGTCAATGTTTATCATATATAATGTGTAATATTAAAAAGTTTGCTCATTCTATTCGTATTATTGTTTAATCTCTGTAGTAATGTACAACGGTTAAATTTTTTATTATGTAAGTAAATCGGATTTAGGTGCATCAACTACAAAAATCGTTTCATGGCAAATAATAATGTACACAGTACTTTTTATTACTTTGGTTGCAGTAAAATATATTTCTTGTGAAACCAATGAATATACTTCCGTAGCTACCGATAATAGTTCTAAAGGTGCAAAAAATATATATTAGGATATCGCATAGTTTGAGATTTACTTTTTACTTAATATGGCTTTAAATATAAAATTTAATGATGTTATACTGGGTATACGATAACAAAATAATCTACAAAACTTGAAATAGTGAGCAAAAATGTGTACTTGTAACATTTAAAACGTTTTCTACTTTCAGTGTGTGCAGATCGACCACCAATCATTATGTTGCCCGTCATTATTAAGCTATTCAGATATCCAAAGTTTCCTAAAAATTTTTATTCAAGACGATTTAAATAAACTTTCTTCTAATTATGCCATTAAATTATATATCAAATGAAATATATTTTTATTCCTATTTACATGTTTGTACTTGTTATTTTTTAAGTTTACAATAATCTCTTTAATAGTTTAAACCCAGAACGAATATTTTCTTTAGTCAACTAAAATGTAGAAGTCCGTTTTAAATTAGACAAAATAAAGGAAATATTTTTCTTCTGGCAGCATATTTTTATTACTTAGAAAAAATATAAAACATTTTACGTATAATAGAAATAATATAGTAAGATCTATTTTCTACAAAGGTATAGAGCAAAGCCACTACAAATAACTGCTATACTTGAGTGCCGATTAATTGCATAATATGCAGGTGGTCTTTTACAAAGGCAAGATTGAGAGGTTTCAAAGAGAAAATAAAATACATACACAAAAGAGCATGAACAATGTGCGGTAATTGAGTGCTAATAAAATGCGAATGAAAGATGTTGACTTTAAAAAATCAAAGGCCGGTGTATGATGTCGGTGAGAGTTTTTACAATATTAACTAATATACACTGTGAAATGATTCCAAGATTGTTTTAAACTTTTGTTGATAGCGCGAACAACATGACTGTATTCTAGTATCCAAGCACGTGTTATCTCACTGAGGTCTATAATTTTCAGTTAGTAATAAAATTAATACATTTTAATAGTAGAATTTATATAATTCCAATAAAACAAACGCCTCATTTCCGCCCCATATATAAGAAAATATATTTTAGAAACTATTATAATATAAAACTGTGTTACTACATACAAAGTATCAGTACCAGATTTTAATGGAAAATAATAATTGTACTGTACTCGTGACGTCCGTATAAAACGACTGCAAGTGCATGATTTCTATTATAAGATTCGTTACTCAGACAAGCGACCCGTTTATCACATGCAGGCCGTTTTCGGTAATTGTGCGCCCCGCAAATAAATTAAACAAAAAAGATAATAAATAAAAGTAATGGTAGTAATTCTGAATACGTTTTATGATTTTGAATACTGAAGACGTTTGTATGAAATCTTATTAGGTTAATTCAGCACCATGCGTCTAAAAAAATATATTTAAACTTTTATTTATTAGCTTTCTAATAATAACGGCCTGATTATGACCCATTCCAGCCCGAATAGTCCCAACTTTTAAAAATCTGTGCTTCTATACCTTATAAATAATAACATCATAGTGATAATAAAATATCTTAAAATACACTAATATGTTACTATGATGTTACTGTAAGTACTAAGGTATTAATAGTATTCTGATTTTTTCCAGTCGTTACCATTACAGTTTTTAAATGTTTACGAAATTAATTGTTAATTATTTTCTCTATACGAATATTCTATATTTAATAAACCATCACTAGTTAATTGTTTAACTCGATATTATAGAACAAGAAATACTTAATTCATTTTTTCGCGGCTAACAAAAGTATACTACTACAATATTTTTATTTATATTAAAGTTGAACTGTCATTGACGTCAATGTTACAATGGAAATACTTCAACATAAATTCAATTATCTGAACGTCATGCATGACGATGGCAGCTTAAAATACACACGTCATTATCGTTTATTTCACAAATAAATGCAATCTAGAATAAATGGACTTTAATCCAAAATAATTACTATAGTGTATTGTATTGTTAGTGTGATACAAATATGTATATAGTATTTTAACATTGTTTATGAGGTGATACAAAAAAATCTCTATGGTCTTCCTTTCACAATGCGTATGTAGAAGCACCACCCGAGTTTAGGCCACCTAGAAGAAGTGTAAAACTGTCCCAGGTCTCTGGCAGCACGGGAGTTTGATGTGTCGCCGTGGTGTATTTTAGTGGGTAGTGTTGGATAATCAGCACCCAATGTGGTACCACATGCTCCTCTCGCCTTGGTCTGACCCGGTTGACTTAAGTTTCCGCGTTGCGAAAAGGAAGTCCGTAAAAATTGGGACTTAAAAACCACATAAATAAAAAAGGGATTTACTGATTTCTGAAAGGACGTCATTGATTTTAATTAACTCAATCAAGCATAATTCTGAATGCATCCTTGTCCTGGAATTAAATTAAAAATATATTTTTCTAATTAGAAATACTGTAATTACAATATTTTGTTAAGGAGTTCGTATGTACATTATCTTATAATCAGTAATCAAAGAGTATTTATAATTAAATAAATACTAGCTACGCCCACAACTTCATTCCCGTGGGATAAAAATAATTCAGTCATTTTTAAAAATTTTGTAACTTTTACTATACAGCTTTGCTTATATTGGTGGTAATGTGATGATAAAAGCCTAAAGCCTTCCTTAGTAATTGTTCTATTAAATACAAGAACGTTTTTTGAAGTCAGACTAGCAGATCCTAAGATTAATACGTTCAAACAAACAAACTTTTCCGCTTTATAATATTAATATAGATGTATAACTTTTCAAGCGGCATGAGTTAGAGAAAAGTAGAATATATATATCAGTGGTTAAGGGTAGAAGTTTGAAAAAAGGAAACCAGAGCAAAAAAAAAGTTCTACACAAACAGAATATCAGCTCTTCACCACCACCACTGATTTTTTTCTGTTCATTAAAGACCCGTAAAGCCAACAAAACAAAACATTTTATTCAGTTTACGACTGCCAGTCAACGAAGTTATCTTTACTATAAGGACATATATGATTAATTTGATTACATGCTTCTCTGAACTGCATCTGTTGAACTATTAAATTCCATGTGAATTAATGTTATTTCTTATGCTGACCGAATTGAAACAAAATTACCATCAACTTACACTTATTAGTTATTAATCACTAACCCCAGTATTTTATATCACAATAAAACAATCACAAACCTTCAAAATCAAGCTCGCACATATGCTTCACGTAAACAGACGTATCACAGTTTTAAAATACAATATAAAAAAGAAATAAAGAAAGTACCTGTTAAAGTACTATAAATAGAATTTTAAATTTAGAGGTACGATACAATCGTCATTTCTGAGTCCTTTTTGGAAATACACATAACTCTATCACTATCATAACCGGCGATTTGCGAGTTATATAGGTCAAATTTGTCTGACCTCTTAGAGTTGCCGTTATCTTGCAAATTCGTATTCGCTACTGGGTCAGATTAAATTGGTGGTATCTTAGGTGAGAGCGAGACAGACTTTGTTCTCTTACTAAGGGATTGAAAGAGACGATATGGTACGCGATACGCCGTAAGTAAGTTCACGGCTTATAACTTCGGATTACATATATTTGATTTTGAACATTATGTAAAATTCATGAGAATAGAAAATACTTAATGACCTTTGGCCTACATATAGCACTAAGTACTTACTTGTGTTTCGTCGTACAAAATAAACATACTGCGAGTTTAAGTTTATAACATACCTTTTAAACATTCACTTAGTGTTGTTTAACTTTGTACAACATCTAATTGTAGTTGCAGAACAACTTAGTTATATAACTCATAATAGAGCTAAACTTCAAAAAAGACATCAACTTCTATTACCTTTAATTTTAATTTCAGATGAGCTCCATATTATTCATTGCATTTCTCTTTGAACTTATGATATATACAAATGAGTCCATCACAGGTGTGACTTACATGGACCATTTTGACTTCGAAGACAGATATAGAAACGTGAACGAATGCAATCCGTTTTATTGGCATCCTCTACATCTACCAGAACACTGTGCTGAAATGTACGCAAAAATTCTTCGATCCAAAATAGCTACCTCTTTTCCCATTAGAATTTTAAAAAAGAATAAACATTATACGTTTTCAAATGAAGATTTAAGTGGAGAGGACATTTCTTCATCATCAGAAGCGAATAAATATTATGAATCACATGAATATTATTCAAAATCGTTATCACCTCATGAAAAGATGCTTGAATATTTACAGAGAGATATAATGAAAAATCCGAAATCACCGGTCATAGGATTCTTGCCTAATTTTGGACCAGTAACTCTATACAGACAGCCTGTGTCGCGAAAAAGTGTAAATATGATAAAGAAAATAGCTAAAGCACATGAATACGATAGGCGGCAGGCTTTTGAAGAAACCGAATCTTATTACGGACGTATCGATGTAAAGTCCCCGATTAAAAATGGTGACTCCAGTGAAATTAATTTCTCTCACAATATTAAGGAAAATGATAGAGTGTGGAAATTAAAGAAGAAAACAAAAGACGGTGGTTCTTTAACTATAAAAAAGTTTGTTCAATAATTTTCATTAAATAAATATATGTAAAAAGAAATATTGTATAAAATAATTAGATCGGTTCTTGACTTTTTTTGTAAATAATTATATGCATCGCAAATAATAATAAAAAAATTGAATTAGAATTAAAAAATAACAAATTTATTATATGAAATTCCATCGGTGTGGTTTAAACTTACTGAAACGTTACGTAGCTGTGTGTAGCAATTGATGGAGATTTCGTTTCTGCCTCCAAATAAAGTAAATTAAATGCCCGTAATGAATGCATTGTTTCAGAAACCACTATATTTCACCAGTTGGTTGGACATATCAGTATACTAGGAATTTCCCATTGTAATTGTACTGTGCATTATTATTTTTAAAAGTGAATTATTTCATTAATATGCTTGTACTGATTTTAGAGGTATATCCAATTTCATAAATTACAATCATTTTAAAAATGCATATATTTACAATTTCACTTTGCAAATGTTGTGTTGACAAACATTTTGGTTCTTTTTTTACCATGTTTTTATTACCTCTCTTTCTTGTATGTCTGTCTGGGTGGAATTTTTTAATTGATTTTAAATTTCCCGATGAGTTAGATTCTTGAAATTCGGACTATAGCTTAGAAGTGGATGGAAATGCATGAAAACGTGAAAAAATGTTTTATTTATTTTTTCGATAACAAATGTATAATCGATACATAACTAACTTCTTGATAAGCTATGTAATCGAATAAAGCTCAAATTTAAATGAAATATGAACAGAATCACAGCAAACAGTGGCTACCGTCATGATATACCGTACTTTATGGGGGTCAAAATTTCATAAACAAGAGAGTCGTTGAACGTTTGTTTCTTTACCGTGAGCATGATGTTCGTAATAGCTACCACCCCCTTTAATTTCTGGTTATAGCATGGGCTATGGACATGGGCATGGGAATGCGAAATGTGTACATATAGTGTGGTAACGATCCCATCGGCTTGCATTATTAACAGGAATTCATTTTTATTAATTCATAGTTAATCAATTTTAATATTATAAATGCGAAAGTGAGTTTGTTTGTTATGCTTTCACACATAAACCGCTGAATCGATTACGATGAATTTTTGTATACAGATAGATGGGACCCTGGAGATGATGACAGGCTACTTTTTCTCGCAAAAACTTATTAGGAACGAGGTAAAGAGAAAGATAAACTTTGTATGAAAATTTGTACTGCGTCATCCGATTTGTTTGACAATATCAATATTAACGTGAGCGAATCCGCAGGTAAAGGCTAGTATTTAATAAAATATATCCTGAGTAATAGTTTTTTTAATACTTTATAGGTTTAGCATTCTGTTCACAATCTCACTTTTTTATAGTTAAGGTTAATCGTTATGGCCATAATCTCACCTGATCTTAAGTGTCGTTACAGCCCAAGTTGGTAGACTCGCTAAACCTGTGGAAGGTCTGGCTCTTAAGCGCAACTGCCGGAACACACCTATTAGTATTTGCCGGCAGATTTTCAACTTGAGGGTGGTAGCTAGCCACACGGGCATTAGAAAAAGCCATACCACCATACTATGATTTCCTGAAGATGTTTTTCTTCACCGAAAGCTCAAGTTAAGCATGGCCAGTCCCTCCACAGGTTTAGCGTGTCTACCAACTTGGGCCGTATCGTCACTTAAGATCAGGTGAGATTATGGCCATAACGCCAAAACTATATTTAACTATAAACAAAAAAAAAAAGTTCAGTGTAGGTGGACCCGAACTCACATCCCTTGACGCTGAGTCCGTACACACTATCACTGAGCTATCATCGCTTGATGTTAAGTGACGATGTGGCACAAGATGGTGGACACGCTAAGTCTGGCTCTGTAGTGCAAGGGCCGCACCGAAAGGTATTTAGCAGCAGATTTTCAATTTATTCTTGTTACTATTTAAATTTACTTAAATTATATTTAAATAAACATTTACTTTTACTATTTACTTTATTTTAGGTTTTGGTCAGCACACTTCTCGTAGACTTAACGTCATGTAGCGTTGGAGGTGTAAGCTATATAGACCCGTTTATCAGACGTCAATATCATAACACACCAATCGAAGACCCATGCAATCCTCCATATTGGTATCCAAGATACATTCCAGAGTATTGCTTTGAAAAAAGTAAAAGAAAGCCTACGTTACACCCACCTTTAGCTGTACCGATCCCAGTGCCACATCCTGTAGCCTTACCAGCAATTTACCCAATTTCTAACTCACTTCCAATGAATTACCCACCATCCAATTTACAACCAAATATACCGATACCAATTGCTAGCTCGTTACCTATCGGTGATCCTTACTCCATTTCACCTGTAATGGGTTTTCCTAGGAATCCTTATCAACTGTTGCTTACACAGCAACAAATTGGCATGGTACCGGGTTTACCGGGCATCGTGTCTCCCGACGGTGGGGTAAATATATTGCCTTTCTCTGATGCGTATTCAGATTTACTTGAGAATCACGAACGTAGAATTCTAAAGGAACGTATGCTGAAGGTTCTTCGTGACCCTAATAGGTTTTCATGGCGTAAGCATTATTAATAATTACAATAAAAATCTGGAATAAAATAGTTTAAATATTCATCAAAATTAAAAATGTCGTTTTTTCTAAACTAATGTGATGAAAATACATAATGTAATCTATAATCCTTTATTATTCAATTATATATTATATTAATAGATTAAAGCTAAAAATAGCAGTTAATTATGTCAAATCTACATTAAAACGTTTATAAATTATTACCAAATGTTATATTTTATAATAAGTTCATAGTCTTCGAAACTGTTGAATCGTTTTTTGAGTTATTGATGCTATTATTATCAGTATATTATTATTAACGTACCTTTAAAGTTACTCAATAATTCTTACTTAAACAATTGATACAATATAATGAAATGTATCATTATTTAACTTATAATATTCACCTAAAATAGTAAAAGTTTACAATAGAATTGTAATAAATTTTAATATACCACTTAATTTATTGGACGGAGTACCTGATAGGGACATACGTTTTTTTACATTTTCTAACTCTAAATCAACTAACTTTAATTATTTATTAATCCTCGCTTAACTTTAAATTCCATGCCTAAAACTTAACGAAACTTAGTGCACATTTATAACCAGATCTATTTTAGAGAAAACAATTATGTCCTATAATAAGACTATTTAAGTGCATCTATACCGCAAGAGTCAATGTAAATATTATATAACATTACAACTAATATTGAATTAATAATACTATAGAGTAACTAACAAAACAGATGAGTTATATTTCCAAAAATGTTAAGATCAAGAAAAGAAAATCGATTACCAATCGATAAGAAAATACGAGTTACGATTTCGGAAAATTTGCTTTGGTCTATTTGATTTTATGATTTGTTAAATGACCTTCATATCTTTGAAATTATGATAACTCATAAAATATATAATATTTTATATTTTCATCAGTGGTCTTATAATAAAGTTACATAAATATGCATACATGTACGTCAACTATGCATTTTAAAGCTCTTAAACCTATGGAATGTCTCGTATGGAATTACACTTTAAAGTATACAAATTCTTAATTGTTTTTAAACTTACTATTAACATAATGATTAATAAATTTACGTATATATGCTTTATGCATATTGATTTATAAAAAAAATCTTAATAAAATTATTTTCATTGTAATTGTTTTATTGTAACTTTAGACAAATATATCATAAGAATACTTTAATTTTTTTATACTAAAGTACGAAACGGTACTAAAATACTCAGCCTGTTCTAGATTTCAAATGTGATGTGACAATGGTGTAGACAAGTTACAAAACTTGATATTATATAGAGACGTCACTTAATTTCGGAAACAGCGTATTAATAAAAACGTTCATTTATATGAATAGATTTATAAATACTGAGTACTGTTTTTGGTTATAAAATCCGCGAGTCTTATAAATGATTTAAAAAAGTTTATACTTTAGTTTCAAATTGTTCTTTTACCATATATATTAGTCATAAAACGATCAATTACTAATTGAAATTTTAATATAATTAGATAAAAAGAGCCTTTATATTATTAAGTATTAAGAAATTTGATATAATCTATCCCCGTGATAAACTAAGTTTTTTAAATATAATTACTGGATAAAATTTGTATAAAGACACTTAATGGTTTGCCTCAAACAAATTTCAAAGTATTACCTAAGTAAATTAATTATTCGTTAATCTCACTTAAATAACATGACTTTATCGGGTGAATTGGAGATTGAATTTACTCAGTTATTAGAAATTTGTAAAGATACTGTACATTATTCAATGTTAATTTTACATAGCACAATTAACGCAATACCCATTTTATGCCTGTATTGTAAAAGGTAGTTAAATAGCTATAGAATATCACTGAATGGATAATACGATGAATCAACAGAAGTCATTTTTTTTTAATATATTATGTTAGTCTGTTCTCAATTCTATTGACATTATTAGAAATGTCACGAAGATCATTCTTATATAAGTTTAGTTCCATAATTAAGTAGTACATACATTTTAATGTACGTTGATAATTGTTCCAGAACCCTAAAATTCCCTTAGAATCAATAAATTTATAGACTATTTTTGTATTGATTAATTTATATCTAACAACCGTACCTTGGAGCTAATAATATTATTAAGAATTTAGGAAGATACCTGCCCGTTAAAGAATGATAAAAGCTTAATTTACTACAGTTTACTTTGAATATAAAATAAGGACTATTCACGAGCAATCAGTATAGTTATATTTCAATAAAAAAAATTAAATACAGAAGTTATTCTAGTCTAATAGTTTGAAATTATTTTAATTTTTACCACGTTCTGGATAACCTGTGCGCATAGGAAATTGATTAAGAATTATATCACTACAAATCTCATTGTTTCTGCTTAATTATATATCTATAGTATATGTCATGGATTTAGATATACCATTTACTGATCATTTAAGACAATATTTTAGAGATGAAAATCAAACGATTATTATAGATTGAAAATTAGAAATCCATTATATAGCTTGCTCCCAGTATACAATCGTTATATTATAAATACAGTACTGATAAGTTAGTAATTGACTAACAGTTTACCTTAAAAAAGAACACTATTCATAATCATAATACCTACTGTATTATGATTATGATTAGTAATATTGGTAATACCTACTGTATTTCTTTATAACACTTATTTTAGAGGAAATACATATAGCGCCGAAAGACATATGATTACTGTGTCAATTTTTAAATGGTAAAAATTAATAATGTAGCCGTAAGTTTAACATCACAAAATATTATTTTGTAAACGGCTATGTCTGTCTATTATTTTTACATAAGAACGTGTCACTTCACTGCTATTATTTAGCTGCCGAAGTCCTTGGCAACATGCCGTGACGCGCAGACGATTTCATACATGTACAACATATATACGTAAACAAAACGTACACAATAGCCAAAAATGAAAAAACTATCTCAGCCATGCTGATACTATATTTATTCTTAAAAATCCAGACTAACTCAAAACTATACAATACAAATTAGATACATAAATAGACGTTAGATTGTAGATATAATTTATAAATTAAAAGAGCAGGTTAAAAGTAATTAATATATAATAAATACATACATGGGAAATCATACTAATTTAATATTAAATAATGATTGTGTATATACGGAAGTATTATCTTAACTACACATATTATTTTACGTAACGTAAATAAATAAATTTTATAGTTAATATCTGATAATGATAAAGGTAGCAGTTTTGGAAATTCTTCAAACTCTGTCGCAACCTAAATTGTTACGTGTTATAGAGTATATACTATTATAAACATTGGAATTTTAAACTGACTTTCATAGTTAGGTCATATTTAACTATTCGTTAATTCATCTATCAAATTACTACCTCTATGAAAGTGATTTTTTTAATAAAATAGAACTCTAATATTAAAAAATATTATCATGGTTAGTGATATCCATAGACTGGAATCGGTAAACATTTATAACCTAAGCTCAGATATGAAAAGTGCGTGCTGTATTTCACTAAAATCCCAAAATGGTAACAATTAGATTTCACAGAATAGTTTTCATTAATTAATATATATAAAACAAATAAGTTACAGAAAATACTAATAAAGAACAAATAACCGGATCTAATTTTATGCCGGTTCTTCTCGATGACGATTTTGATATACATAAGCGCCTTTTCAAGGTCTAAAGTAATAGTAAGGGCCTTGGATTAAATAATTTGATTTGATTTGAAACGAAGGAAACATTTTGAAAATAATTTTTCAATATATTAATTCGTTTCGAATGCATTGATGTGATTGCGAGATAGGACATGACATAGTATCGCAACACCATATACCGGGCGTAATAATTGCGTTAAATGGACATATCGTTAACATCAACAAGTGTGTATATTCAGCAAGGAACCGGAGTGTGCCCGAATGGGTCGTGTGGTGATAAACCTATCCTTTTTTTTATTTACCAGGTTGCACCAAGTTCTAGAAGAAGTGATAAAGCTGTCCTTGGTATTTGGCAACATGGGTCTTTTCAGTGTCGCCGTGATGCGTTTTAGTGGGTAGTGCTGGGTGATTAGCGTCCGATGAATCACCTTCGGCCTGAGCCCGGATAATACGCGTGCGCGTTGCGTTGAGGAAGTCCGTAAAGATTGGATTTTAAACACCACGTTAATAAAAATAGGTTGCGATAGGTTTATAGGCTGACTTAACAGCGGGGTCCCATGCGGGAGCCAATGGTTTTTTAAATTTTGAGAAGTCGTGACGACTTGCTTTTCAAATAAGACTGAACTAGCCATCAGACACAAAAACGTTACTTGCAGTGTCACTACATAGTGTCTTTGGAGTTTACTCTTTAAGAATCGATTTTCATATAAAGCCATTGGTATATTTTTTTAATAGGCAATTAAACTAATAAAAACGTTAGTTTAAAAGCACTATATTTTTCTGAGTAATGTACTATACGCACATTTCATTTTGAAATCATGTTCCAAAAACGATCCCTCTAAAGGCGTAAACTCTAGTCATGTGTCTGAACTGACAACAGGCATGTTTGTAATTTTTAGTCGTTTAAGAATTACAATTTATTATTATTCCGAAATTAATAGATATATATTAGGTATACAATCTAATTCACTTTTACAAATGAAATGAAAATACACTCATTCTATTCCGATCTAAGAAAATCAGTGACAATTTATAAATTATTACTATTAAGTAGAATCTAGATCTGTAATAAATAAATAATATATAAATAAGCTTAAAATATAATAAAAGTAGTGCAGGACAGATAGAAAGTTAATGATCAAACTGACACTTCTAGGTGTCTAAATAACAATGAATCTAAGACGCGATGGAAATTGAATATGAATTTATTACTATATAGATTTGGAATGTCATTATATTAATCTGGTACTCACAGTACATATTATAATGTTATTATTTATACAATAAATGAATTTAAACCGACCTATACTATTGTTTTATGCCGAAATAATGAAGACATTAATACTTATACAATATTTTAACCATTATGATATATATACTATCTACCATATAAGTAATTTTGACCAGAACTGTATTCTGGATTTACTTATAACCCGATATTTGTAATTACCATTTTAACAATTAGCGAAAGTAATGTGACGTTGTGAAGTACATTTGAAACTAAATAATTCGTTACCTAATTTTATGGATTTTATATATTTTCATATAATCATTGGTTTATAGTTATATACTTGCAGTTTATAGAGGCACCTTCCGCCCCAAGGATCAAGCTCCCTTTATAACCCAAAAGTGTCTTAGTCTGAAGGTCAGTAAATCGTCCAACTTAGAAAAGAAAACTTGGTGAAAGGGTGTCCCATCGCATAAATAGACTTACGTTATCGATGGTTATCAGAAAATACATTCATTTTGTAACATGTCGAATCAGTACATTTTTCTGTCATATTTATTACTGTATGCAGAATATGATTAGAATTGCTAAAGCTAAATATACACATGCTTGACTGTGCAAAAAATCTTCAACAAATATTCGAGACAATAAAAACAAATGTTTTATATTTCAGTCAACAATACTTGGCCAAAAGAAAACGATCTCGATATGAATCCTTACGAATAAATTGGGTATATCGATAAACATTACGATTACATATTATCTTGAGTAGTATTGGCCTATAAATATTGCAAATATTCTAATATTATAATTATTTTTAACATAATTAACTATGTGCTAAACTACTTAACAAATGTTAATTTTCGATTATTGAATATTACACTTAATAAGAATCTTCTAAACATTTATTCCATAACAAAATGAAAAGAGTTTCGTCGTAATCCATATATATTTTAACACCATAACCGATTGATATACCAATTATAATCATTTGTGAAAAGTAAATCGCAAACATTTACTAAACTAGTTAAGTTTCCTCGTCTATACGTTCCGGTTCAATAAATTTCACAGTTTCACCACCGAAACTGACGATTTGTTCTCAGAACTTGTGACTGACCGCTGGCTGTTCCGGCGGGGTGACGTTCATTCCCATATTATCATACGAGAAGTCGAGTGTGGTATCCTCAGCAGGATGTCTATTACTTAACGCCGTGCTAATGGTCTTTGGCGTTGTAGCACCTTGACTCTTATCGGTTTGCGATGTTCTAGTTTCTAAATCCCTCACGTTCAGAGGCTGATTTTGACGTTTCGGCGGCTCGGGGTTTCGAATTTCAAGTTTTAATTCGTGTTTCGGTTTGGGTATTTCAGCATGTGGGTTGTGATGGGTAAGGTCGTTCGGATACTGTTTCACGCGGTTCTGTAAAATTCCAGCATACAATATTAGTGAAACAACAAATTAATTGTTTTCTTATAAATTCAATAGATGAGAGGTCGAATTTGAAGTGAAGTAATGCATTTTGTTGAATCCATAGGATAGTGGACATTTTTTAATGCTTTCATGGCTGGCCACCACCGACGAGTTGAAAATCCACCGCCAAACGCCTCTAGGTGTGTTCCGGTAGTTTCACTTGAGAACCAATGTGTTCACTAGGATTAGCGTATTCACCATCTTGGGTCACATAGTCACTTAACATCAGTTGAGATTAAGTTCATAATGCTAAAAATCTAAAAACTATTTAAAAAATCAAAGAGGTCCTCCTATTATCTTTTGCGCATCAATTTTTACCTAAACTCTGCACCATATAATAGAAATAAGTTACCTTTGCGGGTTGAAATTTCTGCTTCAAATACCTCCACGAAAATTTTCCTCTGCAAAGTATTATCAGAATTAGCAGCAATACGGCCAACGCTACTCCGCTAATAATCAATGAAGTCTGCGCCTGTCGTTGTATACCTTGTGAATGAAACAAACTTAATGAACTTCAAAGGTATTAAATCTGAAGAGCAATAGACAAACAAAAGCGAAACATCCTAATCCACTATTCCAATTGTAAGGTTCTGTGCTCAGCCTGT
This sequence comes from Actias luna, assembly GCA_039707435.1. Taxonomy (NCBI): domain Eukaryota; kingdom Metazoa; phylum Arthropoda; class Insecta; order Lepidoptera; family Saturniidae; genus Actias; species Actias luna. The sequence goes on along the minus strand of JAZHAC010000001.1, from coordinate 15,864,525 downwards.
TTATGCGTGTCGTACCGAAAATTATGAATAATATGAATATTGAAAAGTTTGTTTCTTTGAAACCGCAAATCTTACGAAACATTAAATATCATTTATTGTCTTTGATTTTTTAGGCTATTTAACATCTCGCTGCCAGCAATAGAAGCAAAGCTGCATTGAAATTGATTTCAAAAACAGGCAAAATTATGAAATAGTTTTTAGTTTCATTTAAACGGCGTCGCACAGCTAGTAAGTAATAAAATTATACTGAACATGCAGACTTGCATATAAATATATATCTCAAAATTCATATTAAAATCACATGCAGTTTATATGTATGTATACAGCTTTCTTCCATTTTTTTTATTTTACCTATAGTCTTTACTGGCAACGCAACGTCGATAGAAAATCTTACTAAGCCTATAAAAGTTCAAACAACGATTTAACAATGTGGCGGTTCTCTGGTTACAATTGACTACAGTTTTGTGGTATCTCAAAATGCATTATCATTATCCAGATTTTATTCATAATTAACGTAACTTGTTCTACCTAACAGAACTATATCACATATAATGACACCCATATTAAATGAAATACAAAAATCCATCTTGTTTTTAATTAAATACTGGAAGTAATGAATATAACTGCATTATTACATTTTTTTCTCATTAAAATGACTAATTGTTACATGTTAAAATGTTTCTGAGAAGGTACCCCAACAATTATGACTAATGTCGTACTTAGATAATGTTTAACTTTTTGACTTTACATTAATAGGTGGGAGTTTTTTTTTTTTTAAAAGAAACTGTATAAAGTTCGATCCAGTCCCGGGTCTATGATTTTTTCGAAGCGGGGCACAACTTGATAGTTGCGCCCTCTCTTCAGTGTGCGAGGTCTATTATTAAAAAAAACTCACAAATATAAAAAGGGTGGCATTTTTTGTGAACGTTTTAATAAATTTGTACTCTTTATTACCTATTAGCTAATACTTGTTGAAGTTAAAACTTCTTTAGGCGCGCTGACCACGTTGAAGGTATTGAATAAGGATGAACCGTCACGTCAGGCTATATATAGCTCGTTATATATAACGCCGGCTAAATAACGTAAGGAAGCGAGAGACATAGTCAACGCGCCAGTGCTATACTCTCTCGACGAACGATACATAAGAGAGGATGACGCATCAGTCGCATTCATTATCAACATAATTATGGTATATGATATTTCAATACGTTATATCTAATACCTTATAGTTGTATATCGTATTATTATCTTAAGCTTAAAGTAGTTGTCACTTCTGCCTTTTTTTTATTTGTTATACAGGCTTATTCGTAATTTGACGTATTCCTGTTAGGAGGTGGTAAGAGTGACTATTTGCGACCGTTTTAGCCCCCATATGCATTAAACAAAAATGAACCATATTTGAATTGTAATGTTTCTTTCCTTTTTTCAAAACAAGTCAAGAATCAAAAAAAATTATAAAGCAAAGTATCAATTTAAATCTAATTTTTTCTATTGATTTGTAAATCCACATTTTAAAATGCGGCACATCAAAACGATATTATTTCAAATATTGAAATTTTTCTACTAGAATGCCATAAAAACAAAAAAAAATCGAACAATGTTTTACAACTAGGAACAAATTTCAAGGTAACTGAATAAAAACATTATCACACAGGAAGCAGACGGAGGCTTTTTAATATCATGCTCCTATCAAATGGAACAAACAAACAGAGCCAAGCTGTATTGAAAAATGTTATGGGATAATTGCATACCAAGATTCTGTGGCTAGATAGGATTCTGCTATTACTTCCGGAACTTTGACAACTTCATGCCAGTAATAACTTGTTGTTTGACCAACATTAGGTTTGGCTACTTAATTTTAAACTTGATTTTTACATTTTAGTTTAAAAAAAATGTTTTATACGAATTTTGATTTTGGTGATCCCTGAAAATTTGGGCCCGTGGCAAGTGGCGGGTTAGCTCCCCCCTCCTAGATCCGGCGCTGGCTCGATCCTCTATGTTTTATATATCTTAACAATGACCTCTCTATATACTAACAGTTACATCTCTAAGTATATACTCTATTACAACAAAGTATTACTTTGTAAATTAGAGATATATTGATTTATCGCATTCACGAAGAAGGAATCTTTCATACAGATAACTCTTCGAGATAAATATTTGATAATAGCTCAGTTGGTGGTGTGTACGAAAGCCGCGTCAAGGGATATGAGTTCGAATCGACCTACAATGTGCTTGAGCTTTCGGTGAAGGAAAACATCGTGATGAAACCAAAGCATGGTGGTAAGGGTTTTTCTAATGCCCACCTGGCTTGCTACCACCTTGAAGTTTAAAAATCTGCCACCAAATACCTATAAGTGTGTTCCGGCAATTGCACTTGAGAGTCAGTCCCTCCACTAGGTGCACCATCTTAGGCCGCATCATCACTTAACATCAGTAGTAATTTTGGTTATAACGCTAAAACCTATAAACTATTAAAAAAGTCTACTGGAGGATAGAAGTGTAACTAAAATTTACTAATGTCCCAGTTATAGATTCATTTATATTCATTAGTCATATAATATATAATGAATGAGAACAACGATTGTACAAAATAAATTATGAAGGATTTATTATTATACATTATTTATTATGGAGATGAAGGTCTTTAATGCGTGTCTTTATTAATATACTAGACGGAAATTTGTATTTTTTACAGGAGAGTTTTTCATCCCCAATTAAAAAGTATGTATGACATCTTTATAAAAAGTTTTAACTTTTACGATTCTAATTTAACCACTGTTCTATTAAAATATAAGCTCTTAACATACTGTTTCTAATTTAGAAATATGTTTTTTAAGAAGTTACAATAAAAACGTTTTTAAGATATTTGGCCCTTATGGTATTTTTTCCTGAAAAGGCTCGATATGATAAGAACAAGAGATAAGATATGTATAACATGAAAGGTTTACCATTGTTAATAAAATTACGCTTGCTTTCTAAATGTTTTCCTTCAACGCCCGACATATCGCGAGTTAGTGTTTTAGTTCAAATTGAGTCGACTTAAACAAACATCTGCACGTGTATGGTATGAATAGGAAACAGCTCAGTATGGAACGCAGATCTTAACTAGGGAAAATTATAGAATTTAACTTATATTTATTATGTACTACCTTTTACCCGCGGCTTTGCTCGCATTAATATTGATATTGTCAAACAATTCTGATTCCAATACCCGGTATTTTACATCAATTATATCAAAGGAGACTAGTATAAGAACATTGATGATAGTAGTCATTTATACGCCGCTATCTATTTTGGCGATAATGGGTTACACATAAAAGATAGATATATGCTGTCGCGCGTTTTCATGTAGGGCTTTTTAACATAAATATTTTCATAAAACATTATATGAATGTAACTCTAACGGATTTTGCAGTGCACGCCAGATTAGGTCGCAGATGGGAGAATTTTTCCTACTTACTTGATACATATCGTTATATTTTAGACAATTCACACAATATATTTATAAATTATAGCCTATGTGTTATTTTGATGCATAAGCTATATTATTATAAAGTTTCATTAAAATCCATTCAGTAGTTTTTGCGTGAAAGAATAACCAACATCCATACATACTCCATACTCACAAACTTTCGCGTTTATAATATTAGTAAGGATATATTACTAGAAATTGCCCACGATTTCGCACATGCCATTTCAAATATAAAATTTAACAACAAAAAATTGTAGCATGATATAATACATACTAAAGGAGAACGTAGCTTTATATCAGTGACGGAATTTTTATTATTAGATCTTTAGTTTTAGATAATTTTTTATGTAAAAACTTCCCATCTTTAAAGTTATAATATTTTAGAGAAAATATAAATCTATGTTTGTTTATGATCAAGTTTCAATTACGCTTTAATCAAATTTAGCATAAAAGTGTACCTATATTGTTGCACGTAGGATGTAGAAACCCCTTTTTATCGCTCAGCTAAATCACTGCTTACTTACTATTATTTTGGTTTTTGAATAAATTATTTGAACCTGTAATCAGCGTATAGATATATCGCAGCTTGACCGAAAAAAACATAAACAAATGTAAAAAACAGTTAATGTCAAAAAAAGACTTCCAAAATATAAAATCGTGTATCTATAAAAAACACAGTTAAATATAACGAAGTCTCGAGTGCACATCATTAAAATAACAAAAAAATAACCTGTATTTTCGAGATAGGCGATGTTGTTGCACCATTGTTAGTTCTTGTCTGGGTGTAAAATACTTATATACTCTTGTTTGGTGGTAGAGTTATTACCCGACTGGTTAGCGACCACGCTCGGGTTTACACTGTTGCAAAATAAAGGTTCACTATGAGCCTTTGTGTTCCGTCATAATGATCGAGAACCAGCCATTTCCGCCAAGGTCAGCAACACGGCTGTAACACACCTTGTGTTGCAACTGTCCATAGGCGAAAGTCACCATTTACCATCAGATGGGCCGTCTGCCGGTTTGCAACTCATTAGCATAAAAAAACACGAGTACACTTCTAGGCGTATCAATTTTCTTGGTTTTATTGTTACAAACTGCGCATAGCTTAGAATTAAAACGCCGTGTATGCTCTTATATTTACTTCCTAACAAAACGATTTTATCAACGAAACACAGCATATAAGTTATATAATATTATAAACCGCAAAGCCTTTAATTTAAATACTTGTCATACACAGTGACATGTTATTTACTCTAGCACTTTCAGCCGGTATTACACCGATCATACTAAATGTAAAATTTAATATAAGAGTTCCAAATTATTTATTCTGCTTTTAGATTGTTCTGTATTATAAACTGTTAAATTGGGCATACTTCTCTGAGATATGGTGGGATCAATAGGATCAAAGTAATCTTCGGGAGGTATTTATTCAATATTTAGAATACCAATGGGTGTTGACAACAGAAAATCATCAGTGTGGACATTTTAACTTTTGCGAAGAAAATTATAAGTAGAGTTCGCCAATTAATTGATTTAGGTATACTTTATACATTTCCGACATATGTAATTAGACAAACCGATTGTTATTGAAGTAAAAAATAAATTTGTAAAAACAATGACGAAATTTTTAATTCAAAGTGTCTATATTTACAGCAGAAGTTAACCGTTATATAAATTTTAGAGATGTTACTTATACTTTATAAAAATATCAAGCTTTTGCAATCATATATAGTATACGAATGTATATTGGTAAGAATAAATTATAGGATTTAGATAGTACAATCAAAAATTAGCAATAAAATTTACTTACTGCTTAAATCAGTGTGTGGTGAAATATCATCCGATCTCCGCATATATCTTAAGTCCAGTAGATAACCTGAAATTGTTAAAAAAATATTGATTAGCCTGAAACAAGTACATAAATCAAATATTAAGACCTATTTTGAAGCGATGATGGCTCAGTTGGTAGTTTGTATGGACGCCGCGTCAATAGACGTGAGTTTGAATCCACCTGTAATGAGCTTGAGCTTTCGGTAAGAGAAAGCATCATGATGAAACCATTGCATGGTGCTAAAGCTTTTTCTAATGCCCGCCCGGCTTGCTACCAACCTCAAGTTGAAAACCTGCAACCAAATTCTTATAGGTGTGTTCTCCAGCAGTTGCACTTGAGAGCTAGTCCCTCTACTAGGCTTAGCGTGTCTAGTATCTGTCTACCATAACGGTAATGCCATAAATTAAAAAAAAAGTGATCGATTTGAAAAATGAATAATGATTCAAGGGATCCTGTGATGACACTGTGATGATGAATTTGCTTTTTAAATTAAACTAAAAATATCAGTGACTAAATCAACTTAATATCGATATACTATGGTAGTAAGGCAGTGTAATACCGATTTAGTTGGATACCACTGTCAAATTGAAATCTATCGCCAAGCACTTGCATGCTTACTTTAGTAACTACACTTGTTAATAAGTTTCTCTAGGCTCGTCGTGTACCATATTCGTTTACATTATCAAATTGGATTGTGTTCAAACGTTAGAACCATAGGTAACTATGTGTATATGGTTAGCACAATCAGTTAGGTAATTAAGATAACTTAGAGAAACACGCTACTACAGAGAATAATATACGATAGAGAAGTAGCGAGCATTTACATAAACCTTTCTTTGTTTGGGATTAAATATTCACAGATTAAACTGAATTCTACATTATAGGACAATTATAGGAGGGGAAAACTGTAATATTCCCTGGAACAGAACATATACTAATATTATAAATGCGAAAGTGAGTTTGTTGGTTTGTTACGCATTCACGACTAAACCGCTTAATAGATTATGATGAATTTTAATATAGAGATAGATGAAAACATGGAGGTGATAGGACATTTTTTTTCGCGAAAAACTTATTGGAATTAGTGTAAAGAAAGGGATAAACTTTGTATAAAACTTTTTATTGCCTGAACTGATTTGTTTGACAAAATCAATGTTAACACGAACGAAGTAGCAAATGGAAGTTATTACGTAATAAACAACGTATAAAATTGTTCATTACCAATTAATTGGTAATCCAAAGAGTTATTAGCTAAATATATTTAGCTTAATTTTCACAAACCATTGCATTATTTGTTTAACTTTATATAAGACCTTCCAATATGATATAACTAAAATAGACCGACTTGTACTGTTTCATTTTTCTTCTGATACAACGAAAAGATCAGTACATAAGTCGATCAAGTTTTTAATATTTTTTCTAACTGCCATACGCTGTTAGCCTTAAATATTATTACAGATAATTAGCAAATCATAAGCCTATAGGCCTATACAAAAAAAAATTGAAATGTCTATTTGTAACGTCAAAATAACAGATTTTTGCTAAATGTATGTGATAGTATATATAGTACATATAAAAAACCACAATTTAAAAAGAAAATGTCTGTGTCTGTTTATTCTGGCAAATCTCTCAAATGGCTGTATCGATATTGACGGCACTTTCGCTAATAGATAGCTGATGTTATAAGGAGTAACTCAGGCTCTCAGAAACTCAGAAAAAAAGGGTTCCGCAAAAAACAATAAATATATTTATCGCCCACGCAATTCAGTATCAACAAAGATTCATAGATAATATAAAGAAAAAAAAAGAAGAATCTCGTTGAAAATAACAACAAAGTACGACAGGTTTCATTATGCGGGTGACAAATGCATAAATATCGTTGTTTTAATTAGACATCGTAAAGTTTGCACACTAAAATATATGATGGTTCATATAATTCTCTTATAAACCACGTTTTACGGTTAAGTACAATTTACTAAGTTTCGAGATGACGCGTCACTGAACAAATATCCAGGCCAGCAGGTAGATAAGCAAACATAAGGTACAATTATTATCTGACAGGTGTTTCGTTCACACCTCACATAATTCCACATAGGCATTAATATAATCACATGCTTATAACTCTGTAAACGCAGATAATAATAATAGTAGGCTTTATTGGTGAAAGGTTTTTTTTTATAACTAGTACATATTTTATTGTATATTCACTACATCGGCAACCGTTTCATCTCGTATTTTGGGGCAGGCCTCTTCCAGGGATTTACACAATTTTTTTATCGTTTGTAGCTCTTACCCACATTCTGTTAGCTATTTTATTTATATTGTCTATCCATCTACATTGTGGTCTACCTTTTTTTCTTTTCCCGTCTCTGAGATATCATTCTATAATTTCTTTAGTCCTATGTCCTATGGTTTGTCTTAGGGTATGATAGGTCATGAATATGATTGGCGTTGGATAGGTGAAAAGATTTATCACACTTTATATGCAGAGACAGGCACGCAGAGACTTACAGGCTGGCAAAACAGTAGGATTTTTAGGGGGTACAGTAGGTAGGAGGTGGAAAAATGACAACATGGGGAACCACTAACTACTATCTTCTTAAGTACTTATCCAGTGATTTTGTAATTAATGCACCGTACGACTATATTACAAAGATGTTAATTTATACATCCATAGATGTTATAAAATCGGAAAGATTTCACGAGATCACACTGCGTAAATGTATTGAACAATTGTAATTCTTAATAGGACTTGTTCACATCGCAACATGTGTAGTTAATATCTATGTCCGTTTCCACTTGCACAATTTATAAACAAGAAGCCACCTGTAACTGCATACAACAATACACCACACACATACACATATCGTTTATAACTGTGTTCTTTTCAGGCGCTTATGTGTGAGTCGTATAGGGTTGCCAATCGTTACGTAAGAACAAGGCACTGTCCCGTCGCGTCTTCCACTCCCATTCCCCGAATGCTGAAACTAGGATCCCAGTAAAAACTATTTCTGGGATACTAATATCCTTATTAAACTTAAAAAATTATATGAGACGGTACTGCTTTTAATTTTTGTAAAATGTAACTGTTGTAACATTAATACCGATTTTATCGAATTATGGTATAAATTCTGTTTTCTGACAAATTGTCAAAGTATTGCTGCCTTTTAAAAAAATGTACAAAATATAATTTTCGTATAAAAGGACTATGCACATATAAAAATTTGGGAGATTAATAGAAAAACGTATACAAAAGAAAAGTTTTAATCCGTGTTATAAACTTTGGTCAGATCCGAAATCTAAGTAGCGTTTCGTATTTAAATTTTTTATACTAGTGTATAGCAAATCAGAGTTGAACAGTTGGTAGCCCTAAGTGTACCTGACGTAGTCAACAGACCATAACGTTTTATGGTATTATCGCACCCTTTACCGATGACTCTACATCGACGTTTGAAACGAGAGCCTCTGTCGTTTTACATGTTCAAGAATCCGTGTCGTTTGTAAATTGTGTTATATTCCCATGGTACTTACGCGGGTACTGCGAATTCTGCATCTAATAAATTTCACGCACAAGTACATACATATTTTATTTTAAATTTGGTTAAACGAACGTGAACCATATTTATTAATTACAAACTAATATGTTTTTACTTATTATCGTGGCAATAGAAGAACCTAATTTAGAAATCTACCATTAAATATAAAACATAACATTTAAGTATTTTACAATAACATATTATATTTAAAATAACAAAAGCTGATAAAGTTCTTTTGTAATATCGGGTATTTGTACACAATATGCTATATTTATATTATAACTAGCTCTGCCTGCGACTTCGTTGGCGTGGAACCAAAACTTATTGAATCATTTTTGCCCGATTTTCTAACTTTTTTCAATACAGCTTTCACCGATAGGTGAAAGCGTAATATGAAACAATTAAAATCCTTACTCAATAATTGCTTTATCAAATAAAATAATCACTTTTAAAATCCGAGTAGTAGTTACTAACAAAGATTAGCGCGTTCAAACAAATAAACTTTTCCGCCTTATATTAATAATATAGATTAAATTTACGCTCTAAAAATATTCTAAATGGAACTCCTTGCCATAAAACTATTTTTAACCTAAAAAACATATTTATTACAAGATTGTTTTTATGAGTAATAGATAAGTTTACAAGTATTTTCTAGTGTCCAAAAACTATATATTGAATTTAACTGACATAAATAGAAGTAAGATAATTCTTTTTAACCGTCTACATAATTTCCAGGATTAATAAATGTTCAAGAATATCTTTTCACAACTCAATAATATAAACGGAATTATCACCAACGTGAAAGCTATTTTCTTTAAGGTGCCTTGAAACCCACGCATTCTTTGGATTACGCTAGAAAAGGACGGACCTATATGAAAGAAACGGTACAATATATTTGAAGGCGGTTTGCGGTCATGAAACTGGTTGTACAGGTTATGAATGCGAGATAAGATACTTTAAAACTGAGGCAACTGAGTTAATATTTAAATAAGTCGTATGAGATTACTATTATTATTAATTATGCATAGTATTAGTCATCAACACAAGTCAAGCCAAAGATTTCTAACAAAATATAATACTTTATAAAGAGTAAAAAAAATGAAATTTCTTCACGTCCGTTGAGTAATCTAGATTGCTCGTGTTTAATAGTACACATACATCATGAATTCTGTTTGAAAAATAATATTTTATGTGACGATTTTATGTGACGATGTGGCTCAAGATTGTGAACATGCTAAACCTAGTGGAGGGACTGGCTCTTATGTGCATCTACCGGAACACACCTATAGGTATATCGAGACAGATTTTCAACTTGAGGGTGGTAGCTAGGAGGGAATTAGAAAAAGCCCTACCACCGTGCTATGGTTTCAACACGATGTTTTCCTTCACCGAAAGCTCAAACTTATAGTAGCTGGATTCGAACTGACGTCCTTTGACGGTGCGTCCGTACACACTATCACCTGAGCTATGATCGCTTCAACAACATTATGTTCCACATGACAACAGTGATTATCAGATAACATAGAAGACTTAACGAAAATCACTCGGAACTTGTAAAAAAAATACTGAACTTCTCACTTTGTTGTTTAATATTATACAATTATACGAATATTTTTTACAAATCTATAAATCACAACACATGTATTAAAAACTAACTCACAAATATACTTAAAAACTCTCACTCTATTGTATTTATCTATTTGTTTTCAACACTAATCTTATACATTTCAAATTCAATTGCAAACTGCAGCCACGATAATTACAATAATAAATATATATATATATATATATACATGAGATTTATATTTTTTATAAAACCCATGTGACATTGTTATGTCCGTCCGAATTAATTTCGGAAACCACTCTACCAATTTCAACACAATTTTATAATGTAATGCTTGGCCAACTTCAGAGATAGGATAGTTGTGTAGAACAAGATCTGTCAGGGCAAATAATCTGTATATATAAAAACCTTTTGTACGTCTGTTTGAGTGTACTAATAACAGTAAACATCATGTTATTTTTCTCTTTTATCGAGACGATGGTTAGCTAGTGTAATACAAAATTTGAAAGGTTTTAAAGTTGATTATTTATTTTACGCGATGATAGCTGAGTTGGTAGTGAGAACGGAGGCTGCATCAGTGGACGTGAGTTCGAATTCATTCGTAATTAGTTTGAGCTTTCGGTGAAGAATAAAATTGTTGCAAAATCATTGCATTGTGGGAGGGTTTTTTTACAATGCACGTCTGACTAGCTACAACGCTCAAGATAAAAATCTTGCCACCAAATACCAAATACATAGGTGTGTTTCGGCAATTTCACTTTAGAGCCAGTCCCTGCACTAGGCTGAGCGTGTCAATTATCTTCCGTCACATCGTCACTTAACATGTGAAGAGATTACGGCCATAACGCTAAATCTATGAAAAGATAATTGAACTAACCTTGACATTCTTTAACGCAAAGTCCAGCGTCGTTGTTATGATGTGTCTTATTACATACTATGTCGCATGGAGCGCATCTATTCGTGTCCGGTGAACAGTATTCGTCAAACTGGCAGACGAGCTGTCCGCAGCGGATTCCGTTGAGGTTGAGCTGGGCTGACGCTGCACCAGCCACAGCAAGGAGGCACGCTAGCTGGGACATGATAGTTCTGAAACAATATCAATTTATCCATAATAATAATGAATTAATTATTAGTATTTACTTTATATAACCTTTAAGTTATTGAAGCAATGCTAGCTCTAATTGGTAGTGTGTAGGGACGCCGCGTCAAGAGATGTGAGTTCCAACACACCTACAATAAGCTGGAGCTTTCGGTGAAAGAAAACATGGTGATGAAACTATAGCATGGTGGTGGAGCTTTTTCTAATGCTCGACTGGCTAGCTACCACCCTCAAGTTGAAAATCTGCCGCCAAATACCTATAGGTGTGTTTCGGCAGTTTCACTTGAGAGCCAGTCCTTCTACTAGGCTTAGCGGGTCCATCATCTCGGCCTACATCGTCACTTAACATCAGGTAAGATTGTGGTTATAATGATAAAACCTTAAATATAAAAACGGTTACAATATCCAATACAGTGTTAACTCTACATAGTGTCAGTTAGTGGCTGCACCCTGTATGGTTATACTGGCTATGCGTACGACTTCCTTCTTGTGGCACTAACAATTATTTAATATTTTTTGCCGGTCTTGTAATTTTTTCAATACAGTTTTGCTCATTTTGTGTGATCCTGTGATGTTGAATAGCATAAATCGTTCTTTAAGTTTATATTAAACTGATGCTACTAGAGTATACTGATAGCAGTAAATTGTTAAAATTATTATACTAATCAATCAATTATAATACAAAACCACGACAAGTGCCGTTCGTTCATCACATCGTCACTATAACTCGAGTCTAGAAATATGCTACTACACTTTCCTTTTTACTCTACATTACCCTATAGATTCTCAGAAGACATGTGATTCTGAAATCATAGTGCTTTCTAATCTCGCGTAAAGTCTCTCAAATACATAACCTTTTGCATACCAAAATATTTATGAATATTAAAACCTTTATTTTACTCTGAATTCGTAAACAAATGAATTCATACATTTGCTGTAATGAACATAAACAATGATTGTACGTTTAATTAAGTCGGAATCCAAAATACCAAATGCCAGGCCTCAAGACACTGTGAGCTTTTTCTGCGTAGATCGGAAATCGAAAATCAAAATTAAATTGAAGGTAGACACTGTAACATGAACTTGCCTGGACAACCTACACCTCAGTCCGCCCCGTGCTACGAAGGCTGAAAAGCTTTCGAAACGTCGGGATCAAAATGAATAAACAACCGTGTTAAAATCCGTTTAAATTAGTTATATTTCGATGAGTAATATTCGCGTTAACATAAGAACAAATCATTATGTATGTAAAATGTTATTTTTAAATATGAACACTTTGTTGAAGTTGACGAAATTGCGAATAAACTTTGAAAGGCTGCGATACGTAATTAAAAGTTAAGCTATTAAGAAAGCGTTATAAAAATATAACATCATTTTCAATGAAAAATTCGCAGAAAGAAAAATAACATTGGTCAAATTTGCTTTTTTGAGAAGTCAATAAATAGCGAAATCATTATATTATAATTCTACTAGGTGACCTGGTTGACATTGTTCTGCCTTTTCAAGTAGTCAACTACATCGACTACAGTGTCATCTATCGCGTTGTGATATCTTATCGAGATAAAAGTATCCAATCTCTCAAGTTGGATCAAACGGCAAACAGTGTGCACAATTTGATGAAAATCGGTTAAGTAGTTTAGAAGTCATCGCGGACAAACAACGTGACACAATTTTTTATTAATATAATCTAAGTCTCATTAAGTGCGTGTATTATTGAATTGTATAATCCGGTTATTTTTACGCTTTGGTAGGTTCTTTCATAACAACAAAAAAGACGTACAACATTCTGTGATGAAATTACATTTTTTATCAAATATTTTTTTTATTACTCATGAGAATTATCCAATCAAAATTAATTTTCGTCTATCTTTAATAATAATAAGAATAATATCTAATATATCACAGTCGAATAGATAACGTTATAGGATATCATAATAGAAAAGAATGAGACCATCTAAACATTGTTAACAATTTTTAAACCAAAATGAACTGTTGCTAATGCTGGTTTCGATGACGTCACTCTCTGACGGAGACTTATTTAGTGGCAGATTATAAATTCTAGTGTGAATGCCGTGTAAACGGTGTATTTAAGCAAACCTACGGTTACTGTTGAAACTATAAAAAATGTATAGAAATGTTGCGGACTTACTTTCCCTGCATTGGAAATAATGACTCATCGTGTACCTGGGTCGTCAAAAAGAGGTAACGCTCGTAAATTATAAAAGCGTTTGTCTATGGATGCTCCATAAGAATAACCTGCTCCATTTATATTTCTTTTATTTATATTTTACAAACGAAATTCTCAAAGGTGATTCATTAATTTTAAAGTAACAGAATGTCGAATGTAAAAAAGTTGAAGGATGAAAATATCAAATTAAAAAGAAAATAAATTACAGTAAATTAATATTCTGGAAACGATAGCAAATATGAATAAATGAATAGTACTAGAAATGTTTATATGCTAAATGAGATTAGACCATTATTATATTGAAACCGCAAAACAATTAACGCATGTCAGGTTCATTGAACAAATGGAAAGCAAATTGATTCAGAATGAATATACCTCCAACAGGTGAATTTAACAACGAGGCGATAATTCAGATTTACGTATGTGTAAGGTTCTTTCAGGTTCATTTGCAAATGAAATGAATTCCTATGAAATACCTAATGAGATATAAAATGGAAGATAATGTTGGCGTGATTATAATAATTGCAATTATACGAGTATATACAATTCATATAAAATTATTGCTATGACACTAGATATTTTTAGTACTAGAAATACTGTCATCGTGTATTAAAGATATACTTCTGTAATTAAATCTTTTATATCTGAAAAGACAAAAATTATATGTATATTGTTAATTATAAATTGCATATATATATATATATATATATATATATGCAATAACGCAGTCCCCAAGAATGAATAGAAACTTTGAAGTGAATTAAGTCACATGCTCAATAAAAACGAATACTACATACTTATTCGAATTTCTTACCTCAATTTTTCACTTTAAAATTCCACAACACTTTAAATCAATAATTATCAAGGGGGAAACGTTGTTACAAACAATTCACAGATATCCATGATTATACTAAGCATCGGTCCACCGAACTGAAGTAGTTTAGCGAGTTTTCACTTTAGTTGCTAAGCAACGTCGAGGAGTTAACCGAGCCCAGTAATATTCAACCACGAGAACTTGTTTCAACTGTAAGCTGATGCAAAAGATTGAAACAGTAAGGGTTTAGTATTTTATAAGGATTACGGATTACACAGAACTAATTATTCATTTTACATTAATTAATAAATAACACAGGCAAGCTTAGTGCTAACAAAAGCTGTAGCAAAAATAAAATAGAAATCTCTAATGTTCTATTATAAATTTTCACTAATATAAACTAATAAATAGAGATAGAAAATGAGAGTCAGCCACAATGAACAACAAAAAAATATTAATAAAAATTCTCTGTATAAAGTATATCTATCATGTTAGACTAAGCCTACGTATACCTTACATATTTAATACTAAATCAAAAATAGGCAAAATAGTTAAAAATATATTATAATAAAAAAGTCGAAACCGATAGCTTTCGCTGGTACCTTAAAAAATCCTTTATTGCACTGTCACTTCACGCAATACAACTGATTTTTCAAACTTAAAATGTGTCTTTATCATATATTGCACTTGTAAAATAATATAGACACACACATATCAAGAATAATCACTATTTTTAAGACTCATGATATTTAAGTACCTATATATGTGTTCCGGTAGTTGCACTTGAGAGCCAGTCCCTCCACTAAGCTTAGCGTGTCCACCACATCGTCACTTAACATTTGGTGAGATTGTAGCCATAACGCCAATTCTATAACATATTTAAAAATGGCAAATTACAGAGCAATTGGTACTTATAGGTATCTCGAGATCAGGAAGTAAATAGGTTGATCTTAAAAAGTGATTAATTGAAAAAGACCGGCGTATGCTTAAAGGTCGTGATCCAGCCGGGTACTTATATAACCCGCTAGATATAAACCAGCTGACCCCAGAACGCCACAGCGAGAGAAGTATGTGTTAATTAATTAGCACGAAACACCAGAAATACCCACTAAAACTCCCACGACAACTCCACATTATCTCTTTACTTGCCCGAGATCGAAAACCTCCGTCACAATACTTTCAGTAGAACATAATTATCGCGCAATTAAGTTTTATAACGTGTCTATACTATACCAAACCCAGTGTTCTTCGACTGGTGCTAGGTTTATACTTCGTATAACAAAATTATACTTAATTCTATTCATTCTATTAAACCAAACTTATCTTAAAACTCAAATCTCTGCTACATACACTCATCTTTTATTAATATCTCTTATTTTCCAGCTCTCAGATTAACACATCATATCAGATCTCACAAACATCTATCTTGAGTTTTAGGGGTATCCTAAAATAAGTCATAAGTGATCCTCGAGACCTATCGCCATTTTATTCATTCCACATATATCCTGTACATTACGTCTCGGCCAAAGTCACTTAGTTGGAGTGAAGTCTTTGTTTTTTTTTATAAATAAACCAAAATACTGAAAATCGCAGGAAAGTGGTTATATCGTTTAAGCTTATAAGTAATAAAATTTGATGTACCGTTAAAAGAAAATCAGGAGAGATGTTTGATTTCGGATTTTTATTTTTAATACAACGCCCACCACTTTTTTCTTGGACTTGGACGAATGTGTCTCTAATTATTATCAACTCAGAAAAAAGATAATAGTATACTTAAGTGTAAAGTTATATAGTATATTTTTGATACATCGAGCCTTTTTAGAAAAAATATCGTAGGCGACAAGAACACTTTTAACAGAATATAATTTTTTCATTTCTATTTATAAAGTATTTATAATATCTTTGTAAGATTAATCAGTGTAACCAGTATAATTAGAATAGTGGCTATTACCATACTGCTTCTAATTTACAAAGCTATTTTTAAGAGGTTACAATAAAATAACATTTTTAAGATTTTTGGCGCTTATGATGTTTTTCTTGAAAAGCTTTTCGATGTGTTGTAATAACGGTACAATCACATACAAAGGCATGGTTTTACACTTCTGCAGACATGTGTGAGAAACAATTTACCTATTTAGTACGAACGTGACATACCAAACTAGCAGAATGATCTCAGGCCGGATTACCTTGAGAGGAAGGCTCGGGCGCACGTAACGCTACGCAGTCTGTATAAATATAGTACTATGATGATAGCATATATCATGCTGCTTATAGCAATTACGATTTTAAATAATTTAAATGGTTAATTGGCACATCAGTTGATACGCCTTTAGTTGTTAGTAAAATACATACACTTTGTTTGCGAAGTATACTAATTTAGAGTCAGATTATAACCTTATTCGCGTGGAACTAAAAGTTATATATTCACCTCTGCCAGTTTTTGTAACTTTTTCCAATACAGCTTTGCTCCTGTTAGTGCCAGCGTGAAGTTACTTATCTAAAGCCTTCGTCAATGATTCTTTTATCAAATACAGAAAGAGTTTTAGAAATCCGACTAGTAGTTTCTATTATTAACGCGTTCAAACAAAAATTACTTTTCCGCTTTATAATATTAATATAGATTACTGAACTGAAAACAGCAAAATCGGTGCGTATCTATGAATCTTTAAAAAAAGTCTTGATCTATATATAGTCTTGATGAATTTATTTTGTTTATGATTACCAATTATTTGGATTTTTGGATATTACTTCTTGGATAGCTAAGCACTGGATTGATTAATTGTTATCATAGTGGGTGTTTTTACTTGCTTACAGCTTGAAATTAAACTCGGTCGATTATATAGATCACACAAAAGAAAATATAGATAAAGCGAAAATAAACCGAAATTGGTTTTTGTAGTAGCTTCATGGAACTTATCTATTAGTTAAACTCTCTGCATTGTGTTATAAACGTAAAAGTATTTCACTCTAGATTCATTAGCGTATAATAATAATTTACTTATACTAATAATTCCTTTAATACTAATACCATAATACATCATTATCTACAACTATAATCGTGTTCTTATTATTGTTAGAAATCATAAAGCTAGTAGCTGTGGCAGAGAGGATAACACCGTGCCCGAGTGTCCGAAACTTGCGACTACGAATGTAGGTTTAAGGGGACCTTTTGTCGACGATCGTCTCTTGTTTCTCTCTCTGTCTGATATAAATCATTCCCGATAATCATTCATAGCATAAATACCAAAATAGTGTCAATAATAGAGAAATATAATTCGGCCATGTTCCAGCTACATGTGAGGAATAAGCCTCGAGTGCCTCGTTTACACTGAACCCACAGCCGCGCTCGCTTCGAACTACCCTCCTCTAAGCCTTTTAACATTCCGTATATATTAAAGTTGTTGTAAAAATCAAATAGTGTAATAATTAGGTGGTATAACAATAGCTTTTAAAATGGATCACTACTCTTCACTCACCAGTAAGTGAGATAGAACACAAACGCGCACGGTTTTATTAAATAGATGTTTCCATATTTTATCCATAAATTTTCTCGATATCACATTATAATTAATAGGTTTAGCGTTATGGCCACAATCTTAGCTGATGTTAAGTAACGACGTGGCCCAAAATGGTGGATAAGCTAAGCGTAGTGGAAGCTTTTTCTAATGCCCGCCTGGCTAGCTACCACCCTGAAGTTAAAAATCTGCCGCCAAATACATATTAGTGTGTTCCGGCAGTAGCACTTGAGAGCCAGTCCTTCCATTGGATTTAGCGTGCCTACTATCTTGGGCCACATCATCATTTAACATCATGTGAGATTGTGGCCATAAGGCTAAACCTATAAACTATAAAAAAATGCATTTAACTTAATTTTGACTAGATTAGCAACGTAATAAACTCAATGGTATACTCGCTATGTCGAATTTTCTGGCTCACTGATAAACAATATATGAGAACCAAATGATTACAGTTAATTGAGTAAACTACCTTGTAACATATTACAAAACTCTATTTTTATTTCAGACTAGCTGTGTCCGTGATTCCGTTCGCGTAGAACGAAAATTTTATACTATCACTTTCTTAAAAAAAAAATTATATAGCCTATGTTACTTCGAGCTAATGTATCATTTTAATGATCACAAATTTATTAATATTGGCCCAGTAGTTCATCAGTTTATTCATTACAAAAAAAAACAAATCTTTCCTCTTTATAATATTAGTAACTGACGAACTGACAACCTCAAAGGAAAGTATGGCCGCCGAATAACGTATGTTAGTCACATATTATTATTGTTTTCAGATAATTTGTATGCTAGTGTTGTCATTATGAGTGTCTCGAGGATGTAGGTACGAACTACTTGAAGGCAAACAATTATACTGCGGCAAACTAATATAGCCTCAGAGTTGTAAGAATAGGGCGCAAGAATTTTTTTCCTTTTAAACTGAAGATTTTGTTAATAGTATAAAAATAGTAACTGTCTGCTTAAATAGTTACTTAGTATCGCAGATTAATAATTCACAGTAAAAATACATGGTATCAACATTTACCTTATCGATGCAAACAAAATAAGTTATTTTTCAAATGATTTGCCACATTTTTTGTAACCAAACGGCGAACGTTAACGCACCTTGAAAATATCATAATATCAAAAGCAGCGTAATTTAAAACATATTGCCTGTATAAACTTCTTGTTTCATTGTTGTATTTTTAATATTTTAAACATATGCTTATTACAGTGTAGATACTAGTAAGAAGATCTCTGCAAAACGCACAGCTACGTTTTTATATATATATATATATATTAGTTCATATTTATATATAAAAATCATCATGGTCTTCGTTTACGTTCAAAACGGATTTTTTGTATATATTTATTAATTTGTTCACGTTGAGAGATATGATGGTTTTATTTCGTTCAGCTACCCTACAATTGTCTACTGGAATTTGTAGACACATGTCATACACATAGTACATAGAAGAAATACAATACGTGAAACGGAATGTTCGGAATCAATATGTCGCAATTCCACACCAGCACCGGATATGATTGGAACGTTACGTTCTGACCGGATATTGCAACGGCCTGGCTAAAATACGTAGGATTACCTGCCGGGATAACCAGATTCTCCTGTGATTTCTGTGTATAACGTCGTTACGGTATGGCGACGATTGTCTTTGCATGTAATATTGGAGTGCATACATTCTGATTGAAAAGGTAAATTCTGACGTACTCGGAATACAATCCTGAATTATTAATATCAACGTAATAGATACTGGTTAGAAATACTGCTAGCCATCCTGTCGTAGGGTTTTAAGATACGCAAGGCAGAGGATTTAAATAATTTAATGGTTAAATAATTCATAGCAAATTAACTTGTAGTATAATAAACAGTCATGAAAATATTCCCACTATTTGATTATCATTACAGGTAGATCTTTGGCTACAGAAAAAAAATTGCTTATACATAAGTTAAGGGCTGCAAGATATTCATAAAAAAATACACGACAGAATAAAAGTGTAACAACAGTAGAGTTCATGAAAAGCGAATCATTTTGATGATTATGACACAAAATCACCAATTTTGCTAGCTATATTCCCAGAAACAAATATAAAACGGCATTTTAAAAAAAGAATATAAAATATTTCACTATTAGTATTTTGGTTACCAATAAATAAATTACATGCATTTATGTTTTTAAGCTTACCTGAAAAAAAATTTTGAATATACAGAGCAAAGCTGGTTTGCTTAAATATTACTATTTATTTTTGCAATGAAAACGTTACAATAAACTACCATGGAAGTTATAAACACGAATAAATAATTTACGAAGAAAATTTACATACTATACTGAACCTGTCGTGATTATGTAAAGGATCTAAGTCCATATGTTGTTAATCTCTACAATTTCGCTGTGTATTACAATTCCGCTTTGAAGACATTACGTGATTATCTAATGTACCGAAGAGCAGTCAAAATGAAATCAGAGGATTCACTGTTTCATATACATTCCTAAATTTATAACGTATCTGAGAACAGTATCATATACACATCGTACGTACGTATCGTTGTGATGTTTGCAAAGATGCCAACTTCGCGAAAATGCTAAGTAAAACTTATGCAGTGTTTGTTTGTAATATTAACGCCACTTTGTTTAATTGTAAAGTGTATGGGTATGGTGAGCGAAATACACTAACCAAACAGGCCATTGGAATACAGTGATCAATAGTAGTAATGGGTCATTAGAAGAAGTGAGAAATATATCAGCTTATTGATACCATAATAATTCAATATATCTAGGTAACTAGGTAACATGGACGGAATAATGTATTGCTTCCGCACTATCGTTGCTCCTTGTTCACATTAAATCGTTATATATTTAACATATTCTCGGCAAAAAATTCATTATTTATTATTATTAAGTTTACAATAATATTTTGCAATTTTAATTACTCGTTCCAATTTTCAAACGAACCCGTTTGATAACAGATTTTTAAAGATTACATATTTTGGTAGAAACGTGAACAGTTTGATTTTGTTTTGTTATAATTTTCTAACACTTTTAAATATTAAAGACGCTGGGTCGTTGATATTTTGATAATTTCTGTTCTACATAATAAATATACTCGACTAGTATTTAAGAAAAATATAGTATAATCTAAGAACAATATCGGGGACAGACAATTGCATGTTCAAACATTAATGTAAAAATACCATGATGATTTATTTCTAGATAATTGGGTTATAGAAAGATAGATAATAAGTAAAACCATAAATAAATCACACATTTTACTACTCTAGATGGTCTACTGGTTCAAAACTCTAAACGCATTAACAAATTTATAAATACCTAATGAAAAATAAAACTTTAGTTTCGGAGAAACTTAGTCTATCGTTAATTGATTTAATAAGATTATTTCTTAAAATTTGTCGTCATAAACCTTAGAGTTCATCAAAATGTGTAAGGTATCCTGTGGATATTTAATTTGTCATAACAAAGACGTTCGTAGAAATGTAGAAAAAAATTATTGCGATTTAATTATGTTAAAAAAGAAAAAGAAAACGATAACGTAATGAGTGATAATAATCAGTTCCGAATAGACAATCACGTTACAGTAAATTAAGAGTAATTCCAATTAATCATTACAATTGTGTCAGCTTCAATAAAAAGTACAATCATTTTTAAGATACGGTATATTGTACCAGACCCACATATTTAGTCTATCAAAGATAAAGAAACCACGGTTGACAATTCAACATGGAATAATATGTGTACGGGATATTCAACGTCCTTGGTGCAATAATTTAGATTACAAAGAATACGTAATAAAAGAATGCTCTAATTATAAATACTCGATTAACTTTTACACTGAAATCTCCTTACAGAACTACTAAAATCTCTCTAAAATATTTTAATTCAAATATGGGGATCAAAAAGATGAGACTTACATTAAACACTCGGGTAATTAATATTTTATATTAATCATTCGGGTAACTAATTTCCAGTGGGATTAAATATAATAGAACGCAAATGGATTCTGATACTGTAATCAAAAGTACTATAATTATAAACAAAGGGAATAATTGTTGTGACATTATGCAATTCATTAAAACAAAAAGAAATTAGTGATGTAACAATAAAAAAATTCTGAGCAGTCATGAGGATTGTCGACAGAAGTGAAAACTTAAAATTTATATTTAAAAAAAAAACAGTTGTTGTTTTTGAATATCCAAATTAATTGTTTGATCTTAAATTAAAACTTGTAAATCAAACCTGTTTACAGCGCAATAACTTATACTAATAGGAACCGATATAGTGTTATCGTTAACACGTCAAGTGACCATGTCAATGACGACTTACATGAATGAATTTACTCCCCATCAAAACCTTCCTATAGAAGTTGTTACTTAAAAAATCAATAATTTATTCTAATAATACAGTACAAACTAAAATACCCATTTATTGATAAGAAGCAAAACTGTAGTAGAGATGTTGATTGTTTTTTCTTTTATATATTACACCTAATCATGTCAAAAAATGAAACTGCCGCCAATTATAACTTGCAGGGTTTTAAACTTGGAGTCTGTATAAATTCGAAATTAATTGCTTCAACATTATCTCAGTTTTATGATATAAAAGAGACACAATCAAACACAAAGAGATCAATTTTGCCCCTTTTTGCAACTTTTTTCAGTACATCTTTTCTCCTATTGGTGGTGGCGTGATGTTAAATAATAGCCTTAATTACTGAGGATTCCTCAGTAATTGCTCTATGAAATATACAGAGAGTTTTTGAAATTCGTCTTGCTGAGATTAGCGCGTTCAAACAAACAAATACACTTTTCCACTTTATAATATTAAAATTGTTGTTTCCACTATTGTTCTTCGTATCTTAAAATAAATATTACCTGTCTGCGGGCAATATTTGTCTCATTAACATTCGTGAGTCACTCATAGTTTAAAATAAAAAAAAACAACTGATTTTATGATTAATACTTAGATAAGTTTAAATTACCAAGGACCATAAAAAAGCAATTGAAAGTAAAACATTCTAAACACCAATTTATGGAATAATAACTTTCAACGCATGAATTAAGTTTGATTAGTGTGATAATTGTATTATATTTTATCTTCTAAAGTCGTATTAACCTACCTCGAGGTTAGAACTTTTTTACTTACATTTACAGACAAAAGGCGAACGCATTTTATAAGTACGTATCAGATTTTATTACGAGGCAATACAGAACTTTATGATGTAGACGTCTCGTGGAAGGAATACCTACTAGTGTATTTAAGTGCTTCTTATCCAGACATTCACAGCCACATTAAATTGTTCATATTCTAGATGACCAATACATTGTATGGCAAAGTCACATCTATATAAACACGTATCTACGTGTAATACTTGTTAATAGTCACACTTTTATCTTAGTAGTAAAATAAGTCTAATTCGAAATTGGCGCAGAGTAAGGATGCTGCAAAGTTAAGACGTATTTTTGAAAACCAGCGCTGTAGTACCTACTGCGAGGTTATACTGAAGACAGTAACTAAATAAGGTGCCGTTATTAGTCAAACACTTGATAACATTCAATATTTGTTTAATACGGTTCTTTTTGTAAATCATAACAATCCCTCTTCCCATATTATAATAAGTACCTTAAATAAAATTTGATATTATAAATATAATTAAAGTATTTTAAACGTAGGAATCGAATGACATTACATATATAGTATTTTACGAGATTTTATTAGACAATATGGTACCAATATACACAAATTATATAGTATAAAGGATTTATATTTGTAAATTAATTAGATATTTTTAATAACTTTACCAAACAAATGTATTAAAATAGAAATATAAACAAATATACGGCGTTGTGAGGAAGCACTCTCTAATACACATTTAATGTTTAATGATTAAATTGCTATAATTTCAACAAAAAATAAAAAGTTAAACGAGTTAGTGATTTAATTTAATAATGCTTATATTTAAAAACACATTTAAATTTTTTTTCAGACCTCAAATCCTTGCATGTGTCAATGTGTTATCCATCTGTAGCGTCTTTCTATCACACTATATAAAAATATATTTATGTTCCATAATTTAGTAGAGCAAGTGTAATTTCTAAGATTAATAAAAATATGATTACTCTTCGCACCCTTAAAGAACAATATACTTTTATAGGATATACAACTACGATTTGAAATTAGTTCTTATGTAATTAGTACGCGGGCATCTGTGTACCCATTAACTAATATAATAATTATCGAAAAAGTTTTTACAGGACCAGTTTTCTTATTCATTTAAAGTTAGTTAAAATTACTCATCACAGATACATTGCAAGAAAAACTACATCACAAGAGTATATTTATTTATCACGTGACGTTCGCAGCACCGTCGCAGTTTTCTCTACTTTATAGCGACTATATATTTTAAAATTAATCCATATAATCGTAACGTAATTTTATTAATTATTATAACTACTTGTATGCATATATATGGTATATATATAATTGCTAAAATATCCTATTAAAATGACTTAAAACGATAATTCAGTAAAAATCCAGCTCTATTTTATGCGTAGAACTATTTTTCTTATGATACTAAGTGTGGAGAAAATTAAACTTAAAACACATACCTTTAAAGCACCGTTGACATTTTGCTAAAACGATCACAAACACTAAAATGCTTAACTTTCTAAATTTAAATTTATTTCGTTACAGCCTTAACAGGCTCGACGGCCAATCGCGAAGGTGGGCGACGGAATGCGGCTCTTGCGCAGGTAGAGTTGCGCCTGTGTTACTCCATACCTTTGTGTGAGTGTAACTAATTGTACAATGTAACGACATCGTCGGGTTAGTTTGTGTGAGATGCAGTTAAGTGTAAAACTCGGACGTTTCGTATGTAGTTACGAAAGGATTCTCGACAAAAATTTGAGAATATCTCTCTTCAAAGCCAACTAAATACATATATAGAGAATTGATCAGTTAGGACGATAAACTTGTTTTCCATTGGCAGAATTCTTATCTTACCTATGTTTTACTTTACTTATTAAAGGTACATCCAGGGCGCTGCTGTCAAATCATAATTGTGTACAAATATTCACATAGTAATAATATAGCGTGCTAAATTTTCAAAATTATCTTTTAAATATTAGTTAGATATAAGTAGGCACACATTTTTGGACCTTGAAGTATTTTTACAAAGTTTTACTTATAAAAAATATAACCGACATCAATTGATTAGTTTGTTTTTTGTCTAAACTCTGTCCAACTCGTCCTTTATTTAATCCAAAATACAATACAAACATATTTTACTAGCTATACCCGCCCGCGACTTCGTTCAAGTGGAACTAAAAGTTTTTCATTGTTTGTGTAACTTTTTCTCAATATGTCTTTGCTCCTATTGAAGATAGCGTAATCTTAAATAGTCTAAAGCATTCCACAATGATTGTTCTATCAAATACAAAAATAACTTTTAATACCCGACTGGTAGATCCTAAGATTACCTCGATCAAACAAACAAACTTTTTCACTTTATTAATATAGATTTGTAAAATTACCGTGAAAATGCAGTTCCAGCTGAGCACGAAATATTTAAAATAAAAATTTTAATTATTCATATAAAAACTGCCTTCTATGGGCCTTGGGTACTTAGTTTACTGTTTGCATAAAATCCTTACCGGTAATCCACAAGATCAAATTGAGTTCGACGTGATTAGATACATCTGAAATATTTAATCATGATATTATTCAGCAGTTGAACCTCGTGTTAAATAACTGTCCCATCGAGAACTCCATAAGTATGTATAGCTGCGGTGTATTATCAATGACAACACTGGCAAAATGCCAGTCGCTCAACACTGAGGAGACCCAGAATATATAGTAGAATATTTCTTTTAAAAAAAATACTAAGCTTTGTTAGGTAAGTTAAAATTGTAGATTTCCTAAGTACTATTATAACTGAAAAAGGTAAGCTATGAAACATAGTACGTTATCGGTACCTTTGTCGAGCCTTTCTTATAAGATTTAAGCTCAGTTTTTAAAATACTTCAACAAAATATTTAGCTAGAAAATATCAAACAATAGGTCAAATCTATACTATAAAACAGTGTCTTCGGATATTAAGAAGTTTAAAGGAAACTTTTGACAACAATTGGTTCACTTTCTCGTACCTTTTACCACAAGTTAAAAACAGCTTTGTAATACTAAACAGGTAATAAAGATTTGGAATGAAAATATATGTGTAATGAATAATTGTAAGTATGAATCATTCAATTGATTTTGTTATTTAATGCTATTAAGCGAAAATTCTTGTGGACATGTGTATGTAATTAATTCGTTTCACAAAATCTATAATTACGAATTGAATAGTTCTTGTATTTTACATAGTTTTATGTAGAGAGTTTACTTAGATAGGCACCTATTCTTTAATTGTAAATCGTTTTACGGGTGCTCTCTAAAAAAACTCATTTTTATCATGTAGAAATGCATTCGAATGTGCAGTCACCAAGTCGCCACCGGCGAACAACCCGACCTGATGGTAAGCCAGGCCCCCACCAACTCAATAAGCCTGGGCATCTGATACAATTAACTGTTTTTTTAGCTTAAACTCAATTAAATAATATTATGGAATTAATGTAAAAAGTGTAATAATTTCTATAGTAACGCCATCTTACTTTGTAATTAAGTTTAGACTGTAGTTTTCGAATTTATTTGTATCATCTTACAACACCATCTGTGTTTTTATATCAATACTTATAATTTATGTCAGGAATTGTCGTTGTTCATTTTATTTCCGATGAGGCTCGAATTACATTATGTTAGCTTAATGGTACCCGTACCAAATAACAATAACAACGCCATCTATGGATTCAAGAGACTGTCCCCTGTACCAGAGCCGTACGTGAAAGAAGCCCTTTAGCGCCCAGGCGGCAGCACCCTCTCCACAAATAGCTGGCATACGCTTACCTTACCAGCAAAATCGAAGAATCTGAGTGCAATATTAAGTGTTCTCTTCCAGTTACTAATGACAGTGAAGAAGAATGAACCTAACATACCCACAATATCCCCCACTAGGAGAACCAAAGCCCCTTAGTGGGTGTTTGTAGCGAAAATAAATGCCTATATCAGTTTAAACAAGACTATCTCGTATCACAAGTAATCAAAACGTAGAGATGACAGTCGGTGTGCTCTATGCTAGGAGCCAGTGGCGTAACTATAGGGTGGTAGAGTTAGCAAACGGCCACAGGCTTTTGCAGAACTGCAAATTGTTTGATTTAAACATCTTGTTGTTTTAAGCTAATATATTTATATGCGGGTTAAAACTAAAGTTCGAAAAGGGAATTTCAAATAAATAAAAGGCGAACTTATGAGTTCATATTTAATTTGTACTCTAATATTTAATTATTAAATTATAATCTCTAAAACAATTGTCTCCATAGTTCTTCAAAGAATACATACTAAAAAGGTTTGTTTAACATTTATAATTGTAATAAAATGTTACAGTAAACAATTTAACAAATTGCGGTATTGCTACCTACTAATTAGAGTGAATAGGTACTTGAAATAAAAAAGTACGCATAATGTTTTGCATTGTAGAAACCTCTTTTATATATATACAAAACAATAAAGATTAAATTATCTTTAGTGGCAATTGTGTATAGAATTATAAATAACTAATATTATTAGGTGCGACAAATCAATTTTATGTAATCTAATAGAACTGTAGTTTCAAATAAAAACTAGTCCTAAGATTAAAGATATTTCTTGTACATTATTTTATTTATCGATAATCAATTGTATCGTAAGTGTATAGATATGGTACCTTAACATTTGGCCAAGACAAGTGACATGCTAATACGCACATAGTAATATTACAATAAGCGATGAAGGAGAACAGTATGTTTTTATACCGGGTGAGGAAACGAGATATGCACATATTACTGTACATCGTGTAAAGTATAAACGTTTCTTTTTATAACGAAATTTTTTACAGGTGAATATATTTTATAGTTTAAAAATATGAAATCGCATTAATTTACGAGTGGCTATTTTCTATTGTTTAAGGGCACTTGATATATCAATCGGTACCAAACATACTTGAATATAATGTTCAACTCATCGGATATAGCTTATCTATATCACCCTGTTTGATGAAATGTAATGAATACATTTTATTATTTAATATCAATAACACTTCTTGTTGTCAGACACCTATTTAATATAAGTTAAACTGCTATTACGAAGCAACTTTTCTCTTAGAAAAAAAATATCTAGTGTAATATAAAAAGGTGGCTACCTCTCTTTTTCATTTAAACCATCAGTTTCATAATATATAATTCTGTCAACAATTTAACCACAAAAATGTTAAAAAGTGAGATTTCCACCATGGATTACACGAGTTATTGTAGTCCATTTGTAAAATAAACATTTCTAAAATAAGTCCAGCAGTTACCCGCTACCAGTTAACCGGTAGTTAGTTGGCTCTTTATCTTCAATTATATGCATATAAGGATACTAAAGCGAAATAAACACAATAATACACTAAGTAAACAACGATAAACCGTTATGTTCAACTAAATTTATCTCTAATATACATCTACAATAATATTCTAACTAATATTAATTGAACTTAGTTCAATACTACGACAAATGTTATTAAAAAAAATCAGTTCACAGAGCCCCAGACAAGTTTTGTTTTCTCTTAAACGATTGTAGAGAGACAACTTGGCTTGCGGCTCTGGATAGAACAATTTACTTGTATAATCCCGCTAACGGATCATCTATTATGACTAAAAAACTACATTACGAAGTTATACTTCTACAATTTCCCCGTTTGGCCCGTGACTACGTTTAACAAATATCTAAACTCATTGTATGTATTATGCAAATTACTACTTTGCGCCCATAGGTAACTTTATTTTATAATATATTTACTACATAGTTTGTCGTTATGTTTATAACTAAAGTTATTTATGACAGGTATTTTTATTGCAGCTTCCAGTATTTGGTAAAATATGTATATACGTATATATAAACTAGCTTCTATTCGCGGCTTCGCTCGCGTTATTATTGACTTTTTCACTCAATTCTGGTTCTCAATCGATACATAAACCATAAACGTAAAACTATAATTTTTATAATTGAAGGTTTGGTTATTATAGATAGAGATTAAGTAGAGTAATTTGACAAAAAACAAAACTAATATACATACTTTAATTATGTACTATAAACAATAATTCCGGAAAGTTGTAAGCAATTAAGCCAACGGTAAAAAAATATCATACAAAGTTTACTCCTCCTCACTCCACCGCCCGATACTTTTTAGTGAGATAAGGTAGTTTATAACCGTCTCCATCTATCTATATTCTAAAATTGATCATGATCGATTCACCGGCTTAAACATGAAAAAATTGTACAAACAAAAAAAAATTGTGAAACAAACTCATTATCGCATTTATAATATTAGTTGGGCTAGGTACTTTATTTAAAAAAAAAACCGTTTAATATATTAACTTAGAACTTCGAACTTTAGAGCTTTAATAGATAACTGACGTGTGAATGATAAAGTTTATATATTATTAAATAATGTAAGATTTTCTTTTTTGGTAACTCTGAAACGTTATTTAATCTCTTTTAGGTTTAACTGTCCTTTCTCATTTTCAAAAATTAGATGGTAGTTTAAAAACCGTCTATCTCATGGTACAGAGATCGTTCTTACTAAGTAAATAATTACTAACACATATATATTAAATTTATTAACAACATATACGTATAATGTGCTTACTAGATTAATTCGTCTAGAAGAATGTCATTACACAATAAAGAAATACTGTTAAAGCAATTCATTTTATCAAAACATATATATTTCTAATAAATATCTATCTGATAATATATATATATATATATATATATATATTGATTGATAAAAATTGATATATTAAATGTTCAACAGCTGTAAATAAATTCTATTTGACTCAGCAAGGGAATGTTCATTTCCCAGCACCGTTATTTATATAAAATTGTTTAAGAATGATGTAATTAATAATCGACATATACGATAAAGAGCTCACATTTATAGTGAGATATCAAATCGTGTTTCAAATTGTAATAAAACTATCTAACATTCTATTACTCGTTGTTATAAAAAACAAATTGTGTTGAAAGTATACAAGAACAAAAAAAAATATCTAAAGGTAACAAACAACAACGAACCAACAATACGAATTCGGGATTATAATATAAAATTACATAACTATTTATATAACAAATAACATCTCTATATTTTTGACAAACTTACACTCGAGGAGATAAATATTTAATCGATTTTAGTGCAAAAATATTTACTCATGGCAGTGATAAATTTTTTATTTGCATCATTTATATTGAATGCATAATTAAAAAGTAAGGAATGCGATGCGCCACAAACGAATTATGTATTAATAGCTTTTACCCGCGGCTTCGTTCATGTTAATATTGATTTTGTCAAATGGAATGACATAATAAAAACTTTCATACCGAGTTTATTCATCTCTTTACCCCATTTCCCATAAGTTTTTCGTCAGTAAAAGCAGCCTATCACCGTCTCCAGGTTCCCATCTATCTCTATACGAAAATTAATGATAATTGTTTAAGTGATTCAGGCGTGAAAGCGTAACAGCAAACAATCAAACTCACAGACGCATTTAAATATATTAGTAAGGATTGTGATATAAAATACAATATAAAAATGTAAATATATGTAATATGTAATGTAACGTGTATAATGTAAATATTGTATATTTACATTTAAATTAATATACCTTTTATAAAAATATATTATGTAATTATTAAATGTATATAAGTAAATTTAATTATAATTCTATATATAAGTTATTAAATACTTTTAATTATTGTTTTATTTTCGCTTTTTAATGTAAGTAATAATGAAATATTACATATATCTTTTATATTTAACAGATCATAAAATATATTGACATAGTAATACTCCCTCTGATACTTTCATCTATAATTAATAAAATTACCATATAGTCATTTACATTATATATACATAAAAACAATAACTACTTTTATAAAAAAGACGTTTCCTGCAAATGTTCTGACTATAATTGAGAAGTTTGAATTGATTATCGATTCAAACACAAACGTAATATAAACTTTATTGCCACTTTCAAATGTATTTTTTAAAACAATATACGTATTTTAATCTGTTTTAATGATGACATTATGACGTTATTCATATTAAAATAAAAAAATACCTACTATCAACTTAATCTTACAATATATTTTGCGAACCCTATTACAGAATTAATTTATTTAATTTTGTTTTGCGTTCGACGCTGTAACATCAGGAAACATCGATTGACGACACCTGAATTTAAGCTCTAGATCCGCGCTAGAATAAGACGGCAATAATATAAACATAGAAGGTTCTGGAAAACAAGTGTGTCGTTGCCAAACACACAATTATGCGAGGTTTGGCAACGGTTTTCAACTTTATTATTTTACCCAGGCGCATAATAGAAAGTTCTTTACTAAAACGCAATGCTTCTTTCTATAACGTTAAATTCCTTCGTCGAACAATCGGGTTTTGGCAAGGATACGATCCACAAAAGCTTTCGAGTCTTAAAACGGGATCGTGAAATGTTTTGTCTAAGCATTAGTTATACATATACATGAGGTAACAAGGTCTTCTCATTGCCTTAACATAAAGTCTGCAATAGTTATATAAAATAAAGTTATATAGTAGTAACAGTAAAATATGCGTAATCCTTCATGGAATATGACATTTACCAAAATTAAATTCTAGTAAAATTATGTTACTATACTAATATCATAATAAGTTCCATCGAGAAATCTTAATTTCGATACATTTATTTTTTACATAATAAAAATTTTACTGGAATTTTAATAAATAATAATCAATCGCTTTTTTGACATAAAAATTTGTATATTAGAGTTCCTTGATAGAATGTTGGTCTAATCGACCGCACTCAAGGCCTATTAGCATTTTATATACTTTTCTATGAAAACGCTAAAACATTATATTCTACATTTATTATAGCAGTGTGATACTTTAAGGTCCATTGTCCAGAGGAACGGAGCTGGTGTCCTCCGAAGGCGAAGGAAGCGGCGCATTCTCTTCGTATATCATAACCAATTTGCTATAATTACGTGTTTTCTTCCTGTCCTGAAATTTATTTATACCGAATTAGTCTCACCTATCAGACTATAAACTGAAAGAATTTTACACACAGTAAGGAATATATAAAACTAGCTGAGCCGGCGATTTCATTCGCGTGAAACTAAAAATTATTTAACAATTTTTGCTCGTTTTAGAACATCTTTTAAATACTGCTTTGCTACTTTACTGCTATCGTAAAGTTTATATAGCCTACAGCCTAAAGCTTCCTCACTGACTGTTCTATCAAATACATAAATATTTTTTTAAATCAAACTTACACTTTTTAAGATTAACGCGTTCAAGCAAATAGACTTTTTCGCTTTTATTGAATAGCTTTGACCTGCGGTTTTACTCGCGTTAATATTGGTTTTGTCAAACAAATCGGATGACGCAATAAAAAGTTCCATTCAAAGATATCCCTCTCTTTACCCACTTCCAATAAATTTTTCGCAAGAAAATGTAGTCTATCACCGTCTCCAAGTTTCCATCTATCCTATACCAAAATTCATGATAATCCATTCTGCTGTTTGGATGTCAATTATGATGAATTTTGGTAAAGAGATAAATGAGACATTGGACACCGTGACAGGCTGTTTTGTTTCGTGAAAACCTGTTGGCAGTGGGGTAAAGTGAGGGGTAAACTTTGTATAAAAATTTTTATTGCGTCACCCGATTTGTTTCACAAAACCAATATTTACGCGAGTTAAGCCGTGTGCAGAAGCTAGTTTTCGGATAAAAATATAGTGATCAAATCGTTTTTAAGTTTCATATTGAATAGCTTGTGTTTAAAATCAATGCATACCTTTGAACTGTTAGATGTTTCTTCTCCCGAACTGCTGGAACTAGTTATTCCTTCTTCTAAGGTAAGTCGCGCAGCCACACCTTCCAGTTGAAGGTTTAAATAAAGCTGTTCCAGTTGTTCGTTAACTAATTTAGGCTGTAAAATATAGGAAACGACAGTTTTATGACACAATCTAAATATTGTACAATCGAAATCCTACTTAACACGCTTCATTAAATAATAGTTAACACTCTTCATTGTTCTTATTTCTATTTTATTAACATTAACAAATTTAATTTATATTATTAATTCAATTTTATGTTAATTATATATACATTTCAATAATCTAACAATTGATACAATTTATATAATATAAATTTAAAAGAATTAACTATCGTAAATTATTACCAATAAATGATGTCTGTACATATTCTTAGACAATAAGTTGTTCATCTGTAAATGGCTAGGAAATAATAACTTTGTATTATGATTTTTTTATAATATATATCTGTACGTGTTCATATAAAAAATTTCTTTAGAACCTCCTTTCATATTAAGACAACAATAAAAACTATCACTGAGTGAAGAACAGAACAATAAAAAAAAAGTAAGAAATATAAAAATGTACAACTAAATAATAATTAACAAACTACACTTACCTGCTCGAATAATTTCATTTTTTGCCGATCAGCTGACAAAACTTCTTCCAAAGATTTCGGTACAATTTGATACTTGTAAAGTAACTCTGACGTGACACACACCTTCAAAAAAAGCAATAATAATTGTAGTAACTGTCTTTTATAGTTTATAGGGTAAGCGTTATGGCCACAATGTTATCTGATGTTGAGTGACGATTTGGCTCAAGATCGTGAACACGCTAAGCCTAGTGGAGATAATGGTTCTCAACTGCAACTACGAACTACTTCTATACTATATAACTACCTTATTAAATTTAATTAATTTAACCATTAATTCAGCATAAAGATGTGCACTGCTTGACTTACTGCTCCTCGAAAGATCGCAATAAGGACCAGTCCAGAGTCACTCTATATTCTCCTTTCAGAGACTGAGCTTTTTTGCGAGACCTCTAACGACTTAATTTTTTATAGTGAACGTTTAGCGCTATGGCCACAATCTCACCTGATGTTAAGTGACTATATGGCCAGAGATGTGACACGTTAAACATGTGGCGAGGTTAGCTCTCAAGTACAACTGTGGGAATACCTATAGGTATTTCGCGGCAATTTTTTTTAACTTGAGGGAGCTAGTTAACCAGGCGTGTATTAGAAAAAGCCTTACCACCATGCTATGGTTTTATCACGATGTTACACTTCACCGAAACCTCAAGCTAATTATAGTTGGATTCGAATTGACGTCTCTCGGCACGGCCTGCGTATACACTATTACCAACTGAACTATCATGGCAATAAATAAGTAATATAAGATTAAAATCTTAAGTAATAAAAATTATCTCCTAATTTTGAAGCGATTTTGGCTAAATTGGCAGTTTGTACGGACGCAGGGTCCATGTGAGTTCGTATCCCTGCAATGAAGTTAAGCTTTCGATAAAGGAATACATTTTGATGAAACAATAGGATGATGGTAAGGTTTTTTTTAATGTCTATCTGGCTAGGTAATCTGCCGCCAAATACCTATAGAAGTGTTCCAGCAGTTGCATTTGAGAGCCAGTTACTCCATTAGACTGTGTGTCCAGCATCTTGGACCACATCGTTACGTAACATCAACTGAGATTGTGGCCATAACGCTAAACATATAAAGTATAATAAAAAGTAATACTATAAATGCTCATATGAATATATTTGTTGCGATTTCAAACCCTAACTACGAAATCGAACATCATGATATTATACATACACGTGCCTATTTTGGCACAGGATACCTCTTATCTAAAAAAATAGTACCTATAACTTCCGGGAGGCTGAAAAGTAAGCTTTTTTAAATAGATATTCATTAATCTGAACGAAGCCGCGGGTAAAGACTGATTAAATATAAAAATGTACCAGATACCATTTATACCAAAGATGTAAAAGTGTATATATATATATTTTATAAAGACAAACCCTCTTAAATATACCTATTCAACTATGTAAATAATACTAATGCCAACCATAATGTCTCCATATTGACCATGTATGTTACACATAATGACTGACGGCATTGCACAGAACGGTGAACAAAAACCAAACATATTATATAGTATTATATCCGTGACAATACAATTCTTTTTACAATGAATGGTGTTAGATAATTGATAAGTAAAACAGATTTTTTATTTATTACCTGCTCCATCCACGGAGGGTCAATTTTTCTTCTGGGAGCTTTCATCTGATTCGGCACGGTGTCAGCCTTTGGATCAGTAGCATTCTAGAAAGTTCATTATATTAATTTATTTTATTGTAGTTTTAATATAGTTCAATATAATTGTAAAAGTAGCAAATAGCTATTTTTAACCAAAATTTCATACGTATGTGTACGCAATAGTAATTATTTAAATTAAATAGTTTATGTTTGTAGTTTGACATGTTTGACACATGTCAAAGTGACTTTGACATTCAATACAAAATACTATCTCATACATTTTTTACTATCTCTTTACTTCTGCAACTGTTGAAAGACAACTTGGCTAGGGGCACTGATGTATCGTCGCAATTGGAGGAAAACTATTAATGAAATTAAAGCGGTGATACAATTGGGGATCAAAAATATCTCCTTCCAGTAAAAAGGTTTTCCCAAATCATTTCATAAATGACGAAGTTCTGAGGTAAAATAAAATATAGAATTTTGTTGGGAACCACTTTATTTTTAACTAAAGTCGGTTAAAAATATAAAGTAATCTCCTGAGTATTATCGACTAATAAAACCATCAACCATCAATAATACAACCACAGACAAGCCATCAGCTCAATCTCCAGGATCAGTCAGTGTCAGTTCCAAAGAGTTTTCAGGTCAGATTCTCAGTAATTACCACCAATAACCACTTACACTATTGTTTTTGGATTGTACCATGCGCAACAAACTTTAAGCCCTAATTTTGCAGTGATATTATTAAAAAAGGCAATAACTATTTCGTCCGCAGGATCACTTGACATCAAGCGAAATTTGGTTAAAGTAAATTTCAAAATAATTTTATACTAAGATGAACATATCATTTATATTAATAATTAATATTATAAAGCGGGAATGTTTGTTTGAACGCGCTAGTCTTCGGAACTACCAGTCGGATATCAAAAAATATTTTTGAATTATAGAGCAGTCATTGAGGAGATTTGCATGGTGGTACGCCTTTTTCTAATGCACGCCTGGCTAGCTACCACCCTCGAGTTAAAAATCTGCCGCCAAATACCAATATATGTTCCGGCAGCTGAACTTGAGAGACAGTTCCTCCCCAGGTTTAGCGTGTCTACAAACTTGGGACGTATCATTACTTAAGATCCGGTGAGATTATGGCCATAACACTAAATCCTAACTAAAAAAAAAGAGAAAGGCTTTAGGCTATTTTACATCACGCCATCACGAATAGCAGCAAATTTGTATTATAAAAGTTACAAAAACGGGCAAAAATGATTAAAAAAGTTTTAGTACCACGCGAAGTCGCGAGCACAGCTAGTTTTTACATATCTATACAAACATAGTGTCTTACATAGGGTTGTTTTGCTCGACAATATTAAATTTCATAAGAAAAATGTATTTTGTTTATAATTACGTCACTCTTGCTGGCATTCCCTGGCATTTTAACATCGCTGCTGCCGTCACCACTGCCGGACTCCGTTTTGAAAAATGATGAATTAAATGACGAATAGCTGGACGACACTCCGTCTGTTCTATCCATGGTTTCACTTTTGGGCAAACTTTCCAGACCCTTGATGTCTCTTGATGGTACGCTATCGGGTGCAGATGTCTATTGACAACAGAGAACTATTAAATACACAATACTTGACAAAAATACCAATAACACCAGGTATATATAAAAAAATATTGCCCATTTTAAAGAACAAAACTACAGTTGTGGTATTAATCCGGTTCATAAAAAAATATATAAATCACTACTTCACGACCGAGATTATTTATTAACGTCGCAGCATAGAGCAATATTAATACAATCTGCCAAAAAGAACACGCTTTTTATTTATAATATACTTAGAGAATTTCATATATTTGTATATTCTAAGACCTGGCTGGGTTGTAAAAACAGATTGGTTCTATAGAAAATTCTTGTCGTTCATTCACATTAAATGTATGGAACGTACTGCCCGACACGGTTTTCTCCCAATGTTATGATATAGGGTTCCTCAAAAAGGGATTGAAATACGGTCCTTAAGGTCAGCAACACGGCTGTAATGCCCATGGTGTTGCAGCTGTTCAATGGCGACGGTAACTATTTACCAGATGGGTCGTCAGCCTGTTTGCTGCCTCATTAGCATAAAAATACTTAAAGAATTCAATTATATCAATAAATCCGCATTATGCGGCACGATTAATATTACTTTTATTACGAACAGTTAAATACACACATTACGTCTCAATTAGGCGACAAATTAAGATTTGTCTACAATACTATGAAATATATGAATTATGATTAAAAGGAAATTCTCCACGGATATTAAAATCGATTACGTTGAGCAATAAAATGGCAAGCAAACTAATTAAGACGTTGATCGCCTATTTGGAATGCTTTTAAAGTAATAGGATGCACCATTTAAAATTTCCTAACATAAGTTTTAATTAGTTGAGGCTTCACACGAATATTGATAACACTCACCATGAGTACAAAGTGCATCTTTACATAAAGATCCTGACCGGTATAAGAAAGACGATATACCTGAATGAAAGATGCAAACATTTCGTAAAATAAGATCCGAGAATAAGTTTCTTGCCGGTCCATAGACACCTTGTTAGGGTTCCAATTGAATAAAGTTTTTTTGATTGGATTTGAAACCGAAAATGATGTACTTTTAAAATCAACATTAATCTTTATACTATTACCCATAGTACTTCATTATTATAACCCGTTTTTCGTCTCACGCACACTTTGAAACAACACGACGACAACTCGAACAGAACGTCGTCCACTTTGATACCATAACCTACATTATCATGTCGACTTCAACAACGACATGCAAAGCGGCTTAAGCGTTTCGCATGCTATTTATGTTCACTACGATTTCATAAGATACAATATAAAAGCGAGAAAGCATATTATTCAGCAATTAAACTAACGTACACTTTCATATTAATTAGTAATGGTGTATTTAGGGTTAATGAGGCACAGTGATTGAATTAACTATTGTTGCGATACAAATGATTGCCTAGGTAAATCTGTACCTATCATGAAAAATGATATTATTAGTAAGTGTCTTGATTTTAACCTTTGAACTCAAACTATTTGAAGTCGTACACTTTATGTTAGAGGAATACAGTCCAGCTTCCCTGTTTTCATCCTGGTTACCTTGCGAACTCGATCCCTACAAACGTAGTACGAATTAAATTAAACCAATTTTGAATGATACGAAGTTTACCGGGTCATCTAATCATTAATAATGTACAAACCAGAGTTTGTGACAAGCTATCTGTGTCCATATTTGATTTTTCGTTGTTGCTGACACGTCTCTCGAGTTTC
The DNA here is from genome assembly GCA_039707435.1 of Actias luna. Taxonomy (NCBI): domain Eukaryota; kingdom Metazoa; phylum Arthropoda; class Insecta; order Lepidoptera; family Saturniidae; genus Actias; species Actias luna. Next base: position 15,825,909 of record JAZHAC010000001.1, on the reverse strand, counting down.
TCCGCGTGTTTCTTGATACGACGCGCGCCGAATGCAGAGTTGGTCGGAATGCTGCTGACTCTGCACGCCTACGTATATAATTGAAGTTACTTTTTTTTTATATAGTTAACGTTTAGTGTTATGGCCATAATCATGATCTGAAGTAACGGTACAGCCCAAGGACACGCTAAACTTGTGCAGGAACTGGCTGTAAAGTGCTACTGTCGGAACACACCTATATGAAATTGGCGGTAGATTTTCAACTTGAGTATGGTAGTTAGTCAGGCAGGTATTAGAAAAAGTCCTGCCACCATACTATGCCATTTATGCACAATATGAGGCCATTTTATGGATGCACAATATGAGACCTCGCGAAACATTTAACTTTGCCCTCCCAATACATTCTTAATAATTTAATGTATGTCCGCAAAATCTTACAAAAGCTAGATTTCGTTAAAGACCTTCATAATTTGAATACTAGAAGTCGTGAAAAACTGGTCACTCCCTATCTTAGATTGAGTAAGACAAGTAACAGTTTTTTAGGTAATAGTATCAACTTTTATAATGAAGGCCCAAAGCACATTACTGAATTGCCGAACAGTAGGTTCAAGAACCATGTCAAACGAATTTTGATGTCAAAAGGCATATATATAAGGTATGTATATATTATAGAGTGTATCAAAATACAAAAAGATAAGAATAAGACTTAAAAAAATTAGATGCAGAACGAGTTTCTTGCCCGTTCTTCTCGATGGCTGCGTTACATTCCGAACCAGTAGTAGTTTTGACGTTCATAAGCGCCATGTTAGAGCCTAAATTGAATAAAGATTTTTGATTTGATATGGTTTCCTCACTATATTTTCCTTCACCGAAAGCTCAAGCTTATTGTAGGTAGATTCGAACTCACGTCCCTTGACGCGTAGTCCGTAGCCACTACCACTGGCGTAATGTGGCATTAAAAAACACATACAACCCTAAATTATCACCCTCCTACCCTCATCCTCTTATTTTTTAATACAACCAAAGTATTCACTAGAAATAATTTATAAGACAGAATTAAGTACTATATATATATATATATATATATATATATAAATAGGTGATACACTCATTATAGTTTAATATTAAAAATTAAATTGTCACTCACCTCTTCATAGTTACTGTTCGTCAGACAGAGAGGATTTAAGGCATTACCATAGTACATATTTTGTGGTATTACGGTTTGCTGAAAGCAAGGGTTCTGTGTGTTCATTGGCGAATACATAATCGATGATCCGTATATTGGATGACCATACATCATGCACTGGGCTGAAAAGAAACACAATTAAATAATTAGCTAGCTCTTAGTTAAATCAAGCATTGCTGAACTGACGAAAAACATTGACGTAAGTTTTAAAATATATAATAGTAAAACAAAAATCGTATAGCACTAATGATAGGCAATCAAGAATCACCTAGGGGTAGTTGGACCTGCGTTTGGTTATTGTTGTTCTGCTGTACATTCGGAACTGAAGAGCCGGCCTGTGTTGTTGTGATAGTAGACGTAGCCGGCGGTGCATAGTACATTGGGAACATGCCTAAAATTATAAAGAAACGTAAAAGTAATTATGTCGACTGGCCGACTAATTATAACAAAGATAATATCCAGGAATTACTAACTCGACAATGGACGCCACATATTGCATTCAGAGACATTTGGTCTTTTATCGTGATAAAAACTATCCAACGTGGCTTGTTTTCATGTAGTTATGTTTTGTTCATTTTTAATATCTGTATCTTTTGTATTTGTAAGTGTTATGTATATACTTGTCCTGCGTGGTGAATGAATAAAACTGTCTTTTTTTTATATCCCTCAAGCTAGATCTAGCAACACACATTTAGAAAATTCCATTGAAACTGGTTAAGCTATTGACGAACATGACACGTCTGTGACACGGGAATTCTAATATGTCATGAAGTTATGGTACTTGTATGGTACCTTGTAACATATTTTTTTGGACCCTATATTAATTAAAGATATCAGCAGTGTTTTACGTAATACAATTTAGTTATTGCGAATAATTAAATAATAAAAAGAAACACAATTTTGGGTGCCAAAAAAACCTTACATATAAAATAATTCTAATATAGAAGATGTATTTTGCTAGTGTGATTGAAATATTTTTAGCGAGTGACTTGGACAGTTTTTTTATAAACATCTTGCTATTAAATACATGAGGGAAATTATATTTTGCATGTTATAATGTTAGCCTGGCTAGCTACCACCGTTAATTGGAAATTTGCCGCCAAATATCTATAGGTATGTTTTGGTAGTTGCACTTGAGAGCCTGTTTCTCCACTAGGCTTAGCGTGTGCACTATCTTGGGCCACATCGGTATTTAACATCAGGTGAGTTTGTGGCCATAACACTAATCCTTAATTATAAAAGCATAATGCTGAGGTACATAAATTAAATAAGAAACTTACCTGGCACAACTGGTAAGGGGTTTATTATAGGCACCTGTGGCGGCATACCGACGCCGAGGATAAATGTATTTACGTTATTCACAGGATTAGATGGCCAATGGGAAGCTGCCGGCGAAAACATAAGCACGGAAATTAGTATTCAATATAGATGAAGTATTAAGAAAATCATAACTATGTATTTTGGGGAAACATTATCACAATAAATCAACCGAAAACAAAAACTACCAAATGAAGTAAGTCCACATCTATCTACGATTTATTAGTTGTTTTGTTTCTTATTTATTTATTAGGACTTAAAATTCGATAAACCATATTTATGTGGTATCGCTCTAGCAGAAATACATATTTAGATATTGGAGAAATATTTTATTTTACTATTTTAAGAGATTTATATTGTTTAATTGTCATAAACTCCTACGTTCATAAAAAAAACAATGTGTGATTTTATGAAACCACGATGAAAGTGAAACTATCTTTTTGATCGTATGCATTAAACTGAAAATGTGAAAATGTAAATGGTACACGGTCAGCTGATGGTCACCTTTCATTTTACTCCTACTTCGCGGGCGACTGTAATATGACATACGATAAATTGACGAAAAATTTGAGGCAAAGTATTAAAAGTTTCACTTAAAAAAATTGATAGCAGCAACATATACTCGTACCAGCTGTAGTGGTAATTTTCGGTATGGGCTCTGTAGAAGTACACACAGTAGAAGTGGGATCTATCCGTTGCGATGATTGACCAGATGGCAGGTAGTGACGTTTGTTAACAGTCGCGTCAGATTCTTCCTGCAGCGACACACGCTTTAAATTTTGCGACTGAAAAAGGTTAAAAAATGTTGCCTTGTACCACTATAGAACTGCCGTCCGGTTGTGTCAAGCTATATATATAATAAAAGAAAGAAAATAATTATACAGTAAGACTATTAACAAGTAATTTATATTGTGCACTTTTTATTAACAATAATCTATACTATACAAATAAAAAGAAAATTGAAATGTCCGTTTGTAATATTAAAATAACAGCGTTTTAGTAAATGCATATAAAAGTATATAAGGCTATATTATAAAATATTAAAAAAAAAAACATCTTTTTTAATTTTATATTTGCCTGTCCGTTTGTTCCGATTGATCACTGAAACGGCTGGACCGATTTTGACGGCAGGCAGATTTGACTGGCAGATAGCTGATGTTGTAAAGAGTGACTTAGGTTTATTTTAGAAGAAAAATATGGTTCCGCGAACGAAAATTAATTTTTTTTTTTTAGTTTTACGCAAAGGAAGTTACGGGCACAACTAGTGATATAATAAAATACAAATCAAAAGGGTTCGGACCAAGAATCTGCATTATGATGAAAACAAAATTGTATTCGCTAATACACCGCGTACATGAGCCACAACTTAGAAAAATAAAAACTGCTATTATGTTTGGTGGTTTACTAACCATTATTACACATATATTAACATTAACACACCAATTATTCATCGGTTTACTAAAGGAGACAAATGGACTGTATTTCTAAAAGGAGTTGGCATCTGTATCAACAACCCGTAGCGATGATGGAAAGAAATCTCAACCGTCGTGTATGCGCGTGACGGGATCGGTTGTGCAATATAACAAGGATGACATGCATGGAAAACATGCACTTACATCTTACTGGTATCTCCTGCAGGCTGTATTCTTAAATTACTTCGCAGGTTAATAAGGCAGGTAAACGAACACACTCAATTAGCGGCAGCGCGGATCAAGGCGTTAGTACGCGCACCGGAGTATATCGGGAACAAGATTACTATGCGGAGTGCGCTTTAATATTGCAAGTGGGTGTAGGACGGAGAAAGGGCGAGGAGGGGACGCCGCATAGGTGTGAACACAGATGCAAACAGGCTTCACGTTATAATATTTACCAATGTTCAGTATCTTAAAATTGTACTTTACATAATTATATCATATGTATAATTATAGCTATTATTGATTTGTGAACAACGAAGTTCCTGTGTAAAATTACATTCTAATAATCTAATATCAGTTTACCTTATCTTGTATTGATACTGTATTATTTTCGACAGCCGATGTTTGGAAAGTCGCATTACACCTAGCCAAATGTTCCATTTTTTTCTGCCTATTATCGCTGGACACTTTTGCCTTCTCTGCCTTACTAACAGACTTGTGTTCGCGATGAATTTTCTTTAGTTCCTTTTCCATTTCAGCATTATGTCTGCAATTTTTTTTAATATGAGCGCATCGTTTGAAGTATAATTATAGACAGTTATTTATATTATATTATAGAATATTGACTGTTTTGTAAACTTGCATATTCTAATAAAAGATTAGAATAATTTAGCAATTATTCAGTGAAATAATAAACATATTAAAATTATAGTTTATAGTAAAATGTAGTATAATAATATATTCCAGATATTGTTCTGGCTCCCCCCGCAGAAAATTCATAGATATACTCAAGAATATACAAATTTTCTTTTTACTAGATGAGCAGAGATAAAACATTTTATGGCGAATTACACTTTTACTAAATGTGTGTGAATTTATGATTATTTGATTTCTTTGTATTCTTGTGGTGAGGTCATAAGTAGATCAAGGCAATTATTAGTAGGATGCAAGGTGCTCCGTGACAGGAAGGATTACTCACGTCGCCACGATAGAGTATTTGAAATCATACGTGTAGCCATAAGCATTTCAATAGCTAGAGCCCTAAAAGAATTTATTACTAACAAAAGATAAATCACCCTTCTCAATCCTGGGTTCTGCACTTGACTAGATTATACTAATGGGCACGAATGAAAAGCATTACAATATCCTAGTGGATAATGGGACTTCGGCTTCTAGACCGGACATATTTATTTATTCTAGAACTACTAAGCATATTGTACTAGTTGAACTTAATGTACCATTGGAAACAAACATACCCAAGGACCACGTCATAAAAACGAGCTACTGAATGCCTTGAAGAATGGCTACGTGGTTAATTATAGGCGCTCGAAGTGGGAGCGAGAGGTATCAAGCTAAATCTCTCTATAAACATCTAAAAGATATTGGCCAGTCTAGGACTGCACGACCAGTCACGGGTCAGGAGATTTCGCCTTAAACCTACATCCGTGTCACAAGTCTCGGGAACTGCGCGGAATTTTCTTCTCTGCTCCACGATCTGCCACTGATTCGCTAAGAAGTTCGTTTCTAATTAAATTAATTTTAACACGTAACGACTTTGTATTTATTTCCAATTAATTTTTATCGTCGTATTAAATATTAAATTATATTATTATTTTATTGTATTGTATTATTTGTTAAATAATGAGATAGCCTTTTATATATGAAACGTAACTGATTATTTGGTGGGTTAATTGTATTTTAAAATCCTGGATCTAAACTCATAAATCACGGCCTGTTTTTGTTCAGTGAATAAATAATTTGATGTATTTATATTTGCTGAAATTATGAACCAAAGATCACCCGCTAAAAAAAGAATTAAAATATCTTACTTTGTAAGTAAAGATTCAGTGAGTCGTATATGGTAGAAACGCTCCATGTCCAACTCGTGACCATCTTTATTATAAGCCACCATTACTCCAGATTCACCAGAGCTGGTCAAGCCTGCCGAGTCTCCAGAATTTTTCATAACAGAGGAAGCAGATGCACTGTAATTAAATAAAATATTATGATTGCCCGTACATTTTCTTCGCGACAAAAGAGCATAATATTCGTATCAAAATTAAGTCTTGTAATACTAAAACATTAAAATACAAAAATGGCGGACACCACGGAGATATCGACAATTTATTAACGTCATGGATGTAATGAAAGCAATAAATCTAATACTATATGTATGTACATATGTAAGGAATATAGTTCCTTCGACGCTCATTATCGTTAAAATTTATAGTGATGTGAGTATAAGCATTCGATGCAGAAACGTTCGTAGATGTTTCTAAGCTACTTATTTTTTTGATTTTGATTTACTTTTGTAAATATTAATTCAGTCCAATATAAACAACAGGGATATCTTAATATTATTTAGTCGTTTTGAATTTATTTACGTGTATACAAATAGAGCAGATCTTTGTCAATAACAGGCCTTTTAATTTGAAATATTACATTTTTGAAAAAAACTAATAAAAGAAAAAATTAATTTGATATTATTTGAAGTACAGTCCTCCAGTACTTAGTAAGCCGATTAATGCACCTAACCGTGTCCATGATAAAAACATACAGTGTAAACTCCACTGAACGATTGTTCTAACGACAAACTCGCTAAAACGTTGATATTACTTGTCTCCGGTTGGTTTATCTTCTTCTACACAATTATACACTCTACGTAGTAATAATATAATCACCCTGAATGTCAGCAACAGTACGTCATTAATAAGCAATAAACAGTACAAATTTTCCGAAATGAACGGAAGGTTCTTTTGTTATTTTATTGTCTAGTACAGGGGTTCCCAATAGTTTTCAACGGTGCACATACATGTTTACTATTTTGTCGTGGCGCACTTCGGCTACCACTGGTTTAGTACATTTTTACCTTGAGTGTCGGCATAAGACGTACCGAAGATGCTAAAATATTCGTTATTTTGTTTTTTTTGTGATTACCTTGCACATGTTTACCTTAACTGCTATTATGTCCCTATGTTTTTAAGCTTATATATATATTATAATGGCAAAACAATATTGAGTTATATGCTTTTTATTCAATGCCATATTTCATCTTATTCCCTTAAGTGTAACTATATAGAGTTCACATTGTACGTGCTAGTTTTTACGCTGATCGGTCAAACGGTACTGCATTTTGTCGATTTAGTAAATAAATGGTCATTTTTATAAGTACAATTTATTTTAGTTATTATTTATAGTTCTCTGTTATAAAGCGGAAGATAGAAAATTAGCTCAACATCCATCAAGAATTTTTTTACTATTGAAAACCAAACCAAAATCACAAAATTTTTACTTTAGACCCCAAAAACCTGCAAGTGTCGAACGAAGCCTTCGATTTTATGGAATAAAAATTATCCCGTATATTGACCCATACTATTAGTTAACGCCAGTGTTGAATTTCAACAAAACCTATATTATAGGTACAGAGGGATGCGCGTACAGGGAGACCGAAAAACAAAAATAAAATATTTTAAACCTATATACCGATAAGAAAAGATAGCAGGATTATAATTTACAACAACAAACTCAGATCTGGCTCAGTTGCAGTTTTATTATATACAAGTATAGATAACGATTAGAAAAACATTTGAAATAATTTCAACATTTACGTCGGACACGGCCACGTCTATATTTTTATTTACTTCGTTTATGATTAATTACAGTTAAGGTTGAGCGTTATTGCCACCTGATGTTACCTGACCTGATGTTAAGTGTCAGTGTGGCCCAAGATGGTGGACACGTTAAGCCTAGTAGAGGGGCTGGCTCTTCAGTGCAACTGCCGCAGCACACCAATAGGTATTTGGCGGCTGATTTTCAATTCGAGGCGACATTAGAAGATGCCCTACCACCATGCTACGGTTTCATCACGATGTTTCCTTCACCGAAATCTCAAGCTCAGGTGGATTCGAAATCACGTCCCTTGACGCGGCGTTCGTACACACTACCCAAAATCCGGATCCGGATAATAGTGACCGAAGAGTAACTATATAATTTATTTACTTTTGTCAAATGCAAAAAATAAAAAAAACTTTTACCTTAGAGGAAGATGTGGTGTAGATAATATTACTGGGTTTCCTGATGTCATGATGTTGTTATCCACAAATGTATTTGCTTGGTGACTGTCGAAATATCTAATCGCATACACAAATAATGATTAGCATAACACGGTATAACTCAAAGAAATATATTTTTTTATTGTTAAGGTTTAGCGTTATGGCCAGAATCTCACCTGATCTTAAGTGACGATATGCTCCAAGTTGGTAGACGCGCTAAACCTGTGGACGAACTGGCTCTCAAGTGCAACTGCCGGAACAAACATAAAGGTATTTGGCGGCAGATTTTCAATTTCTAGGTGGTAGCTAGCCAGGAGAGCATTAGAAAAAGTCCTACCACCATGCTATGGTTTCCTCACAATGTTTTCCTTCATCGAAAGCTCAAGCTCATTGTAGGTGCATTCGAACTCACGTTCTTTTACGCGGAGTTCGTACGTACTACCACTGATAATTTCAAACGTGATTTAAATTGATGCGTCTACATCAATCCATAGTCAATATCGGTATAAACATTTTTCTTTCAACTCTAACAGCAAAGTGACATCAGAGTGACTTATAATAATTATAATACTATCTAATAAAAACAGCAAACACCGAAAGATCAATAGTCTTGAAAAAGTGGAGGCACACACTGGCTGCTGATCTTGGTAAACGGTCACCACGTTGCAATCGCCGCGCCGAAATGCTGTGGATTCGAATCCCGCACGTGACAATTATTTGTGTGATACACATAATTGTTCTTAGTTTGTTTTTTACTTTATGTTCGCTAATTATGGTTATTAAGTTCTTCACATTTGACACTGGCGAAATTGGCGCCATAGGCAGATGTCATAATAATAATAAAAACAAAAGAATCACTGTGATAATCTTATTACCAGCACGATCACGATCTAGTTGAACACAGAGCAGATCTCTACCGTTGCATTTCATTATTGGGCATATATTTTTTTTAATGTAATAGCAGGCAAATGAGCAAGCGCGCAAAGTTTCCTCACGATGTTTTCCTTCACCGAAAGCTCGAGCTTATTGTAGGTGGTTGGTTGCTAACTCACGTTCCATGACGCGGCGTTCCTCCATACTACCACTGAGCTATCATCACTTCAAAACCATATACCCGCTGACTACGTTACCGAAGATATACCATTAATTATTGAACTGATTTAATTATTGGACATATGCCAACTATTTCGGCGTGCAAAAAGCTTAGGCGTATCAGTGTCCTACACGTAGTGTATTCGTTTATACAAATATTAATAATTATATAAACGAATATTAGTTACTATGACTATAAGATACTATTATTTCCAAATGTTATAACAAAAAATAAAAATAAATAAAAATGTTGGAAGTTATTATTTATAAACTAAGTCAAATAATACGATTTTTTTTGGTTTACTAGAGTGTTGTATTTGGCATAAAGAACACGCAAAATTAGACAAACCTTTGTAGATTGTCGTTATAGTTAAGCTGATTGTAACTTAGGGGTGTTTCAGTACTGGACTTGCTGTCATTATATTCGTGATGTGGAGATATCCCACCCAACATCACAGAGTCACGCTCCTGAAACGTGTTCAAAATAAATTTATAACGTTTCAAATAACATAAATACTTTAAGAACAATATAAATAAACGTATGTATTTCATTAATTTTTATTTTGTTTAGATAACATAAAATATACTTTAACGTTTTTTTTGTTTGTCAGATTTTCATTCGTATCTTCAATTAAAGCTTTAGTTCGAAACTATGGCGTTATTGCTTACGAAATTGCTGTGGTCAGTTTCTTGTATTTGAAGCTTAAGTTCTTCTGCGGCTTTGGGCTGTTCCTTCGTGATAAAATCCAGAATCACAGCTACATCTTGGCAGCGCTTATTCATTTGTTGTTTAGCAATTTCAGCGGGTTTAGTCAAAGCCTAATATAAAATGAAAAAAATAAATGTCCTAAATGTATACATAAATGTGCACATATAAAATATGCTAATATGATTATATAATATAATTTTCACTAGGCAAAGAAATATTTTTGTTATTATGTTTGTATTTTTTGTAAACTACACTGATCATAGAATCTGAACGAAGTCGTTGACTTTATCATGTAAAGTATACCCATGTAACAAATACTAATCACTTGGCTAGTTAATTTTGAATATCATGTGAATGTAATAGTAATGTAATGGTTGTTTTATGTACGTAGCATAATAGATACAAAAATATACGTTTTGCTTCAACATTTCGATATTGAACGGATGCCTCAAAACCATAGGGAAATATGAAAAGCCACTATAAACATTTATTTAATAAAATTCTGTTAATATACTACGGATATTACAAGGATATATGGGGATATTTGATTATATGGGATGATGATAGGATATGGTAATTTAAGACAAACAAAAAGTTAAAATTACGTTTAACATGTGTTATAAATATTTAAATTTAATTAAATAAAACGTTCATTGTTTACATTCATAATGTCAATATCAAACATATAGTCTGTTGTCAAACAGTTTTTACATAGTAGAGATGGTCACTGAGTTATATTAAAATGTCAATTAATAAATTCCACAAAAATAAACCATTAACTTTTAGAGGTGTGCTGTGCCATGTAACATGAATTTGTAATTTAATTAAATATGTTAGAATCGTGATTGGAGTTTTTCAAAAGGAAATTTGCTGTTACCCTTGAATGCTTTTACAGCTTAACCAGACTTTTGTGGCGAGTGCGGAGGCATCAGCCTGGGTAGATCGATCATTGGGCGACCTGTATGCGACTTGGTCTCAATAATACGACTTGGTCCCAATAACGCAACTTGGGCCCAATAATGCAACTTAGTGCCAATAATGCGACTTGGTTCCAATAATGCGACTTGGCCCCAATAATGCTACCTGGTCCCAATAATGCGACTTAATTCCAATAAAGCCGCCACTGTGGTTCGAAATCACCATACAACAAGTCCATTGTATATCTTTGGGTGGTCGCCATTATGTTAAGACAGTACTGCGTTTGTATCCGGTAAAATCAATTTTCACGATGCTAGTATACAAAAATGGTGATCTTTAGTATTTAATCTTTAGTATTTGTACATGAACCGCTATTTTATTCAGTAATTACATCATTTATAAGATCGTTTTACATTTCTATCAAAAATATATCAGATAACAATTAAACTCACCTCTTTCATAATTTTGATAATGCTATCCCTGTACATCTGCACTTGATTTTTCTGTTCTTCGGAAAGTTTCAAAACGTTTTTAGGATTTTGGAAAACATCTGGATTATCTGGACCCTGAAGGTACATTGTATTAAAATGTCATACTATGTTACACGTCCGCAAAATCTAATTCCTAACACAATACTATAAAATTCAAAGTATTTTTACATATAATACAATGAACATTAAATACCTCGATAATATAGTGCTTCCCAGTTACGAACTCAAGCTTTTTTGACCATGGGTTTACAAACGATGACCATTCCGTCTCTACTTTTATGCAATATCCGTTTTGTGTCATCATCCTGTTGATGTAAGATAATTCTGTGTAATAGGATTCTATTTGCTTACTTAATCGATACAATAAAAAAGATTTTTTGTGCAATCATTTAACACATTACCATGCTACTGTTAAATTAATTTATCGAGATACTTTACGTTTTTTTTTCAGTTAGCTAGTTCGATATTGTTTTTTAGTTCAACGTATCAGCTCCATGAAGAAACGGGGGAAAATTAACGAAATTCAAAGAAAAATGCAAACAATTGATGCTAATTAGTAATCAAAATGGCGATTATGTTGCCTCCCCCGTTTGCAAAAAAATACAATTACTGCTAGCTTCATATCAGGTTAGCATAAAAATAATGTAATTTATTGGATATCGAATCAATCAATAGGCGGATATTTGTTGCTAGTTTGTTGTCGCAAGTAAGCAGTAACCATCATCAAAACTGAAATATATACCATAACATACGGCGTGACCGCGAGTAAGCAATAACAATTATTATAGATAATCCATGAACACGTTTTCCACTTTATAGCGTAATCTCGTACCATGGCGGGTTTGCTATATTATAGTCTATCCAATTTTTACAAACATCAGAAAAAATTGTTGCCATAAGCACTATCTAGACACCCTCATCCTCCATGTCAACAAAAATAAGGTAAGTAAGGCTCCCTCACCCTCTTTTGGTGCTTATGTAATACTTGATTGGCCCTAACGAGTATTATTTGGTCCACTTTCAAAAACAGGATTAACTTTATCTTGATAAGTGACCCATACCAATAAGTGACCAATACCTGAACGAGTAAGGTCGCACTTTGGTCGAGATATTGCCTAAGTATTTAGAAAGCCACAAGGTCTACCAAAATAACTAGTGTTAACGTAACTAGTATTAAAGTTAATCTGCAGTCAAATATTAGTTCAATTTAGGATAACGTTATAGATCCATTGATTCTCACCGAAAAGGCTTAGAGCGAGATGCACTACCATCCTTGACAATAGACTCGTAGATGTGTTGTAGGTAAGCAAGATCTCCTGGATGATACAACTGTAGAGCGTTTTTGTTAGTTATATCTTGAGGTAGATATCCGAGATATGGTACAGATTCGGAATCAATGTATTCGAAAATTCCATCTGCGTTATGTCGAATCAAAAAGGACACAGAGCTCGTAGGAACTTCATTAGATGCTAAAATAAAAAAGGCATAACAACTTACTTTCTTATCCTTAGATTCAGTAAAATTTATCAGTTCAAAAGATTTTAAGTAATTTATCGTTACGACATGACATCAAATATTCCAAACAACAATATATATATATACGTATATAATTAAAACAACAAATAACTAAATGTAAAATATCTAAATTAGACTAAAACGAAAGCAACAATACTAATTATATCCAATTTATGTTATCAATTATATTGGATGCAAATTTATAAAATATAATTTAGTTGTTAAAAGACTCTTAATAAACAATTGGAAATGACTTAAACAAATGCAAGAAAGAACGAGCAATTCAATTACTCGCCCATATATTAAAATTAGACTATAATTAATTACAAAAATAATAGAAGGGTCATTCCTTGTCAAATAGACCGATAGATGGAAACGACTCTTCCGATTTTGAATGAAATTTGTCTAGCAGTTTTCTTTTTTATATAACGAAGTTTTACCAACGTGTTATCGTAAGTTACCATTTTTTTTTAAGTATAAATTTTCGAAGTAATAAACTATCGAATATTAAGTAAATTTAAAAACTTACTTTTGTACGCTGAGAAAAACGGGGTCGATTGTACAACCAAGTATGTAACCGTTCCTGTATCATCATTGATGTGTTTAAATCTGAATTTTAAAAGGAATGGCATATACGCCACTGTTGTATCCTTGACACCGAAGCAGCTACTAAGCCCTCTGTACCTTCTAATTCGGCAGACCATCGTCGATTCCGGGTTCTCTATTGACTGAACTATATTTACAACATAATATATATTGTAACTTTTATATTACGTCTTATAAATAAAAAAGCATGTATTTAAGGTACCCCACATCTGCTTTGTTTTTTTATAGCATTAATTTTATGTACTGAGTTTCAGTAAAATTATCCATTAAATAACATTATTTTTATTAAAAAAATAAAGAATTGCTTTTTACTTACAATTACTGAGTAAATTAAAAGGTAAGTGAATGACGCGCGGCAGCGCGCCGTACCGACAGCGCTCACCGCCCGTCATTAATAATTTTTTTTTTTTGTTCAATCTAATCGCGAGCACTCAAATTTTTTTGCGGATTCTATTACCTAAATGTTTAATGCATAATATCGAGAGAAAAAAATTGTTTTTTGAGGGAGAAGTCATTAAAATTTTCATTTGTTAACTAAAAAGATAATTAACAATATGAAAATCAATAAATAATTTAAACTTTTGTGTATCTTATCAAAGTACAACTATTCAACTATAAATCCTGAAAGTTTCATTAAAATATCTTTAATGGCTTTTTATTTATTTATTTTTTAATTAAAAGATATAAAATTTTCATTAAAAAAAATGTTAAAATGAAAATTTTCACAAACTGTTCTGGGGATTAATTGTTCATAGTAAATACTTCATGTAGAAATATTCATACCTGAATTATTGTTCATAGTAAATACTTCATGTAGAAATATTCATACCTGAATTTAATAATCAAGTGAAAAAGGAGGGGTTCACTTGACGTGATCTTGCTCATAATAAAACTTTCTAAGCGCCATCGAACTTAATGCACTTAAAGTAAACCTAAGAATTCGACATGGAAAACTAACACTGTACATTCCGTATAGATTGAGAACGCTGAAGTAGATTATTTTGTTAACTAAGCGTATTTACCATTTTCTTGAATCTGATTTGCAATTCTCGGACCTGCCAAGACGTTCGTGATTTGAGACGCAAACGTGTTCCGGTCCTGAAAATACTTATTAAGTTTTATTTGTTGTAGATATATCTTATAACATAATGAAATAAAAATTATATAGCAAAAAAACTTTTACTATAATGATTTCTTAGGTTTACGCGAATATTATTCATTGAAATAAAACTAATTTAAACGGATTTTATCGCGGTTATTTATTAAATTTTGATCCCGATGTTTCGAAAGCTTTTCAGCCTTCGTGGTCACGGGGCGGACTGAGGTGTAGGTTGTCCAGAAAATTTTATGTTACTGTGTCTACCTTCAATTTAATTTTTATTATTTATATTGTTCCGATCTACGCAGAAAGAGCTCACAGTGTCTTGAGGTCTGGCAATTGGTCTTTGGGGTTCCGATTTAATTAAATGTATAATTGGATCCCTGGCTTGTGCTAGCTTCCAACCATCTTCTCTATTGAAATTTGGATGTTTTTTTAATTTCAATAGCCTCACGAATCATCCTAGGTAGGAATCGGTGTTCTTTGGCAAGGATTTGTGGCTTGTCGAATCGAAGATAATGTTTGGAGCCTTCTGAATGTTCAGCAACTGCAGACTTCGTAGAGCGTCGGTGTATAACATCAGCTATAGAGAGACCATTCAATAGAGAAGATGGTTGGAAGCTAGCACAAGCCTGGGATCCAATTATACATTTAATTAAATCGGAACCCCAAAGACCAATTGCCAGACCTCAAGACACCGTGAGCTCTTTTTGCGTAGATCGGAACACTATAAATAATAAAAATTAAATTGAAGGTAGACACAGTAACATAAAATTTTCTGGACAACCTACACCTCAGTCCGCCCCGTGACCACGAAGGCTGAAAAGCTTTCGATACGTCGGGATCAAAATTTAATAAATAACCGCGATAAAATACGTTTAAATTAGTTTTATTTCAATGAACTTTTACTATGACACCTCAAATAAACAAATATACAACCATCAACAAAAAAAGTTTTTGGGCTCTTTTATACAAATACAGTGGCGAATAGGCGAACGGCTCGCCAAATAGAAAAAGGTTACCTAAGCCTATAAGGCTATCTAGAATCTAGTAATACAGTCAGACCAGTGATCGCGCAATTATTTATATATAATTTAATAATCATTATTATAGTAAGTAAGAATAATTTAAGTTCATTATATATTCCCCTTTATTATATAATTTTTAAATACAGTGATTCTGTTGATGGTAGTGTGATGTTAAATAGCGCAAAATCCTCCCTCAATGATTGATCTATGAAACACAAAAGGATTTTCTTTTAATCCGAATTGTAGTTCCTAAAAATAGCGTGTTTGTAAACCAAACAAACTTTTCTACTTTATAATACTAATAGTATTTAACGGTGCTTCTTGCCTGATAAGTCCTGCATGACCATCTCAGAATATTACGAAAGTATGAATCTAAATGTGTTTGTTCACCACGTTTAAAAAAAAAGGGGGCTGCGTTAAGTAAAGCATATTGTTTTCCACTATGTACTAGTAATAATACATCTAAACATATAAATCGCGATTATCAAATATAAATTGAATTAAATTTATATTTGATATTGAAAACTATAATAAATATCCAAACATAGAAGGGAGGAAAAGGATAAACGAAAATTAGGAACTCAAGTTTATTATGCAAAAGCACAACATGTGACATTAGCTGTGCCTGTGACTTCGATTCCGTGGAACAAAAATTTTATTTAATGATCTTTGGCACTTTCTGTAACATTGTTCAGTACAGCTTTGCTCCTATTGGTGGTAATGTAATGTTAAATAGCCTAAAGCACTGCTAAATGATTACTTTGTCAAGTATAAAAATATTTTCTACGATTATCAGCTTAGCTCCTATTGGTGATGGTAGCATAAATGTTAATAGCCTAAAGCATTCCTCAATGATTACTTTATTAAAAACAAAAATATTTTTTGAAATGCGACTGGTAGTTCTTAAGATTATCGTGTTCAAAAAAAAGAACAAATTAACTTTTCCGCTTCATAATACTAATATAGATCACTTACCATTGGATGGATAAAATCAATGAAGGACCTTCCAATCCACATATCGTTACGGAAACCTAAGGTTGACGTGAGTGATGAAGTGACATACAATACAACACCATCGTGCATAGATATGACGCAAGAAAATCCGTCCTAGAAAGGACAAAAAAATTGTTACGTTATTCCTATTTATAAAAATCACTTCAGTAAAGTAAATTATCATTCGTTGTACCTACAATAGTATTCGTCATTCTCAAACCAATATCTAATCTGTGCAAAAAGTATAACTATGAAATATTTAATAATGTAGTTTTTATTTTAAAATGTTCTGGATGATGCACGTGTATCTTACAATTATTACGGGTTACATAGAAAAGTTTTTATAACAAATTTCGATTATAAAACTATTTATAATAAATATAATCTCCAAAAAGTGAACATTAAATGTATTAACATGACTTCTGTCAAATATCCCTACTCCTATCTACTCCCTACATAAACGGAGAAAGTCACCGTTCAGAATCGATATTTTCCTTTCAATGTTGAAGAAGCGATGATAGCTCAGTTGGTAGTAAACACAAACAAGGGATATAAGAGTTCGAATCCACTTGCAATATGTTTGAGCTTTCGGTAAAAGAAAACATTGCGGGGAAGCCATAGCATGATGGCAGGGCTTTTTCTAATGTCAGTCTGGCTAAGTACCACCGTCAAGTTGAAAATCTGTCACCAAATACCTACAGATGTGTTCCAGCAATTACAGTTAAGAACCAGTCCCTCCATTAGGTTAAGTGTGTCTATCACCTCAGGTCATATCGTCACTCAAAATCAGGTGAAATTGTGGCTATATCGCTAAACATTACTAAACTATAAAAAAAAAACACCATGCGATAAACTCTGACCACCGCCACAATGACTTTCACTTCACATTAATTTCTCAATTCTGTTGCCGCCACATCCCTGGGCGTACTTCTATCATATCTACATAGCCACCGTTGTTTTTGGATCGTGCTGTCCTTATCGTTATAATATTATCACATTTCCATGCCACTGTTAAAAATATTTACCCTATTGTGATATAACAGCATATCCGTTTACGTTAATATTAAAATTATTTTATTAACACTTACACAAGTCGACGTTGAGGAATGATTATCTGCATGACTAGCAGCAACATTAGTCATTGGCATAGTACAGACAACACCCTAGAACAATACAAAACAATTAAATACACAATCTCTTAGCAATAGCGCATATAAGAATTGTTTTTTTTTTTTTTAATAATTTAAAAATATTAATAATCATGTATGAAAAAAAAGAAAACAATTTTTACGCTCAAACGAAATTTCGACATTCACGAAATAAAAGTGTATCAGCACAAATGGTTCAAATAAAATATTCATTTGTGCGATTGAAATTAACTATAAGAGCAGTTATTCCTTTTTTATAAAAATATTTTTCTTACTGTAGCAAAATTTATCCTTCTCATTTCGCTTTCACGTTAAAAAAACTAGTGATCGATACCACAAAATGATATCAACTAAGTGCAATAGTGGCTTTTGCATCATTTGTAATTTTATTTTTTCACGAATTTAGCAACCTTAGAATTTATTAGTCAGTAAATGGATCCTTCTAAATCAGCCTTATATGGTAAAAATTCCAAATAAAACCATGAGTAAATAGATATCTGAGAGGCTTTTACGTTATATTATACGCCAGTCCTTTACATTTCGCAATGCTGACCACATTTATATTACCACCTCAAATTTCACTAATCTGGGACATTAAACTTTGTTTTTGGTATCATATTTATTACTTCACTACATTTTTAATTTTTGTTATGTTTTTTTATTGAATTATAACATAATTGGTTTGCTTTAGCATTACAATCACATGTAACTATACATATATTCAAATTGCAATATTCTAAACCATATAAATTCTAGAACTAGTGTTGCGGAATATCGGTCTTGGTCTTGTTCTTGCATTTTTACAAGAACAAGATCGCCTAATTAAAGCAAGAACAAGACTAGAACTTACAAGTCTTTAGCAAGACAAGATTAGGGAGAATCTTGCGGTCTCGCAGTATAATAGATTTATTAATAATTAATGGACGTACTTTAGGCGATAATATCAGACATAAGAGATAGAGTTTAAATCAATACTTCCTTCTTCACTTAATAAGATAGAAATAACCCTATGTATAAATTAAATCAGGTGATTGTATTCTAACAACGATAGACGGAAAACTTGTCTTCAGAAGAATTTTTTTCACCTTTCTCTATTTTTCGTTTCAGTTATCCTTGGTATATCATTGATTCAGCATACATATGTAATAAGTACTTGACATTGTAGTTGTCAAATGCAAATTCAGTATTAAAATATATTTCTCAAACAAAGCCACGTTTAACACCAATAAATCAGAACTATCTTAGGATAATTTGCCTAACACATTATATAAAGCAGACGTCTCGTATCGAGGTATATATAAAATCTTTTAATTATATTATTTTAGATTTCGTTAATATTTCGAACCATATTCCCTGTCATTATTCAAAAATATTTTTTTAAACTGATAGTACTAATCTCAAACAATGAGTAAAATAAATTTCCAGATGTCAGAATGAATGTCATCAAGTTGTGTTGTTCTCGCAAGAAATATTGTATCAGTAATATTATTATACCTTTATATACATATATGGGTTTGGACACACATTTACTATGCGTCAACTTCAATCGTACTCTACGTAGCAAGATGGTGCATAAATACAGCAGGAAAGGTACCTACGTTTAATTGAATATATAGCAATAGATATTTTTTTGTGGAATAGTGGGGTAATCAAGCAAGCGGGTCACCTGATGGTAAGTGATCACTGTCACCTATAGACACCCATAAAACCATAGGAATAGCTGGTGCGTTGCCGGCCTTTAAGGTAAGATCTCTTCTTGAAGGTCCCCAACTAGTATCGATCCGGAAATACCATTGATGCAGGGAGGTTCGACAATGTAGTGGTGGGAAGAAAATAAATTCGCGCGAAACATACCGTCGTGGATGGCCATTAATCTAAATGGTGGGGCTGGAATTTAAGTGTATGGAGCGCTTTACGGTGGTGAAATGCAGCTGCAGGTATTATTAATCCGTGCAATTCCTCGATACATTCCCCATATTAAATTCGATAGAAAACGCAAAGTTATGCTACGTCTCTTCTCAATAGCAGTGGGTGAAGGCAATCGGAAAGAACTTGATTATTGATAATTCGAAACACTCTGCGTTGGATGTGGTCGAATGGAAAAAGGTGGTATTTGGGGCGCCCCTACCCAGAGATAAGAACAGCATTCCATATGAGGCCGCACCAGAGTTTTGTAGAGTTAAAGACAATGGTCCGGCGTGAAATACTGCCTCGCTCTACTGAGCATACCAAGGAAATTCAAAAACTTGCGAGATTCTTGCTGCAAGACCATGACTAAGAGTACAATATCAAGACTGGCTTAAGTCTATTGGTTTTGCATGAAATGAATTAGCATATATCTAGAACGATAACTTGTTCCAAATCCAGATTTTGCAGGGTTGATTAACATCGTGATGAAACAATAGCATGGTGGTAGGACATTTGTAATGCCCGCCTGGTTAGCTAAAAATCGCAAATATGTCGCCAAATACATGTATGTAATTACAATTATGCAGTTGCAATTGTGAGCCAGTTCCTCCACCAGGCTTAGCCTGACAACCATTTTGGCCCACATAGTAACTTAATATTAAATGAGATGTGAGATGTGCGATGTAGCCAAACGCTAAACCTATACTGAAAAGAATATATACTTATGTATATCCTATTTTACTATACTCATATCTTTTATTTTCACTATACACCTATTTATTACTAATAGAAATTATTTACCTCATCTGCAACGCAGTTGGTCTCTGGAATAGGCTCATCCATATGCTCCTCGTCTTTCTTAATTGGAATGTTTTTTAGTGGTGGGGCCATAAAGACTGTGGAATATTAAATTGCATACGAAAATAAAACTGAACTAAACACTGGGTAATTGTTACAAAGTGGGAAACAAAATTTAAAAAAAAAGCCAAATCGATATTTTAGATACATATTACCGAACTCCTAGTCTACCAGCCCAACGACATCAATTACACTGCCCAAGAAAAAAAAGTTTATGATTTTTGTTCAAGCTCACGAGTTAATTCGCACTAAATTTACTTACTCGCAATTAAAAAGGGGGATACAATAAAGAAAAAAATGTAGATTCCGTGAGATGTGAAAGATTTTAAATTCAATTTATAAACAAATAACAAGGTAAATATGAATTAGATAGGCTATGAATATATGAATATGAAAACTATAAACGCTCTACTCTTACTGACAGTCACACATGAAAGTAAAAAAGAATATCTACTAGTTAATTGGATCTGATTGACGTCTTTTGGCTTTCCATCTGAGTTTGAGTTGAGTTGAGTTGAGTCTGATGTTTGTAGCCTTACAAATCTTTGTTGACTTGCATAACTTTATAATCATAATATTTTGTTCCTAAACTGAATATTTAGACTATAGATAACATAAAATGCTACTTTACCTCTATAACGAGCAAATTTATAAGAATCAGCAATTTTTGATATTGATACATTTCTATTATTGGGCAGTGTTATTTTAACGACTAGGAATTAAATAAAAGGGTTTATCATGCAATAACGATGTCTTCATTCATTTACAAATCCTAATAAAAAATAATTATATCAATATAAATCTTATCAAAAAATATCGAAAGTAAACTTTCTATCAAAGCTACTTGCTTAATAAATTAAATAAATAAACCTGCAATACCTGTTCCTGTTTCAAAGAAATAACAGTTCCGGTAACCTGTTCCTAAGTAATATCCTGTAACATTATTATAATAATAAATAAAACTACATAAAATAAATCTGCAAATAAGCAATATCTCCACATGAAAACATTTCTAAATTAAAGTGACTATAAGGTGTTATCGATACATAGGCCAAAATAATTGTACTTAATTTAAAATTTTATATCTTTATCTACTACATCCTTGTACGCGCGTTATGGTTGAAACTGTTGACAAAAGGTCACTAGTTAAGTGGAAGAAAATACCTTATGGCATCAAGTTCGCCAGTGTACATATTTAAAGTGCAATAAAGTATTAATTCGTTCAAAGGATCCTTATGGCATTACATATAGGTATACATGCCGAATCAGGCCCCACGGAGTTTCCTATCAGCACTTTAGGGATTAATTCAGTACCAAATATATATAATTCCCTCAAAATTTCAGCCATAAATCTGTAAAACTTTTCAAACTTAAAAAATATCTATTATACCGTTTCTTTTTTCAATAAGAAACTTTAATAATAATTAAGGCCGATTTCTTTGCAAATACTTACGAGTAAAGACATAAAACACTTTCGTTGTAATATGCAAAGCAAAATCCATTTTTATAATAGAGAACATAAATAAAATTATCATTCAAATTTAGATAATGCACAGTAATCAAATTTTACCACAAAAAGCCAATGCTACGACTTTATATTTACAGTGTTGTTTTTTTATTGATATAAAATCTTAAAAACTGTTTGTAATAATATATTTTATTAACACTGTGTAGACAACATGAGGATAGCGATAGGATTGATTTTCTTTTGTATATTGTAATATTTAACATATTTTATAATTTTATAATGAACAGTATATATAACTTTGCCAAAAAAACGATTGTTTGTATATTTTATAAACATAAAATAATATTATTTCATTGAAATACAATATTATCAACATATGTTTTCCCAATGATCGTCAGTATAGAAGAACACATTCAAAATATTGTTTTTATTTTATTTGTTGAGAATAGAAAATACACAGGAAATAAACGAAACGTTAAGACTTTGTAGTAAATAAACTTTTCAACGGACTTTGATGCAATTTTCTCTATTCAATAACTGACACCAGCTAAACGTATAGTTTACATATAACTATATGCAGAGCTCATTAACCACAGTATATTTTCAATCTATTTCATCAAATAGATAAAAAAGTTAAACTCGTAACGCGATTTATATGTTTTGTCATAGAAAGGGTTTTGCTATTCCTGAACGGCGATCTATGGCGCTGTGGTCGAGCAATTAACCGCTTAAATCATTTTTATCGTTTAATTAATAAAACTATTATAAAAACCAATACTTAACTTCATTTCTTGGTTAAAATTGCGAGCAATTGTATATTGTTATTATAAATTTTGATAAATTAAACGAACTATAGGCCATCTTTTCGTCGTATTACGTTTACAATCTACTACCCTAACCGTGACTTTCTAAATTCCTATCACATTATGGTTGTATATCCTAAAACAAGCAGCAAACCCTCTTTTAAAGCATTAGAAGCTCGTATTTCTGGTTATTCAACCCAGTATTGTCTCGTTTAACGGCGAACACATAAGTTTCTGGACCATAAACGTCAGCATTTTCAAAAAGACAAAGTTACTAAAATAGCTAATAATTTAGAATGTCCTTTTTAAAAACTTGTTTTAAAAAAAAACTTTTCATATTTCTATTCCAGAATACTCATTAAACGTCTCTTCAAGACACCGACCGAGATATAGATAATTGATACACTTATTATGACAATGTACTTAGACCTACCTAACTTAGAAACAACTATTTGTAATTTTATATTTAAATCTGATTAAGTGGACGTGCGATGTGTAAGTGATTTCAGTAATCCAGCATATATCCCAACAGCCCAACTTACTGACGGAACTTGCAGTATGAATAACACAAAGTTATAAATTATAATCATTCTGTAACTCAAAATTCTATATTAGTGTAAATAACAAATTGAAGGTATGAATTCTAGAAAAAATGTAACATAAACCATTTCACATAAACCTACATGATTAAATACAAATTATAATTTTAGTTTAACTCCACTATCATGATAGTGGTTCGGCATATTGTTTCTAATGTTATTTAAATTGATAATTTATATAGAAAATATCGATAGGCGTATAAAGCAATTACATTTTAGATTATGTCCCTGATTAGAATTATTATTTTAAATACCAATGTAATTTTAAAATACTTTGAAATTTGCAATTACAGTAACAGTTGATTCTAGAATTATCTCAAAAGAATTATACCCACCATCGGTAGTAACTTCTCCTGTAGATAGAATATCTGGTATATCGCCTACGGGTCGACATACTCCTTCTTTTCGGCTATCAGTCGTCAATGGTTCTGCTTGCTTTTGTTTTTTAATTTCTTTTTCTTTTTTTGGCTGTTGACTTAAGTCGTTGCTGTTAAAAAAATACAATATTGATTTATAAACAATAAAAAGTAAAGCGATTATGGTATATCAATATTTTTTCCATATTTTTAACTATGGTTTATTACTAGTGAGGTTTGATTTTTTTTATTTTTTTCTTTGTCCAAAAGAATGAAATAAAAGCCATTGACTGTACATATTGTTGACGTTTGAATGCACATATTAAAATATCTGAGTCACCGAGATTCTCTAGGTGTTATATAAAATGCCATTCAAATCTTTTTTTTTTTGTAAACCCACTTAGCTACAATCGAAAATCAATGCTATTATGGTGACTCAGTTTATGCTAAGTTGTGCGCCTTTTACAGTGGCACTGCGGCGCACGGTGGGTCATTTTTAGATTATGTTTAATTTTATTCTATGGTAATTACTGCATGTTAATGTATTAATTGTAATGTTATTTTTTACTATATCCTTGTGACATTGTGCCTTGTAATAAATTTAAATTCATTCTTCTTTGTTTAGTTGCTTTTGGTATATAGGATCGGTGTTATTTAAACAATCCTAACAACACAACTAAATAGCAAAGAATATTCTTACAACCTTTTACAACTAGCATCATCCCTAAATTGTTACCACACTACTACCAATAGATATACGAAAACAATGTAGCAGTATAACAACTCTAGTTGTAGCAGTAAAACATATCGTCAATAACACAAATTATTCGATAGTGATAATCTTGAATTCATTATATCAGACCAAGCATCGTTTCAAAAACAATTGAATAATAATGTTCCTAACAGGAGATGAAGTATAATTTAAGAAATTAATGTATAAATAAATACGAAATTGTGTATAAATTCAGATAATAATGTTTACGTATATACCAAAGAGTAAGCGTTAACCTTTAAAAATCTTCTATTTCTACAAACTCTAATTCTATTTTCTACATACATTATCAACAATAATAAACCAAATCAAACAGGTATTGATCAATTTCCTAAAATTAAATTTCTAATATAATTATATAATACATTTAATACGACTAACCTGCTACCTGATGTTGATGGTTTGCCACCATAACCACTGCTTCCACTGGAATTACTCCCTGAATGAGTTGACTTAGAACTATGGCTGAAACGCAAAAATATAGGTGAATAAACTGTATCTACGGGGCATTTTTGGATAAAAATATAGATATTACGATCTTGTAAACTAACAGTTGGGATGCAAGAAAGGAGCATCCACGTTGTTCGAAAGGAACATCACTATTAATTCTATAAAAAACATTAATCGTCTTTACCTACCTACTTTTAAAACCTCTTTACCTACCTACTTTTAAAACCTCTTTACCTTGACTAACCCTGTTATCACAATAATTACAGACAGTCTTGTAAAGACTACTCTAAACGATTTTTTTTGTTTTTTAAATTAGAAATTAAGACACAATTGGCTGTCAGCAATAACACCTGATTTCAAATTGAAGCGTAACTTACATTACACGAGCGAAACTTTGAGTGTTATATCCATTAACATCGGATGATTTTTAAGAAAAAAAGAAGAAGAAAGAAGCGATGATAGCCCAGTGGTGGTTGTGTGTACGAACTCCATGTCAAGGGAAGTGAGTGCGAATCCACCTACAATGAGCTTGAACTGTCGGTGAAGGAAAACATCGTGAGCAATTACACTCAAGTTGTAAATCTGCCGCCAAATAAAATAGGTGTGTTCCGGCAGTTGTACTTGAGAGCCAGATTTTACACAGGTTTAGCGTGTCTACCAACTTGGGCTATATCGTCACTTAAAATCAGTTGGGATTATGGCCAAAACGCTAAACTTTAACTATAAAAAAGTCCTATCAGAGCTCTGTTACAATACTCATTGTGTGGGACGTTTCGAGCAAGAAACAAACCGAGCAACAACTCACGCTCTCTCAAACATACCAGGCTTCACTTTGTTGCGGCAATACACTACGCTAAGTACGGAAGTGCTTTGTTTGTCAAGTAGAACACTTATTTTTGTAGTGATAATTTCTTATGGCATATTAGACACTTTTGAAATGGGAGATAAAGAACTGAACTCGAGTGATCGTCACGTGGAGATACATATGTAGCAATTTATGTATATATACATATAACTTTAGCTAAAAAGTATTTATTTCTGACGTTCTGGCGGTGTTTTTTATATTATGGTATCTGCCTTCATAGACACTTTTGACAATGTTAAGTGAGAAGGAGTTTATAAACACAATAAACAGACAGAGAGCAACAACAAACTCTAGTACAATTATTTGTGGATTACACAAATAATTGCCGTATACGGGACTCCAACCCACTAATAGTACTTCGGCGAAGAGGTTCCACAAGGAGGCAACTGCTTTAAAAGCTAGGCTAACCGCACACCAATATTTCATGAACATAAGTATCGTGTAAAAAGTAATATTAATATAAGTATCCGTCAATGCACTGTAACTTCACCGTACATACCACCTAAAATACCTTTTAAGTTCTCGCAGAATTATCATTTCCACAGTCGTTAATACAAGCTTATTGTCAGCGATTTTAATAACTATAGCATAATCTATTACACTATTCATTGTATATACCAATGACCAACCTCACAGAGCGATAATTGTATGCAGATGATTTTGTCCTTGCAACCCAGACAGCAACATTTGACAAATCCATATTTACTATTCCGTAAAAACTTATGGTACTCGTACAAAGCAGGAATGAGTGGATTTTTTTTATATACACATTGCCTACCTACCGTTGTAGAATTTGGTAGAATGGGAATCTAAATATAACATAACTAAATCTAAACATCTAAATAACACAAAAGTATCTGAAAGTACTTTAAATTCAAACTGTATGAAAGTATCTTTATCTGTGTGTAGTTATCTATATTCATATTATAAAACGAACATGTTCGTTTGACCGTACTCACTACCAGTCGGATTTCAAAAATTCTTTTTGTACTTGATAGAGCAATTATTGAGGAAGGCTTTAGGCTATTTAACATCACGCTACCACTAATAAGAGCAGAGCTGCATTGAAAAAAGTTACAAAAATGGGGAAAAAATATTAAATAATTTTTAGTTCCACACGAACGAAGTCAGGGACACAGCTAGTGTGTAATATACGGAATTTATTTAGTCCTATTATTGTTTTAAGTATTGAAATTTCTATTTGAAGATTTCAAATAGTTATCTGTTTTTTAATAATAAAAAAATTAATCTGTATCTCTAAAATCAAAGATGAATTTTTTTAAGCAATTTAAAAAAAATGCTTATTTTACTACTACCTACGATTTTTTTTATTTGCGTTCATACCTTAAACTTAAATACTCCCAAACTCAGTTAATTTAGACCAAAGGAAAAAAATTAAGTCCTAAATATTTTATACTAGAACTTGTCTAATTTTTACCGTGTTCGAGTTTATGGGTTGCAGACACGAAAACCTTTACATATTGCTTTTGTATCATTAAAACTACATTATATCAAAAATGTAATGTTGAGTGTAAAAATTTTGATTTCTGATCTTATTTGAGTAAACTAAAAACTTTTTTTTCATTTAATATTAATTCATTATATTTAAAACCCATTTATTATTAATAATTATTATGTACTAATAATTTGCATCGACACTTATACCGACGTCGTTTAACTGTTCGATTTAACCTTTTTCTTACATGGATAATTGTCAAGAAACAAAATACTATATACAACCACTTCGAATCACAGTGTTAAATGGAACAACGTCATTGGGTATAAAAAAGCTATATATTATTTCGTAGCGAGAGTTGTTTTTAAATCTATAATATGTCCTAAGATGCCGATTTAAATTTAATGGTAAAGTTACTGTTAAATTAAATACACAGAAATATGAACATATTCACTTAAATAATAATTAATATCATTTTGATAGAATCAACTTTGTAAATGAATATTTAAATAAAACAAAATTGAAATTCATAAACAGTAGTTTCGTGAGTAAATCGCGGACTTTTTAGAATGTTTTAATGGAAAAATTGCCTTTCCACATATCTTTAACCTCTTTTTCCAATACTGCTTTACTGCTATAGATCGTAACGTAATATTACACAATATATCTTACTCCAAAAAAATCATTATATCTGACGTAATCAAAATTTACAAAATCGGACTAGAGCTGCGAAGATACCCGTTACAAACAAAAACAAAGTTTCTTTGTGTAATATTCGTATAGATTAAAATTATACCGTATATAAAATAATAATAACGCAACTGGACGCATCCGTTCACGGTCGCAATTAAAAACGAACCAGCGAGGCAAGAGTTCTTTTTCGAACTGACTTTTGTTTTTAACTTGAAGGGCTTTAACAACACCGTCACCGGGCTTGTGGCGAGGCACGACTTCGTGACGCACAATAGCCGGATACTTTATTTTGTAATTTTCTTTTTGGATTGCCCTTTGCTTTGCATTGCTCTTTGGGGGTGCCCTCTGAATGTAAACCAAGTTGGCAGGGCGAGGGACCGCGAGCTTTAGCCGCCATCTTGGAAAAAACGTTTTATTGAATATCTCATGAACTGTGCATTGTATGACAAAAATAGTAAAGATTATTTTTGTAGATAAATAACATTTACAATCTCTTTTATTTCAATGTTTTTTTCTTTTGTATAATGCATAGATTTTTATTTATAGCGCACCAAAGTTTTTTCAATGTGGTTATTGTTAAATATATAATTAACAGTTGATGATACATAAAATATGCTGGTAAAAAAAAGTAGTAAAATTGGCATCTTGTAAATTAACATTGGCAATATTAATTAAAATATCAACGCTGTGTAGTGAATCAATTAAAATAGTAAATAATGTGGAGAATAACTAATTGATCGATCTTTGATTAAATTGATTGGGTTGAATATTAAAAATAATTGGAAGGAAAAGGAGATAAAAGAGATCAATTCAATCGATAAAAAATAATTTTTCAAATAACAAACGGATTGTTTTTTTTTTTTTTATAAACAAAAAGTGCGCGTTATTGCATCTTTTATTTGTTTCGACGATGAAGGTAGATACTCATAGCCTTGTAGAATTATGTCTTCTACCTTCACCATATCCGAAGGACATAAATCAAAATTTACGTCTTCGTCAATTTTGTTCCCGATGGCATCGAATACATCTGGCACGTTGTAACATGTTAGTCCACTACAATTGGAACAAATAATCGAACATTTTTGGCCAGCTTTTCTGCATCCACAGGCAATTCCAGATTTTTCTGTGCGTGTGCAAGATATTTTTTGTAGTAAATTTGACGCTGCAGGAGCCATAATAGTTCGAACTAGTTTATGTTCTCTTGAAGTTTGCTTCCAACATCATTTTTCCGGTTCATGGTAAAATACACGTCAAGTTTCCTCGGAAAGAACGGTAACGTATCGGGTTGAAAGTAGAAAGGACAAACTAAGCATCGTCATACTCGCCAATTTCCCGAAGCATTTGTATCGTACCGAGTTAATAGAGGCTTCCGATTCGTCACCTCCATATAACGCAATAAAAATGCGTTCTCCAACGTGAGCAATTATGTTGGTGGTCGAAGTTACTTTCAACGAATAACTCTACACCTTCTAGTAGGGAATCGTTATTTTGTAACGTTGAAATAAAATTTGTTTTTCCGATGTTGTATGCAGTTGTTGTTGTGTCCCAACCACTAAAATCATGAAGGAACAGAATGTTGTCCCTGACATTTTGACTGTAACAGCTATCGAAACAATTATGGCTGTATAATGTTTCCAGAGTGCGTCCTCTCCTACGCTTGCGACATAAAATATTCTCATATCTATACGCCATGATTGAATATACATTATAATCTCGTGGATATTTTCAGTTGACTCGAGATTTACAGCGTTATAGCTCATAAACTATAAATGTTACGGTAAAAAGTATTAAATACAATTTGTAGAAAGTATTCTGTTCTACAAATTTGGCTACCACCATTTTTTATGAAGCATCGACCGTTAACTATATATTTAGCAGTAACCATATTGAAAAAAAATTGGAGCGCTATAAAGCGATGATAGCTCAGTGGGTGTGTGAACGGACTCCGCGTCAAGGGACGTGAGTGCAAATCCACCTACAATGAGCTTTCGGCGAAGAAAAACATCGTGAGGAAACCATAACATGGTGTGGTAGGGCTTTTTATTTCAAATTTTCTTTTAAGTTTCAACTACTTTCAAGTTGAAAATCTGCCGCCAAATATCAAAAGGTGTGTTCCGACAATAGTACTTCAAAGCTATTTCCTCCACAGGTTTAGCGTGTCTACTAACTAAGGCCGTATCGTCATTTAAGATCAGGTGAGATTATGGCCATAACACCTTAACTATTCGCTAAACGCTTAACTATAAAAAAAACCTATGCATTATACAAAAACGTTTTAAATAAAAGAAATGGCAGATGTTATTATCTACAAAAATTATCTCTACTATTTTTGTCGTACGATGCACGGTTCACAAGGTATTCGATAAAACATGTTGAAGCTCCCACCAACTTGCATTTACATCCAGGGGACATGCCTGAATATATTCCAAAAAGTAAATCCGTTCAGTAGAACATTGCATTATAAACTTACTTTTCTTGCTCTGGTTCTTGAACTACAATGCATAATATGCCGCAGCGAGAAACCAATCATTTTAAATCTACAAGATTTTCTATGATATTTATTTTAACGATATGGTGTACGGGGCAATTTAAATCTACATATTTTAATATGTAATATATTTAACGTATTTTATTGGATAAAGAATAATAATATATTGTTTAAAATAACTTATAATAAATATAACATTGTTTTTAGTTATATGTCAAAAATAAAAATGGTTGCTGTCGGTTATATTTAAGAGCTAGATATATACATTCGAGGATTCATCTGTAGACATTTTTGAAATATACAATTTCGTAGTCTATTTTTTTATCTCTCTCGTAAGGTTTTTAGCCAGAGTTATCAATGTAAGCGCCCAAAAATGTGTTTTGTACATCATTAAAATTAGATATTTTTTAAATTCTCGACTTTTTCCTATCATAATATGCATATAAACTGGGCCGCAAAAAATAACAGTTCAAGATTATGATGTTCATTTTGGATAAGAGTAAGTTAAGTAAAAATGACCATTTCTCAATAGATTTCGAATAATGTGCTACGGTATCCAATACGAAATTTTACTAATTTTTATATTTTGTAATGCCACAACGAGCTGTAATGTAATACAGCTGTCATACGGTTTGGCATGCTGTGCACTAGATATCTGAGCCGGTGCCGAGATATATTCTCCCATTACTCTATCAGTACTTCTTTCAGTTCACGAAGCGTGATTTGAGGGAAATTTCGCTGGCGCACATGTCGTCGCAGTTCATCCCAAGAAGTTCGATGCAGTTCAAGTCTGGGCTGCGTGCTTGCCATTCCAGGCGTGTAATAGCGACATCTTCGAAGTAGTTAAACACTATCCTAACGGTATGGCCGGTATGGGTATGGCGTTCTCGCACAAATTTACTAAAAATTGGTCAGCATACTCACTTAACATTTTATTCACGTATCTTTCTGCAGTTAAAGTGTCATTTTCTATCACCACTAGCTCAGTGCAGCTATCGAAAGAAATTCCAGACTACGTCCAGCCGTATGGCACTTTCTTTTTAATGCAAGCTTGGTTATAGCGTTCTGGTTTTCTGTAGACTCTTTGCCTCCCATCATTTATGCATTGCATGAACCTCAACTAGTCCGAAAATATTACTTTTGACTAGTCATCCAGAGTTCAATTCATGTATTCTCTAGCGTAACTCAGCCTTGAATTTCGATGCTGCCTTTCGAGTTTTGGACTATTTGCGGGTCTAAATGACTTAAATTTTGCTTGAGCTAGACGCCGCCTCACTTTGCACGTGCTCAGATTGTTTCCTCCAGCACGTAGAAGGTGCGGTTTGACTTCAACAGCTGTTTGAAATCGATTTCTCAACATTGTTGACATATATCGATCCTCCCGCGCTGTTATGCATCTTGTTCGGCCTGTTCCTGGTCTGCGAATATTAGATCCAGTCTTTTCAAATCGCTGGAGCATTCTTTGAACGGTTGAAAGCGACACACCAACAGTTCGTTAGTGGCATGTTTTTAATTGAACTTCATTTGAATAAAGAATTTCTGCACAAGTTTCTATATGATATATACTAGATTTATATGACAGAACAGAAACAAAAGTAAAAGAAACGTTTTAATTTTTTTCTATCCAAATTTAAAAAATAGTTTTTTTGTTATATTTAAAATGATATCTAAATAAAAACATTTTACTTCTTTGTATATCTTCAATGAAATCAACTTTAATTTAGTTTCTATTTTAAATCTTATCTTATCTAGTCTTATTTTTATAACCGACCCGCTTTTTGCTGTCCAGTGTTATTATAAATATAAACCATTTGGAATAAATTCTCTTAAGGATAGTGAAAACCGTATCAAAATCCGTTGCGTGTGTTAGAAGTTAGCGGAAAATCAGAAGAAAAAGCCCTACTTTGTTGAGTATTATTTCACAAACACAAAAAGACTCATCAACATATACTTATCAACGCGATTATCCGAAAAATAACGACTAAGTAGTTAAGTCCACAACAGACGAAGCTATAACATATATTAATTAGTCAAATATATGTAAATAGACTAATTATTTTTTTAAGTTGTACAGCGCCGTTCGGGCGTTTAAAACAGTGATCATGTACCTGATAGATGGCGCTGAAACGTAAAGACGCTAACTCTTTTGAAAAAGTAGTTTTGTTTGTAATTGACAACTAACAGTAATTGATATTATAAAATTTGGATTTGTACAAAAAAGGAATTGACAGTTTAAAAATTATACTTTAAATGTCGTTTCTTTGTTTTCAGAGCAACGTATTGGTTTAATTTTAATCTACAATTCTAAAGAAATTCCGAAATATAGTCTTATATATGTATATATATATTACGGTATAGCAAGCTCCCACAGACAGTGGTAATGTTATTATATATTTACGCACTCATTAGATGCGCCCTTGACGCACAAAACTTGGTAAAACATTTACCTGTGCGCGTGATAACGCGTTTCCGCACACACTTTAATGAACTTGCATATCGAGTACGATCAGCGAAATTAAAAATGTAAAAGTAAAACACATTGTAAAAAATATAATAAACATTTATGATTATTTTAACAATACTTACTTCAATATTTATTATATAACTATTATACCTAATATCCCTGAACCTAAACGAATTTATTAAACTTTTGTTTATTTGATTTTTTTTTTTTAATTTTTTGCGATTTTACGTTCCTGGTTGCTCCAAGGAATGGGCGTTTAATATGGCGAAAGCATTTGTTTGCTTAAACAATTCCAGTATTTTTACGTGAAACAGATTAAATTAGTTTTCAGGGTACATGTAGTGATTAACTTGTACCTTCTTTTGTAGCTATTTTAATACATATGTCATAAATATCTTGTGTTGGTGAAATTAATCCCCGAAGATTCTTTAAATTAATTAACTTGTGAAAGCTTAACTTTTGTTCAAATATCAATGCACCACAACATACTGAACATTTAATTTTTTTTACAACAGTTTTACAAAACATAGACTATATCATTGAAATTAGTTAGGGCACTAATTTATTGGCAAGAGTAGCCTCTTATAAGGAAATAACCATAAGGTATACCGACATCATGTAGAGCTTATCATTTGCGCTATCACGTGTTTTTACAATATAGAAATTGTCATTAAGATAATTCAAGCCGTTCTTGACCTATAAAAGGACCTATAGACCGACAGTCAAAAATGTTTACAATCTTAGAATTTATATCAGTAAAAGGAATATTTATCACAATATTTGGCAAAAAACATTACAGATAGTACTATAGATATAGAATGTACTTCAAATTTGAATGGAACCTTAATAAAAGTATAGTGAGCTTTGGTTAAGAAGAATAATAAAATACAATCCGTCATACATTCGTGAAAGGTAAATAAATATTGCAATGTATTAGAAAGAAACAAAAGATTTTAGTCAAATTAATTAATCGAACTATATTTAACAAATGACTGACTACGTCTGTATGATATTTGCTCTATTGGTTATATAATTCGTAGTTACTTAAAACTGAAAACAATTTATGAAAATATATCTAGTAGTTTTTGCGCGATGCCCGAACAACGGGTACACCTCTACCATTTTATTTATATAAATATTAGGATAATTGATATTCAAATGCTTACCTCCTTCTTGATTGGCTATTATTGCTGCTGTTAGAGTATCCAGAATCTGATATTTTTACATTATTCTCCGAGTCTTCGAGGACGTCCATGATGTGTTTTTACTGTACAAAAGAAAAATAGTTTAATTTTTTTATTTCAGGCGTGTTCTAAATCTGATCTTATAAAATTTTCATTTTAATCTCTAAGCCGAGAGAAATGCGCCCATGTATAAATAGGTAATTTCTTAACTACATACCGCATCACAGAATTAAAAAATTTATTACTTATTAATTACTACAAAATAAGGACTATATATTCTCATAACGGTATCTACAAAACTACCAAAATTGAAAGTAATTACTTGAAACGTAGCATGGATATTCTTTTCACGACGACACTCACTAAGTACGACGAAGAATTTACAATCAGCCCTGGTTACCGGGAAAAACATAATTAAAGCCGAAGGAATTAGGTAAGAACGTAATATAATTGCAAGTTCATATAACACCTTGTTTAATTTACTTGCTTAATGTTATTATGTCAAATATTGAAAACAATGTTTTTGTCATTAATATAAAATAAGACAGTCAATACTTGAGGGAAAATATAATAAACAGTAATATTTAAAAAAAGATAAAAAGGCATTTTCTTGTCGATTGTGCTTAGTTCCCGGTTAGCTATGCGATTGAGTGGCCTGATGAATTTTTTGATGTGCCGTTGTGACTAATTAAAAATTATTAGTTCAGTTTTACTCTGGAACCTAATCCTACTCTGACTCCTAATACTTTTCACAACAATTTTATTAATGAACTGTGAAAAAATAATCAGTCTATTATTTTCAACATTACTTCTAAAGCCTGACTTAGCATAGCAAATATTTTGCTAGTATTAATTCGATAAAAAACGTTTTTGTTCTATATATTGATTAAATATATTTAACTACTAATTGCTCCGGCAGACATTACGCTAACCTTTTCAGTAATTAATAAATTGGTCACAACATTAATTATCGATAAATTCAGAACTTTCATACCTCTATGTAAGTATATAAATATCCATTTATAGCTATTCGACAATGAAAAAAGTGTCTGTCAAGTCCATTTATTACGAAATTTCCATTTATATTTCATATCCAGGAATAACCCTTTCATTTTATGGAATAAAAACTACCCAATATAGTTATAACTATACATAATATAAGATATCACCGTGATGAATTTCATAATAATCTATACATCACTTTTAGAGTATATATAGCATGTACCAAATGAGAGTATGAGAGTAAAGCGAAAATAAAGAAAATAAATATTTTCTGCTCTATGTTGATAATACAGTATAGCCAATTGTAATTTCGAAAACAATATTACTATACAGATTTAGCTTAGTTAAAGTTTTCTTATATGCAAAGACGTTATGTTGAAATGTTGACAAGTCTTTTATTGCACCCATATACATTTACCTACACAACCCAAAGTTATATTTATTTTAATATTTGCATTCATGTATGTACATTTAGGTCTTATAACATAAGGCTCATCTTTAATACTAAGCATTTTGGGCACTTGCCCAGGACCGCGCAATCAATACTGACCCACCTAGTTCCTGCTAGATCACCTAACGATAACTGACAGTTATTACTAAAAAACATATTTATTTCGACTAAATCGATTTACTAAATTAAATTGTCTATATATTAAATACTTATTATTTTTAAAATTCAACAGTTAATGATTTTTCCCATCTCAAATCTAGATGCTATCAATCGAGTGAACAGACACACGGTAGAGGCAGTGCCACGGGTGAAGTACTGATAGCGGTACCTCTGGATATCGAAAATGCTTTCAATACCTTACCCATGATCTGTATCAGGGCGGTACTTCTCTATCTCGGGGTACCGAACTAAGTCCGCCGATTGGGCGGGGCGTACATGTCGAATAGGAAAATTATTTATCCGGGACAGCATGAGTGGTGTCAGCGAGATGTGTCGTTCGGTGTTCCACAGGGGTCGGTCCTTGACCCGCTCCTGTGGAGCATTGGTTACCACTGGGTACTCCGCGTTAGGCTTCTCTGTGGTATAAGTGTCGTTTGTTATGCCGACGATACCCTTGTCATGGCTAGAGGCAAAACGCACCACGAGGCTGCGATTTTGATCACAACTGGGGTGTCTCAGGTCATCGACCGCATCCGGCGTTTGAGACTCGAAATAGCTCTGCAAAAATATGGCCTTATTTTTTCATGGGGCTCGGAGCGGACTACCAAGTGGGTCAAACATCATTGTATTGGATGTATTCCTGTCAATATCTAATCAAAGCTGAGATACCTGGATCTCATTCTAGATAGTCGATGGAACTTTGTAGAACATTTTCGGCAGTCGATTCCCAGCCTCATGTGTACTGCGGCTGCTTTGGTCACATTGTGACGGAATGGTGCTACCGATTTGAACACTCCGACTTAGGCGAGATGACAGTTAAGCCCTTGAGAGCAAGTTTTATGACCTGGACCAGACGGCAGCACGTTACTCACACCTTCCGCTTGACACAGGTGCTCTGGCGACATTGGAGCTTCCTGTGTTGCATTGGCAGAGAATCAACACGAGGGTGTCACCATTATAGTTCCACTCCTGATGATACACAGCATACATTAGCTGACTGTCCTGCATGTAATGCGACGCGCTGTGACTTAACCGCAATGATCGGTTTCGACCTCTCGCTTCTGGCTGTGGTTAGATCCATGGTCGAAAACGAGAGTGGATGAAATGCCGTCGTCCCTTATTGCGAGCAAATTATGCTCGTGAAAGAGGCGGCGAAGAGCGAACGGGAGCGGACCACCAGGCTCCCTTGCCGTAAGCGACGAGCCGAGCACCGAAGAGTCAGAAATGACCTCCGGCCGCCTTAGAGTGGCCTGCGGCAGCAGATGCGGGCACATCTGTCGCGATTGCAGCGCAGGCCCGAAAATGAAGTTGTCGGACTTCTACGCGCACCTCTCCGAAGGTTTGTCTGTGTGTGCCGATCCCCAGCGCCAGCAGAGCTGGGAAAGGTGTGAAGCTTACTAGGATTAGAAGATGAATGCGAAAGCACACTTATCAATCCTAGTGGAAGATACAGAGTCCGTAGTCCGTAGGTTTTTAGTCACTAAGAATCTGACATAACCCATACTTTTGCTGGCCAGCAGAAGGTACCTTATATAAGATCTTCAAACGAAAAAAAAGGATACATATTCAATCCACTGGATTATATTATATATTCATATAATGTGACTAAAGAAATAAAAATTCAGCTAGAATCTCACTTATATACTATCTTTCACTATTCTAACAAAATAGTGCTTTGTCAAGGTCATAGGGGACTCATTGTCCTTATGAGCCCAGAGACTCCAATAGACTAAAGACGGCCATGATAATATTCTTATATGTAAACCCTGAATAGGGTATAGCAAATAATTTGACAAGAATTGTTACTTTTTAGATTACACAGATCTATATACATATGTATATATCAGTCAATTTTCTATATAACATATAATATGTTAATATGTCTTTATAATGTAATATAGTGTTTTTATAATAATATCAATTATTTTATTAAGGGACATAGATACTTCTTCATACAATCTTGAGTCTAGTTGTAAATTAATGATATCATAGACAGTTTAGCAGATACAACATGTGAAAGCATAATTTGAAGAATATTTCATAAAAGTTTATTATATAAGCTAGCATTTAAACTATTTTTGTAGTGCAATTAATATACATGTATTTTTTTAAACGATTAAGTTTTTTATATGTATAAAGTGAAATATTTTTAATAAAAGCACCAATCATTCGATGTTTAAAGATATGATACTAAAAATCACAATGTGAATGACATCACAACAGCATAGAAGTATTGTAGTTGTTCAGATGTGCCCAAAAACTAAACCACAGTTGAAAACATGATCATACATAGATACTGAATCCAATTATAAGAACAGATTTGTTTTAAGTAACATTTTCATTAGATTTTGTAACATTTCTTTTTTAGAACATCAAACATATGTTAGTTACAGAATTAAATTTGCACTATTACTCATTATTTAAAAATTTTTACCTTACTAAATTTACAATATTTCTCCTTTGGATTCTATGTTGCATTAAGTTTTTTTAATGGCATTTGCCCATGGTAATGTAGGTAATTTTGCTAATGTTATGTATGAAGGACTTTAAAACCAAAAGTAACAAATATAAACTGACAATAAATCTCAGAACAATTATTGCGGGTCACACACATAATTGTACTGTGCGGCACTCAAACTCATAGCACTTCAGAACAGCAGTTGCCTCCTTGCAACTGCTTTAAGCCAATCATGCAGTCAATTGCAATAATGAATTGTAACATCTATAACAAATATATATACTTTTTCAAGTTAGTAAATTCAAAATTAGAATATCACAAAGTAATTATCAAAATAGTTATATACATATAATGATAACAGCCAAATCTGTACACTAGAATTTTTCTGAAAATAATAATTGAACTTTATTATGGTGAGGTGCTGGTCAGTATAAAAACATGTAATTTGAATATACTTAACACTATGGCATTTATAAACAGATTCTTAGTACAGCCTCAATTAGATTTTTTTATTTATTGTACTGAAAATGTATAAATATCCAAATCCCAAAAGAATATAAACACATTCATAATTACTAAAGCAAGAACTACAAATTATAGAATGAAAAGAAAATTATGGGGGCAAAACTATTTCAGAAACTACCAAGCAACCTATGCAACTGAAAGGGAGTGATATGAAACAAAATATAATCTCGTTACGTGAACTATGGTTTTTTGAGTAATAAATTCTTTAAACAGAAATAACACTTGCAACAAATGCACTTGTTCATTAAATATAGCGCTTATTATTATAGTACTGAAGGTAGTAAAGACAATTAGTCTTAATTGTTAGACTAATGCTAACACAAAACTAGTTAATATTGAGACCCTTATACATTTCTTTGCAAAAATAAAATTGTTAAACTGCATCTCAGTATTTCTTAGTATCTTGTCAGGAACATTTATTTTCAAATCAAGTGTAGTTAGTTATAAGGTAATGCCGACATCATTTCAGATATCAATGAAGTAGATAAATGTGATGTTTTAGGAGACATTCTATAGGTACATTATCTTGCAAATGTATTTTAGTACATATCAAAAACTCAAATGAACTGTTTTTTATTTGTAGCATTGATGCTAAGATCGTGCGGAGTTATTTATTATAGGAAAATATTATATAGAATATTTTATATAAAATAATTTAAAGAATTTTTTATAGAAAGATTAAACTATAAAAAATATTGAAATTTACCTTTGCTAGCAGCAAATTAGAAACAATAACAAATGAACACAAGTTTATCAACGGTTGCAAAATAAGCACTGAAGCAGTTCTAAAAATTTAAGTTCACGCAAATTTTATTTCTGGAAACGATCACGTTTTCCAGTTAGTAGGAAAATGTGAACTGGGTACTATTTAAGACGAAACAAAACAGTAGCTACCGAGAAGACGTACATTGTAAGTTCTTATAGGGATGTGGTCAGTTAAGATGATCCATGGATGATTCTCATTCTGAATTTAGTAATAAAATGTATACCTTTCAATAATTTAATGATACGAAAGGTAAAATGGGAATGTGGAATCATATTATTTACATATCATTTTTACGAACACATGACTTTCAGGAATTTTAAT
Source organism: Actias luna (assembly GCA_039707435.1). Lineage (NCBI taxonomy): Eukaryota > Metazoa > Arthropoda > Insecta > Lepidoptera > Saturniidae > Actias > Actias luna. The sequence continues at coordinate 15,786,096 of JAZHAC010000001.1, read as the reverse complement.
TAAATAGTCCAATCAATACTTTATGTTATTATAATAAAGCGTTTATAGCTAATTATTACACATAAATATATATATATATATATATATATAATAAGTTGTAAGAGGTAAAAGTTGATGTTACTGGTGTTTCACGAATGTTAAATTCCGTTATTCGTAACTACTAGTTGCATAAAGTCATATAAAGTCAATATAATATAATTAAGTTCATACTCCATAATAATTACTTATCGATATTTTTCGTAATGTAAATTATTGTTATACAACTCTATTATTCACGTTAGGTAACACGTGACACACTGAATAAGTTCGATTGATTCAACACATGTAGCAGGCTTTATCGATAATACCTATTTCTAACTATATATACAAATAACTATTTCTATGGGTTTATATTTACATATACTTATTTTTTGCTCTAAAGGGCGGTAACAATTTGGAAGTTCTGTATTTTTGTAACATTTTACTTGGGTACCAAATGATTAGATATATCTAGATAAATTTACTTTCTAACATATTTTTGTAATATATAAATTTTACTTAAGATTGCACAAATCTTGTATACAAATTTAAAGTTTACAATTACTCTAATTATCTCAAAAAAATATTTCTTATTTTGTCTTGTTAATATTATATCTTGTCTTGGTTTTTATAGATATCTATTTAATAAAAACTTTATTAATATTTAAGGTAACATATATATACCTTAATATTACATGTAAAAATGTGTAGATATGTACTCCGAAAACCACACGTTTATTTTTTATCAGTTGACACACTCGGACTTTATTAATGCGTTGCCGTATATGGAGGTTTGTTGTATAGTGATTATATATTATATACTAATCGATAATATATCAAGTAAGGATTATATTTTTAATACCAATTAATATAATTTTGAGTAAATTGTCACAAAACAATATTATTGATTATGCTGTGGTTAACTTGATGCCAAAGGTAGTGTATGTCATGTAAGAATCCTATAAAATAAGATAAATCCAAAACAAATGCGAGCATTTTCTAGAAATTTAATAAATAAAATATATTCTAAAGAAATTGGCTAGTCATTTTAGTGGATTTTGAAAAAATTTGATAAATAATTATTGGTAGTATTTGGAAGATTTATCTTTTACAAGTGGCAACTTTAACAATCGTCTGCCGCCTGGTAAACACGAGATTGCTTACATCTGCCGATTTCTTTTTTATCAACTAATATCCGTTTTCTTGTACTGGATAATATTTCCACGTAAACAAAGCATATTATTTATTTTATTTGTAATTTGTTAGTAGGCCTAAAAAAAATGTATTACATATAGTAAGAATTTAAATATATCGAATCATAATTCTTCGTGTCGTGATTTATCTCAAAAACAATTATTGTAGGTGATCAACCCCGGATCTACGATTTTTTGGAACCGGGGCAAAATTTGACAGTGGCGCCCCTTCTCCAATGTGTGTAATCAGACATAAGTACCAACATTTATATTTAGATCCACGTTACTCTATTGGGAAATTTTAAGTAGTATTTGATCAGATTTAATTGGGTTGTAAATATATCACAAGAAATCGAGACTGTATACAATCTCTAGAAATATATATGCTCGGATGTTATAGAAACTCATAGATTTTTTTTAACAAAGAAGCTACCATGTTTTTAGACCTTTATTTAAGCTTTAACTGTAGAAAAATATTCAATCTGCGCTACAATGGCATAATTGTCCTAAAGAAATGTTACCATTGTATAAAATGAAAAGATTTACTGTGTTATTCTATCGATCGCGACGCGGCGGTATGCAATCTAGTACCTTAGCTAGTACGACGCGTTGTGACGTTTAGACATCTATCGAACGTCATGTGTCTAATCGTGTGCACCGACTTATTAGTCGTAATGTGTATACGATAGGTTTTAATCAATGATTTGAAGGTTTACCATAGTGAGGATTGAAATGAAATACATAAATTTTATTATTTTTTATTTATTTGCGAATCTACAATTACATTTGTACATAGTTAATGTCAAACATTGTGAGATGAACATTTTGTCCTAACACTCATTAATTATTAGACGTTTATATTTATAAAAAAACATGTAATATTTGGTATTCTATACCAACTTTAAATCATATAAATTTATCATACCAAAATGGTTGAACAATATACATTTTTAATTACTAACAATTGTGTACTACTGACATAATTTGCTATTTTAACTTAAAAATACACTTTCAACATTGGAAATTTGTTTTTAATTTAATTAAATCAATAATATATAATGAAACACAATAATAAAGACAATCTTGCACTTGTAGACTTTATATAAAATTATATAGGTGGATAAATCCTACATAACATAGTATAATTTAAGTACAAAATAATATATATATATATATATATATATTATTTAAGGGTACTTGATGAGACATATTTTTTATGGATACTGTGTAAATTCGTAAAACACAGTTCAACATTTTTATTACAGCAAGCAATGAACCTCATATCTATTTACATCTACATCCGTATTTTATGGTAGATAACCCTTAATCTAATTACATATTTGACTATACCGAAAACAATAAAACATATCAAATTATTAATAATAAGTTAAATATAAGAGTATCTTTTTTCTAATTTGACTATGTTTGTAAGGTATTTAAATCACACATTGTTTAGCGTTCGCTAGTTAAATAAATAATATACAATTGTAATTTCTCTTTTAAAAAGTTTTAAATCTCACACCTGATCTGTGAAGGTTGACAGCTACTATTTATATAATAAAATGTTTTTTTAAAACAGTAAGAAGGCTTCAATTTTATACTTATTACTTTCATTATAATAAAAAATATAATGGTTAACAAAAGGAACCTCCTAAACAGTGAAACAACTAGGTATATCACAAATTATACATGTTATCTCAAACTTTCAAGTTTAAATATTTATTTATTATTCTAGTATAACATCATCAATTAATAAAGATATGTAGCGCTACCTTTTATACTTAATTTAAAAATGCCCGTGTTGATTATAGTGTCTATTCGGATCAAATTATATTTTTTAACATTATTTTTGTAAACAAAGTTATATGTAATGCTAATCATACTCTTGAATAGTTTTCCAGATAACTAAGTGGACTTGATACATTTTATGTGGAGCCTAAGAATGTAATTATGCAGGTTATTAATTATATTCAGCAATAACATAATTTTACATGTATGAAATTGTAGGTATCAGTAGTTCCGAGGGCACATAAAAATTCCATTCTTATCAAACTACATTCATTATGAAAATACTCACCATAATAGAAATGAGCTTAAAGTATATTTAAAAAAACGGCTGTCATTTTTGGATATTTAATTTTACTGGATATTTTACTAATGTCTACTAACATCAGGGTCATAAATATTTAAAAGAGCATAGTGTGTTTTAATCTATTTACGTTTTTACTTACATTAGATAATTTTTCATGAAAAACACACATTTTTTACATTGTTCCTTTTGTATAAATTATAAATTTAAGTATATAAATAATCGAAATGGAACCGAAATCTATTATTAAATATATTATTACTGAAAAAAAATACACTAAGTTGATATTGAAAAACCCTGTCCAATTTTAACTCATTTTACTAGACGACAGGTATTCTTTTTATACGCCTCATCAGAAATACATACAAATGTTATTTGCTTTTCATTCTGATAAAATTATTGCAGTATTCCTAATTTTTTTAATGATAGGCAGTGGCATATCACGGTAATCTTTTAAATTAATTTGCCATATCGAAAAAGTAAACGTATCATATTATTATCATAACATAAACACTCGCAGAAAGGTTGGAATGTTTAACTTTACAAATATAGTGTTTATATATGTACACAACGTTCTAAAATGTCTATTATTAAAATGGAATGAAATTAACTTTGGTCTCCATTTTGGTCATTCAGTTGTGCGACTTCGTTTCAAATTGATTAATCCTACGTTAATTTTATTAATATCAAAGATACAACTACATTATATAATATATCTAATGTACTTAAGTACCATTTAATACTAAATGAAAAATATTTTATTATTATCAAATAACAAATATTATATAAACTGACATTAATTAATTACTAATACGCAAAGCTCTACCTCATTCCGATAGCAAAAAAACATATATTTTATTGTCTTGTAACATAACAATATATTACTTCTAAATAATTGCAATAATGAAACTTTAAAAAGAATCTCATTAAAATAACTTTTATTAATCCATTGTTTAGATAAAAACTAATGTTTCTATCCAAATTTTGTTCATTAAACGCAATAACATGAAAGTAGGCCGCTTGTGGAAATATATAGATAAATATTCCACAACTACTCCAATCAACTGTTCTCTTATATCGAAACAAGTTTTGGCACTCCTCTATGAAGAAACATTCATGTACAGTTAAGATTAAGAACTGCAATTTTTTTTCTGCTTTGTTAATTATTTCTATTATTATATAATATTAATTTAATAAACACTTTAGGCCATAACGATGATATATCAATAATTTACGCAAAATTTCAAAATCACTGCATTTCACAACGAATATAAATAATACATAATACTTATATTCATATATTTGGCAATACAATAATACGCAAATGAACACAACCAAGGCAATATGTATGATGCTAAATTGGTACCTACTCTACAAAATTAATTACCAATATCTATTAAACGTTTATATTTTTCTTAACTTCGCCCAATCAATGATAAAACGCGTTAGTTCATCTTATATATAACATTTTTATTCCTTATTAATACACGGTTACAAATATTATTTACTATGTCAAGTCGTTACGATAATCAAATTACTAACAACTTGATAAATGGAAATGAAATAACTTTTACTCGTAATTACCTATTAACTATATAAAATACATAAATATTATTATCTTTTTTCTTAGTTATGTATCGAGATTGCACGTTATATAGTAACTCGTAATTTTTGTCTGAGTTTATAGGACGCCGTGATAACAATAAATATAATAAAAGTCAAAAAGGCGTTTTGGATAAGACCCTAGCCGTATAACCATTTCGTCTCGCTTCCGGACGAATATGTAAACATAATAGCATATGTAGAGGCTTCATAGGTATTATTAAAATAGGAAAATCCTGAAAGTATTAGATATTTAACTACATTAGTTCTTACGCGATGAAAGAAAATATATCAAATAGGATTTTTTTTGTCAGGATTGATTGATCGCATCTATTTGAAAATGTAGTACTTATGTTTACTTATAGTTATTTGTTTTAAAAATAACTTTTAGTGTGTTCAATGGCATGTTACGTACTGAATAGTGGATGTTACCTTTTTACTAATATACTTTGTACTAATTAAAAATAATTATTTACTAATACAACTTAGTTAAATTAGTAACAAATAACGAAAAACTGGGTTTATACTAAAAGATTAGTATTTTACACTTAATAGTTATTTACTTTTGACGTAAGATAATTATAAATTTTGGTATACAGGTAGATGGGACCCTGGAGACGGTGATAGGCACTTTTTCTCACGAAAGAATTGCAGGAAGTGGGAAAAGAGAGGTATAAACTTTTTATGAAACCTTTTTATTGCGTCATCCGATTTGTTTGACAAAATCAATATTAACGCGAGCTAAGCCACAAGTAAAGTCAACCAGATTAGTTAATCCTGAGAAATTAATACTTGCTGTATCTGGCATATTATTGAATTTTTAAAAACTAAGTCAGTGAATTGATACTTTCAGGATTTAAGTATTTTATTAATATTTACGTATACTTTAAAGTATCATTGAAATATCTGCCCAGATTCAGGGTGATCGGTGGTCATGGTCACTATGAATTACTGTGTCAAGCAGTAATGCACACTGTGTCCACGTTTTTGTGAATCATATACATAAAAATAAATAAATAGAACTAATCAATAGCCTCTTTACATAATATTTAAATTGGACAAAATTAAGATGACAATGTTTTAATGGAATAGGGGTAAACGAGCAAGCCGATCACCTAATGGTAGGTGTACACTGCTGCCCATAAACACCCACAACACTACAGCAATCGCAGATGCGTTGCCGGCCTTTGAGGTATGAATAAGTATTGCTAATTGATCATTATTTGTATAAGATATTTATTCTTATAAAACTACCAGTTTTGTTCTTTCATTTCGTTTATGGAGGGTAGAGGCAAGGAAAACCGTCTTATATGGGGAAGAAATTAACAAGGTATCGAGCTGTAAGCAGCAAATTACAATACCAAAACCCACCAAACAATCGCTAGCATCGTAAGAGAGAACGTGATTATTTCAATGTTCGGAAATTCATTTATTGCGAAAATGACTAGTTCGTTAAAGGTTATAATATTGTAAATGTTATAGTCGAATAATTTTAGAGAAATAAGCAGGTTTTCGAAAAAAATATGTAATTTTTACCCACTAGCTATAGTGGCGCCATATAATGTAACGCTTTTCAACTAACACTTTTGATGCATCGAAATAATTCTCAGTGCCTCTACCTTCCATAATCTTGTTTAAGTTTTAATAGCAGATTACCTGAGGGTAGTTGAGGCTAATTCTGCTGCGTAAAAGTCTTATATATTTTATGACATGTATATGACATGACAAGCCACTATTGACTACGATTTTACATAAAAATAATATATTCTCATGTAATTGAAACGTATTAATTCGGCGTTTCAATTTACAGATATTTTTAACATTCGCTTCTATCGATGTACCGTTAAGACCCCTTAAAACTCGATTTATAATTTTCAATACTTAAACGTATAAGAATACTTTATATTAATTTTCTTCGCTACGATGTTGGTCTAAGTCATTATTCAAATCTTCAGTAGTTTTATTTGAGTTTACACCTGGTTGAACGCTGATACGGACCTCACCATTGGCGCCCACCACGATTTTTACCTTTATTGAATAATAAATTAAAACTCTTATATTACATTTCACAATAATAATTATTAATAACAATCTATAAATTCCCTAATGTACGTAAAGTTTTTTTTTTAATTCTTTATTATTACTATGTAAGTAAAGTTCTTTTATCATGGTTTAATTACGCGACACATTTGATTATCACAACCAGTAGGGAATATATGGTTCTGAAGTTTGCCGTTAGGTGGCAGTATTAAATAAATATTTCAAGACACTGGCACTCCAGTGTTTTAGATGTTAAAGTAAAATCCTTCTACCCTCTATATCAAAAGATAATATTGGTTTCGTCACTTCCCATTACCACGAGAGATGCTGCTAGTATACTTTAGGCGTATCAAAGTCCGGTATCAGCCGATGTATATAGGATATAGAAAAACAGAGTTAGTAGCGATCTGTATTCAAATGGATAGCGACATGTAGTCAAATATTTGGTTCATGATGCCGTAAACCACCCCCGTGTGTTTCTATTGTAAAATAGAGAAAAATTAATTCCATTTTACAGTACTTTAGAATATTCATCATAATATTTTTTGTCATAGTTAAGGTTTAGCTTTATGACCATAATCTCACCTGATCTTAAGTGACGATACGGCCCAAGTTAGTAGACACGCTAAACCTGTGGAGTAACAGGCTCTTAAGTGCAACTGCCGGAACACTCCTATTGACATTTGGCGGTAGATTTTTAACTTGATTGTGGTAGCTAGCCAGACGGACATTACAATAAACCATATACAATAACCATGCTATGGCTTCTTCACGATGTTTTCCTTCTCCGAAAGCTCAAACACATAGTAGGTGGATTCGAACTTACGTTCTGACGCGGAGACCGTACACACAAACACTGAGCTATCATCGCTTCGAACATCCCTACTTAACAATATTCCACAAAATAAAGTATTAGTCCTCTACACCTTGTTCTTTCAATCGTGTCGGGTAATGATTTTATTAGTACGAGTTTATAAATTAAAAAGGAACTAAAAATAATACACAGAATACCTAGTCTCCCCGTCAGACGTTCATAGCGTAATAAACTGGATTTGGTGGGGGTGCCATTGGTGACGTGGCCGAGGGTGCGGACGAGCTAGAAGGTGCACCCTCTGGCGCCCCCCTTGCGGCCCGAGACGGAGACCCTGGAGCCGGCTGATACATTGGTGCAGCTACCTATATAATTACAAATTCCAATGCTTAGAACTCAAACAAATTAAGACCTAACATATATGAGAATCGACAGTTATAATCTAATAGCACTGAATTGTAAGAAAATTTATTTATCGATTGAAAATTCACCTATTTTACCTTTTCGGAATAGCAGATCATCTGTTTACCGCTGCCTGGTTGACTGGCTAGGACGGGTCTGTACCTTGCCGGTGCTGGGCAAAGCGTCTGGAAATGGGGAAATATAATTAGCTATATACCATAAACGATTGATTATTAGGTATATCTATGTATGAGAAAAAGTATTTTAGGATCACTAAAATACCTTACATATCGAGAGACCCCTACGGTCACAATGTCATAGGACGGAAAGACAGAAAACTTTATTTTCCTTTTGTCTGTTTATAATTTTGTATTGTGCCCGGTGTTTTACGCGTAACTGACTGCTAAAGAAATAACTTTAATTTTGGCTCTGAGAAGGCGCTTATGAACTCCAAAACTACCACCGATTCAGAAATAACTCAGTCATCGAGTAGAGCCGACAATAAACTTGAACTATTTATATTTTTTTAAGTACATTATTTTTTTTAATAATGCATTACAATGGTCACCAGCAATGCACAGAGAGCAGTGTTTATTCCGTACATCACCATCATTCACATATTTATCCACCCTATATTAATAGCCATATGACATTAAAACCCGCTTTACACGGTGCTTGAACTTCCTGACCGGCAAATCAATAATGTGCTTTGGGACTTTATTGTAAAACCTAACAATTACCAGTACTTATGAGAGTTCCATGTCTATAATGTTTACAATTCAATACAATATATTTGCAATCACTTCACAATTAATTTACTTTTACTTTTAAAAAATTGGTTAGATAGTAAATTTCTTTCAATTATTATTTTCTTATGATTCGTAATTAACAGAAAAATATATAAAATGACAAACTACAAACCAATTTCTGTTAAACACACTAGAACAATGAGAATATTTATAATTAAACTACACTAGCGATACTATTAAAAAATATATTCCAATGTGCAAACGTTATATGAATTTTGTATTCAACATAATATATTGCATAAAAGCAAAAAATAATTTTAGAAATCGCGAACGATAATAGTTTGTTTATAAATTAAAGGTATGTAAAATTTAAAATAGAATTGGACTTTTTTAATAGGATTGGCTTGCGTTTTTATAAGATTGTTAGTTATATATATATAATAGTTTTATTATTAGAATTGAAGCGATGATAGCTCGATGGTAGTCTGTACTATGCATTGTATTGCACTTGAGAGTCAGACTCTCCACAGGTTAAGCGAGTCTATTAACTTAGGCCGTATCATCACTCAAGATCAGGTGAGATTATGGCCAAAACGATAAACCTTAACTATAAAAAATACATTAGAAATCAACTAATTATTTTGTTCCACATTCTGGAATTCATAACATACAATGCAATTCTATACCTGTAATTGAATCGGGTGTGTGTAATGGGCTCGCTGAGGTTGTACTGGGGCCGGTTGTGAAGCACTAACTCCGCCACGGACTTGTTGCTGGTAGTATGTATGCACACGGTTATCTGAAGTAAAATTAGTTTTGAGTTCATTTCTAACTCATCAGAAATTGTTCCTACACAGGATAATAACTCACTAAAGATATATCTATATCTCTTTCTTATTCTATTTGGTAATTCGAACATAGCGTGATAGAATTACAGCCCCGTTAAAATCGATTACTCAAACATCTTTCCGACGTTGTTTTTTCTTAACATAATTAACAATTTATTGGTTCACTTATTTACACATATATTAACTTTTATTTTAATTTTATAAAAAGTAATACTTTATAAATAATAGAAAACATAAATGTACTGTTAATTACAAAATTAAAGCTGTGAACGTTATTAAGTAAATAAAATTGATGGGAAAATTAGAAAAATGTAAAAAAAAAGATTATTCATTAGAATGTGTTATACATAAGTAAGTGTTTTCTATTCATATAATTATTAACTACTTAAATAAGTAGTAAGTAGGATTCAGTAGTAGAAATTGTCGACTGCATACGTCAAAGACGTCAGATATAGAAGTATTTTAGACGCGTTCACTACTCACATTCATTCGGTGTCCATTGCGGTGTATATTCTTGATGTTGATAATGGTAATGCGTATTGTATGGTACGTATAACAACTGATGATGGTTTCGGATTGGAGGCGGTGACTCGGGTCTTCTGCAACGAGACGCCGATCTCACCGGCGAAGTTTGTTCTGAACTAGTCTGGGAACTATACAGTTCTTGGCTACTATCAGAGCATCTAAAAACGTAAATGTATAACGTCAAAACATATATTTCATGTATTAACAATACTTAAAATATTTGTAATATCTCTCCACCACAGAGACACGAGGGCCAGTCTACGGAGTCATCGCTTGATCGTATCGCCTATTTTGGCGCGAACAAAAAAGTTCGCTAATTTTTGTCTTCGCCGCACTGTTCAAATGTGAAATAGTCTCCCTGCAAACGTCCTCCTTCCTACGAAATAGGGCTCTTCAAAAAACCGTGAATAGGCATTTGATTCGATTGACATGACATCGACGATGACTAATGAAAATTGTATTATTAACGGTTTCTTTTTTTTTTTTGGACTATACGTCACTTACTATCAGATACTGAACAGTCATTTGGTCGAATTAATATAAAGTAATATGTCTCTATTAGTTTCGACTTACGACTAGATACTCTTCAAGTACTATTGTGTTTCAAACATGATTTCAATGTGAAAGTTGCGCAAGGTATACAAGGTTGCACAGAAAAAGAACGCTTTTGAGTTAAAGCTTTAATTCATTTTGTTCCTCATTCAATTTCCATACCGGGGGTCTTATATAAATTGATTCTTAAGAAGTAAATTTCAATAAATTCTAAAAAAGTATTAAAATCTTACCCAACATTTGCATAAAGGGAACAGTTTGGATACATATTCTCAATCTGTTGGCGACTGTGTGTGTACTGGACGTATGGAGCCATGTTATGTGCATGATTGTAGCATGTCTCGCTATGCTGTTGCGATGCAGGAGTGCCACTGCACTGCCTCGTTGTCATATAATCTGATGATTTTGACCTGGTGACACCGAATTGTTTATTACAAAATATGAATAGGACAATTCTCGAGGCAACGTTTGCACACCTCGCACAATGCCGAAAATCAAATATACAGAGTTATTGGTAATTCGACGTATTCCTGTTAGTAGATGATAGGGGTGATTATTTGTGATAATTTGAACCCACATATGCATCATGCAAAAGTAAACCATTTTTGTGTTTACATGCTTGATTTGTTTTTCCTTTCAATTTAGCATTTTTCAAAATAAGTCAACAGTTCAACATCAAAAATTCATTTAAAAATACGTATCAATTTAAATCATTTTTTTTTTGTGATTTTTACAAAAAATTAAAAGCTGTTTTTTTATCAATATTAACACATCAATTATCGGTCCAAATTTAAAAAAGCAAGGTGAATAAGTTTGATGAAATTTTTTCCATTAACATGCCTTAAGACAAAAAAAAAACGTTACGTAACTTGACTTGCAGATTATTATTATGCATTATGCAGATAATCATAGAAACTGAAAAACATGATCACAAAGGAAACATGCGCAAAATTCGTAGTCGAACTAAACTTAAATTCGTTCTTTAAAATTTGCATAAAACTAGTTAAAAACAGTACCCAATATAAATAAAACAAAAAACAAAATTTATATTGAGTAACAGTTTAGTAGCAATAATAATTAACTATTGAAACGATGATAGCTCAGTGGTATAGTGTAGGAACGCCGCGTCATGGGACGTGAGTTCGAATCCAACCATCTACAATGAGCTTGTGCTTTCGGTGAAGACAACATCGTGAGGAAACCATAGCATATTAGTAGGGTTTCTTCTAATGCCCGCCTGGCTAGCTACCACCTTCAAGTTGAAAAATCTGCCGCTAAATACCATTAAGTGTGTTCCGGCAGTTGCACTTGAGAGCCAGTCCCTCCTATAAAGGCTGGCAACGCACCTACGATTCCTCTGGTGTGGTGTGGGTATCCATGGGCAGCGGTGCTCACTTACCATCAGTTGATACGATGGTCATTTGCCCCTTATTTCATAAAAATAATAATAATAAGTAACAATTAAGATACTTTATAATGTAGCCTAATTAATGTTCTTGCTCGAAGTGACTTTCTCTATTGCGTACGCAAAGTTTCTTCTTTTTTTCGGAGTTGTGACTTAACTACCGAAATAGTCAAATTATTCCACATCGCATTTGTTGCGCTTAAAACTCTTGTTTTGAATTTTTCCGCGAATGAAACAGGCGAGACATCGTAAACTAGGGATTCCATGTGACCCTGGACATAGAAATCATCTGGCGTTAAGTACGGACTTATCGTAGGCCACGAAATGAGTCCTCCTAGTTCTATCCAACGATTAGGAAAATGGCTATTGAGTTATCACCTAATATTGACACCAAAATATGCAGGACTTCCGTCTTGTTGGTATATCATGTTTTGTCTTGTAGCTAAAAGCATGTCTTCGAGGAGATCAAACATTTCAATTGTCAAAAAAATTTCGTATGCTGCAGCATTTAGATTGCTTGGTAAGAAATGTGGTCCGAGTAAATTGTCGTTAACTAATTCCATCCACACATTGACCGAAAAACTGCGTTGCGACACTTTTGGAGTCCAAATAAGGAGAGGTATTTGGATTTTTGTGCACTTGCACACTCCAATTATGTCCGCCTGCTTCTTTCATGATCATTTTTTTTCAGTTCCTTTGAAGTACTTTCCTAGTTGTTATGCATTGTTGGAGAGCTAAAAAATCAATTTTGTTTTTAAAATAATCTGTAAGCCAAGTTTGATAACGTCTATTTTTTTTGTTTTAATGCATTTTAGTGAAAAAAATATTGAAATAATATCGTATTTCGTCTCGCCTTTTTAAATTTTGACCGACAATTGTTTTTTTTTAATATTGATAAATGACCAGTGTTTTAACGCATTTTATAAATCAGAAGAAAAAATGAAATTTCACCTGATACGTTTTTGAAATAAATATTTAATGTTGTATTTTTGACTTATTTTGAAAAAAAGCTAAACAACATATTATCTGAAAAATGCTTCACTTTTGTATATGAGGGATAAAATTATTGCAAATAGTCACCCCTATTATCTCTTAACGGAAATATGTCGAATTATCAATAACCTGTATAATTTCTAAAAACAGAATGCCTTCGCTTAGTTAATGTTACTTTACAGATAAGCTGGTTTATAGAACCAAAATCTGTTCATGCGTTCATAACCAGATAACCTGAGAGGCGTATTAGATAATTCGAGGATGGGCGTGCCCTGCCCCACTCCTCCATAACAGTCGAATTATTCACAATCAGGCTGAATCGAATTCAATCATTGAGAACCTTATCACAGTGAACTGCTATGTCTCAGTGCGTGCGTTCAACATAATATATTATACATAGTGTCAATGGAAATACGGCGGCGCAGATTCAAACATTTTGTCAGACTTTGTCATATAACAATAATCAATATACTGAAAAAACCTTTTAGTTTTGAGAGGAAACATTACGTTTTACCAGAAAATAATTCAATTCTTATTCCCTAGTATTTTGTTATAGTATAAGTGAACCAAGATACTATTGTCTTCAAAAATATTTTTTTTGAAGAAATAACGTAATATATATAAACTGGAAATGAAACTGAAATAATAGAGATAATAATTATATCGTTTTAGCTAACAACACAAACCCTGTGAAGCTATAACTAATATGAATTACGAGAAAAACCAAATAAAATAATCTATCTGAACTACAGTAAACCGACCAAGTATATTATTTTGTGTTTATAGGTTGTATTATAGGTCTAATTATTTTTAACAAAATGATTTAGGTTACTCTGCAAAAATGTAATAGTAACCACATTAATATTAGTAGCTTGATAAGTATTTAATGATAAAGATTAATGGAAGTTTAACTTACCAGTTACAATTCGAACTGGCCCGACTCTGCGGTCTGGAATTTAGGTTCGCTTCGGAGTAATAAGGCCAAGAATAGTTGGCGTTCGTACGTTGACACGAATGAACGGGCATGTTCTGAGCGGATGTAGTGCTCGGTGACGGTTGTAATTCGTTTTGCATCTGTTGAAGAATGTCATCTGAAGCTCCTAACTTTTGCTTAATACTTATACCACGGACTGCTGGCCGGCGATGGAAACCTAAAAAGTACATTGAGAATTAACCATTTTTCAAGTATACTTCTCTCGCTATTCATTATTAATTGAATATATATTTTAAGAAATTGTTCTAAAAAGTGAAGTAACTTTCCCGCAAATGTTAACTGAATTAATATTATACGAAGATCATGAAGTACCTTCGTGAATTTGTTAAAATTATCGAAGTTTGATTTTATTTCAAAACACATTAAACATATACTTTAATACATTACAAAATCATCAACACAAAAAAGTGGTTAAAAATTTAATAGATTAAATAAAAATAAAAAAAAAATCCATACAGTTTTAACTTGGACTTGTACGATATTTTTTTGCATTAAAATTAGAGTTCGCAAAAAAAAAACAAAGTAAAAAACGCAAATTTCTTTATTATTTGCATATTCACTGTCAGTATACGTTTGACAACATGCTGGAAAAGAATGACATTAATTTTGCATATCGAATTGGCCATTTCATGGTGTCAGAGTTTCGAAACAATTGGGACCACGTGTCGCCTCGCTTCATCAATATGTAGCATATTTAATCTTATTATTTTAATATGCAAAGGCGAAAAGTAACTAGAGACATTTTTTTATAGGTTATTTTTATAAGTTTTACAGGCGTTATGGCCACGATCTCACCTAATGTTAATGAATGTCATAACTTAAGTGATGATGTGGTCCAGGATGGTGGACATGCTAAGCCTAGTGGAGGAAATGGCACTCAAGTGCAATTGCCGGAACACATCTACATTTCATTATCACATTTGGCCGCCGATTATCAACTTGAGAGTAGTAGCTAGTCATGCGGACTCTAGGAAAAGCCCTACCATCATGCTATGGTTTCAGCACGATTTTTTCTCTCA
The DNA here is from genome assembly GCA_039707435.1 of Actias luna. NCBI lineage: Eukaryota > Metazoa > Arthropoda > Insecta > Lepidoptera > Saturniidae > Actias > Actias luna. The sequence continues at coordinate 15,770,856 of JAZHAC010000001.1, read as the reverse complement.
CCGAAAGCTCAAGCTCATTGCAGGTCGATTCGAACTTAGTTCCCCTGACGCAGCATCCGCACACACCACTAACTGATCTATCATCGGTTACGAAACTTTCTAGACTTCTCCATTTTTATATGTAAATAAATAATTAAGTTGCTTGAGAAATTATAACAGCAAAAAATACAAGATTTTTTTACTTATTTTAATTTGAAAGTCGTATTCAGTAGAAAAAAAAGATTGTCACACCATAATCATCGTGTTCATCATCACTACTGACTGTCTGCGACTCTTGACCGTAACGTTGTCGCAGTCTCTCAGTTCTGGGTGCTGTAGCACGAGCGAATGCTGCCAATCCATCATCACCATCGTTTGCACCTGGATAATATTGGACATACAACTTTTTGTGTAAGAGCATATTCTGTTATACTTTCTTTTGGTGTATATATTAATCTTGTCTATTTTAATTCTCTTTATATTCAATATAAAATAATTGATTTATTTAAAGGCGTGATGCCTGAGTAATGTTTTCTTTAGATCTCTTAGCAGGCTTCTCTTTACTAAGGGAAGCTCGACTCGTGAAATACCTCCATACTACAATAAATCACAGTCAAATAACCTTGTAATGCTTTTTTGCGGAGAGTAAAGCTTGCAGAGCTCATTTGGCAAGGGAACTTAAAAGTCATACTACTAACATTATGTGTTTATGTGTGTCTATTCATAGGATACCAATAACCATTTACTATCAGGTATGTCGTGTACAACTTTGCGATCTTAGTTTTGTCACGAGAAATACTATACCGATAATCTTACAATTATATTAATAAGTAGTCCATTTATTACATTGGTTAAAATTAGTGTAATAATTCATATAAAATTTTCGTGAGCAAGCGTAAAAAGCACTAACGTTTTTTTTTTTTTTAATTTAGAGAATATACATTATTAAATGTATACTTGGGTACATCCACACATTTACCGCTAGATATCTAAAAGAATGCTCTTAATTGACTTGAAAAACAGAATCGGAAACAAATACTCATATTTAGTCATTAGTATTCACGCTTAGATATTTACGATGATAAAATAAAAACACACGAAGATATCAAATATATTTAATCATTTAAGAGATATATATATATATATATATATATATATATATAGATATATATATATATATATATATTATTAAATGAAAAGATAAACCGATCTACATGTCACCCAAGTGGAGACCGGAGTTCTAAAAAATCACCCCACGAAAATTATGGACGCTTTCTTATATATTAAATGAATTAAGCCGAACAGTTTAAGGCAAAATTGTTGATTATAAATGACGGTATTTTACGAAAGCATACATTTTTAAATTGTTAATCTTAAATACATTCAATTTTATACAGGGGTCACAGGAAGTTACGATTCAATTGTAAATTGATTACTTTTACCTGGGGTTCCGGCGACAACGTCTGGAGCAGGAGATTCATTGTGTTCTTGAATATCGAGGGTAGTCACTGATGATGCAGATGTTCTGTCTCCCGGAGGTAAATAGTAAAAACCCTCGTGATGGGCCACACTGCCAACGCAGGCAGTCAGTGGCGCTAGAGTAGACAAAAATTGTCTACGTGGTTCTGGCCGAGGCTAAACACAGACTTCTATTAGCATGTGCCTAATTTATACATTATAATTTGTATTCTGTCTACAATGGTTTACAATATTTTGAGGTTTCTATCGTAGCTTGGTGAAACGAATGTATTGAAAAATAAATGAGTTAATTTCGATTTCATTTTAAGTTAAGACATAGTTTAACCTAAGGCAGGATCACGCATACACCACCGTTGGAGCTGGAGGCTCCATTCCTTGCCGCCATTTATAGGTACAAGGCGGCAAGGAAAGAGACTTGGGAGCCTCCTGCTCCCGCGGAGCTGAATATAATGAGTAGGACCCGCACCGAATTGGTGCGGTGCTAGGCGGAGGACTTGACGGACGAGCGTTATGATGTCCTTGTACTGGACAGTTGTCTCATAGAAGGAGACCGTGGAGAGGGCCCGTGAGGCTGACTCCAGAGGGCACCCTCACAGACACAAACACCCAGGTGGCAGGAGTGACCGATACGCTCGTGTCCTTTCGCCACCCTAAGTTGTACTGAGAGGGCTGGGTCACAGGACCCGCCTCTCATTGCACCAGTCCGGCCGTGTAAGAGGGCAGCTCGCCAGGCTGCCCGGATGGAGTCCGGCTTACTTAGGGCCGGGTCGGTCGTCGAGGCGACGCGGTGATTGCACGCACGACCCCGCGTTGCCCCAGGAAGGCGACAGACGGCCGTGGGGTTTTAGTGGGTATTTCCGGTGACTAGCGCCGGGTGACTCCCACATAACCTTCCCAGTCCCCCCGGGAGGGTGTGCGTTAATGCATTTCCCAACGAAAAAAAAAAACATAGATCATATTTGTGATAATTGCACATCATAACGGTAAAAATATTTCGTTTAAAAGCTACTTTAAGTTTTTTCATTTCATTAAATATAATTATTACGTCTAACTTTGCGTTTTATATCGTTAAAAGGTTGTTGCTATTCACTTTGGCCGAGCACCTTATTCACTTCACCATAGTCACACCTTGCACTAAGGTTGGGCAAAGTCCAACCTTTTGATTTTTATTGTTGTTGCCAGTTGCTTTGGTTTACAGTTAAATTATTGTAAAATATTTAAATTTAATCAATAAAGATAAATTTCACATATAGTTTTTGTTTCTATCTTTTATACCTTTCCCGATTAAGCCTCAAACACTTTAGGGTATTGACTTTGCCCGGACTTCCCCTAAATGCTAGAGCTTTATGATTCAGTACTAACCCATAATTATTATGTTTCATTTACTCAATTATTATGGTTTCATAATCATTAATTATATGTATTTCGCGGTGAACGGAAGTAATTATGTAATGTAAAACTTAAACCTAAAATGACCCCGAACCTGAGTAGCTCGATTACACGCACGATAGATGTTTTTAATTTCGGAGCGGTATGCATTAACTTTATTCCATTGGGTGAATTTCAATTTTCTGATATTTAAGCTTTATAAACCGGATTTGAATCATGTAAATAATGTTAAAACAAATAAATATATAGGCGTAAATGAATATAAAAAAGGTAAGTATTTAGTCTTTGCCAGGATATTGGTATTTCATTTCTCGAATTTTGTTTTATCTCATTGACTTATTTTCTTTGGCCCTATGTTATGTATTTGTCTACACATATTTTGCGTGATATGTTTTGTCATTGTACACAAGAGTAGTGAAGTATAAATAAGGGGCTGTTCATAAAATGCATCACGCAATTTTTTACATTTTTAAACCCAATCCCTTCCCTACGTCACGTTATGTCATATTTTCTGCGCCCCCCATCAATATTACGTCAAAAGTTACTCCCCCCCGTACATGATGTATCGCAATTGAAGCTGTACACAAATGTCAATATTTTTATATATTTATTGCTTGCAATAATAAAACTTGAATAATAATATGTAATGTTTATATAATTATTGTATGACCTGCAAACATCACGTTTTCGTACTCCCCTGCCCCCTCATAAGTGCGAACGTTTTTTTATGAACGGCCCCTAAAAACTAGAAATAGGCATTTTAGTATCCCATAAAGCTACCTGGATAGTTTGACTCAGGAGCCAGGATTTCGTTAAAGTTAAGTTTGTCGGTTACATTTCGTACTCAATATTGGCAAAATTGCCTACACATGTAAAAGCTGTTTAATATAAAATTACTTTATGCGATTCTTGGTGTGCATCGCCCAGGTCTGGGGGATGTTGTCGCGCAGGCACAGGTGCTGATATAGTCGACGACGAGGAACTGGATGACGCACTTCCGAATGCCTTCTCACTATTCTTGTCAATGCTGTTGAACGATTTGTCACTAGACTTATCACTGCTACTAGACATTTTATCTGAATTAGCTCCAACTGGCGAAGTGTGTTGATCGTCAGGTTCATCTTCCACGTCACATGTGAGCAGACGGATTCTTTCAGCCAACGAAGTTGTTTCTTGCTGTTTAAAAATGGGTTTTTTAAGTTCTAATTAGTAAAACTCTACTTGGATCAATAATTAAATTGATATAAAATATGTGGGTCACACAACATAAATTATTATTGATATATAATTACATATAAGTTTTAATATGGTTTATATTTAAACGGATGTAAATGATTAGCATGTAATTACAATATATACGTCAACAGATTTCCGTGAAAGGTAATTTATTAACAATTCAAAGAAAATGTTCGAGTAGATTTTTAAATATTTTTAATAATACCGTTACTTAAGTAAATTGATTTTTATTGTTTAAAAATTAATTATAATAAGGAAAAAAATAATAGATCCTTAATGCTACCTCAAAAAACCATGTTTTTACAAGGTATTCACGAAGTTAATTTCTTTAAAAGTAAAAAAATATTAAAGGCTCGTGCTTTGTTGATTTATTAAATACCCTACTGTAGCTAGAATTTCAACAGAAATCTGTTTCTTGAAGAATATAATTAAACTTTAGTTGTTATATCAAATATTGAATATCTTTAACTAAACAAAAATATTTAATGAACACTAACCACAGTGTAAATTTAAAAATAATTTAAAAGTGGCATATACCATTGAGACATCATAAAAAAATTTGGACTGCTATAACTAAACGTACTTATAAATAATTATGCTTAACATTAATTAAACTTTATAAATCATGTTTTTAATATATATGATATAGTGTATATAACCTTTGGTTGTTGTTTTTTCCGGGCTTCACTGCGTAATAGCGAACAACGCAAGGCGTTTCGTTCAGCGACGCGTCGCACCGCAACCTCCTCCGCCTTAGGCTTTACTCCGGCATCCCATGCTCTATTAATAAGAAAAACAAACATACGTCTAAGTTTTTTGTTTTCTTTTTACCACATATTAAATTCTAACCGTCACAAATTACTACCAAAATTATCATAAAAGATACTATAATTAAACATATGTTTGGAAAATCCAAAAGTGCACGACTTTTAATAAAAATACACAAGCCGTCCCATTTATTTTATTCGTTATTGATTATTTTATTATTTATTATTCCATAATTGTTAAGCAAGCATGATTGCCACAAAAACTCCGTAGATAGTTTAACCTAGAGTCTCTATCATATTGAAGGGCAAACCTCTTTATTGTGAAATCACGTTAGATTCGGCTGTATGGTTGCGGTATATTTGCCTTTTCCTTAAAAATAATAAAAACGTACAATTCGAAGAAGTTCTGAATGTTAAATGTAATAAATACAAAAATTAGGCGTGAAAAAACCATTTTGTTATTACACGACGAGTACTAGGCTATTGATATGAAATAGGTAACTGATTGATTTTATTCTAAAGAAATTAAACATCTCGATACGTAAATTTTTAAGGAGTTTTCGTGACCACCTTGTATAAAAAAATCAGCATATTCACATATAATTTTTTGAAATAATGTTTTTCAGGGTAGGTAGCAAAAGAAACTATATATTTTCGAAATATGCGATAAATTATTAGAAGTATTTTTTTGAAATAAATCTGCTCACATTATCGTCTAAATGAAAATTGGTTGTGGGAGAGGCAGTTTAAGACAAAAAAATGCTTTATCTTGAGTAAAGCACTACCTCACCCGCTTCGCGTTATGAGGCGAAAGTTAATTACTTGATGGTTTGGTTATTATTTATTGAATAAAATAATTATTTTAATATTTTCGTCGGTTATTATTATTTCCCTTTTTATTTATTTGTCTTGGCTTGTAATTATTTAAGTAATGTCGCCAATGTCCGGAGTGAAAATATGCGTTATATACTGTAACGTAACGTACTGTAAGTTACTGTAGAAGTCTTTTAATTAAATATTGACTGAAATCAAATATTGAATCTTTAGAGGTGATTTTTATATTTTTTTATACTTAATATTTAGCGTTATGGCCATAATTTCACCTGATCTTAAGTGACGATACAACCCAATTTGGCAGACACGCGAAATTACGGAGGAACTGATCCTCAAGTTTAGCTGCCTGAACACACTTATTGGAATTTGGCGGCAGATTTTCTATCTTCAGGGTGACTGCTAGCCAGGTGGGCTTTAGAAAAAGCCCTTTCAACATGATCTCCACCTATTATTATAAAATTGATCTTGCTACTAAATTATTTACGGCGTAGTCGCGTAAGCAAATTAGCCCGGAGTAATTAGATAGAATCTTTAGTAATGGGCATGTTCGTTGCATTAATAAAAGTAATATAAGGAAGAAACTGGTAGCTTAGAATACATTAGAATTTACTATTTATATTATAAATATAAATAAAAAAAGCTATACTAATAAATATGTTTATCTATTTTAGACCAAATAAAAGCGAATATGACAAACTAGTCTTTGTTTTGTTATTTAACGTTTCATTGGCGGTCATATAAATGAAGTATCTCGAGGAAAGTATTTTTTCCATAAAGAAAAAAGGTTATCAGTTTTACTATTATCATAGTCAACACCTTTTAAAAATTGCAGGTAAATTCATCTCTAGTACACAACTAACGCATACTTGTTCGATAAAATATCTGAAACTTAAAATCTAATTAATCTAGGTTTATAAAACATGGTATAAAAAGAGATGGAAATTAACACTTCAAAGTCCGCATTTCATTTAAAAACAATCATGAAGCATTTGATTATTAAACAAGTAGTTAGTGCGTCTGACTTCGTTCGCGTTTTTTGCTGTCAACTGCGAGTGATCGTGAAATCTGTTCTTAGTAGGTGTCTATTTCGTGGAATGAATGTTCATATCAGATTAATACATTGTACAATAGATAGGTATATATGGGATTGATCCATTTGGCTTTTCTAGAAATAGATATAAAGCTTTATATGTCACTTACAAGGTTTTCTTTGAGGATCAATAAATAATTTAAATATTGCAAACGGCTCCTTCTATCATCATCATAAAATGTAAAACGCCAGACTAGTTTATATTTGTTATTTTAAGGGACAACACCTGTCCTAAGGATCCATGTTAAACTTATAGAAGACTTTACAATGAAACAGATACACACGGATAGACAGTACACTCAGATCAAGAAAGTAGTACTTAACTGTCCTTTGTAGACGCCATCTCTCTTGCAATCGCTGAACAAAAGAGTGGATCGTGAATTTGTACACTAAAAGACTACATATGTACATATCTCTCTACACTGCGCTCTCTTCCGTCAATGGTCTGATGGAGTTCTAACATATATTTCTTAACAGCATTCAACAAACTTTATATAAAAACCCAGATAGGTAAGCTATTAGCTATAGAGATTTTCAATCATTTTCTATTTTTATATGTATCTACCTAACGTTAGGTTAAGTATTTATCTTCGACCCAAGCTAAAGAGTAATACTAAATCCTTAGTAATATTATAAACGCGAAAGTGGATTTTTTTGTTAATTATGATTACACACCTAAATCGCTGAATAGATTGTGATGAATTTTATTATAGAAATAGATAGGACCTTGGGGACGGTGATAGGCTACTTTTTCTCGCTTTTCGGAAGTGGTTTAAAGCGAGGAATAAACTTTTTGTTTCGTCATTTAATTAACAATATCAATATTAACGTGAGCGAAACCATGACTAAAAGTAATTTTAAGTGCCACGCAAACGAAACCGTGGCCCCAGCTAGTTTACATATAAAATCATAACTATAGAAGAATTATTACGGTAGTAAATTGTATTAATAACCAACATACGGCCCTTTGGAAAGTTATAAAACGATATTTACTTGAATAAATAACAAGCGGCCCGCATTCAATCTGTATTAATATTATAAATAGGAAAACTTTGTTTGTTTGTATGTTTGTTTCATAGCGCTAATTTTAGGAACTACTAGAGGGTTTCTAAAATTTTTATATTTGATAGAACAATTATTGAGGAAGGCTCTACGCTATATAGCATTACCCCACCACCAATAAGAATCGGGAAAAATTAATAAAAAGTTTTGAAAATGAAAAGTGCACGTCACATACCATTCATTTAATAAAAAAAAACAATCCGTACCGTTCAGTTATTTTATTAATTCTTTTGTAAATTTATAAATAAGCGCTAAATTGACATGAAATAGGTAACTGGCTGATTTCATTCTAATAACGAAACCTGACTAGGTACGTCAATTTTTTCGGGAGTTATCGTGACCACCTCGTATAAAAAATCCAGACGTCCAAGTACTATTCTTTTAAACAGTTCTTTTTTTAAAGGTAGCAAAGTACAATTGTTTTTTTTTGTACGTATTATGATATAAATTATTTGAAATGTTTTCTTGAAATACATCTACTCATATTATCGAATAAATGCAAATTGGTTGTTGTACAGGTTGTTTAAGTGCAAAAAATTGCTTGATCTTATCGTATTGAGAGTAGAGCACTACCTCACCCGCTTTGCGGTATGAGGAGTATAATTATTTTTAGTTTTACGCGAACGAAGTCGCGGTTACACCTAGTTAGTTATAAACGAAACAAATACATGAAACATGATTTTTCCCGAAAAACCTGCGAAGTAAAGTAATACTAAACTACTCTTTTGTATTAATACTTTCATATTTATCCTTTTAGAAAATATGAAATCTAAAACTCGTAGAAAAAGAAACCTTGAGATAAAAATGCGGACGAACTACGCTTTTATTTTACATTTTCCCCTAAAATTCAGTGGCAAGAAGTACATTTTATTTACTAAAACGAAAACAACTACAAAAAGAAAATACGATCTCTGTACGGAATAGTTTTACAACGTTTAAATTAATATTTAACCGTTTACATTTGCCCCGCTCTCCTATAAATACTTTTAAAGCTATCAATTTTGATATTTAAACCGTAAATAACTGAGAGTTGTTATTTAACTGTATTGGTATTTTAATATAACGTTTCAAGTTATTTCAAGTGTAATTGTAGTTATAGTATTATCGCACTTTATAACTTATATTATTTTAAAGGAAACAGTAAATGAATTAAAGCGTTCCCGAAATATTTATTAAGAACATTTATTAAGTACCATTGAGATTTTAGGTAAGATTTTTGATTCTTTATATTTAACTTTACATACTTTGATAAAAGGTACATAGGTGGTAGAATATGACAAAGAGATTAGTCTTTGTATATTTAGTAACCAAGTGGTGAAGTAAGTATTTTTATTCGAGTATCAGCTTACATAAAATAATTAGAATGGCACTTTCTTTTAATTAATGACGTTTCAAGATCGGATAGTGCAGATTTAATTGCGGTGAGGTTAGCAGGCTTATCTTTTACTTACTACCTGATACAATGCCGTCACATTACCGTTCTGATAAAGAAAGTCATTAACATATATTCTTCGTGTTTGGAAGCGCAACTCTTGTAAACCACGATTTCGATGTATATTTCAAATTATTATAGGCCTGAAGTCGAGGTAGTTCATTCTAAGTACATTGAAGGATTATGGTTAATGTGGTTAAACTTCAAATACCACAGTTATCCAGTGACGTAATATCGAATAACAATACAATTTTAAAAGCGATTCATCGGTAACCAGCCAGTAAGATTCATATATATAGTCTAGTCGTAGAATAAATTCGTTGTATTTATTCATGTAGTGTACCAAAATCTGCGACTTTAAAAGTAAAAAGATGACGGAATTACATGAGGTAACATTTATATAAAAAAGGTCTTACAGATAGAAACAGAAACACCGTGTTCGGTGTCTGTGTCTACGTTCATTGCACATCCTATTAGGTTGATCTTTATACAATTTATAGTGGCACTAGCATGAAAATCTCCTTCTTCATTGTCGTCATATTTAACTTAAATATCTAACACCTTTAATAATAATAATGCATATATAAGTCCACAATAATAATATGTCTTCAAAGTCAGTATGGTTTAGATATTGTCACATACCCACCGTTTAATGATCAATATAAATGCTGATTAACTAATTAAAATAAAATCACTCTTTATACTACTTTGATATATTAATACTGTAGAATACTGTAGCCACCTCTGGGATTGATCAGCTAAATACCAGCTGGCTTTATTGGACTGAATCGAGCGTCACGCCAATATGCTCACTTTTGAGCATCGCCGGAAGGTGGCTTGCCTCTCAGTGTTTTATAGGATTTACTTTGAAGAATGTACGCAGGAGCTACATGGCCTAATTCCACCATCTCCATTTTACCACAGGACGACCAGACGTCGCGAGGATCTCCGCCCGCACGTAGTAGATATTCCTTCAATTAGCATGAAACGTTTTGCAACTTCCTTTATAATGCGTACAGCAAATGAGTGGAATTTACTACCAGCGTCTGTGTTTCCTTCATCTTACAATCTGGGAATCTTTAAGCAATGAGTGAATCGGTACTTGCTAAGTAAGTGCGCTCTATCGTCGGGCTCATCGTCGCTTACCATCAGGTGAGATTGAGGTTACCTATAACCAATTATAAAATAATAATAATATGCTAAGAATAATTGGAAACATTGCAAATAAAATGATATTTCCAGTAAAACCATGAAGTACTTTGTTTTCAAAATATATTCCTGTCAGGTGCGTTGGACGATTTTTAAACGAGGAAAAATTTCAAGTTTCCGTCACATATATACTTACATTTAGTGATATAACACAAAGAAAATAGTGTTATAAATTATACCTATTGACATTCACGTAAACAGAAAACATTATTTCTATATAATAGAAATCGACATAAAATATCAATTTTTATTTATATTTTGTACTGAGTTTGCACAGCTCATCTTCCTGTATTTTGTTGAATATAAATCATTTAAAAATATTATCATTGTTCCTCAGTGTACCGATAGATGTGAAACAAAGACTTATCCTAATGATGTACAAATAAATAAATTTCAATTTATGTTACTATCAACAATTATTACGAGAATTCTAAAAATATATTTTTATTTCAAAGTTTTTAGTTTTCTGTAAAAAAAGGGAAAAGGTGTTTACGTGAAGTATCGTACCATTGTTTCAGGGTCGTTGTGTATTTTATTGCTATCGTTGTTTTGGTATTGTATTAATAAAAGTAACATATAAAATTATGCAATATATATTAAAACATTACCTTAAAGTTTCCGAAGTAACTAATTGTGCTTCAATAGCAGGCGGTGGTGGACGACCGCTGTTGAACAATTGCTGCACCGCGGAATTTTGCTTCGGTGGGTGAATAGTTAGAATAAGTGGAGTTTCCAATCTGATGAAAAAATATATTTTATAAATTATCGTTTCTGAACTTTAATACGTCGAATTCAAAAAAATAATTGACATCGCTAATGGATTTAAATTCTGAAATTGATATTATAAAACAAATCAGTGTTCACAAATCTGTGAAAAAGTACACGCCTCATAACGTAAATTCATTTTTAATAAAATTATATTGATTTACACGGGAATTTTCAATAGGCTCAGAATGATCATGAAGCGATTGAATACAAATGGACTCAAAAAGTGAAGTTTTTTGGTCGTTACTGTGACTATAACATACATCATCCGTACATACAGACAACCCGATATCCACCGAAATATTTTTCAAAACGGTTTTTTATTCTATCTAGAGAAAATATTGTTTTTAAAGTATCTACTATCATATAAAAGTATTCTTGTTGATATTTGTCAACTTATTTAATATTCAAAATGCAAAAAAGATCATGTAAAAGCAATTTAAGCCGAGATAATTGCTTGACTTTAAGAGAGTGAGAGTAAAGCATTATTCAAACGCTTCGCGGTATGAGACGTGCAATATTGAGCCCTTTCAGGAAAAACATCGTAAGCGACAATTGCATTTTTAACGGGACATATATTTTTCATTCATGTAAAAAGTATTTATAATATCTTTATAACAATAAATTACTTTTTGTTCACAATTAACCACTGATCTATTATAGTTCGGAAGCGATGATAGCTCAGTGATAGTGTGTACTCCGCGTTAAGGGACGTGAGTTCGAATCAACCTACAATGAGTTTGAGCTTTCGACGAAGGAAATCATCGTGAGGAAACTATAGCATGGTGGTTGGGCTTTTTCTAAAGGCCACCTGGCTAGCAACCACCCTCAAATTCAAAATCCACCGCCAAATACCTATAGGCAGTTGCATTTGAGAGTCAATCCCTCCAGAGTTTTAGCGTGTCTGCCAACTTGCGACGTATCGTCACTTAAGATCAGGTGAGAATATGGCTATAAAGCTAAACCTTAACCTAAAAAAAATATTAATAACATACTGCGTCTAATTCACAAAGATAATAAGAAAAGGTTTACAATAAAAAATATTTTGTAAGATTATTGGAGCTTACGATGTTTTGTATACTTTACGATGTTCGAAATAATTGTCATTACATCACATGTACCTGTGACTAGTATTAGTATTGTATTCCTTTGAAATTTCTTCATTATCTGATATCTGTAACGGCCCCGATTGTGGCTTTGGCGTATTATCTTCGTCAGTATGTTCTTTAGGTCTTTCTACGAACCGCACGGAACGTGGAGTTACCGGACCGTCCTCGTCACTCGCTGTCGTTGTGGATCGTTGATCATCAGTCTAATAAACAATATTATAGGGATCTTAATTATATTAAAAATGAATGAATTATTATATATGTAACAATGAATAAATTTTATGCTTGTAAATTATAAGGGAAAATTTGGAAGTCCAAAAGTCCACGCCTCATACCATTCATTTAATATTTAAAAAAAAAGAGCGTACCACTGACTTATTTTATTAATTATTTTATTCTTTTATGAACTATTCTATCATTTAAGCAAGCATGATTTATTGCTTGCCCTAAAAACTCCGTAGATAGTTTTAACTAGAGTGTCTCATCATGTTGAAGCACAAACCTCTTTATTGTCAAATAACGTTTGACTCGGCTGTATGGTTTCGGTATTTTTGCCTTTTGTTTAAAAGGAAAAGCAATGACAATACCTAGAACTTTTAAATGTAATAAACGCAAAAATGCGGCTTACAAAAACCCATTTTATTTTTAAACTACGGGTACTAGACTATTGATATGAAATAAGTAACTGGCTGATATTATTCTAAAGATAATAAATGTAACCGGGTTTAGATGAGTTCATTTTTTCAGGAATTATCTTGATCACTTCGTATAAAAAAATCCGGACTTGCACGTATTTTTTTATGAACCTTTTTTTTCCATAACCGTTTTTTTTTTCAAAATATGTTATAAATGATTAGGGAGATTTTCCGTTTTTTGTTTTTATTTTCGGAAAACTTGATTTAGGCGGTCGATTTTTTTGGTTTAATTTGTGGCGTAACATTTTCTATGTTTTAGTTTATTCTCAAATTTCTTCTTATTTTCGAATCTTTCTATTCCTCATTGTACGTAGTTTATTTAATTTGTGTATTTTTATAACATTCAGTGGTTAGTTTTTTGTTTCTTATTTAAGTTAAACATGGATATGGAACCTGAGCCTGATCCCCCTCCTGGGAAGAACCCTTTACTAACGCTTTCAGATGTAGCTAAATATATTTCTATCGATTTTAACACCTTGGACTTAGATTCTAGTAGCGATGGAATTAAAATAATAAAACGCAAATTGAAACAGTCATTGAAACCAATAAAAGAAAAACCTATTCACGTAAAGTGAGCGTTAGCTATTAATACGATTTCTCAAAGCAGTATTCCTTTATCGGTCAAGACTTCTGAGGTGGGAAATGATTTGAATTCGGATGAAATCACTAATAGAGGTTCAGAAGGGCATTTTTTTATTAGACAACAGTATAAAGATACAGGTGCTGGGTTATATGTTGTGGCAGTGAAATTGGTATCAGAGGATCAAAAAGCAGGGACAACTCTGCATCCTCTTACATTCGGTTTTTTCTGCAAAAAAACAACATGAATGACATATTAGAAGGCGGCATAAAAAAATTGGTAGAAATCGTTTAATGGTAACATATTAAGCCCACTTTGGCTGCCAATATGTTTTTGAACAACTCTATATTAGATAGTAATAGCTATAAAATTTTTATTCCAACATATAATATATGTAAGTTAGAAATAGTGCGGGCGATTCCTATTGAGTGGTCTCATGATGACATTGTAAGTAATTTGACAATACCGGTTGGTTTTCGGTCAATAATTCGTTCCCGTAAACTCAGTAGGAAGGCCAGTAAACCCAGGGAGCTCTACTTGGATCCCTTTACAAACAGTGGTGCTAACCTTTGATGGTCAGGCTATGCCTTCTTGGGTATTTTTTATCTACTCATCTCCTCCTGTTGAACAATATATTTATACTATAGTTCAATGTTTCAATTGCTGCCGTTTTGGTCACACACGTGTTCAATGCAGAAGTAAATCACGGTGTTATAAATGTGATAATAATTATGATGGTTCGTCATGTGATTTAGATGGGGAGTATAAGGAGACAAATGTTATTCAGAGTTTGTACGGCTAAAAAACATGACACACTATATGTCCAATCATTCAGCTTTCTATCAAGAAGCTGAGAAATAATTCACATCTGGTAAAGAATCCTTTGATAAGGTTTTAACATTCTCTCCTAATAAGAAAAAATCTTTGATGAACACTCCATTAGATAATTCAAAAATAAACACTGTCTCATATAAAAAAAAAACTATTTTATTAAAACCAAAAACACATGCTTCTTTATCCAAGGGGTATGATATTAAAGAACATAAAGATTTAATTAAAAATTATGATATTCCTCTAATAGGTCATGATTGTGCATTGAATAATAATAAGGATTCCAATGACTGAAATGTAGATATAAATGCCAATTTCCAATTCTTGTTTACCGGACCACGTTGCAATCACCTTGATTCAAAACATATCAATTACAGTATTGAATTAATTTAAACATGGATTACATTCTTCAGTTTAAATTATAGGATCATATTATCAAAATAAACCAATATATATTATTTAATTAATAGATACAAAACACCCATTTTAGCACTATGAGAGACTTGGTTGAAACCAGGTACTTTATTTAAAGTGCTAGGTTATTTCAGTCTGAGAGATAATAGAGATGATGGTTTCGGAAGCTCTATTCTTCTTATTAGAAATAATATTTTATTCAAATCTTTATCACTGCCTTATTCCAATAAAGAAAAATTAAATACAGTGACAGCGATAATTGATAATGTTTCATTTCTTTCTATTTATATTCCTCATAAAGATGTTTCATGCCATGCCATGGAAAATAGCAATAGCTGTAATATTCACGGATTCTTTAAGCTGTGTACAATCTCGACTGCACGATCCTTTAAAAAAAAATGAATTGGTCATCGATCTCCTTTGAAATTAAAAATAAACTGAAAGTTTGGTCCCAACTAGGTTTAAGACTTTCCTTGATATGGATTCCTGGGCATTCAGGTATTCAGGATAATGAAAATGTTGATAAATAGGCAAAACTGGCTGCTTTTCAAGGCGCTTCTGATATGTCTTTATATAATCAAGATTTAGTTTCCTTTATAACTCGTCAGACTTGGTTGAAAAATCGAATGGTCTAGACGTGTCCTGAGTAAAGCGCTACCTCGCGCGCTTTGCGATATGAGGTACGTGTAATATTAAAATGAAATGTAACAATTTTTTTTTTTAAGAAAAATGTGCTAAGATATAGCTTATACTTATCATTTCTATTATTATTATATCGTATTTTATTTAGCAATTAACATTGCTATTGGTCAACGGCGAATGAACCCAAATCATATTTGTTTCAGTTTATAAAAATGGCAGCATTTTGATATGCCAACGCAAGTTTTAGGTTTCTAAATGAGAAAGTAAATTTAATTTACACTTTTATGTTTATGGAAAGGTTTTACGCTTATAAATGAATAATGATAAGTGGTATGTAATCACCCAGAAAGCTTAACATTACGTAAATAAATTAGTTCTAACTGTAAACGGTTTAGTTGTACAATTAGTAGCGAGCCCTAAAAAAATATTTTATTTAACTGATAAACTAAAATATATCTAAGGAAACCTGTTCATTAATATCTTTATCGTGGTCCAGCGATTTCCACAGCTTGCCTCCTTTTAGTATGCCACCTCGCCGCTGCCGCATAGGTGAGTTTTCTGACGATAGATGACCTTCATTTTCACCCGTATCACTTTCTTCACCTAAGTATTATAACAAAACATTATTCAATCTTCATGTTTACTCTTTTGCAATACATTTACTACATAAATACTTATTAAATTTGCACAAGCTAGACCAATTATAAAAAAGTTTGCGTTGATCGTTGAACATGCGTAAGAAATGAATGTTCTTTAGTTTATATATTATTCTTAATAAATTATAAATTATACATTATACTTATTATATAATATTATATATACTTATTATATAAATTATTAAATACATTATACTATTTTTTACATATATACTAGTGTACTAAATATGTTCTCACTCATACATACATATCAGACGTGCAAGCGTGAGGTTTTTTTATTAACCGTTTAAAATTTTCTATTAATATGTGTAAATTATATGTTAAATGGTAATCCATCATATAAAACATATTTTCGGTTGAAACTAATCTAATGTCCTTCATTGGAGATTTGTCCGATCAAGATGACAAAGTTCGTCAGGTTGACACAATATACACTGACTTTAGTAGTGCGTTTGATAAGGTAAATGAAAATACTGTTAATAAAACTAGAAAATATTGAAATACACGGAACCCTTTTAAGGTGTTTTCAGTTACATTTGAGTACTCCGGTACGGGCTATCAATGGTTATCTGTCTGATGAGTACTTTGCGATATCTGAGGTGTCACAAGGTTCCCACTTAGGTCCAACCTTATATACCTAATTTATCAATAATATAAGTCGGTATATTAAGTATTGCAAGTACAGATTATTCGTTGATGAGCTAGAGATATACAACAATGTTAGGTCATATTGTGTTCATATTCATAGCGATATTAATAGCATTATACAATGATGCGATAACAATACAATGTTTTAGAAGGTTGATAAATGTTGCTGCATTAAATACACGCGGTAAAAAGTAAAGATTGATGGAAAATATTCTTTAAATGGATTGAATCTTGACCAGCCTTATGACGTGTACAATCTAGACATCATTATTGACAGCAAATAGACTTTTGGGGCTCATATAGACTGTTTTAAAAAAATACAAAAATTCTTCTATACATTTCGTTGGTACGCAGTCTACCAAAGTTTGCAAGATCTCTTCCACAGCAGCCATTCACAACATATTGAGGGATTACAGAGCTCATTTGGCAGTCTTGTATTCTGAGTATGAGGAATGCCCCATAGAGATTCATACAACAACCGGCTCCCATATTTTAAAATGTCAAAACTTAGCAATAGACGCAAGCTCTAAGACCTGGTATCCCTACATAAGATCATTGAAGATCGTATAGACAGCCCTGCACTTTTAGAAATGGTTAAGTTTAATGTTTCCTATAATTATCCACAGAAAAAGACAAGGATCTATAAAACATTTTCCCTAGCACTTTGTATGGCCAATCGTGGGTTTAGTTTACCTATTCTGAGAATGTCCAGGTTATACAATGAAATTAATATTATATTAGAGGATTTGGATATATTTGTATTACATTCTACTACATATTCATAAACGAAATTGAAAATTACTCACCGGAAGGTCTTGATTGAAGTTAATTTATTATTTGTAATATATTCATTGATCGTCTCTTTGCAAACTTATTTTTATTACTATTATTTTTAATCTTTCTACTTACATGGTCTAACAACATCTTCAATATTTAAATATTTAGTTGTGTTATGTTAATGTTGCCCATATGATGCTTGTTTATGATTATTTGTACGTTATGAATTTAGTGAGCGCATGTAAATTGGTTCGTAAATTGGTTCGCATATCATATTTAGAAATTGTAAAGGATATGAATATATGTATAATATGCGCACTGTTGGCGCTGCCCTTGTAATTAATAAATAAGTTTCACTACAATAATTTTGTACTGGTAAAATTATTGTGCTGTTTTAAAACACAAAGCTATGACACTGTCGTCAATTTAGTGATATATGGACTCACTGAAAAGCGGATAAGTTGAATTTGAGTTAATTAAATGTTTGCCGAGTTTTGAGAGAGCTTCGAGCTTGTTTATTAACTTATTTCTTACAATATTATGTTAGTGGATCATTTTATGCATGTTTAACATAATAGAAGAACAAACAAGGCAAATCATGTTTTTTAAGTTATATTAAGTGGCATACATATTTTATTTATAAAAGGTGTTATGGCTTTATATACAACTAACTGTGTCCGCGATTTCGGTCGAGTAGAACCAAAAGTATTTAATAAGTTTTGCCCGTTATTTAACCTTTTTCAATACAACTATGCTGCTATTGGTGGTAGCGGGATATTAAATAAACTAAAGCCTTTCTTTACTGTCGGAGTATACCTGTATAGTTCTTTTTTTTATTTTAGACATCGAGCAAAGCTCGACTGTCCAGCTATTTTTTATTATTTGCTGAAAGATTTTGATAAAAAGTTGTATACAAGAAATAGATTAAACGTGGATATACAAAAAATATACTTCAAAAATGTATAAAATATCAGTAACAATGATATTAGGAGAACAAGAAAGTACTAGGTAATAACTTAAACGGAATTGTAAGCATTCGTAAATAATCATAATATTTAAAAGAAATTATTGTAATTGTATAAGTGATATAAGATATACTGAGCTGGAAAACTGTTCAAATATCTGAGTTTTCATAATAAATTAGCAATTCATTCTTTACTTATATCGTTTAGTTCCGAAATATGGACCGTTTATTTGAAAGTGGTGTAAGTCCATTTTTGAGAACAATGAGCTATCACGTAATTCATGCTTAATTTAATGTAATTTTTTTATATATAACTATATTATGATTAATAATAATAATTAATTAATTAATAATTTTTTATATGCAACACAATTTAAATCTAAAAATTGTAATTGTTCGAAGAAATGTAAAGAACGTATTAATGAAGCACAAAGTATGGAAATTTTTGATAAGTTCTGGAATATAGGTGATTTTAATAAGCAAAATGCATTTTTCTATGGTAGTGTTCAACGAAAATCTGTCAATAGAAGACGGCCTAGAAATAATTCGGGCACTAAAAGAGTATATGCTTATAAATTTTACCTAGTCACTTCTGGTGGAAACAGTTTAGTATGTAAGAAGTTTTTTATAAATACTTTTCAAATATCTACTGGACGAATTGATCGTATCCTAAAATCGCATAAGAACATTCCGAATGATATGCGTGGAAAAATGGATGGCTCTTGCAGAAGAACTAGTGAGCTACTGACGAATACAGTGATAGACCACATAAAAAGCTTTCCGGCATTTGAAAGTCATTACACACGATCGCAAAATCCAGAACGAATGTTTTTAAATCCGGAATTAAATATAAGAAAAATGTATAGTTTATATTTGGGGGAATCCAAGGAAAACAACTTGAGCTCAGTTAATGAATGGACATACAGGAAAATCTTTAAACGATATTTTAAGTTACGCTTCCATTTGACACGTAAAGATACCTGTGCGAAATGCGATATCCTAAACATGAAAATTAAGACTACAACTGATGACTACGAAAAAATGATTCTTGTAGAAAGACATGACGTTCACTTGCAAAATGCTGAATTATCAAGAAAAGCATTACAAGAGGATAAAATTCTAGCATCAGAAAATCCAGATAAATACTTTGCTTTCACTTTTGATTTACACAAAGCCTTACCATACCCGAAATTGTCTGTCTAAATCGCATATTACAAACGAAATATGTACGTCTTAAACGAGGGTTTTCACAATGTACACAATAATAAAGATAATATGTACGTGTGGGACGAAACCATTGCTTCTAGGGGATCGCAAGAGGTGGCTTCATGCTGTTTGAAGCTCTTAGAAAATGTAACGACCCAAAGCCATGTTATTGCCTACAGTGACATGTGTACTGGGCAAAATCGAAATTTACAAATGGCATTGATGTAGTTGAAGGTTGTCCAGTAGATAAAAAAACATTGAGATAATTGACCACAAATTTTTACTCTCGGGGCATTCATACCTTCCGAACGATGCAGAGTTTGGCATCATAGAATTGGTATTGAGAAAAATAAATTTTGTGTACACACCACAAGATTACTATAATGTAATAGCGCAATGTAGAAAATAGGATAAATTCTTTATATGAAATGAAACGGGAGAATTTCATTTCAACAAAAAATCTCCGAAATGCAATTAAAAAACAGATAAAAAAAAATACTAATGGTGAACAGGTCAATTGGTTGCAACTATGTTGGTTGAGGTTTCTCAAAATTGCACCATATACCATTTTTTATAAAACAACGATGACGGACGCAGAATTTAAAATTATCAATTTATTACCTCTAAGTCCTGGAAGACCGTTAAAAATTGAAAAAATCGCCCTGGAGCCTTTGTATAAAAATGCCAGACGAAAAATATAAAGACATGAAGCAGCTACTCTACCCTATATACCTCCGGTGCATCATGCATATTTTGAAACACTACCACATGCAGAGAATAAGTAAATTCTTATAATCATTATCTACCAGTATCTTGTAATTGTGACAATGTAATTGGCGTCTAAAATAAAATTTTATGTGTTGTTATGCGTATTTGTAAACAAAATTATATTAAAATGAAGTATATTTTAAGCGATATTTGATTTTTCAAAATTGAAATTAAACGATTTTTACAATTGTCTAATTTTGAAAGTGGTGTAAGTCCATTTACAGCACATAAATATGTGTTATCGAAGTCTAATTAGCCAAAAACAAATTTTTCTAATTAGCCAAAAACCTCATATAATTTGCCTGTATTTTTAAATCAACAAATATAGTAACCTTGAATTTTCTCGAAACAAAAAAAAATGGACTTACACCACTTTCAAAATAAACGGTCCATATACATGTAAAGAAAATAACTCCACCTGTAGATATATTACCGCTTTCTTTAACTTTGTTTATTATGAAGGAAAGGCGCAATAGATGTAACAACTGACATTAAAAAAAGTTGAAAAATATGATTACAAACATTCACTAATATTTAAAAATAAGTAAACGTAAGAGAGCATTATGTTAAATTGTGTTAGATAATTGATTGATTCAATGCAAGTAGGTATTTTTAATAAATCTTTTGTATTACAGAGAAACGCGATTTCGCTTATAAAGAAAAAGAAAGAAATATTAAAGAATAAATAAAATATTATTATATATATAATAAAGTAATGTGTTACCTACACAACAGAAAATGGCAAAAAGGTATTTGGTAATATTTTACCGTATGAGTGAAATGTTATACTGAGAGTAAACTTTAGCGAACTTAAGCGTAGCAAACTCTGGAAAGCGTTTTGGTTCTTTTGACAAAAATTTTCCTGAATAACGTGGCGAATGAATGGAATAGCTGCAAGATTGTTGCAGAATGCAGGAAATACGCGTAAGAAGTGTACCGCTATCTTGATTGTTGTACTTTGTGTAACATGTAATTTTTATTCGGGTTATGAGAGTTTGCAGTTTCTTAAGTTTTATTCATTTTAGTTTTTGCTACAGAAATGAATCTAACAAATTCGTCAAAATTAAAACTTTAATCCGTATATGATTTTTGACCTTTTAGTACTAGTTTTAACAGTTTTTAAGTGTGTATACTACACAACGCATTGTTTCAACTCAGTTTAAACCGCCCAGCAATATTGGTAACCAGTAACACCAGTTCGTAAAATAACAAGTATACAACGATGAAGATGTATATGGATACATATTAATTGATAACAATCACTTAAAATAGAGACATAAGCTACCCCTACTGCATTTTTTATAGCTTAGCTTCATGGGCATAATCTCACCTGATCTTAAGTGACAATACGGCCCAAGTTGGTGGACACGCTAAACCTGTGGAGGGACTGGCTCTTAAGTGCAACTCCCGGAACACACCTATTGGTATTTTACGACAGATTTTCAACTTGAGGGTGGTAGCTAGTCTTGCGGGCATTAGAAAAATCCCTACCAGCATGCACCTGTGGAGGGACTAGCTCTCAAGTGCAAGTGCCGGAACACACCTATAGGTACTTGAGATTTTCAACTTGAGGTTGATAGCTAGCCAGGCGGGCTACAGAAAAAAGCCCTACAACCATATAAACGATTACTTATTTTATATTGCCTTGGAAAATATATCATTTTAATTTTAACTTTTTTGTAGATATCTTCTATATATTTCTAAAATATCCGATTATGGTATGAGAATTTTCCATTAGTAACATAATCACTAGTAAAAGCAGTATACTGTTACACACTGTTAAAAACTTAATAAGAAAAAGGGAGTATTATCAACGAACTGTATCGTGTAACTATAATAGAGCCTCTGGTCCATACTTATATAATTTGTTAGCCTACGAAGTTACGTTGCCGCGCTGTGAAGCTACGGAGCGTAGCGGACATAACTTCAACAATAACTTGATCTTCTCTAACATAGTTTATATCAAAGCAAAATTGACTACATAACTTGTAAAATTGATAAAGCGCTTATAGTATAAATAGAGATGAGTGAAAAAAATTATTGTATGTATACATGTATCTAAGAAATTATATATAAGCATCGCATACTGTACTATCGTAAAATATATTTTAACCAACGACATATAAAATTATAAGACCGAATGTCCTTGAAGCAGTCGTCACTGTTATTATTATGTTGACGTCACTGATGGAGTTACATTGAATCATCCAGTAAAAAGAAATATTGAATCTCAATATTTTTTTGTATATGTATTGCCCAAAGAAGATTTCAGCAAAATACCGTTATGTTACTGTTATTACATTATTTATTGAATTAATAAGTTTTCATCTTTATTAGATGAGTTACTTTGTTATGGCATGATAACAATAAAAATGCGATATAGTTAAAAGTATTTTAATAAAATATATTGCAATATAATGCAATTAAGAAAAGCTTACATAAGATGACTATGTTAAGTCGATGGTTAAATAATATTTTCATATTATTATTATAGACATATTTAAATATAAATAGGACTCATTTACATGTTTAAAAATGTAACTTATAAATATTGTAGCGGTACCTACGTATTAAATAAGATACTAGGTCCTTGACTTCATTCACGTATACCCTATAAACGAACATTATAACGTTATCGTAAATTTAGTTCTTAGTGGATTCCTTCGTTGTGAAAGAAATATGTATGCTATATTTCAAGTTATTTACTCGTGTAAAATACTATAATAGGTAGTAAAATGCTAATCTATACTACAGATATTGGCTGTTCAATAATTTCTAAATATTATTTTCATACGTCGAAGTAATTTTGGATATAAATCCACGACAACGATTTATATTAGTATACATTTTACTTGTATTTCAGAGCAAAGAAAGAGATCACAGAGAAAAGACATTACATAGATAATACATATATATACTATGTTTTAATTTTTGTTACCCATTTTATTTATTTATTCTATTATTGTTATTAATATGTTCATCTTTGTTTATTTATTACGGAGAAAATTTGAAATATTCATTATCCGTAATCATTTTTGTTGTTAGTAAAAAAATAAATGTTACAATATTATTCATACATTCACTTTTATCTCTTTGAATAAATTATTAGTAGGTCTGACATTTATACGTTTAACATAAAAAAGTGTTCAAAAGGAACTTTGTTACGATATAATTTATAAAAGTATTACTTATTATCAGAATAAAATCACACATCGGCTATTTTATCGGTCCTTTGAAAAATGTTATACGAAAATTCCTTTGACATATTTAAATTCAATATTCTATATGTCAGATTCTGTAATACCTGAGAGGCAGAATACCGCATTGCGTATTTCATTCGGATTCTAAAATTCAGACTGTATTGTTGTATTCTTTCATAACTGTTGGTTACACTTCATATATTTTTCGAATCAAGTGAGCGTATTATTTATTGTTTTAATTAAAAAGTAAGCTGAATACTGTAGTTTTAATTGTGGTGGTTAAATTCAAACATTATGAAAAAGTAGTATTGTGAATGAATATTAATTTATTAATTCACATTTTAGGTTCATTAAAATAGTTGTTTTTAATTTTAATAATAGATTTGAGATTACGTTTGACCAGATTCAATCTGCTGTTAGGTTGCAAAGTGAATTAAGAACTCACTTCACCAAGTTCAGAAACAAACCCTCAGGTGTAACTATCGCTATGCACCAATAAATATGTGCCGGCAGGTTATCTTAAAGATGATACCAAAACCAAGAGTATATTGCATCACGCAAAAAATTACAATTCACAAATCGCCAACTTACCAGCTCGAATCGAAGAAAATGTGATCATTACGAACTTGAGGACTGACGGTAATAAACGATGTGTACATCAAGAAACAAAAGTAATAATACATCTTTCTGTCCACCTCCACAGGGACATAACTGGCAAGTATGCTATAAAACTAAAAGAATCTTAGCAGTTATTGATTTATAACTCTACTGAATGGTCATTCTAGTGTTGTCACGTGCTTAATAGTGACATAGTTCTGTTGATAAGAAACCCTGTATAGAAATAAAATTGTATATATTGGTACTTGTACTAGCCCAAAGATATATTCATTTCACGGAGTCTACATATAACATTTTTGGTTTAAAGTAGAGACACTGAACTCGTCAAGGTATCAAGATTATTCACTACGTACTTAGTTTTATATTCAGCTTGGCGAGCTGCCCTCTCAAACGGCCGGACTAGTGCAATGAGAGGCAGGTTTCCCGACTCGCCCCTCTCAGTCCGGCTTAAGGTGGCTAAAAGGCACGAGCATATCGGCCCCTCCTGCCACCCGGGCGTCTGCGTCGGAGTGGTTGTCCGCGGGAGTCAGCCTTGCATATCCTTCCCGCGGCCTCCTTTTGCGAGAAAACTGTCTTGCAGAATGAAGCCATTACATTCGGAACGAAAGCCACACTCAGCAGTGAGAGATCCGTCCCTACCTCACTACAACTCAGACAGAGTGTGCTGCGCGGTATCTTCCGCTGCGCCGCACTCATGACGGGCGGCGGTCGGCTCCCTGCGTGTGATCCTGTACATGAACCATCCAAAGCATCCATAAAGCGTAGCACGGAGTTTGCTACTTAGTTCGCGTGGAACTAAAATTTTATTTAATCATTTCTGCTTTTGTTACTTTTTCAACACAGCTTTGTACCTACTGCTGATAGCGTGATGTTAATAGCCTGAATCCTTTAGCAATGATTGATCTATCAAATCCTTACTATCCTTACTAATATTATAAATGTGAACGTGAGCTTGTTTGTTGGTTACGCTTTCGTGAGTAAACAGCAGAATCGATTATAATGAATATCGGAAATCAGAGATAGACGGGAACCTGGAGACGGCGATTGGCTAGTTTTTCTCCCGAAAATCTTATTGGAAATGAGGTAAAGAGAAAAATAAACTTTGTATGAAACTTTTTATTGGGTCATCCGATTTGTTAGAGAAAATCATTATTAATGCGATTTAAAATTATTAATTATAAATAATGCCTCAGAACTTTGTGAATCTATAACATGATATATCTGTCTAAAATCTGTTTAGATTGGACTTTTGATACAAAATAACTCTTAGATGCTACGGTAATTGGCTTACCACTGACGGTAATGGCTAGCGCGACCACTTGTAATTTTTGCAGTCTGCACTTAATAACGTATACATTGTTAGGCAAATACATTTACTTAAAAGACTTGTTATCTTAATTTGTTACAAATTTGAAGTAACTTTTTCAGATAATGTCTTTCCCTTTATTACATTTAGTTTTTATTTTTAAAATACTGTTAATATTCTTCAATAAATACCACTAATAAATAATTCGTCAAACGCCATTTTTAATGAATACTTGGAACATTTGTTGCGTCTTCGAAAATGTTTTTTGTATAAAAAATATATTTCAATTTTCACAAATATGTTCTCTTTTGCTTTTACAAAATGAAACAATGAACATGAACAGTTTGCACCAGTTAACAACACTCACCGCTGCATTATGACCAGGATATAGTTCAATTTGCCATCGCCATTTATCAAACCAGTGGGCTTTTGTAAACAGACGGTACTGTTTGTGTAATGACGAATCAGACTACACGTTACCAATATATAGACAAAATTAAAGCCACTTAGTCGGCTCTCTGTTTTTTTATTTGCTTAAAATGCTCTTTTGCATATCAATTTTTAGTCATTTTATTAGGTAGCATTAATTAGCTACTGTATTCAGTTATTCAACATAAATGACTAACTTTGATATTTTTTGCAAAACTGTATTTTATTTACATACGTATCTACAATATAAAGTCATATCTTTGAATGAAGCTTTACTGTGTCACACAATGTCGCTACGGCAATGTATTATATTACGGCTGAACTTGTTGAACGATGAAGTTGAAAGGATCCAAGGAATAATAGCTTTGTCATTCACCGAACTTTAAATTAAAACGCCATCCCTATATGCAAGCCTCTCTCACTTGTAATCGAGACGAACTCATTTGGGTATTTTTTTAGAAACGTTTTCTTTTTCATAGACCTGGCGGGTAAGCTAAGTCCCTCAGTCTCATCGAAGGCTCGAGACGAGGCATTCGCACTCAGCAGCACTCCGACGGGATTTCGAGACTAACGGTGGGTGCATGCAGGATGCGTCGCCCGCCCGCCAGTGTGCGGCCGTGGCACTCTCCGTGAGAAGGAAGGCCAGGGCGACTTCGCCTAGTCAGGGTCTCATCCGCCGGCCAGCTTGCGTGGACGTTGCCCGGGGTGCACCACTTGAAGGTTGCTGACATCCTCTCCGTCACAGACGCTCCGGCGACAGAAGGGACTGATACGTTCGCGCCCTTCCGCCACGATAAGCCGAACTGAGGAGGACAGATTGGTGGGCCCGCCTTTTATTCCACTAGCCTGGTCGTCTACCCACATGGAGTTTCAACTTACCATCAGACTAAGCCAGCCGCTGGGTCAATGTGGTGATTACCTGTTCGACTCGCAACCGCGTTGCCCCAGGAATGTGACAGATGACCGAGGGATTTTAGTGAGTATTTCTGGCGACTACTGTTGGGTGAGTCCTACATATCTAATGCATAAAGGCATTTCCCCAGGTTAGAAAAATGGCAGATGCTATCATTCTTTTCATTAGTGTAAATAAAAATCTTCTTCAGATTGCATGAATATACGTGATAATGATAATGATATAATTACTGTCAAAAGTGTTAATGTAAATTACGTCAATTAAATAGTTATTTTTACCTTTTGCTTTATTATTTGAATTACATTAACCTCCTCGTGTGAATATTTCATTTTACTACATATATATATATATATATATATATATATATATATATATATATATATATATATATATATATATATATTGCAAAATTGTAAATACACTGTTTGGGATAAAATATTATCAGATGAAAAATAGATAAAAAAATATAAATGCCTGAGCGAGCCTTTGTGGAAACTAATGGATTAAATTTGTAAAAGAGTAGTTTTGTTTCAGTTGCGAATTGAGTTCGAGTGCGGTTAAGTATCCACCTGTGGGTTCTACAGTCACTGAACTTAGTTCCTAATGGAAAACTTACGTTTCTTTCAGTTTTAAACACGGAATTGCATTCAAATCCTTGTATTCTTTACGTAGAGATGGTATTGTTAATTAAATATCTATAGATATAAGACTATTACTTCTTTCACAACTTCGTTTGCGTTAAACTAAAAGATTTTTTTATTTTTTTCTTCCCCGAGATTAGTACTTTTTATATGTAAACTATCCTATTTTATTAACTGTTTACCTTACAATCTGTATGTCAAGTTTTACGATGATCGGTTGTGTAGTAAGGCCGTGGCTGTGTAACAAAAAAACTCAAGTTCTCATTTATAATATTAGTTAGTTGGTTGTGTGTACGGACGCCGCGATAAAAGGACGTGAGTTCAATCGTGAGAAATCATAGCATGGTGATGGAACATTTTCAAATTCTCGCCTAGCTAGTTACCTCAGACAAATTCAAAACATACTGCCAAAAACTTATATATGTGTTCCGCTAGTTGCACTTGAGTGCCAGGCCCTCCACTAAGCTTAGAGAGTCAATACTATCTTGGACCACATTGTCACACTAGATGAGGTGAATTTGTGGCCAAAACGCTCAACTTTAAAGTATAAAAAATATCGTGTTTATGATTGGTTGGTTTAAAAGAGTTGATATGCGACAAAAGTTTGCAAACATTTTGTAAACGCCCATCTACACGTTCGATTTAGTTGATGTTTTACGAGATTTGTAAAAGTTTGGATCCGGAATAAGCTTTCAGTGAGGGAAGACACTGATAAATTCCTGATATTTTATAGAGTAACTTTACATACACAACTATCTATCAAACTCAATTTGTAAATGTGGCACGAAACACCTAAAGTTGTGGTCCAAGAGTTGCATTAGAGACCCAGTTTCTTAGATTAGTGTATTACACTTAATATTTGACTGAGATTACAGGCAAACCTATAAAGAATACAAAATAGTAGTAAAATTGTTCTTAACGGTTAACAATTTCACGATCAACTTATAATAGGTACAAAAAATACACTGTAGACTTATATAATGGCATCTCTATGGAAGCATTATATTTATGTTTTTGAAATTCCTATGAGGATACAAAAGAACGACGTATATTATAAAAATTAAAATGTCATTTATTGTTCTTATAAATATGAACATTTCATCAAAATAAATCGCCTGGTTTTCATTATGCTCGTTGTAATTCAATGCTACTGGTTCGTTTTACGTATTTATTATATAATTCTTTGATTCCTAACCCTGATTCCGAAACTGCTATAGAATAATATAAAATTAATTTAAAAGAATGTTAAATATGATTATCTGTATTTGTATTATGCCTGACGATATAGAGCCAAAGGCGCCTAAGTCTTCACATTTTTTTTTAATATTTAAATTGTACGAGTTTATTACCTACTTACCTCATGATCTCGTAAACATTTATTATTAATAAAATATTAATACTTAATTACCGAAGGTCATTTATCGATCGATCGATAATGTTAATCTTATTATATTTAAAAAAATCTTAATTTACTTGAGCATTTAATGTAATTCAAAATTTCATTTTATACTCTTCAATTTAAAAGATTACATTGTTCACTGCTTATAGAAATTTTGAACACTGGATGGCCAAACGTTTATGGTCTTAGCGTCTTACGTCGATGG
Source organism: Actias luna (assembly GCA_039707435.1). NCBI lineage: Eukaryota > Metazoa > Arthropoda > Insecta > Lepidoptera > Saturniidae > Actias > Actias luna. The sequence goes on along the minus strand of JAZHAC010000001.1, from coordinate 15,741,613 downwards.
ACGTAAGTTCGAACTTCCGCATCAATCTTGACATTTTCGTTTAAGGATTTTTTTATTTATATTTATTAAAACGCCTATACGGTTTACAAAGCGAAACGAATATGTTAACCGTCTCAAGAAATTACTTTTGCTCTAAACTTCTTTTTATTATTCTAATTATCTAACTATTCAATTTAATTCCACCCACAACGAAGGCTACGGGGGGCGCTAGAGTTAAAAGAAATCTTTCCACATATAGCTTCTACAAGTTTGAAATATGGCAGAAAAGCAATTCATTTGAAATGTGTAATTATATGTTTAGAGGTGTAAAATAAATAGATTAAATAAACAATATATACAAGGGGTCCCAAAAGGTAATAATAACCTCGCTTCGGCGGAAAGATCCTCTTATGATTAGCTAGTAAAAAATCAGCGTTACACACAGTAGTGCTCGAGTATGAATGATTTGTATTACCAGTACTACATAGTTTTAAAATATATACCCTACTAGCTGTGTCCGCGACTCCGTTGACATGGAAGTATAATTTTATTTAACCGTTTTTAAAAAAAATGCTATACCAAGGGCGGTTAATGTAGCATTGTAATGGCGAAAGAAGTTTTGAAATCGGTCTTGTAGTTCTGGAGTTTATTCGTTACAAACAAAAAAAAACAAGTCTTTCCTCTTTATAAAATTAGTATAAATAAATAAATCCCAATTATAATTTATTGAAATATTTTACAAATTCGGTCTATTACAGTTTAATATTACGTACAGAATTGTACTCTTATATTATTTATAAAAATACATAAATAGACATAAAATGAACAGTGTATTAGTGAATAATGTATATAACAGTTTGTGATACAAACATTATTAGCATAATAATATCGTCCCACGAAGTCGAGAAATTGGTCCAATAAGTACACGAAATATACCTAATTAAAATTCATGCAAACGAAGTCGTAGTCAACAGCTATATTATATATGCAAAAATAACTCTGTCTATATGTAGGTTATTTGATGAATTTTGCTATAGAAAAAGAAGAGACCTTGAAGAAGTAAAAAGGTTTTCTTCGTGAAAATAAAACTTGACAGTGTTATATAGGATAGTTTCTGAGGGACACAAATAATTTTTTTCAGTTCTCTATATATTACCCACGTTTGCTGGCAAAAAGCTAAGTAATACGTAAATATGATGTATACAAAAAATATTACTCCTTGGGATATCTAAAACAAGTCTAAAGCCTTCCTCAATCATTACTCCATCAAAACTAAAAATATTTTTGAAATTCAACTATTAGTTTCTAAGTTGAGCGCGTTCAAACCAACAAACTTATTCGTTTTATAATATTAGTATAGATTTACATCATTCTAATTAAATATATAACATAAACTATTTCACATACGTTGCGCAATAGAACGTAACGCTCTTTTGATAACGAGCTATATATGAAGTCAATTCTTTAGAAGTAAACCCCAAAAAAAATGTACAAATATGTGGTCCCGCATGCATTTATAACACAGTCATTACTTTTATCAGTGCATCTGTGATGCGACGAAAATAATGCACCACAGTCAGTTTTGAAGCGATGATAGCTCAGTTGGTTATGTTTAAGGATGCCGCGTCAAGAGACGTGAGTTCGAATCTACCTAATAATGAGCTTGGGCTTTAGGTGAAGGAAAACATCGTGTTGAAATCACAGCGTGGTGGTACGGCTTTTTCTAATGCTTGCATGGCTAGTTACCACCCTCAAGTTGAAATCTGCCGCCAAATACAAAAAGGTGTGTTCCGACAGTAGCATTTGAGAGCCAGTCCCTCCACTAGCTTAGCGTGAGCACCATCTTGGGCCACATCATTACTTAACATCAGGTGAGATTAAACTAAACCTAAACAATAAAAAAATCTTTATTCATATGTTTTTCTGTACCCGTAAATATAATATTAACCCGCTGTCTCCACGACTTCGTTCCCGTGAATTTGGATGAAAGTTCATATAATATTAGAGTCTATATTTCAAATTTATTTACACGGAATTATTATGCTACGTTTAAACTGTCTCGAAAATCTTTATTTCTCTATTCATTCGCAATAATAATACCATAATTACGATGTTAACTAATAGTGGATGACTAACGACAATCATAGGGCATACCTAATGTATCGCCTAATGGATATCAGAGTTTTTACCAATAATACATTGTATCTGAAAACACGATTAATAAAAATATATATAAATAAGAGAGACGGCTGCTTGGATGGAATTCGAACTATCTTTGGTAGGCGTGACTACGGAGGTCTCGATGCTGTTGAAATAATTTTATTCTACGACACGTAGCTTTTTACCATTGCAATATATCACATAGAGATATAACATACCTGGATGTTTATTTAAGTTTGTCAGCTACCGTACATAGAAAATGCCAATAAATAATAAAAATGCGTCAGGAATGTATTTAAAATTTGAACTTTTATTATGTATTCCAGAGGAATCCTATCGTTTTTAGAATAAATAGTAGCTTGATTCATAATATTTTCAATAACCGTGTCTAATTTTATCAACATCTATCCTATAGTAGTGTATTCTTTTTTGCTATATTTCTAAATGTACGCAACATGCATTAATAACTGTTTCAGATATAGAAATAAATATGTAAAAATAAAATTGTGGTGCTGGGTGCTTATAGAATTATTTTTCTACTGCTTACTTATAGCTACAAAATTGAATCTGCTTTTTAAATATACTTGTTGTATCCGATTGCACCGTAGTCAACATCATATGTTGTTTAATCAGTTCACACGCCCATAAAACGAAAAAAAGCTATCTTTACATACTCATTTTAATTGTGTAAATTCTATTAAATCAGTTTAAATTAATATTAAAAGAAGGCATCCATAATTGAAAATCTTGATAGAAAAAGTTAGAGTATAATGGGAGATATTATCACAAATCACGATATTAATTTTCCTATACACTGTAGTATTTACCACTAAAAATTGTAATATGTTTTGTTCAATATTTTATAGCCTATATAATCTATGCAGATATTTATCGAATATTAATAAAATACAGTAACGGATTATTTTCTTTACTTGAGTTGCCCTAACCAGTTTACGTACTTATGGAAGAATCAGACGGTAATCGATTTAATACGTCTTTCAAGTGAAGTCAACAGATCGTACAAGTCGTTTCTACCGACTTGCATTTCCCATATTTCTCTCCGTTACTCTTCAATAGGCGATGCGATCGCACATCTTAACTTCAATTCACATTAGTTACAATTGAATGCATCTGTTACTGCCACAATACTGAGCCTTTTACATAAATCACTGGAATTGCTTCAACTAATTAGAGTAACTGTTAAAGTTGAGTAATTATTACGGCATTTAATTGAACGTGATTCAATGTAAGACAGATTGGATCACACAAATTAAATAGTCATTGAAACATGTATTTAATGCTTGTAAAAAAGAAAATGAATTAAAATAAAGCATAGCATATTTTACTTAATGTTCCCTTATATTTAGGGAAAAATGTACTAACTGTATGGAGTGGATTGTTTAAAACTATTATGTTTGCAGCCTGATATGTAACCCAACTTGGTAGCAACTGCTCTATTTTGTTTATCTATTATGTTTGAAGCGATGATAGCTCAGTTGGTAGTAGGGACGTGCTTGAGCTTTCGGTAAAGTAAAACATCGTGATCAAATCACACCATTACGGTAGGGATTTTTCTAATGCCCGCCTGGCTAGCACCACCCTTAAGTCGAAAATCTGAAGCCAAATACCTATAGGTGTGTTATGGCATTTGCACTTAAGAGCTAGTTCGTCTACTAGGCTTAACGTGTCGACGATCTTAGGCCACATCGTCACTTAACTTCAGGTGAGATTGTGACTATAACGCTAAACCTTATCTATAACAAAAAAAATGACAAAGTATATTTGTAATGTATACGTAATGTCACTTGCAGCACTATCGTATAAAATTACAGCTAATGTTTAAAAACGTCTAAATAAATCAATGTGACTCGAATATTTTTTGTAACAGATTGTGAAACATTTTAAAAATCCATATTATATGTTCGAGAGGCACCCGTAAAATGATCAAATATATAGTTATTGAAAACATTCTATAGTTAATTTTGTAATTTATCCTTCTTTCTATAACAATTGTAGTAGTTAAGCGAAATTAAATATAGGCAAAAAATAATGAAGGAATCTTAGTATATAGTACATATATTTCACACAGAAATGAAATGTAAACCTCTAGCGACATTAATTGCGATGCATATAATAGCCTTGTTCAAAAGATTCTATAATTACTGATATTTCAATTGTGGACAGGTTGTCATCGAGATAATATATTTCATTGGACTTTGGAACTCATGTCTATACGAGAAGTAAGCAGGCAAGTTGAGTTCAATGCCAAGAAAACTCAGATTTGCAAGTTCTCTTATACAAAAACCTCTTTCTTCCTCTTCCACGCATCATAATAATTAACTCGCATGATGTAAGCCTAAGTAATCCTAGAAATGCCTACGTCTTCTTAATTTTAGGAATTACACTTCAGTTGTTATTTCCGGAATAAACAGGAGACTAGGTGTTCTGAACAGAGTACAATTGTTTTCATACGGCTTCAGTTGTGGCTTCTGTATAAGGTATAAGTACGTCCATGCATGGACTACACGCATCATAATAATTAACTCGCATGGTGTAAGCTTAAGTAATCCTAGAAATGCCTACGTCTCCTTAATTTTAGCAATCACACTCGAGTTGATATTTCTGGAATAAACAGGAGACTGGATGTTCTGAACAGAGTACAACTGTTTTCATACGCCTTCAGTTGTGGTTTTTGTATAAGGTACAAGTACGTCCATGCATAGATTATTGTAGGTAGTTATTAAACAGATACGCCTATTGGTTCTTTTATTACTTAGATAGCATTTAGTAAAAGACTGCTTGCTATGTAAATCATAAAAGCGTCACAAAGAACTACTTCACTTGCGAGGGTACATTAAATCACGGAGTATAGTTTACAAGTTGTATCATAGCGAGCATACTGAATTTTTTTTGGAAATTGTCTCATCATCGCCCTTACATTACAAAACCATGTAGAATAATACATCGAAGCCAAAGTAGTATGGCAGTACTATCCAACTCGAAGAAGCTTACAAAATATTTATAGTAGTGATAGTGTAAAGATCGTCACGTATCCTTCCTCCTACATCGAATAAGGCGTGAATAAACCTTTCTACATGTCGGCATAACACATACGATTGTCTACGGAATTTGTCACCAGATTCAACGATATACAATAAATAACGCGCAAATAATCCAATGTTAATATCAAATTACTGTAAATAATGAACTCACTGGTCAAGGGCGCCGAAGCTACACCTGTATGTATTTCTTGCATAAATAATTCTGGAGGACATTCTGAAACAAATACAACTAATATTAGTCAATATTCACATAAACCAACATGTTAGGTTCCTTTGTAGTCTGTACGGTTTACAGAACTGTCTGTCGTATGTAGGTAAGTACAAACTAGGGTCCCCACCCGTACTATAACAAATAGTACCTTACAATATATTAGCAATTTGTACTATATAATATAGAAAAAGAATATAGTTCAAAATATACTTATATTTTCATTGCTAATTCAATTATCGCCATTATTATATTTTACTTCTGCTTTTACATAAATATTTTTTCTGGCATTAACATGAAATAGCGCGAAGAAGGAAATAGAACATCTATTAGTTTAATCCAAAATGTATTGTTAGTTTATTTTGATATGGATCTAAATTGTTCATATTCCGATTATTGTTTTTGGTAATTTAAAAAAATATAATTATTTGCTCGTTAAAGCAAAAATTCATAAATAAATACCTAAAAAAAATAAATGATGAAACTGAACTTGAATTATATTTTCGCAAAAACTAAATTTCAAAATTTCTATTTTTTTTGAAAAATGTGGCATCCCTAGAACAAATAAAACCATATTCGCCTTTGAACTACACATAAAGCATTCTGGATTACGTTTCACATATCCATATATCTACAGTGTTCAAAGGAATAATCGGATAATTTACAATAAGCGGCTTTACTTTCAACACCAGAATACAGAATAACATTTCAAATTAAATTATAATTAATAATTTTATCCTATAACAATACACAATGTGCTGTTAATAAAATCTTTTATTTTCTTATATTTATTATAAGACCATGTATTTACGAATCGCCTTGCACAAGCTTATTTGTATTTTATATAATACTAGCCGTTGCCGCTTGCTTCGACGGGAAAATAAGATATTACAGGTGAGAAAATGCCTGTCATTTGTTTTTAGTGGCGGAGGAAATGTTCACGTATGAAATAAATAATTTAATAGCATTTGACAAAAAAAATATTTCTTCATTGATCGACAACCAGAATTGGTTGACAAAATCAATATTAACGCGAGCGGAGCCGCTGGTGAAAACTAGTACATGTATAAAGCGGATACAGGTGTCATCAAATTATGAACTTAAATTCAGTTCGATGTGAGTGAAAGTCGTTTATAGTACTTACGGTCGGATATACATTAAACGGCTTGTGCAGTGTCCGTGTGTCACATGTCATCGGGCTAGATAGCCTCAATTAGACCTGAAGTTACATTAAATATCAGTGCTTTTTAGTAAATTTATTTTTTGTACTATCAGCGGTTACTGATGTTGTTCATACTAGACTTTTAAAAGTTTTTGTGTCATTATTATAACACTGTGTCATATAAAAATATTCGTTTTCGTTAAAAGCTTTAATCTTGTTGCAAAATAATAACATATGCATAATGGTTTAATACGAATAGCCTTTTTTATATGTTAATATAGTTATCACTACTGTTTTTAATTTCTAAATTTATCGTCTTAATTTCGAATGTACATACTTACCATATTTAATTATGTAAATAACAGCAATTTCCAATGTAATTTTAAATCAAAATACTGTATTTATTTACCTGTAAGATAAAAACAAAACAAAAAATTTAAGACTTCAGGTTAAATGAAATTGGAGCCACTGATCTGAGTTTCTATTAGATATGATCGAAACCAAGAAAGTTAAAGGATGTTACCGCGATCGGGCAGTTTAAATATGTAAATATTAAAAGATGATTTAAATAATCTTAATTCTTTGTTGCTTCCTGTTACGTTTGTATAGTTTTAATGAAACCGCTAATGATAAAATGAATTCCAAGTTTTACGAGTCCTAGATAGAAATCTAGTGTCTCAGTATAAATTGTGTGTTATTCATAATGTTTGAAATAGTCATGTCACTTTAAACATATTGACATGATGTCCTTTTCGTAATGGTTAACAGAGAAAATTGATTGTTAGATTTTATTATTATAGTTGAAACGATGTTCTATTTTAAACATAATTATTATACAAAAAATAATTATGCATTTTGTTTTTTAGGTATAACAGTTAGTAAGTCGTCAAAACGTCTTTTAGTGATTGCTTACACCACTCAGACACGTCAGTAGGAAGTTCTAAAAGTGACATATTAAGCTGCCCAAACGTACTTTGTTACATTACAACACAACTCAGCTGAAAATATGTTATCACAACAGCGGAGTTATTTCGTACTGAAATATGATTAAATATTGTCAATAATGAAAACAGTAGATCGCTGAAAATATAGTGTTACAAAATTTGTACTTTCCTTTATTTTAATTGTTACAAAAACAATTACAAGTTTTCCTTATAATATAATTACTGCATACAAAATAATTACTTTGTAATAACAGCGTGAGGAGCCGGAAGGCACTTTTAGGAATTTATAAAGTCGTTCGCGAATTTACCTGCTTTTAGTATGATTTATTTGCTGATAAATATTACAAAAGTATATTACAACGTGAAACGGTCAGGTATTATCCGGAAGTAAATAAATTTATATTAAAAATTTAATAACATCAAATTTTGGTCATATGAAGACGGCAAACCGACACAGTGACCAAAGAGAAAACGGAAACCTATTAACGGTTACCGCTTTCTTGTGGCCCTACATAATAGTACATTATAGCAATGGCCGTGAAGAAGGCAATTGCAGGTCGAATATGAGTTTGAAGGCAGAGCCGTAGGCGAGGACTTCACTAATACGAACATGCAATTGTCATTTCCGCTGAGGCTGCTTTTTCTCAAAAGAATGCTGGGAAATAAAACATACATTTCATATTATTTATTTTATTTTATTTATCATTGTGGCTCAATATATATTATCTGAAGTTTTAATTAATTATTATTTCAAATCCGGTCGATTGTCGTTTAAGAAAAGTAGTTAAATTTCCATAATTTATCAAGTTAATGCTGTTTTTAACATGAACTGTACGTTTCATCATGGAAAAAATTGCCCATAATGTAGAAGCTTTTTAGTTTTGGCAATATCATTAAAATATGCCAAAAATACTGTTTCGGAGAAAATGATCACTTTTTCTCGTTATTCCAAGTCATAAAATGTTCATATACTTTCATGTACTTTTCTTTTGACTTTGCTGGAAGCAGGTTTTCCATTGCTAATTTGGCTTCTGATCTTAAATCTGGTGGAGTACAATCAATCATCATTGCACTCTCTGAACGTTTGGAACTCATTTTAATTATTAAATTTATGTTTCTTAAGTATATAAATAACAAATGAATACGAATATTCAGTTTTGCTGCCAATACTCTATTTATCATCTTTGCCGAAAGGTAAGCGCATTTATAGCTATACAGCCACGCGAACGCAATTTATAATAAACAAATAGACTTACTTTGGTATGCCAAGAATGATAAAAGAGATACAATCAAAGAGTATTTAATAACCCCAGCACGCTGTTTCATACAACATTGCTGGAGCATTGTAATATTACAAATTCAAAATATGCTCCTGCAATGGATTTGATTTTTATTGACCATATTTTGATAGTACGCGTGTTCTTTTTTCGAAAATAATGACAATATTTCTATGCATGCTAGAGAAAATGTCTATTTGCCTTAAGCTTTAAGTTGCCAATTTCGTAATGAGTAGGGAAAACACTTGACTGAAGATCTACACCTTTATTATACGGTATAGAAAATTAAGTATATAATAAAAAAAAAATGTAATACATTAAAATACTAATTAATAAACATTAATATATATCTTCTATTTTTCAAAAATGTAGATAAAATAATATTTTTTGATTGATAACACACCTAGACATGATTAGAAAATACTATGTCAAAGGCCAAAGTGGAATGTGTTTATTTATAGTTTTGTCAGTAACTTGTACCACAAAAATACTTAATTTGTGGAAATGAGTAACGTGCACGCCATGATACAGGCGGAATAATAAGCTGATCGTGACTGTATTCTTACGCAGCTATAGTTGCTGGATATATTTAATAACGTCTGCATTTTCGACAATGCAGACAGGCCACCTTCGCAACCTGTCCTGAACTGGGTTTCATACAGCGCCACACTTCTGCTTTATAAAGAAGGTATAGTTTGGGCGTCAAAAAACTGTTGTAGTCCGCACAGCATTCTGAGTTTTAAATATAGTGAAGCTGATAATCGCAATATATTCCGTGGAATACATATCATTACGAATGTTCATACCCTGAATATTGAGACTTATACGTATTGGGATCAAGAAGTCGCGCACACCTAATCTGTCTTAAGATTGAACTTAACCAAGTTACTTCTTCCCCATTTAGATTTGCTGTGTAAGGGTTAATCAAATTTAATGATAAGTTTCTACCGTCCTTTTAACTATTACCAGCCATGCGCTCGATTAACGTATAACATGCACATTCTTATCACAACGTAGACATCTACTAAGAACTAATTTTACGATCACGCGTAGTTCACGGGACAAACGCGAACAAAGTCTCGGACACCAGCTATTAGCAATCTGTTTATTTTTTCAATAAAATTACTTTATTATGTTCCGTTATTTTCACTAATTAATTATACTAAAATTTAATTGTAATCTGTGATAAACTATTTTATGTATTTCTAAAGCGTTGTTAACGCAGACAAAATGAAAAAGGTGACAATTTGTTCCTAGCGTGTTACTAATGAAGAAAACCGTAACTAGAATAAAGAGACGTTCATCCAACCATAAAAGATCCATGGTTGCGTATTAAGATAGCCCAGTTTCCTCGTGTTCTTGTATTGTCGTACAGATGACAGTGTGCCAAGATATACTGGAGGTTTAGAATTCGCAAACGGAGACTTGGCGATGTGCCAGATTCCTTGCCTCCTTAGACTTATTGCGAAGGAACATATTTTGCGTAGTATTCAGGCATTCCACAGAAACATTCCAGTTAATTTTAAATGATCCACAACTTAGACAACGCTAACAAAGTTCGATTGGCTAAATTATATATTGTTTTTACTATGGTTAGAAAGTTTTTTTTGTAATTCCCTCATAGCGTATAAAACTTAGGAGAACAAATTTTCTTTGAAAAAATTTTAAGTGCAAAATGTAAGCTATTAAATAGCTTATTATTGTTTTGCAAACCATTTTCACAACTTCATATATATATATACTCATACTTCATATATATACTCATACTCATAGACATAACTTCATATATAATACTTCACATATTAGTCTCATTAAAATGTACCACCTTTCGGCAAAGATGATAAATATAGTACTGGCAGCACAACTAAAAATTCGTATTCATTTGTTATTTAAATACTTAATAAATATAAATTTAATAATTAAAATGAGTTCCAAACGTTCAGAGAGTGCAATGACGATTTATTGTACTCCACCAGATTTAAGATCAGAAGCCAAATTAGCAATGGAAAACCTGCTTCCAGCAAAGTCAAAAGAAAAGTAAATGAAAGTATATGAACATTTTATGACTTGGAATAACGAGAAAAAGTGATCATTTTCTCCGAAACAGTATTTTTGGCGTATTTTAATGATATTGCTAAAACTAAAAAGCTTCTACATTATGGGCAATTTTTTCCATGATGAAACGTACAGTTCATGTTAAAAACAGCATTAACTTGATAAATTATGGAAATTTAACTACTTTTCGTAAACGACAATCGACCGGATTTAAAATAATAATTAATTAAAACTCCAGATAATATATATTGAGCCACAGAGATAAATTAAATAAAATGTATAATATGAAATGTATGTTTTATTTCCCAGCATTCTTTTGAGAAGAAGCAGCCTCAGCGGAAATGACAATTGCATGTTCGTATTAGTGAAGTCCTCGCCTACGGCTCTGCCTTCAAACTCATATTCGACCTGCAATTGCCTTCTTCACGGCCATTGCAATAATGTACTATTATGTAGGGCCACAAGAAAGCGGTAACCGTTAATAGGTTTCCGTTTTCTCTTTGGTCACTGTGTCGGTTTGCAGTCTTCATATGACCAAAATTTGATGTTATTCAATTTTTAATATAAATTTATTTACTTCCGGATAATACCTGACTGTTTCAGGTTGTAACATACTTTTGTAATATTTATCAGCAAATACATCGTACTAAAAGCAGGTAAATTCGCAAACAACTGTATAAATTTCTAAAAGTGCCTTCCGGCTCCTCACGCTGTTATTACAAAGTAATTATTTTGTATGCAGTAATTATATTATAACGAAAACTTGTAATTGTTTTTGTAACAATTAAAATAAAGGAGAGTACAAATTTTGTAACACTATATTTTCAGCGATCTACTGTTTTCATTATTGACAATATTAAATCATATTTTAGTACTAAATAACTCCGCTGTTGTGATAACATGTTTTCAGCTAAATTTTGTTGTGATGTAACAAAGTACGTTGGGCAGCTTAATATGTCAATTTTAGTACTTCCCACTGAAGTGTCTGAGTGGGGTAAGCAATCACTAAAAGACCTTTTGACGAAAATCTCACAATAAGTTTTCTCTGTTAACCATTGCGACAAGGGCGTCATGTCAATATGTATAAAGTGACATGACTAATTCAATCATTATGAATTACACACAATTTATACTGAGGCACTAGATTTATATCTAGTACTCATAAAACTTGGAATTCATGTTATCATTAGCGGTTTCATTAAAACTATAGAAACGTATCAGGAAGCGACAAAGAATTAGTATTATTTAAATCATCTTTTAATATTTACATATTTAAACTGCCCGATCGCGGCAACATCACTTAATTTTCTTGGTTTCGATCATAAATAATAGAAACTCAGATCAGTATATCCAAAATCATTTAACCTGAAGTCTTACATTTTTATTTTTATTTTATCTTACAGGTAAATATATACAGTATTTTTATTTAAAATTTCATTGGAAATTGCTGTTATTTACCTAATTAAATATGGAGAGTATGTATATTCGCAATTACGAAAGTAAATTTAGAAATTAAAAAACAGTAGTGACAATCTATATTACCGTTTAAAAAAGGCTATTCGCATTAATCATTTTGCATGTGTTATTATCTTGCAACACGATTAAAGATTTTAACGAAAACTAATATTTTTATATATAACAGTGTTAGAATAATGACAGAAAAACTTTTAAAAGTTTAGCATGAACAACATCAGTAATCGCTGATAGTACAAAAAATTAATTTACTTAAAAGCACTGATATTTAATGTAACTTCAGATCCAATTGAGGCTATCTAGCCCGATAACATGTGACACACGGACACTGCACAAGCCGTTTAATGTATATCCGACCGTAAGTACTATAAACGACTTTCACTCACGTCAAACTGAATTTAAGTTCATAATTGAATAACACCTGTATCCGCTTTATACATGTACTAGTTTTCACCAGCGGCTCCGCTCGCCTTAATATTGATTTTGTCAACCTATTCTGATAAATAGAAAATTAGCGGCAAAATCATCTTCATTTGCTATTTACATTAAAAAATAATATTTAAAATGATTTCCAACAGTTCAGAGAGTGCAATGGAGATTGATTGTACTGCACCAGATTTAAGACCAGAAGCCAAATTGGCAATGACAAATCTGCTTCCAGCAAGGTCTAAAGAAAAATATATGAAAGTATATGAAACATTTTCTCCGAAACAGTATTTTTGGCGTATTTCAATGATTTTAATTGCTAAAACTAAAACGCTATCTACACCATGGGCAATTTATTCCATGCTGAAATGTGCAGGTCATATTAAAAACGGCATTAGCTGGAAAAATTATGGAAATTTAACTACTTTTCTAAAATGTCAATCGACGGAATCATAGGCAAAAAATCGATATTTTTACTGGCGAAAAGGTAAAGCAATTTTCAATTAAAACTCCAGATGATATATATTTAGCAACAAAGGTAAATTAAATTAAATGTAGAATATGAAAAGTATGTTTTATTTCCCTGTATTATTTTGAGAAAAGCACTATACGTGCCTCGGCGGAAATGGCAATTGCCTGTTCGTATTAGTGAAGTCCTCGCCTACGGCTTGGCCTTCAAACTCATACTCGAGCCGCAATTGCCTATTTCACGACCTTTGCAATAATATACTATTAGCCTGCATGGAAATATTACGTAATACATCAATGTTTTTATATGTTACCATGGATTATTATTTGTACATATAACACTAACTAGTGGATTTTAAATTATGCATTGATAATTAAAAGGTTATAATATAGTTAAAATATTAAAAACGTTTTTGATTTATAAATCAATTATTTACTAAAATGAAGGAACTTCTTACAATTTTGCTCATCTTAATTATTTCGTTATTATTTAGTTAGAGTATGCACGTGATGTAATAATTGAGATGACAGCTAATACAGAAAAGTGGAAAAGGAGAACATGTATCGAACCTACTAAAGGGATATAAGTAGGGTACATTATTAATATTAGTAAGAAGTGGAGATAGAAGAGTTTAAACGTGCGTATCGTAACATTTTGTTGTATACAAATAATAGTTTAAATATCTAAAAAAACAAACTATAAAATAAAACCAAACTAAAAAGTTAAAATATGGTGTTCCACACTAAAAAAATGTTTTATTATTAAAAAGAATTGTTTGATATCCTGGTAATCCCGACTAAGATACTAAAGCACACTTATGCTAGTATTTTATTATTATCAGTCCTTGATAAGTATGTAAAGTTTCAAGTTAGTGCAATGTTTTGAAGTGAGTGAAAATCGTGTTCTATGATTCCGTTACATAGATATTTACAGGTGGATCTAATAAAAGGGTGTTAAAATACATGTAATTGTAATGGTTTTTTTTAATGTATTTTTACTAGTTTGAAAATAGTTCGTTCTACTTGTACGAGAATGAGAGCTGAGCTGAATATACATGTATTTCTGGTAATTTAGGCTACACTCAGATAAGCAACGGTATATAAGACAATATTTCGGAACTTCTTTGGAATTGTAGATTAAAATTAAAACAATACGTTGCTCTGAAAACAAAGTATTATTTTAGTACTTAGATACTAATTACTAGGTTTAAATTTAATAATACTATCTTACCGGAACACAAAGAAACGACATTTAAAGTATAATTTTAACACTGTCTTATTTTTGTCTTACCTTGTGTCACGGAGTCAGCTATACAGTTAACTGCAATATTACCAAAATGGTGGGTACGGACGCATGTATAACTCAACTTAAATGTTATGTAGATTACTCGATCAGATGTGGTGACAACAAGTGAGGTACATTCTTGATGGAGAGGTAATTGAGAGAGAACGAAAGAATAGAAAGACCGGTAGCGAAATGTTTCGATGACATCATAATTTTTGCAACACCTGGACAAAGTTGGTACAAAATAGGTTTTTTGTATGGTAGTAGGGCTTTTTCTAATGCCTGACAGGCTAGCTACCACCTTCAAGTTGAAAATCTGCCGTCAAATACCAATAGGTGTGTTCCGGTAGTTACACTTGAAAGCCATTTCTTCCACAGGTTTAGCGTTATTACCAATGTTGGCCGTATCGTCACTTAAGGTCAGGTGAGATTACGCCCACAACGCTTCCAATAACGTAGAAGGTAGAAGAATTATCTATCCATTAGTTTACCGTTGATACAGATAATACTTATATTTAAAGTGAAATGAACATATTTATATGAACTATATTAACAGTTTAGGTAGTTTAATGAAACCTACTTTAAGTAAAACTAAGTAAAACTATATTGACAGTTTAGGTAGTTTAATGAAACCTACTTAAAGTAAAATTTCTGAATGATTTGATTTAAATCATTTACTATTAAATACGAAGACAAGACTATTTTTAACTACTAAGTAACTAAAAATTGGGATTGGTTTTTGGGGTTGTTTGACGTTTCTATCTAACTGAAATGCGACCACCATAATCCAGGTGTTACATTTGCCATAGTGGCACGATTAAGAGCGTCATATTACTAGTTTACCCTGTGTATTTGCCGTTGCTGAAAGGCTTTCAAACCGGTATTACAAAGAGAACATCTGACAGATAGCTTATCTCTCGTGGGTCGTCCTAAGTTTTAAGCATTTTCTTTATTTTCCTTTTTTCAGTGCTTACCTTCAGGTCACATTGCTGTTATATGAAAAAACGACACGTATATAATTTATATCACCTAATCTATAATATGCTTATGGTAGTATCAATATTGAAGTGAAGTCAGTAGGAAGATAATACTATGTTCTTGTATATTACAGTCGACCCCGAATCAAAATGAGGGCTAAACATTAAAACTATCGGGAAGATTATATTTTGCTGTATTCGTAATACTTCAAATTCTACAGTTAAAAGATATTGTGATTGAGATATTAGTCAAATTCGCTTACGTAATGTCTTGCAGTTTTTTACTATGGGCGACAATAGTTGAGGTAGGGAACACATTTATAATACAAAAGCGGGATAGTTGAGTAATTTTTGGAATGCAGCCTTGTTAATTACTAAACAACAACTTTAAAGAATTTAGTATATAAGGTATTTATGCAATATACACTTAATAATTAAATATAATGTCTCAAGAAGTTAAATAGGTTTTTATTACGACAAGCACTATTTTAATATACAAAATAAAATACTCTATTAACCTAAAATAAACTAAAATAATAAATAATATAAAATAAATACTCTTTTTTAGTCATGTCGTGTTTCGAACAGCAAAGTTAATAAAATGTTATTACGTACATAATTGTGTTAGGTTTTATAATAACATTTCTAAATGTATTCCTAATTTGCCGAAAACAGTTTCAAAATCTTGGTCAAACAAATCTCATTCTCTAAATAATATTATAGACTTATAGAATATTTCTCTCATTAAACAATGTATGAAAACCCAATGGAATTTTTATGTGCTCAATTTTGTCGCTGGAATGTAAGTGTATGAATATTAATGGTAGTTTGTTAACAAACACAAAACTTTTTTTAAACTTAAATTGATTTTTGAGTCAAAGTATTTTAAAATTGATATTAGGTCTTTACATATGAAATTGGATTTCCGTTGAACTTTGATTTCAAATATCTGGTATTTGATTAGAAATTCCAAATTCAAATTTGTTTCAAATTTTCGCATTTAGTCAGTCATTTGTTTTCACAGGACTTAATTTTTTTGACGTAGGTCTGTTCACAAAATGTGTCTCTATTCTCTATAACAAAATTGAATATTTAAAATATTGCGTTATTTACCAATACGAGTTCCACCGTTGCACTAGTCCCGAAGAAACAGCTCAAAGGATTAATGATGTGTACGGGAAAGCTACTGTAAAAGAAAGCACGGTACGTTTTTGGTACCAATGATTTCGTTCTGGAAGTTTTCATCTATGAAATAAACCCCGGAGAATCTAGTTGACAACGACAAATTAAAAATTATAGTAGAAGCAGACCTGTAGCAAATCATGTCAGAGTTACCGGCAAGCTTCAGTATAAGTGACAAACGACTTTAATTTATTAGAAGCAAATTGGAAACGTGGATAAACTTAAAAAATAGGACCGCGAAATATACTAAAGCACACCAATAAAAACATATTGAGTGCTGCGTTATATTATTAAACCGTCACCAAAATAATAGAATTTTGAATCCTATTATTACTTGTGGCTCGATAGATGACTAAAAAGATATTTTACGATAGTAAAAGCTCATCACGATCAACGATTTCCTGCGTGAGCATGCTATAAGAGTAATTGTTGATGGGTATTCGTCTGTTGCCAAGGCTATATAAATTATAGTGTTCTTCAGGGATCTGTACTCTCAGCGACAATATTCTTGTTGCCCATTAACGATAAACTGTCTATAATAAAATAAACACACAAATGCTTTATTTGACATTTTACTTTAAATATTATAAGATTCGCTGGTATTAAAAGCCAATTGCCAAACGGGAAATTATTATTAGTAATAAATTAAAATGCTACTGAAATCATAAAAATATTGAACTCTAGTAATAACTTTTACTAAGAATATTTTGCACGCTTCATACCGCGAAGCGGGTGAGGTACTCTCGACACGTCAAGATCAAGCAATTTTTTGCTTTTAAACTGTCTCTACCACGACCAATTTGTATTTATACGATAATACATGAATACATGTATTTCAAGAACGCAGTTCAAATAATTTATTTCATATCTTGTAAAAAAAAATACTATACTTTGCACAACCCCTAATTTTATATATTAATTATGAAGCAATGATGGTTCAGTGGTAAACGTGTATAGATACAGCGTCGATGGATGTGTGTTCAAATCTCTGCATTGATCCAGTTTTCTCAGTAAAAGAAAACATTGTTATGAAATCATAGCATGGTTTTAGGGCATTTTCTAAAATTCATCTGGTTATCTACACCACCATATTAAAAGTCTGTGGTCGGATACTTATAGTTGTGTTCCGGCAGCTATAATTCATCCAGTGGGTTTAGCGTGTCCACCATTTTGGACCACATCTTCACTTAACATAAGATTGTGGTCAAACGTCAAAATCTACAAAATATTAAAAATACAGTTGTTCCGGTTTGTTATTGTTAATTCCATAGCTATATAGACTTCATGTTTTTAACTACATTCGGGTTCGATTTTAAACTCGATATATAAATGGCGGTAGAATGAGAAATCTAGCCTAACTTGTTTTCAAATGCATCTACCGCAACACATGTACAGGTAAACTGTACTGACCAATGAAAATGAAAATGACTGAACCAATCTCTCTGAATTTTAAATCAATAATGAAGCGTGAAAACTAAGGAAACGAACATTCAATATCAGTAACAATATAATTAAGAAATTAAATTAACAAAGTTAAATATTTGAGGCATTCCCTATAAAATTAGTTTAAAGGTAATTAATAGATGTTTGTAAACATATTTTTAAAGACAATATTTTTTAAACGTCGGTTAAATATTGTTTTATTAATAATATACGTTGATTATAATTTAAGTAAGAATAGGATCTGGATTTTACGTTATTTTTCTGTTTGAGTTGATGTTACAGAGATTATGATTACAGAAAAGAGTGTATGAGGTTTTAAATTAAAAAAGTTTTTTTTAAGATTAGGTAAGTGTCTGGAAGCGCTATTCTTGTAATAAATAAACTGTAATACGTTTGAAAACCCGAACACAGTTAATAATATTTAAAAAAAAACATATTACTCACGTGCAAAGTACAAATTGAACTTTTCATTTATAAAATGTAAAGACAAAATACAAAACTATTGAAATAATAACACGATATCGATGCTCACTCATCCACGAGTTAATCACTACAGCGACTTAGGTATATTGACTCAATTAACTTTAATACCTACTTTGCCTTTATTCAATGGGAACAAATATATTACAATTTCATTTAATCCTGCTTCATTTAATTACGATTAATAATTATCTCTTTTATTAACGAGATAGGATAAATTCCAAAACAAATATATCCGAGGATCATTTGGATTAACTGAGATACGACAAAAAATGCAAGCAAATCGCCTTCGCTGGTTTGGACATATACTGCGCCGTAGGAAAGATCACATGACTAGACAAGTCTTGGCCATACAAAAAGGCAAAAGATCCAGAGGTCGTTTTCCTATCACCTGGATGAGGACAATTAAAAGCGATTTACTGATTACGGGCTTAAAACAGAAATGGCACAGAATCGCCAGTAGCCGCATAAGAGTATCAGTAGAGCTGACCCCAAATAGGTACAAAATCCAGGGGATTGATTAATTGAATAATCCCTTTTATTCAATTACTATTTATCGATATTTACTTACGCACTAGCAGCCGCCCCCGCCTTCGTTTGTTTTTTTCTCGTTAAACGAGCGTCATTGTAAAATCCTTTGATAGCGTATATCTACGTTATAAAAGGAATATCCATGACAATTGTCAAGTCAATACGTATGGTAGTTTTGAAAATACCGTGACGAGTCACTGAGTGGTAAATTTATCGCCATCAGCTTAATATAATCACATAATATGCACTATATAAAATACTACTTCCATATTCACAACAGAAGCAATATAAATGGTTGTAGTTAATTTCTTAACTGTCATTGACATAAAGCTAACAAAGGCAACTTAAGCTTCCAGAGCATGAGCTTAGTTAATTTGCCGATGTCAAGAGACAATCCGCTTGCATTCCGTAAATTTACTCAATCCTATTTACTGCAGTATTCATTGTTCAAATTTACAAGGCATTTTAGCATATATATTATATCCTCGTTTATATTAAATTTATATGTGCTTGTATTCATCCAGTACTGCAAAATCGAACGTAAGTCATTAATTTATCGAACGGTGTATGTTTCTAATATAATGTATTAATTATATAACTTTTTTTATTCTAAAATTCTTTGGCGACAATTTCTATTCTAGTTTGACCACAGACTTTCTGTATGTATTATTATTATGTATTTGATGTTAGCTGCACCATTGTAAAAAATGAAAATTTTATATAATATAATGTATATATAATATGTTCTAGGTTTCTGCAACCCTACGCATACCAAGTTTATTATGACCGATCTAACTCATTATGCTTTACTAGGGACCTTAAATTTTCTTATCATATACAATATAGATATTTTTAGCAGCGGAGTACTTTAAAAAGAAATAAAATCAATAATAATAATGGAAAAAAAACATAGAAAAGAAAGTTGATATTTAAAAAAATATCTCACGGCTCTTCGGTGATGTTAAAGCTATGACGAATGCCCGACGAATACCTTGTCTCTGATGCGTCGTTTCGAATGCATACAATAGTAGTGTTTCCACCATATTTATACTACTCTGTGTGACTACTACCCTCCTTCTGATATCCCTTCGAATATAACTATTCTCCTTCTAATAATATGTGTAATACTTATAATTAGTCCTATTGATTAATAATTAAGTATCCTTACCTACAAATCGACCGAAAGCGGTTAAGTATTAAAAGTATCCGTTGGTACTTCACTTAGTTATGAACCCTCTTGGGTGTACCGGAGCCCGACGGCAGACCCCGACACACTATTAACCAACAATGACTGCATTCGTATATACCAAAGACCTGTTGCATAGCTGCAAAAGGACGGGTTGCCCAAACCACTCACCGCAAGGATTTTTTTTTTTATTTGTTGCTCAGCATAGTGACTGCACTGCACCTGGTGTTAAGTACAGTACAATCCAGAACAGCGGTGACTGACAATGATTCAAAATTCACAATCAGTCACCGCTGTCATACTGGCCTGTTTAGATACCTTTTCACGCCTCTTTTGAAGGACCCTAAGTCATAGGAGGGTGGGATTACGCTGACCGGAAGACGGTTCCACAGCTCCACGGTACGACAAAAGTATGAATCAGCAAACTTTTTAGTTCGCGATTCAATAGGAGTCACCGTGACGCTGTGACACCGAAGTCGCACCGCGTGGTTCTGTAGTGGAACGGGGAGGAGAGGATTATATTGAAGAGCTCTTCAGAACACTCGTAGTGATACATACGGTAGAACACGCTTAAAGAGGCAATGTCCCTTCGTAGTTTCAGCGGTTCTACGGTGCTGGTGGTGTCTGCATCATTAACAATGCGGACAGCCCGCCTCTGCAACCTGTCTATGGCATCGAATAGATATTGAGCGGATCCATTCCAGAGATGCGAGCAGTATTCCATGCAGGGCCGAACTTGGGCCTCATAACGAAGGTACAACTGGTCGGGCGTGATAAACCGACGCACTCTGTTCAGGATTCCGAGTCTCCGAGATGTTGTGGAGATGACACTCTCGATGTGGTCGCTCCGAATATTCATTCCCAGAATATTTAGGCTGTCACGCATTGCAAGCTGGGTGTTCTGAAGAGTAGGGTTGGGTGAAAAAGGGGATTTTTTAAAGGTAAAGACACATACCTGGGTTTTCTTCGGATTGAACTCAACCAAGTTACTTGCTCCCCATATGGATATGCGGGTTAAGACTTGGTTAAGTTCAACAGCAAGTTCCTTACGTCTCCTTTCTGTGTCTCCCCGACCACTGCCGGGCTTACTGATGTAGCACCCATGAACTGTGCTATCGTCTGCATAGTCTATAATTGAGGTTACAGCGATTGGGTGGTAGTTGTTGGGGTCTGAACGATCACCTTTTTTGGGAATCGGTTGCACGTTGGCCTCTCTCCAAACGCGAGGCACGACACCGGAGAAGTAGGAATGGCGGAACAAGCATGTCAATACCGGAGTCAAATCAGCTGCACACTTTTTGAGAACAATTGCTGGGATACCGTCTGGGCCACTGGCTTTCCGAACATCGAGCGATAGTAACTCCTGGCGTACGTCTCTTTGTCTGAAGTGGATGTCAGGCATCGAGACATTGCTGTTGGTTGTTGTGGGCGGTTGCGCGTTACTATCGTCGAGTTGGGAATTGTCCGCGAAGAATTTGACCAAAAAGGTGGCTTTCTCCAGCGGTTCATGAGCCAGTGATCCATCCGAATATCGCAAAGGAAAGGCAAAGGATTGGCAGAAATTTGCCTGGATGGCCTTCGCCAGCCCCCAGTAGGCGCGACTATTGGTCAGCTGGTGGACCAACTTTTGGCCAATCCGTGCAACGCGCTGTGCGTCTGCTCTTGAGTAAGCCTTCTTGCAGGACCTAGTGGCCTTATTGTAGGCTGCTTTAAGGAAGTTAAGATTAGGATCTTTATTCGTGCGACCCTTAATCCAAGCACGATACGCATACTGCTTCTGACTGAAAGCAGCTGCGCATTCATGATTAAATCAAGGGCGTCTGCGGCCATTACTGACGATTTCGGACGAGGGAATGTAATATTCCATTCCAAATCCTATCTCGACAGCAATTGCCTCAGCAGTCGCAGAAAGATCTCTCTCATTAAAGCACCTTTGCCTCCATGGTATGGATGCGAAGTAATCTCGCATACCATCCCAATCTGCAGACGAGTAGTGCCAAACCTTACGCCTGGTCTCCGAGGGACGTCGAGGCAAGGAACGCGGCACCGATGTCTCAACTGACAGACACCCTGTACTCGTTAGGATGACTCGTCAGCAGTAGGTCCAGTAAGGAAGACACTTGATCCGCAATGTCAGGGACCCGGGTGGGCTGGGTCACCAGCTGTGACACGTTGTGCGTGAGAACATATGCATGAGCAGTTCGTCCTGCATGGTCGGTTGTAGACGACTTCAACCACTGTTCGTGGTGTGCGTTGAAGTCCCCCAAAACCACCAATTCTGCAGTAGGGAACTGCTCTTGCACGTGATCTGTCGCCTGACTTAAGTACTCAAACAGCCGAGTTGTCTCTGAATCCCCTTTGTGAGATCTATATAGGCACACATAGACTCGGCTTTCAGCGCCGAGATCCACGTGTATCCACAAGATGGAAAAGGAGGGGTCCTCCATGAGGTGCAGACGGCGACAACACTCATCCGACCGTACATATACACATACCCCGGCTTTAGCTTGAAAGTTTTCCTCGAGGTGGTAGCCAGGGTAGTGTAGATAGGATGTGTCGGCCGGACGGCGGATCTGTGTTACCGTCAGAAAAAGTAAAGCAGGCTGTGCCGTCTCAAGGCGGTGGTGGACGGCATTTAAGTTAGAGTGGAGTCCGCGGATGTTAGCAAACTCCATTGTGAAGGCGGTGTCGGGGCTGTACACCGCTGTGGTCCTTACTTTTTTTTTCTTAGGCACTGTCATGGGAGGTTAATTAAATATAGAGAAAGAAAAAGGCGTGAATTTGGTGAATTTTACCGAGACACAAAGATATTAGGCTTGAAACACCAGCTCGAGCATATGGATGGTGGTTGCGACCCAAGCGGGCAGCGACGCTCTACCACCCGCAGCTACTCGATTAGCACCACCCGGGGGTCACGTGTAGGGTCTCGAGGGTAAAGCCTACGGACGTGAGTAGTATCAACACTCAACCTGACTATAAAAGCCTGAAATTATTATATTGAACTCTTGCGATCTCTACACCGTCTCCTTCGTAGACATGACCTGTTCTCAGAAGACAACGACCGAGTTCCATCCACTCTCACTTACCATCATAGCTTTGACAACGGCTTCGACGCAGGGATTGGTCCCTATGACCGCGGTCCGAACTTGAGTGTTGCGCGTCCTCCACGGGTCGGACAGCTGGTGGAACTGGGGTCGTCGAATACACAACCACAATGATTGCACCTCGGTGCGATCTCCGGCAGTTGCGGTCTACTCAAATTAACCGAAACTATCGGATATTAATCTTAATATCCATAATTAAAACTAACCAAAAATGAAAACTGAAATAAATTCATAACTCTATTAACAAATGAAATCGATTTAATACTATTAAGCTATCCATATCCTAAAACGAAATCTCTCATTCGTAACATGTCTGATAGTAATATATATATATATATCTTTTTGTTCCTTGTTAAGTAAACAATGGTGGGCTTTAGTGTAGTGGAAATAGTTTTTCACACCTTTACAAGAATTTACTTAAATTTTCAATAATGATTATTTCTGCGTGTCTACTGGAGGAACATTAAAATGTTTAAATAGAAAAAAATAGTTGACGTGTGCTGTTTAATGTTGCGTAATTTGAAGTCGGATTGAAAGATGGAAGTGAGGGAGGAAGATTAGTTAATTTTTTCAATGTATCGAAATCAGCAACTGTGTTTTGTAAGCATTATATACTTTTATTTATGATTCTAATCTGTTTGAAATTAGACTTACGCAGAACAAATAAAAAGCATATTTATATAAGTTTCATAATTGTAGTATCTATTAGATATCCTAATGTATCAGTTCAATCAGAGGTTAACAGATAGTATACATACTGTATTTTTTGTACTGTATTTTATGTATTTTTTGTTATTTTAAATATAATAATAAATTGGTTCCTTGAGTTTATTTATGTTAAAAATGTTCATAGAACGTATATTATTAATAAACAAATACATACAATATTTTATACAAATGTACCGTTTATAATTATTTATAGAACATACTACGCTAGGCACGGTGTACCAGCGACGAAATATAAAAATATTACTTAAAGGCATAAATTATTATTTTATGGTGGTTATTCGTAAGGAAAATAGTATTTAATTGCCCATATCATTCACGAATTACCCTGTAACAAAAATATTTAACAAGGAAAATCGCTTCTCATACTTCGTAAGCTTACATTAATACGATTAAAATGTTATATTAACCTATAATTTCAAAAAATCAATTACGTATTCTTCAAGTATATTGATGAACCTAACATCACTTACTGCCTAATTACTTTTGTGATAGTAAGCCACAATAATTGAAATAACTGCTTTTTGTTTAAATGTAATATTAAAATTGTGACAATTTTCACTTAGTTATATAATATTATGCGGATATACAAAATTGCGCCCTGATTGCTCGAAATTCACGGTTGCATAAAGTAATTAATATTTCAGCGTTAATAATTGTTAACTTGCTGAAGTGTTAATTTCGTAACATGACATTTCAGAATTGCTTTTACGTTCAACGCTACTGGACGAAAAAATTATATATTTATTGAGATTTTGTAAACGTAGATATTTTAATTTAATTACATTATTTCCGATATTTAGCAGCGTTATATCGGAAAAGTTTATTAGTTTGAACGCCTTAATGTTAGGAACTAACGGTCGGATTACCACAATTGAGAAAGGCTTTAGGCTATTTATTTTCACGTTACTACTAATAGGAGCAAAGCTGTATCGAAAAGTTACAAAAATGAGTTTTTTTTTTAAATAAATAGCCTTTACAGGCTGCTCCACTCGTGTTAATATTGATTATGTAAACAAATCGGATGACACAGTAAAAAGTTTCAGAAAAAGTTTATCCTTTGTTTTTAACACACTTCCAATAAGGTTTTTGCAAAAAAAAAGGAGCCTATGACTTTTTCAAGTTCCCATCTATCACTATACCAAAACTCATCATAATCGATTTAGCGGTTAGCTCGATTAATCGATAGAGCGTAACAAACAAACAAACTTATTTTCGCACTTATAATATAAGTAAGATTTTTAGTTCCACGTGAATGAAGTTGCGGGCACAGCTAGTTGAAGATAACGTAGTTATGGACTATGAATTTGCACAAAAGTATTCTTGAAACAAACAGAGATCTGTATGCAGAATTTTGAATATAATGGTGTAGTTAACAATAGATTTACCAAGATTTGTCACACTCCAGTTAAAGTAACTCACATACTGAAACCGGTTGATTAACACACGGCCCATTAAACGCAAGCGTACAACCCCTTTGCTTTTCTAATATGTTTACCACATGTGCAGAACAAATAATTGACGTTGAAGTGCTATTTAGTTGGGTGTTTATGAGACTACAGGAATAATTTATTGATAGTAAAATAGAAAGTGCACAGATAAATCTCTTTGGGGATTTCACTCAACTTCTGATATCCTAAGTAGTGACTACGTTCACTCAATACAAGGCCTTAGTCACATAACTGTGTACTGTGTTCTTGCTGTGGGTAAGGCTTCCAGTATTCCTCGGGAAAGCAATACATTTATTGTTACAAACTATGTTGTACTACTATATACGCTTACCATCAGTAAGCAAAAAAAAGTAAATTAGGTTTAGTGAAGTGGATTTACTAATAACTTTATTTTAATAAGCTAATAATGTCTAATTTAATGTAATAAATATATTTACTTCTTCAGAAGTCATTTTTTCTTCATAAGTTCAGAAGTTAGTCTATAAAAGATAGATAAGATAAAGAAAGAATATTGAACTATTTTATTCTAAATATTATTTGTAACGTCAATTTATTAATTCTATTCGAACTGACGAATCAATTATTTGTCTACAAATAATATTTATTTATTTAAAAACGTATAAAATATATAAGTTGTCTTTGTGTATCTAAAAATAGTTCACTTTTTTTGCTGGATAAATACACAAAAACTTATATATACAACTTACAAATACATTAATAGTTTTCGTATTTCAAATAAGATGTTTTTAAAGTTGCTCATAGCGATAGTTAATAAATAAAATCTTCTTCTAAGAAGTAAAAAAGTATATTTTCTACAATATGACGAATTTAATAATAATCGGTTTATATCTAGAAGCTTACAAAAATATTTATACATTTTTTTTCTGAGTCACTGAATTCCATCTGATAGATATACAACGGATTCCGTAAAAAAGTATATGTTTAAAAAAAAAAATACCGAAAAAAAATAAAAAAAATCAATAGCTTCGCTTATTAAAAAAAATCAGGTGTATATATTTATTTTCTTTCTTGTACTCACTTGCAGGCCGAAATAATCGTCTTATGTAATTTAAGCATTTTTATTACCATGTTTCTATTAACTCGCTTTCTTGTATATCTGCCCGGGTGGAATTCGGTAATTGATTTTAAACTGACTTCACGATGAGTGATATACGTGAAACTTGGACCGTAGCGTAGAAGCAGATGACATTACATGAGAATGTGAAGAAAAACGATTAGTAGAAAAAGATGTTTTAAACTCTTTAGGCCGTTAAAACATGGTACGTTTTTTAATTAGTATGGTTATAATTGGGTAGATTTAAATAAAAAAACATACTTACATACAAATCATACATTTATACGAATTAACTCATTGTTTAAACAAAAATACATGAATGTTATCATCATCGAAGCATTTTATTACATTTAATTTGCTTAAAAAACTGCGTTCTAACGAAATGTACAATAGGTAAATTCAAAAAACAGTAATCTGTCTAAATAGAAAAGTACCTCTAAATCGTTAGACGTATTTCACTATCTAGATATACTACTGATCAGCAATGAAAAAAATTAAATCGACCTTACAACATTAATATTTAGGTATCATTTTTGGTTTATTTTTCATAATCATGCCCGAATAATGAATAATTTTGATGTAGACGCTCGCTTTGATGTACCTACTTCTATCTCAATCGCTGTACTGTTCGTCATGAATAACTAATATTAATCTATCATATTAGTAATGAGTACGAAGTTCAATAAATGATTGAAATTTTGTTTGAAACGATATAGATGACTTATTTAATAAAGTCTCATAACAATAACACTGCAGAATTCGGAAAGTAAAATGTAAATGTATTGATTTAGTCGAAATTAGACAGATCGATCTATATCCTTTATAATAAATAACATGGATTCATCAAGCAGTCTGATCTGATGTAAATATATTTTAATATGTTTTAAAGGACTTCTATCTTCATAGCAGTTTCTTGGTACCCATCTCAAGTGAAGATAAAAATAAGAGCAGAATTTACTTCATATCAAACTTTAAAAATCTTGTTTTACCTTCTTTTATAAGGTTTTAGTTCTATTCGTGGATTCCCAAGATGATGTTTAATTAGACGTTGAAAAAAGTTAAAGTTTAACTATTGTGTCTGATGAAGTTAATTGTTGGCTGACCATTAGGCACGCCAGACCTTTTACAAAATTAGTTGTCTAAAAATCAAGTGTATAATAAAAACCAGTTAAACGACTAAGTTTATTATATATTATATGTCAATACATAATAGCACGTAAACAGATGTCAATTTGGTGTCACCTTTATATATCAATGATTTCTTCTTTATCCTGTTTTTTTCGATTGAGTTATTCATAGTCGAGAAAGGAAAGAGAACGGATGCTGGTAAACTAATTTATAACAGAATTATAAACTTTACCGCGTTAGAATGCATCTTACATATAAATGGCAAACCTACTTTAAGATTGACAACTAACAAGAATCTAGATTAATAATCACTACGCTTCTATATAGGGATTAAGCATTAGTGATAAATTTAAAAGCCTAAAACAACAACCAAAAGTATGTAGATATAATACGTCTTCATCAAAAGAATTTCGAATTGAACAAATTATAACCCTTGGTGTATT
Source organism: Actias luna (assembly GCA_039707435.1). Lineage (NCBI taxonomy): Eukaryota > Metazoa > Arthropoda > Insecta > Lepidoptera > Saturniidae > Actias > Actias luna. The sequence goes on along the minus strand of JAZHAC010000001.1, from coordinate 15,713,388 downwards.
AAGGTCACGATACAGGCAGTAGGGTTCTTTGATAGACTTCAAACTAAAAAGTGAAATAATTAGGTTATAATTATATTGTATTTATAAGAAAAATTATATATAAGCGATTTACAACTCACTCCTACTCATTACCAAATCTCCAAAACTAACACACCTATTGATTGTAATTTAATATGCATATTTCTTGCACAGCGTAGGCAAACATGAAAAAAGTTAGGAACCACAAGCTAGTGATATACATGTATTATAAAATATTAATTATCTTTATTAATTCTATTTTGATACCTTGATTGCTATAAATAATTCTGTATTACAAGACTTATGAGATCTTTTAGTAGAAAATTTAACTCAGCCTAAAAATACTACGCGTTAATTTTAAACCCCGTAAGTATAATATAATTTCAGAATACTAGATTATACACAATGTTGTAAAAAACATGAAGCTATATCAATACAATAAAGTAACAACTTGGTTTAATATTGCTAATTTATTAAAACTAGATACGCTATTTAATGATTTTTAGACTATCCATTAATGTTCAAACATGATTAAAAATAATATAAACAATTTCACCAAAAATCAGAAATTTTATTTTACTGATAGGAAATTAAATTAACAAGATTCAATCACTTAGTGCCCGCGACCGCGCTGTCTTCGAAGCCGTCGCATCGCCGCCATTGGAGACGTTTATTTATCTAAAAGGCTTCATTACTCTGTACACCGTTGCAACACAATATTTAATTAAATTAGCATACCGCTGTATGTTTATTGAAGCTTTTATTTATTACTACTATATTTAAATATTCTATTTTATCTATCTTTTTCTCTTTTTTTTATGTTAGCTTGGCAAAGTGACTGCACTGTACCTGATGTTAATTATAGTACAGTCCAAAAACAGCAGCGACCATCGAGAGAACGAAAATCTATCGCCAGTCGCTACTGTCATGCCGGCCTGCGTAAATGCTTTTTTATGTTTATCTTGAAAGAGCCGATGTTATATTATGAAGGGAATACATGGGCCGCAAGACTGTTCCACAACTACACGGTACCACAACAGTACGACATATCATACTTTTTGGTTCGAGCCGTAATGAGGGTTACCGTGAAGCTGTGACTCCGAAATCCAGCGCGTGTAGTTCTATTGGGAAAGGAAAGGAAGGAATAAGATTGAACAGCTCTTCAAAGCACTCTTCGTGATACATGCAATAGAATATGGCCAGAGAAGCAATGTCTCTACGCAACTGAAGCGGCTCTATGTGCTTGGTAATGTTTACATCTTGTAATATGCGGACAGCTCGTCTCTGTAACCTATCCAGAGCATCAAAGAGATATTTTGCGGATCCATCCCAAAGATACGAACAGTATTCTATGCATGGCCGTACTTGTGCCTTATAAAGAAGGTACAGTTGACCAGGCGTGAAAAACCGTCGCACCCTGTTAAGGATTCCGAGTCGTTGCGAGGTAATAGAGATGACACCCCCAATGTGGTTCCTGGCGTTGAGGTCACTGCGGATATCTATACCGAGGATACTGAGACTGTCGCGCATTGTAAACGAGACGTTCTGAAAAGCAGAGAGAGTAGAAAATGGAGATTTTTTACAGCTAAGGGCGCCACACCTGAGTTTTTTCGGCACCAAACTCAACCAAGTTATTTGCTCCCCAAATGGATATATGGATATGCATTGCAATGATTGGTTGAGTTCAGTGACAAGTTCCTCTCGCCTCATTTTTGTGTCTTCCCGACTACCAGTGGGCTTGCTGTTGTAGCTTCTGTGAATGGTACTATCGTGTGCATATCAATGAGTATAGCCTAAAGGTAACATATCGTTGATATGCAGAAAGAACAGAGTAGGAGAGAGAACTGAGCCTTGTGGAACTCCAGCGCTTACTGACATAAACTGCGAATCGAAACCTTTAATCAGAACACGAATTCTGCCTTCATCTAGAAAGCCTGAGAACTATTTGCACAAGTTTGCGGGAAGTCCGTACGCTGGTAGCTTAGAGAGAAGACCATTATGCCAGACTCTGTCGAAAGCCTTGGTTATATTAAGATTGACCGCCAAAGTCTTGCCATGCTTATCAATCACCTCCCCCAGCGGTGCAGTACATACGCTAAAAGATCATCTGTGGATCGGTTTTGGCGTAAACCATATTGATGGTCGTTTAAAATAGAGTGGTCTTCTAGATGGTGGATGAGCTCATTGTTTATAATTCACTTCATTCTATGATCTTGCACAACACTGAGGTTATATCAATTGGGCGGTAGTTGGTTAGATCCGACCGATCCCCCATTTTGGGAATCGGCTGCACATATTAGCCTCTCTCCCAGCCCGAGGCGCGGCACCAGAGACGTAGGAAATGCGGTATAGACGCGTTAACACTGGGGACATAATACTCCATTCCTAACTTAATCTCATCGGTAATCGCCTGTGCAGTAGCTGAAGCACCGTTCCCATCAAAACAACGTTGTTTCCGCGGAATGGATGAGAAATATTCTCGCGTTCCAACCCAGTCTGCTGACGAGTAGTGTCAAACCTGACGCCGAATCCGAACACGCGGGGCCGACTGAGCGCGTCGCACTGTTGTCATAACCAGGCAGTGGTCCGATGTGCCCAAAGGGGCACAGACTGACACATCATACCCAGTTGAATGGCTCGGCAACAGAAGATCGAGCAATGAGAATGCATGACCTGAGAAATGGGAATCCGGGTGGGCTGGATTACCAATTGAGTAAGATAATGAGTCAGAGCGAATGCGTGCACAGTACGTCCTGCAATGTCTGTTTTGAAGGAACCCAACCACAACTCTTGACGTGCATTAAAGTCCCCCAAAACTATCAATTCCGCAGTAGAAAACTGCTCCTGAACATCATCCATCGTACTGCTAATATATTCGAACAACTGAGTTGTCTCATTGTCCGCGTTATGGGATCTATACAGGCATACGTAGATACGACTCTGAGTGCCCAAGTCTACGTGTAACCAAAGCACAGAGAAGGAAGCATCTTCCATACAGTGCAAGCGGCGAAAACTAAACTAAACACTAAAAAAACTAAACACGCATACCCCAAGTTTAGGATGAATATTTTCCTCAAGCGTATAGCCAAGCTAGCAAGTAAGATATATCTACCGGCCGTGTATCTGTGTCTCTATTAAAAATAGCATTGCAGGCTGAAATATCTCAAGGTGTTGGTGGACGGTATTTAAATTTGAGTGGAGGCCACGGATGTTACAGAACTCCACCTTAAAAGCGGTGTAGAAAAAGACAACGTGACTAGAGGCTGTGGAGTAACACAACCATTTTGCGTAAACAGGAATTTAACATATTGACCAGACTCAACCAATTATTAAGACAGAGGTTAGAAACAATAAAGTTAAAGTTACTGTGTAAATTACGTTCTCAGATCTGTCATGGATTTTTCTATACATTTTGGTAAACATAAGGATAAACTATTTTCTACTAACAAAATTACCGGCTATTACTAACAAAAACCCCATAAATTACAAATACTGTTGTATTATTGTATTGTTGAATTGTTGTATTGTTGTATTGTTATTGTATATAAATACTGTAAAAACATTGACAAATGTGTGCGACACGTACTCAATAATCGCCAGTGCGAGGTATGCGTCGAGAAATGCTTTAAAGAATTTATTGCCTACAGTCTAGCTAATTTCTTCAAGAAGGGCATCATTAAACTGCCATTGCGTTGGCAGACATGAATCGATTGCATTGGTGATTATTTTGTTGAAATAAAAAATATCAATAAAATTGTTTGAGTTATTTCATAAAAAGCAATAAATAGTAAAGCTATATTCAAAAAATTTACAGACAAACAAAAAAAATACATAAAATTTAAGTTACACGCGAACGCAATCGCGGAGACACCTTGTACATACATACACATGGCAACGGCTGCCCCCAACTTCGTTTTTCCTATCAACTTAACCGCGCGTGTACGTATAATCTCTTCTTAGTGGGTGTTTTCGTGGTAAATGGGATATCCTTGTCAAATTTAAAGACGATAGATCTGATAGTTTAGTAAATAATTATCGTGATGAGTCAGTGAGTAATATTTCACTGTTATATATAGGGTAAAATGCTACAATACGCCCCAGTTTTACGTGACGCTCAATAAAATAACCTCTATACCTTTTTCAGTCATATATTTATTGAAAATATAACAAGTGGTCCTTAAACTACAAAATAGCACTTGATTTTAGTAGCATTTCCTTACGCACTTGCTAAACATTTCTTTTTCTAAACCCTTTGATGGGGTTGTTTGTATCGCTATGTATTGATAATATGCCTACGTCTATTACTAAATGGTCCACTGTAATTATTTAAAAAATATAATTAATTTGATAATCTAAATTAAAGTTAAGTAATAACAAACAAAAAACGAGTCTTGGAAATATTACTTTGAGATCATATTCTTAATCAACATTAATATTTTTATAAGATATATCTAATTTGCTTAATACTTATTTAATTTTTTTGTTTTCTTAGACTTATTGCTTCTATTTATTGCTTTTGTACCACAAATATTACAAAGAAGATTGTATATGATACAAAAGTGCATACAAAATAAACATTATATCCGATATCCTTTAGAAGTCATCCAATAATAATATTCTTTACATCCACTATAGGTGCACTATTTTATTTTTCATCACAATTTTTTCTTGTTTCCAACAGCTCTTATAATTTTGTTTAATATTATCGCTTTCTGAAAACAAAGAGAAAACAGGCTCTCTTTTCTCTTTTCGATTTTCTAATTTTCTTTCCTTTGCTCTTTTTTTTCACATTTGTTTGTTCTTTACTGCGACCATCTAACTCTTTTCTGACATTTTTCTTTTTTGTATATACTGTGGAGATATTAACACTTTATCCTTTGGTTTTTTTTAAATAATTGCTTATATAGGTATGAGTATAATTCTAGTCAAATCTTTTATCTGCAATCCATCTCCAAATTCTGAGGGGAAATTTGGACGTTTTTGGGGGTTTACAGTTGCAGGAAAACTATCTTTATCAACATTCTCTATACCCACCCATTGTTCATTGCATGTAGATTTATTTTCAGTTGTTTCTATTTCTGAAACTGTGAGTTCATTTTCAGCAGAAAAGTTATGAGTAGTTTGTATTTCTGAACAACCTTCGTCTAATTAATTAACATAAACATTTTTTGTCTATCATCTACGAGAGTTTTTTCTCACATAATATCTGAAGGTGTATAATAGTAGTCAGGTATTGTGTTTGTATGACTAGACATTTTTTTGGAAGAATATCTTGTTGAACCATTCCTGAAGAGCTCGGCTCAGCTTTTCTTTGTTAAAAACGCGACATCTGTGAAAATATTAATTGTCTTGGTGATGGGGCGTATTGTATTATAATGAATGGAATTTTTGATTATAATATGCCCTAGATATATGGTGTACACCATTGAACGTTCTTCATTGCAAGCAACATGTCAAGTCATGGGTAATTTAAAGCTAAACACATATCTGCAAGCGAAGTTTGCACAAACAAATCATTGTCCAATTTACATGAATTTGTATGATACTCACCGCAAATTATCCTAAAGCACTAAGTAAGAGTTTTAAAGTCGTTCTCGTTGTCGTGTATCACACCTAACTGGCAGTCATGTTGATGGTCAACCGTCGTGGTGCCGTACGTGTAGTTATCTGTTTGGTATCTGTATTTTGGTACCCTTTTTACCCTATAGATTAAGTATAATAAAATATTTTTAATTTGCAAAGAACCCTTGAGGTAAACTTATATACACAAATAAACTTCAACTAAATTGATACACTAGTTCGTATTGCACTAATTAAAGTATCCGACCGGCACTCGGTTTCAAATAACATAGTAATCTAGTTAGTATGGTAAATTTGCTGTATCAATCCGCTTTCCTAGGGTATCCTATGCGCTGCATTGTTGAAGAGTGCTGTAATTGAAAACTCGAAAGTTTTATAAATCTTTGAACGAAAATGTATAGTTATTCGGTTTTTATTTGTACACTTATTTGATAAAACATACTTGTGAATGGAAGTGAGTTCGAGTTCCCTCAATGAGCTTGAGCTTTCGGTGAAGCAAAAACATCATTGTAAAACAGTAGCATGGTCGTAAGGTTTTTACTAATGCCCGTGTGGCTAGCTACCACCCTCAAGTTGAAAATCTTTCGCTAAATCCCTATAGGTGTGTAGAGCCAGTCCTTCCACTAAGCTTATCATGTCTACCATCTTGGCCATATCGTCACTTAACATCACATGATATTGTAACCACAACGCTGAACCTATTCAAACTTTCAAAATCAAAGTGTTGAAAGATTAAAGATAAATATTATTTTGTTGTTTTTATTTTTATTTTGATTTATAAAAGCGGATGGTTTTTTTTCTAGTCTAAACAGATTAATATTAATATAATTACATATTCGTATATTAAAAATATAACATCAGTGGTAGTAATTATAATATTGCTTGATCATGATAAAAATATATTACTTTACCTTTTGAAATGTAATCAACTTATTGATTTCATAAATGCGATATAAAATTATCAGATTTTAACAAAATAATATCATAAAATAGTTAAACAGACTTTCGAAACCGTTCTGTGAAATCTACAGTATTAATATTATAAAGCGGAAAAGTTTGTTTATTTAAACGCGCTAATCTTAGAAACTGCCAGTCAGATTATATTTATTATTTCTTTGTATTTGATAGAGTAATCATTGAGGAAGGCTTTAGGCTATTTGACATCACTCTACCACCAATAGGAGCAAAGCTGTGTAGAAAAAAGTTTACAAAAACGAGCAAAAATTGATAAATAAAATTTGAGTTCCACGCGAACGAAGTCGCAGGCATAGTTAGTATTCAATAAACTCCAGAAACTGAATTGCACTAATGCGATTATACCATTGATAATTAAATGCTATAACCTGTACATCTTTTGTTCGCCTCACAAAGGTGATTTCCAATCCGTTTAATCTAATTGACTGCACCTTTATTCAATTCAAACTGTATACCCAGATTAAATGTTTTTTAAGACGTGTTATTGTATGTTGTAATTTGTCTTGTATTATTTCTTTAGATTAGTTCCTTTTAATTTGATACATGTTTTATGTTTGTTTATTATTGGATAAAGAATGCCTTATTGAAAAAACACATTATTGTTATTTAAAATATTACAATTAAATGTGCATGATAACTAACATGCCACCAGTAATAAACTTAGGTACCTACTAAAATGCGCAAAGTTTGAACCGTATTGTACGGTAATATATACGTTTACCAAGGTATTGTGGAAAAATTTAGGACTGAAATTTTTAGACAAGTTATTTTTTAGATATTCACGTTAAAAGTCTAGATGATGTTGTATCAGCTTCTAAAACGCATACATTTTATTCTATAATAAGTTGTCTCCGTTCAATTTGCTTTTTATCTAGAGTTTTCCAAAGTGAAATTTCTATGTTATATCGCCCAAAATGTCATTTTAGGCATCTTTGTAACGTACAAGTTGGCCACAGCTTTTCCGTTTACCCTATTCCAATGCATGAACGATATGCGCTTTATATTTCTCGCATAGGACATTCGAGACACATAATCGCAACAACGCATGTAGATAAACCTGTATCCTGTTGACATCGCAGCACGACATAAAACCTCGGTCTTACAAATTTGTTCAAAAGTTTCATGTGAAACCTGTCTGGTTTACTTATTTACGTACAGTGTCTACCATGCCTCAGAGAAGTACATGATATTAGATGGGATAATTACTATATATATTTGGATTTTTTTACTTAACTTTTATTTTATTATTTATGTTATCGTCGCTTACGGATAGCAGCAATATCAGAGATATTAGAGACAAATTGCCAACCTTGGAGACCGTCATATAATATAGCCCTGGAAGAAAACCTTGCTGCGCAACCCATTCACTACTTTTAACGTAAGCGCAAAGAAACTTCGTTGCAATGATAAAATTGGCACAAAATAATCAATAAATAAGAACATCAACTCAAAGCAAGATAAACCTTAGCTAAAGTAAAAGGTAAAATAAAAATAATTAATTTAACTAATTTATTTTTTACTTGTAAAACTTATTTTTTTTTAGTCTACTGAAACAAAGGCTTTAAAAACTACGAAAAAGAGGAAAACACGTACATGTGTTTGATCAATTACTGACTTTCCAATAAAGCCTTTGTCTGTTCCGTTGTCGATCGTGCAGTCTACGCGTCGTCTCTTTATTCAACCGTAATAATTAAATTACCGAATGTCCGTTGTGTTGATAGATTGTTTATTTGTAACAGGGAAATAGATGTTTTTCAACTCTTATTCATCGAACACTATTTAACGATGATAATATTTTAGTAAACCTTTCGATGAAAATTGCTAAAATGTTATACGAAATGAGTCAAAGGAGATTTTATTAAAGAAGATGTACGAAAGAGTTTGCTTTTAGCATTATTAGGTTATAATGAGACTGATATAACTGCTGTTAAAAGCTCCTAAATGAAGTTAAGTGAAAAGAAGTATTTGCCCATCAGCGAATGTAAACAATTAGGGTACAATGATTTCTATACATTAAATAATAAATATTTTATTTAATAAACAAATTAACAAAAAATGTATAAGAACATTACGAACGAACGTTATAAATTTAATAAATTCCGCATTGAGAGTTTGTTTGTCGGCTATTGCAGATGATATTAATTGCACAAAAATTAAATGAATTACTGAGAAAGAGTACTATTGAAAATGTTTCTATACTATAACACTAAACACATGAAAATAGCGGATTAGTGGCAAACGATATCATTTAAGTACGCTTAAGGGGTAATCAAGTAGGATGGAAAAAGATATGTAACCACCTTGGGTGCGACTATAATGCGCATAATAATAAACTCGTAAAAGTAAGCCTTTTTTGTTTTGTTGGGTTACGAAATCTGTAGAGTATAATCAAAATTTAAGAGGTTGCAAAAGCGGCAGATGCGAACTATTATCAACCTACTGTCTGTCGTAGTTAACTTCGTTGATTTTCAATAACACTGTGCTCACCATCAGAAACCAAGTTATCACTTTACCGTGTTACTAGAAGAAATACTGTTATCACAAGTTTTTGATAACGCATACTTTAGAGTACAAGCTAATACAGAATTATAATTTGTTTTATGTTATTAATTACATAGTTCAAAATTTGTTTTAAAAATTGCGTCCCGTAATTTCTTCGGTGTTCTTGGAATGTCCGCTAAAGTATTTTTATATGGCTAACATCAAGTTGTTGGTTCACATTCGATCGCAAGCTCATACGATATTAATTCATAATGTACCAAAAGATGATAATATGTTTAGCGGTGTGTCGAACTGCATCGACTGTTTTAATGACATGTTTTTAAAGACAAAATACTATAGTACAAGTAGTACAAGTAGTACCAATAATATAGTTACAAGGCAAGGTTTGCCGGAATTCAAGCTCGGTATGAGCTTAAACTTAAGAACCTACGGCGAACAGTGCGGTGTTGAAGAAGAAAATGTAAACAAAATATACAATACTAAATATTCAAAAGCAAACTTACCATCAGTCGGTGTTGTTTGCTGACTAGAATTGATTCGTGGGCGCTCCTCCCCCGCAGCGATGTGTTTCGCAGTCCGCCTCACAACAGGCCTGTACTCTCTGTCTACATCGCTCGCCTCCTCCTCTTCGTAACCGTATTCCATCTCTGCAATACAATTAATCTTGATTCGACGTCATATATACCCTGAGCAATTGAATACAATACAGCGGAGCGGTTAATTATTATACAAAATAGTTATCATTCGCAGGTGCATCAAATTTTAATATATACATTCATTCACATCCTTATTTAAGTGAATCGCCATAAAATAATAATTATTTCAATTATGATTATTACAGATGACAAATTAAATAATCGTAAAGCTCTATATTAGGATCTTATATTTTGTCTCAATGCAATACATTAACATATTGACACTTAGATCGACATCAAAAAATTAAATATTAAATCATATTAATAAAATATTAATAAACTTGACAAAATATAGTATATCCTCTTTTCTTCAATAGATATCTTACCTATATATGTTGTCTACCAATAAATTAATCTATAAGTTCCTTCTTATGCATTTTTAAATTCAAATTTCAAATTAATACAAATTAAAACATTCGTTAGTAACACAATTGTTACTAAAACTATGAAGTATGATTTATCAATTCGTATAATTGTCACTATTCTGACATATTCTAATATGGGAGCCCTAAAACATATTTGCGTTAAATAATGAAACAAACATTTAAAACGTTCTAAATAAATAGTTTGTAGTATAGTTTATTAATCAGACAATTTGACAGTACAAATTTAATCGTTTGTAGCATCAATAATACTAAAATTAACACTGAAATAAATTCTAAATAATATTTTATCGGCATTTTTTCATTTTAGTTATTATTGTTTTAACACCATTTTATAATTACATTATTTTTGTAAACAGTAGATCTGTATAGTAGTGGTGTCCCTGGATTTTAAGCGGAACATCGACCGTCTAATAGTTAGATAGAAATTAAAGTAAGAACACTTAGGACGAGACAAAGAGGTAATGTAATTACCCGCAATTGTGGGTAGGATACGGCTGCGGGTATAGATGATTACGTATTATACTTGTAATTTTAATTGCATTTGTTTATTACTGTCTTTTACCTGCGGCTTTGCTCGCGTATTAACCTATATTTATGATGTCAAACAAATCGGATCACGCAATAAAAACTTTTATACAAAGTTTGTCTCACTCTTTATTCCACTTCCAATAAGTTTTTCGCAAGAAGAAGTAGCCTATCACCGTCTCCAAATTCCCATCTATCTCTATACCAAAATTCATAATAATCAATTCAGCGGTTTAGGCGTGAAAACGTAACAAACAAACAAAATCACTGTCGCATTATGGTAAGACTAGCTGACCCGGTGAACTTCATATCACCTATACTCTGGTAAGCTAGATGGTGTTAAAGGATCTAGATTTTGAAATTATTTCACAAACAATTTTTTTATCTTTCGTAAAAAAAATAGAAAGTACCCTATGTTACTTCTAAAACCTCCAAGAATATGTGTACAAAGTTTAATGGTGATCGGTTAAGCAGTTTTCGCGTAAGAAACAAACTTACATTTACATTTATAATATTAGTAGGGATTAAGGATTGTTTCATAATTTCTTAGGAAATTTAATTTCTACCTCTCAGTTCAGTTTCAGTAAAGTGACATTATCGGATATTAATTCCCCACTCAAGCATATTTCAGGTCTATAAATATAAAGCGTACAGAAACCAACAAAATAAACACTAACATTGTTTTTAATTGACACAGAACCCTTTATCTTCGTAGGAACCTGAAAGCTTTAATAAGCTTAATGTACTGTTTTACGAGCACTACGTTATGGTATAGCAGTGTGACACAGTATTTTCTAATTATAGCTTAATAGGTTTAAACCTATGATCGTGCTTAAAATAAGGTGTATATACTTGGTGATTCTAATTCTTATTACATGACACCTTTAAAATTTGAAAGGGAGAATATGCAAAGAATATGTAAATAATAAACAACAATATAAGAATCAAATAAACATATGCTATTCTAGCTGTGCCCACGGCGTTGTGTTTGGCACACGGTTTATGGACATACTATTTTTAGAACGCCATTAAAATAGCTAGATGACAAATATGTTATAATGTTATTTATGTTATCGGCCACTGAACATCAAAAAATCCATCGCATTTATCAACAAATTTTAGTACACATACTCAGTATAACATTATTTGAAAACATGTTATGTATATATATACCATCTTTTTAAAATTCTATAATTTAATTAGACTGTTATCACCAAGGATATACTATTAACTTATACGTAAGTAGCTTGTAAGACATAATTGAACATAAAAGTACCAATAATATCCTACCGTGAAGAATTAACTAACGTCAAAAAAACTTATATAAATTACACCACATTTTGGTAACGTTAGATGTCGATTCTGTGAAAGTGCTGGGGTACGAATGAAGGGTTGCATCGGGGGTCCCACCTCCCATTACATCAGTCAGTCCCGACGTCTATCAAGTCAGCTTGTCAGGCTGCCGACAGGAAGGCAATAGATTGTAGTGGTTTTTTAAAGAATATTCTCGGCGCCTAGTGTCGGACGAGTCCCACATAATCTTCTTAGTCTACTCAGGCTGAGAAGATATGGGATTTCATCACGATATAAAAAGAATCGCCACGACATGTCTTCTTCTTCCAGCTGTCATTTCTTTATGTACACCTTTTATACACCTATCATTTCTAACACAAACCATCCGTATCTTCTTCGGTTTTCCTCCTCTCCTACATCTATCCACCATCATAATTAACATTCTTCTGGTTACATGGCTTTCATCACTCCTTATAACATGTATGCATCACGCTATTATATTACTCCATTAATATAAGTATGTATTATTAATTAATTATTATTATATTGCTAACAGTTGATATAGCAATATTATTTATTAATTTATAATATTAATATTATAGAATAACAAAAAAAAAACTCTGAGAAAGGGTATTTAAATTTTTAAGTAGCTGTATGAAATGCTTGAAGAGTTTCGATGTGATGTTCTACTTACGGTTGCTGGGAACATAATTGGAAATATTCTAATAATATCACAGAAATGATTTTTTTACGAGCATCGGAAACACTGCGATAATTCATAGCAAGCGTTCAAATCTTTCTTTCCTTTTATTTTATTTTTTTTAATTTTTTAATAGTGTCAGTAGATTTTTGTGATAAGTAACCTGTAAAAAACACGAACAAAATCACGGACACAGCTAGTTATTATAGTAATTTAGTGAACACCGCTTTATATTCTAGATTATGTTTAAGACTGTAATTCCCAAATTCGGCCACTGAGAAATCGATAAGAAACGAGAAAAGTCATAACATATTACAATTTATATTTGTATGAAATTTGGTATTAATAACTTTTGACACAAATAACTAAACAAATATAACAGTTTTGTTTCGATTTCCACGCTTAAGATAACAAAATGAATAATTAATAATGTCACATACATTATTAAAAAAAAATGTCAAGTAGAATTTATATCACATTCGGTATTAATTCCATCTGACGCGTGATTCCAGACTTCTACATTTTATCTCTCATGGCACAATATTTGTATGACAAATAATACTTTTCTGTTCAGGTTTATTTATCTTTCTGTTGGTGCTTAGTATAGTTAGTTGATTTATACAAAAGCTGTAGATGTTTTACCGTTTAAGTGCAAAAAATTGTTATACTAAATATAATCTAAATAATGTACAGATTAACTAGAATTAACTGTTAAATAAACAGTTTATATTTTCACATTTCTTGCGTTATCTGTAATGGTTTGGTCCGGTTAGGGTAACTTAAATTTAACTTATAACAAATTTTACAGAAGCGGCGAGCGCTAAGTAATCTAAGTATGTAGAGAACTCCGTATAGTGTACGTTGACGATGCTACTCAATGAATCTGCAGATTATTTAGGTATTGTATAAACTAACAGCTCCCGAACTTTAGTGCACACATAATACATAAGATTTTTTTTTTATGTTGCTTAACAAAGTGACTGCACTGCACCTGGTGTTAAGCACAGTACAATCCAATTCAGCAGCGACTGACATTGAACCAAAATCCAGTGCCAGTTTCCGCCGCCATACTGGCTTACTTAGATACCTCTTCACGCCTCTTTTGAAGCCCCTAATATCATAAGAAGGAAGAAACACGCTGACAGGAAGACTGTTCCACAACTTCATTATAAAATTAACATAGATATATAACATAATATAAAATCAATTATAATAAACAAAAATGTACGAATGTGGTTGTAAAATGTCCTTAGTGACTATAAAAATATTTTATATCTAGATTTAGCTTTATAAAGTGATCTTTTTTTCTATTATTACCAGGAATGCTGTACCTAAATGATAAATAAAACCAAAACAAAATACGTGAACATGTCATATTTTTTATTATACACATTTTAGAGCAAATAATATCATTAAAAAAAGTACATGACAGATCAAGATCACGTAAAGAACCAAAAATATTCGGTTCAATATACACCAGAGTATCGTAACTTCAATCATATAATATTGTCGTACGGAAATTTTCATAATAAAGTATGGAGAAGATAATTCTTAGGGAAAATACATTACATTTAAAAAGTTGGATATAGGGGAATATTGAAAGCCGTATTGTATTTTTCACATTCAGAGAAATTCTTCTCATAAATCAGCTAATGGCATTGTGATCATAAACATTCCAACGTTATATTGAAAATGTCGGTGTGATTGATCACACAAATTCACAATAAGACAGAAAAAAAACGTCACGTACTTTAATTGTTAAATTCATTGCTGTTATATTACATATTTTTATTTACCTTCTATTTTAGCAAATCTATAATGATGTCTGCACATAACATGATTTTTTTTTATTTTCTTCCATCTTACCTGATGTTAAGTGATGACTTAGCCCAAAATAATGGACAAGTTAAGCCTAGTGGAGTAACTAGCTCTCAAGTGCAATTGCAGGAACAGGAATAGGAACCTATAAACATTTAGCGACAGATTTTCAACTTCAGGGAGCTCGCCAGATAGGCTTTAGAAGTAGCACTACCAACAATGAATCAATTATTCTGTATTTATCTGTTTAATGTTAAACGATTTGCCTATTTTGTATGACTACGTTCACAAACATTTATAGGTTATAAAAATTAATCATATAAAATTAAAATCAAATAAAAAATCTTTATTCAATTAAGGCCCTAAGGAGGTGCTTATGAACGTCAAGACTACTGCCGGTTCGGAAAGTAACGCAATCGTCGAGAAGAACCAGCAAGAAACTCGATCTGCACATTTTTTTTAAGTCTTATTCTTGTCCTTTTATACAACAGTTTAATGTGTTACAATAGTTATTAGCGGATGTACAGAGAGGGGTGTCAATTCCAGATATCACGATCGCTCACATATTGATCCACCCTATAACATTCATTGACATGGTTCTTGAACCTACTGTCCGGCAATACAGTAATGTGCTTTGGGACTTTATTATAAAAGTTAACACTATTACCCCAAAACTGTTACTTGTCTTGCTCAGTCTAAAATAGGGAGTGACCAGTTTGTCGCGATTTCTAGTATTCAAATTATGGCGGTCTTTAATGAAATCTAGCTTTTGTAAGTTTTTGCGGACATACATTAAATTATCAAGAATATATTGGGAGGGTAAACTTAGAATACCAAATTCCGAAAACTTATCCTTTGATGATTCGCGAGGTCTCATATTGTATATGGCTCGAACTCCTCGTTTTTGTAAAAGAAATACGGTGTCTACCTCAGCTGCTGTCCCCCACAGCAAAATACCATAAGACATTAAGCTATGGAAGTAAGTGAAGTAGACTAACCTAGCAGTGACAATATCTCTGTCAGCTGTCGAATCTTATGAAGAGCGAATGCAGCAGAACTTAACCTTCCCGCCAATATTTTTATGTGCGGACCCCATTGTAGTTTTGAATCAAGCGTGATACCCAAGAACACAGTACTATCAACTAAGCCTACTAAATCCCCTTCGATTTTGACTCTAGTGTCAACCCATGGAACATTGGGCAAGGTAAATCTAATACATTTAATTTTATCTGCATTTAGCTATAAATTATTTATTGCAAACCAATCAGAAAATGTTATTTATCGTATTATTTACATACTTACCCTCTGAATCTGTGCTTTTCACTTTAAATATAAGTGAAGTATTGTCAGCAAAAAGAACCATGTCAGGGCAGTTGTGAACCATTAGCGGTAGATCATTTATATATACCAAGAATAAAAACGGCCCTAAGATGGAGCCCTGCGGGACACCAATTTGTGCTAAAGATCCCGCAGAGGTTACTCTATTTATACTAACTTTGTGATATATCGATATTAAATAAGAGGCTATGAGGTTTAGAGAAGGTCCACAAACACCATAGTTTTTAATTTAAGAATTAGTGTACTATGGTCAACACAGTCAAAGACCTTAGACAAATCCTAGAACACACCAATTGCATCCTGAGATTCCTCCCAGGCCTCCAATATATGACTTAAAATATTCTAAAAATTACTATATTATATTTTCGAAACTTTTACTTAACAACGGAAGTACAGAAATAAGTCTGTAGTTTCCAAGACTACTTCTGCAGCGTGATTTAAATAAAGGAACCACTTTACTTATTTTCATTAAATTAGAGAAAATTCCTTTTGCTATGCACTGTTTCAATATATTAGCCAAATGTGGTGAAATATTGACATGTGTATATACGTTTGGAACCATAAAAAGTAATACCATTTATTTAATATTTATTCTCAATTATTTTTGGTACAAAGTAGTACTTATTATAATATGTTATTTAGCGATTATTAAAAGTATATATTTTCAAATTATCTCTTTTTTTATCCTAGCTTGGTAAAATGACTGTACTTCACGTGATGGTAAGTTTCAATACAGCCCAGTAACAGTAGTGACTGCCGTAGGGGAAAATGTCCTTCGTCAGTCGCACTGTCTTGCTGGCCCACTAAGTATCTCTTCACGCCTCGTTTAAAAGACCCTATATTATAAGAAGCAATCTCTTAGCCTTGTTAACCTAGTTCACTTTCCGGCAGCAGCCCAAACCGAGGTTCGACCATCCTGGCACCCTTGCGCTCGCTGCCTCGGAGTTGAGTGCCCTCAGCACTCGCACCAAAAAGTTCGGTAAAGCTGTCAAAGCCCCTAAGGCTAACAGCGTACGTTAAGTCAAAAAAAAACCTTAGTAATCGTAAACATAAATTCCAAAATGTATTTTTTTAGTTTTCTAAGTCCATTATTATAGAACATTTATTGGAATATAATAAATCATTCCAAAATTTATAAACTATCGTCAATCACCTTAACTTTTCTTGAAGTATACTATTTTCTATATTGAACATAACAATAAAAAAAAATGGATCACTTTTACCAGGTTGTACATACATTTAGTAGATTATTCAGCTTCTTATATGTTAATGTAAGTTCTCTTATAGTAAAGAAAGCTTTTATTTTACTTAAATATTAAGGCAAAAATTTGGTTTTCATTCAAATCATTGCCAGAAACGTTTTATTAACGATAAATAAATGCTCTGATTCTTGTAACAATCTGTCATGTACTTTTATACCAGCTTAATAAAGTATAATATTGAACAACTGATTATAAGATATTTTACCGGGAGAGTACAATGTAAGTAATGTTTAAATACAGGCAATCTGTGAATAACGTTGGGACGTAAAAGGAAAAAGTAATTCTCTTTCTTCTATTAATAAGGTTGCTCGTTAAATTATAAAGTCGGCAATTGAAGAATTCCAAACAACATCTTGTATTCATTTTATGAAATTAAATATATGGTACCTAATCTATTTTCTATACAGTCTTCATAAAATGAACAATCACAAAACGGTAAAGGCAGATTGAATTTCATCATTTCTTAAAATATGCTGCTAACACAATTTTCTTAAAACTACATTTTTTCAGTGAAAGTATCTACTTAGATGCATTTTTCACAAATGTAGTCATTTCCTATTATTGAGGACCTATTAATATGTTTAAATAATATAGTTTCTATTACACATATAGACTTAATCAATATATTTATATCATACGAGTACATCGATTAGTAATCGAAAAATTAATTTATTATAAGTTTAGCAGCTGCACCCGCGAATTCGTTCACGTGAAACTACAAATTATTTAATCATTTTTGCCCCTTTTTGTAACTTTTTTTCAATACAGCTTTACTTCTTTTGGTGGCAACGTGATGTGAAATAGCCTAAGGCCTCCCTCATTCATAGCTCTATCACATACAATAATATTTTTTCAAATCCGACCCCTAGTTCCTAAGATCAGTACAAAAAAACAGACAAACTAACTTTTATACTTTATAATATTACTATAAAAATGTATATATATATATTATAATGATTTGTTTCCGTCCCTGTTTATGTAAAATTATTTCCAATTAATGCTTAGAATAAAATTAATAATTTTCATTAATTTACTAGAAATGTGTTTTCAAACATGTTTACTACGCTATGAGCAATGTATACAAATCATCAATGTAATTTTAAATACCTGATATAAACAATTCGGATCTGTGCGAAGATTGTGTATTTATGTTTCAAATTTAGTGATTCATTTGTTTTCACACCCTTTGATTTCTCCTTGATATCCTTCTGTTTACGAAATGGAAAACTGAAAATATTGCACTATTTACAAATTATGAGTTCCATCATGGCACCGGCACTACAGACACAGCTTGAAGGATCAATTATGTGTCTTGGAAAACTATTGTAAATGAATGCAGGGTATGTTTTTGGTTCCAACGATTTCGTTCAAAATATCTTGTCCTACGAAACAAAGGTCCATTGGGACGGCTAGAGACCATAGTTGACAATGAAGAATCACAAGTGATCGTGGATGCAGATCTATCGCAAACCACGTCAGTGTTAGCAGGAGGCTTCGGTGTGAGTGATAAAACAATTTTAAGTCACTTAAAAGAAATCGAAAAACTAAAAAGTCAAGAAATGGTTACCGCATTGAGTATTTCGTTACTTCAACTATCACAATAACAAGAGATAAGCGATGATAGCTCAAAGGACGTGAATTTGAATCCACCTACAATGAGCTTGAGCTTTCGGTGAAGGAAAACATCGTGAGGAAAGCATAGCATGTTGGTATGGCTTTTTTCTAATGCTCCCTGGCTAGCTACCAACCTCAAGTTGAAAATCTGCCGCCATATACCAAAAGGTGTGTTCTGGCAGTTGCACTTAAGAGCCAGATCCGTAAACCGAACAATGTTAAAGAAAAATCAAATTGTGCGAAAAAAAAATGAAGCACTAAATTCGAAACACATATACACAATCCCTAAAATGTAATCATAATGGATTTGGAATTTCGAACGGGACGCCAGATATCTAATATCAAAATGGCTAGTTGAACAAAACACTAATTTCATATGTACGTAAAGACCTAATATTTGATATTAATCATCTTCAGGAATAAATTTTTTAATTGAAATAACACTCGTAGTCTATTAACAGTGAATTATAATTATAATAACGAATATTCCAATATTATCCGTAAAGGATCCCTTCTCTTATCATTAACTGAAAGAAATATAAAAATATGTACGTTGATATTCTTTTCTGTATTTTGTTTAACTATGTTTGATTAGTTGTCAACTTGTTTAATTTTACTATAACCCATGCAACTATAACCATTGTACTTAATTAATATATGCATTATTAGATAGTACAAAATTAAAACAGAAATTCAAAAAATGCAGTAAATAATTTATATCGTGAATTCTCTAGAAAATAAATAAAGTCGCGTATAAAGTTGGCTTTTAAACCGCGATATCTTAATAATGGTATTTCCGACTTGGATCAAAGATTTACCGCTGCAATGTTACTAATACTTTCGTTTCAGTTCAGCTGTATTCTTTATTTTGTAAACGCCACCGAAGGTAGCGTTAAATCATTTCGCTTTCGTTGGGGTGATAAGTTTGGGATGGGGCCGAGGTCACGGTGGACAGAAATCGATCCCGATTCTCAGTCCTCACTCTACGTGGTTGTACATTTCGTTGGTGTTATAACGTGAACGTATATTCTACGTAATATATTATACACATAAGATACCGTCAGGTAGTTTAAAACCACTTAATTGACAAAACTTAAAATTGTCAATCTAGTAACAATTTAAAAGGTTTTTTTTTAAATCGTTTTGTTTTTTAATTATATTTTCTTAGATGATAATATAATAAATATTATGTAAGAACTAACGCCTACTTTGTTGGTCATTTTGTTACGGCTTTATAAAAAATATCACACCATTATTTACTATTTATACATTGTTTTTACAATCTTCTCTACTATAGTAACAAATATTGTTTGACCTTTGATATTTCTACTAACACTAACTATACCGTTAACTCTTAATATAGTTTAATATTTTACTTTCCATACAATACTAAGTAAGGTTTCGTTTAACGATTTCGTGGGTGTTGCGGATAACTCAGATTAGATCAGGACTATTTTATGGGAAAACAAGAATAGTACGAGTTTTATGGTGTATGTTTTTTAATACATAAAAACTGAAAATAGATTAAATAGTAAAATTACACAAAAATATAAAATAATAGGAATAAAAGCAAATCACACGAAACTATAATAATAGGGTATAAGGCTGGATTATATAATATAATATATTACATAGTGAATTTACTGTTTTGTATTAATTTTTAAATTTACTTGATGATAATAAATATTACTTAAAAAATGTAATTTATATTAGTCATTGTAATTCGAAGCATTGTTTACTTCGAAATATTGTAGTACGTTATAGTCACTTATATGGCTAACATTAGATAAAACTACAATACTATTTCTCGCCAGATAAATTAACGCAAAAGACAGTTAATCGATGTAAAATGTATCGCGTGATATTACAGAGCCCTAGCCTCATTTTAGGTTAATAAAATAAATTCGGAAATTACATCAAACATTGTCGTCTATAAGAAAAAGACCCAAACATATAATATTTTTCCATTGTAATGGTACTCAAAAGGTGCGATTGGTGATTACTCGCAGCTAATCACCTTTAGTTGTGAAGTATCTAGAAGCGTGCAACCTGTCACTGGTCTCTAGCAATACGGGTGTTTGAGTGTCGCTGTGATGTCTTTTTGTGATGATGAGTCTCTCCACAGGCCCCTCTCATCTTTGCCCGAGCTCAGGTAATGCAATTATGCTAAATGGAATTATTCACCACGTTAATAAAAAAAACCTATGTAAATATATAGTAAATTTATATACATTGAACCTTTCCTTGGTGCGTATGAAAGATACTAAATAAAAACAGATGAAATATTCATATTTGTTACACCATCAAAGCCTAATACTTTCAAAAAAGCACATAAAAGCTACATACGATTGTACATCGACTTATTTTTAACATGTTCTACATCGTTAGAGATAAGGGTAGTCGATAACGAGAAAGATGTACTCATG
The DNA here is from genome assembly GCA_039707435.1 of Actias luna. Classification (NCBI taxonomy): domain Eukaryota; kingdom Metazoa; phylum Arthropoda; class Insecta; order Lepidoptera; family Saturniidae; genus Actias; species Actias luna. The sequence continues at coordinate 15,692,256 of JAZHAC010000001.1, read as the reverse complement.
TACTTGTGTATATAGATATAGTTTGCTCAGTGAACATCTGCGTAAACGAGGGCGGTTGAATGTCTGTCTGGCTACTGAATGAGATTCAAAATTAATTATGTAAACGCTTTATTATTTATGAATAGAATATATTTCGAAACCACAGCAAATACGCATTTTCTAATTAGTCACGTATTAGAGATCAACTTTACTATCGTTGTTTGAGGCTCAACACTACGGTACAATGATATCTAACCATACATGAAAGCACTAGTTTCAGGTTAAATTTTAGGTATCTTTGCTTAATCTTCCTTTATAATAATAGTTTATTTACATAACACTGTACAACACATTAGTAAAAACTGAGCAATTAAATTCTAAGGAGAATACAATTTCACTTTTGTATGTTTGATTACTTTTAAGTTTTATTATATTTTAATTCCTCCTAAAAATACGATAATGTATTTTTCAATGAATCTCCATGAAAACGGTTGAAAAATCTAAATACGTTGACGTGAATTATATTCATATTTCTACATAAACTCAATTTATTCTAAAGGTAGAACTATTTTTAAAAGAAATGCGAAAGAGGATAAACTTCAAATAGGTTAAATGAAGAATGCACTGACCTAGTTTTCAAAGGAGCTTAGTAACGCGTTCACCGCAACAATAGCTTTTATGTTATAAATAAGTGTTATAAATACAGTGACAAGCGAAAAGAAAGATAAACTTTAGATATAAACATGAATAAAATGTAACAAAAAAAACGAAATCATATATTTTTTTATGTTTATGGGATGGCGTAGATACACAAAAATCAATGACTATATTTAAAGTAATGAATTGTAGACATACAGACAACACAAAACCAGTCGGAATAAATAAAGTGTTAAATGGAAATAAACGAGTGTCAAGCAGTATTGCGTAGAAATTAAAACGTATCTCAAACAATTCAGTGATCAATTCTTCTTTCTTGGAAACTACTTTAACCTTTTGTTTGAAACATTATATGTATTTAAATAATGTTCTACTTTTAGAGTTTACGTATACAAGTGTTTCTTTTTTAAGACAACGAAAACCGAGAGGTTTTTGTCGTCACTGCAGTGTTTACTTTTACAAACCACTGTTAATTACATTTTATAGCAAAAAGTTTTTATCTGGATTGAGCATGCACTGGGATTTTGCGCACACCTCTACAGCTAAAGCATGCACCACGGCGATTCATATAAAAAAAAACCTTTAATATTTATTTGATTACTTTATTATGTTTATTCTAATTGTAATTTAGGCCTCCTTGTCACAGGCATTGTCTACGTTTAAACCTTAAGTAAAGCTTAAACTTCGCAAATACTTAAATTTTTAATTGTTTTGTAAAATGCTTGTTCAAAGAATTTCATACATGACAGATTTCAGCTATGTCAGAATATAGATTTACGTAAAGTTTTAATTTAGTACAATTCATGCAAATCCTATTTAATGAAATCTGAACATGAAACCTGAATTTTTTTTTTATTTATTTCCATCCTTATATGTTTTTTGGGAAATTAAAAATTAATCACTTTTAAATTGAAAACTACTCTGTCCAACCAATGTCCTATAGGTGGCGCGTGAGTCTTCACAGGTCAGAGTTGGTAATATTTATAAATTAGTGTATAGGCAGCTACATATCCTAAAGCCTAAATAAATAAAAATACATATAGAAACTCTTGCGATATGTATGCAATTTTCTCAACTCGTCTATATCATGCAACTAGATTTTACGTGCGGCTTCCCTCGTGTTAATATTGACTTTGTCAAATAAATCGGATGACGTAATAAAAAGTTTCATACAAAGTTTATCCCTCTATTTATGCCACTTCCAATAAAGATTTCGCAAGAAAAAGTAACCTATCTCCGTCTCCTGGGTCCGTATTCTATTTACCTCTGTACCAAAATTCATCACAATCGATTCAGCGGTTTAGGCGTGAAAGCGTAACAAACAAACAAACTCACTTTCGCATTTATAATATTAGTATGATTATCTGAAAGGTTATCTAATATACTAGCAATCTTACTTGACTTTATACGCGTCCATTACAATACAATATGAAATAAGTACGAAGCAATACACATGAACGTAGTATTCTTTCAGTGCAAGATTTTGAGTAAAGATTTAGTAGTGCTAGGGAATACTTTCTATAAATATACATAGATTACTTGTTTATAATTATATCATAAGTAAGATCCCCGGCCTTGACGTCTATAAAAAAATAATCAGCACTATGAAGTCATTTCGTGCCTGTATAAACCAATTTGAGAGCTACAGCCTCGCCTCCAGGAACGACAGATGAAATCCAAACCTGCGCCTAGTTGGTCATTATGAGCTTGTAATCATAAGTATACATATGTAAATAAATAAGATATGTTTAAGAATATTAACAAAAAGTTAGACGTTGATAATAGTTTCAAATAATTTCCAAATGAAAAGAAAAATTGTGTTTGAGTGCAAGAGGGAAGAGCTATCGTAATTAGGGAAACATACGTACGAAGTTTATTTAACTGCACTGAAAAATAAACAGTACCGTTTGCATTTCATTTCAAGTAAATTTAAAGCCAATATTTGAACCCTTTCTATCAGCACCAACGTACAAAATAAATAGGCGATATCAACCGTAAAACAGCTTTTTTTTTTTTTAGTTTGCAGCCGCGGGCACCTACCCACCTCTATTGGAAATTCATTGGAAAATGGACACGTTATTTCTACATGAAAAGTTATGCCTGGAATGGTTGACTGGTACTAGACATTTTTGTGGCATTCATTGGAAAACAAAGTTTTACAGTATTCAAGTGGACATTATATTCTGTAGTTATTCTATCGTGCACTATTACAAAGTATCAAAACGAAATATTTTTAATTGTAAAAAGATCAATGTGAGATTTATGATTTTTTTTTTATATAAAACAGTAAAATTAGTATTTTCGTTATATTCCAAGCTATGCCTTCATTTCAGTTAGAATTTTACTAGTTACTGAATTAAGCGGCTAGCTCAGTAATAAATTTCAATTTGTTAAAAGTAACTCTATCGTCTAACCTCTAAGTGGAATCTAATCCGCGAACAGAAATTGCAATAACCGGATACTGCCTTACTCCGTTTAATGCATAACTATCTATTCGTTATACCCAGAATAATATAAACAGAGTAAACGGATGCTGCAAATGACTATGGTGACACATTCAGTTGTAGTAAAATATTATTTTCCAAAAGATACTTTTGTTAATATGAGAAGTCCACAGCCTATCCGAAATGTTCTTCAAATAAATAACCTAAGTGTCATCATAATACTTAGTACTAATAGACTATATGACCGTGAAAACTCTAATTATAATCAAAGAGCACATTTAAAAGCTTAAGGAAGAGAAAACTACTTTAGGCGCGTTCAGCACTTTTAGGGTAAACAAAAATCATGGATCTACGTCATAGTCACCGAACGCTTTCCATTACTTATATGTATACTGTGTATATGTGTACATAGATATACCTCCGTACGTTATTAATATACAAAGAGTATATATCTCTGTTACTTAGTCTTTATTTCTAACGGCAGTCTCCAATGACTACCCCTATTTTATTTTGTAGGTTAATTATTATGAAGTTTTTCAGCTAGTAATTATTTAAATTTGAATAATTAATGTCTCTAATCTCAACTTGTATCTTAGGATCAACAAATCTAATTTCCATAATTTTAAGTGAGCACACTTTTCAATTGTTATGCATTAATATTATGAAATAATAGCAACGAATAAATATGTTGTAATATATCAAATTCATCTCAATGTACGAGTAATGTCAATACATATTTACGTGCAGCAGTAACCAGGCACTTATTAATCATATTTATTTGCTTTAAAATTTTAACATTGGTAACTTAAATTAAAATATTATAAATATATTTGACTTGTAATACGTTTTGCTTCGAAAGACTATTTAAACTTAAACTTCGAATTTTAAACGATAATAATATTTTTTAATTAATTAATTAATTTTAATTTAAACAAATGAGTTTAAATTTCGTCACATTTGACATTGGCAAAGTTGCCTACACAAACCGGTGCCGTAATTAAAAAAGCGTTAAAAATAGCTCAACATTAATAAAAAAGAATTTATAAGATTGCAACTGAAAGAAAACTTTGCTGACAACTTAAATAAATTACACAATATTATAATGAATATAGTAAATATATGTTGTCTTTCATTGATATATATTTATTAGGAAACCCAACAGCAGACATATTCCTATGAAGTAGTATATATTATTTAACAATCATATATAAAACATGATTTCACAATAACGTTACAGCGCTATATAACTATGATATTAATAGAAGCAAAAGAAAAAATGCGCTGTTATCTGATGCTTATGTTATGGGCGTGTGAGATCTTATATGTGTAGCAGTGCATGTATTCATCTGCATGAAGGTCTGTATGAGTATATGTTTTTTATTATATATTAGCTGATGATCCCGACTTCGTTTGCATTTTTTCCGTTAACATCATCTAAGTGGTGAGAACGGTATAATTGTATATGTAGGTATAACAATGAAAAATCAGACTATAAGAAATACATATATGTTTAAAAAAATTAAGCGATAACTTTGAAAGTAGTGTTTTTCCTGAATAAGTCATTTAAGAATTTTTATTTCTTTATTAAAATATATCTATAAATAGCGGAAGGACTTTTTCGAATACCCGCCTCGGTAGCAACCACCCTCAAAAAGAAAATTTGCCACCAAATACCTATAAGTACGTTCCGGCAGTTGCTTTTAAGAGCCAGTCCTTCCATCAGGCTTAGCGTGTCCATCATCTTAGGCCAAATCATCACTTAACAATAGGTAAGATTGTGGTCATAATGCAAAATCCATTAACTATAAAAAATATTATTGTCATTATTATACTAAGATTTAAAAATTAGTCAAATACTTCTGTTAAATTCGTGTTTGTGTGTTTCGGTGCATAAACATATAAATTTGTATTATATTATTTACTTACACATTAGAACTACTTTTATCTAGTTTTGGAAATATATATTTTAGGTATATGGTTTTTATGGTGGTATGTATGTCACTATATTTTACTTAAAAAGGTGGGCATGTTTTTCAACATCAGTAACTCATGTGAATCTGACACGATACTCAAATTATGAAATAAATTTATTATACATCGCAGATCACACGAGCAGGAAAATTATATCTTTCAGACGTTGCCGATTCTTAATTATTAGAAATTTGTTTGAAGCGAACGTAAGGATAAAATTAAAAAAGTAGAGCAAGCTGAAAATATATTGTATACTTATACTAGCTGGCATGGCAGACCTTGTTCTGCCTTTTCGAGTAGTCAATCACATCGACTACAGCAATATCTATCGCGTTATGATCACTTGTCGAGATAAAAAGTACCATATCTCTCAAGTTGGACGAAACTGAACACAGTATGCTAAATTTGATTAAAATCAATTCAGTAGTTTAGGAGTTAATCGCGGACAAACTACATGACACGAAATTTTTATATATAAGGAAGATAATGTAGGTTGTAGATTTTCTTGTCATACATAAAATAATATATAAAGCGTTGATAGCTCAGTGGTAGTGTGTACAGACTCCGCGTCAAGGAACGTAATTTCGAATCCACCTACAATGAGCTTGAACTTTCGGTAAAGGAAAACATCGTGAGGAAACTATAGCATGGTTGTAGGGCTTTGTGTAATGGGCGCCCACCTGGTTAGCTACTGCCCTCAAGTTGAAAATCTGCCGCCAAATACCAATATATAACATAATAATATAGTGCAGTTGTACTTGAGAACTAGTTCCTCCACAGGTTAGCGTGTGTACCAACTTCGACCGAATCGTCACTTAAGTTCAGATGGGATCAGGGCCATAACGCTAAACCTTAAAAAAACATGTTGTGTCGACCCTAACAAGACAACAAGAAGATTGATATCGTTTTAATTATATAATAATGATAAATTTGTAACTGTTATCTAGTACCTATATATAAAATGCGAAGGACGCAATAATTGCAAAAGTCTATTTTAAATATAACATGTTAGATAGCCGCGGGTTAAATCTCATTTAAGCGGGTTCAATGAAGCTAAAACACCCAGACTTTGAGGTCATCCGGTAAATTATGTCACACGAGTTTTATGTTTTTGTAACCACAGATTTGTGACAGCTGATCACATTTGTGAGACTCCTTTCTCCCTAGTCTGATGTCACATATTTTGCAATTTTACATCAAAAGATTAAAAAAAATCATACTGCAAGTTAATAGTTCACATGTCGCATTTTACTGCTTAAATATATTCGATTTTGAAATGTGACGTTACGAAATTTAGAACCCCTCCCGCCCTTGTCAGACAATGTCACACTTCGTCGACCCCCTCAATCCCCCTTAACGTTTAATGTAATTTATGAATGACCCTTTCTAAATTTTACCTTTTTATGTATCCAATTGTAACTATACTGGATATGGGACCATTCAAGTTTATAAGATCTTATAAAATACTAGCTGTCCGTTCACGTGGAGATAAAATTTCATTTAATCATTAAAAAAAAAAGGGTTATATAGCTTCTGTTACTTAGGACTAATGTAGCACATTGCTGGTGAAAGAATTTTTGAAATCGGTCCAGTAGTTCTTGAGTTTATTCGTTACAAACAAAAATATATATTTTTCCTCTTTATAATATTAGTATAGATGAATCTAATTGTGGTCTCCAGGGCGCGATAAGCCAAATAACCGTTCTCATGGGAGTAACAATAATTCAAACAAACCGACGAGATAATGAAAACAATCACCACAGATGGACTTTGCCCTCGGTGCTGCGTTAACATATTCCTAGGAACGTGTGTTGAACAAGCTCAGGTGTGATTGCGGGTGGGCCACCATTTAAAACCAATGCAATACTGAATTGTTAGAGTGTTAAAATAACATTTACGGGTACTGATTTCTTTCTTAAATCTTATAGCGGAAATGAAAACGAACTAAGCTTGTTAGAAAAAAAACTTGAAACTTTTTTGTCATGTTTGCAATCTATGAAAACTAAATACTTAAGTTATATTCAAAGTGCAAATTAATATTAGTTTTTTTTTTTATTTAAGCCCTAAGCACTCATAAACAGCAAAATACAAGCATCAACTCGAAAAAAACTCAGCAATCGGGAAGCGACATGAAATTTGTCTGAGTTTGTTTTTACTTTTTTCATGAGACAAATATTTTAATAGCGGTAGGGTTTTTTCTAATGCCGCCTAACCAGGTAGTTAACTAGCTAGCTCCATAAAGTTGAAAGTCTATCGCCAATTACCTATAGGTGTGTGTCTAGTAGTCTCAGCGTACCCACTATCTTAAGTACATTGTCACTTAATCATATCATAATTTCGACTTTTATTAGCTTATTTGGTTGCATTTTCTGAGAACATTTACTAGGATTATTTTTATATTATCAGAAAGTAGATTTCAAGAATTAGATTTCATCGAATGAAAAGACCTTTTTTAAAAGCCAATATTTTGACGTGAGAATTTCCTATTGAAAATTAATTACTTTTTCGATATTAAGTCAAAACAAGGTGAAAAAATAAATATTATAAATAAAAAAAATTACACTGTGTTTAGGTCATATAAATGTCAGTTTTCACTAAATATCGTTTTTGTTTTTGTCTTCCATTTAACTTTTCCATAGGACTTGTAGTTTTGCCGGAAATCGAGATAAACCGTTTTTTACCCTTAAAAACTCACCCTCTTCCACTTACCGGCCTCAGATCGCCCTTAAATTATTTTTCCTTTCATTTTTATTATATTCTCTTCCTTTTCCAATGGGTTTCATCTTACTATTTATAATTTTTCAATTTTAACCATTTTCAAAGACTTCTGCCCTGGTCTAAAATATTACTCGAGGATATGATTTCCATGGTATCGTTGTATCGTAGGCGTTGTACTTTAGCCGTGATGCGTGCACAAACAAACAGACAGACAGTTATTTCTAAAATTGTTGTAAATTTATTTTATTACTTATTCTTAGTGACTTGCAGATAATACTAAAAAGTACAGACACGTTAAATTTACCTTCTAATTATATGTATAGAAGACACTAAATACTCAGGTATATGCAATTAATAAAAAAATATTTCTTCTTATGTGTCTGGATTTATCTCAAAAACCGTTCAACGACTTTTTATGAAATTCGGTACATAACAAGTAGTGGCATAAAGATAAAGACAGCTGATAGATATTAATAAGCTATAAAATTGTCAATAATAGTTCAAGAGTATTTTTTTTATTTAACGCAACCGATAGTATAATCTATATTAATATTATAAAGTCGCAAAAGTGTGTTTATTTGTTTGAACACGTTAATCTTAGGAACTACCTGTCCGATTTAATTTTTTTATAGACAAGGTATAGCGTTATGGACATAATCTCACCTGATCTTAAGTGACGATACGGCCCAATTTTTGTAGACACGCTAAACATGTGGAGGGACTGGCTGGCAAGTGCAACTGCCGGAAGACACCTATCGGTATTTATCGGCAGATTTTCAACTTGAGGGTGGTTGCTAGACAGGTGGGCATTAAAAATCCCTACCACCATGTTATGGTTTACTCACGATGTTTTCCTTCACCGAAAGCTCAAGGTCATTGTAGGTAGATTCGAATTCACTTCCCTTGACGCGGAGTCCGTACACACGACTACTGAGGTATCATCGTTTCAAAGCTATTTTTGTAATGCATAGACCAACCAGACAACGTATACTTACGTAAGTAGCTTACTTTCGAGTGTAGGTGTATAGTAATATTATAAAGTGAAAAAGTTTATTTGTTTCAACTACACTTAGGAACTACCAGTCGGATTTCAGTAATTATTTGATAGAGCAATCACTGAGAAAGGCTTTAGGCTATTTAACATTACGCTACTACCAATAGGAGCGAAGCTGTATTGGAAAAAGTTACAAAAACGGGCTAAAATTATTAAATAATTCTTAGTTCCACGCGAATAAAGTCGCGGACACGGCGCTGGACTGATTCAGTGTAGCAATTATGCTGAGACTGGTACCTATTTATACCTTTTATTTTACTTATGGTGGATATACACAATGGTTTTTTTATTTCGTGTAGTTATGTTTTGTAGATTGTAATTTCTGTATCTTTTATTTTTGTAATCGCTATGTAGTATACCTATTTGTGTCGTTTCATGGATTAACAAAATTTTCTTTTTTTTGTATTTTTTTATATATTACTGCCAATGTATTTTTTTAATGTATTAATAATTTTATGTATGTAATTTGTCATGCTGGCAACTAATACGACGAATTGTAATACCTACGGGAGGCTTATTATACAAGATACTGAGCTGAGCTCGGTCCGCATGTATTTTATATACCAGTGTCAGCCACATCTATACTGATTATTTGATTCATTTTAAAACTACAACTAAACTCATTCAACAAAATAACAGTAAATAATCGATTAATACATTGACTAATTGAAGTATTTACCCAACTCGGTTTTTTATTACCAACATTATGATATTTATACGCAGGTAACATCAAAATATCGATCTGGGATAAATAATACTTATAAATAAAAGTAAAAGTGCTATAGTGTAATTATAGTGTAATATAATGCAATTAGCACATGAGTTTATCAAACCACTTAAAGGTAAAGTTATTTGCTATTCAAATTAAACTTCTTTTCTTAGTCACCCCGTACTATGAAACTAAGTCAATTACCGTCAGTTGAGTATAAAAGTGTTGTCACATAAGTCACATTATTTTGTGAAAATTACATATAAAACTTTTTTTCATTTTTTAATGATCCAAAGAAGTTATGTGAATACTTATATTTTTCTGTATGTAACATAAATAAAATCTGCTATACTTATTTGTAGCTCAATATGCAGAAGCAAAATAATATATAGAGCATTCTCGTAAAATTACTACATAACCTTTTTCGGTTCTCAATAAAAATAATTGTGAAAATGTTTCGTAGAAATACGCTTCCTTTAGTAATCTTTATAGATAAGCAGAAGTATGTAAATTTAAAATAACCTACTTCATTTACAAGAAGTTATTAAGCATTTAGCTACACATAGACACTCTTTTTTTTCTTAATACTCTTCTAGTTGATAGTTCTCGTTTCTTCTCATAACACGCCCATACCGCACTAACCTATTACTCCTTAATTTCTTTTTTACTGGTGTTATTTTTATGCTTCTCCGAACATATTTATTCCTAGTTACATTCGCACTTCATACTTATACGATGACTAAAGTTTATAGTTAGGTAGTGTTAATAGTGGCTACCGGTGGTGTAATAAATTGACTTAAAATGCGGGTAAAGAACAACTTAAACTCTTGATAACACCTCGCATATTAATCACCTATATTACTTTAGTTACATATATATTGTTAAAAAATGTATAATGTAATGTCAGGTCATAGAAGTATCGAAATGAAATTAGTACTACCTATTCTCGCACGTAACGGTTACTGTTGCAAACTGTATGTGGATAGAGGACTAGAAGTAAAAAAATACTTAACATTTAGTATAAATGTAGTGTATTTGATAATGATTCTAAGTAGAACCATTGAAAATAATAATAATGACTTATAGTTCTTATATTGATTTTTATAAAAATGTTGTGAAATTATTACTCTATGGAATGTTTTGCGGTATGGGTGTTCTGAAAATAATGTGGAAAACAACATTACAAGTTCTAGTCCATCAGAGCTTATAAACGTATGCGTCTATAACATTCATGGAAATATATTTACTAAGGTAGTTATGAGACGCCTTCATATAACTAATATTCGTAGTTTGATGATTATATATGAACCACGGAATTATCACATCTCGGTTTTACATGTTGCGCGGGGAACATATGACATATTACTACATTTGACAGTCAAGTTATAACAATAACAGTTACGTAAGATACAATACAATAGTACAATGGGTTTTAAAATTATATTATTGGAACAACCTACCTCATTGGATAAAAATTTACACACAATCTCGTTCTTGCCTTTAAAAACATTAGAATTTATACAAATATTATTTATTGTTATTATATTATATCACCATACATGATCTTAAATAGAAATACTTATGTAAAATTCCCATATAAATCGATATAAAACGCATAACGGATTGTAACAAAACGCAAAAATGTATACAGTATTAAACCGTTGTACAATTCAAAGCGCTTTTAACCATGTAACACTGAGTGGCATTGGATTGAATTGTAAAATAACACTAGTGTACTTTAGCAAACCATGGCCCCTGTGTACGTTGTTTTTAAAATAGATATCCGCCGGGCGATTTGCATTTTAAAAATGGTTTACATTTCTTATATTCTTGCCAATAGTGAAGACTTTATCAGATCAGAACTTATTTAGAACAATTATATATACGAGAGAAAAAAAAGCAACGACTAAGTAACTAAAAATACATATCAAATAATTAATTAATTCCAAAGAGAGTTCCGTTATTTTATTATATGTAGTGGCGTTGTAAATCGATGGAATTTTAAAGCTAAAGATACGTGCTTACTATTTTTGATACTGCTTTTATTTTTCAATCACTTATATTTTTCTGATTAGTTCTCGTATAATCACGTATCATAACGTATCATAATTAACAAATATATATAAATTTATATTGACAGTAGTGTGTTATGCTTATGTTATATATGTAGTGTTACACGACAACTATCGGACTGAATAGCAACTACCATACATAACGTGAAACAGCCGCAATAATAACGCATTTGTGTCTAGCTACCTAGAGACTCTGTACTTCATGGACGACAACGATAACGATGAGCTTACAATTTATCGATGGAAGCCATTGCTGTTGAATTAGACTTTGCATACCATCCTATATGCTGCCGACAATCCAGTGTGCCTCTTAAAAAAAGAACAATCACATCGGTGGAAAAGAAACGATTTTACTTAAAATTATCTGGCTAATGACCAACGAGTTGTATAGATTAAACTAAAATAATTAAACTAATTGGAACAATAACTTGAAACGTCATTGACACGAATTGGTTTTTAATGTGTGATCTAATCCCGTGTTGGAATATTATGGTTTTAAATTAACCCTTCAAGGTGCATTCCCTAGTTTATCACGGCCTATTTCCGGTTAACCTATTAACACACTTTATATTATCCACGAATAACACACGTAGATAATGAAAATAAACCGTTTGCTGCAGAATGTTTTAATAATAGACAATTATATATATCTAGGGTTGATAAAATTATTACGATCTATTTGAATATAACTTTGTTAAAATGAGCGATTGTTAAAAATAACTTTCAGTACAGAAGAATGGCATACTCAATCGCAAAGAAATTTGTTAGTTTCACAAATAACAAACTCAATGTGAAAGGCGAGAAAACCAGTTACATATGATTCTGAATTATAGAAAAAGCCTACCCTTATCATGCCCAATATTATTATCTCACCTATTGTTTTGTTAATATATATAATTGTCATATATATAATACAAATTATAACATGATCAACCAAATGTCTGTTCTGATTACTATTTTTTTTACATTCCGTCTAATTACTTAGATAAATGTCGCCGATTATTATCATCTAGATGTGCCTGCGACTTAACATAGTTTAATCATTTTTGCCCGTTATTGTAACTATTTTCAAAAAAAGCAAATCTTGCTGCATCTTTGTTCCTAGTCGTAGTAGCTTGGTGTTAAATAGTTAAAAGCCATCCTCAATTATTGCTCTATCAAACACAAATAGAATTTTAGAAATCCGGCTAGTAGTTCCTAAGATTAGTGCATTTCAGCAAACAAATGTTTCCGGTTTATAATATTTATATATAAAAATCTCGTGTCACGATGTTTATTCAGGCTAATTTCCGAAACTACTGGGTTGAATTTAATGAAAAATATAAAATACTTTTTATCTCGATAAGTGATCATAACGCGATAGATGATGATGTAGTCGATGTAACTGAGTACTTGAAAAGACAGAACAAGATCTGCCAAGTCAGCCAGTATTACTATAAATATTAGTCTTTATACCCTTAACTACCCTATATTATATACCATATTTTACCCTACATTAACCCTTTGTGGTATTATATGTATACAAAATTTACTATGTAAAAATTGTATTATTTTTATCTGTCTATATACATAATCACATAATCCATCTAACGACTCCGAAAGCCTGGGTACGATTATAACATCAGAGGTATCACTATCGCATTGCCGAACTTGAGCTTTCCATCACCGAGTAAAGATAGAAACTCTACTACTCGCAGGACTATCCAAGACTATCCAGCTTTTATAATGGAGGAGGTTTTTTTTTTTTTTTTTATACTTAAGGTTTAGCGTTATGGCCATAATCTCACCTGATCTTAAGTGACGATACGGCCCAAGTTGGTAGACACGCTAAACCTGTGGAGAAACTGGCTCTCAAGTGCTGCTGCCGGAACACACCTATTGGTATTTGGCGGCAGGTTTACAACTTGAGGGTGGTAGCTACCCAGGCGGGCATTAGAAAAAGCCCTACCACCATGCTATGGTTTCCTCACGATGTTTTCCTTCACCGAAAGCTCAAGCTCATTGTAGGTGCTTGGGTTCGAACCCACGTCCCTTGACGCGAAGTCGTGCACACTACCACTGAGCTATCATCGCTTCAGTCGCTATATTATTAGTCGAGCTGTTCCAACCAGAGAGAAATCTATAAAGATATTTTTCTGTATTCCATCTATTTTCAAATCTCCCATAAAACAATGCAATGTTTTTTTAATTCTCAATAAATCCGAGGTGCGTTGTAACGTGCATGCAAATTGCGTTTGCTCTCGTGGCCACAAGCTGACACTCCAATTTGGCCCGTAACCACGTAGGTACGTTGTAAACATTTGACCGAGCCTAGTAACAAAATATAGGCTGCGCTTTTAAAGCCCGCAGGCAATTATTCACGATACACTAAAATAAATACAGATGTACTCGACATGCTAAGGATTGGATTAACATTAGTAATTATAGAACTAAAGTTATCGTTGTAATCAAATATATTTAAGAATTTCATTAAGAGCTATTTATTAATTGAACGATTATATCATTCAGTACGGACTGCACGGTTGGTTTAGATGTTTAGGCGGTAGGCTCGTTCACGCGTGTTGTTGGTTCGATCTTCGCACGCAACAATTATTTCCTTAAAATAATTGTTTCGAGTCTGGGTCATCTGAGTGTTTGTATCCGATGCTTGTATGGCTATTCTGAGTTGACATTAGCGAAATTGCCTACACAAAGAAACAAAGTCATTCAAAACATAATAATCATTATAATATTGTATTATCTATATAAACGTTTAGTAGATCTATAATATGTATAAGGACACAAAAAAAATATCGTCGAATTCTATTTAATATTTAGACAAACGCCTATATTTGGTTGATTTGTACCAGTGCATTAAAATAACTAATTAATTAAATACATAATTTTGCGATAACGTAACACAGCCCTATCGTTAAATGGTTATGATTAGCTCTAAATTCGTCTCAAGGTGAACGTCCAGTAGCATCACAGCGTGTTGTACATTATGGTGATCGACTAAACTCACTGTAGCCTAAGATAGAAATATTTACCAAATTATTTAAGTATTATTTATTTATTTATTCATCACTAAAATATATACACAAATTAGAACGTGACCGATAGTAACCAAAATTAAAATTAAAAAAAATAGTATTCGGTGCCAGCTTATAAGAGATTATGAAACATTACTGTTATTGCTCCGACTGACAGATTATCTTTTATTGTTCCCTATAGTTCACTAAAATATTTAGTTGTTTTTTATTATTGTAGCGGTTTACAGACAGAAATTAATGTCAAACGATATTTTTAATAGATCATAATAGAGCATCACAAACTATTATAAAAAAATTATAGTCATTTTAACGATATTACAATTTACAATATATAATTATAATATTTAATATTTAATTTATATAAAATGTTTATTCTGTATACAAGCTGTGTTAAAAGTTTCCCTGAATTTAAAACTTCCCCTGCTCACTACTATGTAGTCGTTCTTTTATACAATTTCCTTGTTAAGAAAAAAAAATCGCACTTATAAAATATCTTTTGTGCGGGAAAAATAATTAAAAATTTACGTTACTGTGTATCAATTGTATGTTATGTGATGTTTTAAACATAGTCATTTTTAATTCTTCATATTGATGCAGTTAGCATGTATGAATTATGTTTGTTATAAGTAAACGTACTATATACATTTATCTCGCTGTCCCTTGTTTCATTGTCGCTTCGTCTATTAAAACGCACAAAACTCGTTTCCTAAATTATAAAGTCTATTTACAATATAAATTTACCTCTTGGCTAGAGTCCGTAACATACAATTATACTAAATAATTTTTAAATGTAGACTTATTCTCAAAGAGTTTTATTAAATTGTTTCTAATACAAATTTCAAACAGACTATTAATGTACCTTTACGTTAATTTCCGCGATCGACAAGTTAATTGAAACTCGGTTTGGTTGTAATCTAAGCGAATATACAATTGAAAACCAAACAACATTGGAAGCTCCGGTATCCTGTACAGTATTTAAACTCGGTTTTAAGCTGATGAAGATCGCCGCAGGAGTATTCCGCTCCGACGCGAGGTGCTAAAGTTAGCCTACAGCTCTATTCTTGTTAACAAAAATATATTAAATGTAATTTATGTATTTTGTTTATCGGTTTTTCGACTTGGAGATTTTTCTTTCCTTTGTCATTGATTGTATTATCAACTTTAATCATATATGGGTCCGTTTTTTTTCTACTGTGGTTCATGATGGTTATAGTATTGTGTTGCGTGTTATTTTGTCAGTCGGAATATCAATTAATGCTTAGTAATAAGAGCTAAATGGAGTTGCGCGTAGCGAGTGCTATGTCACAAGCAAAAAATGGTATGCAGTTTGCTCAGTAAAACTATGGCTTTGATTATTTAAAATTGTTAGTGGTGATTTCTGCTGTGCTTTGTGCGGACTACAAAGTTAGTCAAGAGTTCTTGTGGTAGTAGGCTTATAGGTACTTATAAAGACATAAAGCGATCAATTTGAACCCCTTAGGACTCTACTCCCCGGTGCCCCGCAACCCTTACAATCCCAAATGATTATACTACTATATAAATCTATAGGTTATGTCTGTAAATTCAATGGTTATGCCAAGTTTTATGATAAACTAGCTGTGCCTGCGACTTCGCTCGCGTGGAACTAAAATATTTAATCCGCACGGTCATACAAATTACAATAAATCTTGAGACACTTAATCGATTTTAATGAAACAAAGACTAAATTATATTCTAGGATATGCTTTATGATTTCCTTGGTGATGTTTTATCATAAACGTTGTACTTTATCAGTAATGCGTACACAAGCAAACAGACAGACAAACATTTCTAAAATGATGTAAATATATTTTATTACTTATTCTTAGCCACTTTTCACATAAATCTAAAAAGTACAAACACGTCAAATGTACATTCTTATTATATGTATAGGCATGCGTTTTAGGATGCACTGATACAAATTTTACTGTTTAAAAAAAATCTGGCTTTCTTTACTCCTCTTATAACTCAAAAATGACTTAATCGATCGTGATGAAAATTAGTACAGTGTAAACACATGTTAAGTGCTGGCTCTTGATACTAATCTCCCCTAAACCTGGGCTCCGCGCGGCCGCAGTATTAAATGGAAAATACAGCTATTTTGTGCTGACATTGATTTAGCAGTTTTGCCACAAAGTTCATTCTTATGTTAAAATCTGAGACTAAGAATACATTTTCCTTATATTATATGGTTTCAATTGATACCTTATAGGTTTCCTCATAATGTGCGCATGTACAATTTAGTCTTAGCCAGATAAAACTTCATATTTAACTTTTTTTTTCGATATGGACATATGTTGTTAGTCGTAAGGGCTTTTACAGCTTCACCGAACTTGAAGGGCGAGTACGGAAGGCACTCAGCCCGGTAACTAAATTTTCCACGCTTCAGTTAACTATCTAAGGCTTCTGAATATTTAGGTACGTATCATTTTTAACACCCTAATTAATAATGTCTTACATATAAAATAGGAACATGACGGCATGTCCGAGACATGACAATTACTTTGAAATAAATACGTCGAATCAGTTTTATTATCTTTTATTCTGACTTTGCGATATTTCACAAATTTTAAAAATATATTAGGTTTAGTGATTGTTTGTATATTTTTAACTTAACTCAAAAATAAACAAAAACAGCATTTTCTTTAATTCAATTTTTAAATACCCAAACACTTGAAAATTCGACACACATATTACATTTAATTTATTAAATGATTATTAAATAATGATTAAATAATTAATTCTTTGATTACTTTTTTGTTTACAATTTCGTTTCTTGGACTATGTATTCTTTGGTAAAGACTAAATAATAAAACTCGGTATTGTAAATTAGACAGAAGTGAACGCCGGTTAAGCTCAACAGTGACATAAGATATAAAGGGATATTTTTGCAAGATCAGTTCGTCGGCCTGACATAGTCCATGTCACGGTCACTTTACAAGCGAGATAGTTCATCAACCTGATGCAGTCGGTGCATGTCAACGAACTTAATAATGTTTGTGTTAAATTAATCTACTAATCTGTAAACCTCATCTGTCACACTTATATCATGAATATACTATAATTTCATTATTTATAATATGTTACGAAATTACATATACTACAGTTTTCTTTCATAGAGAATGCTGATATAAAACGTTTATGTACAAGTTTTTTGACCTCATTTATGAATGAGCTCTAACCATGGAAGAAATGTATTTTATTTGGTTTTATTATTTCTTTTTTTTTATTTTATGGACCACTACAGATGTAATAATACATTATTCAACCGAGACAGAACTTAGAACGATAAATTTGTTAAGGTTAAAGAAAACCAACGTACGAGCAACGTATTAACCAGAACATCGGGGAGACAAATGGTCCGGTAGTATAAAAATTAGTCCTAATTAAAAAAAAACCCCTTCTCTGTAAATGAAAAAGAAACAGGTGGGCCAACTGCATTTGGGTATTAAATGAATTATGGAATAAAGAGATATAATAGAAAAACATATATAATTAATTTTCATTATAATATTGAGAAAACTTTACTTATTGTAAAGCAATTAAAAAAACGTCACTTCAACAAAATAAAGAGGTACATATTCTCTTACGTTCCGCATTCGTTGATTACTTAACTATGAATACAAACAGGTACACGGCAAGGAACACAAATTCCTTTGACAAAAATTAAACGAGCCACTCTTGCTGCCGTAATTAAAGTTTGTTGCTTCAAAGGCTGTCATGTTCACGTTTTCACTCACAAAACGGTCTCTTTATTCTACTAACTCAGAATTTAACGGATTCGCAAATCTGATATATTCCGCCCACAAAGCATAAAAAACTATTGTTGAAGCTCAAAGAAACTAATCACCTGCCGTCTGTTTGATTGCAATGTAGTGACTAAATTAAAAAATTGAAAAAGGACCGTTTTACTTTAGCAGACGTGGAATTCATAGTTTGTACAATGTTCATACGAAGAAACCCCCACGGAGGCTCCACATCTATTCGGTATATCAGTGATTGGGAACTACTTTTGTATTTATTTCATGTACCTAACATATGTAGCCCTTGGAGGATTCATCCAATCTTGAACCTGTATGATACTAGTAATGCCGGAAGATACCTCCTTGCAAACCTCAGCGTCGCCACGGTGAATCACCTGCGTTTACACAGACTAAATTAGGCAAAATTGCTTAGGTTTCTATCTAAGAAATTAAAAGGTTGTTGCTTAGCTTCCGCTTCGACTTCGAAGTAGAATTTTCACATTGAATGCCTGCGATTTCTCCACCGTTAGCTTTACGATAAAAATCTATTCAAGAAAGGAGAAAATGAATCTCTGCCATAGAAAATACATCGATCTCTACCATCGCATGGAAAACAGCCGTAGCGGTCCCTTAGTCTGCTGTCAGAACGCAGCGTTCCGAGACCCACATTGGATATATTGCTAATGTGTCATTCGCGTCATCGATATCGCAATCACGATGATGTCAATTTGATGTGACATAGGCAATATCCGAAACAAGCTTACCCATGAACATCTCAATAGTTGGTCTGATACTCTCAACAATCTGTACATCCGAGCTCTGAGACTGAAGTCTACGTCACCACTCCACCATGATAAGGCCATAGAAACAGCGGAATCAGAAATTAACCAGACATCGTATGTAATATACTTTGGAATAGTGGAATTATGATCCAAACTGTATATGAGAATATAGTAAAAATTAGACATATTAATCTCAATTTATATGCTCTAAAATGTAAGTCATTATATTTTTTTAAATACGTCGTATATTACAGCTTTGAGAAAAATCGTAGAATAAATAAATAAATAAATAATAATTTTCAGCAATTATAAGTCTTTGGTAGTTAGTATATGCAGACATACAAGCATGTATTGTCATAAACATGAACTTTTTGTAAAGGAAGACATCATGATGAAACTGAAACATATTGGTAGCCTATTTTCTAACGTCCACGCCATAAGCTACCATCGTGCTAGATTTGAACACTTATTACCAAGTACTATAGTTTTTCTAGCAGCTCCATTTAAAAATTGGTTAATCGAAGAGTTTGTGTCATTTTAAATTTATGAATTGATATTTTTTCTTATGTTTATAATGTTAAATAGCTCAGGTAAACTAGTATTCAATCCAGTCCATGTGTCCAGGCAAACTTCCATTGAAGTGCTTCCTAAAAGTTCTAGATATGATTTGCATAATCTGTTTGACTATGCTAACGAACAAGATCGCATTCATTGACGAGCTTTGTCGGAGGATTATGTTCAACAGTGAATTGATGCAGGCTTATTAATTATTCAGTTTAATTACATAGGAGTTTCAATTACCGTAGCAAACACCTATTCGATATTCAAAATTCCGGTTTCAATATTGTAATGCCACTTTGCATCTGATGCTAAATAGATACAATTCACTTTGCGTCCTTTATGTTAGTTTGCCAGTATAGGGCCGGGTGGTAATTCGATTTCCTACTTTCCTTAGGGAAAAATAGTACGTAGGACTAGAAAGACGCCAAGAAAACACGTGCCATGTTTAATTTCTATTCGAAATATTTAATATTTGTACTGATATAAATAATAAGGTAAAGTAAAAATAAATAAGGTTTTAATGCACTTAGGATATTTACATCTCTTTATACGATATATAGTTTTACAGAGATATAGTAGTAGTACTTAAATGTAATGTAAATATAAAATATATCAGAAATGGATTAAGTGCCATTATTATTAATTGATGTTATTTTGTTGATATTTTTTCAAATTTCATAATAGACCACAACATTAAAAAATATCTGTGTGTATGTATGTTATGTTCAGATTTAACTCAAAAAGAGTGTGACCGATTTTGATTAATTTTTGTACATAGGAAAGCAATGGCATTATTCAGTTAATAAGTTGTTGATACAAATAGTCAAAATAAGAGAAGAATAAATGTTTACTGCATAATAATAATTACTCCATAATAAAAGGGTCCAGAGACGATGGACACAACTAGTTGATTATATTATTTAAAAAACAAAGTTATTTGAAACGAGAGCGCTAATGCGATCTGTATTATTTTATTAATCGCCTTGAGCCCATATCATGTAAATAAAAATATTATGTTTTGCAATTAAAGAGTAAAAAAAAGCAATGTATAATTAACATTCAAATTATTAATAGTGGTCTATTTTGTTGAATGAATTTATTAGAACCACTTACGCCACAATAATCAAGCGTTTATTAAAAGTTACGGATATATGTCATTGGCACTTGGGTGAAATATAATCTTTCTCTTTTATATAAAATCTACGAGATATGTGTATATATATTCCCTATTGATTGCAAAACATATGAAACAATTTTGATTAATTTTTTAGACAATCTTTAGATTAGGCCCGTGAATGATCCTGTGAAGTTTGGTACTATTGGATGAACAGATTTTTTTTGTTTTGACAACAAATATTTGTAGATATATTAGGTAGCGATATACACGCGAGGCCGGGCGATTTGCTAATTTTATAAAACTAGTATTTACATTGATATTTACTACCACGTATGCTTATATATATTGTAAATACAACGTCTATCTGTAATAGGTAATATATGCTTATAATCAAATTTGATAAGGAATTGTAAGTAAAACATAAAAATTGGTAAATTATCCATAAAGTCTGTAAAATGTATTTGATTTACCACGTCAACAATATTTTTTTTAATTAAATTCTATTATTTATAGAAGAATAGTAAAAATCAGTACCCGAATAGATCACGATTGACATGCACATGATGGTAAAACAGTTCTTCCTTTATCGGACAATCCTCGACGACTAATGGTTTTTAGGTGGTCACTGTTGTTTCCTATACTTACCATCAAGTACAGAACCGTAATTGTGGAGTTCAGCAATAAAAAAAAAAACAATTATCACATTAGAACAATTCAAATTATATTTACAATGAAAAGTTTTTCCTCAATTAAGAGTATTTTAGTAATTCACAGGAACGAAGCCATGATCACAGCTGCACTGCACTGCAGCGGAAGTAAATATGTGTCTTTTTTCCTTCAGATATAGCTGCGGCCGTATTCGGATCATGTTTAGAACTAAAAGCATTTTAGTCATTGACAGCAATATATGAAAACGAATAAGATATTGTAATCACTACCATAATATCTCATGTAAGTCTTTGTTTTACATACATATCAGGGATCAGTACTTATATTGTACAGATTCCAGTAGTTTCTAGCACAGATACGGCCATTCATTTACGGAGTTGCGACTTTTGTATTATTTAACAAATCTTTTATGGAATTTATTCAGAGAGGCATTGTGAGAGTGGTAGTTATTGTTTCTATTGAGCAGATGTATCGCGTGTTAGATCTCCGCCCAAAATGAAACCATGTTTAATGAGTATAATTGTCGATTATGTGTCTGGCTGTTAAAGCATTATATATTTCATCAGTTGTATAGTTACTATAATTACGATTATATTAATCCCTTAGCGGTTAACACATTTCAGCCAGCGAAATACGTGTAACGAAGCTTATTTCCTTTTTTGTGTTGATGATAATTAATAATTGAATAATTGAAGCGATGATAGCTTAGTGGTAGTGTGTACGACTTCGCGTCAAGGTACGTGAGTTCAAATCCAAGCACCTACAATGAGCTTGAACTTTCGGTGAAGGAACACATCGTGAGGAAAAACCATAGCATGGTGGTAGGGCTTTTTCTAATGCCCGCCTGGCTAGCTACCACCCTCTAGTTGTAAACCTGCCGCCAAATACCGATAGGTGTGTTCAGGCAGCTGCACCTATAAGCCAGTTCCTCCACAGATTTAGCTTGTCCAACTTGGGCCGTATCGTCATTTAAGATCAGGTGAGATTATGGCCATCACACTAAACCTTAAGTATAAAAAAATTATAATCATTGCGTAAAAAATTATAATTCATGGGTGGCCAGAAATTATTTATTTTGCTTTCCAGGTTTTGTAATGTTTTCTGGGTACGTGTTAGTGATTAACTGAAGTAAAGTTAATATACGTTGTACCGGAAGGAATAATTATTGAGCACGGAACCACACGATACCCTAACTATATCCCTCTGAATCGATTTACCATGTACAAAATATACAATTGTTTTAATATACCATTGTATAAATTAATTACGCTGGCTATATCGAACAATACACTGGGACAGGACATAATGTATGTAACTATAAAATTCTGTTGGCAGAATGGTAGTTAAATACTGAAAGGTTAAATTAACGCTAATAATTCTCTACTACATTTATATCCAAAAAGGTCTTACATACCGGATATATATTCAATATATATACATATTATATTCAAGAGGCTAATTTGATATTCTCATATTACATTAGAGCAGCATTTCCCAAAGTATGGGTCGCGACCCAAGTTTGGGTGGGTCCTGAGAAATAGAACTATATTTAGCCCTGTCTGACAAATGTTCTTGTTTTCTTTTCCAAAACCTAATGGTGAGACCCAAACTTCAATATTTCAGATGCAGTCAACATTGGGAATCACTACATTAGAGGATTTAGACATATTTACATTAGATTCTTCTGCTT
This sequence comes from Actias luna, assembly GCA_039707435.1. Classification (NCBI taxonomy): domain Eukaryota; kingdom Metazoa; phylum Arthropoda; class Insecta; order Lepidoptera; family Saturniidae; genus Actias; species Actias luna. The sequence goes on along the minus strand of JAZHAC010000001.1, from coordinate 15,669,040 downwards.
TTATAAACATATGTAAAGAAAATATACATATGTAAAACTTTTAAAAAGTTAGTAAGAAAGAAAATAATAATTATATCGGAGAAGTTTAGCGTGAAACTAATAAAAAATATACATGAAAACCTGTGCCATATTGGACTTGGACAAATGCAGAAAATGATTAGCTCATTGTGCACAGCGGATAATTTGATAAAAAATATATCTTTTATATGTAGAAGCTGTAAAATCTTTATTAAGAATAAATCAAGAAGAAATTGATAAAAATATGGTTTTATATCTCATCTAGGCCCGGCCACAAAACCTTTCGAAATAATGTCCATAGATACTATAGGGGGTTTTGGTGGTAGAAGATCTACAAAAAAATATCTACATCTACTAGTAGATCACTTTACGGGAATTGCATTTTTTCTAACTTCAAGAACTTACATTTAGTTATAAAGGTAGCAGAAACTGAAAATATTGGCATGATTCTCATTGACCAAACCCTAGAATTAATTCAATGGTGTTTAAAAAATTTTTGAATGATAAGCAAATATTAATGGTATTTGCAGCAATAAATTCTCCATTTTCCGTTGCGCTAAATGAAAGATTAAATCAAACCCTAGTCAACAAAATAAGATGCAAAATAAATAAAAACGGAAATAAGAGAACTTGGACAACAATAGCCCAAGAATGTGTAAATAAATATAATGATACAAATGACAGCGTTACTAGTTTTGCGCCGGCTTATCTTTTATACGGTATAGATGTAGCAGTCATTCCGGTTGAATTAAAACAAGAACCTAACAGAAACTGGATTAGAGATAGAACAACAGCCGTTAAAATTCTATAAAGTCACACAATTACAATAATACCGTTTTCGATAATAAGCGAAAAAATTATGAATTTAACGTGGGGGATGTGGTTTATATTGAAAACGGAAATAAACTTAACAGGAAAATTTAAATAAAAATTGAGCCATATAGGATAGTGGAAAAATTGTGGAACAACAACGAAAAACAGAGTCTAACCTTTTTCATACAACAAAACTTGTTCCGGTCCCTAGAAATGAAATATGAAAAAAAGTATATCAAATAAAAGAAATGACTAAAGTACCTATATAAATGCATTATCGTAAATTTTCTTCCCGAAAGGGGCAGATGTAATGAAAATATATTTCTTTAACTTATATTAAGTCGCATTGAGCCACTTAACTGACCATTGTAAAAGAAATATATAATAACAATCAAAGGTAATGTCAGAACGAATAAAATAAAGAATAGAAAATTATTTTATAAACGAATTTCTATTAAATTAGAAAATAAATATCAATTGTCGTTTCTTGTAATCACAGGTAATATAATTATACTAATAGTGTATTAGAATAGATTAGTATTTAAACATGTATGATTAATAAAGTAAATCTTTGAATAAATGAAGATAATCATGAAAGGAATCGTTCTATCTCATGTTTACTAGCTTTCTTTTATATTACAGTTCTTTACAACAGATACATTACTGTAACTATGCTGCCCATTTTTAATAAAGTATTCAAAATAACATAAAATATATTTAGTAGTTAGTATTTATATGCTCATTTTTTATTTAAATTTCAAAGTACGAATATAAACGTACAAAACATTCTCACATGGCCACAATTGCAATTGATATTTCAATGTGGAAATAAATACACTTGATGATTTGTAAACGTACAACGACAACTTCCGCTGCTATTTATACGCGAATCATAAACATATTCATGGTGAAGCAAAAATAAGGTTCAGACACCATTTACCACCTTTAAAAGTTATGAGTTACGGAAATAAATGTTATATAATGTATAAAAACTTTTTTGTATAACTATACTTTATACTATCTGTGCCCGCAATTTCGTTCACGTGAAACTAAAAATTATGTATTAATATTTGCCCGTCATTGTAAAAAAAAACAATAAACGTTTGCTCCTGTTGGTGGTGTCATGACATTAAATAGCCTCTCCATGCTCGATGACTAACTCTATCACACACAAAAAGATCTTTTGGAATCCGACTTGAAGTTCGTAAGATAAGCGCGTTCAAATAAACAAACAAACTTTACCCCTTTATAATATTAATATAAATATAAGGAGAATTCACGACGATGTACACCACAAAAATAAAGAAAAACGAGAAAATAATCGTTTTCTCGGATATCTTCTCAGTTACCCTATATTGTTTGGCCTTAAGATTATAGCCTTTTCAGGTAGGTAATAGTATTAAGTTTAATAATAGGATTCCTAAACACATTAACGGATTCCCGGATAATAACTTTAAGGACCATGTTGAACTAGTTTTAATTTTCAAAAGTTTTATAGGTTTTTTTTTTTTTCGACCTGACATACGCTGTTAGCCGTAAGGGCTTTGACAGCTTCACCGAACTTTGGTAAGTTTTATAGGGTTGATTATAATGTGCATGGTAGTATCGTGTGGAAGTGGGTTTGAGTCCGTACATGCGTTTAATCATAAAAACGATTAATTAACCGTAAATATATTCAAGACGATGTTTTTTTTCTATTAATGTTTAGCGTTATGGCCATAATCTCACCTGATCTTAAGTGACGATACGGGCCAAGTTGGTAGACACGCTAAACCTGTACAGGAACTGGCTTTCAAGTGCAGCTGCCGATTCACACCTTTTGGTATTTGGCAACAGATTTTCAACTTGAGGGAGCTAGCTAGCCAGGGCATTAGAAAAAGCCTTACCAACATACTATGGTTTCCTCACGATATTTACCTTCACCGAAAGCTCAACCTCATTGTAAATGGTTGGATCCGGCTCACGTCCCGCGAAGTAGTTACACGCTACCATTGAGCTATCATCGCTTCAAATAAATGAATGAGATGATACAAATTCCATCTGATTTGGTATAAAGTATTAATGTTTTAATTTAAAAATTATATATACATACCTGTATAACTAATTCTTAAAAACGAAAATTAATTTTATTTTACTTAAAATATTTAATGATTATGTAATTAACCAACAATAATGTACACTGAACTTCAAAGTACATGATTATGCTAATAAATTCATGTTCGTCTTCTAAGGAGTGAATACATTTTCTTAATTCAATTGAGTATATTTTCTTTATAATTTATTTCTTTGAAAACTAATATATTTGAAGGATAAAATATTATGAAATTTATATTTCGAGTCAATTACTATAAAAACAGAACGTTTGACAACCTTTTTAGAACTTAGTCGTGCGCGCGCTACGTATTTTATATTAAAAAAGTTACCTTCTTTTTGTATGGTCTAATGTGTATGATAAAATATAATGTCGGATTTTTTTTAAATATAATTATAAGAAATCACCTTGGTAAGTAGGTGGTTTATATAATATATTTTTTTTTTTTTTTGATAAATATTAAGTTTTCCAACTATATATATTTTTCATACTATATCTCATACCCGTACGAATATTTGTCATCAAAACAACGCAGTAACTACTGACTCAGTTATCTGTCTTTAACTAGCGATTGAAATCCAATAACCGCTGCATACCGTTTGCATTGCCAGGCTATAATGCAATTTTCTGAGGCCGTATCGTCCCGTACAACGATGAAATACACTTGTTTGTACATTTCTACTTTGAAATTCATAGAATATTACAGTAGCCGACTTTATTTTCCTCGAGTATTTGTACGTACATGCTTAACATGTTTTATTTTTTTATTTCCGAAATCACCATGGCTATATAGTTAATCTATCTTATTACTATATTATATGTAGAGCCAATTTGAATTAACTTTCTTCAATTTGTTGCCTCCAATTATTTTCTCATTTACTCTACTGAATATTATTCGGTATCTGTTTAGTAAATGTGCGTATTCTAAAACTCAATTCGATATGGTGAGACATATTTATTTTACATCGTCTTATTTTTATTGTATTTGATTAGCCACTTTAGTAGGTATTACAAAAGTGTCACATCATTTTCTGTTGCCGTATAATTTCTTCGAGAAATACGTAAAGGTTTATTTTTAGTTTTAGAGAATTTAACGAACAAAAACTGAAGTGCTGTGACTTTCTCTTACTATATAGTAAATATAGGCGAACTATTATTGCAAGTGCTTCAGTTAATAGGTGGTTAGAGATTACAAATAACACACAAGTATTGTTATAAGTGTGTTTTTTGTTTGTATTTTTTATCTGATTTCACCCTCAAGACGTGGTAGTAAATTTTTATTATACAATGTTTACAAGCGAATGGATTATTTACAAATAATCATATATTAATAACTACACACAATTACCATATTTTAAATATGTATTCTATAATAAATCTTGAATGATCGAAATGACCGCTAGCGTCAGAGACTGACAATTTCGTGAATGACGAAAGATGTTGAACAATCTTTTGTATTTATAACTGACATTAAATATGACTCAAAATAGTATAACGGTACGATATCTATTACTGCTTGGTGTAATTAAAAATATACAATACTATTTATGCAGCTGTTAGTTAATTGTAAATATTACAAGCCGTTTTATTTCGTTCTATGCTATTAGCTCGATTTTAATTTACACTATCATATAGCAGGACTGAAACTGGACTATATTTTCGAGTAATTATTTATTAAATTTCTTGAATTCTTACGTCTTGAAGGTTAAAGATAAAACATTATTACACAAAACTGGTTGAGACCAATTTGACGATTCGTTCTTTGTTATTATTTTTTAATTATCTGTATGAAAAAAGTTAAATATACTAATACAAATATTTTTTTTAAGGACTTAACAGGAATCATTTTTAGCCTTTTCTCAACCATGTAAGGCTTAAAAGTCAAAGGCAGTAAGTGCTCTTTAGATGAGAACAATAGATTACGACCTGTTTTGCAACATGGCGCTACCTGCCCCTTGTGCTCTAATAATCATCTTCACATTTTTTTAATTTAGTCTATTCTTAATATAAGATTTCAGTGTTCCATTAAGCCTATCCTAATTGATAACGCTTCAGCCTATAATAATATTTTTTAAGGAAGTGCCGTTATAATAAAATATTAGGTGAATTGAAAAATATGTTATTTGATTAAAATTTTCTGAGTTAAGTTCGCTAGGCATTTTACATGCAATCGCATCATCGCAAATAAATTGTCTTATTTTTACAATTATTCTGCAGCCCACTGAAATTTTACCATAACTAATGATTCATTTATGTATAATATTGTAAGTGAATTATTTTGGTTTTCCAAGTATATAATTACTAATAACCCGAAAGCATTCCGCACTGCTGTTAACGCACAGCGTCATAAAGAAATATGAGAGTTGATATGAAGGCCGTCCGGACGCGTACGTCCTTGGCAAGGACGTGGTCACTCACCGATCGGCTGGTGTAGGGCTGCGTGCGCGTCACAATCCGCACAAATGGTAGAGCGGAGCATCCTCTCACGTTGCAGTCGTCGCAGAAGCTGCAGGTGCTGGGGTGTAAACACCGTCCCGGAACGTTCACCCACCAGCACGACGTCTCCGGCTTCCCACCAGGCTTGTTCCCGCAACGTGCCGTCGCGATTAAACAGACCCATGTCCTTGTATCCTTCTGGCGGACTGAGCGCTCCTGGCTCCGGCTCCTGATAGTGCTCGCACGATCCGCAACCCGAACAATCCTCATTCTCTCCCTCATCAGAATATCCGCAATCATCCCGCACGACAATAATGTAATCGGCTTCGAAAAATTCATTGGCGCTCTCATCAAAGACAACCCTATTCTTTTTTGATTTATTCCCTTTTTTAAGAGATGACTTTAAGTTATCGTGATCTTTATTGTGGCGCGTGTCACGGGCGGCGCGGTCGCCGCGCATCGTCGCGTGTTACCGCGGTGTTGGCGGTCGCCTGAGTGTCGGCAGCCAGCGGTGGCAGGCGTCAGGCGGCGAGCGTTTCAACGACTGCAGCGCCGCACCCGTCCTATCGATCGCTGTCACCCGCCACGATGGTGCCCGCCAGCATCATACCGACCATCCAAATACCCTCGAATTATAAACAGTGACCATTCGGTATCACAGCAAAACCATTAATTCTATGTTATGTCCGTCGAAAGAGCCACTACCCTAATTAAAATGCAAAGCCCTCGTCAGTTGGTATATATTTAGTTATCTGAAAAAATATGTTCGTAAAAAGTGTCTATATGTTAGTTGTTAATAAATAAAAATAACTAGTACCATTCTAATAATAAATATCGCTAGTCACTTCTAGAATATTAAAACAAAATTAAGCTTATCCACTATTCATAAATCCTGAAACAGGCAAATCACTTATAACATGCAGCGTAGACAATATCTGCATTAATGTTGTTGCAATGTTAATCTTCTTTATCAGTACCGCGTATTTGTTTGAATACTTTTATTTTTGTAATACGAAAATTTAATTAAATAATGTAATTATTTATAAGCTTATTATTTATTAAACAAAAAATAAGTACGTTTTCTAACTAGAGGATATGTTTAAAATAAATATTTTAAGTTCTAGTCAATCGCCAAACCAGATGAAAAGTAAAACAATTTTAATTATCACAATAAGTTTTAATCACTTTGAGTAAAAATCGAAATTACGGAAGGTTTGAACCTAAGCCTTCCGGCATTACATTCTATTTGTTTGTTATTAGATCACAGTCACATAAAAAACTATAAACTCAATAAATAATTAAACTCGCAAAACGGTTGAATAGAATTTATTTTTAAAAAGATATTCGGTACAACAGCTTACAAAAAATAGAAATGGCAATAAATCCATAATTCATAAACTTCAACTGCAGACAGTGTATGTTCAGTTTCTAACGAACCCTTATCGTAACATACTTTAGAACGATTTGTCTACGAAAAAAAACCATCAAATATCTAATGGCATAAGTTACAGAAACAGGTTTTAAACCAATTAGGAAGGTGATAATAGAATTATAATAAACATCAATTCTCTTAGGCGATCCTCTCTACAACAATTCAAGACATCGGTAGTATGTCATGTAACCTTACACATGATATGATAATACACAAAGGTATAAGACTTTCTGGCTTATAGAAAATCAATATCTGTACGAATTCAAGCCAGGAGATTTGAATAGAAGGATATTTTTGTATAGCAACGATGTAGTTAGAAGATTTTAAGAAAAATACTTGTGAACTTAATGACATATTCAAGGCATCGTTATTTTCGCTTTTAATAGAAACAATTTCTTAATTTCTTGTGTATTCTTAGAGTAACTCTATCAAAAAAGACGAAGAAGCTGTACCCGACTGCATTGTGAGCACCACAGTCAAGGTGTAACATCCGCTATAGTATAATCTCGCACCCAAACACACACACTCATGCACGGACTTACACAAACACACATCTGTAGAGTTACTTCCTCTAGTCTTAGATGGATTTCCAAAAGTTTGTTATTTACAATTTGTTTAATATTATAGCATGTATTATTTTAACGGAATAATTTGTTAAATAGCGTGATGGTGGGTGCTACTGGCTGTATTACATAACAAAAGAAGCTGCACGAACTGAAGAAATTTCTTGTCGTTTTTCCTGGTTATATGTTTCCTGTGTCTCATTTTATGTAAAACAAGAAAAATATGCTGTATGTTTAAGATCACACGACAAAAATGAAAACTACATCAATACGAGGATAATAATACGACATAGAACTAAAATAAAAAATAAAGTAAGCATTTATTGTTGTACGTACAGTTCACACTGTTTACTACAGTGAACAGTTGATATACAGCTATAACGTATTAAATAAAACGTATTGGCATGGCATATACCGTGTTTAAGTAGCTACTGTATGCGACTGATGCGTCATGCTCTCTCGTGTAACGCTGGCCCAGTCAGCACAGCGGTGGCATTTTGTCTGTGTCTCGCTCACTTCATCGATTCGAGCCGACTTTACTTGAACGACTGTTACGTAAAGTAACGTGACGGCTCAGCCTCAGCATACCCACAAAATAAACGTGTTCAGCGCACCTAAAGAAGTTTTAACTTCAAAAAGTTATTAGCTAATAGGTAATAAAGATTGCACATTTATTAAAGGGCGCTTATTGTTCAGATCACAAAAAGCCCCACCTGTTATATGTTTGTGAGTTTTTTAATAATTGACCCCAAACAATTGAGAGGAGCACCACTATCGAGTTTTTGTTCCAGTCCGTGGCTGCCAGTATCATGTACATTTTGTATGTGAGTAATATGCTATGGTGCCTGATAGGGATCTGTATCGCGACTAAGTTACGATCACCATACCCGTGGTGATAAACTGGTCATAGTGGCTCTCTTTTGCTTATTCCTTTTTCGGATAAATCTGTCAGGGTATATCCGACTGCAAAAAAGCTAGTAGACTGATACGGTAGCGACATATTTCACGGCATCTTATTTCTCGGTAGTCTCGACTATATTTCTTTTCTACTTTGTAAACCTTCCAAGAATAGTGCCGGCAATTTTGCGAATTACCACAAAAAGGCGACAGCGTTATTTCTAAAAGATTCCCATACAGTTTGCTTAGAGGTTTACAGGAAATAACATAATGGGAAGGAATAACATTCAGTGTATAAGATCTTGATCGAGTTAAACATCAAAAAATACAAGCATTCCCTTTTCTTAATAAAGAGAATGTGTTCAATGAAATTAGGGTATTTTCCTAAAAGTAAAAGATAACATCGAACTTCTTGAGGTCCAACTAAGAAAAAGGTTCAAAAACTTTATTGATATCAAAATTAAATAAGGCGTTATTTTTTATATATATTTAAGTATATCTGCTTAGTATATATGTCTAGACTTCGAAGTAATTAAAAAAAAAACAATACACATTATTTATATTATTTTTAGTATATACCTATAATAATATCACTATAAATATGAATATTCAGAATAACTAATTCAAATACAGTTATTTTATTTATGTAAGACATACTAAACTTACGTCAGTTCATAATTACTTATCCATGACTATATCACATACCGTAATATCGTCAAAAGCTGTCATAAACAGGGCTTGCTACTTTGAAAAAGAATCTTAGAGTTATCGGTTATGTACTTATTACAATGGTATAAATTATAGTACACTAAAAAACATTAATATTATTACTATTGAATGGCATAGAATGAATCTTCCTAAGAAATATAAAAACTTTGCAGAAACTATCTCTGTTAGTATCTAGTAGTGTCTAGAAAAACTACAGGAAAGTAATGAAATTAAATATCCGTTCTAAATTAACATAATCTTACGGAAACAATCTTTAAATACACCTACCATTTCCTTACGTATTATTCATTACTTCTAACTACAGGCAAAAGCTCACTTAACTGGCGATCTAATATTCCGCTTAATGGTGCGAATCAGAATCGTAACTTGGTGAAAAATTGATTTCCGCTATACAAATATAAATAACATAAAATATTTTTTAAATTTCAATTCCATACATTCACAGATATATCAATACTTCTTCAGTTAAAGATAAAAATATACAAGCTGGCTGCATACTGCTAAATCTGCAAACGCCGTTAAAGCCAGAATACACCGAAACTTTAAAAATAAATAAATAAAATATAACGACTATATGGCAAACAAGATCATAAGTTAATTATTTGAAAAAAGTGGTCAAAATCGTTGCCGTTCCAATATTCGACACGTAAGAAATATGTTTTTTACAAATTAAAAAAATTGGCACCATTGTGGAGAATTACAACAAATAAGATGACAAAGTGTACAATCGTATCTCTTAAGAAGCTTAGCAAGTGACCGAAAATCTTTTATGTGTGTTATCAAGAAGTCACAAAGTTCAAGTAATATCGAGACATGTTTAGAGAATGTCTTTAATCACAGAAGGAAACTTCTCGGCACTACACTTTTTAAAATTTATTGTTGATTTTTCATCAGAACTCTACATCTGGTGACAAGGTATGAACTACCCAAGTCTACTAGTCTAAAACTACGGAACCAATATTAATTGTATTAGACTCGATAATAACTAATATTCTGGATGCACATTTAGGCTACTGTTTATCTTATAAAATTAAATTATTACAGTTTTTTTAGCAAATGAACTTGATTGTACAATATTCCAAATATTATGTTGGGTATAGTATTTCGCCCTTAATACTTACAATAATCATAATAATATCACACTGCAAAGTTAAAAATGTCTAAGTAAATTTTAAGAAAAGCGAAAACCTATTAAACCGAATGTGAAAAAAGTAAAATTTTACAAAGATAAAAACCTATACTTCCTTTCAAGTCATGTCATGTCAACATACATTTTTAAAAAGTACCTAGATGACCGAGCTTAGCTCGCAAAATATATACATACTAACTGACCCCGCAAACTTCGTGCCGCCTAACAGTCAATTAATATCGTGTTAACTTTTAGCTAAATTCAATTTAAAATTTTAGTTAAGTATGTCATAAAATGAATACTAAAAATGTATCTACTTTTCTGTACGGTGACGAATCCAACAAATCAGAGATAATTACAATTGGTTTAGTCATTTTTGAGTTTAGAGATTTTGGCCAAAACACTAAACCTTAAGTATAAAAACTGAATGAACGCTGTCACCACTGACGTTGATTGATACGTGGATGTGAAATACAATCGATTACTCGTGTTTTATTGTATCACGGTGCATCTTCAGATCGAAGTTGACTCTCCCGATGCGAGCGGGCGTATCATTAAATAATAAATTAATAAATGAATAACTAATACATAATAAAAATAATATTTAAAAACGGCAAATAAATAATAAATGAATTTCGACAATCGAAGTTGACTCTCCCGATGCGAGCGGGCGAATAATTTTAGGCAGAAGTTTATAGTAACGTCCACTATAATATTTAATTATGAATTTCGGCAAAGTAACACCTTCATAAATCAAATACAATCAACTTCGTTCGCTTTATTGCCGTTAATCCCTCCCTAGTGGGTGTCTATGTCGTGAAAGGAATATCTTTGGCAAATTCGAAGTCAGTCTGTTAGTTTTGCAGATATCTCAGCAGAAGTATCAATGAAAAATTTCATCCCCCATTTTATACACGTAAGGGATGAAATTTTAAAAACAATGAAGCATGCGTTTATTTATTTATATTAAAGAGTATTTATGTTAAATTTCAGTCTATCAAGAAAATTTTGTTTTCTCCTTCACACAAATTTTGCCACGTCAGTGTGTTCCCTTACGAGTTAAATTTAGAAAGATTGCTTCATACTGAGCTACGTTATAAAACGAAACTTCAGTTCAAACTTGGTTTAGAGCTTCAGCTTCAAGTAACTTTAGAAGTTTCGGCTGTGCGTTGTTGAATCAGTCAACCACTGTCTATATATAATGGTTCAGTACTACTGAACCTACTCGTGTACAAAGAGCTATGATGCTATCTGCCACACCATTAGTGGCAGACTGGGTTGACGGCGTCTATGTTCATCTTATAATTCCATTAATTTGAGTTATTGTAATCAAAGCATTTTAATCACTAATAAAAGCCCCTTCAATGTAGCACCTAAAATAGTAAAATTGTTCAAAGCATAGTTATAAATAAAATTTAAAAAGTCATCGATCCGGCATCTCGATAAAAAATTACTCGAGGCCAAGGTAAAAAAATGGGTTTTTCATGGTTCCTTTAAAAAATACATTGTATTAATGTGTGAGAATTTTTTACTGAGTAAATAATTGTACGTTACATAATAAAATAATAATCATAAAAATCAATTTACAATTGACTAAAATATGAGTGGACAATCGTAGGTGAAATTAAAAATATATATTTGCACTAATAATTTATCCCTGAGTAACAACAGGTCAAACATAAGCCATGCATAAAAAATACATACAGCCGATTACAATAACTTATTCCTTTTTGAGGTCGGTTAAAAAGGTAATTAAGGGTACTTAAAATCCATTCATTTTTTCTGCGATTGTTTTTTATTCACTGCTTTTGAGCTCTTACATGCCAACGAATAAAGAAAACTGAATAAAATAATACAACTAATATAAGTATAAATGATAACTAAAATCTCTCATAATAGTGAACTAAGTTATGACCTGCGAAAAAAGATGTGCTTTGAATTTTACCACCACTTGAAAATGACACTTGACGTAACATAAACGATAGATAAAACAAATGACAATTTTTCAGAAGTACTTTAATACATACTAATTATTTGAATATTTGATCTATATATGATTATATGGTTTCCATCCAGGACAAGCTAAAAATACTTATTTGTTTTTTTTTTCTGTTCTTTTAACTAGAATAATTAGCAATATTTACAAACATTGGGATCTCTAATCTAGGCTGTCAAGCAAGAGTGAATAAACCCATGTAAATAATTTTACTATACACAATAACTACATTGATAATATAAGCACAAAATAAAAGCAACATAACAAATTTCGTATATAAGACTCTAAAAACATCTAGGCAACGTTTGATTTTAGCTGCAAAGGGTTACCAGTGCAGATTATAGTTTATATTTTAGTAATTCTTCAACATAATTCTTACAAGATGGTACCTTCAGGTTTTATTTATTTTTGTTTGATTGCTTGTTAGAAGCTGGTACTTAGTACACTTTGGAGGAAAAACATGAATGCCTGGTAAATGTTAAACATCTAAGCTCATATTCATTTTTATAAATAAACGTCTTTATTAGGTATACTACAGTTGGATAGAAACCAACGCAGCTTAAACACAGAAGTAACGCAATATATAATTATATTATACCCGGGCACATATACGAGACTGCCCAGGATGATGGTACAGAGAGGGCATGACGGTTTGTGAATTTTAGCGTGACAAAAGAATATTGATTTTAGATGATACAAAGTTCAGTCAGCTAGTCATTTATCCAAAGGTAGTTATCAATAAAAATGGACTTTTAGAACTAAAGTATCCAACTGTCAATAGTATCGTCTAGTGAGTTTATTTGGAGCATTATGCGTGCGTTTGCAGCATTACACTGTCCATGGCCGCTATAGACAATATGATGCTGCAAACATTGGGGAAAACACTTGATTCATATAACACGCGAAAACACTTACGAAATATCGTGCTTTGACTGATACCACTTAATGATTAGTATAGATTAGTTACTGAGAAAAATAGTCTATTGATGATGAATGGTATCATTTACCAAATATATAAATTTTCCTGAAGATGCGTTTTGCAATGCAGAATCAATGTTATCAGACAAATTTTAGAACATAATACTATTGTTAGCTTTACTTTCAAATAAATGTTTTTGTATAGAGAGTACGGTATATTTTTGTCAAATACGATAATTTTCCCACTTGTATATGGTGACCCCAAATGTAGGCAGCGGCAACACAGCTCAGAGGTATAAAATAGGTTTTCTTTACTGGCAACCTTATTACTTTGCACATAATTTGAACTTTTAGTTATAAGCGTATCTAATTGTAGTAGTATTAATTCGTTCTTGTAATTAGAGACTAGTAAAAAATGACTGCTAATCGCTTGAGATAAATATCTTAGTTATTAAAGGTAAGTGTTAATGTATGAAAATTCATAAATTGGACTATCTTTACCGTAAAATGAATATTAACTACTGAGTCACAGAATACCCAAGCTAAATTCTAAAATAATATTACCATCGGTAGTTTATTCTATAACACTACTAGTAAAGAGAAAATAAAATAAATTTATAAGTGCAATATTATTAATTTATTTTAATTTACGACTCCAACATAAAACGTAAAAGAAGGTAATATGAAATTAAGTGAAATAGATTCGAATATTTTTATAGATATTGATATGCACGTCTACTTATGTACTTACCTTAAGTAGTTAATATTTTCAATTCATATTAATTTAAAATTAAAGTCTCAACTAGTTAGTAATACATATTTTGAAATAGTTTTATTATTACAGTTCATATTTTTCATAAGATTAGATTTTTATAATCACTAGCTTTTACAGTAAATGATATTGAAACAAATAATTTGTATTATAACTTTTAATATGATAGAAGGTATTTTTAAAGTAATGCACACCTATCATTAAACACATTTTTTTTGTTTTGATTTGTTGTTGTTGAATATAATAATACCAAATATATAGCCTGCAAATAAATGCACTTCGGACTACAATAATAATTTTTATTTATACTAATATTTTTTTAAAACTGATTATAATACATCGTTGTACATTTATCAATTTATCATTTAGCGATAACAATGTTTTTCATTGATTTTATAATAAAGTATCAAGAAAATGTAGTTTTAGTAGTATGTTGAAGTGTACATTGTAATAAGTTAACTTATTTATAAAATCAAATTAATTTAACATCATATTTTATTTTTATATATATTACAAGATTATTATTGTTTTATTTTTTGAAGTTTAGTATTATATTTATTATACAAATGGTACGTTGTAATGTTAGATTTATAGATCTAATTTGTTTTATTATTTTAGAACACTAAAATTGATCTTATTTCTGCCAACCTAAGTCGGACTGAGACGGTTGGGTCTGTATTTAATACAATTTTGTGAGCAATGAGTTACCTGTAAAGGGTACACAGCAAGATATGTACACTACACAGTACATAATATAATAATGATATTAAAAATTATTCGAATTTCATATATGTACATTGTTTATAAGTTTTATTAACAATATCCTAATATTATAAATGTGAAAGTGAGTTTGTTTGTTTGTTACACTTCGATTGTCATGTTTAGGTACTGTTGTTGTTTTTTTATGTCTCCCATTTATACATATAATCCTTAATCATTAGTTTATTAGTAATGTATGTCCCCTAATAAATTCATCCACTCTAGTTTTATACTTGTCCTAGTATAACATATTTTTTATTTATATGGTGCAAATTAAAGTAATCGGCATAAAATAAAACCATAAAACAGGACCTATATACGAGTATACTAGTTAACCAAAGTCACGGTATATATATATATATATATATATATATATATATATATATATATCTATCTATATAAGTTACAGTATACTAGTTAATCAAAGTAACAAAGACTTCTTTTGCCTAACCTTCTTTGGTTAACCTAACTTAATGTAGTGCTATTCTCTCTCATTGCAGATAAAAAGAAATTAGAGAAATTCTCACAAATAAAGGAGAACAAATTAACAATTGAAAAGAGGTTAACTTCACTAACCGGAAATCTGTTAATGTAACTTGAGATGTTTGCCTCCAGCAACAATAACTACTGGTGGCAGATTAGGATTTGTGTCTAGTGGAATCAGGAAACATTGTAAGTAACAATATTAACTTTTGTACTTTTCAACTCCCTTTAAAAAGTTAAAAATATTTTACTCTGATTACCATTTTGCCTCAGTAAGATTAGAGATTGATAAAACCAGCAAAGTCCTAGTGAACAGCGATAGTTAGTTCATAAAATAGGAAAATGCTTTTTTTATCACAACCGTATTTGATGCCAAGATACGTTGTTTCAAATTTTAAAACGATCTCATAACGTATTTTGGTATCGAACTATATCGACACGATATCACACTTGTATTTTGTAATATTCCTTTTGCCAGCTATCACCATCAAGAGCTTAATCTGTTCATAAAAACGTACAGCAATGTTTCATACCCAGCCCTATGTTCACTGATACATTAAATATATTTAATTTTGTTAATATCTGGACTTGAGCCAAATACATGTAATATTGAAGTCCAATGATGCTAGTGAATATTTGAAGATATCCCATGGCAGTCTCGAAGTAAGAACGACATGTTGTCGTCTGTATGCGTGTACTCCACATTCCAGGTGAGGGTACTTTTTATTTCCGATATAAATACAACATAATTGTCATGTCTAAAAAGGAAAGAAAACTCCGTGCCCTTAATTCATGTATATCGTTACAAATTTATTGATTTTACTCTGTGGTAAGACATAACAGTTGTGTCCGTACCGGATACACCCGTCGCAGTGAGTCTCGTTTGGTTTCATGGGTAAGGGACCAGCCAGTAAGTTGTCAGGTTCCAAGAGGCTTGCAGCTCTTGGTAATCGCTGTTACTTTGTTTGCACTGAGTTTACCATCAAACATATTGTCGTCATTATGTTATGCTAATTTACAAATAAAAAAGTTATTTTTAATCATATCAAAATTTCTTATAGACTGCATTACTTAAGTTAAAAATTTCAACCCTTTCATCACCGCATGAATTTATTAGGTTACAAGGACTGAACAAATGCAATGCAGAGGGCATTGCATTATATTCCTTTTGTTTCACTTTCACACAATGAGTTAACATTTGAAGGGCATTTAAAGTATACAAAATTAGTAAACGAGTCGATATATTAAATTAATTATACGATAAAAACAATAAGTCTACACTTACTGGTCTAACAATTATAATAATGATAAAATTCTACTGATTACTGATAATGAACATTATCATCAATAACTCACGACGAATTTGCCATCTACAGAAAATATCTGTAGTTTTAACACAATCCTTCACAAATACGTGCTTTAGTAGTAAGTGAATAATTATGGAATTAAACTCAATCAGATGGAGAACAGTTGTCGGTAGTACGAATGCACTGTGGAAACGCCCGGCATCATGCCAATAGAATGGGCAACAAAGTGTAGTTGTTTATTAAATCACGTAAGTGTTAATAATGTATATAACGTTTAATCAAATCAATGTAAAGGCATTCAGTACGTAAATTATGATTTCATAATTATTATTAATGTTTTGGTAATGAAACTTTTAAGAAGTTTGCTACGTTTTGGAACATTTAAAAACCGTCTCGTTCTTTGGTCACGGTCACGACTATAACGTGTAAGGGTGAATGTATATATGGTATATGAGTCTACCAAATCTTATAGATTTACGTCTTTCTATCACTGCTGTACGTGAGTGTATCTAATTGACTTGTATATTTCAATTCTTTATATTGTATAAATTTAGCGTTATGACCACATTCTCATCTAATATTTAGTTACAATGTGGACCAAGATGGTGGACACGTTAAGTCAACTGAAGTGACTGGTTCTCAAGGGATTAATTTAAAATGTTAACTATCAAAAACCTTTTCTTTAAAAAAAAACTATATAAATAAAAGTGACAAAAATTATTAGCGAGATTTTATTCTGCCATCTATCAGTATCTTGAGGGTCTTTTTGTAGTCCCAATAATTGACATGCAGTTGAACCTCCTCTGTGGTCTCCTGAGTTCGCTTGCGGTGTTAGTGCCTATATGTACTCAAAGGCCAGCAAGCTCCGGCGACCACCACAATAACGTTTACTTCTGCGAACCATTTTTGCTTCGAAAACCTGACGCCTCGAACACACCCGTCATCGTAGCGAGAAGGCGCAGCGTTCCAGACAGCGAGCCGAATAAAAATATAGAATTAGTTTAAATAAAGGTATATAGGAATAAATGTTAATAGAATGAATAGTAAGAAAATGTAGATTTTAACAAATATACAAATATTTGCCATATGAAGAAATTTGCCGCGTGGTGTTTTTGGAGCACATTTTTATGTTGTTTTATTTTATCTTTACGAATATTTACTGTTTATCTCATTTCATTTAAAAGACTTAGAATATGTGTTGATTAAATGTATTACGAGCTTGTATAATGTTTGTTCTTGTGTTTAGCCTCTGAGTATATCCTAGATACGTTTGAATATTCGAGTGTGTTTAATTATGTTTAAATAATAAGATTTAGGCCAAGAATATGATTTATGTTTTGCCTGTGCATATTTAACTATAGTGATTATGTTTAGTTATAAGTGAAGAATTTAGTATGTTTAAATAATGAATTTAGTAAGTATGGGCTATTGAATATGCCTCGCTATGGTAGTGAGACACATGGCGGGTTTAGGATTAGCGCGTCTAGGTGGCACAGCACGTCAGTTTGAAATCAACCAGCGGACAGCAACAAGAAGAAGTTATCAACAATGAATAAATTATTAGCAAGAATAAATTATTAACAATAAGAAGAAATCCCGTCGAATCATACCGAAGAATTTTTTGTTTCTTACAATAAAAACAATAAAGTTAATACAATCAGGAAATAATATTACAATAAAGAATTGACTTACAACCAATTCAAGTATTTTATTCGTAATACGGAGGAAGGACATTGTAGACATCGTCACTATGAGGTGGCTATCGCCAGCTCTGGGCGACACGATATTATATTGCAAATTAATAATTATTTGAATAATATTTAAACTGTTGGTATAAATTCAAGATTATTTAATTCTTGTGGGAAAAATAATAAAGATTCAGAGATTAAATCTGGCGGAAACACTATTAACCATCCAAGTGAATCACTGCATAAGTAATATAATTTAGAGGAAGAAAAATTATAAACTACTATACGTTGTAATTTTATCTTTATATATAAATATTTCGTGTCACATTGTTCCGCGAAGAGTTCCTAAACTACTGGACTAATTTTAATCAAACTTTGCACACTGTGTGCAGTTGAGAGATAGGATACTTTTATCTCGATAAGTGATCATAACGCGATAGATGTCACTGTAGTCGATGTGGTTGACTACTCGAAAAGGCAAAACAAGGTTTGCCAGGTTAACTAGTATACTTATAAAGATGAAATTGGCATGAAAATAGTAACCATTTACTGTACTAAATACTTAGGTTGTTTGATATATTAATAGAATGTGTTAATTATTTTCAGGAGTGGTTTCTTTGCCACGGCCACTTTAATGGCGTTTCAACAGTGCCGGTTTAACTTCGGTAACGAGCCTTTCCAGTTCCCACCCATAGATATTTCAAAGCATTTCATTATTACGGAAATTTAACTGTTGAACAGAAAAGAGTGAGTTCCTTATCTAATAATATCTATGAGCAATGAATAATACGATCAATAGTAATAGTAGTAGTAATAGTTGATAATTAATATATTTCAAGATATTACCAATAAAATACAACTTTTTGTTATATGTTATCAGTAATAAGTTTATTAAAATGTGTTTTCTGCTCTAAGTATCTATAAATATAATGAATAACGTTTAAACAATTTATTATTTCAGATCATCCCGCGGCCCATGTATTTGGAAGAACCGAGCTGTCTCAGCGACACTCAGGACTCCTGCACTCTATGGTCCCGGAACTTGTTTAATAGAATCTTGCAAACACAAGTAAGGTGTATAGTTTATAAATTGATCATTGGTAATCACTGATATTTATGGGCACAGATCTGGTGCAGTTTTACACAACACTATACGATTCGTAAAGAATTTAGTCAAGTTTTTAAAATTTTGATAATACTTGAAAAGATTACATTTTAAATAAGCCATGGTACCTTTAGAATTAAAATATTCAATAATATCCACGCAATATAAAAAAAACGTTCACGCAAAAACCAACAAATTGTGCACCAAATAAATTTATTCTATAAAGTATATATAATAATTAATAATAGCATTTCATTCAGATAAACTTGACATATTACTTTACTCAGTTTATAATAAAAACTAAAAACTGAACAGTATTTGGTCCTTGATTGTTCTCTGTAGATCTATTTGCCAATCGACAAAGGCTTCCTCCAATCTTTTCCATTCCTGTCTTTCCTGGGCCACTCTGTTCCACACTACTTCTGCCACTTGTCTGATGTCGTTATCCCACCTTTTTTTTGGTCTACCTTTTTTTTCCCTTGCCATCTCTAGAGTACCATGTGTCACAATTTTTACAGCATTTGTCTTTTCCTTTTATCATGTGTTTTGTGTATAGCTATTGTAGCTGTGTAGCTTTCTAAATTTATACGTGACGTCTAGGACTTTTGTCTTACTTCTTATCATGCGGTTTTCCAACCTATCGGACTTCTTCCACATTCATCATACTACTTTCCATTGCGTATTGGTATGTTGCAAGTTTATTCATCCGGTTCTGTGTTAAAGCCCATGTTTGACTGCCATACAAAGGAAAAGGTTGAATGCAGGTGTTAAAGAATTTACCTTTCATACGTATATGAACCTTTTATCTTTAAATATCTACTCCATGGATTGGTTATTCTTGTTGCTGCTTGTTTTCCTATAGGATCTTTTTGTTTCATTAGCTAACCAAAGTAGACGTCTATTCTTTTGTCTTTTGTATTTTCTAAATGTATGATATTTTCCTTTCCATTATTCATTAATTTTGTTTTTTTATTTTGATTCATCTTTAATCCTACTTTCTTGCTGTTTTGTGCCAGTTCACATATATTTTCAATGTGAAAGTGTACATGACAGAGTACTAATTAAGTTGAATAATGAACATTGTTCTCATAAAATTAAAATAAATAAATAATATAAATTGAATTTATAATAAATTCCTCTAGTATTAATGGCAGTATCAAATTATTTTCCAATGAAGTAGTTCAATTTGAAAGTACTTAAACCTGTAGCTTAAATTTTAAAATAAAAGTCGCTTATATCTAAAACAAGCTGTTAACTTTAATCGAATCAGACAACTGAATAAAAAAGGTTTTGGATTGTAAATTCAATTAACATAACTTACAAAAAAAAATGTGTACAGAGGTTAAATAAATAATACATTATAGTATAGTAAAATATATTCGTCCTTTTTTTTTTTCATCAAGGCATATTTCTAACAAACCTATAGAACAAACTATACTCTGCCCCCTATACATACGGAAACTGAACGCAATGTTTTTGATATCGTGATTTTATGAAAGACCATTTGTTTAGCGTTATGCTCACAATCTCACCTGATGCTATGTGGCGATGTAGTCCAAGATGGTGAACACGCTTAGTCTAGTGAAGGGAATGGCTCTCAAGTGCAACTGCCAGAACACACCTATAGGTACTTGGCAGCAGTTTTTCAGCTTGTGGGTGGTAGTTTGCCAGGCGGCAATTAGAAAAAGTACTACCACCCTGCTATGGTTTCATCACGATATTTGCTTTCACTGTAAGCTGAAGCTCATTGCAGGTGGATTCGAACTCACGTCCCATGATACGACGTCCGTGCATACTACCAACTGAGCTATCATCGCTTCAAATGCTCGCTAGTTAGAGTTAGAAAAAATACCATGTAAATTCTGTATAGAGTCATATAAATTACTGTGCATTTTATAGCCTTAGTGACAGTTGTTGTGAAATGGAGAGAAAACATCATTGTGTGAATTACGAAGTAAACGAACCAAAGTCAAGTAATTTCGAGGTTTTAAGCAGTTGCCGCTAGGACAGGATTAGTCAGATTAAATCCGCAAAACTGTGACCAGGCAATAGCCCAAGACGAGGTGAATTCAAACATGTTCCGTCACATAACACGGTTTTACACGGTCACAAATTTTAAACGTCAACAGCATTAGTCCTTTAGAAGAAATATCCTTCCAATGAGCCTGAATCTGAGCCTAAGGAAAATACTCCGATGTAACCATTTTTGGTTGGCGGTTGGGTATTTTCTAATGTTTCTATCTATTACTTTTAAATTGCTATCTATTACTCTCAAATTCCAAGTCTGTCGCCAAATATCCATGTGAGTGTTCCGGCAACTGCACTTGAGGCCCAGTCTCTTCACTAAGCTTAAGGAGTTGTCCATTTTGGGTTAGATCGATACTAGACATCAGATGAGACTCTGGTCATAAGGCTAAAAAAAAGCTTTCCATTTCAAAGAAAAGTATATGTATTCTAGCTGACCTGACACATCTTGTTGTGCCTTTTCAAATAACCAATCACATCGACAACATCGTCATCTATCGCGTTATGATCACTTATTGAGATACAAAGTATCCTATCGCTCAAGTTAGACCAAATTGCACACAGTGAAAAATTAGATTAAAATCGGTTCAGTAGTTTATGAGTTCATCGCGGACAAACAACGTGACACGAAACTTTTATGTATAAATATTACCTGTAATATACCTACTAAAATATTTGAAAGAATGAGTGTATTAATGTATATAAGCGATGGAGTTAAAAAAAACATAATAACACATTTAGTATTCCCAGTATTTAGCGCTGGGTGAGTACCACATACCCCATATCCCTCTCAGTTCCCCCGGGCTGGGAGGGGATGCATATATACATATCCCCACGTAAAAAAAACATCTAAATATGCACATTTCAAATGAACAATGTAGTTACTTCTGATGAAGGAACGAAATTATTATCATAAACTCACTATAAACCATTTCCAATAATGATTTATAGCATAACACCAAAATATTAAAAAAAGTGTTGATTATAGAAAACGTATAAATCTCACGGCCCGTCAGTGATGTTGCCGTTATAAAGAATGTCCGATGAATGCCTCGCCTCTGGTGCGTCCCTGCGTATTGCAATTAGAAGCGATGATAGCTGAATGGTAGTGTGTACGACTTCGCGTCAAGGGACGTGAGTTCGAATCCAATCATCTATAATTAGATTAAGCTTTCGATGAAGGAAAACATCGTTAAGAAACCATAGCATGGTGGCAGGGCTTTTTCTAATGCCCGCCTGGCTAGCTACCACCCTCAAGTTGAAAATCTGCCGTCAAATACCAAATGAGATTATGGCCATAACGCTAAACCATAACAGTACAAAAAAAAAATACAATGTGTTTACACCGTATTTATACTACTCGGCATAACGAACTACCCTCCTAATGTACCACCAATAGCATATTATAAACCTTCTGCAAATACTATTCGTTTATGGGACGCATCCGCAGTGTAGTAAACTGTTATATTGTACACCGAAGATGCGCGAGAGTTACCGTATTTTCGTTTTCAACCCGGTGTGATGATTTATAAAGACTTAAAATATTCATTTTAGACAAACCGTAAAATACGTTTGCTAATTCGTCTTTAGCTGCAGATATTTGTACTCGTTTATATGACCTATATATTATATTACAAAAGTTGTTTTATAACACGTAAATAACTAATTTTCTGCCATATGATACTTTACGTAACACAGGTTCAGTTATTGCGTGTGTAGCATCGTACAAGTAACAGAAATGAAATTTAAAATGAATTGCACAAAAAGTAAACACGGACACTCTGAACCGTGTATTTAATATATATACAATGTATATCTTTCTCCTCTCTCGTGTAACGAAATATACGCACACGTGACGTCTTCTAAATGTAGGTTACAATAACTTCAGCTGAAGAAAGTTTGTATACTTGTTTCAGAGGCTACTGTAGTAGGTGCGTTCCGTGCTCAAGAAGTGTCCGATGTGCCGTAAAGTCGTACAGAGCAATTGGCAACACATATTACCAGTTAACGTCGGCGGCTAAAATTAAAACGGTACAATAACTGGATATTATGTGGTTTTTAGGTTTAAAAAAGATATAGGAACTGTTGTTATTTTAAGTTAAACTTTGTCCTATCACATAAAAAATTCTGTAATTATGAGACTGTTTTAAAAATTATCTTACTAAATATCTATCATTGTTACAATACGTATTTTTGTACGTTTGTTTTGTATGTATATTTTCGGCCATTATATTCTTATATGTATGTATAAATACATCGAACTTTTTAAGATAAATCGGTTAAACCAATAGATATAAAAATATTTAGTTAATTAACAGTAATATTGTAAACAAATTAGATCACCTACCGCTTTTGATTCTCTTTTTGCTTTTGTAAGAATTACCAAATTTTTAAATTTAGATTACTCATATTTTTTATTTAGTCCCGTTATTGCCGTTGCTGTGAAATAGGCCTGCGATACGAAAAGCCCGGGCTTTCTGACTGCTCCCATGTATTTATCTATAGCACGTATATATAACAGGTGTCTATTACTGATTAATACACTATAGATAAAGTTATACATGACTAAAAATTTTGCTTTTCATACACGCACATTTTATTGTTTAGTTGTTTTTTTTTAAACGAAATTAAACGATTTATTTACACGTCCGTATTCCCTAACCCATTCCTCCCCACTGTGATATTTTTAGGACACTATTTCCAAATTTTCTTTTTACGTATTAGGACTTTTATTTTGATTACTTAAACATTTTTTACAGCGAAAAAGCAATTATTTTATTAGAAAAATAGTGTACAAATATGAATTTCATCAGATATAATAAAAATAAAAGTCCTAATACGTAAAAAGAAATTTTGGAAATAGTGTCCTAAAAATATGACAGTGGGGAGGAATGGGTTCATGATGACAGTATAAGTAATAGTTATTGATTAATTGTTAATATTTTAAACGTATGTAAAGTGTTCAACAATAAACTGGACCTTAATTCCGGCGACTTAAAACTTCTGTTTTTTTACTGTATAGGTATATTGTGATTTGTTATAGTCAATTTAAACTTAACAATGCGTTAATAATTAACTTTAAGCGAACTATTAAAATAATGTGGGACATGCTGCTAGGTTTAGGCAATAAGGACTAGGGAAAGCATTTTCAAACAGATTTTTATTTATAAATATTTGATGGAATTCTAGCGTGTACTAAAAGATTAATAATCGTTCTGTTTAATGTTCGTAATGTTTGTATAATATTGTGTAGTTTCAGTGAGTTTCTCAGCCCTGCATCCTGCACCCTTACGTGTTCATTCTTATTCATTTGTGCACCCTGAGGGTTAGCAATGCCAAAAATCTTCAAGATATTTTCCATTCTTTTTTACTAATATTATGTAATATAATTTGGTTTAATATTCATTCTATTGTTCGATAAATCGCTATATCTATTCAATATTGAAACTGCAATAATTTTATAAATCGATGAACTATGTTTTAAAATGAATTAGGATTTTTTGATCGCAACCTATTCAAAATTTATGCTCAAAAACAATTTGTGGAATGAAACGGGCCGATGTTATTTTTTTAGTATAATACTGGCACCATTTTTTTTGTCAATTGAATACAAACTGACTGATAATGAAATATTATCCTAATTCATTGTAATAATAATGACTTACATGTCTAAACTTCTTTACTAAAAATCTAAAAATAAATGGTAAATTTTGTATTTAATTCTTTTATTTTTTTTATCAGTTGATTTTTTAGTCAACATTATAAAATCGAATTTACAATTACAGGTCAATAACTTGTTTGCATTCTGCAACCACATTCCTTAATTTTTACTTATTATCCATCTGTACTGTCTAAAATATAAATAATGAGTAATTGTTGATATCGCATTCATAATTCTGAAATGTCCACAATTTAAGACACATGCCCAGGGGTTAGAATCCCTACAATGATCACATTATATGTTTAAAATAACGCCAGTATCCATGCCAAATGTTTATTAGATAGATTATAAGAACAGATTTAAAATTAAAAGAAACGTTTACAGGGAATGTTGTGAGTCGTGTTAGTTTGACATAATTGTTATGAATAATGAGGTGTATTTGTAAATGTAATTAATTTAGGTAATAATATAATAATGGGCAAGAGAAAATTTGTTTACAATATTTTAATAGATTTTATTCTTCATATTCTTTGCGATGAATATTTTAAAACTTATTTCTCTTTGGCATTCTGTCCAAGGATAAGGATTCTGTCGTCATTAATTTAATAAAGTATGTTGAATGTTAAATATTTTTTATTCCTGCTATTATATACGCAATCATCACACAAAATACCAAACTTGCTTCTACTATTTACTATCATATAGAAAACCTAGGGGTTACTGTACGTATCTTTTTTTATGTTCCAGTATGCCTAAAACTAATAAAACCGATTTTAACAATCCTGTTACTGTTAATCCTGTCGTCTCACTACCTATAACCGACCTCTGTGGTGTCGCCACAGATTAATAAAATTTGAAGCGTCACAATATCGACATTCAGTTACTTTTTTTATACTGTACATAACAAACGTATAATAATCAAGAAGTCGGAGCTAGAGACTTTGATACTTTTTTAAAAGCAAATATAATATAAATCTAGAAGTTACTCTTAATTATAAATGCTAAATTTTATTTGTTACGCTTTCAGCGCCTAAACCGCTGAATCAATTAGGATGAATCTTGATATAGAGATAGATATGAACCTGGATACGCGGATAGGTTACTTTTTGTCGCGAAACCTTATTGGAAGTGGGGTAAAGAGAGGAATAAACTTTGTATGAAACTTATTGTGTGATCCAATTTGTTTCACAAAATTAATATTAACGCGAGCGAAACCGCACGTAAAATCTAGCTTTTAATAAATTCCACCACGTCAT
This sequence comes from Actias luna, assembly GCA_039707435.1. Classification (NCBI taxonomy): domain Eukaryota; kingdom Metazoa; phylum Arthropoda; class Insecta; order Lepidoptera; family Saturniidae; genus Actias; species Actias luna. The sequence goes on along the minus strand of JAZHAC010000001.1, from coordinate 15,642,961 downwards.
TTGGGTCAGCATAACGGTAGGTTTTTTTTATTATTCCATAATCGCCGCCGCAGTCTTTTTGTTTATAATACGATAAGCTAGGTCAAGTCTCCCAGTTATGATTAGTGCAGCGAAACGATACAATTTATTAATAATAACAAACATCTACCCAAACTGCACCTACACTGCTTATGTCTTACAGATTATTATGATGACACTGTAAACGAAGTAAGTACATATCGTACACACATTGGTATATTTCTGTTTTTCTTTGTGAAGTATTTTCATTCAAAGGTTTGGAAAAACCAAAAGTATACGCCTCATTCCATTCACTTAATTTTTAAGAAAAAGAAAACAAGCCCTACTCGTGAGTTATTAATTATTTATGATTTTATTCATTCTTTATTAATTATTCCATATTTTTTAAGCAAGCATGATTTATTTCCTGCCACTAAAACTCCGCGTAGATAACTAGAGCATCTGTATCATGTTGAAGCGCTAACTTCTTTATTATGAAATAAGTTCTAATCGGCTGCAGGGTTTCTGAATCTTTGCCTATTCCTTAAATAAAAAAAAGTCAATATCAAAAACTTGTAAATATAAAATTTAATAAATGAAAAAATGAGGCTTGCAAAAAATCCATTTTAATTTTAAACTATGGGTACTAGGCGATTGATATGAAACAGGTAACTGGTTGATGTTATTCTAAAGATAATAAACGAAACCTCGTGTCAATAGGTCAATTTTTTATATTTTTTCACAGTTATTACGACCACCTCGTATAAAACAATCCGGCCGAACTCGGAAACATTTTTTTATTCAAGGTAGCTAAATAAAATTGTTTCTTACAAAATATGAGTGAAATTATATGAAGTGTTTTTCTTGAAATACATTTAATAGCAAAAAATAGCATAATCTTGACGTGTCGAGAGTAGAGCACAACCTCATCCGCTTCGCGGTATGAGACATGCGATAGAGCTACCTTTTGAATACAAAGGTAAATAATTAAATAAAAAAAATATATATAGATAAAATGTCAACAAAATTGCAACGAAAATGGTTTGAATGTGGGTGTGATAATTATAGTACACGCCGCGACATCGTCGTCTCGCCTACGACAGGTGTCCGTCCGCATGTCTTCATGCGGTATATATAATTAATCAACATACGACCTATGTTGGTAGACACGCTAAACCTGTGGAGGAACTAGCTCTCAAGTGCTGCTACCGGAACACACGGACACGGACATTAGAAAAAGCCCTACGATTATGTTATAGTTTTTTCACGATATTTTCCTTCACCGAAAGCTCACGCTCATTGTAGGTAGAATCGAACTCACGTTCCTTGGCGCAGAGTCCGTACACATTACCACTGAGCTATCATCGCTTCAATTGGGCATTGAAATTAATAAACATTTGATCGTTTGTATAGTTGATTTCCTCATGCATGTCTATTTAAACGATAGTAAATATCTTTTATGGTATGTAGTATCTTATAAAATCTGAACCATTTACTTACATATGAACTATTCTTTAGTGTAGATATCTACATTTTTACCCGGTTTGCAATACAAACACATTATAACTAATCAGCTTGCACTTGTCGTAGGTGACCCTTGGATGTGCAATGAGGTCTTTTTCGTACTATCAAATGAAAAATTGCGTTTTAAGATCAGAAATAATTCTTCTCTATTCATTAAACTTTCGTTGTTTCAATACATAAATATTTTCACTCAAAACTAGGCTTAACTGACATTATATAGGTGTATAATTAACCTAGTGAAGAGGTAGTGTTGCATGTAGCGTGACCTAAATCTGAAATTACGACCGAGTACCGAAGTATACAGTGGATCATGAGGCACTCTGTACTTTATTAGTACCAAGTAGACATGTGCTGAACAGTGCACTGAAAGTAAATGCCATATTATGTCATATCGCCACAAAGTACATATCAACTTGTTGATATCATACCAACCATTGCCCGAAACATCGACTGAGATTCACTTTTAACATCATATATTGCCTTGCTTAATGCGTAGCAAAACAGTAGCAGTCATTCACATATACTTCATTGTAATATAAAATTAAATTATTTATTATACATTAGGATAAAATAAAAATCATGCTCTCAAACTTGGTAATTGGCATTTTCTTAGTCATAGATATAACGAAAGAAGACCATAAGTTGATTTTCCTTCATAGTTCCGACCCTTGCTTTTGCAATTTAATGAGCACTGAGCAATGCACTCCAAGGCTTACTTGCAAGCTATACACGCAATAGATAGCTAGGCGTATTTAAAAATTATTTACAATGAATTCCATATATACAATTTTTAATAAATTTATAATAAATGGATATTGTAACGTATTATATATAACCTATGCGTTTTGGACATACGATTCATTTTATTATTCGGGCGTAATAGGATATATTTCCAGGTTTCAATGTTTTTCCGACAATAAAAACCAACAATTAGTCGATTGTCGGTGAATTGAACCTCTCTTCATGCTCAGTTTGGCTATCGGCCTGCATCCAATTAATTTTGAACATTTCGATCATCTCGTTGTTCTAATCAAGAATCGATTAAAATTTCCTTAGAATTGCTTGCTTCCTTTTTTATTGATTCCGTTGTTGTGATTTAAGCTTATAAATTAGGCTTGTACATGTATATAGGTGTCTACAATTGTAATACATATAATATTTCGTTAGTCAATAGTGAGTCTCCTCTGGATCTTTGGGTATCCATCTAACTACCATCATAATATGGTTTTATTATGATGTTTTCATTAACCGACAGCTGATGTTCACTGCAGAGATTCGTAATCACGTTCAGTGGAAAGGTGGCCCATAAACATTACCAACTGAGCAAAGAAACACAAATAGCAGTAATAATACTTATATTATGTACAACATTAATAATATTCCGACTTAGCAAACAAAAAAATAGGTGCATATAAGTAAATACAAATAGTAGAGGTTTATACCTACAGGTAAGAGTAAATGAAACGATCGTCTTCTACGTCTTCAGGACGAAACATGAACAACATAGATGTCAACAAAGCTGGTCATGAAATGTATTGAGTACCCGTGTCAAAAACACTTTGTCGGCTCCTGATATCATCTATAACTCTTCAGAAGAGTAGACAACTAACTGAATAGACGTTTAGGAATGCTTATTCCTCATCAAAGGTAGCTCATGTATCGCTAACTGAAACGTATACAAGAACCACTTTGTAAGCGACAAAACATTCCCCAGGAAATATTTCTTACAGGGTATTTTGCTTCTAGTACTGTCGCAATGTCAGTCACTCCATCTTGTCAAAAATGTAAGTCATGACGTTTCTTCACAGTGAAATAGCCATTTACAGCCATTTTACGAGTGGACCGGAAAATAACGATTCTAATATAAAACCACGTAGCAATCGGTATCTTTAGACTAACCTTGTCAAAACGGCAGAGAGATAAAAATAACAAAACATTTCACTGCCGCTCTGAAAGGCCAGTCCCGAGTACCGTACATGTGTAAAGCCCAAATTCACCACAGCTCTAGACGCTTTAACAAATGAAATCCTGCTCATCAATGCTGACCTTGTTAGCTTTACTGTAACACAACAACTTTCACGACGACATCCTTTCAGTTCAAGTTACCTTCAATCTGGAAATATACACCAAACATGCTATAAAAATACATAAATAAATTAAAAAGTTAAAATACACAGTAAATCTATGGTATATAACTATATAAATCTGTAGTCTCTAACTGTAAATATTTTAACCAAAATTTTGTGATACAATTTTTTCGCTTATCTTTATGTCTTTTAGTAACTCAAGAACTTTAAAATTCTTCTGGTATATACTAAGTACATGTATACGAAAGATTATCTTCTTAGTTGTTCGGTAACCACATTCATTTGTTTCTGTCGATTTCCGTCCGCGGGTTCGTATGAGTGTGTAGTGTTCTTGATAATACTATCTTTTTGGGTTTTATCATCGTAAAAGCCGCACGGCCTGGTAATCCCAGCCGTTTAAATTCGAGTGGCAAGTTCGTTTAGAGTCATCGGGAAACACGTAATGAAAACATGCTTTCCTTTGTACTTTCCCTTCATTATCGTCGATCCGATGACTTTAATATCTATTCGTTAGTCACAGCGCCTGAAATCACAAACGATATAAATATAGATGTATGTTTTGATATAAATTTACAAATTGATTATTAAATCCATTCTACTTACCATTTCCTTGATTAAGTATTTGTATGTCTCAATATTTCAATGGAAATTGTAGCATATTGTAACATCAGTGCGTTTCGAACATACGATTTAATTAATTATTCGGGCGTAAGAGAACGATATCTCTAGGTTTAAAATTTCCTTAGAATTGCTTGCTTCCTTTTTTATTGATTCCGTTGTTGTGATTTAAGCTTATAAATTATTAATAGCACATTCATTTGTTTCTGTCGATTTCCGTCCGCGGGTTCGTATGAGTGTGTAGTGTTCTTGATAATACTATCTTTTTGGGTTTTATCATCGTAAAAGCCGCACGCCCTGGTAATCCCAGCCGTTTAAATTCGAGTGGCAAGTTCGTTTAGAGTCATCGGGAAACACGTAATGAAAACATGCTTTCCTTTGTACTTTCCCTTCATTATCGTAGATCCGATGACTTTAATATCTATTCGTTAGTCACAGCGCCTGAAATCACAAACGATATAAATATAGATGTATGTTTTGATATAAATTTACAAATTGATTATTAAATCCATTCTACTTACCATTTCCTTGATTAAGTATTTGTATGTCTCAATATTTCAATGGAAATTGTAGCATATTGTAACATCAGTGCGTTTCGAACATACGATTTAATTAATTATTCGGGCGTAAGAGAACGATATCTCTAGGTTTAAAATTTCCTTAGAATTGCTTGCTTCCTTTTTTATTGATTCCGTTGTTGTGATTTAAGCTTATAAATTAGGCTTGTACATGTATATAGGTGTCTACAATTGTAATACATATAATATTTCGTTAGTCAATAGTGAGTCTCCTCTGGATCTTTGGGTATCCATCTAACTACCATCATAATATGGTTTTATTATGATGTTTTCCTTAACCGACAGCTGATGTTCACTGCAGAGATTCGTAATCACGTTCAGTGGAAAGGTGGCCCATAAACACTACCAACTGAGCAAAGAAACACAAATAGCAGTAATAATACTTATATTATGTACAACATTAATAATATTCCGACTTAGCAAACAAGAAAATAGGTGCATATAAGTAAATACAAATAGTTGAGGTTTATACCTACAGGTAAGAGTAAATAAAACGATCGTCTTCTACGTCTTCAGGACGAAACATGAACTAAATAGATGTCAACAAAGCTGGTCATGAAATGTATTGAGTACCCGTGTCAAAAACACTATGTCGGCTCCTGATATCATCTATAACTCTTCAGAAGAGTAGACAACTAACTGAATAGACGTTTAGGAATGCTTATTTCTCATCAAAGGTAGCTCATGTATCGCTAACTGAAACGTATACAAGAACCACTTTGTAAGCGACAAAACATTCCCGAGGAAATATTTCTTACAGGGTATTTTGCTTCTAGTACTGTCGCAATGTCAGTCACTCCATCTTGTCAAAAATGTAAGTCATGACGTTTCTTCACAGTGAAATAGCCATTTACAACCATTTTACGAGTGGACCGGAAAATAACGATTGTAATATAAAACCACGTAGCAATCGGTATCTTTAGACTAACCTTGTCAAAACGGCAGAGAGATAAAAATAACAAAACATTTCACTGCCGCTCTGAAAGGCCAGTCCCGAGTACCGTACATGTGTAAAGCCCAAATTCACCACAGCTCAAGACGCTATAACAAATGAAATCCTGCTCATCAATGCTGACCTTGTTAGCTTTACTGTAACACAACAACTTTCACGACGACATCCTTTCAGTTCAAGTTACCTTCAATCTGGAAATATACACCAAACATGCTATAAAAATACATAAATAAATTAAAAAGTTAAAATACACAGTAAATCTATGGTATATAACTATATAAATCTGTAGTCTCTAACTGTAAATAATTTAACCAAAATTTTGTGATACAATTTTTTCGCTTGTCTTTGTCTTTTAGTAACTCAAGAACTTTAGAATTCTTCTGGTATATACTAAGTACATGTATACGAAAGATTATCTTCTTAGTTGTTCGGTAACCACATTCATTTGTGTCTGTCGATTTCCGTCCGCGGGTTCGTATGAGTGTGTAGTGTTCTTGATAATACTATCTTTTTGGGTTTTATCATCGTAAAAGCCGCACGGCCTGGTAATCCCAGCCGTTTAAATTCGAGTGGCAAGTTCGTTTAGAGTCATCGGGAAACACGTAATGAAAACATGCTTTCCTTTGTACTTTCCCTTCATTATCGTCGATCCGATGACTTTAATATCCATTCGTTAGTCACAGCGCCTGAAATCACAAACGATATAAATATAGATGTATGTTTTGATATAAATTTACAAATTGATTATTAAATCCATTCTACTTACCATTTCCTTGATTAAGTATTTGTATGTCTCAATATTTCAATGGAAATTGTAGCATATTGTAACATCAGTGCGTTTCGAACATACGATTTAATTAATTATTCGGGCGTAAGAGAACGATATCTCTAGGTTTAAAATTTCCTTAGAATTGCTTGCTTCCTTTTTTATTGATTCCGTTGTTGTGATTTAAGCTTATAAATTATTAATAGCACATTCATTTGTTTCTGTCGATTTCCGTCCGCGGGTTCGTATGAGTGTGTAGTGTTCTTGATAATACTATCTTTTTGGGTTTTATCATCGTAAAAGCCGCACGCCCTGGTAATCCCAGCCGTTTAAATTCGAGTGGCAAGTTCGTTTAGAGTCATCGGGAAACACGTAATGAAAACATGCTTTCCTTTGTACTTTCCCTTCATTATCGTAGATCCGATGACTTTAATATCTATTCGTTAGTCACAGCGCCTGAAATCACAAACGATATAAATATAGATGTATGTTTTGATATAAATTTACAAATTGATTATTAAATCCATTCTACTTACCATTTCCTTGATTAAGTATTTGTATGTCTCAATATTTCAATGGAAATTGTAGCATATTGTAACATCAGTGCGTTTCGAACATACGATTTAATTAATTATTCGGGCGTAAGAGAACGATATCTCTAGGTTTAAAATTTCCTTAGAATTGCTTGCTTCCTTTTTTATTGATTCCGTTGTTGTGATTTAAGCTTATAAATTAGGCTTGTACATGTATATAGGTGTCTACAATTGTAATACATATAATATTTCGTTAGTCAATAGTGAGTCTCCTCTGGATCTTTGGGTATCCATCTAACTACCATCATAATATGGTTTTATTATGATGTTTTCCTTAACCGACAGCTGATGTTCACTGCAGAGATTCGTAATCACGTTCAGTGGAAAGGTGGCCCATAAACACTACCAACTGAGCAAAGAAACACAAATAGCAGTAATAATACTTATATTATGTACAACATTAATAATATTCCGACTTAGCAAACAAGAAAATAGGTGCATATAAGTAAATACAAATAGTTGAGGTTTATACCTACAGGTAAGAGTAAATAAAACGATCGTCTTCTACGTCTTCAGGACGAAACATGAACTAAATAGATGTCAACAAAGCTGGTCATGAAATGTATTGAGTACCCGTGTCAAAAACACTATGTCGGCTCCTGATATCATCTATAACTCTTCAGAAGAGTAGACAACTAACTGAATAGACGTTTAGGAATGCTTATTTCTCATCAAAGGTAGCTCATGTATCGCTAACTGAAACGTATACAAGAACCACTTTGTAAGCGACAAAACATTCCCGAGGAAATATTTCTTACAGGGTATTTTGCTTCTAGTACTGTCGCAATGTCAGTCACTCCATCTTGTCAAAAATGTAAGTCATGACGTTTCTTCACAGTGAAATAGCCATTTACAGCCATTTTACGAGTGGACCGGAAAATAACGATTGTAATATAAAACCACGTAGCAATCGGTATCTTTAGACTAACCTTGTCAAAACGGCAGAGAGATAAAAATAACAAAACATTTCACTGCCGCTCTGAAAGGCCAGTCCCGAGTACCGTACATGTGTAAAGCCCAAATTCACCACAGCTCAAGACGCTATAACAAATGAAATCCTGCTCATCAATGCTGACCTTGTTAGCTTTACTGTAACACAACAACTTTCACGACGACATCCTTTCAGTTCAAGTTACCTTCAATCTGGAAATATACACCAAACATGCTATAAAAATACATAAATAAATTAAAAAGTTAAAATACACAGTAAATCTATGGTATATAACTATATAAATCTGTAGTCTCTAACTGTAAATAATTTAACCAAAATTTTGTGATACAATTTTTTCGCTTGTCTTTGTCTTTTAGTAACTCAAGAACTTTAGAATTCTTCTGGTATATACTAAGTACATGTATACGAAAGATTATCTTCTTAGTTGTTCGGTAACCACATTCATTTGTGTCTGTCGATTTCCGTCCGCGGGTTCGTATGAGTGTGTAGTGTTCTTGATAATACTATCTTTTTGGGTTTTATCATCGTAAAAGCCGCACGGCCTGGTAATCCCAGCCGTTTAAATTCGAGTGGCAAGTTCGTTTAGAGTCATCGGGAAACACGTAATGAAAACATGCTTTCCTTTGTACTTTCCCTTCATTATCGTCGATCCGATGACTTTAATATCCATTCGTTAGTCACAGCGCCTGAAATCACAAACGATATAAATATAGATGTATGTTTTGATATAAATTTACAAATTGATTATTAAATCCATTCTACTTACCATTTCCTTGATTAAGTATTTGTATGTCTCAATATTTCAATGGAAATTGTAGCATATTGTAACATCAGTGCGTTTCGAACATACGATTTAATTAATTATTCGGGCGTAAGAGAACGATATCTCTAGGTTTAAAATTTCCTTAGAATTGCTTGCTTCCTTTTTTATTGATTCCGTTGTTGTGATTTAAGCTTATAAATTATTAATAGCACATTCATTTGTTTCTGTCGATTTCCGTCCGCGGGTTCGTATGAGTGTGTAGTGTTCTTGATAATACTATCTTTTTGGGTTTTATCATCGTAAAAGCCGCACGCCCTGGTAATCCCAGCCGTTTAAATTCGAGTGGCAAGTTCGTTTAGAGTCATCGGGAAACACGTAATGAAAACATGCTTTCCTTTGTACTTTCCCTTCATTATCGTAGATCCGATGACTTTAATATCTATTCGTTAGTCACAGCGCCTGAAATCACAAACGATATAAATATAGATGTATGTTTTGATATAAATTTACAAATTGATTATTAAATCCATTCTACTTACCATTTCCTTGATTAAGTATTTGTATGTCTCAATATTTCAATGGAAATTGTAGCATATTGTAACATCAGTGCGTTTCGAACATACGATTTAATTAATTATTCGGGCGTAAGAGAACGATATCTCTAGGTTTAAAATTTCCTTAGAATTGCTTGCTTCCTTTTTTATTGATTCCGTTGTTGTGATTTAAGCTTATAAATTAGGCTTGTACATGTATATAGGTGTCTACAATTGTAATACATATAATATTTCGTTAGTCAATAGTGAGTCTCCTCTGGATCTTTGGGTATCCATCTAACTACCATCATAATATGGTTTTATTATGATGTTTTCCTTAACCGACAGCTGATGTTCACTGCAGAGATTCGTAATCACGTTCAGTGGAAAGGTGGCCCATAAACACTACCAACTGAGCAAAGAAACACAAATAGCAGTAATAATACTTATATTATGTACAACATTAATAATATTCCGACTTAGCAAACAAGAAAATAGGTGCATATAAGTAAATACAAATAGTTGAGGTTTATACCTACAGGTAAGAGTAAATAAAACGATCGTCTTCTACGTCTTCAGGACGAAACATGAACTAAATAGATGTCAACAAAGCTGGTCATGAAATGTATTGAGTACCCGTGTCAAAAACACTATGTCGGCTCCTGATATCATCTATAACTCTTCAGAAGAGTAGACAACTAACTGAATAGACGTTTAGGAATGCTTATTTCTCATCAAAGGTAGCTCATGTATCGCTAACTGAAACGTATACAAGAACCACTTTGTAAGCGACAAAACATTCCCGAGGAAATATTTCTTACAGGGTATTTTGCTTCTAGTACTGTCGCAATGTCAGTCACTCCATCTTGTCAAAAATGTAAGTCATGACGTTTCTTCACAGTGAAATAGCCATTTACAGCCATTTTACGAGTGGACCGGAAAATAACGATTGTAATATAAAACCACGTAGCAATCGGTATCTTTAGACTAACCTTGTCAAAACGGCAGAGAGATAAAAATAACAAAACATTTCACTGCCGCTCTGAAAGGCCAGTCCCGAGTACCGTACATGTGTAAAGCCCAAATTCACCACAGCTCAAGACGCTATAACAAATGAAATCCTGCTCATCAATGCTGACCTTGTTAGCTTTACTGTAACACAACAACTTTCACGACGACATCCTTTCAGTTCAAGTTACCTTCAATCTGGAAATATACACCAAACATGCTATAAAAATACATAAATAAATTAAAAAGTTAAAATACACAGTAAATCTATGGTATATAACTATATAAATCTGTAGTCTCTAACTGTAAATAATTTAACCAAAATTTTGTGATACAATTTTTTCGCTTGTCTTTGTCTTTTAGTAACTCAAGAACTTTAGAATTCTTCTGGTATATACTAAGTACATGTATACGAAAGATTATCTTCTTAGTTGTTCGGTAACCACATTCATTTGTTTCTGTCGATTTCCGTCCGCGGGTTCGTATGAGTGTGTAGTGTTCTTGATAATACTATCTTTTTGGGTTTTATCATCGTAAAAGCCGCACGCCCTGGTAATCCCAGCCGTTTAAATTCGAGTGGCAAGTTCGTTTAGAGTCATCGGGAAACACGTAATGAAAACATGCTTTCCTTTGTACTTTCCCTTCATTATCGTCGATCCGATGACTTTAATATCTATTCGTTAGTCACAGCGCCTGAAATCACAAACGATATAAATATAGATGTATGTTTTGATATAAATTTACAAATTGATTATTAAATCCATTCTACTTACCATTTCCTTGATTAAGTATTTGTATGTCTCAATATTTCAATGGAAATTGTAGCATATTGTAACATCAGTGCGTTTCGAACATACGATTTAATTAATTATTCGGGCGTAAGAGAACGATATCTCTAGGTTTAAAATTTCCTTAGAATTGCTTGCTTCCTTTTTTATTGATTCCGTTGTTGTGATTTAAGCTTATAAATTAGGCTTGTACATGTATATAGGTGTCTACAATTGTAATACATATAATATTTCGTTAGTCAATAGTGAGTCTCCTCTGGATCTTTGGGTATCCATCTAACTACCATCATAATATGGTTTTATTATGATGTTTTCCTTAACCGACAGCTGATGTTCACTGCAGAGATTCGTAATCACGTTCAGTGGAAAGGTGGCCCATAAACACTACCAACTGAGCAAAGAAACACAAATAGCAGTAATAATACTTATATTATGTACAACATTAATAATATTCCGACTTAGCAAACAAGAAAATAGGTGCATATAAGTAAATACAAATAGTTGAGGTTTATACCTACAGGTAAGAGTAAATAAAACGATCGTCTTCTACGTCTTCAGGACGAAACATGAACTAAATAGATGTCAACAAAGCTGGTCATGAAATGTATTGAGTACCCGTGTCAAAAACACTATGTCGGCTCCTGATATCATCTATAACTCTTCAGAAGAGTAGACAACTAACTGCGTTGACGTTTAGGAATGCTTATTCCTCATCAAAGGTAGCTTATGTATCGCTAACTGAAACGTATACAAGAACCACTTTGTAAGCGACAAAACATTCCCGAGGAAATATTTCTTACAGGGTATTTTGCTTCTAGTACTGTCGCAACGTCAGACACTCTATCTTGTCAAAAATGTAAGTCATGACGTTTCTTCACAGTGATATAGCCATTTACAGCCATTTTACGAGTGGACCAGAAAATAACGATTGTAATATAAAACCACGTAGCAATCGGTATCTTTAGACTAACCTTGTCAAAACGGCAGAGAGATAAAAATAACAAAACATTTCACTGCCGCTCTGAAAGGCCAGTCCCGAGTACCGTACATGTGTAAAGCCCAAATTCACCACAGCTCTAGACGCTTTAACAAATGAAATCCTGCTCATCAATGCTGACCTTGTTAGCTTTACTGTAACACAACAACTTTCACGACGACATCCTTTCAGTTCAAGTTACCTTCAATCTGGAAATATACACCAAACATGCTATAAAAATACATAAATAAATTAAAAAGTTAAAATACACAGTAAATCTATGGTATATAACTATATAAATCTGTAGTCTCTAACTGTAAATATTTTAACCAAAATTTTGTGATACAATTTTTTCGCTTGTCTTTATGTCTTTTAGTAACTCAAGAATTTTAGAATTCTTCTGGTATATACTAAGTACATGTATACGAAAGATTATCTTCTTAGTTGTTCGGTAACCACATTCATTTGTTTCTGTCGATTTCCGTCCGCGGGTTCGTATGAGTGTGTAGTGTTCTTGATAATACTATCTTTTTGGGTTTTATCATCGTAAAAGCCGCACGGCCTGGTAATCCCAGCCGTTTAAATTCGAGTGGCAAGTTCGTTTAGAGTCATCGGGAAACACGTAATGAAAACATGCTTTCCTTTGTACTTTCCCTTCATTATCGTCGATCCGATGACTTTAATATCCATTCGTTAGTCACAGCGCCTGAAATCACAAACGATATAAATATAGATGTATGTTTTGATATAAATTTACAAATTGATTATTAAATCCATTCTACTTACCATTTCCTTGATTAAGTATTTGTATGTCTCAATATTTCAATGGAAATTGTAGCATATTGTAACATCAGTGCGTTTCGAACATACGATTTAATTAATTATTCGGGCGTAAGAGAACGATATCTCTAGGTTTAAAATTTCCTTAGAATTGCTTGCTTCCTTTTTTATTGATTCCGTTGTTGTGATTTAAGCTTATAAATTAGGCTTGTACATGTATATAGGTGTCTACAATTGTAATACATATAATATTTCGTTAGTCAATAGTGAGTCTCCTCTGGATCTTTGGGTATCCATCTAACTACCATCATAATATGGTTTTATTATGATGTTTTCCTTAACCGACAGCTGATGTTCACTGCAGAGATTCGTAATCACGTTCAGTGGAAAGGTGGCCCATAAACACTACCAACTGAGCAAAGAAACACAAATAGCAGTAATAATACTTATATTATGTACAACATTAATAATATTCCGACTTAGCAAACAAGAAAATAGGTGCATATAAGTAAATACAAATAGTTGAGGTTTATACCTACAGGTAAGAGTAAATAAAACGATCGTCTTCTACGTCTTCAGGACGAAACATGAACTAAATAGATGTCAACAAAGCTGGTCATGAAATGTATTGAGTACCCGTGTCAAAAACACTATGTCGGCTCCTGATATCATCTATAACTCTTCAGAAGAGTAGACAACTAACTGCGTTGACGTTTAGGAATGCTTATTCCTCATCAAAGGTAGCTTATGTATCGCTAACTGAAACGTATACAAGAACCACTTTGTAAGCGACAAAACATTCCCGAGGAAATATTTCTTACAGGGTATTTTGCTTCTAGTACTGTCGCAACGTCAGACACTCTATCTTGTCAAAAATGTAAGTCATGACGTTTCTTCACAGTGATATAGCCATTTACAGCCATTTTACGAGTGGACCAGAAAATAACGATTGTAATATAAAACCACGTAGCAATCGGTATCTTTAGACTAACCTTGTCAAAACGGCAGAGAGATAAAAATAACAAAACATTTCACTGCCGCTCTGAAAGGCCAGTCCCGAGTACCGTACATGTGTAAAGCCCAAATTCACCACAGCTCTAGACGCTTTAACAAATGAAATCCTGCTCATCAATGCTGACCTTGTTAGCTTTACTGTAACACAACAACTTTCACGACGACATCCTTTCAGTTCAAGTTACCTTCAATCTGGAAATATACACCAAACATGCTATAAAAATACATAAATAAATTAAAAAGTTAAAATACACAGTAAATCTATGGTATATAACTATATAAATCTGTAGTCTCTAACTGTAAATATTTTAACCAAAATTTTGTGATACAATTTTTTCGCTTGTCTTTATGTCTTTTAGTAACTCAAGAATTTTAGAATTCTTCTGGTATATACTAAGTACATGTATACGAAAGATTATCTTCTTAGTTGTTCGGTAACCACATTCATTTGTTTCTGTCGATTTCCGTCCGCGGGTTCGTATGAGTGTGTAGTGTTCTTGATAATACTATCTTTTTGGGTTTTATCATCGTAAAAGCCGCACGGCCTGGTAATCCCAGCCGTTTAAATTCGAGTGGCAAGTTCGTTTAGAGTCATCGGGAAACACGTAATGAAAACATGCTTTCCTTTGTACTTTCCCTTCATTATCGTCGATCCGATGACTTTAATATCCATTCGTTAGTCACAGCGCCTGAAATCACAAACGATATAAATATAGATGTATGTTTTGATATAAATTTACAAATTGATTATTAAATCCATTCTACTTACCATTTCCTTGATTAAGTATTTGTATGTCTCAATATTTCAATGGAAATTGTAGCATATTGTAACATCAGTGCGTTTCGAACATACGATTTAATTAATTATTCGGGCGTAAGAGAACGATATCTCTAGGTTTAAAATTTCCTTAGAATTGCTTGCTTCCTTTTTTATTGATTCCGTTGTTGTGATTTAAGCTTATAAATTAGGCTTGTACATGTATATAGGTGTCTACAATTGTAATACATATAATATTTCGTTAGTCAATAGTGAGTCTCCTCTGGATCTTTGGGTATCCATCTAACTACCATCATAATATGGTTTTATTATGATGTTTTCCTTAACCGACAGCTGATGTTCACTGCAGAGATTCGTAATCACGTTCAGTGGAAAGGTGGCCCATAAACACTACCAACTGAGCAAAGAAACACAAATAGCAGTAATAATACTTATATTATGTACAACATTAATAATATTCCGACTTAGCAAACAAGAAAATAGGTGCATATAAGTAAATACAAATAGTTGAGGTTTATACCTACAGGTAAGAGTAAATAAAACGATCGTCTTCTACGTCTTCAGGACGAAACATGAACTAAATAGATGTCAACAAAGCTGGTCATGAAATGTATTGAGTACCCGTGTCAAAAACACTATGTCGGCTCCTGATATCATCTATAACTCTTCAGAAGAGTAGACAACTAACTGAATAGACGTTTAGGAATGCTTATTTCTCATCAAAGGTAGCTCATGTATCGCTAACTGAAACGTATACAAGAACCACTTTGTAAGCGACAAAACATTCCCGAGGAAATATTTCTTACAGGGTATTTTGCTTCTAGTACTGTCGCAATGTCAGTCACTCCATCTTGTCAAAAATGTAAGTCATGACGTTTCTTCACAGTGAAATAGCCATTTACAACCATTTTACGAGTGGACCGGAAAATAACGATTGTAATATAAAACCACGTAGCAATCGGTATCTTTAGACTAACCTTGTCAAAACGGCAGAGAGATAAAAATAACAAAACATTTCACTGCCGCTCTGAAAGGCCAGTCCCGAGTACCGTACATGTGTAAAGCCCAAATTCACCACAGCTCAAGACGCTATAACAAATGAAATCCTGCTCATCAATGCTGACCTTGTTAGCTTTACTGTAACACAACAACTTTCACGACGACATCCTTTCAGTTCAAGTTACCTTCAATCTGGAAATATACACCAAACATGCTATAAAAATACATAAATAAATTAAAAAGTTAAAATACACAGTAAATCTATGGTATATAACTATATAAATCTGTAGTCTCTAACTGTAAATAATTTAACCAAAATTTTGTGATACAATTTTTTCGCTTGTCTTTGTCTTTTAGTAACTCAAGAACTTTAGAATTCTTCTGGTATATACTAAGTACATGTATACGAAAGATTATCTTCTTAGTTGTTCGGTAACCACATTCATTTGTGTCTGTCGATTTCCGTCCGCGGGTTCGTATGAGTGTGTAGTGTTCTTGATAATACTATCTTTTTGGGTTTTATCATCGTAAAAGCCGCACGGCCTGGTAATCCCAGCCGTTTAAATTCGAGTGGCAAGTTCGTTTAGAGTCATCGGGAAACACGTAATGAAAACATGCTTTCCTTTGTACTTTCCCTTCATTATCGTCGATCCGATGACTTTAATATCCATTCGTTAGTCACAGCGCCTGAAATCACAAACGATATAAATATAGATGTATGTTTTGATATAAATTTACAAATTGATTATTAAATCCATTCTACTTACCATTTCCTTGATTAAGTATTTGTATGTCTCAATATTTCAATGGAAATTGTAGCATATTGTAACATCAGTGCGTTTCGAACATACGATTTAATTAATTATTCGGGCGTAAGAGAACGATATCTCTAGGTTTAAAATTTCCTTAGAATTGCTTGCTTCCTTTTTTATTGATTCCGTTGTTGTGATTTAAGCTTATAAATTAGGCTTGTACATGTATATAGGTGTCTACAATTGTAATACATATAATATTTCGTTAGTCAATAGTGAGTCTCCTCTGGATCTTTGGGTATCCATCTAACTACCATCATAATATGGTTTTATTATGATGTTTTCCTTAACCGACAGCTGATGTTCACTGCAGAGATTCGTAATCACGTTCAGTGGAAAGGTGGCCCATAAACACTACCAACTGAGCAAAGAAACACAAATAGCAGTAATAATACTTATATTATGTACAACATTAATAATATTCCGACTTAGCAAACAAGAAAATAGGTGCATATAAGTAAATACAAATAGTTGAGGTTTATACCTACAGGTAAGAGTAAATAAAACGATCGTCTTCTACGTCTTCAGGACGAAACATGAACTAAATAGATGTCAACAAAGCTGGTCATGAAATGTATTGAGTACCCGTGTCAAAAACACTATGTCGGCTCCTGATATCATCTATAACTCTTCAGAAGAGTAGACAACTAACTGAATAGACGTTTAGGAATGCTTATTTCTCATCAAAGGTAGCTCATGTATCGCTAACTGAAACGTATACAAGAACCACTTTGTAAGCGACAAAACATTCCCGAGGAAATATTTCTTACAGGGTATTTTGCTTCTAGTACTGTCGCAATGTCAGTCACTCCATCTTGTCAAAAATGTAAGTCATGACGTTTCTTCACAGTGAAATAGCCATTTACAGCCATTTTACGAGTGGACCGGAAAATAACGATTGTAATATAAAACCACGTAGCAATCGGTATCTTTAGACTAACCTTGTCAAAACGGCAGAGAGATAAAAATAACAAAACATTTCACTGCCGCTCTGAAAGGCCAGTCCCGAGTACCGTACATGTGTAAAGCCCAAATTCACCACAGCTCTAGACGCTATAACAAATGAAATCCTGCTCATCAATGCTGACCTTGTTAGCTTTACTGTAACACAACAACTTTCACGACGACATCCTTTCAGTTCAAGTTACCTTTAATCTGGAAATATACACCAAACATGCTATAAAAATACATAAATAAATTAAAAAGTTAAAATACACAGTAAATCTATGGTATATAACTATATAAATCTGTAGTCTCTAACTGTAAATAATTTAACCAAAATTTTGTGATACAATTTTTTCGCTTGTCTTTGTCTTTTAGTAACTCAAGAACTTTAGAATTCTTCTGGTATATACTAAGTACATGTATACGAAAGATTATCTTCTTAGTTGTTCGGTAACCACATTCATTTGTTTCTGTCGATTTCCGTCCGCGGGTTCGTATGAGTGTGTAGTGTTCTTGATAATACTATCTTTTTGGGTTTTATCATCGTAAAAGCCGCACGGCCTGGTAATCCCAGCCGTTTAAATTCGAGTGGCAAGTTCGTTTAGAGTCATCGGGAAACACGTAATGAAAACATGCTTTCCTTTGTACTTTCCCTTCATTATCGTCGATCCGATGACTTTAATATCCATTCGTTAGTCACAGCGCCTGAAATCACAAACGATATAAATATAGATGTATGTTTTGATATAAATTTACAAATTGATTATTAAATCCATTCTACTTACCATTTCCTTGATTAAGTATTTGTATGTCTCAATATTTCAATGGAAATTGTAGCATATTGTAACATCAGTGCGTTTCGAACATACGATTTAATTAATTATTCGGGCGTAAGAGAACGATATCTCTAGGTTTAAAATTTCCTTAGAATTGCTTGCTTCCTTTTTTATTGATTCCGTTGTTGTGATTTAAGCTTATAAATTAGGCTTGTACATGTATATAGGTGTCTACAATTGTAATACATATAATATTTCGTTAGTCAATAGTGAGTCTCCTCTGGATCTTTGGGTATCCATCTAACTACCATCATAATATGGTTTTATTATGATGTTTTCCTTAACCGACAGCTGATGTTCACTGCAGAGATTCGTAATCACGTTCAGTGGAAAGGTGGCCCATAAACACTACCAACTGAGCAAAGAAACACAAATAGCAGTAATAATACTTATATTATGTACAACATTAATAATATTCCGACTTAGCAAACAAGAAAATAGGTGCATATAAGTAAATACAAATAGTTGAGGTTTATACCTACAGGTAAGAGTAAATAAAACGATCGTCTTCTACGTCTTCAGGACGAAACATGAACTAAATAGATGTCAACAAAGCTGGTCATGAAATGTATTGAGTACCCGTGTCAAAAACACTATGTCGGCTCCTGATATCATCTATAACTCTTCAGAAGAGTAGACAACTAACTGAATAGACGTTTAGGAATGCTTATTTCTCATCAAAGGTAGCTCATGTATCGCTAACTGAAACGTATACAAGAACCACTTTGTAAGCGACAAAACATTCCCGAGGAAATATTTCTTACAGGGTATTTTGCTTCTAGTACTGTCGCAATGTCAGTCACTCCATCTTGTCAAAAATGTAAGTCATGACGTTTCTTCACAGTGAAATAGCCATTTACAGCCATTTTACGAGTGGACCGGAAAATAACGATTGTAATATAAAACCACGTAGCAATCGGTATCTTTAGACTAACCTTGTCAAAACGGCAGAGAGATAAAAATAACAAAACATTTCACTGCCGCTCTGAAAGGCCAGTCCCGAGTACCGTACATGTGTAAAGCCCAAATTCACCACAGCTCAAGACGCTATAACAAATGAAATCCTGCTCATCAATGCTGACCTTGTTAGCTTTACTGTAACACAACAACTTTCACGACGACATCCTTTCAGTTCAAGTTACCTTCAATCTGGAAATATACACCAAACATGCTATAAAAATACATAAATAAATTAAAAAGTTAAAATACACAGTAAATCTATGGTATATAACTATATAAATCTGTAGTCTCTAACTGTAAATAATTTAACCAAAATTTTGTGATACAATTTTTTCGCTTGTCTTTGTCTTTTAGTAACTCAAGAACTTTAGAATTCTTCTGGTATATACTAAGTACATGTATACGAAAGATTATCTTCTTAGTTGTTCGGTAACCACATTCATTTGTTTCTGTCGATTTCCGTCCGCGGGTTCGTATGAGTGTGTAGTGTTCTTGATAATACTATCTTTTTGGGTTTTATCATCGTAAAAGCCGCACGCCCTGGTAATCCCAGCCGTTTAAATTCGAGTGGCAAGTTCGTTTAGAGTCATCGGGAAACACGTAATGAAAACATGCTTTCCTTTGTACTTTCCCTTCATTATCGTCGATCCGATGACTTTAATATCTATTCGTTAGTCACAGCGCCTGAAATCACAAACGATATAAATATAGATGTATGTTTTGATATAAATTTACAAATTGATTATTAAATCCATTCTACTTACCATTTCCTTGATTAAGTATTTGTATGTCTCAATATTTCAATGGAAATTGTAGCATATTGTAACATCAGTGCGTTTCGAACATACGATTTAATTAATTATTCGGGCGTAAGAGAACGATATCTCTAGGTTTAAAATTTCCTTAGAATTGCTTGCTTCCTTTTTTATTGATTCCGTTGTTGTGATTTAAGCTTATAAATTAGGCTTGTACATGTATATAGGTGTCTACAATTGTAATACATATAATATTTCGTTAGTCAGTAGTGAGTCTCTGGATCTTTGGGTATCCATCTAACTACCATCATAATATGGTTTTATTATGATGTTTTCCTTAACCGACAGCTGATGTTCACTGCAGAGATTCGTAATCACGTTCAGTGGAAAGGTGGCCCATAAACACTACCAACTGAGCAAAGAAACACAAATAACAGTAATAATACTTATATTATGTACAACATTAATAATATTCCGACTTAGCAAACAAGAAAATAGGTGCATATAAGTAAATACAAATAGTTGAGGTTTATACCTACAGGTAAGAGTAAATAAAACGATCGTCTTCTACGTCTTCAGGACGAAACATGAACAACATAGATGTCAACAAAGCTGATCGTGAAATGTTTATGAGTACCCATGTCACAACCACTTTGTCGGCTCCTGATATCATCTATAACTCTTCAGAAGAGTAGACAACTAACTGCGTTGACGTTTAGGAATGCTTATTCCTCATCAAAGGTAGCTTATGTATCGCTAACTGAAACGTATACAAGAACCACTTTGTAAGCGACAAAACATTCCCGAGGAAATATTTCTTACAGGGTATTTTGCTTCTAGTACTGTCGCAACGTCAGACACTCTATCTTGTCAAAAATGTAAGTCATGACGTTTCTTCACAGTGATATAGCCATTTACAGCCATTTTACGAGTGGACCAGAAAATAACGATTGTAATATAAAACCACGTAGCAATCGGTATCTTTAGACTAACCTTGTCAAAACGGTAGAGAGATAAAAATAACAAAACATTTCACTGCCGCTCTGAAAGGCCAGTCCCGAGTACCGTACATGTGTAAAGCCCAAATTCACCACAGCTATAGACGCTATAACAAATGAAATCCTGCTCATCAATGCTGACCTTGTTAGCTTTACTGTAACACAACAACTTTCACGACGACATCCTTTCAGTTCAAGTTACCTTCAATCTGGAACATGCTATGAAAATACATAAATAAATTAAAAAGTTAAAATACACAGTAAATCTATGGTATATAACTATATAAATCTGTAGTCTCTAACTGTAAATATTTTAACCAAAATTTTGTGATACAATTTTTTCGCTTATCTTTATGTCTTTTAGTAACTCAAGAACTTTAGAATTCTTCTGGTATATACTAAGTACATGTATACGAAAGATTATCTTCTTAGTTGTTCGGTAACCACATTCATTTGTTTCTGTCGATTTCCGTCCGCGGGTTCGTATGAGTGTGTAGTGTTCTTGATAATACTATCTTTTTGGGTTTTATCATCGTAAAAGCCGCACGGCCTGGTAATCCCAGCCGTTTAAATTCGAGTGGCAAGTTCGTTTAGAGTCATCGGGAAACACGTAATGAAAACATGCTTTCCTTTGTACTTTCCCTTCATTATCGTCGATCCGATGACTTTAATATCTATTCGTTAGTCACAGCGCCTGAAATCACAAACGATATAAATATAGATGTATGTTTTGATATAAATTTACAAATTGATTATTAAATCCATTCTACTTACCATTTCCTTGATTAAGTATTTGTATGTCTCAATATTTCAATGGAAATTGTAGCATATTGTAACATCAGTGCGTTTCGAACATACGATTTAATTAATTATTCGGGCGTAAGAGAACGATATCTCTAGGTTTAAAATTTCCTTAGAATTGCTTGCTTCCTTTTTTATTGATTCCGTTGTTGTGATTTAAGCTTATAAATTATTAATAGCACATTCATTTGTTTCTGTCGATTTCCGTCCGCGGGTTCGTATGAGTGTGTAGTGTTCTTGATAATACTATCTTTTTGGGTTTTATCATCGTAAAAGCCGCACGCCCTGGTAATCCCAGCCGTTTAAATTCGAGTGGCAAGTTCGTTTAGAGTCATCGGGAAACACGTAATGAAAACATGCTTTCCTTTGTACTTTCCCTTCATTATCGTAGATCCGATGACTTTAATATCTATTCGTTAGTCACAGCGCCTGAAATCACAAACGATATAAATATAGATGTATGTTTTGATATAAATTTACAAATTGATTATTAAATCCATTCTACTTACCATTTCCTTGATTAAGTATTTGTATGTCTCAATATTTCAATGGAAATTGTAGCATATTGTAACATCAGTGCGTTTCGAACATACGATTTAATTAATTATTCGGGCGTAAGAGAACGATATCTCTAGGTTTAAAATTTCCTTAGAATTGCTTGCTTCCTTTTTTATTGATTCCGTTGTTGTGATTTAAGCTTATAAATTAGGCTTGTACATGTATATAGGTGTCTACAATTGTAATACATATAATATTTCGTTAGTCAATAGTGAGTCTCCTCTGGATCTTTGGGTATCCATCTAACTACCATCATAATATGGTTTTATTATGATGTTTTCCTTAACCGACAGCTGATGTTCACTGCAGAGATTCGTAATCACGTTCAGTGGAAAGGTGGCCCATAAACACTACCAACTGAGCAAAGAAACACAAATAGCAGTAATAATACTTATATTATGTACAACATTAATAATATTCCGACTTAGCAAACAAGAAAATAGGTGCATATAAGTAAATACAAATAGTTGAGGTTTATACCTACAGGTAAGAGTAAATAAAACGATCGTCTTCTACGTCTTCAGGACGAAACATGAACTAAATAGATGTCAACAAAGCTGGTCATGAAATGTATTGAGTACCCGTGTCAAAAACACTATGTCGGCTCCTGATATCATCTATAACTCTTCAGAAGAGTAGACAACTAACTGAATAGACGTTTAGGAATGCTTATTTCTCATCAAAGGTAGCTCATGTATCGCTAACTGAAACGTATACAAGAACCACTTTGTAAGCGACAAAACATTCCCGAGGAAATATTTCTTACAGGGTATTTTGCTTCTAGTACTGTCGCAATGTCAGTCACTCCATCTTGTCAAAAATGTAAGTCATGACGTTTCTTCACAGTGAAATAGCCATTTACAGCCATTTTACGAGTGGACCGGAAAATAACGATTGTAATATAAAACCACGTAGCAATCGGTATCTTTAGACTAACCTTGTCAAAACGGCAGAGAGATAAAAATAACAAAACATTTCACTGCCGCTCTGAAAGGCCAGTCCCGAGTACCGTACATGTGTAAAGCCCAAATTCACCACAGCTCTAGACGCTTTAACAAATGAAATCCTGCTCATCAATGCTGACCTTGTTAGCTTTACTGTAACACAACAACTTTCACGACGACATCCTTTCAGTTCAAGTTACCTTCAATCTGGAAATATACACCAAACATGCTATAAAAATACATAAATAAATTAAAAAGTTAAAATACACAGTAAATCTATGGTATATAACTATATAAATCTGTAGTCTCTAACTGTAAATATTTTAACCAAAATTTTGTGATACAATTTTTTCGCTTGTCTTTATGTCTTTTAGTAACTCAAGAATTTTAGAATTCTTCTGGTATATACTAAGTACATGTATACGAAAGATTATCTTCTTAGTTGTTCGGTAACCACATTCATTTGTTTCTGTCGATTTCCGTCCGCGGGTTCGTATGAGTGTGTAGTGTTCTTGATAATACTATCTTTTTGGGTTTTATCATCGTAAAAGCCGCACGCCCTGGGAATCGCAGCCGTTTAAATTCGAGTGTCAAGTTCGTTTAGAGTCATCGGGAAACGCGTCAGGAAAATATGCTTTCTTTATACTTTCCCTTCATTATCGTCGATCCGATGACTATAATATCCATTTTCGATCCATTCGTTGGTCACAGCGCCTGAAATCACAAACGATATAAATAAAGATGTATGTTTTGATATAAATTTACAAATTGATTATTAAATCCATTTTACTTACCATTTACTTGATTATGTCTTTTTATGTCTCAATATTTCAATGGATATTGTAGGGCATCGTAACATCAGTGTGTTTCGGACATACGATTCATTTTATTATTCGGGCGTATCGGGTTTCAATTTTTCTGCGACAATAACAACAGCCACTATGTCGATTGTTAATAAATTGGATCCTCCCTATTGTTCATCATGGCTATCGGATAGCAACCGATTATTTTGAACATTTCGATGAATTCGTTGTTCTAATGAAGAAACGATTACAATGACAATTTTAATATATTGAATTAATTAAATAATTATTTTTAACTTTTTATTAGCCATCTAACTAAAATTAAAAGTATTTATGGTCAAAACACATAATCGAAAAACAGTTTTTTATACATTATAGGTCTAGTAATATAACCACAATCTCACCTGATGTTAAGTGATGATGTAGACCAAAATGGTGTAAAGTCTAAGCCTAATGAAGGGGTTAGCTCTCGAATGCGACTACTGAAATACACCTATTATAGATTTACTTAAAGGGCTTAATTAAAGTCAACTGAATTTGAATTAGAAAAAGCCCTACCAGCATGCTATGTTTTATCACGATGTTCTCCTTCATCAATAACTCCGACTCCATTACAAGCATTCGAACTTACGTACACTGACATAGCGTCCACACACTCCTTACTGAACCATCATAGCCTTCAGTAAACTACAACCAAATTAGAAAGTTTACATTACTATAAGTTACAAACATAACAATAATTATACTAATATTGTTTACAACAATGTTAAAAGTAAGCAAAAATAGTCGAGGTATACAGAAAAGAGAAAATAAAACGATCGCCTTCGACGTCTTGTAATAATTGGCTTTAATTTATTTTTATCCAAATAGTTTATTATATATTTTATTATTATTCATATATATTATTGTTTCATTATTGTATTTATTTCATAAGGAAAACCCGAAGGTTTTCTTTGAAATTACTATTTCGATGTCAAGTGACATAGAATTTTATAGAAATTTTAACGCATGCGCTTTGAATATAGAATGTTTAAATTTAATATTTCTAACGAAGACATCGAATAGAATGAACAAAAAAATTAAGCCGTCAATCAAAGCAGGAGTCCGAAATGTACGGACGTGCGTAAAAATTCTAGTATCGAGGTTAATAAAAACTGCTCTCCTACGATACCAATTAGCCTTGGTGAACCAAAGGAAGAGTTCAGAGCCATCGGACGCCAAGAAGAAAACGTCAGTCTGGAATACGATACCGATCTACAATATTATTTGTTTTTACTATTTACCTATATATACCCCGGATGTCGAGAACGATATGGATATGATATCTTAAAAGTGGGAACTAACTACACTAAGGCCCCTCTAATTGTACCCGATATACAAAGGCTCCTCTAAACAGTACCCGACACCGGACGAGCGCCTTGAGAGAGAGGAGTTTTGGAAACCTACATTATTTGGATTAAAATAGCAGGTTTATATTCGTCATAGTTTTTTAATTTTTTTAATTCATTTAAAGAAACCTTCGGGTAATATGTGTAATTTATCTCATTTTCGAATTTTATTACGTTTCATTTATTTATACCTTTATGAAAATTAAATTAATTGTCCACGCGACAGTCTTCAGGAAACATGAGCAACGTAGAGGTTAACAAAGGTGGTCGTAAAATGTTTATGAGTACCTATACGATAAACACTCTGTTATGTTATAAAAATCACGTAGTAATCAGTATCTTGAAACCATCGTTTCTCAACCATTTTTATGTCGCGATCCACGAAAAGCCAAAATTAAATAAAAAGACTTGCGACCCCGTCACTATGAAATTATTATAATATATAATATAATATAATATAATATAATATAATATAATATAATATAATATAATATAATATAATATAATATAATATAATATAATATAATATAATATAATATAATATAACATAACATAATATAATATAATATAATATAATATAATATAATATAATATAATATAATATAATATAATATAATATAATATAATATAATATAATATAATATAATATAATATAATATAATATAATATAATCTAATCTAATATAATATAATATAATATAATATAATATAATATAATATAATATAATATAATATAATATAATATAATATAATATAATATAATATAATATAATATAATATAATATAATATAATATAATATAATATAATATAATATAATATAATATAATATAATATAATATAATATAATATAATATAATATAATATAATATAATATAATATAATATAATATAATATAATATAATATAATATAATATAATATAATATAATATAATATAATATAATATAATATAATATAATATAATATAATATAATATAATATAATATAATATAATATAATATAATATAATATAATATAATATAATATAATATAATATAATATAATATAATATAATATAATATAATATAATATAATATAATATAATATAATATAATATAATATAATATAATATAATATAATATAATATAATATAATATAATATAATATAATATAATATAATATAATATAATATAATATAATATAATATAATATAATATAATATAATATAATATAATATAATATAATATAATATAATATAATATAATATAATATAATATAATATAATATAATATAATATAATATAATATAATATAATATAATATAATATAATATAATATAATATAATATAATATAATATAATATAATATAATATAATATAATATAATATAATATAATATAATATAATATAATATAATATAATATAATATAATATAATATAATATAATATAATATAATATAATATAATACGCTATTTGCCTTAACTGCCCTAGTTATAAAAATAAAAGGACGCCTGGCGAGCTTCTCTGTTATTTACACTTTATGGGGAAGTAGTATAGGGAAGCAATTACAGACCACAACTATCTTATCTCACTCACTTAGTATTTAATTTTTATAAATAGAATACAGTAAAAAGTGGGTTAAAAAATTAAATTAAAATGACAAAACGAAATGCTCCTTCTACGTCTGGTGAAACGGTGAAGAAAAACAACAAGTTATACAACGACACATATTGGAAATATGGATTTATTTCATAGAATGACAAGCCACAGTGTGTTGTTTGTTTTATGATAAATCCGGAAAAAGCTAAAAAATTAAAAACTATACCCCTTTCAACTGATCCAATATCGAAGCGTATTAAAGAAAGGGCTGTCGATATTCACAACCAAGTAATAGAAAAAGTTAACTTAAGTGAATTTTTTGCTATTCAGTTTAACGAGTCAACAAACGTATCGAACTTGGCGCAATTTTTATGTTTTGTTCGAAATGAATGTGAGGAATCTATTAAAGTAAATATGCTTTTTTGTAAATCAATTTATGGTCGAGCAACAGGTGAATGACTTTTTAACCCATATATTGAAACAATACAAAACAAAAACATGGACTGGAATAAATGCATTGCGGTATGTACTGATGGTGCGAGAGCGATAACGGAGAAGTACAGTGGCGTGATAGTAAAATTAAACGATATTATGCCGCATGTGGAATAGACGAACTGCTTTCTTCACAGACATGCGCTTGCCACAAAAAAGATGCAGACAATTTACAAAACGTTGTAGCACAAGCTACCGTTACTAACTAGATTACTTTCTACACTGTGCGAAAAAATAAGCGTCAAGAACCATTCACTGCTTTTCCATATTGAAGTGAGATGGTTGTCGCGTGGAAAAGTTCCTACAAGGCTTTTTGAATTACGAGATGAATTAAAAATCTATTTTACAAATAAAAATAGTTCATTTTTAGAATTTTTACAAGATAAAGAATCATAATTACTATTGGCTTACTTGAGTGACATATTTTCACGTCTGAATGACTTAATTACGAGTTTACAAGGCCGTAACAAAAATATTTTACTTATGACAGATAAAGTCAATGCATTTATCAAAAAGCTTAGTACTTGGATTATACGCCTTGAAAAACGAAACTGTGATGCATTTACTGCAACTTCTGATTATATTAACAAAAATTCGAATATAGAAAATTCAGTTATTGACCGCCTGTTGGAGAGCATGAAAACTTATTTAGGTGAATTGAAGATTCAATTACTAGAATATTTTCCAAATGACTAATTTATCGAAAAGATGGGCTTCAATCTGTTTGATGACAATATTGTTGCAGCTGCCGAGTTACGAAATGACACTCACAATCAACTCATTGAACTATCGGTTGATAAAACTTTACAACTGGAATATTTATCTGAAAATTAAGATCAATTTTGGCTTGCACGACGACGTGACTACGAAAGCCTAGTAACGGAAGCTTCGAAAACATTGATACCTTTTGCTACTTCTGACTTATGCGGAAAAAGTTTCTCGTCTATGGTGGCTTTGAAAACTAAATACAGAAATCGTCTGTTATCACAAGAAAATAATTTACTTATGAATGTTTGCAAAAATGATCCACGTAAAGAAAAACTTTTAAGTGAGAAGTAATGCCAAATATCGCGTTATTTAATTAATGTTTCTGATTAATCATTTTATTGTAACTTATTTACTTAGTAAGCTATAAGTTTATTTTTTCATGTTATTTATTACATCTTAATTAATATTTAGTTTTATAACACTACACTAAAATTCATTCCTTTAATAAACGAATGTTTTGTAACTATATGCAGTTCGTATTTTTTATTATTCAACAGACTGCGACCCCCTTTAAAAACCAATTCGGCCCCCCCAAGGGTCGCAACCCCGCTTGACTAACGATGCTTTAAACGGACCATATCAAAGTGGAAGGAAAATGAAAACAACACATTTCACTGCCGCTCTGACAGGTCAGCCTCAAGTACCATACATGTATATAGTCCAAATTCACCGTAGCTCCGGTGGCTATTACAATTGAAATATCTAATGCTGATTCCAATCTTTATTATATGGTTCCTTTCCGCGTACAAATAAAACGCATTATCTGATAATTAAAAAAGATTTTACACCTAAAAACTTTTTACTATCCATATAACTAAAGTTAAATGAATATATAGCATCAAAACTCATCATCGAACAACAGTTTACTAAACACATCACAATAATTAATAATAATATTTAAAAAGTTTGGGAAACCCCAAAACTGCACGCCTCATACCTTTCATTTAATTTTTAAGAAAAAAAAGCAAGCTGTAATCATTGACATATTTTATTAATTCCTGATGAAACTCAAGCCCTTAATTTGCGTACTAACGTGAGAGACAGCTTAAACATTAATAATGGCTTTCCATAACAACTACTCAATCTTGGAGAAGTAAAAATTCTTTCACCAAGGATTGATATCAGAAGGGATAAAATGGAGTTAGATAAGTAATAGATTTGACATATAGTTTAAACTGTGGAATATGTTATGGACACAATATACCCTGATGTTGAAAATATTTTGTAAATATATATTTGGCTCAAATTTAAGAGCAATAATTTTATCTCTATTGTATCGTTACATAATGAACTAAATTATTTTAATATTCAGAAAGTTCCTGTACAACAAAAAATTATATATATATATATATATATATATATATATTATTATATTATAAAAAATAAAAGTACGTAATAAAAATATATCTATTAATTTAAGCTTTTATGTAATTGTGTGTGTAAAGTTTTTTTGAGGATCGGTGCGTTATTTATCTTAATAATTTCTTAGTTTCTTTTTGTTTCATAACAGCATTACTACGGCATATCTTTCTAGTTACATATGCATCCAAGCATACATGACGGTGACATTCGCAGTTTTGGGGTATGCCATATTAGACCGATGAGGTAGTTGACGTCGGAGGAGCTGAAAAAGTCTGGATGGCTTCTACCGTCGGAGACTCGAAGAGGTGTGAAAGCTGGCCCTGATCTCTGGCAGTATTGGGGATTAAGAGTCGCTGTGGTATGTTTTTAGTTGGTGTTAGACGGTGCTTGTCACCAAAATTAGTCTTGCCACACTCCTCTCGTGGCCTGCCCAGACACTGCGAGTACGTACGTACATACGTGAAGTGAATTATGGCATTTTTTTCATTAATTGTAGATGAATTCTATACAACCGATGTACACGTCCAAACAATAAGAAGTGGTCAGAAATAAAACAAGTTTTTATATATATATTTTTTTCTTTAATTAAATAAAGTTATTATTATTAGGGAGAGCTATGCAGGCTATCCAGACCTGTATCACTGCGACCATAGATGATCTGTTGTGATCGCCCCACGCTACTAAATTCCACTACCTAGTCCTATAGCACGAATGTACTGTACGATTTTTTTGGCAAGAAGTTGAACCTCTTCTGGGTGCAGTACATGCTTTCCTAGAATCCGGCTACGCTTATGTTGTAGTGGCTTACATTCACATAAAAGGTGTTTTGGCGTTTCGCCCATACTATTGCAAAATCTGCAATCTCTTATGCTCTGGACACCGATGTTAAACATATACTTGTTCAAACAGCAATGACCAGTAAGTGTTCTCACCAAAACACGCAACTGTTTCCTACTGAACCTCATAGCCTGTCCAGCTCGGCGCTGGTTAAAGGGCATGATAAGTTCTTTGGGATGATTTTGTCTCGGCAAATTATACTAGAATTCTTTCGCTTCTTGCTTGAAATGGTTCCTTAGGGTCAATCGAACTGTGCTTTTCGGTATAGCACACTCTAGTATACCGTATACCGTTGCATGGAAAATGGATGCGAAACGTTCAAGATTAATGTGCTTCTTAAAGTTGGGTCGCTCTCCATATATACCACAGCCTACGTTTTGTCCACTTTTAGATCTATCAGTATACCATAGTGGACTGCCTTTTTTCCATATTATCTTATTGCTGATCCAGCAGTCCCGTGGGGGATTCTCTACAATATGATTTTTTTAAAGTTTGTTTCAGGAGTCAAAGTGTCTGATATAATACCCAAAACAGGTGTTTCTATCACTGATTCCAGTAGGGATCCCAGGGACGAGGAGAGCCATTTAAGCCTTCCCTGTACACACATTCTGTACATTGTTAACATCTCCATCTTTCCTACGTGTAAATAAAGGGGCGTAAGATTTAACAACGTATCCAGAGTCGCACCAGATGAAGTCGACATGGCTCCCGTCGCTAGGATAGACGCCATTCTCTTTACTGTGGCTAAATGGGTTTTTACGGATGACTGGTTTGCCTTCCTACACCAGAGCACACAGGTGTATGCACATGTTAATAAACTTACTAATACAGAAACTTAATAAGGAGTGTGACTTCCTCCTGCCAAAATCAAGACTTGAACCTTTTTTGGCTTCCTTTCCACAATATTTTAATAACGTTTTGAGGAAAATGTTCGCAGTCTTCTTCAATTACTCTTTTTAGATCTCTGATGCTTTGTGGAACAGGTAATACTGATCTTATCCATCTCTTTAGAACATCCCAGATATGCTTAATTAGATTGAGGTCAGCATTTAGACCTGAGTAATATAAAACACTGGTGTCAACTGCTTCCACGACACTAGAAGGGTGAGTACGAGTATTGTCATCCATAAAAATGGACAAATCAATGTGCGACGGCCAATGGATCAAAAACAGTAAATGCAGGCTGTGCATGCGCAATAAGTACTTTCATGTTGTACCAGTGTGCTTTTAATGTTCGATCTTCTATGAAACATAACACCAGCACTGTCTTATGCAGTGATTTATTTGTAACACACTTCTGCATAGCTTTTAACAGCACTGAATTCATTAAATATTCATTCTCATAAACTGTTGGTTATTAATTAAAGAATTTAAAAATTTTCTTCAACTATTCATCGAAAGTTTGTTTCTGTGGAATGTGTCCATGCATCATTGTCCAAAATTGTGTATTTATTATGTATGGCCAGTATTATGTAGTTCCATGATAATCCAAATGTCAGAAACAACAGATAAGCTGACCAGTAATACAGTGAAATAACCCAAATATAGTGCAAAGTTGACTGGCACCATGCACTATAATCTGAAACAAAAGGAAAACAATGTAGGAATAAAAATAAGTTACTAAGTAAACATAAAAAAAAATGTTCAGCAGATAATACAGAGGCAATACAATAGCGATGACAGCTCAATGGTAGTTTGTAGGAATGCTGTATAATGGGAAGCAAGTTTGAATTCAACCACCTACAATAAACTTGAACTTTCAGTGAAAGAAAACATTGTGAGGAATCCATAGCATGGTGGTAGGGCGTTATATGATGCCTGCCTGGCATGCTACCATCCTCAAATTGAAAATCTGCTGACAAATAACAATAGGTGTGTTCCGGCAGTTGCACTTGAGAGCCAGTCCCTCCAAAAATAAAGGCTGGCAACACAAAGGAAAAGCTAGTAGGGTTTTCAGAAAGCCCTTTTTCCCATAATTTTAACGCATTGATTGCACCTAAAAAATTTCGCTATTGTATTGTTATGCGCCATGCACTGAAACTTTAAAAAAATATATATATAAACAATACTATAAATAAAAAAATGTCATAAACTATTCATAGGTTATCTTCAAAATAAAATCATATTTTAATTAAACTTTAAACTGACAATCAAGGTAATTTCTCTTCTGTAACAACATTCTAATTATTAATTAGCTTACCTTCGTTGCAAGATAATTTCATCCATGAAGATTCACTTTTGCCCATCTAACCAGCCGGATTTTGTATCTCGTATAATCACAGGTTTTGTAATGCTTCATAGCAAGGAATACATTTATATAAACAACAACAACAATTGATGTAATCGCATTCCAAACATACGATTACAGCGCATAGAAAAACACAATAATGAAAACGACAATCAATACAAACAAGTACGGCGGCTGTATAAATTAGGGATGCTGCACTGAGATCGGCTATTGTTGACTATCTATTTAAAGGTATATTTAAATGTTAATTGATTTCAATCGATTTACAATTCTACATCGATTAAAATAATAAATAATTCACATAAAAAAATCGAGGTTCACTTATTATCTATTTATATAAGAAATTATTTTTTAATATTACTATTTATATTAGAAATTTTCACTGAAGAAATTAAAAACTCGCTAGATGGTGGTGTAACTTGTGTACTCAGTTGTCTTTACCTTTACTCAGTAATTAAATAAATAAAAAAAAACTATGTTTCGTGTAGTTTTTGAAGGGTTATTGATTAGTCTTGTTTTGTTTTTATTTATATACATAGTTATTTGACCCTAAGTCGTGTAATATTTGTGACATTTTACGTGACGTAGCTCTGCCAATTCGCACAAGTAAAGAAAAATGTAAATAATAATTCGGAACATAATAAATTAGTTGCCACAAATACTCCTCGGGCAATTTCATCAAGAGAGTCGTCATCTTGTTAAAGCACTAACTTCTTATTTATTAAATAATGTTGGATTTGGCATTATAATCTTAGATAACTTTGCCATCTCCTTTAAAAAGTAAAACTTCGGGTAGCATTGCAATTAATGAGCATAACCGCTCGGTTCCTAGTAGACTAAATAAGTTGTTATTCTTCATATTAAGCATTGGGAAACTAACTATACAGTTTCAAAACAGTTTTATTTAACTAACATATTTGTGAAATAAGTGTTTTTGTATCCCTAATACATTTATATACTTGTAAACAAAACTTTAATTATTATAAGAATGATCAAACATCGATTATTTAATTATCGATAACAATTTTTATTTTCTATAATTAGATTTATATTGAAAATATAAACTCCAAAAGTGAACAAAAAAAACAATTTTGATTAATGGGTCTAGTCAATCACGATTTTTGAAGTGAAAACTTCTTTAGGCGCGTTGAGCACTTATTTGTTGAACAAAAATCGTGAAACTCGCGTCATCGTCACCACACGCTTCCCATGAGCTATATGTATAATGTACTATACTATAGATATACCTCCGTGCGTTATTAGTATACATTGTATATTTACAAAGAGTATATGTCTCTTTTGTTTATAGTTTTAAGTTTTCACTTCTGTC
The DNA here is from genome assembly GCA_039707435.1 of Actias luna. NCBI lineage: Eukaryota > Metazoa > Arthropoda > Insecta > Lepidoptera > Saturniidae > Actias > Actias luna. Next base: position 15,608,843 of record JAZHAC010000001.1, on the reverse strand, counting down.
GGCAATCCTCATGAGTGATTTTTATATAACAAATTCTATCCGTCTTGATTCATATTGAATGAATCTTAGAAATTATTTACTTATAACCTAGTTTTACGAGTCATATTTATTGTAATACCATCTAGCTCAATTGTATTAGGGATTCTAGAACATTACCCTTCAAATTATTTCTTCCATTCATCGTACACTTCATTTTTGCATTTTTATTCATGCAATGATTTCTTCAGTATGTATTAGACCCTAACAAAAGGATTTGACTCTTTAAAATATGATACTTTTGTTTCGATTTCGTGTCTAGATATTAGAGCAAATAGCAATAACCACCATTATCTTCAGTTCAGGTTTTGTACATATCCAAATTTAGAGGTGCAAAGTAACAAAAAATAGGTATCCGTATATATTCGTTACTATAACAGTCAGTATTCGTTATTATCGTATAGTTAAGTTACTCGATACGTTCGATACCAAACAAAGAGCATCGCATCGAGTCATATTGCGTGGACATCGCATCGTTCACACTTTATATACTGAGTACGAAAATATAAAAACATACGAGAAACAAATGTATTTATAAGTAACGTTTCGAGACTCGGTACTAGATAGTATATCCGTTACTTAGTAACGAATCAATACGGTTTGTTACAGCTCTATTCAAGTTTCATTTGTTACGAAATACTTGTGCCAGACTAGTGGCTCTGTCAAAGTGCTATCGATGTATTTTTGTATAATGTAAGCTTTGAAATATTATATCTCTTTTACTTATCTACTATAATAACGTTTGAAAACAGAGAACTAGTTAAAAGTAATGCTGAATTTCTGAATGAGTGTTTTGATTAGCACTCATTTGGGGTAATAGATATCGAATTTGCATTCGGAAAATATGAATAATTGCGATTTGCTTTAACTTGAATCATTATTCAATTTAGTAGGTATTCATTCGTGCTGCCCATCAGTTGAGGTACGTATTTAAAGGTAAGGTGAGATACTTTTGTTATGGCAATTTATAAAATAAACTACCGAAAAATAAAACGTACCTAATTATCTAAAGCAAATATAAAATAATGGTGACTTATTTCAAAGCACAAGTGATTAAGTATGAAATTTATATACTATATATAGTATTTTCTAATTGACGGTTATTTTAATTTAAGAGTCGAAAATATAATGCAGAACTAGGTAATATGAAATTAGGTGAAATTAATTCAAACATTTTGAAAATTTTATAATTTGATAGTTCACTATTGAAAACAATATTTACTGATAGTTTCATGCATCATGTGTTTTATTTCCTTAATAAGGGAATATGTTCAACCTTTATTGAATATTTTACACTAAGCACCACATATTTCTAATTTTTAATTCTCATAGGTGTAATACATATTTCACAATATTTATTACTTTATCAATTTTTTCGAAAATATTTGTTAGAATCAATAGCTTTTACATTAAAGATGTATAATAAATAATTTGCATTTGAATTTCAAAGATGAGCAAAGGTCATTTTTAGAGTTATGCACAACAACTTTTAGACATTATTTTATTTTTCAAATGTATTTGTTGTAGTTATACATAATTAGTCTAGATATATAACTTACAAAGAATAGACTCAGTACTACAATAATCATTAATCATTCTTACAATTTTTAAAAAATGAAGGCTGCCCTCTTTGTTATCTACTGTCAATTTAGAGTTCAAATTTTTTTATACACAGTAATCATAAAAAGAAAGTTCTCTAAAACTTGTGGAAATTCGCATTTTATGAGATAATTATTTTCAGTTTCCAACTTTCCATACAAATTGGAAAATAACATGGCATGTGTCTATTTTTAGATAGGATAAATTATCATGATAGTTCTTAAAGTTGACATTTCACAATCCCTTAACGATAGAGGTGTATTTTATTCAAATTTATGTCATGTTTATTAATTAAATATAATTTTATTTTATAAATGCACACTATATTTTTTGTTATATTACCATGCCTACCAAAAATTATTAAATGCTATAAAATATGTTTATATATATATAAAAAAACCGAAGCATGGAGGGAGAGCAACCATAACAGAAGCTAGCATGAGTTACCGTGTTTCGGCACACAAGGTTGAAAAGGCTCCTCTTTCCGCAGTGCTGGAGATAAGGCAGAGTTAAACTGGAGAAAAGAGAAGCTTCCTCATCAGTCTGACTAAATAGTGCTATCTCCGCTATGGAGTTCTGTGGGGTGGGTATGGTACAGGGGTATCCTCCCCCAATCCCTGCCCCACAATTGATGGATGTTTATGTAAATTTTTGGCCACACAACCACTAGGCTGATCAATATGAATATAATGTAGTTGAATATACACTTAAATTGGTATAAAATTTGTAACATTAAGTTATATACATTAAGTTTATTATACATTAAGTCCCTATGTTGGTGTGCTTGGTTATGACTTAGTTGACTTGGCTATGGTGGCTACACTAACAACATATTCTCTACTTTTATTTGTGTGCTTAGGGACTTCAGGCTTACTCGGTAAATGAAAACACATTGTATGATAAATGTAATTTGTACACAAAAGTTGTACACTTGATAGTTTGTTGATATAATCTTCAAAAGTGGTGAATAATATAAATAAGCATAAATGTGCATATGCAAACTTCGTACTAGTCAAAAATTTCATTATAATTATGTAAACTTTATCCTGTGAGCAATACAAAAGTGTATTTTTTACAATACTCTATAAGCTCTTAAATGGTTGAGACAATTTAAATAAAAAAAATTATAGAGTACCTCTTTAATCCTCTAGATAGATTGCAAAAATGCAGGCATTAAGTACTGTGTATTTATGCTAATATTAATCCAAGCAATAATACAATAAATTCATAAATTTTAAGTATACATTAGATATACATTAATAAATTAACAATGTTAATTAGTTCCTAAACTAAGCTATAATTTAATGTTTATTTAACAAATTATACAATAATTCACTTCCCACAGGAAATTCCAAATTGTAAGGAGCCACTTACTGCTTCTATTTTTAAAGAGCACTGAAAAATTGTTGACACCGTCTTTTATTATACTGAACAAAATGTGTGTATTCTATGTTTAGACACTTTCTAAGTAATTTTATTTATTTAAAGATTTTGAAGCTCAAGCTAGTCTTAATAGATTTCTTACAGAAAATTGTAGACGCCATCTTTTATAATGAGCAGAATGTCTGGATTCTATTTTTAGACATTTTCTAAGTAGTTTTATTTATTTAAAGATTTTGAAGCTCAAGCTAGTCTTAGTAGACTTCTAAGGGGTTTAATGGGGTGGCCAATTTTGATGTTTAGTTTGTGTAGTTATGGGGTCACCTCTTTTCTTTCCTTAACGTTGAGAAGACATATATGTACTCCTCGTAATATGAAGTTCGGCCAATTAGATAGACATGTGGGACTTACCTGGTGTTGCGAGGCACCAGAATTTCCCACTAGGGCTTCATTACACTTAATTTTCACGACGCTCATGAATACGCAATCAGGCGTTCGATATGACGACTGCCATAACTAATAGCGTCAATATCTTCACCCACGCCAATCTTCCTCCTCAAGGGTAGATTGTAGTGGGCGTTAAAATATACGACGCAATATTTAAAAATTTAAGATGGCAACAAAAATGTATCATAATGTTTCTAACACATGCACAGCGCACATTAGACGGAAATAACATCATCCCTATCATAAGATAAAAAAAAGAAATAATACGTATATTATTTGATACTTTTAAGTTTACAGTTTTGTGAACACGGCCATATCATTGAATGATTCAGCAATTTAGTACCATATTTTTACCTTATCAATACTAATGTTATAAAAGTTTGTGGGGTTGTTTGTATAAACGCGCTAATCTTAGGGACTATCGCTTGAATTTGAAAAAATATTTTTGGATTTGATAGAGCAATCATTGAAACAAACTTTAGTCTATTTAACATCACGCTAATAACATATAGGAAGGAGCAAATATATATTGATAATAATTTACTAAAACGGGAATAAAATATTCTTTCTTAGAGTCCATGGCGAGCGTTACATAAATAGTTAAAATTTACAGGAAAATAAAATACGAGGAAAATGTTAATAAGTTCAAAAATAAGTCCACGATAGCATATATCTGTCTACCTTTTCCGGCTTATTTAAAATAGCAATTTTTGTGATTTTCAATTTTTTAATCATTATCTAACTAAAATTGATAATCATTCCGAGCATTTATACAAAACATGATCCAAGTTCAAACCAATGAAGTCGCGAGCAAAGCTAGTCCATCAAATAATATAGAATTGTAAATTTTAAATGTATGAAAATATATTTTCCTTCTTTTATAATTTTTTGTTTTTGTCTTAAGTTGTAAAGCTAAAACTTATGCTTATTGTTATACCTTGACCTTGGACGTCCTCGTTAAATAGATATTTTTTAGTGAAAATTTCATACTAAGACGACATTGTATTGAGTTAAAGTCTTCGATCTATATTCTATTTTCGACCTTAATGTTAAAGCTAAAAAGTCTAAAGCTAAAGTCGGGCTGGCAGGCGACGTATCCTACCTTGAACCCACCGTTAGTCTCGTAATCCCGTCGGAGTGCTGCTGAGTGCGAGTGCCGCGTCTCGACCCTCCGATGGGACCGAAGGGTTTGGCTTAACCGTCCAGCCCGCAACTAAGTAAATCTTTATAAAAAAAAAAACCCAGGAAGAGTCCCACTCAAGGGACCAGCACATGCTAGGAAGCAGAGGTAATGTGTACACAGATCCTGCTCGCCGGCTCCATGGACAATAGGAGGCGCAGGGTGTTAGTGGGCATTCTCGGCGTCGCGAGCCGCTGGATGAGTCCCATATACTTTTCCCAGCCCATCAGGGAGGGGATGCCTAAACGCATTTGTTCGCCAAAAAAAGGGTAGTTATTAGTTTTTATGTTTAGTTATTAAAGTTGATATTTGTCATAAAAAATGATACAGTTAATTCTGGAGCTAGATTAGTATTCTAAATGAAAGCAGTGTAAATAGCATGAGAACTTATATTCATTTTCCCTTATCGATTTCATTAGTAGCTTTTTCACAATGAAATAACGCCTCCTTTCAAAATATATTGGTATAAAGAATGCAAATTTTATAATAATATTTTTATACGTTATAGGTTTAGTTTTATTTTCAACTTGTTGCAACTTTTAGATTTTGGTAGCTAGCCTGTTGGATATTAGAAATAACCCTTCCACTATGCGATTATTATGATATTATTAATAATGGTATATAAATATATGGTGGTGATGATACCAACATATTAACACAAATGACTTACATTGGTCGCTCCTAGGACGTTGATATACCCAGTTCTGTATCAAATTCAATTTGCAGGATTTAGTCAAGCATGGAGAATTTTTCATGAATTTTTTATTTTCATTTCATGGAGAATCTTCCAAAAGTTTAATCAAACGCTTTAGTATTTCAGAAAAGTCGGAGTAGTTTTCAGCATTTTCATCAGCTTTCTTGACCAGAGCTTATGCATCAAAATCGTTTTCGCTAATAAAATTTTCTGTTTTTTTCCTTTTTGATGTGGACTCAGGAGCGCGAATACTTTTCTTTACTCTTCTCTTTACTCAAAGTTATGTATTGCCATAACTTAGTTTTGATTGACTCTGATGTGCCTGATAATAGGCACAGTGTATTCTACTGATGTACTAGATAGTAACTAACTAACGAAACACTTGTTTATGCATTTTCATCTCTCATCAAACCACATACGAATTCTTCAGCTCTTAATTGAATACCATAGCCATTTTATTTTTAAGTCTAATCACTCGACAAACTTTTGTAAACATTTCTCATTGTCCATTTTCGTTTAAGAATACTTGAATATTTTGCACAAAATGATTTAAGTTCGGTATTTTTTTACTAGTCAGAAAAAAATTCAGAAAAGTTAACACTTTTTGTTTTCTTCTAAAGAACTTCATGGACACAAAAATGTCGTTATTTAACACCAATACTCAATAACTCGAAAGTAACGCAGGGTAACTTTAGCATACGGTTTATTGATGATTTATGAAATGAAATATAAGTAATGGTATTTATGCTTTTAGTTACAATCCTAATCCATCTTCAGAGCAAATCTACTGAAACAAAAACTACAAAATCCAGTTATGGCATAATAAATAAGGTACTTAAAATGTATAGATATTGTACAACATAATAAATATATTAAAAAATAGATTTATTGAAGTTTCTAAGCCAATTTTGGATGTTAGGTAAAGAAATTAGGCATTGACACGATTTTGAATATCTCGTATTATATCAATGACTATACTAGGTACTATAATTGACAATAGATAATGATTTGAAGATTCAATTTCCAAGAAAATGTTGTCTAATTATACATTTTTCATTCATTCATATCTTTTGAACGGGAACGTCAGGGGAGAAGATCAGAGATCTTAAGGCTTGTGTTACCATCACGGTAACGATGTGTATAATTTACAACTCGTAACACAAAAAAATTAAGCCCATATTATATGGTGTATAAGGTAAAAATAAACCATTCTAAATAATTTCAGTGATATGATCACTTGAACAAAACTGTACACTTAAACTATGAAATATCACATTTTATTTTTCTAAAATCCTTATACTTATGTAAATAAGTATTAAATAAGTTAGTGAAATAAATTTTAGCTTATATTTAACAATAATTTATACAGTTTTCCTCATATTATCTCAATAAGTTAATTTATAAATAACAAAAAAAAAACAGTTTATGGTTAATATTTACTGATTGTAACTTAACCTGTTTTAGCTACTGCTTTTTTCGTCGCCATTTGTATTGTTTACATCAACGCTTTAAACGACCTATGTATTTTATTCGCATTTGAGTTAATAATTGGAAGGAAGGAGAAAAACGACGATCGTGAGTGTCAGCAATGTGAGTGCTTAGGCCAATGTAGACTGCAAGGAGCCTGCATTTTCCCTTGTTGCTGAAGACCGGGGAATACGTTTGCAATTCTTGTAGTCACTTATAAAAATAAAAATGTTTTACATACAATTTTGTTGTTTCAGAATATGGGTTCATGTTGTTTTAAAACGAATGTTACGGAGTATAATGATGAGTATGTAACATGGCCGGAGCCGTGGGAAATGTCAGTAAATATGGACGTACCTACAGTACGTGAATTACGAGATTTGGATCCCACAGATGTGGATGATCTTGTATGGGAAATACTGGGCTTGATATCACGCTTTTATGACAGGTAGGTAACGATTTTCGTGTGCAGCTACGTCTATATGAATAGTTAAGTGAGTTAGATACTGCACTTATTCTAAATTCATTTATTATTTTCTATTATACAGCTATATAGTACACATTAAATAATTGTATACGATAATTGGAATATTGCAACCCAATGACCAATTGTCATAGATAAACCTAATCTAATTACGTTTAAAAAATACTATGAAATTATGTAAACCTGTGAAGTAAATAATTTTTAATTGACACAATAGACAATTTTTACAGGTTAAGGTTTAGACAGTAACGGGATTTTACAAAAGATAATACTATATGTTCTTTGTTATATATCCTTTTTTTTTTTGTAGCGATGAAGAGTCCCCACCACCGTTGGTAAAAATTCATAACATCGCCGATAAAGAACAAGGTTGGATACAAGTTGTCATGTCGATGATAAAAGTAATCCCATTAGATAATCCACTGGGTCCGTCGACAATTACTATAATCTTTGATGATTGCCCATTGCCATCAAAACAATCAGTACTCAAAGTAAGTGTCAGAATAAAAAGCATGATTTTACTTATATTAGGAGCTATGGTAAAAAAATAAAGGCAGGACAATCTTTGGGGACTGCCGATAGAAGTGAAATCTAAGTACTAGTTAATTGTTATCGTCGAGCTATTAGATTAACATTTTTGAATTGTTTTTCGTTTATAAAGAAGTGTTAACGACCAAGATTTAGGTTCACCTAAAAAGTGCTCAAAGCGCCTAAAAAAGTTTTCACTTTAATAAATATTTTCAAAAGGGAAGCATTAGCATAAAATATAAATGTACTAATATTTCCCTAAGGAATAGTGGAAATAATTTTCCTTTATTAAAACAAAAACCCGTTCCTAGTGAATGTTTTCATACCTTTTACTTTCTTACATACAAATTAAATCAATCGAAAAGCTTTTTGCTCTTTAAAAGATGTAACTGTATTTTTTTTTTCATTTAGACTCTTGTCTCATACAATATTAAGTTCTGGTCGAAAATTTATGTTCATAATATAAATATTAGTATATAGTTATTTTTATCTGACTTTGTAAGAGATAACATAGCTATCAATATGATATCAGGTCTCATTATTAGACATTATTAGATAAAAATAAATTAAACTTTCTAGTTTTTACTATTTTTAAATTCTACGTAAATGTAAATGACAAATTATTAATAATACTTAAACTATACTGGAACTATACCGTATAATTATCTTAAATTTCAACAAGGTTACTGTTATTAAACTAATTATGTTGCATTTATACCATAACATGGTGGTAAGGCTTTTTCTAATGCCCGCATGGCTACCTTCCACCCTCAAGTTGGAAATCTGCCTCCAAATACCTATAGATATGTTCCGGCGGTCGCACATGAGATTCAGCCCCTTCACTAGGCTTACCGTGTCCACCATCTTGGGCCACATCGTCACTTAACATCAGGTGAGTTTGTGGCCATAATGCTAAAACTTAACTATATAATAAAAAAAACATTTTTTTAGGTTTTATGCAAAAATCTCGTTGCATATAACTTAAAAGTTTAATACCGTATTGTGGTTTATGATTTAAGTGAGTTAACATAAACAACAGTCTATTTGATTTTTTATTAGACAAAAGATATAACTACTATATATAATTACTCGGTATCTTACAAAAAAAGAGACACTTAAAATTGTAGAATCCAAAGTACAACAATATCTAAATGCAAAGCCTTATCTTAATCGTTAGTGCCTTTCCTATTATTACTTACTATATATTATTGGTTACATATGGCCAAATACAGCGGTGGATATAAAACAAATAACATTCTATATATACAACAGTAAATCGAAAAAAAAAACAGGGCCAATGGAATCGAAAAACTAAGTACTCTAGAACTTTCTACGAAAAACTCCGCATCGAAGGGACATGGTTCTATCCGGAAAAGTTGTTTTTACTTCACCTATGGACAGCCGCTACAACAGCGGTATTACAGCCATGTTGCTGACCTTGGCGGGAAGAACTGGTTCTCATTCACTATACCGGACCACATAGGCTTGCACTAAACCCCTATTTAGTTTAGTAGTTTTGACGAGCTTAGCCGTCAAAGGATCTATATTTTCCATTATGTTTATATAGAAGAGCTAGCTGGTGCCCCGCGACTTCGCTCGTTATTACTGTCAATCACGCGTGATCGTAACTTGCCTTCTTAGTAGGTTTCCACGATGTGAAAGGAATGCCCAGGACAATTTTCAAATAAAAATGTCTAGTAGTTTTGGAAATATCTCTAAGAATAACAATGATCATGTCATCTCCTATTTTACACATGTAGGGGATGAAATTTTAAATATGCTAAATGATTAATAAATTTTTTATAATAAATTTCAATTGAAAAGGTGAAGATTTGTTTCTCCCTCTTATGAACATTACCAAGTCCGTTTATCCCCCAAGGGGTTTCTATAGACCGATTATACAATTTATTTATTAGTAACAAAGCAACTCGTGGAAGTTTTTAAAAAAATTGTGATACTATTGTTGAAAAATTTAAATAAAGAGGCGAATCTACTAATCTAATGAGCTACTAATTACTTTTCTTTTACAATTGTTTTTTGATGACTGTCGTTACTTATTTTAATTTAAATTAGACTACTAATTAGTTTAATTATTTTTAATTCGTCTATTGTAATAGTAAAGTATATTGTTATTGTTTTTTACATATATATCGTAATAAAAAAGTCTCAGACCATCGTCAGAGAAACATTACAATAAATAATAATAAAAAAATAGCCATACAAGCAACGAACACAAAGTAACACCCAGACTCAGAACACTCATTTGTGGATCACACAAATAATTGTCCAATGTGGGATTAGAATCCACGGCTCACATCCGCAGGGAGACAACCGCTAGACCAACTGTGAAAGTGACAATTCAATTTTTCGAAAATCGGTAATCGGTCTTTTTTATAGGTTTAACGTCATGGCCACAATCTCACCTGATGTTACGTGACGATGTGGCCCAAGATGATGGACACGCTAAGCCTTATAGGGGGGACTCGCTCTCAATAGCAACTGCCGAAACACGCTTCTAAGTATTTGGCAGAAGATTTTTAATTCGAATTTGATAGCTAGCCAGTTGGGTATTAGAAAAACTATCACCATTGCCATGGTTTCGTCATGATGTTTTCCTTCACTGAAAGCTTAAGCTCACTGTAGGTGGATTCGAACTCGCGTACTTTGACACGGGGTCTGTACACACTACCAACTGAGCTATCATCGCTTCAAAATATATGGTTCTTACTTTTGAACCAATAGACGTGCTTATCGCCACTTACAAGACGTTTGAAAATAGGTGCCACAAAGATTCTGTAATCGCGATTACAATAAAACATATGCTAATAATACTTTTTATAAATAGGTCATAACCGTTTGAAGATTATAGTATCCATATAAAAAACAGTCAATGTAGATAATATTTTGTCGAGTAAGATAAGCTTAAATATTACGTTGCGTTTTTGAAGTAAAACTCATTTATACTAAAGGGTTACTTAATGTGTTATATGAACTTAAGAGTGACGAAAGTATACATTCCATGATACTGGTAGTAAGTGGGTTTTCGTTTATTTCAATAATAATAATAACAGACATTCAATATATTGTTATTAAATAGCAATCGATATTATGTTTTCATCATTATCACGACAGCTCAAAAAAAAACACAGTACGCGCGCATGTGTGGACATGCGCATTACGATGGTACAACTGTTGGTACCCACAGTGCCTGAACGATTGTAATTGTTGATATATCTACATTGTTATGAAATATCTTGTCAACCCAAGACTGTTGAATAAATTAGATAATATCATTTTGTGTTCATGCGACAGTGGGTTGATTTGGGTCATCTCTAAATCCATGATGATAAAAAAACAAGATAGTATTATACTCGACGAGGGTAAACCATTAAGGAGAGAGCCTTGACTGGGATATATAATTATTCCCGTATTACAATTTTGTTCAATTTAATTAGCTTCTTTTAAATTATTATTTATATATTTTTTTTAATTTACATATACTGCGCGATTAGTCTTCAAGCATAACATTATAATATTTTCATTTTATATATTGTTTAATTATTGTTATCAGTCTGTATTTTTTTTTATTTTAGCATTTTCCCATATAGAAAATTTTGCTCATCATTAATGTATAGTGCAATCGTCAAACGGGCTCCAACAAGATAACAAATCTCTTTTTAGATTTATCCTTTATTTTATGGCACCGACGATAATGACTTGAATTTATAATTCAATACACTTATACGCAATAACCAAACTATACCTCGCATAATGCCCTAAAGTTACAATAATACATGGCCAAATAATTTAATTATATCAATCATAATTCTATTAATCCCGTCGAAAATTTATTTACATGATACTACCTCATCTAAACATAGGGAAAATAAATAATAAAAAAAATTACATAAGTTTGTAAAAGCACAGACTTTCCAAAGAAGTAGAAACATTTCGAGCCTTTTCAGGAAAAACATCGTAAGCGACAATTTGCACTTTTTGGATAGAGTTTTTATGCGTTATCAAAAAGTATTTATGATATCTTTATAAAAAAACCGATTTGTTGTTCATAATTAACCACTGATCTATTCCATTAGTGGCTATTAATATTCTGCTTCTAATTTACAATGATAATTTTTAGGCGGTAACACTAAAAAAAAAATTTTAAGGATTTTTGGCGATTACGATGTTTTAACTGAAAAGGTTCGATATATTGACTACTGTTACTAATTATTATTGTACGCGATTGTAGTACTTCATATATTAATATGTACAATAGCAAAAGAAGTTGTGTAATAAAATTAAACACGGAGGTAGGGCATTCATCTCTCCTCGTCTACAATGTATGTGCATTCGTTTGTCGCATTGCAACGATGTATGCAATTTAACATTTGTAAGTTTAGTATTTTAATATTTCATATTTGTACCGTACATATAGACGGTGATTGACGTCAATGTCTAGATTCAGGTCGTTTACCTACGTATTTACATCGGGGTTCAGCCATCATGCATGCAATACAAATATATTTATGGTCTTTCAGTTGCAACGCGTGTGCATTCTTTAAAACGCTAATAAGTTTTATGCGATTTAGGTAACTTATTATATTTTTTATAGAACCAAGTAAATTGGCAATTTTGGAATCATCGTTACCACCTCCGAACTATTTCTAAATCAATCTCAGTGTAACTTATGAATTACTTTATTTACACAATTAAATATTATATTAATTGAGTAAAAATATAATGATTTTAAAGATGCAAATACACATAAGAGGCATATGGCAAAACTGTAACTTTTAAATTTGTTTGGTCAAACAAGCAAAATCGTACGTAAAAATAATATAACAAAGTTTTATGGATTTTAATGGTATTAGCAACAGCCGGTACAAGTTGTATTAATGTACTCCATACTACCAACCTATACTTAACTAAAGACTACACCACAATTTATTTTACGATATTTATTTAAAAAAAATAACGGTTTTGATTTCAACAATAACAACTATTTGTTATATTTATGCATAGGTTTTCGGATGGATGATATTAAAATGAAATCATTATTAATATAATTTTGTATATTAAAACATTAACCTGTCAACAATTTGCAAATCAAATGTTCGCGTTGAATTAATATCAACTACTTATTTCGACTGAAAAAAAAAAAAAAAATCATTACGTATGTACGCTCGTGAGAATTAATGCTTATTTTACGTGAATATTAAAAACACACTTCTCTCCATATTTACATGGTACCTGTTTTACACGATTTAGCTTTTACGGGGTGTATAAATAAAAGTATTCTATTATACATGGTTTTGTCGGAAACTTATCTTCAGTGTAAATAGGGGTATAAATTTAATGTTTCTGCTCTTTATCACCGTTTTGTAGCGAGTCCAAATTTCAACAGATATGATAGGTAAGTAAAATGAACTATGGAAGACAATCCATATCTTTACACCCGGAGAGAATATAGATCCTATAGAGGCCCGCCGAGCAGTCGCTGCTATTCATAAAAAACAATACATATTATATTGTTCAGAAACGTGCCATGCAGTTGACATTATGCCATCTATGTTAACCTTCGTGCAGGTTACATGTATATATGTTACACGATGAAAAAAAAAAACATAGTTTGACTAGTTATATTTATATAAATGATTAATGAGGTATATATAACCGTGATTTTATTAATCATGTAGGTATTTATCCTTCTTCATGGTGACGTCGAATTACAATATCGTGGCAACCGCCCCGCCAAAATACTGAGTGTTCGAGTCCCGCAACAGGAAAATTATGTGTGTGATCGAGAAATAACTTTTTGTTCGTTAAATGTGTTTGTAAATTATTAGAGACATATCATTTTAAAAATTATAATAAAAATTATACGGTGTTTTATGTGGCGCCCATTATTAAAAGTCTAGTATAATTTTGGAGTCAGTAAAATGAGGGTGTTATAATCCTGTATTAAAATTATAATATATTATTCTACAAAAGTACAATACAACCCATCTTTATTATTTGAAACAAAACAAAACTTCCTATTTACTTTTCTATATAAATATATGTTTCTATATTTGACATATAGTCAACAACTTACCAAATTTAACGATTAAATACTTATATTTTATTTTCGATAAGTAATAAATAAAAGGGATAGTCAAAGTGACGGAAGATATAAATTATAATATTTGCATGTGACGTATTTAAGTGTTATAATATTAAAATTAACGTGTACAGAATCATCTGTGCAAGTTGTTTTGTTAATATTTTTGTTAAAGCGACATCATGCAAATCGCATAACTTGTATCAATACGGTACAAGGACTAATTTATGTAGATCACTTGCGAGTAACATGTTTTAATACAAATATCATAACTCATTTTAAATTACAACTTTTAATGTAACGGTGACAATTGTTATTAAACTAATAACCAATGTAGATCTATTAATTTAGTAATACTAGTATGTTTATACTTACAACTACCTATATGTAATCAGTTTTTCAAATGAATTGGGATGAGTTTTTGTATTTAAATAATGTTTCGCTTTCAAAATTTATTTCGATACCTATATAGCAAATACCTGCTTTTTCTAACACATCAAGAGATGCTCAACTGCTCAAATGTTTGTTTTGATGTGGGGCTATGAATATAGTTTCGTCTCCATTTTTAACAATATTTTTTATGTATTAATTGGTTTAATAATTTCAGTTATGCAAGCTGTTAAATTTGACTAAACAACGCGCTCTAGAGAATAATATAAATGTAGCGCTAGAACGCAACATTTGCATTATACTGGGTTGCATGGCTGAGAAGCTCGCCGCACCCAACAGCATTGCCGTTCTAACCGATGAAACACTAGATTACTTGTTTGCATTTTTGGTAAGTATTTTCCAACATTTCTCAAACTATAATATTAATAATTTCATTCATTAGAACGTATCACGCAAAATCGTATTCCACATTTCTATAATTTATCGCATTTTCCAGAAAATACACAATTCGTTTAATAATTGTTCATCTTACCGCTTCTACTCGTTGTCCAAATAAAACCACCCACGTAATATCATTACGATATAGTGTTTTTAGCTATAATGGAAACGGGCTAATAATATTATTCATTTTGTTTTGATAATAGTTTGTGAGACTTTACCAGTAGCTTAATTTTACCCTAATACATAATTATTTTATGCTGGATGTACCTGCGACTATGTTCGCGTGAGACTAAAAATTATTTGATGATTTTTACTCGTTTTTGTAACTTTTTCGATACAGCCTTGCTCATATTGCTGGTAGCATGATATTAAATAGCCTAAAACCTTCCTCAAAGTTTGCTGTATTGTATACAAAAATATTTTTTGAAATCCGACTGGTAGTTCGTAAAGATGAGCGCGTTCAATCAAACAAACAAATTTTTTCGATTTATAATATTAATAATAGAGAGAAAATATATTTTGAAAATACTGATTTGAAACTAGTTGTAAACGTGAAATAAAATAGACGTTTCAAATAGCTGGGGTTAGTACAGGTTTCGTATTAAATATGATGCCACCTTGTAATCTGCTACCATGCCGGTTTAAATTTCATTTTATTTGAATCGTAAGTGAAATTGTATAAATAAATTCCATAATAGTTTCAGATAGAATGCGGCGTTACTTTAGAATATGCACTGGTTTGTTTGTAAATATAAATATTTTTATTTGCAAGGCCAATTACTTACATAGAACTAAATTTCTTTAGCCGTTAATATGAAGAACTAACGTACAATTAGAACTGAGATATATCGAATCCTCTCAGGAAAAACATCGAAGCACCAAAAATCTTAAAAATGTGTTTAAATTAATATCTAATGTCATAAAAATTATCTTTCCAAATTAGAAGCTGTATGTTTAATATCCACTATTTCTTCTTCTGATATTCCTATTTTAAGTATATGTATTTTATTTACATATATTATGTACATATTATATATTGTACGATTTCTAAAAGTAATACGATTATTAATGTTAGTTTTTCCATTAATGGCCCTTTACTGAGCCTCCGTTTAGAGTGCTAAACTAACTGTCAAAAAATATCTCCGCGCTGCGTGCCTCTTTAGGATAGATCTATGGTAGTCAACTGTAAGTATCGCACCGTCTTCTTCGAAGCATTAACCCCGTCTGTGCAGCACAAACAAACCTAGTAACAGTGTTACTGCCTCTGTATTTATTTGCATCGTATAACCGTGCTTGTTAAAGAGCTGCGACAGGAATTGAGACGATATGGTCAGAGCACCATAAGGTACTTGTCACGGCAGTGTGACAAAGTTCACTTAATATTCTGATCTTGGGTCCAGGCACCTGTGAGGCCATCAGGTTTCATCTGACGCCATGGTTAGGATCAGAGTATGGCACCTTGTCCTTCCGATGGCACGGGTGCTCACGAGATACGGTGGATTCGTTAGTTACCTTTATTGTATCGGCTCGGAGATGGCACCGAGATGTCATTGTAGTTGCATGTTCAACGAGGGTCATCTGTCCTGTGTGGAACGATGAATGCCGCGTATTGACTGCAGCCATAAGGCACCGATTTATCGTTCGAAACCGTCGTCAAGGCGATATTGAAGAGCGAGAACTGGCGTAATTCAATCGTCTCCATCAATGAGCATGTTATGTTCGCAAAGGAGACGGTGAAACTATTACGGAAGCTCAACGTGAAGTGCCCATCTCGTGCCCAACGACATAATCGTTGTTGTTATCGTAAAAATAATAATAATCGACATAGACTTGGAAATTGTCTCAAGTCTGCTGCAAGCAGTTATGCAGCACGTTCTTGGTGCATGAGCAGGCGGCCAAAGTCATACTTCACGGGTCTTCAGTAGAAGAGTAAGTTTTTGTCATCAGACTAATTAAAGGGTAAGGCAATATTGACTACACGAGTGGGTGAAGTCAGGACGTCAATTCCCTTCATGGATTAAATAACAGCAATGTGAAAGTAGTTTCTGAATAATCGCGAAACCGTATAACTGTGAGTTATGACCTGGGTGACCCACCGCGGGAATGTTATGACATTCTGCAACTCATAGTTGTTTATACAGAACAACGAAGTTTTAGCTTACTGAACTAAACAACAGACCGTAAATCTGTCGAAACTCTTGAAGTCTCGTGTCTCATTTACTTACTGTTTTATATATAAGTAGTCAATTTAATTTTTTAAATTTCTGTGCAATTTTTTAAATATTTTATTTCTCTATAAACCTTGTCTTTTTATTCCTTTTTAAGTTTATACACTATTTTTCGGTAACTAATATCATTTTTTTACATCGAGAAATCCATCTACTGATACCTCCCAAGCCAGAGCCACCCACCCAATAAAATGCTGGCCCTAGTCTTATTGGCCGCAACCCTGAAGCTTAGCATTGCTAGCGTCTGACCACGAGTCCTATGCAATTTCTGTGCTCATCCACATAAGCGGGCCTAAGACCAATTCCTATAAAAGACGACGCTTCGTCCAGCCCTGAACCACGACTATCCTCGTAGACGACCCTCTAATTTTCCAAAACTGTCCTAAACATTTATGCATTTACACATGTACAACCAACTCATTAAAGTAAATGTTGTTTTTTTACAATCCCGGAGATAGTACTCCAACCCTTTGTTTTTAACGTGGTAAAATGTATTTACGCCTACCAGCTCAGGGGGACTGGAAAACTTTTGTGAGACTCGGTCGGCGCTAGTCGCCGGGAATACACACTAAAACCCCAAGATGATCTGTCGTCTTCCTGGTGAGTCGCGGCTTTGTATTTGCAATTACCGTGCCGCCCCGCTCACTCCGGCTCTTGGGCGGCGAATGGCGCTGACATACAGGCCCTTTCTGCGGAAGTACTTCGACACCAACCTAATTTTACAGTGTTATAAAAAGAGAACGGTGCAAATTAAGTTTATTAATCTATATTAATATTATAAAGAGGAATTATTTGTATTTTTGTTTGTAACGAATAAACTCAATGAATACTGGATCGATTTCAAAATTTCTTTCACCATTAGAATGCTACTTTAGCCCTGAGTAACAGGCTATATAACATTTTTTTAATGAAAATAATTAAATCAATTTTTAATTCCACACTATCGCAGTCGCGGTTACAGCTAGTCAATATATATAAAGGAATATCGTAACAGCAGGACGTACATATACAATACATTTCATTTTTATTGTCTTACTGTATACTTGCAATAACCCTGTATAAACATTATTATGAGTGTTTTATATGTTTAGGAGGCACGCACTGAACCTAACGTAGTGCTATTCGCCCTCATTGCACTAGAGAAGTTTGCACATACAAAGGAGAACAAGTTAACTATTGAAAAGAGGTTAACTTCGCTAACCGTTAATCCTCTAGTGCAACTCGAGATGTTTGCCTCCAGCAACAATTACTACTGGCGGCAGATTGGCTTTTGTGCCAAGTGGAATCTAGACAATATATGTAAGAAGCAAAACAACTTTTATTGCATGCATGGTAAATTCCATTAAACTAGTTTATATTATTACATCGGTCTGAGATTTTGATAACGGAAAACTACGTGACGACACGATATCATGCTTGTTTTTTGTAATATTCGTTTTGCTAACTATCACCGTCAAAGGCAAAATTTGCTCGCAAAAACGTATCGCTGACACCTGCTGTTTCATACCCATTCCTCTATTCAATTAATTCATTAAATAAGTTTAATTTTGTTTATATCTGTTTCTATTATAAAAAAATTATCGTATTTTTCACACTTTTCCTTTTTTGGCGGAGGAGATGATACTCTGCTGTATTCGAGAAATTCAACTTGGAAGATAAATTTAAAGAACTTGATATCAAACATAGATATAAATAAGGAATGTTTATATATACCTTAATGCCTACCTGTTAATACCTACAATTTTCTTTTCTTTTTTGAATGTCATACGTATTCCTCGGTAGTATATTTAGATATATTTAAAAAAATGTGTACCACAAAAGAAATTAAAAAGTTGATAATGATTAGAATAAAGTTTTCATTTAATACGATTTCATTAAGATTACAAGCTGAAGCGTTTTCGTAGCAAGTTAAAAGAAAACTGTAGTGTTATATTTTTCCACAGTTATAGTTGCTGGGCGATCACTCTCATATCAAACTGTTGATATGTCCCGAATAAACGTTATATTGAACACAAAAGACGTAAGTGAATATTTGAAGATATCCCATGACGGCCTCGAAGCAAGATGCGATACATATTCATTTGAAAGCGTGCGATCTACATTCCAAGTGAGTGTACTTTTTATGTCCAATGTAAATATTACAGAGTTGTCATGTCTCATTTGATGCAACGGGTTCGGTACGAGCCAGAAGGTTGTCAGGTTCTGCTACAATCAAGTTTTTGCCCCGGTTCGAAAAAATCGTAGATCTGTTACTGCTTTTGGCCTACATATGGCACCAAGTAGTTTTTTGAGATAACAATAATAATCCAATCAATAATAATGTCAGGATGAGATACGAACTTCTTAACAAACTACAGATTCACCGTAAAGGTGCCAGGTACATCATGAAACCTAATCATTGTGGCAGAGAGAGGATAACACGAGAGTGTCTGAGACTTGCGACCCAGATGTAGGTTTAAGGAGCCCCTTTGTCGACGATCGTCAACGGCCTCACATTCACCACTCGTGCCTCACTCCACCAAGTATAAACCATTCCCGATAATGAGTTACAGCATAAATACCAAAACAGTGACGATAATAAAGAAATATTAAATCTTACGTCCCTACGGTAATATTCCAGCTACGTACGATGAATACGCTTCAAGCGCCAAGCTTGGACTGCATCCAAAGCCTCTTGCATCGCGCTTTATACTAATCGGCGTTATAAACTACCCTCCTATATTCTACCATAAAACACAGGGCTATCGCTTTATATAGTTTTGGTGGCGGGAAGTCAGAAACACCTAACTATATAATATTAATTTTTAGCAAAGTTAGAGTATAATTGCGTATTAAAAAAATAGAGCCTCAACGCGTACATTTTATGTTTGTGTAAATTTAAGAATCATCATATGGTAAGAATTTATATATATATATCTTTATATAACTTATAAATAATACAAAACAATGGTTACAAATATCACCCAATCGCGCACTCGTGCAAATATTGAAAAAGAAATGAATGTGGGTATCAAAGAACTATGTAAATAATGACTTTATTTATATAATAAACCATGACGTTTACCCCAAACCGTATATAGAGTATCATTTACGAAATCACGTGTCCTTGTCATGTATCAAGTTTCATCAAATCGGTAAAGCCGTTTTCGAGTTACAAAAGACGTATAAAGAAACAGACAAACATTTATTTTGAACACTGAAATTTCCATAAATCAATATTAAAACGAATATTTATCACAAAATTTACAAGCATATCATAACAGATGTACATAGATAATAATATGAAAACTTTTCAATCCTTTCATCATCTAATGACGGGATATTCGAGTATTACATAAGCACTAAAAGCACTAATAGGGAGCGGGGGGAAGGTCTTTGCTCAACTTATTTTTGTTGATATGGGCGACGGACTTATCTAGATGTTGCTTACGTCAGCAACACTTATTTATTTACTTTTTCTGGTTTTTCTGCAAATTTTTATAGATTATGATATGACAACTCTATTTATCTATGCTCGATAGCAAAAAGCATGGCACAGACTCACATATTTATTGTCATTGCCTACACGCTCTCTCAGGGGGTTTTGGTAAAACATACATATGTACTTGCATATACAAGTGCGTTCATAATTTTCGCGGATTGACAATTTTCTTTTTTTCTTATGTTGGTATACAGGCCCCTAATGTATGACATTATTTTTAGCTATATTCATTGTTTACTTTGTCTGTGGCAGCCGCTAAGGTTAGACGTGCTATTACGATCTCGGCAATTTTGTTTGTTAAAAGAAATGGCTCTAAGAATTTGTATCAAATTTTACTTACAACATGAAAAAAAATGTGTGAAATGTTAACAAAGCCTTATGGGAAGTCTGCTATTACAATCTGAGAAGTCATTGATGATGTGGTTATACCCGTCGAAAACCTTTTTAATTGGCAAACGCTTGTGCCCATGCGGTGGAATGAACTCTACCATCGGCAGCTCACTTCGTATTTGGGCACCTACAGAAAATATCTCTAATACACCGTAATAATCTGACATATCTGCAATCTGTAATACAAAAAACATACCGAACGAACGAAATTCTTTATAAATACATGCTTCAGTGGATAATGATCGAATTAAACTCTAATCAGGTGGACAACAGTTGTTGGTACTACGAATGCACTGTGGTAACGCCCGGGATAATGCAAATAGGATGGGCGACAAAGAGTAGCCGTTTTTTAAATCACGTAAGTGTGAAAGTTAATTTTTAGAACTAGTTTTAGAAAAATCAGCAGACCTCACGCTTTGTGTTGAACTGTATCTAAAAAGGTATACTATAAATCTAATTAATAATGTATATAACGTTTAATCAAAACAGTGTAAACAAAGAAATTAAGTACGTAAATTATGATTAAATATTTTTATATTTATTTGAGGTGAAACTTAAGAAGCTTGCTACGTTTTGGAAAATTTTACAAGATATTTAAAAAATCGTCTTCTTCTCCTATCACGGCTATAACTTGAATGTAGGAGTGAATGTATATGGCGTATACGGTTGCCAGGTATAAAAAAATCTATTTATAAAAATGTAGTAAATTTTGGACACAAAGTAGTACAACAGTACGTTTATTTTACAATTTAATATACCAATAGCAATCCATTATTCGTTAAATTAATAAATGCTTTGTATTTCTTTCTTCTCGCTATTTCACGCTCATGACAGAAAAAAATATTTATGTAAAAGCAGAAGTAATATAAAAAACGGCGACAATTGAATCGGCATTGAAAATATAGTACTTTTGAACTATGTTATCTTTCTATTTTATATAGTACAATTGGCTAAAGTATGATACTATATAGGTGATTTGTAATTGCTCGTATTACGTTCGGGAGGTGAATCTGGAACTATAGAGGAGTAATTTAACTACCATCATGTACGGGTCGAAAGTGCACCATTTCAGAATAAAACTGCATTACATATTTTTTGGTAAATTCTGGTTTTCAGTAATAAACCGCGAAAAATATTTTTACTGACTATTATTGGATCACTATTTGATCTCATCCGAAAGTGAACTGAATGACCAACTATTTCAAACCAATAAAACTCCCAACACAAAGGACAATATTAAGTTTTATGCAAAAATCCTGCAGAATTTGAATAGAAGAAATCAAAAAGTCCTTAAAAAGGTGTAATTATTGGAAAAATAAAGTATGGCACATTAAAATAATTGCAAATTATGTTTTATAAAAAATAGATAAGAATCGAACCTCGATTTCTAAAGGTGAAACATCGATTCACTGAATCAAGTCAGAGCTGTAAATCGATTTAATAAATCGTTTGTTTTTAACCCCAAAAATGGATTCTTCGATTAATCGATCTCAGATCGCCATCCCTAGGTAATATGTCAGGAAACATCTTCTGTTAATCAGTGTGTTTGCATGTATTCACAGGAAGGTTACGGTGTAGGCGATGACTTCTATTCGCTGTCATACGACGGCTGCCGCCAGTTGATCTGGTATAGAGCCAGACCCACCGTAGTCCTGCATGTTCCCAAGTGGAGGCCCGGCGACGTGCTCGGCTGTCTCATTGACTTAGACAAGCAGGAGGCTATATTTTCACTGAACGGGCTACGTTTGCCGCGCATCACCACCATATTTCAAATTGTCAAGTAATTTACTATTATTAATTACTAAAGGTGTTGTATTTAATAAGCGCGTGTTCTATGGAAATGCCAAATTATATTACTGCTAACGACCCGCGGTATTACCCACTGTTTCATTAAAATCGGTTGAGCCGTAACAAGTAGCCTATTTCTTAATTCACAGTGTTAGCTACCTCCATACCAAATTTAATCATAATTGGTCCAGCCGTTTGAGCGTGAAGAAGTATCAATAATACAAACACACTCACAAAGATTCGCCTTTATAATAAGTACATTAAGTAGGGAAGTAGGACTAATGCATCTGAGAGGCAAAGTATATTCTACCACAGATTAATAAGTAATTATATATTAAAAATCTTTAAACTACTGAGAAGACTGAAAATTCAAGAGTATGTATGTGCTTTTTGTGGAAGAAATAAAAGAGTCCAAATAATAAATCAGTCTGAAACACTAAAGACAATCCAAATGACTCACTGCAGAAGGAGAAAAATTAATTTATATATGTTTATTCATTTTATATACTTATAACGATGAAATTGACATGAATAAAGTAACCATTTACATAAATTAAATCCTCAGGTTGTATGATATAATAAAATAGAATGTGGTTATTAATTTCAGCCGCGGTTTCTTCGCCGCGGCCAGTTTCATGGCGTTTCAACAGTGTCGGTTCAATTTCGGTAACGAGCCCTTCCAGTTTCCACCCACAGATAGACATTTTAAAACGTTTCATTATTACGGATACTTAACCGAAGAACAGAAAAAGGTGAGTTACTTATTTAATAATATTTATAACCAATGAATATTACTATCCATAATAGTTCAAAGTTGACCCTTTTGTTACATTTTACGAGTAATAACTATAATAATAAAGCCCATTATTTCAAAACTCACTTTCGATATATATTAATATACAATGTTTGTTAGTAGGTTTTTGCTTAAATTTAAGAAAGGTTACTTATAATTAATGTTATATTATTTATGAGATTTAGACTCCTGTGTTTGGTTAAAGACATCATCCATCCTTTTCCATGACTCCCTGTCCTTGCCTGACTTTATCCAGTCGTTTCCTGCGACGTGTTTTATGTCATCAGCCCACCGTCTTAATTGTCGACCAACATTCCTTTTCCCATTGGTCCTTTCCATTAATGGTCAATGGTCTATTGATGGAAATGTTTCAATGGGCCATCTTCTGTCCGAGTATCGTCCGATGTGTCCGGACCATCTCCACTTAAGTAAGAATGTGTGCCTGAGAGAATCGGTGAGTTTAGTTTTGTGACGAATGTTTTCGCTCTTTCGTCTTTGGCAACAGTACAACTAACAGAGTTAGCATGTATCAAATATTGTCCTTTTCATGTGCAAGCTGTAGTTTCATTTTAGGATTTCTCTTAATGTCCAGAATTTCTTCCAAGTTGTGTTGATTCTTCTTATTACTTCTTCTTTGTTGCTTGACGTTTTGAATGAGATTTGCTACCCCACGTAGTTGTATTCGCCGACGTATGTATATCGTTATCTTTTATCACTATCGAGCGTTCGCGATTGTTGGTTAATATCTTAGTTTTATTTACAATCGTTTCTAGGCCGATTTTGGAGCTTTCGCAGTCCAATGATCTCATCATTTCCTCTAGGTCTCTGGGAGTTTCAACAATTATAACAATATCATCAGCGAACATCAGATGGTTTAAATAGTATCCGTGTATGTGCACTCCCCTGTTTCTCTAGTCTAGTTTTTGAAAAATATTTTCAAGTACTGCTGTAAACAGCTTTAGCGACAGAGGGTCTCCCTGTCTAAACTCCTCGTTCTATGTTCATTTTGTCACCTCTAGTTTCTAATTGAACTCTGCTCGTACTCTTTGGTACAGATATATTTCAAGACATAGATGTATTTATAGTTAATATTTGATTGTTGTAGTTGAACAGTGGCCGATGCTGAAGCCTGATCTCAATTCTGCTTGTTTCTTTGGTTGCTACTTATCAATGAGCTCGTATATTATGTTTAAAATTATGGATGAAAATAGTATGTATATACAGGCTTATGGATCTAAAATTCCCTGTATACAAGGAACTTACTTTCTTGAAGAGTAGAATTATGTTTTATGTACACCATTAGTACTTTTCTTTGTCAAGTATCATATTGAACAATTGCATAAAATGGCGCGTTAAAATAGGTACTGCTATTTTAAGGGCCTCATTGCATAATCTATATGGTCTGGGACTCTTTTCAGCCTTCAGCATTTTTTATATATTCATAAATATTCATAAACTTAATTGTCTAATACAGACTGTCATGTTCATGTAAGTTGTTTGCGGTTTCGTTTCTGTGTTGTTTAGTTTCCTGTATAGGTTTTTGTAGAATTTTGTTGCTTCGTTTATTAGATCTTTTCTACATTTTATTTCTAATGAATTATGATCGAGTTGAATCCATAACATGTGTGTAGTTAATTCGATGAAGGGTGTTTTGGTACTTTTAAAATTCTTGATGTTTCTTCAAATAATCTCGTGTCTGTGGCTGTTGTAGTCCTTACGGATTGTTTTATTAGTCTCCTTGTATATTATTTTAAGTTCTTCTTTCATATCTTTAGTTTTATTCTTTGAATGTAGTAGTTCCGTGCGCCTTTGATTGTGTGAAGTTGGATTGTCTTTGGAGAAAATATTGTGTTGAGGATGCGTACTGTTTTTATGTTTTAAGCTTTCTGTTAGCTTCTTTTCAGGATATTGTAGTATGTTTGGATATCAGTACACTCTGTTTATATATTTTCTATGTGTGTTCGTAGATTTTCGATGTTGTATTTGATTTCTGATTCTGTCTTGGGGATATTAGACGGTGTTGTGTAGGTCTTTCTGCTGTTTACTGGACGACTTTAAAAGTAATGTTGCTCTCACTAATATGTGATCGCAAAAGAATTTAAATTTGCTTACAATCTCGCTATTAATTATAAGTTTATGATTATAAAATCTGTTTCATTGTTAGTCTTTTGGTCGAGTGATAACCATGTCCATCTGCGGCTGTCTTTCTTTTTAAAGAATGAGTTCATTATGGACAGTTTGTGTTGGTAAGCATAACTTAAGAGATGTTGTCCTCTTACATTACACACTTCGTAACCATGTTTTCCCATTACTGGATAATAGTTTGCTTTTGGACCACCTATTTTTGCATTAAAATTTCCCATGACTATGACCTTTCCTTCCGTCTTGCAGTGCGCATATTCAATGTCTTTGTAAATTTTTCAATTTCTTCTTCTGTTGATGTCTCTGTCAATGAATATGCTTGGATTATTGATAAGGAGAAGCATTTAAAATTTACTTGTAAAAGTTACTCTTTCAGAGATTCCTATAAAGTTAGTGATGCTGTTTTTATATTTTGTCTTGATTATAAATCCTACTCCATGTAGTGTTTTAGTTTCGCTGATGTAACAAAAGATAAGGTCACTGTACCCTTCGATGTTACACCCCATTTTTCGGATTTCAGCGAGACCTAGAATATGCCAATTAATATTTTTAGAGCATTAGTTAATTCTAGGAATCGTTCTATTGATACAAGTGTTCTTACATTATAAGTGCACATTTTAAGGATATGTTTTATATCTTGATCTATTTCTGTATTTGGTGGCGGGTTGCAGATAATTTCCCACGAAGATAAGTCGGGTTGAAGAATGTTTTGTTCCTGTTATTTTTAAATTGTTGTTTATTTAAAGTTTTATTCCGGTGGCGGATGGCAATACCCTATGCATTCTGATCAGTTGGCAAGTTAGCAGAAGGCAGAGAGTTACTTTTATCCCTCATTACGTCGAAACATTTAGACGGTATGTTTTTGCTGACAATTGTTGTTTGCGAGGGTTCTCTTTTACATTGGGCGTGGTTGATGGTTCCCTTTTGCGTTTCTCACTTCCTGGTTTCCGCTGTTTGATGATTGCCTTTATTCCTTTCTTCTTACAGTTTTGGTTGCAATTTCTTTCTCGTGTCGAAGATGTCTTTATGACTAATAAGTTCATATAAATGTGTTTTCTGTTCCAAGTAGTTATCTATAAAGAGTCCACGTTGTTAATATGCTTGATGTATAAATGTATAATGTAGAAACACTTGGTTATATCAGATTGTCCCGCGGCGTATGTATCAGCAAGCTCTGAGCTGTCCCAGCGACACGGAGGACTCCTGCACTCTGTGCTACAATGGCCCCGGAACCTGTGTACTGGAACCATGCCAGCATAAGTAAGTTGTATTTTTTAAAACTATTTTACACACCATTATAGTAGAGAGCCCAATAAGGTATTCTGGTATTTATTCAGACTACTATAATAGTCCGAGAGCTGGTGAACATATTTCGATAGATCCTAGAGGCTTAGTGATTACTTTTGTAATTGTCCTCGGAACAACCCTAAACTTGAAACTGGAAACCTGCAGCTCTATAACGGTCAGTTTCTAATCTTCGAAAGTACTGCAAAGTCTCCATTGTGACGTATACGGTTGCTTCAAGGATGTCACGTGGGCAACTATTTAAGTTTACACTCGAAAATAATATAATAAAAGGCGTGCTGAAAAGTGTGTATGTCAATAATTTATCCATTCAATCGTGCCGTAAGGTCCCATTCATGTATGCACGCAGAATTTTATTAATTTTTCACTCTCACATACCTTTATCAACAAAAGTAACAAAATTCTTTACCTTGTTTGTCTACATAAACATTGGTATATATGTACAGATATTTTTTAAATTTAACACAAAACACGGCGCAACCTATATCGTTTATTTTAAGCTTTATCTTTTAGAGCAGCCATACACAATCTTTTTTCTATAGGGGCCCCAAATATATGTTAGCCATGATGTCTCGGGCCGCAAATAAAAATATGTAGGTAATGATTTCTTTAGATGAGATCCACAAAAGCCCGGCGGGCTGCAGGTTAAATATAGCGGCTTTAGAGAATAGAGAAGTAGGGTAACCGTAGCATAATCAATTAAATGTTGTAGAAAAACCGTGGCAAGTAAATAAATGTTCTAATGCCCGCCTGGGTAGCTACCACCCTCAAGTTGTAAACCTGCCACCAAATACCAATAGGTGTGTTCCGGCAGCTGCACTTGAAAGCCAGTTCCTCCACAGGTTTAGCGTGTCTACCAACTTGGGCCGTATCGTCACTTAAGATCAGGTGGGATTACGGCCATAACGCTAAACCTTAAGTATAATAAAAAAATAAAACAACGAGTAGTTGACTCAATCATTATCAACACCCCTTCCACACCGCCCCCCCACTGCCCCGCATCGTCTGATATTGACTCCGCACCCCTTTTTAGAGTATACGTAATACTAGAATTGCCCCTGTTTCATGGTAGGGGCGCAAACAATACAGGAACATACAGGAATCATGAAAAAAATATAATCTGCTGGTTTGAACGAGCCGATCTAATATAAATTGTCAGTAAGATTTAGTGCGGGCATCTGTTGTAAAATGTGTCGGACGCCGCGTCAAGGGACGTGAATTCGAATCCACCTACGATGAGCTTCAGCTATCGGTGAAGAAAACATCGTGATGGAGCCATAGCATGGTGGTAGGGCTTTTTATAATGCCCGCTTGCCGAGCTACCACCCTGTAGTTAAAAATCTACGTGTCTCTCTTGTGTGCACCATCTTATGTCACATCATCACTTAACATCAGGTGAGAATGTGGCCATAACGTTCAACCTGTTAAGTGTAAAAAAATAATGTTGATAAGTCATGATAAGATTACACTTTAAGCATATATGTCGACACAACAAACAAATATACTTTTTCGCTTTATTATATTACTACAGATAAGTATCTATTCTATCTTACTATGGCATTACCCCTATTGAACTATATTTCTGACAATTATTTGTCTAAACTATTATACCTATATACATCTACACATGCATACACATCACGTAAAATTCGCACAGAGTTAGTGTTCATACGACATTAAGTTTTGGTCTCATTACTGATGTAAAGTATTGTATGTGATATATATTATATACGATACAATATCAACGTTATATGTCTTTTGTAATTCATGCGACATTTTAGTTTAGTATGAAATAGAATTAATCAAATAACTAATTATAAAAACCACATCAAAATGTTCCATTAAGCTTAGCGTGTTCACCATCTTGTGACACAACGTCACTTTACATTATTAGATATTGTTGTCATAACGCTAAACCTATAAAGAGAGAAAATCCTGTAATCACATCGACTACAGCTATATATATCGAAGACTTCATTCTGTCCGCACTGATAGTGTAAACATAAGATGCGCGGGAGATACGTTCTCTTCGCATTCAACCCGGTGTAATGTTTCGTAAAAGTGTAAAATGTAGTTAATTCATTTTTATTTTAAAAGAACCTTAATATATATTTGCAGATTCGTCGAGACAGGCAAGTACTTATTGAAGTGAAACTTCTTTAGGCGCATGAGGGTAAAATTTTTACAGATGAAACGTCACGCCGGTATGCAACGGAAGTGTCGGAAAAGAGAGAGAGAGTGATCGAGACCGATTGAGAGAGAGTAAGACAGGGCGAACGTAGCATGAGCAACTAGCCGTGGAGTGAGAGTAGGGAGCAAGCGAGTGAGAAAGATTGAGAGAAAAAGTGAGACAGAGCGAACAAGATTTATAAATTAGTTCGCCAAAGAAGTTTCACTTCTGACATGTGTACTTTGTACGCACGCATGTTTTTTTTATTATATCACTTATTACTTACTTATTTATATTATAAAAAATATTCAACGCAAAAGGAAACGCAAATACCTATCTTTGTGGCATACAATACTTTACATGGAGAGGTTTAGATATTGCGCATGTAACATCGTACACGTGACAAAAGTGAAACTTATAAATGATTGTACAAAAATGAAACACGGAAACCTTAAACTGTGTGTTTAATATATGTACAATGTATAGCTCCCTTTCTACTTCTCTTCACGTTGTATCTTTCTCCTCTCTCGTGTAAGGAAATTTGCGAAAACGTGACGTCTTCTGAGAAGATACACGACGGAAATATAGATTGCAATAATATCAATTGAAGAAAGTTTACTTGTTTCAGGGGCTTCTGTAGTACGTGTATCACCTTACTGAAGAAGTGTCCGATGTGCCGCAGAGACGTACAGAGCAGTAGGCAAGAGAATAATACATTACCAATTAACAAAGATTCCAGCCTCGCCAACACCGATTCTATGAATAATTAATTATTAAGGGCAAAAATTAAAACATAATTTAATAATAAACGTAAGAATACATATATATATATATATATACAGTGGCGCAACTCTAGGGTGGCAGAGGTGCCAAAATGTTAGAAATGCCGCGATCTCAGAAATAACCCAACTTTATTACCAAAAATTAGTTTAAAATATAAATTTTATATACTTACTTACAATCAATTAAAGTTACATACAACTAAACGACATATAAAAATTTAAAGAAATTATTAAGATTTAAACGCATTCATAAGAAAAGGAACAATTTTGGAACGCATCCATTTAACTATTGTGTCTATTGACAGTTCTGTAGACCGATCTTTAAAACTTTGTTGATGTTATAGATACTTTTGCGAAACAGATTGCTCGTCCGTGGATTGAACTGTTCTGTTATTTACACAATATTACTAATACTATTGTGTAATAATTACACAACACACAATTACCACGGGCCTCAGATGGTATAATTACGTCACTGTATATATTATATATATATATTCTTTTCCATTCCCTGGCATTTATGTATAAATATAAAACTGGGTATTATGTAATTATTAGGTGAAAAAAGATATATCAAGTGTTGTTATTTTATTTTCAATTTTATCTTTATCTCATACCGAATTTCTCTATGTATAAGACTGTTTTTCTACTTAAAAATGCTCTTACTATGAATCTATCTTTATAATATATATTTTTATATGTGTAATATCTTCTTTCACTATGTATATTATTAACTTGTTGAAATAAGTAGTATTTATTTTAGTGCCCTTATTGCAGTTGCTGTGAAATAGTCTTGTTATATGAAAAGCCCAGGCTTTCTGTCTGCTCCGTGTATTTAACTCTAGCATATGTATATGCAACAAGAGAACATATAAACCCATACATAATAGAATATACCAGCACAACTATAAGACCTTGTAATTTAATATATATTTTAATTATTTTATACATTATAGATAAAGTTATGCATGACCTAAAATGTCACTTTTGATACACGCACGTTAAATTTTTTCATATTTTTTTAATAATTTCAAATATACAAAAAAACGCACAAGTTTTAGCCGATTCTGACCGTTTTTAACTTTGTTTTGTAATTAGACGAATTATTTACAAATTCGTATTCCGTAACGATGACAGTATAATAATTATTGATTAATTTTTAATATTCCAAATTTATATAAAGGGTTTGACAATAAACTGGAATTTAATTCTGACGGCTTAATATTACTGTTTTTTACTATGTATATTATGTGAGTTGTTAAATTCAGTCTAAACTATATAATGAACTTTAAATGAAATAGTAGAATAATGCAAGACATACTGCTAAGTTTAGGAAATAAGGACTACGGAATGCATTTTCAAACGCATTTTTGTTAATAAATATTCGAATGTATTCCTGCGCGTACTAATACTAATAATAATCTTTATGTTCAATAATGTTCTGTGATTTCAGTGAGTTTCTCAGTTTTGCATTGTCCCCCCTCCGTGTTCATTCCTATTCGCTTGTGTTCCCTGAGGGTTAGCAATGCCGAAATACTTAAAGATATTTTCCTTTCGTTTTTACTATTATTACGTAATATAGTTTTGGTTTAATATTCATTCTATTGTTCGATAAATAGCTATATCTATTTAATCTCGAAACTGTGCCATAAATTTATAAATTCGATGATCTATGATGTTTTAAAATGAAATCGGGATTTCTGTTCACGACCTATACAATATTGCTAAAAAATAATCTGCGGAATGAAACGGGCCGATGATATTCTTTTATTATGACACTGGCTACATTTTTTTTGTCATCAGTGAAACAAATACAGTCTGACTGGAAATTAAGTATTATTATGTTCAATTTATTATAATAATTAAGAGTTATATTTATATTACTAACCGTTATTATAATAGTTAAGACTTATATATATTTCTAGAAAGATAGTACAGTAAAAGTCTGTTTGTATGAGGTCGCAATATTTTTTTTGAAAAATATCTTTTAAGAAGACCATGAAGTTTACGTTTGATTATTTTATTTTTGTTATGAATTTAGAAATTATTTTTTTAGTAAATATTATAAAATCAAATTTATAAATTCTTTAACAATATTATTTGAAATTTTACTTAGTATCAATGTGTACCACCTAAAATGTAAATAATGAGTAATTGTTGATATCGCATTTATAATTCTGAAATGTCCACAATTTAAGACACATGTCCAGGGGTTAGAATCCCTCCAATGATCTCATTATATGTTTAAAATAACCCCAGAATCCATGCCAAATGTTTATTAGGTAGATGATAAGAAACGAGGTTTAAGTCTTTAAATATTAATCAATTGATTGCATATATATTGAGCTTCGAGTGATTTTCAAGGGGAAAGTTTACAGGGAATGATATGAGTCGTGTTAGTTTGACATAATTGTAATATGAATAAAGAGGCATGTTAATAAATGTAATTAGTTTAGATAATAATATAATAATGGGCAAGAGAAAAATAGTTTAAAATATTTTAAAAGTATCATCGTTGATATTCTTTGCGATGAGTATTGTAAAACTTATTCGATTTCTCTTTGCCAATAAACACTGTATATTTTGTCTTCATTCATATTGAAATATAATAATAAAGTATCCTGAACGTTACTTTTTTTTCTTTCTGCTGTGCATGCGATCATCTCACTGTGAACTAAATTTGTAACTACTACTAACATAATACATAACGTCTGTTATAAAACCATGTTTTCTTATACCTCAGAAGGGTATGTCTGAAATTAATTAACCGATTCTAACAATTCTTATACTGATAAAAGATTATCACTGATAGTTAGATTTGGTCTATTTTTATTCCTGCGATTTATTTATATTATGTGTAATAGGTTACCACGTAACTACCTGTAACGATTTAGATGAAATTTTACAGAATTTACAGGTTTAGCGTGTCTACCAACTTGGGCCGTATCGTCACTTAAGATCAAATGAGATTATAGCCATAACGTTAACCTTAACTATAAAAAAAAATGATGGGCAAGATTCGGTCGCCCTATTATTTATGATTAATGCAACATTATACTATTTATTAACAATATTGTATATCTACTCACAATAACCGTTTATGACTTACAAATTACTTTGATTTGGCTTTAAACGAAGTCATTACGTATCGTACACACATTTGTACTATCTCTGTCTCTCTTTGAAAGACTTACATTCAAATCGTTTCCTAATCAAGAGCAGCAATAAAGGCACCCTTTTTGTAGTAAGGTTAAATCAATACTATTAATATTATGAATCGGAAAAGTTTGTTTGTTTGAACGCGCTAATCTTAGAAACTACCAGTCGACTTTAAAATAAATGTATATCGATATATGTAATAATAATCGAGGAAGGCTTTAGGCTAATTAACATCACGCTACCATCAATAGGAGCCAAGCTGTATCGAAAAAAGGTAAAGAAACGGGCAAAAATTTATAATATTTTTTAGTTCTACGCGAACGAGGTCGCGGGCACCTCTAGTGATAAAATGAGATTGTATATGTAGTATGAGAATGTATATGTAGTATGAGAATGTATAAGTAGTGTTATTAAAATTGCTAGAAAAAGGTTTGTATGTGGATGCTGTTGGTATACGCCGCTACATCGCCTCGCCTGCGACCGGCGTCCGCCCGCGATTCTCCTCGTACGGTTTGTATTAAAAATCGTCACCTCTCAGCTAAATTTTAAGCATTTAAATTGATGAACCATGATATTTTGTATAGTTAAAAAATTAATAAATATTTAATTTCTCGAACTACTTACATATGAACTATCCGTTAGTGTAGATACATCTGTACTCAGTTCGTTTTTTTCACTTGTATATCATTTAAATGATCTATTTAGCCTAATATTAAAAATAGAAAATATTATTTCTGTTTATAATACTGGAAATTATAGAAAAATTATTATATCGTTTAAACACCCTCGTTATAAGCGAATGCCTTTGCTTTACTAGTAATTGTATTATTTATCATACAAGATATATAATTCAATATTGCGACTGCAGCTTGCAACACGTAAAATTTTTAAGCTGTCGTATTTATTTATACCTCATATACCATTATACTTATATACTGTTATATAAGCAGTATTGAATAAGATATTATATAATGTTAATGAGTGAAACGTAATTTTCCATGAGTTCCAGCTGAGTTGGCTAGCACATGCTGAATTGGACAGCACATGCCGAGTTGAAAACCTTTTCAGAATGTCGAGACGCGCAGCTTGAATTTCTACATATTTTTTATACATTTATTTGTGTTTTGAGATATTATTTTACTATAAGCATAGTTTATACTTAATTTGAAAGTACTATTTCGCTGTAGCTCGTTGACTATAGTTTCTAATTATTTTTCTTTCTTAAATTTAGTCTGAATGACTGAAGGTATATAATCTACAGACAAAATGGCAGCTTGCATAGAAATGCCAGCATTTTAGCTGATGACTAATTATTATAATTAAGTGGGTATTTTAAAAATTGACTTTAGAAACTGTATTTCTAAAATTGTATATAACATGCACTTTTACTTACTTAGTACATTACTTTTAGTACTTACTTAAATAACTTAATTTAGTAGTTATTTTAACATACTATAAGCTGTTCGTTTTTCGTACTATTACAGTTATAACGTGATTTTTTTTATTAGTAACTAATTTTCTAGTATGTAAGAATAATGAAAATTCGGCCTGTGTACCATTATGAAGTTAGAGATCATGTTTTAAGATAAGCGTTAGTTATTAGATGTACAAGTAAAATCATTGAATACTCTTGACTAATTTCAATTCGAATAAGTTATATTTAAAATTAGTTTTTTTTTTTTAATAAATGACTTGCTTAGGTTTTATAACTAACATTGTAAATGTTTTATTAGATACAACACTTGCTTCGACAGTACATATACTACTATACTACTAATATCAATAGAAAGTCATACAATGTTAATCATGAATCATAAGTTTCTTAGATTTATTTAAAAATGTTACTAAAACTATGTCGTATAAAGTTATGGTTAACTTAATTTTTCCTTCAAATTATTCGATGCACATGTATTTTACTATCTCGCTAACATGTTAGATGTGTTTATTATGTGTGTGCATTACATGTCTTTTGTGTTTTTCTCGAAATATATGCTAGAGGTTAAGACATTACTAACAATAAATTAAACAATGGCCATACAATAGTAACAAAATTTATTGATAATCAGCAAATTTATTATTTGAACATTATTAACTTTTATGATTCATATAATTTATTTTAAATTTTTCTTCTAGAAGATATTGATCCTTCGGCAATCTGAAAATTAGGAAACACAAGTTAAAAGAGTTTATTCCTGTTGTTGAGATTTATAATAAAACATAATTAAATGTATATATAGCATAAAACACAACATCGAACAACAGTTTACTGAAAGCCAATCACGATGATTAAAAAATAAATATCAGTAATTATAATAAAAATGTCTACAACAACAACAACAACGACAATATTAACATTGAGCAAGTAAGCGAACGAAAATAGGTACACATAGAAAGAGTAGAGGTATACAGGAAAGAGAAAATAAAACGATCGTCTTCTATGTCTTCAGGACGAAACATGAGCAACAGAGAAGTCAACAAAGCTGGCTGTGATATGTTTATGAGTACCCATGTCACAACCACTCTGTCGGCTTCTGATGTCATCTTTAAACTCTTCAGAAGGGTAGGCAACTAACTACGTAGACGTTTACGAATGCTCACCGCTCATCAAAGCTGGCTGTGATATGGCTACGTGAAACGCACATTACAACCACTTTGTGAGCGACAAAACATTCCAGAAGCGCTTAGTACGGGGTATTTTAGCTTCTAGAACTGTCGGAACGTCGGTCAGCCCAACTCGTCAAAAATGGCTGTGATATGAATTTTCTACATGACACAACCATTTTTACGAATGGGCCATGGACCCGAATGTAACGATTATATTATAATTAACACGTAGTAATCGGTCTCTTTAAACTGACCACATCAAAGTGGCTGTGATATGAAAACAATAATACATTTCACTGCCGCTTTGACAGGCCAGGCTTGAGTACCAAACATGTAGAAAGTCCAGTCACTGCGGCGCCGGTCGCTGTTACAAATGAAGTCGTGCTCATCAAAGCTGGCTGTGATAGCTTCACTGTTATCTATGACACGCCAACTTTGATGGCAAGACGACATTCTTTCCGTTAATGTAACTCCCAATCTGAAAATATACAGTAAACATGCATACAAATACACATAATTAAATTAAAAGTTTTAAAATACAAATTAAAATCATTTTAAAATAGATTTTAACAATTTATCTTAATATTAATTGCATTTTATGTAAAATAAAGTATAATATTGTTTTTTTAATCGTTCTATCAACAACAGGTTCTATGGTTATAAGCTGGTGAAGCGTTTATCACAATAGAGAACCAGAAGAGTATCTTCGCG
Organism: Actias luna; assembly: GCA_039707435.1. Taxonomy (NCBI): domain Eukaryota; kingdom Metazoa; phylum Arthropoda; class Insecta; order Lepidoptera; family Saturniidae; genus Actias; species Actias luna. The sequence continues at coordinate 15,572,544 of JAZHAC010000001.1, read as the reverse complement.
CGCTCTGTGAAATTTACATTTAAAATATATATGTTTATTCGGTACAAATGTGCAGAGATGACCTGTATCCATAATTCTAACTACCGTTGGTAAGATTTATATACAACGTGAACTAGTATAACTAAATAATCATCATATCAATGTAATAATAATTATTAAATTTATATCAAGTAAAAGTGCCGGTAACAATCCGGAATCTGTCTATATAAAGTGTACTCAATTTTGTTCGACAAATGCCAGCCCTATGATATCCGTAGATGTTTATATAATGATGATAAAACTAGTATACACAAAAGAACATCTATACTAATTTAAAATCTTTAGACATATTTATTTCCATATGTAAAACACACTAAAATATACAAACTACATGTCAAGAAAAATGATCGTAATATATCATAGCTATGTTTACTATAATCCATTACATCATTTTGGACTACATAACTATTACAATAAATATATTATCAAATATTTATCTTTAAAATATACCCCGAAGCAAACATTTTTCAAAACGTACATCTCATTAAAAAACATCTAAAGAATATTTAAAACACTTTCATTTAATATAACAGAACACATAAACATTAAGCCGCGTCTTATCACTTAATACCTAAATAGTATATGGATACTAAACATTGACAATGTATTAAAGAAAATAAAAGAATATATCACCTTTTCAAATACGTTATTTCTTTTATTTTATTTATCTAAACAATGCTTGTACAGATACATAGACTCTTATAAGTAGATAAAAAATATTTACATTAAATTTATAAAAATAACCGTAATTTTTCAATCTAATTCAGAGCTTTACTTATTTTAAAATAGTATTTTAATTATTATAGGACATAAGATGTTCTCTCAACCACATCCTAGAATTTTATTTTAAAAAGCAGGTTTTATATTTCTATTTCCCTTAACTGGATATCAGATTCCAACAATAAAAAGTGAACATGGTACGGATTCGTATAATTTAAAACTTCTATTTATTCCGTAAATACCAATCAGATACATTAAAACAAAAGTTTCTTTCAAAAGTTTCAAAAGTTGATATGAATTTCTAAATGTTAAATAGAAACTCCTTAAAATGTTATCGTTTAGATATATATAAATAAGTCTACAAAACAGAGTCAAATATTTTAAAAATAACCTTTGAGTTATGCACGCAATTGCAGTCATTTTATAACAAAAAAAACACCTTAAGCTTATGTTCCCTTCATATTGTAATAACATAATAGTTCACAACGACATATTATAACTCTTTCAATAACTGACATATCAAATATTACGATTAATTTTACATTAAATGTGGGTGATGTATCTACTCAATTATCGTTCTTATTGTAAGATATCTTGTCATAATATATTTATTAGTTTTGGATAGAAATTACATTTAAAATAGCTATCTCGACTTTATATCCGGTTTATGGTATTCTCTTCAACTATTTAATCTGCATTAAATATTTTTAAACATTAAAACTGCCTAATCGCTCTAAGTGATAAAAATAACAAACTATTTATACCGCTTTCAATGGTTCGACGAAATTATTTTACTAGATTTATAAATGACTAACTTTTGCGCGCGATTTCGCTCACACTTATTTAGATTTTGCCAATAAAAAGTTTTTAAACGCACCTTTTTCTAGTTTAAAATTCTCCTATGTTCTTTAATGTGTGGAAAATTTGACGATGATCAGTTGAGTATTTAAAGCAAGAAACAGTCACAAACAAATATATATCCCCGAATTTATAATATTAGCAAGGATGACTGTGTACATTACCATAAATTAAAACAGAAGAGATTTTTACGGCGGCGATTTTTAAGAATTACCGCTGTAATTTTTAGAATGTGTAATGGTTGGCTTTGAAGCAATTAATTTCTTAAGATTGATACAAATTAAATTATGATTATTATATTTTTTCCAATTTCATATTTACATTTATTAATTTATGTCGTAAAGAAAACCCGTCTGCTTTTGTTAGTTTTAATTTTGGCAATTGTCTTAAAATTTTATAGAATATTTTTAAGGTTTTGCACAAAAACACATGCGTTAATAATATGTTATAATACTCATCGACAATTGGCATAGTAATATTAAAAGTAATATAAGCCTTCGGGTTTTGTTTATAAAATAAATTAATAAATCTAAATATAAAATGGTAAAATATAAATAATAATAATATTAATAATAATAATAATAATATTAATAATAATAATAATAATATTAATAATAATAATAATAATATAATTAATACTTAATCTTAAAAAAAGGAATTGGTTTAAAGCCAATCATTATAATTGGAGGTACGTAAATGCAGCAAGAGGACACAGTATGACATTGATATTTCATTTCATTTATTCATTGATTACAGTATTTCTTATCTACCACCGCCAATAAAATCATTCTCAAGTCCAGAACTCAGATTGCGCACCGTTTAAATAAACACAAATCAATATTGTCAAATTTATAAAAATAATATTAGTAAAGTTAGTTATAAATCATAATCATCTTCATTTGCTTCTTATGTATAAAAAACTATGCATGTAAGTACCCTATGCACCCCCATAACGGCTTTACTGATTTTGGCGAAATTCGGCCTATCGTCAGATGCGTGTGGGTCCGTGAAATTTCGTAACGACTGGATCAACAGTTTCTTTTATGGTTTTGGCACTTGGCTACAGATATTATCTGGAGGCGTCCATTAATTACGTAAGACGTTCAGGGGGGAGGGATTGAGCAGAATCTCGCATAGGCGTATATCACATGATTTTTTTTCCGCTACAAACAGTCCAAAGTTGCGAGTAAACTGGATTACACAGAGAAAAAAACTTTTACTTTGATAAAAATGTGCATTGTAAGGACAAGAAATTGACATTAATGTTGTGAAAGTTTTCAATAATTTTATTTCTTAGCTGAAGAGATCAAATGTTTTCTCACAATAAATTTCTATTATAAAAAAGAAAAATTAGCCTTATTATGTTTGTCATCCCTATAAAACACAAAGTATGCAGCGATTTGTTGACACCATAAGAACTAACTTGATTTGAAAAAAAAAATCTTATCAGCTAAGTTAATGACCGATTTTTATATATATGTTTTTATAGATAAGCGTTACGGCCATAATCTAACCTCATGTTAAGTGACGATGTGTCTCAAGATAGTGGACACGTTAAGCCTACTGGCTCACCAAGTGCAACTGCCCGAATGCAGCTATAGGTATTGGGCGGCAGATTTTCAGCTTGAGGGTGGTAGCTATCCAGGCGAGCATCAGAAAAAGTCCTACCACCATGCTATGGTTTCATCGTGATGTTTTCCTTCACCGAAAGCTAAAGTTGATTGTCCGTACATACTACCAACTGAGCTATAATCGCTTCAAATATTTTATAAATGATAGACAATCATAATAGTATTATCGGGAACATCACACACCTCCCTCGCTCCTGCGCTCCTGCGATCAGCGAAAGAAATAGTTGAATACAACTATCACAATAATTAAAATTTTATATTACGACTACAATAAGTTTTACCTACATCATACATATCCTATCATTTGCTCAATTACATATTCTTACAATCTATCAATTTGCATCAAGATCGGTAAAAAAGTTCAAGAGTTATAAAAGGACATACAAAAAAACGCAAAATATGTTTTATATCTTAAGGAAAATCTTACATAAATTTTGCCGTTCCATAGCTTCCGCCGGGCAGCAAAAGCATGGGTTATGTTAGATTCTTCGTCTTGTATACTAGACTCTTCCGATTCTAGTTCCAGATAATTATCCTAGTTAAATCGTGTCACTAAGGCGGCAAGTTTGCAGTGCAATCGATAGGTTTAGTCAGTGTAATCACTCAAAATACATGTATATATGTACGTTAAAACACGCTACCTGAATGCAACTATTCGCGTGAACAGACCCAGAGTGACTGAAACCAGAATGTGAACTAACAATATGGCAATATACTACATTTGTAAGTATATACTATATATATATATATATATATAAAATATAATATACTCACAAACTGGCGCGACATAGCCAACAAGACGCGAAAGCGATTAAAACAAATTGAACTTACTACAACAAGAAAATTATATCAGTTACCTACATTTTCATTCTCACTTTCTCCGACAAATCGAATCAAATCGTTTGTTTCTAAAAAATAAGATATATCACTATTTTGAAATCAAAAATCTGCTACCGTTTTAGAAACAACATGGCGTTCTGAAAAAGAGGAAACAGCGAAAGAAACTCTTCAGCAATCGCTCTTTTTATAATATATCATATACAATGGTCCGAACAGAAAAATATTTACAATAATTTAATTCCCCGCATTTTTATCTGCTAAATAATCTGCAATTGTATCATATGTTTTATAATAATCAAGTTTGTATAAGAAATATGACTAACAAGAACATACAATATTCCTAATATTAACTATAGAAAAATGATTAATTAACTTCGTTATTTCAATTAAAAATTTCCTATATAGTGCAATCGAACTGTATTCTTGCATTGTAATAAATCAAATATCACTGTAGCTAGACTTAAAAAAAAAACGGGCTTTTGTATACGGGAACGAAAGTCAAAATATTAATAAATACAAAGTGCACATGGATTTGAAATTTAGAGTCACAAATTTTAATATATAACATGCACTGTTTGTGTATTGGAGTTCTGTTTGTCCGCGCATCTTTTATTCAATTTATTTAATTGAAATTTTATACAGTTAACTTAAAAGTAATTTTAAAGCACGCCAGTCATTTCAACAAAGAACTTCACTTTATAAAGTCTAGTGATAGTCCCAAGATTTTGAGATAAAAGATAGAACCTGAGAAAAAAAATTGCTGCATATTATTACGTTTTTCTGTAATTATTAACGGTAATGAAAATTACAACGAACGAAAATAAAATAGTTTAGATAGAATATGATGTTCCTGTGGAACATGAAAAGCTTATTATCTACTGCTCTAACTGTTAAAGGTTTTCGGTCAAAGTATATTAATCAAAATGCATATGAAACACCTTTACACTAATAATCTTTAAGCTGAATGCACATCTTAAAATGGAGAATAAAATATATCGTCAATATTATGGTACTTACGGACATATGTTTAACTAGTAAGTAATACGCAAGAACTGATCACTTTGCCTGTCACAAAAATATATATCAATGTACAACTGGAAGCTCTATAACGGTGGTAATATTAACATGAACCAAATAATAACTTTAATTAGATAAAATATTTAAAATTGTTTATGTTTCCCATGAATGAATATTACACTAAAATAATCTTATTTCCACGGAATGAAAACTAATTATTAACACATTAAAACTCTTCATTCAGTAGAAAAATTTAACTATCACAACAGATAATAATTATTATAATGGTACTAGCTGACCTGACAGACCTTTTCCTGTCTTTTCGAGTAGTCAATTACATTGACTACAGCGCCATCTATAGCGTTATGGTCACTTATCGAAATAAAAAGTATCCTATCTCTCAAGTCGGATCAAACTGCACAGTGTGCAAAAATGTAATTAAAATCGGTTCAGTAGTTTAGGAATTTATGGCGGACAAACAACGTGACACGAAATTTTTATATATAAAGATGGTATATTACTTCGATATAACGTGCAAGCCCCCTTTTGACCAATCTGAGACAGGATTACGTAGTTTAGCCTTAGGTGACAGCGTTCATGTTATTTAACCCAACAACTATCCACCTAGATACGGATACTTCCTGGATTATTAAATAATCAACATTTTGTTGTAAATGTGTGATTTCTGTTATGGTTGGTGAATAAATAAATATTATTATTATTAATGCATAATGTACTCATAAAACCTTCTATCAACTACTTTTTAATATCGCTTTATTATCGATGGCGATATGATAATCTATTTACAATTCGTCAGTATGTTAATTATATAAAAGTTTGTAGGTAATTGATTGTATGTATTAAAAGTATATGGTAACTGCCTAAGTAAGCAATTGCACCAATGTCAAGTGTAAAGGACTATAATAACAATTAGCGAACACAAAGTAACCACCAAACTAGGAACTATTATTTGTTGACAAGACAAATAATAATTGTTCTTGACTATACTGAACACCGAATTCAAATTTAATATATCTATTATCCCTTTTTGAATTATTGTATTCTTGATTCTCGATTCATTCTTAGACAAAAGTTGGCATTTTTTTCACAGTTTTTCGTGATCATTTATAAGTAATCGTCTATGTATTTGACTATCTGTACCCACGACTTCGTCCGCGTCTAAATATTTAAAATAAGTTTTGCCCGTTTTTGTAACTTTTTACAATACAGCTTACAAATACAAAATAAATATCTTGGAATTGTACTGGTAGATCCCAAGATTAGCGCGTTCAAACAAACTTGTGCGCTTTATAATATTAATATAGACATTATGTAAGCTGGTTATTTGAAGTAACAAACAAAATCAAAGTAAATGCTTGATTAATTTACTGTAAACAGTCTGTCAAGTTTTATTTTCCAGCTTGTTGGACACAGGCATTTCCATTTATCGACCGACACAGATTACTTATTTTAGTGACGTAATACTTCATGGGTGATAAGGCCGGGCAAGCTCTACGCTGTGGTAAGTTTACCTTATAACTTATTACGTCATTACTTTAAATTAGATGAATATTAACAGTTGGTGAGATTATATAGTGATATATAATACACATAGCATGTAGAGTCTCGTGAGATGCGTAAGCACACGGATAACATTATCTTTAATTTTTAAAATAATGCATAAATGTGAAAAAGTGTTGTCAACAATGATAACATTTTAATACGAGTTTGTAGGGTTTGTACTCCTATTGTTAGGAAACCTTACATTATCTATTAATGTCGAATATTAGATCATCTCAGAACGTATTTCATTGTACACCACACCTTCATTATATACATCATAAATGCATCTGATGCATGTATGTATACATATATTGGTGATATTTAGCAATAAAATTGTAAGAGATGAGAATGTATTAGGCAAATAAATCATTGTGTGTATGGAGTTATATATCTCATATTACCTGGTATTTACTTTAATTATTTTTCAATAAATTAAATATGAAAAACATATATTTTAAAATAGTGCACATAGTCTAAGGCTTTATATAAAATAATTTATATATTCCATTTCAAAGATTAATCATTATTAATCTTAAGAGAATCAAAAGTAAACTTAATTGATTCTTATAATGCCATAACTCATATACAGGCATTACCGTTTTTATTTTTATTTTGTCGGGTTTTTATACATAATATTATTATGTTAATGCGAGCCATAATAACTTAAATGGGAATTTAAATTGCTTTTTTTGGCAAGCATTTTTATAATAATATTTGTAATAATTGAATACACCAAAAAAAAAACATATATAAAATTTAAAGCTTTTTACATTTATCTCTAATTTGTATGTATGTTAAAGTTTATTGTTATAGTTAGTGTACTACTGACTCTAAAGACATTATGAGTATAGTTCAAAGATTGCAGTGTAAATAAACAATGATAATAAACACAAGAGAACGAATTGTAAAGAAAAATTGACAATATATCGCTCATAAATTACAAATAATCACTGACGGTCCTTGTAATCAGTCTATTACAATGTTAAAATATATGTATTTCGTATTTATATACAAGTTGTTTTGAAAGTCTTAATTCAGTATATATATGTTATATACACTAATCGCACAAGATAAACTTATTTATGATAAGCTCCTACATTATTAAAACTAATGCTGTTCTATGTATCATATCCAGAACCCGGAGATAAAACGAATATACAATACACGTCCAAAAATCTGTTTCAAAACCATTGACATTTGATAGCTCAGTTTGTAGTGTGTACGGACGTCGCTTCAAGGAACGCGAGTTCGAATCTACCTACAATAAACTTGAGAGATTTCGATGAAAGAAAACATCGTGATAAAAACATACCACGGTGGTAGGGCTTTTTATAATACCCGCCTGCCTAGCAAACACTCTCCACGTTGAAAATCTGCCGCTAAATACCTATAAGTGTGTTTCCGCAGTTGCATTTGAGAGCTACTCCCTCCACTAGGCTTAGCGTGTTCACCATCTTGAGCCACATCGTCACTTAACATCAGGTGAGATTGTTGGCATTACGCTAAACCTATATCCTAAAAAAAATATTGACGTAGACTTTGATTGAGAAAAACAATGTAACCTAACTCGTAGATCTGAACCTGTGAAGGTTAGCTACTAACACTTGTTTGCAATAATCTACCTAAAGGGTGTGGTTTACTATAGGCGCGGACACATAAAGCATTTATTTAGCTTAATCCACAATTTAATCGTTTATTAACTGGCCTCAAGTTATAGTATATTCAATAAATTTAATGATATATTTCCTCTTCGCATTTCAATATGTATAACTAAAAAAAAACAAGCTATCCCAAATCTATTACGACGATATATACGACGAGAGTATCCTGTTTTATTGAACAATTTTATGGACAAAATTCGGGTTCACATCCAATCACCTGAATAATAGATATAATATTATTGCCTTTCTTAGAAGTTCCAAGTTTAGTCAAAACGGTTAAGTAGAAATATTTTAGTTAAAAAAAATTAATGTCTCCTGTTATATATTTTAAAATATTATATTTCTTTTATTATTACAAATTAATGTAAAACCTAGAGACAGACGTAATGCAAGAATACATCAATCTTGTTATTGTAAAATTATTGGTAAGAGATGCTTGGAACACGCCTCCAGAAGGAACCAAAATGAATAGGCTAGCACAATCGCTATACTGTATAGCAATGTTACAATGCTTAGATATTTGTCAACACTGTATACAAAAATAATTTAAATCCTATAAATAAAATATATAACGGAGTATGTCCGAAAAATAATAACTCAATAGTGTCTTCCGTTATGTATTTTTATTTTATTAAAAAACATGACCGACTTAAACAAAAATACTCAAAATGTACTAAAAAAGTTAAAATGTGTGCCTTCACAGTCCGCGACAGTCCAGAAAGTCCTTGGCAAAGTTAGGTACTTCTTAGTAACTCGTAAAATTATTATAAACCTTTTGAAGTTTTCTGCTGAATCTTCGCAATTAAAGGTCTAATGGCTAATTAAATTAAATTATAAAAATATTCCTTTTCTAATAAAAAAATTAAGCAAGTCGGTAAATAAATTGCGGAGTTCGGAAATAACAAATCTAGAAAAAAATACAACGAAATAGAGAACCTGCTCATTATAGAACTAAAGTACGTAAAACACGTTATGACTTCTATAGGTGCATGTATTAATTATACTGTAATATTAGTTTTTACTGTCACCATTCCCAAAAGGAAAATAATTTAAATAAATTTACATGTACCTACCAAAAAAATGTAATAATTAAGTTTGGTTTATTTGTAAATTTCACTAGATATAAATTTTGGAAAAACATATTCGTAACGAAAGTGTTGAAAATTACAATTAATATTAAAAAGGATTGTAGAAGATATTTCTACGTACCCTAAATTTTAAAATCACAAAAAAAAAACAGTAACAAGAATCACGTAACCGGTGCAGTGTTCTTAAGTAATTATAAAATGTTGATTAGACACTAACCACTGACTTGGTATTGTTTTAACTCCACACTGTAATTACTAGTATTATCGGACATTATATAATGACGCACACGACATCGACCGCACCGAGCAAATATTACCGGCGTACTGCCCTCTGCGCGATGCCCGATCCCTTGCGACCTCTGTAATCCCCGATGTCGCAGCCTATCCAAGTGCACTCATACGTAAGCATCGAAAAATAGAGATGTCTATAATTTTTTTTTTATAATAACTTTATTTTATTGATTCTTAGTACAGATTAAAAATTGATTACTAAAATTTTTGGAAACTATATAATTATTCCAATTGAATCCTTACACTTTTAAATGCAAAAGTGAGTTTGTTTGCGTAACAAAACGCTTTCATTTCTATACCACTGAATCGATTATGATAAATTTTCGTATAGAGATAAATGGGATGTTAAAGGTAGTGAAAAGCTACTTTTTCTCGCTGAAAACTTAATGGAAGTGGGGTACAGAGTAGAATAAACTTTGTATGTAAGTTTTTATTGAGTTATCCGATTTGACAAAATCAATATCAACGCGAGCGAAGCCCCTGGAAAAAGTTAGTTGTTAACTATACTGATTTCTATACATTATTTTCCATTTTGGTGCAAAATCATACAGATAGTATAAGTTTTATAAAACAATATGTTCATTTGTTTGCATTCTGTATTTAAATTTCTATATATAAAGTAGATTCAGTTCCTTTGACGTTCAATCAAGCCAAAACTACCGAAATTATCGTTAAGATCATTCAAGGCGAACACGTTCAAGACGGTTCTAGACTACTTTCTTGTGGATTCCATTAACCCTTACTCAAACAACTGAATACTAGTTTTTGAGCTTTTGAGTAATTAAGAGTAAGAGTAAAACGGTACAATTTACGTACTATTAACACCTAAGTCCTATATTAAGTAACGTAAATTGATAATCTAAATCTTTAACGTGATTTTACGTGCGTAGAACTAAATGTCTATGTATTGTAGTATCAGGGACACCACTGAACGCGTCTGTTGCTCGCTCGACAAATGCTATTATGTATTAATATTTAAGTTAAAATAAATATATTGGGTACACAAACTAATAATTATTGAGACAGTTTATACTAGTTTCGTTAATATGATTTTAAATATCATACACATTTATAATTTTGGGGACCAACAGTTTAGTTTTTTGTTTGATTGCTTACGAAAGACTTACATCTCCTAAAATTAAAATATATTTCTGTATTCGATTTTTTCCTTAATATTACGGAACCGTATGTACAATGATTTAGCGTGCAACTGTTACAAGACTAAGTTCTTTTGGGTGTATGGCTCATAGACAGACATTTGATAAAAACTTCCGGTAATTTTATAAACATAAATAATATGCTGAGATGCTAAATTGTGTTCAAATTACCTAACACACTACAATGCAGTAAGAGTTTTCTATTACCTATTGTTTATTGTATTCCTAAGTTTTCAATTAGACTGATTTGGAACCATGTTGACTATGTGCTTGCTAACTGGCACTACTTCGAACATCATGATTTTAAACTATGAAAAAAGACCTGAAGGAACCATCGGGATATGGTTATCATATGTTACGGTTATAGTAGTACTGTGGTAGTAGTGATACCGTCGAGTTAAATTAATAAACTATAGATAAATCTTGTCGATTGAAAGTGAGTCCTCTGGTCTAGACTTAACCACTAACTTTTAAACATAATTGCAGTTAATATTATGTAATACTGATGTTACAGGCCGGATAAAAAAAAAGATTAACTTCTGTCAAACCGAAAATACTAATTGTATATTTTTCCATAAAGTGTTAGATATAGTAATATTTTTATATAAACATACTAGCTGTTCCCATCCACTTTGCCGGGCTAATAACACATTAATAGAAGATGCCTGTCCTTTATTTCTATGGGCAAGAAAGCAGTTCATAAAAGTAAAATAATAATAAAATGATGAAGGATTATTGGAATTCAAATAATGAATAACCCTAAACCATCTACAAATAAATATCCGCATCGAATGGTCCTATGTCGACGCAATCAGTACTTTTGACGTGACTGCGCTTCAAACAAACATCATTTTTATTATATATATAGAAAGTTACATAATTATTATTTATGTGTTTATTAATATATTACGCAACGTATCTTTGACGGAAATGCTAGCTATTACTTTGCACAACAAATCAACGTTGCAATATAACGTGGTAATGAATAATACTGCTAGCATTTTGGGTACACTGCCTTGCGGCCACGATATGGTGGATTCAGTTTTTATTGTAGCCTTTTTTTACATCTAATGCGTATTATTTAAAGTTCATTCTTGAAGTGTTAAATAATTAATATAACAAATCTATTTCGCACAAATATTCAATTTATTGTTTTTTTATTATTATTATACTTCTTATCATTTAAATATAAATCAAACTAAAGAATTCTTAAATATGATATACTACTTCATATCATTAAACTCAAAAAATTGCATTATTTCTCTTATATAATATATATTTGGCAGAATTACTTGGATTCATACTGTTAGTTAAATACAATCACGCGTGATAGTAGAGACCGATTACAGCGGCCATTAAGACGATTTTTTTTTATGAAATGGGGGAAATGAAGCTAGCGTGTCATCTGATCATGGTAAGTTATCAGGACCGCCCATGGACACCCACAACTCCAGAGGAATCGCATGTGCAATGTCGGCCTTTTTGGAGGGACTGACTCTCAAGTGCAGCTGCTGGAACACACCTATTGATATTTAGCGGTACATTTTCAACTTGAGGGTGGTAGCTAGCTAGGCAGGCATTAGAAAAAACTCTACCACCGTGCTGTGGTTTCTTTACAATGCTTTGCTTCACCAAAAGCTCAAGCTCATTGTAGTTGGTTGGATTCGAACTCACGTCCCATGACGCGGCGTTCCTACATACTACCGCTGAGCTATCTTCGCTTTTGTTAGTTGTATAATTTAATAAACTATTAGTTTTCTTCAGTGCAACCCCATCACAATTGAACTAACAAGACAAACAAATATATAGCATATATATAGCAGCTATATTATAAAAAAATAGATAATTGCTATTATATCAGTATTATGTAATATATATATATATATATATATATAATAATTTTAAATATATAATAATTTTAATACTATTTCTAAAAGTCTGATGAATATTTGGGTACCGCCGACGTTATCTTCTCACTGGTATACTCCTTGTTGAAAGATGATTTATGCCCAATCCGCATGAAAGACAAGGTAGTGAGAATTTTGATGTACTGGACATCTCACTACCCATGTCTTTCACAAGGTAGAAGGCAATCGAGTCTGACTGAAATGTTGAATTTCACCGATTAAACCAGGCCAACTTTGCACCGTCAGAGAACTTACTTATGTACGGTATAGTCTAGTAAGTAACGTCTAGAATACTTGCTCTAAGGATTTGTATCAATAATATCGAATGTTATCAGAAAATAAATTCCAGTTTAGGTAGTTTAATGTTGGTATTTATTAAAGCAAAGCGATTTACGAAAGTTGTGAGGGAAATCGTGTATTGCAATAATAATACATGACTGTTGGCATGTGCTTTGAACAAATTTATAGATTTACGTTAATTTCGCTTAAAAGCTGTTATAACATTTTCAATTTCTCTAAATATTAGTAGTGTATTATTATTATAGACATTTTTATTGGTTATATTATGCCAAAATAAAGACAATCTAGAATATAATATTAATTTACTATATTATACGCAAATAAATAAGTAATGTAGGAACTCTATATATTGAACATGGTATTGAAAGATATATATATGTTCTTAGGTTTTCATTCTATAACAATTCATTTCTACTAATGATACAAGTCCTGTGCGTGTTTAAATTGAATCAATTATTACATAAAGGAATTATTATTATTTTATTCATTAGTTATAATAATCCTAATTCATATATTGAATATGTCTAATTTTAGTACCGTAACGTAATAAATATCATACAACGGTAGATTTCTTTACCTGTATACAAATCATACACAAAACGGAAATGATTGAAAAATTAATGATACTGATTATTTACCAGCATTCGATTCTTATTACATTAATTGAAAGCAATATTCAAAGTATTTCAGAAATTTGTTAATATTTCACCCGATTCTAAATAACTGTGGTGATGTTATAATTGTAAAAATTATAAGGCATCCATAATATAAATTGCACACAGTTTGAAATCTACCAAACTTGTATTCAATACGTTTAAATTTTCTTCTATAATTCCGCTTTCAAAACGGGCGAATATTTTTACATGCCTCTAGCTGTCCAGGCAGCCAGCCTTAGATCTAGCCCTTTTTCATTAATGAATCTCAACTCTATCACTGCGCCCCCTATAACTTCAGGAATAGACTCACTTCGGAGTAAAAAAAAGCTTATCTCTCAAATTGGAATAGGACATTTACTAAAATGTATTTTATATCGAATAGGGAGCAAACGAGCAGCCGCGTCACGTCTCGCCGTGATCTCTGCCGCCCATGGATACCCACAATACCAGATGAATCGCAGGTGTGTTGCCCACTTTTAAGGTAGGAGTAAGTTCAAGTAGTACAGTGCTTTGCGAGATTAGCGGGGACGACATCGCGATATGGGATTTTTCTATACGAAGATTCATTTTAAAATACATTAAGTGGTAGAAACAACAAAGTGTGTAAAGTTGTGTTATAACATAGACTACTTAGTAGTAGGAATTACTTTTACATCAGCTAAAGTTTTGTTTACAAGTTTCAAATAATCTAATACAATACCTGCTATAACTTCAACTAAAAAGAAACCTGTTTCACAGGTTGTCAATTGTTAGAATTATTTTTCAATTAATTTAACTTAAGCTGACCGAAAAACATTGACTTCCCGTATAAGGAATGATGCAGTATCAGTAGAAGCACTTGTCGTACCTTAAACGTTTTGCTGCTTGGAACTTAAAAGTCTACAATCAATTGATAAAGCGTTAAAATAGTTTTAAAGCTTCTCTAAATCATAAAATTCTCTATAAATTATGAAGTCGCTAAATGATATTTATAACATGTCGGCTATATAGCATGACCGCAACTAAGAGTTATACTTTTAATTAAAAAGCAGCAAAATTTCATGACTAGGCACTTATTACCATATTATTATATTTTTTATATCAAATTAGATACTGAATCAGACCTAAGCGCGACCAAAAAAAATACTTTACCAACATAATAACACATATTGTAATAACATCGAAACTAATAAACGATATCTATCTACTACATTAATAACAGTAATATTGATTTAGCTAAAGGAATATACCTTTAACAAAGCAAAATTAGACTGTAGAGCTGGAAACAATAAAGAAAAAATTCGGTCATGTGCATCTAGTTTCACGATTAAACCGTACATTGCTCAATAGATATGCAGTTTTTAAGTACCCTTTTATAAGCAATGTCAATGCCCGGTTTACTAATTATCGAGTGAGCTCATGCAGCTAATGAGACATACACTTCATTAAATACTGAAGTAGTAACATAAAAAAAAGAAAAAATTCGCCGAATGCATAAATGTAATTCGACAGGCGAATGTGAAGTAAGTTCATATGTAACAGAATAATATGTAAAAAAAAGCATCTATAAATATTATGCTGCACTAATGTTTTATTCCTAAGATCTACCGATAATAACGTATAAGAATTTAAACTAACTGAAAACAATGAAAAAAAAAACTTTTATCATAATATATCTCGGTAGAGTCGTTTTACCTACCTGTCACAATTCAACTGTTGTCACCCAGGTACATCCCTTCCAGGTGCACGGAGCTTCTTCTCCCAGCTGACTGTTAAAATGTATAATAGAAATGATTCAGACAAATGATATTTATAAAGTATTATAAGTACATAACGGGAATTTCACCTAAACCTTTTAAGTGAAACAAGAAATCGAAAGTAATGAGTGCTTTTTCATCTTATTGTTATTTATAAATCAAGTACCATCTATGGGGATTTTATCCAGTCTGAGTTTGAAAATATTGGCAGATAAATTATTAGTTTATATTCAATAAAGTATACATTATATAGTAGCAGAAGTTGTAAAAGAAATGTTATGTCTTTTTAGATGTTTCAGGAATGGTCCCATAATTATGGAATTATTCGTATTATCATCTTTATTCGAAGGAAAAAACACAAAATGAACCAACTTCAACCACCCATAACCGCAATATTTTAAAGACATAAAGTCAGTTAAAGAAACTAATACCTTATTTCATTCATTTTATATAAGATGTCATGTCCGCAAGTTCGCAAATTCAATTCATATTTTCCTATTTTAATATAATTTTGAATCATATTTTGTGATGTTTAAAAATATTATTGAAAATAACTATAGGGTGTCAATTTTGAAATGAAATTTACCGTGTTACGTTTACCGTATGTATGTATAACATTTAATAAAAACTATTTGAAAATGATTACGTATTTGTTTATTTTTAATGGTTAGTTTAAAGTTCCTAAAGGTATTATTGACATTTTTGCTACAGCTTGTTCTGAGCCGAGTGATGTACAATGTACTTTCTGTATACAATATTTGTTCGACATCGACTGCTATTAAAATTGTAACTACAAATTACTATAAAGTCTATCAATTAAGGCATTATATAAGCTACCCTTATAGAACTTTTCGTAAAAATTGAATGCTTTCGATAAAAAAAACTTAAGATGAATAGTCGTTATGACAATTAATTATTCATCTTAATTCGATTGACTTTAGAATTCATCGGTTTAGAGTATAATCACGAACGAAACAAATATGTAATATGTAAATATTTTTTTAGGAATATGAGACACGTAACATAAGAGATACGTAATAATAAATTGCTATCTTTTAATTTATAATTGAGATTAACAAAAATTATTTAAGTAAAGTTTAGAAACTACGTATGTACGAACATAATATCGGTTAATTTTGTAGGCATTTTTAAAGGAAGACTTTCATAAACCCCAACCATTAGTAATATGAAAATTTGTGTTAAAATGTTAGAAAACCAAATAATGGTCGTAATTCGAAGTACGTATATCCAACCAAGATAGTAAAATACCAAAATAATCTAACTACTAATATATAGATATAATAACAATAGTCTAACGCAAAGTTCCTCGTTTTTTTCTCTGTGATCCCTGTAACCCGACTAGATTGTTGGAGAACCAGCTATCCTGAAAGACTTTATGCTGCCCATTAGATTAATGAATAACTCAACCGAATCGCCACTTATCGCGCTCAAAATAAGATAAATAAGACTTCTATATAACGGTTTTTAAATTTAGGAATTTCATATATACAAACAAATAAATTACATATAAATAACAATAGATAAATATAATAATTTATAACCCACATATACAAACTAAAATTCAATAGCAGCTTAATAGTTAGCAGCAAAAATTAGTTATGTTGCCAATTATCGAACAGAGGAAATTACATCAAAATCCATCGAGAAATTCATTTATTACAAAATTTCAACTATTATCCATTATTCCAGTGGTTTTCTTTTGTATTGTTGAATAACAAAGTATATCGCAATCATAATTTTAAAAAACTTGAATGTGTGAAAGAAGAAAAATTATTCACAGTAAATAGAATAAAAATCGCTTTTGTTATACTGCATTTTGCGTAACTTCTGTCACGTCAATAAGAACAATGATTGCTAGATTAGAAAGTCACTTGTCTTACTCATAAGTATAACGTACGCTAAACCTGTAAACTATAAACAATGTTCTATTATCACACAACACTACATCCCTTCAGTTTAGAGACGGTTTTACATGTTTCTTGATTTACCATCGTGCTGTACGAAGTATCAAGATGGTTTATTACACCAACATATGTGTAGTTAACGTTGCCTATACTTTGTATTTCTGGCAACCTACATTGTTAGGTTCTTTGTGAGGACAATGAACGCGTGTTTAGCAACTAATATAGTTCCAGCGCTATTTAGTTCGAGTCAAACGTATGAAACCTGGTAAATGTTTAAATAAGTTATGAGTTGTTTGATTAACTAATTATTTATTAGTGGCGTATGTAGGTTTATAATAATTCTTCTTTTTCTAAACAACTCTACCGATTTTCGTGTACCTGTGGGGCCACACGAAATCCATTTGTTTAATTTTCCAACCAATTATCGTAGTATATTTTAGTTTATTTCTCAGATAAAAAACATATCTTAAATCTTACGATTCAATTTAATGTTTTCAATTCGATCATTTAATGTATTTAAGTTATACTGAATAAGTATTTTATACCAAGAAATATACTTTGCTAATGAGATCAACGTCCGAGTCCGCTAGTTAAGTTATATTCAATACAATACAATATAAATTCAAAACATACTCGTATAGTTTATCAAATTTGTTTACTTTCTTTCCAATCTTACAGGTAAAAATTAAACAGTAAAGTTTAAAATATACGTAATATATTATATATAGTAATCTGCCCATAATAGCAGTAATAATCAATTATACTTAATAGTAAAATATAAATAAAATTCCTCTATATATATTTTCTCGGTTAATAGTTACAAGAATCGTCAAAACACTGCCATTATTTCCAAACATCAAAACTGTGTTATATTGATAATTTTCAAATATAACTATTAAATATTTGTTCCCAATTATATTAATAATAATATCAATATTTTATTTTCTCTTCCCTTTCTGTACTAACAATGTTACATACAGGTTCACAGCATGAACTACGCACTCTTCTGTGGCTTAAATAAAGTGGGGATATAAATATGTAAAAAGTGGCAGCTGTCGAAATACAAGCGTCCATAAAAAGTCATCTCTGTAACGCTGACCTGTTAAATTTACATATAAATAATTACGCAGCTCACACAAATAAACACAAATGTAGTATAAATAATAGATGTGACTATTTACAGACAGTATCGATACACGGAATACCTTTTTTATGAAAACTAAAAGTATTAAATCAATATTTCTAGAGGTAAACAGAGTATCGAGTTGCTTCGCTAGAAAAATGACGAATAAGAAATAATCGCATATCGCTTGATGTCGCATGGCAATGTAAAAATAATAATTACATTTCTAAATGACAAATAGTCTTAAAACATTTTTGTTATCAAGAAATTTTCTATTTTAGACGTTTTCTCACAAAATATATAATACAAAAAGATATTTACCTAATTATTTATTATTTATCTTGACAATAATAGTCGCGAGAAGTTACGTGGACTCTCGGCGGCATTTCTTTATCGGAGCAATCGGTTCTTCACATTCTGTAACAAAGCAAAGCGTATTCTTTGATACCATATTTACAAAACAACATAGATATATAGAACGCCTTAAGACTAAATAATATATTGCATATTAGCGGCACAGCATATTAAATACAATAAAACAATGGAAAGTTACAATTTCGCTTAGAGCAAATGATCTATCTCAATTGTCAATATTTAAAAATAACATTTAACGGTATAGTCAGTTATTATTATATCACTTACCGAATGAAGTTTAGGTACTAGGTAAGTACATTGCATTGGGTGATTGTAACTCGAGACCGCCATTTCCATTTACAATCTGTGGAAAAAAAAAAATATTTTAATTAAATATGAATATACATAAATGCAGTTATTTATATAGACTTATAAATATGCAATTTTATTGTTGACTCTATTTAAATAGAACTCAAAATATTTGTTACTCTACATTTAAATCCTAAAGCGTTGATATATTTTCGTAATTTACCGTTACTCCCCATTACAAGTGAAATATTACATGAAGATACCCTTACAAAGAATGCGATACCCCTTTTATTGTACTATTTCTATCTGATTGTTCATAATATAAAAAATGGCATGTAAAATAAATAAAAATCTTTATATTTGTTTTTAAATGAAAAATTAAAATAAGTAATTAAGATATATGTTCAGAATGGATACACCATGTTAACACTTGACCACAGATATCTTTAATCACTCACCAAGTGTTGTGAGAGTTTAAGCAGTATCTCGCCAGTATTTAAATGTGAATTTCTACTTGTTTCGGATTAATTACAACTCATTTTAAACATTGTAAGAGTGGACAACAAGTGATGACTATCAAAAATTATCATTTGAAGTTCTTTGATCAAAAGGTTTAAAATACTTTTACGGCAGTTCGATTATTTAAGCAATAAACTACTACAAAACGACATCGTTATTGCCAAACGAGTTATTGAACATTATTAATTCCACGTACACAATATAATGAAATATAATTTAAATGTTTTAATTAAGGACTATGAACTTTTGTATAAAATACGTGGAAATATTTCATCGTCGTTATAGTCATATCGAAACAAAGGCTGAAACGATTTACATGTAAAGCTAAATTGGTAAAATATAAGCCTTTCTTTGAGACTATTTCTCTCAAAAATGGTGTAAAGTGTCAAATATCGCCTTTATTTCTCTATAACCCATACAATTGTTCACTGCAAGGTTTCCGTTACAATTTCAACGCAAATCCGTTATTATATTAGAGGAACTAAGAACACACACTAGCAATTATGCATACTCAAGTATTTGTTATCTATTTGGTGTCCCACGAGAACGCTAACGTGTGGCAGGATCACACCGGGATTGTGTTAATGCTTTATTATCTCACGAAACGCTGATGCAGTATTTAAACTGCGCATATCATTTTAACTGGCACGTTTTAGGGCAATGTTTTTGAAATCCGAGAGACAGCAGACTGATTCTGCTAAAACCAAACGATTAAGTTACCTCTTATAAAGTGGAAACGTTTGTTTCAACACTTTTATCTTAGAAACTACCAGTCTGATTTTAAAAAAATCTTTTTGTATCTAATAGAGCAATTACTGAAGAAGGTTTTATGCTATTTAACATCACGTTACCACCAATAACAACAAATCTGTACTGAAAAAAGTTACAAAAACAGGTCAAAATTATTAGCGTATTGTTAGTTCCACGTGAACGAAGTCGCGGGCACAGCTAGTCTACGGTAAAAATAAGTAAACACAAAACAAATCAGTACAACTTAAGAACATTTTTTTTTTATTTAAACAGTTTTTCTCCACCTTTGAATTAGAATACCAGACGAATATTAGTATAAAATAAATAAATAAACATACGACGCGTTTTATATTCCCATTAAACACAGATGTGGTGGTGTTACTTTAACTATACAATACGGCGGAATACTTAACATTTATTAATACTTAACAATTTTATTAAAACACTAGCTGTGCCTGCGACTCCATTCGCATCGAACTAAAATTATGGAACTTTTGATAGTTAACCGATTTTAATGAGACAAAGATTAAATGTTACTCGAGAAACCAACCAACCAAAGGTTAATAGAATTTTGGTGTTAAATCTAACAGAAACTAGATTTTTTTAAGTTAATTTTACCCTCCATTCAATAGTATCAACCATAAATAATGAGAATAGTGCAATGCCAAATATTAAACATTTTAATGTCAATGACGACTGAAGAAATCCATTACGTCTCAATAGTTACGTGTAAAGGATACAGTGTCAATTGACGTTATTTGGAATTTTTGCAGTGAGGCTTTCTGTGAAGAAATACATTGTTGTGAAATTTTATTTTTTATAGTCATTTAACATCGTGGCTACAATCTGACCTTCTGTTAAGTAACGATGTGGCCCAAGAAAGTGAACACGCTAAGCCTAGTGGACGAACTAGCTTTCAAAGGCATTTGCCGGAACACACACATAGGTGATTAGCCGTTGATTTTCAACTTGAGGATGGTAGCTAGCCAGACAGGCATTACACAGAGCCCTACTACCATACTATGGTTTCATCAGGATGTTTTTCCTTCACTGAAAGTTCAAGCTCATTGTAGTTGAATTCGAATTTACGCCCCTTAACTTAAACCTTAACACGCAACCAAATGAGCTATCATCGCTTCAAAAATTGCATGATCATATGACATTTGCTAATGTTCACCTGAGTAACGACAACCTTAAAGTTAAAAATGGACCCTATGCACTTATAAGTACAGTAGAGAAGTAGTTCCTCCAGCCGTGGATTATCTTGGGTCACAACGCCACTCAACGTCAAATGAGATGATTAAGGCTATTATATATGGGGCTCCTCAAAAAGGTAGTGAAATATGCTTTCTAAGGTCGGCAACATGACTGTAATGACCCTGGTGTTACATCTGTTCATAGACAACGATAACCGTTTACAATCAGATGGGCAGTCTGCCTGTTTGCTGCCCATTAGCATATTTATGTTTGAACAACCCTAAGTATATTAAAATAGTAACTTGTTTAAATTATAACTTGTTGTTCAGAATTGATGATGAGATGAATGAGAGAAATGATTTATTAAAATAATGGCTATAAATATACAGCTTCTAATTTACAAGGATAGTTTTTAGGAAGTTACAATAAAAAACGCTTACAATAATTTTAGCGCTTACGGTGTTTTTCCTGAGAAGACTCGGTCATGAATATTTTTTCCACAGATAAGTTTCTCTTATACGTCAACAATTTAATAGTGAAAGTAACTTCCGAAGGCTTTGTTATTGTTACCCACTTATGAATATAAAATAGGGACAGAGCGCGGCGCAAACTTGATTTTCCGACATAAATCAACAATTTTCAACTTTTATCCACTACGCAAGGGTAGCGTTGTCAGTCAATTTCAAGTTCATGGACAAATTTTTATATACTGTTTAAACTACTGAAATGGATTTTCACACGTAAAAAAATTTGCGTCTTGTCTGCCTTCTACGCTGACCATAGAATTTGGTGAAGCTGTAAAGACCTCTCACGCGAAAAGCATTAGAAAGTAAAAAGAAACAATAAGAAAAGTCAGAGAGTGTCCACGCTACTGTCATATCAAGATCATTGAATACACGATTAGCCCATAACACAACAAAATATTAGTCTATCACTAAACAATTCGAAGTTAATTTAGAGAAATCACCAAAAAACGATAGCGACAATAAATACTGTCAATAAATACTGGTCAATAGTATCGCAACCACTATCGATGGGGATTTGTAAATAAATTATCTTGTAAAATATACAAAGAATATGCTACGTGATATCTTGTACCTAATTTTCGATAACGTATGGGTTTCTGTTTTAGACTGTAACGCACGTCAGACAGATGGCATATGATATATGCCCATGACGAGACTACTCTGACAGAGGTTCCCAATAACACACATTTTTAGTACCGTGCGTACTACGAAAAGTAATAACCGCAAAATTGAATTTTTGTATTTATTAAGGTTTAGCGTTATAGGCAAAGCCCAGTGGACGGACTGGCTCTCAAGTAAACTGCTGGAACACATCTATAGGTATTTGGCAGCAGATTTTCAGCTTGTTGGTGGTAGTTGCTATGCTAGTTTCATCACAATGTTTCCTTCACCAAGAGCTCAAGCTCATTATAGTTGGATTCGAACTCACGCGGGATATCTACACACTACCAAATGAGCTATCATAGATTTAATATAGCTAGGTTATAAAGACAGAAATCGAAGCATAGGTAATTAAGTATAAAAGAAAATTCTGTCTGCATACAGTTCCAAAAAATACTACTCTAAGCATTGTAACATTAAACATAATCACGGGAAATACTTCGCTAAAAAAAAAATAAGGAGGTTAACTCTATTTTAGAAAAAAAAAGTATGTGTTTAAAGAACATATAAGGTACTGTGTTAACATAAAATTAGATTATTTGAAAATTAAAGTCACTTGAAATATAAAACTACATAATAAATGCTAAAGCTATGATGTATTTATGGTAACGTGTTTGGACGCCTAATCGATCGACGTGCGTTTGAATCCTATAAAAAGCCTGAACTTGCATTAAAGGAAAACACTGTAATGTGACCACAGCGTGGTAGTTCTCTTTCTAATGCGTTGCGATTCTTGGAGACAGCCATAGACCGTAGATAAGAGTGACATTAAAAACCTCAGTCTTTCGTATCGAAAGGCGTGAGGAGCATGTGGTGACTAATCGGATGCTAATCACCCAACACTACCCACTAAAACGCATCACGGCGACACTACAAACTCCCGTGTTTCAAAAAACCAGATACAACTTTCGCAATTCTTCTAATCTCGAGCAGATGACTGCTTATACCTCACATTTCAATTAATGCACTTAAAACAATACATATTTACTTTACATCTAGTCTAGATCATTATTACCTAGCCATGAGTGATGTTTGTAATATATTTTTTTATTTTTTTTATTCCTTAGGTTTAGCGTTATGGCCATAATCTCACCTGATCTTAAGTGACGATACAGTCCAAGTTGGTAGATACGCTAACCCTGTAGAGGAACTGGCTCTCAAGTGCAGCTGCCGGAACACACCTATAGGTATTTGACGGCAGGTTTACAACTTGAGGGTGGTAGCTAGCCAGGCGGGCATTAGAAAAAGCACCACCACCATGCTATGGTGTCCTCACGATGTTTTCCTTCACCGAAAGCTCAAGCTCATTGTAGATGCTTGGTTTCGAACTCACGTCCCTTGACGCAAAGTCGTACACACTACCACTGAACTATCATCGCTTCAAACTATTTAATACTATTTATACTGTGATTGTGTTTGATAATATAAGTTTTTAATACGAATAAAATCTACACTTTTTGCCAGAATTTTTATCTATATTTTTGATGCTTTATACATAGAATCTAAAAGATTAATTGAAACTATCAGACCTCATATTATTTTACCTTTGTGAGCGTAAAATTATAAATTAAGACATGTCTGATCTTTATTATAATAAAGCAAGGAGCATACAATTAATATGATATTTGTACTGTGTATTAAATAAAAAAGGTTATCAAAATTAAACTATATACACTAAACGAGGCGTTGTAAGTAAGTGCTAAAAACAGACTCCGCATTGTCCGTATAACCACGTGATTCGTACCTACTGCGAAGCAGTCAGCTGAGTTACTATGCATATTTGTATACAAGACCGCAACACGTCGCTGAAAGCCTGGCCTCGGATAAAGCTAACGGCGCCGGTGCAGTCGCCGATACGAGTTCAACGCCACTTAGTTTTTGCCAACTTTTACGTGCGACACCATTCAAGCTCGCCGACGCGACGCGTCGCGTCTCTGCTCTGCCAAGCCGCGGCCGTAGTGTAGTAATAATGCATTCCGATTGTGAATGCATGCGTTGGTTTTCATAACCGCTAGATGGCGTTTTTTATATTTATCAATAATATACTAAGTTTTATTTCGTCTCAATCGAGTACACGTGAAAATTATAGACTCAATTTATTAGTGTATTCAAACAACAGTCCAATTTATTTGCTAATAAGTATATAAATCACATATAGAAATATAATTGTCTTTCTACATTATTTAAATCTGACTTTTATAATTATTTTGTAATTACATCAAAATAAAGTATACAGTTTAGAATTATTAGTAAATTGTTAAAACGAATAAATTTTCAACCAAAAATAATGTACAAGTTAAAAATTATATCGATATATTAAAGGTTATAGGGCACAATTTAGGCGAAGATGATTTAAGTAAAAAAATACCTTTTTTTTAAGTAGTGCAGCGTTGGCATATTAAAACTAAAGTATTTCCGCAGTCTTGTCGTACTTACTATTTAACCTACAACAACCCATCATGTTTCCCTATAACACAGTTAATTTGGTATCTTACTTAAAATAAATAATAGAAAAACATTTATGTGAAATAAAGCAATACAATAAAACATAGGTCATATAGCGCACAATCAAATATAATGCAAGTAATTCAATATATACACATGTCGTTTAAGAGGTGACGACGTCAATTGAAATAACTAGAAAGGACATGAAAAATCTCTTTACATATCGGTTACAAGCTGAGCCGGTAATTTCGTTCGTCTGGTAATAAAAGTTATATTTCGATCCCTCAGGATGAAAGGTATTCATTGTACTTTTCTGTACCTCATAAACCCCTTTAACCGATCACGTCACTCGGTGCGCTTTAACATCCCCCTCGTTTAACGTTCTTTTTATTTCTCCTCGGCTCCTAAGGTTCGTAACGTGATGTTAATTAGCATATAACCGTCCTCAATAATTAAGTTTATCAAAAACAAAAACATTTTTTCGAATATCACTAGTAATTCTTACGATTAGCGTGTTCAACAAACTCTTCTTTATTATATTATTAGTATAGATTATTACTATAGACATTTAGATGATAAGTAAATAAATAACAACTGAACTTTCACAGTATATTACCTACGAAATATTTCCGAAACCTAGAACAATTACCATCAATATATCCTAGAACAGCTCTGGCGACCCTAAAAGACGAAACAAACAAATTTCTGGAATGTAAACAATTTTTAATTTTTTTTTTTTTTTTTAGTAATATAATCTGATATAGTATAGGTAGGTAGTAGGATCTTAAGTGACAATACGGCCCAAGTAGACACGCTAAACCTGTGGAAGAATTGGCTCTCACGTGCAACTGCCGGAATACACCTGCTGGTATTTGGCGGCAGCTTTTCAACTTGAGGGTGCTAACTACCAGGCCAGCTAGGCTTTAAAAATAGCCCTACCACCATGCTTTAGTTTTGCTCACGAAGATTTCCTTCACTGAAAGCTCAAACTTTTTGTAGGTTAAGTGGATTCGACCTAAAGTCCCTTGATGCGAAGTCGTACGCACTACCACTGAGCTATCATCGCTTCAAGATTTGTATATAGGTATTTGTATATAGAGAATAGAAAGCAAATGTGAGATAACGCTTAGTATGTTGGGGTCGCTGTCGATTGCAATAGAATTAACTCAATCTAATGCGATATTATAAAGTAAAAAGGTTTGTTTGCTTGAACACATTAATGTTAGTAAAAAAAAATTTTTGTTTTTGATAGAACATTCATTGAGGTAAGTTTTATGCTATTAAACAGCACGCTAATATCAAAAGGAGCAAGTTGTATTGTTATTTTAGTCGTACGCAAAAGAAGTCGCGGGCCCTATTAGTAATTCTATAAAATAAGCATCTACCTATTCTTAATAATAAGAATGAAATTTAAAATTGAGCGTTTACTTCCTTATTAGAACTTCTAGATATGTGCTTAACGTCATTTGACACGACCTTAAATAAAGTGCCTGACCTCCAACAAATCATATTAAAACTCAACGAACCTTTACTTACTTACGTACTTACTTTACTTACGTATCATTATAATAAACTCGTCAGTATCTTATAGTAACATTGCTTATTGTTCAACAATAAATCGAAATGACACAATTCAAACAGAACCTCCAACGTTGTGTTTATGTGTGCATGTCGATAAACAATACGTATCGTTTGTATCGTAGTGTCTTTGATATTGCTGTATCTAGCGTTATCGTATAAATACGCACGATTTCATTCATTTAATTTACGATATATACCTAATCGAATCGTTTCATTATATTTTTCAATATCTCTCTCCACGTGTTGCATTTAGGAAGAAGCATAAAGATATTTAACATAAATAAACATTATTCATGACGAAAAACTTTGTTCTGCCTTTTCGAGTAGTCACTCACATCAACTACATTGACATTTATCGCGTTATGATCAGTTATCGAGATAAGTAGTTAGATAGGTAGTTTAGGAGTTCATCGCGGACAAACAATGTGGCACAACATTTTTATATATAAAGATAAATGATCGACTGCTACGATTTGATATTGTATTACATTATTAAGCATTGACCAACACAAATCACTAATGAAATCTGAGTAAATGTTTATAAGACACCGTTTCTTTTTATAAAGATTTAGTTTAAGCCTCTACACCGATACCTCATTTAACTTTACATGTAACCATATTTTAAACTATGATTACAGTTAAACTATAATCAAGTATAGGGGCATTCATTTAGACGCGAGTTATTGAATAATAAAATTGTTATTATATTCAGATAACGTAGGAGAGTCAAAATGATAATATACAAGTTTTTACTCCCACGTCACAGTGGCGATAACTAGCATTTATATTATGACATTGTTATCGCAAAACGAACTTGTAGGTAGCTATATATAACGTCATTCAGTATCAGAGACAAACGAAGCTGCACAAGCGATAAATAGAGCAACAGAAATTTTCTAGTGTTGTAAAGTCGAGCATACTCTTTCAAAATGCACCGTTATTTGTGTAAACATTATAAATTCCACGTCCATTTAAATGGGAGCAAACGTTGCGCCGCACCGACGGCCGCTGTCAGTCTGCATACAGTAGAACACATACGATATCGTTGTACACTTCGCCGCCGCACAATTTACTAACATTATAAATCGCCAAACGGTTGTGTTTACTTCCCTCGCCTAAACACTTTAATTATCCCGATATTAAGTATGCATCACATTGTATATTCCATATTGTATACAACAGTTTAATGAACAGTAACGAATGTTGCATCATAAAGTGAACTCATGAGTACCGCAGCTAATCATACTATATATGTATACATATGAACAATTGTTGGACGTGTTCCAAAAATATAAATTAAATATATTTTAGATAAAATTTCGCAACAGCCCGGGTTTCGGTCAGTGTATATTTTTTGGAAGTCATATACATGTAAACAATATAATAGATATATTGTATATAATAACAGCCATGGTATTTCTAAATGTTCACAATAGCATAGAATAGTAATAAAGCTATCCTTCAACGTTGACCGAAGTACGCATACGGCTTGAACCATGTGTAGTATGTATCAATCAATCAATTGTGGTCATGAATTTAGGTATATCAACAGTCCAGTGTTTGCCAGAATCAGGCCTCTGTGCAATCTTCCGGACAATGTGATACAGGATTTATATTATTAATATTATAACACGGCAGTTTGTTTGTTTGAACGCGCTAATCTTAGGAACTACCAGTCGGATTTTATTTTTATTTGATAGAACATCATTTGAGATAGGCTTTAGGCTATTTAACATCACGGTACCACCAATAGGAGCAAAGCCTTACTAAGAAAAGTTACAAAAGCGAAAAGAATTATTACATAATGTTTAGTTCCACGCGAATGAAATCGCAAGCACAGCTAGCCCCGAAATAACCCGTGCCCCGTGAGTGTCTTCGGATACCAAAAGGTCAACCTACTAAGGTACTAAGGTGCTCTACTCCTGATCATGCCGCCAGGTGAGTCTAGAAAGTCTCGATGGTCGCTATACGCAAGCTCGGAATCTCGAGTCAATGTTGCCATACCGCCGTGAACACCAAAGCCTATCTAATATATAATTACGATCACATAAAAATAATTTAATAATAGCATCTTTAATGGGTTATACCTATTTTCAATCTACAAATCACAAATACACATTAAACTATATAAAATAATACGTAAATAGTAATGGAACTAAAACACCTTTAAGAAAATGCATCCAGTATTAACCGTTCGGTAGCGCAAAAGAAAACAAAACCTTATCGACGTAACCGGTTTAAAGTTATCATTTAATTGAAGTTGTAAGGTGAACGAGCAATATAAAGCTTTACATACGCACCTGAAGTGTTAATAATCTCAACAGCATCGCAGAAGTTTTTTTCAACATTTCTGTAAACAACAAATATTTATTACTTTTATTTGCAAACAATAGCGATGCCGTTAACCTAACGCAATATTCTGTATTACAAAGTTGAGTAAAACTAATAATTACTATTACATTTTCATACCTGGGAGACCGAAAGTAAAAAGCAGTATAAAAACGCTCATATTTTTAAACAACTTTGAACAAGTTAAGGACTTAATGTTATCAAAAGATTTACATTGGTTCAACACTCCCAGACGACACACAAAAGTAGAATAATGTGTTGTACAACTTGAAATTCATTTTTTGTGAAGTTGCTAGGGGGTGACTTTTGTCGGATAGGCGGTTTCTGTCTACCTGCCTGTTAGCGGATGAACAAAGTTATCCTCTTGTGAGCTGCACATTATTGTCCGTATTTTATTAATTTGTATCAAGTAAAGTTAATATAAAAGGCTCTACATCACCTTATGTAAGTAATGAAGTCGTAAAAATTTCTAATGTCGAAATAAGGACTCACAACCCGTAACAGTAAAACCAAATAATGAGTTGACAAAACGGATGTTGACGACCTCGACACATTCTCACCAATTAATAATATTAAACAATTTATTAAATGTCATCTGGTGATGCCCAGACACAAACTTTATAAAAATAACATACTTTGTTCACATGGCTCCGCGTATTTTAATTGCGCAGTACTTTCTTCGTTATTATATATTTCTATTTTTACTCAGACTGTCTAATTAACCGACTTCAAAAAGGAGGAGGTACTATGTTCGACAGTATGTATTTTTTTTATCCGTGTTAGTTACTCCAAAACTTTGTCATTTGTGGATCGATTTTAATTATTCTTTTTTTGTTTGAATCAGTATTACACAGGGTTATTTCATTTAAATATAACGAAAATATACAACCCCTACGGGGATGAAATTAAGAGATGAATAGAATTATTTGAATTTCACTGACTTCTGGTCTACGTTTATCCACTGGTATTTTCGTCAATTATAAACCAATTTTACCTAGACGCTGTGCTCTAAATGTAGTTGCGGCCACAGCGATATGATGAGCATTTCAAGTTTTGTCATTAATCGCATGTATCCTGACATCAAGCACCCCTCTTGAAGATCTTACTCAAGATTGTCCCTTGACTCTCTTTTGGATCGTTGCTGTTGAGAGATTTGAAGTAAGTATGACAGGAACGACCCTCTGATGGAATATTGATTGTTTGATAGTCGACGTTCACTTTGACGTTGTATTAAAAAAGCAGACTTTGTGTTTTATAATATGTTTTGATTTCAACTGTTGTTAATTTGAATAGTCCTTAGTGAATATAGAGAAACGTTACATATTCATAATAAAATATTCGTTCTTAGAACAACTACGTTAATAATGCATAATTATGTATTTTATATGTAATGTTCTTCACAACTCATTTATAATTCTTGATTGGGAACTATCCACATTTTTTTACGATAAACCAGGCATCGAAGCCGCAATCGCGGTCAAGTTAGTAATTTAAATGTGAAATGCTCAGACGCTCTAGTTATAATAACGGGATGTCGCGTAGCCAACATAATATTATTCGATTATTGAGACCTTGTACCCGATTCGAGTCATTTATTAATAATTTAGAACTACGTAAAAGGATCTTTATTAATATGTAAATTCTTTGGGAATTACTAAAGTCATATGTTCACATGAATGCATATAATACATTAACATCTCAATAAATATATGTAATAATATAATATAATGCATAAATAAGACTTACACGCACGTTAGGAATTTAGAATAACGAATCACCTTTCCGCATCTTAAACGGCAGCAAATCAGAAATCACAATGACACCCTGAACAATCGGTTACGAATGCAAAGGAGTTCATTTAAATTCGATGATACGCTTCCAAGTCACGTAATTTAACACTTAAATCTACCAAGTAGTCTACCTTCCTAGCCTACAACGGACAATATAAGATTTTTACAGCAATACCATTAACCAGTTTTATTATTACATAATCGTATGCATCGTTAAAATCGCGTCGAAACAGTAGCTGTCTCTTCAAAGATTCCGAGTTTTGATGATACTTATCTAAAACAGAATGTACTTTGTAAGGTCCTGCATAATAGAACAATGCAAACTAAATGTAAATTATTTTATAATCCTTAATTTTATTGAGACAAATTACGATAAAAATACAAACATACCAAACGGCAGTACCTACTGGTTGGACGTAAAAATATATCATCAGAATAAGGTATCGAGTTAAGGTAACAATGTCGAATTTCAAGTTCAGTGAAGAGACCAATAATATATATTGAAAGTAGCATTTTCGCACAGAATTTATTTCAAGGATTTCTGCTTGGATCTACTATTACGGCGTTCACCAAAAAAACTTACTAGTCAGTTTTATTTTGTTTACCAAGAATTTTATTAGATGTCATGCAGGACGTATTTTGTCAATAGATATCTATTCAAGTCATTTTACGGTCTTTGATTATTGAAAAAGTGGCAAAATAAACTAGTTTTATTAAACAAGTGAATCATGATTCGATAAACCACAACGTATGTGTTTATTTGATTAGCTTGCAAATATAAGGTGGCTATGGTCTTAGTAGTCATCATATTGTTTCGGGCGTTT
This sequence comes from Actias luna, assembly GCA_039707435.1. Classification (NCBI taxonomy): domain Eukaryota; kingdom Metazoa; phylum Arthropoda; class Insecta; order Lepidoptera; family Saturniidae; genus Actias; species Actias luna. The sequence goes on along the minus strand of JAZHAC010000001.1, from coordinate 15,540,727 downwards.
CGACTTGCGTGCTTATCAGTCTTATCGAAAGATTAGTGTCTTTTTCATATATTACAGTAAACAATTCATATTATATATGTATATGTATTGAAAATACTACATCGATGTAGGTTGCGTTAAGTATATAATATTTTATATATAAAAGTGTCACGTTGTTTGGCAGCGAAGAACTTCTCATCCACTGAACCGATGTAAATCAAATTTTGTATACTGTGAGGTTTGATCCAACTTGAGAAATAGGATACTTTTTATCTCGATAATTGATAATAACGGGATAGATGTCACTATAGTCGATGTGATTGATTACTCTAAAAGGCAGAACAAGGTCTGTCAGGTCAGCTAGTATATATATATTCATCAATTCTGATAATGAAAATTTACTACCTGAGATAACTGTACAATTTATATGTATATACACGTATTCATTAGTTATATATGCTGGTATTCTATAAAGCGTCTGAGGAATTATACATCTTGATGGTTAGTTATCGAGAAGAGAGATGAGCTTTCTTCGCATTCCGTGAGTTGCGTGCCCCGTTCTAGTCGACAATAATTGTCTGTGTAACGTCGCACTCCATTTCGCACGAGGCCTGTGTCTGCCTGCACACCTAATAACAAAGCATTGCACACTAAGATCGTGTTCATGAAATTAATTAATCACAGCTACACATAAGCGTTTTCGGCGTTATCAAAAGAATGATATATTATCTAATTTTCATAGGAACAAATTTACATGACACGAATATTTAAAAGATAATTTTGCTACGGATTTTTTTAAACGGTTACATCGAGAATCCAGTTGTGATTACCAACCGTAATGTAATATATAACATCTTATTATATTTTAGCCTATAATATAATATAAAAAAGTACAAAAGGTACAATTAATTGCTAATTTAACTTTTGACGTTTTTAGATATTCTAATTCTGATTTTACATAAAGATTTTTTTCTGACAGGAATCGTGAAATAGTGAAAAGAAAGAAATATGGAGCATATATTAATTTACTTGAAAATGTAATGTTAAATTATTTTAATATAATTTAAAATAATAGAACTTTGCTGGTCAAAGAAATAAATAATAAGAAATACGCACAGAAAATAAATTCGAACTATATTGTCCCCTCAATTTCCCAAAAGTATAATATCTTTGTAATTTATTTAAAAAAATACTATCTTTTCTTGAATAAAATAGTAGCAACCCTAAATCCAAGTGTAAAATTTAGCCACATTAGTTTTATAATTGAGACGACGTAGCAATTTAGGCGATCGCTTATCTGCTGTCACCGCACTAAATGTTGGTTTTGATTCCTACGTAGCTTGTAACCGTATAGCTATCACGAGCACGACGTACACATACAACGACTTTGAACTATCGTATTTCGCCTATATAGACTAGCTGATACCCCGGATTTCGTTCCCGTTTTTCCTTTCCTAAGTTCAAGTCAATAGGTTTGGTAGTTTCCAAGATATCCTGTTAAGTCAGTTATTGGTATTTCGCTTATAAATGAAAAAATAAATTACTAACGCTACTATCGAACGCAAAAATATTTTTTCGCTTTAATAGATTAACAGAATATTATCACTGATGAGTTTTATGGGTGTTATAAACGGTGTTATGAATGCTTCCTAATATTTGAACCAGACATTTAATCAAATACAGAAATGACTATAAAACAACATATAAATGAAGAAAATAATGAATATTATAGAAGTACTACTAGCTGTACTTGCGACTTCGTTTGCGTGGAACTAATTTTTTTTCTATTAAATGGTTCAAGTACTTTTTTGTATGACATTGACAACGTGTGTGTAAAATTTCATGACAATATATAATAATAAGACTAAATTCGATTATTATAAAAATTAGCTATATACCTAGGAACTTCAGTTAAAACCATTTGTAGCAAATACGATCAAAATCCAAAATGATATTTAGTCGTTGCCTGTATAATCTAGCTCTAAACTAAAGAAGTCCAAAGTTTAAATGTTATATAAAAGGTTTTTTTACATGTATAGTATTTATATTTACATGTTTTTATAATAGTGAAGAAAAGTGTGTGAATCTGTTCGTATGTCATAATCCCAGAAAGTGCAGGTATAGGTCGCATCAAACTTTATAGCCGCGGCCGATTTGAATACAGACATTAGTTTGAGCTTGCTAATGGTATGCATAGTCGAGTAAATTATACATAAAAATGTAATTTTTGACATAACCATTACCTTTTATAATTGTTACTACGTATCGTTTATGAATATGTCCTCCTAAAACCTGTACATTGCCAAATTGGTGTTGTGCCTACGACCTACAATGGCTATGTTTAGAGCGACGATTCTACAAAAATATGTACTGATAGGTAGTTCACTTTCATGTTCATAAATATTTATAAATTACTAACTGTGCCCACGACTTTGTTCGCGTGATTAATTTTTTCCCGTTTGTCTAACGTTTTGCAAAATAACTTTGTTCCTTTAGTGGTAGCGCGATATTAAATAGCCTAAAGACTATCTCAACGATTGCTCTATCAAATACTAAGAGAATTTTTGAATTCCGACTGGTACTTCCTCAGATTAGCGCATCTAAACAAACTGTTCCGATTTATAATATTATAAATATATGTGTTGTTATACATGTTTGGGTGTAGAACTCATTAAGGTGTTATGTAAATTAGGGGAATGTAACGATTAACGTTAAAGATGTTGGAAAACATTATGCTGACTGGGAACTTTACTACCGTGTGCTGCATTAACCAGTAAAGTTATTTGAAAACAATGTATTACGGAAGAATTGCACTTAAAACATCTATAAAACTTTAGCAATGTTATGCGGTATATATTTTATGATTAACACACAATAACGTAAAAATATTACTTATTTTTTTTAAACAATTTAAATCTCGCGATTTTTACGGACAATTTTTATCTGTAATAAATTAAATTACTAGGAATTCAACTAATTACCCGTCCGAAGCTGAAGCGGGGCTCCTGGTATAAAATAAATACTAATTTAATGTTAAGTTACCTTTTTATTATAACAGTCCTATGACCGGCCGTTCGAATAAAAATATAGCTAAACGCTCAGGTAGTATTTTTTCTATGCGACTACGTTGAAACACGAACATTCTTTGAATTTTTTTATACGTTCCGTTTTATATAGCTTCTCCTATACATTTATTATTTAAAATTTTATGTATAAATATAGTTTATCTCTGAGCAGACTCTCAAATGTTACTTGTTAATATTGTTGTTATAGTTGTTACTGAACTTAACTGCAGTATTAACGAATGATAATCTATACATTTTATTTATTTGGCAAACACAGCCACCGCAAATAAAGAGCTCCCAACGAAAATGTGCTGGTCATATTTCTCGATAGATCAGTTGTAACTGACCTTGCATCGGACAGGCTCTCGATGCAAGCGAGGGTCGCAGCCTGCACCTGGCGGCAGGGCCGATACACGTTTTTGTGCTAGCTATCTATCTGCGAGGGGCAGTTTATTTTAAACGTGCGAACGCAGATGGCGCGAGCACAGCGCGCAGGGGTCCTTCTCCATATCACCTCGTTGCCATAATGCACCCTAACGAAGAGGCGCAGGGTGCAAAGAGGCCTACGGCATTCTCCAGGCCATACTTGTAAACAAACCGAGCGAGGGCAATGGCTGCCTGTACTCCCCGCACTCGGTCCGCACCGACGACGCCATTCAACCGGGAAGTCATGATTTATTTTTAGCGTTCGACGTAACCATAAATTTGTTGTTGATAGAATAACGGATCTCTACACGTTAAACTTACAAGCGTACATATTTTATAATAATATATTTGTAAAACTAAATTTCTGCTACTTTCTAAATGTAAACATTTGTAAGTATCCAAGCGCTGATGCGTCATGTTATGCCTCTTTAGAATCATGACGGTTAATTTCAAAAACGAGTCGTGAAGGCATTCGGTATCTGTATAATAAGAGTCCGCCAATAAGACGTCTGTTTCGTATCTGTGGACGCTACGAGCAATATACAACTGTTTAATCCGCAATTTTAAGCTTACGACTTTTACATCGTTATTTTAAAATTTAAAAACCTGCAATGCGACATGTATAACCAGAGATATCTCGCCACAGAAAATAGCGTATTACTGAGTGGGGGGACATCTAAAACACGTAAGAAATTGAAACCGTCTTATACACGAGCGCATAAAGCGGCTCGCTCCGTCCATAGGAAATAAACGGTCAGAGGACTATTTATAACGCCAGCTTTGTGAAAATAAAAGGTCACATCAATTGGTACAGGCAACGCAATATATCCGTTATCGAAGGGTAAAGACGTTATGAATAAAACGCTCTACAATCACACATACCTAGTGAAATTAATTTGAATATGCATATGTAATAAAATGCGTAGTAGCCGGATACATTTCATGTGGCTTTCACTGCCACTGAACCCAATCATCGGCATTGACATTGGATTCGGCGCGCACCGCTACAGTCGCCGTGACTGAGAGGCCAAGAGCGTGATATCACTTCCTACAATTGTTGTCTTCGGCAACGTCGTCGGTGTCGACGGTGGGCGACGGACTCGAGTCAATGACCCGAGGGCGCGGAGGGCGCGGGAGGGTGCGCGCGCACGCAGCCGCGCCCCGCCTTTATTTATTACGCTACGCGCGGCGCGTTCGGCGCCGGGAAACGCGCGGAGGGCGGAGGCCGCATTCCAGGCGGCCGGCGCCGTGCTCCGCCGTGCGCTGCGAAAATAACACGCACAGTACCAATTCATCGGCCGGTCGACGTCAGTGATCCAGTCACACTTTAAAATAAACCAACTAAACTTACTCTGGTTCAGAAAGAAGACGCGAGCACGTGCGCCCGCCTCGTGCAAAGTTCTCGTATCTTTGTCTCTGCTCACAGGCACCAAAGTAACTGTTCATGATTGAAATTCACAAACGAAGCGATATGGAAGCTCGCCCAGTCACGTTTAAGTCAATACATAAGTCAACACAGAAGTTCACATGGCGCGCGCGATGTGCTGTGTCGTAGCAACGGACTGCGCGTCAGCTTTCATGGCGATATGACGCATTAGTGAACGCACGGCCCGCTGCTACACAGTGCGCAAGCAGACGGGGCGGTAAAAAGGGCGCGGGGGCAGAGGGAGCGCCCCTCGCGGCTGCTCTGTGCTGCCCTCTGCATCGGGCTCATCGACCGCGGTCGCCATCGCCGCGTGCGCGGTACCGCCAACGGTCATGCCACTCTCACTGTACCGCAACACGATGGCTTCAGTTCCCTCTGCTGCCGAGACTTACTACTGCTACCTACTGTCATGACGCCGGGCCACACCGCGCCACGCCGCGCCACCCGTACTGCTCCAGTGTACACTTTAGAGACCCCGTTTATTCTGATACATATCAACAATGATTAGCACAAACCACTTACAGGGAAATAAAATTACCGCTATAGATATTATGGCATCATATAAATGCATACTCATAGTATAAACATTATTTATCATATTTTCATACTTCAAAAGTCTGAGTCTTTTAGAAATTCAATCTTTTGGATTTCAAACTTTTTAACAAATTAATAACTATATTATTATAAAATAAATACAGCAGATAAAATATAAGTTAGAAAAAGCGCCTGAATATATGATATTTTTTTATATGAGCATAAATATATTGGTTCCATTACAATCGATAGCGCGTCATGATTCACAGGCTGTCAGAAAAACTGTGCCACTGAGTGCTCCAACGAACACACGAATGCAGATGCTCCGATGCGACGCGGCGTCGCGTCCATGTCGCGCTTGGGAGCGGTGCCACACCGTTCGCGTTCGACAGACGACGATGATACGCTAACGGGCCGACCTACGTACGTGTCAAGAACCACGCGTACGTACGATCCACGGGGTCCATTGACATGACTTATCTCCTTTAGATGACATAAAATCTGTACAATGTTTCCCACCTTTGATTCATCACTTTCTTTAGGAAATTACTATACACTTCAGCATTGTTAAAGCAAATGTCCTGTTGTGCTATAATAATTTGATAAAATGATTACAGTCTCTTAAAATATATAAAAAGTACTTATCTGAATATATGAATATTCAGTACATTCTATCTATTTATTATTACAAATATACACACCAAAAAACAATGCATGCATTCAAATTTGAAGTGTGTGGCGTAGTATTCTAAACGTTTTTTTTTTATTTATTCGATGACGGTCGAGTGAGTTCGACCCTGAAAACGAAACCGCAATAATTGAAGGCTTCATAAATTCATAACGTAGCTGTATTGATGAACCATTAGCTACATAGCAACTATAAACCCTATCCTATTTTACAATAGTTAAGATAATAAAGCGGGTTTTCTATGCCTGTTGTTATTGTGCACATAACTTTCATTAATTACTACAAATAAATAGACTGTAGAGTCCGTTTAATGCCACTCCAATTAACAACAACCCTCAATAACACCATCAAATCCAATTCTTTCTGTGTCGCTATATAGAGTTTACATCTGTATACATAATTATGTAAATATAAATAAATATAAATAGTATTTTTTTATACTTGTTTCACTGATAGAATAACATTTAGTATACTTAGTATATTCTTTGTAAAACTTAATATAAATATTTCATTAATATTGAATATTAGGTTGTTACTTTTATATTCGTAACAAAATTTCTAAGTGTCTCTCTACAGTCTACATGTCAGAGATGGGAACCACAAATGTCGCCTACGCAGGGCATACAGAAATAGTAACGCGCTCCGTCTCTGACTCATAACAGACAATGGAGCTAATGTCGCTGCTTGAGATAGCTTTCGCCAATATCAACACGGCCTTGCAAGAATTCCACAGTTTGCATTCACTAACTACATCATCATGAGATTGTATATTTTATACTAGCTGAGTCCACGACTTCGTTCGCGTGAAACTAACAATTATTTAATAAATTTTGCCAATTTTTTGTAACTTTTTTCAATACAGCTTTGCTCCTATTGGTAGTATCTTGATGTTAAAGACACTAATGTATTCCACAATTATTGCTCTATCAAATCAAAATAAAATAATATACGGCTAGTAGTTCCTCAGATTAGCGCGTTAAAACAATTTTTTCCGCCTTATAATATTAATAAAATGTAGAAATGTCTAATACGTCAAATATAAACATTTTCTAGTTCATAAAACTTGCATGTGATGTATATGGTAATTTTGTCTAATAATATATTGTGATATACAGCAGCTTGTTCTTATAATTTGGTACGTAAAGCAATACATTCCTCGAAAGCGTCGTGCGCGCCGCGCAGAGATACTGGGATAAAGATTCAATAAACAAAGACCGGTCTTTCTCAACTAACACAACACATTTATATGGAAATATTAAGACGCACTAGTGTAAGCTTGTTGAATGTTGCCTCTGCTAGACCACTTTAAACAATTTCGAATAAAGTCAACGCCTTATTACTATTTCTGAGGAATAAATTACAAGTTGGTCTATCATTTACATATTTATATCTGACCTCTTAGTGTATGTATATCATTTAAATTATATTTTATTATAAAATTAGGCTTTAAAACAGTTGTTAACATCAGGTTTTACACGTGGCATATCATGAAGTAAAATTAATTATAAAAAAAATTCAACTTAATGGCGAGAATAAACAATAATTTTTAGTTTCAAAGATCGATTTTGAGAGGGGGTTATAAGTAACCGCTATTTCAGTACACTAAAATGCGGTTACTCAAATATTTCTTGACTCAAGTGCTTGGCAAACACATCTAGTGGTACATACTAATGCGATGCTAATCATTACGCCGGCCACATATTAATTTCAGTACGGCACTTTAGCACCGCGGTGAGTCGACGACAAAGACGGTCAATCGGTAACTGTCTAAGTCTTTTACGAAAATAACAATGTATGACAGGCCTACATGTTCATCCTTTGGTATGCTGTATAAAATATATACATGTAGACGCCAATATTTATTGTGATGCTTAACTACTTTAATACAAATTGTATAAGATGAAGACTCAGGATAGATTCAACCGTAGATTTGATCCACATTAACTAATACTAAACGTGCATCTTTCCCGAATAGAGTGCAAGTGGCAGAAACGCAGACGCTCAAAATTGTAGGCATAAAAGGCATGCTTTATTTATAATATCATGATTATAATCAAAAGTGAAGGGCATGCAACTTTCAAGAAGATTATTTGTGTAGCTCGTTATAATTAACGCATGACATTAATTTGGAATTTTAAAAATCTCAAACAAGTGCACGTAGATAACAGCCTATACAAAGAATGTAAGGTAATCTTTTACTAATTATTTTTACATATTATACAAAGCAACGTCTCCGTTTATGTGACTGTTATTAAACATAACCACCGAAACGATTTGCATGATTGTATTAAAAATAAATAAATGATAAATCATTGGTGTATTCACCGGTGTGGTTATAGTATATTAGTTGACTGACTATGTCTGTGAATTCGCGAGGAAATAAAAAATGATTGAACATATTTTGGCAATTTTTGTAACTTTTTTCAATACAACTTTGCTCTTATTGGTGCTAACGTGATGTTAAAAAGCCTAAAGTTTACTGAATTAAAGACAAAAAAAATTTTTAGTTCTCCTTGGATAGTTGATGGAACTTCCTGTAGCACTTCAGGCAACTGAGTTCTTGTCTGTTGAGCGCTACACCCGCGATTGTAGAGCGCACAAATTTTGCTTTCCGGAGACTATACCGAAGAATCTTTTGGTCTATGGCCTTACACGGGACTTCCGTGTAGAGCACTAAACTGATTGGCAGACATAGTTATTGTCACACTGCGTCGTCCGCAGAACGTGTCAGGTGTAGGGATCATCAAAAACGTCAGGGGAAACCTAACAGCATAATTGGAAATAGAGCATGCCTTGTTCTTGCGATTGACGTAGGCACTCACGGGACACGGTTATTTCCGGAGTAACTTATCTCACATCGCCCGGATGATAATACCCGGGTGATGACCCTCTAGAAGTCTAACCTGCGTGGGACTCGGAAAGCTTTCTTCTGAGCGAGTCCATAAGGACCAATCTATTGCACTAAGCCATCGTCAAAACGATATTGGAGAGCGAGAGCGGATTGAACTCACTCGACTCTTTCTGTGAACAAGTTATATCAAAGAAAGAGGGGGCGGTGCCATCGCAAAAACTGAACACGGAACACCCATCTTGCGCCCAGCGAACCGATTGATGGAGATGTGGGAATGATCTCAGGCCTCCCTAGGCAGGAGCTGCGGTAAAAGGCTTATGCGGTCTATTACTTTAGCAGTAATTCAGTGGGACTTTGGCATTCATATGTGTCCACGAGTACGTCACGTGTTCATTCGTAATTTTGTACGGGTATTACGTAACAGACGAATCAGGTAGGTTAATTATGGAAAGGCTGCAGAAGCGTAGATTTCCTCCTCCGGTAGATACGATCAAAGTAATGCGAACTCTGTCCCCATTATAGGTGATGGGAATGTCCTTTGTCTTTTTCTTGGGAAATTGGCAGTGCTCCCCACTCGATGTGTCTCACACGTCCTATCGTAGTCTGCCTGGCGTAAAACGTGTCAGTATATTTCTTTTACAATGATAGTAGTGTATTTAGAATAAAATATAATGATGATAAAAATGAAATTCTAACCACACACATAAAAGTATGTGATATTAAAGTATTAAAAAAAAAAGTATAATTCACGTTGACAGCACTGCGGGCATTGCTAGTATAGCTACAATTGGAAACGTAATAATAAAAGAATATTATAGGCAAGTTAGTGTGTACAAACGACTTAAGAAATGTATTTAATTTGAGCAACTGACGCCATAAGATGAAGTAAAATTCTACAAAGTTGTTGCTATAATAGCTTTGCCAGTAATGACTAATTACAACAAGACGGTTGATAACGAGATTGTTCGAACTGTTGGAAGCACAAATGCGTATAGTCAGTTACAGAAATGGCTCATGAATATTTCTGCTTTGAGCATCGTACGAACTTGTCCTACGACATTCTCAACCGCTGCTTCGATACATATACAAACTCATAATGTAGTTACTAGAAGCTTTAATGAAAATGGACATATGTAAACCAAAACTCTCAGCGATTTACAATGCCCTGGTCAATTAACTTAAACAGAATATTAAAAAAACGCGGCATCAGTATTGCTAGTGCAATTGCATTTAAAATAAACACAGAGACACACAAATTCAAGAGTTGGTCTTAGATTGGTGCCCCAGAACAATAATTGGAGTTGTGCCAACAAACAGTGCTGACTGCGGTGCGGCGCGGTGTACCGACTTCATATTATATCTGTTATGTCTAAGACTCCATCATATCATAAGAAATCAGCTTTTACATACATTGTAAATGTTTTAATCGAAATAGTTTTCGTATCTGTAAACGACTGTTGTTTTAAACTAACATTTTTAGTCAGCCTTTTGTAATAATAAATATATAGTCTTTGACAGAGTTGAATTATCTCCAAAAAAGTTTCTTACGGTTTTAAAATATATGTACCGAACAAAAAGTAAATTAAGATTAAAGTTGAATTGATGGACAGTTTCAAGACTTTTCACTTTGCCTATGAAATAATTGTTATAAATAGGCTAATGCACATACTTCTTGAAATATATTTTGTTTCTCCTATAAAACATTATTCCACGACGAAAAATTGTTTTCCTAGTACTACTAACGTAGTACTTACTATATATCAAATGATAGAAATATCAATTATATTTCTTTATATTCCTATTAATTACATATTTACGAGTTTTAGATTGATCTAATGTAATGCGTTTTGATAATATTTGCTAGAAAATATATACTTGACATAACCTAAAGTTATTATACTCTGTAATCTTGTGTAGCAATGTAATCTTTGGAATAAAAAATCCACAAAACTAAGGTATGAATACCACTCAGCTCATTGCACTTTCGCCTGAGGCTGTTCAGACACAGTATCGGTAAGACAAGGCTTGACAATTAATATTTCTGACTATATAAAACACTCGCTGTTCCGAGATTCAGCTTCCATATACTATAAAACATTACACACAGACTTTTTTATAATAAAGGTATAGTCTAGTGATCACAATCTCACCTGGTGCATAGTGACGATAGGGCTCAAGTCGGTAGACACGCTAAACGTGTGGAAGGACTGGCTCTCAAGTGTAACTGCCAGAACACAGCCATTGGCATTTGGCGGCAGATTTTCATCTTGAGGGTGGTAGCTAGCCAGGGCGGCATTAGAATGAGCCCTATGCTATGGTCTCCTCATGGTGTTTTCCTTCACCGAACGCTCAAGCTCATTGCAGGTTGATTCGACTCACGTCCCTTGACGCTGAGTCCGTACACACTACCACTGAACTATCATCGCTTATAATAATATTTTTATGTTAATAGAATTTACGAGCATATTTATAGAAATAAATAAAAATTTAACTTATTACCTGTAATACGAACGTTATACAATCACTAGTATTATGAATTAGATTCATCAAATTTCATGTAAGTAATAAATTTTAGAAATAATACTTTCACGTCGCGCCGACTGTAGTTGTCTGTATAAATGGCGAGTGCTAACTAAATTATTCGAGACAGTTAAATTAATAGCACGCTGTTTTGCCTATATTCCATCTAGTTAAATTGAAAACTATTTCATATAACAGACACCTGAACTTTAAAAGTGTGAGGGGCGTTTCTTAAATACACTATTTGTGAATTGTGGCAAAATGCCAACCTACAGTTTACACATGCATGCATACATCCCCGACAGGAATGAGACGAACAGAAATTCTATTTTGATTCAAAACATAAAAACGATATAAAATTGAAGACTTGTAAAATTTCAACCTATGCACTTACTATCTATCCTATATAATAAAACTGTTACTAAAAACCCAATCTGCACATTTTAATATTATATTTTCGTTATCGATGTAAAGGCTAAAAATATTGTTTAGATTTTTTGTGTAATTATTTTTTATACGTATACTATACTAAAACTAATGGATAAATAGATTAATGAATAAACTAATTGATAGTTAACTTTAATAAGACTAATATTATAGAACAACGCATATGTTTTTATCGCATAAAGCAAAATTGTTCCTTAGGGACAAAAAGTTTGCAAATGAACTTCTTGACGGATTTTGTACGTTTTTGCTCAACAGTAGGCAACGTAACTAAACATAGAAAACTGTGACTGGAATTTTATCTGTATGTATAGCAACTAGCTGTATCTGCGACTTCGTTCGCTTGGAACTAAGAAATATTTAATTGTTTTTGCCCGTTTTTGTAAATTTTTCAATACACTTTGTTCCTAATGGTGGTAGCGTAGTGTTAAATAGCCTAAAGCCTTTCTCAATTATTGCTCTTTGAAATACACGTTTGTTAAAATCTGACTGGTAGTTCCTAAGATTAGAGCATTGAAACAAACAAATTTTTTCGCCTTATAATATTATTAATATAGATTTAGGTCGATGTTTGTATATACGACATAACCATAAACTCTAATACCATTTTGATCGATAACCATTATAATTGGTGAATATATGTATTTTTTTATTGAAAAAGTATTTATTCGAATACTACATGGGATTGTTGTTCCTGTGGTCGAGTATTAACTACTGGATGCTGCAGGAAAAACGAGACGGCTACTTAAATATAAACAGGAGATTATTTTGTAATTAAAAACAAATTTGTTTCCTAATAAACAGAACTTAAAGCTAGAATATACCAAGGACATTGAAGCCGATATAATAAACACATAAGAACAGAAAATTTTAATATTATGCATAAAAGGGAACAGGTTTAAGTAAATAGCTTCATTCATTATTATGTCTACCAACGTCTATAGCTACATGCCAACTATTGTGACTCTCTACAATGATGCAAAAATACTACATAATTATCATCATTTACTTTTCTGTTTTGAAGCGGTGATAGCTCAGTTAGTAGTGTGTACGAACGCCGCGATAAGGGACGTGTATTCGAATCCACCTACAATGTTTGTGAGCTTTCGGTGAAGGAAAACATCGATATGAAACTATGGCATGGTGGTAAGGCTTATTCTAATGTCCGCCTGGCTATCTAACACCCTCAAGTTGAAAACCTGCTGCCAAATACCTATAGATGTGTTCCGGCAGTGTCATTTGAGAGCCAGTCCCTCCACTAGGCTTAGCGTGTCCACCCTGGACCACATCGTAACTTAATATCAGATGAAATTATGGTAATAACGCTAAACTTTAACTATAAAAGAGAGTTAAAATTATATTATCTCAACTGCACGATGTCATTGTAATGTACCTAGATACTCTTTATAATATTGGTGATTCTTCGTTTTTTCAATAAACAGTTTCCATAAACACTTGTCGACATAAGACTGACTATTCGAAGCGCAAATCTTCGTTGAGGGTTCTAGGGTAGTATTTTTTGTACATTCATAGACACTTTGTATTTTTTCAAACAATTTCCTGTTTTGTATTTATAATATCTTGTTTTTAGCAAATAAATCGCAAAATAAATCGCTAAAAAAAAATACCAAAAAAGCTCTTATCCGGCATTGAATTTTGAACTAAAAATTCAACGAGCCAAATGTCTATTATCAATATCTGAATTTCTACAGGGCCTGTATTAAATTCCACTTGTTTTTCGAAAATCCATATTTTTTCAATTTAGTAACTAAATCCATCTCCATCCATGATACTCTTTTTTCGTTATTATCAATAATTTACTTAATAAAATAATAAAGTATAAAAGAAAAGACTTTGGGGCATCGGGACATTGTAAATACCAATGAAATGAAAAAATCGATGGAGACTTGTTATAGTACATCAGACAATAGTAACAATATTATGACAAAGTTGTAAATATATTTTTTTAAACTTTACATAAGTCGACGCGATCGAAAACGAGGTTATAGCTAATGTATACATATAATGAGAATGTTAAAGTGTCTGTACTATTTACATTAATTCGAAAAAAAAAATTTGCTAGTGACTAAGAACAAGTAATTAAATAAAATAGTTGTCGCTCAGTGGTGAAAATTCAACCAAAATTATTTTAAATTATAAGTTTGAACATTATTAAGGTTCTGTTGTCAAAGACTCGAATTAATATATAGGGCTATGTTTGACATTTAGTACAAACTATATTAATCTATTCTCAATTTAACCACAAACTTTATCAATAAACAAAAAGGTTATATACGCCTGGTGTGTCAAATATATGGTATTGTGTATTGGTATTGTTTTTTTATTGAATGAATGTATATTTTTTATAAAATTAAAAAAAATCTATTACATACAAACATGAAGTTTGTTTACTATTACAATACCTATAATTCAGGCTGTGGTTATACTAGTAATAACAATATTCATTATAAGGACTATGGATTGTAAGCTATTTCTTAAAACTGTTTCTGTAAGAATCGTATTGTAAATGACGTCACGGTTGCCACCTCAAAACTTATAGCGTATAGGTATGGTGTATTGTGAAGCGATTGACCTTGTTGAGTGTTTACATCGATGCACATCAGGGCCGGGACGCGTCAGGGCCGCGCGTTGCACTCTGCTCCGAGAGTTGTGGGACACAAACAACCTACATAGCTGTAGCATACATGTATCCAACGTATATACGACAGCTGTTGTCCCATTCACATAGTGGCTAAAATACTTCGGATGCAAATTTTAAACCTTCTACCGGCAAACTCTTAACTTCAAGACTATGATTAGAACCATTTATAAAAGTAGATTATGCACATTTATGCATATTATTGTATAAATCTATACTAATATTATACACAGGAAAGGTTTGTTCGTTTGTTCATTTGGCCGCGTGAATCTTAGGAAACTTAGTCAGAGTTCAAAAATGATTTTATTATTGATAAAGTAATCATTTAATATTTCTCAATGAATTAACGCGTAGTCTTTTAGATCGCCGTCGATTAAAATAAAATTAACTCAATCTATATCTTATACATATAAAACAAAATCGGATTTGTTAAAACACTTATAACTCGAGAACGGATGGACCGATTTTCATGGCTTTTGATTTGTTTTATTTGTCACCGTCCCGAATAGCAGAATAACTATTAAAAACATTGGAAAATTTACGAAATAAATAAATATTAAAAAAAAAAACTTTTCAATACAAAATGTTCATGGGTTTCGTTACTGTCAATAATTTAATGTTCATCCCGTCGATTCGGTAAACTCTTCCCCCAAACTAAAGAACGTATTTAAATAAAGGTTTCGAATCAACAAGATATATCCACAATATTCGGATAATGGCGTATTTTAAATTTTAATATAGACTAATGTAAGGTACGAATAAGGATTGACATATATATTGGTTATCAATTATTTATGCGTGGGCTCACAAATTTACAATGAGATGGCAAGTGATTCTAATCATTTATTGGCCAACATTAAAAAATAAAACAGTTGTATCCAAACGTCGTCGTTTTGCGCAACGCATATTGTAAAGAACAATTTTATAAGAAGCTAAATAAGTGCTACAATTCAGAAAGTTCGAACAATGGTGGCAGCTAAAAATAAAAATGTCGAGCTCAATGTGACTATTCAGAATTTTCTTCAAGGTCAGTTATTATTCTTATAATTAGTCAACACAGCTATCAACCAGAATGACGTAGATAAATATTCCACAGAATTTTTAAATTTACTGACATTGTCTGGACTACCACCTCACAATATTGGTAATAAAAGTCGATTTTGTTGGATGTAAGAACTCTATTGAATAATATAAACGTGGTCTGCCGCATGCATACATTTATTGTGCTTAGTTGACAAAATATAGCCAGATAAAATTGATTCCACTAACTGAGCTCATTGTACTATGGGAAACAAATATACCAAAATAGCACACTATAAAATACATATAAAGTCAGTACTACGATCTACTAAATAACCTAAACAGGAATCTATATGGTAGTTATGTTACACGCGGTACAAGTGGGAGCAAGTGCTTTACCAGCAAATCTCTATAATCTACTAAAAGATCTTAGTCTGTCTAGGATAGCAGAAAGTTCTATATTACAACGTGTTTCTGAAGCTGCACTAGTAGGCTCCTACTAAATTTGACTGGGCAGGGAGAAAAACACGAGTAGTGAAGATGAGTGTTGACGCGCGTCGGAAACGGGCCCCTTAAACCTACATCCGTATTACAAATCTCGGGAATTGTTCGAAGTATCACTCTCTGTCATACGATGAACGAACTACCTGCACGGGTAAAGCATGGGTAAGCATGTAAACATGTAATAATAATTTAAAAAATGATAAATGGCCCTTGGGTAGATTTCAACAATAACTCACCCTTTGTGATCGACGGTAAGTGTTCCAAGCGACACCTAAAAAGTAATTTTGAATACCCAATGTAGGCAATCAGTTGCAGATAATAGTAGTGAAGTTAAAAGGACAATATGTTCATGTATACAATACTTGGATTGTGCTACAACCCTCCAATATAGTCCAAGCCTAATGACGGTCACAATAATGTGAAATACTTAAACTTCGTCAAGTCAATAAAGTAGAGACGTAAATAAGTAAACATAGGCGGTTATATGACCATTTTCGTTGAAACGAATACAAATGACGAGGAATCTCAGTATGAACCAACACTACTAATACGACGATGCAATGTAACGAGACTGCCTGTAAAAAAGACTACTGAATAATTTCGATGAATCAACGATTAAGGGAAAATACAAAGAAGAGGTTGTCTTTATTTCGCGTATATCGATGATTCCATTGGATTTGCCATTCGAGTTTAAGCGGCTATAACTTCCCGGGCTACTGTCTATTGCGTAAACAATTAACAAATAACAAAACCAGGCGTTGGCAGTTTTCGTACTCAACTTGGAATTTCCCAGATATGTGATAATAATAACTGTATATTTAAGCACCACAAAAAGAAACTTAAACATTGTTTATCAATAAGCGTTACATTGATTAACTATATTTAAATTACATATGATTAAAAGATATTTAATTCATTGTATTTAAAGATAAAAATTGTGTTTGTTTGTTTGAACGCGTTAATCTTAGATACTACTAGTCGGATTTCAAAATATATGTTTGTATTTGATAGAGCAATAATTGAGGAAGGTTTTAGGATATTTAATATCTCGGCCACTAATAGTACGAAATCTGTACTGAAAAAAGTTACAAAAACGAGCAATAAATATTACATAAGTTTTAGTTCTACGCGAACGAAGTTGCAGGCACAGCTATCCAATATAAAGTGTAATTAATGTAATAGATATATACCTCATCCATTTCAAACATTAATTACAACAATTGTATTTTTAATAAGCTTGTGAATTTTATTAATAACTGTGATATCACAAGCGCTAGTGACATGTTTATTATTCATTGATTTAGTCACCTGTGATAACTTGTCACTTCTGTTACGAGCGGGTAACTGGGTAACTGGGTCACGATCACTATGCACAAGGCGATAACATCGTCACAGTGTGTTTCTTTAAGATTGACGCCTATCGGAACAAGACATTGTCCAGACTATCCAGAGGCTTGTAGACCGGCCCTTCAGCGACGTACATGGATTTCGATGGACATGAATAGCGGTGATAGTTCAGTTTGTAGGGTGTACGAACGCCGCGTCAAGAGACGTGAGTTCGAATCCAGCTACAATGAGCTTGAAATTTCTGTGAAAAACATCGTTATGAAACTATAGCATGGTGGTAGGGATTTTTCTAATGCCCACATGGCTACCCTTTTTTTTATTAATTTGGTGTTTAAAATCGCAATTTTTATGGACTCCCTTATCGCAATGCGCATACGCATTACTCGGGCTCAGATCAAAGGCGTGAGAGGCATGTGGTGGACCATCGGGTGTTATTCACCCAACGTTACCCACTAAAACGCACCACGGCGTCACTTACGCAGTGCGCCTGTGCGGCAGCGTGCCTCAAGAGATCTCCCTTCTGCTGGCATGGAACCACAGCCTGGCAGCAGCAGAAAGTCCAAAGGCCCTTCTCAGGGCCAAACCTGTCCAGGCCCTTTTCAAGGCCAGAGCAAACCACCACCGACCCAACGCAAACTTACGGACTCCGCCGAAGCACCAACGATCACCCCCGTACCCCGCGCCGGAATGATTCCGGACTCGTTTGCTTCAGCAGACCCCCCACCTCAAAATATGAAACAACCACCACCTGCAGAAGTTTCACCGAACACCTTATACGAGCGCGACCTGCACTTAGTCGCAGATCTGTTAAGAACCGATATTGCATCGACGGGAATAGTGAAGTGGATGGCCCTGTTTCTCCGAGTGAAAGATGCCGAAGCCGAGCGAACACCCCTCAGTCGAGAAGACAGTGAGGCACTTATCGCCGCCACGGAGGGGATAGTAGCGCCGCCAGAGATACCCATCACCCATAGAAGAGCTGTCAGGAGAAAAAGAGAATAGCCAGATGAGGACGTAGAAAGGACGAGGAAACGTCGTGGAGACCAAGTCCTCCTACGTACTCCATCACCAGCAACCGCCCACGAATCACCGCAGAAACACGTGGAATTACCACCGACACTCATCCCCGCAATGCCGCAACCCCTTCTACAGAGGACAGGGAAGAAGCTACCACCGACGCCTAAACCACCCGCGCCGCCCGCGACGTCAGTTAGTGCGCCGGTAACTACCACGCCGACGCGCCAGCAAACGCAGCCGTGTTCGAACGTCGCTTCGAAGCCGCCCACGCACGACACATACGCGAAGGTGACGACAGTGCCGCCGAAGCCGGAACCGCGAACGCCCTTTTTTTTTTTTCGATGGGACATACGCTGTTAGCCGGAGGGGCTTTTACAGCTTGGTAGGACTTTTTGGGGCGAATACTGAGGGCACTCAGGCCCGAGGCAGCGGGCACAAGGGTGCCGCTGTGGCTGGCCCTTGGCATGGACTGCTGCCAGAGGAGAAATATTATACAAAATAATAAGGGCTGGCCTACTGGAGTAGGCCTTTGGATAAAAATGCTAATTGTTTAGAGAGGCAAGGAAATCGGTGGAGTGGATTGTACTGTATTGTTCAAGTTTAAATTATCGGTGTTGGATTTGTTTGTAGAAGGACATAGTCTTCGCATCAAAACGACCGTGAACCACCGTGAACCAACTAGTAGATCGGTGCGTATTTATCTGAAATAACTTAGAAAATTGTTAAATTGAACAGTGAAAGATAAAACTAGTTAAAAAAAAGGCAAACAACTGGCAGGGCCGCAGGTTTTTGGTCCCTTACAGGACCGTGTACTTAGCGTGTGGGTGAGCACGGGTGGTATGCAGTGCGATGTTGTACTCTCAGTGATGTAGAGTGTCACTGTATCGTGCGAGCAGAGTCGCTCGAGGGCTCCTTTCCGGAGGATCGTACCTAGGTTCGAGCGTCTGCAGAAGGAGGCCGCGGCGGGTGTGCGGGAGTGAAATTAACCGTTAGGCCTCGACGGCGAGACCTGCGGTTACGCGGGCATGTACGGGGACACGAACGGTTTGAAGAGACGGCAGGAAGGAGCGCGTTTTCCCTAATGATGTCGTCTACGGGATCGGTGAAGCAGTTTCGTGGCCGGCGTGCGAACCAAACGGCTTGAGGGTTTGCAATGTAGTTAACTGCTTCTATTATTTTATAATTTTTTAGTGAGTTCGCGTATGTAAGCGTATATGGATGGGAGATTCATGTCCTTGTGAAGGTCTATGTTGCGGGCGTAAGGCGGGGCTTGGACCATTGTGCGTATGAATTAATTCTGGAAAACTTGTAGTTTTTCCAGGTTTGTTATTGCTGCATGGGCAAAGACTGGGTAGCTGTATGTCAGGATGGGGCGTATACATGTCTTGTAGATTGTAAGCTTATGTCTGAGTGACATTTTGCTTTTCGAAGAAGTGAGATTACGTAGCAGGGCCGAGACGGTGTTGGCCTTTTTGATTACGTAATCGATATGGTAGGTGAAGGGAGGTGTTTGTTGAGTACTACGCCTAGGTATTTGGTTTGATTTACCCAGGCGATATCGACACCGAAGAGGTATAAGGAGCCTTCGAGTGGCTTGAAGTTATAAGGATCGAACATGATAGCCGAGCTTTTATCTGGATTTAATCCTATGCGCCATTTGAGACACCAGGATCCGAAAACGAAGATGGCTTGTTGAACTCGTTTTGTAAGGATGGCTCTGTTCCTACCTGAGCTATATATGACAGTGTCGTCGGCGTAGAGGCTTACTTGGACGTCATTGAGGATTGGGATGTCCCTGACATATAGATTGAATACACAGTGCGCTAGAATGGAGCCTTGAAGGACTCCAGAGCGAATAAAGTGGGGTGAGGAGAGAGCTCCGTCTACTTTGTAGCAGAAAGAGCGATTTGACAAATATTGAGTGATTAAGTGGACAAGTCTATCCGGAACTTGGAATTGGTGGAGTTTATGAATGAGTCCTTCGTGGCAGACCCTGTCGAAGGCTTTGGCAACGTCGAAGAAGACTGCGACAGTGTGTCTGGGGAGACGTAGCTCCGTAAAGTTGGAGACTACGTGTTCCGTGAGGCGCCCTTTCGGAAGGGGCTGCTGTTTGCGCAGCATGAGTCGCGCGCGTCGTATGGACGCGGTTGTTGCCGGCACGCATGGTTTTTCGCGGCGGCTGGGGCTGTGGTCTCAGGTGATAACACCCGCTTTTGTTTGGGCTTGGACCTGGAAACGGTTATAAATCCCGTTTCAGGATAAGCTGTGTCTATTTCATTTTCAAGTTCTGCGGTCGGGTCAGGTGATAATGAGGATGCCGTGGGTATTGGTCGAGGTACGTACGAGATTATTTCCTCGAACGGACGAGGCGTAGCTGTGGGGGGGGGGGGTCGCTGATGGCGACGGAGTCCGCGACGAGGTAGTGGCATGGGAAGCGGGCGCTACCGCGTGCCGGATGACCGGCGAGCGGAAGCGAGAGCGAGAGCTCGGCGGTAGTGGGGGCGACGCCGGACGACGCGCCAGGACGGTCACCTTGGTGGCGGGGGTACGGATGGGCAGGGAGGTGGTTGCGGGTGGGGTTGGCGGTCGGCGCGCCGTCTCGTTCGCGCCGGTGGGCGGAACGCGGACCCGTTGCGTGGGCGCAGACTGGGTCACGTAAAAATTCTTAAGAACCTCCGGTAGCTCTTTTTCAAGATAGGCCCGAAGCAATCTACTTTCCATCAACTTCTTACTTGCCATGATGGCAGGCTCGGAACAGGAATTATTGAGGTAATTTATGAACAAGAAAGTAAAGCCTATGTAGAAAAACCTCCCTGTCTGAAGAGCAGGGCGGCGCGGCTAGTATGAAACTGACAAACTATCCTGCGTTTGGCAAACTAACATGTATGTAAACCAAAGAAAAGCGTGCAAAATCGAAAATATAATAAAAGAGAGAACAATATGTAAAAAAGAACTGGGACTTGGCCCGTAAAAAGGTTTAAATAGCTTTTACCTTGGGTGGCAACCGGTGTCCGGCGTACTTACAGGCGGTGACACTTAATTCACTGCACTGATTCACAATAACGACCGCAATATTTGGAAATCACGGAACGAAAAAACACTGAGAGGAATCTGTCAATCTCATTCACCACGATAACAAAACAATATGGTTAGAAATTCACAGAATTGAGCACTGTATCGCGAACTAGCAACAATAGCGAGGAGAGCTCCCCCCCTCGCGGGGGGAAATTTTCCACGAGTACCCCCGGTACCGATATTCGCGCCGAATACGGCTGCGTCGACCACGACCGCGCGGAGAGTGACGGCGACGACGACAGCGCCAATTTCATCGATGACAACCGAGACGACCTCAACTGCGACCGCCATTCCAGTCGCCTCAACATCGACTGCAACAACCGCCAGCAAGCCTCGCTATCCGCCAATCGTAGTGGAGAAGCTGCCCAACTGGGCGCATCACTTCAAACCGATGGCAGCAAAATTAAACCGGAGACCCAATGCACGCCCCTTCGGACTAGGCGTAAGGCTTACACCATCTGACAGCGACGAGTACCGGCTGGCAAAGTCAGAGTCAGAGTGGAGGCGTGTCGAGGCAAGAAGGGACCGGCTCAGTGCCACCGGTGCCAGAAGTTTCATCACTCCTCGCACAACTGCCATCGACCAATCGCGTGCGTTAGATGCGGGGGGCCCCACCTCGCCTACACATGTGATCGCCCAAGAGAAGAGCCGGCCACCTGCCTGAACTGCGGTGGCCCACATCCTGCAAACAACGCCCTGCACTGCCCGATCTTCAGGCAGGAAACAACAAATCGAAAAGCTGGAACTGTAGCCCGGACATGTATGTCAGGGAGGTACACTGGCGATACAGCTCCGGCCTGAGCGATCATCGAAGAATCGGCAGCAGTGAACTTTTTTGCTCCTGCGAACGATCCGACCCAGTGAGGCTAAATTCCAAGAACGAAGCCAAAAAAAAGGAGGGGGGAAAAGCTGAAACCCACGCCCCCCACCACGACTTCGCAGCCGCAACCCCCACTCCAGCCAGAACAACAGGCTGTCGTAGAGGAATGTACGCAACAACACCACACGATAAAGGTCTTAAAGGATGTCGCCTTTAGCGCAAGGGAGGATCCTAAAACCAGGGACGTATATCTGCGGTTATTAGCAAGTATGGCCTAGCCCGATACTTGATCTAAACGTTGAACATCGGAATGACCAACAGACTCGAAGATGACCAGATCAACAGACAAACCTCGATGTTCCGGCGAGCGGAGGCGTAGAGCGTTAGCTCCGCCACACGCAACACCGTCGGACATCTAACCACACCATCGCCGCGCAACCTCGCCTCTCCTGAAGAAACTAGGAGGTGTATGGAGGGAAAGGACCTTGTACCAAACACTCATCCACCCAACTCAAAGGCGAACTAGTAGCTAGTATTAACTAGCTGCGATGATCGCCACTGCAGAGGGCTAAGCCCTAACTAGTTTCCTCACCACCCCTCGCCCCACCTAGGGGGGAGGTAGAGACGACCTGGTTGTTGTTGTTTACTGATTTTTTTATTTGTGTAGTTTTGCATAATATACATTTAAAATTAAAGTCGATACTAATTGCCTTTAACACGTAGAAAAAGGTGTTTATCATATGCCATAAAGCATGGTTTTATTTTTTCATATGTTTTTTAAATGCATTATTAAATATATTTTATATAGTATTTTTTTTTATTTTTCTGTTAATGTCTAAATTCAACAGTTAATTTAGAAAAAAATGATTAAGTAGATGTGGGCGTAAGTTGTGGGCCGCTTATTATATTTTTACTAGTAGATAATCAGATACCCTGTAATATCAAATACTTAAACCAAATCATTCATATCACTCGTGGTATCCTATAAAACCATATAAATAATACCGGGACATTTTACGTGTTACTAAATGCGTAAATACGGAATACCTATTTAATATTATATATTAATGATTATAATATATGTTTATTTACAACTTACAGAAGGTTACAGAATTTATTTATACAACACAACTTGTATTTGTTTTGATCACTAATTATAATTATGGTAATCACAGTAATTTAGTAGTAATTCTTTTTAAATATTTATGATGACACAAGAAGAAAACTTTGAAAGAATCTTTGAAAGGTGAGAAACCCTTAGACTGTTAAAAATACTGTTATTATTAAGATATTCTCGCTGGAAAGTCCCGACGTATATGATTATTAAGTAATAAAGTAATTATTTGTAAATGTTCTTTTAACGCATTGAACAAACAACTAGAAAAACATTATTTGTTAAGAATAGTTGAGAAAAACAAACAGGAAACCACTTGGAGTAGACTGTCTGCGTTAATTAGATAAATAATTAATAAAATGTTGGATAGAATGGAAATTAATTTAAATAGTTACATAAAAAAATGCGTGAGTGCCGTGGAACGTTCGGTTGGAACGAATTTCGTTACGTATAGTTATTGATAAACGTATTATATTATTAATTAACAGACATACAATAAATCAATTACTAGGGTTTGAAATCAATTAAATGAAAAAAAATTAGTTTAAGGAATGGTAGGAAGTTTCGTAATTAATATTTTTTCTAGTAGTGAAAATCAGTTATACAATAAGTTACACAGAATCGAATATATCAAAATTAAAAAAATACATTAAATCATGTATAAGCTCTTGGTCGAATATAAGAAAATAATGAAATCATGAATAAATTACCAATTTACAATTTAAACTTGTATAATATGTAATATATTTATTTTTATATGTCAAAAGTTAGAACATTCCTATTTATTTTATATATTATATTCTAGAAAAGTGGTTTTTAAACCAGATTTATTGAGTTTTATATTAAAATATGTCTAAGACCATGAAATTATATCTCCGCACTTGCCTAATTTGCGTTATTTCTCAAGACATATATATACCTCATAAATTAGGTATTAGGATTGCAGTAAGTTCTATACTAGAACGTGTCTCTAAATCTGCGCTAGCAGGCTCCTACTAAATTTGGCTGGGCAGAGAGAGAAACACGAGTAGTGAAAGTGAGTGTTGACGCGCGTCTAAAAGGGGCCCATTAAACCTACATAAGTCTTGGTAACTGCTCGGTTTCACTTTTTAATTAATGAACTAGGGAAAAAATTTGGAAATAAGAAAAGAAATAGGGAACAAACGAGCAAGCGGGTTACCTGATTGTAAGTTACACGACCGCCCACGGACACCAACAACACCATAGGAATGGTTGGTGCGTTGCCGGCCGTAAAGGTAATAGTAGGCTTTTTTCTTAAAAGTTTGCAAGTTGTATCGGCCTGAAAACACCGCCGACGCAAGATGTTTGCATAAGATAGTTGTGTAAATCTAAAAACTTTGCGTGAAACGCACTGTAGTGGCCCAAATCGGGAGGATGGAATTTAAGTCAATTGCGTGTTGTACGGTGGTGAAATCCAGCAGCAGGTATTAATCCGAATGATTCCTCGGAACAGTCCCCATAGTGAATTCTATAAAAATGCAAAGAAATCCTATGTCTTTGCTCAATGCCAGAGGATCGAGTCGATGGGAAAGAATTTTGTTATTGTCAATTCGAAACGTTCTGCGTTGGATGTGGTCAAGCGGAAGAATCTGGTACTGGAGCCCCTTGCTCAGAGATGAGAACAGCATTCCATATGAGGCCGGACCTGGGCTTTGTAGAGTTTAAGACAATGGTCCGACGTGAAATACTGTTTCGCTCTACTGAGCACATCAAGCTTATTGGATGCCTTATCCATCATCCTTATTATTATATTGGCCTTATCTTCCAGATGACTACGGAACTAAACGACACTCGAAATATCAACTCCAATAATTCCGATGCAAAGCGAAGTACCTAAGTGAGCGCTTTCGAACCAAGAGACGCGGCAATGAGATTCTATTTAACGTTAAACTTGCAAACTTGTGTCTCCTTAAGGTAGAATAAGACTAATTTAGTCTGCCCTATTCCGACACTTGCTCCAATAAAGTCCCGACTTAAGACACAAGTTTAATGCGGTACTCATTGAAGTGTTCTCGAGAAATATTGACACCGACGGCGTACAGGGCATCGCCGGTGCTGTCAACTGCATAGCAATGAATACTGTTATTAGTTTGCAGCATGTCATTGATATGCAGAAAAAACAGGGTAGGAAGTAGTACACAACCTTAAGGAACACCAGCATTCATGGGCTTGGGGTTCGAGCATAACCCCTCGACAATGACCTAAATGCTCTGCTCCGTGAGAAAAGTAGATACCCATTTACGCAGTTTTCCGGGAAGTTCGTAGGAAGGGAGCTTAAAGAGAAGCGCCTTGTGCCAAACCCGATCAAAGGCTTTCGCTATGTCTAGACTAACGGTTAATGCCTCACCCTTGCTCTGGACTGCCTCCGACTAACGATGAGTTAGGTAGACTAGAAGATCACCAGCAAATCGACATCGACGGAAACCGTAATAGCGGACACTGAACAGTTGCTGATCCTCTAGGTACCTCAGAAGTTCGAAGTTGATTGTAGACTCCATTATCTTAGAGAACAAGGAGGTGAAAGCAATCGGCCTACAGTTATACGGATCACGCCTTTTTTAGGGATCGGCAGCACTAAGGCTGTTTTCCAAGAGTTCGCGACAACGTCATTAGAGTAAGAGAATCGAAAGAGTCGTGTTAACACCGGTGTCAACGCTGGAGCAGATGTCCTGAACACAATTAGAAGTATCCCGTCAGGCCCACTTGATTTATAGATGTCCAGGGACATGAAAGCTTTGCAGATTGTCTTTTGTAAAAACTGGATCTCTGGTATAAGGAATAAGGTTGGCGGTGAGCTCCCTTCAGAATCGATAGTCACTGACGGCAGTTGGACGCAAAAAAAGAGCTCAGAAGATCAGGTTTATCTTTTGCGGTATGGGTCAGCGAGGCATCTTCTCAAAGTAAAGAGGTAGTGAAGGCTGGCGAAAATTCGCAAGAGCAGCCTGTGCACGAGACCAGAACGCAAGAGTCCCAGAATGGAGATGAACCAGTTTCTCGCCAATACTTCCAGAGTACTTCAACTTTACCGTGGTAATGCCTTTTTGCAGGACCTGGGGCAAATTCATATTTCTTTTTTGCATCGTTGGTCTTTACATCCTAAAACGCTAGCGTTAGCCCTAGGCCAAGTATACTTGCACTTCTGCTTGTGGCGAGATGTCAGTTTCCATGTACGTCCAAACCAGGGCAGAGACTTACCTTCGATGGGTACCACTGAGTATAGAATGAAATGGTCCATACCCTGTAGCATCACATCGGCAACATGGTTGGTACTAGCGTTCGGATTATCCAGCGAGAAGCTTACTTGCCCCATGGGTAGGATGCAAAGAACGTCCTCATACCGTCCCAGTTTACTGACCTGTAGTGCCAAACACAGCGGCTGCAGGTGAAATGCGACCGTAATGGGCATGTGATGAGAAGTCAACAGAAGGTATAACTGGAAAGGTGTATGGTATTCAATATCAGGCATCCGCGTAGTCGAGGATACCAGCTGTTTAAAACCATTAGCTAGGGAAACGTCATAAAAAGATCTTCCAGCGTAGTGTGCTATTCAACGTGGTGAACGTTAACGATCTCTCTGATATACGATGGATCTGGCACCCGCACATGGTTTGCTAAGAAGTTCATATCGTCTCTCTACCATAATTTTCCAATTTAATATTTAAATACAATAAAAGTCTGAACCTTCGAAAAGTCAACTTTTTGCAATATTCACTAACGATAATGCGGAAGTCTTGTTAATGGAAAAGTAAATGCTAACTATATAAGGAACGCAATTCCATTATTCAACGCGTTGATTTTAAATATTTTGTCATTTATACTACTATAATTTTCGTAAATTAAATTTTACTCGACGTTCTTTTTATGCAAATGTGTTAATAGGTACAATTTTTCATTTTGGGCACATTTGGGTACTTACTTGGCACCATGAAATACTAGTTTCATGGTACTTTTTTCTTATTTCAATTATTTAGATTACTTGACTGATTATTCATTTATTTATTTGACAATATTTAAAAAAATACCCTATATAATGTTACCAAATGTAATGTAAAATAAGCTAAGCAGCCGGTTAACTAATTTGATTGATTGATTCAATTTTTTCTATAATACCTCATTAACCTGATAGATGACAGTATGATTTTGAACTACAACAACAGTAAATACGTATACTAATAAGTAAGTGTTTATAAAAAAAATGCGAACGTGTAAAATAGAATCTATGAACTATCGAGAAATTCGCTGTGTCAAATCCGACTAGTCGCTTTGCGGTTCTATAGTCCAATTTTTATCTTACATAGGCATTACTTATAAAAAATCACTATTTTCTTTCAAATTGCATACTCTGATGGACCTTAACGTATAAATCTTTAAAATATTAATAAATCTCCATTATTTTATAGCACATTTCATTTATAGCGATGATAGCTCAGTGGTAGTGTATACGACTTCGCGTCAAGGGACGGGAGTTCGAATCCAAGCACCTACAATGAGCTTGAGCTTTCGGTGAAGGAAAACATCGTGAGGAAACCATAGCATGGTGGTAGGGCTTTTTCTAATGGCCGCCTGGCTAGCTACCACCCTCAAGTTGTTGTTTTATAGTACTATTGTTTTATAGTAAAATAAACAGTTTAAGAGTATAATAATTTATAACCATGCGAAACTGAAAATCGTCGTGGTTTGTTTTTAATATGTATGGGACGTAATCTTACACCATGAAAACCAAAAAGAAAAGGGGTGTAACCATGACGAATCGTCCCCGTATTTTACACTTGCTTAGGGGAGATGTAGGTATCTACTAATAAAATCCTGAAAGTATCATATATCTCTAATTTCGTTGATTTTCTAGGCAAAATAATTTATCAAATATGGATAATTATTTTTTCTCTGGATTGAATAAACCTAGTGACTTAAACATTAAATATATTTTAGGAACTTATCATAGAAAAAGAACAACGATATAGCTTCATAGAATTCACAAACGAAAAAAAAATTATTCTAATTTCGTAGCAAACGGCTGAGACAATGTGCGTATGGAATATGAAATACAAATAAAACAGAAATAGTCCACATTTCCGATGGTATTGTAGCTAGTAGCTACCTTTTGGTTGAAGAGTGTTATTATATCATTACGTATTTATAACCGGAGTACAAAGTTCGCCATTTACGAACATGTCAAGGAGGATGATACGATATAATATCATAAAAGAATTTTCAAAGTCACATCAACAATTTTGGATATTATCTCCAACAAATATATAATTTTTAGCTTTTTATACTAGTAGTATACTGAAATACTAGTAAAGTAGTGTTAGGTACTAATATCTCCGTGATGTATATTCGTTTTGTGCCACAAGTTATTATCCTTAATAGTATTTCTCGCTCCATTAGAAAAAAAATGCTCTAAATACAGAGAAAGAAATTAGAACCATCATGAATGAGCCTTTAATTTTAATACTGAGTATTTTTAAACTCATAAAAAATTTGTACGTTCCATATAGACGTCATTGCTTACTTGAGACGCTATAAGAGATAGTAAGAGATATAATAAGAATAATAATATCAAAACGATATTTTTTTTAATTGCCAAAAAATTTGCTAAAAACTTGAGTACACAGTTAATGTATGTATATTATTCCAAAATAGATAGCCATTAAAAATATCAATAATATTTTTGAAAAATTTACAAAGTTTATCAAAATTAAAATTCACAACATACTTTGATAACATTTTATAAACGGAAAGTTGTTAATTATAAGAGCTGACAATAATATTCATAGAAATAATTAATAAGCATAAAATAAAATTAAGAGACGAAAGTAATTGCATAAAAAGCGGGTAAAGAATGCGAAGGCATCGTCAATTATTCAATAAATTTATATCAAGTTAAAAGAGGAAGAGAATCTGTAAATACATTCAGCTCGTCTGAGGAGGTAATTAAACGTCACGGTGATATTTTTATTAAAATTTTGTTCTCATATTAAACCAGTGACAAACTTAACTTTCAATAGACATTTGTGTGTTTTTTTCCTTTACTGTGGTGTCTGTGTTCATTGTCGATTTCGCCAATGTTCATTATGCCAAAATATACGTTTTAGAGTTTAGTTGTCAATCATTCAATTACATTAAATACAAAACATTTTTATGGCACCTGTCTTTGTATATGCCATTTTACCAATAGTAAGTAAGAAAAGTCTTCAAAATTAGTTCAAATAAAATCGCGGGACTATTATTAAAAAGGTCGAAAGCGTTTTTGTGGTAACTTAAAATGTATGTTTTTACTTAAAGATTACTAGCTGTACCAGCGATTTCGCTCGATTGGAATTAAAAATTATTTAATAATTTTTACCCGTTTTTGTAATTCAATACAGCTTTGATCCTTTTGGCGGTAGTGTGATATAAAATAACTTAAACTCTTCCTCGATAATTGCTCTATTAAATACTAGTATTAAATAGTAGTTTCTAATAGTAGAGCGTTGAAGTAAACAAACTTTTCCGCTTTATAATATTAACTTCGATTTTCCGAAGGTGTTTTGTGGCAACATCTGGATCCTGGTTCAGCACTCAATCAATGCCCTAAACGAGAATTCACTTTTAGAAAAGTGATGGTCATTGTTTGTTGGTCTAGCACCGGTATGATTCATCACACCTTCTTACCACAAGGGACGAGCATTACTACAGATTGATTGAGAATTGGTCTACTCACTCAAAGGTGTCTCGCCGTGTTTTATGTTAACCAGACCACTATTCAGCGTATCAAGAGCCAACACTTCGGTCTTCTTTACGTTGATCTTGAGGCCAAATCTATGACAGTACTCATCGAGGTTTCATTGGTACGAAAATGAATACGAATGCCATAAGACAAAGTCTCCAAACTTTCCGAACTACAACTGCAAAATTCAAGGTAAACAAAGTTGGAACGAGCACACAACCTTGCATTACACCGCAACTCAACTCACTGCGAAGAAAAATCCGCATTTAACTTAACAATATCTTGGCCGATTTTTATAATATTTGGTCCACAAGAAGCTCATGTAATTTTTTTATTCTGGCATGGCAAGCTGGCTGTACTTCATGTGATGGTAAGATCGGTATGGTCCATAAACAGTAGTAACTGACGTAAAGGAAAATGACCTCCGTCAGTCAATACTTTATGCCGGGCTGCTTTAAGAATTGCATATATCTGAACAACACATTCAACTTATTATCATTTAATTTGTACATTTAGAAAAATGTTTTTATATCTATGTTTCGTCATTGATAACCCATAGTCAGAATGCATGTGAATACATAATAGAATAAGTAATTTATAATTACTTAATATTAAATTTTGTTATATATGTATAACGGCATATAAACAGAATGGTTTTTGTTTAATTTTACAATACTGACAGTGGTAACTGAAATGTAAAATATTCTTACTGTTGTCAACAAACATTTTAGATACCCAGTTACATAAAACCAGTTACCTAATACATATCAAAGAATTAAGAAACCTATATTACTATTTTTTAAAGTAGCTAATTATATTGAAGTATTTTTATTATTTTCCTTACTTGTACTTTATTGTTACCTAATTCTAATTATTATCTAGTAGATAATTATACCGGGAAGTGTACCTCGCGTTAAGATCAGAAACGGATACTCTACTATTTTAATAGGAACATACCTATTCCAAAGACATAGTAACCTACATCTAGTAGAATGATAAGTACTTTTTCACTCGAGTAGTATGTATGGGTGTGCATTAAACACGGCCTCAAATAAGTCATAACATTAAGTTAAGAATGGTAGTAGTTAACGTACCTACAACAATATCAATTTTCACTCAAGCGCACGTTACAACTTTACCTAGTAACGGCTCAAGTGAGTTTCGCGCCCTGTACTCGACTTTGGATGCTAAACAAGCAATGCAAGCGGTACAAGCTACACACAAGCCGCCAACCGAGAGTGAAATAGATAAACCTACAGTATTCAAGTGAGACAAAGACAAGAAAACGATCGCGGAATGCGGCGTTCTTAATTTTTGTAACGGACTACGGGTCGAAAAGCGCGCGCCCCCGGAGTGGAAAGCAGTAGTACGAGTGAGAGCGGGCAGGCGGGGGGATCGGCTGTAGTACGACGAGCCGCACTTCTCGTAAAGGAAGCGACCCTGGCGCGGTCATTGCTCGCCGCGGTGCGTCGCGACCGCATTCCTCTCCCCCGCGGGCTCGGCCCCCCCGCCTCGCAACCCTTCGCGCCGCGGCGCCTGCGCATCAATGAACGGCTAGCGCGTAACTGCCGCGTCCACTTGAACCATCCCACTCTCGCCGGAGTACATATGTTCTCTTCTTGCTGTTTAAAAATTTTACGGCACATTCCTTAAGCATCTTTATCGACGACTTAAATCAGAGTTCGGGTAATGTGGCTGAGTAAGTCATTATTCCACAGAGGCCATCGAGGAACCATTGAGATGCCTAGTTGGTTCGCTTTGATATACCTATTTATCACTGATTTTGGGTCAGCTACTTCAATTAATACTGTCTAGGCCTTTAAGACCGTCTTAAATGATTTTTCGCTGCTGATCATTGGCTAAGTCATGACTTTATCTTAACCTCAACATTAATTTACAATTCAATACTTATAATAATAGGTTATTATAACACAAATTATAACAATATTAAACATAAGAAGAGCAGGGATTAAGTAGTTGTTTACAAGCGTCAACTTTTTTTTTTATATGTGAAATGTTTTAACTTCTAATATCTTTGTAGTTATTTTTTATTGCTGCATATATTTAAGAAATGATATATTGGTGAATTGGATAATAAAAATTAAATGCCCAGCGGACCTGTCCAACATTAGCTAGTATGATATAAAATCAAAACTCAATTTTCACCACACTAAAGTTAAATATTCTATATGCTTATTATCGTCGTTCATAATTAAATACATTTCATAAATTTATGTAAAAATAATTCTTTATATTTCTCCCACATCTGATGATCTCATTTATAAATCAGAAATATGAAATAAATACGCTAATAGAAGCCAATACAAATTACAAACTGAATTAATAATATCTTAAAAAAAAATATTACGAGGGCATGGATAATCTTATATCCGTTTAAAGGTAAATTAGAAATTAAATAAAAATTTGATATTTGTGAATAAGGCCAGGTCGCGCACATGTACGTACATACATGACTGCGAAAATTGATTTTTTTTGTCTATATATAACTAGGAAAAAATCTTTAAAGACATCTTATATCTTAGAACCAACATTTAGAAAATCTAATCGCGTTATAAAACTATTTGAGGTACTTATACAACAAAATACGTTGCTTAATATCATAACTTAATTTTCTCTTCTTGTTCATAACTTGTTACTTTTAGATATATAATAAAAAATATTTATTGCAGTTTAGAAACTATGTAAAATTAAAAAATACATAACAAGTTACATAAATATAGGTACAAAAGTCGATATGTTGCATATTTTTTCCTAATAATTATTATTCCTATAAAACGGATGGACTGATTATGATAAAGTTATTAGGCAATCTTCTGATTAGCACAGCTGGTGATATAAGTGAAGTTTGGTAGCGGTTAGCTGTTTGTTCGAAAAAAAAGAATAAACGACGTATAGCAAAAAAAAAATCCACACAAAGGAAGGCGCGAGAAAATATTAATATTTTATAAAAATAATCTCAATTCAAATTAATCTTTCATCGGTAATTACACTTAGCGGATTATCGTTTGCATTTATTACAGTTTGTACTTTTCGATCGCTTTGAAATTGAATGTTTTTCCAATGCTGAGTATTTAAATCGCATTATTATTTACATTCGTAAATTGAAAACACTTGTTTTCAAGCCGTGTCTAACAAATGTATACATATTTTTTTATAAATTCTAACAAGGCAGTGTTTCTAATTTTAACCGATTTGGTTACCTATTTTTTTGTATCTCCTTTCTTTATCAATTACTAGGTGTGCCTGCGACTTCATTCGCATGGAACTGAAAATTATTTAACTACTTTATATCGTAGGTTACTCAGGGCAAATATAACATTGTAATGGTAAAAGAATTTTTGAAACCTTCCAGTAGTTTTTGAGTGTATTCGTTAAACACAAAAATACAAATTATTCTTCGTTATAATATTAGTATAGACTAGTTGCGGCTACCAACTTCGTTCTCGTGGAACTAAAAAGTAATTACTTAATTATTCCCGTTTTTGTAATTTTTTTCAATACAGCTTTTTTCCTAATGGTGTCAGCGTGATGTTAAGCCTAAAGACTTCCTCCACGATTGCTCGGTCAAAAACAAAAATAAATTTTGAAATCCGACTGGTAGTTCCTAAAATGGAGCGTTCAAACAAAGTTTTCCGCTTTATTATCTTTATATATAAAAATTTCGTGACACGTTGTTTGTCCGCGATAAACTCCTAAACTACTGAACCAACATAAATCAAATTTTGCACACTTTTTGTGGTATGATCCAACTTGAGAGACAGGATACTTTTATCTCGATAAGTGATCATAACGCGATAGATATCACTGTAGTCGATGTGATTGACTACTCGAAAAGGCAGAACAATGTCTGCCAGGTCATTTTTTTATCGACAGGACGTACGCTGTTAGCCGGAGAGGCTTTCACAGCTTGGCACGGCTTTTTGCGGCGAATGCTGAGGGCACTCAGCTCCGAGGCAGCGAGCGCAAGGGTGCGATAGTGGCAGACCCTTGGCTTGCGCTGCTGCCGGAAAAAGAATAAAATAAGACCATATGGAGTGGGCTACTGGAGTAGGCCTTGTCAGGTCAGTTCGTATAAATATAGATTAATATCATTAGTTACATGTTCGCAATTTATCAATATGCAAGGATATTTCAAATTTTATAAATAAAAGTTTTTTTTAATAAATAACAACAGTTATAGATTGTTATACTATGAAATATTCACCTTCTTGTATTTTAAAGATTTTTACTTAAATAAATACGGATATCTTGGGTATGCCATTAGAAGATTATTTATATTTGATTACAACAAAATTAACAGCCGTTGTGTTTATTCTTCATAATAAAATTTAGACTTTATATTCCTTTTTGACATGGTTGAAGAAAATCAATTACCTAAATTATCACCAATAAAATCAATAGAAACTTACCAAAAAGATATGGAATAAACGCTACTGCCCATAATTAATTTTATACGAAACGCTTTTTGGTTGCCTTTGTTTAACTATCATTTTATTTAACAAGTATTATTTATCGATATCTAATTAAATAGAATATATTTATTTAAAGTAATCTGGCTCTTTTCATTTCTGGTCTTTATTAGATCGCTTTCTATGTGCACGAACAAATTAATTAAATTTAAGTCGTTATATTTTATTCCTTCTTCGCTTCGCGTTCATTAATCTATAACGATATAGAAATGAGCTAACATTTATAAAAAATATATATATTTATTTGTATTTAAATAACTTGTAACACAGAAAAATGCTCGTGTTTTTTTCTTATGAAATAAAACATATATCAAAGGATCTATGTAATCAAAAAAAAATAATGATTCCACATTTACAAATATTTTCGCTTTGAATGGTTTTAGTTACATATCGACTTGAGTAAATTTTGTATAATTGACCTCCAAAATTAAATATATAGATTCATTATTCATAACTTATATATAAAAATACTAATCCGATGTGTCCGATGAGGTTTCAAATAGGCCACGCTTTGAGAAATGTATTTCTTTTTCGGGTAATAATTTTTAAAATGCTTGTTGCTTAAATGTTTTTCTAAAGTGAAATGCCGTTATAATTAAAAAAAAGGAAAAACTTTCTTCCTGTCCTCATATGCGCACAGGTAGTAAAATACTGTAAACTGTAAAGAGCAAATTTAAAACATAATATTTTATGGTTTAAAGGTTTATGTGAGTAATCGAGAGCGACCATCGTAGGTTGTCCAACGACTCTGCGTTTCGTAGCAAGGCGTGCGGTCAACGTACGGCAAACTGCCGGACTTACAGGTTGGACATGGGGCATGGAATCCGCGGGGGACAAAAAAGAAACGCGCTCGAACCGCGTTCCGTGCACACCTATAGACTACTAAACAACGGCATACTGCTGCATGTTCGACGAGCGGTGTGACACCGCTGCTTCCACGATGCCGATGCAATACCGCGATACCGCCACCGGGCTCTCACATGGCTACCCTACCCAGAGCATACATTGCAACTTAACTTCTACCAATAAATTACTGAATAGCCTTTTTTGTTCCGGTATGATCAAAAACTCAAGCCCAAACATAAGTACAGTCAATCACAAACAGGTTGTAATTATCAAAATTAAAATATGTACGCTGTATGTTGTTCTACCAATCAAATCGATCAGACTGGAATAGTAATAGTTTACATAAGTTTTGCCATTGTTTTATACGTGGCTAATAAGATGTAGATGCTTCTGTAATTAATATAAAAGACATCAAGTCCTGGCATATTCTTGGTTCTCACCAGTTAAAGGGGGAGTGTCACACCCCTTTTCAGCCAACTAGGCTGAAGAATATTCGTAAAGGCAAATGCTTTTCATTTTAAAAAGGTGTCTCTATACCGGAACTAACATATGTATTGTAATACTTAAAATGTTATCGAAACAAAATTGTTATTAGGTTGTTAACCGGCTTTTCAAAAGGTTCTATGTTCGGCTGAAAGTGTTTTTATGTGTATTCGGCGATATCTATGTCAATTATGAACCGATTATTTTTTATTATGCTATTCCAATGCAACATTCCAATGCAAAAATGCAATGTTTACTACCTTGTCTTACATATGGCTGCCAGACATGGATTTATAACAACTCCACCAAAAACAAAATACAAGTGTGCCAGAGAGCGATGGAAAGGAGTCTACTAGACATACAAAGACAACATCAGAAAAGAAATACAGAGATAAGGAAAACAACAAAAATAATAGACGCTTTAGAATATTCTCAAAAACAAAAAGGGAATTGGGCGGGTCATATTACACGCATGGACAAGGAAAAATGGACACCAAGGGTAACTACCTGGCAAGGACCAACAATTAAAATATTAAGAGGTAGACCAAAGGAAACATGGATTGATGAAATAAAAAGAAAAGCTGGTGAAAACTGGATCACCAAAGCAAAAGACAGACAGATGTAGAACAAAATGGAGGAGGCCTTTACCCGCAGAAGGGACCATAAGGATTTATGATTTACAAAAATGAATTTTGATTTTGATTCTTTTAATTTTGATTCTTTTTAATATATTTATCAGTTAAAATTTATATACATTGTAAATATTGATTATGATTGGAATTTAAATTTAATGATTATTAATGGTAATATTTTATATTTTTAATGCATGCCCATATTATATAATAATTAATCATATAATATACTTGTTTAACATATTATTCATTAAGGAAATAAAGAGGCTATAATAATAATGTCAACGTAAACATGGTATTTGTCACTCTTGACTTTAAAAAAATATTTAAACTAATATATATAAATGTATGGGTTCAGCCTGTAATATTTTTTTGTCATATTTATAGATATTCGTATCTGCTGTTGCATATTTTATTTTATTTTATAATTTTATCTCTCTGTTTGTATGTCCTCTTATAAATCAAGGACGGCTATACTTATCTTGATAAAAATGATTCATTGTAATCAATTGTAAGAACGTGAGATGTTTTGTGTTAGTGACCATCATAAGGTTATTTCATATTTTATTACAGTTGACATAAACTTTGTAAAAATACAAATCTCACTTGATATTAAGTGATGCTGTGACCCAAGGTGATGAAAATGATAAGCCTAGTGAAGGAACTGCCTCTCAAGTGTGACTACGGACACACCCATTTTAATAATCTATAAATTTTTAACTTGATGAGGGTAGGTAACCAGGTTGACTTTAGTAAATGGCCTACTACTATGCTGTGGTTCCAGCACGATATTTTCCATTTTCGAAAGCTCAGGCTCATTGCAAGGTTTGGAGCTCGAAGATCATGAATACGGTGTTCATAAATGCTACCAATAAATCATCATTCCAGTCTAGATCGATTAAGTCCAGGTAATATTTTCCGTAGTTATAGGAACACTATAATTGATTATTTTGTTCAGCGGTATATATACATAGTTGAACGGTATAGAGATCAATCAAAGTAACGACAAAATGCACTTGTTATGATCATATATTAATGTTATATATGATTAATATAGGCATATATGGTATTAATAAAACAGTATATAACCCAGGTTGCGACCCGAGGGTAATTATGGTTATATTGTTAGCAAAATCGCCAAACTATGGCGATAATAGATAAGAAACATTGTAATCAATGATTAAATGAAATAACAGATAGCTGACATAAGGTTTGCGCTGTGCATGTATGTACCATAAAATTATTATAGTATGTGTAATAAAAATTACAGCATGGTATCTTTCTAAGAATTACCGCGCGCGCCCTTTTTATTCTGACTACATTGTTAGCCAGAGTGGCTTTTACAATTTCACCGGAGTTCAGGGCGAGTGCAGAAAGGACTTTATGTCTCCATATAATGGGGGTGAGGTTTGCTCTACACATATATCTATAGATGATTTATAATAACAAATCGTAATGAATTAAGTTTATATTTGGAGGTATGAGCAAAAACATGGAAAGTATATGCCAGAATAGGTCTTAAACAAGTGTTATAGAGTCTTAATTTATTACGGAGTTATATAGTACTTTTCAAGTCTTCGAACATTCGGGATATGAGGTTCAACTTCTTATCTAAAATGACTCTGAAATATTTAGTTTCGGAAGTCAAGGGGTCAAGTCTACTGTATAAGGTAAGAAACGCGAATCCCTCATGAATCCTATTAGGGTCAAACATAATTGCAATACGTTATCATGGTTTAAAGCGACACGCCATCGGTTTAAAGCGACACGCCATCTGAGACACCACCATCCTAACGTACCGGTTGCATATTGGTAGAGAGGGATAAGATTACCTCTATCCCTACCACAGAGCTGTAGATAAATATATCATCAGTGTTAACTCCGTAGAATACCTTCTGCTCTAGTTTAGGGAAGGTGTAAATGTACTGATTGAATAGATAAGGCGTTAGGATATATCCTTGAGGAACTCCTGCTCGTATTCACATAGTTCCGAAAGTAATCATTCTACCCGGTAGCGGAAGAAACAGTCGGAAACATAGTTATGAATGATTCATACTAAACTCTCCAGAATTTTGTCTTGCTAAAACAACAACCGCGTGCCATACTTTATCGAATGTTAAGTTGAAGTAGCACAAGCCTACGGAGAATTAGGAAAATCGTTAATAGTAATGTTATGCATGAAATACTCCAACGCAGATCACTTGGTCTATGCACGAGCGTTTAATCTGGAAGTCAAACAGGTCGCCTGGGAGTATTTTTTAGACCATGATGGCCGTCTAGAGGCGACTCAGCAGGATGATACTACTGTATTTTGGAGGCTGATAGGTCTTTAGCTATCAGAGGAATCTGCTTTCTTATCAGGTTTTTATATCCCTATTACTATAGTATTATTAAAGCTGTTGAAAAATGAAAATGAGTTATCGCTGCGTTGAAAATGCATACCAGAACAGTAATGAAATGGCCAGACAGATGATTTAGAATTTCATTCCTGATACCTTCAGTGTCGACGGGACGTCCTAGACTTAAGGTATTTTATAAGCGATTGGGTACCGTCAATAGTGACGAGAATCAAGAGTGCCGCAAGCTGTACATGGGATATACAGATTCTATTGTGGACTCAACCCTGCTGTCACGAAGAGGCTCAAATCTTGAATTTCTTGAAGCTTCAAAGATAGCGCCTTAAAACTTCCCTTTATTTACGTTATCAAATGCATAAGGAATTCCGGCATTTATATCTAAGTGAGGCATCGGAACGATCTCATTTAAGTTCATGGTTTTAGCTAGATTCCTGAAACCGAAATGATATGGTTAAAGCCCTTCAAGAAGGTTGCTGTGCCATCTTTCATGTTTTATTTTATAGCATCATGTACACTAGTTAATTCGTGATCCTAACTAATATTATATATGTGAGTGTGAGTTTGTTTGTTTGTTACACTACCTAATTGATTAAAATAAAATTTTACACACACTCTTCATAGAGGAAAGGATGAAGGGTGCTTGTCATCCAGAAAAGTGCTAATAAAAAATCCACATTACAGCGAAGGAAGCTGCAGATAGAAGCTAGTAAGTTTATAAATATGTCCATATAAATGCTTTGTAATTGTAAGCATGATATATGTATGTGACTGACTATGGAGTTAAATTTACCTAACGTGTTAGCCAACACACATCTATGCGCAACAGGTACCCGCCTGACAATTTAACACTCAAGATGTTACGAATATGAAATTACGAATGTGGAAATCGATAATTGAAGAGCATTTAATTGGTTTCATTACAGATATGGATATGAAGTTGTTCCAGATATGATTTCAGGTAATTTTAGTTATTTAATTAGTTTATTATAGTTTTCACAATTTAACTATTTATAGGTAAACTGTAAAACTTTGTACATTAAATGACTTAAAATTTAAGTTATTTTGAATATACTAATTTATTTTGTTTCTTTACATTTAAATAGAATACATTTACGGATATTTTTGTCTTCTGAATGCCACGTAGTTTCTGTTCTGATTTTAGTATGTCAAACATAATTACACACCATTTCTCAACAATCGGAATACGTTTTTATAAATATCGTGAGAGTTAATTATGGCATAATAATATCACATAAACAAGAAAATACAAACACTTACATTCCACCTGTAACAATTTAAAAATTAAATAATACATTTTTGTATGTAACTGTACATCGCCTGTTGCGTATAAAATCACATCGGGTGATCACTAACACATCGCATATAAGCGAGATCAATGCACCGCTGTTCATTGTTTCTTGGAAACTTTTTCCACTTAACAGTATTCTTTACCGTATTGACGGGAGACCGTCTGTTTATTTATCAAAAACCTGACTCCTTCTCTTTTGCAAATTTATATAGTTTACGTTTTTATTATTGCACACCTCAACCCTCGAAGCGGGTGATGTAGTGATTTACTCTCGAAACGTCAAGATCATGCAGTTTTTTGCTGTGAAACAGCTTCTGCCACAACCAATTTGCATTTATAGATAATATGAGGTGTTCCAATAAAACACTTAAAATAATTTACCACAATTTTTGAAAAAAAAAAAAAAAAATTTGCTACATGGAGAATAAAAAATGTTAAATTTTTTTTTTCGTTGACGTTTACAGTTTTTATACAAGCTTGTCACGATAACTCCGTTTGGCTGAAAAATTGACGTATTGAGACCAGGTTTCAATTATTATCATTAGATTAACTTCAACCAGTTACCTATTACATATCAATAACCCGTAGTTTAATAATAAAATGACTTTTTGCCCGCCTCATTTTTGAATAATCCCGTTTTACAATTATAAGTTCTTAGTATAGTTTTTTTTATGAGAAGACAAAGATACCGAAACTGTACAGCCGTGTCTAACGTTATTTATAATAAATAGGTTAGCGCTTCAACATGTTAGAAACTATCTACTTAAAACTATCTACGGAGTTAATAACGGAATAATTAATAAAAGTATTAATAAGTCAATGAAACGGCTTGTATGTTTCTCTTACAATTTAAATGAATCGTATGAGACGTGGACTTATGAATTTTGCAAACTTATTATGTTTATAGTTTATAGGCTTAGCGTTAAGGCCACAATCTCATCTGATGTTAAGTGATGATGCGGCTCAAGATGGTGGGGTGGACACGCTAAACTTAACCCGTCAGTCAGTATAAAGTAGGTAATAAAATATCTACAACTTCATACAATACAATGAATAAATAATCCCTGATTTTACAGCTTATAGTGAAAGCACTTTGTATTCAAATAATTTGTTAAATATAAAACTATTATCATTATATTAATACAGAGATAATAGTGTTATATTTATTTATGCTATTTTAAAGGTATGAAAATTAGTTTTCTTTTTATACAATGTTAACGGGCACCATTACATAAGTAGTGAATCATTAGACATTAATTGGAATTTTACTTCAATTATTTATATATTACTATTATTTATTATTAATTTAATGAATTTCTCCAAGACTTTAACAAGATTTTATTAATTTATTTTCTTTACTATATTTTAGTACAAATTTTATAATTTATTTTAAGATGAACTTGTCGATGAACGAAGCTCTTTTTAACCAAAGCTCACAATGTTAACGTAACATTAATGTTATTAACTAACAATCTTATCTGTCTGTTTATATATTTAACCGATACTAATTTTTAGTCAATTTTCAAATAGTTTGTTACAAGCTTGTAAAGGCTTAGGTCAGGGGATATAGGCGTATATAATAAAGAACTTCCTCTAGGTAACAAAACTATATTGTTTCACAATCTTCTACTTTGCACGTCTTACTCTATACAGCACAAAACAACGACTTCCGATCGAATGGTGCCGACTTCTACAGCCGTCTCGTATTTAAATGCGACAACTTGACTTATAGTACCATAAAGTACTCTAATTTATTTCTACAAATATTTAAAATATATTTTAAGTGTGGTACTTCGATTAGTATGTGATGACAATTTGACTTATAGAACCCTAAAGTACCCTAATTTATAACTTCAAATATTTACAATATGTTTTAAGTGCGGTGCTGGTTATCAGTTGACAATTTGACTTATAGTACCATAAAATATCCTAATTTATTAGTTAAAATATTTACAATATGTTTTAAGTGCATTATTCAGTTGACAGTTTGACTTAAGTACCCTAATTTACTATTACAAATATTTAATAATACAATATTACTGTTATGTAATAAATACACCTAACAAATATTAGTGTTATGTAATAAATAAACCTAATACTTGTAACTAATTTGTTTTGTTTATAATAGTTTTATCAAGGTGATAAAAACCAAGCGCGAATGTAGGATTGCATAAGGACATATGACCTAGGCGCAGTTGGGTTATAAAATTCACAAATTATTAACTATAAATTTAAAAAAGAAAATTAGCCAGCGAAGTTTACACATATTCAAATAATCCTGATTTTTTTCCCGTTTGTTGATTTTTTTAAGTTAGTAATTTAGTCGTGCGGACGTCCCATTGCTTGAACATATTGTGATTGTTCCCAGGTCTCTATAGAACTTTGACGTCGCAGTCTATTAGAGTATTTTAATAAAATACTTTTTATTTTGTATTGTCGACGAGAGACTGCAAATTTAATGATTGCCACAGGCACTATTTCAGGTTTAGATGCCATTATACTTACTACAATACACTTAGAGATAGCAAAATTTGACACTTCGAAAAATAAAACTAGTAAATAATTACGTAAATATATCTATTATATAACAACTAAAGAAAAAATAACACAATAATGTGAAGCTTATGCATTTGTTGCAAATGAGGGTAGAGAAATACATGTTGTTGGAAAAACAGATAGAGGAGCAATTTGTGTCATTTAACAATCCGTTAAACAATAAACAATCCGTTCATCAATTATCCATATATGTTTGTATATTGTTTGAATATGTTTAAATAATTGTATACTTCCGATTTTCTTTTTAAAAACATCATTTAAGAAAGCATTCATAATCTTTATGCTGTAGTTATTGTTATCGAAATAATAATATGGAATAT
This sequence comes from Actias luna, assembly GCA_039707435.1. NCBI lineage: Eukaryota > Metazoa > Arthropoda > Insecta > Lepidoptera > Saturniidae > Actias > Actias luna. Next base: position 15,497,515 of record JAZHAC010000001.1, on the reverse strand, counting down.
AAATAATACATTTCTGATGCTGTGGCTGTCCATGGGCGGCGGTGATCACTTACCATCAGGTGACCCGCTAGCTCGTTTCCATAAAAAATAAAAACAAGAAACCGTTAACCAAAAACGGTAAAGGAAAAACGGTATTGTAGATAAAGTACATTTTATTGGGAGAAAAGTATGAATTGTTAATGATAATAGTACATATATATCTATATATATATATATATATATATATATATATTATATACCCTACAATGAACCCGGCGAGCTGTTTCCGCATCGGTGTCATTGACCGAGCCACCTTCGGAAATAGATACCCCCTCCTGGAGTTCCGGAGCGGATTCATGTGCATAAATTTATTATTACCATAGAATATAGAAGCAAGTACGTTTACATAAATATAATATGTGTTTATGAGTTCTAAGTAAATGAAGCTATAAATATTAATTTTCGATTCCATAACAAACAATGCGTATTCCAATCATAGGTTTGATTGTAAAGTAATAAAAACATGTGCTGGACTTTAAAACTAATTATTATTATTTAATAATAAAATAATACAGTATATTTTAGTCTAATTCTATTTAGCAATTAATACTCTATAGTACCTTCCATTCATTGTTTTTAAGTGACTGAAGAAATTTCAGTTGGTTAAATGCTAATAAGTAAGCACACATTACATATATAGAATATGAAAGAGGAAAAAAGTTATGCAGCCCACTAGATGTTATGTGGTTACAGAAGCTTATAACAATTTATAATGAATCTGAAACAAATGTAGGTAACTTGACTAGATGATAGTTTAGCACAAACTACTTCGTTCGCATAGAACTAGAAAATATTTGATAATTTTTGCCCGTTTTTGTACATTTTTCAATACAGCTATGCTCATGTTTGTGGTAGCGTGATGTTAAATAGCCTAAGGCCGTCCTCAATGATTTCTCTATAAAATACAAAAAAGATTTTCTGAAATCCGACTGGTAGTTCCTAAGATTATTGCGTTCAAACAAACATTTTTGCTTTATAGTATTAAATACAGATATTCATATCAGTTAAAACACTCCCGTCGTAAGTTGACATATTTACAATAGTAAATATTACATTTGTTTTATCTCATCAGGAATCGATCTTTACTAAATGTAGTTAACTAGTTTCAAACGATATGTATCGGACGGCATTCCCTACCTGATAAATGGTCGATAAAAAGCTATTGACAATTTAACAAAACATCACTATACTTATTTAGGCGGGTGTAGGTTATTACACTATATACAGCAATGTTATTTTATAATTAACCACTGTGCCTGCGACTTTGTTCGCGTGGTACTAAAAACTAATAGTTTTTGCCCGTTATTGTAACTTTTTTTAAATACATCTTTGTTCCTGTTAGTGGTAGCTTGATGGTAAATAGCCTAGCCTTTCTCAATGATTGTTCTATCAAATACTACATCGATTTTCGAAATTCGATTGGTAGTTCCTCAAAGTAGTGCTTCAAACTTTTCCACTTTACAATATTAATATAGATATGTAATATGTTACCACAACAATGCTTATGTATTTTCTTATTATTCATTTTAATGAATTAAATACAAGAATTTCAATATTAAATTCTACGCTGCGAAGGCACTTATAATTGTCAACAGAATCCCACCGTTTCGGAAAATAGTACCTATTGAAAATGCTGTGGAAAATATTCTTTCAGAATCTTGATTGGGTTAGGTTATATATATATATATATATATATATATATATATATATATATATATATATATATATATATATATATATATATATATATATATATATATATATATATATATATATATATATATAACATTAGCGCTTGTATAGAGACAGGGTAAATTTCCAGGCATCATTGTCATTCACAAAGGTAATCACTTTATAATAACCTTTAGATACTAAACTAGCTTGACATGGTCCTTGAGTTTATTGACTGGAAAATTAACAATACGTGACGAATCATTATAGAAAACTACTTGCTAAAAACGTACTAAGTTTGAAACCTGTGATGATAGTTATCAAATTTCTTTATAAGCTTAAATTACATATGAAGTTGTTCTGATCACATTAGTAATTTGTAACGTAATCTATACATATAATAAATTAGAAATAAATCCTCAAGACTCTAATAATCATACAACAGTAGTGTTTTTACTACAGAGTATCATTTTCGTAATTGTGTACCGTTTGTAGAACCAACGGAGTTTCAACATGACGTAGTCTGTAATAAACATTTATTACATAATATATACCCTGTACATACAGGGTAAATATTATACGTAGTAAAAAAGAAACAATTTAATCTCCAACTCAGGTAAGGGCTAGTAGTGATATACAATAAAAATTTGAATAATAAGATATAAGCATGAGAGACGGGTGACGCGACGCGACGCGCGACGGGGTGAATGCGGTAGACGTCGCTACATGCCGCGCCTCCGGTCTAAGATGTCGCGTTATGTGAGGAACGGAAATCAGTAGTCGGATCTGATGGCTACAGCGGCCAATGTTGGCAGACCCGGGAAAAATTATTACTGGACCAGGGTTGTAAAATGATTGTAGTATATAGCATTATACCTAATTTCTATCTTAAAACATTATTTATTGAAAATGTATTTTGTCAACATAAACATTGATCAGTTTAAAATAAACCAAATATATTATTATATGTCTATAAATATAGTGGGTATTTGGCTGATACTGTCCATAAAACGATTGTAGTTAGAATTCAAGATTGAATATGTCATGAAAATCATGAAATTATGGTAGACTAGATTTTGCGTGCGGCTTGTCTTTTGTCTAACAAATCGGAAGACGCAATAAAAACTCTCATTTAAATATTCTCTCTCTAACTAAAATCTCTTAACCTTACTTCCAATAAGGTTTCGCGAGAAAAAGTAGCCTATTACCGTTTTCAGATTTCCATCTATCTCTATACCAAAATACATCATAATCTATTCAGCGGTTTAGGTGAGAAAACGAAACAAACAAACAAACTCATTTTCGCATTTTTAATATTAGTAAGATGTACAATAATTCCTCTAAGTCTGTCAGCACTGGCTACTGAGTAGGAAGCGCTGCAACACAGATTCGAAGTAGAGCGGTCGATGCGAACGGTGTCGCGGTTTTCCGCTAGTAGGTGGGTCGACTGATCTCTCTGCCAGTATTGCGATGCACATCCGGGCCGGTCGATACGGGTGTGGAGTTGCGCGATGTAGCGGCATCCGTCGCCGTCCCGCGCCACCCCTGGCTAACCCCTCCTAACCCCCTAAGTCAACGTGCCCCCCTATGAAGATTCACATCGATTCGCGCGCCTTATAATTTATGAGTTTGCTGTAGGAATTTATCAAACTCGGAAATTAGCAGTTTCACATTTTGGTTTCTTTTTTTTCACTTCGGATTTACATTTAGATAATAATGATTAATTAGAGATTATAAGAAATAAAAACAATTCACTTTACGTTTCAATTTTTTTTATATAGTATTATAGTAAATAAGCAATTGTACGTTACCAGCGTATAAAACAATAACGAGTTCCTAATATAGCCTTAGTAGGTATAAAAAACTCACAGAGAAATAGGATGTTTTCAAAACATGCTTTATATAATCATTCTTCAAACACAACACGAGTTTCGATTAATACCTCCACTTGGAATATACGAACTTATTTGTAAAAATTCCGAGAGATCACAGAATGTAGAGGTCCGTGTCTCACGATTCAACAAGTAGCTTATTAGAAGTCACAGTTTGTTTGTTCTCTATGGCTACATTTCACTTAGCGTTCACAGGAAGCAAATTATGCCTTCAGACCCTCTACGTAACCGTGACTCATGCTACGTTCACAACGACCTATGAGAGCCGGTGTACCCATTCCATTCCATTTGAGTTAGTGATTGTAGGGCCACAGCAAGTGGAACGGGAAGAATCACGGTTGTGAGCATAGCCTCTATATTCCTTCACCGTTCATCCGAACGTGATGTAATTTTGTCAGATTGGTCTATGAAAGCTCGGGATGGTAACAAAGTCAAAAAAATGGCATACTTCCTTACCCGTGTTATTATAACAGGTGCCGGATACAGTACTACTTACATTAGCACTGAATACTAATATAGTGAAAATGTTGCTATTGTAGTGAAATATTTAGGTCAGCTATTCAATAGTAATTATAATAATTATTTATTTCAATTAAATTACAACAATAAACTAACATAATAGCGTTAGCGAAATAACAATTGCGATGCTGCTAATAACGGGACTCACACTATCGCATAATGAATATAGGACTTAACTTCCAGTTGAATGAAAACATTTAACAAACTTTTACTTATAAAAGATCAATAACTATACCTAGATATATACAAATGTTTGTATTACGTCGTGGTACGGTTTTTTCTAATGCACGCCTGGCTAGCTTCCGCCCCCAAGTTGAAACTGTACCGTCAAATACCTATTGGTGTGTTCCGGTAGTTTCACCTGAGAGCCAGTCCTTTAAATAGACTAAGCGTGTCCACCATCTTGGTTAAATGCGAGATTGTGGCAATAACGCTAAATTATAATTATGAAAGCCATTTTTATACCTTAGAGGAAATACTGAGGACGATCTCCTTCTTCCGAAAATCTACAATTTCAGCCTCAAATATTATGTTTTTTTTTTTACCTTATAAACGTACACTCAGTATTAGAGGAATTTCATGAAGTAGTAAAAGTAGACCTTGGTGGTCGAGAGTTGCCAACTGGATATCATTTCTAAGCTTTATTCAAATTTTCTAAAAGAGATTTTAGGTTTTCGGGTGGTCTCTTGAAATATATTCCTGAGCCCCTAGAAAAGATAACTTGGCTAGTGGCTCTGTTTGCTTATTTTATCAATTGTAGACGGCTTTGCCAGATGGTTAGATTTTTTAATTTTTTCATACTTTTTAACATACATATGTGACTTTTGTAATCAACGTAACTTATCAGCGATTTGCATTTTTACTTAGAGGATACAGTGTAAGTTCTACATAGCGTCACTTATGGGACTGCGCATTTCATAGCATCATTCAGAGTTGTGATTAAATGAAGATAAACTATCATTGTATGGACAACAAGTTAAACCAATCATTCCCACGCATCTATGATTTTTTTTTCAGTACCAAATATTGTCAGACCACTTGACTAAGAGCACAGATGTATGTTGATCACGAAATAATCAGATACAACGTTCGTGTCTTACCACCTCGTACAATACACATTGAAAATGAAAAAATCTTTATTTAACAGAAATTAATTTAATAAATTAACACTAGGAAATAAATACTGTATCACGGATAATCGACTAAAATCAAGTTACAAAAATTATTTCCTATTAATGCCGTAAATGAACCCAATAAAATCAACAATAGTAAATGAATAATTTCATTAATTTAAGAAAAATAAAAAGTTAATTTTATACAATGCTATAAGCTGACATTGTTGACAAACGTTAGTGAATAATTAAAAAAGAAATAGATAATAGAAATTGATCAAATGCAAGTTTGGTTCTCGTTAAGAATCCCGAACAAAAGAATGAAAACTTTTAAATACTCTTTTTCGGTTTATCGTTTGACCATAATCTCACTTGATTTCAATGTGACCTAGGATTGTAAAACGTTAAATCTAGGGGATGAACTGGTTCATAAGTACAGATGTCAGAACACAACAATAATACGTGCTTGATGATAGCTTTTTCGATTGAGGATGAAAGATTTAATAGTTCCGTTCTATTACAATTTCCACCTTCAATATAAGCTACTCTATCGGACTTATAGGTTTTCTTAATCAAGATGTTAAATAATCCTTATTGAATATGTTAAACTTTTATTACTGATTCGCGTTTGAAAGTTATAATGTAGCATCTCTGTCTATAAGTAATGACAAACTCCTTATCTATATTAATATTATAGAGCGGAAAAGTATATGTTTTGTTTGTTTGACCGGGTTAATCTTAGGCTCTACCAGTTGGATTTCAATTTAGAAAGGCTATGTAACATCACGCTACAACAAATAGGAACAAAGTAGTATTGAAAAAAGTTACAAAAACAATAAAATATAATCATAGATCCACACGAAAGAAGTCGCAGACTCAGCTAATTTTGTTATTATAACTCGATAAATTGTCATACACAATAACTACTGGCTATGAAATTATATACACACACATATTGTATTGCTTATGTAATCAATTTTCAAGTATAAAAATAAAGAAGCAAAATGCTTATGAAGCAGCTATCCATTGGTCTTACAGGGACTTATGTAATCAGATACGATTTATTACAACTCATATTTCGAGTCTCAAGTCCATTATTCGGTGTACCTACCTTGATCAAGACATACCCACTAAATGTACGGTTGGGAATGCACATCGAGCTCGTTATATGATTTATAATTAGAAATACATCGGTCCAGTCTCTATATCATACGCATATATTGTAGATCCTCAAGAATAATCGGCATTCGACTAAAGGCGGACTAACCCGGCACTGATCTTATAGTGTATGAAGCCGTAGCTTCTGTATGATATTGATGTAAGTCAACAAATTGAGAAATAATTTAAAAAAGAAGGTGAGCCGCCACGGGAATCCTGGTAGATGTGAAACATCAAAATTGTTTTGTATAAGTTATATGCATAAAAGAACAGATTACGACATGAATCAGATATAGCGTAATGAAAAGATAAAGCATTACTAATTTGTTCCATAAAATAATGAATGTTTATTACATAAATATTCATTTTCATTAAATAGAAAATTTCTTGATTTGAAAATTTATTTCGTCGTCACGTCTCACACACTACTACATATGTATTACGTATAGTACATATGTTCCATCATATAGGGTGGTAATGTGTCGCCACAGCCTGTATTGCCACGCCAACAATCAGGCTTATCCTCGCCTATAGATGTTTCACATCAACAACCGCGCCTAACTCATTTTACTTTTCATGTTCGAAGTTACCTTATGTTTCATGTTACGAGACTAATAAAGGTATATATTTCTTTGTTTTATTGTTAAGGTTTAGCGTTATGGCCATAATCTCACCCGATGTCAAGTGACAATGTGGTCCAAAATGTATGAAAATATGCCTCAAAACTTTAACAGGTAATGTCGTCAATAGGTACAGAAGGTGCAACCAGAACAACGTATACTTACGAAAGTAACTTACTTTCGAGTGTAGGTCTATATTAATATTATAAAGCGGAAAAGTTTATTTGTTTCAACTACTCTTAGGAACTACCAGTCGGATTTCAGTAATTATTTTTGTATTTGATAGAGCAATCACTGAGAAAGGCTTTAGGCTATTTAACATCATGCTACTACCAATAGGAACAAAGCTGTGTTAAAAAATGTTACTGAAACATGCAAAAGTTATTAAATATTTTTTAGTTCCTCGCGAATAATAGATAATTTTACATAATATGTTAAAATAATATTGCATAATATGTATTACACATATTTTTTAATAATTTTCTATAAATAATAATAAAGCAAATAATAATCAAATGACAACCAAGCGTATGATACAATTATTTTTTCATTTAGAATACAAATACAGAATTAATAAACTATAAAATATATATATATATATAAACTTCGAGTATCTCGAAAACGGCTGTAATGATTTGAATGAAAAATTTTATTTAAATATTTCCACAGGTTTGATTTATTGATTTGCTTTTTGAATTCATTTATATAGTCCTATTTCTTGTAGCAAACTAATTGCAATAAAATTATTCGTCATTCGTCTTTTTTTTTTTAATAATTAGTTCGGATGTATTTAAAATACGGATTAACATTAATATATTATGAGATTTGTATTTAAGTATATTGTTTAAAACAACACAAGCTCGGTCACCCACTTAATAATAACTGAAATAATAAAATGGTGAAGACAATGTTACAAATGCTTTCCATCAATCACAGATAGATCGCCACGTCCAGTGATGTGTAGCCTTTTCCTGACTTTCTTTGACTACGAATTAGTTGCAGCACTGAATCTACACTCTACCATACAGGACGAAAGAAATGCAATTACAAACATCTGTACTATTACACACAATCCATGGTAAAGACCTCCTACTAATTTTAGAAGCGTTAATCCTTGGATTATTTCTTGGTGGACATTGATAATTGCTACGAGTTTTTCCTCTTCTTAAAGTCATGAGTTTTCACAACCAGTGCCTTCGACAGGATTTAACACACCACTCGGTGTATTAATGTTTAACGTTTATTAAAAAGTCTGCGTAAAATAAACATAAACAACTTTCAAGTATTGCCAGTGAGTAAATAACTCTTCCAGTTTTACAGAATATAAATAATTTAGGAGAATGGTTATATTCACCTTTACCAAGATTTCGTTTGAACATAAGATTTTTTCAATAAAAGCAGTTGTCACGTTTTTTAATCTAAATGTGTGTTACTCCTCACCTAGTAATTATAAATTCACTGTATTAAATAATTTGAGTAGGATTTACGTGAAAATATAATATTTTAATAATAACTCATCTTAATAAATAATCATGAGCTCGCGTTGTTATCTTCTCCGTCATCAAGAAATTCCAGTAGTGCGACAGATAGATTGAATAAATTATTCAGACAAACAACTTTAGAGCAACTTCTGTAAACAGTAGCTAACAATAGTTTTGTTCATCATTTTCATTAAGCATATAGCTTAATAGATAACTGGAATTACTTTTAATGTTATGAAAAGCCAGCCATAACATAACAGCAGCAATTAAAAAAATTGCAAATATGGTTTTCTTTATATTAATAAAAAACGTTAGCATGCTAATAAAAAAAGTATCTCCTTTTGTATCTAAATAATTGTAATGTTTTAGGAAATAATAACTCTTATTGTTTCCTTTTCTTCTTTTTAAATCACACGCATAATAGAACTTCATTATTTAGTAAAATAGATTCATCGAGATGAATAAGCAACTTGTAAGTTTTTAAGTAACTACATCGTCTATGCTCTACGTTCACAATACTCGAAACATGCTTTCAGCAGTGTCACATAACACATGACGGAGTTTTTGGCGGATCTTGATCTGTCATGTTGTGATTTTTATTTTGTTCCATATTCTTAGTTATTTTGTCCTGAATTGTGTAATATTGGTGGCATATCACGTGATGTGGTGCAACAAAAAAGCATAAGTGAAGTGAATTATGAATAATCATTCAGAACGTGATGCTGCCACAAAATTTCTTAAGAATGCTTCAACAAGAGAGTCGCCATCTTGTTGAAGATAGTTTCATCTACCCAAAATGCCCAAATATTACCACTCGAAAATTGAAGTAATCGTTTCTTAAGAGGACTGAGTTGCCAAGATTAAAAAAGAAGAATAAAACGTCACCAATGACATTCACTTATTCATTCATCATTTTCACTCAAGCTAAGCTTACTCCATCCACTTGATCTAATGATTGTAAATTGCAACGCTCGCAAGCAAGTGTAACGGGAAAACGCAGCGGTCACGAGCGTGACCGTTGTGAATGAATTCTGAACATCATTGCAATATTATGTATTCTTTACAATTAATTACTATTTAAAGGAATTTTGACTACGTTTATGATGAAGATGAGTTCTTAACATCTGATTGATCGCGAGAAAAACTAATTTCTCTCTAATTGTGTGTAGTTTTCTTGCTTCTGCTCTTAATAATGAGACATTATGTCTAGGTGTATGTGTATACAGGTCTCATATTCCTTTATCAACTTGTTATAAAGACGATTTTATTCAAATTCTCTTAAAGACTAGGGTTCACGACTTGATTTCAAGAAATTTTGCAGCAAATTAACCACGTAGGTAATATTTTGTAGAACAGAAAACAGTAACATTCCTAGAGCCACCCTAGTACTGATTTTGTGCACGCATTTACTTGTATGTTTGCACTTTCTCCCTAAATAAGATATTTCAAGCTTCCATATTCTTAGTGAATATTGCACGCCTCATACTGCGAAGTGGATGAAGTTGTGCTTAACTCTAGACACGTCAAGATCAATTAAATTCTCGCTCTTAAATTGCCTCTGCTATAACCAATTCACATTTATACGATAATATAAGTAGATATATTTCAAACTTTTGTCAAATTATTTCAAAAAGTTAACATTTCAAATAATTTATCTTATATTTTGTAAAAAACAATTTTATTTTGCTACCTTGAAAAAAATCTGTTTAAAAACATCCGACAGACGCCCCGATTTTTTTATACGAAGTAGTCATGATAACTCTCGAAAAAGTTTGACGTATCGACACCAGGTTTCGTTTCTTATTCTTCTTTTTCTTTATACTTGGCAACTCAGACCTCTTTACAGTCTATTACTGGCATTTTTAAGAGATAGGGTTTGGTAATTATGGGCAGATGACAGGTATAGGTCGGTAAATGGTGAAGTGGCAATATATAAATATAAATAAAATGAGAAATCTACAATGATAATTTATGATAATTAAGAAATTTAACTAATGATTTATACACTTTATTTTTAAGAGATAGGATAGAGGACAGGTTACAAGGAAGAACAGCCTATAATTACATAAAATATCATACAGTGGTAAATAATTATGAAGAGAACAGTTAAAAAGAATATGCACAATGTTACCCTCTTCCAGACCACACTCACAGACAGATGTATCTCTAATTCTTAATTTGTTGAGGTGGACTGGTGAAGAACAGTGGCCAAGCCTTAGCCTGGAAATAATAGTTGAAATTTTCTTAGTTAATCTCCATTTAGAGCAATTTTAGGTTGATGTCTTTTATAAAATTATCCTTTAGTAGATTGATTCCGGTCCAAATTCCATTTTTCAACCAAGTCTAGATTGGATTTGTTTATTATCTTGAGAATAATATAAACCAGTTTCCTATTTCATATCAATAGCCTAGTACCCGTAATGTATTTTTTTATTACATTTTTCTTTTACAAGTTTTTGGTATTGTAATTCTTTTTCTTTTTAAGGAAAAGGCAAAGATATCAAACCATACAGCCGAGTCGAACGTTATTTCATAATAAAGAAGTTAGCACTTCAATATGAGAGATATTTTCTATGTCTAGATTTAGGTCTTTCTATGGAGTTTTTGTGGCAAGTAATAAATTATGCTTGCTTAAAATAATAGATAATTAATAAACTAAGGCAATAGCACAGCTACATTTTTTTTCTTAAGAATTAAATAAGGCGTGCATGTTTGGATTTTCCAAACATTAGTAAATTGCATGGACACCATATATTTTACAATCTATTTATCCATTAATATATTTATTCACCAAGCAAATTAGGTGTAGGTATACCTAATGCTAAATTTAAAATGCTTATTAATAGGTTACCTAGATAAAATTATATTTTTGATTTTTTTTCAAAGAATTTCATTATATTAATAATAAATAAACAATAATAAAAAATAAATACTATTTATGTAATTTATTAACTTATATCACCACCCCTATTGACTAAATCAACGCCCTCGATTTACTTTTACATCCTTTACCGTAAAAAGTTCTAGCGACCACCGGTGATCGATGTTACCTACGTAGATATTTTTTATACAGTTTATAGGCTTAGCGCTATAGTTACAATCTCACCTGAAGTTTAGTGACGATGTGGGCCCAAAATGGTAAACAGGACAAACTTTTCAATTTGAGGGTCATTGCTATGGGTATACACTTGGACACTACCAACTATCATTGCTTCAATCTCTACCAGATGTCTACCAGGGATAGCTTCTAATTACACTCCTTCTAATCTCTGGTGGAAGTAGTTATTCGGACTTGCAATTTTACCAGATGGTCTATCTAACCAGTCTGATATCGCAGATTCCTACAAATCTACGGATAAACCGTGAAGCATGTTGGTCGCATACGAACGCTAAGGATTACTGCAAAGACAATGAGCTGCCCTTAGAAAAATTACCCTTCACCTTCACAGAGACCTGTCCGTGCTATGGAGGCCTGTGATCATTCCCACGCTTCCGAGACACATTATACCTACTTATTTATGCATTTATTATACCTATTCGTTTACATTTGTAAATTATTCACTTAAAGACATATACTGTGGAAAATGAACATACACACGTATTCTAATGATATTAATGATTTGCAATACACTTTTATTCTTCATTTATTTTATCATATCATATTCACAATATTTTAGTAAAACTATTATGATTCAATGGCGATATAAATAATAAATACATTATGTTATTATACATAGGTAAATAAATACTTTTTAGTGAATATTTAGTTCCATTTTATTGGTAGTCATATATTACATTATGATATAACTCGATAACCAATTTCCTATACCCTATATATGTATATATTTAATAGTAATGTTTTTTGGTATCGTACCTTGTAAATTAATTGCGAAATGGACTTGTTGAACGTATGTAAATTATGCATATACATTGGATATTGAACATTTTTATAATTTCATATAATATTTAACTTAAATCTTTTATGCAGCTATGTTAACGTCTTTATTTATTATTGTCTATGTATTTGTATTCTCTTTTCATTATCGTACACACAGGCATAAAACATTTCATGTATCACTGCTATTTTTCATATGATAACTAAAACAGTTTGTTATATTGTATCACGAATTCAAAATAGTTGCTACATAAGGCATATGATTTTAAATAATTCCTACACCTATACATTTATTATATGAGCATGTTGGTTTGAATTACTTTATCAATACTTTTCACTTCATCACGTGATGGTGATGTTAGCAACGTGATAAAAATACACTTTGTGGCCCGACCTTTCAAGTGTTAAAAGAGAGAAATTGAGATAAGATATGAATTTTACTATCACTTGTGCGGGGTTTTGATTAGAAATATGCTATATTAGATACAAAATATAAAAAGGGAAATAGCTCTCATAAGAATAGAAGGAAATTTTGTGAATTTGTACTATATTCATATGAATATGTCGTTAGCTTGTTTCAATCTTAATTCTTAAATAAATATCAATAGCGTCAAAAGTAATAAAATATTTCTTATTTTTGTCTACACAAATCTAGTATAACATTTTTTCTAAAAATATATGATTTGGCAGCTATTTGTATATATAATACTGTAAAATAATGTTAATTGAATATTTGTTTTAATATTTAATTTATTTATTTATTACTCGTGAAAAATTGGTGACAAAAAATCATTTCACTATTCAATAATTATATTAAAATAGCAACTACTAATCATAATTACGTATGGCATCATTTTTTTGTTCCAGCAACATTATTCTTTGGGCGGTCTCTGTGTCTATAAAGCTTGTTCTATTTTGACTTATAATTTTGTTTAAAATTTTATGTTTTTTACCCAAATTCGCGTAATAATTTTTCTTCACCAACCTTTAATTTTCTTTTGCGTGCATCAATATGACTTGGGGCTTCGTTACTTGCGGTCCCAATGAAGCACTTGTTGTTTCTGGTGAGTATATTATGTATAATTTTATTCTTGTCTAATATTATTTTCCTAGCTACATGTTTATATCGGTTGGCTATATTATTGCATATTTAGTAAAATTTATGAGTATGTTTTTATACTAGGGCTTGTACCGTACAACAGTTATATAAATCTATGCTTGATTCTGATACAAAATGATACATGTATTTGATCAGAGAGATCACTGTTATCATATTAAAGATGTGTGATGTTGATGTTATTGTGAAATTCATCTAAGAAATTATTAATAGTGTTAATATTTTAAATTACTTGTATGCTTACAGAAAACAATTTGTATATCAATCCTGGTGTGTATGGTTGAATAGGAAATGTTTGATGTATTTTTTATAGGTTTAGCGTTATGGCTACAATATCATCTGATGTTAAGTGATGATGTGGCTCAACCTGGTGAACATGCTAAACCTGTGGAGGGACTGGTTCTCCAGTGCAACTACCAGTGCACACCTATAGGTATTCAGCAGCAGAAGTTCAACTTGAGGTTGGTAGCTAGCCTGGTGAGCATTAGAAAAAGCCCTACCACCATGCAATACTTGATAATTCAGTATATTGAAATTGATAACTTCATTTAGTTGAAACTTGAATCTTCTGAATGTTCAATTATATTGCAAGATCTGATTTATTGTGTATTTTATTAGTGTTTTATCTATTATGTGTACATATAAACTGATATTAAATTAAGCTTTTAAAAGAAAATGAATAGAATTATCTAAAAATGTTTAAGTAAGTATATCTATTAACTTTTTCTTATAGATTTATAGAATACTTTAAGTACAATTAATACTAGATAATTTACTCAACATCTCAAATAACAATGTACAATAGGGTGGCGCAAAAAAACCGACTTTTTTTTTTTTTCAGTCTCGTGTGAAAAAATGTTTGTTTTTGATGTTTTAAGAACCCTCTCCAAAGAACAACTAAAAAAAAATTTTAAGAGGTCGATCCAAATTTTTTTAAATTTCAAAAATCGTTAAAAATTGTTTTTTTTTTTTTTTTTTTTTAATTTTTATCTATTATTGTAATAAATAAAAGAAAAAAAAATTGTGGAATTTAAATTTAAATATTAAAAGGTCGCTCGAAAGAATCTAAAGTAATGAACTAATAATTTAAAAAAAAAATCGAGCGACCTTTCAAAACTTAAATTTTGAACTGAAACTTTCAGAAACTTATTGTTTTTGGTCTATAAAATTTTACCGTAACGAGAAAAAAAAAAATCGATTTTTGTCGATTTTTGAAATTGAAAAAAATTTGGAGCAACCTCTTAAAATTTTTTTTTTTAGTTGTTCTTTGGAGAGGTCTCTTAAAACATCAAAAACAAACATTTTTTCACACGAGACTGAAAAAAAAATAGTCAGTTTTTTTGCGCCACCCTAATGTACAATGTTAGTATTAGTTTTGAAATTAAAAAATATTTAGTAATTGAGAATGTAATTCTTTCTGTTTTTCTTACATAATTGGTTATGGTGAAGTGTGGGTTTAATAATGAACAAAATACTTCTATACAAAATTCATCAATTAAATACAATTTATAAAAGAATTTTCAGTTAACTTTTATTTAAAATTTTACAAAGAAATGTCTTTTTAACTTGAAAGTTTTTTTAATACCAGCAATTGCCCAAGTGTTGATTTAACCACTTAGACAGTCTTGCAAGAGTCTCCATTTCAATTGAGGCACTTTTGCGCCTTCGAAAATTCTGATGAATCTGTTAAAGCCCCACAGGCCAATAACATATTACAGATAACAAAAAAAAAAAAACCTCTAGAATAACCAAGACTAAACTTAAGCTTTCTTATCACCTAACAGTAAGAGTTTGAAGTACAAAATATATCATGTAAATTTATTTAAATTAACCTATAATACAAACTAAACTCCACAGTCACCCATAGGTATGATTATTTATTACATTATTACAACTAATGATGACTTCCTACACATTATCTATGATGTACAAATTAATTAAATGTATAGCCTATAATCATAGCTCAAATATAAATTACTATCAGTGTAAGTATTTTAAAATTTTTATTAGTAATTCCCACAAATTATATAAGGATATAATAAAATTCTAACATATACTGTTGTTTTATAATATTGGTAATCCATAATTATGTTAAATAACACTAGTACAGATTTTATATAAATGAAGTGTTTAAAAATAATCAAGTCAAAGTAACAACAAGAATTATCTTAATTCCTGTCTTATCTTAAACAAAGTTTAATTCTGGTGTATGTCATTAAAATATAAGTTAAACATATGCTTATAGATCAGTATATTTTGTATTATTATTATTGAATTAGTAATTTTTCTATATTATATTGTTTTTTTTTACATTAAAACTTGTCAAACTTAATATAGATTAAAATTTAGCATAAAACTCTACTATATATTGTAATTTAACATAAGATACATATTATATAAAAGGTAATTAGAGCATTTTACTTTACAAACTCATAGCATAAATTGTGGTACATTGTCTTTTACTATTTAGACAAATTATAATCAACTTTTCACTTCTGACTGAAAATAAATTGATGATTAACAAGTAAATGAATAGAAGAAAAATAAATGTAAGTATAGTGTATAGCTAACCAACATACTAACAATTAACAGCCAGGCATAATGTTAAAGTAGTCCAATTATGCTCTTCATTACTAGATGATGTAATCAAAACTCAATTAAGTGGTGTATATGACATTAACACATCATTTTCATTTGTGTTGTTTCTCTCCACACTGACATAAAATTGACATGTTACATGATATTTTTTATGTATTTTATATTAAACTAAAAATTCTTTCAGGTAAAAAAACCCTCAATATCGTCATTTCTTTGTAGTCTTAGTAGCAGACTTAGACCATACGTGGTCACGTTTTTTTTAACAACACATCAGATATTAGCCCCCATATTTTTTATAAACTGAAAAAATAAGCTATCTATCTATAATACATCACTTTTTGAGATAGTTCATATTAGTAAACTTGTTGTCAACAGACTTATAGGAGTAATTATAGTTTAATACTATATGTCAATATTGGTAACAGAAATAGGTACAATATGAAAATTTACATGAAATATGGTTAAATAACTTTAATTTGCTGAAATTGTAAAGGTTTTAATTTTCAATTGGAATATAAATGATAATAAAACTGTTTAAACATTGTGCACTAACATACCATTATGTTTTAAATATGGTTACATTTTACTTCTTAAATAAAGTTTATAGATTTTAAATTATAGCATGTTATTAATTATGATATTTGCTAATGATTAACATAGTGCCTGAATCAGTCAAGATACTTCTTCTTAAGCTCTGGAATTAGCAGTTCCCGCTTTGTTCTGCTGGGTTATCTTTTACAAATTATATGAGTTGTTACCAAATTAGAAATGTATTGGTTATGGATTTTTTTAAACTAAAAACCATACTGGCAGTAAGTTTTCATTAGAAATACCAGCAATTTAAATTAAAAGGGATTAAGTGTTATAAAGTAGGTTGTATTATGACAATATTCACAAATGCTGAAATTCATTTAATGCTTGTAAATATAAAATAGAGTATGTTTTTTGTGATTAATAATTATGAATGTGTATAAAATATTTTACCTAAATAAAAAAAATACACTAATTTTTGGTATGATATTAATATAGTTTGTTTCATGTAATCATGATATTCCACCTATGTTAAAACAGGATGCTGTTACTCAAAGCCGTTGCTCGTGCCAGGCGGGCGCGCATTCGTCTGGCCAGCGATTCAACACGTCCAACGAATATCTTTGAACACCATGACACTGCAAGTCGAGTCACCTACTGTCTACACCAGTCAAGGTGTACCAATATCAGTCACAGGAATTGCTCAGGTAATAACTTTTTTACTTATATAATTTGTATAAACTACATTTTACCTTATTACTGCACAGAACCATGTTATCAGTCATTGTTGTTGTAATGAAACCATGGAAATATAGTCAAGAAAACCAAAATTTTTTTTTATGCAGATCTAAAACAATATTAGACTAAACTCTGATATTGAACCACTTTTCATAAAAGATGGACATGCTCATTATATAAAATAACTAATTTTACAAAGTACTTTCTGTGTACATATCTTCATTGCCTATTGCATTAATCACTATTTATAATACTATGATTACTTATGTTTTTAGTTTATATTTGTGTGCTGTGCTTGGATTTGTTGTAACTATTTTCATCAGCATGCTGTTCCCATTTTACTATTGTCTAGTAGTTTTATTCTTACACTTGATGTCTGTTATTTCCTAAGTTGCTTTTTTTTTCATACTCCCTATATGTTTATTTTATATCCCTAAATATAAATATCAGACCCAAATAACCCCTTAATGTTCATATTAATCTGTACCGAAATCTTTATATATTTCCCATATAAATAACATGTGATTTGTTTTTTACATTAATTTTAATTATTAATAGATTTGACAACTAAAATCATAGTATATTTTTATAGGAAATTAACCACTCTTTAAAAAACGTTTTTTTTTTTCGATAAATTCTGCTGTTTATAAATTATAAAAAAAATAGTGTTCATTATCAAATTGGTGGATTTTTTTGAATATTCACTATAAAGTATCTTTACAATTTATTTTCCAATAATCTATGAAGAATGCAGGGATGTAATGTTACAGCCTGTGTGAAGATTTTTACTAGAAATATTTATAGTTATGTAATTTGTATGACGATCGTGTCTGAATGCATTTAGGGTTACAATCACCTTGCTCATGGTGATGAAACCGTCACTGTGAGCAGTGTATATTTATTGTTATTGTTTTTTTATCTTTGTGCTTGCTATGAAGTAGAGTGCTATAACTGCAGTGCTTTTAGATTAAAATTTGGTATTTCAGGTCAAAATACAAGGTCAAAACGCTGAAATGCTGCTCTCCGCGTGCGAGCAGTTCCTCGGTAAAACAGAACAAGAGATCCAACACATAGCACTTGTGACACTCGAGGGTCATCAGAGAGCTATAATGGGCTCCATGACAGTCGAAGAAATATATAAAGATAGAAAGATTTTCTCAAAGAAGGTAATTCTATAATTACTTTACAATTATTGTGAGCATTAATTATGTTTTTTTTAATATGACACTGAAACAATAGTGTCTGCAAGTCACTTATGGAATTATGTTAGAGGTATTGATTTCTGAAGCCATCATCATTAGCTCAGATTAGTTACATTTTAACATACTGAGAAAGGTGAATGTAAATGTTAAAAAATTTTGATAGTGATTTGAAGACTTTTATATGATTTTCACAGTGATAAAATAAACATTGATGTTACTTGGTATACTTTAATCTGAATTGTTATACAAATATTATTAATACTTATAAAATCATTCTAATGATATTTAGAGGATTCATTTGTTGTAAATGCCTTATATTAACAGTATGAATTTGAGTATATAGTATGCATGGTGATGAGTTTTAATTATATTGTTTCTCTTTTAGGTCTTTGAAGTAGCCTCAAGTGATCTTATCAATATGGGTATTACAGTAGTTTCTTACACTCTAAAAGACATCAGGGATGAAGAGGTATATTCCAGATTCATTATCTCTTAATATTAAATTTACCAATGTAATATAAATAAATATGATAAAATTGTTATCTTTAACATGTACTGAATATTTGTTATCTTAATTGATATAGTCATCATTGTAAAATAATTGGATTATATTTGTATACTTCACTGGTTTCCACATTATTAACATGATTGGCTTTTTATTATTATTATTCACTCAAAACCTTTTATATATGAATGTGGTGACCTATGATATTTCATGGAACTATACTGTGCCTGTATGAAGCAAATGATGACTTTGGGGATTTTTATAAAGTTATATTTTAATAAAAGGTATTATTTCTAACATGACGGCAGGGAGCTAAGGTGAGTTCTTAATGAGCGTGGAATGTGTTTGTGACTATGCAAATGTTTGAACACGATTTGTTTGCGTTTGCGGATTTACTCCATAAACCATTAATATAGACAACTCGCTTAAACTACTAAAACTAAAAATAAAACGCTAACATACTAAAAATACTTTCGTAACTGGAAGTAAAAACTATAATCTGTGGCGCCTTCACCTGCATAAAATGCATAACGCCTTAAAAAGCCTGATACAAACTAAATCACTTACTCCTTAGAAATAGTGTTTTTTTGCAATTTCTATGTTCGGGTCCATTCATAAAGTATTTTTGATAAAAGGCGAAGGAGTTGGAGGCCCTTTGAATGGGTAATTTCCCAATAAACTCAATGCTTTTTGTTCGATTTTCTTATTTCTTCAGTAAGTTGTGTAATTTCTTCCCCCATACGGTAATCCAACACGGGACCCAGAAATTATGTAAAGAAAAAGTGGGTTAGGGCAGTAGTCGGCAACCTGCGGCTTACGAGCCCCATGCGGCTCTTTGACTCCTCGGCTGTGGCTCTTCCACGAAATGTTTAGTGTAGACACGGAATATTACTTTTTATCTAACCTTGTAAGGGACAAGTACAAATTTTATTTTACTTAATTCCTTTTCAAGGAAATGCAAGGCCAATGTTCACATACTGGAGTATTTGTGGTTACTTTCAAGAATACCTTTTATATTATTTAACTTGTAATAATTCTAATTTATTTTAAGTGTTATACCAAATTTTATTTAATTTATTGTTCGTTAAACTAAGACTTATATGACAAAAGCAACTTCGACACTGTACTTTTAATACTAATTATTTCTGTAATAACGTATTTTACTAAAGCAAAGCTTAAGTTTTAAAAATGGCTTTTTGAATAAATTTCAATTGTGTATTGTCTATTTTTGGCTCTTTAATATGACAAGGTTGCCGACCACTGGGTTAGGGTAATAATATACAGAAGGAAAAAGTATACATTTTCGTGTAACTTTATAAATGGGCCCTTATGTGGTGAAATAGTTAAGTTCTTTCAGTTCGCACAATGTTCTGCGCGCTTAAAGTTTTATTTTTTATATATATTATTTCTGAGTTTTATATGAACATGCATATTCTAGGCTGATTGTGAATATTTCGAATTATAACGCTATATGAACAACAATAGAATTTAATATTGTGTTTTACAAAGAAGTTGTTGAACTGTGTAAAAAAAGGTGTGCGCTGAAAACCATATGACAGAAGTGAAAACTTTATCAAAAGCAAGGTTAATTATAAGTAATAAAAGTGTAACGTATAAAAATAAATCGTATTGCCACAACACATACGATATTAATTTCGATAATGAATGAGTTATGCTCTGTCATGTATCTCATGCCGACCGAGTATAGCAGACGCGCGTCGACTATATATCTCTCGCTTCCGTAGTCGTCTCGAGCCGGCTTTCCCCGAACAAACGTAACATACTCGAGCGTTTCAGCTCAGTCTCATTCAATGCCCACAAAATAAAGTACTCAGCGCGCCTAAAGAAGTTTTCACTTCAAAAATACCAACGTTATGCGCTATATATGTGATGTTCCTTTTTAACGCTCCTAATTCTGTATCTTACATTTCAGTTCTTATTTAATTGATATAGCTTGTTAACCGGACATTATCATTTAACCCCTTTGCCTAGTTTTATTAGGTGCGCAGCTGGATGTAAATCGATTTTACAATGTGACAATATTTTTGTCTCGACGTTGTACGTATAAAAGCAACGAAAACTGCCTTAATATGTGATACTAAATTGATATATATAGGTACTAGCTTTGTCTGCGACTTCGTTCGCGTGCAAACAAATCACTATTTAATCACTTTTATCCATTCTTATAACTTTTTCGATACAGCCTTCCTCAATGATTGGCCTATCAAATGCGAGAAAAAGATTTATGTAATCCGACTGGTAGTTTAGAGTAGTGCGTTGAAATAAACTTTTTATAGTAATAAATATAGCCCTTGTCACTCAGGGATAACGTATCATTCTAATAGTGAGAGCATTTTTGAAAGCGGTCCAGTAGTTTTTGAGTTATGTCGTTACAAATATACAAAATTACAAACTATTCCTCTTTATAATATTATAGTATAGATATCAATAAAAATATTGTCAAACTGTAAAATCGTTTTAGATCCGGCCGCGCACCGAATGACACTAGGCAAAGGGGTTAAATGATAATGTCCGAGTATCAAGCTGTATCAATTAAATAACAACTGTGAGATGTAGGCTTATTTTGTGTATACATTAAATTATAAACACAGATTGCTTACTTTCACCTAAATTCTTGCGGCCTATACGGTGAAAGTTCACATTCTTAATTTTGTTTTATCGTAGGCTTTCTTGCCTTTTCCAACTTACTTATAAATATGTAACTGTTTAGGGTTATTTAAAAGCTCTCGGCATGGCTCGTACTGCGGAAGTTAAACGTGATGCGCGTATAGGAGAAGCTGAAGCCCAAGCAGAGGCCAAAATCAAAGAGGCTATGGCGGAAGAGCAACGTATGGCCGCCAGGTTCCTTAATGACACTGAGATCGCCAAAGCTCAAAGAGATTTTGAATTAAAGAAAGCCGCCTACGACGTTGAAGTTCAAACGAAAAAGGTAACGATTCAGGTTTATTATATTGTTGTAGTTTACTCATTTAACTGTAATCATTTTGTTCCCAAATATTGTTTATCTATGAGTCTGTCATATAGATAATCTAGTCAAAATTTATCACTAGGTTAAATGCATTTGTTTTATAGTTTAGCTCAGTGGTAGTGTGTTTAGCTCAGTGGTAGTGTGTACGACTTCGTGTCAAGAGAAGGAAAGGGAGGCGTGAGTTCGAATACAACCATCTACAATGAGCTTGAGCTTTCGGTGAATGAAAACATCGTGATGAAGCCATAGCATGGTGGTAGGACTTTTTCTAATGCCCGCCTGGCTAGCTACCAGGTAAGTTGAAAATCTGCTGCCAAATAACAATAGGTGTGTTCCGACAGCTGCACTTGTGAGCCAGTTTCTCCACAGGTTTAGCGTGTCTACCAACTTGGGCCGTATAGTCACTTAAGATCAGGTGAGATTATGGCCATTAGGCTAAGCCATAATTATAAAAAAAAGTAACTCGGCCAAAACACATACCTTCAAAACGAATAATAATAATTATAGTAACTTTTTTGCTAGGTTTAGCGTTATGGCCACAATCTCACTTGATGTTAAGTGACGGGGGGCACGCTAAGCCTATTGAAAGGATTGGCTCTTAAGTGTAACTGCCCTCACACATTTATAGATATTTGTGAGCAGTTTTTCAACTTAAGGGTGGTAGCTATCTTGGTGGGCATTACAAAAAGCTCTACCACAATGCTATGGTTTCATCGCGATATTTTCCTTCACCGCTCATTGCAGGGATTCGAACTCATGTCTACTGAACTGAGCCATCATTGCTTCAATACATATATATAAGATAGCATTGTTACATGGAGTTGGTGACTCTAGAACGACTAGTCTGCAAACCTTAAGTAACCAATTATTGTATAAAAGGTAAGAATTCTAACCATTGTTGAATATCTCATGGCCGTCTTAAGCCATCGTTAATATTTTTGTTATATTTCTCAATTTTCACTCTCAATTTAAAAAAGTAGTATCGGTAACAATACCTAACAGTGGCGAACGGTGGAAGTTTGAAAAAGAGAATCCGGAGCAAAAAAGAGTTTTAACCTAACATCAGCTAATATCAGCTCTTCACCGTCATCACCGATGTTTTTAAGGCGATTAAAACCCCATAAACCCAATAAAACATTCTATTCAGTTTACGACTGCCAGTCAATGAAGTTATTTTTACTATAAATACATATATGGAATGTTTAACAAATCCGTCCCGCCTCTATATTGATTGTCATATCTCAAAAAGCACAACTTAAACTTATTAGTTATTATTCACTAACTCCAGTTTATTATATCACAATAAAACAATTAAAAAATTTCAAAATCGAGCACGCATGTATGCTTCACTCATACAATATACATATAATAAATAAATAATAATAGTAAATTCATGGCTTATAAATTAAAATTACATACATTTGATTTTGAGCACTATGTAGAATGTACGACAATCGAAAATACTTAATAACCTTTGTTCTACATATGTCACTAAGTACTTACATAGTATAAATATTATACTGTGGTACTTAGTTAGGTTATATGCGAATCCTAGAATCTCGTAGATTTTGTACAGAATTTGTGTGTTTTGATTTGTATTTTATTTAATACTATACTTTTACCCTATCACTTGAATAAATATAAAAAAAAAAACATTTCAATAATTTTTAATGTATTTTTTAAATGTTTCAAACTTTGTTATGACTAATTTTTTTTTTGTTTTTTGGAAGTATGTAGTACCTTTATTAATGAATTATATATTATTCTAAAGAGTAATAAATATCAGTCTTCATATAATATCAATAAATATCAGTCTTCAAGTGGTTTATATTTTTAATTGTAAGTAACAAATGTCGAATATGTAAATGTCGAAATATTTCGTTCTCTCGTTACTTCTTTGAGGACAATGTTAGCAGTTATAATGTGTCCGACCTTGACTCTTAATTTTATCAATTTACAAGATTACACTAGACTGTATACAATGTTAGTGCATGCCGCTGGCATTCCTAATAAAATACGCCTTGTGTGAACAGGTTTTTGATCAATTTTTTTAACGAAATCATGATTTCGAAACTACCTGTCTATTTTTCTTCAAAAGCGTGGAACATGGGCTTTAAAATTACGTTAGAATCAGTAAATAAAGTTTTAGGAAAAATAAGGTCGCAAGTTGTTGCCACAAAAATTCTGACGACAAATAGTATATAGAGGTTTTTATGAATTCTTCTTTTTCTAATTTTGATTTTGACCCACGATTTAATATACAGTTATGTTGGAAACTCTGGGGATTTTTTGTGATAAATACCTTATCATATCCTCAGTTATTATTTATAATTCACTTATTTCACTAACTTATGCTATTTACCCATAAGATATCACTTCAAATGCTATGATAATTGTGAATTAAAATAAATGCCATAAAAAGTAACGAAGTTGTTAATGTTAAAATATTTTTGTTTTGATATTAGTGTACCGTGTAATGAATTTTGTTTTTGTTTCATTAAATGTGTTTATTATTATCATTACATATATTAATTAATATAGATTTATTTATACTAGATTAGTTATTGTGCGCAAATAGTGTAAGTAGGAAATGATGGCATGGACCGTACATTCAGGGATGTCACAAAAACTTCTTGGGAAGTTTTAACAAGAACGTTAGCGCTCATTCAGGATACCAAAACGATTATATGACACCGTCAGAATTGCTAGTATGGATTTATTTCTTCGTCTATCTTTGGATGAAGATAACTTCCAGTATATCAGAAATGCATTTAAGACTGAACTTATAAGACTGAAAAGCGGACTCTAAATCATAAACGTACATTTCACACGTAAACACACACATACACACTAACATACACTCGACAATAATCATGTTATTTCATGTTATAGTGTATATAGCTGTGTTTGTACGTCGTTCGTTTTTCTAACTTTTTTCAATATAGTGTTTTTCGATTTGCTCATATTGAAGGTATCGTGATGTTACATAGCCTAAAGCCTTCTCCAATGATTAATCACATCAAATACAAAAACAAAATTGATATCCGACTGGTAGTTCCTAAGATTAGCGCATTCAGACAAACAAACAAACTTTTTTGCTTTATAATATGGATATTATATTACTTGTATTTGTAAAATGGTCTTGTATCTTATATTGTGTGTATTATATTGTAATATTTAAATATGTACGCTAGTGACATAAGTAGGCTGTTGGATTTTAAATAAACAATTGAATTAAAATCAGAAGGTTATTGTTTATATTCATTTGAATTGACGGATGTTAATTTGGATCTGTTTAAATATAGGCCGAAGCAGAAATGGCTTATGAACTGCAGGCGGCGAAAACGAAACAACGAATCAAGGAAGAACAAATGCAGATAGCAGTCGTAGAACGCACCCAGGAGATATCGGTGCAGAAGTGGGAGGTTCAGAGACGAGAAAAAGAACTGGAAGCAACTGTGCGAAGGTAAAGTATCAAAATTCAAGGTTTTGTCAATATAAATCCTTACTATCTTTGCTATAATATAATAATTCTTAGTAATTTTATAAATCCGAAAGTGAGTTTATTTTGTTGTTACGCATTCACGCCTAAACCGCTGAATGGATTATGATAAATTTTGGTATAGAGATAGATGGTATCTTGGGGACGGTGATAGGCTACTTTTTCTTGCGGATAACTTATTGCAAGCGGAATAAAGACAGGAACAAACTTTGTATGAAACTTTTTATTGCGTCACCCTATTTGTTTGACAAAATCAATATCAAGGCGAGCGAAGCCGCAGGTAAAAGCTAGTAATATTATAAATGCAAAAGTGCGTTTGTTTGTTACGCTTTCATGCCTAAACCGTTGAATCGATTGTGTTGAATTTTGATATAGAGATAAATGGGACCTTGGAGACTGTAATAGGTTACTTTTCCTTGCGAAAAACATTAAAAGTGGGATAAATAGAGGAATAAAGTTTGTATGAAACTTTTTATTGCCTCATCCCATTTGACAAAATTAATATCAATGTGCGCGACGTCGCGGGTAAAAGTTAGTGCGTATATATATCGTCGTTTAGCAAACAACACCGACTAAGGCGGAAATAACCGAGGTTTCCTATAGACGTCATTAGATTCAACTTTTTCATGACGCGTTACAATGTGTATGAACAATGTAGTTATTCATTAATTGTTATTATATACCATAACTAATTAGGTCTTGAAAATTCTAACATGCAATTAAAAATATATTTTTTAATC
This sequence comes from Actias luna, assembly GCA_039707435.1. Taxonomy (NCBI): domain Eukaryota; kingdom Metazoa; phylum Arthropoda; class Insecta; order Lepidoptera; family Saturniidae; genus Actias; species Actias luna. Next base: position 15,471,206 of record JAZHAC010000001.1, on the reverse strand, counting down.
TCCGGTAAACTGTGTCAAATTTACATGCATTTACAAAAACAAGAGTATCGCAAACAGAAATGTCTTTGAAGATTGATATTCTACTTCTAGGATTCTGCCTAAGGAAATACTTCCTACTGCTAATTTAACTAACATAATACGTTAGTGTGATTTTACATAATTTTAGTGATAGTTAAAATGGACATAATAAAAACCAAAATGATATAATGTGTTTAAAATGATAATATAGCTAAATAATATAGTATACAGCTAATATAGATATAGCGATAATATAAAACGTTTTAATATGTTTTTTTATTTTATTTTCTGACCAGAATTCGTTTTGTAATTTAGCATTTCATCTTTATGCAAAATATTATAATTCGAGTTTCCACTTTGCTATATTTCTGTTTTGTATTAGCCTCGTAGGTATTATTTTGTTCTTTACAGTAGTCAACTAGCTATGCTTGCGACTTCTTTAGCGTGGAATTAAAAATTACTTAAAAAAAATTGTAACTTTTTTCAATACAGCTTTCATTCTATTTGGTGTTAGCGTAATGTTAAATATAGCCTTAAAGCTTTCCTCAATGATTGCTCTATCAATTACAAAAAGATTAGCGCGTTCAATCAAACAACCTTTTTTGTTTTAAAATATCTATATATATATAAATATAAATCGCCGAAATGTATGTAGGCTATTAACTTCCGAACGACTGTACCAAATTGAATAATTTCTTTTTTGTTCGTTATACCCAGGACAAAGTTTGTGTAAATAATATATAAAAAAATTGAAAAGATTTTTTTTTTAATCTCAGAGTATGAAAAGTAATGAGGCGATGATAGCTCAGTTGGTAGTTGTACAGACACCATGTCAAGGGACGTGGATTCGAATCCACTTATATTTAAATCCAATTATATTATATTATAAATTTCATATAATTAAAAGACATTTAATTCCATTGGAGTAATAAACAAGTTCCTGTCAACAACAAAAAGAAATGAAAAACGGAAACGATATTAAATACAGCCAGTTCTATTAATCTTAAACAATTTAAGTTAGTAGGTTGAATAGGATTGATTATAGCTAATCAAAATGTAATATATATATAAATCGGTTTAACCGATTTTGAGTTTTAGCTAGAATAAAGAACATCGATTTTAGGTGATACAAAGTGCGCCGGGTCAGCTAGTTTAATATAGATATTGATATGAAAACATTACATTCCAAACTTGGCTAATAGGTGACGCTGTAAATGAAGTTATTAACTGTTACTTAGGATAGGAAAAAGGCCTGTCAAGTCACTAAGTACAGAATACTTACAAATGTCGTATTTTTAGCGTAGATAACGGGTATGTTCCATTATAAATTGAGGGCACTGTTCAGTGCTCTTACTGAGGAGAAGTTTGTTCCGTTATGGCTTAAAATATTGTTATTCAAAGATACCTACCGGCCGTTAAAATAAACATGAAAAATTAAATATTGTTTTTGATGCAGAGTGAAACCAAAACTTTGTATAAAATGAAAGTAACTGAAGAATTGAACGTATTTCATAAGCTATAAAAAACAGTTAAAAATTAATTACATAAAAGACAGTATACTGGACTGCGTTCCGTTTTAAATGGTAACCACTGTAGCTAACTATAAAAGAACGGCTTTTCAGTATACTATATGACGTCATATCTTACAGTGCTCGCAGTGTATAACGGAACACTGCCTAAAACACCTTTGCATGTTGTAAACCTGTTGTAATAATTGTTTTATAGACCAGCAGAAGCGGAAAAGTTTAAATTAGAAAAATTGGCTGAAGCTCAGAAGTTGAAGACAGTTCTAGAGGCAGAAGCAGAAGCTGAGGCGGTGAAGGTACGCGGTGAGGTGAGTTATCATATATTTATAACCAATATTTTATCACTTAATATTTTTATAATTCCAGAATAAGGATTTTTTTATTCATAGATTTAGCGTTATGGCCACAGTCTCACCTGCTGTTAAGTGACGATGTGGCCAAAGATGGTGGACACGTTACGCCTATTGGAGGGACTGGCTCTGAAGTGCAACTGCCGGAAAACGCCTATAGGTATTTAACGGCAGATTTTTAATTTAAGGGTGGTAGCTAGCCAGGCGGCCATTAGAAAAAGCCCTACCACCATGCTACGGTTTCATCACAATGTTTTCCTTCACTGAATGCTTAAGCTCGTTGCAAGTGGATTCGAACTCACCTTCCTTGACGTGGTTTCCGTAAAAACCACCAACTCAGCTATCACCGTTCAACAAGTAAAAGAAGAAAGTATACGTTTACAAGTCGATTTATTAATTTGTTATCTCGGGTCTTAACTGGGAATAGATTGTATTTAATATATGATTGATAGTATTGTTATTTTCTTTCTTTAACAATTTTTTTGCGAGTAAAGAAAACATGTTTACCCATTTTAAAATAGGCAATTATTTATTTAATTATAACGTTATTTGAATTGTAGTCCGAACCGAATTACATAAACTGTAATATTGAGAAATAAATTACTGTTGAATCAATTCGCGACGACGATAAGGAGTCCGCGGACTGACTCTATTATTATTTTGAGACTGTTACAGTTCATGTAATATTCAAATGATTAAAAACACACACAAACACACATTTTATGGCTTTCACAAATAAAATAGAGTAAAAAAACTACAATGAACTGTTGAATGCTAATATTTACTCTCCGCTACCTTTTGTTCCCGAAAGCCTATAATCAAATTTTAAGCCTATAATTATTATACCAATTAGTTTCCTTCTTATCTATTGAGATACATGAGTAGTAAATATTCGATTATAATCTTTATATAAAAATTTCGTGTTACGTTGTTTGTCCGTGATGTACTTCAAAACGACTGAACTGATTTTAATCAAATTCTACACACTGTGTGCAGTTTGATTCAACTTGAGAGATAGCATACCTTTTACCTCGATAAGAGACCATAAAGCCACAGATGACGCTGTAGTCGATGAGATTTACTACTCGGAAAAGCAAAACAAGGTCTGCCAAGTCAGCTAGTAATTTTATAAATCAGTCATTGTTGTCTCAATAATTTGTATCGAATTCGGTTGTGTGATCCTTATCCTTAAATTGTAAGTGTAAAATGGATGTTTATGTATACGAAGTGGCTAACTTTTAACATGGTTTAAGAAAACACTACGAAAATTAGTATGCGTGTATTATTTTTGATAGGGCATGATATATGTTGTACCTGAACGCGATAGGTGGTGCTTTCGTAGAGTTATTGACTACTAAGAAGGTTAAAACATGTTTGCGGGAACAGTTGAATCTTGGTTACACATAAGGAAATTACAGTTTCTAAGACGCTCGAGACGTCTAAACACTGAATTTATCGATATTGGACTATGCCTATTCGAACAGAAAACATTCGTAGATGATTCTAGACTACTTAGTTTTTAAATTCCCTTGTCCCTTTATAATTTATTTATTTATTTTTGTATGCCCAACGAAGCGCGCTGGTGGTAGCTAGTCTGAATTACATTATAATATTATAAAGCGAAAAAAAAAATGTTTGTTTGAACGCGCTCCTAGAAACTATCAGACGGATTTCAAAAAATATTTTATAATTTGATAGAGCAGTCATTAAGGAAGGCTTTAGGCTATTTAATATCACGCTACCACCAATAGAAGTAAAGCTGTTTTGATAAAAGTTACAAAAACGGGCAATAATGATTAAATAAAATTTTTGTTGCACGCAAACGATGTTGCAACCCCATCTAGTAATATTGTAAATGTGAATGTTAGGATGTTCGTGGTATATAGGATGTATATGTATATAGGATACTCTTAAAGTGAAAATTATGTTCCAACACAGGCAGAAGCGTATGCAATTAAAGCGAAAGCCGCTGCAGACGCTGAACAAATGGCTAAAAAGGCTGAAGCGTGGAAGGAATACGGGTCCGCTGCAATGGTTGACATGATGCTCGAAACTCTACCGAAGGTTTGTACAATAATATGAGTGATTATTAATAGTATCAATAGGTGTGGACCTAGACTTAAATAGAGTGGAAGGGTTCATACAATGAAGTTTATCATAAAATTAATATCGAAGAAGTAGCGAATGAAAAAAGAAACACTTTTTTGTAGTTAATGCTTAGCCTTATGGCTACAATCACACCTGATTTTAAGTGACCTGCTGGAGTAGACCTGTAAGTATTTGGCGGCAGATTTTCTACTTGAGGATGGTAGCTAATCAGGCGGGCATTATAAAAAGCCCTACCGCCATGCTATGGTTCATCACGATGTTTTTCTTCACCGAAAGCTCTAGCTCATTGTAGGTGGATTCGAGCTCACATCCCTCGACGCGGAGCCCGTACATACTACCAATTACGCTATCATCGCCTCCAAATAGAAATTATTACGTGAACTTATATTTACTTTGGGGAAGCCTAATAATACCTATTACCCATGCCCTTCTAGATCCCTGTCTGACATTGATTGAATTAATATATATATATATATATATATATATATATATATATATATATATATATATATATATATATATATATAGGATATCGACAATGTTTTATCGTTAATTTTAAAGCGATCGATGAATGTTACGTTGCATACGAGTTCAGTAACAAATAAACGTTTTACAGTTAAGACCACTAGAAATTGACATGATTGAAATTGAAATGATGACATTGCCGTAAAATAATCTACAAATCCTTAAGTAATTAAAAAAACATATTATCTGCTAGACCCATATTAAATATCTTAGTTTGATAGCAGTCTAAGCAAAGGGCACTCAAGGTAGCTATTTTAGTTAAACAGTTATATATGTTACAGCAAACGACTTGGTTGTGTATATTTAAATCTGGTATCAGAAAAAGATACTTATACAACCTTATCCATTTGTTTTCTTATTTTTACTCATATACTACAAGTTTGATTGCCGCCTTTGGTTGTATATGACATATATACTTTTTGTATATATAATATACAAAATCTGCGGACTCTGGGTCCGCCCCTTTTTTTAGGTAGGTGATTTAGTTGCCGTTAAAAAATTCTTCACAACAATAGCTAGGCATTACACTAAAAACTAAAAAGTGAGTTTTTTCTATGTTATTTTTTTTATTGCACTAATGGACGCATATACGTTCAATATAAGCGTCGTGTGGTATCTTACAAGATAACATATGATACCTAGATATGCTAAACAAATTACTTTATTTAGTATATGTCCCACATCTTGGGCCACATCGTCACTACAGGTGAGATAGTGGCGATAACGCTAAATCTACACTGTATGTAAAAAGTGACTTTATTAGAGAGTCCTTCTTTTTTAATCTTGGCAACACGTTCCTCTATAGCGTATATTACTGCCATTTTCAAGTGATAGGGTTTGTTTATTTTGGGGAGAGAAAGGGAATAGGCGGGTATATAGCGAAGTGGCAATATATAATTTTTTTTTTTTTTTGTTAATTATAAAATTTAACTAATGATTTAATATACACTTTATTGTTAAGGTATAGGATTGCCTGATGATGCATATGAGCCATATGATTGCATAAAACAGTATACGGTGGCAACGAATTATATATTATTATACACATTTATTGTCCTCCTCATCGATTTCGATGACGGCGAAACTAAAACGTGGAGTCATCTGCGCCTAGAAATATTTTTTGTGCACAAGCGGTTGCGCAGTTGCATGTGCACTTCGTAAACCATTATATGGATCCTGAAAACGCTTTTTAAAGGCGCTTCGCATCACCCTGATGCTACGCCAGTATTATCATGACGATGCAGACTTTGTGTACTTAAGGGGGATCATCCTGTTAACTACGAATCTCTGGCGTGTGGCCGTTGTTTACATTACAGCTACTTCGAGCGACTAGTGAAGAGCTTGTAGGGAGTTGTAATGATTGGCTTGTAAAGAATGAAACCTACTATTATTTATATTTCATCACATCGTTATTAATATTATACTTATTAATTTTTTATTAAAAATTTATATAATATTTTAACGCATGAGTTCTGCGTAACTAATTTGAATTTTCCTGAATTCAATGAGAAGACCGTATATGAAGGAACGTTAAAATTTGAAATTTCGAAAATTCGAGTGTCGAGTATGAACAAAAGAATTTGGCGCTGAATCAAAATCAGGGGTTCGAAAATATAGGACGTGTAAGAGAAACGTCAGTCGTGGATACCAGATAAAACTACAATATACATGAGTATTGTCAATATATAGCGTATTAACTGTCTAAATATATTTATATATATCCTGGATGTCGAGGCTGATACTGCACCCATGACTTCTTAAGAAGTGGGAATGAATTAATAAACGATTCAACTTCAGAGATAATTTTTATCTCCATAAGTGATCATAACACGATAGATGACGCTGTAGAAGATGTGATTGACTACTCGAAAAATCAGAACAAAGGTCAGCTAATATAATTGTGCCTTTCGGCGAAAGGACGTACCCAATATTATCATTTAATTGTCCAAGCCACAGAGTCGCTAGTAGATGGTCGTACTTAATCGTGACTTTGATTACTTTGCCACTATGCACCAAAGATGCATTATATAGAGACAGTAAGAGGTTTATTGTTTTATCAGGTAGCGGCCGAGGTGGCTGCCCCGTTGTCGCAGGCTCGGAAGGTGACGATGGTGTCGTGCGGCGGCGGCGAGGTCGGCGCCGTCAAGCTCACGGGGGAAGTCCTCAGCATCATGCAATGCCTCCCCGAGCTTGTCAAGGGGATGACCGGAGTCGATATCTCTAAGGTAAACAAACGACCCCCTAGTAAACGTACCTCCGACATTTCAATGTGATTGATGCTTGAAGTCTTGTCACTTTTTCATTCTGGTAATTGTTAACACACTTTTAACCTTTCTCTTATTTATCATTTAACTTCAACACTTCTAACCTTTCTCTGATTACTTTTTTTCATTTGAGTTCTCTGCATTTTTTTTTAATATTCGGAACACAGTTCTAACCTTTCTCTGTTTTTAACTCGAACCATTCTTTCAACCTTTTTCTGATAAATAACATTTAAGCCGATTTGTAAAATAGAGAAGCTAGTTTTCAAGTTTTAGTCTAGGTCTGGATGGGTCACATGGTTTTTGTTTCAACAAAACGTTGTTTTTTTTAACTCTATGTTATGTAGTATTTCTATTTCATTTTAAAGCAAGCAATCAATCTTTTATCGTTTTTTTATATATAAAACAGATGGATATATTTATATGGTATTCCATAGTCTTGTTTCAAAACCTTGATTTTTTCCCGCTTTTGTTAAATGCATCATTTTTGCACATTAATATCCAATTCCAGTAAGCAAACTACGCTGGAAAAACATCGTAAGCGACAATTTGTACTTTTACAGAAGCAGTTTTTCATTCCTAATTAAAAAGTATTTGTGATATCTTTTTTAAAAATGGTGACTTCTTGATCATTATTAAACACTGGTCTATTAAAATAGTAGCTATTAACATAATGCTTCCAATTTACAAAGATAATTTTTAGCAGATTACAATAAAAAAACAAAAAACACATATAAGATTTTTGGCGCTTACGATGTTTTTCCTAACACCTATATGTTTATCGCTTTATAATCTTAAATCCAAACGATGATAATAACGATTACCGTGATGTGTTTTTATTATCCGGATTTGGTAACGCTAATTCTGAGATAAGCGCATTCTTCATGTTTATATTTATAGAGGAATTACGTATGTAATGTTATAATTTGAAGCAATTAGTCATGGGATGATGAATTTTTAATTATTTAATTAATCTCATAAGCATTGCGTCCTCAACTGTAGTCAATAGTTTGACCATAACTCCAAATATATCTTGTTATGAATTATCTACCCACTCTCAATATGATTAAGTAAACAATTATTTAATTTATCAGTCTCATGACCTTGTTTGTTTTTCTATATTAATATTATAAAGCGGAAAAGTTTAGTTTAGAAAACTACCAGACGGATTTTAAAAATTGTATCTTTACTTGATAGGGCAATCATTGAGGAAAGCTTTAGGCTATTTAACATTACACTCCCACAAATAGGAGCAAAGCTGTATTGAAAAACGTTACAAACGGCCGTAAAATATTGATAATTTTTAGTTTAAGCGAACGAAGCCGCAGGCGTAACTAATCTATATGTATTTGAAAGCTTAGATCGCTTCAGCTGTACTTACGGTTTTATAATGTAACAAAATCACCTTCATTCCAGTAAAATATGCTAATATGTAGTTTTCTTTTAATTGCCCACCCACTGTAGAAGTTCGTGTGTCCGCGACTTCATTTGCGCGGAACTTATAATTATTTAATCATTTTAACCCGTTTTTGTCACTTTTTTCAAAACATGTTTTTACCTGTTGCTGGTAAAGTGGTGTTATACATAGTTTAAATCCTTCCTCAATGATTGATCTATCAAAAACAAAACGAATTTTAGAAAACCGACTGATAGTTCCTAAGATATGCGCATTCAAAGAAACAAACTTTTCAGCTGTATATTAATATAAATATATGTATATTAAATGAAACTATATTCATTCTTCATTGATTTTAGTTATATTCTGCAAATTTATTCAAGATATAAAACCCATAATTCCTCTGATTTTACATTGATATGGTTTTCAATTCACTTACATGTAGCATCTATTCATATTTGACCCATTTTATTTTTGTTTGGTGTTCACTTTCCTTATAATATATTAAGAAAATATATTAACAATATATATTAACTCAAAGAGTTTATGTTTGTTTAATAACAATTGTACTTGCGGATAGTTCAGTTTAAGCAGCCGCTTCACCGCTGTCATTGCAATGGGTTTGTGCATACAAATTCCACAAAGATAATAATAATTATTTTTATGTTCAGAAAATTATTGAGCTAAGTGTTGATATGTTTTTAGTTCCTAATTGTTGCTTGCGGCACAGTTTGAAACTTGTGGAAGACTTAAAATACCAAAAACTTATCACTGACTATTATTTCAGTCTTTAATATAACAGAAATGTTCTAACTGTAGATACTAAACTATAATATAATTAAAGTTGAATTAGCTTCGAGTCTATTTCCATAACATTTGTAATTAAGCGAAATGTATTTTATAAGACGTGAAAAATTAATACGTTATCGTTTGTAAACGTTGTTCAATGCGTTTTTGATAACAAATTATAATGAAGAGTTCCGAGAATTCATTTATCGGTTATGTCAAAAGGTTAGCTCTTAACTTATATTGTAAATAATAATCGGTGATCTCATTATCTCGAATATGCAATGGAATGCGATCGAAATATCATATTAAATAGAGTGTGGCCGATGCAAAAGTTAGTGATAGTTTCTTTCTTGCTGTAATTACTGCCCCGAGAGGATAGCCCTTCTTTTACTATAATGAAATAAATTATATATCTTATTGAATATTAATAGTGCCTGCAATATCGTTTGCGTGGAACTACAAAATATATTTTTATAATATTTACCCGCTTTTGTAACTTTATTCAATACAGCTTTGCACTTATTGGTGATTGCGTGATATTAAATTGACTAAAGCCTTACTTGACGTTCAAACAAACAAACTTCGACAGGTAAATCGATTTAATAATCTATTCAAATTTATAAACTACATTGCATCGCTATTTTAATATTGATCCCATTTTTACAGCAATAACAATTTGTACTGTTTTTATTTTATATATGTCGGAACAGATTATATACCTGTCTTTTAATACAAAAAAAACAAGTGTGTATTATTTTGAAAAGGTAAATTAAATATTTGTCCTTATGGAAAAGGGGCAATATATGTAATTTACGAAATTTTCATTTCTCAATGATAATAATAATAACTTGTTTTATTTCTGTAATAATTAAATATAAAGGTACTTTCGAATTTGATTCAAATATCAGAGAGATTACTCGTTTGTCATATTGACAAATGATTATAAGAATACCATTTCGTTTGTTATTTGAAAGACTAATACAAATTGTTCCAGTGCCAATTTCTTTAGCACAAGCTTTAGCGGCGGAACATTTAGTACGGTATTAAAAACAGAAGGTCACATTCGCTTATCAGATTTGCCCGTCACGGTTACAAATATGTACGATACATGAGTAAACCAAAACTGATCATTTTCGTACACTTTAACAGGACTGTTACATGAAAATGTAATATTTATATACTGAAGCCTCTCTACGGCTCATAATTAAAATTAAAAAAAAAAAATTGTATCTTTGTACCAAGTACCTGGGTTACCGACTTCAGCTCGGTATTTTTTTTTTAAATAAATTTTGTTTATCTAAAATATAGAATTTTTAGATACGATTCACATAATGATTAATTTCACGAAAAACACAACTACATAGGTGAATTCAAAGAGCAAATTCTGTTTAAATTTAAAATTTCATCCAAGTTGTTATAGCCGTTTCCGAGATACGCAAAATTTATATGTATACAAGAATTGCTCACTTAATAGTATAAATATACCTTGATGATCTAAAATTCCTTCTGTTATTATAACATAACGTCCTATGACGTTTTAATTATCTAATAATTTGCTTATATGGATGTTTGTATAAATTACGAGTAACTTTTCCCGCCCCAAGCCCTACATTCGGACCATGGCTAATCACCCGGAAGATTTATATTTAAGGCTACGTGCCTTCATAGGTAGAGAGCAACCGGCCTTGCTCAAGGCGTTCCTCGCCTCTCAGCCGACCCAACGCGTCCGCGCCCCACCCGCCGCGGCGAATGCATCAACGCGTGCTCGACCGGCGTCCCCCCATCCACATCACTACCCCTCCGCACCCCATCTGCCGCAGCGACAGCACCGGTGCGTCGCCCGGAATCTCCACTACTCCCTCCACACTCGGGCTCCCGATCCCGCTCGCCTGTGTCAATTCACTCGCAGGCGCCCGCTGTCAACACAACACCTACACAGTCGCTTTCAGCGGCCCCCGCCCTCACGCCTGCGCCTCGCCCTTTTGAGGAGCAAATATCGTACGCCTCTCGCCTAATAAAACTCTTCTACAGTCGGATCTAGAGGCGCTTTTCGCGCTCGGTGACGCGGTTGTAGTGGCCGGCAATGTAAATAGGGGCGCATTCAGTACAACAACCCGCGTACCACCGCTAACGGTAGGACACTTTATTGGTTAGAAAATGCGCTTACCTTTGATGTAATTGTTCCCTAGGAGCCAACTCATTATCAAGCTAACTGTCGCCCCTCAGTTTTAGACATAGCCATTTTAAAAAGAGTCGCGCTTCAGGTACGGCAAATCGAAGTCGTACATGAACTAGACTCCGACCATCGGCCACACTCCCGCTTCAGTCAAAGTGGCTGACTATCCAAAGCTCAGACAATATCTCTCAAATAATCTCTCTTCTCCTTACCTAGAGAGAATCCCCGACGAGATAAAATCTGTGACCGATGCCGATCTGGCGGTTGACTCTCTGGGCGGTCATCTCTAGAATGCCATCAAGGAAACCTCGAAGAGGTTAAGGTGGCTAACGATCGCCGCTTCATACTCCCTGAATACATTCGAAGACTGATCACGAGCAAAAACGCGCTCACTATTCTTATCCGACGGAGGACAATTGCGTACGGCTACATAACTTATAAAGATTAGTTAAATCTCGTATCTCCGAACTCCGCGGTCAAAGATGGGACAGCCTTTTAGAGGAAATCAAACCATCTCATCTTGCCTTCTGGGTTGTTGTCCGTAAACTGAAGAGCAGCTACTCGTCCACAATGCCACCGCTAGATAGAGGCCCCGGTAATCTGCCGGCCGTCGAAAGTATAGACAAGGCAGAGTATCTCGCTACCACTCTCATACGAACAACAGTGTTCTCCCAATTCCTATGAATATCATACCATAGATCCCGGACATAGCTGGAGGGTCGATCGAACAATTCAATCAATAACAAACTTTAGAAAATTTAGATCCGGTTACAACTGACGAAGTTGTCGCGATCATAAAACACCTTAAGCCAAGGAAAGCTCCCGGTCCCGATAGAATCAGAAACGAAGCCCTAAAACCTCTCCCTGATAAACTCATAGCCCTTCTGGTTTGTATCTTCAATACGGCCATAACTCACTGCCACTTTCCAGCTGCCTGGAAAAAGGAAACGGTAATAGGTATTCGTAAATCTGGGAAAAATTCGTCTCTCCCAGTAAGCTACCGCGCAATAAGCCTCCTTAATACGTTAGGTAAAATATATGAGCGGCTCCTTCTGAACCGACTTCAATCAGTTGTCTCAGACAAATGTCTAATACGAGCAATTCGGATTTCGGCCGAAGCACTCTTGTACCCACCAAGTGCTCCGCCTCACGGAGCATATTCTCTCTAATTTCACGGAGCCACGCCGTCCAAGGCGCACGCTTGCCGTATTTTTCGACATAGCCAAAGCTTTCGGTAAGGTCTGGCACGAAGGCCTCATATTTAAAATCAATCTCTTTCAAGTTCTGGACAGACTAGTCCGCATAATCCTCGCTTATCTAACCGACCGTTCCTTCTGCTATAAAATGGACGGAGTTCTATCCTCACCACACTCAATAAGATCAGGGGTCCCACAAGATTCTATCCTAGCCCCTTGCCTGTTCAACTTATTTGTTTGTGACATCCCCGAATTCCCCGACATCGAAGTAGGCTCTTATACAGACGAAACGGTCATTTTCAGCTCAGAAAGGAATAGGATTCATTTATACTATCGCGTCCAAAGGGCTGTCTCTACGTTCGGATCCTGGTGCCTCAAATGGCGTATAGGAATAAACCCAGACAAAAGCGCGGCTATTATGTTCGATCATCACGCGAGGAAGAATATAAAAAGAACATTACACCTTTTTGGTGTCAATATCCCCTGGGCTAACCAAACTAAATACCTCGGTGTAGTTTTAGATAAGCATCTTACCTTTAAAAGACATATAGATTATGTACAGAAAAAAGTCCCCACAGCTATGGCTCTACTACACAATCTAATCTCTTCTAAGAGCAAAATGTCACTCAGACATAAGCTCACAATATACAAAGTATGCATCCGTCCTATACTTACAGTTGCCCCGTATTCGCTCACGCCTCATGCACCACTCTTCGTAAACTACAAGTGTTGCAAAACAAATTCATGCGCATAGCTGTCTAAGCCCCGCCCTATGTCCGTAATGTAGATCTCCACAAAGATATGGACCTGCCGTCCATATATGCATATATTAAAGACCTTAGAAGGAAATTCTTTGAAAAGGCCGAACTTCATCTCAATCCCAAAATGGTACACGCAGTTAACTACTCTGCCAATACGAGCGCTAAAGGCCACGTTATTGCTTCACCGATCCCGTCGATAAAATAACGAGATTGAACGCGCTTCTCCCTACTGTTTCCACCAAACGTACGTGTCCGCGTACACGCCCGCGTAACCGCCGCCCTCGCCGCCGAGGCCGAGCTGTTAATTTCGCTCCGCACACCCGCCTCGGCTCCCCTCCGCAGACGCTTGCGCCTAGGTTCGATCCTCCAGATAGGAGCCCTCAAGTGACTCTGCTCGCACGATACAGTGACATTCTACATCACTGAAACTTAGTAAATTAACTAAATTAGTAAGTTAAGACCTGTTGGTTAGTTAGAATCGCGTATCCTTGTTCGTTTTCCGGCAGCAGCCCAAGCCGAGGTTCGGCCATCCTGGCACCCTTGCGCTCGCTCTCTCGGAGCTGAGTGCCCTCGGCACTCGCCCCAAAAAGTTCGGTGAAGCTGTCAAAGCCCCTAAGACTAACAGCGTTTGTCAAGTAAAAAAAAAAAAAATTTTTTGTATAAATGAAATAATAATAATACGCCAACATTCGTCGATCGATCAACATAAAAATTGACATGCATATGTATTTGCTAATTGAGAATGTTTTTATTTGATCCCTGAAGGCTATAAATGACGCTGTGGTCCAGTTATCTATATTAATATTAGAAAGCGAAAAAGTTTGTTTGAACGTGGTAATCTAAGGAACTACTAGACTGATTTCGAAAATTTTTTTTTGAATTTGATAGAGCAATCATCGAGGAAGGTTTAACATTACGCTACCACCAATACGAGCAAAGCTGTACTGAAAAAAAGTTCCAAACGGGTAAAAATGATTGAATACATTTTCGTTCCACGCGAATGTAATCGCGGAAACAGGCAGTAATATAAAAAAGGCAAAACATATGCAACTTTATTTTTTAGTGGAATGAATAAATTAACGAACACTTCATTGCACTTTTAATGTGTACATTGGCTAGCTTGATTCCATAAGGCATTTTCTTCCAGCTAATCGGAGGTATTGTTATCAAAATATAAAAGTTTTTGTAGGTAGACAAAAAGTAAAATTATTAAACTAGGAAAATATAACGTATAAGTTTAAGAAATTCTACGAATACACGGAATATTAATGCACAATATTTCTTGTAGTTCTCATCTATACGTAGAATAAATAATTGGTCGTGATTATTGATGTAATTATTTACATTTCAATTTTCACGTAGCTACTACTGTTGCTAACATGATTAAACGTTTCGTTATGCACATCGAACGTTTCATGCTTTATCGTACTCGGTGCCGCTATTTGATGCTTTCACTTTCAAGGTCTTCGATATATAGTCTTTATTTTGCAGACCCGGATAAACTACGTGCCGCCTAACAGTCAATGAATATCGTGTTAACTTTTAGCTAAACTCAATTTAGAATCTTATTCATGTCATAAAATGATTTCTAAAAATTTATTCTACTTCTCTGGACGGCGACGATTCCAACTAATCAGAGATCATTAAAATCGTCCAGCTGTTCTTGAGGTGTAAATAGTGTATATAACTTTGTTTTATGTATATAGATTTGTATGCATCAGGGAAAAGTTCTATTGGATTTTGAGACTGATGAGATCGTTTTTAATAATTATTAGTTTAACGTGTTTATTTTTTGACATTTCATATATTTATTAATTATCAAAAACAAAATATATATATGCATATATCCCACTGAATAAATACTGAAAGGTTTCAGTGCAAGCGAATTCTTATAAGTCAGTGTAGGAGTGTTTTATTTTATTTGATACTATTCTCGTTTATCAAGTCTGTGTATTTTATATAGGCATCTAACCTAACTAATTATTTAATATGGTTTGCTTTGTTTGCGAATAACACGCTTTGCTAATCGATGTACGATTGTGGGTGGTTGGTGGTGGTGGTGGTGATAGGTGGTGAACGAGTCCCCCATAGCGCCAACGCCCACGGCGCGTGGTGATAATAGAATACGATAACTGAAGACGCCATATTTTCAACTAAATACTGCTCAACGAGGTAAATAATATTTCTAGTCTCGACATGAGTCGTTAGCTTTGCACATGGTTTGCTCCGTTGTCGATTAGTGAAACTAGTTTGCTTAGTCAGAACTAGTCACTGGTTCAAGCCATCGTTCTATAATAGATATTGCCGCAACTGATTCAGCAGGTCAGACGTTTTTAAAATAATAGTAAGAATAGACCACTAACTATAAAGTAAATTATTTTTATTAGGAGTACAATGTAAAAATAACCGTAACAATACAAATTATATAAAAATGGTGCTGACCAATAGTCTGCAGTGTAGAAATAAAAACCATCGTTCTATGTTCACGACTCATGTTGGGAATTAATGTAACTAAAACTTTCGGTAGGTATTATGGATGGACCGGGTTTGTTAGCCCGTTATTACGATAGGCTATATATAACTATATGGCTCAGTTGGTATTCTCAAAATTGCATGTCTCTTTAGTATACCTATACGATTGAGGTTTGTTTGTTTTTTATAATGTTTAATTTTCCAATGACTAGAGTTCGTGACTACAATAAAATGGTTTGTGTTAACACAGCGCTTACTAACCTTTTTTTTTCAAAATTACAACATTAAATTGCTTATACATTTTTTAAATAAATTTTATATATATGTAGTCGCATGCAAATAACAAGTTTGCTTATTTCCGAAATTAGCTATTTATAGTATAGGTAGTAATAAATTAATTTTAAATACTATGTTGAGAATATATCTAAACGGTTACAAGTACTTTTTACAATTAACTGCTAACTTTTACGCCTATTATACGTATATATTGAATTATGTACTTGGAAATTAGTAATGAAATAAGTTTAAGCATTTCGAACCTTCTTGTTATAATATACAAATAGTATGTTTTCTTTTGCAAGTCCACCACCTGTTAGGAGTGGTCTATAAATTATATGTAATATTTGTTCATTTACATACTTTTACAGATAATTCTAGAACTATGAAAGAAAAGTAAAGTTTCTGGACAAAGGTCAAGCGTTAATTATTTTTTTTTTATAGTTTATAGGTTAAGCATTATGACTACAATCTCACCTGATGTTAAGTGACGATGTAGCGCAAGATGGTGGACAGACTAAGCCTCGAGGCGGGACTGGCTCTCAAGTTCAACTGCCGGAACACACCTATAGGTATTTGGCGGCCGATTTTCAACTTGAAGGTGGTAGCTAGGGCGGGCATTAGAAAAAGCTCTATCACTATTAACTTTATTTTTTTCTTACTGTCATTGAATGAGTACTCTATTTTTATGGCTAAAAACTAGAAACAATATGTAATACTACAAGATATATAAGTGAACTTTTTCGCAGGGTGTTCGCGCACTATAAAAGCTTTCCACACTACAACAAGAAACCAAGATTATAAAATGTTAGTATAAAGCAAATTATCGCCCTCGATTTTTTTATTTTTTGTCACAAATATATGTAACGTCGTTTATATGCCAAATGATTTAATGGTTTTTTTAAGTGAGCATTATGCCAGTTTTTGATTTGTTAACCATTGAACCATTGTTTGCATTGTATGCTCTTATTGAGGCGCGGTTACATGGTTTATCTATCTTCACCAGGGCCGGATTTTCTTCAAGACAAATTCATGTATTTTTAATTTATTTTCTATGGTCTCAAGTATATGTACCATCATAATTGACGCACGTTTCTTGCCATTTGAGTTTCAAATTGCTATATAGTTAATAAGTGCTGTGATGCTAATGATACGTCACTTAACAACCAATGTTTATTACTGTACCAGTCGCGTAAAATATTGCATTTTAATTTGAGTATAGAATGTAATGGTAGAACTAATTTATGTTTAAAAAAATGACAACTTTAACTAATAACGTCATATCAAGTTATAGAATAGTTATGCTTGGGTCCGTGTAAAGAATTGGCCTTTATAAAAACCTTGATTTGTTATAGTGTACTGAAAAATAAAAGTACGGTATATGTCAGAAAGCAATAGCAGTGTGTTTATAACTTAATTCTATCGGCCATTACTAATGATCTTTTGGCGTGTTTTAAGTTAGTCAGTAGTATGTCTTTTTTATAAATGCATTAAAAAACTGATAATGTGTACTGTAAATGTTTTGTTAAGTGGCGTCCATATTGACTAAGTTTTATTGCACAAAATATGATACAAGAGCTGCAGCACTAGTACTATTATACGCGAGACCTGCAATGTAACTTTTGATATAAATTACTTTATCTATGTTTATATTTTGTGATTCCTTATTGCGTTTGACAAAGTATTTTAAAATCAGTAACTACTGTAATGTATGATGTTGACACTCGTCAATGATTATTATTCCAGGATGAGAAATAGTTTTTATTTTAATTGAGGACAGCTGATTCTGCCTTGCATATTATAGAAGCAACGTGGTAATACACTTTTTATTTGGTGTATTTAGGGGCATCTATTCGGTGAAACACACCAACTTCGTTTTACCTTTCCTCTGTCCTATCGAATCGTTGTTGAATTAGTCCTACAAGGTCATACAACATTTTGGCATCATTCAGCTAAACTGCTTTGTCAAATACCAATTTGTTCGTTGTTTATTCTCATACTACTTTTCAGTGACTCTTTCGATCCTGCCTTTTGCACATTCCATCATTAAATGGAATTCATTATAGATCGTCATTTTGTTCCGCAAACATCACAGTTGGGTAATTCCGTTTTTTTCACAAAGCAAAGTTTGCTGAAGTATCGTGCCTAAATTAGAGTCTTAATGCTAATTACATATTTATCCCTTTACTACTATCATGAGTTCTTTGACGACTGCATTTTATTTCTCCTGATAAACTTTTTAATATTTGACTAACACTCAAGGACTGCAGGACATATTACGATTTTATAACTAATCTCGAGATTTTTACAACCATCTACTTATTTAACGTTATTTAATGAGATCATTTATAAAGTCGAAGTTAGTGTTTACTCATTTATATGTCAGTTTATTAAAAATTGTATAATAATATTGGTGATTACGTATGAGAAAAACGTATATCGAACGAGCGTAGTTACTAATTGTTGGACTGTAAAATACTTATCCATAGTTTTTTTTGCCAGTTTTAAGTTTCGTTCGGTTTCGTTGTCAAAAAGTTTGATACTATGATACATTCTTTATGGTTAATTCTGAAGGAGGTGTTATTTATTCGCTTTTACCTTTCGGTTGTAAATTTACCTGTGTTGGTGCGTCCAGTCATGATTTTTCTTCACATCTCACGACTACAAAGGTTGCCGTAATACGCACGTACAATATAATGTAATTATTCCGGTTCACGGTACGGCCGGAAAAATTCAATCAGTTAGCACTTATATCACGTCAACATGACGCAACTAGCCACTTAAGGGCGGGTGTTAGTCTGGATAATCAATTATTTTGCTTTACAGAATTAACTATATCTACATCAGTGAAAATAATTTACTTCTAGTAACTAAGTCTACGTAATACATGCATTTTACAACCATTGTTGGATGCTAAATAACATTACTTTTTGGTGGACTTTGACAAAGTCAAATGATGCAATTGATTTTCAATAACGACTTTCAACTTTTTCCTATTTGACCAAATACAAAATATTGAATTTAAATATATTTTATAGTAAAAAATTTCATTATCAATAAAAAATTGAAAGTAATTCACGCTATTGATTCTTAAGTGAATAAATATTATTGTAATTATGATCTGCAGTGTGTATTTGTGTGATAAGCAGTCTAAAAGCTTCTAATATTCGTATTTTTTTAGCGAATTCATTAAAAACATAAATTTATTTAAGGAAAAAGATTTAGTTAAATGTTTTATTTGACTACTAAAATGTTTGGACTAATCTGATTTTAGAAAATTGGTGGTTAGTTAATTAGTAAAAAAAAACATTTAGCATTTAGGTAACATTTACATTATCCAATTCTATAATTGTCGCGACCTTGTCCGTGAAATATATGCAATGTCTGTCGGACTCTATATCCAAATAGAATAATCTTATTTTAGTTATTGTATAACAGCAAATCCTTCTTTTCCTGTTAAGAGTATATGAAATTCTTTATCAGACTCAGACCACACATATTTGAAATTCGTTTATTGTATAATAATGCCAGATTATAATAGTAATAGATGCATAATATTTGTTAAACCCATTTTAATCGAAAGTGTAACAGGAAAACCTTGACATCATGTCACAAATTACTCGTTTTTAGTAGTCATCTAATATGACTTAAGTAGTATGGACACGATAAAAAAAAATCCATATTATTATTATTATTATGTATATAATATATCCAACATTATATGTATTGGATAATGTAATAGATGATTATACAGTATCTTGTTCGACTGATAATCTCGAAAATATGAATAATGAATGAATGTACAAGTTTTGTCTAGCATACGTGATAAGCTAAATAAAATATATAGGTACCAACCTACCGATTATTTTTTTGCGAAGAAGAACTGTTATACAAATAATATATTAGACTTATATTTTTTTATCTTGCTAAGCTGTCTAGGGTACATGTATTATTAAATTTCTTATATCAATAAGAACAGTTAAAAGTGTAAATTGTCGTTGTAAATTACCTCATAAGGAAAAGTACAATCATTTATTTTGATACTTGTTTGAATACTAGTATATCATTGCATATTATTTTTTGCTCGTTCATGTTATTATTTTTTTTAGATAAAGCAAACTATTTATTTACGTATAAAGTATATATTAAACATAAAAAGTCATAAAAATTTTATCAGTACCTAGACGTTGTGAGAGTCTACCTACCTAGAGTAAGCATACCTGTTAACAGTTATACCTGACGTCTATTTTGACACTTTTGTTCAAAAGAATATTAGGCAATGATGAGACATACATACAGCCCAATATATAATAAAACAAACCAATTGAAAGTGATTCAAACGTCCGGTATCAGTTTTGCAAACCTTAAGCATTTAAGGGTTAACTTCTATTATGTATTTAATACCGGCTGCGTTCGATTTACATAGTAATTATAGCCATAATTGAATAACGAGAGAATGCAGAAATTTTAATGAATCTCTCAGGTAATTTTATTTAGTAGAAATATTGTTATATCAACGCATAAACAATAGCTAAAGAAACAAAAGATTTTATCTGTTCTTATTGACTCAAATATAATATACTACAAATGATATTTAATATTTATAACAAACTGTATAATTACTATAAGGCTTGTAGTTGTTTTTTTATTCTATAGTATTTTCATCAGAATGATTATATTTTTGTGTATTTTGTTAGTAACAGAAGAATGTAATAACAAAAGAAATTACTGCGTAGTCATGTTGTAATGGGTTTTTACCAAAAAAAAATATAATTTTGAATTTTTAATCTAGGCCCTAAATATTTAAGGCCTGTATGGGATAATTTCAGATTTTTTTATAGGGTTATCATATTTACGCATGTCACTAAATTATTTTTTGCTATGAATGGAAATTAATTGAAGAAATAATGATTTAACTACACAAATTTTACATTTTACTAATCCACCGTATGGGCACATTACTAATGGTATGAATCAATTATTGTTGTTTTCAAGATTTGTGAATGTATTTCCATGACTGTCTTTTCCTCCTTTTTTATGTTACTTCTGTACAAGGATAGATTTATTTAATTGTGTGAAACTACTGTGTGCCATTTTATACAATTTTGATATATTTATTTCTGTATCACATAATATTGTTGCTTTCGTTGACATTCTCTTTACGTAAAATAGGTATAAGTAAATCAGTTAATATATGTTCGCTTACATAATAACATGAAACAGCACACGATTTTATTCATGTATTTTTAATAAATTTGAACAATATAATTTTATATACTTAACAATCGTTGTATTTTTTATTGTATATATTATAATATACTCAAATTTTATGTGATTCACAGTCAGTCTTTAACAACAATATTACGCATTTGTGTTGATGTTATTTTGATTCATGTATATTCGAATAAACACATAAAATATATACGTGGTTTTATTTTTTCATCTGTAAATAAATTAGTCTTTATACGGACAAGACAAAAGTATGATAATTGCAATGTTTATAATTTATTGATGATCCATGTAGCCGAATGACGGCTTAAGCGAATTAGCTGTGAACTTTCGCAAGGTTAAATTTTCATATCAAAACAAGATCACTACGGCTAACATATTATATTTCAATATATTACAAGTAAATAAATATATTTAATACAGTTGTTACAAATTCATTGAGGCACTGTCTATCGCAAACTTTAATGTGTTAATAAAAATTAAAAATAACATGTTATTATTATGAAACTTAAAAAAAGGTCACGTGATATACATTACTGACCGTGTCTAACTTGACTAATATTAGTAAGTTAAAATTGTAAACAGTATGGCCTTCAAAAGTAGTAATAAGTTTATAGTACAATGGAGACTCAAAACCGTCGAAAGTCAAACAGCAGGTAATCTATATACGTAAGGCATATAATATCTTCTCTGGTTTTCTTGTCCAACTGGCAGCAAAACAATTAAGCTGACATAGGCCTGCAATGAAATAAAATGGTGTTAATAATCTATTTATAATTTAAAAATAATTTCATGCTGGTAGCCGTTGGAAAATACAATATATAATACCTACGTATAAGTCATACGTATCATTAAGGCAATATGGTTATACCAGATCCCATTACAACTAGTAAGTATATTTTAATAGGTAACGTTATAAATAAATTATTATAATAATAGATGTTACTAAGCTATATATTATTATTAAAAGTCAAAATATTAAGTTATTGTTTCAACAGACTTTTCTGTAACATTAGTCGTTAGGTGATTTATTATTATTGGGGGCCGTTCATAAAATACGTCACGCATATTTTATCAATTTAGACCCCCATCCAACGTTTCGTCACGCTGGCATATTTTATGCGATCCCTCTATCAATGTCGCGTCACAAATAATAAACCACCTCCCGTACATGATATATGGCATTTGCATTTACTAGCAATACACAAATTTTAACATTTTAAAAATATTTATTGGTTGGAACAACAAATATTTAATAAATTAATAGCTGTAATAATATGTAAATATCGTTACACATGTAACTATTATTAGTAACATGCAAAATTACAAAGTTATTTTATGAGATGCGAACGTTACGTGTTCTTAGACCACCCTCCTCGGTTTCCCATGTCACATTTTGTCACAGTAAGTGACACCCTCTCACCCCATAAGTGCGAACGTATTTTATGGACTGTCCTTATGACCTATCGACTTTACAAGCGTATCCCAATATTTGTTTTGATTTATATTTAATATTAAAACAAAAGCAAGAAAGTTAAACTTTATTGCTGAGCTAATATTTTACCTTAATACGTGTTGTAATATTTCCAAAATCTATGACAAGTAGGTACAACAGGAAATTTCTCTGAATAATTATTTGCACTAAAAATGACATATATTATGTTAGTAATAATGATGAAATATTCAACAAATAACCTACAATAATTATAATATATGTAAAATAGATACTTCAGTCATTTAGTTTTTGATAAAGATGAAAGAATACTATAGCTCCTTCACCTTAGGTTATCTACCACAATCGCTTTGATTGACCATCAGTTGTACAATTACCATTGGGAAAGGTGAGCACATTTTAGGATCGACTGAGTGTAGGGAATCATGATTATTAATAATCCTATCTTACAAAAATAAATAATACCTACTCCGTCACGTCTTTTATTTTTCCTAGATATTTAGGAATGAATTTTAAATTTGTCAAACAGTAAAATAACGTAGAGCAATTGGTTCTGAGCTATCTGTATATATAACGTAATATAAATAATAATATGAATTGTTATTATGCTTTAAATTATTATATTTATATCTTGAGGATTGATATGGTTGAAGGCAAAATTACAACTAATGACGTGATTCCCTTCATATTGTAGTGATGATTGTAAAAAAATCAGCTTGCAAAAGAATATGTTTGGAAATATAAGGAAGCATCTATTATAACGAGATACAATCCGGATTACAAAGTACCTTTTGTAAATATATAGCAGTTCAAATTTGAAAATATAGATTGCTTTAACTACGTTTCAATAACTTAGTGGTCAGTTTTTATTGTACTGATCAAGTTTACCTTACCTTATTATAACCAGTTTTATCTTTTTCAAAGTGATTGGAAGAAAATTTTAACCTTAATTGTGCATATTTATTTTCTTTAGATAACTAACAGGTAGTTTGAAACAGTTATTTACTACTTTATTATGGTCGTTCTGCATAATAAAAGTTTCATTTAAAAAACGTGCTTTTGTAGAACCCTCTAGTGTTCCATATTAATATATTTTCAAACGTAATATGATAAAGCAACAATTTAAGAGAAGACAGTAGTAGAATAACGGAAATTAAGAGACACGTCCTTTTAAAACAAAATAAATTATGATATAAAACAATAGAATAAATTACAAACATCTGCACAAAAAACAAAGCTTAAACATGTATTAATCAAATAAAACCTTGCACATTCCTTGTAAACATATAGCAACATATCGTTTTGCATGCACAAACACGGAGATAGTTATCATACAGGGAAATTATGTATTACTTAAAAATTTAATCCGACGTTAACATTGCACCTAATAGATAGAGTAATTGAAGCGGCATCTAGATATAATAGATATAATCTAAATACTACCGACGAAATGTTAAAGTACCTAATTATTACCGCATACCTACATACTTAATACAAAAGTGCTTTATAAGTAAAGCCAAATTCTAGCGTACCCTGACATTTCCTTACAAAATTAAAATTAACCATACACCAACCACCACCGTATATTATAATACTACAAATGATTGTTATATTACCAACTAACCTTACCCCAATAACGCTCCGCTAGCTACCCAAATGCGGTGAAATAATCTGTTTGAAATATAAAATATAACAATTACATATTACAGGATTTGGTGTATTTACAATAAAATATTAATAATAACACGACCTGATTTTTTTACATGATATATTTTATCGACAATGGGTTTTTTATTACTTAACTTTTTTCAAAATACACACGTAGTCAGTATAAAAAAAAAATTGACATTATGCATCAGTAATATATGTATACAATTAATTCATAAATGTGATATTTTTTAAGAAAATATAAATTTCACATTTGTCGTGAATAATATAATGTTCACATTATTTTTTATCGTAAGGTATATTAATGTGTAAATCTTTCAATTCAATTAATAATACTTCAACGAATTTATACTAATATATTAAAACAGTTGACTGCTTCTACTTACTTTTTACCAGTTACTTAAAAAAAATTAACAGACTTAATATTTCTTACTTTAGTTATGATTATGTAACGAAAGTATAAAATACAAACATGGTAAACGGCATTAAGTATAAATCATACAAGAATACATTTAGGCTTAGATGTTTTGTAATGCTTGTCCAACCTGATAAAATTTAAAAAGCTATAATATTATATAATAGTAAAGTTAGCCCATATAAAATATTAAATATGGTAAATTATTTCTCAATTTTTTTCTCTTATATTAATAAATAATTGATCAATATTTCGATGTTCTCTACTTTATTATGTGGCATAAGCACATAACAAAAAGAAAAATAAACCCAGAATTAGGAAATTTATAAGTTTCAACTATTCAAATCGGGACAAATCAGCTACTTTTAATAGATTCTTCATTGAGGATCGAATCTTTTTACCGTTAAGACTTATTTTTTTGCACTGGTACATTTGTTTAACTTTATGTTGCATTCTGCTTAAATAATCTTTATACTATACATGTTTCAAGGATTGAACTAAATTCATTAGTTGTTTTTCTGGAATGTTCTTAATACCTTTTATTTTTAGTTTAATTGTAACACCGGGTTTATTTTAATAGAAAACTCTATTAATAATAATTATTATTACTGAATGAGTATAAATTACAAATTCAGATGATATTCGGGATATTAATATTCTAAATATTGTGTGTAACTTGTACGCGCACTGGAAGTTGAATATTTTGAACTGGATAAATAATATATGTTAACAATATAAGTCTCTAAATACGTATCGTTATGCATTAAGGGCTACAGTTTTGAAATAGTTACCATGATTATTATTTGATAAAATGTTAACTATTTTACAACTACTCGAGTGGCAACTCTTGAAACATCGACACGAGCATATCTCACATGCTATTTTTTCGGTGCCGAGAGGTCACGACTGCTATAACAGTCTATTACTTTACTCAATTAAGTTGACAATTTAAAAAATATATTAACTTTACAATATCGAAATTAATACACTAAATATATATTATTAAATTAATTACATTATACATCCGTAACAACAATTTTAAATGTAATGCTATCAATTAACTCCAATTAAATAAAATTCCAACTCACTCAATATATTACGTTATCTCTTATTTGCACATAAACAAGTTTTATTTCACAAATTTATACAATTATGATATAATTATGTGATTTTTATGCTGTTTATACTGTGATATTTATACTGTTATTAATACGCATACTGATTTATTTTTGCCGAGAGGTTGGTCGATTATAATTTTTGGTAAACTGTTTGAATGGTCATATGATGCTAAATGGTTCTCAACGCACAAAACGCCTAACATCTACGGAACTAAAAGTATTGTTGAACAGATATACCTAAATACTAAAATGCCAGCGACAGACATGTGAGTAAATACCCACGAAGTCGTAAAGTGTGGCACGGGTGTTTGATATATTTTACAAATAATTAAACAAATATTTGCACAATGCCTTGGCATGGGTAGATATTTTTTTTTATACTTAAGGTTTAGGTATGACGATTCGGCCCAAGTTGGTAGATACACTAAACCTGTGGAGGACCTGGCTATTAAGTGTTAGCATTATCATTGGTCGCCGCTTTGTTTTTAGCTTTATCGTTGATCTTCTCTATACATTAAATGTCATATTGCATGGGTTTCAATATTCACACGTTAGTTCAAAATAACTTCTTGGATTTAAATTAATATTTACATCTGGTTATATTTAACTTTATAAATTCCAATTGTAATGAAGAGGTTTTATATAAATTGTTTTAATAATCTATTTCAAGTGTTAGGCATTTTCATTGGTCGCCTCTTTATTTTTGATTTATCATTGATCGTCTCTTTACTTTAAATTTCATATTACAAGGGGTTCAATATTCACACGTTAGTTCAAAATAACTTTATAGATTCAAATTGATATTTACATGTTTGGTTAAAAATAACTTTATAAATTCAAATTGTAATGACGAGATTTTATAAAAATTGTTTTAATAATCATATTCACACTAGTTCGCTTTTAGCGCTTTTAGTTTCCGGTTGTGGCAATATAAATATGTCTTATAATACTGAGGCAGAGACAGTGGAGCTCCAGAACGAATCAGTGGACTGAAGTATTAGTGATATGAAGAACCAAGTAGTACGTGCTGCCTATTAAACAAGACGGTTAAGATATAAGGATAGTTTACACAAGTGTAGCTGCCGGAATACACCTATTGGTATTTGGCGGCAGGTTTACAACTTGAGGTTGGTTGCTAGCCAGGCGGGCATTAGAAAAAGCCCTAGTGCCATGCTATGGTCTCCTCTGATGTTTCCCTTCACCGAAAGCTCAAGCTCATTGTAGGTGCTTGGATTCGAATTCACATCCCTTGACGCGAAGTCGTACACACTACCACTGAGCTATCATCGCTTATTATAGAATACCGTTTCATAACCTTTCGTGAAGTAAGCTTTGTGGACTGGAACGGTTTGGTTTATTAATCTATTTCGAACCAAAGCAACGTCGCGCCACGCTATTAGACAATCGCTTAAGTAAATTTGTAACAAGTAAATACGATTAAAACAAAGACAGAAACACAGAAATCTTTGTGGTACTCCTACCATTATAAGCTATGTTTTAACCAATAAATCAATACTCTAGAAATACATAGTTCAGGATGTATGGGCAAAGTTAATGGGTATTTTTTAATTCAGGTCAGTTATTTTTTTTTTTTAGAGATAAACACTATAAACCTCACAGAAGGATTGTTTAAAACCGAGAACTAGATAAAATGTCTACTTATAAGTTTCAATACTTTTTAATTTATTCTCTGCTTTCGGAATTTAAGGAAAATTATTTAACAATAATATTTCAAAAATTCTACAACGATTGTTAAACTGACCCCAGCCCAATAATTATTTCTTTAAGAATTTTGTTCAGATATACTCGAAGATCAATAATACCAATAAGAGTTTAGTGTAAACAATAGCAAAGATAAATTGAACTTTCAAAGCGCCTTAATATACACCCATTTTTGACATTTTCGTTTTTTTGCACACGTGAAATAATTTGAAGCAATTAAAAACTAAAACAGACAAACTGTCCATAAAATCGTCGTTAATTATATCTGTTATATTTACGAACATTGGCCAATATTTAACAGAATGTAAAGAAATTTTTTAGTAATCTTTCCTAAGACGGCTAGCGGTGACGTTAATAACTATTATTATACCAGAGCCTACTAATATTAATACGAATAGTTTAATTACGAATTATGGTACGGGGTTTGAACATCGTTAACTTTGAATTAATGTCAAAATATTTATGGTATTCGTACGAAATTAAATTTTTCAATGTTGTAGAATTTAAATGATATGCAGTATATCTAAAACTCCATGTTTAAGATAAACATGTTTAAAAAATATTGTTAATCGTTATTACTACTTAACATAAATAAAATAATAAACAAACCGTGTGTCGTAATAATTACTAAACAGAAAAATACAGTCTAAAATATGAAAACAATTCTTATATTCTTTTCATATTCATGCTACAGCAAATAAAATTCATTAGAAAAGTGGTATTATCAAGGTCAAACACGTTAAATCGTGACATTGGTAACGCTTTAAAATTCTACCATGTGTTAATATGTTCTACTATAATAATTTTGGGCTTGCAATCCTTATTTTTATGAAATTTATACCAAAAAAAATCACGGCGACCAATCCGTCTATTATTACTATATTATATATAATTACTATATTAGTAATTTTTAATATCTTTCCATCACTAAATAACATTGTTTTGAAACGAGCCACGCGACGCATTCACTCACCGCCTATAATTAGACATTTTATTGACTTGCTTTTAACTACACCTACTTGTGAAATTTATAAAATTTCCTAAATTTAAGCTTAATAAACAACTAGCTGGTGGCTTCGACTTCCTTCGCTTTTTTTGTCATCAACTGAGCGTGATCATACAATGCGTTTTTATTGTTCAGCTACGTTGTGAAAGGAATTTGAATTTCAAGTCAACAAATTCATCAAATAGTTTTAAAGATCTAGTGATCAGTAAGTGGAATCCTTTTTATATTATAAATGATCATGATAAACTCCTATTGATTTCTGATTTATCAATACAACGAAGAGAGATAATTGTCACAATTTTAAAATGTATTTCATAGACAATATACAGTATCGTTCTGGTATTATAGAAATGTTTCACTTTTTTTATTAACGTGGTGTTCAAAATACTATTGCGGACTTCCTCATCGTTACGCGTAAACGCATTACATGGGGTCAGGCCAAGGCGAGAAGAGCGTGCGGCAAGACTCACCGGGTGATAAGCACTCGGCACTATCAACTAAAAAGTACCAAGGCGACACTTCAAACGCCACTGTTGCCAGAGACCAGGGACAGCGCCCACACTTGTAATACTACTCAATACCTGCCTAGTAACTACCTAGGAATAAACTCACTATAACGACACTTATAGGAATTAAAAAAGTTGTTTGTCTCTTAACCCTAATTGATTGAAAATCTGTACAAATTATAAAAAGTGTAAAATTTTAAAAAGTAACTAAACCAAATCTCTAGTTTAAATAATATTTGTCAAGAAATATAATCGGCGTTTATTTTGTTATTATTGATGTAGAAATTTTATATCAAGGTAATCAACTATTTTACTGAGATTGATGGTAATTTTCTTAGTTCGATAGTTAATAACTTAACTATAGGTATACCTGACATCATTCGGGTTGTTAGTGTGCTAAAATAGCATGTTAATGACAAAAAAATTAGCAGACTCGCGATCTATGTAATGAGTCATAGAGTCGACGGTTTCAATTAAATCTTCATACCTTATACTTTTCCTTCTTCGTTTGTTTTTATTTGTCAGTATATATTTTGCGAAAAACTGCAAAGATGTATTATTGGTTAAAAATCTGACATCCGTTAGGCGATAACCTAGACGTGCGATTCGCAAACCGTTAGTCACCCGTAGCGCGTAAACATTTTAATGAGGTTGCAGTTAAAGATAAACTGTTATACTTATTAGAATAATGCAATCAACGATCACAAAGTTGAAAAATAGGTTCCAAAATTGTGAAAAATATGAATTAATTCTACGCGAGCAAAATGCCGAGTTCATCTAGTACTGATATAAAAATACAAAACCTTTAGAACCCAGCTCGCCAATTCTGATTGTTATATATATTACAGTAATTAATTAACCTTCTGATCTGTAGCGGTGCAAAACAACTATTATACATTCAATGAAGTATCTATATAGATATTTTTATATATTAGCTTAAACATACTTCGTATACCTCAATATAGATACAGGTAGAATACATGGATCGGAGTTATGTATATCTTATACGGTATCGAGGTAGTTCTGTTAACATTATTTGTATAATAATAATAACAATGTTAATATTATGTGTAACGTTCTCTTAAAGACATACACGCACAGACATTTGAAACATGTAAATATCTAATAAAATGTAGTGTTCAAACAATATCAGAAATAGGGTTTTTTATCAGTAACGCTACGTATTTTTAACACTTTTTGGGTGAATATTCGTATATGGTAGGTACTACGAAAAAAAGACAAGTGTTTTTACTGCCTCACGGGCCCTCTCCGCAGCCTCCTTCTATGACATAACCTCTTCACAGCATGGCTCTCACCACATCCGGCAGCGAGAGGTCCGCTCCGACCGCCACCTACAGAGTGCGGCGCGGCTCAGACCACGCAGCACACTCTTAGAGTGTGCTGCGCAGTGTCCTCCCCCGCACCACACTCGTGGCAGGCAGCTGTTGCCTCCCTTCGAGCGATCTTATGCAGGTACCAACCGAAGCAACCGTCCCTGGATAGCACCTGCACAAGCCGAAACGACAGGGTGCCAAACCTCCTGTCGCACCATTCTTTGAGGACCTGGTGAATGGCGTTTATGGTATACCCATCATCATCATTCCTTCTAGCCGTCAGTTCGAATCCACCTACAATGAGCTTAAACTTTCGGTGAAGGAAAACATCGTGATGAAACCATCATACATGGTGGTATGGCTTTCTAATGTCCTCCTGGCCAGCTACCACCCACAAGATAAAATCTATAGGTGTCTTCTGGCAGTTGCACTTGGGAACCAGTCCCTCCACCAGGCTTAACGTGTCCACCATCTTCAGCCACATCGCAACTTAACGTCAGGGGATATTGTGGGCGAGTGTAGAGAAACTCTGTTCTTGGTCACGCCTGTTTATGGTATGTGTATATAGAACGCGTAAGAGAGTGAATTTGTCATCCGTCGGAGCTCCTCGCTAACACCCTAGAGGAACACTGC
Source organism: Actias luna (assembly GCA_039707435.1). NCBI lineage: Eukaryota > Metazoa > Arthropoda > Insecta > Lepidoptera > Saturniidae > Actias > Actias luna. Next base: position 15,440,267 of record JAZHAC010000001.1, on the reverse strand, counting down.
TCCCCCAACCCTTACGAATATCAGGACATAAATCCCGAACACTGGGAAAGGGTCTACCGAACAATACATTATATAAGGGAGACCCCCCCCCATCAGAACTCCTAGACCCGGTCACCACCGATAAAGTCCGCTCGATAATAAAAGAACTCAAACCTAGGAAATCTCCCGGCCCTGATGGTATCAGGAATGAAGTCCTAAAGTTTCTTCCTGACAAACTCATAGCGCTTCTGGTCTGCATCCTCAATGTGGCCATATCTCATTGCCACTTTCCAGCCGTCTGGAAAAGGGCCACCGTTATAGGCATCCGGAAACCAGGCAAAAAGACCTGCCTCCCAGAAGGCTACCGTCCAATCAGCCTACTTAACACCTTAGGCAAAATATACGAGCGGATTATTCTAAGCCGCCTCCAAACCGTTGTATCCGACAGATATCTTTTTCCGGATCAGCAATTCGGCTTCCGGCCGAAACACTCATGCACCCACCAAGTTCTCCGCCTCACGGAACACGTAGTCTCCAACTTTATGGAGCTACGCCTTCCCAGACGCACTCTCGCAGTCTTCTTCGACGTTGCAAAAGCCTTCGACAGGGTCTGGCACGAAGGACTCATTCATAAACCTCACCAATTCCAAGTTCCGGACAGACTTGTCCACTTAATCACACAATATTTGTCAAATCGCTCTTTCTGATACAAAGTAGACGGAGCTCTCTCCTCACCCCACTTTATTCGCTCTGAAGACCCCAAGGCTCGATTCTAGCGCCCTGTCTATTTAACTTATATGTCAGCGATATCCCAATTCTCGATGACGTCCAAGTAGGCCTCTACGCCGACGACACTGTCATATATAGCTCAGGTAGGAACAGAGCCATCGTTACAAAACGAGTTCAACAAGCCATCGTCGTTTTCGGATCCTGGTGTCTCAAATGGCGCATAAGATTAAATCCAGATAAAAGCTCGGCTCGGCTCGAAAAGCAAAATGTCACTCAGACATAAGCTTACAATCTACAAGACATGTATACGCCCCATCCTGACATACAGCTGCCTAGTCTTTGTCCATGCAGCAATAACAAACCTAGAAAAACTACAAGTTTTCCAGAATAAATTCATACGCACATTGGTCTAAGCCCCGCCTTACGCCCGCAACATAGACCTTCACAAGGACATGAATCTCCCGTCCATATACGCTTACATACGCAAACTCACTAAAAAATTCTTTGAAAAAGCCGAAGTTCACTCAAATCCCGAAATAGTAGAAGCAGTTAACTACACTACGAATCCTCAAGCCGGTTGGTTCGCACGCCGGCCGCGAAACTGCTTCACCGATCCCGTAGACGACATCACTAGGGAAAACGCGCTCCTTCCTGCCATCTCTTCAAACCGTTCGTGTCCACGTACATGCCCGCGTAACCGCAGGTCTTGCCGTCGAGGCCTAACGGTTAATTTCACTCCCGCACACCCGCCGCGGCCTCCCTCTGCAGACGCTCGAGCCTAGGTTCGATCCTCCGGAAAGGAGCCCTCGAGCGATTCTGCTCGCGCGATTCAGTGACACTCTACAACACTGAGAGTACAACATCACACTGCATACCACTCGTGCTCACCCACACGCTAAGTATACGGTCCTGTAAGGGACCAAAAAACCTGTGGCCCAGCCAGTTGTTTGCTTTTTTAATACTTTTTTTTTATTACAGTTAAGACTCAAACGGTTCATGGTTGTCTTGATGCGTAGACTACGTCCTTCATATCAACAAAATCCAAAATCAGATATTTTTGAGCTTGAACAGTACAGTACAATCCACTCCACCGATTTCCTTGCCTCTCTAAACAATCAGTATTTTATCTAAAGGCCTACTCCAGTAGGCCAGTCCTTACTATTTTATATATTTTCTCTCTTCCGGCAGCAGTCCATGCCAAGGGCAAGCCACTACGGCACCCTTGTGCCCGCTGCCTCGGGGCTCAGTGCCCTCAACATTCGCCCCAAAAAATCCTGCCAAGCTGTAAAAGCCAATCGGGCTAACAGCGAATGTCCTTTCGAAAAAAAAATGAATTTGTCATCGGGGTCGGTTAAAGTCTGCGTCAGTCTGACACTCTTGGGCTCTTGGGACATTAGGTCGGAGGAGTAATTTGAGGGGTAGGCTAATAAATCTATATACAAAAGGAAACTTACAGATATTATTTTGAGCTCCATAACTTTAAAACAAAAAATTGTAGAAGACTAATGTTACACTTAAGTTATCTTGACTGAAAAATGACAATCTCTTTAAATCAAAATTAGAAAGTATGATTGCTGCATTTGATTCTGTATGGTTAAATTTATAAAATTATGACTATGACTGAATTGAACATTTGAAAGTGAATTTTGGCAATGGTCAGCACTGTTTTCATGATAGTAATAAATTAACAAAGAATATTCGTGTGCATACGTGAATCGGCAAATGAGTGTAGTTTATAATCGCTTATTGTACGAAGTGATGTCACGTGTCTCATTAATCTGTGACAACAAGAAACAATAGTTGATTAATGTGTATAATAGGCGACAATATTGTTTAAATAATATTAACAATTTGTACATATAATATGGAACAGAAACACACGTTACTACACACACGTTTGTAAAACAAATTCTTTGAACCACATATCTTTATAATATACTAGGGAAAACAATAAATTATATAAGGACAAAAAGACGGATACCTACCATCATCGTGAAATAAATAACTATAATACAACTGTAAAGGCAAATGATAACAAATTAGTAAGAAAATGTAATGTTTTTAAGTCTATTAACTTCAATATCAGTTAAACTCGAAGACCACATCGTTAAACAGTAAATAAAAATGCAATAAGTTATCGTCTATCGTATGCAAAATGTATACTATAAAAACAAGTAAATTTACAACACTAATTATTAATAATAAAATAAATTGCGATTGTATAAGAATTAAAGGTTTAAAAACTAAGGCTCGATTCTGAAATCAAAAAGTAGTCCCTTCTGAATCCTAGGTACCACATCTGGCTGGATTATTTTGATGGACACGTATGAAAAACACTATAAAGTCGCAGAGAATGTTGCGAATTCGACTTCCAGACCGGATATATTAATTTTATCTAGAACAACTAAACATATAGTACTGGTTAAGCCCACGGTACAATGGGTAACAAATATACCTAAGGACAATGCAATAAACACAAATAAATACTATCAAGTAATAAATGCACTGATCAGAAGTGACTACGTGGTTAATTTATATGCGGTCGGAGTGGAACCGAGAGCTATACTAGGGAAATCTGTTTACGATATTCTAAAAGATTATAGCCTATCTAGCCCTGCAGCAAGTTGTATAATAGAACGTACTTCTAAACCTGCGCTAGTAGGCATAAAAATACGGCATATGTGTTTCGAAAGAGGCACGCTGATTCTGTGTCTGTTGGCACACTGAAACCTGAATATCGCATCGGTGTTTGAGGAAGTATGGTATGTACCATTTGATATTTCAAGTGGCCTAAAACAACAGAAAAAGCCATCGTGTGTAATGAAATGTTGTGCAAACTATACAAAATAAAATTCTAAAGGTCATGGGATCACATTTAGTTTGTATTTATAAGATACTATTTTATTTGATAACTTGATATTATTATAAAATAAAATATATCCATCCGTATTTTTTTCCGATACAAAAACAAACGTTTGTAGTTTAAACGATGCATAGCAATGTATAAATGTTATTTTTCGCGCCCGGTATAAGAAATACACTATCCTACTTCAACGTTTATTGCATTTATTTAGTAGTTGTTTTTGTAACTTTTTTCAATTCAGCTTTGCTCTAATTGAAGGTAGCGTAATGTTAAATATCCTAAAGCTTTCCTCAATGATTGCTCTACCAAATGCAAAGTTTTGAAATCCGACTGGTAGTTACTAAGATTAGCGCGTTCAAACAAACGAACTTTTCTGATTTAAAATACTAATAATATAGACTGATTTCAAATGTCCAGTGTACCAGCTTTTTACTTGTTCTAAAATAAGGTTAGCTTAGTTTGAAATGTAATAGGAGTAAGTGAAATTTTGACCCTGTGTCATGTATTTGTACTAAAAGTTTTATTAAAGCGGACCGTAACTGATTGGTAACGAGATTTTGTACTTATATTAATTTCCATTATTAAAATACTACTTTTTGTACTCCAATTCTACGCACACATTGTTCATTTCAATATATCACATTTGTATTTACCTGTCTTTATATTGCACTGTATAACACGTAACTATAATTTAGAAAAATGTAAACAAATTTATGTCAATGTAATAAAATATAACAATGCCAATAACTCCAATTAATCTAAGTTCTTACTTGAAATTATTTTTCTTTTAGTATTTAACTTATATTATTATACCATTAATATATCAGTTATTGACTTTTATCAATTTCGGCAGATAAACAACACTGAAAGGCACTTATTTTTTCGGTTTTTATATCTATTATTATAACTTAATTTGTAGCGTAAATAAACTAAGGTTTTTATAAAATCGGATTTTAATTAATATTATCAACTGTAACTACGAACACTAATGTAAGAACAATCAATAATAAATATCGTTTGGTTTTACTGCAATATTACAGAGAAATACCAAACAGACCGATTTTTTTTTAACACGGAATAAAAACATTGGTTTTGCTCAATTTTAATTAGTGATAATACTTATTACTCGAATATAAAACATATCATAGAAAACTTTAAAAAATCTATACCATCGTCTCAAAAGTATAAGTAAATTTGGCACTGATTATCAGTTGGTACATCATTGCGCGTAAACTTTACATCTATTATTTTAATGATTTCTTATGTTTACGCGAATATTATTCATTGAAATAAAACTAATTTAAACGTCCGCGATAAAATCCGTTTAAATTAGTTTTATTTCAATCTATTATTTTATCTCCATTCTTAAGAAGCTATCGCGTATCGTCATAATATACAAGAAAAACATATCTGCGGCATCATTATCACGTTTAAGTAACTTTATCTACACTCATCTCGTCGATGACATAATTTTTCCATTGTCATCGAGTACCATCGGCCGTATTCAATATTACAATTATATTTGCACCTAATCTTTCAGTTAATTTATGGATACGTTATCATCTTATTATTTATGCTATGCCGAGGTCGATAATCAAATGACAATATCTTAACCCAGGGTTTCCCAATCTTTTTCAGTTCGCGGCGCACATACATATTTATATTTACTATTTTATCGCGGCACCCGCGCCCTAGCTTATCTTTGTTAAATGTTGTAAATGACATACCAAATTTACCTTAGTTTGACATTGAATATTATAAACTATATGGAATATAATGAAGTTAATAGTTATTAGAAATTTGTAAAATCAAATTCTAGGAGACCACTTCTTCAGAAATACTGTACTTTGAAAATATTTTAACATACAAGTTTACCAAGATAAATGATTTATATGTGACCGCCAATGTGTATATTTATTTCAATATGTTGAGTATTGGATATCACGCTTTTTGCTAGATAAGTCAATACTATTCTAACTTCAAACTTGCCTGGTTCATAGAATATATTAAGCAAAAATACTTATACACTGAATTATCCTACATATTAATATTTCTGTTTATATTTAAAAATAGTAGCAAGACTGTTTGATTTTCTAATAACTAACTACCTATGCCTTCAGCTTTGTTTGCTTGTAACTAAAATATTATTTAATTATTTTTGGCCAGTTTGTAACTGTTTTCAATACAGGTTTGCTCCTTTTGGTGTTACTCTGATGTTAAATAAATTGGAAGTACTTAATATTGGCACATTCAAACTAACAAATTTTTCCGCTTTATAATATTAATATAAATAAAAATTAAACACTCATCACACACACAGTATATTAAAAACTGTGTACTACATGGCATAGTATGTATCAAAGTGCCACAGGAAGATTAGCTCCAATTATGAAAGTCATCATAATCCAAATAATCAGGCACAAGCACAAAAAACTAGTGAGTAATGTAAAATATTATTTTTAAAACTTTACCAAAACTGTTTAATTAAACCTACTTTATAAATAGGACATCATATAAAGTGTGACATCTTATATTTTATAAATTTATAATATTATTATATATATAAATCACACAATATTTTCTACTTCCTCCTTTACATGCATGCAAAGAGCTTTAAATGAAAACTATATCCCAGAAAACCCTTGGATGGGGCTTTTAATGCATGGTATGTTTTTTCTTTTCTTTTTTCAGTTTTTTTTCTGTTATTATAGTGCATATAAACGCACAACATACTATTATGTAACAGTATCCTATAACAGTTATTACTAAGGTAGGAGGCAGTGTTTCCATATATTTGTACTTGTAACATTTTGTTTTGAATTAAAATTATTATTATTATTATAACTGGTTATTATATTTAAATTATATGGATACAAACATTGTTTAGTCAATAACCCTGTGACAAGTTAAGTTCTATTATATTAATATCTTCTTCAATTATAATTTAACCATGCTTTAGGTAGCCTGGGGTTTTACTAAGTTATAGTAAAAAAACCTCAGTTCTTTGCAGTATACTGAAGAATTAATAATTTAATAGACTGACATTTGAATCCAACACATTAAAATGAACAAAAGTTAATTTTTAATCTCAGTAAAAATATACTTATTTTATTTATTAGCTATAATTTGTTTACATGACTGTAAAAATATAAACTCTTGAAGTGTGTTTGCAATCTATATACTACTTTATAATTTATTTTATTAAAAATCAAATTATGTAGTAATTAGTTGATTGTATATCTATCTAATACTATTAATTCTCATATATTTATATATATGCACATGATCCAAATTTATCTAGATAGCGGTTTCTATTTTTTTTAAAACTAAGCAAAGTTCTTAGCCAAGATATTATTACATTTAAATAAACATTTGATATATTTTCACGATACAAGTGGGAAGTTAAAACATGAAGTTATTTTAAGATAGAGATTCAGTATATTATATTAAACATAATTATATATAGCATAACAAAAAATATTTTTTAACACCTAAATTTATGATTGAAACTGTGATTTATTTAGTAAGCTGTATGGGTTATTTTATTGTCTAAGTAATACTCTAGGTAATAAGTTTATTTTATGAACAATTTTAAGTTATTCTTAATAAAAAATACAAGGCTGAATATTACACCTGTCCCCAGAGACGTGGTAAGTGTTTAAAATAAAATTTATATAGATGATGTAAAAATGTTAACAAATCAAAGAAAATAATATACATAACTACTTTCACAAGGATCTTTAGAATAGAAATTAATGAACGATGCCACATTCTGTGTGAAGAAAACCATGCAGTCATCTCCTATTCGGCATGCAGATTGCACATCATGTCATACATGAAATTTCACAGGCATTCCTTTACTCAAAACTTATTTATATTAATTACAAAAATAGTTAAATTCACTAACTACAGATTATCCACTTAATGGTCAACAATTGTAATGGTATATTTGTTATTGCAAAATCTATCTTATTCTTTACCAAGTCCATGTTTATAATGCCTTTTTCTGTAAAATCGTTTAGTTAAAAAGTATTTGATGACTAGAATAAGAATAATAAAAGATAATATGTACAAGAGACTTAGCATTCCGATGTCCAAATTGGAGAAGGCACTGGGTATCATCGTTGCTGATCTTGCTTGTCTTGCATCTCTAATGTTACTTGAACCATATGTTTTTTGTAGATATTCATACACTGCAGGTAAATTCCAGGCACCTCGTGATAGTCGACACTCAGGGCAATTAGTAGAACTTGGATATTGTATTTTTGGATATTTAGGGTCTTCAGTAATATCCCCAGCTAGTCTTAAATTTACTTCATTATGAGATATCCAGAGCCAAAGGATAGCCTTATAATTCTCTTTAACATCAAATATTCTATTCCTTGCTGCCATGGCTTGGAAATGTTCTGAGCATTCAGTACAACCAAAGAAATGTTTAACATAACCATGCATAGCTCTTAGAACTTTAGGTCCCTCTGTATCTGGTTTTCCTATTGTATTTATAGTTAAAGTGTGAAATAGTGTCCACAGTCCACATGAGTATCCCTTATATTTTGTCTGACTACCTTTGCATCCAACATATTCTAAATTAGTTACATAAACTGGAGAATGATCATTTTCAAGTTTATTTACAATGTCATATATATCACTTCCACTCCAACTATTACGAACCATAAGTGTTCCACGTAATTCAATGAGAAATTCTTTGAGGTTTCCTTTATGAGGGAATGATGTTATAAGGACTTCTAAATAATCTAGCAAAGCCTGCAAAGCCTCTCCAGACAATGTTTTGTGTCTTGTAATCTCTGTATGAAGACTCTTCTTCAATGTTTTTTCAAGATCACTGTAATAAACTTCATCAGATGTTTCTAATGGTCTTCCTTCAAAATATTCATTTATGATAATTTGTTCATTTGAATTTTGATCAAATGGAAATTGGTAATTTTTCAATTTCAAATAGGAATCAATTGATTTCAACAAATATTCCTTTATCTGGTTTTTTGGGGATAGTAGTGTTGGTTGCAATTCAGAATCTAATGCAATTAAACCTGGAAATTGTTGTATACCAGCCACACTTGCCAATTCACTAGTGTCATAAACTCTTTTCACTTTAACATTTTCATAATCACTTAAGTCGAGAGCCAGCACTGAACCTACTGTTGAATTTCCATTTTCAATGACTAAGAAAGTGTATTTAGTAGATTTTGGTATATCACTAAGTGCTGTTGCATACGAATTATATGAGGCAATTCTGAGTGATGGAGCAGTCTTAAAACGGCCCATAGATTGTTCGTTTTGCAATTTTGCGATTATTGTTTCTTTTAGTTTTTCTGCACTTTCACCAAATTGAACTTTTTCACCGATTTTTGTATTACCTTTTTCATAACCCTCGTGTATGTAACGAAGAGATGGGTAGGCCATAACTTCGAACTGTCGGCATATTTCATTATTTTCCTCTACAGAACAATCAAGTACAGCTAATCTAAAGTGATTTTTCCAGCGCTTTATTTCAGAACCTAGAGCTTTGTATTTAGGGTAGAAAGCTCTACAATGGCCGCAGTAGCTGTTATAGAATTGTACGAGCAGTGAGTGATTTTGACGGTAAACCTTTGTATCAAAGTTTTGCTTAGTTAAAATCTCAACATTATCCGACTTACTATACAATCCTTGTTGATCAACTTCTAAGCCGTTCTTTAAAACAGCACTATTAACACTGATTATGAAAATAGCGACCGAATATATACAAACAGAATAAAAGTAATCCATTTTGCAACGGAATCGCATGACCTATAATTATAATGAGTACTAAAACACCTTAACGCGTCAACCTACAAAACACACTGATATAATTTATACACAACGGTATCAATCTGACAAGCAGTGTTGCCAGAGTCATTAAGTCAAAAATTAGGTTTCCACTAGAATTGAGGCACGTTCCACATTTTTTTTTTTTATAAAACCTGACTGTGTATTCAATTGTTTATTTTGCTTTATAGCTTTTTGTATATTTTACAAATATTTTTAATTATGACACACAGTTACAGACGATGTTATTTGCACTGATTGTGAATCGTTTTTGATCATTGTTGATGTTTAAATAATTATCGCTGTATAGTCGTAAAATGATGACTTGTGCTATTGCGTGCTATTGCATGATTTATGATGGCGCATGTAAATTGTTTTAAAATCAGTTAAGTAGCTGCTACTTCAGGTAGTTATTATAAAACATAAAAAGAAATAACATTGCAGTTGTTGCTATTAAGTGCGGTTATTTTTAGCTAGCTTAAACATAGTAAAGAGACCATAACACGGTGGTGAGGCATTTTTCAATGCCCAACTGGTTAGCTACCACCTCAAAGTTGAAAATCAGCTGCTAAATACTTATAGCTGTGTTTCGGCAGCTGCACTTGAGAACCAGCCCCTTCACTAGGCTTAGCATATTCATCATCTTAGGTCACATAGTCGCTTAACATAAGATGAAATTGCGGCCAAACGCTAAGCCTATATATATATATAAAACTCTATATATCTATATATAAAAAATAAAGGCCTCGATTTAAGAACTCATCAAAACACAACCGAAAATACTGAAGCAAGAAACATAAAATTTGGAGAGTAGTTCCCTTTTGTGATGTAGAGGCACTCTAAGATGCGATTTGATTAACCCCTAACTTTGACAAAAAGACATAGGTTGATGGACGAATAAATTGAGGCGATAGAATAAATATTTCAAGTTTCAGATGCAAATGTTCCATTCACAAAGTGATACATTTCTCCTACGTCTACCCCGAAGTTTAGATTACAGGTTTTAAATTTATTTACCTATTGAAGTAAGGCGAAGGCACTAAGTACACAGCTATCTAGCGAGTTTTTAATTATCAAGTGAGAAAGTATCATTTCTATATATGTGTTTGGGTAAAATATTCAAAGTAAATTATAAATAATGTCTTATGAAGAAAGACAGAATCAAACCTCGATTTTCAGGGGTGCAATATCAATTCACTGGATCGATTGGTATCGCTAAATAGATTTAAATACACGATGTTTTTACACTCATTAGTCGATTCTTTGAATACTCGATAACTATCCCTAATATATTTATTTTTTAAAGAAATTGAATGTTATTAATAAGGATGTCAATCATTTTATAATATGTACCACTATCTAGTACAGAGAATGCGAATCAATGGCACGTGACACAATGTTTGGGTATGACACTGATTACAAAATTCATTATACACTTAAAAAATTTTCTAAGAACTAAAAAATATAATCTTGCAATAATAATTATCAGTAATGAAATAAATAATTTTAGATAGACAAGCAATATAAATAAATATGTCAATAACAAAATTTTGGAAACAAGAAATTCGGTACTCGTATTTCGTTATTCGTACATTTTACTTGTTGAAGAAGGTAGCTTGTGCAAATTTAAAACAATATTTTCATCTATCTATGCTTAAGAGTCATTATTTGCAGAGATGAACAATATTACAAACTTGCTTAGAAACAGTTTGGCAGGTAAAACCAGTTCAGCATGCATATTGCTAAAAGTAACATCTTATAACCCTAATATAAGTTCTTTGTCATATAATCTACAAGTACAGTAGTCATATTAATGTTACTTTACTTTAAATTACGCGTATTACTGAGACATTGCAAAATGATTTTTTTTTTGTAGTAAGTAAAGAGTTTTAAGTCAATAATATATAATATTATTATTCTAACATACACGAAATCAAAATTATTTGACGGCACCTCTATGGGCCTAATTAAACAGTTCTTTGCCCCTATGTACTAGGAATACAGCGTGTACAACCTATCTTTCGAGATAAATAAATCACGTTTTTAGCATTGTTGTTGCAGGCTGAATGCTAAGTAGTAAACGCCCCCAAAGCGTAGTAAAGCTGTGAAAGCCTTTAAGACTAACAGCATATATCCAATTGAAAAAAAAACATTGTTGTGTAAAACCACATAATATACGCATTGGTACATTAAAAAATATTTTATGTTTTCCTCGGACAATAAGTATATTATATAATGTATCAAACCGTTTGTATTTTTTTTTACCATAGTAATTTACAATGCCGAAATTATTTTTATTTTATTATTTGAATTAAAAAATGTTATAATTACCTGTTATTGCTAAGATACGTGTGTATGCATATGGTAGATAAAATTGCGAGAGTTTAATTTATTATACCTTAGAAAAAAAATCTTAGATTATAACAGATAAATGTCTCTGGGGCCAATTTACTATAATACTTTTTTACATATTGTTTTATATGATTTGTTGTTGTGTTACACTACATATATATATAACACACAGAGTTCATATAGTTATACCATAGATTATAACACGTAATAAGTAAAACGAAATAGTTAAAACACTGTTAAAAGGTAAACGTTTTGATGAACTTCTTGAACTTCTTTGGTGAGATATAAAATTTCTATATGTTTAGGTTCTCAATATTTATATTCATATTGAAGATTGAAATACAGAAATATAAAATAAGATAGATTTTCTGCGATTTGGAAATACGCTGATGAGAAACTAGTATTATAGGTAGGTTTTCAATGACGTGTGTACTTGTATTTTTCAGGAGCAAATTAATTTTTAGGCAGGATCCTTTTATTTTAAGAATTTAGGCATGTTTTCTATTATCTTAGATGCATATATTATACGACGATATGACAATAAATGTGAATCAAACATTATCTTAACTACGTGTGATTACAAAATAGCAACGATGGCTCTCCTTTAATTTTCCAAACTGTTCTGATAAAAAAAAAACAAGAACAGTCTTGGATCCGCCTTCATATAAAGATTTTGTTATGTAATACTTTTTGCTGTATTGATTACTGCGCGCGCCAGTCTGTATTGATTAGATGCGCGAGTCTAGACTAGAAGGTGCTTCATCTCGCGTTTTACGTATCATCTGCGGATTCATCTACTGGGATAAAATTTCCGTTCATTTTGTGATGTGCATGTAATTTTATTACTTGCTTCAAATTATGAGGTAAGCCTAATTAAATGTAGTATATATGTGTTGGTAATGAAGTATTTCACAAAAAAAAAACTATCAATTATATGATTTTCTAAAACTCCTATTTAGTTACTTGAATTTTAAATAAAATTTTGTATTTATTTGCTTTTGATTTTCAGTAATGAAATGACAATGCTTACTTGTTTAAAATATAAAAGCTGGACTACATTTCTAGTGTTTTCAATTAATATAATTATAAAGATATTTTCTGTCCTATGATCTCCATCCATTAAACTGTATCTTATAAGATTAATGTAGATGAACAGCCAAAAGTGTAAGAACTCTCATAAACTATCTCATGTATATAATATGTTATAAGTATATATTACAAAGAACAAATCTGCGTACTTGCATATTCTATTAAAATTAAGAAATATTCAAAATATATTGTCTTTAGTTATCTCGCTGTTAAATAGATCATTACAGTGTATTGTTGTGTATATATATTGTTTCATTACAACAAAGAGTATGGAACTAGAACCTAGGTAAGTTATTGTATAATTTATAAAAGCTGCTTACTAGTAGTTTTGCTTTGGCTACTACTAACATTTTGCTTTGGCTAACATTAGGGATTTATTTAACCATCCAAAAATATATTAGCTATCATTTATTGCTTGTGTTTTTATGGAATTGCTAGCTGTGCCCACAATATGATTAGAATCAGATGGAACTAAATTTTTTTTTTTTGCCCACTTTTGTACTATTTCTCTATTGATGGCAGCATGATGCTAATTAGCCTTTTTTATGATTGCTAAATCAAATACTACAAGGAATTTTGAAATACAACTCATAGTTCCTAAGGTCAGCATGTTCAAATAAACAAAGTTTAACACTTTAAAATATTCCTATATATTCACAATAAATCTTTCTTAGTCTTAATTGTTGGGCATACTAACTATTACCATTGTTTTATATAAGAATGGCATAAATCTGAATGTGAGACAATTGCTTCCCAATTTAAGCTATCAAAGACTGGCAGAAATCAATATCATCTATGCTCTCAAAACCTTAAAGTTACAAATTTTATTCACACTAACTTATTTGTTATTACTGGCAAACACAAATGCATGCCAGCAACAGAAGTGCATGCTAAACTGAAGAAATTCTGATCTGATTCTGTACACTGACTGCAGTAAAAAGGTGATTGTGAAATGCTGATTTTTCTGGTTGTGTTGCCATCTGAAAACCTTTATTAGAACCACAGATCTTTCTGTTCAAATAAAAGAATTTGCATTTAATCTAGGACAGAGGAAAAAATGTTGTTAGGCTCTATGACACATCATGGCGTGTGGTAACTTGTCAGGCCATAGAATTGGAGATTTGATGGAGATAATGAATAGGAAGTATTGAAAAACATAGTCTTGCCACTTCATATCCCAGATGTCAACCTTATTGACCTTCTGTGTAAAGAGCTTCACTGGAGTGTTCATATTTGTTGTCCCTACTCACAAGAAGACATGTGATTGGCTTTAATGAAAGCTGGATTAATATCTCACCATACAATCTACAAATTAAATGCTTGTATGTAGTAACTTGTGAAAAAAGTTATAAAATGACAGGAAGAATCTTGTAATCACAAATGAAGTTACAATATTTTAGAGAAATTTATTATAAGTGATGATAATTCTTGAATATTTTAATGTATTTAATATTTAAATTAGCACTATAATTGATTATTAAATTACTTTCTGAAAATAAAATAAGTTTTCCTTCTTTTCCCTATTTTTCTTTTTGTTAAGTAAGATATGCAGTGTATAAATTAATGTTTTTATGAAATGTTTTTATGTTTACTATGAAAATTATAATAAAGATGTAGCATATGTTAAAGTTTATTACTTATTCTTTATCATGCTGTATGGAACTGTTATCTGTTTTGTATAGTGTATGCTGTTACTAACAACTTCATTTTATTCTAATGGGGACATGCGGGAAGTAATTATCAACATAGTTATTACAACAATTTTAGCATGGTGGTAAGGCTTTTTCTAATACCCACCTGGCTAGCTACTACCTTCAAGTTGAAAATCTGCTCCCAAATACCTATGGGTGTGTTCCGACAGTTGCACTTGAGAACCAGTGCCTCAACTAGGCATAGCATGCCCACCATCTTGGGCCACATTGTCACTTAACATCAGCTGAGATTGTGCCAATAACGCTAAAGCTTATTAAAAAAAGAAATATTTTCGTAAATAGGTAAATTACTGGCATTTGAGTTATTAAAGTGTTGCACTGTAGAAAACCCCATATTTTTTATATTTTGATATTCCGAATTGTCTTTGTGTAGAACAATGTTTAGTATTTTACTGTGCTACTTTACTACAGGATACACTTCTCTCAGTGACAACTTTTACTGAAAAATTTAAATCACTGGCACCCGGGTATATAATTTATTGATGTATTTACTTCCAAATAATATCATTTTCAAATAAAACTATAATAATGTTATTGTCCAATGGAACATATTAACACCTTTTTTTATAAACATTTTAATTTCAGAAAAATGTCGAGACGCAATATAAACAAAGTGTTTGGTAAAACAACATTACCACCTCCTGATAATTCTGATGATGAGTTTGAACCACAGTTTGCTCGCTCAGGGGGCGCTTCTGTATTTGGAGAGGTAGTTATAGATTTGTATTTGTTCAACAAAGAAAACAAAGTTCTGTTGTCAGTTTTGAAAATATTAAGTAATTAATTTTTTTAATTTTGTATGTTGCATATATGCATTTGATAAATTGTATAATACTACCATATATTTAGCTTTGCTGGGCGTAAATAAAAAAAGAAGTTCCAATTGCTGAACAGTTTAAGCAACAAACATTCTTTTATATTTACATATAATATAATAGCAATCTTTCGGGACTTCGTATGCGGTATCTTTGATAAATCATTTTAAAAGTTTCTTAATTTTCAGTCTGAACATAATTACTACTTCAATAAAGAATTTTATAGGAATTAAATCTGTAGTTCCAGAAATATCCAAACTCACAGACTTCAGAGCTTCTGTTTAATAAATATGTAAACTGCTTGTTGCCTGCTCATTTGGCTGGGCAATAAAAATATCCTGTTCCATTAGCTCTAATGCCAATTTTCATTAGTATCCAACCAGATTTTTGAATGTGACTGATGAGAAAACTTTGTTACACAATGTTACATTTGGCATACGTATTTTTTTAAGAATGGCTTAGGTTTTGATCTATTTAGCGTTTACAATGCTTATAACCACAGTTTTTTCAATCGCACTTGCTTGCGAGCGTAACAACGATAAACTCAAGTGGAATTGAGTATGGTTAGTTTTAAGCGTTGATGTCACCATTATAAATGTTAACTTTAAAAATAATGCAGAAGCTAAACGAGATTAAGCTACATTTTATAAATCTTAATCATTGAATCAAATAATTTTGGGTAAACTTCATATATAAAAAAATATATACACTTTGTCTATAATCCCAATTTGTGACCAAACTTCAAATATAAATAGAAACAATAAAAAGTGAGGTTATGCTATTAACATACAAAGAAAAATGCATATGAGTGTCGAATATAAACTCAAATTAATTTTACTAAAATTATTGACACATAATTATGTTTACCTGTGGCCGCACACCGAGTATTTGCTGCAGATTAATTTTTTTAGGGGAAATATTCATTTGGTCGCTATCTATAAGTTTTAAACATCGTGTCGAATTTTTCGCTGCGACCACAAGGAGCGAGGTCGCCATATGCAACGGCTAAACTCATGTTTTAAGCGTTTTGAACGCTAAGAGGAAGCTTAAAAGCCTTAACGCCGTTAGCCTGAGGTGCCCTTTACAGCTACACGGGGTTTGGATTTTTAGGAATGCAGTTGAGTTGAAAATAATTTTATAAAATTATATTCATTAGGTGCAACAACACCCATAACTTCGTAACCCAAGACAGAATCTTTTTCGTTTTACCAATGGATATGTGTATATACTAGGAAATATGTGTTTTTGTTGCCAGTTGTTGGCACATGGTATTTGTATGATTTTTCTGTCAGGATTTGAGTGTAGAGCAAAATCACGTCAAGTGGACCCCCCCTTTTCCACTTGATTATTAAATTCATGTATGAATATTTCTACATGAAGTATTTACTATGAACAATTAATCCCCAGAACAGTTTTTGAAAATTTTCATTTTAACAACATTTCTTTTTAAATGAAAGTTTTTATGACTTTTAATTAAAAAATCAATAAATAAAAAGCTATTAAAGGTATTTTAATAAAACTTTCAGGATTTATAGTTGAATAGTTGTACTTTGATAAGATACACAAAAGTTTAAATTATTTATTGATTTTCATATTGTTAATTATCTTTTTAGTTAACAAATGAAAATTTTAATGACTTCTCCCTCAAAAAACAAAATTTTTTTTTCTCGATATTATGCATTAAACATTTAAATAATAGAATCCGCAAAAAAATTTGAATGCTCGCGATTAGATTGAACCAAAAAAAAAATTATTTATCACGGGCGGTGAGCGCTGTCGGTACGGCGCGCTGCCGCGCGTCATTCACTTAGCTTTTAATTTACTCAATAATTGTAAGTAAAAATCAATTATATATTTTTTAATAAAAATAATGTCATTTAATGGATAATTTTACTGAAACTCGTTACATAAAATTAATTAATAAAATGTTTTTTTTTATTATTGAATAAACGTAGATATCTAAATTTTAGCAGTATTCTATTATTATTATTTTTTATTAATTAATTTTATGTAATGACTTTCAGTAAAATTATCCATTAAATAACATTATTTTTATTAAAAAAATAAAGAATTGCTTTTTACTTACAATTACTGAGTAAATTAAAAGATAAGTGAATGACGCGCGGCAGCGCGCCGTACCGACAGCGCTCACCGCCCGTGATAAATAATTTTTTTTTTGTTCAATCTAATCGCGAGCATTCAATTTTTTTTGTGGATTCTATTATTTAAATGTTTAATGCATAATATCGAGAAAAAAAATTTTTTTTTTGGTGGAGAAGTCATTAAAATTTTTATTTGTTAACTAAAAAGATAATAAACAATATGAAAATCAATAAATAATTTAAACTTTTGTGTATCTTATCAAAGTACAACTATTCAACTATAAATCCTGAAAGTTTTAATAAAATACCTTTAATAGCTTTTTATTTATTGATTTTTTAATTAAAAGTCATAAAAACTTTCATTTAAAAAGAAATGTTGTTAAAATGAAAATTTTCAAAAACTGTTCTGGGGATTAATTGTTCATAGTAAATACTTCATGTAGAAATATTCATACATGAATTTAATAATCAAGTGGAAAAGGGGGGGTCCACTTGACGTGATCTTGCTCTGTATCCAAATGTAGAATGTAACATGTGCGTGTTAAAGGCATCTCTAGTGATGTGTCATTTGTTTAGATGTATCCTAGATCGTGTCAGCTTCAGTGCCCTTTTTTATATAATTACCAAAATGTGTTACTATGTGTTTTATTCCATTAAATAATTGACTTCTATGTGAAATTTATAGACTGCACAAGCTGGCATAGCAGATATTGTTTTGCCTCTTCCCGGTTGGCAATAACTCGATCACAGTACCGGTTATTACGTTCAAGAATAGTATAATACCTCCATGACATAATTCAACTATATACTAAATTTCATGTCGATAGGTCAAATATATACTAACTTTCATGTCGATAGGTCAAATATTGTTGGTATTAGTAATATCTCCTACATCCGAAAGATTTTTTTTTGTTTTACGGGATAAAAAGTATCTTATATGTTTAATCCATAATATTACTTATCGTCGTATCCAAGCAAAAACAATGTAACGGGCATTTTTTTTAGAAAACGTATACGCAAAAATGTTGAAAAATGTATTTTTAGCCTCTAATTTAATAATAAAGTACATTCTGTTTATAAACTAAAAAAATGTAATGTACAGATTTGGATCAGTTACTTTCATTATATATAATAGATATTACAATTACAATTACAATATATATGTAAAGTAATCCATTTATTAATCTATTGATGAATATATTAAGCTTAAGTTGATACTTATTTAAATATGTAAGCTGAGCGCACAGTAACTACACAACTGTTAACAGTGACAGTCAAAAATCATATTACAAAACTTATTTTTATGTCATATTGTACACAATCTTTTAAATTGAATTAAGAAACTACTTTCAAAGGTATAGGACCTATGTATAATGTTGTGTTTATTTACTGGTATGTTTTTTAGCCTGAGATACATTCTACATTTGTAACTGTATTACTGTAAGGCATTTGACGTTTCTGACAAACTTTCATAATTTATCTTTTCCACAGATTTGGGACTGTCTATATTATAAGTTTTAAATGTCTTTTTTATATTTGTTTTGTAAAAAGATGCTTTTCTGTAGTTAACTGTATATTTTTTTATTGATGATGTCCTACTCATGTATTCACTGATATCTTTTGTAATCAATTCTCAAAAGAAATAGATTATATGGAATTATTGGAACATTTTCTTCTTGAGCATGGGTTTGATGTCTTTCCTTAACGTACCTCCTTTCCGCTTTCTTGAGATGATTTCTTTGTAACTCAAACCAATAAAATGTGGTCTTACTCATGTCTCCATGTAGAATTTGAGTTGAGTTGTCCTATCCGCGCTTAATCCTTAGTCGCTTTATAAATGTTATTTTCGAACTTAGATACTCGCTTACTTTTTGAGGTTGTGATGAAAGCGCGATCGCTGGCGTGCTCGTTTCTCTTTTGCTGACTAGTTTACGTGCGAATGGGTTAATTATTTGTCTATGTGTGTATGTTATACGTTATTAATAGAAAAAAATGTGTTAGTTTACGTTAGGTTTAGTATGATTTTAGCTTTTATTTTGTAGCTTTCAGCCATGTCTAATTAGTAGATCATAAATTTCTAAATTATGATACTTTAAAATTTTATAGTGACCTTCCTTATGCTTATAATTTGAATACTGTTTTGAGTGAAGATCTATATTTTCATTGTACTTAGTATTCCAAAGCCATTTTAAGTTTATAATACAGCTATGATATTTCTATTACAAATATTTAGTTATTTATTAGTTTTCCCATCGTTTGGTTTTTCATTCATATAGCTAATTCTGTGACCATGAGTAAATTAAAATTACGCGTTATTTTTGAATAAGCGTTCCGGTGCGGCAACAACGTGGCACAGAGGACATGCAGCATCAAGGACGTGTATGAACCAGATACAGCAAGTGAACGTACTTTACGTATTTTGTTTAATCAAATTCTAGAAAATGTGATTTCCATAATGAGTTCTCTGTGCCCAAATGGAAATAAAATTGGATAACTATGAGTTTAAAACATAGTATCAGTAGATTCATGTCAAACAAGAATTTGCAGTAGCTTTTAGTATTAGTCATGATAACAATGAAACCGCTTCAAAGCTTTCCTAAAATTGTTGAATAGGCATATAAACGAGGGGTTTATAAATCAGCTTATCACTAACAATGGAAAGAGAATTCTATACAATAAAATCGAAAACGTTTGTTGTATTGTTTGGTCAAGAAGGAGGCATTCAAACCATATCCCAAACGCAAACTGAGTTAAAAGAAACTGTTTATGAGTTAAAAGAAACTACTTCATTATGGCTTGTTGAGAACTGACACAACAATTATTGCGGTGTTACTGTGAGGAATTGCAGGCGGTGGTTCAAAATAACTTATAATTATCAATTGCTGTAGTCCACCCATTCTTCATGTCTGTTCAAAACTAAAGCAGTTACGACAAGAACCTTTTGTCATATGCCATACATACACAACCCAATTTTTTATAAACGTGGGGAAATGCTATTGCACACATCTACCAAACCCAGCGGAACTTATCTGGAGTTTATATGGTAATTGTCCGTAGCTGGTTGCGAGGAATACCTACTAAAACCCCATGGTTCGCTGTCATCTTATGAGGTCAATGCGGGTTCGACCCTTTTTTTTTAATAATTAAAGTGGTGTTTAAAATCTTATTATTTACAGACTTTCCGCGCTCAGGCTAAGTCGATAGGGGAATGTGGGAAGACTCATGTGGGTGATGAGCACCGAACACTATCCGCTAAAACGCACCACGGCGACACTGTAAACTCCCATGTTTCCAGATTCAGCTTCCGCACTACTTCTAGTATCTGGTGGGATGCGGGTTCGGATCTGCACTTACCGTGTCGTCTCAGCGACTGACCTGGCCTGCTGGTAAGCCGGGCCTCTTTCCGGGTAGCCTGGCAAGCCGCTCTTTTAAACGGCCGGTATGGTGCAATTAGATGCGAATTCCGCGACCCGCCCTTCTCAGTCTGGTGTACTGTGGCCGAATGTATCAGCCCCTTCTTCCGTTCGGCCGTCGTTGACGGAGACATACTGAGGCCCTTTTCGCGGTCTCCTTCCGCAAGAAAGTTATCTCTCGTTGCGTTACCATTGCATTCTACAATTTCTTGCTACCGGACATGATGAAAGCCATCCATTCTCATCGCCGCGTCCAGAGTCCACTAAGTATCGCATCAAATTGATACGGGCCCTTCTAACTTTGACCTCCGGGCTCTCCTCTTACCTTCTTTACCACCGTGTCTCCCCTGGATGCCTCTGAGCGCTAACGTGTGCTGCGCCGGGCGAAGCATACGTTTTTTGTAGGCACTGTGTCCTATAAGACGTCATGCTTCGGTTGACTCTCAGTACAGTTGACTGTACTTGGCAGTGAGTCTTCCCGTGTTCGGGAGGAGCTGTGCGAGCGCCACCACTGCACTGACGATGCGCGACTTGATCTTGAAGTAGGGCTTAAACCGCCATCGCCCGTCCAAGGTAAAAACCAGATATTTCATCTGGGCCCCTGACTCTTACTCTGTCTATAAGGACGCTGACCCCCGATGGTGGCCCACGACGAGGCCCATTCAACAACAGGATAGATCCCTGTCTTCTCCAGGGCCACCCTGAATTCCAGAGCAATCTTGCGCCTGATTACTTAGATTATCCTTTGGGCAAGGCGCTCCGTCTTGCCCCTTTTCCTCCCTGGGCTACGACTAGGATGTTGTCCACGAAACTCTGCAATTTGTTTGATGCCGGACCATGACGACCCGATTGTTCGTGTAAGCGATCTCCCGATTTCGAGGATAGTCTTTCAACAGTCGTCGCTGGTACATGGATTACCTGAAATTAGCGGACTGCTGAAATTGCCGAAAGCTTGGTCTGTCATTACTGAAGTGTTGAACGATGCGGGATGTTATGATCCATTCCAACAGTTTTCCCGCATCGTTCGAGGCGTTCCACCGCATTCTTCATCTCTATCTCCTCGTCGGTGATACACAATAGACCAAGCTCCACATTATTTCCTTATTTTTCGGAATGTGGATATATTTTTACAATGGGAAAAAATAGCGAAATTCGGTGAGGGGTTATAAGTATTCCATTCCCACAGTTTCAGATACCTGGATTTATGTAGTAATAATGATTAGGCATCGATAAGCTTCCATTAGAACGTCAAAACTACATCGACGGTAATGGTCAATACTGATATTAGTATTTGACTAATTAATTATATACGTTTCAATAAGAATTCATTAATTAAAAAAAGTATCAAACGCAGTTTCATATGTTGCATATAATTTTTTCGCTGTCATGATTCTTTTGAAGAATTGTTTATTGTATACATTTATACTATTATTATAAAGAGTGAAAGTGTGTGTATTTGGAAGGAACAATAATGTTTGAATCTTAAAAACGAAATTCTCTGATAGAAGCTCTTTCAACTATCAAGATATACGAAGTCACGGACGGTTGCTATTGTTGTTCTTTTTTTCAACTAGATTGTACAGATATTAACTTTTGCAATAAAAAGTTTTAAATATCAGTGATCATATGTTCTTTTGTCAACTGCAAGATAAGACTTTCTTTACTTCACTTCGATATTAACTTTATTGGTTTTAGTTGCCACTGAGTTCTCATTCAGAATCTCAACAGGAGTCTCCTAATGATAAGGTTGAAAAGAAAGGAACAGGCGCTATAAAAGCCCAGAGGAAAAAGAAAAAGAAACGCAACAAGGCAAAACATGTCGACGGTGCTACTTCCGCTAAAAATACTTTCGATGAGGTATAACTCAATAGTGCTTTTATTCTATTCTCAGATTGAACTTTTACAAAATGGCATCTTGATTAATATCAAATGTAGTACTGCAGTAAAGCTTAGAAGTTCGGTGAATATTAGAATTATTTTACAATAATTTCTTCTTCAAAACAAATACCTATTAAAAAATACACAACTATTATTTAGTTAAACCACGCGGTACAATCTTTTACTTTTCATTTTTTGTTAGATATTAAGCAAATGTCTCAGGAAGAACTTACTATAGACATTGATTCTATGAAGTCAGGTCTTGAAGCAAATATGTTATGACATTACGTCATTTTACTACTTTGTTCGCTATTTATTATGCTGTTAAAGGCAAATTCCTTGGAAAATGGAACTCATGGAAAAAGTAATGTTGCCACTTCAAATAAAATCAGATATGATTTATTGCTTAGACCTTTGTTAGTTGTTTGCATACCTTTTTAAATGTAAAAGTAAAGTAGAAATGCGGTATTGAACATACGGTTAACATGTTTCAAACACTAGAAAGTTGTTTACGAATCATAATTTCTGTGGCTTGTTTTGAAAAATGTTTGAGGTTAGTATATTAAAATATTGTTTTAAAATTACTGATTACATGTTCCCTTTTGATATTATATTGCAATGTATATAGCAAAAAGCATATTTCATGTGTTCCGCTTCGACTTTGGTTGTATTTTTATAAAGTTACTGAAATACTTTTGATGATTTTATATTAACGAGTTAATTTTTATTTTGTTTATTATATTTTAGATGGATGAAATAGATCGTTCTGTTATGGAAGTAAATGCGCTTTTGGGGTCTCCGCCTGAACCGACCGAGCCTGCCGAAGAACCAAGAACTGATCCTAGACTACAATTGATGGCGATCCAGAATAAGTTTTTGAACTCTGAAAATGAATTGAGGAGAATGATGGGAAATGACACTCCAGCAGAAGAAAGAAAGTAAGGGCCCTTTCCCAATTAATGTGTTGTTTTTGTTAATTTTCAATATTAAAGAATCATGCCATTAGATAAGTTACCGGCGAGTAAAAAAGGTAATTTCTTATGCTTTATGAAATTTACAGACGGCGACAACAGTTACAGGGTGCACGTTTATTCAGGAGGAACATGATTGTTAACTTTCCGGACAAAACACTTCATTTCCATGGTTATGGTAAGAGACTGTAGTTTTATTATTAAATAATTAAGTGTCATGAGAGAAACCGAATAAAATTTAAAAACTACTGTTTTCGTTTTAATTTCACATAGAAAATTGTTTTTTTGTTTTGTTTTAAAGGATTTAATATTTTATGGAGTTTACCAATTTGAATTGGTTGACTGAAGGAAAATATCGTGGTAATCTATGCCTTAATTTATGCCTTCGCTTGGGATAAAACATTAGCCTCGTAGTAAATTATTTACAGGCTGTAATTCGGAGACTCAAAGTAAATTATTGGATGGGAGTTTCTTATCGCACATTATCGTTCTGATTTGCTTGCGGACCGAGCTGCTAGACCAAAAAATGTGGATCAGTGTAAAATGACACTAAAAACTGACATTATTTTGCAGTGATTTTTGAGAAACTTCCCGATCACCTAGGAAAGTAATATTTTTTCAATAGATTCAGCTTGCCGTCTATTTTGAGAATATAACATATTTTAACTTCTATAATTTTGTTTAATCTTTACTTAATATAAACATAAAAGGATATAGCAAAATGAACTCCGTTCCAACGGGGCGTCCATAAGACATCTATTTCATTTTATTACATTATTATGCTATTTAAAAATTTCAATTTTTTTTACTTGTAATTTGTAATCTTTTTGGACAATCAGCATTATCATATATGGTGTGGTTTCATCATGATGTTTTCCATAGACGCGTCGTACGTACACAGTACCGACTTCATCACTTTTATGATATTATGAAGCGGCTTATTAAATGTTTAATCCTTGTTCACGGTCTTGATCCTTTTGGATACTTCAAAAGATTCATCAACGTAAATATATTTTTCGTACATTTTTGGATACATGGACCGTTTGTGATGATTTAAATTGCATGCTGCATAAACATTTTATGTAATGTTACAGGGCTATCAATGTCTATCGAGAAACGTGATGGGAAGATTACCTATTTCACATATGACCATAATGAGCAATATCAAAAGATTCACCGCTCTTTCCTCAGCATCGTAAAAAATACAAATATCAATTTATTGCTATCTCGGGAAGAAATCCAAAACTCACTGCACGTAGAAGGAATGTTAGAGGTGAGTCATCGTATAGTGTCCCCAGGGATTTATTACGTAAATTAGTTCATGATTAAGGTTTATTTTTACATGATAATATATTTCTATCGTCCAAATAAGGTACTATATTTGAGTTATTAACTATTGCAAAGGGTAGAACAATGTCTGTTGGTTCAGCTGGTATACTCATGATGCAATATAAGCTTAAATAATATTGTTTCAATACCTAAAACCGTTGATTCGTTTATATAACCTACAATATTAAATTAAATAATTCTCTGTCAAAATTATAAATCTATGTATTTAATACAAACCACCGTCAATATGAATTACGGTAACCGCCTTCACAAATTAATTAAAATACCTTTAGGATCTACCCTTAAGAAATCTCTATGTGAGTACAATTCGATATATAAAAACGAATTATATTGTTTATTATTTAGTGGCAGTATATTTATTTACTTACAGTGTAGGCATACCAATTTGTAGTGTTTAGTATCGCAGTGTTTTGTAGTGTAGTGCATCTGTCAACAACAATCGTTGTTACCCCCACCGATATTTTTCTGCTCTTTTGAGTATAGTCAATCATAGCAATTTCTAGTCAATATCTTGATGACAGCGTTAAATATCGTTCAAGGACAGAATAAAAACTTTATCCGTAGATAAAATATGATCTCCATAGAATACATACATGCCAATTTTCATAGAAATATTAGTTAAACCATGTTATATATTTCGTCGCTTAGGAAGCAAGTCAATTAGAGTAATTTTACAGGGTAGTAAGAATATTTGTTTTTTTTTTTTAAGATAGCGAGAGAGATAACACCTTTCAATTCTGTCGTTTGCTCTTAAGCATACACAATTTTTTTTTTTCAGTCAATGCTAAAAGTTTCGTAATATAATTAGTAGTAGATGCTGTATATAATAATAATGAATAAATATGTCCATAGGTGCATCGTAAAAGTAAAACTGATATTTAAGTTTTCTTTGCTAAACGCCACAATATTTTGATTATATTATAATTTTTTTGTGTTAAGGCTTACCGAGTTATAATTTTTTGTATAGCATATTATTTGTTAACAATGTAGATATTTAGATATATTGTGAATATTTTTAGAAACAGTTGAATTATTAATGACTGAGAATTTTAATTCCCATATACTTTTTTGGTTTAACGTTTTATAACGGTTTTAATGCAACGTGTACGAGTAATATGACTATAATGAGAGTTATCGGCATGACATATATTTTCCAATATTTCAGGTCGTCGATTCCTTTTTCATGATGGAAGAATATAATCAGGCTGAGGTGCTGTTGGAGAAAACGCTTGCATGCTTACAGTATACTACTCACCCAAATTTCAATTTTACAAACGTAAATATATTTGATTATATTCAAAGCAATACAATTCATTTTAAAATTATATTTAAAATATCTTTTGAATAAATTCTGTTGTTCACATTTTCTTACATGTATATTGTTTTCCACAGCCGAATGTACGTTTGGAGTATAAATATGTAGAGAATCGTCCATTCTTCACGGCAATTCTCAAGTACATATATCTTTTATCGAATAAGTCGTGCCACAGGACTGCTCTCGAGTTAGCCAAACTACTGTTAAACCTCGATCCGAGCGATCCCATTAAGATGTTCCTGATCATCGACATAGTGGCTTTAAGGGCCCGTGAGCATCAGTGGCTGGTGGATGTAATCGATACCCTGGGCGGGCAGGACAATCATTCAGAACTCATAGTCAACTTGAAATATTCCTACGTCTTGGCTAGATTCCACGTCGCACATAAACGCCACGGTAATGTTTCACGTTGATCAAGTTTTTAAATGTTTTATATTAATTTGTCTGGGTTGCGAATTAAGATACTTTTCCGCTTTATAATAGTAATACAGTTTTCTCTGTTATGATTAGATATCATTATTTGTTTTCAGAGAGCCTAGATGATTTGGACAAACTTCTGCAAGAGACAATACTTCATTGTCCTATCGTAGCGAAATCGCTGTTGGATTGTTTCTCGGGAATACCCAAAGAACATCTCGAGAACCACGTTCTGTTCAGTAGCCTCGCGGTGAAACAGTAAGTCAAACAATTTAATTATTTTTTTTCTTCACTACAGACTTTTACCGCACCCTTTTTTTATTTTGCCGTTTCATTAGTATCGATAAAAAATTTCATGAACTACAGAAATGACTACGTATTATTCTTTTTTAAATTTATTTTTTAATATTTTTGTTATTAATATTGTTATTGTTATATATTTTTTCTTCTCTTGTCTTACATTATTTTTAAATACATTAGCGTCTAGATATGGTTACGTCGGCAATTTTTGATAATTTCTGCATAATTTAATACTTTATAATATCGTAACACTACAAGTCTGTTTTTGAAAGTGAAAAGCATATTTAGGTTTTTCTTTATATAATTCTTATTCGTTATATCAAGCCGTTTCAGGAAAAACATCGTACTCGACAATTTGCACTTTTCACCGGAGGGTTTATTAATTCCTTATTTAAAGGTATTTATAACATCTTTATAAAAAAATATGACTTGATGTTCATAATTAACCAAGAATCTATTAAAATAGTGGCTATTAACATACTGCTTCTTATTTACAAAGTAAACTTTTAGAAGGTTACAAAAAAATAATTTTTAAGATTTTTGGCGCTTACGATGTTTTTCCTGAAAAGACTCGATATTATCTCACGCGGTATTTATGGTATATTTAGAATTACTAAATTAATTCTTTTGAAGTAATGTTCTAGTGGTCCGTCATCAGCATTGTTTATTGGATCCCTACCATAATACATACAATATATAGTTTCTTTTAATCAATCTTTTATCTCTACAGAAGGCACTTTAGATTTCTTTGGATTTTAATATACATGTATCATTAAAGGTCATTACTAAATAGAAATTTGTATTTATCTTAATTAATACAGTTAATTTAATGACCTTATTGTTATATGAATGCGAGTTAACTTTACATTAGTACCCAGGTATTTATTCATATAAATTAATTGTTTTTTTTCTTTTCATTTATAGCGCTGGTCTCAAATTGATCGAACTCACGAAGTTGTATGCCAGACTGATATCAGCAAAATGGCGTGAACCAAATGTAATGAAGTGGTTCTTGAAGAATGTTAATCACCTTGTTGAGACATTTTCACCGGAAATGGAGGTATGTATATACACGTATATTATATATATACAGTGGAATCTCTATAACACGAACTTCGTTAAGTCTTAGTCCTCGGTAAGTCGAAAAAAATGGCATTGCCTTCCGCTGAACCCCTAGATACGCTGTATCTCGAATTATTTAGACTTTGTAACTCGAACTAAATATTATTGTTTTTATTATTGACTCTACAATTCCAAGAATATACCTACATAAAAGTCTGCGTTTCTAAGTCGACATTTCAGCATTTAAATCCTTTGTATCTCGAACTTCTTATTGAGTTGAAAACTCAATAACTCGAATTTTTTAGCATTTCCCTTGACATTCGCGTTTTAGAAATTTCACTGTATTATATCAAATTAATTTTAATTCATATTTTTCTGGTGGAATCGCTAAATTATTGATTAATTATACTATGCTATATCCTTCTTATATGTTATATCCTTTCTTAATATTATAAATGTGAATGTGAGTTTGTTTGTTAAGCTTTCACGCCTCAACCGCTAAACCGATTATGATGAATTTTGATATTGAGATAGATGGGACCTTGGAAACGATGATAGGCTACTTTATTTCGCAAAAAACTTATTGGAAGTGGGGTAAAGAGGGGATAAACTTAGTATGAGACTTTTTATTGTGTTATCCGATTTTTTTGACAAAATCAATAATAAACCGCACGTGAAATCTAGTTGAAAAATAAATTATTGTGATTAATAATTGTTATAAATTGTTTTTAGGCTATAGTAGTAGCGAAGTCCCAGGAGCGCTCTCATTTATTCAACACATGGCCATCTGAAGTGGTCCGTCACATGACTATAATAAAAGCAATGAGCGAATTGATCGCTGATGGGGTAAGTTGTTTATACATATGGTAAACTTTGTTAACGATATTGTAATGTTTGGCGTTTTTCCCCGTTGCATCCGGAGGCCAAACAGCATGGGAATTAAATGTTTTGAGAGTGTATTAATATTCCTGTTTTGTGAAAACAGTGTTTTTGTTGTTTTTGGAATACGGGATTTTTTTATTACATTTGCAAGTTATATACCTGTAGGTTATGATGGTTGGTTATGTTTAGATTATATACTGTTTTTTACTGTTTTTTAGCTGGTACCACCTGTTAAACGTGCCAGCGCTGCTAATCCAGTGCCACCGCTGGGCTCTATCGACCGTTACAAATATTACAAATCGCCTCAGCAGACCAACCGTACTATGAATCCAATATGGCACGATTTTTTCGCTAGTGCACTACCCAGAAATGTAAACATGTAAGTAAATAAAAAGTTAATCAGAAATATAAATAAATGTTTGTAAAAAAAGTTTATTTGTTTTGTTTTTGTTATATTATCTTTTTTTGTCCAAAAATCTATACTGTTTGTTTTAACGAGATTTTTTTTTATATTATTTATTATAATTCAACTTTTTAATGATGATAGTTTTAGTCGGTATATAATAGTCTTGTTATAGAAATATATCGGTAAATCGCTTTAAAAGATGCGTATAAAACTCAATTAGTGATGTGCTGATAGGCTTGTGTTTCTTAAACTTGTTTTAGTTATATAATCCTGTTTTTGTTTATATATTTCTTATATTACTAGTAATTTTCATTTAAAATAATTTGGTAAAAAATACAAGCAAACTATAAGATTTTAATGTTCACATCACAGTGTTCAATAACAGTTTTAGCAAATTTGCTACGATCTGATTAAAGCTTCGTTAGATTGTGACTTGGTGTAACGCATTCTACATAAGGATAAAACAATTCCCCACTTTAAAATGACAAGTTGTTGTCGTCGCCTAAGAGGATTCATAGAAAAAGGACGTGTAATTGCAGCATTTTTATAATTATTGTAAGTAACATCGACCAACTGTCCACTTGTGTTGTCAAACTTAAAAGAAAAGGTAAATTACAGAAAATATACTTTTACTAAATATTGCTTTTATCACTTATTTCACGAACCCGTGAACATTAATGCAGCATAATTGTTTATTTCCAGAATATTCATTCGATATACATCATATTCTTAACGACATATGGTACATAGATTACACATGATGCTAAACATGTAGTGTTTTCGCTTTATACTAAAAAATAATTATGTCAATAAATCTAACACGATTTCAGCGCTTTGATTTATGTCTTCAATCTCTATCTTTGATATTTATCACAACTTCCACAAACTGTAAAACGTACTTTTCATAAGTCAGTATATGTCCATGAGTCATACTGCTACTTAATACTAAATTCTATTTAAAAAAAACTAACGAAGACTTTCACATACACTTTAATACTCTTTTCACACCTAATAAACGTTTATTAAAACTCCTCTTGTATATAAATCATTAGGTGAAAACCATACAAACCATGCGAATGTGTTACTTCTATCCGATCCAAGTTTCTCTTATTCTCTTATGTACATATGTATTTACATATACGCATAAACACATATTTATAATACTACTGGCTGTTGCACCTACTTCTTTTATATGGCTATATGGCTTCTATTTATGTAGAAAATTTTGCTAATATCAAGGGTCAGTGTAAAATGTCATCTTTAAACCGAGATCGAAGAAGGTACCCTTTCTAAATTGGACAAGGGAGTTTTGTGTCGAGAATTGAAATGTATGTTTTAATTTTGAATTGTTTATTTCACTTTTGCACAATACAAAACTATACGACAATCCAAATGACATTAAATAACAAGCCTTAAAAATACCACTACATGCCACATTCCTCCAAAGATGCTCTATCACCTGCTTCGTTGGACGAAGAAACTATTAACATACTTTTTTTTTTATCGTGGGGTCCTGCTTTTAGGCATCCTCTCCCTGATGGGCTGGGAGAGGTATGTGGGAATCAACCGGCGAAATACTCGCCGGTAATGCTCACTAAAACCCCACGGTATTTTTCCGTGCACCTTTTTACTAAGTGCAGCGGTCTCTTGGTTGCTGTTCGGTATTGTTTTAAACTTTATTATCGATGTTAATTAAATGAAAATAGTGTTGGTAATAGCTTATCACTTCTTGACAATTTAAAGTTCTCCATGTATACCACTTTTATCATAATTCTGCAACCTTTGTGTTGTTTAATTAACGTAATATAGTTATGACTTGCCTTTAATATATTTTCTCAGTCGCTAACAATCTCAAAAGTAATAAATACCAAATTGTTTCTCTTCATACTATAGTTTCCCAAATCTCTTCTTATTTAGTGGCAACGCGGTTAATCAACGAATATGTCAATCTCACATAGAAAACTGGGGCGTTGTTTTATAATAATAATTAAGAGGTTAACACTTCAACAAGATGATAACTCTCTTGCTAAACTGTGCATGGAGTTATTGGTTCAACTAAGATATTATTTCTCGACTCATTCACAATTCAGTTCACTTACGCGCTATAGCTAAACTACATTGCCTAAAATGCCATCAGTATTACACAACATTGTAATAAACAAATAAATGATTCAAAATAAAAATGACAACATGACAGATCAGAATCCCGGCAAAAACTCGTTCCTCAGCCTCAGTCCCTGTCAATAGCTGCCGCCATCGTGTCTTTTTTGGTACTCCTTCTCATTTAAATATCATTTTTGAATATGTTACCTAAACGTTATACATACAAATTACATGTTCTTATAAATTATTAGCCCTTATATTTTCATATTAATATATGACCGAATATAGAGAATAAAATTAATTTGTATTTAATTGTGCTTTACTGTAGGAACTTAGTAGTTACAAAAAATACAATTGAAGATAATTATAGATATCTCAACAGATCCAAAACATAGCTCCTGTGTAACACGAAAAGAGTTTTCAGTTAAATGAAATCGCAGGCACCAGCAAGTAGTATACTACTAATTTGAAGTTTGATAATTTTATATTATGTAAATAAGTATTATTATGTATGTATTTATAATCATTTTATCGCTATGGTGATCTGATAATATTAAAGTATAACTCTTCTTATTTTGTCTAGTTAATTTAGCGGGAAATGGGTATTAGGGCAGAAAGAAGTAATTGTGGTCACTATTATAATTTCAAAGGTAAATATGTTACTACGATCTGAGTATGTTATAAGACTTTTTTTATCACATCGTAGTACTTATTCGTAACGGTTCATTCGGTTATCGCAATACATTCAAAACCGAGTCATGTCAGTTATTTGCTCCCGCGTTTGAACTTGTAACTTTTGTATGGGACTCGGCTGCAAGCTAAACTTTTAAAATGTTTACAGTTTTTTTATATAACTATTTTTCGGTATGGGGCCACCAATAATCGCACGTTCAATACATATACACAATGGCGAACAAAACATTTTTTTAAATTGCATATACTTCTTAATTTTTCTAAAAAAGTCATTGAATTATTAATGAATTTCTAGTTTGTTTTGTTTTGTGTTCTGTTTGTTTAAATTAACTTATTGTTTTTAATTTTAGATATATTCATGTTTTACGTGACCGCCATTTCCTCTTTTCTTTCCTAAGAATGTTTAAATGTTTTGTTTGTTTTACAGCAAAGGCATCATGCCACATTGGCTCATGATGTACAACACACCTGACTATGTTCTTAATGCTGATTTATATCTTATACATATTCAAGGAACCCCGTATATGGTGGTGCCCAGCACTTTAATCGTATTTTCACTCTATTTCCTTCTGTTGAGCGTTGCCTTGAAAGAATTATGCCCTGAAATTAACGGAGGCATCAGAGTGGTGCGCATATACCCGGATGATAATATTGATTTGGATTAATTCACTAATTATATTATGAATGATAATATTTACCGATTTATTTAACAAATACTAATTATTTTACTAATGTGATGATTTATGAATAATTAATTTACAGAAATTATTGTTATATATATATATATATATATATATATATATATATATATATATATATATATATATATATATATATTCAATTGCTAGTGATATATTTTCAAAAAAATATATTAATATTTTGTAATTTTGTTATTGTTAGATATTGTTATCTATTAGTTACGTGGGGTTATTTTGACGATTTGTGATCCCCTTTCTCCTTCTGCTGAGTCGTGAGGTTTTTTACGCCGTTCCCACTCCGTGACGTGAGATTTTTCAAAATGCATACGTTTAATCTAAGGGGCTGTTCAAATATAACGTAACGCAATTATTGAAGCTTGTTGACCCGCCCTCCCCTACATGTAACGCACCGTAACATTTTTCTGTACCCCCTCCCCGTGTCAAACGTTATGTAACACCCATTGAGCATTTTTACCTAAAAGTTATAATTATGTTTTATCTTTTTTTACTACAAATCTCTTAACATAAAATAACTAAATGCTATTAAAAATAGTCGACTGATTCTTCGTAAAATATAAACGATAATAGTTTTGAACATGGAAAATTTTAATTGCTTTGTTTTTTTTATTTAAATAAAAAAAAACAATGTAACGTACAGCAATGTTCCAATATCCCTCCTGCCCTTGTAACGCATCGTAACGTTTTACAAGGGCCCCCGCCTCCCCAAATTGCGTTACGTAATACTTGAATGGCCCCCAAATAACTTAATCCTTGTTTGATTACGTTGCGTTTATGAAAAAAATAAAACAATTTGATTAATTCTTTTTATTTAAGACTAGTTACGACTAGTGTTTAAAATTAATAAAACAATTTAAACTTATCTAAAAAAATCTAAAACAAAAAAAATCGTTACTTGGGAAAAACAATTTTTTTCAATTTTCAATTGCGAATTTTCATCCATTTTTTTCCAATTCAATAAAAAAAATTTAACAAGAAAGTTACTGTGAGATAAATTCAACTAAGAAATAAAATTGTTAAAATTTTTCAATAAATTGATTTCTTGTTACAACAATGCCCATTTTTATCACATGGAATTTTTCCGTCTCAGTGTAATCCAGTTATATCACAATTTTGCACTGTTACTTGCTGAAAAAAAAACCGCGATATCTACCAAGGTCCTTCTCTCCCCCACGTGAGATTTGGTGAGATTCGGCTCGACCTCCTACCCCCTTTACGCCTCACATAATTAATGGACGCGCCCTAAGCTTGACTTCTATAATGAAAGATTATATCCAGCATGATTTTTTTATCGAATGTAATTTTTCATTATTTTAAAAAAATATTGTTTTATTAGTAATGTAATCGGTGTAATTGTAATTCTGAATTTAAATATATCTTAACACATCGTGAAACCTGCATGTATAGGCTTAGTTTCACGAAATTTTGTTCAGATATTATATTAATGGGAATTTAATGTCTATTTATATCTCGATGTCTATTCATAAAGGGCATTTAAAATATGAAAATATTTCTATATAAAAAAACTTGATTACTTTTTTATAATTTCGTCTATTTTAATAGGATCTTTATATTGTGCATTTTAGATCGTTTAAAGGAAGGTTGTTCCGCAGTCAAAGTTAAACTTTCGACTACATTTTATATCTATTATAACCCTTGTAAAATTGTAATAAGAACAGGGTAACGTAGTGTAACGTTAAATCATTCAAGATTGGTCGTCATACGACGATATCCCTATTTTATAGAGGATAGATAAGTGGTAATTGCGATAAGGGCCGGCTTAACTTACTTTATAAAAACTATTGTTAATTTTAAACATCTTACAAAAGAAAAATAGTTACATTAGGTTTTTGAAAAAATTTACAATATACACTTATTTTAAAAGTAATTCTTAACATGTGTTTGTGCACAGTTTTCATAATAAAAGTTACAATACATTAATCCCTACTAGGTCAGTGAACAAGTTCAAAATCCATACTAGACCAGTCAACAAGTTCAAAAGCATTCCTAACAATAGTACAATATAGTAAAAAAAAAACATGTAGGGATTTTCCAATAGAAATGTCCCAACTTCGGAAACTTTTATCTTCATTTTGTATCATTTTTATTTAACTTCGAAAACTGGTACTGGATACCACATAATTTTTTCTGTTTTTAAATATCTATTTATAAATGTGAAACAAATATGTTATCTTCACACTTGAAAATAAACAAAAATGTTTGACATTTAAAAAAATATGCAATTATTAACTAACTTTTCCAATTTCTGCTCTCACAAATATCAACGAAAAGTTTAAATAACTGGTCCAACATTTTTATCATCTTGGAATCCTTTATATATGTAATTTCACATATGCATATTTTATTTCACTTCATTTTATTAATTCCATTTTATTTTAGTATTAAAGGATCGTCAACAGCCGCACAATATCACTTTTCTAAATCATTGAAAGGTACGTAATATTGTGCATGTATTGGTCACAACGTGCACAATTTACATCTATATACAATAAAAAAATATTATTATTTTGTTTTTGTCATTTATCGCGTAGTTGGCTTAAGTATATATATACAAAGGGCTCGATTTAGAAACAAAATATTGAGCTAATTATCTATACTATGTATTATGAATTATTAAAAAAAAATATAGAATTAAAAAAAAACATGTGGTATAGAGTCTTTAGCACAAGTGCACCCATGTTGAAACCGTTGCGCAGAGCCCAATTTTCGGCGTTAAATATTATAAATAATAAATATATAATTGCTCGTGAGAAACGCGAAATCATAGTCGAGAGGTTTTTAACACAGACTATTAGTAGTATAGGTAACGTGGTTTGTAATGCCCTACTTTATTGGTTCCATGTCATCTTTCTATTCTACCTAAAAATTAACTAAAAATAATACCCATAATGAACTCTAGCATGTTTCTCTGAGAGCATAAGCGCGTTTTCCTTTCAGACCCTCGGTACTATCGAAGACGATAGTGTATAGAATCTAGAACTATCGGTAATGGCTGGGTCTGGATCTAGGCAGCGCGGAGGTGTATAATTGTCTGTTTCTGATACAAAGCGATACTTAACTCCAAATTCCCTTATCCGTTAATATTGATTAATTAGGTAAACGAAATCCCGTTGTTAGTAACAATAACCTCTGGCACACCAAATTGTGACATAAATATGCATAGTTTTGCTATAACCGCGTTCGAAGAAATATTAGTTTTTATATCGAAATGTTAGACCTACTTTGAGTATGCATCAACAATAAACACAATACAATTTATTTTGCATAGGACCACAAAATTTATATATATTTTATGAAACGATGCCTCCGGATGAGGTCAAGGTACCAAAGCGCTCATATACACAAAGCTACAAAATTTTCTAACTTACCGTTTATACCTCGGAACCAAACCCAGTTGCGGGCCTCATACTTCATTTTAACGATTTCAAAATGTTAAGGGTCACGTTCTTTCCTACGAAATTCGCCTACGTAAGTTTGTCGTAATTAAGACCTCACTAGCGCATAAGAATACCCCTTTTCCATAGCTATTTGATTACGAAATAAATAATATGGTTTAAAAGGCGAAGTCGGATACATTCCGCGGCCAACCCTTTTCTACGTATTTAATACTATGTTTGATTAGTTATCGTTTTCCCTCACACGCTGCAGGTCTCGGGCGGTTACTAGTAGGCACCATTCTACTGTGAAGTTAACATATCTTTTTAATGGGACATTTTTATTGCAAAATTTCCTCTACTTTAAGGTTGTTTTTTAATTTTTCTAAACAAAACACTAATGAAAAACTAAATGCCTCTTTTATCTTAAGTTGTTAATAACAAATGCAAATGCATTAATAGATCCTAAATATCCTAATCGAATGAACTGTCGCTTATATTTTAAGGAACTTTATGGATTATTTACACTTTATTGAACTTGTTTAGTTGACTATACAGGCTACGTTCGACTTAGCGCTCAAAACACGTTTTAAGCCGTTCCACATGACAACCACGTTCTTTTGGTCGTGGCGATAACGGTACTAATGATTTTACACATTTCAAGTTTTATTATAAATTCAAACTACTCACAATTCGGCCAATTTTCTTTAATTTTTAGTCTTGTGATCCAACTTCCAACAGCGAGAAAACTGTATTACTGAAAATATGTACAGTTACACATCAGTTACACACACACACACACATTATATGTCTTTATATAAGCAACGAACACTTAAAAAGGGAAAAATGACCCTTTAAAACAAACATGTACTGCTTCACTGGGACACAAACCAGGCTTTTCAGTGGTACGACGATTCAAACAATGTATAGCTGCTAACTCTTTCGGTTCCGGACATGAAACAATTTTAATAATTTCTTCATCTGATAGTTTTAAATCGACGTTTATGATGACACCATCACTAAACGCTATCAATAAATTCTTCACATGTTTCCAATTTTGAAACGCACAACTTATTGACTATATCCAGCAATTTATAGGGATATAGTATTTTATTTTGGTGATATCTGTTATATTCATTTATTTAAGTACTCTAGCTACGCAAATTGCTTTGGCACTTTTTATTACACGATATATTCAATGCGGGCTAAAAATTTAAGACCATCGTACTTAGTGAAAAGAAAAGCATGGAAAATAAATAAAACATAAATATTTTAAGAAATTTTTAATACCAACTGTACTGCTAATTTTCATACGAAACAATAAAATATTTAATAAATATCATCTACTTATGCTACAACGGTCTATAATAATCTAAACTGATTTTTCATATAAAATCTTCCCTAGCACTATACTATACTATATACTATTATATACCATATACTACTATATACTATACTATACATTTTTTGTCAAATTTCCTTGTACGAGTAAATATTTATAGATTGTATTCTAACATATATTTATCCAGCTTTCATTTAAAGCCTTCCATACATCTTCTGGTTAGTAGGGATAGCAAAGATGATACTTCGATCAAGCTCTTCGCATAAAAGTTCAATAGGGTTGAGATACGGGCTCTCTGGTGGCCACACCATGATTTTCAATACGGCCTGTCACTTTGTTGTCTAAATAACTCCTGCATAATAGAACTGTGTCCTGGATCGTCATCCGATTAAAAAATAAATCCACTACTGGTTTATATTGAAGGAAACAATCATATATGGAGTTATCATCTTATTACCAAGCAGCAACTCACAATATACATGTTGGTAAAACCAATCTGTGTTTCAACTAAATTAAACCGCTACTTACATATTTCTTCATAATTCAGTCGCTATACATTGTTTGACCGTAAATATATTTAAAAATGATAATATATATATATATATATATATATATATATATATATATATATATATATATATATATATATATATATATATATATATACCAATTAATCGTACTCTGGAAGGAAATAGCATTGCGTTGTAATATTTATTTATACTATATAAATATTTCAAACTTGGATTCTTCTGACAAATGAGCTTTTCTAAAATCTCCTCAATCCAATCTTAACAGCAAAGGGCCTATTGGATGCCTAGTTTAGTTTTGCAGCAATAATAAAGGTTTTTGGATGGCAGCACGACCAAATAAATTGACTTTTTAAATCCAATATCAATTGGTTATTCTCTAGTCCACACAGGTTAAGATCGGATCTTGTTTCGTTTAGTATGTTTAGCGTACAATATACAATATGCAGGTGTACAGATTTGTACTTTATAATATATACTCTTAACATATATACATAAGATAGTTTCTTACGAGTGACTATAAACTTTTGCCCGGCAGCGTATTCTGTGCGTGTATCTATAACGTTGTGTTCTTTTAGTTTCGAGCATTTTTTTGACTTGTGATCTATTCGTTCTTTTTTTCTCCCTCAATATTTTTGTCGAGCGCTGACAATTAACATCCTCACTTATTTGTCGCATCTCCTATAAATCATTTTTGTTTGAATCGTTTTTATCCCAGTCATAAGTATTTATTCTTTTTAACGAGCTAGTTCTTATAGTCATCTGCTACACACAATTATTATTAGAGTAGGTTGGGACCCTTCGTACGGTTTTTACATATTTTTTCCATTCATCTATTTAATTAAAAATAACTGATTACATACATAACTAGTATATTTATTTCAGATAATTATAATAGAAGGTGATTACCTGACATTATTTATAATAATCTTAGGTAAATATACTAGTTATATATGCAATCATGATCTGTCCCACACGTGGCGTACTTTCATACAGTGTCGGAATACCTTCATACGCTATGAGGTAGTTTTAGAGCAGCGATTAAAATGCAAAGAGAATCAAAATTATTTTATTTGAAAATAAATGTAAATACACAAAATTAACAAATATAAGTGACTGCCCGTCTAGTCAACAAAAAAACAAAACAAAATAAAATATTGGTGCTTGCACAAATTCTACTTAATGGAAAAATAATTAATACTATTAACTAGTTTGCTGAATATTTTACTTTACAATATTTAGGGTACTCATATGTTAGTTTTATTTAATGAATTGCCGTGTCCATAGCGCATGTTACAACATTTGACAATATAGTCCTTTAACAACTTATTTTCTTCTTTAATAAAACTTTGATAAATCAAAATGTGTGTATATTGTAATATACACATCTAATACACAAATGTTATATACACATCTGATACACAAATGTTTCCATCTTCAATTCTGTTCACATGTTTTCTAAAGACTTTTGTATATGATATTACTCCTTGTGCCATATCCTATATTGCTGACTGTATAAACTCTTCATCCACTTTTTGGTTACGTATGTTAGAACTTCGTACCATGTGTCTTAAGCAAACGTATATTAAGTTGATTTGCGGCAAGGTTTGCTATCGATAGGACACAAAATTAGCCACTAAGAAATTAGCAACGATCTGTTATATCATTTAGGTCATCCACGTACGCGTACCAATGTGCCCCACCTAGTGCTGTCCGAAAGTGCCCCATGAACCAAACACTAATTAAATTTATATAAAATATACGAGCGGAAACACAATATTTCATTTTTATTTCAATGATGTGAAACTATTTTTACATTTTATATGACAACTATCTGACTGCACAAACGTATTGTTTTGTATTTTTATTCTTATGGATACTTTGGTTGTATTAAAAAATTAGAGGCTGAACATTTAGAATTGTATGTATTTTTAATGCTACATTATAAAAAAATAAAAACAAAAAAAGTTTGGGGCGGACTACCCTTATCACTTAGGGGTATGAAAAACAGATTACGGCCGATTCTCAGACCTACCAAATATACCGAATTTCATAAAAATCGGTCAAGCCGTTTCAGAAGACTATGGCAACTAACATTGGGACATTTTATATATAAGAGTATTCAATGTACGGAAACCTACACAACCATGCTCGTGCAACTTTTTGTTTGTGTGTTACTGTACGAATGTGCTCCGCGTACGAAGGGTCCCTATTTCCACTACAATAATTACGCGACTAACTTGTAGGAATTCTGCTAGGAACCCTAACTA
Organism: Actias luna; assembly: GCA_039707435.1. Classification (NCBI taxonomy): domain Eukaryota; kingdom Metazoa; phylum Arthropoda; class Insecta; order Lepidoptera; family Saturniidae; genus Actias; species Actias luna. Next base: position 15,399,781 of record JAZHAC010000001.1, on the reverse strand, counting down.
ACCTTACTAAATAAAAATAAAGTTAATAATCATTTAAGTTATATTATAGATAAGATTTATCAAATATAATTTAACCTATTATAGCTTCTGCTTTATGTTTACATCAACCAGTGGCGTAACTATACCTTCCAAGGCCCGTGGCATATTCATGAGGCCCCAGAAAAAATCCTCACGTAATGAAATCTTAATAAATTACTGAAGTATTAACCATAGTATTACTAATGTTAATTTTTAAAAGTAAAGATATGCATATTTATAATAAAATAACAATTTACAGTTAACAAAATATTTATTAATAAAACTCTTTTCCCCGAACTTTCTGTTCCGCAAAAATATCAATAACATCATCAAAGTTTAAATATCGTGCGGTAGAATTTTTAATAGATAGAAAGCGAAATGGATGCTTCCTAAACGTAATCCTTTGTATATGGTCTTTAGTCATATCTAAGATTAACTGGTTTTAAGCATTTATATAAAATTAATAATTTTTATTTATAAATGTTAGGTTACTTCTGAGCTCGCGGCCTTATTGGCCCGGGGCCCATCGAGCCGTGGGCCCATGACATTTTGTTAGCTCTGCCACCCTATAGTTACGCCACTAACATCAGCGGTTTAATCGACCCATACTCCGTTTCACTACAGTTAATGATTATAATGCTCGAAAGCAAGTGGAAGGAGAAAACCGCAATCTTGTGTGTGAACGTTGCGAACGCTAAGTATAACGTAGCTACTGTAATAGTATACTCAAAATAGTTTTACATCTTCACAACTAAAACAAAATGGGACTCTTTCGTGCCATTTTCATACATATATCATAGATATTTCCATGTTCGGTGTAATTGTATGTCAAATAGGTATTGTCAAATGTAGATGTCATTTAACGGGTGTTTCTTAACTAACGTTAGTAGAAGAAATCAGTGTATTTGTAAAACGAATAAACTCATTTATTCAATAAATGTTTCATTCCTATAATGCTATTTCTTTTACATCCCGCTAGAATTATAATGGATAATGATGGAAAATATGGAATTCTAAATGCGTAGAGTCATTAACAGATGAAGAGGCTTGAACTGGTTAAGCCCAATACTAGGCAGTGCATGGTGGTATGTAAGGCTTTTTGTTATGCTCGCCTGGCTAGCTACCAGCCTCAAATTTAAAATCTGCAGCCAAATACATATTGGTGTGTTCCGGCAATTGCGCGTGAGAGTCAATCCTTCCACTAGGCATAGAGTGTCCACCATATTGGATCACATCGTCACTTAACATCAGATGAGATTGTGGTCATAACGCTAAACCGGTAAACAACCAAAAATACTAGAAGCTTATTGCAACCTTCCAGTAGTTGAAATATCAATATTAAAAGAAATCCAAAATTAACTCACGATAAGCATCGTATACGTAAACTTACGCAGTCACATATTATACCTACCTATTTTCTGCACCTGCAAAGTACTTGGATTAAGTAACTATGCAAATGCTGCTGCTCCTGGGCCAGACGACTTCTATAGCACTCCCGGTTTGTGTAGTATTCCTGTCATCCTCTCCTACCCAGCAATGCTTACAGGAGGGAGACAAGCTAGTGATGCTAGTGTGGACGCAGGCCCAAAGTTTCTACATTTTTTTGATGTAAATATATAAGTATTAATATATTTACCACTTAAATGAATTATTACTGCCTACATAGTTATGAGAAAATGTTGAATATCGACTATTTAATTATGTTATATCCTAGTTCTAATTTTCAAGCAACAGAATTCTCACTCACTCTTTTTGAACTTATTTGATTATTAATGCTTATTATTAATTAATATAAAATATTGGAAATGACAATAACAATTAAAATAATACCTATTTATTTGTTTTTTTTTCTTCAAAATAACGATGATTAACCTGAAGAAAAGACCTCTGGCATTAAGCTCTTCTGTTTACTGTTATTGTTTTGCAGTAGTAAACAAGTATATAGTTCATCTGACGTTAAGAGGGTACTACAACCGAAAACTAATACATTCATCCCTAAAGCGATAAGTCCTGAGGTATGGAACGCCTCCTATGAGTGTTTCAGTGTCACTAATAACATTTTGTACCGAATTATGGTAGCACGAGCACTGACGCTGTCTGTCTTACAGAAACAGTCACTCTTGCGGTGTTCTCGCCATCTAATCGTTTATAGTTTCTGTCACTATAAAGTCATGGTTATGAAAACGATCCAAAAAATGCAATATTTGCTATCGATAAATGTTTATATCGATGCAAATAAACGCAGAAGATTATAAGGAAACAAATATCGACACAACACGCTTCTTGAACCTCTTCGAACATTTACATACATATGACATCATTCGCCGTTTGACATAATTCCCGTCACATTTTAGGTTTTTGTGCTTATTCATCGGTCATTTTTTTTTATGGTAGCTCGGCATATTGTACCTGATGTTAAGTACAGCACAGTCCAAAATCAGCAGCGACCATCGAGAGAACGACAATCCATCGCCAATCGCTACTGTCATGCCGGCCTGCATATTGCCTATCGTCTAAATGTATCGATTTTTTTTATATTATTTAACCCCTATTTATTAATAACCTTTCTTCTACAAATTATCAACAGATTTTATTGTCTGAAAGATAGGCAATGTATAAAAAAACTATGTATATTTTTTTGAATATGTAATTTTTCATCCTTTTTTCTCATGGTGATAAATATATATTGAAGTAGGTACTTCACCTGGCGGTGCCCTTGGCAGACTACGAGAGGGGCGGGTGGGATACATCAGTTGAGAATCAACGTCAAATACCCTTTTAAAAGATACCATGTCGACTCTCAATCCGCCATACTGCTAAAGACCAGGAACAGCCTTCACAATACCTCAGACATTTTTCATCACCTGGGTTCAAAATAATGTCTTCCTTCGATATATGGTGGGTAGACGTAAGACGAAACATCTGCTATGGGGAATAAGTTGAAAAAGTGCTTCTCTGAACACTATGAATAATAGTTTAAGAACCAACTAGGATTGCGCTTGTGTAGGTAAATTGTATGGTAATTTAGCAGTTATAAGCGTACTAAAGAGTAATTATTGAAATTGTTAACGTAGACCAAAATAATTTAGTAAATATAATAAAAAAAAACCGGGTGTGATATAAACGTCGAGAGTGAATTATTTATTGTGAAAGCTTGTGTGTTATTTTACACTATATTTTGTTATATATATTAAAATTAATTTAAATCAAATTGGTGTAATTTTTTTTTGCTTTCTTTTCTGCCGCACTCATATAATTTTTGATATTTTCTTCAAAATTTATCGTCTTGCTACCGTAGCGCCACCCTTATTTAACGCGTTTCTACGTCTAGTTTACGTTCACGGAGTAAGTTCGCCTTAGGTTACCTTAGGTTTACCATACGTACTCTTGCCATAAAGTAAGTTGTCGTTGTTCTTTTGTTAATTTTTCGACTCTCAGAATATCCGTTTTTTAAGCATAACTTTATATTATTCTTTTGATCTTTAAGTCTAGTTTTAAATGGATAATTTAAATGGATAAAAATAAAATTTTAAATGGATTGTATTTGGATGGAAGTTTTTGTATTTTCTCAACTACATATTATATTTATAAATAGAGTCGTTTTGAAGTGAGTATATAATTTATCTCATAGATGTTACAATAATGATAGGTTTGACAAAAAAGTATATGTACTTTGATGACTGAACCAAAAAAACTACAATGACATTTGTCAACAACAAGATAATCTATCCACATGATAATGTGAGTAATTATCTTCAATAAGGAATGTTAATTGTCATATGCTATAAGAAATATAAGAACGTATCTCATATTTTTATTTAAATTTTTGACTTGTTTTACAGCTAAATTTATAAAATGACGATTCACAGCCATCCCGTATCCATATTTTGTATAATTGCTACGGAATTTTGTGAACGTTTTTCATTTTGTGGATTAAGAAGTAAGTGTATTGTTATAATTTTTTGGATATATGTATTTGTCATCAAATATTACAGTTTATTTTAATTATCTTTAGCGATATTATCATTATATCTAAGGAATGTACTATGTCTTCACGAGAATGCCGCTACGGTGGTATATCATATATTTATTACGATGTGTTACACTATGCCACTTGTCGGTGCTATTTTGGCAGATAATTTTATTGGGCGATATAAGTAAGTATCATATTCTTCCTTATTCATGATTTTTACAAATAAATTCATATTATAAATAATAATTTATTTTTGTAAATATAAAGAACATAAGGTCCAGATCTTGTGAAAAGTCTAATTATTATTTAGATGTTTTTTAATGTTAATACATTTTGCTTAAGTTAACCGATGTTTTCTGTTTTATTGATATAATATTTTTGTTATGACAACATATTTATTTCAGAGTGATATTATATTTCTCCATAATTTATTTACTTGGAACCCTATTAACATGCATTTCTGCCATTCCGCTACTTATGCTACCGGCAACGTGAGATGTTTTTATTTTTTCACTGTTTCACTGTAGTTTGTGGTTGTGTAAATTGAAAGTTATTACTATATTAGTTTGAAGGTAGTATTGATCGACATGTTATCGTAATCATTGCGATGTTCTTATTGTCTTTACTAAGATGAATTACAGTATATAGTACATCTATTACTTACCATGGTGTATATATAGTACCTTGGTCTATCGATTACAGTAATTAATAATATAATCCCAGCGCCAAGCATAGCATTCAGGGACAAGGTCAATTAGCAGTGACCTTGCTAAGAAAACTATTCCATCTCTCAAATTGAACCAAGCGATACACGTAAACGAAACTGCGTTGAAATCGGTTGGTCGATTTCCGAAATTAGCGTAAACGAACTGGTGTCACGGGATTTTTATATATAAAGGTGTAACGGTATAAGTATTTCAACGAAACTGAATAAATTATAGGGAAATAAACAAAAACTGCCCAAAACCTACAGCATTGATTTCGCATTCTTCCTTTAATACGGACGAGTAGATAGATGTAAACACGCAGATCCGACATTCACGGAGGACTTCAATTGTAAATCGATACTTCATCGAGCTTCTAAGTAGAATGCTGTTTAATCTTTGCAAATCATTCGACTATCTTACGTTAAGCTTGGCTTCTGAGCTGCCAACTAATCAGAAAAACGTAACTATTCGCTTGAAGTTTTTTTAGTAGCGGTAACATATACCTTGGAATTACTTCGCAAGGCTTAAAGGACTTTTAACCAGTGGCCTAAATAAATAAAAAAAACTTTGCAATTAAGTGTGACTTTTTATAACTACTAAAAAGCGTTACCTCCCGACACCTATAGAAAACAGAAGGGTAAATTGCGAGCTTATAAACTTGTAGATGTCGAAAGATGTCAATAGAATCGTTTGTGTTTCTGCAAAATGAAGCGCTCTGTATTTACTCCATTTCGTATGTAATACACATTTGTTTGCAATTACCAAAAGGTGGAGCTATTGGGTTATAAAATTGGGTTAAAATTAGTACAATATTATGTTGATATGTTATTTATGTTTAGATGTTATACTTTAATATTGAGCCTCATTTGATTCATTTCTTTTGACAGAAGCACTTCAATGATTGGTTTGGGTTTGATTGCTACTGGCACTGGTGGTATAAAGCCATGCGTAGCAGCATTCGGAGGTGATCAGGTAGTTCATCTGACGATTAATAATACTTTTTATTTTTTAGATATATTCAAATTGATTCGGCTTGTTTTGCAAAATTAGCTAGATAAATGTTGAATTGTAAGCCAGATAAATAATTCTAAATTGAAAAACTCGATAAATATTATAAGTGCCCCTCTAGGGAGGGGGCAAGCCGGCCATTTGTCCAGAGCGCCAAAATGAAGGTGCACCGCTGCGGCCGTTTGGTTGTATAAAATTGATAGTTTACCAACAAAGACAAAATTTCGCATATCACTACCTTCGTTCGTTAAAAAAATATGTTGTTTATGTAATACACTATATATAGATACTAAATTCGAAAAAAATTAAAGGGCGCTTATTCGGTGCTATGGATATAAAGAGCTTATTTGATCAATGAAAATGAAAACTGGTAGCGGTCCTGAAATAAAAATAGTATTTATTACCTTCAAATAACAAAATATGTTTTTAAATTATTTAAGATAGATATTTAATAACATAACGCAAGGTGTGACTGTGGTCTTATTCCGAAATATGTTACCTATATTCTTATTTAAATAGCAGGTAACAGTTTTAGCAGGCCAGCATGCCAGCGGTGATTGGCACTGAATTTTGGTTCATTGTCGGTCGCCGCTGATTATGAATGTACTTATACTGTAATAACATTAGGGCAGTGCAATCACTATATCGCGCAACATAATTTTTTTTTACATCTTCTTTTATCAGTTTCGTCTGCCTGATGAGAAACAACGTCTGCAAAAGTTTTTTTCTACCTTTTATTGTATCGTTAATCTCGGCGGGTTCATGGGGATGATAATTACGCCAGCACTTCGTAGAAGCGTCATGTGTTTTGGTGATGACAGTTGTTATGCGCTTGGATTTGGATTTCCTGCTTTATTAGTGCTCATTTCTATTGGTTGGTTCAAGATTGTTATCATGTGTTTTATATCGCTTTTGTATTTTTTTATGGAATAAGAGGTAAACAAGCAAGCGCATCACCTGACGATAAGTGATCACCGCCGCCCATAGACACCCAGAACACTAGAGGAATCGCAGTTGTGTTGCCGGTCTTTATAGGAGGGACTGGCTCTCAAGTGCAACTGCCGGAACACACCAAATGGTACGTGGTGGCATATTTTCTACTTGATGGTAGTAGCTAGCCAGATGGGCATTAGAGAAATCCCTACCACCATGCTATGATTTCCTCACGATGTTTTCCTTCACTGAAAGCTCAAGCTCAAGCATAGGTGGTTGGATTCGAACTCAATCCCATGACGCGGCGTTCCTATACGGTACCACTGAGCTATCATCGCTTCTTTACCTACCTATTCGTTGAAAGTCATTTTAAATCACACAAGTCACAGGCGCGCAGATCTGTAGCTGTAAATCATTACATAGTTTTCAATCACATGACATTCGTGTCTAGAATTTTAGTAATTTCTGACACCTCACCCCTTGTCAGCAAACGTAAGCAATGCTTTTACTCCCCCTCCTATGCAATGGTCTCTATTTTTAAATTAATCATAAAATATCACGTTAAAGTGAGTAAATATTAACAATTATTTTAAGGAAATATTATACATTGTTTTTATTAATGTATTTTTTGTAGACAAAGTAAATAAATGAATATTGTTGACGTAATCATCAAATACACACCCCTATCCCTTATGTTATCAATAATTAACTAAGGAAAGACCCCTACTCTTTGGTCTTACATAATACTTGAATGGCCCCTATATACTGTAATTAATGCAGGTTCTATTTAACTTAATCTATGTTTAAAAAGTTAATAGTACTTATTTTAATGACGTTATCTACATATTTTTATAGACAAACTATTAGTAGTTAAAAAGCAATGTTATGTATACATTATCGTAAAGGTATGTATTTATTGAAAGTGTATTAAAAGGAAAACGTATTTGATATTAATGACAGGTATTTGCTTTTTGTTTATTAAATTAAGTTAGTAAACAAGGGTACAACCCACTACACGGTAAGCGGTTGCGGCAATTTAAGGTTTAACTACCCTTTCCTAAGGTAATCTTGAAATTAGAGGTAGGCAGCGGCTTGGCTCTGCCCCTGGCATTGCCGAAGTCATGAGCGGCGGTGACCACTTACCATCAGGCGGGCCGCTTGCTTGTATTTGCTTGTAATTGTCTACACGGTGGAAATAGGTTTTTGACCAGTCGGGTTGCCATACACCACTATATATGATGTGATAATCTTTACGAAGAGACATGTTATTTTCTTACCATTCAGCTGTCTCAGGTATACAGAATTAGTAATTGAACATTATGTTTAAGAATTTATGAGATGTTATACTCAGAGTTTTCAATAGCACTTGACCACACAGAACTTTTTAAGCATTCGGCTGCATGTTTATCTAATTGAGTAAGTACTTGCTAAATTTGCTGACTGTAGTTACCTGAGCCCGTTCGAGTGATGAATAAGAGATAAATCAAAATAATATAAATATTGAGAAAACTGAGTTTTGCAGGAGTACGCCAGGCAGATATGTTTGGTTGTTTTTTTTAGAGTTAGGGTTTAGCGTTATGGCCACAATCTCACCTGATTTTAAGTGACGATATGACCCAAGATGGACGGTACGCTTAACCTAGTGGAGGGACTGGCTCTCAAGTACAACTGCTGGAACACACCTATTTTATTTAGTATTTGGCGGCAGATTTTTCAACTTGATGGTGGTAACTAACTAGGCGGGCATTAGAAAAGATTTAGCACCATGGATAAATATATTATTATTATTTTTTTCATGTTTTGACTTATTATAAGGCTTAATTAAAACCGTCTCGATAAAACCAGAGATTTCATAAATGGTTAACATTGTAGTAATTATTTTCTTTTTCTCACTGCAGCCAGCGCCAAAATTATAAACCGCTGATAAACTTCCCCTTAGTGTATCCTGGTAACTACACTTTAACTGCCTTTTACAATCTTGTCTTAAAAAAAAAAGCTATTATAAAACTCATATGCTGTTGCTATAAACCAACAAACACATGTGAAGCAAAGGCCAGGTATCTTTTTGTATATTAATATTATATTGCGGAAAAGTTTGTTTGTACGCGCTAATCTTAGGAACTACCAGTCGGAGTTCAAAAAACCGTTTCTGTATTTGGTAGGTTAATAATTGAGAAAGGCTTTAGGCTATTTAACATCACGCTACCACCAATAGGAGCAATGCTGTATTGAAAAAAGTTATAAAAACGGGCAAAAAACATTAAATAATTTTTAGTTCCACGCGAAAGTTAGTCTCAGGTACTGCTGGGTAAAAATAATTAAAATTTAACAGTTTATGGTGATGTTCTATTGTATAATATAGTGCCTAATATCATCGCAGTGGTTAAATTAACTTTAATATTAGGTATATTATACGCATACGGTCGAACTAATGTATTAATAAAATTGAGAACGTGTTATGTTTTAGCCATCTTTATCGCCGGCAAGCCTTGGTACAGAATTAAACAACCTCGTGACAACGTGACTTTGAAATTTATATCATGCACTTGGGTGAGTATCTTATTTCATCACGTGTTATAAATAATATCAGGTGCAATAGCATTCACATAAGTAGAAATCTATATACTTATACCAGCTGTGCCCGTGATTTCGTTCGCGGGATACTAAATATTAATTTTTAAAAAATTGCTAGTTTTCTATAACTTTATTTAATACAGCGTTGCTCCTATTAGTGGTAGCGTGATATTAAATATCCTAAAGCCTTCCTCAATTAATACCCGATAAAATAGAAAAATGAATTCGTACTGGTAATTTCTAAGATTACCGTGTTCAAACATACAAACTTTTCTGATTTATAATATTATAATAATATAAATAGTTACTAGCCTTCACCCGCATGCTACGCTGGACACACAAAGATAGGTCGAAAATAAAATGACAAAGAAACAATCGCATCCAAAAACTAAGTAGCCTAGAACCATCTACCAAGTTTCCATCTCGATAAGTTTTGACGTGTTTGAGCATCAAAGAAACTGGATTTTTCTTATATTTCTTAACAATACAAACAGTCATTAGGTCCGATTGAATGGATTAGTAAAAATACTGTATTATTAAAAATACGTAGTTGCAATGTAGTTTCAATCTCGTCATAAATAAACAAAATTTACATATTTCTATCTCTACTACATAAATGCGATGGAATAGTCTCCCAACCAACATAAAAGCGGTTGTGAAGACATATTGGAACAGACCGAATCATAGTGAAAATTAGCAGTGAAGCCCTATTATTATGTGTTATTTTGTAGAAGTAAAAAATATTGTAATGTATAACTTTACAAAACAACATTCATAGAAAAAACCTATTTTACTACAGAGAATCAATCATATTCGATCACTATATTTATTGTATTCAATATATCACCAGCCCTCGCAATAACGATCACGTGTCATGTTGTACTAATAGGTACCTATACTATTCTCTCAATAGACGTAACGAGGATCGATATTTAGGCTTCCGCATCTTCATAGTCACTTCAGCGCGCTAGTCCTTTGAGATTAAAGTTTACTGAATTTACATTAAAATATAAATGGTGTTTGGTTAAATGGTTAAAATAAAAATGCATAGAAAAATTGTCTTATGGAGTAATTCTCAAGTCTCCATCTGGACTAACAAAATGATTAAGTATAAAGGTGGGTATAAGAGTAAAAGAAGACGAAAGAAGCTATTTTATTTTTATTTATTTAGTATAGCTAGTGACAAACAATCTATAAGAATATATTGGTATTTAAAAGCCGCCACAACATGTGCTCTGGTTCCATTTAATATTACAAAGGAATGTAGAATATAAACTAAAATAAGCTGATAATATTGTAAAGATCTATTACACAAGGAAATATAGCACAATTAAATATGTGAGAAATATGTATATAAAAAGTGTAAATACTGAGGTGACAGTTGATAGATGAGTGGAAGAAGAAAATATGTTTTGCTAACTCTACTACGGTAAGATAAGGGGTAGTAAGAAGATACCTAAAATGTTAATGTCGATGCTAATATTAAAAGCGTACAGGTATGATATATTGAATGCATTTTAAATAGCAAGATGTCGAATCGTTACCTGGTACCGACATCGTGTCGGATAATGTCGAAACCTGTGTAATGGTTAAGACGTATCAATCATCGGTTTGCGGTGCACGTCGCTTTCACAGGTTTCTTTTGCCAAACTAATGGAGAAGAATATCTGTTATGATTTATGATCGATGATGACCCATGCCACTCTTTATTATGTGTTATAGAAAGGGTACCAACTTTAATGATGTAAATATCCAATACATCGGGCGTACGCGACATGAAAGCCAAGATACTTAAGTAATGATAAAGTAATCTAATAGGCCATAAGTAGTCGGATTATTTTATATGCGTCATACTGTAGATTTTTTTATTGATTATTGAATAATACGTATTTACTTTAGTGTCACGTTAATTTATTTTTATGTTTCTATCGATCTGTTATAGTCTAGTAATTGAAGGTAAAATATCAATGACTATGTAACTGAAGATGGTAAGACTAAACATAGAGAACTGCTAAGAGAATTGAAAGCATAAAAACATGATTTTATCATAGTTGTGTAATTGGATCAAGCTTGGTTTATAAAATAAGTAATGATTGAAATACATCAAAGCACGAGTTCTATTTTGACGAGATTAACTGTAATTAAAATAATATATAAAACAATATATTCAGGCTTTAACAGATAAACATAGGCATTCAATTTTTTTTGTACCTATTTTAATACTTATATTTCTTCCAGTGAACTCTTATTGACTAGTAAAATTAACGTTGAATTGAGTTCTATTCGCGTGAATTCTATTTCAATCGCGATTTATTTGCATCTCATTAGCAACCTTACGTTCATCCCTCTACTACTTGCATTTTTCCCGGCGTCGCATATAATTAGTATGCAACGTAGTTAGTGCTGTCACTAGTAGCAATTCGAGACTTGCTCGCCAATGAATAATATTATTACTTCCTAATTGCATAAGCTACATTATACTGTTAGTAACGTGGATTGTTATTGTCACCGAGCTGTGTGCGCACTACTATTGTATCTAATACTCAACTAAGTAATTGTATAACTCTGTCTTGCAATATAACGGTTTTTTTTTAGAAAATTAAACATTTTTTTTTAATTTTGGTGTTACGACTTTATTTTTTTAAAAGCTTCTGTAAACACTTTGAAATAACCATGCAAATAAACGGGATTCCATAATGATATTTGTATAACTGTACAAAATTTAATGTTGATATACATGAAAAATAAAAAACCTAAATGACAGGTCTGAATATTTTCAAATTTCAGAAATTATTACAATGTTCCGTAATTCATATCACTATAAAATGAACTGTTCTCTGTTTCAGTACGCCTTAGGTAAACGTATTAAGCACGACATCAAAACCGACGGTCCCTTAAGTGAGCATTGGCTCGATTATTCCATTGAGAAGTACGGAGATAAACTTGTGAATGATATGAAAGTAGTTTTTTCCATACTATATCTGTATGTTCCTGTTCCAATATTTTGGTCACTGTTTGACCAGCAGGTATTCGTATAATATTTTACATAATTATATATATAATTAATTAAAATTGTGTGTAACATATGATTAGGTAAGCCATGAAGCGCATATATTATTTTACTATTCAACGATGTGTAAAACAATAAAAAAAACTCTGTGTTATTTTAAATATATATGACCACTTAAATAAAATGTACATATTTGTATTGAACTGACATAGAAATCGTACACTTTTTGGTACAGGCGTAGACAATTAAGTTGCGATGTAGAAAATGAATTACTTGTATATCTAGGGCTCACGTTGGACATTCCAAGCATCAAGATTACGTAGTGAAGTATTAGGCTATACTCTGATGCCAGACCAATTGCAAGTAATGAATCCTGCGATGGTACTCTTAATGATACCAATGTGCCCGGGCGGAGTTTGGCCAGTGTTACCAGACTTACCGCCCTTACAAAAGATGTTCGTTGGGGGCATGCTAGCCTCGTTGGCTTTTATATCAGCTGGTATTCTTCAGATAAGTATTGAGGTATGTATGATTTTGATCAAGTAAGAATTATATCATTAAAAGAAACGGTTATAACTAAATGTTATTTGTTGTCTATGCTCATAAAATATATAGTTATTCGGTACGTAGATGAAAAGTACGGCACAATTCAAACACAATGGCGTCTGCTACTGAGAAATCCCACAGGCAACTGTCGCCGCCATATCTCTTGAAAATATATTTTTACACTTGAAGAAGTCGATGTTGTATCTGCTGTCCACGAGTCAATTCCGCGTCCTCAGAGTTCGGTATACATAATAATTAGTACACTTTTTGTTCTTATAAAGATATGTAGGTACTACAATACAGGTGTGGCTTCAAATTCCAGTCGAAAAATCTAAATCGAGAACATACTACAAACAAAGAAAAGCATAAATAGATTCTGTTATTCTATAGATATAAAATGTACACTACTGGACAGACAAATAGGGGAGCACGGGAGACGTTGCCTTATATAATATAATACATAAGCATATATGCGAATTTAACCGCAATTTTAAAACCTATACAGCTATTTTGTTGTGGGTTTCATAAATTTGATTAAAGTTGCATAAAAATATGTAGTATGCTAAGTTTTTATTTTAATTTTGTTACATTATCCATGTTATTTGTTCATAGCGTTCAACTTTGCAATTACCTGGTCATCAGCAAACTGGATTGGTATTCTTGAATACGATGGCTTGCCCCGTCGATGTGACAGTACAAGGCGAAGGTATAGCTTCTGTTGAAGAGCACGGGACAGCGTTGATGTCACCGTTACCTCACCGTGTTCTGAAAATAACAGCCAGTTGTTTGACTAAATGCGCTGGGAGAAGGATGAAGAGCCACGTAGTTAGAGAAGAGTTAAATACAGTAGCTGGAATGGTCATTACTTTTTCAACTTGAAGATTCATTATTCAATATTATTTATAACGACGGTTAAATTACATTTTTTTACAACATATCAGGATGAGTAATTATTATTCATCCTGATATTCTGATATGTAATGTACACAATTGTTTGAACGATGAATTTAATTCAGAAATTTTTCATTAATTAAAATAATTCTACTATAATGAACCTCACATTGGATCCGATTACACCGTTCTCAGAAAACTATAAAACTGAGTAATTATTTTTCTTTTTCACAAAATGAAATTTATTTTATAGTGGATTCAATAGAAAGTAGTTCGTAAATAATAAACACATCTACACTAACCTTCCCTATTCTGTCCTCCAAGCTTCAACACAATATACAATACTTTATTGATACGATTTATCATCAATATATTTATACGTACAAGGTTGTCACTTAAAATTTGCAAGTAATGGATGCAACACATCTCCCTGCCATAAGGGCAAGTATCTATCTAAAGGGTTGATCTTCTTACCTTGTTATTTTGAAATACTTATATACTGGCCAAGGTACTCTAGATCTGCCTTATGCCACTTAAGGTCTTCCACTAAGACTATTGTTGCACCAATTATAAGGGAAGTAACTAAAGATAAGCCCCATTTTCCAGAGCAAACAGACCATGCCGTTATATCTCTTATTATCAAATCAATAATCTTTATTCAATATTTAGTTAAACTACCATCGGTTCGGAAAGTAAAGCAGTCAACGAGTAGAACCGGCAACAAACTTGATCTGCATGTTTATATCTTTTTATGGGTACATTTTTTGCATCATAGTTTCATGTTTGCATTTACAATAGTTATTAGTGGATGTATAGAGACGGCTGTTAATTACAGGAATGACCATTGTTCACACATTGATCCACACTATAACAGTATTTTAGCATAAAAAAAATCATCATGTATCAAACCGAAAGGTGCGAGGCATGCTAGAATACTAAGGTTGACTAATGCTTGACGTACAATAAAGCATGTCATGATCGAGTCGGTGAACCATATCAGTGCAGTGTCAGCGAAGTGGAGACACGTAAAACGTCTATAATTATTCAATTTATGAATGTTTCGTTTTTACAGTATATGCCGATTGTCATTGGACAAAATTCAGATGAAAAATTATCCATTTATTTCATGGATCCGAATCCTTTTAGCAAGTCTCTGACCGGAAAACCGAAACTTAAGTTAGTGCCTTACGTTACATGAAAAAACCTTCATAACATAGTTACTTTTATTATTAGATAAACGATTTCAAAGGTAGGTATTCTTATTATTTCGGAGGAGTGAACACTTTTCAATATTTATTTAAGCTTTCTTTCTTATTTACATATCATCGCAAAAGCTTTTGTTCGTTTTCGACTATTCTCATCTGTATTCATTTCTGTAAGATTTTTTGTAATGTTGTGGGGGTGTATTATGTTATAATTAATAAGTCAATTAATATTCCATACACATATTTAATTTTAAACCACTACTTCTTTAAAATTAAAGTAACATAAATACTCATATATACTATATGCTTCAGATGATATGTAAAAAAATGTATTCGTATTAGGTATTTGGTCATGAAGCGATGATAATATATACGGACTCCGCGTCAAAGGACGCAAGTTCGAATCCACCTACAATGAGCTTGAGCTTTCGGTGAAGGAAAACATCATAAGGAAACCATCGCATGGTGGTAGGTCTTTTCCTCCACCCTCAAGTTGAAAATCAGCCACCTAATACCGATAGGTGTTTTCCGGCAGTTGCACTTGAGAGCCAGACCCTCCACAACTTTAGCGTGTCTACCAACTGGGACAGTATCGTCACTTAATATCAGATGAGATTATGGTCATAACGCTAAAACCGTAACTATTAAGTACATTTTAAGGAAACACAAACAAGCACACAATCTTATAAGAAGACATATTATTTTGCGATTCTATATGTTTAGGATATAATGTGCCGAGTAGTTTTTTGAGATAACAATAATAATCCAATCAAAAATAATGTCAGGATGAGATACGAATTTCTTAGCAAACCACGGATTCACCGTAAGAGTGCCGGGTACATCGTGAAACCTAATCATTGTGGCAGAGAGAGGATAACACGAGAGTGTCTGACTTGCGACTCAGATGTAGGTTTCAGGGGCCCCTTTGTCGACGAGTGTAAACACACCTTCACCGTTCGTACCTCACTCCACCAGGTATAAACCATTTCCGATAATGGTTTACAACATAAATACCAAAACAGTGTCAATAATAAAGAAATATAAATCTTACGTCCCTTCGGTAATGTTCCAGCTACGTACGATGAATACGCCTCAAGCGCCAAGCTTAGACTTAGCCCCAAAGCCATTTTTTTTTCGAAGGGACCTACGCTATTAGTCTGAGGGGCTTTTACAGCTTCACCGAACTAGAGGGGCGAGCGCGGAGTGCGCTCGAGCCCGCGGGGCAACTTGCACAAGGGTGTCACTAGTGACCGAACGTCGGCTTGGGCTGTTGCCGAATCGCGTAGGACAAAATCGAACGCGGTACTAGCTACTAATAAAAGAGAAGAGTAATTGTAAAGGCGCACGTAAAAATAGTAAGATAGAAACTAACTGATCCCCTTCAGGATCTGAGAAACTCACTTTGGCTTGTACTGTGCCATGGCAGGCGAGGCAAGATTGTACTGTGCGTCCTCCCTACCAAATAGATGACGAAAGTACCTAGCAAAAGAACCTCAAGAACAAAAGAACAAAAGAAGGCATATGAACACGACATATTATTTATAATAAAACAAACAAACAAAAGGCCGACCCACATTCAGGGCCACGGGCGATCCCTTACAGAACCGTGTACGTACTGTGTGAGTGTGCACAAATGTGATATGCAGTGTAGTGATGTGGGTTCAGTAAGTGTGAAGTGTCACTGTATCGCGCGAGCGAGTTATCTCGAGGGCTCTATTCCGAAGGATCGACCTAGGCTCGTGCGTCAGCAGAGGGGGGCCGCGGCGGGTGTGCGGGAGCGAAGTTAATCGCTCGCCCTCGGCGGCGAAGACGACGGTTTCGCGGACTAGCACGCACGTACGTGCGTTTAGGAGAGTTTATAGGGAAATCTTTATTGTGACTCGTGATTTCATCGGGTGGGTCGAGGAAGATGTTATGTGGCCGACGCCGACAAAATTTTGTCTTAACTAATTGCTCATTAGAGGTGGGAACGTAGGAGACGGATGCCTTAATGAGTGAATTTGAGTGTGCTTCAGCTTTTTCAAAGTGTGTTTTTGAAAGTGTCTGCATATACCCTTCTATGGATGGAAGTTCTAGATCTTTGTGTAGGTCTATGTCTCTCATAATGTCGAACGCACAAACCGATCTAACGAATATATTTATTTTGAATATTTTGAAGTTTGTTCAAGAGATATTTTGAACTGTGAGCGAAGGTGGTACAGCTATACGTAATAATAGGTCTTACGCAAGTTTTATAAAGGGTCATATTACTACGGAGGGACATTTTTGGTCCAGTATAAATGGGACGTAACTGAGCCATGACCATGAGAGCTCTTTTTCTGACGTTTTTAATATGAGGAATGAAATTGAGTTTTCTATCTAAAGTGACTCCGAGATACCTGGTTTTGGAGGCCCACTGAATGTTTTTTCCATATAAGGAGAGTTTCTTACTGAGCGCTTTCTTAGGGTCGTTCAGTTGGAATAGAATGGCTGCAGTCTTATCCGGATTGAGTGCAATACGCCATTTGACGCACCGTTCTCCGAACGTATCCATCGACCTTTGGGTACGACGGATGTCATCTAATTTTTTCCTATCGGACGTGAACGTAACGGTATCATCAGCGTAGAGTCCGTAGTGGACTTTATCCTCCAACTTTGGGTGGTCGCTCATGTACAGATTAAAAAGACAGTTTGCCAGAATAGAGCCTTGGGGAACTCCTGCTCGAATGGGATGCGGTGAAGAGAGGGCTCCTTCCACTCTATAGCAACAGCAGCGGTCTGTGAGGTAATTTTGTAAAATAAGAATTAACCTGTCCGGTAGTCCAGACTTGTGTAATTTGTAAATAAGCCCAGTCATACCTTATCAAAGGCTTTAGCGACATCGAAGAAGTCTGCAACAGTGCGGTAGAGAGAATTGGGAAACTTTGACTTAACAAAGTTGGCTTTGATGTGCTCCGTGAGGTAAAGCACTTGATCTGTGCACGAGTGTTTGGCTCGAAAGCCAAACTGTGCTTCCGGAATAATCTTTTCATCCTCAACTTCTTTGAGGAGTCGACTCAGAAGGAGTTTCTCGAATACTTTGCCTAGAGTGTTCAGGAGGCTAATGGGTCTATAACTCTCTGGCAATTTGATTTTTTGCCAGGCTTATGGATACCTATAACTTTTGCTCTTTTCCAAACAGCTGGAAAGAAGCAGTGAAGTATGGCCGCATTAAAGATGCAAACCAGAAGAGCTATGAGCTGGTCAGGAAGAAGTTTCAGTACTTCGTTCCTGATTCCATCTGGACCGGGAGATTTTCTAGGCTTAAGGCCTTTAATGGCTAACCGAACCTCATCAGACGTGACAGGGTCTAATGAGGTCTCAGGTGAAGAAGAGAGAAGTGACTCTACTGTGGATTCCACTTCCACCAAATGACTTTGTGATACGTCCGGATTGGGTGAGCATTTATCTTCGAGTGTAGCGACTAAGCATTCCGCTTTGTCTACACTCTCAAAAGCAGGAGTTACCCCAGGCCCTCTCTGTAACGGGGGCATAGAGACTATCTTATCAGATTTCAGCTTTCTGGCTAAATTCCAGAAGGCCAGATGGGACGGTTGAATACCCTCGAGAAAGTCTTCCCATCTTTTATTTCGAATCTCCGTGATACGATTCCTAACCTCCTTCTGGAGGGTTCGTAAGCTAATATGATTATCCTCGTATGGATATAAGATGTGCGCGCGCGTCATCGCGTTCTTCTCCGTGATCAATACCCGGACGTCGGCAGGGAGTACGAAGCGGCGATCGTTCGCCGCTTTCACCTCTTCGGATGACACCCTGACCGCAATCTGCAGGTGATCGACCAAGGAATCGATCGCAAGGTCAGCGTCACTAACGGATTTTACCTCATCCGGGATCCTACTGAGTCTAAGTGAAGATGGGTTATCAAGGAGGTATCTCCTGAAATGCGATCATTTCTTACTGTACTGTAGTTTGCGATCACTGGATCGCGGAAACTTTTGGTGAGATGTGTTTCCTGTAGCAGAATCACATCTATCTAATGCTTCTGAAGGAAGTCAGATAGCAGGTCGCGACAGGCTTTATCTTTAAGTCCGTGTACGTTAAAAAAGCATAAAGTCAAACCGCGGGGTTTGATTCTATCCATCTATTTACAGAAACCTATTTAGTTTCAAACAAACCTAAAACCTAAAAGATTTGAGTTATTTTTGGGAGTAAATACATTGCAGAGTAGCTGCAATGTGAGGAAAAGTGGCAATGATACCCATCTGTTTAAGAGGGTCCGACGTGCGTTTAATTGCATCGTTAAGCGCGATAATGTCCTTAATGGCGTGCCTACTGAGGATTTGAGCCAGAAGCGAAGCTTTCCCCTTGGAAGAGGTCAGCAGGAAGTTGCTGCTCCTGAGTAGGAGCAGAAGCCTTTTGTGGCTTTGATTTCTTTTCCCATGCTGTCTCAGGGACACGCACAGGTTTGGAGGGGGCAGGCGCATAAGCACCAGCCGGAGTCTTGAGGCTTGGATAGGCCTCTGTGGACAATAGAGGCGGAGGCACAGGCCAAGAGGCTGCTACGCGTGCTTTGGGCGCAGGCCTTTGCTGACGCGGACGCCTAGTGCGAGGAGCGCACTCACACCCGTGATAATTTGCGGAGTGGCCGGCCTTCTTACATGGGACACAGCGAAGGAATATGTGACTTGCGGGGGGGGTTCTACTATGACCCCTGACAATCCGCACACCGACTTGAAGGAAAAGATATTTTTTCCTTCCTTCGTTCGGTCTAGAAGCACCGTGGCCATTTAATACGGTCTCTTGTTGCTGATGCGGATCTAGCGGATGATGACGGCTTCGGGTTTGGGGTAGAGGGCCTAAACGGAATCGTGACAGGAGCAGAAGACTCGACTGCCACGGTCGATTTCGTGGGCTCTACCATGGCGCGCATCGAACTGTCCGATGCGTTTATATTGCGTGCTGGTTTTCTTATCTGGGGTTGCACCGGGTGCAACTCCCTGTAAGCCCTATAGAACTCCGGGTGACCTTTTAAGAATCGGGACATATGCTCGTATTCGAGCTCCCTATCTTTGGCTGCTAAAGCCATTTCGATGACGGGTTGGGGAGTGGATAAATAATAATTACATGCAGAGAAATTATATATAATATATATATGGTAAATATTAATGTGGATCCCCCGAAGCCACTCTTGCATCGCGCTTTATACTAATCGGCGTTATAAACTACCCTCCTATAACTGTATTCTACCATAAAACACAAGGCTATCGCTTTAAATAGAGTTTTGGTGGCGGGAAGTCAGAAACACCTAACTATATATTAACACACACATTTGAATCAAGATATTTAGGATAGTTTAAAAATATCTACAGCTGCTAACATAACATAACTCGATAATAATGGGCAGACAATAAGATCGATTATTAGATATTTTACGAAGAAATAAATTTCACAAAGCTAAATATGAAGATTAGCAAGTGGTAAAGATATAGAAAATAATAATTTCTAGCGATGAAATTGTAATTATTTATAAAAATTTATAACGATCCGAAGTGGGTTTGTTATTTCATTATGCAGAACAATGCTTTTCATCCTAATACTTCACGATATTCAAGAAAGTTTTTGAGTCTCGGGCGGTCACGGTCACAACAAACAAGGTAATAGTAAAATTTTACGAATATAGGGTTAATAATTAAATCATTTTGTTACAGCTTTATTAAAAGTTTTGAGGTGGCTATAATATTTTTTACCTGTAATATCGTCGCGGATATAGAAACGTCAAAAGATACTGCAGTAGGAAGAAACTGTTTACTCTAAGGATGATAATATAATTTACAAGACATTGATCACAATTAAATTCGAATATTATATATTATTAGAATATGATAGAACAAACTGTTGTTTTATTTTTGGGCTATAATCCTCTATATCCAAAGTGTTATCACAGTCTGATATCTGATCTGTTTTAATAATCTTTAGAGGACAAACATACAAAGAAACATTATCTTAGATAAGCCATAGGATAATAGCCATAAAGGATTGATAGGACATTAATCATTGGTTGATATTACTCAAAATAAATTTAAAAATTTCTGATGGAAGAAGCAAGAGTTAGGTTATACTATAGCAACCAATATGTCGAATCATTCACACGTAAGCCCCGATGTAGTTCAATATTAGATTTAATGCATTTAACCTTTCCTTTACAACTTGATTATAAGGCGTTCGTGAGTTCTTTCTTTTTTATTCCAGAGTAGTTTATGTGGGCGATACGGGTCCTAATAAAAATATATCCATTGCTGTGGAGACCGAAAAACGTCTAAGCGACATATATTATGTATCGGACGCTCCAATCGACCACATAGGTGAATCGGCGTACATGTGCCTGCAGCCCGGAAAGTGAATGCATTTTTAATAAAGTTCTAAATTACTTTTCTACCTTTCAATAGTTTATTGAATGTATGAAGTTTTAATAGAATTTAAAACTTTCGAAATCTATTTTGTAATGATTCCCTTTATTATATATTATTTATATACATGACAAATTATATTCAGCTGTTTAAACAAATTTGTAAATATTTTTTTACTATATACAAACGGTTATGGACAACTATTACGTAAACGGAAATTAAGTAATTTTTGCGTCCACCTCCCCTTTGTTAGCATAAGTAAGCAATGTTCTTACCCCCTCTCTAATACTTACGTAAGCAATGGTTTATATATTTTAAAATTTACTTTAAAATACCACATGAAAGTGAGTAAAAATGTTAATAATTTTTTTAGGGAACCTCTTAACAGAATCTAAGAACGTCTTAACAGAACAGAAACTCTTAAAAAAATTTTGGACCATTGAGTATAGACAAGTAGGCTTGTCTTATTAAAATTTGAAAACGAAGTTAATGATTAATATTTTTGACGTAATCATCATCTAGGCCCCATTCCTCATGCCATTAATATAAACTAAGAAAAGACTCCCCACCGTTTTCCCTTAAGTGTTTACGTAAAACTTGAATGGCCGCCATGTATCAAGAAATCATCCTAGGAGCCACACCATGACCCACAAAACTGAATAATTTTCGCATTTTTTTATTTCCACTTTATTTTTCACTAGATGTTACGTGCGGCTTCGCTCGCGTTAATATTGATTTTGTCCGACAAATTGCATAAAGAAATAAAAAGTTTTTATACAAAGTTTATCCCTCTCTTTACCCCCCTTTCAATAAGTTTTTCTAGTAAAACTGTAGCCTATCACTGTCTTCAGGTTCCCATCTATCTCTTTACCAAAATTCATCATAATCCATTCAGCGGTTTCGGCATGAAGGTATAACAAACAAACAAACTCACTTTCGCATTTATAATATTAATATGAAGTATGATAACGTAGTCAATGTGGAATTTTTGAAAATAATCGATATGTAATAGACCCCTTATACTTAATCTTTAGACCCACGCTAAACATTTTTGCGAAAAGTTTTCTGTCTTATTTCGTAATATGAAAACATTTCATAATCTATTTTATTTAACCGAATAAACTTTCAAAGAGCTCCGAAAGCTTCAAAAAGCTATTTAAGATAACCATATTTACTTTACATTAAAATCTACGAATAGTAAATGTAAGATGTTTTTTCTTTTACACCGATATAAAAAGGGATTCACTGTTCCATTACCTAATCGACTCCTACGCGAAATTTATTCAACACATCAATTCTTTTGATAAACAAATAACCAAACAAATGTAGTTTTAAATTCGAAATAGTTATTGAAATTAGATAATGCTAGCTTTAAATTTTACAAAACGTTGTTTTAAAATTTCAGTATGGAAAATTACGTTTTAATTAATAGATGGTACGAATATTAAATATTATATATTCTGACGAGTATTAAGTATATACTGTAATGTAATTTATTATTGTTACAGTACTGCATTAATATTTATAACTGTAGTTGTTGATAGAAGTCGCAATAATAATAACTGTGTATACTATATAACCAATTAGAATGAACCTAGATATTAAATATAACCAGTTTATAGAGAATCCTTGTTAGTAAAGTTCTGCTTAGTAAATGATTTTGTATTTTTTCATAGATTTAAATGGCGAGCACAAAGCGCGGAAGGTGAACTATCGGGGTCTGGCGAAGGGTACCTACGTCCAGGCGGAGTGTATGTATTGTGCTTACGTGAGAGATTAGGTCGCTTGGACGCTGCGGTGTTGCATGCTCCAAACCCTCCCAATGAACTGCATTTACTCTGGATTGTACCGCAATATTTACTCGTGTCTATCGCTGAGATTATGTTTGCTGTGTCCGGACTTGAATTCTCTTTTACACAGGTACTAAATCTCTTTTGTTTATTTCTTTAGTTAATTATATTATATGTATTTATTTGTTATAAATGACTTTATAGCATATTTAACGTAATGAAATTTGCTATAAACAACAATTTGGTGGCACCAGTTGTCATTATTATAATTTGTTTTGAAACGGGTTACCATTGTTTTTATTCTTTAGGACTTTCTAACATGTTATCAAACACAACTTGTCCCATTTGTTAGCACGTTATCCACCCGAGAAACGTTTATACGATTTACGTAAATTTTGAAATTGCATATTGTTATGGTATATGTATGGTATGGTGGGTATATCGCGATAGTTGTTGATATAGAGAAAAAGTTTAGGCACTTTCTTGAACGCATTGTCTAAACCAAGGCTGTTTAACTTTTTTATCGACAGGGACAAACGAATGATTAAAGCATTTTTGGATAGCCTATGGTCGTTATTATTTTAGCTACTTTTAAGACTTGTGCAATAAAAAAGCAAACAAAACAATATTGTAATTAGAATTATTATTCAAAATCAGTCATTACTTTTGATGAAACTCATTATAAAGGGATTTACAGAAATTTGTATATCTTATTTTTTACATTCAAAGTCCTGAATTCAAAGGCCTCTCTAATGACTGTAATAAGCATCTAATTTTAGATTTGTACAAACCAAATAATGTGGGCGATCTCAAGCTTCTATTTGAAATGTCTGAGCGTGGTAATACGACATTATTTTTTGTTTTTAAATTAATGAGGTTGATTGCGCAACCCATTTAAAGTCGTCATCGGGCTAAGTGCCTTAGTATACGCCACCTAAAGTTCGGTGTAGCTGTAAAAGCCCTTAAGGCGAACAGCGTATGTCCAATCAAAAAATAAGGTGGCCTGCGGGCATAGGATTGAGAAGACTTGATCTACACTGTAGGAGATTGAGGTAAAAAGTGTATAAAATTATGTGAACAGTGGCAGTGGCAAGCTACAGTTAAGAGTAACATGATTATAATAAAACAAAAAATTATTATATCTTTGTTAGTTTGTATTAGTTGTTGATCGTCAATATTACACAAATGAAATGGCATGATTTTTTTTCCATCACAGTTAAATATTGAATTTAATATGTGCATGCTTTAGAAGGAATTATTTTATTTTCTATTAATCGTATTTAGGCACCGAAGAGTATGAAAACAATAACAATTGCAGCGTGGTATGTTTCTGTCGCCTTTGGGAATCTAATAGTGATACTCGTTACTCAAGCCAAAATATTCGAATCTAGGGTAAAGTTATAATTTTATTCCTTTGTTAGTAGTCTGTCAACTTAAATGATGTGATAAACGGAATGTAATGTGTGAAAAATAAATTGAAGTGATGATGGCTCAATTATTAGTGTGTAGTTAAGAGAGGTGAGTTCGAATTCACCTACAATGAGCCTGAAATTTCCGTGACAGAAAATATCGTAATGAAACAATTAGATGGTGGTAGGGCTTTTCTAATGACGTCCTGGCCAGTTGCCACCTGCAAGATGAAAATCTACCGCCAAATACCTATGGTAGTTGCACTGGAGATCACTGCACTGAAGTTAGCGTGTACACCATCTTGGGCCACATCGTAAGTTAACATTAGGTGCGATTGCAGACACAACGCTAAAATTTATAAAGTAAAAAAAATGATTGTATATTTATGCCAAATATATATTTCTATAATATCTGTAAAGGAAATAATGGTGAGACATTTTATATACATCTCGGAAGATGGACTCTCATTTGTTTTCTTTTAATTCTAAATGAATTTATTTAGTTAAAAATATGTATATTTATTTAGTCAATTAAGCTTTAACACAGACTCAAGGGTATCTAATAATTTATATATTACAAATTATTATGTATAAGTTATATTTCAACATTACCAAATAACTGTTATAATAGTTTGATGTTGAATTAGTTATACGTAATATATAAACGTAGTATATAAACGTAACGTTTTATTTTTTTATTAGTAAATATTTGTAGTAGACATTGATTACGACGCTAACTATAGCTAGCTGTAGCGACGTCCAAACGCTGTAGATAGTGATTACCTATAATTGATTAAATTGTTATTATAGGCGAACGAATTCTTTGTCTACGCGCTGGTTCTAGCGGGAGCTATGTTCGTTTTCTTAAGGATGTCTCAGGGTTATCGTTCGAGAAACGTTGAAGATGACGCATCATCCTCAGAAAGTCGAAGACTGTTGCACCATCGATCTAAAGTTAGTTTGGGTAGAATTTTAATATCAACGATTGTTCCTTCAGCGTCGTTAATAAATATTTATGTTTTGTGTGTATTATTAGTAAGATACAGACAGACAGAAGAGTTCGATAACATTTAAAAAATGTAGCCTAAAGTGTACAATATTCTTTTGAAAATTATAACTAGATATCAGTTTGTATGTACAATAAAATTAGTTACCTGGTTAAAATTTATAACATTTTCTAACTAGTCTATAAGTGTGCTAAAAGTACTTTAATAGCTTTAACCATAAACATGAGAAAAAGTATATAGGTATAGAATATAAAACGCGAAATGGTCGCCAACAATTTACTACTGCTTTGCAAATACTAAATTGTATCGATTTTGAAAGGATGTTTATCGCCTCTCGCAGCATCTCGTGTGAATTAATATTATTCTTAAAATGTATTTTCGGATGTTCGGTGTGAAACATCTTTCCAGAAATAATTAGGCAGATGAAGTTTCGTTTGGTACGTATCAAAGCATATTTTCATTTTAGTTTCCTTGTTTTTTGATACTGATAAAAACACTACAGCAATGTTGCTATATTACAATAAAACTTCTATCAATTTTAGAAGATTACATTTTTTAATTCACTAGCACTGAAAAAAAAATAAAGGTAACATTTGTTCTGTAATAGTAGATATGTTTATTTCACAACAATTCGCAAACATCTGAAGAAAATACGATGTAGTATTAATGGAATTACTGAGACGGAATCCTGAATAATCTGGGGTTCCAGCCAAAAATCTAATATTAAAGATGGCGGCTAAAATTTCAATTGCTTACGACAGCGGACTATTAGGGATAAACTTGGTACGTTAAAAAATTATACGCAGAATCAAGCAAAAAAAAAATTATAGTAATATAATTTAGATAGTGGTTCTAAATCTGGGTAAAAGTGACACACTTCGTTTCATAGATAAAATTTTCAGTTTTAGGTAACAGATAATAGATATCTGACTATACTGCTCAAGTAAAATATTCATTAAGTGGAAATGAGCAGTGGATTTTATTTTTATTATTCTGGTGGCCTTACACACGGTTGCACATTATTACACTATGTTATCTGGTTGTCAAGTTTATGCAACTGAATGCAGGCCGCGTAGTCATTGTTCTGAAATCTCCATCTGCCTGTTTCTCAAATCTGATATATTTGCATTTAACTATCATACTAAGGATAGGAACATCTTTATGGAGAGATTATCTATGAACATGAATAAAAAGATTGGTTCACTGACTCATCAACGCACAACTGAAATTTCTGAAGCTAGAAATATAAAGTTTGAACTGTAGTTCCCTTTTATGACATGGAGACTGACATAGAAGCGACTTTTCAAAATTTGTCCCTAGGGGCATAAACAAAGTTGCCAAAGTTTATATGGAGGAGACAAAAATTTTAATCTATTGACTTGAAATTTAGCATAGGGACTTCTTAATAAACTTTTATCTCATACGTGTGTAAACATTTTTATGATTTTATTATTTATACTTTTACTGAGATACTTACAAAAAAACCAGACCTATTGACTTGTTTGTCGTGGATATTCATTGAATGGACAAAACACTAAGAAGGCATATTACGATTGTTGGTAATGACGCGAAGGAAGTTGCTGAGTCCATACAGCATAAAGCAAAGTCAACATTTAATTGCAGGTAATATCTGTTCATACATTATCGACGAAGACGACGCGCACGTTCAATGGAGTTTCTTCTAGTGCGTTATCCTGTCTGGACATGATGGAACGCGCCCGGCCAGCCGCCTGCTCCATTCATTCATACAATATGGCGACCTCGAGCTCTAGTGAAACAGACGTTTTTGCACTTGTCAGAAAATAAATATAAATATGTATACTACATTACAATGTTACTACTGATCTTGTCATATAATAAACTTAAAAGATGTCTGTTATAATTCTTTTAAAGTTATTTTAATAATTTATAATTATACATATTAACAATGCTTTCAATTTGTTAAGCAAATACTTTCAACGTGCGCGTCATGATTATTACTAGGTACCTGAAACCATGAATTTATTAATTACTGTTCGTAAATATATATCACAACAAGTAACTTACATTATTTAACTTGTGTTTATTTGAATAGGCTACAAAAGGATTTTATATTATAATTTTAAACAATATCTTGTAGCACTGTTTCCCTTCTATTTGAATTAAATATAAGTTATAAAATAACGAATTGCCTTTTAATTAAATTTTTCATTTTTACGTATAATTGCATCAAAATATACTTTTGCATATTAAATAAGATGTAATTATGTATAGGATCTATATGTGTAGTTTTACATATAGTAACATGATAACGTCTGGTACACGAAAGGCGACGTGCAATCACATTTTCACGTGGTATAAAATCGATAGGAATGTAACATGGAATTCCTGGAAATAGGCATCAAAGAGCGCTCTAGTACCTGACATGTGAAAAAATGTGAAGAGTAATTAACCTGTGTGAGGTTTGATGACGGAATACGAGTATTTTTACTGTATAGCAGTTACATTTCCTAACTGTGCTCTGGACCAAACGATGCATTTATTAATTGGCACACGAAGCATTCATACCCAGTAACCCAACGCTCCATAGCGTAAAATTTATTAGTACTGGTCTCAGTTGATTACGATTTTATTAGAGATTCATTCTAGATAGTTATGGCTCTAGGAATAAATCATATCATCGAATATCGTCGAATTTGTTTCTATAAATACTACATTAAACAAAAATCAATTCGCGTCTCGGTTTAAATGAATTATAATTATCAGTTTATATATTTATTTATTCCATAGTAACATACTTTTATGTGGGTTTCTAACGGCAGTTTCAGAAATAAGTGCGTTATTTTTTATTAACTATTGAACTTATTAATCACCTTACTTTTAATTTTTTTTATTCGCTTAATGACCTAAGTCATTAACATGTTTAAACTTTGAAAATGAGCCTTTAGATAGGGATGAGTTGCACGTGTTAAAAAATCCTAATTACTAAAATATATAATTGGGTCGGTAATTTTGTATATAATAATAATATAATGCTAGGTAATTGGTCTATATATTTGTATATACAAGTCGTCACCCGATCGCTACGTTACGCATACTAAACTAAATCGAAAAAATATAGTCTTAGTCTCATACTAACACTTTTAATAGTTTTGACGAGATTGACTGTAAAAGGAAATGTTGATAAGCGACTCCACTCAATGACTCGTCACGATATCGTCCAAACTACCAAAACTATAGATTCAAGTTTGGCATGGATATATTTTAAACGCCGTAGAGACTCATTAAGATCGAACTTTGAGATCAGGTGTGGGTAATGAAAATAAAAAACAAACAAAAGCAGTATCAGTTAGTTTGTAAAAATATTATTTTGAGTAGCAACATATGTTGACTTGGTAATATTTATAGATATAAATCGCTCAATTACAAAAATATACTTCTAACCACGACCCTATAGATTTTTGTATCAATTAAAATATGATCGCGGAATGAAAATGGATTTATTATTTTTCGGTTATTATAATAAAATTTCCTTACAAGAACTTTAATCCTTCCTTATATTAAATTGTATGACGACAATGTGTTTTCAGTAAACTTGTTTGCGATATTTATGAACATTACAAATGTTCATTCGAAAAACAGCAACCAAGACTTATTTAATGAGAATGGGCTCTCGAATCAAGAATATCCGAAGGCGGGCGACATCCCTGTTCTAAATCGAAAGGTTTGTTGAGATTGTGGGGTTTTGGTTTGTGAATAATAAGAACTTTACTAGT
This sequence comes from Actias luna, assembly GCA_039707435.1. Lineage (NCBI taxonomy): Eukaryota > Metazoa > Arthropoda > Insecta > Lepidoptera > Saturniidae > Actias > Actias luna. Next base: position 15,370,569 of record JAZHAC010000001.1, on the reverse strand, counting down.
TGTATATAACACAGGATTAGTCGAACCCAATTGCTGAGGTATTTAAAACAAGAATAAATAATTACCCTCATATGATATAACATTGACATAAGATCGTAGTAAGCCATCAAAACCAATTAAGCAAAACCAGTTTTCTTTGCATGACATTACGTTAATAAACATTAACTTAGTAATACTATTAATTCAACAGGTCGTGTGTTTGATCATCGCACAGCATCTACTGACTTCTGTGTCACGAGTATAATGCGATGTCTGCAGCTATGATGGCTCAATGAGCCGACGCTTTCGGTAAGGGAAAACATCGTGATGATATCAAAACATAGTGGTAGAGCTTTTTCTAATTCCTACCTGGATGGTTACCACCCCCAAGTTGAAAATCTGTTGCCAAATACCTATAGGTGCGTTTCGGCAGTTGCACTTGAGAACCAATTTCTCCACTAGGCTTAACACGTCCACCACCTTGTGCCACATCGTCACTTACCGTCATTTGAGATTGTGGTCTTATGACCACACTTACCAAACCAATAAAGTATTAAAAATTGTTAAATTGTTAGTTTTGTGTCTGGGTGTTAATATATAGATATAATATACTACTATATGTAAAATGTATACTACTTAATTAACATCATAATATAAGCATTGGATGCATGAAGGATGGATTAAAGCATGCTCATGTATGAAATTGCGTCTCCATATTAATGTTATGATAAAACATTAATCTCATTTTATTTTGTGTGTGTTACATACCTTATAAATAAATTTAAGTTTTATGAAATTAAATTAGTATACTTACATGGATAGCTCAAAAGTTATGTTTCAGATCTTGACTCCATGATCACTATTGCAAATAAATATTCTTATTTCTGTTTTTAAATTAAGTTCAATGGAGTATAGAGCATAATATAAAAATGCAAAAAAGCTATCGCCTCACGGATACACATCAGTTTAATGAAAAAACTCATTATTATTGGCTAGTCTTGCCATTGCGGTATATGCGACTAATCTGAAATAATAAATGTATAATTTGAAAGCATTATGAAATGTTATTGTCTTTATGTAAATATTCAACATTTGGCATCGATGTGTATATTATTCTAAAGGAAATATGTTATCTTTTAGATTTACAGAGGTGTCCGTGTTACAATTAGAGAACATCCATATATTGCGAGCGTTCGGAGATTCTACTCTCATTATTGTGTGGGCACAGTGTTAACGAAAAATATTCTCATAACAGTTGCGAAGCCTTTGATCAAGTGAGTAATTAAATTCATACATAATTTACAGTTCCAATCAAGGTCGGATAATTTTCATTCGGTTTTACAATAATCACGTTTCACGGTATAGCCGGGTAAAACTGCAAATCAAGTACGATGAACGTGATACTTCATTTATCAGAAAATTTCTTATTGATCGAATCATAACAGTTTATTTTTAGCCATTCTAACGGAAATTATGAAGCTAAAAATTAACATATTGTTCGAAATTGCGACTCCGAAACAAATTTCGCTATATCTATATAGCTACCAAATAGAAAATATACCTATTTGAATAAATAGGTGCTACAGGAAATATATCATGAATTCTATTAAAACTTCGCTTGCTGCATAATATACCTACCTATATACGTCGGTACTTCGTTGCTTTTATATCCGGATAGACACACAGCCACGAATATGAAATTTTAACGAGATTTCTATCCTTTCATTCTTCGAATGAACTATATTTTATTTAAAGTTGGATTTAAACTGTAAACGGAGTAAGTTTCATTTTAAATGCCGAGAATATTCTTGTATATTAATATTCTTGTATATTGTATATTAATATCTTCTATATTAATTTCTGAACCAGATATATTAAAAACAATTATTAGGCGTTCAATATGCTCAGGGAGTTTTAAAAACATTTATTTACCTATTTCTCAATAAAAGCAGACAACAGCTTTTAAAATCATGTTTAAATCACTAATTTTCACACAGAATAAAGAAAAGTATGGAATTACCATAAATACACATTTGACAAATAATATATGGAGGTATATGACTAGCTGGCCCGGTACACGTTGTTAATAATTCGACCATAGCGCCATTTATCATAATATGGAATAGCTATAAACCATCTAGCCGACTCAACTAAATCAATATTAATATTATATAGCGAAAATCCTGTTTGTTTATTTGTTTAAAAGCGCTAATCTTAGAAACTGTCAGTCGGATTTCAATAAATTATCTTTGTATTACTTTTGTACTTTGAAGGCTACTTAACAACACGATACCACCGATAGGAGCAAAGCTGTTTTGAAAAAAATGACATGTACGGGTAAAAATGATATATTAAAATTTTAGTTCCACGCGAACTAAGTCATGGACACAACTAGTTTGAGCAAAAGATTAAATACGCAATTAAATATAAAAAAATCTATCGGATTAATCAATCTAATTAATCAATGTAAACTATTCTCGAATCAACTTGATCACACACGAAATTTCATAAAAATCGGTCAGTCTTTTACGAGGAATTCACTCACGAATACACACACGTACATGAGAAATTTATATATAAAGATGATTAAAAAATAGAGATTACTATTACAATTTTCGTATTATCAAAAGGAGGTCGGAGGTTGGGTTAATTTAAGCCGACGAGGTAGTTTCTAATTATATTCGAGTTGGTCGACTGATGAAATTATAATTCTATAAATTTCAATAATAGGAGAAAACCAATCTTGAAAGAAGTTACAATAAGGTGCAAAAATTATTACATAACAATTCTTAGCTCCAGGAGAACGGAGTGTGCTGATCACTTTTGTAACAATTTTGCTATCGTTTTTATCAATGAAATAGATTATTTAAGTACGATGTATTGCCTATTTCAGAAATTTATAATCCTATGTGGCGGACAATGTTTTGCGATTTCGTAGTCGCAAACTTATCGAGAGCGCTGTAGATTCAGTTTTTTATTTATTTTTCGTTTTGATTTTGGATCTTATAAAGAAAAAAAAGAAACTATAAATTTTTTTTTTTATTAATTTGCCTAGCTTGATCTACAAATATGTTTTTTAAATAATTACTACAGCGCCACCTATCGAAACAAAAAGGTGAGAGTAGACACCCCGAAAAAAAAAAAAAAATATGACCTCGATATGTGAAATCATGCAAGTGGCACGAATAATAAAAAATGAGCCAACAACTATAAATGTATAAAGGTTTTCTCAGCAAAATAGCACGATTTCGAAGGTTCAGATTAACTTATGATATTTTCATTACTGATCTAATAATACCTAAACACATATCAGGCGTTGATGAGCCAGATTCTTGGTACATGAAATGTATTCGAGTCTATTTTATTTATGTTGTCTTTACTTTTTACATAACAGTATCAAAACAGGTTCCCTCTTAGTGCCGAGTACTTTAATGACAATTAACGCAAGTTCTTTGCATAAATGCTGTAATGTTTTAAAATCAAATAAAGGTACTTTATTCAATTCAAGCCTTAAGAGAGCATTTATGAATACCAAAACACTGTTACCAATTCCAAGTCATCCCAGTGATTGAAAAGAACCTATTGTACGCATAATTTTATGAAATTTATACTTATTATTTTATCATTCTTATATGTATTTTTCAGTGTACCAATTAATGAACTCGGTATAGTAGTAGGTGAGAACTATTCTGATCGAGGCTCAATGCTGCTAACCGTCATCGTTGTAATAATTCACGAGGAATTTGATGCCTACACACTGTCTAGTGATATAGCGCTGATACGCATCTACGAAGACATTACTTCCAGGTTTGCAAATTATATAATTATACATTAATTCCTATGGAATTATTTCCATTGTAGAACACTAAGAGAGAGATATTTCTAGGATCAACGACTTCCTGAGTGAGCGGGTCATACGAGTAGCTGTTGATGGCTACTCGTCTGATGCCAAGGCTATTAATGCCGGAGCTCCTCAGGGACCTGTACTCTCAGCGACATTATTCTTGCTGCACCTCAACGATCTGCTACAGCCGGGCATTCTTGGTTACGCACATGACGGCACTGTCACTGAGAGATGCTTATCAGGACCGCGCGCTTGTTTTCAAGAGATCCGTAATGAGAGAGAGAGGCTATGGTCGAGCGTCTGAACTCGAAAATAAGGTTTGTAGCCGACTGGAGCGGCGGGAACCTGGTAAAGTTCAATGCCGAAAAAACACAGGTGTGTTTATTCTACGCGAAGCAGAATCCATTCAACTTGGCTCCTACTTTCCAAGGCGTTTCCCTTCAAGTCGCTGATAACCCCAGGCTGTTGGGAATGCAACTAACTGCAAAACTCAACTTCGGGAGTTCGATTGAGACCAAAGCAAAAACAGCTCTGAAAAAGCTAGGAATCCTTTCTAAGGTCAGACGGTATTTCACACCTGATCAGCTTTTCAGCCTATATCGGGCGCAAGTTCGGTCAAGTATGGAATACTGTAGCCACCTCTGGGATGGATCAGCTAAATACCAGTTGGCTGCATTGGATTCAATCGAGCGTCGCGCCCGTCGGTTGATTGGTGAACAAGCACTGAATAAGGCCAATATGCTGCCTCTTGAGCATCGCCGTAAGGTGGCTTGCTTCTCAGTGTTTTACAGAATACATTTTGGAAAGTGCGCTCAGGAACTGTACGATTTGATTCCACCAACTCCATTCTATCCGAGGACGACCAGACGACCGCATTGCTTCATTTGCAAGTCCCGATACAAGCTGGTCGCGTAAATTCTCTTCTAAATTCGTTCCAAAATTACAAGTTGTTGCGAGGTGCTTTTAAGGTTTTGTAAATTTTCCGTCAGAGACTCTCCGATATTTTGTCTCCGCAGGCGAAACACATGACGTTCGGCGATTTCGGAACGGTGTGGCTCCAAGAGATCCGAAACCAACTTTACTAGCTCGTCGAAGGTTATAGTTTCAGGATTTGCCGGAGAACACAAATCGCACATCACGGAATACATAGCATTTCCGACCAGTAATTAATAACGGAACACACAAATCTGTCTTGACCTCGTATAGCAAAATGCATGGCATTACTCGAAGAATATACGCCGGCCACTGATAAGAATTCATATCGAACGGTTCTAATTTCCCAATAGGCATTTTATTTTTAACGATGTACGCACAATACTATAAAATAAACGCGTAAATTTGACTCGTCGCCAGTGAAACAACAGTGAAACTACAGGGTAGGAAGCTGACTGATTTATTGACATAAATATGCCTACCTACATATTTATAACTTAGTATATGACAACCCTCCAGCCACTAAGTCACCTAATGTTAAGTGACGATTGAGCCCAAGACAGAGGACACACAAAGCTTAATGGAGACACCGGCTCTTAAGTGCAGCTACCGGAACGCACCTATAGACATTAGGTGAAAGGTTTTCAACTTCAGGGTGGTAGCCAAGTGGGCGTTAGAAAAAGCTCTATTACCATGCTATGGTTTCGTAACGATATTTTCCTACACCGAAAGCTCAGACTTATTGGTTGTAGAAATTCAACCTCACCCCATTGACGTAAAAGTTTTAAAAGTTAGATTGTAAAAATAAACCAACTCGTAAACCAATTTCATTTAAGCCAAAACTTCTATCAGAAATTCAATTTGTTATTGCCGATTGAAACAGCTATTCCTAGTACCGGAGGATTATAAAAAAAAACAGATAACATAAAAAGTGTGTGGAATCCGTGGTGTCGTGTTGGTTTAATATAACATATTTCAATACCTTCACATCTAGGCGCGAATATTTTTGATTAATTTAGTATATAGGTTCCCATTGACTGATAAAATATTATTTATCACGCAGTCAAAGTAGTGGGTAATTATTAGACGTGGACGATTTATTATGCATACCACTACCAAGTGTTAGTATAATATTATGAATTTAAATGCAAATAATAATTCGTGGAGTTAATTAGTCAGTGTGTATTTCCTATTTATAGCAACCGAAAGATTTTCTTTGATATTGTGACGTCTCTATCACCATAATTTTTCCTTGTCGAAAATTGGCCGGTCAGGAAACGACTGTAATGTGACATATTATAGTATAATTCAATATAGAATAAAGCGGGCAAAGTTTCTCAGAAAGATGTGCACCGTTGAAGATTGTAATAAGATTAGGATTGCCTATTATAAAAATCTTCATTTTTCATCATCAGTTGTAAACCTGTTAGCTGAGTTTTTTTTAATAGCTATCTATCAAAGAGTTACCTGTTTGATATTACAATCCCGTTAATCTCTAAAAGATAACTTTAAAATAACAGTATAAATGTGATATAAAAATAATTTCAGTACTTTTCAATTATATTATAAACTCTAAATCTAGTAAGTACAAATTTGTAGTTTGGAGAGACATATTTATTACATACTTCATAATATAAAAAGGATTTGGTTTAAAAAAAATAAGAAAAGCTGAAGGATATGTTTAGGCAATAATATGTTTCTGGTCAAATTTAATTGAAGCAAAGAAACACGGATTTTCGGTTTTCTGGAAAATTCAACTTAAAGTAGAAGTAAAATGCAAAGTAAAGATAGATCAATGTTTGCATAGAAAAGTCATTTATTTTTTCAGGATTGCAGTTATTGGTTCTTTTATTTGTAGTGTATAGGCTAAATTTATTCTTGTTTAACCAGCGTTCTTTTAAAAGCCAAGGCTTTGATAACAATATCGTGTGCTATGAACATGATGTCCGAGGAAGGTAAATAGTGATTGTTAACTGTCCGTCAAATGTTTGCTATTTTATATATAATTAAGGAAAATAATTAATTCCTTTAAAAAAAATATATAAACTAACTTGCAATTATGTTAAAATAATATACGCATAATGGAATATAACTTCTTGCTCTCGTACGTAAAACCTTAAATTATTATTATAAGTTTGTTCTGTCAAACCGAATAAATGGATAGGTTTGTTCTAGAAACCTATATTTCCCTAAAAATAGTAACAAATTAACCCCACTTATGAAACTTTTTAAGTTTAACGTTATGGCCACAATCTCACCTGATATTAAATTACTATGTGGTCCAAAATGGTGGACACGCTCAGCCTATTGGAGCTACGCTAAGCCATAACTGCCGGAACAGATCTATAAGTATTTGGCGGTAGATTGTCAACTTGAAGGTGGTAGCTAGCCAGCCGAGCATAAATACACAATACCAACTGAGCTATTAAACTACATCCCAAATAACAGTTATCACATCCCTTCAATGGATGTTTGGTAATAAATTAGTCATGTGGGCATAATAAACTGTTTTAATAATATAATTTGATCACGATGCTTCACCAAAATGTCTAATTCATTATTAAACTTTTATCCCACATCTTTCGAAGTACGATAGGAGTCTTCCGAACTAACGTTATATTAAAACCAAATATTAGCTGGTAGAAAAAATTACCTAATGAAATTGCATTTAAAGTGATGACTTCATATTTGCTTAATTACAGATTGTCAGTTAAAGCTATTAAACTTATGCCACCGAAGGCTGTGCTTCTAAACAAGAAAGCTTTTGTGACAGGATGGGGTCGCTGTGATACTACAGTAAGTAATGTCGTTTTTTTATTATTGTTACAATACTAGTAGGGATTAAGGATTCTACTATCACAAGTTTACCTTACATTCTTATATCCAATTATAAATACATACGATAAGAGTTTAAAGTGAATAAAATGAGTTTCAAAGATTTAGTACCTTATTTCTATTTCAAAAGTATGTATTATTTAAAAAAAATGGTAACATAATATAGAATAATTTGGCCGTATTGTGTACTGGTCGCGTGGACTTTATAATATAGAACTTTAATTCCTTTGTGTACACTATTCTGATTCTACTAAAAAGTAAACAAAATAGATATAATAAAACATCTCTATAATTAATCAAAATATATTTTTTACAACTAGCTGTGCCCGCGACTTCGTTCGCGTGGAACTAAAATTATTTAATCTCGCGCCGTCATTCAAATTACAATAAGATTTGCTAAGAGTTAATAGATTTTAATGAAAGAAAGACTAAATGTTACTCGAGGATACGCTTTATGATTTCTTAGGTGACGTTGTATCATAAACATTGTATTTTGGCAGTAATGCGTGCAGAAACAAGCAGACAGACAGACATTTCTTAAAATGTTGTAAATGTTTTTTATTACTTATTCTTAGTCACTTGTAATATTTTTCACATAAATCGAAAAAGTAAAGAAACATTATATACATTCTTATTAGGTACTAGCTGACTTGGTAAACTTCGTATCACCTATAATCGATGTTCATTATTCTCGCTGAAACTCAAAAACGGTTTGACAAATTTGTATATTTTTTACATTTGGATTAGCTATAATCAATCCCAGTCAACCTTCCAACTTTAATTCTTTAAGATCGATATATAGACCTGGCTATATCTAATATCGTTTCCGGTTTTCATTTCTTTTGGTTATTGAATGAAACTCGTTTATAACTCCAATGAATTAAATGTTTATTACATATGTGAAATTTAAATATCGGTGAATTCGAAACCACAACCCTTGACGCGCCGTCCATCCACACTATCAACTGAGCTATTATCGCTTTAAACTGAGTTATAATCGCTTCATTACTTTTTATATTATGATATTTAAAAAATCCGTTCGTTGTTTTAATAGATCAGTTTTTTTTTTATACAAACCATGCCCTGATAATAAGGATATAATAAAAAAAGAATTATCCAATTTGGTATAGTCGTTCGGAAATTATGCGCGTACATACATTTCGGTGATTCATATATATATATAAGATTTATCTTGATAAAGTAAACCGATTGCAATGAAACAAAAACTAAGTAATACTTCAAGTTGCGTACAATTTTTACGTATAAAAGTTACCTACATTGATTTCTTACATTTTACGTTATGTGTGCACAGACAAACAGATAAACGGTCACAAATTCCAAAAATGCAGACAATGTGTTCTATTGGGTATCCTTCAACACCCTGGCTATATTTTTTGCAAATAATTTCGATGTGCAAATAAAGACTTTTCTACAGATTTATTATATGTATAGATGAAGACGAACTTGTTTACTATCCATGAAAGCACCGTGTGAGTGATGGGTCCATCATGTGGCAAACTTAGAGTAGTTCCCGAGAATTGTAACACGGATGTAGGTTTAAATATGTGGAACGCTTCATGATTTTGCATGTCATCCTTGGAAAGGGGCCATGCTAATTTAAATTTATATAATATTTTTCAAGAAAATATCTAATTAATTGATCAATCACCAGAAACAGTTTTTAGTATGAACGTGACTTTATGACCATGTTTATGGTATGGTATTTTAGCAGTTAGTAACGTATAAACAAAAATTAGCGCATCCTTATATTGTTTGAATTGATCTGTGTATAGATAATATCAGCAACAAAAAAACCTCAAGGTATATAAAATAAACCTTGTTTAAAATATGAGCAAATATTTTTTTATTTATTTGTTGATATGGGTATATTATCGTCGAGGACGTAGTTGATAATAATAATACGAATGAATCAATGTTAATATAAATAATATACGATTTATAGATATGTGTTTTTATAGTTTTATATGTTTATATTTTGTGCATAACATTGTTTAAGGATTATATAACAACTAACAGAGATACTTGCTTGCGGTCATGTTAACATAACATACCTACATGTTTCATTGAGACAATGGTTCTTTGACATTTTATATCTAATAGGTTACACTGTGATTGAGTTGTGGACTATTCCATAGGACAGAATAACATTTGCCAAGTGAACTAACAGGATATTATAAATAATATTTCTGTTTGCAAGCTCTAAGCACTGGTGCAAAGTGAATTCGATTAAAGCTGAAACTTTGTTTAGTTATTGTTGATACTGTCTCATAGTAAAACATGCTTTTAATTCAGATGTGTTACGTAAATAGTATTGATCATAAAAATATTATTATATAAACAGATTTCGGTCACTAACTAGTGAGCAGGAAAAATGTGCCATCGCGACATAATAAAAAACTATATCCAAATATTGTTCAATATTAAATACATATTTGAATCCGGTATAAAACAATGCTTCGAAGTAAAAATATAGCTTTACTATTTCTATCTTGTATATTGAGAATTTTGTAATACCGGTACATAATGACATTTTTACATAGCTTTCTATTATAAAAAATATAATATTTCGAAGAATTACTTGGAAAATTTTTAGGAAAAAGGGTTGCAGCATTCAAAATCGCGTGCATTGTCAACGTAACTTCAGCTAAATGAACTGCAATCAAGCCCTTTGTACAGAATTTTCGTATAGACGATGTCTAGAAGGTTCAGAAATGTAAGCAATCATACGTAAGAGTTTATAAGAGAGTATAACTGTATAGTGGTCATGATATATACTGATACAATTAAGCGATTCTGTTGCGGTTCTAGACAGGACAGCCACACTACCAGTTGTGTACTATGAAGCCATTCATATATGTACTGACAACGCTCAGTAAACATTTGGATTATTCATGTATGCACAGACGCCGAACAGAAACCATCTACATGTGAAACGACTACGATCGTGTAGACTGTTACTGTTGCTGTACAAACAGAAACAGTGTTTGTACGTCAAAATTACCTTATCTTCAATACAGATCGTATTAAAATAAATAATTTTAATTAATTGCCAGTTTTTTGTGTTTTAAACATGCAGTTTTGCTTGGTTTTGGTAGAGGTACATAAAAAACCAAAAACCCTGTAACATTACGTCAGAAGCATTACGATTGATAAAAAATGTCAGTTCCTACTATTAATTATAGATAATTTTTCTTGTTTATTGTTTTTATATGTACATGCTCGTATTTTTTTATGAAAGCCTATATACTTTAAGGGTAATATGATACTGCGTGTTTACACATATATATGTATGTAATATCATTATCATAGTCCTTTTTTATACTAAGTCACTGTTTCTAGTGAGTCAGGTATTACGTCAATTGATTTTATTAATAGTCCTTAAAGCTTCAAATTCAATTTGAATACAAACAAGTGGTTGCGTTTATTTAGCGTCATGGGATGTAAAGGCATCCACTCTCGCGGACATTGTTTGTACCCCATTTAGTATTTAACTGGCACCTTGAGAAGTAGAGGGTATAAGGTTAACGGTGCCGTAGACTCCAGATTCCAGCTGACCGTCCCGCATCAGATACGAAACACTGTGTTCTAAATGCAGTTGTAAGGACTAATATTTCGTTCAAAATGGTCGATAAGGTGATTGGGGAGATCGAGAGCATACGGAACTCGGTCGTGTCATTTGCGAACACGTTCTGTTCTTCAAGGAGACAGCGGTCGACGTAGACGTGGGAATAATATCAGCCGTTCTAAGATTGGATTTGCGGTGACATATGGTCCACTCACGCAGCTACTGTTTATCTGAGGCCTAAGTGTGTGTGACACCTGAGGGGTTTCACAATTGGATGAAGAGTGGAAGACATGTAAAAGCAATTTCCCGTCTCTGGTAAGTAGAGGGGAGGAGGATAATGTGGAATCACCGCGGGAATTTTTTGTGGGTATTATTGTCTTATTATCGTCTTATATAGCCATTTCGTAGCTTGCACAGGCAAATGAGGGAAAAAGAGAAATCCGTAAAAGGGATCTATATTCGACTGAGTAGCTACTGACAAACTCGTCACAGTGACTCTCTTTTAGTTTGTTACATTTCAGGAACTGCATATATGCAAGGCAGCGACAGTCTCATATGGATTGTTAAAGTCTAGATATCATTGTTGTTATGGGATTGTACTCGAATACCGTCAGCTACAAAGCCGTCACTTTATCTTGTTAAAATGTAGGAAAATCATTTATCCATTATCCTATGGTGGTAATATCTGATATACGAATCAAAGTTTGAACTATTATATTGAATAAAAACATACCAGGAATAAATAAAGTCTGCCTTCACTAAAACAAAATGAATACTTTCAAAGAGATATAACGTATCCATATACATATATATGTCGGACTCCCCGAGGAACAGTCGAAATACTCTGAATGAAATGGTTCAGGAATGCTTTTGAGCATAACCATATTAATATTTCTTATCATTCTAACATTTTTATATACCGTTGTATTAATATCAAGAGGAATGGAATTATTATTTATAGATATTATATATTAAGGACCTGAGACAATTATATTTAGTTGTTATTTTCAACCCCCAGAGATCAGATGTATCAAGCGCTTAGGGATCATCAGATAGATCAATCAGATGTACCAATATCCATGCCAGATGATACATTACTTTGCTGGATCAGAACTACAATGCACCTGTTGATATTTTTTCTATATTGCGCAGTATAGTTACTTGTCTGCACGTGATGTTAAGTACAGTACAAACCATATCAGTTGCGACTTACAATGAGTCAAAATTCACTGCCAGGGCCTGCTTAGGTACCTCTTCACGCCTCTTTTGAAGGATCCAATGTCATAGGAAGTAGTGAACACGCTGACAGGTTCCACACCTTCACGGTCCGGCAGAAATAAGAGTCGGCAAACTTTTTGATTCTCGATGTTATAGGTGTCTCTGTGAAACTGACACCGAAGCCCCGCCCGCGTTATTGTGTTGTTCTGTTTTGTCACGTTTACAGATGAGCCAGTGTATATCCAGCTACCCTAAAGTTTATAGGCTGGCTTGATAACCCTGATCGTCGATAGATTGGTGAAAACTTCAATAAAACCCTAGTCGTGATACCACAAAAAAGTAAATAATATATTTCATACATTATGACAACATGCAAGTTTAAAACAAGTCATACAAATCTTAGAGATATTTCTTATTACTTTTACTTGCGGCTTTGCTCACGTTGATATTGATTTTGTCAAACAAGACTGATTCTGGTACCCGCTATTTTAAAAAAATATTATCAAAGGAGACAATTCACACAATATCTTTATAAATTACTAGCTTTTACTCACGGCTTCGCTCGCATTAAAGCCATTAAACAACCGGTTACTTTTTCTAGAAAAAAAACTTATCGTAAGATGGGGTAAATTGATATTATTGCATAAGCTATATTATTGTAAAGTTTCATTAATACACATTCAGTAGTTTTTACTTAAAAGAGTAACAAACATCCATACATCCATACTTACAAACTTTCCCGTTTATAATATTAGTAAGGATTGAATATATTACATACAACATGTATATATTAAAAGAATTTCAATAAATATTTTTAACGCACAATTGGACATTTTAGCAAATTGATGATAGTATGTTTACTTGTAAATTTTATCCTCAATTATTATTTGGATGTGCGAAATATGTAATTATAAATGTTGTTTAAAAAGACATTGTGATTTGTCATGGTACATATTTATTATATGTTATTGTTGTTACAGGGCAGAGAGCTATGTTTGCCTCGTGCGTCCAGATATTATCCCGATGAGGATGTGGACCCGATGCTCAAAAGTATATCTTTTACGATATCAATATCCAACAAATACTGTGATAACTATACGCTGGCAAGTACCTGTGAATATTTATTCTTCTATCATAACTTACATTTAATAGAAAATTGTACTGCACGTCTCATACCGCGAATCTAGTGAGATAGTGCTCTATTCACGAAATGTCTAGACCAAGCAATTTTTTACTCTTAAGCTGCCTCTACCACAACCAATTTGCATTAACACTATAATATGAGTAGATGTATTTCAAAAAATACTTCAAATAATTTTTCTCTTATTTTCAAAATAATTAGATTTTGATACCTAGAAAAAAAAACCGGTACTTAGGTATGAACGCCATCACAGTAGAAATTTGTTGGTTTAGATTAGGTTTGACTTGTGTTGAGAAAACGCTTACCGACCGCGGCAGCGGTCCGGGAGCGCCGTATATATTTACGACAAACAATTATTTTATTTATTACTGACTAGCTAAATGGTAGCGGTGGGGAGCACTTTTTCACAACACGAGTCAAACCTAACCTAAACCACCGAATTTCTACTGTCGCGACAAAATATAAAATAAAACACTTTTTTTAACGTCAAAACACTTTAGAAGTCCGAAATTTTTTATTTAAAAGCGAAGTATTTATTACGATTTAGATGGTGCGGTGGCATTAATATGTAAATATATAAAAAACTGTTTCAATAATTTTGTACGTGAATATCCGGATATTTTTATACGAAGGGGTCATGATAACACCCGTTAAATTGAAGTATCAAGACCGGCTCTGTTTTATCACCCACGTTGTTTCTTCTGCATATCAATGATATGCTTCCCCTGGGACACATTCATTGCTATGCAGACGATAGCACGGTTCATGGGTGCTATGTCAGTAAGCCTGGCTGTGGACGGGGAGACACAGAAAAGAGACGGAAGGAACTTGTCATTGAACTTGACCAGGTCTTGACCCGCATATCCACATGGGGAGCAAGTAACTTGGTTGAATTCAAAGCCAAGAAAACCCAGGTATGCGCCTTTACTTTAAAAAAATCCCCCTTTTCACCAAACCCTACTCTTCAGAGCTCCCAGCTTGCAATGCGCGACAGCCTAAATATCTTGGGAATAGATATTCGGAGTGACTTAAATCTTAGGGACCACATCGAGTATGTCATCTCCAAAACATCTCAGAGACTCGGAATCCTGAACAGAGTGCGACGGTTTTTCTTGCCCGACCAACTGTACCTTCTCTATAAGGCCCAGGTTCGTCCGTGCATGGAATACTGTTCGCACCTCTGGGATGGATCCGCTAAATACCTCATCGATGCCTTAGATAAGTTGCAAAGGCGGGCTGTCCGTATTATAAATGATACAGCTATTACCAACACTCTAGAACCGCTTCAATTGCGCAGGGATATTGCCTCTCTAAGCGTGTTCTATCGCTTGTATCATGGTGAGTGTTCTGAGGAGCTCTTTGAACTCATCCCCTCCGCTCCTTTCCACAACAGAACCACACGGGCAGGGCTTCGGTGTCACAATTTCACGGTTTCACCTATAACATCCAGAACCAAAAAGTTTGCTGACTCTTATCTCTGTCGCACCGTGAAATTGTGGAACCGTCTTCCTGTCAACGTATTCCCTCCTTCCTATGATATTGGGTCCTTCAAAAGAGGCGTGAAGAGGTACCTAAGCAGGCCAGCATGACAGCCGCGACTGGTAGTGTATTCTGTTCGCTGTCAGTCGCCGCTGATATGGATTGTACTGTACTTACCATCAGGTCCAGTGCAGTCACTTTGCTGTGCGACATAAAAAAAAAAAAGAATAACTTCAACCAGTTACCTATTTCAAATCAATAGCTTAGTACTCGTAGTTTAATGTTAAATGTTTTGTGCACGCCTTATTTTTGAACTTATTAGATTTTACATTTACAAGTTCTTGGTATTGTAATTTTTTTTCTTTTTAAGTAAAACGCAAAGATACTTATACCTTATAGCCGATTCGAATGTTATTTCATAATAAAGAGCTTCACCATGATAGAGACTCTCTAGGTAAAACTATAGGTAAAAAAATCAATAAGAGGCTTGTTTATTATATTAAAAATTAGGTGAATGATATAAAACGTGCACTTTTAGATTTTCCGAACATATTTTTGTAATTCTTGTACATAATTGAAATGCACTTGAGCAGCTTTGCACTGCATTTTGCGTATCGCTTTTATAAAAGATATACGTATCTCACAAGTCGGCAGGTTACTTTACCTACCTGTTTCATTATGGAGTTTTATGAGAGCTTTTCTGATTCTGCAACTTTAGTATCGTCTTGAGTAAATTAATTATCGCATACTCCGTTCTACCTAAATCAACAATTTGGGTTCTCTTTGCAGAGGAACAGTTTAATCCAATATTATTAATTTGTTCTTATGGACTACTAATGTAGTACTGGAATTTTATGTTTACTCCTCAGCAGTATAGATTTCTGATATTTGTATGTAATTTTTATATTCTCAGCTGATACCTATTACTGTACTGGCGCCTGACTACTTTACTTTACTGTACTTTACATATTAATGTTCATATTATATTTCGGTAAATGAAGTGGCACTCGATATAAGCTTTAGAGGAGTGCAACCCTAGAGCTAGGGTTAAGTGTACCCTGTAAATGCGGCGCCTTCACTCATAAATTAATACTTTAAAAATGAACAAATTACTCAAAAATAAATTATGAAAGTCATCAGTTTTGAAAAAGATATCAGAAATACTTTTCAATTGGGAATGAAAAACTCTCTCTTGTAAAAATTACAAATTTTCATCGCTTACGATGTTTTTCCTGAGAAGGTTCGATATTTTTATACCAAAATCCATCGACTACTATTATTTTCAAAATGAAATATTTCTTTAGGTTAGTATGATTAACATTTTTCGTATTCGCTGGAGTAATTTATATAGAAATTTCTACGAATTTTTAGTATAATAGCTTCGTAGAGCTCACCGTAAAGTCCATTCCAGTTCAGAACGTATTGTGTTCGTCACCTTTGACAACGATTTGGTACCGCTGGGAACCTACACATACATAAATTGAATGAATTTCACTCGAGCACTTTTTGTGCTTATCGGGCAAAATTTCAGTACAAATTCGCCATAGTTAAAATTTGGAAAGCGTTAACAATTTGACGAAAATTGTTACACATTTTGTTCTGTTTACTGATCGTTATTGTATTTAAAAATGTTACATCAATATTTGAATACATATCAATAACAAATTTATCCTATTTTATTATGACTTATGAGTTATTTATTTTAAATATTTAGTAACGTTATTATGAACTTACATGTTTTTTTAATGTTTTGTAGTTTTGTTTCATAATTTCGTATATTATAAATATATACCACTGATAACTGGGACAATAGTTTTACTTTGTATAACTTCTATGTGAATTGAATTTCTTATAAGTTATCTCGATTGTTATAAAACTTAATTAATTGTTAAACAAAATAGTTTGCAGATGCAAAGTTGCTTAGTTAAACAACGTATTCCGCTTTGAAGCCATTTTCGATAAACTCAATGAATACCTTTGTGAACGTAAAAGTTGAGTATTTTCTATTTGAGTAGCGAAGCTTAGATAAATTGCTACTAGTTCTTTTGTTTCTTTGTGTTTCACACTGAATAAACATACTGACCACAATCGTTCTCCACAGTTAGTAGTTTGTATTTTATAAATCCGATGTATGTTTTTAATAAATTTTCTACATTTTATTATTCATAAAGAGTAAATCTTTAAAATTGAAAATGGATAAAAGCGATCGCGATAAAAGCGATGATAGCTCAGTTAGTAGGATGTACGGACGCCGCATTAAGGGATGTGAGTTCGAATTCACCTGCAATGAGCGTGAGCTATCAGTGAAGAAAAACATAGTGATGAAATCATAGCATGGTAGTAGGGCTTTTTCTAATGTCCGGCTGGCTAGCTACCAGACTCAAGTTGAAAATCTGCCACCAAATACCTATAGATATGTTCCGGCAGTGGCACTTGAAAGCCAGTCCCCGCACTAGTCGTAGCATATCCACTATCTTGGGCCACATCGCCACTTAACATCGTGTGAGCTTGTGGTTATAACGCTAAACCTATTGGGTATACATTTTTTTATCGCAGATAAAGTTCTTACAGGTGTACGTACTTACTTACTCGGTCTTACTCGGATATCAAAAATATTTTTGTATTTCATAGAGAAAGCATTATGGAAGGCTTAACGGTATTTAACAACCCGCTACCATCAATAGAAGCAAAATTATATTGAAAAAAGTTACAAAAATGAGCAAAAATGATTAAACAATTTTTAGTTCCACGCGAACGAGGTTGGCAAAACAAGTTTTTAATAAACTGAAAAAGGCATCGGTCTAGTCCGCCGAATGGATTTGTCTTTGAGTCCGCAGGGTTATACACTAATTTCTTGATTACTTTTTTTGACCTTGCAACACAATGATCTTGACGTTGACGATCTTTATCAAAAAAAATCGCAGTAATGTAGAAATATTTTTATAGTACATTGTATACAACTAAGAATTTCAGATTTCTTTGCATTTGAAGTTACCTATAACTTGTGGGTTGGTATGATTTTGAGTCGACTAACGGCCTTTCGGTAGAAGAGCCTTAAAAGCTTCAACTGGCTTTTTAGAGAACACAGAGGACACAACCAAAATGCCACTAGGCTATTATTAGTATAATGCAATTTTCGCGGATCTGAACTATCTTTTTCCCACATTGCAGACTATTGGTCAGCACCGTCCTAGTTTGTTTTGTATTTTAAAATAATAACTTTATTGAACAGAAAAAATACACTACAAATACATAAAATTGATATTACGACATAGTATTGCTGTACATTTATGTATATGAGCGCCTGAACTAGGCCGAGCTTGTATCTCAGACGTTGTTCTGTTCCCGTGACGTATTTTAACATATACTAAATATGACATCTATTTTAGTTTAGTGTTGTGATATTATATAAATATGACATAAGGTATACTGTTATTTATTTCTGTCTTATACTACCTTACTTGTATTTATAGTGTAGCAAGTTATACTACAATATGGAGAAACCTAATTTTTTGGTTATTTTTTAAATTGTATTATTAATAAAAATGCACAATATAAATTATTAATTTGTTAGTGGTAGTATGTGTATAATGTACTTAATACTTAAGATAGAGATTATTGTTATTATTATTCTTGTGATAGTGATAGTGATCTTATTCACCTGCTGGGTTAGCTGGGGCATGCATGATGTTAGATATAAACTTTAACAATACCAACTAACTATACGTATGTAATTACTGGAAAACATTTCTAAAAGTGATATGTGTATGTTATATACATATTCAAAGATCTGTCAATGTTTTCTCAATGTCTCGCAGAACATATGTTCCTACTACATGGGTGTGTAGTTATAAAGTATAGGGTGCGTTAAATGGTAGAGTCATTGTGTCGCACATACAATAAGCTCAAACCCGGAGGATCAAACTGAAACCACTGAGTGACATCTCAAAATATTAAATCATTGTGGTTTGGTAAAGAGTTCTATATAAATTTACATATAAGTTAGCTATAGCGTATTTGAAATTTATTACTTATACGTGTTTAGTTCAATCAATAGTTCATCTACCCTACTATCAACAAGTTAATTTGTGTGGCATTTTAGTAAACGTTATAATAATGGTTACGTTATTAAAATTTTCGTAAATAATACGTAAATTTATTAAATTACTTCGTGTAAGAATTTAAGAAGTATTTTCCTGCACGCACATTGAGTATGCTTCCTTTCGGATTTTTACATATTTATACAGTACTGGTAGATGAAGCTTCTTTTTTGAGTTTATTGTATAGGCGGAAAAAATTTTATTCATATCGAATATGTATTCGGTAAAAAAACAGTCACAAGTGCATTTTTTAGCCAAGTATAGCGCGATCGGCCTAGTATAAATTTGTCTCCTTAGCCAAGTTGTTTATTTTCTGCTTAGCGCATTGCGTATACGTAGCGCATTAGCGTAAAGAATAAAAAAACTTGTGGGATGATATTCTAAACTCTAAATCGACCACAAATCTCAACAGTTAAATAGTGTACTATGGTATTTTCTTATGTATACATAGTATATATTTTTATACATTTATTATGTTAGACTATGTATACAGGTATACATAGTCTGTACACATAGATTTAGTATTCTAGAAGTTTTTTATTTCGTTTATTTCTTATTCGCTTACCTACTATATTTTATCTCTGCATCATCTTAAGGTTGACTGTCAGAAAATGCTTATGGCATTAAGTGCGCCATTACATTATACATACAGTGTAAAATAAATGAATAAATATAAAAGCATTGATTATATATTGCAAGATATGTGTCTAGAATTCCATCCCATACAATTTTTGTGTTCTCTTTATGCTAACAGAAAATGTCATGGCTGACATTAAATTTTTTAATTACCTGGTATGATATATATTTAATTAAATTATACGGATTAGAATGATTATCATCTATTATATATTTGGTGCAAATGTGTTCAGAAAATAGTATAAGTGGCCATGATTTTGCTTTGTTTGTTTTAATGTAGATTCTATGGCGATATGAAAATATTATATACCCCCATATCCTGCTATATTTTACTAGTTTTAATATTGATTTGTAATTTCTTTATCAAATTATTGTTTAGGTATTAGTAATTACCTACTTCTTATTACACGTAAAATAGGACTATATATGTATATTTCTTTTGTATATGAACGACATAACTTGTGTAATACTCTAAAGCCTGGTCGTATTGCGATGATAACTTCTGTAGAATTTTCTTGTCGCGTAAGTTGGATTTATGGAATCGGCTACCAAGCATAGTTTTCCCCCAGAACTATGATATGGGGCTCTTCAAAAAGGGATTGAAATACGGTCTCCAAGGATAGCAACATGGCTGTAATAACCCTGATGTTGCGGCTGTCCATAGGCGACGGTAACCATTAACGATCAGATTGGCCTATTAGTATAAAAAATAAGTTGCAAAGTTATTATTTAACTGTTTTTTCTATTTATAATTATTGCTTTTAACCCTTATACGTTACATCGAACTCTAATCAAATCAAATCACTCTAGTGTAGCTTATATATATATATATTAAAAGCTAGTTCGAGATAGAAAATCCGGTCCGGAACAGTTGAACACAATCGTCGTGTCTTACAATCCTACCAATTTTCTAAAATATCAGCTAATTTTTATTAGTTATAGATAATTTTACAACCCTTAGTTTTTTTCCAATGATCAGCAAACAGGCAGACGACACATCTGATGGTAAATGGTTACCGTTGTCAATACTTTTTAGTAAAAGTCTTCGAATACTATATTTATACAAATTATTTATCCCTTTTGGAAGTAATGTATACTCTCACTTATAAATCTATTATAATAGACTTACACGAGTGTCTCGATACCTACGATCAGGCCATCTTAGATTGGTATCTCTTCACTGGACATTGTCACATCGAACGAAATGGTCGTCAAACTTTATAACAGGCCTGCGGTTTAATACAGAACAGTGAAATTCACTTTGAGCTACTACAATTCGTACTTGTTTATGACATTTCTCTTATAACTTGAAGCTTTTAGGAAGTCAACTAATTAAAACGATGATGGCTTATTCTATAACATTAGTTGATGTAATTTTATAGGTTGAGAGCGGTGCTATATTTTAACTATGAAATTCCTTTTCTTGTTATAGTTAATAGGTTTAGATTCATGGCCACAATCTCACCTGATATTAAGTGACGATGTGACCCAAGATGGTGGACAGGCCAAGCCTAGTCGAGGGACTGGCTCTCAAGTGCAATTGCCGGAACACACCTATAGATGCTCTGCGGCAGATTTTCGACTTGAGAGTGGTAGGTATCCAGGTGGGCATTAGAAAAAACCCTAGCACCATGCTATGTTTTCATCAGAATATTTTCCTTTACCGAACGCTCATTGCAGGAGGAATCAAACTCAAGGTACGCGGCGTCCGTACACACTACAAACTAAGCTATATTCACTTTACTACAGAACGATGTTCCTCTTCGCCCCGGAATGATGTGCAGAGGAAGAGCGAGGGAAGAAGATCCATTGTGTCCTTGTTTAGCTGTACCCGGAGCGCCGCTTGTTATCGATGCATGTCTCACTGGACTTCAGTCTTGGGGATTCGGTTGCGGATATAGTCGAGATCTTCCCTTAATCTATAGCGATATTCAATATTTTCAACCGTAAATAAAATCTTAAAAAAGTATCGATAACATTGTGTAATATTCCTTTAATTTAGACATGTAGAATGTATGAGCCATAGAATAAAAAATATAACACGACTGCTTAAAAACGATATAACGACCAACATATTAAGAGAAAATGCCTGTTTTTGTTTTTTTGGAAAGGAATAATGTTCATAAACGCAAAATAGTAATAAAATGATGAAGGATCATTGGAATTGAAATAAGGAATAGCCCTAAGTCAACTACAAATAATTCCGCATCAAATGGTCATGGTCCCGTGTCGATACGATCAGTAGGTTAGACGTGATTGCGCCTCCAACAAACATCTTTTTCATTATATATAGATTGTTCTAGGTAGGTTAGGTAGTCAGTCTTATTGCCTGTGGCGAAAAATTTTTAAAGTGGAGTATCAATTTTCAATTTTTAAGAAATGTAGTATAGGTAGCGATTTGATTTAGCCGATAGGCGGTATATTTGTAAATGCACTACTGAGGATCTCTTAGATAAAAAAAAGTTAATAAAAAAACGGTACTCGAATAAAGGCCGCTCGGGATAGTATGTGGATTTTAACGATACCCGATACATCTAAATCTGTTCAGATGTTAAAAAGTCATGATGAAATAATGTAACTCACACACATACACGAACCCTGAAAATATTGAACTTCTGTTTTGGGCAGTCGTATAAAAGTATAGAGAGATAGCGTACAGTAAAAGCAGTAAAGAAATTACTTGATAGATTATTGTAGTAGTTTGCATGTAGGAACATCCATACTTATTATTAGATTATCATTGATAAGATTGAATATTTCAGATACTTATTGTAGTCGTAAACATTTACTGTGTTCTTTACCTACGCAATTTCCATTATTTGAAAAAGATCGAATTTTTAAACTGGTTCATTAATTTTTCTTGTAGCAATATGTTTAATAACTATGTAATCTCATGTTACATGTATATACTTGTACATATACATACTCAAAGTGCAATAAAATATTCATTTATATATAGTGAATTGTAGCCATAATAGCGTCTGAACCGATGATCCCTGCAATGAACCTCATCTCTCGGTGAAAGGCTTTTTCTAATACTCGCCTGGCTAGCTGCCACCTTCAAGTTGAAAATCTGCCGCCAAAATACTTAAAGGTGAGTTCATAGGCTTAGCGTGTTCTCCACCCCCCTTCCAATGAATTAAATTAAATAATAACAGTTTATTTTCTAAATAGTTTAAAAAAATATATAAATATTTTAAACGTATTTTCAATTCTACTAACATACAATAAACAAGTATTACCTTCGGAAATTACATTAAAAACCTGAATAAGTTTGTAGAAGCTCACTCAAGTCGGAAAACTTCAAGGACGTAATTCATTTAATTGAAAGACGCAGTCACCTAATTGGTGCTTGTAAACTTTTTGTTACAACTTTGATACAAATAGGATAATTAAACGAATAATGCTATTTTTACAGCTGGCTCAATCACAACATTCCTATTTTACGAAGTTTGACAAAAAACAATTTTACAAAGCTCTTTAAAGCAATGAGGGGCTACAAGCTTTCGCAGTGGCTTACTGAGACAAGATTAATTAAACCGATGCGTGAGATTTATTCCGACAAACATATGGAACAGACTAGATTGGATAAGGTTTTAGCAACGCTGAGAGGGAATGTGTATGATATCAGAGATTTTATAGATTACGCAAGCTATCATTACAGAAAATTGGAAATATACTATAATATTAGAAAACATATTGCGATGGCTGATAGTTTAAAAACTCGTCTAAATGTCAGACATGGTAGTAGACCCTTTATCAGTAAGGGGTCATTAAATCAATTTGATTTTGTTTGTTCTAATGTGCGTAATTAAAATTATGAACTGTAAATGTGGCTATATATTTCGATCAAAGTTATTATTAATAATTAAAATAATGTTGTTTATTGCTGTCTATATTACTTATAATCTTTACAAGAAAAAATGCCTTTTTTTATTTATGTAAAGCCTCTCTAAACAGACTCGTTTTGTTTATTAATTTTATTTGAAATTATTACTTTAATTTTACTTAAAGATTTGATTCAGGAATTCAAAAATAATAAAGAAAATCTTTGATAATATTTTTTATTTATTTGGTTTAATTCCATTGGTATTAATACAATGTTTCAATGACACTAAGAGTATATAAATTTGATATAGCTATTGATTATTTTTCTACAAGCTTAATTTTTATTAATCGTTAGTGAATATATTTTTGATTATCATAATTCAGATTACAGAGTTGAGTAGTGACTTATTCTTATTGAATGACATAATAAACATTAGATACTAACCGTAATACAAAGTTTACACATGAACGAATTTACAGTAGATATGAATAATGTTTTACAGTAATAATACAACTTAAAAACATACAGGTAAATGAGTTTTTATACAAGAAAATTATGATTAATATTACTATGAATCATATTATACCCCCCCCCCCACATTCGAGGATTTTAAATCAATTGCAAAATTTCTTTAACTCGTACCTTGTAATAGTAATAAAACGGTGCTGTCAATAAAACCATAACTTTTTTGTTTTGCATTTAAATAGCTTTTAACTGTTTATTATATACTGTTTTATTCTAGCCAAATGATACCAGAATTGGTAAAGTGAAGGTTTAGGTTATGATTTTATTAACTGTCTACGTTATCGGTAAAGTTTAACACATTTCACTTAAACAAAGAAACATATTTCTAAATAAAGTTAGGATAATTCATTTCATAATAAGGTAATAACTTAGTAGTTTGGAATGATTTAAACTTATTTTACATTTACCTAAATAATATAATATCTAAGCCTTAGCTTCGATTAGCATTTAATGCTTGAACCTACCCTTAAAAATTACATTTGTAATTACTAATGATATTAGATTTCAATATTAATTGTATACGAGCTATTGTTTACTGTTATTATAAATAATAATAAAAACTTAACGCATATGAAGGAACAAATAAGTATTTATTAAGTGTTGTCATATAAAATATTAAGTACACGACTGTATTAGATTTTTTAAAACTGAAACACTTGACTGAATGAACAGAAAACAATAGAAACATAAATATGGCGTTGCATAAATAGTAGAATCTGTAAACCAAAATACATAAACTCATAGATGGTGTCTATTCAACATAATCAAAATAGGTAAGGGTACCTTATATTTATATCTTTGGTATGATCTAAATATTAAACAACATGAATTCAAGTATGCGTATTGTCGCTGATATATTATGGATAGCGACTAATAAAGATAAATGATTTAAGAGCAGTCCGGTTTACGGTACATGCGCATTTCACTTGTGGCCACGGCGATCCACTCATTCCTGGCAGAGTCAAACCAGGTGAGTCCAAGCGTGTATTTGCCATTAATATTTACGTGTTGGCAATGCGAGAACCACCAACCGCCTTCATAATTACCAGCGCAATGGGTGTTAGAGATGTCTCTGTCGCGATCAATAGCAGAAAATTCCATATGATTTTGGTAGGCGAATGCATCGCTTGCATTGCCTTTGAATCCACCTACCTCTAGTACGTATCCGGAGTCAGCACTGCCAACAAAGAAGTTTTCATATTCCGCATACCACACGTTACCATATATGTCGGTCATATCAATTCTCATTGAGGAACAATTATCGGCAGTTACCAAGTGCATAGATTCAAGGCCAAGCCAATATTCAGAAGTGGGATCACCGAAGCCATTGACGTACTCATAAAATTTCCTGTTGAATTCGATGGTACCGTTATACCTACGCTGAATAACAGTGCTACCATTAACGCACCAAGTTTCTACTGGGACTTTATCCGGACGAATGAGGTAGCTGTCAGGTGGGCCAGAAATGCACGAGCAATCCTTTGGTAGTTGGTTTACGAGATCTTCATATTCATGTTGAACAGGCTGCAATTCCTTGACTTCAGTCATCAGTTGAGGGAGGGAGATAACTGTTGAATTATCTTTTACTACATTAGCTTCACTCTGCAAAGATAAATATTGATGTATTAAACTTTTAAAACAATTAATCAATTAATAAAAAAGTGTTTGTTGAGTTTTATAAATATATGGTTATAAAAGTACAATTATTATTTATATTCAGAACATTTTTGTACAAGAAATGTATTAATTATATGCGATTTTATAAGTCCTTCGATATGAATTAATAGAAGCTGAATTGTTTAAATGCATATTCATAGCAGCATCAGCCAATTGAAATCTGTATTTGACATAAGCACGTACGACATTACATACGGTTTCTATTTGTCTAATATATATGTGTTATCTGAAAAACATTAAGTCGAGGAGAGAACAACAAACTTGGTTTATCCGTAGTCTAAGACACAGAGATACGTGATATTTGAAACTTGCTCACATTGTGTTAGTAAACTTTCACGTATTTGAATGATTTGAATATTGCTTACTCTAATATTTTTTTGTCTAATCAAATCAAAGCTGTTTTTATATATATTAGATTTCAGTAAAGGTCACCCAAATTTTACTGTAACAAACTATGACTTGCTTTGGATGCATCGTAATGTTAAAAAGTATATTTTCAATAATTAATTACTTTAAGAATGTGGTCGTTCAGTCGGTGGAAGTGACGTTTGGATCTCTCTTTGAGCTCGCAAATGGAGTCGTTCATTTTCTTCATTTCAATGCGGTCTAATTGATTATGGTCAATTGTATTGCTGACGCTGACGGCGATGGCTTTGACGGACTGGCGTAGATTCTCTTGATTCTCTTTTATATAAGAAAATTGCGCATTTAACTAAAAAAATATAATTAAATTAGCATAAAACTTTTCCAATTTTTTCAACAAGTATTTTTTTGTGTCGATATTTTTTTATTTTACTATTCTATGGAATAATAATAAAAAGCATTCCAAAAAATAATAGTTATAATTAAAAAGTTAGTTTGTAAACCTACTTGTGCATAGCTAACATCGAGTTTGGATATTTCTTTCCTGAATTCTGGAACCGTCTTATCAGCTTTGTTTTCAATGCCTTCAAGGTCCTCACGTAATTCCAGAATAGACGAATGCACTTTATCTAAATCTGAAACCTTTTGCGTAGTATTCTTTAATCCCTCTTGTATTATTTTTGTTTCATGTTCAAGGAAATCAACTTTAGTAGACAAAAGATTCCAGTTCGGTTCTTCAAAGCGATCGAGACGACGTTGCACGTCGAGTATCTGCGTTTGAAGATTTTGTTGGAATTGTTCAAGTTGTTCTTGAGTGCGAGCCAGTCGTGAGATCTGAACGTGGACCATTTTGCTATGACGATATTTGTGGTTCGACTCGTGTCTTAATTCCACTGTTCGATGCTCATGAGCACTCAAAACGTCATTGTCCATTCTATTATTATATTCTTCTATCTGATTTGCCTTCATCTGCAACAATCAAACATTTTGTAATATACTATTGTCTATATTAAGCAATATAGTATCAAGATTTCATTCCAAAAAATGAATTATATCAAATTATAGTTTAAATAAACAAGCTCAACTAAAAAACCGTAATGAGGCTTCTTATTTTTTATGTCATACATCCAAATACATCCAAATATTCCGTTACTTTTATTGATAGATACATACAAGAGATAATAATAAAAGCGATTTAAAAAGACCTTACACCTCAAATGTTATATGAATTACACTTGCGTTATATTTCTACTGGTATCGTTATGATATTTTATCTGTTTTTTTTTATCTGCACAATGTTATTTATTTTCTTGATCGTTTAATAATACAACAAATCGTTGGAATACCTGGTTCTAGAACATCTAAATCAAATATGTTTTCTTTGAACAAATAATCTCTGTAACCTTCATTTTATATTTACCACGAACTAAATTGATTACGTAAACAGACTAGGTAACGTTATAATCCGTATTTAGGGGTCCAAGCATAGAATAGAGCAATCGTTGAGGAAAGCTATTTAACATCACTCTACCACCAATAAGAGCAATGTTGTATTGAAAAAAGTTACAAAACGAGCAAAAATTGTTAAATAACTTATAGTTCACGCGAATGAAGTCGCGAACACAGCTAGATTCTATATTACCTCAAATTATTTAACTTGTTGAAATATCATTGATTTTTTATATTTAAAATGTTTAATTTCATTGTAGCGTACTAATATAGGGCATTTTTTTTTTCGAAAATCTCTTTGATACTGAATATTGACTACATATAGTCAAAGTTAAGAGAAGTGAGTTGAAAGGAAAATCAGTTCTCACTTGAAACTATCAGAATAATTTTTAAGTGATTAATGAAAAAATTTCGTGTATCGCTAATAGTCAGATCAGCACTAGAAATACTAAATCACCACCCTTTATGTACTTTTTTGCCTATTATTTTGCTTTATAAGTAAACTTCTCTTAATATGATGCATGCATAATTATGTGAACTATACGTGTACGTTTCCAATTTAAATTTAAAAAACATCCGCTACACACTGTGGGCCCTATAATGTTAATGAAGACTATGCCTTGCTTCAACGACAAAGGAAACAGACGCATGTATAAAAGGAATATTCATGGCTTTTCAGAATTCACTGAAATAATTTCACGTAGCGTCGGCGGCGGCGGTCCTTTGGATTATTATCTCAAAGAGATATTGGACTCTATTTTTTACTATATATTTGCCAAGCAAAAAAATGTAGCTGCATTACTCTTTATATAAAATGTATATAGAATGAGTTGTCTAGTTTTTGCAAAGGCATTCCTTATCAAGCATATACCACTTTGTTTAAGTTTTAAGTTATGTTTGGTAATTTAAAGATATTATGTTATTGAAATAATATTCTATCATTTAAGCACTAAAATAACACCTAACTTAAACTTGACTTAGTTCGACTTAATTTTGACTTAACCTATAAAAACTTATTAAAGTATTCAATCACATTAGGTACACTACTTGAAATACTAATAAATTACGGAAAACTAAGCTAGAACTCAGAAAATCTACTATGTCATATTCAACATCTAACATTGATCGACTCATACTTGAAAATGTCAGCGGTAGTAATTACCATTTCCTGGAGCCTGGAGGAAAGGTTCTTCTTTATTTTCCTCTGGTAAATGTTGTTGAGAATTTCCTAGTGGCCCTGATTTCCCGCGGGGAAGCCAAAGTTTTATGACATTACTAGCGAACGGGTGTTATTTTTGTTTGATAACTTGAGTTAGTTATAATTGTTTCTATCAAGAACTTGTTCGTTGCAATTTTTCATTAGTTTCTCTATCCAATCTTTATGTTTAATACTAAATTCAATTTGACATCTACACCTTGATTACTAACCATATTTTGTTCTATTAAAATGTATTCAACAACGGACGGTTTAATTATAAAGTATCGGGTGCAGCTGATGGATTTTTGAGCCACACATATAACTGTACTTTGTAAGATTCGAGCCCATGGAACAATGCGTCGGCAATAGCGAGGCGACTGCTTTAACAACTACACCATCCATGTATTGATCGACACTACCCTAGATTCTAAAAAGGAAGTAAATAGTAGGCTATTCTCAGTAATTTTAATTATTATTTAAAAAAATAAACAGTCAAAGCAAAATGAAGTAATATCAATTATTTGAAGTTTTTCATAAATAAAGTTTCCGCCGAGTTATATTTAAAAAATTAATATGACAGAGTAGTTTTAATTAATTAATTAATTAATTAATAATTAATTAAGATTATAATCAATACACATTAAATATTAGACAAGTTTGGCTAAGATAGGGAGCCACAAGATAATTCTAAACAACTTATTTTAAGCAACTTTTACTTACAACTTTTATGAAGTTGGGCATATTTAATATACAGTCTAAATGAAGTAGGGCTACCAACATTTATGAAAAAGATTATCCATTCTAATATTATAAATACGAAAGTGGGTTTGTTTGTTACGTTTTCACGCCTAGATCATTGAATCGATTGCGATGAATTTTGGTATAGAGATTAATAGGACCATATAGACGGTGAAAGTGGGGTAAAAAGAAGATAAACTTTCCATGAAACTTTTATTGAGTCATCCGATTTCGACGTGCGCAAAGCCGCGGGAAAAATTTTGTAGTATTATATCTGTTCAAATTAATAAAAAAAAATGTTACCTATACGTAAAACGCATTATCTTATGAAAATACTAAACAGACAAAATGGTGTTTATTATTACATTTCAATTTCACCGGACTTTATAAAGTCTCATAAGAAATTAGCTCTCGAATGGAGCGGCCAGGTGTTCCAGTTTGACCACAGATTTTTAATTTTAAGATACATTTAGCCAAGTGGGTATTTGAAAATACCCTATCACGTTACTATGGACTCATCACGATATTTTCTTTTATAGCAAAATCAGGCTCATTACAAGGATTCGAACTAATATTAATCGACATTGTTACTCTACACGCTACCACTAGCCATCATGTTCCAAAATTATTATCATACAGTATTATTTTCTTGAAATTGTCATATATGTTTATAAATAACTGAAATATTTTATTTGACAAAGTAAATATAGCCTCTGCCATGTTTAGTGAGTAAACATAATAATCACATAAATAGAATATTACATTAGCAGTTGCCAGCCCTAAACCTAAGTTCCTTAAGCTTATGAAAACTTATATATATGAGCAGAATCAACTTATTTGCAGGCGAAAGTCATGAGTCTGGTAAATATATGAAAATAAAAGATTTACTTACTAAAATGTATGCCACAATAATAATACACATAGAATTGTTTTTAGCATGGAAATAATACGGTCCAATGTCACCAAAAATGTGTTTTCGATATCAAATGAATGATCTGTTTGTCGATTTTATTAACTGCCAAGTTAATAACCAAAAGCTAAATGTAATGTTTACTTAACAAGTAACAGAAAATACTTTATTTCAAACTACAAATATAACTTCATTTCCATAAATGTTCTTCTAAGCGAAAACTCTCGAGTCGTTGAATATCATGCTCGATAAGTAAAGTAACTAATTTATTGAGTTTTGAACCAAATTTCATTATCCTTCATTGATTTAAGTATTCAAAACTGCCTAAACTAATCGAACTGTAACTAATTTCTAATTATGCTACAATCATTTTGGAAATATTTAAATTTTGAATTAGTAAGAGTATTTTTTATACCTGTATTAACATATCAATTAACGTGTTAGTATGTATAAGATTAGGAGCATAAACAAGTTTTGATATCTTAGCTACCATAATTTTCAGTTGAAAAGTTTAAGTTGCAGAACTTAATTTTAAACAGATTAATAATTCAGCCACACAGTATTAAATATTTTGTTTATAAAATTTGCGAAATCTTATTATTTTATGTTGCTTTTTGAAACGGTAAATATTAACAACGTTTTTTTGTACTCGTGGTCCATAATATTTACTTATTTTAATTTTCATTCATACATTTTTCTTACTTGGCCCTAATTTAAGAGGTTATGGCAGTATTTTATTCAGAAAGCAGAATATTTAGGAGCATGCATATTATGTTGCCACGAAAACTCTCTGATCAGTTTCAACAACAGAGCGGTGAACCTGTTAGAGCATTGAAGATTATATTTTATACTTGACTAGCTGTTCCTGCGACTACGTTCGCGTGGAACAAAAATATTATTTAATCTATTTATCTCGTAGTTGTAACTTTTTAAATTTTAAATACAAACGAAAACACTTCTGCTTTATAGTACTAATATAAAATTGAGGTTATATAAATTTTATTTACGATATAAAGATCATAACTAAATTATATAGTTTAAATATGTAACACTTTACTAAACATTTCATTTAAAGTAAACAGTTTCTATGTACCTACCTTAAAAATAATTCAGCTAGTGGTGGAATTTCACTTAGAGGTACAAGAGACTTCTACCTTTGCCCCTAATCATGCAAGTGATTCGATTAACGTACGAAATGCTAAGCATACGTTCGCTTTAATCGAGCGATGAAATAGGGATCATCGGTTCGATTAATTAGTCAGTGTCGAATTTCTGAGTCCCACATGCGGTGTGAGGTCCTAAATGTTTTTGCCGCCTTCTAGTAAATCGGCAACGATGTGGAGCGAGTTGGTTCCCACAAACGTTTTAAATTTATTCTCACAGGTAAATTATGAACTGTAATGTATTAATAGGATTTTTTTATGATATTGCGGTAAAATAATTGCACTTTATCTGATGACTAGCTGTATCTCCGATTTCGTTTGCGTAGAACTAAATTATATTTAATATTTTTTGCCCGTTTTTGTAATTTTCTTCAATACAGCTTAGCAGCTATTGTCCGTAGCGCGATAATTAGCCTAAAGCCTTCCTCAATGATTGATCTATCAAATATACATTTTTGAAATCTGGCTGGTAGTTCCGAAGATTAGGGCGTTCAAATAAATATACACATTTTTTCCACCTTATAATATTCATATAGACAGTTTAAATATTTCAAGATATTTATCGAAAGTGATCGCATAAAAATTTGCCGATAAAGAATGAAGTGTTGTAATTAATTATAGGAAATATAGCTTTCAATTCCTTTTGTTATTTCTTATAATAATTTATTGAAATTAATCATATTTTCAATCTATTTTCGTAAATTTTATAGGTTTAATTTCTGAGTGTAATTAATATTAAGCATGAATTTAAAGTATAGTTTTGCATTTCGGCACAAAGATTTCGACGTTGCGTCGGAGTTTTCAATTTATACCTGAGTCTTGCACTGAGACTATGTGCATATTCAAAAGCTCGCATCGTTGGGTCGACCTTTGTTCAGCGCCATGGCGTCATTGTCGAGAGTTCAATGAGAAACAGCACAAAGGGTCTCGTAACAATTCACAAATGATATTGCTTGTGTCGTAGTGTATTACATTTACCGTTCCATACAATATACATATCAACTCTACAGTCGTACGGTAATTAACAATTTAGGGAATGAGAACTTGAATAATTCAATTTCTATTAACTATATACATAGTTGTTTATATGCAACAACTTAATTGTAATTAGCCATTTTATTATCTCATATAATAGTTAAATATTCACTAATACAATAGTATAACTATATTTTGCAATAATTCTTGTATATTAATATGATAAAGAGAAAGAGTTTGTTTCTTTGAAAGCGATAATGGTAGGATCTGACAGTCGTATTTGTAAAAATATTTTTGTTTTTCATAGAACAATCATTAAGGAAGGCTTTAGGCTATTTAGCAGCAGCTGGTAGCGACTAGCAATAGGAGTAAAGCCGTAATAAAAATAAAGTTACAAAAACGGGCAAAAGTGATTAAATTATTTTTAGTTCCACGCGAACAAATTCGCTGGCACAGCTAGTTATTAATAGATTGAAAATTTTAGATGAGTAGTTCCCTTTTTTTCAACTTTTCATGTCACTGAGCAGAAAAGAATAAATTTCGATAAATTTAATAATTCTATATCGAAATATTTTCCAACGCCATTTCAATAAATTACAAGATATTAAGCAATACGTTATTTTTGCAGCTGTGAACAATGTTTTTTATTATGCTGACTATACTAAAATAATGTTGAAGTGTTATATAGCTGTAGTGATACAATTGTGACAAACGAACCTGTTGATATCAATTTACTGTTATTAGAATACGTTTTATAAACTGATAACGTAAATATTATGATTACATGATAATTACCTACCGCATTGAAAAACTCTTGATTAGTATGAAATTCAGGAAGAGTTATCTAAAATTACTGTTCTATGAAAGTAGGTGTAATTTCTTGAAATATTTGTCGCAATTTTTATATTTAATTTACTTATTTAGTAATCATAATGATTACTATTCTAATTATTGGAAAAAGACATCTTTATAGACAATTACGTCGTTAAATCAATCAAATCAATATCAATGAATGATAATAATGTTAAGACTACTATTTTGCATGTAAACAAATTAAAAATATAACTGATAAAGTAACTAATTCTGATTTCCTTCCAGGTATTCAATCTTTTTTCCACTATTCCTTTTGATTTTAGTATTTATCACGATAAGTTATAGAATCATGATAAGTTTGTCAGAACGATACAACATATTGATAGTATAGATACATAAATAGATGTAGGATATATGTATAGATATATTGTCTAGAAAAAAGTTGAGGGCGCAACGGTCGCGCTTGGTGCGGCAGCGACGGTTATGTGCAGCCACCGTGAAGAGGGATGGCTGTTTATACGGTTTTATACAAAAACAAACTCTAAATAAACAGACACAGCTTTGATTTTCTTACCACGCAGCTACAATATCACAGATCCAATTTATCCATTAACGAATATATGGACATTTTTAATAAGTTACCATTGAACTGTACAAAATTAAAGTATCAGTATTATAAATGATGGAAACTGTCGAGAATCAGAATGAATATATGGATGGTAATTAAAAACTTTACTCAAATCCCTACCACGTCATTAAATATAAATTAATGATTAAGTAACCTTCATTAATATCAGAGGAACCTCAAGGAAAAAATATTTATGTCATATTGAGATATTTACTATAAGATTCTTTTCCTGTTCACTGGTTTAATATTGCCCGTGCTCGCAAACCTAGTTTGCAATAGAATGGAGTGTAAATTTCTACTCGCTCAAACGGAAATAAGTATAAGGCTATAGGAACACGCCACAACTTATTTAGCCGTTATTTATTTCTCATTTCCGAGGTATATTTATATTCAAGAAAATAGCATCTCAGTGGACCTACTTCTCTTGCATCTTTCAAATAAATCAGATCAGGTACGTTATATGATGCTTAGTGATACATATATCAAATATTTGCAAGTGTCGTTTTATGTTTATATTACAATAATGTGTGAAATTAATAATATAAGAACTTTTAGTCTATTGTAAAAATGTGATATTAGTTGTTTAAATACTAATTGTTCAGTAATAAATTGAAAGCAGTATTATACAAAATATTTAAATTAATGCAAACACATGTATATAATACGCATTTTAATATTTCACTGATATGAAAATTGCACGCATTTTATATAATTATTTACCAGACTATAAAAAAAAAGACATGAAACAAACCGTTCCTGTACTTACAAGCCTGTTTGGTAAAATATGACTCATTTCGCTTTTTTTTTCGTACTTACGCTATTTGTTAATTAAGGAACTATAAAGTTACATCATATTAATATTCAATACTAGGATCATTTGACTTTTATAACTAAAGAAAAATAATACATTTTTACTTCTTTTACAAAGTTAAGTATAAATGTATCTGCTGATTTGAATTTATCGAAAAGGAAAAACATATTCAACGCCTACAGTAATAGGTATTATGGCAATATATGAAATGTAGTCTTAATTATACAGTGAAGCGCCAGTGCACTTGTGGTTATGCGATCGGATAGTAGTTATCAGCGATGATTTTTTTTTTTTAATTTTAAGGTACCCACATAGTGACTGCACTGCACCTGGTGTTAAGTACAGTACAATCCAAATCAGCGGTGACTGACATCGAATCAAAATGCACTATCAATCACTTCATTCATTTATTCATTCATCACTATCACAATATGTTGCTGTTCTATGTTCCTAATCAATTCTACCATGGTAAGCTAATTACGCCATACACAGTGAGGTTACCACACATCATGTTACATTCACATGTAGCAGTTTTATAGGTATTTAATTTTTTTTTACAATTACACTTTCTAACGTATAATGAAGTTATAAATTCTTGTATATACTAAAATGTATGCATAATTGTGATTTAAAAAAAAGTTTTAGTTTGTAAGAAACTACTAGGGTTCTGAAACAACGTCTAACCGGAAAAAAAAAGAGTTGAATATGAGGCCAGACAAATAAACAAACTAGTATTCTGTTTTCGAATCAATTGGAAATAATATATTTGTTAGAAAATTTGTCTTTATAAATCACTAAGAATCTATCTATCTATTTAATACTATAAAGTGAGCAATTTTTATATATATGTATATATATATATAATTTTCAAGTATCTTGGAAACGGCTCTAACGATTTCGATAAAATTTTGTATTTAGAATGTTTTTTCTTTATAAATTCACCTGTGCAGTTGCATTTTCCAAAATGTTTTTGTAACATATACATTGGTTTTTTTTTAAACATCAATTAAAGTAATTTTCATTTTATTGTGTAAACAATCTGTTATAAAAATATTTTTTGAGAAATAAACACTGTCAAAAAAACCGACCCAAGTACCCAGGTCATCCAGGTACTTTTATTTATAACTTACAGTGACGTTTCGTATTGTGACATGCAAAAATACATATTCAGTAATATCTTACTCTTGGCAGTTTTCTTACGGAGGGTGAAAGTGTTTTTTGTATATTTAATATCAACTCTCGCTTATATTTTTTTAAAACCCTTAGTCGATATTATATCACTCACTGGGTCGGCAGACATTGTGCTACCTTTTTCGATAGTCACGTGATGGATATAAGCAGAACGTCTCCAACCAAATCTTAGAATAGCAGTGAACCATCACCTCAGTAAAATGACAACTCGTTTAAAAGTTGGACGATTACTATTATTTTCACACAAAGATAATGTTACCCATAAGAAAATGGTATTAAAATTTATCCTATACTTGAGAAATCGTTAAATACTCGCGGATCAATAACATCATCTACGTAACCGGCTCCTAAGGGTTATAATCCTAATAGTTAACAATAGCGGACTGAGTTTTGTAACGAGAAAGAATGTTACGCTTAATAAATCACCTTATCGGGTGCTTCGGCTACTTTTTAAAAACATTTATCGCCGAGCAGTTGGTCGTAAAGGCCAATGTATTATTAAGCTGTTTACTTACTTCTTTCGAGAGCTTGGTAATGTGAGTACGTAGTTCCGCCATCGTGCTTCTCATTTGTTGGGTTTCGTATCTGAGTCTACTAACTTCGGCATCCAGCTTGTCCACCCTCACCTCCTGCGTACGAGCTAGTTGCGCTAAGTCCGTTGTTTCCATTAGGGCTTGTTTTAGCTAAAGAAATAAACAAAGATAAAATGGTATCCTTACATTCGATTATTATTTTTTACATTCGAAATTAAAATGATCTTTATAATTTCAGTTTATTTTATTTTCTTTATAGTTAAGGTTTAGCATTATGGCCACAATCTTATCTGATGTTAAGTGACGATTTGGACCAATATGGTGGGTACGCTAAGCCTAGTCTGGAGGGACTAGCTCTCAAGTGCAACTGCTGGAACACACCTATAGGCATTTGGCGGCCGATTTTCAACTTGAGCGTGATAGCTAGCCAGGTAGGTAGTCGAAAAAGTCCTATCCCCGTGCTTTATAATAATATTATTTGAAATTTCGATAAATAAATTGTACTATTGAGCAAGTTCATCGTAAATCTTAAATATTTCAATGTATGCTATTAAATATTAGAAATTGTGACACTTTTTAAATTAAATGAGATAAAGTTTTAATTAAATCATGCAAAAACAAAAATAGAAAATATAAAGTATTCTTCTTTTATTTATTAATGAAACAATAGTTGAATAAAGTATAAATTAGATTACCTCATTACGAAAGACGTGTATTTGTCGTAACAGAACCGAGTTGTTGACGCTCGCTTCGAGCTCCCTCATTTCTATGCGAAGTTCTTGCATAGAAGACCTAGCCCATTGAAGAGTCGCCTGCTCATTCTGTTCGTGATTGTTTGTCGGTATAGCACGGAGTCTGAGAACAAAATATATTACTCGTTCAAACAATTGCCTCAACAAAATAATTTACTTAATATATATCCCCTTGTATGTCTTTACTTTTGTATGAAAAATGTAATATTAGTAAAACTACTTGTAGAAATAAAAGTCCTAATAAATCAAGTCTCGCACCTAAACGGACTGTAAAACTATAGATCGGTTATTGTACAAAAAACAATACACGATCAATATTAATATTATAAAACCAAAAAGGTTTGTTTGTTTGAACACGCTAACCTTAGGAACTACCAAGCTGATTTCAACAATTCTATTTGTATTTGATAGAGTAATCATAGAAGAAGGCTATATTTAACATCACGCACTAATAGGAGCAAAGATGTTTTGAATAAAGTTACAAAAACGGGGAAAATTTGGGCAAAAATTAATAAATATTTTTTTATTTCACGCGAACGATGTCGCGCACGACTAGTCACTATATACTTTAGGAAACGGAGGTTCAAAATTAAAATACAATTTATGCAGTAGGCTGACGCTACATAATAAGTTATTTAATCATCTTTTTTTAATAAAACAATGTTGGTGCCCATCTAATTGAACGGAAAACGACGTATCCTGTTATTAATAACTGTTTGTAATACAAACGGAGTAAAATATTTGAATCTATAGAAGTTTTTTTATATGTTATAGCTTATAGTCATAGGTTTAGTGTTATAGCCACAATCTCACCTGATGTTAAGTGACGATGTCTCCCAAGCTGGTGAATACGCTAAATCTGCGGGGGGGGGGGGGGGGAGGTTGCTCTCAAGTGCAACTGCCGGAACACAACTATAGGTGTTTGTATTGTAATATTAATATGGTATAAAGAATAGGCTAAAATTTGTAACCGTCGCGCGCAACGCAGCGTTGTAACTGTTGTAAGCGCAGGATACAACGTTATGCAACAACGGTCGGCACGGAACATCCTGCGCTGTTTCGCTTCCGGCCCTATTTGGTAATAATAAAACATAATGATTCGTTATAGCCCTTTGTATAAAACGGACATTAATCGTGCATTCCGTCAATGGTAATTTGAGTAACGATATTTTTACTGCAGATTAGATTTATTCAAATAACATATAGCTATATACTTAACTGATAATACAACTGAGGATGATAAATAAATTATTTTACTTTATATATGTAAGTACGTACTGTTTTGAAATGAATTGCAACTTATGTAAATGATCCATTGTGATAACTGTGCTTTCTATTTATCGCTTATAAACTTTACCAAGAAAATTAAAAATATGTATAAATACTAAAACAATAATTAATGTAACCACAAAACCGAAAAAATTAATGTACTTCAAGAATCCCTACATTACACCAAAATCTGTTTTAGTCTTCATTCATTATGACAAATGATACTAATGATAAGTAGTTACCATTAATGTAATTTGTACTATTTATTTACTGTTACAACAACGACAGATTCACATGCATACATTTGATAACATAACTTCTTAAATATAATAATATAATAATATAATAATGAATGAATATCAAAAGCAGTTGATGCCAGAGTTGAAATTGATGATTTAAATATTTTTCAAAATATGTTCAGAATTGATACAGGTCGGTAATTTTAAATAATATTTTTTCTCCCCGTTTAAATATTCGTGTTATATTAGTTTCCTTCCATAATGTGGGAAAAGTTGATGATTGTATAGATGTTTGAAATATAATTTTAAAAGTCAAAAATTTTGCGGGTTTTTTAAATGAAAAGTGGAGGAATACTATCTGACCCCGCTCCTTTGCTGATGTCAATTCTTTTAATCGCTTTTAAGGCATTACTTTAGCTTATTGCTAAATGAATTCTGCGAAATAGTAATAATAAGGCTACTAGAAAAAGTATCGGTTTTTGTTACAAGTAGGATCAGCGTAAACCGAAGAATAGTGTTTAGCAAAAGGTTACATATAGATTCACTGGTGTTAACTATAGTATTGTCTAATCTCATATCAGTAGGTATATCTGAGACTCCCTTCCACCGTCATTTTACAAAAGACCAAAACTTGTTTGGATGATAAGGCAGGCACTTCTCTGTACTTCTTACATAATTACTATAACAACATCTGATCGCAGTGTCAATGCGTTTATTTAATAGTTTGACTTCTGTGAGATCTAGTGGGTTTTTCGTATACTTTTTAGTCCAATATTTTCTTTTTTTGAAAATAAGGATATTAAAGCTCTTGAATACCAAAGTGAACATTTTCGACTATGCAATTTTATTCGTGCTACTTGCTATACGTTCTATTATATCTTCTATAATATCATAAAATTTTCTTGTTAAGATATTGACATTCTTAATACAGAGCCCTTATTTCCAGTTTATCGTACTTAATTAAGCATTTAATATTTTATAATTCGCTTTTCTGAAGGTTTGAGTTGCAAATAATTTCATTCACATTAATACATTCAACATTTCCTATGACTAAATCTAGAATTATGTGGTTAGCTTTTTTTGTGTTATTGAATTGGCTAAGATTATTGCGAGACATAAAGCCAATTAAACAGATACCTAATAAGTTATTAAAACTAGACGGAATAGTATAATTGAATTTAAGATCTTTTTTCAAGTTATAAAAGATAACTTAAAATCACCGAAAATTATTGTTTCGTACGAATTGGCATCAAAAACATATATAGCACACAGCATAATTTCTTTTGTTACTACATTATCTTTTACTTTAACCGAGACCCATATATCTTCGCAGTTGCTTTCATAATGAGTTATCCGTTTTGATTGTATGTTTTTGGAAATTGCTATTAATATCCCTCCGCCTTTTTTATCTCATAAATATGTTGAATGACTGTCTCTGCGATAAATTAAATACCTTTCATTAAAAAGTTCATTATGCTTAATATAATCATCTAGCCATGTCTCCGTACACACAAGTATGTCGTAATTTAGATGTAATGATGCCAATTGTATTTCTTTTAAATTAGTTCGCATACCGTGAATGTTCTGGTGATAAATATTTAATTTTGTTACTAGTATACGGTATCTAATATAATATGATTAAAATAAGGTATGAACATCATTCAAAATATTACAACTTAGTTATACAGTCGTAAGATTTTATTTTTATAGCTGGATATGTATCATCCTTGCGACAGAATAGTCTAGTTTCTGCATGTAACGCTTTTAGGTATGGTGAAATGAGTTTTGAGACATATCCAACATTTTTAGTATCTCCGTAGTCCAAATGAGTGGTATTAAGTTTTTCGTTATGTTACGTTTATTAAAATTTATTACAGCAGCAATCACTTCATCTCTAACTCGCGCACTTGGTAATTTTACTATTACAGGACGCGGTCTTTTGCTCGACTCGTTATGTTTCCGAACTCTAACGAAGTTTAGTATCTTCGTATATTGTAGAGGACAAGATATAATAGCACTTAGTTGTTTTATTGTAGTTGACAGGTTTTCCAATTTATGCTCTGGTATTCCGTTAATTTCAATGTTGCTTTTACAAAAATATTGCTCCATCAAAGGAAGGCGTATTGATTGTTCAGAGATAACTTTGAACAACTTTTCGTTGTCTTTTGTTAATTTTAGTATTGTGTCTTCATTAGCTTTTAAGTCTGATTTTAAATGGTCATAATCTGCACTTAGGTAATCCAATGATGATTTATAGTCTTTAAGTACTATAATTTCATTCTTAATAAACTGAAATTCTCCTCAATGTATGATTTAATTGCAGTTTTTACAGTTTCGCTGACAGCGGAATATATTTCAGCTCTTACTTATTAAGATAACTAATATTCTTGTCCTGATGAAGGAGTTGGAAAACGTAGTTTGGTTTTCATACGTTGTTGCTTCATATACTGTTTAACATTCTTAACAGTGCATTCCTTACTTTGTGGAGATTTTGTTGAAACCAAAAGTGCAACTGAACAACTGAAATGAACAACAACAAGTCTTATTATATTTCTGCTCTTTTGGCATTTTATGATAAAGTCTTTTCTCAGTCCCGCACACTGAAGGTGGTAATTACTACAACAACTGGTACATCGAAGACATTCTCTCGCTGTGATATTATACAAACAACCTTCACATGATAAATTCTTTGAAACCATATTTATATTAATGAAAGTATGATCCAACAACATTAATTACTTAAAACGCTGGTTAGAACACCAATCAATTATTAAGATTAGAGATATTGACGATTGTAACGAAAAAAAGGCTTAAGCGCCGAGCAATCGTTGTCGCTTACGTGTTTTATTAAATCACTTTTCGTTAATCCTCCTTATAATACTAAAATAACATAGCACTGAACGTTTTTTTTAGAAAATATTCAATAATTCACATCAAAACTATTTAATCTTAAGACAATTAGCAGAACAAAATTGTACCGCTGACGTTCGAGACCAAATATGAGAATATTACTATACAAGTCAATTGATTCAATTGAGTATACATATGTATTTGAAACTTCATTGATAATGTCTATAAATTGTTAAAACTGCAGCACTTATGTATATTTTACACATCAAATTAAATCAAGGACATACAATGTTGAATGTTCGATTTACTTGCATGTTAAGTTCGTTCGCCCACACGCTGCTCGTGGGAGAGAGTCAACTGCACACCTAGAGTTACATCTTATAGGTACATCTAATTACACTATTAGCTTTACCATATTAAGCCACATTATGACTCAAATTCAAAATTTATGCGGTTATTCCTCTTTTGAAAGATTTCAAACACAATCCATAATTTCTTTTTTTTTGTATTTTAATTTAAATTAGACTGTGTTTACTTTGGGGGAGTTAATAGAAGTCGTACTTTCTCTCACATAAAGAAACTTTAACGATCAAGTATGAAATAAATAACAAATAAATTATGACTGTTTAGTAATTTCATTATAGCAATAAAATTCTCTTAACAAATAGCTTATCAACAAATTCATAACCGATCCATTAGTTACCGTGTATCGTGTTAAATAAATATTGGTCGTTTGATTTCAAATATATATGTATATAGTATATGTTCCTGCGACTTCGTTCGCGTGAAACTAAAAATTATTATAATTTTTCTCGTTTTTGTAGCTTTTTTCAATAGATTTTTGATCCTCCGCGTGATGTTAAATCCTTCCACAATGATTTCTCTATCAAGTACAAAAATATTTTATGAAATCCAACTGATAGTTCGTAAGATTGGTGAGTTCAAACAAACAAACTATTCCGCTTTAAACTACGCTCGCGTGGAATTAAAAATTATTAAATAATTTTGACCGTTTTTGTAAAAAAAAAAATTCAGATTTGTTCCTAATGGTAGTAGCGTGATATTAAATAGCCTAAAGCGTTCCTTAGTTATTGTTCTATGAAATACAAAACTAATTTGTTAAAATCCGACTGGTAGTTCCTAATTATGTTCAAACAAACAAACTATTCCGCTTTATAATATTAATATAGATATTGATTTAATAGTAATAAATTTAAACCTGTCGAAATATCATCAGGTGTTTATTTTTATCTTATCTATAGGTAGTTGATAGTTTATTGCCGTTTACTTACATACATATTCGGATTTCTTCCGACGCATACTGATATTTATTTTGAGCAATAATATGTGTACCTATACCCAGTTTAACTGCGTA
The DNA here is from genome assembly GCA_039707435.1 of Actias luna. Lineage (NCBI taxonomy): Eukaryota > Metazoa > Arthropoda > Insecta > Lepidoptera > Saturniidae > Actias > Actias luna. Next base: position 15,327,530 of record JAZHAC010000001.1, on the reverse strand, counting down.
TATTTAATATTATCATCATGGGTTGTAATGTATGTTTAATATTGTCTCAGATACGAAAAAAAACTAGAACGGATAAGATTTAGGTATTAATATATTCGAGAAAGCATGAAAATAGCACCAGTGATTGAGAAATTTTGAAGTAATAAGTTAGCGTGGTATGAACATATTATGAGTAGATATGAAAGCCATATAGCTAGAAGAATGTTAAGTATGAAGGTGGATGGATGTAGGAGAAGAGGAAGACGAAAGAATCCTATGTGTAGGTGTATAAAGTGTGACGACGTGTACTAAGATGACGGCTGATGGAGTAGAGTGGAAGAATGCATGTTGTGCCGACCTACCTAGCTGGGATATGCTAGCTGGGAAGGGTTGTGACGAAGAAGAAAGTCTACTTGAGCAGCACGTTAGTAAGCCTATTGTAGTAACTAAAAGGAGTGCTTGGCGTGATTGAATCACAACAAACACTAGGATAGGTAGTTATAGCAGTCATTGGTCAATTCTATGCCCGGCAATGATGAAATAATTATGAAGTTAAATTAAAATATCTCTAAGAAACGGTTACGTTGGATATTGAACACGTTCGAGCAAGTCGAGGGTCAATCTGCATAAACAATTTTTATTCAAAGTATTGCTATCTACCAAGATGACGTAAAAATATAAGTAAATGTCTGTATTGAATAATGAGTATATTGATGTTATATTAGAATGTTGCTCTAATTACAATTACAATAGTCTAGGGGGAAAAGTATGAGATAAATTATATTATTTCTTTTCTGAAATGTATTGAAAACCACATTAAAAATATATATTTTTCTGAAATAGTTGGCATTAAGAATATAGAAACATGTAATGACATATTTTCAAAAAATAGACATCCGTGTTTTTCCTATATTCTTCTTATTACTTAACATGTAAATCTTAAAATAGGTTTGATAATTTACCAGAAACATTTTACATTTTCACTCTATATTATTGGAAAAGTCTCCACTTTAAGAGAAAAGCTAGGACTGGTTCCTTGTAGGCAAATAAAGTCTTTATAATTCATACCTCTTATAGATTTATTATCCCAATGGCAACAAATCATTTATTTTAAGTTGACACAAATTTAAATATAATTTCAAAGATATAAATAGTGAGATATAAATCTATAGAATTAATAAAACAGGATTAAGGAATTCATGTGACTAAATAGCGCCAAGAATCTTTTCCACGTTTATTTTATTTAGTATGTACCGAATTGCTACGAGTTATAGAATTGAAGGGAAAATATTTTTAAAAAGAACAATTCTCAAACGAATAAAACGAGCCTATAATATTCAAACGAGGGTATTACTAAGATTGTGTTGTGTTTTTATAGCTTTCAAACGCATGTTTTGTATGAAAATAAGAAACACTTTTAAAAGATAATTTTGTAGAACTCAATTTAGTGTATTGTATGTGTATACGTAACATATTAAGTCGAGTTACATTTTTATATACTCTGTAATAAAAAAATTACTTATTGGTTTCGATTCGAACTGAAATAGAATGTATGTATGTAGAATGTATATCTGTATTATAATAATTATTATAAAGCGGGAAAAGTTTGTTTATTTGTTTAAAGGCGCTAATCTTAGAAATTACTAGTAAGATTAAAAAATGCTGTTTGTATTTGATAGGATATATTATTAAAAAAAAATTAGGCATTCGTTTGAATTAAAGAACAATATAAACATTAAATTAAATAAAATCCCTTAATTTATGATATTCCACAATGTATATATCATATAAAAGCTAGTAGCGAGATTAACTTTTTTTTTACTTATAATCTATATTAATGTTATAAAGCGAAAAGTTTGTTTGTTTATTTCAACGTGTTAACCTTAGGAACTACCTACCAGTCGAACTTTAAAAATAATTTTTGAATTTCATAGAGCAATCACTGAGGAAGACTTTATGCAATAATATTAGGCTAGTAATAGGAGCAAATCAGTATTGAAAAAGTTACAAAAAAGTGCGAAAGTATTGAAATAAAATTTTTGTTCCACACGAACGAAGTCGCCGGTACAGCCAAGTTACTTATATCAAGATTAAGTCACACATTGCATTCTTGTTTTAGCTTATTTTGTAACAAGCTGTTATATAAAATATGTGTAATATAATAAATTGGTAAACTTGATTTTACTTATTTTCTTCTCTTTTAGAGCATTTAAATAAAAGCTTGTTTTTAAAAATACTTTCTTTTAACATACTACTAAGTATGTATTGCCAATAAAACTAAACGTGTATACACAATGCATTAACTCAATTGGTTGACGATATTTAATTACTTTAATATTTATTTGCAAAATCTACTCCAAACAAACATACAAACGTTGCAAGTTTAATAATATAATAGCGTGTAAAAAGTTTTGTTAATTCACTGTTTCATTTGAAAATTTTGCAACATAGTTCAAAACTCACAACCATAGTTAGAAAAAGTAAACATGTGTGTGTCAGCTCTGATGCACGGCTGGAATTAATTCCTTTGAAACATAACGATTATCAATGTGAAAGGCACGCAAGGTACGTTGTGCATAAAACGCAACGCTTTGGAATTAACGCTTTTATTATTTTTACTCCTCATAAAACTTCCATACCGGGATCTTATATGAGAAATCCAGATAATCGTATATAATTTAAACCTTTGCCAGAAATTCGTAACTAGATCTGCTATATGAAACAATCACAAAAGTCTCTTATTTAATCGGTTTACAATTACTATAGTGTGGACTATTACCATTGACCATGGAAGACCATTGAACTTCTAAGATAATTAATAAATATGTAAGAAACTATTCTATAGATATAATAATACGACGTCATTAACTGCTTATACTATACTAACTCTGTCTGCGACTTCGTTCGTGTAGATCTTATAATTATTTCATGATTTTTGTCTATATATTTTTTTCAATACAGTTTAGCTTCTATTAGTAGTATCGTGATTTTAAATAGCCTAAAGCCTTTCTCAATGATCGCTCTATCAAATACAAAAATATTTTTAATATACAACTGGTAATTCTTAAGATCAGCGCGTTCAAACAAACTTTTCCGCTATATAATATTCATTGTGAAAACCCTAATACAAGACAAAGTCATGTTATACAAGAAAGCCATTGTAGCCAATCATAAATGTATTGGCAATTACAATCATCCATACGATCCATTGCTCTCTATTTTTCAGCAACACGATGGTGCTACGAGAACATAATTAAGGTTCTATTTTCCTCGTATAAGTTTTAGTTCAAAAAAGTTAGTGAATTATGGAAAATCAGCATTAAACATTAATTTATAAAGATTTTCGAACCAAAATTTATTCAATATTAACTATTAATTTATTTGAAATTTTACCTTCTATTTGAAGTGTTTTATTGTTATATGGGCCCGTGTAAATATTAAACATTGGTATAAGTAGTCTATACTATGACCCTTCTAACTAATATCCTAGAAAACTAGAAATGAAATACTTAATTCGAAGATATCTATTAACTGATACAACTAAAATACATAATGTATAATATTAAAATAGTCTTATTTAGGCAAATACATATTAAATTCTTGAAGACTCTTATCTTTCTTTTGATCATTAATTCAATATAAAGGGAATGTTTCTTGTCAGTTGAGCTCATTTTTATGTTACTTTGCGAAGACAAGGCTTGACGTTCCTATATAATTTATTTTTGTTAGATATCATTTCATAAGAGCGTCGTGTTTGGTTTGGATATAATTTACTTTTAACAACGATATTTGCAAATAACTCCATCTTTATACATGCGCTTAATTATAATATTACTAACAGACCTGGCTGACCTTGTTCTGCCTTCTCGAGTAGTCAATCACATCGACTACAGCGTCATCTATCGGGTTATGATCACTTATCGAGATAAAAAGTATCCTATCTCTCAAGTTGAATTGAACTGCTCACAGTGTGCAAAATTTGATTAAAATCGGTTTAGTAGTTTAGGAGTTCATTGCGGACAAACAACGTGACATGAACTTTTTATATATAAAGATGTACACTAACGTTTAACATTTTCTACACATAAAAAAACAATCAATCGAGTTACTTGTCGATTCTTCTCGACTGTTGGATTGTTTTATTGTGACGTTCGTAACTTCCTTCTGAAGGCCTAATTTAAATAAATAAATTTAGATACAATAAATACAAATTTTAATTATGAATAGAATCATTTTAAATATCCTTTCAATGGAATTATTTCTCAAGGTATGATTGCAAATTGAAATATCAAAGCTATAGTTATGTTTGTTTCAGCTTAGCTGTATTCTTGTATGTATCCTTAAACAATGATTTCTTGTAAGACTTTCCTACAAGATGATAACTTTTAATAATATTATCCTTATCATATTTTTCACCGCCATCTGATATATGTATTAACAAGACAATAATTAAATCTTATTAAAATAGAATAAAGATGCATAATGCTAAAAAAATTACAATGATAAAGAGATACTAATGTATCAATCATTAACCATAGAATGGTGGTAGAGCTTTTACTAAGGTCCATCTACCTAGCTACCACCCTCGACTTGCAAATCTGTCGTCAAATATCTAGAGATGTGTTCCGGCAGTTGCACTTGAAAGCCAGTCGCTTTACTACATTTAGCGTATCCACATCGTCATTTAACATCAAGTGAAACTGTAGCCATAATGCTAAACCTATAAACTATTAAAAAAATCTATAATAATAAATCATTCCCGTTACATTCGACTATAAATTTATTAAATTAATTTTCACTGTATAATACCTTGAATGTTCATTAACATCAGAATAAAATAAATAATAATAAAAAAAACTGATACAGCATACAGCATACTTATATAGCTCATATTCTTTCTTTATAATTAAAACAGAATAAATAGTGTATTCAAGTTTTACAATTTAAAATCCCTAGAGTGAATTCAAAAATTCTGCTTTAATACGAAATCCGTGTTTTCCGTATGTTTATGTTTACGAGCAATAAATAAAACTTCATACTCATCATGAAAGTAGATGAAACCGTTTCCTTTTTTATGCTAGCTGCTTTATTGCAATACCTATTAAAATACAGAACATGGCTATTTCAGTTATCAACTTTTTTGGTTGGTTTCTATAGCAACTATATTAAAATAAAAGTTGTGCAAATCGAGGCAATGTGTTTACTTGGTGAGTAGGGCAGGGCGGGGATATTAGTCCCAAATTAAGATAGAGAGAGATAAAGGTAAGTTGGCATTCTGTACATTTTACCGCCCTCACGACGTCCCAAGCTGGGGGTAAGAAGTCTATTAATTCTAGTAGCTGAGTATTGTTGGTCAATTAGGGTAATGAAATAGGATTATTTGGAAATCAACATCTATTAATATTTTTAAATTCGAAACTTAAATATAATCAACATAATTAAATATATAACATATAATATTGTAATATAATCAATTAAACAATACAAACCTTAAATTTTTTCAAAGTTTGATGTTAAACAGATTAAAAACCTAGTATTTTATTTTAATACCATTAATTTCAAATTTCTTAATCTATAATCATCTTAATCTTCATCACTACAGCAATAAACACAGATAAGATTTAAATTTGAACCAAACCACGCACACCGTTGATGTGCCCAACCTTTGCAAATTAAACATTGAATCCATTGCTCCCCTGACTTGCTTTCTAAATAACATTCACAACAAATAATACAAATATATTCTTCATCAGAGGAAGATGAAGGACTCTTTTCTCTCAAAACATTCTTCTTTACTATCTTTTTTTTCTTATTTTCTTTTATTATCTACTTTTTCTTATTTTAAGCTTCTCTTGTTCATCCTTTAACCTTTTTTTTAGGAGTGTCAGTTAAAATTGATGCTTTGTAGCGGTTTCTGTTTTCCGGGTTCCGACCTTAGGCACAGATAAAATGGCTTCAGGGGACAAATAAGTTTTGAATGGGCCAAATATAGACACATTGAAGGGCAGGAATTTGTGTGATTTGCCTTTCCTACACAGTCTTGTGGACCGTCACGAATTCCTCGGAAAAATAAACATCGGAGGAATATGAGAGCCTGTAGCCGAGACTGCTATTATAACAGTAATATTAGTGCCCGTTTCCCCGGAAATAACAGAACCAACATTTCGTTTCCGTTTTGCAGCAACTATTTTAGAAGGCTTTATCGTAGTCGAAACCCCAATTTCATCAAAATTCCAAATAAAAGAAGCTGAATTTATCAAAAAAGTATTGAAAATTTGAACGGTTGAATGAAGTCGCTCTACTGAGAATCGTAGCCTCCGGTTTCCGGATAGATTTAGTAAAGTTTCTTTAAAAAAAAGCTATCATCCAGCCTTTACTCGCCATTTTTTTTTTCTTGCCGAAATCAGGTACTTCAATTGCGAATTTCATAGCACAATCGTATGCAAGCCACGTACATCTTTAGGACCCAGGCCATGAAGCATTTGAGCTAGCATAAGCAGATAACCTCTTAAACTCTTCTCTTGATCCATAGTAAATATCTGACGTGTAGGAAGGTACCCAAAAGATATAATAAGATAATAATTCTGCATATGGGGTAAAAAATCGCATCGGTGTACCTTTATTGCCCTTTTTTCTCTTGTGATTTTTAAGGTTATATAGAGATAACAGTTATATAGAGATTATTGTTGACATGCATTACTTACACATAGAATAAGTCTGCATTACAAACTTATCTTAATATTATATTGAGTTCAGTACGGATCTATAATAGAAATAAATACAAATACTTTCGTTACTTTTGAGTGCACACAATTTTCATTTGTAATGTTACTCGCATCTGCGTTCCGCAATGACTGGCAGCTCGCGGCTTCGTACTCGGCCCTCATCCCTCTCCAAATTACGTAGATCATTTATTTCTAGCTTTTTTTTTCGAAAGGACATACGCTGCTAACAGGAAGTGCTTTCACAGCTTGGCAGGACTTTTTGGGGCGAATGCTGAGGGCACTCAGCCCCGAGGCAGCGGGCGCAAGGGTGCCATGGTGGCCGGCCCTCGGCATGAGCTGCTGCCGGAAAATAATAAAATAAGGAATGGTAAGGACTAGCCAACAGGAGTAGGCCTTTAGTCAAAATATGAATTGAGCAGGCAAGGAATTCGGTGGAGAGATTGTACTGTGCAGAGCTTGTAGCAGAGTTTGTTGCTAGCGCTATTCAATACTGTAATATGTATGTTGGGACTTCTTACCCGCCGGAGTTCTAGCCCCATTGTACTATATATCAAGCGTCATATTTGAGATGTTTTACTGTTATAAATATTATCAATGAAATGATATTAATTCACAAAAGAAATTGAACCAGCTTTTGTCTAAGATAGTGTCATTGCCGAAGAAATATGTTTTTAATTAATCAGTAGATGGAGTCTTAGTTATTATTAACTATGCATATACAATATAAATATAAGCTAAAACGTGGGATCTAAGTAATCATGAAGGTGCAATAAAACCAGGTGCCGATGCTGCAGCACGAAACAAAGCATTATGAGCCTTTCATCGTAACGACAGCTGACGTAAAGGTGCTAGCCGCTCGTCCGTTGCATTTGAAAAAAACATATAAAACTCGAGCATCCTTTGTCGCGATAACAATCATGAAGTTTTCTCAATTGAAAATGCCTCTTTTTTGTTTGTATATTTAACTCAAATACCTAGTATTTCAGAAATGAAACACTTTAACATACAATTAAACATTCACCTTTGTGAGAATTTTACTGTTGGCTGTACGTCATATTACCTTAGTTTATTCCAATGAATATAAAAAAATTCTACACACTGAAAATTATTTCCCTCATAACATACACATTAATCTACATATACGTTTTTTAGCCCATATGAATAAATCATGCTTTTAAAGGATAATACATAAAAGTTCTGAAATTCAAGAGAATAAAAAATATTTCCAAATTAACTAAAATTATATGTGTAATAATTATATGTATTATCACCGTGCGAAACAATAATTACCGATACAAAGAACCAGAATCTTTTTCAACGAATTAAATCTTTCTTAATAGCGACTTGGTATCGTGGTTTATTTAAAAAAAATGTTTAAATTTTCATGTTACAATACCTATACCTATTAGAGAAACACAATGTACCCAAACATCGAAACAGTCTTAATAGAACAACAACAAAAAATACATCATTAAATCCAAATGAGCATTGCTTTAACTGGTCTTTAAATGTTATCGCCTAACATTGTTTTTTTAACTATAGTTTCCTACTACTGTTTAATTTCTTTACAGTGTGAAGAATTTTGAGAATAAAGTATAGACGTTATCATTTCTGTGACAATCTCGTACTATTGGATTTAATCAAAATTTAGTCACGTATTTGTAATATTACATGCACAAATAAAGTTTTTTATTCTCCGTTTAACGAAATGTTTGAATAATATAATGATATACCCGGTCCCTTCAATTTCACTGTACAGCGTTTTGTAAAAAAAATCTATTGATATTTCCAGGCTGTGGATGCGCACGCGCGCCATTTGTCTGTGCAGGATGTGGGTTCGCAGCACATTACTTCCGGCCGGGGGGTATAAATAAACATTACGTTAGACCAGATGTTCGCCCTCTCATCGGTTCTTATATTACGTTCCGTACTATTTGAGATTTTAGTTTACAGACGTTTTTATCATTCTTTATTAACTTTTGAAATTATCTATTATTAGCTGTGTGTTTTTTTAACGTTGGGTAATGCATTAACGCATCCCCATCCAGCTCAGGGGGACTGAGGGGGGTATGTGGGACTCATCCGGCGCTAGACACCGGGAATACCTACTAAAATTCCACGGCCACCTGTCGTCTTCTTGTTGTGACGCAGGTTCGTGCTTGTAATCAACACTTAACCACAGCGACAAGCCCGGCCTAATAGTAAGCCGGGCCCCATCCGGGTAGCTTGGCGAGTTGCCTTTGCAGTCGGCCGGACTGGTGCAATAGGAGGCGGGGATCCCCCGACCGGCCCCCCGCAGTCTGGCTTTAGGCGATGGAAGGGCATGGGCACACCCGACCCTCCGACACCAGATCGGCTGCAACGAATAGGGTGCCCAGGGGTTTCTGCCTCACGGACCCTCTTCGCGGCCTCCTTTTGTGACATAACATGTTCACAGAAGAAGGCCACCTTATTCCACATATTTTCGCTGCCGAACTTGGCTCTCACCACACCCGGCAGCAAGGGATCCGTCCCCACCGCCATCTCCGTGGAACTAAAAATTATTTAATATTTTTTGCCGGTTTTTATAAGTTTTTTCAATACAGCTTTGCTCATTTTGGTGATAGCGTAATGTTAAATCGTCTAAAGCCTTCCTCAATGATTACTCTATCAGGTTAAAAATAAATTTTTGAAATCCGACTGGTAGTTCCTAAGATTAGTGCATTCAAAGAACAAACTTTTCCGCTTAATAATATTGATATAGGTTATAATGAATAATTTATTTCTTTATTTACTTTTATTAACTGTGAGTTTAACTAGTCATACAAATCCTCAGTATAGAGAGCAATTCGACAATCACGGTTATAACACTGATCAAATAACTTATACGTAGGTATAAGTTAAATTATTCTATTGAAATAATCATAACTTAGGCGTAACGTTAAATAGGAGCTAATTTCTATCATTATTGATTTTCATTATAAGTAAGTTCTGACAATACGCCGTTTAATATGAAGAAGTTTAGTAAATATAATACAACAATGATAACAAAAGTTCTAGGTTGGGTAACTAAGCTATACTTAAGTATTTGTGTTAACGATTATGGATAAATCAAGAGATAAATAAAGGAATCATATTTTGCAAACCTAACCGTAAACGAATAATATACATTTTCCACGAGGTATTTTTAAAATTTAATTAAAGAATTATTCATAATTGATATTATATATACATTTATGCAAACTTGTCATTTAAAAATATCAATCTATCTTTAAGTATAAAAATCGACAAACACAAAACAGATCGAGCAGGTGGTGACCCATTCTGGCTTTACAAGTATCCATATAAATAAGTACGTCTGCGAGCATAATCACGTTGTTAATAGGGTTGTCTCTCGTTTGTAACATAATTTTGATTTAGTCTATTTAATGTCAAACTTCATTTTAAAATTACTGTTATTACTTTATATCGAATAATTAAAAAAAAATTAATTCGTTTATTTTCATGTTTTCAACTGTTGTTGTGTATGTTATAAAGGAAAGTATTGTAATTTATATTATGTTTTTATTAAATTGATATCACGTCGTTAAGTCAGTTATAAAATCTTTCGTAGATTTTAATATTTTTCGTAACTATCTCGTGCCTTCGACTTCTCTTAGTTTTTGTATCAACTTGTGTCTACATCTTAAAAGGAGTAACAATGCTAAATTTCGAGCAAATCAGATGTACAGTTTTTGAGATAATGTGATGAGCCATTGAGTCAGTCATTTGTATTTCGCTTATATATATATAATAATCAAGAAGGCATAGAAAACCTAAAAAGCATGGGGAAAATTAAGACATGAGCTCCATTGAAAAAATATTCCAAATTATTAAAAAAGCTATTAGTTTAAATTATCATATCATATATATATATATATATATATAATACAGAAACTACAAGTCAATTCATTCATACCATTTTGTCACATAATAAGGGACACGTTTATTAATCTGTTAGTAATAACTACATCTTGTCTATTAAATGCAAAATTCAAAGCTCAGGTGAATTGTAAGTAGATGATGGCTCCGTAGTTATACGTTTAGACATCTTGTTCTTCGACGTAGATTGAAATCTGATTGAAAACGTTATGTGATCTTTTAATAAAGTAAATCATTGTAGTTAAAGCGCAGTCTAGCTGATAGCGTATCACTCTGGTTATTTACCACATTCAAGTTGAACATCTGATGGTAAGCGCTTATTGGTGTATTCCGGCAACTGTACTTGAGAATCAAATACTTTTCTATGGTAACAGTTATACCATTATCCACAAATTATAATCTAGTGCTAAACCTAAATTTGAATTAAGCTTAAACTCGTCAGACCGTAAGTGACAACATTACTCAAGTGGAGTAACTTACTTTCAAGTGTAGGGGTGGTACCTTATAAGATTTTCAAATAGTGGGAAAATAATCTGGATGGGTTTCAGAAATACCGAACATTCACAGAAAGTTCAAGCTGATTGCAGGAATTAGAAGTGACATCTATCAATGCGATACCTGTATATACTACCTGAGCCATCACCGTTTCGAAAATAAAGGTTCGAGATAAAATTCATAGAGGTTACCCTGTAATGATGTTTTACATCTCCAAGAGATAATTAGATGTACGCACAATTTTAAATCTTATAACAAACGAAATAATGTCTAAAATCACAATGTTTTTACTGAAGTAAGGCTGCTGTGGATACTCATCTCGCACGAGCAGGTGGTTTTTGGTATGTAGAAGCCAGTACGTTTATACTTTTCTATGCTTTTTTGTACAACAACGTTGGACACATTAGATATATTTTATAAAATAGATAAAATAACTGCATTTGATTTAAAATGTGGACTAAAATGATTTAATTATAGTGTTTGCTTTGAACTTCATTTTATTGATAGGTATATCTATTATTGACCAGAATTGAGTCGATAAATTTAAAGTGAATACAGTAGGTATAATTTAATTTTCAGTAAGTGATAACATTCACAACAGTTATTCTGTTAAATAGTTAATATTGATGTTCAAGCTTAACCATATTATAATCTTAAAATAAAAGTTTACTAAACTATATTATGTTCAGTTGACTTATTATTATCAGAATATTTTAATTGTTTATAACAGTAACTGTATATTTGACGATGTTGATGTTAATACCAAATATAAATAATTTTAACACAGTTAAATCACTAATTGGGAATATAAAGAAGAGTGCCTTATTTGGATTTTAAACTTTGTATACACAGTATTATCGATCATACAAGTTACCGATTATTATATAAAAAAATATGATAATTGATAATTAATTTGATTAAAATCAATCAATTCTAGGTTTATACGATCGAAGCTGTGGACGTAAAAATATTTTCATTTTAACAAATAACTTTAGTCATAATTAGAGATGAAACGATACGTATACCTACAGTAAATTAGAGGAAAAATAGATAGGTCAGAATGATCAAATTATAATCTCATTCAAGTGTAGAGCCCTTGTGTCTGCAATCTCCGGCATCTTACTTCTGGATTTACGATTTTTTTTTATTACCGCACGTCTAGTGGCACTTGAAAAGCCTCAGGCGGGAGACCTCCAAGAGCTCTCGTTAATGTCGTGTATTACAAATGACTCCGGTATATTCAATTATACGCAGTGACTCACATTTTGAAAGTATTGAAACTATCTATTAAAATAATTGTGTAATTGTCAGACGATTTTGGAAGCAATGTATAAAAGTTGAATAAGATATTAATTATTAGTTTAGAATATTAGTCAAATTTTAACACTACTGTAAAATTAAAATCATATTAGTTGCTGTAAAAAAAGTTGAAGTTATAAAGTTTCGATTATCTAGCAGAAATTCTATTAGATCATTTTTAGTTTACTTCGTTACAAGGAAAGCTAAAATATAAATGATAAAAGTAACATTTAGCTAGGCAGATAAGAAAGTTAGAGTAAATTGTATGGATTAAAATACCTATTTATTACGGCCACTAACTAATTGTAATTTGAAGAAAAACGAGCACAGTTACATGATACTAATTACCTGTCAATGTTTATAGTTAATATATGTATCTACTGACATTAATACGTTAACGTTATGACTACATATTCGGTCACAGAAATATCGAATCTATCGTAACTGTAAATATCGTGACTGTAATATAATACTTTCGTTTGAGTAATAAATTCTTGTAAACGGCTTTCATCAATTTGCTCTAATATGGTACTAATTCGAGAAAATAAAACATTGAATAGTATTTAGAATAGCAATGAGTAAAAAATCCTAAAGTGTTAATTGTGATTCGTCTTAAATTTACAACCGTCAGCTATGTGTGCAAGCAATTTCTATATATATAAAGAGATTCTAAGTATTTTTATTATTATCTTTCAATATACTACTACTTACCAGAATATTAAAGGGAAAACTCATGGAGTATTTTGATTAATATTTGAAACAAATCAACCTCTCGCATGTACCACTACATTAAAGTCTGCATACTATAAAGAAAGTTGATTGAGTTTCTTATTTACAATTATTTTCTATCTTTTTTACAGAAATAAAGCTTTTAACTACGAGTTACAGGAATTGAACGTTTGCTTGTACTTATTATAACTATGTACATACATGACAGTCATAAAGTGTTATGAAAAATTATTTAGTATAAAACTGCTTAGGAAAATCTCCAATTTTTTTTAATTAACTGTTGTCTGGCCATATTATATTTTTCGTAAGATGTTGTCCCCTACCCGAATTACATTTCAATCTTCCTCATAGATGGAGGTTTTTTTACAAAGAAATATCCTATAAGTGTTCAAAATTATAATATATAGAATTATATACATACGTTCGTCTCATATACATAATGCTACGTATAAGAAGGTATTAATTACAATTATAAGCACATATGTTCCATTTAAACAAAATGTAACAGCAATTTACAGGATATAATACACGTACACTAAATCCATAAAAGGAAACGTCATGTGTTTTCACGAATAAAATGTATCCCAATTACACTATCGTTCGTAAACTCAGACAAATGGCACCATGTGTTATGTGTAAGACTTCAATGACGTCGGTACATGCCCATGTTAATTTTTGTAATATTACTATTCCTTTGATAGACCGAAAGAATTCTATGGGGTATACTTCCATAGCACTTGCAGGTAATAAGCCCGCATTACGCAAACCTTTGAAGAGCCTTCATCGGTGATTCAGTAAAAGTTATGGCATCCGAATTTTATATATTCATTAAGTTAAAAGATTCTTCTCATGTTCGTGTCCGAATTTAAGTGTACAAAATAATAAATAAATAAATAGCCTACATGATAATTATGTGATGTTTAAACCTTCAAAGTTTCAACAACCTTTAAAAAATTTATTACGGTTTTTGCATAAGTTGGCAATTTTTCAAACTGTGAACTGTGACTTTTTACACTTCAAAGCGCACTTAGATGGTGACTCCTATGTTAAAACTGTCTTGGGAGTTTTGTGGCAACTTAAAATTCTCTATCTTCTCAGCTCTTACTTAAGTTTCACTTAATTTGAACACAATAACTATATAGTATCACAAAATACCACTATAATTACATTAAAAATATGAATGACATATCTAGCTCCAACCATTTTTTTATACATTAAATAAAAGTTATAATGTTTCGGAAATAATACATTTATTATTTTAATTTTAATTTTATTTTAAAAATGAACGAAAACTTAAAACAATCTTGTGCCGCGTGTCTCATTTTTGGGTAAAAGACTTAGTGAACTCAGGTAGGTTGATGTTTTATTTTAGGCCGAATCGAATGACCGTATGCCACCTGCTCAATAATGATCGTAATATGTTGGGTATTCTGGTTATAATACTTATATGGTCTTGTATTATATCTTGTAAGTAAATTATTTAATGCTATAGTATCACGCATCTAATTACGTTATGCTTTACAGTATACATATATATGCTTTACAGTATAATAACCAGCTAAGTAGCCTTTATTAAAATACCTTATCATCATACTAGGAATTCATCATAACGTTTTGCTTCATCGATACACTTTAACCTATGCAGAATTTTTACTTATACCGATTAATATCAGAGTTTGATCAGTCTAAATAATATACCGGTCTCCTGAATACACATTACGCTACGTTACAGTAAAACCATGTCAAAAATAGATTGAAAAATATGCCAAATTTAGTTTTGGTTTCATTTAATACGCCAGATCGTACCTAATCGTACGTTCGTATCTTATAGAAATTTGCACTTAAGTAACAGCATGGTACTCGATTATTATAGTACTAGCTATGTCCGCGACTTTGTTGGCGTGGAACTAAGATTTCATTTAATAATTTTTGGCCTTTTTTGTAACTTTTTTGCGTCAAACAAATAAATACACTTTTGTGCTTTACAATATTAACATAGATATAATATATCAAATATATTTAGCAGTCAGTTGTCATAATGCTCGTATAGAATACTTAATTAGCCAGCGCGGCTTACTTTGTTTTAACAAATTATACTAAACACAACTAAAGAGTAAGAATTTAAATTTAATATAAAACGTAAAATCTGTTTACAACGTAAACTAATTGTTAGAATAAATTTAAACTGAACGAAAACTTTATGGAATTTAA
The DNA here is from genome assembly GCA_039707435.1 of Actias luna. Lineage (NCBI taxonomy): Eukaryota > Metazoa > Arthropoda > Insecta > Lepidoptera > Saturniidae > Actias > Actias luna. The sequence continues at coordinate 15,312,192 of JAZHAC010000001.1, read as the reverse complement.
TAAGACACTGAATTTCATAATTTTTTAATCAATAAGTTTGCTATAAATCAGTTAAGACTTAACATTAAAAATATATGTTTAACAACGAAAAGAAAATGAGAATAAAATTTGTAAGCAAACTAATATTATTTAGAAATTTATGTAAGAAGGAATATTTTGAATTTAATCATTATAGTATTCATATTTATAGTTCATCGCTGCAATATCAATATATATTAGCAAGGCTAATAAAAAAAGGTAAGATGTTTAAACAAAAACTCTTCGATTTCCTGTATTCCTGTCCTTACTGTTTCAAATCGATGAGTTATATTATTAAATCTTATTTACCTTTTCCAAGTATTATCAACTGATTTTAAATTATTTGACGAGTTAATAAAAATCAGATACGTTTTCATAATATGAAGACAAATTGAATTATGTACCCTAAATTGTTAAAATATATGCAGTGTGAAATAAAATGAGTTTTATTTAAAGAAACAATTAATTTCTATAAAATGTAAACCAACTTTGATGCAACAAACACTTTAAAATAATTAATTAGAAAAATTTAAAAGTCTCACCATTTATATGTGATTAAAAATTAAAAAATTAACTAACAAAATTAATACCAAATAAATCGCTCTATAAAATAAAAACAAAACAGAAACATTCGCGTAATGGTTCCTAAAATAAATAAAACTTTAACGCAAAGCAGTTTCAAATTTGCCTATATCCTATTTATTTTGATTAAATGATTAAGGAAACCAACCTAATGTCCTCGAGCGCAATTTCCCATGAATAAATAGTCGCTCAGCTAAACGAGGAAAATTTAGAGTAAACATGTTTATTACATATCTTTATAAATACACAGGAAACAAACAAATTGAAATAAACAAATAACATTCACATTGGTTGTTTTTAATAAAAAAAATTGCTGCATCAGACTGGTGTAAAAAATAATCAAATATTACTTACTTAATTTCTTCAATTTCTCTTTTCAGCTCAATAATATCAACGCGGTGTTGAGTTTTTAATATTTCGATCTGCTCAGTCAACGAACCAATATTGTCCTTATGTTCAAAATGTGTCGCATTCACAGTATGAATCCAAGCAAGAATCAGTAAAATATAACATTTAACACACTTCATTTTCACGAGCGAAAGTTCCGTAAAGCGCGACTGGGAGACAGACCAACGAGAGACACGTCCCATATAATGCTCCGGACAGGAATGAGTGCGGGGTTTGCTTGCAGCCCTATATATAACATAAATTGGGCAGGGTGCGCCAAAAGCGCAGATGCTTTCAACAGTTGTCCCGAACTCATCAGCACAACCTGTAAAGGCTTTTTTATAACGCAAATCTGTCATTATCAGTACAAAAATTGTATAGCTTTATCTAAATACAAATAGTAATAGATAAGGTTAAAAAATCTGCGCTAACATTGTTACTACTTATTTCAGGATATAAATCAAACCATGTGTACATGAGCATGACATATATCATATAATAGACAGTCGTCTTTTGTTTGTAAACTGTATAGTATGTACTTACCATTAGGTAAAAGCTTATTAGAAATTATTCAACCACTATAATGTGATATAATAAAATACTGAATTACTATTCGGTAAAATACTGAATAAGTTTTCATTGCGTCTATTATTTAACAATGGTGTCTCAGTAAGAAGCTTAGTGTGTTTGTGAACAAGTATTTAAGTACAACAACTCAACAATATTGTTAAATACAATAATATTATAATATCATTAGTTGAATATAAAATTGTAAGGGATACACCTCAAGCATACAAACAATTTAATAGATTTTGAATAAAAAAATTCTAGACTTCAGGTATTATATTAAGTTAATGAAATGTAGTGAAAGAATGTATTTTTATAAGATTTGTTCTTAATGTTTGTTTCAATAGAAAAATATAAGTAGAACTATTTTCATTGATTAAAAATTAATACTTTTAGCACTTTCATAAAATTATTAATGTACTATAGCATTAAATATCATCACACAAATTAAAAACTAAAACGAATAATAAGTAAATAAAAATAAATAAAAGAATAATTTATTTATAGTGTCTAAATGTTAATTATTATTGTATTTTATTTTATAAATTATATTATTATATATTATCTAATTCAATTTAATATACAGATTCAAAAGTAGGTACTAGTACTAGGTCTAATTCCGGGTTCCCCGAAGTAGAAAGTGGCAGGTGCCGGATCGAGAGACAGTATCTGTGGCAGGGAGGGGTAGAGCGGTTGTGAAAAGGGGTAAACCGCACGATTATACTTGCCCGGGTTCCTTCCGAAGATCGGATGTGAGCGAGACGGACTCGATTGAGGGAAATATTGCTGAAGTGGATCAGACGCTGCCTAATAATGTTCACCTCAAGGAGCCTGATATGTTAGCGGATATACACCGAGCCACCAGCCTCACTGACCTTGAAGTACTTGATTCAGAGGGTATCAGACGCTTAGTGGGAACCAAGGTAGGTGAGATTGAGAATAGTGCTAAAAAATCAAATAACCTAAACAGGAAGTTTGTCAAAAATCTCAAGCTTGCCGCCAAGAGTCTAAAAGAGGTAGTGGACGTCCTCTTACTCAGGAACGAGCCAGAAGAGGTAATCCGGGATCGTCGGGAGACAAAACTCCTCCGCTGGCAGGTGGAAGATCTCAGGGAGACGATAAAGGTGTTGCAACGAGACTTCAATGACAGCAAAGATACTTGCCCAAGCAAACGCCTGTGGCGGAAGAGCTAACAGGCTTCCACTGGCAGGAAGTTCTAGATGAGTACATGACGAGGATAGAGCGGGCTCTGACCCTGCAATTCGGCAATATGTTGGATACGCGAATGGAGAGCATGAAGTACAGCCTGCTACCTGAGAAGGTTGTTCGGTCACCTTTGGTGGCTGACCGAAAAAAGATGGCGCCAACCACAACTACCACCCCTACTTTGCCGAAGACAGTCAACCTGAACCATGCGGAGGGGACTCCTAAAGAGTTTGACGCAGAGTGGGACTCGCTACCACCTACCCAGGCAGAACGCCAGTCTACAGTGGTCCGCCGCTCCAAAAGAAAGAAGACAGCCCAGACAATGGCCTTGCCAGCACCGGCATTTGCTAAGCCAAAATCCTATAGGAAATGTTCATACCAAGGGGTCTGCTGCTTCGCGTTCAGTAGCAGTAATCATGCCACTAAAGACAGAGGCCGTGGCACGGGTGATAGATTATGGCTTGGTTATGCACAATGAGCGGTCGGTGGTTACACCTGAAAGCCTCGGGATGGATGACATAAAAGACCGTTCAACTGCCACCAGTGCCATAATATTTGAGATCCCGAGCGCTGATGGTCAGGAAAAAGTGACGGCTCTAGCATTGCAGCCACAATCACCGTTGTCCGATATAGCTGCGATGACCCCGTCAAGAGGAGGTGGTGGCAGACGTCGCCAAAAAAATTAAACGTCCGTTAGACCAAATCCGGGCGGGTGAAATAAGGTCGGGTGGCTGGAGTGGAAGTATTACTCATCTCTCCCTCGCAATCGATCATACCAGGATACTGGTAAAGATGAGACAGATATTAGTGGGCTGAAGTATGGTCCACATCCATGCGTTCGAGGAGAAGCCACTTCGCTGCTTCAAGGGCATGGGTGTGGGCCATACCCACCCGGTCTGACAATCGGCAGTGGATAGAGGAAGTCTCTGCTTCAGATGCGGCAAAACTGGCCATAAAGCACAGAAATGTGAGGTTAGAAAGCCCCACTATGCAGTCTGCGCCGATGCCGGAAGGTCTTCCGGACATTACACGGGGGGAAGGCTAACTGTAAACCTTCTTTCGCTAAGATACAGAAGGTTCTCGTAACTGGGGCAAGGGTTGAGAGTACAACGCCCAAGGATGACTTGAGGGTGGAGAGACCTAGGATGGAGGCACCTGACATGGAAACTTAATGAAGAACGTCCAAGTCAGTTGCCTCCAGATGAATTTGAACCATTGCGCTGCTGCATTAGACTTGATGGTTCAATCAGTGGCGGAGTGGAGCATAAGACTGATGGTCGTTGCGAAGCCGTACCATGTCCCTACCCAAAACAACTGGGCTGGAGATCTGGATGGCTCCGTAGCAATATATTGTCCGAGAATCACCATCTCCGCACGGGAACAGGGTAACGGGTTCGTGACAGCTGTCTATAGAAAGTATAGTAAATAGACCACATTTAAAATTATAAACAAAGAATTTGATACGAAGCCGTTTAACAGGGTATTCCGCCATTTGGCCGCTGACGACATGTTGTGAAACCAAAGTTTTTCGAGAACAGTGAACGTAAAATATTGTTTAAAATAATAATTATTGTTGTATGGTTGTAAATTCCTTTAGTGTTGAGTTTCAATTCTCAAGTGATGCAAACATTTTATGTTATAAGATCTTTTTGCTACGTAACGTTTTATACATTATTCATGCCGTATTATTTATTATACATGTTTCACATTATTTTTAAAGGCATGAGAGCCCTGCGGAACCACACGTTGTTTTTCATTTCGAGGTTTGGTGGTTCTTACAGTCTATTAATTGAGGAATGGCATATGTAGAGACTGAGCACAATCTCTCTGACTACGAACCGCGGATAGATACCAGCTTCAAGTTGAAAATCTGCCGCCAAATACCTATAGATGTGTTCTGGCAATTGTACTTGAGAGCTAGGCCCTCCACTGGGCTTAACGTGTCCACCACATTGGACCACATCATCACTTACCGTCAGGTGAGATTGTGGCCATAACGCCAAAACCTGTGAACTATTTTTAAGTTAAATCTGGAGATACCACTAATTATCTATAGCAAAATGTGAAAAACTTAAAAAAAAAAACATTTTTCATCCGATGAAATAAAACTAATTTAAACGGATTTTATCGCGGTTATTTATTAAATTTTGATCCCAATATACTTCAAGCCGCCCAAGAAGATTAGTCAATTTTTACCACCTGTCAAGTGTCATATACCTCTACAAGAACAGGGCGTATACAAAATCGAATGTGACTGTGGCCTCTCCTATATCGGACAAACTAAAAGAAATATAGGGACCCGCGTAAAAGAACATATAGCTGATGTTAAACACCGACGCTCTATGAAGTCTGCAGTTGCTGAACATTCAGAAGAAGGCTCCAAACATTATCTTCGATTCGACAAGCCACAAATCCTTGCCAAAGAACACCGATTCCTACCTAGGATGATTCGTGAGGCTATTGAAATTAAAAAACATCCAAATTTCAATAGAGAAGATGGTTGGAAGCTAGCACAAGCCTGGGATCCAATTATACATTTAATCAAATCGGAACCCAAAAGACCAATTGCCAGACCTCAAGACACTGTGAGCTCTTTCTGCGTAGATCGGAACATTATAAATATTAAAAATTAAATTGAAGGTAGACACAGTAACATAAACTTTTCTGGACAACCTACACCTCAGTCCGCCCCGTGACCACGAAGGCTGAAAAGCTTTCGAAACGTCGGGATCAAAATTTAATAAATAACCGCGATAAAATCCGTTTAAATTAGTTTTATTTCAATGAATAATATTCGCGTAAACCTAAGAAATCATTATTTTTCATCCGAATTCGGGCAGAGACGGTTGAAAGTGTTATAGCAGTTTTATTTCAGATTTTTTTATGTTTTAAAGTTTCTTACATTTCTATCTTGTAAATGTAGGTATACTATGTTTGTTTCCCTAGAGAGCTGTAATGTACAGGAATATAAGATATTCGTGTCTGCTTGAAGCATACTACTGATGTGAACTAGTACAGAGAGAAATAGGTTACACAATATAAATATATGTATATATAAACGTATAAACGTATAAACGCTTCAGCAGAACTAGACATAGTTTATATACTCCTCACGTGGGAAGACACAAGTTTACTCCTGACCAGCTTGTTACGTAATGATGATTTTAAATTCAAACCTCTGTTACGACTGTCAATCGATAGTGTTATTAATTACAGACATTCATAAATAAATGCGTTTAAAAATGTTATTAGTTATATCCAGAGGCTTGAAACCCATCAGTTTGGCCCTTGTGTTTGTATTATGTTTTAAGTAAATACAATACTTTTGATTGATTATATTGTCGCGAAAACTGTAGAAAAATTAAGTTCATGTTTTATAATAATTATAATAATAAGCCTTTTACCTTATTAATACGTTGGTGTTGTGTTTTAAATTATTACAATATGTCTCGTAGTTCAGAGTGCCTCTTGGCATAAGGCCTCCTCTAACATTTTCCATTGTGCTCTATATTGTGCTACCCTTCTCCAATGATAACCAGGAGTTCATGTTTAATTACTCTAATATTTATCTGCTAAATCTTTATACATAGAATTTCTAGTATTGTTGTGTCGATATTTATTTTGTTAACGTTTGATTAATACATAACATTTATGTAAATTGTTTAGAAATATGTAGAGCAGGCTGCGAGATCAGATCAGGTGATCAGGTGAGAGGCATAATCAAATATCCACTAAGAATCCACAACGCCCCATAATTTCCCCATATAAAAAGCTCCCAGCGACTGCTTTCGCTTAAAATGTCGACTATTTTTTTTATTAACATGGTGTTTAAAATCCAATCTTTACGGGCACCCTTATCGCAATGAGCAAGCGTATTACCCGGGCTCAGGCCAAAGTAAGAGGGGCATGTAGTGGTTCATCGGATACTAATCACCAACACTACCCACTAAAACGCACCACGGTGACACTTCAAACTCCCGTGTTGCGAGAGACCAGTGAAAGCACTCACACTTTTTCTAGAGGTATTTCGCTTTACTAGAACTATTTCAAGTAGATATCGAGCCTTTTCAGGAAAATCATCGTAAGCGACACTTAGCGTTTCTTAGAGGAGACAGTGTTTTCATTGCTAATAAAAAAGTATTTATGATATCTTTATAAAAAATATAACTTGTTGTTCATAATGAAATACTGATTTATTGAAATAGTGGCTATTAAAATAGTTACTGGTACTATTTTATAAACGAAATTTTTAGGTAATAATTAAAAACATTTTTAATATTTTTACACTTATGATATTTTTCCTGAAAAGGTTCGACATGGATGTATATTTACAAGCCTTTGCCATTTACAAGCCTTTGTCATTGCCTTTACAAGACAATATTTTTTCTGAGTTGTACAACTATGTTTGAGTCCAAAATGAATGCAGCCGTCTGAGTGAATTGCTAAGTGTTTCGTGTTCCGGAATCAACTAGAGTACATTCGATAATCAAGTACAGTGAAAAAGACCTGTGTCACTCATGACCACTATTCATGGTTTCTTATGTTTTTAAAACAACCAGTGTAATATTCAGCTACAGTAAAGCTTGTTGGACGGAATAATGCTGCAGAAGGCGATGAAAAGTCAGTTGTTAGTGTATACGGATGCCGCGTTAAGAGACGTGAGTTCGAATCCACCTGCATTGTGCTTGAGCTTCAGGTAAACGAAAACTTATATTTCTTATAACTCGTTACTGATAAAACCACAGTATGATGGTATGGCTTTTCGTAATACCCACCTGGTTAACTACCACCCTCAAGTAGAGAAACTGCTGCCAAATACCTATAGGTGAGTTCTGGCAGTTGCACTAGAGAGCCAGTCCCACCACAGGTTTAGGGTATTCACTCCCTATACATTTTTAGCGAAAAAAAGTAGCCTACCTCCGTCTCTAGGATCCCATCTATCTCTATGCCAAGAACATCATAATCGATTCAGCGGTTTAGGCGGGTTTAGTTTAGTTTAGTTTAGTTTAGTGTTTAGGTTTAAGCCTGTTATAGTAAAATCATATTTGTTTATGAACTTACATAAAATAAATTATTTAAAAGTAAGTTTTACTATTGTATAAAACAATTTTATAACCACTACTAACAATGAAAGGAACTTCATTTGTAAACCGAAAAACTCGAAAATAAACGGTAATGAGGCCAAAAGACTGTCATTTTTCATCCACTGTAATCACTAATATATCGGCTGATATGATGATTTCTTTTGTAGAAATGTGATATTCTTAGTATACCAAATCTTAGTCCATTTACATGATAAAATTATCAACACTTGATATTCATAAGCATTTAGAGGTTCATAGTGTTTTTTTTCTTTGGGCTACAGATTGTTAATAATAATATATAATATATATTAATATAGTTAATCGTAATAGTTTCTTGTGACCTTCTGCACCAAAACTTCTTTAAAAAAGTATTAAGAAAATTTAATGGAATTACAGTGCTTCTTTTTTGTAGAAAACCGACCAACGTCAAGGTGTAAAAGTAGTTGAGTTTGACGCGATGTCGTCTCAGTATGCAGAAAACGGCCCCGCCAGGAATTCCTCGGTAAAACCTAACGATATATACGTAAAGCTTTTTCAGGAAATACCATTGTAAGTCACAACTGCACTTTTTATAGGAGAATTTTTTTCACTCCTAATTAAAAATATTGTTAACATTTTTGGCGCTGGGAAATGTTTCTTTTTTGTGAACTCCTAAAAATTATATTTGTAAATTAAAAGCAGTATGTTAATAACCACTATTTAATTAGATCTGTGGTTAAATATAAACAACAATAAAGATATCATAAATACTTTTTCATAAGGAATGAAAAAACTGTCATGTAAAATCTTTTTTTTTTTAACATATGATGTTTTTCCTAAAATGGCTCGATGTATGTAACTACACTATTGTATCTTTTTGTGCAATATGTATAAATCAACAAACGGGAACAATTAAGTATATTCTAAAAAGGATATTCTGCCGAGTTTTTCCTCCTCGAATACCATTCACCGATTTTTTTAATCCATCGAATAGAATGCTTTGACACGAATAAACAAACAACACAGAAAAATGTTTTGTATAACCCGCTTACAAAATATTCATATTTGCTGAACAAGAGTGTCGGGTATTACTCGCAACAAGAAAATGGATACCTGCATCGGGCATTGTTTACAGACTTAGTTCCAGTTACCTTGCGCTCTGCAGTAAATAGATACGTGCCCTGCGCTTCATGCAGATGATATATTGTGTTTGAGTATTTAGTCTCTTTAATAAACAATATAATATACCTAGTAATAGTAATAGTACCTAGATAGTAGTAATAATAATGTAAGACTTACTGCCAAAAATAAAGCAATCACTACCAAACCCTAAATGACCACCCACCCGCTCAGCTGTTCTGAAGATTGTCTGAAAGTTTTATCAATAGAAGCAATATTTGTAAAGGATAAAAAAACATTAACTTCAAAATATCAATAAGCCAGATATAGTCCTCCTGCTATTTCTTCTTGATAAGTGGATAATTTTCTGATTGGACTAAATGAAATATATTATTAATATATTTTGAGTTGGATGCAAATAATTTATAAGATATTTAAATTAATGCTTGTAAAATTGATGCTGTATTTTATGAAATCAATCTTATAATTAGTCTGTGTCTGAAAAGTTAAATATATTTTATGAAAAGACTTTATCTTAGTTATTTAATAATTTCCAAGAGTATTATAAGTTACCGAGATCAACTTACAGTTATACCAATGGTTCACAAACTTTTTACTATATTCGGTAGGGCCCCTATTTATTATATTATTTTTTTATAGATACATTAAATTGAAATGTGTTTATGACAGATGAAATTATTCTTGACTTTGGTAGGTTGTACAACATGCAAAATTATAAAATTAACGTTTTATATATTTACTAAAACAACATGGATCGCCTGAGGTTTGAAATCGATTGTCGGTAAGTATTGGTGTTTGGTGGCAGATTGTCAACTTGAGGGTGGTTGCTAGCCAAGTGGGCATTAGAAAAAGCCCTACCATCATGCAATGGTTTCCTTACGATGTTTGCCTTTACCGAAAACTCAAGGTCATTGTAGGTGGATTCGAACTCACGTCCCTTGACATAAAGTCGTACACACTACTACTGAGCTATCATCGCTTCATTGATACAATTACAACTAATTAATTATTACCTACCTAATCAAATTTTGTTTTAAAATGTAAAGCAATTATACTTTACAAAATGTGTTATAATTATTTGCTCTGTATAACGCCATCAACAATTATGTGTTTAACCAGATAACGGAATCCCCCGATAAAGTCTCAATTATATTTTGCTTTCTTTTAAAATGCGTTGCTAATACAGTTATGGCAGCATTTCGTGTGTTCGGTATTTATTGTTTTAAATAGCGCGTAATTGTGAAAATAAAATAATTATTTTATTACGTAGTTAGCAAGTCGTCAAATTTAAGGTATCTGGTTAGTTTAAATTTAATATAAAACGGAAAACTATCTAACATAAATAAATAAATATTTTGATATTACTAGATTATAGTAATCAAAACAATGTCAGTATTAATATTTAAAGATAATGGTATTAGTCAAGTCAAAAAAGATGGTCTTGATTTCAGGTCGAGTATTCCTAAATAATGGAGCGCAAGTCACAACTATAAAACTACGTTATACTTTTCACTAAAACATTAATTTTGAATTAAATTAAATTACTACATTCAGATACGAAGCAGACAAGCGTGGTTTTCAAAGGCTTAGTTTTGATAGGTTCCACTATTTAATTATGGTACATGTTTTTATACAATATATTTACTATTCATTCAAACCATATTACAGTATCGTTGCTGGTATAAATACTTTCAATTGCCATTTAATTAAATAACTTTTAAATAATAATAATGAAATAATAGTTATTACGGGTTTGTTTATAAATATATTTGGTAAATTGTATTGTATTGATTATTGAGAGCAAAATAAAATTAATATAAAAGGTAATTACGATAAAGTGCTTTTACTACAACCAACGACGTTTTAATCGTAAGATTCAGGCACCTGGGTGTATGGCTCTAGGCTCTAAATTTTGTCAGTTAATGTTTACACTCTTAAATTTAAGTAAGCCTATTAAAATTAAGTTGACCTATAGGTATTTACCGGCAGATTTTCAGCTTGAGGTTGTTAGCTAGCCAGTTGAGCATTAGAAAAGCCTTACCACCATGCTATGGTTTACTCACGATGTTTTTCCTCACCGAAAGCTCAAGCTCATTGCAGGTGGATTCGAACTCACACCCATTGAAGCGACGTCCGCAGACTCTACCAACTGAGCTATCATTGCTTAGGTGCATTGCTTGATAAAGTATATCACATATTCATATCAAGGTTGTATTTACTTGTTTATAGATATTTCTTAGAACACGGCGACATGACAGTCAAACTTTGATAGAACAATACATATTTTGTGCACTGCAAGCAAATTATTGGCATATAGAATGCAGTAATGTACTACAGTAAAGTCAATAGGTATACACATTTATTTGTTTTTTTTTTTTTTATTAATCTTACTAAAATGTGTACGTTCATTCTCTTGGAAACATATAAAGTCTATTTATATATTTTTTTATAATTTTTAAAATATCTTTTGACTATGAACCTTAGATGCGCAACACTTTTGTAGTAAATTAAATCTTTGCTGTTTACCGGAAAATACGAAAACTAAAGAGAACCTTTAATGTATCTACATATATATTTAACTTTTATAAGACTTTAGTTGGATATATACACTAAAATACATCTATGAAATGACGTCAAGCTACTGTATTTTCGTAGAGTATTTAATTTCTTCAACTTACAGAAAATTTAAAAAAGAGTTAGATTCCCATGTTTTATATGGATAATTAAAGTTAAAATACTTAGAATTAAAACTCCGGGTTCAGATTGGCCCAAATTTTTTTGTACTCGTTAACAATATTTTGCTATGGGTGCTATATTAAGTTTCCCAAAACTTTCATCTTATGATGGTTAATTCGTGCCAATTTGTCACATACCTATTTTAGTACATATTTTAACAGAGACCTTATCTAACGCATTGTGATAGATTTCGTAATGTCGTCTGTATTTATTGTTTTCGTGTATGCTGTTTCTTAAACACTTATGTTTAAGAGTGTCGCTAAAACACGGCAGTAATTTTTTTTTGCATAGTGGCACATGCTCTTTGTTGTCCAATCTATTGTGAAAAATGTAAAAGCACAAGCTCCGTACTACTTGTTTCTAAAACTAATGTATTCGAAGATACGATTCCTAACTTTTTATTGATGATCTTATAATCAGCTTTGTAGAATATTTTTTTGTTATATGTCTAGCAATTCGGGTAAGATTACAAGATACATGAATGTGAATCTCAAGCTGAGGATGTTCTAAATCTATTTTACTTAAAATAACAATTGCTTAAAATAACAATTGCTTAAAATACGAGATAGTAATCCGTTAACACCAAAATAACAAGTGCACAGGTTTTTTATTTTGTTAAATTGGCTAACATTGTTTGTATTAATAAAGTCTTTAACTTTAATTCAGCAAGTAGAGGTTTGTTGGCTGTATATGTTCTTTAATGAATACTGGTGAATTGCCATCCAGTCCAATATGCGAGCTGTTGAATTTTTCCTTTAGAGGTTTAAGCTTTAAGGTTTAAGGCTGCATAATTATCACGATGCACAGGCACTAATGCACTGTACGACTATTGATTTCAGTCGACTACTGTCACTATTGAACTTTGTTGCATGAATATAGTGTGATTTACTTATTTCTTGACATCACATTTTATGCATTATCCTGTTTAATTACGATGTTCAGTAATTAATTTCAATGTTAATAGCTCTAGTACTTTATTAAATGCTTGTCATCCGTGTGGTTATATATTTGATGGTATGTTTGAGAGTTTTGTTTTGATTCCGCAAATCGATTGCTTTTAGTTTAACTTCTATGATATCTTTAATGACGGCTTTATATTGACTCCTCAAATAAATAATCAATGTTTAATATTCAAGCTGTATTTTTCGTATTAGAGATAATTAATAAAATTACTAGATAGGAAGATTATTCGATTACTTGTCCGCTATGAGGTTTTAAGCATGAAAGATTTAAATATGCGAAAATAGTTATGGACTTTGATGTCTTTGAAAGTATCTATTTTGCCATTTTATGTAATTTTCAATGAACTTCAATGGCTTAGCATATAAATAGAAAACGCTCTCTCTTAATATCAAATACATCCTACGAAAAATACGATAATTAAAATGGACTCTTTCAGGCAACTCTTGATTAATCCTTTTTCACTTTGAACCATTTCTGTATTGGAGCTTTTTTAATTGCAGCAAGTTTGATAAGATTAAATCATACATAATTCATTGGAAATGTAGTTAATATCTTGACTTTCTAAATACATTATATTATTATATAGTTGTTTTTTTGCAAATATAATCTCAAATATAATTATGAACCCTAGAAGGCGAGGATTAAGTGTTGGGATCATAGAGGTTCCCAAAGCGATAATTTTAATTTTTATTATATTATTTTATTATAAATTCCAAATTCTTGAGGCTAAAAAATACATAAATCACTTAAAGGACAATGTGTGCGTTTTTATAATGAAATCATTCTAGAAATACATGAACAACAATGAAAACAGTGTAAACTGTGCAGTGTTTCAACTCAAGGAATTGTACACACAACAGGTCAAGCCGACGTGCAACGTCCTTGCCTTCCTTAGTTATCTAGCCGGATTGGTTTCTAGGAGCTTGCCTCAGAATCTATATAGTAAATTTGTAAAAGCTTCTCAAACAAACAACGGTAGTAAGAAACCAATTTCTTAATATTAGACTTTATATATAATCTAATAATACATTTAACAGGTATCTGGTACCTATTTATATCTATTTAAAATTTACGTATATCTGAAACGGCTCTAACGATTTGGGTGAAATTTTGTATGTAAAACAGAATTTTAAATTAATATTTTTGAATTTACATATATGATTGTATTTTTTGTAAACATGTTGTTTTTAAGCAAATTACATGTTTCTAATAATATTTGCGTTTTCTTTATAAGTGTAATCAGTTCATACGTATGTAACATCGTATAATGTGGGTTTAATCAATATGTTATTCGTATTTAAGTAATTTTTTTTATATAAATATAATTAAAAATTTCGAGCCAGGCTCGGTTACATAGGTACTGACTGTATTATAGTCTCCACATCTTTATACATAAATATAACCATGTCACGATGTTCGTCCACGCTAATCTCGGAAAGGGTTCAACTGATTTCATTGAAATCTTATAATTGTATATCGATCTCTCAAACTTGAGAGAGAATAGTCATTATTTCGATAAGTGAAGCTATTCCTAAGCGCTATCGGGCTGTGTTTGTATTAAAGAGTGTTTTTTTTTTATATAGGTAAGGTTTAGCATTATGGCCATAATCTCACCTGATCTTAAGTGACGATACGACCCAAGGTGGTAGACATTCTAAACCTGAGTAGGAATTGGCTCTGAAGTACAACTGTCGGAATACACCTATTGGTATTTGGCGGCAGATTTTCAACATGAGGGTGGTAGCTAGCCATTCGGGCATCATAAAAAGCCCTACCACCATGCTATAGTTTCCTCACGATGTTTTCCTTCACCGAAAGCTCAAACTCATTGTACGTGGTTGGGTTGGAACTCACGTCCCTTGACGCGAAGTCGTACATACTATCACTGAGCTATCATCGCTTCAAAGTGATTGTTTGTTCCCTCATTATTTTGAAATGGTTGGAACAATTTAAATCATATCTGACATAAGCATACGATTCTTCATATAATAATGTTAAAGAAATAAAATGTTCGCCGAAACAGGCAGTTATTAACCACTGTTAGTGGGAAAATCGTAAAAATAATAATTACAATGTTCGGTAGATAGTTACGCAGCTCTATTTATTACAGTGAAAACTAAGACACAAGAGTGTAGACACAACTTTAGTGTTGAACTCTCTGCGGTTCTTAATCATGAATTCCCATCTTTGTGAACATGAAGCATAGTAGCTCAAAGAAACTAGAGAAAACTTTGGCACTAGATAGAAATAGGAAACAACAAGTAAACTAATTCGTAATGGATTCTACAATGGTTCTGTTTGAAAATAGATTAATACATTATCCTTATTGCTTTCCCTCGTTCATTAATATCGTTGACATAGAGGATTTAATTGACATCATAACTTAATTATACTTATTTTGTGAATAAATGAATTTATAATTATTGGCGTTTTCGTTGTGCGTGAGTGTCAGGTAACAGACGGTTTGAATTTTTTTGACTAGGCAGATGTTCGCATTTTCGAAAGTAATAAGATTAGGCGGCGGATGGCCGCCACGGGGCACGCTCCGATACTTTCGGAGCCCACATTGTTATTAAGGACAGCTGCAAGACACGTTCCATTAAAAAAAAATGTCAGATGCAACCTACATACATTTAAATATCGATTCCGTAGTACCTATACCAGACACCAGTGATTGTTGGTTCTAAAATTATGTTTCTTGTATATTAACTGAATTAATTAACTATAAATCGATATTCAGATATGTATCTGGAAAACGGTATTCCTAAATAATTTATTACTTCAATTAAAAAAAATCAGAGTAGCATATCTTATACTATATTATATTTTAATTTATTAAATTATATATTTTCATTTTGGAATCAAATAATTAACATAGAGATTAAAAACAAATAAGGAACCCTATAATTTTATAAGAACCTACCTACAACCGCATACCTTTCTCTACCTGGCCACAGTTTTATGGTTTCCTTATATTTTTTTTGGGCTTGTAATAAAATAATTTACATTTTACTTAAGTTGTAAATAACAGTATTGATATGAATCATTACCGTTTAATTAAATTAAACTTTAAAAAATATGAAATAATTAGTATTGTTTTGTACATCGAAACTTACAACAATCCAGACACGCGTTTTGCAATTGCAGTTTCTGCTTACGTCGCCAGAAAATTGTTCTAAACAAACGTTGAAAGAATAAGCTATATAATGAACTCTATTACTCATTATTATAAAGTAGACTATTTTATTAAATTATAAGCATAATATATCACGACTCAAAATAATGTAGAATTTAACTGCTTTAATACGTAAACTGATAGCCTTACTATTAACATATAATGTGTTCGTAGACTCTTTCAATAATATTTCAATTAATGTGTGTAAAATTATAAATAAATAAATGTTAAATGGTATAGACTTTCAAACCCAACAAAGCTGACATCAAGCACTCTTCGAAACGATAGTCCTACTGCCAGTCATGTCAGATCCTACAGTTCTCTTAAACTCCTTATGAAGCAGTGATAGAGTGCACGGACATCACATCGATAAACATGAGTTCGAATCCCAGCAATGAGCCCGAATTTTCAGTGAAGGCAAACATTGTAACGAAACCATAGCATGGGGGCAGGGCTATTATCTATCACCTCCACTTTAAAAATCCGTGCACAAAAACTGCGGTTGTTTTCGGATAGTTGTACTTGAAGACCAGACTTTTCACTAGGTTAACCGTGCCCATAATCTTGAATAACCAAACGATAAACGTAGGTAGGTACTTATATATAGAGTATAAAGAAATATATTTTCGAAAGACGAGCTTAATCTATAGACTTAGTTTACGAGCTTATCTTCGAAAAATAATGTAATGTTTACGTTTATTTTTTCCTAGTATCTGGTCAGTTTTTTATGATACTAAATAGTACCTAGCTAATAAGCTTATTTTTTATATCTGAAAGGAATTAATTATTTATTTCATGATTATTTATTTTTAAAATCATTGAACCTGTAACGCTTATTTTATGTTATTATTTTTGTTTGTATCATTTTAATTACATGATATGAAACTGATGATTTACATAATTTCCTTTTTCATTTCCCGTAATAATGAATGCTTACTAAGGAATTAGATGATAAAAAGTTATTTAAGAACATCCTCATAGATCTATTCATAGCAGTAGATGATGATTTATAATTATGAACATTAAAAGCTCGATCCCCGCCCCGGGAGGAACGCATATGCCGCGACACATCTGTCCTATCTCGTTCACGTTAACAGTAGTGCATGACTCTGACGTCCGACATAAATACATGTTGTACTTACCTCTCAACGTTTTCAATGTAAATGCATTTATGGTATTCCTTTCGGATAAAATGGCAGAGTAATATACAAATTATTACCTATCGGCCTACAATGCATTTTTTTGTTAACATTTTTGCAAGCTTCAGTTTATTACTTACTAGCTGTGTACGCCACTTCATTCGCTTGGGGCTAAAAAAAAAAAAATATTACCCGTTATTGTAATTTTTTCAATACAGCTTTGCTCCTATTGGTGGTAACGTGATGTTATAATTGTTCTATCAAATACAAAAATAATTTTCGCGATCAAACAATCAGAAAAACTTTTCGCTTTATAATATTAATATAGATATCCGCGTCTTACGTGGAAGTAGTGACACGTGGTGCAATGGTCACAATTAGCACAGCCTAATGATCGAGGATTCAATTGCCACATATAGTTTACTTGAGTTTGTTGAACTTCACTTTGAATTATGTGTTTAGTATATAGGTATTTTAAACACTAACATTTGGTTATTTCTGTTTGTTTTGCTTGTTAAGTTAATTATCCTGAATTGTTTAAAAACCTTTACAATAAAGATATGTGTTGAAAATTGAGTAAAAAACCTGTCTACCATATAATGCAAACAACGGTGAGTTGAATAGAAACATTGAGGTGTCGGTATGTATGTATACAAATCTGCTGTTTGATTACTATAGTATAATATTAGAAGTAAATGTTTATTCCCGTAGAACTTGTATTCATCAACTCTATTTATGATTTTCCAATGAAAGCATTTAGTATTTTAAGCACTTAAAGCATGTATCCCGTTATTGCATCACATCTTATATTGAAAAAACACAAATTATCGAATACTTTGTTTCGTCATCTCAAGAATTTTACAGGGCCACATACAGAGGTCACATTGAATTTAATCACATATCCCTACGAGCTTCAGCTTGGTGATGATTAATTATTTAAAATTATCTGTTTTTTATTCATTAGGAAAAAAAAGTATACTACAAAGAGCAATTACATTGTTTTTTCTTCTTTTCATGATTAGAAGTATTCACTTTAATGACCCTTCGACACCAATTAATAACCCATAGATACTTATCTTAAAATATTTTAAAGTAATACTATTTTTGTACTTCGATATATATTTTTTAAGCTTGACAAATTGTCATGTAGATTAAAAGGTAATAAGAATATAAACATAATATTCTCACCTTTAATATTAATCATCAATCAAGTCTATACGACGGTTCCTAAGAATACGAAGAGGAAAGAGTTAAATGAAATTTTTATGAAAATAAATTAAATAGAATCCTCAAAATAAATTAACTTTTAATGAGTTATAAAGACATATGATTGATCGAAAACAGCCTGTATACCGATATCGGCCGAGATCGCGGGTACACCTGCGCCGCGCCACCGCACCTGCCAGCCTCTGATTCGCCAAAAACGAACAGTCGGCCAGAGATCACCTGCCGCGCATCGATACTCCCCGCATGTCTACTTTTATGCATTTCGTATATCTAGTAGGTAAATCAATTGAAAGGCATGAGGAAGTTGTTAAATCCATTACATAGCGACTTGTTGCACAGAAGGATCGTTAAATATATATTTTTATTATATGGATTTCATATCGAATTATATGTAAGTTATTATTAAAGTTAGCTTAATGTATAAATGAGGTAATACCATCACGAAAGTAAACAATTCGTTCAGTCTTTCCTAATAAATACTACATTTCTTTGAAATCTATATTTGTATAGCTTATTTTGCAAAATACTATAACCAGTCGAAATAATGGTTGCTAATTCTTGATTGCCATAATGATGTTACACGATAGATTTTGTAAATATTACCGATTAAGCTGCGCTAACCAAAGTGTTCTTTCACTATACGAATAGAGTCACTGCAAGGATTAGAATTCACATCAATGGACACGGTGTCCGAACCCACAAACATTTGTCCATCATTGTTTCGATTGATTGCATTATTATAAACAGTATGTTGATTTTATGAATAGTTCAAAATACTTGCTCTTATATATACTATGAACAAATAAACAAAGTGCAAATTCTTATCGCCATATGATAGAGTCAGGCCCGTCTTAAGCGTATTCCTTAAAAAACGCAATATTTTTTTTGTTTCGTTTATTTATTTAACTATACCCGAGTGAACTACAAGTTTACCCATTAAAGACTATTATGTTTAAAATATATGACACCCATTATTTTCTTGTGAAACTAAGTGATACGTATATTTCTCTTATATGAGAAAAACTGGAATATCTATTATCACAAATTGTGCGTGGTAGTAGGGCATTTGGTAATGCCCACCTGGCTAGCTACCACCCTAAGGTTGAAAATTTGCCGCCAAATAGGTATTATCGGTGTTTACACTTGAGAGCCAGTCCCACCATCTTGGGCCACAACATCACTTACTGAACATGAGACGATATTGTGGTTATAACGCTAAGTGTATAATCTATAAAAAAGCAGACCAGGACATTAAACAGTAGGAGATTGTTGAGTCTTGCGAACTCTACAATCGTGGTAGACTAACTGCGGCCACCATCAAATTTTATGGCCCGCGTTCAAATTGTAAATCTGCCACCAAATACCAATAGGTGTGTTCCGACAGTTGCACGTGAGAGCCAGTTCCTCCAAAGGTTTAGCGTGTCTACTAACTTGGCCGTATCGTCACTAAGATCACGTGAGATTATGGCCGTAACCCTAAGCATAAACAATAAAAAAAACCAATTTTAGTAAACAATGAGTTAATATAATGTCTTTTTTTTCTCAATATATTTTATGTACTCAACGTCCATTCGCATAATAATACCCACGTAGCTGATATAAAAATATCCAATTGAGTAGTTGGCATCAGTAACGAATTAATATTTCCAAGACGCACCTTTTTTAAGAGACCCTTTATTTTAGTCCAGAAAATCCGATTATTTTAAAATAACTACGAATTAGATTTTCAGTTGCTTTGAAATCAATTGTCAATTAAATGACTTCAAAGGTTGCTATTACCACATCAAATTTACAGGACAAACGAGTTTTTACACCTCATAAAAACTTCATCATCTATAAATGTGCGTTCCGCACTGATAGGTCACTTTATCGTTGGTGGTTCTTGGCAAGAAAAACGTTGCTCTTAGAACCTAGTTGTCCTGATACGCGATTAGTTGAAACTTCGTTATGTATATTAATATTATAAAGTGGAAATGTTTGCTTGTTTGAACGCGCTATGGTGGGGAACTCCCACTCTGATTTCAAAAAGAATTATTGTTTTTGATAGAGTAATCATTGAGGAAGGCTTTGTGCTATTTAAGATCACACTACTACCAATAGGAACAAAGATGTATAAAAAAAAGTTACAAAAACAGTCAAAAAATAGAAGATATTTAATATAAACAATACACAAGTAAAAATCTTTGTAATACTTATGTAATTTGCAACACTTATATGGCTTGCAAGTGTTTTTAAGCCTGCTTTTTAAAATATACTTGTGTTCAACATAAAGCAATCAACGCAACAGGTGACCTAAACAGATTGTACAGCTTACACGCTCGGCATATGATAAAAAAAAATTGAAACAGTCACTCGTTAAAATAATACGACAACATCGGTGCATATATTTACATTTATTATAATCTTATTGGGACGGTAGTTTTTATCACAAACGTTGCAAGTGTCGTTATAAACACAATTCATTTATATAAAACAAAGTAAAAACAAGAGATCGATATATTAAGCGGCGGACTAAATCTTACTAATATGAATGTAAAGTGTAATACTGTTAATACAAGAGCAATTTTATTTAGTCCGATAAAACTTCTTTTTAAATACATCAGTGCTTGTATTTTAAATAACACATGCATTGTAGACTTGCTTTTAACACTTTTATCATATATATCAGTAATTTCGGAAATTAAAGAACTTTCTTGTTAATAATTTGTCTTTTATCATCTTTTTTCAATTACAATAACAACACGTACTTGCAAAATATTTCTTATTTCCGTTTGAAACACCAATTAATAATTATTATTAGAAAACATTAAAATATTGCTCGTTTCTTAGAACCATCCATAACTTATGTTACACGTTAAGTAAGGCGTGAAGGGATCGACGAAGTCTGACGTTGTATTTGGGTGCTAAATTTCGTGACGTCACATTTCAAAATATAATATATTTAAGTGGTAAAACGTAGAATGTGAACTATGAATTCGCTGTTTTAATCAAATAATTTCTTGATCTAAAATTTTAAAATATGTGTTGTCACATTAGAGAAGACTGAGTCTAACAAATGTGACCAACTGTGTCATGTAGGACAGAGAGGGGTAAAAAATAATTAAATTCGTGTGACGTAATTTGTGAATGGTCTCTTACAACATTACTTCATTTATTTCTATTTGTGTGTGCTCGTCCATAAATTTTTAATTATAATTGACCAAGTAAAATATAATACAAACAAAACTGAATGAACAAATACACAGAAAATAATTTTTAAATACAAATTACATAATATCTGAAAATATGCCTATTATGTACTTTTATTTTTAATATTATTATCACATATTAGAAGTATCGAATACCTGACGAAATTACTATCCAAATTTGTTAAAAGAAAACCATTAGTTGCGTTTTAAATTGCGATGTACCTATATAGAAAATGCAAACTGTAAAATACACTTTTTTATATGTTTTTTTATAATAAAATAAGTAAACTTACTTTATACTAAATTTATACGCGGTCGAAGTGGGAGCGAGAGGTATAACAGCAAAATCTCTACATCTCTATAATCTTCTAAAGCCACATACACCAACTCAACTGAGTGGGGAACATCCAAGGACCAGTTAGCAGTTGCTAACAGGGAAGAAAATTACTGAAACGGGCAGTACACCCTGAACAGTTTCCTTACCACTCCCCCTCGCCATGCTGATGAATCTTATAAAAGACCTTGTCCTGTCTAGGATTGTGATAAGTTCTGTACTAGAACGTGCCTCTAGTAGGCTCCTACCAAATTTGCCTGGGCAGGGAGAGAAACACGAGTAGTCTGAAAGGTGGCCCTTAAACCTACATCTGTGTCACAAGTCTCGGGAACTGCTCGGAATCTCGCTTTTTGCCACACGATGGACCTCCTACCGCACGGTGAATCCATGGTTTGCAAAGTTCGTCGCTCTTTTTGGATTCAAATTTCCTCTTTGCCATTTTATTTGATGCACTTTTGTATGACGGCTAGTACCCTTATATAACATATACCTAATTATCGCACTGCAACGGCCTTTACTAAAAATAAACAGATATACTAAGTTTTTTTATGTTATTAATATGACTGTGTAAATTTTAAAGTTACTTCAATGATAAATACAGTACTAACCAAAAACTACCGTCGAAAGGTCAGTTATCTACGAACGGTCACCATTGTCATGACAACCAGCAAATCTTTCGAAACCTGATGTTTACTACCAATTGTCTTATTTACCACGCAGTGAATTTTTTTTATTCCTATAAAGTGCAAAGTATATATAACTATATATAAACTGCTATTTCTCTATAATTATCTACTTTACGTAGGTACTAATTACATTTATTCCTAACAATATTTGTTTCAACCATAAAATACTAACTCTAAATGAGATGGTTCGATTTCCTCGCTTTAACATTCAATACATATAAAAATTAAATATTTATTAATAGGTAATTACAGTTTGTTAAAAAATAATGTTTTGTAACATTATTATTAAAATATTAATCGAATATTGGCAGACCGTTGACGGGTGTTGGTTAGACATTTTGAATTTATTAGATATAACGAATAAATATAAAAAGAATTATTTAAAGTCTGCTTATGAAAATGTCTCCCTTTTACTATCGTATCTCAGATTATTACTGTGAATGTGAACTTGTTTGCAAATGGGCATACTTTCCATTCACAAAAAACTGCTCTACTTTTCCCAGGAGTTAAAAAAAATGTTTACATTGGCAAAATCTACATTTACTCGAGCCAATACGCGGGCATTAGCTAATTATATATAAAAGATAGTAAGCTGTCATGGTAGACATTTTTCTGCCATTTCCGATATCAGAATAACTACTATCATCATTACAATATAATAATATATATAATGTGATGTATATTCTCAATCGGTTGACTCGTTTCGATTTTAAATGATCTCTAACATACACCTCACACATTTTTATATACTAAAATAGTCCCTCTAACATATCCATAAAACTTAAATCGTTACTTTGTAAAATTTCTGACATAACCTAAAACATGTTATCATTATAAATTATAATTTATACAGATAAAAAGTTTTCAGAACATTTTGCTTACAGAAAACATGAATAACTCCCTATGTGCATGTCATTTGAGAATCTATTTTTTTACTAATTGTAGAATTACTTTCTAATGTCCATAAAAAGAAAAACCCGAATAAATCCGATTTGATCGTATGTTGCTGTATACTTCATTAATTAATTTTATTTTATAATTTCCAATAAGTAGTTCACATCCGTAATTTTTACTTATACTGCATTAACACGGAACGAAGTATATTATTATCTGGGCGAATGAGAGTGACGCCATCTTGTAGGCAGACATTTTGTATTGGTATTATGGAGGGTAGAGACGAGGAGTACCATCTCATATGGGCAAAAGTTGAAAAAGTGTTCAATGGTATACTGAAAATAGAGATTCCAGTACCTGCCAGAATAGCGCTGGCGTCCGATAAACTACGATGTGAACATAGCTGTTGTAGGCAGAGTGCAGTTTGTTGTATTTGATAATATATATTCGTTTGATATCTATTTAAGCCGCTTGTTGATTTATTTTACATTTAAACCTTATTTATAAAATCCCATAAGACTTGGTAATTTTCTTTCAAGAAATAAATTTTTAACAAGGTAAAATAAATATATATTTTACCAAGCGGAAATTAGTCAGTCCTTGTTAATTTCTTTATCTTATTCTAATTAGAATTGGCGCTTTCTTTAAAATGTATCCTAGGCTACCGCAGCGGCATCCTTATTGGACGCGATTATACCGACACTTTTTCAAGCAGAGATGGTGCTCCTTATCTCTACCATCCATAATTGGTATGAAGAGATGGATGTCGAGTGAGTCGGGATTATGATTTAATTATCTTTTATGTAACTAAGTTATGTCACATCTCTTTAAGTTTATGAAGCGATTTTAATCTCGTTAATATGGCATATCAACAAATACGAAGGAAAAATAGTTAAACAAGCAATTTCTTCACTTTCATTAATATTTACAATTCTTGCAGCCTTCTTTTTAATCTTTGAGACAGTTCACTGTCAAGAATTTATTTGCATTTTTTTTGTATAATTATTTTCTAATGCGCTTTCTTAAATGATCGCCATAATAATTTATTTAATTTAACACATCATATTTCATTCCAATATTTCAAAACGGAATACGGAATTTCTTGACGGAAATAAAAAAATAGCAGGTTTGTATTGAATCGCACACCATCTGTCAATGTGTATGGGGAGAAAAATAGAAAACCATGTTAGATTGTTGGTTACGTATCTATCGCCAGGAATCCTGACCATTACTAGGGCTGCCAGGTGTCGACACTGCCGAGTCGTTGAGGAAGGTATCTTCGTTGTCACTGTCGTTGGTTCGAACTTCATCCGCGTGATGGCGACAGAAAGAACAGTGTCCCTTCATCACCCTTTGTATCTCGTAGTCCTCTAGATAAAACAACTGTCGAAGATCGAAACCAACGTGAATGACATTTAATATATACAAGTTTAATACTTACTTTTTAAAGTTCTTAATTTAATAGTATTTTGTTATATATAACGAGCTGTGCCTGCGATTCCGTTCACGTGGAAATAAAAATTATTTTATAATTCTGAGTTTATTCGTCACAATCGTAAAAAAATAATAATTTTCCTCTTTATATTTATTTTTTTGTATAGATATAGATAAACATACGTTTAAGCAATGCGGACAGGCTGCGGCTGGTAATTCCGGGAGCATGTTCTTGTAGTAGAGAGGTTCGAGTTGGGGATGTTTAACGACAATCACACTCGCCGGGTTCAAATGCAGGAGACTCGCGCGACTACAAACCACCAAACCACTTTCGTCATCCTAAAAAAAACAATACTTACATACTGTGTGAGTTTAAAATATTCCATACTAATTGTTTAATTTAAAATCTAATTATTCCAAAAAAAAAGTTCAATAAGGATAGTAGGAAGCATAACTATAAAAAAAGGATAATAATACATTTATTAGTAAGCGTTTATTTGATTTATAAAAATAAAGATTACTAAAATAATTAATAGGTAGACTAGGTAGTGTGGATATGTGGATAGGTAGAGAGAGTAATAGCCATATTGGTTTGTTATTTTGAATTTTTTTGATCTATATCTGTCGCACTAGTTACTAATTTATGCTTCCTCGCTTTATACGTCATGTCCCTTATTTTTTCCACCAATCTGATGGCACAAGAATTTTGGTGGAATTATTTTTGAACAGAAAAGACTATATAGCTACTTTATAAGGTTAAGTTCTCTATCTCCATTTATAAACTTTTATTCCAAATCTCATATACTTCTGTGCCCACAACAGGTTAAAAATCCATTGAAACTTTTCTTTTCACGTATTAATCATAAACCATGGTGGGTACATGCTTTATGTGTCGACCCATGATAAAAAATTTGTATTCAAAAATTCTATAATCCCAATCTTCTAGTTTAGGAAAATATTGTGGTCTAATCCTTAACTACTTAGCTATAAAAATCATGTTAGAGATATATAGCCAAACATCATTATTGCATTCAAGAATTGGCAGCGTTTATTTCAACCGTTGTTAGAATTACTATGAAGAATTATAGGCGAAAATGAAAAAACGGATTACTTAAATAAACAAATCATGTAGTGCAATTTGGTTAAAATTGAAACAAACAATGGCGATGAAAAGATTGGTGAATATTAAAAAAAGAAATGATATAAAATTTAATATAAATTTAAGTTGCATAGTTTGCACTTTTGCTCGAAAAAAAATTTAATTGAACTAAATCTATCATTCCATATGCGCAGTATTCTTAATAAAAGATACAAAAGTTTTCACTTCACACATTAATATATAGATCCTTAATTAAAAGCTATATAATATAATACTTAAGATTAACAGACAGCGAACAACTTAAGGCAGTGTATTTACAGCACTTCGGATTTAGAAATTTCGCACAGGGGTTTCTTATATAATACTCTAGCTGTGCCTACGACTTCGTTCGCGAGAAATTATCTGTAATCATTTTTGCCAGTTTTGTCAATTTTCTTTTTCAATACAGATTTTCTCCTGTAGATGGTTGCGTGATTTTAAATAGCCTAAAGTTATCCACAATGATTGCTCTATTAAATACAAAAATAATGTTTGAAATCCGACTGGTAGTTCCTAAGATTAGAGCGTTCAAACGTATAGATATAGAAGTGGGAAGGCACTGAAAAATGATTCTTGAAAATCGTTAAAAATTAGTTTATACATTATATAATGTCGGACAGACGATTAGTAAGATATAAATCACTATACCTCGTCAATTTTTTCTAGGAAAGGGTCCGTGTAATCCACATCATGGTCAATCTTTAATACTTCTGCGTCACCGGCTGCTTCAAAATCCGTCACCTCTGGTAGGGGCATGCGATCTATTAATTCTACGGCCTCTTCATAAGTTATTCCTTCAGCAGGTTCGAACTGCACCAACGGTAATACCTCTACAGTAATTGAAACAAATATATAATTACACTTTAAAATGTATGCACATCGTCTGTTAAAAAATACTTCGTTTTTTATTTAGAGTTTGGGGGATAATGGTGATAATTCTAATTAAATATGACAAATTCCGTACAATTTTCCCACGTTCTTTCTGTGATACCATAATACTCAGAAAAGAAATACACAATAATCATAACGAAACATCAATATTAGATATAATATCTACATCAATTGCACTGAATAAAAGCAATGATAGCTTAGTGGTAGCGTGTACGGACGATGTGTTAT
The DNA here is from genome assembly GCA_039707435.1 of Actias luna. Classification (NCBI taxonomy): domain Eukaryota; kingdom Metazoa; phylum Arthropoda; class Insecta; order Lepidoptera; family Saturniidae; genus Actias; species Actias luna. The sequence continues at coordinate 15,285,196 of JAZHAC010000001.1, read as the reverse complement.
TCATTGTTCAGTTGGAATCTTTGAATGAACTTTTGATGAAAGAAAAACATCTTGATGAGACCATAGCATGGTGGCAGGACTTTGTCTAAAACCCACTGGGCCTATCACCCTCGAGTTGAAAATTTGCGCCCAAATACCTATAAGTGTGTTCCAGCAGTTGCACTTGAGAGTTAATCCTGCCATTAGTCTTAGCGTGTACACTAGCTTGGGCCACATCATTACTTAAAATTAGGTGAGTTTGTGGCCATTACCGTAAATCTATAAACTATAAACGAAAAATACCTGTTTAAGCCTAATTGGATTGAATTTTAATAAATTATGTTCGGAATAAAATAGATATCAAAAGGGTATGGTTACCGTGCGTGGCGAGAGAGTACACGAGCGCATGCCTACAGTATGGGCATCGCGTGCCGGACAGAGGAGGCGCGTGGCGGCGACAGCGCCAGCACAGGGGAGCAAGCTCGTCGTCACCACCGGCACCGGCACCGGCGCCGCTTGCTCGCGTTTTCAATATAAGCAACTCGACACTCTCCTAATCATATGAACAGTCACATATTGGGGTTACCATAAATTACGTCACACGTTAAAGGGGTAAAAGGGTCGTTTGACTAGAAGAATTGCGGGCGATGTCTCTGATCTCTGGCAATAGTGGTGTTAATGGTTATGATGTCTAGAAATGTTAGAAATGTTAGGTCGTCAAAGAGGTTTCCCGCCAGAGACTAGAAGAGTGTAGGCATTGTCTATAGCAACACGGGAGTTATAAGTGTCGCCGTTATGCGTTTTAGTGCGTAATTTGAGTGATTAGCAACCGATGAGCCACCACATGCCCGTCACGCCTTTAACCTGAGCCCGGGTAATGGGTTCGCGCGTTGCGATGAAGAAGTCCGTAAAAACTGGTATATTAAACACCACGTTAAAAAAAGGAAGTTCGAAGAAGTGTGTAATTGAGTGATAATGAGCCGTTCATAAAATACGTTTCTCCTTATCGAGGGTGGGGGCGTGGCTTACTATAACAAGACGTGACATCACGACACGTTTGCAGCTCATAAAACATTTTTTCACTATTAGAGATGTTTATTAATTTATTAAATTTTTAATATTTATTAATTTATTCAATTTTTAATATTTATTAATTTATTCAATTTTTAATATTTATTAATTTATTCAATTTTTAATATAGCAAGCAATAAATATTTTAAAAATATTGTTTGTGTGCTATGCTATATATCGTCATATATCATGTACAGAGGGGTCTATCATTTGTGACGTAATATTGATAGTACGAAGGGGCAGTAGGGGTCTTAAGAGGTAAAAATTTTCGCGACGTATTTTAGAGAAGTCGTAAATTTCGTGACGTCACACTTGAAAATGTAATATATGTCATTTAAGCAGTAAAAAATTATGAAATTCATGTGACGTAATTTGTAGTTAGCCCTTTACTTGTAGTTTGCCATCAGAAAGGAAATGCTCATACCAACACGTAAAATGCTAATTTTCGTCTTTAATTCGATAATCTATATACTTATTTGGCATGCGTATTTTATCCAATTTTATATTTTATAAAAATTCAATTTATACAGAATACAGTAAATATCAGATTAGTACGCATTAACTTTTTACGTATAAAGCTACATTATTATACGCGTGTTCGCTATATTCAATACTAGTTGGCAAAAGTCCTCCTACTCTTTCCAATAGTCAAGAACTCACCAACACCGACAATTATCGAATAAGGAGATACCTACTATTAAAACCTTATACATTAAAATTCATACATGGCACAATATTTGTAATGTTCGGGCAGACGGTGTTGGAGTTTCGTAGTTTATATTATCAAATAAAATCAAAAGTAAAAAAATATACTTATATTTGTTTTTTGAATATTTATATACCGGTTTGACTTCATTATACTTTCATTATATATGTACACATTTATATACACATATCTCAAAGAAATAATAACGTGACAGTAATAAAAGTGCTACATCATCTTTATTATTAATCGACGAGTCTCACAAGTCGACCCAGACCACCTGGGTGTATATAACGTAGAAATACCTTACACAACTGTAATAAGATACTGAATATAGTTACATTACTATAGTTATATTACCTAACAGAGGTGTAATCAGTCTACAAACAACAAGAAGGAGGTAAGTTTTGTTTTCGAACCTTGTTAAACAAAACTCGAACGAACGTAATAAAATTTTGTGTACGCCTTGTCCACGCGTACAAAATAGAACATACGGTACATTTAATTGAGAAAAAAAAGACTGTCATAATTTGAGCAAAGCCACGGCCAAAAGCTAGTATTAAATATTAAAATACAAATAACGTACCTGAAATTTCTGCGGAATCTGGAGTCCCAGGATTTTGTCGAGCATTTGGTTAGCCATAGCGTTTGCGTTTAAAGTCTTCGATTGTTTAGCTATACATAAGTATAGACAACTGTTCGTAATTAAGGAGAATCTTATTTTATTGTCCATCAGCTGTTATACATAAAACATATCGTGAAGTATTAAGATACACGGCATCTATCGATAGGAAATGAATTCGATGATGTGACTTGTAATCTTAAAGTTTTTAGTAAATTCTTTGAGTATATTGCATGCGGTATAAATAAAGCATTAATGCGATATTATAGTTAATATTACTAACAAAATACTTCGGAAATATTAAAGTACAATTAAAATCATTCCACTTAAACACAGTCTCACTATAACGCCGAAATTACTTGACTTTTGTCAGTTTACCTCGTTGCTAGTAAATTATTTGTTCTTTTCATTTAACAACAACTTTCAATAACGCCATAAAATTTGTCGCGTTATAGTTTTGATACTGTATGAAATTAGCGTTATGGCCACAATCTTACTTGATTTTAAATGACAATGTGACCCAAGATGATAGACACGCTGAGCCTAGTGGAGAGACTGGCTGTCAAGTGCAACTGCCAGAACACACCTGATAGATGTTTGACGACAGATTTTCAACTTGAGGGTGATAGCTAGCCAGGCTCTACCACTATGTTATAGTTTCTTTACGAAGTTTTGCTTCACCGGAAGCTCAAACTGATTGCTACCAATTGCACTATCGTCGCTTCAAAAACAGTATACTGTAAATTGTTAGAAATTGTTAGTTCGATTTGAAAAGGATACAATAGTGATACCCCCGGTGGCGGCGGATCGCCGTCGAGTAACGCGAGTGCGTACCTGGCTGCGTTTAGTAGCGTCTCGGGCTGGCTCAGCGAGAACGGCTCATGTATACTACGGTGCACGTTGTCGTACGCGTGGTACAACCGTGACAGTCGCTCGTTCCTCCCGTACTCTTCTAGAGCCTTGTCCCGCTCTCTATCGACGTTATACACCGTCAGAGACGATTTTTTTTACACTTTATACCAGGGGTTACCAAAGTGTGCGCCGTAGAGAGTGAAGAAGAGCGCCGTGAAGCGATTATCTTTACCATTCTCCGAAACCTCAACTTCAGTGTTCGCGGGTACAAAATAAACAATTCGATTTATATACGTATCTACTTGCTCGGAAACTGTTAATTTTACGTTCATATAAATAAACCGTTTGGATTCATGATATGGATGTTTTAAATTTTGTGCCTATCTACATAACTAATATCATTTTATCTATATATTTCGTACAGCTAGATAGATTAGGGCGCCGCGACAAATTAGTAAACATGTATGTGCGCCGCGAACTAAAAACGTTGCGAACCTCTGCTTCATACGAGTAGCGTTATGGTCATAAACTTACTTGGTGTTAAGCGCCGATGTAGACCGGTATCGTGGACAAGCTAAGCCTAGGTAGGGACTGTGTACTTGTGAATGGTAGCTATAACTCGTAAATGAAACAATACTTGTAAATAGTGTTGCCTTCATTAGAATTTAAGGTGTTTAAAATTAGTCAAGATGAGGTTATTTCGGTTATGGGAAGAGGTTGCTTACATTGGTCCTGTTTATATCAGTGTATGTCTAACAAATATTATCAACCTCCTAGTATAAGTTAGGTCTCTTACAGCACGCTCAATCTGATTGGAGACGGAAACGCGTAATTACCCAAGCATACGAAAATTCAAGCGAATATAGTAGTGACACGTTGATTATATCCCTGTCGCGCCCTTAGTCGACTCGAGCCGACTTTACCCAAATGAGCGTTACATAACCGAACGTTCCTCTTCAGTCTCATTGAATACCCACAAAATAAAAAGGTCAACGTGTTGAAGTGTGCTAATACGTGTATCGGAAATAAAGTAACAATTTGGATGAAATGTAGTATTTTGTTAACGCACTACCACCACGCTAATCTTAGGAACTACAAGTTTGATTTGAAAAAAATATGTTGTATTTGATAGAGTAATTATTGAGAAAGGCTATTTAACATACGCTACCACCAAAAGGAGCAAAGCTATATTGAAAAAAGTAATAAAAACGAACAAAAATTATTACTTAATTTTTAGATACATGCGAACGAAGTCGCAGAAACGGCAAATGTCGGTAATAAAACGTAACTAACTTGTCAGAAACGTTAGCGGCGGTTTCCAAACCCTGTACAGCGAGCAGATAGTACAAGTACCCGGCGTCACTAAACCGTTCCTCAGCCACAGCGTTCCCCACTAGGATCGTGAACACGCGCATCGCTGTACTAGTCTCGCCCGCCATATAGTATGCTAAACATAAATCAAAAAATAATTTTGAAGCGAAGATAGCTCAGCTAGTAGTGTGTACCGACGTCGCGTCAAGGAACATGAGTTCGAACCCTCCTACAATGAGCTCGAGCTTTCGGTGAAGGGAAACACCGTGATGAAACCATAGCATAGTGGTAGGGCTTCTTCTAATGCCTGTCTGACTAGCTACCAGCCTCAAGTTGAAAATCTGCCGCGAAATATCTAATAGGTGTGTTCGAGCAGTGGCACCTGAGAACCAGTTCCTCCGCTAGGTTTATCATGTCCACTATCTTGGATCACATCGTCACTTAACATCAAATAAGATTGTGGCCATAACGCTAAACCTTAACTATAAAAAAATGATTTTATTGATATTTCAATTAAGAAACATGTTTTTTATTTAATGTCATGTATTTATTTATGACATTTGGGCGATAGAACTGAAAAAACACCTATATAGATAAAAAGTCACATATAAAAATATATATTTAAATATGTATATAGAATTTTTTATTTCAAACCAGAATAATTTCCGAAAATAATGACTCAATCAATAGTATCAGAACTACGATACTATTTTAAACAGTTTATGTCTAAAGCAGAGTAAACCTCGAAACCGCTGAGTAATTTTACAAAATTGTCGTTCGTAACTGAATTCAATACAGCTTTGCTCCTATTGTTGATAGCGTGATATTAAATTAGCATAAAGCCTTTCTCAATGATTGCTCTATGAAATACAAAATATTATTCAAGGTATAATAAACTTGTCTCTTTGTAATAGAACATTTTACAGATAGATATAGTTTATTTTATAAAACTATATTATCAATGGAAATAGAAATAGTTACGAATCAAAAGTAATCCCATGACCTTTTGAAATTTTGTTTCTATAGTTTGAACAATATTGCATTATACATAAGGGTATTTTTTGTTGTTTTAGAGAATTTGATATATAAAGCGGTACACAACATTATTCCTTGAACGCCGACGAATGTGCCAACTGACACACAACTTTTGGAGTGGATGTGCCATAACTAAACATTTTTTACTTATAACTAGCTGTGCTTGCGACTTCGTTCGCGTGAAACTTATTTTTTTTTTCGCAGACTTGTATTTTTTTTTCTAAATAGAAAGGAACCTAAGTTATCCTTATAACATCAGCTATCTGACAGCGAAAGTCTAATCAAAATTGGTCCAGCTGTTTCAGAGATTAGACAGACAGAAAGACGGACAAACACTTTTTTTTTTAATTGATTGTTTTATGTAAGTACCTTATATACTTTCAAATACATTTAGTAAAAAGCCGTTATTTTGATATTATAAACAGACAGTTCAATTATTTTTATAGATATGATTGGTTTCCATATGGTTAATATATGAACTGAATATACCTTTTTGTGCCTCTACGAATTTGTCCTGTTGGGCCATGCGGTGTGCATACGGTAGATACACGTCACGTTTGCATTCAGCATGCTCCTTGGCCAAAGCGAAGGCTCTTGACCATTCCCCAGCTATGACCGCCAATTGAGCTACTTTCCTAAATACATTTATTATTATATTAAACCTCATTCATATAAAGCATTTTATACTTATAGCTTATAGGTTTACTGTTCTGACCACAATCTCACTTGATGTTTTAATGTGGCCAAAGATGATGGACCCACTAAACTTAATGGAGGGACTGGCTCTCAAATACAACTGTCGCATAGGTTTTTGGGACAGATTTTCAATTTGAGGATGGTAGCTAGCCATGCGGACATTACAAAAAGTCCTACCACCATGCTGCGGTTTCATAATGATGTTTTCCTTCACGGAAAGCTCAAGCGCATTGCAGGGATACAAAATAACGTCAACTGACACGGCGTCCGTACACACTACCAACTGAGTTATCATCGCTTGATTCAGAAATGTATAATAATCGCTTAATAGAATTAATTCAATGTAAATTCTATATAACAGCATTTAAGGGACTACGCATTGTATGGCTTTATTGAGAGTTGTTAAAAAAACGTAATAAAGAGAAAATATTATTGTATACTTAGCGTTCGCAACGCTCAAAACATGCCTTCTACCGTTCCACATGGTCAGGGTCGTTGTAGTCAAGGCGTAATCGTCACTATAACGTAGCAAATTCGTTAAATAAACGAAGTTATTTCAGTACCGTACTATATTCTCCTATAAGGTACCCATAAAACCCACTTCAAAAATTAACTATTAAGTAAATTCGTGTGTGCAATGTTTTTTCTCCTAATCTCTTTAAAGAAAGATTGTATATGTGTAAGCTATATGTTTCAAATCAGTGGCGTAGCTATAGGGTGCCAGAACTGGTAAAATTCCCAGGGTCCAAGAAGTTGCGAGCTCAGAAGTAACAGAATTGGTAATTCTGTTTATTGAAAACTCTATGGGTCGATCTTTAAATTGCATTAGTGTTATTGATACCTTTGCGGAACAGAGAGGTCGGAGAAAAGAATTCTATTAATAAATACCTTGTTAAAATTAAATTGGTATTTTATTAGAAGTATGAACTACCTACACTTTTGAAAATTAAATTTATTAAATATGGAACTAAAATGCACTCAATAATCATAATACAGTTGGGTAACTACTTCAGTGAACTATTAAAATGAAATTATAGTGTGATGATTTTTACTGGGCCCCTAGCAATAAATTTTTCAAGGCCTTAGAGCCCTCTGCTACTCTTTAAAATAATATAAATATATACTTATAATCGCCAAGACGTTGGTAAACATCAGCGGCTGTCGATATTTCATTCGCAGACACTAGAGCTTCCGCCACGTAGCGGAGTGATTCGCTCGATCCCTTGTCCAATTTACGAGCTAACTCGATCAGCCTGAAAATACAAACCGGTCACAAATATTTATGAAAATTTAAAAATCTTCACGAAGAGTAAAAAAATATACTGGACACTTATTCATATAAGCTTTATTGTAAACCTTATAGATAATTTCTTTTGGGACGCTTCATGAATGACATATATAAATCTTATGTAGGTCATTTAATGGTCGTGTGATTTCTAAGTGAGCTAACTAATAGAAGTCAAATTCATCTATATTAATATTATAAAGCGGAAAAGTGTGTTTGTTTGATTGCGCTAATCTCACGAACTATCAGTTGGAATAAAAAAATATTTGGTTTTGATTGGGCAATAATTGAGTTAGACTACAGGCTATTTACATCACGCTACCACCAATAGGAGCACAGCTGTATTAAGAAGACTTACGAAAACGGGCAAAAATTATTATATTTGTTTGTTTGAGCGCGCTATTCTCAGGAACTGCAAGTCGGATTTCAAAAATTAGTTGTAATTGATAGAACAATAATTAAGAAGGGCTTTGGGTTACTTAACATCACGTTATCACATATAGGGGTAAAGCTGAATTTAAAAAAGTTACAAAACTGTTTTTTTTTTTTTGTTCCTCCCGAACGATGTCGCGGGTACAACTAGCATAATATCTTTCTTATATCGAGACGATGGTTCATAGCTATTCCATGATATGATAGATGGAACTGTGGTCCACTTATTAACTACTGAAAGAGACAAAACAACTTCTGCGGGGCCAGCACGTTTAAATATAATGCTAAAAATAAATGCTAACGGCTTTAATGCTAAAACAACTATCATTGCTGATATGGTAGCGCCCGTTATCTTTTATCTCCGCAACTATTTTCATTACAGTATTGTAATAAATAAACAAGAAATAAAAAGTTTTTCTATTTAAATGAACACAAAACGTGTATAAAAATTTAATATGCTTTATAGTCACAAAGTATTTTCCCTATATTTTTTACTTACTATTGTTTTACTACTCTGTAGTAAGTTCGCTTAAAACTTTAACATTTTTCTGTCACAATTATAGAAATAATATTACAAGGGGGTAAACAAAACAATGGAATAAGTAGGCTTTTTAACCTATACTATATGTATACTACGTACATGTCTCGCCTGCCGGTTTCGGCCATGAGCTGTGCAGCACGTTTGACATCGCCTGCTGCGAGATACATCTCAGCGGCTGCACGTGGCTCATTCACATGCCTGGCCCACTCAGCGCGACGGCGGGCCAGCGCGGCCAACCCTTCACCCTCCCCCACATACTCCTATCAAAACATTTTTTTTTTTTCATTAGGGGCCGTTCATAAAATTGTGTGCATTTATAGGTGTCGCTTAATGCTTGGGGCTACATTAACGGGCGTAGAATCATGTCTCTTTACCGCCCGAAAAACATCGTGTATACGTGTGTATATCGGGCATACACGATGTTCTTGTCTACATTAGGCAGACAAAGATTCATCGTGCCAGATGGTGTATTTTGTGAAGTCTGGGCGACGTGGTGAGGTGTGGCCACCCAAGCGAATATTATCCCGACAAATCTCTTTGATGTGGGCCAGTTTACTGACAGTGGCTCGATAACACATCGTCTTCGCCCGAATACGAAGTTTCGCTACGAATACGAATAGTAGACGATGTTTGCGTCAACAATATTTATTTCATTACTTGAGTTGATTTTTTTGCATAACGTAATTGATTAAAATATGGTAACCCTACTTATGTATGCTCGATAGCGAAAGCATGTTTCGGGATTCCCTAAAACATTTGTTAATGCTTGTTCGTTCTCAAGAGGTAATTCTATTGTAACTTTAAAAATATATATGTATATAAATGCTTACGTAGGCATATGAGGGGAGGGAGGTAAGAACTCTTCTTATCTTTGCGGACAAAGAGGAGGGTTTTTTTTTTTTTAATTTCTGATATTACTAAAATTCTGCTTACGTAATACTTAAATATAAATAGGGGCCTTATTCAGTTCTTATTTGAAGAATTTCCTCTCAGCACCATCTTTAAATCATCTTATATTTAATTTGGTTGAAAAAGATTTAGGGAAAGCCCTTATTAGTATTCACAAGGAGATGCACTAGAAAAGGGAAGATTACATTTTGGTAAGTTTCCTTTTTAATAAAAGTTAGAGCTTAATCATTATTGACAAAACATACATTTATAGTTTATAGGTTTAGCGTTATGGCCATAATCTCACCTGATCTTAAGTGTCGATACGGCCCAAGCTAGGCATTTATAAACATGTGCAGTTATTTATAAATTGTAATTCAGTAGTTAATAATATATAATGGTGCTGATGCACCTCCCTGAAAACAATCCTGACGGTGCTCATTCCCGCCTACAAAACGCTATACTTTAGACCAACTAGTTTAAAACATTATTTATCTATTGGTTACTGTCAAGAATTTTAGTAAGCAGATTTTGATTGTTTTAGCTCTCATAAATAAATAGTACAATATTCATGGTCTTGGCCAGTTCAATTAATAAAAATGTCACAAGATACAACAATATATGAGACTATAGTAATATTAAGACCCTGCATAATATGTTTATTTTCATAAGGTAATCTCAAGTTCTTACTGGAGACAAAACCTGAAAATTTGTTCAAAGATTTGGTTTGAAAATTCATCTCGGTTCACTTTTTGGTATAAACACAGCTGCCTGTCTATGATTAGTATGAACAATAATAGCTTGTTATCAGCTTGTTTTGAAGCGATGATAACACAGTGTTAGCGTGTACGGACACCGAGTCAAAGGACGTGAGTTTGAATCCACCTGCACTGACTTTGAGCTTTCAGTGAAAAAAAACATCTTAATGAAACCATAGCATGGTGGTTGGGCTTTTTTAAAACGCCCTTGGCTACCTACCACCCTCAAGTTGAAAATCTACCGCCAAATACCTATATTTGTGTTGCGGTAGTTGTACTTGAGAGCAGGTCCCTTCAAAGTTTTAGCGTGTTCACCATCTTGGGCCACATCATCAGTTAACATCTGCAGAGAGTGTAGCCGTAACGCTAAATCCTTTCCATACTATAATATTATAAATGCGAAGGTTAGTTTGTTTGTTATGATGCTTTCACGCCTAAACTACTGAATCGATTATGATGAATTTTGGTATAGAGATAGATGGGAACCTAGAGACAGCGATAAGCTACTTTTACTTCCGAAAAACTTGTAGGAAGTGAAGGACAGGAATAAACTTTATGTGAAACTCTTTATTGCGTCATGCGATTTCATTGACAAAATATTAACGCGAGCGAAGCCGCAGGTAAAATCTAGTAAACTATAATAACATAAACTATAAAAACAAAATGTTTTAAAATATCAAGGGTTGTTAAAAACCTGCGCTTTGTTAAACATCCTTAAGTCGACGTATAGGTTTAGGGCACGGTCGTCTCTCCCGGCCGAGGTGAATGCTTTAGCCGCTTCGCTATATCGTCCGCGATACGCGACTACTTCACCGAATATCACGGCGCGTTTCTCCCCAGCATCAAAACGTTCCTGTAATGTTGATTAAGCAATCATGACACAGTTGTACAGTACTTTGAATCCTTAGGGCCATAATGTTTATTCAGTATGTTCCAAGGTCCAAAACAGTATTAATTTTTCTGCCCTTTACTATATTTCTAGAGATTAGTCGCAAACATACGCTTTTTTTTGCATTTTCATTACTATTGTGTATTGACACTTAACGACATTTAGTGGCGATTACTGGTACTATGTATTGTTCAACTTATCACAGCAATAGTAACAACAATAAGGCATTAGCTGTCGCGGGCCAGATTGAAAGCAATGGGGGGCTGGATATTGGAAACCCCTGGTATTGTATACAGACGCCGCCTCAATGGACGTGAGTACAAATCCCTGCAATAAATCTGAACGCCTGATGAAGGCAAACCATCGTCTTGGAACCATAGCATGATGTTAGAGCTTTTTGTAATGGCCGCCTGGTCCAAAGTTGAATATCTGCCGGCATATACCTATGTGTGTTCTGGTATTAGTACTTTGGAGCTAGTCTCTCCATCTGGGACCACATCGTCACTAGGTATGATAATGCAGTCCGGAATTCTTACACCTAGGGGTCTTTCAAGTATATACAGAACATAACATAGTAATTTACACCCAACTTTTCAGCAAAAGAGAAGTAAAACTCTTACCACATTCTTTGATTATATAAACATTGGTATATATATTTTTCAATTTCTCATAAAACATCGCGTGAGAATGACTAAACACTACCAATTATTTATGGAATCCGAGAACAGAGAACAGAGAGAGGTTGCCATATAAAAGTAATTAACAGATACGTTTTGAATACAATGTATAATAAGTTCGCCGCTATAATTCGTAAAAGATTTTTTTTTAATACTTAAGGTTTAGCGTTATGGCCATAATCTCACCTGATCTTAAGTGACGATACGGCCCAAGTTGGTAGACACGCTAAATCTGTGAAGAAAGTGGCTCTCAAATGCAGCTGCCGGAACACACCTATTGGTATTTGGCGGCAAGTTTACAACTTGAGGGTGGTAGCTAGCCAGGCGGGTATTAGAAAAAGCTCTACCACCATGCTATGGTTTCTTCACGATGTTTTCCTTCACCGAAAGCTCAAGTTCATTGAAGGTGCTTGGATTCGAACTCACCTCCCTTGACGCGAAGTCGTACACACTACCACTGAGCTATCATCGCTTCAAATTGCCTCATTAATGACACACCTACGTGCCAGTACTAACAGTATCTTGAGTGTATTCACTGATAGATGGGAATCTCTCATGCTGCGTCATTGGATTAAACTCCATACGATGTAGCTCAACTCAACTATATGTTATGGTATATACTAACATCAGTTTTTAAAATAAAATTTTACTTACACTATTTATGTTATATGGGCTTGCCTGAAATAAGCGCCATTATTATTATATAACAAGATAATTATAAATATATATATATTACCTGTAAATGGTCAATTAAAGTGAGAAAAACAATATTCTCTCTACGTTGGAATGCTTTTCTAGCAATTTCAAAGGATAACTCCTCGAGTGCTGCAGCGCCAAGCCGCTCCCAGTCCAAAGCTGTCACGCCCAAACATGCCACTGCGTAAGCTTCACTAAATAAATGAATAATATATTTATTTATTTACACAACAGATACACCTAAACTATGTAAATCAAACATTTGAAATATAAACCATAAAGAAAAAAGACATATTACTAAACAAAAAAAAAACTCTTAAAGAATTTCAACCACGCACAAAAATCTCGAAAGTGGCACACAAAATCTAATAAATTCAATGTTTCATAATATCTCTTACAATAAGACTTTTGTCCCAAGCTAAATTGTTTTTCCACTATTGCTAACATAAAGAAAAAAAAAAGAAAAAATGTATGGGATGAAATTTGACATCCAGTGTTAAAGTGACATTCACATGTGTCATCCCCTATATGTTCAGTTTCTTTACGGTAGCAACTGTTAAAAAACAATTTTGCTAGGGTACTTACTCCTTTCCCTCTTGATAGTTTACAATGTTTATCTAACGAGCTGTACCCGCGATTTCTTTCCCGTGGAGCCAAAATTTTATTTAATCATTTTTTTCCTGTTTGTGTAACTTTTTCAATACGGCTTTGCTCCTATAGGCGGTAGCGTAATGTTAAATAGCCTAAAGCCTTCCTCAATGATTGCTCTATCAAATATATAAGAGAATTTTCAAAATCCGACTAGTAATTCCAAAGAATATGTTCAAACAAAAAAACTTTTCCGTTATATAATATTAACATACAGATATGTGTACTTGAATTAATTAAAATACACGGAATCGTTAAAAATAATTATTATATGGAACATAAAAATTTCAGATAATATAGTGTTTCACATACTTGAACAATTTATGTTGTATGTATTGATGTACCGCATGGGACAGTGGTACATTTATAGTCTGCATGGCACTTGCTTGAAGGCAAAACACACGACCTCCCTGAAAAAATAACAATTTTCTTTAAAAAACAACAACAAAATCAGGAGTATATGATATGAAGTAATCCAATATTATTATGCTCAATTTTTTTTATAGTCAATGTTTAGGGGTATGGGCACAATCTTACTTGATGTTAAGTGGCGATGTGGCCCAAGATAGAGGGCCCGCTAAGCCTAGTTAAGGGACTGGCTGTCAAGTGCAACCGCCGGAACACACCTATAGGTATTTGGCAGCAGATTTTGGGAGTCCAAGTGGTTTAAAAAACATGACGTTATCAGCTCATAAAGCTATTTTGTAAATTTTACATGTTATTACTAATGTTTAATAATTTATGAAAGTTATTTAAACAATTTTAAAATTTGTGTTCTACTAATTGCAATATATCGTGTATGGGGAGGGGGGCATATCATTTGTGACGTAATAATATTGATAGTTAGGGCCGAAAATGTGACATAGCGTGACTAAGCAGAAGGGGTCTAAAAAGGTAAAGATATGCGATACGATGGCAACTAACAAAAAAAATGACCAGACATTCTAAACATTAAATCGACGACATATCTCAATACTACACCCCGTGATTGAAACGTTATAAAAACTTTAAAATTCACATTAACATTTGAAACACAACATTGATGTTTATTTCACAGTTGATACTAAAGACGCCATGTTTTTAACACGATCTGATAACGGGATTAAGTGTTTAGAATTTCATCCCATACATTTTGTGATTTCACTTTTCGCTAACGATTATAGAAACAAACAATTTAGCTTAACGTTTGTTATACGAAATGTGTGACGGTCGCAATCAAATCAGGCTCGATTATAGTATCTTAAGACCTGATGGATCTATCAGTTTGATGATAACTCACTTGGAAACCAACAACTGATCCAGCTAACGGTTGTGTCGCCGGAGGGAAGTGGCCAGCTCTTATCGACAAGAGACCTCCCCCAGAAAGACACAGTAATTCATCACACCAAGAATTCCAGGATACGGATGACACCTCCTCCTCCTGAAAATGATATTATTTTTATATTAATTACAACATACCAGGAAATAATCATTAAATTAATTTTTAAAAGCAATCTGAAGAACCTGTGAAAGCATAAAAATAGCACCAGTGATAGAGAAATTGAGGACTAATAATTTAGCGTGGTATGAGCATATTAAAAGAGTGGATGCAAGCCATATAACTACAAGAATGTTAAGTATGAAGGTGGATGAATGTAGGAGAAGAGAAAGACCATAATATGGACGGGCTGTGTGAGGAATTATAAGTATATGTATAAAAGTGTGGACACTGAAATGACAGCTGATAGAGTAGAAGAAAACATGTTGTGCTGACCCTACCGAGGTGGGACAAAGGTTACGAGCAAGATTTAATTTTCTCATTACCGTAATAACAAAAAACATATTAGGGTAATGAATTATTTTAATCATAAAACGACCTTTTGATTTTATTGACAAAATTGTAGCCATTCGGAGAATTTAATCCTATTAATCTAAGTCCGCTATATTTAAATTGTTGCCTGCAGGTCGCATGTGGCCCGCCGGGATTATGTGCTTGGTCCACCTAGTGTCACTTCATTTTAAATAACCTAAGGACCTTTTTTTATATAGTTAAGGTTTTAGCATTTTGGCCATAATCTCATCTGATCTTAAGTGACGATATGGCCCAAGTTGGTAGACACGCTAAACCTGTGGAGGAACTGGCTCTCAAGTGCGGCTGCCGGAATACACCTATTGGTATTTGTCGGCAGGTTTTCAATTTGAGGATGGTAGCTAGCCAGGTGGGCATTAGGAAAAGCCCTATCACCATGCTATGGTTTCCTCACGGTGTTTTCCTTCACCGAAAGCTCAAGCTCATTGTAGGTGGTTGGATTCGAAGTCACGTCCCTTGACGCAAAGTCGTACACACTACCACTGAGCTATCATCGCTTCAACCTATAAAACCTGAGCCAAGCGTTACCTTAATATTTTTTATTTGCGGTGCGCAACACTATGACTAAGACATATTTGTGGCCCCTATAGAAAAAAAGTTGAGTACAAATGCATGATCGCAGTGATGATTTATATGCTATGTTCCACTAGCATTCACTAAGTTCATGCTCATGACCGCCGTTTTTCCCGTTCCACTTGAGCGTTACAATCACTATCTCAGGTGGAATGGAGTATTGGTCCAGATGGGTCATTGTGAGCAGCCACGGATCTACGATTTTTTTGAGTCGGGACAAAAACTTGATAGTGGCGCCCCCTCTACAGTCTGTGAGGTCAATGTTTAAGAATCTTAGGAGTGAGTGAGTGATTTTTTTTGTGATCGGGACAATAAGACTCCTATAATAAATTTGCACTCTTTATTACCTATTAACTAATAACTTTTGAAGTTACTATTTCTTTAGTCACTTTTATTGTGTTATGAATGAGACTGAGCCACGCTAGGCTACGTAACGCTTAGTACTTAGACGATCATCTGGTTTGACTATTTCTTTTGAAGATTAGTTTAGTACAGTTTTGTTTACAAAAATTATGGTTTAGACGCCATAACCGGTTACGGTTTGCCTGCCCCTAAATCCGGGGCTGATTGTGAACTTTGCGTGAGTGAAAAAAATAACATTATTAGTGACGTTATCGACGCGATCACAACGACAGTGTCCTTCATGTGAAATTGTTGAAGATATGTTTTGAGCTTAATGAACGCTAAGCGAAACGTAGCCATAACTATTGCTGGGTTGCGGGTTTGAATCGAGTTTCAGATACGCACATTAACCAGCACTGCGTATTACAAGTGGAATTTTATAAAAAGGCAAATGTATTCTTCATAACTACAGGAATAAGACCAGTACCGTATACAATAGTTCTCCCGTAGAAAGGTTATAAACTCTACAAAGGGAGATCTCGTCAACAACCGCTAGGGAACGTCTCGAAGCGCTGACATCCAAGCAGCGCACGCACGCCGGCGTTTGAAGCAACAACTTTGCACAGCCATTGCCAGGTTCCACTTGCCAAATCTAAAAATAAATTACATATCTTAATATTAGTAACCGAAATTAATTCTGTATTTTTTTTTTCAAAAATAGTGTTTATTTTATCAAATATATTTAGATAGGAATCACATCCATTTTCTAAGATTTTACATACCAATTAATTAATTTATTGAATAAAAAAATACGAATGTATTTTTTTTTTTAAACAGTTTGATTAAAAGCTGCTTCTTTACCAATACAACGAAAGGTATAGATGAATTTAAATAACAAGAATCTGTCTAAAGTCAAAATTCATCCAAATCGGTAGAGCCGTTATCGAGACACCTACAATAGTATTACATAGATTATAAAGCGTAAAAGTTTGTTGGGTATACAAAATGGGAAAAAAATTGTTAAATAATTTTTAGCTCTATGTGAACGAAGTCGCAGACAAAGCTAGTAAACTATATCCACATGGCTTCTATTCCGGACAAAATACATATTATAAGTTTTCAGTACATTAATTATAATTACTATAAAGAGGTTTATTTAAAAAAATCATTAAATTTTTTTTAGTAGGAAAAGTTTTACTTACTTGCCCATTTGAAAGACCCAATAATAAAACCTCTTGAAAGTACAATGTAGTAACCTTTACATAGCGTATCGGTGCTGGCATCGTCCATGTTTTCGGTATACGCCTCCCAATCATTTCTAATTTGGTGTCCTAGAATATTTTTAATAATCATTACTATAATACTAAAAATAAATATATATGTACATAACAAAGCATTTGTTAACCCTAATATATATCTCCATTTAATATACAACATTTTAATTGTAACTTATAAAAATATACTAGTATATAACAAAAACAGATATTAGTGTTGAAACGATCTTTGGAATTAATTGTTTAAATTACAACATAAATCTGTAGTAATCAATATCAAATAAAAACATAAATACAGCTCACAAGTATTAAATACATTTTTTTTAATTAGAGAATTTTTTCATTATTTATACAACAATGTAAGCATTTAGTTGTAAAAGTAGACATATTGAAGTATTCTAATCGTTCTTTATTTGTTTTAATAACTACCTGGCAAAGCAATAAAGCTTCACTGGTAGCAACAAGGAGCGAACATTCAGTTTTCTGAGGTAATTTTTCTTTCACTCTATACAGCATACCATCAACATCCCCTTGTTCATATACAACAACTCGTTCTGGTAACTGAACCTAAAAGTAAGAAAAACATATTGTTATGGTCATTATCGCTACTGTTTGAATTTGGCAAATAATCTAACAATAATATAAGATATGAAAACCGGATGTTTACATAAGATTAAGATATGGTGATGACTAAACCTAAGGGTTTAAAGTAAACAATAATATTTACCGCCAACCGATGTTTATATATAGCAATCTTCTGGACTCTGTCATGACATTTAATCCTAACTTTGTTACCTGTCATCAGATGTTGTATTATCACATCGGTCATGTTTTCTCTGTAGGCATACCTCTCACGGTACAAACCATGGACCGTGCTGAATACTACCTGATAACACCATAGTGCACCGTCTTGACATCCGACAGCCTGAAATAAACGATTAAAACAAATATACATGATTAGTGCTATTAAATTACTTTAGAGGATATATTTTATTTTAGAAAAAAAAACAGCACTTGTTTAAAAAAAAGTTGCTAACCATGTCGGCAATGAATTTTTCAGTAATTATCACTATAAAATTAAGTATATTTATATTCAAAGTCATTTCAATTAGGAAAAATTACTTACAATAGTATTAAGTGAAGGCATAGTCGCTATTGCCCAAACCCAGTCCTGTGGTGTGCTAGTTATTGGGACCCCTTCGGCTGTCAAGACAGCCCATCCTCCTGCACCGCCAACCAAAACTATACCGCCCAACAATGATATAGACAGAGCTGCTATACCTTAAATACAAATAATGTGAATTCAATATAAACCTATGTAGGTTATGGTAGTTTAACATATATGGAATCAATAACTTCTGTATTGACATAAATGAATTATGAATATAATACACAACATTACAATGTAAAGCTGACTAAATTACAGCACCAAGAGTAGAATTTTAATTTACATTTAAATTAATAATTAAAATTAAATTCCCAAATATTGAAAATCAAAACATTTAACCATTCGGAAAATGTTTTACGTTGTATGTTTTTTGAAGCGATGATAGCTCAGTGGTAGTATGTACGACTTCGCGTCAAGGAACGTGAGTTCGAATCCACCTACAATGAGCTTAAGCTTTCGGTGAAGTTAAAAATCTGCCGTCAAATACCAATAGATGTGTTCCTGCAGTTGCACTTGAGAGTCAGTTCTTTCACAGGTTTAGCGTGTCTACGAACTTGGGCCGTATCGTCACTTAAGATCAGGTGAGATTATGGCCATAATACTAAACCTTAACTAAAAAAAAATGTTATAGTCTACAAATAGAGAACAGATAAATTAATAATTTTTTAGTTCATATTAGAAAAAAAAATGTTATTTATTATGCAAATTTGAAGTCTCCAAAAACTCCTAACCTAGTAGACTATTTACACCAATTCCAGTTTGCTAAATCTCTGATTATTACAAATCACAAATACCTCATTATTAAATACTTGACATTTTTATCTATAGTAATATTTAAGAAATTATCTTTTTAATTATTTTTTTATGCAAATAACTAATAACAATAGAATCTCAACTTTATTAGAAGAATTTGTGGTTAAGTAGTTATTATATGCCTCAATGATAAATTTACTTATGTATTATTAATATTTTTTTTATGTTCAAGAAAAATCATCTCAAAGTGTTAATAAATATAAGTTATAATCACCATTATATTTTGCTTACTGTTATATACACACTATATATATTGCAAATGTGCAAATCTCCAAATATATTAAACCTTAATAGCCTAATTGAATGAATGTTAATTTTTTCAAGGATATATAAAAAGAAAAAATATATAGATACTTACATAGGTAGACTTAATTAAAATCAAAACCTAGAATAGATGACAATTATACATAAATATTTATTAAATGGAAAGAAAACTTACTTAACAAAATTTCAACACCAGTATTTAGTGCTGTGGTTTTTATCAATAGAAGGAATCAGAAAACTGCACCAAAATCTGTCAAGAAATCTATTTACTACAAAATTTTATCTAGTATTATGACCACTTATTTGACCTTTTTGTTTCAGTGATTCGCTATAACTATGACAAATTTTATAAAAATGTTTTCCGTAGTTTCCAGGTGATACACTGATGGGTGTTTAAGAGCACAGATCAACAAAAATTAAAAAATATGTTTTCGGCCTCTATATCAATAATAATGTATTCCTTATCCGTGTACTCCCATGTAACTTAAAAAAAATATTTTGAGTGCAGATTTGGCTCAGGTACAGTTTTATGTATATAAATTTAATAATTATCTAGATGACTCTAAGTACATAATCATAATTTCTAGTAAAATAATCTACCTATATTCCTTTCTTTAAGTTGTTGTTGCCCATATACATTGTAGAAAGATAAAGTCTCATTCCAATCGGTTACAAGGAGACTTGTTTTAGAAAATGTGACTGCCCAAACTGCACTTTCTCTCGATATCCGGTTTGTTTCTTCACCTACCTAAAATTATAATTTTTTAATGTATTTTATTATATATGGAATTTATAATAATCAAAATTTTGGAATCATAGGAAATTTGATAGCCTAATATATAAAATATGTAAGAAGGACTTTGCTTTAAATAATAATTCAACTATATATCAAGTAATTTGTACATGAAATTTTATTTTCATAATCTTAGTTACATTTCTCATTTTATTTTCTGTCACAAGGTTTAATCTAGTTTTTATAACTGAATTTATTTTTACTTTTACCTTTATTATTATTATTCATTTCAAATATTCAATATTTAATGTTACTTTGAATACTTTTTAACATTATTATTTGTGTAAATATTGTCAATGTGTTATCATGTATTTGAGCTTCAGTTTAGTATCCATCTTTTTATTATTCTTATTTTAATATTTATCTGAAATTCGACTGTTGTGTTTTCCATAATTAAATAAATAAATAAATTCACTAATTATGATTAAAAAATATTCTGAATGTAATGCAATTTGACAGAGAAGTTAATTATATTGTGTAGTAGGATATAGGACACTTTTCAAAGAAATAAAAAATAACATCAGTACAGTGAATTAGTACCAGCTATTGTTATATAAATATGAAATGCATTCATTGGATTGTTAAACAAACAGCCAGTCTATTTATAATGAAATTTGTATAGCAGACAATGTTTTGATAAAAAAATAAAATCATTTTATATCAATACAAAATGTATTAAGCGGCAGCTATTTTTGATATAATTGATGAGATATACCCAATTACAGTACAATAAAAAAATCAGATTATAATTAAATAACATAAATTTTTATGATTATACTCATTCTATCCTTTTGCTATGTTTACTAATTAAAATATACATAATATTTTTATGAAATGCATTTATGATGAAATTAATGTGAAATCTGTACTACTACTTACTTTATTCCGTATAGAAACAGCTCCTACAGCCAGACCAATAGCTAAATATTGGCCGTTTAATGACCAAGCACAGCTCGTAATTCTGCCAGATACCCTGTGCTTTTGCACAGCTTTTACATCCATTGACCAGAAAGCAAAGTCAGAAATTGCACAAGAAGCTAATTGCAGAGAGACAGGATTGTAGGCTAGACATTGAATTGCTTCACTGTGACTGTTTAAAAATAGAGAATATTATATAGTTTTCACTATCTACTAAGTTAAGTATTCTAATATACTTGCAATAACTATAATTATGGTGATATATAAATTTTACATTATTATTCTATATTGAAGTAACATAAAAATAATGTCACAAAGGAAAATGTAAGTTTATACACGAGCAAACAACACACATAAAATTGTGTATGCTTAAGACTAAATGACAAAAGTGAAAACTTCATCAAGACAAGGTTAATAATATAAAATACCACTATAGCATATTAATATTAGCATGGGGCATGCCTTGTTTATGCAGATGTGAATGTAGCTGATGTGTCATGCACTGTCTAGTAACACTCAATGAGCGAGTATAACAGTGACTATATATCTCTTGCTCCCTTAGTTAAGCCGACTTTACCCAAACAAGAGTTACAACACAGTCTCATTCAATACCCATAAAGTAAAGTGCTCAGCCTACAGAAGTTTTCACTGTAATAAAGATTATAATTAAACATAACTATCAACATTACTTACGAATATTTTAAAATGCCTTCCATTTTTGATGTCCAAATAATTACATTTTTATCAGCACTACCGCTAGCAAACTTTTTACCATCTCCACAGTAAGCCACTGCGTGTACTGTTCCCTTGTGCGCCTGGAGTAGTTGTACAAGTGCACCATCTCGAGGATCGTAGACCATAACTTTCTCACCTGCACCAACAACCAGTTGAGTGCCGTCTGGATTGAAACATATTGTATGGACACTAAAAAAAGGCCCAGGGATAAATCAAAAACTCTACACATCTTGAATATAAAAATACGCTACTAACAAAACTAGCACTTCTTTTGTGTGTCTTACCTCGAAACCTGTACTTTATCAGTTTCATGAATTTTATTTACCCATTTAGGTAAGGTTCTCATGTTGTATAAACTTTTACAGAAGATTAATCAAAATTATTTATTATAATACGGAATTAAATTTTCACGATTTTTAAATTCGAAACGAGTAACTTTGCTTGACAACGACATTTCAAAACATGTAAACAAACTAGGCATGCCGTGTTAAATTTTTATCTATAGATACTTTTATATATATCTTAAATAATTTATCAAAATAACTACATGAATAAAAAAATCCTGCTAAATATCACG
This sequence comes from Actias luna, assembly GCA_039707435.1. NCBI lineage: Eukaryota > Metazoa > Arthropoda > Insecta > Lepidoptera > Saturniidae > Actias > Actias luna. The sequence goes on along the minus strand of JAZHAC010000001.1, from coordinate 15,262,807 downwards.
AAGCACAATTTCACTTCAAATAGCCCAGCGACGTTGCAATTTATATTTGTTAATAAATACTACAGCAGGTTAACATATACCACGACCAACTAGAAGAAAAAATGTGAAAAAGATTTTGAAAATAACATAAAAATTAGAATGATAGTCTTTCAAAAGTTTTTTTTACTGTGCTCATTTAAATAATATAGACATTATAAGTGATAGAAGTTAATTTATTAGTTATTTACTTGTAATTCACTTTGTTAAATATAGTGATTTGTGTATATTTTTTTTGGCTTACGGTAGTGGTTTCATACTTATAAAAATATCTTTTTTGTAATTAATTATTTCATAAAGGTTGATAGTGTAAACCAGTGTATCCTCGTCCACATAAAATAACTTAATATTTTTTGTTAGAAGTACTTATTTCATTTAAATAAAAAAAAACCTTTTTTCTGAATCAATACAATTCCACTAGAAATACTACGTAAAAATAGCTAGATTTGAAATAAAATTGTAAAAAATAGAGAGAAATAAATTGTAAAAAATAGACCAAATTTGAGCGGTGAATTTTGAATCAAAATACTATAACAGCGACAATTAATAGGTGAAATGACGTGTAAACACGATGACAAGAATCATCACATATAAAATATAATTAGTCGCTACGTATCACCTGCGATATATTGGTAACAAAAGATAAAAATAATGCGATATAGTGATATCAATTAACTAAAATTAAATACTCTTTTTTAATATAAAAGTCTCGAGAAGGAGAGAATAAAACAGCAACAAAAAAAAAGCTATGCTTAAAAAAATGTCATTGTAAGTCTTGGTAACAATAATATTTTACAAGATTAAAATTTGTACTGTATTATAAGATAATATAGTATAATATGGAACATATGGAAGCAGTTAAATTAGTAAAAACTTATAACCTAAATTAAATAAGTAGGTAACAACAAGTGTAATAGATAGGCAAAGCCACAGGTTTTGAGTTGTCGTACAATACAGCTTTTCATAGACAACACACACAGAGAAGACTATTTTAATTCGTAATATAGAATAAGTAGAATTCGTTTTTTACTGATTCTGAATATTATAAGAAGGGTGAAGAGGTAACAATTCTTATTTCTAAATTAGAAAACTTACTTACATGGTGCATAATGAATAGTACATATCCTTTTAGTTTTTCACATCAAATTTAATACGTCTATTCATTACTACTAGATGGCGCAGCTTAACCAATTGGTTGTAAGTATTTTTGATTACAAATATGTTCTCCAACGATATATCTTTATAATATAATGTACTGTTCTCAGTCAATCTTCTCAGTACCCCAATAACCTGTAGGAAAAAGTGTATTACTTTGAATTTATGCGTCTGTAAAAAAATATTGTGGTTCACAATATTTTTTGTAAAAATGAGCAGTGGGCGAACCTATGCTTATTCTTAATAGTTTAACAACAACAAATAGATTCAACAATCATCGTATAGTCTTAACTGCAATAGTGTTCTTATTATGTAGACTATTCTACATGCCAATTTTGAAATATCTGATAATGTGGAATGAAAATGATATGCTTGTACAAAATGGTAATCCACAGTAGAGATGTTTTTCTATATTCACCTTCTTCTCAAATAACTACAAATGACTCGTGACTTAAGTGGATAGATTCCGTTACCACTGAATATGTGGCTGAACTATATATGTAGAAAAAATTCAGAAGCCGCAGTAATACGACTGACGATGTAAATTCGCGCCTGCGGCTTTTTATGGAATGTGAATCCAATATCCCTTGAGCTTCAAAGCTCATAAAATAATGATGATTTATGATAATTCATATTATTTGTTTCAGTTTATATTTATAATATTGGATATAATAGATCTCCCATTTGAAAATCTTCCAACGAGTTAATATCGTGTAATATCTGGTTTAAAGATTATTAAATAGGTTAACTAATTCTGAAATTCAAGTATTGATTTCGTAAACGGTTTTTCCGTATCTCATAATATAAAATAAGCTGGCAATTTCCGCCGGTTGAGTCCGAAGGCGGAATTTCTTCGATTTTTACATTTCCAAATCCTACTGCTTTCAGAAACAAAAATATGACAGCATATATAGCGATTGATTGTAGGTTCAACAGCGATCGACAACCTCTACGCCACTTGGAGCGTCCCATAGTGTAAGGAACTCATAGAGTTACTTTGATGGTTTGCTACTTCACAAGCCGCACGAAAAAGTAACTGTATCAGCCCATTTATTTGCAGCCAACATTGAGCTCGATGCTTGGAACGAAGAACTAATTATTTTACCAGGCTGCAGCTTCAGAATATCTGAGATAAGCATTAGGCATTTAGGCGTCGTGACATGTCCAGACAACTGTAATCATCCGATGGTGGCTAATGGACTGGAATCTAGTACTCCTATATCAGCTATAGTACTTCAAAAATGTGTGACCAAGTTGATCCCAGATTTCATTCGTCTGAAGCGCCTGTTCTACTTCTCTAGTGTCTTGAATAGAGGCTAACATATCCAAGCGAAATCAGATCCTAACAACCAGTGTTGGGCAAACTGCAATCAGATTAATTAAAGATTATGATTACATTGTGTAATCTTCAATCATGATTACAGATTAACTAAAATAATCAACAAAGCGATCATACAAGAGATTAATGATTATTAATCTTTAATCGTAATCTTGATAACTTTTTTTGAATAATATCATAATAATAATGTAGAAGCAAGACATAGTTTTATAGTGTCAATAAAGTTTATTTGTATTCAACCTTTTTTGTTGAATAATATCATAATAATAATGTAGAAGCAAGACATAGTTTTATAGTGTCAATAAAGTTTATTTGTATTCAACCTTTGTCATCAATTTAAAATAATAATAAAATAATACTCATAGTTATAAAATAACGTTTTGGTAAAAATGTAATAACTACAAAATTTTTATTCCATTCATCGACTACTTTTAGAGTTTTGCAGTCATAAAGATACAGAAAATGGTTACCTATTTATACACTAACCTAAAGTTCGTTTTACTTCATGTACAACACTAAGTGTAATTTTGCAGTTCATATCTGTAAACATCGGAAATCCACAAAGTCCCTTCTTTCGTATTACCTGTTCCTTCTGCTTATCAATAATGTGATACCTTTACGCCATACTCATCACTATGTAGTGATAGTTACTATTACAATAAGCTAACTTATGGCGTAGAAGATATATAAAATAGAAGAAAAGAGCTCTTCACTGAACGAATATCTATTTTTCGAGTGGATATGTAACTTTTCTGAGATCATTGTTAGGAACATTGAGGTGTGTGTGATCACTTATCATGATCATAAAAACACCTTATGGGGCCGTTCATAAAATACCTGCGCACATATAGAGGCGGAGGGGGTGTCGCTTACTGTGACAAAATGTGACATGGGAAATCGTGCGAGGGGGGTCTAAGAACACATGACGTTCGCAACCCATAAAACAATTTTGTTATTACAGAGATTTATTAATTTATAGTTGCAAGCAATATATATTTAAAAATATTGAAATTTGGGTACTGCTATTAGTAGCCTTATATAATGTACAGGACGGGCTCTGTCATTTGTAATATTGATAAGTCACAGAAAATTTGACTTAGCGTGATGAAAGGGTGGATAGGTATAATTTTGCGTGACGTATTTTATAAATGTTCCCTAACTATTGAGCTCAATTCTCTAACTCTTAGTTCTAACGTTCAACAAAATATAAACAAGATTACTAACATCTATTATGAGAAGTATAGAAAGATAAAATAACAATCGGCGAAGAAACTAAAGTTTGTTGACATTAATTGAACGATAACTCAAGTAGGTACTCAGAAACTTATAAAACTGCATAAAAACCGAGAAAAGTGCGATAAAATTGACAAAATGTGAATTTATTTGTTTTTGTTATATTCCTTCACACATCCGAGAATATGTCTGTTTGTTGGAGAGCTTAATTAATGACCTGTGACATTCGAAGCGCTACCGACCGCCCTTCGAAAACATTTTCCATAAATTATAGTTCTAACAAAGTTTTTTACAACACCGCTGTTCCTTAATACCAGCACATAAGGCTTTCTTTGATGTATTATATTTTAACATTTTGTTTTTCATTGAGATGACATTAGTAGCTCGCTTCGAAATTTAGTAAGAGTTTTTTCTAGATGCGTAGACGGCAGACAGCTTGTCGCCGCCACCGGATATAGATATGCAACTTTGAAAATTTATCATTTCATGCAGAGTTCTTGTTATTTTGTTGATAAAAAAACAGATATGAACAAAATATTAATTATTACATTAGAATTGCGAATATGAAAAATTATATTATTATTTGATTGTAGTTTGTCTCACTAACATTATAATATATATATATATATATATATATATATATATATATATATTATATATATATATATATATTATAATGTTAGTAAGTATATATATATATATATATATATATATATATATATATATATATATATATATATATATACTAAATGTTCTAGTTACCGGAGATCATACCAGTATATATGAATAGTAAAATAAAATAGAATAAGTATTATAATATAAAATATTGACAAATGATTTTTACACAAACGTTATGAAATGTATACCTATTTGAGTCAATATTTTTCTCATTTGACATTTCAGCTCTTGGAACTATCCATTAATTATAAAAATTCTTTCTCTAAATTTGTACTAATATTATAAAGCGGCAGAATTTGTTTCAACAAGCCAGTCTTAGTAACTACGTGTCGGATTTCAAAAATTATTTTTGTATTTGATAGTTTAACATCACGCTACTACCAAATGAAGCAAGGCTGTATTGAAAAAGTTACAAAAACGGGAAAATATTATTAAATAATTTTTTGTTCCACGCGAACGAAGTCACAAGCACAGCTAGTATTTCTATAAATATAAATAAATATCTATAAATATTAAAACTAATGAATACAAATACACCTAGTGATTAGTGATGAGGTAAATGTTTTTCATTTGATTGATACTTTGGAAGCAAAAGTCGATCAATAATATAAATTTATTCAATATTAAAAAGATCTCATAAACCGAAATTATATTTTGTACTTCCCTTCTAAACCCACTTTTACATGAACGTAATTCGGTCAAGTTTGTGAGTCAGTGTTCGGGCAGGCAGACACGTCGCGACTGTCGCGAGCTACAGAGGAACACAATTAATCCATTTGAAATTTATCCGGTGCAAAGTCGCCGCGGGCAGCAATTAAAATGTAAATAGCGTCGGCCGCGGCCGAGCCTTTGGCATCAGATAGCGCATGAACACGCGCCCTTATCGACCTACGCCAGCGTTGACGCTGTTACTCATTTATTAATTCCCTGCTCTTTCGGTATTAAAATAATCTATGTATATACATTCTAATATTTTTCATGAATTATAGGAAAATGCAAAAATGTAGTTGTTGTTTTTATCATTAGTAATCTTTTCTATTGGTTTCGAATCAAATATTGGTGCTATTTATTGTATTTGAACAATTTTGTAGAACTTTAATGTATGTGGTACATCACGATACCCCGTTACATATAGCATATATAGGCGATTCAAATTTTAAGATCTGCAATAAAAAATACAGATAAAAAGAAAAAATAATATGAACAGGAGATACGCCAACCAACTAATTTAAATTAATTTATTGAACTATTACATTTTCATATTTTTACAGGTTATTAAATTTTTACACCCTATTTCTTATATATACCTATACTGTCACGGTAATGTTATAAATGTCTTTAATTGCCTTTAAACTTCATTTAAGTACATAAATATTTCAAAAACAGACATTTATTATTGTAATAAATACATAACTTCTTCTAAAGAAGTATGCAAACTGTTCATTAAAGAAATCCAAATACTTCACAAGAACTAAAACAAACAAGAGCTTATCGTGACGAAATCAAATAATATAACACTATCCAATAGTCACCAAGTGTAATCATTGGTGATTGTTGATATTAAATGCATTTATTTTTTTACCAAGTTAACTATTAACATTAACTTCATCTTAATATGAATACGAACCGTGGATATTATAGGCAACGATGTTAAAACCAATATGAATAAGCTTTAAGAAAGGGCTAGAGATTATTAGAAATTTGAAGCATATAAATTTATATGTTAAAACATCGATGGGGTCGCGGTAATCAACTTTCATCTTTACACCCTTCTTCGGGCTACTTTCTTAAGCTAAAATCTAAAACTCAATGTAGGACTTCACGCTATATTTTAACCCATGTTACTAATAAGCTGATATTGTTTTAATTATTATAATTTTATGTTACATATTTCTTGTTTCCTGAGAGTTTTATGAGTATCCAGTCTCCTTACTTTTTATAAAAAATCGGCAAAGGAAGAATCTGCGTCCATAAGAAATAAAGTCATCGACTTAATACTTTTGATATGCTCATGACATTTTAGGTTTGTTGGGAAAACCTTGTGCGTTACATGGTATTTGCCTATGTAACCGATTTCGCCAATGTTAAATGTGAATAATCACGTAATCTACAACCAATGGACACAAAGTAACATTCAGACTAAGGACAATTATTTATGAGTCACACAAGTAATTGTTCTGAATGGGATTCGAACCCACGGCACACCTCAACAGCAAGGCGACCACTTAGTATGTTACGTCCATATGAGGTACTTATATATCGGCATATGCATTACATATACCTTACATACCTACCTTACCTTCCGTGCAGAACCTATATGCATTATAGGTTAATTACTTAAAAGTTTTTATAGTAAACTTCGCAGATGAAACAGTTTCATTGGACATTCTTTATTACGCATGTCGCCATTTTCTTCTGTGTGTTATATTTACCATTAATTGTACTAAACTCCGTCTGCTTTACTATTAAAAAATGCTGGAGAAATAGACTTATACGAACTTAAATTCTAACACCGTCTTTGCTTTTATACTAAGCATAATGTAACACAAGAAAACTGTAACATTCTTCCATGTATAACGTCAAGTGTCTATATAATTTCATATCATAACTAAAATCATTGTTACATGACTTTATTTATAATATACTATACAATGTAATTGATATTGCATGGCGCTTGTGCCGCGTTGCTGCCTCGACAGTACTCATATTCCCTAAGTACTCAAATTTTTTATGTATTCATGATGACGAAAAAGATTCCAATACGTTGAAAATATAACACTAATAAGTAAACAAATAACTACTGCCGGAAAAAGAATATCATAGCTTTCAAATAAAATTAATTTGAAATTAGAATTCTTAGCCAAACAAAAATTATTTTGGGTTTAAATGGCCAGTACTGCAGAACGACCAGAGGTAAATACCTATTATTTGGTAAATCCATAAAAACGAAAAAATAGTAATACTCAGTAGTGAACACAACGGTTACAGTTATAGGTATGTTTGTGTAATATTCCAAACCGGAAATTCTACGCAAATCAATATTTCTGTCAGAGTGGGACGTAAGGAGTCTAAAGGGGCGCAATGACTCCGCCCTTCCCCTTCCAAACCCCGGACTCAATTCGTTGTGGTTTCTCACGACTTTATTTGTGTGCTATTTTTAACCTATACATTTTATTTACATCTATTCATCTATATCAAATACATCTACCTATAGTTAGATACTAATTATTAAAAAAAAACAGATACTTAACTAAATATAAACGGTATCCCTTAGTTTTTTCGAAACAAATATAAGAACCGGTTTTATTTTTTAACAATTAAGGACTTAGATCGATGTTCATGGTATAAAATTTAAAGGCTTGTAAGAATCACTAAGTATTTACAAATATTAGTATAAGTAATAAAAAAATTTGTCACGGAATCAAAAAATACATTGTAAATTTATTCACTAACAAATTAGTATCGGAAAATGAGCAATTTTTCTTATTTTTACTAGACATCTCCCGTCCGCTACGATGTGCATAACAAAGTAAATCGAATAAAATACGTAAAAGTGAAAATGGATTACAAAATCTAAGTAGCCTAGAAACATCTACGAATGTTTCTACTTCTAATGTTCATGGTCCCATCCCGATAAGTTCATTTGTTTAACGTGATTGAGCGTTCAGAGCTTATCCGCCCTTTAAATTTGTCTACGGCTTTACCGAAGCACCAGCTACGCGTTTAGAGATAGTTTCACTTGTCTCGATAAAAAAATATCTTGTCCCTTAACTTGGACGGAGCATTTCACACTTACAGAATTCAACATTGTGAAACAGAAAAAACATATTTCTAGATTTTCAGGAAACAGCTGTTATGTAGATAATATTTTATCCCATAATTTGACTACATTGGTTGTTTATTATTCATAATATTCATATTATTATAAAGCGGAAAAGTTTGTTTGAGCGCGCTAATCTTAGAAATAATTATAGGATTTCAAAAATTATCTTTTAATTGATGAAACAATCATTGAGGAAGGTATTAGGTTATTAACCATCACGCTTCCACCAATAGAAGCAAAGCTGTGTTGAAAAAAGTTACAAAGACGGGCTTAATCTATGACATAATTTTTATTTCACGGAAAAGAAGTCGCGGATACAGGTTTTATTTACAGAATTTGATCACTAAAATATATGTACGTGTAGATATTTTGTAAGAAATGTCTTCAAGTTATTCTTATAATGTTCTCCGAATTCCTATTTTTATTCATAATTAATATTTTATTTGTATATTTCGATGTAGGCCAAATGTTTATATCTACACTATATATTTTAAAACTTTTATAGATACAGGTCAGGTATTACGAGTGTATATTGCTTTCTACAAATTTTATAGAAAAAATTGGAAACATTACCACGCTTTTTTCAATTTTTCTCTTTAAAAACGTAATTAAACGAACGAATACTTATTACTGTGCTGTTTTCTTCGGGTAGTTAAATCTGTTAATGAAACTGATAAGTGCTAATATTAAATATATACTTAGTTCGTACTTATTACTTCTTTAGATCTTTCTTTAGTTAATACTTTATTTTAATAGTTATGTTATTTCTTTTCCATATTTTACTTTATTACAGTAAGTTTATTACTGTTTTTTTTTTTAGATGTACACTGAATATTTTAATGGATTTTTTTATTACACAGAATAATTTACTGTTTGATGATTAGCCTATAAATCATAAGTATTATAGTAATTACTAGAAGAGAAATATGTCAGTTTATTTAGTCTAATACTTTACATTGTTAATATTATGGTAGAGACATAACTCACCCACACAACACGCAACTGTAAGTTCCATAGCACTCATAACATTTCATCAGTGACTTAAATAGTTTGCAAATTACATTTTTCTAATTTTCTATGCAGTACGGAAACGTAGAGTACCTACGTAGTGACCAAATTATCCGTTTAATGGATGAAGGTTATGCATGTTTTAATTCTGAAAGTTTTTAATAAGTAATTATATTCTCAAAACTTAAATTTAATAGTTTAGAATTTTAGGATGCGTTCAAGCGAATTTATTTTAATACAATTTTAATAATAACATCAATCTCTATGTAAACAGAATTTCGAGCTTCCTATTACTATTATAAAGAGATAAACTTTGTAAATTAATTTTCGGACCAAATGGTTTGATTTTGATAGTATTTAATACGAAACTATATAGCGCAAAATTCTTGTTATAGTAGCGCTTACTCTTTTTATTTCATAAATAAATACTCTATAGTAATCACGCAGCACGCACGTGGATAGAACTTAGTTTACAATTTAATCTTGATAAGGTTACTTATATGTTTTCTAAGACTTACCTCATTGGTGATTTATGTTGTTACCATATCATATTTGCCTGTAATAATAATATGAGTTACGTACACATTTCAGACACGGCTTTTTTATTTAAAATTAAGCATAGCTTATACCTTAGGTATATGATAACTAAACAGCGAATATACCCTACATATACACTTATAATAACACTGAGACACAGATTTGAGAGCTATGCATATCATACTCAAGTCGATATGTGAAGATTGAATCCGCGATCTCTTCGCTCAATAGTAAAACTACGCTCAATTATTTATTTCAGGATGTTGGTAAATACAGGTAGATATGAACTTATCCAAAATACAAAATTAGAAGGAATTATTCTCTACAGTTAAAGCAAATCTGATGAAGCAATAAAAAGTTTCATATAAACTTTACCCCACTTCCTATAAGTTTTTCGAAAGAAAAAATAGCCTATCACCTCCTTCAGGGTCCCATCTATCTCTATACCAAATTCATCATAATCGATTTAGCGATTTCGGCGTGAAAACGTAACAAACAAACACTTTCATATTTATAATACTAGATTTTACGTGAGGCCTTTACTCGCTATAATATCAATTTTGTCAAACAAATAGAATGACGCAATAAAAAGTTTCATACAAAGTTTATTCCTCTATCTACCCCACTTCCAACAAAGATTTCGCCTGAAAAAGTACCCTATCTACGTCTTCTGGGTCGCATCTATTTATATACAAAAAATCATTATATTCGATTCAGCGATTTAGGCGTGAGAGTGTAACAAATAAACAAACTCACTTTCGTATTTATAATATTAAGTAAGAATGTCGATGTTACAGGCTTAATCCTACCATGCAAGACTTCATATGCAGGCTATTCCTTCGAGCGAATGACTATGAAGATCGTTTTTCTTGACCATGAACTTGTCAAAGACGCGACTAAAAAGATACAGAGCATACAACATTTGAAAGAATTCTTTCATGATACCAATGAATACCAACTCGGCAAAATCAACTACGAGATACGGGTTAAGTATGAGAGAATGGTGAAACTATACAAAACGGCTTTCAATCACATGAATAACCAAGACCATAATGAGGTAATTATGTGTGATCCGCAAATAATTGTTCTGAGTTTGGTTGTTACTGTGTCCATTAATTGTGTTTAGAGACTATCACACAATCAATACTTCGATACAAACTATATTTTCATTGATTTATATTGACCACAATTTAAACTAATGCGATATACGTTATATTTCCAACATAAATCCTGGAAAGAACCGAAATCCAAAGGTATGAAAGTGAAATTTAAAGCTCATGTGTGCATGTACTTGATTTAAGTGTGCCAATTAGACCACTAAGCAAATTCACCACTGTCTTGTAGCTACATTAGGAAGTTTTTCTTTTTTGAAAATTATCGGTGGGTCATCAATAACATGATATCTTCAAATTATCCATTATATAACTTATATTACTTTTATTTATCTTATTGAATGTTATGATACCAATAGCATATAAAGAGATGGGTGGAAGTACAACAGCTGAGTATGGAAATTGAAAATTTAGTTCAGGCAACGACTATTTATGAGAAAAAGGAGAGCAAAAGGAACAAAAGAAAAGAGCGATTATATAAACAAAATCATAAGCTTTCAACGAGCCAAACAAAACATCATTACAGGCCTTCGTCAACTGAAGGACGTCGGAGAGGCCCAACGAGAAAACCTGCTTTTCAAGCATCTTACATGTATATGAGATAGCACGAATGTAAAAGCGTCAACCCTGATTTTGAAACGCCACGAATCGCATCCTGTAGTTTGTATTCGCAACGTGGATATGGCTGTGAAAAATAAAAATATCTTTTGTGAAATTGCTTACACTATTTTTAAAGTTCTGTTTGTAGTGAAACCTACACTTTCATTCATTTTTTTTTTGTAAACCCAAATCTAGCGATGTTTTCTGTACCTAGAAAAGTATGCCTTTTATATGGATTCTGTAGACTATTTTAATATTTTTTACATTGTAATTTTAGCTTTACTTGACGTATATAGAAAAATATAGTGGCTAATTACCCTACATTATCTCTCAGGTTTTTTTTCAATATAGGCTTAATGTCCGAACCTTTTGTTTGCTTATATTTATTGCGTATCTTATTAAAAATTATTTAAAAAATTAAGTACTGTTTTGTGCAGCTTAATCTAAAGTGTGAGCATTTTAAAATATAGCCTAGGTATACATTTAATATTAATTACAAATCAATTTAACATACAATTTTATAACAGGGGAATGAGTAATGTAATATGTGTTTTCGTTTTTTTTTTCCGAGGAGAGTTGTTCTCTCTCATGTTTAGTACTATATGACTATGAAAAGTACATTTTAAAATGATACGTATTCTAACATCGAAAATTTATAGTTTATATATAAATGTTTGAATACAGCTTGTACTTGTGATTACAATGTTTTTTTTTTTTTTATGGGACCTACACTGCTAGCCTGAGGGGCTTTTACAGCTTCACCTGAGAGACGGACAGAAAAGATGCGGTATGTCGCGTGATTTTATCCGGCGGTTCGAGGAAGATGTGACGAGGGCGACGTTTGTATACGCTATCGTTCGGGTTCGGATCGTATTTTACAGAATTCACAACTAGAGGATTCGGATGTGCCTCCGCTCTCTCGAAGTGAGCCTTGGTGAGGTCACGAATGTATGCCCTAATAGATGGCATTTTGAGGTCTTTGTGCAGATCAACATCTCGTACGTACCAGGGGGCCCCGGTAATCGCACGGAGGTATTTGTTCTGCAACGCTTGCAGAGGCCTGAGAGTGGGTTTCGAAACGCGTGCAAAAGATGGACAGCCGTATGTCAGAATCGGACGGATTTTACTTTTAGTTATAAAGAGGACGAAGGTGGTCTAAGGCTGTAGTAGCTTTTCTTTTCACCCTCTTGATATGGGAACTGGAAATGAGTTTCGAGTCTAAATCGACACCTAGGTACCTGACCATTGAGGCCTAAGGAATATCTCTAGAATAGAGTTTGAGAGGAGCGTACGAAGGAATTCTACTTTTACGAATAGGATCGAACATAACGGCGGTACTTTTCCGGGTTGAGTGCGATACACCATTTACTACACCAGTCGCCGAAAGTGATTACAGCTCTTTAGACATGACTGATGAGTTTGACGTGGTTCCGAAGACTACCGAATATGACTGTATCATCAGCGTAAAATCCGAACTGGATTCCATTTTCGAGGGAGGGAATATCGCTGATGAACAGGTTAAAAAGCAGAGGCACCAGGATAGAACCTTGGGGAACTCCCGCTCTTATCGGGTGTGGAGATGAGAGTACTCCTTCTACTCGATAGCAGTAGGAGCGCTCCGAGAGATAATTGAGTAGTATCCGGACTAGATTGTCCGGAATTTCTGCTTGATTGAGCTTATATATAAGCCCCGAGTGCCAAACCTTATCGAATGCTTTGGCTACATCAAAGAAAATTGCAAGGGTGCGATATGGAGATTTTTCAAAACCAGGGATATTGAATTTAGAAAGGACGTGCTCCGTGAGGCGGATTACTTGGTCCGTGCATGAGTATCTAGCTCTAAAGCCAAACTGCGCATCAGGGAGGATCTTTTTGCTGGTTTCAGCGGCCTCGAGACGACTCAGGAGTCTCTCATAAATGTTACCTAAAGTGTTTAGGAGGCTGATAGGTCTGTAACTATCAGGAGAATTTAACTCTTTCCCTGGCTTGTGAATACCTATGACATGTGCCCTTTTTCATACTGCTGGAAAATGACAATGTGACATGGCAGCATTGAAGATGCAGACCAGAAAAGTAATCAGATGGTCAGGAAGACGTTTGAGAACTTCATTCCTGACGCCGTCTGGACCTGGAGATTTCCTTAACTTGAGGCTTTTGATCACCGCCCGGACTTCGTCCATTGAGACGGGATCCAGCGGAGCCGCAGGAGAAGATAGCAGGAATGATTTCACTGAAGACTCGACCATGCTCAATATGAGCAGGGTCTGAGCCTTGATTTGGGGAACACTGCACTTCTAACGAGTCGGCGAGACATTCCGCCTTTTCGTTGCAGTCAAAAGCGAGAGGTATCCAGGGGCCTCTGCTTAGAGGGGGCATCGGAGTGTGATTGTTAGTATTCAAGGCTTTAATGACCTTCCAGTAGGCAAGGTGAGTCGGTTGAAGCTCTCCTAAGAAAGCGTCCCACCTGTTGCTACGGATTTCGGCCATGCGAGCTTTCACCTCTCTCTGGAGGGCTCGAAGACGGGAGCGATTATCCTCAGACGGATAAGAGTCATGCGCACGCATCGCCTCATTCTTTTCCGTGATCAAAGCCCGCATGTCGGGAGGGAGTACAAAACAGCAATCATTCGCCGCTTTCACCTCTTTCGAGGTGTGATTACAATGGTAATGAACTACATATATAAATATTTTCAAAGGTTAGTTCTCTCTTTTTAATACTTAGTTGCATTGCATATATATATATATATATTTGCAAGTAAGTAAAACAAAAAGGTATTTAATGTAAATATTTTTTAAGAGAACTATAATAAATCATAGATTTTACAATAATAAAATAATCAGTTATCTAAATAATGCTAATTAGAAATGAATGTGTCTTTTAAATAAATAACACTTTAAAAAACCTAAAAAACACGCTTTAATAGAAACAAACTAAATAACAAAAAATAATCTTCAATAAGTTTAGAATTGAAATAGAGTGATGAACAAAATAATTCATTTTATTATGGCGTTTTGTCGATACTCGACGTTCAAAATATCAATTTGAAAACGTTCTTTCATATATGTTCTCCTCAATAAATCTAGTAAAACTCATGTGAAACGCATGCGTTAAGATCTTATATATAAAATTCCCGTTTCACAATGTTAGTTGACATACTCCTCTGAAACGGCTTGACCGATTTTGATGGAACTATATATGTATATTCGGAAGGTCTGTAAATCGGTCGTAGTCTATTTTTCATACCCCTAAGTGATAAGAGTGGTCCACCCTAAACATTTATTTTTTATATGATTGACAATTTTTTTTCTAAGATGTGGCATTAAAAATACACGGCCTCCTAAATTTTCACACTCCTACCCTTATCCTCTCATATTTTAATACAAGCAAAGTATCCACTAGAATTAACTTATAAGACAAAACAACGTTTTTTGGGTCAACTAGTATTCTATAAAATTCTATGACACTTGACATCGAAATAATAAAGTAACAGATAGCCTTCAGGATTTTTTTTTGTGAAGTTATAGGTATAATAAATCAAGTATAAGTGAAATCATGACATTCAAATAATAATAAATACTTCATTTGCAAATAACAAATTGTATCAAAGCTAATCATTACGAGCTAATATAAGCGTGTTAATAAAAATGCATACAGCCTAACTATCATGGTAATGACTGAGATATGTTAAGATATAGATATATTGTTAATTTATACCTATATTACTATTATAAAACGAACAAGTTTGTTTGACAAGAACAAGTCTTTATTTGTTTGAACCCACTAATCTTAGGATCTACCAGGCGGATTTCAAAAATTATTTTTAATACAGCAATCTTTGAGAAAGGTTATAGGTTATTTAACATCGAGTTACCACCAATAAGAACATAGTTATATTAAAAAAGTAAAAAAAAACGGCCGACATTTTGAAACAATTTTTAGTTCAACGCAAACGAAGTCGCGGACGCAGCTAGTATGATATACAATATAACCAATATATCACCTTATGATGTTTTGGCTAAACCGAACATAGATATCTAGGTATTACCAGCAGCGCGCTCAAGGAATTTGTCTTCGGTAATAATGAGGGTTAAATCATTTAATTTCTTGAGTATAAAGTTTTAGCATGCTTTATATGCATGGCAATAGAGCTTTTTCTAATGTCCGCCTGGCTGGCTACCACCCTCAAGTTTAAAGTCTGCGGCCAATTATACCTGTAGGTGTATCCCGGCAGTTGCTCTTGAGAACCAATCCCTCCACTAGGCTTAGCGTGTCCACCATTTTCGATCACATTATCACTTAACATCAGGTGAGATTGTGGCCATAACGCTAAACGTCTAAGCTCTGAAAAAACAGTGCTTACCTATATTAAATAAGATATTTCAGTGCAAATTTTATGATTCACTGGCTACAAAATTTTCGTCGATCAGTTTATGAGTTTCTACAGTACATATGAAAATAATACAACTAGGTTAGTTACATAATCAAAATATTAAATAATATATTTACAGGATTTTCTTTGTAATATTTTTAAACAGGATTATTAAAAAAAAAAAACTAAATGTTATTATTATATTTTAATAATTCATAATTTTATTCCATTGTGTATTGTCTTTGGATTTATGTTATAAAATTATAGCAACGTTTAAATGTATATTTAAAACAACTTCAGACTTGGTAGTATGGATTAATTACTACGACTATCCTATTGGACGAATATTATTACGACTGCACATTTAAAATGTCAACGTACGTAAATGCTTTTTGACTAAGCGAGTATATTATGTTCATGTTATGAGTATATACCATAAATAAAATATCCGTAACTATATTTCCCGAAGTAGAAAAATATATTGAAACTTTTATACAAAGTACGATTCGTGCTGTGATAGTTATTCGAATACTTTATCCGGGTACTTCACAGATGGAGGAAACAAAAGCACTGAAACGGCTGTATGTCATTTTAGTGTGCTTACAGGCAAACCGACTAAAAACGGAACGCGAGGATACATCGGTTTACTTTTGGTTAAGAATTTGTTATTGTAAGCCATATGGGCGCAGGGCGGCACAGCGCGGGGTTTTTTTCTGTTACGACGAATTTAAGGCCATCGTTAAACAATGGGACACATGGTTAGTTACGTGCCCGTACATCTGTGACGTGTTGGCTCGGCGGCCATTGTTCGGTCACGTCATTGTCGACACTTTTACAGAATACCTACAGGATATACATTTCTATATGACAATACTTCGTACCCAATCATAATGCTATTATACCTTTAATATAATTTAAAATAGGTATTAAAACTAAGATTAAAATTTTACTTACTCAAACCCGACTGTATTCGATAAATATTCTATAATTGATGATAACCATTTTACACTAAAAACCAATCACTAATTAAATTCCAGCCGTTGTATTCAACTTGTGACCTTACTAAAGTTTTAATAGGTTTAGCGTTGTGGCCCCAATTTTAACTGATGTTAAGTAATGGCGTGTTGGACTCGTTAAGCCTAGCGGATGGACTGGTTATCAATTGCAGCGGTCGAAACACACCTATATGTGTTTGGCGGCAGATTTTCAACTTGAGGATGGTAGCTAGCTAGTTGGGTATTAGAAAAAGCCCTACCACCTATGCTTTCCTGACGATGTTTTCCGTCACGGAAAACTCAAGCTTAATGCAGGTGGATTTTACGCGGCGGCCTTAGACAATAACAACTGAGCCATCAACGCTTTAAAAGTTAGGTTATTAGTTATGTACTTCTTATTATATTTTACCAAATCAACAAGGAGCGATTATACAACCTTTTTTTTTAATCTGCATACGTTTATCAGATTGCAGCAAGTAGTAACAAATTAGTTTTTGGGCTTTATAATGACATTCCTCCTCCTCGTTAGCAAATTGTTTCTGTATATTAATATTATTAATCCGCTTTAATGCAACCAGGAGGGTATAATCCTTACGAAGCTTCGCTATTCCTGCCAATACTAAGAACGTATAATGAATATCAAATGTATTAATATTCAAGGGAAAAGTTTTCAGTTTGGCCTGAGGGCCATCGCGCCAGCTTAACTCCTACGTAGCTCCAATAAATTCCCTTATTTAGCGTAGGATATTTCATAGTAAAATAATATATTATTTCAGTATAATATTAATTTCCTAAAATAAAAGGTTAAAGTATTGTAGTAGTTTTTATTTATTTCATTGTTTATTTACTTTACATTTAACATGTTTTATCTGTGCATTACCATAAGGTTGACTATCAGAAAATGTCTATTGCATTAAATCCGCCACTGCACTATGCATAAAGTGTAAATAAATAAAAGGTGTTTTTAATTATATTTCAACATCATGATTATATACCGCTGATCCCATTCAGAATTTAATTTACTAATAGAAAATCACCAGCAGGCTTACATTTTTAGATGTATTATATTACATTTTTTTCATATTTTAATCGAACTAAAAATGTACAGATTGGCTACTTTTGCGACGTACCTACATTGCTCAAACAATAGCTAAAAATATTGCTTTACAGCAGTCATCTGCATAAAAATAACGTTAAAAAAGTTCATCATAAAATCAGTAACAAATCGCAATAGACACGATTTTCATTAATAAAATAACATAACATTTCTTTAAAGTTGTTGTCTAGATCAGTTTTGATTACTATAGAAGTAAGTTTAAAGGTAAGCTTTATTACCAAAAATAATTTTCTAAAATATTCAGAACAACATTACGCTTACACGTTGTATATATATTCAGTTTCGTTTTGATTCTATACCCCGTAAATTCATCTTAAAGTTATAAAATTGTTTTTCGTGTTGTTTTCTTTATTTATAATTTTTATAACTGCCTATCTTCTACGAAACATCGAGAACATTCGAATTTAGTCTAGATCATTTTCTATGAATCATAAAACATGCGAATAGCCGCTAAAGTATGTATATATAAATTTTAATATCAGAACGACTTAACGCGCCTTATTTTTAATTATAGCACTACAAAGTAACAATACTGTATCTGACCGTAAATGCAAATCTAAAAACAATCACCGCCATCCATAGTCTATCGACAATGTCACGCTGGCCTGTAATTTAATATAATCAACAAACCACGAACGCGTCAAACGGGAATATACAAACAATATACTTTTTATACTAGCTGTGCCCACGACTTTATTCACGTGGAACAAAAAATTATTTAGTTTTTTTTTTATATACTTAAGGTTTAGCGTTATGGCCATAATCTCACCTGATCTTAAGTGACGATACGGCCCAAGTTGGTAGACACGCTAAACCTGTATATTAGTATATTTTGTATAGTATATTTTGCCCGTGTTTGTAACTTTTTCAATACAGCTTTGTTGCTATTGATGGTAGCGTGATGTTAAATAGCCTAAATCCTTCCCCAATTATTGCTCAATCAAATACAAAAAGAGGTATAGAAATTCAACTGGTACTTTCTAAAGTTAGCGCATTCAAACAAACAAAACTATATGATGTTAATATTGATTAATCTGAACATCTAAATTTATCTAATATAGGCACATAAAAAGGGTCAAATCGGTTACTTCAGCAGTGGTGAGATGCTCGAAATCTCATCTAAATTCAGGTCGCTCTATTATCTACATATATATATAAATCATTGGATAGAAGCGCACCTCATCCAATCACGTGATATGTAACTAATAAAGCCTGAGGTGATACAACCGGCTATATAATAGCTAGCGCCGCCACGGTTTTCTGAGTAACCACGGACCCTGTACGAATATGATTCGAACTTATTATATGTTACAATGTAAAGAAAAATATCTATAGCGCGATTCAGGACTTTTAGCAATACCTACAAAAATCAACGTTTATTCATTTTAATTATTACGTTACTACAAAGATATTATGTTACTATGATTGTGTATACGATACCAAGTATGAAATGCTTTGAATAAAGGAAATACATACAATTAAAACAAAACGACGCGGTTTTAATTTTCAAAGATGGCGCATACGATGTTAATCCTGTAACATCATAATAACTTAACCGATTGAGCTTATATTCTATACGAGATATTCTTTGTGTTTAAGCGATGGTTTTATAGATACCGTTGTAGTAAATAGTAACAATTTATAAAATAGGCTATGTTTATAGGTAAAAAATTACATACATTAGAAAATATTTTGTTTTAATCTTGGGTAAATATATAAAATGTAAACCTGATCACAACTTACTAGTTAGAATGCAAAATATTGTCTTTATTGAAATATTGATGATTTAATTGACACAATATTATCATTTTTTTAATTAGCTCACAGCCAATGCGTTAATTTATACCAAAAGCAGCCAGGTCTGATTATTAGTACAAGAGTATGTGTTTGAGAATGATATCTATGTAATATTCTAGAGTATGTTGGAAAAAAATGTGACAAAGTCCATACGAAGAGATGATTTCCACTTATGAGATTCAGGCACTATAAAAATTTGAAGTCGACGACGTGGGCAGCACTTTAGTGACAATGCCCCGGAGAACACAAATCATATTCAACCGTAATATTACTGAATAGGGACTATTTTAAGTTGGTCTAATTCACTCAACCACTCTACTACGAATGTCAGGGATCAAATCATCCATAAGCGTCGAGTATTTATTTTACGTTTACTCTTTAATTATTGTGCCTCGGTATCGGACGGAGTGTTCGCTCGAATTCTGTCGATTCGATGACAATGCACGTTAGTCAGTAGGCGTTTTGCTGTGTTATTTTATTATCACGGTGCAGGCAAGCCACAGCTGATATACGAACCTCATAAACATCTAGTTATAAGAGTCATGTTTCAACTAACGTGTAACAATAATTGATTTATACCTGAAGAAGCATAGTTAATGTTATAATGTTTAGTTGTATTTGCATTTTAATGTAATATTATGAATTGTAGTCTCTTCAAAACGATTAGCGTGTCCACCATTTTGGTCTACATAGTCTTTTAACATCAGGTGAGATTGTGACCATTACGCTAGATCTATAAAGTATAAAAAAATGTTCGCAAAAAACTTTTCCAAAGGTTTTTTTTGTTTTTTCATAGTGGAACATCAATATCTATTATTATAAAGCGGAAAAGTTTGTGTGTTTAAACACGTTAATTTTAGGAACTATGAGTCGGATTTCATAAATTATTTTTTATTTCCATAGTACAATAATTGAGGAAGGTTTTAGGCTATTTAACACAAACTCTACCACCAATAGGAGCAAAGCTGTATTGAAAAATGTTACAAAAACGGTCAAAACCTATTTAAGAATTTTTAGTTCCACGCGAACGAAGTCGCGAACACAGTAGTCTTTAATAAAAGCGATAAGAGTAAGAAGAAAAATGGCCGCGATTTTATACAAGCTCATGTGATGACTTATATTTTTTAAATTAGTAATAACGTGGGGCTTTGCAACGGCTTGTTAGTAATTATTTTCGTCTCTTAACTCTGTATTTTTATACAAATTCTATGATTTCCAAAAATACTACTTACACTCTTGACAGCGCTTCACTTGTGTTATTCTATTAAAATAATCACCGTAGAATTATAATTTTTTTTTAGATCCATTCATGCCTTTAAGATAATAATATATTTAATGCAGTATAAATAAGTATTAAGTATATATATTATTAAAAGTATCTCATATTCATTGGAAGTTTATTTTACGTCTAAAAATGTATCAAAATGTGCATTGATAAATCATTACAGACTTATCAATTCCAGAACAAGTTTTCGAAGATCATCAAGTCTAAACTCTTCGAACCTTCGAACCTTCGAAGATATTAGGTAAAACTGAAGCAAATATTCAATACTTTAAGGTTGTAAAAAATATATTATCTGTTACTCTCAAGATATCTAATTTACTTTTTTTAAATAAGTGATAATACATTGAGTTTAGTATAATACTCGTACAATGACGTGAGTTCGAATCCCTGTAATGAGTCTAAGCTTTTGGAGAAGGAAAACATCGTTATGAAACCATAGCACGATGATAGGAATTTGCCCACTTGGTCAACTAACGATCTTTATTATTATTGTATTTTATTTTATTATTACACTATTTAAAACTTTAATCAAAATATGTTTATTATATACAGGATACTTATTATTATGGTATATAACACATTACAGAAAATTAAAAAAAGTGTTTTAGTAGGTAGGTACCTACCACGACATTGTGCACCAGTAAAAATATTAAAATTAAATTCCGAATAATATATGATCCTCGCTACGGCTAGTATAGCTGTTATAACTGTAAATGTAAACAAAATAATCTTATAAAATGATAGCAGCCCATGTTGATGCGTGACTTAAAATAGTATATTCTTACGTATTGGATGTGCATACTTCTTTAAATATTAAAGACATTACCAAGTACACCTGTGAAGAAAATATAAAAATGTGATATAAAAAAGGATGAGTTCTAAGGCAGTATTTTGTAATGATAAACCTCTTTGAACTCCAACTCTACTGTCCTGTCATGTTGTACCTCTCCGCAATTAAGCCGCAGTTGCAGTTTCAGTAGAATGACTTGTAGTAATCATTTTCTAATAATAATAAATAATGATGATAATTTAATAACACTTATTATAGTGGGAAAATCTATTTCAGAAATTCATTCTGTAAATCTGAAATGTACTTTCTTTTTTCAAAATGTCTTGATAAACATAAAAATATGTTAACTGATCACGTATATGACGTTAAAAAATGGCTGTCTGTTTGTATATATGTTGTATGTATGTTAGGATTTAAGTTAAAACCTGTTTTATAAATTTTTAAAAATTTTGTACATAGGAAGCTTATGTCGCTGCGACTATAGTTACTTTTATTACCTACAGTATATCGAGATGTATATCGAGCAACGTACGTACCTAAAGGTAAAAAATAAATGATGTCCAACATAAAAGCTTAATTGTACGCTCATGTTTAAATATCAGGTTTATTAACTGGTGCGCATTATATATATCTGTTAGCTTTTTAATAGTTTATAGGTTTAGCGTTATGTATACAATCTCACCTGATTTTTAGTGACGATGTGGCACAAGATGGTGGATACGGTAAGCCTAACGGAGAGTCTGGGTCTCCAATGCAACTGCCAGAATACACCACTTCTTATATTTATGGTTTCCCGTTATAGCCACAATCACACCTGATATTAAGTGACGTTGTTGCACAAGATGGTGGACAC
This sequence comes from Actias luna, assembly GCA_039707435.1. Taxonomy (NCBI): domain Eukaryota; kingdom Metazoa; phylum Arthropoda; class Insecta; order Lepidoptera; family Saturniidae; genus Actias; species Actias luna. Next base: position 15,240,079 of record JAZHAC010000001.1, on the reverse strand, counting down.
GCTAAGCCTAGTGGAGGGACTGGCTCTCAAGTGCAACTGCCAGAATACACCTATAGGTAATTGGCGGCAAATTTTCAACTTGAGATGGGTAACTAGCTTGTTGGGTATTAGAAAAAGCCCTATCACCAACTGAGCTATGATCGCTTCAAGTTTGTATATTTATAAAATAATCACCTGTTAGTTTTCGAAAACATATACGAAGAATATCATCGATAATTACACATAACACCGATAGGAGAAGGCAGTTGGTATAGAATTCTTATATGAGGTATTACTGTAAGTTAACAACATAAAATTAAATAATTATTTACTTATTTACACTTTATGCATAATACAATGGCGGACTTTTACATAGGCTTTTTTCTAATAGTGAACCTTAAGGTGATGCAAAGATAACAGATGCTAGGGGCAACAACGAATAAACGACATCGAAACTAATACAATACTAAGAGTAACTATCAAAATACAAATATCAAACCCTTTTAGGAAAACATCGTAAGCGCCAAAAATCTTATAATTGTTTTTTATTGTAACTTCCTAAAATTATGTTTGTAAATTAGAAACAGTATGTTAATAGCCACTATTTTAATAGATCAGTGGTTAATTATGAATAACAAGATTTATTTTTAAGATATTGTAAATACTTTTCCATTAGGAATGAAAAAATATCTCATGTAAAAAGTACAATTGTTGCTTACGATGTTTTACTTGAAATGGTTCGATATATAAATAAATTAATTTATATTAATAATAATTATTGCCTGTATCAAAATTTTTACATTTATTTAGCCTTATGTGTGGCAAAAGGACTAAAGGGAAATATATACTATGTATATATACGGAAATACACTATATAATCATATATATAAATACCAAATAAATATGATTAATAAAAAAGGGCCTATTTATCATTTCGGTATTTATGAGTGTATTCAGGTAAGACAAAGAAACCTATTGTGTGTAGTTTATTAGTTATTAGTACAAGGCTGTGATCGTTGTTTCTTATATTTTACTTAATATCGGAGATAATTTTGTTTGGCTCATAAAAATATGTCCATGCTTTATACGGGTATATAGGAAGCTATGTACAATTCATAAAGGTAGGCCGCTCCACAAAAAAGGGATGGGACGGTTGTCGCTCAATAAAGGGAAACAAGGGGCGCATGCGTGAACCACGACAGCTAGCTGAAACAATCCGAGGACCAAGGAAACTTGCGATATGCTAATGTCATACTCATATTGTATTGATATGTATTTTATTATTGTCCTTGAATATACTTTTTATTGTTACTTCTTCGTCTTGACTCAAGAAAAGAGTTTGAACGTTTTTTGTTGGTTTGATCATAATTTAGCCAAATACTCCATTGCAGGTAGATGGTGAGACATGATAATTGCGTCTGACTAGTTATAAAGAACAGGTAGGGTTATTGCGCTCGGAATCTATACCTTTATTTATAATAATTTCGTGTCACGTTGTTTGTCCACGATGAAATCCTAAACTACTGAACCAATTTTGATCTAATTTTGCACACTGTATGCAGTTTTATCCAACTTGAGAGTTAGGATAGTTTTTACCTCGATAAGTGATCATAACGCCATGGATGACGCTGTAGTCGATGCGATTGACTACTCGGAAAGGCAGAACAAGGCCTGCCAGGTCAGCTAACACATATATATAAGCGAAATACCACTCACTGACTCATGACGATATCGCCAAAAGTACCCGGCCGATTGGCTTGAAATTTGGCATGGGCAGTCATTCCACAGAGTAAACACCGGTTAGGAACGGATTTTACGATCAGGCGTGGTTAACGGGAAAAACGCGAACGAAATCTGAGGCACATGCTAGTATCTAATGACCTAGGATGAAACATTGTGTTTCCAGGGTAATGAAAGTAGTAATTTGCCTTTCACAAGCACTTTTAAAATGAAGTGTGTGTAGTATGTGTTTTTAATATCTATATATGATTATTAAGAGGTTTATATGTTAGTAGTATTTTACTTCTTTTTATTTATTTTTTTGTTCTCTATATTTTATATCTCTGTAGTTTCTATATTTTTGTATGTATTTTAATATTATATTGCCACCGAGTAACTCATTTCAAAAATTAAATGTCTCCAAAGGTTTGGATGTAAGTGATCACTTTAGGCATTTATATTTTAAATTGTTGCTTAAATTTGTTTATTTTCATGATAGTAGGAATCTATACAAAACTGGGTTACGACCATCTTGCATATCGTAATAAATTATGACTCTCTTTTGGATTTTCAAGTCTCGAGGTCTGTACCTGCTTTCATCAGTTACGGTGACGTCACGTTGCCCTGCAACTATTTAAAAATACGCAAACATCTAAAGCTAGAATTAGAACTTGAACACGAGGATAACTACTGAATAATATAGATACATTTTTGAAGAGATATTTTCGATTTAGTACTAATAAATAGCAGCTACCACAAATAGATTCTTTGTCATAATATACCACTCGTGTTCCCAATTAACGTTTAAAAAATTTCAATGATAAAATTATCCTATATTTAGTACGTTATTTAGCTCTTTTAGACAAAGATTTTTTTATTCTTGCTTTGTATCTATGTGTAAGTCCTGCAAGAATTTTCATATAACCAATCTATCGGAATAAAAAGATGTTTAGTGTTTAACTGACAATTTACTTAATTGCACTAGATATTAATATGCAGTGGGTATTTAAAACACATCCATATACTGGCTATAAAACTATTTCTGGCTGAGGTTTAGAAGGAACTATGTGTCAATGCTTAATCTTTATAACTAGTTATATAGAGTCTTAAAAATATAAATGATTAGTTTATAGAGTGAGAAATCTCTTCCCGATATTTAATTACTAATTATTATCGATGTATTTATAATTTAACAACATTTTTATAACATACCTGATAGAGCTGATAGATTTGTACAACACCTGATAACATTATTCTGTTTTGTATACTTCAATCTATAACAACACAGTTGTATATCTGTACTGCTACCTAAGACACAGGATAACTTAGATTTAGATATTTCATAGATTATTTGTTTCGATCCTCCGGATAGGAGTCCTCGAGTGACTCTGTCGCTTGATGCAGTGACACTCTACATCACTGAGAGTACATCATCACACAGCATACCATTCAAGCACACCCATAAGTTGAGTGACCACGGTTCTGTAAGGACCTACCTCCACGGTCCATGCGCAGCTTGCCCGATCTCTGTTCTCTTTTCATTAGGTATTAGCCTGTGCCAGCGTCCGCTCTGGCGATTAAGTCGCCCCGTACAAAAAGAGCCAAATTGCGGTGCCTTAGGAAATATATAATTTTCATTGAGCAGTACAAGTACCACATATATCCATAGCACCGAATGTTCAAATCAGTTCGAGCAGCGCTCCTTAGAAATTTTACTATAGTTCCAATATATATATATTACATTAACAATATATTTTTTTAGCATATGAATATGGCTGATATCCGTAATATTGTCTTTGTTAGTAAAATTTACCATAACAATTTTTACAACTAAACGGCCACCGCGGCGTGTCCTCATTATGGCACCCCGGGCAAATGCCCGGCTTGTCGGCCCCTAGAGCGGGCCCTGGTCGATGCTTCTCTTTGATAAGTTTCACATGATTCTGCCATAGCTTGCTGTTATGCTGTTAGGCGTAAGAAAATTGCAAGACTTAGCGATAGTCTTAATACGGTTATGAAAACACTCATAAGCTTGTATGACAATCATTTTATGAAGCACCAGTTATGTCCACTACTTTGTTCGCGTGGAATTAAAAATTACCTTATATTTTTTTGCCCGTTATTATAATCGTTTTTACAACAGCTTTAGTCCTATTCGTGGTAGTGTGATATTAAATAGCCTAAAGCCTTCCTCAATGTTTCCTCTATATAATACAAAAACAGTTCTTGAAATCGGACTGGTAGATTCTAAGATTAACACGTTCAAACAAAAAAACTGTTTTGCTTTATAATATAAGCTAGCTATCGGTCGTTATATGATAATTTCGGGTTGTTTCACTGATGTTCCGGAGCTTCCACAGGCTATTAGTCGTGCAAGTACCTACTATAGCTTCTATTATTGTAACTATAATATATAAATCATCAATTTATTAATTTCATTCTTTTGTTTTGATGTAATGGATCCTTTTGTAATATGATAAATCTATATTCATATCGGGGTAGCGGTAAAGTTTGTTTCTTTCAACGCGCTAATGTTAGTAAATACCAGTCGGGTTTCAAAAACTATGTTTGTATTTGATAGAACAATCTTTCAGGAAGACTAACATTACGTTACCATCAGGAGGATTGATTTGATACAGGTTTATACATCTCTTTATATTGGCAGGTATTAAAGACTTGACAATTGTGCCCATATGGGCCACGACCCAATCCTAATTGGCACGCTTAGGTCTTTCACTTTCCGAAATCACTACCATAGACTTGGGATGTTAATCCATTACAGAAGCGACCTGGAGTGCAAAAGCAGGTGGAGGTGGAGGATGAATTTGGAAAACCTGCAAAAGTACATGTACTGACTAATTGTACCAAACGGCTTCTCTAGAATACATAGAAAAAATCGTAAACTTTCACACAAGTGAAATAAGTAAAAAAAAGAAAAGATTAATGCATATATGTCTAATTCTGGTTTGTTATATTGAATGAGTGTTCTTTGTTTTATTATTATACCTGCCCAGCAGGATAAAAGGAGAAGTCTGAACACAATTAAAAAAAAATGTACAAAAAATAAAAATAAGTAGGTATTGTTAACCAAAAAATCATATATTAAAAAATTAAAGTAAAAGATATGGTACAAAAAACACAGTATAGGACATTAGTAAATAAAAACCGAATTGTAAAATTACGTTATTGTAATATCTTTAAGTGTAACTACTATGTATAAAGTAGCGAGCGGTTGCTAATATTCAATATAACCTACCACGATGGGGGTCCAACCACATAGTAAGATGTTACAGTAACACCCCACGATTATCCAAAATCAATTCATACAATAGACACCACCGCGACGTAGCTTTAGAGGAGAGTGGCACGACATGAACTCTAAAGCATTGGAATAAAGCACGTTTTATCATCACTGCGCCAAATAAATATATACTTGTAATTTTTATTTTTATTTTTATTTTTATAAGGCAACAATAGAGTCCTTTATTGGCCGTTTTGTGGATCAGCGAATGCCACAAAACGTTTAGTCATTGCCGCATCGGCTGAGTAAATATTCGAAATTAAAAATTTCAATCACTTCCAACTAAAATCGTTCTTATTAAAAGGCGGTATTAAAATTTCGATGGTGAAGTGACAGGTAAAATTGTTATTTTTATGAAACTCGAAATGAATGAAAGTAGTCTAAGTAATTTGTCATCACTATAACAATAAATCAGGTAGAATTCCCAAGAGCAAGGCAATAGTAGAAATGGCTAATTATTCGCTTCTAAATGGCAAATTCGTATTACAGCTTTAGTACACGAAAATTGTCAATTTATTGCCGATTAATTGCGACCTTTGCTATCGCTTTGCTTATTCGAAAACGTAATAAAGGGGCCGGTCGATACCTTACTAGGTGGTGGCTAAAAGATCGAATCTGTCCCTGATTTTTCAGTAGCATAGGACAAGTACAGTCCAGTGATTCCATCCTAAGACAGCGTCAGTACAATCTTATAAATTATTAAGTTAGGATATGCTTACGTAACCCCCGTTGTAGCTGAGTAGGCTAACTGCTCAGTATAGGATCCAATAAGATTAGTCAGGCTTGCAGTATTTAGTTGCGTCCTAGACAACATTCCAAGCCAAGGTTTTTTTTTCGAAAGGACAAATTTTGTTAGTTTCATGGGCTTTCACGGCTTCAATGAACTTGGGGGGCGAATAATGAATGCACTCAGCCTGAGGAGCAATACGCACAAGGGAGACATAAAGTGGCCGATCCTCGGCTTCGGCTGTTGCCGGGGTTTTAAACTAAGGCTCAGCCACTTCATGGTACCCTTTGCGCTCGGTGAAGCTGTGACAGGCTGCGAAAAAGAAAGTTCCGCACATCCTCACTTTACCGTGATTTCGAGAATGACCAGTAAATATCCTAAAGAGCCTTACTGTTTGGAATGAAGCGACAACTATCAATGGATAGCTATTCTCTCGCCGTAGTTTTCGTTGTTTTATGATTGTACTATAGTTACAAGAAAATTCGTAGACGGTTTTAGGTTAATTCGTATTGGAATACATTGTCTCTTGTTAATTATTTTTTTCAATTACCTTTGGTATGTCCAGTGTGATAGACTCATAACGATATCTCTAAATACGAAAACTACTGACCTGACATATAGCATAGTTATTTATTTACGACGTAGACATCCACAAAAAACGAAACACCAGCTAGTAGTGAAATGATACTGGTTATTTTTTTTTTAGTTATTAGGTACCGAAACAATTATTAATAAAGATATCGTGTTCCTTTATCCAATATTGAAACATGTGAATCTGTCAGTCAGCCAGTTATACAATCATAAAAGAAGTCATATCTAAACAGGATGGGAATCTTCTCTCGTCTTCAACAAAAAAGAGCAGAGTCATTAGAACAAATAATAGTTAATCCGCATTGTTGAATCCGCCGCAATAACATAGCCTCGTAAATTCGTAATTTTTCACAATAGGTATTAGTAGTGCGAACCTTTGTCGCAAATTGGGTCGTTCTTCGCTTATTTAATCGCCGTAATGCCATTGAAGGAATCCATTAATAAAAACATGACGACTTGTCAAAACTGACCAAATTGGGTGGCGGACAAGTGATGAGCATTGTTATAGGTGTATTCAAATAGGTGTGGGCCCCTCAACGCATACCTGCTGACTTGACATGTTAAGAAATGTGGGATGACAGTGTTTGCATGTCGGATTGTTGTGTTCGATAATCGTACAATCTAAAAAGTGAGCACGATCGCTCATTCATAATTTTGGTATGAAATATTTTTATCATATAAATATACTACTTTGGAGTAAGATGTTTTTTTTTATAGTTAAGATTTAGTGTTATGGCCACAATCTCATCTTACGTTAAGTGACTATGTGGCTCATGCTAGTTAACATGCTAGGCCTAGTGGAGGAACTGCCTCTCATGTGAAACTGCCGAAACACACCTATAGGTATTTGGCGGTAGATTTGGAACTTGAGGATGATAGGTAGCCAGGTGGGTGTTAGAAAAAGCTCTACTCCCACGTTATGGTTTCATCACGATGTTTTGTCTTTACCGAAAGCTCATTGTAGGTGGATTCGAACCAACATCCCTTGACGTGGCGTCCGTACAACTGAGCTATCGTCGCTTCAAAAATGCATTTTGACATTTTATATTTTAATACATTTTACATTTTCACATTTTTAATTGTTTTATTTTTCATTGTTTTATTTGTTTTCTATACGAAGCGTGTGAGAATTATGGTAATACCAAAATTACCATTTTATTTTTCGCACAAGATTTGTGCACATATAAAATAGAAAGTTCATTATGATAAAATGAAAATGGCGACGAAAATTTTCTTTCTATTAAATACTTTGGTGCACGGTTTATGAAAGTAAGATACAATAAAAACACGACAACGGCTCACATTCATAACTGTTGGAGCTTAGGGTCGATACATGGTGCGGCGCGGCGGCGCTCTCGTCGCACGTGGCATTGTTTGGGCAATGTCGTCTGAGCTAATTTCTGATTTAAACCGAATAATGTCTGCTTGCTGGACTTCCTTACCAAGTGATGAGCGGAGCGTATGAAAGATTAGTATATAAATAATATAAATGTTTCAATGAAATTTACTTCTGTTAATTTGTTGTTTTAATCATATTATACCTTGAATTATCTAAATTACATAATCAAATGATAATTGCGCATCAAACAGAGACGTTTATGTTAAATAAATTACTGATATATTTATTCCTTTTGAAAATGTGAATATAAAGAACATTTTCCGATCCGCCCTACGCTATTTCCGCTTCACTGTGCCTCAAGTCGAGCACCCGCCGCCGCCCGCCTGCGTCACTCACGTTTGCCTTATGTAAACAAACGGTACTAAGTTTAACCACAACTCAGCCCCTACACTTTAGCTTTTCAGTGACATATTTCATATATAAGTACTGTTACCAAAAACGGTAAACCAAAATATTTAATTCGAGAATAACTCTAAGAATAGTTAAATAATCACATAATTATTTTTATTGTAAAAAAGGATTTGACCATGAAAGATTAACGATGTCAATAAAATAAAAACTTATGGCGTATACATATCACCACAAGGAAAAGGTAGTCACAGCTACCTACCTGCTGACAAGTATAAACTAACTGGATAAAATGTGGGGCTCTGTGCAAAGCCAAAGTAACATTCTTGTCACAATGTACTAAAGTTGTTTCGAATCAAATACACACGACGTAAACCTTATGCTATTCTGTCTTAATAATAACATGCATTGTCTTTTTGATCGTGTATTATGGCAGTAAAGCTTCTATTAAAGTAAGATTGTATTTTAAGTCCTTCCTTCAATACAAAGCTATTAAATTAATTTATGAATATAAATATGTAAAAAGGGAACCTTGTTAGCGTAACAGTTAACACGATAGCAATTATTCTGTATAATTTGGTAATGGACTCTACATATTAATACGTGAAGCGAAAACTTTGAATCTCTTTTTAAATGTTGTGTAAACGGAGCAGTGTGAGATTTGACATACTTACAATTTACCTGAAGAAGTACAAAAATTTAAAATTAAATGTAATCGGTGGTACAAATAAATACATTAAATGATACATTTTATTGCATATATTCGTTCTACCAATGAAAAATAAGTTTATGTTGCGAAATAATTTATCAGAATAAAGATTTTTGCTAAATAATTTTAATATTACTAAATATTAGTATTTGCTACTAAAAAATTACAATTATTTTTATAGGCAATAACGTAATATTTATTGTTTACAATGCATTAATTATTGTCGAATGTTTGTCATTGGATGATTACAAGTAATATCTAAGGTACATAAAGTACCTGATGTTATTAAACCACCTCAGTTTTAACCGAAAATATTTCACAACAAATCATAAGTTTATTCATACCGACATGAGTAATATAATTAGCTCCCACTGAAATCTGTTTACGACTAACAAGTAATTTTGATTATACCATTAAAAATAAAATTTCAATGAACCGAATAAGAGTATAATATAAATATAACATATATTACTGGTACGAAGTCATAGGTTGAATTTATCGGCTGCCTTGGGCTATGAAATAAATATTATTTATCGAAAAAGATCTTTAAAGATAAACAAATAAACACGAGTTGAACTCCGAGAGTGGCTAACACGACTCTGTTTATCTTGTATTTTATCAACACTGAGAGCGTACACGGATATATAGCTTTGTTCGGAAGCAAGTAACTTATGTAAATCTCCTCGCAGACAAAAAGGCTATCCGGCCAGGTTTCAGTGACAATTACAGAATCTATTTTGACACAATCAAAATATAGAAGATTTTTCATGCCTAAACAAATTTAATACTCAGGACTTATTATGTGGGTTCTCGTCGCGCTTTATTACTGTACTAGCTTAATTATAAACATAAACAACTTATTTGTTAAGGTTTTAACACACTGAACACATTATCGTCTTAATGCTCAACATTATGGACGGAGGCTTGCATCAATTACTTGCAACATTAATTTCCTCTATCTAAGGAACAAACGTAGTTGAGGATAAATATTAAATGTGTAATCGTCTTACTTAGCCGATACTGTCGATAATAAACTTGTAGTCGTTAATATCACGTCAAAACCGACAGTATGCGGCGGGAACGGCCTCGTAAGCGGTTAAGCATTTGGATTAGTTTATTCTAGAACAACGCAACTACTATAATAAAATTGCATATTAATAACCAACAAGGAGTAAAAAATGTTTACTTTGTAAGAAGTTTATAAATATGCCTTCTATTCGATTTAATTTAGGATTACTTAAAAACTTTTATTTTAATATTTTGAGATAGATTATTTTACCGAATGTCTTCTTTATTATATAATTATCTGCTTGCATCCATGCATAGTGAACAAAATATTTTATGTTAAAATTAGCGTGAAAGAAGGTATAAAAAACCACTCAATGCTTTAAATTAATCGTAATTATTTTTTTATTGCAACCGAATTAAGTAAAGCTGATTGTACGATATTATTCTTTTCAAGTTGTTCATCTGTCCCTTGTTCTAAATGCGGTTTGATTTTTTGACTGACATTGGTCGAATTGGTTAGTGACCATATGGTATATAGATTAGGAAAACAATCTATACACTTAAGAGAGAAAGCTCATAATATCATTAGTTATACATATAATGATTAATATATAATACGACGCTACAAACCCGTGTTTTCTTTTTTGCATAGAACACATGACATCATCTCGATTCTGATAAATTTTGTAAACGTCAAAGCTGGATTTCCTCGTATTGGTTCTGAATTATGTCAGACCTCTGTTTTCTTTAATAATACTTTTAATTTTACTTTTAATTATTATATGAACAATTGTAGTTTATTATTGGAAGACAGAAAATACGAATTCTAGTGTTATCTATATTTTATCTTACAGGTAAAAAATAAATCAGTGAAGACAACTGTTTTTTTTTATTTTACACGAACTTATGTACTCATACCTCAAATACTGGATATTTTTTGCATAACACTGTTCATATTTCGGGCCGCCCACGTGCTCACCACATTGCACACCGACCGTAGTTAACAGCAGACGTATTGAAAGGTAAAACCAAATACTGCCGGTCATTTGTTTACTGAACCTAATCGCAGTGTAAAGGGTGGTAATATTTTACGAGTTATATAGCCGTAATCCTAACATCCATAACATGCAAGAAACAATAAAAGATATCATCGGTTTGATTTGTTTACTTGTATCTACTGTGTGTATACCGAGTTAAAAATATTATTTTAAAAAAAATATCATAATAATACATCGAAACGGATATCAATTTATACGTAATCGCAATGCTGGTAGACATAATATTCGCAGAAAGAATCATTGATTTCAGTTGCAAGCATCTTGCTGATATTAAATTGATGGGTATTGATGGACAGGGATAGGAACTATAATCTAAATGAAAATTAATGTTTAGTTATTCGGTACAGTGTTCAGAACATGAAACCGTCTAAGCATTATCGTTCGAAAAATAATACAAAAATAATACTGAATTTGAATATGAATACTAAAGTACAATAAAACGTATAAAATGATGACAAAATACGAGTGATCAAAAAATCAGCTCAGTGCAACCAGAGCTCGTGCACCGAGGCTTGGCGAAGGTTGCATTCCTCGACATATTTTTGTGTTTTGAATTTATCGAAAATAATTTGTTATCTCTCATCCTATTCGGAATCTTTAATGTAAATATGACAGACGCTTAGCTGCTAACATTTATGGGTAAATATTATCGAAATACAATTTCTTGAAAATAAACAACGGACTATATTTTACAATTCATGAAGTATGTGGGTAGGGCCGATAGCGTAGATTCAGCAGAAAAGTTTACTTGGGTACGAAATTTATGCCATAAAGGTTACCACTATACACTCGGACGGGTTTACTCGAGAGCGACATTTACTTTCTACATTTATACCACACTAGCTGTGCCTGCGACAACGTTCGCTTGGAACTATAAATAACTAGCTTTTGCCCGCGACTTTGTCCGCGTTGAATAGTTACTTTAGTCAACATTTAAATTGTTTTTGTTTTGCAAATGATAAGCACACAAAATTTAATCTTCCATTTCATCCCCACGTAGGAAGAAATTTAAAAAACGCTGGTGCATATGTTTATTTATTTCTTATTAAGGTTTTATCTTCGTCAATAACGAACTTCCATACAAAATATGATACCCTATTTTAACTCTAATTTATGCCTTTTCCCAAGGTTTAGTCTATCTCTTTACCAAATGTCATCAAACTGTTAAATGATTTAGGCATGAAAGCGAAATAAACAGACAGTTACTTTCGCATTTATAATATTCATTATAAGTGGGCATTCAATAATTTTTTTTCCGTTTGTAACTATAATTTTAATAAAATTTTAAACTTTTCTAATGTTAGATAGCCTAAAGCCTTCTTCAATTATTGCGCTGTCAAATACAAAAAAGAGTTTGTGAAATTCGACTGGTAGTTGCTGAGATTAGTGCGTTCAAACAACGAAACCTTTGCGCTTAATGATAATTATGAATATAGATAAAGCTGTCATGCCACATGTAAGCCTCTCGGTATTTAGATATGGTCATATTATGTATGATCGTGAAACGTGATAACCCAAAACAAAAACATGTCCTTTATGTGATTGCGTGTGATTAGTATATTGTAATTTGTATAACCATATCATGTGATATTAAGTGTTTTGTGTTGTGTTTGTGTTGGCTAATTATAATTATTTTAATTGATTCACGCATATTTTCTACAATACTTTAATTCGATTTAAAAAATGTTTATTGTTCTATGTGAACGAACTTCGCCATAATGCACCGATATACGTAAGCACTTCACGTAAATACTGTAAGGAGTTCAAAAACAAATTGTATACATACCATATGAGTTATACAAATTGTAAAAAGATTATCAGATAACAAAAACAGCTTTACCTCTTTGGAATAGAGGCTCGTTTAGAAGATTGGTACAAGCTCAAAATAAGTCCTTTCCTTCAATGGGTGCTAATATTAGGGGTGACGTGTTTGTTTAAAAGGGATATTTGTGAGTGTGTGTATTTAATGTTAGAATAAGTCTACCAACTGAAATTAAGTGTGAAGTCTTAATCCAAATCGCAGCTGTTTGCTTTTTAGCCGCCAGCATTTTCTTGTTTGATACGCTATCGACGTAATGGTTCTTATTAATAGAATATAATTAATAATTTTATTAGATACAATAGTACTCATTTTAAAAAGATATGACTAATTTCTACTTTATATATGTATGACACATACCTACCACTTCCACGTACATATTACGATCTCCAAAATCCCTGTCACTGCAATATAAAATGAATATTTATTTAAACTGTAGGTACAGGAGGTGATAATAATATTAGCACTGGGATAAACAAAAGCAAAACGCACGTGTCATTGCAAATCGAGTGTGATGACGTCGGTCGGTCCATGAAGACGGGCACTTTGTCGCCTCTCCCCTCGATGATTGCTCAATTAATCCCGTCCTCTTTGATGTGAGCCCGGGATAGAAGGAGCAGTGCGCGTCAACCGCTCGCATTTCCTCATATTGATCTATGATGTGTGAACAGACGGCTTTACTGTACACTTCGCCGAATTTAAGTATTTCTTCCAATTTGTTTTTTACATCATTATTATCCAACTCCACTAAAAATAATCTTTATACAACAGAAGCCGTTATGCGAATTGAATGATATTTTTTTGTAAACTAGTTTACGGGTAAGGTGATTTATGTAAATTATTGAAGTAAACAAATATATGAACCGCTGGCTATATGCTAACGAAATTTATTTAAAAAATTATGTAACAAAAATCTGATAAAGTTCCGTCAAGTAGTTTTATTAATACCGAACAATTAGTATATTTATTTTTTACTATCATATTTAATAAATATTTCTATAGGTAATAGAGAAAGAAAAGTCAAAGAGAGAAGCTAGTCGAAGAAGCTAATATAATTAAAGATGTTTACCTTTTCCACTAATGTCATGTCTAGATGAATATTAAACATTTAAATATTGTGTTTGCCCTTATTTAAACCAAGAACTAAGGTTTGTAATGTAACTAAAAATCGTAGATAAATCATGAAGACTTCTCTTTATTCCTTGAAAATTTATAACTCACTATAACTACGATTTAAATAACTGCAAAACTTTTGGATACTGCCATAGTCTTTGAAATTGACTTAAAACGTTTTCATATATGTCATGGAAATTGGTGATAGCTTCAGATATTGCAATAATCTTTTGATCAAGCTGAAGAGACGAAAGATTGATGAACGGGTCCGGTCCAGAAATCAATCCCCTATTTCCGTTTCAGATTATTTATGTGTTCAGTTTGGCAGACGTCGAAGCTACATCCGTTTAAAATAAAAATCATTATGACTTTCGATTGAAGCATTAAATTTTGTCTTTGGTAAAATCCTTTATTATACCGCGTGAACTGTATCGTGATAAAATGTTTGCTCAGTCATAGTTAAAAAAATGAATCCGCGTTTTGAATAGGCTCATCCCCATCTAATTTACTGATATGCGACTCAATTGAACTTCATTATTATAACTACAATATTAACGTTCAACCGAGGACTATTTCAAATTGAAACCGCATTGAATTTAAAAGGGTGGTTTCGTGTGGTGGCGTGATAACGGGGCGCCAGCGGTGCGTGATCGCTGATCCGCAATTGCATGCTCTGTGAATAATCTATGGAGACTACAATGTGAACAATAGTGAACAAACCTGTAGTAATCCCCGCATTGTGCGAACGGCGAGGGGAGCCTCAGACCGTCCGTCCAAGATAAATGAATCGCGACCTACCGCCGCCTACACTTGCCATCTTATTAGCTACCTGTTTCATTTCTTTATCTTGTCGTATGCTTTACCTAAATGTTTTGCAAAACATAATGTTTACAATTCAAGGTAATCATAGATGTAAAAGGTCGATTCTTCTCGACTACAGATTGTATAATATTAATTTGAAGCGATGATAGCTCAGTGGTAGTGTATTCGACTTCGCGTCCAGGGACGTGAGTTCGAATCCAACCACCTACAATGAGCTTGAGCTTTCGGTGAAGAAAAACGTCGCGAGGAAACCATAGCATGGTGGTTTTCTAGAGCCCGCCTGGTTAGCTACCACCCTCAAGTTGAAAATCTACAGCCAAATACCAATAGGTGTGTTCCGGCAGGTGCACTTGAGAGGCAGTTCCTCCACAGGTTTAGCGTGTCTACCAACTTGGACCGTATTGTCACCTGAGATCAGGTGAGATTATGGCAATATAGCTAAACCTTAACGATTAAAATAAAATACTTTAGAAGAAACATTCTGCATGATGATTATGTTAAATTATGTACTTAAAAAAAAACTTACTAAGAAGGTTTAATTAAATTAAAAAATTAATTTCAACCAAACCCTAATTAAAAAATTCTGACACAGTGTTTTATTTTGATGGTAGCAAGTTGCCGGAAACATCCCTCAGAATTTATATGTCATTTTGCAAATCGACGTGAATGAACGGTTCTAGCATGAAGCAATGAAATAAAAGAGTAATGTATTCGATAATTTTGCGCGAACACATTTGCTTCAAACCTATCACCGACATATTGTTCCTACCTATAGTTATACTACGCTACTATAAAATCACAATATGTGTGAAAATTCGATGTTACTCATACGAATGAATATGTCGATATGAATGAATAAAGTGCAAAAATACGTGACAGTAATTAAAATCTGAAGAAATATGATGTACAAATCCTTTAAGATAAACATTTCCTTCCTAAACGATCGCTGAAAATTAAATTACAAATTTGACGAAGGTCTTTGTTTACTCAACAAATGACATGAATGGATGCAGTAGGATTTCATTACGAAATATTGCTGAGAAAATCCTAAGCTTTAAGATTGAAAGCCACTACGGCTTACATAATTTAATTGAATACTAACTTTAAAGGCCAAGAAATAAGGCTCATTTTGTTTGTTATTGTTCTTTGTTAAACAAAAAAATCGGGGTTCAGAACCCGGACGGACGGGATGAATGATGTCAAACAAAATGACAAGTCAGTTTTGATTTTTTGCGACAACTATAATAGACCTGATGACGAGTACGACACTCTTCCGCATCCTAGTAACCAGAGCCTAGTAATTATACAAACACAACTCTATAGGTAATCTAAAAATCAAATTATATGTAGACACGTAGCTAATCTATAATTATTAAACATTCTTCAGGACATTTATAAAAAAATGAATACGAGTTTTACAACCATTTGACATAATTTACATATACCCTACAATATGGACACTAAACAGTAGACACTATTATATAATTCATTATAACTTACATATAAAGTTCCAAAATCTTAAAGCGTTATTAAATGAATAGCACCGTAGAAACCCGTAGAATTCTAGTCAATGGAATAACGTATTCAATTCTATTTTGTGTTTATGTTAAGATTATTTCTTTTTAAAATTCAAACATTCTGATATATGATAAATCTTAATAAAATATCAAATAGACAGAAAATTGCACTTACACGAAATACGCTCTACAAATTGCAAAATTTAAAAAAAATAGTGAGCTATTGTTATATCGACGCTAAAATAAATTATTGGAATTTGATGCGGACATCAAAACTGTCTTGTTTTGAGTAAACGTTTTATGTTCCCATCAAAACCAGATAACCGATAAACCGTTTAAAAAAGCATTTGAAATAAATTCCGTCATTGCGTGCTACAGCATTTTGAAAGAGAACCGAGCCCTTGGAGAACCTCGCTTACCTACCTGGAAGTATACAGAGGCTAATCACGAAGCGAAATAGTAGCAGCATTGTTACCAAATTGAATTAAATCGGCTGGGAGAATGTTGCGTTTTCAGATCGTAAATAAAACGTTTTATCATAAAAACTGATAATACTAATTTGCCGTCTCGGTCTATTGTAAGCATTTGCGTTACCGTTCAAAATGAGACGATCACAACCACTACTGAGATAGTTTTGGTTTGTATTGCCCCTTTTTGCAGATTATCGATATGCACGTATTGTGTTGGCCGCGGGGTACAGTGGCGCGTGATATGGATTACGCGCTACATTACCCCGCGGTCGCCGGTTCTGTTTTCAATGCGGGTCGCTCCAAGCCTGAAAATTGTTGCGCATTTGGATTATACTATTGTATGATCGTAGCATTATTATTGTGAATGTAATGACGTCTTCGGTGTAGGATAATCCTATACCTTTAATTAAAATATGATAAAAATAGGATAATAATAAACGGTTTAGAAAAAAAAAATATAACCTGACGTAAATGACCACCCATTCTGGGATATGTTTTGATAAATATTTGAACTATATAGGTAAAGTTCCATTAGTACGTCAATTCAGTAGAAAGTACTAATTAATTTGTATAAACTCTATTGCATACCTAATTATAGTTGTGCCTATAACTCCTCCTATAACTGCCGGAAACAATGAAAATGTTTGTTTGATATTATGAATTATATTGTGATGCTATTGAATTGAATAATAAAATTATATATTTACTTAGAAACGTTAGAGTATTTGAAACATATAAGAGACATACACTTATACTAATTTGAAACAAAGAAAAAAACACATTAAAGTAAATAAAAAACAGATTCGGCTGAATTTATTATTTTAATCTGTTATTTATTTTTTTGTAGTATCACGAGAACCGCATCGGTGTAAGCAATTGACCGTAAGCGTGAAAACCACTGCACCTCTACCCAAAATCATCCATTAAAATAAGAAAGCGCTTGGTGTTTTCAAAGAATAATAGAAACTAGGAAAGGTATCCTCTCTCTAGCGAACGACATAATTTGGTGTTCACGATTTACGACTTCCAGATTGCGTAAAAACACATATATAACAAACTAAACAAACACAGACGTGCGCGCAGCCGTCTATAAAGCGCAAGTTATCCTCATTTAATTACATTCTGGTATTTTTGTAAGTATGGACGGGACCGCCAGCGACGACTTACACCGAGGTGGTCACCTTACTCTAGTTACGCTTTTTTACAAATACTCAATAGATACACATACCAGTAACGCTAGACAAAAGTACTTTTATCTCTCAAAAGTGTTCAGTGATTGTAAAAAAGACGCTCCACGGTGCAAACATATTGTTTTATATACATATTAGGAATCCGCTTCGGCTTGGCACGGGTAACTGAATTAATCATGAAAAATGACATGTACAAAGGTACATATCTGTACCTGGTTCATGTAAATGGTACAAAGGTACATGTACATTTAGTTCCATATAACTATTTTGGCTTACACGGTGCACCCCAGTGAAGCTTCCAGTCAGAATAAATTTTTCCGACTTCTTCAACAATCGTCGTCATATTTCAAGCATTTGCAAAAAATCTTAATAAACTAATACACTTAAACCTTTCTTATGAATCATTCTGTCTATTGATAAAAACCGTATGGAAATCCGTTCAGTAGTTTTTAGTTTACCGCTAACAGACAGACGCGATAAAACGCGCCTTTCGGAACAAAAATAGAACTATTTTTTTTACGGAAATATGAGTTAAATATTAATAAATCATCAGCTCTTAAATATGTTATGGTGTTGATTTCATATTTTTATCGTATTTCTAATTTAAATCAGACGAATTCTCTTTAGATAAATAGTAAAACATTGCAGAAAATATTAAACATGTAGCCTCAAAACGTGTAAATTTTTATTCTCACAAATTCCTGTATATATATGTATAGTGTCACCTTCAACTCACAAAGATATATATTTTTATATTTAACACAATATACTATTTAATACTAATAGTTTAAAATGCAGAGCCGTCTACAAAAGTCACTAGCGTTATATTTAACGTTTATTTAGGTAGCAAACGGCTTATCCAATAGTATTTTAATGATAAGTTAACTAACACATACAAATTGTTAGTTATAAGAATAAAAAAAAAATTCAAGTAGCTGCCTAATAAAACAATACAAAAATATACATACATATATTAGATAAATAACACTATACAAAAACACTGATAATAAAAACTACGAAAGACACAGGCAGTTGTAATATTATATTGCAATAACACCAATCGTATCCAAGAAAAAAGTACATCACATAGCTTCCTACTTAATTTTACCCCGAACAAAAGCTCTGTTCACTATGACCAGGGTAAGTCCCATGGCAATAACTACAGAAACAAGTGACGCAATAATTATTTAAAACATGTTAAGGATTAAATTTCATAAATTCAACATTGCCACTCTTCTGAATGAAATTTTATCTCCAAATTATTTCTGTGAATCATTAAAATTACGATACATATCTAAATATTAAATTAAACAACAAGATATCGATTAAAATTATAAAAATAGAAAGAATAGAAACAGTAGGTAATGAAGGTTAACAACACGCTAAGCATTTTCAATATGAAATAATTCATTATCTAAATAGCTTATTGTTTTATAAAATAATATCCTGATACGACCAATCGGTCAAGTTTGATCTCAAGTAATTTATGTCAAAATAATGAATTAGAGTAACACTCGAAACATAAGTCATTGGCATAGGTATTAATAAACATTTTATAATATGTAATTTTAAACAAAATATCAAATTTCTTTCATTTTGTAACTACGAATGTCATCAAATTCTAACAGTAATCATATTATCCCACTTGCCACGAAAAGCACAATTATAAAAACCATTAGAAGGGGAATTTTACTATGAGCATTGCAGTATATAAGGAGGGGAGGTTGGGTAAATACAAACCTATAAACCGTTACCAACAACGCTCGCGGCCCTATTGGCCCAACAAGGGTTGGCGGGAATAGGCAAATATTTTCCCTTAGGGCTAGGAAGCAGCCGACTAATTGTTCTTTAAATACTTCGAGCCCACCCTTTAGCAAACAATTTCTAAATCGATTTATTGGAACGGACTCCCAGCTTTTCGTTTTTTGTAAAAGACGGTCTCTATATAATTATTGGTTCTTGTACTGCGACTACGTTACCAGATAAACATTTCTCGTGTCCCATCTCTGTCAATATTTGTTGGTTCAAAAATTATTTACATAAGTAACTATACTTTTTTTATGAAGTGTGTTTTATTTACATCTAATTGGTTACAAAATTAACTCTATGAAAAGTCTGAAATTTCTATAATGAAAATAATTAAGTAAAAATCTTTACATTATTCTGTTCTTCTTCTTCATAAATCTTATCCCACCTAGGTAGGATCGGCACATGTTTTGTTCTACTCTAACAGCTTTCATATCAGTATTTACACTTTTTATTTACCTATAACTGTGGAAAACACAACAGTCAACGGTAAGATACGTGTTAATAAATTGACAATACTTACACTACTAACAATATTACATTAAATATTGAACATTTGAAATTAAAATAAATAATAATTGTACATGGAAAAGTTAACATTAATTTAGTAAATTAAACTAAGATTAAACCCTGTGATAGAGAACAAAATGCGAAATGTAATCAAGAATATTAAAGTAAAATTAAATATAAAAATTACTTGATGCATAATTTACTAAAATAATTTAAAAGGTCATGGATATAAAATACATTAAGTGTCCTTCTGTATTAATAAGCTCGGAGGTCAAATATGTCTAACCAGGTATGTTTTATACACACATCATTCCTCACACAGTCCATCCATATCCACTTCGGTCTTTCTCTAATCCTACATCCATCCGCCTTCATTCTTAACATTCTTACATTGGATTTTATCTCTTCTCATAACATGCTCATACCACGCGATACCATTACTCCTCAATATCTGTCACTGGCGCTATTTTCATGTTTCCTCAAATATATATATTCCTTTAAGACGACTGGTTAAGTCATACTTAACGAATTCATCTCAGCTTAAGTACTTCATACCTCGAGAATCATAAGTTTAATGTACCTACGCGTTATCCGTCGGTTAAATTACTAGTATATTCAGATTATTTTGGTTAATAGTCATTTGTTCATGATATAAAACCAAGAAAATATCTACAAGCCGTGGTAAAATAATCTATATCATGGTATTTATTTATATTTGCATAAAAATAATATAAACAGTCGTATGTTACGGTATAATATAATATATAAATATGAGATGTAATTATGATAGTATGCGGTAATGAGACATCATGATTTACCTTCCGTAGTATTCCAACAAAATGATTCTATTAAGTCATACTTAACGAATTCATCTCAGCTTAAGTATTTCATACCTCGAGAATCATAAGTTTAATGTACCTACGCGTTATCCGTCGGTTAAATTACTAGTATATTCAGATTATTTTGGTTAATAGTCATTTGTTCATGATATAAAACCAAGAAAATAACTACAAGCCGTGGTAAAATAATCTATATCATGGTATTTATTTATATTTGCATAAAAATAATATAAACAGTCGTATGTTACGGTATAATATAATATATAAATATGAGATGTAATTATGATAGTATGCGGTAATGAGACATCATGATTTACCTTCCGTAGTATTCCAACAAAATGATTCTATTATTACGTTTGGACAAAAGCATTCCCACTATTTTAAATTTAACATGAAAAATGGAATGTGAAGCCAACATTAGCATGTGAACAGTTCGACGTGTGTTCCACTGTCAGCGTTTCTATTTCCGGCACGTCTATTTGTCACGTATGTCTAATTTGTGTTAATGTTGATGTAAAGATTTATTACTAAGCTTATCCTGTACCTACTGCTCCTATTCAAGTCCAGTAAATTTGAAGCGCTACGTTAGATAACAGTTGAAATCTCTGTACATAATAAAATCAGCAATAATACAAGCAGCGTAGATTAACTTATTAATATAATATAATATAATATAATATAATATAATATAATATAATATAATATAATATAATATAATATAATATAATATAATATAATATAATATAATATAATATAATATAATATAATATAATATAATATAATATAATATAATATAATATAATATAATATAATATAATATAATATAATATAATATAATATAATATAATATAATATAATATAATATAATATAATATAATATAATATAATATAATATAATATAATATAATATAATATAATATAATATAATATAATATAATATAATATAATATAATATTATATTATATTATATAATATATATTTATAAAGGATATATGGTGTATAGACCACCATGCTAGAGCTCATTCCTGATGGGCTAACAATCTCTCAGTGGTCATCATTATTTCAACTTATTGTACTCAATATCCTATATCACTTTCATCAATATGGAATGTGCATTATCTAAGAATATAATTTTGAATGTACTGAAGTGGTGGATATTGTGTGATATTTCGTAAATGTATAATTTTTACTTATTTATTGTTATATTTATATACAGAATAGTTCAAGTTGCTTCATGACAATATAATACCTAGTGTAGCCCCGGATCTACTATATTTTCGAACCGGGGCAAATCTTGATAGTGACGCACTTCTATAGTGTGTGAGGTAGTGTTAAAAAAACTCGCAAATATGGGTGCCATTTATTATGATCGGGACAATAAAAACCGTTTCATAAATTTACACACTTTATTTTTATTTTTTATGTTGCGCACCATAGTGAGTTCTGCATCTAATGTTAAGTAAAGTACAATCTAAATCAGCGGCGACTGACAATGAATCAAACTTCACTGCCATTCAATGTTGTCATACTGACCTGCTTAAGTACCTCTTCACACCTCTTTTAAAGGACCCAATATTATAGGAAGGCTGACAGGAAGATGGTTCAACAAACTCACGGTCCGACAGAAATAAGAGTTGGAAACCATTTGGTTCTGAATGGTTGAATGGTATAGTTGTAACCGTGAAATTGTGGTTGTGTCGTGGAACGAAGAAGAAGGGAATAGTTCAAAGAGCTCTTCAGAGCACTCGCCATGATACAGACAGTAGAACACGCTTAGAGAGGTAATGTCCCTGCGCAGTTGCAGCAGCTATAAGATGACGGTGATATCTGCATCATTTATAATGCAGACAGCCTGCCACTGCAACTTGTCTAAGGCATCAATGAGATATTTGGCAAATCTATCCTAGAAGTACGGTCGTCCGTACTTGGGCTTATAAAGAAGGTACATCTGGTCAGGCATGAAAAACTGTCGCACTCTGTTCAGGATACCGAGTCTCCGAGATGTTATGGAGATCACATTTTCGATGTGGTCCCTAAAATTCAAGTCGCTACGAATATCCATTCCTAGGTAGGATATTTAGTCTGTCACGCATTGCAAGCTGGGTGTTCTGAATAGTAGGGTTAGGTGAAAGAGGGGTTTTTTTTTGTAGTAAAGACATATACCTATCTGTTTTGTCTTGGAATTGAATTCAACCAAGTTACTTGCTCCCCATGTGGTCATATGTGGGTCAAGACTTGGTTAAGTTCAATGATAAGTTCCTTCCATCTCCTTTCTGTGTCTCCTTGACTACAGGCGGGCTTACAGAAGTAGCAACCATGGATCATGCTATCATCTGCATAGCAATAAACTTCAGCGTTTACACACATGAACGGCGAATTGTGCCTATCGACATACACATTATCTATATATTATCTATTAGCTTATAACTTTTTTAAATTAAAACTTCTTTAGGTTCGCTTAGCACGTTTATTTTGTGGGTATTGAATGAGGATTGCCGTCATGCTATTTTATATACACTCGTTCGAGTAAAGTCTGCTCGAGTCGATTAAGGGAGCGAGAAACAGTCAGCACGCCACTGCTATACTCGATCAGTGAGCATGAGGCATCAATCAGATTCAATATCTATATAAACACGGTATATACCAAACTACTACGTTTTACTTAATACCTTACAGCAGCGTCTGCTCTAGTGATTACGTCGCCCTGAACAAAAAGACAATTGCCGCCTCTTAGGAAATATATATTTTTAATTGATCAGAGAAGTACCATACATCTATAGCACCGAATCTTCAAATCAGTTCATCAATATATATATATTACATAAACAATAAAAAATTTAACAAACGAAGGGACTGAATCCGAAATTTTGTCTTTGTTGGTAAAATTTACTATATCAATTTGCCCCCTCGTTTTGGCGCCTCGGGCAAATACGCATCTTGCCTCACGTAAAGCGGGCCCTGCTTATAGCTGTATATTGTATTATTATCCTCACCTTAATGTAGTTTTCACTTCTGTCGTGTATTATTAAGCACACACAATTTATTTATTTTTGTGTTACATAAAACGAAATATAGGAAACATATAACCAGGAGAAACGACAAACAATCAAAAACTTACTTCAATTCGTTAATATTATATGATCATATGTTCTATTTGTTTACTCTCATTGCTTTCAAGATCCTTAAAGACCTTCCATTATCGCCACTGAACGCGAGATAACAATACGTTCTCTTTGATTAATTATTAAAATCTGTCAGATAATATTATTCCAAACTGTTAAGGTGAGGATAAATTTAAAATCCATCACCGCATGTACAAAATGAGTAACTTCATGCTAAAATTCTGTGGCTAGAGAGAACTCTGCAATTACTTTCAGAGCTTTGACAATCTTAGGCGAATTATTTAATAGAGTATTAACAGCTTCGTGTTTATCCGAACATCTGGCTTGACTTCCTTTTAAGCTTCGTTTTGTACATTTTTTTTTTTTTTTATGTATTCAGGGTATAATGATTTTGGCACGCCCTGAAACTGCCGCCCGGGGCAGGCGCCCCGGTTTGTCCCTCCCCCCCCTAGATCCGGGGCTGTTCGTTGTATAAGTTACTTCGTTCGCATGTAACTAAAAATTATATAATAATTTTTGGTTATCTAACTTCGAATCAAATTTAACATTTTTCAATATAGTTTTGCTCCTATTGATGGTAGCGTGATTTTAAATAGTCTTAAGCCTTCCTCATAGATTGCTCTATCAAATACAAAAATAATTTTTGTATTACGACAGGTAGTTTTCAAGCATAGCGCGTTCGAACAAAAAAGACATACTTATCTGCTTTATCCTTACTAATATTATAAATGTTAAAGTGAGTTTGTTTGTTTCTTATGCTTTCACTTCTAAACCGCTAAATTGATTGTGATTAATTATGATATAGAGATAAACGGGACCTACGGAACAGTGATAGGATACTTTTTCTTGCTATAAACTTATTGCGAATGGGGTAAAGAGAGGAATAAATTTTGTATGAAACGTTTTGTTACATCATCCGATTTGAAAAAATGAATATTACGTGAGCGAAGCGGATAAAAGCTAGTAATATTCATATAAAATACATAACAACAGCAAAAATACTAATAATTAAATCCTGACAATTACTAGTGTTTTTTGCAGTAAATGCTTTACACCTCGCAGCTTGTGGGATACAGACGACTCATTTTAGTTCAAGTAATGTGTTAAATCTTCACCAGAGTTTACGTTATGAATGAATGGACTATCACTTTGATCAGTTCGCGCATTTGTTTCATCTATTTCTGTTGATGGTTACTTTTCGCTGTAAGAAACTGAACACAAAAAGTGTTATGACCAATTAGCAGGCAACTGTTTCAGCAATTTATTTGTCATAAAATTGAGATACGCAATAAACAGCCACCGTATCGTTGATGTAAAGTTTAAAAGTAGATACAACAGTTCTTTCTATTTTTTCAGTTGGTATAGTACAATATGAAATTATGTGATACTGTCATTGTTCATCTTAAAAATATTTATACTCTCTGGTCAATTATATGTTTAAGTTAAACCTGTAGAATTAATGTTTGTATGTAACAATAGAGGGTAAACTATTTCTATTAAAATTCATTAGACGTAATATTTTTTTGCATAATATAAAGGAAAAGGAGAAAAACAACCGGATTTCACTAATGACATTCATTTGACACGGCATGTGGCTTTCTACGTATAGGCCAATATTTACAGTTAGTGGTAAATTTAGCCTTAAGTCATGAATTGTTACAAATATAGTTTATCTTTATTGGTCGTTTTTTACTATGCAAGTATTTATTTTGTATTCTATGCATGTATTCGGTTGTTGCAGAATCCTCTAAAATCTAAATTCTAAATTGAAAAAGAGAAGTATTAGTTTACTAACAGTTTGTTTACACCAAATTCACTTGATAATTTCCTTTTCCAACTTTCAATATTGAATTATTGTGTTTTACGATATTTGATAACCGTTTGAAGCGATGATAGCTCAGTTGGTTGTGTGTACGAACGCCACGTCAAGTGACGTAAGTTCAAACCCACCTACAATGAGCTTGAGTTTTCGGTGAAGGAAAACATCGTGATGAAACCATAGCATGGTGGTAGGGTTTTTTCTAATGCCCGCTTGGCTAGCTAACAACCTCAATTTCAAAATCTGCAACCAAATACCTATAGATCTGATTCGGCAGTTGCACTTGAGAACCGTGTCCCTGCACTAGACTTAGCATGTCCACTATCTTAGCCCACATCCTCACTTAAAATCAGGTGAGATTGTGACCCTAACCCAAAAACTTAACTATAACGATGCCCTTATAACAAACAAGAGATAAAAAAAATTAATAATATTGAATTTGTTAAAAAAAACTGTTAGATCGAAGCGCTACAGGCGAGACGTTCATCGTACATAGCTGTTACGTCACCGAAGGGACGTAAGATTGACTTTCGTGGTGTAATTCTGTTCCGTCATCAGAGATGTGGAAACAGTTTAGTGGAAACGTGCATATTTGGATGTCATATTATTGACCTAAACTACGTACAATTATGATCTTAATTGGTCGCATTGTTTAAATATTCACATTTTACGATTTTACATATGCATGAACTGTTTATTTATATATAAAAACACGAATTTACTTAATCATCTTATTAGAAATAATTTTCTTTAGAGACGACGTTTTTACGAAAAATATAAATATAGAAGTAAATTCAGAAAGGAAGAATTTGTGTAAATAGAAAATGTCATTCAAATCATTAATGTCATTTCCGTGATACCCAAAATGTATATACACATATACAAGAACTGCCTGTAATTTGGATGTAAAATACATGAAATATTTTACCAATATTAGTGTTATGTTATTTGGACATTGGAACAAATTCCAGATAAACCTAAGTGTAACTCTGTTGCACGAGACAGAGTAAAAGAAATTAAAATAACACAGCATGGCACTCGGGTCCATATGGGATGTGTCTCGGCTACCCTTTCTGGGGCCACTATTTTTATAATGACAGTTTGCAGGCGGCTACTCCCGGCCACAATATACGTATTACGAGTTACTACTCTACGAATCAATAACAATGAGATAATATTGAAATCTTTAACGTTGTATTTACGAACAAATTGCTACACTTGTATTATTTAATTAAAAATTGAGACTTTTTTAGGCAATTAGGAATAATATGCAATACAGAATTAAAAACCCTCACTTTCGCTCGACAGATATGTCCATCACGTTCTTCCTTCACTTAACTTATTCTTCACTTCACTTAATTTATTTGGTTTATGAATGGCATCAAAAAGGATAATTTAATTTACACTAAATTAAATTATCCTTTTATTGCAATAGGAGAGTTAAATTTAATAAGTGATTGACAACTTTTACAAAAATTAAAGTAATAATAAATTATTGTTTTCAAAATTAATAGATTATATTTTTCAACATTTTTTAATATAAGTTCAAGATCATCATCGTTAATTCGGAATATTTTTTAACAGTTATAGTATATATCAATATGTTTTGAAAATACAAATAATATAAATGCGCTGAGTAAATAATATTGTTTCTATATATTATATTAGTAGAATAATGACAAGTATACATTTATATTCCTTTTCTACACTAGAAAAATCCTCTCTGTAATAGATCACTAAAAATTTGGTTCGAATACACCTATAACACAGGTATATTTTTTAAATTAAAGATTACGCGTTTTTGTACAAATAAAGCTAAAATATAGTTAAGCAAATTGTTGCATATTCATATTATTTGCAATAAAGACTATTAGCGATTTCGGCAGATGGTTATGATAGCAAAACTGGGTTTGTATTGATAGGGCGGTCAAGTCTCACGGTTATCTAAACGTTACTAAGTAAAGAATTCATAGTAAAGTTTATTTTAAACTATCTGTATTTATTTATTCAACAAGTGCTTAGTAAACTAAACGTAAACCAAACTTGTCTACTGCGAGACCGATACACGGCCCGAGATTCAAACCTATAGGGGAGACAATATCTCTTACGCAAGGATATGATTCCCGACATATGTCGATTTTTATGATGTATTTTTTATTTGTTGTTTTTTCTTATATTGTTTATAGGTTTTAGCGTTATGACAACAATATCACCTGATGTTAAGTGACAATGTGGCCTAAGCTGGTAAACACGCTAAACCTGTGGAGCGACTGGCTTTTAAGTGCAACTGCCGGAACACGCCTATAGGTATTTGACGGCATATTTTCAACTTGAGAATTAGGGAATTAGAAAAAGCTCTACTACCATGCTATGGTTTCATCACGATGTTTTCCTTCAGTGAAAGCTCAATCTCATTATAGGGATTTGAACTCACATCCTTTGACGCGGCGTCTGTACACGAAACCACTGCGCTGTTATCGCTTAAAAATATCATTTATATAAAAATATGTCGATACACTAAAATAAATGTAATTTTAGTTAACGTAATATTATTATTTTACAAACATATTTACTTCTCGAGGCACGAAAGTTCCGTTTCGATTTCCAACCAACTTGTCTAAAAGGGCGGCGTTCAGTGGTACGGTGGCGAGTTCCGTGCCAAATTAGACTCGATAAACTAAATATTTATCTAAGTTTCAATATAAACGTAGTAGGAGGTGAGATAGCCGTCAAATCAAATTGCTTTTCGACTAGACCGCGGGTGGTTTCGCTGCGTGTTACTCGTATTACCGATGTTCATCTTTTAAACGATTTAACGGAAGAAACAGTTTTATTTAACAGAAAGTTCTCTTTGCATTTGAACTTTATTAAATTGTACATTGATAGAATTTTATTTTTATGGAAAATTATTCAATACTGCCGATATAAATGATCTTACTACAGCTTTTAACTTTCCCGCAATTAAAACAATTGCATGTTTTTAAAGCACGCAAATAAATATAATAAATAGCTATTTTAAATATTTCTATCGAATTTATTTAGTCTGTGGTATCTTTTTTTATAAAAATAAAATATTTAAATAATATTTTTTTTAAGAATAAAGTGTAACGCAATTTGAATATATATTTTTATTATAAAGAGTAATTCTTTTACTCGTTTTTACGCATACAAAAATATAGCTCTTAATTTTGGCCAGTAGTTTATAAATGTAAGAAAACTGCTATAAACTGATATTGTGACCAACTTTTAATGAAACAAGACAAGAATCTTGATTAGATTCTATATAATTTATTACCTCATAACTTCCTAATTTATTACCCGTTGTAGAAAATGTTTTTTTTTTTTTTTTATTGGAAAAGGAATATTTTTATAGGGTCCGATTTTAATTTCATTACCATTGGACCTTGGATTTTGAAGGTAAACCAGAAGATTTCTCAAAATCGAATGGAGAATGTACTGTGATTGAGATATTGGCACGTTTATGACAATGTAAGACTAGGTAGGTGTACCTAACTATGTACAATGACGTACATAACTTACTTAGGCTGCGAAGGCACAAACGAACTCCTTTTTGGGCAGTTTTAGAGTAGATTTCTTTGAAGTCAGTTTTGTGTCTTGTAAACAAATTATATGTATTATTTGGGAATTATTATCGGGGTGTCCTTTACTATCCATGTAGAAGCCAAATTGTATTATTTTGAGATTTTGTCTGTCCTTTTGAAGGTGCATCACTCTAATACCACCGGATAAGTTAAATGAAACTTGACTAGTATAATGGATTATATCAGTCTAATGTCCCATAAAACGAAGGGTTTCAACTGGAATATAAATTACCAGAAGAATTTATACATTTTTTATAATGATAACTGACAATTTAACTAAAAATGTAAGCTGTTTCATATGGAAAGAGTTCAATAAAATAGATTGCGGACGACAAGATTGTGTAGGTTTGGAATAGGTAAATAATATTATATTAGTAGTGAAATATTTAATATCCAATAGGCGACAGCCTAGGCGCGTTTTGCCAACCGTTAAATAGTATTTTATAATTACTACAATTTGATTTAACATCAATGGGTATATAAAATGTCTGTGATATGAACGGCTATGTCGCGTTATAGTTAAGTAGGTTTTCTGCTTAAAATAGGATCCTATTTAGGATTAGTCAGGAGTCAGACCTGAGCTACTTTTCGCGTCCCCGGCAACAATCCAAGCCGAGGATCGGCCACTTCATGGATCACATGGATGGAGCTGAGTACCTTAATAATACCCCCCAAAGCTCCAATCAAAAAAAAAACTATTATGCTTAGCGTAATATTGTCATTCCTGCAAGTTTGGAAAGCACATATAATATATAAAACATAATTCAAGTCAGCGCGAACGAAAACGCGGTCACAGCTAGTAAAATCAAAGCTAATTGGAAAATACACTAGGGATCTGTCGGTAAATACGACATGGTGATGCCATCAGTCAATAAACTAAAAGACAGTTGTGACACCGAAGGGTGTGCACGAGTGGGGATCAAATTAAAGGGCGTGAACGCCATTTTGCCTGTGATGGAGTTTTCCATGGGTTATTGTTTAAAGTACCTGAATGACCGAGTTTGGCTCCGTTTTTTTTTTCTTCCAAATATGTTTATTAAAAATATATATTGACATACGAATCCCATATTTATTAAAGATCCACATTTTAAAATTTTAATTACGTATGAACTGATTATTCAAATAAAAAAAAACAAATGTAATTAATCATTTTAATAGAAATAATTTGCTTATAAAATTGCGTTTTTACGAGAAATACTACTAATAGGTGAATTCAAGGAGCAAAACTCTGTCTAATTACAAAATTTCGTCCTAATCTTTAAATCCTTTTCTAAGATACACAAAATTTATGTATAGTTTATTTTTACATATATTTTTTAATATATTTATTTATATACAACAATCACTACTTTAATAGTATTAGATAAATTGGATTAGATACATAGATATTATTATAGATTTTACGTTAGTCGTTAAGTCAGTGATAGTTATCTAAAATGTCTTGAATATACATGTAAATGCGAACTTATTCTAATAAGTACTCTGAATAACACCACCGTATAACTTGTATTGGTATATGATGAAACTAGTGTGTTAGTTTGGTAAAGTGAATTCTATAACAGGAAGAAAACCGAAAATCAATATAAAACTAACAAAAAAAGATTAACAAAAGTTAATTTGTATTGTACGAACGATTCATGAGACGAGCCCACCTGTACCTAATACTCAAAGTAGTTAAAGTTTTGAAGCGATGATAGCTGAGTGGTAATGTTTACAGATCCCGCGTCATGGGACGTGAGTTCGAAACCACCTACAATGAGCTTGAGCTTTTGGTGGAGGAAAACATCGTGAGGAAACCATAGCATGGTGGTAGGGATTTACCTAATGCCCGCATGGCTAGCTACCACCCTCAAGATGAAAATCTGCCGCCAAATATCAATGGGTGTGTTCCGGCAGTTGCACTTGAGAGCCAGTCCTTCCACAGGTTGGGGCGTATCGTCACTTAAGATCAGATGAGATTATGACCATAACGCTAAAACCTTAACTAGTAAATAATTTAAGCTTACTAACGTAAATACAGACAACACAGTTACAAATCCTGTAGTGAAGATATTGTGACAATAACTATTGTTTTCCCACAATAATGATAATCATCAACTGTGAATACTAAATCACAAAATTCTAAATTGAACTCGCCTTTTGAAGTACATAAATATGTTCCAATTTATTTGTTTTTATTCATATTTTCAAACCTAGATCAATTACATTCATATCCTTATGTATTATAACAGACGATTTGGTTTTGTGTGTTTGTTTGTCCGTATATCTGGTTCTGTCTTACCCATCTGTATTTCACTTAAGTAAAGTAGCTGGCTTAGCTTCTTATTGGTCGTTACATTAATAGTACAACACATTATTACATGTAACAGTCGATACTAAAAACCCTATATAATATTAAAATAAGTAAAATAAATTGAAACGCTTGTAGGTGGGTGATGTTGTAAAAAAATGTAATAATAATAACTTATACCTTAACAGATTGCCTGTAACTCTGAATCCGGTATGGATATAACCGGTCGTAATTCATACAGCCGGATTATTTTCTTATATGCTCGAGTATGATACATAAATGCGCTCAGATGCTTACCGTTGCGGTGCATCGGTACTCGGCTCAGGACTATTAGAGCCATTGTGTAAACAAAGGATTAAATTATCGCGTTAAGACAGAGATAATCCATACAGATGAGATGGTTGTTGACCTTCGATCTCCGGGAAACTAAAGCGGGCTGACTCATTCCAGGCTATTTTAGAGTTCTCAAGAATTATTGTGATAGGTTGTTAAGTAGTCGTAAAAATCGAGGAAAGATTTTCGCTTGTTTCAAATCATCGCCATAAATTTTAACACTACGTTATTTCAATTTTAAACCACTACAAATGTTTAATTTTCGTTTGTAAAATTGATAATCATATAACTCGGTACAATTATGCGGCCGGCGCGGCGCGCGGCTGGCGTCGTTGATCTAAGGCCGCGTTTACGTAAGCCTACCTGTTTGTACAAGGCTTAACAGTTTAAACAAATAGAATATGCGCCAATATCAACACTGGCGTTTTAGAAAAACAATAAACACACAACCATCGGTTCATTGACCGATACAGTAGATAGTCTGCCAAAACAAGCACCCCTTACCTTCCACAATGAACACTGAAATGTGAAGTGAATTTGCGGAATGAAGTGTAAATAAATAAATGTAACCAAACGGTAAGTGATCGGTGCGTTCCAGT
Organism: Actias luna; assembly: GCA_039707435.1. Classification (NCBI taxonomy): domain Eukaryota; kingdom Metazoa; phylum Arthropoda; class Insecta; order Lepidoptera; family Saturniidae; genus Actias; species Actias luna. Next base: position 15,207,389 of record JAZHAC010000001.1, on the reverse strand, counting down.
GCTGGTGTGTGGCGGAGCGGCGTGTTGTGGCTGGCACGGGCGTCTACAAGCGACGGAGACGACACCTGATGACTCTATAGGCTTGCCAAGTAATCATAACAAACAGTAAGCGTTCCTGTTTCAATACAACTATTTTAAACTAGCTGATACTTATAACTTCGATTACGTAACCTTTAACGTTTTGCTTGTTTTGTATGAATTAAAAGTTTACTTACCTAATATTTTCTAATATAACTTTACCTCTATAGAACAACGTACTGTCTAAGCTAAGATCATTTATAGATTTCAGTTCTTCCTATAAAAATATTACATTAAAGTCAATTATAAATTACCTAACACGAATAATTTGCAATTTTTATACACATTGTTTACCTCTTCGGTTATTAACAACTTTATCACAGAGCCGTGTTTCGGGTTCAGTTTTTTAACACTATAGACTATATTTATTAATATATATTTTCGATCTATAAATATAAAAATAGCATCGGCTAATAATTATAATAGCGTCAAGTCATTATAGATTCCAGTTTTGTATGAACCATCGCATCGACTCGATAAAACAAATATCTTTTAAGATTATAATCTCAATAGGTCGTCTTTTATAAGTTACGCGGTTTCTAAATGTTGTTTCAAGATTCGAAGTAATTTGATTTTTACACTTACAGAGAATTATAATAGGCCCATTTTTTAAATTTGATATGTATAAAAATATATTGTTTGGTTTATATATTTTATTTAATTACTGAAACGTTTAATAATGTTTTCGCTTAAATTGGTAAAAAGATTACGTGGAAATATTTCCATTCGAGATCAATGACTATTCGAGCAAGTAATGCTAGTGTGAGCCAGAAAATAAATTAACAAACTCTGGTCTTATAGTGTGGAATTAAACTTAAAAAATTGTTTTTCTAACGCTTAGTGACTATTAGTGAATCCAATAAACTTATAGGATGTTTTTTCTCACGGTTCACCAAAAACGAAAATATATTTCTTTCACAATATTTTCCAAACACATTACCAATTTAATAAATTCAAGTTACAATGAACAAGAGTTATTACTTAGGACCTAGAATATAGTTATGTTACCTAGAACTATTAAGTGAGATCTTTATATATTTTGGCTCTGGATAAAAAATTGTAGACATTGTATTATACTTTCCGAATTTACATAGGTGATTTTTAAGACACTGTTTTTTTGTTACAGATTTATCTATATGTTTTCTGCTCTGCCTTTCTAGACAACATTATAAATAGTTTATATTATTACTCGGACTTCAGATTAACTTCTCATCAAACTTTATTTTGATAGCATTGTTTTAATACAACTTACGCATATGAGTTATAACGCGATACTGTAAATGTTATATTGATATTGAAAAAAAAAACATATATTCTATTCTATTATGTAATTACAATTAATATAAAGTTGTTGATATCATAAGACCTAATGTACAATGTTTTTATTGTATCTATAGTACTTTTTTCCTATTCAATTAATTTTGACAGGTTGCCAAATAAATTTTGTAGTTAGCAATGTACCTAGCAATGCCGTACTTAGTTTTCATTAGGTACTTATAAGGCTCAATAATTTTTTTGTGCCATTCATAATTCATACATACCGCTAGATTTTACATAAAAATTGTGTGGTAAAATCAAAAGCGATTTATTTATATATGATTTATTATAAAAAATAGGATAACAACAACGTGGGTGGTTGACGCATTAGGCTGAACTTCGATCACCACGTATGACAGAGGGTCCTCTCCATTTGACTCGAGATGGAACCGACCATTTCAAGGTGATCCCTGACTTTGCATTTAATCACAGTGACGCGGACGTAGCGAACAAATAAGCTGGATCGACATGTTCAACCGCAGCTTCTTGAATGGACTCTTGATTTTTTAGTCGGTCTCCGGAATGCGAGGACTAAAGAGACTCGAGTGCCACCTAACGAATGAATGGAATATAATTTGATTCTGTGTTTATTTTTTTTACACATTTATCATTCTTAATTCACAAACCATAAAATTTGCTACATACGGCTAATTCCTAGGTATTTAATCTATGCGTGAGTAGACTTTATATAATAATGAAGTACAGCAATTTCAAATATTAGGTAATGCAAAATATAATGAAATTAATTCTTCATAATTCATTTAAAACATTTTTATAAATGTAGCTAATTAAGACCTTATCATCTTAGTACAAGATACAAATTTCTACTACTGGCCCAATAACTTATGTTATTATTTAACTTATGCAAATGTATATTATTTCGATTAGGTTACTTATTATTATGTATGGCAATAGGTAAGTGTCAATATATATGGATGTATTTGTTTTTATATATTATATTTATTTAATTTTTATAGTAATTGTACTATTTGTAATTGCACACGCTGAATATTAACATGATAATATCTCGGACGCCAAAACTACCAAAATGATACTTTAAACATATTATCCATCCAAATGTTGCCTGGTATAGAGATTGCTTTTAGCAGTAAGGCCGCCCATTGTACATACCCTTAGTAAGCTTTATGAATATTACTATGTATTAATAAAAAGAATTCCAATATGTATCCAAGCAAATATCCTTTGTAAACGCGCCGATAAATGGACTAATAAAAAATTAAAATAGACCTTATTACAACTATGTAATAAGTATGTTATTAAATGATATCGCCGCTGTACTGGTTCGGCTTTTGACATAAACCGTCTTCGCCGCGGTCGGTGTTTTTGAGAATGTAAACAAACAGAATTAAAGCAACCTTATTACTCAATTCATAAAATATATTTTTAAAGGCTTCCACGTGTTAGATGTTCCGTTTTGCGTGTTTTATCGTTTCATTTCTCCATTCGTTACAAAAATTGTGATTGAGTAACACGTCTCTACCACTGTCTTCGTAATTTAAAATGTCGGCAATTTTTTTTATGAAAAACGAGTTCCGCCGCGAAAAAAATCTGTGTTACCGCTTAAAGTGAAAATAGAAATACTTAATCGTTTACGCCATGGAGAGTCGTTTGCATCTATATCAAGCTCATTCAGTATCAACGCATCAACTATACGATCGATAAAAAAATCCGAAGATAAAATAAGGTCGTCTGTAGCTTCATCTTCACAGTCAGCGAAAATTGTTCGGGATCTAGCAATAGAAAAAATGGAAGTGGCGTTGTCATTATGGATCGAAGACCGCAACCAAAAAAGGGTGCTCTTGAGTGGTTCAATGGTCCGTGAGAAGGCAAAGCGTCTTTACGCACATTTTAAAGAACCTGATGGTAGTTGTGGTGGTAATGGAGGATTTCAAGCTTCGAAAGGTTGGTTCATAAATTTAAGATGAGACAATCATTGCATAGCATTAAAATCGTTGGAGAAGCTACATCTGCAGACTCTGCTGCAGCAAAAAGATATCCAGAAGAATTTGAAAACTTAGTAGCTGATGGACGATACAAACGTGAGCAAGTATTTAATGCAGACGAAACTGCAAAGTTTTGGAAGAGAATGCCAAACAAAACATCCATTTCTAAAAGCAAAAAGTCTGCCCCTGGGTTTGTGGTAGCAAAGGATAGAGTTACACTGCTGCTATGTTATAATGCATCTGGGGATTGTGTCATTAAACCACTGATGCTTTACAGATAGTTAAATCCTCGTGCTTTAAAAAATCAAAACAAGGACGACCTGCCAGTGTTTTGGCGTGCTAATAAGAAAGCGTGCGTTACAAGCGCCATTTTTTGTGACTGGTTCCGAAATTGTTTTGTTTCTGAAGTTAAGAAATTTAGACTTTAAAGCGGTTCTTGTTTTGGTCAATGCGCCAGGTCATCCTCGCGAACTTTAAACTATGCATCCAAATATAAAAGTGAGATTTTTACCTCCCAACACGACGGCTTTGCTTCAACCTATGGACCCATGAATAATCCAGGCCTTTAAGCTGTATTGTATTAGACGAACCTTCGAAATCATTTTGGATAATATGGAATGTGATCCTGATATGAATGTTATGGATTGCTGGAAGAAATTTGACATAGCAAAATGCATCGTAAACATAAAAGAATCATTGGAAGAACTGAAACCATACATATTAAAATCATGCTGGAAAAAACTGTGGCCTGATCTGTCTGCGGAAAATGACGAAGAATCTGTGCAAATTCAAATTATGAGTGCACAGATAGAATCAAGTGACATTCAGGAGTTGCTTGAATCGCAAGATGCAGATTTGACTGAAACCAACTTGGAGAAATGTTAAATTCACAGCCCATTGAAGAAGAGGCTTCAACAAGTACTGTAAATATGACATTGAATGTGAAACATCTTAGTGAAGGTTTATGAATGGCAAAAAGAGCTTTGTGATTTCTTTATGAAAATTGATCCGTCTATAGAAAGAAGTCTTATTTTTAAGAGGCAACTTGCTAATGCCACTGCTGAATATTGGTTTGAACTGAAAGAGCTTTTACAAACTGCCAAGCAAGAAAAAATTACAAAATTCTTTAAACCGTTGCCTAAGCCTGAGGATAATAATTAATAAGTATGGCCAAAAACTTCAATTAAATTGTTTTTTATTTTGTCACCTAGGAACGTATCCCCTATAATACCATATAAAATACCATTCTATATTCAAGGTTTCTGTATTCGCGACATATTTACGGAACATATACCCCGCGAATAAAGAGATTTTACTGTATGACAAATAGTTCCTAAGATTAGCACGTTCAATAAAAAAAACAACCTTTTCCTCTTTACAATATTAATACCGATAAGCTATTCTAGGTATATAAAATAAAAATATGCTTTGAATTCACGCCTTTAGAATTACAACGGCTAAGTGTAAAAGAATATGCATTGAATAAAGCAACAAAACAAAATAAAATAAATCTTCTAAATTATTATCTTCAAAGAAACATAACCAACCAAATAAGTATGTCCTTTCTGAAGACAGGTAGGAACGTAGGAAACGTGAATTTTACTATAAAGTAAAGTAAAAATTTATACTTTTCATTAATTAATGATAGTTTACAATTACCGCATTGTAATTCTATAGGTGTGGACTATCTTAGAATCTGTATTTCTCGTATTCGAAAGTTCCTTATAGCACAGTACGGATGGAACCTATACCCTTTCTTTGGTCTCCTATATTGCACTATAGTGTATTCTATTTATACACACTATTATATCTATACACTTTATATAGTGTAGTCATTATCTATAGCATGTAGGCTATTGGCTGTGCCTAGTTATAGGTGAGCGCTTATTGGTTTAAGACAACCAGTAAGTTCTCAACCCGCTGCGCAGATATATTTAATATTCGTCAGCTGTTTCATACCGTATTATATCTAAGATAATGATTTAGGTGAATTTAATAACGTACAATTAAATGTTTATTTTTACGACTACAAAAAATATATTAATTACAAAATTTCCTACCGTTCCTTCAATTCATTAATTATATCTACGTTACATTTCATTGCTCTCAAACGCTAGTTTTCCACTTATTTGTAATTATTAATCAATAATATAATACGTTTATCAATAATAATAAACTACATAAGAAAATTCGTTGTACTGGAAACTGTACGTTGTGGAAACTGAGTATTTCACGGTACTCACGCATTTTTCTATATTCTATAAAAATATACAGATCCTCAGTCTCTCCAATAGGCTTAGCGTGTTCACCATCTTCAACCACATCGTCTCTTAATACCAGGGAAATTTTGCTATTACGCATTAGCATTAACTACGAACTATTATGTTATTGGTACAATACTACTTACATTAAGCTAACATAGCATATAAATTAACTGTATAACGATAAAATTAATGAAGTACAAACCTCTGCAACTTGTATTAATTTGATTCTATATTCGGGATATTGAAATCCCAACCCATGCATGCTCTTTTGAAATGTCTATAATTATATTTATTAGTATTTTCAGTTTCACATTCTTTTTTTGATGAAATAAATGTTTCATTATAGAATATAGATGGTTCATTAAATTATTGGAATTGTTACATTAAGATACTCGTTTCGATTAAATTCGTAGCTTTGCCAAGTCTATATTTTTTTAACAATATCTGTTTTTATATTTTATAAAACATTGTAAATATCTTCATTTACATTTGAGAGATGATTACTAAAAAACCTTTCTAGATACTTAGACCCACTCGACTAAGGCACTTCTGAAATAGGTAGGTATATTCCATACACCCACAGCATATTAAGACAAAATGATCTCTATTTTTACATCATATTATTATTATACGACATTTACTTGACCTTTTTTAAATTAGTTAAGAAATGAAATACACCATAAATCATTATTCAGTTATGAATTAAATAAAAGTTTGTCTATAAGGTTATTACTTACCCCGAAGTCCAATTGGTACAGGTAGGTATTCAGTTTATTTATTCACTAGTTGGATATATGCTGCTTTAGTGTTTATTATTATTATTAACTACAATATGAAACAATTAGTGGTAGGGCTTTTTCTAATGTCCGCCTGGCTAGCTAACACCCTCAAATTGAAAGTCTACAGCAAAATACCTCTAGGTGTATTCCAGCAGTTGCTCTTGATAGCCAGTCTCACTCTCTTTCTCTCTCCCAATAATTTATGTTGATTTATTCCAGAGTTATTTATTATTCAAACAAAAGTATGTCTATAAAAGTCAGTTATGAACCCCTAGTAAAAATTAATAGATATAACTTTAGATGGTAATGATCCTTCGTCTAAACTGTTATTATTTGGTTATTAGCTTCTTATTACCTCTTTCGCCGATACACTACTACTTTGCACACATACGATTATATATCTGGAGATCTTGCACTACCTTCTTAAGATATATCTATTCCATATAAACACATTCAAGCAACGTCTTCAGTTTCAGAATAGTACTAAAACTAATTTAACTTTATTAACTGTAGATCTTGACATATTTTTCGTATATATCAAATTCAGAAACAAAACTGAGAAATCCAACTCTGTATATTTCTCATAATATGACGTAATTTTAGGAATTACATTTTATCGAAAAATCATTATTCAGTTAGGACATGAATAATCATCAAAGCAAGAGACAAACCAAATTTCTTTTACTTGTTTTATTAATTCTCTGTATAATCTAATACACCGCTTTAATATGAATATTAGAAGTTTATTTTTTTGTTATTTATATTTAGTAGGTATGTGTGATAAGACAGCTGCGTGAGATTCATTGTTCTGTAACTGTTGGTAATGTTGTCGCTGTGCACATCAACTTTTTTTTTCTACTTTACTAGCAACCCACCCCCGCTTCGTATGTGTAAAATAGCATATAAGCCTATTAATTATATATTATATGGATATGTAAACAATACCACAACAACAACAATAACAAATTTATATAACAGGGCCGAATTTTCCTACAGGTTAATGAAGCTTCCGCCTAGGACCTCAAGATCAAGAGGGGCCTACTTTCAAGTTGTTAGCAAAATTATTAAAATAACACTATACATTCAAGTTGTTAGCAAAATTATTGAAATAACACTATTCTAAAAAAATCCGTAAACACTAAAACACGGGACTAAAAATAAGAAAATATTGTACGCATATTTGTAATAAACAAAAATAAAAATGTATTTGTTAAGATGAACGCCCGAGATGAATGGGCCTCATAAGTGGAAGAGCTTAAGTTCTTTTTTGATCTAAATCCGGCCCTGCTAGAAAATCGTTTAATTTAAAGATATGTTTAAAATGTTTTCTAGCAATATTCTCTCCTTATTGTGTTTCAGTCATATATAGAAGATAGATGTATTGTGTTGCACTTTAATAGATTATTTCAAGAAAAATAATTCCCTAATATATTGTGTTCATATAACTAAATTGGTTTACTCGGTAAAAGCCAGAAGCTTCCAGTTGCTGTGATTTTTACGACCTATTCGACATTTATTGTCAAATTTACGCGAATTTATACTAAATTTTAATTAATGATAAACCTAAATCTTACTCATGAATCACTCCATCCATTTATGGAAATTATATAAAAACTAGTTCCGTAGTTTTTGAGTTTATCTCGTTCACACAGGCAGACGTAGCGAAGGACTTTGTTTTAACTCAAGACTCAAGGATTACTATCCTAGTCAATTGAGTGTTCTAAAATGTCCTACGACATTATAAAAATATACTGACTGTAAAAGCCTTAAAGCTTAGGTTTACAATAATGACTGTACTTACTGTGAAGTATCTGCAATGACATCTATGTACATATGTAGCTATTTTAGCCAAAGATCAAAATCCGTAGGTATTCATCTGTAGTTTTTGATAAAAATCATATACCTATATAGCTTTATCATCGACTGCGCTATACTTTGCGAGACAGGGGCATGCAAATCAGTTTCTTCAATGTGTAGTTTTTTATATAACTAAGAGTAGCAAATAGGTATGCCGTGCTTGATATTAAGTAGTTATAACAGTCTGATATATGTAGTTAATCGTAATAGTAAATTTAGTTCTTTAACTTTTGTGGAATGAGTAGGAACAGCTTACGTATTGTGTTGCAAACCGCACTAGAAATAGGTGTGGCGGTGTTGGTTCCGCAGTCGTACCTTCCACGGGCACTACCACTAAAACGCAGGGATCACATTAATGAAACAAAATTAATAGATTTTATCATATTAATGTAATTAGTGTTAGTTTCGTTACTACCTATAGATATGGATAATCAGTGGAATCTAATTTCATTTTATCATATGACGTGTAGTGCATCTCACGCATTAAATTTCTTGCTTATATTTTTTATTGAGATAAAACACCAAACAGTAGACTAGAATATATCAGCACATTAATTTCACCTAACTTCTCTCTTTACATCGGTGTACAGTTCAAAGGAAATATTTATAGCTAAGTATATACAACTATAATTATTTTCGTACACAAATCATATATCCCACTACATGCTTCATATACAAGTACTTATTATGAATTGAATTCTAAATTAACTTGGTACGAACAAACTATACATTATTAATAAAACACATCGCTAATTTTCTTCGGAATTTTCGTTATCGTTTTACTTGTAGAGTCCACTGGTGAACAAATATACATACTAAATAAAGTCTTATGGCACTATCAAACATCTCTCAAGATACCCGGAGATAAAATAGTGTTTTCATAAATAAAAGCTGTTCATAATAACTATTAAGTATCACTTGATAGTCACACATCAATGTTTAAGGGTTCTACCGCGGAACAGATCCTCGTTTCTCATGAGCTTAACCTCCCGCTAACTTGTTTCGTCTATCTTCACACCTGTAACAATGGAAACATACCATTATTCTCCCATTTAGAAACCAAAGGACAACTACTCATTAATCAAAATCAAAATTGTGTCACCAAGTTTTGACTTTTTACTTCTTCCGATACGTATGTCATCACTAGCTCGAGCAGTGATTTACCTAAATTATTTCCGGAAAAAATGGTAATTGACATATCTAATAGAAATTACAATTTCAATATTCGATTTTCTTTGTACCATGAAACCGCCATTGTATCTAAGAAAATATAGTTTTAGTACCAAAACTTTTATTTGAAACAGCTTCATATTAATCTAATTAAAGTATATATATAATAGTAATAATACTAATTAATCATTCTCTAGTCTTATGGAAATTATCTTTTCACCCTAAATACCTAAAGCAAAGACTATTACTATAATACTACTGTACTATAATAATGAACAAATAATAAAAAAATAATATCATATACTATCAATGTAAATAACAAAAGCTGCTTATAAATCATTATAGGTACTGAACTATGCGATAATCTTTGAAATAATAATATCAAACTGTTAATGTTTAACTAAGGAGTAAGAGGTCTTCGCCAGAGGGATATCAGGGATTGAATCACAAAACATACGAATACAATATAGACGACTTATAATATCGAGATATTTATGTATTTTTCCTTTATGCAGCGATACGAAGTGAATTAAAAGTTAATCCAACAATTACAGAAAAAGAGAAACAAACAACAATTTGCTATAAAAATTCCATAAAGTAAAATACTGTATCAGTTTCACATACCTAAGTTATTTTATATAACTATAAACTTTACTTATTATATGGAGATTTTAAAAAGTATTTATCGTAACTAATAGTCGTATGGAAATATTAGATATTTCAATATACCTAATTGAAAAGTTTATTCTTTACTTCATATAATAAATTTATCCACATAAGATTGGTGTAAGAGTACATATCTCATATTTTAGAATCAACTATTAAGACAATTATCTATACGTTCATAAAATAAGTACTGTATCACTAAATATTTGTTTCCTATATAGTTCAAAAAATTTTTGAATGATTTTTGTACATTCAATTGTAATCCAATACATAGTTATCATATAATAAGTCTATGGATATTGTTATTATTTATTGTTATTATTTATTGTTATTTGTATTTTCTTGTTGGTCACGAGCGTAACTATTGTATGCCTAAAACCGCGAAGCGGGTGAGGTAGAACTCTGCTCTCGACACGTCAAGATCAAGTAATTGTTTGCTCTTAAACTGCCTCTTCCACAACCAATTTGCATTTATACGATAATATTCAATATATTGAATATAATAATAATAAAATGATATATCAATTAATCCAAGAAAACACTTCAAATAATTTATCTCACAACTTGCAAAAACAATTTAATATTGCTACCATAAAAAAAAAGTTGTAAAAAGAAATTTTGTGGACGTCCGGCTTTATTAAACGAGGTGGTCACGTTAACTTACAAAAAAATTGACGTATCGAGACCGGGTTTCGTTTATTATCTTTAGAATAACATCAACCAGTTACCTATTCATATCAATAGCCTAATACGCGCAGTTTAATAATATAACGGTTTTTGCAAGCCGCGTTTTTGAATTTATTACATTTTACATTTACAAGTTCTAGGTTTTAACATTTTTTTCTTTTTAAGGATAAGGCAAAGATAAGGAATACCGAAACCATACAGCCGATAGACTCTCTATGTAAAACTATCTACAGAATTTTTGTGGCAAGTAATAAATCATGCTTGCTTAAACAACATAGAATAATCAATAATTAATAAAATAAATCAACGGTACGACTTGTTGTTTTTTTCATAAAAATTAAATGAATAGTATGGGGCGTACACTTTTGGATATTACAAATTTTTCTTCCTAGTTTGGCAAAATGACTGAAAAGTATCTAATAGCAAGTACAGCACAGTGCAAAAACAACAGAGGCAGTCTGTGACATAGTTTTCATCCTTCAGATGCTACAGACTAGCTCAAATACTTCGGCACGCTTCTTCTAAAGTGTTCATTACCGTATGAAGTAAGAAACACGTTTGCTTGTTGACCATTCCGCATTCACAGGGTAAGGTAACTTGTTTGTTCGTATTACAACTGGTGCCATCGTGAAGCGGTAGCTCCGTAGGCCGATTCGCTTGGTTCTGTGGTCAATCGAAAATGATGCAACAAGGTTAAACCACTCGTAAATTGTAGATAGGGCTTTTACTTTTTCTAATAGCAAACTCTAAGTTAAGACATCGAAGCCTGACAGCTATGTAATTTCAACGTGCTTGCCACCTTTTCGCTTATAATAAAATTAATAAAACTCAGTTTATCAGATAATATTGGAATTTTCACTGGAATTATTAATGTTTCAAGAATATTGTGTATATTTTATCTGCCTTGTAACATCAAATACATACCTGTGTAGTAAGTAAACACGCGTAATGAAAGCTTGAGCGATAGCTAAATTAAACATATACTGCTATTGATCGATGAAGTATATAGCAATATTCTATAAACCTTGTTTAGCGCGAATGCAGGACGTTATCCACCGTTAAGTACCTACATGTAGTTCGTTACGTTAATTATAGTTTACTTTCTAATACACTCACTAACCGAAGAATATTTACTAACGATTTCTTATTAAATTTATACTTAACTATATGGGGTATCAATCTTACATCATTTAAATCTAGCAGAAGTATTATTACTTTAAAATTTATCTTAGTTCATATAATATGTAATATCTTATTTCTGTTGTACCGTGGAAGTGTGGAACCGTCTTCTCATTAGCGTGTGCCCTCCTTCCTATGGCATTGGGTCCTTCAAAAGAGGCGTGAAAAGGTACCTAGGCAGGGCAGCATGACAGCGATCTTTGGCAGTGACTTTAGGTTCATTAGCAGTCCCAACTGATTAGGATTGTACTGTACTTAACTTTAGGTGCAGTGCAGTCACAGTGTTGCGCAACATAAAAAAAGTTTTTTTTGTTAATTAGTTATAGATAGATCTACTCGTAGGTACGCATATACAATTTATTCAGTTGGTATATTTTGATTATTATATGCGCTAAATATAAAAATAATTGAGTAATAACACGGGTCGGTTTAAAGAATTCAAAGAACCCGATTTAGGACGATCGTGTCATCCAGGGCCGCTTAGTTTGCTTAATTTTACAAAACCATAATGCGGCAAAACATATTTGTTTGTAGCCTAGACAGATTTTACAATAATTGACAAGCTTGTGATACAGTTTTAGTAGCCCATACTATTGAACCGTTGGCTTATGTGTTCAATTTTTGCACATGAATGGCTTTGATTACCGAATAAGCTTTTTCTGAAATTTCATTCTTCTCATCAATTAAATCATAAAAGCAGTTTCAGTAATTTTTTTTGTAATCTTGTTTGTTACGCTTATTTTATAATAAATATATTAAAAGATAGCACTCTGACTACTGCAGTCTGATTTTTGTAATTACGGCTCTATGAGTGGTAATATATGTACATGTGAACTTCTCAATGTTCCTATTTCATAAAAATTACAGTGTATCGGATAATAGCAAAGCACTCTCCTGTGGCCACGCCCACCAGAGCAATTACGCACCCTTAACGCCGTATAATAACATCATAAAAAGCGTCGCTCGGAAAACGACGGGTTTTATTATCGCAGCTATCTTGCCGCCGCCGTATTACGAAGCACATTGTAGGTGCACAAAATGTCAAATCGTTCACATAATACAGTACTTTGTTTAATACATGCATTATTTTATTGTTCATTATTGCTTCTCGTGTATTTTTCATATTTACTTTCGTCTACCTTTTTTTCGACAGGTGTTTTTTTTAAGTTAAAGTTTAGCGTTATGGCCATAATCTCACCTGATCTTAAGTGATAATACGGCCCAAGTTCGTAGACACGATAAACCTGTAGAGGGACTGGCTCTCAAGTACAACTGCCAGAACACACCTATTGGTATTTTTTGCCGGCAGATTTTTAACATGAGGCTGGTAACTAACACTGCGTACATTAGAATAAGCCCTACCACCAATACTATTGTCTCCTTACGATGTTTTACTTGACCGACAGCTCAAGCTCATACTAGGTGGATTCGAACTTACGTCCCTTGATGCGGAGTCTCTACACGCTGCCACTGATCTAACATCGCTTCGAATTTCATTGCTGTCGTTCATCACTAGTGGTTTTACGTGATTGTAATGTTAATCTTTAACTACTTATAAGCGTTGTGTTTGAATATGTTTATTAAATCAGGCTCAACAAAAAGGATATCGCTTCTTTAATAAATCCTATAAATATAATAAAATTATTTGGAATAATACAACAAACTTCAAAGTTAGATAACGTAATAAACACACCGCAAACTAATTACTAAGAAAATTAGAACGCGTCTACATTATATTGTTTGTAAATGTGGCTATGAAAACACTTTACAAGTTTGAATGCAAGAAATATGGAAGTGCCTTTCATCCAATACTATTTGACAAATAACGAGTAAGCCTCATATATCTGTTGCTTTTATGAAAGTCAGTACCTAGTACCAAATATTTATGGGTCTAAACCGTAACCGTTTTACGACATTACTGTTTTACGAGCCTAGTTTGGCTCCACCCAGTTTCAGTATTAATATATAGACGTTACTTAATCTATGGAGTACAATATTCCTCCTTTTATGTATATTTTATTGAGATAAAGTGCCTACCTAGGTTCAGTACAGGCTAGGGTACAAGTTACCTAAGCAACTTTAATTCAGGAAAATAAGTATTAATTATGGATCCATCTAATAGTGCTAATGTGTTTGATTTAGTTTTTTTTTTTGTAGTAATGACTTTGTTTGTGAGCACATATATTTAAAAATCCTTTTTTTGTTAAGTTAATTTGCAGCACTTGGTCACCATATGGTCAATCGTATTGTTTGACTGATAGAAGCCAGAAACAACAGGGGAATGTATACAGTTTTTATCACTTCCATGAATTTACATTTGTAAACAAATATTCCTTGTTTTATTTCACAACATTGTGATACTAAATGGTAAATCTTAATTATCTGATAGTACAACGTAGGTATATTATACCTTGCGGATTATACTTACAGGATTTTTATTAATGAATCTAAAAATCACTGGATCTTATTGTATATTAGTTAATTAACAAGTTTCCGTCTTAAAGTTTATTATTTTACGTAGTTTCTTTTCCACAAAGTAGGATATATATTTTAACGAATTTAAACTAAATACTTTATGAGACAAAGTAGTTTGTAATTTTATGGATTTCATTTTTTTCTATACCTTCCAAAGTACCTACCTATCAATGTATTCCTTCTAAACTAAAGCAATCCAATCTCTAATATAACCAAATACTTACATACATTGATTATAATGATTACTAGGAAAAATGAACCCAATCCATGGCATGACCAAAGATGAAAAAACGTACTTCGAGTCACATTTAAATTAGCCACAGTACCAGAAGTCGGTATGTAAATTGGCAAAACAACAGCCTCTTATTGTTACAGCTAGGAGTCTAACACATGTGGTATTTCGACATACCTACACATAGGTGGGAACGAAGCGGGAGGCGGCAGGGTCGGCCGCCGATCTGTAAACAGTGGTTATCGACGCGCCGCCACTTGCCTTCGCGGTATCTCCGGCTAGTGCGCTATATTTATCCGCTCTGGAACTGACGCGTGCGGCTAAATCCGTTCGGCGCCGTGTGATGCCGGCCTCCTGCAACCACAACCACGTCACGAAGCATCCCGTCGCGTCACGATGCCCGTTCCGACATATCGGAGGTGGAACGTGCACTTAACCCGCATAGCTAAATTCGCGAACGCTAAACAAATCACATCGCAACGCTTCAGCAGCTAATAGGTATAATTATTGCTTACCTGAGGGCATCGTCTCAGTAGGACTTGTGAGCGGGAGCCGGTCCAGCGGCCACGCAAGCCTGGTGGTGATAGTAGGATGGTGCCGGTGTACGGTAATGATGGTGCGGTGGAGGCGACGCACGATACGCATCCGGCGTCGGAGAACTCCCCCGAAAACCCGCCAACTGACAACTCGGCGGTTCGAATAGATCTCTAAATGCTGGCGGTAGCTGTTCGGTTGGCGGTTCTGGTGCCGCGTACCAGCCTGAAGTCGCCGCACGAAACTCCTCCGCTGCTAAAGAGTATGGTTGTGGCGAACAATACACTGCGGACGGTGGTAGCCGAGGCTCTGTGAAGTCGTCGAGTGAATCGACTTGCTTTTCGTATCTTGCACATTCAGCGCCAGGTTCACGTTTAGGTCGGCATTCAAAAATTCGTGGTTTCACGTCCGGTTTCACATCGCGCTGCTGACCTAGAGCGTCGGCAGCAGAGAGCGCCTCCTGTGCCGCTAACGCATCTTGTGCATGTTGTAATTGCTGTTGTCTTTTTATAGCCTCTTCTTTTTCTTTTAACGCGTCCTTTTTCTTAAATCGACGTCGTCGCCGCAAGTATGAACCATTATCAAACATATTATATGAATCCGGATCCAAAGTCCAATAACTTCCTTTGCCTGGCTTTTTATCATCTCTCGCCACTTTGACAAAACACTCGTTCAAACTCAAGTTATGTCTTATTGAATTTTGCCACCCCTGTTTATTTTCTCTATAGTATGGGAATCTCTCCATAATAAACTGATAGATACCATTAAGAGTGATACGCCGCTCGGGAGCATTTTGTATGGCCATTGCGATCAACGCTATATACGAATAGGGCGGCTTGACCATGTCTTTTGGAGCACCGACGTGTTGCTGATGCGGGTGCAGGTAAGGGGGTCCATAACCGTATCGGTACTGTTCGTAGGCATAAGGTGTGACACCAGTCGAGTAACCGCCGGCGGGTCCTCCGCGGTACGCGTACGGACTTTGCTCGCCAAACAAAGCGTGCATCGTGATGTGAATTGTTCACTGCGGCGACATGATCATACCGGAGCGCGGAACTTCGGCGCGTTGCTCCCTCGGCAACAAAACGAAGACTGACTGATTTTGTTTAGATTCACAACAAGCGCAGTTTACATAGCGGACGCCGAACGAGAGACGAATGAGCGGTGTCGTAGGCGCCGTTACTTGATTAATGCGGCGTACTCGAGCTCCGCCCTTCGGTGGGCCGTCTCGTTCTCTCTTGTATGTGTGATCGGCATCTATTTCTCTCTAGCGACCACGGTCTCGGACGGGCGGAGCCTCGTACGCCCAAGCACCGATGCGGATCAGCGCCCAAGCATTATTAGCGCTCAGCCCCTTTTACCCTATCTTTAGGGAATCCATGCCCTTTAAGCGATTATCGTCACAAAGCTCTATTATTTTCTTATAAACGTATACATAAATGTAGCTGTATTCTGATTGATATTATGTTTTAGCACAATGAGGGTTACATTTACGGAACACCGAATATTGATTTTTTCTATATTTTTTTAATAAATATTATAATTATTATTTCTTTAAAGGCATACGTATATTATAAATACTGTACTTGAGTGATAAACCATCAATACACTTACATACAAAATATTTGCAATTATAATCTTATCTCTTAATGATCATTTCAAATCATCAATTTTAATGTCATTGTAGTTTGTGAGAGCATTTAATTAGTTCATAAGTATATGTATGTATGTATTTAGTAACGTTTCAAACCAAACCAAACTTTAACATTTACGATTATTAATAATGCAAAAATATGTTTGACAGTTTCTTTAACTGATCTCATTTTAAGAAACGTATTAGATACCCTATTCAGATACATCCAATAAGTGATAGCCACTTGCAGTGTTTTGTATGTCATATCATCTTTATTAAGACTAAACACTTATTGACGTAAGTATTACAGTAACATTTTGTCATTACACATTAACTCTTTTTTTAAAGTACCTATATCGAAAACATTTTTTGGGTGACAATTTTTTTTTGTGAGAATTAATGTTCTTAATATTGACATTAAGAGGTCTGTCATCGCAATTTTTTTTTTCTGGACGGTATATTTCCGGTTTAAAAAATTGACTCAAGGAAATTGAATGCTCTACAAAAAAGGTCTGATTGAAGTTTTCGTCAAATGAACCGTTTTCTTAACATCATGCCTTAAAATTGATACACTTTTACAATTTGATCTTTCAACTTTGGAATTTTGTAATTCATGTAAAAGTCAGTACTCCGAAAAAACTAATAATATACTTATGGGAAATCTAATGCTCTACAAAAAAGCTCTCGATTCTTTTTTAGCCCAGTCTAATGTTATGTGTATATAGGATAAATAAAATAATATATGTAGGTATAACAAAAGTATAAGATATATCCCACACTATCTAATTACTTGGTACCAGTAATAAGCACCTACTAAATTAAATAACTAGTTAAATAGTTAAATTAAGTAGTTATTTAAACGTTTACTCTTGTAAAAATTATTCCTTAAAAATAATTCAATTAGAATATTTGTTATACGAAACGAAGATGTAACTATTTCATATGTCTAATTAATTCTGTTTAGCTTACATAATTTACGGCTTACCAGGGTTCTGATATAAAATCCTGGCTAAAATCTTATTCTATTATCTAATATCTAATTTTATATTTCCTGTATAGTCAGAAATTTGTATTTTAATGCAATCACAATATTGTCTAATTTATTGCATTTTTTGCGTTTTAAATACCTTATTATACATATTTAAAATCGATTCACGTTACGTGAAGACGTGAAACAACTGTGTTCAGCGGTAGCAGTCAAAGGTGTATTGACCTAACATGGGATCCTATTAGGATGTTAAACGTTAGAAGGTTGCAGAAAAATGTACTGCACTGGGTCGCGACGAATACAAACTGGCCGATAGACTCGTCACAGTAACTATGTTTTGGTCTATCATGTTTTGGAATCAGTTGGTGTATATCAATATAGTTTTGCCCACGACTTAATATGGAACTAAATTTTATTAAAAAAATTGCCTGTTTTGTAACTTTTTTCAATACGGCTTTGCTCCTATTGGTGGCTTGATGTCAAATAGCCTACTGCTTTATTCCATAACTGCGATATAAAATGCAAACAGATTTTTTGAAATACGACTAGTAGTACCTAAGAGTAGCGCGTTCAAACAAACATTTCCGCTTTATATTATTAAAATAGATAAGAGACATGATGAATAACGAATTAGATACCTACTAGTTATTATCAATGTCTCTTTTAATATTTCATTGTACTGTACTAACTATCAGGCACAAACGTATCATGTTACAGTAAAAAACGCTGACAAAAGTATTAGTATTCGCATAATATATACCTAATATAATGTAACGTTATATAAACTTTTTAAAATTGAATGCAAGTAAATTTACAGATGGTATACAAAAGTAAACGCCGCTAATCTGGTACTCATAGGTAGGAAAAATTTTCATTTTCATTTTCTAGGTGCAGATCTTTACTAGAAGAGGTGTGAAAGCTGTTCCTAGTATCTTATAGTACGGGTGAGTGAGAGTTAAAATGGTGTTTTTTTTTTGGGATATCTGAAGGTACTTATCACATATTAAGTCACCACACGTCCCTCTCGTGGCCTGTTTGTATATTGCGAGAGGACGTCCGTAAATTTATTTTTTTACAACTAAAACAAAACGTACGGAACTCAAAACGTGCAAATCGTAAAACTTGCTACTCTTATTATCTACCCAGTTTCCACATTGCAGGATATATATCCTGCCTATAGGATACCTTTTGTAATAATGTAGTGTTTACAACCCAATTCTTTACAGACTTCCTTATGGCAACATGTTGCAACATCGCAACGCAAATGCATTACCCCGGCTCGGGCCTAATCAGGTGCTAATCATCCATACACTGCCTACTAAAAGGCACCACGGCAATACTTCAAACCCCCGCTTTGCTAGAGACCAGGAACAGCGCCCACACTTCTTCTAATCATGACTATAGTATATCTACTACATACTTTATTGTACTTATGATTTCTGTAATCGTACTTAAATAGGGTTATTAAGTTACGATTTCATCCGTTATATTGTGTATTCGGATTAATGTTCAACTTCATAACCGATAGATCCTTTACGTCTGACAACTATACTTACGCTACTAAACTTTATTTTTTTGAAAAAAGACCTAAAAAAAAAGTAATGTTTGATTTGTGAAAATATATCGATTTATTTATTAATGGATAGAGAATTTTAAAGGTTCACTTCAGATATTAATTCACTTTCTAGTTTATTTATTATTAGTATCATAAATATGCTTAAGTATTACATACACATATAGTAACATAAATAAAAAATAATAATTAAATAAACACAGATTCTTTTAATTTTTTTTTATTTGTCTCACAAGAACATATATTTATGCTAACTATTAACTGCAATAACGTATACTTATAGCAAACTGAAATTGGACCACTATTTTCTTCGGTGAATTCATATGAACAATATATTTATCTTTTTTTTTGTACTACAAAAATTAAAATAAATAAATAGTTAAAGTCGTATTAGACGATATGTTTTAAGACATAATTATAAAAACTCTCTTAAACCTTACTAAATACATTTTCTATTACATAGGTATTCATAACATCTCCCGCCAGAACAGTGGCGTAACTATAGGGTGCCAAAGCTGGCAAAATGCCACGATCCCCTGGTTCGACCCGGCACAACTAAATACCATATACAAATTCAAATAAATTATTAAGATTTAAACGAATTAATGTTACAACGTACTCATTTGGCTATTCTGTCTATTGAAAATACAATGGCCTGATTTTTAAACTTTGATGATTTTATTGATATTTTTGGCATCAGAAAGCTCGGAGAAAAGAATTATTCATAAATATCTTCTTAACATGAATTTTATTATAAATATGTAATACTTATGCTTTTAAAAAGTAAGTCAATTACATATTTATTTGAAGCGCTCATAGCTCAGTTGGTAGTGTCGTGTGTATGACCGCCGCGTTAAGGGACCTTAGTTCGAATCCACCTAAAAAACCTCGAAAACTTGAGTTTTCGGTGAAGGAAAACATCGTGGTGAAACCATATCATGGTGATAGGGCATATATAATGACCGTCTGGCTAGCTACCCCCCCTAAAGTTGAAGATCTGCCGGCAAATATCTATAGGTGTGTTCCGGTAGTTGCACTTATGAGCCAGTTCCTTCATTAGGCTTAGCGTATCGTCCATCTTGGGCCATATCATCACTTAGCATTAGGTGAGAGTTTGGTTATAACGCTAAACCTTAACTATACGAAAAATTAAATAAAATGGACACGATATTAGTAATACTGTTGGGTAACTTTTTTTTTTTTTATACTTTAAGTTTAGCGTTATGGCCATAATCTCACCTGATCTTAAGTTACGATACGGCCCAAGTTGGATACCTTAGTGTTATATTAGTATTATATTAAAAGTTATATTAAAAGTAAGTGTTATATTAAAAGTTAATTACAACGTACCGATTTTTACTGGGGCCCCATCCAATTAATTTTCCACGGGCCTCTGTTGGTATAGTTACTCTGCTACGCCAGAGAGAGACTAGAAGAAATTTGAATGCTGTCCCTGGTCTCTGACAACACGGGAGATCGAAGGGTCGCGTGATGCTTTAATTGGTATTTGCTTGGCACCCGATGAGTCGCCAAATATTCCTCCCGCCTCGACGTGGGACCGGGCAATGCGTTTTACGCGTTGCGCGAGGGAATCAGTAGATTGATTTACAACACGATGAAATAGGTATCTCTCTATGATATACAAGGTATTATTACAAAAAACAGAAAAACTTGGCAGTAAAAAAAACTTACCATATTTATATTTGTATAATTTCTCAATATTTACAGCGGATAATATAAATTAACTCATACAAGTGAAACATAAAACCCTCAGTCGCTGATAATTCTACAAACAAAACTTACCGCCGCCAATGAACATCTTCGCCGGCTGACTTAAGTAATAGTTAATCGTTTAGATAAACATAGGAAGTCGTTACTATCGAGTGTTGACACAAGCAAATGTGTAGAATGAAATTTATGTTTGTCTAGGCAAAAAAAAGGATGACCCAGATCATATACAAAAGTAAAAGTATAAAAATGAGTTGAGAACTAAAAAAAATAGTAGATACATATTGTTCGCCAAAATTACGAAACATTTACAGATAATCTCCATTGCACCTGTCAAACCTCTATGGCTTGGTTCCACTTGGCGTTCATAACGCTCAAAATATGCTTTCAGCCGTTTCACAGGACGATCAGCTAATAACTATAAAAAATGCATACCTTACAACATTAAAGAGTACAGTAAAATGTAACCGAATTTAACGACCTTACCTTTATACTTTTTTTTACTACATAAATGACTTCAACTTACTGCCTCTTTAGTATGTATTTTTTTTTTCTTATTACATTGCATTGAAGACGTATGTTTAAAGTTATAACATAATTATCCTCATATATAATCTGAATGGTTACATTGTATTTATGTGTAAGAATTAACAATATGTATTTTTTATATTTATGTAATCACTATGTGGGTGTGCTAAATAAACAAAATAAAAGCTAATCACCTGATGTTAAGTGACGATGTGGCTCAAGATAGTGAACAATTGCAACTGCCGGAACACACTTATAGGTACTTGGTGGCAGATTTTCAACTTGAGGGTGGTAACTAATCAGCTACTGACCAGCTAGACTTCGTTCGAGTGGAACTAAAAATTATTCAATAATTTAGCCCGTTTTTGTAATTTGTTTTAATACAGTTTTGTGCAGTTTTCAAAACCCTCCTTCAATTTCCTATACGATCATTATTTCCGGAGTTATTGATTATCAAAGTGAAAAAGAACTTTTTTGCTTTGATTGACGATAACTCCGCGGCAAATCGTCGTACAGGCTTTTTGAATACGTGAAATTAAAGAGTATTAAATTTTCTAAAAGAGCTTTTGAATGAAACAATCAAAAACATTTTTTTGAAGTCCGTAGACCTTTTTTCAGACGAGAAAAAATTTGGAAAATTTTTTTTTTGTAGTTTTCTTAGGATTTCTCCAGACCTGGACATGACAATCTGACATCTGAAAACTAGACACATGGAGCTACAATTTGCTTTTTTTGTTTTTTCTGTACGATCATTTTCCTCGGAGTTACAGCTCGTTGAAAATCACTCAAAAATTTGGAGTTTTTTTGATATCCCTTAATTTTTGTGCCTAGTGTATATATATATTTACGTGGGGAAATGTATTTATGCATCCCCTCCCAGTCCGGAGGGACTGAGAGAGGTATGAGGGACCCAACCAGCGCTAATCGCCGGGAATACTCACTAAAACCCCACGACCGTCTGTCGCCTTCCTGGGGCGACGCGGGTCCGTGTATGCAATCACCGCGTCACCCCAGCGACCGGTCCGGCCTGGTAATAAGCCGGGCTCCATCCGGGCAGCCCGGCAAGCTGCCCTTACAGTCAGCCGCACTGGTGCAATGGCTCCCTCAGACAACATTTGTATACCTGGGGGACAGAGCTTAACTTGGGCTTTTTATATAGTTAAGGTTTAGCGTTATGGCCAAAATCTCACCTAATCTTATGTGACGATACGGCCCAAGGTTGTACAAGCTCTCAAGTGAACAAGCAAGAACACACCTATTGGTATTTAGCAGCAGATTTTCAACTTGAGGGTGGTTGATAGGCGGGCATTAGAAATAGGCCTACCACCATGCTATGGTTTCTTCACGATGTTTTCCTATACCGAAAGTTCATTGTAGGTGGATTCGAACTCACGTCCCTTAACGCGAAGTCGTACACACTACCACTGAGCTATATCGTTTCTGTTCTTATGTGTTTATTTCTAAAAAAAGTTAGGAAAATCCAAAAGTGCACGCATCATAATTTCTTTTTTTTTTTTTTGTTTATTTAATAACAATTAAACCACATGGAATCAGACCGTGAAAAGTAAATGGTTTCTATTCCTAATTATACCGAAGCGTAAGAAAAAAAAGTCTCAATTGGTATAGTATTTCGGTCGTTATCGTGATAACATACAGCATCCGCACATACAGACACACGGACGTTCAAGACAGAACTTTTTTTAACAGTTTTTTAACTAGTTTAAATAACAAAAATGGCATCAAAAATATCATGAGTGTTAAAAAGGGTGTTTTTTCTTGATATGTATGTGTATATATTATTTTAAAAGTGCAATAAATGATAAAAAGAGACATTTTAAGTTTAAAAAATCAGGCAATTTGCGTGAAGTGACAGTAGTACCCTAGTAGCTTCACTTATAGGGCGTGCAAAATATGTTTAAATGCGCATCACATATTGATTACACATCCACATTTTATGATGTTACATACGTCAAATTAAATATTTCTAATATAATTAATATATTTGGAAACGTTTTTACGAAAAATACAACTACATAGGTGAATTAATAATGCAAAAATCTTTCTAATTACAAAATTTCACCAAAATCGTTGTTAGAACAGATCCCGAGACACCCGATATCAATATATTTATATTTATAATACAAGAATTGCTTACTTAATACTATTAGATAGATATTGTTCATAGCATCTGATGAAATATTTCAATTGTAATTCTGAATGAATTACTTGTAAAAATGTAGAATTATATTTCTTCAATTAATTGGCCTTTTGATTATGGCCTTATGTATAAATAAAAACTAAAATGTTACCAAAAATAATGTGTATCTAACCTTTATATATTTTAAGAGACTTTTATTTAAATCAAATAGTAAGTACCTATACTTGGCTAATGTTTTTATTTGCAAAATTAGAATTACCTCCGAATAATCAGTCTCGCTCGGGAGTCTCTCACGATATATCGTTGCCAGCTTTTTTTTATGGACGTTCGCTGTTAGCTGGAGGGGCTTTTATAGCTGGCAGGGCCCTTTGGGACAAATGCTGAGGGCACTCAGCCCCTAGGCAGCGAGCGGGTGCTATAGTGGCCGAACCTAGGCTTGGACTGCTATCAGACTAAGAATAAAATAAAAACAAGATAGGGACTAGCCTACTAGAGTAGGCCTTTAAATAAAGAAGTGATGAAAGAGGTAAGGAATTCGGGCGGAGTAGATTTTACTGTTCTGGGTTTGTAGTGACCTAAGTGGTTGAATATACAGGGATTCGAAATGAACGTCTTTATTGTAGCCAGCGTTATGTAACGCCTTTTTATAGTATAGTGGTAGCGGGGAGCGGTACGTCACGTAAAGCACTTAGTTACTTAATCCCTTTGTCATGTCATTAAAATCTTTGAAGTCTTGTTTTATAAAGCCATATATGGATGTTGAAACAACTGCAATTAAATTAGAACTGCAACAGCTAGTAAGAATAAAATTAGTTGTTGAATATAAAAAAAAAATTTGCCTATAGATTACAAGTCACATATTTTATACAAACCTATACCCCGATCCGGCTTTGCCTGTGGTGCAGGATGTGCAGCGCACACGAGCGGGGGGTCTTAGAGCAACCAAGCGCTGCTCACGATACCGCTAAAGACCAACCGCGTGCCTAATAGAGGACGCCAGTGTATTGGTAGCACACAGGAAGCGCTACATGGGCTAGACTCATAAAACTAATTTGACATAGAATTAACGGTCGTAGATAGGTACCTAGTTTAATTTCAGTGCCTATGCTAAAGTAAACAACTTCACAACTGGCGTTATTTTATTCAGTCAGTCGTATTTCGACTATCACTTAAGTTGATAAAATATACCACAAATTTACAATTTAAACGAACTATTGTAACTTCCTAGTTATTATATAATCAATCATACTGATTATCACGAAACTTTTTTTTGAATAATTTTACGATCTCTAAATCAGAGTTGTTCATGTGGAGTCTATATTGCCTTCCACGAAACTCTGCGGTCGCATATGTATCATCATACACAGTGCTAAGATTGACTGGTACTTATTGTTATAACTCTTTACTAAAATTATAATATATTATTATTTCTTCCAATGAAATACTGTTTCTTCTTTTACAAGAGCTTATGTCTTCCTTCCGTTAACATGTGTTTCTAATGACATACCTATATAAAAAGATTCCTCAGATATACATTTTTTCTTTAATTTAAACATTTTGTTATTCTAGTAACTATAAAAAACTTAGCCGTCGCGGGTGCGCTAGCAGATGTGAAATATCGTTTTTTTTTTGTACAAATTAAGAACCTAAAAGAATAGCTATTAAAGGAAATAAATACGCACAATTAAACATTATAAAAGTACCCCGATGTTTTTTTAAGTTAGTGATGATTATCATTTAACATAATTTTATATTAAATTAATACCTACACACATTAAATAGAGTCAACTTGATTCTTCTCATTAGTCAATTCTTTATATATAGTATCACAAAGCGTGGCGACGCGGTCTGACCCGCCGCATTAAATGTTTCACATCAATAATATTCTGATTTAAAACGGTGTCAAAGGTTTTAAGCGTCAGATAATACCTAAAGACTAAAAACATTGGCGGAGCAATAGACAGATTGTAAATCAACCCCAAACACAAAAAGCTGTCGCCGCTCAAAACATAGCTTGACAGATATGATTTTTTTCGCTAAAAACTTCTCTGCATATTTGTGTCTGTAGAAAGGCGTTAAATTACGTAGCACGGCAGAGCATATTTTGAAGAAAGTTGCAAAACATTAGAGTGGGATAGAAAAGTAAGCTATGAAAGATTTATACCAAGTTACATAATTTTTCACAGTACAAATATGTAGATTATAGTTCGAATATTTTAAAACGTTTTATAGATCGCTACATACCGCGAAGCGGCTGAGGCTATCGACACGTCAAGATCAAGCAATAATTGCTTTTAAACTGCCTCAACCACAACCAATTTGTATTTATACGATAATATGAGTACTTGTATTTCAAGAAAACACATAATTTATCTCATGTTCGGTAAAAAAAAACAATTTGATTTTAATGTCTTTAAAATACACTGTCCAAAAAAAAATTATACGTGGACGTCCGGATTTTTTTATACAAGGTAGTCACAACAAACCCCGAAAAAATTTACGTATCGAAACCGCGTTTCATTTATAATCTTTAGAATAACAGTTACCTATTTCATATCAATAGCCGTACCAGCAGTTTAATAATAAAATTACAAGTTTTTGGTCAGTTTTTTTCTTTATAACAAAAGATACCAAAACTATACAGCCGAGCGAACGTTATTTCATAATAAAGAGGTTAGCGCTTCTACGTGATATTTTCTAGGTAAAACTATCTACGGAGTTTTTATGGTAAGCAATAAATCATGCTTGCTTAAAAATATAGAATAATTAATAAAATATTTAATAAAATAATAAATAATTAATAAAATATGTCAATAGTATGCAGACTTTTATCCTTAAAAAATAAATGAGTGGTATGAGGCGTACACTTTTGGAATTTCCAAACGTTTAATTACATTTTTTATAACAAGAAACAGAATAAATTCAGTTCAAACTATTATTAAAAGTTCCCAAACTAATAAAATACTCTTGACGTTTATATCACTACAATTTATTAGGTTATATTTACTAAATTATGGTGTAATACGTAAATAGTTTTAATAATAATTTACGTTACCTAAATATTAAATATTTCAACTTCTCAACCTACTCCGTTTGCGACTGTTAAAAATATATCAATCATTTTTCCTACGCTAGCGCCATTCTGGTCGATTGCTGAACTATTATTAAAAGTTTCTTAGTGGACACTTTAACAAATTATTCCCCTTATGAGACGGTTCTTTTTACCTGTACCCTGCATATTTTCTATATTTTCATTTACGTCTATCAGAAATATTAACCTATTAGCAGATCAGGGTAATTGTATTAAAAAAACTTTAAACAACTCTTCTCTTATTAACAATATTTATAGCAATTTTTAAAGAATTGTATATTATCCATATGTGTGCCATAGAGCTTTTTCTATGCACAACTGGCTAGCTACCACCCTCAAGTTGAAAACTGCAGCCAAATACCCATAGGTGTGTTCCACCAGTTGCACTTGTGAGCCAGTTCCTTCCTTAGGCTTAGCATGGCCACCATAGCGGGCCACATCGTCACGTAGCATCAGGTGAGATGTGGTCATAACTTTGAATCTTAACAATAAAAAAATACATATTAAGGAAAGCAAGTAAAATCAGATACAACACAAATAATACCACCATGCTATAGTTCCTGTCCCATCTGAACACAAACCACCGACTCATTACTTCAAACTACATGCAAAATGGTTTAAAAAGCAAAAAATAATTAATAGAGAGTAATTTGATAATATGTTATTTTTATTATTTTGAATTACATATACAGTAACTTTAGTTCCACAAGCTATTTATGGATTTATTGGTAAGCCTTCATTTACAAAGCTTTGGGCTCACCTTTACAAGTCATTTTATAATACCTTCTTCTTAAAATAGTATCTACTATCTCCTTAAGAAATTAGATTTATACATAAAACAATAAATAGTATCTACACTTTTACCAGTCTATACAGTATAATATAGCACAACACAGAAAATTTGGCATATTACTTTAATGTTATTAGGTTCAAACTAATATAAGTTTTATTTCATTGTTCTCTTCAAATATTGCATATTCAAGTATCTTTTCATATTTTTAGCAGCACTCCATTAAATAGACACAATTTTGTAAGTTTGTCTATAATAAATATATTAAAATGAGTTTCACAACTACATATACACTTTTATAGTACTTTAATATAATCATAAAAGTTAAAACAGTAAAACAAAAATATATATTTTTAAATACAGTACCTATACATTGAACGACAAAATGATCGCATATAAGTATCATGGTAATATTTTCTTGTTTTTAATAGAAAAATAAGTAATACCAAATTCCATAATCGGCGACAATTTGTTTTAAAATAGTCATATTATTTTCGTTATGCTATACGAAATAAACAAATTAATCTACAGTTGAACAAGCAACAATATATCCTCTTATATAAAATAAAGATTTTGATAATAAATATCGCGTCATACTTTTGTGGAAAAAATTGGATAACTTCAAAGTATTAAAAAAAATCTACAGATTTATAAATTATACATATACAACCCGATACTTATTTAAGATTTTATATTTATAAACAATATCTCTTCAAAGTATAGTTTTTTAGTTACAAAAAGTAATGCAATCCAGTTAACAGTCTTTTTGTTTTGTTATATAATAATATGTAAAAAACCGATTCAGTCATGGTGCTTTTATTTATATTTCAATTGATAAATACGTTATTTTGTTCTATTTACAAATTTGTGTAAAATGCAAATGATATTTTTCTGTGAAATAAATTTCTTCTAAATAATTTAAAAATCTATTTATTGACTACACTGAAATAAATAAGCTAATATTATTAATTAATAGATTAGAAATAACGAATACATTAAAAAAATTGGAACACATTCAATTTAATTACAACTACCAAAGTTAAAAACAACAACAACAATTCATTCCTATATGAATTTAATAAATATAACTTACATTGCAAGGAAATCAAAAGACATATCCATTCTATTACTATTTCTATATTTATTTCACATGACTACCTAGCCATTATTTAACAAATTAATCAACAATTTTACCTGATTATTACATAAAAAAACCTTGAGGTATTCATGTATCCCTAATTTTTATTTAAACTACGTAAAACCTGACGTTTGTTTGTCAAAATATACAAATTATTTTCTATAGTACTAATTAGACATAAATGAAGAATGGGATATTTGGCAAAATATTATCTAAACCATTTTACTCTTTGGAATTATTACAACTTATGGAATATAAATATAGCATATTCAACTTTGAGTCTTAAGTTTTTTTAATTCCTGTAACACTAGATCATAATCCTCTCTTACCCTTTTACATTCAAGTTGCAAATCTTCAAACTGGCTCTGCAATCAAGAACAAAAGAAATATTAGAGAACAAACTTCGGTCTTATTTTATATATGTACATAGCCCATATCTGTGAATGATGGAAAAATAATACTTGAGTTAAAACAACCTATCAGGCCAATAGTTTTATATTCTGACTTTGTTGTCATTTCGAAATAATTCCTAAAATATATTAATATATCTAGGTAAAAATATATTTCATTATGCATTATACTCTTCATTGCTACACTTTTATTTTATCGATTTCAAGAAGTGATAATTACTGTTCATAGAAGCCGATGTATTATGGCAAATAAAAGAAAAAATATTTTTGTTTATATACTTTATATAGAAAGTTACACAGGTAATGGCTTTTCTACTATTAATAATTTACAGTAGCATCTCCACTAGGGTTTAAGCCATATGTCACAAAGGACTTTACAAATGTATAATTTAAAAGCATTAAGTAACACCAAGACTCAGAATAACCATTTATGGATCATACATATATTTGTCCTCTGTGGGATTCACACCCAAAGTATTATGGTGGAGACAGAGACTAGGCAGGCAACCGCTTAAAGAGTAGGCTAACCATGCAGTTCTCTTATCTGAGATTAAAAGAAGGATGGAAGCAGTCTCTGGTATTTAGCAATACTGGGGAATTAGTATCACCATGGTTTATTCTTTAGGAGGTATTTGACAGCAGTGCTTGTCATCATGAGCCGATGAGTTTCTTCACAAACCAATTACACCTTAGCTTTGATTCAGTAGTGTGTTTAGCTAGGTAAAGTCCGTAAATGGATTTATTCTATATATATATATATATATAGCAGGATGCCTCACCCGCCTGCCTGACGGTAGTGTAAGAACACATCGGGCCCGACAGTGTGCATCCGTGCCTCTCTCCGTGATCTTAGAGATATGAAACTTCGACTGTGTACCTTTTTGCAACATTGAAGAAAAAATATACGAGTGTCAGAGTTTTTAAACTATCAACACCTACATGTGTAAAATAGGGGATAAAATATGCATATTGATTTGAAATTTATTCCTTTCATGAGAGGAATAATGCGAACGAAGTCGCGAGGTACCAGCTAGTTTATTATAATTATACTCGGACTTAAAACAGAAATCTCTTACATACTTGACATATAGATGACTGCTGTTTCATTGCTACACAGCTCTCCATTATATCTTTGAATCTCTCTTTATCACTTATATGAGCTTTTTGTGTTTCTGTCAGCAACTTGTCTATCCGATTTTTGTATTCAGTAACAACTGAAAAGATACAAAACATATAAATATATTTATTCATAAAAACAAGAACAGTGAAACCTACAGATCCACTTTCAGCAATGAATAATATGTTGTTTGAGTTGTTTTCGAACATCGTTCATTCGGACCTTTAATTCTTAAACTTGGCTAATAATTTTAAACCTAAACGAAGGTTGGCTGTAAGCCACCCTGAATTAATAGTTAAGTTTCTACTTAACTAAGGCCGTAAAAACATTACTTCCAAACATGGTAGATAAAGTGTAGAAGTTTATTTTAAATACATTTTCGACTACTTTTAAATAATGGTGTAAATAATATATTAGCTCTTGTGATAATGAAGAGAGAATAATATATTAAAAATTAATTGCAGATTTATTTTTATAGGCAATGTATAAACCCCGAAAATATATTTTGATTATATACCTTTCTTTATCGTTTGTGTTGTATTCCTATTATTTTTATTGTTATTCTCTTCCTACCTAATATTGTTTAAAAAAAAACGGCAAATGCCCAGCTTTCCGCCCCCTAGAGCAGGTCCTGATTATTTACAATGATAAAATTTGATAAAAGATATAATATATATATTATACATTATCATAGGCTATGTTCTACTTGGTGTTCACAATGCTCAAAACATACCTTCAGCCGTTACACAACTACTAGAGTCATTGTGATCTAAGTGAAAACATCAGTATTTTTCACCAGCATCACGTTTACAATGACTTCATTCCACTTCAGTTAATTATTGTACCACTCACAAGCAAGTAGAATGGAAAAGGCAGCAGTCATGAGTATTCTAAACACTAAATGGAACAAAGTCATAAGCGATGTATATGCTTTTTAAATTCAAAGTGTTCAATTGATTTGAGTTTGAAGTCCTACAATGAACGTGAACTAGATAAACAAAAAGATTGTACTGAGACCATAACAAATTGTTAGGGTATATTTATTGACCACCTGGCTTATTTCTCCACCAGTCTTAACACGTTACCAACATGAATCAAATCTTCACTTAAAATAAGATGAGCTTGTCACTAAACATATAAATGATCAATGTAAACTGCACAAACTTATGCAAGAGATCCCATAAAAATTTCATTTAAAATACAGTAGACCTGCACTTTTAAAACCTTGGAGTTTCCTGATTATCACAATGTTCGGATTACTAGATAGTAAGAAAAATCATTAAAAAACCACATTTTTTTATAGTTTACTGGTATGACCACAATCTTACCTAATGTTAAGTCACGATGTGGCCCAAGATAGGGAACAGGCTAAGTACAGTGAAGGGACTAGCTCTCAAATGCAACTGCCCAAATACACTTATAGTATTTGACGGCAGATTTTTAACATGAGGGTGATAGCTAGCCAGGAGATCATTAGAAAAACCCTATTACCATGCTATGGTTTCATCACAATATTTTCGTTCACCAAAAGCTCAAGCTCATAGCAGGGATTCGAACTCAAGTCCATTGACACTATGTCTGTACACACTACCAACTGAACTACACTACCACTACCAACTACAATATTTCATCAAGAGAATACATATATTTGATGTCATGAGAATACATATCTATACCTTTTTTTTAATCATGCTTTATCTTAAGAACACATATTAAGAAATAATATGAAGCAGTAACTTATATTAATACAAAGACTTGACTTTCAGGATGACATTTTTGTATAGCAGCTGCGGTAAAAGTATGCACTTTGGTGCTAGAAACATTAATTGTGAAGGTTACTGGATTACTGGACATGCAAGTCTATTGGATGTACCAGATTAGTGCGAGAGGATTTTATTCACGAATAATTGAAATACTATGTTTACATTTTTTATAATAGCATAATCTTCAGTACCATAAAAATCATAAACTTAACTAATATTATAAATACAAATGTAAATTTGTATGTGTCTTTATTTGTTAAGTGTTCACTCCTAAATTGTTTATCTGATCATCATATCATTTTGAATATATGTTATAAGGGTAACTAAAGAGGTGATAAGGTACCTTGCATTCAGAAAAATAGGCTGTTGCTGAGAGACATTAAAATAACTTTTAGATTGACAAATTTAATTTAACATGAGCAAACCCAAATAATGAAAAACTAGCAAATGATATTTTTTAGTAAATGAGCAAAAATAATTTCCATACTATGAGTTTACATCTATATGCGTCACATCCAAAATACTGTTACTGTGATATTATTATAATCAACATTTCTAACCTTATCAATAAAGGAAAACTCTGGATAGATTTCAGATTTGGAAAGGGTTTTAATTGGTATACATTATGTCCTTAACTACAATGTAAAGGTAACAAAGTAATTCTACATTGTTAAAAAAAATATATGTTTGTTCTTATCTCAAAACTTAAAAAATGTTTGTCATCAAAAAGTGTGAAATAAGACCCAAAATTCTGTATTATTATTTTGCAATCCTATGAACTTACATATCTACTTTGTCAAAACAAAAATACTTAAACAAAATTTTTTCAGTATATTATCTGACCATATATAGTTATATTAACATTATCCCATTTTACTTATATACATAATACTGTACAATACAATACAATATTTGTAGAAACATTATTGAAATATAAATTCACACTAAATTATTATCCTTACTAATATTATAAATGCAAAAGTGAGTTTTTGTTATGGTTTCACACCTAAACTGCAGAATCTATTACAATTATTTTTGGTATAGAGATAAATGGGACATGATAGGCTACTTTTTCTCATGAAAAACTTATAGGGTGTGGGGCAAAGAGATAAACTTTGTATGAAACTTTTTATTGTGCTATTGGATTCAAGGTTTAGAGAATAATTACTTATAATTTCAAATTTTGGGTAAGTTCAGATCTACTTGCAATAAATAATTTAATAGCATTTGATAGAAAAAAGTATTTCTGAATTGATCAACAACCAGAATTAGTTGACAAAATCAATATTAAGGCACACAGGGCCCTGAGTATAAGCTAGTTTCTCATACAAAGATAATATTTTTAGGAATGAGTAGCAGTTTTTAAAAAAATAATGAAATCAACAGAGTAATGTGATGGTATCTAGATATGTATGTATCCAATAAACTAGTGACATGTTTTCAATGAAGATCTGGGAATGTCTGATGCCTGTACAAAATTACAGCCACGAAAGTCATTATAAACCATAATGATTTACAGCATAAACATCAAAGATATAAAAAATGGTGTAAATAATAGATAAAATAAAAAGCTCACAAAACTATGATGATTTTGTTCTCTCGAGTGCCTTGCTTCGAACGTTTTTTGCTAGACATGTTATATGTACATGTTCATTTTATTTATACTATTTAGTGTGATTAACTACCCTCCTAATAATATTATTACGCACAAAATAAAAGGGAAGATGTAGTATTATACAAAGGAGCTATCAAAGGGAGTCACAACTGTGTTTAGAAGACAATCTACAAGCCAAGAGTGTGAATCAAGTATCCAACAATAGCTGTCCAATTTTGTTCCTATATTTAAATTTTGTTTCTATATTGTCATTCTGATTTCATTACTACTGAGGTTTAGAATTCCTATAAAACCAAATAGAAGTACAGTTGAAACTGGACATAAAGACATTAAAGGGAGTGGTTGCTATATCAGAGCCATAAAAACAATACATATTTTTTAAAGTATTATTAAGGTGATTGGTTGATGACCTTGTCATTTTAACTAATTTGATGTTGTAACCAATGTTTCTATATCTACTTTCGACTGTATTACCTTTCCATGGAGCTGATAATAGAAGATAGGGAACTACCTCTTCTTTTAATGTTCTGCTATTTAATATTCAAAAACAATACTAAATGCTGAAATTTAAATCATACAAATCACAAGCCAAATGAATTATCTTGTAATGAGAGTAGTGTTGAGAAACTTAAGAGTGGTTTGGGGATTGATTAGCCAGCCTATTTTGTTTAGACCTCTGTAACATTAGGTAATTTATAAACGAAAATGCATTTTGTAATTACTATTCTAATATATTCACTTATAAATTGATGGGACACTATACATGTTTTAATATTGGTGGGCAAGATAAAAGGCCTTTCTATTAGGTGATATTTTGTTGAAATATAAACTCAGAAAATGTTCTATTTTCCAAATTCTCATGTTACTAATAATTTCTTCTTATATTCACGGAAAATTAAATGAGTTTGCACTATATAAAATAGTGGCTATCGAGATGCTGCAAGTAGTTCTTTTTCCCCTACTAGTTCTTCCCATTGGTAAATTATTCTAATTTTTAACCAACTCAACACTTCACTTGAGGTAACTTATAGCAACTAAGGAAATGTACTAAAAAGAAATAGTAAAATTTGCTGCTAAACAACTTTTCTGAAGTAAAAATAATAAT
Source organism: Actias luna (assembly GCA_039707435.1). Classification (NCBI taxonomy): domain Eukaryota; kingdom Metazoa; phylum Arthropoda; class Insecta; order Lepidoptera; family Saturniidae; genus Actias; species Actias luna. Next base: position 15,172,550 of record JAZHAC010000001.1, on the reverse strand, counting down.
ACATATATCTATGCACTTTTAGGATAAGATACAAAATTATTAAACATAATACATTAACTAAATACAGAAAAATAGTTACCTATAAAATAAAAAATACAATAAACAATGTAGACACTTACCATTTAATTGATATTTTATTGATCTTAATTCCGAAATACAACGTTCTCCAGATGACTGTACATCATTGTAATTATGACGTAAATAATTAAGATAAATATAAACAGAAGTTACAAAAAACATCGAAACTATAAAAACTATAAAAAATTTCTTTTTGAACTTGAATAAAGAGAAGTACAGAAACATTGTTGAATTCTGAGGTCCAAATCAATTATAATAAGTTGCTAGGCAAATAAAAAAAACGTACAAAACAATGAAAAGCGTCCCAAAGTCACAATAATTACAAATCACTCTATAAGTGATAAAGATGGGTTACTGGTAAATGTTTTGTATCATGGCAACACTCAAAACTTTTTTTTTTCGACCTGACATACACTGTTAACCGAAAGAGCTTTAACAGCTTCACCGAACTTTTTGGGGCGAATGCTAAGGGTACTCAGCCCCGTGAAACTTTAGTTGACTATTACCAAACTATTAGATTGTAATTAATATCTGATTAGATGAGTACTTTATATACATATACATAATACGAGAGATACCTTTTTATTAAGTCACCATTTAAAAAAATCTAGTACCGAGAATACAACAATGTACAAGTTTAAGTTCATTTTATGTAGACCTTAGCTTTAGCTGGCATATGATTTACCTGAATAAATTTGTAAATGTCCTGACCTATACGGAAAACATAGCCCTATAAACATAAAAAGCACATAAAAAACAAACGTATAAATAGCCGTAGTTCCATGGTTGTCGTATAAATTTCAAAACGTACATAATTTACCAGAATTACTTCAAATAAATAAAAAAATAATAATAATAAAACAACTTTAATACTGAATAATAAAACGACTAAGATAAGTAACGGAGGAGGGTAGTTTATTAACAGTGATTGCAACATAAGCGCGACGCGAGTGCGGCTATGATTTCAGTCACAGCAAAGCACTCAAGACCAGATATTCATCGTAAGTAGCTGAAACATTACCGAAGAGACGTAGGATTTATATTTTCTATTATTGACTAGACTGTTTTGGTATTTATGCTATGAATGATTATCGGAATTGATTTATACTGGACAGAGAGAAAAACACGAGCGGTAAAGATGATTGTTGACGCGCGTCGACAAAGGGGCCTCTTAAATCTACATCCTTGTCGCAAGTCTGGCACACTGTACGGTGTTATTCTCTCTGCCACAGCTACTAGGTTTATGATTTGTAACAATATTACGAATACGATTACAGTTTTAAATAATAATGTATTTTGGTATTTATTTTAACGGAACTATTAGTATAATAAATAATAATCATTATTATAAGTGAATAAATCTAGAGTAAAATACTATGGCTTTTTTTTACACAATATTTGTTCATTCATTATTTGAGTAGATTTATTTTGATTTCAATGTTTAATTATTAAAAATACATATAAAGTACAAGATTCATATAATCAGCAGAATATGCTTTTGGGTAATTTTGAATATCAATTTTCCAAAATAAATTACCCTAAAGTACAATATATCTGTGATCATTTTAAACTTGTACCTGAAATCGAAATCTATTAATTAATTTACTTCAAATATCCATTTCTATATTCATGTACATTATATGTTTGGGGATCAATGTTATGGGATTACCAGGTTTAATTGGGTGAATAGTTTATCTAGTGTTATAATAATTGTTTAACTGTGCTACATGTAAACTTATATGAAATACAACAGCTTAATTCGGTAATGATCTTATTCTTTATTCTTCTTCGTTTTAATTTAATGGCCTTATTCTTTCTAATACCTCAACAAATTCAATATTAACAATCATCTTATATGTCATATCCATTGAAAGATTCGAATGTTTTAGTAAAGGTCAGAAACAGCCACTATACAAGAGCAGCGGTGGCGATCGAGGCGCCACATATGTACAACATTCAGTAAAGATATAATAAATTTCGATATTGTACTTCACAAAACTCAACTTGGTATCTACGTAGAACCTCGTTCTAATCTTTGACATGTCTATACAGACAGTATAATATATATAATTGATTAATACAAAATATATTGAAGATAATTATTATAGATTAATTACTCTTAAATAAATTAAAATATTACTTAAGACATATTTGTTAAAACCTCAAGCATTAGCGAGTCTAATATTAACGTCAATTCAAAAGGTCGTAAGCGCCAAAATTGACATTCCATTATAGACCTTATTATCATGATAAGTCAAAACAGGAAAAGTGGTAAAATTTACCATAGATTAAAATGGCACATTTTTTAGGGTAATTTTCTAGACCAGTTTTAGCGCACACATCAAATATATCGATAAAATTATTTTGGATATACTATGTTATTTTTTGATATTATATTTTTCTGACATTTAGATTAAGATTTAGTTTTGATATAAGTTATTGTTATTATTAACTATGTAATTGAATATGTTAAGTCAAACTGAATAAATTATTATTACTATTTTATTTTTACGTTTATTATTAGCGTAATATATTATATACATATAAAAATGAATCGCCGAAATGTATGTACGCGCATAACTTCCGAACGACTGTACCGAATTGAATAATTCTTTTTTATTGTGTTCGTTTATTGTCAGGTCAAGGTTTATATAGAAAAAATACCAAACAGATATTTTTTAAATCTTATAATTTTCGAAACGATGATAGCGCAGTGGTACTGTGTACGTCTTCGTGTCGAGGGACGTGAGTTCGAATCAAACCACTTATAATGAGCTGAAGCTTTCAGCGAAGGAAAACATCGTGAGGAAACCATAGCATGGTAGTAGGGCTTTTTCTGATGCCCGCTTGGCTAACTACCAACCTCAATTTGAAAATCTGCCACCAAATACCAATAGGTGTGTTCCGACAGTTGCACTTGAGAGCCAGATCCTCCAAAGGTTTAGCGTGTCTACCAACTTGGGCCGTATCGTTACATAAGGTCAGGTGAGATTATGGCCATTACGCTAAGCCTTAACTATATAAAAAAAGTAATGAGGAAATAATAGATCAGTTGGTAGTGAGTACGGACGCCGCGTTAACGGACGAGGTTTGAATCCACCTATATTTATATTCCATATAATTAAACGACATTTCATTCATTTGAGTAATAAACAAGTTTCATTCAATAACTAAAAGAAACGAAAAACAAAATCGATAAGAGATATAGCCAGTTCTATTGATCTGAACGAATTGAAGTTGGAAGATTGACTAAGATTGGTTTGTTAATCAAAATGTACATAAAATACAAATCGGTCAAATCGATTTTTAGTTTTAGCGAGAATAAAGAACATTGATTTTAAGTGACAATAATTGTTATTTTAAATACGTCTAAATATATTTAAAATTGAAACCTTTATTTTCGAGCAACTTAAAATTTTAATAATTGTAAAATTTGCGAGAGATATTGTTTCTTGATAAGCTAGAGATAAAAATAAAATACAAATTTGCAGTCAAAAATTAATTATACAAAAATAAAAAAATATAAAATCTATCTACAAATTTAAACCCATCGAAATCAACTTTATATACAATATTATAAAACTTAAAAATAAATACACAAAACTGTTAAATATACTTATTTTTCTGTCGGATAGTACAAACTGATAAATATTATAGTAACGCATTAGCTATAGCACAGTATTTTTGTAGTAGAGTTTACAAACTAGTGTTATTTAATAATAAATACATATTACAAGATATACACAACTTAATATTTTTAGAATTCATACTACAGGATTGCCTGTTGTGATAATACCTTTATAAAATGATTGTACAGAATGGAAAAAAGTTATATAATTATTGTTAGTATGGTACCATCTACAAACAACGGTGAACGTTGGTCACCATTGTAATCGGCAATTTTAATTCTCACACATATATACTATTTTTCTGTGTTGCCTTCTCGAAACAAGCACCATTTACATCGACGCCGGTCCGTTAAGCGAGGACTACCTTCCGCTATATGTACCGTAGCAGATCGTAAAATAAAATGCATTTTGATATCATTAAAAAAATAGTACAATTACACTCATACATTTCTTAACGTCATCAAATAAAAATAGAAATTATAAACAAATATGAATTATATTGACCATATCCCCGTCGTCCAAAACAGATAAACCATCCTCGCTTCCAGAATCAAAAATGTCTTAATTCGAAGATTCCTATAAAAATAATATAGTAATAAGATTATTTTATATAACACAATAAAATTACATTTAAAAATCGATAACTTTATCGACAGCACCTCAACAAAAAGCAATATACTCACGAGTCAAGTTACATGTATATCAAATAGGTTATGTGATTATAAACAAATATTTTGCTTCTATACAATTGTATTTCAAATGACATTCGTAGACCATAGTATTAGATTTTCAACATTTTGAACACAAATATATAATGATATATTCAAATTTCTATTACGAAAATAGATTCAAAGTATTACAAGGAAATCAAACTTTCGAATTGAAAAATATGAATAAGCATATGTATTACACTGAGAAGTTTATAATTATGATAGGAAATACTCACTATTTCTTTATATTTTATAAAACTCAACGGATATATATGAATTAAAATAAATATCACAACATGACAGATCCAAATCCCGCCAAAAAATCGTTAGCAGACACCTTTTTTTTGTATAGTTTTCTCCTTCAATTGATAAAGAAAAAAGCAAAGGCCATGCAGCCAAATCGAATGTTATTTTTTCATCAAATCTATATTAAAATTAAAAGGCTAAAGTCCTGTTTTAAGTCTATCAGAGACCATTAGATTGCCTAGTTAACTTCTGACTCTTTTGTAGAATTGATGATAAAATATCGATATTATTATTTTGAAATATCGATAATACTATCGATATATATGGCTAATATTTTTCGGCAATATATCAATTGTTTAATATCGAAATGTAGATATCGATTGTTGATATTTTTACTTTTATTGTAAATTAGCTGAAAAGTACGTTTTATTCATTTTAATTTATTTCACATGTAGTTAGACAGAATTAGTTTAGTGCCAAACTATGTCTTGGCTACTTGGCTTAGCTTTGTCTTGGCTTGCAAAAGGAATATTTTTCTCTTACTAAAAAATATTAGTACACATGACCATTTGATTTAAATTCAACAATAATTACTAAGAACTGTATCCTAACATTTTTATACATATATAATATAATTTGCTTCAGTAAAATTGTGTAACTCAGAAGTTATTGAAAAAGAAGGAAATAAATGCGTGAAATAGATTTACTAATCCACAAGCTTGCAAAACACGGTTTTAAATTAGTGACTTAAGATTTAGTTTAGATTTGAACTATGTGCAGATGTAAAATGAAAAGCTGCTTTCAAAACTCATCTTTAAATCATTGGAAAAATAGATAAAGTAAATGTATTTACAGTAACATCAAATATAAATAAAGCTGTAATGTGAATTATGTTTAAGTAAAATATTTATTGATTTAAAAGAGTGATTTAAATCATTCAAATCAATAGATTTAAATAATTAATTTCCGACAAAAGATTTACTTTGTGTATGTCTACTCTTCTAAGGGTTGACTTTCTGTGAAGTATGAAGTGGTAACAGGCAACACTATAGAAGTTTATCACTATTTCTCTAATATAAGTATACGAAACTCTATTTTGTCTACGGCCACAATCGCTCCTAAATGTACTTCACTTTAATTTTCTTTAAAATCCGTTGACACGTCTTCACAACCTGTCCGTTTTCATAATTACTTATTTTATAAAACTTAAATTACATTTAGTGTCTAATATAAAATATATTACATCAAAATGTTTAAAACTATGTAGAGTGTAAAGTCAAGTAGCAAGGTACTGTTATTTTACACAGTACCTGGATTATATTTGTTTTACTATATTTGCGCTTTTAAAAATAATTTCCTGTAAAGGTAAGATAAATTTATTAGTTAAAAAAAAAGTTTATGTTACGAAAGAAAATGATAAAAGATTCTTCGTTGGCTGGAAATTTCTGTACGTGAACGGCATGTGACCTGAGTAATTAAAAGAAATAATTATTAATTTTATGATTTCAACAGTATCATATACACACGATAAATAAAGATCAAAAAATTATTTAACATAAAAATACTATTTTTACGTCAAATTCTTGTAAACATCATCGCATTTCTGAAATTAGACTTTGACACCTGCTTGATGTGTGCGTGAGTGGTTGACGCGACGTATTTCGTATTTACTGCAAATTGACTATTTATATCAACATTTCCAAAAGTATGTCCTAATAATAATATTATACAAGTTTTTATAATTGTGATCTGTGTTTATATTATTATTAATCTTTGTGTACATGCCCTTGTAAAAAAAAAATCTGGAACGAAATTATTCCGAAAAATTAAAATAAAATAAAATTATATTCATTAGTGTTATACAACTAGAGAAGATTTGAATATTTAATCTTTAAAACAATCTATCAGAATCAGAGAGCAAATTATCTATTTTAATCCTTATGTAATAAAAGTATTCTTAATATAAAACTTAATCAGTTTCACAATCTTATAATTTTCTGTGTTTCATTTTCTATTTAGTAAAAATAAATGGTAACCATTTACAACAAGTAGGTATTAAATCTTTTATAAAATATTTACTCTTGTTTAAGATATTACATATTTTGATAAGAATGAAACAATATATTTGGGTAGAGCCAACAAATCTGTTTCAAGGTCTGATTGTCATGAATAAATATAAAATATTAAATTTTTGGTATCAGTGTTGTGAGTTTTAATAACTGTTACAAATTGAACTTGAAATTTTATAATAAAGCTGGAATTATGTTTTATACTAAGTAAATTATAAATTAGGTTTCAACCTGCTGCTTGGGATTCTTTGATTCTGCCTGAATTCAGATTTTTCTGGCCTTTTGAATAGTCAGTAATTCAACCACAGTGCTACCTTATTACAGGATAGCATAAAAACATTCTTCATTAATAAATACTGACAAAAACAAAAAAAAAAATTGAATGCAAATTTGAAATATCACAAAATTCATTACAATTAAGAAGAAAAACAATTTCAAAATGCATTCAATCGATTGCATCGAATCGAGTCGATTGCTCCTTTATGATTTGAAAGTACATTTTGTGGATGCTGGAAGCAGCTGTCTCATTCTAAAACTCTCCAAATGTTTTTTGTCAATAACAAGTGTTCTTGAACTCTAACAAATTGCCTTGTATCATTGCCTCATCATAAAGCTAGAATCTGGAAAGCTGAAACTGGAACTTTGAGAATAAAGAGAAATTTTAAATACCTTTTTTCTGACAGTGTAGTCTTGTTTGAATGGTGGGGTGGGTGGAGGTGGGCTGACTGAACCGCTGTCCTTTGTTGTAAGATAGGATTTGCTTCTGGCAGAATTCTAGGGAAAACAATCTTGTCTAGGGGTAGACAAAGGTTTTTTTCAGTGTGGCAGTCATCCCTATCCCCAGTAATACTACAACATGACTGTAAATTAGAAATCAGATTTTGATTATTTTGAGGTTCTTGGAAACAAGTCATTAGATAGCACTGGCTTCTAATGTACCTATTGCTTTTATTATCTGTGCTCACCTAAATATCAACATTTCAAGACTTTCAGACTACTAATCATTTAGTAAAAAGTAAGTCACTATTGGTAGCACTGGTTATTAATTAAATGAAAGTAAATTAATCTTATGGAAAATTATTGTTGTATAATGCCACTCAAAGTTGGTGCACTACCTCTTGTTTGTTATTCTATAGTCAATCTTGATGTATGTAGCTAGGTTTAAAAAATGCAACATTGTGTTAGATTTGTCTGATTCATACATATTATGAAAGATTGTTTCAGGTGTAAACAAAAATGGCAGAAGCCCATTCAGCAGTTGCTTTCTCCTTTGCTATCACTCATGATGGCTGGGATGTAAATTTTGACCGGGAAGTTTTGTACCTGGTATGGGAATCTGGCTTACGATCTTGGAAAAAGAGGCTCGCGCGTTTTAGGGTAAGTTTATAAAAGTAAAAATTTTGTTGTTATTTTTTTATTTATATTTTTTCATTATTATTCTTTAAACTGTATACTATACTTATTGGCAAATAGAATACATTAAGAAATATACTTCTGAAAAAGTTATAAGCTATGTGAACTTTGATAAATAGTTTTGTCTACATAGATGAGCTAAAATTGTGTACTCTAGTAAAACAAAAGGCAAGTCTATGATTAAATTGCAAGTGTCATAGAGCCTGACAAAAAGGAAGAAGAGGTCTTGGATTATTCCTGTCCTAATGAACAAATGGCATCATAAATGGTGTGAAATTCATATTGATGACCTTGCTCGGACTTCAAAATCCAGTGCATTGTTAGTTATCCAGCGGCTCTTAGTATTTCGATATTTGCTATACATTTGATAGTGAATGTACTTTTTAGACTGTACTGTTATTACCCTGCCGTGGGGTTAATTCACTTTTACGACCTTAGTTAATGAAACTATTTTATAATCTTAAAGTTTGCCTGTAATTATAAATTTTAGTTAAGATTACAGTATATTGTTATCTATTTAAGTAATGTAATATTATATATTTAGCGGTTGCTTCATTTAACTTCAATGTTTTTATATATCGAGCCATTTCAGGAAAAACATTGTAAACGCTAAAACTCTTTTAAAATGTTTGGTTATTGTAACCTCCTAAAAATTATTTTTTTAAATTAGAAGCAGAATGTAAATAGCTACTATTTTGATAGATCAGTGGTAAATTATGTGCAAGTAATATTTTTTTAAGATTTCTTAAATACTTATAAATTGGCAATTAAAAGCTCTCTCATATAAAAAGTGCAAATTGTCCCTTATGATGTTTTTCCTGAAACAACTCGATATAATGATTTAAACGTTCTTTGATTTAAAAATAATGAGAACTTATAATACAGAATAATGTACACAATGGCGTTTATCCTGGCCATTTGCAATCTCTGTATGTGCTGTGGACATTAATTGTTGGGGCTCATTTTGGTGGTTTCAATATACCTTTTGGACTGGTGAAAAAAATGCAAACATTTATGCCTAGGTAAGTTTCAATTTTTATTGTATGAAGTGACTATAAATATTTGGTGAAAATAACAATGTTTATACTCAATCATATTAAACCTTTTTGCATTCAAATATGAATTTTTCATTATTCTTCTTGTTCTTTTTTTATTTTTGCAATTCTTTCCTCCTTAGAGATTATTACTGCAATTTTCAAGGTATAAGATTTGGATATTTTGGACAGATGAAACTATCTTCAACAAGATGGCGACTCTCTTATTGAAGCTCTCTTGGGAGTTTTTCTGGCAATTAATATATCATGTTCCGAATTATTATTTATAATTCACTTCACTTGTGCACTTCAGCTATACTACATCACGTAAAATGTCGCCTACATTACACAATACAGGGCTAAAGAACTAAGTATATGAATAAAAATAAAAATCGCAACACGACAGATGAAGATCCCGAAAAAAACCCCCGGTTTCATTGTTTTTAAGTTATATTTTTTTAGAAAATACACATACCTGTCATTATGTCTATAATCGAAATATTAGATACAAAATGTACGTCATCATTTTTTGATTCTTAAACTTCCTGCATATTATGTATAACTGGTGCAAAAGTAAGTTCGTTAATAACAATTACTTTTTAAAGTTATAAATAGGTACACCTAACATATTCCAGATTATCTTACCATCTAAAAATTTGCGCAAAAAATGTATGACTGTTCTTGTTTTTTATGGTAACATATAAAATACATTTGTTTTTATATTGTTGATTTATGTTTAATGCAATAATACAATACAACATAACATAATTGATTAGCCGATAATCAATTGAGTAAAACTATACAATATAAAAATTGTAACGTAAGACAATCAGTAGACGTGTGTGTTCTTCGTTTTGTATCTTTTGTAATTTTAACTGTGACAAACAACTTTAACCGTTCTGTTATAACTGAATCTTATACTACTTTTAACTTTCTAGGTTATTTATAATTTTTGGCCGGTTAGCCAATTTTAAGAGATAAGAATATACCGCTCCGTATGTACTCTTTAACATTGTTGCTAAACTTGTCTCTATATTAATATCGTATATAACAATAAGCTTGATTTTATATATTTGAATACATTAATTATAGGAAGTATGGGTCTGATAATTTTTTTTACCAGATAGTCTATAAAAAGGTGAGCTTCTATCACTTACAGTAAAGGCTTGTTTTTTAAAATTTTTGATATTTCTAGTACTGTTATCTCAATAAGCTTGATAATGATTTATATTAATCCTAATAAGAAATAGAACTGATACACATGAAATAAGATATTTGTGAGAATTACTCATCTTTATGTAGATTATTATGATTTTTTAATTAAAATGTCGATCGGACACACTATATCGATAGCTAACACCAGTGTCCTGAAATAGTTTTACTAACATTACAACTATTAAGGGCAGGCCTTACTGTCCCGTTGAAAGTATTAACCCTATAAAACTTTCACTACGATCCTTAGAATTTAGAGTAATGTATGCATTAAAAGTAGACAAATTTCATTCAATTACTATTTTATATACAATAACTAGCTGGTGCTCTGTAAGTTCGTTCACGTTATTCTCGGCGATCACGCGTGATAGTAATATTCCTTCTTAGTAGGTGTTCACGTCGTGAAAGGGATATATAGGGCAAGTTTCAAGTCTATAGGTCTAGTAGTTTGGGAGATATCTCAATAAAAGTATCAATGAAAAGTAACATCCTAAATTTAAGTATTTAGTACACATTTACGGGATAAACTTGAAAAATGCTGGAATACGTGATTATTTATTTTTAATAAGAAGACTTATGTTAAAGTTCAAGTCGATATGTAAACATTTTTTCACTTTCATATAAACTTTGCCAACTCCGTTTATCCTCTAAAGTCGAAAGCAGGATTCAGTAACCTACAGTCCGTGGGCCGTATGCGGCTCGCGGCCCTCTTCTTCGCGGCTTTTGCGTGGCTGTTTTGTAAATAAAAGTCTAATATAAGTACTGTCTTTCCCCAAAACGTGACGTTTCGAAGAGTGTCAGTATTGCGTGGGTTGTTGCGAGTGATTGCGACTTAGTTAGGAACACCCAACAACCCTCCCAATCCATAACATTTACTAAAATTAAGGACAAGTGCGGCCCGCCTTTACTTAATTTCGCCATTATGTGGCCCTTGCTTGCCAAAAGGTTGCCGACCACTGCTCTAAGAGCTAAGTTTTCGAAAAATTGCTTCTTAATGAACCTCTATATTACAATAGGTAACTAAAGTCCAAATCTCATCTTTTTAGCTTGAGTAGTTTCGGCTGTGTGTTGTTGATTACTTTTAATGAACATAATGAAAACGATATAGTTTGACATACCAAAATAAGAGGGCGTTTTGGCCTATTATGAAGTATTTTAATAGTGTTGTCAACGTTTCACATAATTTTTAATAATTTAATGTAGTTACTAGATATTAATCGATACCTACGTGATTAATATGAAAGGCCAAACTATATATGCTACGTTTTAAAGATATGTCGTTTTTCTGCTTGGCTCTAACCTTTTGCGTAATTGAAAAGTACTTGGACCTTGATCTTGCACGATGAATCCTGTTCGTTATTTGTTGCATCCGTCATGGGTCGAAGTAGTTATTTCTTTTATGTTTTTTAAATAATCTTCCAAAGTATGTCACAATAACTGTACATAATTCGTTAAGAGCTGCAATAATTATTAGTTATGCAAAACATTATCATTTTTATTTTATTCAGCGAGTCAACGATGTGGCAAGTCATAGCGTGCTTTTTAGTGGCGCTTAGTATGTGGCTTTCGGTTATATTCCTCATGCGATACCTGCTTAAGTTACTGCTCATGTACAAGGTAAATATATCAAAGTAATAAATAGCTATTTCTCATGTATATTTCACGTTGAGTATACAAAACAGTGATTTGATCGTATGTCATAAGCTTATTTTTAATTATCAGTATAAAATAGTATCGTAATTAACCGATTACCTTGGACCATGTATATAATAATTGTCAACATTTATAAAATATCGTTCATTTTTTTGCATTTATTGTTTAGCCTCTACAAGTATATACTTTTCAGGGCTGGATGTACGAATCTCGCGCACCCGGTTCAAAGGTATCGCTAAAGACAAAATTGTGGGTGAGCGTGGTCAAAGTATTGTCGGGATGGAACAAACCGAAATTATATAGCTTCCAAGGGTCACTGCCCAGGCTACCCTTGCCATCGGTAAAAGATACAATGAAAAGGGTAAGTCGAACAGTGACCATAGCAGCCACTGGGTTTGGTTTTCGACTCACATGTCACTAGTTTTAAAAGAAAATGTACTATATGACCGTATCATAAAATATTTTGGATTCATTTAATCAGGTTAAAAAAGGAATTAAATAAAATACGCCACCTTCGAAGTTTATGTGTAATCTTTGTGTTTCAGTACCTGATTAGTGTTCGTCCTTTATTAGATGATGAAAATTATAAGAGAGTGGAACTTCTAGCGAAGGAGTTTGAAGAAACGATAGCTGTGAAGCTACAGAGATACCTTATTCTGAAATCATGGTAACTACAGCTTAATTTGCATTACCTAAAGTACATTATATTTGTAAAACCGTTTCATTGTATGTAAATCGTAATGATTTAGTTATATTTATTCGCTTTCCTTCGAATGTGCTACATCGAATGTTTTTAATTATATAGTTCACGGCAAAGTAAACAAGCTTACTACATGAATCAAGTATAAATTGTATCACGTTCGATATTTACATATGCGCGGAATTAGAGCAAAACAATTTATCTCAAAAAGCTATCTGCTCTAATTCTCTAACATTGTGAACACGTTTCGCCAAAATTCAAAACGTTAACAGTCTGTACAGTTAACTTAGGTCTTAATGTCGGTTTATTTGCTCATGTTTTGCTATAAATGTTAGTACTTAGATAGTAGTTCCACTTTGTTACTTCTATATTAAAGTTCTGTATGTAGGCAAATTTATTTACTACATAACTTGTTTGTATACACTTAAAAATTCATGGCAGAAATTAGTACGTATGTTGATATGAGTGCAAAAGTTGATAGACGTGCCACAATACATCTCTTCGTTTATTGCTTTTCAATATCAGTTCGATATATTCGGTTCCCGAGATACTCGCAGTCCATGAACGGTGATCGTTGATGCGTAGCTGTGCTTACCACTAGGCATAGGGTAGTCACTTTCACAGTGATACAAAAAAAAATATTGAAATCAGTGAAATCGTTTCTACAATACATACAATACAAAAAAAAAACTAAAGAATTCCTACAAGCGCTTTATTAAATGGTAAGTAAGGTTTACTTGCCATGTATATTTATACGAATTGACATTTGCCTATGTAGGCAATTTCGCCAATATCAAGTGAACAGGACTTTTAACTTAGACTTAGGACTTAGAACAAAATTAATAACAAGTACAAAGTAACAACCAAACTCAAAACAACTACAGTAATCCCCCCTATAACACGATTCTCTTTTTTTTAAATTGTTAAAACTTAGCGTAATGGCCATAATCTCACCTGATCTTAAGTGACGATACGGCTCAAGTTGGTAGACACGCTAAACCTGTGGTACTGGCTCTCAAGTGCAACTGCCGGAACACACCTATTGGTATTTGGCGGCAGATTTTCAACTTGAGGGTGGTAGCTAGCCAGGCGGGCATCAGAAAAAGCCCTACCACCATGCTATGGTTTCCTCACGATATTTTCCTTCACCGAAAGCTCAAGCCCATTGTAGGTGGTTGGATTCTAACTCACGTCCCTTGACGCGAAGTCGTACACACTACCACTGCGCTATCATCACTTCACTCTTATAACGCATTGTCATATTACGCGATTTCAGCCCACCGGATAACACGGGCATTCCCCCATATAACGCGGGGATTTCCCACAGTATTTCTGTACTGTAAAATTTATAATGATTTGTACAGTTCATAATTAGTTTCGCACGTGTAAATTGGGTTCATATGCATAAGTTTTTTATTTAAAATGTTCTTAGTTTAGTTTGATTTTAATAAAACGTAAATATATCGTCCATAGTATATGTAGAGTAAACAAATAATTCATATGTCAAATGTACCACAAAATACAACAATAGAAACTTCACTAAATGCTCAGTTTAATATTGACTAATTAAACTACTAAACATAAATACAATTATTCGAACTTGAGCAAAATGCTTTTAACAATCGGTGGTTATTCTAAACAGTTCTAGCTTTTACCCTCTTATACCTCTTTTTACCCCATTTCCAATAAGTTTTTCGCGAGAAACATTATGCTATCACCGACTCCAAGGTCCTATTTATCTCTATACCAAAATACATTATAATCGATTCAGCAGTTTAGACGTGAAAACGTAACAAACAAACTCACTTTCGCATTTATAATACTATTAAGAATGTCCTCTGACAAGTAGTTATGATGGAATATACAATGTTCGCAACCGCTTGAAACTTTATGGTCAAATGTTGTACCAAACGTGAACTTGACGAACTGTCGCCAGTTTTTGAAAGAATTACAAAATTACCTAAACTATAGTGGCCCTAATGAATTAATTGTGTAGTTAGAATCTTTATTAAACCGGTGGATTATCATTATTATGTATATATGGAATAAAAAGACTGTATATATATATATATATATATATATATATATATATATATATATATATATATATATATATTATTTTTATTACCTAAATTATCATATATATAAATACATAAAGTATAAGTAATATATATCAACATTATCACTATTTTTCAAACGTCGCATATTTTATGCATAATATTTCATTACTTTTTTGTTTTATACATACCAACAGTCATAATTGTACAACAGCTGTATTATAAACTCTAGTTGAGCTCGTTTTCGGATCTCTGATCTTGCAATAAGTGGGTCATGACCCTGTTTGATATAAGCAGAAAACATATACGAGCAGTTAGAAGTGTAATTATATTTATTTTTTTACATTGACTATAATTGAAATATAGCAGTAACGAACACTAATAAACCACTCAGAAATAAAATTAATATCGCAAATCACTACTTGTGCCCCTAGTTACTTGACTTTTGCTAAATCAATTGTTGAAAGACAACTTGGTTAACGGCACTAATTAGAAGTACAGTACGATCTCATAATGATGATCACTAAAAGACCACTAAAAAGATCACTATCAGAAGTCGCCGTGATACCAACTTTATATCAACATAATAATTATGAACTGTTACAAACTAAAAGAGATTTATAGCGAAATTAAATATCATAGATACTCAAGAGAATTACTTTCTGTTACCTACGAAATTTAGAATGATTTAACGATGAAAGAATAATTATCATTGTACAAATAATTTTACATATTATACTAGCTGACCTGGCAGACCTTGTTCTGCCTTTTCGAGTTGGCAATCTGATCGGCTACAGCGTCATCTATCGCGTTAACATCACCTATCAAGATAAAAGTATCCTATCTCTCAAGTTGGATCAAACTGCCCACACTGTGCAAAATTTGATTAAAATCGGTTCAGTAGTTTAGGAGTTTACCGCGGACAAACAACGTGACACGAAATTTTTATATATAAAGATTATAAATTTTTTTTACCACCAATTTCACTTATATTTATATAGTTCCATGAGTATTATATATATTTCAGCGTAAATTAAAAATGTATATATAAGAGTTGTTGGAAAAGGCAAAAGTAATGCAACATTAGCGATCAACCTGAAAACCAACAAAGACACTCGCATTTATCATATTAGTAAGGATGTCTTCTAACAAGTAGTTATGATGGAATAGACATTTAGAATGATTTTAGTTCGCTTTACTTATATACTACTTTGTTTACTTAAATAATTATGATAATAAACTTACGTATGAAACATTTAGACGTGATTTATCAATATTAGGTGGTCCAGCAACTACGTTTCTGATTGGTGGGAAGAATACGTTTATCTCCATGGACGGTCACCCTTGATGGTGAACTCTAACTTTTATGGCACTGATACGATACTAATGCGCCCTACTCAGAACCAAGCTGCTCGTGCCGCTGTTATTGTGTACCTTTGCTTGAAATTCCGAAGACTCATCGACAGGCAAGAATTAGAGCCGGTGAGTATTAAATTTGTTCAGAATTTTATCTATTATCATTTTATTCTATTCTACTACCATTTTATCTATATAATGATATAATAATAATGATATATATATATTCTAATGTAGCCTACTAAATAATACACTCCTAATATATATATATAAATATATCTATAATAAGTTAATTATTATTTAATATATATTTCATCAAACTTTCATCTGTAGGCTCGCTAAATATTCGATGATAAAATTCAACAACATGTCACTTCACTATTAAAAAAAACAGCGTCCATGAACTGTTGTATTTTTTTATACATGTTTGCCTGTTAGTAAATATAGGGCATCATAGGCGTGCTTATGTCAAAAATAGAATAAATGGTCGGAAGGGGTATAATATAATATTCATTTATTTTGTGACTTTCCAACGCCATGACAAGCTACTCGTTTTATTTCTTATTCTTAGTTTTTTTTAGAGACCTGGGGTTCCTGTTTTTAATAAAATGTAACAAAAACACCAAGAAACTCATACACTGACCACAATGACAGCATTAAAGTTTGTAGAATTTTTTTGTTAGAAGTTATGAAACGAGAATGTCTTCATTCATGTAATGTAACAAAGTCGGTAAAACGTGACATATTACTTATGACCATGAGCTTGATTTTTTGTCATATATTTATGTTGTAAAATTAATATTCTCTTAAAACGTTAGAACAAAAACGATTCGCCGCCATCAAAAGGAGTGATATTTTTAATTATGTTCTTTAAACACGTTTTCATTGTGTGATAATGAATTGTAGTTTGTTAGCTTATTAGTTTTGTTTTGAAAAATAAATAAAGTAACTAGATTTTAGCTTACTTGTATTTCTTTAGTTAGTTGAGATAGTTATCTTGTTTCCACAGTGTTCTTTACACTTTCCTCGGTGTAATTATTACATGATTTATATTATACTATACTACATGTAATAAATTACAGTAATATTATAAACTGTGGTGCTAAATCTATAAATGTACATATATATAAGGAAAATGTTTCGAAGCGGTGATAGCTCAGTTGGTAGTGTGTACAGACGCCGCGTCACGGGACGTGAGTTCGAATCCATCTCTAATGAGCTTGAGCTTTCGGTGAAGGAAAACATCGTGATAAAACCATAGCATGGTAATAAAGGTTTTTCTAATGGCCGCCTGGCTGGTGGTAGCTATTAGAAAAGGTTGCTTATTAGGTGGTGGCTATTAGAAAAAAGGTTTAAAATTTGCAGCCAAATACCTATATGTATATTCTGGCAGTTGCATTTGAGTGCCAGTCCCTCCACTAGACTTAGCGTGTCCCTCGTCTTGGGGCACATCGTCACTTAATACGACGAGATTGTGGCTATAACGCTAAACCTTAGTTATAATAAATATACAGTCAACGGTATATACAAAATAGACGGTCAAAACTACTGTACTTATCGGGATGGCACTATGACCATTTGAATAGGAATCTTTAGTAGATGATTATAGGGTACTTAGTTTTTGGATTCCGTTATCCCTTTGTAATTTTTTAAGGTGAAACTTTATTTACATTGTCTCAAATTTTTTTGTCGATCTTATCGCATGTCGCATTACAGTCGACCGCGAGGTAGGGGTAAATTGGGCGGCGCTCGGCAAAACAGCCAAGACAAAAATGGGGGCGCCCATGGCTCGCATTAGCTGACCGTGTAGCATTGATTTCCCATTATAATTCCCATTGTCCAATTATAAAGTTAAGATTAAAAACGCGAATTTAATACCCTTAATAGAATAATTTTCCGGAAATATTTAGTTCAATGTCTACGATGCGAAAAAAAGTTTCGTTTGCATCGTGGTTGCATAAAACCACACAATATGTTTTTGTATGCTCATCGTAGCAGGCGGCTGACGGCTAGTTCAATGATTCACAGATTATGTTGCAAAATATGGTACCGCTATGTTCGTGGCAATACGAACGTATATTCAACACGGTACGTGCCCCGGGGATAGAATCGGACAAGATCGTTCACTACCACGACTCGACACATATCGCTGTTTATCACAAGGGTCGTTACTTCAAAGTGATGGTTTATTCTAGAGGACGCCTTCTACAACCAGCTGAAATACAAATGTAAGTATAAGATAACTTGACCTGAGTGTTTATTTATAGAATCAACAATTACTTACGCAGTATTACAACAGTAGTACGCAGTATTATTACAGTAATTATGCAGTATGGGCCTTTCATAAAGTACGTCACGCTAAATTTTACCTTTTTAGATCCCCTTCCCCCTTCGTCACGCTATGTCACATTGTCTGCAACCCCTATCAATATTACGTCATAAATGATACTCCCCCTCGTACGTGATATATAGTAATAAATGGTGGTAGTACAAAAAATTTCAACATTTTTAAGGTTGTAATATTAAACTTTAATAAATTAATAAATATTTGTAATAACATGTTAAATTTACAAAATTGTTTTATGAGCTGCGAACGTCATGTTTTCGTAGACTCTCCGGACCCCTATGTGACATTTTGTCGCATTAAGCGACACCGCCTCCCCCTCGATAAGTACAAGCGTATTTTATAAACGGTCTTTTTTGTTCTATTTGCAAAACAAAGATATTTTAATTCGTCAAATAAGTCAAGACAAGTAAAAAATATTTTCAATATATACCTTTGTATTTTAAATGATGTAAGAAATCATTTACTATAAAATATAACCGATGGCGTATTGAACAAGTACAAGTAACACGACAATAACTTCTGTAGATATTTTTGCTAGTGACTGAATTCCAAAATTTAATCAATAGTTATATTAACCGTTATAACTTTACATAATGTAGTGGTCGTCCAATTGACAAATTCTACCCGTATTTGATAAAATTTGAACATTATTTTAGTTGTCAAAGGGTATATCTATAACACAAAGTATGTTTTTGGTATTATTTGGTAAAATTTTAAAATTATTTACCGGCAATCTTTACATACATTGACCAAGAACATAGTATATGAGCATGAAATAAACGTTTTATTTAATTAAGGTATTTGTAAAACATTTTAATTTTGGCTTTTCGCCTTTTTTCCTCAATACGAAGTTTAACTATGTCTAATCTAAGACTTTTCCTTGCGCGCAGAATTTATAAAGAGATCCAAAGTTTTCGCTTCACCTATTAATAGATAGAATATTCACAATGACGTTGACGGGTTAAAAGTATAATGTAACTGGCCTGCAATACGAGATATATTTTTATTAGAGTTTTTCTATGTTTTTATTAGAGTTATGGCCACTATCTCACCTGCCATTAAGTGACGATGTGGCCCATCATGCGCACACGCTAAGTCTAGTGTAGGGACTGGCTCTCAAGTGTAACTGCCAGAACTCACCTATAGCCTCACCCGTTTTAGCTACAGATTTTCAACTTGAAAGTGGTAGTTAGCCGAATGGGCATTAAAAAAAGACCAACCACCACGCTATGGTTTCATTACAATGTTTTTCTTCACCTAAAGCTCAAGCTCATTGCAGATCGATTCGAGCTCACGCCCATTGACACGCAATCCGCTCGCTTCATCGTTCGTGTATTAGTGTATGTAAATATTTTAATCGTTTTAGACAAATGCAACAAATTCTTGATGACAAATCGGAACCGGTGATAGGGGAGGAAAGGTTGGCCGCGTTAACAGCTGGGGAGAGATCGCATTGGGCTCACATCAGGCAGACCATGTTCAACCGAGGTCATAATCGAACATCGCTGCATTGCATCGAACGAGCCGCTTTTGTCGTTTGCCTCGGTGAGAAAATCCTACAATATCACTAAAAAACTTTTTCAGATTAATGATTGAAATTTTATGTATCAAATAATCGTCGAAACGCTATCAAAAACCATAGTATCTATTATATTTTAACTCAACATCCATATATTTAGTTAAGCGTCGATAAAAAATTGTTTACAAATCGTTTGGTTCTAGATTATAAATATAAACAAAAATCATGACTACCGTCATGCCGTTTAAATAACCATTTCGGTTGTGATTTCATCAAGAGTTTATTGATCAATAACTAATGTATATATTTTTGTAGAGAGTTGATAACTATACCCCAAGATTTTCTTCAGTATCAAATAATTTCATTACGAATACAAGAACATTAAATATACGAAGATATTTTTGAGGTAACCATTAAAAAAATACTTTATATGCCCTTATTTAAGATAGTTAAACTTGTAACGTATTATGTGATGAAGAATAGGTAATACTCGTTTATAAATAGTGAATCGTAGATAGAAGTTTTATTAGGTAGTATTTTTTTTATTTATAAGCTTATTACCATTGATTAACTCATTGTATTTTCCAAAATTACCTTACCTATTGAAATAACACATTCTTCTTATAACGTAGAGATCAAATACATATTTTATAACTACGCGCAGTTGATGGGAAAACACGAACGAAATGGAATCTATTATATTTAAGTATTATTGATGGACAAAGCTAACAGATGCACCTTATAGATTGAATTCGCTGATGACATGTATGGCAAATTATCCCATGGTAGAGGTAGCTTTTTAAACAAATGTTTAGGAGACAAATCAAACCTAGACTAAGAGCGACCATTTGTGGTTCATGCAAATAATTGTTATGTATCGGATTCCAAACCACAACACCCATTGTTGTGGCAGAAGGCGGGTTACCACTTAAAGTACTACATCATCCGCACATTCATATAACATTAGTATTCGTGTTATCAGTGCAGTAGATAACCGTAAAAATGATAATTTAGTAGAAACAGGTTTAAAACAAATTCTAACGAATTTGTCTACTTTGAATTGTTGTAGAATCATAGGTATCTGAATTTAGTTTGGTAGTTAGTAATTTATTTAAAATTTTAGAGAGTGTTCTATAAATGTGCCATAATCGAATATCAATCGCAGATGACATCGCGTACGGTTACGACGAGCACGACCCAACCAAGTTGGACGAGTTTGGTCACATATTGTTACACGGCAAAGGAAACGACCGCTGGTTTGACAAGTCATTCAATCTTTGCTTTAGCACAAATGGTTATGTAAGTATTTATGTATCAATAATAACATTATATCTAGTCACATTAAGAATTTATATAAAACAACTGACTTATTCATTTAATAGCGATGATAGCTCAGTGGTAGTGTGTACGACTTCGCGTCAAGGGATGTGAGTTCGAATCCAAGCACCTACAATGAGCTTGAGCTTTCGGTGAAGGAAAACATCGTGAGGAAACCATAGCATGGTGGTAGGGCTTTTTTTAATGCCCGCCTGGCTAGCTACCACCCTCTAGTTGTAAACCTGCCGCCAAATATCAATAGGTGTGTTCCGGCAGCTGCACTTGAGAGCCAGTTCCTCCATAGGTTTAGCGTGTCTACCAACTTGGGCCGTATCGTCACTTAAGATCACGTGAGATTATGACCATAATGCTAAACCTTAAGTAGAAAAAAAAATTAACATTTGAATAAGGTGTAAATTCTATATAGAGACACTGAAGAACTACTAATTGTATGGTGTTTTTGACAGTTGTCGTTAAATAAATTTTTACGTTGTATTTATCTACATTAATATTATAAATCGGAAAAGTTAATTTGTTTGAAAGCGGTAATCTTAGCAACTAATACAGAAAAACTATTAAATTATTATATTATTATATAATTATTATATTATAAAATTAAATACTACATTCAAATTTGTATTTCAGGTTGGTTTTAACGCTGAGCACAGTTGGTGAGTTTTCATTTTATTTGTCTTGGCATGAAATAAATTTAAATGTTTCAAAAAATACAGTTGGTTCACGTACACAAAGAACTGTGACGTCTGATTAACTCCATAACTCAAAAACTACCGAACGAATTATCATACAGTTTCTACCAATATACGGAGTGATTTCCCAGTAAAGTTTAGGTCTATGATTCATAACGACTTTGTTTTAATTTGCTGAAATATACGATGAATGTTGATATCAAAAATGTTTTACTGACTGGAGCTTTACTGTCTCTACCGCGTGAACCAATAGAGTTAAATGATAACAATGTGTTTTAGAATTATTTCTTTTAATAAGAGCTACTCAAATCTAGCAACGCTGTAACTTTTAAGTTTAACACAATTATCCGTGCGAAGTCAGGACCGGTTGCTAGTCCGCGATAGAGTATAAAGTATATACCGAAAGTATTGACAAACTAATACAAGTGTACTTGTACTCGGTGTGACATCATCCAATTTTACAACATAACCCCTAAAAAGACGAAATTTACATTGTTGGTTAACATTGTTGTCCATATTTACTCATTTAATGGCAAACCGTAATAAATCAATAAACGCACCCTGCTAAAATGTTTAGTAACTACTTACTAATTCCTTAAATACGATTTTAGGGCAGACGCCCCGGTCATGGGTCACCTGTGGGAGTATATAATTTGGTCGGAATTAGAGATCGGGTAAGTTAAAAACATTTTATATTAAGATTTTCAATTAATGATAGTGTTAAAACTTAAAACAAAATTCTATTTTATTATATGGGTAAGAAATGTTTTGAAGGGAAACTACTTGTGGCCTGTATTTTGGTATGAGAATAAAACGTCACGTTTTTCTGTCATAGCTACGTATTTAATATGTACGATATATCTGTGTGCTACATGAGTATGCCTAAATTTGTAGACATGCCAATTTAGTATCATTGCTATTAGGAATTGTAGTATGCATAGATCTATACATTATTTTTTAAATTATTACAATTTCGATGTAGTGTTCAAAATTTTGGCATTAATCGATGAAATTAATTCATAGATTTTGACAAAATACGTGTTCAACTCAAAAGTACCAGCTAGTTTGATATGCGAATTAGAACTGACATAAACTTAGAGAGGTTTTACAGTTTATGCTTGTACAATCACTACATCTTATAAAACAAATGCCCCGCCGCGTCTGTCTGTTTGCGATCAACTCTAAAACTACTCAATGGATTTTCATGCGGTTTTTACTAATCGACAGAGTGATTCATGAGGAAATTTTAGGTGTATCATTTGGTAAGGTCTTGTGTAAATTGATTGAAATATGATCATAATTGTTGAATATGTCTGAAATAATCAAGCCGCGTGGGATTTTTGAAGCCGAACGTAGCGGAGGCGTAGTGATATGCAATATAGCTTTTTCGTTGTTATTTCATTGACAGATATAATTCAGACGGTAATACAAAAGGTACAGTCGACACGCCGCCGCCAGCTCCTATACGATTACAGTGGGATCTGAACAAGGAAGAAATTTTAAGCGCTATCGATATATCCTATAACGTCGCACAAAAACTGCTCAATGACGTCGACTTGAGAATTTTAATGTTCACTGAATATGGAAAAGGTGATTATTATTCGTATATAAATTAAATAATAATGTGTTCTTCATTGCACTTTAATTATGTACCATTGGCAAGGTGCATGCTATAAGGCGTTTTCTTCCAGGCAACCAGTGATATTGTAGTAAAAAATAAAATTATCATTGTAGGCAGTATACATAAAAACCTAGCGAGATATACAAGTTTAGATGCGTAGATAGCGTTTTATATAAAGTAGCTAAATGCTGACAAGAAAAAATTAAATATACATAATTAGATTCTGGTTTGGGACCACCATGTTACCAAGCGAAATACCACTGATTAACCGTATCATGACATCTTAAAAATGACCGTATCTATTAACCTGAAATTTGTCAAGATAATTCCTTTCACAACGTAGAACTAACATCTATGACGCCTACTAATAAATAACGGAATTCGTAATCAGGCGGTATAAAAGCATGAAAGAAGTCGGGGGACAAGTTTATCTCTTAATAATATTTCATTTCATATTAAGGCAGTTATTGTTTCCAAAACTAAATAGTTTCATATTTAATTTTGGATATAACAATTTAGTATTAACACGTTAAACGCCGAGTCAAATTTAGTGGTGTTTCCGTTTGTGCCGTGGGGTTCACCGCTCTCTTTGTATTTATGTATTGTTTGTTTGTATGTATTGTGGATCTCGAATAGGAAAATCTTGATATATGGATAGTATCCTGTCAGTGAAAGATTTGCAATTTGACTTTAAACTGTAGCTCATACCGTTTCTTGAAGTACCTAATTTTCAGACAGAAATCTGAAATCTAAGTCTCGGTAACTCAAATGTGTTGCTATGGGGCCTTTCATAAAATACGTTCACATTTAGGGAGGGGAGGGAGGTCTCACTTATTGCGTCAAAATGTGACTGGGTGTGGATCTAAGAAACCATGACATTCGCAGCACATAACACTATTTTGTAAATTTTACGTGTAATTACAGATATTTATTCAAGTTTTATGATTGCAAGCAATAAATATTTAATTATGTTACAATTTGTGTCGGTACTACTATTAATTTCCATTTATCATGTACTAGGGAGGGGCAGGTCTAACGTTTGTGACGTAATATTGATAAGGGGGTGGCACAGAATGTGAAATAGCGTGACGGAGGGGATCTAAAAAGGTAAAAATGTAGCGTGACATATTTATATATTTTTTTAAGGTTTCATGAAGAAATGTCGTGTTTCACCGGACGCGTTTATTCAGTTAGCACTACAGCTGTCTTACTACCGAGACTCGAATCGGTTTTGTTTGACGTACGAAGCGTCTATGACGAGATTGTTTCGCGAAGGTCGCACAGAAACAGTGAGGTCATGCACCATAGAAAGCAGCGCGTGGGTCAAAGCGATGGAAGACCCGAATGTTCCTGTAAGTATATCATTCATACTAATATTATAAATGTGAAAGTGAGTTTGTTTGTTTCTTACACTTTCACGCCTAAGCCGCTGAATCGATTACGATGAATTTTGGTATAGAGATAGTTTGGAACCTGGAAACGGTGATAGTGTACTTTTTCTCACAAAAACCGTATTGGATGTAGGGTAAAAATAGGAATAAACTTTGCATGAAACTTTTATTGTGTCATCCGATTTGACAAAAATCAATTTTAACGTGTGTGAAGCAGCGAGTAAAAGCTAGTGCATAAATATTTTAAAAAGAGAGGTGCCTTATGGACTCCCTGCTGGAACAGAGTTTCTTTCGCTATTTTTTTTATGTTTGTATTAAGTAGTGATTAAATACAATTTTCGAAATTAAAATATATTTGCATATTCTTAAAATTGACGGCAATTTCTGAATCGATGGAAAAAAGTTTTATTTTCCTAAGTGAGCGGAAAATATTTCAAAAATCACTGCAAAAGAATGTCGGGTTTTGGTGTCGTTTTTTATTGTGCCACTGTTTTTGATCTAGCCCCTAAAATTAATCAGAACGATAACGTGCGATAAGAAACAACTTTCTTATTTATACTATATGTTTATATTATAGATATTATAATATCTGTATATATACCTATGTATATGTTAATAAAATCGAGTAAGAAAAAAATGTAGATTTTTTTACTACTTCTATTATGTTATTAGTCTTTCTTACATTATATTAATTACAAAAGAACACATACTTTTAATTTAATCCGTTCATACAATATGACGGGCAGATCAAAAGAAACCTATATTCATCTTTATTTTCTTTGAAAATATGCGTCTGTTACTGAATCAGAATCAAAATATATGCAGTTCAGACATATTTTTATAATATAAATTACTAGCTAATATAATTACTTCGTTCGCATGGAACTATAATTCATTTAATCATTTTTGTTACTTTTTTAAGTACAGCTTTGCTCCTATTGGTCGTAGCGTGATATTAAATACTTTAAATAATCTAAAGCCGTCCGCTATTAATGCTCTATCAAATGCAAAAAAAATTCGAATTTGTAGTTTCTAAGACTAGGGCGTTCAAATAAACAAACAAACTTTTCCGTTTTATATAATATTAATATAGATTATGCGTCTTGATTGTCATACTTTACAAAGTATGCTTCAAAGATATTAAATAATAATAATGAGCAATTATTATCAATAGGCAAGCGCTGTGTAACTACCTTGAAAACCTTATCACTTTCCATCACAACTAATTGAGGTCAAGTGTACCTAATACTAATTATTACATACGATAAATACATTTGCAATGTATTCAAGCATAATATATGGCCACATGTTTAGTATTGCTACGACTTTATATTATATTGTACTATCAACCGTCCATGAGACTGTATGAATTAGTTACAATGTAACATTTATTTATAATATAACATATATCAATCGTAATATATAAGTTATTTTTAATCGTTTATAGATTTAGCATTATATCCATAATGATGGTGGACACACTAAGCCTGGTAGGGCAGGGAATGACTCTCAAGCACAACTGCCGAAACACACCTATACGTATTTGGCGGTAGGTTTACAAATTGAGGACAGTAGGTAGCCAGGCGGGTAATAGGAAAAACCCTACCATCATGCTTTGGTTTCCTCACGATATTTTTCTTGGCCGAAAGCTCAGATTCATGGCAAGGATCCGAACTTACGTCTATTGATACGGTACCCGTACTACTACTCCGTACCTTACCAACTGAGCTAACATCGCTTCGCAGTACGTATGCCTTTCTTATACTGATAGATGGATCACAGTGCGATTATTTTATTCCGGAACAAAATAAATACATTCTTCATAAGCGAACGCATATATATGCCCATTTTCATGGTAATTGGAAGATAGGCGTGGGATTTTAGCGATGTCCTATATACATAAACTCATTTTAATATATGGCTAAGTAAGAAGACGGATGAGTGTCGATTGCAAGCAGCAGGACATGCGAATGTTGAGATTTATGTGTGGTGTTACAAGAATGGACAAAGTCAGGAATGAGTACGTTAGGGGGAGTTTGAAAGTGGCGCTACTGGTAGAAAAGTTGAAACAGAATCATTTGACTTGGTTTGGGCATGTCAAGAGAAGAGAGGAAACGCATGTAGTGAGAAAAGTAATAAATAATACATATGAATGTTGAAGGATGGAAAGGAAGAGGAAGACCAAAGAAAAGAGGGATAGAGTGTGTGAGGAGAAAATGGAGTGAATAAAGAGACGGCGGCTGATAAGAGATTTATGGAATAAAATGTATTGCGCCGACCTCAAATAACTTGGGAACACGATAAGAAGGAGATTATGATAAATATATAGCTAAAAATCCAGCAAAAATATAGTTTTTGTTTATTGTCAGCTATCTAAATAGATTTGAAGATAATATTTCATAATTCGTATTGACTGAATTGTTTATAAAGTTAAAAAGTCATAATAATTTTGTCAACTTTCGTCTGAGTGTGTAGTTATTATTATTTAAAGTATATAGTGGGTTTTTAACCGTGTCAAGGAAAAATTAAATCCTAATTCAGAAAAGTGATTCACGGTTTTGCAAGTAAATTTATGAACAATTGTTTATTATTATTTTATTTATTACTAATTAATTTACACTAATTTACAACTCATCCTGTTGGAACAGAAATGCGGTTTAAATAAGGAGATACATCATCATTTAACATACAACATTACATAATTAGTACATATAACGTTAACAGAGCATTTAAAATATTAGATATGAAGGAATTCAAAGAGGGTTTCTGTTTGAAAATCTTTCCCTTAGAACTCGCCCAACTTTTAATATCACACATTAATATTTCAGCGACATAACTGGTAGGTAATATATTTAATACCAAAGGTAACATATACTCCCATAGTACCCATACCTTAGAAGCAGTAAATTTGTAACGAAAATTATGGAAACAATGGTATTAAGAAGATTGATCCAATATTAATTATATCGTATCTGAAGTTCAAGCTTCTAACGATGTCAGCACGATGCGTTTAACTTAAGTAGACTAGGTATTTGTATAAATTAAACGGTTGGTTGTCAAGTACCTATTGTCTACGACCTGCAACCTAATTAACAATGTTAATATTGTTATGTTTGGCTTTAAACTTTCAAGAGGTTAATGACAGCTGATTTACAATAAGTATTTCTATTAGCTGTTACCAGCAACTTCGTATTTGAAATTTTGTTTTCGATATATTCTTACTTTTTGAGTTCACTTATGCAGGTAATTGTATTTTTCGTAAAAACATTATTTAAAGCAAATTATTTGTTATAAAACAATTTCATCACATTCATGTTTTGTTTATTTAAATAATCAGTTCATACGTATGTGAAATCGCAAGATGTAGATGTTTACTCAATATGTGATCCATATTTAAATATAATTAAAAAAATACAGTTAACGTAAGGACACATAGTAATATATATTTTTTTATCTATTCAAGGTACAAGAACGTATGGAGCTGTTTATTCAAGCCAGTAATCGTCATCAATTGGGATACCAAGACGCCATGGCAGGCCGCGGTATAGATCGGCACCTTTTCTGCATGTACGTAGTCGCGAAGTACCTTGAATTGGAATCACCTTTCCTACAAGAAGTGTTCAACGAACCCTGGAGACTGTCTACCAGCCAGACTCCACATGGTTAGTGCTATTTTTTAATATACGTCATGCGATACGATTATGTCTGGTACAGTAACATTCACGGGTTAAATACCAACAAATGCACATACATTTAATTTGTTATATGATCATGTAATGTATGGGACCGTCCATAAAATACGTCAAGCAAAGTTTTATCTTTTTGGGCCACTTTCATCCTCTTACACCCCACTCGTGAAGCTATATCTCATTTTCTGTGACCCCTTATCAATATAATGTAATAAATGATAGATCGTACATGATATATAGCAATTAACAGTAGTACTCAAAGCAAGAAACTCTTAAAATTGTTTTCCTCTAAGAAAGGAAAACACCCACTCAACGCACTAAAAATAATTCAGTGTGTAAGATGTACAGTCTAACCATAATACTAAATTTGTTAAACGTATACTTAGGTTAAGTTACCAAAAATGTTCACGAAAATGTAATGTAAATTTCGTAATAAATGTTTCCATAAGTAATAAATAGATGCAATGTGGCCACGAGTCTGCTGGAGTAATACAATAAGAAATAATTACTAGCAGTACACACATTTCAATATTTGTCAATACTTATTACTTGCAATAATAACACTTTAATAAATTAATAAATATCTGTAATAGCGAATAAATATAATCGAGAAAAATTTACAAAATTATTGTATTGTATGACCTGGGAACTTTTGCTAGGTTTTTCATTTTACGGAAGTTTCTTCATTTCTAATTAAAACGTATTTATGATATCTCTATAAAAATATTAATTGTTGTTCATAATCAACCACTGATCTATAAGGATATGAAAATACTGCTTCTTAATTACACATTTAATTTTTAGGAGGCAACAATAAATAACATTTTTATGGTTTTTGGCGATTACAATGTTTTTCCTGAAAGGGCTCGATATATTATTTAAGTATTACTGCAAGGTCGGTTAATTATTTTTATTTGAGTGATACCATGTACTAAGACAGCATCAATTAGCGTAAGTTCGCACGTGTTTACTGACACTACTTACATAGAAGGCAAATTTTGTTTGAAACTGATAGTGTTTACGGACTGGACGTGAGTTCAAATCCTTGCAATGAACCTGAGCTTTCGATGAAGAAAAACATCGTGATGAAACCATACCATGGTGGTAGAGTTTTTTCTATAGGCCGCCTGTCTAGTAACTACCCTCAAGTTGAAAATCTTTCGCCAAATACCTATAGGCGTGTTTCGGCAGTTGCACTTAAGAGTTAGTCCCTCCACAGGCTTAGCGTGTCCACCATCTTGGACCACATCGTCACTTAACATCAGGTGAGGTTGTAGCCATAATGTTAAACGAAATAAATGAAAAAAAAAAACATTAATGGGAGAATGAACTTACTAGTTACTTAATTTATCTATACATCTGCACTACACACGCTCTAGAATGATATTTTATATTTTCTACGATATTAATAGGTCTTGCAAACATTGTAGACCTTTGTAGACTCCATTTAGCATTTACAACACTCAATACACACCTTCAACCGTTGCACATGATGACCATGGTCATTCTGATCGTGACGTAAACGTCACTAATTAGGTTCTTATTCCCAGTCACGGCAAGCTGTCAACAACCTATCTATAAGGGTAAACCATTTGACTTTAGCTAGTACTTTTGACGTACATAAGCGCCTTCTTAGGGTCTAAATTTAATAAAGGCTTTTGATTTCATTTGATTTGAATAATCATAACGCTTGCACGCAAGTGGGACGGCCAAACCAGTAGTCGTGACCGTAATAGTTGTGAACGCTAAGGGACCATTAATTAATTATGTAAGGATTCTGAGGGCGAGGGGTTTAAAAAAGTCTATACATGACCTTATCTGGGGGAGAGGGGTATAACCCATTCTTATGTAATATTTTTCAAGTTGAAATTTATAATCGTGTTAATATTGAATTTATCAACAAATCGGATGACACATTAAAAATTTTCATATAAAGTTTATCCCTGTTTACCCAACTTTCAATAAGTTGTTCGCGAGAAAAAGTAGCCTATCACTGTTCCCAAGGTCCCATCTATTTCTATACCAAAATTCATCCTAATTGATTCAACGGCTTAGGCGTGAAATGCGTAACAAACCAATAAACAAACTCACCTTCGCATTTATAAACTCTTAAAATAATATAACTTATTTATTATTATTAATACTTATTAACCTTTGGGAATGCGATTAGAAGTATTCAAGGACATTTCCGTAAAATATGAACGAAAAGAAATGCGTACTTGGGAAACTTAAATTTTTTATTTAAAAGAAGAAAAAAAACAATGTTACGTAACGCGTTGTTCAAACCCCCTCCCGCCATTGTAACGCATCGTAACGTTTTACAAGACTCGCCCTTTTTGCGTTACGTAATATCTGAACGACTCCCAATACACGTTTAACAAAATAATACTTAAAAATGCTTCATATTAATCAATCATAATTTTATACTGTTTCATTTTTAACAGGTCAAACGAATTTATTGGATCTGAAAAAATATCCGAAATGCGTGAGCGCCGGCGGCGGATTCGGTCCGGTCGCAGACGATGGTTATGGCGTCTCATACATTATAGCTGGTGAAAACACTATATTCTTCCATGTTTCTAGTAAAAAAAGCTGCCCTATAACAGTAAGTACGATTTATATGTAGCTCTTATAACTCAAATTTAGGAAATATAGATTGAGTACTGGAACCTTACTATAATACACTAAACATTATCATTATAAAGAAAAACTTTAAAAACGTATTCTATTGAACATGCTACAAAAATTGAAAACATTGTTGCGAGTTAATTAGCTGCCTAATTTTTGTCTGATTATTTTCATTTAGTTTTAATTATTTATTTTGAGTGTTGCCATGTTTTTTTTGCGTTCTCAACTCTACATTGTAATTTATTTTTTTTCTTTACTATATATTGTTGTTATTTGTGCATGTTGTGTCCATCTATAATTAGCTGCACAATATTATGCAACTTAGAATTTTAAATTCGAAAGGAGATATTGTGCAGCTGTTGACGGTCCTTAAATTATTAAATAAAAAATAGATAAACGAGGTTACCTACATATGCTGGAAAGTATATTTGTCGTATCTCGTAAAATTTAACTTTACAGGAAGCTGAAAATGTTCTCCAAAATTCATAATATAAAAAATTAACCGATTTTTTTATTGTTCTCTTAAACAAATTTTATGGAAATGATTTTATGTAATTCATATTTACATTTTTGCTTTCCAGCTTTGCTATGAAAAAATATGGTATTTAACATATTAACTATATTAGTTAGTCTCCGTAGGCGGCATTGTATCAACACCCTGATTATTTATGCCTTTTTGGATTACCATAGAATATATTATAATCCTTAAGTTTTGCCCCAGACCAGTCACTAGAAAATTAATGATACTAATGAGTTTTATTAAATTGAACATATCGTATCTGCCCTTTCTACTATTAAATGAAAAAAATTCTTTATGTGATAAATAATTAATTCGGTGTAGATGACTTGCAAATATGTAGAATATTATCGCAATGTCTAAAAAGTTATTTTATGTCAATAAATGAAATTCTTATTTATATCTACAGAGTATAGTGATCACATATGCGCTGCACTAATTTATACATAACATTATTGTATTATAACAATTGATTTGATTTTGATTTTAAGTCTTTTTATTATAATTAAACCTATGAAATATCACTGAATTTAATTAACTTTTACCTTTACAGAGCTCTTCAAATTTTGTAAAACAAATAGAGAGATCCTTACGTGACATCCAGAACTTGTTCGAGGAATACAATAAGGTCATTGGGGTCAGCAAAAAAATCAAATGATTATTTTTCACAAAAGTGCTTTTGCATTGTTTTTAGATTAATTGTTTTGTTGTTGTAGCATATTGTTTATTCTTTTTTAGGTTTAAGGGAAGACACAAGTATTTATGATGTCTCGGTAGGTTTGGTGTTTTACATTGTTGTGTTGCTTAGTGCTTATAACATGTAATTTAATATATATACTTTATTAATAATAAATTAACAAAACTCTTATTTTATTTATCAATTTGTATATCATAAATTTAGGTTAATTTCTTTAAAGTTCATATGTATAATATCAAAATAAGAATTTTATAAACCTTTTCGTACAAAACGTAAAATATGGGTATATTTATTGTATAGAAGACATATTGTGTTGTTTATTTAAAACCGTCCAGAATTTATATAGATTATAAAGTGTAAAACTCACAAATGCCTATCGAGCCTTTGGACTTCGAACACTTTAATAAAACACAGAGACATCACCATTCTCGTTAGCAATATAGTATTTAAATAGATTAGTATAGTAAACATTTACTTTTATGGTGGTAGATAAAAGAAGTATAATTATACTATGTCACGAAATATTACGACTAGATAAATTGTTCAAGTTTTGAATATTTCATTAAAGTGGTCCTTATTTTGGCAATTTTTGGAACGGAGTCTGTTATCGCACAACACGGACTTGGCGGCTAAGTGTTAGGCGAAAGAAAGTGTAAGATTTTTCCGTCACGACTCTTTATAGTGTAGATGGTTATCCATAGCGTGTAAGCTATTGTGTGTGCCTAGTCATAGGTGCACGCTTATTGGTTAAAGACAGCCAGTAAGTTCTCAACGACTGCGCAGATATAGTTTGTACACGTTATACGCGTCAGCTGTTTTGTATTATATGTATTGTAATGAATTAGATTTATGGAATAATGTACAATAGAAGGTTTATTTTCACAACGAGAAAAAATATATACATTGCGTAATTTCCTACCGTTCCTTCAATTCATTTATCTCTGCACTTCATTTAATTGCTCTCAGACGCTAGTGATTCCAGTCTTTGTATTTGTTAATCAATAATGTAATAGGTTTATTAATAATAATAATAATATACTACGAAAGGAACTTGGTTCCAATCGAGAGTTCCACGACACTCATTTTTATTTTTAACTATGAAATATATAAATTTCGAGTTAATACGGGTTGCGTTTTAGATATTATTAACTATTATATAATATCCTTCAACACATTTTAGTTTCAGTGATATATTTCTTTTTTATATCTAAATATTTTTTAAGTATAAAGTACTACCCTCAATTTCGAGCGTTTCTCCAATAACAGCGCGAGAATGTAAAAACCACATTTGTTCACTTTCTGAATAGAATATTTCAAAAGGATTAATTATATTAATTTCAAAACCTATGGGGGCCCGTTATTTTGACATAAATTGGTAAAATAAGGACTATCTAAAATAAATTGTATATTTAAGTATCAGTAATGTTTAAATTTTTATTTCACACTTTCTTGTTCATATGTTTATTAATTAACTTATAGCTTATAGGTAGCTTTTATTTAATATTTCAATACCTAATTCAATTTTTTTACATCGTTTTCTCGACTATATCTCCTCTTTTTTTAGTACATATTATAATGTACAAATCTTTAAACTTAGAGATTATGGATGTCAAAGCTTCAATATAGACAAATTATATATTAAAAACAGTTTTTTTCCGTGTCAATCAATACTATCGATACAGTTTATTATCAAAAAATAAACTTAATGTCCATATATACACAGTTCATTAGATGTGTATAATAATAATGAATAGAACTTTAAATTTAATTTTATTTAGAAAAATATTGTTCTTATATAAATATATGTTTTAATTGTACATTCAACAAAGTATTCAGTAGTCTTGAATTTTGTTATAAAACATTAAAAACCAGACATGGACTTTAATTTATCATTGCTTATATGAACATTAATTACTAGAAAAATATTTCTTTTATAAAAAAAATTCTTGTTACATATTTATATTATATTAAGGCACTTTATTGCAATATTTTGTAACCAGCATAATGCTATTAATAATTATTAACATATTTATTTTATAGTTAATAAGACAGATCAAACAACTGTTTATATTTTGAATATAACATGCGCTTTTATATGCATTTCATTATTATTTATATTACTTGTTCATATTTTTTATAAACTCTTTTGAAATTGTTATGTTTTCATGCAGTATTACTATGAGTATAGTTTTATACGCGGGTTAGGTTCTGAAAATTAATACTCGATACAACATCATTACTTTTACTGTACTTTCTATTATATTAAAAAATCAACTCAGAAATAAAACAATTGCTCAAATCAGTAATTATCAATAATTTATTATTGCGTATACGTTTTATCTTATATACTTTATATTTTGCCAAATAAATATTATTATTATTTGCATTCATTTTATTCGTTATCCATTTAAATAAATAAACTCTTTTGATATTAATAGTACATGTAGTCTACTTACAACGGTTTTATATAAAATACTGTAAATAAACTATACATATTGCTTATTTTTACAAAATTCGTTTTATTTTGTATCTCATATTAAACCATGATTATATTCTATTTACCTAATATAAGGTCTGAGTTTTCCATGTGGTGAATTACTACTGCAAAATAGCTTGAATCTAAAAATCTGAACAACCGTACCAAGGTTATATACACAGGTAATATTTTCAATGTATTTATCTCCCTCGTTCTTATTATTAAAAAACAAGGAAGACAATTAATGAAAAAATGAATTATGAATGACTCCAAAGTTCGTTTATAGCAGAAAAATCCCATTAAGTACCGTTAATATGAATGCATACAAGATTAATCTAACTTCATGTATTTAGAACAATTTTGAATAAGAAACTAATCGTCAATCCCGTATGTCAAAAGGCGCTAGAAGTCGCTAAATACTTAATTCTCGCTAAAATCAAAATTTTGCCCGGTATTCATTCATAAAATCCTCTAGATCTTAGCGAATACGTCGTAAAAACGACAACAGTGCCGGATGGTAAGCATATTATTATAAAAACCGCCACGTTCACTAGCCTCGCCGAGTGGAATAGAATTGAATCGCAGACGTTCTCCTACTATACATTTACTATTAAAGTACGCTCATTAGCGGCGCGTCGAATCGAATCTCATTTGCGCATTGCTTGACAGGAGAATTTCTTCTCTGATGAGATTCGGCGCGTCAATAATGGTCGTGGGTACGCGGAAGTGCGCAGACGCGTTTTAACAAGGTTATTAACTTTAAATTTTAGTGGGTCAAAATAACAAATATATTTTAGTCGATTTTGGTAAAGGACGAAATACCTAATTGTAAATTGACAAAATAGTTATATTCAACATTGATAAACAATATAAAAAAAAAATACGATAATAATGATACTTAAGTACTAATTTTGCTTGCTTAAAGTAATTAAAAGCACTCAAAGCTATATGATTTTATTTATGTTGATGTGTGATAAAAACACAGTAGCGTTTTAAGCTAGAAGTTAGTAGAAAATATTTAGGAATCTTAAAAAAAAGGGGTAATTATTCTGTTTGCATACAACTACCTACTTCGATAAAGACTTGCCGGTAATGAAAGATGCGATTCGGCTCGATTCGATTCTCCTCAAACTGAACGCACAGAAATAAATGCGATTCGACTCGGCGCCCTTCAATTAAATCGTTATCAAATATTTACGGTTTGTTACAGCTCCACTACATTCATGCTCACAAGTTATCGCGTGGCTCTAGATCAGAAGTGTAACCCTGAATTGCCATCTTGACCTTGACCATAAAAAAGTGTCGCTGCCATGGGTCCAGAGCAGTGCTTCTCAATCATTTTTGTTCCCGTGTCCCTTAATAAAACTCTTAATTTATAAGTACCCTTCCCCTTATATTACTTCAAACCTATCCGTAAAGATGTATCTCGTTTCTCTTAAGATTTTTTTATCGTTTTTAGGTTTAGCGTTATGGCCATAATCACACATGGTCTTAACAGACGATACGGCCCAAGTTGGTGAACACGCTAAACCTGTGCAAAGACTGGCGCTCAAATGCAACTGCTGGAAAACACCTATTGGTATTTGACGACAGTTTCAATTGGAGTAGCCAGCCAGGTGGTTATTAGAAAAAGCCCTAACACCATGCAGATACCTATATCTATTGTAAATTTTAACTTTGAAATACACCTAGTATTGTCTCTGGAGACTTGTGATCTATAGAGAATTACTGTAAGAGTCCCTTTATGTAGGTACATCAAAAATGTTATTATTATTTTTATGTTTTTATTAATTATTTATTGTTTTCAATGATATTCTTATAACTGTTGGCGGTACAGGGTCTTACAATTAATTTGGAGAAAAATGATTTTATTTTTGATCTGTTACATTAAAAAACCAGAACTTTATTAAACCTTTAACTTAATATTATTTTAAACATCGAAATTAAAAAATCATAAATTGTGAAAGTTCATTTTAAACTATATATATTTTTTTTTTATTTCGACCTTACTTACTCTGTTAGCCGTAAGCTTCACCGAACTTTATGGGGCGAATGCTAAGGGCACTCAGCCCCGCAGACTATATATTATAGATATAATACATTATAATAAGTTAACTGTTTTAACTTCTCAGTATTTCCGCAATTATCAATATTATTTTCACGTATCCCAATGATACGCCCAGGGGTACGCGTACCAGAAGTTGGGAATCGCTGTTCTAGAGTGTAAACGTTTGGTGTAAAACAAAAAAAAAATCAGATAGTCTGTTAGATAGTTATATAGGCATATAATATATGCCTGAAAAACAATTACTTATTACTTTATGTATAAAGTTGAAAAAAAAACATGCTGCAACTAATTAGATAATTAGTATAATAAATAAATAATAAACAAATTTTATTATTTTTTAACGTAGGGAAGGGCATTTACGCCTACCCGCCCAGCCCGGGGGGACCGAGAGGGCTATATGGGATCACCCGGTGCTGGCACCGGGAATACCCACTAAAACGACCATATGTCGCCTTGCTGGGGCGACGTGGGTTCAAGCGTGCAATCACCGCATCACCCCGGCGACCGGGTCCAACCGGGCAGCCTAACGAGCTGCCCTACACACAGCCGAACTGGTGCATATACATTATACCTAACTAACTATCTACATTATTAATATTTTTCTCATTATACCTAATGTCAGGTAGAACTGACTCCAGAGTGCTGATGCGAGATTGTTAGACATAGGTATTGGTGGTCGCCGTCTGCAAAGGTTATGATTATACCACCTTGATAAGTAATGGTATCTTGGGGATGCTGAAGTTTCTATGTCTAGAACTCTATGAACACGTGTTCTTCATAAATCTAGGTGCAGCTCAAACCCGAAGTCAATACTAAAGAAATCATTGGTTATTATTCCTCAACATGTATTTTTAAACCCAAACAAGCCATTGTACCGTCCTTATCACAGAGTTGGAACACAAAGCGATCTACTAACTCCATGGCCGTGAGATCAGGTTACTAGGTTCTAGGTACTAGGTTACTAGGTTCACTGCTGAAATTTTGGAGAAAACTACCCTGTTTAGGGTTAGAGTTAGTATTCCCGTATAGAGCTCTAATAAATTTCTATAATACGATATACTGTAACCGTAACCGATAAATTACTTTTTGATTGGAACCCAAGTAACACATCACATCAGTATAACGGCCGACTTACAGCATTTCTGTAGCCTTTTCGCATTTTGAGTTACTTCTATAGTAATATACAAACGTTTATACAGCTACTGTAATGCTTATTTGGGCACATATTATACGGGTTTAAATCCTAAATAGGTTCACAAATAGTTGTTTAATTGCATTAAAGGCGCATTATATTAGCATTACTGTGGTCAAAGAAGTTGCCAATCGCATTACAGAAGCATTATAAAATTTCATGAATCAATTCATTCATAATTTTAGCAAGACATTTTAACGAAATTTGATTAATATTCCTTTCAATAGCTCATTTTCTTATATTTTCACAAAATGAAGAACAGTCATAGGAATGAACGCGATTTTGTTGAATATTCTCGTTATTCGCAATAATAGATTTTTCAAAACACGAGGATTCCGTATCGTGTATTTCCAATGTTCACAGGCCCTACTTAGTACTATGAAAACTACTATGAAACTATGAAAACTACTACTACTACGAACTACTATGAACTACTATGAAAACTTGTATAATTATTCTAAAGGATTATTACTTAAATATAAATAAATTGAGTGTAAGGTACGTTTACTATGTATTTTATTTTTTTGCTTCCAACCTTTCATTTTCTTATAATAAATATCCCTTCTGGTATGCATTACTTAATCTCTGCCGATTGCAGGGCATGATGCAAGTGAGCGCAACCAGGCAAAATTTGCATATCGCTTAAGGCACGGTCCGCGTTCGACTTGGAACTTCTAGTACGGCAGGTACATATTATACTGTAATGAATTACACATAAATGTCTGGGTTAACTGGTTATAAAAAACAGTGTAGGTCATCGAATTTACATAAATGTAAAAATCTGTAAGTGGATGTTGCCATAAGAAAAAATTATAAATATATATTGATTATAATACATAATTTGCCCCAAACTGGTTTTTGTAAATTAAGCACTTCAAATTTTAAATAATAAATAATTATATTAAGAATGACATATCGATCAACCAGACTCCGATTTTTTTAACATGGTGAAAATATTTATTTAATTACTTCTCCAATATTGTAGGGCAGGCCATGAAATCGGTATACTGGATTCACCTGGTGCAGATCACCAGATTTTTTTTCAGATTTAGTTAAGGTTTAACGTTATGGCCATGTTCTCGCCTCATTTTAAGTGACGATACGGTTTAAGTTGATAGACACGCTAAACCTGTGCAGGGACTGGCTCTAAAGTGCAACTGCTGGAACACATCTATTGGTATTTGCCGGCAGATTTTCAACTTAAGGGTGGTTGCTAGCCAGGCGGGTATTAGAAAAAGCCCTACCACCATGCTATGGTTTCCTCACGATGTTTTCCTTCACCGAAAGCTCAAGCTAACATTGTAGGTGGGTTCGAACTCACGGCCCTTGACGCGAAGTCGTACACACTACCACTGAGCTATCAATCAGGGTGTACGGCATAAGAGAACTGTTGCAATTTGGTCACAAGTAAATAGGAGATTTACATAATCGCTCTGTACACCATATTTAATAGCACATCTTTTTTTTTTCATTGTACATATACTGTTAGTCTTAAGAGCTCTCAAAGCTTCACCGAGCTTTGGGGGCGAGTACTAAGGCGCTTAGCCCGATTTGTCAAATAGCACATCGGTACATCATTAAGCTTATACATATAGTTATCGCACAACGAGCGCGACGATGACAATGGAGACTATATGCGTAGAGACTATGCGTGTATGAAAGTATTTCCATAACTATTATATTTATATCTTATATGTTTAAGTATTTTCCAACACGTTACTGCGATATTCCTGGACAATGAAGACTGAGACATTGTTGAACAGTTGCATTTTATATTTTAGCTAGAAAACATAACACGAAGGCAATTCTTTATTTATTATAAGATAGACGGTGTATTATAACGGTTGACACACCTCATGGTATAGTTGTAGAAGGCTCTTCTATTGAGCCGGTAAGTCAGGTTCAATTACTTATATTAGCTGACTAACTTTTAAACGGAAAACGTTTTTAATTTGCTTTACTTTCATTTTCTATTATGTTGATGATAACATCTCTTCACAATTATTATAATGTATATTACCCGTTTTAATAAAATGCTTTTTAAAAATCATGTTGATTATAATTATTTTATCTTTATATATAAAAATCTCGCGGAACGATGTTTGTACAATATAATCTCGGAAATCACTCAACCGATTTTCACTGAAATCTTATAATTGTGTATTGCTTGTTCTAACTTAAGAGATAGGGTGATTTTTATTTCGATAAGTGACCCTGAAATGGGTAAAATTTTGGCAAGCCAACTAGTGCTATAATAAACTACCTGAACGACCGAGCTAAGCTTGGTATTTTTTTGTGTTTATTTAAGGAAATATATGCTTAAATATGAATCACATATTGATTGAACATCCACATTTTGTGATGTTATATACGTATGAAGTGAACACGAATTGAATTAATAATTCAAAATAATGTAAAACTTTTTTTAAGAAAAATATAACTAAACAGGTGATACAAAAAACGAATAATCTGCCTAATAAATACAAAATTTCATCCAAATCATTAGGCCGTTTCCGAGATACGCGAAATTTATATATATACAATATACAAGAATTGCTCATTTAATAGTATTTGACATACAAAAAAAAACAAGTCTGCGATTAGTGTAGTTACAGATTAAACAGCTTTTTTGTACTATGAAATTTCAGCGTATGATAAAATTCACATTAAACTCCCGATGTTCACGTCTTAAATGAGCTACGGTCAATAATTCAGTTTCATATAAT
Source organism: Actias luna (assembly GCA_039707435.1). NCBI lineage: Eukaryota > Metazoa > Arthropoda > Insecta > Lepidoptera > Saturniidae > Actias > Actias luna. The sequence continues at coordinate 15,131,498 of JAZHAC010000001.1, read as the reverse complement.
AACGACGCGCTATCCTGTAGCCATCCTGGCTTGAATATTTAGGGCTAGGAAAATTGTGTGGTATAACAACTAATGATAGTACTTTAGAGGGTAGATATCAACCGGATGCGAATTATATGTAACAACACTGAAAACTGAATATATTCATTTTGCACGGTACTTGTAAAAATGTATTGTTTGCGTATAACACGTGCTGGTTCGGACACTTTTTGTAATTTGGAATAAAGTGTAAAGTAAATATGACTGCGTCATATTTAAAAAAGTTATACTCTTATTCATATAAACATCTTCAGAATGTGGCCAAAAATTTGGGTTTGCCGGCAAACGTTCAGGTAAAATAAACATATACTATATGTATATGCGTTTTCTTAACTGTGTTATACGCTGTCTTTACGCATACAGAAATATAATAATTTATAGTTTCGACCACATAATGTTATTGAGCGTTTTCATATATTTCTAATATTAGCGCATGTATTAACTACAAGATTAAATTACAGATTTGTATCTAAAAGTACACATAAAGTGATTTAATTATATCTTATAATCAATTAATTATCACGGGCAGGATGAAATGCAAATCTTAAAATTTTTAAAGGATTTATTGAAAAGCTAATCATACCGAAATAACACAAAATGTACTAAGTTGGTGCCAGCAATAATAACCTTTAGTATTCGCATTAATATTAAACTCTATCACAGACGTCAACGACTTTCGTATGCCAATGCTTCCATGCATATATTTGCTTAAGCTGGAATTTTATAAATCAGTTTGAACAAAAGCTAATGTAAGATCCATTAGGATTAGATAGACTTGCGCTACTCATTCGTGTATCGGCAGTAGCCCAAGCACAAATCCAGCCGCTGTGATACCCTCGAGCTCCTTGCCTCTGGGCAGTGTGTCTTCTCACTCGTACCTCAAGTTCGGTGGTGAAGTCAAAGCCCATTAGGCTAACAGCTTATGTCGGTTTGGTTCTAAGAAAAGGTAACTAGTTAATACCTACATGTTATTAGTAAATAACTGTAATAAAATATTCTTTCTTTTGGTAAAATAATTATAGCACAAGGATACCACAAGTTCCGAATAAACATTTACAGCTATAGCAATTAGAGAAACATAACAGATTTAGAAATGGTACTGTTTTCAGTATTAGATAATATTAGAAAGTAATACTATAGAACAAAAAGGTGTCAACTTTATAAACCATAACAGAATTGACTAATGTTATTAGTGTCATATATTATTGCCAATTGTATTGCCAACGAAATTAGTAAGTTAGGACCTGTTGATTAGTTAGCCTTGCAAATCCTTGTTTGTTTTTCCGGCAGCAGCCCAAGCCGAGGTTTGGCCATTCTGGCACCCTTGCGCTCGCTGCCTCGAAGCTGAGTGCCCTCAGCACTCGCCCAAAAAGTTCGGTGAAGCTCTCAAAACCCTTAGGGCTAACAGCGTAAGTCAGTTTAAAAAATAAATAAATATAAATCATGTTATAGCAGGAATTAACAATGGACTTTTTAAATACTTTGTTTAACAAAAACATTATTATAATTGGCTTTAGTGGTGTGAAAGTTAAAATCCTTTTATATTTTTTTTTGTTATAATTTTTTAAATAATTTATCATTTGATTTTAGAGAACACACTTGGTTGAACTGTTATATGCAAAAAAATTTAAGAGTGAAGAAAAGCTGACTGAAATAATTCTCCGTGTTACGGCAGAGAGAAGATTGAAAACTACTGAGCGATGCAATCACCTTGATGAGAAGCTGATACAGGTAGCTAATTTTATATTTATATTTTCTATAAAATGGTGTACAATCTTACAAGACTTAATTTTTTTCAAATTAAGTACAGCTTGTTCTATAACAATCAAACTGGTACACATCCATGTAGCTATATTTAATGTCCAGGCATAAAATAAATACTTTATCTCATACATATATCAAACATCTCTGTTTAATGTATTAGCTAGAGACCTATTGTCAATATGTTTACCTGTTATGATAATGCACAGCCTTGTAAATAATTTTTAGACATTTGTCTCTACTTAAAATAAACTAACTGTAGAAGTAACAGCAGCCAAATATCCAAGCATTGTAGTAAGATGTGTTTGCATAAACTTGCAGATTTCTTAATTTAGAGAGGTTTGAGAACATGCTAGTGATATTTGTGGTGTTTCAAATAGCAATAGTTTACAGTAACTGCTAACATTTTACACAATTTTTTATATTTACTTTAATTCATAACTTTAATTTAGTTTATTCAATTACCAGAAAACCATATGCAATAAATAAACAGTTTTTTTTTTAAGAATAATTAATTAAAATTTAAATCATAAGTAGTTTGTTTTGATGAGTCTGGGATTTTTTAAGATTCCTCGGATATCTGAGTGGTATTGTAATCTAACAAGTTTTTTTAAGTTGGATATACTGTGAATACAAAATAAATTAACATGTCTACATAACATAACATGTTATTCTTTTAAACATCAAAATGGTCACCATAAAGTACCCATGCAATTGCAAAATACTCAATGCTCTTGTTAAAATACAGGTGTACACAGAAAACCAGAAGACTACAAATTACAACATAATCAAAACAAAAGAAAAGTATCCAAACACTGTAAGAAAAATTTCAAGAGAGCCGAATTTAGCAACGTTGACCAAGAATAATGTACTTGGGACATCTTACCCTCCCACAGAAGAGGTTAAGACTTTATTTGAACACCCTAATCTTAGAATCTAACATTCAGATTTTGAAGTTAATTTTTTTTTTTTTTATAGCAATCATTGAGGAAGACTTTAGGCCACTTACTATCATGCCAATAGCCACCACCAATAGGAGCATAGCTGTCTTGAAGAAAGTTACAAAAATTGCGTAAATGAGTTGTTATGCTTTAACACTTAAACCGCTGAATCGATTGTGATGAATTTTGGTATAGAGATAGATGGAAGTCTAGAAATGGCAATAGGCTAATTTTTCTAGCGAAATTCTTACTGGAAGTGGGGTAAAGAGAGGGACCGACTTTGTATGAAACTATTTATGGCGTCATCTGATTTGTTTGATAAAATCAATATTAACACTAAAGAAGCCATAATTTATAGTTACGTATATGCAAAGTCACAGGTACAGTGTTGTGTTTAATACTGTCTTCGGTATAATACTGTTAATATTATTATCCATGAGTATAAATATGCTTACTAATCATAAAGTTATGAATATGCAGTATATAACTAATTGCTTTGAAATCTTTCTATTTCTATTTTGCTGTTACTGGGAGTTCTCCTCAATGATTTTTATTTTCTTTTGGCTAGGAATAAACCAGGTTACAAATATTTCTGCAAGGATCTGTTTGATGATCTCTACTTTATATTTGTGGACCAGTTGCATTTTTAAATTCAGTATTAATACATGGTAATCCATTCTCATAAACAATTGCCACCAAGTTAATATTTATATAAGTAAAAAAATAAATGTTTTCAGATCAGAAAAGCAGATACAATAAAAATTAAGAAAAAGAATAATTCCAGTTACACACTGATGAAAAAAAGTCAAACTCAAACCAGGAATTTAAGAGATCAGATTGTTAAAAGCAGGCATGTTAATACACCATTGCCACAAATTAATAAAAACGCTTCTGAATTATTGAACTCGAAACAAAACAATAAACCCAAGAGACATGTTGTGAAACAATTACCAGGATCACATACACCTGTTGAAACTGATTCATCTGAGCTATCCAATCACCAATTAACTATTGAAAAAAAGACAGTCATAAAACTCCATGTAAGAGAAGGTAAACCACAGGATTTATTTGATAAATACTGGGTTGATACTTGCACTGGATATATAAAAAAGAAAAATGACCAAGAAAACCAAGCAATATATTTTCAATTACAAAATAGTGATAACAGTAGTAAGCAGGTATCATTGCATTTTAAAATGGACATGTACCCTTATTTTAATATAGTGGATACTATTATTCTCGAAGATAATGGAGATTTAACAAAATGTAAGTAATATATTACAATAATAGACCTCTACCTGATAGTTTCTCTTACGGTGACCCACTAAGGTCTTGGGAGAATCTTGTTCACAATTTCTTTCTTACATCTTACATATGCTAAATAAGTAATTCCTATGTCAATATCACATAATAATAAAAATAAACTCCACTTTATAAACCTATTGAGTATTTTGACAATGATTGAGAGCCTGACAGGGTAACCGTACACAAGTGCGAAAATTACCGTATTTAAGTAAAAATTACCGTGCTCTCCATATAAAAACATTTATTGAAAAAAAAAACCTACTTCTACTGTTCTCATCCCAATAAATCTAATTTTCTCTCAGCATCTTCATTCGTTTCATCTAATGAAGACGGGTTTTTAATTTTCGCGGTCATTTCGCGTATTGGTTTAATTTTTTTTTTTTTTTCGCCAGGACTTACGCTGTTAGTCCGAGGGGCTTTTACAGCTTGGCAGGACTTTTTGGGGCGAATGCTGAGGGCACTCAGCCCCGAGGAAGCGAGCACAAGGATGCCGTTGTGGCTAGCCCTTGGCATGGACTGTAGCCGGAGGAGAAAATATTATATAAAATAGTAAGGGCTGCCCTACTGGAGTAGGCCTTTAAATAAAAATACTGATTGTTAAGAGAGGCAAGGAAGTCGGAGTGGATTGTACTGTACTGTTCAATTTTGAATTGTCGGAGTTGGATTTGTTTGTAGAAGGACGTAGTCTTCGCATTAAAACGACTGTGAACTACTGTGAACCAACTAGTAGGTCGGTGCGTGTTTATCTGAAATAACTTTAGAAATTTGTTAATTGAACAGTGAAAGGAAAACTAGTTAACATCAAAAAAGAAAAAAGGCAACAACTGGCAGGGCCGCAGGTTTTTGGTCCCTTACAGAACCGTGTACTTAGCGTGTGGGTGAGCACGGGTGGTATGCAGTGTGATGTTGTACTCTCAGTGTTGTAGAGTGTCACTGTATCGCGCGAGCAGCGTCGTTTGAGGGCTCCTTTCTGGGGATCGTACCTAGGCTCGAGCGTCTGCAGAGAGAGGCCGCGGCGGGTGTGCGGGAGTGGCGAGTGAAATTAACCGTTAGGCCTCGGCGGCGAGACCTGCGATTACGCGGGCGTGTACGCGGACACGAACGGTTTGAAGAGACGGCGGATACTGATTACGGAGAAGCTTGGACGAGCTTTTGTACGGCGCGAGCTAGGTCTGGGTAGGCGGCTACGGCCTTTAGACGGTCAATTCCGTCGGCAGAGCTGACCATAAGATCAAAGGCGATGATATCATCGATATCGAAGCTTTTTAAAAGGCCTGCTATCCAGTTCAGGCCTTGGAAGCTCGAAGGCTTAGCCTTCGGAGCTTGTGGCTTGGGTTTGGGGGCCCGTGCCGTAGGCTTCTGCGGTCGGCTGCGCGGGAGCGACTCGCGTGGAGCCTGGCAGGTTCGGGAAGGCCTGGTCAGACATAAGTGGCGGTTGGGCGGGGCATGGTGCCACGACACGCGCTGAAGGCGCGTGGCGCGGGTCATGTGTGCGAGTACGCCTTGTGCGTAGGGCGCGTTCACACCCGCGATAGTTCGCGGGGTGCCCGGCCTTACCACCGGGACGCAGCTGGGTGGTTCTATAGTTTCAGGCATGCGAAGGCACTCCTCAGTGCAGTGATCTTCCAGGCACTTGACGCATCTCGGCTTCATGTAGCAGTTCCTGGCCGAGTGTCCGTACGATTGGCAGTTATATTAAGCATACTTTTTGTGGGGTATCTCGATAGTTATGCCAGAGAGCCCGCAAACCGATTGAATATTGAAAATTTCCTTGCCCTCCTTGGATCGGTCCAAGGTGACAAGGACGAGGTCGTAGATGTCCTTTGTGATGGCGTGGTACATGCGGTGTACCTCGTGTACTGTGAGATTTTGCTCCTTAAGGGAGGCTAAAATGTTCTCTGTTGGGAGCTCTTTCGGTACGCGCCTGATTACTACGCGCAGAAGGCGCTCTTCTTCAGGTGTGTACGTGAAGAATTGATATTTAGCTTCACGGAGGCAGGAGGTCAGGTTTTTATAGTCCGCGATTGTAGGGACTTTTATTTGTATGCCGGAGGGAGTGCTCCGGGCGTGCGAGTAATTTATTTTTAATGAGTTGAGTCGCGTGAAAATGTTAAGCCATTAAGCCAGCTTAACATTTAGCAACACTCTCAATATTCAAGTTGCGTTCTATTTTTCAGCAAGACCTGTGAAAGATGCTCTTTTATTTGATGTGAAAAAATTACTGTATTTTAGCTTACGGTAGTATCCACTCGGCTGGATGCCGTACATTGTGCAATATGAAGGCCGTATTACCATACAAAACTGTAATTACCGTACTTATGGCAACTCAGAGGCTTGAGGCAATATTTTTATAATTTATTAAGGCTACTGGAGACAAGTTCTTTAAGTATGACTTTAATATACAATGTAAATGTGTTAAAAATTATAATAGTGCAACAGCACTTACAATAAATTAGTAAATAGGTTTAAAAAAGAATGGATCTGCTAATGGTAACCGTAACTCAATTGGCACTTCAATATCATTGGAAACGCTTGCAAGTTTTTTACTATCAACTCAGGCTATCTGAAAACTAATGTTGCCATATTGTTTTTCTAGTACTGTCCTAACTTCTGTTTGTTTTACTGAATATTTAAACTGATAAAATTTAAATATTTAGTTTGCGCTGTAGTAAATTATTTATTGTTATTTATCTAATCACTTCAATAAATTATTATTATCACTTAGTTTAGAAAATTAAAATGTTAATTTAAGTTTTTATTTCTATTTCAATATATTCTTACTTGTTTAATTAATGTATAGTTATAATTATCTCGGATTCTTGGAGTTTAAATGAGCGTTCTACAATGCTAAAAAACAAATTTGAACGTGATGAAAAACTACGTTTACGTACATCTTCTCTCAATATACCAAGCGAGCTACGAGAGGGTGTGCGGGTTGAGTGAGAGAGCCACTAAGGCTACGTACCACTAGCGTTTCCAAGGCTGGAAATATACCTTCAGCTGTTCCACATGTCGACAATGGTCGTTGAGATCGCGGCGAAAACGTAGAACATGTTTACAGCGTCTCATCTGCAAGGGTGGACTCATCCTCCTTTTCACATGAGTCAATGACTCATTCCACAGAAGCATAATGCTTGCAAGCAAGTAGAACAGAAAATCCGCGAACGGGAGCGTGAGCATTATGAACGCTATGTAGAACGTCGCCTAAAAAGAACTTACGGCGACCGCACATTTTCTCTTTTTGCCAGACGCCAGGGACTGATTTCACACTGTAGTATTAATAATATATCAGAACGGTTTTTCTAGTATTTCTTATTGACATGCATAACCATATACATCCCTACTAATATTATAAATGTGAATGTACGGTTTTTGTTACGCTTTCACGCGAAAACTATTTAACTGATCATCATGAAACTTTGTACACATATTCTTGGAGGTATTAGAAGAAACAGAGGATACGTTTTATTGAAAAAAAAATTGCGAGCGAAGGCGCGAGTAAAAGCTAATTACTATGTAAATTACTAATACATTTTGCATGGTGGTGGGGCTTTTTCTAATTCCCAACTGCCTAGCTACCACCCTCAAGTTGAAAATCTGTTGTTTAATAACTATAAGTGTGTTCCGGCATATAGTTACATAAAGTAATATATATTCAGTGAAGATTACTTTTTATAACTAATACTAATTAGAACTATACTACACTTGCCATTGGATGTTGTGTAGACATTTTGCAGAGCTTATAATATAAAATACTAAATGTAAACTGTGAAATCTCGTTATACCTACATATATTATTTTAAAATCTGAAAGTAACAAGTGTCATCAACGACGGAAGGCCGCAAAGCTTGTAGTGAATATGTTTTATATTCATCTCATAATGTTTCAGATAAAACTTCAACGCTCTGCACACCGGCCTTAAAAGTTGCCAAGAAATTGATGCAAAACCCCAACGAGTTTAAATGCCAGTTCTTAACCGACTGTAAGTTGGAGCAGACCACCGTAACATCGTGGATACACACATGTATTTTCTGCACACCCACGTTAGCTAAAGAGTATGTATTGCATTATAAAATTATCAGATTTTATACCCTTGTCAGGGTAATGTGTATTTTATTTAGAGATCAAATAAAAAACAATCAAATCCATATGAAGCCAACACAGTTTTGTTTATCATGTGTTCATTTACTAATGTTGAACTCCTAAAGAGATTTCTCAAAAATGTAAACATTTACTTATAAGACAATTATATTAATTAATGACTTAGCTTTCACAGCGCTTAAAACATACTTTTAGCTGAACCACATGATGACCACGGTCGTTGAAGTCACTGAGCTCCCAATAACCCACCTACAAGTCCACTCCGCTTGAATTAATGATACAAGCTGCTAGTGGACCGGGAGAAATCGAGGTCGTGAGCGACATTTAATGCGACAATGAATTCATAATACGTACAGCCATAGGTCATTAGTGATACAATTTTAGTTTCTATGAGACAAACAATGCGGCAGCGTTACATATTTGACTTATGAAGTGATTCATATTATTGTTTGTAGTAACCATCACTTTACCCATGAAGTGTTTATAATCCAAAAACTAGTTTTGTTGTAATGTTTGACATCTGTATATATAGGCTGCGTTTCAAATAGCGATCACAACGTTCAAAACATGCCTTCAGCTATTCCACAAGACGACCACGGTCACTGTACGCGGTGAAAACGACACTAAGAGCTGATTGTGACGTCACTTACGGACTATTCATCTCACTGTCTCATATGCCACTTTTTTTTGCATGCCACAGCTGTATGTGGTTCGCGCGGGGTCTTTTAGCTTAGGGACGCGACCACATACATACACCTACACGCTACAATCAAGTCGATGCCTAACGACAGCACAGCCCTACATATTCGCCCCCGTCAATACCCTGACCTAACAATAGCACAGACAGCTTCCTGGGGAAGGGTGACGAAGAAAACTAGAGCTGAGTAAAGCAATTTCCTAGTAGCTATGTTTTTCAATACTCTACTATTTATATTATCAAAGCCAAGCATCTTTATTACTTCTTGAATTCTTTCTCTGTTTAGTGTGACGATTGCTGCAAAACTTTATGTTGTAGCATTTGATTAATTCTTTCTCGTAAGTGTGGTGGTCTCAAGTTCAATCACGAAGACTAACCAAGCTATCTTTTTCCTAAATTCTGGAAAGTAGACTAGTATAAGTGGCTCGGGAACCTCGATTAACCTTGGTCGGTAATCAGATAGTAGATACGGCATGACTATCTGCCTTAACGGTGCGGTTAATCTCTTCGTGTTAGCGATGTCCAACACATCGTGCGACCTCTGGCTATAATAGGTGGGCTCCTCTGGATCGTGGCTCTCCCAGTTATAATCTTCTACAAGCTTCAAAGTTCGTCTTCCGGATGACTTAATCTGGGAGAAGTTCGAATAGGTGTGCTTCGTATTGAAGTCATCTGCCACGATCGTCAATGCGGCGGTGCTCGAACCTATCTCTTCCATGTTCTGTCCCAGCGGCTGCATGAAAAGGGGGCTGGTTTGTATACTGCAAATAGATTCCAATACCGTCCTCCCACGAGGGGCGGTGACCTAACACCTGGAGTGACTGGTAATCCTTGTACGGAATGGCTTGATGGACGACGTTCACGAGTACTAACGGTACTACTCGGTACGGTGCGTCATCACTGGGTCTCTTTTCATTCTTCCTGTATGTGAATCGTAAACTCTTCGCTTTGCCGTAGAAAGGTCCCCGATATTAGGATCACATCGTTCTGCTGGTCGCAGAAGAAGTTAATTAGTAATATTTTCTTCGGTGCGACTTGCTGGGCATTCCAATGACATATCCGTAGGGTGTGTTGTCCATCTTATCTGTAACAGGACTAATAGGGCAACAAGAGCGAGGTGTATTTTTGATATCAAAATTCCCGAATTCAAAATGCTTGCACCAACTTTGTGCTGCTCTTACTGACACTGCATAATGTCCATAAACATCAGAAATTTTTTTCGCGGTTTGTGTTGTCTTTTTTGTAATATTTTTTTTAAATGTATCTAATTTTTTCATTAGATTCACGCATTTACACAGAAAGAAAAACAAATGAAAAATAGATAAAAACAACATTTTACTAATTTATTTCTTTTTTTAAATGTAACCTTTTTATTGTCATTATATCAGTCTGATACAAATCGTACAGCCAAAGAGATTTAATTACAAATTTATACATACTATATGCGAAAAGGCTTTTTCCCCGACCATATTTGGCTTGTATGTCCTGTTTTCTAAGAAAGTTTCAAATAAAGTAATCAACAATTGAACAGTGTGTAAGTAACTATATTTGCTGCATGAATATTTATATCAATGTAGCTGACCCGACAGACGTTGTCATATCTTAAATATGAATATTAAAGTCAAATTGGTATAATTAATAAAAAAATAATCAAAAACATAGTGTTCATTATTGTAATGCTCCATGACAACTGATAGTTAGATGGAAAATTTATATTATCGCTAAGTTTTTAAAATTTTCTGTTATTTTTTTCTTTTATAAGAACTTTGTCCTGGCGGTAATTAACACAACAAAAAAAGAATTAGCGAAATTGTACAACTCGTTCACGCGTGATGCTATGACCAAGTGAAATAGATATTCATTTTTATATATATATATAGATTAAAAGAAAACGTGTTCAACAATTTAAACCATTAGGGACCGTTCACAAACACGTTCTCTCTTAAGTATTGGGGAAAAAGGGGTGTCTCTTACTGTGACAAAATGTGACATGGGGGCAGGGGGCGTCTTAGTAAACGTGACGTTCGCAGCACATAATTTTTTTTTTTTGAAATTTTTCTTGTTATTACCATTATTGCAAGCAATATAAAATTTAAAAATATTAAAATTTGTATGGGAGAGGACGTCTAAAAAAGTAAAATTTGTGTGAAGTATTTTATGAACGGCCCCTTATTTGTTATGTCTCGGTGAAGCTTTCGTTCTGCGTATGTACGGTGTACCAGTACTTATTTCAAGTTAAATCATTTTCTGTTAATTGATGACCCTTTCATGAATATAGAACAGTGCATCTTATAGAATATACATGAGTCACTGTTTATTTCCATTTCTGATTGTCGTAGCCTCCTAAGGACCAGACTAAAAAATAATGTTTTTATCTGAGGACATAAAACTAATGATAACTGCTGCCCAGTAACAAACCTTAAATTATTTTAACAATAGAGTAGAAATTTACTAGTGGTTATTTTTCCTGTATAAAAATATAGTATGTAGTGTAGATATATGCAACAAAAAACGGGATATGATCACATTGGCTGTTAGTTACGTAATACCTACATTTTTATTTGTTATACGATCACATATGGCCTATATGAAGGAAATAATTCGAATAATAAATTAAGTTATTTTGTATCAAATGTTAATATAATTCATAATACAGACAACAAATTCCAACGACCTGCATTAAGCATGCCCAACTAATTATTATTATTATAAATCAGAGTCAGTCAGAAGTCTCATTTCCACAACTTGTCCTTTCTCCGCATCTCCTCTGTAACATCATAACACACCACTTTCAGCTAATTTCGTAAAAGAGTAAATCTGTTAAAATCTGAGTCTGGGGAAAAGGCTTGATCACCTGTCTTCATCGCTAGGAATAAAATCCCCATCAGATTTCGCTAAAAAATCTAGGATTTCCGTGTCTCAAATTGCTGAAAACTAAGATCTAATTAATTTATTTGATTATCTAACTGGCTAGTGAAATTAATATATTGCCTTAGTACACAATTTTTGTAAAAATGTTTAGACTATTATTCTGACGGTCACTAGGCATTTAAAAATAAACGACAAAAGTCATCACTTGAGTTGAAAACAAACCGGGTCAATATTTGAAATAACAACTAATGTTCTCACTTGATCACAAAATATTTTGTCGTAAAATTTTCATATCAGATACTAAGTTTTTACACAAAAATATATCTAATTATAATACTAGTCAATTTTTACAATCCCTTTTACTAATTATAAAAGTAATTCATGCCAGAGATAATATAATAATTTAAATTTAAACTTATGCCGATTGCGTCGACCTACCATGTTGACACTTTGCTCTGAAAAATTTTAAATTTCCTTGATTGGATGACCCAACCAACGATTAAATTCAACTATTCGTTTCAAACACGTATTACTAACAAAACAAGTATTATACAAATAGCGCAGTTTTTTTCAATTTTCTTCATCAGTGTTGATTATGTCATCGTATGTGGCCCGGGGTTTATAAATAAAAAATATTTTATAATTGCTTGGGCTGTACTAACTAAGGTGATTATGGGTTTATATGAGGCCTGTGGTCCTTAGAAGGATAGTTCAACAAATTTGAAGTTATTCTTTAACGATCTTTTATGTTCTTGTATATTTCATAATGTAAACACTGCAGATGTGATATTGAATATCATGGTTAAGTTAATTAATCATACTTACTTATGCAACCTGTAAATATAATTTTTCACCTTTTTCTTTTCTTGCTTACATCGCATGGTTCGCTTTCAGCTTACAACAGATACCCGCTTTGACCAACAACGACCTTGACATTTGCGACCGTGAGTTTAACTTCTTGCTATTTGTTGCAAATATTCATTATTTTTAAGATTATCTAAAGTAAAGGTATCTGGGCTATTTGCATGTGCACAAACTCGTTATCGGCAATCATTCTTCACCGTGTGTTTCACTGACGAAACATTATATATATCATTTAAACACTGTTTTATGAAAAGGTTTGAGTCGCTTTCTAGTCAAAATCAAAATCACTTCAGGCGTTTATGAACGTCAAAACTACCATCGGTTCGGAAAATAACCCAGTTATCGAGAAGAATCGGCAACAAACAAGAACTAATAGAAACACATTTAAAACTTCAGAAGACAAAATATTTTCATATTTTAAGTAACGTAGGATCAAATAACTTGAGTTTGTGTACTGATATATTAACCACCACTTTGCAGAAAGACAACAATTTCAAAAAATCTCGTGAATAACCTTAATATAAACCTAGATTTGATAGTTAATAAAAAAGTAGGAAAAAAATATCTAAGTAATTCCAGTTCTCATTTCAGGAATAATATTGAAGATTTTTTTGATTTTCAATTTTCAAACTAGTACAAATCTCATGTAGTAGAAAATGAAAAAAAGGTAGATGTTCGACAAAAACGCATACTTATAACTTTGATCTTTTTGGTCTTTCAAAATATTGTACTACCATAAATTGTAATTTTGTTATAGTTATCTAAATTAAAATCATTAACATTAGTCTACTTTACACATCTACAACCAAAAATTATATGGTTTTTGTTTATTCATCAAAACGTAGGGTGGCTTGTGGAAGCACAGTACAAACTATTATTAAAATTTAATTGTAAATTATGTATAATACTTATATAGCGTGTTTAACTACCATCTCAATGGCATGGATTAATGTCTCACAATGACCCTGAACTTTCGGAAAAAAATCGGTGTGGATATACCATAGCATGGCAAGATTTTTCATATATTCGTCAGTTATACTACATCCGTGAATAAAAAGAAAACACTGGTGGGGTACCAAGCATGTATTATTTTGTCGGAAGAACATGATCGAGTAATATTAGTGGGCTGGTCTCTCCAGCTATTATTTAAATACTTTTATTTCTCTTATTTATTACAAACATTCTCTAAATCACTATGCAGGTATGTAACTATAAAAGTGTAAGTGTAAAGTAAAGAATATAATACTTAGATATTCCAAATAAAGCAGAAGATAAGAGGAAACCAATACTGCGGCGGTCGGCCCATCGACCGCCTCTGCGAGTGTCTACACTTCAAGGAGTATGTTTTATTACTGCCTGCGTAGCTTACATACTACAGTACCATGCGACAGCACTCTATTACATTTTTAAATGAGTGTTTCGTTCTGTATTGGGTAAATTTATTCTATTACTAGCTGTGACTGCAAATTCATACGTGTGGAACAAAAACATATTTTTCTATCCATCATGAACAGCCATTTTTGAGATGAAAATCACGCTATATAATTTTCTATACCCCTGACAACGGTTAAGAAAAAAATCATGATGACTAGTAATGTAGTTAAAGTGTGAAAGCTTAATAAACAAGCTTTCATTCGAATTCAGGATTACTTTAATATCAATTCAAATATAACTCAAAGACTGAGAGCACGGAGTCGATCGAGTAATTTAGATGAGCTCCCTGAAAAAGAAAACATCATTATTGCGGGGTCTTTTCTTATTTGACCTATCTACCATAAATATCTTGAAATCATGCAAAGTATCTACAGATGTATTCCAGCTACTTCAGAGTTATTTTGCTTACCTATCATTATTTTATTGTTTCGGGCCTGACCGTTATCTGATATCAGCTGAAATTGTGGCCTACTGGTAATCTGTGTTATTTTTGCATGTATAATAAGTAGTATGTATTACTTTTCAGCGTTAAAGTCATTGTTATCTATAAAACCTGTAGCAACTAATGCGACGGTTTCCGAGATATTTGAAGATGCTCTGGAATTAATAAGCGAAGATGGAGTAAGTTTTTTTTCTTTAATAAAAATATACATTAAAACATCTACAGTAAAAATTACGTTGGTATTTTATATATTTTTTATCTATGTTAATTAAGTTAATTAATTAATATTTTAGCTGAAAATACCAACACTTGAGCTTAAAATAACTGGTTTTCTAGTGTAAATTCCGTAAGATATATGTATGTGCTTGCCAATAAATTTTCAATTATAATAGGTTGAGGAAAAAGTCTTTTCGTACATAGTATGTATAACATGTAATAAAATCTCTTTGGGTTTCTCTGGGTTAACTCGCAATAACCTGATGGTGGGTGTACGGTGGAATTAAAAAGCCATTATTCATTATGAGCTTTTACTGCTGGGCAGAACTATTAATTCGGATCTCCACTGCCAACAACTAATGATATTAAAGCAAGAAGTTGAGAGCAGGCAGGCGAAATTGATCAATAGAAAGGGTGTGGTCTTTCATCACGATCTAGACCACACATATCTTTAGCCACTCAGCAAAAATTTTACAAGGGCATTTTTTGGCTGGCGGTTGTTAAACATCTGCCATATAGCCCTAACCTTACACCTTCAGATTTCCACCTGTTTCGGTTGCTTCGAAATTCTTTAGGCAGTATCAGGTTAACATCAAGAGAGGACAGCCAAAACTACTTGTCACGTTGTTTAATCAAAAGCCCCAAAATTTCTACAGCAACGGAATCATGGCACTACCTACATGATGGCATCATCGAGTAAAATGGCACATATATACTGTAATTACATGTAAATAAACTTTGGAAAAAATTGTCTTAACTTTTAATATAAAATGCGAAGTAACTTTTTCCCCAACCTAATAGCTTAGGCCTTAGTTTTAAAATTAACCCGTAGGCGGACCGAAGAATTCCAGAAGTGAATGATATGACAGTGAGGTGGTCACAGATAGGTGCTGGGTTAGGTTCGGTTGAACTTGTAATAAAAAACCGCGCGAGCCACGAGAGCGCCCCTACATATGTACCTTTGTAAATTTGGTTCATGATTACTAATTAAATTATAGATATATTTTATAGAACTGATATAAATGTTATAGCTGTTTTACATCCCGTTTTAACATTACAGAACTACGTGGAGCGTATTGAGAATGATATGAAAAGACTGTGCGTTTTTTGCTCTTGGATCGGTTCGAAATGGTTACTTGAAGATCACTTACGGCAGGTCTGTACTTTTATTTTTATTTTTGATAATTATATCTAATTACACAAATATCAAACGACCTATTCGCTCCACTGAGTCATTGTTAAATTTTTATATTAACAAAATTATTTATATTGGCCACAATTGAGAAATTGCTCTATTTTATGTATATATATGTATGAGAATAAATACTTCGAGGTAATTTCATACCTCCGCACCATCTTGCATTTAAACTGTTTATTTGTCTACGAGCTTCTGCCTACAGCTTTGCTCGCATAAAAAGTTAAAATAACATTAATTTTGAATTATTATCCCAATGGAATACATTACCGGGATAAATAGTATCCTACCCGCTAATACAGGAAGTGGTCTATTTACGTGCCAATTTTTGTCCAAATTTATTCAACGGTTAAAGCGTGATAGTGGAACAAAGAAAAAACAAACAACCATCCATCTTTTCGAATTTATAATATTATTATGAGTATTTACCCGCGGCTTCGTTTGCGTGGTAATTTGAAAAACTTTGCCAGAGATAATAGGACACCGACCATGTATACAGAATAGAGCACTATTTAAGGACGCTAGTGTAAACAATGTTGTGAGCCTTTCCATTAACCGCTAAGACATGTTAATTTCGAGCATTGGACACACGCCTATGTGAAAAGCACAACCGAGCACAACCGAATGAGAATAACCGAGGTAGTATATAGTATATAGCGTATAGTGTATAGTATATAGCGTATAGTGTATAGTGTATAGTGTATAGTGTATAGTGTATAGTGTATAGTGTATAGTGTATAGTGTATAGTGTATAGTGTATAGTGTATAGTGTATAGTGTATAGTGTATAGTGTATAGTGTATAGTGTATAGTGTATAGTGTATAGTGTATAGTGTATAGTGTATAGTGTATAGTGTATAGTGTATAGTGTATAGTGTATAGTGTATAGTGTATAGTGTATAGTGTATAGTGTATAGTGTATAGTGTATAGTGTATAGTGTATAGTGTATAGTGTATAGTGTATAGTGTATAGTGTATAGTGTATAGTGTATAGTGTATAGTGTATAGTGTATAGTGTATAGTGTATAGTGTATAGTGTATAGTGTATAGTGTATAGTGTATAGTGTATAGTGTATAGTGTATAGTGTATAGTGTATAGTGTATAGTGTATAGTGTATAGTGTATAGTGTATAGTGTATAGTGTATAGTGTATAGTGTATAGTGTATAGTGTATAGTGTATAGTGTATAGTGTATAGTGTATAGTGTATAGTGTATAGTGTATAGTGTATAGTGTATAGTGTATAGTGTATAGTGTATAGTGTATAGTGTATAGTGTATAGTGTATAGTGTATAGTGTATAGTGTATAGTGTATAGTGTATAGTGTATAGTGTATAGTGTATAGTGTATAGTGTATAGTGTATAGTGTATAGTGTATAGTGTATAGTGTATAGTGTATAGTGTATAGTGTATAGTGTATAGTGTATAGTGTATAGTGTATAGTGTATAGTGTATAGTGTATAGTGTATAGTGTATAGTGTATAGTGTATAGTGTATAGTGTATAGTGTATAGTGTATAGTGTATAGTGTATAGTGTATAGTGTATAGTGTATAGTGTATAGTGTATAGTGTATAGTGTATAGTGTATAGTGTATAGTGTATAGTGTGTGTATAGAGGTGTTTGCAATTCACGATTACAAGTTATGTGTATTATAAGTACCTAATAGAAATGTATTAGTTATTTTCAAAGATTGCAAACTCATAAATTTTATTTCTATATTAATAGTAGAAGGCGCCATCCACTAATTACGTTTTCGATTTCGATTCGAATAGCATTTTCAGTCTCCCACTGCCACGTAAGATTTTATCTATGCTATGTTTTCATCACTGTTTTCCTTCACCCAAACTCAGGCTCATTGCAGGGATTCTAACTCTCGTCCATTGAAGTGTGATTTAAGATACAAGTTGATGATTTACTTTTGTTCAATATTTGACTGTTGAATAAAACAATATTAGTGGTCACTTTGTACCCGAATAATATTTTATTGGTATTTAAGAAATCATATAAAATGCAGTATTTTAAAGTTTTAGCACAAAAAAATACCAACGCAATTGACGCAGACTGTTAATATAAGTGACAAAACTAAGTCTTTGAAATAACTTTTACATTTTTTTCAAATCTCTAAGATAACTATATTGGCAAAAATATAAATTTAATTATTTATTTTTTGATATCCATATGGTATTTATATTAAATTTGATGAACTTAATTTCAACACAAGTTTCTTTGCTCATATCGTGTCGCATAACGTGCTAACAAACATTTACTGTCTTTCAGAACCATATGAATAACATTTCAACATTTGAGAAAGACGAATGGGTAATGCCACATTCTATGCACAGCCTTTTGGATTATGCTTCGTGGATGCCTTTTGTAGTGCAGTATCAATCTGCACTTTACCTGTTGGCCATTAAGTACTATGTCGAAGAAGACTTAGTCGTAGCATCGATTTACGTATGATATGTTCCTTTTTAAAAGCTTTTTATTAACTTCACCTGTATGTTTGTTTGTATGTTTGTAACCGACTCCTTTGGGCGCGATTTTGACCCACTTTAAACGGCCAGATTTCGTTCAAACTTTGTAGATTTATCGCGGACCGATGACAATACACTAATTTGATGAAATTATTCCATTTTTCAATTTGCAAAATAAGATTTTTGTTAATTTATATAATTTTCATCTATAGTCGATAAGGCAAGAAACTTAATTTTATTTTTGAAGTGAAACTTCTTTAGGCGCATGAGGGTAAAATTTTTACAGATGAAACGTCACGCCGGTATGCAACGGAAGTGTCGGAAAAGAGAGAGAGAGTGATCGAGACCGATTGAGATAGAGTAAGACAGGGCGAACGTAGCATGAGCAACTAGCCGTGGAGTGAGAGTAGGGAGCAAGCGAGTGAGAAAGATTGAGAGAAAAAGTGAGACAGAGCGAACAAGATTTATAAATTAGTTCGCCAAAGAAGTTTCACTTCTGACATGTGTACTTTGTACGCACGCATGTTTTTTTTTTTTATAATTTTTCTCAATAAGACAGAAATTGATATTTTATTTTCCAATCACCATCTTTAGCCGATTTCTCTAATATTAACAAATTTTCGAATCCTAAAAAGAATTTTGATTGTAAAAAAACAAACAATAGTTTTAAATAAAAAACACGCTTTTTATAGAAAACCAAACTAAATAATAGTAGATTAGAACAAATAATAGTTTAAAATTAAAAAAAACAAGCTGTTATAAATATAGCAAACTAAAAAGTAGAAAATAAAAAATAGTTAAAAAAAACTAAAAAACACGCTTTTTTTTTAAATAAAATACATTTTTATTTTATTACACTATTATTAATTTATATTTATTGAAATTTTTAACACTATTCTTAATTTATGTTTATTGAAATTTTTAACACTATTCTTAATTTAAATTTATTAAAACTTATTTTTTAATTTTTTTAGTTCAGTTTTCTATAAAAAGCGTGTTTTTTAGTTTTTTTAAACTATTATTTATTAATTATGTATGTTATAATAGTAAACTTGCAAGAATATAGCCAGGTACAGGAACTCGCAAACAACAGGTTAGTCATTGAAATAAAACTAATTTAAACGGATTTTATCGCGGTTATTTATTAAATTTTGATCCCGACGTTACCCGTTAAAAATAACCGCGATAAAATCCGTTTAAATTAGTTTTATTTCAATGAATAATATTCGCGTAAACCTAAGAAATAAACAGGTTAGTCTATAACACCATAGGTTAGTCTATAAAAAAAAGCATGCTGATTTTCTGGCGAACAACTTTAAAACATTGTAAAAATTTTGCAGTTCTAGAGAAGTCAACGTAATAACATGTTATTTTTTATCCAGCACTCCAGCTTTCGCCTGGTTATATCTTTGAAAACTAAAAATTATTTAATGTCTTATACCCGTTTTGTAACTTTTTCAATACAGCTTTGCTCCTATTGATGGTAGCGTGATTTTAAATAGCCTAAATTCTATTTCAATGGTTGCTGTATAGATTTTTTTTTTTTAAATGCGATTTGTAGTTAGCTTGTATTTAGACTTGTAGATGATTAGCGCGCTTAAACAAACTTTTACGCTTTAGAATATCAATATAGATTAATTCGTGATTGATATACCAATATATAAAAAGTTGATTAAGGTATTGTAATCGTTTTAAGTATCAAGTTCTTTAAGTATTAGTCTTAGGCTCTAAAGTTACTACTGCCTTGCCAGAGAATAAATTCAAAGACTAGGTAAAGCAAGTTTTATATGCAAATATATTCTATTGTACAGAATACTTTTTATGAACTTGTATTCCTATCCACAGTTGCATGTTTTAGTTGTAACTAAAACCTTCTTCATATTGAAAATCTGTTAGGAAACAACTATAGCTCCTAAATTAACAAAAACTAAAAAGGTATTATGTTTTTCAGTTTATACCAAGAAATGGATATGCTATAACAAAGTTAGCTCATATAAAATCAATGGGCAATGAGCAATCAACATCATATACGTGGTTAGGGCCCGTCAAAGAATTTCCATATGAGTTACCATGCCATAAGGACATAAGTTGCTTCATGTTTAAACTGTCCGAATTGAAGATAATACACAAAATTAAAAATACAGCGAACAACAATAAAATATCGGTCAACCTATCTGCTGAAGGCGATAATGTATTACGCAATTTAAACGACATATATATTGCATTGTTTGTTAAATTATATGATATCGAAACATACTTAGATGCGTCTTAAGACATTAATGTATCAAAAATCTTTTGTATCGAACTGTAAGAAATAGGCACAAAAAGTGTAGTTATCAGTTTATTTTCTCTTTTTCCAAAAATCTGTATCGCTTACATACACGAGTGTGTGTTTAATAAGCTAATGAAGAATCCGGGTAAATTCTTTATATAAATATGTATAACATTTTTTATAATGAAAGTATAGATTTGTATTACAATTGTGTAGAAAGCATATACTGCAATGTGATCTCTAAACAAAAAAGTAAATCAAATCTATTTACTTTTTTACTATCGTATGTTGAGATAGAAGTGAAGCGAAGTGTTTAGGCGTTAATAAGTTTAAGCTAAGGAGAGAAAGACTTCAATATTAAGTCCATGGCCTTAAAAAAATTGTTATAGCTATAGTTTTCTTTGTAAAAAATTTAGGTATCGACAAGTTGTATTTTTATTTATTATTGTTTTTCTTTTCCATTTTGATAACCAATTCGTTATTTAGAAATTATTTTTTGCTGTTTTATTTATTTAATTTATTTATTTATTTAATCTTTTTTGTACACCTTAAAACATATAATTATACATAACAAATGATGTAGTTGGTACAAAGGGCGGCCTTATTGCTAATACCAATCTCTTCTAGGTAACCTTTGGATGGATATGTTCCATGGAGTTGAATCAGGGGTATTTTAGGTCTATAACTACAATCAAACTTAATAACCTACATATTAAAGACATGTGAACTATAACATAGATATGAGGTATACTACAATATAAAAATATATATAAAATACGGACTGCATAATAATAAAACACAAATGAGATATATATAAATATATACAAATATATTACACAAATGTAAAATTGACATATAGTACTTGTGTTAAAAAGGCATATAGTATTTTTATTATTAGTTTTAATATTACTTTGATAAGGTGGTGAATATGTTTTTGTATTACTTTTGATATTTTTTGGTTGTGATAAAGTTAGTAACTTGAAATAATTGGGGTATTCATTGAGTACACCTCTTAATCGAAGCGAAGAATCAGATAGCTCATCAGTTTACCCTAAACTTTTTATTCCCAATATAAGGTGTTCGAAAAAGAGATTTAAAATGATATAGAGTTATATTAAAAAAAAAGTATAACCGGTGTGATTATGTTGCATTGCAACCTTTCATATGCAGCTTGTGTCATATGGAAAATGTTATCACATTTCCAGTTTAAAGTTTATAGCTTTAAGGTTGTATCTAAAACAACATAACACGTGGTGTAATTTTGTTACAAGTAGACAATTTTTTTCTAATGTATAATGTATTGTATATGCATTCAAATTCGATCGGTGATATGTTGATACCTACTGTTAATCCAACAAATTCACGTATGATCCCAGTTTGTTAAAGTATAGTTTTAAGGTTGATTCTTGACATAAACAATCTACATGATATGCCGTAATTTCCTTGTAAGTGAAAAGGTTTTTTTAAACATACAAGGAAATTAAAGCCTGTGTGTAATGCACTCTTTCTGATTTAGACTGTTATTTTACCTGGAAAATGTTAGTCAAACATATAAATTATTCATATAGGTATACTTGTTTTGTTAAGCTTTAAATTATTAAGATTGATTTCTGGTAATAGTAAACTTTCATTAACCATATAGCTAAAATATTTGTTGATCATAAATAGAAAATAAAACCTTTATTGACGATGATTTTATAAGTTGTTCCTAAATTGAAGGTTTTTACAGACCTATTTATTTTGCAGCACCCTTAGTTCAAGTACTGTAAAGGTTAAGATTAACTGTTAAAAATAAATATATTTTTGCATTTATTAATATTAGTGTATTATTTTAATTTTCTTTCAAAACATATTTACAAAGTATATTTTTAACAATTTTAAGCTTCTTTGTTTGTTTTAACAATCATAGTGTTACGGGACGATATATTCGAAAGATGGTAACAATGTTGCGGGTTCCTGCTATTTAGGTATATTTTCTATTTTGGTTTAAACACGGTAGATAAATATGTCAGTATTTGATATTTGACAAGAATACCTACACTAAATAAACGATTTGTGTCTAAAAGTAGGGAAAATTTTAAATTATAATCCCTAGAAATCAAAAGATTTTTAAAAAATACCTCTGTATACAAGCGCATTTAATGACAAAATAGAATTTTCCATTACGTCAGAAAAGGCTTGTAGATGAATAACGTATCTAATACCAAAAAGCCGCGTGGCAGATATTTATATACTAAAGTTTTCATTCTTTATATTGCACAAAAGAAGTAAAACATTTTCAGCCCTATTGCACGCCTCATATCGAAAAGTGCTTTATTATCGACACGTCAAGTGATTTTTTGCTCTTTAGCTGCTTCTACCACAACCAATTCGCGTTTATACGATAATATGAGTAGATGTATTTCAAGAAAAAACTTCAAATAAATTAACTCATATTTTGTAAAAAAAACAATTTTATTTTGCTGCCTTTTTTTGTAGGAAGACCTTACATTTTATTTTTCATAGTTCAGGTTTAGCGTTATGTCCATAATCTCACCTGATATTAAGTGACGATACGGCCCAAATTGGTAGGCACGCTAAGCCTGTGGAGGGACTGGCTCTAAAGTACAACTGCCGGAACACACCTATTGGTATTTGGCGGCAGATTTTTAACTTAAAAGTGGTAGCTAGCCAGGCGGGCATTAGAAAAAGCCCTACCACCATGCTATGGTTTCCTCAAGATGTTTTCCTTCATCGAAAGTTTAAGCTCATTGTAGGTGAATTCGAACTTACATCCCTTGACGCGGAGTCCGTACACACTACCACTGAGCTATCATCGCTTTAAGCTATCGCGTATGAGATACCCACCTTCCGGGCAGCAAAAGTATGGGTTATGTCAGATTCTTGCTTACAAAAACCTACGGACTCTGTACCACCCACCAGGATTGATTGCTACCTTGAAAAAAAACCCGGGCACAGAGGACGTCCGGATTATTTTATACAAAATGGTGACGAATCTCACGATAGCTCCCTAAAAATTGACGTATTGAAACCAGGTTTCGTTTATTATCTTTAGGATAACATCAACTAGGCATCTATTTCATATCAATAGCCTAGTACCTGTAGTTTAATAATAAAATGGAATAAATAAAGACGCCGAAGCCATTCAGCCCAGTCGAACGTTATTTCATAATAAATAAACTTCAACATTATAGAGATTCTCTTGGTGAAAGTATCTACGGAGTTTATGAGGCACGCAATAAATCATGCTTGCTTAAAAAATATAGAATAGTTAGTAAAATAATAAAATAATTAATAAAATAAGTCAATAGTACGGCTTGTTTCTTTTTCTTAAAAATTAAATGAATGGTATGAGGCGTGCAATTTTGGATTTTATATTTTGCTGTTTCCGAAAAATCAATAACCAAAGACAACAACTACAGGTTTAACTTTTCATTTTTTCAAATCTGTGGTGGCACCAAAGAAGTCGGTTAGGACTTAGGTAATGAGACTATTTATCCCCGTTACTGGTGATAAATATAGCAGTGACAAACCGTATGTAGTTTGTACTGAGTAATGGGTACGCCATCTATTAACGAATACCGAAACGTTACTCAGGAATGTATTTCGTTACTTGCATTTGACGTATATTCTTACTGATATTAGTTACATTGATTCTTTATACAAACAAATACAACGGTTTCAGTCCACGCAAATACCGTTAATGCATAAGTTGGAAATTTGCATACAAACGATATGTAACTCTAAAAATAAAATAAAATCATTCTATGATATAATATATACGATTTCAGAATAATACATTTGATTACAGAGTTGTGATATTACATATTCTCAGGAATAAAATATTCAAAACAGCAAATCACAGCAACATTTGACAGCTTCACCGAACTTTTTGAGACGAATGCTAAGGGCTCTCAGCCTCATGGCAGTGGGCGCAAGGGTACCAGAATGGCCGTACCTCGGCTTGGACTACTGCTGGAACACGAACAAAGATTCGCGATCCTAACTAACCTAACGTATCGATACGATAGTAACAAGTACTGATTGTTATAGTAACGAATACATACGGTAACGCTATATTTCTTTACTCTTACAACTGTAGCGATTCTTAAAATTCAGTGGAAAAAACAGATGTGTTTGATTATTATTTATATGTCGTTTTGTAATAAATATTTGAAAAGGCACTTTGCATCTTTGGGATTTGATGTGTTCATAAAATATAGAAAAACAACTGTAAATTATTTGCTATACAGATAATTCATAGATCCTATTAATAAGCCACACATTATAGATAATTCAATTAAAAATACTGTCTTACTGAACAGTGACGTAACTATAGTGTGGCAGAGCTGTCAAAATACCACAGGCCCCGACCTCGGCCCGACGGGGCCCCAGCGAGATCCGGCGAGCTTAGAAGTAACCCAACATTTTTAACAAAATTTAGTAAAAATTACACATTTTATATAAGTACTTATAATAAGCACTTATATGTAGAAACTATGAATATTATAACACATCCATTTGGTATTCTATCTATTGAAATTAAAAATTCTATGGTCCGATCTTTAAACTTTGTCGTTGCGGAACAGAAAGCTCGGAGAAAAGATGTATTTTATTAATATCTTGTTAAGATTAAATTGTTATTTATCATACAACTATCTGTAAAACCTATAGTTATGAAAATAATTTATTAACTTACTTATTTATTAAAGTAACTTCAGTGGTTTATCAATTACGTGAGGATTTTTACTGGGGGCTAATGCAATGAATCTGGTACGGTCGCGGGGCCTCTGAGGACATAGTTACGAGTTACAGTTTACGAGCCTTCACAAAGCCACGATTTAAACATTTTTATGGTCCACTTTACTGAGAAAGTATCTCACTTTCATGTTTGGGCTTTAACATAGTATTTTTTATTTATGTCTAGATATGTTGTTACCAATCATAAAAATATTATATTAACCTTATTTAAAAAAAATATACAAGATCTAACCATTTTTATTAAGTAATGTTCTTATTATATATTTATTACTATATATGTTGTTCCGCTTGCAAAATATAATACATTTCAACATTTAATTATGGTTTTCCCAAAAGTGATGTCTTCATCAATCAAATATTTTAATCAAATACGTTAAAATATAGTAAACAAGAAAAAATCCGTGTCAGAAATTTTATGTTTGAATAAAATATAAAATGAATTTAAAATTGTTTGTCGTAAGAATTATTTCACAGAATATCTTTAAAAAACTGCTATCAAATTATTACTAGGTAGAAAACTTCGCAAACGGCACGTAATTTTTATCTAGCAACGCTCTTCACGCCATTGAGTATTAAATAATTATTGTTATAAGTGTAATTTTTTCTCACTGCTATTTCACATGTGAAATGGCAATCTGCTAAACAGGTTAAGTTACGAATTTGCCAAAGGAAAGTCAAGTTGTTACAAAGAGAAATATGATGTTATTTTACAAATAAATTATTTAGCTAGCTGTCAACAAACATACTAATAAAATTAAAAACGTCTTCAGAATCGTACATGTAATAGAAGTAAGCCTAATTTTTAACCTTTATTTTTGTACCAACCTTATAAGAACGATCGTACAAAAAGGGAGACGTGGGTAGTCTAAATTTGTTAATACATACCTTAATATTTATACCATAAGGATAACCTCTTTGTTTTTGTGTAAAGTAATGTTTTTAAACATTATGCGTTCTCAAAATTTCAATCAAGATTCTCGTTCAATAACCCAATTGCCACGTAAAAAATTTCATTTCATAAATTCTTAGGCTTTCAATGGAGACGACATTGCTTTTTAAAGTTTTTTGCATTATTTATAACGACTTAGATTCAAATTTACATCTTACTATTTTTTGTAACATATAAAAATAACGTGAGTAAAAATTTATTTTCTGTTATCGTATAACAATTTGCTTTTATATTTTTACGCATTACAATAATAACAGTGATACAATATTATTATAACGTTGTTGTCAAACCATTATCATTTCCGTGTACTTTTCGAAGATTTTGGCTATTATGACTAATTTACTACACAAATTTGCGTATAAAAATACTGCTATATAACTCGAAACGTTATACGATAAACTGTGGCTGCTAAAAAATATGCATTGTGCATCAGTTAGAAAGAATATTGTTAATTAAAAACTGGTCTTATATTTAATATTCTATAGTAATACTTTTCCTTTTCTTTAATCTTGCAAACTTAAAAGATATACTTTTTACAAATATAAATAGTTGATTTGACAACGTCAATATATATAATTTTACATGTTATGTGCAAAATAGCATTTGCAATTTTTACCTCCCTCTATTCCCCGTCCTGTTAACATTATATGCCTCCAACTCTTGTTACGGATAATCGCTTAGTTGTAGAATACTTGTCAAGTTTTATAAGAACTAATAAAATTTTACTTTAAGATTTTAGTGTCACCTGTGATGTGTATTTGTAATCTAAAAATATATTTTATATGTACTTTGCATGTATTGTTTGTGTCGTCTATTTGTTAGTGAATAGCCTGGTTTGGATATAATTTAAAGAGAAAAACAAAAGTTGTTTCCTACAATCTCCATCGTTTATAGTTCCTATGTGACATTGGCAAAATTGTGTGCGCACACATGTGGCCATTAAATAAAAAAGAAGAAGAAGAAATAGCAAAGATAAATAATTTCTCTTTGTTGATAAATGTGATTTTGTATCACATCAGTAATAGCTGTGACTAACGTCATTGTCATGCTGCAGATTGCTTTTTATTTCATATGAAAAATAATAGTGATGTATAAATTTCATACCTAATGTCATTTACCCTGGCTCTTTGTAAAATGAGCGTTTATTGTGCAAAATTTTGAATTTGTTTTAGCTATTTAAATATAACTAAAATTAAGTTGTGATATACTTGAGGTTTATATGAAGTATTCCTCATCTTCGCTTATTATTAATAAATTTGTTCATACCTAGTCGCGTTTCATCACTTCGAATTTCAATAATGCTCAACCTTTTTAACATAATTTTCTACAAACTATGGGTTTTGTGTACATCTACGTTAATTTGTACCCTGTTAACATTTTGGTTTTTTGGTTTTTATACAGCACTTATCACTTTTATATTCCTGTTATCAGGTAAGAATACTTTTAAATATATAGTTTGATATTTACTTATATCTAATTCGCCATGTTTACATACCTATTATTAGATTAAAATATATTTGATTGAGCGCATCATTATATGGCGTAAAAATACATTTACGGACATCTTTTCATTATATGCCGGGCTGACTATGAGAGGGCTGTGATGGAACTCATCAGATGAGAGACACCATTAAATATCCACTAAAGACACCATGATGACCCACAATACCCCTTTTACCATAGCCAGGGAGTCCCCTAGGCTTTTTCACTACTTTCAGTCTAATGTATAATATTTACTTTAACCTATTACCCACCATAGTCTGATTTTTGTAAGCCATAATCAAATTGCTATCTTTTAATAACTGCAGCTTCTAATTAGGGTTTAGCATATTCTGTCCAATGTTCCTAAATGGATGGACTAAATAATTTCTATATTTATATAAGTTCCATATAAACAATATTACACTGATAATTCAATTTTTATTTTTTAATTATGGTGGGTAATAATATATTATTAATTGTCATATTCTACATCTTAAACAATAGTTATACATCATAAACAAAAGTATGCCATAAACTAGGGATATATTTAGAATGCTGAAATTAGAGATTGAAATTGGTAGAGATAAGGTCCCTGACTACAACACTACAACACACAGGTCCAATTTGAGGAAACAAATAAATAAAATTCATATCTTAAATCTGAAAGAATATTAATTAACAAGGAAATTAAATGCTATATTTGAATTTTATTTTCTTAATCTGTATTTATTTTGTCTTTTTTTTACTATTACTATTTTAAAAAACACTGAAACTTTATACAAACAATTAAATTCATCTACATTATAAAATATCTTGAAGGACCCTAAAAAACCGATAATACAACAATTTTTCACAGACAATTTAATATTATTATATTCTACTAATTTACTAGTAAGTAATACTGATATTTTATTTTGTTGATATAGTGATGGTTCTAAAAAAATATTATTCAAAATAAGATGTCAGTAAGTAAGTCAGTAAATGAAAAGTTATAATATAATATTAGAAGGATACACATTAAAACGTAAGTTATAGTATTCCAGAAACTTGAGTAATTTCATAGTAAATAGTGGAACACAACCTGAGGAAGTAACATAAATATTGAGTTAAGGCTGTGAATAATCAATATTTTATCACTGATTATTGTTATTTTGAAAGTGATAATTGTATTAATAGTCTCTCATAGATAAGAGTAGAAATATCTAACAAAAGATAGGGTACTTTATTTTTGTGTCTCTCAACAGGCAGTAACTGTACTAAATGATGTCATATCTAAGTTATTTTAAAAGGCAGATATTAAAAGTATGTTTAACATTTTCTTATATCCACCACATATGTTTTATATTTTTGCCCTAGTTTCTAGATAAATAGAAATTACATATTAAATCATTTACACAAAATTTACAGGGTATTTGGATATATAATAATTAATTAATTAAATTAGGTAAATTAAAAAACACATGCATATATAATGGTTTTAATAATAGCTTGCATACAAAGAATGCAATAAAATTCATGTAAAAAATTAAAATTCTGTGTATTCACTCAGTTTATGGTATACCGCTTAATATGATGTTTATATAAGATTTATATTATAATATGCTTTATGCATTAATTTAGATTTGAATATGGCAATACAAAAAACCTAGGGCCAATACCTTATGTTAGGTATTAAAAATAACTATATGGAGAGTTTATAAAATAAATTGATTTTATGGTGAGTAGTACATCATTCATAATGAATTTTCTGATGACATGGTAGATGAATCTCTCAGTGTCTGAGTTGTTAAGTACTAAGATATACTCAATAATAAGAAAACTAAGGTCACTTAAAGAGTAACATAGAGAATTATGTATGAAGTTTTTTTTTGGGATCTAACCAGAAATGTAGAAATGAGGAGATCTGCAAGAGAATTTACATCATCTACAGATTTCAGTAAATTGCTAGGCTAACATAGTAATGTGCAGGGCACATAGCTCACAGAACCTGAAAAGGGTAAATAATTCTCAAGTGAGGATCATATACCAGAAGACCCAATGGAGGTAGATCCACCATAATATCAAACAAAGACCTAGTAAAAGATGTAAGAACCTGTGCGATTCGTGCAGACTTGGACTGATCTTTGCAGTGATCATTGAGGGAGGCACTTGTTTAACAGTCTTTTAGATAAATAAATGATTGAATAGAATCCTTCGAATTAATTGAAGAAATCATATTGTGAACAAAAAATTTAATGGTATTTAAAAGTAAAATATTTTGCAACAGGTGTGTTATATGGAGCACAGGATTCACTTCTCTATTATCCAAATGATCCTCCGGATTCAAGGTACAAGATATTACAGCCTAGCAAATACAAACTACCATTTGAAACCATAAAAATAAAGAGCAAAGATGGATATAAAATTCATATGTTCTTTATTAAACAGCATGTGGATAGTAATCATGTGCCCACAATGATATTTTTCCATGGGAATGCTGGTAATATTGGTCAGAGGTTTGTACTTATTCAGTTTAATCATTAGAAGGTTGTAAAGGTAATATAGAAAAATTGTATATGTGTAACTGTAACAGTGTTAAGCAGCTGATAGATTGTAGATATTAGCTAAAAAAGGGTTTTCGAAAATGTATATCTACCTGTATTGATCAACATACTGAAATATATAAATGAATAGCATTTGATTAAAAAAAATATTTCTGTGTCGATCAACAACCAGAATTAATGGACAAAATTAATATGAATGCAAGCGAAGCTGCAAGTAAAAGCTAGTATTGTATGTTTTTGTTTATCAGAATTGTTATAAGAGTTCAAAAAGTTTATAATTATAATATATACATATTCTATATTGTGAGTATCAAAAGTAAACAAGACTAAATTGGTACTTGTGTAAATATTATGTCTGTAATGAAGTAACTTAGTAAAACTAACACATAATCAGTGTTATGAAATATAGTTTATAATTAAAAGATAATTTGAGTCTATAATTTCAGATTATTAAATATCGCTGGATTGTACCAACAATTAAATATAAATGTGCTGCTTGTTGAATACAGAGGCTATGGTTTCTCAGAAGGAATACCATCGGAACAAGGTTTCTATAATGATGCTCAATGTTGCCTTGACTATATCATGCAACGCAGTGATGTTGATATTACTAAAATTATAGTTTTTGGCAGATCATTAGGTAAATATATATTTTTAATTCATGATATGTATTATGGTATAAACAAATGAGATTAACATATAAATATACTCTTGGTTAAATACATATAAATTGCTTTTATCCAAACATAAAATTTTAATACTATAGCTGTTTTTGTATTATGGATGATCTTTATTTTTGTTTATTATTGTACCTGACTTGTATTTATTTAAGATAATTTATTCAAGCTATCAAATAATGAATATATTTAAACATTTCAGGGGGAGCAGTAGCTATAGATTTGGTTTCAAGATTACAATACAGCAACAAGATTTGGGTACTAATAGTGGAAAATACTTTTACTAGCATACCTGATATGGCTAAGATTTTACTCAAGTGGGTGTGGCTGAAGTGGCTACCTGAATGTTGTTATAAAAACAAGGTATATTCATTATTTGTGGTAATCTCGTCATCTGTCTAACACTGAAAACCAAACCCACATATCGCACCTCCGTTTAAATAGTGTCAAACTCACAAAATATTGAAATCATTTTTATTATACTATTATATTATCTGAATATTAAAAATGTCATTTTCTAACTCCAAGCAACCTTTGATCTTGCTGAAAATGATTCTCACAGTGTATTTTTTATTGAAATATTGTTTGATGTCTAAAAGTTCATTTTCTAAATGTAAACACTACATACCTCTACCTTCATGCACAATTTTTTTTTTTCATTTATCATTATTGGTTTTTATAACGATACTTGTTATGAATTGAGTTTAACATTTTATACCATTTGCTAATATAGTTTTGAAAATTTTCAGTATATGTCATTACGAAAAATTAGACATGTAAAGAGCCCAACATTGGTGATATGTGGATCTGGCGATACATTAGTACCACCATCAATGTCGAAGGAGTTGTATATGCGTTGCGGAGCTATATGCAAAAAATTGATTGTTATACCAGGAGGTGGTCACGACGACACTTGGACTGGACGGGATTATTATCCAGCGATACAAAAATTTCTACAAGATATCCCTCCGCTGCCCGTCGAGATAGGCCCTTACTTCGATAGCGCTCAAGATACCACTGTTAGACAGAGCATGGTACAAACAGTTTAGGTTTATTTTAATATTAAAATAGATTATATACTGAAATGCGTTGGTATGTTCTATACTGTTTTAAAGTACAAAGTGTGATATAAGTTAGTGTGCATGTATTAATTAATAAACACAGTGTTGTGTTGTGTTATCAATAATGTAACATATTGTAAATTTTCTAAAGCATACCAGATGTCAAGAATTTGGTAAGTTATCATATCCAGTATTAGTATTAGATATTCTAGTGTTACAAATTTTCGAACTGATTAAAAATATTGTCAATTTACTTTTTTATATGTAAAACCTTTAGTAGTAAAGCACGTCTTTGGCATGGACTCGAATTAAACTTAGCCTTTCTGTAAAATATTATATATTTTTTGTTATTAAATGATGGTATCACATTAGGGTATGGATGTTATAGCAATGTATGAGAAGTAATGATTTTTAATTTAACTTTTGAGGTCACATAACTGTATTATACTTTGGTCGCTTGTGCTGCACTCAATTTATTTGCTATTAAAATTGTAAATAGAACAAACTCAACTATTTAATCCAAGTTATGATATTATAATATGTGTTATACGATTTAACTAAATCTAGTTTAGAAATGCAGTGTATCACTCATAAATTTAACCGTATAATGAAACTATCATACTACATCATTGTAAATCATCATCACACTAATAATCTCTTAATAATTTAAAATGTAGCTACTCCTGGTTGATTTTATCGATTCGCGTCGGACGGCCTGTGTCGCTTCGAGACACTAACATGCTATACATTGCTTAGATGTAAGTCGAGAATACTAGCCAAATTTCTTTTTATACATTCGTTTGCGCATATAGCATAGGTTTTCAAAATGGGCTATTGAAAGTTAAAGAAATATCTGAGAGACGCTAAAAAAATGGGCGGTGGAAAGTATATCGGAATGGATAGTTCTTTTATTATGTGTAGTTTCTGCTATATACGTCGTGATGCCCGCAGTTCAGTAATTTTTTTTACTAATTCAGTACGTATATATAAAACATAAAATAACGTGTTTTTTCAAGAAAATTTCGGTTGGGTATTGCAAAATTAAATATCAGAATCAATTATACAAAAAAATCCTGATATATTTCTGCGAAAAATTTAGATAAAGAATTTATGGGGACTGCGTGTTGAGAGTTCAAATTTCCCAAACTGGGCGGTATACCGAAAAGTTTCAGAAACACTGGTGTATAATAATCAAAAAGTGTATGGAATGACATTTTAAACACTAAATCGACAACATATCTTGACACTTAATCTCGTAATGACAGCGTATTAAGAACAAGACGTTTCTTGATTTTTAAGTGTAAAGGGTTTAGTGTTGAGATATGTCTATTTAGTATCTAAAATGTAATTCCATACATTTTTTGTTTTCTCTAGTCTATATTGTAATGATTGTAAAAAAATATCTTGCTATACTCTCAGAATATATGAGTTTTTACTTTGCTTATGTCAACTATAAATAAAGTATTTTATATGTGGCAATTATTTTAGCGTTGGTACTATATGGTATTTTGTTTAAAGCTCGTATTTCTCCGCATGGTAAAATATTATACAAATGCTCTTTGTTATTAATTTCATGTTAATTTCTTCAAATACGAGATATACTTAAGATATGTTTATTTCATACATTTTTATACAAGTAACAGGAATCAGTTGTGCAATGCCATTAAGTTTGATATAAATAAAATGATATATATTACATTAGCTATATAAATATTTCTTCATTACATACAATAAGTAAGCTCTTAAAATAACTATCAAATTAATATTTTAGTATCTATTAGAGCATTTTGTAAAATAAATGAAATAATGAATTTAAAAACACTATATAAATTCTATATTGCTTCTACTAAACTTTAATTTTATCATATAGGTCTTAATATCTATCTATAAAGCCCGTATGTAGTACAAATTTTGTTATTATACCCCTTCCAACCATTTATTTTCTTTTTGACATAAGCACGCCTATGAAGTTTTATATATATTAAGAAGCAACCTTGTAAATTATATAGTAAATTGACATACTTTTTGAAGTCCGACATTTATCATCGAATATTTATCGAAACCATAGATTATGTAAATGATTTCATTTGATTAAAGGTATAATAAATAATAATTTACTTATTATGTATTAATAAAATAGGCAATTAAAGTTAAATATAAAAAAAATGAATATAGAATATTAGTAGTTAAAGTATATATGTATAGAAAAAGTTATATAAAGTTATACATAAATGGTTTATTTTAATACATAAAATATTAGTCATTTAAATTTGAGAAAAATAAAACACTTTTCAATGTTTTGAATCGGTTAAAACTTATTCATAAATAAATTGTTATAGAAATCGAATCAGTAACGTATTAGGACATCACTAATTGAAAAAATAAATAAGTAATTGGAAGCATATTGCTTATAATCATTTAAAAATCGAAACAATGTTATCACATATTTAAGTAACATTGTCTAATTTGTAAGACAATTTGTTATTCGTTAATTATTACTCGGCTGTGCCTCTTTTTTTATATTGTATTCAAAAAAAATTTGTTTACTGACTTCCTCTCTTTCAAAACATAATTTAAAATTGAAGTAATGGTTACCTAAAGCGTACTTCATATCACCTAAATATATTGAAATAGTATATAATATATTTATATTACTAGTTTTTTTTTAATCAAAAGCCGTAGAATGTCTGATATAATTTTATACTTGCGTTTCAATAACCGAAACTGATTATATACTCTTAAGAGATCCAGGTCAGAGATCTTAAAAGCGTAGCATTCCTAGTTTACATTCGTATTTATCCTCCAGTTGCTATTTATGTGCCAAAAATTAAATTAAATGTAATTATTTCATGTTCATTAATCAATCAGATTCTGTCGATACATTATATCACCCATAAAGTAAAGACAGCTAAATTACTAACTTAAATAAAACTGAAATTATACATAAAAGTCAATAATATTGTATTAAATATATAAGTCGAATGAAATATGGAAGATTGTGTATGCATATTTTTATAGCAAAACAATTGCTAAAATTATTAGTGTCTTTTGAAAGATTGCTAAAGTTTGTGGGTAATTTGGTACAAATATGTTTAGATATACTCATGTCAGATATTTATTGTTTTTTTCCAACCGACCAATTCGTCTAGCGTTTTATTACCTTTAATATATCAATTACGTAAAAAATCACAACACATGAAATTAGACTTGTTTTTTTTAAATTGCTTTGTGCACTTTGATGCATTTGCATTGTGCAACAAATATGACTATGTTAAGGATGAAAAGGTAATAACTTAGGCATGCTTCACATTTAAATATATTGCCTATCATGCTTTATAAATATATTTCAGATATAGCACAGTTCTTTTGGAATTATGTATACTGTACTACTGCATAATTTTTATTTTTGGGCTGTAGATACCATTTATATGTTATAGCCTATCAGAAATACTACTTTTGAATTTGTTATTTTTAGATATTAATTAGTTATTTGTGTAACATAGTAAAAGTAAAATTGTGTTTTTGTTATAATCTCTTTCCTCTATAATACCTATATATGTACGTTTTCCTTAAAATGATTTGCCTTTGTGATTTAGTCTTCATTCTATGATGGTTTCTTTTCATTTGTCAATTATAAATGTAATTTATTATTCTATACATCACATGATAAGTTCATTTCATTTTTGTATTTTAAAGAACTGCCATGTGTTTTATGAATTGTACTAGTTTTTATTAAGTATAAAGATTTGGTTATTTAATTATAATAATAACTAACAATAGAATTTTGTTGTTGGGTCCTAAATTGCATATTTTTGTTACTATGCTGTTCAAAAAGGAACATGCACAAATATAAAGTACAGCAAAGATTTTTAGCATATAAGTGTTGTTGTCTTGTCTTTAAAAGATTACACAAATCCTTGAATCAATTATCTACGTACAAACCCAAATATGATGTAAAGTTTAATAAACGATATATTTTTTTAATATGCTATTTCATTTCTAGAATAATTGGTTACTGTGGTTCCTGTTTATTGAATAATTTTGTATTTTTTAGCTTGGCAAAGTGACGGACCTGTTGTCGGTAAGTATAGTACTTAGTAAAGCACAAGTGCTTACTAAGTTAACTGAATAGATATACGTAAATAATTACTCCAAAGAAATCGCTTGATTTAAAGTATTTTTACCGCTCTGAACATAGTTTCTGTAAAATCTCACTTCATAGATACCCTGAAAGAGATATCGTGTGTTTGAATACTCTAGTCTTGGGAATTACTAGTCATATTTCAAAAATTTGTAATGTATTTGATAGAACAATCACTGAGTAAGGTTTGAGGCTATTTAAATCACGCTACCATCAGTAGGAGCAAAGTTCTATTGTAAAAATTAAAAAAAACCGGATAAAATTTCCGCGTGTAACCAAATATATATATATATATATAAACTTTCTTGGTTTTAGACACAAAATGAATAAACAGCATTAAGTTCGACAAATCTCTTCTGCACACTTACAGATTTTAGTCTAACCAAGTTTCCTCTTAAAAAGCACTTTCTAGATCTTTTTAAGAGGAACAATTATGTAATACATTGTTTTTATAAATTATTGATTGACGCGCGCGGCACACGCCTGCGCTAATGAAGCTGCCCGTCTGCATGATGTTTTTCGAGCATCTTCAAGATTCATTGTCATATTTCCGCCAATTTAACACACCTTAATAAACTATACACCCAAATTTTCCTTATGAATCACTCTGACCTTTGGTAAAACGGACAAAAATCCACATTTTTTTTTAGTTTATACCGTTCAGACATACAAAGGCGGCGGCGGTTGTTTTATAATATGCATATTATAGTTGGACAATAAGAATCGACATGATTATTATATTACATACTAGCTGTGTCCGCGACTTTCTTTGCGTTTGAAGTTATTTGCATGCTTTTGTAACTTCTTTCAATACAGCTTTGCTCTTATTTGTCGTCGCGTAATGTTAAATAGCTTAAAGCTTTCCTGAAATGATTGCTCTATCAAATTAAAATATATTTTTAATTTGACACGTAGTGCCTAAGATTAGGATGTCCAAATAAACTATTCTGCTTTATAATATTATTATAGATAGTGTATCTTTACCCCTAACCGAGTTCTCATTTTCTATGAGCATAATTGCAAGAGAAAATACTATGCATTTTTCGTATTACGGTCGTAGGAAAACCGCAACGTTGTAAAACGCAACACGAATTAGAGATTAGTGTGCATAGTAACAAGACAAATAATCTAGAAAAGAATAAATGAAATTCTACAAATCATGTTATTATTATTCAAAAGTACAAACATATTGTCAGTTTTAAAATATTGAGAGATATCTTAAAGTAATTTCATTCTAAATCTGAAAGTTTTATTCATATTGTCTTGCGACAAAAGACTTCATTGTACCTAATAGTAAGGAGATATGTCGCAATTCAGAAGCAGTAACCATTTCACAGGTATCTACAATTCTTCGTCAGTTATCGCTATTTTGTGCTGGTCTGCTCAAATATATTTAATGTACTCCATATTGTGGACAAGAAGATGGTTAGGTTAGGCTATCTTCATCTTCATCGGAGCCTTATTGATCTTCATTGTTGCTGAGATAGCCATAGCCATAATAAACAAAGCCATAGATTCGAAGATGAATACCACGTGATTGTGTTATAGTAAAGAGAATTCTTATAGTAGAGAAACAACTCTTCAGAATATTCGTCATGACACCGATGATATAAAATGCTCATATAATGTCTTTGTACCATTGATAGACGAACCAACATCAACAATCTGTCTCTACTACCAGCTGTTTAGGGCATCGAGGATACATTTTACGAACTTCTATAGTGATAGAAGAATCTTTTGAAGAGAATGAACGTGGAGATTGGAGATTTTCTACAACTATAGAGTACTTGACCTTGTAACATGGTACAAGGATTAGTCAAATTTAATAACAAGTTTCTTTCGTCTCTATTCTGTTGCTCCCTGAGCACAAACTATCTTACTGTACTACTCCTATAACCAATTTCGTCATGTACACAGCAATGAATATGACTCTAAGGTAACATAGCATTGGTATATGTGCAGATGAAACAGAAAACCGTAGACTGTGAGTCAGGCTCATCGATAAGGACTTTGATACTCAGCTTATTTTACTTCATAATTGCCATCGGCTATTTCGTCTAGCATTTTAGAAAAGGGTGTTTGCCAACCTTATCTACATATAAAGGAAGAGCTTGAGTTGTTTTTTTATTCAGTGGTATCTATATCCTGTGTTGTTTGTGGATCATTATCTAATTCGGAGAAACTAGTTGAAGTTGGTGTAGGTTGACTAAGCAGTAGTTATCCAGTTCTTTTTGTTTTTGAGTTTTGTTATTGTCAGGACTTTCACGTTGCCTTTTTCTTGCAGGTACTTCAGTCCATTGGTAGGTATCCGTTGAAATTGGTACTGTATCGGTTTGCTGAAGCTTGTCAAGGTTACTCAATGATTGAGTTCTTGATCTATTGAAAAAGGAAGGATAAAATATTTGTTGTGATAATACTTTGTTTTGAGGTTTTTCTTGGTGAGCTGTTTTTAATTATAATTTTTCTGAATCATTCATGCTGTTCCCATGAGTAGGGTCGATTTAAACAGGTCACACACAGGATGACGACCATTCCTGTGTGAGGGCACCTTACAACAATGTGAGCCAGGTCCATTGAGGTTGGCGCTTGAGACTGATCTCCCATCAGTCATTCATCCTATTGGCGCGTCTCCCACCTACGATTAGCGTGATCAAACATACAAACTTTTCCGATTTGTAATATAAAGAAAACAAAAAAATGGATTAATACACATTTATTTAGTATTGTTATTAATATTACATGGCAATTGACTTATCGTCATAATAAAAATAGGAGTGATACAGACACATAGAAAGTGATTATACTTATGACAAATGATTTTTAATTTAATATTTCGAAAATTACACTGTAGAGAATACTTTATAAATATTTAATCTATTATTAATAAGTTAAATATAACTTATATTACTTATATTGTAGGACAAAAGATATACATTTTTATATCGTGTGGAAAATATAGATTAGATATAAGTATTTATTAAAGTAAAAACATCTTTAGGCGCTTTTTATGAATAAAACGAAAGTGAACCGGCACTTAACGAATGACGGTGATTCCGAATCGGTTTTATTCGGCATCAGGGATTCGATGATGCCACAAAATCATGTATACTCGGTTCTAAAAGTCATTAAACAAGTTTTTAACGTGTAACTTTTATTCTATCGCCTCAAATCTTTTCGTCAATCTATCGCATGTCACACTACAGCCGACCGCAGAGTAGGGGTAGTGAAAGGCGCCCGGTAGAGCCGCGAAGGCCAATATGGCGGCGCTCATGGCTGGCATCAGCTGATCATATAGCATTCATTTCACTATATCATACCCATTTTGTCCATTATTAAGTTAAGATTAAAAACGCGATTTTAATACCTACCCTAAATCGAATAATTTTACTTTATTTTTATTTCAAATGCTTACTATTCGAAATATATTTTAACTTGCATCGTTGTTTCGTAAAACTACACTTTTGTTTAAGTTTTCACTTCTGTTCACAGTATTCAATGACAGCGTACGTTTCTTAAACTACTAAAAAAATACATATTTATTTATAGAACTTTTGCGATCACAAAGAGATGACATTGATAATACTTGTTGTTTGAATTCACGTTACTCGAATGGGGCTAGATGAATATCAATCGATGTCAAGCCGATTAGATCTTTCTAAAACGTGCCCCGACTTATTCGATTTCATTTATTTGCCACGTGCCTTAGTATTCTCATTGTACATAAAAATCTTATGTATATCTGTTAGTGATCGTACAACTTCTAAGAGAGTTGATTGATATTAGTAAAATACATTTTTTATCGATTTATTTTATGGTTCGTAGTTATTCCACGATACGATAGATAGCACTGTAGTGGAATTATTAAAAGCCAATAGCAGGATAACAATATATGCCCGGCCAGTTAGTTGTAATGCGAAGTGTCCACTAGCAATAAGATTTGCGGAAGTTGACTTGCGCAAGCGACTTCCAACGTGTAAACGCTCGAGCATGTGAACATTTGCAATTTTTAGTGACTTGCCGAACTTGCTGCAAGTCCTAAGTGTATATGGTTGTTTTGACCTTGCAGCAAGCGCTTGCGTCTTTATTTTGTTCACACATAAGTTTTGGAAGTTTTTAGAGCAAGTTAATATTTTTTAAGCTGGAATTTCTTTAAGTAATTGCTGGACACATTTAAATTGATTGGATGTGTAAAATTTTAAATTAATAACTTAAACATAAGCGAAAAAAAGGCGAAGACACGGTGAAACTTAACTTATATTTTTATACGAGATTAATCCTCAATTGTGGGACACAACATGCAAGGATTATAAAAATAAAAAAAACGTTGCGTTCGAGTGTTTCGCAGAATTCAATACTATGGCTGTTGAAATCAATCGATACATCGATACCTAAATTATCACGCCTTAATATCTAATCTCGTACTCAAATCTTACGTTTTTTATTTTAACAACAACACAACAGACGCACCTAGGCGTCTTGTTTGACCGCTCTTGCTCAAGTAATTTGTATGCAATTTGTGACGAAACGGTATTCAAGATCTTAAAGGAAGTTAACTTTTACAAACCATTTCCATATAGAGATATTGCAGTCAGTGGAAACAGCTGTCAATTGACTTCTGCAAGAAATTGTGGAATTTACTTGCGAGTGGACACTTCGCTGAATAAAAAAACTTTTAAGCGCTTATATGTAAACCCAGCAATGGATCAATTGTATTCTTCATTTTCTTTGAATGCCAACAATTATTAATAGATAAACAAGTTTTTTTTACAATGTTTAAGGTCGCGGGTTATTTTTCCTTATATTGAAGAAATAAAAAGTAATTTAAGTTTTCCAAAATATGTATTATATCAAGTTTTTTTCTTTTAACAATCCACGCACCGAACGGTACTATGAATGTATGTATATAAATTTTATACTATATAAACATCTCATTGAGAGGTAGGTTCATACAATATACTCATAAGTACAAAAAAAAAACACAAAACTGAATGAGTAAACTTCAATTTACAAACACTTTCATCAATCAAAAAAGAAAAACAATAAGTATAGAAACTTCAGACTTCATACTACATGCAATGTGTGACAACATTTATTTAAAGTTTATATCCTAAGTGCAGTAAATATATAGTATGAAAAATATGAAAAAAAAAACAATATAAAAAATATGGGACAGACTTGACATGCATACTACTTATATATGTTCTGCTTACATCCAGTAGATTATGCACATTAATAAATAGCCATCCGACGAAATATAATGCTACAAATCTACAGTAATCATTCCTACTACTTCTGATATACAAAACTGTTTAATTTAAATATTAAGTTGAACATTTTGTTTTATATATTTTTTTGTTTACTTCTAGATAGTTACAAAAATGTATTAGCTACTCAATTTATATAGGTACACAATAACAAAAAAATATATATTTAAAAATCTTACAGTTTATAATATTATTAACTATGTCTACGTAGAGGTACGAAATAGTATCATATTTCGCTTGTTGTTATTATGCTTGGGCATGCACCAGTCGCTTACTGAAGGGGGAACAACTGCTGCCTGCTCCGC
Source organism: Actias luna (assembly GCA_039707435.1). Taxonomy (NCBI): domain Eukaryota; kingdom Metazoa; phylum Arthropoda; class Insecta; order Lepidoptera; family Saturniidae; genus Actias; species Actias luna. The sequence continues at coordinate 15,089,704 of JAZHAC010000001.1, read as the reverse complement.
AGGAACACATGCACTGATCGTTTTGAATAACACCATTCCTATATATTAATTATTACACCAATTTAAAGTAAATCACGATTACTGTCCACATGTCCGTTAAGGTTACAATATTCACAACATACGGGGAGTAATATTAAATATTTGAATAAGAGGAGTGGATGAGTATTTATGAATGAGAGATAGTTCAGAGGAATTCATATAGGAGTGCTTAGATGATAATCGCGACATTGCTAACTGTCTAGGTGTCCGTTAAGGCTACAATATTCACAATATAGGAAGAGTAATGTTAAATATTTGAATATAAGGATTCGATGAGTGTATGAGTATTTATGAATGATGGTTCATTTAGAGAAATTCGTATAGGAGTGTGTAGAGAATGGTCTCTGCGTGTGGCGCGGTGCAGGTGGCACAGTTGAGCGTGTGCGAGGGCAAGGCGGTAGCGTCTAGCCCCGAGACGTCCCGCTAGCGACGAGCACCGAACTCGACGGCGTCGTCCTCAGTGATGTCTCCGTGCCGCCACAGGTTCAGCCGGGAGCTCTTTGCATGCTCCTGTGCGCTGCGGTACTCCGCCACCAGCGTCGACAGCCGGAAATCACGCACCGGGTCCAACAGTGCCAGGCCCTCCTTGATCAGATTCTGAAAATAAACAACAAACATAGACACCCATCCACTAATACTTCAAACATTCTCATGATATGTTTAGTGTTATGGCCACAATCTCACCTGATATTAAGTGGCAATATGACCCAAGTTGGTGGACACGCTAAATCTGTGGAGGGACTGGCTTTCAAGTGCAACTGCCGGAACACACCTGTTGGTATTTTGCGGCAGATTTTCAACTTGAGAATGGTAGCTAGCGAGGCAGGCATTACAAAAAGCTCTACCTACCCCTCATTGTAGGTGGATTAAACCACTAGGCTATCATTGCTTCCATAGATTTTTGTATCTTTATCAAAATGTGTTACTATGTAATCAAAATGTTGTGCTAATATAATATAAATAAAACTCAATTTAGATTAAGGGGCCATTAAAGTATTAATTATGTAACAGAATTTTAGTAATTTTTATCAGCAAAAATAAATAAAGCTCCCTCCTATGCTCAAAAAAAAAACATCAATCAAACATCAAACAATATCAATATTTTTAATTTCCCATAAAACATTATGTGAGAGTGAACAAGCAACAACAATCATCTCAAGTAATACCTGAACATGCTTTTCACTGTTCAATTTAGATGTTACCATATCAATAATTTATTAAATTATACAGAAACATCAGAAGTTAATAAATAAAAAAAAGTTCAAGTAATGACCATCTAGACCATCCTATCCCAGTGTTATAAAAATAGGCCAAACAAATATGGGGAGGTACCCTTTGCTTACATAATACTTGAATGTCTCCTAACAATTATTTCCCCTATTCTCAATTATTAATAAGTGCTTTGAATTATTACATTGTGATCTTATGTTAGAATTAACAATATATAATTTTACCTTAATGTAATTATTATGCTGGTGTGCTAAATATACAAAATAATTAAATATAAATGTAATATCATTTACAAGAACTTAATTTTCAACATTATTGTCTTAGTTTTTATTTTTCACAAGATGCCTATAATCCTATAATGGCCATAATCATAAAAAATAACTCAATGGCCAAGTTGTATCAAATAATGAACATTGGAAAATTTCTTTGCAATTAGTTGTATGATTCCGAGATTAGCATATAGACAATTTTTGTATTTTATAAGTAAAGATTAATTAATTACTGAGAAAAATAAACTGTATAGACCTATCAGTTTTGGTATAATCTTGCCCGACATATTTTCTTACAGACATAGAAATACAAATACAATACAAAGAAATACAATGAATGACATTTATAGTGTACTAAAGTTTCCGATATTATTATTTTAGTTTTGAACTTGGTTTAGAAGTATTTAGTGAATACCTTGCCGATGTCGACATTGTTCGTTGGATCGACGATGGTGACCGAGGGTGGTGCGCCACGGGTCTCCACATTCAGCAGGAATTTCTTCTGATTGGTGTCTGCGAAGAAAGCAGATACAGCTTCCATCCTATCATCGGCATCCGATGGGAACTTCACGCAACATAAGGTGTATTCATGAGCATAAGCCGGTTCTGTTTCTGTTCCAGCAGGCAGAGGTGCCAATCTTGTTACATCTAAATTCTAAAAAATGAGTTACACATGTAAATGCTTTTCATTTAATATATTCAACATAATTGAGATTGAAGCAAAATTACCTCTCGATTTCCATAGTCAATATAAAAGACTTGGACCATTTTGGAATCGGTGATTTTTTCGATTCTGGCTCTGTACCATTGGTTATCGACCGTGAAACAGGCCGCGCATAGGTTCCCTCTCTTGGGCGCGTAAGAACCAGGGAGTGGAGCATTGTTTTTGAATTCTTGACGAATCTTTTCCATCAAACTCTCCAATTTACCACCCATTTCGACGTTCTGTGTGTAGAAGTGGCCTTCAGGTGTAATCTCGGTAATAACTACCTTTTCATATTTTACTGTTCTGACTTGAGCGCGTGCATTATTTCGTGTCTCACTCTCCCTATCTTCCTCAACATAATTCTGCCATATACCGATACGCTTCTTAATAGCGTTCTCTTCAGCTGTTTTAATTACGCGTGCGAATTCTGAAGATTCAGCAGTATGATGGATAGAGGCTAGCCCATGCTCTACCAATGCAATGGATAAGTTTTCATTGTCGACCCACAACCAACCGATGAAGTTACCAGCCTTGTCCATTTCTTCAATGGTAACTACCACATCATGCTGGAGGCATTTTTCTTTAGTGAATTTCAAGGCTTCTTCTCCGAAAGGTTCAGCATCTTGCATCGCGCCTCCACTGGGAGAGGGTCTCGCACCTCTGGGGCAATTAATACCAGCCAGAAGGAAAGTAACGATGACAGACGCTTTTGGAATGTATAGGCGAACACGAGATCCGCTGGTGACGAATTCCACAATGGCTTCCGATTTCTGAGCTCGTTTGAGGAATGGAAAGAATTTTTTAGATTTAGCTGCATCTCCACTTGTATCTTGTACACGGTGAGTGGGGATATCTTTTTTAGCATGGACGCCGAGGCCAGCCTTTGTTGCTTTTAATTCAGCTTCAAGTAGTTTGTCATACTGGGAGCTTCGTTCATGATTATCATTCCTGTATCTAACTACTGTTGCGAAACCTTTGGCAACTAATGACTCTGCAATATTCCTGTAATATAAAACATATAAATTAATCATACAAATTCTGTTACAAAAAATTAATTTGAACTAAATTGTACACAAATAATATACATACACTCCTCCAACCATTACTGTGCAACATATCTTTTCAGGGAAATTGTCCTTAGCTGGTTGGATATAATCAACTACCACATTAACTTTCTTGCCAATAAGCTTCGTCCTCAGAGATTCACGAGCCTCAAACATCCACGGGATATCATATAACATCTTAAAACCTTTAGGTCTTTGTGGCTGTTTCTCGTCTTCTAGATTTTTCCTATATGTATAATTAAAATTCATTAAAATAATAACAGGGACATGAATCACATTCCTTAACCCTAAATATAACAAAATTCAATATAATCTTACTTTCAAAACTTACTTTTCATGTGGTGGTCTTATGCTGGCCAAAAATATTTTCTTCTGGACATTATTGGTCAGTTTAACAATAAGCGCATCCCCATTAACGATTTCCATCACTGTTGCTACAAACTCTTTGTCCTTTGCAGCGATTATGGGAGCGTTATTCACATAATTAGCCCAAATGCGGAGTTTTGCATCTTTAGCAGCACGTTCAGCGCTTCTGTACGTAGAAGCGCCTGAAATTATAAATTCCATTATTATACATTGATAACTTACAACTCTAAATAACATCACCAATCAACATCATTTGTAATCAACATAATGACTAAAATAAATAAATATGCACAAAAAAAAAAAACAAACAGTGTAGAAATCTACAAAAAAATTTCAAATTACACATTAATTTCATTAATAACTTTTAATTTACCTGATTTCATTACAGCAAGTGACCAGTCCACACATTTAGCAAAACCATGTCTTAGGAGTGCCTCCGCAATGTTACCCTGAGGGTGCAATATAGTACCCACAAGGTTATTATTGTTTACTGACTCAAGAATGACTTCAACATCTTTTTGAAGCAGTCTCGATTCTAGGAAGAAACGGGCTTCTTCTGCAAAAGGCTCTGACTTACCATCTTGTTTAATAGCTGGACACTGTTAAAAAGTAGAATAATTTAATTAGTAAGTACAAAATATTGTTAGAAAACATTTTAATATAAATTTTAATATGATCTCCTAGCTATAGTAAGAAAAATAATTTATATTTGTGACTATCATTAATTTCGATGAAATATAGCTTCTTGTTTTTAAGTAAAAAGCAAAATATATTTAAAGTATTAATAGAAGCTGAGAAATTCCTATTGAATTTATTGAGACAAACTTAAAGATTCACAAATGAAACTTCTAACATATAATACATTGAAAAAGTACTTATATTTAGAAAATATATTCACATTATTTTTATAAAGTTTGTATCATTATTTACTAGTATAAATGTTGTGTGTTTTGCAATTAATAAATATCTGCAAGTAATTTTTATATAATAACTAGCCACTTCGGAGAGTAAATAAAATATTAAGAGAAAATATCTGTATTTGAAAATGTTGACGGATCATTGGAATTCAAATAATGAATAAGCCCTATACCATCTACAAATAATTCCGCATCACAGTCATGTCAAGTCATGGTCCTATGTCGATATGAGCAATAGTGTTGTCATGATCGCACCTTAAAAAAATAATTTATATTTATTAATATATAAAGACAAAGCAATTAGAAAAAGAAAACATAACTTACTCTAATTCCAGACAGCATCACTGTAACAGGGGTGTAGTCTGGTAGTAAGCACAGACGCACGGTGGAGCCATCACGGACATATTCAATTATGGCCTTTACTGGTTGCGAATTGAACTTGTTTACAAATGCTTTTGGGTTGTCAATTGTCCATTTAATGTCTCGAATCTGTTTCTGTATGGAAATGTACCACAAATGTTATGACAATTGTTGAAATGATGAACAGTTCTTTATTTGCATTTGCAATATGCAGTCTCTCTGATTGAATAATATATGTAATGTTTACATATGACATAAGAAATTTTAAATTCAAATATTACAATTTATTCATTTTACATTTTCTTGAAGATTCATATTAAACATAGGAGAAATGACCTAAATAGAAGTTCATTTGCATTACTACTCCTTACATTTTGTGAATCAATTGAAATTAATATGTAATAAAAGAGGTTTGTAATGTTATTAATAAGAGTAATGTAATTTGTTATACAATTAGCAGTGATAATATTTATATTGAATTATGTTCTAAAATATAATATATATACACTTTATTAGTATACTTTTAATTACAACAATGCTTAATAAATTTTCCTGTTGTCACCATTTATCACATATCAGGATCAAACTGAGGAACTGACAACTACTTCATTATACAACAGTATTTATTATAAGACTAAACAATAAATATACATATACATATTTGTTGTAAATGTATAAAATTATATACTTAAATATAAGTGAAAATAATTCAATATTTGTTCTTTACCTGTGCATCTGGGTTCCAAACACCTTTGCCTTGAGATTTAGCTGTTTCTTCGATTTCTAGTAATTTCTTCATCTGGGGTAGGTTCTTCATTCCCTCTCTCAGTTTTACTAATCCTTCAGCTAAGAGAGATTCTATTATGTTTTCATCTTTAGTTGGGTCCTTGCCCGCCCACACTGTACCATATTCCCTGTTTACCGAATTTGGGGGCTTGCTGGCAGTGAATATAACTTCTTTACCCACAAGTTTCTTCCTGAGAAATTCACGAGCTTCCCATGCGAAGGGTTCATCTTTCGACTCGGCATCACTACGGAAATATTAAGGTCTAGATAAGAAACCTAAAGTAACAATTCAAATGATGTATTTATTATTACACAATAATGATGCATGTAGACATTACAAACCTTGAGTTATATCAACATACTTCATAGATATGTTTATAGTAAAAGGAAGATGTCTGAAGTTCACAATGAACTTTAAAATACAAAATGTTCAGTTCTAATCTATCATTGACCAACTTTAGAACTGTGATATTATTTGATATAACTATAGGCTCTACTGAAAGGTTTTCCTAATGAATATAACTCTAGTTATCATAAAATCTGTCTGATTTATATTATAAAAAATAATAATAATTGACAGACACACTTCGCACAGCTTTAACAGATAAATTAAAAGTACAGGAAGTTTTACATACAAGACATAAAAAACATTACTCTAGGTACTTTAAAAGGAGGATAACATCAGAAACATTGGTGATGAAACATATCATGAGAGACACTGATAATTCTAATAAATAGATACAACTCAAACATTCCATGAAAGATGAAAATTGTAATTAGGTTTAATTAAATTTAATTTAATTAGTAAAAAAAATTATAAGTAAATCATAATAACAATATAAATGATGTTAAGTATGACAACAATTACATGTATTTATGTTCTCTTTCTTGTTAATTGAAATCAGGAATCACAATAGACTAACACATAACCAAATACAAGGAGAAAACATACAACTTTATAACGCTTTATATACCTTTAACATAAACAAAGATGCTGGAAAATATGTGTAATGAAAATTATGTTTATACCTATCTGAGTCCGTATCTATCTGTTCATTAAAGGAAATATAAATAAAACAAGTCATACTTGAATTATTACAAATTATATTCTAGTTATGTGATTGAAAAATATGTTTCAAATTAAATGTAGGTATTATGTAATTAAATGTATGTAAATTAAAGTTTGATATATATCTACCCCCGAATCAATCTAAAAGTATTGTGAGTTTTACGGTTTTAATGCATGGTCACATACATTAGTTTTCATGTAACACTTATAATTAAGTGTAAAAATATCACCTGCTATTTATTTTATATTTATAGTTTATAGCAAAGTACCTGCACAATATTGAGTATTTACCTTGTGTGTAACCTGTTGTGTGTGCAGTCTAAAAATAACAGGGATTGAGAGTTTTAATCGATCAGCAGTGATTGCTGTTACGCCAGCATAGTCCAAGTGCAATATCAATTATTGAAATATCTAGTACATGACACCTATATAACTCTCCCAAGTTAAATAGCAAGCTAGTTCTACCCTCTGATATACTAAAGCACCTAAAAAAAATTGGGCTATCTACATATATCGCACAGCTGTAATGTAATCCTTTAAAATATAAAGACAAATGTATAACTAAATGAGACTGATTTAAAATAGATATAAGGGTGAATGAATATAGAATTTAAATGGAAAATTATTTGAATCCCAGTATACTTTACTAATTGATATTTTCACTATTATAAGCATAACTGTTCTCCATGGTGTTTATAGATTATAATGTTAAACTACTACAAACATATTGATAAATGCATGTCACAAAGAAAAGTTTGTTTGCCCCACTAAAAATATTGTATGGTAGATGGATTCAATTTTTATATATGTAGCTTCTCTATTGGTTCATCACATTTTAGTGTTATTAGATTAACCTATAATGTTCTTCAATGAAACAATAAACTTTGTATTTGTATATGCAAAATTTTAATATTTATTAACTTGAGTGTTCTTTCTAAATATGCAAATTGAAGTATGAAAAATAAGACTTGCACCAATACCTTGTTCCTATCCCATACCTATTTCATATTTACTAATCAATAATATACTGAGATTAACCATACGCTGATCTTGTGTCCAATGAAAAACAAAAAACAATTTCAAAAGTGAATTGGTAACAGACCAATATATTAGTGCTATAAATATAATACATTTCTTAAGGACAGAACTGAATACCAAAATTATCAGTTATCATCCATTCATTACGAGAAAAATCCATTGCTGAATGTTGGCATCTAAACAAAAGCTATTATTGTGAAACTCACATTGTCTATAGTTGCTAAGTGTTTAAACTTGTACATTTTAACAATATGGTTAAGTTCTTTAGCCATAATTCTGATTGTAAAATGGCATATATCCAAATAATTATCACGACAAAATGTGAGTTTACAATATAAGTCCAAGATAAACACAAACATATGTGATTTCATAAGTTCACGAGGTTGTGGTACTTACTTGTTGACTGTCTTCTGGCGTCCAAGTCTTGGAGCGGTGATGCCCGATAGTGTAACAGTTTTCTCAGGAGGTGGACCACCTTGCGGCTGTTTTCTAATAACAACCGTGTCTCCAGACAATATCTGTTATACAATAAAGCCACAAAATATGTCAAACATATTTACTAAATTATTTAATAAAGATACATTCGATTTACAAAAAATCACCGTCATACCTACATACGATAAAAATAATCATTCTAATAAAAACCGTATCTGCAGATAGTATCTATTATACATATAACACAAAACGAATCAAAAATATTCATTATAGTAATATTATATATTATGGAAACATATTTATTATAGTATAGTAATGCATTCGACGTACAAAAATTCACCGCCATACTGTGGGTATGGCGGTGAATTTTGAAAGGAAAAAATCCAGTAAAGTCTTAAAAGAATCTTATTGAAAGGCAAATTATATAGAAAATGGATGCAGTGACACTTGTTCATATATTGTGGATGCGATGGGGTGCCAACGAGGCAAACTATGAGAGATCAGCACGAGGCAGTACGGCCTATAGGGTTTCTGAAAAAATAAAAAACATTAGATAAATGTATTACCTGCTTCACTATTCCTATTTTGTAAACAGGTGTCGGTGCTGGAACACTCATTTTTTAAATAAAACAATTACTACAGTACAGTAACTATCAAATGTAAAGTTACAAATGACCGATGAACGTACAACTAACAAGACTTGGCGAAACGTGGCGGGCTATTAGTATTGCCACTATTAAAAAATATTCTTGTTAGCAGTTAATTTACTTATAGCCCTTATAGGTACATACAAAAATTAGTGTGCTAGCTCTCAATAAATACATTGTTAGTCAAATTAAATAAATAAATATTATTTTTATTATAAACTCTTAAAGCATTGGTTTGTTTTAATCAATTTAGTTCGATGGTATTAGAAGAAAGTTAGAGATTATTATTTTATTATTAACAAATACTTAAATGATTGAAAAGATAAACTTTGTGTAAATTCAAACTTGTTGTAGTGGCATTTACGTAAAACAATTGTTTATTTAATCATAGTTGTTGTGTATTTTTTTATGCAAACTTTATATTTAGAAAATGCACAATTTACTTTTATATTACACGGTGAAAAGTATAAGAAACAGGGTAGCACGCGTCAAAGAATCATTTACTATTAACTTTTTAGCGAGATTTGTCTTTTTTTTTTATCGTTTAAGGAATCTGTCTATACAAAAGTAATATTAAGGGTATTTTGTATGATATGATTTGTTTATTGTGATTTATAAAATAACTAGTAACACTCATTTTAAGTTGACACAAAAACTCCAAGAATAATTTTAATAAAGAAAAGGCTTCTAATAAGATCCCTATTTAAATATTCAATAATAGTGGAAAGCTAGGCTTAAATATTATATATCCAGATAATTAAAAAAAACTACTTTTAATGGAAAACGTAGAGATGTTGGAAATTAAAAAAGTCGATATTTATATGATATAATTTTATTTGTTTTTATCGATATTTTGGAGTTTATTCCGTTAGAAACGATTTTCATATTTAGTCCGCGGTATGAAAATTTTATAAGTAGTAAAATCGACGGTTAACCAAAAATTATTCGTAACGTTCTTTTGCACAACGTACTTTGACCTTTCACTTCGAGATTATGTATATTTAATATTATGTGAAATAGTTTATGTTATATATTTCATTAGAATTATGTAAATAATATGAATAAATATTTATATATGCTGTGATTATTTTAAAAGATGTTTTAATTGACCTTCCTTATACATAATCTACACAATAATAGTTCTTAAGGAGTACACTCCAGTCGTGCGTCAGAAATGACACATTTTTTATGTAATATCACAATCGGTATCAATATTTACAAAAAAAATATTAGCTTTTCGATACATCAGAATGATTTCAAGGTGAATATTGGCGCTCTAAAAATTAGTGTATTTAGCCAAATATATCTGAACATTCTGACTTTATTCGTCATATACAATTATCAGACTTATTTATCAAATAACAGAACAACGATAAATAGTAATGAGAACTTATTAAATAAACTAATATTTATCTGACACAGACAATAGGAATTCCTTTGATTTATGTATGTGTTTTATTGCTAGCCGACTTCTATTATTATATACAGAATATAGTATAGGTATTACATGAAACAGATAAACGAGCAGAAAAAGTAAATAATAAGGACTTTGAGGACGTTCAGGTTTCTATGGATAATCTCTATCTGTTTTGTGGATATTGAATGAGACTGAGCTAAAAGGTTCGATATATAACGCTTGTTTAGGTAAAGTTGGCTCGAGTCGACTATCGGAGCAAGAGAGATATGGTCAATTCATCACTGCCGTACTGGCTCGGCAGTCGTTACATAACGCATCAGTTGAATTCATTATCGATAAAAACACTGTATGTGCCGTGCCAATAAGTATTATTTAATACGTTATAGTTGTATTTCATAATATTAAGCTCACCTTGATGAAGTCTTCTCTGCTTTCGTGTGATCTTGAGCACACCGTATTTTAGTTATTATTTTTATTCATGTATTCATAAATATATACTGTCAAAAATATACATTATTATTATTGTTGTTGCATTCGTTATTATTGTTTTTCTTCGAACAATATTTATGATTTTTTAATATTTATAAATTCTAATATCGACTTAAATGTTTTACATCTGCCGTACGTCTCAAGACAGTCAACCTTTTTTGAACGAATTTAAATTTAACTAAACACTATTTCTCTTGGTCATCGCATCACGCGTGAACGGATGGAACAATTTCGCTAATTCTTTTTTTGTTGTGTTAATTATTGTGAGAAGGATTTTATGAAACAAAAAAATAATGAAGTTGAGCGGAGCATTATAAAATTTAAACAACTTAATGACAATATTCATTTTACATAACTGTCAGTTGTCATATAGCCTTGCAATAATAAACTCTGTATTTGAATCATGTATATTTTTTATAATATATACCAATTAGAATTCAATGTTCATAGTTAAAACAGGACAATGTCTGTCGGGTCAGCTAGTAATAAATAAATAAATTAAGTTATTAAACAGCTGAAATAACCAATAGATTAATAACTACTGCAAACGCTCATTTACGTATCATATTATTACGCCAAAGTGAGCAGAAATTTTTAACCTATAATATTATAATAAGGATTTATTGTGAAAATAAAAAAACAAACAAATAATATATATTTTTATACGTATTTATATAATAGTAAGAAAAACGATAAAAATAGTTATTTAAAAAAGTAAATCAGTAATTTCTTTAATTTATTATTAATCAACACAGGACTATAAGAAAAGTCCGTGTCTACTGTGTTAAATTCTTAATAAAGATTGTTGAAAGTTGAGTGGTTTAAATGATGACCATGCCTTTAGCACACACAATACGTTTGGATACAGTATTCACATTTTAATTATCTAGGTTTATAGTTTTTATTAAAATGTATTATTTAATTATAATACTACCTGTTTCCGCGACTTCGTTCGCGTTAACTTGAAATATGCATCGTATAATTTTTCAGATATAGATATATATTTTGATTATTTCAGATACTACTCTTCTCTCGTACTTAACTCGCTTGGTGACATTGTAATTGTAACCGTTGCACTTTAGCAGTGAATCGTGCACAAACAAACAGACAGATACACATTTCCGAAAATCATTATAATTTATTCTATTAGATACTTATTCTTAATCACTTAAAATAATTATTTTCACATAAATCTGAACAGTACAGACACGATAAATTTACATCCTTATTATATGTATAGATTTTACGTCTAATTATTTGTTTGGTTGGTATATTTATCTACTAAATGTAATATACTTCATAAGCATTTTAAAAGTTGTGTTAATAATAAAAAAAATATAAGTAAATATTTGAATGTTTTCTCAGTGAAATAGATTTTAAAATCGAATCAGTACTTATGTATTGTTTTCGTTTCAAGTACATATAGATATATACAATACACGTGAAATATTTCACGTGTTTCACGTGAAATATTAATTGTAAAAGGAAAAAGTTACGCTCGAAAATAAGCAGGAATTTTCAGGAGTGGCCTGCAGGGTCAACCGTCAAATGAAGAATCAAATTAATTAAAATGAAAATTTATTAACACCATAAATTCCAAAACACCTAGAAATAAATATTGATAAACAACGAAATAAAAAATAAATGATTTAATCCTGTTCACATTCGATGACTCGCCGCTCATACGTCGCGTTTTGCGGGACGAAAAACGTAGCCGTTAATCCAACACCGTCGATACTGAAGACTCTAAATTTAAGGGGTGAATAGATTCCGTCTACAGCAAAGCTGTGGCCATATTCGCAAACCGCGCGAGCCGTGAGCACCTTTAAACATTAAAAAAAAAATTATATTATTTGAAAAAAGTAATGTAATAATAATTTTTTACGGAAATAGTTAAAGGTACGATAATTGAGGATCAATACGGTGTACAGAAAGTACGTTTAACCAAAACCCTTTTCTCTTACCTGATTGATTTCGATAATCGTCTGAAACTCATGTCGATTACCGGAAATCAGCTTATCTTTTTTTTGCCATTATTTCACTATTTTTACACACTTTATAAATATTTAATATTCAATTTATATATACACTTATTATCACAAATAAAACTTTTAAGTCATTATTTATTTAATGTAGATGCCAAGACATAAACCAAATGGTAAAGAAACAGAATGATTTATTAATTTTATTAACATATATTGTCTATGATTAATTAATATATCTTATTAAATATATATATATTATCACTAAAAATATAATAAGTATACTTATCTTCTTTATGAACTGATTATAAACTTCTTTATTTGAATAACCTTAAAATGATATTATATCATTTTTGTTTGACAAAACAGTCGAAGAAATGACAGATTAAAATAAAAAAAAGACTTTCGATTAAATAACGTACTAACATAACCAAAGAAAACAAATGATAAAACAAAGGACTATCTATTAAATGACAGATTGATATAACCTATGAAAAATGAATAACTACGATAATGTCGTAAACTTAATCAGAGACTCATTTATTATTATTCAATCAAATCAGGGATATTTTTATAGAAGAAATAATAGGTATAAAAGTAATTAAATAGATAACAATAGACACATTACGTAAATTTAAATTTATCAATCCAGTTTTCGCGGATATGTAGAAGAAATATATGGATTTCAAATTTAATACGTTTTTACTTTAACGGAAACGCCTTTATACAATTATGTCTTTGCAGTTGAAAATGTTCCACTTCGTAATTGTTTAAGAATAAACAAAAATCTAATAATGTCTAAGCAAAGTTTTGTCGTTATTTAAATTACTTTTTCGTTTTAATTTTATCCATTTTGACTTTGTATAAAAAAACTTGATTTTTGTTATAGATTGTAACGATCTCAAATGCTGTGAATTTTGTTTGTCCATTTCCCAACGATCAATGATGAATTTTTCTCCGATTCAAAATTCCCAATAATGTTCGAACAAATCACTTTATCAAACGAATTCATAGTTGAAGAGTTACCAATTCTTGTAATCCATAAGATTATTATTGAAGAAGATTAAATATTATGTGTTAATAAATCAATAAACTTTTATTTACAAATTAATAACGGTATTCATCATTTATCAATGGAACAATTTTTTTTTAATTATTTCTATGTATATATATTTTGCGACTGTGGATCGACATGTGCTTTATTGTACCGTACCTACCCTGTGCCCAATTACTCGGCGGAAAACAGTTACACGAGGAAACCACAGAGAAAACTCACGCCAGTACAATCAGTGATAGCCCAATTTTCATTAATCACTAAAATTCTGAATTGTAGCGATCAATGAGCCTTTAACCAATATCAAACAACAGGCTGGCAAAGCAGGCCAATCGTATTCTTAAGGTCACGCATCAATGTAATAACCACTCTAAAAGCTACATAGATTGGGTGATCAAGCGAATCACACGCCAGCTGCATGGCTATCACTGCCGCACTTATATTAAATAATCTTATTACAATTACACTAATAAATGTGAATATTTTTTTTTAAATAGAGAAGGTAGTTTGAAAATGAACTGGTATTTATTAAGAATTTTTTTCTTGGTACTTGATTTAAGAATATTTATCCTCTATTCAAAACAATGTAACTCTTCAAAATGACTTGCTAGGAGAAAGAATTTATCACTAAAAAATGTATGTAGATCAATAATATTATGATCCGCAAATTTTTTAACTTCCTTCTTTATTTTTTTAATCGTTTGTCTTCCTTTATTTTTTCAATCTTCTCCTTTTTTCCCTTGTTCCTTTGTTCTTCATCTTTTCTACTTCTTTGTCTACTCTTCCTTCTGTGACTTCTTCGTCTTCTTTTTCCCCTGATTTTGTTACGATTTCTTTTTCATCTGATGGAGTGTTATTAAAATAAAATTGATTTATTATGTTTTATGTTCTGAATATATAGGTATCACGATCATAAAAAAAACTTTTCAATTTCTACTCCTGCTGTTGTTTCGCTTCTTTAACTAAACGCATCATTCGTTCTGGTTCTATTCTCTCAAACTATTGAAAGTATACTAAAACGTTGTAAATTCCATCAATTAACGATTTCTACATAACCTAAAAAAAAAAAAACATTTATAATTAACATGTAATGTAATGTAATGTAATGTACATTTACCTTTCTAATCTCTGCAAAGAAAAATTCACTTATGTTATCGTACTTTTCAAAACAACCAATCCCTTCATGAAATCTTCTATCACTTAAAGTGATTCGAACTGTTGTGAAACATCCAATATAAGACTTTGTCGATTCTATTGATAGTTAATGTCGAATTATTTAAAAAAATAATTATATATCAATATATTTTACAAATTATGACTTACCTAAAGTTTGAGCTTTTATGTCATGAGACCAGTTACTAGAACCAAACATATAATCAGCACGTAAACATAAACTTTCAATACTTTTTCTTTGTCTGACATTTTTCGTTCACTTCTCAACTGTTTATAAAATGACGTTTAACCACAAATAAACAAAAAAAAAAATTATATAAAACAAATAAAATAAATAAAAAAAAAACAATTCACTGTAACCGTTGCTATAGAAACAGTAAAAAAATAGTTATTTGGAGTCCGTGAAAGTTACAGTTTGGAAATAGAAACTTAACATTCTAACACCCACCCCCGGAAACCCTAGTGGAAGTAGAATTTCGTAAGATCCTATTCGAGATGATTTCTACATGATAAATAAAAGATTCCTACCAAATTTCGAGTCTGTAGAGGTTACAGTTTGGAAATGGAAATTTAACATTCTAACACCTACATCCCGCAATCCTTATAGGTGGAGGGTTGTTGTAAAATCCGCTCTTAGATCATCTCTGCATCACAAATAGAACACTCTAGCTAAGATTGGAATCTGTAGGAGCTATAGCTTAATTTTTTTTTAATTTTAATACCCACCCCAGCAACTTCCTTGTGGGGTTAGCTATTCGTTCATAGACTATTTCTACATCTGTTACAGAAGATTACAAATTCCAGACCAAATTTGGAGTCCATAGGAGCTATAGTTTAAAAACAGTAATTTTTCATTGTTAATCTCCTTTGGGGGATGAATTTCTCAAATTCCGTTTTAGCGGACCTCTACATAGCAAAAGTAATATTCCTACCAAGTTTCACGTTTCTAAGTACTATGGTTCCCAAGATTTCGTGATGAGTGACTATATAGATGGGAATCCTTCGATTATCCTTCGAGTAGGTGGGTGACTGGATGGGAGTGAGCGGGTGGGTGCGTGGGAGTATGTGAGTAGATTCTTAGCTGCATGTAAAAAACATAATCCGTTTAATATACTCCGTTAAAATCCATGAAAACAAAAGAATCCAGAGAAAATGCTTGGGACAAATTTACGTAAAAGTAAAACAGCAATAAAAAAATTGAGGAACGTTGGAATTGTAAAAATAAATAACCATAAACCACCTAGGAAAAATTTCGCATCGAGTGGTCGTAGTTTCATGTTGATATGATCAGTGGTTTAGGCGTGATTGAGCCTCAAACAAAGACCATTTTCATTATATATAAATAATAAGGTGAAATAAATACACAGCTAATATTATACTGGCTATGTTAATACTGGAAAGTAGTTTAGAATTCCATGTCCCTTTTCATTTTTTTTTTTTACATTGCATACATTTTACATATTTCCTTTTTTTAGATAGAATTTGTTTTTAGAAACCGACTAAATGGTCTATCACATAGATATTAGAAATACCATAACAATTTCTTATGTTAGCCTATATTATGGAAAAAAACTGTAATATTTTTTATATTTTCTGTCTTTAACGCCACCTGTGATTTCTTTCATAACTTAATGTTTTAAGTAAATCAAAAGAGAATAGTGATATTAATTTGTACAGGGGTCTATCTATATCTATATTCTCTATATCTGTATTTTATAATAAAGCGGAAAAGTTTATTTGTTTTTTTTAACACGGTAATCTTAGGAATTACCTACTACTTACTACCTACCTACTAATTAGCTATTTTTTGTTTACCAAGACATATTTCACGACATCCTAAGACTTTTTTTCATAATCACATATTTAAATTTACAAACAAAAACGTATATATAATTATGGGTGCATATATGTATAATTACATTGTAATGTATGCCATTAATAGACTTACACTAGGCTGTTTATAGTTTAGAATTTAAAATATCGTGTACAATTTGTTATTGGATTTCAGATTTGTTATGCCATAATAGTTTTGTTATCCATGTAACTGTCTATCTGTAATTGTTCCTTTTCATGAAAATAAACAGATAAGAAACGCCCATTCGATTAATAAATAACATTTTGTTATACTTTATAGGTTTAGCGTTATGGCCACAGCCTCACCTGTGACGATGTGGTCTAAGATAGTGAACACGCTAAGCCTAGTGAAGGGATTGGCTCTAAAGTTCCACTGCCGGAACACACCTACAGGTATTTGGCGGCAGATTTTCAACTTAAATATAGTGACTAGCCTTCCCACCGCAGACTAGAAGTGTGAAAGCTGTCCCTGGTCTCTGGCAACTCGGGAGTTTGCAGTTTAACCGTAGTGCGTTTTAGTGGGTAGTGTCCGGTGCTTATCACCCAAAGTCTTGCCACATGGCTCTCTCGCCTTTGGCCTGAGCCAGGGTAATACGTTTCTGCGTTGCGATGAGGAAGTTCTTAAAGAATAGGAATTTAAACACTACGTTAATAATATGTAAAAGGGTAGCTGTTATGGTTTCATCACGATGATTTCCTTCACCGAAAAATCAAGCTCATTGCAGGTGGATTTGAACTCATGTCATTTGACACGGCGTTCGTACACACTACCAACTAAGCTATTATCGCTTCAATTAGTATTATTTAGTAGTAGTATATATTAGTATAAATATTAGTATTTATTTTTTATCACTATCACTAGCATATCACACACCACCTACACCTGCAGCGTGCAGCTCTGTGCCGATTGCAACCAACACCTCCCCGCTACCTTTATAATAATTATCATCCATCCGCCGGGCGGAAGACCGCAGCCGTCCGACACTGCTCTCTCAAGTACGTGGCCACCACTCTAGAACTTTTATGCCCCATCGGTCATCAGTTCTTCGAGCTACGTCAGTAACTTTAGTTCTCCTACGAATCTTCTAATTTCTAATTTCATCACTTAGAGAAAACCTGAGTATAGCCCTTTCCATCGCTCGCCGACCGACTTTCAGATTTCTTATGAGGCCGATACAGTACCAATTTATTTACATTGAATTTTTCAACAATAACGATTTTTTTAAATATAATTATAAAAATAATATAGGTTAACAGCAAGCAGAATGGAATCACAGACGATCACTGTTATTTGTGTATTATATTGTACTTATAATTAAATGTTATATAGATATTTTGTTACTGAAAGTATTAAAAGGCATCGAATAGGCTACTTCAGTGTTGTCAACATATTGTACGCAAAGTCAATTTTTGAGAAATCTGAGTTTTGTGGGGGCTTTTAACTATCAACATATACAAATTAATCTTCGGTGAAGTTGACCGGCTCACCGCAGCAACGACTGCCTGAGTATCTAAGGACTCTGTATACTTTATTTTCATCTATACCCTATGTAGTGAATCGGCGAAAAATGTCAATAGCTCGATTCAGGTTTGCTACAAAATATACATAATTACTTTAGGATATTTGTTAAATAATGTTTTTTAGTTAATTCAGTAAAAGTTTTACAAGTAGTTCGACATAATTCTGTGTAAATATCAAATTAAAAAATTGTTTTGGTGTGAAAGAAGAACATAATATTATATTTTTAAAATAAATTCACAGTGTGTTCATTCTTAAAGTCATTTTTCTATAATTATTACTGTTTGTCAGTAAACTGTTAACAAAGGGGACATTGAAATGCTATATATTTATTAAAAAAAATAACTGATATTTCTATTTTATATTAATTTAGTGCAAGTAAAACAAATAGAATTTGAATATGATAGATTTGAATAGGCGCTGTTGTCGGATTAATAAGTATCGTAATGAGCAGATGTCGGGCGAATCTGCTACGACAGTAACAATAATATAATTTATGCGAGTATATGAATAAGAAAACGGGGTTAAACTTAGTATATCAAAGTTGTATTACACACATTACAGTGCAATGAAATAATGTTACTGGAACAGGCCAATTGAACTCTTACTAACCACAAAGAGCTTCTTATCTTTGCTCTTCTAATCCAAGTACGACGACTTGTTTTATCCAGTGAAGTACTATGGTACAGGAACAAATTACAGTTCCAAATTTGTGGCTATTGCAGATATAAGATTTTAATTTTAAATTTGGTATGAAACTATTTTATAATTATGTTTTTGTCTTCTAGACTTTAGGTGTCTAATTTGTATCGAAATATACTTTTCTCTCATCATATATTTTTAGAGCAATATTTGTACACTCTCATAATTTTACTCATTTCATATTGCTTAGTATCTTAATTTTTGCACTTGAGAGCCAGTCTCATATACTTATGCTTAGCTGTTATCTAAGGCCTCATCGTAACTTAACATTAAGTGATATTGTTATCATAATCTAGACCTATAAAGAAGAAAGAAAAACATTTTTTACAAATGACAAAAGGGGTCAATGCGGCTACATCAGATTCCATCTCTAGCCACGGAGCTACCAATCACGCCACCGGGCCCCCCACGTACCGGTATAGATAACGGCTTACTGTGTAGCCTCGGACCCCCGACTTCTATTGCGTTGAATTTTCCTTATATAGCGATTGTGTGGAAAACTTTGATAGCGTGATTCAGAACTTCCATTAAGTTTGGAATAACGTGAGCGAATATTATATAAAATTATGTAGTATTGAAAAGTTAAAAGTCCATATTATCATGTGGAGTGTAAAATTAGTTTTATTAGGTTAATATTATTTGGAAAATGCCCTTAAATTATAAAATTAGGACGGAAAAAGCTATGAAATTTCTCGGCAACACAGATGGCAGTAATATTTCAGAAACGCAGATTAGGTTACTGTAGTTGTGAACAATTCCTACTATTATATAAAATTTATCATGTTATAATTAAAAATAAAATAATTGTCTAATATTCATTAAAGTTTGATTGAAGTAAATGATTTTTTGAGTGAATTTCATCCCCGTGGGTGCTTTTACGTTCGTCCGTTTATTGGAAAGACGGAAAAGTTTTATATTTTTCTTTATTTAAATTTAAAGAAAGTGGAAATATATATATATATATATATATATATTATTTGTTATTATTAAGAAATTATATGATTTGGTTTAATAATGACTTGATCGCAATTAATGTGTAGGAGAGAAAGTTAACGCCCTCTGTCGTAAAGCTTTAAAATTATGTACGTATCCAGTAACAACACCATGTAACTCCATGATCGGTTCACATCTACGAATCGCAACGAATACTACTGAAGAGGGCTAAGCCCTAACCAATTCCCTCACCTCTCCTATTAAGAGAGGAGGTAAAGAGGGTCATTAGGCGCAAAAAAACTTACGGGTTGTCATAATCATTATGAAAACTCAGGAAATTTTATTTGAGGTAAATATATATTTCCATTTGTTTTTACTGATAACATCAAGGCTCGTCAATATTTGTAATAAAAAAATAGGCGAGTACGTACATAAAAAAAAATCTTTTTTTAGATTACTTTGTATCTCGTCAATCGGAACTAAACACAACAAAAATGGGTTGACAAACAAAGAAGAAAAAGGGAGTGAACTGTTTTGTTTTTGCCTATTTATATACAGACTAGGTATGCCTGCGACTTCATTCGTGTGGAACTAAAATTTTATGTAATAATTTATGCCCTTTTTATAATACAGCTTTGCTCTTATGGGTGGTAGAGTAATGTTAAATAGCCTAAAGCCTTCACGCAAATAAATAAACTTTTCCTTTTATTTATATTAATATAAATATAGATTATTACGTATAACTTTAATATTTTCTGTTGATATTTAATTGTTTTCTTGGAAATTACTGTAACGGTTTCGTACTTTCATCTCAGAATTTTGCAAGACACCGAGTAAACTGTTATTCTCAATTATATTCTTAATTTTATATTACAACTAGCTTTTACCTGCGTCTCCACTCTTCTCTTTAATATTGGTTTTGTTAACTAATTCTGATTCCGATCGATACAAATTTTTTTTCTGTCAAGTGTTATTAAATTATTTATTTCAGGATGTGGGTCAAACTTGGTAAATATGAACTTAGCCAAAATTTGAAATTATAAGCAATTAATCTTTAAAGTTTAAAGCAAATTGGATGACCCAATCAAAAGTTTAATAAAAAGTTAATCCCTCTTTACCTTCTCATAAGTTTTTCGCAAGAAAACGTAGCCTATCACCGTTTCCAGGTTCTCATCTCTCTCTATAACAAAATTACTCTCTACAAAAAATTTCACGCGGTTTAGGCGTGACAGTGTAAAAAACCTAGAAACAAACTCATAGTCGCATTTATAATATTAATAAGGCTAAGGATATATATAGTAAGGATGCACCTAAATTACAAATTCTCCAAAGAATTATACAAATGGCGTGTTATTCAGTATTTCATAACTGCCTCACTTTGAGTTATAATTTTAAACTTTTTCTTACAATAATTTACGTATATTTCTTGTTTTTATATTGAACAAATGAAACATTCTTTGTTGTATAATTATCGTCTAGTTTACAATTATTTCTTGTTGTCCGACGGAATTGTCGTTGGGTTTTTCAAAAGGGAATATTTTATAAATGTTTAGACAAGTCTATGTAATAAGCCATTTGACATTTGACTCAAATCATTTTGTGGGTTACAAAATACTTTGTTGAAATTCGTAAGTTGCTCCATACTATACAGTGGCGTCACCGTTAACTACAATGTTTAACTAGAAAATCGATGGACACACATTATATCGACGTATTACAATTTTAGGACTTCCTACATTTGAAAGTCAAATTGCATTTCTGTATTTATTCTTTTAAAAGGGGCTTTAGCATTGTGATAGCCTGTCAGGACATAGTATGTACTATTAATAGCTATAGTTATGATTTGTTAGATATAAAAAGAAAAGCTTTATGGGTTTGATGCCAGACTGACGGCCGGTCGTGAGCACTAAGCTGATTAATTATTAGTTCAGACCTTGAGAAAGAAAACATACATATAGTAGCTAGCATGTTTAGGTGAGACAAAACTTTATAAGAACCAAAGGGAAGAGTACTCCGATATTTCTGAGCACGAACTACAATGTACCTAATTGTAAGTTTAGTACCTATAATGTAACAAACAACGACGACCTTCAAGTAATAATTAAATCATCAGTTAGAAGACGTCTTGGACATATAGGCCCGTAGTTCTCCCGGTATCCAGATATAGACTGATTGATCCCGAAATGTCCCGAAATAAAAGAAAAGCGTATACGAAGATTCGACATAATTCGCTATTAATTCTTAGCACTCCGTTCCATTGTTGTATATAAATGGGCTTAACTTGGATCGGACTACGTCTAAGCATGGTATTATGGCGGTCTATATTGCCGTTTCTTATGAATAAAAATATCAAATATAAGACAGATTTGAGAAAAAATATTTTCAGTAGATGCTTTTTTCATATTTAGTATATTTTTGGAAATCGTGTGACAGATGGTAATATCGACCTGTGAAAATTCCATGATTGACCAAAAAAAACTTGGAAGCGATTGCGCAATTGGGTAACTTTTTTCAAATTAGTTTTACGTAGCTTTGAATTAAAAAACTAGAATAATTGGAGCGTGTTGATACTGGCCAGTTTAAACTTTTGAATTAATTCGTCTCTACAGAAAATATTATTAAATTTCGAACTAATAAAAAGTTTAATGACAAATGACATATCAGTGTGTTTGCATCAATGAAGTATGATTTATATTATGTAACATTTTGTAATATCGATAATCATTGCTGTTCATGTATTTTTTAATAAAATAAACTCTTAACCGTAACAGTTATAAGTTGAAGAAGTGTTAAAATGGCGACCGCAGATTTTAGAAAGGAAGTGTCTGTACCCGTTCGGCCTAGAAGTGTCTATACAGCACATTCTTACAATCAAGTAAGTTATGTCATCGTACTAAGTTCCTACTCAACTGGGCAAAGCGAACTGAATGTACTGCTCTCGTTTTCTCGAAACCTCTTTCGCTTCTTTCACAATTATCTCTCGCCTTGAAAGATTGGTTGGGGTTCGTGTGTTCAAAACATATGATATACGTATTTCTAGTTATTTTACAAGTACATACTATCATTATTCATACTTCGAAGTTTTAAACGATTACGGGTTATTTTAATCTTTTATTTTTTACACTATTACGTCAAAGTTATGTCACTTTGTCTTATGGTAAAAACGGTACAAACAGTGGTAACCAGCGAGAAATACGCAATCCATCGTTAGTCGACGTTGATAGATACATAATAGGTGTTCTACCGGCAGTTGGATACATTTACCGTGTGATACCTACCACAATACATTGACTATAGTTAATTTTTATTATTAGATGAATCATCAAAGTAAGTAGTATTGATACAGGAATGCATGCAGGTAATATAACCGCAGGAGTGTTTGAATTGTAATTCTTAGTATTATTATCATTCGATATTTCAATTCACATCATATTCTTCGAAAATTAAGACAATTATCAGTGTGGTTTGTCGGTCTCCTTATGCTGACGTAACAACTGGCACACTAGCACTTACTTTTTATGGTTTCTCTGAATATTTTTTAAAATGTTTTATTGCTAAAAATAATTACATTACTCTTATTAAAAATGATATACATTTGATACATTTCATGACATTTGAATAAGAAGGAACCATGTATGTGTGTTGGATCAACTTTGAGATGGATTGTGTAAAATACCGACATGAATTATATACGAGAAATCGTGACAAACTGGTCACGCCATATTTTAGACTCGGATCAGTAAATGTTTTATAGATAATAGTGTTATGTATAACAAAGTCCCAAAGCAGATTACCAATTTGCTGAATAGTATGTTTAAGCACCATGTCAAGTGGATTTTGATGTCAAAACGCTTTTACAGAGTGGATCAATATGTGAAGGATGGTGATATCTGGAATTGACACCCCTCTCTGTGCATCCGCTAAAACTATTGTAAATGTATTTAAATTTTTGCTTGTTCAAGTATGTCAAAAAATGATAATATAAACCAGATCAAGTTTTATACCGGTTATTATCGATGAATGGTCTATTTTCTGAACAAGTGGTAGATTTGACATTTATAACATCATAAGCGCCGACTTTCCATGGCCTAAATTCAATAAAGTTTTCTGATTTGATTTGATGTATGTATATGAAATAGTATCTTGAGAAACTGAGAATCGAAACAATTTTCTTTAAAATGTATCAGTTTGTCTGGCTGTCACTTTCCATTTTATATAAAAGCTGACTACATTTATATCATGTAAACTTGCGTTCTCAACCTTATGTTTTCATATCAATCTGTGATCGTAAAATTCAGTGTTGAGTAGGTAATTTTATAACTGAACTAGCGATGTGTCCGCTGTAAATCACTTACATATTCTGTATATCTGCATTGTTCTGATTTTTTTTTTATTTTTTTTATTTATATATTCGGTATTATAATGAAAGAAATGTCGAATTATATTTTTGAATCTCTTTTTTATAAGATCATGAAACACGTAATCGGAATAGGGATGAAATTAGGCAAATCTATTAGGTAACTGTCTTTAATTATGTGTGATAAATTGTACTAGCAATCCAAATAAAGACTTTGTCAACCAACTGAAGGGTTATCAATTAAGTTTTTATATTTATCAGATCATTGTATATAATATGTTATGTATACGCAGGAAGAATCGAATTTGTCCGCTTTTCAAGATTACAGCAAGTTTCTTGAGGGTGGGTTGGGGCAAGCGGAACTGGTTGGCGCAACCGGGTGGCAGCCGCCATGGCGTACTCCCATGCAACGCAAAGCCCCGTTTTACCCCGGGGATGACATTTACCATGCAGACACGTGGCGAGAGCTGGAGGTTTCTAAATTTTACTTACATCTTTTATAATGAAGATAACATTTTTAAAAACATGGCACCAGACTACTATGTTTCTTGTGATTTGAGAAATTTCTCCTTCCTGTATTATTGAAATGACGTCTACACATTTTAATATAAATTCTAGCCGCAGCGACGTTCTAGACACAAGTAAGACAATTATGAATAATCAAAATTCTAGAAACTATTTTAATACTTTAAGCAAGTAAATAGAAAGCACGAACTAAATAAATAATAGGTATACAATATTAAATAGTAGGTACGTGTGCAAGAAACTTTGGCTTTTATGCAACGATTTTATACATATACTACGTACATAATACGAGTGTTTCGGTACATTAATATCGTTCAATTTTATTAGCGATGCTGAATTTGAAATCGTAATTCGTTTAAACTCCTAATGTAGTTCAACGAGTGCGATTCGGAACTAAAAAAACTAAAAACTATTAAAACAATTGATATGAATAGTCGTAATCTAAGTCGTAATCTATAATTTGAATAAACATTTTTCTTGTGATTTCATACTAACACAATTTCATACTAACCGTTTAAATACTAAAAAAATTACACGAAATTCTAATTAAAATATATAGTTGAATATTCCATAGTACAGTTCTAAGGCGTATCGACGTAAAGCTGTCTGTTCATGTAATAATATTTTAGTTCTATGATTAATTTTGCCCGAAATTAAGAGAATTTCAATACGCTCTATATAACTAGAAAATTACTACAGCATATGTAATATAATAGATTACGTGTCAAATGCTAGTTTTGTATGTCAATACACCTAGGCAAAAAAAAGTGATATTTTTAAAAACTATCAAAAATAATAATTAGTATATAATTGCAAACATTTCCTATCATTTAAGATAAACTGCAGTCGAATTAAAATTTAATTATTGTGAATAAAGCTTTAAAGATTGAATCTCTCTGTATAATCAATTTATGTACCTTGTGCTTTGCTTTAGGGACCACCTTTTCACTTGACTTTCACATCTGATTGCGTCATTTCACGTGCAATTACTTTCCCTTTCCTTTATAGTGCTTTACAGTATTAGTAAATATTAAATATTTAGCTTGAAGTAAAGGTATAGTTACTGTATTCAATAAAACTTGTGGTCGCCCAGTGATCGTAATCGGACCATAATGCATATTGATCATTTGAGTAAATAACCCATGATTTTTTTATAGATGACATTACAGCTCGTTAATAATATGAATATACACCAACAAATAAAAATGGGTAACTAACAGAGGAGGAAAGTTTGCAAAACTCTTTTTAAACATACATCGAATCCACTCCACTACAAAAAAAAAATTGTTACTTATGATTATAAAGCATCATTTAGCGTATAACTTCTTTAATATTATACGTATATACAATTGCGACGACATGAAGGAGAAACGTTGCATATATCTTTACTAATATTATAAACGCGTAAGTTTATATGTATGGATGTTTGTCACTCTTTCATGTAAAAACTACTGATTGGATTTTAATGAAACTTCACAATAATATAGCTTATATATTAGACTAACACATAGGCTATAATTTATAAAGATATTGTGAGTAATCAAGAAAGTAGGAAAAAGTTCTGCCATCTGCGAGCTATTCTGGCGTGCGCTGAAAAAACCGTTAGAGCTACACGTATATAATGTATAATGGAAATGTTTATCCTATATAGACCTACAAAAAGAGCCCGGTACAGCATATATCTATCCATTATGTGTAAGCCATTATCGCCAAAAGAGTGAACAATAAATACAATAAAATTGACAATTTATTTCTAATGCACATTTGGTAATATCAAATTGATCCTTATATCAAAATAAATACTTGTATCGCTTCTGGTAGGTATATAAAACTTCTATGATACTGATAGTTATAAATAGCATAATAAATAGGTCGTAAAATTATAGGAAACATGATTAAAGTTCACGCGAACAAAGTCGTGGGCACAGATAGTAATGTTATAATGGATGTACAGTGCTGCAGTATGCAGGCTGCATACATGTACAGTTACAGGCAAATCGTCTTGACCTTGGTTTTAAGAAATGCATCATAAACGTCCAAAAAACTCTCTAAAAAAGTATGAAAATGATATACAATTTAAATATTTGCAATTACGGATTTTTTTAATTCTATTTGTTCTTTGATTTTATTTTATTTAAAAAGCGAGTAAATTATAAACGATTACAGCTGTTTTTAATATATCGAGTATAAAGAAAAATGTAAGTATGAGCTCATTATATGGGTTCGTTGACACTACGAAACAGTGCACAGAACCATACCGAAACTGCAAGAAAAATATATAAATTCAGAGCACGGTGTAGACATAAACGAGGAATGTTTGAGAGTGAGCACTGTTACGTACGTATATTTGAAATAAAAAAACCAACTTCACTAATACGAAACACGTTCTGTGGTGTACACGTTAGCCGAAATTTTAAAGCCTCTTTTTCACCTTTGCAACTGCGGCAACTTCAATCAACACTGGTAGCTGGGCTTTTGCCTTTTTTCTGACAATCCGCTATCGTGATCGCTTTGAGTTTCCACATAACGACGTCACTGAAAACGAATTCAAAGAATACCTACCGTACGTCACGGTACTTAATATATATTTACGGTAATTAGATTTTTTGCAAAGTTGCTTTTTTAGAACTTTGGTGCTAGCGTATGACATTAATCGAGTCTTAAATAAAAAAAGTGTCCGTTCAAAAATCTATATTCCTTTCTTATAAATAATAATTTTGCCACAGTCTGCATGTGACTTTAAATAAGTAGAATGAACCAAACCTTTACCTACTCACATTAAAGTATCACGGAATTCTTAATTTTCTTTAACACCTTCACTGCGGAACAGGCCCATATCGACCTGTCGCGGTACTTTAGCTGGTGCGGACGAAGAAAACTATGTCCCTCTACTTGGTGCGGAGCGATTATCTCATGTGTTTGTAAGAGTTCGATAGATACAAATATATATTTCAGCTTGTAGTCAAAATTGTAGGTGTTCCCCATCAAAACATCACGGCAGGCACTTTTCAGCCTACCACGCACTGACGGTGAAATATATCCTCTTAGTGCGGCATTAGGCCTATTTTGGCCCGCCGTCCCAATAGGCAGCTGGCGACTCGATGCCTCACAGAGCGCACGCCCCGTCAGTTAGTATTGTACTATCTGGCAAGCAATAAAAGAAAAATAAAATAAATGAAATAAAAAAGTTAAGATAGAACTCTGCAAACAAGAAGGTGAGGCACACAAAAACTACGACTTCCTTGTATAGGACACAGGTAACGCACACACGTGCTATCAAATTACGGTCTTACACTATGGCGACGTGACATAAGTGTTTATCAAAAACTACTTCACATTATAGTTCAGAGCGTGTTATCTTAGCTTTTAATTCCATTTTAGAACTTATTTAGTAGTTCCCACTAGTAAGTGCTGTGGTAAAACTTTTATGGTAAATAAAACACACGCAATTTAAAAAAATCAAGTAAAACCTAAGAACAATGACATGTTTTAAAGACAGGCATAAGTAAATAAAAATCTATTTTCATTTCTTTTACGATAATTCTGTTTTATTTTCGGTATCCCTTTATTTTTGTCTGTCCCATCACTATTAAAATACTTTCTGGTGTGGCGTGGTTCAGGTCGATATCGGCCTACCGCTTGCCCTGACATATTTCTAATTTTCTGTTTGGAAGATCCCGGGAGAATCAAATCTAAGGAAGTTGGGTTCAGGGTTATTCTAACAGTACAAAAAAAAAAAATAGTATACATCATGTTTTCGCAAAATTATAGCATTTTAAATTACCCTAATACTGGTGGGTCTAGTCAGACCTGCCACGCACTGACGGAAATATCGTTGGGTCGGATTACTATCCGCCGCCGTACCAGATGAAGGTTAATGATTTTATTTGTCGCAGCCAAGGTGTCAAGAATCGTTTTGTTATCAAAAATCATATGCACACGTGGATTTCTACCAGGAGAAAAATGATGCTAAGGAGAGAGAAGAATTGAAATGTACATATTTTAAATCGTGTTCTTTATAAAATCACAGTCTATAAGAAACAAAATTATGTGTTCTAAAATGATCCTAAATAAATTATCCTATTCTTTACTGACTTCCTTATCGCAACACGCAAACTTATTATCCGGTCTCAGGCCTAGGCGAGAGGGGTATGTTGACTGTATGACTCATCACGTGCTAATCACCAACTCTACCCGCTAAAATTCACCTCGGCGACATTTCAAACTCCCGTGGTGCTAGAGATCATGGACAGCGCCCACACTACTTCTAGTCTTTGGCGGGAAGCAACCAGAGGACCCTATTTATTTAATGAGTCGTGATATTTAAGGTGACAGATGTGATGGGGGGAGCTGGTTACAACGCTTCAGTTACTCCGCACGGCACCGTCTGCCTCCGATTGAGAGATAGAGTCAAGTTAGTGTGTATTTTTAATCATAAACCTGTTAAGCCAACGAATTATTGTCCAGATTAGTAGCCGTAAATAAATCACGTCATACGTAAAGGGGCTCGACGAAGTGTGACATTATGTGACAAGGGGTGGGAGTGGCCCTAAATTTCGTGTAATGTACAAAAGCTGATATAAGTGGCAAAACATGGAATGTGAACTATCACACTAGGGAGGAAGGAGTCTCACAAATGCGACCAGCTGTGATAAGGGAGGGGGGGGGAGGTGTTAAAATTATAAAATTCGTGTGATGTAATTTGTGGATGGCCCATTATTTATTTTCATTCATTTATTTAAAGAAACTGTTTGTGTCGTATCAGCTAGTCAAGGTATCACGATGTGGGTTGAGTAACGAAAGGAATAAGATAGTTTAATTGAGTGCACGACAAAAAGAAATGCCACAATCAATGACAGTTACTTTTCTTACGAATCACGGGCCGTCACGGTTAGCACAAGCTGATCTTTGGTAAAGAGTTATTTCATTTTACAATTCTGCTAAATCACTAATAAATCATAGGGTATCTTTTCGATGGACACAATTAAATGGTATTATCGAATCATCTAGTCATAATATGTATTTATTCTAATATTTCTTGCTTCTTAGTAAGGGACCTATATCGATAGGTTATTGATGTTTTAACATGGATTGATACATAAACATCTTGTACCTAATGAAATTGAATTACAAGATGGAAATCACTATTCTGAATGGCTGAACGTTGGCTGAAATGGCAAATGTTGATGCTTTAGAAATATTAAATCTTTAATAGTTTAATGTAATATGATACCTAAAATTAAAGTAATCAGACTAGGTAGCTATGAGGTCAATGACCTCTAGTACGTACTTATGCAATATTGCACTTAGTTTATTTGCGCTGATTAAAACAAACATGAACATTGAATACGGGACTTGTCACGCGAATTTAGTATTATAGACATATTTTATTTTTTACGATTAATCAATATTTCAAATTGGTATAAACATGAAAATTTTCTTCTTCTGTAGGGTGGATATGACAATTGACGGGGCTGTGCGTGTGACGAATGCAAAAAACAACATAATCCTGGCTCTGACTCGTTCTGGTGCTGCAGCAGCTTTAATTCACCCGAACGGTCGCGTGTTCCACTATGGGTCGAGGGTCGAAATACAAGCTCGTCATCATCAAGGCAACAACAAGTAAATACCATACCGCACTCAATAAGATCACTTAAACGGAGATACAACATGCAATATGAATAATTGTCAATATATAGTAGGTACTCGTACAGTTTGATTCTACGAAAAACGTAGGTACTAATGTTGATGTGAACGAGCTATATATGTATAGATATATTTGATAGAATTAAACGTTTTTCTAGTTCTCTCTATTTCCGTACAGAATATAGCAGCCAAGTAGGCCTTACGTAACTCGTGAGGAAGGAGGATTCAGCCCTTTTATTATGCACTAGCTGTGTCCGTGACTTCGTTCGCGTGGCATTAAAATATATTTAATCATATTTACCCATTTTTGTAACTTTTCTTATTATAGCTTTGCTCTTATTGCCCAAGTAGGTAGACACGCTAAACCTGTGGAGGAACAGGCTCTCAAGTGCAGCTGCCGGAACACACCTATTGGTATTTGGCGGTAGGTTTACAACTTGAGAGTGGTAGATAGCCAGGCGGGCATTTGAAAAAGCCCTACCACCATTCAAAGCCATTTTCTTGTGGGAATTCGGAATGGCATTATCCATTTTCTAAGGGGTATATATTTATACTTGGCTAGATTGCGATCACCATCCGTTTTGTGATAAACCTTTTACAGTGACTGTCTTTTGATATATCCTTTGGGATCAGCCAGCGTATGATAAGTTAACCATGTCTAGTAAGCCATATTTCGTTGGTACTTATTATCAATTATATATAATACTGTTATTATATGATGTGTGCATCATTACCTTTTTTTGATGCTAAACGATTTAAACAGTATTCTTAGACATGCTAAGACATTTTTAGATAGAATAAGGCAGTATTTACTTACGATAACATATTTATGGCCTAAAAGAAAATTGTTATTTCTTTACTTTAGCGGTCGTTGAAAGACATCTTGGCTCGGAGCACTGCTAGTCATCTGATTTCGTATTTTTATACCATTAAACTATATGACAAAAACTAGAACCTAACTAAATTTAATTTTGGCATTTCATTAGGTCATTCTAGCCATCCACTTCTTCATAAATAGTTATCCTAGTAACCAATTACTTGAGATCAATTATTTTCATTTGCGTGCTTTATAGTATTTAGAACAGGTTTGTGCTAACATGTTAATTGCGCTTTTGAAAAAGGTATCGTGTATTTTGTGTTACTAGAGTGTATAACCCTTCAAATACTTATACATGTAATCTGGTACTAATCGACTGGGAGTTGTCCTCTTACTGGTAAAGTCATACCAATCATCACTCTGTTGTCTGTTTATGGTTGTGAACAATAAATTGTACTTCCGCAGAAGTAGTGTAGAAAGTAAAATGAAGTAGTGACAGTTCGTGTTGGTCGTTATTGTTGTAAATCGAGCGTGTATAATAGTCTCTTCTAAGAGAGTAATTTTTGCATAAATATCTATCTGCCCCTTTCTCTGAATAACCTGGATATTTAGCAGTTTATGTTGATAGTATTCATCAAATAATTTTTCCTTGTTCAATTTTAGTATATTGTATTTCTATCATTGCCAAATATATATAATTTAATTTTTTTTAAACAAAATTTTAAGTTCTATTCTTTGTTTGATGGAGATTTCCTCACTACTCTCGCAGTATAACTTGTAAATTTCTTATATCTAATGTCAAATAGACGGTAAATGTGCATATTTCAATTAATCTTCTTCGAGTTATTGCTTTCCGATGATGACAGTGTTAAAATTTGATCTTATTTGATTTTACAATCGATTTAAAAATTGATCTTAGTAGATTGAAGTGGTTCGACTTTGTCAAAAATTCTGTTTTCAGTAAAATCAACATTAAGTAACTAAAAAATTAATTGCCTACTTAAAATCTCAATAAAACTATCAAGGAATCAATTTCATGTCCTATTTTACACACTTAGGAGAAGTAAATTTCAATGTCAGTGGCATATGCACCGGTTGATCCCGAAATACGAAAAAATATATGAAAGCCACTGGGATAAGTTTATCACAACATGCACGGTGATTGCGATCCAGTCGAATAAAAATCTGTATAGCCCTGCTCATTTAAAATTAAAGCCCATGATAAGAACTTGTTAAAACATGGCACTTTTAAGCTGCGACATACATATCATTAATAAATAAATTGTGTTTCAAACGTATACGAATTTTTAATGAGTTTTTAACGCGCTCTGATCCAGGCATTTATTTAGTTTGAAGATATTGTATTGTCGATTTAGTGTTTAGAATGTCATCCTATACATTTTTTGTTTTCTCTTTACGCCAACATTTATAGAAATAGACAACTCTGCTTTGGAACTGGAGTACTGTACTGTAGTAGTTGCGAGCAAGTCAAACACAATTATACGGTTTTAAAACTATTAAAACTAATCAAATTTTACTCTTTTTTTTTTAAAGTTACTTCAAATTGAAGTAACTTTTCAGGTTTCACGGTCGTGCTATTCAATTATTAATTTTTTGTGTACTTTCATTGTAATTCTATTTTCTAGAAATTAATAATTTTTCATAAATATGTGCAAAAATTCAAAATCAACGCCTACTACATTTGTACATCTCGTGAAAAATGAGTACTACAATTATATAGGTACGTATATATATACGTACATATACTTTAAAAAAACGAAATCAATTACTAGGGTTATGAATGGACTATAAGTCAGACGGACGCGCAATTAAATCGTGATGTCGCGTAGGGCACGAACGTGAGTCTGAGAACGGCGAAAGGCTTTAGCTGCGCCGTCGTGTGCGAGTACTTTGAATACGTACTAGTTATACATTACTCTAACTTCACACTGTCTAAAGTAAACTCACCATCAATTCAACTTTCTGGTTACACGACCTTTGCTACACTTAAATGTTTACCGTATTACCTTTTCTCAGGAGTTTTAGGTTGACTATTCTTTACTAGATATTTATATGGTAAAAATATAGTTTATTACGAATTTTAATACATTAAATACATAACATATTTCAGGTCAAATAAGGCGAGTGACACTTTTAACAATATATTGTAATTGTTAAGTGTGAAAGATATTCTGTTCTTAACATATGATCTGTGAACTAAAGTAGGTTACGCAGATAGTGAACGGTTTAAGTGACTGATGGAAGATAGTAAACTTCTATAGTAAACAGTCTTCTATAGATTTCAATGAGATTAACACTATCAAATTGTTCTTTTGTGTAGAAAAAGGCAGCAAAAATAACAGTAGTCGTTTAAGGAACTTCGTTTCGGTAGATTTGTCTTTGCTATGCTACAACAAAATTTTAATCTATAATATACTTACTATATAATTGTTTGTTTGCCGGGAACCGTAACCAGTACTACTTTGTTTAATATTTGTTCAATATTTATTAAAAATATAGCAGCAACTTGGTTATATGATTTACTTTTGATATAATAAATAAAAATGCTCGAGTAATTTTTATTTATTATTCTACAAGAATGGATTATTTTACTCTTGATTTTTTTTCTCATCCTTGACCTTAATTGTTTTTTTTTAAGGCAGCAAGATATCTGTACCTATTTGTTGCGAACCTAGCGTAATATCGTTAAAAAATATTTTTATCTCGAAGTCTTTCATTTACATTGTGATTTTGGCACATTTATAGTATTGTAAATTTTTCTATAAATTTTGAAATTGTATAAAAATATATATTTTATGTATAAAAAGTAGTATATGAAATGATTTTATTCTAATATTGAAATATTGCGAGTTTCAGATGGATGCTTACGATATCATGCCTTAAGAATTTATTTAAATTTGTCTATACTCTAGATACGCGAAGATGTGGTATAAAGGTGTTTCTTTTACGGCGGAGCAGTGTGCATTAGTATACCTCGTCGATGCTGCTGGTACTCGAACCACTACTGATACATTCCTCGATATGAGCCAAGACTTTACCCTAAACGTTTTCTACAAGTGAGATCATTTGTTATTCTGGTACTGATTTCAAAATGACCATTATATTTGCACAATTTCATTGTAGATTTTATTTAATAATAAGCTTTTTTGTCTTATATTTATTTAATAAAATAACCTAGCAAAATTACTTCTTATGGTGTTTTGCAAAACAATTTTAACTTGAAAGCTTTAAGTAACTATCAGAACTACAAAATACTATGATACACTTAAATACTAAAATAGTATTATCACAATATTTTTGGTTTTGGAAAATAATATCGAATATTGATATTCGGGTTAATCCTGAGAATTATTAATACATGTTCAAAATAGGGTTGTACAAATTCGATGTCCTAAAAAATAAATAAAAAAAATACGATGATTGTGAAACATATGTTTGTCCAGCGAGTCTCGACATGGCCCATCATACGTCAACGAAGCTTTGTCGCTGCTACAAGCGGCGCAATATTGGCTCACTGACGACGGCATCGACAATTGGATCATTAATAACATACGCATCAGCCAAACTGCGGACGGACTCGTCAGGTACGGACATTACAAGCTAATCTATATTAATACTATAAAGCAAGAAGTTTGTTTATTTGAACGCGCTTATCTTAGGAATTTACAGTCGGATTTCAAACATATTTTTTTATTTGATAGAGAAATTTTTGAAGGAGGTTTTAGACTATTTAACATAACGCTAACACCAATAGGAGCAAAGCCGTATTGAAAAAAGTTACCGACAAGGGCAAAAATGTTAAATAAGTCTTAGATCCACGCGGACGAAGTCGTTTGTCGTTTTATGATTTATCGTATCTTGATTCATGAAACTTTATTTAATTTTATTTATTTATTTGTGAAATATACAGTTCTTTATCCTTTTAAATGAATACACAATAAATTATTATATTCCAATTAAGTTTCCACATATATCATAAAACATACAATATCAAGCGTATTATTATATATCAATCTATTAAAAGTTAAATAATAATAATAATTTGTGGGAAAGAAAAGAAAAAAAAGAAGAAAAGTAAAACGGGACACAATACAACTACAATAATATTATCATGAGATTAAGAAATATTAAAAATTTAAGATATAATATGAAAATAAACTAAAAAAAATAAATTAAATTACACATATAAAACTATTTAAACACCCATCACTTATGCATTTCATTTGTAATACTCTCACTCTTTGTTTGAACTATTTTCTTTTATGTGGTAACCGAGTGACAAAAAATGTCAATATCGTCCATATACAAATTATAAGAGTTATACACTCTAAATTAAAATGTTTTCGATACCAAATTAGTTTTACAAAATGGCACATTAAACAAAAATCGGCTTCTGGCATTAGGTCTAGGGCACCTAAAGTTAATTTCATTCAAAAGATACGGCGATACAATCAAATTTTTGGTAAGTTTATACACAAAACATTTGATCTCTTAACAAGCGACGTTTACGTAAGTAGAGTATAAGGATAGTTTTGAATTAATAATTAAATGTATATTGTAAATATTTAATGAATTTATTTTGAATCTTATCGATCCCTTCTATATAAATCGAGTATTGCGGGTTCCAAACAGTTGAGGCATACTCTAGCACAGAAAGAACCAAGTCGTTATAGAGAAGAACAAGAGGTTGTCTAAAGTTTTGTCTTGTTCTCAAAATAAACCGAGCATTTTATAGGCCTTAGCTGTCATCAACTTAATATGCATATTGAATGAAAGCTTACGATCAAGGTATACCCCCAGGTGTCTCACCTCATTAACCCGATTTACTAATTCGTAATTTAGATGATAATTATATATGATAAGTTTTGTTTTTCTTGAAAACGTAATAAATTTCATTTTTTTACATTTATATTCAGTGAATTATTACACAATAATTGCATAGATTATTTAGGTCATTCTGCAAGTGAGTACAGTCTCAATCTGATTTTATAGTTCTGAATATGTTCATATCGTCGGCACGGACATTAATATTAGAGTTAATGAATATAGGAGAGATATCGTCAAAAAATATATTAAATAAAAGATGTCCCAGATGAGATCCCTGAGGTACTCCAGAAGTAACAGGTACAAATGAGAAACAGTAACCTTTTACAGTTACCGCCTGACTATGCTCGCGTAGGTTACTTTACTGTTACTGATGGCTACTTATTCTAGAGAGATATCTTATCAAATACTTTAGAATAGTCGGTATACACCACGTCCACCTGGTAGCCTTTATTCAATTCTACTGCGATCCGGTGAATGAATTCACATAAGATTGACTCCGTGCATTTTTTATCCACAAAACCATGCTGCAGGTCAATTCACATGCCTAAGAAAAGGAAAAAGGGAATCATAGATGTTTTTTTTCAAATAATTTAGCTATGTTACTAAGTTTAGAAATAGGTCTCAAACTTCGAATATTATGCTTGTCCCCAGACTTAAATACAGGAAAAATTATAAACACTTGGAAAACTACGCCTGCGTTTTGAATTTTATTTATTAACTTTTGAGTAGCTGTAGATAAAAAAAAACTAGCGAAAGTATTTTTATACATTTATTACTGAATTAAAAACATGATATATATTGTATACATATACATTCCCTATGTAGTTATTGCATTATGACTATGTTGAAATTCTTTTAAGCGAAGGTCTACTGTACATACTTTGGTGCTTGTAAATATTCTAAGCCATTTTTTAAGGACGCTATTTTTCAGTATAGAATCATTGTTGGATATCTGGAATTCCCTCTCTGTCAGTACTTTCACTAAATATTATAATTATTAATTGCCTGAAAATATACCTCCTATTAACGTACTTTGGAAGACTAAAGCGATAATTAATTTCACTAAATATCGGCTCTAAAAGATAAATTTATATTTTACGTACCGTATTACGAATTACCAATAAATGCTGATATTCTTGATGTGGTAGACTTTTAATGGTCATAAGTACCTTTATATTGAATAATGTTAAAAACTTTGAATAAAACACGATGTTTAAGAGTAACCTTTCTGAATCTTAAGATTTATTATTTTAACATTGGTACTCAAATTATTTATGATGTATTCTTAGTGTTATTTATATATTATAAGAAAGCGTGTTAGTTTTATTAGGTATTATTATTGCTATTTTTATTGTAAGTTATCTTATTCTTTTAATTAATTGTAAAGAAAATTTAAGTGCAAATGACGGGTATATAAGCTTTCAAACATAAAAATATATTACCCGTGTTTTTCTATAAAATGTAGAAAATATTTATCTTTCTAAGCGTAATATCCTCTATTGCAATAGAATAGTTATAGCTTCCTATTCATTTATATTTATTTATGAGACAGGTATTTTTTAATTTCCTTTGATTCATAAAAATATATTAACATAAATATTTGGGTTAGGATTCATAGATGCAGTCACAAGTATCAACTGCGCACCAGTCCCAGTAATGGATCTGCTTCGATTACTAGTCCTTTCCTGCACTGCACCGCCTCGCTAGGACAAACTCAGCATTTATTTGTTCGGTATGTGAGCAATTTATTTCTTTATTTGGAATTTAAAACCCCAAACCCATTTTTATGATTTATCATATCTCGATTCATGAAGTTTCGTAATTTTTTTTTAACATTAACTTTGTAATGTTACGTAATTCTCGACACAACATTGGAAGTTTTACTGATTTGCAACAAATTCATGTTCTATGTAATAAAACTTTAGCGATTACTACTAAAGCGATGATAGCTCAGTAGTAGTGTGTACGGACTCCGCGTCAAGGGACGTGAGTTCGATTCCACTTACAATGCGCTTGAGCTTTCGGTGAAGACAAACATCCTGAGTAAACCATAGCATGGTGGTAAGGCTTTTTCTAATGCCCGCCTGGCTAGCTACTACCCTCAAGTTGAAAATCTAGCGTCAAATACCAATAGGTGTATTGCAGTAGTTACACTTGAGAGCCAGTCCCTCCACAGGTTTAACGTGGATACCAACTTAGGTTGTATCGTCACTTAAGATCAGGTGAGATTATGGCCATAACGCTAAACCTTAACTATAAAACAAAGCAGCAAACTAAAAGTTATAAATGTATTTACATTTTTAAGAAAAGGCATATGCTATTAGTTGTTTTCTTTTTTTTAACCATCTGTATTAATGTAACACAGACGTGGAGAGCGGCGGATGCATTTCGATGGAAACTCGTTTATAGTCCGAAACGCTGGCCATTCTGCGGGCTTCGACGACAAGAACCAGCTCAAAGTGTACTGATCCACCAACCGTTTCCGCCTCTTATACAATAGCTAAAGCAATGTTGCGGTATCGATTGTTGTACAGAACATACCCTTTTGTATCATCTATAGGTATAATAGTAGCCAACTTACTAGTATTTTTATAAGGGCATGTCGTTATAAAAATACTATACATTTGTTATTCAATTACTAACTTTATTAGATTTATACGGATCACGTCGACAAGTCGTTTCGATTGAGTGAATTTGCTTTTCTGTTTCAAGTTCAAAAGTGTGTAAAGCTTCGGAAGTTTTTAATTGTTTTTTTTTTATTTTATTAAATTTGGTATATTATTGTTTCCCGCTGCCGGGCTTTGTATTATAATTGCATTATAAAGTGTATTAGATCATCAAATGCCCATATTTATCTGATACTCCGCCAATTTAATGTTGATTTTGTAACCTCATTTTTTGTGATGTATACGTGCAATAGTTCCTATTTTCAGTGTTTCTGAATAGTTTGTGATTCTATTTACATAAAGAATATATCATTAGTGTTAGTAACACTATACCTAAATGTGTCCGTTCAATTCGCGTTTTTTGTTTGCATCCATTAAGGAATTCACACGTAAAATATGTACAGGTCAGCGTTAAAACGATATTTTAAAATTTTGAACTAAAATAATAAAAATTACATTATAAAGAAACCGCCTAAAATGTTTTATCGTTGTTAAAATAAAAATTGGCTCTTTTACAGTCCTATAGTTTTTAATTTTTATGCTAATGTAACTAAAAATTAATTTCCTGAAGAAAAAATCATTTTAATAGATTTTCCTTATTAGGATCTGAATTGTACTTTAGCACTGTAATTAATTTGATTATTGGAAGCAGAATATTTTGTAACTGTGGCTATAAATTACTTTTGTTTTATACACCCATACATAAATTACATTTGCTTTTAAAATAAATATAAATGCTTTTTACATGGAAGGCGATTGTTTATATTCGTATAAGTATATGGATGCAATTTTGCTTATAAACGTGTTTTTTTCAGTGTCGTAATATAAGAATATCACTCATCGTAGTCTATATAAGAATGTCATCAGTCATCCATTATATCTTAGCTCGGCAGTGTTGTAATGTTACAAACGTTTGGCTGTGTCGACTTGTCCAATTGTTCTCTTGCACATT
Source organism: Actias luna (assembly GCA_039707435.1). Classification (NCBI taxonomy): domain Eukaryota; kingdom Metazoa; phylum Arthropoda; class Insecta; order Lepidoptera; family Saturniidae; genus Actias; species Actias luna. Next base: position 15,049,844 of record JAZHAC010000001.1, on the reverse strand, counting down.
AAACTTCAAGTACGATGTATTGGAATAAAAGCCTGTATTTCAAAATGCGTTTTCTTTATTCACAATATTTAATTTTTTATCTATAGAGTCGAATTTGTATAATTGCTTGATACCCTACAAAATTCACAACCAAAAGAATATATATTGTCGGTGTAAGTGGAGACCTAAATAATTATGACTTTAGTCAAATTCACTTTTGAACATTTTCGTAAAACACAGAAAGCTGCATATAATGGTTTCACAAACATTTTCCTATCTTGACCCATATTGGAAATAGGTCCTCTTTTATATTCCAAATGGAAAAATAAATAAATATAAACTAGCACTAAATGGTAGAAGGAAAAATAACTAACAAAATAAGTCAACTATGTTTTATGACCAATTAAGAGTTGAAAGACATAAAAGTTGTTTAAATTTTCCTCGACTGATTTTTTTATACTATAATATGAAGAATGTTCAAGCCAACGGGATAAATCGCGTTGTTTAATTTGGATATTATAAATTCCAATATTACATATTTCAATATCTGAATAATTTATATTTTTTCAAGTTTTGATTCGAGTATTGATTAAATAAAATGTGTTCATCAAAAATAATCCATTATTTTAGTTGGTATTTATTTGTTTAGGGAACAAATTTTCCCTTTATTGTTTAAAAATCGTATAAGTCATTATTGTGTAAATTATTATATAGTAATATAGTAAAACTAAGCAAATTCAATTGTGAATCATTTGAGTTGTAGAATAAGTTGAACACTTTTTGTTTGTTACCATGGGCATGCAGAGTCTTTTACATATTCCTTTGACTGCATATAGTCTAATGTACTATTCAAGAAAATTGAACTTATATAATTTGTCTATTTATGAGTTTAAACTGTACACTATTAACTAAACAGAATAAAGCTCACTACAGTCACTCCGTTGATACATGATATGCGCAAAATAAATATAATAAGCTTTCTTATAGCTTAGCCAGTGTTTCCCTATTACGAAATAAAAAAGAAAGATCTTCTACAGCTGTTTAAAAAAAATGCTATTCCTCAAGGGATCCAGGTAGCAGGTTTATACCAAATTTGACTGGGCATAGAAGTATGAGTAATGACGATGGGTATTGACGTGCGTTGGAAAGGGGCGCCTTAAGCGTACACCCCTTTCACAAGTCTCGGGATCTGCTCGGAATTTCCCTCTCTGCAACATCGCCCTCCACCCAGGAAGTGAATCCATGAATTGCTAACAAGTTAGTCTCTTTTGTCCACCCACAGCGAGTTAATATATACAATAATTGTAATTCATGTATTGTTTGTAATTATGTGTAACAAGTGTTGTTATTTTTTATGTTTTGAATCGTGCAACTCTTTAAATTGTTTCTTATTTCTAATTAGTTTCAGAATTTTTTTAGTTTATGCTTCTCAGTACACAAAGTGTACTCAACCCTAGTATGTGGTTGTTTCTAACTGAATAATTATGTCGACACTTGTACTAACAATTTTTTGACAAATTTTTCTCATTTGAATAATATTTTCTGTGCTATATAATATGCTACTTTAATTAATATTTGAAATACAGCTTTTTAATTTGTTTTATTTAAAAAAAAAACCTTTGACTTTTTATTTTTGTTTAGAGTAGCTAATTTTCGTGGTTAAAAATATCTTGAAGACATAAAATTCAATAACTATACTTACTCGACCTAAATTTATTTTATGTTAAATAGTTAAGGCGTAGGAAAACTAAACAACTAGCCTACATAAGTGGTTAAATACTTTCAATATTTGGTTGTGGCAAAATTAGATAACTTGGTTTTATATTTAAAATTATTTTATTATGCAGATATAATTTAGATTGTTTAATTATAAAATGAAAGGTAGCCAGACTCAGAGGTATATAATTTTCGACGCTAAAATTATCATCCAATTAATAACTATATAAAAAAAAAATATGAAAAAAAAAACCAGTAAATCGCGATTATCTCGGAACTAGAAAAAATAGTTATTTAGTTCTCCACCTACGATATTCTTTAGTAACTAATTAGATTTGTATTAAACACATTCATACTGAGGAGCTTCCAAATATTAGTAATTGTTTGAAAGTTTATTTTATAGTTGAATATAAATTATTACTTTATTTTTAGTTTAAACTTATGTAAGTGGCTTCGTATATTAATTTTTGTTTAAAGTCTCTTCAAGAACTAAACAATAGGATTTATTATCTATGCAATAATATTGCATAGCACCTTTGGTAATTTTGATACAGTCGAAGGTTAAAGCGGTCGCCAACGATGTTTCCATTGGCATTTGTTGTATTCATGCCGGCCTTCTGATACGTAAATGTGTAATTTGAAATACATACTTAATAATATATCTTAGGAAGAAGGGAGTACTACGTTCCAGGATCGATTCTAAATTTTTCAAGATTCATGACGAGTAATAATTTGTACTCGTCATTCATTAAACATAAAACTTACAATTTTCAAATCTTATGACAATATATTTTTGATTATAATTGCTATTGCAATATAATTTTAATGTTGTATTGACTAGTTTTAATACCTTGTCATAACTTGTATTTGCAACTTAATTTAAAATCTCAATGATTGTAAATAGTCGTCGAGGTTTGCAAGTAAAGTGTGTGTGTAGGTTTGATGATGCGGCGCACCGGTGTGCATGCAACCGGCCGGTATTGTCTATAGCATGCAGCTTATCGGTTGCGTGTTGGCGCATCGCGCATCGAGCGACGTTGCTGAGACGCGTCTTAGCTAGCGGTGCACGCTTAGTGATATTGATCGGCGAGAGCGATGGTGGCGCAGCGACGTGGTCGGAGGCGGCAGCGCACGGTGCCCTCGTGTTGTAGCTGTCAAACGCGCGTGACGTAAGTGCTAGGGCAACGCGCACACCGGCACACGACCGTCGTCAGCCAGCCGCGTCGCGCCGCGCCGCTCAGTACGTTCGTGTCGTAGTAAGGGTTCGGTCTTGTTACTGCTCCCGTGCAGTGTACGCGCACGCTGCCGTTGGCCGCTAGTCAGGTGAGGTTGGGACCGCCGCGGTCCCGGCCGTTCGACGCGGTATTGATCGCATCGCATCTCATCTGACCGCATCAATGTTTATAAACACCCGGCAGAATTCATTCGTTCCCTCTTGTTTTTGGTACGTTTGCCTGACGGCGGACTAACGAGACGGCAGCTCCTGAATGCACCAAGACCATCAAGCCACGATCGGATTCAGTGCACGTACGTACGCTTGCACTTGTTTATCCCGACTTTATTTTTGCTTACTGACGACAGCGTTTACGTGGGATCGTGCGGTGAACTCAAAGTATACAAAAACAATGTCTGTTTCAAATGTATAGTTCGCAAATAGTAAAATTAAAAATACTAATGCATTTAATAAACTAGTCATTTACTTGTTTACAATATATGCATAATATATCAGGAATTAATAGAATGCCGAAGGCACGTTTTGCAACTTGTATGCTGTGATCGCTATAATATATCGTCTAATTGTCGATTGCACAGCCGCAGTACATGCATCAAATTGCATAATATCACCAACTTTGGCCGCTTTACTGACATTTGTAGTTTTACTATACTATTACTGATATTACTTTGATTGTTATTTTATAACAGAATATTTTTCTGTAAATCAAAAATTAGTAAGTTTATAAGTAAGAGCAGATATCAAATAAATATAGCAGTTTCAGAAGAAATTTTGTTTACTATACCTAATTAACGAATTAACCTACTTGAGAGCTAGTTTAAATAGAATAGGTGGGTCGTCAATACTAAAAGCATATTGGTTTCACGATAATAAACTTGAAACAAAAATGAAACTTAATATAAATGTTATATTTCAAATACGTTAGTATGTATTTCCACTATTTAAATTTTAGAGACTGCATCAGTCTCCCTGTGCAGTTTTAGTTTCCTCTAAACATTGCACATTGTCCCAAGTAAAGGTCAAATGATATGAATAGTTCATGAGACTTACATTAGTTACCCTGTATGAAGATCAAGGTGAGTTTACAGAAACAGTTGCAACAAGATTCACAATATAAATAGCATAAATTATAAATTGTTTTAAAAATGGATGTAGGCAACAGCTAGCTTTTCAGGTCCATATATAACTAAACACAATTTAGGTGATCTTCCAACAAACACACAAAAAATTAGACTAGATACGAATACACACGTCAGAAATTTATCTATATTAATGAAGCGGAAAAGTTTGCTACTTTCTTTGAACGTGCTAATCTTAGGAACTACCAGTCGGATTTCAAAAATTTGTTTTGTGTTTGATAATGCTATCATTGACCTAAAGCATATCAATGAAAAGCGTAGGTTATTTTACATCACGCTATTACCAAAAGGAGAAAAGCTGTATTGAATAAAATTACATAAAAGCGCAAAAATTATTAAATCATGTACCACGCGAACGAAATCGCTGGCACAGCTATTGCTATTATGGCGTTGTAGGAATATACGTGTGTTTCGTTTACCTATCCAGGCAGGATACTAAAACGTAGGACATCCTGTGTTTTGTCTCTCGATTGCCATGCCGGACATGCGAAAGTAGAGCAACAAGGCCGCCCATTAATTCCTCAATTTATCATCGTATATTCTGTGAATAATTCGCTATTCATAAAATTGGTTGAAAATCATTCAACATTTTAAGAATATATGTTGTTGTATATCAAAATCAAAATCGTGAATAATGATTATGAAGGTAATGATTCTACATTCACTGTAAACTTTTTGCTCACAGTCATCATCAATCCGTATTAAAAGTTATGCTCTACTTTCGTTATATTCACAGTATAACACTGGTAAATAAAAGAAAAAAAATAGATTAATATAATGTTAGAAATTCTACTTTTGTGTGCGAATTGTTTTAACTCGATTTTATTTTGTTGATTATGTAGTATTTATCGTTTATAATGTGAGTTATATGTAACCGAATATTGATAATGTTTAAAATCATTATTATTAGTTTGATATGCGAAGTTTTTGCATTTTAGAAGTAAGACAAGTGGTTATTAGTCGTAATTATTAAATAATTAAAACATATATTTTAATAATTATGTTACAAGTAAGAACCTGCTTTTTGAAGCTAATAACAGGTAATTATGAAACAAAATCAATTTTCGCTATTAGCTATCTGTTGTTTTGTTAGCTCTATATCAATTGTAGCGGAATAACGTAGAGCTGTGGGAATTGCGGGCCCCGTTGTGTTAAAACAGTACCTACCTACAGTGCCCGTTAACCTCTTTAGAAAATGCATTGAGCATATATAATAAAAGGTAATTGGTGTAATCACAATATGGTCGATCACAATATGATCAATCACAATGCCGAATCGTGTTAGGAAATCCTAAAATGGTTTGTTGTTCCGGTCGTTGAACCCAGGACTTTTTGGCCACAGAACAACTTCTGGACTAATGGAGGCGTTCACCTTGTGAAACCAAGACTGCTTTTAAACGAGCCGTTGTTCTGTGGCCCTAGCTATTTTTCTTTAACAATTGTTTAAAATATGCACGACTTAAACGTCTTTTACTTTGTTTCAAATGAGGTTGAAAAATATCAGACATTGTAACTGACATAAATATTCCAAATTGCTTAACACACACTTAGACTGAATGAGTTATATTTTGTTCATTTTAATATTTATATTTTTCAAACAAGTTAATTCTTCAAATTGATTTGTTCATACGTACACCTATGATACTATGGTGCACTGTGTAGTATGTAGCCCTATCATTTTTCTCGTTCCCAGTTTATTTGCTTTATTGAAATTTGATACTACGTCATACTTAATTTATATATATATATATATATATATATATATATATATGTATATAAACTTTAAACTACGGGCGTCGCACTTTTCTCTTGTATACTTTATATAAAATATTGATTATGCCCGCGATTTCATTTGCGTAGAATTAAAAGTTATTTAAGATACCTTTCATTCATGACAATGATATGGTCAATCATATGTCAAAGGGTAATAACGATAAACTCACATTCGCATTTGTAATATTTGATAGGTTATATTTCATACATATATATTATATTTTATAATATGACATATGATTGACCATATCATTGTCATGAATGAAAGGTATTTATCCTGTGTCCGAGAGATAGAAAAATAACTTTTAATTCTACGCAAATGAAATCGCGGGCACAATCAATATTTTATATAAAGTATACAAGAGAAAAGTGCGACGCCCGTAATTTAAAGTTAATCTATATTATGTATATTCTAATTTTAAAAAAGAAGCAAAGGTGCGGACCACTGGTCCACAGTGCGTTAAATTTATTAAAAATACTAAAGCCTACTTATTTATAGCTCCAGCACGATATTAGAAACGTGATAGGTATGGTTTTTTTTTTTCTGATTATGATATTAGGGTACAAAATAAAGACAATTCAGCAAACGTCCTCTTTTTATAAATTAGTATAATATTTATTGTTGTTTGAGGCTCTTCATATTTATATAGACATATCATATGTATGTATTAAGTATGTATAATTCATAGGTTTGTTTTCAATAAAATTCATATGCTGTTTGTGGCCCCAATAATAAAATTATATTTATAAGGACCTAAACATTACCTGGTAGTCAAACTTTAATTTTAATACTATCCGAACAGTTGCCAATTGATAACGCAATATTGAATACAAATTTTTAATAATGAATGTTTAATCTATGACTGTACAAATATCTATGATAAATTGATGAAACTGTACCTATAGTAGATGCATATATACGTATCATAGTTACAACAGTCATTTTTTTGTATTGTATATTTATAATGAATCTTTATAAATTGTAAAGAGGAAAAAGCCTTTTTTTCTAGGTTGATCTCTCTTAACGATATTGGGTCTACACTATATTTATAACAGAAAAGAATGCAAAATTATGTTTTACTGGCAGTTTTGCGTTCGTCTTATTAACCTGCTTTCACAAGAAGACCCATTGTGAAATGCAATGTTACATTCATTTCAACTATGACGGACAGTGATCGTTTTTGATTGACCGACTTCAATGTAGCAATAACTGGCAGTGAATTAGCGATGCACCCACCTTGGCATACACCTTGACATTTAAATGAGTTTTAATTACATCCGTATTTAATCTGTGGTTTTTGTTCAAAATGTGTTATTATATATTTATGATTATTTTATTAACCGTGTCTACTATACATTTATAGAAATTATCGTATCATATTAATTAAGATTTGTGACTATTCACGATTAACAAAAATTACATTTAAATATTTTGTAATTCTGCTAGATGACAGGGTACAAACTTTGTGATTGCATCTCCCTTAATCAGATGAAACACCGGCCATATTGTTAAGCTTAGCGCTATTTTTTTTATAACTTATATGTGAGCGTTTGACTACATATCACCTGATGATAAGTGACGATAAAACTTATGATGGATCGCGCTTACCTATCTATTCCCTCTTTGTTTAAAGACTGTAATATTGTAATAAAGGAAAGACAAACGCCGGTGGTACATTCCCCTCCTTTGCTGTACGCACTATAAAGGAAGCTGCAAACCGCTTCGTGCGAATCGGGGGAATGTACGGTTGAAGACCTCCGTAGCGTCTGCTCGTCATTTAATGTGGTAGAACTAGAAGAAAAGTCCTGGATGAAATGTGAAAGATATCCGTGGTATTTTGCAATACGGGGATTTGAGTGTCGCCTTGATGTCGTTTAGTGGGTATTTGACGGTGCTTATCATCCGATGAGTCTCTGCACAAACCATTCTCGCCTTGGCCTGAACTTGAGTAATGCGCTTTCGTATTGCGAGAGAAAGTTTGTAAAGGGATTTTTTTAACCCCGTCATCAAATTAAAGGAGTGTTGCGTTCCGAGTTCAGCATTCAGTAGTCAAGGTGAAAATGTGCTGTGCAGATCGTTCTCTCCCGGCCGCAATAACAATGCCGCCTCATACTGCGAAAAATCATGGTCGCTAAGGAAGCGACGGAGTGGAAGAGAGAGCAGACCAGCAGGTTGACGTACCATGGTCGACGAATTGGGATGCGGCGACGGATTGATAATGACCTCCGGCTGTCGTAAAAATGGCTTGCGGGTAGAGGAAGCGGGCTTATTTTTCGCTCTTGCAGTTAATTTATAAGTCCAAGGTGTGTCGCACTTATGTGTCCGTTGCACCCCTCGCAAGGTCTTCTTCAATAAAGTGCTGAGGAAACTGCTCAGGACTACGCCCTTTTCAGTAGTATCGTTGTAGTTAGCAGCCGCTAACTGATCATTTGAGTTTTTCCAACATACAGATGAAGAAGCTGGACGTCTTATTGGGGTTGGATCAGGCTTTCGGCCCTCCTGCCCTGGCCATCGGGAAGTGGGAGGCACTTCAGGCCTAGGAGGTATTTTCTTTTGGCAATGCTATCTCCCTTGTTGCATGCTTCTGCGTATCCCCTAACTAATGTCGTGGCTGCACTGTATATGTTCATCTCCTCTTCACTGAGGTTTAGGGCGGCATCGAGAGGTGCAGGTCCTGTAACTGTTTATAGTAGTAGTGTTGTAGGCGCGTCGTTAGCGGGTGCCATGAGGCTGCCCGCAGTAGAGTCTTCCACCATCGTTGGGGCCTGTGCGAAGTCACCTGTCTTTCTCCTGGATTGCCCTGTCCGGGCGACGGTGCTCGCACGGCGGTTGCACGTTTCACGCTGGAACACTGGGCAGTGCACGGCGTTCTTTGCGGAGTGAGGTCCTCCGCAGTTTGTGCAGGTGGCGGCATCTTCGAGTAGGCGATCACATTCATGTGCGAGGTGGGGCCCTCCGCACCGCACGCAGGCTATTGGCCGGTGGCAGTGGTGTGAGGAGAGACGGAACTGTTAGCTTTGCTGGCATTGCGTTGGTCACGCTTTGCCTCACCACGCTTCGATTTTGATACCTGGCATCAAAAAGAGCTCGTCTATAACATAGATCTCGGGTATCAGGCCTGGTGTTCCGGTGAGGGCGCAGTGAAAAATGCACCCAGGTCTTCTTTCGCGGCCTTTGATGCTCCGAAGAAATTGCGGCTCAAATCCTTTCTCCCGAAGTGCATGTAGGATTTCTTCAGGATCGGTAGTGGCGGGGAGGCCGCGAATGGCGACCTCTAGGCGTTTCTCTGAGGGGAGTGAGTAGGAAAACCAACTCATTCCCTCGTTCTTTTCGAGCTGAGCCAGGTATGCTTGGATCACTCTGAACTCTTCGGGGTCTGATGGAATGAAGCGCAGCCCTCGCCCAAACGGCCGCGCGTTTAGTCTTCGACCAAGCTTTTCCGTCAATTGGCGGAAGTGGTGCGCCCAGTTGGGCAACCTTTCAACCACCAATGACGGGTACCGTCGTCGAGGCGTCGATGCATTCTCTTCCAGAGGCTGCGTTGGAGCTGATGATGTTCCTGGAGTTGCTTGTTACGGCCTCGGAGGCCGGATAACTGGTTTCGGTAGCGATCCCGTCACCGTCGCGTACGTAGGCTAGCTGACCGGGCCAGCCTTCGTCGGCGGCTTCGGAGCCGCAACCGATTGTGTTTGTAGACGCGTAGGCGGCCAGGTAGCAGGTGCGAGTTGCACCCCTCATAGCTTCGCCAGAGGTTGTCTTCACATTCCCGACCACTCAGACCGTAGAAGGTGGGAAATCCTTGATGGTGGCTCCTGAAGAGGGGTATACGCTTGCCGGGAGAGCAGAAACAGTGTAACAGCAGTTCTTACTTCTCGGCCGAATAGAGGAAGGAACATATCCCACATATCCCTCCTAGCAGCCTGAGCTTACGAGGGAATGCGTAAATGTATTTCCCCACGTAAATAAAAGATGAGAATGTTCTTTCGACTGAGTCACGACCATTATACTCGCGGTGAAACATCAGTCACACTGACTCTTTTGGCTTGACGTGTTTCTGCACCAATTATTGTTCTTTTGGCTTGACGTGTTTCTGAACCAATCATTGTATATCTAGCTACGGATGACCGCCGATGGCTAGACAATCTTCAAGTGGTCGTGGTTGTTTTTTGATTAAACCGTGCTTACGATCAGAAGCATAACGCAAACACATTGTTATACTGCGATAAAAATAGTGTTACTAATGAAAAATGAAACATGCTTATGTTTAATTCAATACCTATTAATTATAATTGTTTAATAGCAATTGACAAACAGACATTAATTACCTAAACTGATACATACGTGCTTTTATATGTTCAAAGAATATATCGTACTAAGCTTTTTGTACATAATAACGAATGTGAATCCGGACTAATTGTGAAACCTTAGCTTGTTTTTCTTTTCACTGTTATGAGTATTCTGGGAAAAGTAATATTATTCCTGCGACGTTTATTGTTCCAATGAAATTATATTTTTAGTATTTTGATTCTCAAACAATGATAATATTATTCTGTGCTGTTTGCGATACCACCTACACATTCATGTGTCTTACATAGATAATTTAGATCTTGTTTTGGATTTCTCACGCCCTTAATAATGTGTATAATATTACAAAGGTGCTACCCGTAGTGTTCTTTAAAGGATTGAACGTTCTTTATGACAAGTACGCTATCAAAACAATAAAATGAGCGAATAATTTTTATTTCACATAGCTTGATTCTTATGACAATCGTTTTATGTAAAATAACAGACCAAAATTTTTGATCCAGATCCACTTAGGACCCGATTTCCACTTACACTGGATGTGTACACTTTTTCGTACCTTTAATAACCTAAATTATACTTAAGGATGAATGGTGCAGCCCTAATTGTGAGGTTACATGATTTTTAAGTAAATTTACAATTGAAAATAATTGGTAATGTTTATTTATCTTTAAGTGGCTCAATCACCTTGGCCTTTGCATATTTTAATTATAATATTTAAATTGTAAATGTTCAGAAAGTATATAATCTGGTGCAATATGGGTCATCGGTCTCACCGCGCCCGTTCAGCACTAATCTCTTGTGGGCAACACACTTACGACACACGATACACATTCCTTAAATAAGTTACGCTTGCATTTTGCAACATATACATAATACATATAATAGTTATGTACATATGTCTTATATATCCCAGGAAGCCACGAACCGTAACATAAAATAGACCGTAATGTAAGATTTTAATTTATTGTCTTATAATTACTAAGTTAGGCCCATGCTTTTTAAACTAAAACCAACTTTTTTAATATATACATATCCAAATGGTATGGAAATTAATCTTCATTCTTTGACACGGTAGTGGAATATCCATAAGCTTATATAATTATTTTATACTTAATAAAAATGTGATTTATGGACTGTATTCAGTGTTCATTACCATTACAAAGTCTTTATCTATTTAGGACAATAACTTTAATAAAAAGTATGTACATTTGAATGCTTGATTGATTATAGAAATTATGTAACAACTAGTTATTGCCGACCCGCTTACCTAGGCATAAGTTTAAAAAAGTTAAAACGTTTCGGTGCAACATTAAAGAGAGTAACTCTTCATTAAATTTATTTAAGATCCCTTAAATGATTAAGATCATGAACAAAAGTTATTGTGTGACTGATGTCACAATATTCAAACAAACGTACTTCCGCATTTGAAATACCTACATATATGTATATACCTACTAGCTATCGCCCGCCTGCTACTCAAACTGATAAAGAAGTGTTTTTTATTCTATTGTATCGTTTAGACGTTAAAATACAACTATTGGAATATATATCGTTAAAAAATATGAACGGCTAAATCTACCGTTTAAGAATTTGTTTCAAGATGGTACATAATGGTGGGTTCAGTTTTGCTTAGTTTTCTCCTCCATTTCGCCTTTTGACCTTATTTAGGGCTTGCTATGTTGCAGATTTTGATAAGAAAAGAAAAATCATAGTGCTAAATATCCTACAATATCGAGAAGCATGTTGCCGATGTCCTGTATTCCTAAGTGTCTTCGTACATACATATAAAGAAAAATACTCATTTTAAAGTTCATTATAATAGTAAAAAATATTTCTTTTTATATTTCCACAAAAAGTATCTATTGTTTTATTCTATGATATGACGTACTTTTATACCAAATTTCATTGGAATCCGTCCAGGCGTTCGAGTGTGAATTACTCATAACCATGAAACAAACTTTCTTTCACATTTATAATAAAATGCATTGGTAGTATTGGTATCCTCGTGCTTCGCTTGACTTATTATTATATTGTTATATAAATTATCCTACGCTCTTTTCTATGACATAATCGATTAATATGGCAAATTTCATTAATATCCGTCCGGTTATTAATGAAATTTGCATGCATGTTTTTTTTAAAATTTGATTCATGAATAAACATTCAAATAGAAGTACTTTTACGTTTATAATATGACTAGTCCACGTCTTCACATTTCACACGCTTTATCTTTTTATCTGTATTAATATTATAGAGTGGAAAAGTTTGTATTTTTGTTAGTTTGACCACGGTAATCTTAGGACCTACCAGTTTACCAGTTTTTGTATTTGATAGAGCAGTCGAGGAAGGCTTTAGACTATTTGACATCAAGCTACTACTAATAGAAGTAAAGCTGTACCTATTGAAAGACGTTATTAATACAAGCAAAAATTATTAAATATTTTTTAGTTCCACGCGAACGAAGTCATTTCAACTAGTCATTTTATAAATTGTTCTAAGTCATAAACGTCTGCGATGCCAAATTTTATTGGAGTTCGTATAGCTGTTTGAGTAAGATTGATAAACAAACATTCAAACAAACGTATTTACACATTTGTGTGCTATACACAATACTTAAATATTATATACACTTAACAAGAGGCAGCTATAGTCAACACTCAGTTGATTTAAAATTGTACGAAACTAGAATGGATGGGCTTCACCAACTTGTTTAACGTTAGGTCGTTGCGGAAGTTGAATAAAAACAAACTGCCGGATATAAAGAATAATGAATCGATCTCCGACGTATGCGTTACTCTTTATAATTTAACACAATTACGTTAAGTGTTATCCGAAAGTAATACTAGATAATATTTAAACACCCTTTTCAAATAAAATAATATCATTAATACATAATATATTTTAAATTCATTAGGTACCTACACAATTATTCACAATTATAAAATAACTTTCATAACATTCAATTAATATTTTGATTTTTTTATAACACAATAATAATTTTTAGTGAAACATTGTTATATTTTGTATATGTAACATGTTTGCCATCGTACTTCTATTGTTAACTAATACATAGGAAAACTTTTAATCTACTCGTAGTCGTATATATTGATCAATATTTTCATTATAATTTTATTAGACAATATTAGGTAAATATCTACCAAAATAACATTGAAATAATATATACCAATATGAATTACGAACACAAAAAAGCTATATTAAATCTAGCGTGTATTACCACTTTATGCTGATTAGTTGTTTTTCTAAAATAGTTTTTATAATATAATAATAAACATTTTTTTACATGGGGAAATGCATTTACGCGTTTCCACCGTACCCGGGGGAACAGGGAAGGGTATATGGGACTCACTAGCTTTCAAGAGTACTTACTAAAACCCCACGGTCATCTGTCGCCTGCATGTGGTGACGCGGTTTCGATCTACCAATCACCGCGTTGACCCGGCGACCGGCGCGGCCTGATGGTAATGGGCTCCATCCAGACTGCCTGACAAGCAGCCTGTACCGTACATCGGACTGGTGTAATAAAAGGCAGGTATACTCCCCTCCTCCCCGCCATAGGGCTTAGGGCAGCAGAAGGGAGCGAACGAATCTAATTATGTACATTTAGTTAGACGCCAAAAAAACAAAAAGAAAGTATGTTTATTCTATTGCTACCAAACTTTACAGGATCAGCCGCTTATCTAATCAGAAGATTCCCTGAAAGTTTTATGAAAATCGGTTTTAGCCGCTTTTCCGTCCATATGGAACATATATAAACAGACAGATATGCTCGTAAATAGGAGGATATTCCAAAAAAACAACAATCCTATATACTATACCAATAATTCAAAATTTGTTGAAGAAGGTACTCAAATAATAGTAATATTATACCCACGTTTCGCTACAGAATTACATATCTTTGTTTATTGTAACAGTTATGATGTTATTATTCTGTAATATAAAATTAGGATATTTACCCGTATACTCAATTAATACAGTGGAGAATATATTTTACAGATTCTAATTAATAAATCCCTAGAACAAAATATGAAACATCTTTTTGCTTTTTACTAGACACCAAAGTATTTTATGAGACAAAAAACAACACGGAATGTAATGTGTGATTGGCTAAGAACATTGTCCCATTTTTATTAAATATGGCATAATATATAGTTTGCAAACATAAAAAAGGGATAACACGCGGTATGATACACATTTGAAAGTTTCTCGTAAAATTCTGTCATATAGATTTAGACCACTATCAAACACTCAAAGGTCAACCAAGATGTGTCACTGTATTATTATTAGCTAGTTTAGTATCTGTATGAGTCATTAATGTGTATTATTATCTCTAGAGTAATTTAAAATGTTTCTGGTGCTTCGATAAAATATTTTATACGATTTTGATATATTTTTATTTTATTTATTGTTCATTTTTGTATTAGCCGTCTATGAGATGAAATCTGTGGGTATACTTGGAAACTAGCTGGTAGGGTTTATAAAGGTAGAATAACCGTTGCCAGACTTTTAAACAGTTATAAAAATTTATCTGGGTACTTTTGCTTTACGGCTAACTAGCTGTGTCCGCAAATTCGTTTGCGTGGAACTAAATATAATTTATAATTAATTTACCCGATTTTGTATTTACTAAGGATGCACTGGCGTAGAACTTTAACTATAGCTGCACATGGGTCAGAGATGACTTTATTTTCAATAATACATAGATACGTAACTTTTTCGAACACGCATGCAGGTTTTATTTGTAGTCATTCTATATGATTATGATAATAAAAAAGATTTTAATAATAAAATAATTTCGTACTTTTCCATTTAGGTAACCCGTAATATTATAATATCTTTCAGATACGTCATATATTTCGTACTACTTGTTGCACTATAATGAACTACCGTATCCATAATATTTAGGCTAATTAAAAAAAACAAAGACATTTGTCTTTAGTTAGTAGTTACTGTGTGTGTGTGGGTGAGCAGAGAAGACAATTATTTAATTATTACAAAAAATGTTACACAGGGTGGTTTAACACACTACACTCTATATTTCATGCATATAATATTATAATTATTGCCATTCCAAGTAAAGTTAATATTATTCAATTGAAGCTCTGAAAAAGTATTTACCTATTTTTGTGGACGACATACAATATTTACTAAACCCAAAATCAAGATTCCGATGTTCTTCTCCTTCATCTGATATTAAAAACGAAAATAAATGCATTACAATAAAGTAGGTAGTAATTCTTATAAAAGGTATTAACTAGCAATAAAATTCGACAGCGTATATTAACGGTCAGTGATGACAAACACGATATTTGTTTAACTTTTTCTTTATTCCAAAATATAACATAACTGTATAGAATACACAGCTAAGACTGACAACTTGAATACGTGTATATTCGTGATGTTATCGATGTTAATGCTGACAAACAGGAATTGGAACGTATTTATATTTGCCACAAAAGTCTAGATTTCACATTTATTTTGTGCATTTTAAATGTAAATTAAGTTTAACAATAAATAGATTGTAGAAAAAATATAAATTTAGGTAGGAAACACATTTCTAAGCAATGTCAGCAAAACTAGCTGTGCAACTTCTTGAAATTAATATTTCAATGCAACTCACCCACAACGAATTGTGTAATAGAATAATCATGTTGAATATTTGGCGTTGCTAAAAATTATTTATTATGCTTACTCATCATACGTTTTTTTTAATTCCTGGAAGTTTTTTGCATAGCAAGTTTAAATCACAAATGTGCACTGAAAATGTGATAACAACTGGGACCTATAATAATAATAGTATAATATAGTCATCTTTAGTTCAACAATTTAATTCTTTTACGAAGTCTTGATAGCCAAAAACACCTAAAAACTGCGATAAATAATTAAAAAGATTTGAATAACAATTACAATAAGACGTGTCTATTTTGCCACTTCATGATTTCACGTTAAAGCGGCAGCAACTGGTCTGTGACATTTCGTTTTGATGTTAGCAATGCTTCAAGTTTAGAATACAAATATACCAAAACATATGCAATTACGTAAGCGTAGCAAAATAAGTGATTATATATAATGAACAGCATAAAGAATACATTCTACTGTTTTCAACGGGAGACAAAATCCGAGAACTTTTTCACAATATCACGTCCTTATGCGACAGGTAGTTCCTAAGATTAGCTCGTTCAAACAAACAAATGCTTCTTTATAACATTGATATATATATATATATATATATATATATATATATATATATATATATATATATATATATATATATATATAATTTATACTTTAGCGACCTCGCATAGAATATTATAGTACGATTACGCGTAGTTAATCGCACCAATTTTCCGAATGAAAATCATAAGGATCGTTAGAAGCTATAGATAATTTATATTTTTAGCCTACTGTTTTACAACCTTTTGCATGACACGACCCGTGAAGTATGTAAAAATGTTTCGAGCCCTCCTAGCCTCAGCTATTTTATACTTGTATTTTGTTATTATTTTATTCATATTAAGTCCGTACAATACTTACATAATTGACTACATAATTAGATATGGGATAACTTCATAATTACGTACCTACATCATACATATTTTTACTTTAGTTATGTATCTAAACGCCTTTTAAAAAAAGTAAGATTATAATAATAGAGCTAATAAATCTTTGAACTTTTTTAACTGAGGCTTTTTAAAAGTAAAGAAGACAAGGTTCAAAATAAATTTAGCAATTCGCATCTAAAATTGATATTTGGAAATAAGCATAAATAAATCATATGATGTATATTATTTTTGATGAAGCTGTCTATCATTATGGAATATGGGTCAGTCAGATTTTAAACTTATTTGGGTCAGTAGGTACCTGATAAATTTGGAAGTACAGAATGTCGTTAAACTTTTTCTTAGTGATACCAATAATAATGTATAATAGGATACAAATGTTTTCAATCTATTTCTTTATTCGTTATAATAGCGCGTGGGTGACTTTTAATATATTGTAATATTATTGTATCGTTATAATTGTTATGATCAAAAATAGGCGAGTGCCTGCCGTAAATAACACCCACGCATGTACATCGAAGAAGGCTCTAATAAAAATACATTTTTCCGTAAACTGGATTTGCGTCATAACGCGGTGACTTGAGGCACAATTTAATATTCTGGTAAATAATAAATACAAAAATCTTACAATTTTATATAAATATAAGAAACTAAAATACTTCAAAGGTAATGTATTAACCTTTGAAAGCAATATTAAATAAGCTTTACAGTAATATATATATATATATATATATATATATATATATATACGTATATCGTTGTGGGAATTCGTTTTTATTTTATACTGATGGTCCGGGAAAAGGGGGATTGGAATATCGCGGTGAGACGCTCGAACGTAGACGTACATACATATATCCGACGTGTTCTTTATAATGCATGTCTTCGTAAAGGTTTGTGCCAACAGTCACCTATTTTACGCTGTACCACTTTACTAGTATTCATTGTTCATTATAAGGCTTGTTTTAAAAACATTTTTACGGATTATAATCAATTAGTTTTCTGTAATAATAAACCTCGCTGAACCTCGAATTGCATGCAAGTGATAAGATATAACTAATTTGATTTACAGTTTCGTATGTGGATTATAACATAACATCTTGGTTTGATATTATTAATGTGTCTTTATATAAGTAAGTAGCTGTGACTTCGACTTCGATCGTGTGGAACTAAAAATTATTTAATAATTTTGTTCGTTTTTGTATTTTTCAATTTCAATACAGTTTTGCTTCTATTGATGGTAGCGTGATGTTAAATAATCTAAAGGCTTCCTCATTTATTGCTCTATCAATTAGAATTGAAATTGGTCAAGTAGTTCCTAAGATTAGTGCGTTCAAACAAACAGACTAATCAACTTTTCCGCTTTATAATACATATATAGATACTAGCTGTATCTGCAACTTCGTTCGCGTGGAACTAAAGTTTTATTTAATCATGTTCATTAAAAAAAAAGTTATATAGTCTATGTTACTCAGGACTGATGTAGCGTTCTAATTCTTTCCTCTTTATAATAATCATGATATAGATATTAATAGTATAGTATTATATTTCGGAATAAACATATTAATGAAGTAAATTTGACAAGCTACAAATAAAATCAATAAAAGTAGCCAACTAATATGAGTGACAGTAAGGTACGTAAATTTGCTTAGCAATATTTTTGAATTATGTTGTTGTCGCTTCAACTGGTTATGCATTTTCTTATCACATTGATAAGAATGCGGATTAAATACCAACGTTAGGTTGCATTGTTGATAAATTGATTGTTATGTTCTTAGAATATTTTGTAAACTTTAACTTGTTGACGTGTTTAATAATAGACAACTACAATATGTTTTTGCTGATTCATCAGGCAATAAAAACAAAGAATATAAAATTACGTTTGTGTACACTTACTAACAGCAGTTATTACATATTTTTAAATACGGTATGATATTCTTAACTCTTTTGCTATTGGATCAAGTTGAATTTTCTCAAAGAGCCGAGATATAACATTTAGCGTTAGATCTTCGAGCAATTGTGAGGTGAAAAGCCAAGACACCACTGTCCATAGCATACACGCAGGCCAACTGATAAATATTTATATATATATTTTTGTACTTGTATGGACCCCTGGAAGATTCATAGCTAAAGTTATATTCATAGCGGGTCACCGCTGTTGTCTATATTTTGTTTTTTTCAATATATATTTTTTTATTTCTCATACTATCTATAATCTATAATTAATATTATTAAGAGGAAAAGTTTGTTTGTTATTTCTTTTTCGAACTGACGTTCGCTGTTAGCCCCAAGGGCTTTGACAGCTTCACCGAACTTTTGGGGACGAGTACTGAAGGCACTCAGCCCCGAGGCAGCAGGCACAAGGGTGCCAGGACGACCGAACCTCGGCTAGAGCTGCTGCCGGTAAATGAAAAAAGATTCATGATCTTGACTAACCAACAGGTTCTGTATTACTAAATTAGTGATACTAACTACGACCGTATCAGGTGAGCACCTCAAGGGCCGCGAGGGTAGTCCCTTACAGAACCGTGTACTTAACGTGTGAGTGTGCACAAGTGGTATGCGGTGTGATGGTGTAATCTCAGTGATGTAGCGTGTCACTGTATCGCGCGAGCAGAGTCACTCGAGGGCTTCTGTCCGGAGGATCGAACCTAAACTCAGGCGTCTGCGGAAGGAGGACGCGGCGGGTACAGTTTGAACACGCTAAACTTAGGAACTACTAGTCGAAGGTTTTTGTATTTGATAGAGCAATAATTGAGAAAGGCTTTAGGCTCTATAACATCACGCTATTAGCAAAATGAGCAAAGCTCTATTAAAAAAAGTTACAAAAACGAGCTAAATAATTTAATTAAAATATTAATTCTACGTGAACGAAGTCGTAGGCAGAGCTAGTCTATTTATAATCCTAAAGTTACCGCAACTCAAAATGTTTATAATTTCCATTTTTTATTTATCACTTACTAACTGACCCGGTGAACTTCCTATCACCTTAAATCGATGTTCTTTATTCTCGCTAATACTCAAAAACGGTTGGATCCATTTGTATATTTTTTTTACATTTTGATTAGCTATAATCAATCGTAATTAATCTTCTAACTTCAATTCTTGAAGATCAATAGAACTGGCTGTATCTAATATCTTCATTTCTTTTGGTTATTGAATGAAACTTGTTTATAATTCCAAATAATTAAATGTCTTTTAATTATATAAAATTTAAATATAGTTAATAAGATGCTTATTGATAGACTATGTTTTTGTTTCTTTTTGTGGTGTGTAAATATACTTTTTTTTATCCTACTGCCTTTTAATAATTAAGATTTAGCGTGATTGCCTAAGTCTCATCTGATATTAAGTGACGATACGGTCCAAGTTGGTAGACACGCTGTGGAGGAGCCTTTGTTTACTTATTTGCATTTCTCCTTTATTGACTTGACGGCGTTAAAATATTCCACATTGATGTGACTCCCATAGGCCTTGGACTATATTGGAGAATACGGCACAATCCAACTATTGCTTACATGAAAATCTTGTTTGTTAACTTCACTACTATTGTCTGCAACTGATCGCGTACATTAGGTATCCATCATTGATTGTGATAGTGTCCGAAATGTGATTTCTCGGGTATCGTTTGAAATCCTTACCGTCGATCATACAGGCTGAGCGATGGATGAAACCCCGCAAGGTCCATCTATCATTTTTTAAATAATTATTACTTGTAATTTGTTAACAACTGCTTCACCCGGGATTTCATATGAAATGAGAGGAACTTTTTAGGTACCCATAGATTACCTGTGCGGGTGCCGGGTACATCGTGTGGCAGAGAGGGAACATTCGAACAGTTCCCGAGATTTATGAAACGGATGTAGGTTTAATGGACCCTTTCCGACAAGCGTCAACACTCACCTTCACTACTCGTGTTCCACTCAGTCAAACTTGGTAGGAGCCTGTTAGAGCAGCTTAAGAGACACGTTCTAATATAGAAAGTACTGCTGTCCTAGAGAGGCCAAAATCTTTTTGTATGTTATATAGATTTTGGCGGTATACCTTTCGCTCCCACTTCGACTGCGTTTAAAATAACTACGTAGACATTCCTGTTCAGGTTATTCTGTAGCTCGTAGTACTTTATATTTATTTTATAGTGTAGTATTTTGGTATAATTGGTCCCCACGGTACAGTGAGCTCAATCAATGGAATCAATTTCATTTGGCCATATTTTGTCAACTAACCACAATTAAATGTGCACATGTTGACGACTACGTTTTTACCATTCAACAGAGTACATCCAATAAAATCTACGTTTATTTGCAAATTGTGAGGTAGTAATCCAGGCAATGCCAGTTAATTTAAAAATTCTGTGGAAATAGTTCACTACGTCATTCTGGTAGATAACTGTGTTGACTGATTTGAAGAATAATAGCTAACCTCCTAGAAAATTCTGAATAGTCGCAATGAGATCGACAATTTTATTTTTCTCTGCCACCATTACTCGTACTTTCTGAATTGTAGCGATTATTTACCTTGTCATGAAATTGTTCTTTGCAATACAACTGTTTTATTTTTTATTGTTGGCCAAGAAATGGTTAGAATTACTTCCCATCTCATAAAATGATAAGCGTAATAGATCTGGTAGTGGGACTAATCGTGATCATTTTACTTTGCCACCTGCACAGCATATTCCGAACTTATTTAATTGTCAGTCACTCGCGAACGCAGTACAGAGATACCAATACGACTATTCTCAATATTTGTTGCGCGCTGTCCATCAGGTCGGTTAAAACGTGAGATGGCTTATCGCATCTTTGAAATAATAAAAATAATTCGTTTACTCGTGAAAAGTAATTTGTTTAGAATAAAAGTAAAACTAATGTACCACTCCGTGACAGTTGGAAAATGTATCGCCATTTTATATTTTATATATACTTTCATATGCATTTAGTAAAAAGCTGTTATTTTGACTATACAGACACTTCAGTATTATTTATTTGTATATATTAATTTATCGATGCATATTCTTATAACATTGATAAATATGCCTTCAATAGTTCATTATTACTATTTTTACGCGGATGTATCCAGGGCAATAGTTTTATTTTATTTAGATTACCTTATGACATTTTAAAATTAGCTCATTTATACATTTATTATAATCGTAACAATATTGGTTCGTTCTGTATAAACCATATTTCTTATTTTAAGCAGAAATTATGCAGTAATTGAAAGTATTTTGTCATATTTTAATGGTTGTATATCACATTTGTCCATTTATTATAAAGAAGTAAAGTTTGTTTGCTCTGAGGTATAATCTATGAAGCTACTAGTCAAATTCTGAATAATGTATATATATTCACTGATCGGAAATTATGTTATCCTTGTGTGAGGTAGACTATATTATATTTTTGTGAAGTTTTATATTATAATTAACATGTACACAATAACGGGCAGTTGCTAGCTATTATAAAACAAGACAAAAATTCGCCGATTTTACTGTAAAAAAAAATACAATGCACGTTTAATAATGTTGTATATTAGGCAAAGATTGTGGTGAGATGACACAATCGTTAACGGCCTATTAATGCACTAATGTACGAGAGGAAATTGACACAGACAACATGACCGTGTTTGCTACAGGTACATTGAATACTACACTAACATTAGCAGCTAATCACAAGTCGTGGAACTTTGTTGTTCAGTTGAACAACTATGTTTCTGGCGCCGCACCTCGCCGCGCCGCATCGACATGACGCGACTGCTACGTAAAACTTAATAGGTGATAGTCGCTAATTTGGTTTTTTGGTTAGTCCATTATGTTATAACGATTATAAGGCACTATTGCGGGTTTAGGCACGATTTCTTTTTAATATTACGGTTATTGTTCATTATTAATGGATAAAAAGTGGCGACGAATCGGGATGACCGTGAGAAGTTCCGTATTCATGATTATGGTCTTCACACTTCACGAGTATTAAAAGATTCTGCTTATTGAATTTTCGCATGACGACATTGTGATAAAAAATAATTTATTTGAACGCTATTAATAAATTGAAATAATCTATCTAACCCCAATGTTAGGTAGGCGATGATAGTTAGGCACCTATTACATTTTCTGCAGATATACTAATACTTTAGGCCATCGTTTGGTTAGTACCATTTACATGTCTATTTACAACCAGAAATAAGGGCATACGCATAATATTCGAAGTCAGTGATATAGCTTTAAATATTGGTATACCTTCTTAGGCTACGTTCCACTTATCGCTCACAACGCTCACGCTCACGAGCGCGGTCTTTCTCGTTTCTCTTGCTTGCGAACTTTACAATCATAAACCCAAGTGGAATGGATTATGGGTCCACTGTCACAGATGGGTCTTTGTGTGCTTGGTGTGAGTGAAAATAATGACGTCATTAGTGACGTGATTCGCCGCGACCATAACGATCGTAGTCAACATATGGAAGGTAACATTCGATGGAAGTGGCCGATACACGTAGCTTGTATAGCCGATGAGCGATGAGGGTAAAGAGTTCGCAAGAGATGATCACGTAACTGGAAGATTAAGGGTGAGCAGACTTAGTACTAGGTTAGCCGACAATTTGTTGAGAGTTCTACGTAGAAGTAGTTGTTGTGACGATCTTTGGTGTAGAAAATGATAATAATTGATTGGTAAATATAAACAGAGATTTCAGCTGTATATATATATATATGTTACGATATGAGAAATAACACTACATTTCTTGTGAATACATACTTATTTTTTCTTCTATTTCTAACCCATGGTTTTGTTATTTTCTTTTAGTACACATATACCTTTGTGTCGCCCTTTTACTTTTTACTTTTTTTATATTGCCCGGCATAGTGATTGTACTACACATGGTGTTAAAAACAGTACAATCCAAATCAGCGGCGACTTATATTGAACCAAAATTCACTGTCAGTCACCGCTGTCATCTTGGCCTTAGATACTTTCTTTTTTTTTTTTTCGACTTGACGTACGCTGTTAGTCCCAAGGGCTTTGACAGCTTCACCGAACTTTTGGGGGCGAGTGCTGAGGGCACTCAGTCCCGAGGCAGCAGGCACAAGGGTGCTAGGACGGCCGAACCTCGGCTAGGGCTGCTGCCGGTAAATGAAAAAAGATTAATAATCCTGACTAACCAACAGGTTCTTTATTACTAAATTAGTGATACTAACTACGTCTGAGTACCATTTTGCTCTTAGAGGAGGTGAGATTGCGTAGCAGAACCATAGCCGTGGAGGCTTTTTACTGAACGTAATCTATATGTTTGTTGAAGGTTAAGCGCCTAGCTAAAACTACACCAAGATATTTAGTTTCATTAGCCAGGGGGATATTGACATCGAAAAGGTCTAATATCTTTTTATATCTCTCCTCGCGTGAGGATCGAACATGATAGCCGCACTTTTTTCTGGGTTTATTCCTATGCGCCATTTGAGGCATCAGGACCCAAACATAAAGACGGCTCTTTGGACGCGGTGGTATACGTGAATCCTATTCCTGCCAGAGCTGAAGATGATTGTGTCGTCTGCGTAGAAGCCTACTGCGACGTCGGGGAATTCGGGGATATCGCTAACGAACAAGTTGAACAGGCAAGGCGCTAGGATGGAGCCTTGCGGGACTCCTGAGTGTATTGGGTCATGCAAGGATAGGGCTCCGTCCGCTTTGTAGCAGAAGGAGCGGTCCGATAAATAAGCAAGTATTATGCGGACTAGTCTGTCCGGAACTTGAAAGAGCTTGAGTTTATATATAAGGCCTCCGTGCCAGACCTTATCAAAGGCTTTGGATATGTCGAAAAATACAGCAAGCGTGCGCCTGGGACGGCGTAGCTCCGTGAAATTGGAGAGAATATGCTCCGTGAGGCGGAGCACTTGGTGGGTGCACGAGTGTTTCGGTCGAAAGCCGAATTGCTCGTATGGTAAGAGACATTTGTCTGAGACAAAGGCTTGTAGCCGGCTCAACAGAAGCCGCTCGTATATTTTACCTATCGTATTGAGAAGGCTTATTGGGTGGTAGCTTTCTGGATGGGCTGCCCTTTTTCCGGGTTTACGAATACCTATTACCGTTGCCTTTTTCCAAGCGGCTGGAAAATAGCAGTGAGTTATGGTCGCATTGAAGATGCAAATCAGAAGGGCTATGAGTTTATCAGGGAGAAGTTTGAGGGCTTCGTTCCTGATTCCGTTGGGACCGGGGGCTTTCCTTGACTTAAGGGCTTTAATGATAGTGAGGACTTCATCAGTTGTAACCGGTTCTAAGTTTTCGATTGGGAGGGTCTCTCTTATTGATTGAATTGTTCGATCGACCCTCCTGACGTGTTCGGGATCAATGGTATGTTATTCATAGGGATTGGGAGAACACTGTTGTTCGAGAGTAGCAGCGAGATACTCTGCCTTGTCTATACTTTCGAAGGCGGGTGGATTGCCGGAGCCTCTATCTAACGGGGGCATCGCAGACGAATAGCTGCTCTTCTGTTTACGAACGAGATCTCAGAAGGCGAGATGAGACGGTTTGATTTCCTCTAAGAGACTGTCCCATCTTTGACCGCGTAGTTCAGAGATCGGGATTTAACTGATCTTTGTAGGTTACGTAGACGTACGCGATTTTCCTCCGTCGGATAAGAATCGTGAGCGCGAGTCGCGGCGTTTTTCTCCGTGATCAGTCTTCGAATATCATCAGGGAGTATGAAGCGGCGATCGTTTGCCGACCTTACCTCTTTTGAGGTTTCCCTGATGGCATTCTGGAGGTGACCGACCAGGGAGTCAATCGCCACATAGGCATCGGTCACAGACTTTCTCGTCGGGGATCCTATCTAAGTGAGGAGAGGAGAGATTATTTGAGAGATAATGTCTGAGCTTTGAATAGTCAGCTACTTTGACCGAAGCGGGTGTGTAGTCAGTTGGGTGGCCTAGTTGCAGAATTACTGGACGGTGGTCAGAATCTAGTTCATGTACGACTTCGATTTGCCGCACCTGAATCGCGATCCCTTCTAAAATAGCTATGTCTAAAACTGAAGGACGGCAGTTAGCTTGATAATGAGTTGGTTCTGAAGGAGCAATCACATCAAAGGTAAGCGCATTTTCTAGCCAGTATAGTGTCCTACCATTAGTGGTAGTACGCGGGTTGTTGTATTTAATGTGCCCGCTATTTAGATCGCCAGCCACTATCGGCCACAGAGTCACCGAGCGTCTCCAGATCCGACTGAAGGAGAGTTTTGTTAGGCGAAAGGTACGCGGAAACAATAAGGATAGTGGGATGACCGGTTATGCCCACTCTACACACCGACACTTCTAAGTTGGTGAGTTCGGGAGGATCTGTTGGCATGCAATATAGTGACTTTCTATAGTATATGAGCGTGCCACCGCCTCTTACGCCGGTACGATCATTTCTTACTATCTTGTAGTTTGCAATCGCGTGATTACGAACGCTCGGTTTAACCCTTCTTTGCATGATTTTTTCTTTAAAATGATGTTTATTGCAATTATAACAAAAGCGGAATGACAACTTCAAGCTCGTTTTACTGATAGTGACACTTGCTTATTTTTCATAGCTATGTTTTCTTTATGCAATGAACATTAAAAAGGTATCCAGACACGATCAACTTAACGTGAATTTGTTATTTTATATAATTTTTGGGCATTCAATATTATGCTGGAAATTTCCACCATTATGCAAAGAAGGGTTAAGGAGTGTCTCTTGTATGAGAAACACGTCTATTTGCCGCTCCTTAAGGAAGCTAGCGACTAAGTCTCTTTGGGGTTTTAAGTTACGTGCATTAAAAAAGGATAAAGAAAGGCCGCGGGGTCTAATTCTATCCTCCATTCCAAAAAATAATTACGGACAAGCGCGAATGAGGCGTTGCATGGAGCGCGCGATGTCAGGGAAGGCCTTAATGGCCTTGAGGCGGTCGAAATCGCGACTTAAACTAATAATATCATCAAACGCGATGAGGTCGTCGACAAGGTGTTCCTTGAGAAGGCCTGCGAGCCGATCGAGGCCTTGGAAGGCGGATGAGGACGCGGATGCGGTGGAATTTGCGGGTTTAGAGCGATTTGGCGGCCCATGCGGTAGTTGGGGCTTGTGCGGATGTGTGCGCAGGAGTGACTCGCACTGGACCGGAAAGGCTCGGGAAGGCCTGGGTTGACATAAGCGGTGGCGGAGCGGGACGTGCTGCCGCGGTGTGCGCTGACGGTGCTCGTTGAGGGACGAGAGCGTGTCTCGTGCGTGGGGCACGTTCACATCCGCGATAGTTCGCGGGGTGCCCGTCCTTACCGCAGTTGACGCAGCTCGGTGGATTCGGAGAGTCGCGGGTACGCGTACACTCCTTAGTGGAGTGGTTTTCTAAGCATTTCACGCAACGTGCATTGACGTAACAGTTACGTGCTGAGTGACCATATGCCTGACAATTGTGGCATTGTGTTGGAATATGTTTTTTTTCGGGGGATTTCTACTGTGACGCCAGAGAGGTCGCAGACTGAGCTTAACGAAAAGATTTCCTTACCTTCCCAAGTACGATCAAGGATTACTAGGACCATATCGTATTGTTTTTTAGTAATGGGGTGGTACATGTGGTGTACCTCTCGGACGGGAAAGTTTTGCGCTTTG
This sequence comes from Actias luna, assembly GCA_039707435.1. Classification (NCBI taxonomy): domain Eukaryota; kingdom Metazoa; phylum Arthropoda; class Insecta; order Lepidoptera; family Saturniidae; genus Actias; species Actias luna. The sequence continues at coordinate 15,022,515 of JAZHAC010000001.1, read as the reverse complement.
AAGGACGCGAATACCTCTTCGACAGGTATTTCTTTTGGTACGTGTCTTAGGACAACGCGCAGAAGGCGCTCTTCTTCTAAAGTGTACGTGTAGAATTCATGTTTCTCTTCTCTGAGGAAGGTTGTGAGTTTTCTAGTGTCATTTATTGTAGGGACTTTAACCTGGATCCCGGAAGGGGTACTCCGGACGTTGGTGTAATAAATTTTTAGCCGATTTAGTTGACCGGAGACAACAGTCCATTTAGATTTGTCCTTGATCGTAATCAGGGGAGGTGGGCGTATTTTAGATTGCGATTACCTAGTAGCGATTGGATTTTTAGGAATTGCGGTGATCGTGAGTGTCTGAGGGACACGAGAATTTTCATCGCGTCTAGCTTTCACGGACGCGGTTTCAACTGTCTCGGGTGACAGCACCCTTTTGTTTTTAGGTTTGGCCCTAGATAAAAGCGTAAAGCCGGCCTCGGGATTAGTTTGGGCCTCAGGTTCGAGGTCCTGCATTTCGGTCTCGTTTTCGGGGGTCGAGAGCGGCGAAAAAGAGTTGGCTGTGGGTACCGGACACGGGGCGAACGAAATTAGCTCGTCGAAAGGATGAGGCGTGGATGTAGGAGCGGAGGAAGCTGACGGCGATGTGGGGCGTGATTTTGAAGCCTTAGATACCTTTTCACACCTCTTTAGAAGGACCTCATGTCGTACGAAAGTGGGGACACGCCGTCGGGAAGAGGGTTCTACAGCTCCGTGGTACGACAAAAATATGAATCAGCAAACTTTTTCGTTCGCCATTCAATGGCAGTCACCGTGAAGCTGTGACACCGAAGTCGCGCCCGCGTTGTTCTGTAGTGGAACGGTAGGTTCACTGTAGAATTTCCATTATCCCTGCTGTTTTGATAATAAATTGCTTCAGGCCAGGGTGTAGGGATGAGGTAATAATAGGGATCACGATCCTCACACAAATTAAATATAATTTTCACTTATAGGAAAAGGAAAGTTAATTCATTTATTATACATTATTTAATGAATTTCGAAACTATGACCTCCCGCACTTAATCTCGCGATTCGTACCTGATGCACGGCAACAAGTACATAAACATATAACGATATTTCTAATAGATATAACAGTGATAGCCACTTTTTACGTATAATTTAGCTCATAATATCTTTATCCGTTACTTTTGGCCCCAATTAATATTATGACGTGTAGGTACAACCAGTGTATAAAGTATTGTACTGTATAAATAAAGTAATTACAAGTGAAAAAACAATAAAATATAACTATCAAGAGCATAACCTACGTGATTAATTATATCTATTAACTTTTTAAAATGACTTGTATATTTGTTTTGTAAATACAAAGTTGTTGAACATAATAGTGGAACAGGCAAGTAATTTTTATATCAGTTCAATTAATAAAGTTCAAATATTAAAGGCTACTGTACCTTCAATTAAGCTATAGTATATTGGCCACAATCTAACCTGATATTAAATTACGATATAACCCAAAGTGACTATCAAATGTAGATGCCAGAAGACATTTATATGTAGCTGATGATAGTAGGTGGCCAGATGTTTTCTTCACTGAAAGTTCAGGTTTATTGCACGGATTTGAACTTATGTCAATCGACGCGGTGTTCTTACACGTCACCACTTAGTAATTATCGCTTCATTGTATATGATTTTTATGTGGTGGACAAAACAATTAAATTCGTTTGAATAGAGCAAGCCAATTTCAATTGTTTCATCAATGATTTGACGTCGGATACGACTTTTTTAACATTGAAACCAAACTGTATACTTGTAACCAAATATAAACAATAACATTTTTACAGCATTGTGATGGCTTGATCAGTCTCATATACCCAGTATGATAGCTACAGCTGGCTAGTGAATCAAAAATCATAAAGTCAGGCGCCAACGCGGCGCGCGCATACCGTACCTATATTTAGATAATTATATAAAATCTTGTTCGTAATTACTCTTGACCTTGGCAAAGGCAAGATATGGAACAAGCAACGTAAGCTCAGTGGTGCATATCGGTTGCATATTGGAGTTATTAAATTAACAAGTCAAGATCACCAGTTTGTGATTCGTTTAGTGTTACCAAAAATTCATGAAGCAGTATTTTGTTTGTTTTCTAAACTCGTTTTGATGTACTCTTTGATTTTGTAATACTTAATACATTGCGTTTTTATATGAAACTATAAAGTTGATAAAAAAACCAAGCTAAATGCGTCTGTTGTAGAATTTGCAAGGAAAAGTTTTTCGATGTATTTATTCAAAACGTGTCTCGCTTGAATAAATCTTAAATAATTCGAATGATAAAAGTAAACTCATTCTCTTTCTGCTGTGCATGAGTCGTTATAAGTACTTTAATTGCGCAGTTACTAACACGTCATTGCAGTATCTTAGTATTATGGAAGCTGGATTTATAGAAAAGCGGAAGCATAGCAAAACGCATAGCTTATATTATTTATGAATAATTTCCGGATAAAAAGATAGTAGTGTTGATTTTTAAATTCACTTAATAATTTGTATTTCATAGAAAAGTTTAAAATATATTAATTTTTGAAAATTGGTCATTGATAGTTGCTTATATATTTTTGTACAAAAACTCTTGCAAATTATAATAAAATTGAATTTCTATTATTGTGTTAGAAATAGTGTTCTTGACTGCGAGGTAAATTCAAGATCAAGGATGAACTCAACTATCCACACGTATTACGTAATGAGTTTGCGTTCGACGTTATTGAAATAGATTGGTTATATATAAATATTTCAGCGAATTTTAAATGTTTTTATTGTAATAAATATGCTTTTGGGATATAACAGGTACTATCTTTACTTTTGAAATGATTATTTCTAAAAATGTTTAATTTGTCTTTATAATTTACAAAAATTTCTTCTTTATATCTCGTACAACCTAGGTATAAATATGCATTTGGTGCAAAAAAAATATTTTCAAAGGTAGAAAAGAGTTGTTAATTGCGTTTACAAACATTATCTACTTCTTATTTTTAAGTACGTAGGCATGTAGTAACCTCCGAACCGACGCATTCTTAGTAATAAAAAGCTTGTTCAATTACAGCTATTTTTATATCAGTGCCTGCGGAAAAATGTTGTTATGAAAAAGCATGAACTTATCAGAGCAGTATTTTTTAGTTTTGATTTGTTAACTGTCAAAATAATAGATTTTTGGATAGAAGCGCTAAGTTATAAAGATATTTTATTCCTATAGTGTGAAAAGGATAGTCAACGTCAAAGAACAACTATAGTTTAAACGTTATGGTGTATTATATTTTCAGTATCTTAAAAAACTGTTCTATTTTGTACAAATGTGTAACAAGAACAGGAATTTTTTTCCCATTGATACTCATGACTATAATTGCGTCGATTCCGTTTAATAACCGTCACAGAATTAAAAAGACTGCACAAGCTACCATGTAAAGTAGTAGTGGGATTGGTTCCTATTTAATTTCATTTACATTCATTACAATGTTATGTGAAATTTTGAATACTAACAGTTGCATACTGTTTTATAACAGTGAAAAGGTTAGAGAGTTCTGTTAGTATGATTAATAAAAATGATGACAATGGAAAACAAATGTATCACGACTGTCATTTTGTAGTGATGAATACTATTCTATTTTTGTACGTTCAACAACTGCTTACTCGTAATTCAAACTCGTCAATGGAGGAATGGTGCCATTTATTTGTATAGAGTAAATTTAGTAACGTGTTTAATGTTATTTCGAAGATTTTATCACAGATAACTATGTTTCAGATTTGGAAGCTTGACGGAAAGTGTTGAAGTTGGATCAAAAGACGCTTTGCTCTAAAATGATCACGAATACCAGAGCAGGCTGATGTTGGAAAATTTAATGTTTCTGTAGTAAAATAAATTGGACAGTGATGCTCTCTTATATGGTACCGGTGGAAGAAAAACCTCCACCGGTTCCCGGTAAAGGCAGGCTTGCCTTAGAACTGATAAGAAGTCCGAGTAGTCCAGATCCTGCAGGGAGGAGGACGAAAACTAATATTTCTAAAGAATCTTCAACAAGTTCATTTGCAAGCGATCTGACAATATCTTCTTCGACGCCAACCGGATGCCATGAGAAACCCAAACATAAGCTGCTCGGCAACGGTACCAAACATCCTACATTAAAAAGGTAAGTTAAACGTGTTATAATATAATTACAAACATGAAAATATTATATACACTTTTCTGTGACTACTTTGTAAAAATAATGTTATGTTATCAGTAAATTATTAATTTAAATTATATTACAGAATAATCTTCATAAGAAAAATGTATTAACGCCTGATTAATTTGTTATTTTAGGTCTTATACTGAGAAAATATGATTGATTTTACAACCATCTGGGTCAGCAGATGTTGTTTGGCCCTTCCACTAGTTAATAACTTGCCTGCAACCCATAAACTATCGAATCGAGTCAATGAAAAATTCAATAATGCAAACAATTTATATATTTCGAATTTCCTTATTTACTGAACAATTTTTCAAATATTTCTTTTTAGAAATTCCTACCTCAGACCTTTAACAAAGTTTTGAAAAATAATCAAATGGGTAAAGCTTGTCTTAATTGACATGTTTTCCAAAAGAAACATTTTATTTTAATTTATTTAGGAGGTACTTATCGGAAATGTGTGTTATTATAACATATCGAGAACCTCCTCTTCAGTGCGTGGCAGTACTTATTGTTAAAAGTTATAATTCGTGGGTACACATGTACGTGTATATTTCTATTTAGGGTGTACATATTTTACTTCTTTACCTATATTTAAAAATATATTTTTTGACACGTGTAATAAAAAGTTTGCGGTTTTATAATAAGTGTTAAACTACAACCACCTGTATAGTTATCTTTATTGAATCCTGCAAGATTTAAACTTTATATATAGACAACCAAAACAAATCAATCTTATTCTTCTATTATTTTTATGGTAATAGAAGTAAAAACGAACACTATACTCTATTGTATTCTTTAGGGTAGACTACCGGATTAAGTTGCTTTTGGTGATTTATTATCAGCTATTTAATAACTTGAATACCTGTGTTATGAAATAATATAGTACTAACCTTTTTTTACCATTCGCTATCTTTTGGGTGCCGTTTGATAAATCGCAGTGGAAACTGAAATAAGAAAATATGAACATTTTGTAATTAAGAAAACGTCATAAAACCCATAGAAATGTACTCGTTATCAAATACCTACTGGTCTCGTGAATTCTGCGATAGTTGGAATTTAGAATTGAATAGGTGCCGTTGCAATTCAGACTGCTTGACTCGGAATTGTCTATACATCTGTGGAGCTAAATATATTAATTTTAATCTTAAATAATTATATTTTATAACAGTTTATGCACATTAATTTGTTTATATTTGGGTACAATACACGTTATAGTGATAATCAATGAAACAAGCACTGTAATTAATTTATCAATATGTATTTGTATTAAATTAATATTAATAAGATAAGGATAAGGTAAAGGATCTATGATTTCAAATGGTTCGTTTATAGTGACAAGATGTTTTATCATTTATATTTCACATTATTTTTCGGTCCCAGTGTAATCCTTGTTGTCCCATGTATCAGGTAGTCTAATAGGTATATTCGTGAGCCAAGATGTGTAAACTTCTAGCTGACAGTCACTCCTGAAATTATTACAAATTATTGGACAAAAATACCAAAATATGTTGCTGAAATTTTATATACTCAAACTATAATATAATGACAAAGATTTGTAGTGCTCATGTAACCTTTTAATTTAAACCATGCATAGTGTTTTCTAGTCTACGCTTTTCTAGATAAGTAGGTATTTGAATCAGGGCAAACTCACTCCAAGACGTTTATAAAAATTTATATTAAGAACATCACAACCCTTTCAAAAGCCATCCTACCATCTCTTTTATGTAAAGCCCCGATTTAAAATGACATAGCAACGTTTATTTTTCCAAGGATCTTTTCACGGAAATTGAAACGTGACTACGTTTTGTGCTAAAAGATGTCTTTGAAAAGCGTTCCCAGCTCAAACACCTTGCAAATTCTTGTTTGAAACACTTCTTATTATTTTTTTATTAAAATGAGTCCATGAAAGTTTATTTAGTATACTTTTGGTATACCTATACTAGACATGATTTTGTCTATGACTCCGACAATAGATTTTTAAAAAGTCATTTCATATTTTAAGATTCACAATAGTAAAACATTTTTAAAAGTCATTGCTCTCTATGCACGATTTGTCCATTCAAGACGAAATTTAAAAGTTTATTTATTATCGTCAATGCTTGAAATCGAAATTCGAATGGTAGAAACGATCTAAATGGATCATTGTTGAGAATTGAAAATTCAAAGTAATAATACCTAGAAGCTAGCCATCCGATAATACCAGTAGAAGTAACAGGCACAGGTTTAAGGGATTTCGTAATTTCTTGCTTACTCATCATTTTGTGTAGAGCGCCAGCCGCCTGTTGGCGGATGGCGTCAGACTCTGCCAAGGCTTGCCTGGAAAAGTAATGTTATTTTCGTCCTCAAGGCTACATAATAGAATTCGATCAATAATACCTAATAGAACCTAATATTAAAACAAAATTATAAATAAGGAGAAACACTATCCAAGACAGAATTGTATATTATAACATCAAAAGTACCGTATTTCAAGATGCGTTATATCAAAGATATAAATTGTGAGGTAGTTAACAACAATGGAAGAGATACTCTATTCGATAATTTTTCAACGGTTTATAAAACTTAAGTCCAGTTACGTATAGAATAGCGGAAGGTGTACAACCCATTGCACTATGTTGTAATAACTAAACTGTATTACAATATCTTTTGTCGCCTCTATTACATTTTAATGACATATTTAATGGTCAATCTGCTCGTGAACTATTGTACAATAGTAGCGGTCGTGTTTGACATTGGTTTCGCATGAAACTTTAGAGCTCACGATAAATGTAATTTCCGTAGCGAATAGTTCCATTTCGATGTTGCTCTTGTGTAGCTTGCCGTAATTTTAGTACTGCAGTAAATATCTGGATCTAAGTTACCGTTGCTGAATTTCCTTTAATTTTCTTAAGGCCATTTTTTTTAAATAAGATTGAAAATATATGGGTATTAAAACAATACGAGTAATAATATTAAGAAGTTCGGTATAATAAAAAAAAAATTGCAAAACCTGTTAAATCAAAATAACTACATCCATAAAAAACCTAAATCCAGATAATAATTCATGATATGTTTTACCTACAAAATCAAGAAGGAAAAAGTATTAAAGATTGTATTGCCGTTTTGTTTTGATTCAGTAATAAGAATTCAATTATTGTAAATAGTAGCCATTCCCTTAAATCGAGCAAGTGTGACAAGTTACTGGAGCGAACAGGAATTTATATAGAGTATCATATGTCTTCATGTGAACGCTTTCCACTACATGATGAACGGAATTTTGCAAAGATATATATATATATTTATAATATTCTCCATATCATACGATTCAATCAATAAAAAGCGTAAACAACACGTTGTATTAGTCGAATCACGTGAAAACGACGAGTTTTATTTGTACAATGTAGAATAAAAAAAAGGATTTATCGTTCAAGAAAAACCTATCTATGCATTGTAAGTCCCAAATTATTAATACAATAACTTGTAATTTGTTTTTATTGGTTATAAGTAAGCGTTTGACCTCAATCTCACCTGATGTTAAAGTGTTAAGATTGTTTGCACATACAGTACGTAATTATGCACTGCTTAATGATAATGTAATGTGAGTCGCCTTGTAGTTACGTTCTTTTTATAATTTTTTGATATCTTAAGACAATTTGCAGTGTGTATAATTTTTAAGGATCCTCTTGAGACATGACATAGCAAACAACAAACGTAGCAAAAATAATCTTCCTAATTACCTATATGGAACGTTCACCTGATATCTTCGGTAGAACACAAAGTATTATTTAGGAGTACCTTTGAATAGAGCAGGTTACCCGTTATTAATTACCATTCACGTTGTTTATAGCTCGTAATATCAACAGACTTAGATCGTTAATAGAAAAGGACAAGAAGAGACTTGTTCAGACATTATTTTCAGTTCCAATGAATTAGTGAAATCGTGTACTCCTTTGTGATTTCAAATTTGAATATGTATTGTTCTATACAACAGTCAATTTTATGGAATATATTTCTTTTAAATATAACAAATACAATTGTTTTGTAATAATTTAATTTAGACGTTAGAATTATGTTCAATTGTATTGTAAATATTACAAATACTTACTTCCTTTCTTCAAGTAACCAGCTCCATCTTTCGTACCAAAGTTTTCTACAATTGTCAGCTTTCTTCCATTGAGCTCTCATCTGGAACGCTTCTGTGTTCGGATCAAACTTCGGTATTCCCACCTCCTTCGCCATTACCGCACTATTCATAATTGAATATAAATTATTTCAAAAGCTTTTCTCAATAGACTGACATATTTTTACTGTAAATCCTTACTAATATTAAAAATGCAAAAGTGAGTTTGTTTGTTTGTTATGCTTTCACGCATTAACCGCTAAATCGATTATGATGAATTTTCAATGAAGTGGGGTAAAGAGGAAAATTCTTTGTATGAATCTTTTTATTGCGTCAGTCGATTGACAAAACAATATTAACGTGAACGAAGTCGTCGGTAATTGCTAGTAATACAAGGATAATGTTACTTCGAAAAGCTAAAGTAGCCAAGTAGCTATGGCGATTAATGTTTTCCTAGAGTCAATGGTATTTTGTATTCCAAATCTTACAGAGCTATCTAACATTTTCTTTAGAAATTACAAATTAAAACAGACAGGGATTAGGATTTTAAGTTTCGAGATATTGATTGCATCTGCTGTAAGATTCAGCAATGAACAATTTTAAAAATAATCTAGACTAGTTTAAGGTGGTTGTAACTGTTATATAGTTTGTCTGGAATGTACCCCAAACAACCACTCCCTCCACCCGCTTCCCATGAAGCTCACCTCATGTAAATTGCATAGGACGATAAACAAATCTAACTTCAACCAACTATTAAGGTTAATAAAAAATTTGATATAGGTACTATAATTAGCAACGCATTGCATTTTGTTTATAGTTAAGGTCTATATGACCACAATCTCATCTGATGTTAAGTAACGATGTGGTCCAGGATGTTGGACACGCTAAACCTAATGGAGGGACTGGCTCTCAAATGCAGCTGTCGGAATACACCTATAGGCATTTGGCGGCAGATTTTCAACTTGAGGGTGGTAGCTGGCCAGGCGGGCATTACAAAAAACGCTACCACCATGCTATAGTTTCATCACGATATTTTCCTTCACCGAAAGCTCAAGCTCATTGTAAGTGGATTCGAACTAATATCCTTTGACGCAGCGTTCGGTACACACTACCAACTGAGCCATCATCGCTTCACGCATTGGTATAAAGTTCCGAAATATTGCATATCTAATTGTTATATTATTAAAAGAAAACTGATAATAACAACAATTTTTCTTAGTGAGAAGTTCGAATTCTTCATTTTACTATTAACCCAGAAGCGCCAACCTAGTTTGTTAGCAACTCAAGAATGCGTTGTCTTTCTTGGCAGAGACGAGATGTTCTCACTCATTTATATCGTTTGATTGTCACAATGCCATTGTCAGCTCTTGTTAGACTAGTTTCTATTCTTGTAAACTTCTGTCAGGTTATAAAGCATTGTAAGCTTAGTCTAGGATACACTAATATTTGACAACCTGTAACTATGTAGCTAACGCCGATGTTTTTTGTTCAAATGTATGTTTTCACTTCTAGACGTATAATCTATACAAATAAATACTATTGAAGTGTCTGTAATATCAAAATTACAGCTTATTGCTTAATACATGTGAAGTATAAATGGTACTAAAATATACGAAAAAAAAAAAATTTGTTTGTCTGTTTGTTCTGGCTAATCTCTGTAACGGCTGGACCGATTTTGACGGGACTAACGCTGGCGGATAAATGATGTTATAAGGACTATCTTAAGCTACTTTTATTTTAGAATAAAATTAGGATTCCGAGAAAAAATATATTAGTTCCATACGAAGTCGCGGGCAAAGCTAGTAATATATAGTTAAAGCTAGCATGTTTGTAGAAGGTGAATACCAAGTACTACTGAACTAAATCTAAAAACTCTTATAATAATTGCAAGCCACGTTTACATTCTTTGTTTTATTCTTAAGCGGTTCATACGACTACAGTCTTACCTTCTGTTAAATGATGATGTGGAACAAGTTGGTGGACACGCTAAGCCTAGTGGAGGGACTGGCTCTCAAGTGCAACTGCCGGAACACACCGATAGTTATTTGGCGGCAGATTTTCAATTTGAGGGTGGTAGCTAGCCTTCTCGTCAGAAACTAGAAGGAGCGTCAGCTTTGTCCCTGGTTTCTGGTAACACTGGAGTTTGAAGCGTCGGTGTGCTGCAATTTATTGGGTAACATTGCGTAATTAGTACCCGATGAGTCACCACATACCCCTCTCCACTTGGTCTGAGCACGGATAATGCGTTAGCGCGTTTCGATGAAGAAGTCCGTTAAGAATAGGATTTTAACCACCACGTTATTAAATAAAAGTGGAAGCTAGCCAGATGAACGTTAGAAAAAGCCATACCACTATGCTAAGAGTTCATCACGATGTTTTCCTTCACTGAAAGCTCAATTTCATTGCAGAGATTCGAACTCATGTCTATTGACGCCGCATTTTTTTTTCGACCTGACATACGCTGTTAGCTGTAAGGGCTTTGACAGCTTCACCGAACTTTTTGGGGCGAATGCTAAGGGCACTCAGTCCCGTGGCAGCGGGCGCAAGGGTGCCAGAATGGCAGAACCTTGGCTTGGACTACTGCCGGAACACGAACGAAGATTCGTGATCCTAACTTACTAGGTTTAGTGGTCCTAACAATAACATAGGGCAAGCCACGCAAGGCTCGCGGGGGTGGTCCCTTACAAAATCGTGTACTTAATGTGTGGGTGTGCACGGATGATATGCGGTATGATGATTGATGTACTCTTAGTGATATAGAGTGTTACTGTATAGCGCGAGCAGAGTCACTTGAGGGCTCCTATCCGGAGGATCGATCCTAGGCTCAAGCATCTACAGAGGGAGGCTGCGGCGGGTGTGCGGGAGCGAAATTTACCGCTCGACCTCGGCGGCGAGGACGGCGGTTACGCGGTCGTGTCTGCATGCGGACCATACCAACTGGACCATCCTCGCTTCAAAACTTTAGGGTTGTAGCAAGATAGGCGAACATTAGAAAACACTCGTTCTCCGAAAACGTTATACTATTATATTGAAATTCATTGAAGGATCGAAACCACGTCAATCGGTGCAATTTAGGACAGTGCCAGCCTTATGTAACAGGGTTACTAGAGCTAGTGGCAGTTATAGCGTAAAGTGGGGCAGACATAATCGAGAGTGTTAAGTAGCTTCTCAAGAGATACTGTTCTGCGCCCGTGTTTAAGTACAAAACTTTACGGGACTAATTGTCGATGATCCAAAAAATGAGTCCAATATGTTTGTTTTTAAATGAAACTTATGATGTACTTTCCTAGTTTATTATTAGAAACATTGCACACATTATAGTATTGTTTGGAATTACAGTAATATATATTCATTATTAAAATATCATGCTTTAAGGTTCAACAATTACTAAAACTAAAATACCTTTTTTAATGTTGTTGGTTAAAAATAAATATACGAAATTTTATGTAACGATTTGCATTAGAAACGTATTTTCATTACAAATACAATATACAAAGTCAGTAAGAATTATAAATTCTATAAATCGAAAATTACTTCAAGTGATCTAAAAGTATTGGCAGATGTCATTTAATAAAAAAAAGACAATATTTATTACATATAAAAGAGTTTGACGTTTAATATATGTGCAATATTTATCGAGAAAGAGAAGATAGCGAGAAACAAAGGTATCATTTAGTTTTAAATCGACACTTATTTCTGATGAAAGTATTCTTTGTATATCTTATATTTAATTCCCCTCTTTATTATTTAATATAATACGTTATCATAAAGGTTATCGTAATGAAAGCAATCTTGTTATGTAAGGTTGGTATGTGGGATACTGGCGTTTAGTATACTTAGTCATCGGAATACACCAATTCGTGCTTAGAAATATATGAACAACATTACTGGTTAACTCAAACAACTGCATCGAAGTACTGCGGAGTCGTGTACCATACGGAACAATTATTTGTGATAGTTGACAGTCGGGTATGGTGTTTTTCTTCTTCTTTTTTATTCTTGGCAACTCAGTCCTTTTTAGAGACTAGTACTGCCATTTTTAAATGATAAAATTTGTGCATTTTGGGCAGATGTAACTATCTTCAACATGATAGCGACTCTCTTGTTGAAGTTCTCTTGTGAGTTTTTGTGGGAACTAATAATCAGGTTCAGAATGATTATTCACAATTCACTTCACCTATGCTCTTCAGCTACACTGCATTACGAAAAATGCCACCTTAATTTACACAATATAGGGCTAAACAACTAAGTATAAGAATAAAAATAAAAACCACAACATGACAGATCAAGATCCTGCCAAAAACTCACGTTAATGGTCTTCTTCTTCTTCTATTTATTAAATGATCACATGTGTGCGCACACAATTTTGTCAATGTCACGTAGGTAGAATCATAAACGATGGAGATTGTATCAAATAATATTTTTTTCCGATTAGGCCTTGAGAAGGCGCTCAACAACGTCAAAACTACCACCGGTTCGGAAAATAACCCAGTCATCGACAAGAACCAGCAAGAAACTCGATCTATTAATTTTTTTTTTTGGGTGCATTTTTGGGTGCAATATTGCGTTTACAATAGCTATTTGCGGATGCACAGAAAGGGATGGTAATTCTAGACATGACCATCGTTCACATATTGATCCATCCTATCCTTTTCACACCAAAACCCGCTTGACGTGATTCTTGAACTTACTGCCCAAGAAACCGGTAATGTACTTTGGGTTTTAATTGTCAAACTTAACACTAATACCTAAAAAACTGTTACTGGTCTTACTAACTCTAAAATATGGAGTCACTGGTTTGTCACGATTTCTAGTATTTATTTGTAGTATTTGAAATAACTGTCTTAACTGTGTTTAAGAATGATCTGAAAAAAAACGTCTTGCGCTAATGCTTCTATGGCGCTAACTACGTTCACCGATCTGTCAAAGTTAAACGCCCTGTGAACACTATTTAAAGCTTAGTGACGTCTAGTGAACACGTTTAGTGAACTGTCACGATGTATTTTTTACGAATTGTTGTTACGTTTTTTTTAAATAAAGATGGGAATTTTTATACGTCCTACGATAATGTAAAATTACCGCATACGAGCAGGCTACTCAGAGTTATGTCGCTTTCTAACTCGTTTTGAATTATAGACACAAATCCTATATATGTAAAAAACCCGTGTCATTCGTCGACGCTAATAGTTGAAATTTTTGAAGCGATGATAGTTCAGTTGGTTGTGTGAACGGACGCCGCGTCAAGGGACGTGAGTTTGAATCTACCTGCAACGAGCTTGAGCTTTCGGTAAAGGAAAACATCGTGATGAAACCGTAGTATGGTGATAGGACTTTTTCTAATTCCCGCCTGGCTAGTTATCACCCTCAAGTTCAAAATCTGCCGCCAAATAACTATAAGGTGTGTTCCTGCAGTTCCACTTGCGAGCCAGTCCCTTCACTAGGCTTAGCGTGCGCATCATCTTGAGATACATCGTCTCGTAACGGTGAGATTTTGGTCATAACGCTAAATCTATAATAATCTAAATAAATAAAAAATATATTTAACCGAATTCAATGACATTTTTATGAAAGTTTTTATCCTTATAAATGGCTTGGAGCTATGGTCGAATTATCGAATTATGGACTGATGGAAAGATGATGTTGTGGGTACTAGATAGTGTATTTGTTGCCTGCTCAACTAACCATCATGAAATTTTGCATACACATTTCCAATGATACAAAAAAGGACACTGGTCACTTTTTTTTACGAAAAGCAGTACTTAAATAATTTTAAGTTCGACGCGAACGAAGTCGCTGGCACAGCGAGTTAGAAATTATTGTTATTATTATATACATAGGGACCCAATTTCACGTACATTCATTTAACTCTGAATTAGGGAAAGCTTATATCATAGTAACGTGAAGCATGTTGTATATTTATACACATGATGCAATATAATATAATATAATATAATATAATATAATATAATATAATATAATATAATATAATATAATATAATATAATATAATATAATATAATATAATATAATATAATATAATATAATATAATATAATATAATATAATATAATATAATATAATATAATATAATATAATATAATATAATATAATATAATAATATAAAATGGCCCATTTATAAACATGCAATTATTATATATATTATATATTATAAACATATAAATTCGTAAAATAAAATATCATGGGTTATAAAAGTAACGGAAAACCGATCACACTAATAAATAAATAAAAACCTTCTTATTAAATAGCGTAAAAGTTTCTGAGCGACTTAGCACGGCATGTTGTGAAAGAAAAACCACATCTCTAGATGAACAAGGTAGTAGGTGAAACATTAGGAAAAACAGATTTTAATCTGGATCCGTTCTGGTGCTCCTTAGATACCAATTCCCTGTTTATCCATATATATATATATATATATATATATATATATATATATATATATATATATATATATATATATATATATATATATATATATATATATATATATATATATATATATATGTGTATACATAGATTGTTGACACAATATTATTAGATAGTGTCTATCGATGTTGTCAATGGTTATCAATTTTACAAACGCCGACCTTAGTTAATGTCACTCTGATGTCTGTACCTAACGTCGCGATTTAATGCTAAGGAAATAATATCAAAGTAATATCGCATTTATCTCGAAGTTTCCTGATAGCGGAGACCTTGAGCGAATCGACAATACATTTAGAGATTTGTATGAATTTAAATAAAGTTACAATAAAAATAACTTTCAAATGAACCTGTATCCACAATGATAATGTTAGGAACAATGAATTATAACATCCATATTGAAAAATATATGTTAATTTTTATATGTACTTATGTACATATTCATGTGTCATATGTACTTTTCCTTATTGAGAATTTAATTCGTTTGTAATTCTATCTCGTGATTGAAGAACAATATTTTAAACAGTCCGTGGTCTTTTACATGCTAATGCTATAACTTTTATTCGTACATAAAATTTTAAGTAAACCAAAAAATGTGGATATTACCTAATAATGATTTTTTTTACATATACTAAAAACAAATAATGAATATTTTAATAAAAGTACTTTTTAGTCGTTTCATTACTTTTATATATTTATTTTGTTTTAATATCGTTTATAACCATTATAATACTGTCGTAATGTATCGATTTGATTGTTGAACAACGAAAGAGATGGACGGAAAAAAATTACACGTGGCAGAGATGCCAGTATTAAGATGGAATGGAAAGTTAAGATGAAGAACGATTATTTTCGAAGAAGCATGAATATAGCAACTGTGACAGAGAGTTTAAAGAGTGAAGACTAATGTGGTATGAGTATGTTCTGAGAAGAGATGAATAGGAAGCCCGAAGAAGATATGGATGGACTGTGTGTAGAATGATACGTGTTATATGATGTGAATCCTGAAATGACATCTGATGCAGTCGAGTGCAAGAGGAAATCTGTTAAACCAGCCGTACCTCGTAAGAATAATACGTAACAAAAGTGAAAAAAAATATATCGCAAGGCACATAAGTGATGTATAAGTTAGTTGTTAGTAGCACTTTTATAGTAGTTCTAAGTGCTTTTCAGAGTGTTTCGAATTATTTATCGGATATGAGATGCTACGACCTGGGAATATGGATCTGTATGTGGATATGTTAAAAGAATTTAATCGGTTTTGTATGTATAGTTTCAAATAATTTTACTTATGGGTATTACGTCTATAAAAATGGTATTTTTATGTAAATTAGTTTTTAATTGAATGTTTATAGGTGATAAATAAATAACCTTGTTATAAATAATTAACAGTAAAATGTTTGTTGATGTTCGACCGTACTTCATTAAATTTCGTTATTATCCGAAATTAGTCGGATATTCATACTTGGAACCGTTACCGTTTTGAATATTTAATTATTTTGGTTACGGTGCCGGAGTTCCATAACACTTCTACGGCAAATTATAAAATTATTTGTTATTCTGAATTAAAATTATACATAATGTTATACGGTGTATATAATATATATATTGTTTGTACAGGGTGTCATTCGGCAGTTCAAAAGGATCTATGGTGGAGACGTTAATCTACGAGAGCCCGCTACAAGAGGAACAGGAGAGCAGTCCACCACCTCGTGTGCACGAGACTGCTTTCCCGTACACGCCCGTCGAAGACGAGTATGTTCTATTCATTAAATGAGTATGTCATTAATTGTTTACATTGAAAGCACTTACAGCGAATAATGTTTTCTTTATTGCCGCTCTTTCTGTTTATTTTTATATCGTAAAACAAACCATTTTGATATAAATTACTGTATGCACTTTCAAAAAGTGTTTTGTATGTTAATTTCCAAACCAATGTCGGATTTAAAAGTGCCTCATTTCATAAAACGAGGACCGTACCGGGCACTTGTCTGTTACATGTCCTTGAGCCAATTGCGATTGCAACTATACAACTGAGGTAGGGGGCCACACCTCAACCATTAAAACCGGTATGACACTTTAATGTGGTTGTTTTTGTCTTTTATTATGGCATATTATATTAATTTTACAAACAATTTTACAAATTAGTGATCTATTTTTGTTAACCTTTATTCATTTTATTCCTGTCTTTTATTTCTTTACTTAGTCAATTCTCGCTAGCAAGGTTTCTTTGTAAATAGGTACTAAGAGTAATTACTACTTTTGTTCAAGTATGTTTAAGGTAAGAACTAAAAAAAAATTATGCACTTGAAATTAAGTTCATAAGAGGAATGATAATGTTATTACTTTTTTAATATAACCATAAATATGCATCTTGAACAATATTTAAAATATTCAGTACAATACAATTATTATCATCAACCTGCATTATCAATATTAAACCTAGGAAAGCATTAATTCTAGATTACATCCTTATCCCAGTTCTCTGAGAATTCCTAAAATATTATTGTTCTAATCAGTATATAATCGTCTCAAACTACGTTTGGTCACATGCAATTTTAGTTACAATCTTCACCAGTTCAAACGCGATTGGGGTTTCAGCTTACAATACGCCTCCATTCAACTTGTTTCATATACAGCATTGTATATATGTAATATATACCCGAAAGGGGTAAAGTGTATAGTAAAAATGTTAATAGTATTTATTTATTATTATAAATAAGCTAAGCATTATTGTTAGTCAGTAATCTAAACACACGTAAAGGTTAAAAGTAAGCGAAATATTTGTATTGGTTCCATCACTACCGATGAGCTCGCTTTTCTTATTAACATATCTCACAAAGCTAGCGCTTACATAATTGACCTGTCCAGGGTCGTTACTAGCTAAATACATTATATAAATATTCTATTCGAACTCCAAAGACAATCACCCAGTACAATAGACGTAAGTTTGTTGGTGATCAAATTCAGATAATCCTGTAACGTATAGATATGATAAGAGAAAACGTAAGGCTTATAATAAATTCTTGTAATTTTGTTTAAATTGCAAAGGACCATAATTTAACTCCACATATTGATTCAACCATAACAGTACGATATATCTAACACAGTTATGTAAAAATAGTAATTTTGGCAGTGTTTGTGTTGAAAAATAAACATTCGTATCGTGTCTACAATTTCGAAAGGAACTAAAAGTGGTTGTTGTGTTTCGGTATTCATATTGAATATCATATTTCATTTTCTTGATTTTATAATAAGATGATTAATAAATGTTAAAGCTTCCTAATCACAAATGGTAAAAAAAATATTTTTTGTGTATAGTATACAGTCAAGTATAACGCCACCTAGTGTCGAATAGTAAACAAACATCACAACATTTTCCCTTAGTTTGGTACTATAATAGAAATGAATTATAAATTAGGTTTAATTACATTTAGATATTGCAAAATTAAAAATATTATCTTGCAGAATACAATAGTAAAAAACTGTATTTTCTTAGGAATTATTTTTTATTCATATTAATTATATTATACATATAATTGTAAATGGACTTGTATAAAATAAGTTATTCACTGTATAGTTACTGAGGAATTACCTTCTGAAAATAACTATTAAAAAAAAACGATAGGTTTTATACTGTTATAACTGTTATAACGTTACAAAATATTATTTGTCACACGCTATCTACAATGACGTCATTGCGCGAGTACGAATAGTTACCTCTGGTTACCGCTGGATGCCAGAGTGCGCTGAATGCTACTTGGTCGTTTCGTTCCATTCCATTCGCTACGGAGACGTGCGCGACTTCCGCGAGATCGATGTTGTGGGAATACTGGCGTCGAATGAATTAAGAACCAAACCCTAGAGCGCTGCGTATCGATGTTTTGTTCCTTTTATTATACGGTTTTAATAAACTAAATTTAACATTTCGTAATCAGAAATAAGTGATAAGTGGTGTCTATAGTGACTGTGCTGTTTCAAGGTATGTTATTTACAATAATCACGTCATACTGTCTTGTTGTGCTCTCAATTGAGTATTCACTTGGTAATATTATCAATGATTATACGAGTGTTTTATGAATTTAAAATTATTAATGTTTATTATTAGACGTACCTACAATTTTTGCACTGTGATCGAGCATTTGGAATAGTCCTTTTATATATTTTTTAGTTTTGAGCGGATAATTCGGTCACAATGACGTCACAAGAACTGATTTATAAACATGAAACGAGTTTCGGTTCCATCCAGCAGCCGGGAGCACAAGGTCATTACTCAGAACGTACAAAATATAGTAAATATGTTTTAGCATTAATTTTAAAATCTCTATTTATAATGTCACAATCAGAGACGTTCGACAGAGCTAGGAACCGCCCTACGTTGGACACCAATTCGCCGCGCCTTATCCACGTTTCGCATTTTTATTACTATTCTATATACTATTAGTTCTACTTTCGTTACATCCTGGCTACTTATTATGTAATACTACTAAATATACTAAAACATTGGTTATAAAAATTTAGAATATCAGTTTTGTATATTATAATATAATAGTATTCTGCCCCAGCTTTACACTGGTAATACTATCGATAGCCAGATACCATAGAACCAAAAAAACAAACAGTTGATCTGACATTTACACAACTTCATAAAATCACCGGCTGGGCTGTACTGAACATTACCTAAAATTTCATCAAAATCCAATTTTGGAGCCAATAGAAAACATTTATACACATATCAATTTTTATATATGTATATTACCCAAATTAATTTTAAACCATTTCCTTAAGATATTACTGTATTTTAGGTACAACATTAACTATATAATTAAAACTTATTTAGTATCTATACTTATTGTATTCTATAAAGGCTAGATTCCTATCTCAGTTTTAACACAGCTTAACTCCACTTCATTATTAAATTTCTGATCGTCTGTACTTACTATAAGGAGAGTGATATAAGCTGCACAGCCGGTGACCTACTTTCATACTGAACAAAAAAGTCTTGCAGTGTCAAGCAATTAAGTTACAATAATTTCTTAGCTCAGTACTTTACAGTTCAGGCTATTACTATAAAGATGGATATTTTGAGTAAATTAACTTTATTGACATACTAATAGGTCTTTGATAAAAATGCATTTTTTTTTAATTTCTATAAGTTTGTAGAGTATAGAAATAGAGATTTTCAGTTATGATAGAAATAAAATTGATTACAGTTACATTTTTCTATTCATAAATAGTTATTACTGGCAACATATTTTTTTTTTATGAAGTGTATCATATTTACTGTAAAGTACATGGGTGGCCTGAGTAAGCTTGGTACTGAAAAAGCAAGAATCTATCTAAATAAAAAATGTAATTCAAATTGTTAAAGCCTTTTCAGAGATATTCGAAATATATATATACAAGAATTGCTCACGGAATAATATTATAATAGATTGTATTATATTATTACATAAATGTAAATACATTTTTTTATATTATTCCCCTATGTGTTCCTATACCATCCATTGGATTATAATGAAACTTTGGTCTGTTGTTCTGGACTTTAAAGCAAAAAATTACTATCTGTCTGTAGTAATACAATACATAGTGGTTGCAGCTAATATCAAATAAAATACTCAAGACTTTGTATGATACATATACATAATACAATACTTAATACAAAAGCCACATTTTCTAAATTTATACCTTCATATATCTTAACATTATATAAATAAGAATGCCAAATTTCTTAAGAACTTATAATAGCACTGATAATTTACACACTGTAGTCACGCTTAATCACTCTGGTCATGATTAAAAATAAATGAAATGTGAATAACAAATAACTTTGTAGCATAAATAATTAGTTTTTTTACAATAAAACATTGTTATAAGTATTTATTGCTGATAAACAGTTGAATTCAACCATTTATCCATATAGTGAGGATTTCATATTAAATGTAGCGCAAATCCACAATACATGTGGGTGGCCTTCATTGTTCATTAGGTTCTGTGATGATGACAATTCTCTAATTTTACTGGTAAGTTGAATCATAATTTACCGCATTATATGAATGAGGTCAGATTTTTAGTTCTCATGTTACTCAAGATCTGTGTAGGTTTATGTTGTAATACCATAAGTTACTATAGTAAATCCATTTTTTTTTCTTAAACTTATCCAGGTTTCACATTTAAAAGTAAGTCTGATAAGCTTAGATAAGTAATATACATGAAAAGTTTTACATTAATATCATTAAACATAATTAACATAACTTTCTACTCATGTTTTATATATATATATATATATATTCTAAATATGGTACCATTAACTATTTCATTCACTTAATATCAAGTAGAAAAATATTACAACTTAACTTTTAAATAATGTAATGTCGATTCCCAGTTAGCATGATGATAATAATTATAATGGAATCAAGTTGTTAACAAAGATAGTCACGATTGTACTAAATACAACGTAGGCGTTTAATATAGTCATCTGCTAATAAAAGAGGAGTCGTCATTGAATCACCTTGAATCCTAATGCACGTAATGTATAACCAGTGATAAAAATGACTAAACATACTATAATAATTTGAAATAAAAATCTATAGTACTGCTTTCATCGCTGTTGCAGCTTGTGTGCTTTCGCGTATATTTCGGTTTGCAAGGCGAAATATTACACAATGTCAAATCGTTTTCCATGTTGTGTACCTCGTGATTTAATGATTTTATATGGAACGATCTTATATGTTATTTCATCAAGAAATATTTCGTTTTAGTTAGTAAATGGTACATGGGAAATTCTCTTAAATTACATTCCGAGTTGCAGATTGACCTTAATTTACTTGTACATTTGACCTTAGAGAAGTCTAAGCTTATTATAAGAAGAGTGCTTTTTTTTCATTTTTATACGCATAAAAATTACGCAATTTTTTTTACGCATAAAATAATAATTGGTAAATAATATTTAACCTATCTTGGTTTTGTCTAGTTTAGTTTCTTAACGTAGTTTAGTTTCCATTTAGGATGAATATTGGTAAGAATAATAATAAAGCTTATTATATAATGAACAAAGAGATTCTCTACTGGTAGTATATACTTTCCCACTACGCAATTTTGCGTATTTTCATCGTGCATTTCATTTTTATCGTTATTTTATTATAAGGTGCGTTATATTCTGTACCATTCATTCCGATTCAATCGATAAGTTGTAATAAATTTCGTTTCAATCACTTATCTCATGCCCTAAATAATTTGAGGAACATTTTTGTTATTAATAAAATATGATCGTTTTTATGAAAAAAATGTTGACCTATTTGAATATATGCTATATTTTGGTTTAAGTTGGGTGGAAACTACTGTAGCCCTGGTTGTTACCAATTATACATATATTGATAAAACTGCTACTTGGTTTGTCATGAAAATTCTCAAAATAATAAATATATTGCACATTGTTCTGTACATCCGAATACATGTTAACTTTAGACGTGCATACTAATGTTGCACGATTTTTAGGTTGACTGAATATTAGAGTGATAATCGCAAAAGGTTCATTCACGTAGTTTTTATACGAATTGGACGTAAATTTTGTTAATAGACGGTCGATAAAGTAACATAAGAAAATCACATTTACTAATCAGTCTCAGCATTTTTCACATCTGTCATAAACAAAATATAGTGAATGTTATAGTTGACGTTTGTAGTATTTCTATTAATATATTTATCATATAAATATATCATTCCTCGTTACTGTGGTACAAACTATGTTTAATTTGGAATCAGGCGGCCTTGTATGAGTTTGTAACCAAAAATCTTTAACTATCTTAGTTATGATTTAGATTTCTGGCATTATTTATCGGATCATAAACTACTATTTCTTATTAATGACATTGGCTATGTCAAAACTCTGGAGCGCTTTTATAGTCACCATCCACCTAGATGTAATACTAAACGTATCTTAACATTTAGCCGAAATCACTCGTATCTTTTCGCCTCCAACCGATTTTATCTAATACAAAAATAACTTATTCACGAATGTAATGATTTTTTGAATAATATTGGTATTACTAATATTTTGAATAACATTTTGAAGCGATGATAGCTCAGTGGTAGTGTGTAGGAACGCTGCGTCATGGGACGTGAGTTCGAATCCAACCACCTACAATGACCTTGAGATTTCGGTGAAGGAAAACGTCGTGAGGAAACCATAGCATGGTGGTAGGGCGTTTTCTGATGCCTACCTGGCTAGCTACCACCCTCAAGTTTAAAATCTGCCGGCGATTGTCAAAAAGATGTGTTCCGGCAGCAGTTGCACTTCAAGTGTTCCAAAATGAAGGCCGGCAACAAATCCCTCGCTTGCTTATCAGATATAGGACTCATTCAAGTATTACTTAAGCATTAAAAGGTTTGGTGGGTCTTTGCTTAACTTATTTTTGATAACATGAGGGCAGGGTGGAACTAGATGGTGATTATGGCAACAATTTTTTAGTCTGATTTTTCTACAAAACTGAATAGATTAATGAAGTGGCCCCTTACTTATCTATGCTTTAAAACGAAAAGCATATTCAGAGATATCCTAAAATAATTGTTTGTTAACCCGTTTCCACGTGATATTTAAAGTAAATAAAATAAAAAACATATCAATGCTTGGTATAGCTTTGCATACTTTTACAGACAACGAAGAGGGAAGCGTCAAAAATTAGTAAAATATTGCTAACGTTATACTTAAATGGTCCCATAAAGCGACTAATCCCAAAACAGATCAGTCCTGTCTTATACAATCGTAGTCTCCTAGAATCCACTTTTGTCAATTTTCTATTAATTTAGGTGACTGTTCTACAATTCGCTGCTTTGTCAAGGTACTCATACTGAGTCGGTTTTTGCTTATACACGAGAGATGCAATGGTCGTACAAATATCCACGTGCCGCTTTTGAGATTATGTTAAATTTACCATATAAAAGAAGGGTTTTCTCAACCGCAACATTTCAGAAACCATACACCTTACTAAATTATCTATGCGTTTCAATATTTTAAGCCTCCTGATTACCTCTTCTAAGTTAAGGCTGTGCGTTGTCGGTTATTGCAAAAGTTTTATTAAGGTGGTATTTGGTCTCGACAAGCGGAAAGATTTCTCATATGACGTTTATTTAGGTTAAGTTTACATAGTTTATATGAATTTTCTGTTGTGGCATAAAACTGATTTTGTTTTGCGAACATTATGTACTGCCTTTCCAAGTTGTATAGCGTGAATGTTTACTGAAAAACGAAAGAAAACCTAATTATTTTTAGATAATCTGAAACATTAATGGAAGGCCGCGAAGAAGTTTCGAAATAATAAGCAACAAAAACTTGATTTCAATGACTTGAAACGGTGTATACTCCGAGTACTCAGTGCATATACCGAAAAAAATATTGAAAGTAACAAGCTCACCAGAAAAAAGAAAGGGATCCTTATTATTACGATGTAATAATTGAATATAGTCAGAAATAATTATCTATAACACAGGGAAAGATAAATTCCTGTTATGTTATTAGATTGTAGAATAATTTGATTATTTTAGATACACTAACTCGAGGCCAACTTATTTTGCTTTGTAAACTGATTTTCGTTTTTTTGTGTGTTTTGATGAGCTTTAGTGTTATGAATAAGAAAATTGTGGTAACAGTTTTTTTCTACCATTAGACGATTTTTTCTGTAATATTGTAATAACAGTACTACAACAGCAAATTTGCATATAATTTTCAATTTACGGTTGTTCACCCTGGTGTGGGAAAGTTAAAGATCGTTTTGCAATGCTTGTATGGCTAACTACAATCTTCAAATAGAGATACTGACCCTAAGAAATTAGTACACCATTAAGTATCCAGTTCTCTCAAGAGACAGTCGTATTTCTAAACGTAGTGTTTTGTCATGATCATTTACACTGTAACTTAAGATCAGTTGTAATTGTGGCTTAAAGATAATTTATAAATGATATAATACTTTTACACTATTTAAAGCCGTCTAGCAGGAAGGTGTGCGTAATCGGAATTTACAAAATTATAGTGAAAGTTGTATGGGACATTTAAAAAATAATTAAAACGATTTTTATTGTGTAATTGATATTCATAACTATATTGCCCTATAAGAAAAGCATATAAAATATATATTTCTATAATTTCAATATTAAAGTAACAAATAACAACAGATCAATCATTTGAAAAGTAACATAAAAAATATAATTTTTACATATTATGTACGTTCACTATACATATTTTTTTTTAAATAAGATGGCTGGCGGTTTTTATTTACCTGTAAAATGCAATTTATTTTATAATATAGGTACACGTTTATGTGATTCGTTTATTCTTCACGTGTAGAACTTTAGTTACCTACAAACAAAGGCTTATCTGTTTTCCTTATACACCGGGCCATTTATCCCACGATAATACTTGGTTGCAAAAATTTATGCACATAATATTGTATCGTGTGGCGATTTAATTCAGTTCTTCGATGCGTTCATACTAGAAATACATTCGTGTTAAAGCTTTTACTGTATACGAAAATGTCACAGTTGAGTAATGTATTCAAATAAATGCTGTTATTATAATAACGTTGTTTATTAGTGTTATATAAATTGTTTCTTTTGTTTACATCTGGATATTTTGAGACTAAATTTCAGTGTTATTTTAATGTTCTAGATCAGAACGTTCCAAGGTACGCGTGTCATTTTATCAAGGGGCACGGCCACAGTGCTTGTCTCCGCCGCCTCCAGCGTCACAGCCTGAAAACCACGCTATATACGCGGCTCTGCTTTCAGCCGCCGCTCACGCCGATATGGCGGACCACACTATGTACAACAGACAGATCAGGTGAGTACTTCAAGTGCATGTAACAGTTATTATCTACATGAATACTATAAAATGTATAAAAAGTCCGTTTCTTTCAACGTGCTATTTATTATTTTTATAGTTAAGGTTTATATAGTATAGCGTTATGGCCATAATCCCACCTAATCTTAAGTGACGATACGGCCCAAGTTGGTACACACGTTATAGCTGTGGAGGAACTGGTTCTCAAGTGCAGCTGCCAGAACACACGTATTGGTATTTGGCGGCAGATTTTTAACTTGAGAGTGGTTGCCAGCCAGGAGGGTATTAGAAAAAGCCTTACCACCATGCAAATTAGGTGCTAATAATGCTAATTTTAGGAACTACCAGTTGGATTTCAAATATTCTCTTTGTGTTTGATAGAGCAATTATTGAGGAAGGCTTTAGACTATTTATCATTACGCTATCACGCTTTCCTCACTAACAAATCATGCCAGGAGTTATTCTAATATTATAAATGCTAATGTGAGATTGTTTTTCTTAATTGACTTTATTACTCAATCAATGGTAATGAAATTTTGCATGTAATACACATTTCCAAAGTTTCATTGTGGCGAGTCTTAATTAAGTTTGTGCAAGTATTTGCGAAATTTTTCAATCGTTATTAATATTATAAAGCAGAAAAGTTTGTTTATTTCTTTGGACGCGCTTATCTTAGGAACTACCAGTAGGGTCCAAAAAATATCTTTGTATGTGATAGAACAATCATTGAGAAAAGCTTTAGACTATAAACATCACGCTACCACCAATCGGAGCAAATCTGTATTGAACAAAATACAAAAAGGGGCAAAAACTATTAAATAATTTTACTTTCACGCGAACGAAGTCGCGGACGAAGCTAGTTATATAGTAATTCATGGGAGCATAAAGATTCTGATATTCAATGTCATGATTAAACTGAGAGAGACTTCTCAAATCTCAAAGTATTTAATTGAATACTATATATACTTTAAATTAAAAACTCTCAATTTTGCATGTCATGTAGGCGTGTGTAATCACAATGTACATGGGTCATGTAAAATTATTCGATTTCATTGACGAAGAGCCGACGTAGGAAAACCGTGGGTTGATGTTTTAGTCGACATGACGTTGGTTCTTGGCACGTCCCACGGAGTTTTGGCAATTCAAAGGGATATATTTTTATTCTCCATTTATATTTTTCTATATTCTTATTCATCAACATTAAAACATCTTAAAGCCCTTTGCGTTATGGCTTCTTTATGCCTTATACTAATTGCGTATTTTTTTTTCTGAAATCGTAAACTTACTTTAAATGCTTTATGACATTATTTTCGTATATTTACAGATAAACAAAATGAAAGAAGAGTTTTAGTTTTCAAACAGATCCACACTCATCGATACATTTTATATTAAATTGAATTAAAATATGTCGTTTCCAAAATGGCATAATTGAATTATTCCGTTATAATTTAAAGATATGAACTGTAGAGACAGATATTTCAGGAAAGAAACGGAGTCTTTGTATGATTATAGATATATCAGTATATTGCTTTCGTATTAGTCAGCACTTTGATTTCTGTGATTTAAAAATATTAATATTTCTTCCGTGTATTTAGATAACTGGAATAATCAGTTGCATATAATTTATTGTTGCATTACAACTATGTTGCATATAATTTCAGTTATAACAGAATATACTTTGTAGAAAATTAATAACGACATACAGATATTCCAGAACTAAAATGTATGATAGTCATGCCTACATAATTAGTATATACACAGATACAAGGTGTATTATAGCTTAGTCATAAAATTACTCCAGGCGGACAAAGCGATTCCTTCAAGCGTAATGTATTGAACGATGCATCGGTGGGAGTGTTCAGTATTCACAGTCTATTTTCAGAGTGCACGTAAAGCCCGTATCAGTCATTATCAGATGCTAGATACAGACGTATATATGTTCGCTAAATAATATATATATACTTATTGTAAAACTGCGCGATAAGGGAATGGTAAAAAAATATATGAAAATGTGCAGTTTTAAATGTTAATGTACAGATACTATAGCATGTTTTTAGATTCTATTCTAACTATCCTGTATACAAAACAGTGATGTCATCTCACACGTGTTCTTGAGAACATGAATGTGGTTATTTTATTTAGAGTTACATACCTATGCACTTACGTAACATGGTGATGTCTATTTTATGTATTTTTACTAGCTGACCCAACAGTCCTTGTACTTCTCGTTCCCGTAGTAAATAAATGGATCACAGATCCACCGAATGCGTTAGTGTCACAAGTATAAAACTATTTTATTTTTATAGTTGGACCAAACTACACACAGTGTGCAAATAAGATCGATTAAGTAGTTTCAGAGTTTATCGCGGACAAACATTGAGACTCTGGATTTTTATATAAGTTGATTTGATTCTTGGTAACAATTACTTTCAATGATGCTAGTAAGGCTTAGTTTTCTTTGCCTATCTCCAGTAAATAAGGACTGAAATGGTCATTAAGGGGAAGCGTTTTCGTTAGAATTTAATTACAAGTATTCACGGATTTTCTCTAAACAGTTTTGCCTTTGAGAGATAATAGCGAAGGCGAGCCAATTACAATATATTATATACGCAATATAATTAATAAACTACCAGTCCAAACGGTAGCGCACTTAGCTATTAAATTGTTACATTTTTAAATGTCGTAGGCCGATAACCTTATCTATTGATCAAAGATATTTAGTTTGAAAAAGGTGTCCATTCTTGTTATGCGTGCCTTTTTTCTGTATTACGTATCTAGATTTTCAAAATGTATGTAAGAATTTATCAAATATTTAAACCTGTGTGAATATATTCTATTTAAATTCTACACAGAAGTTGTAAGATTTTTTGGGGAAATATTAACTATAATAATATCTATTTGCTAATTTAAATTTACACATCATCATTATTAGAGAAATAATACACCTATTTCTTCTCCATATATAATTTTAACTATTCTACCACACAATAGGTACTTTTTTAAGTGTTCTGTTTATATGTATATTGATATTGTTTGTGTTATTGTTGTTATTATGTCGTATTGGAAATTTTTACACCTACTTGAAAAATCATTTCAAATTTTAAAAGTAGTTGATGCCAAGCATATCACCCAGACGTAAGAGTACACAAAATGCTGGCCGCGTTGCTTCATTGCGTACTAATACTAAGTTGGGCTCTCCGTCTCTAAACGGTATAAATGTTAAGTCCTTACCTAGGGCTGCATACTTGCGTCGCTTGAGGTCCTCCTCTGAAGCTACTGCTGCACTAGCCCTCAATGATGTAACTGAAAGATGAGAGGATGCCAAAGTATTTAACACGTGACATTTTCCAAGCCTGCCGGCCGTTCTGCAAGTTATAAGAGTTATATCTTTGGGTCCTTTACCATCGTACCGTATCAAACCGAAAGGTACTAACTACGCTTATTAGAATGTTGGCGCTCGCAAAAGACCGACGTAAAACACTCTTGAAATGGGCACCGCAGTGGCAGCGACATGAAGGCAACGATAATACTTCTAAATGCAAACAGACGAATAATTTGAAAGTGCCAGTGTTAAGTTTTATTCTAATATTCAGAAAGAGTAATGTAACTTAAATAACGATGTTAATATTTTTTAATATAATATATTCGATGACTTCTAAAAGTAGGATGATTGTAGTACCTACAGAATAAATTTAGAAACAACAAGATGATACTTAACAATAAAGTATGCGACTCAACTGCTAAATGTCGGGCATGACACGTCGTTATATTCTTGAATTGAAGTTTTAGCACAGAATTTTTCTGCTATATACGTCATTGCTAAAACAATTGTATTTATAAAATAATACATAAAAACAAACTCCTAACGTCTTCTATACTAATTTTAAGAAACTAAGGATATGGTGGTATGGTTATATTTGCATGGTGGTAGGGCTTTTTTTAATGTCCACCTGGTTGAAGTTGAATATATGCCGCTAAATACCTATAGTTGTATTCTGGCAGTTGCACTTGAGAGTCACTACCTTCACTAGGCTTAGCGTGTCCACCATCTTGGGACACATTGCCACTTAACATCAGGTGAGATTGTGGCCATAACGCTAAACCTATTACTACGCTATACCTATTACTTTAAAACTTAAAAAAATATAAAGTAGAAACCTGGAAATTATTTACACATTTATTGTCTCGTATTTGCATCGGAATTCTACCCCTAAGGGGTGAAAAAGGGTGCAAAATATGTATGGAAATAATATTATTTGGTCACATTTATTTGAAACTTAATACTGAGATGATTCATCATAATTAAATACGCTCTTCTATGTTTTTTAAGTGTAGAAGAATCTAGGGATGTTTGTTTTTGAGAAATAATATTTTTCAGTTGTGATTATATTCAAAAAAGACATACAAGTTTGATTACTATGAAACAACTGTATAGTGCTTCGCTGTGTATGCGAGCTAAACCACGAATAGGAAACTTCTTAACAATAAGTATAAACTTTGCTGGTTATTACCGATTGCTATTATATTTTTTTCTAACAGATTATCTATTCGTAATAATAAAGTGCATTGATGTCACCTTCGATTGTTTGAATAGTTGTTATAGTAATTGATTAGTGTTTTTCATCCATTTACTTTTAACACTAACGATGCATGCAATTCCTTATCGTTAAATGTATAGGAATTCGACAATTATTTACAAGTAAATATAAATAATATACGTTTATTATATTCAAATATTTCATATTTACAGTATTGATGACATAATGATTAAGTGGGTTAATTATTCCATTCGACATTCTAGCATTTGTCAACAGTTCTATTTTAAATCTGCATACATTTTCGAACTTGAAATAGAAATAACACTGTCGGGTGACGGCAATGAAAAACTTCTCGAGGAAAAAGGGGGGTTTAGATTGCAGTAAAATTAAGGTTCAGTGTGAGCTTTTGTGTTACGGTATGGTGAACGATAAACAACTTTGTTCACCAAGGTCAGCAACATGGCTGTAATAACCCTGGTGTTGCGGCTATCTATAGGCGACGGTAAGCATTGTCCATCAGATGGGCCGTCTGCCTGTTTGCTGTCCATTGGCATAAAAAAGATGTACGTTAAATGCTCCGTTGGAGCAAATAAATGGAGTACGTTATATGAAATATAAATTTAACTATGGATCTCTAGCCGTTTGAAATAGCTAATATGTCATCGAAATTTTTTTCATTGCACAAAGATTTCACTGAGCCTAGTGGTATACATAGTATAATCGAGAAAAATAATGGCAATCGTCGAGAGAACAGTAATCTATTGACGATCACCGTTATCATGCCGGCGTGTGATCCTTTCGAACGCGACACAACTAAACGTTCCACTATATCAAAGATATAGAAGTATAGACACGTTACCCTCATATTAGCAGAGAGAAATGGCACGCTAATGCGCCCGTGGTAATATTGCAATGAACGGGGAAGTAGGATAGGATCTTTTTATACCGGGCGCGAAAAAGAGACATACTACATTGCTATTCATCGTATAAAATATAAAAGTTTCTTTTTGTAACAGAAAAATTTATGGATATATATTTTAATATTTAAAGTTTAGCGTTATGACCATAATCTCGCCTGATCTTAAGTAACGATACGGCCCAAGTTGGTAATAACGCTAGTCCTGTGGAGAAAATAGATTATCAATGAAAATAGTAATGATTACTCAAATAAATGAAATGTGACCCCCATGACCTTTAGAAATTTTATTTGTATAATATCGCATAACACACGAGGGTGTTTCCTGCAGTTATAGAACACTTGAAATATCAATCGGTTCACAACATACTTCCTTAAACGCCGACGCCATACTGAAGTTTGAGTGTGCCATTTGACTCAAACTCAGCATGCCATTTTCGGAGCATATATGCCATATGTAATATTTCTACTAATAATATCATCGGGTGTAGGGTAATCACGATCCAATTGGATACGATTGTTACGTTTTACCACCCCGCATATATTTTTATACCTTTTTTTTATATTGATCTTAGTTGCACCTTGCACTTAACTACCTTTATGCAGTAAGGTTATCATCATTCTATATTTTTATAATATCTCTACTCTTAGTCTGATATTTGTTTAATGTTATTATGGTATAATGCGCATAAGTAAAGTTAACTTAAGAGTGACCTTAAAGGAAAGAAAGTATTAACTCAGTAGCCACCGTTAGTAGAACGTGGTTTGGACTAGACTATGAAGATTGCACTACGTAGGCATAATATAGCGCCAATATAAACAGGAAAGAAATTAAATAAACTTTGATAAAATCAATGGAATATTAACATTAATTGAGTGATTTTTGCTACTGTACATATACTTTTCTTTGTTTTAGCAATTAGAATTGGCTGATTAATATTGATTAATTTTTTAAATAATACAAAATTAACTTTATGGAAATATATAATGACCTCGTCGAACATGTTTGTTTAATTTTTCTTCAAATGAGACTATGTTTAGTGTTATAATTTCATTCAAGTGAATATGATAAAAAAGAAACAATGATGGCTCTGTGGTAGCGTATACGGTACGCCACGTTAACGGACGTGAGTTCAAATGCCTACAATGAGCCTGAGGTTTCGGTGAAGGAAAACATGCCCGCCTGACAAGTTATGAATCTGCCTATACCTAGAGGCGTGTTCCAGCAGTTACGCTTGAGAGTCAGTCCCACCACTAGGCACCGTTTGCTCACCTCCTTGGGCCACATCGTCACTTATATCGTCTATAAAACGTATTAGGCACGGCACATATCGTGTTCATATCGAACATTGAAGGCGACTGATTCTCCATGCACTCACAGGTAGCGACCGCCGAGCGAGTATAGCAGCGATACGTTGACATTTCTTACTCCTTTAGTCGACTCGAACCAACATTACCCGGACGCTCGTTTCAGTGCAGTTTTCATTTCAGAAAGTATTAAATGTGTTTCAAATCCGCCATTTCCAACTAGATATATCTAAGAACCATGAATGCGACTTCGTATATACACAAAAATCCTGAAAATCGGTCAAACGGTTTAGATGGAAAAGATTTACGAACTGACTTGATATACGATGATAATAATTTTATATAATATAATTAAGTTTAATGGTAATTATACAGCACTGAAAGCGGATGGGACAACCCGTTTCGCCCGGACGGCGATTTAAGCCGCGAGGCCGACGAGATCGTCTCCTTGATCAAGGGCGGTAAACCCATCACTCCGACGCCGTCTGCAGCGCCACAGTTGCCCGTCTGCGAGGAAAAGGAGGAAAAAGAACAAGCGAATAATGTTACCGTTAGTATTGTTCATTTGTCAATTTCAGATTATTATCTTGATATATAATTCCTTTTTATTCCGTTTTCAAATGTAATGTAAACTCTAATGCACGCCTCATACGAAGTTGTGCTTTACTCTCGCCACGTCCAATATCAAGGAATTTTTTGCTCTTAAACTGCGTCTACTACAACCGATTTGCATTTATACAGTAATATGAGTAGATGTATTTCAGGAAAACATTTCAAATCTCAGATTTTCTAAAAACAATTTTATTTTACTACGTTGAAAAATACCTGTTAAAAGAATTTTACGTGGATGTCCGGATTTTTTTATACGAGGTGATCACGATAACTCCCGAAAAATTTGACGTATCGAGATCAGTGGTCGTTTATTACCTTTAGAATAATATCAACGAGTTACCAATTTCATATCAATAGCCTAGTACCCGTAGTTTAATAATATAATGGACCTTTGTACGTCTTATTTTTGAATTTATGACATTTGCATTTACAAGGTTTTGGT
This sequence comes from Actias luna, assembly GCA_039707435.1. Taxonomy (NCBI): domain Eukaryota; kingdom Metazoa; phylum Arthropoda; class Insecta; order Lepidoptera; family Saturniidae; genus Actias; species Actias luna. Next base: position 14,989,126 of record JAZHAC010000001.1, on the reverse strand, counting down.
AATGTCATTTTTTTTCTTTTAAAATAAAAGCCAAAGATACCGAAATCATACAACCGAGTCGAACGTTATTTTATAATAAAGAGGTTAGCGCTTCTACTTGATAGAGACTCTCTAGGTAAAACTATCTACGGAGTTTTTGTGGCAAGCAATAAACCAAGCTTGCTTAAAAATATAAAATAACTAATGATAAAAGAATTAATATGACAATAAATAATTTATATAATAAGTCAATCGTACGCCTTGATTTTTTCTTAAAGGTATGAGGCGTGTACTTTTGAATATTCCAAATTTTATACATATATTTGCACATTTGCGTTATTGCAATTTGCCTTTAAATGGCGAGAAAATATAATTGTATCGACAGTAAGGTAAACTAACCAAAGTCAAGTAAACTTGACATAGGAGTTTGCATGGAGTTTATACTGTATATTATTTCTAATTCCGGTTAAATATGTCGCATAGATTTATTGAAGTTAAGTATTCAATTATCACAGTATATTCTGTGTTCCATATCTAAATCTCTTAGATAACTACAATATAGAATATATGATATTAATGAATATGTTTATTCAATGTTTTAAAAACGAATTGAGCTCCAGGACGTAAATGTATGATTCTGAGTGATAACATATTGTAAATGTTCGTTTGTTCAAATTTTAAAATATCCACAAGCTTTGTAATGGTATCCTAAAAAGTTACAAGTACTATTGTATTCAAATATGCACTTGTGTTTTATACACTTTTTGAAACAAAGCAAAATTTCTTATTCTGCAAAAACAATAAAAAATGTTGTATTTCACCACCACTGTGAAATTAAAATAATATAATCATACGTTTTTTCTTTTTAAATTAAAGCGGATTAAGTTATAGTGATGCGTGACAGATTACATCTACTAATATGTAATGATAATACACATATATATATTAATATTATAAAGCGGAAAAAATAGTTTTTTTGAACGCGATAAACTAAGAAACTACCAGTCGGATTTCAAATCTTATATTTGTATTTGATAGAACAATTATTGACGAAGGCTATAAGGTTATTTAACATCAGGCTACCGTCAATAGGAGCTGTATTGAAAAATGTTACAAGTGGCTTAGAAAATGCAAAAGTGCATGCCTTATAACGTAATTATAATTGAATGTCATAGAATTAAGCATTTATATTAAATAGGAAGTAATCCGATGTCATTCTAGAGCTATTAAGAAAGTAATGGTCCCAATACATTAACTTTTTTGGGCGTAATCTTTACACATGCACACACACGCATCCCGACGTCTACCATAAAAAAATTTCAGTAAATATTTTTTGTATATAATGAAATAAATGAATTTAAAAGTCATCTAGCGTGTGATAGTGAGAGTATTTCTTTGGATAATAAAACGATTATGAAGATAATGATAGTTGTAGTCTCGAAAATTACTCAACATTGGAATCTTGAGAGTAATGCACAACATTTTTTTTTCGACATACGCTGTTAGCCGCAATTGCTTTGACAGCTTCACCGAACTTTCGCGTTATGAGGCGTGCAATACGGGCAAAAATAATGAAATAAACTTTTAGTTCCATGCGAACGAAGTCGTGGACACAGCTAGTGTATACATATATAAAAACCGATGAAAAATAATTACAGGCGAATTTGCCATCTTCACCTCAAACAAAAGCGGCGAGTCCAGTGCAACAAAACGCGCCATCGAAAGTAATGAATGGTACTAAGAACGGGGCCGCGATGCCGGAGCCGCGCGCCGGACAAGTCGAGGTGCAGCGCTCGCCGCCGCAGGAGCCGCTGCAACCGGAACATGTCACGATCAGGAAGAAGCCCAAGTGCAAATGTTGCGTCGTACAGTAAGCCCGACTCTTCGTACTACCACTTTCTTTTGCGCTTCACACCAGTAACACGCTATGCTTTCTACGAACGGCTAACCGCCGACTTTGGTGTTTACTCGGTGCTGAATATTTCAATCTCATCGTATCCTATATTACATATTACGTGAATCGAGTACCTAAATAGAAAAAAAAATATTTCTTGAAACCTGGAATTTCTATGTGTTCATTATACTCTACTTACGAGATACTACATCGCAAGTCTTATTTACACATGTATTTTCGTGTAACGTATATATTGTATCACGACGTTTGAGTATTCTTCTGGCAGTTTTCATTTATGTGTTATTGTCATAAAGTATGTTTTTGATAATAATTTTAATTTGCTAGATTTTATCCCACTTTGTTTAGGGTAAAAACACGAAAGTATTTATTGTTTAGTTAGTCTAAAAGTAATTATGTTTTATATGCTTCGTTACCGACTATATAAAATATTTCACAGTCTGTAATCGATACGCGCAATGTTCTATGTAACTTTAAAAAATGTTTATAATTTAAAGTGAATCTCAGGGAAATTACTGATGCTTCTTCAAAAGAGAATCAGCATCGATCACAAACAAATTTATGTACAAGATTGAGTTGTTATGGTTTATTATGTCCGATTATTTATCACCATTCTATAAAAACTTACGGTTTTACGTGTTTAATTAACGCAGAAAGTGTGTTGGACATGATACATAACTATTGAATGAAGATAGGCACCGCGCGATCAGTAAGTACTCCGATCTAAACAAAATCTGGGTTCAAGTTGAAATATGATTAAATTATTAAGAGATTAAGCAAACATTGTTCATTTGCCCACCCAGATAAAACTACTCACTAATCTAAATTTGTTACACGTTAGCTATTTTTATGACCGCATAATGAAGAAATCGAAACATTCAAACGGGTGGCACCAATCAGGGATATCCGCATTCCATTGCCTAAACAATTAAATTCTATTGATCGCCCATTGGATTGAATTGAATGAAGGTGAAGGATTGGCCGTACGCGCCCGCGTTCAATGTATATTTTTATATCTTTATTTATTAAAAGTATTAATAAACTATATAGAATGGTTAATCTAGGAACGAATTATGGTCCACATTCTGAATTCATAATAAAACCTGCGCGTTTCTCCGAGTATACACGAGTAAAATGTCAAATTTCTATAGTTTATTTAATAAATTACAAAAATATATTTTCTTAATTACCGTACTTTATAACAGTATTACTCAACTGTATATCTGTCAGTTTTAGTATTCTCATGTATCACATATATTCACTTCTAAATACCTACTGTGAGATTTTACTATTACTATTGAACTAAATTTTTTATTTAATAAAAAAGAAGTTTCTGTTAAATAAAAAATAATAGGAACTCGGCGGAAAATATATTCGTCACGGTTGTAATTCTTAAATGGAGAAACGAAGACAAATTGAAATGACCATTGGAGTTCAGAATGGTGATCAATGGAGTGAATTAGGTAGTTCAACAAATACATTATATTATGTCATGATTATATGAGGCTATTTTTGAATGCTAGTATTACAAAACGTACGTACAAAATTCAAACGTACAAAATTCCTTATTTTTATTATATAAATATTATAATACAATAATAATATAGTATATAAATTGCAGAGGTATAAAAATCAAACATTTGGCTGATAAAATTGATTCCCGAGTTATATTTTTTTAATACATATTTAACAAATAGCATTCAAGAGTAGCCATGTTTGTTTAATTAAAATATTTATAAATAGTGATTAGGGATATCTTATCACTTGTTAGTTTAGTCTCGTATGGTATACATTCACGCTTGCGTCCAGTAGATTTGACACGAATTCTTATTATGGATATGTGATTATTCTGTTACTAATCAGTGTGCGACAGTCGGAACGAGCCTACACAAATATGCTATAGAAACTACATAAGACTGTATTTACGAGAAGCGGTTGCTAACTATTGTGGACATAATGTGTGCTATTATTTTGTAGTAGCTCCCGAGATTTTTTTCTTTATATATTGACCGTATTCGGATAATTATATATTATTAATTCGGATTTGAATATAATGTTGTTGTTTAAATAGAAAAGTGATGGTGTAACTCCAAAAGATTCTACACTATAATATATTATTTTTATATTGTCGAAGATATATAATTTCAATATGTTTTGATATGTTAAAGAGGCAGTTTTGTTCTTTAAACATATCGGGAGTTCAATGTACGTTTTCATTACGTAAAATTTAAAATATTCTACTTATTTTTAGATTACGTTACTTTTCTATATACAGAACAATATATATTGTTTGCCATATAAGTAATTTCAATTCTCGCGAGAATTAAAAACGAAACTCGAAAGTGGAAGTTGATTTTTTTTAGAACAGTATATAGTGTTATTTAAGAAAAAAATTGCAGCTCGTTTATTACTTTCATTTGAACGGAATAGCGTTTTTTAAGGTAGCTAGGGTTAATTAGTGAGGTCATAGTTAGGATATTACCTTCATTATATTGTTATGAAACAAATAAATTATTTTTGATTTTATTTAGATTTTGTAATTGTAGGTGTGTAAGAAATGCCGATGGATAAAATAAGGAGAAGATTGTCGTAATAAAACGATAATTATGTAGTTATACTTGGTTTACATTTTCTTTATTTCTGTTTTGCTATAGCATTCTTTATTAAACTAAAAAACACATTTCAAATGTGACCACTAGACTTGTGTTAGTGAGGTGATGTAATATTACAAAATAGACTCCCCCGATATACAATATACCTCAATCACACTACAATTCATTTATCTCTTTTCTAGGGAAAGAGACACATGTTATTTTGTGTACGAGTAATGGTTAAAAGCATGTTAAAATAGAATGCATATAAAGGTAATTTTAATCAAGTATTACAGTGATAAAGAAATAATAATACCGTATATATCGAACCTTCAATTAAGTGATACGGAATATATTTTCTATTTGATCGATAGTTATGACACCGTCTCCACGGATGGTAGGTAATTCCCAACTTTGTAATTGTATTAATTGAGGTGATATATACATGTTTTTTTTTATAAGATGTTGCTATAACGGTCATTACTGAGTGGTAACAGAAATCGTTGCGCTAAACGATGAGGATGGCTCTTAAAGTGGGTATTTCGCTGTCGACAGCAATAGGCAGTATCATATCATCAACAGTAGCTATATGGGAAAGCGAAAATTCCATTAACATTACAATTATTACACGCTTTCTCATATAGCTTTTAACGTCATGTTACTTATATTTAAAATAACGTAATTATAATGCGCTTGCCTTGTTATTTTTTTTTATTTTAACATCTTTTATATCTCGTACGTGCTAGGACTCGGGCACAAATTTTATTTCAATGTTAATGCCCCTTTTTAATTTGAGTATGATAGTTACGAATATATCCAGATGTTATTATCTCTGTAATTTATGGCACTTCAATTTAAAAAAAAATCATATTACTGTATTAATATTTATAGCAGCATATATAGCGCAGGTTATAGATTACAACGTATTATGTGTGTTAACATATTATAGCTCTCAAAAAATTGAATGTGATTGTAAAGCATTAGTAAAATATATGAAATCTGTATTATAAACACGTGCCCTGTTCCCAATTCGATACAAGTATGTTCCTTAATAAAGTTTTTTATTTGTAAGTAAAATACTGGTATTAAGGTATCATATTTCAGTTTTACGTTTTTAACAGACTTCGTTTGAGAAAACATATGTTATATTAATATTATAAAATTATGACATTGAATCTAACTTGCTAAATAAGCTCTTTTTTCAATATACAATTCGTCTAGTTATTTATTCATTATGTAAAACGAAAATGAAATGACATTATATTTGTATAAACTATTTACTTTCTATATTATTACTATCAATCGATGAATAATAGATATGTACAAATCAATTACATTGTAATTATTTATATTAAATCTTTAAAGGTGTGTTTGTTGTTTTATTTGATTGGAGCCATTGAATCACCGCCAAAAATGTTTAGATTATTATTGACGTATGTTACTCAGAATTAGCACTTCACTTATACAAAAATAATATAGAAACACTATTAACCTGCCAATGTTTTATTGAAACAAAAGTATTTACACCTATGATGGAGGCTTAACAAACGCTTTGGGCCATGTGGTATATCTTTACATATATACAATTTTATGTATTTCAGTTAATAGTCGTATAACTTCTGAACGAGTTGACTGATAGAAGTAAAATTAATGTAATATATTTAATCAAGACGATAGTTCAGAGCTATTCCATGATACGATAAATGACACTCTAGTCAAATTATTAACTACCAAAATTGGCAAAACAACATCGGGAAAATAAATCTAATTACTTCAAAGCGGCTCCATTCTTCTTCTTCGTGTAGGCATAACCGTATTTAAAAAAATACTTGTGTGTCATCGTAAAAAGTTTGGCCAGTCAGTAAAGTTCGAACCGAGACTGACTTCCCATTTCCTACTACTCCATTGTAAAGACATATGTTATTCAGGTTATGTTTTAATTCGTTTTTATTAAACGAAGTAAAGTTATGGATGTGGACGCCACCTAACTCCTTGAGTCGTTTCCACTTGGATAAGTACCTATCCATAAAAATTAGTCGCCAGACGCCGCAACTCCCAAAGTTATTAAATAATATATTTTTTGTTTTTCTTTTAACTGTTATTAAAAGACAAATTGGCTAGGGATACAGGTATAATATCTGTAACAGTGAAACGTTTAGACGTGCTACGTACTGACAACAGCCTCTATATATTGATAGATTATACCAATTGCTAAGAATCTCTACTAGACTATGTTACGGTGATATACCCGTCAATGTAGGTAACCCGTATCAGGACCACATACTTGCGTTGTATAACGTCCACCGCTGAGGATACTGCTGCACCAGTCCTCGAGGAAAACACTGGAAGATGAGAGGATGCCAAAGTATAGACGTACGTGTTATCCTTTCCTAAGATAAATTTTAATTTATTGTCATTGTAGAGTAGCTTTTCCACTAAATAAAAATATAGAGAATTTTGTAAAATATTTATTAATAAGGAAAAACATATATAAGACTGTGTATATATATAAATCTTTGAGCGTTTTTTGTATATAAAATAAACATCCAATGAACCTCGTTAAAATAAATAATCACAAGAGTAATATCATTTATGTTTCCATTATATCCCATTTTAAATTATATCAAACACAATAGGCGCAACCTACACTATACAATTATTTAACAATAATATAATAAAGTAAATTTAAATTCCGTAATGGAAAAAAAAATATCATAAAAAACTGATACAAAATATTTTTCATGAAACTTTCGTCCCTCAAAATGAATAGCGTCCTATAACGTCGTATCGCACAAAAGATGGGATATGTTTGAGGACTTGGTAATATTGTTTTTTTTTTATTACTATTTATTTAACACTGCTAAAGTACCTAATATACGCTGGCACATACCGAAACCTTATAGAAGTCAAAATTATTTTCTAATAGTCTCTTTATACAAAATATTTAATGCGTATCGCGAGGTGATAACTGAGTATATATGTATTTTAATTACCAACTTTTAAATTAGAGATAAAGTTTTTTTTTTTTGTAAAAGAATCTCTGCAACTAATAGTCCGAGTTTTTTTTACTAACAGTAAGCTAAATTGTTTCGGAGTGCTACGTAAGTATTTTTTATTTAACAAATTTTATATGTAATTAGTGTAATGCGATGAAAATCGCATGCAGTTTGACTGATTTTGGACTACCGTATTATTACTTTTGTGGATACCTTTATTTTGTACATATAGTAAATCGTGCTCATCTACGCTTAATATATGGAAAAACATCTTAATTTAATAAACTTATGGCCTTGTAGTTTTATTAAAATATATTTGTAATATCGTTATTTGTATATGAAAAATCAAACTGAATGCTATAAATATACTTTTCTTTTATAAATCAACTTTATTAATAGTACAGGAATTCAAAGAGATTGTTATTAACCATTATGAAAAACTTTTTTTTTCTTAAGAACCACAAACAGAAGTTATGATATAAATCCTCAATATTATCATTTTATATTACCAAAGTTGAAAAACTTAAATACAAATGTTTACGTTTGTTAGAAAACTTGTAAATTATTCATAAGTACAGCAAAATTTATGCTCTATATTTCCTTCCTCCCATTATTATATCAAATATACATTATAAATATTATTACTACCTGGTCTGGACGTGGGGGTTCGACCCCAGGGGGGTTAGATAATTCGACCAAAGGCCAGAGGCTGAATTTGGTTCATTAATATAAAAATTCAAAATAATGACTACAATTCTGACTATTCGATCTTGACATAGTCATGATTCTTGAATTCTGACCTATGAATAATTACACCGGTTATGATCTCAATCGAAAATTAGATCAAAAGTTACATGGCAACTAAGTTATACACAATTAACTAAATTAAAATCAATCTGCGGTTATCTAATGTATTATTTCAATAAGGCAACGATATTATAATGGTATTTTCAGAAATGACTTGTCATATTTTTTCCGCGTAATACCAAAGAATTAATTCATAACAATAAAAAGGCCTAATACACTTTATATATTTACATTTTTACATAAAGTTTGTAAATGATAAATGGAATAATGCTATCTAACACAAAACATATGTGTTACCTTTTTGTATACTTTATTTAAAGTCATTGCATAAAACTGTCCAGTTAAAAAATAATTTTACTATATTCTTGTTGATATGTGTAATTCGGGTGAGTAGTGTATGGTAATCTTATATTATATCCTTTGATATACTTAAATATTGTTACACCATTAATAATATTCAAGAAAATATCAGTACAGTAGAGATTACTTATTGGATAATTCGACGGCTTTATTTAATATTAGAGATACATCCATCGGTGGAAAGTTCTGTAGCAGTTTGACATTCGATGCGAAGTCTCCTCCCAGTAAGTTATTTCTCACTAACCTGTTATTAGAATTAGACATTATTATAACCACATACATACCATAAAATAAAGTACCCCGCCGCATCTGTCTGTCTTTTGCCGATAAACTCAAAAACTACATAAAGGATTTCCATACGGTTTTCACTAATAGGCAGAGTGATTCATGAGAAAGGTTTATGTTATGTATAATTTGTGTTATGGTTTTACGTATATCGGTTGAAATATTATGATATTCGTAAAAAAAATACGGAAAAAATTAAGCATTCTAAAAACTTTGATACCCAGCGTAGATGGCGGGTGAGAGCTTTTTTATAGATAAGTATTATTTTAACAAAATTATATTACTTTACTTACAATATCATGGCACAGCATATGCAAATGAGGAAATTAAATCGTTGCGGATCGGCGAAAAGCGAGTCCCAAATTCTTTCAACGTCAGGCAACGAAAATTCTTGTGACAGCAATAACGTCAACCATCTGAAAACCAAGTAACAATGATTGTTTATATCTTTATATATAAAATAATCGTGTCACGTTGTTTGTCCGCGTTGAACTCTGAACGCGTTGAACTACTGAACCGATTTTAATGAAATTTTGCACACTGTGGGAAGCTTGATCCAACTTGCGAGATAGGATGCTTTTTATCTCGATAAATGATCATAACACGATAGATGACGCTGTAGTCGGATGTGATTAACTACTCGAAACGGCAGACCAAGGTGTGCCAGGTCAGCAAGTCATTTATATTTTACTGGTAATAGTACTCATCTTTTTTGAATCCAAATAGTACTTGCAGTATTATTGTTTTTTTATATGCTTACCATTAACCATAATCTTACTTAAAATTAAGTGACGACGTGGCAGATATAAAACAACCGATTTAAAACGTTTTAAACAAAATGTTGCCGTATTAAACCTCAAATAAATCGTTTTAAAAATTTCGCCTACAAATAGAAAAGAAATGTGTTTTACACTTCATTTGTGGGAAATTTTTGGTCACCTGAAGTCATGTTTCGTTTTGATTCCTTTATAGAAAATCAATAGAGTACCTGCCTACATTATCTACTAAAGTAAAGTTAAGTATGTAGTATACCTATCTATACTTATTATATTATACTACACGCACTAGATTAGAAGATATCATTAATAAAATGCCGTCCGAATCATATCATTAAAAAAGTTTTACTTGCGCATGAAAGAGACAACCTTGTCTTCAAGGCCGTCGTGCCGGTGCCGGTACAGTGCACGCTTGTGCTTGCAAAAGTTTGTATTAAAAATATTATAGTGTAGTGTATATATTAATTATATTTGTAAAATCCTATTGTGTTATTTAAATATGTATGCTACATTTGTAAGTACGCTGTTGGATTTCCAATAAAAAAATCAATTGTTATAAAATAGTCCGTATAATTGACACGTAGGGGTCAATTCTTTTCATGTAGAGATGTTTTTACTGTCAGCTGGGTATGTCTTCGAATATTACACTAAATTGGATATTTTTATAGCCTTAGTGTTTGCACGCATATGCAAATAAATACTGAAATTAAAATATTAAACATACAATATTCACATATTTTATTCAATTTCATATTTGTCAGCCCTAGAGGTAGCTATTAATTGCGCGCGTGTGGTGCACACGACGTCAACGAGAGTGTGAGTTTGGTTTTAAACCGAATCAAATTGATATTGTTTAAAAGCAATCAAAAAAGATTCTAGACTCAAGTCACTAGAATATATAGCTTAGGTAGGTAATACCTACGCTTGGTCGGACGGACCAACTAGAACAAAAGTATATCAATATCAGTATATAAGATATATAAACAATCTTCATACAGTTTATACGTACTCCATCATATACCTATCTCGGTAAAATCAATATAATGTTTTTTTTTTTTTTTAAAGCATATTCATCAACACCAACCGTTTCAAACCGAAAAACATGATTAATATCGTTTTAAACGGATTGGTTTAATTAGTTTTAAACCAGTCTTACATCTATAATCATGTAGACTTAAGTAGTGAAATCTGTTTCTTAAACACAACCACCTGAATTTGACGGTGGTAACTATTCAGGCGGGTACCACAAAATAAGTTATCACCATGCAAATGATACAAGTTAACATAATACTGGATTTTAATTATGTTCTATATAAGGACGCTATGAATATGAGAATTTGTGTTTTGATATGTATAGGGATATATTAAGAAGTTATAATCGGTTTCAATTACCGATAGAAAGACGAAATTATATCAAACATACGATAGCATTAAATCATTCCATATTTAAAAATTTAATAAACAATTTTATTAGGTATAAAATTGATTTGACTTTAGATCTGATACATTAGAACATCAATCTCAGAATCTTAAACCCTACACTTAATATTATTTTAAACATAACGATTCAATAATCACAATAATTTTGTGAAAATTTGAAAATGTCAAAAGTTATAAGTTTAGTTATATTTATATAAGTTAACTATTTTAACTTAACAGTATTTCCGCTATTACTAATATAATTTTTACGTATCTCCAACGGGACCCCCATACCCCCAAGGGGTACGCGTATCACAGGTTTGGAATCGCTGCCCTAGTCTATAACATTATAAAAAGGTTTCAATATCGAAAATGCTCGGAAACTATTTTAATAACAAATCGTATGACACATTGTTGATGACGCACTGTTTTAATCGTAATGACATTTTTTTTTGTATAGTTAAGGCTTAATGTTATGGCCATAATCTCACCTGATCTTAACTAACACACTAAATCTTTGGAGGGACTGGCTCTCAAGTGCAACTGCCGGAACACATCTATTGGTATTTGGCGGCAGATCTTCAACTTGAAGGTGGTAGCTATCCAAGCGGGCATAAGAATAAGCCCTACCACCATGCAAACATACATTAGTCTAAGCTATGAGTAATTGGAATAATGTGTCTCACTAGTTGTTTGAAATGTCAAAAGGTTAAAAATAGGGTGGATCAATATGTGAATGATGGTGATATCTGGAATAAGCACCCTATCTGTACATCTTATTAAACCATTTTAAATACTTTTTTTAAAATATGTATCTAAAAGAGATATAATGCAATTGAGTTTTATGCCAGGGCTTCTTGATCATTGGGTTATTTTTCAAACCAGTGGTAGCTCTGACTTCCATGAGATTCTTTTCAGGGCCTAAATTGAGTAAAGTATTTTGATTTTATTTGAAAGTAAATTGTTACCTGAAACTGTAATATTGCGGCTGAAGTTCCTGTTTCTCCAAGAGACTCCAGACAGTATAGTCATGTCGTTTGACACAATCACACAGTTTACTCATCATATAATTTATACCACTTTCTGTTTCATCAAGCGTGCGAATAAAAAAATCTCTTATTTCGCTCATCAAGTTTGTGAAACAGAAGAAACAATCAGCTTCAGCATATTCTGTTAACAGGAATATTGAATAAAAGTTTCCAGCCAGGTATTATATGATTATGTGATTCTCTAAATATCTTTTAATAACAATATATTTGCATATTAATACTTACTTCTAAAGTCTTTGTTAGAATCAATAGCAAATGTATGATATATTGGGCCGATTATCTCGTTCATCCCTTGTACATATCCCTGGCCAGGGTTAAGTTTCGCATACAGGAACAGCATTCGCTCAACTACTTCCCAATGAGCTTCGCAACCTTCATTTAAAGGTGCATAATCTCCACTGGATATACTCTCTGATCTTCTAATTTCATTATTTAGCTAAAAGTATGTGCCATTATTCATTAAAAGGAAAATGATTAAATCATACTAAGCACATCATTCATTAAGTCACTAATTTAAATATTTGTTAAAGTATTATTAGTATGTTAATTGGGTGTCAAACAAAGTGTAAACCAATAAGTAAAATTTAGGTAATTCTTTTTAGGGCTATTAATATATACTTATATACCACTCACAAATCAAATAATTGAGAGTGTATATTTCAGTTTCTCTTTTTAATTCCTGTTGACATCTACTCATCTAGTTGTTGAATTTGATACATTCTCTAAATTTATATTATTTAAAGCACACACATAGTGCTTAGTATAGATTATGAATCACTAGATCATCATAAATAATAATATTAAATATAACACAAAACTTAATCTATCAAAAATAAAAGACATATACTTGTTAATAAAATAAGTCAAATTAAAGGCAATACACATGATCCCATGGACAGCAAAAAATACTAAATAAAAAAATCATCATCATTTTTCCCTTTAAAAAACTGGTAAAATAGTAATATAGATAAGATCTTTAAATAGGTTGGAGCTATAATTTACACCAACCAAATATATAGGGTAAATATCACCTTATTCAGTCACTTTGCTTGGAAATTACAAGACCACTGACAGGTACACAAAGGATTATATACATAAAGATATTAATGGTATACAATAATAATAAAAATGAATACCTTCGCAACACCAAGACCTCTCCTTTCCAATGTTGCATATTTCAATACAGATTGTTCTACTCGTTTATGAAGCCTTTTTACATCATTACTGTTCACAATCTGTACAAATGTAGTTTTTAAACAATATATAGTTCTTAATAAAAAATAACTATTGGCTGTATTGACAATCTTTATTAAAACTTACTTCATAACATGGGAATTCTGTAGGTAGCTGAAAGAATGACATGTCAGGCCACAGACGTCTAACATCTTTATCAATCTGTAATAGTACTTCATTGTCTTTGAAGAAATTACTCCAAGAACTCTCAGGGCTTATGTTGAGTGGATGATCACTAGGTCCACCAGGAGATACTATTATTTCATCTATAAATAAGGAAAATATATGTATATATTACATAGTAGAAATATTAAAAAATGACATATTTGAATTACTATTTAACAGGGATAATATTACAATTACCTATGAATTGTTTATATAATTGCCGTTTTTCAATCAGTGTGGTTTCTCGTGCTTTCTTCTCTTGAGGCAAATAGTGTAATAAAATCTTCCACACCATTGATCGTAATCCTTTCCCATCTGGAATACCTACATTTAAAAAAGGAAAATTAATAAAACTGTAAATAATTACTTTGAATATTAAACCTCAATATACCATTGAAAGCCAGCTTTCTTAGTTTATGTATATTTACGACATCTTCTTCCAATGTTTCTTCAAATAATTTGATCCTGTAAGCAATCAAAATAAATTTTGTTTATTACTAAATGAAATGTTTTCTATATTAAATATGAATAATTTTCATAAAATTTGAGATAACCCAAACATGTGAATACCCTTACACATACACGCAAGTATGTGAACACAGATATAGGAGTATGCTAGCAATTCATTTAGTCAATTTATGTTAGATTGTACTAATAATATAAGTCCAGAAGTAACAAACTACCAAACTGCTAGTCTGATAGGGGACATATGTTTTATTGACATTCGTTTTTTGTGGCAAAAAATCAATTAAAAGACCTTCTGTACAAGCATAACTAGTACTTATACATTACCTCTACATGTTTCTACATAAACGGTATACCTAACACATATTTATATTTTAATAACTACAACATACTAATTTGTGGAAATGTTATCAAATTGCCATTGCAGGTATCAATAATTACATTGTCCGTTTCATAAAAATATTTGAGGATTATAATCGTATATCTGTATGTACCGGATAAACATTAATTCCATGAAATTCGAAACGTGTATTGTGTGACTTACTCTCAACTAATGCCTAATATTAAAAGTGTATTATTGAATAATTTATGTATTACCTTGCTTTGTGTAAACTCATTCTGATGTTATAACTAGAATTGATAGACTCTCAAATAAACATTATTCTTTTAAAGTTGTTTTGTTATGTTCCACTTGATCTAAACTTTCAAGAAAAATATTACCATTATAGCAATGTTACCAGGACCCGTGCGGCTAAAACTACTAGGGCTGTACAAACTGTATGTATTTGGTACCGAGTAACAGGTAACACCATCTAGTACCGAGTGCCGAAACGTTACTCACGAATGCATTTCGTTACTCGCATTTTTTCGAACTGAATATATAAAGTGTGAATGATATCATATCAAGTCATATTGTACGCAATACGACTCGATACGATACTTTTTATTAGGTGTAAAACAAACGAGTAACATAACGATACGATAATAACGAGCATTAATTATTATAGTTACGAATACATACGGGTACTCTATTTTAGGTTACTTTTACATATTTTAACATTATAACAGTGGTGCGGCGTAGTTATATTAATTGGTCCAGAACTAAGAGCGAAATTTCAATAGTATGTCTTGTTTAGTTACATTTCGTTATATGAGTAAAATAATTATATAGCGTATTGTTTAGAGATATTTTCTAAGTCTGTCTACAGTGTTTTTTATTATTTATACAAGTTTTAGGTACTTCCATCACGTGCACAGTGTTGGATTTGCGTTTTTTAGTGTATAACATCTACTAGTGCGACTAAGGAATAAAATTAACCCATAAGTCGAATCGTAAAATGGCAAGATGTGCGAGGCTCTGTTATACTGTCCTGCCCTCTCTATGTCATCGCTTTCGACTCACTTTTGTATGTCCGCGTATACACTACACATTTTAGTGTCTCTATATGAAGTGTTTGTATTTATTATTATTTTACTCCTTTATTTCCTTCTTTTCATTTTCTCATAGTTGCATTGAGTTCCGTAGTATCTTAGGCTATTATTTTTGTTTTTTAGTTTTTATTCGACTATTTACCGCCACACTCGCCTGGAAATTCGTTGATTTTGTTAATACCACTGGGACAGCAATTTGGTGAGTCCTAACAAACTGCATATGTTTCTTATTTATTCTTTTATATTACAATATAAAATAACAATAAATCTAACTCAACACTAAAATCTTTTTACTCGTAAAACTTAATTGCATCGCAACAAACAGAATAAAAATCTGTACAGTAGTTTGAAAGTGTCGCGCTTAGAAAGAGACGGAGAGACAAATGAAATTAAAATAATTTACTTCTCTGTCTACTGTTATAGACTTCCAGTTTCTATGCAACAAAAAGTAATGCAAAAATAGCAGTCTGTTAAAAGAAACAGTTAATAACCTGATATAAAATACTTTATATGTAGTATTTTTGTTCGTTTAAAATTACCCATTGTGAACATATGATAAAAAATTTAGAAAATCTGAACAAACATGATGCATTAACATGAAACTTGATTAGTATTTTGTGTAATTATTTTTACCAAAACATTTTCTATTTTGAACCTCTGATTGTTCAAATACTCGTTATGTTTTTTCTTCATAAAACTATGATACTTATCGCATTAAATATGTCAAAAAGAAGTCACGATTGATTAATTAACCATTTAAGCGATGATTCCTTTGGGTGTTTATAGGTGGAGTTCGATTTCAACCGCGGTCGTGAACGGACGTGTCCGTGAGCGCTCGTTGATTGTTCTCGAAACCGATTGCTGCGCTTTACCGCGCCGCCTATTGTTTCTTTGTGTTTTTCTTACGTCTTATCGGCAATAATCCGTCTATTATTGCCGACAATAAAGGTCGTGTTACCGATAATTAGTTTATTCTTAAACTCAATCTATTGTTTGGCTATCGTGTTAATATTACATTGTGAGAATTCTCGTAGTTTATTATTGTGAATTCAAAGTGTTGTTTGTCGTTATCGTGAAACAGTGCAGTGATCAAAGTTCCGCCACTGTAAGTACGCCGGTCACCGGCCGCCAACAAAGGTAAAACTTAATTTCCATTACGTCTTTTACTACTTTTACAGGCAAGGTCTCAGATATTGTTTATTTTTTTTTCTTTTTTCTTTACGTTTTGCACGTGCACTAGATTGTATTTAAATGTTATATCATCGAACTGTAGATAGTTCGTTTAACTATTGCTAGCCGCGCCCCCCTGCCCCTCAGGCAGGGAGGATTTTATACAGGTTTCCTTTTTAACCTACGTTACACCAAGGCTGCTACCGGAATGGCAAACCGCTCAGAGCTTTTGCTAAATAGGTTTCGAGTCTTCGTAGACAAGATACACCCAGAGCTCTTTCAAGAGTTTCTTGCTACCCAGTCCCAACCACCGCAAAATGTGCATATCCCGGCAGCGGCGGTAAATACGCCCGCGCGCATCTGCCCTTCTTCTCCGTCCTGCACACTCGGGATCTCTAGTTCTCGCTCGCGATCGCGTTCCCCAACAAGGAATCCAAATTGTCATTTACAGGCACCTGTGTCTCCCATACTACCTACATCCCAGGTACCAACGCCGCGACAATTCGAGCAACTTATCTCATATGCTCCGCATGCGATCCCTACGGCGAATTCATTCTCGCCACTTAGCCCGGACCCGACACCAACCAACAAGGCAGACATGAAGGACCCCGAATCTATTAATACCGACAGCGAACCGAAAGTAGCCAAGGCTTAGCGAACCGAAAGCACTCGCGTCCCTGTGACCCCTTCAATCTCTGCGACTCCTGTTTCTGGCCCCGCGGCCTCGACTGAAAAAGCAGTCCGCCAACCACCACCGGTCACTATCGCTGACAAAGCAGCCTGGTTAAATATTTCCACGCAGTTTAATATTAAAAAAATCCGTTATACTAGCGCCCGTAGCAACCCTGCCGGGATTCAAATTAAAGTCCCTACGCCTTTAGATTATAAAAATCTCACCGCCTTCCTTAGAGAAGGAAAACACCAATTTGTCACTTTCACTCTGGAAGAAGACCGTTTACTGCGCGTGGTTATTAGGCGCGTCCCCAAAGAATTCCCCGAGGAGGAAATTCTTGCGTCCCTTAAGGAACAAAACTTTCCGGTCCACCACATGTACCACCACACCACATGTACACACCGCATGTACCACCACATAACTAAAAAATTGTTCGACCTTGTTCTTGTCATCCTAGACCGCTCCAAGGAAGGCAAGGAAATCTTCTCGCTTAAATCCGTGTGCGGCCTCTCCGGCATCACTGTCGAGTTACCGCACAAAAAACACAGCATTACTCAATGCCACAATTGCTAATCGTATGGCCATTCTTCCCGCAACTGCTTCATTAAGCCGCGTTGCGTCAAGTGTCTACAAGATCATTCTACTAAGGAGTGCCCACGTACCCCTGAGTCCCCCGAACCACCAAGCTGCGTCTTATGCGGCAAAGCCGGGCACCCCGCGAACTATCGTGGGTGTGAACGTGCCTCACGCACGAGACGCACGCGTTATCCCACACAAGCGCCTTCAGCGTACTCAGCGGCTGCACGTACCGCGTCACGTCAAGCCAGCGCGGGTCACTTCCACAAACCCATCTCCTCTCCAAAGACCCTCACTAGCTCCGACCAACGCGTGGACCACCAATCAGCAGCCTCCGAAGGCTAAACCCGCGAAACTCACCGCGGCCAGCCCTTCTACTGGTTTCATAGGCATCGACTGGCTCGCCGAACTACTAGAAGAACACTCCGTAGATGATATCATTGCGTTCGACGACATGATTAGCGCCAGTCAAGATTTTGGCCGTCTAAAAGCCATTAAGTGCTTCCCAGGCATTGCAAGGACCATGCAACGCCTTATCCGCGCTTCTCTTAAATAAACTCGCAATGGAGGATAAGATTAGACCCCGAGGCCTATCTTTGTCCTTTTTTAACGCGCGCAACCTGAAACCCCAACGTGACTTGGTAGCTAGCTTCCTTAAGGAGCGGCAAATAGACGTGTTTCTAGCACAAGAAACTCTTTTAAAACCGAGCGTTCGCAATCCCGCGATTGCTAACTACAAGATAGTAAGAAATGATCGTATCAGCGTAAGAGGCGGCGGCACGGTCATATACAATAAAAAGTCACTGTATTGCATGCCAATAGATCCTCCCGAACTTACAAATTTAGAAGTCTCGGTGTGTAGAGTGGGTATGACCGGTCATTCCACTATCTTTATCGTTTCCGCGTACCTTTCGCCTAATAAAACTCTCCTCCAGTCGGATCTGGAGATACTTTTCGCACTCGGTGACTCTGTTATAGTGGCTGGCGATCTAAATAACGGGCACATTCACTACAACAACCCGCGTACTACCACTAATGGTAGGACACTATACTGGCTAGAAAATTCGCTTACCTTCGATGTAATTGCTCCTTCAGAGCCAACTCATTATCAAGCTAACTGCCGCCCTTCAGTTTTAGATATAGCTATTTTAAAAGGGATCGCGCTTCAAGTACGGCAAATCGAAGTCGTACATGAACTAGATTTCGATCACCGCCCAGTTATTCTGCAACTAGGCCACCCGGGTGACCACACACCCGCTTCAGTCAAAGTGGCTGACTATCCAAAACTCAGACACTATCTCTCAATTAATCTCTCTTCTCCTCACTTAGACAGTATCTCCGACGAGATAAAGTCTGTGAGCGATGCCGATGTGGCGATTGACTCCCTAAACCCGGAAAAAAGGCATCCCTTCCGGAAAGCTACCGCCCGATAAGCCTCCTCAATACGATTGGTAAAATATACGAGCGACTCCTTCTGAACTGACTTCAATCAACTGTCTCAGACAAATGTCTTTTACCACACGAGCAATTCGGCTTTCGACACAAGCACTCGTGCACCCACCAAGTGCTCCGCCTCACGGAGCATATTCTCTCCAATTTCACGGAGTTACATCGCCCTAGGCGCACACTTGCCCTATTTTTTGACATAGCCAAAGCTTTCGATAAGGTCTGGCACGAAGGTCTCATATTTAAATATCCCCTGGGCTAATCATACTAAATATCTTGGTGTAGTTTTAGACAGGCGCCTAACCTTCAACAAACATATAGATTACGTACAGAAAAAAGCCTCCACGGCTATGGTTCTGCTACGCAATCTTACCTCCTCTAAGAGCAAAATGTCACTCAGACATAAGCTCACAATATACAAACCACCCTATGTCCGCAATGTAGATTTACATAAAGATATGGACCTTCCGTCCATATATGCATATATCAAAGATGTCACAAAGAAATTTTTCGAAAAGGCCGAAGTTCATCCCAACCCCAAAATAATACACGTACTTAGCTACACTCCTAATCCGTATGCTAAACGCTTCGCACGCCGGCCACGTAACTGCTTCACCGATCCCGTCGACAAAATAACAAGATTGAACGCGCTGCTCCCTGCCGTCTCCACCAATTGCACGTGTCCGCGCACACGCCCGCGTAACCGCCGTTCTTGCCGCCGAGGCCGAGCGGTGAATTTCGCTCCCGCACACCCGCCGCGGCCTCCCTCTGCAGATGCTTGAGCCTAGGATCGATCCTCCGGATAGGAGCCCTCAAGTGACTCTGCTCGCGCGATACAGTGACACTCTACATCACTGAGAGTACATCATCACACCGCATATCATCCGTGCACACCCACACATTAAGTACACGGTTCTGTAAGGGACTACCTCTGCGGCCCTCGCGTGGCTTGCCCTATGTTATTGTTAGGACCTGTTGGTTAGTTAGGATCGTGAATCTTTGTTCATATATCCTTGCGCCCTCTGCCATGGGGCTGAGTGCCCTTAGCATTCGCCCCAAAAAGTTCGGTGAAGCTGTCAAAGCCCTTACGGCTAACAGCGTATGTCAGATCGAAAAAAAAAAAAAAAGTGTTTATAGGTGGCGGTGATCACTTACCATCAGGTGGCACGGTTACTAGTTTGCCTGCTATTACAAAAAAATTCATTCAATCGAGTTCGAGGGTTAGATCAGTGTCTATACAGGTATATGATTTGTGCGATATTGACATGATGTCCGTAGGTTTAAGCCTAACACATAGGCACTACCGAAAATCAAATATTAAGTAAATATAAATGTACAGCACTTGTTATTGACATTTAAATCGCTTTATTTGTTCTCCAATTACATCCAACTTAATGTACAGATCGATAAGGACGTTGTTAATACACTTTTATTAGCTTCATACGTATGTTAGTATGTAACGGAATCTTTTAACATTATTTTTACTCACTTTAAAACGTCGGATTAACTCGAAATTTGGCATACTTACTAAGGACCGATGACAATCCAATATTTTAAATAGTTTGATCCGTTATTCTTGCTAGGATAATCAGGTTTAGCGATTTTACCATATGACAATTGCAGAGACCGTCAAGGTGAAACACCGCTCTTCTATACAATAGGTAATACTGTAATAAAGATGTAAATATCATAAAGCTATTACTAAATAATCCCAAAGAAAATAATGAAAAATAAATAATATTTAAAAAAAACTAAAAAATACCCTTTAATAGAAAAATTCAACTAAAAAATAGTAAATAAATTTTAATAAATTAGAATTAAAAATAGTGTAAGTAAAATGATTTTATTGTAAAAAATGTGTGGGGTGCTTTTCAAGATATTATTAAAATAACCTTTCTAATCATATCTGTTCATAAAATATTTTAAACTATTAATACTATGCACCCCACGCTTTTTTTCAATAAAATAATTTTTTCTTACGCTATTTTTAATTCAAATTTATTAAAATTTATTTTCAATTTTTTAGTTGGATTTTCTATAAAAGAGTATTTTTTTAGTTTTTTTGAACTATTATTTATTTTATAATGTTTGAATGATATGTTTATTTGAAGGTACAATATACCAATAGTACCAATACAACTCATATAAATTTAAAACCAATTCTTTAAAGTAGATTTTATGTTCTTTCGGCCCTACCTCGGTACCTACTCAAGATTATTTGAATAAATTCTTAACGTAGTTTAGTCATTGTGAAAGAAAAGAAGAAAACAATCATGAGTTCACTATAACCCAATATGAACAAGTGATCTACAATTTTTCAAAAAATTATTCTAATTAAGCTATAAAACATGGAATGTACACAGAAGTAGAATGAATACTCTGACAATTACTTTTATAATGGTAGCAGAATAAAAAAAAACCCGCGTTGATTAAATACTGTAGTTAATTATAACATAGCAGGAATATGTTAATTATTTTGTATATTATTTTACGGCAACTTTTCTTAGTTAGGCTTGACTTAGTGTGCGTTAAAAATAGCTTTACAACAGTAGCTAGGCATTACACTAAAAACTAAGAAGTGAGGTTTTTTAATAATAAAATAAAAAAAAAACTATGTGGCGTTTATCTCTATATCCCTTGGTGATCGCATAACGCGTGAACGGGTGGAACAATTTCGTTAATTCTTTTTTTGTTAGGTTAATTATAGTTAGGAGAAGGTTCTTATGAAAAAAATAATTAAGAAACTTACCGGACCGCAGTGACCGGAATATTAGCAAATTTAAGAAAATTGTAAAAACTTAACGACAATATCAATTTTATATAACTAGCTGTCTGTTGTCATAGAGCATTACAATAATGAACACTATGTTTGTGAATAATGTTTTTTAAATTAATTATACTAATTCGAATTCAATATTCATAGTTAAGATTGGACGTCTGTCGGATCAGCTAGTTAGTTATATATTTATGATATTATGTTATTGAATAGACAAGGTTTTTTTTTTTTTATGATATGCTGTTAGCCGTAAGGGGCCACTCAGCCCCGAGGCAACGGGTGCAAGGGTGTAAAGAAATCTAGAGTCTTAATTTAAAACACGTGTCTTTAATGCACCCGTTCCAGCTTTAAAAAAGTCTTTTACTCAACGAATGCCTACATTCCTGGAATCTATACAATAAGGTTAGCAAATTTGTGGATGAGTATACTTTTAAACGATGCTCACGTTATCACGTAAAAACTGCGACCGTAAAACTTTCCTCGAATACAAAGAAAATTTACTTAGGGTGACCAGTTAGCCTGTTACAATCTGTCAAGAATCTCTAAAACATACTCATTGACTACCATACCTACACAAACACACACTCGTATATAAACATGCATACAGACGCGTTCATACATTTAATGCATATTTTTTTATACATATAGGTACACGTAAGAACACGGGTATTAATTTGTTCCCTTGTAAGGCATAAACTATGTAAATATTTGTATTTGTATAAGAAAAGGATTAATTTTAGAACGCATTCATTTGGCTATTCTGTCCATTAAAAGTACTACGGCTCGATTTTTAAACCTTGACTTATTGATAAGTTCTTCTGCGGAAAAGAAAGCTCGGAGAAAATAACTTTATTAATATATGTCTTGTAAGATAATTTTTAATGTTATCATAAATGTTAAAAACCTATGGTATTGAAAATAAAATCTGTCAGATATTTAACTAAAATGCGCACAATATTAGTAATACTATTGGGTAACCAATTCAATGGTTTATTAGAATTAATTTACATAACGATTTTTTCTAGGGTCCCGTCCAATGAATTTACCACGGACCTTAGATTAGACACGCCAATGTGAAATATCTATTTTTACGATGCATCTATTATTAGTAAGTTTATTATACGACATTCTGTTTCTAACATAATAAAACAATAATTACCAGGACCGCATTTTCGTTAAGGCTAACTAGGCTTTAGCCTACGGCCTCAAGATCAAGAAAGGCCTACATTCAAGTTGTTAGCAAAATTAAAATTACAGTAATCTAAATACAGCGAATACTAAAACACTGGGCCGAAAATAAGCGAGATTTTTTATATAAGTCTAGTGTTGGTCACAATCGCTCCTGATGTTAAGTGACGTAGCGGCTCAAGATAATGAACGCGTTAAGCCTAGCGAAGGAATTGGCTCTTAAACTAATAAATAAACATAAAAACGTATGAGTTAAGATCAACGCGAGAGGTGCAAGGGTGAGGAAATGGAAACGGAGAGCCTAGGGCCTCTTTTCATCTAAATCCGGCCCAGATAGCTATGGTTAACAATTAGAATGATTTATAGCGGTATCAAATCAAATACAAGAATAAATAACATGCTTATGTATATTTTCGGCATATATTTGATTTGGGATGCAGCAATTGGGTATTAATACGATGTCTTTTTCATTTTGGTCTGTTTAATTTTAAAGATTTGAAATCTAAATTTCATCGAACAGTTTTCTACTTTTTTGAAGATGTTGGTGTTAAATATATATTTTTTTTTAATTTTTGATTTACTAAAATTAATGTAAATAAGCATTCTCAAATAGCGACAGCCAGCAAGCGGAGTAGTCGCTCGAGGCGCCATGTGTCATGTTAGTAAAAAAGATAAATTTGAAAATGTTTTTCTGCTTTCGATATTTTTATTGTGGATATGCGACTAGTAGGTATGTGAATGGTTCTATTTGCTATAATGTCCGCGAGTCAATTTTAATTTCTACATTGGAACTTACATGTATAATATATATTAAGGAAAGCAAGGAAGGCATCATAATTGAATCTCTCTCGCTAAAACTTGCCTCGGGCCAGCAGTGCTGCGATTAATCGATTTTTGCTGTAATACCAATCTGGACGAATAACATCATTATTGTCTGTAGTAAATGACGAAAATACGTATTAATTGATTAAACACATTATATAAACGACACTACGTATAATGTAATATATAGCCAAAGCACAAATAAATGAAGAAAGGAAAAATTTTTACATAGCATTTGTGTAATATTATCGCAGGTAAAATAAAACTACTAAATCATTTTTTATTATGTACAATATAATATAGCCATATCCACGAGGTACACCATAAGAGCTATTATAGAAAAGAGACCTTTGCTGATGGATTCACTATAGTGCGTAATCCGTGCAGCGTACTCAGAAAAAGCTATTGCGGAGCAGATTAAATTCATAAAGATACCTATTGTGAGGAAAAATGCTTCGGTGAATTTATCAGATTTACATTGTAATCCCGCTTCGATCAGCAATCCGAGAGTTATAATTGTATAGCTCCCATATACTCCGGACATAATGAAATGGTTTGCAGATGTTAAGTCTTCATTTTCAGAATTGAATAGTAAAGCAACGATCATAATTAAAAAAGATATGCCCCTTAAGCCTATTTGAACCACTTTATATGTCATCAGTTTAGCGAATAATCAATACGTGCTGCAGCTGAAAAAAGGAAATTAGGCCATTACAGGATAATCGATAATAAATAAAGGATAATAAAACTATATGTACCTATTGGAGCGAAATCTGTACATACATTTCAATTTTTTGAATTATATTCACATTGTATTACTTTGTTATCGTATCGTGCTTTGATATTATAGTAGGGCCCAAATATACTTTATTTAAAAAAAATCTTTCTCTGTACCCATGTACACGTATCATTCTGAAGCTACTGGGTAGAGTTTACTAAGATTTGACATAGAGACGAACTTGTGAAATTAAGAATACTTTTTGTTTCATAAAATGAAAGCGTCCCGCTGAGATAAGAAATATAAACTAAAATATTGTAATAAATTATTTTCTTGACGGATTTTGTTGCATTTTTTTACCACTAAGAGAAAACATATCTATAAATTACAGCTATTGGTCAGCTAAACATTAGGGTCTTCAAAACACGATTTGTCGGCAATGTTGTAAACTTTCTATTATAGAGGTTTTGAATTTATCCCAGTGGTTGTGTTTCTTAACTTGGATATTCGTTAGTTTGGTTTTAATTTAACACGAATGAAGTCGTAAAGCACAGCTAGCCACTAAATATTAGGTATTAAGCAAATTAAAAATCGAGAAAGTGTTTCATAATTTTAGGCACAACCTGTGAGAAACTGCTCGTTTTTTAAATAGGGAAATGGCGTGACTCAAAAATTCTATACAACATTTTTTATGATTGTATGCGTACACTTATTATTGAGAGAATATAAATTGCTTATTTATATTTTCTGCCTTGAATTCTTTAACTTCTCTTATTAAAAGGAACGATTTTAATGGTGGTCAAACAGCACGGTGGTGCTCAATAGTAAGGGTAAACGAAGCGAAAATGTTGTTCTCATGAATATAAAATGCGATGCGGCGCGGCGTGGCGTGGCTATTAGTATTTGTGTGTATTTGTGTTGCTAGATACATAGTGCTGATAGTGCATTAATGTGTCCAGTTTCTACTTTGTATTACTTACTAATAGCTAGCAAAGCTTCAAAAGGAGGAGCTAGAGCACAGGAGTAAATATATAAATAGTATTTTATACACGGTTTCAACGTACATATTATTTACTAAATTACATTTTTTATTCCCAGAAATGTAGTTTTTTTTATACTTTGTAGATATATAACATTATGGCCTTAGATGGTATAGCTCAACTACTAGGGACATATAACTCATTCGAAACCTTCATCCGAGCGATTTTGAAGAGAAAGAGTAGGTGGAATTCCAACGACTCTTATTCGTCTTGTCGCCAAGGAGAAGGCGGAGAAGATGTGGTCTCGAGTTTTCTTCGACAGTATTTGCCGTGAAGAATTTAGGTAGCTCTTTACTTAGCATTGCATTAGAATAAGCTTTATGACTATACTATGGTTTCAGTACGATGTTTTCCTTCACAGACAGCTCAGGCTCATTGCAGGAATTAAATCTAACTTCCTTTGAAGCGGCGTCCATACGCTATCACTGACTTATCATTGTATCATACACGAAGATAATCGAAAGAAAAGTTATGTAATATAGAAGACTTCTGCTTACTTATCAGATTTCCAAACTTATCTGGCTTAGAGTTCTATCTCATTAAGACACCATGGTGGCGCTACCACGGTCGTGTCATCGACATAATGTATACAGTTGTATGGAGGGTACCCCATCTGATATCTGCTTGATTGCGGAACCAAGGCCGGCAACCGATTTAGTACCATTTTGTCGGTGGCGCGATTGGTGGTGCCACCATGGTGTCCTGACAAGATAGGGCCCTAAATAACTTTGTCATGCATATTTCTTTTACAACGTACTTGCACACCTATGACTAAATTTGAGGGCACCAGCTAGTATAGTATAACATAATAAATTACGAACTATGAATTCTAATTGCATAATTAAATAGCGATACCCAATTATATGCAAAACTGTAATATAGATATTTGTTAGGGTGTTCAAAATTGTACATTTTTATTACGAAGCTTCGTTGCAACGCGACGTCCTTCATTAACGAAAATTTCCACGGACGGTGAGGCGGAATTAAATTGAAATCTTGTTAAAATTGTAAACTTAATAATAAATAAAAGTAAACTGGATTGGACTTACCTATTTAATTTTACCGAGAGGAGTGACTAGGTAGGTAGGTAAATCCGTACTAGGTGTAGATTTAAGTGATTCTAGGTGTGCGTACATATCATTATATATCTATATTTATATATTAATTTCATATGTAAAGTAGAAATAACATTGATAATAAAGATAAAGACCGCATTGACAGCTATTTAATTTTTAATTTTAAAGAGGTATTTTGTTCTGAATGAGGTTCTTCACTGGTAGTACCTATTTACTATGATCTCGTTTTGGAACATATTTGTATTGATAGGTGTTATAAATAGTCGTATCACCACTACACACATGTTGGCTGTTGTTGGTTCGAATTCCAAACAGAACAGTTATTTGGGTAAACTACAGATAATTGCACTAAATTTGGATTTTGGCTTGTGGACACAATTTTATGTTTGCAAAGTTAACTTCGAGTTTACTTTATTGAGCAGAAGTAGTACATACTATCCTGCGAAGAAGGTGCTGAAGGAACACCGTGTGATTTTAGGGGTTATTCCCGGGATTAGCACCCGAGGATGTCCCACATACCTTGTCCAGGCGGGAGCGGATCCGTAAATGCCTTTAAACGTAATTATAAACTTTGCTATTTGCTGTATAAAAAATATTGTCATCATCACATAGCTCACGATTAGGCATTCAAAACTTGAGTATCGGCATCAAACTGAGAACTTATCACCAACATTCTAACCAATATTCTGGAGTCCGCATTTATATATTAAGACTAGACTAATGGCTCAAACAGCCACTTTGACATAATTATAAATCCAAGTTTGGTAGTATATTATGTGAATCTGTTGTATATTGAATGAGATTCTTTGCTCTTTTCGTTTTATCGCATGTCCCTATACTGTCAGCATCGGAAAAGCGGTAAAGTGAAAGGTGCTCGACAGAGCAGCTAAGGCCAATATGGCGGCGTGCAGGGCTCGCATCAGCCGATCGAGTAGCAGTGCATAAAATGCATGGTGGTATGACTTTAGGGCTTTGATTTTAGGTATTTTGCATTGTGGTAGGGCTTTTACATGGTGGTAGGGCTTTTTTAATGCTTGCCTGGCTAGCTACCACCTTCAAGTTGAAAATCTGCCGTCAAATACCATTAGGTGTGTTCTGGTAGTTGCACTGTAGCCACTGTTGCCTATAAAGGCCAGCAACACACCTGCGGTTCCTCTGGTGTTGTGAGTGCCCATGGATGGCGGTGATCACTTACCATCATGTGACACGCTTGCTTGTTTGCCCTGTATTCCAGAAAAAACAAAAAAACAGTAACTTTTCATTTAACTGCCTACGATCCGAAAAAAGTTTCACTTGCATCGTGGTTTCATAAAGCAACACAATGTTTATTTTATTTAAAGTTTTAGATTTTTATGTGAAGTTACAATTAAGTGAAGATTAGGGATACGCTAACCCTAATGGAGAAAACAGTTTCCAAGAGCAACAGCCAGAACATATGAGATACAGAACATATGTGCTATAGATATTTGTCGGCAAATTTTCAACTTGAGGGTGGTAGTTAGGCAGTCGGTCATTAGCAAAAAGTCCAACTACCATGATTTGCTTTAAACGTGACCTTTTCTTCACCGAAAGCTTTAGGTAATTGCAAGGATATAACTCACCTCCATTGTCGCGGCGTCCTTACACTTTAGCAATGAGCCATCATTGCTTCAAAAATTTTTATGTGCAGTTATAGACACACTGTTATAGTTAATAATATAATAATAAAAGATTATTGAAACTTTAACATATTACACAAAATAAACATATACGGTATTAGCCGCTGTAGCGAAAGCTGTTTCTCAGCTAATATCGCCCACCTCCAAGGGCCTATGTTCCACATATAAAATACAGAAAGATCTCATAAAAAGTAACAATAAAAATATGATACATTTATAAATCTAAGCAAATCTTCATAGCTTGAGAACTATAAAATAAAATAATTGTATGAGATGCGTATTTGCATGCGTGTGTCTGTATACGCATGTGAGTGTGTGAGAGGATGCTTAAGTTGTATATGCGAGAGTTTGTCATGTTAAAAGAGAGATGTCCCGGGAGAACGCATTGAGCTCAGAATAAATTTAAGTGATAACAATTTTTTTCAGTCTCGTCATAAGCAAGTGTAAGGGGCCAGCAAGTTACGCACTGTTTATATGTATTATAAATAAGAGGATAAATATTTAGTTCACTATTAACTCTATTATATGTAAATGAACCCAGAAAATAATAATGCCTTCCAGCCACGGAAAGACTTGAGAATTTTTCTTTACATACTCTTAGAGTTCTACGCTTCTGCATGTAAAGTAATAGGTTAAAAAGTAGAGTTGAATGTTGTCGTAAAACAGTTTTAAGTGTGAACGATTATCTAATCGTGGGAATCTGCCAAAGAGCGTAGAGTTCGCTTGTAGGAAAAGGTATTGGTTTATAAGCTATAACTTTAAAAAAGCTCTTTGAGCTCTCTCTAGTTGAAGAAAGTGGCTTTTTCCAGAACCACCCCAAGCCGTAATACAATACGTTATAATTGAATGAGCTAAGACGTTATACACTGTTTTAAAATATCGTTATCCGCAGAAGATCTCATTAGTTTAAAACAACTATTCGTTTTCTGATCCTTGAAATAAGTGAGTCTATTTGCTTATCTCAAATCAAGGTAGGATCAATAAACACACCAAGATATTTAATATCATATACACGTTCGACTCTGGGACAGTTACATGCAGAATTATGACTAGGAGAGCACGTATGTGGTGTTATGGTATAAGTAGAATTGGTAAAGCAAAGGTTATAAACTTAATCCTTTTCAGGTTTAGCGTTAATAAGTTGGAAGTTAACCAATGCATAATAGTTTGTAAAGCAGCCTCGGCATGTGAGCGTATTGCTAACCAGTCTGAACCCTGACCAAAGATCACTGTATCATCGGTATATGCTATAATTTTAGAATTAAGGACTTAAGGAGGAGAGATTGTTTATGTAGATTAAGAATAAAGTAGGACCTAAAACACTCCCTTGTGGTACCCCACAAGTTAGATATATTTCCCTACTTGTGAATTTATCTATTTTGACGGTTTGTGAGCGATCACATAATTAGTCTCTGAAGATATCAAGTGCATGACATCTTATACCAATTTCTCTCAAGTTTTCTAAGAAGAAGCGAGATAGAAAATATATCAAAAGCCTTAGTTAAATCTAAAAATATGGCAAGATATTTGAATCTATGGTTAAGATTTTTGGCTACTATTTTCGTTAATAATAGGACTGCGTCTTCTGTGCTCTTACCTGCACGAAATCCGTATTGATTTTCTGCGAGGATATTGTGATTAAAAATGTGACGCTCAATTTTATCATTAGGAGTTCGAAAAAATTGCCATAGACGAAGAGATATGAAGAGTGTTTGAATCTAAGTGATTGTCATGGAATAGTAAAAGCTTTGACGCTAGTTTTATGCCTATATTCACAAAAAACTGATTCACAGAATTTATACCAATATCTGGTTCTGGAATTGTGACCAGAAGTATACTAGCCCCGGTATTAGCAGAACTTAGATTAGTTATCCTTTTGATTAGGTTCCATGTCCCTTTTGGATTTTTACAATATTTATGGAATTCATTGCGTTCATATTCCCGTTTGATATTCTTACTTAAATGACCTCTATTTCTTATGTTCACGTGAAATACTTTTAGCAAATTATTATCATATATAAACGAACTGCATTGCTCCGGAGAGCATACATGTGATTTAGACACCGATATGTGATCAATATCGTCATATACATCAAGGCTACTATCCATAGTCGGGGTTTATTTTAAAACTATTATCGTAAATGAATCTGCATTGTGATAAAAGAAATGAGCTATAATATATAGGAATGTAGCGTAAGCGTTCAAATATTAATGGTGTAAAGAAATAATAATCTCTCCGTATTATAGTGTAGTTGGAAAATGTTAATGTGTAAGTGTAGATTGACTAGTGTGAGATGGTGAGAATGTGTGTAAGGAGTAATTTGTGGAGTATGCATATAAAAATATACATAAGCAATAACGTAATTAACTATGAATATACATTGTAACAGTCATTTCATGTCCCTGAGTTTTAACAGGTCCGATTTATTGCTGATAAGTATTAGCAAAGATCTATCCCTTTCCCGCAAATATATTTTTCCATTAGATACGCAACAATAGCGATACTCAGATGTTTTAACAAAATTGCGAGCCAAGTATAACAATCTTTACACCCTGGGTGCTAATTTTTCTGATATGAAAACGGGTAGTGTTGGTCCCTTAATATGTAAAATTTCTGTACTTAATTTGTTTTTCTCTTTACTATATTTCTTACTTTAAGATTTTTTCTTCTATTAAGTTAGTAGTGACATTTACAATTATCTTTCTATTGTCATGAACCTTATTACCGATACGAACAATATCCTTTATCTCAGACTGTTGTATAGGGGCTTTAACAACAGTGCCTGTATTTATAACAGTATCAAGTAATTCATGTTTTGTTTCCGACATATTCATTGGAATATTTCTAATTTCTAAACACGTCGATCTCAAGGACCGTTCTATTTCATCTAGTCTATCTTCCAAATTATGTAGTAATAAATTGTTATATTTTCGTTCTACCTCCAGTTTATCGATTTGAGATTTTAAAGACTCATAACCTTACAATAAATACGTAATTTTAATTATTTGGTTTTTAATTAAAAAACGTTTGGTTTTTAATTATTTCAACAGTTTTGTAAATTCTCTCAATATTCTCGTTTTGTTCCTTCAACACGAGTTTCATATTTTTTAGTTCGTCTATAAACGCAGTTTCCCTTGTACAGAAATCTTTTCGCGCATCGACACCTTTACCGCGTTTGCCACGATTGAACATTAGTAGCATTATCAACCTTCGATGTAGGTTTTGCTTTATCTTTAACATTTGTTTCCACTGTGTGTTGTGACGACGAAGCAGACGGTGAGACGGGTGGTGACGAGTGATTTATTGGCATGTTTCAAAACGATATGAACTTTATAGGAACCGGGGCACCATAAGTATCGCAGAGTTATTGAAAAGAATTTCACCAAAGGCGGTCAAGTGTTTTGGCAGTTGATCGAAGTTTTAGTACAAAACAATTTGCCGGCCAATCTGATGAGACACCGTTTTGTCAATAGTATTAACTTAAAGTGTACGGTTATTTTAGCACACAGGGTAAATCATGCGCGCGTGAAGGACAACAAATGATTCGTGCGCGAGATGCGCAATGTCTTTGTCCTTAAGAAGTGTTAAAAAGAGAAAGGAAAGCACTTACTGCAAGCAAGGACGTATCAACACCATCCGCGAATATCCTCGTTTTTATGTGCTCCTAATTTCTTACGTAGTTTAAGTATTTGGGTAAATAGCCGGAACAAATTATAAATAATATTGATGATGTCTATCTCTCAAAACAGGACTGTTCAGTTCACAGGTCCGGAGGGAAGAATAGTTAGGTAGTTAGGTAAAGTTTACCGTGTTTGATAAAAAAATCTTTTAGATTTCAATAACAATAATCCCGAGATTAACAGTCCAATGACGATCTTCGCTATAATGTCGCCATGCAAGCCTTCCGGCAACTATTTTTTTTATTAACTAAGGTTTAGCGTTATATCCACAATCTCATCTGATGTTAAGTGACGATATGGCCCAAGATGGTGGACACGCTAAGCAGGTACTGGTTCTCGAGTGCAACTGCCGAAACACACCTATAGGTATTTGGCGGCAGATTTTGAACTTAAGGGTGGTAGCTAACCAGGCGAGTATTTGAAAAAACCCTACCACCATGCTATAGTTTCCTCACGATGTTTTCATTCAACGAAAGCTCAAACTCATTGTAGGTGGATTCGAACCCACGACCCTTAACGTGGCGTCCCAATATTAACTGTGCTATCATCGCTTTAAAATATTGCTTCGTTTCAAAAGGATTCTATAATACAAGTTTATCAACATGGTTGCGTTATTATCGCATCCGAGTTAGGCACAGATCCTTTTTATGTCGCTTGATTACAGAATATGTGTTTATCGATGGATCCTGAAATCCATCTGAATTCTAAAGCGTGCTACTGTGGCGAGGTGTATACCACTACTCCCAGCGAAGATATTATTTTGTATAGACACTTGTGTAAAAAGTAATCGAAAAGTGTATGGGATCCCATTTTGGACACTAAATCATCAACATATCTCAACACTAAATCTCGTGATTGATACATTTGAAACAACAATATTTATTTCTCACAATCAGTTGATAATAATGATGTCAAGTTTTTAACACGCCCTTACCACGGGATTTAATTTTGTAATATGTCATCGATTTAATATCTAGAATGTCATCTCATACATTTTTGATTACCTTTTAGGCAAGCGAATGTAGAAAAATACTATTTGGTTAGAGGCTCAAGTTTACGGTTGTTGCGATCCAGCAATTGTGGCTTTCAACCACACAACGAAGCAAAGTTCAATTGGTACATATTATACATTTATAAAACTTCTGAAACTACTGTCGAAATCTAGTACTATTGTATTTATATTTCATGTATTATTTGTTGAATCTATCCTTACTTATTATTAATGCGAAATTGTGTTTGTTTGTTATGTTTTCACGCCTAAACCACTGAAAAAATTATGACGAATTTGTTTTATATTGGTATTTAGATAGATGAAAACCTTGAGACAGTGATAGGCTACTTTTTCTGGGGAAAATCTTATTGGAAGTGGGGTAAACAGGGGGATAAACTTTGTATGAATCTTTTTAGTACGTCATCCGATTTGTTTTACACAATAAATATTAACGCCAGCGAAGCCACAGGTATAAGTTGAACGTTATAAAATAAAGATAAAAACGTTATTGTCCTAACAATAATTATTAAATTGAAAAGGATTTGTATCTTGAGTTCACGTGGGCATATCTTGAGCGTACGTATAAAATAGGAACAGTTACGGTCTATGAATACAACAATACCTACTATAATATAAAACTTTTTGGAATGCATCACAGCAAAGATTATTAGACAGAACACATTTTGGATTCTTATATATCTATCATTATAATGTACTCTATGCTTTATGCTTGTTGAAATATTGTCATATTTGGTAACACATTTTTTTTTTCGAAATGTGTTTGATTTACTTTATTTTTAGTATATTTTTTGTGTTTACTGATATATCTTGTTACACGAAGAACGCAACTAAGTATTTAGAATACTGTTCTCATCCAGATTGTTCTCTGAAAAATCAACATACATTATGTATTGCTGCTAACAAGCAAAGTCCTAGGTTATACGCTTCTGGAATTACTACTTGGATGAAGTATCAGATACTTTTATTGCATAATAGGCATCGAGATAATATTGCAATGGGTTTGGAAGCAGGTCAACCGCCTGCCACCAATATGCGCAAAATGTATTGGGATTACGAACTCGAACAGATGGCGGAAATTTGGGCACGACAATGCCAGAAACGCCATGATGAATGCAGAAACACGATAAGATTTAATGTCCTTCAAAATATGGATGTGCGACCTGTTATTTCAAGAGTTACAGAAGCACAATTGCTAGCGGATGCTGTTGGGTCATGGTTTTCTGGGTCAAGAGTTTTACCTCCAGAATATGTTTGGTCTTTTAGATTAAGGAATTGTAGCGCTCCAGGAGGGTGCAACGCCCATTGGTACTCAGCAGCATCTTGGGCTTCCACTTGGCGTTTAGGATGCTCTCAAGCATTGTGTACTGCTAAGAAACGATCTTGTGTTCTTTTTCGCAAGCGAAGATCTAAGCAAAGTGAAGATTTGGAACAAAATATAACAACATCTACCACAACTACCGAAAATATTCTATATCGAACAAAATATATCACAACATCAAAACGTTATCATCTTGAAGATTTTCAGACCATCATGGAAGATGATAGCAAAGAATCTCCTTTACACCGGGGTATTTTAGAATTACAGAAGAAGGTAAAGAAGCGAAAGGAACCCAAAATTATTGCTTATACTTTTTGCAATTACGGTCCGTCTGGAAATATTGATGGATTTCCAATTTATCAACCTGGAAATACATGTTCTAATTGTCCTATGGGTACGCAGTGTAGCGACAAGACTCACAGAGGTTTATGTACTGTTATCGGTGATCCGGAGGGACGTGCGTGAGTTTATTCGTATCTAAATAAATTACTTTGTTATTTACTTTTATTGTTTACTTAATAACAAATAATTAATCTGTTAGATTGTGAAGCATATGCCTGAATTTTTGAAACGCATAAAATAAAGAGGTGTTCTTCAAGATGATTTACTTCTCTTAATTATTCTACCTATGAATTTAACTTCTTAGCATACCTATCTCCTCAATACAAAGAAGTAGTTTTTATGTTTCAAATATAGATGTGTATCTTCAGTTTAAATATCGTAAGCCTACTATTGCCTATACTATCGTAAAGTCTACGTACAATAATTATTGCTGATGAATAAAAAAATCAGAGAACATGTTTGATTTGAAAAACAGGTCGGTACCTATAATGTTTCTATGCTGTCACCGAATATATAAAAGACAGCGCTCATCGGTCGCTTGATCTAGCAATGTTTGTTCAATATTAATATTACTGAATTCATAAATGCATATTACTGTTCATATGATTCTCTGTAGTTGATTTAGCTAAAGTCGTAGGGATAAACCAGTTCCTCGATAGTTGAATATAGGTTAGGTGGAAAAAAGTGCCAAACTGTTTGGTTGGAGCGTTCGCTTCAAATACTCAATATGACAGACTGCCTTTCAGGCAACATCAATAACTAGTTGAAAATAAAAATGTCACTGTATTACATATATATACACTGTATATTATGTCACAAATGTCAATGTATTAGAAGTAACATAGAATACTTTATATTGAGTTTTTTTTTAAGAAAAAAAAAACTTATTTAATGGCTTCAATGCGAGCGAAGCTGCGGGTAAAAGCATGAACTAAATAAAAGTACTACTGATTCTAAAAGCAAATAAAAAAATAACCATATTTAATGACTTACAATATTTATTTTATATTAAGTAGGTCAACTAGGAACCGTAATTATCGTTGTCGGGAAAATCCAATCCGGTGGAAGATTGTGGCAATTTTTCATAATAATCTCTAAGATCTCTATATTCTTTAAGCCCAAGAATTGCTTTTCTAACTTGTAACATAACTATTGATCTTGTAATTTTAAATCACAACCAATATTCTATTTTTTGTTTATGAAAGGATCTTTACTATACAATAAATCTTCCTTTTTTTAATATCCTAAATTCCATGTTTACTACTGTATTGTACTACTGTATTCTAAGGTGTTAATATTGCTCGAGATTGTATTTTTACAGCTCCTATCATTTTTACGAGAATGACCTCTGCCTCCACATGGATGTCTTAAAAAAATACCTAAATCTTAGCCTAGCTTTTAGCTTAGCTTAGCCTAGTTTAGGATGCTTTAGGCAATTTCGTTGCACCGCTTTGAGCTATAGTTTTTTTTTACATATGAAGCAATATGCAGAACTGTCAGAACCAGTAAAGATCATATTTATAATATCAAAAGCTTTTTCTTACAGAAACTGAATGGATTGTTAAAATAGATATCAGTAGGCAGTATTATTCTACATCGAAAACTCTATATTCAGTATTATGTTTCACTTGAGTCATATATTGAAATTTATTTGCTTGTATTAGATTGAAGTCTTTTTTCAGTCTGAAATTTGTTATAGAGATTTTTATTCTTCCAATCCTTGGTTTTTTTTTACGGTATCTGTCTATGTAGGTAATTTCGCCAATGTCAAGTGAGAAAAACCATACAAGCAACAAACACAAACATCCAGACTCTGAACAATTATTTTCACACAAATAATTGTCCCGTGTGGGGATCGAACCCACAACATGCGTCAACAAGGCAACTGTCTCAACCACTAGAGCAACCATGCAATTAGTGCTTTAAACGTTCGCCACAAATATATCACAATTATCACAAGAATTTACTTCTGGCGACTCGAATGTAAAACGTGGTGTTGAATAATTCATGATTTCATGAAGATTTTACTATTTTTGTAATATGATTATTATATTCTGTTATAAGTTTTGTAAAATTCACACATTCGTGCAATATTTAAATTCCAGCTAAATATATCTTCTATATATATATATATCTTTAATCTTTCGCGATTGTAACAGCATGCGAAATACGCGACATTACATATTCAATAATTTCCACGTCTGGTTTTTCATTCATGTCTCGCAGATTAGTGACTATCAAGAACATCTTATCGCTTTGCTAATGCAGTCCTAACTGTTCTTAAGAAAGTATTCAAAGCATTTAAGAACATTATCTTACAAACTACAGTTGTTATATCATTAACAACAAATGAAAATACTTAAGTACATATTTGATGTTTGGTTTTTGATATAGTATTTAATTAGATCCTATTAAAAATGAAATACTCTCTTCACTTTTCGTTTCACACATTTTAGTTATGCATATCAAGCCACGATTTATGCTTTATAAAGATTTCATTATAATTGCATGACACTGCTTTACCACTTTTATTGATATAAGTCATCGTTTATTATACGTAGTTGAAGTAGTTTAACGTTCCAGCGGGCGATTGTTAGAAGCACTGAAGATTGCGGTCTGTTCAACAAAGAAACAATGAGGGGGATGGCACATAATAAAATAAATAGCACGTGAAAGTTTAAAATATCTATGATCTTTTTGCCTAGCAGAGATAAAAGTATGTTGTCAATTGTTGTCAAATGTATGCACATTATGTTCCTATACAAACTATACTTTTTGGGCTTAAGATACATCTTTATTAACTGAGTGGTACAAAAGGATATGAGTCTAGATAACATCATATATATACCACTGTGATGATCTGAACCTGTTTTATAGTTCATAGGTTGAGCGTTGTGGCTACAATCTCACCTGATGTTAAATGTCGATGTGGCGCAAAATAGTGGACACCCTAAGCCCAGCGGAGGGACTGCCTCTCAAGTGCAACACACTATAAAGTATTTGGCGGCAGAATTTGAAGTTCAGGGTAGTAGCCATCCAGACTAGAAGAAGTGCCTAGGCTGCCCTGGAACAGGAGTTCGAAGTGTCTTGTGATTAGCACTCGATGAGTCACCACATGCCCTTCTCGTCTTGGTCTGAGCCCGGGTAATGCGGTTGAGGAAATCCGTAAAAATAAAAAAAGGATTTTCAACATAATTTTAGTAAAAAAAGGGTTGTAAGCTATCCAGGTGGGCATGTCATGACTTAATCACGATGTTTTCTTAACAGAAAAGTCTTATTGCGGGGATTCGAACTCACGTCAATTGACGGTACGTTCGTACACACTACTAACCGAGCTATTATCGTTTCTAATGACTTGAAATATAGTACTAAATATGTTATTTCTGGGATTTATTTTTTCCGGAGTTAAAATAGTATATCGTACATTGTAAAATGCTTATTGAAATAACATGAAAAAGAGAATATAAAAAATGGACTTAGGACACTTCTATTCAACAGTCTGTATCAATAATATTTATTTTTAAGTATTCCATACAAACTAAACAATAAACAGTGTATTATTTAATATATTCAGACTCACTGAACCTAGTAAACTATATACCTATATAATTTAGTTCACTTTATTTTGGTGTATACATTCGCCTTTTATTAATTTTATATACTGAAGTTCTTGAAGTTTTTTTAATACTGGAATATTAATTATCATGATTTTTATAGCGGCGGTTGATAATATGTGAAACCGATAATATTGGATGAAGATGCCCTACGCATAGTTACGCATTTTATAAAAGTAAAGCGATAACAAAGGCGCAAATAAGTAAATAAATTGATAAATTAAGTAAGCATACTAATGTTGAAACAGAATACGAAGTCATTTTGAAGCAAATATTTGGCGATTTTTGTTATCGCTTTGCTGTTGTGGAAATTCCTTCTTAATAAGGAGGCCAAGCATCTATAGTCCTGGGATATCGACTGCATCATATTTATAGACCCGGCCATCATCAGTGAATGTAGTGGATGCGAGTTTTACCTAAAATTAGAATAACTCTCGTATGCATGTACAACTCTTTGATAATTTGTATATGCGAATGAATACTTTCCTTCTAAAGTATTGAATATATCAGTTAAAGAAATGTGGTTCAACTCTACAGGTTAATAACATGAGACTTGCAAGTAGTTGCTAAGACATGCCGCCAGCGCGCCCACGGTGGTGTGATATTGATTGATGTATTTTTAGGCGGTAGGTATCACTGACTCAATATTTCAGTATCTTACTGTAAGCGTATAAAATATCATTAAGTGAGTTCTGAAGTGAAACTTCTTATGGAAGGGTTATGAAATTCTGATTCGTAACTTATGGTGTGACGCTAGTTCGGGTAAAGTCGGTTCGAGAAGACTAAGGTCGCTAGAGAGATATAGTGATATTTTACTGCTGATATTTTTTTATAAATATTTTTAGATTAAAAACCTTTGGTACGAGCTATAATATGAAAAGTGTAAAAGTTTGTGTATTTGAAAGTTTGTTACACAATTACTCAAAAACACAATTGATTATAATGTTATAAATACATACATCGTACGCAACAAAACAATATTAATTAGTACACAACAATAATTTCTTATATTACACATTTTTATTATAAGTAGGCAACTGATCTATTTGAATACCTATATTTACACTAATATTATGGAGAAGCAGTTGTTGACTTTGGTAATTTGTGGAAGGTAATCCAGGACTACAAATCTGATTATAAAAAAAATCCTCTAATAGAGGACTACCTTTAATAAATTCTTTATCATTATTAATTTTTATTTTGTCATTGACATATGTGATAGCACTTAATACTATTTATTACGTTATTGTTTTAGACAAAATCAAGACTTTTTTATTATTTTGACAAATCCAACTTTAATAAAAGAAAAAATAATAACGTTGTCAGTGTGACTATATGGTAATGCGTATTGCAAATTGTGTACCTAATATAAAATAAATCTAGAAAAAAAATTATTATACAACACACGTAAATTGTTTGAGATATTAGAATGTTGTCCCAAGCTAAAGTGCGTATCCATGGAATGCAAGATGATAACTGGATTATTAAGGACAAAATTAATCAGTATCGTGGTCTAATTAAATTATATGGTTGGTGCTTTTACTTTCTATCGCTCCAATAGTAATATAAATAAGATTTGTGCTATTGAAACATGTATTATTAATCGATAACCCTGTAAAGGTATGATGTAGTGTGTACAATCTAATAATATCGACAACGACCGAGACTTGAAGCCTCTTGACAGCCGTCCGTGTAATATAGACATAGATACACCACGGTAAAAGTCTCTTAATAATTGACCCCGAAATATAATGCTTCGAGAAATATCAATATCGTACGTTTATATATTGTGTAGAAAATAATTGATACTTTCAATCGGATAGGTACATAAGTGTTTTCATTTCAAGTGCAGCACTTCTTCGCAGGTTCCACTTGCACCATTTTTCCTAGCACTAAATTAAAAACTTGCAATAAAAAGTCGCGAGTGCGTTTGTATTTTTACCTAGTAAACTTTTACGACTACAAACCGCATATTCCTAAGTATTTTAGGGCACAGAACTATTTTCTTTGATTTGCTTAAACCATCACAATCTTATATGTAAGTATAAAGCAAAAAACGTGAATTAAAAGTTTCGTTATAGTATGATATATAAGTAAGGAATTAGATACTTTTATTCACTTCGACGAAGATCTTGGCCGTCTGGTATATTCATTCAAACGTAGGTATTTCATATCGAAAAAAATATTAATAGAAATTATCTTTCCTT
Source organism: Actias luna (assembly GCA_039707435.1). NCBI lineage: Eukaryota > Metazoa > Arthropoda > Insecta > Lepidoptera > Saturniidae > Actias > Actias luna. Next base: position 14,948,341 of record JAZHAC010000001.1, on the reverse strand, counting down.
TTGCAAATTATTTATGTTATAGGAAGCCACCGTTCCTTACAATCAGTCGTGTTGTATAACTCTATAACCATAACTAAAACTATTAAATAACTGAAATCCATTTAAATGTTTTGAATGATTTTAGATAGGGACAAAATCGATTAGGACGGTACAAAATAAATTTAATATTGTTCAGCTGCAAATGTTTACATAGTAAACGACTTCTTAATTATATTCTTTGAAAAAATTAACTTAATTTAAAAGATATCTGAAATATTTTATATCCATATCAATATCCGAAATATTTTTAGTTACCAATATTCAGATATGAAATCTTATATCCCTAAGTACAATTTTAAAACAAGCCCATTACGTTGTCATTTAATAGTAAAACAATATCGTTACAGTGATAATTCCAAAAACATATTTTCTGTTATAGTGAATACGCAAAATTATTGCAGTGTACTTTAAAATATTTAAATATAACTGTTTTAAAAAGGATTGGGTTATAGATGTATGACTTTGCAAATTTCCTATCCATTCGATTTAGAATTTAGAGCAAGCAGTACTCACTGCTTAGCATGCAATGTCAGGTATTTCGCAAAGCCGCATCAAATGCAAGAGAAATATAAATCTGAAAGAGAATATCCATCTGATTTTTTTATCACTAAGCATATACGCATAAAAAATTAATGGGGTTCAAAGGAAAAGTAATACATTAAATATTGAAGACAACAGTACTTTATTTAAAAGAAAAGATTGTGTTTAAAAAATAAAAATTGCTGTATTAATATATTTTTATACAAAGAGAGCAAGTAGTTCTGGAAATGACCCTGAAATAAAAATATATTTATTATGTTTTTGGATCAGTGGGTATATATTTGTTATTAGTAGAATTGAATAATTTATATTTAACATGACCTATAACGATTTCTTACGTTTACGCGAATATTATTCATTGAAATAAAACTAATTTAAACGGATTTTATCGCGGTTATTTATTAAATTTTGATCCCGACGTTTCGAAAGCTTTTCAGCCTTCGTGGTCACGGGGCGGACTGAGGTGTAGGTTGTCCAGAAAAGTTTATGTTACTGTGTCTACCTTCAATTTTGGTAGTGAGTGAGTGGTAGAAAATTGAAGGTAGACACAGTAACATAAACTTTTCTGGACAACCTACACCTCAGTCCGCCCCGTGACCACGAAGGCTGAAAAGCTTTTGAAACGTCGGGATCAAAATTTAATAAATAACCGCGATAAAATCCGTTTAAATTAGTTTTATTTCAATGACCTATAACGTTATGACATATAACATAATAATCAGTGAAATATCTACATTATTAAGTATTTATAAAGGTACTTATAATTACATTATAGATATACGTCTATAGATTACATTATACAGTTATTTATAGCAAATCACTAGGCCAATATATTATGGCGAATTCTTCATACATGTTGAAATTATTTGTTTATTTTTGCTATTTTTATAAAATAAAATAATGTTATATTTAAGTAAAATTTAGTATTTTTAAAATAAATATTTAGTGTTCTCCTCATCAATATGTGAAGCGAAGACAGCTTTGTTGGTAGTGTGCTCGGACACCGCGTCAATGGTCGTGAGTTTGAATAGGTGTGTTCTGGCAGTTGTGGCATTCCTTTGTACCGCGGGCCGGGGTGTGCGTGTACGTCAGAAAGGATATCTGCTCTCGTCGCCTCGGCACCCTTGAAGGACGGGGCTTGTTCATCCTCTGGCTACGTGTAGACTGCGACGACCATCCGCGAAGCTACGCGTGCCTATATAAGTCCCATAGTGGTAATGCCGAAACTGACCGACTCGTTGAACACATGCAAATTGCTACAGATTCCGTGTTGCAGCAGATTCCATCCGCAGAGATTGTGAATCTCGGCGACTTTAACGCCCACCACGCTGAATGGCTTAGATCGCGCACCACCGATCATGCGGGGAGATCTGTACACGATTTTGCCTTGGCTTATGATTTAACACAACTTGTCGCCTCGCCTACGCGAATCCCAGATGTGGAGTATCATATACCTTCCCTGTTGAACCTTCTGTTGACCTCTCATCCAGACGGCTACCTGGTTTCCGTCGACCCATCTCTTGGTTCGTCGGACCACTGTCTTATCCGGAGTACAGTGCTTGTTACGTGCTCAATACGGCCTCGCTTTGCGGGCCGCCGCCGCGTATGGCATTATAGGACAGCGGATTGCGAGGGGGTGCGATCATTCTTTGCGTCCTACCCATGGGGGCAGATTTTCTTCTCACCGGACGATCCAGATGTCGTTGCTGATTCTACCACCGATGTGGTGCTTCAGGGTATGGAGCTCTTTATTCCGTTCTCTGCAGTGCCAATGGGAGGCAAATCCCAGCCTTGGTTTGGTCGCTCCTGCAAGACGGTATTACGCCGAAAGCAGGAATGCTACCAGGCCTAGGCTGACGCTTCAGCGTCTAGTGATGTAAATACCAGTGCATTTAAAAAGGAGTATAACTTTGCCTATAGATCCTTCAAAAGTATTATTGCCAAGGCGAAGTTGGAGCACATCGGCAGAATTGGCGAGAGACTGGCGCGTCTTCCGTCGGGAACACGTGAGTTTTGGTCTCTCGTTAAGGCTAGCTAAGGGAATTTCTGTAAGCCTTCCTTTCCACCCATGCACACGGAGGATAACTCGGTGGGCTATACCGCGAAGGATAAAGCCGATCTTCTGGGCTCCCTCTTCGCGTCCAACTCGACTCTGGATGACCAAGGATATTCACCACCGATAATCCCGCGGTACGATACTAAGATGCCAGAGGTTAAGTTCCGGCAAAGTGCAGTTCGCAAAGCACTTCTTTCCTTGGATATTCATAAGTCGAGTGGGCCCGATGGCATCCCTCCGATCGTGTTGCAGACATATGCTCCGGAGTGGCACCAGTTTTAACGCGTCATTTACGGCACTCCTATGCATTAGGTGTAGTCCTGAAATCCTGGAAGGCTGCTTTAGTACACCCGATCCCTAAAAAAGGTAACCGCTCGGATCAGACCAACAACAGGCCTATAGCCATCACCTCCTTGTTCTCCAAGATAATGGAGTCCATCATCAACTCCCAGCTCCTACGGTACCTAGAGGACCACCGGTTAATTAGCGACCGCCAGTACGGCTTTCGTCGGGGTAGCTCAGCCGGTGACCTTCTAGTTTACCTGACTCATAGATGGGCAGAAGCAATTGAGACCAAGGGGGAGGCGCTTGCAGCCAGTCTGGACGTAGCGAAGGCCTTTGATCGGGTGTGGCACAAAGGGCTTCTTTCGAAGCTACCTTTCTACGGGCTTCCCGAGAAGTTATGCAACTGAATCACCAGTTTTTTGGCAGATCGGAGCATCAAGGTCGTCGTCGACGGTGCATGCTCTAATTCTAAATTTGTCAATGCTGGTGTTCCACAAGGCTGCGTACTGTCTCCAACTCTGTTCCTTCTGCATATCAATTACATGCTGCCAATCAGCAACATTCATTGCTATGCGGACGATAGCACTGTAGATGTACTGTACACTGGCCGTACTAATATTTCTCGGGAATACGTTGACGAGAGCCGGAACAAACTTGTGTCGGAAGTCGAGTCTTTGTTAACCAAAGTCTCCGACTGGGGTCGACTAAATTTAGTCTAATTCAATCTCAAAAAGACACAAGTTTGCGCGTTAACCGCAAAAAAGTCACCACTTGTCGTAACTGCTCATTTTGAGAATACTCCCCTTTCTGCCAAAACCAGTATCGGAATACTTGGCGTCGATGTTTCGAGCAACGTCCAGGTTCACGGTCAATTGGAAGGTAAGGCCAAATTGGCCTCAAAGAAGCTTGGTGTGCTCAGCAAGACGAGACGGTACTTCACGTCGGCTCAATGCCTGAACTTGTATAAGGCGCTAATTCGACCCCACATGGAGTACTGTTCTCATCTCTGGGCGGGAGCCCCCCAGTACCAGCTACTTCCATTTGACCGCATTCAACGCTCAAGCTCTTTCCGATCGGCTTGATCCTTTAGCTCTGCGTAGAGATATTGAGTCACTTTGCATCTTCTACTGCATTTACCATGGGGAGTGTTCCGAGGAGTTGTTTGGATTGATCCCGGCCGCTGAATTTCACCATCGGACATCGCGGTAAAATATAAAATTTCACCCACACCATCTCGATGGCCAGCGTTCCACAACCGCGCAATTTTTAAGGCATTTCCTACCTCGCACCACCACTCTGTGGAACCAGCTATCGCCGGCGGTCTTTCCGAACCGTTACGACTTAGGTACATTCAAGAAGAGAGCATACTCCTTCCTTAAAAGCCGGCAAATGCAAGCCCTCCGGTGTTGCAGATGTTCATAGGCGGCGGTGATCACTTTACATCAGGTGAGCCTCCAGCCCGTTTGCCCCCTTATTTAATTAAAAAAGAAAGTTGTGCTTGAGAACCAGTCCCTCCACTAGGCTTAGCGTGTCTACCATTGGCCATTGTAGGCCACATGGTCACTTAATATCATGTGAGATTGTGGCCATAACGCTAAACGTAGAAACTAAAAATAAAAAAAATCTTCTAAAATCAGAAATTCTTTTTGTCTATAGAACGTGACCGCAAGATCCATGAAGGTGATTTGCTCAAGCAAAAAAAGAGATATTCGCGTGATATCCGTACGCTACGTAAAGATATTTCGAAGAAAAGAGAACAGCTTGGTGTCGCTGTATATGGCGATAAGCAGTTCTTAAGAAATGCCTTCCAGGAGCATAAACGGTTGCAGTTGACATATATGAACAGCCAGGGTGATGTAAGTTCTGTTGTTGTAGTATATAGTAAGGTAATTTATAACCTACTAATTTCCGATATGCCGAATTATCAGGATGCAAAATAACGCGATGGTAATGTGAAGCCACTGTGTCATCATTTAGGTACAATTTTCAGTTCTTACTTCTATGTTTACCGCATTACTTTTTTTGTTCTGATATGTCACTTAATATTAATGATGCCTATGTTAAAATAACAAATTATATTAACATGAGTGAATAGACTTGATAGAACAATAGTTGACGTGGAAGGTAAATTACGTTGTAATTCATGTTTTCAATGTATCATTGAAACGATTTTTCCATCTATATTATCATAATATTATAAAGTGGAAAAGTTTGTTCGTTTGAAAGTGCTAATCTTTGAAAATATTAGTTGGAATTCAATTTGTTTTTTGTATTTCATGGAGCTATAATTGAGGAAGGATTTATGCTATTTAACATCACCACACTACTACTATCAATATGAGAAAAGTTGTATTGATAATAGTTACAAAAGTGGGAAAGAGTTATAAGATAATTTTAATCGCACTTGAACAAAGTCACGGGCACAGCTAGTTTTTGTATATACTTTCACGCTAATCTCGAAAACCGTTCAATCGATTTAGATGAAATTGTCTAAATGTTTATTCGTTGGTCCAACTTGAGAGACAATATAATGTATATCCTATTTTTTTTTTTAAACGCGAGTGTACTTTATTTGCCGATTTTTTTACAATCTTTATAGTATAACAATTGAGGTACGTATGTAATATTGATGTTCAATGCCTTTTATGGGCCGATATATTAAAACATGCTAAATGCAGAAGAACTAAATATTTATTAATATAATTTGTAGGTCCGATGACATTTCCTAACGGTTTTATTTGACAAATCGCCTTATATTTAATCCTCTTACCGGATATATTTTCAAAAATATATTCGTAGGGTTAAGTTATGTTTACTCTTGCACTAAATTCGATGTTTCTCCATCGACTCAACGATTTATATCTACTTTCCGATGTTGTTATTACTATTAGGAATGTAATTAATTTAAAAAAGACATTTAAGGGTAGAACAGTCTTTAAACAATATTATTTCAAATGTATTCGCATTCAGTATATAATATACATTGAAGTTCCAGGTTTTTTTTTTTTTCGACCTGACATATGTTGTTAGCCGTAAGGGATTTGACAGCTTCACCGAACTTTTTGGGGCGAATGCTAAGGGCACTCAGCCCCATGGCAGAGGGCGCAAGGGTGCCAGAATGGCCGAACCTCGGCTTGGACTACTGCTGGAACACGAACAAAGATTCGCGATCCTAACTAATCAACAGGTCCTAGCAATAACATAGGGCAAGCCACGCGAGGGCCGCAGGGGTAGTCCCTTACAGAACCGTGTACATAATGTGTGGGTCTGCATGGATGGTATGCAGTGTGATGAAGTTCCAGGTTCTAGAGTTCAAGCTTGGGCTATAATTACAAACTTTTGGACAGATAACCTTTTGTTTTCGAATCTGAATGTTCCTGTGTTCATAACATAACGTATCCTCTGTTTTAAATTAGAACGTGTTTGAACCTAGTTATTTATTTAGAATTAGTTTATTCTTATTAGTTTTAATGTATATTTTTTGCAAAGATAATGAAGATACTAATTTAATTCACATAACAAGGACAAATTAGCTTAAACAACAATTAATATTACTCCTTTAAATTTTAAATAAATAATACTTATAATTTTTTCAGAACGTGTTGGAGAGTATTCATCAAGAAAATTTTAACAAGAGGAAACAGCTTGACAGAATTAGATATACAAAGAAGAAAAAAATGGAAAAATTTCGTTTGACACAGGTATTTGTACTAAAACCCATGACGTAGTTTCATATAGGCAGTAGGTATATGCTCCAAATATGTATCATTTAATTCAAACATCGTATTTTACAAATATTACGATTTATAGAATTTAGGCTTAGCGTGTCCACATCCTCACTTAACATCAGGTGAGATTGTGACTTTAAACCTATAAACGATAAAAATAGACAACGCCTGTTAAGTCAGAAACCAGTTTATAAACAAATATAAAGTGAACTGCTAGCCGATCAGAATTCAATTTAAGTTAGATTAACGCACTGTGCATACTATACTCTGAGTTCTCTCGAATTACCTGTATTATTATTAGTAAATTTCCAAAATGCCATATCTAATTCATTAATGCTACAAAAAACGTAACTATTACATAGATTGACAGTTGATCATGTACTAAAAACCAATACGTGGTAAGATTCTAACACAATGCTTTAAAGTTATTTTGAGATCGAAGCGTTGAAAAAAGTTATTTAAGGTCTGTAGATAAAGGCCATTATTACAATATTGGGAGATCTGAAACAGATTATACGTAATTTTAATAGAAACGTTTTCGATTTTGACATTGGCATATGAATAAGTTAGTACTACAGACGCTACCGAACCAACGAGTATTAATTTTGGAAACCCACTTAGAATAATATATGCCTACTTTTTTGCATACAAAATTGTTGCCTTCAAAACTGTAGATACAATGTAAAATTTAAAATTTAAAACATAGATATATATTTTTAATTTTAAAGTCTAGATACGTTATTTAGGTACGAGTTTAAAGCAGTTTTCGTTAAAAAGGTGCATCGGTAACCATTTCGCACTTTAGACATACGGGTTTTGAATACTTCGTTTATCTATATAAAAGTTTGAGAGATTTGTTTTTTTTTTACATATAGAATACAATTTTATGTTTGTTTATAAAACAATTTCCTCACTGACTAGATCAATATATCTAAATAAGTAAGTATATAATCAACATAACAATGATTATAATATAGTAGCGTGCCACCTAAGTATTGATTAAGGAAATCTTATGCACTTTGTCAAAACTGTTTAATGATAACCACAGACGGTAATAATTGATATGTCTACACGGTCTATATATATATATATATATATATATATATTATCTCATAAACCATTTCTGCTAAATTAGAAAATAAACATCAATTGTCTTTTCTCGTATTCACAGAGCAACGCATGTAAGTTTATTTTCAAGAAAATGTATACATATCTCATGTATATATATAAAACATATATAAATTTTTTATTCTTTATTTTATTCGTTCTGAAATTGCCTTTGATTGTCATTATATATTTCTTTTCAATGGGCAGTTAAGTCGCGCAATGCGACCTAATATCAATTAAAGAAATATATTTTCTTTACATATATTAAAAAAATAGAATTACCCATTTAATTTCATCAATAACGAATTTATATATATACTATTAGCTGACCCGGTGAACTTTGTATCACCTACAACGTTTTTGAGTTTTAGTGAAACGAACGAACGGTGATTAATTTTGTTATATGTAGATATCTCAGTCTTCTGTCACATTTACTCACCCACTTTACATATTATACGATAAAAATAAAACGTTTTTTTTTTCTTTTAAACACGAACCTTGTCCTGACAAGAAAGAAGACAATAAGAAAAGTATTATCCAATTTGGTACAATCGTTCGGAAGTTATGCGCGTAAAACATTTCGGCGATTCCTTTTTATATATATATAGATTTTAGTTATCTGCTTTATTAAACTTACAAATTTTCATATTAGAATGTTTTTATCGTTACCACTCTGCGGATTGCGTTACTTGAAGATACATACTGTGCTTTTAATACCTTCAATCGAGTTATAGTTGTATAGTTCAGTCTTGTCCGCATTTGTACATCATTAAAATGAAATGAAAATACTGACAAAGCGCGTTCTTATGAGAATACCCGTGAAAGGCATCGTAATAAAAATTGTAGTCTCATTTAAAACAAAGTGATGCGTAATACGATTCAAGCTATTAAGAAAGGTTGCTCAAAAATAAGTAAGACTTTTCCTAATGTAATACATAGCACGTCTTATAATAAGAATGTGTTTTTGTTTATTGTTTACCGTCTGCAAAGTTTTTTAAAAATCAAACACTATTTTTGCCGCGACTTCGTTCGCGTAGAACTAAAAAATATTTAACAGTTATTGTCCGTTTTTGTAACTTATTTCAATACAGCTTTGTTCTTATTGATGGCAGTGTGATGTTAAATAGTCTAAAGCTTTCTTTCATTATCTATACATATATATATAAAAAAGAATCGCCAAAATGTATGTACGCGCTTATGCGCGTTATAGTGTAGTTTAGTTATCTTTTGAACGGCTGTACCAAATTGATTTTTTTTTTTATTGTGTTCGTTATTGCTAGGACAAGGTGTGTATAAAAAAAACTGACAGATGTTATTATAATTATATAATAAAAAACGGATTAAATAAATAAATAAAAGACATTTCATTTATTGGAGTTATAAAAAAGTTTCATTCGATAACCAAAATAAATTAAAAACGGAAACGATATTAGGTATAGCCAGTTCTGTTGATCTTAACGAATTGAAGTTGGAAGGTTAATTAGGATTTATAATAGCTAATCAAATTGTATAAAAAATATAAATAGCTCAAACCATTTTTGAGTTTTAGCGAGAATGAAGAACATCGATTTTAGGTGGTACAAAGTTCACCGGGTCAGCTAGTATGATATAAATCGCAAAAAGAATTTTTGAAATCGCACTGGTAATTCCTAAGAATAGGACATACAATCAAACAAACTTTTTCGCTTTCTAATATTAGTATAGACTATTAAAACAATGTTTACTTTAACTCCCAGATATGGTATTATATATTAAGTGTCATCATAAAAGCGTATGAATACGATTATATTTCATTAATAGATACATAATTTGAACATCTATGTAATGTATAGGGTTTTTAATGTTGTGTATTGTATATGCCTTCTTTATATTTATATCTGTTACCATTGTGGTCAACCATATTTTGTACATTTCGTAAGCATAATACTTTCTATTCTCAGAAGGTTGCCGAATTGTGTGACGGTTATTTTACTGCCTCTCCTCCCCCCCCCCCCCCCTAGTCGTGGCATGAAGATATGTAGTCTTAGAACCTTCTTCGATAAACGTACTGTCTGAAGTAAAAAAATATTCAAACACTGATATTTGAATCTACTGTGGTAGTTTCTAAGGCCAACGCGTTCACAGACAATCTCCTACTTTATAACGTCATTAGCTGGGACCTTCGACTTCATTCCCACTTTTTTTTCTCCATGCACTAGGCGTGATCGTAATATCCGTTTTTAGTGGGTCTCTTCATTTTCAGAGGAATATGCTTCAAATGGACTTTCAATAGATTAGATAGATTTAGATATTTCACAATAAGTGGTAGTGGTAAATCTCTTTTATAACTATTAAGATTATAACTATTAAGTAACGGTGTAAAATTTGCATTTCAGAAACTCGAATAACTAGAATAGAATAGATAAGTAATATTTTAAATGTCTGACTGGTTTCAGGAATTAGTATAAGTTTTTAAAATCGATCAAGTATTGTGTCTTCCTTAATATAACAATTATCAGTTTCGGTGACGCGACTTTATTTATGGCTTCTGTTTACCAAAGCAATTTTGGCTATGTCAAGTCGAAATGTAATCATTGCACCTAGCTCTTAGAAAGTGGCGGCTTTCTTGTTATAACTATCTTCATAATATAGGACCAATTTTATAAATACAATACATGACAGATTAAAATCCTGTGAAAAACTGTTTGTAAAATCAAAGTTGAGAAGAAATTAAACGAAACATGATCGCTTTTGAAAGCTATTAAAACTCATTATATAGCCTTTGATTTGTTATGGATCTAAGAATCTTCTGTACTTAGCAAACCATCATTGATTACATTTTGTAGTAAAGAGTTGTTCTGTTAAAAAAAGGTGAATTTTAAAGATTTTTTAAGTATGACATATCAAAATAAGTAACATAAAAACTAGATCAATAACCTTGTATTACAAATTGTAAATAGTTATACATCGAACAAACAAGCAGTGAAGTAACAATATTACACTGTAAGGTGCCTAGGCTTTTTGTTTAGAATATGTTTTCCGCGGCTGTGACGCTGGCAACAAAGAAAATATGCCTAAATATTTTACATCTTTTAATTTGATAGCTGGAATCGGCTGAACTAAGAGATCGCCTACTATTTGAAGTAGGCGGTAAACTACCCGCTGAAAAGAAGGAACAAGCCGTAGCTAATTATGTGCAAAAAGCGAATATTAAGAAAAACGCCGCACTCGCAATAAAAGTAATGTATAAGAAGATTTTGGACATACTTAAAAAGGTAAGCTGAGAAATAGTTACATTATAGAAAATATTAGAATTGGATTGTGAGCTGAGCTTTTTATAGTTTAGTGTATGACAAAAATCTCACCTAATATCATGTTTCACCGAAAGCTCAAGCTTACTGCAGAGATTTCAAATTACGTCTATTGACGCGGCATCCGTACACACTATCAACTGAACTATAATCGCTCAGTACTATAACGAATTATTAGCATATAAACTTATGCTACCACTAGAGCTCAGATGAAACTTGTAGGTTTTCAAATAAAAGTAAAAAAAAGAGTTTAATAACATCATATTTTCTTAGAAAATCAAAACATCGTGTTCTTTGACGTATACAAGCTGCAATTTAAAAGGAACAGCAACTTATTTTAGTTCTTTGTAACGGTACAGGTACATCTAAGCCTAAGTAGATTATACGAGACTACCTCTTTTATTAAAAAGACTGTCTCGGAGATAGCTTATCTAAAGATTCATATAATAACGGTCACTTATAGCTTTTTTACAGCTGCAGTTAAATGAATTCTGATAACTAAGATAGGTCTTTATTATATCCTGCAATATAATATAAGTCTTAAAATATTACAGTGGCAAACAAACGGGTGGGACATTTCTGGTAATTAATTCTGGTAACCAAGTTTACTGTAAGTACCAAATGGTGCCCTGAACTTTGTACACGTTTTTCCCATCAACTACGCGTGATTGTAAAATCCGAACTCAGTACGTGTCTACGTTGTGAAAGGAATATACATGGACAAACTTTTAGTCAGACTATGTAGTTTGTAAAAAGTATTTAACATAATACCTAGTTTCTATAAAATATATATGATTTATATTGCTCATTAGTTGTTAATTGCGACTTCGTCCGCGTTGACATTACAATTAGGTCTAAATAAAGAACCAACATTATTTTTAGAATAAAATATATCGTTATATAGTTTGTTAAATATTAACTCTCGGTTGCCAATTTCGTACGTATCAACTACAGATAGTTACACTTTTTGTTAATTTTGTTGATTTATTTGGAAGTAAAAAAAATCTTGCCTCGGGTAAAAGTTAGTACTTAATAAATAAGCATTTTTGAATCCGAATACGCATTCGGTATTTTTACACAACTAAATTTGTTACTTACAATTATCGAATTGTTGAAATTCATGACATGTATATATATAACACTGTCGTACCATCAGAATTATCTATCAATGAAAGGTACCTAATGTAATTTGATTTTAATTCTTCCTATCGATAAAAAGGAAACGCTGCTAAAATTTTAATTTGTTATGAAAACATTTGGACAGGTACTTTTGCAACTTATGCTAAAAAATGTTCTAACAGAGTATAGAACAAGCCTGTTGAAACGACGGCTATTTTTAAAGTGAAGTCTTTGTTCTTTTTCGACGCTCTTCAGAAGCGCCAGTACAAATTTGGTTTCAATAACCTTTTTTTTCTTAAAAATGATGGAACATTTTTAAATGTGAAAACTTAGTAAAAAGATAGGTTTAAACGTGGTATAAATTTCATACATTTTATCGTGATTTTTTGTGTTATTACGAAAATAAATTTATTTAAGAAATAAGAAAGGGCTTGAAAATTTACTCTTTCTATAGGACTCATCATACTTCACTGTAGTTTTGGAAGCTCTTAAGCTGGACTGTCGTTCTCAAGGAAAATGCCTGATGGGAGCCACAGAGATGGGTCAACTCGCCATGGAATATTTAGATGACAGAAAGTTTGAGTTCAGCAAACTAGAAAAAGAAATAAAAAGTAACATGAAGGAAAGAGAAAGGACACTCAAGTTAGCACGACGTGAAGTCGCTTACTTGACCGATTCGTTCCCAGAGCTTATACGCAAAGAGGTACGATAATTAAATCGAATTGAAATCTATCTATCAATATACTTACAGTTTCCTAGAACTGTGTGTTGTAAAATTTTTAACTTTTTTATATATTACCCTATCTTTTGTATATTATCCTATTTTTTTATATTATAGGAAGCAACAAATCTTGATGATTTGTATGAAGACGAGGATGCTTGTAGTAAGCATTCTGTACATTGGGAGCTTGAGGAAGTAATGGGAATATGTAAGAGATTACAAAAAGCCACTCTGGTATCATCTTTTGATCAAATTCTTATGAGGTAAGACCACAGATTTATATCAAAAGTACAGAACAAGATATTGTTGTTATAATCATAGTTATAATTGTGCTCCTTTAATAAAGGTAAGCTTAATGTAGGTAGGCTTTGAAGGTAGATATTTACCAATCTTTCCGTTTCAACTTTTAAGAGTTTCTGAATTATCTTTCACACAAAAAATAACGGATATGAAATAGTAAAACCATATTCATGAAGTATAGTTTTACCCTTTACGTGCCGGAATATGACTATGTTAAGCTGTAGAGTACTTTAATATATTATAACACGTACGCAATGTATTACTTATCTCAATGTTTATATTAGTTAATAAAACTTTATGGGTAATAGTTATTAAAACATAATATAGAAATTGAACTTTTTAAGCAACATTGATAATCTATAATTATTTTTCTAGTGAGTACTTAGTTATGTTATTATATCAAGTTATATTTAAAATAAGAAATTTATGTAGGTATGATCGTGACTTTGATTGCTTTTTCTGTTAAAATTCTTCTGATAACTGAGCTTATCTTTCAATAGCGTTACCATTTTAGACAATTGCGCCACTAGCTAAAAAAAGGCATTACAGACAAACCTGATAGGAATAATGCCTATAGCACTAAAAAGTTTATTTAAAATTTTAGAGGCTTTAGCGTTATGGCCATAATCTCACCGGATGTGAAGTGACGATGAGGCTTCAGATGGTGGACATGCTAGACCTAGTGAAAGAACTGCCGCTCAAGGGCAAATTCCAAAATACACCTATTGGTATTTGGTTGCAGATTTTCATCTTGAGAGCGTTAATTAGCCAGGCAGCCATTAGAAAAAACCCAACCATCATGCTATGGTTCCATCACAACGTTTACCTTCACAAAAAGCTCAAGCTCACTGTAGGGATTCGAAGTCACATACATTGAAGCGGCGTTGCTAGATGCTACCAATGATTCTATACTTCACCACACGGTATTTGAAAGAATATTAGTATATGGAGTTATAATTTATCATAGAAATAATTATCTAATTATCTAATAGATTAAAAGAACAGAGATACCAGACCGAACGTTTGCTGATGCAATTGAATCAGAATAGTACGAAACGTGATGCTCTTATTGAAGACCGAAAACATGCAAACATGATGTTCGACTCCCTTAAAAATGTCGGGCAAGAAAGCACAGCACAGTGAGTTTTCATAGACACGTTTATTATCTTATACTACAGTTTTACACATGGAAAAATTAAGCTGGCGATATCTTTACGGTTCGTTAAACGCTTAAAAGAAATAATAAAAATTAAAAGAAATAGAAATAAGTCTAAATGGACTCTTGATACCATAGGTATCCGCTGTTTATGCCCCAGAACCTTGTTGGGTTATTGCAATGCCTTGGTACAGACTTTAATTATGTGCATCCCTGTTCTATACGTATGAATTACAGAATTATTTTTTTATTAACACATTAATCCACTTTCACTTTTTATTTTATAACTAGTGTTTTAATTTAAAGAGTAATCTTCAATTCAATTCAATTGATAAAGTACATCGTTGCTGAAAATTTTCGAACGTACATCTGTTAGTACTTTAACACTTATATCTCTTCTCTTGTCAAGAAATGAAAAGGTCTCGGAATGCTGACATAGTATTTTTTTATAGTTAACGTTTTAGCGTTATAGCCATAATCTCACTTGACCTTAGGTGATGATACGGCAGAAGTTAGTAGACACGCTAAACCTGTGAAGGAACTGGCTCTCAAGTGCAATTGCCGGAACACACCTATTGGTATTTGGTGGCAGATTTTCAACTTGGAGTAGTAGCTAGTTAGGCGGGCATTAGAAAAAACCCTACCACCATGCTATAGTTTCCTCACGATGTATTCCTTCACTGCAAGCTCAAGCTCATTGTAAGTGGATTCGAACTCACGTCTCTTGACTCGGAGTCCGTACACACTACCATGGATCCATCATCGCTTCTTCGGTCTCAGAATGCTGACGAAGTGTGTTTAACTGTCATAAAAATTAAAAGAATCGCATATATGTTTTGGTTTTTATAACCCGCATATAGTTTTTTAATACTTTGTGTATTCAAGATTTAACTTTATTAAGAATACTAATGTTAATATATTTAACATGATAAAAATTCTAAATTCTTTGAGGCCGATTTGATTTTAACACGCTTTAATTTATCCTTTTTTATTACGGCCTATTAATTCAATGGAGAAAAATTTCTTTCGATATTTTAACTGTAACACTGTTCTTTGAATATATGTACATGTTTTAGTTTTTGAACGTAGTTTTTGGTACTATATTCCTAAAGCAGTAATTCTGTCTGTACATAGAAGTTTCCTCAATTTTGTGTTCGGTAGTAATTGTATAGTTCACTGGCAATGATTTTTATTGTCTGTCAATTGCCTTTTAAATTTAGTTGAAACGGCTATACTGAATTTAATTTCGAATATAAAAATTATACGTCATTCCAAAATTATCCGTTATACTTTAAATATCATAATATATGGGAAAACGATATTTGCGAAACGTAAGGCGTTACCGTGAGATAGACGAACGAGGAGCTGCAGTTGTAATTAATGATAAGTAACAAACAGTCTGTCTAGAAGGGTAAGCTTATAACGTCTACGTATTTGGATGGCGTGTGTAAGTTGTTTAAAGTTATATCGTTGCCTGTGACGGAAATATATGTACCTATATTGTCTACGATTCCGTACCAATAAATATTTAATTATATCTGCAAATATATTTTGTTCTACCACGTTTTGCGTTATGTCTTTTTGTAGAGCCCACTGTTGACAAATGTAACATTTAAAACTGCACGTGAAATTTTTTTCTTAGTCGATATGTATTTTTAGGTTCTATCACAAATGAATTTACCGATATTAATGAAATTATATATGTAGAAAGACTAATAATGTAGAGTCACTGGTAGCCTGTACGGACTTCGCTTTCATCGACACGAGTTCAAATCCTTGCAATGATGAGCTTGAGCTTTCGGTGAAGGGATATGTCGCAATGAAATTATATTAGAACTGTAGAGTATTTTCTAACGCTCTTCTGGCGAGTCACGGCCCTCAACTTGACAGTTTACCGTCTGACATCTATTAGTGTGCACACTCGACAAGGGTCATCGATTTCCCTATTAATTTTAGTGTATTACAATCATGCGCTACATCGTCTTATATTAAACGTAAAAAGGAGTCATCTATCAATTTATAGACTGATCAATTATATCAAGGATTCAATTAATTTTAGTAATAAATGTCAGCAAATTTAGTTCTCTATTTCACTGTAATATAAAACATAATTATGTTGCTTTTAATCTAGGTATATCGTAAAATAATCAACTAGATTAGAGTTATACAGAACTTTTGTACACTCAACAACAAATGGGAATATGGGAATTGGAAAAATGGACCTATGTTTAGCTATTTACAATATTTGAAGAAAAGAATATAATTCAAAAACACTCTTTATTAATAAAAAAAAAACAATTTAGTGTGTACTAAAGTACAGGCATCACCCGCATAATATATGCCATTTCATTTATGTAAACATACACAGATAAGCTGTATTTAATAAAGACAAATGTTGCGTAATACACTTAGTTAAGAGAATACTCAGTATTTTTTATGGTATAGGGGGCAATCGAGCAAGCGTGTCACCTGATGGTAAGTGATCACCGCCGCCCATAGACACCCACAACTCCAGGGGAATCGTAGGTGGGTTGCCGGTCTTTATTGGAGCACCTGGCTTTCAAGTGCAACTGCCGGAACATACCTATTGGTATTTCGCGGCAGATTTTCAACTTGAGGGTGGTAGGCGGGCATTAGATAAAGCCGTACCACCATGCTATGGTTTCCGTCCTCGTGATGTTTTGCTTCACCGAAAACTCAAAATCATTGTAGGTGGTTGGATTCGAACTCACGTCCCATGACGCGGCGTTCCTACTCACTACCACTGAGCTATCATCGCTTAAAGTAATGAAAAAAGCTCGTCGAAGTCTCTAAACGGCAAAACAAGTTGAAGTAAAAGGCAGTTTTGCCAGATGACTGCCCTATTTCTGTACATTCTAACCATATTTAAAACGTTATATATTTATGCAGAACTACCTTTATATGCGGGAACATTTTTACTGCTATCTTAATGACTTATAATTATGAACCCTTACTAATATTATAAAAGTGAAAGAAAGTTTGGTTGTATGTTACGCTTTCACACCTAAACTGCTGAATCGATTATGATGAATTTCGGTATAGAGATAGATGGAACCTTGGAGACTTTGATAGGCTACTTTTTCTCGCGAGAAACTTATTGGAAGTGACGTAAAGAGAGGAATAAACTTTGTATGAGACTCTTTATTGCGTTGTCCGATTTGTGTGAAAAAATCAATATTGATGTTGCGAACGACGTTGCGGCCACATCTAGTTGAGATATAAATATGAGAGTCGTATTCAGATGACCTTTTTAATCAACCAACGTATTTATATATATATAATTCAATTTATAAATATTTTTTTTATTTATATATTTTTTCTTAATGCGTTTCGAAAGCATTCATCTGACTACTATGCAAGTTTGAGAGAGTTTTCTGCACATGCCTGCGAACTTTACCAGACTAAAAAATAAATACTTATTCTATCAATATCATCGCAACCAATATAGAGTACAGCTGCTGGTTTACTAATAAAATATACGAACAATAGATCAAAAGTCAAAATTCGACCGGCTTCATGCTTAAAATTTGATCTTCATTGAAGTTTTTTGCCAAAGACTATAATATGTATATTTGTTGTATCTCGCCACAACTTATCTACCTCATTAAAAACTATTTCGTTATGTTTACAATATCTATATATATATATATATACTAGACGACCTGGCAGACCTTGTTCTGACTTTTCGAGTAGTCAATCACATCGACAACAGCTATATATCGCGTTATGATCACTTATCGAGATAAAAATTATTCTATCTGGATCAAACTGCAGACAGTGTGCAAAATTTGTTTAAAATCGGTTCGGTAGCTTAGCAGTTCCCCACAGACAAACGACGTGAACAATTCTGTATATATACAGACAAACTGACTTCATAAATGTCTAAGATTCAATGTCAATTACATTAAATAGGAAACTCTTGAAAGTATTACATTTCTAATATAAATAAATTTCCGAATCGGTTTATAAATGACGAAATTCTGAGGTAACAAACATTGGTCCTCCTCCTTTTAAAATCGGTTAAAAAGAAAATGAAAGGTTTTCCGGTAATTATTTCATAAAAGTTTCCGATAGCGTACTATCTATCTCCGAATAGCATATTTATTTTGAGCCGGTTTTCTGCTGTGTTATGCGCAAATGAAATTACGAACAACACGAGAGTTAGGTTTATTCTATTAACAACGTTTCGATACAGTTTCATACAGTTGATGCAAACATTAATTGCCACTTTAACTTTCTAACTACAACTGCATGGATCTCCCTTTCAATTATAAAGTTATGTAACATTAAATTTTAAGCAAACTCTATTGTTTCTATTTCTAAATAACTAGATAATGTAATGTACGAAGCGATGATAGCTCAATGGTAGCGTGTACGGACGTCGCGTCAAAGGACGTGAATTCGAACTCCTGCAATGAGCTTGAGCTAACGGTGAACGAAAACATCGTGATCAAAAACCATAGCATGGTGGAAGGGCTTTTGTAATACCCGCCTGCCTAGCTACCACCCTCAAGTTAAAATTTATTGCCAAATACCCATAGCTGTGTTCCGGTAGTTGCACTTAAGAGCCAGTCCCACCACAGGTTTAGCGTGTTCACCAGCTTGAGCCACATCGTCACTTAACATCAGGTGAGATTGTAGCCATAACGTTAAACCTATATAAGCGATAAAAATACATTACGCATCGCCGAATCCTGAGAGTAATGTAAATAATACTAAACAAGATTATGAAATTCATTTTTAACATTGAAGGTCTTCCACACGATTATAATTGTGGTAATAATATTATTAACAATTAATATTCATAATATCGTATTTCTCAAATTAGAAACATAAACCTGGTTGAGTCTTTTATCCTATTGTTTCTGCATGATATTACAATCTTGTAATTTCTTTAAGAATAAATTAATATAATCCATTGTAATTGTAAGGTGTATGTGTAAACAAAACATTTATTTGATGTTTATAATCAATATTACTTTGTTCTATTTACTTCTTATTCAACAGGTTTTTTGTTATTGGTACAAACTATAACGTAAGAAATGTATATTTTTAAATAATGTAACAATCTATTCAATTAATAATTCAATTCTTGGTAAATAGAGTTGCCGTCGTTCTATTTTAAAGAGTGTAAATTTATTTACTGTTGCCTAGTGACGCTGAACAGTGTTTCTTACCTCGAATGAAAATACATCTAGATTTCAACATAATATGTTCTATTACTTTTCACTTCATGTTTTTTATTTCATTTCCTACTTACCATTGTATTAATAATTCAGTTTACTTTTAACGATAAGCGGCTCAACACCACAGAATGCTATTAACCATTAGTGGCTAATTATTATAACTATTTTTATGTATAAAATACCTTATTGAAATAATCACCAAAACAGTCTCTCTTGCTTTCCGATACAACGTTTCTAAGTATAATTTTAAATAAGCAATAAATCATGATAGCAAATGTTAATTATACATTTTTATTATACGTATAAAAAAAGACGGTGATTATACTACAACGGTTTATATAACGATAATATAGATAAAAAAATAGTTTTGGAATTTTTCAATATTCTCAACTGATATGAAACATGCTAAAGCTGGTTGGAAAACTACCAATTAAGTGTAGGTGCCACACATGGTTGTAGGGTATTAGGGCCCAATTTTTATCCCGTGGACGGCAACATTCGAAAATGTTTTACTATCATGCAATAGTTTTATCAATACGCTTTCGTCTCCAAAAATGGCAACCTCATCTCGTTCTCCTATTTTAGGTCACAAAACATCATATGAGATTGTGTTCAATCACTAAACATTTATTTAAAAATATACGTTGCAAAATTATCTATTATACTAGCATTTAATCAAATTACTCAGTTCCAAGGTAGCGGAAGATGCTATTATTTTAACCGAAGAGGGATGCACGTCGATATTATTTTGTACATTGGAAGCATAATGCAGTTAGTAATAGTTTTCTTAAATAATATGGGAGCGGTGCCCAGAAGCAAGGTATACAAAGTGGATAATGAAGTTTCCTAGTGACGGTCTCGAGTGAGTGTACTAGGAAGTACTAATTGTATGTTCTTTAATACAACGTATATTGTTAATAATTTTTATCTCGTAGTGTTTTAATCAAAAGCTCGGCTAACTTGACAAATAAAAATTTGCGTGATAAAAATCACCATAGATTAACTTTAGCGAATACAAGAATTATTTGTATAAATGTAATGTATATATTTTTAACTATCTACATGTAATTTTTATTTTTTTATCTTTACTTTTTTTTGAAAAATTTTTATTGACGTACGATATGTTTATGCTATATTATACTTCTTTATTGGTTTGACTTACATTTGACTCACAACACAAAGCGATTGCATTTTTCATCGACGTATAGCTTCAGGGATCTAACGTCTACGTTCTATTAATTGCATTTCTGTTTAAAATTTTATAACTCCTTATATGTCCCTTAATAGTTGGTGTATTCGAGTATTACATTTTAAACAATTATTTATACGAAAACAATTAATTTGATGTATATACATGTATTTATCCTAATTTTTTGGCTTTTATTATCATTATCATGATTTTTTTAGTGCTGTTATGACAACTGATACAGCAGTCTGGAAGAAAAAACCGTGCCGATTATAATTAAGTGGTAAGAAAATTAAATTTGGAGTAACGTTTACGTGTTGTATACTTCATTTTGGTTAATAAATTTTATCGCTAGATATTTTGGCCTTTAACACTTAAAGTTCCTTCAGTCTAGTAGTTTTTATTAATTATACCTAAGCTAACAATTAACTCGTACATCGTAAAACCGGTAAGACTTTCAGGTTTTCACGATATTGTACTTAAAACATCCAGATTCCACATACGAACCCCCACAAGAGTTTCTTTTTGTTTTGTTCCGGGCACATTCCATTAATGTAATGTAGGTACTCAACAATGAATATGCCAATACTCCATTACTGAAATTTTGCTATAAAACCATTAATTTTACTATAAAATTTTTATTATAAAATTGAACAGATATAGAACGTTTGTTGTATCCATTTATTTCAATGGGTTCTTTGTATAACTTATCGTTTATACTTAATGTGATAATAATTAATTACTTATTTTCTATTTTCTCTGAGAAGTTATTGATAATAATATGGAAAGATTTTAATTATAGTTAGTGATAAAAATGTATTATAGGTCCGCGATTTAATAATTTTTCAACATTACAGGTTGTTTAATTATAATAATCAATTATTAGAAATGATTAGGTATGCTTTCATTCAGTATAGTTTAGTGACGTCGTTGAAAATGTTTTTTAGTATATTCCGTTTCGCTTTAAATAGAACTGTCGTATACACCCTTATTTTAGATTTTCTCGTCGCATCATCTGTAATTAATAAAATTGTTATCGTTAATTAAGTCTTGGAACAGACAAGCATAATTAAATTCAATTATGTTTGTGGTTGCTGTACTTTTATTGAAACTAACAATAACAATATTATGCACTTATAGATGGGCGATATTAATGCCAAAATATAAAACGAGTTCAGGACTTTTTTCCCTTTGACCGTTATAAAAGTATATTAAAGGTTTGTCTATATTGGCATGCATCTTTGAAAGATTCGTTTCTCGCGTATAAGCGGTCTTGTGTTTTGTTCAACCAGACAGATAGCATACGTCTTTCTGGTAAACTTTTGAATGGTAGTTATAATTACTAATACGTGGATTTAACATTTTATTATTTGATATTATCAGAATACATTTTGCAAATTTCACAATGGAAGAAAGTTTTTTTTTTAATATTAATTGGTCTTCTTTTGTTAACAATAGACAAAAATATAGATATAAACTTTATTTGTTTGGTATTTTATTTATTTGTATAGAATGTATTAACATTTTCAAACAATACTTATAATAAATCAATAATTGTCAGTATCCGTTACAAATAATTAAAAAAAGGATTCATAGTTTCCCGGATCATCCCACTCGCCTATGTCAGCACATTGTCTACTAGTGAACATATACACCCGTGATTTCCATTACAATGATCGATGAGATGTTGTTTACGTTCAGTTCCATTCGACTAAATGGTATAGTAAATATTTTTAACCTTATTCTATATTTTTGTTAGGTTTAAAAATTGCGTACTATATAAAATTTTAAAATCGATTATTAGTGATTTCTTGTTTACGCGAATATTATTCATCGAAATAAAACTAATTTAAACGGATTTTATCGCGGTTATTTATTAATTTTGATCGAAAGCGTATCGAAAGCTTTTCAGCCTTCCGAAAATTAATAAATAACCGCGATAAAATTCGTTTAAATTAGTTTTATTTCGATCAATTACTAGTTTAAGTCTTGGTTACAAATAGATAATTAGGTTTTATTAATAATAGAAAACTAGGACTCACTTACTATTCAGCCGTTGTTTATATGCTCATTTTATTATTACTACTAGTAGATTTCTTTAAGGCTGGCAAATTTTGTGTGGAAAATAATATATTAGTGATATTTATTTCCAATTTATTATGAACAATCTACTGCAACATTAATAAGCTCATTGACTTGTCATATTTAGCACAAACTAAGCAGACAATTAAAACTTAGGAACAATTACTTATTTACTTAATCGCAACAATTCTAATCTTTAAAAAAAATATAAAATTTATCCTTTTTTCTTAAACACATACATTAAACATCACACCCATTTACACAAATATTTGTTCTAGAGCACATGATATTCTATACTTACTATGAACATTTACCATAGTATTGTATATTTTTTACACCATATACCCACCATCACACCCATTTACAAAAAACTGATATTTTAGGGTGATGATTTTAGTTTGTAAATTATGATGCTTTTTCGATATCGAGTCAAAATAAGATGAAAAAATAAATGTTCTAAATCAAGAAATTACAGTATATTTGGGATATAAAATGCACCGATCACGAATTTAACATTACATAAAAAAAAACCTTCGTCTATCTAAATTTTACTCAAAACCGCCTCAACAAGTTTTTTCAATTTTGTACCCAGGAAGCATAGATCACTAGTTAATTATTCTCAATCGATTTAAATAAAAGTTGTAGGTGAAAATATTTTGCTACTTCATACTTTATAGGCCACTATCTGCCTTGACTGCGTTGCCATGCCTACATTCTCCATGAACAATTCCATATATGTACCAATTTGAACCATGATTGGTCAAACGGTTTTATAGTTACAGAATACCAAATTAAAATATTGCTGGTTACTTATAAGTATAAATCTTTCATATCTATGAAGCTGACTTAAGCAATATATGTACATACATTAAAAAAAAACAATTCGATTGACCAGTTTCAAAGTAATCCTTGCTAAATAAATGCTAATGCATAGACGAACATTGTGACACGAAATTTTTATATATAAACATAAGATTTCGTTTAAGTGTTATATATAGTGTAAGATATGTTACAAGAAAGTAAAACTGAGATATTTCGAATAAAATAGCAATTTTATCGAATGGATACTAAAAGGAAAGATCAGTGCAACAAAGCAAGTGTAAATCTTATGAAAGTGTGAATTATTGGTTTTCTGCAACATCAATTTAGACTGCACTGAAAGTTCTGAAGCTCTAATTTACAGTAAAATTATTTTAATAGAACGTTGATGTAACTAAATGTAATTATTAAATACAATATTGCAATTATAGCAAAAAATATATATTTACATTAAAATGTGATATTTGATGATATGTTATTTTTGTTAAACTTTATTCAAAAGTAAGTTATACATAAATGAGAATATATGTTACTATGGAAAAAGAAAATATACATAAGTTTAGTCGCAGAAGAGATTTATTTATCTTTATTCTATATCTTTAAGTATTATATTTGTCAGATTTATAAATATACACTGGACTTTAGGAATTTAAGAATATTATGTTACCTACCTTATAGCGTCTACCACATGTAGTAACAACAATTACTGTTGCGCTCAACTTGTGTCAACAAGTGAACTCATCTAAATAAAATCTGTAAACGCCTTTGTTGTATTAATATCGAGATCTTTAAGGATTTTAATAAAAACAATACACTATTATTGTTACAGTGTATTTGACCAATATTAGACGTTTAAAGTCGATGTTGGACCAGCACATTGTTCAATTACATTACTTGGACGTATGTTCTGGCTAACATGAGAGCTTGCTTTTATCATATTTTATTTTCTATCCTAACTCAAACCTTTCGTTTACGGAAGGTAACTTGAATAACTTAATAGAATCGGTTCCAAATCAAATCCCAGTTCAGTTAGCAAAGTTATATAAAATTTGTTCTTTGCCATTTTTATAAAAAAGATTGGCGTGTTACACTTTTGCTCGGTAATTCTGTAACATGAGTTAAATTAAAAAACATTTTTCGTACTAAAAATACTTAAGTACCTATACGTATTTACTTTATTATATGGGAGGTGTAAAAGCAAATCCACTTTAATCCAAAATTGGTATTTATTAAGTAAGTACACCAAATTGTTGCTGCTTTCAGTGACTACAATTTGGTATACTTACTTAAAAAATACCAACTTTGGATTGAAGCCGATTTGCTTAAAGCAGCAGCAATTTGGTGTACTTACTTAATAAATACCAATTTTGTACTAAAGCCGATTTGCTAAAAGCAGCAACAATTAGGTGTACTTTCTTTAAACAATATCAATTTTGGACTGGCGCGAATTTGCTTATACATGATTTATATGATACAATATATCAAGTCCCAAATATTTATATATTGTTTACAAAACAGGTATCTCAAAGAGAAGAACCAGCTTTTAGCACAGCTGAACGGTGAACAGCGCGAAGAACAAAATCTATCTAAAAGTCTTGACCAGAAGGGAAAGTTGATTATTGAAATGAAAACTTCACTCCAGCAAATTAACGAACTGCTGTCAAGTGTTGGTAAATATTTAAAAACTGTTTCAATTTTGCTGCAATTAACTCGATTATTATTTCGAAACTTTACCCAGAGCTGTTATTTTGAACCTGGTGATTTAATCTTCGCTGTTCTCATTAAACGAAGTTAAGAATTCCGGTAATTAAAATTAATTGAGTTTATTATTGTTGTATATTATTACTACCTACAATTAAGCTGTGTATTCTACTACTAAAGCAGGTAAATCATCTCACGAATGATTTAGTCGCTTAGTCAAATGTGAAGTTTTTGTACATTCAACTTGTATCTATCATATTAAAATTATATATTATTTCTTCAATAATACATCGTTATAATAACTTTAATTGTTGCTTGAAATTAATAATGGCTTTATAGCTCAGGTGGTGATGTGTACGGACGTTGCGTCAATGGACGTGAGTTCGAATCTAGCTACAATGAGCTTGAGTTTTCTATTGCTATAGTATTGTTCTGGCAGTTGTTTAAAAGCCAGTCCCTCCATAAGACTTAGCGTGTCCACCATCTTGAGCTACATCGTCGCTCTACATTAGGTGAGATTGGGGTCATAACGCTAAACAATTAAACTAAAAAAAAAAACATATAGCCATAACTTTTATGATTAATATATACTAGCTGTGACCGAGTCTTCGTTTGCGGAGACATAAATTAAGTTTCGTAATTACTGTAACAACTTATTGCAACCTTTTTTACGTTAATTATAACAATTACTATCACAGAGTTTTGAAATACCTACTGTAACTCAATTGATATGTCCTAATTACAATGTTTTCTGGTAGTAGGTTCATAAGGGTGGTAAGCATGCACATAGCCCACTGCTTAATGGATGTCAATTTTTTCAGAAATGCTGTAACAGTATAATTACTATGACTAAATCGTTATTTAAAAATAAAACTAACGCATAATGTAAAATTGCGTATGAGTGACGAGTTAACAAATATTTAGAATAAAATATTTGTAGCGCTAGCAAAGTACATCCCGATTATAATTTACCGTTTTCTTATTACTTTAAAGATTAAGCTTAGTTACAATTTAGCCACTAATCGCAAGGAAAGCGCTTTTAAAGAGTGGGCATCGGTGCAGACTCACACGTACCCTAACGCTCCATCCCTAAGGAAAAAATACAATTACCTATCCAGGGAAGCAAAAAGGGTAATTGCTCAAGCTAAATTATAATTCATCGGTAGGATTGGTCAACGACTTGCTAGATATCTGGATATCTGGAATAGATATCTGGAAGTCGAGCATTTTGGTCGTTGGCTAAGGCTATCAATGAAAATTTCTGTCAGTCGACTTTTCCACCTTTGCGCAAATCAGATAACTCTCTGGCCCATTCTGCAAAGGAGAAGGCAGACCTTTTCTGCAAACTTTTTGCTTTCAATTCGACGTTAGACGACGGAGATACACAGCCACCTACAATCTCACGGTGTACTTACTCGATGTCTGAAAATCTGCTTCAATCAAACCGCGATACGGTGCATTCTGTTCGCCCTTGATGTCAACAAGTCGAATGGCCCAGATGGAATTCCTGCAATTGTTCTAAAGACCTGTGCTCCTGAGTTGACTCTTGTACTTATACGCTTGTTTAAGATGTCTTACACATCTGGACAGGTTTCGTGTTCTTGGAAGATAGCCAACATCCACCCTATACTCAAGAAAGGAGACCGAACAGACCCTGCGAATTATAGACCTACTCCCTTCTCTCCTAACAAGGGAGAAGCGCTGGTAGTCAGTCTCGATGTCGCAAAAGCTTTTGACAGGGTCTGGCATAAGGCTGTCCTCTCTAAATTAATATCATACGGTATCCCTGAGAAATGTTGTGCGTGGGTATCAGACTTTTTGTCTAGGCAAAGCGTCAGAGTCGTAGTCGATGGCTATACATCTAATGCTATAGCAATAAATGCCGGTGTTCCACAAGGGTCTGTGCTATCTGTGTTGGGTCTGTGGGATCGTCTACAATACGGATAACTCGCTTTTTGGTATATTCAAAAGGTCATTAATATGCAAGATGAACAATGTAAAATTTACATTACTAAAATTTACGTACTAACACGCGGATTAGAATCCTTGGAACTACGTAGGGACATAGGATCTCTCTGTGTTCTCTACCGCATATACAACGGGGAGTGCTCTGAGGAACTATTTGATATGGTGCCCTCATCACAGTTTCAAGGCCGCACCTCTCGCCGTTGGTTAGCTGCTCATCCACATACTTTAAAACCTGGCCGGGTTGTGAAAACAGTTAGGCACTCTAGAACGTTTCTGCCGCGCACATTATATCTTTGGAACAGAGTGTCCGGTACTGATTTCCCCAAGGTTATGATGTGGGGCTCTTCAAAAAGAGATTGAAATACGGTCTCCATGTTTATTGTATATTATGATTATTGTAATATGTAATATGATATGATTATTATATGATTATTGTAAAATTACCATATTAATACCAGATGAGAATTTCCCTATTCTGTCTACGTGTAGTACCATGTACATTATAAGACATCTACATAGTGAACTGTGATTGTAAACACCAGTTCAATATTGATTCGATGTACTGCGGTGCGAGTCCGCCGGATGTGTACTGCATAGAGAACATGAAGCTACTATAAATTTCAAATTAAATTTAGTCGATAAGCGTATTTTATTTTCAATAAATAAAGGTGAAATAATATTGACTGCGTCAAATGATATTATATTAATCTATATTTTAAATATTTCATGGTTTAAGAAACTTAATGTAAATAAGTTGTATCAATCATTCTACATCTCCTAAATTAAATTTTGTAATAAATATTTACGTGTTCACAAAATAAATTAAACTTTAGAGATGTTACTTTATTACAATAAATATTATTAAAACCTGTTTTTAGATCCAATCGTTCTTTAATTTTATTACTATGCCTCAAACACATTGAGGTATTCGTAAATAACTAAATGGCCTCTCGTGAAATAAGTTTTATTTAAAACATACAATTATTTTGTTGATTTAATGTTTGTTGTGTAAGATACACATATATTATGATTGATAATTTAAATTTTAATTAGGTAAGACAAAGCCCTAGCTTAGTCTTGCATGATGACAAGCAGATGGAGTGCATCTTAATATCCGTTTGCAGGAGCACCGAACGTATCTCGGCCGTTAATTGATGTACCACCCGCTGTGCAATATACTATGGATGACATAGTACAACCAGTACCAGAGGTTGAAGTAGATCGTAAGTTGAATTATCAAAATTTACTTTACTTAAAATAAACGTCGACTTTTATCTGTTGTCTTCAGATTTGTCCGTCCGTTTATATAACGTACAAAATACTGATAGTTAAAGTTAAGAGATCTATGATTTTTTTTTAAATATATCCAATTCGTAGTATTACATGAGTAATTATATATTTATATATTAGTAAATATCAAAATTATTAATTAAATCTTTTTCTTGTTATTTGTAATGAAGCTATGATTAAACAGATCAAAAAATTAATTAAAGAGGAAAATACTTGGAGCAATATCGCTAAATAACGTAATCTTTATGAAAATCTAATTATATTTTCCAGTTGACAAATTAATATTGGTAGCAAAGCAAAAGCTTACAATACTCATCCAAGCGATCGCTAAGATGGAAGTGACACCGCAAATCAAAGCAAATGCAAATATATTTTACCATAATATTCTTGCGAGATTCATGAGAGATAATTATAAAGACGAAGTGACTGCTGAAGGAGGTTTGTTCAATATAGACATTATTTCAACTTACGCAAGTATTAATATTTACCAATAAGTAAAAAAAATGATTACTAGAACTAGACCAATTGCTTATTCCTAAATGGAGATCCGTTGACGAGTTGTAAAATTATAATAAAATGAAATAAGAATAAAAAGTTTGGAAAATCCAAAAGTGTACAACTCATGCCGTTCATTTAATTATTAAAATTAAAAAAAAAACCGTACCATTGGCTTATATTCTTTTATTAATATTTATATATTTTTCGGCATGCATGATTTATTGCTTGCCACAAAAACTCCGTAGATGGTTTTACCTAGAGAGTCTCTATCATGTTGAAGCGTTAACCTCTTTATTATGAAATAACGTTCGACTCGGCTGTATGGTTTTGGTACCTTTGTCTTTTCTTTAACTTTTCATGAAAAGAAAAAAATGACAATACCAAGAACTTGTAAATATAAAATGTAATAAATTCAAAAACCTTCACTTCCAAACTCAAAATTGTAATACACTATTTTATTATTAAACTACGGGTACTAGGCTATTTATATGAAATAGTTTACTGTGATGTTATTCAAAAGATAATAAACGGCACCTGGTCTTGATATATAATTTTTTTCAGTAGTTACCGTAACGACCTTAAAAAAAATCCGGATGCTCACGTAAAATAAATTCAAACTGATTTTTTTCAAGGTAGCAAAATAAAATTGTAGCTGTCCAAATTTGAGATAAATTATTTTAAGTGTTTTCTTTAAATAAATTTGCTCATATTGTCGTTTAAATGCAATGTAGTTGTGGTAGAGTCAGTTTAAAAGCAAAAAATTGCTTGATCTTGATATGTCGAGAGCAAATCACTACCTCACCCGCTTCGCGGTATGAGGCGTGCAATAAATTGCTACACTTTTTGTGCACTTTATTTTGTAGGTTTTAATTGAGACTGAGTTTAAACTCTCGGCTATGTAGCACTCGTTCGGTTAAATTTGCTAGAGACGATTAGGGGTACGAGAGTGATACAGGAAACGCGTCACTGCGATACTCGCTCGACAGCATTACATGAAAGAGTATGGCGCATCAGTCGTATTCAGTATCGACGTAAACACTGTATTCGCCGTACCAATATGTTTCATTTAATACGTTATGGTAGTATTTACTTTTGCCACGTGGTCTTAAGCACACAGTTTTTTATTAGTTCAAATGATTTCATCAGAATAAAAAAAACATAGAAAATTTGAATTATTTAGCAGCCTTATTTTACTAAAACAACATCTTATCAATATCAAATTGTTGGAATGCTCTGGTTAATGTAATCGTTAGCGTATAACCCTGGTGTCTGGTGATCGATGCCGCGCCACTCTACCTTTGTTGTCATAGTTTACTTTGCGTCTTAATCTAAACGGGCGAATACTTCTATTCAATCGATATTTTATAATTAAACAAAGGTCTTTTCTCACTTTATAAGAATTATATATTATTGATTTACATTTTGGAAGAAGTACTGTTGACGTTGTTTTGGTTAATTATTAGTGATTAATTAATACATGATTAATGAATACATTGTAAAAAAAATTGTAAGTTTAAATTTTATAAAGATTTACGCCAAGTACATCATTTGTTTGTAAAGTAGCAAACATTCATAAACTTACCAACACGCAGACTATGCACTTGTTTGCCACTATTGATATGAACAAAATATTTTGCTAACAAAATTACAATAGTATTACGTTGCAATTCTGTTGATTTGTTCAATGTAATATGTGTCATTCTGAATTTCTAATATACTAATATTGTATGTATGTGTACAGCTGTATACAACAGAGTTTCGGCATGTACATATATCTACATGCTCATTTGATATAATTTGACATAGGGTCCTTATTGTAATATAATCACGTTCCTTTATAGGCGTTTACGATATTAATAACCCTAAACCTAATTTATGCAAATAAAATTGAAATGTGATTGTAATCTCAAAATAATAGATTTTTACTGATTGCATATGAAAATATATACGGTAATAATATATAAATAAAAATCAATTGTTAAAAAATTTTGGCTGTCTGTCTGTTTGTTCCGGTTAATCTCTGAAACGTCGGGAACGATTTTCACGGGAATTTCACCAGCAGATAGCCGATGTTATAAGAAGTAACTTAGGCTACTTTAATTTTTAGAAAAAAAATTGTGTCATACGAAGAAATAAATATTTTCACGCAAGCAAAGTCGCGGGCACAGCTAGTCAGATAATATAATTACATATTCTCTTATCCCATTAAAAAAAAACTATAGTTATATATCTGCACATACATATTTTATCATATTATTTTAACTCTGTAAAGTTCGACATTGGATGCAGCCAACTGTATAGGGCAATATGTCAGTACTAGTTTATTCAAAATAAGAAATCTGAATATCGATATGTTGTTTTAGCTCATACTCATAAGTTTGCCGAGCGGTTCACACAGGTGTATTTTTTAAGCTTTATAGGTTTAGCGTTATGGCCACAATCTCACCTGATGTTAAGTGACCCAAGATGGTGGACACGCAAAGCCTAGTGGATGACCTGGCTCTCAAGTGCAACACACCTATAGGTATTTGGCGACAGATTTTCAACTTGAGGGTGGTAGCTAGCCAGGCGGGCATTAGGAAAAGCCTTATCACCATACTTACAAGGAATAGCCCTACTATGTTTACATGGGAAGGTAGTTTATTTCTGTAGTCTATATCGTATTTAGCACACTTTTATTAGACGGCAACGGACTTCGGAATGTTTTATTTACATAATATATTACCAGATAAATCGATGTTTGTATGTATGTTCTCTATGGACTCTAAAACGGTTAGGTTTATTTTGATGAATATTCAGGCAATCATTAGATTAGCCCCGCAGGTGATCGGTAACCAGTCGGGCAATAACCCTACCACCAAGTTGTGACGGATCAAATATTATATGGTTAACCGTCATCATCAAAACTAAATGTGGGACCAACAGTTGCCTGAGCCTCATCGGTTACTCAGCAGGGTGCACCACGTGCAGGTGAGGTTGGCTTGGGTAACTTAGATGGTATTCGATACCTCTTACACCCAGAAAGAAGTCACGGGAAAAACTCCGACATAAAATAGAAGAGTCAAACATTTGACGTAATAGAACCATAATAATTAGCGATCCAAGAAAAATAAAGGCAATTTTGTTATAACTCAAAGCAGTACTTATATCAAACTATCCACGTATTGAAAATATATTAAAAATTCATTATTTTCCATTATAGTAGTTCAGTGAGTTTTCACTTAAATCACATCCAATTAAATTTCATCGATATTTAGTTTCGCGTTCAAGTAGGTTCACAACCTCTTGCCACGATGTCACGGTAAAGAGCGCTCCTATTGTCTACCTATACTATATGAAGCGTTCGTTATACTAAAGCCGTGTGTGCATAAACAGCTTTATCTATATAATACCTTAAGCGCATTGTGAGGTATGTCGAAAATGCAATATCTGTAGTATAATTAGCCATCGCAATTAGCTGCCAAAGCAGTATTATGTACTATGTAGACTGTATTATGCCCGATACAGCGAACTTACTAGATGCTTTAATGTCATCTCGGATGTCATTAATCTTAATGTTAAGGTGTTTATATAAATAGGCCAAATATTGATAGAATATTCTAGTTTTGGTAATTTTTTGCATAACTATGATACTTACTATGTATATATTTATTACGATTCGAAAATAATATTGATCAATTTTTTTAATATTGTTATGAATTTGTATTCTATCAATTAATTTTATTCTAGTATGATGACTGTCTTAATATAAAATAGAGTGGTAATTTTAATAATGCCGCTGCATATTTAATTTCTTTTAGAAAAATTTTGCTCCTCTAAAAATTATAAAGAGCGAATGCTATCAACAATATATTATTTCAGCTTTATGCTTCGTTCTATGTATACGTATTATTCATAATAAATCAATAGAACCCAAACGCGTATAGTAAAAATTCAAATTGCTGCGTAAACGAGGCAACGTAAGTAAAAAACTAAAAAATGAACTAACTAGAAATAAAATTTTAGGCTTGATTGAATTTGAAATGGAGGATCCAAACGTTCCCGGCCACGCAGTAATCAAGCTACGTAGTAAACAGTTAGTTGATGCACAGGTCAGTGAATTCGACGTGCCTGACGTGCCCCAGAAAAAGTGAAAAACAAATCCTATACACACAATGCATAAGCCTGATGCTCGACGTTTTAAATTAACTTACCTTTATTTAATAATGATTTATAATAATCATTTACGGTAATAATAATACATTACATGACTAAAGTTAAGATTTAAATTTATATGCCAGTTTCATTTTATTGTTGAATTTAACAAATAATTGTTATTTGTTTACAAATTTAAATAAAATTTATATAAATATTTTCTTTTTTCAAAGTATTTGTATCGTATGATGAAAATTTTTGTTACAGTGTTTATTAATTTCAAATAGTTTGCGATTAAATTTATCTACTCTATTTCGAGCATTTTTATTTTCGTTACTGATAGATTTTGTATTGAAACTGTAAAACGATTTGTGGTCTTTATATTTAATTTATCTATAAACATGACTTCATAAGTGAAGATGATTTTGTCCACTACCGACAATAATGTGCAATGGCTAAAGAATAATATACGGTAGTGTATTAGTAGTGGTAAAGCTTTTTTGGTGCCCAACTTCTTAGCTACCACATTCAAATTTGTAATTTGTCGCCAAATACCTAGGTGTATTCCGGCGATTTTACTTTCAAGTGCAAATTTCTGAAAGCCAGGACTTAGCCAACAGCTAAGCCAACAGGCTTAGCGTGTCCACCATCTTGGGCTACATTGTCACTTAACATTAAGTATGAATGTAGCCATAACGCTAATCCTGTAAAGTATAAAAAAATGCTTACAAGGTTAGTATAATGTTTTGGTACTTTATGTAAATACTTCTTCTCTTTCATAGTTCTTTGTAAGGAAACATTCATGTATAGCAAAAAAAAGATAAATATATAAGAAAGATTTAAATGACTGATTTGCACTATTATTAAGAATTATAATCATTGTTATAATATATTAAAAATATAGCAATAGGGTTAAAACATAGAGGAAGTGTAAGAAGAAAATAGGGATTTGTGTTCGACTAGATCATGACCACGTATGGTAAAATCAAAGTGACTCTCTTTTGATCTTTTGAAGGGCAACTTACAGACAAAATTGTTGACAAAATAATTACAGTAGGCCACAGTACAATTAAATTCGTTAGCCATCTGAATGTAGATCTATTCAAAAAAAAAGTTACATAAAAAGTCAATTGTCTTCTAAATTCCAGTTCTTTTTCTCTTTAATTTCCTTCCTTATGTTGAATATGTTCTTATAACTGTATGCGGAAACGTATAAATAGTTATAATTCCTGTATAATGTTGTTTTTGCATGTTTTTGTTTACCTGGAATATTTCCTACGAGTTAAAAATAAAATAAAATTATTATCAGATACTGTGCCATTACTCGAGCTTGCTATTATAAAGATAATTAAATTAGTGCAGCCATTGACGAACTTAGTTTAGACAGACCATTTTAAATAAGTAGATATTTGCTTTTAATATTACTTAATTATTATAATAAAACATCTAAATAAAGAACAATGACATTAATTTATTTAGCAATGTATTCGTTTGAATTTTTTTCTTCAATTGATTCAAGTTCTTAAGACTATTCTGTTTTTACTGATGGTCTGTAACTGTAATTGAGCACTGAGAAAGGATTTCTGAAAGTTCATCCCCTAAAGGAACTAAACTTTGTGAGATGTTGCCGATAGAATATCCTACTGGGAACATGATTAGTTGTTAATAATACTCTAAGGAGTAAACAGTAAATGTTTTATCACAACTTATAACGAAAACCTTAAACTTGTATTTTTATTGATACGATTAAAATAATATAGTTTAGAAATTAGGTTTATGCGATGTTTAATAATAATAAGAATTGTTTTACAATTTAAATGAAAAGACAAACTGGTAACTCATAAATAGTAATCAATGAAATAATTTGTAGAGAAATTCATAGTTTAAAACTTTTCAGCTCGATCACGTAATAATGTGAATTGAAACCTACTAAGTATAATTTTCGTACATGACTACTATTATGTTTTAATTTTTCTAAGTTTGATCAAAATTCTTTACATTAACCTTTTGCATCGCATGTTAACAAACACTAGGCAATAATTAACATAGCATATTCATTCTAAATTTTTTTTGGTTTTCGATCATTTGGGTCGCTAATTATATTATAACAGTATAATAGAAAACCAAATTCAACGCATAAAATAAATTATCAATTATCCCATTTTCCCACAAAAGTAATTAAAATGATTTAAAATACGGTCTTTAAAAATTATTACTATAGAGAATTATCTGCTTACAAACAACATTAGGTATTTCTGAGAAGATTATAATAAAATATAAAATCTTACTTTATTTCTGGTTTTGATGAAGATAACAAAATATAAACCACAAAAAAGAATTTATATAAATATTAGACTACATTCTTATCGCTTGAAGCATGTGTAGTAAGTAAACATTAATTTAATAAATATTTGCCAATGTTGTCTCGAGAATGTAGGATACTGGAAAACTAATTTTAACGGCGTCAACTGAAAATTAAAGATAGCATAGCCGCGGACTGCGTTCAGCATTGAGTTTATACACATTCAATTCACCTATAAAATGAAAATAGTTGAAAGATATGTGATACATTATCAGAGATTATCTCAAGCCGTGCGATAATACTAAAAGTGATACTTATATTAAAATAAGTGATATACACGTACACAAATCAAACGTAAGACTGTAACGGTTCTGTAAAATGCTTATTTTAAATAATAAAATTTTTATAGCTACATTATCGCATACCGTTGTATCAAAGAATTATGATGTCAATATGTTGAAAATAGAGTCGTGCGATAGTGATGTATTCGTGTGGTACATTAGTAATCAATTGTTGTGATACAAAATTATTTGGTGACTACGTGCTACCTCACTAGTTTTAGGTGATTTGTACATGTGTAATCGTGTGCGTTATAATAAAATGTAATTATTTCTAATACGTTGGTAGCAGGCAGTTATTCTTGTGATCTAAATATGTGTTACTAAAGTGAATTACATCATTACATATTACTAGTGTCATGTTTTAAAATGGAAAGAACAAAACATAAATCTAAGAAGGAGAAACCTATACAGTATATTGATAAAGGTAAAGGCGCCTCATTTATTACAGATATTAAAACAATCAAGGAGAATTTGAAAATTAGGGAAATTTTAAGAACTGTTAAAATGAATAGTAGCATGCGGATAAAAGCTCCTCGAGGCAGTAAAGTGATGCAGAACAAAGACTTTAATTATAATGAAAACTTTTTTGAAGAAACTTCGAGCAATGAAGGTTCTGAAACATCTGAAGCCCCGAGTGCAACCAACCCAGATGTTATAATTAATAACAGCATCATAGAAGTAGATGTACCTGTTCATACAACCGAAACATGTAATTCATGTGACCGTAATGAATTTAGTAAAAAGGATAGTAGTGCTGACTTGGAGAATTCTTCGGAACCTAGTCCAAACAGAAGTTCTTTGCATAACTCAAACAGTTTATCAGAGTCTTTGATTGATTATGTGGATGCAGATGCTGAAAGTGTTCCGACTACACCAGTTCTAGCAGAGATTAACATACCTGAAAGTCCGGTAGAGAATTTACATGTCAAGACTCGTGACCGAAAACTGTCACTAGATCATACATTGTTATCGAGGCGCGAAGGATTTTCACAGTCTGAATTGGATCTGCATTCAATAGGGAAATCTCCACTACAAAGAAAATCTTCGTTTTTCAGAAAAAAAATGGATAGCTTTTTAAAAAATACAACAGAAATATTTAAACGGCAATCATTTCAGTCAAAGTCACAATGTCCCAAACGAAGAGAATCGATATCAGTATCTCTGCAGTCATTGAATGAGAAAAATCCTTATAATGGGACATCGTACACAGTAAGTTCAATATTGCAATGTTCTTTGCAAATAGCGTGTAAAATCCAACGTTGTTTTCGTAATATCTTCGAAGATGAAATCTTTAACTAGTTTAATGTTCTTTTTATAATAAGGAAATATTTTGTCATACTTAAATCTATTACCACTTATTTCTTGGTAATTATTTATGTACTATTAGATAATTTTTAAGAAATAATATACAGTTTAACTAAACACACACATATATCTAATCTCTCTTTATAGAGATATTTCTAACAAGAGCAGTTTTCAGATACATATAAGAAAATAATTGATTTTTGTTTATAACCTAGAGAAACTATATTTAAAAACTGGTAGAGTGTGACATTTTTTGTAACTTAATATATGCAATTTGCAAGTTTATTTAAAAACATTCAAATTAATCAGGAATCTTTATATATTTAATTAACCAATTATAGAATTCTCTAGAATTATAGAATATAAAACGTAATAAATGACATAGGTATGTAATAAAAATGTGTACTTGCTATTTGATATGAAAGAAAAAAGTAGCAAAGCACCGCATTACTGTAACGATGTTAATCTTTTCTACATAACTCAATAATATAAACAACTTAATAAAATAATCAAACGCCATTATATCAATTCAACATCTTGGAAAATTTTCATAAAACACATTTCGAACCCGACCCAACACCAGGATGTTTACGTTTTAAACAAATCATTTGTTGATAAACAATTTAAAAACAGATATGTGCATAATTTGTTGTGTTTATAAATAATTTATTAAAAGAAAATTACCAAGAAACACTCAACTCGTAGGGACTCGTGAACATATATCATTGTATATAAACGGTTGATAGTAAAGGTTACAACACGACGATAAACAACACTTAAATTACAAACTGATAATAATTATGATAGGAACATATTACTAACATATAGCCTAACAAGGCTTATATAACAAAACCTTACCTAATCCCATCACAAAAGAAAGTACGCGATGGTATATTTGAAAACGTGTAACATTTATTCTACTGCATGGTGATAGGGTTTTTTCTAATGCCCACCTGGCTAGCAGCCACTCTCAAGTCGAAAATCTGCCGCCAAATACCAATAGGTGTGTTCCGGCAGTTGCACTTGAGAGCCAGTTCTTCCACAGGTGTAGCGTGTCTACCAACATGGGCCGTATCGTCACCTATGATCAGGTGAGATTATAGCCATAACGCTAAACTGTAACTATAAAAAAATATATATTTACAGACGATTGTCGTAAGCTTAACTGATGCGACTAGGTACTTCAGCCCTATTTATAGTAGTTGTCCCAGTTATAAAAATATAAGTAACAGAAAACTTTAAAGATGAAGTACAGTCTACTCGAAAATTTATAAATTTTAGTGACACACAGCGAAGTTTCTGATATTAATCACATATATTTAATTCCAACTAATGACGTTCGTTATACGCTTCTGCAAGCCTGACGGCAAATGGATATACATTAGCTGTTTCTAAAATATGGCAAATCAAGATATCGTTGCCACGGATTTATCACAATATATGTATATAACACAGTCAGATACAGATCTCTACTAGCCCCTAATATTCTACGCTACTCTCATGTTCAACTGTTTAAAAACTATATAATAAATAGATTTAAAATTAGTTTTTACCATAATCCTGAGTACATAACAACAGGAAACAAATAGTTTACAGGCTTTGAGACTGAGAAAATTTTCATTGTAGAAAAACAGAAATTTTTAAAATATTTAGGTACACATATCGTTTTAATTAATCTTAAATGTTGTAAAATAAAAACAAAAAAAATCTAAGAGTTTTAGATTAACATAATTACGAATGATAACGAAATTCATTATTAAAATAACGCTCAAATAACACTAAATACGGATCAAAATGAAATGAACACATACAATATTAAAATCATTATTGCAATATATTATCGTATCTTAAATACTACATAACTATATAAATATATTTTTGTATAATTAAAATTCAGTGAAATCTAAAATGATTCTAGCTACTGATTAATGTACAAACCTTTCCATATCAGTATAAAATGTTATATTAAAAAAAAAAGGTATGTTTTATAAATAAAATTATAGATTTATTCTAAACATTATATTGAAACAATATTCGGTTTAATACTTTGTACTATGTTCTACGAATAAATTAACTAAACGATGTTAAAGTACGAGTAGAAATCGAGACTTACTGGTGTAAATCAATTCAATCAATCAATTCAATCAATCAATTCAAATAAATTCGATTAAATTAGACATAAATAATCCCTATGTTTAATCTAATTCAGTCATTTCATTATTTCCACTTTCAAAAACGGTTTGGGAAACAACACAATATTATAATCTAGAAAATAAGAATAAACATTTACATCTAGAATGAATAATCATGGATTACGTATAAGGAATAAATTGAGTTATGCAAATCATTTATTAATATTTAGTCAATGAATATAAGTTCGAGGCTCAACAGAAATACAAATGATTTACGCAGCACAATTTATCCTAACGTTTTCCGTTAAAGGCAAAAATAAAAATAATGAGGAAAAATGAGTAAAATAAATTAGTTCCTAAACCCTTACCGAGCAGAACTCTAGTAGCAGGAAACGAAAATCAGGTATTATTTTGTATAATATTATATAACCATGTGTTCCAGAAAATATATATTTTTTTTTATAATCTATATTAATATTACAAAGCGGAAAGTTTGTTTGTTTCTATGAACGCGCTAATCTTAGCAACTACCATTTGGATTTCAAATTTTTTTTTGTGTGTGATAGAGTAATTATTGCGAAAGGATTTAGGCTATTTATCATCACGCTACCACCAAACAGGTGCAAATCTGGATTGAAATGGTTACAAAAAATATTATTATGGTTTATTATTATTATTTATGGTTCCACGCGTACGAAATCACGGGCATAGCTAGCTTCTTATAAATGTTAACATTATATATAATAAATAGTATTTATTTCATTTAAAGGAAGATTTACAAGGCAGTGTGAGAAGTCTTCAATCTTCTTTGACGGCTGAACGAAGTGCTTCAAGTTTATCTGTCAGTCAAAGCGATCGCGTGCCTCCGGATGTTCAATCTGAAGAAGGTAGCCTAGTTGGAAGTCAGCCCTTAGTTGTTGTCCCTTCAAGCAGTGTACACAGTAAGAAATATGTATAAACCTATGTACTTAGTGATGTGTGTCGACTCATGATATAGACTAATAAATGAACTGGTGCCAATAGTTTATAGATTTAGCATTATAGCTCTTAAGTGCAACTGCCATAATACACCTATAGGTATTTGAGGCAGATTCTCAACTTGAGGGTGGTAGTGAGTTAGGCGGGCATTAGAAAAAGCCCTACCACTATGCTATAGTTTCATCACGATATTTTTCTTTATCGAAGCTCAGGTTCA
Source organism: Actias luna (assembly GCA_039707435.1). Classification (NCBI taxonomy): domain Eukaryota; kingdom Metazoa; phylum Arthropoda; class Insecta; order Lepidoptera; family Saturniidae; genus Actias; species Actias luna. The sequence continues at coordinate 14,907,840 of JAZHAC010000001.1, read as the reverse complement.
TTGTGCAGCGATTCGAACTCACATCCATAGACGCAGCGACCTTACACGCTATCAACTGAGCTAACATTACTTCAATAATTTTCTACAACAAATTTTAGACAAACAATATCTTAGGTACATGTCGGATTTCAAAAGTTAATTTTGTATTTGATAGAACAATTATTGAGGAAGGTTTTAGGCTATTTAACAATACCCTAACATCAATAGAAGCGAAGCTGTATTAAAGAAAGTTACAAAAATAGGCAAAAATTATCATTTTTAGTTCCATGCGAACAAAGTCGGGACACAGCTAGTTATTTATAAAAATCCGGATTCATCTTCTCCTTCTTCTTAGCCCTTATCCCACCTAATTAGGGTCGGTACAAAATGTTTTCTTCTTCCACTCAACTCTATCAGCCGTCATCTCAGTATGTGACAAATTATTTATCACACAGTCCATCCATATCTTCTTCGGCCTTCCTCTTCTGTTACATCCATTCACCTTCGTACTTAACATTTATCTGGTTATATAACTTTCACCCCTTCTCATAACATACCCATACCACGCTAACCTATTACTCCTCAATTTCTCTCTCACTGGTGCTATTGTTATGCTTCCTCGAATATATTAATTCCTAATCTTATACATTCTAGTCACTTCACACATCCATCGTAGCATTCGCATGTCTACTTAGTGTCAATTTCTTACATCCGTCTCTTTCGTTGCCCAACATTCAGATCCATACAATACTACAGACCTTACAATAGTTTAACATATTTTATAAATTACTCATATTTAAAAAAAAAAAACGAAGTGTGAATACGGAAATGGAGTTGAAAATATTCTATGATAATATTTTTATTTTTAATACTTTTTTGTGTACAGTGGACAATTTTTTTAAATATACCACTATAATTTTGTAGTAAAAGTAATAGTCCGTTTCAGGCTTCGCAAATTTTACATGAAATTATATTTTTATTAAAAAATTTGCTTGTAATAATTATTTAAATTAAAGCCAAACACTCATTAAACATCATCAGAATCATTTCTGGTATGAGTACATAGACTTACTAAGGAAATGAAGAATAATATGGATATTCACTATAAATGCAGCTACACGTGTCATTATCGTTAAGTGAAAATAAAACGTGAAAAAGCTTATATCAATCAGGCTTCGACTATTACATTTCTTATCATATGGGTTACCTAAATGTATAGCTTTATGAATCTGACATTAGTCCTTCCATCTGATTTGAGAAACTTACATTTAAGTGTCTTTTTATTCATTCTATACACAAAATTGAAATTAAACTTTGCATTGATAAGTGCACTTTATTTAGAAGTTACGTACTTTGACGAACATCAAAGAATAGTTTTTGTTAGTCTTCGTAGGTTCTGTCTATACTATTTAGCTATTCTTTTGCGCTCAATACACTTTACAATGCTGACGTCGACGGAATCCATTAATGAAACTCCGTTCACACGGGATCTTTTTTGACGCGCCTCCAAAATCGTTTTATTAGAACAAACGGAAGCCTCTGTTCAGGCAACAGTTTTGTGTTCCATTTTTTAACGCTTACTTTAAAGGTGTCCATGTAAAATTAGCTTTTCGAAGTGGTCAACGCAAACGAGGGAGTCTATTACGTATGTTTCAATTATATAGTTGTTACGCTTAAATGGTCATCAAACCAATAATCATTTGGATTTTGTGTTTCTCATACTAATACATTTTAAGTGAATTGGGTATGAGGAAATATAAATAGCTGTTAAGTATTTGGAGCTACTTCCCTTTGTATTAGTTCGTCGCGAGATGTTGTGAATAAGGTCATAAAATTCCTTCAAAATCTTTGATCGTCTTAAGGTTTACGACAATATACATTAGCAGATTTTTTTTAAAGAACTGATAGCTGATACTTTATTTCTTATGTCTTTTTTATATAGTTTAAGGTTTAGCGTTATAGCCATAATCTCACCTGATCTTAAGTGACGATATGCCCAAGTTGATAGACATGCTAAACCTGTGGAGGGGATGGTTCTGAAATGCAACTTCCGGGATGTGGTATTCATATTTGGCGGCATATTTTCAACCTGAGAATCGCAGCTAGCCAGGCGGGCACTAGAAACAGCTCTACCACAATGCTATGGTTTCTTCACGATGTATTTCTTCAACGAAAACTTAAGCTCATTGTAGGTGGAATCGAACTCACGTCCCTAGACGCGGAGTCCGTACACACCTACAACTTAGCTACCATCGCTTCAAGTTTAAAAGATTGAAGGGTGAAACAGATAAAAAATTCTTAAGATTTTCGGTTTCAATCAAAGCAATAAACAAATAAATTTTTCCACTTTATGATATTAATAAGTTATAAAATAAACGATTAAGTATAATTAAATTTTAAGTTTAATGTAAATATTTAATTTTATTTAATTATTTAATAATTTAATTAATTTTTAATATAATGATATGCTTTCTTTGATAAAATTTATATACTTCGATTTCAGTTTTATTTAGAAATATGTTCTAAAATATATTGGTGGTTTTCATATAATTAATGTTTCGACTATAATCAGAGCTGATAGAACCTTAACGGCATATTATGTTTGTAAGTAATTAAGTAGTGAGTACACATCAACGTAAATGTTCATGAAAAGCTGTAACTTTAATGATCAACTCGCAGGTTTGAACGAGGCCTATGTCCAAGAGGCGCTATTGAATCGAGCGATATCCATGAACTCCGGCCTTGACTCTGCTCACGGACAGGGGAGACGTAAAGCTTCGAGATCAAACAGGTAACTAATATATTATTTACCTTTATGACATGTACAATGCTTACGAAGGTACATTACAGTCATTTCGCCTGGCTATCATAGAAAATTGTATAAAATATAAATGAAAATATATGCCAATTTTAATTGCACTTAATCATAATTGTTTAACGGTGGCTAAATTTAATCTATGTTAATCTGATGTCCGTTTGTTCACGCATCAAATATTACAACATTTTTTTTTCCGAATTCTCATATATTTTAACGAATTTTAAGCCATACCATTTAATATATCACGAGCAAACATAAAGTGCTCATTAAACCCATAGAATTACTATGGGAAATCCTTTTATTTTATATGAGGTGTTTTTATAGCTTTTTTGAGCTAGTATTTTATATATCTGATAACGGATAATACTAGGTATTCTAAATTTCTAAGTTAATTTTAAAACAGTTTAAAATTTCATATTATCAATCTTGTGCGTGCTTCTACCATTATAAGCATTCTATACAACTATAAATGCGAAAATAACTCTGTTACCTTTAAACCGCTAATCCAATTTTGATGATTTTTTGTATAGAGACAGGCGGTACCTTAGAGAAAGACGCTAATTAATTTTTGTTGCAAGAATAAATTTTGTATAGGGTTAACTAGGAAAGAGCAATTATTTTCCAAATTTTGTCTTCATAATTTAAAAAAAATCATTTTATAAGTATTTGACCAACCAGGGTAAAATAGTGAATAATTCCTTTTTAGTGCAGCCCTACCTTTGTATTTCAATACCAGTATATTTAAAAACGAAAGTTTGCAAAAATACGCTATTCGAAATATTAATACTACGTAGACAAAGTCGCAAACACCTATAACATTATATAAAAAGTAATATTATTTATGTACAAAAATAATATATTTCTTATAATTTACGTTAATACCGTCATTTTTACATAATACCATTTAAGGGAGCTTCCAAATCTAATCTATAGAAGTATTTTCAATATTTCGATGCATTCCCGCAGATAGGCCAATTTAATCGAATCTTTTGACAGTATGCAGTTCATGTTATCACACACGTTTTCCTAAATAAAAAGATATTGCCTATAGTCAGCGCTATAGAATAAGTATAACTAAAATATCAGATACTTCCAACAAATTTAATGATTTTGATCAAACTTAAACTATACACATAATTTGGAGGAAAAGTCCATATGGAAATTAATAATCTGAAAATATGTCTCGTGAATGGGGTTGAAAATAATAACCGGTACGTGGAACTCACTTTATCACGGGAAACTATTTTTGTTACTAAAATTTCTTGTAGAACATCCAATAAATTGAACTGACAAATTATTTTTTTTAATACTGAGAATCAAAATTAGTTACAAATTACAGAGGTGAACGGATCTTAATAAATAAGATTATTTGTATGTATTTTTTATGACTTTGTCTAATATTTATTGCAAGTAGAGATATTACTTTTGACAAATATAATTATTAAAAGGAAACAAAAATCTAACTTAAAAGGCTGGAATGGGATAATTGTTTTAATTATTTATTTGATATTTTTGTTGTTAGAAATTTCTTGTATTTGTTATGATTAATTTCTTTGTGTGTATGGAATTATTTAGTTAAACATGTTTTATGAGTCTCGTCTTCATTGTATTTATATAAATACTAAGATTATAAAGTGAAAGGTTTGTTTATTTGCTTGTTTGACCGCGCTAATCTTCTAGTTGTTCTAACACAACTAGACTGATATAATATACACGTTGATTCACCACTTAAAGGATTTTTAAGCATCAAATACAATCTAAATAAAAATCCATTTAGTATTTGTATGATATAAAAAAAAAAAACAGTAGTAAGTGCTATGAAAGGTGTGGTATCATCATTGTAACTTGTAGGCGGTGATCGTACGTACAGTATTTATAAATAAATTGACCATTACTCTTAGTAAGGATCAGCCACACCAAGCTGTTTCGTCCTTATGGTGATGTGTTGTGATTACTTATCGTATTTTAAAATATACGCTTAAGAACATCTACGATTGCATCAATCAAACTAACAAAATGATGATTTCAAGCCTTACTATAATTATAGTAATGATTTTAAGTCGCACTAATATTAAGTAAATAGCTGCTTGACTTATTTATAAAATGAAATCCATACATACATTTTTATGAATTCTTAAACAGATATAGAAATAAGACAGGTGTTAAAAAAATAGATTGTCTACCTAAATTGAGAGGCGGTGAGAACATAAAATTTTAAACCATCCGGTTACACCGGAAAGTTAAATGTTAGCACTTTACAAAACCTTGTTTTATCTGCACGTCATATATGGTTAATTATGCTATTCGTCAAAAATTGTAATCTACTGTGAAAAAATGAAAAAGAAACAGATGCACAAAATAAAAAGATTACTTTATATTGTAAGCTATTCAGAATTATAGTTGTTAACATTTGGAGGATGTCTATATATTATAAGGTTTTAAAACCACAGATCAAATACGCATTCTAAGCTTAGGAGTATATTGAAAGGTCCAGTGAACCTTTCAAGCGTTCTCGCTACTGGCAAATTGCAAGCATTTTTATTACATACCTGAAAACTAACTCTCTAAGCTTGAATAACTCATGCTGATATGAGATGAGATGAGAGATCACGTTGAGTTTTATGAAGCAAGTGAGGTGAACATATCGTAGCTACGGTTACAGGCATTCAGTTATGCACAAATCATTTTTTATGCATATACTTACTTGTTTCTGCGAGTTCAGCAAAATGCCTATAATCATGGGGTATATATTAAATTTCAAAAACACGTCACCACTCTTATACTTATATTTTTGCTATGTTGTCCTGCTTAAATAATTGTTACGAGAATGTAATACTACTTATGGTGTTTGAATTGTTCTCAAAATTTAGTTTCAAATTTATTTTAATAAAATATTAGAAAAAAAAACTTTGGCATTCCAATAAGCTGTAATGATATTTACATACTGTGGGGTATGTATAATCAAAGGTAGTGGTTTCAAATGTATGAATAAATTTATGTATGCAAGTTTCTTTGGCACACTGTAGGCCAAACGTCTTAAGTATTGAACATTTGAGTCAATAGATTCGATTTAATTTAGGCAGTCATAAAAAGGTTTATAATTTTTTTACAAATTTAGACGCCTGTGACTCAAAAATTGTAAAACATTTTAAAAAATTGTTTATACTCAAGTATTTTTGCAGCATTTGATTTTGAATGATATGTAGGTTTATTGTGCTAATAGTAATGTAGATGTACTAAATACACCTAAAACTATCAATTAAATTCTGTTCAGGTTTTTGGTAAGAATACTAGAAAAATCAGAACTAAGAAGCTAGGAGGAGCTACATACACATCTATCCATATCCAAGAAAGTGACATTCCAATAAAATCTTATTTTCCGTGCTTTATGTATGATTGAATATGAATTAAATTCTCTTAACTGAAAATACCTTGCTATTGATAAAGTTAACCTGTTTATTTATGATATCCTTAATACAAGATATTTTTTGTTTCATTTATAGGATTTTTATTTTATTTACTTATACGTAATAATTAGATGAATTTTGTGATAGTTTCCAAAAACATCGGTAGTCAGAAATATATTATTATACACAAATACAGAGTTACTCATTAATTATTTCTAGAGTCACGTGGGTGGCGAGCGAAGGCTTAACTAATTACTTCAGGCGAGTTATACAAGATGAAAAAAGTAAAGATTTGCAAGTATGTCACTCATACCAGGACTTCTCTACTATACCCGAAGATAGTCATTATGGACAAAAAACTGATTCAAAAGGAAGAAGGCTATCGTATCAACGAGCGGTCTCAGGTGAAGATCCAGTTGCTTCGACGAGATATCAAGACTCAAGTTTGAGAAGAAAGCAACTCATACCAGAACACTCTGAGGTACTTACCCACTATTATATTTATTAACATAAATATGTAATTAGCCTACAATCTAGCAAACCGTATTGCCAAATTGCAAGTTTGCCAAAATTAACAAACTTTTCCAATCCTCTTTCAAACTCTTGTACTTTAAATATCAAGTCAGTGGTACATTAACCAAAACATAATTTCAACTTACACAAACCGTAATGATCAAATGATGTTTTAAGATATCTGTTTTGGTTGCTCTTTTTATTCGCTAAATTGTGACTAGCTGAATAGTTTTCTTTAGTGTTTTGACGTCAAATCGAAGTTTGTTTATGCTGTAATCGCGTGATGCACGCACATTATCCGTCAGAACTTCGAATCTTTTATTACAACCGCTCCATATTAGTTCTACAAGGCGTTATACATTTTGCAAAGGCTGTATTTATACCTAAATCTGTGTTTTAGGTATTAACGTAATTATTTGTTTTTAACTTATTGTTTTTGTCAAATTGCTATAGTGTATTCATAATATCTTATATTATTTAAAGGCATATTTTGCGTTTTTATTTTTTTAAACAAAATAAACATATTTATTACCTTACTCAATCAATTATGTAACATATTAATAAAGTCTAAAGTGCAAGTAAGGTAAGACAGTTTCGCGCAAACGGGGGATCATGGGCGGAGGGATGTTTTAATGCGCAGGTATTTTGCGCACTGTTCGGGTATAGGGGTGAGCATATAAAAGGCCAGGTTATCGGTATCGGAACGTCGTCTGTTCTCGCGATCGTCTCAGCCTACGTCTTTGACAAGCCTTCGTGCGAACATCATACGGGCTATAATTATTTCTATGTTAATAAATATTTCATTTCGCGTTTATTGAAATATAATTTTCTTTTAAAATTTCCTTATCTGTGTAATTATTGTAATTTTACACTGGTTTTAAAGTCTTAGAAATGTAGTTTATAACTTTTTCGCGAATCGGAAAATCGTGGATCGTGCTTCAGCGTCAACTTTCTGTAAGTTTGTTTTAAGCTGTTACAATTTTTCCGAAGTTCTGTTTATTATTTAGTTTAATTTTTTTATTACAGTTTTATATGCTATTATATTATTATCTTATGTGGTCTGTAGTTCTTTTTATTGTTTGATTTAACGAAAGAAAAGAGTTTATGAATTAAACATGACCATATTAAATCTGAAGGAAAAAAACATTTATCATGTTTTAAAAAGAACATTATAGTATATTTTTATTATTATGTATAAATTAAATATTAATATCCGAATGATTCGAATAACTTTCTCGACTGAGTTGAGGAATAGATTTATAACGCTTTTGTTATTTCTGATATTTAAAGTTCAGATATCGACAAATTAATTAAAAAACTGTACTAAATTGCAAATTATCTTCTAAGACACCTATCAAAATAATGTATTTATTACTGTTATATATTTAACTAATTCACATGTAGTTTTTTAGAAAAGTTAATTTGTACTTTTTTTCTACGCGTATATATATATATATTTATATGAAATCCTTTTTTATCAAATTTTTACGTGTAACGTTTATTCTGACTTATTTTTAATTTTTTTATGAGTAGATAAAGTAATGGGGTGTTTCTTATTTTATGTGCTATATTTTTTTGTCATATTAGTTTATCTAAATTTATACTTGGATTGATTTTGTATAAATTCCATATAAATATTTCTGCGAAACACATATAATACGTTATATTGATGTTTTAAAGAATCCAGAACCAGAATAAAATAAAAACCATTTTACAAAATCTCTTAGCACAATATCTTTCATTATGTGTAACATAATCATTACTAAAAAGAAATTTCAAAACGTAAAATTGCAAATTATTTACTTTTTAATACTCAATAACTTCATGCGTTTAAATGCACACTTAAATAAACTTTTATCAGAATTTCAAATTCGATTAAGCGAGTTTGGCGAAGGGTTTTATCTCGACATAATAGAATTTCTAATTATGTTTACTGATCGATCTTGATTTTGCTTTCACTCAATAATCTCTTCTAAATTTTACATAGTGATATAATTATAGTAACGTCAATCATATTTGTTTAATAAGTTTTGATTAAAAATACTATGTAAAAAATCTGAGTAATGTTTATTAACAAAAATCTTTATAAAATACCTATTTTTTTTATTAGCTTTAATTATAACAACATTGTCGATACAGTAATAATCGTATAATTTTAATAGCAACATACTCTCATGCTTCAATGTGCTCGGAGAATGTATGAATGACTTAAACTTAACTCTAGTATGAGAACACAGAATATAAAATAATACAATAAGAAACATTTCAATGTACACATGAAACATTTTGTATATACTGTAAGGTCAGGGTACGATAGGGCTAACATGTCCTTTTTAAAACTTTTTCTTCTAAATTTAATTTAAAGTATCTAATAGAAAAATTTACGTATCTGGAAAAAAACATTCTTACACGTTATTACAACTTTTGAAAACTATCGAATTAAGATTAAGCCCATTAAGATTCTTGCTAAATTTGATAATATAACTGTTAGAACTATAACAATATGACTAAACGTATAATTTTAGCTATTCTTAATATAATTACAATAACAGTTGGATAGAAAATTAGTATTTTACACGAGACATATTTATTATTTAAAGAGATAGAACAGCTACCTATATAACAAAGTTCCTCTTTTGTAATGTATAATGTATTAACGAAGATAAAAAGTCAAACATATATTATTAATAATTATTTGTCACACAAAAGATATAATACGATATTTTTAATAAAAATGGTTCCATTAAGACCGCAAATGTTGTTGAAGTGATTAGAAGCATTCTGATCAACATGACACGAAATAAGAGTTGAACCAATCATTGATATTTTTAATTTAAAAACTACTCCCTTAAAACTTATGTAACCCTATATACCATATAACAATAGGTTTTACCTGTCCACTTCATGGGCACTCATTTACCTGTATAAAATAATTTTTAAACTTTCAGCAAAAACATGAAATATTAATTTGAAATTAAAAATGAAATAAACTGAATAAAAAAAATCGATTTCTGTTTTATTAGAGGGAACAATTCTCTGTAAAAAAATGGCAAATCATATAGTAGTTTATCAAATATTGTTAAAATAGCAGTCTTATGTCTTTTATATTACTAAAATTTTTTTTTTTCTATAAATTATATTCTGCGTGGTCATGTTAAAACTTAACACGATATTATTGAAATGTAAATGTCATCTTCTCTGTACGTGAATTTTCTAGTGAAAATTGAATCAATCAAGCAAACAATATCTACGTTGGAATCATTTAATTGTTATTGTCACACAATTTTCAATAATAATAAGATAATAGTTAATAATCATTATTCATCTCGCAAGTAAACAGTAATCAATTTTCTTTTAATTTTTTATTATTTTTGTATTCATAAAGCTAGCTCATTTATCAATATTTAGAAAAGCCAATTTGAAAATGAATATTTTTCAAATAATTAATCGCATTGCTTTCATATATAAATTATTTTTGTATAAAATTAAATTTTCTTTAAAGTTGCTTGTCACAGTTTTCTTATAACTGTATATTAGTAATATGTCATTGTTTGTAGCTAAAATATCATATGACCACAGTTAAAACTTTTATAAAAAACGACATTATATAACAAATTAAAATGTTCTGAACGATAAGATAAAGTTTATGATTTTACAATAATACAAAACTTCAATATTTTTCCAACTTTAACACAATATACGACTGCCAAAAATCTAGTCTTACTGATTTTTTTAAAGATGACCACTTTGATCGAATATTACGTACTTTGCCCTAATTACATTTTTTTCCATATTTAAATTTCTTGTTTGCTTATAATTAAACTTTCTCGTTATAACATCTCTCATATATAACGCATAAAATCTATCGTAAATATATATCAGTCTATTTCATAAATACGTCAAAGAACTGTTGATTGAGCTAACCCGTTTATAACTTGCAAGGTCACTTGGACGACTTTTCATCCATTATTCTTGTACAAAACATCGCAAAGGTACACTTTTATCCGATTAAACAAGTTCATTAATATCATGCGCTACAATTTCCTTTATTCTGTAGTCACCCACCTAACATTTTGAAGTACAAACTAGTAACTGAACGTTATGGCGGTCATTTCATCGACTAATCACTGCCATGTTGCCAAGGTATCACTAACTTTAATTCTTCGAGGTTAAAGTAACTTTTAAGTTCTAATAAATATCTGATGAACTTAATATGGTTCACTTTTGGTTGAACCAATTTCGAAGGACCGCAAGCAAGCTTATATATATTTATAAAACTTCACTTGTTATAGTTAGCTTACTATTGCGATTATCTTAACTAATTGTAAGTAGATCGACATAACGTGTTTTCTTCTTCTTTCTCACTTGTCAATCAGTTAACGTTTTAGTATTCATATCTTTTTATACATATATTTATGAACTCACATGAGCCATTCTCACTATCTTCTGTCTTTACCTACACTTATATTTATTCACCTTCATTTGTAAGATTCTTCTGGTTGTATGCGTTTCATCTTCTACATGAACTTCAACTGTCATGTAAACTTATTATTCTTCAACTTCACTATAACTGATGCCACTTTCGTAATCTTGTGCCTAGTTACAGATCACATACTTTTTTTAACATTAGCATCACTACCACATGTAATCTACTTCTATCCATATTCTTCATTGCCCCGAATTCACAGCGAAACATTACGATATTATGTCCAATAATATAGATCTTTAATCACAAACTGAAAACCATTTATACAAATTTAAAGTAATTTCAAGTGTTATAGTCCATAGTCCGCTTGGACGTTGACAAATGGTTCTCTTAACTGACGACCTGGTATTCGTCATTGTTTGTAAATAGACAGAAGGATAAATTTCAAAGATTAAATTTTAGGACAGAATTCAAGCCTAGGGTTGTTAGGTTGGTTATTCATACTATTGTAATATCTCAGCGCTTCGACTAAGCAAATTATTTTTATTAATTGTTTGCGACGTTTATAAAAGTAATTAATAATTAGATGGTTAACTGGTACAATTCATTAACTTATACTACTCAAAATAATTATCAAAATCGTAAAACATAATATGAGCTTGGTTCGAGCACACATCCTCAATATTTTATACTTAATAATATAATACCTATAATTATACTTGGTTCAGACTACTTGCCTGGCTCACACGGCTATTTTCCGATCTCGACACATGTATTTTAATTAAGTTCACGTATTTACCAACTACAATATACGATTTACAATTATAACCGAACAAAATCATATATTTGCTGTAATTAGTTACTTCAAAATTATAGTACATTAACTTGGCTTCTTACTTAGTATTATTATTCCATTAAGAGTTTGTAATATACATATATACTCGTATTCATAGGTATACGCTGTAGGTAATTTGTTTTTATTTTTATGCCTTTATCTTATGTTTATCTTATAAATATTTTCTTATACACATGTTGGCCTCATTTACTTGCATTCTTAAAATCGATCATATAATGTACTTATAGCTCTTTACTGTTATTAAAGTTCTTCGAGTTGATTATTTCGATGCGGTTTGTGGACCGCCAATTATTGTAGATGACATATAACAATTGGTAAACACTGATGTTGTTATTTCACGAATTGAAATTTCAATTTGGATGAAAGCAGACATGGGTTATTAAATATTTCATGTTGTGGTTTTATACAATATTAGAATTTGAAAGATTTAAGATTCTGTGTCATAAGAGCATGTATATATTGAAATTATAGCTGACTAAGTAATTTTTTTAGGTAATAAAGTATTTATGTCTAAAACTAAGACCAAGACTGTCTGGCACAAAATAAAGAAAGATTTAGGAAATAATTAATTTAGAACTGATTCCCATATTTTACACAGTTTAGAGGTAGTAACTGCTTTTCAAGATTACTTCACTAATATACCTTTACAAGTAACAGAGAATATAACTTCATCAGCCCATGGTGCCGCAGCTATTTAAAAAAATGTGACTGCGCTTATAAATTCAAAATTTCATTTTAAAGTAAAAAGTGCAGGTAAAGTAATTAGGGCTTTCAATCATTTAAATTTGAAACACACGAAGGTATATGGGGAATGTCGGTAATAGTAGTTAAGTCCTTGATTATCAATATTTCACCACATTTGGCTAGTATTTTTAATCAGTGCATAGCAAAAGCAATTTTCTCTAATCTAATGAAAATAAGTAAATTGGTTCCTTTATTTAAATCAGGCTGCAGAAGAAGTCTTTGAAACTACAGACCTATTCCTGTACTTCCGTCATTAAGTAAAATTTTCTAAAAGATTATGCTCAAGTAATTATTAGAATATTTCAAAGTACAAAAGTTTCTGGATGGTCGACAGTTTGGTTTCACAAAATCAAAATCTACTACTGACGTTGGTGAAACGCTCATAAGTTATATGAGTCTCAAGATGCAGTCGGTGTATTCTGTGATTTGTGTAAGGCCTTTGACTGTGTTGACCATAGTTCACTAATTCTTAAATTAAAACACTGTGGTGTTTGTGGACCTTCTCTAGACCTCATAGTCTGCTGTCAACTGCGCTGACATGGTTCTTTTTGCCGACAATACTTCACTTATATTTAAAGTGAAAAGGACAGATTCAGAGATTAGGTATCTAAATAATACTTTAAATAAAAAAAAATTGATTGGTTTACAATAAATAATTAACTGCTAAATGCAGATAAAACTAAATTTATTAGATTTAACTTGCCCAATGTTCCATGAGTTGACACTAGAGTCAAAATCGAAGGGGATTTAGTAGGCTTAGTTGATAGTACTGTGTTCTTGGTTATCACGCTTGATTTAAAACTACAATGGGGTCCGCACATAAAAAATTGGCGGGAAGGTTAAGTTCTGCTGCATTCGCTCTTCATGAGATTCGACAGCTGGCAGAGATATTGCCACTGCTAGGTTAGTCTACTTCGCTTACTTCCATAGCTTAATGTCTTATGGTATTTTGCTGTGGGGGACAGCTGCTGAGGTAGACACCGTATTTCTTTTACAAAAACGAGCAGTTTGAGCCATTTACAATATGAGACCTCACGAAGCCTAAAAAGGATAATTTTTCGGAATTTGGTATTCTAAGTTTGCCCTCCCAATATATTCTTGATAATTTAATGTATGTCCGCAAAAACTTACAAAAGCTAGATTTCATTAAAGACCGCCTTAACTTGAATACTAGAAATCGCGACAAATTGGTCACTTCCTATTTTAGACTGAGTAAGACAAGTAACAGTTTTTTAGGTAATAGTGTCAAGTTTTATAATAAAGTCCCAAAGCACATTACTGAATTACCAGACAGTATGTTCAAGAACCAAACCAATGGCGTTTTGATGTCGAAAGGCTTATTATAGGGTGAATCAATATGTGACCGATCGTGACGTCTGGAATTGACACCCCTCTCTGTACATCCGCTAATAACTACTGTAACACATTAAACTATTGTATATAAGGATAAGAATAAGACTTTAAAAAAAAAAGCAAATCGAGTTTCTTGCCGGTTCTTCTCGATGACTGCGATACTTTCCGAACCGGTAGTAGTTTTGAAGTTCATAAGCGCCTTCTTAAAGCCTAAATTGAATAAAGATTTTTGATTGGATTTGATTTTAATAACATTTATTTAAAAAAATATTTATGCTAATTAACTAGATAGATATGAGAACTAGATATGTTAACTAAAGCCAGTTACTTAATAATTTTTAGAAAACACCGTTAAAGTGTACAAAACTATGTCATCGAACTACAAAACGTTTATTTATGATTGCATTAAAACAAATAGAATCCGTCCAATTTGTTCAGGCAATACGACAAGCAATTAACCTCGCCCGCTCATAAATTTCAGTGAGCTTGAGGCGATACCGCTAAGACGGATTCCCGCCCAAGTCCCTACCTACCTTGAACGTCATTATGACGTATTGTATCTTCTAGTATAAACTGTATTGAACTATTACACATTCTACATTTCGCCTATTCATTGAGTTTGTTTCCTTTTAAATGTAAGCCGAAACTACATAATAAACAATTTTCAATGTACTCGTGCATACATTGATCATATAATTTTAATACTTATTAAATTGAATACAATTGTTTTAATTCTTACTAAAGTAGTACTTTTTGTAATATGATATGATTAAGAAAATCGACATTCGTATAAATAGCCATAAATTTTGTAATATTAGTTTTATATTTTCACACAGGTCTGAACCGAAAAGGACGTCTATTACGTGGTTTGAAATAAATTCATTTCCATATGTCCAGTTTTCATGAGTGTGTATTTGAAGGCCAAGAGAATTAAACTGTCATCATGTCTGCATTAATTCCATATATTATTAGCAACAAAGGAAACACAGTAAGTCAGTGCTTCTGTGTGTGACATATACTATAGATGTTACCAAGAGAATGTTTGTTGCACTGGAAAATTAATGCACTTGACTCTTATACGTTATTAATGTTTATTTTACACTATTATAATATAGGTATAAATTTAATAATATATGTGTGTATTGTAATATGTATGCGTTCAGTTAATAAAAATTGCTTTTTATAACTGCATGAATCAAGAATTGCATGTAAAATCATCGTGATAGATTAGAATTTTTCCTATTTTCCAATAAGATCGCATCTGATCTATTAGTTACAATTTACTGGAATAAACTGCATGACTTAAAAGTTTAAAAATTAAAATATTCCATCTGTATATACCAAGTAGGTATTTTGTTTTAAGAAGTTTGCTTTTAGTGTACTTATATTAATGTATAAGTGTAGCTGTGTTCAGTGGATGGCTGATATAATGCCATACACAATCTACCATGCTGACATAGTGTTCAATGTTCGTGGTAATATATATGTATATGATTTATTGTACTACATTTTATATAACTTTTGACTTATAAACGTGTTTTAAATTACAATAAAATTTATTAATCAATACCTGGCGAAAAAGCTTCGCTCAGTATTTTTACAAAAAATAAAACATTCAAGGGCGGGCTTATGTCGACAATCTTTTCACCGGCCAGTGAATATCTCAATGGGGTGGCGACTGCGACCTTTGTTCCTTAGGACAAGTCTTCATACTTTGATGATTTTGGAATAAAATTTTAACCATTTTATTTTGGTAACGAAAGCGGGATGATTTCGACGATGTGAGAGGCCAAAACTAATTATGTCTTGTTAGGTATCTATAGATTTTAAAACGTAATTTCCATATTTAGATACATTTGGAGAGGAAACTTTACTAAATACATAATGAGCTTTTTATAAATACGAGAAAAGTGGTTAAGCACCATAAGAGCCATTGAATTTTTTTGTATACCCACATGTAAGAACTTCGTCTATGATTTAGCTTATATTAACTCATTTCTTCTCTCTCATTTAGCTCTTCCGATACGACCAAAAGATCCGTAAATGAAACTAAGCCGATTGGTATAAAAAGTTTAACTAATTTAACTTGGTTGCATTCATGACAAGATTGATTATATATAAAACAACTAAAGGTTCCTAAAACGAAATCCCATTTCCCCATACTGGGCTTCTTTAAATATATATAGAACACCCATGTATACAAAAAACGCTATCTATCTAATCACAACTACGTATGCGAAAAATTAAAATCTGTATAGCTAAATTTAATTTCTATGATTTTATATCTGTTATTTTTATATTATACTTCAATAACTATAGCTTTTATATTACTTAATAAGTTGTGAAAGTAGTTTAGGTAACTAATTTAAATGCACCAAATTGCGGACAGAAAGTGTGCAAAGTCGTGATTATACTATTTGATGCTAAAATTAACCTGGTGGGTTTTTGAAACTAACTCTGGAAATAGGTACCGACATGGAAAAAATAACAGTGTAATCTTTTCTACGTGTAAGGTACCAAAGTACCAAGATCTAAAGGTCGCGTTTTGAAATACAAAGATATAAGTTTCTCATTAACTTATGTAAAATAATTTTAAAACTAAACTTCATATTAATTTGAGTCATACAATATTATTTATCTTAAAGTTTTAAAGCCACTGTCATACCTTTAGGAATTGAATTTTTAATAATCTCTCTTTTAAGCGCTGTCTACACTATTAAATCAATACTTCTTCCAACATTTTCACATTTCATAACTTATCGTTTCAGATAAGTTATAACCATAAAACTGACCATAATTTGTAGTATAACTGATTCAGATATAAGCTAATCTTCAGTTCTTATTAATTCCAGAACCGTATCTTCGAGTCAGGCTTGGCTAGCTCGGACTTTTTAACCAGGTGCAAAGTTGTATTAAAAGTTCATAAAAGATTTAACACCACGATCTAAAAGAGATACATTTTTCACAAAAATGAAAGTTTGTTAAGACTTGGCCCACTAAACAATGTGTTACGCAGAATGATAATCACGTTGTCCCTTTCCGGCCACTTGGGAATGTTCTTTGAAGCTACAAGCGTACACTTTGTTAAGTTGCTTATTGTAGTGCTCTCGAGTCGAGAAGTTTTTTTATCAGTAAAAATGATATTTTTATGCTTTTCATCTATGTATCGGGGCGGCCAATGTTTTGACCGATCTATTCTCTTTAACTGTAGGGTTTCATTTAGGGCATATCCTGAATATCAAAGATAAGCACCGAGCCTAAAGTATTATTTGATAATACGGCATAAAATTATTTATGTCCATAGATGTTTTGACGAGTTACAGTGTTAATAACCTTTGTAGTTCTAACAGTACGCAAACATTCCGATTTTTTTTTTTTTATTGGAGGAACTGGCTCTCACGTGCAACTGCCGCAACACACCTATATATAACAATGTAATGAAAAGAAATTTAAATAATTACTTTTTAAGCGAAAAGAATGCGATGAATTCGTATACAAAGTTTAGTTTAGTATTCTTAATTATGTATATTATATGACTAGGTATGACTAATTATCATTAACGCGTTCTTCCTTTGTACTGGTAAATTTGACATCAGTTAAAACATGTTGGATGCAATCGCCTTCTAAACACCTGTAGTGATTTAATATCCGCATTGTTAGAACGTCGTGGTCGTGGTAATGGCGCTGAGGGTGATCCGGGGATACCACACGATGTCCTCCGCGGCGGTTATGGTATCGGCTGGCTTCCCACAGTGGGAGCTGCAAGCTCTTCTTCTTGCCGCCGTGAATAGGCGCAAGGCAGCAGGAAAAGCGAGAGGTAGGCCTCCAGCTCCTGCGGTCTGGATGTAATGAGAACGAGAATCCGCACCGAGTTGCTATGGTACTGGGCGCACCCTAACCCTATGGACGATGCACTATAGATGCTTTCGACACGGTACTCTAAGAGTTGATGTAACACTTGGTTTGGCTCTTTGTCCTTATTGTTTTGTGCAGGTGCCGTCTGGGCATGGATGCTTCGGGTGGTCCCTGCACAAGATCGTGCACAGGAAGCTGACTGTCGTCTGTCATGAGTGCGGTGCAGCTGAGCATATAGCCCAGCACACTCGGTCCGAGTGTGTTGCCTAGTCCGAGCCACGCCTCACTTTGGAGGCAGTGGTGATTACAGATCCCTCGCTGCCGGGCGTAATGAAAGCCATGTTCGGCAGCGAGAGATCGTGGAATATTATGATCACCTTCTGCGAAACAGTTGTCTCGCAGCAAGAGGCTGCGGAGAGGATCGATGAGACTGTCTCCCGCGGACATCTTCTCAGACACAGACGCTCGGGAAGCTGGTGGGGTCGATGCGCTCGTACTCTTCCGTCGCCCTACGCCCTAAGCCAGACTAACAGGGGTGGCTCGGGGGTTATAGTGGGCATTCCCGGCAGCTAGCACCGGGCGAGTCCCACATAACCCTTTCAGTTCCCCACGGGCTGGCAGGATAGGGGGCGAGTGCATTTTCTCACGTAAAAATTTTTTTTTACTAATTAACATTTTGTTATGTATATGTGTTATTTGTTATATATACGTATTTATGAAATTCTATGATTTTCAAACCGGTTTTAAAAATTCTTTATACACGTCTTTTGATTGATTCAAACTGGCTTAATTTTATAATCGTTTATTGGGGGAATTTAAGAAACTAGTTTTATGATGCCGTAAAATGTATCTACATTCTACACACATATACACATGTGACGGCCACCTCATAAATTTTTTAACGTGGTTTTTCACATGCTCACATTTTATTGTGGTTAATTGAAAAAATATAGCCAGATGAAATTGGTTTCATTAACTGAGCTCAATGTACCATTAGAAATAAATATACCAAAATACCACACTATAAAGTAAATATAAAGTAAATACTACAAGCAACAAGATATTAAATAACCTGAACAGGAATGGATATGGTAGTTATTTTATACGCGGTGGAAGTGGGAGCAAGAGCTATACCAGGAAAATCTATAACCGACTAAAAGATCTTGGCATGTCTAGGACAGCAGTAAGTTCTATATTACAACGTGTATTTGAAGCTGCGCTAGCAAGCTCCTACCAAGGAGACAAACACGAGTAGTGAAGATGATTGTTGACGCGCGTCGCAAAGGACAGGTCGTTGGAACAAATGCAAATAACGAAGAATTTCAGTATCAACCAACACTACTAATACGAGGATGCGATGTAATGAGACTGGCTGAAAAAAGGCTAATGAATACCGTCAACGAATCAATGATCAAGGGAAAATACAAAGGAGAAGTTATCTTGATTTCGCATACAGCGATGATTCCAACGAATTTGCCATTCGATTTTAAACGACTACAATTTCCCTTGCGACTGTCTACTGCGTAGACAATTAACAAATAACAAAACCGGACGTTGGAACTTAGCATACACAACTTCGAGTTTCCAAGATTGGTGAACCGAAATATATGTATTATCGGAGTATCGGATATAAACTACTGTATATTTATTATATACTACAAAAAGAAATAAAAAACGTAGTATATCAACAAGCACTATATTGACTAGCTATATTTACATTTCATATAATTAAAAGAAATTTAAGTCATTGGAGTTATAAATAAGTTTAATTTAATAGAAATGAAAGACAGAAACGATATTAGTTGTATTGATCTTAACGAATTAAAGTTGGAAGGTTGATTAGGATTGATTATAGCTAAACGAAATGTAAAAAATACAATTCGTACAAATCTTTTTTGAGTTTTAGCGAGAATAAAGAAAATCGAATATAGGTGATACGAAGTTCACCAGGTCTGCTAGTATATATATAAATGCATATATGAAGATTTAAAATTAACAATACTGCATGTAAACAAACCGCGTAATGAAATTCCAAACTGCATTATGTTAACAGCACTTAAACAGATTAATACGATGTGACACAAACACGCATGTTATCAATGATAATATATCGTTAATGGGTTCAGATTGAAATTACATCCATAATTTATCATTACTTTAAACTTCAATATATTGTAGTGAAAACCTTTTATCATGAAAGTCTATCTTTGTATTACATCCTAAATATTTTGATTCTTGCCTCTGGGTAAAATATTATACTTAAGTTATTTGATATCCTTCAGGATCCTGACTTAGTTATTTGTTCCAAATTAACTGAATATACAAAAATATTTAAACAGTTTTGACAGTAAATATATTGATGTAGTACGCATTGCCTTTTTTAAATTTAATTTCGACTCTAAATAAATACCACTTCTGATTATAGCCTGTTAATTTCAAATTTAATACGTCATTTACCTAGAATCAAGTAAATCAAAATATGCGATTATGTAGTATTCTAATTTAAAAACTACAATCATGCTTCTAATATTAGAATATGTTTCTAACAGTCTATCTAGAACTGCATTTTTTATCAATGTAGATACTCATTCAAACTACAGACTCTGAAAATGAATTATGAAGTAAGACTTTCGTCAGTAAATGTCAATGAAAGGGCACTCTGCATTAAGGTCAACATTCTCTCGACCCGTGAATAACGCAAGCAAGTAAAACTTATCGCTATTAATAATTATAATTTACATAATATGAAAAATTTCGACATATTGAAATAAAAATTTCTAATAATTTAGTGCAACATATTAATTGTTTTGTCTATTTTAGTAAATGTGATAAAAAGGGAAATTGAGGCCTTTGAATCTATTATATAATTAGACTTATATTAAATAATATACATGAAATAATGTATGTTAGCATTATATATATTTGAAGCGATGATAGCTCAGTGGTAGAGTGTACCGACGCCGCGTCAAGGGACGTGAGTTCGAAGCCACCTGCAATGAGCTTGAGCTTTCGGTGAAGGAAAACATTGTGATGAAACCATAGCATGGTGGTAGGGCTTTTTCTAATGCCCGCCTGCTAGATACAATCCTCAACATGGAAATCTGCCACCAAATACCTACACATTGACACTTAACAACAGGTAAGGCAGTGGCCATAGCGCTAAACCTATTAGCCATAAAAAACAATTGAATTAAATATTTTAAATGTTATATAAGTGCATTTATGGGATATGTGCTTATCGACTATAATATAAATTGTAATATATACAGATATATATAATTTGTGTCTACTTTATTATACATTTGAAAGATATATAATATTACTAACATGAACATAGTATATAAAAGAAATACCTTCGATGCAATGTAACCGACCAATACGAGTTCTCGTACTTCAAGACAAATGTTATATTCAAATTTCATTACTTGAAACGTAGACGGCAAACTAAATAATAACATTGCGCATCTAAAGGGAACTTAATACTATGCCAGTTACTTACTTACACCGCCATGTAATTTTAAAGTAACACATTATTGCACGGGAAATGTGTAACTTGCGATATTGTTTGCATGCTTTCAAGAACGTATCGTTTACTTTAGTATAATGGAAACATACTTTTACCCTTTTTATTGTTATTAAATTAATATTTCCATTTGTATTTAAATAGACGATTATGTGATTGACTCATAAATAAATTATCGTTACTCATCTTATTATAATATAATAACAGATTCAGTGATATATAATTAATATTATTTAATACATTAAACAGAATCCATCGTAGTTATGATGAAAAAACAACGAAATCTGCTCGTTAATTTGGAGAAGTTGTAAGTGAGCTGCCTTATGGAAATTCTTTTCATCGCTACACCGTAGGACATACTCGTATCTTTCTTTACCCACGATTGTTTAACTTTTTTTTATTTTACTTTGTCTACTATGATTTTCAGATCGTAACTATGTATTTTTTGGATTTCATTAAAAGGTGTTAAACTCTAAATCGGATGAGACATATCCAGTTTAATAATTTTTAAATTACCATTATGAACATGATTGAAGCGTTGATGGCTCAGTGAGTAGTGTGTACGGACGCCACGTCAATGGACGTGATGTCGAATTCTTCTTAAATGAGTCTGAGCTTTCGGTGAGGGAAAAATTTGTAAAGGAAGCATAGCACGGTGGTAGGACTCATATAATACTAATTTATATACCACTCTCAAGTTGAAAATCTGTCGCCAAATACCTATAGGTGTGTTCTGACAATTGTACTTGAGCGTGAGTTCCTCCACTAAGCTTAGCGTGTCAACCATCTTGAGCCACATTTTCATTTAATATCAGGTGAGATTGTAACCATAACGCTAAACCTATAAAATATTTAAAACAAAAATCTCTTCATATGTTTAAGCGGATTATATGAAAGTAAACCATCTTGTATCATGTTCAAACTGCAACTGTTCTTAATACTTTTATCACAAGGGCTTAATGTATAATCACAAACTATTTACGAATGAGTAAATTTCATTATGACAAACAAACAATATAGCATGTATGTTGAGTGCATAATATCAAATTCATTCAAGTTTAATACAGGGTGTCCAGTGGCAGATTTCAAACTTTGAACAAACATAGTTTTTGAACGCAACACGCTAGAGGGGCGCGGGGGACGTCTATAGAAGCGCAAACGCTGCGGATTTTTTAGTAGCCATGGAACAGTGGAGTGGAGAGCATCGCGCTTTTGTCGTCGAGGCGTACATTTCGAGTGGATTTTCGCAGACTGAAGCACGCCGTCGATTTAATAATCGTTACGGTATTCGTCGATTAAGTGATGGACCATCGATCAACCTCATTCAGTCATGGGTAGCAAGGTTCAGATCTACAGGATCAACGTTAAATAGACCCAGGCCAGGACCTACGCCATCGGTAGCCACGGATGAAAATTGCGAGCGTGTTATGGTTTCTGTCGTTGAAAATCCCCGATTATCACTGCGTGCACGTTCATCGATATTGGAAATTCCGAAATCAACTTTGCAGGTTATAATGCGAAAAAAACTCAAGTTTCATCCATATAAAATTCAAATCGTGCAAGATTTACACGATTCTGACTTTGAATTAAGAAAAACTTACGCAGAGGTAATGTTGTTGAGATTTCCTACTGCTACTCGGATGGGCAACATATTCTTCAGTGACGAAGCCCACTTTCATATCGGAGGATATGTAAATAAGCAGAATTTCCGTTACTGGGATGTCCACAACCCAAGACAAATGCATCAAGAGCCTTTACATAAGCCTAAAGTAACAGTTTGGTGTGCCATATCTGCATCTGCAATCATAGGGCCTTATTTCTTTGAAAATGGACGTGGCCAAACTGTAACTGTTAATTCGGAGAGATATGCCCAGATGTTAAATGACTTTTTCAGACTAGAACTTCAGAATAGTCCATCCTTCAACCGAAACACATGGTTCCAGCAGGACGGGGCCACAGCTCATACTGCTAATGTGTCCATGAATGCAGTGCAGCAGTTATTCCCTGAAAAAAACATATCCCGAAACGGTACCATACCGTGGCCACCTAGGTCACCCGATTTAAGCCCATGTGATTTTTTCTTATGGGGATACTTAAAATCCATGGTTTACAAGACAAATCCGAGCACTGTGACACAACTTAAAGAAAATATTCGAGCCGAAGTCAGCAGAATTCCCCAGTCGCTCTGTAAACGCGTTTTCGAAAACATGCGTGCTAGACTCGAAGAGTGTGTCAGACTTGAGGGCCGCCATTTGGAGAACGTGGTTTTTAAAAAATGAAATCCGCGTTAATTGTTATTAAATTAAAATAAACCTACTTTGTATTAGAGCTGTAGTTTTTTTTTACAATTTTCCAAACATTGAAATCTGCCACTGGACACCCTTTATATTTAAAGTACGTTCATTCGGTTTATAAAAATAAAAAAAGTTAATGCCATAGCGTTAGCTCATAAACGTTACTGTTTGTGCATAAGTAAGTTAACCCAATGGTTAATAAATAATATATTAATCTACACGAATAATCATATATGTTTACTTTACAAAATTGGTCTTGAGAATAAAATTTAGAACACAGAGAAGAATTTGAATATATAATAAGTAGCTCTGTGCCATAACTGAATTAACGCAAGTACGTATAGCATAAAACAAAACTGAGACCGATTAGGTATCTATTAAATAAACATGACTGATTCCGCTGTTATTGCACCGGCTAATTTAGTACATAGACACGCTATGCATGAGTACAAAATAATACTTTTACGTTTTGCGTAGACTTATACGTCATAAAGTCATGTCTAATGTCCATGTTGTGGCAACTCCTATAAAGATCGGTGACAAACCGATGCAAGCCGAGCAAACCGTCCAGTTAGCTACTCCAACGTTCAGTTAGTACAGTAAGCTACGCGAAATCTTCTCGTCCGAAATACCGTAGTGTCTTAAGACGAAAGTCTTCCACCAGTGTGTATTGCCAGTGATGACATACGGCACTATAACGTGGTTGCTCACAATGTGTCTAATAAAAAAGCTCACAGTTGCTCAAAGGCCAATGGAGAGGGCTATGCTTGGAGTTTCACTGCGTGATCCAATCAGGAATGAGGAGGAGAACAGAGTAATCGACATTGCCCGAAGAATTGCTAAACTTAAGTGGCAGTGGGCTGGTCACATTGCTCGCAGAACCGATGCCCGATGGGGCCAACGGGTTCTCGAATGGCTACCACGTAACGGAAGACGTAGCGTGGACTCTCCGCAAGGTGGACCGACGACCTGGTAAAGGGCGCGGGAATCCGCTGGATGCAGGTGGCGCAAGTCCGGTCGTCGTGGAGATTTTTGGGGAAACCTATGTCCAGCAGTGGACGTCTTTCGGTTGAATGGAGACATATACATAAATATATGTGTGTCTATTATATAAGCTTATAGTCGAAGATATGCATGGCATGGGTGTAGTGTAATAAATGTAATTTGTAACATTATGTAAGCTAATAACATTCATCTGTTAAAAAATTGACCTATTACTTTTGGCAACACTTAACCCCGTTCAATCAAACAAAGAAATACAAAGCCAATCCATTAGAGAAACATATACTTTAAAGGATTTTTTGTATAATATTCATTTGTTTTATTATATTGATTAAAAAAAATATTGAGGCCATAATATTAATTCGTATATATTATACGTGAATAAGAAAGTAGCGGACTACTGTTTCTACAAAATTAACTTGTCGTATATCATACTGCATAATGAATATTTCACTTTGATACTTTATAATATTATATTAGTAAACTCAATGTACAAGAGTGTTGTGGACGAAGAAATGTTAATTAAAAATAAACAACAGTATTCCATATTCTTTTACCATATTTGAGGGTATAACATTACCGTACCATTTATGCTTTTTATTTAATACTTGGATCGATATAACTATACGAATATGTATATGTATATAAATATATATATATATATATATTCTGCTTACGAAATAATGCGAGAATTGACACAGTTATACTTTATATATCGGTAAAACCCCTAGAAAACTAAAGTTTGTATATACCTAATCTGTTCTACACATATTGTACTAAATAAAATAAACAGCTTATTATTTACATATATTCATATTGCAGATGTTAAACATAAAATGGGGTGTGCTCAAAATATTATTAATTTTTAAAATTTATTGTAGCGAATTTTGATTATTTTGCGATTATCAAATCTGAGCAGATTATGTTAGTAAATGTTAACAAATTATTTATTTAACTTGAAATTTCTCGAGTTTGTTTTTGTAAATGGTTGATAATATGATCACAGTAATTAAAAATCAAGATACATAAGGCACCAATATCCCCTAAATATTAAGAGAACTATGCAAAACTGTCATATGCTTTTGAAACTGTACATCCAGAATATAAAGTATATGTAACCGAATGATAAAATAAAAAGTTATAAATAAATACAATTAGCAGAAGCAGAAGTATGTTAAATAATAATAAATATAATTCCATTAATATATTCTTATAATTCTAGGCCAACTATGAATTATCCAGAAAACTGGATGATTTCACTAGACATGGAGTACCCACACTGCAGGGATTTAACATTGCTAACATTCGTGACGAGGCGTTCGCCTGCCTCATTTGGATTGAAAAATGGCAGAACCCAATCGAGCTCTACGGTGCTATCCGATGTGAGTACTATACATGTATATGTTTAATATCATTTTTCGTTCAACCGTTATACCGTGTTGTAGTAAGGACCCTTTGTCCAAATATTTAAAAACAAAAAACGCTAACATAAAAATCTTAATTTAAAAGTATGTTTAACTACTACAGAGTGTAATCATTTGCCAATGTATTTGCATGCGGTACGTTAACATACTACAATTGTGTCTAAATATATCACTTGTTGGCATATCAAGAATGACCAACAATGAATTACCTGCCTGTCAAAGGTTGCCGTTTTGGATTATTTTAAGATTGTACTTTGTTTACTATCGAATACATTGACGTTACTGTGCCGTGATACTACAAATTCATCATTTCATTGTTTCCAAAATTATTATAATAATTAAAGTCGGCTGTAGACCAATTAATAACTATACTGTAACATAAATTACTAACAAAACTACACTCGACGCCAATTGCACTCATCTAACTTCTTTAACATTAACTTAAAACATTAGGTTAAATAGTTTGGGATTTTAAAATTTAACTCTAATGGCTCGCAGCGAAGTGGTAGTAACTATCACTTACGACCAGAATGGACGAGCGATCGATTCCGACGCGTGACTAATTTTTGTGTGATGATATCTATATACGAAGTATATCAGCTGACGAAGTACTTGTAATGATTGTTTTTAAATTAATTTATTCTTTAAGATTAACTAAAAAGGTAAAAAAAGAATTGTAATAAATTGGTTTTAAGCCAATCATTAAATTTTTTTTATTTTACTTAATGTATGGCGTTATACCAATTTAAAACATACTACAGTATATAAACTGTAATTAGTTAGGAACTAAATTTCCGTGTGTGAAATTGTAGAAAGGTGTCTTCTCGACTAGACTGTCGAGGAACTACATGGCTTCTATGATAAGGTGATGAATTTAGATGATTCTGCAAGTTGTTGAGTGACTGTAGTGACGTCATTTATATTAAAGTCCTGCTTATTATATTAAATTAATATCATATATTATTAAATAAATATTATACTAAAATTATTTCGTTACGTTTACTACAGTCCCATTACTGTATACTACATTTGCTTTGTAAAGTAATATTTTATTATATCTAATTGACCATGATAGATTTCTTCCTTTTAACAAGTGCATATTTTTGTTTGTGTTTTCGAAACTCTACTTTTTTCACATTTACTTTCACATCTAGGTTTCATAACAATCCGTCAATTAATGGAAAATATCTGTCGCTCGGATTGCAACAGATGTCGTTATAGACGAATAAATGCATAATGAAACCAATGGGGTAATATTATACAGTACAGAAATAATGGAACCTTGTAAATGATAATGAAACTATAGGTGTTCGAAATAGATGAATATCGAAAACTTTACCCGTGTCCGATGTAAACATAAAATAGTTTAAAATAGGGATAGAGTCTAATGAGACATTATTTAATAATAATGGTAGTTTACTATTTAACTAATAAACATACAAATATTTTTTTTTTGTTGTCACGCTACAAAAATAAGATATTTTTTCAGTACTTCTCAATTTCAAGTTATGTGATTCATAGGAGTACGTTTCTGTTTTATTCATATCAGTTATGACGCACATAAAAATAAAATACAAATGTACTTTGTAATACATGGTGTATAGTCTAAATGTTTTAATGGACATTAAACTGGGTTTTCGAGAATGTGAGGATCAATATTTATTGGGCGTACTTTAGAGTCGCTCCCATCATAATTTTCCATTAGTTCTGATTGAGGTCAAGCAAAATCCCATTAGGTCTTTTAAAAATCGGTTAAGTCGTTCTCGATAACTCGCAATTAAAATCTTACAACCATTAGGTATTCACGAAAGAGCCGTTTTTATTATATAATAAACATATTATATATAACAATATGTTATTCATAACACTAAGCAATGACCATGACTTCTTATTTGTTAATTACAAAATGATAATTCATCATAGTAAAATATATTCCTTAACTATCAGCTTCAATCTGTTTAGCTTTGAGTCAGTAAAAACTTTTATTTTTAATCGTATTAGTAGTTTTAAGTTTGGCTCTTACAAATCCTTACTAATATTATAAATGCGAAAGTGACTTTGTTTGTTACGCTTTTACGCCTAAACCATTAAATCGATTGATTTTGGTACAGAGATAGATGGGAACCCGGAGACGGTGATAGGCTACTTTTTCTCGCGAAAAACCTATAGGAATTGGAGTAAAGAGAGATATAAACTTCGTATTAAACTTTTTATTACGTCATCCGATTTTTCTGATCCGATCAAAATCAATATTAACGCTAGCGAAGCCGTAAGTAAAAGCTAGTTACAAATAAATATTACCTGTTTATAATATAATATCTATAGGTAAATGACTAAGTGTAGAGTAAAAACATATGTGGATCTTTTTGCTAATTCAGTTAAACATCTGCTTGGGCTATTGCCGATATGTATTTACATCTAGGTAATCCCTAAGCATTTGATCTAAACCAACTGTACATATCGTGCATTGATATGCATATATGTATTTAGTAATCATAATGCTGGACTAATTAAAGAATTTTAATAACATTCTTCATAGGACCTTTGTACTTGATATGTACACACCCGTAAAAGTGTTATGTAAATGAGTAGCATTACCACTAATGTGTGTCACTGTATCGCGCTAACAGTAACACCCGAGGACTACTGATCCGAGGATTGGACCCAGGCTGGTAGGTGAGTCGCGGCGGGTTCGCGGGAGCGAAATGCACCGCCCAGCATAGTTGACCTAGGCGGATATTTCGCGGGTGTAGGCACGAACACGCTCGATTTGAGGGGCCGGCAGGTAAGTTCACGTTCTAACTCGTGATCGCGTACGGGATCGGTAAAGACGTTTCGTGCTTCTTGACGTTGTGTTTGGAAGTGTAGTTTCATCGCTGCTTTCACTTATTTTGAAGTCTTTCTGAAGATAGTCTCGACCACGGAACCAGTGTTCCTTCAACTCAGACCCCGTCTCGTTCATTGAGCATATTTGCTACGCACTTCGCATTACTCCAACAGCGAATTCATTTTCACCGCTATGTTCCGACCTCAGTCCATCTGAAGGAATACCTCATATAGTTACGAAAGGATTATATACCTCAATTATTTAGCCCACCGTCATATCTGGTAAAGAGGACAACTAATCCGGTTTTTAAATGGTTACCCGAAACAACAAACAGATACGATCGCCTGAAACTCCATGGATTCGACGGTAAAGTTTAGATGCGCAGATGACTCTCGATATTTTGCAACTATCACGAACCTTGCGATTCCTGTGATCCTCGGCGCCACAAACTCTGCTGAGAACGCTCAGCCGAAAACTAAATGCCTGCCGCCCTCGAAGATTAAGTTCGGTTGTAAAGTAGTAGGTACTTGTCGTGCTTCTCCACTGATAAGTCCCACAGATCCCTCTGATAGACTGCCCGACACATTGCGAAAGGATGTGCTTGAATGTATTTTTTCACCACGATAATAAAGAAAGGCCCCGTAGTTTGTCTATCTCCATTTTTAACGCACATAATCTAAAACCACCAAGTTTCCCTGGCAACATCTCAAGGCGAGGATTGGCCACTGAAGAGAGCTTCAGTACTCGGGCTGAGTGCCTTAGTACTCGCTCTGACAGCTCGGTGAAAGTGTGCAAGCCCTTAGGCTAACAGATTATGTCCAATTGAAAAAAAAGACTCAAAGCGACTAGGTAGTACGTTGTTGTCAGGAGCGAAAATAAACGTGTTTCTCTCACAAGAAACACTTCTAAAACCGGGAATTTACTTTCCCGCAATTACGATGTACAAAATAGTAGAAAATCTCTGTAACGGTACGCTCATATACTATAAAAAGTCACTATTGCTCACTAATAGAGCCTCCCGGACTTCTTCGGGTACGTCACATTGAAGTCGTACACGATCTGAATTCCGATCACAGAGCCATTATCCTCCATCTTGGCCAACCTGAAGAGCACAACTGTCTCTTAGTTCAAATGGTTGACTACGCGATGTTAGATAAGCATCTTAACATGTTTATTTTAGAGAAGGGATTTCCCTTCTCGTCTAGTTTAGATTGGATTTAACACAAAAATTGGCAAAATATTATATTTGCGGATAGCACTTACATATTTATATAGTAGTATAGATAGATGCCTATCATAAAAATATCTATTTTGTTTATTTAACATTAATGTAACAAATTTTGGAAAATAATATAATAAATTAAGAGTAAAATGGATAAGTACGTATTTCAAAAATATACCAAAAACGTTTTCGATAACAAGGCTATTTACACTGAATTCATTGTTTCGTTAGTCAGTCGATTTCCGCCCCAGAACAACGCGGAAATAGCTAAAGCGGATGAGTGTATGTAGCACTGTACGAGCAAACGATAACATTCCAGTAATAAACTTTTAAGAACTTTTAAGAAGTAAGTTTAAATAATTTATCTATCTATATTCTATATCTATACATATAATAAATCTATAATTTGTACTAAATGAATCTCTGCGCTGATTTTGATACAATTATTTTAGTTATTTTACTTTTCTTTTTTTATTTCAGTTGTAGAAAACCATTGTACATTTGTATTTTTCTACCAAAATAGTTTATTTTATTGTACAGGTAAGAGTGATTAATAAACACACATTATGAAATGTTAAAAAACGAGACATCTACCGGACTTTTAAGTAAAGACGGTTATACAAGGATTTTAATAATAAAATAAAATTACAAAATTAGCCGATAGATGACACCACGGTACACATATTATTAAGAGCTGAAAAATACGTCTGTCGGATCTTTCACTTTAAATATTTGGAAAATACATACCGGCATCGTGTATTTCTAGGATAAGTATGGTTATACGTATACATAATCAAACTGTAACTGGGATTTTTTAAATTATAATTGGACTGATGTATAATTGCGGAAAAGAGACGTACAGTATTTTATTTTAGATTTTTGTCTCACTAATTGTTTGATTTTTATTTTATTGTATAAGTACCATTCTAAAATTACTGAGATATATTTTGATCAAATTAACCTCGGTGATAACTAAAACTTTAGATAAAAAAAATGTTCCTTCAGGTTAATAAATGTAAGAGATTTTGATGTAATTTGCTCTTGTCGGTAGCTAACAAATTAATAAAAAATCTAAACAGTTTCGTCTTTCAGTAATATTGTAGCATTAAAAATACCGTACCGACCAGAATGACATAATATATCATTTAATCTATCTTATATCTATACATATAATAAAACTGTTATGGTAGAAAATCTGTACATTCAATTATTATTTTTTATTTTTTATTGGAAGAGGCAAAATATCTTTTTTTTTTTTAATTTTTGTTTGTCTGCTCCGTTGAACACGCAATATTCTGAAACTACTGAATAGATTTCAATGAAATTCTAGATTTCGATACGAGATTCTAGATTCGATTCTTCACTTACAATTGTATTTATTAACAATGACATAAAAAAGGTGTATAAAGAAAATCAAAAATTAAATGATCATGATTAATGTCTATTACTATCAAATATAACCACATGTTACACAAATGGACATTGAATACGGATTAACTAACTAACTGCAATATGATATTACCATAATTAATTGTTCATGATATCTGTTTCTATTTGAAGCGATGATAGCTCAGTGGTCGTGTGTACGATTTCGCGTCAAGAGACGTGAGTTCGAATCCAAGCACCTACAATGAGCTTGAGCTTTCGGTGAAGGAAAACATCGTGAGGAAACCATAGCATGGTGGTAGGGCTTTTTCAAATGCCCACCTGGCTAGCAACCACCCCCAAGTTGAAAGACTGCCGCCAAATAACAACTTGTTCCGGCAGCTGCACTTGAGAGCCAGTTCCTCCACGGGTATAGCGTGTCTACCAACTTGGGCCGTATCGTCACTTAAGATCAGGTGAGATTATGGCCATAACGCTAAACCTTAAGTGTAAAAAAAAGCAAAGCATACTTTGATATTGTGAACACATTCTAAAAATAAGAATATAGAAAATAAATCTTGTAATAAAACCTTTAAAATACTGAAACATAAACTATTTTTCAAGAACAGTTGAGACAAAATCCCTTTGTTGTCTATAATTGAACTTATTTAATATTTTTAACATGTGCCTTTGAAATTTGTGATTACCTGACTATACTCGTGAGTACCCATTATTTGCTTTTATATTACCGTGTATTGCTTTCCATACAAAACGTATTTCCTGAAACAAAAATGCAAATGAATCAATAGTTTTGCAAGTCAAATTGTGAGCTAAAATGAAGCCTGCTTGGACTCTGCATTTTTACGCGGACAAAGCACGGCCTGTGTCCAATGCTTTTATTGCTGGCGTCTGCGCTTTCTAATAAAGTTTTTTGTCCAACACGTATTATTTTTGATCTTATACAGCAAAGGTTAAGCGATCAGCTTTATGTATAAAGTACTGGCTTGCGTGTGTTCGTAATTCTTCTCTATATAAACGCTTGACGGATATGAAAAATGTTTTTATTTAGATCGTATGATGTCGGTTCGTAACTACTATAGTTAGAGTCAGTAGTAGTGACTTATTTTTCGATATTATTTTTTCAATTAGTTTACCTGCTTTCAATTCGTATTTATTTCTTACATGAAAATAACATATAATCTTTCATTTTCAATCTTTCTGCATATCATTTTTTTAATTACCTAACCACTTATTAATCGGTGGTAGGACGTTGGCCTAGCATGTGCCCTAGTTATAACATCTGAAGAATAAGTATAAATGTAAAGTAATATAATATATCCAAAGCAAAAAGACGCTTGTAGGCGCTAACTTAGCATTCGCAGTATGTAGTTGCAAAGATTTTGGAGTTACTATACAGACACGTCCGGACGCTATATGTATATGTATATCGAAAAACTAGTTAACGTCCAGCTCTCTCAAGAGTCCGATCAGGTCATCTGCCGCCCCATTAACCTTAGGGAAATCTAGTTTCACAAAGTGGCTATAGTCAGCGTTGTCAACAGTAGCAGATTTTCCAGTTTTAGATCCCAACAGAGTTTATTATAAAGTAAATTGTAAAACTAGTAAGAAATACAATTAACCTTTTGTAAGGCAACTGAAAATTACAATTAAGTACTGAAAACCTATTACTTTAATCAACAATTGCTTTGATTAAATAGCTATCAACGACTTGTCTAAAAACAACACTTCTTTTTTAACTTCATCTCGACTCGATTACATAAATTATGAAAATTCTATCATGAAGTCATATCCTCAAAACTATCAAGAATTGTAAGTAGATTAGAACACAATTAGAGTAAAAAAGGTTCATCAATCCGTCAATCAAAACGGAACATCCTTTGAAACGTTATTACAATATGCAGTAAAAACAATACACATTATTATTGTAATAATTAAAGAAGATGAATTAGAATATATTATAATATTTTATTAGGTCTCAAAAACGTCATGGCGGCATATATATAATTTCTAAGAAAAAAAAGGTGAATTCTTGAAGGCTATAAGAAAAAAAATACAGCTCAATATTAGTGCTTTCATGTTTTCAGAAGGCATAAGCTTGCCAGCTTAAATTGGATTTTAAATAGCCAGTCTCATATTCATCTGTTATTGTATTGGAATGACTTTTAGAAAGTTAATATGTATGTATTTCTAAAACACGTTTCATTTAACATAAATATTAATAATCTGTATATATAATTAAAGTTCGTATTATAGACACATATATCGTTAAATACGTTAACCCATACAATATGCTATAATATTATATTTGTGATCTAAATACGAGTTACCGAAATAGAACTGTGCACATTCATAAAGTGGCTTGTGAAGGTGCTATAGTAAATTAAGAAAATTAAATATCGGGGATTTTCAAGTATCTATTATGTCAGGGAGAATCTTCTTCACAAATTTTATCTATACTTGAGAAGTCAGAAGGAACTTCTTTGTTAACATTGTCGTTAAATAAGTGGATGGAGTACCTATACTTGTATAGAATGAAGAAAGCCATGCAACCGTAAAAAAAATTACAGAAATATACTATTGTTTTTCAAGTTATACTTTTCCCGTACAGTTCCTGTTAGCCAACTATGATACTAAAATTTTTAATCAAAATAAATTACACAAATTACATTATACGGTGCTGCTAATCAATGAAGCGACGCTAGCTCAGTGGTTGTCGCGTCAAGGGAATTGAGTTCGAATCAGCCTACAATGAGCTTGAGCTTTCGGTGAAAGAAAACATCGTGAAGAAACCATAGCATAGTGGAAGGATTTTTTCTAATACCCGCCTGGTTAGGTACCACCCTCAAATTGGAAATCTGCTGCCAAACACCAATATCTGTGTTCCGACAGTTGCACTTGACAGCCAGTCCCTCCAAAGGTTTAGCGTGTCCACCCACTTGGGCCGTATCTTAACATCAGGTGAAATTATGGCCATAACACTAAACCTATAAATCATTAAAAAGAAATGTCGTTTAATAATTCCTAATATGTAAATGCGTCAGTGTCGTGGAACATTCGGTTGAAATGAATTTCCTTGCATAGTATATTGTTATTGATAAACTTATTATATTATTGATTAATAAATAAAAAATTAATTAATTACTAGCGTCTGAAACCAATTAAATCAAATGCAGAAATAACTAATGAATTGAAGGAATGGTAGGAAATACTTGCTACAATGTAACGTAACATAATGTAATAATTGTTTACTACATTATTCAATACATCTAATTCATTATAATACGAAACAGCTGACGTGTACAAACAATATCTGTGCAGCCGTTGAAAACTTACTGGTTATCTTAAACCAATAAGCGCGTACATATAACTGGGCACTGCAAATAGCGTACACGCTATGGATAACCATCTACACTATAAAAATATAGTGCAATATAAAACAGACTAAAGAAAGGGTCCTGACGGCAAAATTTCACATTTTGAATTGTCTAGCCGCCATCTGTACTGTGCGATAAGGAACTTTGTTCGAAAAATATATAGGATGATTTTGACACGTGTCATTTCATACATTTTTTGTTGAATCGTTAAAAGACAACTTCGCTAGCGGTAGTGTTCAGAAATTGGGCCTTCAACATCTTACAAACTCGTTAAACAGTTATATCGGTTGTACATATCTCTTGATATCTTACTCTGTAGAACTATTGTATTGAAGTGTTTAAAAAAATATTTGGCTTTTTTAACATTGTTTTGTGATTTTACATTTCTTTACTAAAATATATGACCTAATTTAGCATAATGATTTTTATACATGTTTTTAAAAATACTTTTTCAAGCGCACTACACATTTATAAATCTGTCCTGTTTCTAAGAATGAACATCATTTGAGGTGGAATTAATGGTACTGATTAGCTACACGCTAGGCATTGTGCACGCGATATATTGTGCTCTATCGACAAATATCTAAGAAATAACAATTCTTTATAAGAGAATAAAGTCTATCTTATATAGAAAATCCTAACTGCTGCTCGTATATTCCTCATATAAATTTTATAAAATTATATATTTTTATCGAATAAAACTGCAAACCTTATAAAATACATGCGAAAAATCTTTAGGAAAATTCAAAAAGATAATTTTAATAGGTCTTGTTATTTTTTACGTCTTACCACCGCTATAAAAAGCCGACACAGATGACCCAGAACCTGTATAAATTGCAGACAAGATAAGAAGAGCAAAACTCTGTTTAATTAAAAACGTATATAACGTAGACGTATTTTTTTATTAAATTACCTGTCTTTACAAATAATAGTTACATAAATAATTAAATGAATAAGGTTAACATAGCTGCACTATAACTAAATGCACGAAATAATTAACTAACTCGTAAATAATTCCATCGCGGTGTCTTTGTATTTTGTAAGCGAGGCGATTTGTAAGAAAATGTATGTGCCTTCTTTAAGTTTTAAGAAACAAAATTTTATATCTCCAGAATTATTACCAAAATTACTCGAATATTGTTAAGTATTTTGTAGGTTACAGGCTTGCACGTCCCCAGCTGTTCCACACTCAATCTGTCCTCCGCCTATATGAACCCTCCCCTATTAATCATCACATTTGGAGCACAACAGTTACAAATATTGCACCATTAATTCAATCGGAGTATTTAATATTTCAAGTTAGACACATGCATTATTTCTGTCCAAAGATGACTATGAAACAAATCATATAGTAGATACACTTTTAAAAGAACAAATGAATATAAATTCAAACATTAGATAATTAGTTTCAGTACTTAATTTCGGAAACAGAAATCTATATTGGATATTAAATCATATAAACTAGTCATCACTTATGAAATATAATTGAGTAAAAATTCTCCTATGTTTATTCTATTGTGTATTTATAAACGCAATGTAGATACATATAGAACAAATAAATAAATATAATAGATGCTTTAAAGCATAAAACAAAGATTTTTCCTAAATACAGTCATTCATTTCTGAAGAAATCTACTTAATTAATAATGTCATGGCGACCTACAAACCTTTCGGCACTTAGACACATACGTATATGTAAACTGACTTATATCGTGACATGACAAACCCAGTCACCAACACTTGTTTCATATTCAAATACATTGATTTCGAATATAATCATAATACCATTACACCATAACCTATGACATTAAACTGTATTAAGAGTCTGCACAATTTATAATATCTTAATGACTGAAATTATCTACCGTAAAGTACATTAACCACGAGTTATCGCTTTTTAATCCATGTACATATATTGCATCGAACAAAATAAAATGTCTTTAACTTCGCTAGGAGTATGAGATTCGCCCTACAGA
This sequence comes from Actias luna, assembly GCA_039707435.1. Taxonomy (NCBI): domain Eukaryota; kingdom Metazoa; phylum Arthropoda; class Insecta; order Lepidoptera; family Saturniidae; genus Actias; species Actias luna. The sequence goes on along the minus strand of JAZHAC010000001.1, from coordinate 14,870,861 downwards.
TGACATATTTGTAAATTCATCACTATACATGACTGTAATTAATTTGTTGCACGCAAACTGGTATCAGTATTAATGAACAGATATACTTCAGGAGAACATTAAATCTCAACCATAAATAAAAATCAATTGGAATAATGTAAGTTTTAATAATATATGCAATAATAAATATTACATAGTCAAATGACTTTATTCTTTAATTTTCCAGAAAAAAAAAAAGAATCGAGTATAAATATTTATTAACCAATCAATATAAAAACAAGATTAAAGTAAAACCTTTTATCAGATATATGTGTTTGAAATACTGGTTTTGTGGGAGGATCAGCATGTAGGTCTCTTATCTATACATATAATAAATCTGTAATTTTAGTATCACCTGATAGAAGCATAGCGATAGACACTAAATTTTAAAATTAGTATATATGTTTACAACCTTTAAAACACCTATAGCGCGAGGCTGACTAGGACGTGAATACTTATTATATATATATATATAATAAGTATTCACATATATTATGCAATATTATTAAGGTATATCAATCAAGCGTAAGTTAATCGAAAAGAAAAATAAATATCACAGTTGCACTGGCAGCACTATCTTATGGTAGCAAAACAAACTCTGTTAAGTTAATTACGTCCTCGAATTTTTTTGTTAAACACGCATCACTCTGAAACTACTGGACAGATTCCAGTGAAATTTGGCACGGTGGTCGCTAATATTACGGATCAACATTAAGGATACTTTTTATCCCATAAAACGATAGGGTTCCTGCGAGATAAGATATAAAATTTGTATATTAACAAGATACTATTGTAATACTTTGGATTTTCCTGACGAACCTGTTTTAAATGGAATCAATAAAAATTCTGTTAGTGGCTGCTATTTGCATGGACGAAGTGTAATTGATCTACCATTATTACCAATAGAATTATTGCGCCTTTGTTATATCGATCTTAGTTATTGAATATTTCTATTAAACAATGTGTAATGTTGTAAATGTTGTCTTTACTCAAGACTTTTAAACTTGAAGAAAATATCTGTGTTGACACGGAGCAACGGGAATTTTGTGATTATTTAGTTAATTAAGGTAACGACGAACTGCCATTAAATAGAATGGAAGAAATTGATCTGCCACAAAATATCGTTACAAGCAACGATCTAATTGACAACGTGTTTCGTAACTGCTTTGCAAGTGAAAAGTATGAGGGCATGAAAGACAGAGCAATACTAGCACAACCCAATAAGGATCATGACAAAATTAACAAATGTATAGTTTCCAAGCGTCCCGAAGAGTTTAAAATGTTCTTAATACTATAAATATTCCAATCTTGCAACTATACGCGAAACGATTTTTGAAGCAATGATGGCCCAGTTGTTATTATGTACAGCCACCACGTCAAAGGACGTAAGTTGGAATCCCTATAATGAGTCTGACCTTGTGGAAGAGAAAAACATGATGAATGAATCGTGATGAAACCATAGCATGGTGGTATGGCTTTTTTTAACACCCGCACGGCTAGCTACCATCTTCAAATTGAATATCTGCTACCAAATACTCGTAGTTTTTTCCGGGCGTTGCACTAGAGAGCCAGTCTCTCCACTAGGCTTAACGTGCCCATCATCTTCGGCCACACCGTCACTTAACATCAGTTGAGATTGTGGCCATAACGCTAAACTTTAACTATAAAAAAGGAAGATTGTGGCCATAACGCTAAGCTTTTAAATAGTACTAAAAATACGAAAAGAATTAAAACATAATAATAATACTGTTGCGACATTTGGATTTGTCAGAAGTTAACGGTGTAATACTTATTATGATAAATTTGTGCAATAAATAAAATATTTATGCCAAAAATTGTGACTGCTGAACTATCTGGCAAAAAGGTATATATACCAAGAAAAACTCTAGACTCATTAAAGCGTCAACTGGGATGAGGGTAACTTGCAGCGACACCAATTCCCAGTAAGATCAGTATTTGTCATGATAGTACATAAATCTCAATGCCAATCATTCGAATTTGTCGGCTTGGACTAGGTCGACAGTTTTCATGTACAGAATGTTGTGTGTAGCATTCTCTAGCGTCAAGCGAACATCAACGTCAAAAGTATTTCTACCACTTGAAAATCCTACACAAGTCGACGTACTCGCGATACTACCTTCTATACTAACTGAAGGTATTATTAGGTTAAAATCCGATTTCGTCATAATAAAACTGAGTATGATCCTATATATCCGTAAAGATAATAGGTAAATGAAAAATACGTAATTTATATCTATATGTATATACAGGGTGTCCAGTGGCAGATTTCAAACTTTGAACAAACATAGTTTTTGAATGCAACACGCTAGAGGGGCGCGAGGGACGTCTTTAGAAGCGCAAACGCTGCGGATTTTTTAGTAGCCATGGAACAGTGGAGTGGAGAGCCCGGTTGGTGGAGTTTGAGAGATTTCTCAGCTCCCTGGGGCCTGCGGTAAGGCGGCTATCGCCGCTCCCTGTCGTCCTGATTGGCGACTTGAACGCCAAGTCTAGGACGTGGGGAGCGGTGGCCACGGACCTGCGAGGTCTGGCGGTTGAGGAATGGGCAGTAGAAATGGGACTGTCACTCCTCAACAGGGGAACGGCGTACATGTGCGTGCGACAGAACGGGGGCTCGGTGGTGGACGTATCGTTCGCCTCCCCGCCTGTCGCGCGCCGTGTCCGGGGGTGGCGTGTCCTGGAGGAGGTGGAGACTCTTTCTGATCACAGATATATCAGATTTGAAGTCTCCACCTCCGAATCTGATACGGGAGTCCGCCCCCCCAGGGGGACGCCGTTCCCGCGCTGGGCCTTATGCTCTCTGAACCGGGAGCTGGCCGAAGAGGCGGCCATTGTCCAGAGTTGGAGATGGCCGCCTCAGAATGAGGAGATTGACGCGTCCGCCCTCCGTTTTCGAGCATCGTTAACGGAGGTGTGCGACGCGTCGATGCCGCGGAGCAATAACCGCCCGCCAAGGCGGGCGGTTTACTGGTGGTCGCCGGAGCTGGGTGAGCTTCGAGCGGCCTGCTCCGCGGCGCGACGGGCCTTCGGGCATTTCCGTCGTCGCCGGGGATCGCGGGATCCCGCAGAGGAGGCTCGGCTTTATGGCATCTACAGGGAGTGTAAGATCTCCCTGCAGATTGCTATAAGCCGAGCCAAAGAGGGAGCGTGGGAGGAGCTTTTGCAAGAGGTGGAGCGGAACCCGTGGGGGCGCCCATACAAAATGGCCCGAGATAAGTTTCGGGCTTGGGCGCCTCTACCAACGGGGACCCTCCACCCTGACGTGTTAGAGGGGGTCGTGGGGACACTGTTTCCTTGCGACCCCCCAGGGTTTGTCCTGCATGCCCCTGTACCTGCGGCGGCTGTTGGAGGACTATCTCCATAATCGGGAGATCGTCTACGCAGACAGGCTGGGCGCCGTGGTGCGGCGTCCGACCGAGTGTGGCGTTCCACAGGGGTCGGTCTTAGGGCCACTCCTGTGGAACGTGGGCTACGACTGGGTGCTCCGTGACTCTGCAGGTGTGCTCCCCGGTGGAGTACGCCTGCTATGCTACGCGGACGACACCCTCGTCGTAGCCCAAGGCAGTGAGTGGAGGGAGGTGGCACGCCTGGCCACAGAGGGTACAGCCCTCGTGGTCAGGCGTATAGAGATGCTCGGTCTCAGGGTTGCGGCCGAGAAGACCAGGGCCATGATGTTTCATGGTCCTCGTCACGGCCCGCCCCCTGGGGCGAGCATCTCTGTGGGGGGGCATACCGTCCGGGTGGGGGCCCAGATGAAATATCTGGGCCTTATCCTGGACGGGCGATGGCGGTTTGAGCCCCATTTTAAGGGGCTCGGACCGCGCATTGTCGGGGCAGCGGCGGCGCTCGGCCGACTCCTCCCGAATTCGGGAGGACCCGGTACGAAGTGCCGCGAGCTCTACGCGGGAGTCGTGCGGAGCATGGCTGCCTACGGGGTACCAGTGTGGGTAGACGCCCTCAGCGCCACCAACAAACGTGCGCTGCGTGCGGCGCAGCGTACGGTGGCGCTGAGGGTGATCCGTGGTTACCGCACGGTGTCCTCGGGGGCGGCCTGCGTGCTCGCCGGCTCCCCGCCGTGGGAGCTGGAGGCGGAGGTACTCGCCGCCGTGTATAATTATACGACGGCGAGTACGAGGGATGGTGGTGGGCGCCCATCTCCTGCAGCGGTGCAGGAGATGAGGCTGGTGGCTCGCGCCGATATTAGGCGGCGCTGGGTGGAGGACCTGGCAAATGCGCGTTATGGTACGTATACTATAAACGCCATTCGCCAGGTCCTCAATGAATGGTGTGACAGGCGGTTTGGCTCCCTGTCGTTTCGGCTTGTGCAGGTACTGTCCGGGCACGGTTGCTTCGGATGGTACCTGCACAGGATCGTTCGAAGGGAGCCAACAGCCGCCTGCCACGAGTGTGGTGCGGCGGAGGACACTGCGCAGCACACCCTCTCTGAGTGTGCTGCGTGGTCTGAGCCGCGCCGCACTCTGGAGGCGGCAGTCGGAGCGGACCTCTCGCTGTCGGGTGTGGTGAGAGCCATGCTCGGCAGCGAGAGTGTTTAGAATGAAGTAGCCTCCTTCTGTGAACAGGTCATGTCGCAGAAGGAGGCCGCGGAGAGGGTCCGTGAGGCGGATGCCCAAGCGGACCCTCTCCCTCGCAGAAGAAGGGGTGGCAGGAGGGGCCGGTTCGTCCGAGCTCTTCCGCCGCCCTGATGCCGGACTGGGGGGGTGGGTTGGGGGACCCACCTCCCATTGCACCAGTCTGGCAGAAGGATAGGGCAGCTTGCCAGGCTGCCCGGATGGGGCCCGGCTTAAGATCAGGTCGGGCCGGTCGCTGGGGTGACGCGGTGATTACCAAGCACGGGACCCGTGTCACCCCAGAAAGGCGACAGATGGCCGTGGGGTTTTAGTGGGTATTCCCGGCGACTAACGCCGGGTGAGTCCCACATACCCCTCCTGGTCCCCCCGGACTGGGAGCGGATGCATAAACGCATTTCCCCACGTTAAAAAAAAAAAAAAAAGGACCTACGCCATCGGTAGCCACGGATGAAAATTGCGAGCGTGTTATGGTTTCTGTCGTTGAAAATCCCCGATTATCACTGCGTGCACGTTCATCGATATTGGAAATTCCGAAATCAACTTTGCAGGTTATAATGCGAAAAAAACTCAAGTTTCATCCATATAAAATTCAAATCGTGCAAGATTTACACGATTCTGACTTTGAATTAAGAAAAACTTACGCAGAGGTAATGTTGTTGAGATTTCCTACTGCTACTCGGATGGGCAACATATTCTTCAGTGACGAAGCCCACTTTCATATCGGAGGATATGTAAATAAGCAGAATTTCCGTTACTGGGATGTCCGCAACCCAAGACAAATGCATCAAGAGCCTTTACATAAGCCTAAAGTAACAGTTTGGTGTGCCATATCTGCATCTGCAATCATAGGGCCTTATTTCTTTGAAAATGGACGTGGCCAAACTGTAACTGTTAATTCGGAGAGATATGCCCAGATGTTAAATGACTTTTTCAGACTAGAACTTCAGAATAGTCCATCCTTCAACCGAAACACATGGTTCCAGCAGGACGGGGCCACAGCTCATACTGCTAATGTGTCCATGAATGCAGTGCAGCAGTTATTCCCTGAAAAAAACATATCCCGAAACGGTACCATACCGTGGCCACCTAGGTCACCCGATTTAAGCCCATGTGATTTTTTCTTATGGGGATACTTAAAATCCATGGTTTACAAGACAAATCCGAGCACTGTGACACAACTTAAAGAAAATATTCGAGCCGAAGTCAGCAGAATTCCCCAGTCGCTCTGTAAACGCGTTTTCGAAAACATGCGTGCTAGACTCGAAGAGTGTGTCAGACTTGAGGGCCGCCATTTGGAGAACGTGGTTTTAAAAAAAAGAAATCCGCGTTAATTGTTATTAAATTAAAATGAACCTACTTTGTATTAGAGCTATAGTTTTTTTTACAATTTTCCAAACATTGAAATCTGCCACTGGACACCTTTTATATATATATATATAAATGATTCGCCGTAACGTATGTACACGCATAAATTCTAAATGACTGTACGAAATTCAATAATTCTTTTTTAATGTATTCGTTATAGTCAGTACAAGGTTTGTAAAAAAAGAAAAACATAAAAAATACGAAGTTTTTTTCCATCTCATAATATAAAAAGTAATCAAGCAATGGTAGCTCGGTTTGAAGCGATGATAGCTAAGTTGGTAGTGTGTACGAACGCAGCGTCAAGGGGCTTGACTTTGAATTCACCTATTTATAAATTTCATACAATTAAAAGAAATTTATTTCATTGGAGTTATAAATAAATTTCATTCAATAACCAAAAGAAATGAAAAACGGAAGCGATATTAGATATAGCCAGTTCTATTGATCTTAACGAATTGCAAGGTTGAGTAGGATTGTATGTAGCTAATGAAAAAAAAATACATATCAGTCAAACCATTTTTGAGTTTTAGCGAGAATAAAGAACATGGCCATTAGGTGATACGAAGTTCACCGGGTCAGCTAGTACATATATATAAATCTGTTTTGTAATATTCGATACTAAAATTACTCAAACTAAGTATGCAAAGTGAAGTGATGTATAAATTAAATTATACTTTATTTAGTCTTATACACTTTAATTAAAGCTCTATCTGTAGTTAATTAGTGATTTTATAAAGCTACTCAGGATACCTTATAGCTCCTCAGCAGTTGCTTTTGAAGGGAACTTTAAGTTTGCAGGCGAGTAACTGCATAATTAAACCTTACAAGTTGCTTTAAAACAACTTTGATAGCTAAAACACTGAATACGATGACTGTGAAAGTTAAACATTTACAAATTATTTTGTTTATACAAGCTACCACTTTCTATTTTAATTGAACTGAACTATTCACGAAGATCATATCGGTTATGTGCGGAAAAAGAAATTTTAAATAAAGCAAAGAATGTCTGGAATTTTTCATTTCTAAACATTCGATGTCAGTTCTTGGTCTAGCGCGGCATCTATTGACGTCGTTTAGAAAATAGTTTATTTTTATTATAAAGCGCTTTAAAATAACAGAGCATACATGTTATATAAAGTAGTTATGAAAGTATTTTCAAATCTATAGTGTACTTTTATACTCCTCATTACTTAAAAACTTAATGTTTTACTTCGTAGTAAATTGATAAATTATTAATTTTGCATTTTTTTAAATATATTGCTATTAACATAAGTTTATTTGAATCTTTGTATTTTGATATAAATTTATGGTTCGCGGGATGTGCAGAGTACGACAGTTGTGTCTAACTTTAAGGTTTAGCATTGTGACCACAATTTCACCTGATGTTAAGTTACGATGTGGCCCAAGATGGTGGACACGCTAAGCCTAGTGGAGCGATTGGCTCTCATGTGCAACTGCCGGAACACACCTATAGGAAATTGGCGGCAGATTTTTGATTATTGCAGTTGAGATTTTCAACCAGACGGGCATTAGAAAAAAGGCCTGCCGTCATGCTATGGTTTCATCACGATGTTTTTTTTTCACCGAAAGCTCATGCTCGTTACAGGGATTCGAACTCCCGTTCATTGACATGGCGTCTGAACACATTACCAACTGAGCCATCATCGCATTAAAATAATTTCGTATATCTCATTGTTTAGAATAATTCCAATCATAAATATTAGATTTTTCCAAGTGTTATATTTATGTATAAAGAAAACCGTACCTTTTATTTGAATATTTAAAAACGAACTTAATTTAGTAACAACTTTATTATAAACAATGATTAGGTTTCTTTCTAATATGTGTATGTTATTTCTATATGTTAGGGTCAAGGCCTTTGTAAATACAATTAACGGACACAAAGTAACAGCCGAACTCAGAATAATTATTTGTGGATAAAACAAATAATCCCGTATAGGACTCGAACCTACAGCCCTCAGACGTGGCGATTGCAACGATGTAACTTCGTTAACCACTATGCCAACCCTGCATAGCTTATATACTACTGATAGTAGATATAATATGATAGTAGATAGTAGATATAATACTACTGATAGCTGTTAGTTTAATCTTTTCTAACATAATTAGAATAATATCGCAAATATAACTGAAATTGAATAAGTACCCTTAAAATATCCATATCCAGACCTAAAATCTCACATCCCTGATAATTTTGATGTGTTATTATCAAATAGCATTTTTACAAAAAAAGAAAAAAAAATTATCTTAAATTAATTTCAAAGCTTAATAAGAGTATATCTGTATTTAATATCCTAACGAAATTCCTAGTAGTGATTTCGAAGCTTAGTAAAAAATATTTAAGTTCACAAATAGGTTTTATAAAAAACAAATGTATTAATAATATTCGTATTTTAGTAGGTATCACCTTTTATTCGTTGACATCACTTACGATCATTTTATGGTGTAGCAAATATTAATAGAACGGCTATAAAATTAAGAGAATCTCCAACGAATATCTAAAAACAGCCGCACCAGTCATTATTTTTATTTATTACTTTTATTTTTACTATATAACGAAGTAATACATATTGTACATACTATTACAAAAATACTGAAATAATAATTTTGAAACTCAATGAAAATAAATCTTGTAATATTATACATTTACATTTATATACTATTAACCGTTCCCTTAATAATATATTAAGAGAAAATGCCTGTCTTTTGTTATATTGGAGGAAAAAAAATGTTCATAAACGTAAAATAGGAATAAAATGTTGAAGGATTATTGGAATGTAAGTAATGAATAGCATCTACAAATAATTTCGTATACAATCGTCATGGTCCCATGTCGATACGATCAGTAGTTTTGACGTGATTGTGCCTCAAAACAAACATGTTTTTTTTTCTTATATATATAATTTTTAAAATTATATAATTTCTTTTATTTTATCTATTTATATAGTTTCACAGATACACCGATACAGATACAATATGTAATACAAACATTTAACGTATAAAAAAGAAGAAAGTATATATTATCTAAATAAAATTATTAAAACTCTCGTTCATTTCAATCTCTCACAAAAAAGCTTTAAAGTGGCTTACAATTCTTTCCACTCATCAACAAACAGGTTGAATAATAGACACAGTATCAAGGTATACTTAAGACGTTGAAGTATTTGAATGAGAGGTGAGTTAAAGATACACAAAAATTGATTTTTAATCGTATAATAAATATATCTTTAACAGTATCTCACCAAAACGATACCCAAAGGTAGAAGAAAACAATTTAAAAAAATTAGCTGTTCCTGATAGATCGATATCAACAGCTGTTTCCGAAACGGGAGTTTTATAACCATGTGCTTTGTTATCACCAATAGCTTAGTAATATTATGCATTGTTGAAGGTTTATGGCCAAGAGCTTACTACTAACAGCGTTTAATCTCTACGTAAAACTAGTATTGTGTCATAAATAGAAAATATACACCAGATGGATTTGTTATTTAACTCTACCTTAATACTGACTTACCTTATGATGCAATGCTACTACTACTGAGCCAAGAGGTCGCGGATTTGATGTCTGTGCACGAGTAACTGTATCGCGATGAGTATAATTACGAGAATGTATAGTATGAATGTATATGAGTTGTTTAGTTACCATATCGCAAGTCTTGCTTTGTTACTAAACCTCATATAGGATAGTTGTCGAACACTAAACCTTTAAAGCATAGGTTCCCAAACTGTATGTTGCCGTGGTGCGTTTTAGTAGGTCGATGAGGAAGTCCGTAACGATTGGATTTTAAACACCACGTTAGTAAAAAATGCGTGTGTTAGCTCCGATGCACGTCGGGAGTTTACTCCTAAAAAACTATTATTGTGTAGATTATGTAAAATGAGGGTAAATCGAAGCATCTTTAAAATAATCAAAGCATGTATAAATATTTATTCATATTATTTCATCGTTCCAAATAGATATATAACAAACTATTTGAAGTGAAAGGTTCTTTACGCTAAGAAACGTAACGCCTTACTTTTAGTTAACGCTCGATTTGACTCCTCATAAAATTTTCATACCGCAGGCTAAATATGAAAATCGTTTCTTAAAGAGTAAACTCCAAAAAAGGGGTAACATGGCAATAATAAGGAAAAGTTAGCTATAAATACAGATCCGTACCACCCCGCTTGAATACTGGATGTTTACCAGCTGGTCCAGGAAAACGTCACGTATAAACGTAGGTACACCATAGTAAGTGTTACATCTGATCCCCTAGCCAAGTTGTCTATTTCTACATTCGCTTGCATAAACAGTAATCAAAAAATTTATGAGATTGCATTCTAAACACTGAATTAACACTTAATCCTGTGATAATAACAATTTGTCCTTACTATCACCCGTGAAATAAATATGAATATTGTGTTTCAAAGGTATGTGTATGTGTATTTTAATGTTTACTAACGCACTCTGTTCATGGAATGTAATATGACGTCTATTTAGTGCTTAGAATGTCAATCTATTTATCTTTTTTACCTTACGCTATCTATGGTAGAAAAACACATTTGACTGTTGTATAGTAAGCAGCGTATCAATTTATGCTGTCGTATACTAAAAATATTGTTTTTTGATTAATTTTCGCATCATTATTTTTACATTACAAACGAGATTACCTTACAAACAAGATGTATGGAGAAAGAGGTGGCTGATATTTGATACGAGCCACCTCCCTTCTCAATAATGCGCCGCATGTTATAGATACTAAGATGATTCTTATAATGATTGATGATTGGATAAATGTCGTACTGCACTACCGAGAAGTCATTATTTTGAGCAACTGTATTCACAATTGACACATGTCACACGTCGTAGTGGGTAGTGTGAACGGTCGCCGCGTCAGTGGAATGGGTTCGAATCTACCTACAATGAGCCTGATCTTTCGGCGAAGAAAAACATCGTGAGGAAGAGGTGTATATGGTGGTAGGGCTTTTTCCAATTACCAGCTGGCTAGCCACCACCATGAAGTTGAAAATCTGCCGCCAAATACCTATACGTGTATTCCGGCAATTGTACCTGATAGCCAGTCTCTCCACTAGGTTTAGCGTATCCACCATCTCAAGCAACATCGTCATTTAACATCTGGTGAGATTGTGACTCTAACGTTACACTAATAAAATATATAAAACTGTACTAATTAATAATACAAAGGTATAAATGAATAGAAATACATCAAAGATCTTATAGGTATGATTACAGGATGAACATCCACATAAGTTAACGGTCTAAATAAAAAATAATTTTAATACTAAACAATAACCACAATAAACGCACTAACAATAGTGTAAATATGAAAGAACTTATTCGAGCGTACTATTCCTATTTTATCACTTATAAACACACGTCCACTGTACACTGTTCAGCTAATCCCTTTTCAATTGCGTATGACTGCGAGGTCGCTATCGGGGTGGTTAATTTTAGTAACCCGATGAATATAGAACACTCAAAAGCGCAACGGAACATACAAAATAGTAGGCATTAATTACGCCTACTTGTTTAACTGAAACTACTGAACTAGAATAATATTTCGTGTATACTAACTGTAAAACTTCTATTTAGATATAAAAATAAGTAACATATTCTTTATTTGGTTTTATCATTAGTACATGGTGAAAATACGGAGTAGTTAAACCTGAAAATATTCATGTCTACAGTATTATTATAATATAATTATTATAATTGCAATGTGCAATTGCACATTTGTTATGTCTATATTAAAAACTCTCGTAATTATTTTTTAGAAATATAATAGTATATGGAATATTAAATGTTTATTTTGTCATGATATAACTATTGATATTCCTCTAAAACGTGGTCAATAATAATGTCTTGAATTATATTTGATTTGATTGGTTAGATCTTATACCAAAACGAGGTGTAAAAAATATTTTTTAATATTTTTAACAAATTATTATGGTACATTAAAGAATAATAATCCTATTTAATGTAAAACATTATATATTCTTTGATTGTAGTATTAAACCCAAATGAAGAAGCGCGCCAAGCAATAATCAGAGAGCTGGTGGTCACCGAAGCGGATTACATACGTCACCTCATCGCCATTGTGGAAGTAAGTATTCAAATCTTTATAATATATATATATACAAGTTTTGTTGTCTGCTATTTCGTCATATTTGGTAAACCTGCATAATTATATCTAAGTAAATAAATATTGATAGTGTATTTAATTTTGTAATAATCATTTAATAATTTTCGTTTCATAAATTATACGTATTTAATTTTTTAATTTAAAATTATATTTTATATAATAAATTTTATATTATATTATATAATAAATTTTAATTTATATTTTAATAAAATAAAAACAGTCTGCCGGTAAAAAATATAACATGCACTTATAACCGAAGTAAACATAGCGTATTGATCGTTGCATTGTAAATACGTAATAAACTTACCCATGAACTTGTACCAATACAAATATCGTTTGTACGTAGTACACTTGCGACACAAAATTTGCTACTGTAATTGCTCATGTCACAGGTCAACTAAAGTAAGTAATAAGTACTAAAGGTGCTATTCTGTATTTCATTGTTTTAAGTTACAGCATGGGTAGGGGTTCAGTTTCATTGTTTCTCTACAAAATTTATAGTAAATGTCTTTGAGTGTGATCATTTCCTATATATTTCTGTATATTAGCCGTGAAAACAAAACAATGTTCTTTTTCCTTTTTCTCAAACTGACATACTCTTTTAGCCTTAAGTGCTTTGACAGGTTTACCGAACGTTTTGGGGCGAGTGCTGAGGGTACTTAGCTCCAAGGCAACGGGTACAGTACCAGAGGTACCAGAATGGCCGAATCTCGGCTTGGGCTGCTGGCGAAAAATGAACAAAGATTTGCGAGCCTGACTAACCAACAAGTCCTAATTTAGTGATCCTAACAACGACCTTCTCTGTAAGGTCTCTAATATATGCATGGAAAGTCCATACATTAATGAAGCTCTACATTAGGGACATAGGGCGGGGCTTGGATGGCTATGCACATGAACCTGTTTTGCAGCATTTGTAGTTTGTGAAGGGTGGTGCACGAAGCGTGAGCGTATACCGGGCTACTATAAGTAAATATGGGACGGATGCATACTTTGTATATTGTAAGCTTATGTCTAAGTGACATTTTACTCATGGAGGAGGTTAGATTGCGTAACAGAACCATAGCCGTGTTTACGAAATAATATTATAGAGAATAAAAGAAATTGCACAATAGGGCAAATACTTATACAAAAAATACGCATCATCTAAAGGAAGCAAAAGAGGGCTGTTGTAAAGATCTGACAAAAGCAGTTTCAGATGTGTTATATAATTACGTTATGGGGCATATTAAATCATCGAAGCTTAATATAGCTTATTGTACAAAGAAAACACCAAATCCTATGTATAAACATGTCATACAAAATGAGCCCAAAGGATTTAACTTTTCAATTTCTAAACACAAGCTTCGGTAGCTAAGAATAAAATCTTATCTACATAGTGAAGTTGTGATTTTTTTATGCAATTCTTCCGTCTACTAGTACTTACATGAAGTACCTACTTCATTAAATATAGCCACAATCGGATCATATTTCATAGATCATTAAACAAATTGAAAGGAGGTCTTAGTAACAAACAATCAGAATCGAAAAACAGTCAGGAATTTGAAGTTTTCCAGTTATGACTTCAGTATAGGAATTCAAAGAGGATTAATTCACTCTGGTAATAGAGTCCGTGCCTTTCCCGGGTATTACGAGATATTTGGCAAGATGAGAAATGTCCCCTTAACGGATCCGTGTTATTGAATAAACTGTTCCTGGGAATTAAAATTAAATAAACAACACTGTTTAGTCAATTTAATTCGTTTATCGTATTAAGAAAAAGGAAATTTAAATATATATAAAACTAGCTGAGCTGGTGAACTTCGTATCACCTATAATTGATGTTCTTTGTTCTCGCTAAAACTTACAAACGGTTTGACCGATTTGTGTTTTAAATTTTGATTAGCTATTATCAATTCTAATCAACCATATACTTCAACTCGTTAAGATCAATAGAACCAACTATATTTAATATCGTTTCCGTTTTTTATTTCTTTTGGTTATGAATGAAACTTGTCTATAAATGCAATAAATTAAATGTCTTTTAATCATATGTAATTTAAATATATTTAATCAATACAACGCTTATTTTAGTTTCTTTTTCTGCTGCGTAAATATACAGTTATTATTATCGGACGTTATGTTATTTCTCCGAAACTGTTCGCTGCTGCGTTCCAAGATGTCTTCAAGGTTCTGGATTAGAAAGGACTTGACATTAACATAAACGGCAAGTACATAACACACTTCCGATTTACTATTGATATCGTAGTCATGGCTGAGACCGCAGAAGACCTAAGTACGATGCTCGGTGACCTCAGTAAAGCATCCGAATGAGTTGGTCTTAAAATGAACATGGACAAGAAGAAAGACTAATGTCCATGTTGTGCCAACTCCTATAAAAATCGATGACTCTACGCTTGAAGTTGTTGACAATTATATATACCTGGGGCAAACCATCCAGTTAGGTAGATCCAACTTCGAGAAAGAAGTTTATTGTCGAATCCAGCTTGGCTGGGCCGCGTTCGAAAAGCTACGCGAAATCTTCTCGTTCGAAATACCGCAGTGTCTCAAGACGAAAGTCTTCGACCACTGTGTATTGCCAGTGATGACATACGGCACTGAGACGTGGGCGGTCACAATGGACCTAATAAAACAGCTCAAATTTGCTCAAACGGCGATGGAGAGGGCTATGCTTAGAATTTCACTGCGTGATCGAATCAGGAATGAGGAGATCCGCAGAAGAACCAAAGTAATCGACATTGCCCGAAGAATTGATAAACTTAAGTGGCAGTGGGCTGGGCACATCTCGAATGGCTACCACGTTCCGGAAGACGTAGCGTGGGTAGGCTCCCCACAAGGTGGACCGACGACCTGGTGAAGGTCGCAAGAATCCGCTGGATGCGGGTGAAGGAAGACCGTTCGTCGTGGAGATCTTTGGAGGAGACCTATGTCCAGCAGTAGACGTCTTTCGGTTGAATGGATGATTATCCGACGTTCGAAAACGCGTCATATATGTATTTGTTCGTTAACGAATCTGAGAAACTCCAAGTTGAGTAAAACTTCCAACCACTGGTTTTGTTATTTGTTAATAGTCTACGCAATAGACAGTTGTTCGGGAAGCTGTAGTCGCTTAAAATCTAATCGCGAATCTATTGGAATCATCGGTATAAGCGAAATCAAGACATTCTCTCCTTTGTATTTTCCTTTGATTCGTTAGCGTTATTCATTATGCTTCTTTACAGCCAGTCTCGTTACATTGCATTGTAGTATTAGTAGTGTTAGTTGTCATTGAGATTCTTCGTCATTTGTATTTGTTCCAGCGAAAATTTTAGATAACCGCCATTATTTACTTATTTACATAGCTTGATGGAGTTAAAGTATTTTATATTAATGTGAACCTATGAGCCTTGGACTATATTCAATAGTATGGCACAAACCAACCACTGCTTACATGAACATATTGTCCTTTTAACTTCACGACTATTGTGTACAATCAATATATTGATCATTACTTTTTGGGTATCAATTGTTATCTACGATCATAAAGGGTGAGTTATTGTTGAAAACTACGCAAGGTCCATTTATCATTTTTGAAATTATTATTGCATATAAGTTTTGATCATTCCTTTCACCTGGGATTTCATATACAATGAGAATAACTTCTTAGCTACAAACGCATTACCCGTGCAAGTGGTTGGTCCATCGTATAATAGAGAGTGATACTCGGAACAGTTCCCGAGACTTGTAATACGGATGTAGGTTTAAGGGGCTCCTTTCCGACGCTCGTCAACTCTCATTTTCACTACTCGTGTTTCTCTCCCTGCTTAGTCAAAATTTTTAGGAGCCTGCTAGCGCAGCTTCAGTGCCACTTTGTAATATAGAACTTTGTGCTGTCCTAGACAGACTAAGATCTTTTAAGACATTTTGATGGTATAACTCTTGTTCCCACTTCGACCGCGTATAACATAACTACCATATCTATTCCTGTTCAGGTTATTAAATAGCTCGTAGTATTAACTCTATATTTATTTTATAGTATGTTATTTTGGTATATTTGTTTCCCATGGTACAATGAGCTCAGTTAATGGAATTAATTTCATCTGGCTATATTTTGTCTACTAACCACAATAAAATTTGCGCATGTGGAAGACCACGTTTTTACCATTCAACAGAGTTTTACATCCAACAAAACGTTGGTACTTTTTGCCGCCACCATTGCTCGTACTTTTTGAATTTTGGCGCTTATTTACCCTAAGTATAATAAAATTGTTCTTTACAATATGCGTTGCGCTGAACGACGGCGTTTGGATACAACTGTTTTATTTTATAATGTTGGGCAAGAAATTATTAAAATTACTTCCCATTTCATTGTAAACTTCTGAACGCATGCATAAATATTTGACAACCAATAAATATGTCAGTCCTTTTTCATTACTGACATTATTCTACATTTTTTAAATCTAAAATAAGCCATTATACGAATATTGTGGATATATCTTGTCGATTCGAAACCTTTAAATAAATACATGCTTTAATTTGAGAGGTGAGTTTACCGAATCGACGGGATGAAGATTAAATGTTTGACAGTTACGAAACCCATGAGCCATGTATAGGAAAATGTTTTTTCTTTTATTTAGTATTTTCTTCAAATTTCCAATGGTATTAATTATTATTCTGCTATTCAGGACGGAGATAGATACAACAAATTAAAAAGCATGAAAATCGGTCCAGCCGATTCTCCGGCCGAGTCCAGACGGTTCTCGTGTTATAAGTGTTCGAACAAACCCGACTTTGTTTTATATGTTTTGTTATATAGAAGATATACTCGAACATGTTTGTTTTAACTGTAACATGAAAATTAACTTTTATAAATGTATAAAATATCGTGTAGCGGTGTTTGTCTACACTAATCTCAGAAATCGCTTTACATATACACGGTTTTTATTCTGACTGATAGTATCCGCACGCTCAAGATGAACTAAGAGTGTCCGTGGCAATTACCGACGATTTCAGATGAAGGAATGTAAAATAGTCCATTCCGAGTCTTGTTTCGTGAGTTATTGCTTTGGCAATCGCGGCACAATCTTTTCTATTGAATCAGCGCTAATGCCAAGGGATAAAAGCACATTATTTACGCATACTATCTCAATCAGTGGACGAATAACGCTACAAATTACATTTGACTACGAAACGATATGCACGACCAACATGTAGAACTGAAATCGTTACTAAATAGTGGTTCTAAGTAAATAAAAGAGTAAAATTGATACATTATATTCAGAAGGTTGGTTCAACAATTTCGAGTAAAGAGGGTCCAGAACTTACTACATTTGGGATCGAGTTGGGCTGGATCACTACCTGTAACAGGTCATGAGCTAAAGCAATCTTGTGAGCAGTCCTTCATGAATAGTCAGTCTTGGTGGAACCTAACTATAATCCGTGGTGCGCTTTGAAGTCTCGTATAGCTACTAACTCCGCAGTAACCAATTACTCCTGCACATCATCTATCGTCTATCTCAAGTAGATAGATAGTAGAGTTGTTTCAAAATCCTTGCTGTGAGATCTGTAGATACACACATAGATAGCGTTTTGAGTACCAAGGTCCACCTATACACAAAGCACGGAAAAGAAAGTTCCTCTATGTAAAGCAGAGGTCGATGACATATGTCCCAACGTACAGACACACATACAGACTCTGGTACTAACTAAAAAGTCCTCAAGCAAATAATTAGGGTAGTGTAAATAAAAAGTATCGATCAGACGGTACATCTGTTTTTCTGGCAAAAAGAGAAAATTGCACGTTCGACAAATATTGACGGACAGTATTAAGGTTCAAATGAAATAAGGAAAAGAGAAGCTGTGAAGTTCGAGAATCTTTGGTCGCTGTAGAAATTTATCCAGTGTGAATTACGAGTATGTTGAATGAGGGAACCATACCGATCAGAAGAACGGGAAGGCCCCCGTACTTCTCGGAGTATGTCATCGAGACCCCAAATTCTGATTGCTATTCGGCACGATGGATCTACTCAAGATTTTGCACGGCAAATTGGAATACACTCATGCGATAGTTAGCCACGTGTGAATTCCCATACTATACCGCAGGCGGCTAACAGTAGATTTTGTTCACTACAAATTTTACTGATTCCCACGATCACTCTTACAACGCCAAAAACCTCTCAGCATCTGGGTTATGCACTGGCTAATCCCGGAATGTGACACGCACAAATGTTTACAATAGCAGGTATTAGACATAGCGTTGTGCAGCGGCATAACTATAGGTTGGCAGAGTTGAAAAATGCTACGGGCCCCCGGTACCCGACGCAGCCCTAGGCCCAAAAGACCACGAGTCTAGCCTAGTAATCTAACATTTTTAACAAAATTTAATAAATATTATAAATTTTGTATAATTAGTACCTTAAATGAATTAAAGTTAGATACAACTAAAGACCAAATTCAAATAAATTATTAAGGTTGAAACGCATTTATAAGAAAAGGATCAATTTTAGAAAGCATCCATTTGGATATGCTGTCTATTAAAAATTGTATGGCTCGATCTATAAACTTTGATGACTTTTTGGCCCTATTGTGGAGAAGATCGGAGAAAAGACTTTATTAATAAATATATTGTTAAGAACAAATTGTTATTTTATTATAAACATGTAATACGTGTGCTTTTAAAAATTACATTTATTACATATTTAACTAAAATGCACACAATCTTACTAATACTGTTGGGTAACTACTTTACTGATTTATTAAAATTAAATTAAAGCGCGGCGATTTTAACAGTAGCTCTGGGGCCCTATCCAATAAACTTGTCACGAGTCTCAAATGATATAGTACGTCATTGGTATAGAGGTCGCGATCCGGTCGAACATAATCGTCATGGCCTACCATCTAGCATACTAAAATTTAAATATCATAATCGGTTATGACAATCTTACTAGAAATGTGACTTGAAACATGAAAAACAACATTGTCTCTAGTCCATTACATATGCTCGGTTACTAAGGAAAAGCGAAAATATTTTCACGGTAACCAAGTTATAAGTGCCAGTTTCTATTCAAGAAAATTTTCTACTAAGATTGGCAAGAAATGTTTGTGGGAATAGAAGCCGGGGACGTCTCAGACAAACTTACGCGAATCAGTTTGAAACTTTTTACTCTATAGAAAGTAAGATGCGCTCAGTATTGGCTTAGCGAATGAACGAATCTAATAAAAATGAAAGAATTTTATAAAGAAAGAAGAAGGTGTTGGCAGTTGATAAGTAGTTTTTATTTCTAACTTATTAATTAGTATTTTTACAGTTATCCATCTGAATATGATTGAGGCAATTATGTTTAAAATCAATAGTTAATTAATGAGTTTTAGCCAGTATGAAACTGTTTTCCAACAAGTAGCGATATGTTTTTATCCAACATGATTATGTAATATTTTCGTAGACCCGTTGAATAAACGCTTCGCTGGTTATTCGGTTTCATTTTAACAAGCAAAATATTTGTAGGTGTATCGTGGAATGATAATGTATAATATGCAATGTTGCAAAGGCAAACGGCTATGTAAGCCGTATATTTGCACGTTTAAGAACTTGAATCCGAGGTTTACAGATAACGAAACAATTGTAGAACTAATAGTTTTTCTAGGTAAGCATTGTTTACCTAAACAATGCTTTTATTTACGTACTATCTGATACTTTTTCTATAGGCACGAGTATGACCACCTAGCAGCAACTGGCTAAATGTTTATCCTTGATAAGATAATTGCGCATTTTTTATATAGTCGCATTGATTAACAGCATTACAATGCTATATCTTCGCAAATTAAGTAAATGTATTGGACTTGGAGCTAATTCCCCGGTTATAATTATGTTCCTATAAGTTATCTCACACTATCATTTGTAATATCTGACAGTTTAAGCACAGAATACGTTTATTGGGCATTTTTTTCTTTAGAGATAGTTATAACGTTGTATATAATCTCTTTTGTCTATATAAAGCTATCTTAAAATTTATAACACTGTTATCTATAGTATATTATATACTTATACGTATACGTTATTATATTATTTATATTATAGTAATGCTGTTAGCGGACCCAAAATAATATTTTAGAATCATTTTATTCTAAAGTATATCCATTAAAAAATACATCTATATTAATATTATACAGACAAAAAGTTTATCTGTTTAAACGCCTAAACCTATGAACAAACGGTCGGATTTCAAAAATTCTTTTTGCAGTTTGTGTGGCCGTAGTGGAAGAATATTTTAGACTATTTATAAAAACGGGAAAAATTGTTAAATATTTTTTAGTCTCACGCGAATGAAGTCGTTGACACAGCTGGTATCGAATAAATATGCTACAACACGTTAGCTGTTAAGTTACTTTCTTGCTAATTTAGTTAAAATTAAGCGAATTATCATATATTTTGATAAATTTATACATTCATAAAATCTGTTCTTAAACTTTTTACATGATTATATTAATAGATATTATAAAAAATCATATTTTAACAAAATTTAACCGTCTTCCTCAGTGTTTCTCAATGTGTGGGTCGCGACCTCCTAAGCTTCTATAGCGGAGTTGCAAAATGTTGGGAAAGCTACTGCAGTAAAAGAAAACAATAAAGCTTAAAAAGATTTATTAAGAAAATTTTTAAATAAAGGACATAATCATTTGTATAAAATAAACAAAACATAAATATAACTTATGAGATCTCTTGCATCTTAAACATTTGTATCAAATTAACAAAAAAAAAAAAAAAAACTTATGAGAACTTTTAATGCAAAGGTTGCATTTGTTTTTCATTAACCAATTTCTCCCTTCGTAGATCCGTTTTTGCTACATGCAGAATTAAATAGTTTTCTAAATTTAATCGATTGCTTTCTTTACTTTTTATTTGGGCCATTATTGCGATGATAGCTCAGTGGTAGTGTGCACGACTTCGCGTCAAGGTACGTGGGTTCGAACCCAAGCACCTACAATGAGCTTGAGCTTTCGGTGAAGAAAAACATCGTGAGGAAACCATAGCATGGTGGTAGGGCTTTTTCTAATGCCCGCCTGGGTAGCTACCACCCTCAAGTTGTAAACCTACCGCCAAATACCAATAGGTGTGTTCCGGCAGTAGCACTTGAGAGCCAGTTTCTCAACAGGTTTAGCGTGTCTACCAACTTGGGCCGTATCGTCACTTAAGATCAGGTGAGATTATGGCCATAACGCTAACCCTTAAGAATAAAAAAAAAAAAAATGTAAATGTAAATGTCAACTCGCACATGTACGAGACGACAAATGGCTTCAAACACTTCAAAGCCTCTATTGTTAATTCTGGGTATTCTGATTTATTATTTTAATTTTAAAAAGTATACAAATTGACAGACTTAAATTCCAATTGCAACATCTCATCGTCAGATAAATCCAGCAGATTATCTTTGAGCTTGGTTGCCAAATTTGCCTCATTTAAAAACGGATTTAAGATCCACCATTACCATGTATTCTTCGATATCTCTTGCAATGAGAAGTAATGAAACAGTTCTTAGTTCGTTTTCCGACAGCAGTTCAAGCCGAGGTTCGGCCATTCTGGCACCCTTCCGCCCTCTGCTTCGTGGTTGAGTGCCCTCAGCATTCGCCCCAAAAAGTTCGATGATGCTGTCGAAGCCCGTACGGCTAACAGCGTATGTCAGTTCGAAGAAAAAAAAGTTACTTAAATTTTCTAACACCATTTTCATACCAGGTATAAATTCCTTGATGTATATTTCACATCCGACTTCTTCAATAAAATACTGTGCCGAAGAAAATGAATTGAAGTGGTTTTGATTTAGAGACGATGACTACAAGTCAATTTTGTTTGTAAGTTGCGTTATCTATTGGCGACGCATTCGACGTTAGCCAAAAATGTGTTTTACGTACTTAATTATGTATTTATCCGAACCTTAATTATGAAAATAAATAAATATGTTGGATTGAGTAATTGTCACAAAATAAAATACATTAAAAAAAAGCAACGGGTAGGGTGTCGCAAAATACTTCTTCATACTAAAGGGGCCGTGTAAAAAAAAGTTGAAAAACACTGGTCCCTGTATTATAAACGATTATATTATTAACAGATTACTATAATAATTCTTCCTAGGTGTTCATTGCGGCGGCGCACGCTCTACAAGATGATGGAAAACTCTTGATACTAGACACTGAACGATTGTTTATGAATATTCCTGATATTCTCAACGCAAATTTGCTTTTTTGGGAAATTACATTCTACCCTATGATCATGAATTCTATTGAGAATAAGATACCGTAAGTAAATATGTCTATTGATCTAATTTAAAAAGGGCTACTTTAGTGAAACTTCTATTGAACCAAGTCTCTGACTTTGCCATAGTGTTCATGTTTGTGATGTTCATGAGTGTTCATGTTCATTATTGATCTTGGATTTTGATATAAAAAGAAAAATACAATATTTATTGTGAAATGTCACATTAATATCAATTTTTTTCTGTATTTTACTAAAATATATTATATTTTATATAAATTACCAATTTGATTATTTTATGAAATATAATTTTGCCTGATTTGATTTTATCAGAAAAACAGAATTATACAAATATAAATTTAATATTTAAACTTAATAAAGTGGAATTATTTTATAGAAACCGAATTTAAAATGTTTCATATGTCTTGTTTCAGATTCAACAGCGATTGTATGGCCATGGGATTTTATCGCTTTGGAGAAATATTCCAACCATATGAGAAATATGTTACCGAACAACCGAATGCTTTGGCATATCTACGTACCATATCTAATGACTCTGACTTTATGGTCTATTTATCTTGGTGTCACAGCCACAAGTCATGCAACAGGCACGTTTTCACAAATAATATTTTTTATACTAATACAGCAAACTAACTGTACAATATGTAATGATAAGTACAGTACAGTCTTCGAGCAAAGATGGCCATTGGTGTCAGAGGTTTCATCAATAGTTGTTGATGTTATGCCGGCCCATTTAAATGCTTATTTAAATTTGATTCAAAGGACCCAAAATCAAAAGGAAGTTGGGAACATATGGACTGAGTGATTACTTCTCAATTAGGCACCATACGATAATACCATACACATACTACGGTGAATGTAAGAAATTGTAAACTCCTTCATTCGTGCAACAGTAAATACCGTGTAAGGTATATCTTAGTAGACCAGTTCTGAGGTGAAAGGGAGATCTTAGGATACGGTCCAACAACTTTTTGGAATAATATCTATGAAAAAAACGATAAAACTGCGAGGCAACTTTTCCTCGCAGCTAAAGTACCTTCTAAATTCGTAGCGAATTTATATTATGCAAGGCATCGAGTTGAGGTATTGGGCAGAATCATCCTATAAAGATACGAACAATGTGTTATATAGACCATCCTTGGCTGTTTTAGAGGTCATTCAAGTGATCTAGTATCCAGGAAGTTACAGACGTAAATAACACATTTAATACTAGTAGGATATTTTGAACTATATATAACTTTCTATTACCCTAGGCTAAGCTAGGATCAATTGTCAACCTATTCCTTTGTTATTTTTTATAATGCGTTGGATGTTGAATCTGCAATAAACGTGCACTATTTGGCTACCTCAAAACTTAATCGTTAGATTCTCATCGATGTAAAAAGTTGGGAGACGGGTGAATTGAGTTTTTAAAAGGAAACATACAAGTCCATTTTAATTTTTATAGATTCAACTCAATCAATTTATTTATACCGCAAGATATAATAAGGTCCAGAAACTGGTTTTACTGAATAAGGTGACAAAGTACAAAGATTATTAAAAAAAGTGTGTTTGTACTTATGTACACGCGTTAGAAGTTATTACTTTAAGAAATAAACATTTAATTAAATTTAATATTTGGAATAATTTAATTTTTTCGAACTTTAATAATTATTATTATTTGTATTTATAATTAATTTATTTATAAACTTATTACACATGAAATAAGAATGTGAAAATTTATTTTAGTTTTTTATGTAAATAAATAATACATACCGTCAACTAACCCCACATTCTACAAACGTACTCAAAGTAATATGTGAAAACAATTATTATCACTTATAATCACAGTAAATTATTATAATATAATTTTATAATATATTATTATATTATATAAGAAAATATATATTTATGTATATTTGTATATATTTTATTTGGACTGATACAAAAAAAGGGTGGTAGGTTCAGAAACACTTGAATAAATAAATATCGTGAATACAGTTGTCAGTTCTTACGCAAACATTCGTAAATGTTGTAACTTTTACTTTGTTGGTACCTTTTTTTGAAAAACGAAAATTTTGCCTATAGCTAACTTCAGGGTGTCGGTTTATCGTGACGATGTGCGCGCGCATCGTAAAACTTTACTCTTATCATTTTTTCCTAACGCGCCAAAAGAAGTATAACTTCAAAAATTATCAGTATAGTCACCGAAAACTGGTTTCTTATCGATTGGTTAACCTATGTTGTATTCACACATACTTCCCATTATTTATGTAACACAATCTTAATATTCAGATATAAGTTACGTATAATGTATGGTTATGTACATGATAATCGTTTTTGAGATCTAAATATTACTCACACAGTACAACTGTGTCTATTGTAGGTATACAATAATTTGCGAATAAAATGCATTGTATTATAGTCACTAATTACTTTACGGATTACTATATTAAAAAAGTTTCTTCGTTTTTAGACTTCAACTTACAGATATATTGGTAAAACCAATGCAGAGACTCACAAAATACAGTCTAATACTTCGTCGCTTAATCGAAAATACCGACACAGAACCAGAACGAACAACTTTAGTTACAATGGTAATAAATTGTATTATATTTTATGTTGGTTGTTTTATATTTTTATATATTTATCGTAATATAATAAATTCCATTGTAAAGAGCTTGCATAATTAGTATTATTACATTTTTCTAGGACTATCATGCTAAAAATTATGTACTGGACATTAATCGTTCGATTCGCCAACGTGAAGAGTTGGACAAACTTGACGCTCTAGCTAATGTGCTTGATTGTTATGAAATTGTACGTATTTTTTTAATGCTATTTATAACATTATTATACGAAACTATATATTGAAAATGTAAAAATGTAATTTCATACATAATTATCTTCTTTCAAACATGTGACAATGTTTTTAATGCAATCTGAATTGGTTCATGATGAAAAATAAATTAATAACCATATATTATATTCTTTTCTTACAGGACTTCAAAGATGATGAATTAGATCGCGCATTTCGTATGTATTCTAACGTAAATCTAAAAGCGCCGATGCTACACTGCAATCCCAATCATAGCAGATGTATAATCTATCAGGGAGATTTGCGTTTTAAGGACAATGTGAAGGAGGCAAGAACTTTAAAATTTACCTTTGGATTATAAATGTAACGATATGTAAAACTATGATATATTATGGTATAAATCAATGAAAATATAAATAAATTCCAACAGACATTTATAATTACTATTTTGCACTATAAAAGACGGCAGTATATAAAACAACTAGGAAACGTTAAACTTAATAAAAATATATTTTTATTACAATAATATAAGCGGTGACATATGTAGCTAGCGAAAGCCTTAATATATGCGAATGATATTAACTTGAATTTTACATTAACTGTTTAGCTCTGTGACCGTGACAGCTCGTGCTTTGTGTAAACAATTTGTTTTTTATTTATTTACAGATCGAAGTTAAGGCCTTTCTTCTCACTGACATGTTGCTTATATGTAAAAAACTTTCCAAAGGCAGTGTATATCAGTATAAATTGATAAGGTAAATGTATATCACTGTTAATTTTTTTACGTATATTACTTGTATATATCTCTATTTATATATAAAGTGTTTAATACTATTTCATATTATATAGGGATTAACGCAAAAGAAAAAACAAGTAAAGGTTTAATTCAATTATATAGCTTGAAACATCACTTCATCTTCTTGTTGTCTGCTGCTATTGGCCAATAGTTTTCGTAAATTTCTGTTAATGCTATTTTTAAAATATGTTTAATATGCATATTGTTTCACCCGTGGTTTGCACTGCGAACTGTAATAGATTGATATTCTGTAAGATTTCAGCACTAATTACCCTTATATTGTAGGCCTAAATACATGTTGAGCAAAATTGTACTTGTTCCAAAAGTAAAGGGCAGCGATAGTTCATCGCTCATATTCGTGGTATTGGACGACACTGGTAGTTCATATTCTGCATTTGCTATCAGTGATGTTTCGAAAGAACCTATCGAAACCCTTAAGGTAAGCACATAGATTTTATAAATCCGTCTAAGATTCTTAGTAAACTCTAGAAGCAAGCCATTATTTTTAAAATTTTGATAATTGACCCTTGCGTAAGTCCTGCACAATTCTGTTAGTATTATGTACACAGTTCTGCGACAGCACCAAAGGAGGAAGACGGTATACAAGTCACAAAATCGAAATTATAAATACTTATCATTAATATAGTTTTGCTAATAAACTTAGATATACTTTCGGCTAATTTATACATCAATATTTGCTTGATTCTTTTAGGTTTGGGAACAAAAGTTTCGAGAAGCGAGATTGACATATGAGCTGACCATTTTGTGTGCAAAGCATCCTATTCGCGATATTACTGAAATGGACATGGACACATCATCCGAATACGGTCCTGGGGGTACAAGTGGCGCCAAACCAGTAAGATATCCTGTAGCTATTATTGAATTTATTCTAACTTATATTACTAGAAATTAAGTTAACGAAAAAAGCTTTGTAAAATTAATTTATTTGTTGTTTTTGTATATTTAGGGAGTTAAACAAAATTCCGAGGAATTAAACACTGAACGCGACGCTCGTGAACGCGTAGCCGTAATGATTCACGGTACCATGCCTCAAACAGCCGAATATGACTACTCTCTGAGTTCTGTGCCGACTGAGTCGATGGAAGGTAAGTTAAGGGAAAATAAATTAAATGTTATGAAAGCAAACTTAATTAAACTAGTTTAAAAAAGTAGCAAGTTAAACTAGATACAAGAAACTAAGGGTGAAACAGCAAATTTAAAATAAATTAAAGTCAAATTTGAAAGTTCTAAATTACCTAGTTAGTTTATTTTTATTAATTCATAGACGAAATTATATAAAAAATACAGTAGTTATAATTTTTTAATGAAAAATATACCATTTTCGCGTTCATTGTAAATAATCATATAGAACATTATGCAAGTAAACACAAATGTATTAAAATTATATTATTAACCGTCTATAGATATAATAATTCAATCGTAGATTAATACAATTTACATTAATGCATTTCACATTAACCTTAACTGTTTGTAAGGAGAACCCTTGGCAAGTGTGCGCCCGAGCAAACTCAATATGCGCCATATAATGCAGCGCGCTTCAACCGGCGGAAGTTCCAGAAATTCAAGACTTTCCAGCTTTCAACAATCATTGAGGTAAATCTAAGATTTATTCATTATAGTAGAGCTTAAAATAATCAATTTAAAAAATTTAAATGAATATCGTCTCAGTGAAACTATTTTAAATTAGTTTATACAGAACATGTCAGCATATACTTTATCAGCATAACTGAAGTGCAATTTTTAACTCAAATAACATAAATAAATAAATCAGCTTTACAATAGATGACAAATATTTTAAACGAGATGTGTAGTTTTCACTATTTCTACGAATGCATATTAACTTATTTCTATTTAACGTAATTGAATACTTATTTAATTGTAAGTGTACTTGGTCCTGGCTTGTTTTACTTCCTAAATATTTTATTCTGAATAAAACCACTAGGAACTTCTCTATCATAGATAATTTCTATTACAATATAATACTTCAAACACAGCGCAACATCGCATGATGAACCTCAAGCCGGGCCAAGCGGCATAACCAAACCTGTGCTTACAGTGGAACACCATATTACTACTGTTACGCCAGAAGATGGTTAGTATTTCATTATATTTTAAACTTTACGGTTAAATTTGGTACGGATGTCAATCCAAGTGACCATTTGACGAAACATTTACTTCTATAAATAGCCTATAACTGATTATTCCCGTCCCTGATTAATATCTGAATTAATATCTGAAAGTAGCTGACCCGGTGAACTTCGTATCACCTAAAATCGATGTTCTTTATTTTCGCTAAAAATCAAAAACGATTTGACCGCTTCGTATTTTTATTTGACATTTTGATTGGCTATAATCTATCTTAATCCACCTTCCAACTTTAATTCGTTAATACCGATAGAACTGGCTATATCTAATATCATTACTGTTTTTCATTTATTTTGGTTACTGGACGAAACTTGTTTCTAACTCTAATGAATTGTGTTCATACGTCTTTTAATTGTACGAAATTTTAAAATAGGTGGATTCGAACACACGTACCTTGACAAGGCGTCCGTACATACGAATAACTGAGCTATCATCGCTTCAAACTTCTTACTTTTCTTATTACGATTTAAAAAAGCTATGTTAGTTTTTTATATATTTTTTTATTTTTATACCAACCTTGTCCTGACAATAACAAACACAATAAGGAAACAATTATCCAATTTGGTACAGTCGTTATGCACATAAATATATATATGTAGCGATATTCTCTCTCGTATCCCTCTGACATCTGTCTTTTCAAAACGCTGGCACGCAGGCCCATATTATGGCCAGTGACAATTACAAAGGACGCCACATCACCCCCCCCCCCCCCCCCCCCCCCCACGAAGAAACAAAGACGTGGTCACACGTCGATAGGTTTAGCGAAGCGAACACGTCGACCAGAACGAGTAACATAACTGTCTAAAACTCTATGATCTAATGAGGTTCCGGCTGTGTCGGGAGATGGTTGACGAGGCTGGCTACGAGGAATATTGGAAAGTTGATCGTTGTTATCTATGTGTGCTGGTTTTACCCTATCAACACTGACTACAGTTGGTTTACCTCTTATGTTCAAGGTTATAGTTTTTTCTTGACGGTCAAGAATTTCATAGGGACCAGTATATGGCTGTTGAAGCGGGCGACGGATGGTATTGTCGCGCAAGAAAGCATGTGTGGTCGTCTTCAAATCTTTAAATAAAAAGGTAGCCTGTTGACAATGCCATGAAGCAGGAATCGGTCTAAGTTTATTCATTTTGTAGCGCAACTGATCAACAAAATCTGTAACATCGTCGGCACGACTTGAGTTGAGAGGAACTGCGACAAATTCACCTGGTAATCGAAGAGGTTCACCATATAACAACTCTGCTGGTGAAGCCTTTAGGTCCTCCTTAAGAGCAGAGCGAATACCAAGCAGTACTAGCGGTAACGCTCTAACCCATGTCTCATCGTGGCACATCAAGGCTGCTTTTAACTGTCTGTGCAGACGCTCTACCATGCCGTTTGCGCATGGGTGATAATTAGTAGTCCTTAGTCTTTTTGTTGCACAGTGCTGAAGTAATCTTTGAAATAGGTCTGATTCGAATTGACGGCCCTGGTCAGTAGTAACAATTGTGGGTACACCAAATCGTGCAATCCAACCGCTAACAAACTTTTGCGCAACTTCCTCAGCCGTAATGTTTGTAATAGGCCACACTTCTGGCCATCGTGTATAACGGTCGATAGTTGTAAGACAATAATTATATTCTTTGCTCACTGGTAGAGGACCAACAATGTCGATATGGACATGTTTAAAACGAGCTGATGGATTTTGAAATTGTCCAATCGGTGACACTGTGTGTCTAGTGACTTTATTAAGTTGGCACTGTAGACACGTACTGGACCATAATCGCAATCTTTGTTGATAGACGGCCAAACAAATCGCTCAGTAATTAAACGAGTT
This sequence comes from Actias luna, assembly GCA_039707435.1. Taxonomy (NCBI): domain Eukaryota; kingdom Metazoa; phylum Arthropoda; class Insecta; order Lepidoptera; family Saturniidae; genus Actias; species Actias luna. The sequence continues at coordinate 14,840,886 of JAZHAC010000001.1, read as the reverse complement.
GTAGCTTTTATACCTGGATGGCTCAGATTATGGAGTTGCTCAAAATGTTTCCGTCGAAACTGTGGCGTGATGTAAGGACGGTGTCTACCTGTAGAGGTATCACAAATAATCGTCGTGCTAGTCCCAGGAATAATAACTTTTTCCAATTTTTTTGAACAACTATTGGATTTGAGAATTTCTTTAAGCTCGTTATCTAATTCCTGTGATTGTGCGAGATCTAAAAAATCGGTGTCAATAGCGACAGCCTCTATGCGAGACATGGTTTTTGCGACCACGTTTTCCTTGCCCTTAATATGAACAATATCCGTAGTGAATTGTGAAATGAATCATAGTTGATTCAGTTGTACCGGCGGTAACTTTTCTCTACGTTGAGTAAAAGCATATACAAGAGGTTTATGATCAGTGAAGATCGTAGTTTGTTGAGCTTCCATGATATGTCTGAAATGTTGTACACTCTCGTAAGCTGCCAGTAGTTCCCGGTAGTACGCTGGCCACTGTTTCTGTGAGCCTGTTAATTTCTTGCTGAAAAATGCTATTGGCTGCCCATGACCCTTCACTTGTAGTTGTAAGCACGCACCGATTTGTATACCTGAGGCATCTGTAAATAGTCCTAAAGGAGCATCAGGTACAGGGTGTGCCAATAGTGTAACATTAGATAAGCTGCCATTTAAGCTAAGAAAACTTTGCTGCAACTCCTCGGTCCATTGGACTGAGGAAGTTCCTATTCCTTTAGATATGGTAAGCATCTCAATCAACGGAGCTTGAAGTTCTGCAGTACGGGGTAGAAAACGCCGATAATAATTGATCATGCCTAACAATCGGCGAAGACCTTGTATGGTCTTTGGTAATGCGTATTCCTTAAGGGCTTTTATGCGGTCCTCAGGAGGTCGGACACCTGCAGCACTAATATGGTAACCAAGAAAAGTGTCATCCTTGGTTCCTAAAGTGCACTTTGACGGGTTAATACGGACCCCGTAGTCCTGCAGGCGTTGAAATATGCTTCGTAAGTGTTGCACATGTTCATCAGGACTAGAAGAAAACACTAATATGTCATCAACATACGCATAGCAGAAATCGAGACCCCGTACGACTTCATCAATGAACCTTTGAAATGTCTGACCAGCATTTCTCAAACCAAATGTCATAAACGGCATTCAAAGAGGCCAAATGGCATAGTTATAGCAGTTTTACAAACATCTTCTTTCGCAACAGGTATTTGCTGGTACGCTTTTATTAAATCCAAGGTGCTGAATATACTTGCCCCTGATAAACTGTTGTTGAAATCGCCAATGTGACGCACGGGGTAGCGATCTGGAACGGTCCTAGCATTGAGAGCCCTATAATCACCACAAGGTCGCCAGCTGCAGTCTTTTTTCTGTGTCATGTGTAACGGTGAAGACCAGGAGCTATCTGACTGTCTGGCAGTACCACACTGTATCATACTGTTAAATTCTTCTTTAGCCGCCTGTAGTTTAAGGGGCCCGAGCCGGCGTGGGCGACACGAAACAGGTGGACCATCCGTCGTCTTAATAAAATGTGTTGTAGTATGTTTGATTTCCCTCGGGAAACCAGGGGGTCGAATAATGTTGGGAAACTCCGCGAGTAAATCACTGAATATCCCAGTGGTTTCAGTAACGACGTTAATACTGGGTTGGTTAACTGAAGCTATGAAAGCTGGTGCATAAATTCCAGTATTACCATCCACTAGACGCATGTTAGCACAGTCTGGTAGTAAATGGTAATGTGCTAAGAAATCCGATCCTATTATGGGTGTGCTGACGTCGGATATAATGAAGTTCCATCGAAAGTCACGGCGCAACCCAAAGTTGAGTGATTGTTGAATGTTACCGAAAGTCTTAATAACGCTTCCATTGGCAACACTGAGATTATAGTCGGAACGTGAACGTCGGCCTCCAACATATTTAAGTGGCATACAGCATAAATCAGAACTGGTATCAATTAAAAACTGACGTTTCGAATTTCGATATGTTACGAATAAACGGCGACATTTTAATCGGCAATCGGTTGTCGCCCTTACTGACTGCCTTAATAGTTTTCCTTCCAGGCACAGGGAGGCTGGCATTTGCGGGCGTCCGCTTGATAAGTCTTATGATACCAGCAAATATGATCGCTTCTTTTTGGGTTAGGTGATATGGTTCTTGACAGCGATCTTCGCCTGAAACGATTAATGGGTGGGCGGTTCCGGTAATCTCTGCTTAGTGCCGCCACTTGATGTGTAAGTTCATACAAACGTGTCGTAAGATCTACTAGTTGGTCTTTAGATGTTGTAATATTATGCACAGATGCATGTGCTCCAGTAGTTGATGATAATTCTATTATTTTATCTGCTAAATCGGCTACTTTATCTAAAGTAACAGCGACTTGTACTGATAAAATAGCCTGAATGTTGATTGGTAATCTTTGCAGCCATAATTGTCGTAAAATATTTTCATTAGTGTAAGTGTTACCTGCTAAAGACCTTAGATGTCGAAGAAATTTTGCTAGTTTTCGACCACCGAGTTCCTCTTCCGATAGTAGTTAACGGATTCGCTGTTCTTGGGAGGTGGAGACTCTACGAATAAGCTCAGCCTCAATCTTTTCATAACGGTTGCCAGCTGGTGGACTAATTATAACATCCTCAACCTCTGACGCCAACCTCGTGTTTAACTGAGCTACAACATAATTAAATTTTGTAACGTCGGCAGTTATGCTACATAAGTCAAACTGTGCTTCAATTTGGGCGAACCAAAGGGCCGGTTTTTCGGACCAAAAGGGTGGAAGTTTGATCGCTACTTTCGAAACAGTTGGAGTCATGGAAGGTGATATGGCTATCTGTGATCGTTCGACCGACATACTTTCAATAAAATATGTTAAAAAAAACAATAATATACAAAACATATGAATGAACGTTAGTAAAATAAATGTTAAAATTAACTAAGTGACTAAGGTTTACATAAATAGTAATGCTATTATAGAAAATAAAACAAAATGTGGAGCGAAGCTTCGTCCGTTGTTCTCGGTAGTGATGACTTCGGAATGTATCCAGCAGCTGGGTAGAGATACACAATGTGTCTCGTGTATATGTATTCGGACGTATTGAATGATATATCATAGATCTTGTTGCGTTTCAAACCACCGCAGCGTAGACCATTCGGCCTTAAACCCGTTGTTAGGAATTGTGCTAATGTCGGCAAGGGATGTAACTCAACCGATGCGTCACTTATTTCCAATGTAATTTTAAATGTGTCATTATACGCTGACAGTGATAATATACAGCTCTATTGAATTTTAATATTCGTTACAATAATATTAATTGCACTATTTTTCTATTATAAATTGGGGTCACCAATGTAGCGATATTCTCACTCTTATCCCTCTGACATCTGTCTTTTCAAACCGCTGGCACGCAGGCCTATATTACGGCCAGTGACAATTACAAAGGACGACACATATATATATTTTTTTTCAACGAAGCTCAAACACTTGAGCCGACAGAGACGAATACTTCCTTTAATTTATTTTGAAATGGCATATATACTATTTTACTTTAATCTATTTAAACAAATAAGATATGTTTTACGAAAAAATATTTTTAGGCGTGACATCCATTACAGTCAACGTTGTGAGTGAAAGTGAATCTGACACTGTTATACCTTTAGAGCCGCCAATTTGTGTACCGGTGCCGGTAAGTACAAAATAATTCTATCCATATTTCTTTAAACTTTATCATTTTCATCACAATCTTACCTGATTTTAAGTGACGATGAAGCCCAAGACAGTGGGTACCCCACGCTTAGTGGAGAAATTCATCAAATTGTATAATGATTCATTGTTAGTCAATGTTTATGTAATGTACTTATTATTCATTTGAAATAACCAAAAATATTAGCTTGAATACCATTTTCCTTTTACTCCGTATTTTATCGTCGTTTTTAAGTAACAATTTTCAAATTTTAAGAACCAATTTTCACTACAAATTATCTTGATTGTTTTTATTATTTGTGAATGAACAAAATGTTGTGAAAATAGCCTTTGGCAAACAAACTCTTATAAAAGTTAAAAATAACATATATTAATGCAAAAGTAACTGTGATTTTTTTTGTGTTCAGCCGGTTGTAGTATTACCGCATCCTACAGCGTATAGGCCTCCGATGCGGAGCTTATCGAGCAGTCGAAATACCCTGCGGGTCCACCCGCAAAGTGGAGTATTCGCCCTGATGCACAGCTTGCCAGATCTAACTCTCGAGCCCTTGCCTAAGCTTACCCAAAGGTGAATACTAAATTATTTCAGAAACTATTAACAAATACAGTTAATTGTAATAGTAGGTTTACGTAAGATAAATATACTTACATTCTATATAACTCGCTTCTAACGTTCTATTACAAGAATTTTAGTACCCGAGAAAAAATGTTTATATATGATTATATATAATTATATATAATTGTATATAATCATATATGATTATATATAATCATATATGATTATATATAATCATATATGATTATATATAGAATCACATATATTATATATAATTATATATGTGATTCTATATATAATCATATATGATTATATATATATATAAACATTTTTTCTCGGGTATTTTAACGGTAGTTTTAAAAACATATAAAATAACAACTTTCAACTACTCTTACGTACAAATAATACAATTGTGTCTAGGGATTTCTTACTTAGTAGTGAAGAGTGGTACCTAGTAGTGTTTTTTTTTATTTATAAATATAAAATAAAAAATACTAATCTCCAGTCTAATTAGTAATTTATATTTTAAATGTAAATACAAACGACAAATTACAATTATTGTGACATTCCATATTATTGCGAGAAACAGTAAAGTAACTAATTCATAGACTGTGTTATCAAGTATTTCTACACAGATTCTTCGGGACACATACTTTGGAATGTATTTCATGCTTCACAAGCTACAGTTTAAGTTTTATGTTATTTTCTTTAATTACGTAATAATATTTTTGAATCTGTAGCGGAAAGCATTATATAAATACAATACAGAAAGGTTGTACTTTATTTTCTTTTAATAGCCCCGCGTCTAAGTCGGCTTCTGAGCAGCTATATCAATCGCATCAAGAATTACTACAACGAAAACGACTGGCGCTCGCACAGCAGCATCAGTATCTGAGTCCAGATCAGCGTGGTACAAGTTACCCGCCACCTAGTCCAACGAGGTCAGTTATTTTACTGGATTTTGTTCACGTTATTGCCTTACTGTACCATTATTAACCATTAAACGTTTTATGACGTTAGCTCAACTACAATGTTTTTGCTTCGTTATAACAATACCTATAAGATACTTTGTCTTTACAGATAAAATCTAAAGGAGCCGCAAAATTTCAAATGCTTTTAATATAAGTATTTCTATAAAATCGTTGTAATCCTCATTCTGTCGTACTGCAAAACTCAATTTTCTATATTTGACATCTAATTTAAGAAATATGTATATTCATAATGAGTATTATTTCTAGGGCGAATCAGTAAAGTAAGGTAAAGTAAATAGTTAAAGGTTTAATATACCTACATGTGCAATAGATAAATTATAATTGACTATTATTACTCAATATAAATAAAGCTGTAGGTACTGACTGAGACTGTATATAGGTACTTATGAAACTGTACACACATATACTAATTACTTTTATTGCGTACCTTTCAGGGCATCACTAAAACGTGGTCTTGCTTTTTCATACTCGGTAAAAAATCCACCTTTATCAAAAATGGGTCACGTTAATAGTCAGTCGCAGGTCTTCAATGATCCCGGGCCGTCGACAAGTCAAATATTTAAGGTAAATGAGAACTTGAAATACATTTTACTTTCATAGTTTAGCAGAGTTCGAAAACGTAATATAAGTAAACGGATTATTGTCCATTCAATTTTTTCAAGTTGTAAGTGTTATTTTATGTAATACTGGGCAAACGAACAAGCGTATTACCTGATGGTAAATGATCATCGCTGCCCATTGATACTCACAACACCAAGGGAATCGCAGGTGCATTGTCGGCCTTTATTTTTTGGAGGGATTTGCTCTCAACTGCCAGTGCCGGAACACACCTATTGATATTTGCCGGAAGATATTCAACTTGTATATATATAGTTAGTCAGGCGGTCATCAGAAAAAGCCGTACCACCACGCTATGGTTCCTCAAGATTTTTCTTTCCATTACCAAATGCTCAAGCTCATTATATGTGGTTGGTTACGAACTCACGTCCCATGACGCGGCGTTCGTACACACTAACACTAAGCTATCTCTAAAATTCTACTCTTTTCATTTATCTCTGAATTATGTTTTTTTTTTCATATTGTATAAACGTGTAAATGATGCAATATCAAAATTTAACGTAAATGTTACGCTTAATCTAAATTTACTTAATTACAGAGTGAAAAATCAACAGCAGGCACGAGTGATTCAAAAGGCGACAAGAAAGGAAAACATGCTGGCAGCAGGTATCTATACATGTACATGTTTGAATAGCACTATTTCATTATTTTAACAAATGATTGTGGTGATGTGTATTATGTCTTTATATAATTTTCAAGACTTGTTTTCTGTGGTAACGTCATATCTAATTCAATTCTTCATCGAAATCGCTAATTTATACGTAGTTTAAAAACTTTTTGCTCCCAACTATTAAAAAACAATAGTTTAATCTTAATGTTTTAGGAAAATATGGGTGCAATATGATTTTAGTAAAGGCATATTTTCATTAGCGCTATCTATTTTACTATCGTAGTTGCTCTTATTAGATTGTAACAACTGAATCCATTCTCTAAGTATAATCAGGCAAATTAATCAAAAGTTAACGATGATCATATTATAACTGCTAGCACTATTTCAAAGTACTTTCATAGCAAAATTAATATGAATTACCTATTTTGTTTGAAATGATTTTTTTTACTTTAACAAATATTACTTACTTTCACTTTATTATATTAGGCTGCCAGGTTTGATTATAATAATGTGCGAAATTAATGCATGAACCGGATATATAGTTACAATATTATTACAGCACAAACTTCAACCCAATCCATTTCAAATTATGATCTGTCGTAATGTGTGAATTTTCAATCTAGTTTTTAACTGCACATGTTTCCGTTTTCTCCAATGATGTTATTGCACGGTTTTATTTTATTATGTTTTTCAATTATAATTCAATAGAAATCAAATTCATAAATAGTTTATTTAAAAATAATAAAATACTTCAAATTCATAATTTCCATTTTTTTAAGTATCGATATTTATGTAGGTTTAATATATTTGTGTCAGTTCGTTCTTTAGCTCAAGCGGTTGGCACTCTAAATTGGATGGCTGACAATTAAAGAACTGGCGAGCGAAGATGTTTTCAAGGCAAGATATTTACGTACTCATATATTTATAACATACATGTAAATTAAATTTTAAATATTTGCGTTAATTAGAAGCTTGACTATGTTAATCAAATTATTATTTCCATTTTATTTTCTACACAAACATTAAACACAATATTAAAACAAATGTACAGCAATAATACAATGATACAATTATAATTATCGTGTCAACACTAAAAAAATAAATCGTGATTCATATATCGTATAGTTTTGTGAAAATATAATCAAATATTGTAATAATGCAAAAGTAACGGTTTCAAGCTTTTCATTTTATGAAATAATTTAAGATTTGTATCCATTTACGTTACATAATGGATACTTTCAGATAAAAGGTCAATTCCCATCTTTATGGTGTTATCTTTTGCAGATATTTGTTCTGTTGCGCTCTGTACTTACTTTTGAGCGGTCTCTCATATTCTGTTCTGTCGTGATATCTAACCAATCGTAAAAGAATACTTGGCAAATATCTAGTTATTTTCATTCCAACAGTGACATGGGAGTTGACATGCGTATTACGTTACTCTGTGAATCGTTATAAAATGTGTAGCAATTAGCTGACCCGTCAGACGTCCTATCTTAACTATGAATACAGAATTCGAATTGGCATAATTAATTTAAGAAATATATTATTCAAAATTATAATGTTTACTATTGTAATACTCGATGACAACTGACAGTTATGTAAAATTAATATTTGTATTAAGATTTTTTAATTTTCTGAAATTCCTGTATTTTTTTAAATGTTCTGTCCCACGTTATTATTTTTTTCTTTCATAAGAATCTTCTTCTGACAATAATAAACACAACAAAAAAAGAATTAGCGAAATTGTTGCATGATGATGTTAATGAATAATGAAGCGAAATAGAGATTCATATTATATCATATATATATATGTATATATATACATATATAGATACATATATAGATATACAGATATATTGTATGTATAGATAGATACAGTCGACAATTAACTTATAATCTTAGAGGTTTTAAAGGTAGTTTGTAGTTTCATCACTGAGGAATAAAAATTTTCATTCGCTTACTGTTTCGCAAATCTTCTATATCACTTCCTACAATAAGGCATGTTTGGAATCCATGTACTCTTAAATTCTCGTACAAGTTGTGCATTATTCTGAAGTTGTTACTTACTTTAAAAAAAAAATCTAGAAGTTTCTTTGATATCACTTTATGATTTGATAGCTAATAAAAGCTAGTTTATGTTACCAGTTATTAATATAGTATTGCTATCATTTTCAAGTTATTTGTTTCAGTGGAATTTTGTTTTAGGTATATAATTGCAGTTATCAGTACCTACTATAAATGAAGATTTACCAGTTTAATAATTTGCAATTGCATCAATACCAAATGCAGAATAGTGGATCATAGCTACACTAAAGTTTTAGTTGCCCAAACAGATTCTTTAAATGTACTGTTTTATACGCTAAAACAGTTTTTGTTTAATTTCATTGCAATTCCTAGCATACGGTACAAATAAAGTAACAATAAAAATTAAAGTAAGAATTAAATTAAAAATTAACATTACAATCAATTATTTGATATAATGATTATATAGCCTTTGTCTTTACAACTAAATGACACATAGATTTATCATGATATTGGTAGCTTATGAAACAGTTCATCTGCAGTTATATAATTTATTTAGACTACATTTAGTATTGCGTGCTAGCTTGCGTTATTCTGCTAAATGAAATTGTCAGAATTTGTCTGTTGTTTGCGCTGCGTTTTGAAGATTTTTTTATAATTAAGATTTAGTGTTCCAGTCACAATCTCACCTGATGTTAAGACACGACATGGCCCAAGATGGTAAGCACGCTAAGCCTAATGGAGAGACTGGCTCTCAAGTGCAACTGCCTGTGTGCAACACACCTATAGGTATTTGGCGGTAGATTTCTAACTTGAAGATGGTAGCTAGCCAGGCGGATATTAGAAAAAGTCCCTATGGTTTCATCACGATGTTATCCTTTACCGAAACCTCAAGATCATTGTAGGTGGATTCGAACTTACGTCCCTTGACGCAGCGTCCGTACTTATTACGAACTGAGCTTTCATCGCTTCAAACACATCACATTTGTTTGTCAGCACATTGCTGATAACACATAAAGCCGCTGCTTCAATACTGGTCGTTAATAAACATTTAGAGGCTGATAACTGAAAAATGCTGTATTTTTTTGCATCACAGTGTAATTTTTTAGTAAATTCCGTCGACAGATGTTATCAATTTAATGTTATAAATAGTTATTTTTTAAAGGCTTTGGACAGAGTCAATAATGTGCATGTCATGAATAAATTAAAACTGTATGGTTTTGGAGGTTGATTGAGCAACTGGTTGGAGTCATACTTGAGCGATCGATATCAATATGTTGCTGTTCATGGCTTTACATCTTAAAGCTGTGAGACTTGATCAGGGGTTCCTCAGGGTTCCCATTTGGGTCCGTGGCTCTTTAATATTGACATAGTTGATCAATTAAGCCCCTGTTCGGTTTTTTATTTGTTGATGAACTTAAAATTGGTAAAATTATACGCAATAGCGAAGACTCACGTTTGCTGCAGGATGATGTCAATGGTTTGATAGATTGATGTTACGTTAAGAAAATGGATAATTATGTATCTAAAATTCTGCCATATACAGTTTAGTAGAAATAGTAAATTAATCTAAACTCAATATTATATAAACAACATAAGTTTGAAGAAAGTTAACGTTGTAAGATACCTGGGTATTTATTTTGATTCTAAGCTGATATTCTTACCCCAACTAGACGCTATAATAGCTAAAGCATCAAAACCGCAGGGGTTTTTCATAAGAAACTGCAAGGGTTTCAAAGACCACAAAACTAAAGTAAATGTTTACAATTTTAACGTGAGAAGTGTTATTGAATACTGCAGTTTAGTCTAGTCTTCTACTTACGGAGTTCAACAACTACGAATTGAAAAAATACAAAAAATATTTGTGTGCCACCTTGCACATCAATCTCATAATAAGCTTAGCACTTATAAGAATAAGTCGCAAGTACCTTGATAATTTGAACTTTTATTACATGGACTCCTTGAAACTCCGTAGGCAAGTTCTAAATATGGTTTTCCTATTCAAAGTTATTAGAGGAAACGTGGACAGCCGTCAGTTGCTTGAATAATTTTCTCTAAGAGTACCTCATAGATGTCCCAGATATCCTAGCTCTTTGCTACACGTACCTTTTGCGAAGACAACCTTTTACATCATGCTGCCATTGGAAGAATATGTAAAATTTACATGTAAATTTTATAAAACTCTCAGTGCAAATATTGACATCTTTAAAGAATCAGTTCAAGTTTTAAGGCTAATGCTACGGGGCTGTTGAGTGACTATAAGTTACTCCCATAATTTTACACACATTGACAATTTATCGTTTCTTTGCTGTATTCTAAATTACATTTGTTATTATCTATTGTTTATTTTGACAAATTATTTGTATTTTGTTTTTATTTTTGTGTTGTCTGGCAATTTTCATGTTGTAATTGCCTTAAGAGGTCCAGTGTTATTTTTTCAGAATTGGCTAAATTATAATTTGTAACTGTTGTAATGTACTGATCACTGGCAGTCCTAAATAAATGAATAAATAAATTGTATACAGAAAACTCGTTACAAGAGATAAATTAGCTGTGCCAATGCACTCGGACATCGTGCCCTTTGACAATAATAAGCCTGACTTGTCGATAAATGAAAACATTGTAACAAACCCATAGTACGATAATATCACATTTTCTATTACCATAGCCAACCAATTCTTACATAAGGCTTAGGATATGTAAACATCATATGCCAAATACTTAGTAAATATAGGATGAGATTGAGACCAACAAAGCTATAAACAATAGAAAAATAGTTAATATATCTACTTTATTACAAATTTCCAAAATAATTTCCAGGATTAAGAATACTGATACGACCCCTCCCGAAAGCGACACGCCCAAGGAACCCAAGGGCGGCGAGCGCCGTGATAATGATGAAACGGATGAATGAAACAGGCCTAAAAGTTTCACAAGCTTGTTTTATAAATGGTGCCAGTAACTTTCAAGCGCAGTGAAACGTTTAATTTACCTAGTGAAAATAGTAGTACGTAACTGTAGACGTAGAGTTAGATAGACATGTAGACGTAAAATAGTTTGAACTTGATTGCCTAAATTAGGACTTCTTAGTACTACATAAGTATAGTAGGTATGATGTAGTTAATTTAATGAACTTGCGTTTAATATTCCGCAATGTACAGGCACATTGTAAATCAAGCGTTAACAAAAACGGTGGATAGTTAAATCTTGATAGTTACTGTTTTCCAACTTGAATGTGACTTCTAACTAGCAAATTTCCTGAATATTTGAAACCACTGCAATAGTGTATTAATTTCTTTCATACAGATAAATCAAAGGTTACCTAAACAGTAAACACGCGTTGTCATATAATACGTAATAAAGTGTCACGATTTAGTATTTTTATGGAGTTAAATCGGTAACTCCTCTACACTATACATTGCATTAGCGAATTAACAACAATACAGCGGACGCTATAGTAACTGTAAGCGTAAGCATAAGAAAAAATGTATGTACGTACTTATAACCTATAAATTATAGTATATAGTAAAGTAATCCAAATATTAGTAGTTTGCCGTGTAAAATATTAATATATTTTGTAATTTTAAATCAATTTAGTTTTAATATCTTGCCAAATATATTATGAGACATAAATATTGTCTACTATGAGACAGAATTTTTCACGCCACATTACAATTAAGTTACATTGTTTTACTTGTTACAAATTTACCGAAATATTTAAGTTTATATTTTCTCTCTTGATGATTTTTTATATGTCTTTTATTTAATTGCAACTAGACAACAGCTACTACATTTACATATTTTGTAGTTTATTAAAAATACTTTCATTTGACTCAAATTTTTATGTACCTATTTGAACAAACTTACGAATAATAATCACATAATGTAAGTGTTTGTAAAATATTATAGAATGGAAATAATGTAAGTCAGTAGTTGTAGTAAGTCGCAAAAGTAATTGCAAGACTTAAAAATACTTTAAAAGTAGTTTTAACAAATATGTTATATAACAATAGGACATAAGCCCTTGTATACAATATTTTCTCCATAAATCAAGAGCACTTTATTGTATTTAATGAGCACGGTATAAAGACTTCTGTAATTTTGTAACTTTATGTAAGCGGTGTACTTAACCCGAAGAAGCCGCACATCGTTAATAGAACATCTAATTTGTATAGAATCCTATATTAATACGCAGTTTATTTCTACTTTAGACTAGACTAGAAATAATTTTAATAACATAATTAGTGAACTTATGCATTTTATTTTATATAGGATATATTTTAAAGATATTAAGTAGTATTGGCTTAACGAATACATCAGTGGCATACAGATCAAATGTTCAAATGTCCGCATGTAATTTAATTCAATTTCTAACATCACGGCTAAGGATGGAGTAAAGGGTAGTCAGAAAACTTTACTGTATTGTATATAATCTTTATAGGTATAGATTTAGTAGGTTACAGTTTTCGTACTGTGGTTCAGGTAAATTAGGAATGTATTTAATAACATGGGATCGAGCTTCGAATCAGAGCGATAACTTTTATTAGAGAGTTAATGTTTTGAATTGTTTAACCTTAAAGACTAAGGAGACTTGTTTACGATACGCAGAGAGATTATTAACAATACAACATCTTTTTCTTATAAATTTATACAAGGCGTTAGTAGTGTCTTCTTTTTCTAGATACGATAATAATGTGCGAAATCGTGTTTTCAATGTAGTTCGTAGTATTATCCTTTAACGAAAATACTAGATGTATCTTGTGTCTTTATACAAGTATAAAAATAATATTACTATATATAATAAATTATTTTACTGTTTGTTAACACTTGTTAACACTTCTCTTTTCTACTACGCGGAATCGTACATTCTGTTTAGTAGATATATTCAATGTGCCTTCCGTGTCATTGAAAATTGATGGAAATAAAATATCTTTGTTATTTTATCTATGGCTACTTTTCAAATTTTGATTTGTTAAAAAACCGATTTTTTTGTTTTATGAAGAAAAATAAACTTAGTACTACAAGAATTTAATATCGTATTTCTAGAAATGAATAATTATATTAACATAAAAATATATTTTCCTTAATATAATAAAGGTTTTTAATGACTACTACATTAATATTTTGGTTTACAGCACCGATATATAATAAAATCAGTCCATAAAAATATTGTACCGTTTCAGTTACTCTAAATATCCTAACGCGTTCATTATTTTTTTAAATTACCTTTACCATTCTTGTAGAGATAATATAACTTACGCGAACATAACTTGTATTATGTAAGCATTAGGTATTAACCATATTAGTAATTTTGAGCGCATCAGTACTTTTTTATTTTGTAAATATTATATTACTCCTGAACTTTCAATGACAAACTGCTTTAAAAACTTATAAGAAGTTCTATGTAAATATTTTACCAGCGTTGAACAAGTGTAAACAAACAACGTATCTTAATATAACATAACTGCCTAAGGCAGTAAAAATTTGATATTGACTTTTTGCCACGGTTTAAAACCAGGTCACTATTACGATTGATGGACAAGACATACCCGGACTGACAATTCATAAAATGACATATAAATACTCGATACGAGACATACATTTATAATATATCTTCTTCTTCTTCATATTTTTCTAACTCTTGACATTCGACTTGGTGTTACTGGCCTTCTAGCGTCAACCTCACTTTGGAACTTCGTACTTGTATCTAGAATCATCACCTTTAAGAGCTCCCTTTCTGCCTTATAACTATAGGACTAGAAGCTCTTAATATTGTAATGAAATTGGTATTTAATGTATCCTAAAGTTTAAAGTGTATATTAGCCATATTTGTGTAACCACTAATGCAGTTGGTGTTTACCGGTTCTTGACTAATTTCTTGTATTCTCCGTAGGATATATAAACGATATATACTTGTATTAGATTTGAGCTTGGATCACCGACATTAAGGAGCCTTTCATTAATTATATTGGGTCGATTTTGATCATTTTTAATCCCCTCTACTTCCGAATAAGAGGACCATGTATGATTTAACAGGTTCCCCCATCTTACCTAAAATTATGTCTTGTTAATCTTGTTAACAGGTAACAATATTTTCAAAATAGAAAGTATGCATAAATAAAATTGTACATTATTATTTCACAAATTGATCTCACAGTTGTTAGCTCTCAAATATTCATCACTCTATGTTAGAAATTACACATTTCAATTTATAAAATATTACGTAAGAATGCCTTTTACCCCATTAACTGGGATAAGGAGATATAGAGGCCCACTACCTTTTTGAAGACCATTACGTAACTAATAAAAGGCTGCTAACGTCTATTTAATACATTTAAATTTACGATTTTCTATAATATTACTCCTGTATAATAACTATTAATAATACTCAATCAAGTATCAACAATTATATGGTAAATATTATTAGTTAACCCATAATAATCGTCAATGTATTCAATGAAATTATAATATTAGATGTCTATATCATACATTTCAATAATATTACTCTCTGAAAAAATTGTATTTTACCAGCAACGGTCGGTAAAAACTCGCATGAATATTTTAAGGAAATCAGGATTAACAAATATCTTATTTGCAGTTTAATTCATTATATTATATTCTTTATAACACACCATTTTCCGATCGATCTAAATTATTTCATTCATTTCCAAATGGTTTTTCTTAAGTTTTTTATCCTGTGTCAGCACAATTTTAACCATAAGCTTAATAATAATAAACACAATTCAAAATTACTGTAACTACCAAATACTACAAAATCAGAGTGAAATAATAAATAATCACAATTAATTATGATCGCAAAGATAAAGTTTCTGTGTGTTTAAATATAACAGGGTAACTCTACTCCAAAGCAGTATAACTTAAAAGAAAAACAGTTGAAAGCTACATCAAAAGATTTCAATTCAAGTCTTACGTAGTCCTTCAGTTTTTAGTACAATAAAATCATAAAAAGGTTCATTTATATCGTAATATAATTTGACCATGAAGTAGTGCTGGAAAGCTAACCTTAGCAACACCTTAATAATACATTTAATACTTTTCTTTTAGCCGACCCAAGCAATATAGTATCAGAATCTTAACCAAATAAGTAAAATCCAACACTGAAACTCTCCTATTTAATTAACTTTTTTCTATTATAGATCAAGTAAATCGGTTTTATCTTTTCATTAAAGTAACAATATATCATTGTATTTTTTTCAACCTCATATTTAAAATAAGCTTTATAAAACAATGGATATCTTTGGAGATAGTTTGTTACATATGTCATTGTATATCTAAGGTGAGATCCGGTTTGAACGAACATTCATATTTATATAACTTAATTTATGTAATTATTAAGTTCAACAATATTCATTTTCACTGAAGAAGTCTTTCACAGGCGTAAATTAAGTGTTCGTTAAAAAAGTTACAAATTTAAACGAACAATATTATGAAACTAAATTCATAAACTCTCTAAGTAGATTAAAATAAATAAAAATAGTAAAAATTTGAATAATGAAACGCCCAATGAATAAGTGGATATCACCTTCTTTACAATAATTATAAAGTAATAAAAAAACAAGATACGAGGTTCAAATACGGATATTTTTTAAATTTAATTTTACACAAAACCGAAATTATTTTAGAAAAGAAATTAAACCTTCCGCAGCTGTTATTAAAAAATAATGCATTACTATAATACAAAACTGAATTAATAATGAATCTACAACGTTTTATAAAAACTTAAAATGACATAAATTGTTTTTCTTCTGTTTATAAAATGAAGAGCAACTGGAGCGCTTGGGCAATTACTGTGTGGTCTACATTTGGTTACATTTTTGTTTACATTATCCACCAGTAAAATTATTTTACAGAAATCTTATATTAAAACCGCCAAAAATGTCTATCGGTACCTACAAACCTACTTGGTATAATAGCCAGTGGTCGGCTACCTGTATGTATTTGACCAGACCTAGATTTTTATACAATGAGTCCCTTATACCTACCATGCATGAAGTGGGGAGTCACTAAGCCCAGCGCGGTGATTACGGTTGGAGCCTAGGCAAGCCACGTATCAAATATTGACAAAATTGAAATGTATGTGACCAAGACTGAAATTTGTAATTTTAAAAATACATGTTTATTGTTATTGAAAAATAAAAAAAGACAGACCATTATCGACCGAATAACACCGTAGCTGATGTTTATGAATGTCCTAAAAATATGTAATGTTGAAATTAATTTACCATGTCCACCGTTAATAATAGATTTTGCCTATTTACGTTACAAATTATGTTTAGAAATTTCAAATTGCACAATTGTAGCCCATTCTAAATTATCTGCCACGATGTAACTCGCACGATAATGGTCTGTCATTGTTATTTTTTAATAATAATCACAATGTATTTTGAAATTTACAAATGGCAGAAATGGTAAAATACATTTGAATTTTGTCAATTTTTAATACCTGGCCTACCTGAGTTCCAACCGTAATAACCCCGCGGGCTTAATGAGTCCCGACTTCATGCATAATAGGTATAGAGGACTCGCTGTACAAAAATCTAGGTCTGGTCAAATACATACAGGTAGCCGGCCTCTAGCTCATGTACTTATTATTATTAGTTTAAACGGAAATTTTAGAATCTGTAAACGGTGTAACTAGTAAAATACCTAAAGTAATTTCATTAAAGAAAAACCCGACTTCATAAATGCACTAAAAAGGCTACATTATTCTTTTGCAGTCAAAGTCTGAAGTGATGATAGCTCAGTGATAATGTATACGACTTTGCGTCAAGGAAAGTGAGTTTGAATCTAACCACCTACAATGAGCTTCAGCTTTCGGTGATGGAAAACATCGTGAGGAAACCATAGCATGGTAGTACGGCTTTTTCTGATGCCCGCCTGGCAAGCTACCATCCTCAAGTTGAAAATCGGCCGCCAAATACCAATAGGTGTGTTCCGGCAGTTGCACTTGAGAGCCAGTTTCTCCAAAGGTTTAGCGTGTCTACCAACTTAAGCTGTATCATCATTTAAGATCAGGTGGGATTATGGCCATAACGCTAAGCCTTATAAAAAGCCTATATAAAAAAATGTGGCTTAAAATGGTGAACACGCTAGGCCTAGTAGAGGAACTGTCTCTCAAGTGTAACTCCTGGAACACACCTATAGGTATTTGGCCGCATATTTTCAACTTGAGGGTGGTAGTTAGCCAGACAGGCATTAGAAAAAGCCCTACCACCATTCCATGGTCACATCACGATGCTTTCCTTTACTGAAAGCTCAAGCTCATTGCAGGTGGTTTCGAACTTATGTCTTTTACCGCGGCGTTCGTTCACACTACCAACTGAGCTATCATCGCTTCAAATTTTGTTTGTTTTTATTTTATGGTTGTCTTTTGAGATTTTATAAATATGGAATATGTGTCAGTAATAGTAATAGTATATAGTAAGTCTGAGAGAGGGCAGTGTCCTCTGTCAGCCTTTCTATATAATTACACTTATTGAACCACTCCGGGAGTTCATTTAAATTCACGACTCTCCTTAATTCAATATCATATTTTCCTAGGTAAACAAAAGTAGAGAAAAGAAAACATTTATATATCTATTTTTGTATATCATCTATATTTTTTATAATTTGTTGGTCATTAATAAAGTAGTTTATACTGGATGCCTATTACTTTTTTTATAACTTTTTACGAATGAATGTTACGTTTGTAATCAAATATTACATAGTACTGCTTTTATTGATATTTAAACTAACATTTTATTTTTTTATCCCGATTCGATCAATTTAACACTTATGGTTCAATGTACATAATTTTATTAAACGGAATTATCAACAAGCCATAAACAAAATTATATTTATTGTCGTTTTTTAAGTTTATACATACGAATAATAATTAGTAAGCTATTTTTAATTGCTCAAAGTTACCTTAATACTGGGTGGTTTGTTTGTTATTCTATAAACGATTAATTAAAACTTACCCTTTCCATAATATTCAAGTAAAATAACGCGATTTAGCGGGACTAAAATATTTAATGTAAAATAAAAATTGTAGACAGGTATTATGATCTAATTACCATTATTTAAAAAAAAAATGTTGCTGATTCACTATACTATACTGATACAGTGTAATTACAATTATACTTATTACCAATGTAACCAACTCATGTAATCTTCAAATAAATTCATTCAATGTGGTATCGTTCTTTGATTTTATTCCAAAAATAAACCCTATCGAAATACTCTGGGGTCGGTAAATATAATAGATGTATTGATAGACAGCTTTTAAAGCAATAACATGGTAGATTGAATGAAGTATCCACTTATTTTATACAAGGATTTTTCTTATTCTCCAGGATAACAGTACTAAGCCATCGAGTATCTCATCTTCATCATCTATAAAAGTCGACGATTTGTGAAATACAGACATTTCCGTAGTTGGTAAAAGCCTGGTACATAACATTATTTGAATAATAGTACAGTAAACTAACAGTACTGTATACATTGAGTCTGATGGTGAGCACAATACCTCAATAGTACCTCAAAAACGTTATTGTCATATTAATAAAACGTATTGTCATATTTTGAGGAACGCAATAAAAAAAAAAACAAATTAATATGTAAAGACATCTATTAGCACTAGATAAGCTTTTAAAATTCGTTGGATAGAATCATTTAATTAAATTAACGTTTTTGAACACAAAACAGACTAAACAAAGAATAGACAAGTTTGAGGCAGTAAGTTCAGTATTTTCATTGTAAGGAATTTTGACCAAAATAATGAAAATTGAATTTTGATTTTGAAGACTGTTTTTTCTTTTCAAAATTGTTTACATATTTCATATGCAATGTTCGCTCTCGTTGTCGAAACTGCCTGCATCCATCTGGGCTCACTTTATTTAGATTGTCAATTAAATTTTCTGGAATTTGTTAACTATAATATTATAAATGCGTAAATGAGTTTGTTTGTTTGTTACGCTTTCACGCCTATACTGTTGAATCGTTATTGACGAATATTGGTATAGAGATAGACAGAAACCTGAAGACGGTGATAGGCTACTTTTCCCGTGATAACATTATTGGAAATGGGGTAAAGAAAGGGATAAGCTTTGTGTGAAACTTTTATTGCGTCATCCGCTTTGTTAGATGATATCGACATTAAAGCGAGTTGAGCCGCACGTAAAATCTAGTAATTAATATTGTGGGTTAACATACATGAATACGTACATTCTTATCCTATAAAACAAAAAAGGGTTTTTCGAATAAAGGAGATTTAATTCAACTCAAGTTCAATTGGAAGGAGTTTCAATAGTGTGTAAAATTAAAACTTTGAATAAAAGACTCTTTTAGCGGTTATTAATAAAAAAAATTGAAGAACATCTAAAATTCTATAATGATAACAAAAAGGTCACTAATTGAATGTCTCACTTTGAGATTACTCTTTATTTGCGATTATTTTTAAATACAGATAATTAATCTGTATCGTTATATAATTTATTAAAAATGTGATGCACGTTAGATGATAGTGTAGGCTTGCATTTCGTAAACCATTATTCATCCACTGTAAGAATATATTTAATCTTTAAAGAATATGTAAAAAGTCCTTAATTATCAGTTAAATAATCAGTTACTCTAAGAATAATAATTTGTCTAGAAAATTGCATATTGGTTTATATAATATATCTATACTAATATTATAAAGAGGAAAGATTTGTATTTTTGTTTGTAACAAATAAACTCAAGAACTACTGGACCGATTTCACAAATTATTTCACTTTCATCAACATTTTTTTATGAAAATGATTAAATAAAATTTTAGTTCCACACGAACTGAGTTGCAGTCACAACTAGTGATAATTGGACTGAATGAACACAAATAATACCATTAGAACTTCCAAATAAAGACTACAAAATAATATGAATTCTCGTTCAATTTCACTGATGTTTTGTGTACATGTAGTAACTGCAATAGTATTTTAAACATTAATAAGTATAGAAACAAATTTACGAGAAGAAATATCCACTTTGTAATAAGTTTAATTGTGCCGTAAAGATTGCTATTGACCAATAAAGCTGTGTAGTAAAAATATAGGTGATTATACGGCAGCCGGGACGGGAAGAACGATAAAAAATACAGCCAAACCTCACAATTACTGTTATACTGGTGTTATAACGCATTCCAATAAATAAGCCCTTAAACATAATATACCATGGTTTGCTAGCAGTACTCTAAAGCGATCTGTAGTTGTTACTGCAAATAGAGTAAGGTCTGGACACATGCCTCTCAACAAGTTTGCATTTTTTATGAGGAAAAGTGTCTTACCCAATTGCATAACGTCTGGATTTATAGAAGACTTGCAACACTTGTTGAGGGAATGTGAACGGAACTGAACTCAACGGACAGTGATCATAAAATGTTTAGGACTGAATTTAATGGACCAAAGCATGTTCCATGGAATCTTGGCTGCACCTGCAAGTGATGAAGCCAAGATTGTATGGAATTTTGTGATTAAATCTATGTAGTTTTAGGACATATTTGACTCTAATTATATTTTGCAAATACTATAAGGTAGGTAAAATACTTTTGTAATAGTCATTAATCAATCTTTTAATTATTGATATTTGAAGTACTGGGTAGTCATTTTCCATCAGACAATATTATTACTGGGTAAAAACCAAAACATTACTCGTATAAGTTTGATGAACGCACATGGTAAACCCAGGCTGTTCTGCGCACTGTTACGCAAGAAATTGTAAATTGAAGAGTGTGTCTTCGCGATCGATCGCGTTATGTTGTGCTATTCCTCAAGCTAAGCAAATAATATTTGCCCAAAGATCAGAAAGAGAACATGCAGATTAATTAGCAGGTGAGTGAATTTTTTGACCATCCTTTCTCGTATTGTGTTTTATTGGGTATAGTCTACTTTTGTATGCATGCGAACGTTTCCCGTTAATGTTATCTGGTTTACCTTTGTAATCTTTGGCTATTGTACGATTTTTATTAATTTTCTTACAGTTAACCTGTTGTTTATTAACCTGGGCTGAATTAAAAAAACTAGTGCATAGTTCCCGAGTTGGAAAGCCAAAAAAAAACAGGAAAATCTACACCCACATTTGTAATGGAATTTCATCGGAATTTAATCGGTGAAGACTAGTCGATTATTTCTAGGTAACCTATCACATGGAATTGAAATTGAAAAGGCTAAAAATAAAATGTAAAATTACATAATTTTAATGCGCTAAATATGATAACAATATGCGATACGATACTCAAAAAGATTCCATCTTATTACTAAAAATCTACACTTTTTCGTTCTCTAAGTATTATATATAGTTGATGTAGAGGTTAATTTCGTAATGATTATGGTGAAAAAGACAATAAAATAAATATTACAAACAAGATTTTATTTTACTCTCGCGTTAAATAAACGATATAAATTAAATTTTCGTAAGTTTCATATCTATCATGTAGGCTTACCTTCCTGCACATATATTTTACTTTAGATTTTTTAAAGTAAATCCACTTTATACTACATCACTAAAAGTGTTTTATTTTAATTACGTTATATTATGTTCAATTATTTGTTTTACAAAAAGCTTGTGACATTTAATTATGTACTTTTTATTTTACATTTAATTATGGCACAAAAATGATAGTGGAAGTCTTCCAGAAATCGAGAAGACTAACAAATCCTGATCACGACTTAGGATTATCGTACGAACTTACTTCGTATTATAGATTTTAATATGAATCTAGCATACCTAAGCACGAAGGCAATGTCTTGTTTAGTTAAACCATTGCTGAGTCCAGCATTAAGTCCTTCGACATATTTAGATCGCATGTTTTTATACTTTTTAAGATGATTCAATTAAACAAATAATTAATGTCGCTCACCTGGTTCCTCTATTCGTAGTAGAACACTTGCAACCTGCCAACACAGGTGCGTGTTTTTGTCCATTAGCATACGCTAGTGTGTGTTTGGCGATGAGAAATACGTCTCTTGGGGATTCCCATTTAAATGCCGAAAGCTGTAGTCTCAATTACAGCGTAGGAGTGGGACGCCTCCTGGCTGTGTAGTCTTAAAAAAGACATCTGAAATTGCCAGTAGGATCTTGAGGAAGGCTAAGTCTAAGCTAGGTCTTCCTGAGATGACGTCTCCTTGATGTAAGCACTAGGCTTAGCGGACTCCTGGTGTTGAATCAAACGAACAAGGAATTTATTGTATTTACGAGAGGCGTTGCTTTGACATGCATCGAAATCTCCTAAACACGATGACAATATCTTGTTTAATTGAGCCATTGCCGAGTCCAGCATTCGAGTGGATCAGTAAATTCAGAATTACAACCCAAGCTTATTTATTGTACTTATTGTGATGAATCGAACCTTATAGCCTGCATCCAGTTCGATCATCAAATGGAAATGCAAATCACAGATCATCGTTTAAATATACTGAAGAGATCCAGAAATAAAGAATTTTTTAGACACGAATACTAGAACCTTGTTGCAAATTCGTAAAAAGTCTAATACGAGTACTTTAAATAAGGAATGATTACTGTAATTTTTTTCGGATACAGTATTAAGTAGTAGTAGGACGGTAGTAGTCAAGTAGTGCTGGTTGAATGATAAGGATAATGCCCAGAATCCCTCAGTATGTCCACACACAAATCCACAAATATTTCATGACTGCAGTCACCATTCTCACAATACCAGTTCTCATCACGTACATTTAATGGTGTTTTAGACTTAAAAAGTACACTGGCGGATAGCAAGAGACATGTTATTTGTTTGTATATGTAAAATAAGATTTAAATGCTAAACGAGCATCGCGGTGTAGATACAAAAGTCATACTTAAAGTTATAGCCAATTTAGCCATTTCTATTCTAAACAATATTTTGCTGCATTATATATAATAAAAATGCACGAACAGATAGCAGACCTAAGAAATCTAAAGAATTGTGTAAATTGTAATTCTAGAGTCATAAATAAGCACACTTCAGAACAATAGAAAGATGGTCCTTTTATAAAATCAACGGTAAGATACATCAAAATCAGCGATAGTTTTATTTTAAAACTTTATTATGTAACGTCTAAACATACTGTATAATTTACGTATACATCAAATATAAAAATACAACAATTTATAAGGATGACCTTAGCATCATAAACAAATATTATCACAACAATTACCAGTTGGAGTGATTCGGAAAATACGATTTTTACGGTCCTTTGCAAATACCGGGCCTATTTCAGCGCAAACACCTTGCTTTAAACAAGGAGCCCAAAGCCCCAGCAGCGTTACTACTAAAATTAGTTCATACATTGTGACCAATTAGTCAAATCTGAAAAAGTCCATATTTTATTTGCGGCTGACTATACTACTCTCAGGTTTTTATTAAAATTTCTTGCTTAGAAACTCACGGCTGGTATTTTGTCTGCTCAAATAAAGAAGTTTATTAATGACCTTTGTAACTAGTAAAAATTTCGTTGTAATAAAGAAACTACTAATTGATTGAAAGGAAATTGTACTCTGTGGTCACTAGCATAGATAATAACAGAAAGTCACTACCAACTGATATTATAATTATATCTCTATGGAAGTAAGATCTAATTTAAAAAAATGCTTAATCATAAATAGTAGTAATATTTGTCTAATAGGACAGCCGAAGGAATTTAACCATACTGCCAATTCTGAAGCTGTAATTTATATTAAATAAGATTGTTGTTGAAAATGTATAGGGAGTTTTTGTGGCAACTAATATATCATGTTCCAAATCAATATTACACTTTCACTACACTTATGCGCTTCAGCTACACCCACCCAGTCAGCCCAGCTCTCAGCTCCGCGTAAAATGTCATCGATATTACACAATATAGTGGCAAATAACTAAGTATATAAATTAAAATAAAAACCACATGAAAGATGCACATCTCGCCAGAAACGCCATAGATAATATAGTGTAATATACCGAACAACGTAAGAGCCTAACATTTCAAATATATATCTGTGATATAGCGTTTTTATCTATACATTATTTATGGTATAATAACATATTTTTAGAAATCGGAAGCAGAGTTGTGACAGTGAGTAAAACTCCGAACAATTTTCAAGATTAGTGACACGGATGTCGGTTTATGGAGCCGACGATCGTTAACACTTACCTTCGTGTTTCTCTCCCTGCCTAATATAAACCATTCCCGATACTCATTTACAGCATAAATACCAAAAACAGTGTCTGTAATAGAAAAATATAAATCTTACTTCCCTTCGACGATGTACTCGTCTAGAGTGCCTTGCTTCGACTGAAACTAATAGCCGTTCTCGCATCGTACTTATACTACTCTAAGTGAATAACTAGCCTCCTAAAAATTCCCTCCGAGCACTGCCTCTCTTGGCGGTGCTACGTTCTCGAAACCCTCAGCAGAAATTCGAGATATTAGAAAAGAGATGACGAGTAGCTGAAAAAAAGTAGTCACGACTGTTCGGTTTTGCCGTATAAAAATACTTCAGACGATGACACAACGTACACAGCATCATTCTGTACTATCGCATGATAATACAACAATACACGTTTACTAATTTAGTACAACAATACACGTTTTCTATTTTACGCAGGCTCGGCCACACCAGATTCAAATTTTACTACCTTACCCGATGACGAAAAGGACAGAGCATCTCTGTTCCAGTGATGTGATTTAGTCACCTATATTTAACACCCATTTGTGGTGTCAGTTATTTCACGACTTATTATCGCAAACATGAAATCATCATTTAGGCCAGTTACTACGTTACTAAGCGGTGACCAACGTGGGTACTCAGCATAAGTGAAATATTTATCAAAAATGGTGCACATAAGGATAAAAAAGATATTCGCAACGTTAACGTACCGTAGACAAAACGTTTCCAGGTTATGTTTTAAGCCAAGAATGTACTGCTCCTTAATATAATTACCGATACTTCCCCTTAAAATAAAGAAAAAGAAAACATTATGTGTCGATACAAGATCTCAAAACAATTCAACAGACATGTAAGCAAAGCTCACCTAACTCAATCTAAGCACAAGAATATAAAATAAATCGAAAGCTGCACCGATCACCCGAGGCAGATCCCGCCGTGGGAGTGCCACCTTACGACTCGCTAAAGATCTACGCGTACTTGCGAGAGATATCTTAGCGTGTGTGATTCGGTCCAGATAAAAGCATATTCAAACCAAATTATCTATAACATACAAACAATATTTGTTATACAAATATGTCTTACAACATAGCTCGTTAGCGGCGAATCCGTGGCCTTGCATGTACCACCGCTCCAGGACCAGGTGTCCGAGCACAAAGGAAAATAACACAAAACTACCCAAGTCGTGTACCATATAGTAATATAGAATAGCCATGTCTACAGGTACTTTACGAAAATTGTTTGAGCAAAATATCAAAGTACAAAAACATTTAAAATAACTCGGATTCACGCTCACGGTAAATACGACTAAAGAAACAACGACAAAAGCACTAACCTATTGAAATAAATAATTAACTCACTGACTTACTGTAAAACACATAAAAAGTGAAACAAGGAAAGTGGACGAAAGAAAAATTCCAGGTCTGACTTAATAAATCGAAAGTGTAGTAGTTTAAAAAAGATCAATATCGTACAAGCGTATTTTTTAGATTGCAATTTTGATGGGTATAGCAGTTAGCACAGAGATATCGGCTTGGAGTCGAACAATATGATATTTTATACAACATTAATAATGAATGTTATTAATAGCGGTTCCATCAAACCAAACCCTCCTACCAGTAGTTCCGCTATATCAGCTCCAATGCTATATAGCTCTAGTGTGTGTACGTTGCGATTAGCCTTACACAACGGCCAACTGCGTCCGCCCCATCTAGGAGCCTGGATGGCTGCATGATCGACCACAGCAGAAAATACCGGAGCCTTTTCGCCTAAAGATCAAAAACAACTCGCCTCTGAGACCATGCATGGTGCCCTGCAAGCATTGGGACTTGAAGACTTTATGCCTACCCTAATGAGTTTCTTACAACTCATACAGGGTTGTTTAAAGACTGAAATCAACCACTCGCAATGAAAGCGCATCCTGTTACACGACCACTGACCAGAATTTCGCCAATTAAACCATCCAATAGCACCGTTCAACAGATTGACTTACTACTTAGTTACGGGTTTGAGCAGCCGGCACCGCCCGAGGTTTCGCCCTGATGCAATATCCAGGCAACCGCGTTCAAAGGGGGCGCAAAAAGAATGGTTTGTTACTAAACAAAGGGTAATGATCTATAAACATAGCGTTATTATAATGCGATAGCTGAGGTACACAGATTGCAATAATTTCTGGGGCCTAAACTATATTTATACCTTATCATTTTACCATTAACAATGAATTACTTATTAAATTTTAATTCTATTTATATGTATCACTTTTACAATGAAAAGTATAGTCCACTATATTGATAAACTGAAAATAGTGCTTGATAGATAAGATTAAGTTGTGAAAGATTTTGATATCTAACGTTTGCAAAAATATGCCCACTACAGTGTGTAAAAAAATCTACAGGTAATCAAAGCACGTAGCAATAAAGTATGAACTTTATTGATTAAATACAGATATGTTCATATAAAATTTAAAAATGTGGTTTGGCCACGTGGGTGTCCTTTAGGACTATCTTATAACTAAAATGTTTTAGTGCCTTATGACTTTAATCTGAATCATCGTCATCGAAATCCGAAGGATAATAGTAATCATACTGCATATTGAAATCTTTATGGGGAGAAGGTGGTGTGGTTTGAGTTGCCATTGTAGTTGTATTCATGGAATCGGAGTCAGGTTTTTTTTCAAAATATGCCTTTACACTGTCCATGATCTTTTGATACGGCAAGTTCACAATAGCATTCATGGATACGGTTTTAACACGTTCAGAGTTAGAAAATTCTTTTAACTTCTTAGATTCCCAAGTTAGTCGTATATTTGATTTATCTTTAGAGCAGGACGGTTTTTCAATATCCACATGCATTGGAGGGACTTTTAAAGCTGGTACTTTGGTCTCATTATTTTCGGGCTTATTTTTTATTTCATCTTTTGAGATACCAGCTTCTTGTGACGGTCCCCTTTCACTATCATTAATAGTATACTCATCGGGGGTAATGTCCATTTTTTCAATCTCGGCAGGAGTATTTTCGTCCGTATTATTAGCATTTTTATCTTCTTTTAATGTATTCATGTTTTTGTTTTTTTATGTAGATAGTTAACTTTACGTTGTTGTTATGTGCTGAAACATAGAAATCAATGTCTGAAATAGGTGAAATAGTAAAAATCTTTTACCAATAATTTAAGTAAAATTCGATTTCTTATAACAATGATGAAATGGTACTTGGTAATGTACTTTATCGAGAAAAATCTGTACTTCGTATTCTTAAAGAAACCCTACGACAAAAATAGTATTTAATTATTCATTTATCATCCTTAATTAACTAGGTAGTCATGTGTAGTTAACTATAAAATTTTAATTTTATTATGCAACTGAGATTTTAATTGTAATTGATATTTCAAAACAGAGTATAATGCAATTATCTGGCCATGTTACGATCAAAACAATATAATTTCATTAAAATCAATAAACACTTTATAAATCTACATACATAAAAGGCATTGACTTATCTAACTCATCGTTGCTCTTCCGGACTTGAGTATAAAATGTGATATTTAGGTAGGGTGTTTATTTTGTTTTGTGAGCATTCTTTACGAAGATATTTCTCGATATCCAACCTATAAGGATGTATAATTGGGCAGCCAAAGTTTATGTAAAAATATTTTATTACTGCTCGGACTTGTTAACACTTATTATTGCGTAAAAATACTCTTAAAAAATCTAAAGTCTATATCAATTCAAATTTCAACCGCTAAGGTTTAAAAACGGGTATAAAAGTTTGTATGGATAATACGATTTTGCGGGTCATATTTATTCTGTGTACAGCGTTCTAGAGTTAGCTCCAACAATATCACCAATATGTTAAAAAGCTTCAGTCTATACGAGCGAAGCCAGGTGCAGAGCTAGTATTTTATAAAAGATCAATTCTTTTCATTGATTACGTTGACGGCACACCAACTTAAAACAACCAAAACAAATGAATACAATATTCAAGTAATTAATTATAAATGAACTTACAATTTTTCTCCGGAGCTCTGATCGCACCGTGATTGCTATTCAATATTGATTGATGCACCATACCGCGCATGACAACACTTTGCCCGGGAAATCATAGCTGCATCCTGGGCACAGCGCCGGCGTATTTACAACTTAAATATTGCCAATGTACATAAATAATAGATACAGTTAGATTTATGATTATACTATATAAATATTTCATCATATAAACGATTGGCAGAATAAACGAATACCTTTGCTTAACTACATTGACCATAACAATATCATAATGTATCTCATTGAACAAACAAACTGATTTTTGGTTTTGTATTTGTATTTTCTTACTTATTATTATTAATAGTTTTCATTTATTAATCATAGTCACAAATAACTTCGGATATCATGCACTATAATGGATACGATAAAGTCAAACAAATTATTTATTGAAATTTTTTATTACATTAAATTGTAAACATCCACATTCAATGGTTGCTGTATTTTTATGACAACATTGATTTTGCTTATAACTATTAATACAATGATTTTATAAACGTATGTACGTTTCATAATATTATTAGTAGTTCCACAGAAAGTCTTGCAAGTTCAATCATTTTTGTTTAATTAATAATACGTTTAGTAATTACTGAAACGTTACAATAAATGAACGTTTTATTGTTTAAATATAATTACGAAAACTTAACAAATTTTTAATAGTCATTTTAAATGACTATAATAATATTATAATAGCAGATATGTATAGATGTAATAAAATTAAAATGCAAATGTAATATTTATGTACGTAGTACGAAATTATAGAATTTACTCAACAAAATGTAGGTAAATAAAGAAACTATGTAAAACCAATAAGGTTTACCTATTTATAAACAATGAAACAAAGCTTTACTAACTACTCTCTAATGAAATATTTAATAAATTCTACTAAATAATTGATCACTAAATAAATCGTCTAATGTATGATTTTCAAATACAGTGCCAATTTTCATTTTTAGTCTTTTTGTTACTATGATCTAACTATAAAGTTACTCGTATAGTAAATACTGATGCCATATTATTATGTAAATATCTAGTGATATTTTTAAAACTTGCAAGAGGGTTTTTTTTTTACCTATTATTAAGTATACATATACATCGTCGTATTAGGTATCATTAAAAACATAGGCGGAAATAATTGTTCAATTGTAAGTACACATTTTAGATATATAAAAATATTGGAAAACTCAATAACATCAATAGGTATGTTATGAATATATATAATAAAACCGTTATCTACCAGCAGAACATTCTTTTTGCCGTTAAGTACACAATATTAGAATCTACAACGTTATGATACTTATATAGACACCTATAATAATCGAATTAAAATGAAGAAGTAGATACAATCTCCCTGCAAATGTGATTTTATCGATTTCCAGTTTTGGGATTGAACTACATGTCATGAATTAAAAAATATATTTATGTATTGTCAGACTGATTTCCTGCGTTTGCCTTTGACGCCGGATCATCAGGTTTTGGAGATTCCTCTCCTGCCTCAGATACTTTAGCTACTTTACCTCCACCGCACATTTTACTCAATGGTTCTTCATCGTCACTAGCATCGTAGTCATCGGAATTATCAGGTTCTTTTTTCTTCTCAATAGGAGATAGTGGTGTTGATCCATCGTTTGATGAATCATTTTCTTCTACAGTGCATGCAGCGCTGATCAGAGTAAACAAATTATTGTTTAAATTTTGAAGCGGAAAGTTATTTTCTTCTTGCTGACTCATGATGTCGTAGAATCGTTTTTAAAGTTAACTTGTACAAAACTCCTCCCGTACTGAAAGATTATTACAAATAAAAGTTACGTTAAGTGCATGGCTCAAAATAAGGGTTTATGATAAGAGTATTAACCATATTACCCTACATATTAAAGGGGATATACAATGATATTAATCAAAATTGTATATTTTAGAACAAAATAGATATACAGACTACTGTATAAAATATTTTATCTAGAAGAAAGATATAATGCTGAATATCGAAAAATACGCTACTCATTCAGACAGCAGGTACCTGTTATCAATACGACGACTAAGCGCAAGCAATATTTAAACAGATATTTATCACTAGATCGATATACTCATTAGTTTTTATATTTAGAAATCAAAGAGTATTTGTTGAATAAATAAGACATTAATTAAATAATCAGTAAAAACTACTCACCTTGTTTGCCAGTTCCTTCCACTACCTACGAGAGCTCAAATAATTTAGCCGTATTGATCGAATTTTTGCGCATGTCAATTGTAAACCACTCTGTTCATTGGTTAGCAGACATTGCTTACACCCAATCAATAAACATTTTTAACAGTTTTATTTTAAAACTGTAAACTGTTCATAAGTGATTTTTAAATAGAAAGGCTTGTCCGTCGAAAGGGTTTGTCCTTTTTACCAAGCCATAGTTTATTATATTTTCCCACAAGCTGTCATCCGAACGCTACACTTGGCGTCTATTCTTTTTAGAAATTCTTAACTTTCGTCATATTTCAAACAATTTACATAAAACCTTAACGAACCATAAACTGACCTTTACCTTAAACTAACCTTCCTCGTGGATCACTATCTCTATCACTCAAAACCGCATGAAAATCCATTCAGTAGGTTTTGAGTTTATCGCGAACAGACAGACAAACACACACGGCGGAGGACTATGTTTATAACATGTAGTGATAACTCATACCTTGATATATAATCTAAATAAGAATTGTATACAATGATTGACTAAATAAATACTTTACGTAATTCTAGTACTGATTTAGTAAAATCTGGACGGGTAAAAATACGAAGTTTATCATTTTTGGATGTATGATAAAGATCCACAACGAACTGATGTAGTAATAATAGCTCAGAAGTAACATATACCTACCTACCGAAATAGCACCGATCATTGTAATTTCAAATTCGAGCAGAGACTATACTCTTTCCTCGAAAACATCGTTACGAAACCGAAGTAAGCTGGTTGAGCACTTTTTAATGTCACTGTGTTTACAACCACATTCAAATTGAGATTCTGTCGCCTAACAACTCTAATAGTATCTTATAACATATTATATACAGAGCTAAACATAAAAAGACTAATAATTCGAATTTTGAAATTGTTTCACCGATTTAAAAATTAATATTAGCATGATAGCTCTTGTTAATGTAATCAATTAAATGCAGCCGAGGCCTATCTCTACCGTTATATCGATTTTAATATTTTTTTAGATATTATTGTAAGTCACAGTACCGGTTAAATTGGCCAATTAAGAAACTAAGACTGTTTTTGTAAATTTTATATTAAGTTAATAATAAGTTGGTTAAAAATACTTGGCCACTTATTATTTCTGATAGGAACTGATATCGAGCAACTATTTGCTAGATGATAGCGATTGATCGCTAATATATGTTTATTATGCTAAATTAAGAAATAAAACAATATTTTTTTATATATATTAATAAAGGAAATACATAATATTAATAAAATAACCACCCATAAATTACAAAGACAATGTTTACTCGAATAAATAGCTTTTTAAAACACATGTAACAATATATTTCTGCGATTTCAATTAAATACAAAACAAATGTTACATTAAGAGAATTAGCATTTTTACCAATTTAACCCCATGAATACCAAAACTAATATACGACAAAACTTAATAATAAAATAACCCAACACTATTTTACGTACTCACAACCAAACATGAATCTTTAAAACGCAATAAATAGAATAGGTACCCATATAATATTTTCGTAAAATTATGTATAATTTTATGGATTGAATAAAATATAGCTTTACATAACTTTTTCTTAAAGATAACACGGAAAACGATTAATGAACTTTATCTAATTAACTAAAGATTGTAAACAACGGAATGTATATAATGTGTAAAAGTAATTACAAAATCTAGTTTATAAACATAACTAAAAAAATATATCGTATTTTTGAAATTTTAATATTTGATCGAAATGGCCCCACTACCAAGAATGATTGTTGTACAATTAATTGTTATAAGTTGATGCGGAGACGTTGCCGCCATGACCAGTCCAATTTGTGTGGATATATTCACCTGGTTTATTCAAACGTTCGTAGGTATGCGCTCCGAAATAATCCCTTTGGGCCTGCAATAAAAAAAGATATGATAATAATATATTAAAATCCGGTTCGTAACAATAAATTACAATACGGTTCATTCTACATTTACTATGTAAAATGCTTTGAAATTAAATTTCGTATTATAGCTGTCCCGTTTTGGACTTAAACGAAAGGTTTTCTAGGGTTTGTTTATAAAAAAGGCTAAATACAAAAAATCATACCTGCAACAAATTAGCTGGTAATACATTCGACCTATATCCGTCATAGAATGCAAGAGCAGATGAGAATGCGGGTGCTGGCACGCCGACCAGGGCACTTTGGGCCACTACTTGCCGCAGTGATTCCTGAGCGCTGCTTATACGCTCGCAAAAGAAAGGATCCAAGAGCAAATTTGTCAATTTTGGATTTTTCGTAAATGCATCCTTTGAACAAAATTAATCCGTTAATGTTTAGGTGATCCTAAATATATCTTGTACGTAAATCTATCACTTAGGTAGATAATAGTTGACCATTTAAATCCAAGTACTAAATAAATCTAACTGATTACTTTCATAAATAGAAATCTACCTATATTTGAGAAGATTAAAGATTATTCAACTTTGTATCTTTATGATAAGTTTTACCAATTCACATATCAGATTTTATAAATTCCTTATCATTTCTAATCTATTTTACTATCTGTTATCCTACAATAATAAAAATCGAAATTTCAAAATATTTTTGAAAGACGAAATTATAGAAATTTCTATTGTGTGTATATTAAGTTTCTTCACGTTATCGTGTAGAACATTTCTGAATTAAGAACATACAGATTTTAACTAAACATAAACAAAACAAAAAACATAAAAATAATTCATTATTTTTCAAAATCTCGTATCGTTCACTAAGCTTGGTTGGAAAACGTCGAGTCCAATTTTTCTGTTCCAATAATTTCACTGTAAACATCAAAAACTCAACTTGGAGACTTTTACAACTGGGTTCTCTAAATAAATTTTGTATTGTCAGACATAATATTGTAGGGTATCAAGTTTTAAATAAGTTAGTACCCAAAACCATAAATTTAAATCGTCTCAAAACCCAACAATGTATGTCCTACCTGAGTGTGTACCTTTTTTTTACATTTTGACTCTATTTTATATTAACTATTACAGTACAACAATTTTCAAAGAATTCTTTTTAAATCAATAAATGTTCTCCCTCTCCCTTCCCTTACGCCACATGTTAATGTAAGTAACACAGATACTTGTGTGCTTAATCTACAATACAAGACAATACAGTTTATAAACTTGTCTGTAAGAAGTAATCTTTGAAATTACTCGTTGATTCCAAAAAATATGTTCTTGATAAAAAACAATATAGACTGGTGGTTATTATTGCACAGTATTTTATAATTGCCGATATATAATATTGCTCAGTTATTAGTCTTACAATAACTCGCATTAATGTAGATTTCTTCAATATAAAAGTTATTTTATTCTGGGAAAAATACTTAATATTAATTAGGAGTACAAAAACGAAATTCCCATTAGGTCAGCTTTCGTTCTATTTTTTTTTATAGTTAAGATCTCACGTAATCTTAAGGGACGCTACGGCCCAAGTTGGTGGACACGCTAAATCTGTGTAGAGACTGGCTCTCAAGTGTAACTGCCGGAACATACCTATTGGTATTTGGCGGCAGATTATCAACTTGAGGGTGGTAGCTAGCCAGGCGGACATTAGAAAAAGCCCTATCATCTTGCTATAGTTTCATCACGATGTTTTTTTTATCACCGAAAGGTCAAGTTCATTGTTGGTGGAATCGAACTCACGTTCTTTGATGCGGAGTCCGTATACACTACCATTGAGTTATCATCGCTTAATTTTTTATTTTATTATTATCATTCTATTAATTTAATGAAATAAAATATTCAGTATAATAACTTATGCCGCTAATAAAATTATGTTTCCTGATTTAGCTATTTGTAAATAAAAACTTTTAGTTTATAATGTATTTGTTACAAGATTACATGTATTTCGGAATTACTTATATTAACGTGACGTTATCAAAGTAATTTTGCAAATCATTCCTGATAACTTACAGTTTTGGTAAATGGTTTGCTGATTTAAAAATGTTACCTGATTACACAATTGTAAGCAATGTCATGCTACATGGAATCACTGAATGATAAACATATGGAAAAAAATTGTCATACCGATGCGAATGAGTGATGTCATTGTTCATTATCATCTGATTGTTAGATATAAAAAACGTACCTTTATATTACCCAGAAACGCACTTCTTATAATACAGCCTCCGCGCCACATGAGAGCAATGCTTCCGTAATTCAAATTCCAGTTATTTACCTTGAAAAAATAGTTCAATACAAAAAATCAAATATCAATAGAGAATATACAATGATATCTAAAACAGTTCTAGGCATTCAAACTATGATCTTGTAAATTTTTTAGTATTATTTATATTTTACTACGGTATTATAGTTAAACAATTATTATAATTAGTAAACCACCAATTTTATAGGAATCAATAAAATAAATTCAAATCTATATTTTTACTCACCACAGCTGCTTCACGAAGCAACATGAACCCTTGTGCATAAGATATTAATTTACTAGCATATAAAGCTTTACGCAAATGTTCTAAAAATTCCTTTTTGTTGCCTTGGAACTTGTATGATGACCCTGGCAAAGCAGAACTAGCCTTGACTCGTTCATCTGAAAAAGTTAATTCACTACTTTGATGTGTCTTTCATTCAACCAATCGCAATTAGAATGGTATGAAATCATATTCCTTTAAAAACATGTGAAATTTAAAATATATTATTACTAATATAAACATGGAAATAGATAAAATATTGCATTGCTTATTGAGTTAATATACAAACACTATGTGAGATATTTCTTACAAAAATTACCTTTAAGAGCTGATAGACAGCGGGCAAAAACAGCTTCCCCTATTAGAGTGACAGGTACACCATATTCTAAAGCACTAATTCCCGTCCATTTACCGGTACCTTTTTGACCGGCAGTATCGCGAATTTTCGGCAAGAGATATTCACCTGAAAAACCAAAATCAAAACAAAATTATTTCGATTTCAGACTGATAAATCCAACAGCGAACACAATGTTTGATTTATTATGTACATGTATTTACGCACCATCTTCATCTTTAAACTGGAGGATATCCCTCGTGATTTCTATGAGAAATGAATCAAGTTCGCCTTTGTTCCATTTATCAAATACTTGCGACATTTCACTCTGTTCCATGCCTAAAAAATTAAATGTAAGTACTTCATATATTCACATACTTCAATAGATAGATAAGAGAAGCCGAAGTGAAATATAAAAGTATAATTGAAGATTGCATAGTAACAGTAATAGAAATTATGCTGCCTCATTATATCTATATCATCTGTAAACTTATACACCTCATTGATTAACACATTACAAATCAAAATCAACAAAAATCATCGTGAAATCAGTAGTCCATTGAAAGACATCGCAATGATGATACTCTTTGTACTTGTGTATACATTGGCTGATCACAGAACATGATAAATAAAAAGACAGTCACAATGATGTGTTTATCATCATAGTCAAATTAGTTGTAAACTAGTTAGTTGCAAATCCCTACCACCATGATCGAATAACTTTATGTGTACAGGTACATCCTGGAACATGAAACATCTATAACTATGGCTGATGTTAAACCTGGTGTGTCCTTGTTGTGATCTAACTGGATACAAATTATACTATAATACACACTTTCTTTTACAGAGCATGTTATCAACTGCCCTGATGGCACTCAAATGCCTTTACCATTTTTAGTTGACAAATCTGTTGACTACCACTTATATATTTAAAATTTCATCTATAAACTTACCAAGAACATCTTTCATGAGGTGATATGCTTCACAGATAAGTTGCATGTCACCATATTCTATTCCATTGTGTACCATTTTTACAAAATGGCCAGCTCCATCTTCTCCAACCCAATCACAGCATGGTTCATCATTTGCTTTAGCAGATATGGCCTTAAAAATGTAAGTAATATATATATTATGTAATCAACATTTATCCTCATTTTACATAACATACCTACTATAACATTTTGTGTTAATTGTCTACTTATTTACACATGATAAAAATAAATACCTGAAAGATTGGCTTCACATGAGGCCATGCTTCAACATGACCACCAGGCATAAGGGAAGGACCATAACGGGCACCATCTTCACCACCACTTACCTGTAGAGCATAATATAAGTACAGTTATTTTCTAATAAAATTTCTAACAAAACAAATGCATTGAAAGTTCAAAATCAGACACATAGCAATTATTTAAAAATCATAATTGTAAAATATAATGAGCGATGATACAAAATAATGAAGGGCTTGTTTAATTTTTATTAGATCACTGTCATAAAAAAAATATGGCCAATGATTTTTTATGTTCAGTCTTTAATATTTCCATTGCTTATTTATACAAATACTCTTACCCCCATTCCAACATAGAGAATTCCTGTATTCTTGAGTTCTTTACACCAACGTTGAGTATCCAAGTACTGAGAATTGCCACCGTCTATAATAATATCACCCTTTTCAAGAAGTGGCAACAACTTCTTCACAAATTCATCAACTGCAAATCCAGCTATAAACACAATAGCCTCAGTTAGTTTCAAAAATGAAAGAATAATAGAGCAGTTAATTTCATTGTACAGAATTTTTTTTTTTTGTGGACAAGAAAAATATCTTTGTATAATAAATAGAGTAAAATGTAAGAGCAATATAAAACAAAGGAAGTAAATATTGTTAAATATAAAAATCACACATCACAGGGAAAAAAAACATTGCAAATATAATAAATACAACATCAAAACAAATAATAATATTACCTGAGATCAGGGCCAGATTTTCCTATACGCTAACTAGGCTTAAGCCTAGGGCCTCAAGATCAAATAGGGGCCTACATTCAATTTGTTAGCAATATTAATTCTTATTTATCTAATTAATTCATTTAAAATATACTAAAAATGGTAAACATGAAAATATTGGTAATGGATAAGTGGAATAGGCCAAGACCTCTTTTAATTTCATTCCAACCTGTGATGTGTATAGATTGTACAGTACAGTTCAATACCCATACTAATAAACAACTACCCATTTAAAACAAATATAGATTACCTTTCACTAATAACATGATCTTTCTAGGCTTTTTTAATTTTGACACCATATCTTCTAGTGATATAGCTCCTATCACATTTGTACCTTTAGCTTCATTTTGCAAAAAATCTTCAACCTGTTAATAATACACATACAATGGAAAAATATATATATTATTTATATTTTAATAAAACTAAAAATATTGAAAATTTGAATTCTATTATAAAAATAAATATAAAATTATCAAATTTTTACTAACCTTTGAAACTGTTCTGTTAAATGCACAAACAACAAATTTTTTATCATTCATATTAAGAATAAGGTTTTGGCCCATTACAGCCAGTCCAATAAGAGCAATGTCTGCTTGTTGTCTACAAAAAAAGCATACATGGTTAAACATTGTAAAATTCTTTAGGTTTAAAACTACATAATATTTTTAATTAGATATAATATTGATATGTCAGGTTATCTTAAAATATATAATTATACAAAATGCTATTATCAAGAATCAATTAAATCGCAGTTTTTTATATTGGTGATAAGTAATATACAACAGTACCATTTCACCTTCAAATAACCTTGGAATGAACCTGAGTTTTTACGAACTTCAATTGGGTAACTTTGATCACTTTACTAAACATAAATGGGTAGAAATTTCGGATCTATGGATATTATTTAACAATAATTTATTTAATAAAATAAAATTAACTTTTATAAGGCAGTATTGTAGGCAGTAAAACTGGACTACAAAAAATATAATATAAGTCCATATGTGAACTTACTATGATATACTTTTATTTCCTATATTATCCAAGTCATGCGTAGAATACAATTTAAATAAAATTAAAATGATTTTAGGTTAAAATCTTACTTACTTGGCCATAATTATTATTTATTGAAAAATATTTATAGAATTTCCTTTAAGTTTAAATAGCAGATTTCTTGCAGAATCTATAAATGGTAATAATATTAAAAAATGTATTTCCACAAGCACGTCTTAATTCGATCAAATCAAACACGTCATAAATCCCACTTATAATTAATTATATATAGGTATGGACATATGAAATACCTACTTATAAGCACTTATAGTAGTGATACGACTCAAATCGTTTTTTTCTCGATTGAATTTGTTAAACTCGTATTCAAGTGAAAAACCTATTTGACTCAAGTTTAGTTGCACTCGAGTTACCAAGTTTACTCGATGCGCCGAGTAGAGACATTTTTCTTTTCTTTTTTTATTAATGACATAAATGAGGTAAATAATATTTTGTATTTTATTTCATATTACCAAGTATTACTATTTTAATAAAAGTATTTAAAAATTCTTAATCTAAAGTATTAGAAACTCTGCTCCAGTGATAAATTTTTACTCAACTGATAAGGAACGTAAGTAGTTTACTCGAGTGACTCGAAAGTCCAGTACAACTCCAGTGCCGTAATTAGAATAACTCTAGTGGCTCGAGTCACAAAATTCTAATCGAGTTGCATCTCTAACTTATAGACATTGAGCAAGAACATTTTACGTAATATTTGCTACATAAGAAGTTAAATTTCACTACTATATAATGAATTTATGCTGACCAAACTAATAGCTGCATATAATTTGTAGGATTATATCACTACATAGCAAAGTTATGACATGGAAAATGTTAAAAATTACATTGTAATCATTCTTACTAGTAGTTATAAGAATCAATTTCATTAAAATTAATTGTTATTCTAAAATTGTTAGGCTATGATTTACTTGAAATTTATTTTATATTTACTGTTTATTTCTTATGGCAGTTTTCAACAGCGGCTCTGTGCTACATAAATGTAAAATATATTTTGCTGTTGTTTATCACTCTCGATGTCGCTGCGATAAAAAAAAACTTGAGCACATACTAAGTATATTAAAATAGCTATAACACCTAATTATAATTTGTATTTACTTTACTAACAGAGTAGGTACAATGGTATGATAATCCTAGGAAACAAAGCACACAACATTTTAGTAGAATATTAATTTAAAACGGTCTTTTCACAAAAATAAAATATAGTTACATTATTTATCGTCATACAAATTTGAAGCAGTGCTATAAATGATAAATTTTACCGAAAATATGTAGAATAATTAAGCAATATTTCAATAATAGTTTTAACAATATTCACGTTTGTGCCAAACTTATACAGCGAAAAATCATTATAGTAGGTAACATATTTACATAATAAGTTCTCAATATAATAACTAAAAAAAAGATAATGCAGCAGATTGATGCGTATCAGCTAGTAGACAATAATTACGTTCGATTACTAAATGACGAAAAATTGAGTAATTTATTTTTAGAGACGTACTATTTATTATAATTATTATTTGCATACATATATATATATATATATATATATATTTTATTACTCATCGTACTCGTACGATTACTGATGGAAAGCAGCTGGCAACTCTGAGTCATAATATTTATCTTTTCTTTTTATGGATTGGTTGAATTTAGTTGTCCCGTTGTTTTAACTACCCTGTTTTGTTTATTATATTTTATTTACCCTATTGTTTAATATTCTAGTCATCACATTCTTTGTTAATCTTTTGGTGTTAGATAGGTGTAACGTTGTGGACGCGTCTAGTGTTTAGACAAGTTTAATAAATTCGACAAGTAACGTATTATGTCAGTTCATAATCGTCATTAGTAACACAGGTTATAGTAATTTTATGGCCTGGGCTGGCGTACCGAGGAATTGTTTAAAATTAAGTTTGTTTTAATTCTTAGTTAATGAAAGGTAATGATCAAAATGGCCGCCAGCCATATGTGTCGCATAACTTGCGGAATTCAGCGCCAGCGACGGAGTCGCGAACTAGAAGCGCGTCTTTGACGACTCACGAGCAACATAGCAATATTTGTCGGGATTTCATTTGGGGAATTTGCACAAAGGGTTCGCGCTGTGCATATCGCCATGAGCGTGATATGGAGTGTATGAAGACAATTTTAAAGTTCTGTCACGACTTTCAAAACAAAACAGGGTGCATGAGAGCAGATTGTACATATTTACACGCAACCAGAGAAGAACAATCTTCTTTTTTAAATTTAGGTCAATTACCAAAAGTTCTGATAGAACGTTACGCGGCAATGTCGAATAACTCGTCTACCCCCAACAATTATGGTACATTACATAATACCTCTGGAAATATCAACCCAACGCATGAAGCTCCAGGAAACAGTAATGCCGTACACAGAAGCCCATTAAACATAAATACAATTCATGGAAGCCCAGGAAATATTCAAGATGGAGAAGGACATTCTCGTGGACCCAGAGTTACATTGCCAGTATCTTCTACATTTTCCAAAGTGCGACATGCTGTTACGGCTCCTTTATTGGTGCCGCCACCTCCACCACCTCCACCACCTGTTCCAGTTTCTACCTCATCTGCTCAGCCTGGTCCATCTACATTTACAGGTATTAAATTATTATTCAATAAATAACCGAGATAAAAATCCGTTTAAATTAGTTTTATTTTAATGAATAATATTCGCATTAACATAAGAAATCATTAGGTAACAAATGTACTACAATGTGGTATATTTCATGATCAATTTCTCTATACTTCATTTTATTAAAAAGGCCTCTTTTTAAAAAGTTTTTCTAAAATTATTATTGCGAACTATTGATCTGAATCTAAAAATATATTCACAAATAGGAACCCACTTATCTGTGAGTATTAAATGGGCTATTGTTTAATCTTTATCATTTTTGATCTACTGGAGTGCCTTTCTACAAAATTGACCTGTGTGCACTGCCAGCATGATGCTCTTATAAGCCCTCATTCCTCTTCTACAGAACTGACATGGTTTCTGAGCAATATAGAATTGAAAAAAAAAATGTAATTATTAAATCTGATGATTGGCATAAATACTGATATTAATAAAAGCCCAAAGGTTTAAGAGTGGTGTACTATCATGCTAATATTAGTTTTAATATTGGTTTGAAATTAACCAAGTTTTGTCATCGAAACTCCCAAGTAATGTCAGAGGAAATAACATTTGAAATAGAAAAGCACATTTGAAAAGCTGTACTTCAATGCAGTTCAACATATAGTTCAATGCACATCTCAATATAGAGGTATACCAGTAGCTTATAAATATTTTAAATACATATAAAACAATTTGTCAAACTATCTCTGATATTGCACGGGTTTGTGAAATAAATCTGAATAAGTGGATCATAACAACAACTTGCTACAAAACGCATGCTTTAAATTCAAGTCACATATGTTTGACATTGTTATAACTGAAAAGTCTTTACAACCAAGGATGTTATTAATGAAATCCTCTGTAGACTATATTGTTGTATGGTTTTTTATTGAGTATCTAAGAAAAGTAAATCCTCAAATTCAATTCACTTAAAAATAATTCCATTACAAATATCATTATTAATTAAATTGCTTCTTTTATAATTATTTTATCAATTATTCTGTATATATAGGACCAGTACAACAAAATGTTTCCTCTGTGCTGCTGTTATCTCCACCAATGACACCATTAACTCCCAAGTAAGTACATACCAAATTTGTATTATATATGAATGGAAGTGGATGCAGTGGAAAAGACCTAATAATTATGCTCATCACTCTAAAGCTATCTTTGTGAGAATTAAACTGGTAACATATTGTATGATAAGATAGCCAAAATAGTAAGATTAAATAATTAAACCAGGTGAAAGCCCTTTTTAAATTTTAATGTAAATATAATTGAATTAGCTCTTGCTTGAAAATAATGAGGCATGAATATTTATAGTACCTTATTAATACCTAGTAGTATATTACCAGGTAGTATAGTACCTAGTATTAATAGTACCTAATATTGAATCTGTAAACTAATGGTAGTACAATTTAATATTACAGGTTTGATGCAACTAAACCTCCACCACCCCTACCACCAGCAGCTGAAATTTCACGTAAGCGACCAGCCATATCCACAGATGGTAAGTCAAATATTTGTACATTTTATATTGTATTGATTACTAAAATTTTGCATTTGCGACCTATAAAGTAGTCATGTAATAAATTTTGATGTAATTATTATTCTATAACACACAGTTTCTTACTCATGATATTAGGTAATCAGACAACCCAGAAAGTCACTTTTATAAAGTATCCTTTTGAATTTTCAAATTTAATTTGCTACAATATACAGATACCATAAAATAAAATGTATAATTTAATCTACTGTCGACATTTATTTTATTTAAAATGACATTCTTTGTGCTTGTTTAATGAAATAAATCAAATTATAGAAATAAATAAGCTCAGTAGAGTGCATCAATCTAATAAATTTAAGTAGAAAGCCTATAAATCAATATATATACATGAAATATTATTTATAGTATTTACTAGTATTTTTATCAACAGAATGAACAACTACATGTTAACAGTATCTATAAATGTTGAGCTATAATACTTCATTGCATAAATCAAGAACTGTAATACTAAATTTGATTTTTAATATAAACAAAATGGTGACACTTCTACACAAACTGTAACCCTAAATCAATATTCATAATAAAGCTCATATAGTTTTATTATTTACTCACAAAATATATTTTGTATCTACAACTTTACACTCTTGTAGTTCTATACAATACCTTTAAACATTTTTTGTTAGAGATAGAATTTCAAACACCTATGTTCCTCACCTAATCTTAAAAAAAATCCAGCAGTTGGAGCTGTGCGTAGCTAAATAAATCTGTTAGGATATATTATATGGATAAAATTTTTGTTCAATTGTTTCACCAGACAACTTAAAAAAATGTGCTTTCTCTGTACTTCAATGACAAGATAACACGTTGATATTACCTTTTCCGTGAGGTGGCAAGTAAACAAGTAGGTTATTATGATTGCAGAAGTGAATTACTTGAAATACAAAAATGATGTTTTTATATATTATATTAGATCTTCACCTATGAAATGGCTGATTTATAGGAAAAAAAATCAAATGGTATTTTGTTTTCTATGTTTTTTATTTCTATTAGTCAAAATAATCACCCATGCAATTGATGCATTTTTGCCAACGTAATGGCAGTTTACTGATGCCTTTCTTGTAGAAATCAGTCGATCATTGAGTTCGTGGGGCACCCATTTCTCAATCTTTTTGCCTTGGTAATTTGACACAAATGGACCAATATTGTTTTCACGATAACGTCGAAAGCTGCTGCTAATTCGGCCATAAATTGAGTATCATAAGCTTCTACAATCGTCTTTAATTCGTCATTATCGACCAAAGTTTTTAGACAACCGCGAGGTTCATTTTTAGATCGAAATTCCAGAATTCAAGCGGGTAAACCAATAACTGACGGTGCGTTGGTTTGTAGTATTAGCTCCATAAAGGTCGTTGATGTTGCATACCGCTTGTTCGGCGGTGCTACCTCGGGTACTTATATTCCAGAATTACTCAAATTTCAACGTATCCATGATGCCAAAAAAGATTGAAATGCGATGAAAACATAATACTAATCAATAAATCAATAAGAATTGCATGTTTTTAAAATAAAATAAATTTGTAATTAGAATTCTTATTCAAAAATAAAAAAAATGATAGCAAATGGTCAGTACTGCACAACAGCAATTTCATAGGTAAAGACCTATTATAAAATATTAGCTGATGCACGCCCACTTTGCTGGGCGAAAATAATTCAATCCTATACTTACTTTAATAAAAACCAACTTTTATTCCCAATTTACTTTAGCGGTTCGTCAAGCTGTTTGAGTGTCATCAATAACAACATTCAAATTTTTTATATGATTTATATATTACATAATTATTTACATAAGTACACATATAGTTTTATATATTTTATATTTCAATTGACTTGCATATTCATTGAACCAAACTACGAAATGTTTAACTCTGTGATGTGCTATGCGCTCACGATTTGTTCTCAGCTCGACCAAGCAAAGC
Source organism: Actias luna (assembly GCA_039707435.1). Lineage (NCBI taxonomy): Eukaryota > Metazoa > Arthropoda > Insecta > Lepidoptera > Saturniidae > Actias > Actias luna. Next base: position 14,795,993 of record JAZHAC010000001.1, on the reverse strand, counting down.
GAGGAAACTGGAGACTATGAGTTTAATTGAGAATCTGTGCGATAACTGTATTCAGCGACAGATCAGGTTTGATTTCATTAAATTTTATTTGGATGCATGGTGGTATTATTGCTATTGGATTATAAATATCCAATTTCAAAATAGTCATTAAAAATAAATTGGTTCGTTTAAACAATAATATTGTGAAAGTATTTTTGGTTATCCTTTAATATAAAATACAAAAATGTGTGGGTCATTAAGAGTACCTAATACCAGGTTTAATTTTATTTGCTTGTAAACTAACATTCATTTGGATACAAAAAATGCAAATATTTATATGCGCGAATTCTATGAGAAATTACCTATCAAATGTAGGGGTTAAAAATATCCTCTGGTTACACAAATATATTGATTTTTACTTAATTCCATTAGTACCTTTAAATAAAAAGCGACATATTTTGTTGTCTTAGTATTCATTGTATTTCACAACTTACTATTATGTCCGCGAATTTTCGCATTGTCGCGAAATTTTTTACCCATCTTCTAAACACTATATATAATAATAACAAATATTCTAATATAAAATTGCCAACAAAATGTTAACAATTGTCCCTTTCAATAAATCTTCAATTTAAAATTTTCCTTTGCTTAATATACATATGAATAAATGAATACACATTAACAAGTACAAAGTATTTACCCTCGCAAAGATTGACACTTAATTACTTGGACCGCTCAATTTTTTTAAATTAAAATGGCTGAGTTTTTATGAGGTAAACTACAACAACTTTAAATCGCAGTGAATTATAAATAACTTACTAAATTAGAAAACCTTAACAATATTTTCCATGAGCTTACTTGTATTTAAACCAGTATCTTAGTTAATGTTACCTTTACTTTTATTTGAAGTACATAACTAGCTGATGCCTGCCCGTATAGCTGGGCGAAAAACCCATACCACACCATAATCGATTTAATATTGATATGGTATATCGATAGTATACCAATATTTGTTAACCTCGTTTTGGTTTCAACATAAATTGAAAAACGTCTGAGAAACCATAGCATAGGGCATAGCATCTTATTTATTTTAAAGTATTTCGTAATAATATTGTGGAGTTTTTGAACAACAGTGTTATGCCTGTCTGGGTCACGACCATCGTACACTAGGTGGTAATATCCAACGTCGTGGTTAAACGTGTCGCGTATTGTAACTGGTGTATATCCAATAATCGAGCGCACTAATGGATTTGTACCGACTGATTAACGACCTACATCCAGATCTTGATATAACCGTTTGATCGTCACAACATAGCCAACGTACCCCGTCTCTTGATTTGTCATGTTTTGGTATTAGCCTATGTAATACCCACTTGCAGGTTGGCATAACAATGACGTCCACCAATGGATCAGGTACAGTGTTGTCACTACAACGTTTGTAATAAAATATCTTTAGATACTTAAAACACGTTTACTAACAATATTTTTTTACTATAGATTTTGCCTATGTAGGCAATTTCGCAAATGTCAAATTTGAAGGAGTTTTACAAACACAGTAACACCCATCCTCAGGACATCTGTTTGTGAATCACAAACCGCTAAGCCAACAGTACAGTCATTTTATCAACTCTTAATATCTGTGCAGCTAAATTTGTCCCCGAAATATCATATAACTTTGTGTCATATTGGCCTTAGTCTCATAGTAATGGCTAATATACCTGCAGTCTTCAGTAACCAATAATTAGCAATTTTTAGGAAGTTTGTACCTCGGTTCTTACGGTATACGAAAATGCCTATTTTCTTCAAAGCGTTTAATTGCATTGAAGAAGAATTTTAGGAGTCCTCAACTCCAGTTCTGGGTCGACACTTTTTTAATTTTAAGCTATTAGTTTTAGACTTTATGATTAAAAATATATAAACATTTACTGAAGTAATCATTATAGGTTGGTGAATAAAATTAAACTTTATTGTGTCTGTATTTATGCTATTTTTATAGTTTCTTGTAATTAAGCTGTAGTGAGAAATATTCTTACTTCCTACTTTGTTCTGTTTATAGGTGTAGCGTTATGGTTAGATGTATAAGTGACGATGTGGCTCAAGATGATGAATACGCTAAGCCCACTGAGGGGACTGGCTCGCAAGTGCAATTGCCGTAACACCTAATGGTATTTGGCGACAGATTTGTAACTTGAGGATGTTAACTAGCCAATTATGTATTAGAAAAAAGGACTACCGCTATATTATAGTTTCCTCACGATGTTTTCCTTCACCGAAAGCTCAGGATCATTGTAGGTAGATTCGAACTCACGTCCATTGGCGCAGCGTCCGTACACACTACCAACTGAGCCATCATCGCTTCAAAATTACTATCTCATCGGTGTCGTTTAAGAACTTTCGTCATGTCTAAATTATCATATCTCTAATTAGACTGTTACTATATTGAAGTTATTATTATAAGGTAAGATTAATTTTAACATAATTAATGAGGATAACCAAAAATATCATTAAGATTTAAGGTTTAATTTTAGCGAATTCTTTTCACTTAATGAGGGTTTTCATATGTTCTTGTAAACTTAAGTCGATGAATTTTTCTTTATGTGTGGTTTAGTAATAAAGAACCATTGTTTTGCGATTCATAAAGGCTCTGAGACAGAATTTTCATTAAAATACAGATATTATTTATATGGTTTTCTAAATTATTTAATGTGTATTGTATATGCCAATATAATTTTCTGTATAGTAATACAATAGCTTTGCAACGAAAGAAATACGTGTATGTAATGTCAGCGCGGCGATTCATGGTACAACAATTGATATACATCATGATAGCCGAGTAAAAAACTTAACTGAAATTATTTGTGAACAATATTATAATTTGAATAATGAAAAGTTTTGCGTCAAATGATGTGTGTGTTACGATTTTCTTGCGACCATAAATACATTGCTTATTTTTTATTAGCTTTTGTGTTATGAATATTTGACCTATATTAACCAAAACATCCGAATTTGTAGGACAGAATTGTTACGGCAGGATCTGCAAAATTATCAATCAGGCAAAGATCTCAAAACAGATATATATTCTAAGAAATGTGAGGATTATGAACACGGAAAGTTATTATTGAGGTCCATAGTTAATACTAATTTGTTCCTACTCCTAGAGGAATACATAGAGCAGGTAAAATAATTTATTTTTTATATTTTTCCCAAATTTATTATAATCGGTAACCTTTTTAACATACCTATTTTCAGGAGTCATTACCAGGGACACATATTCAAGATCAGACGCAATATTCTCATGGGGCTTTATCGACAGTAAGTGGAGCATCTTTCTTTACCAATACAATAACAAAATAAATTAATATAGAAAATAAGTTTCAATAATTTGTGATTAATTTTTACTACTTCCTTTTATTATTTTTTTAAATATTTTTAATAGTTGACAAATGCGAATGCATATAACGATCATATGTATTTGTCTATTATTTTTAAAATAAAGAATAAGTTTAAAGCAATGAGGTTTTAATGTTAGCGTGTGTGGACATTGTGTCGATCGACGTGTATTCGAATGCCAAATACCGTGTAACCGAAGCTTCTGGTGAAGAAAAAATACAATGTGATTAACCATGGTATGGTGGTAGAGTATTTTATAATGCTCACCTGGTTCAGGTTCTTATTTTTGTGTTTCGTTACTGTACGTTAGAACCAGTTGCACTATTAGGCGAAGCGTGGTAATACTAACTGGAGCCACATCGTTACTTAAGATCAGGTAAAGTTGTGGTGAACAAAATTAATGGATGCAAAAAATGAAATGACAAGCTTTATTAATTGATAATTTTTTTTAATTAAAACAATTTCATGTAGCAATTTGATTGTTATGGAAATATCCAATATTAATTGTTTATTTTATAGACCTTATGTATTTCGGATATTCTAATAATACATTTCAACTGCTGACTTTTTTCTTATTCCGTTTCAATGATCTTACTCTTTGAGGGTTTCTTTCGCATGGCTAACAATTAAGTAAATTAGAGATGGTGAGGAAATACCTATCGTTACTATCTATTTAGAGGGTGCCTCATTCACGGGTAACTCTTTGTCATGATTGCCTAAAAATTAACAGTGACACGATGATGATAAAAACGATGATTAATAGCGTAACAAAAAACAGAGCTATTTTAATAACGAAGTTGACCGTGTCCCTACATGTATTATTTGATACTCTATTGCATCTTGTTTGTTCCCCCAAGATGTCTTAAAAGATAAGAAATTAAAACGATACATAGACATTTTCTCAATTGATTAGTCAATAACGTTTTTGTTACAACTATTTAAAAATAGTTTTATATTAGATTTTTTAAACGTTTTGTTTTTGATTTATATGAACATCCCTTGACGAATCATAATAAAAATTTGTATTTTACTACTGAATTTATACTTATACTATACTTTAAGTTTTGTGTACTCTACTAAATAAACATTTTATTTCCGTTTTAGGGTATTTCATCACCAAACAAACACTTTATAACGCAGTTACTAGAACACCTTTTGAATAATGGAGCTAGAAATATATTGGAACCTGTAAGTTTAGTATGTTATTTCGTAACAATGATTTCATATGTAAATACCATTATTTATTAACACAATATTGACATTAAATAATATTATATAGTACAACATTTTTTATTAATTTTCAGCGTTCTACGCCACTAAGTAATTTTGAAAATAACCCTATAATAAAGTCGTTGTCTTCATTGGCAAGGTCTAGAGCTGCACCCGCAAAAAAAAACACAGCTGATGTATTTCAAACGCTGTTGGATTTAATGTGTGATAGTAAGTATGATAATCTATTTTTCATATGACGTAAGTTGTTCCACAACACGACTTACAAGACTAGCCCTGAAGTGACATTTTCACAGATATGATCAATGATTAACATACTTAGATAATAATTTATATAGTTGGCGTACAATATATATTTTTGTAAGATATGAGTTAGTTAAATAGTTATAGTTAATCAGTAACAAAAGGTAGTGCGATATTTTTCTCAATTTCTTTTTTATAGTTTTTAGGTTTAAGAGTTATGGCTACAATCATACCTGAAGTTAAGTGACGATATGTCCGAAGATGGTGAATATGCTAAAGCTGAGTACCTGGCTCTCAAGTGCAACGGCTGGTACACACCTATAAGTATTTGGCGATAGATTTTCAACTTGAGGGTGGTAGCTAGTCATGTGCGCATTAGAAAAAACCCTGCCACCATGCTATGGTTTCATCAGGATGATTCCTTCACCAAAAACTCAAGCTCATTGCAAGGATTAGAACTCACGTCCTATGACGCTGCGTCTGTACACGCTACGTCTGAACTAACATCGCTTCAAAACTTCTTTGAACGGATATGGAGTAATAAATATTCAACTAATTCTAATTGAGTCTTCAGGTTAGTGCTTAATAAGAATCAACATTTTGTCTATACACGAGTACGCTTTTTTTTATAAATGTGAAATAGTTATGTTATATACAATATTTGAAAAAAAAAATAGTTTAAAAGGGTAAACAGTTATCCAACACTATGTTTTTATTGTGTTAGATATTGTGATAAGTATAGAAATATATATAATAAAAATATATTAACGTATACATTTACCATGATTTCCTGTTTATGAATTTGTTATAAATTGTAACAATTATGAATATATTTCCTTTCGTAGAGTTAAGGTATATGTTCTTAACTCTATATTTTTAGGTTAGCCTCTGAACTTTTTAACTATAAGTTACCCTGTATTTTGGTAATTTATCGATATTATTGCGCGTACGTTGTAGGTTACAAATTATAAGCATAAGTATAAATAAGAATTTTTTTACTAAGGTATTGATATATGTAATAAAAGATTAAGCTTTATATAACTGTGATTGTATACTTCATTGGACAGAGATTATATATAGTCTACGATATAGATTATATAGTTTAAACACTATAAATTTAATGATATTGGTTTAGATTTAAAAAAGTGTCATTTTTTTATTAAATGCTCTTTTCTAGGAAATGTGCCTGATATAACAAATGATTCCAGTGGATCTCGGTCGAATGATAGATTAAATTTGGGATCCCTGCCCTCTACTTCAAGTTTCACTAGCGCGATTGCTGGGTTAACCCAGTTAATTAATAATCAAAAAGGGGCAAGTCCATCATTGGATGTAAAACCGACTGTACTAGCGACACCATCAAACGTGCCGCCGACGTCTCACGCTAGTCCAGTTGTAGCTGTTCCGAACACTTTAATGCCGTCCACCCCACCTAGCTATATACCGTTCCAACCAAATATACCGCCGCCAAACACAAGGCCTGTGTATTCGCCGCCGCATGGCTCCATTCCTGGCAGTAAGTATTATTTGTGTATAGTATAGTTGAAGTGATGATGGCTCAGTTGACGGTGCGTACATTGGGACTTGAGTTCAACTGAGCGATCGGTGAAGGAAAACATCGTAATGAAACCATAGCCTGGCTAGCTACCACTCTAAAGTTGAAAATCTGTCCCCGAATACCTATAAGTGTTATAAGTACCTATAAGTTGCACTTGAGAGCCAACCTCTCCGCTAGGCTTAACGTGTCAACCATCTTGAGCCACATCGTCGCTTAATATCAGGTGACATAGTGGTCATAACGTTAAAAAAAAAACTAAAAAAAAAAAAAAAAAAACAAGAAAAGTTGCTTCACGAAACCCCAGAATGTAAATGGTTACGTTCAAATTTCAACATAACCTTAAAACATCCATTTGCGCTATGAATTATAATTTCGTGATGTTTAATTATACAAATAGATATAAAGTATTTTGTATGATAACATCCTAAATAACTCCTTTTATAAAATAAATTGAAAATTTGTTTTACTTCCTGCTGAGTGTTGCATTGTATGGCCATTAAACTAGATTACCCTTAAATATAAAGATATGTTACTCAGATGCTGATATTGCCTTATTAAGACCAACATTTAAAAAAAATACTTGTGGTTTTTATGGTATTAAAAAAAACTGAACTAGTTGAACTTACTTTTACATTTTTACATTTTTAATATATGTATTTTTGATTTCGAATAAAACGAATTATATTGTAATTTCTACATTTTTAATGCAACAATATACTGTAGTATATTGTGGAATAAAGAACCTGCCATGTGGTTTAACGTTAGGTACGTAAGTACATGAGTCCGTTTACCAATGATCATTTTCCGGATAGTGATCTCAGTTGTTGCTATAGTTTATTATAGTCATTTTAATTTACACAACCTTCAATTATTTTAAAACACAGTCACATTATTGACTATCTCAGGCTTAAATAATATCGACAATTGTAGAATCCGCTTACGATTGTACTACATATTTAAAGTAAAAATTTAAGATTTGTCAGGTATACTGAAATATGTGTAGAGAAGTATTTTTTTATGTACCACAGCAAAATTCACCAGATATTAAGTACAGTACAATCCAAATCAGTCGCGACTGACAATGCACCAATACTGCTAGTAACCGCTGTCATGCTGTCCTGCTCAGGTACCTCTTCACGCCTCTTGAAATACTCAATATCATAGGAAGGACACGCTGACAGGAAAACGGTTATAAATAAAGATATATTGATATCGACAGCTGCGTAATTTTACAATATTATCTATAACTATACTAGCTGTGCCCGCGACATCGTTCGCGCCGAACTAAAAATTATATATATATATTTTTTTTTTTGCGAAACTGATTTAGTTCTAAAGTTAAAGTAACCTAAGGTACTTCTTATAACATTAGCTATCTGCCAGTGAAAGTCCCGTCAAAATCTGGACCAGCCGTAGCGAAGGTTAAGCGAAACTAACGGACAAACAGACAAATAATAATTTTAAAATGTTTTTTTTAATATATATGTAGGTACCGTAAATGCTTTCATATGCATTTAGTAAAAGCTGTTATTTTGACATTACAAACAGACACTTCAATTTTATTTATGGGATACGTACGATCTGTCAATTGCGGTATAAGACAGTATGCAGAAAAAATATGTTGCCATATTTTGTAAAGTTAAATGTAAAAAATAAATTAAAAAAAAACCTGGATACTCAGTTTACTTTGAAGACTATTACTGCCATTTTTAAGAGATAAGATTTGGGTATTTTGGCAGATGATACTGTCTTCAACAAGATGGTGACTCCCGTTAAGGAGCTCTCTTGGGAGTTTTTGTGGCAACTAATATATAATGTTGCGAATAATTACTCATAATTCACTTGACTTATGTTTTTCAGCTACACTGCATCACGTAAAATATCACCTATATTACACAAGACTGCGCTAAATAACTAAGTATATAAAATAAAAATCACAACATAACAGATCGAGATCCCACCAAAACCCAAAAAAAATGTTATATTAATATTCTATTGTTATATTTTAGGTATGCCAAACACAAACCCGTATAATCCAGCGGTACGCATACCGGCTCGACCTACAACTACTGGCGCCTCAACGTCTCAACAACCCGGCCAGAACAATGTCCGATTCCCAGGCACTTTCCCTATGCCACCCCGTTATTATCCTCCATTCCAATAGCATACAATAGGTATGTACATGTCACTCAAAACCGATATTGAACAAAAGCTGGCGTACTCGTATTAGTGTGTAAGAAACGACTGCCATATAGATAAGTAAACCCGTAAGAAAGTGATATACGAATGTTCCTAAATATACAATAAGTGCCTTACCTAAAATCAGTATAGTTAATAGTCATTGAAATCAAGTGATGTAAAAGATATAGGAGACTGATAATATCTGTGATATAAATAAAACTGAAATGTATTTACATTTAAATATTACCGAATTAGTAGTTCATTTATATTTTATAGTATTTTTAACAAATTTATAATTAATGATTACGATTATTTAAAAAACCAATTAGTGAATTCATTATAATAGTAATAAAAATACTTCCGAAGTTTCATTGTTGAAAACAACTATTATATAACAATGAAAAATAAATTTCATAGAAATATACAAATAGTGTTTATATAATTTAAAAATGCAATATTATGATGAGCAATATTAAATTCCTATTGATTATATACTTACATTGAGTAATCTTTTAGTCATATAGTATAAGATATATATTTTAACTAGTAATCTTTTGATATTGAAGAAGGATGTGGTACTGAATCTTAGAAAAAAAACTGGTTAAATATTGAGATAATCATTCCAAACTATCATATTCTGAGTTTATATTCGCGTATTGTAGTTTAAATCACTTTCTAGTGTGTAGTTGCACTATTACCATTTTCCCTCCATCCAATTAAAAGACTTGACATGTAATATTATATCAATTTTATTAATCATTCAGAGCAACATTTTAAGTATAGAATAAAAAAATATTTCATTAACTGATAAGAACCAGTTATTATTAATTGTAAAATTATTATATTATATTTCACAATTTTCTTAAATATTGTGATTTATGATTGAAATACTGCGAACTGTAGTTTCAATTTATAATAACAAAAAATATACACATCAGTCTCATTATCACTATTTCTTGACTATCACAGATTTTTTCTTATCATAGATTTTATCGTAGAAAATGGACCATTATATTAACAAATCATGTGAATGAATTCCTGTAAGATCCTGGGTTTACATAAGATTAAGTTTTAATGTAGTTATTATTTAGAATTAAAAACATGATAGAACGAAGAGGGAATGATATTTAATTATATGATTAGTCTCTCTGAATAATGACAAACTCATTGGATATACAATGTGACGTGAGCTATTTAACATACTGTTAAATGGTTATAGCTATCGCAATTGATTTTATGACATTTTTATGTTAGCAGTGACCATATAAAGTATTTCATGAATTAAATAATAATAGAAAGTAAACCGTTTACATATGTACACACCGTTCAACAATGAGATCATAATTTGAAGAATTATGATAATTATTTTTATATTCGATTAATCTCTGACCATAAATATACAGGAAATATATTTCAATCACGGAATTTTGTATTACGGTTAGAAATATAAATTTTGGTTCAAAAAAGTTAAATAAACTTGTTTAACTTTTTTAAATATATTATATTCTCTAGATTTTAATTTTTATTATTTTTTCCTAAGTATAATCGGTGGTGGGATATTAAGATACTAAATGTAGTGCTCACGTTCTACTAGACAATATACAAGTTAGTGTAGCCTTGTGCGGTAATGACATTAGGTGTGCTATTAAGGTGCTTCATTTGAAATCCATACATGCTTTGAACTAAACATCAAGTTAACTTAGTCAATTATTTGATAAAATTATAACATAATTGTTTTATACTAAAACCGTCCCAAAATGATTTGTATTGTCTCTTATGTAGGTTAATATTTTAGTTATAATATTGTAATTATGATCTCCGTTTACTAGTGGTAAATTTTTGTAAGTGTTATCTTGTACCAGAAAGCAAATATTATATTTTATTGAATTACGGAACATGTAAATTATTATACTTCAGTATCTCGTAATATATATATCTACTTACAGTGAAATTTGGTAATTACATAAACGGTAAATATATACATAGCTTAGCGTCAAAAAAGGTACAAGCTAAACTCAACTAATTCACATATATTCTTGTAAAATACCTTAAGTGAGAACAGTATAAAAATAGTATATAATTCTTGAGGTAATATTGAAAAAAAATATTATTATGAGTAGTGTTAAGTTGATGTGCGAAACATAATCATTTAACGCTGAACACAAAACAGAATGATTGTCGAAGCATATGCCGATGAATCAATTAATGAAAAAAAAGTTTTATTATTAAGCAGCTGTGCGATGTAGGATATCTTAGTACGAGAAGAAAATTTAAATCTACTACTAGCACTACTACAGAAAATATGAAAAATGATACTTGATGATACTATATGATTGCTATATCACCAGAACAAATTAGTTGTTATTAATATTTTCTAACAAACATTTCGAAGTGACATTTCTGTACTTGAACCCTATTCCTTAAAAAACGGAAACGAACTTTACCTGCCTGAGTGTACTCATAATTAGTGCACGCAGAAATAAAACGGTTTAATGTCTTTGGAAACACGATCTTTTATTCGACGCTTAGCTTTATAATTTTTAAAAATATTGAAGTATAATAATAATTTAAATTAGTGTCATATAGTCATCTTTGAGCTTAAAAGTATTATAATGTAGTTTTAGAATTAATATTATAAATAATTCGGTATATTCTGTCACTTTGAGTAATCAGTCTCAAATTAGTCATTATTACAGGACAAAGATATTAAATATTAATACTCAAAATAGTTTAAGGTAATATAATAATATACAGTTATAAATAAATATACAGTTGACTTAGGATTGTAGTTATGCATACATATCACAATGTACCTGATATTTTGAACTTAAAATAAATTTGTCTTCGATACCTGATTAGATCGTAATATTTAGTTTGGGTGCTGAAACTTACGTTACGGAAAGATATTATTATAAGAAACAAACAAAAGTAATCACATAACATTAATATTCCACTTATAGTTTGTCGGACATTACTACCGTAAGGTTTAGCACACAAACTTTGATTTTAATTAATGAATAGCGAATTTTGCTGCTGCGAATATAGTTTTAAACAACTTTGGTCGCCGTATCGAAGATAGGATAAAACACCTTTTACCTTCAATGTAATTTGGCCACAAGAATTTATATTGTTCATAACTCTATACCTCAGATCTCAAATGGTTTAGAGAGGACATAACATACTTATACGTCTTTGAAATTATTTGTGTTACTTTAATTTTCTGCCAAAATATAATCATGCACATAAAATTTTGTATCTGCTGGAATTTAATTTAAAGGTATGATTTTGCATTTATAATGTCATTACAAATTAAAAATTTCAAATAAATAAATTTTTCTAAAACATAAAATATTATTATAATTATTACGTGTTATGATCACATTATTATAATTATTATGATCAGAAAGGATTAATTTTCCACATACCGTCAGGAATAGTAGATTTTCATGAATGTACTCCCGTATAAAAAAATACATACATAATCTACACTTAACCATACTTTACATCGTGCTACTAAACACCTACAGCGTTATATTGATATTTATATGTTCTTAAATGTTAAACTTTATGAAAGATATAATATTCCGTGCTCTATGTTCTGTTAATTTTTTTTTATTTAGTAAAACTGTTAACTTGGTCAACTCTTCATTTATAAAGCATTAATTTTTAAATAAATTACTATGTGAACTGTAGCGCGTTACTGAAAATGAATTTAGTCTGATTGTAATAATGAATACCTTTTCTAATTTGTCTTACTTTACTTTACTTATTTTTTAAATTAAATATTGTTCACAGGATAATACTTAGAACATCAGATAGATTATTATATTGAATAAACAATTGATTATGCTTTCCATTATTACCGAAATTGTCTAGTCTTTCTCATATAAAAACCAAATTCGTTTTTGGGAAAAATTAAAGTTTTCATAAATACTCAAGTTTTCAAATTCGCATTTGTTCTTAATGTTTTTATAGACATCGTCAATATGAATCCTAAAGCTATAATCCAACAAAATCCAACGTTTGTTAGAGTTATATATAGCAATACAATAGTTTTTAGGATGTATCCATTTATTATTAATTCAGATAATAAACCCAGTTCTATAGACTTTAAAACATATTATTATAGTTATATTTTAATATTTTATGTTAGAATAGCGAACGAAACATTCAAACATTTATCCTTCACATAGTATATTCTTCCATTCACGCCTATTTAATGTTCAATGTCATAAAATATACTAAATTACATATGTGTTTAGCTAAATTTCTAGTGCACTTGACAAGTTAACTTAATAAGCACTATTTACATTCATATCCCACATACTTTGTATAATAATAATTAACTTGATTAACTAGAAGAAATTAGAAATAGCATACGAAGATTTACGTCTAGTAAAAAGAGAAAAATACGATTCCTGTTGAATATTAAATAAATTTGATTAATTAGTATAATGGTGACTAACTGTGCGCGACGTTTGTGTATCTATCTTACAAGGTTCATAGAGTTGTTTAGACATAGGCGCGTTGTTCATTTTTGTCATTTCGTGTCGAATCAATATTTAAATAAAATAAAAATATTATCGTTAAATTGTCCCCGTAAACCTGTTCATTTTTTCCTATTTATATAACCATTACCATATGTTGTATGCATTTTTTTCGTTAATAATATAGTATAAACGCGGTCAAAATTAAAACCTCTGATGGCGCGTTAATACCATTCAAGAATAGATCTCGACCATGTTCTTTGTTATGTGCACAAAAATCAACACTTGACGTGCAGTCAATTGACAAGCTGCTAATAGTAGTAGTGTACTTACTATCCACATAGGCTTAATACATTCTTTCAACGTAATATTAAATTCAATTTGTTATTAATTTCATAAATGTACACATTACATATTTTTTCCTAATTTTGATCTAGAAACTTATATTGTAGGATACAAACTTTAAATTAATAATCGTAGAAATAATAAGCTCTACTATATTTTTAATTCATAACAGATTTTAATAAAAGTTATCAGAATTGCAAACATAAACTTCAAAATTAATTTAATAAATACAAATTGATTGCCGAAACAAATAATTTACTGGGTTATAAACGTGTTCGGCGCAAAGATCATGTAGAAGTCGAAAAGATCGTTTTCTTAAACAGTTAAAAACGAATTTATTTTATGTGATAAAAGGCCTAAAGGTGTCATATTTATATTATATTCACCTAAAATTCATACGGCGATCATTTTTGCGAGAATGTTATCATAGGGTTTTAACTTAAAATAATTGTTAACGATTATGTTTTAAACAAATCTATAAACTTGTATATTTTTTGATATTGTATAATTTCGGTTAAATTAAACTGTTTGTAATAAACCCGCCAAATTTCTAATAAAACCTTTTTAACTTCTAATATAGAAAACTCCATGCAATAAATATTATTATCTTTTATAGGTTTTGTTTTTAGTTATCACGAATATTGTTAGTAATTCTTGATTATATACATACACGTTTACAAAACCAGTATTAAACTGCGTATTATAATTTAAATGATGCTTTTAGATATAACAAAGAGCGCCAAACTTTATGGTGGTTATGAATACCGCCAAATCCGATATTCCGCACTTGCCATAAATAGTATAGTTGAATTAATAATTCTTACCGAGACAGAACTTTCTCATCTTGCTGTAAAAACATTTTTTTTTTATATTATACTTCAATAAACATTCGCAGATTAACTAAAATTATTCTACCATTTGAAATTACTTATAACTTATTTAACAACATTAAGAAATAGTAATTATATAATGGTTAATTAACAATGCAGTCTATATTTGAATAGATTGTACTATTGAAGGGAATGATGCTTATGTGACATAACAATAACGCTCAACACGTATAACAATAGCGTATGATAACTGATAACAGATTTTTGTACCTTTCTACTAAAATCTATAATTGGTGTTCTTTGTAAACTAACGTCCTTATAATCATAGCCGCCGTAAAGTTCGGACGTAATTTGTAATTTTATATATTATAGTAACATTTTATTATGCTGTTATGGCAAACGCCGCGTGCCACCAAAATTATTCTAGTATTATATAGTACCCTAAGTCATGTCTTCGTCACAATTTTATTATATATGGAAATGCCTTTTTGCCCCAACAATAAATATTATTTTATACATTTTATTGTTTTATTACCTATAGAAAAGTACTGTGCGACACATATTTTGCCATGCATCTTGATGTTAGAAGGTAAATAATTTATTTTTGCTAATGCATTGCGATGTATTTATCTGAAAAACTGAATGTATACTTACGCTATTTATTTTATTTTTCAGTTACCTTCCATTTGGAGCTGTCTTTATAGCATTTAAGGAAGAGTTAATAAAAACTGAAAAGAGTGCATTTGGGACTAAAAGATTTAACACAGCAGTTATTAAACCAAATTTGAAGATTGTGACATTTTCAAAATATGCCTGAAAATAACAGAAGATTGATGATTATTAATTGTTTATCGTTTGAATTATTTTATAAATTAACAATACAAAGAATAAATAGGTATGAGTGATAGTTTTATAAAATGTAATTAATGCCGCAATGTAAGGCCGCTTAATATTAATAATCTTGACCAAACTTTGAAGTGGTATACCAATATTAACTTGTCTCAGGATCATGCATTGGAAGTTACTGTATTCTTTATTTAAACAGACTTAAAGATATTACATATTATTTTTTATTAAATAAATGTACTATAAATCCATGGGAATTAATGACATAAACTAATTAATCTGCTTTAAAGTTGTCTAAAATAACATTACTTTCATATCCTTGTAAATAAATACTTCATTTGTATGATCCATTATCTCTAGCAATAAAAAGCCCGTTTTAAGATTAAGAGTTATTCAAAGGTAAATAGAATTTACCTTGTTGCACTTGTACGATTTCGTTAGATTACGCTAGAATATCATATATAGATACGACGTACTCATTGATAATAATGGTATCGTTTGGCTAAATTTTGAAAGTTATTAGGACAGAATGATTTTTATAAAAGTTTATAACAATATGTTCAATGTTAAAAATACTTATCTCATAGGAATCCCATAAAGTGGTTAAAATTCACAAATAAAACCTATGTCATTTGATGTATAAAAACATATTGCAAATTTACGTAAAGGCTTATACTGAAATATATTCCTTGCAATATCGATATTCATACATATATGGCGTTTAATTCATTTTATTGTATACATATGTTTTAGTATCTATGTTATTAGTGAAAACACAATAGAAATGACTGGATCTTTAAATTAGCGAACAGATTATCTTAATCAATGTGGTGACGTATTGTTATTAGTTTTACTAAATTACTAGTTTTATCATCAATTTGTCTTTTTCCAAGAGAAGTTACGATCTCATTATTGTACATACCTACTATAATATCGATTGGGTATATACCATAATTTCTGAGTAAAGGACTGTTCATAAAATACCTTTGCAGTTATGGGAGGGGGGTGTCTCGCTTACTGTAACACGGGGAACTTTCTAAGAAAGTGTGACGTCAGCAGCTCATAAAACAATTTATAAATTTTGAAATGTTACAGATTATTCAAGTTTTATTACTGCAAGCAATAAAAATATCGATATTTGAGTACTGATATCAATTGCCTTATGTATGGGGGTCTCCCATTTGTGACGTAATATTTGTGACGAGAGAGGTGGAGGGTTCTAAAAAGGTAAAAATTTGCGAGTCGTATTATATGAACGGCCCCTTATTAGATAAACTTATTTATGATTATTAACAGTGTTATATAGTGCTAGAAAATTTCCACGTAGTCCTCCATAATCGTTGTTAACTATTTACCAACTAGGTTTGTAAGCACTCTCTGTCTAGTCAATTTTAAAAATTACATTGCACATTCAATAAAACCTTTTTTCCGGAATACGAATAGATTGTAAGTCACTCAGTAGAACAGTTCTATATTTTATTATTATACAATAATTGCATCATATTTATATAAAAAAATGTTCTCCTTGCCTATTAATTTTTATCGATATTTCGATGGCAGTTTAATATACATATTTTGAATGTACCGAAATGATGAAGAAACGGTATAATTTTTACTTATAAAATTTCATTTCCTTTAATATGTTGCTTGTTATGGATTGCAAAAGTTAAATGAATTTTCGTGTATATCATTTTTATTTCTAAATCTCTTAATAATTAGACGATATATTAATACGACTATACTAAGTAAAAACGGGCTTTTATCAGAAACCAAAAGCAATATAACGAATCGATATCTAAATGTAAAATCAATATTTTAATGGTTATTTTTATAATAATATTATACAAAATGTGAATATAATAGGTATTAATTAGTAATTATTGTAGTGTATTAAAAATTTTATTCAGTTAAAGTTGATTAGGAATTTGATTACAATTAAAGGTTCTTAATATTAGAGTTAACGCATTCATTTATTTTATTTTTTATGAAAGAACCTTATGATATATGTCGCTTTTAGGCTTGTAAAACGATTACAACTGTAAACTATATTAAATTTATACGTTATGACTAAAGTGAATTTTATATGTTCTATTATATTATTTTTGCTTTTATAGTTTAGGGTTTAAGACGTTGAAGCGATAACAAATAGCGACTTGCCAGGAGTTCCAGCTTAACCGACTCTGAAGTAATCGAACAACAACAATACCTTTAGTGTTGTTAGTAGTATACTTTGGCTTTTAAATCACGAGACGAAATTGTAATTAGTTTGTGATTCAACAAAGCAAGGATTTCTTTCAGTTCTCGGTGCACTTCAAGTTTAGTATATTCTGTCCTGGTACTATAGATACAATATGTGTACGACACTAATTAAGCACAGAAAGAAAACTTAGTTTTTATTAATTTTATTGTTCAATCTGAAGCCCACATATGTAAATATTATCAAACAGTTTGTATCGTATATTGTTTTATATTTTTTCGATACTACCATCTGACTGATGAAGACCCTGCTTTGATTTTACGTCTCAAGGCGCCTGGCACACAGTTTAAAAACCTGGCCATAAAGTTTCATATATTTTAACTATAAAAAACGCTGCAATGAAAAATTTAATAAGAATGGTTCGTGTAACATGATTTGTTACTGCATTCAGTGTACGTTCCATATGGCATATTGTCTTTCAACAAGTTTCCCTTTTTACTTACACCAAAATGTGAGTATTGTTTGATTGAAGATTGGCAACACTTGTTGATAGAATAATGCTAAAACAGTCTCAAACGATTATATTTTTACCATTATATAGTAGTTAACCTTAAAAGTAATGAACCACAGGATCTTTCATGAAATATTGGTTGCATTTGCAAATGAGGTAGCTACGATTTTAATGTTTGTATTAGTATACTTGGTTAGATTTGTAAACACTAAGTTAATGTTGTAGCGTAACTAAACTGTTTTTTTTTTTAAACAACGTAGAATCACATAACTTATGTCCGTATTTTTTAATATTCATTTTATAATCGTCTTGTCCTGAACATTTTTTAGCCTATACTTTATGTGTAGGTAAATATAATTCTAAAAGCAATAATAAAAACAGTACAAATAGTTTAATATTTGTGTAGAATAGAGAAATTTAAAAATATTCGCTGCACGTTATAGTTAAGCTTTTATATTTAGGCCATAACAAATGATTGAATGTTACAAAAAATGTTACTATTATGGTTACGTGAAAATAAGAAGATAATTGATTGTAGACACAAGAAAGCGACCCAGAATATTGTCTACAATTATGGATAACAAAGTAACAAAAAACCTTCAAGGAGGGGTTTCGTAACTGTGTGTGTCTGGGAATTACCCCATAGCTTTTGGTAACCCGGTTATTAAACGATACTTTTAGCATGAAGAATCGTTTCTCTTCTGTTTACCTGGAAACCCGTTTTTTTTCGGTGGGACGGTGCGATAGACCTTCCTATATGATATTCAATTTTACAAGTCGTTTTTGAGAAAAGGGGTCTTCATGGGAGAAACAGGTAGACATACAGACAATGAAGTGATCCTCTAAACCCTAAAGGTTCCATATCCTTATGAGCTCCGCAACCCGAAAAGATACAGAAGGAAATACAGACTAATTTTTTTCTTCCTAAGTAAGCATACCACGTATAGGATACAAAAGGAATAAATAATCAGACTATAGCAGCATATAAATATCGCAAAATATTTAAGTAGGTATAAAATATGCTTGATATTCGTAAGCTTTGAAAGACGACTTGTATTTAGGTAATATAAAAGTTATTCATACATTTAAAATTGGTACTTCAACTATAAATAGGAAATATTATAAAAAATAATTTTACTATAAAAACAATTATTCGTATTTGTTAAATGTTGAAATGGCTATGCTTATAAAAAAAATGGCAATGTATTGAAAATTTTAAACTGATCTCACGCATATTTATAACAAAACAAAATTTATACAAATAATAACAGTTTCATACAGAATAGTAAAAAACTATATATAAATAGCGTTTAAGGATCTAATCGTATAATTAATATGAATTTTACTAATAAGGAATTATTGGTGAGTGTTATAGCTCAATATGCTATAAAGCCATTTTAATACTTTTATAGCAGTGCATTTTTTTATTTGGTTAGTTATACTATCTCAATTTGAATATATAATAGTAATTTTATATCCACGTGTTTCGACAACTTGCCTTTTGATGTTTCAAATGTCCATTTTAGACGCCATCTACAAATATATTGATTCATATACAGGACTGTTTTAATTAAATGTAAAAAAAACCCTTTAATGAGCTAATATCGAGCCGAGTGTTATGGGCTTGTAGTCCAGATATTTGTATGATTCACAAATTATTTTTCTGAGTCTGTTATTTGTGTACGGTAATTGTATGTTTGTAAATCCCCACGGTATAGGGATATTGATTCATACCGCGGTAATTGTGTTTTTTTAAAGCATTACAGTAAAACCTACACATGATTAAATTGAATATTTTGTATATCATGTCTTTCATATAGTTTAATATATTACATCATTTCATTTAGTAATCACTGTAGCTTTCCATAGCCATACCCAGTTTTTATATCCTATCGGTATAATATAATGGATTGACTGGCGAAGCTTTACAACTGGACCGTATAGACACATAGTAGTAATCCAGTTATCATTATTAATATTATGTTATCTTGATAGATGTATATGTCGCAGCCACCTAGCTTAATTAGCCGTTCAATTAACAACTTAGCCTTTTTACTAAACAGCGCCGTTCAACTAACGACCGTGCAACTAGTAATAATGATAGGTAATAATTAAATAACTTGTAGGCGGAGTATGTAGCGGTGAGGTGGTCGCTGTAGTAGAGGTGTTTGTTAGGTTAGGTTAGGTTGAACTAGGGATAACAAACAGCTGTAGCGGTTGTTGAACGCCCATTTATTATAAGTTAGGAGTTCCGGTAATATATTGTACTGTATATTGTAGACAAATTGAACGTTAAATTAAGCTAGTTGGCTGCGACATATACACTACTAGCAACATTGTCATTTTAATATAATATTTCAAAGAATTAGAACATTGAGGTATGAACTAATAACTATGTTAAATTATACATCCTTATCTTACTATGCAAAAATCGACATTGTTATACAATTATATTCCATACATTAAAAAGCTTTTACATGTTTCACTATTCAATTCGGGTCACTGTTAAAACTGCATATACATTAATTACCTAAAATACATGGTAATTATACGCTGTGCAGTTTTTATAAAAAACTGCATGTGTGACTGATATACACGTGTGAGCCCTTGACGATAATAGATCGATACTACTGTGGTTTATTTTAAAATGCTTCAAGAGCTTCGTTGCTATATACTCTCTACAGACTTCAAACTTTTTTGTTAATTTACATGTGATAATACTACCATAATCTAGACTATAACACTGAACATTTTATCATAATTGGCGATATGTCTGTTTATTTATCTTATCTTATTGTTTAGTTGTCTTTTATCCTTCGTTTAACTAGTATCTAACTAACGTAATATGAGGACACAGAGATTAAGGATTATGGATCCACCACCTTTTTTATGCCTCATCATGGCATACAGGGCTCTGGTGAAATAATCATACATCACTACCAATAAGAGGAAATATCTCTACATGAATTTACCATCATAAAGCCAATAATTTTATCAAGGGTGTAGGTTTTTTGTAGTTGTCATTGCAATCAGTACATATATTTTTAACACCAACTATTATAACGAAGAAGGATACAGTAGGAGAATATAATAAATAATCAGAAATTGGAAAAAGTAATGATATTGTAACAGTACTCGTACCTCACATCATCTTAAAATTCAGTTATTTACAGATTCATTTCATATTTTAATTATGTGCATATTTTTACATATCAACGACAATATTGATAAAATAATGAATAAATTTTGTACTCATTATTACCTAAACAACCATAGCTTGACAGTTAGTTATTTTCTAATATTCATATGGTTAACTATCACTGTACACTTGATAATCAGTCGTAGAACATATATAGACGTTTTGTCATCTCGTGCCGTACTGTCACTTACCTTAAAGAATGTTAACAAAAGTCAAGTTTTTGAAATAATATTATTTTTAAATCTTAGTTAAGTAAAAGCATGCGCACCTAAGTATGTAACTAGTTGGTTGGACATGATTATTGTATCAAACTGGTTCGCGAACATTATAATTATATAATACTACAGGTACAGTTTTCTCTTTTGTATTTAAGCAAGTTCCTCTTAGTGTTTCATTGATATAGAATTTTACAGGGCAACTTGTTTTTTTAAGACTAACCGTGTTACCATGTGTATCGACAATGCATCCCAATATCATCAAGTACTATTCCATAAGAAAAGCAAAATATTTAATTTTTTTTTCGCCGTCTCTATCAGTTCCGTAACGCTAAAAATACAATTAGTGGTAGGACTAGCCAATTGTGTCGCGCCTGGATGGCGACAATCATACACCAGATACAGCATCTACCATAATGGCTCGCTAAAGAGTATCGCGCTCAGGATTCAGTCAATGTTTTGTACTCGACTGAATCGGGACCACAATGCATGATTGTCGCGTTTTGGCATCAGCTAACTTTATATCCAGTTTCCGCAAGGTTTATAGTTCAATCTGACAGCAACGACCGATGATAGATATCAAATTTCACGATGGTCAACGTACTTTTTTAGTTGATTTGCGCTTACCATCGATTTCCCATGTTACAATGAAAATAATATTGGTATACAAGAAAAATGAATTTTATTGGAATTAATAATACACTCGATTTTGTGATGTTGATGATCGAAGTTGATGGGAAACGGTAAGGGTAGGTCACTAGCTAGGATTAAATAAAATAATGGATTGATTTATTAAACATTTAATTTCTTTTTAATAGATAGCTATTCTTCGTGTATATTTTTAATTGAACGGACTAATTTACATGAATTCAAGTAACTATAAAAAAGAGATCAAGTACAAGAAGTGGCATAAGCCAATCCATAGTACAAGGGTATTCTGAATTAAAGCTTATTTGAATCGCATACAATACAAGTCTGTCAATACGTACATATAATGCTCTTCTTGAGAAAATATAAATGTTACTATTTTATAGCATAGAACCTTAAGCCATTTTCAATGATGTTTTAGATAAGGTAACACTGCAGTGAGATATACATAGAAATTCGATTTCACCCTTTGCAACCATTGCATCTTATGACCTTGAATAAAAGTATAGCTAAATCAATTGTAATAATGCTTCAATGTTGTTGAAACTCAAAAGAATCAAAGTTTATCTGCTTTAAAGATTAACGGCTACTCAAAGTTGTCTCGTGTATTGATAGACTACCTTATATGAAATGACAGGCTTGTATCTCTAATCTTTTTCCCGTTTTCCCCTTCAAACGCTCGTGATGATTAAATCTATTATTAGTGTATGTGTATGTTCTGAAATATGCATGCCAAATATTAAGGCAGTTAGGTGTATAGTTATAAAGGTTATATACATATGTACGATTCTGATGAAATATTTCAAAACTAATTCCTAGTGAAATAGTGGTATTATATAATAGTAAATTACTACTGCTCAGTACACAAATACTTCCTCATATACAAATAATATGCATTACTATTATAACATAGAAAATAAGTATCAACATCTGATTAATTTATTGATAATGAAAAATATATAAGAACATTATTGTGATGTGAAAACTATATCGTGTCTAGTGGTTATATAATTGTGGTTGCATTATTTTGTTCGCGTACCAAGCATTAGTATCTACTCATACGTACTGTATAAGCATAAATAGTATTTATTACAATCATTAATATCGTCTAGGGTTACTACCCATAATTATAATTCATTACTGTTATAAAGATGTAGATATTAGGGAAAAATATTCTGTATATTTGTTACGAAGTTTTTTATATCGTACATTTTTTTTCACTTCAATAAAAGAAATAATTCAGCACAGAATTGTTCTTTTTTTTGCAGTACACCATTGACTTAATTAGTTTATCCTCGTAGGTCATTAAGTACATAGTCCTTCGTCCAAAGAGAGAAGTTGACGTCATATTCGAGTATCTTTTGATAGTTCTGTCTAAAGTTCTAAAAACGAACTAAAGTTATGACTTCAAATCATTCGACTATAGTATAAGCTTTATATCTTAAATCAATGCTATAATTTTGTTAATACGAGAGTTTGATTGCAATTTTGACCTCTACCCGAATATTATTGGTATTTAGTGTCAAAAAAAGATATGAAAGTGACTCCACATTGTATTAACAACATATTTTGATGATAAAACGCATCCATCTTATTACATACACTTAATTATATATTTATATAAAACATTGACTTTCATCCTGATTATTGGAACTTATTCATCTCTTAGAGTGATTACTGAATATCGTGGATTACCTTTCCTCTCTATTACTATCACTTGCAAGTCCTGGTACTCTATATAATTAATTGTACAATCCGATAAATCCTATAACTGTGCATAAAACAATAGAATTTAATATTTATATGTATAGCAGTTAGCTGTGGAAGATTAAATAAAGACTGCAATACGAATGTATTCAAGGGTGTATGGTTGGGTTTCCTTTAGTTTGTTTTTGAATCCGCACAGAACCTTTTTTTATTGTTAAATTTCGAGTTTCGACACAGATTTCTATCTAGGATAGCTACAATGGGTAAGGTTCATTCAGGTAACAAGTCCTTTTTTTTTGTTAACATGATGAAAAAATGTATTTATACACTATTTCTCGTTAAATGACGAGTGGACAAGTAGGCCATGTGGGACACATCGGTGAGAAGCGTCATTAAATATTCACTAAACAAATACCACTACAACCCGCATTTCCCCTTATAACCAGAGACAAGGGAGTGCTTTCGTCTTGATTCGACTCTCTGCAGGAAGCAGCCATCCTAACTTGTGCAGCCCTTGAGCCATCAGTTTACCTAATCGGTCTTATACGAGAAACGATCCCAAAAAGCTACGGTCGAAATCGTGATGCACACGTGGACTACGACGTAAATGTAACGGCAAGGATTTGCTACATAACTGCTAAGGTGAAGGACCACCCAGGCCCCCAACGCAGGTCCTATCTAAGAAGGCTTCCAATCGTTCTCTTGCCTCCGTCATTCGGTTCGTCGGGCACGAGATGGTTCCTTCGCGTTCACCTACTGCGTTTGCTCTACCCTCTACTTCTTATACATGACTTATTCACATTAAGATACCACCTAGTTTTATCCATGCTCCGTCTTCGCCATCGCTTTGATGAGGACTTCGAGCAAGAGGTCGGTCCCTAAGTTACCAGATGCTAAGAGTCACTGCAAAACTCGGAGAATTATTGGCATTCACTACTTCCAAAACGTTGGTTAAGGAACCAGAGTGATGTACCTAGATACGTACATGTCAAAGCTCTATATGGATGTCCTCCAACTTTATGCAATTTTTTATAAAATTGCGTAAATTATTATGACTTGTCCTACGTATATAGACCTGTGGTTGAGAATTGTGATTATTTACATATTAAGAGGGGCAAACATATATCTCTCACAAAAAAAGAACCATGCATTTCTGTTATTGTAGTACATGTAAGCGGTTGATGTAAATGTAATCGATTTGATGTAAAGTGATTATAAGCTATAAACCAACACAGTTAAAACCAACTGCAAGAAAGACTGTAATAACGTACCCTATATGGTTACGTACAAATACCCTATATGGTTCTCACTTGCTTTAATTAGATCGATTAAAGAGAAACTTAAATATCGTAAATATGGAACACCCGAGACCTAATTATTTTTGAGTTACTGCGTGATCGTTGTGAATTGATTTTAGATCGCAATTATAACAAATACTTGGAATCCTTACAGTTGTCTTTAAAGTTAGATCCAAAACTATTATGGTCATACGTTAAGCAGAAAAGAGGCTCCACTTGCAACTACCCCACTAAATTGTCCCTTACGAACGGGGTTGTAACTGGTGGAGCCAATACTTGCGAGTTATTTGCAGAACAGTTTGCGTCTGTTTACAGCAAAGATAGTATTTCATTACCAATCGAGTCTCATAGCCCTAATGTTAACAACATCTTAACGACTCTTTCAGTGACCAACTCTTAAATTTACAGAGTTTTAAAAAAGACTTGAT
Source organism: Actias luna (assembly GCA_039707435.1). Taxonomy (NCBI): domain Eukaryota; kingdom Metazoa; phylum Arthropoda; class Insecta; order Lepidoptera; family Saturniidae; genus Actias; species Actias luna. The sequence continues at coordinate 14,770,701 of JAZHAC010000001.1, read as the reverse complement.
TCTAGGAAGGGAACCGGCTCTAGTGTGATTCCAAGTATATTTGTGTTCAAATGCGCTAAGACACTCACAAAGCCTTTGTTATTCATTATTAACAAGTCTCTTTGAATGGGTGTCTTTCCAGAGGCGTCGAAAGAGTCTCTCGTTTTGCTATTGTTCAAGAGTGGGAATACAAGTATGGCAGAAAACTATAGGCCGATAAGTTTGATACCTGTCTTCGCTAAAGTGTTTGAAATAATGATATGCCCGATCCTGTCTTGACATTTTAAGCAAATTATAGCAGCAGAACTGCATAGATTCGTCAGGGCCAGATCTACTGCCACCAACCTGGTTTCTTTTGTCGGGGATCTTGCTGAAGGAATAGATCAAGGACATTCGTTAGACGCAATACACACGGATTTCAGCAAGGCCTTCGACATAGTAAGCCACAGCTTATTTATACATTAACTTAATTTGTCTGGTATAGACGGTATGTTTCTGAATTGGTGCAGGTCTTACCTATCAAACAGAAAATCTATAGTTGCCCTGGGAGGTCATGCATCAAAACCTTATACTTCAATATCAGGAGTGCCTTAAGGTTCCCATCTTGGTCCCTTATTCTTTAATTTATTTATTGATTACGTGAAGTATTGTTTTCATAATTCTAGGTTCTACATGTTTGCGGACGACTTGAAATTCTTCAGTCAGGTGAATCCAGTTGAGGAAGCGCAGTTACTTCAAAATGATATAACAATTTAAATAGGTGGTGTTGTCTAAATCGAATGACATTAAATTCTCAAAACTGTCAAGTAATCCGCTTTTCTAGGAGGAAAGAGCATACCCCATATAGGACTTATAACTTTGATTCGGCTCCACTAGCAGAAGTTTAACACGTTCGTGACCTGGGAATCATACTCGACAATAAACTGCGCTTTTATTTACACATCGATAACATCGCTAAGAAAAGCCTTAGAACTTTATAATTCGTGCTACGCAACTGTAAAAGTTGTAACGAACCTGGAATTACGATCGCAATTTACACTGTCCTTGTAAGCAGCACCCTTGAATATTTTAGCACTGTGTGGAACCCTCACTATCAAATTTATATCAAACGCCTAGAGAGTGTCCAGAAACGTTTCCTGTGGCACTTATCATATAGCCATAACTTGGCAAAAAAGTTATCGTTTTACGCCTACGCAATTTTCAACTATCATCTATCCATCATCGTAGAAAATTACTTGACGGTGTGTTTTTTTCAAGTTAATTAACAAGCTGTCGGACACTCCCTATCTTTTGAATAAATTAAACTTTTGTATACCTGGTAGGTGGCTGAGAGAATGTAAAAAACTCACTACGTTTGCAAGGATCGATGCCCGTATGAATCTGGGATTGTACTTATCTATTAATAGGATGATAAGTAATTACAATGCATTTAATGACACTGGAACGATTCTGATGGACATCATTTGAACATATTTTCAAATAATCCTCATACTTTTAAATTTAATCTCAAATTGAAAATAGCTATGACATAATCGTTACTGTTAATTATTATATATTTTTACTGTTTTGTTCTCAATGTTGTATTTTTTATTTTTTCTTATATCTTATTTTATTTGTGAATACTTTACTCAATTATTATATTCATGATATAACTTATACCACTATACCTACTATATAATTTTTGTTTGTTGTTCAATTCCTCTTTTTCTTGTATATAAGATAATCAATTGTTTAAATGAGTTGTTTATTATTATTATTTTGTAAAACACACTAGCAGCTAATTAGCTGATGCGTGTGTATCAAATAGCTTGGAGACAAGGAAATCTTGCTTATTCAATATCTTCTTAAAGCAGCTTAAGGTTGGGGACATAACAACGTTCTGTGGGAGTTTGTTCCATGCTACGACCACTCTGTTAGGCAAAAAATGCTTTCTTGGGTTTCTATTTGCTGAGATTTCACAAAGTTTCAAGGGATGACTTCGTAGGTGCTTATTTTTATTTGGCTTATACATATTTTTAAGGCTGGGCACATCGTAATAATCAGTAAGGATTTTAAATGTTTCGATTAACCTGCCCCTCTGTCTACGCTGTTCTATTGTGGTAAGGCCAAGGTGTTTAAGGCGCTGTTCATAAGGTAGGTTACGCATTCTATACACCATCTTAGTAGACCTTCTTTCTCAATGAGCTTAATGTCTTTTATGAAATAGGGATCCCAGATAATGTGAGCATGCTCAAGGAGAGGTCTTATATAGGTCTTGTATAATTTTATAAAAGTCTTAGCTGTGAGACATTTAAACGCTTTGCGAATGATATAAAGGTTCGAATTACTTTTCTTCACGACTCCATGTACATGAGTTTCCCATTTAAGATCGTTGGAAACTGTGACTCCTAAGTCCATTTGTGTTTCAACTGCGGTTAATTGCTCACCACCTAGATAATATACTTGATGAGGATTATTATTACCAATATGTAACATGGTGCATTTATTTACATTTAAAGTTACAAACCAGTCTTAAGTCCACTGAAATATCACATTTAGGTCATTTTGTATGGCTTGCCAGTTGGTTTGAGGGTTTGCAAAAAATTTGGTATCATCAGCAAAAAGCGAAAATGATAGTTGTAGAGTATTTTTCAAGTCGGCGAGGTACAAGATAAAGAGCAATGGACAAAGCACCGATCCTTGACGAACGCCACTGAGTACACTTCGGGGGTCTGACATGACTTCACCAATGCGCACCCGAAACGTTCTACCAGAAAGAAAGTCACATATCCAAGCTAAAATGCTTCCACGTATGCCAAGATATTCCAATTTGTGTGTGAGACGTTTTAGAGGAACACGATCGAATGCTTTCTCATAATCAAATGTTTTGAGCTTGTGATTTGTGCCTATAATTGAGGTGACATCTAGCATACTTGTAATGCCAATGTAACATATAAATTGTGTTGATGTTTACTTTGTTGGTACAATTAAATAAATAAATACATCATCCTATACGAGACTGCGCTGTAACGGATTTTTACGAAATTTTATTTATAAAAAGGTAAACTTATTCAACTACCATATATATACATTTCAAGTAGCTATTTGTTTTTTATAAAAGTGGAACATCTGTATTACTATATTTCTGCCCATAGATCAGCGGCGTAACTATACTCTTACAAATCAATTGGCAAATTCATTGTTAGGGTCCCCAGTAAAACTCTTCTTGTTATAATTTAATTTCAATAAATTAATGAAGTTGTCACCCAACAATACTACTTATATTTTGTGCACTTTAGTTAAATATCTAATTCATTTAATTTATTAAAATAACAATATTAACGTGTCTACATACATAAGGGTCGGCGTATTTATACCATTTATAACTCAAAAGCGGCTAAACCGATTTTAATGATTGCATATTAGTTGCCTTCGTCGCCGTCAAGAAAAGTAAAATATTTTTTTAGCATTAAATTTATGACATAAGTAATATCCTAAATTGAGTTTAGCTAAAAGTAAACGCGATATTCATTGACAGTTACACGGTACAAAGTAGCCGGGTCAGCTAGTTTGTTAATAAAATGCTTTTCTCCGAGTTTTCTGCTCCGCAAAAGTATCAATAAATACCAAATTTGAAGATCGGGGCATAACATTTTCAACAGACAGAATGCCCAAATGGATGCATTCTCAAAATTATCCTGCTTATACGGTCTTTATATATTTCATTTCATTGATTTTAAGTATATATATAAAATGTATACTTTAAACAAATTTTTTTTAACTGTTAATTTACTGAGCGTGCGGCCTCTTGGGATCGGCGCGGGGGTCCGTGTATTTTACCATCTCTGCATATAGTTACGTTACTGCTATAACAAACACATTAATAAAATCATATTTGTGGGCGAGAAAAGAGCTACTTTTTCTCAAAAACGTATTACCGCAAAAGGTATTGCATATAAATATTAAAAATGTTAAATACCGATAGGAATATTTAAAATTTAATAATGTTATTTGTAATATTATAAATGTAACTAGTTTTGCTTCTTGGGATTTCTTTTTATGTAGTAGTCAATTACGGCTGAAATGTATATTAAATATGTTCATGTATTCATAGGTGTAGGAGTGATAACTTGACTTCTTTTATATAAAATTAGATCGTCAATTTGGGTTCTACCCTAGAATAATTATTTATTATACTAGATTCGTAGATAGTTATTAACAACTATATATATTTATATATATATATATATATATATATATATATATATATATGCGTGTGTGTATATATGCGTGTGTGTGTGTGTGTTGTACTACTGCAGGACTAAACGTTAAGATTTCGCGACAACATTTCTCAAATAATATTAACCACCACCCTGAGCAAATTATAGCGGTGGTGCAAATATTCAAAATAGTGTTAAACAAAATGGCCGCCGTGCTTATTATATACTTAGAAACAAATGTATCGACAAAAAAAAAATTATAAGAAGAAGAAAACAAAATTTTTAATGAATGCAAATCTAGTATAAAATTTATATTATTTTAAACTTTGTCGCGAAATTTATCTATTTTATAGAAAGGCATATTTTCTTCTTAGAAATACATCAAGATCAAGATACATATTGCATTTTTCTAAATCTACACAGGTATATCTCATGGAAATTTTTATATCATATCAACGGTGTCATGTAAAAGATTCAAATAAAAACTTATTTTGAAACATGTTTTTTACTATTAATTTTGTGTTACACACCAATCTGTTCGTGAAACGGGTACATAAGTACTGTTTTTCGGTATAGAGATTCCCGTTATAATGTAACATTTGAATACCTTTTTTCTATTTATTTTGCTTTTTTTTTTGTTTAACTACCTCACTATCTCGACATACACGCCGCATCTCTACCTTCAACTACAAAAAAAAAAACCGATGTCGCGCAAATCTGTGCTACAAACGACACAAACGCTTATCACAATTCGGGCGGGAAGGTAACCTCCATGACACTGTTGTTAGTTTTGAGAACCTCTCCAAAGAGAGTTGAGGTTATTTTTGAAATGTTGTGAAATTTGCCATCGGTGGTGGCGTGTGTTTGTGAATATTTAATCACACTTATGCAGATTCTCATGCCGTATGTACTCAATAATTAATAATTCAGATTGTAGTAGCAAAAAACAACAATATACAAAAAAATCAAATATGTGTGATTTTGTGTGCAGCATATTATAATAATGATATTTATATCGTTTATTTTCCTCAGTTCATGACTAAGGGCAATAAACAAAATGGCCGCCAGCCGCCTGTGTCGCAGGTGTCAGCGTCATCTACGGATTCACGATGTAAAAATGCATCTACCTTATCCTTGGATAGAGAAAAGATTTGCCGTGATTTTATATGGGGCATCTGTATTAAGGGCTCAAGGTGTGCATACCGTCATGAACGTGATTTGGATCATATGAAAACAGTCCTGAAATTTTGTCATGACTTTCAAAACAAGAGTGGCTGTGTACGGCCAGATTGCACTTATTTGCATACTACTCGCGAGGAACAGAATTTATTTATCAACAAGGGAAGAATCCCAAAAGTACTCGCCGATAGATATGCGGCAATGGCTGCAGCTTCATCACCTGACAACGAAGTTATTAATCAGCTGACATTCAATGGAGATAGTATACCTATACAATCGGATGCCCTTATATCAGCGTCCGGTATTGCACATCAACAACCTCAGGTAGCTTTCTCACAGCTACTGTTGCAACCACCGCCACCACCGCCTCCTGCAACAATGGTTACCACTACCGTCCAAGTTATACCTCAAAATATTTCAAGTAAGTAGTATGTAACTAGTCATATAAAATAATGTAGTATCACCTATCATGTATGCACATGACAAAAGACAAATTATTAAAGTCTTATGTAAACATGATTGTCACTTGTACATTACTGATGGAAAAAGTCCTCGAATTTTGGTAAGCATTTGATCCAAAAAGGAGTAAAATGTCAAAAATTTACAATTTTATTTTAATGCTGATTAACTTTTTATACTGCTAGAAGTTACACTCGAAAGATTTACTACCAGCTTATTAAGAATTTAACTAACTACCTACAAATAAAACACATAAGGTACAACCCTCAAATATTATGTGTGGTAATTATAATAACTTTAAAGGTTTAATTATTTTAGTGACAATCACATATAACAAGACGGAACATACTGAATTATAAAAAAACTTAACAAAAATATAAACTAAAATATTACCAGTATATAAATAGATGTACTAAGATTATTAAATAGTCTTGCAAACTTCTACATCTTGAATTATGAGCTAATTCTCAGTAAAAATCAATACTAAAGTCTTATATTTTTACATCTTGAAATATTTATAAGACATTGCTAAATTGTTGGAATGTTTTTAAACTACCTTAAATTCGTATTTCAAATAATTATATTTAAAAATTAAGAAGTTAGCAATTTGTTGCTGTTATATGTTATTTATTATTTTAAATGTTTAATGAATTTCAGCAAATGCATTACCAAAAGTGCCTAAACAAATTTTAAATCAGCATCCACCAGAACTACCTGCTATGTAAGTATGTCATTAATATCTGTAAAAGTAATTATTTATGATTTATGGATTGGGTAATTTTATAATTTGTAAATGTGTCAGTCTAATATCCCTTAATTATTTTAATATTCTAGAATTTTGTCTTTTACAATTAAATTTACTTACTGAAAATTGGAAAGCTAAAAAGTGACATTTGTTACTAAAACTAATATAATATCAAAAATGTACAATTATATACTGCTAGGAGTTCTACTTTACAATATTTATTATTTGCTTATTAGGAATTCAACTAACTACATACAAATAAAATACATGAGATATAATCCTTAAATGTTATTTTTGTTACTTATAATAACTTCAGAGGTTTAATTATTGCAGTAATAAATACATATAACAAGAAGGAATATAATTATAAGAAAACTTAACAATAATATGAAAAAAGTTATCAGTATATAAATAGATGTGTTAAGATTTGTTAATAATCAGCTAATTCTCAGTAAAAATAAATACTAAAATATTAAATTTGTACATTTTGAAATATTAGTGAGAGGGTGCTAAATTGTTTGATTATATGTAAAGAACCTTATATTGGTGTCATTATTTAAAATAATAGTTATAACATTACATTTTACTTTGTATTGAGTACATATCTTAAATGTTGTAGATTTGATGCTTCACGTCCTCCACCACAACCACACCAACAAATTACTGGACCACAAAAACGTCCTGCACAGTCAATTGAAGGTATGCATAATGTATTTTTGAATCTTTTCCATCCAAACCAAGTAGTAACATAAATAATTACTTTATATAAATTAAATTATTTACTTAACTTTTCCCCTATATTTATGTACATATTATTATAAAACACTATTTAAAATAATTCAAATTGATAAAGCTTTATGTCTAATGTAAATATGAATATTTTTTATTTATACTGGCGCTTTAATCAAATATTTTTAACAATTTATATGTAAATTTGAAGACAAACTATTCTTCTGACATGGGATACTAATGTTTATATGTACAGTAACATGTGTTATTTTGTATATACATATAATTAATGTAAAGTGAAGTATGTATTCTAGAAGATTCTTCACTTGAAGTTGTATTTACAATTCATACTTTTGTCTACATAATCTGTGTGTCATAGCTGTTGTATTATGTTAGATGTATTTAATTTATGAAATATCTTTCATTAAAGTGCTTACATATTAGTTTTACGAGTTTCTGTGCCTGATAAGACAGAGTCAGTTACATGAGTTGGCCATATACGTTTTCATCAATTTATCAGAAACTTTCGTTGTTTTCGATATAATACATTGAAAATATAATGTCTTGCTGCGCGTTAAAATAAAATAGTGCAATTCGGGTAGAGTTGCCATGTTTTATTATTCGAAAACCGGTTAAATGGACATTTCCAGGTGTGAATCTTAGAACACTAAACAAAAAGATAGAAATATGAACGAAATAGGGAGAAATGTCAAACACAATTAGAGCATAGCGAGACATGTCTTATTGTTTACGTTTATAAATTACTATATTTTACGTTAGCTACTTATCCAAAAACATTTTATATTTAACAAATAAAATTTAGTATTCATAGAGTGAAATGTAAAGAGCCTAAAATATATACCTAACATTGTCGTCTGACAGGATTAAATTACGTTATCATATGTTTTAAATTTATTTGTAATTTGTATCTATCCTTCCACGTTGACACCAAGATATAGTATAAAATGAAGTCCATTAATAAGCCATTTAACGTTTTTCTAACTTCATCCAAGAAGATTATAAGACTAAAAAAAAAATTTAAAGTTGAAAGAAATTCTAAGATATGCCTGAAACTTTCATATATTTTCGTAATATGACAATATAATATTATCGCTACTATAGCATTCATTGCAGCACCCATATTGGCTATAAATCCCTTTGTAATTGTTGTTGAATTTTAATGGGAAATAGATACGAATACTCGAATAATTTTTCTTCTGAACTTTTAAATTCATTATTACGGAAACATCTGGAGTTAAGGATTAATTCAGGCCTAAATTAAACCTATATAACTTGAGTACAGTTAAGGAACTGAACTCTGTCTAAAAGAATGGCATATTTTTAATATTTAAATTGCGTTATGTGAAACGTTTCTGCTTGTAAATAATACCTACAAAAAGTTGTTCACATATATTATCATATTATATCTATGTATGTTTCATATTTTTTTCTTAAATCTAGTTAAAATATAATGTACAAAAGTAAGAAAGAACACTGAATACATCAGGATACAATTAGTGTCAAAAAATGATTTTATGCTTACTTTTGTGTATTGTATTACTTCTTAAATGACTTTAGTTTTAAACATGATTATCTATAATAAGATAACGTTGTGATTTGCTTTGCGCTCCTTGGTTTTGTTCTCAGCTGGACCATGCAAAGCGAGGAAACAGGAGGCCCCGAATGTAATTGAAACTCTGTGCGATAACTGTGTACAGCGAGAACTCAGGTTTGATTTACAAACGATTATATTTGGAAGCATGATAATATTTACTACATAGTTTCTATAAGTAGGACTACAAACTATTTGGACAACACATAAAATTAAACTCTATATTTGCAAGGCAAAACTAAGTATGCTATTATATGAAATTTAAAATATTAAGCGAATTCAGTTTCATTCACTTCTTTGTGCTAATTCACTTAAATCGATATATTCAATTAAAGATTATCTAGCTGATGCCTGCCCGCTTCGCTGGGCGATGAAAAACAATAAACAGCAACATTTCATATTTCACGTAATAATCGATTTTCATACGAATTAATTTTTTTTACAGTCGTTCCGCCGTTCGAGCGCGAATTAAAGAAAAACATTCAGACATAAATGTCCTTTATAATTATTACATATTTTATAGTACCAGTTGGCTATCCGAGTTGCAAGATGAGAAAATGAATAAATAAAATATTCCTCCGTTGTGTTCCTCGACACAGAACTGAATTTCATTATAATCTGTCCAAACGTTATACACAAACATACCTTAATATTTAAAATATATTAGTTAGTATCCGCTCGTTTTGCTTGTGGTATTTTCCTATTACAATATACAAATATCCTGTTCTATTATTTATTTAACCACGTAAGCGACCATGCCGAATATCATTAAAATTTGTTTAGGTGATAGAGCGAGATTAAAAGATAAGTATGCAAAAAACTTTTCTTAACTCTTAAAAATACACTATCTCGTGCCCGCTCGTTTTGCGGGGCGTATTTTCCTACAACAGTATTAAAATTATGCTGTCGTTTTATTATTTATTAAATGTCATAATAGAAGTTTATGCCGAATTTATTAGTATCTATCTAACGAGATTGAGCGAAATTAAAAAAGAAAAATTCCAACGAGCTTTTCATAATATTTTAAAGACATTAGCTGTTGTTCGCCCGTTTTGCTGGGCGTATTTTCCTATACAAAAATGATCATGTCCTATTATTTATTTTATGATATAATCGACTTTAATGGCCGAATCTCAGTGAAACTAGCTGGTGCCCGCCCGTTTTGCTGGGCGAAGATAAAATTACACTCGTTTTATTTTATAATATAACTTAATAGACTTTTATGTCGAATTTCATTAAAACCAATCTAACCAATTGAGCGAGATTAAAAGACAAAAACTTCAACAAACATTCCTTAATATTTAAAAAACAGCTGATGCCAGCCCAATTTGGTAGGTGTATTTTCCAATAACAGTTAACCCCTTTTTCTGTAAATAAGAATTGATTATATGAGGTTATCGATTATATGTCGAATTTGATTTAAATCTATCTAACCAGTTGAGCGAAATTGACTCGCAAACATTCCTTAATATTTAAAACAATGGTGCCCGTCCATTTTGCTGGGCGTATTTACCTATAATAGTATAAAATATACTGTCCCATTATTTATTTTATGTCACAATCGACTTTTTGCTGCCGAATCTCATGAAAATTTATTTAGCCTCTCAAGTATTATTGATGAGCAAAAATTCAAATAACCTTGCTATTGTAATTGTACTTATATACCGACATTTAAAACACTAGTTGTCGCCAACTCGCTTCGCTAGACGAAACAAACTTAATTCCATGCCCCCATCCCACAATATAATATCTAAACACTTATATAATTTATATCTATAATATATAACAATTATATCTAAACATATCCATGACTGACTGGCAAACAAACCATTTTTATAAAAATATACAAAATGTATATTGAATTTTGTAGAATATTTTATAATTTCGTTTAACCTAATCACAATTAAAGCTCTCTTCTCTGTGTTATCATCTAAAATTTAAACAACTAAATTTGCTTGTCGAAATTCGGTGTTTATGTATACTATTATTTACATAATATACTAATTATGGCCACATGTTCTGTTCCCAAAAACATTTTGATTGTGCTGTGCATTGAGCAAGAATTTAGTTATTCTTGTTATTGATTTCCTGTTTAAATTAATAATAATAGTTGACAACCTATGCAAATAATGCAAAATTGGTATATCGTATTTAATTTTACAGTATATAGCTTGTAACATTAATTAGCTTTGTGACCACCGAAATATAGTAAATCAATACCGATATAAGCGTTATATATACAAAAGTAAAGAAATATAATCAAATGGTATAAATAAACGCGCGTTCTTCTTTTTCATATATAACCCTCGTTAGCAATATATTAAATTCTGTGAAATGTGTATAATACCATAATATTTGTACGTATAATTATATATCAAATATATTTTAGTACTCACTGTTAGTATTTAGTAGTCTTATGTATTATGCTGATTTGACGGTTTTAATGGTAGTATCGATTATTGACACTATATTAACACGATTGTAGGGTATCGTATTTTTTTTTATAAAAACACAATTTATTATATACTTGGTTAAATATTACTCCAAAGATATATTTAAATACTTACCATTATTTAAGAATTTTATGGAATATCCTTATACATGTTTTTTCGTGTACAAAGTCAGTCTATGTAAACCCTATAATGAAATTTTATAAGTCGATATATGAAGTACCATAATACACATTATTTCAGGATTGAAATACTACAGGAGGATAACCAGAAACTGCAAACTCAGAAGGATTGTAAAGCGTTATTGATTGACAAAACCAACGAGGAATATGAACACGCAAAACTTATATTAAAGCCCTTAGTAAAGCCGGAGATTTATCAGATAATGGAAGAGTATATAGAGGTATATTTTATAGTGTTACATTGTCAGTCTATATACTTCTACATATACTTTGTACATTTGGTTTAAACGTCATGCAATGTTTTACCTTTTTAGACCCCTCCCCTCCTTTGTTACGCTTTGTCACATTTTCTGCGATTCCCTATCAATATTTCCTCAGAAATGATAGACGCCCCCGCCGCGTACATGAACTATGGTAATTAATAGCAGTAAACAAATTTCGACATCCATATATATTTGATGTCTGCAATAATAAAAAAACACCAAATAAATATCTGCACTAACGAAAAATTTTGAACGAGTGAAATTACAAAATTGTTTTATAAGCTATAAACATCACTCTTTCTTGGACCTGCCGGCACTTCCTGTCACATATATTACAGTTACCGACACCCCCTCTCTACGTTAGCGCGAACGTATTTTAAGAACGACCTCCTATAATCCAATTGTTAAAGATATAGACCCGAAAAAAAACATACGTAATTAATCGGTAATTAGTTTTATTCATTTACAATAATTATTATAAACAAAGTATTATTATTTTTTTGTTTTTATTGAGTGATCTCGTTTAGTATGTACACGAGAAAGGTTCCACGAAGCGAAAAGTTTTTACGACAATTATTTAAACATTATTTGTCATTGACAATGAAGACGGCAGTTCGAGAAAATGTTGTTGGTTAATAATAGTTTAACTTGTTGAAAAATTAACTTAAGTAAAATTTCCAACGAAAATGAATATTTTAATGTTCAGAATATATGAATTTGTTTCAAATTGAAAAAATAAATCAATACAAAAGATTAATTAATGTGTTGTACTCGCCTTTGAGGTCGCGCGCGCAATACTAAAAATGTCGTGTGGAGATCCATTTTCAGCGTTAAATTAAAATTATAAAAAATGGAGATAAGAGTTCCGAGTTACAGTTGGCGAAAAACAAATTTCTATATTTTTCTTTTTCTTTAATTGTTTAAAACTTTGAATTTTTTTAATGTGCTAATATACGCTTTTGGCACGTTTTCTAGGCGTCATTCCGAAACCAACGAAGTATCACACATAATTTTAAGGGTCTATTTAGATCAATTTCAACTTGTCGACTGGATTATCGATTTGTTACGTATTTGCTCAACCTCTTTTGTCCTTCTACTTACAACCGATAATGTTATACTTACTGACTTTGACAGGATTGTAACTTACATTTATGTCATTGCGACTCAGGATAAATAATGTATGCACTCCTAGATCATTTTTTTCCAATGATCTTATTTTTTGAATAAAAAAAATTCCTCTTGCTTACTTATATTCTGTTTATATTTAAGTTTCATTATTACAATGATATTTGAAGGGACTTTCGTATCTATTGTGACATAATCTGCTATCGCAAGTTAGTTAAATCTATATATATATATTATAATTCGTTAATTTGCAAAGTAACTGTACAGTTTATACCGTAGTCTTATTTTTAAGTCCCGTTGAATTAAGTGGTAACATGATATACTACTATCAGATTATAAAATAAAATGCTGATAAAAGTGTTATTGAGTGCCTGGGTACAATGTTTTGAACTTGTGAATTGGGGTCTTCGGAATGAGCTTAAGCTTTCGATGGAGGAAAACATCATGATGAAACCATAGCATGATGGTAGGGCTCAAGTTGAAAATCTGCCGCCAAATTCCTATATGGTGTTTCGGCATTTGCACTTGAGAGCCAGTCCCTGGACTAGGGTTAGTGTGTCCACCATCTTGGGCCTCAACTTCATTTAACATGAGGTGAGAAAGCGATTATAACGCTAAACCTATAAACTATAAAAAAGTGGTTATTTTTAATTCTTAAACAAACACATTTGCGATCCGAATATCGCGAATTAAAAACTTTTGAAATCTTTATATATTTTCTCAAAAATAATGAAATCAAAAGAGATATTATATTTATAGAAGACATTTTATAGGGTTTACTATTCACCCATATCTAAGTATTACGTGTTTGTAACTTTTCTATTATATTTACACTTTGTAAAATTCATTAAATAATAGCGTAAATGTTATAGTGCCACTTATTAAAGCACCTTCAACTCACTTTTCAGAAATTATCATCCGAGTTAGTTGAATCAGAAACTGTAGTAGATATGGATTCAACACCGTCGCCTATGGTGAGTTTTTTATATTTATAATACTAATCCATTTACATATACATAATTATAGTATAATGAACCTGATACACAAATGATTAGGAAATATTATGTGTACACTAGCAGTGCCTTGCAGCTCCAAATACTTTTGTTATGCAATATTTGTATTGACTTTGTATTTTCAGTTTTGCTTATATTGTTAATAGAAATATTGCTAATAATTACTAAAGGTTATACATTTTCCAAGAATACATAAATTCCCTGTATACAAAATTTCATCCAAGTCAGTTTGGAATATAAAATATATTTGATATATTTTCATGGTTGTGATCGATAGGTCTTATAGGGTATGGAATGTCGGAATATTATTTGCTTCTTGTGCACGCAATTTCTTCAAAGTCAGTTGGCATATAACAAATATTGAATGTTTTCAATTAATATTTACGTTATATGAATGTATATTATTAAGAACTCTTAAAATCTATCAGTGTTAAACTACTACTTCTGATCTATAAAAAAATCATCATAAATGTAAATTGAAAATATGTTATTTTAAGTGATTATTACGATTTTGTATCAATATAATTGATTATTCTTATTTGCGATCAATAATAAAAAAACATAAGCTGCCCATCTACGTAATCTTACAAAAATCAAAGCATCTAAAGCAAATTTTTGAGTAAATCTTAGAAGTAGTAATAAAGAGGTTAATGTCATATTTCTAATGTCCTTTATAACTTCCGTCTATCATAAATTTGGAAAGTGTTGATCGTACAGATAAGACCACAAATTTACTCTATATCAATATTATAAAGCAGAAAAGTTTGTTTGTTTAAAACCGACGATCTTAAGAATTATAAGTCGGATTAAAAAAAATTTGATAGCGTAGTCTATCGCTTCTCAAATTTATTTGGGTACCGCCCACTTTAGGAAAAATTGAATACCCAAGGCCCCCAGAAATTGGTCATCTAAATTTTTACTGTAATGTGTAAGAAAATAAACAACAGAATAAATTAGGTTGTTTTATTTTGTTTAGCTTCTTTTGTTAGTCTCAATTCGATTAATTCTTCTTAATTTGGAGATGTTCATGATATTTTAAAGAAAAAGTAACTAAAATCGGAAAAACATCAGGTATATACATTTTCAAAACGTCTTCCAATGGTCGTTTGAAGTCCGCATAGCTTCCAAATGTGGATAGTATGTTTTAAGATCATTTAAGAGATTTGGAAAGTGGCTACATTCCTCTCATCTTAAGTTTCTTTTAAGCATTTGAAGCTTTGCCACAGCAAAAATCACTTTTCTTTGTTTTTAACACAAATTTAAATCATAACCTCGGGTTTTACTCATTTTATCAAATTAATCTGCTAAATAAGCTTTTAAATTAGTGTCCTTCTCCTCCATAGATGTAGTACTAAGTGAAAAAGTAAAAAAAAACTTTTGAACAGTGTTACTTAATATAGGGCCGAAAATGTACCGAACCTGTAAAAAATGTACCAAATAGTGGGAAATCCATGGTCATGACGTGTATAGCAAGAATAACAAATAACAAAGAGACAGTATATTTAAAAATGTATTAATCTGTTATACTTTCACCGCCCATCGACTGTTATTTTAGTCCAATATTACTTGAAATTTCAATCGCCTTCTCGAATACCCTCGGTGCCCCCTGAGGGCGGTACTGCCCACTTTAAGAAACTATGACGTAATAATTGAGGATGGGTTTAGACTATTAAACATCACGCTACTACCATTAAAAGCAAAGCTGTATTAAAAAGTTCCAAAAGTGGGTCACAATGATTAAATAACAAACTTGCGAGCACAGCTACATACATATACAAGTACATATTTATATAATAATTGTTTGGTATGTGTGTAACCTTGTTAATGTATAGTTTATTTCATCTGATGTAGACTATTATTAGCGTTGGATATTATAATATAGTAAAACCATGGATACACTTGTAACCTAAGGAAGAATATAGTCTTAACTTTCGTTATTTTGTTTCATTTATATTTATAGCTATAAATACATGTATTATTTTTATGTTAAGGTCATGTCCAAATCTGCGAAGTCACTTATGAAGCATTTCTTCGACCGGATGACGACAAATGGAAGACATAATAACTTATTAGAAACCGTATGTCCAAAATTATTTGTATTTGATTTGTAATTTTGTTTATTTATATACTTTTTAATTAAACGAATATTTTTAAACTTCACAGAAACCTATAACTAATGGTATTTCGGAAGATTCAGATTTGTTGTCATTGACGACCTCAGCGAGATCTAAAACAGATTCGGCGAAGAATTCTGCTGTTGAATTAATTCAGACATTATTATTGATATACAAAGGTTCTATTGGTGAGTATAATATTTATGCAAAAGATTATTCCATCTGACTCTGAGACCCACTGATCACTGGGATGCATTTCTTATTTAATTATTTTTTTATTATTTGCTTGAATAAAATACATTTTCAATAAATAAAAGGCAGTTCATAATTTTATAGTGAAGACCTAATAAGTATGTCAGATTAACATTGCGTTTGTGTTTGACTGGGGTTTTTTTTGTTTTAGAAAATACATCTGACAAAAATCAAACTATAGACTCTGGTCCGTTAGATAAATTGACCCCGGAATCTCAAACCTCAACCTCTGGTATGAGCATCAGTGTGATTACTGAGTTGACGCATTACCTCAATGGTCACAATGAACAAAATATGCAAGCCGTAACGACTAATGGGATTTCGACTCCAACGGGCTTGGTTGCTTCGCCGCATTCTAATTCAGTGGAGATTAGTTCAACTCCAATAGTACCGTTTCAACCAACTGTACCACCACCAGCGATTAGACCGACATTCCCACCACCAAGTCTAGTCATTACAACAAGTAAGTTCCAATTAAACTAAAATATTCTACAATAAACATCCATTTTTCGATATCAATTTACAAGCGCTTGCTTTGTAGTATACATTTACTATAAAACGCGTGTAAGGTGGGTGTATATAACAGATAAATTGAAAGATAAACGTATTAACGTGAATTTTAACGGATAAATTTGTAAATGAAAATATAAGTATTTCTTTTCTGTTTCATAAGAAAAAGTTTTTGTTTTAATTTAGGAAAATCTCATTTCAGTTTCTTGTATGTTCTTAAGAGAAAAACTTTTTTGACCAAGTCTCAGCTTGTGAAACGACAATTAAGTTATCTAATCCATTACGATATTATATAATACTAGATTTAAACGTACGGCTTCGCTGGCGTTAACATTGATTTTGTCAAACAAATCTGTTGACGTAATAAAAAGTTTCATACAAAGTTCATCCCTCTCTTTACCCCACTTCCAATAAGGTTTTTGTGAGAAAAAGTAGCTTATCACCGTCTTCAAGTTCTCATCTATCTCTGCCAAATTCGTCATAATCGATTCAGTAGTTTAGGCGTGAAAGCGTAACAAACAAAAAGAAACTCACTTTCGCATTTATAATATTAGTAAGGATTTTGCATCCTAATTTTATATTTTACGTTATACTGCGTTGGTATTTATAAATCTGATTTATGTTAATTGTTGTGAGCCATTATTGTTTTTTTTTCGTTAGTGATACGCTTCAAAATCCTCTAAAATAATTTATATTTGTCTACTTTTAGTGTGTAATTAACGTATACGAAATAGTGATCGGTTACTAGTATGAGATAAAATACACATTTTACACCTTTCATACTTGTATGCTTTCAGATACTCCGAAAAAGTCTCTGCCGAATCCAATGGTTTTGCCTCCTACGTCAACAGTACGTCCACCTATTTCTGTAGTGCATCCGCCTACGTTCTCGGTACCACCACCTAACCTGTCGGTCCAGATACATACACTGCCAGTGCGTCAACCTAGTACGCCATCGTCGGCAGTTCACTCACCCACATCTATGGTGCCTATGCAGTCGCCGATACAATCCATACCTACGGCATTACCTACTACACCGATAGAACAAACTCCACAGCTGATAGTACATCCACCCGTGTCCACGATGCAATCACATGCAATAACAATACCACCTCCTACGTTGGCAAGACAATCGACGTCAGGGATCATCCAAGGGGCGACAGTGTCGCAGAGCAGCACACTAGTGATACAATCTCCGAAGCCGACTTCGCCGTTAACATCGCAACCACTCGGGCCTACTAAGAGTCTCGCACCGCTAAATGGCAAGATGTTTAATTCTATAAACGGGCGTATCCATCCGCGTCCAAATTTTTTCTCCCCATTCCAGTAGCGTTATGAGGTACGTACTTTAAACTTGGCAGAATATTGACTCACGCCAATATTTAAGGCTGGCGCATTTATTTTTAAGTTTTTAATTTTTATTTTTTTTATTATTCAGCCATAAATAAATACAACACGACGAATTTAAAAAAAAATAGAATTATTATAGTAACATATTTTATACATTAATAAGACTGATTGATTTTAGATTAGGACAATGAAATTGTATGTACTTCGTTTTATTTGTATGTGATAGGAATATAACAGTATTATACATTTTTTTAAATGTGAATAGGAGTAGGGCGTATATTTATAATGAAAACCTAGCAATCTTCTAACTGGAAGATTAAGTGACACAAGTTAAATCAGTAAATCTATAATTCAATAATATTCAACTAGTCAAAAAATCTGATTAGGATTTGATATAATATATCTTATTATCTATTACTACAAAAAAATACTACTAATAATTAATATTAATTTATGCCACAAAAAGTGTAACTACCTTCACTTTATATTGACATTTTTGAATATAAAAAAAAACTATTAAATACAGTATTTTAAAATCTGCTATTATACTATACTTAAAATTTTATGGATTTTACTTGCGACTCTTAAATTCATCAACTAGTCATATGATATTTTTTTATAAAAAGTTTACTAAATAGTTTTAACCAAAGTGATCGAGTATACCATGCAGACCCCGAAACTTTCAATTTAATTCTAATTTGTAATGTTTTTATAAACTACCTTATCACAATTTTCGTGCACTATATCTGGGTGACTTTAGAAAAATTTAAAAACGATAAAATTACACGCAGATTCAAAGCTATAATAATAATATTAAAAAGTATACTGGAAGGTATAAACAGTCTCATGGATATAAGTCATTTCTTTGTTTTCTGAAAATTACGTGCTTTAATACATTATTTATATTCACGTTAAAAACTATATGGGTGATTCTCTGTAAGTACGTCTCAAATCTGTACAAAACTGTCCGACCAAATTATTTTTGATTTTATAAAAAAAGTTACCAAGGGATACAAAACTATCAGCTTAATGATAATTAATACACAGCCGAATATTTTTTTTTTTCAAGATTTTAGCATTTTTCCCAAATCTGGTGACAGGGGACTCTTATAAATGCATTAAAACCACATAATACATTATTATAATCATTTATTTTTATATTCCACACATGAATTTATATTTCCCCTGGAAAAAAAAACAGTCCCTGCCACATAATATGCCAGGGGACTGAGGATTTTAATCAAATTGAGAAAAATCTAGCAAACTATTTCAATTTATTCTACTTTTTAAGTTCTCAATGAATACTTACATTAATTAGTATGCTATTAAGACTTATGGATCCAGATTTATAAATAAATTATAGATAAAAATAATTACCAGGGGACTGAGTTTTGAAGTGGCCCAGACATATGTTTCCAATACAAACGGTGTTTTGACACTAAATAAAATGACAACAAAGCGCTATCAGCGCCACGGTTATTAACCTAAGGCTAGTTAGGTCCCTATAAACCATACAGAATATAAAATAGCACGCTGGATTTATTTTTTTTAGCTTTGAACTTTTGGCATGAAACGCCTGGGACAAACTTTGGTTTAATGAAATTAATGAAAAAAAAATATTTTCGTTACTTTTTATTGAAGAATATTGTTAGTTAACTAATTAAATATATAAACATTGTGGACAAAATTATATATCATGGACGAATAACTTAGAATTTAATTTTAAAATTTTAATTTTGGGAGTGGGACAGACCAGGGGCCTGATATTTCGGTGGTTTACGAATTTATAGCAAAAAAACCAAAATTTATTTCATTTTAATTTTTAACGCTCCAAATAGAAATGTTTTTTTACTTTCGTAATACATTTTTTTTAGTTAAAAAATAACAATTTTTCTAATAAAAAAATGCCCGGGACAGCAAAAAACATCCATCCAGACCCATATACAATTATGTTAATTCCTGAATTCCAGTTTATGGTCTTCATGGCAAAATAGATGTAAATAGATTTTTATCCGCGTCTAAGAATCGTGATTATGAATTAAAACTAGTTTATTTAGTTCACACACAACAAGCATTAATTTTTTAAGATTATGAAATTGAATTATATGGTGCTATACGAAAATATAACTCATATAAAATGTTAGTATTAATTATATATGTTGTGAATGTTGAGCTTACTAAGATTATAAAACAAAAAGAAAGTTATATGTACCCCCGTGATACTCATAGTCCGTTGCTTTATGCATATGTTTGAACTCGGGTAATGACGTTAATTTTTAAGTTAGGTTAGGTTAGTAATTATTATAAGTATTTTATATATTATTAATAAGTATATTTACTTATTAATGAGTAAGTTACGAAGCCTCGCTTCTAAAATATTTGCAATATAGTACAGTGTAAACTCTATATAGCGATATGTTATTTCATTATTGAAAGTTGTCAGTAAATGAAGAGAAAACGTAATTGGAGAGGTTTTCGTTAAATCCACTGACGTCGAGTGGAGTTTACACTGTGTCTGCATTTGACTGATTCAAGTAGTATTGACTTAGCATTAAGTTTTGATGATCTCTGTTAATGTCACATTGTACCTCATTTATACCAAAATAGAAAATATTTTTAATGTAAATTGACTTACACGTGCCTTATATATTAAGTATATACCTTTTAATAAAAACTGTTATGTAAGTTTAGGTTTTTTTGACAGTATTACTTGTGAAGTATGTAATTTTATATCATGCGCCTTAGACTTGTGAATCGTTAACTGTAAAGTCACGAGTCAAGAGCATAACTTTGAAATATGTAATTGTTTCAACGAATACTGTTTTTGCTTTTATCAATGAGTATATAATATGGTCAGTATTAACATCCTTATCAATCGGTTGCTCTACGCGTCTTTCTATTTAAAATCGCTTAAAATTTTACTACATGCATTTGTTTACTGTATATAAAATTGGCCCACAAAAAGAATGTTTTACGTAGATGTCAATAAAATAAAATTAAGTTGTACTTTTTCTGAATAATAAACGGACCAATTTGAAGTTAAATTGTGGAAAGTCGCCGAGATCCTATAAACACAAAGAAGAAATAACGCTTTCACTGTATATATCGCCGCCAAATCTATATAAATTGTAGACCATCGCTTGCTTTAGGTTAATACTTTAATACACTGGCGAATTTTTAATTGTAATGCGATAAATATGCAAAATTGAACTGAATTTCTAAATTAGTATAATACTTTGCAAATAATAATTATAAGGCGAGAATATATATATGTCACTATCGCTTCTCTGTGTGCTCAAGACTCGTGACGAGAACTATAATTATAAGAAATTGATTGTTAAAAAGTCTTCCGACTGAATTACTGTGATAAATTTATGTTTTTATTTTTTACAATTGTATTGTCAACAAACATTCTTGTAATTTTTTTTATTTACATAATGTGCCTATGAATGACTAATTAAATTAATTAGGATAAAAGTATTTAGACTCTTTTCTCTCCGCTTTAATTGAGGTGTAACAAGAAAAACATAAATACTTGTATGTATACTTGTACCGTTTAGGGTACAAAATATCTTAAATTTATAGTATTAGACAGTCTAGTTGGACATAAGGGAGAGAAGACAAGATTAATATTCAACGCGGATCAACACAATTAATTGTATAACAACGAGAATCAAACCTGCCCTTTCCTTTGCAATCCATTACTCAGCTATTGTGACTCAGCTGATTGCTTGATATCTACACAATATAATATTAATGACATATAATTTTTTGCTGTGCGTTTCAATTAGTATAGTGCCAAAGACGATTTTTTTTCTTGCGCAGGACAACCAAGCAGGTTGGTTGTTTACCTGATGTTAAGCTGTTTTTACATATCACCATTAACATCTAAACAACTATAGACAGACGACTTCGAGGTCGATCAAATACTAATTTTCGATATCGAGCTTAGGTCAATTTAATTATCATTGCAAAAAAGGACTAACGATATTCTTCTAAAGTTTTACCAACGCTAAAGAAATCTCATTTTTACGTTTGACAAATCTTAGCTGGTGGTAAGAAACGATGTATATTAAAATGGCACACGCTTAATATAGTAGTAGCTCTCGAAGTAGGTTCCAAAACAACCTATGAGTTACTTGGGTACAGATTTTCAACATTTAGGTGTAAAGCTTTTACCAGGATATTTTTCTTCATATAATATTGTCCTCGAGGTAAACTGCTTCGATTTAAGTCAAACCAGCTTCAACGTGGTGCTTAATATTTAATAATAAAATAAAAACTGTCAAACAAAAAATATTTTGTATACGCTTCCTTTTACGTTCGACTTGGAGATGTTAAGTCGATAGTAGCAATAATCCAGCATATCACTCTAAAATACTCTGAAGTAGGTATGTGACTAAACATACAAATATGGGGAAGAACTGAAATAGTGTCACGTATAGATGATGAAAAAACACAGGAAATATCGTTTGATAGTTTCAGTAAGACAAAACAGTAATCACTTAATAAATAGTCAGATGCTCGTGTAATACTGGGTATAGAGCTAGCGCGATAGTCAAGATGCTTGGCTTTGGCTGCACTACTGGTTTCCATAGGTAGCTACTAGCTATTTCTAGTTATGATAGCGTACACAGGTATGGCTTGGCGCTTGCTGGCGTGGACAAGAATCTCAGGACTGGTGTTCTTGAACGTAACGTTACTTTTATTATCAACTAAAATTAAAGTAAATAAAATACAGTTTCGAAAGATGTCTTATTAAGTAATTAATTTTATTTTTACTGTTTTGGCAAAGCAATCTATTATACCTGATGTTATATATACATTGTAAACCACAGCCATTGAGATATCAATATACTCGCAATGATTTGCACTTACTATTATTAAGATTTCGATAAATCCACTTATTGGTACTGTACCTACGTCTGTATGGTTATCATAATTCTTTTGATTAACGAGGTTCTGCCATTCATCTAGTTCTTAAATCTGTACACTACTGAACCGAATGAATATACCGCTGTGTGGACATGTTATTACTTTATTTAAAACTTGAACCAAATTTAATATTCTGAATTGACATTACCAATATCAATCAATGGGCTTAGGAGTGAATTATATATATTTTAATGCAGTATCAGCACAACTAAGATACAGTGGAACCAAGTTACCACTGTGAGATTTAACTTATTTTTTTGTCTTTATTACGCTGGCCTTACACTCTCAGAACAACGAATTTACCATCAAGATTTAGATATAAACTAGCTAATCCCTAAACGCGACACAAAGGTGCTGGTTGTGATTATATATTTACTACAATGATTGTTGTGCGTGTCATCATTCTATCGATTAAAAGTATTCCATCACACTAACCTTGCATAGTAAGCCACTGCAAGTTAGCTTCGCTTATTATGATAATTATGAAGAGGCAACGTATAGGATTAAACAGGAAAAAAACTGAGAAGACTGGTGACAGGATTTAATTTTGAAAACAGTAAGGTAATAAAGAAGTATGGTGGCGCCTGTCAAAGAAAATAAACATTTAACACAATTCAAAGTATTTGATAACGGATTTTCAACTAGAGGGTGGTTAGCTAATGAGGTGGACAATAGAAAATGTCCTACTATTATCATGGTTACGTAACGATGTCTTTTTGACCGAGAGCTAAAAGATTGGAACTCACGTCCATTGACGCGGTGTTCATACACGCTACCACTGAACTGTCTTCGCTTTACTTCTGTTTGTTGATAAGGTGATGCTTGACACAGGATAAAGAAAGAAAACTGGCGCTTAGATATATTCAAAGCGATGCGTATGTTTATAGCACTGCTGCCTTCGTCGATGTTATTGTTATTATGTGTAGAATTATTTTAATTCTGTAGCATTTTTATTCTACGTTTACAACATTATCCACAACTACTTTAGACTGCATTAATGAACCTATAACTATATCAGACATATTGAAATAAAACTAATTTAAACGGATTTTATCGCGGTTATTTATTAAATTTTGATCCCGACGTTTCGAAAGCTTTTCAGCCTTCGTGGTCACGGGGCGGACTGAGGTGTAGGTTGTCCAGAAAAGTTTATGTTACTGTGTCTACCTTCAATTTAATTTTTATTATTGATAGTGTTCCGATCTACGCAGAAAGAGCTCACAGTGTCTTGAGGTCTGGCAATTGGTCTTTTGGGTTCCGCCTTAATTAAATGTATAATCGGATCCCATGCTTGTGCTAGCTTCCAACCATCTTCTCTATTGAAATTTGGATGTTTTTTAATTTCAATAGCCTCACGAATCATCCTAGGTAGAAATCGGTGTTCTCCTATATAGGCCAAACTAAAAGAAATATAGGGACCCGAGTAAAAGAACATATAGCTGACGTTAAACACCGACGCTCTACGAAGTCTGCAGTTGCTGAACATTCAGAAGAAGGCTCCAAACATTATCTAAGATTCGACAAGCCACAAATCCTTGCCAAGAACACCGATTCCTACCTAGGATGATTCGTGAGGTTATTGAAATTAAAAAACATCCAAATTTCAATAGAGAAGATGGTTGGAAGCTAGCACAAGCCTGGGATCCGATTATACATTTAATTAAAGCGGAACCCAAAAGACCAATTGCCAGACCTCAAGACACTGTGAGCTCTTTCTGCGTAGATCGGAACACTATCAATAATAAAAATTAAATTGAAGGTAGACACAGTAACATAAACTTTTCTGGACAACCTACACCTCAGTCCGCCCCGTGACCACGAAGGCTGAAAAGCTTTCGAAACGTCGGGATCAAAATTCAATAAATAACCGCGATAAAATCCGTTTATATTAGTTTTATTTCAATTAATAATATTCGCGTAAACCTAAGAAATCATTATATATCAGACATAGTTTGGAAATTAGCGATAGTTAGTGTCGGCATTGAGTTTGCAGTCCGTCGCTTTAATGGTCAGAATAAAAAAATGGCTAAACGTACAACTACATAGTTTTTTTTCATGTTATGTATTATTATTACTACATTATTTTTAGGAATGAAACCTTTCATGATCTTTACAATTTTTTCTGATAATCTCTTAATATATCAAACAATAATTATACGATTTTATAATTGTACATCTGCTGATGATTAATAGAACTATATAGATAAATAATATCAAGAATACACAATGGAATATTTAAGGGTTTTATTCTGATACTCGCTGAAATCGCTGTGCGGAATATGAATCTTTATAAGGATTTTATAAATTAATTAAAACGTTTTCGCTAAAATTAATCAAATTAGTGTATAGCTTGTTAATTGTGGAATAAATGAAGATTATAATTCCGAACTCTGCAAAGTAATGCGATAATATGTCATGGCATAATTGCTCTTGCTAAAACGCTGCACTCAGATCCACTTGTTGTAATTATGTTTTAGGTAGACCTTTTTATTTTCGCTGTATATGTGATTCGTGTTTCATTTACAAAGCGAAATATTTTTCAAGTATTTTCTTAATAATACAACTGGGATTTTGTTTGTTTTCAGTTGCCTGGCGTTCTGTTCAGTGACGTGATAGCCTCGCTATAGTAATAAACTATTGAATGCAAACCAGTTTGGAAATTAACGACGCAGCTTAACTAACCTCGTTCTCTGAGCATAAAAATCGTTAAAAATGGATACAATGATAGCATTTAATGGATACTGCTAGCAAAATATTGGTATATATTACATTTGGATTAATCATTTCAATAAAAAGCTTCAAGGAGTATGAAGTTTCAAGATACTACTAGCTACTTGAACTTAAGTTTAAGAATTGCGTTTTAAACATAATCATATAAATTTGTTTTTAAGATCATAATTTTAGTGTTCTATTGCATAATAAAGAAATTCAGGTGTCTGGTAGTTGTAAATTAACTGGAAAATAGGTTATGTGTTTTTCAGTTGCATGCACATATTTGGAAAAAAGGCATATGTCGAACGTAACCTGACAAGGTTGCCACTGATATAATTGTAATTAAACACAAATATTAAACCTCGGAGTGATATTGGTTTGAATATTAGAAAATTGTGCGGTGGGCTATGAGCGATGTTTAATACATTTAGAGCGCTATGAATCGAATATCTATTTTTCTTCTTCAAGGAAAATTAAAAATGCAGCTTCAATGACAACATTTTGCAATACTACTTATATAAATAACAAAAGGTAAGAGTAACATTCCATCATAAAGTATTGCGATTTACATATATAAGTTAACTTAATTTATTTAAAATAAATTAATTTATAACAAATATAACCGATGCGAGTGTACAACAAAGCTTAATAAAAATGTCATCTTATACAAAAAGACGCGATGTCTAGACTTAATTATATGATCAAAACTTAGTACATTGTAACAATTGATCCTAAAAATGAAAAAAGAGAACGCAAGGCTTCATTTTATTGGCAATAAAAAATATTTCGATACCTAATCTATTCCGTGTGATCTGATTAGAAAATGTTATAACGCAACTAGATTACAAGGAAATTTTATTTTCTTGTATTATGTATAGAAACATTAAAAACAATAAAACACATATACGGGGCCTTAGTACATCACTTTACTTATAAAACCAAAGCAGGGTAATGTTTTTAACAACGATATGCACATTGAGAAATAAATAGTGATACTACTTAAAATCAAAAACTATGAAGAAAGATAATGTAATGACACGGTAAAAATAAAGTGATGGGTCTGATAAGTTAATTCTTAAACCGGATTTACAGGCAGAATTAATAAATTTTAATTATCAATGAAGTAATCCAAATGTAGCTTATAAGTTTAGTTGTCTGAGTCGTAGAAAAGTTAGTATGTTCAGGTAATTTCGGGAGCCTGATTTCAAATACAAAATCAGTATTTGGATGATATATCAAAATCATACTGTTTGTGACGCACCCTTGAAATTTTATTGTAAATTATCGTTCTACGACCGAAACATCATTTTAGAAGTTTCACCTCAAAACCGGTGATATTTGTATTCATTATTAAACTTAGCCACTTTACACGTTGTCGCTTTTATTTAATGTTATTAAACTTAGGTAAGGGCAAGTCCTACAGCCCTGTATTTGTATAAAAATTACCATCTGCCTTTTTTCTCAAATCTAGTCGCACGGTAAACATAATAACTTTGGTTTATGTCATATAATTAATCAATATATATACAAAACTCGGCAAATAACTTATTCCTACAGATGAACTGTTTTTATAATTTAAAAAAGCATAAAATGATGCATGTTGTAAAATTGAAATTACAATCTATCAGATACTTCGGATACAAATAAGATTTCTTTTTTGGTATATTTGGTATTCAAACCGAAATTGATTGGAAATTTTTGATACGGGATAACATTATAAAAATTTGGTCTGCAGTTTATTATGTCTCAGATATTTATATACGCTAGAGATTATAAATGAAAACTGTTCCTTGCATATTGTTTATTGAGAATTGTATATAAATATTGTCTAATTTGTATTGTACTTAGTACAAATTGTAAGAACACTACATTATAAACCAAATCGGAAGCTAGGTACGTAAGTTTTATTCATTGAATCGAGATTCGCAAACAAATTGTTTTTTGGTTTACTCTTTGCGATAAGTTAATTTGTTCGTTATTTAAGTAAAAATAAGTTTCTTTTTTTTAATTAAAATGTATGTTATTCTTAAATATTTTATAATCAATTATCTCAATTTATTCTAATAAGTAGAAAATAAGATGAGTAAATATTTCTAATTTCATATTTAGTTTGTAGTATATAATAAGTTCGTTATATAAATTATTTAGTAAGTACTAGAAAGTATTTCGACAGGTAAATATAAAGTATAATTTATCATTGGTCTACTGCCTATCTGGAATAACGCAACCATATATTACCATGCCAACTGTGGCCTTTCTGAGATGTGAGATATGTCTAATTATATATAACTTCAGTTGAAAAGAATGGAAAGATAAACAAATCTTAGGTAACCTATTTATATACTAGCACTCGCTATAAATTGAATTTGAAAGTACAATTACATTAGAACTTTGCTACGTAAGGTTAACACAGAAAAGTTATATTTTTACACTAACCGTACTTTGTGTCTATAGCAATTTGTATATTAATGATGTTTGAAACTTTAAATATTTATTACATCTATGTTTGAAATATATACATTTTATATTTTACTATTGCCGAACACTTAAAAAAAACATTTGAGATATCAGAAACATTCTTGAATGACTTGTAATAAATAAGTTTTGAAGTATGTTTTGGTATCTGATAATTATATGAGTATTATTCAGAATGTTTCGTTTAATAAAATTACTTTTAACAAATTAAGTGATAATATCGGATTCTATCATTGTTTAAATATAAGTATATTGATTATGAAATGTAAACATCAACAAATATTTCTGTAACATTAGTTTAAAAAGTTTGTAACAAAGTATAGTTCAAAACTTGTTCCTTACATGTTTTTCTGTATAAAGTTGAGGTCAGTATGAAATTCACTCCGTCAAATTTAATGCATGAAGTGTGGATAAGAGTTACAACGACATTTATCACCATACCATACTTATAAAAGTATAATGTTTTATTACAAATGGAAATACTATTATATATTGTATTATTGGTCAAAATATTTAGATCTATAATCAAATTTCACATGTTCATGTTAAGAAACAGAGAAAATTATGAAATCAAAAATTACATTAAAAAAGGAGAGCAGTAATCAAATTAATAAGTTAAACTTACATAAAAAGTTCCAATAAACAGTTTTCTTAGACTTAACAAAATACTTTATTCGCTATATATAGCTAATTAGATAATAATTATATTTTAAGAAAGCAATTTTAAACCAGTTTAATGTTTTTAGGTGTCGACAGAAATATCAGTTCCTAATTTCATATTCGGTAATAGCAAAGTAATAATACAAGTTGCTAACTGTTTGTTAATGGCCAATTCGTATGCAAATTGCAAATGTATCAGGCTTAATTTACCAAATATAATGTAAATTATGCTATTGCTTTCTTCTTGCGATATACAAATTTACATAACCGTTTTTGGTATATCACCAATAACGTGTACGAAGCTCAGATTCTTGCAGAATAATATTATATAATCTTCAATAACAGTATTTCATGCAGAGATGCTACCAAATTATATATTTTTAATTGCATGTTATGAACAACTGTAAATCGTATCCATTATTATTTAAGTACTTATTTTAACATTGGTAGAGAAGGTAGTAAAATAAAAAGATACATATTGTGATTTGGTTCTAGAGAACTTTAAGTAATTTTGTATATTTATTTATATGCAAGGGTTATAAAATATGTAAATTACATCACATGAACCGAAACTACAAGCATTTATGCTTATAGATTAAAAGCGGTAATTAATAACATAACATAACAGTTAAGAGAACACTAATCTTAATTACCTGGAAATATAAAATTCAAAAGGTAGGTTATAAAAGTTTTCGAAATTGTCAAGATCATGGCCTGGCCAAAATAGTTGTTTGTGGTGATTGGGATATTACCAGCGTATGATTAATTCTTCACGCTTTGACAGCAAAATTCTTACAGAAATTAGTTTATTCCTTAAAATCCTTAGTCGCTTCTTATCTTGAACAAATGCTTATCAGAGTGCGAAAAATGACGTAGGTGTGTGGATGTTTTTTAATATTTGACCTTCTCATTTGGCAAATACTTATAACCGAACGATTAATTATTGTAAAAAGTGGTCAAAGGAATTAGGGTATAAGCTCCACGTTAAAAGTCTTCAACCTCCATTTCTTGTAGACACGGTTATAAACTATATCGGTCAATCGCAGCATTTAGTCTAGGCTATGCTATTTTAGCCTGATGTTAAAATCTCGAAGCTGAATATAACTGACATTTACAAATCTAGTCTATTAACCAGATATTCTTTAATGTTGCTTTTTATCATGAAATGGAAAAAAGCCGTTGCAATTTCATAACTTATTAAGACCTTATATTTTTAGCATGTAAAATTTGATGTAGTTACCCCAGAATAGGATGAGAGCTTCTATTATTAATGTATTTAATAAATACATTAATAATAGATTCTTATAATTATATTGCTTATTGTTTTGTATATTTCAACTATTCATTGGATAATTTACTTCTGAGGCTTTATACATTGTACATATATTATAGTTTAGGTTTTTATTTCAATGTAAATCAGTTTATATGTAACATTGTTTAATTTTGTCTTTTATCGTCTAGCATTTTGACTTGAAAAATAATGTTTGATAAATATATTCAGCACTTTTAGATTCTAATTTTCTAATTTTAATAATAATATTCTAGTTTTAGATTAAATTCAGAAATTTAATAGAATAAGAATATTTTCATTTAATAAGAAATTATAAGCAAGTTTGGAGTATTGTTGTCGATATAATAAGATTGTTTAAAATAAACGTTAACATTATACCGTTTGTGTACGGCGACGACAATACCGACCGAATACAAACGGGCGCATGGTTGTGACTTCCTTAGCCACTGCAATTGAAAACTATTCCCATTTAATCATTTATTTACGTCGATATATTACATTACTTCCCTCCTCTCACATTAAGTTCTGTATTCATTTTGCCATTTTAATGTTTTTTTAGTTTTTTATAAAATCTCATGGAATTACTCGTTTAAGTTTAGAAACTCGTAGTAACAGATTCAAGTGAGTTCTCAATACCAGAAATATTATGACAAAACATTTCTGCTATCGCAATTTACGAATTGTTAGTAACAATTCTTGAAACAATTTTATTTTATTTTATATATGTAAATCTTTTTGTTAAGACCTTGTATATATTTTTAAAATGCACATATTTTTGAAATATTTAAACTCATTTGAAAACATATCTTATAAATTTGAAGTTTGATAATAATAGAGATATGTCCATATACAGTAAATTTATTGTCCATTATTAGTGCAGTTTATTTGTGAATTTCGTCAAAATATGTACTTATGCAATTAAATATTTTGTTGATTCTTTTTTATTAGTTTTTTTTATCATTCAAAACAAACATTATTCCTGTTTTTTTTAATAATATTGTGTTATATTCGTTTTGCATATTAGAGCCCATGATTGAATTTACACTGATTGTAATAATTATTGCTGTTGTTCCACTTTAACCATTATACATTTCCAGCTTGTTGCAACGTTTTTTAGAAATATACTAATAGAGATATGCTGTTACGATATTTAATATGTTGTATATTCGTGATACACTAGACTATTTTATATAAAAGTATAGCCCTAATCCGGGCAGAAAGTAAACCGCAGGAATCATAAACGAATTAGTGTTTTCCTTTTAATGTAACATTAACACCAGTGGACGTAACACTTTTCACATTTATGGATTATATAGTTGACACCACCTATCAACTGATACATTTTTTTGGCTGTTGATATTTGTATTTTAATAAGACGAATTAATATTAATAATTATCCTGTTATCGACTAACCTTTTTTAAAGTAACCTACCCGAAAGTCTATTCATCCAATAAAGGGGAATCATTATTTTTATTTGTCTTACTATAGGACGGATAGACACTTCGCTTTTTTCTGCTGCCTAAATTCGGTTGCTCCATAAATTTTGTACGGCTATAGGTCATTCATTTGCAACTGAAATAACTAGTTATTATTTTTTTTCAAAGCAACTTAAAATATAATTGGCAGTTATAAGCAAATAATTAGATTTTAAAATAAAATAAAATCGAGGTTAAAATATTTTATAATATAGAAAACTTGTATCTTGTTATAGTTGGTTTATGGTGTCAACCACCCAATTTGATATTATTATATCAGCAAGGTAGGTATGTTCTATGCAAATGGGTGTGAATACATACGTAAAAATAGATATTATGTTATAATAATGATTATTACACCATGCGGCCCGTAGTTATACGATCACGGATTTATACGTGGCCTCCAGATAACATTATAGAAAGTTAATAACTGGGTTAGTACCAATGATACTATAAGTAAAAATGTATAGATGCGGCAGTCGCTCCCCGAAAGTGGCTCGTTGATTTTGTGTCACTTGGCATACTCAAACCACAGTAACGTGACAGCGTTCAAGGAAGTATGTTGCCGATCTGTTTAATGCGATATATTGTACCAACTATACAACCAACAAAATTTCTAAAAGGTCTTGGTCATCATATTTAACTGGGAACTATTAATATTTTCATTAATAATTCGATATTTTTATAAGCTAAAATATATCCATCCTACTATTTTCCACGTAATTTCAACTTTCTACTTACTACGTCTTAATTTCCCATTCATTGCAATATTAGTTCATGTGCAAGCGTGCCACTTGTTTTGTCCAAATATTATACAGGTAACGTATCTATACTTTTATAGTATCATTGGTTAGCACTAATATATTTGAATAAATGCTAGTTATAGTAATGAATCTGACAGTAGTTGTTGCCTTATAAGCCTTAATAGCGGTACCTGACGACATATAAGAACTATTGGTGTAAACCATAATGAATTGTTTTTATCATGTTAACATAACGTAACGAAGGTGAATTTCAGTTATTTCTATTGAAATATAATTGTATATATATATATATGAATGGATTAATTAGTATTTATTCTATATATGACATCGTGCGAGGATAAACACTGTATTCTGATATGCATATAACTAAGTCACTAATCAGAAAAAAATGTCTGATAATGAATCTACGTCATTCAATCACATGTTAATTGTAAGACTATAAGTTCTCGTAGACTCTTAAGACCAGTTTTTCATATTTTTGTTTTCGAATTCTGAAGCAAAGATAAGGTGAGAATGCGGCTCTGTATGGACTGGACAATTAACATGTAACGTGAGCGTAAAATACATTACGGATCCACACTATTAGAAGGTAATTACTTAGTGAATAATTACACTGCAATATGAAGTGAGATAATATAATACATAGTTATAAGATTTTATAGTCATTTTTAATTCGTTTTCACGGTTACAATAATTATATTAACAGCACAAATCATATTGTTAAGTGTTATAACTGAAGGATTGTCGGGTGCTATAGCTGCTATATTAAAATCATAAGCAGGTATGCACACGCGCATTACACGTCCTACTTTATAAAAACGAAATACAAATATTTTATATAAAAACGTGATATATGCACAAGTTTGGATTCCTACAATTTAAAGCAATATTATTAAAATTTAAGTCTTTAATGGGAAGCGTATTTTTACTCGTTGGCGCACGATAATCCTATGACTTTTATATTAAGTCAAATCTTCATCGAATGTAATTTGCAAAGTCAATCTTTATGGTATTTCTTTAATCATTGATCTCGCTTGCTTGCAAACTTAACAAGGTTTTTTACAAGTTGTCTCTCTAGTGAGCTAAAGTATTATATTTCTTACTGGAAATATTCATTTTCCTTTAAAAACCGCCTTGTAATTTTTATCTTTTTTTGCGGTTATAATGAACTGATTTTATATTTGAGGTTTTATTATTGCAATACAAATAATAAATAGAGATGTTTTTAAATTTTAGATGACAGCAGTAGCTTGTAGCGGTATCAGATACAAAATATCACTGGGCGTCTGGTAGTTTTGTTTATGATAAACACTATGTTAACCACGCTAATTTTTATATCCCACTCTAGGTATAATTTTATACGATAAGCTTTTTCAAATGTTTTGCTAACATTATTTATGTAAAGATGTATAAAATTATTATTGTAACTTGTGGACTTGTGAATTTAGTTAAACAGGGCATATTCAGTCAGTATATCCTAGTAACAGTACATCTTCTCGTTCGGCTAATAGAAAGACAAAATTCAGGAGTCTACAATATCTAATATTTAAAAGTAACGGCATGCACCTCAAATACCTTCACGCTTTTTACATGTTTCACATTTCGTATTAACTATATTTACGTTTACCTTCAATCGTGTATTTAGGGAATAGAAGTTTGAGAACAAGTTAAAAGATTGTATAATTTAACTAAGCATTAAATACTTAGTCTTATGAAAGCGCTAATATTTATGAAAAAAGATGATAACTGACACAAGTCAGACTGTCAGTAATCGTCTGATTTAGTTTGTAATTTTTTTTTTGTTCATAGACTATTAATAACGTTAACGTACAAATTAGTTCGTAGCTAGACTTTAAGCGTTTTGTGTGAAATATAGCGCGCTAGTTCTGTAGTATTGGTTTTATGAATATGCGTTAAAATATCATAACTATACCACTTATTATAACAAAATACATCGATTGTAGTAACTTTTATACCGCCTCTTTAGTAATGATATTATAATTACGAATAATAAATGCAGTTTACATTGGTTATACATATAGTCTCTAATAATTATGCCAGCAATAATAGGCTTTATGCAAAAATATTTATTATTCTTCTAGAATAAGAAATAATAATTAGACATGTAGTTTGCTAGCAATTTTTTTAATTATTTGAAAGTAATAGCGTAGAAATTAGTATTTTCTACCATGAAATAAAATGTAACAGATTAGTCTTCCGTATGTACATGCTTTTGATACAATTCAAACTGTAATTGATTACACATATTTCATAAAATTCATATTTGTTATATTTTAAATAATAAAATTAGTTTTGGTAAGAGTTTGTTATTTACTTCAAATTATGATTTATTCTTTTTAAGTTTCCCCGTACTTTTAAATGTTAAACTGATTTTAATTTTTCTAATACACATCATTTTCACAGATCTAAAAAGAAGTAGTACCTCATGTACTTCAAAGGATTAATATTAAAAAAAATTGACAAGTAATAAAATAACTGTTTTCTTAAAATTCATTTATTTACATAGTATAACAGATTTTTATGTGTGGGTATTTTTTTAAGGAACAAAATAACTTAATTCTAGATATACACTAATACGGCAACAGTAATGTGACCTAGCAGTGCCAATTTTGGATTATTTGGTCATGATAACAATTAAAAAGGATAGTGTTTTATACGACTAGTCTAATATCAAATGAAGGGTACATTAGATACTGCATCAAAAATACTGTTCGTATTTAAGATTTTATAGTAAAAAAGCTTTATTGACTATATACACAACCATAGTTGTTTACTTTGAACGTATCATGCACTAACATTTTTTTCAATCACGATATCAGTCATAGTCCAAAATATGCGGTTTGGCTATATGATCACTGTTATGAATATTTGCTTTAATGAAGTGCCGAATGATAATAATTATATCGAGTTTTGTATATAAGCGACTGCACAAAATAATCTGCAAAATAATAGCGAAGTTCATACAATCGATTGTTTCGTATTTCGGACGCCTAAAGCAAAATCTCCGCACAGTCCAAATTCAGTAAGATGTATTTGTTAGCATCATCCAAAAGCGTGTTTTTGGCGAGTTTTTTTGTTGTTGTGAAAATAAATAAATGAATAACGTTATTTATGAAAGTAGACGAAATCGCAAACAATTCCCTAAAGTAGAACTATTTTTATTCATCACAGTTTGCTAATATAAATTACAAATTTTAACTTTATTAGTGATTTGTTAAAAAAATACAGTTATCTCTTTATACTCACTCCTTTCTTAATATCTAGTCGATATTATTTCTAATCACTTTTCATATCAGAGAGTCGCGAGACAAGGGGAAATCGCACGATTCTAAGTTGGTTCGCGTAGTCACATACAATAGCGTCTTTCAAAGGCAATATCTGCCTTACGAAAATACAGCCATCACTCTGTCCTGGAAAGAAGAATTTGTGTATATTATACAAACATTGACACATGTCAAGTATTCATTAATAAAAAAATCCATATAAAATATTGGCTTCTAACGATAATTACTGTATCTATGGGAATATTAAACTAAAGTCTATTAATGTGACCAAATGGTTAATAGTATATGTAAAAGAAATATAATTTACAAAAAGTTGCTCGATTGATAATGTTACACTTCGTCTTTGTAGGAATACATATGACAAGATTGCGTATACCAGTGCTCTATCGCAAAGTTGTCTTTGAGCAATTGTTGACGGATAGTTTTTGGCGGGATCTTGACCTGTCATGTTGTAATTTTTATTTTTGTTCATATATTTAGTTATTTAGCCTTATATTGTGTAATATATATATATGACATTCTACGTTATGTAGTGCAACTGAAGAACATAACTGAAGTGAATTATGAATAATCATTCGGAACATGATATGTTAGTTGCCACAAAAGCAATATACTCGACATATTAATTTAGTTCTTACATACAAACCTAGTAATACTCTTCGTATGATATCTCCGGTGCTAAGATCGTAGGCAGTTAGCCCACTTCGATCGCCCATCACTAGTAACGTATGCGTTAAAGGTAACATACGGCTAATATAATTTAAACCCTGTAAGTAAACACATAATTTATATAAACTTGGACTTGTTAATAGTTATCTGTAAAGACCTATATATTTACTACGAAAAAAATGTGATTATAAGTAATATATATGAACAGATAATTTAATGTTTTAATTCATGCATAGTAGTGAACTTATATGTTTTATCATAATATGATACTATTACTACAAAAAATACAAATTTGTGAGTGTATTTACAAGTAGAAATTTGACATGGATGACCTAATTTTTAAAATTATGTCACTGATAAAAAGGCAAATTGTCTTTAAATAATACATAACAATAGGCTATATTTATTAAACTGAGCCAAAAATTGTGATTATTTTTTTGGTAAGTTAGCCGAAAATATTTGTGGTATCAAAAAAATATATTTGGTATGGTTTTGGGATCCTAATATTAATATTAAAAGATATTGTATTATTTTACTAACATGATCTTTGTTCCATATTTCGTAAGCCAACGAGGTAAATGAAATTGATCTGAATATATCTCTCGAAGGAAATTGAATGCTATAAAAAAGTGCTCTGATTTTAATTTTAAATCATTTTGTAAATAAAATAAAAACATACCAACAATACCACGATCAAATTTTTGAATACAGTCAAAAAAACAATGAAATCTACAGTAGAAAAAAGAAACAAAAATGTTAATTTGACTTCAACTTTATTTATTATTTAGTAGAAACAGTACTTTTTCTGAATAATAAGTTGATTTATATCCTTTTCTGCACTCGTGACAGCGTGTATGAAAGATTTCATGATGGTCGGCTGATATTCGCATTGTAGTATTAGTACGGATTATTATCAGCACGTCATTTGAGGACACCAGTTAATAAAAAAGTATTAATGTTAAAATTACTCGTCATTATAAATTTTCCAATGACGATACACACTAATCAGCATACGTTGCTTTAATGATACTATAATTGTAGTTAAATATTGACTGGTTAATGATGTAAAATAAACAATATACAAAAATATTTCTTACGATGTGTATTGAGTTTAGCATGTGCCCTTGGAAACGGTCCCAGATGCAAAGCCGTTCGTCGGCGCCCGCTGATACTACATACGAAGCTGTGTACGTTAGAGATGTTACTGCGCCATCGTGTGCCTGCATGCTGTACACACATGCCCCTGCATAATTATTAAAACGAGTTGTTTGTTTCTCTTAAATAATACTACATTATACGTGCGACTACTCTCGTGTTAATATTGATTTTTTTAAACAAATTGTATGACGCAATAAATAGTTTCATACAAAATTTGTCCAAAATTTTGCAGAACGCTTGGGCAATGAACTAAGATTTGAATCGAGCTTCCTTCTGTCTATTCTTATAAAAAAAAGGAAAGAAATTCATCTTATAAAAGAATAGACAGGGGAAGTTTATTTCTTTTTCGTCTGGTTAAGTGTGGTACTCGTGTTGATATTTTACCGACTTTTAAGGAATTATCTAAAACCAGTCACCCTTTTTATATGCGGGTGCAACTATTAACTCATAACTTTGAACAAACACTATATTTGTAATATATATTCAGACTATTACAGGCAAATAGGCGATCAACGTGGAAAACGTTAACAATCAAAACGCGCACATCGCATATGCATACAAACTTTTTTGGCGTCTCAAGTAATACAACATACATTATATTCATACATTTTAGTTGTATTGAAAAAGTTAAGCATGTGTTTAAATAAATAAATTAAAGCAGATACTACTAAGATGAACTAGTTTACTTTGACGAGACGCAATGTTTTTGTCACACTAAATGAAATTTCACTTCGTAACACCCACTAGAATTCACTATCACTAAAATAAATTGCTTTACGTGTTTCACATCTTTAAGTCCGAGTATTTACTACTAGATTTTACCTGCTACTTTGCTCACATTAATATTGATGTTTTCAAACAAATCGGATGGACGCGATGAAAAGTTTCATACACAGTTTATCCCTCTCTTTATCCCACATCTAATAAGTTTTTCGCAAGAAAAAGTGGTCTATCTGCGTCACCTGGATTCCATCTATCTCTGTACCAAAATTCGTCACAATCGATAAAACGGTATAGGCGTAAACACGTAACAAACAAACTTACTTTCACATTTATAATATTAGTATGAATCAAAATTAAATGTTACCGGTGTGCAGATCCCATACGCAGAGCAGACCGTCTTGTGATCCGCTACCGGCTATAGTTGGTGTTGCATGGTCGATGAAACAGCTCGTGATAGGCCCACAGTGGCCGTGGAGCGTGAACAACGGGTTTAATTCTGCGCTTGAAAACACCTAACAAATTCAATAATACAAAAAGTGAATCTGTGGAACAGGGTTTTGCAGAATCTTACCAAGTTATACTTAATAGTTTATTAATATTAAGTAATTTCTTAGTAAGGGGCTGTTCATAAAATATGTCACGCAATATTCTACCATTTTAGACCCCTTCGTCAAGGTATGAAACATTTTCTGCGACCACCTATGAATATTACGGCACAAACGATATAAAGTGCATGATATATGGTAATTAATAGCAGTAAACAAATTTTAATATTTTTAAATATTTATTGCTCGTAATAATACAACTTTAATAAATTAATAAATATCTATAATAACGAATAAATAAATATATCTGTTATATATCAGAAGTCAAAGGATTTTTTAAATATTCCGAAACATTTATAATCTGTATTGCAATATCTTCTTCTTCTCGATTATCGTAACTACCATTCACTTCATCTTCATTGTTAGAAATTCAACTGGAATTGATAGATCGCAATGATAATGCGGACGTCGAAAAACAAATAACAATAAAGTTATTAAGCCATTTAAGCCAGAAATACATACATACGTCAAAACATTTGAATATTTTATTATAACATAAAATGAATGACTTACTTATCGTAATAAAAAATGAAACAAAAAACCGAGAGAAAAATTTACAAAATTGTTCTATTAGCTGCGAACGTTACGTTTTCGATTTCTCATCCGGGCCCCCATGTCACAATACCCGACATTCCCTCCCCCCCATAAGTACGACCGTATTTTATGAACGTCCCATAATCTGCAAAGGGAGGACGTTAGTTCAATTTAAACCGTACTACAATTACTCACCCTTAATATCGTAAGAAGATAATCAGAACTGATAATTCAGTTTAAGATAATCTTTAAATCTAAAAAATGAAATTAAACTTTTTGGCAAATTAACAGTTCATACGTACATAATATGGTTTAAAATTATTTATCATAGTTGTCTTTGGCAAAGTTGCCTACGAAGAACGATGCCAAAATATTAAAAAATGACTAAAATTAAATAATAGCCCTAAGAGATGAAGTGATAAACACCTCCAATACTACTCGGCTCGATCGTCTCTGACCGCGTTCTTCATTACTAGGCAAATATTGAGCAATTAAAAAGTAAGATGCGTTCTAAACCCTGTTCAAATACATTCTCGTAATATATTAAAATTTATCGACAAACTTTTGAAACGTCGAAATTGTTTGGTTTTTTTTAACACACAACGATAACTTCTCTTCGTTTAACAACAGCTCTTAACTAAAATACTTAAACCTTAAGTTTCGCAAATATTTATAAAGGCTCATGTTCAATAACTAACACTTGTATTTTAATTATCTTCATTATTATCATTTTTATCAGTAATCAAACTATACCTTGAGCACATGGTCTTGTCCGCCGGTAACAATACGACCCCCTTCAGAGTGCATTTCAGTGATAGGCTGCTGATGCGGCCGACTTTGCGCTATGCGCCCACATACCACTTCTGCAAAGTATATATTTTTTTGTTGACTATTTAAAATCTATATTAATTTTATAAAGCGGAAAAGTGTGTTTATTTGAACACACTATACTTAGGAACTACCAGTCGGCCTTCAAATATTATTTTTGAACTTGATAGAGCAATCGCCCATGACTTCGCTATGGCTTAACGACTTATTTTATTATTATAACTTTTTATAGATCAATAATATAAATATTACATCACAAATGATAGACATCCTCTCAATGTACATGATATATGGTAATTAATAGTAGTACACGATCTTCAATATCTTAAAATATTGATTGCTTGCAATAATAAAACTTTAATAAATATACAAAATTGTTTTATGGGCTGCGAACGTGACGTTTTCTTAGACCCTTAGGTCCCCCATGTCACATTTTGTCACAGTAAGCGCCCTTAGCGTTATGCCATACCCTTCCCCCCATAAATGCGAACGTATTTTATGAACGACCCCTTATTAAATGCCATCATATTGATAAGTAAACAGTTGTTATTAGATTGTACTATGTTTATCGTCAGATACAGTATTATCCGTTCATTGTGATATTACAAAAACATAACCTTCTCCGTCAGAACCGTCAGGTTTATACGAGAAGCTCATTCTCGATCGTATGGAGTCTTCATCTGGTTGAAATCCTATACCCAGAGAACCCGCTGAACCCGTGCGTTTGTGCGCTGAAAAAAAATAACAAATTTTTGTTTTAATACTTCATAGGTTTATCGTTATAGTCAAAATTTCACCTGATTTAAAGTGACGATGTGGCTCCAGATTGTAGATATGCTAAACCTAGTGAAGGAACTGGCTTTCAAGTACAACTGCTGGAACACAACTATAGGTATTTGGCAGTAGGTTTTCAAGTTGAGAATGGTAGCTTTCTAGATGGGCATTTAAAAAAAGCCTTATCACCATGTTATGGTTTCATCACGATATCATTGCAGGCATTCGAACTCATATCCATTGACGCAACATTTGTAAACACTACCAACAGAGCCATAATGCATCAAAAAGTATTAATCACAACACAATAATAATTTAGTAACTGCTGTGCGACAAAGAAATTTTAATACTTATATAAAATATAGTGTTGAAAGTTCATTTTATAGAAATTCATGTAAATACAAATACTATGTATAAATAAATTAAATGTAAATTAATTATTATATCAACTAAGTTTCATTTATATTTTGTCAAACTTGTGTTTTCACGAACAAATGAATCATATAAAAATGTATATAACTTTTGCTC
This sequence comes from Actias luna, assembly GCA_039707435.1. Taxonomy (NCBI): domain Eukaryota; kingdom Metazoa; phylum Arthropoda; class Insecta; order Lepidoptera; family Saturniidae; genus Actias; species Actias luna. The sequence continues at coordinate 14,729,103 of JAZHAC010000001.1, read as the reverse complement.
GGAGTACCGCTACATATGACAATGCAACTAATGTTAATGATTTCTAATTTACAAACAATGACAATTGATTTTTATATTCTTCATTTTTACAATTATTATGAAATAAAAAAAAAATATTATTTCTTAGTTTTAATAAAAAATCTTCGCTTATGTGGGTAATCCCCGGTGACTGCTTGTTGATGTGAAACATCTATAGACGCTTAAAATCGATCTGCCTGCCGTTATATTAAACGGGAAGACATTGTCTTATGCCGTCACGTCCCATCTACGTCTCCTTTCTCGACTCCCTTGTGTGGGAACGGGTGTTTACTATACATTTCCTGTATTCTCTGTGTTAACTATTTATATTTATAAATAGAATAGTATATTTTCTAATCATTATTGTAATTACCCAGAAACATATATATACTGATTTTAGTAACGAGATTCTATTCTTATTTATTATTTTACTCCACATTTTCTTTAGCTGTTGGTTTTTAATTATTACTATATATTCTATTATAACTTTAAATGTTTTGCATCTACCGGGCGTTCCGTGACGGCCGACGGTTGTTTTTGATATATATTTTTAAACTAGCTGTGACTGCGACTTCGTTCGCGTGGAACTAAAATTATTTAATCTCGAGCAGTCATTCAAATAACAATAAGTTTTGATAAAGTAAACCGATTTCAATGAAACGAAGATTAAATGTTACTCGATAATAAGCTTAATGATTTCCTTCAACGTTTTCCTTTAATTTCTTTAGTATCGTTTTATCATAAACGTTGTACTTTAGCAGAGATGCGTATACAAATAAAACAGACAGACATTTATAAAAATGATATAAATGTCATTTACTACTTACTAGCTTATACGTGCGGCTTTGCTCGCGTTAATATTGATTTTGTGAAACAAATCGGATAATTCATTAAGAAGTATCATATAAAGTTTGGCTCTCTCTTTACCCCACTTCAAATAAGTTTTTCGCAAGAAAAAGTAGTCTATTACCGTCTCCATCTATCTCTATACCAAAATTCATCATAATCGATTCAGCAGTTTGGGTGTGAAAGCGTAACAAACAAAGTTTTGGTATTTATAATTTTAGTGAGAATTCTTAGTCACTTGCAATAAAAAAAAATCACACAAATATAAAAGTACAGACACGTTCAATTTATATTCTTATTGTATGTATATAGAAAATTATACATACTTCGCCTGTGAGCTGTGCAGAACCGCCAGTCGAGATGAGCGCCGGACGTAGCATTGTACGCTTCGAGCCTTAACAAAGTTAAATGTCCAGATAATGTAGCGGCACATACTCGTCTGGCACCGGCGAGTGCGCGAACGTGCGTCACACCGGCCGCCTGACCACACACGCACCACCACACGCACTATATAGAACATTACATCTATTTTAAGTCATTCCTACGTCTGTCCCTACGTAACGTACTCGTTAAACGAATATAACTTTTTTGTATAGTTAAGGTTTTAGGGTTATGGCTATAATCTCAACTGATCTAAAGTGACGATACGGCCAAAGTTTGTGGACACGCTAAACCTGTGGAGCGACCGGCTGTCAGTTGCAACTGCCGGAACACACCTATTGGTATTTGGCGGCAGATTTTCTTCAACTTGAGGGTGGTAGCTAGCCAGGCGGGCATTAGAAAAAACCATGCAACTTTGTGATGTCGAATCAAAGAGCCGTTTTTATTTAACAATATTCTAGATCATAGGTTCTCAAAGTGGGCGGTACCGCCTTTCAGTAGTCGCCGAGGCTATCCGAGGAGATTATTGAAACTTCAAGTGATATTGGGGACGCCTAAAAAAAATTGTTGGCCGGTAGATTTCTCTACAAATTTCAGAAAAACAATTAGATTATGTATTCCTGGGTGGCGTTGGGCATTCAATTTTCTCTAAAGTGGGCAGCACACCAAAAATTTGAGAAACAATATTCTAAATGATGCATATATGATATTTCCAGCGACGACTATTCACCTTATAACGCTTTGAGTCACATTTCTTATACGAAAATTTGATTTCTAATCATAATACTGAAAAGGTTCATACATCAAAAAATGCACATAGAAGATATTGATTTCCCAAATTCCGTAAATTCACACCAATAGTTGCTTCTTATGTCCTTACATATACTTATTCGCAATTCTTTTGAAATGAGTGTACTCTAAAATTAAACACGAATATTATATTTGTACGCAAACGTGTCAGTTTTGTATGACTGGATAAGCTCAAAAACGGTTTGACGATAAAATTTTGCATACAATACGTAAATCTTGATTGTCAATGGAAAGGTTATAAGTATTTTTAATAATACTTTTGCAAATTATCAGGTATAGGAATGTAATAAACATGTGCATCATAGCAAGCGAAAATTAGTAATCAGTAAATTACTGAGCATGTCTGAAAATGGCAAAGTAATATTCGAGATCGTAATAAAATTAAAATGTAACTTGTTTATTTCTGTCAATAAGAGGCGTCCGTTCCTGTACGCTCACATTACAAATTTTTTAATGGAAAAATTCCTAATATTTCACAAATTACGGGATATATGGCTATGTATTATAATACAAATATTATAAAATGTATTCTCACCATAAGTTTACCGGAACTGGCCTCCCAAAATTCTAATCTACCGTCAGCACAGCCGATAATGATAAGATCGTTACAGAAGTCCATACACCACACAGGAGATTCCTTTATAGCTTTTCCTTTCCAATCGAAATTGTTGGCAATACTGTTATCACATTCCTCCTCAGTCCTTCTTATTTGTATATTATTGTATAATTTTCTTCTATCTCGTGAATTGTTTACATAATCTACATTTGAATTAAATATAAAAATTTTCTCATCATTAACATCACTGTCCTTAGCACTAATAGAATTTAAATCGTGTTTTTTTATATTTAAATAATTACTGTTGAGGTTTTCTTTTGCTTCGCAATCATATAATCCGTCGAATTGATTGCCGCAGTAAAGTTGTCTATAAAACAAATAATTATTTTGTTTAATAACAATAAATAAATAATATATGCATAAACAAACTTTGTTTTTAGTTTTACAAAGAAAGACACCTATGTAGGTAAACTTCGAAAATAAGACATTATCTAAGAACAATATTCTATTCACAATTGTTACGGTAATTATATATACATGCTAGTAGACCTGACACGTGCTGCTGTGAAAGAATTAAAATGTATAAAAAATAAATTTGTTGATGTAAAACATCTCGATGTGGACAACAACCGCTACCTACTGGATCCAACTACAACTAAAAACCATCCAAATAATCCCATTTCTACATAAAAATGTCAACAAAATTGAGTAACAAAAATTTCAACAAAAGTAGTTTTGGGTGGAAAGAATCACGCATGATTATTTATTAAAATACGTACATCTGAATCTAGCGTTGAAATGTGGCAAAGTAACTCTTTTCGCGATGTAGACACTCACTAAGAAGGGAATTTACGATCACGATGGAAAAAATTAAAATAAAGTTGAAGGCACTAACTATTTTAATTACCTAACAGGAAAAGTTCACTTAATAGTATCACGTATTTATTATATGTATTTTATCTACTCTTCATATGACAAACAGAATATAGGTTAGATATTATTATGAGTTAGTAAAGTATCAACCAGTCAATTCGACTCTACATCGATCGAAGTGTTGTCCGATAAATATATGATAATAAATATGTAATTAATGAAAAAATAATTTGATAAAGAACATTATAGAGATTTACTCTCATATGAAGAGCGGTAACAAATGATAACACATTATTTAAAAAAACAGGTATTTATATATTGAGTAATACTTTTAATACCTTTAAGATCATTTGTTTGATGAAGTAGTTCTATTTTTGTTATTTAATTTAAATCCCAATTCTTTTTTTAGTTCATACTTATACTAGATTACATATGTGCTTGATATTTTATTGAAGGTCATAATGTAAACCTTATTGCTGCTTTATAAATATATAAAAAAATATATCAAGTTCATACCTGTAATTCTTAGCGAAATCGTATTTAGTAGTTTCCGCTGTGGACAGATGAGCCGGTGATTCTCGTACTGAGGTACGAAACCGCAAACCGCTCAAGTAACCGCTTAAGTCTTTACGTAGCCTAGGCACCGGCTGTAACAAATTTTATATTGAACGTTGCATAAGACACGCATAAGGTCATAACGCTAAATCTATTAAGTATAGTATATATATAAACGTACATATGTTGCAAGATTTAATCTCTAATGCGAGTTTGGGAAACTAGACTGACCAAAATTTGTGGGGTATGTTCAGTTTGTCGATAATTTTATCTGATAAGATTTTTAAATGATATAATTTACTGATGCACTATGTTTTATTTATTGAAAAAAAAATATGAATTTGAATAACAACTTTAAAAACAACTCAGGTAGTCATGAACCATGAACGTTAAACGTCAAAATAAAACTTACCTCCGTACTTTTCGGAGTTAGGTTAATACTGTTTGAATCTGAAATATATAAAAAACGAGATATAAGTTTGTTTAGCATTTAATTTTAATTAATAATTGATTATTATTATTCGCAATATCGCGGTAGATATGACTTTTAATCCAATTATTTGTTTACATATACGTACATTTAATATTGTTTACATACATTTAACATATTAAAATCTACAATTTTTTAAGTCTAATTTAATCTAAATGTTATAAAGAGTAATTTGGGCTACTTTTAGTCAATAATAAATTTGGGATACGCATAAAAAAATAGTTTCACGCGAACGAAGCTGCGGACACAGCTAGTATATCAATATAAATATAATAAATCTTTATAAGTATATAAAGGCCTCTTATACGACTGTTAATTCTAAATGAGAGTAGAACTAGACTTATAGAAGCAAAATTCGCGTAATATACTATAGTATAATATAATTACTTTTACCGAGACGATGGTTCATAGCTGTCCCATGATATGATAGATGCCGCTATAGTCGAATTATTTTATATCAACAGGGACTGAAGAATGTCTCCGGGGCCAGTTAGTAATTAAATAATGGTCTTATAGCCTGGTCTTATAGCCTTTATAAGTCAATATTGTTTACACATTAATGCAGCGATGATAGCTCAGGTATAGGTGAATCCACCTCCAATGAGTTTTCGGTGAAGTAAAACTTCGTGATGACACCATAGCATGGTGGTAGGGCTTTTTCTAATGCCGCTAAGCTGAAAATCTGCTCCCAAATACCTATACGTGTGTTCCGGCAGTTGCACTTAAGAGCCAGTCTCTCCAGTAGGCTCAGTTTGTCCACCATCTTTTGCCACATCGTCACTTAACATCATGTGAGATGGGGGCCGACGCTAAACCTAGTTAATAACTAAGGTTAATAGAGGTTCTAACTAAGGTTTATGTTCGTAGCACGAAGTATTTAGTTCTTAAGTTGTTTCTACAGAAGACTGAACGTTTAGCGGCAAAACTCGATAATGTGTACATTTTACACATGTCCAAACTTTCTTATTTATACAGAAGCCATGTATTAAATAAAATAAAAATAGTATATAATGAATAATATTATAAAACAAACCTTGTGATACTTCCGTGTTGTGTTTATGACTCATTTTTTTTGACTTAACTTTATCATATAATTCTTTTTGGAGTTTAAAGAAACTGTAACAATAAATAATACCATCATGATTAACATTATTGATGATAACACAACTTAGATAAGTACATTAAGTATAAGCACCACGCTTTAAAATAATTCATAATCATCTGAGTACATATAATTCATTGACACGTTTAATTATATAAACATGCCTCTATCTTTTATATTAATCATATTCTGAAGTTCCTTTAAAGAAAATTTCACAAAAGATGATATTTTCAGTAATAACGCGTCCTTGACAACTTTATGATGAGACAATGTTCTGTCATTTAATGGTATTTATGTAATAATGTATGGAATTTACAGTTTGATTTTTGTATATGTATAATATATAAGAACATACATTTTAAGTAAAAACTCACTAGATTTTTCCATCTAGGAAACATCCGCCATCTTGTAAAGAGTTTTATTCCAAATTTGACATTGGCAAAATTGGCTTAATAAGTGGAAGTCATAATATGAATATATATATATATATATATATATATATACATTATCATTTAATTCATACACCGATAATTACTATATTGCGATTTGAAACGCAATTAGGTGTATTATATAATACTTACGAGCCCCGATCAATGTTTGTTAAGATTTCTCCGTTCTCAGAATCCCATACTTTAATATTTCCTTGAAGACACGAACTAACAATTTTTTCACCATCCGTTACCAGACATTCCACCTCCTGGCTATGGCCTGCTACCACCAGCGGCACAGCCTCCATCACCAACTAACAAACATAAAGTTCTAATGACCACAACACCTAGCAACAAATCTATCAGCTTAATTAAACTTACAAAAAAAATATGGATATAAATAGTGGTAGATTTACCAGTAGGCTGAGTAGACCTAGAGCGACAAACTTGGGGTTTTTTAGAAACTGAAATGATTCATACTTATATTTATACCTAAATCTTATATTGTTTTTTTTTTCTACAGTTTTCGATGAGTAATCTAATTGTACAGGTATCTAGGGACGGTAAAATTTGGACATCCTACGGGCGGCAAAAGTGTAAATGCGTCACTGGATATAAGACAACTAATTTTTCATTAGGGTGTGTTTCTTAAACCCATCAGTTTCAGTCACCGAGAAATCTGCAGACCAACATGACAAAGACAACTCTTAATGAACTGCTCATGTTCTGACTGTAGCAGCAATTATGGGTCAGTTGGTAGTGTGTACACAGGCTACGTCAATGGACGTGAGTTCGAATCCACTAGCAAGGAGCCTGAACTTAACGGACAACATCGTGAGGAAACAATAGCATGGTGGTAGGGCTTTTTCTAATGCCCGCGTGGCTAGCTACCACCCTCAAGTTCAAGGAGTGTTCCGGGAGTTGCACTTGATTGCCAGTCCCTCTACTAGGATTAGCGTGTCCACCATCTTCGGACACGTCGGCACTTTATATCAGATGAGATTATAGCCATAACGCTAAATTTATATTAAATGAAGTTGTTTTTAAATTGTACTGTGATTTTACCATCATCCTCAGTAATCACTATAACGTACTACGGTAAAGAAAAAACGATACATAATAACTAAACACACGTAAGAATTAAAGTCTTAATACAAGTCAATCAGAGTTCCGTAGATTAGCTAAAATTTTACTTTTGTTCCGCGAACGATATATATCAATTAAGAATAACTATATATGGTAACATTCGAACATTCTTTATTTCCAAAGAAAAATCTCGAAGTTATCGCAAATTAGTTGCATTTGTTATTGAATCTGTGGATTATTATAATATAGAAGCTATAATCAAATACATAAAAATTTTATTCTCGATCATTAATTGATTATTTTTAATATAAATAATAACAACTGTACTCTTTAGTATTTAAATTAATTGAGTAATTATGGAATAATTAAGAACTATGTACATATGATTTATTTGGAAATAATAATGAAAATAATATTTAAAATATAAGACATTCGATTTTTTGCCCTCAAATGCGTCTATTTAATACCGGCTTAACTATTTACAATGAAGCTTTCGAAACGAAGATGGATCGAGTATATGTATCAGAATGCTATTTTGTAAAAACTAAGTAATAATATTATTACATAATTGACTGACTACTTGGTAGTGCAACATATATTACTAGCTGTGTCCGTGACTTCGTTCGCGTGGAACTAAAATATTTGCCGATCTTTGTAAATTTATTCAATACTACTTTGCTCCAGTTAGTGCTAGTGTGATGATGTATAGCCTAAAGCCTTCCTCAATAATTGCTCTATCGAATATAAAAGTATTTTTTGAAATCCGATTGGCAGTTCTGAGATTAGCGTGTTCAAACAAACAAACTAGTCCGCTTTATAATAATACTAGATTATACGTGCGGCTTCGCTCGCGTTAATATAGATTGTGCCAAACAAACCAGATGACGCGAAAAAAAGTTTATACGAAGTTAAACCCACTCTTTACCCCACTTCTAATAAGTTTTTGTAGAGAAAAAGTACCCTATTACCGTCTCCAGGTTCCCATCTATCTTTATACCAAAATTCATCATTATCGATTCAGCTGTTTAGCCGTGAAAGCGTAACAAACAAACAATTAAACTCACATTCGCATTTATAATATTGTAAGGATATAGATTTTAATTTAATATACCTGTATAGCTGGTTGCTTAGCTATATTTCTCTTATATTCCTCATCGTTGCTCCACGAAGCTCTCCACTCGGCGTAGTGACGAGAGCACACGCAACTAAACAAATAACAAAGTTTTCAAAACATGTGTACTATGTTAATAAAGTATTCGCAATATTAAGTTTACTTTACGTTACCAATTTCTAAAATATACAGTGGAATCTCTATAACTCGAACCTCGTTAAGTCGTAATCCTCAGTAAGTCAAACAAAAATGTCTTTCCCCTCCGCTGAACCCCTAAATACGTAGTATCTCGAATTATTTAGACTTTGTAACTCGAAAAAATTGTTATTTCCTTGCGAGATATTCATACTACAAATTTATAACTTATAACTTCAATTTCAAGAATACAACTCGGAAAATATACTTAAAAATCACGCCTTACTAAGTCGAAATTTGTACAGTTAAATTATCCGAATGTCGAACATCTTGTTAAGTCGAATTTTTAGCATTTCCCTTGAGTTATAAAGATTCCACTGTAATTATAAATTACATATCACAAAAATGTTGTTTTCATTTGAAAAGTTAATTACAATGCTTTATTGATATGAAAAAAACGTTACCGGTAAAGCACAACCATCATGTAGGCGATAACAACGACACTGATGGTGCACAGTATCGCTAACAGAAGTATTTCCATCGGTGTTGAAGGATATATGGGTAACTCTGACCCCTTGCCCCACTGCAGCGGGGGAATCTTGCCTTCGATTACTTCGAAATCTGTTGCAATATTGATACACAAATAATTTCTTGAGTATAAATAGGTTTATGAAAAAATTAATTTAAAAAAAAATGTTCGATAATAATTCTACTTTATGTTGATTATTAACTTTTTTTATTGTTAGGGTTGAACTTTATGACCACAACCTCACCTGATGTTAAGTGACGTTGAGGCCCAAGATGGTGGACACGCTAAGCCTAGTGTGGGCACTGGTTCTGAAATATAACTGCCGAAACACACCTATTGGTATTTGGCGGCAGATTTTCAACTTGAGAGTGTTAGCTAGCCAGGCGGGCATTAAAAAAAGCCCTACCATCAGGCTATGGTTTCTAAACTACGTTTTCCGTCACCGAAAGCTCAAGCTCATTGTAGTTGGATTCGAACTCACGTTTTTTGACGCGGCGTCCATACACACTACCAACTGAGCTATCATCGCTTCATTACCTGTTTAGATCGACGGTTATTTTTAATAGCAGTGAATTAAAATAAATAAAATGATGACGTGGGAAGTACAAAACAACGTAGAAATATTGTTACTTTATGAAGTTCGGAACAATAATGTCGAGAATGTACTAAGGCGCTTAAAAATACACAGCTGTGCCGAGTAGTATGTGTAAAATATTGTTCATTGCTGTATAATATTTAAGGATAATCAAAATGTATAAAAGATGTAAAATAGAACCATTGGAAATTCCTTCTCTCCCCAATATAGACGGGCTAAATGTTACCGATCGAGATTTTTAAACAGATTAATATTATTCCAATTATCATAGAAGGATTGTTACTTCTTTTCTTTCATTGCTGTATTTTTCTATATAATTATAAACTTCTCAAGCAATGATGGCTCAGTTGATTATTTGTACAGACGCCGCGCCAATGGACGTGTGTTACAATTTACCTTCAATGAGTTGAAGCTTTCAGTGAAGGAAGACATCGTCAGCAAAACCATAGCATTGAGCTAGGGCTTTTTCTAATGCCCGCCTGTCTAGCTACCACCCTCAAGTTGAAAATCTGCCGCCAAACATTTATATGAGTGTTCCGGCAGCTGTTCTTGAGAGCCAGTCCCTCCACTAGGCTAACCGTGTCCACCATCTTCACCATCGCCACTTAACATCAGGTGAGATTGTAGTCATAACCAGAAAACTTTTAGCCAGAATAGTAAAAGATAACAATATCATAAATATTTACAGGGTAAAATACAGAAACGAATACAAAATATTTGTTATATTTGAAGAGAAGGTTGATTCAAATAACTTATTATACTACAAAGCTCTGTTACATTTTGGATAGAGATTTCAAAAACGCGCTGGATTAACTTATCATATGGCATTATCAGGAACATTGATTTAGAAATATCAGATGAACAAATAAAAGGAACTCTCTAGCTCAATCAAAATTCCGTATGTAACCCTCTTCAACGAAAAGAACCTGTGGAACTGGCTGGATAAATAGTGAGACAATTAAATTGTGTTTTTAAGGCTCATCTATATCACCATTAATTCGTATACACAGCATGCAAGTAAGTGTTGATCCGTATATATTCCTTGTCACACGGTGTGTTCGCTGTTGGAAATTTAGGTACATGACTAAAGTATGTCCTGCCAAAAATATCGATTATCCTACACGTGCAGGTAATCCAGTTTAAAAAATATTATTGAACAATGTGAAGGGTATGGCTGGGTAGACAGTTTAGGTATAATTGGCCTGTGTGAAATGTAATAAGTATTTACCAGGTATGATGTCTATTGGATCGAGCGCGGCGGCCAGGGCTTGCCAACGGAGACGAGGCGGGTCGCGTTCCTCCGGGTTCCGGACTCCTGCCGCGAGATCCGGGCTGACCCGGTGGCTCAACAACAACGGTGGCAACATCACCAGATACCGCCCCGTTACCGATTCATTGTATTGGGATAATATTGCCGACCAGTGGTAAACCGATAACCTATTAAACAAGTAGTATTCACTTCCACTTATTACCACAACTCAATAATTAAATTAAAATCATTTTTTTATGTTGCGCAGCATAGTGATGTTAAGTACAGTACAATATAAAAGAGCGGTGGCAGATAATGAATCAAAATTCACTGCCAGTCAATGCTGTCATGCTGGACTGATTAGATACCTCCTCACGCCGCTTTTGAAGGACCCAATATCATAGGAAGGAGGTAGGTAATACACTGACAAGAAGACGGTTTCACAACCTCATGATCTGACAGAAATAAGAGTTCACAATTATTTGATAAGTTTATATTTATATATTGTAACATCATACGTATATTACAATTACGCCTTCATCGACCTAGTGAACAATCCTAGAAAACGGTGTTTTTAATGCGGACTTTTTTCACTCTTAACTGTCATGTACTAAAAACCCTATCTAAATTTTCGCATCATGAATGCGTTACTACTCAAAATTATTTATTTTATGGTCCTCAAATAGCATTATTGAACTTATTGTGGGTAGGAATTTTTTCGGGTCTAACATTTTAATTTTTATAGTTTATATTTATAAGTTACCGTTTTCTTTTTGGGAGTAATTTACTATAAAGAGTTGGCAACCGTCCACAAATACCATTGCAAAATTTAATCTAGCCGTCTAGGGACTTAGTTACATGACTTGCTAGTTTATAAATTTTGTTATACTCTGCTGAAATAAATCTGCTTAAAAATATCTAAAACAGTGTTTGTATAAAATTTATCATTCGCAAAATAACAAATTATATAAACAATTATATATTCATATTATACGAAGATGATGCCAAACAATCCTGCGAACTGTGTAATGTTGCAACATTGCCAACACTATAAAAACCGGTTAACCCTCTTTTTGAGTAATTTGGCTTTTTAAATATTATTTTTTGTATATAAAACTCTTCCAGCTTCATGATATATTAATTGTTAAGCAAGGATAGTTAATTATACAAATTGACATTAAAAATTATTGTGTACATACCTCGACCAAGGCCGGGAATGTGGAGAGTGTTTCAGCACTATAGTGTCGTTCGTATCGACGATCTTCTCCGACTCCAAGTCCATAAGCGGCGGGAACACCAACGGATTATTTTCACTATTGTTGTAAAACATTTCGTATAGTGACTGTTTCGCTTCTTTCTTGTCGTTATCATACCCGTGACCCTCGGTGTTGTTTTCCGACTTGTCGGTGCCGATCAGGTAGTCGACTACGCCTGAATTGTATACTATCATAGATATCCATACGAGCATCCAAAGCATGAAAGCTCGTTGAAAGAAACGTGTTCGCGCCCACATGTTTACCAATCGAATTCTCTTCGGCACCCTGTTGTCATGATGACCAGGACTAGAGTTCCTCTTGGCTACCACATCAGTCGGGCTATTGTGTGCCAATCCGTTTAACCTTGGGTGAGACTTTGATTTAGTCATTCGTTGCGGTGAAAAGTTATTTTCCTCTACATAGTTCTTACTAAATCTCCAATTTAAAACGCAATTTGCATTAAAGTAATCCTTAAGTTGTAACTTATTATTTTCATCTTGAAAATGCTCCATATGGCGAACATCAATACCGAGTATCGTAGCAAAGAACACCATTTGTATGAAATAATCGGATATCAAACTCACTATCATGAATATAGAGAATTCTTGTATAAACGGTACGAAGGTGAATAAACTCACGGTGAATATTGTTATTTCGGTCAATAAATTCTTTGTTATTGACCAACCTTCTTTACTGAGTCCTTGGGCGAGTCGAATTTTCACATCCAATCTGGTGTCAGTTGAAGTCACGCTCTTGGTCAGCACTAAAATATTTTCAAGTCCGACTATGATAACAAGATAAGGGAATATATCCTTTCCCTGTTGGCTCAGTGAGAATCCGAAATAGTAACAGATCCCCATGGACATTGACAAGCTCCCTGCCACGGATAATACAGCGCAAGCTGCGAGTACCAGTTTTGATTTAATAAATTCAATTTTTCTAACGGAAAAGTAGACGTATAAAAACAGTCCTACGAACGTGATGGTCATAGGTACGAGTTCGCGGTAATTAAACTGCCCCGGATAGTATATCAGGGTGACTTCTTCGGCTTGCATGTGTGGAATATCTTGATATAGTGGATACATTGTTTTCAATTTTTCATTTAGCGACTGGATGAACCTGAAAAAGTGAGGGAGTACAATAGATCAATAATTAAAGAGAATTTAATTACATATTTTCTAATAGTTAAAGTTTAGCGTTATGGCCCCGATCTCACCTAATGTTAAGTGATGATGTGACCCAAGATGCTGGACACGCTCAGCCTAGCGGAAAGAATGGGCCGCAGGTGCAAACTGTCGGAACACACCTATAGGTATTTGGCGGCAGATTTTCAACATGAAGGTGGTAGCTAGCCAGGCGGGAATTACAAAAAGCCTTACTACCATGTTACGTTTTTATCACGATCTTTTCCTTCTCCGAAAGCTCAAGTTCATTGTAGATGGATTCAAACCCCCGTCCCTCCGCGGCGTCCGTACACATTACCAACTGGGCTATCATTGATTCCAGCTTTCGCTTAATTTGTCCATCATTATAGTGTAAATTACACAGAAATAAAAGTTTCCATAGAGCTTCTATAATGAGCAGTGTGACTCTCCTAAGTCATATATAGACGATCGATTTGAACTTAATAGTTATAAATACAATGGTACCTTTCGTTAGCATGTTCGTAGTGCTCGTAGAAGACAGTGACTGCGTACTGCAAGACACGGGGCCTCGCTCGCACAGGGTACCTTCTTATACCACTGTCACGTAGTTGCATACCAAACGCCATTTCCGCAATAGACGCTTTCCCTTTTCGCAGATTCTGTGCATTGATTAATTTGTATAGAAATATTACTAATTAAATATCATATGCTATAGCTGTATTCGCGACTCCGTTCACGTGGAATTAAAATTTTATTTAATCAATTCCATTAAAAATATGATATATAGCCTATTTTACTTAGGGCTAATGTAGCATCTTAATGGCGAAAGAATTTTTGGAATCAGTCCAGTAGTTCTTGAGTTTATTTGTTACAAACAAAAACACAAATTTTTCCTCTTTATAATATTAGTATAGATATGTGACACTTTATTGAACTAGTGAATGCGGATTAAGAAGATTATATCATGGTGTAAAAGACGTATACAACGGCATCGTCATTGGTCGAATGCCGCAAAATTTCGGGTTCTCTGTATGGGTTGAGCAAAAACGATAAGCATAGAAACAATTTCCAAAATGGCATATATCATAAAAAATCAGTATATCAGTATAGTAGTTTCATGTTAACATAAGTAACTTAACGTGATTAAAAAATAATATACAGAGAGCATTTAGTATACACATAACAAGACTAAGCGTTTCAAACTGGTTAATAAACTATGTCCTCTCTTCTACACTACCTTTCTTCTTCAAAGATTCACCAGTAGGTAATAATTATCTAGAAAGATAAAGCACAAATTACCTGGTAAATATGTATCGTGTTAACGATATTAGTGTCAAGGGAGAAGGTCTGAAGATTCTGTTGCCAAAGATTCGCAGGTGAAAGCAAGAGACAACTATATTCCGGCATGACTCTTTCCAAGCTCGTCTCGCTATCGCGTCGCTTGATGCCGCCGATTTGATAGCAGTGCTGAATTAACGTACTCTTTCTGTAAAATTAATTATAACCTTCAATAAGCTATAAATATAGATCACAATTTCAATCCCTTTATTTCCAATCGACATCGATCAATGCTTAAATCGATTTTGCTTTGTAAAATTATATTTATTTTAAAGAAAACTATTTTTATATACAAAAATTTCGTGTCTCGTTGTTTGTCCGCGATGGACTCCTAAACTACTGAACCGATTTTAGTAAAATTTCGCGCACTATGGGCATTTTGATCCAACTTGAGAGATAGGATACTTTTTATCTCGATAAGTGATCATAACGCGATAGATAACGCTGTAGTCTATGTGATTGACATAGGCAAGTTCTTGATATGGTTTTCCTATTCAAAGTTATTAGAGGAAACGTGGACAGCTGTCTGTTGCTTGAACAATTTTCTCTAATATATAGATATGCCAGATATCCTATCTTTTTGCTACACGTAACTTTTGCAGACTAACCTTTTACATCATGCTGCCATTGGAAGAATATGTAAATGTTATAACATGTGCAAATATTGACATCTTTAAAGACTCCCTTTCTAGTTTTAGGGCTAATGTTTCGGGACTGTTCAGAGACTATAATTTATAAATTACTCTCATAATTTTGCACCCATGGCCAATTTATCGTTTCTTTACTATCTTTTAAAATTACATTTGTTTTTATTTTTGTGTTATTTACCAATTTGCATGTTGTGGTTGCCTTAAGAGGTCCAGTGTATATTTTTCTGAATTGGCGCAATTATAATTTGTAACTGCTGAAATGTAGTGACCACTGGCGGTCCTAAATAAATAAAGAATATTGTAAACCTCACCTCACAGATATTAGGTTTACTAGGTTTTATTATATATTTTTTTAGCTTACGGAATAAGCCCAAATCTCAGAGATAGAACTGATGAAATTTCGCCTGCTATGAATAATAATAATACCTACATAGAAACTTCTCTTACGTTATGTTTCGTTAATTTGCATCAATCTATTTTCTTCTGATCTATGTCATATTGTCTACAGAATTGTTGAACTTCAAACACCGAGTCATAGTTTGCACGGTTCTTGGAATTAACCAGTTTTGTATGAAATGCCCGCTTTTACAGTAATGTTTTCACTATGCCTAAGGAAGTAATCTTTCAACTTGCGATCTACATAATTAAACGTATTCTATTAGTATTAGAAGCTGACTCGTTGTTTCCAAGCATAATAATTTATAAATGAAAAAAAAAATTATTGAGGAGAACGATGATAAATTACCCAGTCATTAGTGTAAGTTAAACATCCAAAGTGTGTGCTAACAACGTCAATGTTGTAAGTTAAATAAAAATGTGAGTAATACAAGGACATTCCAAATTACTCAGAGTCTACACTGGTGTTTCCATCCGTATAAGTAAACAAAGTTTCGTAACAAAATGATCAGAAGCAGCGATTTTTATAAAGTAACTTATGTCTTTTCTATTTGTTCAAATATTATTTCCTTTGTTCAGTATTGTACATTTCATCATCGGTGGCGCAATAAGCTTTATGATTTAGTTGCTATGTCAGGCAAGCACAAACAATAATAACTAAATAAAACTTTTTTGAATGGCATTGTATTTTCTGCTATTCATATTAAAAAAAAAAATGTAATTTTTCGACCTTCTTAAATATCTTATATTCCGTGTATATATATTTCCTTAACTATTTATTTTACAGACTTACCAGGGTAAACTACAGATAAAGAAAATATAAGTATGATATTTACGTTGTGTTTTACGTAGTTATCCCAAGTAATATAATGCGTATCATTATAAATGTGACAGAATAATATGTTTGTATTTTCGTCCGTCATTCAGTCAAACGGCTTGACAAAATCAAATGCAATTTAGCATTAAGACCGATTATCGATTATCTTAACGTTCAGCTAAGCGATCAGGCATTAGCTAATTTTTACAATAGCACACGCGCACGTACTGAGAAATGAATACGCAGTAATTTATCGAAACTAACGAATCTATCTATGTATATCAAAATTAAAATCATTCCATACCGTAGCCATATCTATACTAATATTATAAAGAGAAAACATTTGTATTTTATTTTGTAACGAATAACCTCAAGAACTACGGGACAGATTTCAAAAATGCTATATTAGCCCTGAGTAACATAGGCTACACAACATTGAAGCCATGATAGCTCAGTTGGTAGTGTGCACGACTTCGCGTCAAGGGACGTGAGTCGAATCCAACCACCTACAATGAGTTTGAGCTTTCGGTGAAGGAAAACATCGTGAGGAAACCATAGCATGGTGGTAGGGCCTTTTCTGATGCCCACCTGGCAGGCAACCACCCTCAAGTTGAAAACCTGCCGCTAAATACCAATAGGTGTGTTCCGGCAGCTGCACTTGAGAGCCAGTTACTACAAAGGTTTAGCGTGTCTACAAACTTGGGCCGTATCGTCACTTAAGATCAGGTGAGATTATGGCCATAACGCTAAGCCTTAGCTATAAAAAGAAAAAAAAAAACATTTTTAATGAAAAACATTAAATAATATTTTAGTTCCATGCGAACGGAGTCGCGGACACAGCTAGTGTCATATAAAGGTCTCGAATAATTACGGATAAAGACGAAATCGAATAAGACCAAATCCATAACCAAAAAAATGTAAGTAATAATAATTTTATTTGAAATTAATATTTTTCACTCACGAATAACACCTACTTATTTTACATGGAAAAATATAATACGTATAATTAAATTTATTGTAACTGTCAAAGATTTGAAATAATATCCGAAGTGCTTACTTACTCTTAAGATATCCATATTCCAAGCCTCATTATCCGTAACTTAAACGTAACATACGGTTTGGGCCCGCTTTTTTATGTTTTCGTGGAATAATATACTTTTAATTCTAGTAATTGATTTCTTAGTAAAATTTTAAGTTTAATTAGTACAAATACCACGGATATAACTTAAAATAACTATGTATGTAGATAATATTCTCCGTGCATAAAGAATCTTCATATTGCATGTAAATAATAATGTCATTCTATACTAGTAGTAACATGCTACATATTATTATAAAAGTTAAATTTAAGTTCGATTCGTAACTAGTAACTTTATTTTAACCATAAATGTATTACAAAGTCTTGGGTTAAAAATAAGTCATCCATCTACTCAAACTACCATCTTTTAGGGTATACTCCTTAAAAACGATTTTCATGTAAGAGATGGTATGGAAATTTTATGAGGAATGAAATAATCCTTGAGCCAAAATCATAATGTTCTACGTAACTACTAACGTACCTTGCGCTTCTTCTACTTCGAAATTATGTTTTAAAGACCACTGTACTTAAAGAGGAAACTCCAGTCGTGCATCAAAACAGACACAATAAAAGACGCTATGTGACACAGTGTGTAGCTTCTGACACTCTAATCCGTTGTGTTACTCGTTGTAATAGATCCAACTCTGCCAGATTTATAGCGATATCTTTAACGGTTGCGGAAGCAAATACGTTATAGATCTTCAGTTGAGGGTCAATGTGAAACTAATTACACGGCGTTATGGATACATAAGACGAATAACTTTTACATGATGAAATTTTCTATAACATAATCAGTTTATACTTTACTTACTGACAAATGGAGTGATTATTAATAATTATTAAAATATACACGAAGTTAAAAAAAAACATCGATTTATGGTAAATGTATTTTTACATTAAATGACAAGAAACGAAAATATCAAAATTTCAAATTAAAACAAATCTTAGTATTACGGTTACAAGCCCCGTTATCATAATGCGAGTTACGAGTACTTGTTACTGGATGATATGTTATTCGACTGACATAATATTCATAAATATCATTTACTCCATTACATGGTTATCCACGTAAATAATGTAATTAATGTCCAATTTATCAGGAAAGAATTGCATGCAAACACATAAATTCGATCCAAAAAGTAACATGTTGATATGGGGTATAATTAAGGAAATGGCCGATATTACATCCGTTTCATTAGGATAATTACTACATAGACTTTACGGCTCAGTCAAATTTTTGCTTATATTACTTATATGCGTAACAGAGTAATAATACACAGAACGAGAAATTTATAATTTTCCTTCTCCTTATCTAAACGCAACGTGTCTGAATAAGGTTATAGATTCCTTATATGGTTATCGCAGTCATTTACATAAATATTAGATTTAATTAGTTATGATAGGCAACATAGAAAACAAGAAAATATCGATAAGTAAAAATAAATATAACATGTTAGATGCTGATAAACACAAATTCAGTTTTAAAATAATAGATACCGATTTAATATTTTTTGTTAACTTAAGAATCAAGAATGATGTTTTATTTATTTTTAAGCTATTCAAAATCAAATCTAAAATGTAAATGAAATGAAAATAACTGTTATTAGTTAATAAACGGAAAATATCAAAAATTAGAAGTAAATTCAATGAAGTACATTACTTACGTCTCCGTATCTTCATGGTTTCTTATCGTTTCTAAAAGTCGAAATACTTCTTGTAGGGGCGCTCGAAATGCATCCCACATTTTTAAATTGTTATTCCATGGTGAGACACCTAAACACATGAACATTACTAAACCTTTGTTTTAAAATTACTATCAAATACATTATAGTATTACAAAATATTCTATATTTAAACATAAGTAGACAAATCAATATAAATTTTAGACAATAATCTATTGAAATTAATGAAATAAATTATATATTTCCATGGTGCACTGGCTTTTAGTAATGCCCATCTGGCTAGCTATCACCTTTAAGTTGAAAATCTGCTGCCAAATACCTATAGGTGTGTTCCGGCAGTTGCACTTGAGAGCCAGTAAACCATCATCTTCTACCACATCATCACTTAACATCAGGTGTGATTGTGGCCCTAACCCTAAACCTATAAACTATAAAAAAAACTATAATATTATATCAACAACTATGGTGTATAAATATTGCCCTAATAATTATTCTTCACTTACCAATTTTCAATATAATTTGTTGTACATAAAGTAGTGGCTTATCTTTCACCCATATATATGGAAGTTTTTGTGATTGGTTAAGGAGCAAATCCACTTGTGATATTGTTTCTGTAAAAATGGGCGTAACAATGTTTTAATAATAATTAACAATGTAGTCAATTAAATGTGAAGCAAATCATTTTGAAATGTTATAATGAAATATTATTGTTATTAAGTTATATTAGTACATTATTTTTATGTGTGTTTAAAATGTTTTTGCATAAAATACTCAAACATGGACACTGAAGTTTTGAAAGTTTAAATTATTAAATGCACTGAATATGATCTACTTATCTTATTCACACCTTTCACAATTATAACCTCTATAAAGATTCATGGATAAAAAATCAAGGAATATTTCACATTATACTCATAAAAATTGGGTATTATTCTATACACTGATTAATTAATTAAATCAGAGCTTAAGCAGTCAGTTCATCTACTAGGTTTTTTGGAGTGTTTTAAAACTTTTTTGACATAACTGCCTAATTATGTTGCTTTGTGATGTCCGGCTTGAAATATTTATTTAGTCCTATAAGTATTTCATTCTCTATCTAAGGACAAGCTTGTATAATGCATGTAAATGGATTTTTACTATTGTGCGCATATTGATGAAGAACGTATGCAAATTTTTAAGCATTTCTAGTATTTCATAAATTAACTACAGTATTTACCAAAATTAAAATTTTCAGTGTTAGTAAACATAAATATAAATCAATACATATAGAATAAACATTTGAAATCTTAAGCAGTCAAACATAGTATAAGCAATAAATTGTTGCTCTGTCACTTACATATAGACCAAAGTATTACACTATAAGTATATTTTAAATACTAAAGGATACTACTTAAATATTCATAAATAATGTGTTATGAAATGTGCTTATTAAACATGCTAGGTTCTCCTTAATACTTAGTATATAGATTGTATCAATAATAAAATAATGAATTCAATGTTTTTTTCTGATGTAAGTCAAAATATAGTAATGTGTCAAAAAGTATTTCTGTTATTTGATGCCATAATTTAACCATTATGTGATTATGTATTTAAATATACAGAGCCTTTTCAGGAAAAACATCATCAACACCAAAATCATTTATTATTTATTTATAACCTCTTTAACATTATCATTGTAAATTAGAAGCAGTATGTTAATAGATCAGAGGTTAGTTATGAACTACAAATCATATTTTCAAATAAATATTTAAAAATTACTTTTTAATTAGGAATGAAAAACTCTCCTGTAAACAGTTTAATTGTCACTTATGATGTTCTTCCTGAAAAGGCCTATTATATTTCAATTAATTACATAAAGTTCATGTTATCTTACTATTCCATCAAATATATACAATCAGATAAATTATTCATATTTCGTCACTTTGTGATAAAAAATGTGTTCCGCTAAATGTCTTTTAACATAAAAGTTCTGTATCAGTTAATAGTTGAGATATTTTACCATTACTGAAAAGTATCACTTTGTGCCCATTTTCATTTAGAATTTCAATAGGTTTGAATGAATTATGTATGTGAAATAATAGAAAATATAAGGCTAATCTTAAAGAAGGTAGAATTATTTAAATATTATGTAAAAATAAAAATAACATGACATAATTATTAGAACCAAGTTCAAATAGTTTAGTATAGAATTGTTTACTAGTTAATGAATGAAGTTTTTAGCAAATCAATACTGTTATAAGTAATAAATAATGCACATAAAGAAGGCAAATTTATTAATACCCTAGCTCACATGACCAAAAGTTGCCCAGCCCACTCTAATAATCAATAACTTGACCACTTTGGAGTATATTGCATTCATTGATAACATAAAAACTGTCTTCATAAAACAAAAAGTAAACAGATACAATTATTATATTGGTCAAAAGTATTGCAGTTTTATCACATATTTCAATAGAACTTGCTTTTGGGATAAAAACTGTTTTATATGTTGAACCATAATATTAGGTATCATTGTATCAAATGTAGATAAAATTTGTACAGTGGTTTCAGAGTAATTGTCCGTATAAGATGACAAACAGACAAAAATTAAAAACTAAAGAAATATTGTCATTAGGTCAATCAAAAAGTATCCCCTAATTTTCAAAAAATATCTAACAAAAATATTTTGCTCTATTACAGTTTTATTATTATATGTACAAAGAAATGTAGTGTGAATTGTGTTTAATTTTTATCACTTACCACTTAAGCATTTGCTTCCAAAGCAATTTGATTCCTGTGCTTCATTAGATTTCTCACCATTTAATGGAAAATTTACTACTGTTGGTATATTTCCTGGTAGAGGAACATTCAACAAGGGATAGCTGAAAAATGAACTCTAAAATCATATTTTCATATACATGGTTCAACAAGGAATTAAGAAATAAAAAAATTTGAAGCTATCTAGCACAGTTATATATAGATTTTCAATTCACAGATATATTAAAGAAATAACCTCTGAATAACTGAAGCTTTGGGTCTCACAAAAAAAACTACTCATTTTTATCTGAACAAATCCAGATTACAAAGCATTATCTAAATACAAAATGTTATCAAAATTATATATATTATACAGTTTCTGAGAAAACTATATCAAACCTAAAGATACACAAATATATAAGAATTGTCCACTCAATATTATTAAACACAAGTAGGCAAATATATAACCTTAAACTGAAATTTGGTTACAACCAAACAATATTTTTCTTATAGTTTTTAGGTTTTAGCTTTATGGCCACAATATAAGCTGAAGTTTAATGAAAATGTGGCCCAAGATGGTGGACACACAAAGCCTAGTGGAGTGACTGGCTCTCAACTGCAACTGCCCAAACACACCTACAGATATTTGGTAGTAGATTTTTAACTTAAGGGTGGAAGCTAGCCAGACGGGCATTAGAAAAAAGCCCTAGCACCATGTAAATTTCAAATTTTGGATTCACTAATTAATAATAATAGAAAATAATAATTAGAAATATATAAAAAGAAAAATGATATAGAGTTTATGTATCACTTCTGTGACCTAAAGTCATTATATTGAACATGATTAAGTAGCCCTATTAGCATTATTATGTTACTAATATGATAGTATCACACTTCAATATATTTGTAACTTGGCTTGTCTATATAAATTTAATTTTATAATGGTGATAGTTAATTATAGTTTGAATTGGCAATGTTTACAGAGTGTATTTTAGAAACATTTCCTTTGCAATGTCATTCTATTATTCATCATTTTAGTTATTTTTCTATATATGAGAAAGTTGGGTTATATTTATATTTTAATGAAGGTAATTTGTGAATTTGAATAAAATTACAAACGTTAATAATAAACTGCGTTATTAATTCAGTATGGGTACTCACCAACATAATAATACAGCTGAGAGCGCGAGCGTGATTGCTGTCACTGGATAAGACGAACAAAACAAACCATAAGTATAATACAATTGTGCTACTCTTTCAGGCAGAGTCGATCCTGCCATAGTTGGTTTTTGTTATTCAATTAATCGTTTAATGTCCGAGTAGCTGAGAAGAGACTTATAAAACCATTTTATGAAATCACGTCACTGGGATATTAGGCAGCGGTGAACGTCAATAGTTATTTCAAAGTAACTAACTAAATTACATTTATTACGGTCAATTGCGCACGCGTAAATTGAAGGCACAATCACTTTAAAATTTTGCATTATGCACGGACGAGCCGCTATTCTTACTATGCACTTTATTCCCCTTTACACTAATAATCAAACTATTCAGAACAGAAACACGCATTTTTGACAGTTCTGACAGTTTTTTGACACTTATGACTCACATTAGAGATGAGAATTAAAATAAAGAATTGAATTAATATAAAATGAACTAGATTCATATTGATGATATTTATACGCTACGTATCAGATTTTGTTTATAATATTTACCTCTATTCTATTCGCGAATGGAATAATACTTATGTCTATCATTTAATCACTGAATGTATTTATAATTACAAAAAAATAGTAAACCAATAGGAAAAAAATTGTGTGTAAAAGCGATGATAGTTCAGTGGTAGTGTATACGGACTCTGCGTCAAGGGATGCATTGAATCCACTTACAATGATCTTAAGCTTTCGGTGAAGGAAAACATCTAGGTAATAGAGCTTTGTCTAATGCCCGCCTGACTAGAAACCACCACCAACTCAAGTAGAAAAATCTGCTGCCAAACACTAATTGGTGTGTTCCGGCAGTTGCACTTAAGAACTAGTTCCTTCTCAGGTTTTGCGTGTCTACAAATTTGGGCTATATCATCACCTAAGATCAAGTGATGACCATAACGCTAAACCTATGAACTATAAAAAAACGAATGAATCATATTTAATGTTATATTTCATTAACTTGCTTAATTTTGACGTTGCTGATTATAATGATGTGGTAATAAGAGATAGTTGAAGTAAACGTAGAAAATAGAATATTTACGAAACCTACATTACTTCATTATTTCTATTTTAATATATCTGAAGTATACAGTACAGTCATACTTTGAACAACACTAAACCAACCTACATGAACTCGGAGTTACATGATTTTTTAGAGATTTCTTTAGAGAATTCGTTAGAGAAATGGAATTATTTAAAAACTCATATTCTCAACATCATACAAACGTGAACGTATTTTATTAAACACTGTCGGTAACTCTGTACCCTATAAAAGGCTGTTTCCAAGTTGTCACAGCAGTCACTGCACCCAGAAATCGTTTAACAGTAAACGCTTAGATAAAGTACTATTTGTGGGAACAGATACGAAACAGACTTTTTTTTTTCTTTTTGGATTTATGTTTCTCTTTAGCTCTCTTCTCTTTAAATAAAGAATATCAATACTTGTTACTTATTTTAATTATCCTAAAATTTACAAAAAAATGCTATTGATTAATGTATTGATACTTTAGTATGATACTGCATAGAGTAAAGGAATCAGTACTTGATTGAAATTGTTTCATCCCTAGCTACGAGAAAATATTGCGGAAGGAAAAAAAGTTGATCCAGCAGACGACTTTGTTAGATTTTATTAAAACCTTCTATATCACAATAACTTCAGTTTCGATTCTGTATTTGAGTTTTTTTTTAATTTTATTAATCATTTCATTCTAAATTTTTATCTTCTTTCGTCTTCAATTCCAACTAAAATTATTTATATATTTCGACTTACGCGTATCATTGAGTCCCATCAGTCGCGCAAGTTAGAGGTATTAAAATAAACTTAATTAAAATATTAAACTTCAAATTATTTTGTACATAGACGTAATGTTACTAGCAGAGAATCCAGCACTCCAGGGTATGAAAGTTACTCTAACACAATTACATATTTAATGATTTTTATATTGCTTATACATATATCTTAATTATAACATTATACTATGCTATACTATACGTATTAAATAAATAAATACGTAAACATTTTTACTTTGTTTGGTATCTTACAAAAACAAAACAAATGTCTCCTACGTAGGTAAAACTCGGACTGTCAAACATTATCTATTTTTTATACTTTACATTTTTTATACTTTTAGCGTTATGTCCACAATCTCACCTGATGTTAAATGACGACTCGAAGATAGCTCGACACGCTCGAAGTATCGATGGCCGATGGTACAAAAATGTCCTAGAGTGGCGGCCGCGTACCGTAAAGCGCAGACAGATGATAATGTGAAGGTCGCGTTGGCTATAAGTGGCATAAAGCCACACGTTGTGGAAATAGTATGGCGAGGCCTAAGTCCAGCAGTGGACGTCCATATGCTGAGATGATGATGATTTTAAGTGACGAGGTGTCCCAAGATAGAGGAGACACTAAGCCTAGTAAAATGATTATCCCTCAAGTACAACTGCGGGAACAGCATAGTAGAACATGGTAGCTACCCAGTTGAGCATTAGAAAAGCCTTACAACCTTCTATCTTCAAAATGTCATCTAAAATATTGCACTGATTTCCCGAAAACTAAATCGTTTTTTTTAATTGTATATTTACGACGGTGATTGCGTTTTAATAATTTCGATATTATTTTTATATGGAAATGATATAAATACGGTTAGAAGCTCCTAAAGAAAAAAAAAGTCTGTAATGATCTTCTTGTAACATCTGTGTACAATCGATTGTCTAATTATTATTGTATTAAAACTGACAAATATATCTTCTAAATACCATAAGACTGACTTGCATAGTCAGTATGGTAACTAAAAATATAAAAGTTGGGAACGTCGTAACGGTTTATAGATCTGTGGAAATGATCAAAGAGCCTTCTGCAAGGACATGTGCGTTTTGGCGAGCTGGATTATAAATTTTAGTTTTTGAAGCAGTTCGTTGTTTGCATTCATCTGCGCGTGAGCGACAACTATTAGTACAATCGTTTTGTCACTTAAATTCTTGCTGTTATTGGAACAGAGTTCCTTATCGCACCTTATCGTTCTGATTTGTTTACGGGCTGAGAAACTAGACCAAAAAAAGTGTAACAATGAAAAACTTAACTAAAACCGGCATCTTTTTGTAGTGATATTTGAGGCACTTCCCGATCACCTAGGAAACTGAAACTTTAGGTAATCGGTTCAGCTTGCCGCCGATTTTGATAATATGCAAAAATATTTACTATATTAACGTTTCAGGGTGTCATAACGCTCTAATAACATTTATAATAAAATATTATTTAAAAATAAAATAAAACACGTCATTTTTGTATAATAAGAGAAGCTTCATTCCATTTATTTCTCTGTTTTTCTAATCGACATATAAAAAAGGTTACAAACAAAAAGGGTGATTGTCACACCACCTTCCTACGGAGAAGGAGAAACCGCGATGAGGAAAAATAGAGAAATCGAATATCGAAAGATTTAGAGAACTGAGCATATACAACAGCAGTATACCGTTAAATAAAACCAGTTTGTTCTTCATAATTTCGCTGCTACAAAAGAGACCCGATGTGGCCATTAGAGGCATTGGCAAAAGTCCTAGGAACGAGGCTTAGCTTAGGCGTCTCTTGCATGATGTAATTAGTTTTACAGCTACGGTGGCCAACGGTATTACTTAGCACCTGCACTGAGTGGAAACTATTTTGAAATAGGGGCTTATAAAATCGCCATCTCTTTTTCAAAATATATCGATATTCAGATGTTTAAAAGTTATCATTTTTTAATTAGGCCTGCATGATTCCAAAGTGTAATTATGTGTCTACACTGTTATTAGCTAATGTTGCTGGTGCATTCTTGAAGACTGGAAAGAGTCTTCTGGGAGTCTCGTTGAATTTGAATTACTATGAAGGCGTAGAGAAAGCGTGGCGATGTAGATAGAAAAAAATATTAGTGACATACATTGTAGAGATGTTGAGGCACTCTGCTATGATACTTTCAAGTTTCGAAACCAACGAATTACTGACTCAGGAAACTCGTGGGAAATAAAGTGGCATTTTTCCTCTTGCACCTTTTTATACTTCATATCGCACCGCTGATGTTAATTATTATATTACTGGAGTTGTACTATATAGTCGGTGTCGCCAATTAAGGGTGCCATAACCCTTTAACAACATTTATAATTAAATATTTACAAATAAAATAAAACATCATTTTAGTATAATAAGAAAAGCTTCATACGATTTATTTCTCTGTATTTCTAATCAAAAAAAAGTTACAAATAAAAAGGTTGATTGCCACACGTTTAAATTATATAAAATTTTTACCTTCCAATAAAATTTGTATTATGCTTCCAATGACGTCCGAAGTCCCGTATGAGAGAATACATCGATTCCTTCACCTCGCCTGGTCGCTAGCTACTTCCGGTTCCTAGATGCACCTACAGCGTCACCTACCGCTTCCGGTCTGCATCTAAACCACTTTCCAACTACAAGCCGCCATCTTTGTCATTGTACGGCTTAAAATGCACATTGGCTAAGATGTTAGGTATAAATAAAAATATTTCCCTTTAAGTAATATGAATCAGGTTGAAAATATTGCGATAGAGATTTTTGTGACCGAATTTCTCTATTATAATTATTGATCTGTTTCAGATAAAACTTTTTAAAAGTACATTCATACTGCCAATTAGCCTTAGCTAAGATATCTTTAATATGGTAATTTTCTACCCAATTTAACGATGAGACTGCTGATCTACAGCTTCCAGCTGACGTCTGAATACCAGCATCAGCTAGAAACCTATTTATCCAACCACCAATCATAGCTGCAGTAGCTGGCTTTGTAGGACTTCTAGTTGCTAAGAATAGATTAGTAATATTTCCCCGGGTCCCTTGCGTCATATTTACTAGAGTACGTAACCAATATACTGCATCGATGCTTTTATCCGGTGCGGCCAAAAATGTCCAGCTAGATTGTTGATATGAGGATGAGTCAGTTTTCGACCCGAAAGCGGGGTGCAAGGTAATAGAATAAGTGTTATCTACAAAATGTTGACTATCAGTATGTACAAGAGTAAGATCGTGTACTCTACGGCCACATAATAATAGTAAAATAGCAGCTGTGTATCTAAATACTTGATATACACTTTTTAAATTTATATTGTAATTCTTTAAGAATCTCAAAAACAAATCGGTATTTGAGAAGACGCCGGTCTAGCCACGGAAATAGCTTTCAGTATGTATTTTACTATCGGGTTTGTATTCGAATATGGGTTCGATTTGCTTTTGGTACGGTCGCTTCTTTGACAGAGATGTCCAAGTTGACAATACTACCCGCATCTAATTTCGGTGGATTTAAAAACTGTTCATTCTGTTACTACTACAACTACAACTGTAGATGTAGCGAATTTGGCCGTTAACATATTATTCAAATGACTCACCAATTGTTGTGACAATATGTCAAACCTTTCCTCCAGATCCTGTGAACTGGTACGCCTTTGGCGTTTTCTTGGTGGCCCTTCTTGATCCGACGAACAATCCGAAGAACTATCACTATCACTTGAATTAGGCGCGATAACCCCTTTATCACTCATTTTTATCACCCAAGAGGTTAAAGTTAAAGGTAACGGAAGACAAACCAATTATGTTTGAAATTAACTTTCTACTTAAATCTCGAAAGCTAATTAAAATAATATAAAATTTTGCGACAAAATTAATCTAATATATGAAGATTTTTTCGTAACGACCATGTACTCTGTTCGAAAAACGACGCAACAATGACAAAGATGGCGGCTTGTAGTTGAGAAGTGGTTTTGATACAGACCGGAAGCGGTAGGTGGCGCTGTATTTGCATCTAGGAAGCGGAAGTAGCGCGACATCTAACGACCAGGCAAGGTGAAGGATTCGATGTATTCTTTCATAAGGGACTTCGAACGTCAAACGGAACGCATAATATTTATATTTATATAAATATTCCTTAATAAATATATAGCAAAATGAATTTCGTTCCAATCAGATGTCCATCTCTCTCTTTTTTATTTTATTGTTACGTTTTGTGTTTCTTGCTAAGTTTGTGTTGTTTTTAATGTTTTATTTAATAATGCCTAAAGCATACGTGGGTAGTGCTTATCAATACAGCAACATGTTAGTGTATCTTGGAGAAATGCGGGATTGCATCGCATGCATTATGAACTTACCGAGAGAGATTCCGGCCATTATTCGTGCAAGTCTGGCAGGTACAGGCTGAGTCAAGCGCGTGGTGCATTGAGACGGCGAAGCGCCAGTCGCACGTGAACTGACCTTAGCGCCAGGTGTTTTTATTTTTGTATTTAATTTTGTATGGCTGCTTTTTTTTAGTAAAATGATATTTTTTTTTGTGAAATTATTGATTAATTTAGCTGTACTAACATGGTGGAGTTTACGAGTATAAAATATATAAAAAAACCATAATCCAAGGTGTCATTAACACTATCACTTGTCTTCGTTTTTCGGAGCGGTTAACTAATACTCTGAATAGATATACAAATATACCAGAAGTGCTGGCTCATTTGTATTAGATTAAATATTAGTAGACAGATATTTCAGTTTAAACTTAGATTTTTTTATGTCGTTACATTTAACAATATTGTTTAGCTCCACGAATAAAATTATTTTAATATACCTAGAAAAATATTAAATAAATCAGCCTGTCCATTGGGCCAGCCTTTAAAAAACTACGACCCAGGTCAATTTTTAAGACCCACTGCCCAAACTGTACCAAAAAGCTTTCAAACCCTATCCTTAAGCTCATAGAGTTTGAGGTTTAAGATAATTTTATAATATCCAGGTAATCATGTCGGTGGCTTAATAGATGGATATCGGAGACATTGAGATAAGACATACATCAATTCGGTATTAATTGTATTGAGGAAGCGACAAAGGTATCCTAAAAGTTACAAAGTATTTCGTTACTAAAGATTTGTTTATTGGGCAGAGAAAACTACAAAGTCGTAAGACCAAAGAAAACGTAATCACGTTATCCAAACCTAAGCTATTGGAAATGGTGGTTGAGCAGTTCTGGGAGCAACTTTCTACGTCAAGGTAAGCACCTATTACAATTTAGCTAATGCCGCAATAGTTGAATGAAAAACTAAATTACAGACGAACTCCTGAAAGTTAGTATCGAAGCCCTATTCGGAACTGTTCAATC
Organism: Actias luna; assembly: GCA_039707435.1. Lineage (NCBI taxonomy): Eukaryota > Metazoa > Arthropoda > Insecta > Lepidoptera > Saturniidae > Actias > Actias luna. Next base: position 14,698,888 of record JAZHAC010000001.1, on the reverse strand, counting down.
CGTCATCACGAAAGTATGTATCCGTACATAGGTAAAGTATATGTACAGGTGTGTAACCGAAATGTGATGGTGCTCGAACCTGAAGAAATTGGTGTCCGGTACATTAATGGCAAGTTATACAAAAGGCCGAAGACAAAATGATATCCCTGGTTGGTTAACATTTGTGAACTTCAAGGTAGATTTTGAGTACCTATCTATTAATCATATTTTTTTTAATATTTGATAATAATATGGAATTGATATAATGAATAGAAAAAATAATTCATTTTAATAAAAATTCGTAGTAATTATGTGCTTTACTTTTGATTAAAACATAGCCTGCATAGTTGTAGTATCTAAAAAAAAAGAGGTGATTTAAAATGAAAGTTATGAAAGAAAAAAAATTATTGTTAAAGAATATAGTACAATACAAAAAAATTACATATTTTTTTTACTCTTTACGGCATATACCTACCGCCGCGCTGGTTTTCAGTATGAGGCCTAAAGAGTGGCATTATAAATAAACTTAAAATCTATAATAGTCCCAGCTGTGTCTGCAACTTCGTTCGCATGAAACTAATAATTATTAAACAAATTTTATCCGTTTATGTAACTTTTTTTAATACAGATTTGATCATATTAATGGTAGCGTGATGTTACATATCGTAAAGCCTTCCTCAATGATTGCTCTTTAAATACAAAAATATTTTTTAAACTTTACTGGGTAGTTGCGTGCTTTTAAACAAATTTTCGTTTATTAATTTTTCTGTAATAGAATATTAAGTTACGGATGTAAATATACTTTATTAAAAGTTTCATTTAAATTTGCGTCCTCTGGATAATGGTAATAGTTAACAGGTTCACACATCGAACGTCTACAAAATATAATAGTTAAACTATTAGACTGACAGGGGGCGCTACATACGTTGTTTATTACAAACCTTGATGCTATTTACAATAGATAATCCACAATGCAATTACTGACAACGATTTGCATTTTTAAACCACCAAGAGCTGAACAGTGAAAATTTGAATAATTATTCCATGAAAAGTATAGATGGCGTTTTGTACCTTATGAATTACGATATATATTATTTAAAAATTAGTACAGGTGACAGTGAATGTAATATATTATTATTGGGCAAGTACGTTAAGCTCTATTGTATTATATTTATCGCCTATAATTATGGACCCTGGATGTGGTATAGAAATATATAAATATAATACATTAAGAACAATGCTATTTATTGCATTGCACAGTTTGAATGATACATTTTAATGTAACAAATAGTAATAATCTAATAACATTAATCGTTCTACTATCGACAAAACTAGTATAAACTGTTTCAGTCATCAACTTCTGACAAATTAAATAAAAGTATATATATATATATTACTAATAGTTTGGACTTTGTGTAAGTTGATGTGTGTGTGAAAAATTATTCACAAATTATTTGTTTGTACATTTTACTGTGTGAGTATAAGCAATGATAACTCAGTGGTAGTATGTACGGAAAACGGACCAAAGCTTGCCCGCGAAGGAAAACATCTTGATGAAACCATAGCATGGTGGTTACTTTTTTTAATGCACGCCTGGCCAGCTTCCACGCTCAAGTTGAAAATCTGCCGCCAAATATTCATACATGTGTTTCGTAATTATACTTAAGAATCAGTCCCGCACTAGGCTTAGAGTGAGTAGAGACCATTTAGAGTCAGATAATCACTTAACATCAGATGCAAGTGTAGCCACAATGCTTAAAATATATTTAAAAAATATGAGTTTGTCTGAACTGTAGACATTACACTTATTACTTAAGTGACAAAGAGTAAATATTATCTATAATATTTAATAGTTATAATATATACATACATGTGGTTACCAATAGTATAGCAATGAAGCACGAAGCTATGCTTTACTTTTAATATGAAGTCAGTTGACCACGTTTTACTATAAACATCATTCTAATACACAATGTTCCATATCTAAAACGGAGAACAAAAGGAACAAATATATATTATTAAGGTGCTCTTTTGTGACAATTTTTTTCAGGCTAATTTCGAAATATTGTGGAAAATACCTTAAAATATCCTGTAAATCTGAGCCCTTAATATTAATGGTAAGTGCTCCACCAAGGCGTACAATGATTTCTGGTTTAAAATACACGTCAATTTTGATTTTTTTATTCAATATTCTACAGCTCCATAGTGTAATCGTAACTCGAACTGGCGGAGTAGAACAGGTCACTAAGTCCAATTTTTTCAAGAAATTTTCGTTTTTTTTCCTTATCTCGTAAAAGACAAGATAAGAGAGAAGAAAAAGTATAAATGACAAACTAGTAGGAAATTTAATTTTCTATAAATAAGTCCTAGAGCACCAAAATGCTAACATTGATATTGAGATATTGGGCTTTTAAGTTAAGGTAGTATGAAATTTAGTGTTATCAATGATACTAATGCTGTTTGAACAAATTTTATGGTACCGACTATTCGTCTTCAACATAGTAATAAAAAGTAGGAAAAATTCGAAATATCGAAATATTAATATTTTTTTGAGCCACTTTAAAATCTTTTTACGACTATACGAGATTCTATGAAATTTTGAAGTAAATTTAATAGTTGGATTCCTATTTCCCTAGCCAATTTAACTGAAAATACTATTAACTTTTAGAGCAGTTCAGATATTCTACTAAGTATTTGTAAAAGTAAATAATAGTTGACCATTTTATACATGCGTGTATGAACTAAATATGTCTCAAGTTTGTAGCTATTCGTGTAGTTTCCTAATTCGGGCATTATCGAGATTACTATTATATTGACTGATGCCCCCTTTCGTCATGTATTTTCCGTCGCCATCATCCGTCATGTATAAATATGATTGTTTATTATTTTGTATAAAAAAATTGTGTCAAGATAGACTGTCCTAGCTCTTAATGATTGTATGTTATGTCTCGAAGCGCTTGTTTTATAATCTATACAATTTTCACCAATTATGAAGTCCAATGATTTCAGAAGTTTATTTTGTATTTTTTCAATCCTGGTTGTCTGTACTTGATATTGTGGGTTCCAAACTACACTTGCAAATTCTAGTATACTACGAACATAGGCAAAATATAAAACTTTTAATGTTTTTCGTTTCTTAAAAGGCTTTCCGAAACGTAGAATGATTCCAAGTTTTTTAAAAGCTTTGGAGACCAAGGCATCTATATGATGATTAAAACACAACTTAGAATCCAAAATGACACCCAGGTCACGAATTTCATAAACACGCTTAATTTTACTTCCGGAAAGTACGTAATTGTAAATCAAAGGATTACATTTTCATGTGAATGAAATAAACTACACTTGCAAATTCTAGTATACTACGAACATAGGCAAAATATAAAACTTTTAATGTTTTTCGTTTCTTAAAAGGCTTTCCGAAACGTAGAATGATTCCAAGTTTTTTAAAAGCTTTGGAGACCAAGGCATCTATATGATGATTAAAACACAACTTAGAATCCAAAATGACACCCAGGTCACGAATTTCATAAACACGCTTAATTTTACTTCCGGAAAGTACGTAATTGTAAATCAAAGGATTACATTTTCATGTGAATGAAATAATGTGGCATTTGTCACTGTTGATAAATAATTGATTGGACTAGCAGTATTCGTTAAATGTGAGTAAATCATTTTGTAATTGCTCACAGTCCGCCTCCGATTGAATGATTTTATATATTTTTGTGTCATCTGCGTAAAGTATATGATAGGAATCGTTAAAACATTTTCCTATGTCATTAATATAGAGTGTGAATAGGAAGGGACCCAGATGAGATCCCTGGGGGATACCAGAAGGTACTGCAAGGAACCTTGACCGATAATCTTTGAGTGCTACAGCTTGACTGCGGTTTCTGATATAAGATTTAATATCGTAATTAATTATCTTCCTTTTGTTTTGGAATTATTTTCTATTTATCTAAAATTGTTATACCTGACTTCACTCACTAGAGGTCAGTTTACAACTTTTTTAAGAAGAAATTGTAAAACACCTTGCTAATAGTTCATTTTGAAAAAATATAGTTGTTTTAAAATTTTTAAATATAAATATTAAAATTAAAAAAGAGTACATACGGTCTTCACATATGTTGTAATATAGATAATAATAATATAGACAGTATATATAGATAGTATAGGCTACTATAGAGTGCAGACAAAAATGTTATTGTATATCTGTTTCTTTTAATTACAGCAACTATAACAAAATATGTAGCTAAATAATTATTAAATTCTAAATATCATTTATCAAAACATATTTTTTAGTTTCTATTTAAAATAACATAAGGCGTATGATTTTTAATCAACAAAACCTTCGCTTATATAAACAGGAACAAATACCGCAGACAGATTTTCATATCAGACGTCATACAACAATGAGAGAACATGCAGCATGGTGTTTGTGACAGGCAGAAATGGATGCAATTTAGGCATTGCGGTCAGAGTGTGCCACCCTTGCACCTGGTGCCACCAACATCATTCGTGACAGCGGATCATAGATAATGAGCTAATGAAAACCTAAATATACAGCCTCATTTCGTATATATCGGACGAACTACACACATTAATTTTAAATTGACTGAAAAAACCTAAACTAAAATTTATTGCAAATTTTTGTGGACAATTAGACTTATCAGTTGGAGTTTTATTTCCCAGGTAATTTTATTTCGATATCTTTCTTATTTTCGTAAATGTTTAAACCATTGTCAAAGAAGTTCATTGTTATTATAAAATAGTAAATATCGTAATAAAATTTTCTAAGTATATTCACAGTAAGTGTGTATTTCATATTATTACCAAAAGTTAATTTTACTTATGTGCAATAATATGACCACATAATGTAAAAGCTAAAAAGTTACAAAATATTAGACAAAATAAATTTAAAAGACCACTTGATTATCAAGATCACCCCGAACGCACTTGTTGCGAGATGTCTAAGTACCTGTAAACTGTAGGTACAGATAGATTATATGCAGTCTATGAAATGGTCGATAAGTTATCCTGTTTAAAAATCATGCTATCTCATTATCGAAATTTTGCGTTAATATACGGCTGTTTTGAGTACACGAAGTCGCTGTACGGTGCCACAGTGCAATGGTTCACGATTGAAAATTGTAGCATGGGCCAGTCTATATTTTAAGATGATTTTTATTGGCTTTTTACCTACTATAACTGTAAGTTTAATTTTTAAAAGAAATGACTAGTAAATATATTTCGAGAAAATGAGACATAATTTGGATAAAAAATCATATATTGTTGTTATTGTTAATTAAATATTGTGGAGTAACATCCAAACATATAAATTTTCACATTTACAATATTAATGTAGATTAAAAATATATGAGTCTAATAAAATTTCATATTTATTTCAAGGTTTATTTTTATATAAACGAGGCAATAGTGAATAATACGATATTTACCAATACAAAGGACTGTTGATAACTTTAAAAAGCGGCTCATTTTTTAATGTAGATTACGTGAATACAAGGTAAGCTGAATTTATATTGATATAAAACGGCTTTACCGTTTCAAGACAGACAAATTAGTACATTGCAGGAGAAGTCTCGACAATAACACTTAAAACTGGTAATATTAAAATCCAAACAGTTTTGTGAGATTGGTGCGCGATCCGGGGGGAGAAAGCGCCATGGAACTGAGCATCGTCTTTATCACAAGTGTTTCTCTGCGGAACCCCGCGACCACTCGTCCTCATCACTAGCTTACGAAATCAGTGGACTCGTCATTCTAACGTTACCTACATATCGATTTCTCGCAAATTTATATAAAATAATATATTATAATTTACTTTCTTTTACAACCATTTATGCCGGTTACAGTTAAATTATGAAAGTAAAGTATGTACAAGCTAAACATTTTCTAACGACCAAAAATTAGATGAACAAATATAAGTATGCGCTTATTCTATTTATAGTGTCAAGAACATTGAGATTTTCAATTAAAAAATACTTTAGTTACAATACTTTACTTTGTGGGTCTTTTTTAATGAGTCTGAACTAAACGTTCGGTCTTTACGACCTTTACTGTAAACATAAAAAATGTTTTATTTAATACGTTATATTTGTGTTTCGTATTATTAACCTTGTCTTGATAAAGTTTTCCTTTCTGTCGTTTGGTCTTAAACGTTTTTTTTTATAGAAGCACAGCAAAGATGACGGTGTTGTGACTGGTGGTATTCACAATACAATATAGTAGGACTGCCGACCATCGGAAGATAAACTATCGGCGTTGGCGTTCTCATGTAAGCCTGTAAGCCTCTCGCTAGCATATGTAATTGTAAAGCTAATATATGTTAATGCTAACATACGTAATTGGCATTTTATCGAACTGGTGAATTTGATCGCAAATGTGTGGCGTTTAGTTAGAAATTCCATTAATTTTTAAATTTTAGGATTGTGGTCGTATTTAGCGATTTATTTGTTTTGGCACTATTTGATTTTTCTTTGGTATCGTTGTGTTCATAAAATGGAAAACTTAAAGTATCGCGTTATGTACGAATATGAATTCCACCATGGCACCAGCGCTGCAGAAACAGCTCGAAGAATTAATGACGTGTATGTGGAAGGTACAGTAAATCAAAATAAAGGTACGTTTTTATTAATTTGCACAATTTCTTGAAAAGAGAAAATAACAATTCCGATAATGCAGACTAAAACGCCTTCAAAAAATTTATTGTTTCCCGTTTCCAGATTTTTTTCAGCAATGGAAAATTTATTCTATTCATTGGAACTACCTACAAAATGAGGAAAGTTAAATGATAATAATGGGTCATATTTCGACATAATTTCATTTTGTTTTTCATTTTACTTTTAGTTTATAAACGTTTTTGTCATATTTAAGGACATACTATAAATTAAAGGTTTGCAACTTTAAATCCCATGACTTTAAGGTTTTATTCCACTTTGATTACTTTTTACTCCATTTGGGTTTAGTTCATTTACATTTTTAAAATATTCTATAGACTAATAGAAGTGTTGCGTTATTTAATAACTTTTTGCAATTATATTGTTATAATATATACATTTTAAAATTAAATGTGACATGTTTTTATTTTCTTATATATTTTAGATGACTATATGCTATTAATATATAACAGCTCCATCATAACATATTCCTAGTAAACACAAACATAAAACATTTCATTTACAATAGACTGAATTGAATGTTATTAAAATTCCAAAGAAAAAAAATACATATAAAAACTCTACGTTGTTCTTTGTTCAGGCTACTCACTTTTTAACAGCATTAATAACGGTGGAATTAAAACGCGAGAGGCCGCCGAGGACGATTTAATTAAACCTTAACGAAGATCTTAACCCCTCCCCCTCTCCCACACCCGGACACATTTACCTGGCTGATGTTTTATTTAAATTTTATACATATATTTTTGCTTATTTAGTTTTCAGATATTGTATAGTCTTTGTTTGGTGCCGTATTATCACGTTTAGATAACTCTGATTTATTTGTTGGTTTAATAACTGTATGTAATTTAAGATTCGTTTTCGGTCATTAATATATTAGTAGATTTACACATAATTAAAATAATAGATTTGCTAATTTTTTCTTGTATTCTTTCATAGCCCTTTTTCCAATAATAGACGGAATCTATCATTCCTAAAAATATAAAACATGAAACAAAAATACAAAAAGATGTTTATTAAGAATGATAACTGTGTAATAAATAAATTAATTACATACACAGGGATTAGATAATTTAAAGACTTATAATGTTAATAAAAGTACCTAATGAAGTTTTATTCAATTTATCATAATACATGAATGAATAGCTTAGTATTAACACAGTAAGTGGTATGAACGCGAATACTTTAACCATTAGCGATCAAATTACAAACACATCAGAGATGCGGCCGCATGTGACGTATCTGTTGACGCGAGCCGTGTCAGATAGCCCGCGTCTGATCCCATGTGATTTACGGCTGACCGTGGATGTTGGCTTGTTAATGTGCTAGCTTTACCACAAACAACGTAATTCGTAACATCTTTGAGATATTTAAATAAAGAAATTTAATCACGCTGCGGTATTTCATTTAAGTTCGTTTTATAAATCAAATAAATTAGAATTCGCTGTTGATTTCTTTTTCAATTAAGTATAACTTATGATTGTTATATGATTTCAATAGGTGTAAATGGTTAATATATAAAATTCAAGATATATGACTTTATTTCAATCCTTCAGAAATTCTTTCAAAAAAAAAGAACCTTAACGAATATTACATCTATAAATAACAATATATTAGTGGATAATGAGTAGTAAAAAGTAAAAACAATGTGAGATGAAGAAATCACTTCCTAATATAAACAATGATATTTTTTCCACGGACACAAAATAACACTCAAAACAATAATTTGTGAATCACAAAAATAATTATGCTGTATAGAATTCGAACCCACAGAGCACTCAACGTGGCGGCAGCGGGAAGATGACCGCTTAAACCGTTGTGCCAATCTTGCATAAATATAAGCAAAAAACCACATGCGATATGGCCACAACTAGTATTGAAACTAATATTTGAAATACGAAAGTTACGCTGTTATATATTTCTATTATGAATTTTGTTTTACTCGTATAAATACATTAGACTTGGAAAGAAAGACACCTACTCACGAAAATAAAACTTGAAGGGGTAAAACGGGATAAAAGTTTGTATGCAGAAGCCACTATTTAGTAAATTAAAGAATGCGAAAATTTATATGTAAGCTTCGGGTAACAAACAGTGGTCCAGGTTTTTGAAAAATTGTTCCTCAAGGCGATATGATAAGGGTTGATATCAATTATTCAAGTTTTGTCCAACGAAGTTGTGGACACATATAGTAAAGATATAAGTAACTATAACAAAAAAGTTAGGCTCTTGGCTTTTTTACTGCCGTGTTATGAAATAATTATACTCTACTTTTGAAATAAAAATATATCCCGTAAACTTTTACAACAAAATGCGAAAGAAAAATCGAATTCAACATTTTCATCAAGGTAAGATTGTCCATTTGCAAAATGATAAATATGGCATAAATTATTTCATTTAATATTCAATTCGGTTCTTTTGCCGCTGTTTCGGATTAGAATAACGAGTAGATACTTTGTAGACACCCTTTTTTCATTTTTTTTCTTTCCTGACAGTGATACTGTTTGGTTACAGGCTCTTAATTTTCTGTTTAAATATAGGGGTGCGAATATATTCGAAAAACACTGTAAATACTAAGCTCTGATCAGAAATGCACACCTGAGACATGATTTTATAACGCGATATTTATGTTATTAAATTACTTATGTTATAGCAAATACGTATACTTCAACATATTTGATTGTAATAAATAGGTAATTAACATTGAGTAATTAATGTACTCAATTATTAGAACAAACAAATATGTATTTTTTTATAGTTAATATTCATAGTAATGTATCGTATTTTATTAAAGCTAACATCATAAATCCGCAATGTCACTGTGGGATAGTTTGTGAAATTTATGACGTGTTATATTATAATTTAGTGTCGTGAAGCAGCCGTAAAGTGAGGCTTAAAAGATCAGGGCGATGGTTGATAGAGGCAGAAAGGTGGCGAACGTAGGTCATCAACCAGCGGGGCGCATCGGCCACTTCATATAAGTAATACTATATGTGTGAATTGCTTACTGTAAATTAATATTGACTATTAATTCTGTAGGTCCAGAGAATTTTAGTTCAATATTTTTTTTCAGAATGCATATATCACTTTATCGTTAGTTCTTTTTTATTGCTATATAACATTCTATTAGCTTTTACATCTTAACAAACATTGCACAAATAAAGAAGTGTGTAAGGTCAAATAAATTTAATTTTGTATTATTATTAATCTTAAGTAAACAGTGAAAAAGTATAAGATTTTGTTTAAAAAATTATACAATATGTAAAAGATTAATACGGAAAACAAATATAAAAAACCACGATGAATGAGTATCACGGCAGACATGCCGTACTCATTTTCAGCGAAGCTACACTTATCCCCGACTTTTTCCGCTACTGCAAATTTATGAAATTTAAAAGTTCTCGGCGCCGGGGAAAAATGTGATTAAATATGTTTTGTTCAAGTGCAAGACATTAAAGCGATGTTAAGGGTGTGATAATGAGGGCGAAGATAAGCGTTTATTAGCCTGGCGCGGGCGGCAGCGGGCTCGGAGATCTCTATAACAGAACCTCTCGTAACGCTATCAGGGGGGAATTAAATCATTTTAACGTAGTTTACAAGACTCCTTTAAGAAAAAACTGGATGCTACGACTCTTATATTTCCTTTTTATATCGCTCATTTTATATTTCGCCGCAATAAGTTTGCAAAATAGGCTTTGTTTTAAAAAGTAATTATATTTTTCAATAGATGAGATGACAAGATTTAAGCTTAGAAGTTGATAATTTTATTTTTTCGATATTTAGTAGCTTTATCAACTAACTTTTATTTTTGATTGGTTTGACAACTAATTTAATAAATATTATAATCTGTAAAATAGATAATATCTGTACCTAATATAAACATATATTTAAAGAAGACTTTGAATAATTAAACAAAACTATTCTACTGAAAACATATCTAACAACAAAAATATGACACTAAAGTAATAAAAATATTATCTTTATACTAACATATAGACAACCGGAATTCTTTTACCAATGTACAGAGGAATTAGAGGTTTAGGGAACTAAATCTTGGGCTTAGCGTTGCGGTCACAGGTGCTATACGCGTTAGGCTTAGCTCCTTCGAACCGCACTATTGATGTTGTGTATTACAATGTGTGATTTAAATTATTTTGTCGTATAGAAATTGGCTAACATAGTGCACAGTCACCATAACAATAGTGCATTAGTAACTTTAAATTAGTTTTGATACTTGTTTAAATGAAGGTTAAATTAATGAACTTGAATAAAATTATGTTTTATTTAATATTCACGTGTTTAATTTATATAGATAGTTATGTTATTTCTGTCTGAAAATGTAATTATTTATCTAAAGATAATTAGAGATAAAAGATTAGAATGTAATCACAAGTTTGCAGTAAACCTTTATTATAATTAATTACAAATATGACATAAAAATAGGCTACTGATGATTTATTAGTAGTCCGGACGCATGTCAAAAATTGCTTATGTGATTTTAATAAAATTTCACACATGACATTCATGTCAATTAACTGATGTTCACTAGTGGTAGTTTAAGCGTTTTGGTCAGATTAAAAAAGTTAAACAATACCATTTTTTTATTTATTCTCAACCGATGTAGATGCAATTTTGTACGTCGGTAGATAATATTTATAGTAGTACCAAAACTAATAAGTTCTATAGATTTGTATTTAAGAAGTATATTTCATTCAAAATTTTCGTTTTTTGGAGCAAAATGTATAATATATGTTAATCCATAGTATTGGTGATCAGCATGTAAAATGTTATCGTAATCTATTCAGTAGTTTCATAGTAATAAACGTACAAGGACATAAACAGATTAATATATTATTATTTTTTGGTTTATGCATATATAGATAACATCATATACCCTAAATATAAGCGTTTATAATATATACGCCAAATATAATAACTTGAAGCAATGATAGCTCAGTGCTAGCGTGTAGAGAAACCGCGTCAAAGCACGTGAGTTCGAATCCCTGCAATGAGCTTGAGCTTTCGGTGAAAGAAAACATCATGATGAAACCATAGCATGGTGGTAAGGCTTTTTTTAAGGCCCGCCTGACTAGCTATATCATCGTCAAATTGAAAATCTACCGCCAACTACTAATAGGCATGTTCCGGCAGTTGCCAGTCCCTCCACATGTTTAGCGTGTCCACCATCTTCTGCCGTATTGTCACTTAACATCAAGTGAAATTATGGTTATAATGCTAAACCTATAAACTAAAAGAAAAGCTAATTTAAAAATAATTATATTTATAGATTCGATTCACTTATAAGTTTTTTTATTGATTTTCATTGTAATACATACGTATATGTGTACACATAATATTTTTATTTACAATACTTTTTTTATATGTGATATCTCTTATTATTATTTAGATGTTTACTTTTAATTTTCCTTCAAGTTCAGCAACATGGCTGTAATATCCCTCGTATTGCTGCTGTCCATTGGCAACGGTAACCATTTACCATCTATGGACCGTTAACCTACTTGCTGTCCATAATCATAAAAAAACAATAACGAGCTATGGCATTAAAATATTTACAACAATAGACGTCTATTATTATAAATTAAAATTATACAAAGCCACATTGTTTATTGATTCTACTTGTTATTTAAAACGGATAATTTGTAGTTAGGAACGTTTGTAAATTAATTACCTATATATTCTCATATTTGTAACAAAATAATTACATCAAGTATTTAACGTTTTAATTTCGAAACGTTTGTAATCACAAACTAAGCTCGAAACTAATAACAAACATTTAGCAACGAGAACATCATTTTACTTCGGTGCGCCACGGAGCCGGCCCAATAAAGCGCCACGAGCGCAATTACTGTACTAAAATTTCAATTTGATTGGTGTAATTGCATCTCTTTACACGGACCGTTGTGGCACAGTTGTTATTAAGTGATTCTAATTTAATATCATTTGCATAGACGTGACCTGAGCTGCGGTGCGACATCGACGTTACCCGTTTTACTTCAATTACTTTCTTTCGGGAATAATAAGTATTTTTTACAGGCTATTTTTTACAGGTTTACTAATATTATCAATGCGAAAGAGAGTTTGTTTGTTACGCTTAAACCGCAGTATCGATTATGATGAATTTTAATATAGAGATATTTGGCACCCTGGAGACGTTGATAGGTTACTTTTTCCAACGAAAAACTTGTAGGAAGTGGGATAGAGACAGGAATAAAATCTGTATGAAACTTTTTATCGTGTTATCCGATTTGCTTCAACTTTAGGGAGTAATTACTTATAAATTAATCAAAATTAACGCGAGAGAAGCCGCGGCGAAAAGGTATGTCATATATATTTTACATATTAAAAACATTCAAATAACAAATGCACGGAATGAAAGAGTCAAAAATTCGAAATTGTAACATTCTTTTTTTATGTTTATCGTATTTGATTACTTATACTTATAGTATTTGAAAAAAATGAATAATATTCGAAATCTATATTTATTCTTTTAAACGTAACTTAAGTAATTGTGTATACGATAACAAAATAAATAATAATAACTATTATTTAATTTTACGGTCGAAAAAATAATTATTTATTAACATTAGGGTAACGTTATAATAATAAACTACATACAAATTAGTAATACAATACATTATAGTAACATATAATGTTAATCATAGTTATATGATACTGTTATTAAAATTATTACCGTCTATGTGTCAACTTATATTTTAAATTGGTGTATTTTCTGAAAATAAATATAACAAACGCCAATGTTATACAACTGTCAAGTAAATATATATATTATCTTTATAATAATATTATAAATATAATAACATTGCTGATACAATTTTAACTTTTTTCTACGAACATTTTTATCCTTTGAAAAATAGAGATTAAAATACAACAATAACTTTAAACTAAATCCTATTATCGTCATTCCCCTGATCTCTCCTTTTAACAGCTTGTCTTACGCCACAGACCTCAAACGCTTTCTTCTTTTTTACCAGCTGGACCTTTTTCAAATATTCTTGTCTGTCTTCCTCTACCTCTAATACTTTCTCTTGAATCTGTATTACAATAAAATTATTTGTTTACAAAAATCATTGCAGGTGTAAAAATGTTTATCTGTCAAATTAATAACTGTGAAAATGAACGGTGGTGATGTTGCAGACGGTTGCAGTTGTCAGTAGGGGCGGCGGGCGGCGGGCTGCGAAACCCGCACTCCCCTGTCACAGATACAAATCGCACGGATTTACGCGCTCTCGAACCCCGCTGGAATTTATCTGACGCTTCTATTTACGTATCCTTTTATTTGTTTTGCTCCTATTAGTCCCGATAGAGAATTTTTATGTTTGCATGCCCCCGGCGCCTGCCCTCGTAAAGCGCCGAGTTGTGAACGCTTTACAGCGACGATAACACAATTTTCTAGCAAACGATATCCATTTATCGGATTATATGGCAATAACTTAACTTTGTCGACTACAGTAAATATTTTCGTTCACACTTAGACGGCTTAGTGTGACTAATTACACCCATTTATTTTACTAAATACAGGTGCGCTGACAGCACATAATCTCCAGGGTGACAAGTGTCGAGACGGTAAACCGATATGTATATTCAATCAGCACACGGAACTAACATTCATAATTATAATCTACGTGTCTTCACCTTCTAAAAGATATATAAATACCATTCATTTGATTACAACTAATATAACAATGATGGTAGACAATATACGTAAAAAAAACAAAATTTACATCGTATGTTTTCGAACGTTAATCAATACGTTTAAATTTGTGTATACAAATTTACAGGGAGAAAATAGTCACGAATCCGCCACGCAAACATTTAAATTAATGTAATAAAGAGGCGTGAAATACACGGCTTTCAGGGATCAAGGGATTATCGTAGCTGGTAGCGCGTAGTCCGTAGCGGCTACAGATGTGATAATGTTTGTAACTTTCATTGCGTAGTGTCTTGCATTCGACTACTTTGTAAGTTAATATATTTAAAATATCGGAATTTCTATACAAATCATAATATTTTCAGTAAAAAAACAATTTAAAAAAATATATTCTACCAAGTGACTTGCTGTACAAATAATAATTTATATAAAGTATATTATCTATATAACGTTTATATACGAAATATTTTTCATGTGTATTGCTTCTTTTTATATAAAACAAAGGGTGTTCAGAGACTACAACTGTTACCAAATGTCAAGTGTAATACTTAGGTTCTAGAATCAGCCGAAATTAATATAGTACTATAGCGGGCTGGCGAGGTACTGTAGCCGACTGGATGGTGACCACCATGTATACAAACAATATACTCCAATACAAATAATATAACGCAATATGCATAAGATAATGAAAATAATATAAAGACGGCGACTTCTAATCGATTATTTATCTTTCGAAGATCGCCTTTGTTTTTGAATCGCACTGTGTTCATCGTCAGTTACCGTCTTCTTGATATGCTACTTTTTTTTTAAGTTTTGTGTACAAAATGCTACATCCAAGCAATTATCGGTGTGAATTTTAAAGTAAACTAGTTGACATACATTCATATTATATATTTTTTTCGTTCAAGTACCAGGCAACACATCAACATTACACAAATTATAAAATAAAATAAAAGTGTATGATACCTTAATAAAGTGAACACAGTGAACAACTAACATATTCAAATTCGGTTTCTTATTTTCTTGTAATTTTAAACACAAAAATGAGTCGCTTAAATTTTTTTTTATTTGCTCAATTTAAAATTATTAATAATAAGCCGCTTCTTTTTTTTAATTTAGTCTCCTTTTAGCCCGCATACTTATCGACGGTCAATAGATAATCAGAATTAACAAATTGCACCTATACGAGCGAATATAAATCGAACCCGCTGTCGGCCCGGATTACTTTCGGTTAAGCCCAACGGCTGATAATAGGGTTAACACGTCTACGCGACTTAAAACTCTTGTTCCCTATTTATTTATTCATTGTCGTAAATCCATCGAGTATATACCTGTGTCAGTATAAATTTATAGGTTCAGTAATGATAATAATAATAATAATAATAATTATTATTATTATTAATGATTGATGTAATACACATTTCCATTTTAGAAAATTGAGTCACAACAGATGTAAGTTCTCGTGAAGAAAGAAAATTGTGTTCTTGTTTTTTGTGAAATATTTTCTATAATAATGAATGAATTTTACGCAGAACTCGTCAATAAAAATTACTCGTCCCTTTAAGAATTTGAAAGCTCAATTTGTTAGTTCTACAATTTAAAGATACTACATTTTTTGAAATTAGAAAAAAAAAATGTATTTGTTCACTAAAAAAACAGTCTATGTTTATTAGTTCAATTGTCGTTTTTATTATTAATAAAAATATTAAATAATTTATATTTTTAATTTAAAATTAAAAGTTGACAAATAAACACAACGTACTGCTCTACTGTTCTAAATTCAAAAACTCAAACTTTCAAACTCAAACTGAAACAATTCAAACTTCAAAAACTCCCTATTACTAGATCAAGGCCACATTAATATTGCTTTTAGACATTGAAATCGAGCCTTTTGGCTACGTATTGCTCGCTTATTTTTTAACAGATACCCCTCTTTCGTTTATTGTAATAATAGCTATTTGTAACCATTGTTTTGTAAGCAGGTAGCATCTGTGATGTAGCGATAGTGCGTGGCGAGAACTGTACGAAGAGTTTCATTATTACACAAGTTTGACAACACGCCCACGATAGTACGTGACCAAATATTTTACGAAACATACGAAACTTGTTACTATTATATTAGGAATTGAGTTGAATTTCACTAAATAACAATGTTATAATGACTGATTTTTTGTCGCTGGTACTTGTCTCTGGTACTTGATCTGTTCATTGTATAAATGCTTTTTGATCTATCATGAACAATACACATATATCTCGTCAAGCACCTATAGGTGTGCTTTGGCAGCTCCTCTTCAGAGCCTAGCGTAGACTTAACGTTCCATTAGTAAGGACAATATCGTGATTTAACGTCAGATGTAATTATGGCCAATTGATAAACCTAAGTAGTAAACAATAAAGTTGTCTGTCACGGAACTCATCAGATCTGAAACATTGAAGTTAATGCTAGAATTTATAATAATAAATAAGCACCATGAAATAAAATATGCAGTAAAATAATAAAATTTCTCTATTAAAATCTGTATAATTGTGTTCTTATTGTAAATAATTATTAGAGTATAATCATATCGGTGCAAATATTATATAGGCTGGAAGAACACTAAAAGTACATCAACGAATTATGATTAAAAATACTTTAACGAATGTTGGTGTATTACGTGACGTAGCTCTCCCCGTTACCACTATACCATAAAAATACGCTACATAACGCTGGCTGGATGTGGCGATTGACTCTGTGGTCGGTCACCTGCAGAATGCCATTAGAGAAACCTCGAAAGAGGTAAGGCCGGCGAGCGATCGCCGCTTCATACTCGCTGATGACATTCGAAGACTAATCACGGAGAAAAACGCCGCCACACGCGCTCATGATTCTTTTCCGACAGAGGAAAATCGCGTACGCTTACGTAACTTACAAAGATCAGTTAAATCTCGTATCTCTGAACTCCGTGGTCAAAGATGGGACAGCCTCTTAGAGGAAATCAAACCGTCTCATCTCGCCTTCTGGGATTTGGTTCGTAAACAGAAGAGCAGCTATTCGTCCGCGATGCCCCTGATAGACAGAGGCCCCGGCAATCCGCCCGCCTTCGAAAGTATAGACAAAGCAGAGTAACCCGCTATCACTCTCGTACAACAGTGTCCACCTAATCCCTATGAATATCAGACCATAGATCCTGGACATATCGGAAGGGTCGATCGAACAATTCGATCAATAAGATAGACCCCCCAGTCGAAAACTTATACCCGGTTACGACTGACGAAGTCCTCGCGATTATAAAAGGCCTTAAAACAAGGAAAGTCCTCGGTCCCGACGGAATTAAAAATGAAGCCCTCGAACTTCTGCCTGATAAACTTATAGTTCTTCTGGTCCGTATCTTCAATGCGGCTATATCTGACTGCCATTTTCCGGCCGCTTGGTAAAAGGCAACGGTAATAGGTATCTGTAAACTGGGTAAAAAGGCATCCCTTCCGGAAAGCCACCGCCCGATAAGCCTCCTCAATACGATAGATAAATAAAAGATAGACACTGGATCAGACACATGACTTTTACCACACTAGCAATTTGGCTTTCGACCCAAGTACTTCTGCACCCACCAAATGCTTCGCCTCACGGAGCATATTCTCTCCAATTTCACGAAGCTACGCTGCCCTAGGCGCACACTTTCTGTGTTTTCGACATAGCCAAAGCTTTTGATAAGGTTTGGTACGAAGGTCTCATATTTAAACTCAATCTCTTACAATCTCTTCGTCGCCCTCCGCAAATACTTGATCCTAGGATCGGTCCTCCGGATAGGAGCCCTAAAGTGACTCTTCTCGCGCGATACAGTAACACTATACATCACTGAGAGTGCATCATCACACCGCATACCATTCGTGCACACCCACGCATTAAGTACACGGTTCTGTAAGGGACTACCCCCGCGGCCCTTGCGCGGCTTGCCCGATATCATTGTTAGGACCTTAGTGGTTAAGACCTGCTGGTTAATTCCTGCTGCGTAGGGCTCAGGGCTGAGTGTCCTCAGTATTCGCCCCAAAAAGTTCGGTAAAGCTGTCAAACCCCTTACGACTAACATCGTATGTCAGGTCGAAATAAAAAACATAACGCTGGCTACGATATATCGTAATAGACTTGCGAACGAGGCTGATCACTTGGTGGGAGTTGTCATTTTACGAATAAAACATGAATCAACAAGATGGCTTATTTTCTGAGAGTACCTCCGGTTTATATGTAAAAGTCGGAATTATAACAATCTTGTATAACAAACGATGAACATACAGTTAATCGTTATATAAAATCTCTAACCTCTCAGTTATTTATTTAAATCTTACTTTTGCCTACAGTTATTGCACCAAATATTTCGTTATAACAATAGAATTTAATTCAATGTAACATATCTATGGGCATAAAAATTGAATATTTAATTCAGTGAATTATTAACTAATAAACTAGGCTATGATTGTTTTTTAGGGACGTGTAAGCAGGGACGAACAGTGATATGTAGATATATTCATATAACACGAGTTAATTTTTATACAATAACCTCAATAATAGCATCACAAAAGGGATTTACGTAGTTTAATTACGATACCTTTTACCGCCAATTATAATACCAATATGAGCCTATAAATATCACATCAAAAAGAAAAACATACATCATATCGGTCTCATATGTTCGAAGGGCCGAATAAAACATTCCAATCACGTTGGCTCGCTTGTTTTACAAACCGATACGACGTGCGTTCCGGTAACTTACAAAAAAATTCATTGTATTATCGAATCTATTTGTAGTGAGATATGATCTAATTTTAAATAAACATTTTCCGTCCACTAGACATGACAATGCAATCAGCGGTGACCGGGCGGGATTTGTTTCATACATGAGCGGATTTGTAGGATGAATAAGTTTCGACCCCAACAAAATAACAAAGAAGCCTTATTGCACGTAACGCGTTTTATAAGGTCGTTCGCAAAATTCTTTCCTTTCAACCGTGGTAATAAAAACCATAATCTATCATTGACGCAACAAATACACTTCAGTAAGTTCAGTTACATATGCACACTTCTATATATAATTTACTTAAAAACACTCTCGACTTCATAACATAATAGTAAAATATAATAAAATTGTAGCATTTGTTTACAAGTGAGTACTATAATTAATGTAATTGACGTTTTTGTTGTCATATATAAATGCATATACATTTATAACATTTTATATTTATAAGTAAGAATGATAATGTATAAGTTTGATTTTAATTTGACTATTTTGCTAGCTTGATAAATATACATAAAATATTATTTTTAAATCTGATACACCTAATTATTTAACAACGTAAATATTGGTTTAAAATTAAATAATCAAATATATGTTTAGCACCGTAATTATAAATACTGATGTGCTAAACATTAAATAGATTTTAAAAATAAACCAATCGTATATTCACAATAAATAGTATAACAGCAATGCTATTTCGATATGATTATCTATGGACGATATGAACAAACAATGGTATTTTCGGTATAAATTTTGCTTTGCAACAATGTCGGATGTTAGTCAATGGCCGGACATAGAGATGAAAATGCCGGTAAACCGCGACTTTGCTCCAGAATGGGCTTTTTGATTGTTCGCTTGTGTCGAGAGTGGAATATTCGCCCTTGTCAGCTGCGGGAAACGGAATAGAACGTGGCGGGTGCGTTGCGGGCATCAGATTAATATCGCCGATCTAATATTCTGACAGACGCGGTCACGCGGCTCATAGGCGCACTTATAACTTTCAAACGATAGTATAGAAATTAAAAATTTTACTTAACAAAACAATTTACAAATAATCTTCTGAAAAAGAGGTACAGCGTGATTTAATGTTAGTTAATAAGTTATGCTTGGATTTTTTATGAGTTTCTGTATGAGTATAGGAAGTGTAGAACCAGTAAAGTTCTCGAACTGTAAAAATCCCTGCTCTTATAGAAATATACTTCGAGTTTAATTATTATAGACAACGCTTTATTGTGAATACGTGTAATAATCTAAGTAACGCCATTGAAGATGTGTGTCAATAACCATTTTTTTATTTTCACCTTGTTGACAGTACAGTCTCATATTTTAATGTCACTGATAAATAACGTATTCGCGAGGTATGACAGCTGCTACTAATCGCCCCCCAACCCTGCCACCACCCCTAGCATTAGTGGAACTCGCGGCGAACTAAAATTTTCTCCGCGTGAAACTTTGCAAACACCATTAAGTCAATCTGGTCGTTTTACAGATGTTATCCTAATATTAACCGGGTTGGGGATCTTGTAGACTGACGACTGGTTGACATATATCTAAACCTAAATAGCTGTTAACCATAGCTATCTATAAAATAGTTTATCCTGACTAATATTATAAATGCAAATATGGGATTGTTTGTTTGTTACGCTTTCACGTCTAAACCGCTGAATCGATTATGCTGAATTTATAGAGATAGATTGGAACCCGGAGACGGCGATAGGCTACTAATTTTGTCGCTAATAAATTATTAGAAGTGGGGTCAAGAGAGGGATAAACTTTGTATGACACTTTTTATTGCGTCATCCGATTTGTTTGACAAAATCAATATTACCGCGAGCGAAGTTGCAGGTAAAAGCTATTACTTTATACACTCCTTTCTCATGAGTTATGAATGTACTTTAAAATATTCAGAATTACGTAATGCATCTTTTAATTGTTGGAAAAAATTATCTAACTTTAGTGTCTATTTTTTCTTTTTAATATAAAAGCGATTGTTTTTTATGTTCTAAATATACAGCATAGAATAAATATTACATTCTGTAATTGAATAAAACGTAATTGTGTATGTGTAATTATTAATAAAAAGATCTATTGAGACTATTTGTTCTAACTGTTATTCATTAATCGAGATGTTGAGATATTTATCAATTAAACATAGTTTTTTTTATGGTAATAGCTTTAGCGTTATGGCAATAATCTCGATATTAAGTGACGATTTGACCTAGGATGGTGGACACGCTAAGCCTAGAGGAGCGACTGGCTATCAAGTGCAACTGCCGGAACACTCAAATATGTATTTGGCGAAAGATTTTCAACTTGAGAGTGGTAGCTATCCAGGCGGGCATTACGAAATGACCTACCTACCACCATCCAATGCTCAAGCTCTTTGTAGGTGTATTTGAACTCACATCCCTTGATGCGGCGTCCGTACACACTACCAAAGAAAAAATAATAATATATATATTAGTAAATAGGGGAATAGTAGGAAATAGTTATTTTTAAATGAAATAGAAATAGTTCCAATGGTTTTGTGAACAGCGCTTAATTCATAAAGGGTTCTTATTATTTGATTTGATACAAATGTCAAAAATGTGTTAGATTAAATTAGTAATATTGCGGTTCCGAATTAGCAGAACAAAATTTGACTACAAATTTAATAATGTGACCCCCGTTATACATAGTGATCATATTTTAAGTATCACGAGAAATTAATGGACGTATGACGCGCGCTGCCCCTGATTTGCAATAAGAGCTGAGAGTATCAATTAATTTTTGTAAAAAGAATATAGTTTGTTGCAACAAAATAAACGAATAAAAATAGTTTTATTTAATATAGATTTTACTAAGATTTATTTACTATATTTATAGATAAACAAAACTATTTGGTATCCAGCAAAATAGAGCGCATAAATGCGAAGTTAATTAGTTTATATTTAACTTAAACACAGCTTATTCTTTATTCGGTTGGTTTCAATTCCTCACACGGTTTGCTCGTCAACATCTCACTTATTTACGAGGATCGTTCCCTTACCGACACAGCTGGTGTGCTATTTCCACATATTACACAAACTTAAAAAATGCTTTCCTTAAATCAGCAAAAGAAACTTTGTAATATTTTTGCTATTTTACACACATCTATACATATAATAGGAATGTAAATTTAAAGTGTCTGTTCTTTTTAGATTTATGTGTAAGAATATTACAACTGACTAAGAATTAACACAAAATACATTTACATCATATTTAGAAATGTCTGTCTGTCTGTTTGTTTTTTGTGCACGCATCATTGCAAAGTATACGATTATGATACTAATTATTATGATATTAGTGACGATTATGATAAAATGTCACCAAGAAAATCATAAAACATATCCTCGAGTAACATTTAGTCTTTGTTTTATTAAAATCAGTTCACTCTATCAAAACTTATTGTAATTTGAATGACAGCGCGAGATTAAATAATTTAGTTCCACGCGAACGAAGTCATAGCCACAGCTCTTAGGTGTACAAAATCCACATGATATAATATTTTACAATTTATAGTTACTTTCTTTTTAATACGTTTTTCTTTTCTAATTAACAAGAGGCGCAAGATTAATATGGCTATTTACATTAAAACTTAAAGTAATGATAGCTCAGTGGTAGAGTATCGGTCACCTCATCGGCGGATGTTTGTTCGAATCCCTGCAATAAGCCTGAGATTTCTGTTAAAGAACACATTGTGATGAGACCATTGCATGGTGGGACATTTTCTAATACTCGCCTGTCTATTTACCAACTTCAAGTTCAAAGTCGGTCTCCAGTTCCCTATAGGTATGTTCCTGCAAATGCACTTGAGAGCAGTTTTCACGACTAGGCATCAGTCACTCTCCCTCTCACTCGCACCCCATTAATGTAAACCATTTCGGGCCGCGTCATCATTTAAAATGAGGTAAGAATGTGAATAAACGATAACCTATACAGTATTAAAAACCTAATTTTCTCATTATTATACGTATACAATATTCAAAAGACTTGAACAGAGAATATCGAAGAAGATAGAAATGATATTTGAAGGGATATTTGCAGCGATGATAGTTCAGTTGGTACTGTGTACGGATGCCGCGTCAATGGACGCGAGTTTGAATCCACATTCAATCAACTTGAGATTTCGGTGAAGCTAAACATCGTGATGAAACCATGGCATGGTTGTAGGGTTTTTTCTAATGCCCACCTCGCTGGCTATCACCCTCAAGTGGAGAATCTGTTGTATATAGGCATGTTCCGGCAGTTGCACTTGAGAGCCAGTCCTCTTGGCCCAAGCCCACTTGGATTAGCGTGTCCACCATCTTGGGCCATATCGTCACTTAACATCAAGTGAGATTTTGGACATAACACTAAAACTTATCTATATAAAAAAATGATCGATTTTTCATGTGCTTTTTTCAGACCAAACGTTTTCAATGTAAGAGACTAATGCGCAGGAATTATTGAACTAAATGTCCGTAGTATTATAATTTTGTACAAAATGTTCCTAGCTATTTATAATATGTTATCATTTTTCTATGTTGTTATATTTTGCCTCGATATAATAATTAGTATCTGGGTGAGCTTAGCTCGTCATTTTTCTTAAAAATTTTGTTTGTTTAGAAGAAATACTGACGAATTTTATATTATTCGAACATCTGTGGGTGAATAAAATCCGGTGTACACATATAACATGTAATCTCAGATTACATCGACACTTTACTATTAAGAATACTTATATAATTCAGTAATACATTAATCGTGGGAAATGTCCGTTCACAATAAAAGTAAACGACGTTTGTCTCAGTCATATTTTTTACGGCTATTCAAATATATATTGATATAAATTGAATAATTTACTTTTAATATTGCGTTTTTGCGAAAATACAACTATATAGATAAAACCAAAAAAAAAAACAAAATCAGCCTAAATAAAAAATGTCATCCAAATCGTTAGAGACGAGATACTTTTTAAGCTTTTAAGTATTGTATGTTTCCAATAAACTTTTTTCATCCATTGGTTAAGCAACAAAAGGATTTATAAAGCGTAATGTGTGTGTGTATTTTAATGCTCTGATATAAAGTAAATAATGTTTTATATAATTTGTATGGTAGATACGATTCGGAGCGGCGTGGCGCGGCGTTACCTCTGTAAGAAGCGTAGGCACAGCCCCGTAGCGCGTAGGCTGATAGCACCAGCTGCGTGTAAATTGCTTGGATCCGATAATGGCGTTTTCAATTTGCAAGGATTTTGAGGTTTGAATTTAAGCATAATTTTATTTAATATAAATGGGAGTATGAAATAAACCAGTATTTTACAGTTTTAATTATAAAAAAACTTTTGTTTCATTGTATTATACATATATCTTATTGTTTACTGACGTATTTTATATTTTATTGTAACGAAGTATTCAAAGTATTTAGGTTTTATAAATATATAGAACAATTTATTTCATAGCAAATATAAGACTACGACCTAAAATTAAAGAAATATATTTTCATTGCAGGTATCATAGCTTAGACAAATTTAATTCCACACTTCTTGGTTTTTATTATGTATTTAACATTGACGTCGATACTTACAACATTTTCGAAAGGAAAATAAGTAACAAACATGTCTATAATTTAAACATACGTGCCCATCTTGTTTTCGTATAAAACGCCTTGATGTGGATAATCCGAGTGCGACATAACACAGATTGTATTACAGCAATAAGTTCGCCTCGGAGCCCGATAAACGTAGCTTAATCCCACCATGATATTTTTTTCACACATCCCCCACGACACTGCACGAGTACCGCCGCCTTCGGAAAAACTAATAAAGAAACCATCTCGTTGGCAGCTGAAGCTTGAAATGTATTTTTTATATAATTTACCGCAAATTGATTGTGCAGCACGTCTGAATCTCTCACTCGTTTTTAAGATCTAGAAGGATATCTTTGTTGTGTACATGCTTGATAAGATGTTTAAAATCGTACGTATTGTAGTTGTCTACATATACATTTACAAGAGCTTTCCCCGTACTTACTACTTTATTCATGTTAATGAATTGATTTTGCTAACTATGAATGTTGAGGTATTGGAAAAAATATATATTCATCTTAATATTTGTAATCACACTTGGGGACTCTTAGCTAAGTAAATAAATTGAAACACATATTTTTTAATTTTACCGGAGCTGTTCGTTACTCTTAAAAATATTTAATGACTTTTGAATTCGGAAAATAGAACTTAACGTTTTAACACAACCTACCGAATAGACGAGAGACTGTTCTCCCAGCCGCTAGCATCGAAACATGGATACTATTATATTAATTTATAAGTCGATGGTGATAAATACAAGATGCATTTCCATTTACGAATCCCTTAACGTTACGGGGATCCGGTCGAAGTCAACTGACCACCGATTCCTAAACTACTACTAGAGCGACCAGTATATGCTTGCGACCCCGTCGAACGTAATTGTCATGTCCTATTACTCCGCAATGTTCCTGCGCAGCTGTAGTGACTTGATGTGTTATACCCGCTTAGTCCATCTCTACAAATCGATCCGGATATCGACGAAATATTTCTTAGGAACACATTACACAAAACAGTGCCCAATTAGGCTTAACAATTGTGCTCGTGTTAAAATCTACACGTACCTATCAAATTTTATGCAAATTGTATTAACTATTCGAAAGTTGTAATATATAAATAAAAATGTCGATTTGAACAATTTCCTATGATCGCTGAATTATACTAGAATTAAAACTGATCATTATATGAGAAAAATTAATTTTATTCTTGAAAAATTCATAAAAATAAATGGCACCTTAAATAAATATGGATGATATGCATTGTTTCGCTATAATTTTATAAGTAATTTATTATTTTTGTTTATTATCTGCTTTATTTACGCCTTTTCTAAAGTTATAACTCCAATTACAATGTAGCCCTATTCCATACTTTCCGCTACGCTATGAATAAAGGAAACCCGCACGAAATAGACTATCGATTTATTTTATGCGCTGTGTATGCTACTGGGTTGGGCGTATATTTAATAAGGTGTTAGTTATTTTTAATAAATTAACGTTCCAATGAAATTACTTATCACCCAATTAATGTGTAGGACAGTTTTTGCTGACGAAATAAGATAAGTTTGCACGCTCCATCGTCGGCCTCATTTATTCCTACCACCAGGCATGATTGAGATCAAGCGTATACTTATAAAGCCCAAAAAAAAGATATAAACAGTAGA
Source organism: Actias luna (assembly GCA_039707435.1). Taxonomy (NCBI): domain Eukaryota; kingdom Metazoa; phylum Arthropoda; class Insecta; order Lepidoptera; family Saturniidae; genus Actias; species Actias luna. The sequence goes on along the minus strand of JAZHAC010000001.1, from coordinate 14,672,515 downwards.
GTCAAGTAAAAATAATAAATTATAAAAATGAATTAACCTAAACAACTACAATTTTAAGGTTAAATGAAAGATATAAATCTCATCAACAGATCTCCAATACTACACACTTGACTGATTTATTTGGCCTGAACATAATAGTTTCACAACACCCATTTACATCCACTAATAACGGATTATACGATCATGCGCAATTGAAGGGAAAAACGGAAATGAAATCGGGGACGCCAGCTAATATACTATATTTGAATGGTATCAAAAGTTTACATATTTTGTTTAATTTATTTGTATACAACGTTCATAAAAATCTTTCATAATACAGCAACCTTGGCATTATTATCATTTTCAAATTAAGATTAACTTGTCGTGATTATTAGTTTACAATGTAACAGTTTCAGGCAAATACGTGTCGGCACCAAATGGTCAGGCAGTAATTACGACGTCACGTGTCACCCGGCACAAAACACTTCGTCACCCGCTAACCGGTACACGTGACGCGACGTCGACGCGCAACGGTCAGTTGGCCCACAATAGAGTTGTTACCACTCGCCTTATTAATCAATCGATAGGAATTCCACTTATAATTTACTATGAATTACATAAATAGTAATTATTGCACATTTGAAATATTTTATAAGGTAAATGTGCTGAACTAATTATGATTATATTAAGTAGTACACGCAGAAAATACACTTCGAAGAATAAAGTTCAACGAAAATGAGCAGTTAGCTTTTTCTTATTTATTTATTATAAATTAGCTGTGGTCGCAACTTCATTCGCGTGAAACTAAAATTTTAATTATTCTATTTTGCATGTTTTTGTAAGTTTTAAAAATACAGCTTAGTTCTTATTGGTGATAGTGTGATATAGCCTAAAGCGTTTCCTAATGATTTCTCTATCAAATACAAGATATATATTTTTAGTTTAGTTTAGTTCCTAAGATAAGCGACTTCAAACAAATAAACAAATTAACTTTTCTGCTTTATAATATTAATATACATTTCTGCTCAAAATGTAAAACAATTGATTTCAAAATCAGCCGAACATCCGTGACCTGTTTATAAGTGGCTGCACAAACTGTTATGATTTTTTAATAAATAATAAATTATACATTCATACAATAACTCACTAAAGTTTCATTTCAGTTGTGTAAATCGTATAGACACATGACAAAGAAAGGAACAATCATTATATTTGCTTAGCAACTCTTCTCATGTTACGTAATAAATTACACTACCAAGGTTCGCAATAAATTAAACCTAAAAAAAACATTTCAAATGTAACTATTGGTACACAGCTGGCGGTTTTTGAAGCAGTATACCAATGATAGTTGTCCAATACAAAATAATCTAGCAATGACCTATAGTTTAACTACGATGTTTTTGTTTACTGATCATTCGGGTGCAACGTTAACATATTTATTCAACATCATATAGACAGTAATGAGAATGATTTCATCGACGTCTCATATAAACTTTTTTATCTACTGTTATCTTATAGGCTGAATCAAACCGCCGCCTGTGTTAGATAAAAAAAATGATACTCCGTTTTCAATGACGCCGCAAAAATGGCGGCTTCAAAAATGTCACACCTAGCCAACCTGAAAATCTACCACTGGCTGCGATCAAAAATCGTCACAGTATTATAAGTAGTCAAAACATTATTAAAATATATGTTCTATTAGTTGTATATATTTTATACATACAATAACATAATATATTGTATACAATTACATACTTAATCTCACTAAGCCCCCCGTTCCGTACAAACTTTAATCAACTAAGTATTTATAAGATAAAAGTTGATATGAATTCAGTCATGTTTAAATGCGCTCATATTTCTTTGCAACTTCATTGTACCATTTCTAATACTATATGTATACAGGTATAGTATATCAAGATAATATAATATGGGGCCGTTTAAGACTTATATTGATTAAAAGTGAGTGACATGTGCATGTTGGTAAAATACTGCAAAAACGTTAGGGCGAACGTTCTCCGCACCAGGGTGGCAGCGACGCGGCTGTATTGGTCAACCGCAAACTGGTGCTGACATGTAATTCATATTTAATATTTATTTCAATGGGTAACATGCATTAAAAAAATAATGTACGTATAACGAAATTAAATATAAAATGTATCAAATACAATAAGTATTAGCAGTCAGTACATACAGTTTCATTCTCATGACAATGAATATAGAAATGAAATTATCCATATTTTTTTGGAAGCTAATGATTTTTGAAGTATTTTACGAGTCACTGCAAATGAAAATTAAATTTTATAAGAAATCTTATGTTGTAGTTTACAGTACATTACATATATCTATACAACATTAACCTAGCTAATTAAGTGTAGGTATACGAGTAAAGTATCAACGTCCACAATTTAATAATCTATAAATGCCGAGGGTGAAAGGAGTAGACGCTTTGCTTTGATTCTCGCTTTAAATTGCATTACACTGGCGTGAAACGAGGACCTCAAAGTCTTTTTTTCTTTCTGAGCTGTTTCCTTTTTATTTGATAGTACTCATATGCAGGTAATTACAGTGGGGGTTGTGCTCTGAATTTTTTAGTCGGTAGAGTGTTTACTAAGTATACAAATACATATATAGACGCATATAGTTTTTAATAGATTAAATGCAAAGCTATGTAAATAAAAGTAACTGCTAATTTTTAAATCGAACATATTTTGCCTTCTGATGTGAAACTTCTCATGGGAGGGCTTTGAAATTCAGATTCACAACATTTTTGTGTGACGCTCATTCGGGTAAAGTCGGCTCAAGGTAACTAAAGCAGCGAGAGAGGTATGGTGATGTTTTACTATAGTCGTGTGGTCTTAAGCACACATAGTATTTTATTATCTTTTACGTAATGTGTATTTCATATTTATAAGTTATTCGTAGTTTGAATCCATTATTCTGGTTAGCAAGATTTAGTAGTTTACGTACAGTATTGAAAGAAAATGTATTGATAGTAGTAACTAGAAAGATATGGAAAAAGAAACAAGCACGCTGGTGTGTCTATTAAAGTTTGTAACAAAATATCCATTACACTTTTCATTCCCTATCTTATTTTTGATAATTAAAATTAAAAAATGTCGATGGTTTTTTGAGTTTTCGTGTTACTAATTATTAGATAAGTATAATTGCCATCCTGGCAAAATATAATCGCAAACATTTTTAAAGTTGTTTATCTAGTGGTTAGAAATACTTAACCGATTAATGTTTATTATTATTTTCAAAATTAAAAGTTTGTTTAACCGTGATGAAAGATATTTTTTTTTATTTTTTGAACTGTAATTGTGAGTCGTGTGCACTGAAATAATTATTTTTACGAAATATATACAATACAAATTAAATGTCCTTGTTTTAACGCCTGTCCAGATAAATATCGAACAATTTAGATGCGGACTTGGGTGCTCTGATTCAATTATGTCACTCGAATCACAGTCGTCGACGCGAAAACATGGGGAAAAACGGGAAAAATGTTCGGGCATTAGATCACAGTCACGATAAGTGGATGACTTCTCGCATGGCTTGCCGTCAAAGAGGGCCCGCAAACTGCGAGTACGCTCAAACCGATCCACGCCTTTACATTCGCTGTGTGTAGTTTTAAAAGAATCTAAATACTTTATAATTAATTCTAAGGTTTTTTTTAAGTATCATCATATTACATTTTGATGTATATTAATCAATTTGTCTTAAAGCATTTATCAGTTATCAGGTCTGTTAAAAAAGTTTATTTTTACACAATGTTAAGGTGACATATATATTATATTAATTAAACCGGAAAAGTTTGTATGAACGCATTAAACTTTTTTATATTCCATAGAGCAATCATTGCAATACTGCCCCAAATAGAGGAAAGTTGTATTAAAAAAATACAAAAACGGGCAAAAAAATTATCAAATAAAATTTAGTTACACGCAAGCGACGTCGCAGGTATAGCTAGTTTATAATAACTAGGTGGTGCTTGCAATTACATTCATCTGGAAGAATCCTTATATGCCAATACCAAACTCAAATCGTTCGTGATATCAAGGAGCACCGAAAGTTCAACCGGCTTATTCAAACTTTTCTATTGCAACTATTTTCATATCGTTTCTTCACGCATGTCTTTTCTATTACCGTTGAAGAAAACACTCAATAGACCGATGTAAGTTTTAGTTTGTAAAGTTTTCTATAAGATATTTGCTTTATATTTAATATTTAATATCAATTAAAATTTGGATAAAGGTACTTCAAGTATTTATTTTTTATGAGCAACCCTCCCGACTTCGTTTGGTGTTGTTCTAATTGTTTTAATTATATATGATAGACATATAGGGTCGATGAAGTTTGTTATTATATAACTCTATTGGTTTATGTGGCGCACCCAAGTAAAGTTCTCCGTCTTGTGATTTTACCGACTTCTTCAATAACCATACTCATATTCTAGCCAATTTACACAAAAATTTAATTTATTATACGCATAAAACTTCCTTCTAAATCATACCGTCGGTAGATGAAAAATGGACGATAGTATCTTAGATAATTTTTGACTCATCCCGCTCAGACAGACATACAGGCGTAGTGGGAAACATTGTTTTATAATACGTAGTGATAAATTTATCGTAGTAAATAACAATTCATAAAGCATGCTCAAATAAAGTTGTATACGAACAAATATGAAAATTGTTTCTCTAGGCCAGTTTACTTATACTTGAAAGAAACTTTCGCATACATCAGTAGGTACTTTCGTATAAAATGAAGGTTGTAGATTCCTTTACTCTTTACTTCCCATGAGCCATAGTGCACAAATCTTTCAAATTTTAAAGCATATAAGTGTATTTTGAACGGTTATATATTTTTTTTATGTTGCGCAGCATAGTGATGTTAAGTACAGTACAATCCATATCAGCGACGACTGGCAACGAATAAAAATTAACTGGCCTGCTTAGGTTTCTCTCTCTTTATGCCTCTTTTGAAGGACTCAATATCATACGAAGGAGGGAACACGCTGACGATTCCATAACTTCGTGGTCCGATAGAAATAAGAGTCGGCAAACTTTTTCGTTCTCGATGTTATAGGTGTCACCGTGAAACCGTGACACTGAAATCCCGCCCGCGTGGTTCTATTGTGCAATGAAGAAGAAGGAATCTAAGGAGGTAGAACACTCTCAGAGAGGCAATGTCCTTGCGCAATTGCAGCGGTTCTAAGGTGTTGGTGATATCTGCATCATTTATACTGCAGACAGCTCGCCTCTGCAACCTGTCCAAGGCATCGATGAGATATTTGGCGGATCCATCCCAGAGGTGCGAGCAGTACTCCATGCTCGGTCGTACTTGGGCCTTATAGAGAAGGTACAACTGGTCGGGAATGAAAAACCGTAGCACTCTGTTCAGGATGTCAAATCTCTGAGATGTTATGGAGATGACACTTTCGATGTAATCCCCTAGATTCAGGTCGCTATCAATATCCATTCCTAGGATATTTATACTGTCACGCATTACAAGCTGGGTGTTTTGAAGAGTAGGGTTCTTTGAAAATGGGGATCTTTTTGCAGCAAACACACATACCTATGTTTTCTTGACATTGAACTCAACCAAGCTACTTGTTCCCCATGTGGATATGCAAGTCAAGACGTGGTTAAATTTAATAACAAGTTCCTTCCGTCTCTTTTCTGTGTCTCCATAACTACAGCCGGGCTTACTGAAGCAGCTATCATCTGCATAGCAATGAATGCACCCCAGTGGTAACATATCATAAACAACGTCGGTGATAGAACAGAGTCTTGTGGAACTCCAGCGTTTACGAACATAAATTGCGAAATATGCCCATCGACGAGGACACGAAATCTACGCTCATGCAGGAAGCTGGAGATCCATCGGTACAGGTTGCTAGGGAATGCGAAGGCCGGAAATTTTGAGATAAGCCCACGGTACCAGACCCTGTCAAAGGCTTAGGCTATCTCTAAGGCTGTAACCAGAGCCTCGCCATGTTTGTCAACCGCTTCCCCCAACGGTGCAATATATACGTTAGAAGATCCCCCGTTGATCGGTTCGGTTGAAAGCAGTATTGGCGATCATAGATAAGAGGGTGACCTGCTAGATGACGCACAAGTTGGACATTTGTAATGCGTTCCATAACTTTGCACAACACTGAGGTTACAGCGATTCGGCGGTAGTTGTTTGGGTCTGACCGGTCTCATTTCTTTGGCAATCGATTGCACGTTGGCCTCTCGCTAAGTCCAGGACACGTCACCAGAGATGTAAGAAAGGTGGTATAAACGTGTCAATACTAGGGACAACTCGTCTGCACACTTTTTAAGTACGACGGGTGAGATACCGTCCGGACCGCTGGCCTTCCTAATATCGAGCGATAGCAAGTCCTGGCGTACATCTCTTAGCCTGATTCGAATTTCAAGCATCGAGACACCACTGTTAGTTATTGTGGGCCGCTGCGCGTTACTATCGTCAAGTCGGGAATTGTCCGCGAAGATGTTTGTGAACAACGTGGATTTCTTATGGTACCCAGTGGCCCATCTGAATATCGCAGTGACAGCAGAGATGTATTACAGAAATTTGCCTGAACAGCCTTTGGTAAGCCCCAGTACGCTGGACAAGTGGTTGGTTGATGGACCCCTGCCACGCGCTGAGCGTCCGCTCTTGTGTAGGCCTTCTTGCAGCACCTGGTGATTTTATTGTAGGTTTCCTTAAGAGGGTTGAGATTGTTTTTTTTTTTACTCTCGACAGTTATAGACATGTCACAAATAATGTGAATATTTTTTCTATGAGAAGTTATATAACAGAGAAGTTAAAAATACTCCGCCAAATACCCATAGGTGTGTTCTGGCAGTTGCACTTGAGAGCCAGGCCCTTTATTGAGCTTAGCGTCTTCATTATCTTGGGCCATATCGTTACTTAAAATCAGGTGAGATTGTAGCCATAACACTAAAGCTATAAAAAAGAACTCTTGATACTCTTAAAATATTGAAAGACGATTTGGTTGAATACGGTAGATGGTGGATTGCTTTCGTCTTTTGCTCTAATAGTTTGAAAGTCGTCTATTCCACAGTATAAGTTCAAAGGTTTACTTAAAAAGCAGTAGGCGATCTTCCGAAACCTCCATAGATTTACTAACATTTCTATCAATGTGTTCAGTTTTTTTAAATTTATAATCTTCAGCACCTAATTGTCGTATTGTATGGTAACCGGTTGTACTTAGTACATCAGCATAAGAGCACCAAATAATGATCATCATATCTAGTGGTAGCGCTTGGTTATTGCATAGTAAGTCAAGATTCAACTGAGAGAATAAGTAAATATATTGGAAAGAATCCTTATCATGAAGAACTTTTTCATTGCAAATAACAATATAGTTCCAAATCCATTCGTCTCTAAATTGGTCGAGTAATGCAAGTCATGCCTCGACACGTATATCTTATATATATACAATAATAGCTGTGCCTGCGACTTGGTTCGCGCGGAACTAAAAACTATTTAATAATTATTGCCCATTTTTGTAACTTTTGTAGCTCTATCAAACACAATTTTATAGGATTATTTAAGATTAACGCGTTCAAACAAACAAATAAACAAGGTTTACCTCTTTATAGTATGAATGTAGTATTATATATCAAATATAATATAATAACTATTATGTTTAATAACAATACCTCTGGTTAGCTGGAAGAAAATGCCTTGTGCCATTAAGCTCGCCAATGTACAAACTAAAAATTGCAATAAGCTGTGTTCATTCATTCTACTACAGATATATATGTAATGACATTTTATTGGATACATATTGTGGTTATTTAACTACATTGAGTCGCAGTTTTCCACATTATTTCAATTATCCGCCCTTCTTATTTATATTACTACAATAATTGTACAGATTACTGAAAATCCACGCATGTTAAAACTCTATCACAAATTGCTTATTAGGTATTCTACTTTATTCGTAGTGCACGTTACGGAGCACTCTGTTATTATAATCTAAAAGTAATTGGCAACACTACTCAAATTAATACAATTTTACTAAACCTATATAATAAAGTAAACAATTAAATAAGCAAACAACTGTTACAAAGATAACAACTAAAAAGCTTTAATCGTGTCACATCGATGTTTTGTTATAATATAATCGTTTTTTGTTACCTACTTACAAGCGAGTTGGTACTTATGTTACCAAGCACCAGGTTAAGCTGTCTGAAAATTACTTTTCATATATTCCGGTTACCTCAAGTGGTACTAAAGCAAATCCTTTATAAATTGCATGTCGGTTCGATAATATGTCGTATGTGGATATTTTAAAGTAACACGAGATGCGCACGACATAAAAAAGATACGAGAGTAAGGACTTAGTAACCATTTGCCGAAATTGGCTTCGTTCGAGATAACAACAAGTTTTCGCACCCTCGCAACTAAATGTGCAATTCATACGTGTGAACATGTAAAAAATTATGAAAAGCGCACCTTGCAATCAAACAATAAGGTGTAAAATTGCATGAGTGATTTTTTTAGTATATGTCATTGCGGATGGTAAAGTGTTCTTATCAGATGTTGTTGGACAAAACGCGGTAGACATTATTTATCGTTAGTGATTTTTTTTTAAAGAGGGCTTTTTCATTTTATAATTCATGTGTAATTACAAAATGAAATGCTTTTAATATACAAAATTATTCGAGGAAGCGGAAAGATATGCGTGGATTATTGTTTTGATTCTTATTTTAAAAATATGTTTTCGTGTTAATGAAGCAACATTATGTCGAAAATTATGCCTATTTATATACACTATCAATTGTTTTAAATGCATCGGCTGTTTATAAAACTTATTGACAGTATAGGACGCTATCATAAAAGGTAACATAATATAATATTATTGGCGATATCCGTTTTTAAATGTGTATTCGAGAATAGTTCGGTCGGCAAGAAACTGTTGATGAGGCTCAAACTGAAAAAATAAAATGAATAGCCTATACACAATGACGAGACTCAAAAAGATACTGAAGGTAAACTCAAATATAAACCTTTACCTAAACAATATATCATCCAGTTCAATCAGTAAATCAATTATATGTGCTTATAGATACAAACAAAAACTAACTTATTAGTAATCGATTTAGCGTATATTACTGACTAAAGCAAGAGAAAGAGACGGAGGCCCGCGCACGCGACTAATTTAAAACAACATAAGCGCCCAAAAAGTTTTTATTTTTGAAAAAACTATTAATAACGTGAAATTTGTTTTTGAAACATCTAGAAAATACCAATGTCTTTTTATAAATCGTGTCTCGAGTTTCTATTATTCAGCGTTCAGAAGCCACAAGCACTAAATGTTAAAACAGAGGCTACTTTGGATTGTTTTCTATAGAGAAAATGTGTCCTGACCGTGTTTTGGCTTTTACAATAACTTTAATCATATGTTCACCTAACATATATCTACAAAATAAACTCATAATCTTAGTACTATTTGATGTATGGCGATTTGAAAACCCTTTATTTTTCTTACATAGCCCCTTAATAATTTAGACTACTATTTTTTCTTTGCATTCATTGTTTGAACACGTTCTCATATAAAGTTGTAGGTAAAGATGTAGAAATAGCAAGCGAAACATAGGTAGGAGCTATTGACTCTCAAGTGAAGCTGTAGTACATCGAAAGGTGCTTGGTGACAGATTTTTAACTCGAAAGCGATATCTAGTAAGGCGAGAATTTACTGAGAAGCTCTACTGACATGCAATAGTTGCATCACGATGCTTTCCTGTACTAAATCTCAGGCTCATAAAAAGGATTCGAACTAATACTGACACAACGCCTGTACGGTCTGATTCCCCAGAGATTTGATAGTTGTCAGAGATATTTAATATTAAATGGTATATGATAAAATTGATCGAAATGATAGACCGATAGGTGTAATGAAACGACCGATTCCACCAAGTACTTAACGCTCACTGATTTATTATAATACGACATACATTATTTATAATATTATAAAAAGCTTAATCCTCTAAGTTGTCGTTGTTATATATCTGTACGTTCTACCATACATTAATGAATAATCATTACTTATTTAAACATCATATGTCAATAATTTCAATTTAGTTTTCAAAATTTTGTAAGTCAATTATTTGGTATTATACACATAGTATTCTTAATAGATTCAAAATCAAGTTTTCATCGTCTAAACATGCTTTTGATATTTAGTGTATATACATTTGTGAAGCCTGCTGAAGAATCGACCTCCTACTACATGTGATTACACGGTTCAACGAACAAAGAAAACTATCTCCTTTGTTTGAATACTTTAGAGAATATTGCATTTACTAGTTTCACTTTGACTGCACGTTTTAATTTTCTCAAACGACTTCAATAATATTTAAATAACGTATATTTATTTTATAATATTGACATTAAAAGCATCATTTACTCGTAAACTTACTATTAAGTATTCTAATTCTAAAAAGAAAATATAACACTGAACAATTCAATAATGCGATCATAAAAAAAGGATACATATACATCATAAAGCTTTGGAGATCGCAATAAACGAGTTAACAGGACATCTCAAACGGAATACTCTTTTGTAACCCTCCAAATGTGTACCGGCGGCGCCGCCCTTCACCGCTAACCCCGTATTCCTATAACTGTCATCTTGTCAAACTATACTACGAGCCAAATCCCCGTATTTCCATACTGCAATATTTTACAGCTCACCAGAGAAAATAAATAACAACGATAATATAAATATGAACATTTTCCGAACCTTCAAGTCATAGGGAATTTACATCTCAGTTGTTGACGAAAAAATCCCAACACAAGTTAATAGTAGTAAGGGGAAAATATCAATTCTAAAGGCTGAAACGTGTTTATTTCAAACGAAGCAATGTTTTAGCATCATTCTTTTATATATATTGAAAGACCAAAAATGTAAGAAATATATTTTATTTAAAACCAATATTCTACTATATATATTAATAACAATAGTATACAATTATATATTTAATCATTTCAGATATATAGCACAGCAAATTATATATATATATATATATATATATATATATAGATGAGTTATACTATATACGTCTATGGGAAAATAAATTAATAATTGTACGACAATTTATTTCTAAACTAAGCAAATTTTGTGTTATGGTAACTAAATACCTAATGTAATATAATTTATACACATGTTTAAAAAATGAGTACACTTGGATACACGACTGTTAATCATGGTCTCACACAATTTACCCTTAGGTAAATTGTAAATCAGCGTCACTTTTTAGCAGCGTTTCCTTGGCAACAAGTATGTTTTCTTTCAGTAGATCCGTCGAGTTGTGCTTCTTCTATTACCGATGTGGTGAAGCAGGCTGTGGAATATTTTATTCCATATGCCGAGTTGCCACTTGGGACTGATACCCGTCCGTGATTTAACGCCGAGTGTGCCCAAGCTAAAAAGGCTAAAGTATTAGCATATAAAGCACGGACCGAGGCCCGTTGCCACAGGTCTCCGGATTTACAACAAATAAAGAAATCATTCAATAAAGCTGCCAAGTTCTGTAAAAAAGTTATGCAAAAAGCTCGCTTCGATCATGTTGGCGGCATTGGAGTCAAACTTGCTTCCTGTCCGACAGGGAGTAAAGCATTTTGGTCTCCTGCCAATTTGGTTGAGGTGAATTTTATTAAGCCATCGCTTCCACCTTTGATAAAATCAGATGGTTTACTAGCTCATTCAGCAGCAGAAAAAGCGGATTTACTGGAAAATCTGTTTGCGGATAATTTATTTCTAGACGCTGGGTCCCTCTATACCTTTGCGCGATTCCATTATGCAAAATATTGTAATTCGCACCAAGGACGTGAGAAAAGAACTCTGCAATCTGGACGTGAACAAAACCATTGGCCCCGATGGTCTCCCTTCTAGGGTACTGAAGATCTGTGCACCTGAGTTGGCTCCCGTCCTCACACGCATGTATCGACTGTCTCTCAAATCAGGTATTGTTCCAAAGTCTTGGAAGCTTGCGAACGTTCAACCAGTTCCCAAAAAGCGGGATCAGAGCCGACCCATCAATTTATCGCCCTATAGCCATAACGTCTCTTTTCTGCAAAGTTATGGAGCAAATAATGAATAAACAGCTTTTGGCTTACCTAGAGTCTAACGCTATTCTCAGTGATAGTCAGAACATCTTTCGCCAAAACCGATCTACTGGGGATCTCCTTGTGTGTGCTACCCATAAATGGGGTGAAGCTATACAGAAACACGGAGAGGCTCTAGCTGTATCACTTGACATCAACAAGGCGTTTGATAGGGTCTGATATTCCAGCATCTTAAACGAGCTTCGAGCTTATGGAGTCTCCGATCAAGTGCGGACTTGGATACAAGATTTATTGAGTGAAAGAACAATTAGGGTAGTTGTTAATGGCTGCTCCTCCAACTCAAAAGCTATAAATGCCGGAGTCCCTCAAGGATCCTTACTCTCAGCTACACTATTCCTACTGCACATTAACGATCTGTTGATGCCCGGTATTCTTAGATACACTGATGACTGCACTGTGACTGAAAGGTCCAATCCGCGGGCTAGCGTTCTGAATATCAACACCGAGAGGTAGTCCATGATTGAGAGCATTAATAATAAGCTCAAAATCGTTTCCGATTGGGGTAATGCGAATTTGATCAGGTTTAACACAGAAAAAACCCAGGCGTGTCTATTCTCTACTAAACGGAGTCCATTCAACATGGCTCCCACTTTTCAGGGTGTGTCCCTTCAGATTGCCGACAGCCTCGATCTTCTTGAGATCCCAGTAACATCTGATCTCAACTTTTGGCGTGCAACTGAGTCAAAGGCAAGAACAGCTGCCAAGAAATTGGGGATCCTCTTCAAGGTTAATCGGTATTTCGTACTGGACCAACTTCTTAGTTTGTATCAAGCACGAGTAAGGTCGTGTATGGAGTACTGTTGCCACCTTTGGGATGGTTCAGCCAAATATCAACTGGCTGTACTTGACTCCATTGAGCGCCGAGCTCGTCGGCTTGTGGCTGATGTGATACTGATGCAGGCAAAAATGCTCAGTCTAGAGCATAGACGTGAGGTAGCTTGTCTCCCAGTATTTTACAAATTCCACTTTGGAGAGTGTGCGCAGGAATTACATAATTTAGTTCCACCCAACCCGTTTCACCGCAGGACGACCAGACGCCGAGCAGTTTTTCACCCTTATGTGGTAGAAGTACCCATGATTCGTACAAAACGATTTGCGTCTCCGTTTATCATGCGGACAGCAAAGGAGTGGAACGCTCTCTCGGCGTCTGTCTTCCAATCAACTTATAATCTGAATAGTTTCAAGAGAGGAGTCAACAGGCATATTTTAAGTTCGCACGCTCCATCGTCGGCCTCATCTATGCTTACCACCAGGCAAACTTATAATGCATAAAAAAAAAGATGGGAATAAAATATGCTACCACTTCGCTCGATAGTAACGTATACTTCCACTAACACTATGAAACGTTTCGAAATGCCCATACAAACTTTATCTAATAATACATTCAAATACCGGTCATTCTCAAAATTAACCTTTGCATTTCGGTAGTGGCTAAATCGTTAATACTAATCGTAATAATTGGTGTGAAATTGTATGCCTATTTAATGTATTCTGATTTGGTATAATTTTCAAAAAAATAATTAAATATTTTATTATTACCATTTTAGATATTAATTCTAAACAACAACTAAAACGACAAGATTATGAATAATTTAACTAATTATGTTTTACTTAAAATAACACTTAAATGTATAAGTAATAAATGGCATGGAATTCTCAGGCAGTCGAAAGTGTTCCCAAAACGTTAAATTTTATTAAATAATTTTATAAATAAAACAATAGTGCACAAAAAGGACCCCCGTATCTGATACAGACTTTGCTAAGTGGTCAACCTTTCGATCACGGCACGAGCTTATTTATTTCTATAGGCACGAAGAAGAATAGTAATGACATAAATTATTTGAACAGTGTTTTTAATAGTTAAGACCTTTTAAAAATTTTATCTTTTAAATAATATTTTTTTGCATTAAGTTGCTCTATATCTTAACGTATATGCAGAGACGACGTTCCTTCCAGGCATAACTATTAGTTACATAATAATCCAACTTATAATAATACATTTTGAATAATAAAAGTCTTATAATTTGTCATGGCCTTCCAACCTATTGATCGGTAATGTGCTTAGGAATGTTATTATTGAAACTAACACTAATACATAAAAATATTTTATTAGTTTTGGTAATTATGTCTAAAATTTGGAATTATTAATTTTTGCTACCTATATTAATATTATAAAGCGGAAAAGTTTGTTTAAACAAGCTAATCTTAGAAACTACCAGTCGGATTTCAAAAAATCTTTTGTATTTGATATAGCAATTATTGATGAAGGTTTTAGGGTATTTGACATCATGCCACCACTTATAGGAGCAAAAGTGTATTGAAAAAAGGTACTCTTCTTCTTCTTAGCCCTTATGCCATCTAGGTTTTTTCTTCTTCCACTCTACTCTATCAGCGGTCATCTCAGTATTTACTCTTTTTATACACATACCACTTCTCACTCAGTCCATCCATATCTTCTTCGGCCTTCCTTTTCTCTTACATCCATTCACATTCGTACCTAGTTTAGTACCTTGAAAAAAGGTGCTGAAACGGGCAAAAATGATTAAATATTTTTTAGTTCCACGCGAACGTAGTCACGGCCACAACTAGTTACTAATATGTAGTTAATTACAATATAATTGTACATTAAATTGAAAAGTTTTTTGCGAAATTACATCATTCACAATAGAATATAAATATATATATAGTAAGATTCTTAGTATTGAAATATTTATATAAATAATATATATTTAAATATTTATATTTTTCTTATAGTCAAATATATATTATGTAAGATTCTTGTATACGTTTCTGTTAATCGAATGGCGTCGAGGGCATAGTGTGCGTGACGCTCTCCGGTGTTTGGACGAGCTTTGTGATTGTGATAGACGTTGGGGACAATTTGATGTGACCCTTCTTACTGCTGACACTGTTATTCAATCTTGTACTTTCATATCACTATCTAAATAATAATCATAATATTTTACAAATGTACATTTCAATTCCAGTGTAGTTTTTATTTTGTATTTTTATGATCTTACATTTATCGGTAGTTCAACGTATTTATTTATGAAATTAGTATTTGGAATACTCTTCCAACCAATATGTTATATATTGAGTCGTATTGTATTGAGTTCTTTAAGCAATGCGTGAAAATTGCATATGAGAACACTGGGACGGTATGGCATTGAAAATACCGATACAAAATTTATGGACTGAGCCTTTCGAACCTACCATCAGGTATTATAAAGTCGTTTTATCTAACAAAGCAAAACAAATATGTTTGTTTTTCTTTACTAAGTGGAAGTTTTGTGAGTTTGTATACATCATATAGACACAATGATAGCTTAGTCCTAGTATGTACGGACGTAACGTCATTGGACGTGAGTTTGAATCGCTGCAATGAATACAAAGATTAATCACCTTGCATTTACATTGCCCTCAGTCTAGATAGTCAAGGTCACAGTCTTTATCGGAATGCCTTACCTTTAGTAGATATGCCGATTAGATGTTTGGTGATAAATGAAGTTTCCAAAGTATAAGTCGAGTTTTCATTATCGGAGTCCGTCCTGTATTTATGATATTGATGACCTTATTTGGTATAAATGTAAGTCCCAACTTAATTTTATTTGGTACCCATAAAGAAATTATAATCTAAAATATTCACATGTAATCGATTCTTTTTCTACTCTTATCAGTGTTCCATAATGCCATAGTTCATTCTACCTTTGTTGTTGTATCTGAATTGCAGATCATATTCATCTGCATTAAACCTCTATCATTATTAAAAACTTAAAATTATTGCTGTTGACAATTCGTCGTTAAATAATCGTTGAAAACGTATTATTCAGGTTCTTTGCATGATCTGTGTCGCAATGGCGCGGGGGCGGATGTTTTCAACTGGGCGGAGTCTGTGTGAAAAATAAACCGCCTAGACGTAGCCACGCCCACTGGCCCCAGCTCACAATCAATTTACTTTACTGGTTTTATTACTAGCCTCTTTGATACACACATAAGGCTACACGCACTCATGCACATGTATACACGTATATCCTTCAGTCTAAATGTACTTAACAGGAACAGCGTCATGCTTTCACGTGTAATATCGGTTTAGATATAACAATATATTAAACACAGTTCAGTTGCCGCTATAAAACAAACGGAAGTATTTTGTACGAAACTAATAATGTAGTTTGTATTTTGGAGCACGAAATTTATTTTAATTTAATAAATGCAATAATATAAATAAACCTTTGCTATCGGCATTATTAACGCTTCACTGATGATTTATATTTACCATGTATTTATATAGGTATTAGGTACGCGAAGGTTCAATTAATTTACACATAAAAAATGATTCACGTTTTTACAGTTTCAACGTTTTTAGTTACTTAAAACATAAAATAAAATGTATAAATAAATAAATAATAAATAAATGTATAAATAAAATGTGTAAAATAACTAATGTAGAAACAGAAATAACGAAACGAAAATAGGCATATTTTTTTATTACTCATTTATACATATATATTTATGAAAAAAGAGATAAACAAGATTAAGTTGTTTTAGAGGCATAATCAATTGTAGTGATATGTGATATTAACATCTTTCTGCCGCCAACAGAACATATCATAAGTCCGGTCAAATTGTGAAAGCCACTTCGAATAATCATTTAGTCGGGTTGAGAAAATAGTCCTTCTTGTATTTTTATTTCTTTATCTTCTTTATCAATACATAAAAATTAGCATTTCTTGCTTGCAATTACCTCCATTAGAATATATGCTTATATACGTTAGTAATTGTCGAAAGACGATTTAGGACTGAGTGTATTTATCAAAATATTTATCAAATTTTAATTACAAATGTTACAGAAATTCAAGGGTACTATCGAGAGAAAAAATTATATGATTTGCAGTCTATAGAAAATAACGTGACATGTAATTATTGCCAATAAGTATAAAAATAGGTTAATTTTATTACCTCATTTATTACCATATTGTGAAAATGAGATGAATTCCTTAACATTCCATGAATACACCGTACGGGTGCAGGGTCCATTGTGTGGCAGAAAGCGAAAAGTTCGAGCAGATTCTGGGACTTGTGACACGAGTGTAGGTTTAGGGCGGCCCTTTCCTAAGAACCTTCAATCCTCGTGTTTTCTCCCTACTTGGACAAATTGGCTAGTAGACGAAAATCTCTAAGAAGATTGTAGAAAAATGTCACTGGTATACTTCTCGCTCCAACTTCGAGCACATATAAATGAACCACATTGTCATTTTTAGTTAGTTTATTGGTTTGTAATATTTGTTTAATTTTATTTATTTGAATTTATTAGACACAATATTTTTTATACAGAAAATACTGTAGGCATTACGTGTGGGATCTTTGAGATATATCATTATTAGTAATTCCAACTTCCGTCACTATATTTAAAAGGTAAAAACCGTACGATGAGTTGGGAAATATCAAGTGGTCGAGAATACGCTTACTTCTTTGTAAGTTTGAACGTTTTGTTATTGTTTTACTAGTCTAATTTGTCAAAGAGGTGAAACAGGTTAAGATTATTCACTTATAAACTATAAACAATTTTAAATGAAATCAAACATAATTCTAGACGTGGTTCACGAAGAGTAAAGGGTGAAAGGAATATAGCGAATATAACAAAATCGTGTGCTATTATAAATAGTTTTTTTTTTTTTTATAGTTAAGGTATAACGTTATGGCCATAATCTCACCTGATCTTAAGTGACGATACGGCCCAAGATGGTAGACACGCTAAACCTGTGAAGGAACTGGCTCTCAAGTGCAACTGCCGGAACACACCTATTGGTATTTGGCGGCAGATTTTCAACTTGAGGGTGGTAGCTAGCCAGTCGGGCATCAGAAAGAACCCTACCACCAAGCTATGGTTTTCTCACGATGTTTTCCTTCACCGAAAGCTCAAGCTCATTGTAGGTGGTTGGGTTCGAACTCACATCCCTTGAAGAAAACTCGTACTCACTACCACTGAGCTATCATCGCTTCGAAATATAATTGTGCTAGGGGTGACGTAGCCCAAAGAGGGGTAATAGCATGATAAGTAAAAAAATACTTGGAACCTCAATATGACGTCTCGTATGATGAAAGTAGAAAATTGCACTGTCATTGTTGAGGCCTAAAATAGACCCATAAAAGGCACAAGAATGGAAGTTTTTATATTTCAGAAGCAAGAGATAGTATAGCAATTAATTTAGTAAAAATTATGAGCAATCAATTTACAGGTGTCCCGGACGAATAAGACGGACTATAAATTGCAATAGCGATCAATATGAATTTGCTGAGAGTGACACTGAAATAAAAACTAGAAACTTGGAAAAAAACACAGTTTTTTTATTAGGTTTTTTCGAAAGGATTGTTTTTTATAGTTAAAGTTTAGTGTTATGGTTACAATCTCACCTGATGTTAAGCGACGATATGGCCCAAGATGGTGGACACACTAAACTAAGCCTAGTGGAGGGACTAGTTCTCAAATGCAACTGCCGGAATACACCTATAGGTATTTGGCGGCAGATTTTCTACTAGAAGGTGGTAGCTAGCCAGGTGGGCATTAGATAAAGCCCTACTACCATGCTATGGCTTAATTTTGATGTATTCCTTCACCGAAAGCTCTAGCTTGTTGTAGCTGGATTCGACCTCACAGCCCTTGACGCGGCGTCCGTACACACTACCAACTGAGCTATCATCGCTATAAAATCGCTTTACTAGGAAACCTGTGTTAAGCAAATTTTAACTGACACTTTAATATAAAGAGATATTCATTGAATCTAGTATAATATTTTATACATACATAAGTTATGGTTTTTGCATACTGACAAAATATTTTACGTTAAAGTTAATATAAGTACAGCTGCATAATATTCAAATATTACTGTATGTTCAAAGTTATTCCATTTGAAACAAATAGCAAGGTAAAACTATTTTAGCCAATTACCATAGATTCGAATTCTGCACAGGACAATAATTTATATGATCCACAAATATTTGTCCTGAGTTTGATTGTTAATTTTTGTTTATAATTGTTCTTCTAGCTTGACAATGACGATATTTCCTACATAGGTAGATACAATAAATAATAAAAACTATTTTATGATATGATAAATGAGAATGACAAAAAAGTTTTTTTGTTTCCTTGCACGACTATCTTGTAGAGTCCACTTGCGTCTGTGGTGTTTGCAGAGCGATATGACTTGGGAACCTTCAAGAAGAGAGCTTACACATACTTTAAAGGCCGGCAATGCTCCTGCGATTGCTCCGGTGTTGTGGGTGTCCATGGGTGGCGCTGATCACTTACCACCAGGTGATCAGCTTGCTCATTTGTCTCCTAAAAAATATTTATGTATATATTAATGTCTTAGTAGGTAGTTGGGCTGTACAATCGCGTTAAGATAGCCTTTTGTGTTATATTCTGGGATCAGAAAAGTAGATCTATTAACTAACAAGTTTACAACTACTAGATGATGATAGACCGAGCAAAGCGACTTTCTTTTGGTAGTAAAGATTTTTTATAGGTTTAGCGTTATGGCCACAGTCTCACCCGATGTTAAGTGATGATGTGGCTCAAGGTTGTGGACTCGTTAAGCCTGGTGAATGGATAGGATTTCGAGTGCAACTGCGGGAACACATTTATAGGTATTTGGTGGTAGACTTTGAACTTGAGGGTGGTAGCTAGCCAGTTGGGCATTAAAAAAAGTCCTACCCGTATACTATGGATTAATCACAATGGTTTCCTTCGCCGAAAAAAGAATCACGTAAATCGGATCACAAATTTCAGGGTAATCATTGTACATACATTAAAAAAATACCAATCGAATTGAGAACATCCTCCTTTTTGAAGTTGGTTATAAGCCTTTCTTAGAATAATAAATAAAAAGTTGAAAATTATCTTTATGTATGATGCACTTGTTCTACTGTAACATAAAGCACAATAGTTCATTATAAATTATGTGATTTGTTTGAACTAAGAATTAATGTTATATGTAGATAACTGGGTATATGATTATATACATTTTATTATAAAAACGTCTGAGGTTGTAATTTCATTGGAATCGGTTGGGCAGTTTCCTAGATTATTTATTGTGGAGGAACATCGTGGGACAGGGTTTATTGTACAAATATGTACACATATTATTCTCTATACATAGACTTTGTTCTAACGAACTCATCCTCGCCCAAACCAAACGAATCAAAATATTGAAATGTGAAATTGAAGAGGAAGGGATTTTTTTAATATTAAATATACATCACTTAAGAAAATATTTATTAAAATTCAGAGTGAACAAGTTTTCTTTTCAAGTATATTTTTCGGGTCTTTATGGCATATTTCAGAATCAGTTTCAACAATCTTTACTAATATTATAAATGCGAAAGTGAACTTGTTCTTTTGTTTGCTTGTTCGCGCCTAAACTGTAAGGATGAATTTTAGTATAAAAACAGATGGGAACCTGATGAGGGTGATAAGCTACTTTTTCACGGGAAATCTTTTAAGAAGTGGGGTAAAGAGAGTGATAAACTTTGCATGAAACTTTTTATTGTGTCGTCCGATTTTGCTTCTAATTTTAGTGAATATTTACATACAATTTGGAATTCAAAGTTAGTTTATATCTACCACTCTTGACCTACATCCTGAAATAAATAATTTAATAGTATTTTATAATAAAAAAATGTGTATCGATCGAGAACCAGAATTGGTTGACAAATCAAATATTAACACAAGCGGAGCCGGGGGTGAAAGCTAGTACTCTGATAAATGTTCCACCAAAATAATATACAGAACGCACAGAATGTCATAGAATAGTGAATGTTTACTTCTTCTTACCCGGTACAATATATTTTTATCTTTCACTCTCCTTTATTTCAGTATTCACATCTTATAACACACCAAATCTGTATATTTAATATTTTTAACTGTATAACAAAATTGCATCAAACTCCGTTCAGAGGTTCATCTACTAAAGAATATTAAACTTTATCCTCTATCCGGGAGCAACTCTTTTATTTCATGGAATAAAAATATCCTACATGTTAATCCATAATATCGTGTCATATTTCATAAAGATATGTCAAATAGTTACAGACTGACGCGCTTATAAAGAAACAGTCAGACAAAAATAAAAACTAAATAGTGTTAACTTCTATATTAAAAACCAAATACCTGTACTTGTAATTATAATTACCAAAAGTATTCAATGTTCATATAAGTCTAAATTGTAGGCTTATTATATGCATAGATAGAAAATATTTATTCTTGATATATAGCTTGTATTCTAGTATTATTCGCGACGAATCGAGCATCAATAAAACGATAGCCAATGATACAAAAAAAATGATACAAACGATAAACCAATGTAGATAATTATTACAGTGCTATTCATTTTCAATAGGTATGTAAAACTTCTATGGTACTAATAGTTACATATTGCAAAATAATACTATCCCTACAAAATTGAAAATAGGCCCTAAAAATGGTGGTAGGACTTTTTCTAATACTCACCTGGCTAGCTACTATCTTCTAGTTGAAAATCTGCAGCCAAATAATTGTAGGTGTGTTTCAGCAGTTGCAGTTGAGAGCCAGTCCCAAGTTTAGCGTGTTTACCAGTTTTGGACACATCATCAGTTAACATCAGTTGAAATTGTATCCATACCCTATAATCATACTATTATTATAAATGTGAAAGTGAGTTTGTTTGTTGTAAACCGCTGAATCGATTGTGATGAAGTTCGGCACAGAGATAGATGGGACCCAAGAGACGGAGATAGGCTACTTTTTCTCGCTAATACTTTATTGGAAGTAGGATAAATAGATAGATAAACTTTGTAGGAAACTTTTTATTATGTCATCCGGTTTTTTTTTTGACAGAATCGATATTAACGCGAGCGAAGCTGCACGTATAATCTAGTAAACTATAAACTAATAGTATAGGAAACAGGAGTCAAATTCACGCGAAGTCGCGGGCGTAGCAAGAAATTAATCATATAAGACTTCCGAAATACAAAAATAAAATATGAGACAAATAGAAAAAAATGCTTGAGTGCTGTGGAAAACTCGGTTAGAACGAATCTCCTTGTGTAGTATATTATTATTGTACATAATATATTATTATTGATTAAAAAATACGAATAAATGAATTACTAGCATCTGAGAGCAATTAAATGACACGCAAAGATAAACAATTGGATTGAAGGATCAGCTAATGGTAAGTGATCACCGCCGCTCATGGACACCTAGGACATCAGAAGAATAGCAGGTGCGTTGTCGGCCTTGCGATAACGGTAAGCTCTCATCTTAAAGGTTTCCAAGTTGTTTCGGTCCGGAAACACCGTCGACGCAAGTTGGTTTCACAAGGTAGTCATCCGAGGAAAGAAATTCCGCGCGAAACGCACTGTTGTGGATCGACATTCATCCAGATGGTGAGGATGAAATTTAAGTGTATGGTGCGTTGTACGGTGGCAGAATCATATAAATTCAACTTTATTTATTCTGGCGATGAATTACCTTATTTTAATTATGAATTAAAAAACAAATTGTTCTGGTTTAAATTTATTCATAGTAATTTAGCTATAATATTTTCTGTATGAGACTACCTAGTCCATTTCTAGCTTTATCGATTTAAAACCATTTCCGACCCAAATATTAGATTTAAATTATGTTTTAAGTGTTATAAATATTGTATGAATGTGTTGTGCTTAAACATCGGGGTAGTGATTACTCTGCTTCAGACAATATTAAAGTAGGCGTATACCGCGTGTTTATGTTATCGCTTTGACTAGCGGAGCGCGATAAATTGATGCACACTGGATCGCAAACCATACGTTTAATTTTGAAATTTAATATTACAGCAATGTTTTAAACCAGATATTTGCAATTTTTGTTGAATTATAAGCTCCACTTACAGTCGGCATTAAGAGAAGACTGACAACGATACTACGGCAGATCTATAGATGAGGCATTCTCTTCAGTCTATAGCAGATAAATAAACGTTGATTATCGGTTTGAGAACAACTTTAGAAGTTATTTAAAATAATGTATTGTTATACGATTATGTTATAGATACTCGTCTAAACGTTCCAATTTCTTGTACAACTCTCACGCAACTCAAACAACGTGGGGACTTATTAAACTTACACGGAGTAAATCATCGCTTCAATCGATAAAAAAAATATAACTCAGCATATTCAACTCATTGAATATTTTTAAGATATTTCTATTGTCACTTTATTTGTTAGGGATATAGACGAAAAGAAAGTTTTTATCTGGTCCTTTCACAAGTTTTGAAGCGATGATAGCTCAATGGTAGTGTGTACAGACGGCGCGTCAAAGGACATGAGTTCGAATCCCTGCAATGAACTTGAGCTTTCGGAAAGGAACATATAGTGATGAAACCATAGCTTATTACTTTAAAAATTGTTTTTTCGTAATCGATTTGGAAGTAGTTAGATCAATAAAGAAATAATAAAGGTAATTTAGTTAATAAAAACCTCACCTGTTATATATTTCAGACAATCTTACATGTGAAGGTTATTGAAGTCAATGATATCTAAATTTAACAATACTGACTAGAATAAGAGTTATTTATATCTTAAAGAAAACTAGAGAGATGACTAAAATTTAATTAATAGATTATAGGGCTCACTGGAGACCGCAGCCGCAGCCGTGCCGTCGCGATTAATCCATAATGTTAACAAGTTATAAAAATTATGAATTAACGGATAAGTGACGAGGGTCCAGCGGGGAGGAAGCGAGGACGAGAAGGGAATACAACAATAGATGATGCTTTAGGGTGCCCAATAAAAACTTGACAAATGGCGTTTCATAATCGTGTTGCATTCCAAGCTTCGTCACAGGGATTCAGGAGTGTCCTCACTCGGGAAATACGTCCGCTGTACAGGATTTATTACTACGAGTTGTGATAAATTTTTTGTAATAAGTAACCACATATTAAAATACATGGTTATGTACAATAAAATTTGCTTCAAATAATATATTTAGTAATTAAGTATTCAGTAAAGTTTTCCTAATTACATATTACCAGTATTTTATTTGATAGGATATAATATGGTAAGCATGCCAATTTAGAAAGAACACTGGACTACAGGCGTAACTGTTAAAGGATCAATTAAAACTGACCACCGTATTTCGATGTATAATGATTAAAATTAAGATAAAATTATTATTATTCAAATATTCAATATTCAATTTAAAGATAAAAAATAGATTATTATTCAAAGGCTGCGTGGGTAGAACAATTCTAATGAAGTGAATACAAATGTACAACAAACTAATGGACTTATAAACCGATTCTTGGTACTTCCACTGGTCACAAACCGTATCGCTATATATAATATCATCATAGGGTGTACAGGATTTATTTCCTAGTGCGGGGATCAACAGATCATTTGTTTGCATTGTGTTATTAATTTATGTTAAATAAATATTTTTTTTATTTTTTTATTATAACAGGTAAAAATGTATTCTAAAAAACAGTGAATTTAAGACACATATTGTGTGAGTAATGTGTCAGTAGTTTGATACATGAAGTTAAAAAAATCAAATGATTATTAAAGTAATATCTAGACAGATGAGTATTAGAAAATGCACTATGATAATATACTAAGTGGCGGTTTGTTCTTTACTGGAAGTTCATTATAGCATTGGAGTTTCATCGTAGTTTTAAATCGACTTTCATAATACCATACTACATTATAAAATATGAAACATCACCTTTGTTAATAAGGTAAACTCGTTAAATTGTAGAACTCATAGAAAGAACGTGCCAGTTTCGTCATTCGAAACTAAAGTTATTTACGGCTATATAATAGTCCACTCATATAGCAACCGTTTTGTATCTATGTGTGTACTTTGCAGCAGTAGTCGTTTGTAGAATGGTAAAACTTATTACTACCGAGTTATTCAACCACCATTGGCCAACACTCATATGCATTTATACGGATTTTCAATGTGTTTATAATTTCCTTAATAGTATTTGGTTTAGCAGCTATTATTTTTCACAAAGCGCCCTGTGTCCGTAGCCAAGTTATTTTTTAACACTGGTTGATGTAGAGAGAAAACAAATAATGTACGGGATGACATTTTGTATGTTTACTTCATATGTCAGCAAATGTACAAAAATAAATTGGCTCAGGAACAGATTTCTTCACGACGTTTCCTTCACTGTCAATCGATAGTGCTACAAAATAAACTACAACATATTGCATTCAGAGGCTGCGAATCTGCTACTAATATCAGGTCGATATTATGCTACTCGACTAAAAATATTTACTTATATTACACTGACGTCCCTAAAGGTTTTAGCTAAGATTTGTGCCAGTAACAGGTGGGCAAGTGAAACACCATACTTTCACACTATATTGGCATAGTAACTGCACTGTATGTGATGCTAAATACAGTAGAATCCAAAACATAAAGAACATCCTGCTAATGAGTGTAGTTGCATCCTCATTTTAGCTGGTTATGCACATAGCATTCAAGTATGTTTTCAAATGTTTCGATGATAAGCTACTTTGCCTCATTTAGTATTTATTGGCTTCTTCGAGTACAATATGGTTAAATAAGTTTTTTATCAGTAACATGAAGATCTATGCGATTATTTATATACTCAAACCATGCTAATACCCACTGTTATGCTCTCTGTGCCCTTTCCTCCACAATCTTTAACTTATTAGAACGCTGGAAAATTCGCCGAATATTGGCCCTAAAAGATCGATTGAAAAGAGAAAAATGAATGAGCAGCATACTATTGTATTTTAAATATGATAGTGCCATAGAAAGTCACATAAAAATATTTCAACTGAAGTGTAACCCCATAAAGTATAAACCGCCCATAGGTCAGCTTATTCTCACATAAAACTCATGGGAGGTCGTAAAATAAGTCTTTGCACTATTATTACGTAGGCCCTGTAAAGAATGCGTCGTAATAAGGACCCGATATCATACGTAACAAAATAGCGTGGGCACGTCACAACCGTCTCGCAGTCCCGAGTGGTGCTCACCCCTGCAATGTTATTAAAAATAATTTCTCATTTTTATTAGGGTATTCCTAGTGTAAGTGGTTGTTTTAATAAATTATTATAGTTTTATTAATTTATTTCTTAGGTAAAAGAATAATGTATTAATTAATTAATTGTTATCAAAGGAAATGTAATTATAATAATGGTATGTAATATTATGGGAAATATAGTTCAAACATGGCCATTTTTAAAATTCGGAATTCGGTAAAGTTTATATTATTATATCTAATTAGGTGAAATACTACTAAAATTATATAAAATAATTAATGAAACTAATGTTACGAGTTTATTCTAACAATTATGTTTATCATACAAAAGTTAGTTGTGGATGGGGATCGAACCCACTAAATTTGGGCTCCATGATACAAATTACTTCTACTACGCAGTGACTCCCATCAATGTCAGTATTATATTAATGGAAAATGAATTTAAGCATGCGAAAAAATCACCTCTGTTACTCGGCAAGTAATACAGTAGACGGTATACACTTAATCAAACTAGATAATTTTAAACTTTAAAGTTTTTTTTTATCTCAGGAAATTGTAAAGTATAAAAATCGTTACAAAGTAAACCATTTCACGATAGAACTTTAAGGAAATATAATAAAATTTGCAACTTACACTTAGGTGTTTCTAATAAAGTTTGATGCTAAAAAAATGTGGGAAAAGTATAAAGTGTTATTTTTGATGTGACTTTATATACAAAAACGAACTATTAGGTAAACAGGTTTAACATATTGAAACCTACCAACAACGCATAAATTTTCTCTATTCGCCTGTAACAATTTGAAAAGTATTGAGTTCGATGCTCTGAAATGTATAACTATTAATATAGGACACTACTGCGTGGTTATAACGTGCATGCCATAAACCAATAAAAAATGAAATATTCGAACTGATGGATTGTTAAATCAGAAGAATTGTCACCAACGAGAAGTATTTGCTTGTTACAACAAACTATATACCACCAAGTAAAATAAATAATAAAATTATAATTTAATTTCTTTTTAATATTTTTATAACGTATATATTTTCCTTCCTACCTTTTATCTTACTTAGGTAGGGTTGGCACAATATGTCCTCTTCCACTCTCTCTATTATCTGTCCTCTCCGTATTCACACCTATTATTTATATACATATAGTTCCTCACACAGTAAATTTATATCTACTTTGGTATGGTTATATGATTTTCATTTCTCCTCGTGGCAAGTAAATAACTCACTAATCTATTATTCTTCTATTTTCTTTGTCAATAATGCTATTTTCATGCCTCTTCAAATATTTTTATCCAACTAATACATTTTAGTTACTCCACAAGTTTCAACTATCTCTATTGTTGTCTTACATATATATCCATATATTACGACAGGTCTAAATTTTTCATGCTACATTAAAATTAATTGATATATTTTTTTATGGAAATAGTAAGATAACAATAGAATGACAGTCACTATTTTGTATTACTTAGTTTTTTGTATTAATGTTATCAGAACTCTTTTCACACCTTCAATTGTACTTTACTATAATGAGTATAGTTTTTATGTATGTAAGAGAAAGTTTTCAAAACACAGCCTATTTAAAAAATATTACACCGAAAGCAAGCTACTTTTAGATTCATGGGGACGTTTCATAAAATCCAACACGAGAAAACACAGACACAGATCCAACACAGATAAAGCTATGATTACAGAAAGTGTAAATGTTTAATAATTTACTATTAAGAAATTTTCGAAAGTGTTTAGGTGAAAGAAGAATTCTAATTCCGTGACAAGTGATATTTATCAAAGTATTCCTGAATTTTGTAGGCGGTTGGGCGTGCCACAAATCCGCCCGCCCAGCGCGTCACTGCTTGCCCCTCGACGTCAGTCGCTCTCTTGTCACTGCATTGTGCGAGTGCCACTCGAGTTACCGTGCCATTTTACATAGTTTTACCGTGTAGTGAAATCGGAGTGAACAGGTAAGGAAATATATTTAATCTTCATTTTATATTCAATCGCACATCAATTGTAAGGTCTAAAAAGTATTTTATAATAAGTAACCTTAGTATTCACGGTTGTGAATATTTTAATTTATTTTATGTTAGAGAAAGCTGAAAATTTATGACAAGGAATAATTTTATATAGTTTAAAGGAATTTTAAAGAAATATAGAAATATAAATAAAAGCAATTATTTTAAAGCAGCCAGTACTTTACAAATTTAGTGATTAAAAATACATATATTAATGATTTTCTTTTATTTCTATCGAATTAATTTACTCACAGAATGATTTATCTATTACTAAAAGAAATGTTATTCGTTCATTAATTAATACAACATATTAATCCAATTATATAGTCCCACTATTTACTTATTCATGTCATATATTTAAAAAAATTATATGTTTAGTCTTTTAATAAATGTTTCGTATCCCAAATTGGGGATTATATTCAAAATACTAAATTAAAAGGTTAAGGCACTCGCTAACTCAACAAAAAAGTAAGCATTTTAATTGATAAAAAGAAATCCTGAAGTATAATTTAGAAAATTCTTCCGTTAGTTCATTTAATACTTAAATTTAAAATGTTCATTTAAGGAAAAAAAAATTGTAAAACATTTTAAGTATAGAAATTATATTGATTTGAATTTCAAGAAAAAAGCATTTATAATATATAGTTCTTTTAAGACAGTAGACGGTATTATGATAATTTTGAAATTAATATCATTTACTGAAATAAAACAAAATAACTTCTAAAATTAAAAATATTTGTTTATTCCGGATACTGAACTATACAGAATATTTTAATATATTCCGATTAATTTTTGTAATATATGTAAAGGATGTTTAACAAAAGTATGGTTCGCCCAGTGGTTGAAATTTGACAATCGTTATTGAAAATTTAGTGAAATTATTGTAAAGGTAACAAAATATCTGTTTCGTTTTTCTATTGATAACACCTAAGTTTTAAATTACTGTCTTAAAAAACTTTTGGTTAATAAAGTAGAAAAAGGCACTCAATTGTTTCATCATTGCATATTTATATATAATATGAAAATTAAAATAAGTTATGTTTTATTATATACCTGTGATTAATTTTAAAAAATAGTTTTCTATACAGCTCGCTGTACGACTATGTGGTGAAAGATTACACTTGAAAAGTATACTTACATATAGTATATTTCGAAATCTAAATTAGTATATATTTTTTTGAAGCCTACTATTTACAGTCTATCAACTATCACGCTCAAAAATTTATATTTACAAAACTTTAGGCTTAAAATTGCTAAATATATCGTGATATATATTATATCTATGAATATATTATAGTTCATATCGTTTATTTTGTATTTTAGTATTGTAAGCGGGTCGCATTTTTAATTTATTTACAATGAATATCAACAGGTATTTTAAACTGATTATAATTATCCGATCTGATAAATAAAAATAAATATTATTTTATATATAAGTACTATAAATTCCGTAACTATATTTAATAATTAATAATTTTAATAAATAATAATAACAATAAATAAAATTATATTAATTTAATAATAAATAAATAAAAATAAATTTATATAAGTACTTAAGTAAGTATTTAAGTACTATAAGTACCTTAGTATTTTATATATCAATCATTTTGTGATGCTTTTCTATTTTAATTGAAATTAAATTGTTTGAAAAAGGAATAATACGTATTTCTACAAATTATACAATATGATATGATGAATATTCCACTTTGTGTTTTATTATTTTAATTTAAAGGAGAGAAATCTTTTAAAAATATAAGAAAATTTTAATTGATTAATTTCTGAGCCTACGGTACTTCAATCAACTTATTGGTGAATTTTTTCTAATCAACTACTGCTTGCTTCTTAAGTAGTGAGTGATTGGCTCCGGTCGTTAACATTCCCATAATAACTTATTTATATTTATATTAAAAACTTATTAATATATTATTATATTTAAACTTAGGAGAAAAAAGTACAATAATAAATCGTTGTCCGTGTAAAAAAGGTCTTTAATTAAACCACTAATATAGAAGCCATGACTATGGATGGGTAATTTGTATAGGAATATTTATGGGTTAAAGTACTCGTATATAATGGAGTAATGCCAAAAACTAATAATTTAAATTTAATATTTTATGATTGTATTAGAAACAATTTTTTATCCCATTTATCAAGCGTAGCATAGAAAACCAAATTAATATAAGCATTGCTAATTGTTTTTACAGTACTTCTGGAGTTCTTGGGGTTACTAAAACATGGAGTTCAATGTATTCGAATTTGAATGAACGGTAATTATTATTCATATACGTAAATATTTGCATTGCGATTTTCATTGTATGTTTAAATATATATGTATATAATGAGTCTTAAATTATTAAAAACAAATAATTTATTTATGTTGAACCTTTGAACAAGGTTTGAGTATTCGGTTCTGCTTACAGCTATATTAATATTATAAAGTGAAAAGTTTGTTTGTTTGAACGCGCTATCTTAGGGACTACTAGTCGGATTTTAAAAATTATTTTCGTATATAGAGCAGTCATTTAAGGAATTAAGAAAGAATTATTAAATTAAAGGAATTAAGGAAGGTTTTAGGCTATTTAATATCACGGTTATCACCAATAAGAACAAAGCTGTATTTAAAAAATAGTTACAAAAATGGGTAAAAATAAT
This sequence comes from Actias luna, assembly GCA_039707435.1. Lineage (NCBI taxonomy): Eukaryota > Metazoa > Arthropoda > Insecta > Lepidoptera > Saturniidae > Actias > Actias luna. Next base: position 14,641,683 of record JAZHAC010000001.1, on the reverse strand, counting down.
AAAATAAATTTTTAATTCCACACGATCCAAATCACGGACACAGCTGTTATACAAAGAGCTTTACAAATTATTCGTGAGATAAGGTATATGCAATGGTATATGCAAGGAGTTTGATATCACACAGAAGTAACAATTTTCAATTAACTTTATTTAGGTCGTGAATACTGTCCATTTAGCGCAGATAACTTTAATTGAAAACTAATGTTATTACGGGTTACAGATTACATAATTATTATGAGAAGTAAATACAATAATTAATCAATGAATAATTTCACTGCCGCAGTATCTTATATCCTTTAACGCGCGTCTAAGGTTCAGTGACAGTCGATTTTTTTAATTTTTATTATGTAGGTTATAATACTATGAACGGTCAAATGATAACCTGTATTTATAGTATAATATTGTAAATGTGAAAGTTTTTATGAATCGCAGTATGTTACTCAATCTCGCAAAAAAGGACAAAGATAGTTTATTGGTTGGATTAACATACTGAATATGTTTTATATCAGAAATATTTTTGATACTTCATTTTATGGTCAACGCGCATGAAGTGGTGGTTGGCAGCTAGTTTTAATATAAAATTAATAGAAATTTTTATTTAAATCGTTACGTCTATCTTTGCACTTTCACAGTGATTATTATTATTGTTATTATTTATTGTTATGTACACTATGATTATTTTAGATCTAAATATCTTAATATGTACGGTTTGTGTGTTATCTGCAAGCGCGGAATAATGTACCCGCAGGCCGTGTTTACAGCGGCCGGAGGTCATCCCAGACTCTCCGCTGCCGGGTTCGTCGGCTACGGAAGGGGAGTGAGGTGGTCCACTCTCTCTCCCTCTCCGCCACATCCTTAACGAACAACACCACCTCGCAATATGAGGCGATGGAGAATTCCAACCTAACCTAGCCCAGCACCTCGCTACATGTGAACAACTCATCGACATATCATACACTTCTGGAACACTTCGGTCCGCCTACGGGTTAATTTTAAAGCTAGGCATGTTTATAGTGGAAACCATTATTTTTACAGTTCATTAAATTAAATATAAAGTTAAACACTTTTTGGTGCTAAACATTATTTTTAAAGTTCGTTTATATATTCCCCATTAATAAATGTGTATCCATCACACATCTGTAGTGCCGTGACGGAAGAACGTAATAGACGAATGTGACTGTATTTTTTTTTAATATTAATAATTAAAAAAAATACATGGTGATAAATAAACGCAATGAAGAATAATTTTACTCTCGAAAAAAGATGATATGGGATGAAAGTTATAGTATTTTAAATAAACGGCTCGACGAATTTATATGTAATTATCCTCATTCGGTTGTCCAAAATTGAAATAATGATGAAAGCCATCTTTCATATTTATGTGGTATTGGCGTACTAAGAATTACCGTTTTTAAAGACATTTTTTTTTAGAAACTATAGCGACTCTGTATTATAAGACATTTTTTTTTTCGAACTCACATACGCTGTTACCGTAAGCGCTTTGACAGCTTCACCGAATTTTTTGGGGCGAGTGCTGACGGTACTCAGCTCCGAGTCAGCGGGTGCCAGAATAGTCGAACCTCGACTTGGGCCGCTGCCGAAAAATATACAAAGACTTACGAATAATATACAAAGACTTACGAATAATATACCAAGACTATAATAGATAAATATTGGACAACAATTGTCTTCCAAAAGTTGGACAAATCAAGATCCGAATAAGGACTATGCCAGCTTACTTATTATCATAAGCACGGAGTTAAACATTGCCCAAGAAAGATGATTAGTATAACAAAAAAAAGTAGTTTTAGTGAATGGGCAACCACAGCCATTAAAGGAAGTAGAGATCATTTATGTGATCTATACTATAGGAGATCACTGACTAATAGTGAATACATATTTCACACAGTTTAGAGGTAGTAACTGCTTTCCAAGATTACTTTACTAATATACCTTTACATGTAACAAAGAACATAACTTCATCAGCACATGATGCCGCAGCAATTTTAAAAAATGTGAGTGCGCCTATAAATTCAAAATTTAATTTTAAAATAATAAGTGCAGGTGAAATAATTAGGGATATCAATCATTTAAATTTGGAACACACTGAAGACATATGGGGATTGTCGGTAATAGTAGGTAAGTCCTTGATTGTCAATATTTCACCATATTTGGCTAATATATTTAATCAGTGCACAACAAAAGAAATTTTCCCTAATTTAACGAAAATAAGTAAAGTGGTTCCTTTATTTAAATCAGGCTGCAGAAGTAGACGTGGAAACTTCAGACCTATTTCTGTACTTCCGTCGTTAAGTAAAATTTCCGAAAAGATTATTTATTCTCAAGCATTTGTTAGAATATTTCGACGTACAAAAGTTTCTGGATGGTCGACAGTTTGGTTTCACAAAATGAAAATCTACTACTGACGCTGGTGCAACGCTACAACATCAACGTCAACGTCAACGCTGGTGCTTGGAGGCCTGGGAGGAGTCTCAGGATGCAATCGGTGTGTTCTGTGATTTGTCTAACTGTGTTTACCATAGTACACTAATTCTTAAATTAAAACACTATGATGTTTGTGGACCTTCTCTAGACCGCATAGTCTCTTATTTAAAAGATCGATGTCATAAAGTTAGCATAAATGGAGTAACCTCTGCGGGATCCTTAGCACTAATTGGTGTACCGCAGGGCTCCATCTTAGGGCCGTTTTTGTTCCTGGTATATATAAATAATCTACCGCTAATGGTTCACAACTGCGCTGACATGGTTCTTTTTACCGACGATACTTCACTTATATTTAAAGTGAAAAGGACAGATTCATAGGTTAGGTATATAAATAATACTTTAAATAAATTTTCTGATTGGTTTGCAATAAATAATTTACTGCTAAATTCAGATAAAACTAAATGTATCAGATTTACCTTGTCTAATGTTCCACGGGTTGACACTAGAGTCAAAATCGAAGGGGATTTAGCAGGCCTAGTTGATAGTACTGTGTTCTTGGGTATCACGCTTGATTCCAAACTACAATGGGGTCCACACATAAAAAAAAATTGCGGTACGGTTAAGTTCTGCTGCATTCGCTGTTCGTAAGATTTGACAACTGACAGATATTGCCACTGCTAGGTTAGTCTACTTCGCTTACTTCCATAGCTTAATGTCTTATGGTATTTTACTGTGGAGGACAGCAGCTGAGGTAAACACCGTATTTCTTTTACAAAAACGAGGAGTTCAATCCATTTACAATATGAGACCTCGAGAATCATTAAACGATAAGTTTTCGGAATTTGGTATTTTAACTTTGCCCTCCCAATATATTCTTCATAATTTAATCTATGTCCGCAAAAACTTACAAAAGCTGGATTTCAGTAAAGACCACCATAATTTGAATACTAGAAATCGCGACAAACTGGTCTCTCCCTATTTTAGACTGTGTAAGACGACAAGTAATAGTTTCTTAGGTAATAGTGTCAGGTTTTATAATAAAGTCCCAAAGCACATTACTGAATTGCCGGACAGTAGGTTCAAGAACCATGTCAAACGGGTTTTGATGCCAAAAGGCTATTATAGGGTGGATCAATATGTGAGCGATCGTGATGTCTGGGATTGACGCCCCTCTCTGTGCATCCGCTAATAACTACTGTAACACATTAAATTATTGTATATAAGCACAGGAATAAGACTTAAAAAAAGATGTAGTTCGAGTTTCTTGTCGATTCTTCTCGATGACTGCGTTACTTTCCGTACCGGTAGTAATTTTTGACGTTCATAAGCGCCTTCTTAGGGCTAGAATTGAATAAACATTTTTGATTTGATTTGAGATTTAATTTGACATAGCAAACATAGTTGCATATAAATATTCGTTAGTTTGTCTTTTCTTCAATACTTTTTTACGATTCTGTTTATAAGGTTGTAGTATTCTTAAAAAACTTGCCTTCCAAAGGCACACCCTAAGCTTATATTGTAACTGAAACAACTTGATGGAGTCTATAAAATGTATAAAAAATCAGTCATTTGTAATCCTATTTATTATAATAGTACCATGCCTTCAGATTTGAGGAGTATACTATCCTAAAATTACACGAAACATAATTCAAGTACACTTGAATGAAGTCGCACAGCTAATAGTAAATATGCCCAAATTTATGCGTGGTAGAATGGGACATACAAGCGTAAAATAAACTTATAAAAAACAATAAAACTACAGAGCACTTAAATCACTGCTCTGAAAATAAATTCGTGGTTAGGTGGCGCAAGAACAATGTTTGCATATATTGTTGTATTTAATTATTATTGTCAACACCATAAAACCTTTATAAATAAATAAAACGACAGTTGTATTTTTTCTTTGCAAAAGATAAAATTGTAACGTAATCGCGTAGAATACAATAAAAAAAAAACATATTCATACACGGTGCTTTATAGGGAAAAAATTTAATTGCATGCCTTGGGCACCGTTACGGGGCGATAGGCAATGATTCTTATCTGTGAACTTATTGAAATAGGGGTGGTAGCCGCATTCCTATCACGCATAAATCAGGCCAGACTCGTATTTCTTTCGGCGGGACTACTGACTACTTTTTATTGCTCTCTTATTGGCCAATAACGAACTGATATATTAGTATCATTGCCACCGAATTAAAAACGTAACCAAAGAACGTTATATATAGGTACCTCATTTGTAGTATATACCCTTTGAATGTTACGATTGCTTATTGTGACATCATTTGTAAGTTGCAACAAAAATTTCCTGAAAAATTTTAAGTGGACAGTCACCATATTTGAAAGCCTTATGTGAACCCTGAACATTTGGAAGATATTTTATCATTCGACGTTACACTGCCATTTAACTGGTTCTGTAATTACCTTACTGTAATTAAGCTTAACTGAATATCATTTTTTTAAACACCGAACGGAGATGGATCGCTGTCATATTAGTAGTGTAGTAATCTACAATAGCAAAGTGTTTTAACCCTTAATAAGCTATGATAGCGTTGAAGCGATGATAGCTCAGTGGTAGTGTGTACGACTTCGCGTCAAGGAGCGTGAGTTCGAATCCAAGCACCTATAATGAGCTTGAGCTTTCGGTGAAGGAAAACATCGTGAGGAAACCATAGCATGGTGGTAGGGCTTTTTCTAAACCTGCCGCCAAATACCATGAGGTGTGTTCCGGCAGCTGCACTTGAGAACTAGTTCCGCCACAGGTTTAGCGTGTCTACCATCTTGGGCCGTATCGAGACTTAAGATCAGGTGAGATTATGGCCATAACGCTAAACCGTATAAAAAAAAAACCATTCCTCTGAAAAAGGTTCGGATTTGTCCAGACATGTTCGGACTTGTAGACTTTTATCCGACTCTTAAATTTGGCCGGATTTTTCGGCTTAGATATAATACGAGAATAAAACTTTTTTTTATTGTTAAATGGCTTAGCGTTATGGCCATAATCTCACATGACCTGGAGTGACGATATGGCTCATGTTAGTAGACACGCTAAACCTTTGGAGAAACTGGCTCTCAAGTGCAACTGCTGGAACACACCTATTGGTATTAGGCGGCAGATTTTCAACTTGAGGGTGGTAGCTAGCCAAGCAGGCATCAGTAAAAGCCATAACACCATGCTACGGTTTCCTCATGATGTTTTCCTTCACCAAAAAGTCAAGCTCATTGTAGGTGGTTTCATTCGAACTCACGTTCCTTGACGTAAAGTCATACACACAATCACTTAGCTATCATCGCTTCTAAAATAATAATATAAGTAATACCCTTCCTTCCCTCACGAGCGTTTGCTACCATACCACTATAACTAAGTGGGTAATGTTTAGATTTTGTTACTACAATGTCCGAACTTTTATTCAAATGTCCGGCTTTATGTGAAGACTTCAATTTATAAATGGTAACCCTAGTCCTGAGGCACCTTAACAGCTTTGTTGTGAGTGTAAAAGGCACTGAGCCGAGATAGCAACTAGCGCAAGGGCGGCAAATTGGCCGGCTAAGCCTGTTGGCGGTATACCATTCCGCGAAATGAAATTGTCTAATCCATGCCCCCTATAAATATAAATACATATACTTATACATAAATACATATCGAAAGATGGTTGTATGCGTGTCTATTCTAATTTTTTTTCTCAAAAGATCCCTACAATAATAAGGGTAAAATTTATTTATTACGAATATCCTAATCTACATAGTTATACCAAATTTGTATCCTGCTGTAGAAACTTAACTTAACAAAAAAGAAATGCTTTATGGTTTACGCTATTGTTTATACTTTGATATTAATAACTAAAAAAATAAACACCAAAATATTTTTAAACAGTATTACTGAATGTAAATGTTCACGTGGAATTAAACATTATTTTATTTAAACATAATATATGTTTTATTACAATTGTTCATCCCTAACCTTCTGAAGATTGTAATTCATAATTGTTAATTGTAAACACTTCAGAGTCCGGTCCTCTCAACACTCTCCACCGCGTGCAGCATTTCATAACGTTTACATTTAGTTTGTTTATCGCTCGCGTTTCCGTCCATACTATTCTTTTCTAAGTGTTTACATGTAACGACAATAGAATAGATAGTTGCAAGTAACGTGCACCAACTGTTCGTGTAGGCGTTAAAGATACGAACATAACCTACTTCTCTCTAGAATCAATATATATTCGATGGTTTTATCTCTGTGGTTGGAATAAATATTTCCAATGAATTCGATATTCCTTGTATGTAATTTTTACACAAGTATATATCTAAATATACAACTACACAGCTTAAGCTAGAACTAACTATGTACCTAATAAAGTGATATCGACATATTTAGAAAAAAGAAATTGTACACATATAGTTAAATTATATCATATAGCTGTTCTCGCGACTTCGTTCGTGTGGAACTAAAAAGGAATTAAAGAATTTTTGCCGGTTTTTATAACTTTTTTCAGTACAGCTTTGTTCCTATTTATGGTTGCGTGGCGATAAATAGTTTAAATCCTTTCTCAATGATTGCTCTGTCAAATACAAAAATAATTTATGAAATCTCACAAGTAATTTCTAGGATTAGCGCGTTCAATCAGATAAACAAACAAACTTTTTCGCTTTATTATGTTAATATAGATTTAGTTTGTTCACGTTAAATAACTTAAAGAATTCAATATAAGGGAAAGATGGTGATTATACATTAAGACTAGATTAGGCGAGCTAACTGATTACAGTAACTAATAAAGCAGAATACAATATACTAGTCTATGCTGCCGCTTTATACACTCGTATATCGCTGAAAATATATTCGTTGCGATTCATCGTAATTGTCGAGACATCATTAATCTCTTATTGTAGTCCACTATACGCACATTGTTTAAATAAATATTATTAAAATATTGTCTACGGAATAGAATAAACTCGACTCTTATATACATATGTACTCTAGCATATAAACAATAAATACTTTGTGCACACAAGTAGTAACGAAGTGGAATATGCATTTAGTGGGAATGATGTTTATTTGCTTAGTATCAGGAAACTCCGACAGTCAAAGGAGGATTGTGTACTTTGAAATTGATTACATTGATGACCCGTTATCTCTGGCGTAACCGGACTAATTGGGCTGGAACAGACTCCAATATCGAGCTATTGGCAGCTTTGTAGGGTTGTATCAATCAGCTACGCAATACGACTAAACGTTCAAAGCCTTACAATCTAACCTCAATAATTACCTATTATTCTAATGGGACATTGCATTGTTGTTTACTGTTTAGTTTAAATAATGCTTGACAACCCAGTTTCATGCAATTTCATGAGTTTCTGCATTTTAGAGTACAATAAATATATATACCTATACAGTTGAATTTTATAAAATATTTTATATTTAGAGATCTATTTTTACAATTTCCTTTTATTATATTACTATAACATATAGGAAAAGTAAAGTGATTGAACGCGTGCCATTGATGGAATGCAACACAATATTTTGGGCACGCCACCAATCACAGTGTTTACTACGAAACTGAGAAAAAGAATACTTCTATTAAGAAAATGTTCTCAAAACAAGTAAATATATTTTTGAAAAAATAATTAACAATAATAAGATGAATAATTTTATATTGAATATAAATAAAACTGCTGAAAACAACATTATGGAAATATGAAATTCGTTACCAAACACATTTAACTGTTTGAAGAAGCGGACATGTTACTTTAATTTACCCGTATAACTGAGACATTGTAAAGTGTATTTTCTTTTGTAGTAAATAAAAAGTTGTGAATTGATAGTATTTAGTATTATTATTCACCCAATAATCACGAAATCAAAATTATATTTGTATATCTATGGTTTTATTAAGCGTTTCTTTATAAAAAAAACAGCACGTTGATACATAAAGGTATACTCCTGCACTATGTTATGACAGTTGTAATTATTATTCAATCAGAAATAGAATACAGTTTTTGGCGGGATGTTGACCTGTCATGTTGTGATTTTTATTCTTATTTATAGACTTAGTTATTTAGCCGTATATTGTGTAATAAAGGTGACATTTTGCGAGATGTAGTGTAGCTGAAGAGCATAAGTGAAGCGAATTATAAATAATCATTCCGAACATGTATATCAGTTACCACAAAAACTCCCAAGAGAGCTTCAACAAGATGAAGACTCGATGAGATATAGTTCCATCTGACCAAAATGCCCAAATCTTATCCTTTGAACATGGCAGTAATAAAATCTATTCAGTATAGTATTATAATCAATTTCGCCAATGTCAAGTGTGAAAGACTATGTAATTACAATTCACAGACACAAAATAATACCCAAACTCAGAAAAAATATTTGTGAACACACAAATAATTGTTCCGTGCAAGAATCGAACCCACAGTATTTAGGCGCGACGTTTGCAGCGAAACAACTGCTTATTCAGTGTAAATTATATAGCTAAATACTATTTTTTCATAAAGTAATTTAATTTTAATAAGTTAGTAGTTAGTAATAAGTAAGTAGTAGTAGTAAGTTTCGAAAACCAAAGAAAGCATCGTAATTATAGACGAGGAAACGACATTGAAACAAAATATTTTATTATATGTAGATTATTATTGGACTTACGTTTAAAAAAAAAAAGTGTAGGAATATAGGACACTTGCGATGAAATCATTAGTATAAGACCTTCTATCGGCGGTAGGTATGTTTATTGTTGCAGCTTGATGTCCATTCGCTGCGATCTGCTACCGCACATAAGCACACTCCTGTACTGAAAGTATCGACGACGAGATAACTATTTCTCTCAAAACAAACACATTTCTATTCTTGTGTGGTTTCATTCTCTTTAAGTGCTCGTAACAATAGTTTTTTTGTGTGTGTGTGTTTATTTTCATTAGGCCATTACAAACGTCACTTCTGCAGAAAGAAACTGTTACTAAACTTTTATAATCATTTAGAGCATTGTACAGTCCTGCGACGCTTTATTTTTATTAAAATATATATATATATATATATATATATATATATATATATATATATATATATATATATTCGGACATAATATGTAAAACAAATATAAAGGTCACTGATCATGAGTATAATGTTAAGTAATTGCTCGTCTGTTTGTTTGACCAGATAGAATAGAAGAATAGATTTATATGACATTTTCTGTACGGAGGGTTTTTGCAAATCCATAATGGATATGCTATAATAAATGACAATAATATTTTTAGAAAGAGTAACAAAAAAAATTGCTATAGAAACATTTTTATTAAATTTCGTACACAGGAAGTATTTTTATTTATATGATTAGGCTTGAGATAATAAGAATTGTCCTTAACACTTTTAGAAAATATAATTTTTTTTGTATTATTTCTCACCTGATTTAAATGATATTTTATAATGGAAGAATATGTATAATAGTGTAACAATTAAGTTTTCTATAATCAACAAATAACACAATCTTAATGATTATTCGTATTAAGCTGGCGGACAAAATATATTGTCTGATTATTTTAATCTATGTTCTAATTCATAGGTATCATGGAAGGTTTTCTTCATCACATGGCCCCTCAATTCCTACATCCAGCATTGCAAAGTTTCGGCTGCGGCGCATTTCGACCTATTGGAGGAGCCTTCCATCCTCTGTATCCTGGAAAAGCTTTCGCTAGGCACCTCGGGGAGCAATACGCCCTCGGCCAAAGTGTAGGACAAGCACTTCGGGTAAAACATTTGACAATAACACACTATATTTAAATTCAAGACTAAATTTATCGTGCAGTTATTAAAATAGCTATAGTTTTGAAGTGATAATGGCCCAGCTGTTAGTGTGTACGGACACCGCGTTAATAGACGTGACTTCGAATCCACCTGCAATGAGCTTGACCTTTGTGAGGCGGAAAACATCGTGAGGAAACCATACACTGTTTGTAATACCCACCTGGCTAGCTACCACCCTCAAGTTGAAAATCTACCGCCAAATACCGATACGTGTGTTCCGGTAATTTAGAGCCAGTCTCTCCTTTAGGCTTAGCGTGTACATAATTTAGGGCCACATCGTCACTTAAAATCAGGTCAGATTGTAGACTTAACGATAAATCTGTATAAATAAACGATTAAAAACATACCGTAAACTGTAAAGGTTATATAAAATACAGAACTAGGATTTTTAAAACAAAATTTAACTAAATCATATTATATTTATTATTACGAGATAAAATCCATCATTTATTGAAGTGTCGAGGTAAGGAAAATAAATGTAAATATGTTAAACCTAGTACAGAAAAAATAACGATAGTGTTATTACGTCCTTGGTTCAATAAGCAGAACTACAAAGAATAAGGTGATAACACAAATGTCACATCAAAGAAAGTGGTTTCTGTTTCTTAAGTAAAATAAGATTAGGTCTATGAAAATTTGGATCTAAGTAGTACATTCTAATTATGCACATTACGTCATTTGAAATTTATTGTTTTGCCATCTCCGAGTGTATTATCACTTAACATGAAGTGTAATATATATATAAGATAAAAGAAAAATTTAGTCACACAACAAACGAACTTTTTCGCTTTTTATATATTGTTTTTTTTTAATAATGTTTATTTAACAATTTAATATTTAGCTAATAATATGCTATAATTAATATATAAGCTATATATTTAAGGTATTTAAAATCACGCTATCACCGATTGTAGCACAGCTGTATTGAAAAAGTTTGAAAAACGGGCAAAAATGATTAAATAATTTTTAGTCTCACGCGAACAAAGTTGCGAGCATAGCAAATAGTATTATATGCATATTCCACTAATTCATATTATCAACATATATTACTATCTACAGCAGAGTATACGCGATGAGAGTAACACACCACCACTATATCGCTACGGGCACACGGGACGGGACGACACCAGTTCACCAGGGTCAGCTGCATCCGCATCGCCGCGCCCTTGCAAGGACGATGAGCAGCCACCGACCGCAACCTGCACAGACTCGCATGACTTTTTTTCCTGTAACTTATTTTATTTATTATTTAATACTTATTTATTTATACAGGTCATCAACAGAGTTTACATAAACATATTAATATATATTATATCTACTAGTTATACAGTTAAATATTTTCTTAAATGTAATGTCTCAAATGTAAAACCTATGTAATACCTGTTCGAAGTATTTTACGAGATATTTTTATGATTACTTCTGATGGAAGTACTGGCACGTCCATTAAACCGTTCACCAATTTATAGAGAAACACTATCTAGCAAATGTCTTCGGTCACTAAGGGATTTCATAATAAAGTATTGTAATTGATCTGAGTAGCTTGAGAGTTTGTTGTCCAAATCCTCATTGTAAGTATGGTAGGTGCCACAGGAACCTTTTGTGACCCGTTTTATTTAGACATCGTAATGGGTAATAGTAGTTAAATACAAAAATAAATAAAAATATACTAAAATAACTTGGAGAATCCAAAAGTACTCGCCCGCTAACGTAATTATAATTGAATAACATAGATTTAAGCATTCATATTAAATAGAAATTAATCCGATGTCATTCTAGAACTATTAAAAAAGAAATGATTCCAAAACGTTTAGCTTTTTGAGCGTAATCGTTACATACACATAGACGTATAGACGTCCACAAAATATTTAAAAAAAAAACGATTTTTTTAGTATATAATGAAATTAATGAATTTTAATATCATCTAGTGTGTTAGTGAGAGTATTTCTCTGGATAATAAAACACTTGTATTGCCGTAAAAACACAAAATATTTAAAATAATGATCATTTAAATCTCGCAAAATGCTCGACTTTGGAATGTTGAAAGTAATACACAACCTCAAACTCTTCGCGTTATGAGGCGTGCAATAAACATATACAAAATTCACAATCTAAAAAAAATAATGTGCAAACCACACGAGAGCTTATATATTATATTCCTATGTACTGCCCAATTATAATAACCATTATGGTTTGATTACGTAGGAATATATGATGCCTTCAATATTAAATCCTTGACCGAGTGCTTGCAACATTATATATAACATTGTAATAAATAATATGTAGTAATTATCAATCACTATAAAAATGCGAAACTCTTTTTGGATATTGGATTGAAATCAAATTACTAGTTATCCGTTGTTACATTTTTTTATAAGGACTAAGAAATAATACTACAAAATTCTATTTTTTTCCCCTTTATAACATTAGTATAGATAACAAGTTAGCTTTTGTTGCGTTGAAAGTTAAAAAAAAATAGTTAATGAGTCTCTACTTCGTTTTTTATTAACCATATGTAAGCTTATTGCAAGAGAGCCCATTGATAATGCTGTCATCTGCAAAACAGTGAGTAACTTCTAAAAGATATGAAAGAGCAATAGATATTACGAAAAAATAGCGCCACGTTATACTCCGGCGCTTACATTTATGAATTGCGAATCACACTCATATTTCTGCATTTATATACAAAGCCCGATATTATTTATTAATACAAGTTTATAGGAAGACCATACGTCGGTAACTTGAAGAGAAAGCTGTAATGCACCTTGGATATATTGTGATTGATCACATAAGTTTCGCCACATCTACTAATTGCCTTTCCCGAGCGCTGTCGTCATACATCTGAAGGTTATCCATTGAGTGCCTTTGGCGTATGCTACTTTGAAGATCGTTTAAAAGGGAAGGATTTTCGAAGTTGCAGATAAAGTGGTTATTTATAATTAGTTCCATGGGTGCCGTCAGAATTACTTTCAAGAAGGTACATCGACATCTACACATACTACAGTATATGTATACTAGTAATTATTTAAATACATGTACATATGTTATCTCAGTTATGTGAACGTCAAAATTAAATTAAACCACCTGAAGTTATATATATTTTATTTCCTGAGAGGTGAGCACTGATGCACCCTACTGCATCCTGCTGCCGATGTTCATGATTTACTCTACGATCTGGCACAACACTGCAATTATGATAAATGATAGTTGCTTTTTGGCAATCGGTTACATATTATAATGTCTACAATCCCGAGTACGACAACTGATAAGAAGAACTAGTGATATAGATATAATGGTATCACCTAAGCTACACTTTTTTTTAAGCACTATCGCAAGTATAATAACTATATTTTTGAACATCGGAGGATCTTAATTTTCTGCGTACGTCGCAATGCCTACATTTGTACTTGACATTATGCAACATAGTAGAATAACTGCATAGAAATAAGCGAGTAATGCCGATTTCATATGTAAATCGTCCTGCCTAGTCTGTTTAGCGGGTCGATTTAAATATTAGTGCTTTAGTAAATACTGGAACAAATCCAATTTACAGAATGTATTAGCCGTTAACGCTCCCATATTACATACTTCTACGTTGTTTTTCCTGATTCGAATTAGGTATAACATTCATTAAAGATTTTTACCTTAGGAATATAGAATACTTGTCGATACGCAAAACAAAAATCAAGCTGAAGTTAACTATTTACTATTACAAATTAGTGACAAGATAGTAATAACACAGTGTGTTGATTATAAAATACGAATCCATTATTTAATAATATAAGGCTGCTCACAAATATCAAAACTATTATAATAATGTAATAATTTAATAATTATTCACCGAATCTTAAAAAAGAATACGTTACGTTATATATAGTCACACTTATTTAATAGTGTATTAAAACAAAGAAATTATATCAAGAAGTGTCTGAAACATACTATAATAATAAATTGCACGCGGCTGAGGTTGTGCTCTATTCTCGACACGTCAAGATCAAGTAATCTTTTGCTCTTAAACTGCCTCTACCACAACCAATGTGCATTTAAACGATAATATGAGTTTATGTGTTTCAAGAAAACACTTCACATAATTTATATTCATAATAGATATAATAAGAAAGTTATAAAAAAGAAATCAAAGAGCTATGTTGCTAATCAGAAAGCATCGTTACAGATGTGATTAAAACTTTTGTGAATTTCTTAGCGGACGGTGAACGAAAGTCTGCCTGTGGAGTATGTGGCGCCCGTCTCGGCCCAGGCGTAGCACAAGCGCACTTCTTGCAAGAATTACAACATTTGTACAGCCTCAGTGCATTACCTCGAGAGGCCGCTCCACCCTCGCACTCAATACACCATCAGGACGAAGACGCGCGTTGGGAGGTATGCTCTTAAGGAAACTATTAGTTAAAAAAAGGTTTTTGTTCACAATAATTATCATAAGTTTTGCAAGCAGTCCAATAATAACGAAATTTTAAATCTAGTCATCAAAACTAAACTATACATTTTATACCCTTCTCTATGATGCCCATATTGTTATTTTTATATGAAGACATTATAAGCTACATTTTATAGGCCTATCCACATCTAACGAAATGCACATGTTACTCAGACATAAGCTCACAATATACAAAGTGTGCATCCGTCCCATACTTACTTACAGGTGCCCCGTATTCGCTCACACTTCATGCACCACTCTTCGCAAACTACAAGTGTTGCAAAATAGATTCATGCGCATAGCTGTCCAAGCCCCGCCCTATGTCCGTAATGTAGATCTCCACAAAGATATGGACCTTCTATCCATATATGCATATATTAACGACCTTACAAGCAAATCCTTTGAAAAGGGAGAAGTTCATCCCAATCCTAAAATAGTACACGCAGTTAACTACTCTGCCAATCCTAGCGCCAAAGGCTTCGCGCGCCGGCCACGTAATTGCCTTACCGATTCCGTCGATAAAATAACGAGATTGAACGCGCTTCTCTCTACCGTCTCCAGCAATCGTACGTGTCCGCGAACACGCCCGCGTAACCGCCGCCCTCGCCGGCCTCGCCGCCGAGGCCGAGCGGTTAATTTCGCTCCCGCACACCCACTGCGGCCTCCCTCCGCAGACGCTTGCGCCTAGGTTCGAGGTTCGATCCTCCAGATAGGAGCCCTCAAGTGACTCTGCTCGCGCGATACAGTGACATAATACATCACTGAAACTTAGTAAATTAACTAAATTAGTAAGTTAGGACCTGTTGGTTAGTTAGGATCGCGAATCTTTGTTCGTTTTCCGGCAGCAGCCCAAGCCGAGGTTGGGCCATTCTGGCACCCTTGCGCTCGCCTCAGAGCCTCAGAGCTGAGTGCCCTCAAAACTTGTCCCAAAAAGTTCGGTGAAGCTGTCAAAGCCCCTAAGGCTAAAAATGTATGTCAAGTAAAAAAAAAACGAAAGGCATCTTTCCACAAAGATGATATGGGTTTATTTGTTATATCAACCTAAAATGTATTGAGTTATTCAGTTACTGATATAATTATAAGATGTTACCACTATTACAGTACTACTAACTTTTGCCCGCGGTTATTCTTGCATTAATGTAAAACTTTGATCATGTTAAAGTTCTTTAAACAGTACATATTTCTAGATGTAAAGGTACCATATGTCCTTCTGCGTACGTCTATTGTATGTAAAATATCATTACAAATAGTTGATTAAATAAATAACGTAACAAAGCACAGTTATGTATCATTAAAAAGGATGTGTCTTTATTTGTCTATACGAATTATTTATAGCTATAAATCAGTGCAAAAATTATAAAAAGATATAAAATATGCGTACGTCGGTCTTCCTGATTCAAAATACAAAGCATCCTACAGTTTGATCACGCTGTAAGAACTGGGCTAGAGAAATGTAGGCTCCTCAAAGTAGTAACTTTATGCAGATGAAGTCATGTCACCAGATAGAATATTTGTTAACTGCTTAACTGATCATCATGAAATCTTGCAAAAACGTAATTAGTGGTACAAAAAGGATTCCGGGCTGTTTTTATTAAGAAAAAGAACAACTTAAATTATTTTTAGTTCCACCCGAACGAAGTCGCGGACACAGCCATAAATAAATAATTTTATTAATATTTTTTTTTGTATAGACATACCAACGTATCCGAGCTAATCGACAGCGACGATTGAAGCTACGTACTAGGAAACGTCATCACACCGTAGAGAGCATGCTGGGCTACGATTTGGATGACGAACGTCGTGAGGAGAGACCCAAGGAGTCTAGAAGTTACGACGCTGAAGACGAACCTGTTGACGTAGAGGGCGATTCCCTTAGCTGGCCCGAAGTTACGATTAACGTAGACGGTAAATGGGAAATAACAAAATAAGCTTCAAACACAGTTAATTTTTTATACACTGACATAAATAATACACTTATCACGTACCAATTCATCCAGTAAGCTCAGCGTATTTAACATCTAGGGCCACATCGTACCATTTAGTATCAAGTGAATTTGAAGTCAAACGCTAAAACCTATGTGTTATAAAAATACCTGCACAATTTAGAACTTTAGAAAGCCGACTTTTGTGCGGGCAGATGGCGACTTTAGTTGCAATCATTTCCCATAGGGTGCATCTGCTAGGTCCTTTTCCTACCTGTACATCACAGCATACCAGACTTTCCGTCGGAACTCTTGTGCCTTGGTGGAAGCTGACGGATCCGTTTTTACCTTTTATACCGACGTATATCTGTGACAAGCACCATAACATCGATTGACCAATGTTTTAGCCGCAGCAATTGGGAAGAAAAGGTATATCGAGAATGTGCCCTTCTCATATAGACGTAACTCCCCAGCTCTTATTTGAACCTGGTCGAATCTGAATTTCGCCACTGACTAGCACTAGCTACTCTCTCTCCATAGATTCGGCGACACCGATCGCACTAATATCTTTAAATCCTTCAAAATACCTTTTGACATTCCTTGCAATGAAGGTGATGCCCACCAGGCAGAGCTTCTGTCTGCCTTGCAGTACCGGAACTAATAATTTCTAGAATACCAGCCTTGGCAGCCAACTGGCGGACGAAAAGGTCATTTATTAATAGGATGTTAAAAATATCCTTGTAAAATATAGACTATTTTTTAATATTGAATGCTATATTATTTAAGGGGTAAATATTGGCAGGTTGGGTGCTTATTAAATGATATATCAGCTACCAATTATATTTAAAAAAAACTTGCACAATTATCAATAAGCGAATATGATTATAGAAAAGGAACCTCGTTCGGAAGGCGACAAACTTCACCTGAGCTATGCGGAAGACCTCGAGATATCAAGTACAAACGACGCCGTGCAGTCACCAGAACGCGCGAGGTATTTTATTATCGGCTATAATAACAAAGCAATTAAAAAATATCTATTAACCAGTTTTGTTTTATTCAAAATTAGAGTTTTCAAATGCATTTACTATAATCTGAGAAATAATAAAAAACATCAGAGCACTTAAATTATGCTTAAATAAACTATACTTAAATTAGGCTCAGTATCGTATCAGTGACGGCAGTGGTAAAATGGTAAAGTGTTCTTAAGAAGGGTAGAGCTAGATTCTAAATAAATAATTAGTGAGTTATCACTCTGTTTAAGTCTATTTTCTTCACACTTATAATGCATCGCTTTTACTGTCCTAAAAATAACGGATAAATATATACCTATAAGTGGTTCCTGTCATTCTTATAAAAATATTGTATGATGCTTTTCAAAATTTTACAGATGGTGAAGTACTAAAATAAAATTAAATGGTTAATGATAGACTTATAACATTAATTTGCAGGCAATTTACTTATTGTTACGTTTTCAGGATCGAAACCCCAAAACCATTATCACTAGAGTGTGTGACAAAGCCGTCAGAGCATGCAGATAGACCAGCTGAAGTATCTACCACTGAGTCATGGTCTGGCAGTGCCGGGCAACCATCATCGCGTACTACCGAAGGCTGGCCAACTCTGGCTGCTGAGGCGTATTTGCAAGCTACTCGTCATAAGATCGATGGAGAAAACTTACCATCCTCAACTGACTCGCGTAATTAAATTACATTAATACCACAATAAATCTCACTTATCATATAGAAATAATACTAGACACCTATAATAAAAAAAAACAATAGTAAATTACAAAATTTCAAAATGTCATATCTAAATACTGACCATATTAAAATACATAATACTATACGTACTATATAATAATATCTTCATTATAATGGGTTGAAAAAATATAATAGGCAGTTAAATAAAATTATATCTTACTACTTTAATAACTCATTTTCTTCAAGCTCTAGATAGAAACAGTTTATTGACAAATAAACTATTATAACTTCTTGATCTTGATAAATTATAATTAAAGCAACCCAATGATATTAGAATTTAAAGTCGTAGTTTACTGTATGTACTAACATAGTGATATATTGTTAATAACCTACCTAATGATTTTGACCTATTGTATTTACGTATTGAACAGAATATAATAACGTGTAAGGTCTGAACGAACATGTGTTTACATTGAAATAAAACTAATTTAAACGGATTTTATCGCGGTTATTTGTGTGTCTACCTTCAATTAAACAGTAACATAAACTTTTCTGGACAACCTACACCTCAGTTCGCCCCGTGACCACGAAGGCTGAAAAGCTTTCGAAACGTCGGGATCAAAATTTAATAAAATTTAATAAATAACCGCGATAAAATCCTTTAAATTAGTTTTATTTCAATGAATAATATTCGCGTAAACCTAAGAAATCATTATGTGTTTACATTTTCGTCATGGCCACTGTGTTTTGAATAGTGGAATTCTTGCTAAGTAACTCATATCAAACTATATTTTAATTACTGAGTTAAGTCTAAAACTTTAAATCTTTTGCTCCTATTGAAATTGTATTGTATTGTTCGTGTTGTTGTATGTCAAATCGAGTTTTTCTTTATGCATCAGCTGTTGTTTATATGCTGAACAGTTAAAAATATTAATGTTATCGATGTTACATTTGTGTATATAATAGTATAATTCTACTTTCATGAAATTATCCCAATCGCTATAAATGTATCATATATATGTAAGTATATTATCACGTAGATTTATGCATCTTTCAAAAATATAGAGGTGATAATATACAAAGAATAGTTCTTTTTATGCACATCACAAGATTATTAAGATGGCCAACGTGCTTAGTAGAAATGTAGTTTAGCTTGATTCTAATAAAGTAAAAACAAAAATGAATTAAATTGAATTAACATTATTTTCATTTTATAACCTTATTTTTCTTTTTTACAATCAATCTTACAAAAAACAAATCCCTTCAACTTATAATATTAATCTATACGAAAAACTATTATTGATTACTGTAAATCGATAGGTATCAGGTTACAACATGTTTGCGTGCTATTTAAAAGTTACATACACATTTCCATACTAGGTTCACCAAATGATTGCACATTAGTCGACAACCAATCATAGTTATCATGTTAAGATGACAAAATACTTCGCTATGTTATGTATAGGCGCTCTCGACAAGAATATGTACGCAATCTATGCATTCTAATATACCTCGAAATTCTGCAATCTGATAAAAAAAATTTTCATTTATGTCTTCTCACTAAAAAAATGTCGAACGGCATTAGTGGTTTCGATACCCTAATGTGAATTATGGTACGTATACCGCAGCGTGGACGCTACACACTCAAAAGCGTTCACTTATGTGAGAGCTGGACGTCACCTCGCTGATCGTTATCGTTATCGAGCTAATCGTTATCGAAATAAAAGCTTCAACTCATGGCTGACCGCGATTTCGTTCAGTTACTCACCCCTTTCGGCGCGGTTTGGCTTGCTTACTTCATGGGCTCGGAAATTCAGCGGGAGCAATACAGTCAGGACGGCTCTACGGCATCTGTAGTGAATCTAACTTTTTTCTAGCGATAGTTTCGCTACACACAAACCTCGTTCATTTTAGGCGGACAGCATAATCGGTTATATGTCCACGGCGCTAAACATTTAACGTCCTGATAATCGCCGGGGTATACACTTAAATCAACATTACTCGACCTTTTATTACTAAGGATACGAGCACAATAAAAATTTAAACCGCACTTTCGTTCTACTTCTAACTACTACTAATTAAATATTATTTGTTAATAATACTAACTATAATTGAATAAATCTTGAATATATAAACATTCTCCCTTATAGATGTTTCTACTAAAAGACAGATGTGGTTAATAAATAAAGACTAATCCTGTTCATGTATAATGCATATTTATAGACAACTAACATATTTACTATTATTGCTATATTAGCTTTATTCTAATAAAGTAAAGACAAACACAAATGTGATTATACCAAAATTATTTTATTCCATAACCTCATTGTAAAACTTTTTACAATTAATATATTCGATATAATGTATGAAAGAAAGATATAAAAACAGAAAGTAATTGTAATGACCCCCGAGTGAGCAACGGATTTTTGTAACACAAGTTACTCTCAGACGATAACTCGTAAAATACTTCAGAGACCAAATCATAATATGTAGTACCATGAAACCTCGTGAACGTCCTCTGATAGTTGCGTCAATGGGTTGACCAGCGATAGCCTCCCACGCATGCAGAACAAAATATTTTTAATAACTATCTCCCGATTGAGAATTTATCAAATAATATCTTAAATATAAAATTCCACATACCAACGTTCATATTGAATTCGTTCGGCTTCACGAATAAATATAAAAAGTAATATACTAAAACACCTGCGAATTATTGAAGATCAGGGCAAAGGCATTGAAGAAACAAAACAAAGGACAAGGCAGGAAAAAGAATTAACCAAATACTAGAAGGCAAGGCCCAAACTAATTAGAGGTATTCGAATATTATATAATTAAAATTAGGCAGAGATGCAATATTTTCTTACATTTCCAGAGCAAATGACTGTTGAAAAATTATAAATGTTACAGAACATACAAAAGAAAATCATAAAGAATAAAAAAAATACAGCTTAAATATCAATTCAGTACGTAATAAGCATTAATTAATTAGGAGATTAAAAAAAATACAAACTTATTTTTAAAAAATCATTACAATCGAAGGGAAATCATACAAAAATTATTTACGTAAGATTAGGTCGTCCTCTGTTTTGCAAAAGAGTAATGTAGCTTCATAGTTCGATGTTAAAGTAACTAATGTAAGAGTTGCCAAAAGGGAGGACTAAATAAGTGTACTATAATATGAAATACGGTTTCTGGATCACTTTCCATATAGCAATGATGTTCCCGAACTTGGCTAGACCGCGACTTACTTAACAAAAATTTCCAAATTCAGAACTCGCCTCTTGATTTTCATAAAGGAAAACGGGAAATCTATTTTTTCACGACCCATACTTAATAAGACGTAAGATAATAAACAAAAGATTATTAAAAGTATCATAATATCGAATGCAATTTCGGAACGTATTTACATTTACGTTCGGATTAAATTTCAACGTAATGCATCTCGGTATACTTTAGGAGCTGTAGCGATTTTGATTTATGTTGCAGAGAACAATCAGTTAAGTCACCATTAACCATCTACCGTCTGTAATAAAAAATATATTATTAGAGGTTTTATTTACGCATCACATCGCATAGATTAATTAGGCTTGTGATATCTTGAAAGGCCTAGCAATTAGCTTTTAACAAAGTTATAAAATACATCAGACAAATTTTTACCTTTATAGACCCCCCCCCCTTTGTCACGCTATATCACATTTTACAATTAAGAGCAGTAGATACACAATTTTCTATTATAATATAATATAAAATACAAATTTTATAAAATATTATAACATATTTATTGCTTAATAAATATCTGTAATAACATGTAAAATTAACGGCATTATTTTATGAGCTGCGAACGTTACGTTTTCTTAGACCATCAGGCCCCCATGTCACATATTGTCAGAATAGGCGACACCGCCTCCTCCGATAAGTGCGAATGCATGAAGACGTCAGACGGCCGACATGACAGTAGCGACTTGCGATGGATTGTCGTACTCTCGATTATCGCTACTATGTTTGTACTGTACTGTACTTAACATTAGGAACAGTGTAGTCACTTTGCCGAGCTAACATAAAAAAAAGTATCATTTTTCCTGTTCCATTACCAAAAAATTGCCGACCAACTTTTCTCTATAAAAACAGAATGCAGTTCAAACATATTTCGGTTTGTGGCAATACATGCTTGTGGCAAAAGCTTTTTGAACTTTATTCCCAGGACCACCCATAGATTTGTAAAAATTCTGAAAAATGGAATATTGTAGGTATGCGTGATCTCTAATGAACACTCTAGAATCAGTCAGCACCTTTGTTTGATATTGAAAGTTTAATTATTCATATAGAAGTTCTAAGATGGTAAGTAAAAATGACAGTAAGTTCAAAGCCCGTTTAAAGACATTACCTACCTCACTCTTGCGATCTGCCCTTGGTAATAAATAATTCTTTCTGCCACGGCAGTAGTTCTCCATCTGAGTTACCGATTTTTATTACATCTTCAATACATTTGTACTTGTTAAAGGAAATCGTATATTCTTCTAGTAACCGACTTCTCTTGACATTGTAACGACGATTCCTCTTAGGTATAACTTTGAAATTCTCAAGAGCTGGTGGTAAATCTCTAAAAGTTCAATATGTATGTGTATATGTTGAAGTGATGATAACTCAGTTGGTAATATGTACAGAGGACGCGTCAAAGGACGTGATTTCGAATCCACCTACAAAGCTGGAGCTTTCGGTGAAGGAAAACATCGGTGAGGTACCATGGTTTTTTCTATTGCCCAACTGGCTAGCTACCACCCTCAAGTTGAAACTCTGCGCCAAATTCCATGTATTCTTGCAGTTGCACTTGAGAGCCAGTCTCTCCACTAGGCTTAGCATGTCCACCATCTTAGGTCACATCGTCACTTAACATCAGGTGAGATTGTGGCCATAAAGCTACACCTATAAAGAATTAAAATATCAATATTAAATACAGGATTTGTAAAGATAACGATCTCAAAGAATTAAATTCTACTCTTCAAATCATGTCCCTTAATAGACGTGGGGTCATTCAAAATATTTTAATGGCCGGCAATAACCAAGCGGTATCCAAAAAAACATTACCCGTATGCATAGCCTTTGCAAGGCAATGAAACTTTTTAAAATAATGTTACGTCTTTGGATCTTTCACAATTTTTTATAATCCTGTAAACCAAATTTCTATACTATAAGATATAATAGACTAATTTTCTAATACGTTCACTAAACAGAGTAAAATTAAAAAAAAGCGATTTCGTTGATATTTTAATGTGGAAATAACAGTATTTACAGCTCTAGTCGAGGAGTACAGTTTTAAAATTACATATTCTGTTTAGATATTCTATATGTAAGTTTCTAATTATTATTAAGTTTTGCCATTGATATATGTCTATTGTCTCTGTTAAATCCTTATATTTAGTTGTATCTAAGCACTTTTATTAGTATTTTTGAGTTTCTTTTATTTGATATATATAAATATATCGATATATTGATTTTATTTTGAAAAGCTTGTGTTAATAATATATACATTATATTGGTGCTCATATACAAATAAGTAATTATTTTAATATTTTCGCCACTTAGCTATATTAATAAATCTTTAGCAGTCAGTTTTCTTTTATTTATATCTAAATTATAAATGACAGTGTTCACGTATATAATCTTAACACAATTTTACGTAAAGGTCTTGATAGATTTATATCTATTATTATATACGAAATACTTATGACACTCTTCAAATTTATATTACGTTCAATAATATTTTATGAAATCATACATAAAAAAAGTTTATTTTTATTTTATTTGGTTAATGTTTTAAAATTATTATTAACACTTTTAGTAATTTAAAAAATGGTCAGTAATTTGAAACGTATATTAATAAAAATTTGTGTAGGGGAAGAATAGTTAATCCATTAAATTTAACCTTGAATATTGTTCTACATAGGAACCATTTCAGAGTAGAGCCTATCACCACACATATAAACAAGTACACAAATTCTTATCTCTGCTTCACCATGTAGATATACAACGGTTTCATGGAAAATGTCTTTCCTTTCTTTTATCACATTAAGCTATTTAAATAAGCACGTTGGTTATGTAAAAACTATGTAACTGTTGGTCAACATCCTTTAAATACTTCTCGTACTTATAATAAGGTACTTTGCAGTCATTTCGTCGAGTTTATTGTAAAAAAATCATGTCAACTAAATAAAGAGATCTAACCCGATGCTATAAAGGATTATTATTTAACTTGATTACAATTAATATATTGAATATCGTCTTCACTGAATTAAACTACTAGTTTATATCAATTTAGATATGGTCAAACCGATGTGCGGTAAGTCAAACTAGTCCTTAATTACATTATGAAGAATAAACAGAAACATGAGATAATATATTGTATGTTAAAATAACGTAACAATCTTATTAAAACGTTATATGAACCTTTACAATTTGCAGGAAATTCTGCAATTCTACTTAGAATTGGTATAAAGGTGTATAATCAGGTCATTATCAAAAATAAGAAGATGAAGGAATACTTTTAGGTTGCCCATGTCGCACATAAAGAAGTATCGTTTCAATATAAACGATTATAAGATTACACTTTTTTAAATCATTTGTAGCGTATGTAAACTTACTCATAAATAAATTTGCTAGTTTCACGTCGTTGGTTTACAGAGCGAAGAAATCTAGAAACTACACCGTCATCCGTTCGGTACATTCTCAATAGGCGATTGTACGATATTTTCTTAAACGTAGGCCATATTACTGAGTGGCGACCCAACTTGATGGCATTAAGTTCGTGTTTATCAAATGTCGTTTTCACCTGGAACATTTAAATATTTTATTTGCAACTTAATAATCAACTAATTTGGCAAACATCTCTATAATTTATAAGAACTGGTAGCGAACTGTAAAGGATACTCCGGTCCGAGTGCTTTTTGCGCTCGACAAAAAACCATCGCATATAGCGGGTTCCCGTAACATTCGCCAGGTTGTAGGTCCACCATCTGCCAGGTCTAATTACACTGCGTCTTTAGATGATTGGTTGGCAGCCCCAGATCTACGATTTCTTCGAACCGAGGCAAATACTTGATAGTGTCGCACCTTCTCGAGGACATAAATACTGGGTGCTATTTTTTGTAATCGGGGTAATAAGAATCCTATAATAAATTTACACTCTTTATTACTTATTATTATAAATTTTCTTCTTATCTAGTATTGTATTATTATAAATTTATACCTTTTTGAAGTTAAAATTTCTTTAGGCATTTTTATTGTGTTATTAATGAGGCTGTGCCATCCCACGGCTATGTAACGATTAGTGCTTAGTATTTAGCCGACCATCTGGTTTGACTATATCCTTTTAAGACTGGTTTTGTACACTTTTATTTCCAAAAAATATGATTTTGACGCCCTCTGAAACTACCGCCCGGGACAAGTGCCCTGGGTTGCCTCCACCCTACCTCTTGAAGTTTTTCTAAAACCTTTACTGTTTCTTTTTTAGTCATTTTTTATTCAGTGAAGGCAGATAAGACAGCAGCTAATATTATATTTTTATTGTTTTACCAGTAGGTACATGGTTTTTGAGCATCCGAGCTGATATGCAATGCCTACGTAGTTACCTATATGAATAATGTGATTTACATGTTTGTATTTCTTAATATATTTACCCAATTTACATCCAAAATATGGTGGTAGGACTTTTTCTCATACTCGCCTTGCTAGCAACCACCGATAACTTGAAAATCTGCCGGCAAATACCTATAGGAATGCTCCGGCAGTTGAACTTGAGAAGCAGAAAAGAAATTCATCCACTACGTTTAGTGTGTCTACTAACTTGGTTCACATCATCACTTAACAACAGATGAGATTGTCGCCATTACGCTATCTTTAAACTATAAGAAAAATAAATAGCATATCGGATATTTCAGAAATGTTATAAAATAGGTGCATATTATGTATGTTACGTTGTTCAATTCAAAAACTAAATGGACAGCAAGTGTAATCTAATATTTTTTATATGCAAAAATACTTACTGCAGTGTCACTCTTTGTTCTATGAGGAGCAACATAACCCAAGCCTGAAATAAATGTACTCACGGATACTCTAGTTTTCAATAAAAAAGTCAAAGTAATGTACTAGTAGATTTGGTAAGCGCGTATTACAACACATAACCTATTCTAGAAGTCCAACGCATAAAGAAATCAAACGCATAACAAATACTTATATATTAACTTTTAAGATTCACTATAGTTTCTTTGGTAAATTACTCAACTATTGCATTTATGAGTGCATGGATAATCATTTAATAAGTATGATTATCTTTCGTGACAACGATTCGGAATATTATTTAAAAAATAGTTATCTAATGTTTATTTTATGCTAACCATACCAATACAGAACTATAGTAAAAATATATTACACATCTAGACGGGTAAAAAACTAATTTCTTATATGCCTACACTATTATTTCCTCACGTTGTTTACCTTCACGGAAAATAATTCTCATTACAAAACTATTTTATTCAGTTATATAAGAAAAAAAATAAGCAGTCGTTAAAGTCTCACCCATGCGATGAGCCATGGTCATCGGTATACCAAATAATGGTTGTTGAACTTTGAAACCACTTAAAATCTGTAAATAGGATAAATATTTTGAATTATACATCTTCAGTAGAAAATCAATGCGTATTATCTGAGTAATCATTCTGGGTAACGGTAATGTAGGTAATAGATATTATAATTTACCTTTTGTACGTTAACACCGACGTTGTGTGAAGGTGCTGTACTTGTAGTTGATACAAACGGTATTTTAGATTCTTTTGTTCCACTTTCGTAAAGGACAGTGGTACTTTTTTTTAGTTGCGATGCTATCGTTGGCATTTCGTAATGTCTTCTCTTATGATATGTCTGTTGATTCTAAACAAATAGGTATTAATATAAAAAAGAAGCAACTGATTAATATGAAAAAAAAATTTTGAAATCTCTGAGAGTTGTAACAATTAATCAATACAATATTGCGATAATAAGTTTTTCGAAAGGAGATAATAACATAATCATTTAAAAATTCACAAATAGTATAGAATATACTGTAAAACAAATTTATTTAAAACTAAGTATATGGTGATTTCAGAACCATTAGTTCCCGGTGGACGTTAATCTGCTTTTTCTAGTACCTAGTCAATAGCTCTACTATAGCCCACCTATCACGCTCAGAGATACCATAAAACTAGGTTATACTATTAATTACGTTGACAGCTATCAAATAGAACATATTTCAAAAAAATGCACAGAGAAGTTTATTTACTACAAAATTTTATAATATCAAAATGAATTAAAGTTTGTTTTCAGATACTAGCATAAAACAGGCACACCGTCCAAAAATAATCTTTATATATATAAATTTCGTGTCATGTTGTTTGTCCGCGACGAACTCCTAAACTACTTATTTTCATCAAATTTTGTATACTGTGTGCAGTTTGATCCAACTTGAAAGATAGTATACTTTTTATCTCGATAAGTATCTCATTACGCGATAGATGCCGCTGTAGTCGATGTGATTGATTACTCGAAAAGGTAGAAGAAGGTTTGCCAGGTCAGCTAGTGTTTTATATGTTTTGTAAAAAGCGTACTTTTTTAAGAATCCTATCAACATAAAGAGGCGCCATCTATTAACAATTTATTTAACTAACATGACATCTGCTAACTAACATGACATCTATTTGCGAATGTAGACTAAATTACGAACATCATTAAAATAGATACTATTTTCTGTCTAATTAAGATAATATGCAAAATATTTGCATAGGTCGACTATTTTGTTTATAATTATGTAGTATAAATTTGAAAAAATCAATCACCTCTTCGTGGTTCTTCTTTTGCACTGAATTTTCGATTAGCTCTTTAGTCTCATTTTTTTCACGTTCTGTAAAATGAAACCTAGTGCAATGTATAAAATAATGTATAATATTAACATCGGTCATTGTCATTTGGGCCGAAAGACGTTCACTGATCTCTACCAAAACACACTTCATCTGCTCGTATAGTGTACTTAGTGATGGTTCTGCCCACGCTATATTTCGCTACTTGAGAATATTCCGATCACACTAGCCATCTATTCTATTCCGCCCACTATTACCTAATCTAGAAATTCTTAAGCAAATATCGGTGACTCTGGTTCTCATGGGGAAGTAGGTACATATATGTGATTATGACAAGCAGCTGGAAGCGATTTTTTTAAATCGAATATGGGGCAAACGAGCTGGCGTGTCACCTGATGGTAAGTGATCACCGGCGCCCATGGACACCCACAACACCAAGGGAATTGCAGGTGCGTTGCCAGCCTTTATTGGAGGGACTTTCTTCATCGACGGCTCAAGCTCATTGTAGGTGTTTGGAATCGAACTCACGTCCCATGACTTGGCGTTCGTACACATTACCACTGAGTTATCATCGCTTCGAATGGCTTCGATGCTGGCTCAGTTGGAAATGTGTACAGACCCTGCCTCAATGGACGGTATTTCGAATATCTGCAATGAGTATGAGCTTTTGGCGAAGGAAAACAACGATGCGGATGAAATCATAGCACGATGGTTGGGATTTTTGCAATAAAAGCAGTAAAGTCCTAGCATAGCCCTTTCGGTTGCCTTTTAAGCTTTGAGTTTGAGCGATTTTATGAAGCTTATAGTCAGCAATCACATGTCAGCACTATATTATACCTACTTACTAACAACACCATAGAAAAAAACTTGGAAAAATAGCGGTAGTTTGAATGATAATATGTTATGCTTTCCAAAACTATTAAGTCAAGTTATAATTAGACAGTGTGTCGTAAATAATCAAACTCATCGACTACTTCAATCGTAGAGGCATTCGAAGGGTTAACTGAAATCATGGAACATTTCGCTTAGATTGCCTATAGTCTCAGATGAAGTAAACAAAATGTCGTCGATAAACTGATGATTGGTGTTGTACGGTGCACTACATTGATGCCTAGCCCTTTTCAGTCTAAAACCTGGAAATATTTTCTACAGTAATAGTGAAAGGTTTTGACGAGATAATGTTTCTCCGTCTAACTCAAATGCTGCAAAAGGCTACATTTTTATATTTCTTCGCGTAAACAGAGTCACATAAATGGCGTTTTCATACAAATACTCGACACTTCAAGCTATTGGTAGTCAAGTTGATATTGGTATTGGTAGCCAAGTTGGCATTGTTGAACAGACTGTAATACAACTCAGGATAGACATTCTATGAAAAAGCTGTAAGAAAGTCTCACATACGTTACGCAAACGTTAAGCAAAGGGGCAGGTTAGACTCTTATCTTATGTACAACACAGCGCATGCGCAACACATGTGAATGTATTAGGTATAGTCTAACGTATATACGTAAGTATACTATAACGTTCTCCATATCATTTTTGAAACCGACTTGTTCATCAGCCTAAATATCTATCTGGAATTATCTGAAACCTACTCACGGAAATTTTCGTAACACCTCTCGAAAATATCATCTAAAACATAGCTTGAAAGTAAAATTAGTAGTATAATATTAGAGAACGTAAAGTATGCAGTAGTTACTTACTGAAATTCAGAGGCGAAGTTGATTAATAAAGGTTACATCGTTTTGAGTTAAGAATAGCTCCATTATTAGAAGAAGCACAAACTACAAATATAATAATTACTCAAATATCAACAGAATAAATGGCAAAATTATGTACAAAATTGCAAACCGTAAGAAAACTATATACCTAATTGCCATATGAGCTCGATTCTTACTATGATTGTTTAATAGCTTAATCTTAAAAATTATATTTTCAAAACCAAAACTTTCATCCCTATTTATCTCGTATAAAGTAGTTTACATAAAAAATAGACAAGGAGTACAACTCGCGCCCTTATAGTACCGCTCCGTGTACCATTACATATCGTACATTGTTGTAATTATTTTACATAAATATTGTTTGGTATAATTCTTATATTCCCCAATATTTCTGGGATCTTTGAGTTATGCATTTGTTAATACACCAATGTGTAACTCATGAAACATATTTACTTTCCAAAAAGATAAAGCTATATGTTGAAATAAAGCATAAGAAATGCAGCATGATAATAGAAACCCAACAGGGACATAATAACTGCCAACCAGTTTTCTTAGAATAAACTGTTAAATACAAGTAATAAAATAGAGATAGTTCTGTGGAGACTTATAAGATGAAACTATTAAGTAAACAGAAAATAAGGAAGACTGCTCCACGCGGACAGACAAACAACTAAAAAAGTAAACCAATAAATTATAAATTATAATTTGCAAAGTCAGATGTAAAATATTGAAATAACTTTGATTATATTCAATGATAAGCCCGAAGAACACTATCAAACTTAGTAATACTTACCATAGTTTGGACTTTTTGTTCTCTCTTTAACAGTCGATTCGGATTTTAATCGATGGGATGTAGGGCTAGTCTCATTTTTGTAGTATGACCCCACCACCGGTTCTGCTTCGCGTTCCTTTACTGTCATCATAGGAATATTAATTGATATAATAACAAGAAGCCTTTGTTCAAAATAATAATATTTCTATACATTACAGATAGGAGTAAATAAAATTCATAAAATATATTAGTTTTATCGAGACGATAGATCATAGCCATTCCATGATATGATCGATGACGCTGGGGTAGAGTTGATCTACCCAATGGGGTAGAACAGCATCTGCCGCACCAGCTAGTATTATCTAAAATAATAAAATACAGTTTTTTTTTTTATCAAACTTTCTATACGATAGAAATGGTGATCCTCACACTTATAGATTGGTGGCAATCTTCCAAATTATTTATATGCACTGTGTAGCCGGTCAGTCTACATGACTTTATTACATTATCTATATTAATATTATAAAGCGGAAATATTTGTTTGTTTGTAGGAACTACCAGTCAAATTTAATTTTTATGTATTGGATAGACCAATAATTGAGGAAGGCTTTAAGGTATTTAACACTACGCTAACACTAATAAAAGCAAATCTCTGTTGAAGAACGTTACAAAAATGGGCATAAATTGTTAAATAATATTTAATTCCACGCGAACATTCGGCGGACACAGCTAGTTATGGAATACAAAGCCTGCGGCGCTCACCCTTACTGGGAACATTTTGAATATCATCTAGGACAGAGAATGATTGTTGTCCGTAGGTGTGCCGTTGCTGCCCTGTTTTGCTAAAGAGCTCTGCGGGTAGATCTTTACGTTGTTTTCTTCGTGCTTTAAAAATTTAAAAGTTTACTACGTTACAAACGACAACATTTATGTATATAATACAACATGAAACCTGATATTATTTTTATTTTCGTATAAATGTTCTTATCCATTAAGTTTTTGTCGGTAATCGAAGCAATACTTGAATCCTGTATGTCTAATCAAAATGCAGTCAAACAGGCACTACAACATGATTTCTTAATATGTATCATTCGATAAACAGTTATTACTCACATTGGGAAACCTGGTACTTATCACTGTATTCCGTAATAAAACTTAAAATTTTGAATGTAATCGAAAGCGGTAAAAATGAAATATGTTCTAAAAAGACGTTACAATAATTTTATAATTACAATTAACGGCATGCTGCGGACTTACACATCTTTGTTAAGCGGGAATTATTAATGTCTCCGTATATTTTTTACACATAATATCGACAACGCTTTTATAGCTAATCAATATTACAATGACCTATAATTTGATTAAATAATTACAATAAACAAACTTGGAGTATTTCTCAATAGCTTGAAATTAAAATTTGTATACGGGAAGTTGTAAGTTCTGTAAATGATAATTGTCAATCATAGTTTTAGTATGTACTCATAAAATTAATTATTTCACAGATTTAGTTCCTTAATTAGGTTAAAATGACTAGTTAAACAATATATAAATAAAGTAACTACTTACTTTTTTTCGGCAGATTGCCTACAGCTATCGATGATCCATCGTCAGATTCTATGGGATGTTTATTTACTGTTGTCATGCTTGAAATAAGATTTTACTGTTATATAAAAAATATGATAAAAATATCTATCTATCTATATTTATAAAGAAAATACAGTTCTTTTAACGCTCCACCGCGTCAAAACACGGAACTTATGGGGATGGGATTATGACCATTCGATGCGGAGTTTTTCGTACATGGATCTAAAAATTCTTAAATTCTAGTGTCCCTATGTAGCCCCGGATCTACGATTTTTTCGAACCGGGGCAAAAACCTGAAGCTCCAGTGTGTGAAGTCAATTGTAACAAAACACAGAAATACATAATGGGTGGCATTTTTTCTGACTGGGACAATAATAATCCAATAATAAATTTACACTCAATATTACCTATTAATTTATAACTTTTTAATAACAGTTAAAATTTATTTAAGCACTTTTGATGTGTTATGAATGAGGCTGTGCCATCACGCTAGGCTATGTAACGCTTAGTGTTTAGCCAACCATGGTTTGGTGGTTTGACTATTTCCTCTTAAGATTAGTTTTGTACACTTTTGTTTACAAAAAATATGATTTTGGCGCCTCCTGAAACTGCCGCCCGGGGTAAGCGCCCTGGTCCCACCCCCAGATTCGGGGCTGTCCCTATGACATTTTTTTTTTTTTCAATTTTACCTTACCTGATCTTACCTTACCTAATATACCTCACCTGATCCTAAGTGACAATACGGCTCAAGTTGGTAGACACGCTAAACCTATGGAGGAACTGGCTCTCAAGAGCAACTGCCGGAAACCACCTATTGGTATTTGGCGGCAAATTTTCAACTTGAGAGTAGTAGCTAGCCAGGCGGGGATTAGAAAAAGCCCTACCACCATGCTATGGTTTCCTCACAATGTTTTCCTTCACCGAAAGCTCAAGCTCATTGTAGGTGGTTGGATTCGAACTCACGTCCCTTGATGCGAAGTCGTACACACTACCACTGAGCTAACATCGCTTCAAAAGTCATAGTCTTCAGTCAAGTAATTTTTAAATTTCTCTTGTACGTATAACACTTTAAAACTACTTGATTAATTTGAAATAATATTATGGAATATCATATAGGACATTTTTATCCAAAGCGGAACGGGTTCCTGCTGGAGATTTGCAATTTGCAGTTTTGGAGTAAATAACAGTATAAAAAGTAAGTTTAAACGTCAGAACGGCTTATAATTAATAAATATACGAACAGTCTCCTATACCGTCAGTTGTACAGACTCTAGGGCATTAGTCCACTTTTAAAACCTAGCTTGTAAATTCTACAAAACTGTAACTTAGTTTATTTATAATTTATAGGTTTAGCGTTATAGCCACAATCTCACCTATGTTAAGTGACGACGTGGCCCAATACGGTAGGCACGCTAAGTTTAGTGGAGGGACTGGCTCTCAAGTACAACTGCCGGAATTCGGCTATAGGTATTCGGCCGAAGATTTTCAACTTGAGGATGATACCTAATCAGGCGGGCATTACGAAAAGCCCTATGACCGTGCTATTGTTTCCTCACGATGTTTTCATTTACCGAAATCTCAGGCTCATAGCAGGTGGATTCGACCTTACGTCCATTGACGTGGCGTCCGTAGGCACTGCCAACTGAGCTATCATCGCTTCATTATAATATTAAGTGTGCGGTTGTTACTGAAAGATTTACTACTCCATTAGCCGCTATAGTCATATGTAAAATTATGTTAAAAAGATTTACCTTTTCCGTTTTTTAAATTTTATCTTTTTCATTTTCTTTATTAGGTTAATTTTTTTTCGCACATTATCACACTGTTCTTCCGCTTCGGCAAATTTATCGTGAATGTCACGAACCGAACCTGTATAATAATGTAAATATAATGCAATTCTTTATAAATTATGCATGGTAATATAATGATACCTACAAACGCACTAGTGAGGACATGAACTGTGAGGATAACATCAGTATATTTTTATTAACAAAAAAAAAAAAGATGAAAACGTTAAAAATAATCTTATTAAAGTTTGCGTTTTTTATATTAATAACGGCTGCATCGTATTTTTCTATTTCCAGTTTAAATAACAAGTCTGCGTATTTCAGTTTAGTTGTTCCTTTTTTAGTTTTATTTCCTAAACACATAAAAATATAAAATCTCTTTGAGTTGGTAGATTTTTTTTCAACCTGAGCCGTAAGGGCTTTGACAGCTTCAACGATCTTTTTGGAGCGAATGCTGAGGGCACTCAGCCCTGAGGCAGCGGGCGCAAGGGTGCCAAAATGATCGAACCTTGACTTAGGCTACTGCCGGAAAACGAACAATGATTCGCGATCCTAACTAAGTTTAGTAGTCCTAACAATGACATCGGGCAAGCCGCGCAAGGACTGCGGGTGTAGTCCCTTACAGAACCGTGTACTTAATATGTGGGTGTGCACGAATGCTATGCGATGTGATGATGTACTCTAAGTGATGTATAGTGTTACTGTATCGTGCGAGCAGGGTCACTTGAGGACTCCTATCCGTAGGATCGATCCTAGGCTCAAGCGTCTGCGGAGAGGCTGCGGCTGGTGTGCGGGAGCGAAATTAACTGCTCGGCCTCGGCGGCAGGGGTGGCGGTTACGCCAGCGTGTGCGCGGACACGTGCGATTGATGGAGACGGTAGGGAGGAGCACGTTCAATCTTGTTATTTTGTCGACGGGATCGGTGAAGCAGTTACGTAGCCGGCGAGCGAAGCGTTTGGCGTACGGATTGGGAGTGTAGGTAACTACGTATACTATTTTGAGGTTGGGATGAACCTCGGCCTTTTTGAAATTTTTTTTGTGAGGTCTTTAATATATGCATATACGGACGGTAGGTCCATATCTTTAGGTAAATCTACATTATGGACATAGAGTGGGGCATGAACGGCTATGCGCATGACTCTGTTTAGAGTAGGTAGATACAACAACTTGGCTAACGCGATGATTCGATGCACAATCTCGCGTTGCCCCAGGAATGCAACAAACGTAGGTTTTAGGAGGTATTCCCGACGGCTAGCGCCGGGTTAGTCCCACATACATAGGGGATGCATTAATGCATTTTCCCATGTTAAAAAAAAGGTAAATACAGCAACTGTTGTGCCAGAGTGATTCTCTAGAGCCTAGCCAAGTTGTCTTTCAAGTAATGAAAACGAAAACAAGAAATGTATGGGATGTCACATGTCAAAGTGACTTTGACATTTTATAAAGAATGTCATCCCATTTCCAAGGCCATTTCCGATCTGATAACACGAGGCAACGTGTCGTAATCTCGAATAAACTGGTATATATCCAAAGGTGTGATAAGAAAATCAGTGGGACATGGCACTGCGTCAATATCCTACTGGGTCGCGACAATTATGCGCGTGGTAATAAACTCGATACAGTACTCTATTTTGGTTTTGTCACGTTTCGGAATCAGCGTATGTACATACATCCAGCTATCGAAAGGGTTACAGATCGCCGTGACAATAAGCAATAGACTGTCTTTGAGTTGTCACCGTTCTTTTTATGGGTTGTACTATGCATGCATCCAGCTGTGACATCACCGCACCGTGCTTTTTTAAAGAAATGTTGTATACAAAGTAAAACAAACCTCGAACATATAGTTTTTGTACGGATCCTACAGCCTCTGCAGCCACTCCACCAAGACTACTGGAGCTTCTATAGCGTTTATCTAAAATAAACAATTAAGCAATTGTATTAAACTTAATATTATATTGTTGGAATATTTAAATCGATATTTATATAGAATATTGAAGATGACAACACTTTTTATTAACGTAGGTAAATGTATTTAGATATATCCCTCACAGGTTACAAAAGAAGTACGTGGGGCTCACCTGAAGTGAACCAGCAATGCCTACTAAAAATCTTCAGGGAAACCCTGTATTCACCCCTACTTGTCAGAAACCAAGAACACTTTCACATTAGTTATAGTACCTGTCGTAAGAGATACCAACCCTAGAGCTTCAATCCAGCGTACGTAACAAATGCAAGATTGGCCTAGACCAATCGCCTATTTATGACCATAGCGGGTTATTATGTAGCTAACAATCGACTACACTACTTTATATCTTATTATCTGAGCATTACCTTCACATCTCATAAGCAATATTTGTTTTTAATATCAGTATAATGCATAATTATTCCGTGCATTATATGGTACATTTTGGGTATAAATTTGATAATCTAAAAATTTAACAAGCTCGTATATACCTTTGATTTTTATGAAATCCCCCATGCTCACTTATAATTTTATATTTTAGGCACGTGTAGGCTTGAAAATTAGCGTTATATTTTAAAATAATTATTAGTATAAAAGCAGAAACAAAGTAAAATTTGCAAAAGCATAAAAATTTGATTACTTCAAACTTTTTAGTCATATTTGTCATATGTATAACAAAAGAGACTTACTTGTTTTTCTATAAAAATACAAAATCCTTATGTAAAATCTTCATACAACTACAACTCTAATACAACACAACACAATAACACAAATAATACTCTGCCGTAATTATATGCATAGATATTATAATTATAATGCATGCGTAATTATAAGTCTCTTCAATATTCAAAAAAGGCTCTATTTTAGTCCCCGAAACATTTCAGTTCATTTATTTCAAACATTCATTTAGAAATTGCTCTAAATTACGATACAATAGTTGGCACCATCGATAGAAATTTGAATGATATTTCTATCGATGGTTGGATGGATCCTTGATTTAATTTATTTATTCCTTATGAGTTAATCTGATTTTTTAACGGATATATAAAAATTACTAATTACTGTTTTATTATGTGTATGAATTAACTTCTCTAAGAATGATTCGAGTGTAAATTTAAAACTCCCGCCCATGACAACTCTCTAGCCAAATTGTCTTTTACTGCAATGATAAGTGTAAACAATAACAAAAATTAACGTGTGTATGATATTCTAGACAATAAATCGATAACATGTCACAACATTAACTTATAAATTCAAACTAAAAACTTTGAATGTCAAAAGTATTTGCATAAATTCTGTTTCAAGTCGCTATAGTTGAATTCGAATACCTTTTGCTTCTAGACTGGTGATGGCATTTTTGCTGACACTTCAAAATTTCGCCACCCTAGAAAATTTCGCCACCGTTGGCACTAGCCCCTAGTGTAAATCCATCACTGTTCACGACGAACACCGTTCACTGTAAAGACGTCATGTTTTTAACGTGCTCTGAACACATTTTTTTTTGTTGTGGTATGTCGTCCATTTAGTGTTTAGTGTATTCCCTACAGTTTTTGACTTCTCTTTAAGCAAACGAAAGTAGCAAATGACAATTTAGCTAGGCCCTCTGGTTAGTGTGTCTAGAAGTAGTGTCTAGGTAGAGTCTAGAAGTGTTAAAGCTGTCCTTGATCCCTCTCGCAGCACATGAGATTTAAATGTCGCCGCAGTGGGGCTTTTTAGTGCGTAGTTTAACAGTGCTTGTTACCAGATGAGTCACCACACTCTTTGCCTTGCTCCAAGCTTGTGTAGGGCGCGTTCACGCATTGCGATCAGTAAGTTCGTGACGTTAATAAAAAATAATGGTATTCTGGTACATACTAGGCAAAACAAGGAAAACGCCAAAATTGGATCTCACCTCATCTTAAAACTTATACCTATACTTACTTCAAACCAGCATTGACATTACGCTGCTCAGCGTCCACCAACGGTTCGTAGATGAATCCCAGCAATTTTATTAAGCGTACTTGGCAATATAGATTATTTTTGAACGCCATGTTCAAGTCCTTAATTAAAGCTAAGTCAACACCTATTTCTATTACTCTCCTGTAATGCACAGCTAGATGCTTTATATATTTTACTAACTTTCTAACTACTCACAATTATTACTTATATCGTAAAGAAAGTGCCTCTCAAATGTATACTTATCATTATAATAATCTATAAAAGAGCAGTGCCTTTGACACACAAGCACAGTACACTCACACAGTAACACACACACTCCGTCCCAAGTCCTTGCCTTGTATGGTCATAACTCTTAGGTCATACTTAGGCCAGTCTTACTCGCGTTTTTTTTATTCTCGCTTTCTCTGTCAGCAGCCCAAGCCACGGTTCAGCCACTCTGGCACCCTTACGCTTGCTGCATCTGGGCTGCATCCCATCAGCATTCGCCCCAAAAGCCCGGCGAAGCTATAAAAGCACCTCATGATAACAGCAAATCTTTTAGAAAAAAAAAAAAAAAAACTTTTGATGCTCAACCACGTTATAAATACTAAACTACTCGGGGCTATGAGCATTAGAAGCGGAAACGGTACATAATTGCGTCTAAGCTACTTAGTTTTTGGATTCCATTCTCAGTTTGTAATTTTTTATAGATTTACTTTTTTACGCCTAATGCACCTGGCGGATGACGGCTATAATATAATTATGTATACATAATAAATAGAATATTTTATTATAAAATTACACATCTCGGATTGAAAATTAAAACTGAAAAAACATTATTAACAAAAATGCATGAGTGTCGTGGAACACTCGGTTGGAACGAATTTCTATACGTAGTATATTATTATTATTATATAAACAGATTCTATTATTGATTAACAAATATGTTCAAATAAATGAATTAATAACGTCTGAGAGAGATTAAATGAGACGCAGAGATAACTAATGAATCGAAGGAATGGTAGGAAATATCGTA
Organism: Actias luna; assembly: GCA_039707435.1. NCBI lineage: Eukaryota > Metazoa > Arthropoda > Insecta > Lepidoptera > Saturniidae > Actias > Actias luna. The sequence continues at coordinate 14,602,722 of JAZHAC010000001.1, read as the reverse complement.
ATTAATATGTTTTCTCTAGTTGTGAAAATAAACATTTCATTGCATATCATTTATTTCATCTAATTCATTATTATACATACAATATATTAGCAAACAGCTGACGCGTATGACGTGTATCAACTATATTTGCGCAGCCGTTGACAACTTATTGGTTGCCATGAACCAATAAGCATGCACCTAGGACTAGGCACAGCCAATAATATGGATAACCGTCTATACTATAGAAATATAGTGCAGTATAAAACAGACTAAAGGAAAGATCTTAATAGAATTTTTTTACGATTTGATTTATCTAGAAACAAAGAATGATAGAGATTTATAAGTGGATAATACCATAGAATACAAAATAAACATATATTAAATGCTATTATATCCAATAACAGCCCCATACTCAGCTAATTGCTACAGTAGGTATAAACCTATGGTACATACTGCATTTTTTTTTTATTAAATTTCTAGAAATCTTGCATTTTTTTAATATTCTGTATCATGAAACACAAGTCTCTCATTGCGAAACTAGGTTTTAGAGCAGCATTACCAATATAGAGCATCATATTGCGCTTGGCGGACGAGGCCTACTTTCATAAAGTACCTTAAAATTATTTTTTAATATCTCTAAGTATTTAAGTGAATTTATAAAAAGACATTTTGTACATTTATAGCATTAAAAACTTTATAAAACTAGACATCTAACAATATTTAAATTTGAATTTGTCTATACTGGAACCACCGATAAAGTGGGCATCGGTGTAACATATTTTTCACGGCTATTTTATTTACTACGAAGCGAGGGGATTAAATTAAACACATTATTTTAAACCTTATATTTATTCATTCAATATACACCTAAACTACTTACAGTCACAAAAATATAATAAATCAAATGTTTAGTTACAGGTATTATCAAAAGAAATTTAAGCATGCCACAATAAAATATACCTGATAAATAAATATGAACAGTTTTATGTAACGATTGGGCTTTATTTTATATATGTAACATGTATTGCTATTATACTTGTTACATATATTAATGAGCATATATATAAACCATGAAGTATGTGTTCTTAAACTCTTATGTTACTATTATCGACTGAGATCCTCTCAAGGACTACCCTGAGAGGATCATAAAGACATCATAATATGACAACTGATAATACGGTTTGATACAGTAAGACAAGTAGATGTTGACAATATGTCCTCTCATCACATTGGCTTTACATGAGGACAGAATTTATAATAAAATTGAGTAGCGTAGTGTACCGGTGGGTGGCAAAGACGTAAAAATATGCTAGAATAATCTAGGAAACTTATTAAGTATCGATGAACTTTTAAAATTTCTAGATTCACAAATTCCAAATGTTATAAATTTTTATTGAATACTTGAATGGTTAAGGGTGTTCATTGAGTCGTTTTGTATAAACTATGACCACGTGTTCCGCTTAAGATTTCCAACCTACAAACGTTTTCTACACGAAAATATCTTTTTTTCCTCTCACGCTAAGTTCACTACGACCCATCTACACGGATGGACCCATACTGCATTCCTCTAAGATTACAATGCTCGCAATCAAGTGGAATGACGACAACCCCGGTTGCGAGTGTTGTGAACGGTAACTGGAACATAGTCTATATCATACCTTTAATAAAACATAAACCCCGTGCATGATAAAAAAAACTTGTTTGTTTCATAAAGCATGCGATATCCTTACTCTGGCAATGCAGGGTAACTATATCAAGTTACTTTAGTTACTTAATAAACACATTGTTTAGTATATGTTACACTTAGCATTCACAACGTTCATGATCACGACCGCGGAGTTTTCTATTCCACTTGCTTGCATGCGTTAAAATCATTAACTCAAGTAGACTGAAACATGGAATATGGTGTGGATAAAGATAATGAAATTATTAGTGACGTTTACACGACGGTCGTGGTCATATGAAACGGTTGATGACATGTTTTGAGCGTTGCGAACGCTAAGTGGTACATAGCCTTAAAATCACAAAGTGTTACAGCTTCAGACTACAAAAAAATCGTATATTTTTTTGTGTATTTTATTGCACCAAATATATAACGAACAGATGCTAATGTCACTTTATAAAATCTTTCGTTTTCGTTTCATTCGAATATTTTTATTATAGATTTCTTAAATATTATAAAAAGCACGTAGTAGTTACAAAATAAAATGTAAATGTAATAAAATATACGTACGTGTATCATATCGTTTTGTAAATAAGCACTAATTTTTTCATAATTATAAACTAACTCCTAACTGTATGTGACAAATAGATCATAGTATATTTTGAATAAAACAACTTAACACCATAAAATCTGTACCTTTATCATGGAATAATAAGAAACAAAAAAAATTACGAAGTTTAAAAGTTTTCACGAGATAATCAATTTAATAATTTTCATTGGCTGTAGTCTTGTATAGGCTTCAAAGAATAAAAATATTGAAAAATAAATACCGAAGCTACAATCTAAAAATATTATGGACAAATATGTCTCACTAATAAAACGGTTCGTTCAAAAGAAGGATCCTTGAAAGTTCATAACAGAGAAAGGAATCTGTAAAACCATTTACATCAAAATTGAATACACATTAAAGTAATGAACATATAGATCTCATTGCTTAATATTAAAAAGACAGTGAATTTATAAGACACATCTTTGTTACACATTAATCCTTACTTTACTTGAATAGAGGCTAAAAATTTATTAGGAAAATCATATTGCTTAATTTCATTCTTATATTTAAAAATACTATCAGCTAATTTTTTCCGGGTTTCTTCTAATAGCTTCTTTCAATTCAACAAACCGTATATGGAATCTTCTCTCTTAAAAATGTTATAAAATAATTGTCGAATATGCTATGTTCACACATCTTAAAATGTGGGCTTACACTGAATCTGCTTATATATATGTAAGCACAATTCAATTTTGTTAAAAATATATTTTTAGTAACATGCACTTCTTTATGACTGCATAATAATATAACATGCACACATTAACGACTGTTAACAAAACAGTCGTTACAATAAAAGTTCATTAACTTAGGTACATAGCATACAATGATTTATAAAAATTCTTGGTTACGTAATAATACTAATGCATATTTTGTTTAATGTGAATAGCAAATGTTGTGCAGAGAAATTACATGATCCACCTTTCATTCTATAGATATTAATAATGATAATACGCTAATGGTGTTCTCTCCCTTATCAGTTCCAAGCTTACAAAAATACAGCAGAATATTACAGTTAAAACCTGACTATAAATTAAAAATAATTTCTTATAAAAGAAACTACATCAATTAATAAATAATATTAAAATGGAATATTATTATAATACTCGGAATAGAATATATTTTCATAGTGTATCAAACCCATTCTGATATTTAGTAATATTCATTATTTTTAGGTATGGCATATTAATATTCCGTAATTATATTATAAAAGAAAATATGGTGAATATTAGAGTAAATATTGACTTAACTCAATGGGAGTATTGAGTCACCATAATGAAACCAAATGTTTGTTTCCTTGACTCATTACAACAAAACACATTTCTTTTTCCTGGCTGGTTCTGGAGGCTCTAAGGCCGCAAGTATAGCTTCATCGAACACATTTTTCAACCCTTTCTGGAATCCATAAGGCAATTTTTTAAATTATAGAGTAACAGTTATTTACTTGAACAAAAATGGCAAAAAGTTTGTTTTGTATTAATGTTCAGTTTTTAATGATATTATCATAAAATAAAAGTATGAAAAGAAAACCAAAGCAATATTAAGAAATTTATAAAGTTAAAAAAAATCTCCATGTTACTAATAATTTTTATAATCATGGTAGTATTCAGTTTACGCGTCAGTTTTGCATGGTTTAATTATGATACTGGTATAAGAAAAAATTATACATAAAAATAAATTATATTTAAAAAATTCGGTTTAATTTAAAACTATGCAATCAGTTTTGAAGAGGCTTTCTTTCAACAAATTTGAGCTCAAAGCGCTAAGGCCAAATTATGCTTTTTCTAATAGAACTTTAGTTGTATTTGACTGGTTACTGCACCTTAACCAGAGATTACATAACTATAATTGTGTACAAAAGTTAGTTAGCTCATTTATTATTTAGTCCTTCTGAATTCAGTTAATATAGTATTCAAACAAGGTAATGATTATCGTACCTGTGTGAGAGCAGAACATTCAACATATTTGACAGCTTTAAGTTCTTTTGCAAGCTTTTCCCCTTGTTCCAGTGAGACAGGCTTCTGCTTAATCTTAGCCAATTTTTCCATAGTAGCAGGATCATCTCGCAAATCTATTTGTGTGCCGACAAGTAGAAATGGAGTCTTCTGTTGATGGTGAGTGATTTCTGGTACCCACTACAAATTAAATATCCACAAAATCAGATGTTGAAATAAAAGTTAGATATGAACTCATTTTGAGGTTAGAATCTACACACAGAGCAGTAACTGCTACATTAATGCCTGTTTCCATTGCACAACATAGAAATTAAAAAAAAAGATATAGTTCAAGATTTTCAAAAAATTACCTTTTCCTTGACATTCTCAAAAGAACTGGGGCTTACTACACTGAAGCAAACAAGAAATACATCGGTTTGTGGATAGCTCAAAGGGCGTAGCCTATCATAATCTTCCTGACCTGAGAATATAACATATATTACAACTTCCAGTTTGTTCAATTATATTTCAAATACATTATATGAAACAATATGTTATAAAGTATTACATAAATAAAAAAGCTATGAAGTAACACATACCTGCAGTGTCAAATAGACCCAAAGTATATGGCTCTCCTCCTATCATAACTGTTACAGCATAGTTATCAAACACTGTCGGCACATATTCTGAAGGAAACTTGTTTGTTGTATAGCTAATAAGCAAGCATGTTTTACCCACTGCACCATCTCCTACCACGACACACTTAATTGTCTGCATCTTTATCTTTACCTAATAAATTTTAGCTATGTAACAGATACTTAGAAATCACTTTTTGGTGTTTGATAAAATTTTCTGACCATAGCAACCTCAGCAGTCAACTACCCTGTGAAATAATGGTTTTGTGTTTAAATTTGTACAGTACAAGAGTACATTAACAATAAGATTAAGGCTACATTCAAAGGAAAATAAATTGTAAAATATTCAGCACATTTTGTTTAATACACACCATTTCTGTGCTAACTATAACAAAATTGAACAAATACCTCTCTTTGGTTTAATTCCTATAAAAATTTACTTTAATTTTGAGGAAAAGAGGACTACATGAGAGTCTTGGAAAACGAAATATAGCTAAATCCAGCTCTTACTACAGAACGCTATCTATTGCTTTGTCAGGTATTTGCTTACTTGCATGTTTGCTATGTTGATAACAAATATTGTGGGGTGGTAGGGCACATCAACTTTGTATGATCAGATTTTGACCATCATAGACTCAGTGAAACATACTATACTCAATTGAAAATCACTATGCACATAGTTATAAATTAGTCATAGTAACTATTTTAGTTTGTCACATTTTAGGATCACCAGTTGCTGAAAGGCTAGCACAAGTGATGACCATTGATAAACTAGTCATAGACAATCTACTAATAGTCATCACTGTTTCTGGATTATGCCATGCACACATTCCAGTACAGTAGCAATACTATACTATGTTTTGTTAGTATAAAAACAAACTGTGTATGTGAATTTTGCTTAGACCGTTACCACTTACAACCACATTATTATTTAAAAATCATGATAAAACACTAAAACAAAATATGATTAAGTGCACAAAATATCCACCTACATTCACTTTAACTCTCTCTAACAATAAAAGCAAGTTAACCACTACTTTACTATGACTTAACTACTCTGATTATATAACTATGATATATTATTAGTAGTTTTTATTTTTATTTCGATGGAATTTGCATGATTTAGTTTCGTTCTTGCACCATAAATGGAGTAAATTGTAAACAATTCCTAGGAGCATGAATTTAAAATTTTCACAAATAGTCCAATGAAGGTACTAACAAAAATACTGTCTTGTTGGTAGAGCTTTTTCTTTGAAGATTATAAGAAAAGTACAAAGTCTGGTTTAAAGGTGTGTACTCAAAGCCTTTAACAATTAAAAACAACAAATGAACAATGGCTAAGACATCAAAGCAGGAAAACTGGTATGCTTAACCATTTTGATATGTGTCATCATACAACATGTCACCTTTTTACATGCCTGAATTTTTTTGTTTTTCTGTACCTTAGGAATTATTGAAAGACAACCTAGGTATATATAGGTATAGGTAGGCTAGGTATAAAATTGAAATTAAGGTATAACTTGTTTAATATTAAAATATGAATGATAATTAAATTAGTCTGAAAGTAAGTTAATAAGAGAATAGTGTTCTCTTCAAATTTAAAAATCATACAACTTTGAGAATAAAAATCATTTAAAACCAAGATAATCTCTAGAATTGAACAATACAACACTTATTAAAAATAATTTTTTTTCATTGTATATGAATAAATTATTGATAGCATGTTCCAGGTTTCATGGATAAATATTCTATCTAATCGAATTTCTCGAATCGAAATTCTATCGAATCTAAAATATTCAATCATACCACCTATATGAAGGCATTCAATATTTATAAAATACTAGTGACCCATCCTGACTTTGCATAACTAGCACTGCTAATTAACTATAGACCAATACCAGAAACCCAAAAAATAAATCTGTCGATTTGATCACTGGTAAACTTCACAGGATACCTGGGCTAATCTGAATATAGCTGGAACATGTCATTAAAAGCTATACAGCTGTTTTTGACTATATATATATATATATATATATATATATATATATATATATGTATTAAGATGTATGATGTTGGGCGGCAATCAAGTCATTTGTTAAGGGTACTTTTACTAAATTAACAAAAAGAAAGTTTTGATTTTTAACATTAATATTTTTAACTATCTACATTTCTATTAGTGATGGTTTAACTTCTGGATGATTGCTACAATATATTCTGTCAATAAAAACAGTTTACAGCTATGCTTACAAGAAACAAATGGTGTTATTATAGTTATTTTATTTCTCTATGCATATGTTTTACTAGCAATACTGAAAATTATATATTTGAACTGTGTCATTGTTATAAACAAAGAAGGGAAATCCTCGTATGTCAAGCAAATTGGGTTTTGTAAATAAATTAAATTATGAATGTACAATAATGGAATGATATTCTTTGAGATATCTAATATAATTTTAAAAAAGGCAAATCAAAATAAAATCAACATCTGTTTACAAAATAATAAACTAAATACTCCTTAACATGTTAAGCAATTATAAGTGTTTGCATTGTTTATGACTAACTTGAGTTGTTACTGTCAAAATGATGAAATATTTATTTTTTACAACTAAGTTTGTGACACTGTGCTACATGCTCTCATTAGAACCAACATGAATGAAGTGATAAGATTTAAAATGATAACAAAATTTTTGCATATTTTACAGCAGATAGGAAAGTATTGCAAAACAAGAGAGAATACCTTTACATTACAACTAAAATTAAATTAACCATGTACACAGTGAAGCGAGTATTGTGAAATAAATTTTCTCCTGAGAAAATATATTAGGTAAATTATTTCTAACACCTCACGATTAATCATTTTCAGTTGGATCATTCTAAAATTACACTGTTGGAATCTATGCAATGGATATTATTAATGCATCAAATCTTTTATCTGCATTTTTAGAATATTTCCCCAATGACAATTGATACTAATATAATAACGCGAATTTCCTGAGATCAACATTTAAGAGACATATCATTAATTATGGGAATAATTAATTATTCCCCAATTATCAAAAAATATTTATACTATAAAACTTGTGTACCTTGACCTAATTGATACTGAGTCAATGTACACTTTATTATTTAACACTAACTTAATTAGTTATACATATACATATGATACCTATAACTTAATAGACTAAAACACTATAAGTTACTTGAAGAGCGTAACATTTACATTTCAGACGAAGAAATAATCATCTATTTAGTACGCGTTACCAATGAAATTCCAAACACGCCATTAAATAGAACACATATTAAATAAAAGGGTAATGACCCTAAAAAAGGTCGTGTAAATAAACTACGGTGAATACTTTAAAAAAAAATTCAGTCAAAATTCAAAAATCCTAGTCGTGAATATAATTCTTCAACTATCAATGAAACTCTCTAGAACAGGGTGTGTTCCAAACGCATTTCTAATGTTTGATCATTGTGATTACTACCTGAAAACTAAATGCCCCAGGTAAAGTAAGAAGTTAATAGTGAGAGTGTGCATAACATATTTCTGCACTGTGCTGAGACTTCAAAACTCCATATTCCACAACCTATACGCCGAATAATCCTTATATTTTTATATAATCACGTCACAATAAGTTATGACGTCCATTTTGTGACTCTTCATACACATGATATATGGTCTAATAAAATCCACATTACATCAACTGGTAAAAACATCTTCACTTACCTCAAATATATGTTGTAAATTAAAAACAATAAAATAACCTTTTGTATAAAAATTAAAATTTAAAGCTGTACATAGGGTGTTGGAACATTAACGGTGACGCCAGTGATCAAGTTGCAAATGTTACCAGTACAAATTTCTTGAAATGGAACTAGAGAAGTTATCGATGCTTTTAAAACTTTTGGGTCAAAAATATATGTATTTCTATTAACTTGTACTACTATATATTCGGCACCATCCAATTTTAATACCTTGTACATAGTGTATACGTTTGTAATTGTACATCTAATTATATACAAGTCTACATAACGAAAGGTTTGCATGAGCACCGGCAGTAGGGTACAAGAGAGTGCACTTTTAGGCCCTGACAAAAAAAATACAGAGAAAATATTAAGATTTTTTTCTGAAATATTTCCTTATTTAAGAAAATGCTTTTTGAGTAAACATAATTATCTATAAATTACATTTTATGAGTTACTTGTATTGTAAGTGCCGATGCACTTCTCTGACGGCAGTTTTCATGAAGGTTGGTTTTATGATAGTATGTATAACATTTGATAACCGATGTGGTACCGTATAATTATTCCCATGAAATCAAGGCATAACCTGTCGGCTTAGTACTACAAATTTGTTATCGGTTGTCGCCTATCAACTTCGTTAACAAACTATTTCTATAAAGCTATGGAAACAGCCCAATGTGCGGACTAAGACAAAACTTATTTGGTAAACAATTTTTTCAGGTATACCTCCTAGTTGATAAAAGATAGAAGTACCATTTTTATTTAAGGCATAGTTTGATAATTTTAAAAATAACGTCAATATAATGTTTAAAGTGAATTATGAATAATTTTATTTCACATATTTATTTATCGTGACGATGGCACGAGTTTCATAATCTTTGTTCACCCAAAAAGTGTTCATCGTGCCTAAAGAAGTTTTCACTTCAAAAATTACTCAATGAAAATGAATACGACACATGGCTGTAACGAATTTTGTTACATAATATACTATTATTGATAAACGTATTATATTATAGATCGGTAATTACAAACAAATGAATTACTAGCATCTAACAGTAATTAAATGAAACGCAGAGATAACTAATGCAGTTAAGAAATGGTAGGAAACGTAATTAATATATTTTAGTAGTTGTAAAAAAAACTTTTTATTTTGAATTTAAGCTGTTGCGTATGGAGCATTGCGGGAAAAGAGATATTCAAATGATTGACTAGTAACCATCACACAATCGGGTTTATTTAGCATAAATTACTTATTATAATTTATCTTTTAGACTAGCGTTTACCCGCGGCTTCGCTCGCGGTAATTTTGATTTTGTCAACCAAGCCTGGTTTTCGAACGATACAGAAAACTTTTTTTATCAAATGCTATTAATTAATTTATTTTAGGATGTTGGTCACTTGAAAAATTTAAAACCCTTTTTTAGTTACAGTTTATACTGTCTATCAACTGCCTACCAGCCATATTTTAGTTTCGTGAATCCAATATGTCTATATTATATTTACAACCCCGTTCCACCCCTTTAAAAGTAGTTTGAAGTAAAAAAAAACAATAATTATTCTTTAAGTTTGAAGCGAATCGGTGAGTATTCCCGGCGCATAGCAAATTTTTTATTGATGTTCATTAACGGGAAGGGAGTAAAATGTATATAAGTGTTGTTCATTCCTTTATTTACCAATTTCAGTTTTCAAATATTTTCTTTAAATGTTAATGAGACTATCCTTAAGTATCGGTATGTAAGATTACAATCAATTAAAATGACATGGGTATCGGTGAACATGCGTAAACAAGAAGTGGGTGAAAATCATCTAAGCTGAATTTATCTTTTAATTTTTCTTCCTTAAGGGTAAAATGTTTTGTTCATGTTTAAATTGGACCATCCCAGAGTAAAAGCAATTCCATGAAAAAAGTAACACTTAAAATCGAATCACAATGTATTTCTTTTTTAGAAATGTCATTAGGTGCACAGAGTGTATTTTTATTATTGACCGGATGATTGTAACTACTTTAAAATTTTTCAGAAACGAGAAATTTACTCTGTGGCTCGTCGGTAAATAAAATTTTCAAATTTAGAATTATTTCGTGTGCCTATTGTTGTTGACAAGGTACTGTTGTTGTTGGACACAACTTCAATAAAAAGAATAAGTTGTATTTTTCTGTACTTATATCGGTTATTTTGAATTCAAAGACATTTGTCGGAGTTTTTAAACGACTTATTTTTAAAATGTTGCTTTTAGGAGATATTTTTCCAAATTTTATTGCAATTACAACTGATGGCGAGATCGATTTTCACGAGTGGCTAGGAAATTCGTAAGTACTATTCAACTTGCGTCTTGTTTTAATTAAGAGATTTAAAGTAAAGTGCAACATTTCCAATTATTATGAGATTTATATTTGATAATTATAATTACTTAGATTAATAGTAATATTAAAATTCATGCTTCATTATATGGATCTTTATTAATTATTAGACATGACATACTGAATAGTAGCCTTCTAAACTAAATTAGTTTTTTACGGGTAAACTATTAATGTTAAAAACCAAGCCTTATTTTACCTAGTGTTTGTGAAATATCCAAAATTTATTAACATCAATGGAGTTTTTTTGGGACCGGCTGGTCAAAAATTTAATAATAACTACAGCTTGTGTGTCCTCACAGTTGAATAAATAAAGCTGTTTATGTTTATGTGTTTAGCTGTTCTAACAGGGCATAGTCTACATTTCTGTACATATCCAAAGGAGCTCTCGAGCCAACACCATGTTATATTGTAGAAGGAGGCCACAGAGAGGGCCCATGAGGCAGATCCCCACAGGCATCATCTCCACGATAGACAAATAGGCGGTTCGAGGGGCCAGTATGCCCGTGCTCTTCCACCGGCTTAAGCTGGACTGAAGGGAGTGGTTAGGGCATCCGCCTCCCACCTCACCAGTCTGGCTAACTGCAAAGGCAGCGTGCCAGGCGGCCTGGATGGGGCCCGGCTTATCACCAGGCCGGGCCTGTTCCGGGGGTGAGGCAGTGATTGCAATACCCCATTACAATGCCTCACATAAAAGAAAGTCTTTTTGTAAGTTTGCTTTAAAGTAAGCTTATAAATTGTTGAAAACTGTTTTGTTACAAATTAAAGTAAGACCCTAAAAAGTTAAACATAAGAGTATCATAAATTTGAAATGCCTTTTTCTTGTTAATGTTTTTTTTGAATGTTGATACTGTTCTAGCAGAGTTGTGATGATATAGGTTGCATTGGGGATTGTATATATAATTTTTAAATAGCCTCCATACAAATTGCCACATCACTAACTACATATACTCATTTGAATAATTAATATGTATAGTTAGTTCCCTCGTAAGATTAGTGATAAATTCAATTGGTGAAATTGCATGCTGACAACAAACCAAGATGGTACTTTGTTACCCTCACTCTGGATGCATTTTTAGCTCAGTGCATTCTGCACTCATTTCAAAAACCAAAGGAAGGTATCAAAGCACTTAAAAATAACAGTTTCAGTCAGTTTTAATAAAAAAAAATACATTTCTGTATTTTTATAACTAGACACACTATACAATTACATTTCTTCTAAGGATTTTGAAATTTACCTCAAGTTATTGTTAGTCTGAAGAATTTAGTATCATTGTTAAATGACTAAACATACACGATATTGAATTGCAAATACAAATGTTTCAGATGGGGCATACTATTCTCTCATCCATCAGATTTCACACCAGTCTGCACTACTGAGCTAGCACAAATCCTCAAACTTATGCCTGAATTCACGAAAAGAAACACAAAAGTTATTGGTTTATCATGCGATTCTGTTACATCACATGTTGAGTGGTGTAAAGATATTAAAAGTTATGCAGGTATTCACCCCTTATTTGCTTGCTATCTTATTCATCTAAAATAATTGACTAAGTAGGAAATTATTATTTTTCTAGTTGTTACTGTAATATAACTACAATAATGTAGTCCATATGAATTACTTTATAGATATGACTACTCTGGAAATTTCAAATGTTGTACTGTATTTAGTTTTATTTAAGCTTCTTAAGATTTTGTTTTTCAAGAGGTATGATTGAAGATATTCTGAGAGTTTAGTTTTATATCAATAAAATGAATACATAAATTTGTTATATTTCAGGTTGTAATGATGATGAGATATTTCCATACCCAATAATTGAGGATAAGAGCAGAGAGCTGGCATCAAAATTAGGTATGGTTGATAAGGATGAACTGGATTCAAATGGAATACCTCTCACTGCTCGTGTTGTTTTCATTGTGGATCCTAATAAAAAGTTTCGTCTGTCACTCTTGTATCCTGCAACTACAGGAAGGAATTTTAAGTTAGTGTTTTTTATTAATACAGTTATAATAATATTTATATAATTTGATGTACAAATAACTAAAAATAAGGAATGGCTAATTTATCAAATTTTCACCAATAGAAACACAGTTGTTACCATTTTGCCTAATGGCAAGCACAGTATAATCTAATAGCTATTACAATCTCTGTCTGTCTTCACTATTATGCCAGCCTCTAAACTTCGGCAGCTTTATTTATACTGGCTGGGTACTATTATATTGTATACTGCTTGATCACTAGACATGCATCAACTAATATCAGAATGTGATATACTAAGTGTGATTATATGACAGGTGTTACATCTGGTGTATTCTGGTTCAATCCAGTTGGACAGAATTGTTAAGCTCTGCCAATGTCATTGTAATTATACCAATTGTATTTGTATTGACATTACTACATTACCATTTTACCAATGTAATTTTACAATGTCATTGTGGAAAGTTATTTGCTAATAATGTCGATCAACTACAAAATAATTCATATGTACAATTATGAATAGTATTGAGTTATGAAATTAAGAATTAATTTACTTGTCAGGTGTAATGCTACTATTTCTTTACTAAATATTGTATACTAGCTGTTCCTGCGACTTTTTTGCAGATTTCTGAAACTTTTTTCAATACAACTTTGCTCCTATTAGTAATTGAGTGATGTTAAATAGGCTAGAACCTACAATGATTTTTCTATTAATTTTTTTTTCTTTTAATCTTACTGGTACTTGCTAAGATAGTGTTAAACCAAACAAAGATTTTCATTGTTATACTATGTGTCATGAGAGACCTGATATATTCTATAAGTGGTGCTTTATTTATTTTTCAGTGAAATACTGCGTTGTCTAGACTCCTTACAGCTGACTGACAAAGCAAAAGTTGCAACACCAGTTGATTGGAAGGTTTGTTTTTTTTTATGGTATATATAGTTGCAAATAATTGTGCATACTGATGTTATGTGGTCTTTGCAGCCTTTAGCTTTTTGTAACTACTTTTTAGACTAGTTTACAATGCTTATAACATACCTTCAGCTGCTTCATATAACGACCACAGTCGTTGTGGTCGCGGCGAAAACGTCCAAAATAACGTTAGTTTTTCACTCACAACGACTCATGTCGAAGGGTGTACGCATACTCCATTCCATTTGAGTTAATATGATTGTAACGTACACTAGCAAGTGGAATGAGAAAACCCTCGATCGTGAGCGTGATCGTTATGAACACTAACGTAAACAGAGAGATCAGCTATTTATCATCGGTCGCCGTTTATATGTCGGCATGCAAGTTTCTCGGTAAGTAGAAGTACCGCTTGTCCAAAAGCGCGAGATATAACAGGTGTATCATAATTTGCATGGTGGACGTAACTCAACCGGGTATAGATCAATGCCTAGATGCCAAGAATGCCTAGAATCTAGATTACTGTGTGTATACAGTTTGATCCCGCAACTTGACACGCTTAACCTGGTATTATGATGATTCCTTGCTCTTTCCTTTTAGTGAATTAATGTTTTTTCTATGATGGAATCTTCATGGTCCAAGGTCTAACATCATTTTTGTCAAAATTTCCGTGCATTATGGTATACTCACCTTTTAATTATAATTTTTTTTAGGACGCTATAAAGTTCCGTCACTTCTTTCTCACTATTGTATCACCAATCGCGTCAATTGACCTGAGGTGGATCCCTGCAATCAGCTTGAGCCTTTAGTTAAGGAAAACATCATAATGAAACCATAGTACTGTGGTAGAGCTTTTTCTAATGCCCGCATGGCCAGCTACCACCCTCAAGTTGAAAATGTGCCGCCAAATACATATAGGTGTATACTTCAGAGCCAGTCGCCCTAAGCTACTAAGCTTATCATGTTCACCAGCTTCGGCCACATTGTCACTTAACATTAGATGAGATTGTGGCCATAACGCTAACCCTATAAAATATAAAAGTGCTAAATGGCCGAAAACTTGCATGGTGAAAGCCGACTGTCCCTACAGAGATATAACAAGTATTCATTTTAGTTTCTAAGTTAGGTATCTGTTGACAATTTATTCACCTCATAGTTAGTAAGATTCTGTAAAAAAATCTTTGACATCTACCCAATATTTAGAATAGAATTCTACTGATTATCCGGAGGAATACTTAGTAATTATGTCTCTTTATTTAGATGGGAGACGATTGCATGGTATTACCAACTGTTCCGGAGGACCAAATAGCAAAGACCTTCCCACAGGGCGTGACTGTAGTGCCATTGCCGTCCGGCAAGAAATACTTGCGAAAGACTCCTTGCCCCAAGTTTTAATATGTACCAAAGTCTGGTTACTACATAAAAAGCTTTGTTATTTTTTGTGGTCATAATGTCATTGATATGATACCGATGATTTTTTTTTTAATAAAATGATATTGCCTTTAATCATGTAATCTTATTATATTCTTTTTTTATCTGTAATGAAATGTCCTGTCCACGTCTGTTCCTGTAAAACATTTTTCGAAATAGGGTTTTAGACACTTGACCTTTAATACTTTGCTCTTTATTATTTATTTATGTATATTGTTTTTGCTTATTGTGCACAAGTGTTTTATAAATTATAACTAGGAGTAAACATATTAAGTTGCCTCAACAAATCTCCGGATCGTTTTCCTTTTTTTGGCGACCCAGCCGCCGTTTTTTATTTTGTTTATATTTGACAAAATTATAATGAATATATTTCAATTTACTAATGGCGGATGAATATATGTAATATGGTATTGTAGAGGAGAACATTAAGAGGTAAACAGAAGAAATGAATAGGAACGAGAGAGGTGTGATTATTACTGTTGGTAAGTATGTATGGTAGTATGGATTTATTAGTCTCTTATTTAACTACTATACAGTAGATTTTTAGGAATAACCTACATGAATTTGATTATCATGTTTATTTATAGTCATAATATAATAACTAAATGTACTCTATTGCTCGCTTGTTACGCCTTTCCGTCAAGGTTGCCCACTTATCGACCCACTTTTAATATCGAGAGATTTAAATGTATACTTTTAAAACATTAATTTTGACCTTACTAGAATATCTAACAATAAAAGGTATTATATATATATATATAATATCACATCTGAAAATCATATTGAAATTGTGTTTTATTGTAAGTTTTATTTGTATGTTGTAGGTAATGGAATATATATCCATATATGCTATTGTTTAATTATAGATGTACAATTAAATTGACATATTAGCAATAATTGAATTTGTACAAGTCCAAGACATAAAAATATCAATACGTAACACAGTTATCAGTGTGTACTTATCATTGCTTCCATTACGGGAATAGATTCTCAAAATACCTCGGCAAGGCAACGAGTAACAGAATATGAAGCTTCCTTTTTTTAATGTTGCGCAGCATAGTGAATACACTGCATTTGATGCTCAGTAAAATCCAAATTAGCAGCTACTGAAAATGAATCGAAATTCACTGCCAGCCAACGCTGTCATGCTGGCCTGCTTAGATACCTCTTCACGCCTCCTTTGAAGGACCCAATATCATAGGAAGGAGGAAACACACTGACTGGAAGACCTTTCCAAAAATTCACAGGTCCGACAGAAATAACGAGCCGGCAAACTTATTGCTTCTCGAATTTATAAGTGAAACTGTGAAGCTCTTCAGAACACTAGCCATGATACAGACTGTAGACCACACTTAGAGAGGCAATACCCCTGCGCAAATGTAACGGTTCCAAGGTGTTGGTGATATCTGCATCATTTATGCGAACATCCCGTCTGTGCTACCTGCATTATGATTAATGTTAACTTTACTAACAATAAGTGCATAATTTCGATGATGGCTGAGTTGGTAGTGTGCACAGACGCGCGTCAATGGACGTGAATTCGAATCCCTGCAATGAGTGAGCTTTCGAAACCATAATGACCGCTTTACTAACTACCACCCTCTCAAGTTGATAATCTGCCACCAAATACCTATCGGTGTGTTCTGGCAGTTGCACTTGAGAGCCAGTTCCTCCAGTAGGCTTAACGTGTCCACCATCTTGTACCACATCATTACTGAACATCATGTTGGGGTATAAGGGATATCGAATACCATCTAAATTACCCAAGCTAACCTCACCTGCACGCTGTGTACCGTGCCGAGTAATCGACGAGGCTCTAGCGGTTGTTGGTCCCACCTTTGGTATTGATCATAACGGTTAACTATGTAATCCTAGATCTGTCACAGCTTGGTGGTATGGTTATTGCCTGACTGGTTAGCGATCACCCTCGGGCTTAGACTGCCGCAAAATAAAGGTTTAGGATGAGCCTTTGTGTTCCAGCATAGTGAACGAAAACCAGCCATTTCTGCCAAGGTTACCAACGGCTGTAACAGCCCTGGTGTTGTAGCTGTCCATAAGTGCCCGTAACCATTTACCATCAGATGGGCCGTTTGCTTGTTTGCTGCTCTTTTAACAAAAGGTAAGTTTGTGGCCATAACGGTAAAAACTAGAAACTATTAAAAAACAAATACACTTTTTTATTTTTTGTTATTTGTTATTTTTATTTTTTTATTTTAAATGTTCAATATTTAATGTTACATAAATTAACTTTTTAGTATTTTTGGTAGTGTAAGCATTGTTAATGTGTTAATATGTATTTGAGTTTCAGTCTAGTATCCTTTATCCGACTGTCGACTGCTTTGCATAGTTACAAATAAATAAATCTACACAAAGCACGAAACTAATAATCACAATTTTTTCTTGACTTTATAGGTCATTTATATTTCGATTTATATATCGGTTTATAGGTCTATAGTCGTGTTACAGTTTTACTGTCAGCGTTTTCCTTTATCTTATGCATGGCACCGGGTCCTTTGCTAGTATCATGAGGAGATATATGTATGGATAAGCACACAGGCATGGTACCAATAGTCGATTTTGCATTGCAGTATTGTTACCGGTGCTAACAGTGCAATGCCCGCTCTAGAGAAGGCGCCGCGGCGGCCATTTAGTTGTAAAAATTGCTATGATAAATTTTACCAAGACAAAATTTTGCATATCAATTCCTTTATTCGCTAAAAAATTATATTGTTTATGTAATAGGTATATATGTTAACACTATATCCAAATTTTTATTTGAACATTCGGTGCTATGGATATATGGTACTTCTCTGATCAATATATATTATATATACCTATTATTAACGGGTGGCAATTTATCTTATTGTCCTGGGCCACGTAACCGCTAGAGCGGGCGCTATAACAATGTTGTCACTTTGCAGTGCTTACTATGAATTAAACTACAATATTCTCAAGAACGAAGACATTTTAAAGCGATGATAGCTCAACGAAGAAGACATTTTGAAGCGACGATAGCTCAGTGGTAGTGTGTACGACTTCGCGTCAAGGGACGTGAGTTCGAATCCAACCACCTACAATGAGCTTGAGCTTTCGGTGAAGGAAAACATTGTGAGGAAACCATAGCATGGTGGTAGGGCTTTTTCTAATGCCCGCCTGACTAGCTACCACCCTCAAGTTGAAAATCTGACACCAAATACCGATAGGTGTGATCCGGCAGTTGCACTTGAAAGCCAGTCCCTTCACAGGTTTAGCGTGTCTACTAACTTCGGTCGTATCGTCACTTAAGATCAGGTGAGATTATGGCCACTATGCTAAACCTTAAGTATAAAAAAATAGAACGCCTGTTATTTTGTACCCAGTATGGTTATGTTTTTTATGGAGTCATTGTAGGCAGTTGGTTAAGTAAAGTTAGAATGTGTACCTTTTTCCCTTATAATAAAAAAAAAACGTGGCCCTTGTTGAACTACACTAGTAGAACTGTGAACGCTGTCGCTGTTCTCTGGCTTTACAGGGGTATGAACACTTAAACCCCGGTGACGCCGCCGTGGTGTCTTTTTAGTGGTTAGCTGATGGCGCTCGTCACCAGATAAGTCTCTCCGTAAGCCAGAGTCTTAGCCTCATAAAAAAAAAAGGTGATTTGACGTTAAACCTAGTGGCGATTAGTGGCTATGTGCCTTTGCCGAAACACACCTACGTCCTACAGGTTGTCGGTAATTCTATTTATGAAAAAGTTTATATTTTATCACTAAAATAATTGTCATATTTTCGATGGACTTATCGTGTCATTGAGTGGACGTAAAAAATAGCATAAATGTACAGTAGATATAATGGTCAATTAGCAAGCATAATACTAGTGAAACTTGAAGGAATCTATATTAATATTATATAGCGAAAAAGTTTGTTTGTTGAAACGCGCTAATCTTAGGAACTATCAGTCGGATTACAAAAAATATTTTGTGTATTTCATAGAGTAATCATTGTGGAAAGCTTAAGGCTATTTAACAGCTCGATAGCATCAATAGAAGCAAAGCTGTATTGATCAAAGTTACAAAAATTGGGCAAAATTATAATGACTTTTGGTATAGAGATAGATAGGACCTTTGAGACAGTGGTAGGTTACTTTTTCCCGTGAAAAACTTGTTAGAATTGGGCTAAAGAGAAGGATAAACTTTGGAAACTGATTAAACTGAACTGATGAAACTTATTATTGCGTCATCCGATGTTTGACAAAATCAATATTAACGCGAGCGAAGCCGCGGGTAAAGCTAGTATATTATAAACTAAGCAATAAAAAAATATGCAACATAACACGCGGAAGAAATGTAAATCCGAACATGAATTCGTGGTGTAACTCCGGTTCAGTTCCAATTGAAAGACAGAATAAAGCGGATAAACGTAGAGTTTAAAGTATATGCTATTATAATATGGCTAAGCTTCCCGTGTTTTTGTCACTCGTAACTATGAGGTGTGGAGCGAAATATTGTAGGTAGGGTCTGTAGTCAAGTACTACGTGGACTTTGAATGGGTGTTAATGTCAATTACTCTAGCGTCTAAATTGTTAATAAACATCATTTCATGATAGAAATAATTTATTTAGTTCTTATAATTTTATTATTCTGAATGATATATTAATATATCTAATACGAATGATTTTAGTTCAAAAATATTATAACTAAATTTAAAAACTAAATAATATACTTCCTGGAATGCCGTGTGATTTACTAACTGTATAATATAATTTTTGTATAATATAATTTTATTAAAATGGATATCGTTTATATAATTGAGAACCGGATATGCGTAAACCATTCATCTAATTTTTTAATGAATCCCGTTGACGAGCCTTTATTCATAATTTGATATAAATAAAATGAGGCCTCAAAATTATTTTTATATAGTTTTCCAATTTTTAACTTGTTACTTCGGGGTCTGAATGTTACTAAGTAAAATAACATGCCCGGTCACGTGTGATATGTGAATAGATATTTGTAAAAATATAAAGTTGTAACCTAACTAAAGGCAATCATTTTAATCAACAATTTAGTTAAATACAATTTAGTACACTTACAATTTAGTAAAATAATGTTCAGCTCGTTTGATAGCGCGTTTGGTTACTTTTAAGTAACTATACTTTTTACATTCATTTCTGTTTAGTTTGTGATCAAAGAACCGCTGATACCACAGCTGATCCAAATAATGTTAAATGACTACGAAACATATAGATATTGTATGGTATTAATGGTATTTTTTTTATTACCACTGGCGATTATTTGCGACTTTTATCATCGATTGTCTTTTGCAAAATATGTTATAAGAAGGCCACTAAATAAGAATAAGAAGAAGACTACTGATAGATTAGTAATCGTTGATGTTATACCGGCCTACAAGTTTTTCGACAAATGGATTTACATTGAAAGACCCCGAAAGGTAACAAACCAGCAAAGAGTTATTTTGACGGATTTATTACCATGTTTATTTTTATTTTATAGGCTTAGCGTTATAGCCACATCTCCTTGATGTTAAGTGACGATATGGCCCAAGATGGTGGACACGCTAAGCCTAGTGGAGTGACTGGATTTAAAGTGCAACTGCCGGAACCCATCTATAGGTATTTGGTGGCAGACTTTCAACTTGACGGTGGTAGCAAGCTTAGCGGGCATTATAAAAAACCCTACTGCTATCCTATGGTTTCATCACGATGTTATCCTTCCCTGAAATTTCAAGTTCATTGAAGGTGCATTCGAACTCGTGTCCACTGACGCGGCATCGCTACACACTACTACGTATCATCGCTGCAAAATTATATAATGTGTACTTGGGTTACAGCCTAGCCAGATACAGATTCCTTATACACCCCCGCTTGATTACTGGATATATACCGGCTGTTTCTGGAACACGAAAGTACTAAATGTGTCACTATCACAGTTATAATGCTTTTTTAAATGACGTGGTATATAACCCCGTTATGAATTTCACTCGAAGTGCGTAAACATTAAGGCTAGATGAGTTATAAAGACACCACGGTGGAGCTCTAACCACCGTTTTGTCAAATACAGGAACAGCTTTGTTGTTTACCTATTATGGCCGTTGGTATACGTACATGGTATATGGTCGTTCAATCGATCACAAACGTCGTGTTCTAAAACGCCGCCGTACTGATTACCACAGGAGGGCTCTTTCAAATTATGAAGTGTAATTCCGTGTAGGTTTCGTAATAGTCTCCTTCGTAGTAGTCACCTTCATCTATCTATTGCTGTAAACGGAGCGAAAAACTTGGGAATAATCTATTTTTTTTCTTCTATTACTTTGCTCAACGCAAACATTCTTCTAGGTACCCAAAGTTAGCATATCGTTAATGCATAGGAGTTCATGAAAAACACAGATATTTGATAAATGTATAAACCTTTTTTTAAGACATAATTTTTTTTTATTTATCTTATAATCTGCCTTTGGTTGTCAGTATTGAGTTTTTTAACAGCCAAAGAATTTCTACTGCAATTTATTTTTATTGATCCTGTATACAAACTTTACACATTTCCTCTTACGTACACTTCAAATAGATTATTGATTTTGTAAAGTTATTCATGACGAAATTATTAATATAATTACGACATAAATGAATAATTTTGTCGCAGATATAATTACTTAATAAAATTATTCACTTAATAGAACTTCAACTATTTAATCTAATATTATTAAATTACCAATTTATTTATAAGGCATCCCGCGATAGCACGCCAATAAAGCTCCCAGTAGGCATGTCGTTTCCGACTTATTTAACGATCCACGTCATATACCAATTTACACAAAACCTTAATTATTTTTTTATACCTAAACATTTCTTATCCATCGCTCCGTTTATACGTGAAAACAAAATTTCTCTTGGTTTTTTTATTTGCTTGGCTGTTCTATATGCTTATATCATTTAATATTCTGATTTCAATCAGTTACTAAAGGTAAACATTATATAAGTGAAAGATGCAATAAATATACTACACGAGAGTACTTCTATTTAATTATAAAAAAATAATTTAAAGTCGATTATTTATAAAAAGACACTAAACATTTTTTCTTTAAGTATATGTATTTTCATGCCATTGTTGTTACTATATTCAGTCGTTATAAAGTTTCTGGTCATAAATTTATATATACTTAATTAATCATATATAAAAAGAGTAAAAAAAAATCTTTTTGATATTTTAGTTAATTCATTCTATGTGTGAGTAAAGGTTCTATCGTATCTAATAATTATTTCTATGCGTTTTGTCAGGATATTACTCTTTAACGTATTAAATGATTGATATTAATTTACGCCCGCATTGGCAACTAGAAAACCACTACCTTTTATGCCATTATAACTCATGTCCCCGAGAAAAATAAATTATTTTCATGCGTATCAAGTTGCAGTTAAACTATAAAATCGATGTTGTCGATATTATGGGAGAGTTGATATCTGTGAGCAGTGCGTTTACTACTACACCTAGACTGTATTGGCAGTACGGCCGCGAGCTGCAGTGAAAGCCCATACTTTCATCATAGTGGGGCGCGTTGCCACTGCCATAACAAAAGTGAACGTCGTTGAGCGCGCGTAACACGCTGTGAGTCGGCGAGCTCTTGGCGTGACAGTAGGTTTTCGAGCGCGTCGCGAATCGTGCGTACAGAGCTTGTGCGTCCGTGATGTCCAGGTGGTGGATGGTGGTGTTGCTAGCGGCAGGAGCCGCGGCGGCGGGTGGTAGACTACCCCGAACCTCGCCGCCTGCGCCGGCGCCCCCGCCGCAGCCCTCTGCCCTACCTCGATTGCCACAGAGGAATATTACCCTCGCCTCAAGAAGTTCAGTCAGAAATAGGTTAGTAAGCACACTTTAATGAAAGCTCTATTATTAGGCATTTTGTTTTTTCACAGTAAAAACATATGAAAACAAGGATTGTTATATATATATGTATATATATACTTTATGGCATTATATTTCCTCTTCAATCGTGTGTGCTTTTTTTGTAATTGCTAGTATATGCCCGTAAATGGAATAAGAGTTGATCAGTTGATATAACTGAAAATTTCAGTTTAATAACATTAATCTGAATGGATATTATTATGGTTCTAGTAAATTGATGTTGTTAAGTAACCGTGCAGGCGTGCGCTCAAGCTTTTGTGCATAAACTTGTCAAGTACAACAACCTACTGTAGATAGGTGCTCGGATATAAATACGATATTAATGAACTGTTGTGTCCCAATTTCTGTGTTATTATTTATTTTGTATCCACCTAACGAAAATAATATCATAAAATTAAAACGCTCATATATTTCTTAATAAAGCTCGTAAGTATTGAAGTACAAGAACATAAATATAACTAACATAATGAATATATATTTTTACAAAATTTTTAAATATTAAAATGACGTTATTGATTAATCCATGATGTGCATCAAAACTATAAATGTGATATCTGAGAGATAGAAATTTGTTCAATGGTTTACTTCAAAGAACATCTATCAAGGAAAGCTCGGCAAATAAAATGTTGTCTAAATACAAAATTATACGTATACAAATATGTGAAATTCATACTAAAGAGTATATTTTAAATTATCATTTAAATATGCCATAGATTTTCACCTGATAATAACACATTATAAATAGCAAATGCAAATTAATTTACATAAATATATATAGGTTAAACCCCTCTATACATTGTGGTATAATGATGTAAATCAAAAGGTGAGTTTTGCACAACTCAGCATAAATAAATATACTACAGAACATCAATTTTGTAACGACAAACGACTCAGCAAACCTTACATCGACTTTCAAAATCTATTTTTGTTTGTGTTGCAACTTATATATTTTATCATCATATGATAATTGCTAGGTAATTTCTTCAAAACTCTTAATTAAAAAGGTAATAGAGTTGCTTGTAATACCGATAAAATAATTGTTTGTTATGAAAATGCCACCTATTATGAATTAAGTAATATAAAAAATAGCATAAACACCTACTGAACATGTATAACATGATCTTAAGTTAGTTTTAAAGTTTGCTTAAACATTATTTCAAAATATTCTAAGTCGTGTTTTTACTTTATAACAAATCCACGCAATTCGTTAAACTTCAAATTCTTTACTTTATTTAAATTTATAGTTTTTAGGTCAAATCATTTTACAACTTTGTTTTGCAGCGTTTTCCTTTATCTATGATTATTTATTTTGATGTAGATCTAAGTATTCACGTTTTACTAACTGAGCTGTACATACAAATCATGTGGGAATTTTAATCGCATTCAGGTACAAGAATTGGAATTGGTTCAATTCCTCTTCAAGGTTGTTTGTCCTTTAGATATCTAAAAACCGCCGCTTGAATTAACATTTAAGTGCTTTTAAGATGTTTTAAGAATGTGCATAGATGGCATGTAATTTATGCATGGTTGCATACACATAGCAGGTACATAACATACACCTATATAAACGTTATAATTTAGGTTAAAAGTTTCGAAAAATACACAGCAAATTAATGAAATTAATATAAAATTATATAATTTAGTGTATGAAATTTGTTCATAATTATTTTATAACAGTATATTAATTATGTAAGTAAAATACTTATTATAATCCAAAGGGTGTATTGAGTTAGATCCTTGTTCGATACAAATAAAAAATAAAAAGTTTTAGAGCCTGCAATATTATCCTTAAAAATTATTTTAAAAAAATCATTAACGCTAAAGACTTCTAAAAAATCATAAGTTAGGATCAATTACAACCCAAAAAATATATTTTATACAATAGAATATTGTCTTCGTGATAATACTTTTAAACTCATTTTATTATCAGTATTATTTTTAATACGATGTTAGCTCAGCAGGTAATGTATACGAACCCCGCGGGAATGGACGTGAGATCGATCCCTGTAATAAGCCTTAGCTTTCGGTAAAGGAAAACATCGTGATGAAACCATAGCATGGTCGTAGTGCTTTTTCTTATGCCCACGGAGCTAACTATCATCCTCATGTTGAAAATCTGCTGCTAAATACCCATAGTTATGTTCCGGTAAATGCACTTAAAAACCAGTCCGTCCGCTAGATTTAGCGTGCCCATCATCTTGAATCACATCGTTACTTAACATCAGATAAAATTGTGGCCATACCGCCAAACCTATAAAGCAAAAAAAGAGGAAAGACGGGTCGTCGGTTACGAACCTCAAGAAACCTATAGTTCCCACATTCGATTTCTATTTGTTTTTTTTTTTTATTATTATGATATTATTTTTGTTTGATGGATATACTATCCAGAGCTCAGACCTTATTTCTCAAATAATCGCTCCTCTCCTCACTTAGATAGGATCCCCGGCGAGATTAAGTCTGTGTCCGACGCCCATATGGCGATTGGCTCTCTGATCGGTCACCTCCAGTTTGGCATCAGGGAAACTTCGAAAGAGGTAAAGGCAGCGAACGATCGCCGCTTCATACTCCCTAAGGACATTCGAATACTGATCACGAAGAAAAATGCCGCAACACGTGCTCACGATTCTTATCCGACGGAGGAAAATCGCATACAGCTACATTACCTACAGAGATTAGTTAAATCTCTTATCTCGAACTCAGCGATCAAAGATGGGATAGCCTCTTACAGGAAATCAAACCGTCTCATCTCGAATTCTGGGATCTCTTTCGTAAACACGAGACGCGATCACAAAAGGCCTTAAACCATGGAAAGCCCCCGGCTCCTATGGAATCAGGAACGAAGCCCTCAAACTTCTTCCTGATAAACTTATAGTTCTTCTGGTCTGCAACTTCAGTGCGGCCGTTACTCACTGCCATTTTCTAGCCGCTTGGAAATAGGCAACGGTGATAGGTGTCTGTAAACTTGAGTAAAAGTCATTCGTCCCAGAAAGCTACGGCCCGATAAACCTCCTCAACACGATAGGTAAAATATACGAGCGGCTCCTTCTGAACCGACTCCAATCCACTGTCTCAGACAAATGTTTTTTACCACACGAGCAATTCGGCTTTCGACCGAAACACTCGTACACCCACCAAGTGTTCCGCCTCACGAATCTCCAATTCCATGGAGCTACGCCACCCTAGGCGCACGCCTGTCGTATTTTTCAACATACACAAAGTCTTTGATAAGGTCTGACACGAAGATCTCATATTTAAACTCTATCGCTTTCAAGTTCCGGACAGACTAGTTCGCATAATCCTTGCTTACCTATCGTACCGCTCCTTCTGCTCCAAAGCAGACGGAACCCTACAGTCGCCTCACCCAATACGCTCAGGAATCCCGCAAGGCTCTACCGTAGCGCCTTGTCTGTTCAACTTGTTCGTTAGCGACATCCCCGAACTCCACAACGTCGCAGTAGGCTTCTACGCAGACGACAAAATCATCTTAAGCTCTGGCAGGAATAGGATTCATATATACTACCGCGTCCAAAGGGCTGTCTATATTTTTACAATCCGACTGGTAGTTCCTAAGATTAGTGCGTTCAAACAAAGAAACTTCTCCTCCGCTTTATAATATTAGTATAGATTCATAGAAAAACTATCTCACGTACTATCTAGTTATTATAATAAACAGTAATGTTAGTACTTAGTAGAGTCTTCAAGCTAACATATATTTATACATATATTTTTAAAGCGGTCGGCTGCATAGAATCCTGGCGCTCACATGCTTGCTGGAAGCGCCGATTATTAATCATTGTGCGTAGTGCTTAAAACTCCTATTCTTTACGGACTTACCTGACAACACTCAAACTAAAACTAAACCCACTAAAACGTACCACCGAACACTTCAAATGCCCGTGTTGCCAAAGACCAGGGACAGCTTTTACACTTCCAGTTTTAATTTTCACTACCGTTGTGCGCATCCTAGGCCGCGCTGCGTCCTAGGATCTCGCACTCACTTGCATCGTGTCCATTTGATCTTAGGTAGAGAAATAATAGTTTATCTTTTCAAATATTTAGTTGATACTTATATACATTGCACAATGTTTTACTTCAGAGTACAAGGATGTAGTTATATATCTGGCAATCACATTACGCTCACATTCACTTCCTCCAGAACACAGTTTTATTATACATGATTTTTTAAAGCATTAAAACACCACATAAATTAATAATTTATTTAATTTCATATCATACTGTAATTGTATGTACGTAATAAAAATTGGAGCTGTAATGCAACCGAGTGTATTATTCAGTAAATTATTTCGGTGAAAAATTATACTAAATCTGTATAAACAAATTGAGCAAGAATCTGTACTCGAGTACAAGTCGACACATTTGGTACTATTTTTTAAGTTATGTAAAATTTGTACAGAGCCGGATAATTATCAAAACAGTTTAAAGTTTAATGATAAATTTCAATAGTTCATTTTTACTACATACTAACTAGGTACGTATTATCTGATTAGACTATTATGTTAAGATTATAGTATACTTAAAATAGACATAATATGAAGAAATGCAGCAGAATAATATAGTTTTCAGCCTAATCAGAGCTTACGGACCACAGATTTGCTACACAAAACTTCATATTATGTTTGCAACATATGAGTAAAAATTACTGGGGCACAATAGCAGTATATAATAAAACTGCCCATTATTCTATTTTTATAATTACCTATTTAGTATTTATTAGAAATGATTGAAATTCTCGAGAAAAGTTGCGTAATAAGACTAGTTAAGATTACCTTGTGTTGCGATCTCAAATATTCATGATAAATTAATACAAAATTTGGTTTCTTAATGGTTTTCATTGGGGCGCACTAATTATTATAGTTATTTAATTTCACTAATGTACCGCAATTGCTAGGAAATAGACCATAAGTAATAACGATATAATAAGATGTTGAGGAGTGTGCAGCCTTTCTATATCAAATGTGATCTTGAACGTTTATATCTAAACTGTAAGTATATAAACAGGTGGACGATAAAGGCACTATCTGCGCATGAATCGAGATCAAGGTTACAAGCTCGTATTGTTGCTCCAGCGTTAATTGTGAGTTCTAATATCTGCTGCAGCCCACAATATTCATCGGGAATAGTTGTTACATTACCTTGGATCTTATGAGAGTTATATATTTCGATGCAACAGTATATTAAATAGTAATTATTTAAATCGGCGTCCAAGCGTCTAGATCATGCTTGTGATCGTATAATACATTTCGAAGGGACAGCTGACTAGCCAAGGACGCTGCGCGAGCGAATGTAAGGCGCCAGATAAATACTTTGCAATAAAAAAAATACATGTTAACAAATAATTTTTCATTGGACGGATGCTTTCGGCTGCTTTTAACGCTCACATAGCGCTTGTTGGCGGACTTGTATATGTTGTACCAACAGCCACTGCTCTATTAAATGTCAATGTCAACTCACTCCGATACAGGAAGAAGTGTCATTGCGTATTACTATTTTGTGGGTTCTAGTTACCTACTTATCGTGTGTATGTATGTATCTATAACAAGGACGCCAACTGTGAGAAATATCGTTCAAGAAAATCGTATTCTTTCCAACTAGTGCGAAAGGTTTAATTAAAATTGTTACTCGTTGTAATTAAATGTTATCAACTATTATTTACCTTTGATTTTATCCAGTATTACATTTGTTATATCTTTTATCTATTCTAATGTAATAAAGCTGAAGAGTTTATTTGTTTGTTCGCGCTAATGTCAGATACCACTAGCCGGATTATAAAAATATTTTGCATTTGATAGCCCAATTCATGGGTAAAGTTATAAACATATTTTTTTTTATTTTTTTTATGTCGCACAGCAAAGTGACTGCACTGGACCTGATGGTAAGTACAGTACAATTCATATCAGCGGCGACTGACAGCGAACAGAATACACTGCCAGTCGCGGCTGTCATGCTGGCCTGCTTAGGTACCTCTTCACGCCTCTTTTGAAGGACCCAATATCATAGGAAGGAGGGAATACGTTGACAGGAAGACGGTTCCACAATTTCACGGTGCGACAGAGATAAGAGTCAGCAAACTTTTTGGTTCTGGATGTTATAGGTGAAACCGTGAAATTGTGACACCGAAGCCCTACCCGTGTGGTTCTGATGTGGAAAGGAGCGGAGGGGATGAGTTCAAAGAGCTCCTCAGAACACTCACCATGATACAAGCGATAGAACACGCTTAGAGAGGCAATATCACTGCGCAATTGAAGCGGTTCTAGAGTGTTGGTAATAGCTGTATCATTCATAATACGGACAGCCCGCCTTTGCAACTTATCTAAGGCATCGATGAGGTATTTAGCGGATCCATCCCAGAGGTGCGAACAGTATTTCATGCACGGACGAACCTGGGCCTTATAGAGAAGGTACAGCTGGTCGGGCAAGAAAAACCGTCGCACTCTGTTCAGGATTCCGAGTCTCTGAGATGTTTTGGAGATGACATACTCGATGTGGTCCCTAAGATTTAAGTCACTCCGAATATCTATTCCCAAGATATTTAGGCTGTCGCGCATTGCAAGCTGGGTGCTCTGAAAGGTAGGGTTTGGTGAAAAGGGGGATTTTTTTAAAGTAAAGGCGCATACCTGGGTTTTCTTGGCATTGAATTCAACCAAGTTACTTGCTCCCCATGTGGATATGCGGGTCAAGACTTGGTCAAGTTCAATGACAAGTTCCTTCCGTCTCTTTTCTGTGTCTCCCCGTCCACAGCCAGGCTTACTGACATAGCACCCATGAACCGTGCTATCGTCTGCATAGCAATGAATGTGTCCCAGGGGAAGCATATCATTGATATGTAGAAGAAACAACGTGGGTGATAAAACAGAGCCCTGCGGAACTCCAGCGTTTACAGACATGAGCTGCGAGTTGTGCCCATCGACTAGGACACGAAATCTGTGCTCATGCAGAAAGCTGGAGATCCATCGGCACAAGTTGTCGGGGAGTCCGAAAGCCGGGAATTTGGAGAGAAGACCACGGTGCCAGACCCTATCGAAAGCCTTGGCTATATCTAAACCAATAGCCAGTGCCTCGCCATGTTTGTCAATCGCTTCCCCCCAACGGTGCAATATGTACGCTAGAAGATCCCCCGTTGATCGGTTCGGTCGAAAGCCATATTGACGATCATGGATAAGAGGGTGGTAAGCCAATATATCACATAATAACACATTAAGATCCTCAGGAGTTGAGGAGGAGGAGGAGTGTGGAATCTAATTGTAGAAACAGGTAGGGGCGGCAAATTTTGAATAGCCTACGGCCGGCGAAAGTGTAAATGCGCCACTGCTCTTAAGGCATCATTGTGTTGATATATAGATTTAATATATTATTTAATTTTTATCATCAGCATAACAACTGAATAATTATAATAAGGCAAATAGAGGCAAAATAATTAATTTAAAGTTAATATACATATAATTATGCTATTAATATATTTCTATAAACCTAACTTCTTATCCAATTCATCTATATTAATATTATAAAGCTGAAAAGTGTTTGTTTGTTTGAACACAGTAATCTTTATAATTACCAGTAGGATGTCATAAAATATTTTTGTATTTGCTGGAGCAATCATTGATGAAAGCTTTAAAATATTTAACAATACGCTTATACCGCCAATAGGAGTAAAGCTGTATTGAAAAAGTTACAAAAACAGGTAAGAATATAAAACAATAAAAAACAAAAACGCAGGCACAGCGTTATGGTATATAATTCAAAATTAGTGATACCTGGAGAGGTACAAGCGTTCATAGGATGTGGTTATCGATTAAGTGCCCTCAGCATTCGTCCCAAAAAGTTCGGTGAAGCTGTCAAAGCCCTTACGGGTAATAGCGTATGTCAGGTCGAAAAAATAAAATTAAAATCAGCCGGGCCTTTCGTTTGTTTGCCATCTGGATTGTATAAAGGTATAATGCTAATTTCATTTTCCGTATCATTATTATCACAGTATGCATTGATAAATTAGTACTCTATGCATTGTTTTAGATGTCAACTCAATTCAGTTCTGTTTAAACCAAACGCTAACTTTACGTAATGCATCATGATTAGGGCGTTAGGCTGTTTATGGATATATTCAATTGTTTTCCGTGCATACTATATACATATGTGCTACCGAAATTCAATGCTTTAAAATGCAACGAGTGGTTATCGGTATGGATTTGACTTAGGTTCGCTTGTTACATAAGTTAAACGAAATGACTGCAGGCGTTGTAGGTCAGTTTACACTTAATTGCTAATTAACTGGTACGATACTAATTGTTACGTATCAGTGTATCGATGTCCCCGATTAATTAATGAGATGGTTTGTATTAAATTTGTTGCAATATTCTCAATAATTTTAAAGGTAACAGTGAAGTAATATTATTAACTAGCTATGCCTGCGATTTTGCGTGAAACTAAAATTATTTGTTCTCGCACCATCTTTGAAATTACAATAACTTTTGATAGAGTTCATCGATTTTAATGAAACATACTAAATGTTACTTGAGGATAAATTTTATGATTTCCTTGATGTACAAAAATAAAAAGACATTTCAAAAAATTAGAATTGTATTACTTATTCTTAGTCACATACAATCATTTTTTTCACAAAAATCTAAAAAGTATAAACAAGAAAATATACACTCTTATTATATGCATGTATATAGATATAAATCGTTGTGCGTTTGTTTATATACTTATAATGTATTTTATTGTGACTTAGGTGTGTCGCGTTCCGGGGTTAGCCATACTATAGCCTTATAATACTCCTAATAAGCCAGAATAATAAAATTGTATTGTGCTATCTTTCATGTTCTTGAGAGAGACGAACTTCTTAGCTATTCATGGATTCACGGTGCATCGTGTAACAGAGAAGGAAACTCCGTGCAGTTTCCGAGACTTGTGACACACATGCAGGTTGAGTGGGTCCCGCCTCGACGCGCGTCAACTCTCACCCTCACTACTCGTGTTTCTCGCCCGGCTCAACCAAATTTGGTAATAGCGTGCTAGTGCAGCTTTATGTGCACGTTCTAATGTAGAGATTATTGCAGTCAAGAAATAATCACAGTCTATGTGAATGTAACGTAATGTTTAATAAAGCTTTATCGATATCACGCTACATTTATAACCGTTCTCTATATGATTTGTCTGTACGTGCGTAGAACTAAAGAGGTGGATCCAGTTGTTTATTTTATTTTATTTTATTGAGATGATTCTCAAATCACCACTTACAGCTTTAATTATCGAAAGTTACATAGTTTATCCACAATTCACATAGCGAAAAACTTTTACTGTAATCGGTAATAGTAGGCGAGCCCATATTTGGCTAGATTATATCAGTCCCGCCGGTATAAATATAAAATATTCATAAAATAAATCCTTACTAATATTATAACTGCGAAAGTTGCTTGTTTGTTTGTTATGCTTTCATCCCTAAACCGCTGTATCGATTGGTGAATTTTGGTGTAGAGATAGATGGGAACATGGAGACGGTGACAGGCTACTTTTTCTCGCGAAAACCTTATTGGAGGTGGGGTAAAGAGAGGGATAAACTTTGTATGAAACTCTTCATTACGTTATCCGATTTGTTTTAAAACTCGTTTAAAAAAAAAACAGTCTTCCACGACACTCTTTTTTAAATTATTGATTGCTCTAAACAAGCTTCAGTAAATAAAAAAGAATAGTTTACATTAGTGTTAATTATATTGTACATATAAACTAACTTACATATACCTACTTATATCGTAAATCAGTAAAATTAAAGTTTGCAGAAACTACTGTACTGTTTTAAAGGAAAAGGTGTAATTTATATTGCATTTTATTTTCCGAAATCACCCACATGCTTTTAAATTTGCTTTTGTGTACTATGTGAGGATATTATACTATTTTTTTTTATTAAAACACAATAGTTACATTTTTTTTTATTAATAATTGTTACGAACTGTATACATAAATATAAATACAAGCAATACTTTACTGCGCACAAGGTCGTATCACAACACAAAAAAAAACACAGAACTCTTTATAAGTCTGATTGAGACTGTTTTATTGAGTTCCGCTACAATCAATTTTTTATTGACTCGGTTAGTAGAGAAAATCATTTGTGACTTTGAAATGTTTATAAAAAATAATATCGAACACTTACATAGTTTAACGCTTTTGTATCCCAAATAAATTTAATAATATTTCAATAATAATTTATATACGATAAAAACAATGTCCGGTAAAACGTATATAGCTAGCTTATGTACTAGTCAACGTATCTATTATTAAATTTATACATTACTACGCGATTTTTGAGAAAATTTCTTACAATGTTTATGTCAAACAACTAAGCAATTTGTAACAAAGCGCTAATAGCTCAGTTGGTAGTGTGTACGAACGCCGCGTCAAGGTACGTGATTTTGAATCCACCTGCAATGAGCTTGAGCTTTCGGTGAAGGAAAATATTGTGATGAAACCATAACACGATAGTAGGGCTTTTTTTATGCCCGCCTAGCTAGCTACCACCCTCAAATTGAAAATGTTCCGCCAAATGACTACCTATAGGTATAAGTCTGTTCCGGCAGTTGCAGTTGAGAGTTGACCCCTCCATTAGGCTTAGCGTGACAACCATCTTGGGCCACATCGTCAATTAACATGGGGTGAGATTGGAGTCCAACGTTAAACCTATTAACTATAAAAAAAAAAAAAATTATCAGATATTGTAATCGACGTAAAATAGAAAAACATAAAAATAATTTACTGTCGGAGTAAATAGTATCTAATATTTCAACAAAAGATCTAAATCTAATTTCCTTCCTTGTTAAGTCTAGTTTTCATCATCAGCTATGTCATTAACATCTGATGCATAATATTCTCAGTTTATATCAAGCAGCACGTTGCGAGTCGACTGTCGAAATGATGTCGAACATAATTTCTTAAATTGCGTTCGACTGAAGGTGATTTCGAAATTAATATTAGTGCTTAATATTCGACACGATAAATCGTGTCGTGGACAATCCAAACAATGATATAGACTTATAAACCTTCTCTATTTGGTTCTTATTCTAACTAACCTTAAATGCTTATTATTATGAGTAGCTGTGTCCGCGACTTTGTTCGCGTGGAACAAAAATATAACTAAAAAAATTAATAATCTTTGCTCGTTTTTGTAATTTTTTGCTCATTGTTGTTTGTAATGTTCTGTTTCAATACAGCCTATTGATGGTAGCGTGATGTTAAATATTGTAAAGCCTTCCTCTATAATTGGCCTGTCAAATAAGAGAACATTTTTTGAAATCCGTCTGGTAGTTCCTATGATTAGCACGTTCAAACAAACAAACAAACTTTTCCACTTTATAATATTGTTTAGTATAATAGCCAAACTTGATTTACTATTTTAAATCACTTTTCTCTCGACCTCTAAGTTTTCTTATACGAAACTGAATGTTGGTTAAATTATACAATGCAAAGACAGTCCAAGAATGTGGATGTAAGGCTTTTTTGAAAACATATGATATCCTAAGAGATAATTTAAGAACACTGTTCTATAAATCTACTAAATTCTTAGGTTAATCAACCGCCACGAGTATCTATATTTTACTCTCGTTAGAAAACATTGAGTCATACGATAAAATG
Organism: Actias luna; assembly: GCA_039707435.1. Classification (NCBI taxonomy): domain Eukaryota; kingdom Metazoa; phylum Arthropoda; class Insecta; order Lepidoptera; family Saturniidae; genus Actias; species Actias luna. Next base: position 14,567,950 of record JAZHAC010000001.1, on the reverse strand, counting down.
ATGTACAATAACAAAAAACATAAATAACAATTAATTGTTTATCATGTGTTAGTAGTATTAAACGCAATACAAGTTATAAAAGCTCGAGGGGATTAAATTACAAAACTCACGACCTTCAAACATCAGATTATCTAAACTTTTACATTCTACCAACTGACGTCCAACTGAATGGAGACCGCTAAAGCAAATTAAGTTGACATTGTATTAGCGAGCGAACCTCTTGAGTAACATTCATTCCTTTATAATTTCTACGTATTATTGGCAAAAAGGCGTGAGATGTGCTACGATTTATTAGGAAATAATATACTGTTTGATACATGTGTTTTGTTACTGTGTCATTGACCACGTGACCATTAATTCAATGACGTTCGTTCGTATACCAAAGGCAAGTTGATAATATTATAATTTAAATAATAATTTATAATGAAGTTTGAATTTTGTTATTGTGTTAACGACCGCTAATCGTCTTATTTATTAGTGTATAAACTAAGACGCAAATATTTGTATGTATTTAAACTGGAACTGCAAGAAATATTATATAGTTTCAACAGTTATATAAAACGTGTTTTTTTTTTTTTTTTTAATATAATACTACTAGCCACAAACGTGGGAGTTGATAAAGACAATGAACTGTTATACATTAATGTAATTTTATAACTACACGATATTTTAAAAATATATATATTACATTATTCTTATTGATTAGGGGTTACTTCATATTTACTGGTAGAGAAATTGAGTAGAAACAAGAAGAAAGAAAGAAATAAGACATTTAATCTTAATATACAAGACATCGAAACATAGTACATTCAAATCTGAGTATGAAAATAAGAGGTATCTGAATAAAATATACAAATACAGACATAAATAATACTGTGTGTATTGTAATTGCATGTTTTGTTATTAGGATAAAACGTCGGGCTCAGCATATGCTGACGACACTCAGCCCTGATTTTCAGCTGGAACCCAGGTCTAGTTACGACGGTGCGTTAAAAACGTAACACATTAACAGTAAAACATTAAGACAATATGTTACATAATTAAATAACCTTTTCAGATATAACAGAACAATAGTTCAACGCAAACAAAGTCGCTGGTACAGCTAGTCCGTAATTAAAAATTTCCGCAACTTAACTGTATTTGAAATGTAATTCGAATAATTTTGGATGGGGATGAAGTCAAACGAGACATTGTACATATTATGTCTATAAGTACATTTAGTACATATATGTATATGTATAAACTCATATCAACTGCAAAGACACGACGCGACGTTTAGAATAAATTTCTCTATTAATAGTAATAGAGGTTACAACACAATTATATTAATTTACACCATAGTCTACAATTAAAATGGAATATACAATCTTTAATCAATTCCAAAACTAATAAATAGATACTTATGATTTGGTTTGCGATATAACGTTCTCAGTAAAGAGTTAATTGTTGATGATGACCTTTCAAAAGTGGTTAACAGTATACACCTTTTTTATACAATATTATTGTTGTTGACAGATATTCATAGGCATTGGTTTCTCAATCTATTCTCAAGTCATACAGCTCGAGGTCGATTTCATAAAATTCTTCCTTTACAGGATAAAATTATTTATTAACATAGAAACCAAAGGAACATTTATAGCCCAATATATTATACCGTCCTATAAATATTTCATGACACGTGATATTTTTATATTAAGGTTAAATATAGGAATACACTTTCACAGATGACTATCTCATTTCAATAAACAAATAAACTAATATACTATAGATATCCATTCAACCTCAAAAACAAATAATAATTATGATTTATCATACAAATGTCGGCCGTGGGTCGCAATAGAACTTAAGATTTTTCGATTAAAAAGTAGAATTTAGACCTAACAAAAAAAAATTAAAGACATTTCAAATCCACGCAAACGAAGTCGCGTGCACAACTAATGAGTAAATAAACTGGTGGCTTTATATTTGCGGTGTCGTATATATTATCGTCATCTTGTATGGTCCGACAACATTCATAGAGTAGGCGGTTATGAGTTATTATGGAGCTATCATATAGCCAATATAGCTCTTTTGACGTTTATTATTCTGACATAAGTTAATTATATATGCGTATACGTTTGAATTAATATAAATCTATGTAAAAACAGGAAAACATCTGTCCCTTTTTATACTTTATACGTTTATCTTTTTACGTTTCAATTTCAAATAATTTGATTTAATTTCAATTGGTTAAAATAAAGTTGATTGGTGATTGTTTCCTTAAAGGTAGCATACTAAGTGTAGATAAGAAATTTCGGAGAGCTGCCCGAACTGTAGATGCTCGTCAATAGATTTTCAACTTGAAGGTGGCAGTTAACTACACAGGCATTAGAAACCGCTCAGCCTTTTAATGGTGTTTTTTTCGTTATAGGCTTAACGTTAAGACCACAATCTCGCCTGATGTTAAGTGACGATGTGGCGCAAGATGGTGGGTACGCTAAGCTTAGTGAAGGGACTGGCTCTCAAGTGCAACTGCCGGAACACACCTATAGGTATTTTGCGGCAAATATTCAACTTGAGGGCAGTATCTAGCCAGATGGACATTAGTAAAAGCCTGACTACCATGCTATTGTTTTAAGACGATGTTTTCTTTCACCGAAAGCTCAAGACCTGATTGTTAGGATTCGAACTCACAATGATCGATCGATCCGTAGATGCTACCACTGGGGTATTATTACTATGAAGAACAAAATAAATGTTGTATTTTTCTCTATGAAAAGTTTCACGTTACAACGCAATTTATTATTCCGGATAATATATTATTGCCGTGATGTCTATTGTTTTATTTTGATCGTGGCAGTAACGAACCGATAAAACTAACTGCATACCTACCTGACCTCGCTGTTGCCGGTTTAGATACATCGATAACGATGTGATTGTTGAAAACTTAAATAATGTTCCCTTAGATACCATGGAAGGTTTTTCTGATTGTATAGTTCCGAAAATCTCCGACTGTAGTTTGTTGCTTGTATAGCTTATCTTGTATTAGCTATTTTATTGTATAGTTTTAGAATTCTTATTTAACAGGTTTATAGATGCCTATCTAAATTATAACCTATATATACCAACCATTGTCTGTTCGAGTAAAAATTGATAAATTATCTTTTCATTTTGCTTCATAGGTTTAATGTTTGATCACAATCATATATGATTTTAACTGACAGCTTACGCTGCAGTCTGTGATGGTAGCATATTAAAGAGACTGGGTCTCGATTGAGCATTGGCACACATCCGTAGGTTTTTCTCGCTATGTTTTTACCTCGAGTGTGATAGATAGATGAAGGAAATTATAAAATGTGTATGTGTATACTGTGAACAATGTATGTGTGTGTAGGTGTGTGTATACACCTTGATATGTATTCATTACGATGTTCGCAAGTACTAAAAGCTTAGGCTCGTTGTTAGAATAAGCCATCATCATCAAATAATGTACATTTAATGGAATTATAACTGGCATTTTTATTGCGATTTTTTGGTTTCCGTAATTAAATACAATTGCATAATTGTCTTCTTAAATAAGAAAAAATAGTGTATATAAATACAAATGAGATAAAATTGTTTCAGCACTTAAAACTCATCGTCGAATATATTTTTTTGCATTGAACATCATAGGAATTTTTATCATATGAACCCTATAAGATTATCAATATTTATCAAAGTCCTTATCAAGAGTCAAAAGGATTAAGTAACTTCACACATTTTATACAAGTTAGTTACAGAATAACCAGTTCTCGAGTTAGTTCAGCATTAACTGGTATATACTATAAACCCACCGACATTCAGTATCGTAAGTTTACAAGGCGGATTTACAACGGTGGCTGTTGATTAGTTTTCGTCTCATAGTAGTCATTATTATTCTGGAGCCATTGTATTATTCATCATCGGTTGAAATGTTTTACCAGTATAGAATAACATAAATCTTAGCATTTTTTATAATTGACAAAATAATTAACAATACATTAACAGGAAACCATAAAGATCTTCAAAATTGTTCCTTAGAAAACTATATTGCAATTTTTACAGGGAAGTAAATTATAATTAACAGAGACAAAACAAGCACAGTTGACTGATTACGAAAAATAAGTACAGATAGAACTTTTTTCTAAAGTAATATAAGCAATAAATGTAATTGTAAATTGAAGTTTGTAGAAACTAAGAAGCAAAATTTCTGTAGTTTTCCAATAAAATAAAAAATACTCCATTATTATTTAGACCTTATGAAGGCACTTATGAATATGAAAACCATACCATCGGGTGTAAAACCAATTCTAGCCATTGAGAACTAATTAATAACTTTATTTACCTTTTTTATTAAAATTGTAGAAATTCTACACATTTTTTTAATAGTAAATAGGTTATGGCCACAATCTCACCTTATGTTAAGTGACAATGTTACACAAGATGGTGGACTCGCTGAACCTAGTGGAGGGACTGGGTCTCAAGTGCAACTGCCGAAACACAACTATAGGTATTTGGCGGTAGATTTTCTACTTGAGGATGGTGGCTAGCTAGGCGAGCATTAGAAAAAGCCCTACCAACATACTATGGTTTCATTATGATATTTTCCTTCACTGAAAGCTTAAGTTCATTGCAGGTGGATTCGAACATACGTCCATTCTCGCGGAGTCCGTACACGCTACCAACGGAGTATCACCGCTTCAAATAGTTAATAAATAATTTGATAACTGACTGCATGTGTTCAATACACATATGCAATGATCCATCCGCCCTATATTAACTTACATATTTAAAACACAATTAATAAATAAGCAAAACATTATTCCAGAATATTCAAACTTAAGCAACTTTAAAATAAAATTAAATATAAAAATATATGTATATAAGTTTCGGTTTAATAGCTTATATTCAACGGATAGAAATAGTTGTCAGTATATTGTCATCTCAATTTGAGCTAAGATTTAACGATTTTGTGAAGTTTCAGGGGACAATTAATAAAAAATCAAGAGGGTTTTTAATAAAATATAAACTTTATAACATATTTACTATATCATGAAATAGTAATTCTATTTTTTCCTTTTTCGTAACAGCAATACAATTAATACAAAATAACAACTGAAATAAAATACTAAATACAGTGATATTTTTTTATTTACCAGACAATCAAGGTTTGTCAGTTAGTACTTCTTTTATTAATTGCCAAACAGTCTGTACCTCGTTTTCACTTTTTATTGAGTGACCCTCGTATAAATCAAGCGATTCGTGTGTTAAGACAAGCTAAATTTAAGTTCTGTCATTTACTTGTAAAATGAAACAAAACATGACGCCTCAGAAGACGGTCGAAACTATAACGCCCCAGTTCCGATAGGTATACAACACAAGTTTCCTGTTATGGCAGAACTTTGTATTTAATACCTACTTAGGTCTAATATGTTAACCTTGTGCATTGTGATTATATATAGAGCGTGAAATAAATATTTCATTTTCAAGGAAAACTGAATAGAATTTTTTTTAAGATATAAATGAAATAAGCGGTTCGATTACATCTTACAATCATACAATTGAATTGTTTGTTCTAATTTTTCTCACAAAAACACAAATCGTATCGTAGCTAGTAGTTAAAAATACTTCTTTATGAAATAAGTTCATCGCGATGATTTTGATATACGCGAAACTTTTAATAGTATAATTTGACTTTTTTATTTTTTCATTGTAGCACGACAAAGTGACAGAACTATACCAGATGGTACACTCCAATAACAACAATGACCTGTTCCATCTATCGTAATTATAAATTAATCGAGGGTCGTTGTGACATGCTGATCTCTTGACATCTTAATGTAAACTGACAAATTTCGAAAGATCCTAATGCAATAAAACGAAATTATCATCAAATACGTGGTAGTTGTAATTCAATCCTCTACAAATCTTTACCACTCTGCTTAATTGCTGAATATACCAGCGGGAATTGCGACAAGTTGAAGTATATTCAATACTAAAACCCTTTCTGTACACAATTTGATTGTTAGTTACTTTAAATAAAATCCGTGAAAACAACTAAGCAAACGTTACCATAAACGTTCAACGTACCTAGAAAGAAGATGTTACAATTTAGGTCTCTTAAGAATCATTAAACGCGTCAGTGATTATGCAGACTACATTTAAGTTATTACTATGTTGAAAGAACATTTATATAACGTTAAAAATATTTAGTATGTATGTAGTATACATATACTAGCTGAATTCGCGACTTCGTTCGCGTGAAGTAAAAAATATACAATAAATTTTGCCCGTTTTTGTATCTTTTTTTCAGTACAATATTGTCATACTGATGATGACGTGATGTTAAATAGCCTAAAGGAAGCCTTTATTATTTATTTTATTAATTATTTTTTTTATAGTTAAGGTTTATCGTTATGGCCATAATCTCACCTGATCTTAAGTGATGATACTGCCCAAGTTGGTAGACACGCTAAACCTGTGGAGGAACTGGCTCTCAAGTGCAGCTGCCGCAACACACCTGTTGGTATTTGGCGGCAGTTTTTCAATTTGAGGGTTGTAGCTAGCCAGGTAGGCATTGGAAAAAGCCCTATCACCATGCTATAGTTTCCTCACAACAATGGTTGCTCTATCAAATAAAAAAAATATTTTTGAAATCCGACGAGTAGTTCCTAATCTTTTTTGCTTTGTAATATTAATTTAGGTAGATGTAACTTAGTTATTGTTCTTTTTATTGCGGATATTCTTAATAGTACAATCAATATAGCATACTTTTGAAAAGTTTACTAAAAACGTATTGCCTTAGAAAGATTTGAGTACATATGATCAATAAAAATTTATTTACTCAGGAATGTTACATATTTGAGGAATCCATTCACTGATTACGTAAAAGTGTATACCTAATATTACATATTAACCGCATTTATTTTACAATGCTCCTAACATAAACAATAGATTGACGGTTAGAGCGAGTAAGAAGGCTGGTCTAGACACAGACATGTGAAAGGCAATAGGTCACCAATATTTCATTAAGAATGTTAATGTCAATGACATCTATGCAAACTATTAGATAATTGCACTTAGTGTATTTACGAACAGTGACTAATATTCTCATCTAACCGCGATTATATTTACTTTTCCTTTCAATTTTCTACTATCTTTTCCTTACCTTTTTCTCTTAACAACAATTCGAGAATTGCTGATTTTTATTCTCGATGTTACAAAACTTTAACAAAATATGAATTAATCTTAACATTTCATTTAACAAAATGTTAATTACAGTTAACAGTAGCAGCTGAGTGGAGAATTAAAAAATGTTTTCTACAAGTCTTACATGATGTATATGAAATTAACTTTGTAGTCTATAATGATCACCTGTAAATTACATTTTTTGACAATTATTCTGTCACTTTTAAAATATTTATAACTGACTACGCAAAATTCATTATATATTGAATTGAAATAAATCAATTCTTTTCGAATAAATACTGACGAATTTTCGCTCTTAAATTTTTAGATGTATTGTCCGTAAGTTCTATATTTTTTTTTATTTTACTATTAAACCTGATAAAAAGTTGTAATGATACTATTATATTCAAATCTATGTTTATATTATAAAGTTTATTTGAATGTGCTGATTTTAGGAACTAGCAGTCGGATATTAACATGTTTTATTTTATTTCATAGAGTAATCATTGGGTTAGGTTTATCGCTATTTAACATCACGCTACCATAAAAGATCCAAAGCTGATTTGGAAAAAGGTACAAGAACGGGTAGTAATTATTAATCATTCTTAGTTTCACGGGAACGATACCGCGGACACAGCTCGTATATATATGTAAACTATGCACCTTTGTCGTCAATTTTATGGAAAAAATCAATAAAAATATTAAACCATAAACATAAAACTATTTATGAGTTCCTGACACAAACAAGCTCCGGGAAACATTATTATTGATATAAAAAGTTAACAGAACTTATATCAATATAATAAAAACAACAAAATATCGGCCCCATTATGAATAAGATGTACCAATATCATATTATTTTATATACACGTAGATTATGTCGTTAGCATGTTTTTTGTAAGGATTATATTTTAATACAAAACTTTTAGATTCCACAGCATATCAGTGGGCAGTGTAACAAAAAAAAAACAAGTGGGTCGTTATGTTAGTTTCTGATGATAATTAGGGCGGAAATAAAGCATCAATTTGCCATCTTAAGTCGTTTATTTTTTCGTATTTTTCAATTATTTCGATTTTAAGGAAACACATTAGGAATATTTGAAAATGATTCAAAAAATAAATATTAAGTAGGTATATTAAATTTGTAAGTTCTGTTACTATTTCACGTAAAATGTTGTCCTTTTATTACTGTAAAAGGCGTATTTATATTATAAATTATTCGAAATGGTCTTCCATATAATCATCCAATCATCCTTACAGCTCATTCCAGCAATTCCTCCTTACATATGTTTCTTAAGGCAGCATATATATCCACGTACATATACCGTAGGAGTTGGTATAACTAGGCAGTACATACGTAGAAATATATGCCAAATCTCTCATGGACATTGTCCGCTTTATTTATTTTTTTGAGATAATGAGCTTTAGTTATGTTATCACATATAACGGCTATTTTTGTTTTATCGTAATTTTTCATTATTTTATAACGTTTAAATAAACTTTTATGGTTGTTATATTTAATTCTTATTTGCCTGAGAACTATTGTTCTAGAGTAGTAATTTATCATCATATATAAAAATCCATGTGTGTTTGTTCTCGATGGATGGCAAAATGGCTGGGCAATTTTGAAGCAACTTTCAGATTAGCCCAGCAGGTGAACTTATAAACATTTGTAACGATTGGAAGGGTTTTCTTTGTTTTTAGACATCTGTCTATGGATATTTAGTACTACCCGTGCGAAAACCCACTGGACGATACTAAGATACAAAAGCGATAATAATCATATAAAAAGTTTTATATCTCAATATTATATGTTATAAGTACATATGTTCTTGGTTTAGTTGTAGAGTACGCAACGCGATGCGAACTGCGCCTGCGAACCATTACAAGAACTACTTTTTTTTGTGCACTAGAAATAGTAATACAAGCTGCGTAACCTCGGATCCAAATCGAGAAATCAGCAGCTAATCGACAGCTACATGCAGTTGACTTTATGATTAATACCAGAAAGATAATAATAATTAAGAAATAATTTCAAAGATATTAGGTACTGATTATTGCGCTGTACCGTGTCAATTGAAATAATATTGATACAACTTTGGTTAATATAGTTTAGCCAACAATTCTTTTTGTGTATTCAGCTTGAAAGAAACAGTTCTTCGCCAGATTCTCTAAGTTATAAAAAAAACGGCCAATTGATAGAATAACATTTCTTTCACCACTTCTTTCACGTTTGACAATATACTAGGGAATCGTTTTGAGTCTGGACGGTTAGCACTAATTACAGATAATCAAAAAACATCTATCTGTCAAGTCCACTCCATCAAAGTCCATAAAATCACCCGTTGATCTAATCTAAAGAATGTTTGAAAATTTCTATAAATCGGTCCAGTTGTTTTGAACTCAATAGACAATGTACATCCACACATCGATTTGTATATTTAAAAGATTATTAACCACACGAGACTTTGTACACGTAATTATAAATATATAATCTTACCTTAATACCGTATTTAAAAAAACCTAACTAGTTAACTTGGAAATTAAAATTTTATGTAAATCTACAATTATATTAAATAAATTCATTCAGACGATTACAAAAACACAATTATATTTCAATATATATATATATATATATATATATATATATATATATATATATATATATATATATATATATATATATACAGTAACGTATTAACTTAAAATCATCAGTCTATATATAGTTTTTATTGAATATTAACTTTAGATAAATACGTTACATTAAATTATCGTCATAAAAACTAACCTATCGTTTAAGTTGGAACAAATTACATCTAGTGAACATAAGTTTATTAAGGTCTTTTAGTATTCATAGTTATTATCGCAAACAAGCGTCAGACGGAATTTTTATATATAAAGTTTTATTTTATTTATGATACCCTCCTGATTTCCTTTATCAGAAATAATAAGCAAATATTGAATACTCCGCAACCTAAATTTGCCTACGTATTTTTTCTACAAGAATCGTAGCATTTTGAACATAACGAGAAACCATTTCTAGAATATGTTATCTAATAGGGGACTTAGAGTGTATTAATTATGCTTAATCACACACATGTTAGATCACATTTGTGATGTCATATATATTTTCACACCTAAAGTTTTTTACGAGTGTCGGATACCAAGCGTTACCTTCTCACGATTATTAGTTTAGGTAATAAAGTACTTGAAACAAAATATATGAAAAAAAAATGTTTCCGATTGTTTTACGATACTTTTACAGTAATAAAACTAATCGATATAAAGAGTGGCGTACTAGTTAAATGAACGATGAGGCGATTAGCTAATTACAAATAGGTACCAACTCGATTATAGGTAGTGTATCCGCAACTTTGGCACGTTAAGGCCGGTTCATGTCTTTAGATCAGACTCTGTTACAATTGCATGTTCTTGCGACATCGCCTCATGACTTTCTCACAACACACCATGTACAATATTACTGTATACCTTTATTATGATATGATTAAAACTAACTCTTAATATAAAAATGTATATAAAAATAAAAGTTACACTTATTTAAAAAATCAAAAAACGTACGTTTATATTCAAAATAATTGAGACCAGTTTTATAATTTCATCGGCTTTATATGTTTTCATTTATGTTGAATCATTTCAATGATTGAATGATTAACATAATATCGTAATTTCAAACCATTTATCATTCTAAATATAATTGATGTGTTTTATAACGCGGTAACTAGTTATACGATGTTACTTTTGTAGGCGATGCTGTTCAGGAAACTTACAAATATGATTATAGGTGGTACATACATTGTCTTGGCAATTCTTCCGTAGTTTGTATCCTATAATTTAGTAGTTTAAAGAAAGTCAGGTTACATAAGCATTGCTTTGCTTGTTTCTTTGCTAATCACAGCATTGGATTATTAACCTTTCCTAATACATACATTAGAATTTTTTGAATATATTTGTGTTTGTAATATAAATATGTAAGTACAGTTGTTAGGTTCAATGTGGACCCATGTGTCTAATTTAATACCAAGGCGGAATGATAGAGCTAATTTATTATCCAAGAGAATATGATAGAAAAGTATTGTGTTAGCCATTATGTCAGCTTACGATGTATTGATGAATTTAATCATTGTGATTTATTTTTCAAAATCCTGTGTACGGACCATCGCATACTATCGTATCGTTAGATCATTTCTACTCACAGAAACAGGAATAGTAATGTGACACCCGTACGTGGAACCAAATCATAACTTATGCTATATACCATATATGATTAATTAAACCTTAATATATCCTGCTCGAATGAAGTTTCTTGCAAAAATATTAAATGACAAAATTGTTATATATATTTAACCGCCAAAGAATAAATTTTTCCGCCTAAGAATGTTTACTGCCATAAACTATAGTAACCTATCAAGATTTTTCCCAAATCAATCGCTACTTGCTCGACACTATTGATTACACCATTCTGGATAATTAAACTGACACTACTCATTCTTTCCTGAAAATCAAAAATATTTCATTTTCCGAAAAGCACTTACAATTGTCAAAACACAACACACTGGCTTGGAAAACATCTTTAACATGGAGATGAGTCGATATTGCACGCCACATACCGCGAAGGGGATGAGGTAGTGCTCTACTCTCGACACGTCAAGATCAAGCAATTTTTGCTTTTAAACTGCTTCCACCACAACCAATTCGCATTTATACGATAATATCAGTAAATGTATTTCAAGAAAAAACATCTGATAATTTATCTTATATTATGTAAAGAAACAATATTATTTTACTACCTTAAAAAACACTTAGATATATTAAAAAAATACATGGACGTCCAGATTTTATTTTATACGACCATCTCAAATAAAATTGACGTATCGAGAGCATGTGTCGGTTATTGTCTTTAGAATAACATCAACCAATTACCTATTTCATATCAATAGTCTAGTAAACGTAGTTTTATAATAAAATTGCTTTTGTGCACGCCTCATTTTTGAGTTTATTACATTTTACATTTACAAGTCCTGAGAATTGTATTTTTTTTTTAGTTTTTATTTTATTTATTTTATTTTTAAAATAAGTCAGTAGTACGGCTTCTTGTTTTTCTTAAAAATTAAACGAATGGTAAGGCGTTCACTTTTGGATTTCCCAACCCTTTTTATTTTTTCTTAATTAAATTATTCGAATATTGTTTGTAATTGTTAACGATATTACTTACTAACAAAATATGAATCGTAATATATATGAGAACGTGTGATCTTACTCTTTACAATAAATACAAAATTTAAAACAATGGGTCAAAATAGATACCATTAATTCTAATTGTACATCATCCTGACTTTCAGGAAATTCACAGTTAGCAATAACAAGTCGTACAAGGTTTTAGATACTTTGCTTCCGATTACGCTACAAACTATTACATCTAACAGATTATACTTGACAGCTTGTTCAAATTTGCTATCCAATTTTCACCTCCAGCCAGTAAAACTTGCACTATTTAGATAAAACTCGTACTGAAAAGTCGACCAAGGTAATTCAGCATCGGTCAATAATAATGATGAACTTGCAATTTGCACACATGTATAAATAACAAGTAATGTCCACGACTCGACACACGATCGTACAATACACAAATAAATTCGTGATCTATTACTTTCATGTTTAATCTTAATAAAAGGCCGAACTTGAATACGTACATACATGACCGCGGTTTCACTCCCGTGCGTTTCGAAATTATATGAGGTTTTTAAATGTTTGGTGACCTTGAACTCATCGTAAACATAAATGCGTATTACATGGTGAAGGGCATATATTTCTAGTGTCTAAAAGCAAAACACATTTACATTTTTTTTTCATTTAGCTCTGCTCTATAACACATTCGATGCGGGAAGTGAAATCATTTTTATTCAAGAAATCGTGTAACCATATTTTAAGTCTAGCTAATTTTATTGTTAATTTGAAACATGAAAAGAAAGGAACACATTATTTGTTTTATAATTGGCAGTTCTTTATTTAATATTATTAATAACTAACCATAGTAGATACTAGTTTGATCTAGCAGGCTCATCTGACATTTAGCTAAATATGGACGATACGCACGTATGTACTAATCGGCTGCATCGTACCGTGCTAGATCATATAACAGTATACTTACTTATACATTTGTTTTAACTACTAGCACCCGAATACTCATGATATATGCACGCAAGCGCAAACTTCGTAACCTTTCGAAATTTCTCGGTCATATCGTCAACATTTTATGACGAAATATCCAGACCGCGTGCGAGTTATCTAGGGAGCAAAGTGATTTTTGTACAATCTATGAACATATTTTTAGTGAATGAACAAAATATATATACATATATATTAATCAATTGACTATGAACAGTGTCTCAGTTTTAAATAACTAAGAAAAATACCCTATTTAAATTGTAACTTTTATGTACATTTAAATTGTACATTCAGGTTAACAGAAGCTTAGTGTGATATATAAATATTTGTTACATTTATGCTACCCGGTATGGATTATCTTTTATTTAAAAGATTTGTTACTGAATAAACAACCTAATTGCTGTGGTTAACAATTGATAAATATAGACAAAATCAGTTGTTACAGTTGAATGAAAATTCACCAAAGAATGAATCACCGTATAAATATGTATTTAGAAAAGTTAAGTATTAAAAGAGTATATATATTTATCAAGGTTCACTGTTGAATTTTTTAATTTGGATGACATTCCATATATATTAGATTTCGTTTATAATTTTAATTAAATAACAGATACAGTAACATAAATTTGTTTTTAAAAGTTAAAAATAAAAAGCATTCGATATAAAAATATTTACAATTAGGAAAATATTCTATTATGAATATATTCATGCCATAATATAATTAGTATACTTGTTTGATGTACAAACAATCAATTTATTATAAAAGTTTTACTAAAGACGGTGCTCGTCACATTACAAGCATGTTGACAGAATTCTTTTAATAATTTTTTAAGTGTCAACACATCTCTTTGCGTAGTAATCTCTTAAAATTAAGTTCGCGTTGTTTTTATTTTATTATTGTCATATTTTAATATGTATGCCTGTTGCGAATGTTTTGATTGTTTGTATGATATAAGAGAACGGCCGAAGAGCGTCCATCAGTTCTATTGCGTCATCAAGAACCGACTCGACAACTATTTTCATAATATTTCACACTAATACCACTATTGCATAAAATATATGAAATGTACAAGAAATTGTTACGTAGTTATTAAGGGGCATTTTGTTTATTTTATTTCGTGCACTTACCGTGCGTATTTACAATGTTAATATTTTGGAACTATCCGAAATGTATAACGATTACCGATAGGTATTTTACTGATAAAGTTAGAAGACTCTATAATCATCATCATTGTTCAGTTTAATATCATTAATCACTTGTCACGTTCTGTACCTGTTTACCAGTATTGCCCAGGTCTTTTTTGGTTCTTATAATCACTTTGGCATCTTTGGGCCAAAACACCGTCATATTTATATGCCTACATTAACTACATATAACTAGATAATCGGCCTCACGGCTTTGAGTAGAGTTGCAAGGACACCGATATGCTCCACTGTAGAATGTTTTCGGTTATCACTCGAGGTGTAATTTGACACGCTCTTTGACTTGTTGATCTATTATAAGTTTGTGTGCAGGTCCCTTAGCATGCATGTTTCGTTACCATACATCAGAAACAATGTGCTTACATTTAAATGTTTTGACAATATTGACATGATATTATTTTATTGCATAAAGTGTTGTTATAATTTGAGGTTTTGGTACATTTGATTTTACAAGATTCAATGACTGTAGGTAACAGTTTCTAACTTATTAAATTTATTCGTTGTTTTCATTGCTCGCATGCACCGTATTTTTAGAATATTCTATTTGCTTCATTATCTGAAACAAAATCTATTTTTTTTATACATGAAATAATAACAATGCGATATGTCCTCAAAAATTCTAATAGACATAACGTAAACAAATGTAGAAGTACCTTTTGATATTAGTATTTTATGTTGGTTTTATCTATATATCTTTCATTTATATTTACCACCAAAATCATATAGCATTTAAAATTTACATAAACTAGACATCTATATGATGACTAGATATATTTAAAATAAAAGTTAAGTATTCTTTATACAAAAAGTTTTTTATTTCAAACCACGTAAAGTGTAGTGATTGTAGACTTTTACTAGATACGCAGAACTACTTATTTTTAATATTTCATGAATTATACTTTGTAATTCCCCGTTTTTTATTATAATCGTAACAATTTATAAACAACTAATTGTACGTTTGCGTAACCTGTTCAGCCCTTGCGGGAGCATAACTCCCCTCTGTTTTACGGCACCCATATCTGATTTAATCCAATTAGATCTGTGCTATGAATTTTCCAATAATGTAGACTTATTTAGCCGTATATTTTTTGGTGTTTCCTATTATTTGAAGTAGCCAATATTGTAACAGAAATCTGTCCTTACTACTTACCGTTATCGGATTTACTCAACTCTCTCCAAACACCACTTATATTTAAATATGCATAACTTTGCGTGTAGAAAGACACATAAACAAGAACGCAATAGACTGAAGATTCTTATTTCTTCTATTAAAAAATATTTAATGTAATATGATTTAACCAGTTTATAGTCATTACAAATGCAAAATTTATTGATGTAGTCTACAATTTAGAAAAAAAACAGTGATTTACATGCGTACTATACTACGTAATTATATAATCTTTTCGCGGTACGTACTCATAATGATCTATTTGCATTTCACTTTAGTTATGATTTTTATTATAATTACGTCAGATATTCGTAAAATATTTTAACGAGGAACAATTAATTTTAATCCTTTAGTAGGTAAGAGAAATAATTATGTAATTGGTACAAAAGACAAACTTTGTAATTAAACTAGCTGGTGCCACTGATTTTGTTCACGTTTTTCCCGTTAACTGCATGTGATCGTAAAATCCGTTCATAATGTCTACGTTGTGAAAAACAGATCTGGTAGTGTCGAAGATATCTTGATCAGTCAGTTAGTTTTTTAATTGAATCATTTTACCCGTTTTTGTAACTTATTTCAATACAGCTTTACTTCTATTGGTGGTAGCGTGATATTAAATGCCCTAAAGCATACCTCAATGATTGTTATATCAAATACAAAAATAATATTTGAAATTCTTCCAGATTACCGCGGTCAAACAAACAAACTTTTGCGCTTTATAATATAATTTATTAGTTGGTTCGGAATGGTAGTAGTGACTAACGATATATTATAAGCCTTTTGTTAGTCGCCATTATTTTTAAATTATACTGTACTTAACATCAGGTGCAGTATCGTTATTTGGCTGAGTTAGCATAAAGAAAATAGTCGAATTAATTTATTTCTTTTATCTATTAAACTATGGCATTCATGTGTACTCTAGTTGATTAAGAAACGTGATACGCCAAACATGGCACTATGGCTGGTACCATAATTGTCTTTTCCACCACTAATCACGCAATATGTGGGAGAAGTGATAACACAATGGAATATGTTGGAATACTTTTAATTATTATTGAATTATGTCTTTCTAATCTTAACGAAAATTATTCTCAAATAACAAAATTCATTCTAGTTATCTTTTTTCCCCTATTTTCATAATCTCCGCTGAATGAATCAAATATAGAAATAACTATTTTAGATATTTTTTTTTTATTGCCTTGATAGGCAGACGAGCAAGCGGCCCGCCTGATGGTAAGCGGTCACCGCCGCTCATGGACGTTGGCAATGCCAGGGGCACAGCCAAGCCGCTGCCTACCTCTGAAGGGATACTCTCTTTAAGCCTCGTTTGAAGAAGGACATGTCATAGCGCTCGGGAAACACCGAGGCAGGGAGTTCATTCCAGAGCTTACACGTGCGTGGAATAAATGAACGCTGGAAACGTACGGTACTAAACCGTATTGTTTCCAGGTGGTATGGATGAAATCTACTGCGGTGTCGGGTGGTGCGATGGTAGAATGGTGACGTTGGCACCATCTTAAACAGTTCCTCAGAGCACTCCCCATGGAACAGCCGATAGAAAACGCAGAGAGAACCAAAGACTCTCCGCAGTCCTAACGGTACAATAGAAAGAAGAATAAGTTTATCCATTTCCACATATATATACATTAAACAAAATTTAAAAGAAAGAAAATCTTCCTTAGACCTTAACGATAGACGCTATAGTATCAAATGTTTCAAATTGGACAATACTATTATAAAGACATAGCTATGTAACCATTTCAAAAGGGCGGAATTGTACAATAATATTGCGAGTAACTATCTAATAACAAAATGTTTACAAAAGTTTATTATTTCAAAGGACCAGTAAATTTCATTAT
The DNA here is from genome assembly GCA_039707435.1 of Actias luna. NCBI lineage: Eukaryota > Metazoa > Arthropoda > Insecta > Lepidoptera > Saturniidae > Actias > Actias luna. The sequence goes on along the minus strand of JAZHAC010000001.1, from coordinate 14,550,349 downwards.
GAAATAACTATAGTAAAATTACATGATTGAACGGAACCTTGTTGTTTTATAAACCCTAATAATCCAAATTTATTGATTGATATTGACTCATATATGAATAATTTTACAATAATTTGTTACTATAGTACGTATTGGATGACAAAAATATGGTATAACAGAACGTGTTTCAATATAAATTAATCATGTCTGCGTGTTTATATTAACATATTGACAGTCCTGTTAATTGTTGATTAATAAATATATATTTAAATGTGGGAATTAAATTATGGTCAATAATAATACAATTAAACTATTGTAAATTACGTTATTTATTATGTTATGAATTAAAATCATAAATTCCTTTAAAGGAATCGTTATAGCCATTACTTTCATAAATACAGAAAAATAAGAAGAAAAAAACAAAGAGTATCCCAATATATTATATTGTTTCAACCTGCACCTGCTAAATAAATGGCTCGTCGTTGCCACGTTAGAAGTAAATTTATATAAATCGACATTTACATTAATGTTAAACGTATAGCAAATTCAACAGAAAACGGTTAATAAGGCACGAAAGTATGACCAACGACAATAATATTACGAAATGTCCAATGGTGGGCCTGTACGACTTCAATTATCCAGTAGATTCGAGCTTCAAGTAACAACGTTTGCCGCGTGACTGTCTTAGAAGAATTACAGGTATTACGATTAGAAATCATAACGATTCCTTCACGGTGTGACGACGCGGAGCGACGCAATTGAATAAGTGCTAACGACAACTGCCACTCTGATTTTATATCAACGCAAGATATCTTTTGTAATATGATTTCATATTCTCAGAAATAGGCTAAAAGCCTCTCGGAAACATTTGATTTTGGAAACACGTAATATTATTAAACCAATTACATTATTATAATAAAAGCAAACGAACAGTACTAATGCAATATAAAAATTAGAAAATTTGGAATACCCAGTTTTATAGCATGGTTATTACATAGTTTTTAACGGGGGAAAATACATTTACCTAGATCCATTCAATATAGGTTGCGCAGGGTCCACAGGAAGGTTATGCGGGATTCAATTGTCGCGAACCTGGAATACGCAATAAAAAAGGAAGGCACTCAGCCGAAAGGTATATAGCGCATTCGCGTGGAACTAAAAGTTTGTTTAATTATTTTTATTAAAAAAAAAGTTTATAACTTTTATATAGCCTATGTTACTTAGGGCTATAGTAGCATTCTAAAAGTGAAAGAATTTTTGAAATCGGCTCAATCTGCAAATCTTTCCTTTTAATAATATTAGTATAGATAAAAAAGATCCTATATAAAGAGCCTATGTACTTATAGTGTATATTATTTTTTATTTGTTTTTTAAACTTTATATATTTAGCGTTGTGGTCACAATCTCAGCTGATGTTAAATGACGATGTGGCCCACGATGGCGGACACGCCTAGTGGAGAGACTGTCTCTCAAGTGCAACTGCCGGAACACAACTATAGGTATTTGGTGGCAGATTTTCAACTTGAGGGTGGTAGCCAAACGGGCATTATGAAAAGCCCTACCACCATGCTATAGTTTTATCACGATGTTTTCTTTCATCGAAAACCTCAAGCTAATTGATGGAAATCAATCAAAAGGTCTTTCATTTCTTTAGAAAATGAATTATGTAGCCTGGTCTCTTACTGTACCAAAAATGAAATTGGTATCATCTACATTACTATAGTTTTCATTACTATTCTTACAGTGATAATAGGTGTTTCAGACTATTGTCTTTAAATTTTGGAATACGAGTAATACAAAATCTATCATGATTTTAAATGTTTATATATTCCTGTATATATAGAGTAGTAATAGAAGGCAGTTAAAACGATGACAGATCTTATTTAGTTATCATCGGTTTGACAATAACAAGGAGATGTAAGTACGGATTGACTGGCGTTGAATTTTTATACTCTCGTTGGTGTTGTATATATTGTGTGGTGCTAAACATCTCTTGCCCTCACGTTCCCGTGCTACTATGGTTTACAGCGTTAAAACAATTTTTTTACAACGATCCTACTTAGATAGGACTAGATTAAGAAAGTAATAACGATACAAAGAATCTGCTACTTTTACAAATTGCAATAATTTATTTTCCAATATTAAAATTAATTATTAGAAACATGGAAATATGTATTGAATCATTTAAACAAAGTTGCAAAATACTAAATATTCTAAATTCATATTATAAAGCGGAAAAGTTTGTTTGAACTCGCTAATCTTAAGAACTACCACTCTGATTTCAAAAAATTGTTTTGTTTTTGATAGAGCTATAATTGTGGAAGGTTTTAGGTTATTTAACATTACGCTACAACCAATAGAAGCAAAGCTGTATTTAAAAAGTTACAAAAACGGGCAATTAAATAATTTCTAGTTTCACGCGAACGAATTCGCGAGCACGCCTAGTGTTTATTAAGCTATATATTTTTTATTTTGCTTTTTACTTCTGAGAAATAAATTGATGTTGAGACTTTAACATCCTTTTAAATTGATTTTTAAAATTGCTTTTATAGTGTTTATTTACGTCAACATGTTCTAATTACTACATTTTATAGGCATACTAAATAAAGTATTTTATTTTAAACAAATTCAAAAACTCAGATGTTGTAAAACGAAATGGAGACCATTTGATGATATTTTTAAATTTACGCCTAATAACACGTGATAGTATGGGTAAGCGTGCTTCTTTATTTTTAGGGGTACAAATACCTTTTTAAATTCGTATTTATGTAAGAGATTACATATTAAGAAATAATGTGATAAGAGCGGGTTCGTCAATAAAATTTGTACGGAAATAAAGTACATACTTTGCAGAATAACTGTTACAACTCGTATTAACATACGTAAAGCTGAATATAACGTTATGTTCTATTCGAATACAGACACTTTCTACAGCAATAAAAATCATCTGCTAACGTAAATGTTAAAAACTATAAAATAGTAATTCATCTGCGTTACGAGCCTCGCCACCTGTAATTACGAGTAGTTGGGAATTTGATTAGCAAACATAATACCACATTATATTGTGCTGAATTAAATACTGAGATATATAACTCTAACGATTTTTAATTTATTTATTTATCTCGTATTTTATGACTTCTATTAAGTTAGAATATTTTATTTGGTTTGTCATTGTACTTCATTTAGTTTATAATAAGGGACATGGGGCAAAGCGCAGGACAAATCATAATGCAACCTCCTTGAAATATTGACGATTTCAGACTTCGAGAAATCCAGAGCTCTGTATGTCCAACGTACAGTGGTAGTTCAAAACGAAGATAGCTCAGCTGGCAATGTGTACTAACGCCGCGTCAAGGGACATGAGTTCAAATCCACCTACAATGAGCTGGAGCTTTCGGTAAAGGAAAACATTATAATGACACCATAGCATGGTGGTAAGGCTTTTTGTAATGCGCACCTAGCTAGCTAACACCCTCAGGTGGAGAATCTGCCAAATATGTATTGGTGTGTTCAGGCAGTTGCACTTGAGAGCCAGTCTCTCCACTAGGCTTAGCATGGCCACCTTCTTAGGACACATTGTGACTTAACATTAGATAAGATTCTGGTCATAACGCTAAACCTTAATGATAAAAAAACACCTATTAATCATTCAGGCTTCCTCGTAACATTTTTCATTACCGTCAATCAATAGTATTGATATATTCACAGTAGGAACAGTAACTACATTTTGAAAATTTGTGGTACATACCTATTGTGTGTACCCACGAAGAATCGGATTTTGTCAGGCCAAACCACTCGCCCAACACAACTTTCCAATCAACCACCATGATTATAAAATTTCGCTGTAATACCGTGTTTCAATTCAGAGGACGCGTTGAATTTTATACGAAAAATCAATAGGTTATTATTATGTATATATAGGTAACTACTTATGTAGCATATTTAAGCTTATATACTTGTATAATAATGTGTATAGATCGTTGATCAAAGGCAATGTAACGAAATATAACCTGAATGTTCAGCCTTGTATAATCTATTTTTTACTCTATTTAATTGGTGTATATGTGTATGTGCTTAAAAATTTTTCGACAGCGATTATACAGGATCTGAGTTAGTATATAAAATCTAAAAGATGTAATACACACTTATATATTTTTATTTTACATTAAATATTATGACAATACTTTTCCCTATAGTAAAAAACGGAGTTCTCAACATTGAGTACTTTTTTAAACTGTCTAGTTTATTTTTGCCCCAACTAAAATTAAAAAAAGGTTAAATTTATATAAGTATTATGCTAACATGAAAGATGTGCTAACAGTAAGTGTACTCTTATTCGATCAATCAACTGAAGATGTTTGTAATCTTGGTTACTACTACCTTGACATTCTTGTAAGTACTTTTTTAGGAATTTGTTTATATATTTTGAATATTTCCATTCTACATTACTTCGAATTGGATTGAACTCAATTTAATTAGGCCAACAATAGAAGGAATAACTACATCCTAGAAATGAAAAGAAGACTTAGGTACTTTAATTCTGTCGTAGCATCTTCAGTACTGATAAGACAATTATATTACATATTCTATTATAACATATAAAAAAGAAGTTAACCATAATTACCTTAATAATAATCGCGCATATCTCATCATTTACAAGCGTATTAAAATTGTATAAATTAGAATATTACTCAATTTTTGTGTTGGATTTTTGGTATTTCTAATTATGTTGGAAATGCGTTACAATATAAATAAGATTCGTTGTTATATGAACAGTGTATAAAATTGTATAGTCAACCAGGAAATTGCCATGTGCACTTTATAAGGTCACTTGCTTTAGGCAGGTAGGTACCGACACGGATTGCTCAAAGTTTACATTCCCGCGAAAAATGTTCCTTATTATGTGATTTTAAATATAAGCTCCAAAACAGGTGTGAATGTGAAAGTTACACTTTAAACTTTTTGAAGGAACGAAACTTGTTAGTATTTACTCGTAAAAGTGAATATAAATAAATACCTTTACATTATTTTATGATTACAAGGGTGTGATATACCGTTACCAACATTTTTTAGATTAATTTAAACGAATCTTTAGTGTTTATATTTTGTTTTGCATTTATTTAGATATGTTGCATTATACAACCGTGACGATGACATCCGAAAAAAGCGATTTTTTAAAGAAAAACTTAACAATTTTATTTATAATTGAAACGTTAAACATTTTGGACACCTGTTCGATCAAGTTTTTAAAATGCAGCACGTAAAATACGGTGACAGGATAGTGTTTCGACGGTTAGCTGGTCGGCAGCGCAAGCGCGAACCCATTTGCAGATATTTTGTGTTGCGCCACTTCCTATTCAACGTTCGTATAATATTTACTCTTAAATTATAAATATAGAGCAATTTGTCGGACTATAACTTTCCAAATTGAGCTAGTTGTATGTTATTACAAGGTAACTAAATGCATTATTGCGTATGAATAAGACTGCATTTAATATACAATTGAGATTCATACTCTTTTTACACAAAATATGAAATACTTTTATGTAAGAAATTTGCAAATATTTACATAATTAACTTCTGAAGTCATATTAAGAATAATTGTGAAAGGTTAAGAATGTGAAGGTATACGTAAAGTTACAAAGTCGAATCCACTTACCAACATAAGTTACCAACTATAAATGTTCCATAACAAATTGAATATTTTTATTTTAACATAAGTTAACTTTAACTAATGCATTTTTGCATTTGTCAACGAATAACATCTTTGTGCAAACGTTTGGTCTTCAGGACTACTCGCCGATATAATTATGATTCTAAGGGATTAGATAACTTGATGCTCTATTAAAACCTCCAAGTTGCGGTCCTTTAGATTTTATGGGAAAGAAGTCAAACCATTTTATTTATATTACAAGTCATATTGGCATAAAGAACAAGACGATCCACAGACTTTCAAACTATTGTAACTTACTCTTACAATATAAATTAATTTATATCTATTTATAAATTATCTTAGAACTCATTGTTATGCCATATTATAAGAAAATCATGCAATGCGTTATTGAGAAAAGAAATGGCTCGTATCAAATGGCAACCACTTCATTATGTATTTTGTTAAGTACAAACTCACACCAAAAGAAACAAAGTCATGCATTCCTAATAATTATTGCTCACATAAAATCAAAAACAGGACAGTGGATGCCATTTTTGTCGTTCGCAAATTGTGCAAAAAATTTAGAGAGATGCACAAAAATCTGCATATGGTGTTCATTGACCTCTAGAAGGCGTATGATCGAGTTCCTCGTGAAGTGTTATGGTGGGCCCTCAAGAAGAAAGAAGTGCCTGTAAAGTACCTGTAATTGATTCAGGCCATGTACTACAGATGTAGTACGCAAGTTCTATCCGCAGTGGGTGTCACAGGCATTTTCGATGTGACTGTTGGCCGGCACCAGGGGTCAGCACTTAGCCCGTACCTCTTCCTGTTAATTAGGAGGAGACACCCTGGTGTATGTTGTTGCCAAGATGTGCAGAACAGACTAGAGTAGTGGAGGCAGAGACTGGAGAACGTAGGCCTAAAATAAGTCAAAATAAATCAAAATATATGTTCTGTGACTTTGCCGGCATCTCCGGTGCTCTGCCAATAACATTAGCAGGAGTACACCTACCGGTCTGTTCCGACTTTCGCTACCTCGGGTCACTCATACAAAGTGACGGTGACATCAGCCGAGAGGTGAGTCAAAGAATCAACTCAGGTTGGATGAAATGGCTACAGGTCTCAGGCATAACTTGCGACTGTAGGATGCCTGTCAAACTGAAGGGCAGAATATATAAGTCCGTTATAAGATCTGTCATATTGTATGGATCAGAATGTTGTGCTAGTAAGAAGATGGATGAAAAACGAATGCATGTAGCAGAGATGCGAATGTTGAGATGGATATGTGGCGTGACCAGAATGGATAGGATCAGGAATGAGTATGTTAGAGGAAGTTTGAAAGTGGCTCTAGTGACAGAAAAGATGAAAGGGAATCGTTTGTCTTGGTATGGGCATCTTTTAAGAAGAGACAAAACGCATGTGACGAAGAAAGTGATAACTATAAATGTTGAGGGAGGGAGAGGGAGAGGACGTCCAAAGAAAATATGGTTGGAGTGTGTGAGGGAAGATATGAAGGCAAAAGGGGTGAATGAAGATACGGTGACTGATAGAGATGTATGGAAGAAGAAGAAATACTGCGCTGACCCCAAATAACATATTGGGAACAGGACGATGATGATGATGATGATGATAAAATAAAAAACATTATTTATGTAAGCGAGTATTAAATGAAACTTACAAACACTTATTAAATTTTTATATTATATAAATAAGTTAAAAGTTTCAAACTTTAATTATTTGATGTCTTGTTTTATTATAATAGGCTTAGTTAGTATTTGACCACCATCTCATCTGATCTTAAGTGACGATGTGGCCCAAGATGGTAACACGCAAGGCCTAGTGGGAAAACTCACACTCAAGTAAAACTGCCGGGACGCACCTGTAGATGCTGACAGATTTGCAGCTTGAAGGTAGCTAGTAGAAGCTAATAGAAAATATCTTACCACCATGCTACGGTTTCATCATAACGTTTTCCTTCATTGAGACTATAGGTTTATTGTGGGGATTTGAACTTAAGTTCAAAGACGTGATGTCCGTACAAGTAACCGCAGAGACATCAGTAAAAAACGTCAATATCAAAATATTTTAACTCTGTCTGTTCGCCTTAAGCTCAAAAACTACTGATCTGACTGAAGATTCTGATAAACTATATACATTGCATTTTTTTCTGTACACAAATTACTATCCGCATAATATGAACTAAGAAGTAGCTACATAACATAACAGGTTTTTCTCGTTCATACGCCTCAAATGGTAAATATATATCTATCTTTGATCTTAATAAACATAACGTTTAGAATCAGGTCAACATTAGTTCTCACATTTTACGGATTATATTAATTTAATAACTAGTTTGTATCCGCGGCTTCACTTTCATGGGCAGGCTTTTGATTTTCCACAGGAACTACATTTTGTATCTTGAATTACTTTAATTTTTTTAATTTTATAGGTTTAGCGTTATGACCACAATCTCACCTTTTGTTAAGTGACGATGTCGTCCAAGATGGTGGACACGCTAAGCATAATAGTGGTCTGGCTTTCAACTACAACTGCCTAAACACTCTTCCAGGTATTCAGCGGTAAATTTTCAACTTGTCGGTGGTTGTTAGCCAGGCGGGCATTAGAAAAAGCCCTATCACCATGCTATAGGTTCATCACGATATATTTCTTCAACGAACGAAAGTTCAAACTCATTGCAGATGGATTCAAACTCAGGTCCATCGACACGGCGTCCGTTCACACTAACAATTGACCTATCATAGCTGCTTATTATTCATATGCTACTAAACCAATACCGGCCCAGTCTTGTTTCCTTTTCCACCATTAGCATCTATTATCCACATGACACTTTTTTCGTTTCCTTCTACTTTCTCCTTTCTTTTTCAGAGGTTATATTCTTCTAGTTATGTGAGCTTAATCTTTCCCCATTACTTGCCCGTACACTACTTAGCTATAAATAACATCTCAAATTCTCTGTCACTGTTGTTATATGAGGTATTTGGTATTTTAGGTATGTTATTTTCTGTAATAGTAAAATTGTGATATCCTTGAGCCCCTATAGTATATAAGCGAACTTTTACGTAAGTGTTAATAACAATTGTGATAAATTATAACTCAATCTTTTGAATGATGTAAGAAGAAACATATAATTGTTTTTTATGTTCTATAGATTTGGCTTAAATTTTGTCTGATCTTAAGTGAGATTGTAGCTTAATATGATAAAACATAAAATACAATGGAAGCATTTACTGTAAAGTTTCTGGAATCTACCTATGTGTGTTTACGGTGGTAGGTAAGCAGAGGAGTAATAGAAAATGTATGTATGTATAAAAGTCATAAAAAATAACTCTACAATTGAACAAATAATAATGATGTAATCTACATTATAAATATATTAGGTATAATACGAAAAATATGTGTAGTTATATCCTTTCTGAAAATTTATATCGTATTCTATAACTCATTCATTTATTAATTCATGTGGAACTAAAAATTATTTAAAAACAAGTTATTACCTGCGGCTTCGCTCGCGTTAATATTGATTTTGCCATAGTCTCATACAAAGTTTATACCTCTATTTACCCCACTTCCAATAAGTTTTTCGCGAGAAAAAGTAACCTATCTTCGTCTCCAGGTTCCCATCTATCTATATACCAAATTTCATCACAATCGATTCAACGGTTTAGGCGTGAAAGCGTATCAAACAAACTCACTTTCGCATTCATAACATTAGTACGATTTCTGCCCTTTTTGTTACTTTTTCCAATACAACTTTGCTCCTATTTGTAGTGTCGTGATGATAAATAGCCTAAAGCCTTCATCAATGATTGCTCCACCAAATACAAAAATATTTGTACTTCGTAAGATTAGCGTGTTAAAAAATAAAAACTTTTTCGCGTGATAATACTAATATAGATAAAAGCATATTAATTTTTAGGTTTAACGATTATACAAATAATAAATTATAACCGTCATTCCAACCGTGTTATAGAGCCCGAAACGCATCACATTTGATTCAATATTTAAAAGACAGTAGTAGACAAACGTATATTTTATTTGTATTAGCATATTCAATATAGGCTCATAAATTTGTTCAGTGGTATATTAGCAAACATAGTACGGTCAACATTAATAAATGTCTAATAGTATTAATTCATTCATAATATATTCTCGCATATAATGAAAATCAGTTCAAAGTTCCATTTACCATGTATGTAGTAACTAGTTGTGACCGAGAGTGCTGCATTAATTGCGACATGTCTACGGACAAACTATCCCGCAGAATATTCTAGCTCTGTACGAGGTTACACAATCAATTAGAAGTATCAAACGCCCATAACACCATATCCGGTAAAGAAACTGTCGAACTGTCACTATAATATTCTAACCTTGTTAATGTAACTAATTTCCGTCCTGATTGTAGTTAGATATACAGTTGTTATCTACATACACTAGAATATGGAATGAATGAGATTAAACTATTTAGACACGTGTAAGCTATAATTATCAATAAAAAACAATTATCTATGAAAGTTATTATTATCATGATTACAAAAACGTGAAATAAATTCGTTATCTAATAAAGCTTCTAGTTACTTTTACTTATCGGTCTTTAAATAACAGAATATATGTATATAGATTAGAACTATATTTTGAACGAATAAATATCTAATGGAACACTTATTACCACCGTTGAAGTCTATATTTGGCGTAAACTATTTCGATGATTTATTTTTTATAATCATCCTCAGTTTTTAAATAAAGGTTTTTAGATTTTAGATAAAGACTCAACAGTGTATTAATTTTAAAGTACACAAAAACTTATGGTTATTTGACTGCTTATAAAGTCAACCGCGGTGATTATTAATCGTGCTTATAAATAAATAACGAGAGGCCACTTATTCACAGTTTGAAAGACAAAAGAAAAAATGCATGTTTAATGAAAACAACAAAAATACACATTAGAACCATTGAATTCTAATCAAGATGAGCGAACAAAGCGTTTCCTAAAATCCATCACGCTTTGGGAACCAACTTGTATAATATCTATGATCAAGCTAAAGGCCAAGTAAGTCGTTTGGACCCTCTACATGCATATTAGATAAACATTGTCATAATATATATATATATATATATATATATAATATTTGATATTTAATTACGCAACACTCGCCGTATATCGACAGGTTTACATCGGCTCAGCCAAACTGATGTTATACATCACAGTTCAGTGATAAAATAATCATGCTGTATATTTATAAACTATTACATAGCCATTCGATGCTTTAGAATATTACTAATAATTAAAATAGAAATATGTAAAACAAGAAAAGCTGCATAAACTTTTTAATAAATACTATAATTGAAATATAACCGTATATTTTAGCTACAGAGTATAATCTTATTGTGGTGTACATACGATTTTTTCACATTGTGAGTGAGCACAAATATATATTAAATAAATTAAGCCACTAATAATTAATGCAATAAACAAAGGACATATTTGTGTGGAGGCGACCAAGATTTCTCTAGATTAATTCCCATGCCATTGTGTTATGAAAATAAACTTTCGCTCAGTGGTCATTATCGCAGCGTTTTAAACCTGTGTTCAATAGATATTATAACGTATTACGAGATATATTTTCTTTAATTAATTACAAAAACTTATTTCACGGTTAAAGTTCAATGATAGACGATGTACATACATTTTTTGGAGTATCACTTACCTACTGTGATTTTAGAAGTAGTATTTTATTTTCACTTAAATTATTAATTAGATTAAATTATTAATATAAGACGAATAATTATAGAGATTTAGTTTTTAAATACAAAACGAGAATATTAATCAAAATATGAAGAGGATTGGTGACTTAATCAAAATAATACAAAAATATGTGATTAATAAATTAACATTAAGAAAACGAAATAATCATACGTTTTCCTTTGGTTGCTCAGTGAGCAAGGCAATTTGACATCGTTAACCAACCACCAAGAATATTGCGCAAATCACAAGCTTCAACCGGCCCGCCTATATTTCGTGGCCACTAAGATATAGTTCGCTCACGCGGAAGCGATTCATAATATCGATACTTGCTAGTTAGGTAATCTAGGACAAGAACTGGTACGAGCAAATGTCAAAATGTAAAATCGCTCAAGTGAATATAACATTGGAAAATATTTTATTTACTGATGCACTTGAATTTATTAACAATTTCATTCTATACGGCTTACGTAATCATATATAATGAGTGATTACTATGAACAAACACGTATTCATTATCATCATAAACTCTAGTTTGTGGATCTTTTCCTAACAATATATAATTCCTACGAAAGCTATCAATATTTTGTTTTCTATCTACTAAAACGTGTTCTGATTACGCGCAATCTGGCACCATAAATATACATGATTGTAAGTTTGAATTAAAAAAAGCATATAATTAATAATTTTAGTAGAAATAATTTGCTTCAAAAATTACGTTCTTACGAAAAACACAACTACATAGGTGAATTCAAAGAATCTGTCTTAATTCTAAGTTTGTTGACACTCTAAAGAATACAACGCAGGAGATAGAAAACTAGTACAGCATCATTCAAAAACAACGGCCACTGTGAACAACAGTCACCGTTGGTTTCCTATACCAATACTGTGGTGAAAATCAACAACTATACACAGAACTTCTAAAATTTCTCTGAGTAGATATATTACCTCTAAATGATGAGACGGGTTGCATGGTAGATTGATAATTCTAATTTTATTAATATTACGTTTTTATTTGTTAATATATTTAAATTTTATGATAAATTTAGCCTTTTAAGATGACGTAATTTTAATCATTGTTTCAAATATAATTAAAGGTGATGTAATTTATTATACCTTTATTTATACTAATATATAAATATAAAGGTATAAAGTTTGTATGTTCGTAGGTGTTAGCTGAAGGATCCTTGAAGGTTGTTAAAGGTTCGAGGGCGATTTCTTATCAACCGGCGCACCGCATAATTTTTTGCTGAATTCTGTAGAACTATTCACGCGATTAGAACTGTTCTCGTGATTCTAAAGGTTTCTCATGTGATAGAAAACTACACTATCTCTGAGTGATCTAGGCAGCATTAATCCTTATTCTTTTGCACGCCTCATACCGCGAAGCGGGTGAGGTAGTGCTCTACTCTCGACACTTCCAATCAAGCAATTTTTTGCTCTTAAACTGCCTCTACTCTAACCAATTTGCATTTTTACAATTTTAACATTTTCTTTTGTTACCTTGAAATAAACCGTTTAAACAGTTTTGTACGTGGTTGGCCGGAATTTTTTATACGATAACTCCCGAAAAAATTCCCGATAACTGCTTCACCGATCCCGTCGTCAAAATAGCAAGATAGAACGCGCTTCTCCCTGCCGTCTCCACCAATCGCAAGTGTCCGCGCACACGCCCGCGTAACCGCCGTCCTTGCCGCCGAGGCTGAGCGGTAAATTTCACTCCCACACACCCGCCGCGGCCTCCTTCTGCAGATGCTTGAGCCTAGGATCGATCCTCCGAATAGGAGCCCTCAAGTGGCTCTGCTCGAGCGATACAGTGACACTCTACATCACTGAGAGTACATCATCACACCGCATATCATCCGTGCATACCCACACATTAAGTACACGGTTTTGTAAGGAACTACCCCCGCGGCCTTTGCGTGGCTTGCCCTATGTTATTGTTAGGACCACTAAACCTAGTAAGTTAGGACCTGTTGCTTAGTTAGGATCGCGAATCTTTGTTCGTGTTCCAGCAGTAGTCCAAGCCTAGGTTCGGTCATTCTGGCACCCTTGCGCTCGCTGCCACGGGCTGAGTGCCCTTAGCATTCGCCCTAAAAAGTTCGGTAAAGCTGTCAAAGCCCTTACGGCTAACGGGTATGTCAGGTCGAAAAAAAAAACACTTCAACAAGATAGAGACTCTCTAGGTAAAACTATCTTTGTGGCAAGCAATACATTATACTTGATTAGAAAATATAGAATAATTAATAATAAAAGAATTAATAAAGTACTAAATAATTAATAAAACAAGTCAATGGTACGGCTTTTTTTGTTTTCTTAAATGTATGGTATGAGGCGGCCACTATTGGGCTTTTCCAAACTTTTCACTTAACCTTTTAATTAACTTTTTTATATTGTAAGTAACCGCAGACGAAATATCGAGCAGTTAATTGTACTATATATTTTAATTACCCGTAATGACGACTAGTATTGAAGTGAACGCAAACTAGTGTCCCAGATTAGCTTGTTTGTCAAATTGTAAGGTGACTCAAATGATAAATGAACCTATCGTTATAAAACGTATAACTCGCAGAATCAACTTGGCACCTGCAAGGAATGGATGTCCACTCCCATGACCCGCCCCGTCAACAGCTCTCGTCTTCCACACGTTAATAGAGACAGTAACATAAAAATGACTAATGGTATTTACAATAATACAATTGATATCAATCGGTCGAATCGCTTTGTTGGTTGTGTGTACGGATACCGCATTAAGGGACGTAAATTCGAACCCACCCACAATAAGCTTGCGCTTTCGGAGAAGAAAAACATCGTGATGAAATCATAGCATCAGTTACGGTACATAACTATCGAAGAGAAATACATATGCCATGTTGATAAATTAACAAACATTTATATGTAGAATTTCAGTAATTAAAAAACCTTTTTTTTTCGAACTGACATACGCTGTTAGCCCTAAGGAATTGACAGTTTCACCGAACTTTTTGCGGCGAGTGCTAAGGGCACTCAGCTCCGAGGTAGCGAGCGCAAGGGTGCCAGAATAGCCGAACCTCGCCTTGGGCTGCTGCCGGAAAAACAAACAAGGATTCGCAAGTCTAATTAATCAATAGATCCTAACTTACTAATTTCGTGATCCTAACACGACCTTATCGGGCAAACCGCGTAAGGGCCGCAGGAGTAGGCCCTTACAGAACCTAGTCCCTTACAGAACCAGAAATAATAAACAAGAACTAATAATACAAGTATAATATGAAAATGACTTTGATAGTGTAAGTTATTCAGAAAACAGAGATAGTTTAAACTGTTAGAAGCAGGAATTTTTTGGAATAGTGGGTGATGAAAATTTAATACTACAGAATAATAATAATAATACTACAGAAGTATATTTTTAAGATTTTTGTCGTTTATGATGTTTTTCCCGAAAAGGTTCGATATGATATACCAAATTTTTTTTATACATTAATCTATATTATAAAAAAAATGTACCATACTTTTATGGACTTAGTACTTTGATATGACGTTACATGAACGGGGAATCTCAACTTTTACGAGTTGTATTATAAGTTAATTGTACATGGGTGTTTTATAGGTTTGATTAATAACGAAATCATTCTTACCCTATAACGGTATGACAGCATACAAAACAACTTCAATAATGCTATAGGCGCTTAAAGATTATCTGTTTAAGGTTCTCATATGATTATCAGATCTGTTAAAAAGAGAGCACTTTTAATGGTCAGGCTTAATGCAGTTTGCATGCTATCACCAAACTAGGTTAACCATTTTGAGTTTCTGTACAATCTGATGGATTTAAATAATACTAGCTTTTACTCTCGGCTTTGCTCGCGTTAATATTGATTTTGTCAAACAATCGGATGACGCAATAAAAAGTTTCATACAAACTTTATCCCTCTCTTTTCCCCACGATTAGAAAATCGCTTTAGCATTTCGTCATAAAAAGTAGCCTATCACCGTCTCTATACCAAAATTCATCATAATGTATTCAGCGGTGTAGCCGTGAAAGCGTAACAAACAAACTAACTCACTTTCGCATTTATAATATTAGTAAGGATAGTAAGGATTCTTAATTGTTTTAATACGCTTATAATTGCTTATTAAAAACATTGGAAAATTAAAATGTTCCTTTTCTCAAATTAACGATGTAATAAAAACATAATGACACCAGACTCGCTCGAGGCGCTTAAAAATGTAACAAGGTGGTTTGGCGTTCGTTTTAATCTTTCTATTTTCGGAACAGCCTGCCATAACACATTGACCATTAAAACGGGTCAGTCGAATAAACAATCATGAATATGTAGCTCACTCGCTTAAGCTGTGTACATATGCCAATCATAGAACGACTTACTTGATGTTGTTGATTTTATAATTTTGGCTTTTGATTGTTATCAAACGGCTTATTTTGCAAATTACTTTTATATTGGAACATTTTTTTTAATTTTTTAAATAATATATGTTTAGCGTTATAACTACAATCTCGCCTGAATGTTATGTGACGATGTGGCCCAAGCTAATGAACACGCTTAACCTGTGGAGGGACTGGCTCTCAAGTGCAACTGCCGAAACACACCTATAGGTTTTGGCAGCAGATTTTCAACTTGAGGGTGGTAGTTAGCCAGGAGTACATTAGAAAAAGCCCTACCAAATGCTATGGTTCCATCACGATGTATTCCTTCACCGAAAGCTCACCCTCATTGCAGGGTTTTGACCTCACGTCCTTTAACACGGTGTACAAACACATTACAACTGACCTGTCATCGCTAAAATTCGAAAAAGTTTATTTTTAATTTATTTAATTTAATATGGGTGACTAAAACTACATATATACTTAGCAGTAGTTCACTAGGAATACTTTATACATACATATGATGTTAATAGCTGAAAAACAATCAGCACTGTTATAGCGAACAAAGTCCGGTTTCATATTATATATCTACGTTCCCATTCAAGTAAATAATGTACTGTAGAATACAACAGAAATTTACGTAAATTAAAAAACAATGTAATTATAAAATATATTGTGAAGCCTTTTGATATTTGTAACCTTTATGACAATATCCAAAAAGCTACGCAAATCTAAGTAGGTACTAAAATAGAATGGCCACTGCAATTCGATATTTCGGTACCAAATATAGGCTATGGAAGGTATTATGTTCCACGACGATTATCTTTTATCTTTGACATTTCACTATTACATATAATTTGTGAGGATATACCGAAGTTCGGTGAAACTCTCAAAGCTCTTGGGGTTAACAGCGTGTGTCAGTTCGAAAAAAGTGAGGATATAGTTGGATTAAATTGAAATAAATTACAATCGTCGTAGAGAAGATTTTCATTAGAGCCACAATGAGGCAGTTTGTAATTTAATTTTATTCGCTGAATTAATCTAACGTGTACGTAAACTACAATTTGATCAATATAACAATAGACAACTGAAATCCACGGTTTGACGGCCGTAAATGATTTGCAGCACCGCGCCGCCCTTCATAACTAAATTATTTTTAATCATGAGTAATTATTTGACTTTTAAATTAGGTAAATATGTAAAGTATACAAAATATTTTTATTATTTATTGTATTATGTATTTTAGATAATATTACACAGAATAAGTTATAACTATCAAAATCAAAAATCAATTATTCAATTTAGGCCTTAAGAAGGCACTCATGACTATTAAAATGCTCCATCGGTCTGGACAACATTCCAGCTGTTGAAAATGCCGGGAAGATAATCAATAGGATTTTTCAGTAATTTATTACTTAAAATCCTACTTAAATTATATACCATTAAATTAAGTACCATACGTTGGTAATCACGACCCTAGTAATTAATAGATCTATAACGATAGGTCTGGCATGTTCATTATTTAATTACCTAATAACTAAAAAGGTTTGAATATGAGTAAACATTGTTTCTATTTATCTTTGTTTTTAGGAATTTGTATTAAACTAAAAGTCTTTAAATACTAAAAACAAAAAGTAAAAACAATGTAACGCGAAAGTGGAATGACTAATGACACATGACATAAAGTGTTACATATTATTTACCTTAAAAGTAACCATTTTCCAGTTTCATATCTAACTTTATTGTTTTTACCTGATGTTGCCAAATCGTACAATTTTATTCGGTCAAGGCAGGCAATCATTAAAACTCGATCGAATCACTAAAAGTCCGAGGTGTCATAAGTGATATAGTTTAATTTTATATTATTAAAATATAATAATACCAAAGTACGAATAATAATAATAATAAAAATAATAAGAACCGTATTCGTTTCATAAAATAGCTACTAACCTGCTTACTCTGTAGTTGATAAAATACCTTTCCTGGTATTTATTATTACGAAACACTTGGAGAATATATTGTGAAATCGGGCGATTCGCTAAATATTTATATCAAACTTTCACTACAGGGAAGGGATTTTTTTACTGACATTACTCGGAATCCATACATTTCTCTATACAGGTACTGTTACATTGCAAATAATTAATTAAGTAAAACCTTCAAGCACAACATTGTCGTCTACTATCAAAATAAAGAAAGGTGGTAGGGCATTATATGTGGATCGGCTGGATTAGATACCAAGCCAAAATTATATATTTGCCATATTTTAGAAGCGTCAAACATTTCTCTACATCAGTATATAATATGAATTAGTATATAATATGTAATATATGAATATATACTTTAAAGCATTTACTCTTATCGTATATTTTTATTACATGTTGTAAATTTATTTATTTTATTATAATTTTTGTATAATATACACTCTGTACACAAATACTTTTTAATTGATTAATTAATTATCAATTACCACATACTATGATTATATTAAATCTAATTAAACGTTTACCAAATCTGTAAAAAAAGAATTCGAAATAATATCTCGAATTCGTTGCACACTACAGTGCGCAATCGCCGGTTAAATTACGAAATAAAAATAAAGAGGTACTTATTATTTCTACATTGCATTTAAAATTATGCAAAAATAGATCGATCTGCTAGTTTGGCCAGCAGCGAGGGGCTTAACAATTGCATATGACAGCCAATGATATGTTTGTTATAATCACGTTTCAAGTGTCGGCATAACAGGACATTAATCATAGTATGTGCGGGTTCAATATGGACGCGTCGCGGGCGAACGGTGTTGGGCGCGACTGCGAACGACGCATTGCGTCAACTGATATTGGTCTCATTTGCCAGTAATCGGACGCAGCATAATTGATATTTCAAAAGCATTTTATACTTTTGTTTTTTTTTTTGTTAATAATCAAATCTTGTATTAATGGTACAATTATTTCAACACAAGTTAAAATGGTTCCAAGTAACTCGATACAAAACAATAATGTTGAGATGGTGTCATTATCTGCAATAAATTTTGCGTAATTAATTATAAGGAAATTTGGTTGTGAAAGTTTCTGTAACATGGTGTGCATATTAAATTCCATATAATTATAATAATTTGTTTTGTACCCTATTACATAAAATAATGTAATTAACAATGTAAACTCATTCATAATGTGTAGGTTGACTGGTAAATAAAAAACTTATTTTTAATTTTTGTTTTGCCTGAGCAAATATACAAGTTAAGGAACTGGTTTTGAAAAGTGGTTTTCTGATTAAATAGTGCGTTGAACTTTTTGTTCCAATGAAATTGCGTAATATTCAACATGACATTAAATTTGTTTGTTTCACATTAATCTGATATAATTTAGTAAACATTGGACAATTATAACGTTATTTTCTCATTAAGAAAATACTTAATTATAAAGTAACAACAAAAACTGTTTGACTTATACATTAGTATCTTGCATCATTGAAACCACATGCTGCAATTTGAGTAACTTTTTTTGCAGTTTTGCCTTTGACTATATACCACAGATGTAAATGAAACTTCCTGTCCCCCGCCGTATGTGTACCCATATACATTTAATTATTTATATGAATTTATTGGCTTAGCATATGATCCAATTAGGAATAGTCAGGTTCGGGGTAACTACTCGCGTCCCCAGCAACAGTCCATGCAAAAGTTTCGGCAACTTCATCCTTGCGTTATTTGCCCCCCCGGATTGAGTGTTGTCCTCACTTGCCCCACAAACTCGGTGAAATTATGAAAGCCTAACAGTGTCCAATCGTAAAATAATGGATTAATTTATAAAATTTATGCGGATAATTGTATTATAATAATTTAATTATTTATATCTTAATTGTACACCCATATATATTATACACCCATAGAAATTGTAAACCTGACTCATTTATTTTCATACAAAGACTATTAACTGATCTAAATAAAACAGAGTTATCTATTAATTTTATACAATAAAAGAAGGAAATTTTAAGTCATAATCCATGAAGTGAACAACGTAAAATTTACGTCTATCAAAAAACCAATGTCTTACTTAGAAGTTTGTACATTTCATATAATTTTGATTTACGTGCCTTTACCCTTAAATATTTACAATTCATTCTTAATTATAAATGTTAACATATTATATATTTATAGCTAGAACATAACGTAACACATATGTAACTTTGATGTAAATTCGTAACAACATCCTGTCTAAAAGGTATTTTTAATAAATTTATATATTCATGTAATTTAATGCCTATACGTTCATAAAATTATCTTTTAATTCATATTTTATGTACATATCGAGGTTTTTCCGCAATTGCATATTTATCCATGAAATATATTCAATTTAATTACATTACATCCTTCGTAGTTTCCTTTAATGAAAAGATTTTTAATATTCACTATCCATAACTTAAGGTTACATACATATTTTTTTGTTAGCCATAATTACAATTTAAAATAGACTGACACATATAGTAATTTAATATTAATGTTCTCGATGAGATCATTCGTTTATTTTAAGAATAGATTATACGACATATGGGCATATGTGATATTATGATATATATGCCAGAGTGATTCAATCTATAGTGTTCATAAATAACAAATTAATTTCACTTCTATTATACCTACCGGTCTAAGAGGTCAGAGTAACAAGTGTCAGTCGGACAGTTAATACAATGATATGCTTTTTAACTGACTTCAAAGATGTTCGGCTGGATGTATTTTCTTCTTTTTATAACATGTTGGCAAAATAAATTTTCGTACATTTTCTCGTTTTCTGTCGGACGAGCTACGAGATTATTTTTTTTTATTTGATGGCTTTCAACCCATAAAGCAACAAGCCCAATTGAGCTACGAAGTGGCCGAACTTCGGTTTGGGCTGTTGCCGGGGACGCGAGTAGATACCGCGATCCTGACTAATCATAATTGGATGGTACGCTAAGCAGCTCACCTACTTAACTACACGGCGAATTATGTACGCGAATAAAACCTACTTAACTATAGGCTACGAAAAGTGCCCAGTGAGACTTATTAATTGAGAGGCACCGTCAGACGCATATTAAAAAGACACCGGAATAACCTGCATTCCCATTATTACTTGAGATCTGGAACTGTTTTCACACTACTTCGGATTTCTAGCGGGAAAAACATCTAAACTATTGAATCTCTTCTGATATTAGCTTTCTAATCACTCTTTTAAAAAAGTTTCTACAAACTACGGACGAAACCTTGAAGTATACGAGCTCGCATAGGATCGTCAAGAATTCCCTGCATGACTGCTAAGTTGAGAGGCTGCCCAAGCGCCGCACCGCAGGTCTTGTCAGATGCGTCTTATTCGCGTATAAGTGATTTATACCAATATATTAATTATTAATGAAATGTTATTCACATTATTGAAGATGGAGTTTATAATTTTTTATTCTAATGTTCCTCTATTGCCGCAAAAACGTACCATTTCTTGAGTTGTCTAGGTTCCGTCAAGACCTTCTCTTTCATCGCCCACTGAAATTGAAATTAGTAGATTTATTCAAGATCAAGAATATCACAAAAGTCAAAATTAGTATAACAGTTAAATGCTGTTGAATGAAAAGAAAATAATGTCTAAATATTTAAATTTATTTATGAAAACATACAAGCACGACTTTATTTGACCAACAAAATGGTTTTCAATCGTGTAGGCTGTCTAAAATCGCCTTTACGTAACTAATTAACTAACATATTACTGAACGACCATCAGATTTAAGTATTATAAAGTGCTCTATAGCGACATTAAGCAAAAATCGATCGTGATCAGTTTTGTCTACCGATTCACGACAGACGCTACGTCATAAAGTTCAGAAACATACTAGGCCGCGCAGCGAAGTTACGTACAAAAATTAAGTCGAGCGTAAGCTTAAGTTGAGCTAATTATGTTTAGTAATAAGGGTTTACCCGGTTTTTTATACAGAATATTCTTAAGTAACAATCTGAATATTATTTTTAATAGGCCTATTTTTTTTAAATTGAAATGTAAACAACTGAACTTCATAGAAACAGCGCTAATCTGTCAGCAAATCTAGGTCTATTCAAACAAATGCAGTGCAAACTATAATGGAGCTTATTAATAATCTTAAACACTAAATAATATGAAATAAATAAATGCCGTCTGCGTTTAATTTAACCAATTAAAATTTTTTGTCATAGTATTATATGAAAGATGTTTACAATAAATAAAATTCTAAGTCAAACAACAAAAAATCTATATTATTAACGAAAATAAATTGTACATCTTAATTCGTTTTCAAAGTCCTAAATCGGTTAACCGATGTCATCGAACGTACGACCTCACAATAATAATGAGCAACGTCATAATATAGTACAAACAGGAGAAAAACATGAACCTGATGTACAGGTTTAATTGGAGTGAAATGATAATAATATCGCGTGCCAATGACACCTATAATTAGGTATGAATTGAAAATGATGCAAGATACTAAACGGTCTATCTGTATTATTAATTATGTTAGACTAGATTTCGAAATATATCGAAATAATATTTAATCGTTGGTCGTTAGCCTTTATATTAACGAACAAGTGGTTCTGCAGTTTTGTGATTTTTATTTATTAGGTTAAAACACCAATAACAATCGTGGACTGGCCAACTGCGAGTTTTAATGTCTTGAGAACATTTAGAACGGAAATTTGTGCTTACGTATTGACAACAATAATCATAATATGTTATGTTTAATTTAAAAAATCGCAATTTTATTTTATCTAAAAAAAAATCTCTTTATTGGTGCCTAAAAGTTTTTTGGCGTGATAAATTAACTTCTAAAATGACTTATTATTTGACGTGATATGAGAGATGTTCAAATTTTTAGTAAACCTTTAATATTAATATATTTAACAATGCGTAATGGTGTATTAGGATATGAATTTCACTTTGTATTCTTTTAAAATTATTTACAGTACATTTGATATATATATAGGTATCACATCAATAACTACATCATATACTAGTTATAACAGATATTATTAAATTGATGAGCGGTTCTAGTTTTGCCATTGTAAATATCTACAAGCAAAAGCAAGGACAATGAATACAAGACATGTAATGTGCGCGAACGTCTTTGATAAACGCCTACTTTGACCTCCATAGCTAGTTCCGCTCAATGGGGGCACCTATGGCATAACACAAATTGCCCTTGCCGACTGTTAACATAACAAATTAAATGCCTATCGGTATTATATTATTAGAAATAATAACAAAGCACAGAAAATATATACATAGACATTTTTGGCAATTTAATTTGGACCCCTATTATGGGCAACCGAACCTCGCCCAATATTTTACAAATAAAAACATCTAAGGAAAACCGGAAAATAAAAGAATAAATTAAGTACAAAATGTCATCCAAATTTCTTACATGCAGCGATACTATTAGAGCAATTCTCAAGTATTTAATATTCCTCATGACTTGATCATTATCAGATGATAGTGTTACAAATATAAATTACTAAAAATAAATTAATTAAAAAAAACATTGGTAACCGCCAGAACTCGATCCAATGGGCATCGAGTCTATATTTTAGCGGATGGAATAGCTTATTCCAAGTGATAGATTACTCGACTACTGGGGCTTATAAACCCTGAATAACTATATATGTATTATTCATATTAAATATAGTGCAATATTATAAATAAATAAATACAATAATTTTCCTTCTCAACATTCATAATCCGTTAATGGGCCTCCAAATATCCATACGTTTGTTGTCGTGTTCGACAATCCCACGTCGCCTTGTTGGCCAGTCCACTTATTTGCTTAGATACTTAACGCTAACACGGCGATTATTACGGATATACATGATATACATCAGGGTCGACTAAAATCATTTCATCTAATAAAAAAAATTGTGGTATATACTTATCTAACTTATTCGACAGCTTAATTATTTTAAAGTTCAAACAAGAAAATTGAACAATATGAATTAAAACTTAGCACAAATAATACAGAAATTATATAAATATGCGATCACAGTGAAAACGGCAGACAGTAACAGCATTAATTGAATTTCAAATAACGCGTTAAAAGTATAAGTAACTTTCAGCTAACTTTAGTATGTCATATCAGTGCGCAATTTCTGTTTATACCAAACAAAAATATAATTTCAATGGTTTTTTATAACACACCAACAAAAAATTATTTAATTGAATATATAACATAATATATTCACTTAAATAATTTTATGTTTATTGCACTCACTACAATATTTATATATCCTTAATCGATTCACTTGCCTATACATTTTTAATTATGAAACAGTATTAACAAAGTAAACGAATTTTTATTTATGTAGACTGCTTACCTTTTTAATAGCATGACACACATTGATACCAAAACGGGATAAAAGAAAAATCAGTCACTACGGTGGATCGCGGCACCAGTCGGATACATAATTCCATATTACATAGTTTACTAAAAACTAACAATATTGCCTAAAATATAATCGTGTAATAGGCACTACAGCAATCTGTTCTTACTACTACTGGAAACATTAATTAATTAACAATAAAAATAATCAATATTAGTATTGTGTAATTACAATGGCAAGCTCAAATTATATTTTATCTACAAGAATACAATAATATTTATACATTATTCGAGATCATTTTAAATTAGTATAATTACGATAGAGCAATACTTCTTATAATATAAAAGAGTTCTAATATTTCATCGTTCTGTTTATAAAACCATTTTAATTATATATTAATATTATAAAATACATGAACAATAAAGATTTATCAATGACTGGTACATCATTATAGTGTTACAGCGTCTAAATAATAACACAAGGAATTCTCGGTTTTTATTTACGATTCGTGATCAAATAATGAAGTCGCAATATATGTTACGTGATACCGTACAACCGCACCAGCTTTTTTAGTTGAGCCTAGTTCACACGGCTTATTTGACATCACCACAATGCAAATTAACATAGCTTACATTATGAGCATCGAAAAAAATTCAGGAAGTCATATTCATTACAGAAACAGAATTATATTTCTTTACAATCCAATGTTATGTAAAATATTTTAATGTTAAAAATTATGGCGTATTCATTTTATACGATGTCATTTAAAGCTCGAATTGCGGGCAGCGATCATCAAACTGACAGTAAGTTATATGATTTAACTATTATTTCAAAATGCCAAGTGTATTATCGTTATTTACATTCCATTATGTTATCAGCACTGCATGTCTGTTATAACTAATTGCTGTCACAATTCATTCAAAATATCCGATGGTTATCATTCTCTTGTAATAGCTGATCGGCTGTTACAAATGAATACTTGGATTTGTTGAGCCGGTTGAACAAGAGTACGAACAATGCCTGTGTATACAAAGACAAATATATGTCCATTATACAACAGGCATGCATTAATGCGACTGTTGATCGTTATCATATCACAGAGAACGATACAGTTCGGTTCATTAGTCAAGTCGTACCTACGTTATCTAACTGCCGTTCTATAGAATTATCGTATCAAACTTCTTCTGAACATTGCAGAATTGTCTCTATGAGAAACATTGAAGTAATACGGATTCTACAATAAGTTATAGTTAAACATAATTTAGTGTAACTATATATTATTGAAATATCAAATAACTACTAATAGTGGGTGTTTTCATTTGGCCTCATATTCCTCAGACCTCGTGACAATCGTGACCCAGTGGTAGTAAAAAATATTTGATATAGAACTGTTGTGGTAACTGATTACAATTTTTATCTCGTTGAATTATACAGTAATGTGGGTCATATGACAATTGCTATACATCGAAACATTATCAATAAGTTATTGTCAATAGGTTTAATATTAAATGTATCTAGTAGTATCATATCGAGCTTTTAGTTTGTTAATAGCATAGGGCATGTGTCCTCAGATCCCAAAGGCAATGTTTGTAAATCCAATGTAAACACTGTGGACCCTTAATAATAATTTAATGTAACTGAAAAAATGTTTTTGGAGATTACGGGCTTTTCAGACTACGCTATACTTCTGTGCTATATAGTGTTAGGTTTATTTATTACATAACACTAATATTTGTTAGGTGTATTTATTACATAACAGTAATATTGTATTATTAAATTAGGGTACTTAAGTCAAACTGTCAACTGATTAATGCACTTAAAACATATTGTAAATATTTTAACTAATAAATTAGGATATTTTATGGTACTATAAGTCAAATTGTCAACTGATAACCAGCACCGCACTTAAAACATATTGTAAATATTTGAATTAATAAATTAGGGTACTTTTAGGTTCTATAAGTCAAATTGTCATCACATACTAATCGAAGCACCACACTTAAAATATATTTTAAATATTTGTAGAAATAAATTAGAGTACTTTATGGTACTATAAGTCAAGTTGTCGCATTTAAATACGAGACGGCTGTAGAAGTCGGCACGATTCGATCGGAAGTCGTTGTTTTGTGCTGTATAGAGTAAGACGTACAAAGTAGAAGATTGTGAAACAATATAGTTTTGTTACCTAGAGGAAGTTCTTCATTATATACGCCTATATCCCCTGACCTAAGCCTTTAATAGTATAGTAAATAAGGACATAATGCTATACTATATAGCATTGCATTCACATTACGCGATATAATCGCAAGCATTTATGATATATGTCAATCTTAGTTAACTGCAATCCTTGAAGAGTGTGCACATATTGTGCTAAAAACTATATGTTGTATGCTATTATATTATGGTATTATATTATTTATGTAACAAAGTAACTAATATAGAAACGGTGAACAGGCGCTGCATTCGTAGTTAGACGATCGTCTATCTATTTACGAATCAATATTCTAACATATATTGATAAGGTCATCATTTTGTCATTGGTATTACGTTAAATATGTTAAAAGGTACTGTTAATAATAACAGCATTATTTTTCTAAATTAAATATTTTGATTTGTTTACTAATAATAGGTCTTGTGTTAAGATCATGCATTTTACATCACAAAAGATTTCAGTCGCTTATATTTTTTAACACTAATATAATTAATATATAGAAATACGAATTAATTTTAAATGTTATTTGAAAAGGTGTGGTAAAGGGTGGTATTTGCATCACATTTCAAAAATTTTATGAAAATATAGTTAGCGCTGAACTTGCAAAACAATAAACGCAAGTTCCCCAAAATCACGCATATTTAGCTAATTTAGTTAACCACTAAATATACAAAATACAAATATTTAAACTAGCTATGCCTGCGAATTCATTCGCGTGGAACTAAAAAATATTTAATATATGATTGCCGGATTTTGTAACTATTTTCAATACAGTTTTACTCCTATTGGTGGTAACGTAATGTTAAATAATATAAGCTTTCTTAAATAATTGCTCTATCAAATACAAAAATATTTTTTGAAGTTCCTAAGATTAGCGCGTTCAATCAAACTTTTTCGCTTTACTATACTAATATAGACTCCGGTACTTGTGTTACTTGAAAGCTTGATTATAATTGTAAAAGCTATACATAATTTGAAAACAAATGTTCGTAAGAGAGATTGTTACCTAAAAATGATTATTATACACATATATTATTCACATACCGGAAATTTGTTATATTCTAATAACAAATAAAACGAACGTATTTGTATTTATTATTTCCGTTTAAATACAGTTAACAAATTTAGAAATATGTTATTCGGCTATATTCGGATGATTTAAAATTCATTGTCTACTTTATTTTTAATTTAAATTTGAAATATGTAAATGATCCATGATTCTTAAAAACCAATTGAATTAACCAAAATATTGGTGTGTTATTCGATAATATATGCGACCTTTATTTTAAAATAATAATACCAAAACCCATGCATCGTAATGACAAATTATTTAAACTACGTCGGTAGGTTTGGCCATTATTACAGTACTTACAAGTGCATTATTGTGAAGAACGAAATTAAAATGACTAAGTTCATTTTATACTGCGATTTTAAAAGGACGTAATTAAGAAGATACGTATTATTTTATAATACTATATAGGTTGGCCCAGTCTCATGTGATGTTTAGCGACGATGTGGCCCAAGATGTTGGACACGCTAAACCTAATTGAGGAACTGACTCTCAAGTGCAGCTGCTGGAACAAATTTATATCTACGTCGCTAAGTCCTAAGTCCGTACGACGCTAAGTCCGTACACGGTACAACTAAACATCACCGCGTTAAGTCATATGGTTTTTGCTTATAAATAATATAAACAAAACAGTTTTTAGCCCCTTTTTCTCCTTCGTTTGTCAACTGTTTTTTTTATTATTAACAACTAGCTTTCCCCACTGTGATGCGATTTTTCTCAATTTTTCAGAATAAACTATAAACTATGTTCAAATTTCATTATAATATTTTATTTAAAAATTGAATAACACAGTTAAGTTTAATGGAATGTGCCCTAACAACATTTATGATATCATAATTATACTCTTTTCTATAAATTAAGCTTTCTAATTTATATTAGATCTATTAAATTTGAATAAAGCCATGATATTATTGTATTTTTATTAGCTCTTAACACGTGTGCAAATTCTCAAGTCAATCAGGTGACCTTAAATTGGTGAAAATTATCTTGAAATATTCCGTTATATTACCATACGCTTTAACGCCATACGATTAAGTGAAGCTAATACTTAGAACAGATAAAAAGTGTGGTATGTTCAATTTTACAACGGTATATATTTCTATACTACTACTTATTAGAACTAGTCCAGCTGTCTACATCTCAATTGTAAGCAGAAATTATCTATTAGAAAACTTACAAATTTATATATTATTCAAATTATTAAGTACCCGAATTTGTATATACAATCAGATTTTTTTTATTATCCGTATATGTATATAATGTATTTACATTGTTATCTTATTAAAATGGTTATTTATGCAATGTATAATTATAAAAAAGCTATAAATCTTATTTATTGTCTAAGAATTTACGACAGCGAACGTTATTATGAGTCCTATATTTACTATTCCAAACTATTCGTAATAAAGGTTGTCGCCTCCGGTAACTTATAATTTATTGGCCAATAATAATGATGTAGAAAAACAACGTTTCGAAGACACCCGAGTAAACACATTATACTGTATAAACAATTTGAAATATTTCCCTTAAAATAATATTTCCTATAATTATAATAAATAATTAATTATAAAAAAATCACGTAAGTTAATGGCATACATTATTCTGTAGACAGAATAAGAAAACACGACTATTTTATTGTTTAAGAATAATGTAATGGCATTTGCATCCAATCGTACGTGATATTAAATAGCGATATCAACTAGATTAACTTTGGGGAGGATATTGCGAATTTAACCTAATGTTTAACCGTATGTTTAAGTATATTATAGTGACTTACTCTTTTTTGTTTCATAGTTTTGTTTTAAAATTTGAATTGTTTTTCTATGTAAATTCTGTTGTGAGTCTTCTGGTGTCCAATTTAAGATATACAACAAAATATCGCATTATTCCTACTTTTTCCCATTAAAGCTCTAGTCAACACCCAGTCCGAGCTATCATACTGAGCCTAGAAAATGTCTATTTTTGTATAATAACAACAACTTTCTGTATTAATGCCGGTAAGCATTATCCGATGTATTTACAGTTTTTTCGTTTCGTTATTTTTGTCTAATCAAGGTCAAATGATCATTGCTTTAAATTTAAACTTGATAAATTTCGGTACCTGAAATGTAACACAACTGATTAATAGAAATTATAAATGAAATATGATAGATATAGACGAAAATAGATAAAATAATAACTTATTATATCTTCAAACTAATCACTAATCTGTTTCCTTTCTTTTCTGACGTAAACCAAGAAACTTTTTTTTAGATATTTCTAAATATTTCTATTGATTACTATATACCAACATTACTGAGGTACCTATATAATTACGCTTAGAACGAATATTCTGCTGTAATGCTACTTTAATATAGTAAAATAATTAATGAAAAAATCCGAGTTTTGCTAGTATTCTTGATGGTTGGGATATTTTCAAAACCGGTGGTAGTTTTTTCACGTCCATAAATACCTTCTTAGGGCTTAATTCTAATAACGTATGTAAAAATCAATAACGAGCGCCTTATATATAATATGTGATTGATAAGGATATGACATATACTATATAACTAAATAATTAGATGAGACTCAAATCGCAAAGTCGCGTTGGATCGTAAAATATTCTATGCTAGCTGAGGCCATGATTTCGTTCTCGTTGACACTTAAAAATATATACATATAAGTCCATCGTGGGCGTGAGATAGGTCTATATAGAAAACTCCACACTTTTCCAGACCTATGCCACCGTACATTGTTTTGTTATATATAAAAAGGGATAGGCAGAGTTTTCGATTAATGTTCCCAGACGGCTTATTTTTTCTGACATTTTCAACGATTATCGTCCATATTTCAACTAATTTATACAAAACCTTATCAAATATACGCCTAAGCCTACGTCATTAATCACTCAGTCTATTGGTGAAGACAACATGAATAATCCGTTCAAGTTTTGGGGTTTAATGCGAATAGAGAGACAGGCAGATGATGCAATGATAGCTTAGTTGGTAGTGTGTACGCTAAACCTTTGGAGAAACTGGCTCTCAAGTGTAACTGCCGGAACACACCTATCGATATTTGGCGTCAGATTTTCAACTTGAGCGTGGTAGCTAGCCAGGCGGGCATCAGAAAAAGCCCTACCAGCAAGCTATGGTTTCCTCACAATGTTTTCCTTCACCGAAAGCTCAAGCTCATTATAGGTGGTTAGATTCGAACTCACGGCCCTTGAGGCAAAGTAGTACACAATACCAATGAGCTATCATCGTTTCATGATGAGGACTTAGCGCGTCCAATATCTTGGGTTACATCATCACTTAACATCAAGTGATATTGTGGCCATAATACTAATCCTTAAGTATAAAAAAAACGTGGCGGGGTAATTTTTATAATATATAGTTGTATTAGATGATTTTGGAACACGTATTAAAATCAAACCATGACCACCTTCTTACCGCACACGGCACGAGTGACAAAGTGTCTCTGTCAAGGTTTTTCAATATAATGAAATTGGCTGGTTTGATGTAAAAAATAATAGCCACGTATTCATTGACCGTAAAAAAAGAGACGTGACATTTAAATGTTATAAATTCCGAGGTATGGTTGATAAATTTTACGAGATGTCGAAAATAGTGACAAAAGGTTTATTTTCCGAAACTTAGATTAATTTACTGTTACTTCAGTTCTATTTTATAAAGTAAATTGAATATTTTTTCATTGTTACCAACTCCTACAAAGTATGAATTATAAAAAAAAGGTAGCCTTGTTAATGGACAATTAGAATTGTGTTGGGAATCTACTATTTATGTTAAAAGACCTAAAACGAATATATTTTTCGTTAAAATTTATTAATTTGAAATTATTGGCAATGTTAACTATATAATTAATGTGCATGGTTTACCTTGAGCGATAGTATTTCAAACAAATTAACAATTAGATAAATAAGCTATTACCAAGAAATATATAGAGATATAGATTTTGAAGTGACGATAGCTTAGTGATAGCATGTACGAACGCTGCGCCAAAGGACGTGAGTTCGAATCCCTGTAATGAGCTTGAGCTTTTGGTGAAGGAAAACATCGTGATGAAATCATAACACGGTGGTAGTGCTTTTTCTAATGCCCACCTAGCTAGATACCACCCTCCAGTTGAAAATATGCCACCGAATACGTATCAGTGTGTTCCGGCAGTTGCACGTGAGAGCCAGTCGTTCCACTGCGCTTAGCGTGTAGCGATATTATGGCATTAACGATAAACTATTAAAAATATATATGCTTTTAGGAATGTCAATTATTACACGTATTCTTCTTCTTCTGTAGTTCACATGAGTGAAACCACGCGTTAACAATAAAAATGTATTACATAATTTCTTCCGGTAAACTGAGTCTAACTCGGAGATTGTCTATATTTATCTCAAGTGTAAATAACATTTACAATTACCACAATTACTTATATGTTTTTTGTATAAAATATTCTCAAAGATCTGTCCTGTTCACCATACTGTGTGGTAATTAACATTTTCAAATATTTCCAAGTAATACGCTCTTAGGCAACGGTCATTACTCACAAATGCGCTTTTTATATAACCGCAGGTAGGACATAGGCCATATGGAGTACCTACACTGTTAGTTAACCAGCAATGTTATTGACCCTATTTTTATTATGTATATTATAATTGTATCGCCTAAATGGTTGGAATGAGACTAGTTAGTTATAAAGGCGTGAATTGTATGTGCTCAAGAACGAATGTATCTTAGTTGGCTGTGTGTTCGTACTCATATAACACTTCTATATATCAGTGGTGGATTTACACTTTTGCCGCCCGTAAGCTATTCAAATTTTGGCGTCCCTACCTACCTCTATAAATAAGAGTCCACATAAGACTACGTAAATTGTAAAAAAAATGGTGTAAGACTTAGACTCTAAGTGGTGAAACATATTATCTATATCTATTAATTTAGGTATATGTATAAATCATTTCAGTTTCTTAAAAACAAAGCAAAAATACCCCAAAATTGCTGTCTCTAAAATCTGCCTACTCAGCCTACTGTTAAATCCATATATGTATAAACAAATAGGTAGTATCAAGAGCTTAGCCGACTTTAGTTATTATATTTGACCTCATAGCACAACCCTTTGCAGCTTAGATTTGATTAATCAAAAACGGTCACATGCATATATGTACGAATATAATACTATACTATATATATATATATATATATATATATATATATATATATATATATAATATGTACGAATATAATACTATACTTTATATATATAATATGTACGATTATAGTACTATACAGTTGACGGCAACTAGCTGAATCGAACGATGTAGGTACAAAACCCATAAATCAACATTTATGTTTGTAAAAATCCCCGTACCATACGGCAGGATTCTTCCTGCGTGGTATTACTTAATACAATGTAAAAAAATATCGATACGATACCGTCTAATATCAAAATATAACATAAATTTCTCACAGTATGTAGCCTTTTCGCTTTTTCTAATGCCCGTCCAACTAGTTACCACCCTCAAGTTGAAAATCTGCCGCCAAATATCTATAGGTGCGTTCTGAAAGTTACACTTGAAAACCAGTTCCATTCACTAGGCTATACTATCACTGTCCTATTACTCTGCATCTACAGAATAGATGCTTATACATTAATATAATATTTATAAACTTATATATCAATAAATAAAATAATACTTCTTCGTTCATTGACACTGTAAAGGACGACACGGCCGAACGCAAATGTTACTTTGGAAAAAAATATCTACACAGTTGATAGAGCATGACGGAGTCATTGCTACTTTTTTTTTTGTTTTCGTGATGAAATAATACACACGGTCCAGTCGTGTAGGATGAGAAGAAATACGAGCGCGCGCACACCGAAATTATCTATATCTATACTAATATTATAAAGCAGAAAAGTTTGTTTGTTTGTTTAAACGCACTAATCTTAGAAACTAACAGTTGGATTTCAAAACTCTTTTTGTACTTGATAGAGTAATCATTGGAGAAGGATTTAGGCTATTTAACAGCACGCAACCACTAACAGGACCAAATCTGTAATGAAAAAGATACATGAACGGGCAAAAATTAAAAAAAAAATTTTAGTTCCACGCAAATCTTCAGCTAGTGGTAAATAAAGTCACCGTATCAGTCTCAACAACTACATTTTAGACGATCGGATC
This sequence comes from Actias luna, assembly GCA_039707435.1. NCBI lineage: Eukaryota > Metazoa > Arthropoda > Insecta > Lepidoptera > Saturniidae > Actias > Actias luna. Next base: position 14,516,766 of record JAZHAC010000001.1, on the reverse strand, counting down.
TATCTCTGTATATGTATACAAACGTTCACAATAATTATGCATACAGTTTTTTTCCTAGCGGTATAAGTTGGCATTACTGGCTGTTCTACCATCGAACATGCATATTTCAACTCAACACTATGAATGAATCAATAATGTTGCTCTTTGTACGATAAAAATATCTTATTTCGAGTGAAAGTTACATATGAAAATAGTTAAAGAAAACAAAAAGTATTTATAGACAAGAATTGTGCGAATTTCCAAAATAATTTATTTTATTTAATATATAATTTGTAATGATCACATACTAAATTAGAGAGCTGTTTATAAACAAGAACATATATGGATAATCAATAGTATTATGTTTTCCATTGGAAAAGTAATTGTTATTCTGAATACCGTATAGCTAATAACTGTCATAAAAATAATAGAAATATATGTTTGTACAATCAATGAAAAAAATAGTTAACCACTCTAATATTAGCAAACACTTTAACGTCGTAAAGTTATAAAGTTTTCTCCGCCTTCGCTGTAATTATTAATATAGCAATTAAAATAATTGTACCAAGCACATAGTGTCTAATTCATAGTGATGTAAGACATTAAAATAACTGATAAATAATAAACTATATTTGTTTTGAGATATTTAAATTATGTTTATACCTCTTACAAATTTAGAAATATTACTTTTTTATAACAATGATACAAATATATAGTATAGAAAAATATATTTTAGCATTAAAGCATAAACCATCCAGAACATCATACGCCTGTTTTTACTTAACCACGCGATAAAATCAGTTCAAATCAATCAATACAACTTGTTAAAACAATAGATCAAGATAATAACAACTTAGTTACTGCAATAATAAGTACTTATATGTATAAATGTTTTTTTCTTAACACATGAGAAACAATCATAAAGCAATAACAATACGATTTCTAACGCTCCGCTTCAAATCACATGCAGTCGCCAAAAGTTTTCACACACTTGTCAAATTCAATTCAAACAATGATAAGAACAAAGCAGTATATGTTATATTTGAAATTTTAGCACAAATAGAAGCTAGTAGCTTTTATTCCTCGTGAGATTGTAGTAAATATAAATGAATAATTTAATCACGAATTAATTAATTAAACAGCAAAATTCATAATTCTTATTGACATTACCCTATTTTTAGTTGGGTTTAAGCAAAAAGGATACGGGCAGAATATATTACTGACTTCTTTACCGGTGTTGAATCTTATGTTCATCAGGTATAAGCAACTTGATTGAGTTACATGTAAAGGAAACACAGGTTTGCTTATTTACTTTTAAATATTACATTTCTTTCTGTTCTTGCTCCTCGAAATGTGTCACACACAAACAGTGACAGCCCAGTACCGAAGGGTTTGACATCTGGTAGGACCGCAATAGAAATGATATCTCTGTAACTATCTAGAGACTTGACATTCTTTACAAAATACGACGTTTGTTCACAACCCGCCAGTTGTGCTTTCCGATAAGCGCTTCTTTGGATATTGTTCCCAAATTTCGGACGGTTCTGTCCAGTACTTCTATGTTAAAGTAATATAGGTTACAGCGGTGAACTTTCTATAGAGTAAAAATATAAACGTCTCCCAGAATTAAATTTAATTCTTCCTTCCTAGGACATGAAATCCGTTAAATAGGCAAGTGAGTAGGTCAGTATGACATTAAAAAAAAAGTGTGTCCGAACGGTCGCCGTTACCAAAAAACATTAGCGTAACAGTTTAATTCTATAAAAACGTAAAATACTTTATCATATTTTCCTAGTTTTTATCAGCATTTTTGTCATTAAAAATCGGTTAAATACCACGTATAAATTCCCTACTTGACGAGACGTTATAACTACAAGTGAAATAACGTGTCTCGGAGCACATACCGAAACGTGGATCTTAACAACAACTAGTCACGCTATGTTCTCAGTAAAGAATATCTGTGATGCGTGTGATTGCACAGACTGCCCGAAGAACTCTTAAAATTACGGAATTGACTACTGATGTGCCAATTTGTGCAATAATTAATGATTAAAAAGTTCTGCAACGACTGTATCCTTTACCGTCAATTAAATCTATCTAATACTATTAAATGAACAATTCTTGCATATATATATAAATTTCACGTATCTTTTAAACGGCTCTTAACGATTTCGTTGAAATTTTGTATTTATAGTTTCTTGTTTTTGAGTTCATCTGTATAGTTATACTTTTCGGAACAACGCAGTTTTTAAGCGATGATAGATCAGTTGCTAATGGGCACGGGCGTCACCTCAAGGGACGTGAGTTCGAATTCAGCTACAAAGAATTTAAGCTTTCGGTGAGGGAAAATATCGTGATGAAATCGTGATAGTGGTAGGGATTTTTCTAATGTCCGCCTGGTTAGCTATCACCATGAAGCTGAACATCTGCCGCCAAATACCAATAAGTGAGTTCCGGCAGTTGCACTTGAGAGCCGGTTTCTCCAAAGGTTTAGCGTATCCACCAACTTGGGCCGTATCATCACTTTAGATCAGGTGAGATTACGTCCATAACGATAAACCTATAAAGTATACTAAAAAAATCTCGTGGCCCTGAAATGTGAGTTATAGAGACCTTACAATTTATTAGTTGCGTTACCTTACACTTACATATATTACACTGATTGAATTTACTATTCTATATAAAAATATTCATTTATGACGTGCCAACATCAAGACGTTTAGTAACATACTAAAGTAAATTTGCGATCAGATAAAACTTTTTAATGGGTGTAATAAAAAATGTAACGAAATAAAACATTATAAAAGATTTAACTGGGTTAGTTAACGAACTGCAGTGGTAAGGCATGTTACCCCATAATTGTAAAAGCTTTATTCAACAGTAATATTCTTTTCAACTAGACTTTTTGTTACTGTTTATAGGATTATCGTTATGGCTACAATCTCACCTAATTTTAAGTGACGATGTAGCCCAAGCTGGGAAACTCTAAACCTGTAGATGAACTCGCTCTCACGTGCAACTGCGGGAACACACCTATAGGTATTTAACAAAAGATTTTCAACTTGAGGATGGCAGCTAGCCAGTGACTATTGTAAGTAAGTATTGCGAAAGCTGTCCCTGGTTTCTGGCAACACGGGAGTTTGAAGTGTCGCCGTGGTGCGTTTTAGTAGATAGTCTTGGGTAATTAGCACCGAATGAGTCGCCACATGCCCCTCACGCCTTTAATGCGTTTCTGCGTTGCGTTGAGGAAGTTCGTAAAAACGTAAAAAAAATGGTGGACGCTAATCAGGCGTGCATTAGAAGAAGCCCTACCACCATGCACTTCGATTCAATATTTTTTGATATTGCTATTACAAAAACTTGCTGTCTGTTGTACAAAAAATGAAAATGATATATCGTATATATTTACTTATGGATCGTCAACAGCTGTACAATATCTGCTTTTTAATTATATAATTCTAAGTTACGTAATATTGTGCAGCTTTTTATAGTTGTCTACAATATGCACGAACAACAACAATATACAGCGAAAAAAATAACACTATACAGGAGAAAAAATAAACAAAAAATCTGACAACACTATAAATGAAAACTGGTCGGGTAATTAATCCGTAACAATATTAGGATCTTGTGTTGCGTATTCAATTCGATTATAATATACTAGTTGGTGCCTTCGACTTTCTTTGTATTTTTCGGTCAATCTAGCGTGATAGTCTGTGTGCTAGTTTTGGAGAAATCGTGTCGGGTTGGAGATATTTCGCTTATATATAGATAGAAGATAATAATCAGAAGAATAGTAAGCAGCCGCTAGTAACGAAACGAATACTCGAGAAGTATTATGACAGTTTAAACAAGTAGAAAGAGTTGTATGAACCGAACGCGCAATTGAACAGACTCTACACAATACCTACGTTGGACCATGAACCACATTCAAATCGTTAGCGAACGAATAACAAGCCTTTGATAGATTAATCCAATACGAATAACAGGTTATTACAGTTGATAGTAACAGGAAAGTCTTTGGATATTAATCAAAGGTGATAGGTACTTAATTATCAATATTGATAATAAAAGGCTTAAACGTGATATTAACAAAAAACATGAAAGTACCTTAATTATTATTTTAATTCGCAAATTTATTCGATTTCATAGTCTATTTTTAACTAGAAAATTATATAAGTTAAACTATACATGTTACAACAATATCCAAACAGATATTGAAATAAGTATAGAAAATTTTATATTATTATTAAGTATGTACGAACGTCGCGTCTAGGGACGTGAGTTCGAATCCACCTGAAATGAGCTTGAGCTTTCAGTGAAGGAAAACATCGTAATGAAACCATAGCATGTTGATAGGGCTTTTTCTAATATCCTCCTGGCTAACTACCACCATCAAGTTAAAAACTGTCGTCTAATATCTCTATAAATGTGTTCCGGCAGTTGCATCTGGGAGCTAGTCCCTCCCTACCTTAGCGTGCGTTACCCTCCTTAGCGTGTCTACTAGAAGAAGCGCGAAAGCTGTCCCTGCTTTCTGGCAACACGGGAATTTGCAGTGTCGCGGTGGTGCGTTTCAGTCGGTAGCGTCCGATGCCTATCACCCAACAAGTCTTGCCACATGCCCCTCTCGCCTTGGTGTGAGCCTAGGTAATGTGTTTACGCATTGCGATTAGGAAGTATGTAAAGAATTGGATTTTAAACACCACGTAAATAAAAAGGGCATAGCGTGTCTACCATCTTGCGCCACATCGTAACTTGACATTAGGTGATATTGTGGCCATAACGCTAAACCTACCATAACGAATAATATACAAATAAATTGTAAACTGTATAAAAACTTATTTCTATACGCTGCAAATTTTTTTATTTTAACATACCCGTATCAATTACTATAAACTATTTGCAAGTCTTACAGAATGCAATTTTATTATTAGTAAAGTAAAATGTCACAATTGCGATCAACCATTGAACCACAGTAATTGTAAATACCGGTGACAATATGTTTACTAAGGCAATACATTGATGTCAGGAAGAAATCCACGCTTCGGATAAAACCGGTCGATAAGCGTCCAATAAAATGTAAATGTAAACATACAGAACCGCAGCATTTTATTCACGTCAAGATTTTAACGAACATTTGCATAATAAGCAACGAATATTTTATCTGCTGATATAACATTTAAAATATCGGCATATAGTAACTTACAACCCAAACATTCAAAAAGTTTTAGCATAGTCCTTTCTCTAGGACCGTGGTTCCCAAAGTTGACTGACACATAACTCGCCTAATAAAAACTTACAAAGTTGGGACTCACATTTTGGTCTTCATGAAGTAGAAAGGAGCATACGTGTGCCAGGACTATTTTTCATGACCCACCCAATATTCGTTTACGACGCGCTAGTGGGCCGTGATCCATACTTTATGAAATACTGCTCTAGCAAAAGCATGAACGCTCGATCTGATATCTGGATGTACAGGGGATTAAGAGTCGCCACGATGTCTCTTGATAGATATTTGAACCTTAGTTCTCAACTGATGATACCTACTTCGCGGCCTGCCTGCTACATTATTGTTAGAGGGAAGACAAAGAAAATTATTTTTTTAATAAATAAAGAGGAGGAAATGCTTTGTATGAAACTTTTTATTGCGCCATCCTATTTGCTTCATACTGTAGAGAATAGTTACTTATAATTAATCTTAACGTGAGTGGAGCCGCGGGATAAGCTAGTATTTTATGAAGTACCTTTTTATACAAGTAGGAAGAAGTAAGTAATACGACCGCGGCCGGCCTCAACTTAAACAGTTACCATAACGTATGTACACTTCATACTACCTTAAACCCAGGAAGACAACAAAAAAAATGATTTGGTTTTAATCTTCACCTTACGGCAGATATGGCGTCACTTCACCAGCCGATTAGAAATATCTTAACAAACCCCTCTATGTTCTACATCTCTTAAAACTACTATGTTAATCGTGCAATACAATAAATATTCTTGTTTATCCTTATCCTTACTATAACATATTATAAATAAGGCGAGCGAAGCCGCACGTAAAATCTAGTAAGAGATAAAACTTAAAAGCTCTAACTACACCTTTTTCATACTTGGAAATTTTGAATATGGATTGAAGGATCCATATTTTATTAATATTCAACGTACATAGATAAAGGCGTAGAATGTATCTGTAATATTTTAAGTTTAAAGCTTTCATATGAACTTCTTGTTTTATTTTTAATTTCGTGAAAGTAGAATTATAAGAAAACTTAAGTCTTACTTATAAATATAATAAAATAAACTTATCGTCAGTATTTTACATTTGTATCTTCTGCATCTTCACTTTTACTTGGACGAAGTAATTTAGACTTTTTAATACAGATTAAAAAATATGGATAAATAAAATCTTATTTATATTGAACAGGTATATTTGTAGAGAATAGGTTCCTTTAAATATTTATCATTCTTCAACTCTGTGGCCTAATGATGATAAAAATAGCTATAATAATATAAGGTAAGTAAGTTTGCAACTAATAAATTAACAACAAATAAGGGGTCTGTATGCCCTACATACCAAGTTGATTACATATCTGTTCAATGTGAGAGGCTTCGGTAAAATGCAGGCGCTTGCCTACATTTTGCTAAAGTAAAACCGCTTGGCAGTCAATGTAATCGGATTGGCTATATTTCGAAATAAATGTACCTGCAATTCTAACCGTCCGCAAAGATATTATCTGTAAATCTTTGTTCGATTGAAATTCCAAATCTATTGGACCTGTTTCTTTATTCAATTATCATTTAGGCTTTTAAGTTTTAAAACTATATTCGTATCTATTAATATAAGTTTCAAAATACTATAATATGAGAGTAAATTATGATCAAACTTAATTATTTTATACGAATTCATTAAAGATTTGGATACATCGATGAAAGTGACAGTAAAATAAATTAAAAACTTGAATGCAGATAGATGCATCAATAAAATTTATAGTCGTTTGTTGTGTCTGCTAATCGTTGTTAATATTAATTTATAATGATTATTTAAATTTGGTCGTCTTAAACCCCTCATATTTTTTACATTTATGATAAACAAAACAGTTATTTTAGTAGGTAAGCACTTTCTGAAAACTGTATTTATTATTGTTATTGTTATCTATATTAAGATTATAAAGCAGAAATGTTTGTTTGTTTGTTTGAACGCGCTAATCTTAAAAACTTTCAGGGGTATTGTATTTGATAGAGCAATAATTATGGAAGGCTTGAGGCTATTTAAAATCCTGTTACTACGGTCAGTAGCAAAGCTGTATTGAAAAAAAATACAAAAACGAGCAAAAATTATTACATAATTTTTAATTCCACGCGAACAACGTCGCGGGCACAACTGGTTTATTATAAACACTTCGATACATGTTTCAAAATCCTTTGACATTGGCAAAGATACCTACATAGGCAGATGACATAATACATGTAAAATATTATTTACTGTGACATGCTGTTTTGGAAGGGGGTTTTTGGCAGGATCTTTATCTGTTATGTTGTGAATTTTATTTTTATTCGTATACTTAGTTCTTTAGCCCTATATTGTGTAAATTAAGGTGACATTTTACGTAATGTAGTGTAGCTGAGGTGCAAAGACGAAGTGAATTGTAAATAATCATTCGGAACATGATATATTAGTTACCACAAAAACTCCGAAGAGAGCTTCAACAAGAGAGTCACCATATTGTTGAAGATAGTATCTTTTGCATTTAAAACAACATCTGACTTGGCTGCATGGTCTAGACACCTATGCCTTTTCCTTACTTAATTAAAAGGAAAAACTATACTGAAAAAAAATACTTTTGGAAATGGATATATTGTTCCATTTTATATTATTTATCATCGATTCTTAGGAATACTAAAGTATCAAATTAATTAATTTTAGAATAACGTTAAGTCTAATTGAGTATTAATGTATATTAATGTATATTTCTATTATTAGATTGACAATGAATTTACAAGTAGGTACGCTCGATATACAATTTACAGATATTGTGTCTAATAAAAAAATGTATAATCGACTATAGCCTAAACTTTAATAAGTAGTCAAACTTATTATAACATTGTCGCGTCACAGTACTATATAAGTTTATCCAACGTAACCATATTATGTCAAATTAGTTCAAATATCAGCGGCGACTAGATACGGCATAATGGAATGTGCCAGGAAAAATAATTCTCTACTTCTTCTTTTTATAAAATGGCCACACAAGTTGTGCGCACACAATTTTGCCAACGCCACGTAGGTAGAACCACAAACGATGGAGATTATATTAAAGTTTTTTTACCCTATAAAATGTATCTAAACCAGGCTATCCACAAAAAAAACACAAGATACACACAATTTACAATATGTGATGTCAGCGAAAGATTTTACTATTTTCTGTTATTGCGCTCCTATAAGAGTCATGAATCATTTGTGAAAAATCTTTTAACAATATCCCAAAAAAAAACCTTAATCTGTTTACGATGTGTAAATAATTATACCCATAGGTGTAATACCCATAGGTGTCAGTTGCACTGGAGAGCCAGTCCATCTCTACCTCCCTCCCTACCTTAGCGTATCTAGCGAAATACGAAAGCTGTCCCTGGTCTCTGGCAACACGGGAGTTTGCAGTGTCACAGTGGTGCGTTTCAGTGGGTAGTGTCCGATGCCTATCACTCGACAAGTCTTGCCTCATGCCCCTCTCGTCTTGGTTTGAGCCTAGATAATGCGTTTGCGCGTTGCGATTAGGAAGTACGTAATGAATTGAATTTTAAACACCACGTAAATAAATCTTGCGCCACATCGTTACTTAACATTAAGTGATATTGTGGCCATAACGCTTAACTATAAACTGTTATAAAAATACAAACAGTTTTCATTTATTACAGCGAAACTTGATTTTTAATACTTAAAACTTTGTTTTAAAACTGAAAGCTTAATTTATATAGTCGGTATTTCCTTAGTAATCGTTTCTTTAACAATATCTCCCCAAATTAAAATTAACGCGCTCATCAAATTTCATGTACCTATCCTTAGTAGCTTAAAATGGATGAAAATGGTTCAAAACAGGACAGAACTATTTGATATTTATAATAAGTATATTTTTAAATAAGTCACTAGGGTAATCATTACAACAAGTTATTTCAAGTGGAACCTCTAAGAGATTCTTTAGTCTAAGACACATGTAGATAATATGTGGCACGCACGTAGGCTGTTTAAGGTTTCTATTTGAGTTGCATAACTGCACTGACAGACGTGTCAATTTCACTATTATGATTCGATCGCGGCGATTCCATTCAAATGGTTATTTTAATTACTATTTTGATTTGCGTGGTTATTATGTGATATCAACTTTGCAAATATTTTCTACGCCTCTAATTTTTGTTGCATTTCGATGCATTATATTTTACTAAGTACTACAATTTAAGAGAAAAATAGTAATATTAAATATAAATATATATATATATATATATATATATATATATATTATTAAAATTAAACAATTCTTGTTTTACTTCAGAATCAATAAGTAATATGTTTTTTTCTTATTTACAGAGAGCAATACATATTCAACGTATTCGAGGTAATAGTAAGCACATTGGAAACGAAATTACAAAGGATAGAAAATCTAGACAAAGCAGTGGAACACTTAATGAGAAGAGTAGAAGCCCTTGACTCCAGAGTTAATGACAACATTCACAAAACTGATGCCATAATATCGAAGTTAAGTCATTTAGACTTAAAATTGTTTAGTCACCTTAGTGATGATGATGATGAAACATTTACTGAACATACTACCAACAGACAAAGACAAAATAAAATTAGTGATGCCCAGTTACTTGACCGTAAATTGGAATCGCTTGACCAGAAAGTCTCAAATATTGATACTAAACTTGTGGGTCTTAAGAATCAAATAGATAATAATTTCTTACCAGTTGACGATATTAATGCTGAAGCAAGTGAAAAGAAACCTATAAATCTTAATGTTATCGAAATTGCGAAAGGCCTTAATACTGAAGTAATTAATGAAATCACTAAAGAAGTAGATCAGTTACGAACATCAATGTCGACTGTCGATCGCAAGTTACAGTTCCATATTAACCTTGTGTCTGAAAACTTAGGCAAAGTTTTGTACATGGTAGCAGATGTTCACGCAGCAATTGTAGAACCTGAAGCCGCTACTATAAACGTAAACAACTTATTCAAAAATAGAACAGCAACCAGTACTCCCGCACCTGTCGCTAAAGGAAGTAAAATAGATACACTTGTAAATAAAATTATTCCAATGATGAGTGTTTCGGAGAAAATGGATGAAGTTTGGGATGTAGTAGTGGGAACCAAAAGTTCTGTTGATGATTTAGTTCCTAAGTCTGATGAGTTGTTGACCCAAACACAACGACAAGAGCGAGCAATCGGACAAATTCATAATGATCTAAGAGTCAAAACCAATCTAATAATAGAAAACTTAGATATGGTGGAAAAGCGATTGAAGAAACAGGAAGACGATGTCGCAACCCTGGCTCAGCGGCCGGTTCCTGCGGAATTACTTCTTGACCCTACGATTGACAGGCTGGTAGAATTCGCGCCCAACAGATATAGAGTGGACGAGCTATCTACAGACCCCACCACAAGCATACCAGTGGTCACTACTCAACCACCATCTTCTATAGTCAATAACAGGTGATATCTATCTAATATCTCAGAGAGCTAATGCGATTTTAGTATATTTGAAAGCGATGTTGTTCTTTGCAGTTGCGAATTTATATTATTATGGGATCTTTGTAATAGGGTAGGGTAGTAGGGTTGTTCGGTGACTAATAGTAATATCGCACACAGCCCGAGCACATCAAGTACTTCGAGCGTCTCAAGCGCAGCTACGGTAACTGTGACACCAGCTAGCACGGCCAGCACCACTGTGGTCAGCGGCGTCAGCACTACTCCACGTCTCGGTAGCCGTAAAGGTGGGATCATCTTTCCCAGCGTGAAGAATAAACCCATCATCGGCAATAATACTTTCGCTTCGGAGATTGTCGCCAACTATAAAGATGTGAAAGTGAGTTTATAGTTATATAAAGAATAATATTATTACTTTAATGAACACACACATATGCGTTGCTGTTGAAGCGATCTAAAACAATTAATAAAATATGATAACCAAACCAGTGATATAACCGAATTATGTATCATAGTATCATTTGTGTAACATACATCGTCACATGAATATTTAAATTATAATTAATTATTCTAAGAAAATTTTACGAATTATTTCCTTCCCACTAAAAAAAATTACTCCATGAATGAATACAATTCTAAAAATCATTACCACGATAAACTACATAAAAAATTATAATCTAAACCAAATTAGTAAGTTCATTTAAACTAAAGATAGTTAAATGAATTTTAGGCTATTGCGTTATTTTCGCAAAGAGGAGTGGTAGGCATTTAGTAAAATTAAATGTTGCTCGAAATATGTCCGAGACTAACTACAGTTCTAAATATTGTAATCGAAATATCCAATTTACCATACCGGTAAATGATTTATTTAATAGGGACGCCTACATATTCTAATCTATATCTACAGTCTATTATTTACGTATATTAAGTTGGACAAAAGGAGCTGTAGATATCTACAACACATTTTAGATTTACAACTACCACGCTTGTAACGGTGCAGGGACGCATTAATTATAATCTAATGCTTAACCTAACCTAATGTGAAACACTGATATATGGATTCACATAGCTATCATCCACCTAATATATACTATCAAACTAACATAACATATACAACAACAAAACCTAATAAACAACCTACTAACATATATAAGTAAAACTTTGGCTTTTTATCAGCGAACAAAATATGAAACTCAGATCACTCGGTTGAAAACTTTTAAAATGATGATAAAAACATATAGATAATACGGTTTAGTAAGAGTAATTTACTATTCCGTCATCATATTCATAGGTTGTATAATTTGTACAACTATTACAGTGACTTCTGGTTCCATAACAATTAGACAGTATAAAGCACTACAAAAACTTGGAACTTTATAGAACTTGCTAAATAGATTAGGTATTAATCTTAACAAAGGTTTCGTGGAAGGTAGATTACGTATTGTTACATAAATATATTTCAACGTGGTGTTGGTTAATATCTAACACATTCAATTTATTGTGGTGGTCGCGAAAACTTGTTTTTCTCACCATATTACAACAATTGTCAAGATTACTTACACCCACATTTATGTTATTTGATTATGTCTAATGGTTATGCAACGAAATTAAAGAAATCAAATTACTATTTATAATCTGCGTGATGATGAGATCATGGTGAAAATAAATATTTTTAAGAATGCACACAATTTTGAAATAAATGTGTATAAAAAACATTTTAGATTCGTACACATACTTAGACCGTGCTTATAACTAAGTAGCGACCGCCCGCGTTTTGGTATACGTTAATTAAACCTAAAGATATGTAACAACTTTTACTTGCGCGTAACATAATTTTGAAGCCTTTAATATTCTAATAAGTATTTTGAAACGTTATCTACATAGCCTGATATATAATCTCACAAATTTAATATATCTCTCTTCTTTTCCATTCGTTTAGGCACCATTTTTCGTTATTAATTTTATCTTTTTATAATACAGCTCTTGTTAACACTTTTAATTTTTAGGACTAAACTCAAAGAAAGATCTTGAATACATATATAGCTTTAATCTATACCTGATACAAACACCATACGCATGGTGATATGCTTATCGCATATTTCTAGTTAGTCACGTACCAGAATTAGCCATTGGATATCTATAATCTACAATCTACTATAATATATATATATATATATATATATATATAATAATATTTACAAGCCAGCAGCGTATCGTTAACCCCTGATGGCTTGCTTCTACTATTTGTTCTCGTATCTCTTCGGAGGGCCACTTAGAAATCGGGTCAAGGTAAGCCGTCTAACAGTGGCGATTACTCTGATGCTACCATGGGCAGGTATAGTAGAGTTAATGCGCATCGCGATGCACGTGCTCTGATTGAAGATCTTATTTTAGTCTTGACTCTCTGTTTTAATTTCAATAGGTTGGTTGGCTTCTTTAGGCAACTGGTGTTTGGCCACAGCTGTCAATGTCTGCTATCAGAGCGGGTGGTACATCATACTGAGAAGTTAAGCTTCTGCTCTAAAATACTCTTTCAATAGTTTAAAAAAGATAGTTAAGAGGGGATAACTTATTCTTTCTTCACATTACCTATAAGACATACAGGTACAGAATGTTCAATATTTCGCCCCAGATGTCTTGCAGTTGTTGTTGCGATGATGAGGTGGCGTGTCTCGATGACAATCGTTACTTTTTCAATCAACTTAGCCGCGGGCTATCTTTTTCTGTCGGGTGTCTCCTTGCTGATCCACTCCTGCCACTGCGGTCGCTCCATGTAATAGCCGGTAGCTTAATGACGTTAGTAATGAATTGTGAACCGTTGCTGGCAGTCTTAGTACCATCTCTCAACTTGTTTCACCGACCTGTGAGGAGCCAGTACGGGCTTATCTATGCTCGCGGATGCAACTCCTTCTGCATGTAGCCCGAGCACCGCCAGATATTGATGGGTTGTGGTCCAATCCAGTTAGCACACGTAGATTCACAACAATTCGGTTACAATATGTCGCTGATTGTGGCAGTCCGCACTGCACGCATGCCAGCGCCCGGCGGCATTGATGTCAGCTGCACTGGCACTGCTCGGACGGACGATATTGCACGAGTCCGGATTTTACACTCTAGTCGTCTATAATAATTCTCCATATCTCCAAAAGATCTTTTATCTCCTAGACAGCAGAGATCGAGTCCCTTGTTCTGTTGAGGGCGTTATGGAAAACCAATCCGGTATGCACATCACGTGCCTAGATGTTCTTAAAGAACACCAGTTGGACTCCTTTTCCTTTTTTAAGCGAAAAAGCAACTTACTAATAACTTCTCAGTAATTATATATTAAGCTTTATATAGTATTATGCTATGTTCATCACCAGATACAGTGCAGTCTCTTTGTAGGGTTACGATAACAAACATCAATACGCTGTTATATACGGACAAAGTACATATACAAGAATTTTTAATAGAATATATGTACATATATTCTAGTATATTCTTTAATTCATTATCTTGATATAGTTTATAAAAAATCCGATGTCACGATTTAATCACATCACGTTTATCTCGAAAACCGTTGAGCCGATTTCACTAAAATTTTGTAAACATGTATTGTATGATTCCGTATCCGTATTCCGTATTTATGTCTATTTTTAATTATTTGAATAAGAATTAAAAATCAATTCAAGATATAAAATTGATATTAATAAAATTCTAGAAATTTTACAATCGCATATACAATTTCATGTGATGCATAACCACATCGTACTTGGTCTTTATAGCTTCTGTATTGGTCATAAAGAATAATATTTCACTCAAAATTATACGCGAGGATAATTAATCTTCTCTTTATAGCTTATATATTATATTATAACCTATTTATAGTATGTATAGTATTATAGCCAGCACGCATTTTAATTTTATCTATTATTAGTTGTGTCCGCGACTCCGTTCAGGTGGAACAAACATTAAAAAAAAATCGGGGAACCCTAATTTTTTCTAAAATAAGATAGCCTAAGTTATTCGTCATAACATTAGCTATCTGTGAATGAAGTCCCGTCAAAATTGGTTCAGCCGTTTTAGAAATTAGCGCGAACTAACAAACATATAGACAAAGATTTTAAATAATGATTTTTATATAAGTTCCGTATATACTGCCGTATGGAAAGCTTCCGTATTAAAAAGCTGTTATTTTGAGATTACAAACACACTACCATTTTATTAGTTTGTATAGATTCTTAATAATAAAACAGTTTTTCAAGCAACACAAGTGGTTATTATTGAATCACAGATTACTTAAAATTATTTTCACCACAATTTAAAAACTAGGACAACAGAATCTTAAATTCACAATTTGAAAGGAACCAATGTGATAGCACGATTGTATATATTGAGCTTTTACGTTATTACTGAACTTAATACCATTATTACCACTTTATTATAAATTAATGTTATTATATATTACCCCTATAGTGTCAGAAATTAAAGTTCTATTAAAAAAAAAAAAAACTCAAGGTGTGATACGAAAGTAGTATGCCTACTCTGTTGGTACATAATACCTATATATACTTAGTAGATTTTATTACAACAATACTAATTCTCGAACAAGTATCAAGTCCTGTATATACCGACGTGTCTGTGTAATTTGCCCAATAGCAAACCGACTTTTTGCAGGTGCTTGTTACCAGCATGAGTATACGCTAAAAATATACGGTTGACATACATATAGATTGCAGCAGATTTGATTTTTTGACTGTACAGTATCGGTAATGTACTAGAAACGTGACAATAAATTATATATATTACATTAATTATATAAATTAATTACATAAATTACATTTATACCACGAAATGAATTGCATGTAATTTTATTTGCATATCATTCTACAAAATGGTATCGATAGAATCTACTGGTACATGACATTTAGGCATTTAGAGAAGTGTTTGCTCAAATTCAAAGCATAGGTAAAAGTTTAACAGGTTAAGATTTGTAGTTTCTCCTACGCCTATTTACTCACTTTAATTATAATTATCCAAAGCAACGACTGAGCCCTAGCCTAATTCAGTATATTTTTCTAGACCGATCCGTTTTCGAGATGTCGCCCTTCTGGGGCGACGCGGGTTCGAACTGACAACGACGGCGTCGCTGCGGCACTACTGCAACGCATTTCCCTAAAGATTTTTTAAAGTTAATTTTTTTTTTTTTGCTAGACGCATTACTTACTATTATGTACTCACGCATGTAACTATACATTTTATCGATACATAAGAACTGTAGTATTATTGCGGTAGAGATACAAGTAAATCGTATGTTTAGTTTTTCGAACATTATTTCTAGAAAACAAACGCCATTAGAGAGAATTCTTATTATTTTTGCACAACTACTAAATATTACATGACTATATGTATAGAAAATAATTATGCAAACATTCAGCTAAAACTTCTGAAGTTAACATGGCCAATAAATTGAGAAAATAATAAATTAGGTCCGTAAAGATTTGACTAACGTGTACGCTGATAAGTATCGGTGTATTAGGAAATGGTTTTTGAAAACAAAAAAGTAATATAAATAAAATACCACGAAAAGTTAGATAAATGTTTGCATATATGTGATATTAAATGATGATTTGTGATGGTATTATAAGATATTATAAGATGTAAAAATTATTGTGGAGTCGTGATGACTTTTAAGTTAAATTTAAGTTTTAAGTTAAATTTTTTACCTACTTATTCTAGGCACAGTTACTTGTTCTGTTGCGATCTCCGTTACACCCTCCGATTCAAAAGTACTGAAGCCGAAGTCAGAGACGGAGGTGTAAAATCAATTAGAAGTTACGACCTTTCGGAATATTCAAATTCGGACAGCTATTCAAATTTACTGATTTATACCTTTATATTTAACCTTCGTTAACTTTTTTGCCTATTAATCGCGCCCATGTGGCTGGAAAAATTCAAATGTAGTTTGATATGGACGTTATTATAGTTGCGAAATCATTTTTAAAAACGATGGACATAAAACGAAGTATGTCCAACGAACCAAAAAGAAATTATAGCATTAGTAACATTTTTTTGTAATTCAAGATGTTACAAATACTTTCAAAAATTCATCTTTGCTTAAATTAATTACATACTAACATTTATATAATTTGCTATTATAAAAAATAATAGTTTGAGTTTGACCGGGTAGGAAAATCTCACTTAAGAATCAATATTATTACATGTTTTCAAGAAGTGTATTCTATTAAATTTAAGTACATAATAATTATGTTATAATACAGTATAGTAACGATGGATAAATTTCCTTATTGCAGTATGAATTACGTTGGACTAATGAAACTACTTGCGTGACGTTAACTCGGATGCCTCTATACTATCATCCGTGACCGAGAAAGTAGAGATATCGGACACAAACTCTTTTATTAAAAACGGTTCTTTGTCTTAGCATCGTACAACATCAAATATATTGTTAAAATTTCGTACATCTGAAATATTCAAGAAGTTATACAATTATAAAGACGAAGTGAAATCAGTAACTTTTATAATACATATCTTTTAAATACTTTTGTTTATTACGGCTAGTTTGTAGTTAGTATCTAATAGTTGACACGATATGAGATCATCCGGAAGTTGTGATTTAATAGGTATTCCGAATAAATATTTAGGGCGAGAAAAGAGAGCTATAACAATATTCCACAATCTCTACATTTTTTTGCTACACTTTACCAAATAACTATCGGATCTCTAGAGTTGAAATTTCACATAGTAATTTCAATTCATGCCTAGATGTTTCTCTGTGATCTAAATATCATTTAGTGCACAAACATTAATAAAGATACAACAATGTTTAACAATACTTCGTAATTAGAATTCTATTACTAGCGCCATCTCTCGAAATTTAGAGAAAATATATCTCAAAAAATATTACATTAGGTAAAACAATACTGCGTTCCCTTACAAAGCTGCGCTTTTACCTATTGCTAATAAATTACAATTGCGAATGTTATGGCTATAAAACATTTAATTTAATGTAAAAAAAAATTGATTAGAATTAACTCATTTTTAATTATATAAATAATGTTTTTGTGGCTATGTTGACTTTTATCAAAAAATCTCCGATATCCAAACTATTGGCTATAAGAAAGAATAAATAAATTACATACCAACTTTACATACAACATAGTTCTTTGTTTTATTAAGTATTTCAAACGCCCATACCTTAAATGGATGTTACATTTGAAAAAAATATTATAAGTTATATCTAAAAAATATAGATAACAAATTATACAAATGATCGGCACTCTAAAAACAATAAATCGTTATATGCTGGCGATTACTATTTAATGTAGGATTAATTTAACCGTATTATAATAAAAACTATTAGGTTTGTTTTGTATTTATGTAAAAAATTATTTATTTAATAATATTTTTTTTCTTATTAGGGCTACTCATGCGTGGACCTTCTGAATGCTGGAATGCGAGAATCTGGCGTTTACTATCTGCAGATACGAGGGACTACGTACTGGTTTCTGAAAGTATTTTGTGAACAAAATGTTGCAGATGGTGGTTGGACTGTAAGTGTATATCAATAATCACCGCCATTCAGAATATCTATCGTTACCTTCTTTGTACCAAGGATAAAAAATTTATATCAAATATTTCATAATTTTTTTGGCAAATACATTCTTTTTTTAAAAAAGAAAACAGTAAAGATACTGTATTTTAATTTTGGTATTCATAGTACAATCAAAAGATTAGCAATCCGATGCTGTTACTCCGACTTACATATTTGCCAACAGTAACATACATATACCTCTACCTACACTGGTTGATCCCGAAATATAATATTATATATTAGGGAATTAGCATGATAGATTTATCACCATTTTCATAGTGATTGCGACTCAGTCGGGTACATATTCCTGACAAATTTCTAAATATATATGGACTCATCCTGAAACTCGAAATACCTAAACATTTTACGAAGGTTAATATTACATTTAGTCTTTGGTTGTCTTGATTCAATCGTACACAATCATTGTCAATATATTTTATCTGTATTACCTGTGTATTATGGTGTTGATAATACTTTTTCTCAAACTAATATCTATGCTATGTTAGGTGATACATCGTCGTGATGATTATGGCGTTCCCGCGGAAAATTTCAATCGCGACTGGAGCGACTACAAAAATGGTTTTGGAGATCCCAGTAAAGAGTTTTGGCTTGGCAATGAAAATATATATATGTTGACAAATAACGATGAGTATATGCTGAGAGTTGAACTGGAAGATTTTGACGGAAATAAAAGGTGAGTAAAAACTTTCGACAGAACCAAGTAGAGACTAAAAACTTTTAATGTATAAAATGGACGGATATCGCCGGATTGTCATTTTGAATAGATAAATTTATTTTTAGGCCATTCGTAACAGTGGACCCAATAATGATAAGCACTATTACAAAAAAACAAACAATCAATAAAATAAAAATGCCATTACCACTTAGTTAATTCTGTATTCAGATTAAGAATTATCGGTTCTCTTTTGTCTTTACAAAAAAATCACCATTGTGAGACGTCGTGACAAATTTGCTAGGATTTTATCTTAGCATTTAGGAACCATTAGGTCAATTTTATACTTGACTAGTGACGCACTCTGACTTCGCACAGGTAGTAGTTTCTTTTCTGTATAGACCTATTTTACCAAATTTTTTTCTCAACGGTTTTCAATAAAAGCTGCCAGGCAACTTGATTTTTTCCGACATTTTCAACAGTTGTCGTCAGATTTCAACCAATTTACACAAAGTATTAACAAATTATATAACTAGACCTTCCACAAGGATGAAAGTTTATTGCTGAAAACCACATGATAATCCATTCAGTAATTTTTTAGTTTACCGTGGACAGAGAGACAAACAGGCGCGGCGGGAAACTTTGTTTTATAGTATGTAATAATAATGCGTAAACGAAATTAAAAATAAATTTTTATACTTTAACTAATCAAACATTTAAAAACAAATTCAATTTATCTTAAACCAGGTATGCGCAGTATTCGCACTTTAAGATATATTCTGAAGGAGAATATTATAAGTTGGAAATAGATGGGTATGAAGGAAATGCAGGCGACTCATTAAATGACCCATGGTATGGCTCCAACAATAGCCCCTTCTCAACTTATAACAGGTGGGTAATGGATTTCTATGTCCATGTTTGTATAATGTAAGTTTTTTTATGGAATACGGGCAAACGAGCAACCGTGTCACCTGATGGTAAGTGATCTCACCGCCCATAGACACCCACAACACCAAAGGAATCGCAGGTGCGTTGCCAGCTTTTATTGGCGGGACTGGCTCTCAAGTGCAACTGCCGGAACACACCTATTGGTATTTGGCGGCAGATTTTCAACTTGAGGGTGGTAGCTAGCGAGGCGAGCATTAGAAAAATCCCTACCACCATGATATGGTTTCCTCACGATGTTTTCCTTCACCGAAAGCTTAAGCTCGTTGTAGGTGGTTGGATTCGAACTCAGGTCCAGTGACGCGGCGTTCCTACACACTACCACTGAGCTATCATCACTGCAAGTTATATTCAGTATAATTAATTGGCAATTTTTGTAACCTCTCATTACAAGAAAAATAAGCTTCCCGTTTACAAAATTTCATAAGAATCGTAGTTTGCTTTTTGAAACAAAACTGAATATCGATATGAAACTAATTGAAACGGATTTTATTGCGATTTTTTATTAATTTTGATCCCGAAGTTACGAAAACTTTTCAGCCTTCATGGTCACATACAGTCATATAAATGTATTTTCTAATGTCATATTTAGTTTCGATTTTTTGCAACCTGATGTATCATCTCAGTAATTAGGTGCCAATATAAATAAGATACACAGGTTGTTGCACATATATATCAAGATACTTGTTTAAAGTAATAACATTCAATAGAGTTATTTTCATCCATATAGCACAAAACAAAATAAGTTTCAATAAAATATATAATTTCTATCGGTAAATATGATCGAGAAGGATTACAAACATTGTTTGTTGCAGTCAGTTTTAACTTTATTTTTTCTTACTGCTATGTATATTGGATTTGAGGTTTTATTTCCATGTATGTACTAACCGTTTAGTGAAAAAACAGATGAGTACGTACTTATAACTTTAATTCGTTGATATAAATAAATACGTTTTTATCTTATTTTAAAATTGTAAAAAATGCCACTATATTTCATTTAGAATTCGTAAAACAACGTAACGTACCTTTTGTTACGTTCTAGTAAAAGCTTTTTTACAAATCATCAGGTATTTAATTTTGAGACTAAGACGTCTTTAATACTAAGACGTCACTTAACTGCCTACTGAAAACCATTTTCTTTTGTACACTTTCAGAGATAATGATAGATCTTCATTGAACTGTGCGTCGATGCTAAAGGGTGGTTGGTGGTGGAAGTCTTGTGGGCGCGGACTCAACGGACTTTATCTTCACGATCCGCAAGATCTTACCGCCAGACAAGGTAATCCAAACTAAATAAACTACACCCTTATCAATGTAAAATATTACTTAAATTTTTGTAAAATGTTGTAATTTAATTTTAATAAATCACTGTTGTGACTCAACAGTATTACTAATATGTATATTTTAGTTAACTATCTAATAAGTTTAATTTTATAAAGGATAGGTATTACATATTATAATAATAAGGTAATCTTCACAAGATATTTATCAATAAAATTATTTTCTCAGAGATCTCTATTCCGCAAAAGTATCCACAACATCAACAAAATTTAAAGATCGCGCCTTATAATTTTCAATAGACAAAAGAGCCAAATGGATGCGTTCTAAAATTGTTCCTCTGTACGTGGTCTTTAGTTACGTCTAAATTTAATTGTTTTTTAACTACTTATATAAAATGTATAACTTTCATTAAATTTTGTTAAAATATTACTTCCGAGCTCACGGCCTCTTGGATTCCCTAGGGTCAGGGGACCGTGGCATTTTGGTGTGGATTTGCCACTTTATGATTACACCACGGATGATTTGATCTTATACTTACCTATTTTTTTACTACTTTTTAGGTATTGTATGGTTCCGTTGGCGAGGTTGGGACTATACTCTGAAGCGCGCATCAATGATGATCAAGCCGAAAGGTCTTCAGCCTAACACGTGAAGGATGTCCGAAGCGCCCCACAATGATGTTATTTATCTAGCCTCTGTTCACTCATTACCTGGATTCGTAGTTATCTTTTATTGTTTATGTCAAATAACGTTAATGACATCTGGTGTGCATGATACACGTTTAAATATTTGCATTCTATGGAGTACTGATAACTTGTAAATACTTACTTTTAAATTATAAGGCTCATTGGTCACCTATAAACAAATGATTTTCGAACTACGTTGACATTGATTATCAAAGAATCCATGTAATGACACAGAACATAGTAGGCAACTAATCGCTCAAAATACGTACCTATCTCTGTAAATATTTTCCTTATCATTCTCACATTATCTCTTAAATTCTTCGTTAATTTTGTCTATAGACAGACCATCTACATTTTTGTAAATAACAGGGAGTAGACGCTAGACTACGTTCTATCTAAGTGCCACATTACACGACAAATTTCATTAATTTATTATTCATTTCAAATCGAAACATAAAAACTTATTCTAATTAGGTATATTATTTAGATTAAGAAAGAAATAAGATGTAAATAAAAGTAAACAGACGTCATTGATAAAACTCAAGAAGAAATTACTATGTAAAAGAAAGATAATCTTAAAAAAAAGCCAATAGTAAATTTTATTTCGTTTATTAAAGAAGATTGATTAAAATTACTTTCCTAAGGTAGAAACATGGATATGCTTAATTTGAATGGAAACTTAATAAAACAACATACATTTATAAACTGCTGTGTTACTATCTACTATCTTTTTTAATGTTGATATTGTAAGATTATTAGTTTAGATTTTCTTACTCTACACATACATAATATATCATATGTATCTTTAGAAATATTATAGACAAAGCCTTGATACATACAGATAATGAATATAATATGTATGATTACTCCTGGAAATTTCAATGTACAAGTTATCTATATAATAGTTATTGCTAATATATGTACATATATATTGTTAATATATCAATGAATGTTTCGCAAAATTGTTTTTATAAGCTTAGACTGTCTTGAAATGCTTGATGCGTCTGTGCCTAGTTAATTAAGTTATGTCACGAATACATATAGATATTAAGCCTACGTAATTGAAAATAAATGATCTTATTTTAAACAAGTTTATTATTATTACTATTTTAAGTATAATTAACGAGAAGAAAAGCATTACGATTATGTCTAAGGATCATCTTTTTGTTTATGATAATCATCATAATCATCCTCCATGTCAAGATCGATTACCAGGGAAGGGGGTGAATCATCACAATCCAGCATGTCTTCATCCTGCATATTACTGAACAGCATAGATTGTGGTGTAATAGTATCTTCAATTTGCTTCATTTCTTCATCATTATTGTTACCTTGTATTTGTAATAATCTGTCCACCTCAATATTTTGTTGTTGGACATCTTGCCAGTCTCTGTTTAGGATATCAAGGTCAGTTAAAGTGTACTCCATGTCTCTGACTACAGGCAGAATCCGTGACGGACTGTTGTCCGAGACGCTACGCGTGCCCTGGCTGGTCTCAGCCTTGGGCTCGCGTGGTTCCTCATGTTATGTTTTCAGTCTTTTATGACCCCTCTTCGAAGCACGCTCTTTAGCTTTCTCAAGTAGTGGAAGCAGCTTCTTATCCTTTGCCAACATTTGCAGGAGCGTTATTATAAATGGTATATAATTATGGCGTCTGCGTGCCATTTCCAGCTTATATTTCGCCATCTTTACTTCTTCATACTCAATCAACATTCTCAGGTTAGGTATAATGCCATGCAGATCATCGTTTCCTAAACCTAACATTTCAGGTTCGTTTAATACTTCTTCAAGCTGACGTTCATATAACATTTTTCTATTAGACACAAGTGCCATAAGATTAAAGTGTATTTCGCCTTCAGTGTACCTAGAATATAATGTATTAATATATAATTGTATCATATAAAAATAATCATATAAATGGAAGAACAATAATTAAAAACCTACACACTAATTCTTCTCATAATGATAGGGCGGACAACATCCAACCAATCTTGTTCAGGTGCTATTGGTCCATGATCTATTGGGCCCTCTCGTAGGCCATCCAGTTCATACAATCTGCCATCAATAGGCATGTATCCAATGAAGTGGTATGCTTCGTCATCCTTAAAGTGCCAAGTAAACACAAATATATTAAGAAAATTATTGGAAAGCAGACCAATAAATTGTATAATATGTAAATCATTTAATTAATACCTTAGTGGGTGCCTTTGGATCCACTTCAAATAGTGTCTGTTGCGCCATTGAATTATGTGCACTACGAATTGTTTGTGAATTACTGAGAGCAAGTCCTCGCATTCTAGGATCAAACGACATACTGAACTCTTTGAGTTTGGTCAATTCCGGTCCTAGCTCCAGATCTGGATGGTGACAGTTCAGCAATAGACTAATGACTGCTTGTGTAGCACAGGCATTATTGATTACCTATTAATTTAAACACACTAAAGTACATTTCAATATATTTTGTATATAGACAGTAAACTACTTTTTTCTTTTTTTTTCAAATATTCATATCAATTTCAAATAGAAATTATATAATTTTTCCTATGTTTACAACAAAACTATTACTAGGTATAGTAATAGTTATACTGACCTGTTTGGCAAAGTAAATTTTTTCAAGTCGCTCATCCTTCACAATTGGACCAGAAGGCTCTTCATGTTGCACATATTTAAATAAGAATATAAGTCCATGTACAGGCCTAAAATAAGATATAAATGAAAAAATAATACATTTTTGTGAGTCCTGGCAAATGACGAGATAAGAAATGTATTTTTCCAAAAGTAATTTTGTTGTTTTACTAAAGTAAGCACTAATGAAATACAATAAATAATGCATGTATACAAAATGTGTTTACGCTGAATCCAACCCTATAACTATCAGGTATCTAAATAAAAATATCTGAAATACTTAGTGTACTAATAAATATAATTCTTTGAAAAATATAATATCACTAACAAAAATTATCTGAAACAAGCAAATATCTGAAATATCCATAACTGAAAACAATTCAAATATTGTAAGCCTTAAGGACTTAAGGTATCCATTTGTAAGTATGATATATCAAGGCCATAACATACCTAACAATTATATAACTTTAGCAAACTAACCAACATTTCTATCAAGTAATAAATTTGCAATGAATAAAATTGTAGAAAATTTGTAAAAATTTAATGGGACTGTAATAAAAACCACTTCTTGATACAATATGCTCACAGAATGAAAATTATAGCAATTAAAGTGATGATAGCTCAGTGGTTGCGTGTAAGTACGTCGCATCAGTGGACGTGAGTTCGAATCCCTGTAATAAGTTCGAGGTTTCGATGAAGGAAAATATGGTGATGAAACCAAGCATAGTGGTAGAGCCGCCTGATACCCTAATGCCCACCTGACTTTCTAGAACAAGTATAAGTTATAGGTGTGTTACAGCAGTTGTATTTGAGAGCCAGTCCCTCCACAGGTTAAGCGTATTCACCAGCTTGGGTTACATCATCAATTAACATCAGGTGAGATTGTAGCCATAATACTAAACCCTAACTATAAAAAAAATTAAGGAGACATAATTTTGTACAAGAAGAATATAGAATATTTTTATGTTTTGATTATTTAGTATTCTAGATAAACAATATCTGATATGTTATGATAAAATGTATATAATATCTCATTAAAATTGACAAAGACACTTAAAATAAGATCATTAATTAACATCAGCTAAAACTGTGATCAAACAGTATAGTATATGAAATTATTTTTATTTTGTTATGTAATAGCGGGCAAACAAGCAAGCGTTTCATCTGATGGTAAGTAATTACCATCGCCCATAAACACCCACAACACCAGAGGAATCGCAGGTTCGTCGCCAGGCTTTATTTTTGGAGGGACTGGCTCTAAAATGCAACTGTCAGAACACACCTATCGCTATTTGGCAGCAAATTTTCAACTTGAGGGTGGTAACTAGCCAGACAGGCATCAAAAAAAGCCCTACAATCATTCTATGGTTTCCTCACAATGTTTTCTTTCACTGAAAGCTCAAACTCATTGTAGGTAGTTGGATTCGAACTCATATCCCACGACACAGCGTTCCTACACACTACCACTGAGCTATCATTGCTTCAAAAATATAATAAGACATAGAAATAGTACGACATAAAATTTCAATACCTTCAAGAACATAGTTAAAACAGATACTGATCAAATTTTTTTTTTATGTATTGACTTATTAATTAGTTTAAAATAACTATGACTTTTATAACTTCATTACAATATAAATCATAATAATTAATTAAACCAGGACTTAGCTTCATAGCTTCCTATTATAGAAAGAATTTATAGTAATTCTGAAGAGTACCTTGTACTAACATGTTCATTTACTTATTTAAAATATGTTATACATTATGAGGGCTGCCTTTTATATTTCGGGATTAGAGAACCAAAACATATATTAATCATCGAAAATCACTATTGTTTTTCAAAATATTCCCCATGAAGATCTATACACTTTTGCATGCGTTTGAACCAATTGTCGAAGCACTTTTGCCACTCTGATTGAGGTATCTCCAAAACATGCATTCTAAATGCAGCAACCGCTTCTTCAGGTGTCGAAAAACGTTGACCTCTGTTTGTTTTTTACGTATGGGAATAAAAAGAAGTCATTCGGTGCCAAGTCAGGACTATACGGCGGATGACTTATCAAATCGATGTTTTGGGTGCTCAAAAATGCAGTTGTTTGAGCAGATGCGTGGGAGCTCGCATTGTCGTGGTAAAGAGTGATCCGTCTTCGGCGATTGGTTTTTCTGATTTCTTGGAAGACAACTGGCAAACAAATGATTGTGTACCACTCAGAATTGACTGTTCTGCGCTGTTCGAGTGGTACGGTTGCGACATGTCCAGTTTTTTCCCAAAAAAACAGGCGACCATTTGCTTGGAAGTGCTTCGTGCGCGAACAACTTTTGTTGGCTTTGGCTCATCTTGAAACAACCATACAGTCGACTGCTGTTTACTTTCGGGCTCATACGCATAAATCCACGATTCATCACCTGTCACAATGTCATAGACGTGTTTCGAAGCACCACGATCGTATTTTTTTAGCATTTCCTTCGACCAATCGACACGAACCTTTTTTTGAGCGATTGACAAATTGTGTGGGATCCAACGCGAAGAAATTTTTTTGACAGTCAAATGTTGATGCAATATTGAATGTACGCTGGTCCCACTAATGCTTGACACACACATGACGATCTTGCAATATCAGTTCGCGCACAGCATCAATGGTTTCCGGAACAACAACTGATTTTGGACGACCTTCACGTAATTCGTCTTGGAGTGAACTACGACCACGATTGAATTCACTATACCATCGATAAACACTGGTCCTTGATGGAGCTTCATCAACAAAAATTGAATTAAGTTCATCCATGCACTGTTGCTGAGTTAATCCACGTCGAAAGTTGTAAAAAATAATCGGACGAAAATGTTCACGATTTAATTCTATTTTTGGGCTGAGATGAATCTTTTAAGTTACTGTAAGCAACACAAATAGCGCTCGTATGTCAAAACCTTCTGAGTACGTATAAGCTCAAAAATGTCCAATTTTATGATAGAGCTGTCAGTTGCCAGATTGCAACACTAGGGTTGCCAAACCCCGATATATAAAGGCAGCCCTCGTATACGTATAGATAAGGTATACATAAATAACAAATTGATATGTGCTATTTAACTTCCTAAAATTACAATATGAAAGATATTATAATTTCTATACTAAAAAATTACTTAATGGATTTACCTTAAATTTTCAAAAATGCCATCATCAATGCTCCATAGCTCTTCAACCTGTACACCTTTGGTACCTTGTAACAATCAATGACAGAAATGTGAGAATACAATAAAACACATATTCCAAGTAAAAATGTTCATATAATTAGTTTGTTTGTCACACATTATTATAATAGGAACCCTCCACAATTTTTATTTTAACAACAATTTTGTTTACATTAATAACAATACAAAATCTCATAAGCTAGTTAATATAAATACAATATAATATAGAATTTTAAATAACTTCTTCTATATATGTCTTGATGTTCAAAAGAAGCTTCCCAGAGGCTAACTAAAAAAAATTTTTTGATTTAATTTGAATTTTATGACAATTGATCTAAAAACCAGTGATGATTTTATAACAAAGTACAATACTATTAGAAATAAAAAAAATGGTGTGTGCGTAAGACCACTCAACAGAGGTGAATACTTCATCACTATCTCTCTATCCTTAAGTCGACTCAAGCTTTGACTCAAGCATTCAATACTTGAATGAGCATTACCCAATTTAGTAAGACAGTTAAATCTCATTCAATACCCATACAATAAACTACTAAATGTGCTTAAAAAAGATTTCACTTTTCAAAAATTTCATTACAATAAAAATTAAATTAACATAGCATTTCATTTGTGAAATAAAAATTAAATTCAGAAGCCTAGTTTTAGAAATTATCTGTGACAAATATAAAGACTTTTGCCCCATTATAATACAGTGACTCTCGATAAGTTGAAAGGTACCAGAGAAAAAATTGAAATTACCAAGAAATCAAAGTATCAAAGTTTGATCAAGATTCAAGATTTATTATTTCAAACATTCGTGCAATTATCCACAAATTATAACTATGTAGTCCATGATTTTCTGTTGACTGAGTGATTTCAGTCTATCATAATCCAAACATTTTTTAATAGTGGTGAAAGCTGCAAAGATATTGTCATTTGTATCACTTCTTAGACTGTAGGATACTAAGAGATCTCTTTGCCTCATTTAACCCCTTAGCCTACACGATATCTACCAATTGCGCGAGCTATAATACGCAAGAAAGTCGTTCGCGCGCCGTGCCATTCAACTGTTCAGCCGTGTACCCGAACTGGCGCAAAGTGTATACTTTTCGTAACATATATATTTCAATGCAACGAAAGGAATTGTGAAATAATAAACAATGTTTAGGTACAAATAGTAATTTTAAGACGTCTAGGAAGTAATCATAATCAATTGATCAGTTGACAAAAATAATTTATTATTTCAAAGTAGATAAAGAATCAATAACATTTTGTTTATGACACAAATTCTTTACCACGAGTCAGACTCGTGGTTTTCACTTATGGCACAAAGTCTTTACCACGAGTCAGACTCGTTGTTTTCGCTTATGGCACAAATTCTTTACCACGAGTCAGACTCGTGGCTATAGGCTAAAGGGTTAATGTGACTGAAATTGGCAGTTGTTCCTCTGTTTTTATTTCCTCATCCTCATCCAGAAGGGTTAAATACAATACTTAAGCATCAGTTAGGGCAAGGTGGACACATACAGCAACCCTTTTTTACTTGTGCCTCCTCCACAGCTCGAATTACAGAGTTTTTCCACTTATGGGAAGATATTGGGTTTTCTTTGATTCATTCTCAACTGATATCAACAATCAACATGATGAATATCAATTCATTCATATTAATGAACTCACTTTAACCCTTGAAGAAAGACTGAAATATGAACTGCAAACTCACTCATGAACCAACAGGTCTGTACATGTAAGTAAACAAACAACTTAACTGATGACAATAAATGTTTCAAATTATAGAGAGTATGAAAGCCCAAAATTCAAATTATTGCATGTTGACAGGCAAGATAAAACTTCCTTCAAATTCAAATTACTGAGGAAACCAATTAATATTGATTTTATTCAATTTATGAAGTATTTTACAAAGGACCAGGCAAACAAATCAAATGATTTAATATCAACTTATTGAGAGTCGATTGTAGTAACACAGAATATAACTACAAGAATCAGTATAAAAATATGCTAATTTGGAATAAGCAAGTATTAGCAATAACCTCAAGTTAAATATACATAGAAAAATGAAACAATTACCAAATGTCTGTATCAGCTGTGTGAAGACACCAGGGTCACTTTCAATCAAACACCAATCCCCACCAGAATCCATATTGATTAGTTCTCACCTAAACAAATTAAAAATGGAAGTGAAATTAAAGAAATTTAAAATCATTCTGCTGCTTTAATTATGTGTAGTAATGGCAGTTACACTGACACCTCATACTTGCATTTCTATAGCTATATGAAGCCTTTTCAGAAAAAACATTG
This sequence comes from Actias luna, assembly GCA_039707435.1. Lineage (NCBI taxonomy): Eukaryota > Metazoa > Arthropoda > Insecta > Lepidoptera > Saturniidae > Actias > Actias luna. Next base: position 14,486,787 of record JAZHAC010000001.1, on the reverse strand, counting down.
TAAGTGATAATTGGACTTTTTACAGGAGGGTTATTTCATTCCTAATTAAAAAGTATTTATGATATCTTTATGAATTTTTGTTCATAACTAACAACTGATCTATCAAAATAGTGGCAATCAATATACTGCTTCTAATTTACAAAAATAATGTTTATAAGGTTACAATTAAAAATATTGTTTTTAAGAATTTTGGCGCTTACGATGTTTATTCTGAAAATATATATATCGTATAATATGATATCGTATATCATACTTATAGCGTCTAGTAAGTATTGATTTATGATAATATTGTAGTGTTTGTAATGTCATGACATTCCTATGTGCAAAGAGCTAGTGTGCATAGAAGTCATTAATGGCCAGTACGCTATACTACCCCAAAAAGATAATCCGGTCTAGATCGAAAATACATCATGCGCTATATATAAACAATGAGTATTGATTTTTTGACAGAGTTTACGGACGATATTATTTAAATTGAGTATATTATTTAAAAATGTTTCATTGGTTCTAAAAGAGATGAAAATCTCGCATACATACTGTAACTAACATCTTATTTTTACAACTATACTAAATTTATCCCATAACAATAATCAGAAACCAAAATTGTTGGAACATGACAATAAAATCGTAAGCAATGTAAATTCTTAGCAATCTAACATCTATTTACGAAAAACTTAAAATAGAGATATATTAGTGTAAGTTGAAAGCATATGGAAACTAGTAAATCACACAGGCTAATTTAGCAAAATACCAACCCGTAAGCACCGCCATTACTGTTCACAAAAATTTTGTAGACAATCTTAGTAGTAATACGACTCGAAGCGTTTTTTAATCGAGTCAGTTGATCGAATTTGTTAAACTCGATTTGGGTTGACACAAATATGATTCGAGATCAAGTGCACTCGAGTTACCGAGTTAACTCGGCGCGCTCAGTAACTTCATTCTATTTTTCTTTATTGATTAATGATATAAATAAGGTAAATGATATATTGTATTTTATTTCATAATACCAAATATTACTAATGTAATAAAGCCATTTAAAAATATTTAAATATAAAGTAATTGAAACTCAGCTCCAGTAATATATTCTTATACGAGTTGCAAGGAGTTTAAGTATTTTACTCGAATGGTTTGAGTCACAAAATTCTATACGATTTGCACCAATATATCTTAGGTTTATTGAAAAACTATCGAAAAATCGAATTATCAATTATTTATTTTTATCATTTTGATATTGTTGAACGTTATTTTATTTTTCAATATATTGATATATCAATATAAAATGCTGAATATAAAAATGGTATAAAATTGATTTTTTTTTCAGACTGACAAACAAAAACTTACACTTTTTGCTTACATTTTTTTATAAATTACATTCTAGTGTTCGTTCACAACAAAGTTTACTAGTAGATTGTTAGTAGATAATCAATATTGTTAATTGATATTCTTGATTTCAGATAATTTTTACTTGATTTGTTATAAATTATGGCCTGTTAATTGGTGTATCTAGCAATGTAAGACGAATAAGAAAATTTATAGTGAATGTACTTGTTTTTGAGGCGTATATATTATTTTCAAAGTAATACTGATATAGCGGTATTTTTTAGGAATATTTCGTTTTTAATATTGATTTTTCAATAAAAATTGATTCATTATATATCGATATTTTTATTGTATTTAACATCCCCAGAAAATGTAGCAAGTCTAAATACATATAATAGTGTTGGCACAAAACAAACTGCACATATTTTTTATTAATGTACTTTCTACCTAAGCTCAAACTCAATGAAGGAATTGAAACTCACGTCATTTTGACGCAATGTCCGTACACGATACCACTGAGCTATCTAATATGGATGAACGGAACTAAATCTCACATTTATACTTTACGATAGCATTAATCATTTTATATTTTTTGTGATTATAATCCATGTATTGAACTATGTTGTTTAAACTAAAAAAGTATACAAAAATAGATCTATGATTTCTTTGTCCTTTGTACCAGAGCCCAGTCATAAATTCTTTCTATAATAACCTCATGTCATTCATAGAGACGTTCGAAAAACAATGTGTATAATCGATATTTTTTTAATTAATTAAATATGTCGCAGTATTTAATTGATCTTGCGATAGAGCATTACTATTTAATTTTTAATTAAATTTTAATTTTAATTTATCTAATTCAAAACTATAAAAACAATAAACAGTCGTCGGACTGCACATCAGAAGTCAAAAATTAATTATTTATAAAAATTTTCTTAAATAATTTATAATTTTTAATAAATATTAATTATATAAAAATAATAGTAATTATTGTATATAAATTATATATTATTATTTTAATATATATTAGAGAGAGATATAATTGATTCACGCTAGTTAGAAGCTTTATCCTTATCCCAAAAGTAACCAACGTAGATATTTAGTTTTTAATTTAAAAAATATTAGTATAAATATTTATAAAAAGTTTTTAGTTTATCCAATTATATAAAACAATCTATTGTACTAGTTGGATACATGGATAAAAAAATATAGCTAATATCTTAACGATACCGTAGTTATTGTCGGATATTAATATATATCTTATTACCATACATACATGAAAAAAGTTACATAAAATAAATTATGCCTAATGTTTTTATAATTCTAAATACAAGCGATATATGTCACTGACGGCATTGATATTACTATGAACGAATTTGTTAACTTGAGGGTTAAACATGTTAACACAACATAAGTTATGCAAATGCCATTAATGAAATGTAACATTAACAAGAATGATTTTATCCTTTTTAGGTTGCTAAAAGTGGATTCTGTCAATACAATTTTATGATTTAGTATTAAATAAGGTGTACAAAATATTTTGTCTATATTCTTTTAGCTCATTTAAAAAATGATAATGATATGGAAAGATTTTACAAAGCACTCTTAGATCAGGAAAATAAGAATACATGTTACTGTGCTTAAATTAGTTCTTATCGATGTAAATAACTAGTAATGGCTTATTATAATCTAACGTAATTGTAACCATATTTTACAATGATTAATAAATTGTTATATTACACATATAAAATATCGATTTAGTAACAGATCGATACTTTTTATATTTCAGTAATTATTCGTTAATTATAGAGTTGTATGTATTAATATGTTGTTATGTTTTAAGGAAATCATGATAGTGTGTTCAAATTAGTTCTGTAAGTTCAGGAGAGATTACATTTGTACATAGGAAAAACTTCAGTGAGTATACGCTAATTAGTAAGGTAGATGTTTTTGAAAATTATTTATGGACAATCTTTTCATGCTAGTTTTTAATATCCGTAATAAGTTTGCTATATTTAGTTATTACTTTTTAAAGCTTGGCATTTGATCTAATTTTTTATTTGTACATAATTAATATTTTGTGTAGATATTTTTATTTTAAAAATCATGTGAGATATTCTTTGTTTCACTGCCACGGATGTTAAAAGCAGCTAAGTAGAATACCTACGTTATAAGTAGGCATTTTTACTTCCACGGTTCGGTAACATCAAATGTAAGTCATGAATTTAACACTTTATTCAATTGTGAATTATTCAAATTTATAATTCATTATCATTTAAAATAATTAAGTATGTAGTGGATAATTAAAGTATGTCATCACTCTAGAAAATTATACTTATTTCTTTCCTTGTCATTAAGTATTTATGGTTAGGAACCAATAAAATATGTCTATCCATGTATAAGCATAAGATATAATATTTCGGTTGGTAATGACTTTCATTTCACTTTATATTCAGTTAGATCCTAGTCTAAACCCTAGGCTATTGCCTGTTCTGTCTTAAACTAAATTCAAAGAGGTGACTTATGAATCCATGACATACTTTCAAGTCCATCTATATATACCATCTAATGAATATTACTAAATTTAACTTATGATATATTGAGAAATAATTAGAAATATTACATTAAACACAGATTTAAGTTACATATAGAATAATAACTATTAAAAAAACTCAACACTGTTCTATAGCTGAAGCTGCACCACTTTTAATAATTAAATCTAAATTAACATTTTATTTAAAGGTGTGTGGGGAGCTGGGATTGAACAAGAAAAGCAATATTAGATAAATGAACCCATTGAACCTAAATAGCTATTAACTTAATAAATTAGCCTAACTTAAGTTATCATTCTACTGTTATCTATTATCTAAAGTATATTACCAAAAATTGAATGCATTTTTAAATTGTATTCATTATACTAAATCTTTTTGAAAGAGGGGGTATAAATTCTGATATATTTAGTATTAGTAGTCTGTAAGATTATAAATTAATATGGAATTATTGTAATAAAATATGCAATGAAAAAGAACACAGAACATTGATTCAAAACTTTATTTAGTGTAACCAGGTTTAATGTAATGTTAAGTAATGTAATATATAATATCATTTTATCCTATTAAATATTCCCCCTAGTAGTTCTTATCCTCTGAAGTCTTTTCTGTTGGACCTGTTGGAATAGGTAGGGTAATACAAAAAGCGTTAATGCATAGCAAACTGATATCATTCGCTTCTTAATATGTTAAATACAAATATTAGTATTCTGAACCTAAAAATAGCACATTTGAAGTGATGATAGCTCGGTGGTAGTGTGAGTTCAAATACAAATACCTACAATGAGCTTGAGCTTTTGGTATAGTAAAACATCAGGAGCAAACCATGGTGGTTGGGCTTTTTCTAATAACCGCCTGGTTAGCTATCACCCTCAGGTTAAAAATTTGCCACCAAATACCAATAGGTATGTTGGGTCAGTGGCACTCGAGAGCCAGCCCCTCCTATACAGGCCGGCAATGCACTTGTAATTCCTCTGGTGTTGTGGGTGTCCATGGGTGACGGTGATCATGTACCATCAGATAACAAACAAGCCCGTTAGTCACCTACTCAATTTAAAAAAAACACTTGTGAGCGTAACCCCTCACTAGGCATAGCGTGTCCACCATCTTGGCCTCTTGCAATATGTATATTGCATTGGCATTTTAGTAATTACAGAATGGTTCATCTTTCACAACATTTTCATTTTCTTATACATTTTGCTGTAATAGTAAAACTGAATCACGTTTATGTGCATAATAATTTTATTATGATAGAATTATTCTAATCACAATACAAACATATTATTTGATTCTATACTTGTAAGTGTATTTACTATGAAGTTATATTTATGTTTAAAACAATGACATAAATTAATTTATTTCAGTAAATCATATTTTATCTGTTTTGTAGATTTCAATTAGCTTGATAGCAAACTATTATTAATCATGTACAATATTTTTATGAAAATTCAATTGTATATAAATAGTTGAAAGTCAAAACGGTTTTTACTGCATACTTTAAATTGGGTGACAAGATAACACTGGTTTGTATCAAAATGAAATAACAAGGTCAGGCTCTGAAACGTGTGTTGTCCTTTTGACCTACATTGTTGTACATACCAATATAATAAAATAGTCCAAACTTCTATTTATAAGATTACTGTTAAGTGTGATTGTATGTTTTAGAGAAAATTCTGTTTTTTTTTAATTACAGAATTCATTTATATCCTGTATTTCTTTAATTGCAGTATAGATAAACTATGCAAACTACTGCGCGATTGATATACTTCTTACATACATACACTTCTGAAAAATATTTAACACTAACTCTGGAATGTAGGTTAACATATTAATATGATATTAGTAATTATCATTAATATTTATCAATCTATATCTATAAAGAAGCTGGTTGACTGACTTGTCAATGCATAGCTAAAACAACTGAAGCCAGGATCATGAAATTTGAACAGTAGTTCTTTCTTGTAACATAAAGGCTCATTGAGAAGTTATTTTATTTATTTGTCCCCCATAAATATAGTTGTTAAAGATTATATAGTATAAAAAAATCACCTATTAACTAGAAATTTAGCATTAAGAGTCTTTTGTGACAATAGATAAATGCTTACTTCAGAATTTTTCAAAAATAATTTCATACATTTTAAAAATAGAGGTGAAACTTTTCATTGATACTTTTATTGAGATTTTTATGGAGGTACATGATTTGTAAAAACTACTAGAAAGGGTAGAAAAAGATTTGGCTGGTCAGCTATATAAAATTACAATATTTACTTTTTACAGTAGAGAGTAGAAATGTATAGAATATCTGTTGAAATACTTTAAGAGTAATAATAATTTTCACCCAATGTATGCTATTATTTATTGACTTGTTTTAAGAATTGTAAGAATTAGAAAAAAATGATTTAAAGGGATTTAACATTTTTATTTTTATTTTCAGGTTCATAAGCCATGTGGGGATTATTTCTCTATTTACTTGAAATGGCAGAGCTAAGCCCTTTGCCTTTCATGGCTAGTATGATTGGCACAACTACACCAGCCTTGAAGCTAATAATATCGATCCTTATGGGCTATCCAATAGGAATTTTCTATCACAAGTACATAAAGAGCCATGTACAATATAGAAGTTATTATTTTGCCATCATGGGAATAGATATGGCATTCTATAATTTTGGACTTTCCATGTATCACAATTTGATTCCGACTATTTTTACATATTACTTAAATAAAATAAATGGTCCCGGAATTTTGAGTACAACAATATCCTTCATATTCAATATTATCTACTTGCTTGCTGGATATATCAACACAGAATCAGAAGATTATGATATCACATGGACAATGCCACAATGTGTACTAACATTAAAATTAATTGCTCTTTCATTTGACCTTTGGGATGGAAAAAAGAAGTTGAAAGATGAACAACTATCTGTAAATAGTACCTTTACAGCTCTAGTAGAGTTGCCTAGTTTCATGAATTTAATGGGTTTTGTTTATTTTCCTGCATGTTTCTTGGTTGGACCGATATTCTCATACAGACGGTACTCTGATTTTATAACAGACAAATTCCCGCTAGAGTGTGAAGCATCAACATATAAAAAGGAAGCTCTCAAGCGACTCTTACAGGGTCTAGCATATTTGATGGCTTTTCAAGTTGGAGGTAATTATCAATTAATTTCTTTTTAAATTAGTTATTTATTATAAGATATATATGAGAAGAACACGTAAGTACAATAATTGTTGTCATATGGCCATGTTTTATGTATGTAAATACACATTATTTAAACTTTTACAGTTGTCTAAATACCAAGGTTAATTGTTACGTCAAATAACCAGAAATAAAGTATGATGTCTAACAATTATAAAAAAATAATAGGTTGAAATTTATTTTATATAACTTATTAAATGTTTCCTATGTTTCAGTAAGCGTATTCAGAATGGATTACATTTTATCCGATGAATTTTGGGAGACTTCCATTTTTTACCGACATTTCTATTGCGGTCTGTGGGCGCATTTCGCTTTATATAAGTACATATCGTGCTGGCTATTTACTGAAGGTAATTATTATAATTTATTCCTCCTAATGTGGTTTGATAATTTACATAAATATTTCAGAAAATGCAAATTATATATTAAATTGTACCTTAAACACTATGTGAAACAATCAGTGAATTAGAATTATTCAAAACAGTATAATAAACTGAATTCTACATTTAACTTTCAAAACTATATTACACTATCTATTATAACTATATGAATAAAATAGTAATCGTAAACTTGTAATGATAAAATAACAGCTTTTACTAAATTTTATATGAGAATTTATGTTACTTATATATAAAAATCCATTTTTGTCTGTCTGTTTGATCCGGCTAATCTCTGAAACAGCTGGAATGATGTTGTAAAGAGTAATTTAGACTACTTTTATTTTAGAAAAATTTAGTGTTACGCAAAAAAAAAAACATTTCCACGCAAACGACTTCGCGAGCACAGCTAACTTTTTAATAAACATTCAACTAAATTGAAATTAGAAATCATGTAAATGCAATTCAATCTGACTGTGATGTCATTTTGTTTCAGTTTTTTACAGGTAAAATTTTGATTTATGAATAGTATTTACATAAGTATACTACCTATGTCCCGCGACTTTGTTCACATGGAACTAAAACTTGTTTATTATTTTTTGCCAGTTTTTGTAACTTTGCTTCTATTGGTGATAGCGTAATGTTAAGTAGCCTAAATCCTTCCTCAATTATGGTCTTATCAAAAACAAAAATATTTTTTGAAATCCGATTGATAACTAGTTTCAAAGGTTAGCGCGTTGAAATAAACAACCAAACAAACTTTTCTGCTTTATAATAATGATATAGATTAATCTATGATTTGAACATTATTTTAGCATAGTAAATATTGTAATACATATGTATTTAAAAATTACATTTCAGTCATAAATAAACTGTGTATTGTTTCAGCTTCGTGCATAAGAATTGGATTTTCTTACAACGGTACAAAGAGCGGGGTATCGAAATGGGATGGATGCTGTAACATAAAGCTGCTTCGCTTTGAAAGTGCAACGAAATTCCAACACTACATTGACAGCTTCAATTGTAACACGAACCATTTTGCAGCCGAATACATTTACAAAAGGCTCAAATTTCTCGGAATGCGTAATGTCAGTCAAATGTTAACTTTGTTTTTCCTAGCCCTATGGCACGGTACGAAGTCTGGCTATTACATGACCTTCCTAAATGAGTTCCTCATAATATACATGGAAAAAGAATTTGAAGCTATTATAAGTAAAACAGAAGCTTACCAAAGATTATGGTCATATAAAATGACCAAATACGCTTTGTATGTGTTGTTAAAGGTATACACCATCGTGTTTATGGGTTGGAGTTTGGTACCATTTGATCTGAAAGGTTTCTCCAAGTGGTGGGGAGTTTACTACAGCCTGTATTTCTCAGGTTTTATTTTATTCTTACCATGGGGTTTCTTTTATAAACCCGTCTTGTTGACTGTAATGAAAGTTTACAATGAAAGACATGCTAAGGCTCAATAAATAAATTATTTATTTTAATATATTATAAATAAGCTTTATATAAGCGTTAATGGGTACAGTTGCCTTAATTTGACAAAATATTATTACATAAGCACATATTTTAAGAGTAATTAGGAACAGTGATTGGACACTTTATAGCAAAGCCACTTCACTCCAGTTTGAATCCCTACTTTTGCTTCAATATTATCTTACTATATATAAGAATGATAATATAGTATTGAAACTAATGAAAGTATACGGATATATCGCTACTAGATAGTAATTGTCTCTTTACTGTCGTTTCATCGAGTTTCAAATCACAACGATGCACGCAGATCACAAAGAAGTTCTCACTTCAAAAACAGTAATTCTAGCATCGTCAACATTCTACACTCAGTGCATATTGGATTAATCTTGCTTTTCAGATTTTATATTGTTCAAATATATTTGTTTTTTTTTTTTTTCTATTTTTTGGAATATTCGTTTCTTAATGTGCTTTTTATCGTTTCTCTAGACGGTTTTTATGGAAATAGGTATCTTTAATTACATATTATTTTTATAATTTGTAATTATTATTCATGAAGGTCGTTGACATGCGTATATAGTATAACTGCCGGAACCGAAAGGCAAGATGACCAGTATGTCAATTATTATTATGTGCATTTCTAAGTGAAATGCATTAAGCAGAAAAATCTCTGCAGTGTTTAATAGAGAATAAACAAAGTAAAACGATATTTGACAAATAAGAAAAGATGCTATATAAGGCCGTTTCAGGAACAAATATTTATTGATTTCAAAAAGGTTGTGAATGTTTTATTACCGACGTAGCTGGAATTCCATAACTTGTCAACGCATTGGCTGCGTGATTAGGTGCTAATATATATACAGATATGGTTCGTGTTAATATTGACCATTAATTTATAAGATTGCCTTTTTGTGAGATCAAATTGTACTAAAGTTAAAAAAAGTTATTGGAAAAAAAATACATACCTACATATTATTAAACTAAGCGTTTGCTTCGCTTTAATATTATTTTTAATATTAAAAGCTGCTGTTAGCTACCAGATTTATGAGAGAATACTGCAAAACGGCAATTTTATATATTAAAATTAAATATTAATAATAATTTGTAGCAGAAAGAGATGTTGTATGCAATAATTATTCAACTAAGAAACGGACTAGGATCAAATAACAACTATTTGTTAAATAAAGGCTGTGAGTAGTAGTTTGATACTATAAGTGTATCGGAAACAAAATTAATTTGAAGGTTCTTCTTTATGAGAACGAAATTAGCAGTTGCATGTACGAACGCTGCGATTACGGACGTGCGTTCGAATCTCTGCTATGAGCCTGAACTGTTGGTGAAGGAAAACATCGTGATAGAATTATAGCATGATGGTGGGGTCCTTAATGATACCCGCCTGGCTAGCTACCACCCTCAAGCTGAAAGTCTGCCGCCAAATAAGTGTAAGCGTATTCGGGGAGTTGCACTTGAGAGCCAGTTCCTCTGCTGAGGTTAGCGTGTCTACCGGCTTGGGCCACAACATCACTTAACATTAGGTGAGATTTTAGCAATAACGCTTATCCTATGAACTATAAGATAATTAAAAAAATGGTATGATAATTAATTGCTTTTTTATTAAACCTTTTTGCTTTATGTTTATATATTTATAAACCGGTTTTGCAAGTAGTAGTGATTTGTAACATTTAATTTTAATTGAAACGAATATTACATATATATATATATTTCAGTACGTTTCTGGCTCGTATAAAGTATGTAGCATAATTTTATAAGTAGTTTTGAAAGTATTTGTTATCGGATTTATTTAAAAATTGTATAAGTAAATAGCGGTAGAGTTATAATTAGATTTATAAATTATAAATATGATTGGATTTAATAAAAGTTTGAAATTTGGAATTGCAATATTGATACAACCTATACGCATACTATATAATATATATAATAGCCAACAACAGTTGAGCAAGATCACGTCAAGTGGACCCCCCCTTTTCCACTTGATTATTAAATTCAGTTATGAATATTTCTACATGAAGTATTTACTATGAACAATTAATCCCCAGAACAGTTTTTGAAAATTTTCATTTTAACAACATTTTTTTTTAATGAAAATTTTTACGACTTTTAATTAAAAAATCAATAAATAAAAAGCTATTAAAGATATTTTAATGAAACGTTCAGGATTTATAGTTCAATAGTAGTACTTTGATAAGATACACAAAAGTTAAAATTATTTATTGATTTTCATATTGTTAATTATCTTTTTAGTTAACAAATGAAAATTTTAATGACTTCTCCCTCAAAAAACAAAATTTTTTTTTCTCGATATTATGCATTAAACATTTAAATAATAGAATCCGCAAAAAAATTTGAATGCTCGCGATTAGATTGAACAAAAAAAAAAATATTTATCACGGGCGGTGAGCGCTGTCGGTACGGCGCGCTGCCGCGCGTCATTCACTTACCTTTTAATTTACTCAGTAATTGTAAGTAGTAAGCAATTCTTTATTTTTTTAATAAAAAAAATGTTATTTAATGGATAATTTTACTGAAACTCATTACATAAAATTAATTAATAAAATGTTTTTTTTTTTGTTATTGAATAAACGAAGATATCTAAATTTTAGCAGTATTCTATTTTTTTTTTATTTTTTATATTATTACTTAATTTTATGTAATGAGTTTCAGTAAAATTATCCATTAAATAACATTTTTTTTTATTAAAAACTAAAGAATTGCTTTTTACTTACAATTACTGTGTAAATTAAAAAGGTAAGTGAATGACGCGCGGCAGCGCGCCGTACCGACAGCGCTCACCGCCCGTGATAAATATTTTTTTTTTTGTTCAATCTAATCGCGAGCATTCAAATTTTTTTGCCGATTCTATTATTTAAATGTTTAATGCATAATATCGAGAAAAAAAAAATTTGTTTTTTGAGGGAATGTCATTAAAATTTTCATTTGTTAACTAAAAAGATAATTAACAATATGAAAATCAATAAATAATTTAAACTTTTGTCTATCTTATCAAAGTACTACTATTGAATTATAAATCCTGAAAGTTTCATTAAAATATCTTTAATAGCTTTTTATTTATTGATTTTTTAATTAAAAGTCATAAAAATTTTCATTTAAAAAAAAATGTTGTTAAAATGAAAATTTTCAAAAACTGTTCTGGGGATTAATTGTTCATAATAAAAACTTCATGTAGAAATATTCATACCTGAATTATATAATCAAGTGGAAAAGGGGGGGTCCACTTTACGTGATCTTGCTCAGTTATGAGTAACCTTCTTGAGGATTATTAATGAAGTCGCGGGTCAAAGTCATAGGGTCGTTAAAAAAGCGGTTTGCTTTGTCTATTGAGTGCAATACTTTAGTTACATGAACCGGAATAACATCATTAAAAGAAATTTGAACTTGTCATACGATATGATCAATGTGTGTTAAGTTTGGAAGCGATCGGATCAACAGATATTTTTAACCAGTCTAAAGCCGGATCAGGTCGCTAGTGAATAATCTATTCATGAAAAATGCCTTCTATAATTTATTTTGATTACTCTCGATTTCAGCCATTAATTTACCCACCCATACCTACTATAACGCACCACGGCGATACTTCAAACTCCCGTATTGCCAGAGAGACCTTCCTATAAATACAGCAAATGCCGTAATACCTGCATATATTTAATTAGATACTTAATATCATTGAGAACGGACGATCATTAAATTACGCTTGTACTTATGTTAAAAAACGATGTCGTGTTTATTTACCTATATTTTCACTTATAATAATCTAAATTAACGCGCGAAGTATATATATCGATAGTAACAAGAAGAAATAACCTTATGCTGATCAACCTCAAATAAAATACAAAGTATCCTACGATTCTCTGACAGCTGAGGAACTGACTGAATTTAGAAAAAAATATATAAATACATACGTATGTATATATCGTCGACTTAGGTAGAGAACTAAATAATAGCGAATTTGGTCAAATTCACTTATCGCCAATTCCATGACACCCAAAACACGTCTCATATTATGGTCTAATATATCTTGCCCCGTTTCCTAAATAGAAGCTTTTTTGTATTCCAAATGAAAAAATAAATAAATATAGACTAGCACTAAATAGTAGATCGGACAATAACAAAAAAACTATGTTTCATGAACAATTGAGAGTTGAAAGAGTTAAATAAAACAAGTTCTTAATTGTTACCTTGTTTTTTTTTAAATTAACACTAAGTGTGTTCCAAGAGAATTTAATAAAGTGCCTTAAGATATAAATATATTGAGGACATAACAATTCAATAACTGCACTTATCTGACCTACATTTATTCTTAAATATATAAGATGTAGAAAAACTTAACAATTAGCCTAAATAAATAGGCAACTTGAGTATTCTTACAATTTTTATTGTGGCAAAATAAGATACCATAATTTTATATTTTTCATTATTTTATAAATCGAGATAAAGTTTACTTGGTTCAAACATTAAATAATAGTTAATTACCGACAGTTAAAATTATCTTTCATAAAAAACTATGTTAAAAATCCAAGACAAAACAGCTATTCGCAACTTCCTTGAAATTACAGAAATTTAGTTATCTAAATGTTCTCATACGCCGACGATATATTCTTAATCCTCTGCATAAATTATTTCTTATTAATGTATTAAATAAAGTCGTATCACTCGTATTCAATAATGTCCGTGAATAAAACAAGTACATATATAGATAACTAAGTATACATAACTTTATGATAGAAAACCATTACAGTTGATATTGTAATGAATAACACGCACTTATGCATGCTGACACTAAAGAAACATGAATATGGCTACCAAATAATTACAAATATAGTGATTTGACATTTATTTTTATGATTGCCATTAGGCTTACCGATATCATATCATTTACGCAATCACATATACGTAAAATTAATATATGTACATTGTACATAACAGTAAGCGTTTATATCTATCCCTTTATATATTGATTACTAGGAGTGTCTGCGACTTTGTTCGAGTGCAACTAAAAATTATTTAGTAGTTTTGCCAGCTGGTAATTTTTTTTTAATACATCTTTGCCCATTTATATAGTTATCCTCATCGATTTTGGTGAGGGCGACACGAAAATGTCTCATTTCTTTCGAGCGTGAGCCCTAATGGGCCTCGCAAACCCAAACTTACCCTAGAATATCTGATCACATACAGCGCAGTAGAGCGGACCGTCCTGATTGTACGTGTACGTGTAAAAAAGCTCTGGTCTATCTTTTAAGACTTGGCGATTTGCGTCAATTACTTGCAATAAATTCTCTTAAAACCTTGCAATTCTTTTGATGGTAGAGCGCCAAGATGATGCTTTTAAATCGAGATCCTCGCAACACGTATAATCGATACTGCAAGCGTTCAAATACTTTTTGAAGACATATTTATACCGAAGATACTGACGACCGTCCTTCCGTTTACCCTTAGCCATCTCGGAGTAAAAGACTGTTTTTGGCAAACGATGATCATCCATGCGCAGTATGTGTCCACACCATCTCATTTGACATTGTATAAGTAGTGCTCCGATGCCATACACTCTGGAACGACGCCGGATTTCAGTATTAGGTTAGTGTAGATTACTTGTAGTGTATGTTAGTAGTGTAGATACACTTACGAGTAGTGCTTTGCTGTATTAGTGGTAGTGTGATGTTAAATAGCCTAAAGTATTCATCAATGATAGCTCTATCAAATACAAAAACAATTTTGTACGTCTCATACTGCGAAGCGGGGAAGTATAGGGGGAAGTATTTTGAAATCCAACCGGTATTTCCAAAGATTAGGGCGTTCATACAAACAAACTATTCCACTTTATAATATGAATATAGATAAGTACCGAATCTCAGGACTGGTTTAATGACAGTGGATAGAGTTCTAATCGGAATATCATTTCTCACGATAACGTTTGTTGTTTTCTTATGGTGTTTCAGCGAATTCTGTCCTAACGGTATTACCAATCTTTATAGATCCAACATCATGTAGTCGCCCCGGTCTTTTATGCAAGGCCATCAATGCAATTCTGTTTTCTATAACACACCGTGCTGTAAATCCATAAGTACTATTCTCAAAAAAAAAAAGTGAAATGGTGTAGAATTTATGTTCTGTAATAAGCTTTCAGATCGGACATTTTTAAGATTTTATTAATAGTTTATAGGTTTAGCATTATGGCCACAATCTCATCTAGTATTAAGTAACGATGCGGCCCCAGATGTTGAACACGCTAAGTCTAGCGGAGGAACTGGCTTTCAAGTGCAACTTCTAGAACACACCTATAGGTATTTGGCGGCAGATTTTCAACTTGAGGGTGGAAGCTACAACCATCCGATACAGTACCTACATATCCCAGAAGTATCATTTAAATATCTTTGAGAAAGTATTTTTATCACGGTTATCTTTCAATTTGATGAAATCGTTATGTATTCCTTACTTTATTATTATAAATAAAAATAAAAATTGTTTTTACGTGAGTTATGTAAGTTCTATAGTATTAAGTTTTCATTTGTGACGGATTCGAGTAAGCTTAGTTCGTATCTGTAAAGGAGGCGCCCGTGGGAACGACCATATGCAACCAATCCTGTTCTGGTAAACATATTGATCGATACCGCCCAGAGCCTGGTTTTCAGTCTACTTAGTTGATTATTCTATACTGTTATTGCACGCATTGTCTGGTTTCTATCAAAATATACTTAATACAGTGGTATAATTGGAATATTATAAAAATGCAAGATATACATTTATATAATTATTGTCCATAATATTCAGTTTGAAAAAAGATTAATGATTTCAGTGCAAAGTTATTACATATCTTAAATGTAATAAGTGTATTTTATTAAGTAAAACATAATGTCGCATAATTATGATTCCATTACAATAATAGTAAAGACTAAAGTTAAACTTAAAATTCAAAAGTTAAGTTAAACTTCATTATATCTTCATCATATCAACGATCATAGTTGGAAAACATAGAATTTTTTATTATAAATTTCAAATAAAATATTTTGGTATTAAATATTCCATGCATTGTCGTGTATATAATTAGGTGTAGGTATATAGCTCTATGTAGATTGTAGAGCAATCATCACGTATCCCTTGGGAATCAAACCAGCTGACTAATACAATGCGTACGGCGCTATGCAATCTTCATGGTTTTTATTTTCATACATTTCGTTAAACTTGTTACGTATACATTTATAGTATTAAATGCATGTGTACATTACATACATTTAATAAATAATAGCTCATTAAATAAAGGATAATTAAGTATAATTAGTTTGCTTGCTTGACTGTATCGTAATAATATTTAAGTAGTTTTATGGTAACTTACATAAATACTTTTACGAGAAGCCCTTATATAAATCTTTACTATAGTTAAATCGACATTGTTTTACTCGTAATCTTATGACATCTAATCCGGCTAACTATTCTTCTATATATAAATACGTGCAGTGAAAATCTTGAAACCTTTTTAAGAATACTGCACTCAGTCGAGTCTATGATTTGGCATAAGTCATTAAAGTTAATACGGAAAAGAAATGCAGAAAGCTAAAATGTATATTTAATTTATATGCGCTACACATATTTAAATAAATTAAATAAAACGTCCATTGCTGAGCATCATACTATCAATAGCAAATATAATGTGCAATTAAACAGTTTCACTAAGTAGAGATTATCGCCAAATAACTTTAAAAAATTGCCAATTTTGTTACATTGACTAGTAGAGGTATATATACAATACTCTATGACCGGGTCGCATGTGGCACACCAGGCTTTTGTAGTTGGCCCAACTTGTATTGCTTTATTTTAAATTATCTAAGGACCTATAAAACTTAAGGAAACTATTACCACCTAAATATCTTTTGTTTGCGACCCACGACACCATGACCGACACGTGTTTGTGGCCGCTGTAGAAAAAGGTTGAGTATCGCTAATCTATGACAAATTACTTCATTAATATTTAAACTTAACAATTTAATTAATTGCGATTGATATTTTGATGATATAAGCGGCCACTAGTTTTATATAAATAGGAAAACCTTTTGCATTTTGATAAAAATTATAATTTATTAAAAACAACAAAATTAGTATCTACTTGAAATCAAACACATTGAAGCTTATATTATAATATTCTGAATACAATACTACGTTATAATATACGTGACTTAATTTAGTTTTTCTTAGGAGAGTACAGAAAATAAGTATATGTAACGTTGTCCATACTGTATGAAGTGAAGGTGAGATTATTGTTCTTATATAATACTTGTTTGGTTTGTACAGTATATACAGATAATATTCATTTTAGTTTTAGGTACCATGACTTAAATACTATATGAACAATAATAATACATAACTAAAACGTTGACCTAAAAGTTGATCGAAAACAAGCCAATAGGGACTTGAGTTTGCCAATCTAATAGAAGTTCTGATAGGTTTTAAATACATATATTGCCATAACTTATCCACGTTTCAGCCTGAGGCTCTTGTTTGTCAATGTGCCATAAAATAAACCATCTGATTGTAATTGAGAGCCAGTTTCTTCTCAGGTTTAGCGTGTCTACCAACTTGGGCCGTATCGTCACTTAAGATCAGGTGAGATTATGGCCATTAAGCTAAGCCTTAACAATAAAATAAAAATAAAAAAGATTACAACCTTAAGTTCCCGTCGGATAGAGTCGGTAGATTACGTTAAGTACACAAATAAAATCAAATATTATTTTAAATTTCAGTTTATTTTCATGCATAGTTTAGAAATTATGTATAAATAATAAAAAGACACTCAGTAAATTAATAAAGACATATATATGGTAAGAGCACCTTTAAAATAAAGATATTTTTTTTTTTCTACGGCGAATAAAAGATTTTTACGTCTTAAAATAATTAACTTAATATAAGCCAATATAGTATATAATTTGTATTACTGCCATCGACCACTTCGTGCACACAGTCAATAACACTTCTAAGAAAAATAATCTGTACATCTAATAAACATATGAGATCATGATAATATTATAAACACATCAAACTAGGTAGATAAGTAATTTTTTATCTTAATTCTTCTTTGTCAATAACGTTAGTGGAACTCGTGAAGATCCGGGGATCCTCGGGAACCCAAATTTTTGCATGGAGCGTTGCCCCGGGTGGTCGGTCACCGCGCCTGAACCACGAAAGAGAATGGGCTTGAAAATTGTTACCTGTGAATAAAGAAGACAATTATTCAATTATTAGATTACATCGTGATACAATAAATCATAGACCTTGTGTGATAATGAAGTACAGAATCAATTAAAGTTAGATATACCTAAAATTTGTATAACAACTTAGAACTGATGTAATATTCTTGACGCAATAGGAAGAGTGCTACAAACCATTGTAGCCATTACCTTTTATCATTTATTCTCCACATTACTACAACGTATTTACTTTAGGACCATAATTACATAGATTTATTTATTCATTCAACCAAAACACATCCACTGCTGTATATAGGCATCCCAAAGATCGTTTCAATGACCGCCCTATTACTCGCATTCAGTGGGTTTCCGCAATGTTAACTATGCCATCGATCTACTATGTAAATTGCATTTTCCGTTATGTGGACACCTTCGACCTCATCAGCTATCCACTCTAAGAACGATGTGCTTTGCCCGACGCCACATAACTTTAGAAATTATCCTCCAATTTTTCTGTAGGTATATCTATACCTCATAAAATACATTGTTAATGACCTCGTTTAAGTACCAAGTACATATCACAGGCAAACCACATTGGACTAAACCTTATTTTCTATAAACTTCTGT
The DNA here is from genome assembly GCA_039707435.1 of Actias luna. Taxonomy (NCBI): domain Eukaryota; kingdom Metazoa; phylum Arthropoda; class Insecta; order Lepidoptera; family Saturniidae; genus Actias; species Actias luna. The sequence goes on along the minus strand of JAZHAC010000001.1, from coordinate 14,468,018 downwards.
GTTTTGGACGAGAAGGTGCTACGTAAATTCCCAAACGGTTCAAAATCGTATCGGATACGACCAACGACTGTTTTCTCGATGTTAGAATTACTTAACTGGATAGTTTGCCTCAGGTAAATATTGTGGTTTGGAGGGAAATCAGCATACCATCAGGCCGGGCCAGTCCTATATATTTACAACATAGCACTGATGTTTATTTCACAGTTAATATTAAAGACACTATGTTTTCTAACACTCTCTTCACAGTACTTAGTTTTAAGATATTTCGTCGATTGAGAGTTTAAAATATCATCCTATACATATTTTGATTACTCTTTATGAAAGCGAATGTAGAAAAAGTCAACTTGGCCAGGGGTCCCGTCATCTATTAGACGCACGCTTCGCGTAACGTTAGTCATCGACTACAAGAAAACATTGTAATTATAACAATTTGATCGAGTGTCAATGAGTACATCAAAAGTTTGTGTGCGCTATACTTAGCATAATGTCATCAAAGTTGAATAATCAGTCTAAAATTTTACGAAATATAATATAAGTAGGAACACGAACGAAGTCGGGAGCACGGCTAGTTACACCTACAGTAATTAAATTCAAACAATCTTCAGGCTTTTTTTTTCTACAAATAAACGTGTTAAAGTAGATTACAATTATATCTAAAGTCTAAAATATTTCATTTCACTTAAATAAATCCATTAAGATTTTTTCTTCGTATATTCAAAAATATTTTAAGGATTCTAGGTATATAAATAAAGCTAGCTTGATGGGTATAAGTAAATACCTACTTCCTCTATCGTTATGGTACAGTTCCATCCGGATTATTATTTCGCTTACAGCTGAGGCCTATTGTACGGAATTTAATTACAGTGTAAACTTTCGATAGTATAGCCTGTGCATTTTATAACGTTATTTAGTTTTTTTTTAGAACTGACGTACGCTATTTACCCCAAGGGCTTTGACAGCTTCATCGAACTCTTTGGGGTGAGCGCTGAGGGTACTCAGCCCCGAAACAGCGGGCACAAGGGTGCCAGAATGGCTGAACCTCGGCTTGGGCTGCTGCCGGTAAATGAAAAAAGATTCACGATCCCGACTAACCAACAGATTCCGTCTTACTAATATAGTGATACTAACAACGACCCTATCAGGTAAGCAGCTCAAGGGCCGCAAGGGTCCCTAACAGAACCGTGTACTTAACGTATGAGTGTGTGCACGAATGGTATGCGGTGTCATGGTGCACTCTCGGCGATGTAGAGTGTCACTGTATCGCGCGAGCAGAGTCACTCGAAGGCTCATATCCGGAGGATTGAACCTAGGCTAGTGCGTTATTCAAAGTTTTAGTGAAATCTAGTGAAGACAATATCGTATATACAATATGGATAATCAACTACTGTCAATTAATTGCTTCGTTTTTCAGTGTTTGTCTTTCAATCGGATGGTATTAAACTGAATTTACACTGTATATTTAATTCGAAACTACGGAGTCCTAACTACGGATATTTTGCCATAATATCTTAAAATTACCATTTATTTTACATTCAAATCATATTGAAATATGTTTAAATTGTCCAAATAACCAGCATCTGCACGAATGTGTCAACTCACGTTTACCGAGCTAAACTTGAGGTTTTTTTGTATTAATAATTATTGAATAAGATAGCAAAATGCCCCAGGGTATATTCAACCTATTCGCGGTAAATTCCCGGGTGTTATTCTTTATCGGGGTGCACGTGAGGGGCGCGTACACGTGCGCACAGTTATGACACTTTAGCCCCACGCATTTAGGCGCGATAGGGCTTACCTGCTCTTGTCGATTATTTTATTAAATTAGCCGTTTTATCATTATTTTGAATTCGTTTACGAACTTGAATGAACTTTTATAAAAACATTTTCGGAAAACGGATTTCCTAATTAATTACATCGCTTGAGAAATAACTAAATATCGGCTTCAAACTGGGAAATAATATTTGGTATATATGGATACTATATTATATGAATTAGTTATGTGTAATCAATCTTTTGTAACGTTTGCTATCAATTTACTTTTGCCCAATAAGTATTTAAGGAGTCGAAACGCAAAGTTCGCAGCTTATACAAACTTGTTAGCTATTTATTCCATAGGAGATTGGCAGACACATTATTTTAAAGACTTGAGCTATGAAAATGCTGACGTCAATATATTTGTACTTCGTTCCCTCCTTTTCTGTTTATAACTAAGTATTTATGTATATAATGGTATTCTTTTTATAAAACTATGATTTATCATATTTACATTTGGAGAATAGACAGTACCTATATGAGGAGAGACAGACGGTTGTGATTTAATACGAGTTACCTCCCTTCTCGTTTACTCGTATGTTATCAATATTGCAACAACGTCGCATGAAATTGATTTTTATAATGACTAATAAATGGAAATAAAATCAATGCCAAAGTTTCTTAAATATTTATGAAAAGACTTGATACACTTAATTTAAATTGATTTATTGAATAAGATTAAATATTCGAAAAACAAATCCGAAGGTTTTCGGAAATCATCAATCGAGTCCTGAAGCAGATGTTCAAAAGTTGACACCGGATTAATTATCACTAGAACACATATTATCATCAATTACTTTAAAGCGATTGATATATGATTATAGCACGGGTAGAATGTGTCGTGTAAAAATATTGTCATCCTAAAATAAGAGCATACACAATAAAAACAAATACCCCGCCGCATCTGTCTCTGTTGCTAACTTATACACCCAAAAACCCCTGAAGGGATTTATATTTGGTTTTCAGTAACAGAGTTATTTATGAGGACGGTGTAGGTGTATAATTTATTAAGGTTTTGTGTATATTAACTGAAATATAAAGCTGATGGTTGAATAAGTCGAAAAAAATTATACCGAGTTGAAGTTTCACTGGCATGCCCCACGTAAACTAACAGAGTTATGTAATATGGACACAATGTATCACGAAATTATTCCTCTTAAAAAGATCTATTATGTGTAACGACGCTACAAGCCTATCTTCTATGATTATTTCAATCACCCGTGCAAAGCCGAGTCAGTTGCTATTGAAAAATAAAGTACAGATATAAGTGAGTTGTTAAACATCGATATACAGTTGTACACTAGGGAAGAGATAGAACAAGTGCTATAATAACAGTTTAGAATGGGTTACGTATGTGATTAGTGTATTTCCTGCAATTAGACAACTTGTGGTAGACCGACCCTTAACTACTGATACTCTATTTATGAATAAATAATTCCTGCAATTGTGATATTTACTATTATATTGATATTTGTTATTACACTGATTTCTTCTTGAGTATACAGTTTAGCTCAAGGAAATAGCCAAAGAATGCTATTTTTATTATGGTAACGATCATGATTATATAAGTTAAAATACTGAAAATGAAAATAATAGACAGGCATGTTGGTATTTGGGCAAGTAAAGTGGTATTACATGGAACACAAAGCAGCATGAAAATTAATAAAATATTATCTGCAATTTATGTTTAACTTCGATAATTTTTACCAGCATACTTTGAGAGCGCTCCCAATTCTTCTTCAATTCTAATAATTTGGTTGTATTTTCCAATTCGCTCGCATCGTACAGGTCCGCCACATTTAATCTGACCGGCAGATAACCCAACAGCTAGGTCAGATAGAAATAGATCTTCTGTGTCACCCCATCGATCATTGATGACAATACCAAAACCATTTGATTTCAGCAGTTTATATGCTTCAATTATCTCTGTTAAGGTTCCCGCTTGATTTAACCTTAATGTAACAGAATTCCCAGCTTTCTTTTCAACGGCTAGTTCAACTCTTCTAAGGTTAGTCTGAGTTAGATCGTTTCCAAGTACTTGAATTTGAGTACGCGAAGCCAATGTGGACCATGCAGACCAGTCGTCGAATTCAAAGGCGTCTTCGATAGAGCACACAGGAAACTCTTTTACGTTATCTAAATATACTTCTGCGAGTTTATCGGAAGACATGTACTCCTGTGGATTCGAGTTAGGGTTCTTAAATTCTAAGTCATAACCACCGTCTTTAAACATATCAGTCGCTGCCGCATTAATTCCAATTTCAGCTTTACCTGTATAACCGCACTGCTTGATTGCGTCTGTTAGGAAAACAAGAGCGTCTCTGTGGCTCTGTAGTGGTACAGCGAATCCACCACTATCACTCACATAAGTACATTCTATTGCATACTTCTTCGCTATAATATATTTCACGTAGCGATATATTTCCGTTCCAATACGCATTGCTTCGAAAAATGTTGATGCTCCTGTTGGCATGATCATATATTCTTGAAATGGAAGTCCATTCGAAGAGAGAATGCCTCCAGTGAGAATAGTGAAATGAGGTACTGGTAATATTATTGTTGTAACCCCTGCCATATCGGAAATATGCCTATAGAGTGGTACACCTTTCTTTGCTGCACCAGCTTTGGCGACAACTAATGACACACACATTATAGCATTAGCTCCAAGTCGCGAACGGTTTTCTGTACCATCTAATGAAATCAAAAATTGATCGATATCTTTTTGCATCGTCACCTCAAGATTCTGCTTTATGAGTTCCGGTGCGATTATAGTATTTATATTCTTGACAGCATTGATGACACCCATACCATGATATTCGTTGGGATTGTTGTCTCGCAATTGGACTGCCTCCGCAATCTTTTTATAATCCGTAGACGGAACGCCGATGCGAAACAAGCCGAGTTCTGTCACCATGTCTACTTCGATGGTTGGTACGCCAGTTGCGTCAAATATTTGACGAGCCAAAAGAATCTTAATAGGCATTTTGTAGAATAATTAACAAAATAAAAAATTAATAAATCAGAGGCATTTGATCGATATGACATTAAGTCATTATGTATGTCTTGTTTAAAAATAGACCTTTTACATGATTGTATTTGTCTATACACTTATTATAAAGAGGTAAAGTTTGTGAGTATGTTAATAAGTATGAGGTTATTTTTTAATCATCTTTTCCAACCAAAAACAGTTGTTTACTGATAGAAAATTATGCTGAAGCTGATGATTATGTTATATTATTATTTATTGTCGTAATAGTAGTGCCCCAATCGGCTAACATTTACGTTTGTTAAACGAAAAAAAGTTTTATGTTGCGATATTATTTTTAGACCTCATTTATAATTACCAAAGGTGTTCTCCTTCTTCTTCTTTTCTTATTCTTGGCAACTCAGTCCTCTTTATAGACTATTACTGCAATTTTCAAGTGATAAGATTTGGAATTTTTGGTCAGAAGAACCTATCTTTAACAAGATGACGACACTCTTGTTGAAGCTCTCTTGGGAGTTTTTGTGGCAACTAATATATCATGGTCCGAATGGTTATTTATAATTCACGTCACTTAAATTCCTCAGTTACAATACATCACGTAAAATGTCGCCTATATTACACAATACAGAGCTAAATACTTAAGTATATAAATAAAAATAAAAATCACAACATAACAGATCAAGATCCTGCCAAAAACTACCTACTAAAAGTGTTATTCAGGTAAAGGAGATGACGTTTATGTTCCATGTACATAATTTCATTACAATAGATTAATAATTCATTATAAATTAATATTTTTTTATGATTTCTTACGATATCTACTATTGATCTATCAATTTAGGGCTATATTTTCAGTGAATAAAATTTAATTTAAATTAGTAGAAAGTTAATAATAAAAAAGTACTAGTGTTAATGATTTTAATATAAAATTAATAAATAATGTTTTGGATGGTCGAAATTCTGTAACTGTTAAACCGTTATCCGTTTTTATGTTAAATCGAGACTCCAAAACAGACGGACATAAATGCATTTCATAATTAACGTAGAACACAAAATTTGAAATAATAGTGTACAATCAAAACTTAAAATTTAATATGATAGATCAACTTAGTCAGCGATTAGGTACCAGTAGATCATAAAATAAAATAAAATAAAAAAACTTGAAGTCTTGCCTACCAGTTACAACTAAAGCCCTACCTACAAGTAAAAACTGCTTCATTTGTTTTTTTTTTTACATTGGCCTCAAATTAAATGGTTTTCATTATTAAGTAAGTGTTTCAAAATATGCTACCTTTATTTATTTTATTATAACACCTATAATATAACTTCTATAAATAAAACATATAATTCCTACATCATTACTCATAGAAATCACAAGAAGCACCTGACGCATAGGAAATGTCTTTTATTTAATATGAACAAAGTAAACATTACTGGCCTGGGGCGCTGCACGTGCGCTAATCTTTATGTAAATCCACAATAACATTTCGATAAGGTGCTTTTTAATAATTGAAAAAGAGATTAACCGGATCACGCTAGACCACTCATAGTGAATAGAACGCTTTTTATCGGTTTGCTTTGATATTATAGATATAGTGTTATGAAAAAAAAAAAACATTATTTACGCTAGCCCTTACACTGATGTGTTATGAATAAAACGTTCCCGAATTTTTGCTTCTTAAAATAATTAATGGCAATAAATAATGTTGTTTTTAATTTATGTTATATGATTCGAATTTCTGCTAATATATACCCAATAAATATTCTAAAATGTAATTTATAGTTAAATAAATTGAGACAGATACATTAAGTTTCCAGAACCCCATAAAACTCGATTGCACTTAAAAGGGGTGTTGAGAGCTTAATTGTGTTCTAATACACTCCACCTCCCAGTTTATAGAGGGCGATCTTTCAATTTGCTACGGTGTGATTCGCAAATAAATTCCCTTGTTTACACGTTTAGGAGCGCATTGTCGACACAAGTGTTCAGAGTCGCTTCGCAGAATCGATTACAATTGTATATTAATTCTATCACGTTTCGTAGTAACCTAAGAATACTATAGAAATTAATAGTAAAAAAATCTTTATACCTATATGAACATTCCAGGTCACGATGTTTGTCTACGCCTCTATGCTAATCTCAGAAACCGTTTCAGCAATTTTTTTTTCTATATGTCTGTTTCCTGATTCAACTTTAGACAGGATAATTTTTATTCCGATAAGTGACCTTATCTTTGAACCCCATATGTAGCGTTGTGATCGATTTTTTTTTAATAAAACTAAGTTGATAAGCAAACATACAACCTGTCTGATGGTAAGGGGCTGTCATAAACGTAGAATCGTATCTTAATTTAAATATCCTTACATCTTGAAATGCTAATAAATAAATAAGAAAGGTTCTTTGTTACGAAAGAAACAGACGGTTCTTGGTCGGTAGGTTTTTTTAATCAAATTATGTGTTTTGCATTTTACTAATTTAAGTCACTACTTAAAAACTTCTATAATTTAACGAACTTAACAAGCACCTAAATATATATAATGTTATACTACACCTGATGCTTAAGTTGTAAATAGATAGTACGTGGTTCGCAATAAACTAATTGAACTTATTCTTTCTAATGAGATTGTAAGTAAATTTGCATTTTTCGCTGTCTACTTATCAAATTGTTACCAAAAAAGTAATATATAATGTACAACTCAGTAAAAAATGTACCTATTTATAAATATAGAAAACAAATACATTGTGCAATAAAAAGCAATTATGAAATTTTAGTTCACAATTATTTAGCGTGTGTGATCCCACGGGATATTATGGATTGTCACGCGATGCTACCGTGAGAATTCAGCAATAGCACCTGGACCAATCGAGCGAGATAAAAATGATAATTCACACGCTATAGACGAACTGGTGTGACGTCATCGCGTAATAGTATTAACATTCCAAAATGAATTAAAAATGTATAAGGGTTTAATTACTATACATAAACACTGATACAAACCTTAAGACATCATGACATTCAGTAAAGTTTGCTTCCAATCAGGTATAATCTAGAATACAGCTTCTTCATAGTACGTAATATTCAAATTACGTAAAGTTCAATTCAAGTCTCAAATTTTAAGAAACCTAATATACTTAATATTGTAATCTTATTTTTTTGTTCAATTATAACATCTGCCTAATTCCTTTCCCAATGTCAATTGTGGCAAATACACGCTTTGAAGTTAATTTATATTAAGAATTTATGAAATCATACACTTATAAGGTAAGTGATAGGCAACAATTATGGCTAATAAGCTACCTAAACAGAAACAAAGAAATCCTGAGAATGGTTGAAGTTAACAAGACGACCAGATGCTAAGCTTAATGATCTTAGTTTCCAGTAGGAAGAAAACATGATATACCGATACTAATTCACCTAATTAGTATATTGTAGAGTAAAATATATTGTAGAATATATTAAAACTAATTTCCTATCGTTTTGTAAATATTGTTAATTATATTATGTTCTGATAAAATAACGAATGAATCATATATTAAGCAAAAGTTTAAAAGGTAGGTATATTAAATTTACCAATTGCTAAGAATGATAGTGTCAATGTAGTTATTTGCTTACTTACATTACCATCTTAAAAATAGGATAATTCTAATGTATTTACTAATTATTGTTGTTTGAACATGTATTGATTATTATACAGTAAGTAACATATGCGATTTATTAATGACCCTACACATTAATGCAGTACAACCACAATATCGATCATTAAAAGGTGCACAAACATAATTGAGCGGGGGTCGCGCCCCCTGGCACCGCATGACCCGGTTATACGGAGGCGTTTCGTTTCTTCCATGCTTCATTGAATTCATCAAGTGTTGTTCAGTGACTCAGTATTATTTCAGTATTCTCGATAAATGAAAGCAGACTTATTTAAAATGTAATATGGTAATAAGATTCTGTTCCACTTTACAGACATACAATAGGTATACATAGCTATAAATTTATTGACATCATCATATATTAGAAATCACGTAGTACTTTGGGTGGATTCTAATCAAATTTTTTACAGAAGTTAATTCTGTTTTAGGATACAACGAAATACAGAAAAAAATATGCACGAGTAGTGGACGAGCCCGAATAATAAAGTTTTAAACCTTCTATTGTAGAAACTTAAAAACTACATACGGATAATTTGTATATTATTTTCAGATTTACATAAATCTGACCTTAAGAGATAAGCTATCATACACATTATTAAGCTTTTCAATAGATAGCGAGAACTATATGAATACATAAATTATTAAAAAAGAGGGAAGTAAAATATTGCTTTGGTATATGTATTTCATTACATACCTCGAATAACAACTTTCTTTTGTTCCTCTTTATTATGACTGTTGTTTACTCCTGTAAGCATGTTGTCGGAAGAGTTTCGATCAGCTCGGACCTGATGGAACACAAAGTGAAATAACTTCAACATGACGTTAAAATCATTACATATATGAATGAAGAAAGAAGGAATTTAGTATAGACACTGGATGGATCAAAATTATGAACTCAATTAGAATTACAATTTAAAAGTACCGTTACCCGATACAATAGAAACGCTATAGGGAGCGATGTTTCCACAATTTTCTTACTTCTTTCGTCTTTTTTGAAAATGTGATGGTAAATTACATTATCACGCAGCCGCGAGAAGAGCGATTACAAAAAAAGTGATAACTTTTCCTGGTCTCTGGTAACATGGGACATTGAAATGTCCGTTTGTGCTTTTTAGTGGTTAGTTTGACAACGCTTGTCCCCTGATGAGCCTTACACGCCCCTCACAATTTGACCCGAGACCGGATAGTGTCTTTACGGATTGTGATTAGCAAGTCCGTAAACGGCTTTTTAATACCACATTAATAACAAAAACATGCATAGAAAAGCGCTAAAAGGCTACCCACTAAAAGGTACCACGATGCCCTACAAACCCCCACACTTCCAGAGACTAGGGACAACTTTTACACTACTTCTATTAACTTATTTAGGAGTAGTTCAAGTATAACGTAAGGAGAATTTTAGAAATTTTTGATCTTCACCATAACCATTTTATCAGCAAAATTAAGCAAAACTCTTACCTTTTGCTTAGCTTTCCTATACTTCTGTCAACATTATAGCAAACACTGTAGCAAATAAATATTATATATATATATATATATATATATATATATATATATATATATATATATATTTGTTATAGAAGTACCAAGCCTGAACGAGTAAATAATGACAATGATTTTAGGAAATACCAGATCATGCTTTTTAATTTCTACTATAGACTAGGCTAAATTCGAATCATATAACATAAATTAAAAACAAAAAATTTATGATTAGCTGTAATATTTATTTTATAGCTGACAGTAAAAACGCTATGTTTTAATACGCTCTGATCATAAGAGTAAACGTTGAGATATGTCGTATGTATAATAATTATCAATTTTTGCAACATAATCGGGAAAAGTAAATAAATAAATATTCTTGATGTATTCATCATCTAGATAACGCTATTTCCTCATGTCATCAAAAGTTAACTATGCAAAAGACCCCATCACCTTTTGTCGCTTAGGTGATACTTGAATGTGTCCTTATGCTTACTAATATGTTAAGGTTTATAAGGTATGTATACCGTTTATTTTAGGATATTTGCTTAAAATAAATAAAGTATAAATAACAAACTTCTATTTTAGCTAATTTCTTAATACCTAGGCAAAGAAATTCAGTACATTTGGAGAAAAATGTTGACGTTTTGCTATTTAGTCTAGGTTAATAGAATATCGATTAGATGTCAGCAAGTTCAACTCCCGCCATGAATCAAAGGATTTTTTGGAATTCGTGTACATTTACTTAAAAAGCATCTGTACCATTGGTTAACGGTAAAGAAAATGAATATGAGGTAATTTTACGCTTGAAAAATGATCTTGTATCATCATTGTATATGGTAAAAGTTGTGAACAATCACAAATAATGTCATTGTTAGGACCACAAAACTTAGTAAGTTAGGACCTGTTGGTTAGTTAGGATCGCGAATTTTTGTTCGTATTCAGACAGTAGCCCAACCCGAGGTTCAGCTATTCTGGCACCCTTATGCCCGCTGCCTCGGAGTTGAGTGCCTTCAGGATTCACCCCAAAAAGTTCGGTAAAGCTGTCAAAGCCCTTAACAACGTATGTCAGGTCGAAAATAAAATCACAAATAGTTTACAGGCTGTCGTGGTGATCAAATCCATGGCACGTATTCGCCCAATACTGGGTCATTTATAAACGAATATACCATAATGACACCAATTATGGACACTTTAAGAACATATTTCTAATATTAAAATAAAATCATTAGTGCTATTAATCTTTTGACACAAAACGTATTGAAAATTGAATGTCCCGCGTTTAATCCACAACTCCGCTGTGTTTGATGTAAAATACAACATTTGGTCTCCATATAATAAACAAATAATATATATTTTTGTTATGCAGTTATGATCAGAAAAAATCCAGCTATGGACACCCACTAATGTCAACAAGAACCTAGTTTTGTAAACCCAGTAGTCAAAAAGCATATAATGAACCTCTATTTGTGGAGTATTGTATTAAGAACATTGAATGGCACAAACTTTTTTATTCAATCAACTTTTAAGATAAATATGTTGTCCTTTCTATAAAACAAGCACATAAATTCCTCTGGATAGTTCCTGTCAAGATAAGTAAAAATACTCAATGGTGTTTCGTGCGATTCTGATTCTTCATACGAGATACGTACGTTTAGCATTTGTAGAGTGCCATTTCATAAATGACAATTACCATTTTTCCAGGTCTGTTGTTTATGAAAGAACTTTCTTGTTTTTTATCATAAAGTCATTTAAACCCTTATTCTACAAGATAATTTTTTTTCGTCCATTACTGGTTCATTGTCCATTACCAGTGTGTGTACGTACCTACATGATTACTACCTCGACAACAATTGATGTCATTCGATGAATAAAGTGTCGTTATGCTACAGTTCTTGAATTACGCTACCAACTCTAATTCTACTACTTAAAAGAAGACCTCCAAACATTTTGTATTAATAATAACACAAGAATAGCTTAGTTGATATGAAATGATATATGAACCCATATCACCCCCACCACCCCCAAGATATCACACCCAATATCTACCCATGCCTGGTTTTTTGCTACATATGCGGTGATTCCAATTTTATATGATGATGAAATCTGTTGTTATTTTTAATTAAAAAATAAGCAAATTTCTATGATAATATTATAAATAATAGTTCTAAATTTAGCTTTTAAATTCCTCTGTATGATAAACACGTCTATGATGACACGCATAGGTATGTGATATAATTAGTTCATGGTATTGACTGATCAGCATCTGATGGTCGGATGCTTTACAACTGCCATCATTAATTCATTGAATAATTAAGAGTGTATTTATCCTACAGAAAACTCTTTTTGTCCTCGCATCTTCGGGGGTAGGCTTTCACTCTCATGAAGTGAAATTTGTTTCATCGGATCTTTATCGAATAGGCCTTGACGCTTCATATCAACATTTATCATGGAAGTAGTATACACAATATTTTCATTGTTATCTTTTATCTATCTTATTTTATTCAGTAAATAATAATAAAACATAAAAGTATTCGTAATAATGTTCTAGTATAGTTCTTATAAGTTAATAGTTCTTATAGGCCACCATTTCACTTGATGGTAAGTGATGATGCGGCCCAAGATGGTAAATACGCTAAGCCTAGTGAGGGACTGACTCTCATGTGCTACTGCCGGAACACAACCTAGAGGTCTTGGGTAGCAGATTTTCAACTTAACTTACTTAACTGAACTTAATTTACTAGCTAGGCAGCTGGACATTAGAAAAAATCTTACCATACTATGTTTTCCTCGCGATGTTTTCCTCCACCAAAAGGTCAGGGTCATTGTACGTGGATTCGAACTCGTGTCCATTGACGCGGCGTTTGCACACACTACTAACTGAACCATCATCGATTCAAACGACCTATACCTACTCCATTCTACTTGAGTTAATGATTGTAACGCTCGCAAACAAGAGAAACGGGAAAAACCTAGATCGTCAGCGTTGCGAAAACTAAGTGAAACATAGCCTTAATGTTATAATCGCGTAGTGCGGGCTGTAATAGAGACTACGGCGTAGTCACAAACGTAGCATATGTCTAAATCGTTATTTCCTCACCAATTCTCCGAGAAAGCTGATATATCCGATCGCAAGTTTTAGCGTATCCACTTTAGATAATCTTTTCTCATAGGGTAGCGTAGGTATGTGAGCACGTAACCCTTCAAATGCGTCGTTAATCGACTGCATTCGTCTGCGCTCACGAAGGTTTGCTGCTTGCCGCTGTTGGATCTGCTGTTGCGGGCAGCGTAAGCGACGCTTGTGTAGCCTACGGCATTCATTCCTGATAAAGACATTGTCATCTTAAACTTTTAAATATTTTAAGTCCAGAATATTATATTTAGTATTGTTTAAATAATACGTACATTAATATCCTAGTAATCAAATGCGAAAATAATTTTCGTACTACTAAAAAAACCTATATCATTTGAAAACAATATTTCTAGACAATAATGAAAAACATTATCATATTAACCCTAAATATAAACATATATCATCATCAATCAATAAAATTTATGCAAAATAAAACAAAATCATTTGTCTATTCAATATAAATTTATCAGTGAAATATACATATTATAGGTAATTATTTAAACATAATAAATACCTTTTTCTTGGTGTCGAAAGGTTCTCTTGATCACTTGCATATAAACTGCCATCTGACATAGAAGAGTCATCATATAAAAACATATCTGAACCGTTAGCTGAATTTGGAGATACACTTAAAGTTAATGGTATTGTGGTGTTGTTTTCTAACTGTGGAGATTTAAGGGCATTTACACTATCCATACCAAACATTTTGTCTTCGTTTGGTGTATTCATTTATCGCATTTTAACACATACTTTATCCATGACTGTCTATTAATGAATGAGAGTCGCAGGGATGAAAGAGGGTTGTGACCGACGCCCCGCCTTAATATTGCTTACTCCGCCCAATTTTACCGCCATTTTAAAAAGATCCATACAAATTGTGCGAACAGTCCCGGCTTTAACCATTTTCGCTTGAAAGCAGAGAGTTGAGGGAGGTCACGTAAACATGGATTATATTTCTCACTGAACAGTGCAATACAGGTTATCAAGTTTAAACCTTATGCTAAGGTACTAAGAATTTTATTGTAAGAATTTATTTTTAAAATAATATCCGTCTGGGCATCACTTGTGCAAGAATCATTGTTGGACTGAAAAACTTAAAGATTATAGAAAATAATCATAGGAAACTTCCAATAACTTATAGCGTTACATCATAAGTACCTACTTATTAATTTAATACAATTCACACCGTTTTGTGAGTACATTGTTTTTTTTTCTTCTTTATTATAGCTAAAATTTAGCGTTATGACCATAACCTCACCTGATCGTAAGTGACAATACCGTTCAAGATGGTAAACACGCTAAACCTGTGGAGGAACTGGCTCTCAAGTGCAGCTGTCGGAACACACCTATTGGCATTTCGCGGCAGATTTTTTCAACTTGAGGGTGGTAGCTAGCCAGGCGGGCATTAGAAAAAGCCCTACCACCATGCAAACAAGCTAAATAGACAAAAGCTTTTATTTTATGGTATTAAGTAATATTTGTCCATTTAGGGATCGTTCACAAGATACGTCACGCAAAATTTTACCTTTTTTAGGCCCCTCTCCCTCTTCGTCACGCTGTCAAATCTTCTGCGTCGCCCCTATCAATATTTCGTCACAAATCATAGACCAACATGTAGCACTACACAAATTTAAATAATTATTGTTTGCAATAATAAAACTTTAATAAATTGACAAATACACGGATATGTACAAAATTGTTTTATGTACTGTGAACGTCACGTTTTCTTAGTCTCCCTGGCCCCCATAAATGTTAACGTATTTTATGAACGACGCCATATTACTTGACTACTAATCTATATAGATATGTACTAAATAGGAAGGTACACTAAACTGTTGACATAAACAACTCATAGAAAATATTCTCCTCTAATTATGTAGGTGAGGTTAAAAAATTAACTATTTTTTAACGTAATTACAAAAAATTGTAGTGAAACTAATTTACGAGCATAATATTACCCAATTGCCTTAATTCTACTGGTTAAAAATGTATGTTATGAATATAAAGGTCGATCGGCATATATATGTAGATTAAGAATTGAAATACTAGATAACATATTTTTAGTACGTTTATTAGTTTTTTACATTTTACTGATATTGCGTAGGTGTACTACCTACTTCTTACTCATTGCAGTTTGTTGGAGTGCACTCCTTAAGAATAGATTTTTCATATGAGGACTCCAGTATAAAAATTTTGTGAGGGGTAAAATTCATATGACTAAACGCAAAAGCGTTACGTATTTCTAGGAAACGTACCTACTATGCGCACCTTTCACTTTGAATTGAAATTGTCCGTTCCTTGACAATAGTACTTAAAGAGTAAACTCCAGTCGGCTAACGTGTATCGTAGATGAAACACACACTTTTTTGTCTAATATACTTATATGTAAAACGAAAATAGAGTGAAAAATAAGCATACGATATTTGGAAGTAAATAAAATTTTGATTTTTTCTAAATAGAAACGTAACGTGACTTGAGCTTCTGAGTTTTATTACATATTTATAACTTAGTTTGACCTTATTTTGTATAACATATATAGTATTTTGCTCAAAGTAGTTTGGTTATTGTGCAATAGTGACATGGATTACACCGTGACCTTGATTTCACAATTTGTAAGTTTTGTTAATATACTTAAATCAGTATAAGACTTGATATTTAACAAGATCTTTAACATCAATAACAACATTTTTAACAGCAGATCTTTAACAACGATGATTACTTCTCAAGTTAGGAATATAAAAAATGTAGAAGCTGTCATATAGAGGATTTTTAGTCTGTTTCAAAGTTGAAAATGTTTTTAACACTTTATGAAATAATTAATCTTGATAAGCCTGTGAGCTGTCAATAAAATGACGTTCATGAAATTCCGTACTGGTATCTGGTTCCGTATTTCGAGATGTCAAAACATGGGATGTCAATAAGTTATCACTGGTCTCTGATGGCAATCTCGTACTATATCGAAATGAGAAATAATGATGTTTCCACCGTAATTGAAGTCGATATGATCTTGATGTTAGAAATAACAAAAATCTTTTCAAATTCAAAATGTAGATTTTTAGTTTATATCATCGAAGATATAAAATAGTATAACTTAAATTATAATTATGCAGAAATAAAATATTATTTTAATTTTTTTATCAAACTGAACAATTTTGTGTGATATTAATTTGATACCTTCATTGAGCATTTTTTTTACAAATGTACCTGAATAAAAACGCGTAGTCACAAATAGTTGTATTATTATTATTTTCTGTAAAATAGTTCATTATTTTTACGAAACTTATTGTAATATCAGTCTTTTTTAAATTTGTAAAAAGTAGTCTAAATATTTTTAGTTTGTGTAATTAGCAGAATACAAAAACACTAATTTTAGTTTATAATATATTGTTTCTATAACAATAAAAGTAATTTTTATAACTATGTTATAAAATAACAAAAATAAAAATCTAATACGAATATCTCTTAATACACGCATACAACAAAAATAAATAATATAACAACCGTGTTCGATTTTTTAATCGACAGTTAGCATTTAGTTAGCTTTACGTTTAAACTGCCGTATCACTAGAGTGCCACACGTGACAATTTTTACCCGTATTAAGCTATATTTTACAAAGAGTTGACAGCTTCTGTTTATTGTTTAGGTTCTAGATTCTTAATTCGAAATTTATATCAGAACGCTACCGCTATAGAGCTTGCACTGATGTTAAAAACCTCTCTATATTTTTTATCTGTATTTTTAAGACCGACAGATTGTATGACAGTTTGAATTGATAAATGGCTATGAAATAAAACTAATTAAAATTAGCAAAACTTTTATTTTGTTTGATTAGTGTAAATCTACTGTAATACTGACTAAAGATGAACCTGAAATTACACAATTGATGTAATTTCCTTTACCCTTTCCGAAGTTGAACTGTCAGAGAGAAACATGTATTAGTGCAACTTGATAATAACATCGACCCTTATACTTGCTTCTATTCTTTGAGTGAGCTGCATACTATTATTGTTTTATTCCTTAATATCTTTATTGTTTTTTT
This sequence comes from Actias luna, assembly GCA_039707435.1. NCBI lineage: Eukaryota > Metazoa > Arthropoda > Insecta > Lepidoptera > Saturniidae > Actias > Actias luna. Next base: position 14,450,913 of record JAZHAC010000001.1, on the reverse strand, counting down.
TTATTAATAATTGATTCACTAACATGTTTTACATTCAACGGTCGTCTCATGACGGCCAACTTTTTTTTCTTTGAAAAATGAATCTCGTATATTTTTCTTTGATGTTAATTTTATAAAATATTCATAAACAGGAAATATGCATCATTCCATAACCAATAGTCTGTTAAAAGTTTGATACAATGTTCAGTAATCATATTATCGTATAATTAGTGCATTCAGTTTGACTCGCATTTAACACGAGGCATTTTTCGTATTGCAATTTTATGATTATTACGAATATATTTATACTATAATATACATATAATATAAACCTTACTACGAATTCTTATTTCCTGCCAACTGATGAAAAATATTCTTTGTGATTATAAACTACTATCAAAATTATTTTTCGAATGGACGTATAATTAACTATATAGTCTGGATATTTGTATAATTGGTTTGTTGAATTATGGTACATTCTAGACAGTGATCACAACGTTAATACTCACGACCGTGGTTTTTACATTTCACTTCATTTAGTGACGTCACAATCAGTCTTAAGTAATGTTTTCGTAACGTCCGCAGCGACCGTGTTCATCTTGTGGAACGGCTAAAGGCATGTTTTGAGCGTTGTGATAGCTATCTAGAATGTGCCCTTAATGTTAAAGATTTATAAAAAAGAATTTATTAGTGTATTATCTATGGACTACGAGGAGTAAAATATAACAATCATAGATGCGCAAAATGTATCACTGAGCTAAGCCGACGGAGTTTTGGCGGGATCACTTTTTTATTTTATTTCGGGTCCGCATTTAAGTCCAATTTTATACTAATATCAAATATCCGCTCGTCCACATTGAACTTATCAATCCAGATTCGTTACTAACCTAAAATTAATATAAAATATTATTTAGTAGTTTAACTCGGTTTAACTCTGCATAATTTATCGATATCAATTAAAAGTTATTGGCTATGCACTATTTGGTTCATTAGGTTGGTACTCTTGTTGATTGCATTCTCTCTGGTATTATCTATCGAAGGTGCGTAAGTAGCAGTAAACATTTATAAATATTTTACTGGCGTATTTACTTACGGTGTTATTAAAATAATTGCGTGATTTACAGGAATACGCTCATAAAGTGTGTTTGAAGTATCTCTAATCGTGGTAACATATATTTTTATAGTCTTCCCCAATAAATATTCGACTGCTGCCTTTTGTCGTATTAGGGCAATGTTTATAGTCGGCCTCACCGGTGGGCTCGCCACAGGCAAGAGTACAGTATTATCCATATTCAAGGAAAATGGCATAGCTGTAATAGATGCTGACGAGGTGGCTCGTAAAGGTAATTTCTATTTTGTCAAACTACATTTTATATTAATGTGTTTTGTAATCACCTTATTCATATATGATTATCATACTGTTTTTTGTATCGTCTTTATATAACAATAAAACTTTAGGATATACAAAAATTTATGCTTAAATATGTCCATATACTTGATTTAGAATTATAGTCACTTATTTTTCAGGTTGAAAAGACTTATATGAAGTTGGTCCGTGAAAGGACCCCATTTAGACTTATTTTTTTGGGCTTACTGATTTAAAAGCGTTTGCTTTGCAATGGACATTACTGTATACGGAGTTTTTACTAAGTTCTTAGCAGTGGTTAATTATGACTTACCTGAAGACTACACCTAGACCAATTGTAATACAATATGCATAGAGAGTAGTTGTATGTTTAATATTATAAAAATATTTTTGTTACTTTTCTGTTAGCTGGACACAACCGAAAACATCGCCAAATAATGTAGAACTTACAACAAATTTCTTAAAACATTTTCTTTTACAGTATATGCCAACAGAGCTATCATTGCTCCAATGATATACAATGAACCTGAGTTTTTGTTGAAGGAAAACATTGTGATGAAATTATAGCATGGCTTCTCCTAATGCCTATGTAGCTAGCTACCACCCTCAATTTAAAAATCTGCCGCTAAATACCTGTAGTTGTTTTGAAAGTTGCACTTGAGAGCCAGTCCCTCCAGTAGGCTTAGTGCGTCCTACTACCTTCAGCCATATCTTCGCTTAACATCAGGTGAGATTATGGATATTATAGTAAAAGATTATGGATATTATAGTAAAACCTAGAAGGTATAAAAAAAGGATATCCTATCCCATGGATAATGTACTTAGGATTTCGTATTACACCATAGTTTTGTAGAAATGCTACAGGAAGCCTATGAAATTAAGTTTGACTTATTGTAAAAGCAATAATTTCCCACACAAATTTTATGTGTTTACTGTATGTAATTGTAGCTGTGAAACATATGGTAAAGTTATACTTGTGAATATGATAGAATCACTATCTCAGCAGAAGCTGCTTAGGGTTATCTTATCCAGAAGATTGGACCTATAAAGTAATAATAACTTAGAAGAATATACCATATTGTGTAATAGCATATATTTGTTAAGATATTATTAATATGATCAGTAATTTTGATTTCTTTACTTTTATGTAGCTGTCTTAAGGCTTAATAAAAACAATTGAAAAATATGTATTTTATAGACCTAGTTACATATTACAGTAATGGAACCACATAGTGATGCATGGAAAGAAATAAGAGTTTACTTTGGTGATGAAGTATTTAATCCCGATGGAAAAGTTAACAGAGCAAGATTAGGAGAAATAGTCTTTGATGATATTGAAAAAAGACAAAAACTCAATGCAATTACTCATCCCAGAATCCAGCGTGAATTGATAAAAATAGCAATAGCATATTTTTTCTCTGGACATAAGTATGTTGTAATGGAAGTGCCATTACTCTTTGAAACAGGAAAAATGTTGAGCTTTATGAACAAAATTATCACAGTGGTTTGGTAAGTTATTTTATGAATGTTAAGAAGGAAGGAGGATAGATATTGTAGCACAGGAAGACTTAGAAAGTTATGGATGAACTGTGTAAGGGATGTTATTATCTAGGACAACTATTGATAGAGTTGATAAAGAAAACCAGGTTTTGCTGACCCTCTTTAGGTAGGATAAAACAAGAACAAAAAATTAATAATTCTTATCATTTTTATTCACTATCATACATTAGCACATGTCTATGTCTACCTGGTAAAGCAAACAATATCATGTTATTCAGTGCTTGTCACCTGATGAGTCTTGCCACACAGCCCTCTCATTGTCTATTGGGGTATTATGATAGCAAGTACATAACCATATATTTTTTTATCACAATAACAAAGAAAAGTTGTCAAGGCTTACATTTAATGGTTAGAAATTGACATGTGCCTATTTTATTCAATAAAGTAGATTATTATTTATTTCTTCTAAACTTACATATCTATGTATTATGTTTTTGCCAAATCTAAAATAGAATAATTTCAAATAAAAATATTATTTTATAGATAATCTTTGCCTAGTATTTATTACAAAAATGAATTTGTTAAACATGTCTCTATATACAATTTATATTAAATGGTAATATTATAATTAAAATTCTGTTTGACAGTGAAGATCATCAACAGCTTGAAAGATTATGCAAAAGAAGTGATTTCTCAGTGGCAATCTCTAAAAAGAGGATCAATTGTCAAATGCCTCTCGCAGATAAAGTAGCCAAATCAAACTTTGTGATAGATAACTCTGGGGATTTATCTAACACAAGATGCCAAACAGAGTGTATCATAAGAATGTTACGAAGATCTAAGTTTACATGGTGTGTATATTATTGATATTATTCTGAAGTTCTCACAAGAATGTTGCAGTTTCTGTTCAGTATTTTTTTCTATGTCAGTACAAAGTGATTTTAATCTCTAGCCATAGTTAAAATGACTAGTACATTTATATGTATGTAGAAGTTATAGTAGGGTCATGTACCTAATTTACTTAGGTATAATGTTACTCATGTGGAGGCTCTATCCACTAACATCCCTTTAAAATGTTCTACAAATTTTCATTATGCGAATACAAGTTAGCATTCCTATTGAGATGCCCAAAACTTATATATCTAAATGTGATGTTGTTTTATAAAATCATTTATATTTTTATTATGAGTACATATTTAATTTCATAAGAAAGTTTTATATAAATATTTTTTATTGTCTAGTATTTGGGAATCAGTCCTATATATATAAATAATGTTTTTTTTTTCAGGTACTTCAGAGTAATCATTTTTATTGCCATAATTGCATTACTCTTTGGCGTTGCTCACATAGCCAGTCATTATATTAAGTTAGATTAGATACATATATTACACGTAATTAATTATAATTGAGACTACTTATAATGATTGTCTAATCTGGGCTCGCGTGTAGCCAAAAAATCAGTAAAATATTGCATTTAGGTTAAGATAAGAAAATTAGTTGCATTTAAAATAATTATATGCTAGGTCATTTATGCCATAGATTAGTTTTGTATTTATTGCTACTGTTAGTATGATCTGATATAATTTTTTGTGTTCCATTAGTTGATTCCTGATTTATTAGTGAATTTTTGACATTGTCTCATAACGGTGTATTATTAATAAGTATCTTCCACACTTTTTTTACAAATCTATTAGATAATCATTTAAATTATTTTACTTTCCTAGAGTAATATTTGTCAACATTTCGTATATTACCAATCTATCTAAGTATAAATTATAAAATAAGACAAGCCATTAAAACATTAAATTGTTGTGTACAAGACTACTAGAGTTATATTATGTTATAAAAAGTCTACCAAGTTTTTGAATAATATATTTTTGAGTTACAATTTATTGTAAAGTCTTTGTATATGTCTTTGGACATATCCAAATCTTGATATTTTGTACATAAATAGGTTATAATTATACTATTATATGTTACATCAAATTTGCCCTATTTTTCATAACTTATGTAGATTTTGTTAGTGTCTTATCAAAGGAGAAATATGATAATTAGTGGTAAAATTTTCGATTATTCGAAAAAGTAATTTTAGGCGAACATTAAATTGAAACCTGCATAACACTTAGTATTTAAAACCGATGAACAAAAATGATGGCAGGTAATTTATTACTGATATTTTGTACTACTGTAGTGTAATATTAAGTTACATCTGTAGTCTATGTATATATACATATGTATGTATATATGTCTATATAAGGCTATCTCTGTGTATACAATTTGTTGGTTTAGTTCAAAATTTCATATACTAAATGATATCATTTGATACCTATATTATGCCATCATTATTATTTTGTTCAAAGTGAAGTTTATTTTCATAAAAATCCAGATTAATGATAAATATTTGTAGTACATTATAAATCAACCTTTATGATTTCGGAAATGTCCATGTTTGTTTTTTTTATTCAAATAATCACAATCAAAATGTTATTTGATTAAAAACGTCTAAATCTTGTTAAATTCTTGTAAGTTGCTTTAGATCTTGCCCACCAATGCGTAGTTTTAATAGTAGGTGTCACATGTTTCCTAAAGAATATGTTTGACTTGTTATATGGCATATGCTTGGTCGTTCCATTATTTTCAACAATATCTCCACCAACCGCAGTTGAAAGTATATAAGAGCTGTTGTAAATTTGAATTGGTAATGTCTCATTTGCTGAATGCTTCAGTTCAAATAATTGTGTTATGGGGTCATAACTGTATGAACCGAAGATTGGTCTGAAAATAGCATTAACATATCAATAACAAAATAAAACATATGATTTAGTTATATACTTAATTCTAAACTGTTGTGTTAAAAAAATGAAACTATCATTGAATATTGTATTTAATGGTATCATTGTGGTGCAGTATTAAGACTTAGATATTAAGTTTATGTAATTATTTTTTAAGTCAGACTGATATCAATATTATAAGAAACCTACGGTTTTAAATCTTGCTCTACAACAAAACGTGGAAGCGGTTCCCTCTTGCCTAGTACCATGTAAAAACTGAAACAAAATTTATAATACTTTTATAGTTAAAATTAATATATTAATATACTTAAGCACTAAGCATATATAGATATTGTTTAATTTTAATAATATTGCTTAAGAAAATACATACTGCATTATTAAATGTTCTATTGTGCAGCTCACATAGAACAAATATAAAAACATGTTGTTTGTTTACTTATAAAAGTAATATAATGTAGAAATGTGATTAAAATTTATGATTCCATATATTTTTTTTATTTTACACCCGTAGCATTGCGTAATGTAAAGTGAAACAATTGCTTATCAAGTTATTGAACAAAGGAAATATTTCAAAACAACTAAAGCTATTGAAGCCTACTTTTAACTTAGGTATCTATATATATAGATCAAGCCAAACTTATACATCAAATATTTAAAATTATAATTAAGGCGTAGTTTGTAATCGATAAACAGGCCAAATTTCTTTGAAGTTAATCTTCTGATGGGCGGGTTTGAAATTTCGATCCGCAATATTATATAGATATATAAATTAATAATAATATTATATAAATTAATAGAGTTAATGAAATTTTACTACTGATAACTGGTTTTACTAAATTCGACAACTTCAAATTCTATCTTCGATATTTGTGTAGTAAATAAGTGTTAAAGTAATTTTGATTTTCATGATTAAAATACAAACGATATGCAGTTAAACAGAACTATACATAATTAAAAGTAAAACTTAAATAAATTTATGAACACGTGGAATTTTATCCCATAATATGAAGACGACTCCGGGGGCAACAGTAAAAAAAATTGTAGTAAGGAGCTTGATGAGTTTTAATACGATTTATCTTTTCACTAACTGACAGTAAAACTAAAACTATATAAACTGTGATTAAACCGCAATCTATAATATAAAAATTATTGTTTTAAACTCGCAACACCCAATCATCATGAAAATTGTTACATACATACACCCATAGATATGTATAATATACTGGATAATATACCCATGTATAAGAATGCATATATATTTGTATTTTTTTATATAAGATTTCTATGCTGCTCCTTAACCCTTTGGCCTATAGCCACGAGTCTGACTCGTGGTAAAGAATTTGTGCCATAAGCGAAAACAACGAGTCTGACTCGTGGTAAAGACTTTGTGCCATAAGTGAAAACCACGAGTCTGACTCGTGGTGAGGAATTTGTGTATCCTATGCCACGCGTTATTATTAGACCGAACAGTTAGCGCAATCGAATGTTTTTCCTTTGATTGTAAGGTCAGTATTTTGTTTAAACATAAACATATTGATTCCGAAACATATTGTTATTACGAAACATATTGATTCCGTCATTCATAAACATATTCCGAAACATATTGATCCCACGCCATTGAAAAAAAATCCAACGAGAGCTTGCAAAGTCTGTACCAAACATAAGAAAAGATGTGAAACTACGTGGGAATGTAAGAACTGTCGCGTTGCGTTACATGTACCTCATTGTTTTGAAAGATATCATACAGTTGAAGACTATTAATTTTCATTATTCTAAATGTTATTGATTCTTTATCTACTTTGAAATAATAAATTATTTTTGTCAACTGATCAATTGATTATGATTACTTCCTAGACGTCTTAAAATTACTATTTGTACCTAAACATTGTTTATTATTTCACAATTCCTTTCGTTGCATTGAAATATATATGTTACGAAAAGTATACACTTTGCGCCAGTTCGGGTACACGGCTGAACAGTTGAATGGCACGGCGCGCGAACGAATTTCTTGCGTATTATAGCTCGCGCAATTGGTAGATATCGTGTAGGCTAAGGGGTTAACGCCGTCAACGGCGCTGCGGTCGAATTATTGAACATTGAAAAGGGTTATACTGAAATGACATCGTCTGGACCAGCTAGTATGAATGCTCTTTGCAAGACTGATATCTCGCTAATTGGGTATTTTTGCTAAAGTACAACTCAAATGTAACATACATTGCATACATAATATATATTTTCCCACGATCATATATTTTGTAAACATCTTCTTTGCTTTGTAGGAATTCACTATATTGATAATAAGTAAGTTAATACGCTGACTCGCTCTTGACAGATTTTCGGATGGCTGTGACCACAACCTTTTTTGAGGGCTGAATCTGTGCCTGGCATTATGTAATAGTTAGTTCCCGTAACTTCGTCTCCTAGTAATTATCTTTATTATATATTTATTTCTCTTTTTTCTTATTTAAGGATTCATACTTATTATTGAAGACCATTACTACCATTAGCAAGCAATTTAAGTAGCCTAGCAAAGCGGTGACTAATTTGCAGTGACTTTCGTATTAGGACTTTCCAGGAAGTTTTTGTAACATCTTAGAAATAATGGTCCTTGGTATTATTTGTAATCCACATCACTTGTTCAAAATAATTAAGTTATATTATGCAAGACAACGCTTCTATGATACAATGGATATGGACATAAAGAAATTTGTGGCAAAAATTACTAAGATAAATACAAAAACTTCGCTATTTCTTTAATATAATTGTAATAAGTGCTCTGGATTTTCATATTTGGTAACTTTTTCAATAAGTCAAAGAAATACTGACAGTAGTTGTCAGTAAGGCTATAGATTTTATTTTACGTCGTACATTCTATTGGTTGTAGTTGAAATATCACATCTAACTCTGTGTAATACAAGCGTTTTTTGCGCAATAAATAGCATCGAAGAACTACACTCATCTGTCAGTTGAGGTTTATTTTCGTCATTTCGTTTGTGAAGTCTTCAATTTAAAGTAAGGAAACATACAAAATTTTTTGTATCCTTGAACCTTTATTTTCATTTTAAAGAAATGATATAAGTGTAAATAAAACATAGGAATTCAGCGAAATCTCCTAATACAAAATAAAATTAATGTGTGATGAATCGATCGTTATTGTAAAATTGTTTTGAAGTTTCTGGGACAAGATTAGTAATTTATTGGTAGTAAATGGCCTTTACAAAGCGTAGTTAGACGTACAAATCATATTGGACGCCAGAAATTACTATATGAAAAATGGCTCATTTTGGTAGACGAGATGTAACATACAGCGCACTCGACAATGAGCCATCACTTCCACTTAGATTAACAGAAAACGTTAGCACACCTACCATGCTTGCCCTGGACCACGAACACGAGGACGCAGTGATTATTCACAAAGTGCCCAAAAACAAAGGTAAATAAATTAAGACATGTGTTCTCTATTCCTTTGTTCCTGTATACTTAGATTTAGTGGGAAGAAAACGTGACAATCTGTATTATTTTTTTATGTTTCAAGTACTAGTATAATAATCTATTTACACAAGGTCATTATAGTGATATTGCTAAATCATCATAAGAGTTCTTTGTTTGTTGTTGTCAAACTTAACAAAAAATACTAACAGGTTAATATGTGGTTATATTTTTGCAGCAAGAGTTTACTTGTATATATTATAACAGTAGCAAAGAATATGGTAGTACTATTTATTATACTATATTTATTTATTATACTTTCAAAAACTATTTCGGTTTCTGTAGCATAATCATACTTCCATTCTATTTTTGAAACTAATGCTGTTTATTGATTTTCTTTTTCCATGATATGATAATTAAGTAAAAATATTAAGAAGCCTAAAAAATGGTGACTTGAAAATATGTAAACAATAATTAAAAAAAGATCTTGTTTGTTTATAAGTTTTTGGAGCTTGAAATTATTTTATTGTAAATGTTTTTAATTCAACTGAACTGAAAATAGTGTATAGTCATTGTCAAATCAATATTTGTTATGTATGCTTATAACCTAGAGGTATTAATAAACTAAAAGTTTTTATTTGATAATGTTCACTCTGACTGAAGCACACAGTATTCTGATAAGCACAGTGCACTTTCTAATGTTTAGAGTCACATAGTAGTTTTTGTAAATAAAAATTGGGTAAGTAAATTAGTAAGTCAAAATGTCTAAACTACCAAACATCGTGCATAGTATATGTTTGACAAAGTGTGTTTGACTAGAAAAGTATATTTTTACTTGTATAGACTAGTTAATTTCCATTATTATTTAATTCTATAAACTTTTCAATAGTAGGAAAGATGACTATTCTTGGGTGTGATTTTTATATTGTTACTAATTTTTATGTTGTAATTTATTGTACACACACCAAAAATAAAGAGCATTGGTTGATCTAATATTATTGAATAGAGTATTTGGGGTAAAAACTGAAATAAAATTGCAATTATAGTATTTTTAGCAAACAGAAGTGGAGTCTTTTAAGAAATAGTAAAATCAATATTAATAGTATGATGAAATATAAATATAAATTTGCTAATGAATGTTGTAGTTATGGTGGTTATGATGGTGAAACAGAAATATAATTAGGAAAGTTACTATGAACCATTCCCTATAATCATTTACAGTATGAAAATTTAAAATATGAAAAACGTTAATAATAAAAAAATATACATTTTACACCCCTTTGATGTTGTCGCCTCGAGTGCCTCGCTTCAAAAGCAAGCAGTATCTGTACTTGTATTATACATATTTATACTAATTGATATGTGGAATTACCCTCCTAATAGTATAGACATGGTTTTCTGGCCATTAGCTACACAAATTTGTGATTATCTAAGTTGTCAACAGCAATCAAAGGACTTTATAAAATTGGAATCCGTTCATGCATAGACATGTAAGAACTAGCATTACTATTCATCCTGCGTGATCTTTGCCTTGTGCATTGCTATATTGTCTTAGTTGCCAACTGCTATAAACAGCTTTTTCAGCATTTTTAATAAACATCATCTAGTTTTTTTTATAGTTAAGGTTTAACATTATGGCCATAATCTCACCTGATCTTAAGTGATGATACGGCCCAAGTTGGTAGACACGCTAAACCTGTGGAGGAACTTGCTCTCAAATACAGCTGCCGGAACACACCTATTGGTATTTGGAGGCAGGTTTTCAACTTGAGGGTGGTTGCTAGCCAGACCGGCATTAGAAAAAGCCCTACCACCATGCTATGGTTTCCTCACGATGTTTTCCTTCACCGAAAGCTCAAGCTCATTGTAGATGGTTGAATTCGAACTCACATCCCTTGACGCAAAGTCTTACACACTACCACTGAGCTATCATTGCTTCAATAGTGTTATGAATTCTGCAATAATTTGTATGTACAAGTATTGTTTTGCTTCATAGTCAATAACATTTCGTAATTATTCAGTTTCTTATTCTTCAAACGCCTTATGATAACAGTTAGTTATGTTAACATAATTTTTACTGCATATGTGTTTATCATAATATCTGAAGTAGGCAGAAGAAGAAGAGCACAGCTTATAAATATTTTTCATTTACACTATTTTCATTAATCCATCCAAATAAGGTTATTCAGACATACATATACTCATTTCCGAGGATGTCAAAAGATTGTTATAGTTAATTGTCAGTTGTAGTTATAAAAGGTGTCATTGTTTTTTAAAATCATAAATATTGACATAATTTAACTCTATAGTTTCAGTTAATTCTAAAATATTACTTTAATAAAACCTTTATTTTGAAATTAATCATTACAAAGAATAATTTGTACAAATGTACATCTTTTTCATTTTGATTAGTATTTATTCCCATACTAATATAAGAGGCCCCATATAAACCAATTAGTTATCTTCCTGAGTTTGTAAAATATATTATAATTTATATAGTTACTTTATATACACTAACCCAGAAATCATATTATACAATTAATTTTGTTGTGGGACAGGGAAAACTTATTAATGACTTTTGTGTATCAAGTGTCTTATACCTAATCTAACATTTGTAAGTAAACTATGTATCTGGTGATCATTCTATTCAAAAAACCCTGTGCATGAATATTTATGATATTTTCCTGTTGACTCAGTAACAATATATGCATACTGAATACTGTATTTTTTGTACTATGTTCTACATGTGCTGGATATTCAGTATTACTGCAATATAACAATGTGTAGTTAGGTTTTAATTTTGAAAATAAATTAATTGGAATGTTATTAGTTTTGCAATAGGAAAACAATACATACATTACAAAATTATTGATATAGATATGTTATTATTTTATTTCAGAAGGATGGACACATATAGAAGACCTAGATTCATTTTTTACACGAATGTACAGATACTATGTTAGAGGTGGCTTCTATCCCATGATCATGTCTGATTTATTTTGTTTACTGCAATTCATTTTCATTGTGTGGTTCTCAACATTTTTGGTTCACTGTGTGAATTATCCAGTATTATTTAGGAATGATCCAAACATCAATCGGACTGAAAAACTTAGTTTAAATGATGTGATATATTCACATTCTGAATGTATAGATAGAATATCTTGGAAATGGTAAGTGTCTCTATAAATATGATCTTTTAAATATTTTTATAAGAATGTTATATTTCATGTTGTGTCCCTCTGTAGTATCCATGTTGGTGATATGAAAATCCTATTTGATGTTGTAATAACATTAATGTATTCAAATAATGTCAAATAAAAACAGTAAATGTTAAATGTTTCATTATATGCAATATATAGCATTAAATAGTATGACAAACTGCATGATAATTGTGTTATAACAATTATAAATATATAACATATTTATCTATTTATTCATGTTTATAAAATGCTTTACCCTTTTATTTATATCCAATTTGTTAGATGTATAGTAATTTACCTCATATATTATACATAAAGGTGTTTTTAGTTTTTATTATCTTGTTTTAGGTGGTGCATCATTGTATTATGTTCAATAATTTGGTTAATGAGATTAGTTTTATCTATATATCATTTATATTATGCCTATGACACAAAGTTATTTTATAACAATGCTTTGAAGATAGATGAGGTGAGTGTTCAATTGTACTGTATTGTAGGCTTTTTTATTCCTTGTGTATTTTGTTTATTGTTGCATGACATAAACTTGTTATACTTTCAGTTAATTCCCTTATTTTATTAAGATAACTAGAATGATTTTGTGTGTGTGTGTGTGTTTTTTTACAGAGTGATTTAGCTTGGGTGAATTGGTCAACTATACAGGAAAGAGTGAGAGAGGCTCAACCAGAACACCACATGTGTGTCCATAAACAAGAGATAAATGAATTAGACATATATCATAGAATCCTCAGGTAAACTAACACCATCCTCTTGCTAGTATTATATTTTCTGTGACCACACAAGTTATACAGCTACAGTTAGTTGGTAACCTCTATTTAATAAAGGATTTACAAAGATATTTTTCCCTAAGGTGAATTAGAAAATGAAAATAGTATTTACTTTTTAAGATATTACTATTTCTTTTTGTGTGTGTGAGTGAGTAATGTGTGAAGTGATAATAGCTCAGCTGGTAATGTATACAAATGACGCGTCTATGGACGTGAGTTGGAATCCCTGCAATGAGCCTGAGCTTTCGGCGAAGGAAAACATCATGATGAAACCATATCATTGTAGTAGGACTTTTTCTAATGCCCACCTGGCTTGCTTCCACCTTCAAGTGGAAAATCTGCCGCCAAGTACTTGAGCGCCAGTCTCTTCACTAGGCTTAGAATGTCCGCCACTAACATCATGTGAAATTGTGGTCATAACGCTAAACCTATAAATATATATATATATATATATATATTTAGTGTTATAATGTAACCTGTTTATGTTATAAATATTAGTCAATATGTAAATGAAGATTAATTTGCGTTATATTTGTGAAATTTTAACTATCCCAGTTATAATGACAGGCTTGAACTCCCTGTACCTATCTCTGTCTTACAACATAAATCATAAGGGTTCAATATACTTGAAATTTATATACTCCATACATTGTAGTTACTATATTACACTAATAATAAGATAAGTAAATCTTCTAAAGTTATATATATTTTATATTACCATGATTGTAATATGTCTGATGACTTGAAAATAATAAAAAATAATTTTTTACAAAAAAAAAAAAAACAATAAGTAAATTAATCTTTGTATTAGTATGTTTTATTAAAAACATATTATTACAGACAGTTATATGTTTATGATCTACAAAATAATCTTTAGTTCTATGCAAAGTCTTCATTAAACTTTTTCATTCCTACATTATTTCTATAAGTTTACAGGATAATTTAACTATATAAATAAACGAAATATAATATATATATATATATATATATATTATTTACCTATAACATGGTTACCAATGACTTATTTATACCTGTTCATTTCCATATAACATTGTTTTTGATGTTTCTGTGAATATTTTATTCAATAGTTCACAGGAAATAGTATAGATATCGTTTAATAGTTCTTAAGTCACATAGAGGTCATGGGGTTCTGTTATTATAGTTGATGCTATATTAAAGACTACTGGTTTTTAGGTCCATATTACAGTATTCTTTTCCTTCTCGAATTGTTTAAATAATCGCAAAATTCCTTCATTTTTATCATTAAAGAAATTTCAATATTTTATACATAACTATTGAGTCAAATTAAGAACATCAATTACATAACAAATTTTGTTATCAGTGTATTTTTGTTATTACCAGCTACTGTGATTTCATTGAATCATAATATTTTTACATACATGTGATTGAAATTATAAAATGTTTTGAAGGTTTTGTTTTGTACATAAAATTGTCATTGAAATAATGTATATTATTTACAGGTTTACAAATTATATGGTTGCAATGGTGAACAAAAACCTACTTCCACTGCAAATACACATACCCCATGTTGGTGATTTTCACTATTTATCTAGAGGCCTTAAATGGAATTTGGAGTTTTTACTTTTTTGTAAGTATTGATTTTATAGTTTGCCACAGTGCCCGAATTTTTTTTCATATTTTTGGCTTGTTTATAAATTTGTACAGAACAATAAAACTTTATATGGTTTCGTCCCAATTTTCTTGTAGTGAAATATTTATATATTAGATATTATTCGACTATTTTAAAACTGTATAGTATTGAATAGCATATTAATAAATTGAATAATTTAATTTGAGCTTATTTTGAAATATATGCAAGAAGTATGTGGAGATATAAATTTATTTAGTATTACCTTTATTATTGTGTTGAATTTACATTGTAGCTAGTCCATGGAGTCCTTGGGAGAACTGCTGGCAGCTTCGTCCATGTTACAAAGACTATTCTAAAAGAATGGTACTTGCCCGACAACTTGAGAAACAAATATTACTGTTGGCTCTATTTAATTTTCTATTTGCACCATTCATACAAGCATGGCAGATTTTATATTTTTTTTTCAATTACGCTGAGGTAAGACTCGTACGGAATTTTTAAATTAATACTGGCTGATAAGGGACCGTTCAAGTATTACGTAACGCAATTTTTGAAGATTTTTTACTCTCCTTCATATATATATTTTTTTTATGTTGTGAAACATAGTGACTGTACTGAACCTGGTGTTAAGTACAGTACGATCCAGAGTAGCGGTGACTGACAATGATCCAAAATTCACAATCAGTCACCGCTGTCATGCTGGCCTGCTTAGATACCTTTTCACGCCTCTTTTGAAGGAGCCTATGTCATAGGAGGGCGGGAATACGCTGACCAGAAGACGGTTCCACAACTCCACGGTACTACATAAGTATGAATCAGCAAACTTTTTAGTTCGCTATTCAATAGGAGTCACCGTGAAGCTGTGACACCGAAGTCGCGCCCGCGTGGCTCTGTAGTGGAACGGGGAGGAGGGGATTCTACTAAAGAGCTCTTCAGAACACTCGCCGTGGTACACACGGTAGAACACGCTTAAAAAGGCAATGACCCTTCGTAATTTCAGCGGTTCTAGGGTGCTGGTGGTGTCTGCATCATTGACAATGCGGACAGCCCGCCTCTGCAACCTGTCTAAGGCATCGAGTAGATATTGAGCAGTTCCATCCCAGAGATGCAAGCAGTATTCCATGCACGGCCGAACTTGGGCCTTATAACGAAGGTACAATTGGTCGAGCATGAAAAACCGACGCACTCTGTTCAGGATTCCGTGTCTCCGAGATGTTGTGGAGATGACATTCTCGATGTGGTCCTTGAGGTTTAGGTCGCTTCGAATATTTATTCCTAAAATATTTAGGCTTTCACACATTGCAAGTTGGGTGTTCTGAAGAGTAGGGTTAGGTGAAAAAGGAGATTTTTTTAAGGTAAAGGCACATACCTGGGTTTTCTTGGCATTGAATTCAACCAAGTTACTTGCTCCTCATATGGATATGCGCGTCAAGACTTGGCTAAGTCCAACAACAAGTTCCCTACGTCTCATTTCTGTGTCTCCCTGATCACTGTGGCTTACTGATGTAGCACCCATGAACCGTGCTATTGTCTGCATAGCAATGAATGCGACCGAGAGGTAACATATCTATGATATTCAGAAGAAACAACGTGCGTGACAGAACAGAGCCTTGAGGAACTCCAGCATTTACAGTCATGAACTGCGAATTGTGTCCATCCATATAACGCGCCGTAACTTTTTCTGTACCCCCCCTCCCCTCAAACGTTACGTAACACCCAAGTGAGCATTTTTACCTTTTTCTACTCATAAACAATTAAAATAAAATAACTTTATACTAATATCTTAACTTTTGGTAATGCGATTAGAAATAGTCGAGGGATTCTCTGTAAAATATAAGGGTTGCGATCTTTCGAAATTTTTTACTGACTAGTTTTGTTGTAAATAAATATAAAAAAAAAACAATTTTACGTAACAACGGTTCGAATCCTCATCCCGCCCTTGTAACGTTTTACAAGACCCCTCGTCACACATAATTGCGTTACGTAATACTCGAACGGCACCTAAGCAAGCAAATAAATCGATATTATTTTGTGCTGATATTTTAATAATGATCAATGAGGATATTGTTTTAATACAGATGTAAAGAGTAAAGATATTCGTTATTTAATTATTGGCTATGATTACAGCTCATAAAGAGGTCACCAGGTTCGCTCGGACTTCGCACGTGGTCGTTGTATGCGCGGGTAACGTTACGGCACTATAACGAGCTAGAGCACGAACTGCGAGATAGATTGAATCGAGCTCATAAACCAGCTACCAAATACCTTGCCAGCTTCTCATCGCCAATCACGACTGTTATAGCCAAGTAAGTATCCATCACGTGTATAATGTGCTTCTATCTCATTGCAATAATAGATTAAAATTTTCGAATGATTTAATGAATACTTTAGCACTTTACATGTGTACACTGGCGAGCTTAATGCCATAAGGTATTATTTTTCCAGCTAACCAGCAGTAATATAGTAAGAAAACAATGTTATCATTGAAGGTAGTGCAAATAAACTTATTAGTGAAATAAGGTGCCATCCATAAATCCTTACTGATATTATAAATGCAAAAGTGAGTTTATTTACTTGTTTGTTAAGCTTTGGCGTCTAAACCGCTGAATCGATTATGATATATTTTGGTATAGAGATAGAAACCTGGAGACGGCGATAGGCTACTTTTCTGGCGAAAAACTTATTAGAAGTGGGGTAAAGAGAGGGTTAAACTTAGTATGAAACTTTTTATTGCGTCATCAGATTTATCTGACAAAATCAGTATTAACGTGAGCGAAGCCGCGGATAAAAGCTAGTTACTACATACATTAATGGGCGGTGGGTTGGGCGACAAAATGTAACATTGTGTGACAAGGAGTCCTAAATTTTGTGACGACACATTTCAAAATTTTATATATTTACCTAAGCAGTAAATCACGAAATGTGAACTATTTATTTGCTGGTTTAATTTAATAATACTTTAATGTAAAATTGCAATAAATGTGACACCAATTAGGAAGAAGTCTCACAAATTGTGATTTAAAAATGTCGATGGTATTAGCATCTTGAGTTTTACGTGGCAACGTAATGCACAACCGTATGGCTGTTATTGTAAAGAAGTTAGAATAAAGTGTCGACCTGTGATCAGAGATCACAACGGTGTTACTGTAGAAAAACCGTAAATGCCCGCCACAAGTTCTTAGCAAACTGAAACGTCCCCAGAGATATTGTGGAGTTCGTGGAAGAAAAATTTTCGACTTCTTTCCTTTCAGTACGTTCTTCTATTTCTGTATAATTATCTGCACTTGAATTTGAAGCGATGACAGCTCAGTTAGTCGTAGGTATCAAGGCCACGTCAATGGACGGGAGCTCGAATCTCTGAAATGAGTTTGAGCTTTCGGTGATAGAAAACATCGTAGTGAAACTATTGCATGGTGATGGTGTTTTTCTAATGTCCAAGGGCTACTAGCTACCACCCGCAAGTTGAAAATCTGGCGCTAAATACCGCTATAGGCGTGTCCCGGCAGCTGCACTTGAGAGCCAGTCTCTCAACTGGGCTTAGCGTTTCAACCATCTTGTGCCACATCGTCACTTAACGTCAGGTGAGATTGTAGTCATAACGCTAAATCTATAAAGTAGAAAAAAGAACTGTTAAATATTCATATGATAAATTATGCGTAGCAAGTATGTTTAATTCAAATCAAGAAAACAATTAATAGTCTTTTAGACTTTTTTCTTCCATCCTTGTAATAATTTTGTGATATAGCCAATATCATCTGAACAAGTATACTTTGATATTACTGCTATTTATATTACGGGACTGTTCATGAAACTCGACAAAAACACTTGTTGGCTCTTTTCCCAGTTCTAAATTATACAACGAGACATGACATGCTGCATTATTGAATAGTCCATTAGTCTTTGTCTGTTTGGAATTCACCACTAAGGTTCCTTTATGTTTCTTATATTCTGTATTAACTTTGCATTCTGTTAACCTTATTTCAAATCTGTTTTATTTTCCTTCCATTGGAACCATAAATAGATTTCAAACAATAACATATTTTCATCGAATATTTATGGATTGTCTCATGATAGAAAATAGGTTAAGTTGATACGCATTTTGTAACTTTATTCACATAGGCACTCCGTTTATCACGATATAACTACATACAAATGTCGGAATTCAGAAGTATGTTATCGTGTACTAGCATTAAATGAAACTAATTACTATTATTTGTGTAAATTCATTTACAATATTATTTGTATTAAAAAGACACTTTTGACAGCGTTTTTATTAATTTTATTTCATAGTTATTTGGAAACCCAACAGTATACACATTTCTATAGAGTAACGCATATTATTTAACGACAAAAATCAAACCAGGATTTCTTATTTCGGATATGCTGGTATGTAATAATAATATTTATACAAGTACAGGACAAATGTATTGTTTACTGTACATACGTACATATGTACATATGTGTGTTTGAAGACAGGTATTGTACTGGTTTTCAATTTCTACAATTGTTAGCGTAACGAGAATATAAAAATTGTATGTATATTAATAGCGGTACACAAATTACAATATTAAAAACGAATCAATTAATAAATATCTGTAACAACATGTAAAATTTACAAAATTGTTATATAAGTTGCGAACGTCACGTCGTCTTAAACCCCCGGCCGAGCGCTGGCCTGGTGCAACCACCTTCAAATCGCTCCTCTTCCTCTATCAGGAACGAAATATAAAACAAATCCGTTCAAAATCGTATCTATCATAATTATTTCTATATTTGGACTAGGGCTGTTGCGAATATCGATTTATGGACATCTGTAGATACAGATTCGAATGCGGATGTTAACCCTTTTTTAAGGATACACATTTCACATATCTTACGTTACAATTTGTTACAGTAAGCGACATCCCTTCCCCCATAAGTGTGAACGACCTCAAACAGAAATATTGAGTGAACATTCAGATGAGCATGGTTTACCTTTTTTTTTTACAGAAACGTAGTATTCTTGTCTGCGAGCGTTCTGGGCGTCTTGGTTGTACTCTCTATCTATGATGAAGATGTGCTCACCGTAGAGCATGTTCTCAGCATTATCACTATTTTAGGATGCGTACTCGCTGCAGCAAGGTTAGTTAATATTCACCCCATTACAACACACCTTTAGCAGAAGAATACTTTATCACTAGTATCTAATTTTTTTTTAATTTTAATTATAAGGAGTCGGTCGTAGTAGGCTTATAGTCATACCACAGAATGGTATTATGTTGAAAGGCTGTTGCTATTCTGAACGGAATATAACGGAAATATCGGGATTTTGTCTTTAGTGTTATCTATGTGTTTTTTTTTATGTTCTCTTGTTCCAGATAAAATGCGCCACCAACTATTATCTGAATAATTCTGACAGTATTTTAGGTTTCCATGTTACAAGCAGTGTCTAGTTTGGAGCTTTAAGTAAGGCATAAACCGTGTAAATGTTTCTGCAAATATATTATTTGTATTGTGTAGTAATTTACACTTTTTCGAGATTTTGTTTATTATTACTATTTTAGTAACCTACTTTTCGTATAAAAAGACTGTTAAATAAAGTGGAATGTGGTCCGAATTAGGAATGTTGCGAATATTTGTATCAACATCCGTAATTGCGGAATTGTTGCACCGATTTTAATATCTGCATACACATCTGCATCACAATAATCTATGTGGATGCGGTTTTTTTACGGAATGACACTGTTGATTTGAAGGCCCACAAAGTCTGTATACTACACTTATTTTAAAGTAGATGAAGAGAATAATAAAGCTCATTTCTATCACCACCACTAGCGAGTGTTCCTTAGGAAAAGTTGTTCATTAGCCCGGTATATAATTTATAAATATCAGTGAAAGTACAAAGTTGTATCGAAAAAGCCTTATTACTTTTTTTAATATTACTTAACTAATTGTCTAGTAAAAATTTAAACCTAGTATTTTTATTTTACTTGATTTTTTACATTTAAATGAATTTCCTAAAAAAGGTTAACACTCGCATCCGCATTCATATCTGCGGATGTGAATCTCTAAAACTTCATCCACGGATGACCATAGTCCGAATATACAAATATTTATGATAGATTAGTATCTAAACTGATTTGTTTTATATGTCGTTTCTTAGAGCCTTGATAGGGGAAGAGGAGCGATTGGGAGGTGGCTGCACTGGGCCAGCGCTCGGCGAGGAGTTGTTTGTACAAGTACTGGGGCATGTTCACTATTTACCGGCTGCGTGGAGAGGGCGGGCACATACAAAAGACGTTGCGGCGCATTTCCAGCAACTATTCCAATTCAGAGCGGTACGTATACGTTTGTTGGTGTTAGTAAATTAAACTTGGATGTATAAACACTATCATAGCAAACTGAATCCAAAATGATAAATACCAAGACAATCTCTATTAATATTATAAAAAGGAAAAGTTTGTTTGTTTGAATGCGCTAATCTTAGAACCAACCATTTTCGAACATATTTTTTTTGTATCTGATAGAGTAATCATTGAGGAATATTTTAGGCTACTTAATATCACGCTAGCACCAATAAGAGCAAAGCTGTGTAGAAAAAAGTTACAAAAAGGGACAAATATGATTAAATAAAATAATAGTTCCAGGCGAACGAAGTTGCTGACACAGCTAGAAATTGTATAAATCTTGCTTTAGATACAAGTTAATATTGATTAGTTGGAATACGAATAATAGTTCCTGTTGTTGTCAAAGTAATATTTGCTATTTGTGATTTGATATTTGTGTATAAATTTGAGATATTTAATATAATGGAAGTTTTAACTGACAATTTATTGTTTTGATGCACGTGGCGTATTTTATTTAGTCACCACAATACACCTTGTTATATTAGTACAAAGAACCTCCGCTTTCGGTTAAGATAAGGTTAAAATATCTTGATAAAACCATATCATCAAGTTAAAAATCTATAGATGTGTTCCGGTAGTTGTACTTAAGAGCTAGAGTCTTCACTAGGCTTAGCATGTCCGGTATCTTGGGCCACATCGTCACTATAACATCAGATGGGAATTGAAAAACCTAAATCTATGAAGAATAAAAATTTGGGTAAATCTGAAAATATTGAATTATAATTGAATGACATAGGTCTAAGCATTCATATTAAATAGGAAGTAATTCGATGTTATTCTAGAGCAATTAAAAATAAATGGTTCCGATACGTGAAGTTTTTTGGGCGTAATCGTTACATATCTATACACACAGAAATCCGGACGTCCAAGAAAAAAAAATCAATAAGATTTTTTTTCTGTATATAACAAAATAAATGAATTTAAAAATCATCTAGTACGATAGTGAGAGTATCTCTTTGGATAATAAAACATTTGAATTGCCATAAAAACACAAAAGGTTTAAAATAATGATCATTAAAGTCTCGAAAATTGCTCGTCTTTGGAATGTTGAGAATAATGCACATCCTCAAACGCTTCGCTATCGATTATTAGATAATTGTTACAGGTATATATAATATTCGAGCTACTGAGCCCGTTACTGTGTCCTTTGGTGCTGCTGTCGCTGCGGTCTCGTGCGCTTGATATAGTGGATTTCTACCGTAACTTTACCGTCAATGTCCTCGGTATTGGAGACGTATGTTCTTTCGCTAAGGTTTGTTTCTATTCATCTTATTCAACAAAAAATATTTACTCTTTATAAACGTAGGATTATAATTAGGGGCCGTTCATAAAATACGTTCACACTTATAGCGGGCGAGCGTGTGTCGTTTATTATGACAAAAGGTGACATGGGAACCAGGAGGGTCTATGAAATCGTGACGTTTGCAGCTCATAATTTTTTGTGTTAATTTTACATGTTAATATACATATATTTATTATTTTATATTAAAAGTTGTGTGCTGCTAGTAATTGCTATATATCATGCAGGGGCGGTGTCTACCGTTTGTGACATAATACTGATAGGGGAATCGCAGTAAATGTGACAGCATGATGAAGGGGGATGGGTGATAGGGTCTAAAAAGGTAAAAGTTTGTGTGACGTAGTTTATGAACGACTCCTTACGTAATTTATATTATTGTTGCGGATAAACACGGGGATAACTGTGAAATGAGCCTGCATAAAATAAATAAGTAAACCAAAATGATTAGATGATTAATTTTTGTGATATGCTTTTAGCTCGTATTTTTTAAGGAGATTCTAATCACAGGTATCGTTCCGTTATTAATTAAAATATGTATTTCTATTGCTTATATTTTTTTATCATTAAAATTCTTTCATCATATAGTTGTTCACTTTTATATAATATTGAAAAGAAAAAAATTATGTGTAATACGTATATTAAGGAGAATATATAAACTATATGGTCTGTTAGTATATTCAATATTATCCTTTTTAGTTGGATGTAAGGCGTCACGGAAATCCTGAATGGCAAGCACCCGGTAAATTTGGCGAGAAAACGAATGGTTCGTATAAATTATCCTTATTATTTGAGTGAAGTCAGAAATCTAAATAGAGATTTTATCAATACAGATTTTTCTAAATAGGGTATTATATGAATTCCGTAAATTATGAAAAGTATTGGATATATGATATTATCCCTAACTATAACTGAAAATGATTCACTATTTTTAGACACCTCGATTCGAAATCTCGTATCTATAACATTCCTAATTTTAAACATCTGTATTTCTTAGTTGTCTAAATAGGTAATTACAATTATCAAGTCCCACCATCTAGCAACATATTGATATTAATTTAAAAGTCACGGCTAATTTTGTATCCAAATAAACTAAGACGATTGATGATTTACAAAATTAGTTAAATAATTTGAAACACACCTAAAAATAAAATCAATACAATTGAGAAAATGAAAATTTTGAAATTACTTTATTTCATGTAAATTCACTTTAATTATAAAGAATATAATGAAAATATGTCTTAAGATACATAATAAAATAAACATAATGTAAACATAATGTATTTATAAGACGGTTCGATAGTTTCGTATATGTTCACTATACATTCTTCCTTTCATAGTGTTATTTTTAATGTATTAAGAAACTTAATTATTAATTAATGCCTTTGTTTAAAGATACAAGAAAGTATAGTATGTACTAAAAATATTAATTAAATTTAAACACACTTTCTTTTAGTGACGCTTTTCTGAATACATATAATAAAATTGTTATTAAATCTAATCAATATAAAAATAATATTCCAGGAATACTTTGTTATCGATAGAGAACCTGAAAAAATATTTGCATTTAATTTTTATTTGTCAGTCTCTCTGTCATCTTTTATGCACATTACACTGAAACTACTGTATAGATTTTAATATAACTAATATTACAGGTAAATATAATGTTTATATTTTTCTCATAACACGAACGAGTTAAAAAAAGGAATTATAAAAATTAAAATTTTGTATTAAACGATCCTTTTCCCGTATTTTGCTGAAATTTCTTCTGTTCGATAGGTAACAAAACGACTAAAAACATGAGCTGTGATTGAATTTCAAATCATTTATATAAAAAGGAATTGTTGTGCAATCTAGATTCGATTATCTGGCGTTCAGCTATACGAATTCGCCATTATGCGGATCTAGTAACTTTATACAAATGGAATACATACATAGGCATGTCGGAACTGGCATTATGTAATAATATGTACCTATTAACAAAGATCGCTTCTCTTCATGCATTCAGTTATCTTAATTTTCCATTACTCGAATGCCTAACGACAACAATTAACAAACAATGAAGCGATGATAGCTCAGTTGGTAGTGTATACGGACGCCGCGTTAACGGACGTGAGTTCGAATACATCTGCAATGAGCTTGAGCTTTCGATAAAAGAGAACATCGTGTTAACACCATAATATGGTGGTAGGGCGTTATCAAATGCCCGCCAGGCTAGCTATCACCCTCAAGTTGAAAAGCTGCCGCCAAACATTTATAGGTGTATTCTGCCAGTTGCCCTTGAGAGCCAATGCCTATACTAGGCTTAGCGTATCCACCATATTGGGATACATCATCACTTAGCATCAGGTGTGATTGTGGCCATAACGCTAAACCTATAAACTATAAAAATATCAGTTCATTTAATCGAGTTTCTACGTATAAAATAACTAAACTTTAAAATTGGTCGATAGATTGCACTGTGCTTGAGTTATTAATTACTGGACAAGGCTTGTTGGGTCAGCTAGTTATATAATGGCGCTTTTAAGATATATTTTTAAAACTCTGGTCTCAATTCTATTTCGCATGGACATGGAAATGAATGGTTCGTTAATTTATTAGCTATTCATTTATATAATTTTTATTATTTTATAACCACATTCAAGTTTATATTGAAACTTACCCAACTTCTTTGATACATTCCAAATAAGTAATATAATCTATTCTACTGACTCATCAGTTGTCAAAATTTACTTTACTGAAAGTTATATTCAAGTATTGATAGGGGCCTTTCATAAAATACATTATGCAAAAAGTTTAAATTTATTTTTATATCATTATGCAAAACCTTTTTAGAGCCTCCCCTTGGTCACGATTTCTGCGACTATTTATTGCTTGCAATAATTAAACTTTAATAAATTAATAAATATCAGTAATAACATGTAAAATTTATAAAACTGTTATATGAGCTGCAAACATCACATTTTCTTAGACCCTCCTCGGTGCCACATGTCACATTTTGTCGCAGTAAGCGACACCCCCTCTCAGAAATGTGAACGTATTTTTGTTCTCTATAGAAATGAATGTTGTTTTTATTTTTATTTATTTATTGTGTAGCTGGGAACACGCAATATGATCAAGGTGAAGGAGGTAAGACAGAGTTGTCTCTTGTGGCATTCTCTTGCCGGCATCCCGGTTGGCAGCCCACGGAGCCTGCGCAGAGGCATTTTCTTAAATCGCTTCGACAGAGCATGCATCAAGCTATACCCGCTACTAACAACCTTGTGAGTAATATTAATTTGAATATTTAAACTATCTATATTTAATATATATATTGATATTATAAAGCGGAAAAATTTGTTTGTTTAAACGCGTTAATCTTAGGAACTCCCAGTCGAATTTCAGAAATTATTTTTGTATTTCCTAGAGCAATCATTGAGGAATTTAACATCATGCTTTCATCGACAGGAGCAAAGCTGTATTGAAAAAGTTACAAAAACGGGAAAATATAAAAAAAAAAAATTTTAACTAGTATTTTGTATATTACAACTAGTATTTTGTATATTACGCAAACAATTATAGAAAAAGACATATTGTTTAGGGGCACTAATGTTAAGTGGTGATGTAGTCCAAGATGGTTGACGCACTAAGCCTAACAGAGGACTATCAGAGAGGTCAGAGAAGGTATCTCTGACAAAATAAATGTAATATTTAATGATGATCGTTCGAGCAATTATTGTGTGAAAGCGTGACAAATAAACAAACCGTATTCGCATTTATAATCTTAGTTAGGATTTTAACATATCTCGATTGTAACTTTCTCAAACGTTGTGTTACAGAATAAAACCATGTTGGGATCGTATATCCAACAGAGTTTATTTGGGGCTGTGACACCGTTACCCGCTGTGCTTTCATATTATCCTCATCAACAAAGACAAAACTATAGGCTTCCCGTGAGTATATCATTTTATTATTATTTCCTTTCAGACTAGAATATACTAAATAGATATACATGTCATAGGGTTAATTACCTTGTAAATGAACTTAATTACGGGTTAATTATGTCATATAAGTTTGAATGTTAATGATATTTAATGAAAAATATTTCCCGTTATCTAATTTATTAATGCAAGTTACAGTTTCATTTATCACTGTTAAGATTGTTGTTTTATTTAATACGCCATAGTTTTGCTTTATATAGCTGTGTCCGAGATTTTTTCGCGTAGAACTATAAATTATTTAATTATTGTGTGCATGTTTTTCTAACTTTTTGATTCTTCTACCAAAAACAAAAACAAAAATTGAGATCAGACTGGTAGTTCCTTAGACTAAAGCTTTCAAACGCAAATAAACATTTCCGCTTTATAATACTAATATAGATAATTGACCCCGCCTTGATAAAGTTTTCACTAGCACGCAGCGTTTTCTATTGTTTCGTTTTGTTGTTTTTGTTCTTGTCTTTATACTAGATATTTTTTATTGCAATGATTATTGTGATACGATCTAAGATAATATTTAGGACATGGACGAAACGAGCGATGAAGAAGACTCGCTGTCAGGTATGAATTCCCAACATCGGCAGAGGTCGAGGTCACGTGGACTTGCTGGCGTCGGGTCCTCATTAGGCGCCAGTGCTTTAGGTCTAGACTCACCACATCACACCAGGGGAGTAGTCGCTGACGATACCTATGATATGTCTGTCAGCACCCTCCATCTATACGATATCCATCTATCACAGGTGAGATAAAGGTTTTTCGTTAGATATACGTAAAGCAAAAAATTCAAATGCGTTTATAGACTTTAGCATATTAAAATTTTATTTTTGAACCGAAACCTGAAATCTAAAATTAGATTTATATGTGTTATATATATATTTGGATTTTGTATAAAATATGTATCGCTTACGCTCATACTGCCAATGTCAAATATATAGCCTGTTGTCAAATAGTTTCATACAGTATTATAGATTGCCGCCAGATAATTTTCAATTGTTACTAAATGGTTCTAAAGAATTACATTGATTTTTTAGGGTGTTGGCAGGCTGAAAAGTCGGCAAAATGTCTGACGTAATTAATGGATGCCCCGTTATTATTCTTTTTTATAGTTTATAGGTTTTCGCGTTATGGCCACAATCTCTCACCTGTTGTTAATTGACAATGTGGCCCAAGGTGGTGCACACGCTAACCCTGCTGGTGGGCCTGGCTCGCAAGTGCAACTGCCGAAACACATCTATATGTATTTGGCGGCATATTTTCAACTTGATGGTGGTAGCAAGCCAGGCAGCATTAGAAAAAAATCCCTATCACCATGTTATGGTTTCATCATGATGTCTCCGTCCACCGAAAGCTCAAGCTGTTTGTAGGTCGATTCGAACTCCCGTCCCCTGACGCGGCGTCCATAAATTACAATCATAACGTCGTGTTACAATGTTATATTTCAGCCGAGTAAAAACGTATCTGCGTGTTGCACGAACAACTGCAGTGAACGCGTTCGCGAGGATAACCCCTGGGGCAACGAAGAGACACCGCTCTTGCACCGTCCATAACAGTGGCATTTATCTCATTCCCGTGCCGAAGCACATCCAGTTTGGGTATAAAGAACTGTTTACACCATGGCAACGTAATATGATCAGCTAACCATAGCACAAGTTATAACGTAGAGCACACGCTTCTAATTGGCTCTATAAGACAGGCGAACGAACTAATCCATACTGCACATTCTGAAGTTGTGTTTTAAATACAACCTAAATTTATTAATACAACATATTGATGTTGAAGATGTCTGGGGAGGTTTTGTGGTATACATCATGTTACGAATTCACAACTCAGTACTATTTTGCGCTTAAACTACACTACAATATTACATCACCGATATTACACAAAAAATTGCCTGTTCTTGACGTGTCAAGAGTAGAGCACTACCTTACCGGCTTCGCGTTAGGAAGCGTCGATATAGGGCCGAATATCTAAGTATATAAATAAAAATAAAAATTACAGTATCAAGATCCCGCCAAAACTCCCTAATTATGCAAGACAACAGTGACATTAATGACAGAAGTGACATTCTTTGCATGGTGTTTCGGGTATTTGAAACAATATAAACTTGTGGACGCCTACGAATCGTAATTCGACCGTAATGAATTAAATTATAAGGTTTGAGCTTTATTAAAGTTACCTTTCAAAGAGTATATACAGATATAGATCTACAAGTCAATGTAAATTTTTTTGTATCATATAGCATCATTATCAAATTATTTTGCGCAAATCACTACCCTGTGAAATCGAAAGCAGGCTAAATATTTTATATTAGCGGTATGAGTGTAAACAGTGAATGTTTTATTTGATTTCAATATCTGTTACATACTTCTAAATAAAAAAAACATCAAAGCAGTCATGAGGACTGCCGATAGAAGTGAAAACTTAAAATTATAAACAAACAGTTGTTAATTTTGAATATCCAAATTAATTGTTTGTTCTTAAATGAAAACTTGTAAATCGAAATCGTTTACAGCTCAATAAGTTATACTAATAGGAACAGATATAATGTGTACGTCACGTGACTATGGTAATGACGACTTACATGAATTTACTCCCTAGTTAAACAATCCTATAAAAGTTTTCACTTTAAAAATGTAACGTTTCCGTACTTCTACTCCATATAAACTTTAATTATTTCATATCTCAGACTCATATGGCGGTTTTAAAAAGAGTTTTAAAGTTTTAATCACAAATTCTTCTCCTGTTTGTCTTTATTATTCAATTTGGTACGTGTCTAAACTTGTCTTTTTGTATCGTGTTCATCTATGGGTGTATTCCGAGATACACTCGGAGCACTGTTTTGTGCTCTTACTTGAGAAAAATTCATTCCGTTATAGCTGACAGTATACTGCCGCAGTATGCTAGGGAAATATATGACATCATAAATCGTCGCCATTTTTGTACTGAGCCCTGGCGTTTTCGAGGTAATGTACTCTCAGTACTTTGATCACGTGGAACGTCCTGAAATGTAATAGCACGCACTATTGATTATGTGATAAAATCAAATATATCGCCCTTAAAAAACAAACATGGACAATTTTAAGATATTACGGCGTGAAACCAATACTTGGTATGAAACGAAAATAACTGAAGAATTAAGCGTATTCCATTAGATATAAAATGACAGTATACTTGACTGTTTTAATCGGTAACAAGTATATTAAATTGACGCCACACCTTGCAGTGCTCGAAGTGTATATCGGAACTCGGCCTATGTCTTTCAGTTTATAATATAGTTGTTTTTCAGTCTTTTGCTTGACAAGTATTTATTATCTGTTTTCTTTCTGTCAAAAATGTTGCGTTCGAATTATAACTAGGTATATTGTTCGCATTGTCGTCAAAGAAGTCACACTTATAAAAAATAAAATGTTTGGTTAATATTTGTAAATACCTCCTGAGATGTTTAACACAATCTGAATTTAAACTTTAGATATATTTGCTACTTACATACTTTTATTAATCGAAAGTAAATACATCGATAATTTAACGTTTTTTAAATTAAATTAAATCTAAATCAAAAAAGGATAAGAAAAATAAGGCAAAAGTATAACTTTATTAATATGCATTTGTTATTAAAATTAAGAATGTACCGGAAACCGGAAAGAATTTTTGATATTTATGACTATTGACAGGTCCGTATCGAAAAAAAAAGCAATACTAATTTACAAAATACAAAACAAAACAATTTTATATCAATTATAAAACATGTAATACCTTAGTCTTTATATATTATACAATTTTATACTAAATTATTCAATTTTGTCCTCACATATTAGTAAGTATAGAATTAACGAATCTCTTTTTAGCATACTCGTATTCTCTCTGACCGATTATTTGTACAATTTTGGCACATATTTAATAATAAATTGAATAGACATTAAGTTTACTACTAGTTAATTGAAAGCTGGATCATGTTACGTTCGTCAAAATGTCCGTTTTTGGCAAACAAATCAATCAATAAATGTAACTAATACGCATAATATGGGACGTACCGATTATTTAGTTATCAGTACAAATTAGTTTGAATTGGCCGGCCGTTTTCACAGAAATATTTTATTAGGGCTTTCAGTTTTTGAAATTGACTTCGTAACGGATTTGTAGTACGTTTAACGGTGCGGGAGTGATTTTAACTATTATATGTATATTATGTTCGTATAAACAACATTAAGGACAAATTATATTTTATAACACGAACTAACTCTAAATTCACAATGGAAACCACCAATATATATATATATATATATATAGTAGAGAAATAAATGAAATGTATATAGAGCACACATAGTATAATATTTATTTTTTAGAAAGCAATCATATTTACTACATCACTATTATTACAATTAAAATATTCTTGAATTGTATAACTGAGATGTACCTTCTTAAACAAATATATACACATATAGATATTATGTATACATATACAGTAGTGTGTCAAAGCTTGTATTTGTATACATTTCGCAGTGGCCTTTTGCAATATTTTATATAACAATATAAATAATATTTGCGCAATTTTCTTAGTCTAGTCCTTTTTTTCTCATTAATATACATAACCGCAACGTATAATAAGATAAACCATATAAATTATATAAATGTATAAAAATATATAAAAATATTACCTCAGTGAAGAAACATAACCAACTACCCAATTTGTATGCGTATAAAAGTATATAGAAACGTAGAGTGTTGTAGTGGTTTGCAAGGCTTGATTGCATGATTGCTTCGAGTAAATTCTTTAAAATTTCGGATTGAATTCATTATACTTACATTGCATGGGTTATAATAATCGCGAGTGAGTGTAAGCTCAGTAGTAATAATTTCAAATAAATTCTAATATTCTAAATAAATTCTGCTAATTCGTTTAAATGGTAGGTATAAACCGGATTGATAATTAATCTAAATTGTATCTTTTTCGTATCTTTTGGACGGAGTTTATAATTTTAATACGCCTATACAACGAAACGCGTTAACAAAAATATAAGATTGTGATAAGTGATTATTTATTAAATATAGCATTGAAATTAATAATACGCATACTATTATACAGGCAATACTTGTATACTTTAGTATATTTTATATGCTGCAATAGTTAGTTTTAAATTAGTATTGATTAGGTATATCGTAATGAAATCAATAATGTTATAGGCTGTGAAGTTCGATGAATGGCAAAATTTTACGTACAAATTATTAAGCTTTATCAATATTTTTGTGTGGCGTAATATATATTAATTAAATCGCGCTGAACATGCTCATTGAATATATACAATTTTAGAATAACAATTGATAAACTTTTCGGACATCGCTACTTATTAGGTTTAAAACAAGTCACATGTTTTTAAAAAACGACACCCAATACGTTCAGAATTATACACGTTT
Organism: Actias luna; assembly: GCA_039707435.1. Taxonomy (NCBI): domain Eukaryota; kingdom Metazoa; phylum Arthropoda; class Insecta; order Lepidoptera; family Saturniidae; genus Actias; species Actias luna. The sequence continues at coordinate 14,419,178 of JAZHAC010000001.1, read as the reverse complement.
CTCGTCATTTTGCCCGTCACACCCACGGATGCTAAGGAACTTGTAATATTGTTCCAAACTACGTCTACTAATCTCAACCAGTATGTAATGTTTCAAATATATAAAGGTATAAGGAAAGAAAAAGCATCTTAGAAGACTAAATTTTAACTAAAGATTATCTAAAATTAATATAATAATATTGTTAACCCAGAAATGTTAAATATGACTTTTTTCCTTGTATTTACGAAACGACATAATATCGGTAACTGATATTATTAACACTGCAAATATGTAAAATAATATCTGTCTATTAAATAATTCTTTGGCGATATTCATATCTTGATTTGAAATTCATTGAGTGTCAACTGTGCTCGCCATATAATCTGATGAACCTGTAATAACCTCCAGTTCAGTCAGTAAGTCCTTCAGACCGTCAGTTCAAGTAAAAAACTTACTAATTTACATATCCGTAACATCCCTAGTTATAATGTGTTTCTAATATTTATAATTCTTTTTTAATGTTACTTTTACCCTTCCATAATACCATATTTTTCTTGATGTAAATTAATACAGTGTACACATGTATTTTTCGTGTTTCTATTGTTACATGTTCCTGTTTTGAATATTTTCCATTAACAGGAATATTAATTTATTTTGATGCCGATTCTATATCCGTTATAGATTTCAGTAACATCACTTTGCCGTATGTTTGTTTTGTAAATATATTGTTAAGATTTTTTATCGATTCGCAATATTTTGGTTTGTCGTTTTATTACGTATTCTCTTAGTATATCGAAACGTCTTTGAATGATTTGAATTTTTCATTTTTGAATTGCCTTCTTCGGGAGAATTATAAAATAATAATCAAGTAATAGTGCCTATAGATCTCGTGTAATTACAGATATTTCTGTACATATGAGATCTGAAGCGAACTTAGTTCCTGTTATCTGCATTGCTATTGAAACTGTACTAAGAAACATAAATACAAAAGGTTTCGAAAGAATAATGTATTTTCGTTAAAATTTTGTATACTGGAAAAAATAAAAAAATATTTATGTGTAAACTATATATATCTATGTCGTGTCAAAGTTCATATTTCATAAAAACATAGTTTATATTTGATATCGTAAATCGAGCATAACGTTGATTACCATGCGAAAGTTTATTTTTATGAATCGTGTAGAGGTATAATTAGAACCAGTTTTATGAAAATTGGGATTCTACATTAGCGGTTCCTAAAATGTGACAGCCACGGGTTACATGAAAAAAAGGTTCTAATGAAACGGAATACAGTACATTTTTAAATATAAAATAATAAAAAAATGTTTGAATAAAATTATAGCGACTGGTAGAATAAATAATGTAAGAGTGAAATTACAACTAAAATAATTCAGTGATTTGCGTTTCCTTGTTCACTATTCTGTGGAATCCTTGTATTTCGAAGAACTTAAGTTAGGAATCGCTTTATTACAATATTGATTCATACAATTAGGATTTCTAGTGGCTTAGTATACCTTGGAGAGTGAAAAATAAATCAAGTACAAATATGTGTCTAATTCGATAATCACGCATTGTTATGTAAACTCATCTACGTGAATGGATATATATCATATTTTACAATAGATGTATCTGTTAGTGTTTCTCGTTGAACTAGACCTGTTAAAACATTTTACTACAGTTGTGATGATCAATGTTACATAAATATTGTAAGTTCTAGGAATAGTTAAAGTTCCTTTGCACACAACGGAAAAAATGCGTTCATTATTACTACATTGTTGTAATGTTATATCATAAAAAGAAGTGGTATAAATATATTACAGTCAACATTTAACTTATGCCTTAAACTGTTGAAATGGTTAAAGCTATACTGCTGTAAACTACACAGACAAAATATATATTATTAACTTTATAGAAAGTCATCAACTTTGGACTGCTATACAATTGTTGAATAAACTTTTTTATGTCGTTCATTTTTTATTTTGTTAATTCTTGATCTCATTAGATCTGAATAAAGTCTACTGGTCTACTAAGTCAAGCTGACTATTTCGTTCATTATTTCTGTTCTTTTAGACCCATGCTTTCTTTGTCTAGAAAGTTGATGTTAATGTTCTGGTTAACATTAAAAATAACCGATTCTAAACAACAACAGTCGTTTTAAAATAAAATATATAAAAACTTTTGACTTGTAAAGTTTTCGTAATTATTCACTTTTTGATATTCTATTTACTCATGAACCAAAATAAACACGTCTCTAGTAGTTTCTGAAAGACCCTATGATAGACATTAGGGTGTATGTTATACTGGATGGTCGTCTTCCTTCATCTGATTCTTATACTTTACGCGATATAATTATAAATTACGAATAAGTGACCCACAATCTTCCGAATATTTATTAAATATCACGACATTAAATTTTGTATAAAGTAAAATGGTTGTTATTCGCTAAGAATACAATAACTATTAATATTATATAACAAAAATATTTTAAATACGTAGTTTGAAAACACTGTTGCTTCTACATATATGATGTTTAAAGCATATTTTTATTAACGATTATAAGTAGTTTTTGAATATCACGATAATATTATTATAAGGTTAGTAACTAGAGGATTTAAAATATATGCATAGTTTCGTATAAAACTGTATCTTGTATTGTTCTTACGATGTTCATGTCAATAATATGTACCTATTATTAAACACAGTGAAATTAGTATTACAATTTCCTTTTTGCAAAACGTTATATATTAGAATCTTAGTAATAATTAAAATTGCATATTTAAGCTGTGTAAAGTTTACGGCTGGTGACGCACATTATTTGTGATAAATAAGATATATATAAATCAGGAATTGTACAGTAACCGGCTTGTAATTGAAATTATTTTCATAATTCGCCAAACACATGAAAACGTATAATTGATAAAGTTAACCCTTTATCATTTATACGTTATTATTAAAATTGAGGTATTTTGATGCAAAAGTAAATACCGACAAAATCTATATTTAACCTAAATCCAAGGGAAGATTGACCGCTTGTGGAATAGATAGTGCCATCACTGAGTTGATTTGTATGTGGCAGAGTTTAAAACTTAATATCCGCATTGCGAAACCCGATCGAATAGTTAATATTAAATAGCAACTCGCTTTATTGGATTTCTCTTTTGTAAAAATAACATAGTAGGAATAGATTTCCTGTGTTCTATTATTTCTAACCATAATATATATATATATATATATATATATATATATATATATATATATATATATATATATATATATATATCTTTGACTAAATACTCATAGTTTTCAACTAACATGTTTTTTTTTAAGATATAGAAGTTTTTGTGAGAAATATTTTTCTAACGGTTGTATACCTGTATTTGTAGTTGTAATTTTGACTACAATTTAAGGTTGCGTTCATAAATTACTTAGTTATAAATTAATATAAATATATTCGAATGGTGTATGTATAAAAGCATGGAAAAAGTTTTACTAGAATGTTCGTAGTTATTAGATACGATGTATTCTTAACTTAGCTTTATTAAATTACGAAACAACTTTTGAACCTGTAATGGCTCAGTGGTATTATGTACAGATAGTTCCTCGGTGGACGTAGCCACGACTCTTACAATGAGCCTTGGCTTTTGTTGAAGGAAACATCGAAATGAAACCGGCACGTGGTAGTAGGGTTTATATCACCCGACTGGTTAGTTACCACTCTCAAGTTTAAAATGTATTACCGAAGCGTTTCGGAGTCAGTCCCCTTTGAAACTAGCGGCCAAGCATTTGAAACTAAATTGCCATTAAATATTAGGAACGATTAAGGTGTAATTTTAAACATTCACATACAAGTAATTACACGTGCATGCATATAAACGAATTCTTGTATGTAAAATTGTAATGTGTTCATTATATAAAATAATATCAGTGCCGTTCTTTACTGGCACAAATATATTTTATTTATATCTTAAATATAATAGTATTAGTGGACATATTCTTTCGATTCTTTTTTCGTGATATATATTTTACTGTTAAACATTGCAATTCGGAAGATTATCTGAAATTGATAAATTAGGCGTAACGCTTGTCCTAGGGTTATGCTTATCCGTGTTGTGTTTCGAAATTACCATGAGAGAGAGGTGATAGAGATCTGTAGCCGCGACCAATATGAACACAGTCAAAAACTGACGATCGTCGATGGACTATCTATCTGTCGTTAGTCGTCTTTGTTTTGTAGATTATACTGTGGTTACCGCCGCCAGTTTCTCATTTTGCATTAGGTACTACATAAAAAATAAATGTGACCAAAGCATCTTTGAACAATTTTCTTAACATTCTGATGACAATACTATATGTATAGTGTCGATATATGTATAGAACAATATATGGATCACAAAAATATTTGCAACATGATAACTATCTTCATGGAATTCTAATCTAGTTGTCTCTGTAATAAATAACATCAAAATAATGGTCTTGATCCTTATGAATAAAGGAAAGAGCGAATGAAGTCTTTGTGAAATATTTCACACTTTTTTTCTGTCAGTTTTATAAAAATTCGTTTGAAGATAAAAGTATATGGCGATGTGTATTTACTTATTTTTGATCATCAATGGCTTGAAAATAGTCAACCAGATAGTTTAAAACTGAGCAATGTTACAAATTAATTAATACATGAGTCTATGAATTTAGTTTGTCTTGCTCAATATGAACTGTTTAATAATTTAGCGCGTAGTGCAGCTTGATGTCGTTTGCGTGATTATTAACAACCAAATTTGTAAATATTTAGTTCAATTCATACATTGATAAGTATTGAAATATAACTAAGTATATTGTGATATCATTATAATTATTTCTTATATTTTTGCATTGTAATTAGTTTAGGTAGTTATTTTTTTAACGAATGTCCAAATGATAAATTGATGTAATACAATTATGTACGTATCAGTGTTTGCTGTAATCAATTTTAAATTACGTAAATAAAAATGATACAAAATGTCATGTTTTTATTAGAAATTCCAATACAAAACCCTCTACCGTCTACGACACTAAACAAACTCATAATAATATATCCTTTTAACAAAGTAAAATCAATGAAAACATGTATGAGATGTATATATATATATCTATGTATGTACCTATACATTCATTTCGTCTCTTAAGAGTTATACGTCATAGTTGGAGGGACAAAGGTGGACGTTGTTTTATCTTTATTGCATCAGATCCTAGGTTACCGTTCACTGATGTATTAGGCGAGAATTGAGGTCATACTATTTTATTATTTTGTATCGTATATAACATCAACGCAACCTTCGTAACTTCGGTTGATACATTTTCCGATAGATGTCACTAGCAGTAGCAATGATTACACCTATTAATTTATATAGGAAGCGATGATAGTTCAGATGGTAGTATGCAGGGACGGCGCGTCAACAGACGTGAGTTCAAATACAACTGCCATGAGCTTGAGTTTTCAGTGAAGGAAAACATCGTGATGAAACCATAGTATGGCGGTAGAGTTTTTCTAATGACCGCATAGCTAGCTACCACCCTCAAGCTTAAAATCTGTGCTAAATACCTATTGTTGTGTTTTGACGGCTGCACTTGAGAGCCATTCCCTCCACTAGGCTTAGCATGTGGATCATCTTGTGCCACATCGTCACTTAACATTAGGTGAAATTAGGGGAAGAGCTAAATATATTTTATTTTTAAGAACTCTGTAGTAATGATAAATATATTGAGTATAGAAATTGAGCATTAACTGTAATAACTCTATAGTAAACTCTGTCTTAAACTTCAAGGCCCTGTCTCTTGGAATTTAACACTATTCTGAGAATTAATTTACCTTCAATTTTTTAATGAATTTCTACAGAAAATTATATGACACATTATGATTATATCAACGAATTCCTTGTTGAACGTCATTCAACTTTATTTACGATAGTTAAGATTTAATTTGTATTTTATAACATATTTTCTAAATGCCCATTTGGTTAATTTATCTTTTTAAATTTTGAAACCCACTGGATTAATTTCCGTTGAACCTAACTTCATTCTAGTTTTCTAGTTTTCGAATAGGGCCCTAAAAAGAATAACCCGTTTTTAAAACTGTCCAAAGAGTTTTGTGTCCACATAAAGTTTAATTGAAATTCATTTGTGCACGATAATGAAATTCAACATATCACACAAAATGCTACTAAAATTACATTATATAGGACACAATGACAAAGTCAAAATTAAGAAAAAATAATCAATAAGATAGATGTAGTCGTCACCAAGGTGAGAGGGGCGTGTGGGAAATTCCAAGGTTGAAAAGAACCATCAAATACCGAGTAAAACGACAGGCTAGGGTGCCTGGTACATGGTATCACTTATGCTTACCTGATATTTAGGCTTATTATCAACCGTACCGGAGTTACAACAAAAATACGTCATTTAGTTGTATGACTGTGCTGGTGTTTCCTCTGTTTTCTGCAACTATATGTATTTTTCAATATTTTTATGTTTTAAATTAACGCAGCGGTTGATTATTCTCTAGTCCTGCACGATTACAGTAATTCTGTTATGTTGTTTGATTATTTCGTTTCAGTGTAACGGAATAAGCATTGTAATATTTGCGTATATGATTATCACCGAGTTACACGACGAGAAGTGAGAATATAAAGCAAAGTATACACAAACTTTATACAGATTATATCTGTATAGGTGTTTTAATTTTTATCAACTCTTGTTTAAAATAATTACTGACACAATTATTTTTTATCAGTCGCCAGCGGAATTCATTTCAGGTGACTATGTTGCTTATATGACGAATGTATTTCATATGACGTCATTTACGTCATTATTTTCACTCACGCCAAGTTCACGACGTCCTAACTGCAAGGATGCATCAATACACCGTTCGACTTGAGATAATGATGGTACAAGTCGTAAGCAAGTGGAACGGGAAAACTTGAGGTAGTGAGCGTGAGGGATCTGAGGGCTAAGTGGATTGTATTATTCTTTTTTTTTTCGACCTGACATTCGCTGTTAGTCGTAAGGGCTTTGACAGCTTCACTGAACTTTTTCTGAACTGATTTGTGAAACGAATGCTGAGGGCACTCAGCCTTGAGGCAGCGGGCGTAAGGGTGGCAGAATGGCCGAACCGGCTTGGGTTACTGGCGGAAAAGGAACAAAGATCTGTAATCCTAATTAACCAACCGGTCCTAACTTACTAAGTTTAGTGGTCCTAAAAATGACACCGGGCACACCGCGCAAGGGCCGCGGGTGTAGTCCCTGACACAACCGTGTATTTATTGTGTGGGTGTGCACGAATGGTATGCGGTGTGATGATGTACTCTCAGTGATGTATGGTGTTACTGTATGGCGTGAGCAGAGTCACTTGAGGGCTCCTATCCGGAGAATCGATCCTAGGCTCAAGCGTCTGCGGAAATTAACCGCTTGGACTCGGTGGCGAGGGCGGCGGTTACGCGGGCGTGTGCGCGGACACGTGCGATTGGTGGTGACGGCAGGGAGGAGCGCTATAGCCGGCGCCCGAAGCGCTTGGCGTACGGATTGTAAGTGTAGGTAACTACGTGTACTATTTCGGGGTTGGAATGAACTGAATATACTGTCGCAGTATCCTAAGGAAATTTATGACGTCATACATCGTCGCTGTGATCACTGACGTTTACTAGGTAAGGAGCTCTCAGTGATTTGATCACGTGATCAGCAGCGTTCAGAAATTTAATTGCTGGCATGTTTGATAGTTATTATCATTACTTAATATTGTTATTCAAAAATACCTGCCCTTAATTTAACATGGATGACAGTATACTGAACTGCGTTCCATTTTAAACAGTAACCAATTTAGTGAACTAGTAAAGGAACGGCTTCGCAGTATACCAAAATTGACGTCACACCTTACAGTGCTCGTAAGGCATATCAGAAAATAACCAAAATTAAAAATATGAAATATATATTCTTACTCTTCTAGATAATAGCGAGAGAGAGAGAGAGAGAGATAAATCTGACTAAACTAGAATAAATTACAAAAGAATCGACTATTTATTCGAATTTGTGTAACAAAAATTAATATATAATTTTTTTATGTATCACAAGGTAGTCAGTAATTATAAATATTCACCAAGCAGAATTACCTTTAACATAAACCTGTGTAGATAGTGCCTGAACACAGATACGATTTGAAGATCAGAGAAAACAAAATTCTAAGAATGTCCGAAACGCCACGCAATTACGATGCTGTGGTCATTTAGACGTGGTAAAGATGATTTTTTCTTAGAATTTTTAATTAATCTATCAAGTTTTAGGTAGCTGTAATCAAAATAGGTCAGGTAATCCAATCAACACATAATACTTCATACTAATATTATAAATGCAAAAGTGAGTTAGTTTGCTACGCTTTCACGCTTAAACCACTGAATCGATTGTGATGAGTTCTGACACAGAGATAGTTGCACAGGAGACGGAGATAGGCTACTTTTTCTCGCGAAATCTTTATAGAAGTGGGGTAAATATAAGGATAAAGAAATCGAATGTAACGCAAACGAAACCTCACGTAAAATCTAGTTAATAATAAATTTATATATTAGCTAGTAAGCTGTGCTGTTTTATGTGCTGTAATTTTTTCTTCTTTGGATCGTAATCAGGCTCGGATTTTCCAATAGGCTAACAATCCTTCAGCCTAGGGCCTCAGTACCAAGGGGGCCTACAATCAAGGTCTTAACAAAATTATAATTACACTATTCCAAAAATAGCGACACTATAACATTCGAAAATAAGGAGAGATAAGAGAAGAAGATCAACGCGAGAGGTGAAAGATCCTCATAAGTGGAATAGCCTAGAGCCTCTTTTCATCTAAACCCGACTCTGTTTAAAGTAATACAGACTAGAACATTCCAGAAGAAACAAATAATTTAAAACTACAATATTAAAAAAATAATTAAATCAAGCTAGTTAGTAGTTTCGTAAAATGTGTTATTTATATCTGTAAGATGATCGATCTTGTAAACTTAATACTACGAATAAATACAAGTTAGTTATCATATGTTTTAGACTCTGTAAGTTTTATAGGTATAAGTATTAAGTCCTTTAATAAAATACCTACATGAACACATTATTGCTATTCGCCACAATGTGTTCATGAACCGTGTCAAGCAGGTCTAGTGTCAAAAGGATATCATGAGCGATTATCAGGTTATCATGTGAATCATTATGCGAATGATAGTGTTGTCTAGGTATGATTCCTTCGGTGTTGATCCATTAAAATATTATAAGGAGTAAGTAGGTAAGGGTTACAAGTTAGTAGGTACTTGACTAAGTGTCATAAAAAATATAAATCGAGTTTTGTTTCAGATCTTCTTATATATGTGTAATATATGTGGGGTGGTTTTCAAACCGATGATAGTGCTTTAATGTTTATACATTTTTAACATTAAGAATAGTTTAGTATTTTTTTTAATATAACGGGATGGGACTATGGCCATTCAAAGCGGTAACGTTCGTATATGATTGTAGGCTAGATTTTGGATTACATTGTCCCTTTGTACATTTTATTTTTATTTTTGTATAACCAGCATAGCGGGCGACGGTTAGTTATACTATAGTATTATTTGTATATAAGTTATTATCATTTAAACCACTATGTTTTTTGTCAAAATTTTGAGAATATCGAACTCCAACTTTAAGTAAAACTCGAAGTTTGAGCTGTTAATATTAATAGTACCTGAGCTAAGTACTAAGTTTTTTTCGGTGTTTTGAGAAAAATAAAATCTACCATCTAGGTAAACTTGAACATTAAAATTTTATTTAAACATAACATTCCGTCTAAATAAGTATCCATGAAAAAATTGGATAGATCTGTACATGCCTATAAAAAAATTGGAATATTGTGTATACATACATGCATATGTAATCGTACGACTCGTCACCATGAAAATTCGCATGTATATATATATATGTTTCTTCATAGAAGTTTTTATGCTACGCCTAGAAGCGATCGATGGCACGGTGGTTGACTATTTGATTAGTAAAAACGGCAGTTTGCGGAGTCAGCTAGTACATATACAAGAATTGCGTAGGTACTTAATAGTACTAATAGATTTATGTAAATTAATAACTACTGAATGGACATCTATTTTCAATTTAAATAACATTTTGTATTTGATAAAATTTGGAATTTTATGATCGGTTTACCGATCATCGTATTGGATTGCCTATACGATATTTGGCTGATCTATAAGTTATTTTGTGATATTTTGAATAACAATTTTAAGTACATATATTTTATGTATCATCAACATTTTATTATTCTAAAATATATTATAAATTTAAATGATCTATTTTACATAACAAGTAGATATGTTAAGAGCTTGGAATATATATATATATATATATATATCCTTCGTTGGTTTTGTTTCATCGTAATATGTTACGATATCGTATATGATTTTCATTTTCCGAATACTTTAAATAAGTGATCAAGATTTCTTAAGAACAACTTGGATGCATATTAAAGTTCACGAACGTGATGTTGTGCTCATATGATACAATAAAATAAATGAACAGAAATTACAAGGGTAATAACTCTGGTAAGCGAAACGGAATACTAAACGATGCCTGACATTGTTCTGATTTGTTGATGAAACTTGCTAATACCCTATGAATATTATAAAACTATTGTTATTTTAGCCACGTCTACTCCGATGAGGTTATTTTTTTTTACAACTTTCAACTTCAATGCATGTTCCAATTCAATTCCATAGTGTTTGAAGCGATGATAGCTCAGTGGTAGTGTGTATGACTTCGCGTCAAGGGACGTGAGTTCGAATTCAAGCACCTACAATGAGCTTGAGCTTTCGGTGAAGGAAAACATCGTGAGGAAACCATAGCATGGTGGTAGGGCTTTTTCTAATACCCGTCTGGCTAGCTACCACCCTTAACTTGTAAACCTGCCGCCAAATACGAATAGGTGTGTTCCGGCACCTGCACTTGAGAGCCAGTCCTTCCAATAAAAGGTCGGCAACGTATATACGATTACCCCTCGGTGTTGTCTCCCAACTCCGACAATGCAAACTTAACCTAAAACAGTACAGTACAATCCACTCCACCGACTTCCCTGCCTCTCTTAACAATTTGTACTTTTAACACTTAACAATTAGTATTTTATCTAAAGGCCTACTCCAGTAGGCCAGCTCTTATTATCTTATATAATACTTTCTCTTCCGGCAGCAGTCCATGCCAAGGGCCAGCCACAACGGCACCCTTGTGCCCGCTGCCTCGGGGCTGAGTGCCCTCAGCATTCGCCCCAAAGAGTCCTGTCAAGCTGTAAAAGCCCCTCCGGCTAACAGCGTATGTCCGGTCGAAAAAAAAAACCCTCGATGTTGTGAGAGTCAATGGGCGGCGGTGATCACTTACTATCAGGTGACACACTTGCTAGTTTGCCACCTATCTAATAAAAAAAAAAGTACTTTATTACAATTACAATTCTCCATTTAGTTGTTATTGTCTATAGAAAAAATTTAATATAAATGAACGTATAGATGAATTTTAGGAAAAAAAAAAAATGTTAAATATGCCATGTTAGTAGTGTAATTTGCATACTTATACTCGCAGCTAGTTTGGTAATAATAATACCGGCTTGTAAATGGCTTACTGTTAGGTGAAGGCCTCTTCATAAAAGGAAGGGACGGACTTCATCGCCACGTCAGCCCACGGCGTATTGGCGATTTCAAACGCCAAACAATCGTTCATTTTTCCTTATACATTAATATTAGAAGACCATCTTTCAAGCATTAGTTTTATGGTGACTCAGTGGGATCGCGTGCGGACACCGTGCCTATCGACATAAATTCTAATTCCTGTAAAGAATCTAATCTTTCCGTGAAAGAATTAACCGTGATGCAATGGTGGTAGGATAATTTTTAATACTCGCCTGGCTAGATACTACCCTAGGTTCAATTCGTCGCCAAACACCAATAGAAGTTTGCTAGTAATGCTAACACCACATCGTCATTCAACATCAGGTGTGACTTGTGATTGTTGCCGCACCTCTAATAAAATAAAAGTGAGCCGTCGCGGGACGTCTGCGATCCTGCGATCTGCGAAACAGCGATCAATAACCGTACTCTATTTCCAAAAAAATACGTTAGTACATCATAACAAGCGCATATAAATTCGATATTCCAACGATATAAACTACTAGTCTACTACATTTGATAACATTGTCAAATTATGTTTGTATTTCTCTTGGTTTTGGACTTAACTGAAACTCACTTGTTCCCAGCCACTTTGGACGTCGTTTTAATATAATACATATCCTTATATATAATATGTATCAAAATCGTTGAGAGCAGTTCATGGATTTTCTTTTATTACTACATACACATAAGCAGATTAGTGTATATTATAATAGTATTTCATCTACCTTGCAAGCGAACATTTAGACCCGTACATAATATAGTGCTGGACTAATACGCCTTTACATTTTAACTAAAACAGGTGGACCACGATTCAATTGCTAAAAAAGATTTCTGTTTACTGGTGTTAAGATAATAACCTAGGGTATAATAAATATACGTTCACGTGGCTGAGTTTGACCTCTTCATGCATTAATAGAGTTTTGTGACTCAAATTGGCTTGATTAAATACAGACTCGTGTGTTATAGATATGTTGAGATCTTGACCTTTTGGAGAATATTTTAGATGTGTTATTTTCATATTCAGCGATTAATTAAATATTTTTTATATCTCGATACTATTACTCAATCAAGATTCTCGCAACCGCATACGATTAAATATTTTAAGTTGTGGATTATTTATATACATGTGAATAAATAGCAGTTCTTGAATATACATAGAAACTCATCAAATTATTGGTTTTATCAATATTTTGCGTGACCTTTACATATCTCAATATATATTTTAACTTTACTTACATTATATTTAGTATTTCTTGTGCTGCTAATACAATGAATATTTGTCTGTATAATTATCTGATGTATCGGAATTATAACTTAATAATATTAAATTTAAAGTGATTTGATATACATTATTCTCATTGTATAATTTTTTACAATCTGTCTAATCAACATTCATAATAAAATCAACAAAACTAAGTGTACTCTATTACTATCCTCACAAGTTTGGTATTATTGAGTTATCCTGATCACCAACTACGTATTTTCGTTAACATCGAGTGTGATCATGGTCAATTAAAGACGTTTGTATACTTTTTTATATAAAAAAATATATGATCATACACTTGTTAGTGGGTAATGGAAATATTATATATGAATTTCAATTATTTACGCATTAGTAAATCAGTATTATACTTATTTTTTATTTTTTTATTATAAAAATAATAATCTTTGTTCTTGAAGGCCATTTATATTCACGTGTGTCTTTAAATGCAGTTTGTTGATTTTGTTGCGCAGCTTTGTTCAAATTTAAATCAAAGACGCACAAAATTAGTTGGAACATATGATCTAAGTAAAAAACTCGCACGACCTTGACTTTTGATGCATTCAAATGACTAGCTAAGGCTCACTATACATATGAAACAGAGATATATTTAATAAAATTAGCAATAGGTACAAAATTTAATATTAAGCTTACTTGTAGAAGATCTTCCTATTATATATAATAATGTATATCTATGGTCCGTAGATATGCATAAAGATTAAACATAAGGAGTTTCAATGTCTCTTGATCATAACCATAAATATGAAATCTACATACTGTCTACAGAATATAATATAAAATACACTTGATTATATTGTTCTGAATATGTTTAGAACATTAGTTAGTTATCTGCCCCTCGATATACAGAAGAAAGACGTTTCACACATTATCAACATAAATAAAACGTAAATAATCTAGGTTTTGTGTAGCTACGGAAGATGCGTTTTCTCTTTTTTAGAGATACAGTTAAGTTTCTTCTTGTGGTCTATATCTTGTGGTAATTTCCCCATGACGTCATAAATTGCAGTTTGTCGCCATTTTAACTTTGTGTAAGGAATCTAAACATCTATTTTTTTAATAACAATCATACTTACAGCCGTGACTCATAAAGTTTAGACTTTTAAATTCACCTTTAAATACTTCGTAGAAAATCGCTCATTTAATAGGCACTAAGTTATAATACAACTACTAGTGTTATACTAGACTATTGATACGAGATTTGATGATAAAATAGATGTTGTTAAAAGTTTCGTTCTTTTATATTTGTATTCACTGTTCAATTTACATTATTTCTCCGTGTTATTGAACTAGTGTCAGTATTATTAGTTTTGAACAACTTAACTTCGAAAGGAGAACTATAAATTAAGAATAAACTATTTCATTAAAAATAACTCATAAATATTCTTTACAATTCTAAGGTATGTACAATACGGTCAAGTAAAAATTTCTAAACTAAATAAGTTAGTATTATTTATATTCATTTGTCAACTAAATAATATTACTTGCATCATCATACCGGTTGTACCTTGTTTGCTATGATTTTTTCCAAATTGCAGGTCATAAAATTTTACGCCTGTTATTAATAACGCATATTTTAATCTTTCACCAAGTACATTTACTAGAACAGTTTCAGTTTTGTCTGAAATTTGATAATACATATTGACTGATTAATGTTGAAACGATAATAGTTCAGTTGGTAGTGTGTACGGACGCTGCGTCAAGGAACGTGAGTTCGAATCCACCTACAATGAGCTCGAGCTTTTGGTAAAGGAAAATATCGTGATGAACCATAGCATGGTGGTAGGAATTTTTCCTAATGCCGCTTTAGGTTAGCTTCTCCCCTTAAGTTGAAAAACTGTTGCTAAATACCTATAGGTGTGTTCCGGCAATTGTACTTGTGAGAGCCAGCCGCTCTACTAGGCTTAGTATGTCCACCATCTTGGGCCACATCGTTACTTTACATCAGGTGAGATTGTGGCCATAATGCTGAACCTTAACTATAAAAAAATGTTCTAATTATTTCATACACAATATCCAAACGTTTTGCAATGTTGTGGCGTTATATTATATTACGAATGAATAAAAATGTCATTATATTATAATTAGTAATTATTTCCTATGAGAATAATTTAATTACTTACATATTTCTTTAAACTAATTTTAAAACGATTAATAATGAGCTTTACAAAGTGCTCTATCTGGCTCAATCATTTATTTTATTGTACATTTTTTAACTGAATAATAGTGTCATCCGTTGAGTCCCACTTTGTACTTTATATGTTTTATTCATTTTAATACGCACGGCAAAATTACGTCACTATACTGTATAGTAAGCACAATGGAATCCAAAAATATACTAGATAATTGATCTTCCAGGAGTGGTCAGTTATATCGGTATGCGAGCTTTTTGAAGCTGGATATACAAAGGCTGATCAGAAGACAACAGTATTTTAGGGAATAGTGTTAGGTTTTAAACAAAGTCCTAAAAACACTATCAACTTTTTTATGGAAAAGAGGACAAACGAGCAAACACGTCATCTGATGGTAAGTGGGCACCGCCACCCATGGACACCCACAATATTTTCGTTGCCGGCCTTTAAGGTATGAGTAAGCTCTCTTCTTGAAGATTCCCAAGTCCTATCGGTCCGAAAACACCGTCGACCAAATTAGTTCCACAAGGTAGTCGTGCGAGGAAAGAAATTCTGCGCGAAACGCACTGTCGTAAATCGCCATCAACCAGGTGGTGAGGATGGAATTGAAGTCTATGGCGCGTTGTACGGTGAAGTTTGCCATATAGTAAGTTCAAGCCACATGTCAAGCGAGTTTTTGATGTCAAAAGGCTATTGGTGGTGATGTCTTGAACTAACAAGCCTCTCTGTGCATACGCTAAAATGATTGTTGATGAATTCCAATTTTTCTTGGTTAAATATAAAAAAAAAATGTATTCAGAACGAGTTTCTTGCGGTTCTTCTAGATTACTGGGTTATTTTTCGAACCGATGGTAGTTTTGACATGCATATGCACTTCCTCAGTTGAATAAAGTAATTTGATTTCATTTTATCACAAAATATGAACAATCAAATCAGAATTACTGTGATACAGTTGGGTACAATTACCCAAGACATACTCTGATTCCATCACCCCATGCCAATGCCTACTGACTCACCTTTGTTCTTAGGCAAGTTAGACAAGAGGCAAGTAACGCAAAGAGAAAAGAAAAAATGTATGGAATGACAACTTTGATATTCTTTTTAGAATGCCACAGTACACTACATTTTTTGGTTCCTTTGTACGATAGCAATTGTTATGAATAATAGTATAATCTCGGTCTAATCGTGTATTGAAATAGCGTGTCGGTTATCACAAACTAAGTCAAGATACTATTTTTTTTCCTAATAATAACGGCACTACAAGAGCATTGGGCACACGTTAAGGAATTTTATAGTCATTAATATACAGAGATCCATCGAGTGACTTATCGGTATGGTATATTAATAACCAGGCTAGTTTGAAGACAGGATTATTTGATTACTCTATGCTACTAATCATCAAGCCAAGCACATTATGTTGATTTAATTTACTGTATACAGGTAGACGAAGATTATTAACGATAGGGAGTAGGCGAGGGCTGTATACAATATTATAATGACCTCCAAGCTTATCATAGCATTATAGAATAATTAAGAAAAATACATATGTATCTTCATACACATGTCGCATATAAAATATCGAGTTTGTATTATATTTATGAAGCTCGTTATCTAGGGTACCTACCGATAAAAATAATTTACGACATATCTTAAAATAAGTTAATTATTGTCTTAATAATATGAAAATATATAGGTACAGTAGTAACTAGTATTCCAAAGAAGTTATTGTATAATTGATTTATATTTCACTTTACAGGTATACACATAGAATAATGCTAATTTTAAGAACTTCGTGTGAGTCTTTAAAATTAATAAAGTGTAAATGTTTGGAATACATATACAACTCATTATAAAAATATTTATGACGTAATTACTGTGCATATATGTAAATAAACATTTGCAAGATTTTAAAACATGATAAAGTTCTTTAGACATGAGTGAGCATCAGTGATTATGGAGCATTTTGTTGTTAAAAATATCTTAATAAATATTACGTTCGATCTGACAATGCTGCTATTCGGCTTTGGCTTTTGTAAAAATATACATATTTAGGAAAGAGTATCTTGAGTTTTTTATAAGTTCTGTGAACCGTTTATGCAGTATAGGACAGCTAGTTGGAAGATTTTAGAATTATTTTTCCAATTATTAATACGTATCAGAATTATAGATTCATAGAGTGAAATATACAGTAGCTGCTCATAATTTCCATCGGGTTTATTATCTCCAATTTTTTATTTTATTTTATAACGTTATAGCAACAATCTCATTTAATGTTAATGTTAATAGATATTTAGCGCTAAAATTTTCAACTTGAGGTTGGTGGCCAGTGTGGTCAGTTGGGCCTTAGAAAAAGTCCTACCACCATGCACCATGCACGTTCTGTATGAAATAGCAGTAAGGTATGCAGTCCAGCTGATGTTATGTGGTAACTTTAACTTACTAGTCTTTATAAGCAACTTTATACTGTGGTTAGATATAGGTTGCTACGGTTGAACACTTAATTTCCATTCCTCCTTTATCAACCATACCCTATAGAGTATACTTATATGGACCAATCCATGCTAAATTGACCACTTCTAAACACAACCCCTTTCGACTTTGATGAAAATTTTTAACCCTGTCGTACAATATAAAAATGTTTCTTCGAACCCTTTAAATTTTTACCCAACCAAAGAAAAGTTATGAATCTTTGAAAATTACGCTGTTACTTTAAAACACGCTGTAATTTTTTTTTTAATTAAACCTATTGGAAAGTTTTATTTTATTTGAAAACGTATGGAGAGTGTTTTTTATAAGAGGCATAGCTGACAAATTTTCAGCGAAATCGAAAGAGGTCGTGGTTAAAATTGGTTGAATTGGTGTGGAATGTCCCATATACAACAGTGTAAGCACTAGTTTATTGTTAAAGTAAATCTGTCAAAGTTGTTTTCGCAGTTTATCATACCTATGTACATATTCCCGCAATTATAGCATCGCGTTATAGTAACAATCTCATTTAATGTTAAGTGACGATGTGGCCCAAGTTGATGGACACGCTAAACCTAATAGAGCGGCTGCAATTTTTGGAACACATCTATAGATATTTAGCGATAGACTTTCAATTTTAAAATCTTTGAAAACGCTTTGGACTTTTCATTAGATTCTTTTCATTGCAAGAAATAATTATTAGAACTATAAGCGTAGTTCCTGAGGTTACATCTAATGAGTCCATAAAATTTACTTCTTCATAATATTTCTGTAGAAGGGTAGATATATATATGATACTTACATTATGGATTAGCATTCACACAGTACGTACACGGTTCTGTAAGGGACCGCCCGTGGCCCTGAATATGGGTCGGCCTTTTGTTTGTTTTATTTATTATGAGTAATACGTCGTGTTCATATGCCTTCTTCTCTGTTTCCTTTTGTTAGGCATGCTCGTCACCAACTACTAGGTAGAGAGGACGCACAGTACAATCCTGCCTCGCCTGCCATGGCACAGTACAAACCAAATTTAGTTTCCAGATCCCGAAGTAAAGAGTTCATTTAGTACATTTAGCTTTTAAGAATTTTATTAATAACTAGTACCGCGTTCGATTTTCTCCTACGCGATTCAGCGACAGCCCAAGCCGAGGTTCGGTCACTAGTGACACCCTTGCACGAGTTGCCCTGCGGGCTCGAGCGCCATTCGCGCTCGCCCCTCTAGTTCAGGTGAAGCTGTAAAAGCCCCGCAGGCTAACAGTGTAGGTCCCATAAAAAAAAATAGATTAGCGTCTTATATGGAAAAATAAAACATTTTTTTCATGAAATTATATACTTAATCGAAGTATGTACTATTATTATCTATGCATTTTCGCCAGTTTATAAGTAGGTCATTGATTCCATTGCAGGAAAAATACAGGAACAAGATTCAATAAAATCTTTGAAAACGCTTTGGACTAGCTCATTAGATTCTTTTCAATGCAAGAAATTGGATAAATTCGGAAAAAAATGGTGATCTTTTGGTCCGGGGAGTATGATAGATGTTGGTAACATTCTAACCGCAGTTCATTTAATTTAGCGATCGTCTATCCTGAAGCAGCAGAAGGCTAGAGAGATCTACCAGATTCAATTGTTTAACGCCTAGCTTTTTCGTAATAGTTTGCAATTAGTAACAATACAGAGCTGCCGTAAAGTTTGACTTGATCTTAGAAAGCTGTAGTATATGACACCAGCTACCAAACACTCATCAGTACATTTTTCTGAGTCAACCTTCGCTTAGGATAGGATTTGACCGATTCTTCTGGGTTCAAACACTGTGATGAGCGATTTCGATAAGAGGATCCATTTTATTTACAAGTAAAACGGTACGATTCAACATTTCCTCTTTATTATGGCTATTGAGTAATGTAAAGCAGCACTCAATGCGTGTTCCTTGGTATGCTTCAGTCAATTCATGCGGTACCTATTTCTCGGGCTTTTCACTTTCCTAAATTGTTGTAAGTAAATTAACAAAATATCTCTAACATTGAAGCTTATCGTTGAAATGAAAACCAAATGGTGCGTAAACAAATGAAACAATAAATTCTAAAAAGCCTTAATTTTAACTTATTTTAAATTAACCAAACGCTAGATATTTGAGATCAAAGTGGCCAGTTCAACAATACGCTAATTTTATATGTAAGGATTTAATATACGAGTATGTGTCATAATTTGTACAAGTTGCCTCATCAAACCTTATTCGACTTATGCGGGAGATTTTGATACAGTAGATATATTACGTAAATATGAGCTCAATCGGTTAACACGTTTAAAAGTTATAAGATCAGTAACAGACGCACAAACATTTAAAAATATTAACATTATCAATACATAGTATTTTAAATCATTTAACGAACACAATTTAAAAATTCACTAAATGTAAATTGTTTATAAATATTTAAAACAAAATTACTATCTGTAAGAAAATTTTCACAGATCTAGAGTCAGTTGTTGTACTAATTACCACAAATTTCATGATCTGCGACTATATAATATAGTAAATATGTATAAATTAATTTTGTCATGTAATGCCGGAATGTATAATAGTATCCGATTATACAGAGATCACCGTTAATACAGTAAAAATCCATACTAGTAATTTATTTCAGCACATCTTAATTCTAGACCATCCTGCATATATCTAGTTCTGAAGTGACCTCGATCGATATATTCAAAGTAAATAGTAACATCCTCTATTTTTTAATTTGGCAACTTTTTTACTTGTATTTTATGATAATAAACACGAATAATAATGTAAATTAGTAACTATACTCCCAGTAAAATAGCACAATTCATATTTAATAATGATGCAAATTAATAACGCCGCCCAATGACCTTATAGTTTGATACAGTTTCTCTATGTATTTGTATAACTACTTTTATTTTATTACTCATTATTATATTCATTATATTATAGAATTCGCATAGACTTGAAAAGTCGTGAGACTTGCCTTCAGTAATGTGTTCTTAAAATACTGAAGACAATAGATACTATATTAGCTAGTATATATGTACGTACGAGCAACAGTGTGTGAGTAACGTAGTCATTATATTTCAATTCAACTATTTTAATGACCCACTTCAATTGTATAGTAATTAATTGATTCGTTTTGACTTTGAAATTAAGAACCTTTGATTTCTAATTAATTGAACTTATAGAAAGCTGTCATCTTACATTCTTACTCAAAATGATTTTATTTGGGTATGATCTCAAATTTAACTCACCATGTGTGTCTCCAATAGACTAAAATTGTAAGCGGTTAAAAAATTTGATGGTCATCTATCGATTTCACTGGGCTAATAGTGCAGAATTTTTTATGGTTTTTATTTTGGACTAATATTACTAAATCTTTTATGACAGTTTATGGACGTTGAAACAATATTGTCAGTACGGAAAAATTTCAGCCTTTGAGTATATCTGGCTAGAATATTGATAGGCTTCTATTTTGATGGTCATATTTGCTGTTAATAGAACTATAATTAAAAATGAATATATCAGTAGATATATAAAAATACTTTCTGTGACAACTATAGTGAGGAGTAATATTTTTTTTAATATTTTATAAAATTAGCGTTATGGCCACAATCTCACCTGATGTTAAGTGACGATGTGGACCAAGGTGGTGAACACGCTAAGCCTAGTGGAAAGACTAGCTCTCAAGTGCAACTGCTGTAACTCACCTATAAGTATTAGGCGGTAGATTTTCAACTTGAGATGATAGCTAGCCAGTTGGGTAATAGAAAAAGCCCGAGCACCATGGTATGGTTTCCTCACAATGTTTTCCCTTACCGAAGGCTCAAGCTCCTTGCAGATGAATTCGAACTCAGGTCCATTGATGCAGCGTCCGTATACACTACCAAGTGAGCCATCTTCGCTTAGCTTGGTATGGGAATACAATAAACAAAGTAAAGAAATATGTGTATTAATCACGTAAATACTGAATTGACAGCTGGTAAAAAGGAGATGTAGAAGAAATGTATTCTATCGATTCTACTGATGAAGGATATGGGCAAAAATAAAAAAATATGTTAAGAGCAATGTTATTTACAGAAACGGCAAGTTTTATTAATGGATACATTATTTGTTTGCTAGCGAAGTACAATATTCTTCGTTTTCTGATACATATACTGCCTGATTTTAATAATTGATCCTTCTCAATTGTATTTTGTGTTTGTAAAAATAAAAGCTTAATCGATATTAATAGTTTTCGGTGCCTGATAAATTTACTGTTTATCTTACTTTTATCATGTTAACGACAATTTTAGTAGTATTTCTTTAACTAAGATGTAAGACATTTTGTACCTTATGGAGCGACGCCATTTGACTGCTGATGAAATTCAAAGAGCTGTAAGAGTTATAACAATGGGAAGAAATAAATTGTAGGTATCTCGTTAACTTGGTGTTTATAGTAGCATGATTTGTTATCTTTTATAGAGTTACGTTACTACAGGGGAGCCTGTTGAGTAGCACTCCGGACGTGAAAGGAGCACATCAGGAGCGATAAATACAATATACCTCAGTTAACCACCCGAGAGGTAGGTTTGAAGCTACAATTCTTAATCGGTGTTTGTGTTAGCCCCTAAACCCTGATAAATAGGCAGCATGAATACTGTCTACAAGCACGTCGTTCAGTCAATTACTCACCTATACGCTATGGGAATCGTGCCCATTGAAACGAATGGTTAAGGGAAAGTGCAATATGGACCCAGGAGCAATATGAAAAATAAAATATTTTTCGATGACCCCCGGTTTGGGTTTATGCCTAATATGAGAATGATCTAAGATGCGTCCAGAAAGTGCAGGGTATGGGTAGGCATTATGAAGAGCAGACAAACTGAGCTTGTTTTTATAGAAGGCAATATGAATGTTGAAAGCTGCGTTGAATATTACCTCGGCCCTTATATACACCCATTTGCACAATGTCTTGACTCAGTTTTTACGCTGATACAGCTAGAAAAACTAGAGACTATTTGGCAGTGGAAAACTTTTGGGTATTGCTGTTTCTTGGACAACCCCATTGAGTACGCATGGAACATGCTTCAGAGACGTGTTTTATAGAGCCTGAACGGAATGTCGACAACCCAAGAACTTAAATACTTGTTAAACTAACATTGGGGTCAATTGCCTCAGGACCAAATACACAATCTTATAAATCCAATGAAGAACCTTTTCTGATAAATATTAAACAACGAAGGAGGTCACACTTGGTATGGAATTATAAAAAAATGCTGTACTTTAGTTATGTAAAACGTGAATAGTGCAATTTCGTTTTAAACTTTATTTCGTTCTCACGTATAATATGGTACATATAATGTTAATTATTCTAGTTTAATGAACAACTGAATGAAAGATTTTATAACGTTAATCACTAATTAATCAAAAATGCTTGGTTGTTATTTATAAAAGAAATATAAATATATTACAATATTAAAAATCGTTAAAAAGTTCAACAGCATATATGTTGCTTAGGCTTTCTGTTGTGTGTATACATAAGACCGCAGAGGTTAATATTACATTTATCTAAATTGTACTTCAATGTTCTTCAACGTACTTCCAATTAAATCACACATTAATCGCTTAAACATTGAAAACATATACACAAATTTGTATTTTTGAAATCTCGGGTTCGAGATTTTTGCTACGGACAGATGTAAAAGTACAAGTACGTACATGTTTGTTTCCCAATTTATTTATGGATATGCTCTCCAGTACCACCGCATCGGGGTTCAATGATCTTGAGTAAAAAAGGCACAAGTAAGGTTTAAGATATATTTTATGTTCTCGTTTTATAAGTTCACTGCAGTTATTATAGTAGTAATACAATTTTCTAGTGTTTAAATTAAAATAACATAGGTAAATGAAAACATTTTTAAAGAATATCGAGTGTGCTATGTGATTATCCAGTTAAAGATCTCATTACACCAAGCCAAGAAAAAGAGTTCCCTTTTAAGTATGACCATAGCAATAACTATATAGGTTTATAAAGGAGTATAACTAATAACTCTGAAAAATCGGTGGTTTAGTTATTTTAAATGTTTGATACACAGTTTTACCTAAAATAATATTATAATAAGTATAGTATTACTTTATATATACAAAAATCGTGTCACGTTAATTGTTCGCGAAGAAATCCTAAACTACTGAATTAATTTTAATCAAATTTTGCACACTGTGTGCAGTTTGTGCTAACTTGAGAGATAGGATACTTTTTCTTTTCGATAAGTGATCATAACGCTATAGATGACGCTGTAATCGATGTGATTGACTACTCGAAAAGGCAGAACAAGGTCTGCTAGGTTAGCTAGTAAGTTGTACAATAAGAATAAATATTGAATATATATACATTATGATCTAAAAATAATAATCTATGAGGAAAAAAATTGGTTCTATTATACAATTTCCAACCCATATTTTTTGATGTGACGGCCGAGTGCTCTACCGCTGTAATTATTTTTACACATATGTAATCGCATTGCTTGTCCCACTGATGCCGACGTAATATTTCACGATAGTGACATTTCACTGTCCTGGCATATAATAAAAAGCATGAAGATAAACCGAAATCAAAGGTTCTTGACCTGTTATTATGATGAGTTGTCGTGCTAAGGGCATAGATGTTTGTTTCCTTGTTGCGAAACTGGGTGTTTGAACTTTGGTTAAGCTTACTGTCACAACAGCACCGTGTCGCGTGCCGTGCAATTTATTTTCAAAAATTACCAATGTCGCTGTGTTGGTAATATTTAGCAGGCAATTTCATGATTGTATAGTAATTAGTTAATATCACGTTACATAAAACTTCTAGAGTATAACATGATTTGTCAATAATTTACACTACTTTTAATCAATTATTTAGAAAATATGAAAAACCAATCTTACAATAATTTAATTAATAGCGCCTTTTGGAGTGATAAATAAATAAGTATATTAAACCTTTTTATATATGAAACGATATATTAAAATCTGTAAATTTAAACTCTATTAGTACAGATTAGTATATACATGTACTCAAATTAATAAAATAAAATAAAAATATTTTCAATCAAATTATTCCTTAAAGTCAGTTATTTGTTTATTACATCTTGCTACGCATATTTTTGAAAAAATAAAGAATTGGTATAATATAACATAAGTTATATGAGCACATAACATAACAATATATAGTAAAATAAATTGTTTTATTATAATATTTGTATTATACATATAAACCTTGTTGAAATAATTCATTACAAAGAAATTATTATTTCAATACTGAGAGAACGCGTTGAACTCTTTCGTATACCGAGATCTACGTACGTATGTTCCGTTGAGAAGTTTTTTTGTAAAATTACATATGTATTTCAATATATTTTTTACTGCGTTTTTTTTTAAAGAACCTATTATGAGTGGTTTTTGTAATATTTAATTATTGAACATTAATTTATAGTGTACATTAATTTTATGGATAGTAGTGAAGTATTTTAACAATAGAAATTTTTCCAAGACCTTTATCTATAATAAAGGAATATTTGCA
The DNA here is from genome assembly GCA_039707435.1 of Actias luna. Taxonomy (NCBI): domain Eukaryota; kingdom Metazoa; phylum Arthropoda; class Insecta; order Lepidoptera; family Saturniidae; genus Actias; species Actias luna. The sequence continues at coordinate 14,394,079 of JAZHAC010000001.1, read as the reverse complement.
CACATAATAATTTCAATAATTCTTTCCATGAATAGACTAGTTGTGCATAGCTCCCAATTGATGTTCCCAATTGAAGTTAATGGCTAGTAGTTTGATAGGATGCCTAAAATAACATAGAAATATCTTTAACAGTAATATTAGTAAGCCTAACATAAATTATAGTATAATTTTAGCAAATAAATAAGAAACTCTAAATCAAAATTTAATTGGGATAAAGATAATAAAAACGGAGGGTTGAAAGATACAAGGTTGAGAGAATTTATGAGGGTTAAGAAGAGGAGTCAAGCTGGTGAGGTGGTTGCGGGCGGCAGCTGGTGGGTGTGCGGCTATAAGTAAGAGGTGCGCACACCGCGGCGAGGTTAGTCGCCGAACGGCAGCGCGTCGGTGCCACCCCATCCCCCCTCCGGTGCGTCTAACCCCCGCAGTCCCCGCACGCACCAGCCTTTCTCACACGATCACCGGCGATCCTCGCTTGCGCAATCTAGTCGAAACCGAAAGGTCGCCACTATTGGCATTTAAGCGCTCTCTGACATTAGCGTTGCATTTAAATGTGCGATGCAGCTTCCTAGTTGAACATCACTGTCGCAACTGTGTATCGTTTGGGAAAGGCGCGAGTGCTGACGTGAGATCTCTGTTGCAGCCAGCAGCCCGTACGAGCCGGGCAGGCGCGCCGCGCACACAACAGCCACACAACGAACGCACCAACAGCCAAAATGATATCCAGGATAACTCTGTGAGTAACCTACTGCTTTCATAGTTTACACTGTATGTGCTTTTATTCAATCACTTTCTAATAGTTACAATGATTCCTAAGTATGCACAGATCCACAGAAACCAGTTGCTAGTAGTATGTTTGTAACTGTAAGAAGTATTGTTTCTATGGATTAGTATTTGCTTATTGTTTATGATAAAGATTAGATATGCACGAAAATCTGATCTGATTTCTCGTGTGGAAATAATGTTTTCATTACTCAACGCCAGTTGACTGACATCACAAATGAGGGCGCGCATTTCTCAATAAAGGCAGCGAAACATTGCTTTTAAGATTATGCACGACTTGCATATTGTCGCCCGCACTGGCGCCGTCCGCGCTTTTACGTATATTCCTTACTAAATGTAGAGTACGTATTTCAGCTTATCTTTTACCAAAAAGATGGTTATATTTGTAGCGAATATACCCGTACTTAATTTCGTTATTATCTTAGTTGTATTATTAATGGCTCCTCTTAATTCGCGCTAACTCGATAATTGTAGACACAGAAATAAAAACCTCTGCTAACATTTCACTTATAGTTGTTATATGAGGTCTGTAGTTTTCTCTTGTTCACATCCATATATTATTACTGTTATTAAAATTTAACACCTCAACAATATTTATATAAATGCTCGATCTTTTGTGCAAAGTTTTTTTAAGTTCTGACAATGTATATGATACATAATAAAAAGAGCGATTGCTTAAGAGTTTCTATCGCAGTTTTTTTTCTTCCAGAACGTCATGTGGTTTTCAAAACAGTAGTACATTTTTGACTTCAAAAAAGTGATATTATTATCCTCTATCTCTCTATCTCATAACACGAAATTCTATAAAGGAAATAATAATCATCGTATGTGACAAAGATGTCATCAGCTACAAAAAATAATATATACGTACATAGTAATAGTTATATATAGTTATATATATATATATATATATATATATATATATATATATATATATATATATATATACTGTAAATGAGTTAATTGTTAAGGAATTGACTAGTAAGTTACAGAATTTGTAACACTAAAGCATATTTTTTATAATCGGTGCTAAACCTTGTCATTACAAGTAGCCATTTAATATATCATTTTCATACTCAATTACTGCAATGTCATTAAACTTGCTTATAAGCTTTTATATTCCATATATTTACATACACAGAATATTACCTAGAACATGTAATGGGAAGTAATATCTAACTGTATATATGTTATAAAAAATCAAAGTTGACATCATTCTAAAAGAATGATAAACATTATCTAACGACACGTATTGTCAAAGCTCTCACCGATTGCGACATAGAGTGCTAAGTGGATGTGCGAATGTATTCTCTACGTACTACAATATATTTGAATACACAAACTCTTCTAAAATGTATATAAATATACGTCTTTAAGGGTTTTTTATCTGTGAATCACAACCCTTAATAAGAGAACCCATCGAATTATTTTTAATCATCTACATAGAAAATGTTACATAAATATCTAGTGTAATTCAACAAAACGTTTAGTTATACTAGATATTAAATAATAATAATCATTTGTTTTTATTTCATTTGTTTTATTTTATAAATAATAAAAATACCTTTAAGTAAACGTTATCATTATAGTATTAGCTTAGAAGGTTTACTACAATGAATAATTTTTTTACCTAGGGTTATCAGTAGTAGTTACATATCCCGTACCATACTCTGATCTGAGTATTAAAAGAGGCAAAATGATCAGTCTTCTAAAACAATAATTATGTATCAAGATATATATATCAAATAGTCTTAATAAATATATTACTTTAAATAATTTTAATAACTTTTTGGTGGTTTCGTTTGCAGCCAACGTACTGATTTGCCTCTAAATTACACAATTTGATACAAAATTCAAAGATAATATAAAATATATATATATAAATTGATCATTAAGTAAACGGAGACAAATATTTTTGGTATTTTTAATGCATTTTATGCACAATATTCCGGAACGCTATTTAATCGAGTTAACTTATTATCAGAAATGTGTTTATTTTGCATATCCATCTTTCACTTTTATTTTCAATAAAAACCTGTGAAATATTTTATTGACATTCTATTTAAAATCTTAAATATACCAACTTAAAAAATGTCCATCTTACTTTTAAACGAGAACGGTATTTTTTATGAGCTGGCTAACTTATATAGAATTTGAAATTTTATTTTGCAATCACGAATTTTCCTTAATATTCCGGTTACAATTTATCCGTTCCAAGAATCGATATAGCTGACGTTGATTTGGGTAAGCTTTTATTTATCATGTTAATTGTGTCATGATCAGTATTATTTAGCCCTGTGTTTATAATTTGCAGTGTAAAGTTTTTAAGAAAATTTTATTAAAGTCTATAAAGTAACAATTCTTAATAACATTTAATTTTTGATATAGAATGGTATTGTCATTATGCACCCCGAAATCTATATTATTGAACTTTATATCTTTGTCAGAGTTCTTTAGTAATTAGACTTATATATGTTATTAGAGATATATACGTCTTTGTTTGGATATAAAGGACGTTGAAACAATAAAATTTAAAGCAATTATAAATACGAAAGAATTATTGCGGAATACTAACACGCAATCATTGTCATTACCTATTTGCGTAATGGGTAATGATATTTAACATGCATTTAATATTGTATGTAACGAGCCATACATAATTGTTTAGTAAATAGAGTCGTCTCTCGTTTTATTAGAAAGTTATTTTTTTACACGCAGGCTTTAACTTGTAATATAATGCCAGTATTGATATGTGTTTGAAGGCATCTCGTAATGTGATCATTATGATAAACGCGCTCATGTTTACAATACCAGAATTGTTTCACTTTCGCTGTTAAAGAAATTAACGTAACACGTACATAGTGACAAATACATATACAACATTCATTTGTATTCTTTTATTGAATACAAATTACGATTCGGGAATTTCTCCGTGCTACAGATTTCCGATACGATGACGCATGCGTTGAAAAGAAAGCGTTATTCTACACGACTGTCGGCTTGTGATCCACGTACAAAGTTGTGTTTAACATTTCAATAGACAAGCCAATATCATTTGAAATATCGTTTCGTATTTATGACGAGGTACTATTTCTTAATTTTAATATAATATGTATTTTAATTAGATTATTGTAAGGTATAGGTGTTAATAGAAGAAAACTATCTATTATGGAGTGATTAGAAAATATATAAATATCACTTTTAAGATTCAACTCAACTCTCCAGTTTTGTCCTAACATTTCCAGTTCCTTAGGTCCTTTATGAGCTGTAGTGAAACTTATCAACTTGGTAGTAGAAAACAGAACAATTTTGTTATTCACATAATTATTAAATTCATAGAAGTGGTTGATAATTTACTTATATTCAAGTTATGGGTATGATTTGGTTACAACTGAAATAATATGGAGAAAAAACAAATTTTTTGTCATTCGTAACAAACCTAACGAAATTCATCAAACTAATTTTATTTATCTTTTAAAATATTCATCCATGTGATTCTGTTTATATTTCTCTGATAAAAATAGTTACACATAAACTTAGCATATATGGAACTCCTCAGAGTTTCCATCTTCTGTCACACGATGGACCTGGCACCCGCACAGTGAATCCAAGGATAGATAAGAAATTCGACTCTTTATATGCAATTCTCTATTCGTTTCTCTCAAACTTATTGCTTTAATTATTTGTTTGATCATTCAACAAAATATCTGTGTTAATATATTTATCTAAATGTTTATATTTAACTTAATACTTTTTACAACATATTGGATATACAACTGAATTTACAACATGGGACCGCGAGAATTTTGCGATTCTGCCGAAACTGCCTAACTCTGCCCTTCCAATACATTCTAGCCAATTTAATATATGTCCGTAAAAACTTGAAAAAGACGGATTTCATAAAAGACTAGCAAGATTTAAATACTAAAAATCATGAGAAACGGGTCTCATTTTAGACTCAGTAAGACCAGTAACCGTTTCTTAGATAATAGTAATAGTATATCGTAATAGTAGGTTAAACAACAAAGTCACAAAGCATACTACCGATTTGCCGGATAGTAAGTTCCGGTACCATGTCAAGCGTTAATGTAGTTGCCTCGCTACAACCACCGAGATGAAGTGTTGTGGGTTCGAGTCCCGAACAGGACTATTGTTTGTGTGATAAACAAATAATTGTTTCGAGTTTGGGTGTTACTTTGTGTTCGTTAATTATGGTTATAAAGTCATTCACACATAACATTGGCGAAATTTCTTGTATAAACATATGGTATAATATTAATAAAAAATGCAATATATCAATAAATTTTAAGAGACTCCACGCTTATAGGTTACTAGCTGTGTCCACGTGGAACTAAAAATTATTTAATAATTTTTGCCCGTTTTTGTAACTTTCTTCAATACAGCTTTACTCCTATTGGCGGTAGCGTGATGTTAAATATCCTGAAGTATTTCTCAATGATTGCTCTATCACTTACAAAATGCATTTTTGAAATACAACTGGGAGTTCTAAAGAGCAGCGCGTTCAAAGCAACTTTTCCACTTCATAATAGTAGCACGGCTGCTCGCGACTTCGCGTGGAACTGAAATTCTATTTAATAATTTTTACTCGTTTTTGTAACTTTTCCAATACAAGTCTGCTACTATTAGTGGTAGAGTGATGTTAAATTGCTTTAAGTCTTCCTCAATTATTGCTCTATTAAATACAAAAAGATTTTTTGAAATCCGACTGATAGTTCCGTTTTATAATAATAATAATATAGAAAGCAGTCTGATTTTGCGTCTTTACCGTAGTATTCCTAATTTAAAAACTTGTCAAGCACCATTAACCAGATCTAATATGCATCGGCAACATTGTAACAGAATTCAGATACTTTCGTCATATACTGTCAATATTACGTGTTAGCCTTATGTTCAAATCAAGCTATTGTTTACGAGTTCGCTCTCATTATTCTCGGATTGCTCAATAGCCTAATAATGCATTACTTAGTACAATGTAATATACTAAGACGTTCCTGTGACGTGATACAAATATTATTCTTATTTGTTTCATTGTTTAATTTCTTTTTATGGTATACGTTAATTTTGTAAATTGCGTTGTGAATGCATAAGATGAAGATTCCTCTTAAGGCCATGTCAGATAAAATAACACTTTCCTATATGAAAACTGGAGAGAAGCGGATGTTACGTCAGATTGAGAAAGTCGTGGTTATATTATGCAAAAAATTTAAAAATATGCCGTACTATGGTTAGATCACATTGAAAGCGAAGTTATAGAATTTTCATAGTTCAATAAAATTTAGATTATTTATTATATTGTGTTTTTTAATTTATTGATTAATTTAATGTTTATTATTGTTTAAATTGAACATTGATTTAAATATGGTATTGATGACATAAAGTGATTACAGATTGATGGTAAATTAAAGTTTCAATAAATATAATCAAAGAATTCAGGTGATAGTAGGAACTTACTTTTTGTGTTAGGGTGGCATACATACTATTAATTCCTTTTTAGAGTTGTCGTTGAGTTGATGTAGGCGGATATCCGTGCGATACCGGGCTTGTATTTCCTTGAATAATCACAGCCTTTTATTAGAAAATAGAAAGAACGAGAAGCGATATGGTTAAATTTTTATTAGTTACTTTATGACCTATATTTCTACAACTTATATTTATAGTTTTATTTTATATTGTGTTACTGTTAGTTACTTATTAATTATTAGTTGTTGCTTAGTTGGTAACTAATAAGTTCATATTACTATACGGTGCGAGTATAAGAACGATTTTAACATTGTTAAGTATTTATTATCTTCTAAATATTTTATTCATATTTTGGTTTTCGTTTTGGTATACGTAGAAAACTTCTGATAAATATTAAAAGTTTTGTATAGGCCCGAAAGTTGCTTTGAAATGTATAAGTACTTAATACATATTTACAAAAAAGCAAAATTATTTTTTCATCTTTACATATTACAATAGTTATTCATAAAGTTAAAAGTAATATTCATTCATTTTTTAAAATTTTGAATGATACTAGTGTGGTAGCGTACAGATATGGCCAATATACAGACATCTATTATTTATTTGTGGCAGTAGTTTCTGTGATGATAATATTTTAATTTAATTTAATTAATTTAAAAAGTGAATTAAGATAAACATAAAATCCAAAATAATTTTAGAATAGTATAAATAATTTATATTATAATATTTTTTATGACCTTACGACGTTCGCTATGTTTTAAGTATTACTTACTTATTGGATTTTTTTTTAATAAATAATACAATTGTAATAGTTATTATTCTTAAATATATAAAATAGGTAGAAAATAGATTATATTACTCAAGATTATTTCAATTTTGTTATAAGTTAAATAAAAACGTTTTAAATATATCTCGATTGTTTTTATAAGCACATTTTTTTTAATAGCTGAAGTTTTAGCGTTATGGCCATAATAAACCTGATCTCAAGTGACGATACGGCCTAAGTTGGTAGACACGCTAAACCTGTGGAAGAACTAGCTCTCAAGTGCAACTACCGGAACACACCTATTGGTATTTCGCAGCAGATTTTCAACTTGAGGGTGGTAGCTAGTCAGGCGGATATTAATAAAGGCTCTACCACCATGCTATGGTTTCTTCACGGTGTTTTCCTTCACTGAAAGCCCAAGCTCATTGTAGGTGGAGTGTATTCGAACTCACGTCCCTTGACGCGAAGTCGTACACTACCATTGAGCTATCATCGCTAATAAATTACAAATTATAACTATGTTAGAGAAAAAATAAAGAAGTCTGAATAGTATTTATTTTATGCGACCTACAAAAATCATTCTCAATACCATTAATAATAAATCTAGGTTCCTAATAATAGCTAAGAATAATATAAAGCGGTGTTAACGTAATTTGATTGGAAAACGAGTTGCGGTCCGACCGAGGCCGTCGCTGAGTGACCAGTCTAGTGTTATAAATATTATAATTTTTATAACGTTCACGATTGTTGACCGGTTTCTGGGGACACTTTGCAATCAACGGGCCCGGTAGTCACCGGACAAATACGCTGCCAGACGCGTCACCACCGAGACGCCTCTCTGACCTTCACTTTCGCTTTTCATATGTGAATCTTCGTGACTTAGGAATAGAGCATACGTACTGTGTTACATTGTTGAAACAACGAGGAAAACCTTATATAGTGTAAATAAAAAACATGTAAAGTATTGAGATTTTTTTATATATACTAATACGTTGTTCATCTACCGATAGAGTTATATATGTTGGCTTATTGTTGGTTGAGTGATAAGTAAGAATATATGAGTATGTTCCAATGTTTGTCTAATAATAACACTTTTACTACTGAACTAATTTGAATACAATCTGACATAGAGGTCGATTATGATATGGAGTAAGGTACAGAATTTTTCTTGACTATAATATTGCAACAGTTTGTATGACTAAAGTGATTGACTAATAAAGCCTGTAGTTATTTTTTTAATTATGCAAGCAAATCATGTACTCACAGTGTGAATGTTTCGGTCTCTTTCATGTGTGCTTTACATTCCGTAACTTGGCAAATTTCGTTTTTTACACTACTTCATAAAAAAGAAAACATTTTATTTGTCACAATATTACGTCTGATATACACAAGAAAAATAAATTAACGAATTTATATGAGGTGTTTTTTTTATCAATATATCAAGATTTTGTTTATCTTAGAAAACTCTTGGCAATTTTTTAGATAAACAGACAATTATATCGCCAATTCTTGGGTGACAAAGTACCGTCGGTTTCCACGGTTCCTATTGAAACTATATCTCATTCCATTTTTGGAATTCCATTGAAGTTGAAAGAACAATACATCTAGAAAAGTTGAGAGAATCTTGTGAAATTAATATAAACTATATTTATCTAATAAGAATAATAGCGTTAGAGATATGTACATAAATTTTATAAATTAATAATGAAGCTAAACCACATCACATGGTTTTACCGTATGACTTTATGACCTCTGGAATATAAAATAATTTCAAATAAAAAACTTAAAATACTTATTGCATGTAAACTTGTTTCTGTCTTGTGAAACTCATTTGTCAACTCGCCGACTTTAAGGTGGCTGTATACGTTTGATATTATTTTTCGTACTAGGGCCGTGTACGTAAGTTATTTCCGCCTTTCGTTTTTATACTGTTGTTGCCACTATACTATTTCCTATGTAAATTATTAATCTCAATGTTCCGGTCCGAGTTGATGTCCTGCATTATAAAAGTCTACATGGATAGGCATTTAAATTTCTTTATATTTAAGTATGGCCAGATATCATATTTTTTATTTCAATTGCACTATGTAGTTTATATGTCATAGTACTTGCTAATATAAAAGAAAAATAGGTAACCGCTTTCTCAACTACAGAAATTTACAATAGTTGTGTGTATTTTAGCTAAGTGACTTACATAATTACTGATTAACAATGATTGTCATACAAAAAAACAATTTAAAGAATTTCTCTATTACAATACTAAGAGTACAATAGTACTATTTTATTGTTATTATTTTTGCATATGGAAGAATTCACACAAAACAAGTTCCCTTAGTAAATTACATTAACATTACAGATTGATATGAAACGGCTTCGAAATGGAGGAGAGTAGCGTAGCTTTTTGGAAGTTTTCATACAACACAATGGCATTAAACAAAGTTAATTGAACATTATGACTTGAACATTGTATATTATGTATAGCATACGATCAAATAATACATCTTAATAATCCAGTTTTTCCAACTAAAAAATCTGTGCATTCATTTGTTATAATTTTTAATTTTATATTGTATCATGCTAAAGTCAATATTGAGATCTTAGTTAAAGATGTTTTCAATAAATAACACAATAGTCTCTAGATAAACAGTTTTAGAATAATATTGTGAAAAATAATTATTGTTACTTATTTAAATCTTAAAAAAAAAATCTTGATAAGTTTAATCATTAAGATTTTCTTAATGCATGCAGGGACAAAAGTTGTCTGTGTCATGAAATACAAGGTATTTCATATGTAGATATTTAGTAACACTCATTAAGTACCAGCTGTAAGTGTTATTTTTCTTTTATTTCAGTCTGGAACCTTCACGAGCGTATTTGGAACAACTTATCAAAATTTCATTGCAAATCGATGTATGATTTAAAAACGTTTAATTAAGATTGCATTTTTGTTTATATATTTAACATTATAATTTCACTGCCATTTACTCTTCAGTGCCTCACGTTGACACATATTTTGTCCGGTATCCGATGTCCTAAAGCTGATTTGACGACTCTCGCTATTTGTATAGCTACAAGAAATACGTATGTATATTTCTACATATACCTTATAAGATGTAACAAATTTATTTTTTAATAACAGCAACTCGTATATTTTATACTTGCTGGTGCCCCGAGACTTCGTTCGCGTTATTCCCGTCAAGCACGTGAAATCGTAATGTCTCTTCTTAACGATCTCAGTACATCTAGTAGTTTTGGAGATATCTCAGCAAAATTTCAGTATCAACAAAAAATTTAATTCCCTATTTTACACACGTAGGGGATGAAATTTTAAAAACGCTGAATCACGTATATGTTTATTTTTATTAATGAGACTTTATGCTAAATTTCAAGTCCATGAATTAAGGATTTTCCCCTCGCATACAAACTTTCCCATCACCATTTATCCTCTTTATTTTGAAACGTGGCTTTTTAATGAGTCTCTACGTTATAAAATAGAATTACAGTTCAAATTTAATTTTTCTAGCTTCAGTAGCTTCGGTTGTGCGCTAATGAGCCAATCATTTCACCAGGTTATTATTGAATTGTTTATTCTTCTTCTTTTTATTTATTACTAGCTTTTACGAGTGGCTTTGTTCACGTTAATATTGATTTTGTCAAATCGGATGTCGCAATAAAAAGTTTCAAACAACGTTTATTTCTCTCTTTACCCCACTTCCAATAACTTTTTAATGAGAAAAAGTAGCCTATCACCGTCTCCAAGGTCCCATATATTTCTATACCAAAATTCATCACAATCGATACAGCGGTTTAGGCGTGAAAGGGTAACAAACAAACAAACAAACTCACTTTCATATTTATAATATTAGTAAGAATAGCATCTGCCTATATAGTCAATTTCGCCAATGACAACTGTAACAGATTTTATGGTCTCAATTAACGAACGCAAAGTAACACCCAAACTCAAAACAATTATTTGTGGATCGACACTGTCAGAATTGCCATGCGCGGGAGTCGAAGCCTCAACATTTAGGCACAACGGTTGCAGCGAGTCAATTGGTTTAACCGCTAGGCAAACTGTCCCCTTGCAGTGGTTTGTAATATTCCTCTTTTCTCTTATTTATGTTGTAGGAACCTGATTATTTATATACCAATTTTTATAGTTATATACAGGCCAATATTTATGCCAATGTCACGTAGAATGGTTAAATATCTTTCCATCTTTAATAAGATACAGAATCTTTTGATAAAACTGTTAAGGCGGTTTTGTGGCAATTAAAAACTAATGACCCTAATTGTTATTAGAAACGCAAAACTGTACGTTATATTAAATATAATATTAACGTCAGATTATTAAAATTTATCACAATTAAAAAAATATTCAGGTTACGTCGTTCACGCCTATAACTTATATGCTTATTGTTGTTACGTAAAGCTAATTATTTGTTACTTAATGTTCATACTTTCAAATGCATTGTCTCTATCACATGAAATTTAAAGAATTAATATAGACATGCTGAATGCTAAAGTAATATGCTAGTAGTAAAGTAGAAGGCGAGCGCGTAGGAAGTGACATTGGTAATCGTTAAAGAATGTTAGGGTTATCGCATACTTTTGGTTTTTAATGAAATCTTAAAAAATATAGGCTTATTAAACAAAGTCACTTATCCAATAAGCTAACTTAAGCATAACGTTCATGATTTACCCGTTATTTCTTAATTGATTTATTTAATATTTATTTTATATACATATGTATATGCAAAATGTATGTATCTACTTTTTATTACATTGGTATTTTTAACGTATTTCACAAGGATCCATGTATTTTTGCGTCTATCAAAAAATACCGGTTTATGACTGGCCAGGCTTTATGTGAAGTCCGAGTGGGCTTTGATGCTTTGCACTTTCTACTTCAGGCTTGATATGTCAAGGGCAGCAGGCAGCAGGCAGCGGTTAGCGCGCGACGTGTCACGACCCGCGGCGCATCACACTTTCAGTCCGCCACTAACACTCGCTAATCGCTAATCCGATAAATGTTATTTTGCGTAATAGCCGAAAGCTACCGTGAATTGCGATGCTAACCCGTGTTAGCATAACAAGAAAATAAAGTAGCTTTCACTACGCATCACTTATGCGACGAAAATACTCGATGAGTATAAAAATAAGGTGTTTTTTTACTTACGTATCGATACGTAAGGTGTATCGTAAGTAGTACGATCAATACAGAACAACCTTTATCGTGTTTGTTAACTAATTTAATAATTAACTGATAGTCTATGATGTTAAACGAAGATATCTGAAATAAGGCCGATGAAATCATGACTCTTAGTTTTGGATAATTAAAGTTGTAATATTTCTTGATAAATACACCAATAAAGTATATATTTTGTATAAATTGATATTTTTTAATGAATAATTATGTATAAAATAATTATAATGAATGGTAGTAACATTTTTCTATCACATGAACGCGAGTAAGCTTAGCGTAACAGTGAGCCGCCCAGAGCATTCCTGTTCATAAAGTATCCATAGTGTATTCATACGAACTGTTGTCATATTATACTGCCGATTATTAACGATGCAATAGTTATGTCCAATTTGATTGAAATGAAACAAGTCGATAAACGCATCTCTTTTGGGTTTACGCATTTCCGATCAGCAATGTAAATATATCCATTTGCTGAACACCTTGCAGTTCGATCTCTCCACGGTTTCCGTTGCCGTACGTTTTTTATGTTATATTATGCCATGGTTATATATGAGAATTCCGCCAATGTCAAGTGAGATAGATTTATATACACAATTAACAGACAGAAAATAATATCCAAACTGACACCAATTATATATGGGTCATACAAATAATTATCCTGTCCGGGATTCCAACCCATAGCACGCGCAACCACGCAACTACTCTAACCGCTATGCCAACCGTGCAGTCTTTGTACTATACATACCATTATAATATATAAAATAGTCCATAGTAAATAAAATTACAGCATACAATAAATACTGTAAAAATGAAATTAGTTTATTCACGAGAATTAAAAAAGTGTACCTTATAATACCATAATGTTGAAACCATAGTTGGTCACATACGAAAAATAACCAAAAATTACAAAATTATTTTATTTATCGAAAAGTAATTTAAACAATGATTATAACCGCTATTTGATTTAATTCGGTTGATTGACATGTTATAAAGTAACTTTAATGGTCAATTAATCGCTCGTGACTATTACCCATGAATTGGGTATACAAATTTTATTTTTTATCGTTATGGTTTCTAATTGCGAAAGTAATCATTCAAAGGGAGACTCCGTTGAATGAACGAAGAAAATGTTATTAACTTCTCATGTTGTGAAATTGTTTTATTTACAAGCGTTACTAGATTTTACATGCTATTGTGGTATACCGAAAGTCAACCGATACATAAATCACGGCTTATGTGTAGAATGATAAATGTATTCTTTTTATAAGGTCAATTCTTTTAGATTATCTTTTCTCACGTTAATTAGGCAGCAACCGATTATTAAAACTAATTTAATTATTTACTTATTAGAACTAGAATATATCCGTAACACTTGACCTTACCTCATTAATGTGTTATCATTAAATACCGCTCATCGTATAGATTATGAAAATTACGGTAACCACCAGAATCTGGAACTATTAACATCCAATGACATTCACATATGACATTTCGATGTTTTAAATACATCTTTATTTATTTGGCAGGTTTTACTAGTTGCTTAATATTTTATTAACACACCTTTCATGTGTTATGATGATTTTTGATGGGGCAAGAATTTAAATAACCATGTGATATTTCGCAGCAATAAAATACATTATGCATATGATGTGGACTGGAGAAGCTGCTCGGTACACGATTAGTAGTTGTACTGACAAACCTCTATCTAATAATTCGAATGAAATATGTATTGACGGTAAGCTAAGAATATTTGCGCAAACACAACATGTATTATATCATAGAGTTTCATCACAGTGTCGTACTTTACGGGACAAGAAATTACCAAGCGTGTCATCACGCAAGCCACATGCCGACATTGGATTAAAACTATTACATCAGTGACATTAAATAATATCACAGAGTCCGGGTTCGAGCTCAGGATGACACTGTGACCACATCCGAATAAAATGTGTCTTTATTTACTTCTTCGTATTTCGCAAGCTTTGAACAGTTTCACTTTCAAGCCGATGACCTATTGTGGAATGTATCGTGACGCTGTGAGATAATGTAAAAATAAAACAATCTGTTTTTTCTCTAGATATATTTCAGATTCTAGATAGTATTTGAGATATTGATTTATACTGCGGGTTGCTTTTTTAGTGATGTTATACATACAGACATCGTACATATAAGACTTTCTATTTGAAACAAGACTATTTATGCTTAGTATATTGCGTAAGTTTGTGTCGTAGCAATTCGTAAAATATATTAGTTGCTGGGAGATTCCCGATTATTACAAAGAATGTAACAGTCACCGGTGAGTAAGATACAATCGCCTCAAGTGATCACGATTGGAACGCTGATTTTTTGACCTTGGCTCTTTCTATGTCCATGATCTGCATCGAGCGTTACGAAACTTGAACCGGCCATGCCGATGAAATGGCTATTGTCAGTCTTCACGATTAACCGCAGTATATGAATATGATAAGTGTATAATTTTTTTTTACACTTAAAGCTAATGAAAGTTATCGTCCGGCTGTTTGACTGGAAAGTAACCGAGTCTTCATTTTATTTCTTGACATATACATATACGCATTCAGGCATGTGGGTAATGTCATGAGTCGCATGGTCATTTTATTATTATTTCAGCTTAAAATTTATAAGATATTTTTGTAAGCTTAGGATATAAGTATAGGGTATAAGTTAAGGGTATAAATATAGGGTGCGGCACGGCGTTGTTTATGGCTACACATGAACGGTTACTGTTTACGGAACGTGTTTTATGTATTGGTATTGTGGTAATTGTTGATTTTCTGCTTGGGAAGCGTAGTTATTTAGCAAGTACTTGGACCTTGACATGATCTTAATTTTACAACGAATTATCATTTTATTTCTTTTTTAAGGTTTTTTTTTGCATCTCACAGTTAAATAAGTTTCGCATAAGTATTTACGTTTTATTTCTCGATGAGTCCATTTCCTTTTTTGTCGTGTTCATTTTTATTAGAGAGAGACGTACTTATTAGCAAACCATGGATTCATCGTGCGGGTGCCGGTTCCATCATGTTGCAGAGAGCAAAACTCCGAGTAGTTTCCGAGACTTGCGACACGTATGTAGGATATAAAAGTTACTAAAATGATTGTGAACCGACTTTATTGTACTATTATTTCAGTTATATCGAGATTTCTTTGTCGATTCTAAGTAATTATAGTTAAAATAGTCTACGAAGAATGATAGTAGTATTTTTATGTCAAAGAATAGACAGGTTAGGCGTGGTATGAACACGAAATATTGTGATTCTGTTCATGTTGTGCGTGATATTGATACTTAAGTGGTGCTTATGAGGTGTTACTTGTTTGACAACGGTCACGTCTCTACAACCGTCGCGGTCCGGCATCCGCCGCTCGCTCGTTTTAACTTTATTTTTAAATGTGTACGTGCAACATTTTTATGCGAAATTCCTCAGGTTTATATTATTAACCTAACGTTCGTCTAGATGACAAATATTTAAATGCTTTGTATTCTACATTTATTAAAGATACTTTAAAAACGACTTTAATCGAATAATTCACTTTATTTTTTATGTTATTCATACAATTGAAATTAGTCTATTGTGTAGATATAGACATAGTGTATATAGAGTTTGGAATAAAAAAATTACGTATTCAACGGAGTTGTGTATCACTTGAATTTTGTTTTTCTTTTGTTTATTGCTGCTTCAGCAATATCGCAACGGAAAGAAGGTATCTTGTCGTGATCGTGCCAGTCACTATTAAAGTTAAGATACGTGGTTGTTCCTTTTTGTTCATTTTGTAATATAGGTATAAGTGCTTTCGTAGACCTATGTTTAGTGGTTTCAATTGAGTAAAGATTGATGCATCAGAGACAGACATGTAGTTTTTGTTCAGAGTGTTACGTGATATAATCAAATTACTGTGTACTCTTATCATACAGAATTAGTAGCTTATTAAATTGCTAGCCGTGTTCACGATGGAAATATCCATTGGCAACATATCAAGACTCACCCTAATTTATACCGATTATTTAATTATCCTCTTTTGGAACTTTTTTACCTGTATTAACTTTATTTATTACACCACTTTGATTACATGGTGCTTAAAATATAAACACCCTTTTTTTGCATTTGTATATTGTTTATTTAGAAAAATACAAACATAAATGCATCTAAATCAAAATTAATCTCAGAATTGTTTTTATATAATGTTTAACAACATTCTTGGTTATTTATTTAATATTAATTCAAATGTATTGAATGGTATTGCAAATCCTGCTTGGGAATATATTTTTAAACATTCCTTTTTAGCGATAACCTAAGTAACATGGAGTACACCCGTATAAAGTTTCACGCTACTAGATTCAACGGTTTAAGATGTTTTTAATTAGTTTTAAACAATTTTATGAAGTAGATAATAAATTAAATTTGTAGTAATAAATTTACTATCAAATAGGTAGGATAGATTTCTTTAGCTTTTTAATATCATGATCGTTACATACATATCTTGCACAATAATATTACAGCCGCATAAAATTATACGTACAAGTAATACATTTCATGCCAGAGTGAGAAATATGAATGCAACGTCAGTGAGTCGAGACTAATTCAATTTATATTCTTTATTTTATTGTCCCATTGCAGAAACGGGCAACGGATTACATACTGAACTAATTACCTATTACCAGTACTGTTAACATTGTGCTCTGTTTGGTATATGCCCTAAAAATAGTTGGTCACAGCCTGGTGCTGTATTTACTGTAGTGCATATTCTTTTATAAGTAGAAATAACAACTGGTTACTTTTAAATACAAGATATAATTTATGTTCTGATTGGAATAATTTACTATATTCTTGGGTTAGAAAATACAATACAAAATTAAAGTAAAGTCACCATTTGTGACAAAATTCTTGCATGATTCATAAGCTAATAATATATTATATGACCAATAAGGATGTGAAGAGGTAGTTATATATTAAAAAAACGATTTGACTATATTGGCATTGGACCAAACAAGTTTTCATTTTGATGTATGTATGTATGTTGGTACGTACGTTCGTTAACAATAAATATGAGAATAATAATAAATAGTTAGTATATGGCTGCCTTATAATATAAATATTACAGTTAACCTTATTATTTCGTAGTTAGTAATTTTGCTACCGGATTGTCACATCATCGGATTAGCTGCAAGGTAGAAATTACTTTTAAATTAGCTTTGGTTTCTATAGATAACAGTAACTGTTGTCGGGAACTTTTCTTCATTGGTCCCAGTGGATGCGTGATGAAGTGGGTGTCTAAAATGTTTCAAATGTTATGGCAAATTAAATATTGTATTTATTAAACGTACGAGCAAAAATAAATTCATATAATAAAATAGTCTATCATATCCGTGATTGTTTTTGTATTTTAGAGAAGAACGAAAAAAATATTTTTTTAGATGTAGATCAATACACAATGCATAGTGTAAATACAAAAATGTATAGATTAGCAATTGCAATGTATATTATATAAATAAATTCTTACAAAGTAAAGTCTCATAGCACATCGAAAAGGACCCAAGCTCAGCATATGCTATGGCAAACTGCTATAGCGCTAGTTTTCAGCTGGATCCAAAGAAATATTAAAGCGTTTTAGATCATGCCTAAAGGAGGCAACTGATATCAATTCATTCATAAAAGTAGTCTACAATGCAGCCAATGGTATAACTATTTATATAATATATTATGTGTTCTGTCCACGACAGAGGTGGTAACTTTACGTGATCGTAATACCATTTGAAATAGGGTTGATGAACTATAGTACCGTTCGACGCGTTACGAATTTCCGTTGAATAGCTATCCATTAGCGACGCATCCGTTAGCCAATAACCGAATTAACAAAACTTTTAATGCAGTAACAGAATTATATACAATTATGAATTTCATTAGAAAAATATTGCATTCAATTTGAATGTAATGACACCTATTATTGTAAAGAAAGAAATTTTTCTTTGTGGATTTTGTTTACTCTTAATACGTTTATTTTTGGTTAAAATCTGACCCGATGTTTTGTAACAAAAAAGAGCAAAATGTTATTATATTAATTCTAAGAGGTGGTGGTTATCTAGTGCGACTTCCGTAACATATCTATGGTGTTTGACAACAAATTTCCTTCGTAACGGTGGCCTTTAGTCAGGTGAGCATTTGAAAATCCCCTACCACCTGTAACGAAAATCGTTTCATATATGTGAAGACCAAAAAACTCAAACAATTAACTAATACTACATATTTTTTTAAAGTGACATACATAAATGTCTTTATAGACGGTAGATATAGATTATAGAGATTAGTGGCTAGTACAGTGATCGCTAGAGTAACCTTTAAAACTTAATACGTTTTGAGTTTTATAGTTTGCGTGGAACTAAAATTTTATTTACTAATTTTTGCATGTTTTTGTAACTTTATTAAATACAGCTTTGCTCCTATTTGTGTTAGCGTGATTTTAAATAGCTTAAAGGCTGCCTCAATTATTGCTCTATCCAATACAATACAAACCGACTGGTAGTTCCTAGGATTAGCGCGTTCAAACAAACAAACGTCCGTTAATATACATAGATAATAATGAATCCATGTTCTTATGATCCTAGAGATACAATGTTGACTAAAGGCCATTATAATATTGGGGTAAAACATTGTCTTCTTATGTTTATAATAATTGATAATGACTTTTTTTATTAACATATACACGTTGCATTATGCTGAAGTATACCTACCTTTTTATATTTCGTAAAGTGAAAAATACATTATACATATCTTTTAGGCGTTTTAAACAGGATAAATTAACATAACACGTCGTAGAGTCAACAACAAAAATAGTCGAAATATATTTGATTGATATATATACGAAAGATTTACAAAAATAATTGTGATGTAATGATTAAAATATTGCAAGTCGAAGGATGCTCTCGATGAGGCGGCCATTTATAATTGAACATTTGAAAGTGTGAATAAATTGACAAATTTTCCCTTTCTATTCTATTTTGCGTGCATCATCGCGAATACATGCACGTTTACTATGATTGATCACGTAATGGAACCGTTTCGAATATCATTCAGGGCGCCAATGAACAAATTCAGAATTATAGTATGCAGTTTCATTGAAGGTAGTCTGAACTAAGAAATTAACATTTTAATTCCTATAAAATAGTTTTCTGCTGAAAAAATTGCATCTTTGTTACTCGTAGCAAGAGTAAAAGAGCTGCCAATATTGATAATCAATTGATTACGCGTACATATTTACAACCGTACGTTCACTATTTGACCTCGGGTCTCAGCCACGACTGGCTACCAGACCTTGTGCCAGGACACCGTTGCACACTGGCACAAAGTTATTGGCAACGCCGCGACTTCGTCACTGTTCACGTGGACTTGTTAGGAAGTTTTCTATTCAGCAGTCACATGCTCTTGAAAAAATTACAATCAATTATTTATATTATTTGCTAACAAACAGCACTTGAAAGTGTCACTTTGAGGTTTTTTGATAATATTTTCATTTTTAATTCATATTCCCAACTATTTACATTAAAATAACATTCAAACCCACAAAACAAACAAAGATATGTATATATCACTTTAGAACTATGGTGTCGTTTAGTTGTTTTTACGATTAAACCGCCCTTGAACTAAGAATGTAATGCAACAAAAATGTCGTTAGTGTCGATATATTATAATCTGATATCGGATACACACGATTATATCAGCTTTATACCGATACTGTACTGGGATATTAAATCATTATCTTTTAGCTATTCTTGAGGGACATAAAAACAGAATTTAACAATTACTCTACCCTCGTTCGGAGCTTTATCCTATTAATAGGCAATTACTAATTGTAATCCATACTATTACTTCATATCAGCTACTTCGAAAAAAAAAATGATATTTTTAACGACACAATACCTTAAACAGAAAAATGTACGTGAAAACCATTCTTTGGTTAACTTTGTTATATACAGCTTTGCTAATGCGATAATATTAACTTATTACTAAAGATGGAGATACGATCACGTAAAACAATAAAGATGATTATTAATAATATCATCATCATACATAGATAAGTTGAATGTTGGCAGAGAAACCATTGAATACCGTAATTTTATTCAATATTTTAATAAGTTGTACTATTAGCGGTTCACAACGTGAACACGGTATTATATTCATGTTTTATCACAAATACTTAACTAAAATTTACGGAAACTGTGCAAGGTATTACGAAGTTTAAAACTATTATTGCTTAGATCCTGGATTTCTCTGACTCAGTCAAATAAAATAAATGGACCTTTTTCCGAGTCACTGACTCACTAAATAACAACATAACAACCTCGAAACTTGTTATGTGACATTTCGTGACATTATGTTTTAATTTGTCGCAGTGACGTTATTTAAGATTAAATTAAGATCGGCTACATTATTAGTATAATGGATAAGATTATTATTAGTCTAAAGATTGAAGTCATCTCGGGACATTCATTCATTCATATTTGAGCACTACAAAAATAAATAGGCAATATATGAACCTCAGTTCATTAAATATATCAGCTACACGATCTGTATTCTGGATATAATTATTATAGTTATACAGTATGCAGTTATCCAAATAATGTGGCACTAGCTTTCCTACATTTATTTTTGAGTAAGCTTAAAATAAACAGTTACTGTAAGAGGCAGCTTCTGAGTAAGACTGGTTCTATTTAAATCTATTTAGTAATGTTTAAAAGTTTTGTGACTGTAACTTACAGACTTGATTCACATGACTGTGGGTTGAGCTCGTAATTTATTTTTAATGTATAAAGTTTTTAGTAAAACTTGGTATTAGCATAAACTTACCTATTGTAAATATTCCAAATCAAATCATGAGTCAAGGACTCCTTCAGATTGTATGTTATATGGGTTTTAAATTTCATACACCTACCAGAGCTTATTTTCACAAGCGTGCGTGCGGTTTTACAAAACAATACCGAGCCCAGTATTATTATTAATGTAAAGGTATTCATTTCATTTAACATTGAATATATTCGCAAATAAAGTTTTGATTATTTCACTTCAACGAGTTAACATTAATTCATATTAATCAATTTTATACGGTTTAAAGGTTAAACTTTAGTAGTTTTATAGTAATTTTTTATCTATATACATACGTATTTACTGCAATGAGAATAAACTTTTGGTGACGGAAAATGTGATGAAATCATATCATGATGGTAGGGTATTTTGCAACTGGAGAGTGATACCTAGATAAGATATCACTCTCCAGTTATTAAGTACTTTTAGGTATTTCGACAGATGCATTTGAGAGTCAGAGCCTCTACTAAAATTAATGTTTTAACATCTTGAGCTATATCTTACCATCAGGTGATATTGTGACCAACATTAAACCAATAAATATTATAAACAAAGGACTATAATATGAAGTGTGTCGATATAGTCTCTAACGCGATAATTAAGAAAGTTTCAATTTTACCGTTATGAATAAGTATGTGAAGGTTTGTTTACTTTATTATTCATGTTTTATAGGCGAAACGTAGACTGATATAGAAGTTTACATATTAAATAATAATTAAGTACTTTGTACGTAGTCTTCAAGAAACTGTACTAGTTCAGAATACGAATCAACAAAATATATTAGAATATGCCAATTTAAGGTTAAGCGTGGCCACCATTTTGGGCCACATCGTCATTTAGCATCAGATAAGATTGTGGCCATAACGCTAAACCTTAGCTATGAAGAAAAAGATTTCACTTAAAGAGGAATATTTGATTTTATTGAAACTATATTATACACTTGAATTTATTTCGTGTTAAAATAATCTTCGTAAAGCTGTACGTTCTGACAGTCAAAAACTAAGATGGTAGAATATAAAAGAATATTTTGATAACAAGTTGTATATAACTTATTTAAAAATCCACGATTTTATAAAGATCAAAGCGTTGAGTTATTTTATTGTAAATCACTCAATAATTGACTTTAACTTCTGGAAAAGTATTATTCATTGATCGTTTACTACTTCATTAAACATAAAACAAGTGTTGCTTTTTTCATCTCAATTAACATTTATTTTTGATGAGTAAGAAGATATTGTCAAAGTATAATATAAAACGTAATTAACTCATAAGGACTAATACATAAAATATCCATATGTTGAATCATGTTTAGAACCCTAAAACACCTGTTTTAGCATAAGTAGGCGTTTTCTGTGGGAAAAATAATCAGTCCTTGGCTTATCTGTGCCATTCTCACACGGAAAACAATTACGCCTTCATTTTTATATTTTGTGTCTTCAGAGCCTTGACAAATTTTCCGTTGATTCTCAACAATGTTTTAAACTTTTCTTTGCATATTTATAATTGCCTTATTAAAAATTTCAATACATATCTAACTTTTATATATTCAATTATGTCGTTATTATGCTCTTCAATTTGCTTTTCATTGACACAAATGTTATTGTCAAAGAAAAGCGTAATATATTAAGATATCTATATTGATGAAGAAAACATGTGCTGATTA
This sequence comes from Actias luna, assembly GCA_039707435.1. NCBI lineage: Eukaryota > Metazoa > Arthropoda > Insecta > Lepidoptera > Saturniidae > Actias > Actias luna. Next base: position 14,371,310 of record JAZHAC010000001.1, on the reverse strand, counting down.
TTATTAATATATTAAAACTGAAAAGTATTAGTGTTATTAAACATATCAATAACGATATTTTCTAGTGTTTTCGAAAAGTTAAAGGTTCATCAAACGAAATAAAGTTTTTATATGTGTATATATCTATATTAAAATTACAAAGCGCAGAAGTTTGTTTCAAAAAAATCACTCTAATTACAAAAAATATTCTTGTATTCGATACAGCACTCATTAAGGAAGGCTTTAGGCTATTTAACATCACGGCACCACACATAGAAGCAAAGCTGTATTGTAACATAAACGGACAAAAATTAATAAATGATTTTATTAATTTTTGCAAAAATTATGGTCAATGGCATATGGCTTTCGACCGAACTGGTCAACGGGGGACCTTCTAACGTATATATTGCACCGCTGGCGGGAAGCAATTGACAAGCATGGCGAGGTTCTGGCTATTAGTTTGGATATAGCCAAAGTTTTCGACAGGGTCTGGCACCGTGGACTTCTCTCCAAACTCCCGTCGCACGGATTCTCCAACAACCTCTGCCGTTGGATCTCCAGCTTTCTGCATGAACGCAGATTTCGTGTCATTGTTGATGGACACTATTTGCAGGTCCTGACTGTAAATGTTGGAGTTCCTCAAGGCTCTGACCTGTCACCCACGTTGTTTCTTCTGCATATCAACGATATGCTCCCTCTCGGTCGCATTCATTGCTATGCAGACGAAAGCACGGTTCATGGGTGCTACATTAGTAAGCCCGGCAGTGGTCGGGGAGATACAGAATGGAGACGTAAGGAACTTGTTATTGAACTTAATCAAGTCATGACCCGCATATCCATATGGGGAGCAAGTAACTTGGTTGAGTTTAATGCCAAGAAAACCCAGGAATGTGCCTTTACCTTAAAAAAATCCCCTTTTTTACCCAACCCTACTCTTCAGAACACCAAACTTGCAATGCGTGACAGCCTAAATATTCTGGGATTGAATATTCGGAGCGACCTAAACCTCAAGGACCATTTCGAGAATTTGATCTCCACAACATCTCGGAGACTCGGTATCCTGAACAGAGTGCGTCGGTTTTTCATGGCCGACCAATTGTACCTTCTTTATAAGGCCCAAGTACGGCCGTGCATGGAATGCTACTCGCGACTCTGGGATGGATCCGCTCAATATCTACTCGATGCCTTATACAGGTTGCAGAGGCGGGCTGTCCGCATTGTTTATGATGCAGACACCACCAGCACCGTAGAACCGCTGAAGCTACGAAGGGACATTGCCTCTTTATGTGTGTTCTACCGTATGTACCACGGCGAGTGTACTGAAGAGCTCTTCAATATAATTATTTAGTATGGCGCGTTCAGGCAGACGTAGCTGGGATTACGTTATATAATAAAGATATTGTCTCTGCCTGTTACTAACCGTATAACTTAAAAAGAGTCAATCGATACAAGTCATATTCACATAATTTGTTTTATCACAATCATAACTTCTTTAAGATGCAATACAACGTTGGCCCGGCCAGATAGTAGTATTATAAGTGATCAAATTTACAACTATTTTTCTTTATACACAAAACACATTTTGATGAATTCAAGAATTGACCAACATACATTCATTTTTATATTATATATTTAAAAATTATACGTTTCATCATAATAAAAACCGAAGAATCAAATGCTATATGTTGTATACAAAACTAAATAGTGGGCCAGTAGACAAAGGAAGAAACTTCTACTGCTACAATGATTTATGTCTAACAAAAATAATAAACTATTATTTATATTATACTTTATTCTATCATACTATGTAGAGTTATGTACAAATATATATATTTCTTTTACTGTAATTTGTATGAAAAATATATAACATGTATACTGATTACTATGTTTATAATATCTATAAAAGTAGTAGTATACATAGATATAATACGTACTCAAAGCTACTGTAAACAAATATACACGTCAATAGAATGGTGAACAACCTTTTGTATTACTTATGTACATAGATTTGACACAGATATGAACTAGGTATTAAATGTTGCATGCAATAAACCGGATGTCATTACTTATTACACATATTTCATTAGTAAGATTCCAATGGAAATAGCTAAACAAGTGTCCCAACTAACCTTTTGTAAAAGCCATACTATGCAACCAGTTGATGGATAATGCAACATTGAAATCCATCTAATGCGTCGCAATAAACTTTTTTGTATTCATACCTTCTTACCTGATAAAAAAAAAAAAATTTGTGTTATAAATTGGCGCAGTATAATACCGTTACACCGTTTAGTTTTAGATATGTATATACAATTATACATATATTATAGGATCTCTATATGCAAAATTTTAAATAAAATATGTTCCGCAACGGCTACTTAGGGTTACATATATTGAAATAACTTAATTCTATAGATTTAAAATAAGACCTTTTTAACTGAGCCAAATAATCATTTCAACTTTGTTCATAAATTACGTTTATTATTTACGATTAATAGTGTAGTTTTTATACAAATTAGAAATAAAGTCAATTTCATAAAAATATATTCAATTCGATGTAGCTTTCATTTTAATGAGGACTCCTCTAAATCGTACAACCTCAAATACTCTGATCCTATATACAGGAATCACTTAGGACTTTTTTATGTACTGGCCCCAATACGGTAAATACGCTCACATAGCCTTGTGCTCGGCGCGACCTTACATCTAGTGAAATTGAACCGGTACCGCATTTATACCGGTCCGATTACACTCTCGTACGGAATTATTGAGGTTGTGAGTTATTTCAATAAGAATTTACACTGTTCTTATGCCAAGGCAAGCTTACTCAGTGACTAAATCATAGGAAGCATTTTTTTCTACTTATGAGAACGATACTTTCTAGGTCCTCTTGACTACATTCTGCAAGAATGGTTTTTGCCTAACATTTTAGACAGAATATTAATGAGGACAGAGCACATTTGCATGCCAAATTTAGACCATACCAATTAAAGTGACTCTTTGTAACCTTGTGAAAAAAGAACCAGTAATGTAGGTCTTTCGTTACCTGTGTAAGGTCTTTCGTTAGCGTTCATTAGAGAGCTGATGTTTTTGTTTATCTTGTATTTTTATAAATTATCTAACATTAATAAAAAAGTATTTAATGAATAGTTTAATTTTGATTCATTACCTACTTAAGATTAATTATTTTGTAAATATAGTGTGTCTATGGATAGATATATTAAAATAATAAAACAATATGTTCTATTGTTGACGCCATATAATATAATATTTAGAAAATATAAATATAATAATAATAAATAAAGGTAGCACTATAATATAATAAGACCGGGGCATATAGATTTCTCCTAGTATTTGCTCACAGAAATATTTTAAGCTAATCATATTTGAAGGCAACATCGTTCAAACTATATTTAAGATCGCAGCCCCCGTCTTTCCTAGTAGCTTCGTTAACAATTTTTGCTAGTTATGAACCAATAAAAGTTATTACTACGTCGTATGCTATTTAAAATCCAAATTTGTTTTCATATTGCATTCTTAACATAGGGGTAACACGGGCATCATCCATTTGTATACAGTTTTAATAAAACGAGGCTTATAGATGTTTAACTTTTGATCATCAACAGAACTTTTACGTTCCTTCATTTTGTAAACACGTTTTAAGAGATTTTGATGTTTGTATACTAGTTATTGTATATATTGAATAGTTTGATTATATAAATATAAATTATATACCTAAAATATCTAGGAAAAAATATATCTGTGACAGGGTGACAAGTAATTAATATACTATTACGTATTGTTCCTATTTATCGTTTAAACAAGTTTCATATTATATTTCAATTTTAAATCATGGTACCAGCTTGATTAATGGTATAATGACTTAAATGGTATTTGCGAAATTCTTCTAATCACGGAATCGGCAGTAATAATATAACCTTTCATGTCACGTAAGTGCCATTGACTAGTTGAACAACTTGATGAATACTTTTCGATCGCATTTACGCATTTAATTCAATTATATTTAATATACCTATAATTAATAATGAAATATATGTTTCATTTAGTGTGTCGAGTATTGGTTTCTAGTTACAACTAATCATAGTCCAAAGAATTTTATCTTCCAACCTCTTAAAATTTTAACACATTCTTTCGTTTCCTAGAAATTGAAGTTCAAGGAATTCCTCCTTAAGTGAAACTTTTTACATTATAAAGCTCTCATTGTTACCTCTTATTGTTCCAATACTAAATACTATGAGCCGGAAATTGATGACAAATACTCTAGGATCATATTTTATATATTGTACATACATTTTACTTAGTTTATAAGTAGTCAATTATATATGACTTTGATAGTCTATACATAGATTTAATTTTTTACCGGAACAACATACTTTTGTGTTGCAGATTTCATATCTTTAATGCGCAGGATTTCAACAAATTAGTTTAATCAAATCAAATTAAAATCAATATAATAATGTTAATAACTTATAGGTAATTTGTTTACGCATAATTATTAAGCTTATACTGAGGTCAAATTATGTTATATGATAACCAGAAAATAACATTGTACCGTAGGAACATAATATATAATAATAGCTTCTAGATAAATAGATTCAAATCAATTTTCAACCAGAACTTTTATTAATTTAACATGTCAATTACGGAAACTGAATATGTGCTAGAACGGATATAATTTTTTTAATAAAACATCCATCGTCATTATCCCGCAAACAGTTTCCTCATACAACAAGAAATAGTACGGAAGTCGTCACTTCCTCCTTCAATAATTGGATTTGCGAGTCAATAAAGTAAGCGTGTTATGAATCATTGAATATACATGGTCGTCATAATTTAAGCACGTAAAAACCGGCTGAAACTACTAAGTAAAAATATTTTGTCATTAATGCTAAACCTTAAGAAATTATTTTTATAATGATACACCGAGTGATGCATAAACAAAAACAAAAGTCTTTTCATGTGATAGTGACTTTGGAGGAGTAAGTGATCGACGTGATGTGGAATTGCCTCATAGATTACCCGCTCCATGCACTTGTGCGGCATCGGAATTCGTCAGCATGCATAATAAACCCACGCTCCGATTTTGCTGACAATTCTCACGACCACATCTTGTTTTTTAGTATCGCAATGTTACAATGTTGGTTTTGCAGTCATCTAATATAATGTTCACACATTTATTTTGAACGCAGCACACGCAACTATATTAGACATATCGATATATATTCAAATCAGTTACTATTACAATACTCGGTATGTAATATAAAAGAGACGAACCTACGCGTAAATATATTTAAGTTGCAATGAAACTCTAAATGCTCATGTAACTGGTAGGTAGAATAAACAATAGTCTGGAATGTAGTGATGCAACGTATACATGAATCACGGCTCCTTGTCTCGGATCGTGAGTGTCGCTGCTTGTAGGTGCAGTAACCAGATGTCTAGCTGACTCATGGAGTAAAGATTTAAAACCAACCCAACTTTCATAGCTGTAGAATTATATTGCTTGGACAATTTCATGAAGGTTTTTTCTTTGTTACAGATGCTTATTGTTATGCACACTCCAATGGGTTCGCGCCGATGTTGAGCTCATCACGAAACCACGGCCAGGAGATGAGTACGTTATGCTTAGCTCAGGACAAAAATATCCCAGTAAAGTAATTCCTGCAAATTCTGGAAGCAAGGTCTCTCTCGTAAACAAGCACACAACTGTTCTCACAACCGCCGCACCACCAACTAATAAAAATAACTTTGATTATATACCTATTAATTTCGATAATATAGATGATATAAATAGTGGACTATTGCCTTCCAACGTAAATTTGGAAACTGCTGGCACTGAGCAAAAGCAACACTCACGAATTCAAATCAAAAAGGGACCCAATGGCCAGGACTACGAATATGAATACATTTACTACTATTATGATGAGGATGAAGAAGGAAATAAAGAGGGGAAAAATAAAGAAAATTCCGTATCAACTACTGAATCTGTTACCCATAACTCTCATGATGGTCCTCTAAAGGTTGATACCGAAAATCATATAGCGAATGAAAGTAAACCTAAGAGCAAATATAGTACCATTGACAGGTCCGGGACAACAACTACAACAACACCGGTACCTGAGACTCAAAACGAAGTACTACCAACTTCAGGCAGAGGCAGAGGACGTGGGCGCAACATTCCTCCTCCACCAGTCCAAGAAGAAGTTGAAGATGATATAAGGTAAATATATAGTATTATAAAAGCCTTTTAGTAAATAAATAAAATAAGTCTTATAAGTTTAATTTTCTTAAAATTCACAAATATGTTAAGAGTCAGGCTACCTTCAAGCACACGGTTCCCTCCTCGTGGTCGCAACCTGGCATCAGCTAGTACTACTATTAGTGTACCAGAAGTACCTTCAGAAACTGTGAGGCATCGCGGCCGTCAAATTGACAGTGTAGCTGATGAGTCCAGTGATCAGACCAGAAGCAGGACCCGTGCGCACATCAGGTATCACTTGTACCGAAATTATGTTTATACATATAATATGCGACTACTGCATATTTCTCATATAATATTACTATTTCAGGCGGCCGAGTTCTGAATTGGTTGATTTAGACAGCTTTAAGACAAACTCTCGAGATATTCCTTCTCAATATAAAGAACCACCAACAAGATATTCCTCTGAAATTAAAACTACAACGGAAGATATTCCAGAAGAGGAGCCTTCTATTATTGAACCAAAAGAGTCCGTGAGAAAAGGTCACAGCTTATTGAGTGGTATTCAATTTCAAGAAATCGTTGATGACTCTAAGCTGCCTGTCGATTACAAACAGACTACTCCATACGAACAAGATACAACTGAATATACTACGATGACTGCTATGGAGAAAGTTGCTCTTGATTTATATGCATACTTAGCTGGTGAAAACCTGAATAATGAAATCAATCCTACTAGTAATGATTTAATAAACTTCGGTGGCTTAACGACCGTTGATGATGATACATGGACAACTGATGATATTAGTACAACTGAAGAATTAACTACAGTACCTACGACCACAACAACAACGACAACAACTACAACTACCACTACGACAACTACAACCCCAGCCCCAACCACCACAACCACCACAGCAGCTGCGCCTACACGACCTTCAAGGTTCAAGGGCAGAGCTGGTGCAAGATCTCGCGTATCTACTTCATCAACTGCAGTCACCGAAGCCACACAAGAGACTTCAACAAGAGCTCGAGGTAAAAATAGCACTGACGTTTCTGTTTGACTCGCGTCTGATATAACAATATAAGATTATAACAAGTTAGAGAATTCACTGAATAATATTGTTTTTATACTAATATCCATATCAATGTGATGTACATTCTATCGTAAAATGCCAAAAACATATAAGTATGTTACCATGAACTAGATTAAATCATGATTATAATTCTCTAGCTAGTTTGATGCTAGTTTAAATAAAATAAATTCTAATGTGCTAAGCTCGAAAACAGGTGACCGCTTTATTAGTAGATACTTGTAAATACACAAATATAGCAAGATTGTATATATTTTGTCATAACAGTGTTGGCTATTTTCTATTCCCAAATATTAGATTACAGCATAAGTAATTTGTTTAAATGTAGGTTTTTATTTATAGCCAGTTAATATAAAAAAAATTAGACTGTAAATTAATGATAACATACCCTTTCAGAAAAAAACCTAATACGATTCTAATTTTAATATCTAAATTTATGAAGCAGTACTCTTCAATTAGAATAGTATGTATAGGAGGTTTGCAATTTTTAATGTAAAGTATTTCGTGAATATCTCGGTTTCTATTGTTGTTTAATTTTGTTAAAACTTCTATAAGCCCACACTTTTACGATACATATATGTAATCATGGACTACTTTTAAATCTTAGCTTCACAAATTATGATTGTTTTAAAGAACGGTTATATTTTGCGTTTGCGGGATTTACAAATTACACTAGTTACCATCATTAAAAGTGACTAACTCCTCCATAAACATTAACAACAATGTTTATGAAGTGGTTTTTATATAAACTGCGAAAGTTATAATTTAATTTACGTGAGTTTGCTTTGCGACTGTATTTTATCTTGCGAAATTATCTATTCTTGAATGTATACTCGATTTTTTTAAATTAACTAGTTACCACAGACAAAGAAAGCTACAAAATGTTGCCAAACATAAACATATAGATAATATAAGTATAGCACTTTGAATACATGAAATCAAATGACCGTTTGAAACTAAATATCAATAATAATGGTGAGTGGCCAACATCCTTTATAAACACATTAAAAATAAGTACATAAGTTTTTGAATTACGTAATTTAAAAGTACACATTTAAATAAGCGCGCAAGAACGAATAAAGTCATACAGGTTGTATAATATCTAAAATAATGAAGAGTAAACAAATAGATCACGACCGTAAATTGGTAACCATGGGCCGTTTGATATTTGAAGGTAAAATGTTACGTAGTAATATAATTCCTTTCGCGTCTGGTCAACTATTGATAAAGGTTTTATAAAACCGGTCCCGTCGTCCCTGAAAGTTTAGCCAATGAAATTATGCTAGAACTGTTTGTAGTTACAACATAAATAAAGGTTAAGGGATATACTACACGCGCGGAAATAATTTTTATTCATATTTATTTTAAAAACGTAAGTATAATTAAAGTTTCAAAATAACGAAGAGTTATCCATAAGTGTATACATTAAAAATCTTACGTTTGCAACAAAATAGTCAAATGTTCATGTAATTAATAGAAACAAAATAATGTGGCTACTTGGTAGTAAGGCGTTACGTGTATACATTGTGTATTCTTAAATTTTATGCACAGTTATTTCAAACAACATTACATTTTATATAAAGTAGTCGACCTCAAATTTCAATGCAGTTTGTGTAACAGCCCTAATTTATTTGTACTTGACGCTAGATTAATGTTGTAGGTATGCAGTAATAATTTTTTGTTAACAGGTCGCTTCAATAAGCCGAATGGAGTTCGTAAGGCTGTAGCCACAACTGCCTCAGACGCTTCCACGCCTGCTTCCACTCTTGCAGAAAAGTCAACAACAAAGGTACGACTTATTTTTTATTTTATTTTATGTTATAAGTAACTTAAAGCGACTGTATTTTTATAAGCTAAGCGATTTATGTAAATATATTCTTGTGTACCTTTGCTTTTTACATATGTAACTCTAACATCAAACAATGATTTCTAGTTTACGTCCACCCCCATGGCGATAGTGAATAAATTCAATGCTAATAGAGTATATTAATGATTTAGATAAAAAAGAGCTGTTTAATTATTATAAATTAAATAACAATGTTTTTAATATTGATTTAACATTAATGTTGAAAAAAGTTCAGAGGTAGATCTACGTGTACAATACGCCTTCTATATATAAGAGCTGTTTTTTTTATATAATAAGTACAGTAATTTGTAGATTTGTAAAAGCAAAATGTTTACCAGAAAACTGACATACTTTTGCTGTTATGTCTTTTAAATTAATTTTATTTCTAATTACTATGTATATTTTACACCACAAATAAGTAACGTAACAATCAACAATGTTACATATATACTTTTTTATATGTAGTGTTGTTTGTTTATTTCTGTAACTGTGGTTGTTACAGGCATTCGGTCGCCGTGGGCTGTTTGCTGCACGAACTCGTCCAAGTTCCACTACCACTGCACCGGTGGAAGACGGCAGTCCACCAGCTAGTGAGACTCCTGCGCCTAGGTAATTAATGCTTTTTCTTACTTAATCTTATTTTGGGCTATATTCAAATAAACTTTCTCTCATAATATTACGTACTATCGTGATGTAATAATCACCCAAACATTTCATAATATCTATAAGTCGGAGTTCTAAATTCAGTAACAATTTAGGTTATCGTCATTGAAACTGCAAAATCTAATTCCAGGGCTCGCGTACGACCCGGTCTGAGAAGAGTGTCTACAACTACTACTACACTTGCCACTACCGCAGCACCATCTGATGATTCGACATCTTCAAGTACTACCTCCGCAGAAGTGATCGAGACCACACCGACTCCTGGAAGAACACTTGGGTACGATTTATACTTTTAGACTCTACATATTGCTACAAAAAAAAACCCAAACCTTCGAATACTGAAATTTGTTAGTTAATTTACTACTCGTATTCCCTGCAAAAATACTCGAGAAACTAGCTATAGTTGGCATATCTACTAGCGGACGCGGGAGGTAGTAGTTGTACTGCGATAGGTTCATAACTTATGAATAAAAAATAAATATAAAAATTTGTACACGTGTTGGGGCGGTTAAATTTGATACTTATATTTTTGAGAAATCCAAAATAAACGGCACTGAACACAGTTTCGGTAAAATTAAAAATATTTGGATGTTGTTAACAGCGTCGGCTACCGAGTCCAGAAACAGCTAAAAATCATGGTAATGGCCCAATAAGTAGACAAAAGTAATTAGGGAGTATAATTACGAAATATGTTTTTTTTTAAAGATCAGAACACAAATTAAATATTGTCTACGATTTCAATGCAAAAGACAAGAAAAAGATTTTCATTCAGAAGTTACGGTGTAAATTAATTTAAGATTGTTTTCTTTTGTATTTGTTTGCATAATTAGAGAAACTTTAACCTAATCAAACATTGTAATTAAATTAGCCTCTTTGTATTTTTAGCACATATTCTGAGTATTTGTTTACAAAGTAAGTATGTATGTATTACATTTTACTACATAATTACTTTATTAATCTATTTTTTATATTGTTTATAAAGCGGAACGCTCCTGTATTATCCAATTACATAGTAAGCAATTCTTATAGGTATATATTCTGAGCAATTGAAAATACTTAAGTAAACTTAGAAAATAAAATATTTTTAAAAAGTAACATTTATTTCAAATCGATACAGTACATATCTGAGAATCCATTAACATATTTTGTATATTTAGAAATAGATGTTTGTACCTATATATGAAATCTCTACACGTCATACGGTTTGATCGAATCCAAGAAAAGTGGCACCTGTAGCAGTAACTTCAAGCACCTCGTCAAGCTAGTTTTGATATCAAAAGCCTATGATAGGGTGGATCAATATGTGAACAACAGTGATGTCTGGAATTAACACCCCTCTTTATGTATCCCCTAAATACTATTGTAAATGCTCATATTAAAACATTAAAAATATATACTTAAAAAAATATAAACACATTGAATTCATTACAGTTTGACGTTCATAAGTAGACTGCTTGACTATGATTTTTGTATATATTTTTTCATGGATAATATTTTCATGCTATCTCTTTATACGATTGATAGCGCTGGTGTTTACCTGTTGACTACTGAAAAAGTAGAATAGTGTCTATTGGTCCAATAGTTATTTATAAAATTTCAATGTATGTGTGTTCATAGTTCTTGTGTTCATAGATGGCTTGACCGATGTGAATGAAACTTTTCCTGTGTACTTATTGATTCATCTGGATGGATTTTTGTTACAGTCAGACCCAGGTGGCGGTTCTGTTGTTGACATTCATTTTTTTTTATTTCAAAGTTGATAGAAGAATAAAGTAAAACTTGATTTTCCAGGCTTATTTAAGTACACTCAGAGAAATTATTTAAACACCGATTAAATCTCGGTCGCCAAGAAATGAATCATAATATTTAATCTATTGAACTTCACTTGGTATCACGTGATAAGGTATCATCGATATAAGTAAATTTACATAGTAAAACTAGATTTTATTAAAGACATTTCTGATAAACGACACTCATACATTAACCATAAATATTTTTATTCATCGCCACTGATTTCAATTTTGCCATTAGCAAAGCGAATATTAAAGAAAAAATATAGCGTATATTATTTAGGGGTAATCTAGATTCCTATTACTAAAATAATTCTATTAGATATACTATTATATATATTAGATATATTAGATTACATGACTTTTAAGAAACAGATGTAATCTACAAAAACAGTAATTCTTATCGTTATTTTTTCGTCTTAGTATATAAAATTATTAAACGTTTAAACATTGATAGTCGTGGCAGACCTGGAGTCCGTCCTGCACAACTACGCCCTGGACCCAGGCTTAACCTGAGACCCAGCCCTCGCTTGAGGCCAATAGCATCAAGCGCGGCTCCAGCTGAAGAGACTCCCGCTTCTGAAGCACCCGCAGAAACATCGGCCTCCGAATCACCAGCCACAGAATCTGAAGGAGAGGTAACATTTACATCCAAAACAATGAAAAAGAGCTAAAGCATTAGTTAATCTCCGTTTCGAATCGCCAATAGGTCTATAACGTGCCTTTGTACTTATCTAAAATAGTTATTTAGCCTTTAACAGGTATGGATTATTATGCTTTCTATTATACAGGGCTCTTCACCAACTCCAGCACCGGAGCAACCGAGAGGCGGAGTGAAATTACGCAACCGTCTTCAAGTATCAGCTTCTCCTAAACCTCGAGTAGCTGTTACTCCTCTACCACGTAGACCTAATCCATTACTAAAAAGGAAACTGACTTCACCTACCACTGAGGTACGACATATAATCTTTCTTACATGACAAGTAAAGACTTAATTGATGTAATTATTAAAGAAAAGTAAAACATATAATTTATTTTTAGTTAATCATTAATTATTTTTTTATTCATTTAGTATTTTTAAGGTTTTTCAGTATTTATATTTAAGTATTTTATTTAGAAACCGTCGTTTCTTTAAATCTTACCGGAAAGTGTATTAGAAATGTTTAAATCAATAATATAATTTCAGACTACAACAGAAACCTCAAAGAAATCCACAGAAACCACAGAAGAAGTTACGAGTGCTGAAAAGATCGAAACGGAAACCGAGTCCCAGCCCGTGGTTGAGACTACACAGGCGCCTCCACTTAGAGGCCTTGATGCTTTGAAGGCGAGAAGACGCGCCGCGGGCACTATCGGAGGTCGTCCGGCCCGACCAGCACGAAGGGCCTAGTATAACCCCAAATAATATGTATAATCAATCTTACACATTGTAAATCTTCAATATCGAATGACATAATGCTGAAATAAAAGAAATGATAAATTGAACAAACATTTGTCGACCTAATAGGTCAGTACAGTAAAAGAAAAGGAATATGAAATATAAATTGACAATGAGATATCCTGCTTTTAATACTGTTTTATGAAGACGAAACTCTTTGTTTGAAAAGAGTGAGCGTTTATTTGATAAATGTTTCCGCCGACGATCGCTCTCAATGGCGGTTGATTCAATTGCCTTCGCACTTTTATCATTGTTTCAATTGAGTACGTTTTTGTTTATCAGTTATACTTGATACCTAACTAAATAAATCTTTAAACTATTTGTCATTATAGTAGAAAATAAAAAAAAATCTCAGTGTATCTGATATGTAATCAATTCGGACCATAGGTTACGATGAAATCTTACTGTGATGATTTATGTAATAGCTACATGATTTTTTTATGAACTATAGTATTTCTGAAAGAAAAGAAATGTTTAATTATTTACCAAAAAATTAGTTAAAAAAGGTCGATTCAAGCGAAATCTGTTTTTATTCACGCAACTTATTAGTCTAACAAAACTTGTGTCTTCTAATTTTATTAAAGTAATTCATTTTACGTTTACCATTACAATTCAGCATAACTGTCATTAACTTTAGTCAATTTACTCTCCAAACTATTTAGTTTTAGTACCTATATGATTAATTTCTTACAATTTCAGTAGTAGTCATAAAATATCAGCAATTAGGATAATATTGCTAATTTTTTACGATCATACCAATAGGAATTTTGTTATGAAAATAGAACCTACCCTTTTAAATATGTGTTATGTACATATTAGTAATAAATATTATTATGAAATTAAAAGGGCTTAAAGCAAAAGAGTTTTTACTTTTGCATTTACAACGGAAGTCCATTCTACAATATAAAACATACTTTTTATCTCAGATCAAGTCAATTTATTAAAATCCAATCGGTAAAATCATATATAATTTTAAGTTCCCTGTATATTTAACAATAAATTAGACCATAATCAGCAAATCTTCCGTAAAAATATTACTGGAATAATTATTTATACACTATATAATCATATAAAAGTTCTATATTTCTATAGTTTTACAGTTATACTTTATAAGTTTTATAAATCATTGACCAAAACAATTTTTTAGATATAAAATATTTTTTAAATGTTTATATTTAAACCTTTGACATACATACCTTCTAATATTGTTTTACCATTTTAGATACCAATGTAGTTTGTTTGTCAAGTAAACATTAAGTTCGTATTTTATTGATGTATAATAACTATGTAAACAAATTATATAAATTAGCCTTATTGAGATTATGTTTTTATGTACAGCATCTAAAAACATGTTTTCTGAGAAATAAACAAAAATAATGACAAAATTAGTTTCCGAGTTATGTTTTGTTAAAGAACGTATAATATATTAAAAGGCTGAACGATAATTTTGTTAAAATATGGAAATAATACAAACAATATAATATAACAAATAAAATTGATTTCATCTGTAGAAGCACTGAATGCTAGTGCCATCGTGATATGTTTTGTATCTTTTGTGTGATAATTAAATTAATAATTAAGAAAAAATATACTGGACCGTTGTTTTATTTAGTACATATTACATAATCATCAACCCATTAATGCCTGCTGATGCGTAGCTGATTTATTATAGGAGTGGGTATAAGTTTTCTATGTTGGGTATTTGTAGATATACATAGTTTAATTAGCCAGCTACATATAATATGTATCTCTGTTTATGATACTAATTAATTACACAAGTAAATTGTTTTTGTATTTATGCGGCTCAACAAAGCCACCGGCTCTTTACTCGATTGTAAGTGGGATATTATGTTGGAACAAGATCTATTGGTGGTACTAAACCTAATTACTATCAGTAGATTTTCTATTGCCACGTTATATGACAACGCTGTTTTGCTGAGCAAGGTAGCGGCTTGCATTTACGTATTACGTCGTACATCGTTAAATAGACGTTCTGAAAAGCGAGAGTACTCGGCCTCCACTAACCCAGTGTTGCAACTCCAAACGTCTCAAAAAAATACATATGATATAAGTTAAAATATTTGGTCCGCTTGGAAAATTTTGTTAGAGCCACAATGCTGCCAACCTTTATACCAGTAGCCGAAAGAAGGAATGTCGGCAAAATTTGTACGTATGTAGCACCAGAGCCTTTCCCATCTACTAAGTTACCAAAGTCATTTTCAAGGTCTTTTACCATCTTAGCGAATTAAACCGACAGGTTCTAAATTACTAATAGCGCTGGTGCTGGTATGAACCTGACGGATAATATCATTTAAACTACTCTTCCCAGAAAACTGAGGGAGCCCATGGTAACCGACTGACACCGATATTTTATTAAATGTGAATATTCTATTATAATTCCGATAGGCGCACGCCAGCGATAACTGGTGATACAATGCTGATCTCTTATTGGTTACCTTCATCAGTTTTAGGAATTACCGCTATCAACAAAAAACTATTGCCATGCCTCTGGTATAGTAAAGTTAACAATCCCATTTCAAATGTTATTTCTAATATTGATAAAGAAAAAGTGCACACATCGATAGGTTAGCTTCTGCTAACTTAATGTCATCGTTTGAAGTTACGAAGTACATATTTTCAATTTAGATCCCAGTTCAAGTCTGTTTTATATAAAATTCAGCTACCACAAACCATTAAATAAGTAACAGATTTTCAAGTTCGAAGTGGTGGCTAGACAGATAAACATTTTTACAATTCCCAACAACATTTTATGGTTTATCAAATAAAGATAATTCATTTTAGAATTGAAATTCATAGATATGAATGCGGTTTCTAAAAACTTCACTCAGTAAGTTCTTATCGCAAATCATACCTATTGTTAGTAAGTATGTTTAGACGTGAGAAAGTAACTGACAAACATTCAGCCTGGTCAGATTTCTTTAGTAATATTTCCCGAGTCAGCTAGAAGCATAGCATCGGATTACATTATATGTATATCGAAATGAGCATATAGCGCATATAAAAGTGCTAAGTAATGTTTTGAACAAACGGACGCTATGATACACTAGCTTATATTACCAGCTTTGCTTACGGACAATATATTTATAGTACAATTTTAACAATATTTATAGGTAATAAAATTGTATAAATTTTTTTATTATTAAAAACTTGTATTGTTATTCTCAATCTTTTATGGGTTAACGTAATCTGCAACTTAAAAACATTTGTTTTTAATTTTTATAAGTTCCTTAATTAAGGGACTACACATTTTTTTACAATTGGTTTACTATTTTATTACCTTGTTTGCTCCCGTAAACCAAATAGCCCCAATAAGTCTTAATATCATTATCTAAAACTTCTTAAAAAAAATTTTTTTTTGTTATTATTGTACTTGAAAGTAACAACACCTTACCTAGCGGCAAGCACAATACTATTTTAAAAAGCCTGGCGACAAGCAAATGGTCGCTTGTCCATAGACAGTACATAGTCCATGTAAGCCTGTTGCTGATCGTACACAAACAAAAATGGAATCGCTGTGACGAACGGGTTTATTAGGTCACACACAACAGTTACATGCACTTCCTACTTAGCTTTATTACCGTATATAGATTGTTTTAGCCAGTGTGTTACCCCTTTTGTATGAGGGCCATGATCCAGTGTCCAGTCAAATTATTATGTCTTATAATTCTGCAACCTAGAAGTGAGTTTATTTGAGCTCTCTTTGCTTTTACCTAGTAACTAAATACCAGTCTTACATGTACCCAATACCAACCAAACTTTTCTTCTTCTTAGTTTTATATCATATTACTTTAGTTAAGTTTTATATTATATTAGTTTACTAGCTGTGCCCGCGACTTCGTCCGCGTGGAACTAAAAATATGTAATATGTTTTTCCCGTTTTAGTAACTTTATTCAAGCCAACTTTGCTGTTATTGTTGGTAACGTGATGTTAAATAGCCTAAAGTCTTTCTCAACTATTGCTCTATCAAATACAAAATTTTTTTTTAAGTCCGACTGGTAGTTCCTTATACAACATACAAACATACAAACTATTCCGCATTATAATGTTAATATAGATAAAAATAAAATTACTATGCAAACGTAGATTCCGATATCTGTTGACTTCAAGGTTTACTATTACGTACACAATGGTTTTACACTATTTTGATTTAAACTAAAATTTTTATAAAACAGTTCTAATGTTATCATTGAATCATAAAAAAACGAATAATATTTCATTTCTCAAGTCTTAATAGATAAAGCGATTCTGTGATGTAATAAATACCGCCAATTATTCTGCCGTCTTGAATGTTTTTCAAATCTTATCTGTCTGTTGTGATACATCAATAACAAAAAAATGAGTATATAAATATAATAAAGTGATATATTAGTTTGTTAATAATGGCACAAATTCATACATTCTTATTTTCTTTAAATTTGTAAATGTTGAATTGGCTTTCGATTAATATCCCCATCCTCCATATAATATTTCGTATGAAATTTAGTACCGCAGCTTACTATTGTTTATGAACTGCACCGCACTGCACTGCACTACTCATTAAAATAATTATTAATTACGATTGATTTATTAAACTTGAAAATATATATCAATTATGCGAGTAACGTTATCTTGTGTAAATATAATACAGAAATAACATTGTAATAATAATCTGCTGTCGTTTCTCAACATTTAGTAATTTATTACGATGTTTACATTATCGATATATTAACCCTGTATAGAACCATATCTTCGTTGTAATAATAATTATTACTAAAATTACAAATAATTCAATTTTCCAGTCTATTTACATTTCGAGTCTATCAGAATAGACAAGATTGAATTTGAAGTAGCAACTCAAATATTTCATGATATAGGTTATTCTGTAAGTATATTTAGGGGCTCAAGTGACATAACTAACAAGCGTGACATACTTAATATTTATACGATATTGAGTATACCTACGTGAATAATACTTGCAAATTATACTACAGCGAGTACAAAGTACAGAGTCAGACAGTGGACAGATATTCTGCGTTCATTGGCTCTTTATAAAGATAAGTGGCGACGTTAGTCAGGCACGCACTCAAACGTAGAGTTAGAACTTAGACCCCTTTAATATAATGAAATGAATGTAACGCCAACGTTACTCAACATCACTTTTAAATTAAAGGTTAAGCTGAAAATGTGTATTATTTTATATTTACGGATATGTAGAAATTTATAGATAGATTTATAAATTATATTTAGATTTATATTTAATTTATATTTAGAGAAATATAATGGCCAGAGTAAGAAGATACAACGATACAGTTTTCATACAAATTCATTCATGACAACACGTTAAGATTATAAATAAGGCAGTACAGTAGATATGTCATGTTCATATATCAGTGCCATGGAGCATATTATGTTCTACGTATTAACAGCCTGGAAAAACGATCTATTTTTTCTTTAACTTTTGGAAATATATAAAATATTCAACTTATCGCAGTACTCATTTCTTTATATGGAGTATCATCAAAATTAATAAAAATAATTTATACATTCAAATAGTAATTTGAATTTGAGATTTGAGAATTAGTTAATACGTATATTTTTCTTCAATCTTCTATTATAAAAATAACGTTATTAATTTTTATTTACATTTGTATATTCAACGTCCCAATTTTATACATATTACAATGAGTACGATTTACAATTAAGTACAATATATGAGTTACGTACACAATGAACCAAAAGAAAGAAAAACCTTAATATCTGAATTTGTTTTTTAAGCGATGTTACTAAAATAAAAAGCAATTAAATAACTTAATTATAATGACTTTATACATAATGTGGTTGATTTATTGTAATATTATCTTAAACGTATAAATTAAACAAAACTCTATTGTGTTATGTTATTAACAATGTTTCAATATAATAAATTAATCACTAATACAGCCCTGTATACTTGTACTAAAGATATCATACACATGCTTATAAACTAGAGTGTGATGTTGTCAGTTGGCATCAGTCAGTCGGAGAGCGCATACTCGTCTATACACCAGAAAAGTAAATTTGTAAGTATTCTCTTATTTTATGTATACCTTAAGCTTAACCAACAGTTAAGTACTTTATTATTCAATTCATAAATAAAACATGTTTTTAGCTGTCGATTGTCACCATTTGCCAAAGGCTGAATATATTAGAATCAGCGTTTTATAAGCCTGTCATATTGTTTTGTAATATTGATATACAGAGTTGTTATTTATACAAATTGTTAACTTTAAATGCGCTTAACTATTTTTGAGTATTTACTTGTTAATCACTTTGAAACTGATTTAAAATAAATCATATTTGTTTTTGTTACACGAATGATTACTTCGTAATCATTTCTTTTTTTGTATAATTCGAATATCGCGTATATTGATAAGTTAAAAGTTGCATTCGCACTTATATGATTCCACAAAAACCTTTTTCTTCCTATACTTCTTAGTAAGCAGCGAGCACATGGAACCGGTTACGAACTTTTCGCAGCATACCCAAAGTATTAAGTAGCCAGGACAATAAAAACATATTTTGTCTTACTGATACTTCATATTGTCTGCTTTATTTTGAAGTGGTTTGGTTTTATTTTAAAATATAATACAGTCGTTGACACAGATAAGAAGTGCAATAAAGCCAACACAATTTTGGGAGTTATGTATCAGATAATAAAAATAAAAACATTAGCCCGTAAAGATCCCATTGCCGGGTAAGCTGGCCTGTGTCTCCAAAAACATGGGCTTAACCAATACGTCTGCCAGGTGTGTTTTAAACGCGGGTGGACCTAGTTCTGTTTTTTAGTAAATCAGATTATTAGGCGTTATATTTATCATTAACCGATAGTTTAATAATTGTAATGACTAGTTGTATAGGAAATCAAAAACACTCGTGCATATAAAGTTTGCATGTACGGGGTTTTAGTTAAAATTTTGACTGTATAGCAACTGATGGTAAATAACAGTGAATAGCCAAGAGATGAGATAAGTATTCACATTCCATCGTTAGTCGACGTTAGCTAAATGTTTTAGTACTATGTGATGAGCTTTTCATAACCTAGAAATATAAATCTATGTTATAATAATAAACTTATACTGACACAGATCTAAAATGGGATTGGATATTAAATCGGTGTTAATTGTGGATGGGGTAGGAGCCAACTGTGCAGAAATTTTGAACTGTCACGAAATCAACGTGATCACGAAAGCAAAAATCACGAAGGAGGAGCTCTTGGAAGAAATTCCTGTAAGTTACATTGTTTGTTAATTGGATTATTATTTTTAGTAGGAAATCTTAATACTGTAGATTTTTTTACATTTAATATGGACTTATCTTTAAAACACAGGCAATTTTTGAACTTAATTCGATAATTTCAATTGTATGAATATATTTATAAAATAAAGGTGTATTTTTAACATTTTCTTAGAATTGTATAATAAAGGTGTGTGTTTGTTAACAGTTTAATGTAACGTACTTATGTTTTTTGTTACCATAAAAATTGTTTTAGATAGCGAAGAATTATAATTTTTTGCTAGATATGTGGTTTTTACACTGCTTGTTATATGTGATCGAATCTCACCGAATATCTTCATACAACTTACAATACCACAACGAGAAATAATATAATGTGTTATTTTTCTTCACAGGTTGATGATCACTATCATAAATAGTCAAGGCTCTACAACAATATAGTCTATAATTAACACTTTTCTTGCTATCTGTTGCCATTTTTAATTTATTTTTTTGTACTTTTGTCTTATCATAAAATTAAATCTCTGAATTAAAAGTATAATAAATTATATTTTTGATAAATAAGAAATAAATTTATCTTTTAGCTGATATTATGCCCATATTTAAACATAAGTATGTAATTAGTATGGTGTCTACTTGTAACACGTTTTATCGTTCAATTGAATGACAAGAGGTTATTGCACTTTTGATATTCATCATACGATATGATATCAAATATAAATTCTGTAGTCATTATAAAATTATTCGACTTGAAATTAACTGTACAATTACTAAAATGGATAAAATACTTATTTATTGATTAAATCACATCAAGATTGAGCCTTATTCTGTCGCTATATATTAAATATATTAAATAATAAAACAAATTAAATTTTGCAATTATTATTATTTATTTCATATTATCAACAACAACATGTTTACAGCGAGAACTATAAGATTTCCGGAATAGGTATTTGTTCTGATATATTACTTGTTTATTATTGTATACTCTGTAACACTGGTAACCAGTTACAGCAGACTTATCCAAGATGCGCACAATTTTTACGTATAAAAGTTCAAAATCCAAAAAGTCCAAAAATGTGTTCTGTTATCCTTACCAGCCTGGTTATTTTATTTAAATATTTTCGATGTACAAAATCGACTTTTCCACAGATTTATTATTTATAGGTATATAAATTTGTAATGTTAAACTGACTTGTATATTATAATTATTCAGGCATTATTAAATATACAATATTTGTTGCAATTTGTATTATATGACTGATAAATAAATATATTTTCACTAAATAATTGATTATTGAAAATATTTCATATGATTGGTAAGCCATAATTCCGCACATGACATTACCTAGTAAAAGTTTTCAATGATTCATTACAGAAACACGATGCTTTAGTTGTAAGGTCAGCAACACAAGTCACGAAGGAGGTTCTGGAAGCCGGCACCAAGCTGAAGGTTGTTGGCCGGGCAGGTGCTGGCGTGGATAACATCGATGTGGAAGCAGCTGACAAGAGGGGAGTAGGAGTGATAAAGTTAGTGAACTATTCATTTTATTAAATAATTAATCATTTTTAGTATTCCGTAGATATTTTTAAATAATCTTCGTTTTGTGTTTTCGTTTATTTGGTGTTCGATCGTTCTGTAGCGTTAAATGGATTCATTTTGAATATCTGAAACTTGATGTCATAAGCTAAGTTTTTATTTTAACATTTGTAATATCACGCTTATTAGTATCATTATTTTATTCGTTATAAGTTTGACGTTTTGATCGTAATCTCACCTGAAGTTAACTGCCAATATGGTGTAGGGTTCGATTTTCAACTTTAGTGTAGTAGCTAACTAGACAAGTGGTAGAAAATGCATTATCATCACTTTATTGTCACATAACGATGTTTCTTTCACTTTAAGATTAGACTCTATTTATAGGTGGATTTAGAATTTTGTTTTGGTTAATTTAAGCATTAATTTCAGTGTTTGTAAACTTTGTTTGTTTGTAACTTTCAAAACTCATGAAAAAAACATATTATAGCTTCGGCTCGCCACATTACAAAATTTATGCGAACTGGAATAAATGATTGATTGACATTTGTGTGCCTACTCTCGTTAACATTACTATCGTAACGCATTTATGTAAGATTATAGACGAATATCAGCAATGATATTTTATAACATATGTTGTATTTCTTATTGTTATATGTAACCTTATTATTATTTACCATATGAATGTTATTTTTCACTAACTGTTGTTTTACGATTATAGGGACATAAGTTTATTTGTTTAGCTGTACTTTTATTATTCTTATTATTATGATTTTATTACTCTCTGATAACACGAAGTAATTTCTTTGTTTCATTTTAATTTTTATTTATAGATCATTTACAATTGATTATCCCTAGAATGACTATAGTTTCCCAGTATTTCAATCTATATTTTTAAAATAAAGAAGACAAGTTTCTAGCGGTATATGTAAAGAGAAATGTTTGGAAATGCTGATTCGAATCTAATAATTACTTCACTAATAGAAAACTAGGTTTACATCCATAGTGAAACTTTGTTTTGTAATGTTTTAATGAAATTACAAAGTGTATCGAGTTGCTGCTAGTTGCTTAAAATATATTATTTTCTGTAATTTCCAACGATTCATATGTGTTAATTTTATATAAAGAATAGAAGTTTTGAATCATGAACATTCAGTAGTGTTCTCAGATGCCCATTAGGAGGTTACTTGGAATTTAATCCTGCTTTAGATCTAGGTTCTAGTAATGAAAAATAGTAAAAAAGTGTAACATACGACATGACATTTTTTGATTCTATATATATTCAGACTTTTATCCAAAATCTCACCAGATGTGAAGTAGTAATATGACCCAAGATTATTAAATTCTAAGTAATAAGTATGAAGTGAAGGGGCTGGCTATCAAATAAAGCTAACACATGCTCAGCTTCTATATGACTAGGCTAGTACTAAAGAAAGGCCTGTTATCATTATACGATTTTATCTCAATGTTTTTTTTACTAGACGCTCAGGTTCATTGTAGCATTGAATTCACTTGCAATCGACGCAGTGTAGAAAAACTTTAGCATCAATACTTAAATATTTTTGAATTTTTGAGTCTATATTTGCTTAGTAATAATTTTACTGATAGTTCTGGAAAGTTAATAAGATATCTCCAAAGACATTAGGGATTTTATACATTAACACGGGTGTGTGTTCTCTGTATAAGTACCTACCACCTATCGGAAGCTTCGTTATAGGTCCAAGTCAATTGCAACTGTAAATAGCGACGTTATCAAGAGGTCATATTTATATCGAGACAGTTTTGTAGATACTTAAATTGTCGATTACATTGACATACATTAATTGATATCGTGATAACTTTTGAAATTAATTTAACTTTCAAATGGTTCAGGACTGTTTTTTTTATTGTTACAATGTAATCCTAAAGTATAGCATAGTTATATTATCCAATAGAATAATTATCACCGAGACACTAGTAATTTGTCTCAGTTTGTTGCTATCGTGATATTCCGGCAGCTGGATATACAGCGACTGCTCCCAAAACGTGACAGCCAAAAAGAGAGTCACTATGACTGGCTTATCATCATTTACCTGTACCCCGTTCATAACCCAAATAGAAGTAACTTCAACTATTTACACATATTTAATTATAAAACGTTTCCATTAGTAAAAACAACATAAGATAAGCCTAAACTTCCAGTTGACAAGAGCATCATAATCTGTATGAGGTGTGGTAAAATGTTTTATATATAAATATCTTAGGTATAGTAATGCTTCATTTTACGTCAGCATAGTGATGAAGTATGTTATACTCTTTTTTCTTATTTTTTTATTTAATACTATTGTTCGAAGAGATAAATAACTGATTACAAAATAACATTAAATCCTTTTACTTTTCAAGTAGTACTGGTATACAGAATTTTTGCAGAGATACACTGTGTTAACATAGTTAATTTGAATTATCGTTCACTTTTAATCCATGTTGCAATATATTACTCTGTTAATATTAATTTAGACAGCATAGACTGGGATTTAGGTATCAATTACGTGCTGTAATAGTCAGTAAAACACAGAGTTATGGCAATAAATAAAGGCGAAATTGTATTTTGTTTGTAAAAGTGCGCCTGGTGCAAATGCAATGAGCGCGTGCGAGCTGACGTGCAGCTTAGTGTTAGCGCTGGCTAGACACGTGGTTCCAGCTGCTGCAGCTCTTAAAGCTGGTCGATGGGACCGAGCTCTCTACACCGGTACTGAACTTCAGGGCAAGACCCTGGCCATCCTCGGACTTGGTCGAGTCGGAAGGGAGGTTGCAACCAGAATGCATGCATTTGGAATGACCGTATGTTTGTTTTATCCTCTCTGTTTAGTCCATCGTAGTCTATTTTAATTTCAGTTATAATACTTCAGGGGCTATTTGAACTCAGTGTATTTTGCTCAATTAATCAGATAATTTTCAGTAAAACTCTTGGTAATATCTATATCATACTTGAGCGATATATAAAATCATAATTTAATTAAACGAATAATTTAGTGCTTATTATCGAACACTTATGTACTTTATTCACATACTATTAAAAAGTAATACAGCGAAATTGTTTACATTTAAATAATTTAATGCATAGCGAGTGTGCGTTATTTAATTAATAAAATGCATATAATTAACCTTCATAGATTTAAACTATAAAATTGACAATATTAATTCTATTTGTCTAGATCATTGGTTATGATCCGTTCGTTACCATGGAACAATGTAAGCAGTTTCATACTATAAAGATGGATCTTCAGGAGATCTGGGCTCTGGCCGATTACATCACTTTGCATACTCCGCTCATCGAGTCGACAAAAAGTAAGCTGAACTTACATTTAACCTACATATTTATTTTATTAATTGAAACAACGGAGTATTCGTGGTTACTAAAGGTCCTTTTTATGTACAAAACATATTTTATTTATAGGTACATAGCCTATTTCATTTTATAGATATAGATAAAATATTAACAAAACAGTAGTTAAAGAGTGAGACAATACATTTTTAGCATTATTAGCAAAATTATATCAATTACCTTTATGAGGTATATTTTATCATATTAGATTAGTTAATAATATAGCATGTATATGTAATAGTACATATTCAATGTTTCTAAATAATGACGTATATCAAAACTTGTGTAATAACTTTTGTCTAATAACAAAGCATAACGTTAAAACTTTCATCACCTATGATTTCTACAAAGTTATACAATTCCAAATATATATATATATATGTTTTCCTCAGATTTTATCAATGCCAGTGTTTTGAAGCAATGCAAGAGAGGCGTCAAGATCATAAATGTCGGTCGTGGTGGACTGATAAATGAAAAAGATCTCTTTGATGCGTTGAATGCCAGACAGGTAATTTTGAATAAACAGTATTCTAAACGAAGACTGCTATTACTATGACCTTGTGTAATGTTTCTGTATATATTGTAATTCACATTTCTTTATACATAAGATTTTTAACAATACATTACTTTCTCTTCTGATGATTAGAGAATTCAATTTCAAAGTGATAGTTAACAAGACGGGCATGAGAAAAGAAATACTACCATATTATAAATTTTTTACGATACTTTTTTCATCGAAACTCTAGCTCGTTAAATTTCAAAATTTCGATGATCAACGCCTTGATAGGACATGATTTCAGTAAACTTAAAAAATATATATATTTGAATTATTTTTGGGAGAGCAGTGCCTAAGATAATTTGTTGTATATCTAACTTAATCCATTGGCAATGATGTAATGCCTTTCTAGAATTTCGAAGAGCATCAAAACTATAACTATTGTATATAGCTAATAATAAGCAAAATACAGTTAGTTTTGTCTCCATGTAGGTTTAGCTGACCTAAGATAATAACGTGCTAGTGTAAGAATTTGTCCACAAGTAAAGCTCCCAGAACGCATATATAGGCGTATCGTAACAAACTTTCATCTTTGATCCAAGTCTTTGTTCCATCAAGTTATCTTCCTTCAGCGATGACTCAGACTCGTCACAAGGACTATAAGAAATTAATTAATGTAAGAACATTTATGAACGTAGAGAATTGATCTCGAACTATTGTCCCGGGACACCATTGCTTCGTATATCGGTATATTTTAGGCGAATAACAATATTAAATTAACAAGTTTTACTTTCAGAGTTATTTATGAATCAATCTGCAATGTTTAAACAGTATGTCAATTTCCAACCATTTTAATTTAGCTTCGAACTTTGATTTAATTCATGTCTATTTTACAATTATATTAAGATTAATGAAATACCATGCATTTATTAAAGGTGAGTGGAGTTGCCCTTGATGTTTTTGAACAAGAACCACCAACAGATTCTCTGACGTTGGAAATTATTCAGCACCCAGCTGTGATTGCTACACCACACTTGGGTAAGCGCGTAATTTTATAATCCTGTATTATACCGTCTGTCATCAGTCTAATTGTATGGATAGGTGCAGCATATTAACGAATTGTTTGTTTTTTTGCGGGTGAAAATTTTTACGTTCCATTTGTGTGATTGCTTATATTATAGAATTTAATGCTTTTATCTGACTTTTTGTTATCTATGAAATTGGTATTTACTTTATCAGTGAATTTTTAATTCATATTTAATTAGTCTTACGAATAGTGCAACTTGAAGTTATCAAGAAACAGTAATTATTAGAATTCTTAACAAGATTATTTGCTAAGGTTGTTTGTTATAATATTATATGGTCAAGTTGGCCGAGTCTACCTATGGATCTATATGCTGCTGAGATCCGACAGTATCGTGATAAAACAATGATAGTGACTCTCTTTTGGTTTGTTGTGTTTCGAGAGTCACTTTACATTCAACTGTCAGAAAGCTTGTAGGCTTGTATACTTCCACAAAGACCGGAAAAGTAACTACAGCAATCAATATATAAATAACTAGCTTTCTTCTTTCGTGATTTTTTTTTCATTAAAGGTATCCTATGTTACTTCTAATACCTCCAAAAATATGTGTACAAAGATTTATGGTGATCGGTTAAGTAGTTTTCGCATGACAGCGTAACAAACAAACTTACATTCACATTTATTATATTACAAATATAAATAATGTTCTTTTGTGATTCACAATTCTTTCATTGTTTTAAAATTATAACATGTATAACAATTCTATTTTTTATGATTAGGCGCATCCACTAAAGAGGCTCAAATAAGAGTTGGTCAGGAAATAGCGGAACAGCTGATAAATCTGAATTATCCTGGCACCTACTCCACGCCGCTTGCAGAAGTCACTCGCGTTTTCAATAAGTAATAATTCTTTTGTTTAATTTTTTTATTTTTTTTATATTGATTATTATTTTTCATTGTCCATTTTTATTAATTAGTCTTTAAGTAATTTTTGTATGCCCTGTTTTCGTTAGATTAAAAGTAATTAGGTATTGTGTTGTTTGTGCAACGTAAATGTTTATTTCTCCAAAATAATTTTTATTTAAACCATATTCTTTACTTTATATCAACTTGTAGCAAGTAAGATTATTTTTTTTTTATTTTGGGATTTAACTAATTCTTCAAATTTCGCAACATTATTTATTTGGAATATCTTTATACAACTCGTTAAACGTCAACATCATGAGTGTTGTCACGGAGCCGCGTTTAAGTAATATGAATTATTTTTGCTTGATTTTAGTTTTGATTTAAATAAAATATTCGATTTTTCATTTATACTATTAATTTCTCTTTATTCATATTAAAAGTGTTTAACTTGTGCTAGAATAAGTAATATTAAGGTAATACTTCAAAAGTATTTAGATTTTAGGAGTTATATTGTTGCCAATTAAATTTGAAAGCCTTTAAACTTTCACTTTTTAATTAAAATTTAGTATTTTTATTTTTTATGTTGTTATACTCAGATTTATCTTAAAGTGTTGTTCTTCATTGACCTCTAACAATTATTGGAACTAACTATATTGGCAACTATTATATCATGATATGTGTAAGAATAAATATGTTTTAGTCTGGAAACATGAATATAACATTATTAATTCACGATGAAATACATTCTACCTCTAATCATGAAGTCGCCTTGCCTGGACTTAGTTTTATGTGAATTGAATTCCATTACTATTTATCAAGGACAGACAAGACTATGCGACAATATATCTACTAAATAATATAATTCTTTTATTTAGAACCTAGTTAATAGAATTACACTTTTTATAATCTTTACTGGTTTATGTGTTCAATCAAATAATTTTTTAGTTTTTTTTAATTAATGCAGTACATGTATGGTGGATATTTCAGCGGCGTATGATGACCTAATGCATAGATTTAAGAATAAAATTTATGTTTTGAAATAAAAATTAGCAAAGTATTTTTAATTATTTTATTTAAAAATTACTTACGCTTAAATTTACAAAGGGATAAAAACGTTTAGGGGCATCGCCAGAATGTTAAATATAACATTCCTTATTATAACGCTCCTAATTTTCTATTGATGATCGTAACTAATCTATAAAAATAATATAGATATTATACATAGTATCAAAATGTATAAAAACATATTGTTTTCCCGCATTAAATACGATCCGAATGTTTTAGTACCGGCTGATTGTCTATAATGAGAGTGTTAGAATAGAAAGAGAAATGGTGGGAAGTAGGCAGCATTTAGAGGAAATTAGTTGCCTCCTCGTCTAGAGAACCTGCTAGTCCGTGCAGGAGGGGCGGCGTCATTCTGCTCCTCGGCTTCAGGTTCCAAAGACCTTGAGGATGCTGGAACAGAATCATGCAAGTCAGCCTCCTTTTACCAATGCAGCATTTATAGGTAATTGACATTAACCTGACATAAGCGTAAGTAAAAGCGGCAGAAAAAGAAATGGAATTAGGCATTGATGTATATATAGAGTAAAGAAAAGAATTTCGATACATTTTATAAGATTAGAATAGAAAAAGTAAAGATGAAATATTATTTAAGATGATAATGATTATTATAGACACAATCAGAATCGAATAACTAAGGATTTACATTATCAACATTGCATTGAATATTGTTTTTATGGTACATAACAATCGAATAATGTTTACAATCAAATAGGTTCTTGCTTTCTAATATAATGTAATTGATTATACCAATTCTTATATTTTTAGAGAACAATAAAATTATTTAATCCCGTTTCCATGATCAAATGTTTACAATATTAAAACGTTTGAGGCATGATGAAGGTTGCCAGAATGCGGCCATTACTTACGCCTACCAAATCGTCCTCTGCTTGGTTTAGACGCTACCGGAGTTTCTTCATTGTTTGACTCCTTCACTGGTGCGTTTTGACGTCTTTTACCTGCGATCAATTGGGTTCTTACAATGTAACTGTAGATTGAAACTCAAGTAGTGATATTATAAATATACTAATAAAACAATAACTGCTCAGTGATTACGTGTTGACTCAACGTCGAAAGATGAGGTACAGAACTGTATAATGTACCTGCGGTTTCGATGAAGAAACTTTTGTGATAAAATTGTAGTAATTACTTCGTTTGCACTACACGTCGTTACTAAATAGAAATTGAGTATTTCCTTCATGATTTTATTTAGAAAACTATAAAATCAAATAGAGAACATGATTTTTACGTTTATATGTGTAGCTAGAATTGAGCTGATGTAAATGAGTATAACTTACAAATTATGAATATTTTTCATCTCTACTTAAAATAACGTTAAAATTCGTTTTATATAAAAAAAATACTGTCTTTATTTATTTTTATATTATATACTAGCTAACCCGGTGAACTTCGAATCACCTATAATCGATGTTCTTTGTTCTCGCTAAAACTCAAAAACGGTTTGACCGATTTGTACTTTTTTACATTTTGATTAGCTATAATCAATATTGCCAGGTCTATTGATCTTAGCAGTTTGAAGTTGAAGGTTCCAATGAATTAAATGTGCTTTAATTATTTTAATTTGAAATATAGGTGGATTCGAACCCACGTCCCGTGACGCGGCGTCCGTACACACTACCAACTGAGCTATCGTTGCTTCAAAGTGAGCTATCATATCGCTTATATACTTTTCATATTACATGATTTAAAAAAAATCTGTTTGTTTTTATACAAACCTTGCTCTCACAACAGACAATACAAAAGAATTTGATACAGTTGTTCGGAAGTTATGTGGGAACATACATTACGGCGATTTGTTTTTATATATATAGATAGATGACTTACTGTAATTAGATTTGGCAGTTTCACCACCATCCTGAGTTGGTGCAGCTTCTGTACTAACTGGGCCACGGGCTTTTGCTGTAAATATAATTTATTTAAACAACTGTTATTAAAATTATATTAGATTTTAGAAATTATATTAGACAAGTCATTTATAATGTCATAATATAATAATATTGGTATTCCTGCAATTTCATTCAAATTTTATGCAAAAAAGAAATTGCTTGAGCAATTAGCGACGTTTATACATTTAATTTGTAATATTTCAGTTTGAAACCTTGAATTAATTACCCAATTAATACTTTGCAACTAATTTTAATGCAGCTATCGAAGTTACGCTATCTATTCACCATATTGTTACATAAGTGTAGACCACTGGCTACCTTACCAACGTTTTACACCCAAGGTTTCTTACAGAAAATAGTAGTAAAATTTTAATATGCTAATTCTTGAACTGTCTTCTTAAATTACCTTCGGCCGCTTGTGCTCTTCTCCTTTTGAGCGCTTCAAGTAGATCAGTGTTACTTCTAAATGGCCTTACACCGCCTCCTACAAGCTTCTTGCCCTCAGTAGATGACGGCGGTGGCGCTTCTGTAGACGGCTCGAAAGAATCACCTTCAGCAGGATAATCACCTTCTTCTTCATATTCGACGTCATCCTGGAATCCAAGTTTATAGGTAAACTATGCGTATATGTATTACAATTTCGTGTGAATCATATCCATCAGTGCTCAAGAAACGAAAGTAATCATGCTTTTTTAAAAGGACACATGAGGTTGGCCTTCGTTTTGCTTCGTTGAACGATACTGGAACAGGATTGAGCTCACAATGCATGTTACAATAGAGAATGTTCGTTATATAAGTATAGTCAGATTAATCAAAATATTAAAACCGAATTCTTTCTTTGCCCATTGTTTTCTAACCCTATTGTGGCCACAGAAATAAATAAGACACGAATATTATTGCAATTACTTTTTCTACTCCCCGGTACAAATAAATAAATTACGAATACGAAACCGGAGTTTGAAAATATTTAACTTTATTTTTCAATCTTGCCTCGAGCCATACCCAAATGTAATTAAACAACAATATCATTAAAATGTTAAATTACTATAATAGGTACATTTTCCGCATTTGCACGTAAATACGACGCAATTTCCTTGGAGAACCTGTTCCATCGATCAGTTCAAAATAAAACGAGTATCAAAATGCAGGTAGAAATTCTTTGAAGGAAAGGGAGGTCTCGAAAAGGTCGTGTGCGAAGGCGACCCGATCATCACACGGCCAACTTGCCTTGAACCACATGAAACTGCTACATTTGCGAAACTTACGTGGATTATCTTCCCTCATTTTAAAATCAGCGACGTCATCTTATTTAATAACAACATAACGATAACAATTTTTATAGATTTGAAACTTTAATTTTAAAACTTTACATAAAATCAAATAAAAGTATTCAAACTAAAGAGAACACCCAGTAGTCAGTTAACTTATATCGTTTTCTATCTACACTAAGAACTAAATACACTAAAAGAAACTGTATCAGAAATGGAAATTTGCGAAATCACAAGTAAAAATTAGTAAACGAGGCAAATACAGAATAAACAATATCTGCATGTTGAAATATATAACTGAACAAAATATTTTTGTCATATTCCGTTCATGTTTTTGTTCAATCTAGCAGCTCGCCGTAAAGATAAAAAATAACACGCTTTCTAATTTTTAATTAATATCATTAGACAGTTAATTGAGCGTGACAACGTTACGTGTTTGAACTTCCACCTTATGCGGCGGGGTCGTGTGAAACTGTGTTGTGCAGTAATTGAGAAAATGACGTTGCTTTTTTGTGTAATGAAACTTTCTATTGATAAATAAACATTATTGTTCCGTGTTCTATTATTATACATTTTGTACAACATTTAAAAACTACCTGTTAAATGTTATAATTGCCTTCCCTTTTACAAAAAGTTGTTATCATAACACGAAAACAGCAATTTAATTTTATATCACACACCTATATATATATATATAAAATATATTCGTTGTCTTTCTTCGTTTTTCGTAGATGGTTCTAGGGTACCATGTTTTTGGATTCCAATATCTCTGTTCATTTGTTTTTTTTTTCTATTTACTGTTGCGTTGATTATCAATTGTTATATTTTCACCGTTTTGTTTAGCGTTTCTAAAAACAAAAGTCGCCTAGCGTAGTGAGTGGGCGTCTGCTAATATATATGTATATCAAGTAAAACTATTTATTTCATTATATAACATGCTTGTTGATATCGACGATAAATTTTCTTAAGCATATTTACCGAGTGTATATAACAATTACCTTATCCAAATTTTTTGGAATTATTAGGAATGATGAAATATTTTCCTGTATATTCCACACGCAAATGGTTTCAAGGATTTTTGATTAAAAATATCTGTAAATAAATATCAACAATTTTCCTACATTTGGAATATTCTTGTAAATGTATCATTAAAATATATCAGTGCTGTGTAAAAGCAAGTACAAACGAAATCACCACTGCAGCCTCAACATATTCGAATATTTAAATGCCATAAAACATGAGACGAATTGCTTTTCTTAAGCTGTTTCGTTTCACCGTCACCCGAAATTCGCGTTAATCCAAATATTAGATTCATTTAAATTTTGTTGACACTTGCTTTGGCTTGGTTCGATGAGCTCGATTCTACCAATCAAAATTATCCAAAGGGGATAGTAACATTTAAAAATGTTTTACAAATATAAAAATAAATGATTTCAAGGCAACGTTTTCTATTTGGTATTTTAATTGTATTAACAGAAGGTACATAGTCAGTACTGAGATTGGTAATTATTATCATCATTGGTAGATAGCCTGATATCCGTTCCAAATCACTTGTACACTGTAACTTTAGTACTTGAAGAACGGACTGTAATTCTCGAATATCATTGAAATGTTATTGCAATGAGATATGTAATCAGGTAACATTAACTAAAATGCTAGTGATAAAACAAAATTGAGTAATTGGTTCTCGAATATAATTATGTTACAGGATTTCATTACAAGTTGTTAGCTTTTATAAATAATTGAACAAGTACATTGTAATAACAAAAACTGATTTCATTTTTTTGAGTAATAACATCATTGGCATAAATACTTTCCTCATTACAATTTATTATTTTGATTCAGAAATACGAATAATTTATTTCAACGAAAGACTCGTATTTAAGAAATAGATTTTGTATGTATTCAAATGTAATATTGATTACAGAGTACAAATGAATATTTTTTCTATGGAATCGTTATTTAGCAATTAACAAAAATCTGAACAAACTAAATATAAGTCTGAGAAGAAATTAACTTTTAAGTGTAAAAAACATAAGAGGCGTACGGAAAGATTGGTCAATTGGGTAGTTTTGTTGAATAGGCTACACAAGGTGATACCACGCAACTGTTGTCACGACCTGTCATAATGACTCTCTTTTGGTTTCTTGCGCTCCGGATTAACCAGTGAACATCCAACTGCAGAATGGTTTATAGAACGGCATGACCGCGACTACTGAAGTATTAACTAACTTTCAGTACAACGCCATTACTTTTCCCTGCCTTAATGTATTAATTATAATGTAATTTGACTAAAATTGTAACCTCGTATCGTAAATATTAAAAACATATAGCAGTAACAATTATATCGAAATGATTGTTCTCTCATTCTTGTAATATAATATTCGAATGTTTCTCACTTGTGGTGCTGGTGTGGTAGTGGTTGTTGTGGGTTTGGTCTTAAGCAGGCCTCGTTTTAAAAGACCTCGAGAGGGTGTTGGCCGTGCCTCGCCATCATCTTGCGCAGACGCCTGCCACGCGACGCACGCAAATAAAACAAATCTGAAACATTAAATAAATATACATTAATATTTTTTTAAAGTCGATTTGTTATGTCTTCTATGATCATAATTACATAACAAAAAATAATTTAATAGCCGTTAAACTGAAACGATAAAGAATTTTCGTTGTAAAAATATGCTTACAAAGAATCTTCGTAAGCGACAAGATTGGAGTATTGGCTGTACATTACTGGACAGTCACTCCCGATGCCAAATTCAATAACTAGCAACTACTTAATGATTTTATCTTGGCATCAGCTTTTTTTTTACATGTGGTTTGGAACAAAAATGACGTATTCTTGTTTTTGCAGCCTATGGCATTGCAACGACAATTTGCATTACTGTATTTAATATCGTATCTTCACTTGCACTTCAGTATGTATAAATTGACTATACAATAATTTTGATAATCATAATTGTTCTCAATTTATACAAGGGTATCAAATCGTATGTAAAACTTGACAATATATTATCTAGTAAACCATCGGTTTCATAAA
The DNA here is from genome assembly GCA_039707435.1 of Actias luna. Lineage (NCBI taxonomy): Eukaryota > Metazoa > Arthropoda > Insecta > Lepidoptera > Saturniidae > Actias > Actias luna. The sequence goes on along the minus strand of JAZHAC010000001.1, from coordinate 14,336,406 downwards.
TTTTATGACTACCTCTGTGCCACCTGAAATTTTGTTTAGATTGTGTTAGCAAATATATTCGATGAAACATATTTTTCAAGAGAATAATATGGTCAGGTAAAGGCAATACGCTAATTAAACCTACTCTTATTATGTAATAATTTGCAATATGGTGAGAATTAGAATTCTTGTGACCTAGAGTAATTTCGCATTCTTTATTTTAAGCTGACCTTTGCATATTAAACATAATTCATTAATTCATATTACCTGTTTGATTAACAATAATTAAAAAGCTTACGAAAAGCATCTTTTAATAATCATCTGACAGCGGTTTTAGAATATTAAAATACGTATCGTTAAGGACTATAGTCGAAAAATACTACTTGCTTATTTAATGAGAATTTAAAATGTCAGGGATATCTGTTATAGATACTTACCTCTTCATAAGTATAAATATTTATGTGCCATTCGATTCTTAAAGCTAGGCTATTTCTCATAAAGAAACGCTTTGGACGTGTCTTTCAATCGAACCGGTTTCGAACGTAAAATTTAAAGGTATTGCAATGATGAGTAAATATTGTATTTCAATAGCAGTGACATTGTTAATTATATTTTGATTACTATAACATTAAAATACGAATATTATTTAAAATACCTTTGAGTGTATGTATAAACTAATTACTTGTTTGTAAGACTAAATCAATATAAACTATTCACACATATAACTTAATATTATAATAGATTTATCAGTACATTTGATGTTATCCCCATGTGAATAGTCATATATAATTATGGATTTGAATTATGTCTTGTCAAACCGGGTTCTATTGAAATTACTGTTTTAAAATAAATTATAAGGCGAAAATTTGCGGATTACTAAAAAGTAGTATGCAATGACTTGTATGAGCTACCTGTTTCTAGCGAGTTATGTATGTACGCATTATTATTCTGATCACGTAATACGACATTCTAACTAGCAATATAAATTAATATAAAAAGGCCACAGAGTGATGTTAAGTTCAAGGGACCAGTAATTGAGAAAATTGCGTGTATAAACCACCTAAGTCACATTTCGAATGCAAAACATTTGCCAGCACTAAAAATTGTGCAATACTTAGTAATTTATTATAGTAATAGAGAGTTATAAGGTCACTTTTCGTTTTTATTGTGGTTATTAGTAAATGATATTTCAATGTGTTTTATGTTAAATAATATACATGGCGTGCTGAGTGAATGTCGTGTTACGCTGGCACATACCAACCGCCTCCGGGTCGGCTGTTCGCGTTGTAGGATCCGAGAGCCTCAACAGCATGCACCTCGCTCTAAATGAGAAAGGTCAACGTGTCGCTCTATTATATAGATTGTTGTATAACAGGTCCTCGTACAGGGTCGGGTCATGAGTACCATAATTCCGCATCCGCTTCCTACTGAGTAACGGTTTCCTTTAACTTTCTTTACAGGTAATCCACGCAATCTGGTAAATCGTAAACATAACGCGTCATACAACAAACGTTATGTACGATCACGAATGTTACATTGCTGTTCGACCGCTATTATTTACTTTGAATGGATGTAAGATATTTTATTGCACGTAACAGTACGATTGCATTTTGTGAAATCTATTGTGAAAGGAGCGAGCATCTTCTACTCGGCGTCCGCCTGGCGACTAGAAAACAAAGTATTATACTTCAGGTCACGTTGGAAAGAGTGCAACTTTCTACATTGATTTACTATACCGCATGACTGCAGGCGCACTGAATATATAATTGTAACCTAAAACCAACCCAAGGTTATTCAATCAGAAACCAGTAATGCAATGCAGTTCTCCCGGTGCAATCAATTACAATAATGCGAAGCTGCGCCATGCCCCCAACAAGATTGAATTTATTACAATGACGTGTCCGACTTGTTTATATAAGATTGTTATCATTTCTATAAATATTGCTCACACAGTTAAAAAATACTCTCCCACGTGTTGCATAATGTTTGGTCGTTCATTTTCATAATTCTTATGGAAACAATGATACTATACACCCACAGTTAAGTGTTGTTAATTAAGATCATCTACACTCCAATAAATTGAGAAACCTTTGTGAAACTTTTGCATACTATCTTCCCATAATTCAATTTCGGCACAGATATTAGGCAATAGGCTATGTTGTGAAAAAAAAAATAACAATAACTTGTAATAATATGAAAGGAGATGTGCGCCAGTCAACGGTTTTTATGTTATGTAATTTGTGAGACGGATACGAAATAAACTATGAAACATCAAATGTTTGTGGATCCCTCGATGTTATGGGTAAATGTCAATCGTTTTATTGTGTAATGTTATTTTATTTAGTAATATTGGTATATTAGCAGTATGCAACATTAGGAAATTTGTCATCATTTTCAGCGCATCTGGTCGATACCCTTGTCTGGTCTGAGGTGCGTAAATGCATATTGCAAATGACCTTTACATGATTGTGACACGCGTCTCTTTAACGAGAATTATAAAGTGTAAGATTATTACTTGTTTTACAAGTAAACATGTTATACCTGTCTATTCATAAGTAACAGAATAATGATTGCTTGAACAAGAGAAATATTGAAAATCGGCAAGGTAATTGGTATTGATATCGTAGTAGAATTTTAATACGTTATGTTCTATAATAATTGAGGCCAGCAAGTGGAAGAGGTCGCATTCATTATCATAGTTACCTGCCGACATTGCAAAATGTAAAATGTAAAAATCAAGTATGATTGTAAGATTATTTTAATAAAATAAGAATTTTAACCTACATTAATAGGCGTGGTATCATACTATATTCTACAGAAGAATAAAGTATAAAGTACAATAATATAAAGAAAATTAAAACATTTTTATGACACAACATTGTTTTTTTTTATGACAGTAAGGCACAGTCATGGAACCGTACCTGGCATAAGCACAGTAAACATAAAAAAGAAACAGCAACGACTAAGAGCTTCGCAGCCCATCAGAAGTTGTCACTGTCTTTCGAGTTAGTAAAGCTGCTCGGAAGCAGGATATGAGTTTTAACCATGTATGTAGTGGTCACAATTCCATCTAACACAGTTCCCATGTTGTATCACTTCACATACACAAAATTACATTAGCTATAAATTATTTATATCAACATTACCTTATGTGTAATGTCTCTAAAAATAATGTCATTGTTGAGAAAGTGTCGTGAGTTAACAATGCGAACTCTATTGCAAACGAAATTTCTTTATGTTAGGCACGCCGTCCATTTTACATAAAGTATTTTAGAAGCACGAAACAAACTGATTTGAACTCATTTCTGTAGACAGTTTAAAGAATTCTTGCCACCATACATTCGAAATCGTTTATAATATTGATATGCTACTTTTATTTAAAATAATAAGCACAATATACGTAAATAATAGTAATCTTTATATCTTAATTATTTAATAATAACAAACTGTTAAGATTTGATCAGGTCATATTCATCCTACACAGTAGAATGTTGCCTAATCGTAGGTCGCGGACTTAACTTTCGACATGAGACCAACTCATTTAACCAACCGGTTCTATTCTTGTTCATATAATTTTCAAATTAATTGGTTTTGTTACACTAGGTCAGTCGGCTAACATCGTAATAAGGTTATAAAATCTTGCAAAATAATCTAATAAAGGAACGAAATTACTTAAATAGATAATCCTAGAACATAATACGTACATAAATCATGTCTGACCAGGTAGAGTCATGTCAATTCTTGATGCAACCACATGGGATTATTAATATAGCATATTATGCTCCCAATCATTGATACTGATATTAGAAAGGCAAAACAATTTACACACTAGGAGTTCTAGTTTGATATTGCAATTTATGATTAGTTCCTGTATTGTGTTCTTTATGTCATGTCATATAAGACTCGTTACTTTGAAACCGAACCGTTTTAAATACTAGGTGGTGTGGGTACTAAAACTGCCTTTCAGATTATATCGCATGCGCAAACCTAACAATGCTCGAGTGATCGGGCGTGATATCATAAATTATTTCTATAAAACCTACATCCTTATGAATGTGGTTGACCTTTCCGTTTACTGCTAATGAAACTTCGTTAAATGCAAGACACATCGCAAACGCAATCGCACAGCCATCGGAGCTTAGAATAGACAAAACTTGAACGAAACCCGAAAAAGCCCGATTGTACAAACATTTAAAAAGACTATTGATCCTAAAAAACAGCAGAGGAATAAGAGTACTCACAGGGGTAGGATCTTCATGTTAATGCGTTGTTAGGATAGTGGGTGTCGCAAGCACTGTGTTGGTACTATCAGTCCTTTCTCTCCGGTACCGCTCTATACAGGTCCACAACGGTCGGTGGCCACGCTTGATCTGCCGTTCTGCCACAGACACCACCGGTACCTACGCTCAGAGAATTGATCATTGATTTAGCCCGCCCGCCACAGCCGCTACCCCGGCACTGCTATACCGAGTTTAATATCCAAGTAACTTTGCAAAGTATTACGGTTTATGTTCAAAACAAGTCTCTCAAATCTTCACAACCTCCAAGTGGTTATTTACATGCGGTGTAATATACGTAACTGCATGCCAAATTTTATTTAGGTTTGGTCAATTGTTGGCTGTTTGTAAATCCTGTTGTGACGTAGACGCAATACGACGTGCTAGTTTTTGTAATTTTTTGAAACTATCGTTAGGTATTTAGAAATTTTATTTCGTACCACTTTTCGCAATGTAATTATTTTAAAGTACATTTAATATGGAAAATTACTTGTTATGAAATATTAAATATTTATTAAAGAATCGTGAAATGAAAGTGGTAACATAGGATATATTCACAAAACAAGATTCAGCTACATAAAATGTGATTATAAGAGAATAATCTGTAATATTAGATCTAGCCTCAAAATATATACCTTAGTATAAAATCGAGTCCAATAGCATAAAAGCTTATGCTTCTATCATACCTATCTTTCATATACAAATATATACACAAGTGTTATTTCTTAATTATGTTTTATATATTAACTTACAGTTTGCTTTTTATTATTTTTATAGTATTTTTACATGTTAAGAATGTTATAAGGTATAAAGGTTATTTGCTAATAGTTATATTCAAATAGATTTTTTTTTCAAATGTGTATATAATCACAAGTTGTAAACAGTGTTGTATTTGGCTTAGATTACACTGTGGCTCTCTACAGTTATGGTACATTTTAGCTTTACGATAAGAAAACTGATATAAATGGGCAAACAGTATAATTAACAAATTAGATAAATTATTGTTTTTACTGTTATATTAATAATTTTAGATATTTTATTGATGTTTACTCACAAATAAACAGTACCAGGTTAAATTAAATCTCTGTTTCATTTTTAGTTGCATATTATTTGTCCACCCTAGGCAAGGAAACCAGGCCCTACTAGCCAATATACAGTAATCATTGAGTTGAAACTGAAATTTGTATCTAGTAAACTGTAATTTTCTTTAGATATTATTTACAATGTACTTTCAAAACATTCAGTAGTTGTAAGTATTAGCTTATATTAAAAAGACAATTTAAGCATTATGTAACAGTGATTACTAAAAGATTAATAATACATTTTTGTAATTATTTAAGTCCAATTATACAGATATAAAGTAACGAGCTCTGTCACATGTAACCGTGTCGGCGCAAACAGGTATGTCGGAGTCGATTTACGTCGCCGCTTTCATAGAGGTCAGAGGTGAGAATGGATCTCCGGAATTTTATTAAGTAACATGTAGACAGACGAGGTCGAATTGGACACTTATGTATAAATTGACATGCAAATACATTACTATTTTAGCGTATAATCTTGATGTCCGGGTAGGATTTGTTTGGATATTAATTATTTCACAATGTTATAAGATGATATTTTCTATTCGTGATATTTAGTATAACTTGTTACGTTTTTTTTACATTATTCATTAGCGATGTAATATAATATTATGGATAATCATAAGTAAAACAATATTTGTTTCGTTTGTTCCCTCATAATAATATTTCTTATAAGGAAGAAGAAAAAAGAAGAAGTGTCGAGAAGAAGGTCTCGGGTAATATAGAGTTTTGAATTTCGTCGTGGAATTGTTTTAGTGGGGATTTGACAGTACTTGTTACCCGATGAGTTACCACACGTACTTTTCACCTTGACCCAAGTCCGGGTAATGCATTTACGTACCGCGGGGGGACATCAGTAAATAGATTTTTTTCACCAAGTTAATAAAAAAGCATCGTACGCGTTTACTTTATAATTATATATTTTTCTTGGGAGTGACATCTAATCACATAAACTTAATAACTAAAGTATTCTCTAAGTAAGCACACCATTTGATCCAACTCGTTTAAACCATTTTCGACAAACTGATGACTATTATATGCGTACAAGAATGAATATTGGTAGTTTAGATAATTACTATTATGTGACAATTAATTTTTATCATGAGAATTAGCAGACTTGCACTCTCACATTACTGGATCTTCCATAGCATTCTCCCGATTTATTTTAAATTTGGTATGCAAATTCCTATCACAATGTAAACACCAACTACTACTATAAATTAATTTTACGATTACGCATGGTCGGTGGGAAAATCGCAAGCGAAGTCACAAGTACCAGCTAGTATGGTATTGATAAATGTGTGCCATTTTAGTATTTATATTATGATATTTTGACAGAATTATGGATAATACAGTTTGATATGACAAGGAAAAAATGGCAATTATAAATAATAACTAGTCAAAACCCCTGAACAGTTTCAACAAGAGAGTAGTCATTTTGTTCAAGATATATTCAAAGAATCACACTTAATATTGATAGCTCACATTGGTAGAAACTATAATATAAATAAGCAAATCTACTTGTGTAGTACAGCAATACGTCGCGGTTTAAAGTAGTTGTATTTCCGCGTTTACTAAATCGGTTAAGTAGTATGCAGACATGTACAGCCGTGCCCTTGTCCGAGTTTATTTATGTTTCTCAAATATTTTAAATGCACTCGAGTCTACGTCTAGACTATAATTAGACAAGACTTTAATGCATACCGTAAACTACTATGTAGAGGTTGATATAAACAATGATCATGCATAATAACACTGATACGTACATAAATGTCCGAACGTACATAGTTAGATATACAGCATTTTTTATATTGCTGAAGAATATTACCACATAGTAATACTGCACATAGTTTCATCGAGCATAAGTATGTAGCCGAAGAACATTTGACCTTTCAGATTTTACCTATTACTTATGCCTACGTACTTATATATTATAAACATATTCGTTCGCATATTCTCTGAAGTATGCGACCTACTAAGAACCAGTAAAGACATCTTATGATCTACGTAATCATCATATGAATATATAAATGTACCTATGTCTCTCCGGTATGGATATCAAATAGTCATAAAACTCACATTTTCTAAAAACTAATATTATTTAATTGATTTGATTAACTCATTGATATGTGTGGTAAATATCACTTCCTTCTTGATAATAATTTAAATTAATTTGCCTCGACTTCAGGTTCCATCAGGTATGGCAGAGTTCAAGCGCAAGTGCACATGCGAAAAATAATAATTTAGAACATTACATTTTATTAAACAATTTGCGTTATGGAAAAGTAATGGCAATTTAAAGCCTGCTTCGATAATCAACTATAAGGTAAATACGTTTGTGACCAGCAGTGAGTAAACTTAAAATTAATTGAAATTTTCCCTGGCAACAAGAGGTTACAGAAGGGTTCGTTAAAAAACTGTACCTGTCAAATAAAGCAGTGGAACTGATTTACATAAGCCTCTACCCTTTTTCGTAGTTAGTATGATTAATTTAGTAATACAGAATCTGTTGGTTAGTCAGGATCATGAATCTTTTTTCATTTACCGGCAGCAGCCCTAGCCGAGGTTCGGCCGTCCTGGCACCCTTGTGCCTGCTGCCTAGGGACTGAGTGCCCTCAGCACTCGCCCCCAAAAGTTCGGTGAAGCTGTCAAAGCCCTTGGAGCTAACAGCGTACGTCAGTTAGAAAAAAAAACCCTTTTTCGTGTTCTTAATCGACCATTTTCATCCTTGTTTCAATTACTTCATGTTTTTATATTTTGAAACTAAATTACCCGAAATAATAATAGGGAATAACGCATCACTGCTCTATTATATTATTATACGTTATTATACTGTTCTTGGATTATTAACATAGATCTTTATTATTTCATTGATTTTCCATGACTTTAATTTTACACTTTCTATTTTTGATCAGTACACAAACACACGTACTTTGATTAAAGGCTTTGTTAAGCTCTAAAAAAGTTGAAGGTATTTTTTAATAATAAATAAAAAATAATACGCCCGTTACAAACTAATACTATCTACCTAACTTTCGCTCAATTTTTCGCTCAAATTTAATACTTGTAAGTACAACTTAGGTTTGAAAATGTTAACATCACCTAAACAGGTTCATAATCTTCAATTAGAAATGCCTATTTATACATTAAGTTATCTGTCTGTCGTGATAAAGCCAGTTTCAAGTTCTTATTTATGAACAGTTAACATTCTTTTTTTTTCAATTTGAATAGAATGTTAAATTATATTATTACGGTAGTTTCTGAATGAAAGCCAGTAGAGGGAAAAAATTTCTTTGGGTAATCTGGGGCTTAATTGTACTAATTTATATTTTTTATACTTAGAATAACACGAGAAGAATAACGTGGAAATCAACTAATTAAAATAAGATAATAAAATAAAATTACAATTGAGTTATCTTTTCGAGTTACATAAAAAAAAAAGAATTACAAGAATGAAATATCTTTCTTCTTAATTCTACAAAAATCGCATAGAAAAATCAAACCTATGTTATAAGTCATGTCTGTATAAAATAAATATATACTTATGTAACTTTTTTATAAAACCTTCAAACCATTATCATGAATAACTAAAACAACCGTTCACAGAAAAGTGACATTTCATTCTATAGTTCATTAATATTATTAATAGACAACATTTGTTGCCTACCTATTATTATGCATTTTGTTATTATTTTCCTGTTATATAAATATTCATTATTCACGTGTAACTCGTTTAAAGCAGTTTTATATTATACTTATTCAAAAAAATATAAAAATCAAAGGTTAGAGCAGAATTTGTATATCAATACCGCTGATTATATATTTCTAATGCTGAAACCTAATTTGGTTATAATACTGATTAATGAGTTAAGATTGCAAAATTCGTTTTTTTTTCGACTTCACATATGCTATTAGCCTTACAGGATTTCACAGCTTCACCCAGCTTTGAAGATGAATGCGGAAGGTTTTTTTTTCGAACTGACTTACGCTGTTAGCCCCAAGGGCTTTGACAGCTTCACCTAACTTTTGGGGGCGAGTGCTGAGGGCACTCAGCCCCGAGGCAGCAGGCACAAGGGTGCCAGGACGGCCGAACCTCGGCTAGGGCTGCTGCCGGTAAATGAAAAAGATTCATGATCCTGACTAACCAACAGGTTCTTTATTACTAAATTAGTGATACTAACTACGACCTTATCAGGTAAGCAGCTCAAGGGCCGCGAGGGTAGTCCCTTACAGAACCGTGTACTTAACGTGTGAGTGTGCACGAATGGTATGCGGTGTGATGGTGTAATCTCAGTGATGTAGAGTGTCACTGTATCGCGCGAGCAGAGTCACTCGAGGGCTCCTGCCCGGAGGATCGAACCTAGGCTCAGGCGTCTGCGGAAGGAGGCCGCGGCGGGTGTACGGGAGCGAAATTAATCGCTCGGCCTCGGCGGCAAGGACGGCGGTTACGCGGACGTGTGCGCGGACACGTGCGATTGGTGGAGACGGCAGGGAGAAGCGCGTTTAATCTCGTTATTTTATCGACGGCGTCGGAGAAGCAATTACGTGGCCGGCGAGCAAAGCCTTTGGCATGGGGATTGGAAGTGTAGCTAACTGCGTGTACTATTTTGGAGTTACGATGAAGTTCGGCATTTGCAAAAAAAAACTTTGTAATGTCTTTAATATATGCATTCATGGACGGAAGGTCCATATCTCTATGGAGATCTACATTACGGACGTAAAACGGGGCTTGGACGACTATACGCATGAATCTGTTTTGCAATACTTGTAGTTTGCGAAGGGTGGTGCGTGAAGCGTGAACGAATACGGGGCAACTGTAAGTAAGTATGGGACGGATGCATACTTTGTATATTGTGAGCTTATGTCTGAGTGCCATTTTGCTCTTAGAGGAGGTGAGATTGCGTAGCAGAACCATAGCCGTGGAGGCTTTTTTCTGAACGTAATCTATATGTTTGTTGAAGGTTAGGCGCCTATCTAAAACTACACCAAGATATTTAGTTTCATTAGCCCAGGGGATATTGATATAGAAAAGGTGTAATGTCTTTTTTATATCTCTCCTCGCGTGAGGATCGAACATGATAGTGAATGCGGAAGGCACACAGTCCGAGATGCAAGGAGTGCAAGGGTCCCATGAAATGGCCGAATCTCGGCCTGGATTGTTGCCGAGGACGCTAGTAGATACCGCAAGCCTGACTACTCCTAATTGGATTCTATGCCAAACCGCTTACCTACACAATTACAGCGGGGTTATATACGCCAATCATAACCTATTAATCTAAAAGAATTATATTATAATTCCATAGAAATAAAATTGTACTTATTTGTCTCAGTGGGTATCACTGGACTCTACCTATACTACGCATTATTGACCAGTAACCAAAAAAGAAAGGCCAAACCATATTTAGGGCTAAGGTGTTCCCTCACAAAACCATGTACCTAAGGTGTGAGTGTAAACCTACCTACTTACCTAAAATACCTAAAATAAACCTACTTAAAGCTTATGAATAACTGAACCTACTACTACTTTAGAGACGTCTTATTTATTGGGAAGGACCGCAATAAAACAGGTTCAGATTTATTATTGTTTTTAATAATGTATACAGTTAAATTATATTGTTTTAGTAGATATACTGAGAGGGAGTTATTTCCAATTTAACATTTTGCATTATAACTTTCCTGATATATTGTCATTGAACTTTTCGTCCTATAAATAAGTAATGTGTGTAAAATCTTATTACAGGACCTAACACTATTACCTAAAAAAAATATATCGGATTTACTAAGGCCGCATAAAACACAGAATAATAATATTTGGCATTTTAGTTTAACACGTGTATTTGTCACATTTGACATAGCAAGATACCACCAGGTTACCACATGTAAGTAACTTATAATTATTTGTACAATATTACTTCAATGAGTTACCAACAGAAGCAGATTTAAAAAAATCATGCTTAATTTTTACTGATCTCTAATGGAGCCTCAAAGAGCAGTAAAACTTGTGTAAAACGAGTAAGTGCCTTTTACTTATGACAGTTACCTAGGACATCTCTAAAGAAAGTCATCAACAAATTGAATTGAAAATCTTTTTTTAACATCTAATATTCTAAGGATGTCTGCAATTTTACAAAGGCGTATAGTTTCTAGAAAAAAACAATGTAAACATAAATATTAGTTATTTTATTACTTTTCGTCAATAGCGTAAATCATATGAAACTTATTTACATCATTAATTCTGACAAAGAATTAAGGAGATATGGCATTGTCACAAGAACTCCTTTGAGAAACTATACATAAATGACTAACTTTGTCCCGTCTATGTTCGCTCTTATGTAATTTGCAAATCTAAATGTTCTTTAATAAAGTATAGATAGAGTACCTTTTAAAGAGTGTATGTCTTGTCTGTTTGTGGAAAGTCCAGTTTGGGTAGAGTTTATAGAAAAAACATGTTTGATACAATCTCCTTCATTTATGGTTCTACCTACGTGACATCGCTGAAATTGTGTGTGCACATATATGGCAGTTTTAAAAGAAGAAGGAGAGTACTTCATACTGAATGTGAGAGTTTTTGACGGGATCTTGATCTGTCATGTCGTGATTTTTATTTTTATTCATATACTTAGTTATTTAGCCCTGCATTGTGTAAATTAAGGTGATATTTTACCTAATGTAGTGTAGCTGAAAAGCGTAGATGAAGTGAATTGTATAAAATCATCCGGAACATGATATATTAGTACACAAAAACTCCCAAGAGATTCAACATGAGTCACTATATTGAAGAAGATAGTATCATCTGTTTTTAATAGAACATCTGACTTGGCTGCATGGTCTAGATACCTTTGCCTTTTCCTTTCTCATTTAAAGGGAAAAACTATACTAAAAAAAAACATTTTGAATGTAAGCTTCCCGGTTTTATTTTGTACTACTTGTATATGCAAAACTTCATTATAATCGGATAATAATCAAATGATTAGTTAGGGTGCGTGTGTACTTGACACTATAAAATAAAACGCGCGACACAGCGCGCGCGGCATTATCGTTTTAGAAAGAGACTGCATTATGACTGTAGATACATATATTTAGCAAGAAGCCACAAACCAAATGACACTGATATGGCATTTGATTTTATTGTTGGTGACAATATGTTTTATCTTTTACATCCACAGTATAACCATTTTACCGCCAACTTGACAATCACCCCAGGTCCGGGATGTAGGACTCAGTGCCTTTAGTCAAATTGACCTTCGACGATATTTACCAAATCGCTCACGTACAGAAAAAAAAATATATACATGGGTTGTCACAGGTCATAGCGATTTTGACATGTGCCATCTCATACATTATTTATTTAAGATTTTCTTTTTCTTTTTTAAACTTGGCAACTCAGTCCTCTTTTGAGTCTATTACGGCCAATTTCTAGTCTTTCTGTTGTTGAAGGACAATTTGCCTACTAGGTGAACAGGTTGTGTATAGATTGATCATATACCAACACCAATATTACATGTTACAATGTTGTTACTTCGATTAATTTTTTACTCTGACTTCGATTATCACAAATTTAATAATATTATTGTAGCGATATCGTCTGTCGTATCTGACATCCGTCTTTTTCAAACCGCTGGCACGCAGGCCGATATTACGGCCAGTGACAATTACAAAGGACGCCACATCACCCCCTCACGAAGAAACAAAGACGGAGTTACACGTCGATAGGTTTAACGAAGCGAACTCGTCGACCAGAACGAGTAACATAAATGTCTAAAACTCTATGATCTGATGATGTTCCAGCTGTGTCGGGAGATAGTTGACGAGGCTGGCTACGAGGAATATTAGAAAGTTGCTCGTTTTTATCTATGTATGCTGGTTTTACCCTATCAACACTGACTACAGTTGGTTTGCCTCTTATGTTTAAGGTTATAGTTTTTTCTTGACGGTCAAGAATTTCATAGGGATCAGTGTATGGCTGTTGAAGCGGGCGACGGGTGGTATTGTCGCGCAAGAAAACATGAGTGGTCGTCTTCAAATCTTTAAATAAAAAGGTAGCCTGTTCACAATGCCATGAAGCAGGAATCGGTTTAAGTTTATTCATTTTGTAGCGTAACTGATCAACAAAATCTGTAACATCGTCATCACGACTTGAGTTGAGAGGAACAGCGACAAATTCACCTGGTAATCGAAAAGGTTCACCATATAACAACTCTGCTGATGAAGCCTTTATGTCCTCCTTAAGAGCAGAGCGCATACCAAGCAGTTCTAACGGTAACGCTCTAACCCATGTCTCATCGTCGCACATCAAGGCTGCTTTTAACTGTCTGTGCAGACGCTCTACCATGCTGTTTGCGCATGGGTGATAACTAGTGGTACTTAATCTTTTTGTTGCACAGTGCTGAAGTAATCTTTGAAAAAGATCTGATTCGAATTGACGACCCTGGTCAGTAGTAACAATTGTGGGTACGCGAAATCGTGCAATCCAACCGCTAACAAACGATTGCGCAACTTCCTCAGTCGTAATGTTTGCAATAGACCACACTTCTGGCCATCGCGTATAACGGTCGATAGCTGTAAGACAATAATTATATCCTTTGCTCACTGGTAGAGGACCAACAATGTCGATATGAACATGTTTAAAATGATCTGATGGATTTTGAAATTGTCCATTGAGTGGCACTGTGTCTAGTAACTTTACTAAGTTGGCACTGTAGACACGTACTGGACCATTATCGGCAATCTTTGTTGATAGACGGCCATACAAATCACTCAGTAATTAAACGAGTTGTAGCTTTTATACCTGGATGGCTCAGATTATGGAGTTGTTCAAAAATTTTCCGTCGAAACTGTAGCGTGTTGTAAGGACGGTGTCTACCTGTAGAGGTACCACAAATAATAGTCGTGCTAGTCCCTGGAAGAATAAATTTTATTTTTCTAATTTTAATGAACAACTATTGGTTTTGAGAATTTATTTAAGTTCGTTATCTAATTCCTGTGATTGTACGAGATCTGAAAAATTGGTGTCGATAGCGACAGCCTCTATGCGAGACATGGTATCCGCGACTACGTTTTCCTTGTCCTTAATATGAACAATATCCGCAGTGAATTGTGAAATGAATGATAGTTGATTCAGTTGTACCGGCGGTAAATTTTCTCTACGTTGAGTAAAAACATATACCAGAGGTTTATGATCAGTGAAGATTGTAATTTGTTGAGCTTCCATGATATGTCTGAAATGTTGTACACTCTCGTAAGCTGCCAATAGGTCCCGGTAGTAGGCTGGCCACTGTTTCTGTGAGCCTGTTAATTTCTTGCTGGAAAATTCTATTGGCTGCCAATGACCCTTCACTTGTTGTTGTAAGCCCGCACCGATTTGCATACCTAAGGCATCTGTAAATAGTCCTAAAGGAGCATCAGGTACATGGTGTGCCAATAGTATAACACTAGATAAGCTATCTTTTAGGCTAAGAAAACTTTGCTACAACTCTTCGGTCCATTGGACTGAGGCAGTTCCTTTTCCTTTAGATATAGTAAGCATTTCAATCAACGGAGCATGAAGTTCTGCAGTACGGGGTAGAAAACGCCGATAATAATTGATCATGGCTAAGAACCGGCGAAGACCTTGTATAGTCTTTGGTATTGCGTATTCCTTAAGGGCTTTTATGCGGTCATCAAGAGGTCTGAGACCCGCAACACTAATATGATAACCAAGAAAAGTGACATCCTTGGTTTCTAAAGTGCACTTAGACGGGTTAATACTGACCCCGTAGGCGTTGAAATATGCTGCGTAAGTGTTGCACATATTCATCAGGACTAGAAGAAGACACTAATATGTCATCAACATACGCCTAGCAGAAATCGAGACCCCGTACGACTTCATCAATGAACCTTTGAAAAGTCTGACTAGCATTTCTCAATCCAAAGGTCATGAACGGAAATTCAAAGAGGCCAAGTGGCGTAGTTATAGCAGTTTTACAAACATCTTCTTCCGCAACAATTATTTGCTGGTACGCTTTTATTAAATCCAAGGTGCTGAAGATACTTGCCTCTGATAAACTGTTGTTGAAATCGCCAATGTGACGCACGGGGTAGCGATCTGGGACGGTCCCAGCATTGAGAGCCTTTTAATCACCACAAGGTCGCCAGCTGCAGTCTTTTTTCTGTGTCATGTGTAAAACCTCGAGTAAATCACTGAATATTCCAGTGGATTCAGTAAAGACTTTAATACTGGGTTGATCAACTGAAGCTATGAAAGCTGGTGCATAAATTCCAGTATTAGCATCCACTAGTCGCATGTTAGCACAGTCTGGCAGTAAATGGTAATGTGCTAAGAAATCCGATCCTTTTATGGGTGTGCTGACGTCGGATATAAGTTCCATCGAAAGTCACGGCGCAACCCAAATTTGAGTGATTGTTGAATGTTACCGAAAGTCTTAATAACGCTTCCATTGGCAGCACTGAGATTATAGTCGGAACGTGAACGTCGGCCTCCAACATATTTAAGTGGCATACAGCATAAATCAGAACCGGTATCAATTAAAAACTGACGTTTCGAATTTTGATCTGTCACGAATAAACGGCGACATTTTAATCGGCAATCGGTTGTCGCCCTTACTGACTGCCTTATTAGTTTTCCTTCCAGGCACAGGGTTGCTGGCATTTGCGGGCGTCCGCTTGATAAGTTTTATGATACCAGCAAACATGATTGCTTCTTTTTGGGTTAGATTAGGATATGGTTCTTGAAAGCGATCTTCGCCTGAAACGATTAATGGGTGGACGGTTCTGGTAATCTCTGCTTAGTGCAGCCACTTGATGTGTAAGTTCATCCAAACGTGTCGTAAGATCTACTAGTTGGTCCGTAGATATTGTAATAGTATGCACAGATGCATGTGCTCCAGTGGTTGATGATAACTCTATTATTTTATCTACTAAATCGGCTACTTTATCTAAAAGTAACATCGACTTGTACTGATAAAATAGCCTGAATGATGATTGGTAATCTTTGCAGTCATAATTGGCGTACAATATTTTCATCAGTGAAAGTGTTACCTGCTAAAGACCTTAGATGTCGAAGAAATTTTGATGGTTTTCGATCCCCGAGTTCCTCTTTCGAAAATAGTTGACAGATTCGCTGTTCTTGAGAAGTGGAGACTCTACGAATAAGCTCAGCCTTAATCTTTTCGTAACGGTTACCAGCTGGTGGACTAATTATAACATCCTCAACCTCTGACGCCAACCTCGTGTCTAATTGAGCTACAACATAATTAAATTTTGTAACGTCGGCATTATGCTACATAAGTCAAACTGTGTTTCAATTTGGGCGAACCAAAGGGCCAGTTTTTCTGACCAAAGTTGAAAGGTGGAAGTTTGATCGGTACTTTCGAAACAGTTGGAGTCACGGGAGGTGATATGGCTATCTTTGATTGTTCTACCGACATACTTTCAATAAAATATGTTAAAAAACAATAATAATATACAAAACTTATGAATGAACGTTAGTAAAATAACTATTAAAATTAATTAAGTGACTAAAGTTTACATAAATTGTAATGCTATTATAGAATAATAAAACAAAATGTGGAGCGAAGCTTCGTCCGTTCTCGATAGTGATAACTTCAGAATGTATCCAGTGGCTGGGTACAGATACATACTATGTCTCGTGTATATGTATTTGGACGTATTGAATGATATTTCATAGATCTTGTTGCGTTTCAAACCACCGCAACGTAGACAATTCGGCCTTAAACCCTTTGTTAGGAATAGTGTTAATGTCGGCAAGGGATATAACTCGGCCGATGCGTCACTTATTTCCAACATAATTTTAATACACGCAAAACGCTGACAGTAATAATATACAGCTCCATTGAATTTTAATATTCGTTTCAATAATATTAATTGCACTATTTTTCTATTAAAAATCGGGGTCACCAATGTAGCGATATCCTCTTTCGTATCCCTCTGACATCCGTCTTTTTCAAACCGCTGGCACGCAGGCCAATATTACGGCCAGTGGCAATTACAAAGGACGCCACATTATCATAATTATTAATTCATTAAAAAATGTATTCCATCGTTATTTTCATTCCTGTCTACACCATATGCTCTGGAATTATACTTATTAAGTGGAGAGATAATTTTATTCACCCACAACCGTTTCACTATTATTATATAGTGACAATATTTTGAAGAAAAAAAAAGAAATATATACAGATTACGTAGCGATCAAATATTCTTAAGATATTCTATGATTACTTTTGTATGTTGTCGTATATGCTGTAAAATGTAAATATTTTACTTTAATAATTCGGTCGATAATATAATATGTACTCTGTGCTGTCATTACTCTGTGTTTTACTCGGTATTGATTTTAGTACAGCTTAGCTGAGAGTAGTCTGCGCTAGAAGTCTTTATTCTTCCGTTGTCAAAAGGGGTGTACTTGCTCGACGATATTGTGCTACCATTCTGTTCGTTTTTTTAAGTGAATAATTAATACTTCAGTAATGTGTTATGTAATCATAAAGTAAATTGTTCACGATGATTTTCGTCGCGTTATTATGTTTTTGTGTAACATTTATCTTTTGCGAAGAAACTGTAAAGTACGCCGCTATTATATATAGACACGGTGATAGGACACCTGTTGATACTTATCCAACAGATCCTTGGAAGAATCAGTCTCTATGGCCGGTTAGATTTGGAGAACTTACAAATATAGGTAAAAGGCAGCATTATGCACTCGGACAATGGCTACGTAGGCGTTACTCGGTAAGAACATTGCTAAATCGATATTACAGTATTAAAAGAGAGCGCTGTCATAAACGTATAACTTTAAAAAAAAAAGAACATATTCCTCCTAGACGTGCCCGTCAACAAAATCGATTGAGGTCGGGTGTCACCTTGAAAAATCCCTATAGCGTAAGGACTGTTCCCAATTTTTTTGAATTGAATTATGAGATATTATCGATTTGATTGGATTATACAAAGAATTACCATATAAATATACTCATAGGTAAAGTTGCATATTTTCCAAATTGAAAAAGCACTATAACTGTAGGTGTTCTAGTAACAGGATTAAAAGCAATGTTTTAAACTCATTGTAAATGTATATCTATGTATGCAAATATTTTAATTTAAATGTAGTTTTTGGCTACATTCCACTTAGCATTCACAATACTCATGTTCACACCTGCGGTTTATCCAGTGTCGTTTGCTTGCAAGTGTTACAATCATTAAGACAAGTGGAATTATAACTCACTCAGTTGATAGTGTTTATGAATATAGGATCAAATGAATTGAGTTTAAATCCACCTACAGTGAACTTGGCATTCTGTGAACGAAAACATTGTTATGAAACCATAGCTTGGGGTTAGGGTTTTTTCTAATGCCTGCCTGGCTAATTACAACCCTCAGATTGAAAATCTGCAGCTAAATACCTATAGATGTGTTCAGGTAGTTGTAGCTGAGAGCCAGTCCCTTCACTAGGCTTAGTGTCCATCTTAGGCCACATTGTCACTTAACGTCAGGTAAGATTGTGGCCATAATCCTAAACGCTAATATTAAAAAAAACCTTCACGAGGAGCAGTTAAAGGTGAGAGATGACATTTTGAGTGTATGTAATGTTAAGTAGGAAGTAGCCTTTGAATGTATATTTTTATACGACTTACCTTTAAATAATGTAACGTATTAGCATTTAGGTTTATTAACAAGAAATTATAATATAATATACACTGCCAATCAAAAGCTTAAAATGTCTTTGAAAAAACTATCTTATGTATATAATTTGTTAAAAGTAGTCACGGGTCCCAAAGTGTACATTGCACTGCCCTGGTCCTTCATAGATAGCCAAGAAGAGAACTTTGAAGTAATTCTCTTTACCATGCTCCAAAACCTCAACTTGAGTGTTTGCAAGTACAAAATAAACAATTCTATTTCAAGTGCTCACATTGGGATCAGGTCTTTATTTTGTATTTATAGAAAGATGAGACTCTGTAGAATAACTGAGGCTGAGTAAATTAATAGAATAATCCGAGAAAAAGGTTAAAAATCGCAGAGTAATTTAAAAGGTTAATAATAGAATCAATAATAATGTCAGGATCAGATACGAACTTCTGAGCAAACTGCAGAATCACCTTACGGGTGCCGGGTATATTGTGAAACCTAATCTATCTGGCAGAGAGAGCATAACACCTAGCAGTGTCTTAGACTTGCGACTCGAATCTAGGTTTAAGCAGCCCTTTTGTCAACTCGCGTCAACACTCACATCACTGCTCGTGTTAATCTCCTCACAGTATAAATATTCCCAATATTAATTAAAACAGACAAGTCAATAATATAAGTGTAATAATATAAAACAAAGAATGCTAAACTGGAACCCAGGTAGTAGTACTTGTAATATTTGTATAAGCTGCTTACTAGTAATTATTTTGGTATTGTTTTTCTTTGCCTAACATTAAGGATTATTTTACCATCCAAAAATGTATTAGCTATTATCTATTGCTTACCTTTTTATTTAATTGTTCACAAAGAATTTTGTGATCTAAGCTTGAACTTTGTACAGTGAAGATATGTTGAGAATGGATAAATGCTGCAAAATTAGTAGTGAAATATGATACCAAGACTAAGACCTTTAGGGCAACAAAACAAAATGAAACATGGCTCCTTGCTCATCAGGATTGGACTGAAGAAGATTTTACGTTCTTTGGTCAAGGCTATCTAAGATGGAAATATTTGGTTCAAAAATAAGAATTTATGTTCAACATAGCACTGAGGAAAACAGGAGCCTGTTCTCAGGCTGTGTGGTGCCAATGTTCAAGCATGGTAATGTTTTCATTATTGTGTGGGGTGCTTCTTAGGCCATGGAATTGAAGATTTGTTAAAAATTTATAGAGTAATGAAAAAGGAATAGTATAAACAAATATTACAACTCAATGTGATTCCTTCCTAAGCTTCTAATGAGTTTTTCTACAGGATAATGATTCAAAGCACAGTTCTATATTATGCAGGGGTATTAAAAAAAAAAAGTGATAGAATGAGTACTGAAAAATAGTGCGTCCACCTCATAGCCCATATAACAACCCTATTGAATTTTTATGGAAAAAATGTGACTGAAGTGTTCATCTTTGCTGTCCCTTCCCCCTGCAAGAAGACATGTGCTTTAAATGAAAGTAGAATTAATGTAGTATCTCAGAACACAATTGATAATTTATTTGCTTGTATAGACTTGTGAAAAACCTTATAAACTGCAAGGGAGGATTTTATTAAGAAAAAATAGTATATAATGTTATAGACAATTTAAGCATAAGTGGATGATATTTCTTGTAGATTTTAATGTGTTTCTTATGTAAATGTAACATTTAATTTATGATTAAACTACTTTCTTCAATAAGTTTTATTTCACCCTACTTTTCTTTTCACTAACTAAGATGACCTTAAATTTTTGGCTGGCAGTGTAAATAATGATATAGAAAAGTAAACCATGTACATTTTTGAAAACAATCTTGGTGTAATAAATTTTTATATAGGAATAAAGTAAAATTATTTTTTAGCACATACTGTCAGACCAATTTGACCCTGCTGAAGTATACATTCGATCTACTGATGTTGATCGCACTCTCATGTCTGCACAAGCAAATTTAGCTGGTAAGCAGACCTTATATGTTACTACCTAGTACAGTTATATTGGTTTTTATTCGTTTTGATGGATTTTGATACCACTAATAAAACTAAAGATGACATGTTTCTATATTTACATGTGTTTCACTTTTAAATTAGTTCGGTGAAAAAAAGAAGTAGAAAAAAAGTTCGGTGAAGCTGTCAAATCCCCTGGGGCTAACAGCGTATGCAAGTTCGAAAAAAAAAAAAAAACTTTTAATTTAAAATATGTTATGCTTTTGCTAAATCTTTTATAAACCCCCAGTGCAACCTAGGTGCTACCTAGTCTTGTATAAGTCCATATTATTGATGATGACTATAATTTATATCTGAATGGTAAAATTACTCAAAATTTAATGGGTGTGTATAATGATGTAATATTCATTAATGAATCTACTATATAGGAATGTTTCCACCATCGGGGAAAAGCATATGGAATCCGGAGCTGTTATGGCAGCCTTTACCAATACACACAGTTCCAGAGAAAGATGATGAACTCCTTGCTATGAAAAAACATTGCACTGCTTATAATATAGAACTGAAACGTATAAAATTTTCTAAGGAATACAAGGATAAACTTAGCAAATATCAGGGTCTCATGGAGTAAGTATTTTTTTCAAATTTATATATACACTAGCTGACCTGGCAGACCTTGTTCTGCCTTTTCGAGTAGTCAATCACATCAACTACAGTGATAACCATCGCCTACCTCTAAAGTTGGATCAAACTGCACACAGTGTCCAAAATTTTATTAAAATTGGTTCAGTAGTTTAGTTCATCAGGGACAAACAATGACAAATACCACTGAATAACTTATCACAAGATCTCTAAAATAATACACCTGATTAGCTTAAATTTAACATAGCAAACTAAATGTTCACTAAGAACAGATCTTTTGACAAAATGCGGAAAAAGTCAAGAGCACTGGTTGTAGTATATATATGCATATTTCTTCAATTATGTGTCTATACTTTTTATATTTTATGGAGATAGCTTAGCTCAAGTGTCATCATCCAAGACCATGATAAACAAACATTTATTTCTTTATCTTTTTTTTTTTCAGAATATTATTAACATTTATTTATATCATTATAAAGAAAATTTGCAATTTATTCAATAGGTCTTGCCATTCTTAAATAATATATGATTCAATTATCAATTTAGTTTTTAACTGCACTTTACCAACCTCAATAAGTAAATGTTACTCCTTCATAGAGAGCCAAAATTAAAAAAAATATATTGGCAACAGTGTCACTCACCCAGCCTGACTACAGCTAAAGCCATCCAATTAATTCCTTTTAAAATTCAAAATCATCAATAAAATTGTATTCAAAATAATACTTTTAATTATTTGTATTATCATATCCTGTGATTATAGGATTTAAACTATATGTTAAGTATAGGGTTAGCTAATTTATACCATATTTACAATAATATGTATAGAAATATGTACACAGTTTTATTATATTGATTTTATTTCAGCTATCTAACAGCCTACACTGGAAAAAAAGTGAAAGATTATAATGATATTGATGAGATTTATAACATACTTTACATAGAGTCATTGTATAACTTTACTCTACCAAATTGGACTCAGTCTGTGTATCCTGATAAACTGCGAGAGCCTGCTTGTTATGGGTAATTTAATTATTTCATATCAGTTAAAATGTACTTTCATTGCTCCCAATAAACTATAACATTGACCTGTAATATTTAATATGAAAATATTTTATCTTTTACTGACTTGGGATTTTTATTTCTTATAAATTAGTAAGTATTATAGTACTTAGAACTCCAAATAAGATTCTTCTAGTAAATGAATTGTATTCGCATTTTACCATCTACCATCAGACAATTCTTCTTTATCTTTATTTTCATGAATAGTTTGATCAGATAGAACATGCCACACTCATCTGTACAGCATGCTACAACCAATTTCTCAGCGAAATACCAATTTCAACCAAACCATAAATTAATTTGGCTTCTTCCGATGTTGGGCAAGCTTCCGAAGTTAGCAATGTTTAAATATTTGGTCGTCTCAGAGATTCGTTACGATGCATTCCATTAAAATGTTATATATGTCTTCTTCTGAATTACATCTGGCAATTGGGTGTGATGCATTTTTTCATTAAAAACTTAAATTTATTAAATGGAATATGTCCTTTTTTTTTTTTTTTGAATTGACATACGCTGCTAGCCGTAAGGGCTTTGACAGCTTCACCGAACTCTTTGGGGCGAGTGCTGAAGGCACTCAGCTCCGAGGCAGCGAGCGCAAGGGTGCCAGAATGGCCGAACCTCGGCTTGGGATGCTGCGGAAACAAACAAGGATCGTGGGGGTAGTCCCTTACAGAACCGTGTACTTAACGTGTAGGTGTGCATGGATAGTATGCGGTGTGATGATGTACTTTCAGTGATGTAGAGTGTCACTGTATCGCGCGAGCAGAGTCACTTGAGGGCTCCTATCCGGAGGATCGATCCTAGGCTCAAGCGTCTGCAGAGGGAGGCCGCGGCGGGTGTGCGGGAGCGAAATTAACCGCTCGGCCTCGGCGGCGAGGGCGGCGGTTACGCGGGCGTGTACGCGGACACGTACGATTGGTGGAGACGGCAGGAAGAAGTGCGTTCAAGCTTGTTATTTTATCGACGGGATCAGTGAAACAATTACGTGGCCGGCGCGCGAAACCTTTGGCGTGCGGATTAGCATTGTAGCTAACTGCGTGTACTATTTTGGGGTTGGGATGAACTACGGCTTTTTCGAAGAATTGCTTTGTAAGGTCTTTGATATATGCATATATAGACGGAATACCCATATCTTTATGGAGATCTACATTACGGACGTACGGAGGGGCTTGGACGGCTATACGCATGAATTTATTTTGCAGAACTTGTAGTTTGCGAAGGGTGGTATGCGAAGCGTGAGCGAATACGGGGCAACTGTAGGTAAGTATGGGACGGATGCATACTTTATATATTGTGAGCTTATGTCTGAGTGACATTTTGCTCTTAGATGAGGTTAGATTGCGTAGTAGTGCCATAGCTGTGGTGGCTTTTTTCTGTACATAATCTATATGTTTGTTAAAGGTGAGATGTTTATCTAAAACTACACCAAGGTATTTAGTTTGGTTAGCCCAAGGGATATTGACACCAAAAAGGTGTAATGTTCTTTTTATATTCTTCCTCGCGTGAGGATCGAACATAATAGCCGCGCTTTTGTCTGGGTTTATTCCTATGCGCCATTTGAGGCACCAGGACCCGAACGTAGACACAGCCCTTTGGACGCGGTAGTATAAGTGAATCCTATTTCTGCCTGAGCTGAAGATGACTGTGTCGTCTGCGTAAGAGCCTACTGCGATGTCGGGAAATTCGGGGATGTCACTAACAAACAGGTTGAAGAGGCAAGGAGCTAGGATAGAACCTTGCGGCACTCCTGATCTTATTGAATGTGGTGAGGATAGAGTTCCGTCCGCTTTATAGCAGAAGGTACGCTCTGATAGGTAAGCGAAGATTATGCGGACTAGTCTGTCCGGGACTTGAAAGAGATTGAGTTTAAATATGAGGCCTTCGTGCCAGACCTTATTGAAAGCTTTGGCTATGTCGAAAAATACGGCAAGCGTGCGCCTAGGACGGCGTGGCTCCGTGAAATTGGAGAGAATATGCTCCGTGAGGCGGAGCACTTGGTGGGTACACGAGTGCTTCGGTCGAAAGCCGAATTGCTCGTGTGGTAAAAGACATTTCTCTGAGACAATGGATTGAAGTCGGTTCAGAAGGAGCTGCTCGTATATTTTACCTAACGTATTGAGGAGGCTAATTGGGCGGTAGCTTTCTGGGAGAGATGCCTCTTTCCCGGATTTGCGGATACCTATTACCGTTGCCTTTTTCCAAGCGGCTGGAAAATGGCAGTGAATTATGGCCGCATTGAAGATACAGACCAGAAGAGCTATAAGTTTATCAGGGAGAAGTTTTAGGGCTTCGTTCCTGATTCCATCGGGACCAGGGGCTTTCCTTGGCTTAAGGCGTTTTATGATCGCGACAACTTCGTCATTTGTGACCGGGTCTAAGTTTTCAACTGGTGGGGTCTCTCTTATTGACTGAATTGTTCGATTGACCCTCTTGATGTGTCCGGGATCTATGGTATGATATTCATAGGAATTGGGAGAACACTGTTGTTCGAGAGTGGTAGCGAGATACTCTGCCTTGTCTATACTTTCGAAGGCGGGCAGATTGCCGGGGCCTCTATCCAGCGGTGGCATTGAGGACGAGTAGCTGCTCTTTTGTTTACGGACAAGATCCCAGAAAGCAAGATGAGATGGTTTGATTTCCTCTAAAAGACTGTCCCATCTTTGACCGCGGAGTTCGGAGATACGAGTTTTAACTAATCGTTGTAAGTTACGTAGCCGTACGCGATTTTCCTCCATCGGATAAGCCTGTCCTGTAAGGAATATGTCCTGAACTAATTCTTAAGGCTAGATGTGTGTCTTCTCATACTGAAATTCTTAAACCAATGGACAGAACTCAGAGACGGCTGGATCGTTTTGTACCAAATCCCCTTTGTCAAGACTTTGCATCAAACTATGAAATTTTTGTTGTAGCTATTATATACCCATATATATTGATTCTACAATGTACCAAATCGTGAAACAATCCCAATTGTTATGTTCATTATTAGCAGAATAACATAAAATACCATGCACTACAAATATTTAAAAACATGTTAATTTTAATTAAAATTTCAGATTTTCTGTGCTGACAATGTCACCAATGTTAGCTCGTCTTAAAGTTGGTCCTATACTCAAAGAAATTGTAACAAGGATGGTACATCTTATTACTAATCAAAAAAATATCACACTTCAGAAACTTGCCATTTACAGTGGACATGACATTACTATTGGAAATATTCTTAATTCTTTGGGCATTTTTGATTACAACTGCCCTCCCTATACTGCTACAATACTTATGGAACTTATTTACGGTAAGATGTTATTGACTTGATACTATTAACTGAATACGCTAACCTTTAAGTATAAACTTAAAGCTAAACCTTAAGTATAAAAAAACATACGCAATAAATTGTGTCTTTACTGTTTCTTCACAAATTCGATGAAATTTTTAAATGCAAAGTGTCTACATTTAAAACTTATAGTACTATTTAATAAAAAAAGTATACTGCATTTTTTAACGTAAATGTTTTTTTTTATATGAGACAAAATTAATAATAATATGAAAATTATTACTGCGCAATAAGTTTGTGTGCCGTGGACACAATTCGTATATACATATATACCTACATGCATTTGCATGCTAAGGTTGAAAATTCTCTGTAGCCACTTAAAGTAACATACCTACAATTCGATTTATATATTTTTATAAACGTTATTTAGTATTTTTTCCATTAAAAATATGTCGTTTTACAAATAACAGTATATTATTATTTATATAAAATGCCCCTTCTAAAATTCCACTTAATTATCGTTATTTAAATTCTTTTCAATAAACTTTAACTGGCGTGAAACATTACGTCATCTCTTATTGTGAATAAAGCTGATTAAGAATAATATGTGTGTGTGTATGTATCGTTTGTTCATTTAATTGGGGATAAAGTACGCGTAAATGATAACGATTGTTTTTGTGTATATATGACATAGCTATTATTTACTTTATATTATTATCATAATCACATGGTCTTGTGGTCTTAAGTTGAGCTGTACTGTTAGAGAAATATTTTTAAATGTATATTTTATGATAGTATGACAAAGTGGCGGGCGCAGTGCAATCCAAAAACAACGGTGACATTTAGCAGATTTGTTAGTTCATCAATGGTTATTGCTGACATGCCTTCAATACGTCTGAACCGTAACCTGAGTCACTTTAATGGTAAAACACCATTTATATGGCGGTCATGACTCAGTTCGGTACAGACGTTTATCAACCCTTAATTTAGGATACCTCCTAAGATGTTTCTTTGTTTTTTGGTTAATAGATAATTTATTTTATCGGTTTAGCCTTTGACAACACTCTGACCTGATGTTAAGTGACTATGTGATCCTAGACAGTGCAAATGCTAAGGTTAGTGGAGGGACTGGCTCTCAAGTAAAACTGCCGGAATACTTATTGTAACTTGGTGACAGACTTTGAGCCTGAGGGCGGTGGGTAGGCAGAATCTACCTTCATAGTATGGTTTAGTCACGATGATCCTTTTACCGTGCGCTCAGGCTCATTGCAAGGATTCGAACTCATGTCCGGCGACGCGGTTGCCTTACATTCTACCATTAAGCCATCATTGCTTCGATTTCAGATGATACAACAAATATGCATTACGTAAAGATCTTATACAGGAATTCCACAAAAATAGTTGAACCACATAATTTGTCGATACCGTATTGTGGTGTACGATGTCCTTTAGAAAGATTTATCAAATTGTATGAAAACCTTATTACCGTAAATTGGAATTACGAGTGCAGCAATCAGGTAATGGTTTTTATATTATACACGTATTATAATATTGATTACTGAACCAATATTAATTGTTCATTACAAATCAATCTATAAATATATATTTTTTGCACAAGTCTTACGTCCGCAAGTTCGAACCAAGATATATAATTTAATGTGAATTTTTAGAAAAAAAATGTTCATTTGTGAATTTATATTAACAATACTATTGGCTGACGACAAAGGAAAACATCGAAACCAAAAATTAATGCTTGAAAAAAGTTTTTCTCGTACCACTGTGTGTAATATTATAAACTGGATTTCTTGCCGTTCCCAATCGTGGACACTTCAGTAACAGTTAAACTTGTGCCTCGGCTTGCCATTATTATAATAATTCGCAGAAATTTATAGAATATATAAAATCATCTTGTAATCTGGTATAAACCTCTACCATGTCTCATACGCAACTCATAAATATCATAAACTCATCAATTATTTAAGTACTGTAGAGATAAATTTCATATCTATATTATATTAGGTCTAAGTCGAAAACGTGCTATATAAAATAACTTTAAAATTATTAAGTTATAATTCTCTAATAAGTAATTTATGATTTTGTAAAGATAATTTTAAGATGAAATAATAATATTAAGTCTGGTAATTCGTATTACTATTAAGAGCCGATTATAAAACACGTCACGCAGAATTTTACATTACTAGATCCCCTTCCCGCCCCCCCCCCTTTCGTCACGTTATCTTACATTTTCTTCGTTCCCCCCTATCAGCATTACGTCATAACTTACAGACAATAAAAGCAACACAAAAATTTAAATAGTTTTTGATATTTGTAATAATATGTAAAATATACAAAATTGTTTTATGAGTTGCGAACGTCATGTTTTCATAGAAAGCCCCCCATGTCACATTTTGTCACAATAAGCGACACGCCCTCCCCCTCATAAGTGGGAATGTTTTTTATGAACGTCCCTTAAAGCAAAAATATGCAATAAAACGTTGAATATTCGCGTTGAATATTATATATTATAATATATATTTTTTTCTTATTTTTAGTTTCCACCTCTTCTCGGTGTGTCTTTCTGCATTGGACTGATACTGTTCTTGTCTATTTATATGGTGCACAGGATTCATTTTGCTCGAATGCTCAGGCAGCTTGGGTAAGTCATATAATCTATACTCAATTACATTGAGAGATATTTAAAAACAGATTTCTACCAATTACGCCGTCATTCTGTATAGTTGAAATATTTAATTACCAAAAATTAAAATCGATTTAAATTCAACAAATATTGATGGTATTTATATTTTTTTATATTTTTAGTTGTATTTTTATATGAACATTATTTTTTCAGTTATCACAATATGGCTTACACAAGCATCCACAACCCAGCTGTGACCCTGTTGAAAGTAGAAGATGCATAAATATTTTCACAATAAGGAGAATTCTTTGACTGTGTCGATTAGCATTATTGCAAAATATGTATACTGTAGTAAATCCTAAATGTTTATGTTAATGTTTGAAATCAAATAACCAATTTCAATTAAAAAGTATTGGTAATATTTGGGAGTCTATCATACTTTAAAGATATAGGTATAGATTTAGTCATAAGTCTAGAAAGTTTATAATAAATTAATTCATATGTCTCAGCGTTGGTTATATATGTTTAGATTCATAGTCCGACGAATCAAAGCGATATCGTTTGAATTGGTGTTAGTACATTTCGGGCGTTATATGGTATAGTCTAGTTTTACTCGCGTAACTATATTTAAAAATGACGCTCATATGGTAAAGTTTTACAAAAACACAATAAAAGATGTAAATGAACAACATGTTTATCCACATTAGATTAGCGTGGTTACAATAAACGAATGGCATCGGTTTCAAAACAACACAGTATCTATATGGATATATAATCATAGCATAAAACATTACCTTTTGACCGATTATTATGTATGTATATATATATTTATGTATCTGATACTCTTATATTTATGCGGTTAGTATTTGTACTCATTGGTGAAGTTAGGTACAATATTTTGAGGTACTATAATTAAGCTGTGACTGATGTTCTGTTTTTTAATTTTAATTAGGGGTTCGCATACTTAATTTAACATCACATGAAAAAATGTTTATCATTGCATAGTTCTAAATAAAAATATTATAAATCATAAAAAATAGAGTTATTGTTATTATCAATCTGTAAACGTAACAACACTGTATGTTTCAGTAAAACATAGTTTTACATATTTTCATCTAATTCTAAGAGTCTTCAATAGGGTTTTATAAAAAAAATGAAATTTTGATATACTTTAGTATATGTTCAAGTCGATGCCAAATTAAGTACGTGTTTATTAAAAATACTCACTTTATTACTATTTTTTTAACTATTAGATACTTAGAAAATTTTATATCAGACTTTTTGTCTGTTTATATTTTTTTACCTGTACTTTTTGGTATAAACGTATATATGTATAACTTAGATTTATTTCTCTAAATCACTTAAGTAAGTTAATGCCATTGTATAACAATATACCTTCATGAATATTAATTACATAATCTATTTAACAATTCTCATAATATTTACCCTATGAAATCATAAACTAAATGTATTACATATTTTACTATATCTCGTGTACTTTTCTGTGAAAAAAAAAAATCTTTACCTAAACTTACTAAGTTTAGGTACAATGAATTACAGAAATAAATTTTAATTAGCCTTTAGCAAAATATTTGATTATTTGGTAATATAATCTAACATATAAAATTATTTTAATATGAAAACCTATTATTATGAGCTGTTTGAAAAATATACTTTCCTAAATACTAAATAAATATTTATAAACATCATACTAATATTATAGATGCGAAAGTGAGTGATTGTTTGTTACACTTTCACGCCTAAACCGCTGAATCGATTATAATGAATTTTGGTATAGAAATAGATGGGAGCCAGGAGACGGAGATAGGCTACTTTTTCTAGCGAAATCTTTACTAGAAGTGGGGTAAATAGAGAACTAAACTTTATATGAAACTTTTTATTGGGTCATCTGATTTGTTCAACAAAATCGATATTAACGCGAGTGTAGCCGCACGTAAAATCTAGTCGTGTATACATTCGTAGAAAGAGGTGCTTAGAGTATAGTAAACATATAACTTTTACAACCCCCAAAATAGAATTACCCGAAATTTGCACCCCTCATTTTGAAATTATTTAACGGTTTGTCACGAAACTTCAATCTCTAAATTTTATTTAATATATATAAGTGTGTCACAGTCTGTTTGATGAGAAATTACAAATAAGAATACCTACAATAGTAATATTGATTTTAGCTTTATCGCTTATTTTTTCACAAGTGTGATAATACGATTTACTCTTTTCGTCTATGCATTACTTATACTGATGATTGGCATTTGTTCTACAACGCTTTAATCTAAACATTAAAAAAACTGACGAGGCATCATATAAACCCAGAAAAATAAATTTAAACGGTTAATTACTAGAGTTCCCATGATTTTGTTTATATATTAATCTATAATTAAGATTGAAAACTTTAAAATGTATTCAATAACCTTAGATGAAATATCAAATATATAGTTGTTTATATTACTAAGTGGATCAACGTTTTTGTGCTGAAATATTGACCAGTACGTAAAGACGCCCTAATGGCAAGACTTCGTATAAATTGAAACATTTAAATCTGTAAACCATATATACATATGCATATACATATACTTCTTTATAAGATCCGGCATTTTTCTAGCCCATGTTTTTAAACGTTTTTAGAATGTAAGTACCTACTTGTTATACACTTCTTGCCGTTAATGATAAATGGCTGTCACTGATGAACAGCATTTTATTTATAACAAACAATAATCATTCGATATCAAGGAATATAACGCGAAGCTGCTCACCACATACCACCATAATACATGATTGGTGTATTACAATAGATTTATTATGTGGTATATTATTTACCATAAAATTTATTAAATTCGGGGCTACATATAGTTGCGATGAATATGAACAGTTTCTGTGTATACTATTAAGATAACGTAATATAAATAATATCATCAAATTACTTTTAAAATATTAAACACAATTATTATATTATTAACTTCACTTATATGTATTAATGAACAGTATCACTGATAACATTATAATAATTTATTAACTTGTCCTAATATCCTGACCAATATGACAAAAATTACGAAGCTTAATTTAAAGAAAATAGTATAATTTTGACGTCATAGATGGCCCTCAGGACTTTACCGGTTTAATTTTTAATAAATAACAATGGAAGGAAGTTGCGCTGTCAAAGAATTAAATTGTTCAGTCGGTAGATCTACATTAAATCGTCTACTACAATTGTCAGTACACAAAGATGGAGTCATTCGCATTAAATCATTTCTTACTGATAATCAAGAGGTATGCTTCAACGCTGGCAAAACGTAAAAAAAAAATTAACGTATATTAACTCCAAATATATTTAATTGAAAAAAGTATAGGGTGCCTGATATCGAATGTATGAATAATTCACTGGTAGCTATTTATAAAAATATGGTTAGGACAAAAATATCATAGAAAGTAAGTTTGAAAAAAAAACCTTTGTTAAGATATATTAAATCTTGTATTAACATGACATGAGTGAATTTATACATATTTTCATTGATCTCACATAGATTCATATACCTATCTTACGATTCTTTTTGGAAGTGATACTTCAAATCATGACATATGAAGTATAATACCTGTTAATATATCTATAACCTCATGTTTAGCTACTTAAATCTGTCTGTAATACTTTTATGATTGACATGAATATTGTGAAGTCAAATGTAAGTTATTATTATGAATAATAAAGGAAATAATGCCAGTACTTATTTTATTTTCTATGAAACGCCTATTTGTACATGCCTCGGCATTGATGATAATTAAAGCATATTTTTAAACTCTCCGCTCGCTGATGTGCTAGAACCCGATCATAGTCAAATAATTTTTCAAAATTATCGCCACCGGTCTTTATGAAGGCAACAAATGACATTGCCGTACGATTGGTCTAGCGATTAAAGTAGTTGCCTCGCTTCTACCGCCGAGCCGAAGTGCTGTGGGTTCGAGTCCCGTACAGGACAATTATATATGTGATACATAAATAATTGTTTAGAGTTTGGTTATTACTTTATGTCCGTTAATATTTGTCTTTATAAAGTCCTTTTCACTTAACATTTGCTAAATTGCTTACATAGGCATGTGCGATATTAAAAAAAGGGAACGGCAACACTGGTAGTGTTCTATTATTTTTGTTCAAGATTGTTTTCATTTTGGTGTTGTGTTAAAATTACAAGAAATATGCGTATAAATTCCTTTGTAATCGTAATTCATATGCTGTTTCTTTTTTACTTACTGTTGTATTATTACTCTGTACTGAATTTGTTTCAAACTTATGCCTTTTCGGGTACAATTAAAGGTGAATTACATTAGAAGGGAACCATTAAGTGTAATTGTATTACAACTATAATCACTACATACAACATACAAAGAATTTAATAGCAACAAAAATAATGCTATATTTTTTATTATTTTTTATTTTACATAATTAATTTACCATTGTACCAAAAACAACCACAATGAATTAATAAATGAAATTCTTGTTATTCTACCCATGTTCAACTTATTTTTAAAAATACAACCCCGCTGAATAATAATTATTTACTTATAAATATCTGAGAAATAAGTTTTGCATATAAATTTATCAGTCTTTTTCGTCAACTCATATATTTTTACAAAAAACAAAATCAATAGAATGTAAAGGTGTAGTAAAATTATTTATAAGAATCTATATCTTATATTGTATTCTGTTAAACTCCTTTAGTATTATAACAGCAATCATTTCAAAAAGATTATGTCATATATAAGAAAATATATAATCACTATATTGTAATACATCTGGAACAAATGTACTAAAAATAATTCTGAGACTTAAGATACAGATGGCACTACTATTGTAACATAATTATACTAAATAATAAGAGAGGATATTAATATGATTCCAGCAATTTTATATAGTATCTTCACATAATGTTAATTAAATACATGTTAGAAACGAATTGCGTTCATAAAATAAACTGTGAATTTATAATTTCTGGAATAATATATTACTACATTTTTTTACTTATAAACATAGGGAAATATAGAGTAATATCAAAACGAACTGGTTCCTTGCACATTTCTAGAAGATGAAGCCAGAAGCTGGAGTCTTGATTCTCGGGTAGTGCTTTCTTCAGTTGGCAGAAAGGTTCATAGTTAGCATGTAGAAATGCGATAAAAACATTACAATCCACTCTGTATTATAGATTCCCACCCATAAAATACTGCATGCACTTCGCACTATGGCAGAATACACCTTGAACCATCCGTTCATTCATGTGACTGTATCATCAGAGATGTAAGAAGTGCTTACACTGAGTCACATTCTCTTCAGGACAAATTGTTATGTTCCGAGCCCGGGACAATGAGAAGAGAAGGATGATAAGAGTGGTGTGATTTTCAACTGTTAGCCCTGGGAACAAGTTAGTGCAATTAATCCCATTTACGCTTGAGGTCGAAGTCACTACTATTACTTCTATATAGCGACGAGCATATAAGGGAGAGTGGGTATGAAAGAGATAGTTTTAAAAAATATGGAAAAAAATTATATTAATACATTATTATTAAATAAAAAGAGGTTTTCTTAGTAAGCTATGTATTTGATAGTTATCACATTAAAATACAATAGATGACAACACTAATACTCAATCATATAAGTCCTAAAAAAACAGGAAAATGGGCTCTTTCATGCCCTCTAGGCATTGCAAAAGCCACCTTGTACTATAAAAGATCTGATGCCTTTTTTATACGAACCAAACAGTTATCTAAGATTAAAAACTTTTAAAACTCAAATTAAACTGAACCATTAATGTTTTATGACAAACAAAAACATTCTATGACAATTAGAGCTTCTGATCAGTGTAAATCAAAATTTGACAGGGTCTTAATCAATAATAACAGCCACATAAGAATCAGTTTCAAAGGAATTCTGATGAAACAAACATGAAAACAAAATTTGAGTACAGAACATTATTTAGAGAAGTTAATCACGTCTTTGTGTCCTTAATAATTATCTTGCATTGGTACTATTCTTCTTTGCTTTTACACATAATAAGTACAATATTTTTTTGCTTCCCGAGTCCTAGTATTCAATTTTTTTAATTGTGATTAATTTATTTCAAAATCTTATTTGCTTATTAATAATTATTTTAATTCTATAAAATAAATTATTATAAATCTGACATGCCATGACATCTTAAACCGAACCGACTAGATACATCTTAAATTTCGACACACCATCATTTATGGTTCCACCTAAGTGACATTGTCAAAGTTGTGTGCGCACACATGTGTCCATTTAATAATAAAAAAAAAGATTACATAACGCTAGTAAATAGTCGAATATCGTTATTATCGATAAAGTTGACGAAAAGGAAATATAGTAATCTAATTACAAAAGTATGTTGAGTCCTTTATACATTTAATAAAAGTCAATGTTAGGTAAAATTGATACTGAAATATAAATCATTTTATAATAATAAGTGTAGCACGTTAGAATATATTGTAAATTGCGTATACAATTATTGTTTTTTTTTTAAATGGTATTATATTCTGTTAGTGCTTGGCAATACTGTACATTAGTTTTAATTAGGGATAAACGATATCAGCCAAGTATTAAATCTTTTTAATAATACTTAAATGGTAGTAAACTATTTTTTTATGTTGCGCAGCAAAGTAACTGCACTGGACCTGATGTTAAGTACAGTACAATCCAAATCAACGGTGACTGAAATGAAAAAATTGACTGCCAGTACCGGCTGTCATGCTGGCTTGCTTAGGTACCTCTTCACGTCTCCTTTGAAGGATACCATATCATAGAAAGAAGGCAACACGCTTAATAACGACACTTAATGATGATACGTAGTTGTTTTAGTTGATTTCCCTTAAAAATTAAACACAAAATAAAAAAAAACTTCTATTAATTGTATTTTTATTCACAGTTAACAAAAACTGTCGATAAAACCAGTTCAAATTCCGACATTTCCTATAGTGTATAATTTTTTACTGTTACAAATAGGTGAAATTAGTTGCTGGCATGGTAGTTACTTCCATTTTGACATTTTTTCAAAAAACTGTAATTCAGTAGTACTTTTCAAAAATAATTACTGGAAAATATTGCCCCTATAAATAGCTTCCTGAAACAGGGATTATTACGATAGCGTTTTTCAAAAGGTTTCATAAACACAATTTTGGCAATGAAACAGACAGCATTTAAAGGTTATTTTGAATTTTTAATTCCTAACAATCAAATTGTTAATACGTGAATGACATAATACGTTACGTTTGTGTATGTAAGACTGCCACTATGTACAATAGAATGATGATGGCAAAACAATAAGAAACGATACGACTACTTTTTCCTAATATTTTCTAGGTACTTTTCACTGCTATACCTTGTCGATACATAATGGTGAAATATTGCTGCCTAATGTGCATGACATCGAGAAAAAAAAATCGATTACTTACTCTATTGATTCATCCCTAATATTAATTTCAATAATTTGTCATACAGTAAGTTAAAACAAGGAAATTGTGTTGGTTCGTGTAAATGTTTTACAATATGTTTATTACGTTTTAAACTACTAAATAATATTACTCAAACTTTTTTATATTATGTTGTGTTGGTGTACATAGTGTGTTTGCGTACGTAGTGGGTGTTATTGATGTGTTTACGGTATGTTCTACAATAAAATTATTTGGTCACGTTTACCCTTTGTAGTACTGATACGGTTGCTTTCATAGTCTTGGAATAAATACGGATTTTACATTTGGGGATTTGTGTATTTGATAATTCTATAAGATTTTTGTTTATATTTTGTATTTTCCGGTAGAATTTTTTTTTATTATACAGAGAGTAATAAAAAGTGATTATTTTAAAAACTTGAAATTTTTGTAAACGGCGTGTACATACAGTTTACACGATACAAATCTTCTTTTAGTGCCGTGTATATACCTTTTTTATTATTTACTAGTAACTTGTTCTGGCATTGCATGGGTAGTAGATCATAATATATGTACTAATTTAAAATAATTAGAGATACATAAGTCATCTCTCCAAACAATCGTTTAATTTAAAGTTACGTTTATAAGCATTTTCTAACAATATTTCTTAATTATTGTGTGTAAATCATACAGGTATACTATTGCTACAATTTAATAGATCTTTGTTAGTGGATTAATTCTGTAATATATTACTTTCTTATATGATTATTGGTTTAGATGGGTTTAATTTAAAAAAACAACATAGCATGTGACTAACATGTCATGACATTACTCCGTCAGCTTGTTAAAACTATTTGATAGTTCTTGAGTTTAATATGGCAGGAGACTTTTTTATAGGTATATTTAAATATTATAGGTAATTTTTATTAAATATTTCATAAATAAAATATTAATAAATTATATATAAAATACTATAAAAAAAACATTGAAGATGTTTTATTAATATTTTTTACTAATGATCTCTTTTATTTATTTGTTTTTTTTTTACATCTTATACAGACTTAATATTAGCATTCAATATCAGTTGTTAGTTTAACAGGCATTTTTAATGTTGTGTTATAATACTCTGATAGGTATCACATAGAAGTAGAGATGTAACACTAGTAATTAAAATGTTCTTTTATTACTAATGTATAATTTTATTTTCATATCATTGTTTATTAAAACAAAAAATAGGTCCTTCCATGAAAGAATAAACTCATAGATATAATTGTATTATTGTCAACCTATTTTATGGACTATTGTGGTCAACTATTGCAGTAATTATTTTATTATCCACAAAAGAAAAAGTGTATTTTTCATACACAAATGAATGCTTCAAATGTTAAATTACTTACCTAATTTATTTTTACAAAAACAAAACATTTGTGTTTATTCCATATTTAATGTGAGAAGTGTAAATAAGTGATTGACACATGGAATTCTCAGGATGAAATTTATATATAGTGTTATCTATTGTTTTTGCTTACTAGAAACCAAAGTAAACAACTTTGATAACTTAACACTCAGCAAGTAGTTAATAAGCATTAATGTAACATGGATTTCAGTGCTTTACACTATTTAGATACTATTATATTTAAAAACTGATAAAGGAAAATTAAATTGCACTTACACTTGTATATTAATTAATTATACATAAATTTATTTATTAATATATATTTATAATATAACAACTGTATATTATCAGCAATAATCAGTAGTTCAGTTCCTGTATGAATGCTGTCATATTATTTTAAATAGAAAAGAATAAAAAGCCTTTTTGAGTTGTATATTAACCCATTTCCTTTCAATATCTCAAAAATGGGGTGGCTATAATTCCTATATTGCAATAAAAATTATAGTAAAAATAGTTCTAGTTGACTCATATGAACATTATTATAAAGTGAATTTAATTTTTATTTGTAACTTTGAATAATGGGAGATAATGCATTTGTTACTTATTATTACATATAGAACTGTTTAAAGTTTTACCATAGTATTTACAAGTAAAATAGTATGATAATTTTTTCTCATACCTTTTATAGGTACACAATTTACAATGATTTATAGATTACAATGTTTAACATCAGATATGACACAATTTTTACATCATTATTGCCATAAAACACGTGAACACGCACTCAAAAACGTTGAATCATTCATGCACGCATGAAGTAATACACAATCAAAAAACATTAGTAAAGTCTCAGTAATAGTCACCAAAGTCATGTAAATAATTGTATACTCAAAGACCTCTTCAAATCTCCTTTGAAAGATCTCACGTTATTATAGAATTAAAATGAAAAGTTTGCCAAGAGGGATTTCAGATCCATGAAGTATATGAAAGTTTAAGAGTTTTTGATATTCTTTGTTTGTGTCGAAATCAGAGTTTACTCATTAAGCTGCGTGTAGCTATTGATAGAAAAGAATAGAAATAGGTCAAGATTTAAATGTTATATGATGATACAGCTGACTAAACCCACTCAAAGTGTGTGTTATAATTTTACTACACTTTGCTAATTTTTCAATTGTAAGAATATAATGTCTGAACAAATACATGATTATATATGGTTGCAATTTAGACTGTAGGTGAGCCAAATTGTAAACATAACTATTATAAAATATACAAGTTAAGAGAGACGAACTTCTTAGCCATCTATGGATTCATGCAGTAAGGGAAACTTCGAGCAGTTCCTGAGACTTGTGACACGAATGTAGGTTTAAAGAGCCTCTTTTCGACGTGCGTTAACACTCACCTTCATTACTCGAGTTTCTCTCCCTGTCGAACTAAATTTGGTAGAAGCCTGTTAGTGTAGCTGTAGAGACACGTTCTAATATAGAACTTACTGCAGCCCTAACAGGCCAAGGTCTTTTAGAGATTATAGAGAGATTTTGCTATACCTCTCACTCCCACTCCGACCGCATATAAATTGATGTTTTTATTTGTTTTTATAACGCGGTGTTTGCTATATTTGTTTTAGTGGTATGGTATAGTGAATTCAATTAGTACAATTTGTTTCGATGTTTTAGAGAAAATAAATAAGTCAGGTCTGGAAGTCAAAGCCCCAACATCCTCTGGGGTTTTATAATGCTTTTATACGTGTCCGTTTCGATATTTAATGAGAAAATGTGATTTTTAGTTTTGGTTCCTGAAAGCGACAGATATACCGTTCGTTGCTATTGAAAGATATATATATATAGTTAAAATCTAATTATTACGCCATTAAATACTTACAAATCTAACTTATATCATCGTATAGGCCCATATGACGTAATTTTGTTTGCGTATGTTGTTCGGTTCGTACTCCGTGTTCATTAATACAGAGAAGTCGCGTCATTATGCAGTAATTGTGGCTCGAATCGTTAACTTAATTTCTAATCAATTTATTTCAAATGAAACAAAATGATTAGTCTATAAAGTGTTTTTTTTGTTGAATAATGAAATTTTATGAAGATTTGCGTCGAAGACTATACTACTTAAACAAGAAATACGGGTTATGGAGGGAGGAGGGCACGCTATCAGTATACCGCCAGTTCTAATTTAATTATAATTTGCTTGCATTGTTCTTTTTCTATGTAATGTCTAATTGATATAATGATTTAAACGGAATAACGAGTGAACATATATTTATTTAACGTCACGTCGGCCAGTGGAACTAGGGCATGTAATCAATGTCAATAGTATATAACTGCGCCTAATGTCTCGTTAATTACCACAATTTATTTTTATATCTATGCTTAGATAAGATACGGTTCGTCTCTACACTGTGTTATGAATAACTAGTTGTTGCACTCGGCTCCAATCGCGTTTTTCCCACCAACGCATTGTCGCAACGCATCAAAAATGCATTGTCATGTAGTAATAGTATATTTGTAATATAGTATATACAGACGACAGATCACTTAAAATGTTTACTTAATATTATTACATTCGTGTACTTTAGTTATTATTGTACGTTATCGATGTTTTGAATGCTACCAATAAATATGTTACAAGTGTCCCATCTATTTATAGTTAATGAAGTCATCTAAGTTTGGCGATGATTTTCTTAGTTTAGTTTATGCAAGTAAAAATGTAACAACTAACTTAATTATAAATTTTATTATATTTAGAACATATGAAGACACCAATACTTATGAAGAAAATTATCAAAATATGATTGTATTACACATTCATTATTTTAAATAACTGGTGATCTAAAATTAATTCATATGAAAATGATTTTATTACTCAAGAACCACGTTTATTAATTTTACCAAAAGTAGATTCTTTTACCGACAGTAAGTTACCTCTTTAAAATTTTATCAAAAACAACATTTGGAAGTTTTAAATGTCGTATTGTATCTAGACACGCGGTAACGTGTCAACCCAAGTTCAAGCTAACAACTGGCGAGCAGCACCGTGTGTAATATTACACGAACCATTTGGAGCCACTTTTGACAGCCCCAAATGATAACTCAAAAATTATTTTATATAAACTTGTCAAACTTGGCTCATATATTGAGACTTGCGAGATCAAATCAAAAAATCTTTACTCAATGTAGGCCCTGAGAAGGCGCTCATGAGTGTCAAAAATGACTACCGGTTCGGAAAGTAACGCAGCCATCGAGAAGAACCGGCAAGAAACTCGACCTGCAATTTTTTTTTTAAGTCTTATTCTTATGCTTATAAGCAGTAATTTAATGTGTTACAGTAGTTATTAGCGGATGTACAGACAGAGGCGTCAATTCCAGACATCACGATCGCTCACTCATTGATCCACCCTATAATAGCCTTTTGACATCAAAACCCGTTTGACATGGTTCTTGAACCTACTGTCCGGCAATTCAGTAATGTGCTTTGGGACTTTATTATAAAACCTTACACTATTACCTAAAAAACTGATACTTGTCTTACTCAGTCTAAAATAGGGAGTGACCAGTTTGTCGCGATTTCTAGTATTCAAATTATGGCGGTCTTAAATGAAGTCTAGCTTTTGTAAGTTTTTGCGGACATACATTAAATTATCAAGAACATATTGGGAGGGCAAAGTTAAAATACCAAATTCCGAAAACTTATCCTTTAATGATTCTCGAGGTCTCATATTGTAAATGGCTCGAACTGCTCGTTTTTGTAAAAGAAATACGGTGTCTACTTCAGCTGCTGTCCCCCACAGTAAAATACCATAAGACATTAAGCTATGGAAGTAAGCGAAATAGACTAACCTAGCAGTGGCAATAGCTGTCAGCTGTTGAATCTTATGAACAGCGAATGCAGCAGAACTTAACCTTCCTGTCAATTTTTTATGTGTGGACCCCATTGTAGTTTGGAATCAAGCGTGATACCCAAGAACACAGTACTATCAATTAAGCCTACTAAATCCCCTTCGATTTTGACTCTAGTGTCAACCCGTGCAACCATTAGCGGTAGATCATTTATATATACCAGGAACAAAAACGGCTCTAAGGTGGAGTCCTGCGGTACACCAATTTGTGCTAAGGATCCCACAGAGGTTACTCCATTTATGCTAACTTTATGACATCAATCTTTTAAATAAGAGACTATGAGGTCTATACAAGGTCCACAAACACCATAATGTTTTAATTTAAGAATAAGTTTACTATGGTCAACACAGTCAAAGGCCTTAGATACATATGTGTCTCAAATTTCATCAACACATCTCAAACAGTTATTTAGATATTGACGTCCAAAAATTAGCATTTTTATCACGGACCTATAGATCAAAATTCTAACTCAATTTCAGATGACTTAGAAAATTCAAATTTGGCATACAGATAGGTAGTTGGGTGAATACTAAGGAATAAATAAGAAAGAACTATTTTTTTTATCGTTTCACTATAATTTTTCAATTCATGGATTCTATTAGGAACACTTACTTATAGTAGTGCATGCAACGTAAGAATGTAAGAATCAGCAATCAAAATTGATGACAGATGGTCTTTATGTGGATTTTAAGGTCTATACGTGAATATATAATATAACGAGTGGATTACCATCACTTTTTTTTATCCAAACATATTTGTTTTAGTACTTATAATAACTAAGAACATAGTCGCCTTTTGTATTTATTAAGTTATTAACTGGGTTTTTGTATTAATCATTTCAAATTTCAATTTTTGGCGCACAATAATAGCGTAACATCATTACTTATAAATAATTAAATAACAAGGCACAAGAGAGCTCCATTGTAGAGTACAGCCGCCTGCGCACGTTATACCGCCTCGACTTGACCAAATTAAGTATAACACGTAAACACGTAAAAAAAACCGGTTACCGAATGGACAATTGACTCAAACATTACAAAGTTAGTTACAAGAAAATATAGAAAATAACACAAAAAGGCAATTATACCCCGAAAGCGTAGGAAAATACAGTAGATTAACAAAAACCATTTGGTATTAATTTTATTATGAATAAGTACGAACTAATTATTTCTGTACAAAAAGTAATGATATCCCATCAAAAACATAAATGTGAAATTAGAGCTAAGCTCAATATTATGATATATACCTTGGTTGTTGACTTCAGCGACTAAAGAAGTGAGATCTAAATGGGTACCAAGTTCTATGGTCAGTCCTGAAATTTATTTATAACAACATAAAATATTTTATAACAACTTAAAATATTATTTCTTCTTACAACTAATTATATTGAAAAATATATTGAATTCTAAAGTCTAACTTGGCTAGTTCGAATATACGAATTAAATTATAGTTAGCCTAAGTGTCGTACCAGCAAGTGTATTTAAAAAGCATTTCTCAATTTCTACAATATTTCTGCCTTTTCAACATAATTTTAGAATTAAACAGTGATTATTGAAAAAGAAAAACAAGAAACTTCAAACGGCACATATTTGTAATTTATCGTAATCCTATTAAACAAAATCAAATTACTATCATCGATATATATTGATACACTAGCTGGTGTCCCGTGAATTCGTTCGTGTTATTTCCGTCAATCACGCGTGACCGTAATAACCATTCTCAGTGGGTGTCTATGTCAAAACAGGAAAATCCATAGCAAATTTAAAGTCAATGAAAAATATCGTATTTTACACACGTAGGGGTTGAAATTTAAAAACGCCGAAACACTTGTTTCTCTTTTTTATTAAGTCATTATGCTAAATTTCAAGTAAATAGGTGAAGATTTTTTTCTCCATCATACAAACGTTACCGGGTCCGTTTATCGCCTTTCAAAAACAGCTTCTTGGTTAGCCTCTATGTTACAAAAAACAAACTTTCATGTTATATATATATATATATATATATATATATATATATATATATATATATATATATATATATATATATATATATATATATATATATATATATAGTTGTAAAGGTTGTAAAATAAAATATATATATATATTCATATTTCATATTTCTATCTTCAGTAGCTTCAGTTGTGCGTTGATCAATAGTCAGCGAACGTTTTTATATATACAGTAGAACCTCGTTAAGGCGAACCTCGATAAGTTGAAAACCTCCAAACCTCGAAAGCTTGTTTTGTTTCCTTTCATTCAAACACCAAAACCTCCATTACTCTAAATCTCAATCCTCTATTAGTCGAAATAATCAGTGAGTCCCTCCAAGCCATTTTGGTATATTTTTTCCTCCATAATTCGAAAAATTAAATTTTACCTCTGTATCTCGAACATAGCAATGTTTTATTTTACAACCCTTACAACTCGATTATTTGAGACTTATTACCTCTATAGTTTGAAGAAAAATAAGTTACCGATTTTAATATGTATTTTATATGATTTTAATAAGAATATAGTACACCATTGTTTCTTAGAAAGCAATTTAGGAGTATACAATGAATAGAATTACCGAGAATTTATGACTCACGTTAACACATGTTTGCTAGCTTGGTGTCAGATGTACAATTTTATTATTTTTGATTTTATTTCAACTTTCGCAAAGCTAGCGTTTGTTGTCGAGTGAAATATTGACAAAAGT
This sequence comes from Actias luna, assembly GCA_039707435.1. Taxonomy (NCBI): domain Eukaryota; kingdom Metazoa; phylum Arthropoda; class Insecta; order Lepidoptera; family Saturniidae; genus Actias; species Actias luna. Next base: position 14,292,399 of record JAZHAC010000001.1, on the reverse strand, counting down.
AGTTTGGTACTACTGCAATACACATCAATTTGTACAACAGTTTACACATAAAATTGTTGAAACATGAGTGCTGTGTCACGTAAACTGAAAACTTTGAGTCTCGCTGAAAAATTAGAAGTGCTTGGAGCTGTGAAGAACTGTCAAAAGAAGAAAGATGTTGTGCAACAATTTGGCCTGCCAATGAGTACTATGTCAACAATAATAAAAAAAGATTTAGACATCATGAGAAAAATACTAAACGGTTAAAGTTTGTCCTGCAAAAAAGACGAATTGCAGAATTTCCGAGCTTGGAGAAGTGCTTACTTAGATGGTTTGTGCAGTGTTGGAGCCAAAATATCAGTGTTAAAAACTTAAAAAGCTGAAATATACTATAAATCATTGGGACTCGCTAATTTCAGGGCCAGTAATGAATGGCTAGAAAATTTTAAAAGAAGACATGAACTTGTTTTTAAATAAGTTTGTGGGGAGAGTGCAAGTGTCAACATTGAAACTTGTAACAAATGGAAAAGTGAATAAAAGTGAACCTGACAATCTTATTAATGCTGATGAAACGGGGCTGTTCTTTAAATATCTTCCTGATAAGACTCTAACTTTTAAAAAAGATTATTGCTCTGGTGGGAAGCTTAGCAATGCACGTTTGACTATTCTGCTAGTAGCAAACTTGTCGGGCAAAGAAAAACTTTCACCATTGGTCATCGGCAAATCCAAAAAACCTTGTTGTTTTTTAAGATGTAAATTAACCTTTGCAAACCTTTAAAAACCTTTGCAATATAAAGCAAATACAAAAGCATACATGAATTCTGCAATTTTCAAAGATTGGCTAATAAATATTTAACTAAATGGCAAAAGAAAAATCTTGATATGCCTTGATAATTATGAAGCTTGATTATTATACAATTGTACAGCCCATAATGATATTCCACTAATGAAAGCTGTTAAAATCCAATATCCGCCCTACCACATCAAACTTACAGTTCATGGACCAAGGTATCATTAAAAACTTCAAGTCATTATATCGAAAAGAAGTTGTCAGGCACATGGTGGATAATATGGAAGAAAAAAAGAATGTTACTATATATGTATTACAAGCCATGAGAATGGCTGATAAAGCTTGGCGAAATGTCACTGCGACTACTATAAAAGACTGTTATGTACACTGCGGTTTTTCATCGTCGTCAACAGAAAAAGCTGAAACCGAAGATGTTTCAGTTCCTGCAGAATGGAATACAGTGGTGTATTAATGAGGAATATCATTTGAGAACTTTGTTACGTGCAATGATGGAGTTATGACTGCTGGAACATTATCTGATAACGAAATTATCGATTCAGTAGCTCGGAAAACCGATGCGAATGATTTAGATGACATAGAGCATGGGTTTCCATGAAAGAGGCAAGAACCGTATTGAATACGTTACGAATTTTTATAGAGCAAACCAGCAAATCTGAAGAACAAGAATTTTCTGCTCATTATACCTTAGACAATGCTATAGATAGAGAACAACCTAACTATCTAACAAATCAGCGTTCTACACACAGTAGTGCTCAAGTACCAACCATTTTATAAAAAGAACTAAAAATATACTATCCGCAGTGGAATTTTTCGACGTACTGTTTAGATTTTGAATTGTTGTAGGTTTTAATTCTGTTTTGTCCTCGCAAGAAGCCAAACTAGTTGTTGCCAACTCAAACAAATCAGAAACACATATATTTTTACAGAAAAATAAGTAAATATCATTGATAAATGTACTCTAAGCATACTGTCACTTAACTTTGATTACTAGTACTACACTAATACACTAAGTTGAGCAGGCAAGTTTTATCAAAAGGTGGTCGATTTTATCGAGATTCTGAAATGCTATAACATTTGCATCTTCTGTAATTTTTTTTTTTTGCTATATATGAACTATGTCATTATTGTGCCGTCTAAGTAAAAGTATAAGAAACAATTGAAGTTGTTTGAGTACATTATATATTAGTGACGCTTTTATCGTTAGACAGAGATAGTAGTGTTTCTATATGCAATTAGAAAGAGATAGATTGTGACACCTATGACGCTGCCATTTTGTTATTAACATTGATTCACTTTATTTATTATTTGTCAGTACGTTACGTTGCGTTTTATACTACACATCTATTAGCATTCTGTTATTTCTAAACTATCCCGGCTGGTTTTGGACTTGATTTGGTGTGTTTTACGAACTGACCTGGCTATCTCTTGGGCTTTGGTTTTTTGTTGTGCAAATCTTTGGGTACTATGCCGAATACTTACTCTGCAGAGGAGTATGCTAACATGCATATCATTTTGTTTTATCGTGAAAGATACCCAAACTTGGAGCGTTATCCAGACTACAGAATGTTTTTAAATGTTCACCGATTGTATTCTGGATGTCAACTGCCAAGCGCTTCAAGATTCGAAACGAGACCACGTGCAAATAACGATGACGTTGTTTTGGATCAAATAATTCAAGACCCTGAAACTTCCCTAAGAAAAATTGCACAAAACACAGGTATAACAAAAAGTACAGCACAAAGGATTTTAAAAAGAAACCAGTATCATCCATACCACTTTCAAAAAGAGCAATGTCTGCTGCCACGTGACTATTCACACAGAGAAGAATTTTGTAGACAAATGTTAAGGAAGAATAGTGAGGAACCGCAATTTTTCGATAATGTTTTGTGGTCAGACGAGACTACCTGTAAAAACGACGGTTTTCTAAATTTACACAATTTGCACAGTTGGCAAATTGTAAATCCGCATTTAATGCGCAAAGGAAAGTCGAAATATCAATTTAAAATAAATTTACGGACCCGTAATTTAAACGGTAAAGTCTCAGGACCAGTATAACTTGAATGACTATATGGAACTAATATATAATAACTAAAAATATAATGAAACTATATGGAATTTCAACAAAATGAGGTACAAAAATTTTTAAAAGATATACCACTCAATGTTTTACGAAGAATATGGTTTCAGCACGACGGATGTTCAGCCCAATATGCCCGACTGGTGAGAGAATATTTAAATAATGAGTTACCCTAATAGATGGATTGGTCGATCGGGCCCGATTGAGTGGCCAGCACATTCTCCCGATTTAAATGCATTAGATTTTTTTTATTGGGAACACTTGATGGAAATGGTATACAAAAAACCAATAGAAAACCTAATTGAGCTACGTAGAAGAATAAATGAAGCTGCCAATCAAATAAATCGAAAAGAATATGCTAGATTCATAAAAAGATAATTTTTAAGAAGATGTATGTACTTTAAATAAATAATTGTAAATAACATCTCGTTTTACTCTAGTTGGTGATAACACTGATAACCAACCATACAGATAAATAGAGACACTTCATTCTTTACTTTAAAAAACATTGTTAATAACAAAATGGCGCCGTCATAGGCGTCACTATCTATCTCTTTCTAATTGCATAAATAACCGCTACTATCTCTGTCTAACGATAAAAGCGTCACTAAAACATAATTTATTCAAACAACTGCAATTGTTTCTTGTACCTCTATTTAGACGACACAATAATGTAAATGGTCATCTATCGTAAAAAATAAAATAAAATAATATTTTATTACAGAAGATACATATATGATAGCATTTCAGAATTTCGTTGAAATCGCCCATCTTTTGATAAAACTTGTCTGCTCAACTTAGTGTATTAGTGTAGTACTAGTAATCAAAGTTAAGTGATATTTACTAATTTTTCTGTAAACATAAATTTGTTTCCGATTTGTTTGATTTGCACATACAGACACACGGACGTCCAAAATAGAACTTTTGAAACAGTTTTTTAACTAGTTTAAACAACAAAAATGGCATCAAAAATATCATGAGTGTTGAAAATAGTGTTTTTTTTATATGTGTGTGTATATATTAATTTACAAGTGCATTATATGATAAATAGAGACATTTTAAGTTAGAAAAATCAGTTGTTTTGTGTGATGTGACAGTAGTCAAAGTAGTAGTAAGCGAAGCGTTGAGGTGGGTCAACGCTTCGCTTATGAGGCGTGCAATTTTATATTAATAATAGGTAATGAATATTTAAATGAAACTATTTTAATATAACGAGACTCTGTTTATTGTAACGTTAATTTAAACTGTGACTGTTCTAAACTAAGTTTTGCATACGTTCTTATCCCTGCTAATGAGCATAATCTTTATATATAAATTTCTATATGCGTGTGTATGTTACTGAACTCCTAAGCAATAGAACAGATTTTTATGAGTTTTTGTGAGTGATCATATTGAATCAATAATTAATGATTTAGAAGTTTATATTCCAAATTTTATTCAAAAGTTTTTTAGTTAATTAATTTATCAAAACAGCGTCTATCGGGCCAGCTTGTAAATATATAGTAATTTTGTACTTATAAAATGTTTATGATATCGAATCCGGAGTTGAAATTATCATCTACAAACTTATACACGAAATTAAGCTCTTTACTAGTAGTTAATAAAATAGGCCTATATTTGATGTTTATTTCTATTCCAAATCTAAAATACTTTGATATTTGAAATTTATATTTCAGAAACTGTTCAAAAGTATCGATGTAGATATAATGAAATAGCAATTTTTATAAATTATCATGACTATACACAATGTACTTTATTCTAAGAATGGGTTGACATTATTAATTCAAGTACCATCATCATTATTCATCGTTTATTATAATTGAGCGTTACGAGGCCATGTTATTGCGATGACATTTTGATCTAAATAATTATAATTACTCGAATACAACTAGAATGGTTTCAATAAACATGCAACAGTAACATTAAATATGAAGAATTTCCATTTAATTTATTACAATTATATTATACTTGAAGGATATATTTCGATAAAATATTATTTTTAAGTCTATTTACAATATATGCTAAAAACTGTTTTTTTTTTTCAAAATTTTATGGAACTGATTTCGTAATATTTACTAAATAAATGTAACACTTGATATATACAGTATATAATCAGCACTGTTCGAATTCAATATAATCACAAGTTCTCTTCTAGTGACTAAAATTTAACATACGGGAACCAGTATTTACTTATAGTTTAAAATGAGCAGCTATACCTATGGTAATCAGTAATTATTTATTTCAAGAGCTTGTAGATCGGTATGCTGAAGACGGTAGTCACTTATGTGCGACGGCCATTTTTGCATTGTAACATTGGTGGAATTTGATATGCATAATTTATTCTGCCTTTATATTAAAGTCAGAACAGTTTTTTATCCTTTTATTATCGAACTGACATACGCTGTTTGCCTTAAGGGCCTTGACAGCTTCACCGAATTTTTTGGGCCGAGGGCTGAGGGTACTGAACTCCGAGGCAGCAGGCGCAAGGGTACTAGAATGGCCGAACCTTGGCTTGGGCTGCTGCCGAAAAATAAACAAAAATTCGCAAGCCTAACTAACCAATGGGTCCTAACTTACTACTTTAGTGATCATAACAACGACCTTAGCGAGCAAGCCACGCGAGGGCCGTGGGGGAAGTTCCTTAGAAAACCGTGTACTTAACGTGTGGGTGTGCACGAATGGTATGCGGTGTGATGTACTCTCAGTGATGTAGAGTGTCACTGTATTACGCGAGCAAAGTTACTCGAGGGCTCCTATCTGGACGATCGAACTCTTTTTAATTCATTCCAAGACTATGGAACCTTATAATGTACTTCAGAAAACACAAAATATAGCTTAAGATAGGCGCACTATAAATTTTAAATAATTTTCTTATCGTGAACGTGATCAAGAAAGTAAATTATTATGATTACAGATTCACAATATTATGTTGGCTGAAAATAGTTTATGTTCAAGTAACATCAACATGGCGTGTATTCGGTGACGGGAACCATAAAATCAATAACGACATTACTTAATTTAACAAGAAGACATTATAATGTGACTTTGAGTGATATAAATTAATTAACGTGCCTTACAAATCCGCCTAAGAAGTACTTAATTTAATTGGCTTAAGATAAAGAGGCACATGCTGCTCAATGGATACTGATTCAAAAACAAACTCTGATGTTAAAATTAAGAAAAACGGTAGTAAAAATGAGAAGAAGAAAAAAATGGAGACAAAAGACACAGATGCAACGTTGGATGAAGTATGCCGGCAAATGAGCAAGCTGGCAGACGAAGAAGAATCTGCTAGCTCAACTGATAGTGAAGATTTGGTTAATGCTATCAATTACAATACAATTACATCACTGGCCGCTCTTAAAGACATAATACAGGGCGACAAAAATGATACTCCAGAGACTGATAGTTTCTTCCATCACTATTTTATGAATCATTGTAATAATTTATCAAGTGTTAACTCTTCTTCAAATTCTCCGTTTCCTTTCGCGGAGCGTAGACGTTTATCACAATGTCGAGAGGAGGACGAAGATGATGAAAAGAAAGAAAGCGATCCCCCTCCTTCTATTGTATCTTCCGGGGGTGTGTCAGAAGTTGCATCACAAGTAAATTTGGGTTCGTTAACCAAAGATTTTATAAATATTGACGAAAATAACGATCAGCCTGACAATACCAAAAACGATATATTGAATGACAGTATCAAAGATCCTGAAGTTGATCAAGATCCATTACTAAAACGCACGGTGATGGGGGCCAAGCACAAGTTTCTTGTTACTCCATCATCATCGAATTCAATAGAACGTGTTTTACGTTTACAAGTTAATCCAGCGCACACTGTTCACTTCGGTACCAAAGGGGCAGAAGAGCAACGTCCTAGTATGCGGTCAGTTTTCACAGGACAGAATCTCCATCGTGATAAGAATTATTTTGATACTAGTTTGATAGAAATTAGGTCAACTGTGTCGTCTACTAGTGATGATGTATTTGCGAGTCCTGAGGATATTTGGGTGAAACGGACTGTAGATAATAACACAGTAAGTATATCTATGCCTATAATATCTACAGACATGTTCGAAACTTAAACGAACTAAACGGTATTTGTGTACTAAGCAATGTTTTGGAACTTACTGTAGCTATTGCATAGTGGTCAAATTTAGTACTATGAGAATAAAATTTTGTTTATTATATACAAACATAACAGTACCGTTTTTAATTAAAGTATTTGAACGGATAATCCTAACGTATAGACTCTCGAAAATTTTATACATATAACATGTCAATATTACTATAAATTACACCAGAGTTGCTCAATATCTTCTATTACTCTAGTGTAGTATAACAGAAAGTGTACTTAACGTTTAATTTACCAAGATTAATGTATAATAAATAATTAATTTACAGGTGTTGCCTTCCAAGAAAGAATCTGTTACTATAATCGATCGCGCTATACAGAATAAACAGCCAAAACCGAAAAGTCTCGATAAGATTTCTGAATCAGTACGTGCTCGATCCGGCACTTGGAGTTCTCAGATTGCTGACAAAGAAAAAGATATTTTAAAAAAGTGCGCTGAGAAAGAAGGAAGAACTGGCAATGACGATAGACGGCAGAAACGAGGTAAGTTTTTGGTTTTTTAACCATGAAGTAGGTTTTATTCTCATTCAATGAATGAATAGTATTTGTACGATCACTTAACCTTATTAACTAATACTTACTTTTGAGTTGACGTTTCTTGTAATTGTTTCGGTTTTTAATATTCGTAGAAAGTGATATTGTGCTAAATAGCGTTAACGTGAAGTATGTTGCCAAATATACATAAACTGAGTGTTGTGATATTCATAGTTTGTAAATATAGATTTATTATCGGTAGTGTGTTGTAGATTTTATCTATTATTTGGAAGAGTGTGCGTAGATGCGAGTCGCGTGTTAAATATTGGCTGAACGCCAAATGTCTAGGCATAAGAACGCGCTCTCAAAAAGTGTTAATTTTCACTGTATTTGCTAAAGAACACAACTAAAACATTGAATCTTTGGCAATAGTTTTGTTTGCTAGTATTTAAAATATTTAAACTCGTACACTAAATGTGCGTGCGACTTCGTTCGCGTGAAGCTAACACTTTATTTAATCATTTTTGCCACTTTTTTTTTATTTTATTTTAATACTGCTTTGCTCCTATTGATGGTAGCGTGATGTTAAATAGCCTAATGTCTTCCTCATTGATTGATCTATCAAGTACAGAGTTTTGAAATTCGACTGGTATTTCTAAGCTTTTCAAAGGGCGTTCAAACAAAGTAAAACTTATCCGCTTTATTTTATTTATATAGATTTGTACATAATAAATAATTTCTTAATGAAACACGATGAATCTAGTGACCAATATGTCGGTATATTAACAATTCTAAAAAGTAAGGCCAGTAGTAATGCTAATAGTTTGTTACCGGACTCAATATATTATCCTAACGATAGATCTCAGAACTGTTATGGAACTCTTCCACGAGTACACTTGGAAGTTTTCATATTTATGTAACTATTGTTTTGTAATATGAAATGTTTACCATCGTAATGAATATACTGACTATACGAAGGTCCTTGGAAACTGTGAGGAAACTCTTTCTCGGATAAACATAAATATCCCGTATTTATAATCTTTTTCACAGAAGTAATGAAAACGTACTACGGCTGCGGAATATCGTTACGGAACTTCTTCGTGGGTAAACACACATGTCTCGGGATCTAGCTTGTATCTATAATTAAATCCGGATATTTGTTACACTAGTCATAATAGTAGTATTTATAGTAATCATCTTGCTGGTCATTATCAAACCTTCTATTGAGATAAATTCTAGATACATGTGGAAGTTCTTCAGACTCTTGAAAAATAAATTTTTAGTCTATGAGAAACATAAAATGTCAAAATAGTAGGTTTTATATATATATATATATTTATAAAAGTATCAAGTAGATGATCGTAAATATGAAATTGCGCCCTGATGAGTCGAAGTTTGTATGTCAGTCTCTAATTGTTTCTTACTATTTATACCATGATAAATATTTCCATTATGTATATGATATTTACTAAATAAGTTTGCGTGTCACTAAGTAAAATATTAATATTTTTGTTGAAAGAATTCTATTCGAATGCGAAATAGAGATACTGTGTTTCATAATTTTCTCCAGGCAATTGTATCTAATAGTAGTTAACATTAAATTAACTTTATATTAAGAGGATTGTAATTGTATATCCTATACACGATTGCAATATAAAATAGATATCCAAACATATAAGAGTCTTGCTATGTTAGACCTTGTTCTGCTTGTTTTAGTAGTCAATAACTCAACAACAGCGGTGCCTTTCGCGTTGAGAGATAGGCTTCTTTATGGGGATAAAACTATCGCGAAATAAAGACCTAAGATATCTTCAAAACTACCAGACCTATTGAATAAGGACGGATTTTAAGATTACGCGCGCTTGACAGGAAAAAAAAAGTCGCTAGCACCAGCTTGTATATTCATAAACATGTTCTGAATTTAACATATACATATATAGCCATTTTTGGTGCATGCCGTCATTTTTTATGTCGTTGCCTGTTTACTTAGCGTAATTAGGTATATATATTTATGTGATTTTTCAAAACGTAGATATCTATTTACCCAACATTAAATCATGCCATTGCAGTTTTAGATGCGTTTTTGTTTTAAATAGAAAAATCCATGTGACTATAATTTTCGTCTGTGTAACTTTTCCGCAGTGGTTAGATAATGATATCTATATAATTACACATATATAAAAAGAACCTTGTCTTTAAACAGAGGCTGGTTGGTGATTTCACTCGTATTGAATGTTTTTATGAATAGCAAAATGTTATTTTACATACATTGTATATATTCTAAAATATTTTTCTTAACGCCATTAGTTGATTCGCGAACATCATTTTTTTGTTATTTCGTTGGTTTTTCTTATTGACAGCTGTAGACGTGGAAATTATAAACTCTAACACGTATAAACGGTTTTGTAATACAGGCATCTGACCGCTGAGGACTATGTAGATTATGGCACAGATACGCAGGCACGCAGAGCTACTGTTGACGCCTACACTTTACAGCGCTGTTATATGTTTTTTATTTACGAGGAGCATATAATACGCATGAATTCACATAGACGTAAAACTATTTGATCTTATGGTTAAAAATACTTTAAAAACTAAGTCTTTTCGTTATTATTAGACTTTGTTTAGAATCTTTCGTTTAACAAAGTTTCTTTTTATTGTTGAGATAAATTTCTACCCTTTTATCGGGCTAAATAGAACATTTATTTATCTGAAAATAACTACACGGATAATCTTATATTGTACTAAATATAAGTTTGTATCGGTATGTAGCCTATGAAATGTAGCAATAATTTATGAACAAATTGTTTATGATTATTGTATTATTGATTAGTGTAAAATGATGAACATAAAAATTCTGGTTTAGAAAGCGGGTATACATTAAAGGTATTAGAAGTAACCGTATATATTTTGAACACAAGCTCTCTTTTTGCCTTTCCATGATCGGCTCTCCTCGTCATTTTTCGTCAGATATTTCGGTTCTGGGTCATCTAATCGTTCACTTGGGCTTCGTTCAGGTCGCTGAGAGAGAATGAGAAGGGGTCTAACTCGCTTCTTTGGACCTGAATACATGTAGAGGACTTACTTAGAGACGTGCTTTTTGAACCTTTTCATTATATGGTCATACCACCGCAGGCGCGCTTCAGAAAGGTGCTTTTCAATTAGGCGGACCTTAAAAACTATATATTTTGAACAATGTGATTAATGAAGCATCTTGTCATCCTATTTAATTATTGATCATTTCTTTCATACGATCTAAGCTTTGAAAATATTAACAACTATCTTTTACCCGTAGCATTGCTCGCATTAATATTAATTTTGTCAAACAATTCTGATTCAGGTAGCCGCTATTTTACATAAATTATATCAAAGTACACTGGTATAAGAACATTATTTGTGCTCGTATTTCTTTATACGCTGGTCGCTCACTATTTTGATGATAATGGCTTACAAATAAAAGATAGATATATATGTCGCGGTTTTTTTTTGCATGATTACATAATACAAACATTTCCATTATATATTACATACATGTAACTAACGGTTTTTGCAGCGTACGCCAGAATAGCTCGCAGATCGCAGAAGTTTTTCCTACTTACTTGACATATCGTTATATTTTGGTCAATTCACACAATACCTCTATAAATTATAGCCTATGTGTTATCATGATATATAAGCTATATTATTGTACAGTTTTATTAAATTCCATTCAGAAGTTTTTGCGTAAAAGAGTAACAAACATCCATACCTCCATACATCCATACCTACAAACTTTCGCGTTTATAATATTAGCAAGAATAAACCCCCGCGTTCGTTGACCAAATAAAATGATGACTTCCAACTTATATAATTAATATGATCATAAATAATAGAATAGGTACGTAAACGTATAGTTCCTATCCGTTTAATCGCGTCTTGTATTTTTAAAAGGAAAGATCTTGATTTTTTGTATTTGTATAATGTATTATAATTGCGTAACAGAAATAATTATAGGTACATAGTTTGATATTCGTCATCCAAGTTTACTTTATATTCTAGTTGAATTTTGTATTAGTCGGCGTTACTGCCCTAGTCCTTACTAATATTATAAATGCGAAAGTGAGTTTGTTTGTTTGTTACGCTTTCACGCCTAAACCGTTGAGTCGATTATGATGAATTTTGATACAAAAATGAATGGAGCCTTGGAGTCGGCGATAGGCTACTATTTCTCATTAAAAACTTATTGGAAGTGGGGTAATCAGAGAGATAAACTTTGTATGAATCTATTTATTGCGTCATCAGATTTGTTTGACGAAATCAATATTGAAGCGAGCATAACCTTAGGTTAAAGCTAGTATTATAATTGCTTTACACTCTGTTTGACAAAAAATTTAGTCTACTAAGATTATTATTTGTATAAATATGTAAAACCTAATTTACACATATGATTTATACATGCGGTCTTAACAGTCGTTACCAATCGTAACGCAGTGAACATATGTGCGTGACTTATTAATAATTAAAGTTTCTTATTATACATTTTAAATTTTAATTCATAAAAGTGATAATCCGTTTTATATTTCCATAATATTGTTTCTTTGTATATAATATTAACAAGTTATTATAAGTTATTACATTTATTGTAATATTATACAAGTACCTTAAGTTTTTTTTATGAATTCCACGTGTTTATATACCCATTTGTAAAATATATATTTTACTTTTTTACTTGTTTTGTGATTCGTTTTTAGCCGTATAGTTATAACTCGTAGGTTGTACGAAAAGTATACTTTTAACCACAATATTAGAGAGAATGTATATTCAAATAGGTACCTTTAAAATAATAATTTATCTTGTTACAGTTATATGTTTATACTTGTTTACAGAACATCGTTTCGATGTTGCATTCACAAGAAGCACGCAGTCGGTTGGCGAGCGTAAAAGAAAATCTTCCACCGACGATGGGCCTCACCTCATGTATCAACAGACCATACACGGTAATTACAGTGAAAGTACATAACCATGTGTCTATATATGTGTAGACGCATTATGAGATAGACACGACACTATATTAAATTAGTTCTTCAAAAATTACATACGTTGTTAGAAGAATACAAAGTGCATTTTTGCATTATACAACAAATAGTAAAAACACACCACTTATGTGGGAATTTTAAAGTATTTTTAACATACTTTTACCAATTACTAAAATACTATAATAATAGATTAAAAGTGTTTTGTCTTTTCAGCTTTTCTAATTATAATTTCTAAAATCGTTACTACCTTGTTCTTCCGGAAAGGTTTATCAATTTTTTTCTTAAGTTGCTATTTTAGTAGTCCTTTATCAAATAAGCCACGTTAAAATTAGTATAACTGTTATACAATAAAACACTCAGAAATTTATATGCGTATTTAATTTCAATTGTAATAATCATTTTAGTTCAAGAAAAAGTGGTTTCAAAATTGGATTCTACGGACAGTTTAATTTTTTTTTTCATTCAACTGTTTATATATTTTTTACTTTGATATAGTTTAGAGTTTAAAAAAAATCTCATCTGGTGATAAATTGCTGTTGCAATTGAAACGTAAACTTGGAAATGGTTTTGTTTTTTGTATACTGTTACCGGAACTCACCGATAGGTTGTTAGTCAGCGTGCTAGTTCTTAGCTATTAAGCCGACAACAACCGAAGCTATAATATATATTAATATAAATCATAATAAGGTATATTAGTTATATTTTTATAGGAATCTACGAGTGACCACAGACTCAGCTATAATGTATATTTATATTACGCCACCAAGATTTGTCCAAAGATATAGCTCGATAAATTTTTAGATATATATAGACCGATTATTACGATACCATTATAAGATACCTAAAATTAGACCACCCTTTATTAAGAATGTAGCACAAATACATGCTCATACAACGACGGCTGCAGAGCTAATGAGTGCAAAAATATATATTATAGCATAGCCACCGTCTTTGGCAGCTTGCTATACCGTAATATATAACTTATTATGTTTATATATATTATAGCTCCGTCTGTTGTGGGCTTTAACCGAACGAGCAGTAGCAAATAATGCCCTCGGAAATTACTTTAGGATTTCTTTCGTAGCATAATATATATACTAGATTTGTTCTACAAGACGTGAGAAGGAAGAAGACATTAAATATTACAACAAATGCTGTATAAGCTTAGTACTCAATAAATATATATTTTTAAGTTTAAAACATATATTACATACCCGTATATTTAACGGAGTGTAAAAAAATTATGTATTAAATTATAGGTTACCTTTCAAGTTTTAATCTTTTTAGGTATTTTCTTGTGTATAATTAAACTTTTTAAAATTAAATTAGCATCATACTTTCTATAAATGTTATGAGTAAAGTTATTATGCTAGGAAAGTGACTGTATAACTAATGAAAGGGGAAAAGTTAAAAGCAAAATCAATAATATCGCATGTTTTTCTCCCACATATACCCATTGGAAAATTAAAAGGGAATGTAACAAAAATGAAAGGAAAAATAAATTACTCGCGATCTGATATCGGGAAGGGAAGGGGGTGAGTTTTTAAGGCTAGAATATTGTTCATCTCGATTTCTTGCAAAACTACTATTCATATGGAAAAAATTGAAATGGCAAAATTGTAGGTAATAAAAAGATTTACAACTTTTTCACATATCCTCAAAATGAATGTGAAAAATTCAAATAACTAAGTTTTTGGTTTTTGTTTTTATCTTTTACAAAAAAAATGTACGATAATTGGTGAAAACTTACCTTTTTACGTCCCAAACACACTGCATTTTTTTTAATAAAATTATTTATTTTCTCACCTTATTTAGACTTCATATCAAAAAATAACCCTTATTTTCATTCGTAAATTATCGCGTCAAAATTTCATCTTTTAAAAAAAAGTCGGTGGTCTTTTTGCTCGTTAATATCTCTACTTTCTGATGGTATAGAAATATACATTACTTTGTTAAATGTTATTATTAATATATATCGTGAAATAAAATAGATTACGTGTTTTACTATATCGTGAAGTGCTTGAAAGAGAACTAGTGTATAGAAAAACTTTTAGTGTTTCGTTTCTGATGGCACATCAATTGAAACTCTGCTGAACCAACCAGTTAAGAATGAGACTAGTAAGATAATATGGAATTATAATTAGAACAACCCACTTTTAATCCTGACCGAAAATATAATTTATATGGAATATCAAAACTATTTAGGCGCATGGAGTCAATCAGCTAGTTTACTGTAAATATAGCTTTCATTCACGATATACCTTTAGTTTATAATAAAATTATGGGTTATAAATATAAAAACGAGTTTAAAATGTACTGTATTAGTTGTATGATGGAGTAGAAACGTAATTTATAAAACAGTGCAATCATAATATAGTAAGGAGTACTGTCAAATACTAAGTAAAAAGTCACAACGACCCTCAATTCCCCCTTGTTACCAGACACGGAGACTGATTTCCTACTGCATTGAGTCAAATAGTAAGTTTTACCATTCAATAAGACCACAAAATAAAAAAAAATATTTTTCTGGATGTCAAGCAATAGTACTTTCATTTAATAATATATATGCATTATGATAGATGAAGTTTTTTTTAGGCGCAATCACCTCTAAACTCCTGTTCGTATGTACATGGGACCATTAACAATCGATGCGGAATTATTTATAGATGGTTCCTGAACCACTATCTATTCATTATTAGAATTGTAATGATCTTTCATCATTTTATTGGAATTTTACTTTTTAGAACATTTTTCTTGTCAATAAAATTAAAATACAGGTATTTTCTCTTAATATGTTATTTGCCCGGCGATATTTGCAATAACGCTATAGTTAATCTTTAAATTTTATTAAAAGGAGTAATCGTTCCGGGCATTGTGAATAAAAATAATGTCTACAGCTTTTTCATTGTAAGGTGATATTGCTGTTTTACTTTTATATGACTGAACTGTTTTTTGTGGTGTAGGAACTTCCGGGGTGAGTAGACTTCCTGCTCTCTTCGATATATTTAAATTGAAGCAACGAAGCGATACCAGAAGGCAGCCATCATTAATGCATCAAGTGAAGGCGGCTGTGCAGGTAACCTATAATCTTATTAGTTATAAAATTAAATAAGAGAACCTTACTGTTGTTTGAATTCTGTCAGGTTTGGGGGTGTTTTGAAAGACGGACAGCCACCAGGGGTAGGTGCGAGCTAAGAATACTTTTAAAACCATCGTATCAAAAGGAGTCTCCATTGTGCATGCGGTAGAACACGCATAGAGACTTAAATTATTAACGAAGTTCTATTGGGTTTAGACCGGTTATTTACTTGTGTGGGTATCTTTTGTGTATACTTTATAGTTTTAGCGTTATGGCCACAATGCCATCTGTTATTAAGTGACGATGAGGCCCAAGTTGGCGGATATGCTAAGCCTAGTGGAAGGACCGGCTCTCAAGTGCAACTGCCGGAACGTACGTAAAGGTATTTGACTGCAGATTTTCAACTCGAGTGTGGTAGCTAGCTAGGTGGTTGTAGAAAAAATCTTACCACTATGCTTTGGTTTTCTCACGATTGTTTCCTTCACCGAAAGCTCAGGCTTATTGCAGGTGGATTCGAACTCACGTCCATTGTGGCGGCAGCCGTACACTGAGCTATAATTAGTTAAAATGCAAAGAAAAGTCAACGTTCTTCTCTTTGATGAATCACCTTGTTTAGCCTTGACGACTAATGTGAATGTGTTTGAAGGAACTTAATATTGTATCAAGAGTTAATCTATAAAAATCAATGACAATATATAGAATGTAATGATTTTATTTTAGAATATCACAAGGCCACCGGTCGCTCCGAATAAAGAGCAACAAAAACAGGACAACGTGAAACCGGAACCGGCGGCCGCTAGTTGTGGGACATCGGCGGTGAAATATAAGGATGGCTCTGCTCATAGACATCCGGGTAGTGATACTAAGGTAAGTTCATATATATCTAAAAATATGTATGTTAATT
Organism: Actias luna; assembly: GCA_039707435.1. NCBI lineage: Eukaryota > Metazoa > Arthropoda > Insecta > Lepidoptera > Saturniidae > Actias > Actias luna. The sequence goes on along the minus strand of JAZHAC010000001.1, from coordinate 14,275,928 downwards.
TTAATCTTAAACTAAATCAAGCTACAGAATATAATTATTGGAAAATTTCTCAGTTTTGCAGTTTCAACGATCGGCTATATTTAAACAAAAATTCAGAATTTTTTATGCATTAAAAGTTTCGTCCTTGTAAGACATTAATATCTACCCCTATACCCTGTCGAATGATATTTGAAAATGATTCGTATTAAAAATTAAACATACATTAAAAAATTATGGGGTCCAAAAATAGCAGCGACTAAAGTCATTTTATGATAAAATAAAACAAAATCAGATTATTTATTTATTACTTAAAATATTACATAACAGATCTCTTATTACAAAATATGGGACTTTGGGATATATTTTAGCCTATTAGGCTTTGTACATTATCAATATCTATATTACACTATATCGCAGTTTAATATTAACAACAACAAGTTTTTTTTTATATAGCATCTGCCTATGTTGGTAACTTGGCACATATCAAGTATTACAGATACGTTTTGAACTGAATTGCTAAGTATTCAGTGTAACGTAGAATATTTTCATAATCTATTTAGGTTTAACTCTATTTTAATGTCATGATCATTTTTATGAAATTGTAACCGAATATGTAAAAACGTAATGTCTGTGTTGAAATGTTAAAAAATATATTATTAGAAAAAGCGGGGCAATTTTTTATCGTTTGTATTACTCTGAATAATCCTTCTGTTGGACTCTAGCCATTGTTTTCACATGTTAAAAAATCTACACAAATAATTATTTTTATAAAAGTGCGATTTAATTACACATACGTTAGTCATTGAAGTTTTTCTTTATACATAAATAATACCTTGAGGTGACGTAGGACGTCTTAGCAAAGTTTTTTGTAGTTTATTATTATTAAGTTACACTTCAATTTTAATATTTTTGTAAATTTTATGGGTATTTATATATACATATATAATATAATACCTGGATAATCGAGCGTAGCTCGGTATTTCAAAACTATATTTATATACAAATCACATACTGATTAAATATTTATATTTTACGATTTTAAATACGTATGAACTGATTATTTAAATAAAAAAAAATAAAGATTTCACTTAGTCATTTTATTACAAAGCGGTCGTTCATAAAATACTTATGGGGGAGGGGGGCAGGGGGTGTCGCTTATTGCGACAAAATGTGACATGATGAGTGGAGGCTTCAAAGAAAACGTGACGTTCGCAAAACACTTTGTAAATTTAAATGTTAATATAGATATTTATTAATTAATGATTTCAAGGTTTATTACTACCAGCAAGGACTATTTAAAAATATTGAAAATTGTGTACTGCTATTAATTGCCATATCATATTATATACACCACATCATGTGCGGGGGGAGTCTGTCAGTTCTGACGTAATATTGATAGCGTGACGTATTTTATGACCGGCCCCAAAGTAATTATTATTATTATAACGATTATTAGATTATATAAAAAAAAAAACAAAAAGAGAGGTTAAGCATAGAGTATACATTAATAGGTATTTAATTAGGTTCGCGATTTCGTTTATTTAGTTCAAGTTTTATTAATAACACCATCGGCTGAAAAACGCGTAGATATCGGAATAATTCGATAAGGGTTATTTATTGACAACCGCGTCGTTATGAGAAAAGACAACAATAGATTTGTAGGCATTTGAAATTGTCAAGTGTAGACTTTATAATCCGGCCCATAGTTATACGAATTCGCGATTATGCGTATTGCGAAAGCGATCAAATAACTTTAAATAAGTCGAATCCATGCATACACGAATTTGTCGGAACTGGCAGTTCACCGCCTGCCCCCTGTTCGATCTCCACTTTTCGCGTTTCGTTACTGTGTTGGTTAGTTACCGATTGTTATAAACACCAAGCATATTATTTATAATAAAACACAATTTTATGTTAAAAGCCAAAGTTTTGATACTATTTATTTTGTTATTTATAGCAACCAAGTTAGTACAGTTGTATCTAATAGATGGCACTCATTTTAATTTATTTGATTTATTAAACAATTTTAACAATGTATTATGTGACAAAATGAACAGTAGACCCTATATAAGTTGAACATCAATTGAGACGCGAAAAAAAATTTGGTCATATGGAGGTTTTCAATTTATCGAGGTTCTACTGTATAAAATCGTTTCTCTTTATATGTGTATTTATCTGGATTTCAAGTTATTCGTGTTTTCACTGTATATAGTAAATTAACGTAAAGGTTAAAACCGTTTTTTTTTTGAGGAAACAGTTTTTACCCAACACTTGGTTCTTCACAAATGCAATTATTAGTTTAGATATTAGATATGCGAAATTAGAAATTGGAGTTATTATCCGCTGTTCCTAGAATATTGTAAAACGATTCATATCATTTATCGAGACCATTCGACGAATTGAATCGTCAACGTCATTCAAATTCAATAATAATGCGTTTACTTAGAACTATTGGACAGACGGAACATACGTATGTTTGGATTCTTGGCGACATATCTTCAACTTCAGGGTGATAAATAGTCTGAAAATAGTATCAAAAATATGTCCTTATTAAAATAAAAATACGATTAAATCACTTAAATATTAGTACAGTTTAGTATAGTACACCTTAGAAGTCAGAAAAAATAATTTTGCTTTGATAATATGATATTGTCAATTTATACTTTATGCGCGATTACTATCTAGCTAATACAGTCTGTATTAGCTACATTAATCTTTACTTGATGTGAAATTCAGTAATAAATATATGTTTTGTATGCGTTAGTATTCACCCAGTGGTCAAAACTCGACCACAATCATTCTTGAAAATTTGAGAAAATTCTTGTAAAGATGCGAAAAACACTGTTATCAAAAGCTAATGAATAGATACTAATGGGAATAAAAAAAATCGTTTGACAAACAGAAGAGATGTGAGATTCTGAATTGTTTTGCATTTGCCTATTTACATATATCTGTACATATATAAATTTCGTTTCACGTTGCTTGTCCGCGATGAACTCCTAAACTACTGAACCGATTTTTTTCAAATTTTGTACACTGTGTGCAGTTTGATCCAACTTGAGAGATAGGATACTTTTTATCTCGATAAGTGATCATAACGCGATAGACGACGCTGTATTCGATGTGAGTAACTACTCGAAAAGGCAGAAAAAGGTCTGCCAGGTCAGTTAGTGTATATATATATATATATATATATATATTGATATTGACATAAATAACATACAATTTTAATGTTTTCAAAAGGACATTTTTTCAGAATTCATTACGATGTTAAACGTTAGGGCTTTTATAACTTCACTAGATATTACGTGCGGCTTCGCTCGTGTTAATATTGAATTTGTCAAACAAATCAGATGACGCAATACAAAGTTTCATATAAAGTTTATGCCTCTCTTTACTCCACTTCCAATAAGTTTTTCGCGAGAAAAAGTAGCTTATCTCCGTTTCCAGAATCCTATCTATTTCTGTGTCAAAATTTATCACAATCGATTCAGCGGTTTAGGCGTGAAAGTGTAACAAACAAACAAACTCACTTTCGCTTTATATTATTAGTATGATGATTGTGGCCTTGAGGTGAGTGCAGAAAGCACTCTGAGTCTGTAATATAACAACATTTTTATGTTCCGCCGTCATAAATTGATAATTTATACCAGTTTAATTTAATAGTACTACCACACCGTGACGGCATCTGCATCGAGACGTCCAAGCGCCATGTCCAAAGTAATGGATTTGTTCCGAGGACGCGCTTCCGTGCCTACCTCGGCACAGGAGCCTTCCGAGAGACGAAAAACTGTGAGTAACCTTATTATTTATTCTACGATAATGTTTCATTACTATTACATATTTATTGACGTTGATACACTTTGTACAGCGCAGATACACGAAGTTTGAAGAGGTCTTAAGTATTGCAACTGTTACAATCTGGAGTAATTGTAATTAATAATGTATCTACTAAAGTGAATTGCGTAGAATTTATGTTATTAGGAAAAATGACGTGATAAGATTTTTTTTGTATTTTAATTTTTTCATGTTCGTTTCTCTTCGACCACAGTTATTCTGATGTACACTTGATAAAGTCATTGTACTGGTTGGCCTGCAGTGGCCAGTGCACTGGCCTGCAGTAAATTGTTAATTGAGCCACCAATTGTTCACAAGTAATTTTATTATATCTATTATTTTTCCTTTATAACTTGGCCCTTATTTGACATCGAATGGAAATGACGATTAAAAATGGCGTGCAAGAATGTACAATAAATACGATTACCATTACAATGTATGTCTAATGTGCGTAAGTTGATTTTTGATTTATTTTACATTTCTAACTGAACTGGCGTCTCCTCTGAAGTTCGACTTACAGAGATTCTAGTGTAATATAATTTATAATTTATTACTTATTTGTAATATAATACCTAAATCCAATGTTGATATGCAAACCTATTATAGAAAATATTAAATAATTGTAATGCAGCAACAAAATACCGTAATAGTATTAGTAACTAGGGATGTTGTGAATATTTGCATCCGCATCCGCAACCGCGAAACTTCCACATCAATAGTGGCATCCGCAATAATCAATTCGGGTAGACGTTGTTGATTTGAAGGACCACAAAGCCTAGTAAAACTGCTTAAGCGTTATCTGGCCTTTTTCCAAACAAAAGGTACTCGGTACCTAGTGTAAGGGTGCTAAAGTGGATGAAACTCGACGCTGTTGCTGGAGTGAAAGGTGTAATTTGGCGAATTGAATCTGACTAATCCTGTTTACTGATACATATATATATATATATATATATATATATATATATATATATATATATATATATATATATATATATATATATATATATATATATATATATATATATATATCAAATAGTGATAAGCGTATATATTTTCAAATTCCAGCTACTTAGCTAAGAAAGTCTTTGACAAAACTAAAAAATCTATAAATAACTCTATCATCTATATATACTATATATATCTATCTATATATATCTATATACAAATCTATAAATACCGGGAGAATCGCAGGTGCGTTGTCGGCCTGCAAAGGAGGGACTGGCTCTCAAGTGTAACTGTCGGATACAACTATTTGCATTTGGCGGCAAATTTTCAACTTGAGGGTGGTAGCTAGCCAAGCGGGCATCAGAAAAAGCCCTACCACCATGCTATGGTTTCCTCACGGTGTTTTCCTTCAACGAAAGCTCAAGCTCATTGTAGGTAGTTGGATTCGAACTCACGTACCACATCGCGGCGTTCTTACACACTACCACCGAGGTACCATCGCTTATCAGCAAATCGATCGGTAGGAGTTGTTTTAACATGTCTACGTTTTGAACTGTACACAATGAATTATGCCGTACTTAGTTTTAAAAAATATGTTGTAATATATGTTTTATTCCTCTAACATTTGTAATATTCCTCTATGATTGACTAGCTGTGTCTGCGACTTCTTTCCCACGGAATTAAAATTTTATTTCATCATTTTCATTAAAAAAATGTTATATAGCCTATATAGCTTCAGGGCTATTGTAGCATTCTAATGATGAAAGAATTTTTGTAATCGGACTAGTTAGTTCTTCAGTTTATTCGTTACAAACCAAAAATAAAAATCTTTCCTCTTTATAATATTAGTACAGATATAGATTTAAAAATAGTTTCTTAGTTTTTACAATAACTGATTTTTCGTGCTTGTGCTCGATAGTCCGATGACGAATCTAAATGTTATATAGTAATGTAAAGGGCCATTAATTAATTATATGAGGGCTCGAGAGGGACAGGATTCTCAATCTCTAAATGACTCTATTCGGAGGGGAGTTTTTTTTTCACGGGTATCAGTCGCCGACCAGCTTGCTTGGCTAGATGTTACCCGGGGTGGACCACTTGGAGGTTCTACTACGCGCCCTGAGGGGGGTGGGGTCAAAACTATTGTTGCGTAATATTTATAAGTTTTTTTATTTAGTATGATAATTGAGAGAAGTTTTAAATTTTTAGTTTTTTTTAGATAAAATCTTACAACACTAAATCTAAAAATAAATCTAAAAACACTTAAATATAGACAATTTTGTAATCTTCTAGCGAAGTATTCGCTTAGTGGACACATACCTGAACAACTAAAGTGAACGTATCAGATTTAATAACCCATTAGTTCCAGCAAATTAATTTTACAATATGTTTAAGATTTGTATCCTATTATTTTGTATCTTATTACTTAAAGTATCAAAAATTTCGGTTACTTTAAATCAGTGTTTCTCGAACTTTTTAGTGTTCCGCCCACTTTAGGGCAAATGTAGAGGCGAACGCCCTCCAGATATACTTCATCTAATTTTTTTACAGAGGTTTGTGTGTGTTTTTTACAAATCCAATGCCCTGCGATTTTTTTTTGCCTTCCGCAATATCATTTGGAGTTTCAATAGCTCCCTCAGCCTCAGCGCCCACTAGGGGGCGGTACCGCCCACTTGGATAACCCATGCTATAAATGTTTAATGTGTCTTCATGTCGTTTTAAAACCTATCCTACTACATTGTGCCACTATAAAAGTTTTCTTTTCATTTGTCTGGAAAATATTATCTTAAATAGGTTTTTTTTTTTTTCGAACTGACATACGCTGTTAGCCCCATGGGCTTTGACAGCTTCACCGAACTTTGTCTTAAATAGGTGACATGTCAATATCCTTGCGAGTCAGAGATAACACTTTGTGTAAACAAATCTTACATTTACAATTAAATTTCCTATTAATCCTATTTATCTAAGGAGTGCTTTGTTGGTCAACATTTCTTCCTTTACTCATCATTAAAATTTATCATTCAAACATTCTTTACAAGCTGACGTTCTTTGCCATCGACGGAAAGTATGTAAATATCTTAAAATTATTTTTTCGGTTATAAAATAATAAATAAGTATTTCCACATTCTTGTTTAATGTGTTTTGATTACAATAGGGTGTGTAACACCTGCACGGATCGATCTTTTATTTGTTGTTCTAGTTTGGTATGTTTTTGTAATGACAAGTCATATATACCGTTGCAAAAAATTACTGATAAGGCTTGTCAATTTACTGGTGATGATACGACCACTACTTGATTTATCGTCCTGCATCAGTCACGGTTTAATGCAGGTGACTTAATAAGCAGCGCAGTAATAAAGAATATAGCCAAAGTGTATTAAAAAACAGCCCTAATTGTTTCAATGTTTCGGACTATAAGTCATGATTGGCCTTAATCTAGGCCTGAACGGAGAGTATAGCGTGCTCAAGACAATTCGAAGAAATTGTGTCTCATGAGAGATCTCTATAGCAAGCAGTGGCTAAATTTCTCATGGAAACGCTGCTTATATCGAAGCCTAAGGTTACCGATTTCAATAAAATTACTTTTTGGTCATTATTAAAACCTCAATAAATATGTACATATAAGTTTTTTCAATTTAATTTGTAACAGAACTTTTGACCAGTATAACGAGATTGATTAAATTCTTCAATTGAATGTACATATAATTCTTGTTTCATTTCACATTGTTCTCCGTGGTTTATAAACAGACTACACATGTTGATAATGCACGTTCATGAATAATACTGAGACATAAACATAAACGTAACGTATCGCACGCCTCCGTACACTGACACGATGTAATCATTCGTGATAAATCGAGGCTGAATTAATTCGGAAAATACTGTATTACGTATCTGAGAATAGTCGTAGAGTGAACTGTCTGAGCTCGTTTCAGTGGAAAAAAGAGTTACGTAAAAAAATGCTGTGTTATACTAAAAAAAGTAATGGCTGTAGAAGAGCATCGACAAAAGCATCCGTACATCAGTTTGTGCAACTTCCCAGTTCCGCAACCATCGTCATTAATACACTATCGGATATCGGCCGTTTACACACTACCGTATTACATAATAATAAAACGTCTCGTGACAACGATGTTATCTCTCAGTAGCTAGAGAGATGCCACCACTGTGTAACATCGGAACGTTCACGGGGATATGTGATTGCGGTCGGTGCTCGTAGCGAGTAGCTTTTGGGTATGTTAAAGTGAAAGTGTGTTAGATATTATGTCGAATTACTTTAGATGGAAGAAAGGCAAGAGGGATGAGGATGTGTTTTATTCAGACAAGCCGCGTAGTAGGTCTTTGGATCCTCGCACGTTGGAGCTGAGCGGTATCAGGTTGATTGCTCAAAACAATCAGCAAACTCAGGTATCTAATTATTCTTAACCTAATATTGTTACTGTACGAGCATTTTCAATATTTACTTCTATTCGTAGTTAATTCGTAACAACTACTATAAGTGAGCAAAGAGCTGCGATTATAAAAAGAGTAATCAATCGTTTATTTATGATGAAATTAAACATCTTACTGCGTTTGAACTATTTATATTAACTGCATCAATATACTCTTGGCTTCCAACTTTCATAGAATAAGTATAAGAATGATCAAAGTATCGGAAATATTTAATTATCACTGGTACATAAATAAGTGAGCTGTGTGTGTTGCTCAAATTGTTAAACCTAATGAAATATTGATTCTATAATATCTGGTTCGCAAATTCATCAATTATATTTTTTGAAAATTGCCTCCATACAATCAAGAAAATTACTTAAAGAAACCGGAGTAACATTAAAGGAAAGATGCTACTCCATGTTGGAGTTACTCAAAAAAGGTCTTAGTTCTCAGGAAACACCTAAACCTGAGCAAGTAGTGTATAGGATCGAACAAGTATGCTACCTGAATCTATACTTTTTACATGACAAATATACGCATTAGTTTATAGTTGGTACGCTGCTGATGTGATTCATTATACGTATGTATATAAGTAGGTCAACGATATCATTCTTTATGCAGTAAATATATGTTTTTGATATAAGAATTTGTTTGTTTTAGGCAAACGTTAGACATTATAATCAGTATCCTTAATGTAGGTTTTCTTGTAAACCTTCGCATATTTAAAAGTTATAATATCAAAAACAAAGTTGTTTACATAGTTGCAATTATGTTTGTGAATACATTTATGAATTACCTTGAATTTTAAATTATACAATAGGTGATAATTTATAGTTTTCTGTAGAGTATTTTTGCATTCACAAGTAAAGGCGCGTCACCATAGTGAATATTACAAAAAATGTAAACCATGTGTATTATAAAACTATCTTAGGTATTCGTTAAAAGCGTTAGGATGATTTAGCATACTGGTAACTAGGGAAATAGATTCTAAAACAATTGTGCGCATCAATACAAACAACTTTAAATGTTGCATTGTTTTAATAGTAACGTAATATCGACGTTAAAATAGAAATATTAACTTTGATGTATTATAGAAATATTATCATTGAAGCGATGATAGCTCAGTTTGTAGTGTGTACGGATGCTGCGTCAAGAGACGAGTTCGAATACACCTGCAATGAGCTCGAGCTTTCGGTAAAAGAAAAACATGGTCATAAAACCACAGCTTGGTGGTAGGGGTTTTCTAATGCCGGCCTAGCTAGCTACCACCGTCAAGTTGAAAATCTGCGGCCAAATATTTATAGGTGTGTCCCGGCAGTTGCACTAGAGAGTCAGTCCCTCCATTAGGCTTATCGTGCCCACCGTATTGGGCCACATCGTCACTTAAAATCAGGTGAGAATGTGGCCATAACGCTAAAATGTGTTAACTAATGTGTGTTATAAACAGATACTGCAAACGATACGTAAAATTCTAGTAAAGCTAACAGAGCTATTAATAATTATGTATTTTTTTAATATATATATAACTAAGGTGGTACATAAGCGTATGGATTTCCTGACACTAAATGTTTATCATGTTGCGTGTTGTAATAGTGAACATCACTAATAGCTTGCCAATTTTTAATGACTTTTCTAGGGAGCTCTAGGAACAGAAGTTTATTTGACCGCGGGCTTCAGTAGTGTTGTGTTATTTTGTCAGTTGGTTTGCCCAGAGAAGAGAGAATTTTATAAAGAGTATAGTTGAGTTGGGGGTAAATATTACAACAACATTTAACAACCATTTGGTTGTTATTGTTTGAAGAATTTTATATTCGGGTAATGAAAATATAAAGCATATTATATTTATTCATAAATGGATATTTAATCATATGTATTTGTATATCATATAATTATAAAAATTATAACGTAGAGACGCTTGGTTTGTCGGGATTATACATCATCACCTAATAAGAATCAAAACAGGTACTTTATTCACAGACGTATAATAAAACTCGTTCTAAAGATAGTTCACACAATAAACGCTCAGAAACAATTCTCGTATTCTATACGTAAACGGAGTATGGTTTGACGTGCAAAAATTCATCATAATATACTTTTTATTGTCAACACTAACTTAAAAATTATGCGTGTCATGGAACACTAGGTTGGAAAGAATTTCCAGTAAAAGTATATTATTATACACAAACGTATTATATTATTGGTTAACAAATACAAATTGATAAATCACTAGCGTCTAAGAGCAATTACATGAAATGCAGCAACAACTAACGAATTGAAAGAATCGTAGTAAATTTCGTGATTAATATATTATTCTTTAAATAAATATTGTATTGCACAACATTAAATTCATCTAATTCATTATGTTTCGTTTGTTTCGTAGCTGACGCGTACGTACACAAACTATATCTTAGTAGTCGTTGAGAACTTACTACCTGTCTTGAACCAATAAGCGCGCACCTATGGCTGGGCACAACCAATAGTGTACGCGCTATGGGTAACCGTTTACACTATAGAAAAATAGTGCAATATAGAATAAAGTAAAGAAAGGGTCGTGATGGATAAATCTCACATTTTCATTTGTCTAGCCGCCATCCGTATGTTCTTCGTTCAAAAAAAAAAAAGCAAAATAAACCAATAGCATTCTTATTCGGAGATCTGGCTTGCTACTCAGACAATTGTATAGTTTCGTAATTATAGTGTCATTGAAACTTTAACGATAATATTTCCGTATTAATATCTAATCAAATATTGTAAAAAAACTTTATTGGTTAATCAGGGTTCCCAATCTGGAGTGGTGTTAAACATATATTACTAAAAATCTAAACCCACATGTAGATAATATCCTAAGTGATACTAAGAACTTATTTGTAATTATGATATATAAATATTTCATTTTGTCTAGGAACTGTTTATTTTTTAAAGCAATTTATACCTATGAATTGATGATAATGTATAAGGATTAATCAACATTTATTGCGTTAAATTTTTTTTAATACTCTCTCCAGAAATATTCTGTTAGTTTCGATGATAAAAAATTATTTATTCTTATTAGACAGCAATCATTCACGAGATTTGTATTTGTATAATTATATATTTTTTATTTATATGTTATTTTTATTTGTTTATCGGTTATGTTTTTTATTATAGTTAATATGAGGTCCTAATACGTTTATTTTCTTCAATCAACAGCTTAACCAATCATGATGTCTATATTTTACATATTATTTTAGTTCTCGTAAACTATTCAAGGTAGTTACTTTTAGTTTTCCGGTTTTGTTATATTCTCTGTGTATTATTTAAAATATTTCTCGGAGGTCAGTTCATTCAAGATATATTTCAAGAGTGTATTTGGAGAAGATGTCTGTCGAGTTAGCAACTGATTTTAATTAGTTTATTTAAAGAAATATAAACATGATGCATATGTACACAACCTAGAGAATAAAAAGGGAGATTCACTTAACTTACGCAAGTTACTCACTCCTAATGATATTAATATCTGAATCGGATTACCTTTATTTATAGTTTCAATGAACATAAACGATGCACTACGAATTCAAGGTAATCTTAACAATATCCTAAATATATTATTATACGGTAAGTGTAAATCGTAAAACTTTCGGCCTTCTGTCTATACCTAATTAAAAGAAAGTACACAAATTAATCGTCAAGCAGTATTTCCTAAAAATCATGAACACAAAAAAACTGTATTCCAAGAATATCAAATCGGGTTATCAATGCTCTTACTAACATCTCATATTTCTAAAACAGTTGGCATCAAGTTATATTGCCTGTGAAAACTCCTCCGCATTTAGTTTTTTTTTGGCCGGTAAATAGTATATTCTAAAGTTCTTAGTTCTGTTAAATTATATAATTTGTTTAGTCAAAATCATTGTTACAACTTGATAAATTCTAATTCCTAATCGAAATATGGATTTTTGTTTAATTATTTTTGATTGTTTTAAAAAAATCAATACAGTTTTGTTCCTATTGGAGGTAGCGTGATATTAAATAGCGTAAAGCTTTTCTCAATGATTGTTGTATCAAGTACAAAAATATTTTTTTAAATCCGACTGCTAGGTCCTAAGATTAGCACTGTCCAACAAACTAAGAAACAAAAATTCCGCTTTATAATATTAAAATAGATTTACATTATACCATAAAAAATGAATGCAGGTTCAAGTACCCTTTCAAGTTAGACACTCTTATCACAGCGTCTTATATTTCGTTTAGGGATAGAATAAAAACCTCCACGAAAAACATATGTCAGTTTTCATTGTGATTAGTTAAACGGCTTTGGAGTTTAGAAGTTTAGAAAAAAAAATCTTATGTATATATGTAAATTATATGATAAGTAAATTAGTACCTGTATTCATTACACAGTACAGTACAAAGAAAATAAAACGGTGGGTATGAAAATAGAATAGAATTGTAACAAATGAAAATATGACCTCGACTTTCTGACAGTAGATAACCCCTTGATTTAAAATGATAATCCAGTATATTGTATGGTTCAGTGACAAACTTTGTTATATTCTGTGCGCACAAAATTATTATATATAATATAAATTATTAGTAAAGATTAGATTATTAAAGATAGATAGATTAGTAAAAAAATTATAAAAAAAGTTTTGAAAATCTAAAAGTGCACGCCTAATACCCTTCATTTAATTTTTAAGAGAAAAAAACATTTTATATTAAGTCGAAATTTGTAGAATATTGCATAAGCAAGCAACTTTTAACTGTAAAATCTGTTTACGTATAGTACCTAAATGTATTGGGTCTTCTATAGGTGATCTCATAACGCGATTCGACCTCAGCTTAATATTAAAAATTGCGAGTATTCCGCCGTCTTAACTGCAATGACCTTGTTCATTAATCGTTCTTTCAAATGATGTTTACCGAGGTTAATCGGTTTTTAATGAAAAAAAGAACTTCCGGCCTAGTGAATAAAGTAATATCTATTACTTAAAACTTTACGATTAAAGCTGGGCCACCAGAAAGGAAAACAATTGTATAGTTTGATTATATCATTACTTTCAAAAAACGGATATATACATTTGTTATTTTAATATTTTATAGGACTTTTGTTAGAGGCTTTAAGTTTTTTTTTTAATTTCTGTAGAGCAATTCTTACGTAACAAACCATATACAATTTTAGATTATAGATTTCATGGAATGTTAACTATACTTTATAAGTTTAGCGTTATGGCTACAATCTCACCTGATGTTAAGTGACGGTGGACATGCTAAGCCTAGTAGAGGGACTGGCTCTCAAGTGCAACTGCCGGAGCACACTTATGGGTGATTGATGGCTGATTTTCAGTTTAAGAGTGGTAGCTAGCCAATTGGGCAATAGAAAAAGCCTTCCTTTTTTATCGTGGAGAAACCTATTTATTGATACCCTCTCGCCCCGGGAGAACGAGCGGGTTATGTGGGACTCACCCGGAGCGAACCGGGAATACCTACTAAAACTCTACAGTGTACCTCTGCCGCATAAATTGGGGCGCCACGGGTTCGAACAAACCTGGCTGTTAGCATATGCCTGTTTACTATATTTACTAATACTAAATAGTAATAAATGTCTCGTAAAAAATAAAAAGTAATATTATTAAAAATACCATTAGACAATATGTATATATCGTTTATAAAATCAAACTCAAAATTTATTTTTCATGGGTAATAATTTTATCTTCGTGTGACAGTGATAGTCCAGTATAATCCCATAGTATAGTCACATATATCGGCGTTATCCATTTGCGTCCCGGCAACAGCCCAAGTCGAGGTCTAGCTATTTTCTCGTTGCCTTCCGGGTTAAGTGCCTTCTGCACTCGCCTCAGAAATCCGCTAAAGCTGTAAAAACCCGCACGCTAAAAGCGAAGTAATGTTCGAAAAAAATAACACAACACGTTCTTCATTCTCTGGCATTCATATTTTCATATATTATTGTGCAAAAATTGTGAAATCCTGTTTTCGATTTAGCTATAGAGATAAATATACTTTTTAAAATTATCTTTTGTATATTGAGTTGAGCTGCTTACCGTAATTTTACATTATAATGATTTGATAAAGAGGATAACGTTTGCGACGTATCGCCTCATAATTTTAAATCGTTCTGTGTTAATATTTTCTTTCTATGTCCATACTAGATTGTACCCACCCGCTTGGCTTAGCGTCTTATTTTATTCTTATTTTGTTACTCTGTATTCATTTTCTTGATATAGTTACGTCTATGCTAAAACTTATTAAATTGTTCCAACACTTTCGTAGTTATTAAGAAACAAACGTTCTAACATTCACATTTATAATATTATTACCTGATACTCGCTACTTTGTTGTTGTAGTTGTAATGTTCTCATCGGTTATCTACCGCGTTTTGAGAGAAATATATAATTCATGTTAATATATTTGATAAATCAGTAGTAAATCGCTTATGATACCTACATTATAATATTTGTGATTTGGAAGTAGATTACCCGATTATAACATCCGTAAATAAATTCACACTATATATATACATATTTGTCGTAAGTAAGCAGTACCCAGAATATCATTCACATTTAATTTCTGAAAAGTTAAGTGTAAACACTATTTTAAATTTTTTTAATTACATAAATACCTCTTTTTAAATTAAAATCTCTCCTACTAATTCGTTTGTTATTGATTTCATTTTGTATCTACAATAATTCATAAACGCTATAATTAAACCTTATACACTGGAGTTTACTACTTAAGAATTAGTTTTCCACATAAGGCCCTCGGTATGGACATTTTATGAGGAGTGAAATGAATATAACCGCATAACGTGCTTTTAAATAAAAGCATTACGTTTTTCTACGCAACTGACCATGCGAATCTTTCACTTTGGCAATCGTGAAATCGTCCGTGCCATGACAATGGTACTTAAAAAGTAAACTCCAGGACTGCGTCGAAGCTGGCACACACTCACCATTTTGTCTTTTGTAACATTAAATCATATTGAATTTAACTATTTAAGTTAGATATATTATAAGGTGTAATAGACTTTTTTAAGTGTTCCTAGTATACACAAATATCGAATACGCTATATGAGAAGATATCTTTATCGCCTTGTATTTCAGTAAATCTATATTTAACAGTTTCGGTAGCATATACCAAGAAAACGTGCTGACAGTGATTTTTATCAAAGCTTAATTTCTATTACTATTCAGATTTTTCTGATATATTGTTACATAATACTACAAAACAACTTAAAACCTTTTTGGTATTCATTATAAAATAAAAAATCATGAGGTATAGGCGCACTAACGGACAAACTGAGACATGTTCGAAGATGGGGGGATGTAATGTAGGGACGTGGTACGCCTGGCTACAGAGGACAGCCCTCATACTTCAAACTAACTAGGTCACTACAAGCTCAGCACAGTACATTCTACTCCACCGATTTCCTTGCCTCCTCAATCAATACTACACCTAAAGGCCTACTCCAGTAGGCCAGTCCTTATCGTCTATATTTCATTCTTTTTCCGGCAGCAACCCATGCACAGGGCCGGCTGCTATGGCACCCTTGCGCCCGCTGCCTCGGGGCTGACTCAGTTTTCGCCCCAAAAAGCCCTGCCAAACTGTGAATGCCCTTCCGGCTAACAGCGTATGACTTTTAGAAAAAAAAAACAATTCTCGTAATCAGGCGCATAGAGATGCTCGGCCTTAAGTTTGCGGCTGATAAGACTTGGGCCATGGTGTTCCATGGCCCCAGGCTCAGTCCGCTCCCTGGACTGAAATTATCAAATTAATTATCGTAAATTAAAATTTATATAGATGAAGGCGTGTTTTTTGTGTGACAAAAAATGCAATGTACTTGACATTCAAAAAGTGTTCCCTAATATTATTGTTTCGTTGTAAGAAAAAAATATAAATATCATGACACTTTATTAACAATTGAAAGGAAGACATTTCTTTTGGAGTATTTATTAAGTTGTCCCTACTACTGTTTACACCGCTGGTTGAGAACACTAGTATTCGACGCATGCGCAATGGCTTTAAAGCTTCGTACAGCTGGCAGTCGCTATCCTCGTCCGACTAGTGATGTTACGCGCTAACTCTTTTTCACTGTATCTTTAATATTTATCATCTTTAACAGCCAGCAACCCTTATTTGCGGTCATATTTAATTAAGCAACCGTATATCATAATAAACAGCAAAAAAATAAGCTTTTATTTGATATATAAATAATAAATGTACGTTGTGAACGTATAAATGTATCAAAATCATATCTGTTTACACCTGCTTGTGAAGAGCTGCGACCAAGTGCTCACGGCAGCCTTTATTTTTCAGTTTTTATATATATTGCCGTGAAGTGGACGATATTTTATTTAATAAACAAGTGAATGAATTTTTTGCCAAAAATCATTTAACAATAATTGAATTAGAAATACTAACAGCCACATTTTGATAGGCAAGCTAGTGTATCTATATTCTCGTAATCATAAATTTGCGTAAACATTTGTTTTTTAGCAAACACTGGATGAGTGCGCTAATTCTACAGTCGGATCTCATATATTATTAGAATGGATATACACATACTATTAGAATAAACGCCCATTCTTTATATATTGCATTTCATTAAAAACATTTAAAGCTGTGAGATAATCTTCTTCACCCTAAAAATATGCTGAAATGCTTAAAATATTTACTACATCAGTAAAAACTATAAGAATTTTAATTATAATTATAATATTACTGTATTAATTTGAAAGTGAAATGTGTGTCGTGATTTAGTTTGCAAATACTGTCATTTATCTGAATATCAATTTTATAACAACAACAACAACGCTGTATTTTAAATTTTATAAAGTGGCTTGTTGTCGTGAATTATTTATTACAGAGGTCATAACCTACCGTAAATACAAGGTCACGATATAATGCTATAGTTACATAGGTTTATTTACGCTCTTTTCCTGCATCTTACTCGCTTAATATTTTAGTGTTAATTACAGTTTTGTATCAGACTAGTATTGATTTGTCTATTTTTATTATCTATTTGTAAATCTGAACCTAGAAATATTATTTACCATACCAACTATGTTTCTTCCTTTCGCACCCCTTTGGGGTCAATTTTCATATGACCTTTCTTAAACGCTGCCTATCATCATCTTCTCCAAATTTAAAAGGTTGTTTTAGTCGATTAAACTAGCCCATCGATGATGAAACAAAATAATATATTTTTAGAATATTCATACCCTATTCGCCTGTCCTCGGAATAAATTTGTTTCAGTGAACGATATACTATACCATTAACGTATTTGACATAATATTGTAAATATGTGTTTTCAAAACACAAATTGTATTCCTAATATGTTCACGCTTTCGTTGAAGTCAGTTATTAAATACATAAATGGTTGCACGATGGCAGGGATTTTTCAAATGCCCATCTGGCTAGCTATCACCATGAAATAAATGGTGTAGGACTTCTAATGCCCACATAGCTAGCTAGCACCTCCAAGTTGAAAATCTGCCACCAAATACCTATAGGTGTGTTTCGGCAGGTTCATTTAAAAGTCAGTCCCTCTATTAGGCTTAATAAATTTATTATTTTAGCCCACATCGTGACTTAACATTAGGTGAAATTGTGGCTATAACGCAAAACCTATAAATAAAAAGAAACAAATAGTAATACCAATTTTAACGCTAAATAAATCATAGTGATGGAGTGGATTAGACTAAATGAATATTGATTCGATTCTAGTACCATTATATATGAGAAAATTTGGAACTTTACATTTCTTAGTTTTTAGAATCTTTGCCTGGTGTTGTACTTAGACTTACTTTCTTTCGGGAAGAAGCCCGGTACTGAGTCATTTGCAACCTGGTATCATTATTTTGTCATTATATGTGACTTTCTATGAATAACTACTAAACGATTTCTACAATATGGAGTTAAGAGACATTAGAATAAACTGGCATGACAGCGACGGTTGTGGATGATTTGTAGAACCCTCGGTAGTTGCCGTTGTTTCATGATTGTGCTGTTTTACTCTTAGGTAAAATGCTGGAATTTTGTCGAGCCGCAATAAAAATATATTAATAGTAATATGCTCAATAAAGTCTGGTTATTGTGCATAAGTTGAAGTGAATTGATAAAATAACTTAGAAACTAATTTGTTATTTGCAGCTACAACTGGCTGGAGAATTTTAACTTTAGATTTTGGTACCAACAAATCATTATCATGGTAAAACGTATAAACCCTGAAGATTAGCAAGATATTCTACCGTTTTACGTGAAAAAAGACAAATTTAACTTAATGACAAATCGTTTTTCTTAGGCATTTAGAAATTATTGGTAATTTATATGTATAGATACATAAATTATTTCGTACAGTATTCCACATTACATGCCATGAATCTTACGTTATTTATTATTTAAGTTATTAATTTTATTTTTTTTAAAAGACGGTTTTTTTTTTGTCTCCTATATGGTACTTTTATTACATTATTAAATCGGAATCAATTAATAAATTTCCATATTGCAGACGTCTGATAGGAGGAAATTGTAAGAATAAATACTTATTCGTCATAGTATATCAATCAATAAATTTGATTTCAATTACTTGTATAGTTATTTCGTAGCCACATTCGTTTGTTAGTTTGTTTTTTTTTTACAATATCCACATGTGCGCGTATGAGTATAATATGGTTTTTGTTATTAAATGTAACCGCTTCTGCCTGCAGGTTCGCTCACGCTTATTGAGATTCTGCTAACCTAAAAGTAATTTAAACAGTTTATATTTCTAAATAAACGATACCTTATATCTTTTTCTGTCATCGCTTTAGCAGTTAGCAAGTGGAAACTCACATTCGATTTACTTTTATTAGTTGGGAAATTTTCTGAAATCAGGGTAAATGTGAGTTACCTATATAGGTTTATAATTCACGTAAATTATTACATTTGATACGGTTCTATTTATTATTTCAATAAGAAATCATTCCTATCATGGTGAGAGATAAAATTATATAGGTACATATTTTTATTTTTAAATTCAAGCAGTTCTTTTACCGATAACGATCCATAGTATACTTTGTATTTTCTATGGAAATTATCAATATAATATAATTGATATCAACTTGTGTTTTGATTTTTATAGTTTAGGTAAATATAATTGACATAGGTAGAGACAATAATATGGTTTTTGAACATGTGTACGTAGCAATACCGGTATCCGCGACCGCTATTTAATAATCGTAAATATAATTATATTTAATCTTAAATATTCAATTTATATTATGTTTTAGTTATCGGAAAAACTGAACATACGATTTTCTGCACCGGTATAAGTAATATACCAAGTTTGATGGTACAATAGAGAGTGCATTTTTTAATGAATTTATTATTATTCATCATGATTTGTGATAATTGAAGCAACGGCATTATGTTATTACATGTACGTAATATTGGTATATTTAATAAGATGGTATACAGCCTGGCTTCTGGGTTTGGGGGTGATTACCGCCTCGGATACAAAATCGCTATACGGAGGTGGTATCAGATAATAAATAGTATAATCAATAATTAAATAGATTAAAAGATCAGTGCCATATGATTTTAGATTTTTTACTGCATTTATGTTACACTTATATAGATAAAAATGTCGGGTTATATACACTATTTATAGCTCAAGAACAGCTCGTCCGATTTTAATTTTCTCTTATTAGTTGAATTCGTGTCCGTCCTGAAAAGTTATAAAAGTTAAAAAAAAATATTAGTATACATTTTATGACATAAATAAGATTCTAAATTGATATTATCTAAAAGTTGACATGATATTCAGTCACTGTTAGGCGGTACGAAGTTTGCCGGATCAGCTAGTATAATCATAAAAATTGCGACGCGGTTTCTTTTCAACAATCACCGCACGCGTCTGCTCTGACATTTTATTTTTAAGCGGCATGTATACATGCATCTTAACTAATAAAATATATGTGAATGTGAGATTGTTTATTCGTTGCGTTTTCACGCTTTCACTATTCAAAAGATCATGATCAGATCAGAATTTCAGATCATTATGAAGTATTAGCAATTACGAGGAGTATGAAAAAGAACTTTTCATTAATGGAAAATAGGAATTTTTAAAAAAATTATAAGATCTGCATAATCTACATTAACCCGAGTTAATATGCGTGCAAAAACTATTATTTCATTAATTTATTATAATTTTTAACCGAGAACCAAGAACATTCTAAAGTGCCGGTCAATATTATATTTAATTTTTATAAAAAAAAATTGTCTCTTCTCATAATTATTGGCCATTATCGTACCTTATTTTTAATTTTGCTTTGATTATTTTTTTATTTTTTGTTATCAATCATGTAATCATTCATTTACAGAGAGCGACATCGCATCATCAACACCACTCTGGTTCTTCAGGTGAGTTTTCCGTTTTTTGTTCTTGTTTTCTTTTCTTTGGGTCTTATTGATATGACATGTCTACCGCAATTTTTGTAAGATACATTAAATTGTTATTCACTCCAAAACTCAAATCGCATTGGTTAATGTTTATAAAGTATAAAGTAACTTAAATATATTAAAAAAATGGAATTGAACTTTGATTTGAAATTGAAAATTGGGATTTGTTATTTCGAAATAATTCGCTATTTATGTCAGTCTGTGATATTTAGTACTTAAACTTAGTGTAGAGACACATATATTATAATTCCAATACGTTGAAATTTTATGAATTGTATTTTGGTAGATACTGTATGTTATATAATCAAGCATAATACCACCGTCTCTAGTGACGTCCAACTGAGAGTAAATAGAAATCCACGTGTGCACGTTGTTGGAGTTTGCCACCTTAAATTCGCTGAATTCAATTAAAAAAATAATGACCACATTATCATATATACTTAATTCCATTAATTACGTAAGGCCTTTTGGAAAGGGAGAGGAGGCGGCAGAACCGAATTATACCCAATCTCTCGTGGGGGAAGGGGGGACCTCGGCAGATATCACGTAATTTTTTTCCGCAAGAAACAGCAGTGCAAAATTGCAAGGAAACTTGGTAACATTGAGAAAAATAACTTCTTTTGATAAAAATGGGCATTGTTTTGTGGGATGGGGGATGTTTTTGTGATTGGGATTTTATGTTATCAATATTAACATCTGGGCGACCGAGCGTTACACGGATTGTTGAGAAAAACAAAACAGTCTTTTGAGTAAACTGCAAAAATTAAATATATCCTATTTATTTATTAACTGGTTACTAATAAAGCAATTAGTTACTAATTAATAAAAAAAACTACTTAAAAATATAATTAAATGAGATAAAGCTTATATTCAAATTGATCTTTCACATAAGAACTTACTTAACACTTAAGAAGAGTTATAATCGTCGCTTTTGATTTACGTTTTGCATTAGAACCATTAAATATAACGATATAACGTTTTGCATGGTGGTAGAGATTTTCTAATGCCCGCCTGGCTGGCAACCAACCTCAAGTTGAAAATCTGCCGCCAAATACTAATAAATGTGTCCCGACAATTGCACTTGAGAGCCCGTTCCTTCACAGGTTTAGCGTGTCTACCAACTTGGGTTGTATCGTCACTTAAGATCAGGTGAGATTATGGCCACAACGATAAACCTTATCTATAAAAAAAGTATTATAAAGGTTTCTTGATATTAATCTGCAGATTTGTAATATTCGTATGTGTAGCGGCAGTTATAAGTTCACTGTGTCAGTATTATTTTAATTTTGCCGTATCTTCTTTATCTCCTTTATTTTTAGTTGCGTATATGCGATAACGATAATATTTAAATATTTCACTCTTAGATGGACCTGATCAATAATGGCAGTTTCATATGATTTTAGTAACTGTTATTCTGATAGTCAACGTCATAGTATGAACGTTTATACTATTGTGCATGAGGACGCAAACATGGACATGATGTAATTACAGAACAGATTATGTATAAATATTCATGTATACTCTGCAATTTATGGCGGTCATGGTCTGTGTCATGTGATAATAATAAACTAGCTTTAACACATCATCTTCTGTTAATACTTTCTATTACTCCAAGAATGTTTCTTATTATTCAATCGTTTCTAAATGGAATTTATCTTGTGGGGTCAATCGTTTCTTTACATTGCCTTTGCCTCAGTTGCAGAACAATATAGCAACAATATAATATTATTTATATATGAATAAGGACACACATTAAGGTAAACTTTTAGAGCGATGATAGCTCAGTGGTAGTGTCTACGACTTTGCGTCAAGGGACGTGAGTTCGAATCCAACCACCTACAATGAGCTTGAGCTTTCGGTGAAGGAAAACATTGTGAGATAACCATAGCATGGTGAAAGGGTTTTTTCTAATGCCCCCCTGGCTAGCTACCACCCTCAAATTGAAAATCTGCCGCCAAATACCAATAAGTGTGTTCCGGCAGTTGCTTTTGAGAGTCAGTCTGTCCACAAGTTTAGCGTGTCTACCAACTTGGGCCGTATCGTCACATAAGATCAGGTGAAATTATGGCCATTACGCTAAGCCTTAACTAAAAAAAAAAAGAATACTAATTGCGTAATTCTTCGAACTAATTTTGCATATACTTTATTTTGACAATAGAAATTAATACTAATCTGAAGGTAACTATTTGTAACTTTTTCACGCTTAAACAGCTTCGACGGTTTTTTGTAAAGAGTTATATTGAACCTTGGAAAAGGAAATAGAGGATGGAAGCTTATGTGGAGAACCAATCATTTCTCAAATTAAATTAGAATTTATGATTTTGGTTAGAAATAAAGAATTTGTATATACGTTCGGCGTATATACAAAATTATTGTTATATTCAAATTAAGGCGAACGAATTCACGGTTATACCTATTGTTATACTAGCTTTTACTAGCGATTCTGCTTGTGTTAATGTTGATCTTGTCAACCAATTCTAGTTGTCGATCGATACAGAAATCATTTTTCTATCAAATGCTATTAATTTATTTACTTCAGTATGTTAATGCCTATATTACCCAATACTGCCTGATATAAATTTTCAAAAACCTTTATTTTAACTAATATCTACTACCAAATTTTAGTTTCATGAACACGATTTTTCTATAGTATACTTACAACCCCATTCTATCTCTTTTAAAAGTAGTTTGAAGAATAAAAAATATACATACTTTCATTATTAATTATGAATAACTATTCTCTTAATGTTGAAGCCAATCGGTTGACGCAATAAAATGTTTTGTACAAAGTGTACTTCTCTCTTCGCCCCACCCCCTATAAGTCTTTCGCGAGAAGTAGCCTGTAACCGTCTCCAGAGTCCCATCTATGTCTGTCTATACCAAAATTTATCTTAATCGATTCAGCGGTTTATGCATGAAAGCGTAACAACCAAATAAACTCACTTTTGCATTTAGAATATTACTTAGGATGACAATAGTTTTATTTGTTGGTACTCAACGAACTGAATTAAAAAACCTATATGGTTGGACCTACCAATAGATTTACCAACTACCAATAGACCTACCATTTTCCTATGAATCCTGGCTAAACCAGCATTTCATAGAATTGATCGCGAGATATTTTATATTACTTATTAATAATATTCGCATGCGGTAAAACAATTGATAAAAATGAATTCTTTGAAAATAAGGAGGACGTATACTAACGTAGCAGCGACGAGCTCATACGGACTATATATGGCGTACGAGTACATACTTTAAGAGAGGTTAGTGGGACGTTGAATTAAATAAACTTTACCGTATGATTCATTTCGTCGCTCATCCGTGCCAACAATAGTACTTATAATATGTTTAGGTACATATTTCTTCTGTATGTGAATATGATATACTCCTGGACTGAAATAACTATTGAACATAAATTTACGAAAACATAAAATGGTAGTATTAGCATAAGTGCTATTTTTAGCATAAGTGTAGTGGTTGTTGTGCTTAAAACTTTGTATTCCAGTGCCTTATGTTTATCAATTTACTATTTTCTATCCGTTAATCTATTAGATAAATATATTTTATTCTTGTTAACAAGTAGATACATTTGATAATTTATATTTGTGTTAATATTCTATAAAAGAAGTTGTTGAAGGTATGGCGGCTGGTAGAGATTTATGGAAGAAGAAAATGTATTGCGCTGACCCTAAATGACTTGGGAACAGGGCAAGATGATGATGATAGTTCTAATACACTATAAGTGTAAAAACTAATGGTGACTTGAAACGTTTTGCACTTTATACTAAACTCAATCGACATAAAGTCAATTGTGTTCATCCATTTACAGGCAAGTTATCGGATTTCAGTCATTGAAAACTGCTCCAAGCTTAATTTATTTAGATGTGAGTGAATTTCACCTTTTAAAAACGGTTACAATAACAAAAAAAATCTACTTAATTTCAAATTCAGTAAATTAATAATTATTATCGAAAAGCTGATATTATTGTAAATTAATATTTTTATATAAGTATCAACAAAAAATAGTGTATTTGTACCTGATAATAAATTTGTATCTATTTTATTTCCTAACAATCTCGGTGTGATACATTGTGGTCGATAATTTTATTATATTTGCATAAGTCATATTGTTGTTCTCCGTTACTCCCGACTCGTAAATAAGTAATTAATCTGTATGTCCATTGCAAAAAAAATATATTTAGTCAATCATTACTTAATAAGTTACGTGAATGAGTGGCTCACCTTAACTAATATTTACTTTATATTATAAATGTTATATAGAGTGTCAAATATTTTCGGTATTACGTAATTTCTTTCATTAAGTGTATTAATAATGTTAATTCCTACTGATAAATTATTTGTTAACTTTTTTCTACAAACGCAATGGCAAAGGATACTGAGTTTATATTTAAACATTTCTGACAACGTGCGATCCTTTATCAATTTCGATTACAAGAATTCTCTATATGAAGGGTATGAAAGTAAATCCGCTTCAGTCCAAAATTTGTATTTTTTAAGTAAGTACAGTAGTAAACAATTTTTTTTTGTAATTGTAGTTATTTTATAGTTTATATGTTTAGCGTTATGGCTATAATCTCACATGATCTCAAGTGACGCTACGGCCCAAGTTGGTGGACATGCTAAACCTGAAAAGTGGGGCTGGCTCTCTAGTGCAACTGCCGGGACACACCTATTGGTATTTGGCGGCAGATTTTCAACATGAGGGTGATAGCTAGCAAGGCGGGCATTAGAAAAAGCCCTACCATCATGGTGTGGTTTCCTGACGAAGTTTTTCTTTCACCAAAAGGTCAAGCTCATTGTAGGTGGTTTGAACTCGCGTCCCTTAAAGCGGCGTCCTTACACACTATCATCGCTTCAAAATTATCTGGAATTACTTATTACTTTCTGAAAATCTTTCCACTAATAGAGAGTTATACTACTCCTGCATTTTTATTTAAAAAAAAAACATAATTCATTCGAACTAAGTTTTCGAATTCGAACAAACACGTGAATTATAGTAGACGGCTTACGTTCGGCTTTGCTCGCGTTAATATCGATTTTGACAATGAAGTTAGATGACACAATAAAAAGTTACCCATCTATCTCTGTACCAAATTTCATCTCAATCGACTCAGCGGTTTAGGCATGAAAGCTTTACAAACAAACAAACTCACTTTCGCTAGTATTAATGTATTAGTATTAGTATAATTAGTATATTATTAAGGATATCGAATTGATTAACTTTTGTAACATCAACACTCGTACATACCTACCTTTAATTTGTACCTATTTAACATACTATAGACACTAAAACAAAGTGAGTTGTGCAAAGTTTACGTTCAATAATACATATTAGCAGAAGATAATACAAAAGTTAAAACATTGTTATGAATTCTGATAATATTCAATATCTTATAGAAATTAGCGTTAACTTAAGTTGATGCTATAAATAATTCCTTTGAAATATCTCAATAAGCATATCGTTGAGTCCCTATTAGTATCTAGCAGTAAACAATAATCATGCGCTTATGTTTTAAGACCGAACATAATCCCATATCGCATTGACCACAAGATACCAAGTAGGTGGCATAATTTATGTTTATATATTATAAAAGGCAATGTTTCGCCTTCTCGCTGTCTGTCGGTATGCTTATAATCTATATAAACCACTGAATAGAATTACGTGATTATTTGTCATAAGTATATTCTTTGGTTAGGTTTTAGTATATGATCTGTTATATTAGTTAATGTATGGGACAAGTTACAAGAGTAATATTAAATTAAAGCGATATAAATGATAAGAAGCTAGTTTTCTTGCAATGCTGTATTTAAATAGTTTATAGAATAAACGTAAGTAATATTACGGGTGTAGCTAGTAATACCGTATCAGTCTATGATTCTTAAATTACTGCTTATACTCAAAACATACAAAAATATTTTGTTCTTAATTCTACTGTTATATAATATTGTATGATTTAGCCTGTGATTTTATTTTGAATACAAAATTATATAATATTTTTGTAAATTGATTAATATTTTTTATGAATAAATAATAAGCTCGTATCAAAACACGTTCTTTAATAATTCAAATAATAACATTACCTTGAATTGTAGTATTAAGTAGTAAAATTGAAATACTCCAATGTATTTATCTACTGTGGAATTTTAAACTGAATAATGACAATATAATGATTGTTTTCATTAAGCATAATGTGGTTGAAATATAAAATACATATTTACTATGCTTTATCCTTCACCCTATTAAATATTAGAATTTTAACTACACATGCGTTGATATTAAGCTTATGTTAATAATGAGTCATTTTCCTCTTTTAAACACGTTAACTTTTAACAACAATAACAATTTGTTAAGATGGAAGAGTAGTCAAAGTCTTAAAATAGTAATGTGCATACTTTTTAGATTTAATACAAGAATTACTTTCTTTCTTGTATACGCATACGTGGTTCACTTTAACTATTATTTACTTTTATATTATAAATGTTACATAAGAGTGTACAATTTTTTTTGGTGTTACGTAAGTTTTTTTATTGAGTCTTAAAGCTTTAATAATGTTTATCCGTACTGTTAAATTTGTTCTAGAAATGCAACGGCAAAGTTACATACTTAAACATTTCTGACCACATGCGATCCTCTATCAGTTACGATTACAAGAATTCTCTATATGAAGGGTATACAAGTAAATCTACTTCAGTACAAAATTTGTATTTTTTAAGTAAGTATACTTAAAAATACCATTTTTGGACTGAAACGGGTTTACTGTTATATACATACATAGTAATGTGCAAACTTTTAAGAGATAACACTAGAAAGAAAGTGTAAAAAATAATGTTGCTACAAGGAAATTTTAACATATTGATAAAATATGCAAAAAAAAACAGTTATTCTCATATACCGCGCATGATCCTAAAATCCGCCCTTAGGAGATTTCTACGTCGAGAAAGAAGTAACTTCGTCAAATTTTAAGTCAACACAGCGTATAGTTTTGGCCATATTTTAAAATAATTAACAGTTCTTACAGCGTACCAATTATTGTTAAATGACATATACTCCCAGTATATAAAGCTTCATTAAAATACATTTACAAGTAATAATTGAGCCATGATATAAACTTAATATGGTAAGAATAACACAAAAAAAGATCAAACAGTTTTTAAGTTATATACTGGGCATACAAATAGGTCATACATCAGATGTAACATCGCCATGGTGGGTTGATTAAGTGAATCTATTTCCGATATCCACCGGTGCACATTTAATAACACTATTAACGAAGCGAAGTTGTAAGAATCTGGTGAATTGTAAGAAACGCGTACGTCACGATTTCCCATTAGGACCCATTAGGTTAAAGCCGAAAGGATTGCACACGTCCAGATGGCCTTCCCCGACAGAGATCCACACACCTCTTGCATATTTCAATGCTATCGGCGTTGGAGAAACCTTAAGGAAACATCGTGATGAAACCATAGCACGGTAGTAGGGCTTTTTCAAATGCCCAATTGGCTAGCTACCACCCTCAAGTTGAAAAACTCCCGTCAAATACCTATAAATGTGTTCCGGCTGTTGCACTTAAGAACCAGTCCTTGCACTAGGCTTAGAGTGTCCACCATCTTGGGCTACATCGTTATGACGTAGTGTATTAAAACATAATAGTACTAAAATTTAGCCAGAAAATAAGTACATTTATGATTTAAAAAATAATCATATTAACCCATTGAATGATTCTCCAACTATTATCACACTAACGAATAAACAGACGGAGACGTTAATTTTTGTAATATGTAGGCAAAAAGATATGGTAGCTCGTTTCTCGGAAATCACTGAATAATTAGAAGAATAACATGAAAAGTTGTTGTTGTAAATATTAGGTATACATGAACGTTGTTAGAAATAAATACATATAAAGTTACAAATGATAAGTTAAATGCCAATGTATTCATAATTAGTGAGAAATTATATGCTCTAAGAGAAAATTTTAAAAGGCCAAATTTGCTAATATATTATTTTAAAAATAATTTTTTAACTTCTGCTAGATTTGTACACCTTGTTACTTTTATTATGTTACGAGTTACTTGCATTTGTCCTATGAAAAATTAACTAGAGGAAACTGCGCGGGTGTCTAGCGTATAGGTTTTTTTATTTGTTGTTTAATGTACAATAATTATTGTGTATATATGTATAATTATCTACTACACAGTACAGTAAATAAAAAAAAAATACAAGTTATATGATGATAAAAAAATACTTTATTGGTACATCTATAAATTATGTTTTATTAAAGCCACTGAACTACGGCCATGAGCTTCGTTCGACCGCAAGTAGCAGGAAACCGAAGCCAACGTTTGCTTTTTGGGATTAAAGTTAATTTTTGACCTTGTCAGCCTTACAGCGCAATTTACCCAATATTTAAGAGAGGTTACGTCGCATCGGTCGCACGCAGGCACGATGCGGCGACGCGACGTACGTAACAAGTCGAGACGCGAGACGCGAGTCGCGTGCAGCGTGCTAGACACGCGGCAACGCGGCGGCGGCCGACAGTGCCGAACCGAGTTTGCACCTCTTCTCTAATGCTCTCTCGTTCACACTCTCTTTGCTTACTATTCTAGTTACTTTACTAAGTTAGTGTTCCCACAACTGTTGTGAGTCGGTCATGTGTCGCGCGCGAATTGATAATAAATAATACGATACGATGATCCGTGATTATTTATTTACGATGCTTATTTGTGATACGTCATATTGAATGTGTATGAAAAAGGTGGTCAGTTTCGCCTCGGTTTTCTATTGAATCTCAGCCGCTGCTTTTGTCACTAGGTTGTGTTTACGTTATCGTGCTATGTGCCACATGGTTTGCGTACCGTACAGCTGCCGGTATGTCTGGCTGGTGCATTGCGTCACAATATTTTGGTCACAAATCACATATTTAGAAAACTATACGCTACGGAACCAACTTGAAATGTTATCTGTCAAATTAATACAACATTTTTATATACATACATACAATCAAAAACCGGTTTTGTTATCCGCATTGTCTATGTAAATCTCGTACATTTGTTAGTAAACATTTGTATATGTCTAAGTATTTTGTTCATTGTTAAAGAAAGAACAATGTTGTTTCTGGATAACTAAAACATGATATACTATGAATAATAAATAAAATAAAAATCATTTTTACTACTTAATTTTACATTAGAATGATCAAATTGTCTAGTAGCTATTTAATGTAGCGGCGGTTAGTAGATAATAGGGAAATATATAAATATATAACTGTTTATAATTCTGATATATGTATATTAAGGGCTCACATGATGTAAAATTATATTTCTGCGGCGCTACTAAAAATTATATAAAGGAGTCCATTGTTAAAGCAGACGTGCGCAAATTATTGAAGCCGTAAGTGGAGATAAAGGCTCAGGAAGTGCAGCGCATATAATAATGCTTATTAATATCAATCGCACAATATTTTCAATCACAGCTTAAGTATTGATAGTTTGATACAACTATGATATACACGGATAATAAAATGCATGTGTACTACATGTACGAAACAATGATAAGTATATTTACTTATAAAACCTAAATATACATATAAAACACAAAATACTTTTGTAGTGTAATGGTTTTTGTTCAATGTTGTTAGAAATAATAGCCGTATTTCATACGTCTTACTACATGTCTGAAGCTTTAGGTATATAGCATTAAACCATAAAAATACATGTATAGGTATATTATATATGTAACTTTGGGAAGCAGGGTTATATTTATAATATATTTATTTGTGTTCATTAATTATAGAAGTAAAAATTTAATTTTTAATAGGTGTGTCGAACATTTAACTGTTACTAGTTAGTTGGTTTTGTGATAGCTAATAATATAGATAATAAATTTTACACAAAAGTCGTTTTCAATCGTCAAATAAAATAGTTTTCAAAGATTTAGATTTCATTCAAATAATTTTGCTGGATTAATGGTATTAATGCACATGTAAACTTAAATAATTTTGTATGACACAATATAAATAACCAAAAAGACACAATTCACTATATAATCAAAGAACTTAATTTCATAATTCTTATTGACACAGTTGTGAATAGTGAATTTCCTAAATTAATTAATATCCTACATAGATCTAATTATCTATCCACCTAAAAATTACTGCGAAACAAACCTAATTATTAGTGTTAAACTAAATAAGGCTTCAAACTTTATTCATTTTTTATGTTTGATATGATAAAATTTACAACAATTTATAGAAGTTAAAATATCAAAACTACTTTATTATTTCGTTGATTCGTTAACACGACACCAAGTACTTCGAAAAGAACATTTAACTAAACATTAATTCGACTTTTTATAAAGTGTCGCAAATTATAAGAACGATTTCTAAAAGTTACTCGAAAAAAATAATTACATGTTTACTCTTTTTTGGTAGAAAATTTAATTACTACTTATCATCGTAATTATACTGGATGAGTTTGATTCATTTATTCTTGAAAAGTGTAAATAATAATGTATGTTTATGATATGGATAAATAGATGCACAAGGGTTTTTTAACCACTAATATGTTCGAATAGTAAATAAAGTAAGAACGTCGGCGGATCTAATTATTATATATATTAAAGCTCCAGAGTGAATAAAAATTATTGCGTAATTAGGTACGAAATATAATACGAATTATTGTATTTCACTTTACTAAAACAACAACAATCATTGAACATTGCTATATAACCTATTAAATCAGAAATATGCATTGGCGTCGTGAACTTTGGCTATTAATAATATATCAAGACAGATAACTTTCGATAAATAAAACGCTTTATTAATGTTTCAATAACACTATTTTTATAGCTGCTCTTAGTAACAAAATACGTTTTAAAGACTCGTATGTATTATACCTACATAATACACACAAGAAGAGCTCATTCTGTAGAAAAGTTTTCCGAGTTATCCGTTGCAGATTGTAGCAACACAGCTGTAAATTAATTTTACTGGTTAAAAAAAAGCTTTTACTAGTTCTCACTTGCAAACGTGTCCTTTGCACACACGGTTAGCATGTGAAACGATACATATGTTATCTACTACGAAGTTCGTTATTTACCAAATTGGTGTTTTTGAAGCGTCTTCCAAATTTTCTGTTTATATCGTAAAAACAATTATGAGACCCATATAAGCCGTTAATATTTATATAGTCCTTGAATAATTTATGAAGAATTTGTCGAAAAACATTACAGACCGTTTTTGTAGAGTGTTTAATTTCGTATAAAAATATGCCTTGATTTGATTGTAACTCTATTTGTTCCAGAGAAAATAAAAAATGCAAATAAAGCAAAATTCCTGTTATTTCAATGGGAAATGAATTATGATTTAAGCACGTGTTAATATGAATATTAAGTGCTTATTTGGTTCTGATATTTATTTTTAGGATGTACGCTGAAAATTTAGGTGGCGTTTGAAAAATAAACAACTTGGGAAATAACGGACACCCTCATATTTATATATGTATTAGTTGGTTTTAGACTTTTTTATCGCTTTTAACCATATAGATTCATTTATTTCTAAATAAAAATGTATTTTTACAATCTTCTTTTAATAGCTATCACAGACCCGTAGCACAATAGTTGTAAAAATTAATACTATTGAACCGAATGGTTATTGGTTCGATCTCCGCCTATGAGTGTCTTTTGAGTGTTGGTTGTGGCTCTGGGTACCTATGTTTAATATGATTTATAATATATTTACACGCGTAGTTTATTTTTAGTATAGGATGTTATTAAACGTTTTGTTAACTTATTTTTACGCAGTCATTAAGTATTTATCGTGGCCACCTTTAGTGACATAGGTTATCGTTCGAGTTATTCCCAGGTTTAATATTTAGAATTTGCAAGTATTAGTGTGAAACCCGCCAAGCATTTGGGTCTAATTAACGAGATTACCGTTACTTCTTATTGACACTGGTACAATATTGTAAATTTATTGACTGTTTGTATTCTGTGTGTAGCATACTACATATTAAGTATATGGGTTTACAAATTAAGCGCATACTTAACTGTTGCTAACTAGAATGTTTTGAGTGTCCATAAAACAACACCGGATAAACGAATTGGTTAAAAATAGATATGGAAAAATAAGTTTTTAAATTTTCCAGTATCTTTGATTGGGTTATTGTTATAATATAATTGATGCGAATAAGGTAAACTGTAATATAGTATTTGATCGAATTTAAATGCTTAGGTAAACTATCTGGCGCTCTTCTTCATATTTATATCGACATTTGAATTATCTCATCGATAATATAGATTACCTTAGATAAATAAAGTAATCGAGAACGTACAATCATATCTCTTGTAAGAGAAACGTTATATTCAGCCACATAGACACTGTCAAGTCGTTTTACCTTTGACTTACTGGTTGCTCATGTTGCATAGATGTTACATTTTTAAGACCCTTAATAGTTGCAATTTGAATATTTAACAATATATACTGTCATAGTTCTTTAATTTTCAGAACACGCTTTCATTTATTTGGCAAGCAACTATTGTATTTCTAATAAAATAGCAAACAAAATATTGTATAAAACCTCTTTATCTTAACTTTTGCTGTAAATAGAATAGAATATAATATTGGTGTCTTCTTTTTGTTGTCGCGATGTTCGCCTATTCAATTTCACTAGTATAATAATATTTCTTATTGTCGTAGACTTTTAAACATTTTTGTCCCTGAGATAAAGTTTATCTTGACTTCAAACATGAAGTATTGGATAAAATGATAACATAAGCCACATACTTATCTTTTGTCTAAAATAAAATTTGTTCGACATAGATTTACCATCAGTAAAATTATATTTTGGCCAATGAAATATGAACTCTATAAAAATATGTAAGTTATCTAAATTACTTACATTGATCAGTGAAAATTATACCTACATGTATTTTATCCTAGAAAAACTAGAGAACTAATAACTTGTAGACAACAAAAAATATATGACGTCATGACAGCAGCACGGCATAGAACAAGTTACAACGTCTAGTCGAATTATATTCCATCCCGAGAGGCGGGTAATAGCGACCGCGTATGTTCTATTTTTCTCACTATCTCACTGTCTTTCGAATTTAAATAATTGTTACAGAGTTTATATAATAATCATATTATCAATATCCCTATAAAACATCACCACGCAAGAACTCATAGTGTCTTTATATAGGTTTATTTGTAAAATGAACAAGTCTCCGACTTCACGGAGAAATCATTTTCACGGCCCAAAAGAACTAAGCATCTACATTAAACGTCTCAATGTATAATTACTGCTTAGTTCTTAAGAAAAAGCTTAATGATATTCATACTTTCCCGGCTTTAGTTCTATATTAATTAGGAAACAACCTAATTTATGAATGAAAAGTGGATTTTATTTTGTTTTCTTGTATATATTACACCATAAGTTATTTATAAATGTAGACTGCAAACTTTTGAGGTTCAACGGTTTATTCTTCATAAATTATAATTAGTCACATTAATTACAATAGCGTGAAAAACCGAAAATGGCATCTCTTTAACAAATAACAAAACACGACTAAAACTGCTGTTTCTTAACAAATCTTGTTAAGGGTCACGATTGAAATAAAATACTGCATTTTATTGTTTTCTTTTACTTATTAATCACTTTTTCAGTATTTATGTATACTTATAAGAATATGCTGAGCAAGATATCTACATGTTTATTTAATTGATGTAAATAACAAGATTAGCTTTATCGAAATACTTCAAAATCGTGTTGTGGTAAAGGTAAATAATATGATGTTATTGTACTATCGGTTATAATTCATATTTTCATACCTTGACCTAGTTGTATCACAAAATTACTTTGGATTAAAATAATATTATGACACTAAAACATTTTTGTTTTCGGTTTGATTAACCTCTTCAAGAATCACTTAGCACTTAATGTAGTATTAATAAACATTTAACAGGGAACTCGGTGTTCCAGACACGAAAATAAGAATACGTTTTAACAGAAATCTGTTAGTTCCGCGCTAAACCCGAACGATCGTCTAGAGTGCGAGAGAAGCAAGCTCAAATGCTTGTTACATTTGCAAAATAAACTAAACCGTTATACCTTTGCTTCTTTCTACAAAACTGGAAGAACATGATGTTTTTTCCCGATTAATATTACAAGGACTTTACTGTAACTTGTTGTTCAACTATAAACAAATGTTTTCATGTTAATGAATATTGCGATCAGGTCGTTTTTACACTTTAGATAAGGCAAAACAGAAATATCATTTACCAGTTCCATTACAGATAATTTGTTTTCTTTTAAAGTATATACTTTCCAATATCATAAATAAATAATGTAATATCAGATTAATCGATGACTATTGTTTTGCATTCGTTTTATAAAACACAAATATTAAATTATATTTTTAACACACGTATATATTAAGATAAAATTTTGCAATCCATTAATTACAATTTCTTAATAAATAGATGAGCTTTTTTTAATAATATCTTTATTCTCCACTATACATCGAAATGATTAGTTTGTTTTGTCTTCAATCGAGAATGTCGTGTAAAGCAATTTTTTTAAGTATTTATTACATCAGCCAGGTGTGACATTACCAAACGTTTTATTTATTTTTCTGCATCCTCTTATAATGGTTTATACAATAGATT
Source organism: Actias luna (assembly GCA_039707435.1). Lineage (NCBI taxonomy): Eukaryota > Metazoa > Arthropoda > Insecta > Lepidoptera > Saturniidae > Actias > Actias luna. The sequence goes on along the minus strand of JAZHAC010000001.1, from coordinate 14,240,612 downwards.
ATAGGCCAATGTTATTGGAACAATAGTTCTGATATTGCCCACTTTAAGTCCGTATTAAGGAAATCTCAGTACTTTTTTACCTTTAACAATTACGCTTAAAATAGCGAGGGAACGTTGAGGCAGTACGCCGACGCATGCGTCCTACTCATAGCGTCTTTTTCACATCCTGACCCTTTATCTGCGTTGCAGTAACTAGGGCGTGGTGACCTTGAACCTTTTAGAACTCATTCTTAATAGCGTTTTTTAAATCGGCCCTAATCTGCAATGTACTTATAATAATTAAAAAGATTTTTCATTTTTTAGCTTAAAATGTGTACCTCGTTGTTACTAATACGTTCATGATCGGTACAATACGCGGTATGCCTTAATTTTTTTAATGATGATTTTATTATTCATAAGGTTTTTCCTTATTTAGTTCGATTGCTTAATAAGGTTATTATTATACCATCGTTGGAATAAAAAATTGAATTTTATTATATGTACATGCATAGTATATGTATGGTGCATTGGTAAACATATTATTTATGATTATTTTACAAAGATGTTAACTATTTTTGATGACTAGTATACTATATAATCTTCGTTTAACACTATTGCTGCATTTGTGACGCATTTTTTATATAAAATTAACAACACAAGACGTCACCTAAGCAATTGACCTTCGTACAAAATTATGACAGTTGGTTAAGGAAGGTAGTTCGGTATTGAGGGTCAATGGACGTTGTGATGCTAACAGTGTATAAAATATATTAATATATAATTGTGGATATATTGAAAGATGAATATTAACAGCAGTTAAATTAGTTTACATCGCCGATTTTTATGTTTTAGATTTAGCTATCAGATAATAAACGGTCTGAGATTCAATGTGTATTTAATGTATTATATGTACTAGAGTAACCTATTTTTGCACGAAAATATATTTTTAACAATCTCGCGTGAAAATATATTAGTTTTATTTTGTGATTAAGGAGCCCAGTAATATTTTTTAATGTATGTCATTTTTTTAATGAAGTCATTTAAAAACTAAATATTGGTCATAGGTAGACGTTATTTATTTCATGATAGCACTTACACGTACGTTAAACAGCATCCTGCAACATTGAACTTAAATATAAATGTTCAAGTGTTACTCACTTAAGTATTATGAATTTTGTAGAGGTATACTCGTATAATATTAACCAGGGGATCAGTCATTTTTGAGACATCTTTAACTATCTGTTTTAAGACTAAATCTTTAAATCCTGATCATAAGACACTCAAAATACTTACGAAATCATTGTCCCAATGCTTATGAATATAAAGTAATAGTGATTTTATAATGTATTATATTTTCTACCAACCTAACCAACGACACTAAATAAATATCATAATTCAAAATACATAACAATAACTTCTAATCTATTGTCCTTCCACGGACAAAATTGTCGGTAAGCAAGTAACAATATATTAATAAGTGTTTATGTGATTTATTTTAGTTCATAATTGATGGTAAAAAATAAAGCCTTATAATTAATACTTTATAGACAATAAATACAAATATGTGAAGGAAGTTACAAGAAATGTAAAGGAACAGTTCAAATATTTATTTTCAATAAAACTAATAAGACAACAATATGCACGGTCTCTCACAATTTTTACATAAACATAATTCTCGGGAGTCAACTCCACCGTCAGAAAAAGAAGATAGTTCGAGCAGTTGGTATTCCTCATTGGGTTCTAATGACTCCAATGGATCGAATAATGTTCAAACTAAGGGGATACGCATTGACCAACGAGGTGCGTACGGTCAAAGGAGCTTGCGAAGTCCGTCAGGAAGTCCCTATGAATTTGCGTCTAGTCCACGGGACCGCTATCCTAATTTCGCTAGCTATTTTCGTGAAGTCATGGAAGCTCGCGCTTCTTCCTCTGCGCATCATTATCATACTCATCACGACTATAGAAATCATCGAAATGACGGAGATCGCTACAATATCGACGTGAATACATACCACACGCACAGACACGACTATCGCCACTTCGTCTCCCCTCTATACAATGATGTAATGGACGATATACAGGAAAATGAGTACAGTAAATGTGAACGTTACGGAGAAATAACGAATAACAAGTTAAGTCACACTCCGTATAAAAGTCGATTTGATAATAAAAGTTTTGCTCAAAAACTGACAGACGGTGTAATAAGTTCACCCAAAAACAATACAAATGAGAGGCGAGGATCTACATCTAATTCAAGTGGACATAAACATAAACACCATTCCATACAAGAACTTATAAAAACCTTCAGTAAGAAAATGGGACATTGGAGACACGATTCGGGAGAAGGCCGAAGGGGTTCTTGCGCAATACCTTGTACTAGCGCTGGAGGAACGCGAAGTATGGATCCCGAAGAATTCCGTACAAGGTCTAAATCTTTGGATGATGATCATTTGCAGAAAGCTATGAGGCGACCTTTACTCGAAGACTGCGGTGCAACCTATAGAATTTTTGATGAAATCCTAAAAGAAGGTATACCTTTTGTTTTTTAATTAAAAACAACGCTTTGACCTCTAAAGCCTACTTGACCTAATATTATTTTTATTGTAACATGAAATATCATTATTGTTACTAGGACATTTATGTAAATTAATGTTTATAATTTAAAATAAATGTAGCATCTCGCAAAGTCAATCAACAATGAATGTCATTGTACATTGATATTTCTATACAACAAATCTTGATATTAACGTGTGCGGTTATAAACTGGAAACAAGTAGTATACCAAGGGCGCCGCCATCTTCTTAAAGTTGAGCTGTATAGTTGTATTTCCCTCTTAACATAGCTAAAGTTGCCTATATAGACAACAACGGTAATATAAGAGAAAAAGTAGTGAACCAAGATGCAAATAGATGTATATCTTATATATAAAATTCTCGTGTCACAATGTTAGTTGCCATACTCCTCTGAAATGGCTTGACCGATTTTTATGAAATTTTATATGTATATTCGGTAGGTCTGAAAACCTGTCGTATATTACGTACCACTACGTAGAAATATGGTATTTTACGTACCCCTCAGTGATAAGGGTGGACCACCCCAATTTTATTTATTCACTGTTTTGTCATTTTTTTAATGATGTGGTATTAAAAAATCCATACAACCCTAAATTTTCACCCTCCTACCGTTATACTCTCATTTTTTAATACAACCAGTTTATAAGACAGAAGAACGTTTGTCGGGTCAGCTAGTTTTTGTACAGATTATTACACAATGTTTATGTGTGTTATCATGTGACTGTGTATAGGGTAACACGGAAAGATTAGAAACTGAGCTGGTATAGCTACCTAATAGTAACTATTCTGCTGAGAAATTGAGATACCTTTCCACATCATTTGCATCTGAAAGTTTTGTTCATTCATAATATACAATTACAATTATAATGATTATCGTTCGACGCTTAGTCGGAGTAGGCTACAATAGTCATCATCGCTTATAATCATAAACTAAAGCGAATAGTTAATTAACTTACTGGTAGACTCCGCTGCATGCGCCATATTAACCACACGGAAATTTAAAATCCGTTTTAGGTGGTTGCAAGTCAATAAGGGCATGTAATTTTAGAGAGCTGGTAAGGAGTGAGTAAAAATCTCCAACACGTAAATGCATTCCTTATTTTGTGCATATTTTACTTTGCTTTTCAGAATTAATATTAAATATTAGAAATTGCTATGCATCAGATGTAAGCCTGAGTTTTATAAAAAATAGTTTTAATGTGGTGGCATCAAATATTGTCATATGGGACATTATGTAGAATCATTCAAATGCGGGAATCTCATTTGTAGATACTTTCTGTGAATTTTTTTTTTTATTATTCCAATCCTGTTGAACTCAAAGTGAAATTACCGTTTTTCATTCTATATGATCTTACTGTATAACTAATACTTTTTTATTCATCCTAATAATTACAAATAATCATTTTGAAGTAATCGTTTCGTAACGATATCGATACATGTTAACGGTATTTTTGGTACTATATAAATTAAATTATTTGTTCGCTTTGATTCTCGTATTACTTTCACCTTTTATTTTTATATAACATACTGAATTAAAGTAAATTTTAATATTCGTTCCTATTATATATTTCTCATAGTAAATCTCTTTCATGTCACCCATAGTAAGGGTCATGATCGTATACTAGTTAAAAATAACTTTAGAGCAATTACAATTACTGTTCACTAAAAGTTACAGTTGTTTTGTTGTTATTTATTAGATTGTGGTCGATGCAAAATGACCAATGAATTGTGTATTCCTTTTTAAGTTCTTAAAATAAAGGAGCGTAAAAATTAAAACCGTCAATGTGAAAAAACAAATGTGACAAATGATGAAATTACAAGTTTTAATATTTAGAAAATTCTGTTTTCTGTATATGTATTTATACTGGTATTGAGAATTTCATGAACTAACTGGTGTTCCCGACTTCACTGCTTTCCCGTCAATCGCGCGTGTTCGTAAAATCCGTTCTTAGTAGGAAAACATCCTGAAAATAATATTCCATATCAAATTCTAATTCAATAGGTCTGGTAGTTTTGGAGATATCGTGATGAGTCAGTCAGCTTTTATATGTATAAATATAAATCTGATTCGATTAAATAAAGTACTGTCTTGAGTCTATTTAACGTTGGAGTATAATGTTTAGAAAAATAAATAAAACGCTTATAGGAGTATCACTTCACTTTACGTGCAGTTGACGTATTCAATATATATATTTTTTATATCCTTACCAATGTTATAAATGCGAAAGTGAGTTTGATTGTTTGTTATGCTTTCACGTCTAAACCGCTGAATCGATTATGATGAATTTTGGTATAGAGATAGGTGGGAACCTGGAGGCGGCGATAAGCTACTTTTTGTCGCGAAAACCTTATTGTAAGTGGAGTAAAAAGAGGAATATACTTTGTATGAAATTTTTTATTGCGTCATTCGGTTACTTTGACAAAACCAATATTAACGCGAGTGAAGCCGCACGTGAAAGCTACGACTTTATAAGCGTTTTATTTGATCATTATCTCTACGAAGAAATCATTGTTTTATCTTCACCGAACGATAAGACATATTGTGGGATTCGAATACACATCGATCAACATGGCTTCCACACACGTTACAATTGAACCCATCATCACTTATAATCCTCTACTCCCTTATAATACGATTACTTTAAAATATTGGATTTTCTATACTATATCATATTTTCTTAATTTTTGATATTTTATAGTTGTTTTTATTCCTTGTTGTCACATAGTTTGTATATAATTTACCTTTTTTTCTTTTTCTCTTTAACGCTAATGTCGGAACGGAATAAATTGTTTAAAAATCTATTTTAATAAAATTAGAAGTTATTAGTGGTGTTAAACAAAAGAAGAAAGTATTTTATTTAAAAAATAATTTAGTAGGTCAAAAATCAGTCCTATCTACTTTGTCATAAAAACGGTTTTTTTAGCTTTCCTTATTCGTCTATTGTAATTGAAATGCAAATGTCGAAACATTTGTCATAAATAAAATTAAAATTATTATTCATACATAAAATCTTGTTATTAAAATATTAGAACGTAAAGTCTATCAAATAACTAAATAGGGTAGTGGCTGCCAAAGTTAAATGGAATGCGGCACCCTGTGTTCCGTTAATAATAAAAAAACAACTATATTAATACTGCAATATTGCTTGTTTGGTACTGCATGCCGTTACTGTGTGAAGGACAGTCCAATTACTGAAAACAGACACGTATTAATAACAAAAAACCTATTAATTACTAAGAATGTGATGTTTTAATGGGGAGAATGTATTTCTTTCTTATTTTATTGCAGTTTCAGCGTCAATGATGAGTTAATACTTATACTTAATAGCGATTAACCTAATATGTCTAGTTTCGGTATTTGTTTTTTATATGAACTAAATTTATATGAATATGAGGTAGTGAATGAGAGTAAGTGCCAGCATTCGGTCGTGATCTATATATGGAAAAGACTGTAGTAGAACATATATTTAATTTTCATTTCTACCGACTTGTAATTGTGAAGTAATTTACATTCAGGTTATTGGAATAAAAATTTTAAAAGTAATAGTTCGAAATAATGAAATATTCTATAGATATTTTGAATATTGTGTCTGAACAAACTCTCTTAAATAATAAAAATGAAGCGATTTGAAGCGATGATAGCTCTGTTGTTAGTGTGTTCGGACGCGGCGTCAAAGCAGGTGAGTTCGAATCCACCTACATTGAGCTTTCAGTGAAGGAAAACGTCGTGATGAAACCATAGCATGTTTGTAGGGCTTTTTGTAATGCCCGTCTGACTAGCTACCATCCTTAATTCGAAAATCTGCCGCCAAATACCTATAGGTATGTTCCGGTAGTTGCACTTGAGAGCCAATCGCTCCACTAGGCTTGGCGTGTTCGCCATCTTGGACCACATCGTGTGAGATTATGGCCATATTCTAAACTTTAACTATATAAAAAAAACTTTATACCCTTATATGACTTGCTATACTATAGTGCTAACTATAATTTTAAATTTAGAAATTTAGTAACGGTGATGCTGTACATCTTACATGCGCTTTACAGTACGGCCGTTTTTGTTCGTAATACGAAACATTCTGTCTTATTTGTCCGTAATATAATTTCCCTGGTTATTCGCACCAAGACAATAATTATTTAATATAATTTTTCTTTATATACTTTTACTTCTTTTCAGCCTTATCATTTATTTTATATCAAATAAGCGATATAACAAAAACGACTGTACAAACTTCTGCACAGTATTGGGTACTAATAATTTAGAGGTGCACAATAAATTCAAAGGTCTCTCCGATATATCTGTATATATAATAATAACTTATATGTTTTAAATAGGTTTGTAATTTAAATTACTGAGTTTGAGTAGTTACAGTTACAAAACGTAAAGCTTAAATCGAATCAATATAAGTTACTAAAACTTCTATTTCACGGTGTAAACCTTGTGAAAAATATACCTCTAAGGCATACAGAATTGTTACAGAAGTGCAATGCCTATAATTAGGCTTACCATAATTACGAAGAGCCAAACCGGGACGCAGAAGAGAAAGAGGCTCATTTTCATTTTGCTTTTCGCTTGATTAGTGTTTTTCATATTTGAAATGCAATCAAAATTATTATGAATTGAAAACATATTAATAAATGTAAATATATTTTTATTAAAAAGAAAAAGAGACAAAGTACAATTAATACAAACAACACAAAAAATTTGGATAGGGATCTCAAATCGGGACTATCCCGGTCAAACCGGGACGTATGGTAAGCCTACCTATAATTAATGCAAGGACGTATCACTTACACGACCTTTTCGAACAGTAATTACATACTTATTCTCTGATGTCCATTATACGATGAGTCCAAGATACTAATTGTTAGTGAATTTTCTTTCTAAGCTACATTGCATCTCATTAGTACGTAATATATTTCAGTAACTTTATTAATACTGGAGTAGTATTTATAAATAGTCATTTACTTAAATAATGTAGTAGATAATGTAAAATATCAGTGTTTGTTCAATTTTATAAGTAAATAATGTTTAGTAATATATATATACATATATATATATATATACATATATATATACATATATAAACTCAGAGGAGGAAATTATTAATATTATAATTAAGGAAATATAAACAGAGAATCGCTGGTATGCAGCAGTGATTACAATATTTACATTAAGGATGTTATTAGAGCTGAAATGAAAGCGGCCCGCACATCTCTGTTTATATGACGATATTATTTAATTATTCAATATTACAACGTCATTTCATTACAAATACATATTAAAATAAAATTTACAATATACAAAAGTACGTAACATAGTTTGTATACGGCGTGTAATATGATCGCACATTTTTTAACTTATGAAGATAATTATAAAATATTTCGGATAATTATTACCTTTATTTTTTTTTTACATGTATACCTTTATACATGCCAATTACAATTACATTACCTATACATTCACTATGATACACAGACGTTGATTGTGTTTGATAGCAATTTATTTATCAAGTTGTATGAAGCCATACAACTTCCTGATATTCATTGCCAACCGCTTCATGGTAACTTGCAGACATTTATCGCTTCCTGTGGAAACAAAGTTAATATTTTTGTAATAAAATCTAAAAACGAGACGTTTACTTCGTCATATAATGTTCTAGTAAATTTGATTAAATATGTAAATATAGAAAATTTCGTATGCATTGGGTTCTGTGCATATCAATTATTGGGTGAATAAATAGATTGACAATTTATTGTATGCTAATTTGGTATACCGAAAATAAAAACATAAAATTCAAGGTTAGATTTTTTTATCTATTTCATATTTATAAATGAACGTGAAGATTAGGAATTGTATTTTTAATCTATAAATAAAGAAAGTGTGTTAAGGTTTATGGGATTTTATTTAATGTAAGAGATAAATAAGACATTAATATTTTATGAAACTTCTGAAGAGTTAATTGTTGTTTACATAAATAAATAGTTGTTCGTATTAATGTTATTATTATTAAGTTTAATATATTTGGGTAGTACATTAACTAGTGTATAATTTAGTTGTTTATTAACATTCAGTATCAGTAATGCTAATCTATATTTACATATTGTATATATCGAATTTAAATCTAACCAAGCACGTACAGCAACAACATCATCAGAAACCTACAAAATAGTGTAATTCTTAGTGTTTTTATATATTTGCTAAAACTTGGTATGGTTTTTTTTTATGAAAATTTTATTAATATTTTTATTGGTACACAGATATAGTAATGTGAAACGAGTTAGGCTGTCCATCTGTTGATACTGATTAGTGTTTGATAGGTTGGCAATAAATATATTCGTTTATTTACTTTCGTTTGTAGGTCGCGTTCTAAAAGCTTCGACATTCGACTGACTTTATGGCGCAAAGCCAAGTGAATATATTGCCGGGAACGAGTAAAAAAGATATGACGCATATAAACTTTTATAAAATTCTGTTTGATTAATGAATAAAAATAGAATTTTATTTTGAAATCAGCACAACAGATTGTGGTATATATAAAAACAATTAATTAAATTTTACTTTGATAGCTGTGATATATTTGCTCACAACTTCAATTCACCCGTTGAATCTAATAACCCTAACTAACACCCGAATAAAAACGACTACGTAAATTACATACATTTTTGATTACGCATTAAAAATGAACCATAAAAACCTCTTGTGATATCAAGCAATTTTATGTATTCATAGTTATGCCCACGAGTTCGTTCGCGTGGAACTAAATATTATTTGATATTTTTTACCTGTTTTGTAACTTTTTCAACACAGCTTTGCTCCTACGGGCGGTAGCGTAATGTGATTAAGCTTTCCTCAATGACTGCTCTATAAAATACAAAAATATTTTTTGGAATCTGACTAAGATTTACGCGTTTCAACAAATTTTTCAAGTTTCGTGATCTTTATATATAAAAATTTCGTGTCTCGTTGTTTGTCCGCGATGAAATCCTGAACTAATGAACCGATTTAAATCAAATTTTGCACACTGTGTGTAGTTTGATCCAACTTGAGAGACAGGATACTTTTTATCTCGATAAGTGATTATAACGCGATAGATGACGCTGTAGTCGATCTGATTGGCTACTCGAAAAGGCAGAACAAGGTCTGCCAGGTCAGCTAGTAATAATATAGATATAATTATCATAGTACTTATAGAAAGTAATATGTTATAAAATTTTATTATTAACGTCTGCACATTGATACAGTGATTTTATTTTAAATAAGTTTAGTTGATTTTTTGGATGTAGGTCCTAATCAACTCATGTAAGTAGTACAGTTAGGCTACTAAGGCCAATGATGTTCGTAAACTAGGTGTTCGACAAAACCGATTTGTTCTTAACTACTCAGTTTATTTTGTGTATTTAACGACCTTTTTACCCAAAAATGTATTCGTCTTTTATATCCGGTATTTAATACTTGCTACTTTATACGTGCCTTAGCTTAAACTGTCGAGGGTCAACATTGATATCAATTAAAATTTGCTCCTAAATTAAGTTGACCCATTTATACCTAACTCTTATATCATCATCGGACCGGCGTTAATTGACTTGACCGCAAGTTTAAAAAGGGGTTTGTATATTATGTATATTGCGGTTGGTATACTTTGCTAGCGATATAGAGGCCTACAAATTTTATTTCTATATTTTGTCTGTCGCCCCCTCTTATACGCATATTAATTTCAAAGCACTGGATATTTTTTTATGAAATTTGGCATGGTGATAACTAATAAAATGAATTAATTATTATTTCGTAAAAGGGAAGAGTGAAGAGTGGCTCTGAAATATCAAAGTTAACATTTCGTAACAAATCAAGTTCTTGGCAGATTTTGATAACTTTTTTCTTTGTTTTTGGTAAATCTATGTTTCATCTTTTATGATACCTATTGAAGTACTAAAAATATTTTGCGGAAGACTAAATTTTTTAAACAGAGGCGAAAACTACGCCTTGACACATAGCAGGAATGGTTCAAATCCCATTTTAGTGGTTTTTACTCTTTAAGTATTTAGTTTTCTGTTTATTTTTTAATACTTATTTCATGATATACCCTGTACTATTATATTATTCGTGATAAATGTGGCATCTATTGGTCGAGAGCCTAGATGATAAAATTAGAGAAAACATAAGTCAAGTTCATGCGAAAGAAGTTGTGAGCACAGCTCGTACTTAATAATTGTATAAAATAAAGACACTTTAAGATAATTGTATAGTGGTTATCGTATACCTAATATTAAAGCTACAAACTGAGGTAAAGAACTATATCAGCATGGACCAGCAACAAAAATTAGGGCAATGAATATTAAATGCGAAAACAAAGTAGAGAAAAAAAGTAGATACAAGTGGATAGAAATGGAACAGTTTAAACAACATAATACATAGTATATTTGACTGACGAGTAAAGATATTTTTTTCCTGTTTTTGATGTTACCGGTGTCTCAACATATACTTGGGTATTTTTTGTAAATAGACCAAACTCGTTCTATTACGGTAATGAATAAAATTAACAATTTTGTGATAATTACAAATTTTATCATTTTTTATAATCTTTACGCTTGATAACAAAATCATCTCGCCTTACATGGGTGGACCTGACCGAAGATGGTAAAACGCGAAACCTTGAAATGGAATAACACTTTTTTATTGTTACTTATTAGGCATATTATGTAAATTATGTTGTTCTGTTTGTGATATTGAGTATAATTTAAAATACTTTAATGATATTAACGTTCGTTTGTATAGGAATAAAATACTTGGGTTATATTATATATTAAGGCTTGTGTAGTGCTGTGATTGACTTCAAAATATAAATTAGGCATACATATATTTTAAACAAAATATAGAAAGCTTAATTACCAAATAAACAATGAATTTTTAATATCATATTCTTGAGATCGTAATATAAGGAAGCTTGTTAACTTTACATTATTTTTTTCTTACCTTTCACTACATTCTTTGTATTAATGTGTGGTAAAAACTACTCTTTTAAAACTGACTTTTAACATATTCATATTTATTGTTAACAGGAGCTCATTTACGTAAAGCAGCTTCGCAGGAAGCAGAGAAACGTCGATTATCCCTAGGGAATGTGTCTGCTGCTAGACATAGAGCATCCGATGCTTTCCTGGACCCCCACCATGCCGCTATACTGTTTAGAGATTCCAGAGGAGTGAGTTAAAATTATCTATTATCTATGTTAAGGTTTTGGTGAATAAATTTGATATCGTAAATACTACACATGATCACAACCCATTCTGTGGTTTGGTGAATAAATAAACTATATTATAAATAAAATATATAACACTTCAATAAATACACTATAACCAACGAACTAAACTATAGTACAAAAACTATAACTTAATTGTTGCTCGGGGAACTGACAGATACGAACAGGAGTGTTATGTTAATAATTTTAATTTATATCCAATTACATTTTATTTTTTAATAATTAAATGGAAAATTCAAAAAGGTCTGTTACTTTTAGTTTCGAATTTTCACTTGTTGATGTCGATGTTGTTGTTGTTGTTGTTGATGTCGTTGTTGACAGTTGTCGATGACTGTCTATTTTTCTTTCTGTGCCATAGCGGGTACAATTAATAGTACCAAATTGATAATAAACGAAAAAACATTTTTTTAACTTTAATTATTTTACTAATTATTAAAGAGTAATATATTAATTTTTCTTGTTACAGCTGCCAGTTGCTGATCCCTTCTTAGAGAAAGTCAGCCTCAAAGATTTAGGTGAGTGCTTTTAAATAGATTCTTAATTTTGTTTTCACAATTCTAGATGTTTTCTATCGTGGTTCTTTTTAGTTAATCTTATCTACTGTGTTTTTTTTATAAATATATGTATAACTTACAAGCGGACTCATGTTATTATTGAGTTTTTAGAGAATTGGCTTGCTCTAAATTTATGCTTAATATACAAAATATTTTGTTCTGACAAATCCATATAGTCTAATGGTATTGTAGGCTGGAAAATGTAAACATAATGTCATAATGAACTCATTTAACATTAAGGGTGAGAATGCTTATTCATTAGTAATAATATAGAAATAAGAAATAAATAATCTCGATTATAATTTTTTGTTTTCGTACAACAAAATGTGAATATTATAGAAGTCAGAATTCTAAGAGAAATTACTGCGATCAAATCTCGTAGTTGAATGGTACAGTCTAAGAAACTCGTAAAAACTTGTATAATATCCGCATACACACTTCACGATTTATCTTTACAGTTCGAACTGTATAGGTCCATTGTAGCCACATCTCGTAGCGTGTACCTTCATTATATTCCTTCTTTCATACATCTATGATCCACGTCGAAGTGGCTTCGGGTTAATCATGACAATTATGAAAATTAGAATTATGAGAATGAGAAGTAATAGTTATAATATGATGAACCTCTATCGTAAGTGATGGAGACTATACCACTCATGGTCATGACGGGAACTGGAAAGGAGAGACAAATAAATAAAAAGATAAGATAATATTAATTTTTTTAACAGACTATTATCAGACTCATTGCAAATGCCGATATCGAATAATCTGTATATATTATCACATACTTCCAATTTATGATGGGCACACACGTATTTGAACTATATTTGTACAAACATTAAAAATCAAGTCGTCTATTCTACCGTATACGCGTCACACATTTTTATCATTATACAATAAGCTATACGATCCTGCTTACATAAAGTTGATTTTTTCGATAACAATAAATTCAGTTATACCACGGTTTTGTCTTTCGCTGTGTTATTTTGTCTGATCTTGTTGTGTATCTCCCTTCAGCGCTGATATTGAAAATGTTATAATATTAGTTACTCGATATTCTGTTTGTCGATTCTTATTACTCTCAAAATGCGGATTTATACGCCACTATGGAAGTCTGCAAATTTAAAAGGTAATTTTAAATTTACACCTACTGTTTTGCATGCCTCATACGTGCTTTACTCTGGACATGTCTGGATCAAGTCATTTTTTGCTCTTAAACTGCTTTTACCAAAAATAATTTGCATTTATACCATAATATGAGTATATACATTTCAAAAAACACTTCAAATAATTTATCTCATATCTTGTACAAAACAATTTTATTTAGCAAACTTGAAAACAGAAATTGTTAATATAGTAGTCACGATAACTCCCGAAAAAATTGAGATATCAAGACCGGGCTACGTTTATTATCTTTAGAATAACATTAACCAATTTCATATCAATAGCCTAGTACCTGTAGTTTAATAATAAAATAGTTTTCTGCAAGCCGCATTTGAAATTTATTATATTTACATTACATTACTTGGCATTAACATAAACTGCGAGTACATAACACACCTCCGCTTTGCTAATGATATCGTAGTCATGGCTGAGACCGCAGAAGACCTAAGTACGATGCTCTGTGACCTCAGTAGAGCCTCCGAACGAGTCGGTCCTAAAATGAACATGGACAAGACAAAAGTCATGTCTAATGTCCATATTGTGTCAACTCCAAAAAAATCGGTGACTTTACGCTTGAAGTTGTTAACAGTTATATATACCTGGGGCAAATCGTCCACTTAGGTAGATCCAACTTCGAGAAAGAGGTTAATCGTCGAATCCAACTCGGCTACGCGAAATCTTCTGAATCCGAAATACCGCAGTGTCTCAAGACGAAAGTCTTCGACCAGTGTGTATTGCCAGTGATGCCATACGGCACTGAGACGTGGTTGCTTAAAATGAGCCTAATAAAAGAGCTCAAAGTTGCTGAAAGGGCAATGGAGAAGGCTATGCTTGGAGTTTCACTGCGTGATCGAATCAGAAATGAGGAGATCCGCAGAAGAACCACAGTAACCGACATTGCCCGAAGAATTGCTAGACTTAAGTGGCAGTAGACTGGGCACGTTGCTCGCAGAACCGATGCCCGATGGGGCCAACGGGTTCTCGAATGGCTACCTCGTACCGGAAGACGTAGCGTAGGTAGGCCCCCACAAGGTGGACGGACGACCTGGTGAAGGTCGCGGGAATCCGCTGGATGCGGGTGGCGCAAGACCGGTCGTCGTGGAGATCTTTGGGGGAGACCTATGTCCAGCAGTGGACGTATTTCGGTTGAATGGACTTTCAGTTGAATGGACATTTTACATTTACATTGTAGGTATTGTCATTTTTTTCTTTTCAAGGAAAAGGCAAAGGTTCCGAAACCATACAGGCAAGTCGAACGTTTTTTCATAATAACGAGCTTAGCACTATAATAGAATAATTAATAAAAAAGTCAATGGTACGGCTTATTTTTTTTTTTAGGAAATGAATGGAATGATGCGTGCACTTTTGGATTTTCCAAACTTTTTAATTTCTGATTTCTTGGGTTTACGCGAATATTATTCATTGAAATAAAACTAATTTGAACGGATTGTAACGCGGATATTTATTAAATTTTGATCCCGACGTTTCGAAAGCTTTTCAGCCTTCGTGGTCACGGGGCGGACTGATGTGTAGGTAGTCCAGAAATGTTTATGTTACTGTGTCTACCTTCAATTTAATTTTTATTATTGATAGTGTTAATTTTTGTTTTCGGTTTCTTTACTCTTTTTGTATGTAAGAAACATATATTATGACAATCTAACTCCATTGAAATGCAATATTTATAAAATCAATAAATAGTATTTATGTTACACTCATTGAAGTTTAATTTGTCTAGATCAATATTTGTGTAAATACGAAACAGAAAAACTAGTATGAACATAAATGTTTTTTTTTGCAAATAAACGATTTTACACATACAATATAAATAATATGTGATCATATATATTGATTCGTATTGAAAATGTTTTATCATTATATAGTTTTATCATTTCAATAATGTTGTATATCTTACATATTAAGATATTATTAAAAGTTAAGCAGTAATTCAAATAGGCTGTTTTATTTATATCTAAAATAAATCGAAACTTTTATTCGGAGTTGCATATTTCTAAAGGGTTGGCAGTAACGACAATATAAAAGTATTTATAAAGTTAAAAACTATTAAAGTTATAATATAAATATATAAGCCTTTGTAAACAAAAAAAATAATATTTATTAATGTTTCGGTTGTTACAAGAGCAACCTTTTACACTTAATTTCTTCGGGTCAGGGATTCACGTGGTTAGGTTCCGCAATTCTTGTCTATATAAGGCCCGTTTTATATGTAAATTTGTTAAAGCAGCATCAGGAATTATTTACTGCCACCATTTCTGATTTTGAAATTGGTCCTAAGTGGCTCATATCTCGATAACCGGAACACTTAGCTGAAGATATTATTTTATCTTTTAGCCGTCAACCTCCGTGGTCTATTATTCGTTTTCGGTTTATCATTGTTTATAATATAGCTTTTTAATTTGATTCAGGATACTGATCTCGATAATATTGTTTTTATCTGAATTGTCTTATTTAATGGAGGTTGGCATTAATTTCATTTGATGTAATTTTAGCAACCGTTTAAGATTTAGGATAAATCGGTACAGATCAAAGGATACTCGGATTTCTGCATACCCGTACTTTAGTGCTCTATACATAGAATATGGAAGGTAAAGGAGCTACGTTGGAATAATTATGACAGCATCACCGAAGTTTTTGGAGCGAATGCTGAGGGAACTCAGCCCCGTGGTAGCGGGCGCAAGGGTGCCAGAATGACCGAACCTTGGCTTATAGGCTACAGCCGCAAAACGAACAAAGATTAGCGATCCTAACTAACCAACAGTTTCTAACTTACTAGGTTTAGTGGTCCTAACAATGACATCAGGCAAGCCACTCAAGGGCCGCAGGGGTGCGCAAGAACCGTATACTTAATGTGTGGGTGTGCACGAATGGTATACCGTGTGATGATGTACTCTCAGCGATGTATAGTGTTACTGTATCGCGCGAGCCGTCACTTGAGGACTCGAATCGATCCTAGGCTCAATAAGCGCCGCGGATTTATTTAACTAGATAAATACCCACTTATTGAACGAAAATAGGAGAATACGTTCTTATTTTAAAATTTGAGATGTTTACTATATTGTTTAATAACTGAATTCAAGATAGACTTAATTTAAAATATTTAATCGTATAATAATTTGCAATTGTTTTATTTGTCAATAGTTTCAACTTTTGTTCTCATAATAATATTCTTTTTTCGATATCAACATAATAAGATTGTGTTTTAATCTTAATTTGTGATTATTGTTTTAGTAACCACGTTTTTTTAATTAATTAAATAATTCTAATTTACTTAGTTAAAATTACTGATAAATAAATTATTATACACATTAC
The DNA here is from genome assembly GCA_039707435.1 of Actias luna. Classification (NCBI taxonomy): domain Eukaryota; kingdom Metazoa; phylum Arthropoda; class Insecta; order Lepidoptera; family Saturniidae; genus Actias; species Actias luna. The sequence goes on along the minus strand of JAZHAC010000001.1, from coordinate 14,223,758 downwards.
ATACCAATGTATATTATGATATCTTCTTAATGTCGTATAGTAAGGTAACGTATCGTATAAAAAATAGCACATTACATTAACTAATGTTCGTAGTTCACTTTATTAAATGAATATCGTAATTTTGAGTTGTTTCCCACTATTGTTCCAAGGAAAATAAATTACAGAAAATCGTGGTATTTATATAGTAACTGGTGAGATGGAGTTAGTGCGTGCGCGTTTCAGTCGTGTATCCATCGTTGACGTTGGTGGGCGTTAGCTATTCGGGGCAGAGGGCCAAGCAACGGCTCGGCGGCAGTACGGGTGCGAGCGGTGTCAAGTTCGTCGCTCGTCTCCCAGCGCGCTGGCGCGGGCGCACGTCCCTCGGTAGTTGCGCCGCGTATAATTAGCAGTGAGCCATAGGAGGCGCGGCGGGCCGCACCGAGTGGCGCATGGCAGCGGGCGATGCGCCGCCCGGTTTCTGCGCATGCTGCGCCTACATTACTTTTCGGACAACCCAGCGCTTACTGGCGACGAAGACGAAGAAACCGTCTATTCCATCGAGCTCATCAAGGAGTTCGAAGCCGTCGGCCGCGCTTGGAAGGCGTTCCTCGCTGAATGGCTCCTGAAAGGTGCCGGCTTGTTTATGTTTCCCAGGCTTTTTGATGTTATTACATGCATGTTCGCATCATAATATACCAATATCAGTAACCAAGTATCAGGGAAGTGTGCACGACAAAAGTGAACCACTGTTAAACACATATCGCTTAGCTTTTGAATTGTATATGACTTCTCTTAATCTGTATAGTATAGCTAACGGAAATATCTCAGAGTAATTAATGTGGGTTGCTACGCTATATTTTCGTCCTACATTAATGAATTCGTGAAAAACTTGGGTTATTTAAGTCAGCTATGGACTTTTACTATAATATATCCATACCTTCCGACTTTCATTGCCTAACATAGAAGCATTAACCTAATAAACCCTGATGTAAAACTAAATACATTTAGCTTTTTTCCTATATTCGTATTGTCATAAGTGGTTAATCCGCTAGCAAGTATTTTTCGTTCTGTGCGGTGTTGCTACTTCGCTTCGTTTTCCGTTTGAGTGATTATTTGAACCTTACCATTTTATAAACGTTTTTGTATAAAAATAATATAAATTTAATCCCACTTGTTGCCGACTGACGTATTCGAGGTTTGTTATGACGTCATGACCTTAGCGCCGCTTGCGCAACGAACCGGCATCACTATAGAACGTAAATAAACAAGTTGCTGAACACAGGTCTTGGTGATAATACTGGTAACTTTTAAATTCATGAATGACATTATTTCAATGATATACGGGTCTGCCCTTATTTGCCTTCAATCAGGTTACGCAATTATCATAATTATTCTATATATTAATGTAAAATCATATTTCGATGTTCTGTATTTCTTATCTACTTTTATATTAGTTTTGTAGTACCATAATAAAGTAAAAATATGTCTTAAAATGTAGGTTATTATATGTTTTTAATATTTAAAGTTTGTCCTATTTTTCTTTATTAGGCTATGACGAATTTTTATTAATAGAGAACGTGCAGTTTGTTCACATGAGTGTGAAAAACCATCAAAGATATTAAATGAAAACCATTGCAATAACATCAAATGAAAAAAATTGAAAAAAAAAAAGTTATTAAAAACTAGAATATTTTATTATAATTACCTACAATTTTATTACTAAATTCTACATTAAACAAACCAAACATTTTGTGTTCCTTAGTTTATACTGTTTTTGCGACTATAGTGCATTAGTTGATACCACTTTTCTTTTAATTTTCAAATGGAAACATCTTCGTTTGATATATTTATTTATATATATTTTTTTGCTATATTTCAGTAAGAGTTGCTTTACAATAAAGTATTGGTTAGCCATAAATATTTATATTAAAATGTGTATTTAACTTCTTTTTTGGATCTGGAAACTTGACGCCGAACGTACTTTGTAATTATGATTACGAACGCGCTATTCTTGGATAATAATAACTATTTCTGCTTAAAGTATTTCCTAAAGATCGCGTCAGGATCCATTCATCGATCTTTCGCAAACAGTCGATTTTTTGTATCCAGCGTAGTTCGTCATTTTTATAATGCTTTATATGTTTGCGCTTGATCTTAATCATACCTGGTGGTAAGCATGGATGTGATTCCCCTAATCGGAAACGATCCTGAGCTTATTATTACTGCGCTCAATCATAGGCTGCCTCTCGGTATTGATATTCAGAACGCTAGTCCGCGGATTGGAAAGGTACCTCTCAGTTACCGTGTAGTCATCAGCGTATCCAAGAATACCGGCATCAACAGATCGTTAATGTGCAGTAGAAATAGTGTAGCTGAAAGTACGGATCCGTGAGGGACTTCGGCATTTGTAGCCTTTGAGATAGAGTAGCAGCCATCATGAACTACCCTAATTGTTCTTTCACTCAAGAAATTTTGTATTCAAGTCCGAAGTTGATCGGAGACTCCATAAGCTCGGAGCTTGTTTAAGATACTTGCATGCTCGAGCCTATCAAACGCCTTACTGATGTCAAGTGAGACAGCTAGAGCCTCTCCGTGTTTCTCTATAGCTTCACCCCATTTATGGGTAGAACACACAAGATCTCCAGTAGATTGGATTTGGCGAAAGCCGTACTGACGATCATTGAGGATAGCGTTAGACTCTAGGTAAGCCAATAGCTGTTTATTTATTATTCGCTCCATAGGCTATAGGGCGATAATTTGATGGATCGGCTCTGTTCCCCTTTTTGGGAACTAGTTGAACGTTCGCAAGCTTCCAAGATTTTGGAACAATACCTGATTTGAGAGACAGACGATATATGCGTGTCAGGACGGAAGCTAACTCAGGTGCACAGATCTTCAGTACCCTAGAAGAAATAGCATCGAGGCCACTGGCTTTGTTCACGTCTAGATTGCAGAGTTCTCTTATCACTTACTTGCATAATGCGATCGCACAAAGGTATAGAGGGTGCAATATGGGATCCAGCGTCTAGGAATGAATTATCCGCAAACAGATTTGCCAGTAAATCCGCTTTTTCTGCTTCTGGATAAGCCAGTGAACCATCTGATTTTATCATAGGTGGAAGCAAGGGCCTAAGAAAGTTCACCTCAATCAACTTGGCAAGAGACCAAAATGCTTTACTCTCTGACGGACAGGAAACAAGTTTGGCTCCAATGCGGCCAACACGATCAAAGCAAGCCTTTCGCATAACTTTTTTACAGAACTTGGCAGCTTTATTGAATGATTTCTTTCTTTGTTGTAAATTCGGAGACCTGTGGCAACAGGCCTTGGTCCATGCTTTATATACTAATAGTTTAGCCTTTTCGAAACCTCCCACCTGAAAAACTGCTCGTTTAGAACCACCCGGGGGTCACGTGTAGGGTCTCAAGGGTAAAGCCTACGGACGTGAGCAGCATCAACCCCCAACTCCATTACTACGCGCATATTATAAGTTATTAGTTCTTCAATCTCTGGAACCTTAAGGCCTACGGACTTGAAATTTGGTAAGAATATTCCTATAGCCTGGTAGAGGTCAACTAAGAATGAATTTTACGAATTTTTTGGTTGTATTACCTTACCGTATGTACCTTAACGTTTTTTTTTTACCGTAGGTACTAACTTTTTTATATACAAGTAACTTTAACGTTATGACGTCACAAATAACACTACTAATCATGCCTTCTATGTATGTAGTCATGGGATTCCTTTTAAAATTGAATTACTTTTAAACTGTTTATAATTTTTTAAATAAATTCGAGTTTATATGTATTCCAGTTAACATAGTTCATGCATTCATGTATAACAATTGTTTTAAATTATACATACGGATGAGATCGGCATGATATGACTCGAAGTAGAGACGTATAACATATGCACCAGGCATCTAGTTAGGTCTCATAAATATTACATATACTTACTTTATGACATTAGATCATTTGTAGAATTATGAGAACATATAGTTAATGATATACCGCTCGTTAGCCCATTTATCTATGTTAGTAATAATGAAGATATGAAAATCACCTTTTCTATTAGGATCAATAATTGTGCAAATGTAGAACGGGGCCGATAACATTAATGAATAACTATATAATGTGCATTTACGTATTAATATATATATATATATATATATATATATATATATATATATATATATATATATATATTTATATAAATATTTATATAAAATAATAGAAAATAGTAGAACCTTGTTAATTCGAACCTCTATAAATTGAAAACCTGCAAATCTCGAAAAAAGAATTTGTTCCCTTTTCTTCAAACACGAAAACCTCCATTCTATATAAGTCGAAAACTCTACAACACGAATTTGTTGGCGTCTCCCTCGATGTTCGGCTTATAGCGGTTCTTCGGTATATATATAGAACTTAAGATTTTCAGGATCTTTTTCATTTTTATTGTGGAGAATTTGAAACAATAAGGAAAAACAATTAAAAACCAAGATTGTTGACGATTTTAGAAACTTTTAAAAATTTTTAGTTACCCTTACATCTTTTTTGACCTGCTCTTTGGACGGGACTCATAAAACATTATAAGCAGACATATTTCGGTACGAAATTCGAAAAAAAAAAAAAAACATTTTTTTAGGCCACCCTGATATACATATACCGCTTTAATAACTGATGCAATGTATTTACTATGGTCAATGATCGTGGTTAGGTAATTCAAATAATAACTAATGTACAAATGATTTTACAATACCGGTCGTTGTATACATTCACACGATAATGATTTTATAACAACAACTAAAAATTATTCATATGTTATAAATATAATTTATTCAAGTTTCTCCAAGCATGAAAGATAACTACTGTATTAATTTAATTTTAATTGATATGCGCTAGACACGCACCTAGATATGCTTTATTAGAGCACTAAAATCATTAAAAATTGGAGCAGATGGTACTAGAATGAGGTGCGTAGTCAGAGAACGTCCTAGTGGTACAATCTGTCCAGCGGCTGAGCTGATATTCTGACAGATGCATTTACCCGCTAGAAAAAAGACGGTATTTCCAATACTTTGAAAGTTTATATGGTTAAATCGTTCATTAATACTTAGATTTCAATAAATAATATTTTATGAATACCAGCATATATAATATGTTGTAATGTTAATTTTAGTGCCTCATATTGTACAATTGCATAACACAGAAACTGAAAACCATAAATCAATGATGACGTTCACTTACTTTGGTTGAGTTAAATGTGCGCAAAGTTTAAAAAAAATATTTTGCTTTGATTTTCCAGAGGAAGATGAATCCCAGATATTCGTAAAGTTCTTCAAATTCCACAAGTGTTACGATCTGATTCCAACGTCTGCGAAGCTGGTTGTCTTCGATACGCAGCTTCTCGTTAAAAAGGCTTTCTTTGCACTCGTCTACAACGGTGAGTGCGAACTATCCATTAAATAGTGCATAGAGTGACCAGACGGCAAGTCGTCTAAGAATCATCTAAGTATTTACATCTATCATTATTTCGAAAGTTCTTGATATAATTTTGATTATTATGTAAGTTGTTTTTGCATATACCGATTTCCCATCTAGAAACTCTATTGCTTTCACTAGAATTATAATTGCATGATTGTGTATTTATAAATATTTATTAATTTTAGTATATAAGATATTGTTTTCTGTATTATATTTAATTATAATATACATAAATGTGGTGCCTTGTGTCAGGCGTCGCGAAATGCTACTATTATTCTAAAGTATATTCGCCTGTATGAATGTTATTTGAAATTTTATGTATATAATTGTTATATATGTTTAACTCCTAATCGATGGTAAACGAAGTAACGAGTAAAAAGAAGAATTCTATATATTTTGAAGCAAGATTTCTGAGCGACTAGTTTTATATAAAGACACATTTAAATGTATTATAGTTTGTACTTTGAACTCGCTTAAAAGCGATCTGTGTACTAATCTATGTTGCTGGCGTACAAAATATTGTACATTAAAATTATGAATGCTGGGCGCTTTATTTTTTAATAATTAATCATAAATAATTTGGTTATTTTTATTAAATACAGCTCAGGATTATGATCGAGTCATATCACGGAACCCTCCATAAGAAACAATATGACCTCCAAGGCGATCAGTTTAAGGTGTATATTCTATCAATTATATTTGAAAAAAAAAAAATTGACTACCTCATTCAATATTGTCATGCTCTATAATTATAGTTTACGGTTACATTTACCCGACTTTAGTAATTAAAAACAATATAAGTTCTACGTTCCACAATTCCGTGTCGACACGATAAGCATATATATATTTTTCATAATCAGACTTATTTTAAATTATACCATTTTTATATATATTTAAATGTGGGTGTATTGTTTCTTAAGGAAGTGGTTTAAATAATAAGTCCCTTTATTTACACCCACATCTTGTGTTGTATATCAGTTACTCATCTTAAATCTCTTATCTAACAGTAGACATATACCATGATGACGTTATTGTATATTTACGCTTATTATTTAATTTATTATATAGGTATTAAAATGAAATCTAGCCATTGATTCGTTATATTTCTCAACAGAAATAAACTTTAAAGTATAAAGTTTACTTAAATAATATAGTATTTTTATAGCTATTACTATGTAAAAAACAACAAAAAATTTAATTTATTTACAATATAAAATTAAAAATAATAATTAAAACTTTATATAATAATAGGCATAAAAACAAAACTGCCAATGATCACTTTTGTAAAAAAAAAATTGACTCTTAAATTCATTCACTGAATGCAAAGGGTTAGATAATTATTATTTAATTAATATTTTATCAAATATTTTTTCTCAATACTATATATATTTTATGACAACAATCACTGATAACTTTTTTATTAATACATTTTAGGTATAACATATATTTCTTATTTAACCTTCCTATTTTCCATAGACAACGGTGTATTTGCTGTTATACCCTATAATTTACAGTGTTTAAGTTGTTAATGTCAATCTATAATTGAATAGCGGCAACGTTGATCTTTATTGTTAATAGGTGTACGTGCGGCTCCCCTTTGGGACTCTCAAAAGCAACAGTTCGTGGGTATGCTTACAATTACGGACTTTATCAAGATACTGCAGATGTACTACACAAGTCCAAATGTTGCTATGGATGAGCTCGAAGAACACAGACTCGAGACATGGCGTCGTAAGTTCAAATTTATAACTTAGATAATAATGGTAAGAACACGGTAGGTAGGTTACTCGGAATTATTGTTTTTGTGAGAGCTGAGGAGGAAAATTATAATGGGTTGTTATTATTGCTGGCAATATTACAAATATCAATAATAAAAGCCTTTTAAAACGATGATTTTATCTACTTAGCTATCGTTGATACGTGACACCGAGATCCCTGGCGTCAAGAAGAAATATAATTGTTTTAAAATAATCCAAAACTTACTTTTTAACATGAAGAAACAAAACATGTAGGTAGAATAACAGCAAGAAATAAAAATACCAATAATTTGGTAGTTGCTTACAATTGAATTTCGAAGAAGGTTTAAGCAATTTTTTTTATTAAGGTCTATATTATTATGCTTGCTCATACATAGTATGATGGTAGATATTTTTTACTGTTTGACTATCTATTAATCAAACAACAATTCAAATAATAATCGCGAAGTGTACACTGGCTTCTTTTAGTAACCTTACTTAAACCTTTAGAAAAATAGTAACGTCATTTTTTATGCTGTACTAGCGGCGCGCTCTGTCTTCGCTAGAACTATCTGTAGCCAGATCCAAAGAAAATCTATCAATCCAATCTCTAACGAACTTCACCGCATGACCCACTGAGCTAATCTGACGATGGCCTGAAACTTTGGAGTCCATAGGAGACAAATTCGCGCATCGATTGTTATGTGAAATGTAAACTACATTAAGAGCCACCCGATGTAATGAGAAACTCCCTAAAAAGTCGAAATTACTTGATTTTGATTTACTTTGTTGTTCATATCATGATATTTTCTCGCTATTTACCGTCAACTAACATGTGACTATGTGGGCCAAGGTGGTGGACCCGTTAAGCCTAGTTGAGACACTGGCTCTCAAGTGCAACTACTGGTATTTGGTGGTAGATTTTCAACTTGAGGGTGGTACCTAGCCAGGTGGGCATTACAAAAAAGCCCTAGCACTATGCTATGGTTTTATCACGATAATTTCCTTCGCCGACAGCGCGAGGTCCGTAAACACTACCAACTGACCTATCATCGATTCAAAAAGATATGTATATACATGTAAAAATAGTACTTTACAAAATATATATTTCTTTATCTGCAGAAGTTCTTAAAGGTTCTGTGATGCCGCTCGTGTCGATCGGTCCAGACTCATCTTTGTTCGAGGCTATTCGGATACTGATTACAAATCGTATCCATCGGCTGCCGGTCATCGATCCTGACACTGGCAACGTACTGTATATACTTACGCACAAGAGAATTCTTCGTTTCCTCTTCCTATATGTAAGATATTTTTTTTACTTCCTTTTTTCATTTAACTTAGCGATACAAGCGATCGCTTGATCTATGTTCCAAGTCTGGTTTCACTTTTTGTTCATATAGTTCCTTGCGATACAGAACAGCATTGTTAATGCGGGGATTGTCTTAAAATTATTTACTTATATATTTTAATTGCGAAAATATAAATATTTTTGTATCTTTTTTGTCAATACCATATTAATTCTTTTTTATTGATATGTTGTATAGTAATGATGAAGTTCTTTTGTATTTATTTAGTTTAGTTTATTTCTTTAATATAATTACTGTTTGAAACCTATAAATCTTTTAATATTTATTTGAATTATTAAGGTAATTATTTTATATATATATAAGAAAATGGACTTTTGTATTTTATCTATATCTATATTAATATTATAAAGCGGAAGAGTTTGTTTGTTTGAATCTGTTAATCTTAGGAACTACCAGTCGGAGTAAAAAAAATCTATTTGTATTAGATAGAGCTGACTGAAGAAGACTTTAGGTTATTTACCGTCACGCTACCGCAAATAGGAGCAAAACTGTATTGAAAAAAATACAAAAACGTGCAGACAACATTAAATAACACTTGCAGTCGCAGGCAGAGCTAGTAACATAATAAAGCTAAAGAGTTTGTTTGAACGCGCTACTGCACCGATTTCAAGAACTTTTTCACCATTAGAATGCTACATTAGCCCTGAGTAACATAGGCTATATAACATTTTTTTATGAAAATGATTAAATAAAATTTTAGTTCCACGCGAACGGAGTCGCGGACACAGCTAGTATGTAATAAGGGGGTGGTATGTCATCTGCGATCGTCATTGGATTGCAGACGTCTCTATGGATGTCGTTGTTTTCCAACTGTATTGCGTTTACCACCGGACACTTTATCGTGTTCCGATAAAAAATTAGGTATAGCCTTTCATAGGAAATGATCGTGAAAACTAATTTAAATTTAATTTATTTTTAATTTTTACAGATTAACGAGTTGCCAAAGCCATCATATCTGAAGAACAAACTCAGGGACTTACGCATAGGAACTCTGAATGACATCGAGACGGCAACCGAAGGCACTTCTATCATTGAAGCTCTGAGAAAGTTTGTCAACAGACGCGTCTCAGCATTGCCTATGATCGACTCTGATGGTCGTCTGAGAGATATTTATGCAAAGTTCGATGTTATAGTAAGTAATTGAATAACATACAGAAATGTTTATTATGTTGATAAAAGCGTCAAGTTAGGAAAACAATTTACTATTATCCTATTATCTTGTTGCAATCGATGAACCCGTAAAAAGTATTAAATAAGTCACATTCAAGAAGTGCTGAATTTCATATATTCATATTAAATTTTTTTGACATACATTACATTACACCACTACATTAAACATTTGCTATATGTATGGCGCTTGGAAACAAGATTGTAAAGAGAATAGTCTAGTGGTAATACTGACTCTCAAGTGTGACTGGTAGAAACAAAAGTGATAGATTTTCAACTAAATTTTGGTAGCTAACCAAGCGGGAATTCGAATGCTTTTATCTTGATATTTTCTTCACTAAAAGCTTATATTAATTGTAGGAATTCGAACTCTTTCCCTCGACACGGTATCGGTACGCGACTAGACGGGACTGTCATTCTTTATTGCTGAAAAATGGGTGAATGGTGAACAAAAATTAATTCTATTGTTCGATCGAGCATGAATAGTATCCCATACACTTCGCTATTGACTAGATACCACTCTTAGTAAATTTAAATTTAAATAAATAATTTACCTATAATTATTTGTACTTATGATTTCGTTTAAATGGTAGAACCTGGCTGCTGAAAAGACTTACAACAATCTGGACGTAACGTTGAAGCAGGCGAACGAGCATCGCAACGAATGGTTCGAAGGCGTACAAAAATGCAAGCTCGATGAAACTTTATACGAGGTTATGGAAAGAATTGTCCGCGCCGAGGTAAGATATATGTGTAATAATCTATATATATGTAATAAAATATACGTTGTACAAACTGTTTACCTTCAATTGTAGCTGGTTTTCATCTTTTCTTTGAAAAACTAAATATGCTTTTAAATTTATATTTACCAAAGAGTGTTCAGTTTTACACGATTTTATTAGGCCGGATCTCTATCCGTCTGCCAGATGTAACATTGGTTATAGTGTATAATATGACTGGATATCCCGCCGTTTGCGGTAGTCAATAAATCGACCATAGTACGATTTATCGTGTTTAGCAGCAGCACAAAAACGGAGTTGGATTTTAACGATTATTTATATTGAAACATTCGTTATTATTATATACTAGCTTTTACCCACGGCTTTGCTCGCGTTAATATTGATTTTAATATTCCGGTACCCACATTTGAAGATTTTTGTGATTTACAATGGCTACAGAAGTAGGAAAAGCGTTGAACGTGATAGAAAACATCTCACAAACGATAAGAAACACTCAAATCAACTTAAAGAAGTGTCCGAAAAGTAGATTAACACAAAATCATATTGAATCACGCCTAACATGTTTAGAAGAACATTGGAGTGAATACAAACAAGCCTATAGCGAAATAATACGCAGTACCATAAAAGAAAAAAGAGCTGTAATACCGTACATCGCCAAAGACGAACACTATGAAGATGAAGAAATGTACATTAGTTTAAAATCTGAATTAAAGGATTTATCGGTGTCACAGACAGTAAATGTCGGCGACTCGCTAACAATATCCCATGCTTCACAATGTGCACTACTTGTGCTACTACCGAAAATACAACTACCAACCTACAGCGGATATTACGAAGAGTGACTATCATTCCACGACTTGTTCTTGACTTTAGTACACAACAACGCGTCTTTGAATAATGTACAGAAATTACACTATTTAAAAACTAGTCTTACTGGAGAAGCCGCTTCTATTCTTAAACATATACAAGTGATGGAGACAAATTACGAACAAGCTTCGGATATATTAAAAGGAGGTATGGAAACAAACGTATAGCTATCAATGCCATTATAAAGAGGTTATATTCGCAGAAGAAAATAACATTTAGTTCTAGTTTATTTAAAACATTACTAGATAGACACTTGAATGCCTGCATCACCTTAATAATATGAAGGTGAGTACAGAAAATTGGGATCCAATTATAATATTCGTAGTAACACAGAAACTAGATTCGGACGCGCATAAATATTGGGAAAAACACGTTAGCAATAATCTACAAGACCAGGAAAGTCTTCCATCGTTAGACACGTTGAGAAAGTTTCTTGAATGTCGATTCCGTACACTGGAGCTAACAGAAATAACAAAACTAAAAACAAGTTCTGTCTATTTACTAGAGAAATCATTTCACGTGCAAGTAACATTAAAAAGGATAAAAGGCGTCAAATCTGCAAGGAAAACCATACCTTCAGCGATTGTAAGGAATTTGGGAAACAAACACCGAGTCAGAGGAGTGAATTTATTAAATAAAACAGTCGATGTTTTAACTGCCTCGCATTGGGACACTCTGCAAGGCAATGTCGCATACCTACGTGCTGTCGAGTTTGTGGAAGGCGTCATCATTCCCTGATTCACGAAACCAAGGATAATATAAGTCATTTAACGGGCAATCACGAAAGTAAACATAAGAATCAACCCGAAGTGGCGTTACATACAAACGTGGAGAAGGTGGAAGAAGAAAAAGATACAACAATGGTGGCATCACACATTTCAATTAAACAAGGGACGACATTATCAGCTACAGAAATAGTACAAGTAAGAAGCGAAGAAGATTACTGTTTCACACTACGCCCTTTAATTGATCAAGGCTCGCAAGCGAGCTTTATAAGTAAACCAGCTGCACTACTACTTAAAGCTGAGCGATATCCAGAGGTACAGTCGTTGGTGTTGGATCAACAAGGGAAGACATTAAACAAGTTATTCGAGTTAACATAGAATTTAAGATGTGAAGTTTTTAGTTTGATCGTTAGAACATATGTTATGTCAAAGCAACTAATTACTAGAATACCTTCACATAAAATCAATATGAATAATTGGCCTCACTTAGATGGCCTTTCGCTGGCTGATCCAAACTACTATCAGCCAGGTTACATCGATCTTTATTTGGGTGTCGGCTTGTACGCAGAAATCACACAAAACTGCTCAATCAAAGGACCACCAGGTTCACCGTGTGCTCAAAAAACAAACTTGGGTTGGGTTCTATTTGGAAAAATTGAAGACAGGATAGAACAACCAAACGTTCTGGTTATGCATCAACAAAAATACAAGAAGACTTCCTAAAATTACTTTGGAAGGTAGATCAAGAAACGAACAGGAAATACACAAAGGAAGAGAAGTTTTGTGAAAAATTCTATGAAAAGAATTACATGAGAACCATTAGAGGACGATACGTTGTAAGATTGCCTTTCAAAACAAATAATTCTACCACACCAGAAGGAAATACAAGAGAAACAGCAATGAAACGATTATTATATCAAGAAAAAATTCTACCCAAATCACCTAATTTAAAAGAAGAGTACGACAAGATACTAGAAGAATATTTGACAATGGGGCATATGGAAGAAGTTCCGAAAGATGATTTAGCGAAACCGTTTTGTTTACCTACCACATCATGCCGTAATTAAAAGAGAAAAGGAAACAACAAAAATCAGAGTTATGTTTGATGTTTCTTGTAAGAATGACAATGGTATTTCTTTAAACGATGAGCTTATAACTGGACCGATACTACAAGAAGATATGCGAAGTATAATAATGAGATGGCGTATGCATAAAATATGTTTCCCAAGTGATATCGTGAAAATGTATAGAATGGTTCTGTTAGATAAAAGAGATACAGACTATCATAGATTGCTATAGCGTAGTAGCGATACAAATAAACGGACTGATGTAATACCACATATAAAGGATTACAGGTTGAAAACCGTTACATTCGGTACAGCATCCGCACCGTACCTTGCCATAAAAACTTTAATGAAATTAGCAGATGACGAGGGTGAAAAGTATCCGGAGGCTGCCAAAATTATTCGCGAAGACTTTTATGTCGAAGATTTAGTCTCGGGTTGTGATTCAACTAAAAAGGCAATCCGAATCAGTAAACAAATTATGACCATTCTGCAACGAGGTGGTTTTGAACTTCAGAAATGGGCTTCCAATGACACTGAGTTTCTCAAATCAATTGACGTTAAGAAAATCACTACTAAAGTTAATATTGACTTAAAACTAGATGGTACCATCAAAAGTCTAGGTTTGTCTTGGAATTTTGGAGATGATGAGTTTCATTATCAAGTGCAACTGGAACCCATGTTGTCAAACTTAACAAAAAGAATTATACTATGTGATTTACAAAAATTATTTGACCCGTTAGGTTGGATAGCACCAGCCATTATAACTGCAAAAATGTTAGTACAACAATTATGGCTAGATGGGTACAGTTGGAATCAAGAAATTAGCAAAGATATAGCAAATAAATGGAATTTCATCAGAAGAGACTTACAAAGGGTAAATAAAATTAAAATCAAACGCTGGCTGAATACTTTAAGTATTGAAAAGGATACAATCTCTTTGCATGGATTCTGTGATGCTTCTGAAAAGGCCTACGCAGCTGCAATTTATTGTCGTGACAGATGACGTAAACGTTGGAGACATAAAAACTCACCTTATCGCCGCTAGAACTAAAGTGGCACCAGTAAAACCAATCTCGTTACCGAGATTAGAACTCAATGTAGCCCTACTGCTAGCCAAATTACTACACAAAGTAAGAAAATCTATGAGAATCTCAGAACAGAATGTATTTGCATGGATAGATTCTAAAATTGTCTTAGCATGGCTTTTCGGCGATCCAAACAGATGGAAGACATTTGTTGCGAATAGAGTAGTAGAAAGCTTAGAATACATAGCCAATAGCCATTGGCATCATGTGAGATCAGAACACAATCCAGCTAATGTTGCTTCAAGAGGTAGCACTATCAAGGACTTGCAGGAGAACGAAATATGGTGGAAAGGGCCACCGTGGCTTTTAGAAATGGAGTTAAAGTTTACAAGACCAGAGATTAGTACGACTGAACTAGAGAAAATAAATATAACACAAGTCTATATACACCTTACAGAACAGGATGAAAACCATAAATAAATTACGATAACTTTGCCTCACTAACCGAGCTTAAAAATGTGATGGATATAAGTAAAGAGAACAAAAACCCTATAATACTACATAATAAGAATCCACTTACCTTACTCATTATTGCTGATGCTCATCAGAAGACATTACATGGAGGAGTTCAGATGATGTTATCGTTTTTACGATCTCGATATTGAATTATAAGGACAAAGGGAGGTGTTAAATTGTGTATTCATAAATGTTTTATATGCTCTAAACTCAGAGCTAAGTGTAAAACACAAATTATGGGAGACCTACCTAAAGAAAGAGTTAGCCCTGCTAGACCTTTTTTACATAGTGGTGTAGACATTGCTGGATCTGTTGATATTCTTATGTCATGAGCGAGAGGGATAAGATCCACGAAGGCATATATTGCCATTTTTGTATGTTTGTGTACGAAGGCCATACACATTGTATTGGTGGAAGATCTTACATCTCAAGCGTTTATTGGAGCTTTCAAAAGATTTGTAGCGCGGAGAGGATGATGTGCACATCTATGGAGTTACCAAGGTAGAAGCTTCATAGCTGCCAACAAAGAGTTGGTTGCAGCATGGTCGGAAGCTCAATTAAACTTTCAAGATCACATCGCAAATTCTCTAGCACAAGATGGAACACAGTGGCATTTCATCCCAGCCTACAGCCCAAATATGGGCGGCCTATGGGAAGCAGGCGTGAAGTCGATGAAATTTCATTTGAAAAGAATAATTACTACTACATTAACATATGAAGAATTGACAACCCTTTTATGTCAAATTGAATCTTGCCTAAATACATGACAATAGATGACACAGATGCGGATAATACAAACCCTCTAACACCTGACCATTTTTTAATTGGTGAAGCACCAGTTAATGTGCCCGCACCAGATCTGAGAGAAGTAGACGTGAACCATTTAGCTAGATGGCAATACATCCAGAAATTGTTAAGTGATTTTTGGCAAAGATGGAATACCGAATACTTAATAAGATTGCAACAGCGGCCAAAATGTTTAAAGGAAAAGGAAGAATTTAAGATCGGCGATGTTATTATCATAAAACAAGATAACCTTCCTCGGGAAAAATTAATGTAAGGGGGAATCATCGCAAAACATCCCGGACTGGACAATTGCACCCGCGTATACAGTGTCAAGAGTGGTAATACTATAACTAAAAGAAGTATAAGTAACCTATGTCCATTATTGCAATGTACTGGATGCTAGTGTATTGCCAATAGTGATATATATTGTTGTAGTAAACTAAATCTGATTCGTGTAAAACTTATATTTAGATGTAACATTTTTTTGATTTGTACTTTTAAGATTTTTTTGTAAATGTAAAAAGGTCTTAATGCCCTTTTGGTGGGCGGCATGTTCAATCCACATTAGTAGTGTCTATTAAGCTATCAGTGAGAGTGCACGTATCTTTTCTTTATAATATACCAATAAACAAAAGGCAACCTTAACACAAATAATTTCCATTACACATTATATACATGTAACTCTAACGGTTTTTGCAGCTCATACCAGAATAGCTCGCAGATGGTAGAATTTTTTCCTACTTACTAGACACTTATCGTTATATTTTGGACACTTCTAAGAATATCTTTATTCATTAAAGCCTACGTGTTATTCTGATGCACAACTTATATAATTGTAAAGTTTCTTTAAAATCCATTGAGTAGTTTCTGCGTGAAAGATTAACGAACAACCATACATACAAATTTTCTTGTTTATAATATTGGTAAGGATTTGCACTCGCTGACCTTGTAGCCTTGTTTCAGCCTATTCCTGTATTTTATAAACTCACCTATAGCGTTACCTATCACATTCAGGCTTATTAAAACAAAAACCTTTTTCTCTAGTTGGATCAAGCAATATACATTTACAAAATGTTTATGTAAATCGGCTTAGCGGTTTCCGAGATAGCGTGGTTGTACATCGTGACACGGATTTTTTTATATAAAAATATAGAGATAGAAAATACCAATGTTGCATAGTGGTAGGGCTTTTTGTAATACCTGCCTGGCTAGCTACCACCCTCAAGTTGAAAATCTGCTGCCAAATACATATAAGCATGTTCCGGCAGTTGCACTTGAGATCTAGTCTCTCCACTAGGCTTAGCTTGCCGACCATCTTGGACCACATTCTCACTTAACATCAGGTGAGATGACATCCATTTTTTTTGTAAGATAATCTTCCATATGATACCCTCCTTCCGCCGGGCAGCGATAGCACGGGTTATGTCAGATTCTTACTGACTAAAAATTTACGGACTCTGTACCTTCCTAATATTCTAAATCCTTACTATAAATATGAAATATGAAAGTGAGTTTGTTTGTTAGACTTTTACGCCTAAACCGCAGAATGGATTATTATTATTTGGTAAATAGATAACGAAAAACTTACAGGAAGTGAAGTAAAAAGAGGGATAAAGTTTGTACGCAACTATTTATTGCGGCGTCTGATTTGTTTAAACAAAATCAATATCCAAAGGTAAAGAAAACTGATTTGTTGATTTATTTTTTTTCCAGGTGCATCGTCTCGTGGTCGTAGACGAGGAGGACAAAGTTATTGGTATCATATCGTTATCAGATTTACTAATGTACATAGTCTTGCGCCCTACCGGTGAATGTGGTGGGAGTTTGCGCAACGAACACGGTCCTATTGAAGAGAAAGATGAGAGTCTATTCGCGGATAATACGAGCGAAACTACCACACAAGAGACTGTCGACTAGGTAACGTTTTAGGAAAACGTTATACAAATTCTCTTTTCTAAAATCGAGTTTATATTTATAATATTGAATGGGAAACACTTGACATACTGAAGTTATACTTCTTTTGGCGTGTAAGGGATGACGAAAGTGTTTTTTAACGACGAACGAGCACACCGACATCTATTTCGACACCACGAAGTTTACTGGTATTACCTGTTCATAAGAACTGATAACCATATTCATGGTAGTTGTTCTACAACACATGTTTCATATGAGTACGAATAAAATTTCATATTATAAAGCGGAGAAGTATGTTTGTTTGTTTCAAAGCGCTAATCTTAGGGACAACCTGTCAGATTTCAAAAAACCTTTTTGTATTTGATAGAGGAATCTCTGAGGAAGGCTTTAGGCTATTTAAAATCACACTAACACCAATAGGAGCAAAACTGTATTGAAAAAAGTTGTAAAATGGAGCAATAAATAAATTTAACTCTACGCGAACGAAGTCGCTTGCACAGTTAGTATGTGTGGTGTGTGCATCATAAATTGTATACGGTGATGAGTGTTCTTTGTTTTATTACACCAAAGAAGTATAACTTCCCACGTACGTACGTAAGTACACACGCAAGATTTTGTAACATTTAACACGTTGGATGCCACGTCAAAATGCTTGGAATCTGTTTTACAGTCATGACAAACGCAAATAAACACGAAAACGTGAAACAAGTGAGCCGCGTAGTGCTATAGTTGAACCGGGTCGGCTCGATTCCTTATGTTGGAATTTACTTACGAGTTTATTTAACCAAAACTTCACCAAAGAAAATAAATAATGAATCGATTAACACTACATATTCGAGTTAATACATTAATAATGACTACGGCTTAAAAAGGTATATGCGCCTGAGTTGACATTCCGTTTTACACAGTATAAACCCCTAAATTGAACCAGAGACAAACGTCATGATGTGTTGATGAGCAATATTTTAGACTTGTGATGCCGCACAGTATAAAATTATCGATAAAATTATTTTCGATATACATAATATCGTAGTTACTTATTTTTATTTATTTATCGTTGTAAATAGCTAAATATATAATACTGAATATGAACTTCAGATAAATAATTATATGCATGCAATAAAGGCGATACCATGGATAGAATAAAATAAATTATATTATAATAAATTTTTGTTTTACGAATACGTTAAAATAAATTTATAATTCAAATGTTTTTTCATAGAAAGTTCCTCGTAACTGAAATATAAATGACATTTGAAAGAAATGAATATCTATATTTATTTAAATGAAGGAATTAATGTCATATACAACAATTTATAAAATGAGGATGGAAATATTTACAAGTTTTTTAGACTTATAAATAAATAACAAGAGTATAAAACGTTGCAGCCACAACAATGACAAAGTTTCAGAAACACTTTAAGATTTGTCAGAGTTGCCAATATTCTTTTTATTTTATCTCCAATTCTAATAGTTTTTAATAAAATCATAAAGAAAATACGTGCGGATCATTCAGATTAGTGTCCTTTTTTGTAATGAAACTACTGTACACGTTTCAAAGAAAAAATAGGTCAAAGACATGACTCTGCTTTACGGCGCGTTAATTATGTGGTAGACAATACGTAGTTAGTTTGATAATTTATATGTTATAGCTGCAGTTTTGTAGAATAACATAGTTAGCTGGATTATGTATAAATTACTTAATATAAAATTAATTAGTAGTAACTTTATACCATTTTCCTATAGAGCTTCAGAAGCCCCTAAATTTTGACGATAAAATCTTTATTGACAATAGGGCAGAGTATTTATTTTTTCCTTATAAAAACTTTTGTTTATTGTTATGTGACGTCACACATAATTCGTTACAAATATTCTTAATCGATTATTAAAATAAAATGACATTTGAAACAGTTACAAGAAATAAGATTTTGTCTTTGCTTCCACGGATTTTCTCTTTGGTATATTATATTGGTTACGTTTTACTTAGGGTCGTCATACACAGACTGCTTGAAGTAGTCGGGATCGACTGCATAGTGAACTACAGACTTCTACGGACGTACATACACGAACCGCTCGGGCAGTTGCAACTCTTCATTCCACGTCGCGAACGCACGAACACGCGAGAAAAATGGACGACAAAAAGTGCAATAAAAACACAAGAAAAGCAGCAGTAGTGCTTCTTCCTCAAGATCCATGATGCTACTGATTTGAATTAAAATTGAAATTGCCAACTGCTCGAGCAGTTAAGCCAACTGTTCGAGCAGTTATTAATGACAACTTCAAGCGGTTGACTCTGACTGCGAAAGCAGTCCGTGTATGTTGATCACTGGGTAACTGCTGGAGCAGTCCGTGTATGGCGACCCATATAGTATTCACAACGGTCACGACCGTAGTTATTCCCGTTCGAATTGCTTGCGAGCGATCATTAAGAGAGTATGTTCCGATATGTATTGTGACCGTTGTAAGGTGTGACGTCAATTTAGGGTAATTTAGATGTCATAAATCGTCGCCTTTTAGTGTATTGTGAGTACTGAAGCTATCAAGATAAGGTTCAGTGCTTTGATCACGTGATCAAAAGCGTTCAGATATTTGACAGCTTGTACTATTGATGATTTGAATAAAGTTATTCAAAGATACCGGCCGTTAAAATAAATATGGAAAATTTAAAAATATTGTCTCTAATTCAGACTGAAAATAATGCTTTGTATAAAATGAAAGTAACTTAAGAAATATGTAAGTATATAGACTATATAAAAAATAACTAAATAATAAATAAACACAGATGACAGTATACTGAACTGCGTTCCGTTTAAACAGTAACCAATATAGCTAACTATAAAAGAGTGGTTTTTAGTATACAAATTGACGTCACACCTTACAGTGCTCGCAGTGTATAACGGAACAGTCCTAGTATTCTGTGAAACCGTTCCTTTGAAGTTAGCTATACTGGATACTGTTTAAAACGGGACGCAGTCCAGTATGTTATCATCTATGTGTATTGAAACTGTTTTCACCTGAAAATAATTATAAACATGTATGTTATCTGTTCAACAAGAAAAAATATTGTTTGTTTTTTTTTTAATGTTTGAAGTTTGTTTTGAATTTGTAGTTATATTTAAAAATTGATAATAATAATTATCGATAGTGCAAGCTGTTAAATTTCTGGACGGTGGTGATCACGTGATCAAAGAACTGAGAGCACTTTACCTCAAAAACGCCGGTGCTTACAGTATATAAATGGCGAGGATTTATGACGTCATATATTTCCGTTGGATACTACGGCAGTATATGTCAGCTAAAACGGGACAAATTTCTCCCCCATGAGAGCACTGAACAGTGTCCGCAGTATATCTTGGAACATACCCTAACTTAAGTGGAATGAAGTCTAGGTTCACCTATGCAAATCGGTCGTCGTGAGCATTTTGTGAGTGTAAATGTCGTAATCAGGGACGTTTTTGCTGTGAAAATAACAATGTAGGTATTTTTTAAGCGTGGTCAATTCTAAGTGGAAAGTGGTCATAGTTATGCACGTGGTGTCCAAAGTGTTAAAATTATTTATTGTTCTCAAGAAAAAAATAAGTTAGAACTCCAAAATCACACCTTTCCCATTAGCTGGTTGCTCATCTTTAAACTAGAACCTTCTTATCACTTACGTTAGATCGATGGAATGCAGTAATATGCAACCATATGAAACACAACAGTGTTTTCCGGTAGAGCTATGTTGTGAAGCTTTTCAAAAATTAACTTGAATACGGTCTCCAAGATTGATGACATTACTGTAATGTCACTAGTGTTCCAGCTATCCATAGACAACGGTATGCATCTACAATCAGATGGGTAATTTGCCTGTGTGCAGACATAATGAAAAAGCTGCAAAAAAAATTGAGGAAATTAAACTAAGTGAATGTTATATACAAGCGATATTGCTAAGAGATCTCAAATTTTACTGAGACGGTGACAAACAACAATTGATTATTAAAAATAACTCCGTACTGTACATACATATTTATATGTTATAGATCATAGAAGTAGGTTTTTTTGAAGTATTTATCTTTATACATATAGTTATATTATATTAATGTAGCAGATAATTACGTAGTTTTTGATGAGCATGAACAATAATAACCGATTCGCAATAATGATAATCGAAGTCACTGCGATACATGTGTATGCGTATGTATCTTGTTACAGACCGTTCATTAAATTATACCTCTTTAAATCCCCTCGCCCTCTTCGTCACGCTGTCACATTTTCTGCGACCCCTATCAATGAATCAATCATCAATGTTACGTGACAAATGATAGATTTACATATATATGACAAATAATAGTAGTACCAACATTTCAATATTTTTAAATATTTATTTCTAGCAACCATAAAACTTTCATACATTAATACATAATTGTTTTAAGAGCTGCGAACTTTAGGTTTTCTTAGATCCCCTGGTCCCCCATATCACATTTTGTCATATTAAGCTACATCCCCCTATAAGTACGATTTACGTATGAATGTTATGAACGGCCATTTAAGAGCGCAGTGTCGTTCTGATGTTATCGATGTATGAGATATCTCTATTATGATGACAGTCAATACCAATATAACACACCATGTTGGATAATTGTATTGTCATGAGTCTAGAAATAGTAATAAATAAAGAATAAATAGTAAGAGATATCGTTAAAGATCGCATTAAAACGTATAAAGCAGACTGCCAGCTAATTATTTGATACAAATTAACAATCGCAAACACTACCCGCGTCCGTATCTCATCTCAGTGGTGTTTTAGTTTTTTTATGTATAAAAATACATTTAATAAAATAGATGCTATTAGCCATCACTTTACCTTCGATTCCACTTTTTTATTTATAATTTTTTTTGTACTATCCCAATTCTATTTTTTTGTTCTACGAACTTACATAATTTAATTTTCTATATTTATTTTACTTTCACACTTAATTTTTTTTATATAATTTCAATAATAAGTATCTGTTTCCGATCGACTATGTGAATGTTTCTCTTCCATTACAGAATATGTTTAATAGCATTGAAGATTTTACGAATGTTGCGTATAAACTTGTGACATTGCATACACAATGTATTTATCGTCTCTAACATTTTATTACGGAATATGTATGTCGATCTGTCGTTAAATAAGTCATCATTAGAGGAGGGTAAATAAAAAAATATTGTCATAGAATTTCTTACCTATTTTAATTTAGTTGAAAGTAACTGTAATTGTATAAACGGTTTAGATTTAACAACATTATAATTATGTGCTCGTTTGTTTCATTGTTGTCCTATCGGAGCGTGAGAGCTATTAGATATGTAAACCAACGTTCAATGAAAGGTATCATGTGATTTATTAAAATATATTACACACATATCACAACTGATAAGTTCAGAAAAAGCATTCTGTGTTAATAAATCAAAGTAAAGAGAAATATGTTTATGTTTAACTTTAATGAACATGCAACATTGTCCGTACAATACCAATAAAGCATAATATTTTTATAACATATAATATAAAAATCATTTCAAGTAAAACGTCGTTTTATGATTCTAATTAGAGTAACACATGGTTGTGGTATATAATTTTGTTAATCCACAAGTGAGTGTTGTTATACAAAACATGTAAAAGTAATAATAACAGTTAAATGATTTAATTATTTATATTGCTTGGTCAAATGTACTTCAAGAAGAAGATATACTATAAACTAGAGATCTGTAGTTTTTTTTATATACTTTATTTGGAATCTGTTCTTATATAAAATATATATATTTCTTGTATCACATGCCAGTAACTATGTGGCATTGTTATTATTGCGCTCACGCTGTCCGAGAGTATTAAAAAATGTGTTATGATTTGTATGTAATACTATCGGTTCATGTGTAATACAATTGTAAATGTAAAAAAAAAAATACATAAAATATGTCAATAAAAATATTGTACAATTCAATTAAACCAGGATATATTCGATTGTATATTTTTGATTAATATATAAATGGTTACTTAAATGATTAGTGTTTGTATTCAAATCTACCAAAATGTAGAACGCTTCAATATTTAATTCGTAGTGAAGTTTAAACAAATGCACTATAACACAAATATTGAAATAAAAATCATAGATCAGTCACTAGTTTTACTAATTTTTCTTACCTGTCCCTCATAAAGGTCATTTTACACATTCGGCAAACAAAAATACTTTGTAGATAAAAAGTCCTATATCTTTTAAAACCCAAAAGCCAAAAATCTATACGTACAATAAAACTATTAAAACAAAACCAAATCTGTTAATTACACATTATTATAAAATATATATTTAGGGTGCATTTAGTCGAGACTAGAAGAACTGGGAACGCTGTCCCTGGTCCTAGGCACTACGGGGGTTAAATGTTGCCACGATGTTTTCTTTAGTGAGTAGTTTGAAGGTGCTGCTCACCTGATGAGTCTTTACATGCCCCTCCCGTCTTGTCCTGAACCCGGGTAGTGCGTTTTCAAATTACGAAGAGAGTCCTTAAAAGGATATTTTCACTCCACGATATCAAAAAAAGGCGCATTTATTTATCTATGTAGAGACCGCAAATATTCATTGCATGCCTCATAACGCGAAGCGTTTCAGGTTGTACATTACTTTAAACATTCCAAAGTCGAGTGATCATGATTTTAAATCTTTTGTGTTTTTACGGCAATGCAAATGTTTTATTACTCAGAGAAATACTCCCATTATCACAATAGATGATATTTAAATTCATATATTTCATTATATACTAAAAAAAACTTTCGGTTGTCTGTGTGTATGGATGTGTAACGATTACGCCCAAAAAATTGGGAGAATTTCTTTTTTAATAGCTCTAGAATGACATCGGATTACTTCCTATTTAATATGGATGCATAAATCTATGCCATTCAATTATAATTACGTTATGAGGCGTGCACTTTTGGATTTTTATTTCTCTGTGCCTATGTACGCATGTCACGTTGAAATTACTGTACAAGTTTGATGAAATTTAATTCAGTAATAACTAAGGTTATGTACCAACATATAAGATACCTTTTATCCCATAAAACCAAAGGTTTCCTTCGGTGGAGTATAACGCACAAACCCGACTAGGTACCTAGTCCCCCAAATACCGAGGTGCTATCCCGACCTCTAACACCGTGAACATTGACACGTTTTTTCATAGAGGTTTTATGCTACTCCTCAACACGGATATGTTGCTGCAGCTGCCAAAAGAATTCTAGGCAGTAAATGTATAAGCCCTGACAGTAGTATATTGTTGCTTCAGTGCTTATGTGTTATAATATAGTCTTACTAGTAAACAAATAGAATTCTTGGTAAGGAATTCTTCTTAGTTATACGATAGGTACTTTAAAATTTGTTTTTTGAGATTTTTATGCGATAAGAATGAAAAAAGATTTACGAAATATTTAGTTCGTTGTTTGTGCTTAATTAAGATTCCAGTAACTTATATTATTTTCGATTCACAATTGAAATCTCAGAAAAGTTCATTATAATTTTTAATTTTTATTTTTCAGCTATAAACATTTCATTGTACATCATTAAATTTATTTATATTCATTATAATATATATAATACGCTACGAAACAGCTGATGTGTATGGCGTGTGTACAAACTATATCTACGCAGTCATTGAGTACTTACTGGCTGCCTTAAACCAATAAGCGCACACCTAAGACTGGGCACAGCCAATAGCATACGTGCTATGGATAACCATCTAAACTATAGAAATATAGTGCAATATAGAACAGGCTAAAGATAACGGTATTCTTTTGTGTGCTGTTATTTTATGTTTCGGCCTTTGACGTGATGTCATTGCATCTAGTCTCTGTTCCCGTACCATGAGCTGTTGTTTCTATGTTATCTACTTTTTATTTTTTTACTATTTATAAGGATATTTTCAATAACTAAGTTTTCATCTCTAAGAGCAAATTGTAAACTTCAATATACCTATATTATATATTATAACTTACAATATAACAATATGCTTCCTCATATCTTATAATATTCAAGCTAATTATTTTGAATATAAAGCTAAAAATATCTTCTTTTATTTATTCTTTAAATTCCAATAACGATCTATTTCCTTATAATTTAGCCACAAATGAAACTGCTTATAGGATAATGTAAGTAATCAAAATAGGATAGAAATGAAAAATATAATAAATTAGTCAAACAGTTTATTATGACTTTAATAAATTTATTCTAAAGTCGTTTACATATCACAATAACTTTTAGCTGATCGTAGCAGAGAATGTTCATTAAAATCGATCGAAATTTTACTGTGCACATACCCACATTTCATTATAAAACGTTCTATGTTGTTACAAGCCAAAGTACTATACGAGATACTTTAATAACATCATTCAAATGCCTACCATAACATTATCTCCCACATAAAACATTTACATAATATATGCTACGATCAGGAACTAGACGGGCAACAGTGTAAAAAGATCGATAGAATTAGTGTAGTACCTAGTCTCTAGGGAATTTCATAAATATATTTGCACTTACGAACACCATTATTACAACTTTTACTATTCGAACTGAACATAGGATAATTGGAATCGCCTTTGGCAATTTGCGTTTTTGGTAGGTGTATAAGGTGATAATATCCCAAACAAATTTGTTGACTTTGTTCTTGTGTCATTATCTTGGAAAAAGCACAGATTTCAGGGTCTTTTATGTCTTACTTATGTATGTATATTATGCGTCTCTGTAATAAAGGCTTAGTTTTCCTTAAAGATTTACACCACGTGACTTGTACATAGTTTAAAAATTCAAAGGTGTGGTTTCGTTAACCCCATCAGTATTATGTCACTTACATTTGTATATTTCTCTAAAAATTCCCGCATGACCCTATCTACTATTCTCTTCTCTATAATTCTCTCATTACTAGTCTCGACGTTGTTTAACCACGTTTTAATTGTTCCGTTTTTATTTTCACTCGTCCCCTGGTTCAGAATTACAATTGTCATCAAATTTTTGTTTTTATCCTTAACTTCTGTACGTACGATTTTATTAATTTACGCAAGATATTTTATTTTACGTATGCATACTATACGTATGTATACTCCACTACAAATTTTCCCCTTTACTTCTCAGATAAATTTCGTGTCGCTTTCGTTGTTTTACGATATATTTTTTTGTAAAATTTCATTTCATAGTCTTTCCTTCTATTTTAAAACATTGTTTTTGAGTTATTGCCTTGTAAAAGGATTAGATATCATATTGTATGTGATGTACGTATTTTATGTGCCATTTACCTACATTTTAAAATTCTTACGTTTACTTCTCAGATATTTATCAACTTTGTGTTGTTTCCGTTGTTTGTCGATTAGTGTGTTTCTTTTTGTCAAATTAATTTCAAACTCTTTCCTTCAATTTTAAAATATTGTTCTTGTGTCATCACAATGTAAAAGGTGAAGGTAAAGGTGTAAATGTCAGGGAAATTATGGCATATATAGATGTTTTATGCGTGCCTGTAATAAAACCTTAGTCTCCCTTAAAGGTTTTACTAAACGTGACTTGTATAGAATTTAAAAAGTCAAACGTGTGAGTTAGTTTTTAACTTAGTCAGTAATATGTCACGTGTTTCTCTTACAATGCCTGCATGACTTTACTATTCTTTTCTCTATAATTCACTCACTACTAGTCTCGACGTTGTTTTACCACGTTTTAATTGTTCCGTTTTTATTTTCACTCATCCCCTGGTTCAGAATTACAATTGTCATCAAATTTTTGTTTTTATCCTTAACTTCTGTACGTACGATTTTATTAATTTACGCAAGAAAATTTATGTTTGTTATAATACTGAAGTTGCCATAATTATTTTACGTATGCATACTATACGTATGTATACTCCACTACAAATTTCCCCCTTTACTTCTCAGATCAATTTCGTGTCGCTTTCGTTGTTTTACGATATTTTTTTTTGTAAAATTTCATTTCATAGTCTTTCCTTCCATTTTAAAACATTGTTTTTGAGTTATTGCCTTGTAAAAGTATTAGATATCATATTGTATGTGATGTACGTGTTTTATGTGCCATTTACCTACATTTTAAAATTCTTACGTTTACTTCTCAGATATTTATCAACTTTGTGTTGTTTCCGTTGTTTGTCGATTAGTGTGTTTCTTTTTGTCAAATTAATTTCAAACTCTTTCCTTCAATTTTAAAATATTGTTCTTGTGTCATCACAATGTAAAAGGTGAAGGTAAAGGTGTAAATGTCAGGGAAATTATGTCATATATAGGTGTTTTATGCGTGCCTGTAATAAAACCTTAGTCTCCCTTAAAGGTTTTACTAAACGTGACTTGTATAGAATTTAAAAAAGTCAAACGTGTGAGTTAGTTTTTAACTTAGTCAGTAATATGTCACGTGTTTCTCTTACAATGCCTGCATGACTTTACTATTCTTTTCTCTATAATTCACTCACTACTAGTCTCGACGTTGTTCCACCAAATTTGAATTGTGCCGTTTTTACTTTCACTCGTATCTTGATTGAGAATTACAATTTTCATTATTGTTTGTTTAATTCTAAGCTTCTGTACAAGTTCTGTTAATTCACTTAAAAACATTTGTATTTGTTATAGTACTAAAATTGTCTAAGATATGTTACGTTTATAAACTTTATTACAATTCTCTTTACTGTTCAAATATTCACGATTTCGTGTCGCTTCTGTTGTCTTTTGATTATTAATGTTTTTTATCAATTTTATTTCATACCCTTCCCTTCTATTTTAAAACACTGTTCTTATGCCATTGCCCTGAAAAAGACGCAGATGTCAGGGTATTTTATGTCATAAATATGTCTCATGCATCTCTGTAATAAAATCTTAGTCTTCCTTAAAGGTTTTACAACACGTGACTTGTACATGGTTTAAAAATCCAAACGTGTGTATTAGTTTTTAACCTCGTCATTAATATGCCACTTACATATGTTTCTTTAACAGTTGCCACATGAGTCTTTCTACTATTCTCGTCTTTGTAATTCTCTCACTACTAGTCTCGACGTTATTCCACCAAATTTTATTTGTTACTTTTTACTGTCACTCATTCCCTAATTCAGAATTACAATTGTCATTAAATTTTTGTTTATTCGATTTTATTAGTTTACACAAGAAAATGTATGTTTGTTATAATACGAAAATTGCCATAGTTATTTTATGTATATAAACTCCATTACAAAATTCTTCCCTTTACTTCTCAAATATTGATCAATTTCATGTAGTTACCGTTGTTTTTCAATTTTTTTTTTATAAATTTCATTTCTTTCTATTTTAAAACATTGTTTTGTGAACACAATTGTTGTGCACACTATAAAAGGTGCAGATGTCAGGTTATTTTATGACATATTTATGTTTTAAGAAAGCTCTGTAACAAAACTTTAGTCAAAGATTTTGCAACACGTGAATAGTACATAATTTAAAATTCCAATGGTGTGAATTAATTTTTAAACTCGTCGGTAATATGCTACTTACATATGATTCTGTAACAGTTCCCGCATGAATCTTTATACTATTATTTTCTTTGTAATTCTCTCATTACTAGTCTCGACGTTATTCTATCAAATTTAATTGTTTATATTTTCACTCGTCCCGTGATTGAGAATTACAATTTTCATATTTTTATGTTTAATTCTAAACTTTTGTAGGATTTAATAATTCAAACCAGAAAATTTATATTTGTTATAATACTTAAATTGCCTTAATTATTACATATATAAAGTTTATTATAAAATACTTCTCTTTACCACTCAAATATTAATGAATTTCATGTTGTTTTTGATTATTGTAATTTTTTTATTTTCTAAATTTTTAGCTTTTATTTCTGTTTCTTTTAAACATTTTTTATGCGTCTCTGTATTAAATCTTAGACTTCCTTTAAGGTTTTACTACACGAGACTTGTACTGAGTATAAAAATCCAAAAATACCAATTACTTTTTAAACTCATTAGTGATATGTCACATATGTTTCCCAAACAATTCACGCATGACACTACTATTCTCTGTTCTATAGTTCTCTCACTTCTAGCCTTGAAGTTATTCTACCAAATTTTAACTGTTCCTTTTTTACTTTCACTCGTCTCTTAATTGAGAATTAAAATTGTCATAATTTTTTCTTTAATTTTAAGCTTCTGTACAATTTCTGTTAATTCACTCAAGATAATTTATAATTGTTATAGTACTAAAATTGTCTTAGATACGATTCGTTTATAAACTTCATTACAAAATACTTCCTTTTACTGTTTAGATTTACGATGATTGCTATATTTTTACCAATTTCATTTCAAACCCTTCCCTTCCATTTTAAATCATTTTGTTGTAATTTCTGTTAGCTTATCATTTTCTAAACCACTGTTAGTGTAATGATTCATTTTGTTTACCTTCAAGACATTGTTTAAATTTTGTCTTATTTTTTAATAGCTGGCTCAATTTTTTAATATTTTAAACCTTTCTATGCGTTTTTATTTTTATCTCTTCATCACAACTGCTTTTCAATTTATGATTAGACCTTATTTTTATACTCTTTTTATACTTATACTTCCTTTACTAGGTTAATATTTACTTATTTCTTTTTCCATCGTTGTTCAAACCGTTAGTTTAAAAAATTATGTATATATATATTACTTTTCATCGTAGTAAATGTGCTCTTCAAATATTATATTTCCTCGTTCGTCGTTATCCTCCACATCAGATGTTATTCAATTTAACCCCTCCCCTTCAATCCTCCTTTCCCATTCACCGTCCTCTCACTCATTTCCATACATCTGCCTGCCCTTTCCCCATCCCTTCCTCGCCATTCTATCCCTCCGCGCCTTTCCCCCCTTTTCAAATCCCACCACTGACCGTACCATCTCCCCCAACCAATCCCCCTCTATGCCCTCGCTCCCATCTATCACGCGCCCTCCCCTCTTCCCGCCAACCTCCCTCTCCCTTCCCGCCGCCTCCCCTCATCTTACATCTCGCGTATATTACTACCAATATTGCTCTTATCTTTTTTAACACTCACTTTATAACACCTTATATTAATTATCGGCTCGTCCCTAAAAATATTCACTTTAGTAATTATTTAAACTGTAAACTATGACATTTCCGTGAAATACATGCATTTCATTCGCAGTTTCCTCACTACTGTAATCCAAGTTTCACGTTAATCATCGTAAATACAATAATTCTTTTGATGTATCATCTTACCGCTATGACTCCGACCACCATGCTTAGCATTCTCATCTCAACCAGAGGCTCTACCCGTTACTTTTATATTTACTGCACCTTGATGTTTATGAGCATTCGATTACTTCTGTCTATTTTAGTCAACAACATTACAATTCATTTCAAGCATTGTCGTTACCGCCCTGCCTTTTATAACAAATAGCAACCACTATTCTAACAGTTGGTATACATTTTTAACGCCTACCTTGATGTTTATGAGCATTCGATTACTTCTGTCTATTTTAGTCAACAACATTACAATTCATTTCAAGCATTGTCGTTACCGCCCTGCCTTTTATAACAAATAGCAACCACTATTCTAACAGTTGGTATACATTTTTAACGCCTTTTCACCATAATTATAATCTTCTTACTATCTCATATATGTGGCGTCATATTTACAATTTATCACTACAGAACAAATGTTCTCACACTACACCTGTCATTATTATTTTTACCTCATCTAGACGTTACCGCTTTGCTCATCTAATCTATCAGTGTAGGTCATATCTACTTTATCTTTTAGAATTCCAGTATCGATTGTAGTCAGCCAAATTACACCTTCTTTCATTTATTTCCGTTATAGGCTCATAATCTTGATAATATTATCTTCGTTAGCTTATCATCTTTCTCCTCCTCATGAGTATCGTTTTTAAAACGAACACACAAATGAATATATAACTACGTTGATTTTCGACTTTTATAGCAGGGCCGTTTTATTTATCATCCTCAGAAACGATATTACAGGTGATCATTATTATTTTTTTCCTTCTTCGACGAATACATTTCACCTTATCTGATGGTAATACAATTGAAGAGCAGCAGCGACTACCAACTGACAAACATCTATAGACAGTAGTTCTCGACATGTCGACTTGTAAACCTATTCTGGTAAGTGTTCCTTAGTAGATGGATGGATGCACACTATGTTTACTAACGCGACGCACTATTACATCATACTTCCCATTACGTCATATTTTTATGTATGTCAATCACCGTCATACTTCTTTATTACCCATTATAATCCTCATTATTTATTACCAATTCGTAGTTCACATTTACTAACATAAACGCATGTGTTTTATTTTCTATGAATGATATACAATCATCATGAAAATTTCCAATTACCATGATCGTTTCAACTATCTTTTGCATCTGTACTTTAGTCTACTCAAAAACATATAAACAAGAAAGTAGTTCATTAATTATCTCCCAATAATACGCATCGAATTGATTTTAACCATCACTGATGTATCTCGTCGTTCATTGTAACAACTCTATTATATACTCTGTACTTTGATAGCTATATATTAATTAGTATCTTCATTATGCTTGTTCTTCGTTTTATTACAAGCGCTATTTCTTTCAATAATCCCGTTTTTCATTCTTATTCCATTCAATTATTTTTGTAGTCTTGTCTGCAATATTGCAATCAATGCTCATTTTTCAGACACTTTTTCCATATTTTTCTGTTATAAATATTTTTCTCAATAATATTCATAATACCTTTATTAGCTCTTATTTACTATTATATATGTGTGATATGCCCAAGGATTTTTTCGTTACTATCATGTACCATGCAACCAATTTCGTCTTTTTAAAAGAATAAATAATGTGCAAATGTCGAAAACCAAACTGTCAAAGACGATTCAATCCGTTATTTGTTACAGTATTTTTGCTTGTTCATATCTTTTATCACGTACATGTTTACATTACCTGAACTATCACCATCTCTCAATTTTTTAGTGATGTTCTATGCGCTTAAAGTATGTTATATTTTGTATTCCTAATGAGTATTGTATTTTTAATATTATTCAATAAAATTTAAATTAAGACTATTTTAAGAATTATATCAAAATAATTAACTTACGAGATCATTATATCTTAGGTAATATTAGTAAGACTAGGCGGTTTTAGTACTTCTACCGAGCAATAAAACAAAAATGAAAAGAATTTTAAGTTAGTGAGTGACGTTAGCAATTTTTTTTTGGTGTAAAATTAACAAAGGTTTATGAAATATCTCTGTCATTGTGAATGTAATGACTTAGTGAGAATGACAACTTGATATCAGTTTTACAACATTCATTTTACTACGTGATATACAATCCGGATTATCATTCAAGGTTTATGGGGAAACACTCTTAGTAGTCAATCAAATACATTCTTTGTGCATAATAATAAACAGATTCTATCTCGCCACCCCCATTCCTTAAATGTAAACCTTTGTTCTGGTGAATTCGAAATGCTAATGAGCGACATTACCAACAATACCGGTTGTTTCCTAATGGCTCCCCATGATGCAGCCATTACCGAAGTTTTTCTTTCATCCTTGTTTTTACGACTTGTTCATCAGTGGCCAAATGGCAGTTAACTTTAAATACCCGTTTCAGTTTCTTTTAACGCATTAATTAGTATTTCAAAAACACCACCTTATTACATAAACACTACACGAAATACATGAATACACAAATAACAACACTGGTTAAAGGTTATAGTTGCTGCTACAACTGTTACTGAGTGTTAATTAAATGGTCTCTATGCTTAAACTTTCGTACGTGCCACAAACTATCTCATTAAATGGATTATTATTCAATAATTAAAAAAATATATTTTACAAAAATATCTTGAATTTCAAAGTATCTACAAAACAATTTACTTACAGTAAATTTAAAAAAAAATGTATCCGCAATGAAAGTTGTGATGAGATATTATAATGAAATAAGTTTTTAAAACCATTAATTTTCAAAGGTACTAAAACGCTAAATATTTGTATTCTACGTGTTCTCTTTATCGTACTTCTACGCGTCTCCCCACTTATCATTCTGGTAATAAATCTCTATTTCTTACGCCGTCAAACCACTAAAGAATCAAATTCGCCAATAACTTCACCGTACCAACATCCCAAGGCATCCTCAAAATTACTATTTAATTAACACTTACATATTACATACTTCCAAATAGTATTAATAATTTTGAGACACAGTTTCGACATTATATTTTATGAAGGTAATACTTATTATGCTTAAAAAGACTTACGATATCTGACATATATTAAAGACGAGATTAGACGGGTTTACGTTTAAAATTCACGGTATTCTAACATCAATGAGATTTATATGGTTATATTATTTTAACATCGAGTGACACCAACATTAATATTGTATTATTTGAATACTGGCTAACACATATGCTTCATTAAATTTACCTTAAGACTAGGTACACGAATATGTATACAAGTATAGTTTATTTGTTCTTAATGTGGCTTCCGTCTATATCACCCCCTTTTTGTTCCTTTTCAATTCTACAATCATAATCATAGTTTTTCCCAACTGCACACAAAATGAACAAATAAGTTTAAACATTGAATTATATCGACTAGTAGAAATAGCCTGGGTACAATAGACATCTCTGATTATATTAATTAGGCTATACGGCCCACACATTTATATTATACTTCTGTACCTAACATTTAAGGATATAAGGAGAAAGTGGGGCTCAATTATATGACTTAGCAACTTATTTGCAAAAACACGTCGTCTTGCATTTCGCTGCATGCCTTTGTGTTGTTATTTAAGATTTGTGTTCATAGTACATGAACGTCCGAAAGATTCCGTCAAATGATAAACATAAATAATTAGATGGTAAAAAATGAAGTATAAAATTGTTGTGGTAGGATACGTTATATTTTGTGAGTAGTTAAAATAATTAAATATTGGTGTTAGAATATATCACGACGTGTTTTATCAAAGCCATTTGACAGAGGGCAACAGAACACGAACTTTCAGCAACACAATTAAGCATATTATTTTTGTACAAAAATAGGTGTGCTGGGATTTCCCTAATTATTGAAGTAGTTTCCGGTTCAATTTCTTACTTATCTAATTTACACTCTACATCTTATAAAGTAATAATACTTATTGAAAAGAAAAAAGGATTCGAACCAGATATCAACAATACTGTATCATCAAGAATTCGCTTCGCCAGGTTGTTCCTTCTCGCATAGAAAAGCTAATAATTACATATTTTTATAAGATTAAACAACATCAACATTTTGCGATCAAGACTTATAAGGTAATGTTACACGGCGTTTACTTATACTAACTTAAGTTACTTGTTACGGTAAGACACCGTACATCGAATTCTAAAACTAACGGCAACTGAGCCTTTAATATAACAAAATAAAATAAAATCAATAAATACCGATTTTTTTTTTTTTAATTTTGACTCATAAATATGTAAGGCGTATAGTGATTACAACGATTACTTTTAACAATAATATTACGACAAATTCATAGGATATAAAAAATGTAAAAGAATATTTCAAAAAAATGTTAAAAATATAAAAGATAATGTTAAGAGCATAAGTGATATCCTTAGAATTTGTCATTCTATGAGGTTACGTTTCCACTGATACAATCATAAATAAGCAGTCCATAAAAACGACATCCGAAAACATACTTTCACTTTCGTTTCGGTGGCCACGTATTCTCAACTATAATAACGGCCAACATGTGATTATGCATACTTAACCTACATCCTATTTCTATAGCAGTAACACATATAGTTAGACAATTATCGGAGTTACCTATCAAATAATTCCAATTACAATCGATACTTATACATCATAGAAACATATCAAACTGATTAGACTTGAAACTGATAATAATAATGGGCAAACGTTTGCGTAGTTAATTACTTAAATATACAATATTTTTATGTTTTTTTTTTGTATTTTTCATCTACTGACAGTTATACACACTATTAAAATAACTTAATTCACATTAACACACATAAATCCGAAAAGGATTTTTTTATAAAACCGAGTATTCATGACTCTAGTTATAAGTTGACATTCCCCATGCTAAGGTGGATTCCATGCTATACGATTACCCCGCTATTACAAGTATCATTGTGATTGAAGGTCACATTATTAAAAGCGTGATGCATACTTTGTTTTATAAAACGGAAGACTTTCAAGTAGTGATTATGTTGTTTTCATAATATAGTATGCCGGCCCTTGAGATAGTTTTTCCCGAAAACTCGATTATGGAAAATATAGCACAACTCGAATAATCAGTAACAAAAACAATCAGAAGAACATTTTACAAAAAAGGAAACATGTTAACTGAAGTTTAAGGATTAAAACTTGTAACGATAGAAGAATAGATATTTTAATGTTACAAGTTACAATATAGAATTGTCAATTACTTGAGAAGATACGCAGGCATATTCAATATGTGAAGCTAAAATATTTATTTTTAAATTACCTCTCATTTAAAAGTTTACTGTGAGTCCACTTATGTAGCCGATATGTGTAAGCAAAAGTTACAACACTATAGATTATGAGAGAATTTTTGAATAAGAAGAATCATGAATGATGATTTAGTATAGTTAATATAATAAAATAAAATTAGAATAACGATTAGTATTAACGTCAAATTAAACATAGCATGATTCAAAGAAACGACATAAAATATGATGAGTTTAGTCTGGTAATTAATAGATGATAAATAAATTAAGCTTCATATGTAAGATATAATAAATAAAGGTTTATGATGTAGAAATATACATTCGTGAAGAGTATTCATTGTTTAATTGAAAGTAAAGCTTTCAAATTGACGCGAATAATAAATGAAAGCAAAAGAGGATATTGCCTAGTACGATAATTTGTATATAATTTAGATATATCATTCGAATATTAAATTACAAGATAACAGTAATGTTTATTAAATATGAAACAAGAGTGCAACATTAAAGGTAACATTAGTTTCCATATAGATGATAATGATCGTAAAATCGAAGCAGAAGATACAGACACTAGTTTGGAAGTAAATCAAATTTTGAATGTCTATATGACGTTTCGAAGGTATATATTAGTTTTGGAATGAAATAATTATGTCTAAAATAACTAAATGTCTTACTAATGTTATACGAATATAATAACAAGAATGACATAACAATGATTCGAAGAAGAGTGAAATAAGACCTAACATAATAATACGATTAGTACTTAGTATCCCTTAGACATTTCCGATACGTATTATTAGAGAACCAATAAACGTATGTAATAGGAGTAATTCCCTGCTTATAGTCCAACTAAGTTTTAAACCGAACACATTCTCTGGCTCCCTAATAAATACGCAGTAGGCTCTGTATTATTACTATTCAGGTCTTATAAAGAACATTGAATGAACAATACACATTCATTGATGTATTGCAGAAAAAATAAATGTAACGAAACATTGGCTTCAGAACAAGAATATAAGTTGTTCTTATTGACAGTATCTCCAATACGTGTTCATTATAATACCTATAATAGCACGTCATTTCAAACTATGCTGCCTTTGCTATTTTCAATTCAACAACCGCATACATTATTGGCATCATAATAAACACGCAGTAACCATTTATCTTCTTGATTCGAAATCCTCATAAAGAATAGTCGATGCATAGGCATAACATAAAGCAGGTTACATCAAATATATGTTGAATAAAATGAAACTTTCAAACAAAGCTCAATATTTTGTAATACGAACTGAAAGAACTAGTTATTACGAACCGTTAATCGGACCTCGTATTTCATGATTATTATTATTTTTGGAATAAAGCTTCACATATTACAGAATTCCATATTCAATATGCCGCATAGTTGGTATTTGGCTTTTGGTAGTACAGTTAAACGATCAATAATTTTAGGTAGCAAATAAAATATATTAATACCATAATAACAACATTATTGTAAAACGATTGAGAGACTAAAGTACCTACACCATAGCTTAAGACTTATCTACAACTCCTATAATATTATAACCAACATACAGATTTTTTATTTTTTTGGCCCATAATTTTTAATGTTATTTCGTAAATCATAAAATAAAAAATCACTAATAAGAAAGTAAAATTATTAAGCAACAAAATATATTTTAAAATACATTGCAGATTAGAACCACTGTTATCGAGTATTGAGTATAACCCAATTCTAAGCATCATTGCTATAGCACTGGATTATTGTAGTATTACTCGTTTACAAGCGGGTCTACTGGGCCAAAAAAAAGAAAAGTCTAGTCCTAGTCATCCCACGTGTCATAAGTTGAATCCGGGTATGCCCAGGGCGGACGGCTTGAAGCATGCGACGTCGTACTGTGGGTTTTGGTATTGTAACTAAAAAAAAACACAATTTTGTTACCTAAGCAGTCACCAGTAGAAACATATTCAGTGACAATAATAAATGTTTGACATACCGGGATTCGACCTGCTTGTAGCTTGAAGTTGTCCCACGGTTTGTTGACTGTGTCGGGTCCAGTTCCGTTACGTGCCATTTCAGCAAACGATCGGCTGAACTGAAATTTTTATTGAAATAAATTATCGCCTCGAAAACATTCCGATTTTATATTTTATTGTGAAACTTAATAAGATAAAATGCTAGTATTCTATAGTATAAAAATACGTTATAACATAATATAATAGGAACCCGTTCATAAAAAAATTAATATTTGCTTCAGTTGTAAATATCCATAGGCAATATATAACCTAGTTTATTTAATGAAGCAAAGTTTCTTTGCCATACATTAAAATTGTCACAGAAATTGTTTACACCTAAGTCTGATTATTAAGAATATACATTATTTCAGTATAAATATACTCAACTACAATCTTCTACGTTGAATAGATATTGCTATCCAAAAAACGAGACAACAAACATCATAGACCATTTAGATTTAACTGAAAGTTACAATTATCATATATTTTCGAATCATTAAGTATAAATATATTTTAGACCTAGAGTTTACAATTCTCTTCGATATATATACATATTTAACTTACTATTGTTATAATGAACTGGACTACAGTTAGTTATTTTACTGCCTTATTTATATACAAGAAAAAAGTAAAATTAATTCGTTTACTTACTGTTCGAAATTGTTGTAAAAATCATTGTCATCGCCTTCAAAGATGTTACGATCACCAACAGCTCTGTTCTGACGGGGCGACGATGGCGGTATAATAGTACATTCCAGTGGATTCTGAGCCGGCGGAGAATATTCAGGTGGCGCAGGAGGGTTCGTCTCCAGAGTCGAATTTTTTATGCCATATTTAAAATACATTATTAATCCTATAAAAAATATAGTGATTATATTTAGACCACTTGTATATATACTTGTATAATTGTACTACTTGTATATAATTGTAGAAGTTATTACCTAGTGACATCCATATAGTGAAGCGGATAAGGGTCAATATAGATAAATTTAGGACGAGGTAGATGTTGACCGATATCGCTATGGCCGGTACGAAGGGGAGGCCGGGAGTAGCGTACATCAGTGCAACACTGAAAAACAGAATATATTGACTTGTATAAACATAATTACAACGTTTATTATATTTAATGTAACGATCCTCACCGATTCTGTGGTTTCCTAGAGATTACAAGAAGAGCTAAGAATATGCTGATAAGCAACAGAACCATAACGATTGTTGTGAAAGTAGATGTGCCAGGGTTGCCATACGCCGCCAAGACGTCAAACACGAAGATCAAACCGTACATGACTCCAACTGTTTTTATAACGAACATACCTGCGAATATTCATAGTAATTAAATCAATCATAATTTCAAAGATTAACGTGTACGCAGTTTATACAACTCCAATATTTAATTGTAAAAAACAAGAATATGCTGATAGTAAGGGGGAAAAATGCGTACTTACCACTTTGTTCAGTTGCCGGCCCACAATCTGTCCATGGAAGAAATCCTGGGCATAAGTAAGACATCGAGTAAAGTTGTCGATTAAGAGCGCTGAAAAACCGACCACAAGCCGAGTATGGACCTGACGAACCTCCAGGGACGGCACCTGTTACATTTTACAATAAATATTGATAATATTTTAAAAAAATAGGCTTTAATAATACATATTACATTATTAACCTCCAAACCATAGAGTCACATGACGTTGTGATAAGCAGATACGTATTTTGAACGATATTTAACACCCAAGAACTTTATTCCAACGCAGTAAGACATACCATAGAACTTGTTCTCTGAATGAGTGTCGATCAGGAAAGTGTCATCTCGGCCAAATTCATCACTGTCTTCTCCGGGTAAGGTGTCATCAGAATCCGGAGAGCTGCCGAAGGATGGTTACCGATAGGATTTTGCACATATAACAAAATAATTACAAATACGTTTGCAAAATAAATGTTACGATAATCGAAAAATTATAACAAATTTATAAGGTTATACAAAAGTTTTAAATCAAAGATCCGCCAGCCATTCGCAAATATAAGATAATTTATATTATTATTCGCGCGGCAACAGATAAATAGAACCAAAGAATATTACCTTTAATAAGCACCTTTTAAACACAGATTCTTCAATGCGGATTTATTCTAAGTGTGCACTAGATGCTAACAAACCCTAGAAAATATCTTGTTGGCATTTTTGCCAACTATATAACTTGTATATAAATATTACAAATTTAGTTGACATTATGCAATTAAGATGAGGGAGAGATAACACGGTGAGACATATATTACAAACAGTGCAAAATTATTATTATTATTAGATTCAATTTCATTAGAATGGTTACTACCTCCGAGTTACTCGCCGGACCATGACACGTTGGTTGCCAGTTTGAATATTTCCTTGAAGTTGGCCCTAAAAGTACAAATAAATTACTTTTGTTAATAGTAAAAACTTTAAAAAGTTTACTACACAGAACTTTTAATAATTATTTTATAATTAAGCATAATCTTATTTTATTTTTGTATTTCTATACCATTTATTTGATTACGACGAAACATTGTTATTTGAGTTGTTTTGCGTATGTCCGCGAAGGATTCTATCACACAAAAAGGAATCAGTTTTTTATGAATGCAACGTGTGCTAGACACAACTAGTAATAAATTAAAATAAAACATATTTCAATAAGAGTAATAATTTTGAATAAATTGTATTTTAAATAAATATTAAACTGCATATTATAATCAGTAAATAAAAAAATCAATGTATGTTCCTTATTACAGCACCGTTATTTTTTTTATTACGTACGTACGTACGTTTGATTATTACTTGGCATTAAGTACCATCAGTGTATACTGATAATCAATTGAAGAAAGATGTATAGGACGAAACAAGTATTACTTAATCAGAATTTAAGTAATTTCTGATGTAAGCATTAGTATAATAAAACTCCTCGTGAGAACTAGTGAGCATTAACAATTACTTTAGGGAATCCCTGAAAATTCTTTTCGCTTGAGCAGACACAAACAGGGTTGTCATATCATAATCTATTAAATTTCGCTGAAAAATTAGAAAAAGTTGATAAAGAAATCATCTTTTCCCTCCCTTCCCTCTTCATCTTTTTTCATCCCTTGTGACATCAAAAACAAGCCGAGCAAACACATCTCGAAGGAAAGTTGCGCTTTCTTATCATACGAATTAATACATATTTGGTAAATAATATAAAATCAATTACTAGTTATACCAGAAAATCAAGAAATATAGAAATTTAAGGAAAGATAAAATAAGAATAGTGGATGTATGTAACAAGAGACAGGTATGCTCAGTAGATTTTTTATATTCCTAGTATGGACATTTAATCGGTGCGTCTCGCATGTTCCTAGATCAAATTTAATTCAGTGAAGCTAAAGTTCGGTGAAGCTGTCAAAGCACTTAAGGCTAATAGCGTATATCAGTTCGAAAAAAATAGTTCAAATTATTAATTTCAAAACCCAAAAAGTTGCACTTGTGTTTACTCATAGGGAGAGACAGACGCAACTACTTCGAACTTATAGTTATTACATAAAACAGTTGTATCACGCAAGTTCCTAACTTAGAATTTTTTTTTTATGGATGGTTGGGAGCTATAGAAGGCTACAGGAATACACAGTTGCATTATTGTTGTAGTAATTATATGTACTTGTTACATTGTGAATGCACATATATTTAGGGAGATCAATAAATCTACGAATTCCGATATCTGTACAGTTAATAAGAGTGGCAGGCGTTTGTAGAAGGATACGTGATGTTAGACGTGCGT
This sequence comes from Actias luna, assembly GCA_039707435.1. Taxonomy (NCBI): domain Eukaryota; kingdom Metazoa; phylum Arthropoda; class Insecta; order Lepidoptera; family Saturniidae; genus Actias; species Actias luna. Next base: position 14,182,112 of record JAZHAC010000001.1, on the reverse strand, counting down.
AACTTAAACGTATTGTCAATATCGGCAGTCGATTTATCGCGCATGCTTTTATTGCAGATTATCAATAAATGTATAAACTTTGGTAGATTTAATTATTATTAGTCTTAATACAAAAGGTAAAATGATTCAAAAGCATCGTATTAAAACTTCAACTTAGGTTTAAGCGAGGAAAGTCAATCTCATAAACACTGCACGTGACAAGAGCTGAATGAGTTCAAACAGGTTTTGTGTTTTAAAAATTCTACCTTAGAATGCATTGAATCATCTTTACATATAATTTTAAAAATGCTTCTATACATGTTTTCCGTAATATAAATTTAATTAAAGTATAAATAAATAGGTACTTAATCCTGTACTGGGCTTATGCTATCGGTACATCACGCATGCGCCTAGCCAAGGTAATTAATAAATCTAGGGTTCTGAATGTTCATAGGTACAAATATGTAGCGGATACCTAACTCTAAGGACGGGAAGGTAGATGTAAGTGTATAAAACTGATGCATCACGCATGTTCAATTGTTCATACTCCAAAACCTCAATAAATCTAGAAACTAGTTAAGCCTACAATACAATTTGAGGAAGGAGGAGAACTTGTAAAGGGATACAGAGAGATCGAACTATTTTATGCTTATAATACTTATAGGTGAGTATGCTTAAAGAGTCGGGGATAGATAGAACTACTCTAAGCTACTAATAAATTACACGCAGTAGATGCAGTACGCGTGTTCTTAGACCAGATGATCTATAAATTTAGGGAATCTAGGTATTCCGTTTCTAATTAAAGTTGTAGACATTAATAAGATGAGCTAGATAGACAGACCTATTTAAACGTATATTTCTTAAATTCAATTAGATCACATATCTCTAATTAGGACGGTTAAAAACCCTTTTTTTAACACATGTAAATTTCATTTGCTTATGCTCTGTCGAAGGATGCGGGGTAGGCTATGAGAGGAGTTTCTGGCACTCGACTGGACCCCGCTAATTAGGGATACCCACTACCAATCCCTACAACGGTAGTGCATTTTCTCCATACTTGCCAACCACCAGAAGCTATTTTCACAATGTTCCAAATTTTTGAAGGTATGGCCTATAAACCTGCGGACTACGGCAATCATGTTCTAACTAAAATGATAATCATACGGTGGGTGTATATATGATTGGAGTGGGTGATATCCAGTACTTTAAACTTATAGTATGCATATAAATCCCATGCACTGTGCTTACTCGTACTTAGATAGTCATTCAGTTCAAGAGCTATAGGCATTACCATACCAATTAAAACGACGGGTGTTTTTAGGATGAGGCACGTAGATTCAAGTATTGTAGTTGTAATTATCTGATGCAATTGATTTGTGCACCGCGCATGCTCCTCACTCGGATGATCAATAAATTCAGGGACTCTGGGCGTTCTTGTTATAGTTTAAATGTTGGATGGTTGTAGGGTGGGGCAAGGTGGCTGCAAGTACTTTGAACTTGTAGTATGCATATGCAATCAATGCACTGCGCATGCTCTTAACCGGGACTGTCAATGTGACTGGCGAATCTGGGCGTTTCCGGTCCTTTAATACGGCGCATGTCTGAACGGTGAGGCACGTAGACACAAATATATCTAGTAATTAAGGAATTTAAACGCTCTAAGCGTGATTTTTCTAATAGATGTAATGAGATAAACTACTCTAAAGTTGTGATGTATATATGTCGTCGATGCACTGTGCATGCTGCAGACCCGGGCAATCAATAAATCTAGGAACTCTAGGCGTTCTTGTTCTATTTGAAGTAGTGGGTGTCTCTTGGGCGTGGTTAGCAATTGCAAGTAAGATATACTGCGCATGCTCCGAAAGCGGGTGATCAATAAATCTAGAGCCTATTGTAATAAATCAAGGGGTTTGGACGTTTCCAATTGAAATGTCTGTAGAGTGGAGCCAGGCGCCTGCAAGTACTTTGAATTTGTAGTTACGACCTATGCACTGCGCGTGCTCCTAACCCGGATGGTCAACAAATTTACGGACTCTGGAATGTTTAATGAAAACGGTGGATGTCTACGAAGGGTACGTACTTCATACTTGCAGTGTATATACGCAATCGGAGTATTGCACATGTTTTTAGCGAAGGTCATCAGTAGAGCCCGGAATTTTGGGAGCTCATAGCTAAATATATAATCAGTGCATCGTGTATGCTCATAGTCCACAAAGTCAATAAATCTGGGGAATCGTTAGGCTTATGGTCTAATTTGAGTGGGAGTTACCTGTAGAGGGATATCCAACTACTTAATACTTTGCATCGCGTATGCTCTTGGCTCAGACAATCAATAAATCTAGGAATTCGTTAAGCTCCTATCTAATTTGAGTAAATGCAGGGAAACTAAATTACTTTATAAGAATAATAATTTTAAATAAGCGTTGCAACTCGCTTGATATAATTAGAGGGACTAATAATACATCTTGCGACTTCAGAAGCTCTCGTTTTTACAGGGTAGAGGGTGCCTATAGGGGGATACAGGTACCTGAAATTAATTTAACTTCTAGTCATTACATACAATCGGTACAAAGGCAATCTGGAAAGCCGAATAATCCATAGATATAGGGACTCTAGAAGGTCTAATTATAGTGGTTACTGGCGCGAGATAGGCAGGCACAAGTACTTTATACGTGTAGCATTTATAAGTATCTTCCTAAATTTTTAATTTATTTTAATTTTTTATTTATGAAAGGCTTCCGGTATAATTTAAATGGCTGATGTCTGCAGGGAGCGCTAATGGAAGAAAATACGTGCATGCTTTTATATAAGAAAATTGGTAAAGCAAAGATTTTTTTTTTTCGTTTTCTGTCAGATGTCGTTGGCTAATATTTAAATGATATAGAAAAACGTAATTTCCTTGTGTTTATTACAAGCTATTATTAAACTTGCAATGTTTCTGTTTGTGCGGGTGATGTTTTGCAACTGAATTTTAAAGTAGTTATCCTCAATCGATTGAGCTGAAATTTTGCATACATTTTTGGTTTGGATAATAATGCATGGTTAGTTAACAATAACTGAAGTCATTCTAAATCTTCTTTTTGGAGCATTTAAATAAAATTTCCCTTTAATAATTACTTTAATATTCATTGGTATTACTCGTATGTAATAATTTTTCGCACAGTTCTTAGCTTAAGTCGTTTAAAAACCTAGTTGGCCTAAGTTGGTTTAAGTAATTTTTAAAATTCTACACGCAAATACGTAATTACTTAAATTAGAATATCGTTATCTTAAACTTTTGGAACGAAATTCCTTATCGCACGTTTCGTTCTGATTTGTTTGCGGACGAATGAACTAGATCAGAAAAATTGTAACAATGAAAAACAACACCAAAAAACCGACAACTTTTTACAGTGTTTTTGAGGCAATTTTCGATCACCTAGGGAAATAAAACTTTTTTCAATCGACAGCTTATCTTCAATTTTGAGAATAAATATTTCTACTTTTAAAATTATTTTTATTCATTACTGAATTAAAAACGAAAAAAGATATACCGAAGGGAATTACGTTCCATCGGGGTGTTCATAAAACACTTCTCTTTTTATTTGTTAACGCGGTGAAAATGTAGATTTACATACATTCTCAGATTGTATGGAGAGCGGGCTACGAGTGACTCGTGTGGGACCATCCGGTGAGAGGCACCTGCATTTTCCCTTACTACCAGAGTCAAATGACTGCTCTGGCACTGCTTCGAGTCTCTCGCAGGAGATATATTTACTTTAAGTAATGCAAAACCAATGTAACATAGTAAGGTTTTATATACTTTTCCCATCAAAATCGAAACCTACTTTACAATTTAAAAACCCCGCATGAGTTGAACAAATAATTAATCCGTTTGTAATTTGCAGGCATCTAGCCAGACTGATCAACAAATCTAGGAGCTTCAAAGACGACATTTTTTTCTATTTGTAGAGTTTGTATACAACTAGAATAACTCGAAAGATTCTAGTCTGGGTAATCAATACATCGAGTAAAAATCTATTATCTAGTATGTCTGGTAAAAAGTATAAAAATGCATAAATATGATAATTAATTTATGTATCGATATATTTATTTATTGTTCTGTTCTACAAAACCGTCAGAATCCAAAATAAACATGTTTTATATTTGTATAAAGGTGGACATATTTCATCTTTCAGGCAGCCTTTGCCTGGAGGAGTCCAAAAAATAGGGAAACACGTATAGTACAGGTTAAGCATTGTATAATAAAAACAAATGAATAACTGATAAAATATAACAATTTCAATATACTATACAAAACGATATACTGATACATATCATACATGTATAATATAGTCTGCATAAATCTTAAAATACTAATATGTGCGTATGTAGTGTAAAAATAATTCATAGAAAAAGAATAATTCGTAATTCGTAGATAGATAGAATTCATAATTTTATAGACGTAATAAGTACCATTGTTCTTGAATATGCTTAGGCGATTTAGTCCCGACAAAACGATTACTGCATTCCATAGGTGCCGCTTAAGCAGTTATATATTTACCTTACGAAAAAGTTTACATAACAGCAAGTAGTAGGTGAATATGTAAAAAGGTAGCTAGATAACTAGAATTATTTTAAAGTTGTAGTTTTCATAGGTAGTATTTCTAAACCGAACGACCAATTAGTGCAGGGACTCTAGAACCTTTTTTTCCAATTAGATAAGTCTATGTGTGTAAATGTACTATTCAGTTGCAGTCAGTGCATCGCGCATACTCTTAACACAGACGATCAATAAATCCAGGCACTCTGAGCGTTCTTGTTATAGCTTATATGTTGGATGGTTGTAGGATGGGGCCAGGTGGCTGCAAGTACTTTGAACTTGTAGTGTGCATATACAATCTATGCATTGCGCATGCTCTTAACCAGGACTGTCAATATAACTGAGGTATCTGGGCGTGTCCGGTACTTTAATACGGCGCATGTCTAAGTGATGATGTACGTAGTCAATATGGAATCTAGATGCTCTCGGTCTGATTTTGTAATAGAACTAGTAGGTAGGGGGGAATAAGCAATTATAAGTACTCTAAAATTTTAATATATAGATGCTATCGATGCACTGCGCATGCTCTAGACCCGGACGATCAATAAATCTAGGGACTCTATGCGTTTTCGTTCTAATTGAAGTGTCTCTAGGGTGTGGTTAGCAATTTTAAGTATTTAAAACTTGTAATCTGCACATGCTATTGACGTACTGTACATGCTTCGAACCTGGGTGATCAATAAATCTAGGGCCTATTTCTATAAATCAAGGAGTTCTGTACGCACCCGTCATAATAACAATGGTGGGTGTCTGTGGGGTGGGGTACAGGTAGCTGTGAGTACTTTAAGATTGTAGTATTGCGAAGCATGCAAGACTGTCAATAAAATTAAGGAATCTGGGCGTTACCAGTTCTCTAAAACGGCGCATGGCTGAAAATAGGGACACGCAGACACAAATATTTTTGACTATTAGTTATCTATTGAAATCGACACGTCTTGCACGCTTCTAGCCCGAATTATTAAAAATCTAAGTACTTGAGAAACTTGATGTAGTTAAAGAATTGGTGACACGGCCTATGAAGTACTTTAAAATTGTAGATACAATTGATGTGTCGCGCATGTTGCTAGTATCAATAATTAGTATGTTTAGGAGCTTTAGAAGCTTTTGATCTAATTAAAGACAGGGATATGCTAATTAAACTTGTAGTCATTATTCTGCAATCGAAGCACCACGAATGTTTCCATCGTCTAAATGATAAGTAAATCTAGGAAAAATGGTTTGTCTTGTTCTTCGTAGAGTTGTGGTTATCTATAATATAGGGTAGGCAAGCAGACGTATTTTAAACCTGTAATTTCCACAAGCAAATGGATCAACGCGAACACGTTCGAAGCCCGAATAATCATTAAATCTAAGGACTCCTGAAGTTGTAGATTTAACTTATTTGAAAGTTGTGTATATGTACGGATAGGCGGGTGTATGGAAATACTTTAAACTTTGAAGCATTATGTACAACCGATGAACAGCGCATGCTTTGGACTTAGGCCATTAATAAATCAAGGAGTTTACACGTTATATTTTAATAGAAATCGATACCTCTAGGGCGGGGTAAACAATTGTAATTACTCTTAAGTTATAATGTACTGCGCAAGCTCCAGACCCGGGTGTTCAATAAACTTAGGCACTCTAGACGTTCTTTTCTAATAGAAGTTGTGGGTGTCTCTAGGGTGGAGTAAGCAATTGTAAGTACTTTAAAATTGTAATATTCATATGGTCTCGATGCTTTGAGCATGTTCTGGACTAGAAAATCTAGGAACGCTGTTAGGAAAATCTAGGAATTCTGTACAAATTAATGTGGTTGATGTCTGTAGAGAGGGTCATGTGACTGAATATCTTTAAACTTGTAAATACATACAGTAAATGCATTGTGCTTGTTTCTAACTTGAACGATTCATAATCCTATGGAGCCTAGACGCTTCTGATCTAATTAGTAAGATATGTTATGAGTTAATATGTTAGATATGGCAGGTAGATGAGAGTACTTTAACTTCTGGTCCTCACATGTAGTCGATTTACTGCACATGCTTCGGAACCGAGTGATCAATAAGACTACGGCTTCTAGAAGCTTTTGATCTAAGTGGAAAGTTCGGTTTGTGTAGGGAGAGTAGATGGAAGTACATTAAACTTTTAATCAGTATGTGCAGCCGATGTACTGCGCTTTGTCTGCATTCGGGGGCTTAATAAACTTAGGCGCTTTAGGCGTTCTTCTCTAATAGAAGTCGTAAGGGTAGAAGAAGTCTAGGGTGGGGTAAGTAATTGTAAGTACTTTAAAATTGTAATGTACATATTCGCTCGATGCACTGCGCATGCTCCAGTCCCGGACGATCAATAAATCTAGGGACTCTAGGCGTTCTTGTTCTAACTGCTCATGCTCCGAACCCAGGTGAGCAATATATGTACCTAATATATTTAATTGAAGTAGTGGGTGTATGTTTTGTGTTTTTGTTGAAATTAAAACGATGGGTATCTGAAGGGCGGGGTCTGATTTTGAACTATTATATTTTTTTAAAGTATATATGCAATAACTGCAACGTGCATGTGTATAACATGAGCAATTAATAAGGCTATGGACTCTAGAAGCTTCTGATCTAATAAGAAAAATATATGTAATCAGAGGTAGATAGATGAAAGTAATTTAACTTTTAGTCACTGCGTACAATAGATGCTCTGCGCATGCTTCGCTCTCCGATGATCAATAACTCAAAGGATTCTGGGTGTTTTCATTCTATCTGAAATAATAAGTGTGTATAGGGTGGGGCCAGGTGGTTTCAAGTACTTTAACCTTGTAGTGGGCGTAGTTCAAGTGCGAATATGCAATCTGTGCATTACGCATGCTCGTAACCACGATCGTCAATAAATTTGAGGAATCTGGATATTTACAGTTTTTTACAATTGTATAAATGCTGAACCTTTGGGTACGTAGTCACAAAGATTTGACCCTAATAGTAAATTAAGAGAGAGATGGATATGCTTAGTGAGAAGTGGCAAAATTCAAATATTTTAAACTTGTTGTTATTATATTGTAATTGACGCACTACGCAAGTTTCTAACACCTACATCTGTGAAATGTGTGAATTGTCTTTATGATTTTATGAAATCTAGGAACTTCCGAAGTTTTATATCTAACTAAGTAGAAAGTTAGGTATATATACAGAGACGCGGATGGTTGGAAATACTTTATACTTTTAATCATTATTTATAACCGATGAATTGCGCATGTTCTGGACTAGGGTGATCAATAAAACAAGGTGCTCCAGCCGTATTTTCGAATAAAAGTAGTTGGTATCTCTAGGGTGGGGTAAGCAGCTGTAAGTACTCTAAAGTAGTAATGCATGGCGCATGCTCCGGACTCGGGCGATCAATACCTACCATCTACTCTCTCTGATATCTTTGGGGGGTGATTTTTAATTGTAAGTACTGTATACTTGTAATCTGTATATATCATCTATGTGTTGCACATACTTCGAAGCCAGGTGATCTATAAATCTAGGGCCTCTAGGCGGTCTTGTTCTAATTGAACTAGTGGCGCAAACAATTTTAAGTACTTTAGACTTGTAATGCGTAGTACATATTGTAATAGGTCATCGAAGCACTGCAGACATTTCTAATCCAGATAATCAATAAATCTAGAAATTGTGGTATTTTGTTCAAGTTAATGTAGTGAATATCGGTAGAGTGGTGCTTGTGACTGAAGTACTTTAATCTTGTAATGTATAAATGCAATTTATGTTTCGTGCATGCTTTCGGCATGAATTATTAATACGCCTATAGACCCAACAAGCTTCTGATCGAATTAAGAACATATATGATAAGTTTAAATTGTAGGAGAGACAGGTAAATGAAAGTACTTTAACTTGTAGTCGTCAACTGAAGTCGATGCACTGCGCATGCTCCACACCAGATTAATCAATAAATCAAGGAGTTCTGAACATATCCGTTCTCACTGAAACGGTAGTTGTCTGTAGGGCGGGGCTCGGCAGCTGCAATTACTTAGTACTTATTGTTGCATATGCAATGAGCATGCTCTAAACCTAGATTGTCAATATAATTGAAGAGTATGGGCGTTTCTGACACTATAAGATGAAGCAGACAAGCAAACGTACTTTAAACCTGTATTTACCACAAATTATTAGTTCATCACGCACGCTCTAAGTCCGAATAGTCAATAAATGCTAGGACTCGAGAAGCTTTTGTTCTGTGTAGAAAATTTGATATGTGTAGGGAGAGGGGAGTGAACGGAAATATTGGACTTTGCAATTATGTGCAACTAAGGTACTACGCATGCTCCGAACCCGGGCGATCAATAAATCTAGGCGTTGTTATTCTAATAGGAGTAGTGGGTTACTCTAGGGTGGGGCACACAATCATAAGTACTTTAAACTTATTATGTGTCTAGGCTATTGATAAACTGCGAATATTCCTAAACTAGAAACTCTGTGTTCAAAATGTCTTTAGTGGGGCTTGTGACTGAAGTTATGTGAACCGGTTATCAATAAACCTAGATGCTCTAAGCGTTCTTTTCTAGTAGAATTTGTGAGTGATTGTAGGGAGGGGTAACCAACCGTAAGTACTCTAAAATTATAATGTACATATACCCTTGATGCACTGCGCATGCTCCGACCCGGGCGATAAATAAATCTAGAGGCTTTAGGCGGTCTCTTTTTAATTAAAGTATTGGATGTTTCTAGGGCGGAGCATGCCATTGAAGTACTTAAAGAGGTAATGTATATATGCAATTAATAGATCTTGCATGATTCTATCTTGGTTGATTAATAAATCTATGGACCGCAGAAGCTTCTAATTTTATTAGAGAGGCAAGTATTTGTAAAGAGAGGCAGGTAAATGAAAGTACTATAACTTGTAGTCATCGTATAGAACCAAACCACTGCGCATGCTCAAAATCTGGACAATCAATAAATCAAGGGACTACGCGCGTTCTTTTTTTTTCGTAGGGTGGGGCAGGTAATTGCAAGTACTTTAAACTTGCAAATATGCGTATGAAACCGATGCATTGAACATGATGTTGCAGTGGAATAATGTCTCGACCATTTCTACCTAAGTCTAATAATTGCTAAATCAAAGTACTTAAAACCTTTTGAAAGGTGAAGACGTAGAGTTCGTTCTTGTAGCTCGGGATCGCTGCAAGCTGTAAATTTATTGCTAATACTTACCGAAAATGCAGTTTCCCGGTTAGCGGTAGCAGTTCCCTCAGGATCGATCGGGGTTCTCAGGCTGTGCGGTAATAATTCAATCAGGTTGGTGCTGTGTGGCTGGTAGCGGAGAACTAGCACGCAGGTAGATACCAAGGTGTAGGCCAGAAGAGTGCCTTTAAACAAAGAATTTTGTTTAAGTAATGTATTTTTACTTATATATAAAATTTGTTTTATACAAATAGCTATATTATGAAGCATGTAAAACACGAATTAATGGTAATGTTGATTTTTAATTAGTGTAAGAGCTCACCTTTGATTTTCCAGGAACCAGGGTCTCGGCGGAGCGACACGGATAGCCGACAAGGTTAACGGAAAAATACGGAATATTCATATTATTAAAATATTGACTCCAGTTGGGCTTGAGTCTATAGTTATATTCCGTACACGTCCGCACTCGCCGGGTATCCGCGTCGCTCTACCTGGGATGCCGAGCTTTCGAGATAATATCCATGGTAAAAGGACTTGCGCATAAGAATCGATAGAAAGAGACAGTGCTAGTCTACGCCCTGTAGCAACTATAATTTTAATAAAAACGAAGGTATCTAGGCCCGAGTCTAGGTGGCAGCTATGTCTGGGAAAATCAATAAAATCAAGGCACATCTGCGATGTACCTACCCGCGACAGAAGCTGGATAAATTTATACGCTGTATAAAATTTATTTTGTAGAATTCAATGATTGCTTTCATTGATATTGTAATATATTAAATATTAACGAGGACTATGTAAATGTTTTATTTACACATTATTATTTAAATAACATTTAAAGAAAAGAAAAAAATGTTTACTATTTAACCGATTTTGAATAGTTTCCTGGTTTTACATGCATTTATCAGATAATAATCTATGTTGATTTATTGTATAAAAGGAGTTATCTAAACTTTTTTGCAAAAAATGGGCATCTAAGGAAATTTACGTTCTAAGATCGCTTTTAGTTGGTTAAATTCAATTTCATTGCTTGACGTTGTCTCTATACTTAAAAACTTGTAAATTACTATAGTCGAAGTGAACTTTTAAATTAGTTTCGATGAATTCTATAAAGCCGATGTACACGTCCAAACAATAAGTAGTGGCCAGCAATAAAGATAAGTTTTATTTTGCTTTTATATTTAATAACCTAATTTAGGACTTTCGTAGTGTAGCGTTGTGCATTTAATGTTCAATTTTCTATAAAAACTAACTTCATACGCTCCGTCGAATTAATTGCTACCTAAAACATAGCAGAGCCATATAGAGTGATTTCATCGAAACACATTTCCGCTTACCGTTACCGTGGTCTTAACAGCACTCGCCGGCGTCAGTTCTCTCCAAACAAAGAAACTTTGTCTTCATCAGAAAACAATATTTTGTACCAGTCCTCCAGACTCCATGAGACATTTTCGAGCAAACTGAAGTCAAGCAACACGATGCTCACGGCCTAATTTAGGGACCAGGGCCGGCCGCTAACTGCCTTACGCCTTAAGATTCCACAACGTCTGAGTCACCTAAAGGCGATAATCTCGTGATACTGCGCATCGTTTTATTTCAGAACCTGGTCTTCTTTTAACCTAACCAGTCTCTTGATACCATTGCAAAGTCCTTTGGATCGTTGAACGACCCACACATCCACTGAGATACATAAGTTTACCAACAACTATCTTCAAGTAGAGCTATAATTTTACCGGCCCTGATTACTTTATCAGTCATATCAATAAGTGGTATTTAGTGTAAAAGCTTAGATTAAATTGTTTAATTTGCATTAACATTAGTAGTCTTCAAAAAAGAGTTTCAGCAATTTGCGCCATTTGTGCAGCAGTTTTACTATAATAATTATTTTTCTTTTGTTAAATTAATAAAACCTCTATCGTGTAATGTTTATTAAAATAGAAGAAAAAAGTCTAAAGTGCCCGTTTTTTACAAAATCGGTCTATATGGAAGTCAAGATATCGCATTTAGTTTACAAAATTTGTATATTATAATTTTAATTAATTTATCTCAATATCAGTTGACAGTGAATAAAAACTTCGTTACAAGTCTGGACACTTGAAATATATCTTCTAATATTGTGGTGGGAAAATATAGGCTTGTAGGTTTCTCTGCGTTTATAATCTTTTGTTTGTCAGCAAGTGGAGCGATTATTATTGACTTTCGTACATGAGTAAGATATTTATGATAAGTTTTATTTATATAGGTGTTAGGTAAACGAACTCGCTAAAAATAAAAAAGGCTAAACAAAACCATGGTAATTTTATAGCTTTTCAATTGCAGAATGGCATATATGTATCTCCTATAAACAAAAAAAATTTAAACACAGTCTACATGTTTAAATTTCAAAAATGTCAGCTTCGTAATATATATTTAACACAAAAATGAAAAAAAAAAACAAGAGTACAGTCTGGATGTCATAGAGAGACTACATATTTATTACAATTGTAAATTGTCGTCACTTGATACCACGGTATTGTTTCTATTATATATAATTATTTAACTACATAATGAAATTTATATCATAATTATTTAACTAAAAATATTTCTAAAAACCTTCTAGACTTTACTATTTCAAAAGGAAAAACTGTAACACAATAAATTGAAGTTTTCTTCTTGTACCTATATTAGAAATAATAAATAATACACACATCAACGAAGTTAAACATGTATCTTTTTATGGTTTTTAGCAATTTTTAATATATGTATGTATAATGTAATATATATATATATTTTTTTTTATAAAAAATAACTAAGCATTTGTGGATTAATTAGTGACTAAAGCAACTCTTTCGTTTAATTGTTTATTAAATTATAATTATTATTATTGTAACTACTACGTGTACAATATCATACTAACTACTACTACTAACTACTACTATTACTACTAACTTAAATTTAAAAAAAGTTGTAATTTCATGTGCTACAAATATATATTTTTAATTAAATTCAAAGTGTGGCCTCCTGTTTTGTTTAAAACTTGTAGTCAACGATTCTTCAATTAATTTATAAGATTATGTATCTAATTGTACGGTATTCGATCGCAATGGAATTTTAACAAGTCTTTCAGTTGTTGGATTGTCGACGCTCCGTCTAGGTTCTCTAGAATTCACCTACGTGGACAATCGAGGCGTCATAGTACGCGAAGGCCGATGAACTACAGGGTTCCAGCGGGGTCTATTCGCGGACCGCTCCTCTTGCAATAGGCTACGACTTTGTGCTCAATGGCGTACTCTTTTCTGAAGTGCACCTAATTTGTAAAATAAAACCCTATTTGTAGCCCAGGGGGTGGGAGTGGCAGGAGAATGTTCACCTAGCCACTGGGGGGTGTAATCTTGGTGGTCGCGGAAATCTGGGCGCTGGGCCTACGAGTAGCCCTGGAAAAGTCCACACCCTGCTCATACATGGGCTTCGTTGGGGGCCAGAGTCCTAACCATAATCTGGGCCTCATCTTGAACGGGATATGACGGTTCGAGTCCTATATTAGGGGATTCGAGATGTGTATCGTTGGTACAGTGGCGACGTTTGCCCACTTCTTCCAGGACTCGGGAGGAACCGAAAATAAATTTCTTCACGTTAAACAAAACAATTGCCAAATAATCCCTGGTCCTCCTAGCTTTGTGTTCTAGCAAGCGGATTTTGAGCGTGAAATCTGAGTCAAAACTTTGTACTTCAACGTAACTTTCAGCGTTCATGGTGCCTTCTATAAAAATCATTCGATCATTACGGTTCTACTTCTAAAATATATATTTTTTATTTATTATATTATAAATCACACTAAATGAACAGAATTGTTAAACAGATAATGCAGAATTTTTATTCTTGAGATCTACCTAGTCAAAACTAGACCAATATGAATTAGCTGGTTTTTATCTAAATATTTTAAGATACATAGACCCAATAATTAGTAATCGTTACTTTTATTTATTTAAGGTTTACAAAAATAAAATTATTTTATGTAATTATAAGTTGCGGCTACGAACGTCTGTTTCGTAGTATTGTACGAAATTATTAGCCTTTAGCGCCATCTTTTGTTCTGTTCCTGATTCTTTTAGGGTGCTACCTACCAAGTTAAATAGGTACATGGTGCCGTACCATACAAATATTATACGAATAATAACAAAACACAGGTATAACCAAATATGTACTAGAGTTTCGATTTATTTGAGTATATACATAAAATTCGCTTGTTATTAATAATGATAAAATATAAAAATAACGACGATATGGTTTTTAGGTCAAAAGGAAGTCAAGGTTATCAAAAGAGTTCACTTTATTGCCATCTATACGTTACCGTGTAAAGTAGAATTACTGGAATTTCGGTAGATTTTCATTTTCAAAGAAACTTTAACGTGGTTCTCGAAAACGGTTTTAGATGGCGCTACCCACTTTTTAATACAAAAAAGTTGTTGTACAATTTGGCAGATGTCACTGAATATGACTTTCAAAATTTTTTTTGAAGATAAGACATTAGTTGTATCAGTACATAATTGTATACTTTTTACAAAGTTGCTATTTTGTTTAAAAATACCTACCATATTAGTTATAGATATATTTTTAATAAAACTAATGTGAATGAAAAGCGCTGCCGCGAGTGAAGTTACTTGAATATGTCCGGCACAATCTGAACATTCTTCATCGGTTGCAACTATACTGCTTGTTCAATATTTTCACTAGAGCACGAGCGTAATTATTAGAAATACGAGTTGTTCCGGCACAAAGTAGAAAAATTAAATTAACTCACTCAATCATATAAAGCGATTATAAAAAGAAGCGAATTCTTTTTTTTATGATATATAACAAAAAATTACTTCTATAGCTTAAATATCTGCGAAAATCCACAGAAGCTTGCTAAAGATTCATTATAATAGATTTTTTTTATTGAATGACTGAGTAATACGCAAATTTTTCTTCTGTAAATGTTACTTTACTTACTTTTTTATATTGGGGCAATTCTTTATTGTTTTACCTGTATTTTATTATCAACCAATATTATTTAACGTAAGTGGTTGTACAAGACGTAAGTATAACCTATATGATAGATGTTTTGTTACTCACCACGTATTTTGTTTAATTTTATGATCATCTATTGCCTGTAGCAAAAATACTTGAATCACGTGATTTTTTTTATATAAAAACCGTTTAATTATGTGATGGTTGCCTACGTTTTTTTCTGTAAAATAAAAAAATAATCTGTGATTTTTATTTCTAATTGAAGTTTATTTGTTTAGTAGTAGGTAGATAACGATGTGCCTCAAGATTGTAACATACATAGCTTAATGGAGGACTTTACGCTTAACACTATTCCTACCAGGACCGGTCAAATGACCGTTTTTAAATTTTCAATTGGATTTTCCTACATTCAACGTATGTGAATCGCCTTTAAACTTTACCACTTTTCCTCATATATATGTATGATATATTTTTCAATATTCACTTTTTTTTTTATTGTTTATTTTCCGAGAAAAATTTGTAGTCTGTCTTACCTACCACGACCGGTCATTTGACCGGTAGTACGATTTATACATTTTTTAAATAGTTTCTCTCTAAGACTCAATGCCAAAACTATAAAGTCGTTACAAACGAAAGGTAATGTAGTTATGGCACGATATTATCCGATAATTGCCTTCCAGAAAATATACTGGAGACTCGATTTAGTTAGAATGATTAGCGCATATGAGGCTAAGAATATAGATATAGCACTTCTATGGAATAAAACGTGGGGCCCACCTTTTTTCTCAAATACTATGAGTAGACATGACTTTACGGAAATTATGAGATTTATTCGATTTGACGACAGAAATCAACGAAGCCAACGGTTACAAACCGATAAATTTGCTATGAATTCCGAAGTTTGGTACAAGTTTATTGACAACAGTCAAAATTGTTATAAACCAGGACCATATATTACTATTGACGAACAATTGTTTCCAACGAAAGCAAGGTGTAGATTCACTCAATACATGCCCAATAAACCGGACAAATTTGGTATAAAATTTTGGTTAGCTTCCGATGTACGTAACAAATATATAATAAACGGCTTTCCGTATTTGGGAAAAGATGAAAGTAGAGAACCCTCAGTTCCTCTTGGAGAGTTTGTTACTATGAAATTAGCAGAACCGTATGTAGGATGCGGAAGAAATATAACCACGGACAACTTTTTTTCAAGCCTACCTTTAGCAACAAAACTTTTAGCAAAAAAAACTACGATTGTTGGGACAATTAGAGCAAATAGAAAAGAGCTACCAAGACTGGCAAAACTGAAAAATGACGACATGGCACTTTTTTCAACCAAACTCTATCGCTCAAATAATTGTATGTTAACAGTTTACAAAGCCAAACCAAAAAAGAAAGTTCTAATTCTTAGTTCAATGCACAACTCCGTACAAATTGAAAAAAATGACACCCGAACACCGGAGACAATTCAATTATATAATAGCACCAAGTTTGGCGTAGATGTGACCGACCAAATGGCCAGAAATTATTCGGTAAAATCTAAATCTCGGAGATGGCCTTTGCAAGTATTTTTTAATATCTTGGATTTAGCCGGGATAAATTCATGGGTGTTATATAAAGAAACTACGGGAGGAGAAATTACAAGACAGGAATTTCTATTTTAATTGGCAGAAGAACTTGCCATCGAATACCAACAAGAGCTCGGCAAAAAAAATCAATCAATACCCATCGCAAGTACAAGTACAGGTTCTCGTGAACGGAAAACATGTCAGATAAGGTATTGTAAAAATAATAAGACGAACAAAATCTATCTAAAATGTAAAAAGTACGTATGCGAAAAATGTACAGTTGAGAAGCCCATTTGTAAAAAATGCGACGAAAAAGAATAAAATGTAAATTATGTACTCTTGAATAAAAGAAAATATATTTTTATACTGGTAAGCTGGCTATTGGTTGCATTCAATATTGAAAAATATATGTTGTGCAAGACCGGTCATTTGACCAGCCGCGGTAGGAATAGGCATACGTGAAGTGTCGGTAGGAATAGTGTTAAGGGCTAGTACCGGACTATTCATTTTTTTAAACTACCGCGGATAAAATCTTTTCTTGAATTCCCTCATGCGATAAGCTGAGCACAGGAACTCGCACAACAGCTTATATCAACTAAAAACCCCATGATGACCAAGCATTTTTCCCAACTTGCCAAAACCAGAAATCAATTTTACGGATTTTAAGGATACCGTAACACATGAAGCGGTAGCTAACCTAGCAGGCATTAGTAAATGCCGAATAACAATACTATAGTTTCACTACGATGTTTGCCTTTATCGAAAGATTTAATGGAATGTGAAACCACTATGATTAACGCGTTATCCGCACAAGTTACCACTGTGCCATCTATGCTTGTTTAGATTTCCAAATACATTCACTACTGTGAAAACAGTTGCCCTTATAGATAAACCAAAAAAAAATGTACAATATTCTGTACCTGCAATTTTCATTTATAAAATCTTGAGCATAATATCATACCTTCAATGCATAATTGATTCAGTATTCTTTTACTCTGTAAAAAATATCACGCCTACGAGATATTTCGTTGGGTTTAAGAATAGCTGCCTATTTTTTATTTACGTTAAGAAATTCTCCATTAAAAAATCGAGTATAAGACCAATCGAGTTTTTTATTTATTCTTCTGTCTAGGTGCGGTGTTTTGGAACAAGTCATAGTATTTTGATTTTTATATGTGTCATCTTAGGGCCTAAATTTAATTAACATTCCATGACTGATTAACTAACTCTGCTTAGTCTGTATTTGTTTATTTTAAAGATTTTGTACCAAACTTGAGACTTAAGAACGGAGCAGAGTAATAAATACATAATGTGTGACCCTTTGCAACTGACAATGGATTTTAGATTCTTGTACAATTAACATAAACTATCATACCATTTATGTAAAGATTTGGATTAGATAAAATATTAAATTTATTACAATAATTTATAGATTTTTAAATATTTGATTAATTATTGTTTACTCCGTCGTACGGATTGTTGTTATTAAAACTACTAAATATATGACGTCATCATTATCATCATAAAACAAAGGTCAGAGGTATAGATAGAGCTTTCCGTGTATGTTCAATTAATGAAGATTAAGTGTTACATATTGTGTAACTGAATCTAATTTTAGGAAGACTTGATTCATTAATAAATAAATAAAAGCATTCTGCTGTAATATACAATTTTCACTTTTATTTTTTATATGCAATTAGTTTATTATAGTAGCGATTTCTTCAACTATTGAATTTTATTAAAGTGTATCTTTTTTACGGACGGATATTATTTCAATTAATTTTGTTTCATAATTGTCAAACAGAGTGATAATAATAATGGTTCATGAGTCGCAATAAACGCATTATGATTACTATAATTTCTTCGTGACGAATTTTAATTTTATTTTTAACACTAGGGAAACATTTTTAATAAAATTACTGTAGGTAACATAAACTTCCAGCTAATGGGTGAGGCTACCTGATATGGGCTAGCAATTACAAACGAACAAGTAGAGACAGACGTAACAATTTCTTGAACAGTAATTAAACACAATTATTGCGCTTCCACTTTCGGGCATAAAGAATTTGCGCACTAAACCGCTTTACTGATGTCAATTTATTTGATTACTCATGCCTTATACAACTACGTATTTGTTGTTCACTAGCCCTGTGTCAGATTTATTATCCCGTCCAACAGTCAGATATGATTATAAAAATTAATCTTCTATCTAATTAGATTGTAGTAACACTAAGTAGATTTACTTAGTGAGTGAGTTATCTAAAATGTTTTTAGTGCTCACTTGCATTACCAGCAATAACATCGTTCTACTGCATTACATGTAAGGTAATTATTTAGAAAAGTTTGTAGTCAATCGAAAGCGAAAGGTTATATTTTCTAGAAACAAAACAGACAAGTGGATAAGACGTCTACATTCTATATAATATAGGTGAGGGGACAAATGATCGGAGGAAACATGTGGAACTAATTCATGTGTTTGTTAATGAAATAATAAAATTAGACATTCCAAAAAGAAACGGAAAAGATAAACGAAATTATAAGTATTTTGATACTCTATAATTATAGAAATGGTACTACTACGTGAAATTTGGATTTGTATTCATTACCTACATACATTCAGTGACAGGTGTCACTTGCCTAAGGTACTAATAATCATTCATAAATACTGAATGAATAAGTCGTATTAAGGGATAAGAAGAAGAAGAATACTGAGTTGCATAATATTACATTTTTATTTTTACTGGGGTTACGCGCACTGTTACCACTTGGAGTAAATATCGCCACGTATATCATCATCGATACCCCGACTTGGATCATTTACTGCAACGTCTGAGCACATTACTGCTGTCCCAGACTAGCTGTAAGCATTGTTATTACATCGCTCTTACGTTTCTTTTGTTTATGTAGTACCATAAAGATATCAATAAGATACCAAATAGATAAAAGGTGCTGGCATTTTACTTTAATACTTAGGAATACTACTTGTAATGACTGGTTGCAGGTTTCTTTTAAATTAATATATAATAGAACAAATAACAGTTCATATTTTAGCAAAAAAGAATAATTCTCGATTAGTATTATTCTTGCTATTAATAAATACTTAATGAACTTGTAATAGTTACATTTTAATGTAAATGTGTACATATTAAACTGATGATAAATAGAGAGTGGAGAAATATTACTCACCTATGCTCATCATCTCAACAAGCACTTCCAGTTGTATGGTAAGCGCGACTAGAGCGGCCGCAGCGCCTCCAAGTACAGTCGCTAAAGCAGGAGTTCCGGATTTTTCGGAGATCGAACCTAGTTGTCTATTAAAAGAAATCTGTGGTCACTAACTGTAGAATAGTAAACTTTCTTTACGAGCTTTTGAAATAGTATAAATAATTCTCAAACCTTTGAATTTCAAGATGAATTATATACTTATATTATAAATTTACAAATTGGAAATAGAAATAGTGCCTAAATAATTACAATTTAGAATATTCACAAAATGAAGTTTTAAAGTTGTGCATTCATATACCATGTACATCTGATTTATTAAAATAAAATTTCAAAACACTATATGTAATTAAAATAAAACATGTATATGTTACAAAGTTAAATAGTCTTATTAAATAATCATTTATTACCTGAAGATAAGGCCGTCGGAGGCCATAGCGTAGATTACTCTGGGCATTGGAAACATGGATCCGAACATAGATACGGTAAGTCCAGCGAGGGCACCGATAGCGACGATGTATTTGCAAGTCGGAGCGTTTACATGAGCAAACATCTGAACAAGGGCGGAATCCGAGTCCACTTGATCGTAGGGCACTGGATAAATAAATTCAATTTTAATAGTCTAACACGTAGATTATTATATGTCGTTATTACCATATATTATACCATTTATGTAATAATTTAATAACTTTTTTACATTTTATGAAGGCTAATAATACTCGACACCATCCTAAGATAACACAATTAGGTTAAAAAATATCCAATGGATACAATGTTGATGCACATTCCTATAGTAAGAACCATTTTCATTGACAATATCATTGCTTAAAAATTTAAAAATAAAATGCATGAATTTAATCAATTACGTGAACATGTTTAATATAGGTACTAAATAAGTGATTAAAATAACTCAAGGGAACGGAAAAAATTCACCTTTCAAAATATTACACAAATATCAGAAAATGCAACAATATACTTATATATTTAAAAAATGTAGTTTGCATACTGTTACAGGTTTTAATTTATAAAAAGACATAAAATTAAGTTCTTCTTAACTCATGTTTTAGAAACAACTATTCAAAACCGTCAACTAAGAGTTCATAAAAAGAAATAACAATATTTACAACCTCGTTCGGTAGACCAGAGATTTAATAGTTATTCCGTGAACTATAACTAAGTAAAAATGTTATTACGTAAAGTTAACTCTAACATTATTAATTTAATTTGATGCTTAACTTAATATCGTTGGCGAGGGTGCCTCGCTGTATTTGCTGGAGTGTTGACAGTTCCATTAGATTCCTAGAGGAAAGCTGGATTCTGTGTTAGACATATTAATTTACGCTCCCTAACACTTTGAATACTCTAAGATATTGAAATAAAACTAATTTAAACGGATTTTATCGCGGTTATTTATTAAATTTTTGATGATGATGGGATCAAAATTTAATAAATAACCGCGATAAAATCCTTTTAAATTAGTTTTATTTCAATGAATAATATTCGCGTAAACCTAAGAAATCATTACTCTAAGATAGTCGTAATTTATCTAAGCAACACTTCTGAGAAATATTATTTTGGTAAGATACACATTAATAATAATTTTATTTGATAGCATATTTTACAATATGAATGTTGATTGGAACTTAAAAATACACACTGATAATTTATTAACTTATTTACAAAAAATATTAAAATTTTCATTAATTATTTCTAATCATTGACACGAAATTGTGTATAAACTCCTGAAGATCATATGAGAGCTAAAATTGATTACCCTATCATAATAAATGAATCTAAATTCGTTTCTAAATCTGATATTAGGTAAAGAATCATTCATTATTCATTGATAATTATTTACATACCATTTTACGTCGTTTATAATGTGATGCAATCATAAATTGAGTAAAACAATAGGCTGAGAACATCAAGAGTTACCTAATTACATCTCATAACACTTAATCCGACCTCCGTTGCTTGAGCTATAACAACTTGTTGAATAACTGATGAAGTACAGGTGACCAAAGCGACCATGAAAAGACTGAACACCGACCCTTGGAACATAATATCAGGCTCGAATGAATGCTGCGTTGTAAGATCAAGCATATAGCATAACATTGTTGGGTCATATTACGTAAGAGATAAAAAGTCTTGAGCATACATAGGAGTCGTTTTTCGAAGTTCTGATCGGAAAGTAAGTTTTTTTTTATAAATAGAACGCCATATTCTTGTCGATTATTTTGTTGTCATTGCGTTTTAACTACATAAAAAGGCTATTACTAGTCAATAAGTATAACTACTATGAGGGCTTTCACAAGTATCGAATGCAGTTGTGAAATAAAAAAAAAAAAACTCAACCATGACATCAAAGAAAATTTAAAAAAAAAGTGACGAGTTAGACAAGTGTTTATTTAAAAATCTCACGGAAAAAGTGCGTCTAAGTTTATATTTTTGTAATTATTTATTATACGCACAATAACAGACAGATATACATACCTTCATATATATCTATATATATTCATATATATCTATATATCATATATATCTATATATAATAAGACTTGTTACAGATTGATTAATTGAACAGATATAGGAGGGTGGGAGAATGCAGGTTTGCTCCTTTTACTTAACATTGTACTTAGCAAGATATAATCATATGCAATTCAGTTCAGATCTAGGAAAAAAACTGCCCACTCACATTTTCTGTTAAATAAAACACTGATAAAAAGTAAACCAGTTGTTACATTTTTATTATAGTTAGAGCTCATCTTTTTGCCATCCGCTACTGCAAAAAAATCAATTTAACCTGACCTCCATACTCGCAGTGAGTGTTCATAGTTCAATCGTTTGATTCGACGAGTTTACGTTATATAATATGGACATTCCATAACTGCATTTAAAGTTAATTTTAATAATATGTATTATGTAATATGATAGTATTTTTATATGTAGTTTTAAATAATCAAGTGTGAATATTTACAGGTGAGATTTAACACAAATAAAATTATATATGCTTAAGTTGATTTATTGAAAGTGTTGATATCGTATAACACTTTGATAATAAAAGAGGAAACGTGTCGACGTGATATCTTTTAGCATCGCCCACTCTACCAATTACGTCACCCTGGACAAGAGGACAAATTGCAGGCCCTTAAGAATATATATAATAGTAGTGCCCTATATCCATAGCACCGATTGTTTAAGTAAGTTCAAGCAACGCCCTTTATAAATTTGCATATTACTTAAACAACATACATTTTTAGCAAACGGTTCTATAGTCATCTGATTGACTTGAAAATTTGCACACGTTCCAAGGGTACATGACAATACAACAATATCATCGCTTTGTCATAACATCCTGGTCAGGAACATCAGTATAAACGAAAATCACAAAATGTAATTATTAGAATATTATATAATTTTACATTATGGATGTTATTAAGACACTTTTTTTACGTTCACTTTGGAAATTGTTTTGATACATTTATGGTTACTGACACACTCATTCGATATACTAGTTATCAAGACATTGGAGTATAACTTCTTTTGATTATGTTTTGAGCTTAAAATATAAGAAAATAAATTATAATAAAAATACCAAACAGAACTGAGCAAGATCACGTCAAGTGGACCCTCCCTTTTCCACTTGATTATTAAATTCAGGTATGAATATTTCTACATGAAGTATTTACTATGAACAATTAATCCCCAGAACAGTTTTTGAAAATTTTCATTTTAACAACATTTTTTTTTAATTAAAAAATCAATAAATAAAAAGCTATTAAAGGTATTTTAATAAAACTTTCAGGATTTATAGTTTAATAGTTGTACTTTGATAAGATACACAAAAGTTTAAATTATTTATTGATTTTCATATTGTTTATTATCTTTTTAGTTAACAAATAAAAATTTTAATGACTTCTCTCCCTCAAAAAAAATTTTTTTTTCTCGATATTAAGCATTACACATTTAAATAATAGAATCCACAAAAAAATTTGAATGCTCGCGATTAGATTGAACAAAAAAAAAAAAAATTATCACGGGCGGTGAGCGCTGTCCGTACGGCGCGCTGCCGCGCGTCATTCACTTGCCTTTTAATTTACTCAGTAATTGTAATTAAAAATCAATTATTTATTTTTTAATAAAAATAATGTTATTTAATGGATAATTTTACTGAAACTCATTACATAAAATTAATTAATAAAATAAAAAATAATTATAAAAAAAATAATAGAATACTGCTAAAATTTAGATATCTTCGTTTATTCAATAATAAAAAAAAACCATTTTATTAATTAATTTTATGTAATGAGTTTCAGTAAAATTATCCATTAAATAACATTATTTTTATAAAAAAATAAATAATTGATTTTTACTTACAATTACTGAGTAAATTAAAAGGCAAGTGAATGACGCGCGGCAGCGCGCCGTACCGACAGCGCTCACCGCCCGTGATAAATATTTTTTTTTTTGTTCAATCTAATCGCGAACATTCAAATTTTTTGCGGATTCTATTATTTAAATGTTTAATGCATAATATCGAGAAAAAAAAAATTGTTTTATGAGGGAGAAGTCATTAAAATTTTCATTTGTTAACTAAAAAGATAATTAACAATATGAAAATCAATAAATAATTTAAACTTTTGTGTATCTTATCAAAGTACTACTATTGAACTATAAATCCTGAAAGTTTCATTAAAATATCTTTAATAGCTTTTTATTTATTGATTTTTAACTAAGTCATAAAAATTTTCATTAAAAAAAAAATGTTGTTAAAATGAAAATTTTCAAGAACTGTTCTGGGGATTAATTGTTCATAGTAAATACTTCATGTAGAAATATTCATACCTGAATTTAATAATCAAGTGGAAAAGGAGGGGTCCACTTGACGTGATCTTGCTCAACTACAATAAAGCTTTTTTTTTAATAAAAAAATAGAAAAATAGAAAATCATCTTTATGTATGAAGCGCTTGTCCTATTGCAACATAAAGCATAAAAATTCATTATAAATTATGTGATATGTTTGAACTAAGAATTAATATTATATTATGTAGATATATGATATTCCTTTTTTTAATAAAAACGTCCGGGGTTGTAATTTCATTGAAATCGGTTGAGCGGTTTCCGAGATTATTTATTGTGGTTTTATGTATAAATATGTGCACATTCTATTCATTATACATAGTCTTTGTTCTAACGGACACATCCTCGCCCAAACCAAACTAAACAAAATATTGAAATGTGAAATTGGAGAGAATGGTAGTTTTTTATATTACTTATACATCGTTTAGCAAGAGAATAGTTAAAATTCAGATAGAAGGAACAAGTTTTTAGGTCCTTTCCTTATAGCCTGTTTCAGAATCAGTTTCAACAATACCCTGATAAATGTTGCACTATAATAATAAAATGTATAATACATTTCAAGCGATGACAGCTCAGTTGGTAGTGTGTACGGACACCTCATCAACTGACGTGATTTCGAATCCACCCGCAATGAGTTTGAGCTTTCGCTGAAGGAAAACCTTAGCATGGTGGTAGGGCTTATTGCAATGCCCCCCTGGCTAGCTACTATCCTCATGTTGAAAATATGTCGTCATATACCTATAGGCGTATTCTGGTAGTTGCACTTGAGAGCCAGATCCAGGTTTAGCGTGTTCACCACCTCGAGCCACAGCGTCACTTAACATCAGTTGAGATTATAGCCATAATGCTAAACCTATAAACTATTAAAAAGGATAAGAAACACGAGTCAGATTCACGCGAACGAAGTCGCGGGCACAGTAAGCAATTAATAATATAAGATTTACGAAATACAAAAATAAAATGTAAAACATATATTAAAAAAATAAAGTTAATAAATAAATCAGTAAATGTTTAAATTTCGTTATTGTTCATTCATTCGTTGTTATCTTACCAGCTCGTACATTTTACAATAAAATCATTTAAATACATAGGCTACTTCAGAACTAATTTATTTGGACCGGCTAAAAGCTGTGCTTTAGGGTGGGTCGCGAAGTTTTCTATGAAGGCAGTTTTTTGAAGAGATTTATTTTTATATACATGGATTACTTATATGGGCTTCTGTAAATAATCTATTTTATCCAAACAAAATTTTTCATACGGATTTCTTCTTGTTTTCTACATTTTAACATATAGGAGTTTTAATACTACCTACTTAATCTTGTCATAGGGTAAGCGTTTAAATTCTTCAGTTTTCTAACAGATGGCGTAACAGTAACAGTCCAATTGATAAAATACACATGTAACTTTTCTAAACTAACTAATAAAAAATAAAACTAGATTCTAACTAATACCAAATATATAATGTCCATTTCTTTTAAAATTGTACAAATAGTATTTTTATAATTGACAAGACATGAATAGAAAATACTATGTCAATGCCCAAACTTGAAAGTGTGATATTTTCTCAGTAAAGTACGCACAAAAATGCATAAATTATGGAATAATATAGACTATAGCGAATACGATCGACGTCTGTTTGCAGCAGCGTTTTGTTAACATGTCTGAAAGTATATCAATTTAACTTTGTTTATTCTGGCGATGTTCGCTTCTTTTAATTACTAATTTAGAAACGAATTGTTCTGGTTTAAATTTATTAATACCAATTTAGTAATAATATATTTTTTATGAGATTTTCTTCCAATTCTAACTTGTCCACACCCAAATGTTATATTTTAATTATATTTTTAAGTGTTATACATATTGTATGAATGTAGTGTGCTTAAATATAAGGAGTAGTGATTACTCTGCTGCAGACCATAATAAAGTAGGCGTATAACACATACGTTATATAAATTTTGGTTATCAAAGTAACTCAATTTTACAAACTTTCAAAAGTAATCTATGGTTTTACTAAAACATATTAAGTATAATTTTTTAAGATATTTTGAATCATGCCAAGAATTCTTTTTTTCCATTTAGAAAAAACCAAATTTATTTGTATTTTATTTTAACAATCGTTTTTCAGTAATCGATTTAGAAGTAGTTAGATAATTAAAAAATACAAGTATCTACGACATATGCACGCCTGTTAAATAAATATTGCGTAAGTATCAAGTACAAGGGAGTTATTAAAGGAAAAACACAAGATTTTACCAAAATATCAATAAATATACCAATAAAAAACTGATCGTTATAAACCACGTTTATCGATATTATAAATACAATTACTATGTTGACTTTTCCCTTTTTAATCAGCAAGATTTTACATATGTAGGTACTTGAAAAAGAAAAATGTAGGGTACATCGTAATATAATGGAAAGGCACCAGTTATCGATATCGGTCAATTATAAACATTTTACAATCATAAATAGTATAACTAATAAAAAAAAGTAAAATTATATTTTTATACTTAGTAATCATTAAAAATGTACATTTAACATAAACATAATAATATTTGATTTATGTTAATACCTCATTTACGTTTATTTTATTTGGTTCTAGTTCGTGCTCTCGACTTCTCTCGCATTTTTCCCATCAGCATCAACTCTGTGTCATTAAAATTCGTATCCGTCATCGTCCGTAAAATCCCTACTTAGTGAATTTGTGACGCGTGTTGTGGGTTCGACCCCAATTATTAGTGTGAAAATTTTTGAGTTTGGGTGTTTTGTATGCTCGTATTACTATTATCACTTGACATTAACAAAATTGCCTGCACAGGCACATACTATAATATTAAACACAATATAGTAAAATCATATTAAACGTTGCAATAGAATACGCATGCCAAATTTCAAGTCAATCATCGGTAGTTTTCGAGCCCTGGTGATAATTTAGCGAAAGTTTTATCTGTATATAATTAGCCTGTGAATAAATATTCATACAATATATAAGTTCTAACTAGAAACTTCGAACGATGTCCCAACATTTTATTTATTTATTGTTATTAACAATATACATTTGAATAAAGAATTGTTATTATAGAGGGTATAAAGCTGTCGATCGTTTTCATGACACTTCAAAAGCTTGGTTCCATATCGCACTATCGACAGATATATTAACACTTCCTCAGCATGAAAGTCATTAAAGATCTAGGCTGTTTATACGTACCGTAACTAACTATCCGGGCTATTAAAGATGTTAAGGACAAAAATCGCCAAAGAATATTTTTATTATCGCGAATAATAACATCTAATAACAATATCATCAAACAAGATCTGAAGGTTCTGTGCTTATTTTCGATAAATAGGGCATTCTCCAAACCTAATTCTAAAGTTGAAAACAAGCGATCGCTTAAAATATATACCGCCTTTACAAGCGGATGAAAAAATTAAAACTGTCCTCTTTACTGATGAAAAATATTTAAATATTTATTATTTTATTATTATTTTTTATATATAAAAGTTTACCAACAACCAAAATAATAGATAATTATATTTTAAAATATTCAAATAGTTTTGAAGGATATCCTACCATGCGGTCACATAGTTTCACTAGTCTGTAAATAATATGAACACTTTACCAAAAATGTTTCATGAGACCGTTTTAGATTGAATTGTGAAAACTTTTGTCGCACATTCATTTGTATTAGTTTTTAAGTAATCATATTATTTAATTTATTATTACTTTAATAATTGTTCCAATTTAAGACACTCTATTCGCTATTACGTTAACTTATTTAAAAATCTTAATTATAATGATGTCTAAAATAAATATAAAATAATATTGTATATGTTGAACTTAAATTAGAAACTATATAATTTTTACTGAATTATATCGAATGCATAGTATGTAATTAACAAAAACTAAGGTAATATTATGAAAAGTTAACAATATCAATCGTAACTATACAAAATCCTGTCAAGTTTAGTGTCAATAATTGGCGCTATTACATCCCTATTAAGTTCATATGTACTAATCCTCCGTAGAGTCGTCATTAGTGCAGCGTGTATAATCTTGCTAGAATCAATATCCTTAAAAGATTTTCCCCCTTTTACCCCTTTAACAATGTCTTCTAATAATAGTGAAAACCTTGATAATGACAATATAATACAGCGGTGGGGTCTTCGAGTTATACAAGATGCGCAGAACGAATGTAAGATAATTTAATTAATTGTATTTGATCGTTTGTGTAGTAACTTTATCACGTGGTAATGATGGCTGGAATATCTATTACGTATTATATAAGCGTAATATTATAAATATCAATGATTTTATTTTATATTTTCCATAAAATCTTTAATATTAAATAATAAATGTTTACATATATTAATGGTTTTATCTTTTCCTTGGAATCATAATTTTGTCGCCATTTTGTTGTTTGTTATAAGTACTGAGAATGGTTTCAATATATTAACTAAAAAAGCTTGGTATATATTGTTATCAGATTTTTACATTACTCTATAATAATAAAAATCGGTAGATGTCACAGTACAGGGAAAAAAACTTTTTCTAAGAAGCTAAATCACCATGTGAAAGTAACATTTATCGGGACTTTAAAACACTAAGAAATTTATATTTTTGGGTTTTCCACCTATGTGGTTGCATTGTCAAAGTATTTTTCAAAAGATTTCTGTTAATATTTGTTTAGTTTACTGTTAATTAGTATCGCATGTATGTATAAAACTTCAAATAGACGCCGGCAGGTCCATTCATTGTAAACATACCTACAAGAATTGAACTTTATTATGAATAAAATTTATTAAATGACATATTTATTGGGTCCCTTGTATAAAATATTCAGACGGAGAATCTGCCACATAGTTATTTCGAATTATGGTATCTTTAACGTTCTCAATCAAAGAGCTACAATAGAAAACGAACAAAATACTTTGATTTTGAGACAATTTTCGTTCGTAATCAAAATTTTATTGCTGATGTGACTTAAAAAGGACAAAAATTAAAACTAAAAAGAAACCAATTTGTAGTGTTTTCAGACATATTTATGTGTGAATGAACTTTTTTCTATATTTCAAAACATATAATTAATTATTTTTTTCCCAATTGTATGGAGTATTGTGTGGTAATTCGGCTGATAAAAAAAGAGAATTGGATTGGATACGATTAGATCGTATTACCTAGGCACATTTAAATGTAATAGGTTTCGGAACTAGCGTCAGCTGCCGACAGGCTTGCAGACCGGCATGACAGTAACAGTAACAGACTGCTGGTCTCTTGGTGTTCATTGTTATTGCACACCATATTTAGGTTACCGCTGAATACACCGCCAGCACTTTTCTACATGTACAATGTAAGGTTAAAATCGTATTTTTACTAGATTAAGTTATAATGTAACTTTGAATTGGTTAGAGCATTTAGCATTTAGATCTTGCCAACAGAGGTTATAAAACACCTATTGATTGATTTCGTGAATTTACTAGTGACGAGAAAATTTTATCTGTTTGATATCTTTAAAACCAAAACTTCTTATCACATGGTTATATGTGTTAAACGTGTACTCTGATTATTTAGGCGACGGCATTAAAATATTGAATTGAATTAATTTTTAAACACTATGATACATTTATTTGCAGGGAAAGCAAATCATACCCGGCCCTCCATATTATTAGATCGTGAGAGTAGATTAAGGATTTGGCGTTCCTGCACGCACATGCAAGTGCTGAAATGTGGTGTGCCTGGGCAAGCCTGTCGTATCGCAGAATTTTTTTTGGCTAAAAAAATACGCGCGTACCAGGCTACAAACCCCGGTTAGTATATTAACAGCTTTAACTAATCTAGTTACGGGTATAGAAATACTTTGTAGTTACTATAAAATGTTGCCTCAAGACGAGGCTAATTAATTGCGTGTAACCTTTTTAAACAAATTGTTTTATTATGTTTATTTAGTAGTCTTTGGAGTAAATCGTATTTTTGTCAGTTTATAATTAATGTTTGATTAAAAAATAACATAAAAATAATTATACCTACGAAGGAAATAGATATATATTCATTATGTTAGCAAAGTTTAACTACGTCGAGCATTTACCCTTTATATATAAAATGCTGGTATATGTTTGTATGTTCCCCTTAAAAAGCTTTAAACAATTTTTTTTATTTGTATACCTATGGGGCTCTCTAAATAGTCATTGTAGTTGGGATCTGTAGTTGACGGTGTTGTCGATATTCCGATATTTTTCCGTGGCAAAATAAAGTTTGCCCACCCTTCCGTTAGTTTTAGATAACTATAAAAAACATGCAATCAATTCATGGTGTTAGCTTTGTAGGAAAAGTAAGGAGTGGTACAAAATAAGTAGTAAGCATATCTGTTGCAAAAAACTGTTTCTCTTCCAGACTACGACACTTTGGTTGAACACCGAAGAAGGCTTTCAACATCGTTTCCCGTAGTTATGGCTGGTTCCATAATTATTGCAACTCATTTGTACCATCACACTGAAACAATCACGGCTGAGGTTGCCCTAGATTGTTTAATGCATATCGGGTATAAGGATTATACTATCGAACAAATCGAAAATACACATTTAGAAATCGTAAACTGTAATGGTGAGTTCATTTGTAAGGATTATTATTACTTGGGTTACAGCCACTTTAGTGGTTCATTTATTAAACTTTCTCCAAATATTTTTCTTAACGTCATCATCTCTTCATCATCTCTGTCCGTTGCTCCGTTAGCATTTATAACGTAGCAATAATTTAAGTTTCGTAATGTTAGATTTACTCCAATTTTATGACGTTTTGGAGATACCATCGTCAATTTTATCACTTATCAATATTGAAATGACATTGTGTCGATACACAATCGGAGCGATCTATCACAAACATTAATTGACTTATTAATATATGTATTAACGAGTAGTACGTGTGCGACAGAGCATACCTCGGGTTTTTTAAATTGTGTATATAAAAATATGTTTAAATGCGAATCACATATTGATTTCACATCCACATTGATGATGATGTTACGTAAATACAAACTGATTATTTAACTTAAAAAACTCAAATGTTATAAATATATTCAGAAATATAAAAAAAAAGTTTTACGAATAAGGAACCATATATGAGAAATTATAAAACAAGAATCTTTTTAGATACAAAATTTTATCAAAATCGTGAGAGCCGTTCTCGAGACACACGCAATTTATATATACAGTCCGAGTCACTTAAATAGCCTCATAGATCGTCAAAGAGATAAACTTTGGCCAGATTAAAAAAAGTGGTATTCTTCTGAACTGATACACAATTGATCATCTAAACTAATATTCACTTTATTATCTTATTACGTTCCTTGCTTTAGATCTGCAGTTCCCGCTATGGACCACAACAGAAGTAGCAAATATACTCGCAGATTATGTCGATGTTCCAACCTATGCACTAGCTCTTATTGAAATTTTCGTCCATGTAGGGGAGTTTATGCGTTACCAGATTGATGAAGATTTACGAAAATCGTTTACCGCCGGTTCTTTTGGTAAGTCCATAATTATACGCCATCATACTATCTGATCCTGCAGCCAATGTTGTAATTTTTTCTGTAGTTGATAAATTACAACACAACCAACGTCTTAATAAAACGAATATATTATTGCAAGTTACTTCATTCGGTTAACTCTACACAGAAATTAAATGATCACTAATAGGTACACGTATTATTTTTATATATTGAATTAAAAAACTAATCACGGTAACTGGTTAAAACGATGTTATACTCACAAATCGTCACCATTTCAACTTCAAATAGTATTATAGTCAAACATAAGATATGATTTGTCACAATCTTAATTTTCCTTTTCATGGCTCAATTTATAACTGTTTGTTTACTTTATTGAAGTTTAGTGTTATGATAATTTTATGTAATATATGTGTACTTATAATTCTATAGTACCTATATTTTATACTGCAAAGCCTTCCTTTTTTATAACAGTATTTGTATATTGTAATTATATATACTGTATAATTATACTGTAAAGGTAACGAACGCGTCCTGGCTGTGGACCTGGCAGCCGCTTCGGTGTATTCAGCTGCTCAACACTTCCGATGCGACACGCCAAATACCCTGCCGCGTCTTATGGGGCCAACGTATGCTCCTAACGTCTACATAATTTGTTTGTCAAATCTTATTATTTATTACGCTCAAAGTGAGGGTTTCATGTAATTATTATTTACCTTACGAAGTTCCCTCATTTTCTCATATTTTTTTTTGTATAGTTTAGTTAGTTAAGAAATACTTTTTCTTATACAATTTGTAACCTTCAAAATAAAGTGTAGAGCTAATGCTTAGTGATTTTATTTTTTGGCGTGAATAAGTATCGTGCACTTTAAAATATTTAATTTAAAGAAAGTAAACAGATCTGGTGGAACTGTAGACAATATTTTGAGGCATTGGAATTTTGGGTTAACTTCTGACATTTGAGTCCATCCTCCAAGAACCGAAGGTTCATTTAATAGTAACTTAGTAATTATTGAATCTCTATATTATGTACATGAACTTATTTGCATGAATAAATATAAACCTAAGAGAATTAACAATTAAGCGCTACTTTGCTAAATCCATACGTACATAATCATTCTATTTGAACATGATTTAATTTATTAACTTCATTTGTACATATTAAAAAAGGATTATTTGATCTAAGATAATCTAATTTTATATATGCACTATGAAATATTTTCTCACTGTAAGATAATCACAATCTTGAAAACCTAATATAATATTTATTTAAACTAAGCACATCATACTCTTTAATTGAAAATCGTGTACTGTATTGATTTAAGATACTATTTCATACAATTTTTTTTTTTCAAAAACTAAAACAATTTGTATTCTTAGCCGATAACTTTTGTATTATAATACCTCGAAGAAATTCGGTATTTTAACCCAAGAAAATTAACTTCTTAATCCGATTATTTCATTTTTAATATTAAGGACAGTTAGCTTCGTTTTACACAACAAAGTGTTCAACCAAGGATTTATGATTTATGAACAATGATCATTTTCTTAATCAAACAGTTCAGTACTATTGGTTAAAGAGAATGTACTGTAGATAAAAATAAAAAATATTTGTAGACAACAAACATTAGAAATTTCATATAAGATCCTCTTCTTTAAAAACAAGATATTTTTTTTACGTTTTAGTAAACGTTAGTTTGTAGTGACATCATCGTTTGTTTAGGTGGAATAACATAATTCATGCCAATGCCAAATATTATTTATTTG
Source organism: Actias luna (assembly GCA_039707435.1). Classification (NCBI taxonomy): domain Eukaryota; kingdom Metazoa; phylum Arthropoda; class Insecta; order Lepidoptera; family Saturniidae; genus Actias; species Actias luna. The sequence continues at coordinate 14,148,507 of JAZHAC010000001.1, read as the reverse complement.
CATAGAGAAATCAGTAATATTTGTTTAACATTCAATAATTTACGTTACGTTATTTTTTTCTTATTTGAATCGAATATTATACTTTAATGATAGCATTTTATTGTTAGTTTAGAAAATATACTATTGAATCAAATAAACAAATTTAGTGAAGGAAACTGATAAGAAATTTATTCAAACTTATTTATACATTAAGGTATAAATATTGGAAAATATTACCGGAGTATTACATAAATGAAAAATTAAACCAACTTTTTAGTAATTCCTACTTCATCGTTGCAAATTTAAAATACACCAACCCAATTTAAATCGGAATTAGCAACTAAGTCTGGCATAATATCGAGCTATTTGTGATGAACGAAAGATATGTTATATACTTGGTATAGATATTTAAGCCAAATCCTTACTATTTAGAGATACTAAACTGTTTCCTACATTACTTTCTGTAATCCGGTAATACGTATATTTATGCACCATCCATATACGGTCAAAGTCCTTAACATTTCACTTTAAAGTTGTTCATGCCGACGGCTAAGGAATATAATTATATTTTAGCATATCTGTATTCCTTGTATCTATAAACTTGTGAGTCATAATTTCGATAGTATACCCGTTTCGAATCCCTTCAATAAACTTGATCATTTGGTCAAGGAAAACAACGTGAAGAAACTATAATATAGCTTTTTCTAAAGATCGTCTGGCTAGCTACCACCCTCAAGTTGAAAATCTGCTGCCAAATATCTATAGGTTCGTTCCAGCAGTTGCACATGAGAATAAGTTCCTTGAGTAGGTTAGTATCTGCATTATCTAGGACCACGTCGTCACTTAACATCAGGTTAGATTGTAGGCAAAAAACTGAACCTATTAACTAAATAAAAAATTTGGTTATTGTGAATAAGAAAGCCTGTTATATTTTCGAACATATCATCGCTTAATATCGGATAAGATAGCATAAGTTTTTGAGACATAACATCTCTCTATTTCACATGCTTGCAGCGGCCACTAAAGATTACGTTGTTACTGCTTTTAAAACTTACGTACTTTTCATCAAGTTAACAAAAACTTGTGCTAATTATCTGTAATATCCACTAAAACATACCACGACGAGCGCATATTTCCTCTTTCTCCAGAGACTAGAGGCTACTTTTGTACGTGTACTATGTTTTCGAGAATGGTTATGTAAAAAAAATAAGCTCTATAAATTTTAAGGAACATTTTATCTCTGAAAAGTGTTTAGGCCTAAACGTCCGTTTTTCAAAACTCTAAAGTGTATTATAATCGTGGTTGTTAGAACCGGGATACGGTGGACGTAATTCTCATGTGCTACCATCCTTTTATCATATCCAAAGGCGCGATAACAATCATTGTATTGCAAGGTAATTCGATTTTGTAGGGAAACTAAACTTAATTTGTTTCGATCTCTCTCAACAACTATTAATTTTACTACAGGCTATTTATGAATATTTACTTAGTGTATTATTATCCCATTATAATAAATAAACTATAATTTTGCAATAGTTTTCCCGGTATAATTATAATATACATAATAAAGATACCAAAATATAAATTGCATTTACTTTGGTTATCCTTGCTATACCTTACATTTGAATATCCGATACGTAGTGGTTGAATGAATATCATGCGCCGGAAACAGCCTTGGCCTATATTAGAGAACCAGGATGATGGTCGTGACGTAACACGGTTTGTTTTCTTTTTAAATAAAATGCATCCACATAGCAATGTATCTAAAAAAGTATAAGCTATTCTAGAAAATAAATTATTTATTTCCGAATGTTAGTTTATAGCACACAATCGATTATAAGCACTTTTATTAAAAATATATTAACTTTTAATGTTTAACTCAAAAAGCTTTTTTGACTTCATATTTCAAATGAATTTTAATATCTACTCTGCAGACAGCTAAAAAAATATAAGTATAATTTTATTTATAAAATGGTGGTGTCGAAGTTCCAACAATATATATTTAAAAACTTGTGTAAATTTTAAAAGTTAGGGTTGGTATTAGAAAATTGTTTCAATTCACCTTTATCCAACATTGAATTGTTTATATGTATTATATAAGTTTATTGGTATTGTCAAATTCACTATGTTGCTAAACCCGAGGGATACGGGAAAATTAAGCACTGAAGCTGAAAGAGGCTTCTCATGTATTATTTATAAAGACCGTAATTCATTACAATGCCTTTTAGTTGATGATTTACTTTGTAACTTAACTAGACAGATTATTAACATTTTAATACAGATAATTGATTCAACAACACCAATCAAATGTTTCATTATGAACTTTAACTTGTAATTAAAAATGTTTCCCTCAACCTATACGGGTATTCCGTATCCAGTGATATTCCTCTAAAACTTTTAGAATTCATGGAAATATATCGGAAAGAATTATAAATATTATGATGTTTTGGAGATAAAATATTGATGATCATTTTATTGAAAAGACGATACAATACTTTGAACGTGTAAATGATATCGTTGAAGTGAGAAGTTGAAGGCTACGGGGAGTACTTACATACATGACATATATACATATGGATGAGAAAACCAGTCGCAAAAGTGCCATTACGTTTCAAGTGTCATGGGCCCACAGAAGGTTTTTTACGGATGATATGATTTGCTATGTATTATTTTATTGTATCCTTTTTGAATGTTTTATTTAGATAAAATTGTATCAGATTAGTAGATTATATTGTATAATATAGTAGTGAATTATGTTATTTGGAGGAATAATTAAAAAAGAAGTCGGACGTACGTTTCTTCGTGACCGATAATAATTCACAGCCGCGCTGCTGCGTGCAAAAGAGTCGCCGTGTTGTTTGTAATGGTTATAAGACCGAAAGCCATTCTTACAATATTTTATAAGTTGAAATGGGCAGAGTGACGTATAGCTGAACTTTTAAATAGCTCTAGTGCATCTTTAAATATGACAAAGCAGAGTAATTGCGATTTAATTTAGATTCAGATCATCTCAATAATCTTCTAGGTTCACACCTGTTGATTATAGAAAACGACACTCTACTAAGTGTACCACAATGACGTCATTTACATTTATTGATTGTTATTACGATTCAGTGATAAAAGTTTTATCTTATAAAGAAGCATATTTTTTATATAAGCACTTACCAATGAGCGTCAACATCAAAGAAGTGCTAATGTATGCCAAGAGAATAATTGCAAGGCTCAGTACAATAGCCAGAGGGATGGAGCGTTTGGGATTGTTAGCCTCTTCACCAGTAGTTGCAATGATGTCGAATCCGATGAAAGCGTAAAAACAGGTTGCTGCACCGCTGAACACCTAAATAATATTACAAACTATGAATAGAATCTAGTTTTAAATATTTAAAAAAATATTGAAGCAATGCGCTACGCTTACAGGCACCGTTTCAAGCGCTGATATTTGAAATGGGTTTGATAAAACTTTGTGATAAAACCATAGATTGAGGTATTTCTAATGCTTAGCCGTTTAATTGCTACCATCAAATTAAACGTCTATTGCTAAGTACCTATAGGCATATTTAGTATTCACTTTAGAGCCAGACTTTTCTCTGGAACATAGAGTATTACCATCTTGGGCCACATTGACACTTAACACCACGAGTAACCGACACGAGAATTTTATATATAAGATTTAATGAATAAAAATTATATTTTAAGTACGAATACGGATTGATTAAGCTTGTCTGTGGTACTTAAATATGTTACAGTTGGAGTTAATATTAATGTTGATTCAATATGTTACCATAACGGAACTACTTGGATGATCGAACGCTTCGTTATTTCCGAATTGAGCTAAGAAATGGTCCAAGTTACAAAATGTGAAACAATAATAGGTCACAGAGTTTAAATTCACATATATTTAATTTGACTTGTAGTTTATCTGATCAATGCTGGATTATTTAATCAATTTCGTATGGTGGTAGGGCTTTTTTCTAATACCCACCTGCCTAGCTACCACCATGAAGTTGAAAATCTGCTGCCGAAAACCTTTAGGTGTATTGCGGCAGTTGCACTAGGCTTAGTGTACCCAACATATTGGGCCACATCGTTACTTAAGATCAGGTGAGGTTGTGGCCATATTGCTAAACCTTAAGTATAAAACAATAAGGAAGATTTTTAAATCGTAATTTTGAGCATTAAATACAAATGTCAAAAAAAATAAGTATATCTATAAAAATATTTTAAAATATGTAATTTGTAATCAAAATAGGATTAGCCATCGTGATGTATTTACGTAAATTAACAAATTTCGAAAGAATACAATCAATTACCTACTCCTTGTAATTCTGAAATTTTACAGAGGTGATTGTATAGTCTCACTTAGTTTTTCGATGACTTGGGACTTCAGCAATAATAACAGTCTGCCATAGTGGCAAATTATCTATACCATTTCGATCTAAACCACTTGACAATTCACAGACATTAATCCCTAGCCAGTTAAGTGCTCATGACGTTGATTGTAAGTGTGATTAATATCCAGTTCAGACAAACTTTATAAGTTCGACTAACTTAGAAAAACTACCTAGACTTGAATTTGCTGAAAAGGCAATTAGTACTGCTGGAGCATTATTTAAAACGATTTAATTTAGAAAGAAAGAAATTAATTGTTCGTTATGCAATATACAACACAAAATATATAAAAATTTGCTTAAAAATATATCCCTGCATTACGAAAGGGTTTCCAGCTCAGCATATGCTGAAGTGCTAGGAAGCACTTAGCGCTGATTTTTATTCATTTATTACACTAGAAACTAAAGCCATTTTGTAAACCATGATAAGGAATCTTTTTTTTTTGAAATAGAACCTTTAAGTACTCCAAGTAAAAATAATTTATCTACTACAAATAAAAGGTATGCCAACTAAATGTTATAAAATTCTTATTTTTATTACTAACATTTTGTATAAAAACTGGAAAAAGTTCTTGAGCCATGATGAAAATTCAGTTTTTTTAAGCAGAGATATATTCCTAACAGGGTAGAAGTCGCGATAAAATAAACAAGATGACATCGTGAAGATAAGCAATTCTCCACTCTATGTAAGAATAGAGTTCGCGCCTCGCTTCCAACGTCGTTATTACTTATATAGAGACGCTTCCGATAAATATCTACGATATTGCATAACCTGTTAACCTCGCCTTAGATCAAAGTTCCGATGCTCTCAGTTTTAGCATTACACAACACAAGTTCCTCAAGTTTGTTTCATACTAGCCTCCTATAAGACTTTGTAATTATCTATAAAGTTAGTTGTACCGGTGTCTTAGTTAACGTAGCTATCAGTTTTCTTGCTACCGCTCGAAGTTGAACGGTGTAAGTCCGGTGACCGATACGAGGTTTCATTAGGTATAGTAAATTGAAACAGAAATGGGCTATGTGTCCTATAGTTACATATTCCAGTCGCTGTTCTGCCCATTGCAGTAGATTAATAGATTGACCATACCACCACATAACGTGTTCAGTGATAGGGTCACTTATTGTTATAACAACTATTATATCTTACAAGTTAGAACAAGCAAAAATATTTGCAAAATTTAATTGAAATCTTTTGTGCACATTTTAAAATTATCGTTGACAAAAATTGTGACACCGGATTTAAGAAGTAAATGCTAATTGTTACGGTATTAAAATATAATCACCAGTTGAGAATTCACTGCTATAGATTCTACAATGAAAATGAAGTTTCCCTTTGTTATCACAATGTCAATATTGCAATGAAGACAATGTTTCTCTCTTATATAATATAAAAAAAATTGTAATATAATCAGTGTAATACAATAGAAAAGCGTTCTTTATATTTAATGAAACTTCTTCTGGAACTTATTACACAATTTACTCAGTATTGTCGTTATACAAAATAACTGTATGATGGAAGAATTTAATTTGAAATGAAACGGTTTTATGAAATAAGTAATTTTAAGGTTGTATAGTTTTTAACACAATCATGTTAGTGTTATGTTATGGTAGTTCGAATTATGTTAGTGGTGCTTAAATTCTGTATTAAATCAACTACACCTCCGTAGTGTAATCAAAAATACAGACAAGAACATAGAATTAGCCCAAGTTTTTTTTTGTAATCTAGAGTCTACTGAAATACATAATATAACTGTATATGTATGATTGATTTTTACTTAAATAGGAAACGTGTTAGTATTATTTAAAAATATTGACATTGTAATACAATTTATTTATTTATTTAATAAATGTATTATAAAACAATATTAAAAATTATAATAATAAAGGATTAAAATAATATTTATAAGCATTTTTCACTTATTAATTTTGTTACTTTCTAATAAAACTACTGTTTGATTAACATGCAGGTATGTGTTTAGTCTTATCGTTAAGTAGATTATTATTATAATTGTATTCTACAAAATAAATCTATGTGATTATAAGATGTATGTGGTTTAGGAATATTAATAATAATAAAGAGTTAAAATCACTCACTCCGCTCCAACCGTATGGCAAGATCCCATTATGTTCTGTCCAGTTGCTTAGATCCGCGTAGAACAATCCCGCTGCCATGATAAACACCCAGACGGAAACGTTGATGCCGTTCAGTAGGTTGTTAAAGAACAGAGATTTCCTCACTCCCGCGATCAGCACGAGCATCATCAATATTGTTATAGCGAAAGCTACAAAATCAGGTGGTTTACCTGTTAACAATTAAAATGGTATTATTTCTTTAATATGCATTATTACACAAAGATAAATAAAGATAAACTACTAAAATTTTAAAACTGGTGTTTCTGCACACGTTTCATATTCTTTATAGTTAAAAGTGTGCGTGAAGTTCCCTTGTACTATGTATAAAACGAAAGTACTATCAAGGTTCTTCCTCTGATTTAATAGTAAAAAGGCTACTTTTTACAATGTTAACTACAACACAACAAACCATTTTATAATGTCTATATATGTATGTATGTATATTATATATATACATACATACATCAAGTAAAATATAACAAAATCCCACAAATCATCACGGTTCACATAACGCTTTAACGGGCTGGTTAGTCTGTTAAACTACCGAGGGGATATATTTTTGACAACTAAAAATACATATACTGAGTTATATTTTAATTCATTGTACTTATGCAATACAACTGAGATTATATATTATATGAGGTAAATATACTATATTTATAAACAAAAAACAAACAAGGCAACAAAAAAGAAAACAAAAAACAATTTTAAAGGTTAATAAGACTTAAACTATATTTATATGTGTAAATGATTTTGTATTTGAACAAATTAGTCGCTATATTCATAAAAGCTTCATCTTCTTCAGTTGCTTTCATTTTGCTAATCTTATTCTATATTATATAACTAGTAAGGAATAGGTAGAAATATTTTTGTATTCATATTTTTTTTTGTTTTTATTTTTTTTTATACTTAAGGTTTAGCGTTATGGCCATAATCTCACCTGATCTTAAGTGACGATACGGCCCAAATTGGTAGACACGCTAAACCTGTGGAGGAACAGGCTCTCAAGTGCAGCTGCCGGAACACACCTATTGGTATTTGGCGTTTACAACTTGAGGGTGGTAGCTAGCCAGGATTTGAAAAAGCCCTACCACCATGCTATGGTTTCCTCACGATGTTTTACTTCACCGAAAGCTCAAGCTCATTGTAGGTACTTGGATTCGAACTCACGTCCCTTGACGCGAAGTCGTACACACTACCACTGAGCTATCATCGCTTCAAAATTTGTAAAAACATCTACTACGTAATTAAGCCACTGTTTTATTTTGACAAAACTGTTTATCTAACAAGAATAATTTCTAATGGGGGTTATTTTACTTACAATTGCAATACGTAATCATTCTGTAGTAAATATTTGAAGCATTAAAGATAATGTATGGCTACGTGTTCAATACACATATGTAGGTAGTCACAGTGAAGCCTAAAGTTTATTTTTCACAAAATAGTTCAAACAAAGGCTCGAGCATCGGTCCATTATGTAAACGTAATCTGTCCGATAGCTTGTGATGCTACTACACGGTGTACTCGACGTGTCGAATAAACTTTTCATTAAGCCGTGTTCAGAAACCTGAGCTAGGAATATCTGTTTTTAATTGTAGATAATAAAGTACCTACGTTATATTATCACAGTAAAATCTATATCTATTTTTTTTACAGAACATGATCAAAGATATTAGTGTAATAAAGTATTCGTATAGTAATATAATAGTACGTTTAACTGAAGTTGTTAGTTTAAGTAGTTATTGTATACATTTTTCATTAACCAGTTTCGAATTACTTGGATGTATTATTTTGCAAATTATTAATTGTGCAAGCATTAAGTTATTAAGTGAATAATAAAACTAATTTTAAAATTATATAACAGTGGATGATTTTACATTATATTATCATGCCTTTATTATACAGTTGTTGTCTCGTCCTACGCATAAAAATCCCTCGGAATGGCCTTATTTTTGATTACTTTTCCCAAAAAGCCATTTGTAAACTGAAAGGCTATCTTTTCAGTTCGTAATCACACATTATGTTTGTAAATTAATCGATAGTCAATCGGTAGTAAATCTATGATTATGAAGATATTTCAACACGAGCTCCTGTCTACATTATTATTTTTACCTTTATATAATATGTACCTGTGATCCTAAGTACGATAGAGTGGAATTAAAAAAAAAACCAGTGTTGCCGTGGGACACCTGATAGGAAGGTAGTTCCTTATTATGAAAATATTGATTTCAAGTTCTATTCGAGGTATAAAGAACATAATTATTCGGGTATACATTTTTATTATGAATTTTTATCGATAAAAATAAAAAAACTATCTTACGATACTACGATGATTTATAAAAATATATAATAATAACAGTCATCACGTAGACTGTACATTAGCCACTGTATAGCCATCACACATAGACTATACATTAAAATCTTACGCTGACGGTCGTTTTTTGCCGGCTAGTGTATCCCTCCGCGACGCTCCATAAGGAATTTCGTTCTAATAATTTTTGCCTGTTTTTGTATCTTTTTTAGATACAGATTTACTTTTATGTGTGCTACGTAAATAGCCTAAAGCCTTCTCTTATAAAAAATAATCCGACTGGTAGTTCCTAAGATTAGCGCGTTCAAACAAACAGACGTTATCGCTGTACAATATCAATGTAGATTTTCCTAGGTAAATTAAAAAAAAAGCTTTAAATTCAAACATAACATTCTGAGCCCGACTCTAAGTTTGCAAACCTTTGAGAATTGTTGAAATGTAAATAACAATTCTAGAATATTGAATTTTCTTATACTACACTAGCTATGCTCACGACTTCGTACGCGTGGAACTATGATTTTATTTAATCATTATTGCCCGTATTTGTTACTTTTTTTAATACCGCTTTGCACCTTTTTGTCGTAGCGTGATGTTAAAAAGCCTAAAGCTTTCCTCAATGATTGTTTTATCATATACAAATTTAATATTTTAGATCTAACTGGTAGTTCCTAAAGTTAGCGCGTTAACAAACAAACTTTTCCGCTTAATAATATTAGTGTATATTTAAATTATGCTAGACTGAAGGTTTCATTTACGATAAAATATTATAGTAGGAGATACGGTTGCTAGAGTTAGAGCAACATTCATCGAATCTTTATTGTTAATATAATTTTGAAAAATAATAAATATATATTAAAAACTTCGAGTTTCTAAAAATTCCTAACACGTAGTAATCTTGCTGCTGGATCTGAGCCTATTATATGTCATATACCAACTTACAATTTCCAAGTAAATACATATCTAGATTTAATAACCTATTTGAAAAACACTCTATTTTTATACGCATCTATTAAATTCACATCAGCTTTTATGTTTAACTATATTTTAATTAAAAGTGATACTTTATAACATATGTAAATTTTGTAATAAAGTATGCTATAATAAAGTAATAATATAATAAAGTATGCTATATTGTAATATGACACTAACCATTACGTCCGTAGGTACAAAGTAAATACTGTTAAACATAGCTAACTTGTTCTCTTTATCAGTCTGTTTGTAAATTTAAATCATTATTCTATTGGTGATAATTCAATGATTACATCAAATAAATGTTCGTTCCTGGTCATAACATGCGCCATGGCCTACGACCTGTTATGATACATTTTCTATGATATATCACGATTTTCACTATATTTATTCCGTAATCGTATATGTAATTAAAATTTAAGAATAGATATCTTATAAAAATAAAATAAACAATAAAACACAATTTAATAATACTATAAAATATATAGAACATATTTTGTGCAGATGTGTGACCTTACAAATAGTAATCCTAGATGAAGCGGACTTTAATGCAGCGCACTACGAGCTACAAGTGTAGCTAGCACCTACGACAGCTTAGTCGTCATTTATTTATTTAGGGTCTTTTTATTCAATTCGTCTATGAGGTAAAGCTACCGTTCATCTCTACGATATAAATTTTATGTTATTAAGTTATATTTCTTTATCATATCATTATTCTTTTTCAGTTTTCCCATTTAAACGAATGAAATAAATTATTATAAAATTCATAATGATAATAAATGCTAATGGTATACTGTGAAAACAGGAATGAATAAAGTACACTGTGGAGATTATTAGCGCTCCGGTGCACGGTAAACGCTTTGACCGTACATGCAAATGACTCTTGGATAGTGTTCTGATAACGGACGGTTGTTTACAAGCGGCGTATATTGTAGTCCGATATAGATACAGTCAAGCATGGATAAACGAGAGTTCAAGGGACCGCAATCTGTTTTTCGCTTATACAGGTTTCTCACTATATCAAAATTTTCACTTATAGAGTCACGTAAATGACTTTTCTCATTTGTAGAAGTTTAAACAATACAGCGAATATGTGGTGATAAACGTTTATGTAGTTTATATGTATTACTTATTAGAATTTGACATAAATGCTTATAAAAATAAAAACATCAAACTTAGACTAATAACTAGGTACTTAAATAAATCGATTAAGAACATTAGAACAGTAATAGTTTTAATTTAAAAATGTGTCATATTATTAATATTGGATATAGGTACTGGACTTTGGTTTATTCTGTATGAGACAATTAGCACTCTCAGTTATAAAAGTCCACAAGGGAAAACCGACTTTCTTCTATAAAGGTTTTGGAGGATTTAAATACTGGACCTGGCAATTACTCTTAATTATAGAGTTTAACAAGCTCTTTAAAAAGAAATCTATCTAATCATTATTAGTAACTATATAGGGAGTAACTCTTATATAGTTCTTACTTCTCAGAAACCGCTTTAACGATTCGGAGGAAATTTCCTATTTTGCTATTCTTGATATTTTACCTTTATTTGTATTTTTACCGTAAATGCGCGATTTTTAAGCAAATTATTTATACTAAACTAATTATTACCATTCCTCTTTTTCATTATTTGATGAGTTCATACGTGTGATAATGGGGATGTTTAATCAGTATGTCGTTTGTATCTAAATATATTTTTTCAAATATCAAAGTTGTTTCACGAAGTTTATGCGGAATTTAAAGGTACGCTTGAATTCGTTATTTCAGAGTTATTAATTAATTAATAATATAAGCTACTGATATTAGTTTTAGCAAAAATACAAAGTAATATACTAATCTAACTATATGACAACATTTACCTGTATTTCAATTCTCGTTAATGGCGACTTAATTTACAATACCCTTATTAGCATGCTATTAGTAGCTTGTAATTGATTTATGTTAAGGCTAATAATTAATCTGAGTATATTGAAATACCCAGTTAATTTGTCATCATAACATGAATATTAATATCTTATTCGAAAATAGTTTATAATGACTAAGTCCACTAACTGTATACAAAAATTACAATTAATAAACTAATCAAAATGATAAACAAAATTTAAAAACAATCTCACAGAAAGATCTTACTACATAATATAATAATTCGTATTGAAATATGTATTACTTTATATTTGTATTGTCTTTTGAAAAGCGATAATAATTTAAAAGGAAGCCTTATTCAAATCAAGAAACCTTTGAAAAGTTCAACTTCCTTAGTGACAAAATTTTCGGTAAAGTTGTCGTATTAGCTCACCGATACTATTTCGAAAACTTTACCCAAAATTTTCACCTCACCTGCATTGCGCGGCGGCACGGGTTTAATAAAACTAAATAATCAACGCTGTTGCTGTTACACTGTATTATAGTGTACAAACTATAGTTTGATCCTCTTCCTCACAATGGTGTCACAGGTGTCCGAGGATTGTATTGCATATAAAAAAAAACTTTTTAATGAAGTCTTGAATGAAGCTATTTTCCTAGAATAATTTTTGTTCTCTTAGTGATATTTAGTATTATTCTTATACGATGACTTAAGTTGGATCCTCAGTGGGTTGAAAACTGTATACGAAAATAATGGAGGTATGATTGTCAACGGTGAACGGTTTTACGCCTTCTATTTGCCATTATTATAATAGACGAGTGCTGGTAGAATATTACAGCAAACTCTTAGCAAATCCTTCAAACACTTGAAATGCATTTGAGTAAGACCGTTACAATATACATGAATGGTTTAAATTGACTAAGTTGAGGGCCACTCGACTTTGTGCAAGAAAACATTTACTTTGCGCAAGACTTAGAACTTCACTCAGTAGGCATAACTTTGCAAAGGCTGCCTTAGGGTGGCCTTATAAACACGGCGAGCTTTTACATTGACCATGCTGCAATACAAAAAACAAGAATATTCAATCAGTCTATCGTACTTTACATGACTTACAAATTTTTAAACATTCATAAATAGGGTTGGACTGTTTTACAAAATTTAAGTCTTGTGAATTGCTATGAAAAAAGTTATGCACGAAGTATATATCAAAAGCAGAATGAGAAATGATATGATCAAATAGACAATTAAGATAAGAGATAACACTCAACTTAAACTCGCTGGTAATGAAAAACCATATATGACTAAACTAATGCGCTAGAGAAGTTTTAGAGTAGAGTAGATTGGAGTTTAGGGAAACGAAGGGTGGGGGCTCCTGGCAAGATAGACTGATTACTTACACATGATGATTGAAAGCAATTGCGAGCGAAACATAGAAGATCGGATGCAATGATGATCCTTGTAGAAAGCATATATATGTATAACACTGGATATATAGGCTGATGTTGCTTGTAGTTAAGACAGTAGTAAGAATGTAATGCGATTTTCTGTAATCTGTGTTGTGTTTTCGCTTTAATGTTTATTTCACATAGGACATTTTTTCTGTTATTTCTTTAAATAAATACATCAATCATCCCTTACAAACGTATTCATGAATTTCGCCCGAATTGTCAAGTTATAAAAAAAGGGATATATCTGGGTTGACAACTGATTAATGGTTGCATACTTAATGTAAGTAATAGAGATTCCTATATGCATACCTAATATTTATTATAATAAAGTACTCAATTTTACCAAATAATAATGACTAACTAAAATACTAATTTTGAAATAAATCATTTCTATGTGGCTTTACTTTTTAGTTTAGTATTTTATACTTAAAAGCATTCATTCACTCGTATTACCATATTAGCGAAACAACCATGCTTACGCTGAGATCCGACCTGATAAATTTGATTTGGATATTAGGAAATAACACCAAAAGAGTTAACTACATGAAAATAATAGTGAATGATAGGTAGGTAATAGGTATGGGGTTGACGGAGACACACTTACCGTAAATCGTTCCGAAGTTCGTTGCTAAGTGATTTGATATAGCTCCGTTACACAAGGAATTGAAGCATGCGCTTAAAGCTCTTGCACAGGCGCTGGTACCGATCTGTGACCAAACAAAATTAGATTAAAGAAACTATTATCATAAACTAAGGCCGGAACAAAAAACTTTCAGCTTTTATTACCTCTGATACATCTAAATGGCTCATTATCAATAAGCAATACTATATTTCTCTACGTTTTCATATTCAGGAGAATATTTAAACCTAAAATTAAACGGTAAATAGAAAAGGTTGCCGTATTATCATGAGTATATTATAATTATAGGCTATAGTGATAGAGTTATATTGACATATAAGTCTATCACTATAGCCTAAACATGCCGACTAAACAAATGTTAGCAAAATGATGTGTCAATATAATAATAAAGGTTACTTTGTTCCGTATGCTTTGAAGGATATGAAAAATATTGAATAAGATTTAGCTGGCGATGTCGGAAGAGAACTAATACCAATCTATATTGCGAGACAAGAAAATTGCAAGGCTAACTTACTTTCGCTTCAATAAATTGTAAAGTGCTTCTGACCGATGTTTGAAAAATCATGTTAAGCTTTAAAGACAATAGTAAGCCAGAGAGCGAAATTTTAAGCGTTGTGAGGGAATGCAAGTTGTAGTTGTATTTTATTTTTTCAAAGAAAGTTTATAATATGAGATAAGAATGTGACTTTTTAATGATACTTCATCTTTGCTTGTTATGAACTATTCAATTTTTTTTATATAAATTCATAGAACTGTAGATGATAGTAAAAACAGTTCCATTCAAAAACAATGATAGGTATCACGATATAAGCAATCAAGTACTAAAAATTCAATTTTTCATTACTATTTGTATTCATCGTCAATTTCGGCTGCAATCAAACGTAATTTTGACAAAATTTTGCAACTTGATTAATACCTGATTGAATGCTGATATGATCGACGTTTGTCCCAGAATTCAATTGATCCAATTAATTTCCAGGTTAACACACTATTCACGGGCAAAGATTAACACTGCCCCAACCCATATCAACATCTATATATGCAATATAAACAATTATTAATTATAATATGCAATAACTAGTCTTCATATGTAATTAAATTTCAATAACAAAAAACAAAAGAATAATATACCAAGAGACTGCTATGTTCAAAAATGACTTGCTATAGGGATGTATATAACGCAATTGGAAATATTATCGTTATATTACATCTATAATATATAGTATTCTCAATTATATATATCTTTCGGGTTTAATAAGAGTTAAGAATATTTTTTTTAAATAAATTTTTTACAAATATTTATTGTCTTCCTTTCCTTTCAATGGGAATATAAGTATATATTAAGTCCTGTGGATATTATTCCACTACAATGGGATTTTGAAATATGAACGGTTCACTAGAAAAAAGCTAGATTAGTGAATAAGATTTATAATCTTTTTCTGTTGTACATTACAGACAAAAGTTTATTGAATGAAATAAAATAGAATAATAACGCATTGTTTACTTAATCTAAAGCATAATTATATAAAATCAGTGAATTTTACTTTGAACACCATATTCAATTTATTTGTAGGTTGGTTTAATAAGAAACATTGTATTTAACGTTATATCAAAATGATATTTAATGTTTTATTTATATAAATTGAAATCGCAACTAGCAAGGCTCAGTAGGTCTATCAAAGTAGAGAATCTTCAAAAGCATATATACAACGGCAGTACGATAAAGTTTCAGAACGGTATTCGATGATAATCAGAGTATAATCCAAAAATGACGACTACCACCGACAGATTTCCTATTTATCAGATATTATTACTAGCTTTCTGGCCTACTACCAATAGCACCATAAAATGTGCAGTCCCTTAAGTACCTATTGCTATATACAGTTTACACTGTATATGTGTTCTATACCAACGTCATGAAAAATTGCCGATATTCAAAAAAATATACACGCCATGGATGGATTAACATTCAAACACACTTTCATATGATATTATAAATACGGTATCGTTTATTTTATTACTCCAATAAACCAAAGCCGATTATATAAAACCAGGCAAATTCATGTTAAATCATGTTCGCGTAATGGAATCACCACAACATTAAGTAAATATTAAACCTTTGATCAGACAACTCAAACAAAATTATTTAATGTGGTTATCGTAACTTTTAAACAAAAATGGTTTAACCATACCATTATAATACAATTTATTACCCCTTTTGATTTTGTGCGATCGGCCAATGTTCGTCATGTAGAGTATAATGGATGCTCGAATATTTCAGGTGTATTTGAAAGTGTATTCAGAGAACAAAAGTTCTTTGTTTTATAACAATCTGCCTCGGAAAGTTATTTAGTTTAATGTTAACTCTTATTGAGTCTAATTGTTGGTTGTTAATCCATATCTTCTACTAATGATAACGGGCAATGATTCTTTTATTTATAAGAGAATAATCTATATTAATATTATAATGTGGAGAGGTTTGTTTGTGTTTTTGTTTGTTTAAAAAGCGCTAGTCTTCGTAATCTAGTCGGATTACAATAAATATTTTTGCATTTGATAGAGCAATAATTGAGAAATACTTTACCCTATTTAATACCACGCTACCACTAAAAGAAGCAAAGCTGTATTGAAAAAAGTTACTAAAACGGGCAAAAAATGTTAAATAATTTTTAGGTTCACGTGAAAGAACCTACTAGTGAGGAATAAAATGCAATAATTAATACACACGCTGTACAATTAATTTAGTTACCTAATAGTAAAGTTTTCGATTTTCTAAATATAATATTCGTTTTAGTTATACTTTATATCAAATATTGCCGTTTTTTACTTGAATAGATAGATGTTTTTAGTTATTGCATTTCCTCTTCAGTTAAGGCTTACCAAGTATTCGAGTATCATGTTCCAACCAATGATAAACGCAATAAATTCGCCGACGGTGACATATGAGTAAGAATATGCAGATCCTGTAGTATTTGGGACTCGAACACCGAATTCAGCGTAGCAGGCACCTGTTATTAAAAAAGGGGATTCTGTCAGTTATTTAATTTAGTCATCTTTAGGTGATATCAAATCTGATTTTCTCAGTTAGTTGAAGTTTATTAAAATATACCTTTGCTAAAGCAATTTAAAATAATTACATAGCTCTCATTGGTTTGACACAGAAGTGTCTGGTCTGAAAACTAAAGAAATTTCGAGAAAGGATATCTATCACCGCTTTTCACTGATATACCGCGATCCGCCACTTTATAACACAATAGATGTATCCAAGAACCGTCGAAAATAATACACTTTTCCATAGTAAAAATTAACCATTTTAAGAAATAAGCTATTATGACTTACAATTATCTATGTTTTTTTTTTTCGACCCGACATGCTGTTAGCCTTAATGGGTTTGATAGCTTCACCGAACTTTTTGGGGCGAGACAATCTGCTCTGAGGCAGCGAGGGCAAGGGTGCAAGAATGGCCAAACCTCGGCTTGGGCTGCTACCGGAAAGTGAACAAGGATTCGCGTGCCCAACTAACCAACTGGTCTTCTAACTTACCAATTTAGTGATCCTAGTACGACCTTATCGGTCAAGCCGCGTAAGGGCCGCAGTGGTAGTCCCTTACAGAACCGTGTACTTAACGTGTGGGTGTGCATGGATGGTATGCGGTATGATGATGTACTTTCAGTGATGTAGAGTGTCACTGTATCGCGCGAGCAGAGTCACTCGAGGGCTCCTATCCGGGGGATCGAATCTAGGCTCAAGCGTCTGCGGAGGGAGGCCGTGGCGGGTAATTATAGATGTGAATATTATTAACAATATGTTATAGTTATGGTTACAAATAGTCAATATTTTTTATTATAACGTGAATATTTATCATGAAAGATTTTTATCGTTTATCATGAACATTAAATATTTTATAAAAAATTTAATGTGTTACTGAAGTAAACATGAGGTACATACCTCATCTAATTTTTGATATTTAAAAATAAAAATTATATTATATATATTTACACAGGCATATTCTGTCTGTTAGTTGTGCCAAGATTATATTTATTAAATTTTACCAATATCATGATTTATATAATTAAACCATTTTTTTAATATTATATTTTGTTTTGTATGTGTTTTTTATATTTACTTTTGTTTGCTGTATAAAACTTCGGGTTCAATATTTTTATATTTCTGGCGAGTTTTAGTCTCGATTACGTAAAAGTATTCTTCATAAAAATCTTACTCGTGTTATTAGAGCTACAGTACATAGAAACTACGTAGTTTATAAATAATAAAGACATTTATTAAATAAACATGCTGCGATGTTTAAGATTAATACAGTCTCCAAACTAAGGTTAGGGCTTTATTGAAATACGTTTTTATAACCAAATGCAAAAGTAATTTTCTGTTATTCATCAGTTCTCTAAGTATAATAAAACTTTGAAAATGATTATGCATACATATTTCAACATATTGTAACTGTATTTATTTAGGATCAATTTATGATTTCTTAAATATTTTTTTGAATTATATTTTTATAATATACTACCTTATTATTAAATGTTGTGCTTAAGTTACCGTAAGTATTTTTATGTATATTTATATTATTATTTAAAATTAAACATTAATAATGAAGCAATAATTTTAGATATTTGTCACTTTTAAGCTTTCTTACAAAGCTTTCAACGGCTAGTATTTGGCACGCAATTGATATTATTGTATAGTCATTATTGTAAGATAATAAAAATGCCATAATATTATACTATTAAAAATATTAAAAAGAATTCACAGCTATACTCAAAATATGCAAGAACACATTTTTTTTAATTAAAAAATATATCATAGCTTGGGACATACAGAATAAGCTCTCGTATTAATCAATAATCAAGTATTCTTGTATATACGATATTTAATCGATCTGTATCAATTGTGTCGATCTGCACATATTTGTTGTAAGTATCATATTTGTTATGTCTTTTTGTGTTAGCATTTTACTGTAAGATATAATTTTTTGTAAACAAACTGGTTAGTTGGTTTGTTTTTAAAGTTTAAAGTAAAAATAGGTATGACTGATATACCATATCCTTTAAACTTTTCGCTCTGAGATCCAGTATTGAGTCAAATCATTATTATTTTTGTTTTGATAAATATATGAGTTAATATTTGAACTTACCCGAGAATATGCTGGCCAGGGCGGCGATGATGAAGCTCAAGACTACACCGGGGCCAGCGAACTTATGAGCCACCATGCCAGCAACCAAATACATACCGGTGCCGACACATGAGCCGACTCCTAGTGATACCAGGTCCGATGTTGTGAGGCATCTCTGTTTAAAAAAAATCATATATTTTTACCATCAACACTTTAAAAAAGGAACGGGATTAAAAGCGTTCAACATTTTAAAGTTATGTTCATACCAAAAGTTATCAAAATATTGTGATGAAACCAGAACTGTGTGGTAGGGGTTTTTCTAATACCTATCTATCTATATATCACCCTTAAGTTGAAAATCTGCTGCCATCTTGGAGTATCCACCATTTTGGGCTACATCGCCACTTAAAATTAGATGAGATTGTCTTATTTACGACAATATGAATATTAACATGACGTTATTACTATCAACGTTGTAGTTAAAATACGTAATATATGATTATGAAACAGAAATAAACTATTTGGTGGTATTTGAAAACCAATTATGGAACCATAAGTCGAAATTATCTTGTACAAAACAAATTAATCAAAAATATTCATATCAAAAATGTATCTCTTGTTTGGTGTTAAATGTTAAATATTTTCCTCCTGGCATTGTGTCTGTCTATTATGTTTTATCCTCGGGCAATGGAATTATAATGTAAAAGAGCATAAATTGTCCTGTTACTTATATTTGTATTTATATATTAGTACTATATAATGTATTTTTAATATCTTATAAACTAAATACAAAACTTACACATTACTTAATCTATACAGGAATATAATAACTTCAGAAAAACAAAAAGGAGCAAATTAAAAGTTGCTATAAAAATCCAGCGTTAATTGAATTTACTGTGGCAACTGTTTGGCTAGTTAAATCTTCTCATTTTGCTAGACGACTTACAATTAATACTGGATAGCAGACTAAATTATATTTAAAATAACTAAGCCCCTATTTTACTCTCAAATTTTTTAATAAGCACTTTGAAATTTGTAACCACACAAAATGAACGATTTTTACGGATAGTTCAAATTTACCTGCAAAATATTATGAAGACGTATATATTTTAATATAACTTACAATATTAAACATTTGTTACATACTTTTATCTATTATAGTTCTTGATTTTCATTTGTTACGAAATTTGTACAAATAATAATTGAAATGTTATATTTATTTAAACTTAAAGTTTGCAAAAAAATTAAACTGTTATCAGTTTGCATTCATCTAAGTTTCTGTTTTTTTTAATAATGACCCTAGTCGAAATACAGATGTAATTATTTAATACCTAAAACTTGTACTTATGTTTTTGAGTAGGGAAATTGAACTGCAAAGTGGAACAATTCTATTAAATTCTATTAAGATAGCGAGGTGAAAGTTGAGTAATTTATTTAATAGTATTTAATAAGTTCTTAATTTCGTATCTAATGTTTGGACTGTAAATAACCTAGAGGTACTCTTAAATATACTAAAATTTATCTATATTGTGATTTACATGCAAATGAACTGAAAAATCTTGATATTTTTCAATTAGTTTTACCCAAAGTTTCGGCATAAAGAAGCTGTTTAATTAAAGATGTAATGCTACAAGTTTGGGTACGCTTTAACTGGTCGTTGTGAACGAACAATATAGTTCATCTCATATATTTGTATTTTTTATATTTATTAGTATAAAATTAAATCCGCTATATTAATTATTATGATATAAGTAGCAAATTCTTCACTAGATAATATAACAAAGGTTATTAACACATACATCATTTGTTAAAGAGTTGGCTTGTTTATTTCCGTTCTATTTATTATATTACGGATTTATGTGCAAATATTTAGTATTTTACTCTAATAAATAAACTCTAGTATTGTTTATATTTGTATAATGAATATGTGATATAAAAATTACTAAAAACAATTTGATTTCTGACAGAAATATAGTGATTTATATGAACATATGATGAGTATGCCAACAATTTACGTATATAAAGAGAAACCTTACAGTTAATTCCTATAAAATGTTTCCAAATGCAGTGAAAAAAAAAATATTTTTGTAACAACCCGGAGACTTATAACTATAATTATTTTCTTCCTGAGAAATCAAATATATATAAGACTTAAATTCAACTTTAAATATTTGTTAGTAATCTCGTTTTTCGCAGTACACTTCCTTAGAACCTATATTATTTATTTAGAGAAACCGTTTTTTAGCAAATCCAACAACAATTTTATTTGAAATATCTCTCATAATAAAATTAGTCGTACTTATCCGTGGGATTTTGAATTTTTAACAATCTACTAAATAGCATTAGTACGTCATTTACCCAAACCTATCAGTTACCATCTTATGAATAAAATAAAATCAGCGCAACTACTCTCACTGGCTCTCCATTGACAGGTCTTTATAAGCTAATAAAGTTAACATCCCTAACTTATGTACATACATGGGTGGCAATATTTATAGCACTATGTCTACGTTGTGTTAGTTTAACCTATTCAATATTTAACAGCGTCACAGTTCAACTTCAGGAAATATCAGAAAAGTGACCCACAATGCAATATAGTTTTTCAGTTCAGTTAGAAGTTTATTCTCGAGATACACCCCTTTTCACGGCAAGATTGTGCTTGTATTTAAAGAGTGTATTTGTGAAAGAGGTTAAAAATATTAATTGTATTTTAAGTTCGTTTCAGTATCCTAACTGCACGAAATTATTATTATTTGTAATTACTCTTTGTAATTAGTATTATACATATACAAACTTTCCTAATGATATTAAAATTCTGATTTAAAAGGAACCATAGAACTATAATTTACTTCTAGAAGAAATTCTTAGAACTTATCGATTCTGTGGTACAATATTATTATTGGACGTGAATTGAGTAGAAATGTAAGTTATTTACAGATATATCTTTATCGAGTTAACTGAAAGGAATCAATCGTGGCCATAGTATAGATATGTAGAATCGTTAAAAAAGTTGTTTACTTCTAAAAAGTAACTGTGTAAACTTTCAACATTATATGATTTCTATAAAAAGCATTTGTATTTTGTTTAAACAAAGATTATCTATAAATTCTTACATATTTACCAAGTTATTAACTTTGTCTAATATGTTGATATAATATAATATAATATAATATAATATAATATAATATAATATAATATAATATAATATAATATAATATAATATAATATAATATAATATAATATAATATAATATAATATAATATAATATAATATAATATAATATAATATAATATAATATAATATAATATAATATAATATAATATAATATAATATAATATAATATAATATAATATAATATAATATAATATAATATTTAAGTATTTTATTAGATTAATAATAGCCGCAATAAAACAATTTTCAAGGTTAAATCCATAAAAAACAATGAAGTTAAGATACTGGATTCCAGTAATTCTTAAGATACACAATATTCCTTAGTACTTAGCTAACCATTAACAATAAATAAATACAACTGAAAGTTAATTTGAGATCTAAGAAATAAAATAACAAAGTCTACTACTCTACTTTTCAAATGTATCTACTCGTAATATTTAAACAATTATATTTCGAAAAAAGGTTGAAACCCTGGACGAAAGTCAGTCAGCCTCATAATACGGTAAATATATGTTTTATTGGACTTCTTTCTTCTTGCTTAGATACAGGTAGGGTGGTAAATAGCCAGCCGGCTTTAAGAAAACATTACTACAACGCAGTATTTTATTTCACTCAGAACTGAGATTAATTTTATCACTCGAACCTACATTGGTATACACAGTATGCTATATAACTCATTATACATAGGCTTATTTAGCATGAAAATGTTTTGATGTCTCACGGCGACAACATATTACGTTAAGATTGTATATATTTTATTTGCTTAATGCTTAGCCTCTACAGTAAAAAGATTAATGTAGTCTAGGTACTATTTTTAGATTAACTCCTAAAAACTTCCTTCAACTGGCAAAAAGTAAAAAAAAAAGGAAGTGAAAGCTGTAAGAGAAATAAGCATTGTCACAGAAATGATATATGTAAAACATTTGTTATAAGCCTCTACCAGATGGGCAGCACCAAGAAACGATGTACAATTATTGAAACATCTTACAGCCTTTGAAGTAATAAATCAAAAAATGAATCTGCTGGCCAAAAAAATACTAGGCCATTTATAATATTTGTCGGAGGGTGACGGATTCCCAGTACAAGATATAAAGAAAATAAATAAAAGTTGTTTTTCTTCAAAACAAGGTCCACCCTAATACGCAAGTGCTAAAAAGTATTTCACGAATTTTCTACTTAATCGGTACTTAATCTAATAAACGGTTTATTCTTAAGAAGATTATTGTGATTTCTACCTAACAATAATATAGACAATTAGTACGCAGTTTGAGGGAGGAAATAATTTACTGAAAACCATGATAGATATTATTTGCACGAAAAACCCTTGTCTTAAATACTAGCAAATATAATCTTTGATTATGATGTATTGTTATGTATATAAGAAGAAGCATTACTAACTTATCACATTTTGTATTATGAATAGTATAGTTACGAAATATCGAAAATAGTACGTTACATCAAAATATATGTGTAGAAACATAAAGTTCTAAGCTAACATGAAATCCTATAATCGGTTCAATAATAATAATGGATGATATATGAACTTCTTAGCAAACCACGGATTCACCGTAGGGGTGCCGGGTACATCGTGAAACCTAATCTTTGTAGCAGAGAGAGGATAACACGAGACAGTGTCCAAGACTTGCGACTTCAGATGTAGGTTTAAGGAGCCCCTTTGATGACGCGCGTCAATACTCATCTTCACCGATCGTGCCTCTTTCCGCCCAGTATAAATCATTCCCAATAATGATTTACAGCATAAACATCAAAACAGTGTCCATAATAGAGAAGTATAACTCTTATGCCCCTTCGGTAATGTTCCAGCTATTTTCGACGAATATGCCTCAAGCGCCAAGCATAGACTGACTCAAAAGCCTTTTATTTTTATTTTACTTAGTTAAGCGGAAGGGCTTTCACAGCTTGGCAGCGCTTTTTGGGGCGAATGCTGAGGGCATTCAGCCCCGAGGCAGCGGGCGCAAGGGTACCGTAGTGGCCGGCTTTCGGCATGGGCTGCTGCCGGAAAAGATTAAATAAAGAATCATAAGGGCTGGCCTACTGCCTTTAGGTAAAATATTAATTGAGGATGCAAGGAAATGGGTGGAATAGATTGTACTGTGCAGAGCTTGTAGTGACCAAATTTGTTTGAAGGACGTCGTGTATACATTTGAACCAAAAGCCGCATCGCGCTTTATACTAATCGGCGTTATAAATTACCCTCCTATAACTATATTCTGCCATGATATACCCGCCCTATAACTACATCCCTATATATATTTAATATACAGTCATTGAATAACTTTATCTAACATGCTATTACTATGTATTAATCATAATACAATTCGCTCTATTAATGCACAACCTTAAAAGATTATGAAGTGATGATAGCTCAGTGGTAGTATGTACGACTTCGCGTCAAGGGGCGTGAGTTCGAATCCAAACACCTACAATGAGCTTGAGCTTTCGGTGAAAGATAACATCGTGAGGAAACCATAGCATGGTGGCAGGCCTTTTACTCATGCCCGTCTGCCTAGCTAGCACCCTCAAGTTGAAAACCTGCCGCCAAATACCGATAGGTGTGTTCTGGCAGCTGCACTTGAGAGCCAGTTCCTCCACATGTTTAGTGTGTCTACCAACTTGGGCCGTATCGTCACTTAAGATCAGGTGAGATAATGGCCTTAACGCTAATAAGTCTTAACTATAAAAAAAGGTAATTGTTCAAAATTGTAAAAAACCCGAGAAAGTAAATTGTTAACTTTGGTGGCAACTGAATAGTCATTATGTTAGCATTTTAGTTTCGAGCGAAGTAGTTCAATAATATGAAAAATGTTTTATAAATGAACTAATGAACACCAAGAGAACAATAGACATTCCACAGGTATAACGCTAGACGAAGCCTATATTGAAAGCATTTCCAACACTGTGCGACTATAGAAGTGTCTATCCACCTGTTGCTTACATCACCTACATACACTACTTAGCTACATTTACTTTTGCTTATATCCTCTCTTTTCCATTTAAACAAAACCAGAATGATCTTCGGTAACAGTTTAGTTCTCCAAATCAAAATCAATTATGTCTTTCTTATTCTAATTAAATTTTCAGCACTCTCCGATTATACCCACGCTATCTCTTATTTAAGGGATAAAATATAACTCGATAACTATATAAATAAACATTAATAGTAAAGTATTTCTAAAATCTATCTTTCAGTTTATTTTCAACAAAACTGTTATTGTATAAAATTCTGGTAATAATTTCAAGTAGATTCAAATTTCATATTAATTAAGTCTATTTAGTTTTTAATAAACAAGTCACTGTCTAGGTTATAAATATACTAGCTGACCTGGCAGAGCTTGTTCTGCCTTTTCAAGTAGTCAATCACATCGACTACAGCCACATATATCGTGTTATTATCACTTATCGTGATAAAAGGTATCCTAGTTCTCAAGTAGGATCAAACTGCACACAGTGGGTAAAATTTGATTAAATTTGGTTCGGTAGTTTAGGGGTTCATCGTGGACAAACAACGTGACACGATATTTTTATATATAAAGATAATACAGCTGAACTAACTGCAATACTTGTCTGTTCCAGAAAGCTTGAATGTTCTTGATATGAATAACTTGGGGATAATTGCTTTTTCCGTTAGAATGGGTGTCCCTGACAACATATTATTATTCCAGTGACTGTCGTAAGCTCAGTATTCATAACAATGTGTTAATAAATGGTGATGTAATTTACTTAACGAAAAAAAAACTTATGGATTCTAATATATTATACACATTTTAGTTTTACCTGGTTTTTTTTACAATAAATATATTAATAGCTTTATCCCATGTCTGTTCAATGACATGAGTTTTCGTTTTATAATTGTATTTTTTTATGTATCATGACATTGGGAAATAATAACGCATAATATTTCTTAGTTCCTAGTAAACCAGTAAATGTAGTTATATTCTCTTGTATAGAGGACATTATATCGCATACGTTAAAAGTTTAAATTACTGAAGTTGCTATCAATAATCAACTACCCTGGACAGACAACAATAAATGTATTCCTCATTGTAAATTTTCCTATTATATGCTTATCGCTTATTGTATTTTGAGATATTTATATGAATGATAACGTTTTATTTCTATTTCAAATAATGACAAACCATTGCAAATGTAAGTACCAAAACTGTTGTGTATGTTATAAACATTCAAACAATGTGAACCATTGTTTGTGAATACAATTGTTTTCCACTTAATTTTTCCACATACAAAATATTTGGATATGATATTTACAGATATAGCAATATTTAGTGATTTATTTATATGAGGACTTTACCATGTATTTTCAATTATTTAAATAATTTATCGGTAAAATATAATATTACCTATAAACTAGCAGCAACAATTATCCCCACTAAAATGGTTAATTCTATTCTTACTTACAAAAAGATAAATCAAGTTTTAGAAAACACTAGGAATTATGTATATCGTTCTACATTGGATTATAATGACCGCTACAATTCTGCAATTCGCGTGATCCTTTTATTTCACGAAATTTTATAGCCCCAGTAATACTTGTTAGGTCTTAAATTAACAGATTCGCTTTGCCCTGGATGAATATTATATATACTATTGACGTAACATATTTTTATAGATCAATGAGCTATAAATTGACTTAAGTATGTACCAAATAACTTACAACAATTATTTTAGAGTTTTGTAGCTCATTTATTGATAAAGCCAGATTCACACTCTCCCAGGCAGATCATTATATCCTGGGGCCATGCTCTTGGCTTTGAACTGTTGAGATCCCACTAAAGAAATTTTTCTCGCACAACACATTGTACGGACCGTTTGCATTCACGTATAAATATTGAAGTATTTACTAATATGCTGACAGAACAGTCCCGCTGACCAGCCTGCGAGGTTGTTTATTGAGTTATGTTCAAGTAAGCATTGTTCACCCGCGTGATTTCATACATTTTTAGAATATCTGCGCGGTAGTGCGACCCACAACCTTCACTTCGCTGCCATGACGCCAAAACCTGGCAGCAAAATGGTGTCTTCTAAGCCCTAATGAAGTTCCGCAAGTTAATGAATATCGTTGCCGGAGTCGTTCTCGCTCTCCCAGAACTCCCCAAGAAATTACTCGTTTTAAGCCCGTTGGGAAGAGGCGAGCGCAGGAAGCGCGACACCTTTAGCAGCCAAAAGGGCGTAGAGGTAAAACGCGCTGATGGCACCATTACCCTCCCCCCCTTCCGATCCCGGACCAGCCACACCCGCCATGTAGTCACCCTGCCGCCGTCTTTACCACTAATTTCCGTAGAAGAAATTCAGCCTATGGTGAGTACCAGCAGGGTGCTTG
This sequence comes from Actias luna, assembly GCA_039707435.1. Classification (NCBI taxonomy): domain Eukaryota; kingdom Metazoa; phylum Arthropoda; class Insecta; order Lepidoptera; family Saturniidae; genus Actias; species Actias luna. The sequence goes on along the minus strand of JAZHAC010000001.1, from coordinate 14,121,103 downwards.
CACCTGCACCATCTGCTCAGTCGCCCACTGCGACCCCCAAACCGCCCACGTATGCGACGAAGACCGCTATTGAAGCCCGCTTTTCGTTCATCGAACATCACTCCCCCTACGGGGGGAACGCCCCGCGAAGTAAGCACAGCCAACGACAAGTACGTCAACAGTGCCGCTATTTAGTTTTTCGCAAACTACCGAATCCCAAATACGATACCCAGCCCGCACACGAATGTGAACGCCCGCTGGACCAACCAGCCACATATGCTACCTGCGGGGGATCGCACCCCGCAAACAACGCCTAAAAATGCCCGGTGTTTCGGTGTGAAGCTCGGAAAAAGAAGGCGAATACCGTAAGAAAGCCGAAGCGTAGGATGACACCCGTAACTGCCCCGTCCGAAACCACTACGACGACAACAGGCACCCAGACTATTATTTCTAAGTTTACCGAGGATTGCCACCTTGAAGATTAGCCTTTAAAAAAGCAAGGGATGCAGGAAATACAGCTGCCCAAGACGCACTCTTCAAGTACGCAACACTATTTACCGGCGAGTAAGACGTACAGGAGTCTGCAGCCATATACAAAATAATAAAAGTAGACCCCAGGATCAGTGCACATTTATGTGCTGCAATGCAATCATTGCAGAGGGGAAAAAGCCCTGAACAGTTTCCTCACCTCTTCCCGAGAGAAGGAGTTGAGATGGCCAACACGCCAATATGCTGATATCTAATAGTAATAATGCAAGATCCTCAATTATGAAACATGTTTTATTGTGTAAAATTTTTAGAAAGGCACCTATATAAATAAACTTAGGAAGTTTAACCTTATCTAATTACAAAAAAATATTAAAGTCGTACTATATCGAATATATATCGATATAGTCAAACTATACCCGAAGTACACGAATATATAATCATATCTTTATATATAAAACTTTCGTATCACGTTGTTTGTCCGCGATGAACTCCTAAACTACTGAACCGATTTTAATCAAAATTTGCACATTGTGGTCAGTTTGATCCAACTTCAGAGACAGGATAATTTTTATCTCGATAAGTGATCATAACGCGATAGATATCGCTGTAGTCAATGAGATTTACTAGTCGAGAAGGCAGAACAAGATCTGCCAGGTCAGGTAGTATATATATATATATAATATTCCGTATTTTATCAAGTAGAATAAACAATAAACATAATGTGAAATTTAATTTGTGTTTTACATTACTATTTTAGATTGTATTCATGTCCTGCAGCCTTGAAGTATCTATAGATGTACATACGAAAAAAACTAAGACCTTGTATATTTTACCTAATTTTCAATTCTATAATAATGACAATAAAAGCACATACATTTACTTTACATTTAGTCTATTCCACCGGGTAAGTAATTAAACTATTGAAGCGAGTTATTAAATGAACATTAATTATCATATTCACTTGCAGAATTGTGATATTCCATTACAGATCCATACGAACGGTTATTATGTTGATGTACGTCGGTCTGTCATATCCATTTCAAATTATATTGTATTGTATTGTATTCACGATAATTTTATTAAAAATTAATTGTACTTTTGGCGTATATTACGGAAAGAAGATACTTGATATTTATGTACTAATATAAAATCTTGTATGTTGTAAAGAATATACCTTTTGTGGAAATAAAATTATATATTAACAAAAACCGAAATAAGTTCAAAAACTTATTTAATTGAGGAATGACCTGATACGATTGATTACAACACTCATACTTTAATTGTAACTAGAATCACAATCACAATATTAATAGGTATATTTTTATAGTTGTATAAAAGTCACAAAATATATAATTGGTACTGGAATAATGTTTGTCAAACTCATGTACATCTTGTCACCTTTTATCCAGTAGCTTTTACTGATACTCATGTCATAATATATTCATACTTTTCCTTTGTAGTTACTAAGTACTTTTCTTCTTCCCGTCGTAAATACGTCAGAATATGACGTAAGATTCTCAGATAAAAAATATTCAGGAAATGATACATTCAGTTAATTTGTCTGGTTCCTCGGTATTAGATTATACCTTCTGTGATCTGTTTCCTGATTTAGCCACGATTCAGTTTGTGAATGAACACTGACAATTATGTTTAAATAAAATACTCAAAGGAATAAGAATATTATCAGTTAGTCGAATTCAAAAGTATATATTAAACAATACATAATTACTGCATTGTATAACTACACGCGAAAATTAATTTCAGCAGCAAACTACATTATTTACCCAATAATTACGGTTAAATATACAAGTGAGTGCAAATTTAATGAATTTATTAAATTTTTGGCAAAGATAATAATCATGTACTTTGTTAAATATGAGACTGACGTATTAGTATACAAAACAATAACATACGGATATCAGTTTGTATAATTTAGATAAATTTGTCAAAAAAGAGTACATTTTTAATAATGTTCTCGTAGAACATATTTATAATTCCTTTATGTGTGATATAATGAAATCACAAGACAATAACTAGGAATAGTAAATTGTTTTATCAAACATTATAATATTCTCCTTTCAAAAAATTGGTATATATGGAAATATATTTTGTACGGAATTATTTAATTTCAGTAACAAAAGCTCTGTTTGAATTTGCCAGAGCGTTAATTAAAATAGTCGATTCGGTGAAATGTGCCATTTACATGCATTTGGTTGAGCAGTATATTGATTTGTATCATGATTTGTTACCATCTCAATGTCGACGCCCACAATATAATTGTATTAAGCGAGCTACATTTTAATTTTATTTTAATGCGTTTTTTTATTGAGTATACATCTAAAATATGATGTAATCGACATGATAGTATATTAGCACTGTTATCATGGTTTACGGAAAGTATTTAAATGAATTTAAATGATCATTTTGTATATAATTGTATTAAGCAGTTTATCACGATCCAATGTTCTTTCTAAGAATATAACGTAAATGTTTGGTTACATATCCACTACTCACTCAAATACTGGCTTTGAAAAACTTAATATGTAGAATGATTATTGTTTAACTGGATATTTTTGTACTCTGTACTTTCTAATACGTTTCAGTATTATTAATTCACATGTTATATGCACTATTTTACTTATTAAAAGAGATCTCCGTAATCCTCTCCATACATTGTACAAGATCTTCGCCTTTGAGCTTCAAATAGTTTGTAGCATTTTCACATAGTTGGTAGCTCCATTCCACACTACGTTAGACAAAACGTGATTCTAAGTCGTGAATTTCTGTACCCAGTTTTAAAGTATAGAAAGTGCTATGTCTTTTAGAAGATAAAATTTAGAATTTCCTGTCAGAGTATTGCGAAGAAGTATTACTATGAAAAGCCAGTTACAAAGAAACAACTATAATATAACAATTTTTAAATACATAATTATAATTAATTTCTATATTATTTTAAGGATCTGGGAATACATTTTTTTATGGTGCAAGATACATACAGGTAATTCAAAAACAAAAAGCAATCGAATTCAATTTGTCAAAAAACAGTTGAAGTTAATATGTTATATTAGCTAAACGGAGGCATTCAAACCAAAATCGAAAAACATAGCAAGTGATCTACGAGACTAAAAAGCTCGCGAATCTCTGAAATTGACAGTCGGATATCAATTTCGCTTTCTAAATATAAAATAAGAAAACACGATTCGAGTACAACTTTAAATATAAATTTTTCTTGTAATATTTATATACTAGATATTATATATTTGTTTTACGTCTTGAATACCTTTTTTTGTTATAAATAACCCGTATTGTTATATTTTTCATGAATTATTTAGCATCACCGTAGCAACAAACCTTTAGTCATCAGTTATGAGAAAATATTGTAAATTTTACAATTTGATTGTGGTTTAAAAGTATACAAACCTGTAACAATAACAGTTACATTCAGCATATTATTATATCCATAAAGTTTAAACATACAATAAATTCTAAAATTGTACTAAACTATTCAAGTCCACGTGAATATGCTCACGAGCACAGTTGATTATACAATAATTATGTATTAAGTAGATAGATACACGAAGGATAAGAGACGAACAATGTGTACCATTTTTAAACTGCTGGAATATATACCTAATGTTCAGTAACAAACTTGTATTATAACAAAATTGTATTGTATAAGGATACCAAAAACAGATCTGTCTTACGTCATAAACAAAGGACTCACCGATAAACGTTGTCTTCCAGGTATTGGTATTTCTTCATTAGAATCAGTCTCACGTGGATCCTTAGTTCGGATAAGTTTTGTAAAGAGATTGTGACCACTGCGGCGGACTGACGGCCAGTCCACCCGCCTAAGACGCAGCACCATGCTGTGAACAAATAATAGACATGTTTATAAATTATTATCAAATTAATTTGCATGTATAAGAAACTAAGGTCCAATAAGCAAAACTTGTAGGTGATACTGGGATAAGCGGAATAATATATTATGATATTTATTAGAGAAATCGCTAGTATATTCAAATGAATTATTAGTGGATCTTAATTTTTTTTCATAAATAATGCCCCTTGTATTGGCCATGGTTTAACCTATGCTACAGTATATGTTTCCATTATTAATACAACATGAGCAATGAATGGTTCATAAGAAACATTATATTTTTATGGTGGCCAAAGTTTCTAAGAGACCAAATTTGCTTATCCTTGATTAAAAATATGTTACTTTTAAGAAAATTCAAATTCATGCTGTATTGTAACGTTTCTACTACCTCTTAGTAATAAGATACATTGATTATTTTCGTCTAGATTGTCAGCATAATATAGCAGGTATAACACCCATAATAGTATAATAACACCCATATTAAAAAAAGGAAACAAAACGAAGTTCATGATCCACCAAAAAATTGTAGCAATCTGGATTCAACTGTGTTATAATAATCATACAGAAGATGATAAAGTCAACACAAAGACCCATGTATGGGTTACTTATTTCGGGAATCAGTCAGTTTATATTTAACTGTCGAAAGTTTTGAAGGCTGATACGACAGAGATGACCACTTATGGATTGCCGGGCTCTGGACAGTTATCACTGGTTTAAGATTACATTATTTCGAAGTATTTTTGAAGCGATGATAGCTCGGTTGGTAGTGTATACAGACACTGCGTCAAGGGACGTGAGTTCTAATCCACGCCACCTACAATGAGCTTTCGGTGAAGGAAAACCTCATGATTAAACCATAACTTGGTGGTAGGGCACTTTCCAATGCCCGCCTGGCCACCTACTACCCTCAAGTTGAAAATCTGTCGCCAAATACCTATAGAAGGTGTGTTTCGGCAGTTGCACTTGAGAGCTAGTCCTTCCACAGGTTTAGCGTTTTCACCAGCTTGGTCCACATCGTCACTTAATATCAGATGAGATTGTGGCCATAACCTTAAACCTTAGCTATAAAAAAAATGGTGCTATTACTTTACCGTGGTACGATGAGAAAATACATGAATATGAAACTAGTTAGCCTATTCGTAACCCAGGGACTTCCTCAACCTTTATAGGTCATTAACCTACTTTATAAAATGTCTGCTTACACGGCAGTTTCAAGAGCGCGGTCGCTACCCAAGAGTTGTGCAACCCTGTCGATTTAATTGTTCTACGAGTTATATTAATTAAATTTGATCAGATCGAATCATTAACAATGTTACTTAGAAATTAGTTTTAATTTTATATTTGTAGTATCATTTTGTAACCCTTCGATAATAAATATATAGCGGTCTTGCAAAAGTTCCAGGCCGATTTTAATTTGGAAATTTATTGAATATTACATTATGCATATTAAGGTCCTCTTATAGCAACTGCATAGATTTTATTTAAACAATATTTTTTATTTAAAATGGAATAAGCATCTTCATTAACAGTCTTACGACGATAAATACATTTACCGAGCTCTCAAAGTTAAACGCGTTGTGGGCAACTATTTAACGAGGCTAAACACGTTTAGTGACCCGTCATGGATGTATTTTTTACTACTTTTTGTTATATTTATGCGAAACTAGCTGACCCGGTGAACTTCGTGTCACCTAAAATGAATGTTCTTTATTCTCGTTAAAACTCGAAAATGGTTTGACCGATATGTGTTTTTTTTTACATTTTGATTAGCTATAATCAATCCTAATCAACCTTCCAACTTCAATTCGTTAAGATCAATAGAACTGAATATATCTAATATATTTTCGTTTTTCATTTCTTTTGGTTATTCAATGAAGCTTGTTTATAACTCTAATGAAATAAATTTATTATAATTATATGAAATTTAAATATAGGTGTCCGTACACACTACTAACTTAACTACAATCGCTTTAAACTGAACTATCAGCTCTTCATTAATTTTCATATTATAAGATTGAAAAAAAAAACTGTTCGTTTTTTTGTTGTTTTATACAAACCTTGTTCTGAGAATAACGAATACAATATCACATAAAATTTTTAGAAACTAAGAATTTCTAAAAGATGTCCTGTTTTGCCTGTATTACTTTGTAAATCCGTAAACTCTGTCGGTTATTTTAACTTATTTGCTAAATTTTCATTTTCTTAATATTCGTCTTTGACTGTATGTCCTATTATAACTTAAGTTGATCAAACTTGATGAAAATTGTAAGAACATATGATTGCGCAAACTATCGTTTATTGGCTATCTTTTGGCTATTGTTTATGATGTCGGTAAACATATTGGTAATCATAAAATTAAATTTTGAATCTTTATTTCAGTAGTTGTTTGATAGTCACACTCATTTGTTTCAATCAATATGCAAAGGGATTATAATATTCCTGAGTTGCACGCACGCGTGAGGGTGTGTGATGTTCGAGATAATACTTTCATGGTTTTCTATCATTTAAAGGTTATTTATGTGACATTTAAATTTACATGAATTATTAGATACATTTCAGTATTGGATATTACTGTATTCATTATGTTTTTTTAAATGTAGTCAGAGTTTATAGCGTCAGTGGACCTCAGTAAGTACTGTGTATTAAGTGTGAGGAAGACCAACATAAGATTATCTCCTTTCTTTTGTAATCAATATTAAATTTTCGCTTTGATTTATACTATTATAGGTAAAAATAATTTATATACGTATATAAATACAGACACAGCTTTTTAAACATAAACACATAGCTTTACCAGTGTGCATGAACGCTATTTGAATCGTCCAGCCTAGATAATATTGTCTAATGAAATATTTGTAGTTATGAATAATAATGCAATGAAGAATGTTTAGCACCAGTATAGATTTAATGTTGGATGGTATAGAGAGCAGTGAAATAAAGACGAAATGCATTTTGCATGAATTTATTATTTGCGAGCGACCCGTCCCGCTTTGCTCTGATAAAAAACTCTGATAATCCGATCGTTCCCAAATTTTACAGATTCACTCGCACAGCTAATCTGAAGCCTACCTGAAAATTTAATCATAACATTTTGCAATTGATAGGGAATATGCATACATGTATACATATATCTAGGGCCACATCTATACAATTTATTAAATTGTAAAAATACATTTAAGAGTTTAAATAAATGTAGATTGAAAAATAAATTACAAAAAAATTTGTTTGAATATGATTACAATGGGCTAGAGAATCTACTAAAAGCAATAAAGTAGATACAAGTTACATTACCTATATCTTGTGTGAACCAATAAATACACAGACACATACTCATTCATACACACACGATCACAGACATATACTCATACACATGCACACGAAAAGTGCGCTAAATTAAGCATTTATGTACTTAATAAGAATAATATTTTAGAGTAAGGAATTATATACATTGGGAAGAGGCAAAAAAACCTAGTTCAGGTGACAGGGCTCTTAACGTTATGTTGTTAGCATATGTGGGTAGCATTAATAATATATAACCAGATACCAAAAAAATCACGTATCTAATTGCTATAAAACTGTATACATACTACATCACACGCTGAGCTAAGCTGAAGATTGCGTGAAGCTTTCATGAAAGTTAGTATTGTCGTTTTGGAGTCTATAAGGAACATAAATACATATATTTATATGGGTTTTTATACATTAGGAGATACAGATGTAGATACAGATATAGATAATTATAATGTTGTGATTACATATGTGGGGATTGAAATGACGCCATGTTATTTCATGTCATATCGATGTATCGATATAAACGGCATACAAAATGGGTTCTGGACGTGGGGGTAATTACTGCCTCGGTGATAACATCGCTGTACTGTGACGGGAATAGATAAGAAATACTGTTATCAATAATTAAATCAAATGATAGATCAGCACCATATGTACAACTCACCTTTTGCTCATATATGTACCTACAGTCACATAAAATCCAGTGCGGTCTGAAGCGATGATAGCTCAGTGGTAGTGTGCACGACTTCGCGTCAAGGGACGTGGGTTCTAACCCAAGCACCTACAATGAGCTTGAGCTTTCGGTGAAGGAAAACATCGTGAGGAAACAATAGCATGGTGGTAGGGCTTTTTCTAATGCCCGCCTGGGTAGCTACCACCCTCTAGTTGTGAACCTGCCGCCAAATACCAATAGGTGTGTTCCGGCAGCAGAACTTGAGAGCCAGTTCCTCCACAGGTTTAGCGTGTCTACCAACTTGGGCCGTATCGTCACTTAAGATCAGGTGAGATTACGGCCATAACGGTAAACCTTAAGTATAAAAAAAAAAAAAAAAACTTGTTAAGTAGCGCAAAGCACGTCTCGACGAAATAATTAAGTTCGTGGGACACCCATTTGTGAATCTTTATTACTTTGCCAATTTAACGCAAATGGACCAATATTGTTTTGACGCTAACGTCGAAAGCTACTGCTAATTCATCCGTAGATTGAGTATCATCAGGTTCCACAAGTTTTCGGACTACCACGAGGTTCATTATTGAGATCGATATTTCCAGAACGGAAGTGAGCAAACCAATAACAGGCAGTGCGTTGGGTTGCATTGTTAACTCGGTAAACGTCATTGATGTTGCGTGTCGCTTGTACTGCGTTGCTGATTGGACGGTAGAGGAAATCTGGGCAAACCAAACACCAACCGGCATCAACTACGCAGTTATAGTAATCTTCAGAAATCTTGTCTTAGTTAGCGTCAAACACGTAAATGAGAGGTTGCTACGCGTATCAACCACAGAACGGTCAGTTTTGGTTTCGAAAAATATTTTTCATTTTAACGAGGTAGGTTTTTTTGATGTTAATTTCTTTATCTAGTTTATCACTCTTGCGTGTATTATAATTCTATTACGTATAAAAATGCCTTTTCATAATATGTAGTACCAGGAACAGAAGTCAATAGTTTTTGTTTGAATTGGCTGAACGTTACCTTACCTTAATTAGTTGTGCTGGGCAAAGCGAATAGAGCAAAGCGGATCTGTTATCCCCTTTGCCCAGCTTCTATGATTATTTAGTTTCAGGATTACAAAGCTCATATTTTGCAGCTGATGGTGAATAAATAAAAAAATAGAATAAATCAAGGGTCCTGGTATAAATATATCATTCATAGGGCTTTAAATTTCTGTAAAGTAGGAGAGTTAGTGAAAGGCACAGCTAATAAATATGGGTTGACTAATGCAAGTTTTTAAAAAATGGCAGCGTGATGCCAAAATAAAAAAAACAATGATCTGTTTTAAACGAAGATCAGGAAATAGAGTTAATTACCTATTGCAAGAAAATGGATTGATGAGTTGAGTTGCACAAAAAGTTGGGACAAACACGAAAAACCGAAAGATGATTGACTTCAATCATATTTTTCATGTTAAAATAATATTATATTCATGACTCTAGAAGCAACATCGGTTCCAAGAGTGAAAGGTTTCGACAGACGTGAAGAATCAAAACAAGTTCTTAGAAAGACTGCTTATGAAACTGTTTAAAGGGTAAACAACCAAAGATTATTAAGAAATTCGAAGATTTTTGTATTTTTTCCGGTAAAATGTATATTGTAGAAAATGCTTAGCCATTCAAAGATTGAGCTTGATGTCGTACCTATCTCAGATGGTGGCAACAAAAATGTTCCACTCGCGTAGGTATCAGAGATTATATTTAGGATAACTGCACATCATGACTTTCAGTTTTTCAGTTTAATAAATTTAATTATTATGTATCAATTTGAGTTTTGTTTAGTTAGAATGCAGTTATTCACTTTGCTCGAGCACCAAATCCGCTTTCCGTAGGGGTCTTGGCAAAGTGAATACTATCACAACCTTTTGAATTTTATTTTTATTTGTTAACTGTTTTGGCTGTAAAGTAAAATGATTATAAAATATGTAAGAGTAATGAATAAATATTGATTGTAGACTTTTTTTGTTTCTATCTTTTATACCTTTTCTGATAAAGCCTGAAACACCTTAAGGTATTTGTTTTACCCAGACTTCCCCTAATCATATTCTATAATTACTCGAATTTTTAACGTATCTATGATGACTTAAAAGATTCAAATTCGAAGAAAACATAACTGCTTACAAAACTAGTCGATAATAACTACTTTTAGAAAAAGAATTAAATGTTATTAAAATAAAATTAATTTGAAATTATAATTCTTTTCAAATCTAAAAATAATTTAATTTAAATTGGTCAGTACTGCAGAACGGCAATTTCATAGGCATTTATATCTATTATGTGAGTTCTCATTACAGTTATTTTTAACATTTATGGGCGGAAGTCCAAATAACAAATTAAAACGACAGCTCAGGTGCTTTGAACTTTCTGATAAATCAAAATAATTTGCTAAGAGCACATATATCGACGATCATTCGCAATCACTTAGTTGCCAGTCTAATAACAATAACACAGCGCGAGTCGCCTCTCACGTTTTATTTTGTAACGAAACATATACAGACACCTTAGTTAATTTTATAAATGCGAATATAAGTTTGCGAAGTTTTCACGTTTTGTCAACTCTATTTATTATTTTGAAATTTTACACACACAATGCATATACAGAAAAGGGCACAAGGTACCTTTCATCTAGATAATATATATTTAGATTGACAAAATCTAAATATGCTCAAACGAAGGCGTAGGCAAAAGCGAATAAATAAAATTATTAATAAAATAAAATATTTTAATGTTAAATGCAAAGAAAGGAAAAAAACTCAAATCCGAAAATAACAGGTAGTAAGGTTCAGACCTTCCTAGCCCCTTTTTTTTCGAAAGTACATACGGAAAGGCTTTCACAGCTTGGCAGGACTTTTTGGGGCGAATGCTGCGGGCACAACCCCAAGGCAGCGGGCGCAATTTATTAGGACGGGAGGTTCCTGTCTTTATGAATGTCTATGTTGCGAGCGTAAGGCGGGGCTTGAAACATTGAGCGTATGAATTTGTTCTGGAAAACTTGTACTTTGTCCAGGTTAGTGATCGCTGCATGGGCAAAGATTGGACAGCTGTAATTGAGTATGGCGCGGATGCATTTTTATACACTATATGCTTATGTCTGAGTAACTTTTTTACTATTGGCGGAAGTAAGATTACGTAGCAGGGCCGAGGCGGCGTTGGCCTTTTTGATTACGTAATCAATATGTTGGTTGAAAGTAAGATGTTTGCCTAATACTACGCCTAGGTATTCGGTATGATTGACCCAGAGCATGTCGACACAGAAAAGGTGTAAGGAGCCTTCAAGTGGTTTGAAATTAAGGGGATCGAACATGATAGCCAAGCTTTTGTTCGGATTTAACCCTATGCGCCATTTGAGGTACCAGGATCCGACATCAAAGATGGCTTTTTGGACTCGATTGGTATGAATGGCTCTGTTCCTATCTGAGCTATATATTATAGTGTCATCGGCGTAGAGGCTTATTTGGGCGTCTTCCGGGTTTGGATAGTATGGAGCCTTGGAGGACTCCAGAATGAATAGGGTGGGGTGAGGAGAGAGCTATTTTGTAGCAAAATGAGCGGTTCGAAAGGTATTGTGAGATTAAGTGGACAAGTCTGTCCGGAACTTGGCAACGATGGAATTTATAGAGGAGTCCTGCATGCCAAGTCCTATAGAAGGCTTTATAGACATCGAAAAAGACTGCGAGAGAACGTCTGGGGAGGCGTAACTCCGTGAAATTGGAGACAACGTGTTCCGTGATTCGGAGAATTTGATGGGAGCACGAGTGTTTCGGGCGGAAGCCGAATTGCTCTTACGGGAAGAGGTAGTTGTCTGAGACGATGGTTTGGAGGCAGTTTAGAAGGATCCGCTCGTATACTTTACGTAAGGTGTTTAGTAGGCTAATTGGACGCTAACTCTCTGGGAGGGAGGCTTTTTGACCTGGTTTCCGGATATCTATTACGGTAGCCCTTTTCCAGATGGCTGGAAAGTGGCAGTGAGGTATAGCCGCATTGAAGATGCAGACCAGAAGCGCTATGAATTTGTTAGGGAGAACCTTGAGGTCTTCATTCCTGATTACGTCAGGGCCGGGGGCTTTCCTAGGCTTGAGCCCTTTAATGATCATGCGGACTTCGTTGGTAGTGACCGGGTCTAGAGATTCTGATGGGGGGGTCTCCCTTATTGAGTGTATTATTCGGTTGACCCTTTCCCAGTGTTCGGGATCTATATCCTGGTATTCATATGGATTGAGGGAGCATTGTTCATCTGGAGTGTTAGCGAGGTTCTCTGCTTTATCTTTGCTCTCGAAAGCGGGGAGAAGGTGAGGTTCTTATGTTTGCGGACGAGTACCCGGAAAGCGAGGTGAGATGGCTTGAGGTCCTCGAGGAGGCTGTCTCATCTTTGGGAGCGAAATTCCGAAATGCGGGATCTGACATGTCTTTATACTTCTGTACTACTGTACTATATACTACTGTACTATATACTGTCTGATACTTCTAGGCTAGTGAGTTCGGAAGGTCCTATTTGGGTACAGTATAGCGACTTTTTGTAGTATATGACCGTGGCGCCGCCTCTTGTGCCGGTACGGTCATTTCTTACTATGTTATAGTTCACGATTTCGGGATCGCGGTCCTTGGGTTTGAGGAATGTTTCCTATACTAAGAATAGATCTATTTGCCGATCCTTAAGGAAGCCGGCGACCATCTCTTCTTGAAGTTGTAAACTGTTCGCGTTAAAAAAGGATAAAGAAAGGCCCCGGAGTTTAATTTTTTTCTCCATTACAGCTAATTATTATACACACATATATAATTAATAATAAGTCTTGCATGGCACGTGCAAGAGCAGGGTAGGCAACTACGGCCTTTAGACGGTATATTCCGGTGGGAGAGCTAGCCATTTTATCAAATGCGATGATGTCTTCTACGTCGGAGACTTTTAGGAGACCTGCGATCCAGGTTAGACCTAAGAATTCGAAGGACGGCGCGACAGGCTTGCGGGTATGGCTCAGGGGGATTGTGTATTAGGGGCCCACGCAGTAGGCGGGGCTTGTGAGGGTGTGTGCGCGGGAGTGACTCGCGCTGGACCTGGCAGATTCGGGAAGGCCTGGATTGACATCAACGGGGGTGGAGCTGGACGTGCTGCCGCGGCGTACGTAGAAGGCGCGCGTTGTGGGACGCTTGTACGAGTGCGTCTCGTACGTGGGGCATGTTCACACCCGCGATAGTTCGCGGCTTCCTAGCCCCTTTCCCACTTCTATATAAAATGCCTTTTGATGGGCTAAAATTTTCCGTAGGTCACTCAGGTATATAAGTTATATGAAAATAGCAGTAAATGTCTACAACTTTCTTAAAATAATGTAGATATCTAATTAAGTATTAACATATTTGGTTGCATTTTCTGAGAACATTTACCATAGTAATGTATCTTTTTATACCATCAGAAAATAGAGATTTCAACAAACAAAAAGCCCATCGACTTTAAAAAAAAAAACTGATGTTTTGACGTGAGTATTTTCGATTGAAAATTAGGGTGCTTTTTCGATATTAAGTCAAAAAAAGGGGAAAAAATAAATATTTTCTTATAATAGAGAGTCTTTATCATCTTTATTATTAAATAACGTTTGACTCGGCTGTATGGTTTCGGTATCTTTGCATTTTCCTTATCTTTTACTTTTCTTCAAAAAAAATACTATACCTAATACTTGTAAATGTAAAACGTAATAAATTCAAAAATGCGACTTCAAAAAATCCATTTTATTATCAAACTACGGGTACCAGGCTATTGATATGAAACAAGTAACTAGTTGATGTTATTCTAAAGATATTAAACGAAATTCGGCCTCGATACGTCAATTTTTTCGGCAGTTATCGTGATTATCTAGTATAAAAAAACCTGGGCATCCGTGTAAAAAAAAATTAAATTCTTTTGTACAAAATATGGAATAAAATATTTTAAGTGTTTTCTTGTAATACATCTACTCATATTATCGTATAAAGGAAAATTGGTTGTAGTAGAGCCAGTTTAATAGTAAAAAATTGCTTGATCTTGACGTGTCGAGAGTAGAGACTACCTCACCCGCTTCGTGGTATTAGTAGTGCGATACATTAATTAATTACTCTATTTATTACTAAATTTCTACAATTGGTTTAATGTTTAGACATCACATATCCACACACGTATTACATATACATTATTATACAGTTGAGGGGAGTGACAGGAGTCGACATACACCTTCCCGAACACCCTCCATTCTCAAACCACAAATAGAAATAGCCAATCCTAAATATCACACTGTCGCAGCAAGCCGCATATTCAATTCTGGTTATATTAACCGCTTGTTTACTATTTGGTATTACTATATATACGTGATAATATATATACGTATATATATACGTATATATATATAACGTGAGTAATATATATACGTGAAATAGGTAACCCAGTGGCTGCCGTTCTTATTATTATTTACTTTACTTGTTTTATTTGTTAGGTGCGATGTAGTAATTTTAGGGCTCATTGCAATGTAAAATATACATAACAATAACAATATTTATAATTGAATAATTTACAATGGAAAGGAAAATATCTTTTAAAATTGTTTATCAATGCAAATTTACTTTTAAATTGCTCTTGTCTGATATTTCATCTAGATGAAAATGATGACACATATAATCCTAAAGTTTGCTGCTCTATAGCTTAAACTTGCGAATGGTAAATAATAGCTTAACAGGCATTGCTGTATGCCCTATCGGGACATTGATACTATATTCATCGATAGCTCAAAGCACCTGGCCAAGTTGTCTTTTTAAATGATAGTTTGTACATAAGAAAACAAACAATACATTTTTTGTTTTATCTATGAGCTCAGACTTAGTATAAATATTCGGAGGCACGTCGTTCGAACGAACGACATTATGCATATAGCTATCAATTAATGCATATATTATCACAAAGTGAGCGGGCAGCTGAAGATATATTACTAAATTGTTATGGAAATATTCAAAGGTAAAGTGCTTTGATGTAAGTCCAAATACAATAAGTGACTAGCGAATTTATTTATTAGTTTAAATATTCATACCTTTATTAAACACTTTTGACTTAGTAATTATTATAGATCTATATTAATATTATACGCGGTATAAAAGATATATGTATAAATAGTTTCTTGTAATTTATATGATTCTAAAAATTATTTCACTAACATTAACTTATATTATTCGTAAGTACAGGTATATTTTATTCCTATGAATTTTGTGTATTTAACATAACGCGAAGGTGACCACGGGGGTGAGGTCAATTACTAGTAACAACATAAAAGTAACTGTTACAAACATGCATTCGCATTACATATACAGAAAACCAAGAACACGTAATCAAATTTATACAACGACTTGTCGATAATGATATTAATCCATATGAGAATATACTGGTAAAATTTCGTGTGATAACGTTACAAAATGCGACACAATATACAAGTAATCAAATATGGGTGTTGGAGCGTAAAACGGTAGGTAGCGCTAGCTAACGAGAATATGAGAGAGTTTAGACCCACTAAAATTCAAACGTTGGATACAAAGTGTTCAAGTGAATAATCACATAAAAGTTATTTTATTTTGTTAGTTAAGAACGATAACGATAGTAAAACGAATGAAACTAATGCCATCTTTATGTTTATTTCGCAATTATACGTTATCATTGCAATAAGTCAATGGGTTTGTTAAATGTACTAAATATTCATATGACTAGATGTATCACGTTCCCTTCACTTTACATGCAATAAAGCTAAAGCTAAAGCTATCACGATTATAAATTGTCTTGCATTACTAAAAACATTTCTAGTATCTTATTATATGATCATTTTTTTAGCTGGCTTACTAATCGTCCTTTAGATGAGCCTGCTCACGGCATCGTATGCGTCGGCGGCGTAATATATACATGTATTAGTGTGTCTGGAGATGGCGACTACCGACGGAGACACCAGTCCCTGGGTTTCGTATATTACTGCTTAATTATATTATATTTTGAAATGTGACGTCGCGAAAAGGATACTTCTACCTTTTGTTACATAATGTCATACTTTGACGACCGCTCCACTCCTATTAACGTGCTCCTTACTACATATGCCGCAAAAGTTAAATCGTTAAATATTTACTTTGCAATAGAAAATTCCTACTGTGTATCAGCTTTAGTGTGCCTACTTAATTTGCCAATTTATGGCCGATTATTTACGACGTTTGGTGTCGCTTTGCTCTTGCGATATACGTAATAAGCGACCGAACTGTAAGCCTCTGCAATCAGACAGATATACACTAACTGGTTCCGAAATCAAAAATTCAAAAGAAAGTTACTGCGACGGGCTTGTTATCACGTGTATAAATGTTTAACGAATCTAATCATGACAGCATTTAATGTTTTATATGTTACAAGATTTTACATGTGGCTTCGCTCGTGTTAATTTTGATTTTATGAAACAAATCGGATGACACAATAAAATGTTTCACATATAACTTTATTCCACTCTTAATAAGGTTTTTGTCTATTTTTATACCAAAATTCATCATAATCGATTCAGCCGTGTAGGCGTGAAAGCGTAACAAACAAACAAACTCACATTCGCATTTATAATTATAGTAAGGATTATAGGAAAATTGTTAAATTCGTGAACACAGAAATATGTAAAGCAGCTGAAATAGTGTATGGTTATCTAAATTTGTTTCATAAAGAGGAAATTAGAACATTTCACCTGAAATAACTAAAATAGTATGTTTATTATAGGTTAGTCAAAATTAGTCTTTTCAGCGTATAGTCAGGTTAAGTTGTTTAATTCTAATAATTATTAGTGCTGCGTATACAGTATTTTCTTTTTTATATTTATTTACTGATTTAATTTAATTGTCATCTAATGGCGAAGATTACTTTTCATATCAGAACACTAGCTATGCTTTGCTATGCAGTGTATGCGGTGACCGTCGTTACGATTGTAAATTATGTGTTTGTTTTTTATTAGATACAGTGTATTAATTTTTTTACCAAGTACTATGAAAACCTTGAAAGCATCAAAAGAGCGAGGCCGAATTTATATTGAAAAGTAATATTTTTTATTTATTTATTTCAAACGAGGTGTTAATACTTGCTGTAGCTGATTACAAATATAACATATTAAGTATTTTCAAAATTTATTTAGTTTGAGTATGAATGTGTGAGCCAATGATTTAATGGAAAATAATATTTGTAAGTTTAGATTTATAAGTCAATATACAAAAAATATAGTAAATATGACTAAAACCGATTTCAGAATTCTAAGATATGTCTCTTACTATATCGAATACTATAAGAAACCTTCCGCGATGTTTAGTTCCGTAGTTACTTAGAAATAAGTTCAAATTGAGCCTAATACACATACTGTAGTTAAACAAATCTCAAGTTCAGTTCCAGATGGAGTACTTTTGCCTGGATGCCAGAATTAATCATTGAATAAAACTTGTTGCGGGTATAATTAACGATACCAAATTTATAAATCATATCAAATCAAAAGTCTAAGGAGAGACATTATCTCCTTGTACTTGTTCCACCACGGGCGATTATGTTCCAAAAAACTCTTGACATGATAACAACGATCACCTCATATAAACTATTGACCTACCTAACTTCTTATTATAAACCGTTTTAGTGTTTACATAAACCTAAATTACTGCACACAGTCTGGTTTCAGAGGAGTTGTCTAACGTGATCGCTACAGATGTTGAATACGATAGCTACTAAGGTAGGCCAATGGAAGGACGATAAGAGCGACGGCTAAAGAAATTATGACCTATAAACTTAAGATAGCTATATAAAACAGTGACATGGAAACAATAAAAAAGATTACCAAAATCATAGGAGTGTGCCGCAGCTGAACCCGTAATTTAATAACATCACAAACGTTCTTCAAATATTAATTACTATAACGACTGACAAGTAAGTCATTTATATTGTGCATTTTTTATTAAAAGTACAATATAAAAATAATAACAAAATACAAATTAAATACAAATGATGAGGAACAAAAATCTGCACTTTAGAAAAAAAGGTTTTCAAGGGTACTATAATAACAAATTCCTTGAAGGGGTAGTCAGCAGTTTTATAAAGTATCACCAGTGTGTATAAGATACCATATTTATAATTAACATGTTGCAGTAAACGCTTACCTTCACGTGGACTGCATGCTTGAATGCCACTGTCGTAGTATACATAGAAGGATTAAAATACTATATTTGTCTTATATTTTGTACAAGCTAAGCCAGTAACGGCAAGATAGAGAGTAATAAAATTTACTTTACGAATTTTTTGGAGTCGGGCTTCAGAGGTAACACAATAATAGATACATTATAATATTGTTTCAGGAAAACAGCGCGCAGTTAAACCTAATTGCGACCTCTGACGATATTCCAGTAGAAATGAAAGAAAATGAGTTTTCTTCGAACTGAAAGAAAAAATGAAGTTACAATGATTGCTAGAAAGAATGTCGTTCGTCAGTTATATTTCATCAAAGAAAAATTTAAAAGGTTCTGTAATAAGGTATACAAAATTACTTGTGTACTATATATAATAGTAACTTATAATAGAAAGTACTTTTTTTAATGAAATTAATATTCCAAGACACTGTTCACGCTCGTTAAATTCTAATCTATGTATATTTTGATATTAACATAATATGTCACATCTATTGATCGTTACTTCTTTTATAATTATGCATTCTGGAAATATCGCGTATGACAAGACATGTCTTACAGTTTAATCGTCAAATGTTCAGTGTACTGTAGAATCATCTGAATATTACACACATATTGTCACGAAGCAAAAGCAGTCACTTTAGAAATAATATTGATGAAGGTGATATACATGTAAATGAGATAAATTCCATTGAATTTATTCTTTAGTAGTTCTATTTCAAATAAGATTTCGCTATATCATATTAAGCTCTCCTGATATTGGTAATCATTGACCTACGAAGCTGTGTTACTGGGAGCGACGCCTAAAAGATCAATTTAATTTTAAGTTCGTACCGTACAACGTGACCGAATTATTCGGTGTATAAGTTTAGTACTGAACCTTGGGGTTCGACTGCGAAAATTACTGTCAAAGGATCAAATTTCGAGTATTGGTACCGTATTGAGCATAATTGAATCAAGCGGTGATGAAGAACGTTTAACGTTGTACATTTTATCATATGAACTCTCATTGAAAGTTCTTTACAATATACACCAACGATTTTCTTTATTCACTTATTTGGCAAATTTGTACTATTTTTTACAGTATTTCATATTAAGTTATATATTGTATTTCATTAATTCATCACTACTTTTTTACATTTCTTTCATAAGTTATAGTTTCTAATATTACCCTTTATTCTACTAATTTTTGTTTGACATGCTGGCCAAAATAAGAAGATACTTTAAGTACATTTTTATAACGTCCGTTGTAAGCAGTTAATTACTTACTTCGATGTTACTTAGTTTAATTTTATGCCTTATACCTTTTAACTTTGTGCTTTATTCATACTAATTTATCATAATAACTGTATAACTTGGTGAGAAGTGTCCACAATTGATGATAATAGAAGGTAGCACCAATCTGCATGTACAATGTAAGATAAAGATAAATATTTGCAAACTGTTTGCACCGTGAAAGACCCTACCGCGTAAATCTCCGCGGATTTGTATAACTCGCTAACATAACATACTGAACCTTTATTTTGCGGCAGTCTAACCCGAGGATGGTCGCTAACTATACTACCAAGATATGATGGATCAAGGATTACTTGGTTAACCATAATGACCAAAACCAAAGGTGGGACCAACAATCACCAAGGCCTCGACAATTACTCTGCAGTGTAAACTAGATTTAATATAGCTTTTAGAATTTTTCACAATTAATTAATATTCATATACTAACTATTATACAATTTGCAAGCACAGTTATTAGATATTTCGTTACCGTTGTTAATATTAAACGGTTTAAAATTATTATATATAAACTAACTAAAACATTGAAATGATGAACCTTGATTTGTGAGAACCTACTGTTAAACTTATACGGCGATGACTTGACAGATGACGACTTCCAAATCTACATCTTTCGTTCCCAATTTATGTCCTTGATGTTATAATTAAAATGTGAATCACATATTCATTCTATTTATTTTGTACGGATCGTTTTGGTTCGAATTCCAAGGTTCTAATATTTAATAAAAGGTGGTTATTTGAAAAATTCATATACGTATTAATATTTTTTCATTAAAACTTTACTGCCCTAATAAATAAATTGCTTTGTGCTTGTGAAACGAAATGAATAAAGCCTCAATTTTTAGACTGCATTAGTTGGAAATGTGCTTTGTTTTATATTTTGCTTTGAAAACATTGTTTTATCTATAGTATCTAACACGAGTGAGTTACGCAAGTTAACCAGAGCATGAATTGTTCATGAAGTGTATTGTTTGTTATCTCTGAGTATAAAGTTTCGACGAAAACGTTTAGACAATATTTGCAATGAAAATTAGTCCAGTTATAGTTATAATACTTTTTCATTTGTAAAAACGAATGCTTAAACCGTAACTATATCTTTTTAATATACTCTTAGAATATGTCTTAAGTAAATTTAACATAAATTTATAAGATAAATAGTAATATATAAATAGTAAGAGCTGAAGCAATGATTAAAAAAAATTATTTCTCACCGCTTTTTTAATGTTACTAATATAACTGGCTAGAAGATTTCTAATATGTTATTAATATATCGTATAATATCCCTGATTATTAGAAAATAACAAATAACTTTTAATTATGCTAAGGTGCACAATAAAGTTTCAATTACGGAAAATGGTTTCCATCACCTGTGAACAGCAGCAACACTAGAGACATTACAGTCACGTTTTTGACCTTGAAGACCTATTACAATACCTATGTGAAATGCCCTATATCATAGCCCTGGGCGTTAGTTATATAGGGTAATCGATTTCGATTCGATTAAATTTAGTGTTGTCACGATTCAGTCAGTGATTAAAATATTGAGATAAGGAACCAGCCAACGGTAAAAGTGCGATATTGAAAAGGTGAGAGTGCATTATACCAAAAAGTTCCTCTGAACACTCTTTATTAGACATGCGGTAGAACACACAAGCAATCCTGCATCTACGAAGTTCTAAG
The DNA here is from genome assembly GCA_039707435.1 of Actias luna. Taxonomy (NCBI): domain Eukaryota; kingdom Metazoa; phylum Arthropoda; class Insecta; order Lepidoptera; family Saturniidae; genus Actias; species Actias luna. The sequence continues at coordinate 14,099,600 of JAZHAC010000001.1, read as the reverse complement.
GGCTTTAGACAGGAAGTTAATTCGAGATCGTCGACAATACCTCACATTGGCAGTGAATCAAAAGGAGACAGCTAGTAGCCAGGAATTCTGGTTCATATCTCTGAGCAGTATGTGCATGCGAGCTTGTAATTGAAGACGTACAAGCAGCTACCTTGGTATCAACGACTAAATTCAATACTATATTTACTTAATTAAACTTCACTATTTTGTATTTCAAGACTGATTAAATCATTGATACGCTTATTTGTGCAAGAAGTGTTTCTTTTACGAGTTATTCATACTTGTAAGTAATTCTTTATATATTTATTAATATTTCTACACTTCTATTATACTCTTGATTATATGATTGCTTATAACAAAGACTTATATATGAAGAAGGATATATATATAGAGCGTTTCTAAAATCAAAGAGATACTATAAAAATAAATTTAGTAAATGTATTTTTTAATGACTTAAAACTTAAAAAATGTTCTTGATATCGTTTAAATAAAAAATTTCTAGTAGTCAATATAAAATTAGCCAAGTATAAACTATAAAATTCAATTAGAAATACAGTTAAAAACGAAGTTACGTTGATAATATTAATTTCAAACGCAAATAGTTGAAGCAATCAGTGTAAGAAGTCCCTGAGTGTGGACTAGAGATCAATTTTCTATTGTTTGAATTTGTAAGAATCACAAATGAGAAAATATATTACTTATTGAAGGGCCGTAGATACTTCGTATTGTAAGCTTTTTGTAAGTCTATTCATTGCACTGTTACTGAGAAATATAACTTTTCACTTAGGGTAGGTTTTTTTGTTTAGCAAATGCTTAATTAAATTGGAGAAATCTATTATTAATCAAAATAAAACGTTTTTGTCATAAAATATGATATACTGGCTTTTTGTAATATGCATAAATTGTTTAATATAAATATAATCAATTTACACGGCCAACTCTTTTATATTTATATATACACCTGGGTTACAAAAGTATCCAACCTGTACTTAACTTCGTGCCAAAACGTCCTAATGACCTTTATGAACATGAGGGTAACAAGTGCATCTTCACGAAGTAATCGGTTACCATGGCAATCAACTAAATTTGCTATAACGAGCGTAACGTGTCTTGTAACGGATTTCGCTATCGTTAAAAGTGACAGAATGTTCGTAACAACGTGTCTGCAAGAAATTTTGCTCTAAACTCTGAAAGAGTTATGTAGAGACCATCGAAACGATGTAAGAAACTTTTGAGGACGATTATATGGGCAAAGTACCCAAATAAATGATTCGTACATGCGATTAACAAATGGTAACACGAGTGTTGATATTGATCCGTGTTCTGGCTAACCTACCAGCACGATAACTCAGAAAAATATCGAGTGCGTACAATTCGCGATTGAGGAAAATCGCCGTTTGACTGATTGTATACGAAATAGGAGATAATCTCCAAACTATAACAACATATACGTATAACAACTCCGTCAGCCTCCGTACAGTCCCATTATAGCTCGCTGTCTTTTAACTTTTCCCAAAATTAAAAATGTTGCTCAAAGGACATTAATATGAGGACGAAGATACGGGTGAAATTACTGTGACGAGATCACTCATGACCATTCAGATAACCGATTACCAGAACTGCATTAGGATGTAGGAGTTCCGATGGGAGTGTCTTTTTCAGTCCAAGGGAGATTACTTCAAAGGATGCCATGAGCCGGGTGCCAAAAAAGAATGCCAGCATAAAGTTATAAGTACAGATAGTAGACTTTTGGGATATACCTCGTATATAAGGTTCATGTATTCTGAAACTGATTCGAACAATTCCAATCAAGTTTTGAATTTAGATAAGGTTTTGCTTCTTCGGTGTTAAAAGACACGATTTTATACGAAAATGATTTTAAAGCTAACCTGAGTTAGTGGTGACCGAGAATCTTTCGCCGAAGTTTACTGATGTTGTCGTCAGCACATTGTTCCCTACACGGGAAGCTAGCTACGGTAGAGATCGACGTGTATAATATCGATATAAACTGGGTAAAGCTGAGGAAGGAGGTGGAATAGCTCAAAGTCGAAGACAACCCCAGGATCCGATGGCCTACTTGGGAAAGCATTGGTTCTGGCTCACAAGATCCTCGAGCATCACCTGTTGTAGATCTTCAGTCTCTTACCCGTTAAAAGATTGGTCGTTTAGTTCTGTTTCGGAAGTTCGATCGTACTATAGGTGTACATATGCAAATCACGTGCAAAGGCGTGGCAGGTCATTACCAATCCAATATGATATATCCAATATGATCTGTTACGCAGATAACAGTCCAGATTGGCGTGAGTTAAGACACGTCATGAAAAGGACCACTCCGTGCGTTAGCCGTATTTGGCTGCTGGTTCAATGAGTCATTGTAAATGTCGAAGGCTGTTTCTATGAACCCAGAAATGCGCTGTCGATTATGCCCCACATCATCCTAAAAAATGTCTTCATAGGTATCAAGTCCGAGATAGAGTAACTCGTACCCATTTTGGTCAATCGACAGAACTTCATTCAACATTCAGGCAGCTGAACCCACCTCCATCTTTTGGGTACTGCGAATACACCTGTCACAGTACTTAGGGATCGTTTGATCCATGGCTTTTTACGAAGCTTGCTTGTAGGATACTAAACTATCTGCCTACTAAATAAGTAAATGTTGTCGTTTTGCTTTGTCCGTAGTTTTACGGGAGTTGGCGTACCCAGATGATTTGGGGACCAGTTTGGCGAAATGAGACTTAGAACCATCATCATTTGTAGTACTGTATTGATGTCGCAGGAAGGGATTGGCTAGAGGGCTGCAACTGAAATCGCGAGAAATCGAATTGATATGGTTAAAGCACCAGAAACTTGTGCAACATACATAAGCACCTTGTTTTCTTCTTTTTTAATATTACAATTATACTTTCCTCTGACATAATCAGAGATTTTTATTAAATGAAAATTCATTTAATAAATATCAATATATATAAATATAAAAGATAAATATCTTATATACTAACACTTTATTTATTTATTCTTGTACTTCTTATACTACTACAACTAGACACATAACATAAGGTTTACTTAATGAATACTAATAATGAATAATGAAATGAAATGAAATAAATAATGAATACTAATAATAATGAATACTAAACTTAATGAATACTAATTATTTAATACACTATAAACTATTAATGCACCTTGTTACGGCGGCTTAGTGAAATACACATAAATAAGGCTCTGAGCTCGGGGGTCGAGACTGTTACACTGTGTGTGTTGAGCTTTGGTGTAAATTATGATGAGTAACATTGCGTTTTGATTCCGGCTGTAAGGACAGACCTCTATCCTGAAGCCGTCATCAAAACGATTGTGGCGAACGCCAGAAGAAAAATTTCAGTTGTCTGTTTTTGCGAGCAGATCATGTTCACCACGGAACTCTCATCTCTCGGTCAACGAGCTGGTCGACGGAGGCGTGGCAATCATCTCAGGCCTCCGTAGCTATCCCCTTATTTTGCAGTAATGCAATAGGTTATTTGGGTGCCTGCATGTGGTTCACGCATATAACCACTTTTCATCCCAGATATACAGAGGCCTGTCATTAGACCAATATAGGCGTTACCTCTGGGATTTCACGATTGGGTGAAATCTTGCTAGCTATTCACTACAAAGACTGAATACAATGCGAAAATGGTTATCGTCTCTGTCAAATAAGGGGGCAATGTAGATAGGTATAGTGCATGTTCGCATTAGGGAATTCCTTTAGATCACACTAGTAGCCTTTCCAGTGGCTTAATCTAGAAATAAAATATATTTATTTAAATAGTTTTTTTTTGTAAGATGGTACCTACGTATTGAAATTTGGAAAATACTATATACTGAAGGGGGGGGAGGGTATCAAATGTTAGATTTGTTTTTCTTTCGTTAGGTATGTCTATATAAATATTTGTATTACTAATCACAAAACTACTGTAATATTAGTATTTTAAATGGTTACAATATTATGAACCTACGGTTAACTTTAGCTATCCTACATAAACGTCTATATATTATATTTGATTTACCTTACGTTGCCTCGAGTTACGAAGCTAATTGATTGGATAATTGTAGCTACATCACGAGTTAATTACCACTTTCGGAGAACGTTTCAAGGAAGCGCCATTAAAGTGTATAATTTTTACCAAACTATGTTTAAGTAATAGTAAACATTTTGATATATAAATATTTACACAAATAAATTCATTGATTTATTGTTTTAAATATATTATCTGCAAGCTACTTGTCAAGTCTTGTCGACGGATAATTCAGATGTAATAAAATACGATTATCAAATTCTATAATCTGTTGTACCCAATGTACTCCGTAAACATATTGTGTAAAGTAATAGATAAAATCCTTCTTAGTGTATAACATTAGTAGTCAAGATGTTCTTTATTGCTGTAATACTAAGTAATAAGTATAACTAAGTAGCTGACTCGGTGAACTTCATATCACCTATAATCGATGTTCTATAGCCTCGTTTTTTTTATTTTTTTCTTTTATACAAACCTTGCCCTGACAATAAAGAACCTAATAAAAAAGAATTATCCAATTTGGTACATCCGTTCGAAAGTTGTGCGCGTACATACATTTTGGCGATTAATTTATATATATAGATTTTCTAATGTTCCGCTCAACTTCTTTAATTTTTTCTTTCATAAAAACCTTCTTGTGACAAAAATTAACACAACAAACAAATAATTAGCGAAATTATTCCATCCGTTCACGCGTGATGCGATGACCAAGAGAAATAGAGATTTTTATATATATATGGATATACGGTTTTTAATTATTTTATATTTTAAGTAAATCTCACAGTGACTATTATAATTTGGTAAATTATGATCACTTGCGTTTGCGTTTGAAATATGGCGATAAAAGAAAATATTTTTCATTTTTTTTTATTGATAGCTGAATTGAAAGCTTGTCTAAAGTTACTAAACAAAAATAGAAGATAAAAAGGTACTGAAGTAACCTTTGCCTATTTATGAAGCGATGATAGCTCAGTGGTAGTATGTATGGACTCCGCGTCAAAACCTACAATGAGCTTGAGCTTTCGGTGAAGGAAAACATCGTGAGGAAACCATAGCATGGTGGGAGGGCTTTTCTAATGCCCGCCTGGCTAGCTAAAGCCCACAAGTTGAAAATCTGCCGCCAAATACCAATACGTGTGTTCCGGCAGTTGCACTTGAGAGCCAGTGCCTCTACAGGTTTAGCGTGTCTAGCATGAGGTTATAGCCATAACGCTAAACCTTAACTATAAAAAATAGTATAAATTTGAGATAATTTTGCAGTGATACATAAACGGTAACAATTTAACCTGATGCTGAATAACTTTTTCTAATCCTTTTATTTATGTAGGTACCTACATTCAATTTTATCATAAGACGATAGAAGCAAAGGGTTGAAATTGATTATCTTGTAGAATTAGAAATCAATTTATAATACATATTTGAACTATATGGTATAATATCATTGTTAGTATTAAAACTCGATATAAAATAGAAAATATTTAGTTATTTAAATAGTTTCGCATTCGCATACCGTAAGATATTACGGAAATTAATGTATCTGTAAGAGGTGAAAATCTCCCTCGGAGGTGGTTACGACCTCTACACAAAGGTTTTTCTGCCCGAGACGGGCTCAGTGGTTTTCACAATGAATGAATGAAATATTTTGTAGAATAAAATTTATGTAACTTATTTTAACTTTTGTTAACCTCATTCCTATTTAAACAGTTATGTAGATGAATAATTTGTAACTTTCGATATTCAATGGCTTCGATGGCTTTATTATTATGAACCTCTATATTATATATGTCTACTTAATCAAATAGAATAGATATAACTGTACCAGTTGAAATTATAATTTTAATATTTAGCAATATAATTTCGCTTTTGTATTTGATTTTCCCTGCAAGTAGACATAATACAGGTCACTGTTTTTTTTTCTTTTTGGACACACAAGCGTTTACTGATTTTTTCTCCTAAACACCGAATTGAATATATATAAACAAATTCAAGACTCTCCATAAATCTCTAACGAATAACTTCAAATGTCCAAATGAAGACTCCGTGATATTCTATGTCTTTAAATTACTTTCTATGTCATCCGAAGAATTTTAATTATTTTGTAAGCGATTTATTCAGTCTGAGAACATACATATGCAAACTAATATTGTGTATACATTTCCATCCTTGGCCAATTTTCCCAGGAGTATTAGTAGTTTGGCATATCTCAGATTCACTTTATAAGTTATCGTATGCTAGTCCTTGGAAAAACTTCTTAGATTGAATTAGATGCTACACAATAGAAAATATCAACATAATGGTAAACTTTTTCTTATTATAGTTCAGAATTCTTATCACTTTTCTTCAGCTTACTGCGTAAGGTTTCAGTTTCTATTATTAAAAATTAAATGCCAACAGATGCCACTTTTTTCCTTAAGATCACAGTTTTTTTCTTAAGATTACGTATAAATACGTCTTTAAAATAAATATAAAAAATAAGAAATTGATAGTAGGGTAGTCGGAGGATAAATACGCTCATACACTAGCTCCGTATCTAAATCTCTTTAAAAATACTTTTTCTTAATCTAATAGTGCAAAAGTAGTGTCAATAGAAAGAATATTGTGTTTCTAACATGAAGAAAGCATTTGGCAAGTAATTAATGAAGAAATATTAACTGAAGTGAACATATAAAGTACAGTACGCAAGGATTGTGTGTAGCAAATACTTGGTACAAAACAAAGCAGTACATATTGATGAATGCAATATACAAACAGTCAAACAGTGATACAAACAACAGTGTCTACAGTTCAAATAAACGATAAATGTATAGTTGTGTGCAAACAAATTTGACCTTTGTACCACAAAATTATCGAGTTGTCCTATCATACATATAGGCACGTTAATTCAAGTTTCATGAAATAACAAAGCTGGTCGAGCGGATGTACAAACTCGTTAAGAATTATAAGTGAAGCTGTAGGTTCAAATCACACTGAAATTTAAAAAAAAAAAAAGAACAATTTTTCTGATCACTTTTAAATAACTTATTCTATATCTATCAAGTAAACTGAACTACGTAAATTAAAAAAAGTCTCGAAGATTTCATAGAATCAAAATTTGTAACGCACTGTTGTTGTATTTGACGGAACATGTCGAATAATACACATTGAAATTTGATATTTATACATACATAAACCGCCTCATATACATACGCAGTCAGTGCTACCATAAGTACAGCGATACCCGCTTCAAAAGCTTACCCTAAAACTAGCGTATAAACTCAAGTAATTTATTCGTAAAATTGATTTATTTTATTAACCAGTGCCTCACCCCATTGTTCATACAATGGCTGTGCAATGCGAGGCATGCAATGGAAATATTGCAGTAACACAGAAACGCATTAAATGTGTACAATGTCAAAAAAACTATCATTCAGAATGCGTTAACTTTGCGGGTGATTCAACAACGACGAGATCTGTTTGGATTTGTCCTGACTGTACTGCGAGTCAGAGAAAAGGTGACGATAACAGTGCACAACACCTGTACGAGGCACAAAGATAGCAAACAAAAAAGAAGAAATACAAGCGCAACCCGAACTACATAGCGAGATCTTAATGGCAATTACAAGTTCAAACAATGTTATTTCAACAACTTGAAGTCTTGTTAGACAATTTTTTTTTTTTTTTTTTAGAATAAATACTTTATTCAAAATTAATACAATTAATATAATACAATAAATTATACAATAAATTAAGGGCAATAAAAAATGAAATTGTCGATGAGCTTCGATCCACTTTTGTTGTGGAACTAAAAGATGATATCGCAGGTATGTTGGGAGAATTAAAAGAACTGCGCAAGTCACACAACGATTTACTAAATGAAAACACAAGCCTTCAGAGTGAACTTGATACTGTAAAAAAAACTGTTACAGAATTTGAGAATCATTTTAGAGAACTTCGCACTCACATTAGCAAACAACAACAATGGGCACGATTAACCAATATAGAAATAGTCGGCCTACCCCAAACATCAAACGAGTCTCTTGTAAGCGTTGTTACAAAGATTGCCAAGCACGCCGGTGTCGATTTACAGCCCGGCCAAATAGAGTTTGCTCATCGTGTTCAACCGCTACAGAAACTAAATGATAGACCTAAACCAATTGTAGTTAAATTCAAGAAAAGGAACATTAAAGACAATATTATATCTGGGTTGCGCAGGATGAAGGGAATATCTACTGATGATATTGGTATACCAGGTCCATCCAAAAATATTTTTGTCAATGAACATGTCATCCCAGCTAATAAACGTTTATTAAACATGGCGAAACTTCTCGCTAAAGAAAAAGTTTATCTGGGTTAGGAACTGCTGCATTTTTTTACGAAAAAACGAAACGTCTCCAGTACTTACTATAAACTATCAAAAGGACTTATCAAAAATAGTATAAATTATTACTTAAGTATGAAATATAATTATACAGTGGGTAAACTCACGTTGTATGGATCAGTATTGTTATGCATTGATATTGCTTTATATTGTTATTTTCTAATATCAATTATGCTTATAACTTGGCGCAAACACCTACCAACTAATTCCACAGCAAGTGTCCCATATTTTAATGTAATCATTACCTTACTCTTAATACACACCACCAGCATACACACATTATATAAAATTATAGAAGTATCTTTTGTTGTGCTCTCACAAATTACACATAATTACTTGTTTAACTGTCTGATAAAAGTACATAAAAAGCTCGCTAATATATTATACGTCAACTATTATAAACATAACTTGTATATACGGTCACATAATTTCTATATATGTAACTTATTAAAACGAAACCTGATTACTATATTGGTTGTAACTCTTACATTGCTTCTTTATGATTAGTAAACCATTACGCGTTGTTTATCAAAATGTGCGAGGATTACGGACTAAAACTAGGGAGCTTCGTCTCAATATTTTATTAAATGATTTTGACTTGTGCGTCTTAACGGAAAAATGGTTAACTGAAGGTGTCTATGACAGTGAGTTATGCGATAAAAAATACACTGTTCATCGGTGTGATCGAAATAAAGCCACTTCCTCAAAAAAAAAAATGGAGGCGGGGTTATGATCTGTTCACTTAATATTCTCAATGTACAGGAACGACCTGAATGGGCAGTTCCAGAAGTTGAGTGTGTGTGGCTCACTGTACCAGGGCGATCACTTAGGACATATGATAAACGTGATCTTCATATAGGTGTAGTATATATACCACCAGATTCCTTACATGCTGCTCGACTGGAGGCTCTTACAGCAAAATTAACAAAGATATTTACGGATTATCCAAAGGACCACTACATGCTATCTGGTGACTTTAATCTTGCTAACTTAAAGTGGACCTCTAAGGGTCCCATATTACTTAAACAAGGATCGTTAGAATTACAAAAAACGGCCTCCAGTTTAGTACATGTTTTACGATTTGGCAGGACTCGACCAGTATAATATTATTACCAACGTTAGTGGCAACACACTTGATCTGGTCTTCAGTGACACGGCTATTTGTGTAGATAGACTAAAAGTTCCACTAGTTAAAGAAGACGTGTATCATCCCGAACTAGATATAGAAATGCAAGACTTACTCTTACCTAATATGCGTCTTAATCAACTAAAAGTATATAACTTTTACAAGGCCGACTTCGTTAAATTAAATAAACTATTGGGAGAACAGAATTGGAAAGATATTATCCATGCTAATACTATAATGACGCACTTAATAATTTTTACACTATCCTAAATAATATAATAAGTAATTGTGTACCGCTAACTGTAAAAAACAATTCACATAGATTCCCTATATGGTATTCCAAATCATTAACACATATAATTAAAGATAAATTAAAAGCGCATAAAAAGTGGAAACAGCATAGAAATCCGCGAGACTACGATGAATTCTCATTGTTGCGTGCTAGGCAAAAGCATATACAAAAACAATGTTACGACAACTATTTATTTCGTGTACAACAACTAATTAAATCTGATCCTAAACACTTATGGTCATATGTTAAAACTTTACGAAATAATAAATCAGGCTATCCCAACAAATTAACATTAGCAGAAAAAATATACACATCTAAACTCGATATTTGCAATGGGCTTAATTCATTTTTTGAGAGTGTGTTCACAAATAATACCCCGTCAGTTGAATTATACAGATTTTCATCGCGGTTAGAAACGATAGATTCCGTTTCTAAACTTATTGTTGATGAAAAAACTGTTACTAAAATTCTTGTTTCCCTCAAAATAAATAAAGGTGCTGGGAGCGATAATATTAGGCCTTTGTTTTTTTAAAAAATTTCTGAAAAACTTGCAAAGCCATTAACCATCTTATTTAATCATTCACTTAATAAATTCTGTTGTTTTCCTGATAAATGGAAAGAAGCTCTAATTGTCCCCCTGGATAAAAGTGGAACGAAGGCTGAAATAAAAACTATCGACCTGTTTGTATTTTAAACACCTTGGGGAAGGTATTTGAAAAGTTAGTTTACAAATGTATCAGTCCAGTAATCTTTAAATCTATACCGAGCCAGCAACATGGATTTATGAAAAAACGTTCTAGTGTCACCAATCTTTCTTTGTCTTGATTGATGTGTGTTGAGTGATTTTATTAAAATACCCTCTGGCGTCCCGCAAGGATCCATTCTGGGTCCACTTCTTTATAATGCATATCTCTTTGATATAGGCGAATGTTTTAAACACTCTAAATTTATCTTGTTTACTGATGATAAAAATATTTACCTAAAGGTTAAAAGGGTCTCTGACTGCGAAAATATACAACGTGATATTGTCACTGTAGAAAAATATTATGAAAGAAATCGAATCAAAGTCAATGTCAGTAAATGTTTAAATATAACTTTTTCGCGTAAAACTAAAAACATTCATTTTCAATACAGCATAAATAATGAACCTGTAAAAAAAGTTAATAGCGTTAAAGATTTAGGTGTCATATTAGATCATAAGCTATCTATGAACGAACACGTAGATGTAATTATAAGTAAAGCTCACAAATAGCTAGGTTATATTAAACGCATAAGTGAACCATTTCAAAATTTAGACTGTATGAAGGTGTTATACTATGCCTATGTTAGCAGTATTCTTGAATATGCTTAAGTCATATGGACACCTCATTACAGCAAACATATTGATTGAATTGACTGTTATAAAAAAAAAAAAAAAATTATGTTATAAAAGTTACACAACATATTGTCAACTATAACGAAGCGTGTAAGGAGTTTCGATTGAATCAACTGTAAGCACGCCGCCGCCAGCATGATATGATGTTTTTACAGGCTGTTTTAACCGGGTATATAGATTGCTAAGAACTTTTAGCCCTAATATCGTTTAAAACACCCAAGTATCGCACACATAATACACAACTTTTTGATATTCCATTTGCAAATACCAACTATGCACAAAACTCGGTAGTGTGTCGCCTTGCTCGCACTTACAATAAAATGTATAGCCATATAGATATCTTTCAGTATAGCAGAAAATTATTTAGAAACGAACTCATAAACATTCATAACGGACTCTAGACTATAAACATACATTTCACATGCAAAGACATACTCACACTCATTAACACACACACCACACACACACGCTCACGCTCGTACATATACACACGCATGCACACATGACACGCTATGAGTATTTTATAATAAATACTGTACAACTTTTCTTTTTGTTCTCATTTTGGGTTTTATTTCATTTATATTCATTTGCCACATTGCGTTATATAGTGTATATACTATTAATATTTGTAAAATCCTGTTGTGGCCTTATGTGTTTTTTAACACTATTCCTACCAGGACCGGTCAAATGACCGTTTTTAAATTTTCAATTGGATTTTCCTACATTCAACGTATGTGAATCGCCTTTAAACTTTACCACTTTTCCTCATATATATGTATGATATATTTTTCAATATTCACTTTTTTTTTTATTGTTTATTTTCCGAGAAAAATTTGTAGTCTGTCTTACCTACCACGACCGGTCATTTGACCGGTAGTACGATTTATACATTTTTTAAATAGTTTCTCTCTAAGACTCAATGCCAAAACTATAAAGTCGTTACAAACGAAAGGTAATGTAGTTATGGCACGATATTATCCGATAATTGCCTTCCAGAAAATATACTGGAGACTCGATTTAGTTAGAATGATTAGCGCATATGAGGCTAAGAATATAGATATAGCACTTCTATGGAATAAAACGTGGGGCCCACCTTTTTTCTCAAATACTATGAGTAGACATGACTTTACGGAAATTATGAGATTTATTCGATTTGACGACAGAAATCAACGAAGCCAACGGTTACAAACCGATAAATTTGCTATGAATTCCGAAGTTTGGTACAAGTTTATTGACAACAGTCAAAATTGTTATAAACCAGGACCATATATTACTATTGACGAACAATTGTTTCCAACGAAAGCAAGGTGTAGATTCACTCAATACATGCCCAATAAACCGGACAAATTTGGTATAAAATTTTGGTTAGCTTCCGATGTACGTAACAAATATATAATAAACGGCTTTCCGTATTTGGGAAAAGATGAAAGTAGAGAACCCTCAGTTCCTCTTGGAGAGTTTGTTACTATGAAATTAGCAGAACCGTATGTAGGATGCGGAAGAAATATAACCACGGACAACTTTTTTTCAAGCCTACCTTTAGCAACAAAACTTTTAGCAAAAAAAACTACGATTGTTGGGACAATTAGAGCAAATAGAAAAGAGCTACCAAGACTGGCAAAACTGAAAAATGACGACATGGCACTTTTTTCAACCAAACTCTATCGCTCAAATAATTGTATGTTAACAGTTTACAAAGCCAAACCAAAAAAGAAAGTTCTAATTCTTAGTTCAATGCACAACTCCGTACAAATTGAAAAAAATGACACCCGAACACCGGAGACAATTCAATTATATAATAGCACCAAGTTTGGCGTAGATGTGACCGACCAAATGGCCAGAAATTATTCGGTAAAATCTAAATCTCGGAGATGGCCTTTGCAAGTATTTTTTAATATCTTGGATTTAGCCGGGATAAATTCATGGGTGTTATATAAAGAAACTACGGGAGGAGAAATTACAAGACAGGAATTTCTATTTTAATTGGCAGAAGAACTTGCCATCGAATACCAACAAGAGCTCGGCAAAAAAAATCAATCAATACCCATCGCAAGTACAAGTACAGGTTCTCGTGAACGGAAAACATGTCAGATAAGGTATTGTAAAAATAATAAGACGAACAAAATCTATCTAAAATGTAAAAAGTACGTATGCGAAAAATGTACAGTTGAGAAGCCCATTTGTAAAAAATGCGACGAAAAAGAATAAAATGTAAATTATGTACTCTTGAATAAAAGAAAATATATTTTTATACTGGTAAGCTGGCTATTGGTTGCATTCAATATTGAAAAATATATGTTGTGCAAGACCGGTCATTTGACCAGCCGCGGTAGGAATAGGCATACGTGAAGTGTCGGTAGGAATAGTGTTAAATATGTACGTTAACTATGTATATGTACGCTGTTGGATTTCCAATGAGTAAATAAATAAATAACCATACACTGTACTTCAAAACTTAATAGGTGACCTATTACTATTGAAATGCTGGTCTACTACTACATCATTTACATTTAAGTGCCAAAAAAACTGTGGAAACGTTTTTGAAACTGTAATATAAATTATAACTACATGTGCTTATCAATCATTTACAATATTTTTAAAATATAAATATACATTCTCGACTTGTAGGTAAAGACTAATCTTCTAACATCGTGATTTGTTATTAGTGAAGCTAGGTCAAGTAGAATAAATACAAATAGCACCAAATTAAACATATAGATACAATTCGTTCGCCTTATTTCATATTTATTATATGTACATATATCATTAACAAATTGGTGTCCCATATCAAACTGAAGTAATGTGTAAATAATTTCAAACATGAGAATCATGTTCTTATAATTATGTTTTTGTATCATCCAATTTATTTATATTAGAGTATACCACCTGCTATGTCTGTAATCTAGTAAAGGTCACGTATAATAAGCAACACAAAATCCCGGTGGTGAGTGTGTTTTTCCACATCTCCATAGGAAATTTTCCTATGTTAAACACAGTTCAAATAGTACTTACAGAGCACACGTGAGTAACAAATTTTCCTGACTTTACGTTAAAAACAAACAAATTATACTGCCTAATGAATGTATTGACGGAAAATAGGCCATAATTGCCTCATTTTTATTCCTGTAGGCTAGGTATACCTACATATGCACATACCAATTGTACAAAATAATATATAATGTAATATGATTCATAAGAGATATTTATCGTTTTAAGATTACTGGAAGAACATGACAGTATTTGGAGAATAAATGTAATTTGTAAATACCTGTAAAACAATGGGTACTATTTTCGTTAATTTAAAACTCTCGATTCATAGAAAATATTTAAGTTAAAAAAATAATTTATGGTGTGAATTTAAGTGTTATTTATTTATTCATTTAATTTAAAACATCAGTATTACGTGTGCATATTATATAATATTGTAATATATGTATAATATGTATCCAGATTAGTAGAACTTCTTTATCTATTGTATGTACGCACTAAGATTATGAATAGGAATACCGAAGCTCGAACAAAACCCGTAATACGTTACAAAGGTATTATGGCTTTACGCGTATATGTACATACGTTAGGATTTAGAACCGCAATTACTTTGTAAGCTTATTATTGGCAAAATTATTGGCTTTATGAATAAGCAAATCTATACATACCGTTAAATTTTCAAAATCAATTTAATAATTTATACATTCGTATTCTTGTGTTTCTTACATATGTGTTTTAATCCATAATATTAGATTACTATTATGAATTGAATTGAATAAATAGTAACTTTTTAGGAGTTATTTAAATGAAAAGTTAGTTTTGATGTTCTTTATATTCTGTGGTTCATGATGAAATAATGAAGTTAATATTTATGGAACTACTTACCAGAATACGACTTATTGTACTGTATACGGTATTTCAAAGGTTCTTTCTCATTAAATGTATTGTTTAAGTTAACTTTTAAGTTATATAAAACTGAACGAAAGTATAAAACATTAATTTCTATGTAATACTTAAAATATTATTATATTATACAATATTAAAGGCGTACGGGAATTATTCAATAAGATTAAAATAAAATAGACTTTGATTATTTGTTCAAAATTAACTTGTGAAATTATATTCCTCTTCTTTAATTTCAAAATGCAATAGGAGGAATTTAGAGTATCGATACAAAATAAAATATTACCAAAGTATAATAGACTATTATTGTATACGTATATCCATAATAAAGATAATACTGTCAATGATTCTTAAATCTTGGAACATAAATAATTATTAATAAAGAAATCTAAAAAGTCAGCACAACTTATTTACCTTTTCTACTGTCCTCCATCAACTGTCATCCTAATATTCACCCATTTTATAGGCACACTATCACAAAGTTTATCATTTATTTTCTTCGACCTTCTTCAATTCATATTTTTAGTTAGATTACTATTCACGCCAACGTAATCACAATTTGTAGATATTTTGGGGCTATGAAATAAAAAAAATCTCTTTGTTCCACCACCACAAAGGAATAAACACGGAATAAAATAATCTATATACATACATAAATGCCGTAGACACAAACGTGTTAGACCGAGACCGTCGCAGCGACGACGACGTGCTCATGCTTTTCACTGCGTTACGTGACTGGGGTGAAAAGAAATTAGGACAGTTCTATTGTACCCTTAAAAACGTAGATTTAACAATACAATGTAATAAAACATTTAAATTTCTAAGTATAAGTTTATATCAATATACTTTATGATAAACCAAATGTATTTAGAATGTTGGTGTTAAAAAAACAAGCATCTCAGTTTAGTATGTCAATAAATAATGTAAATTTGTATGTATAATATTTTTTGATAAAGAAAATTAATAGATGCTGTATGTAGTATTAATTTTGTATACATAACTACACAATATATGTAGTTTAAATTAATAATCTTACTAGGTCCTTTAACCTTTTAACTGTAAGACGCCGAGAAATTAGGCCCAGATCTCTTTTAATAGTTAAAAGTGGTTGCCGGGAATATTCTTCTAGAATACTGTGATTATTTATGTGATAATAGAAAGTCATTCTAGTCTAGTTAATTTTTTTTAGCCCACTTCTATAAATACGGAGTAATCAGTCAGTAAGTCAGATCATATAGAAATGCAGACGTTGGAATGATCTGGGAATATAGAATATCCATGGGACTATCCATATAGCATACAATACAAAGAAACAGTAAAATATGTGATAAGCAAAATAGCGATTGACACGATAAAATTGTATGGTATTATTTCAAAACAATTACTGAGTTAACCTATTTCTAAGTTCTTATGTAAACTATAAAAAGGGTAGCAACCAAAGTGAGATTATTTCAGTTTTCAATGTAATCAATTCAGGTGAATTAGAAAATCGTGACTATGTAGTATAAACTTTGAGTTATGTATAAACGAACTCATAAACCGCACGGAAAGCATTCACTCAACACGAGGCCCATTTACAAAAATAAATGAAATATGGTTTAATAATAAAAAGATATGAACTGTATGTGTAGACGATATCTTGCTATAAAATGATATGATTATAACACATAACATAATAACCACAGTAAATTACCAGCAAAATATACAGAGTATACTAGATCTATATTGCAAAATTTTCAAAATTAGTGTAGCTTCACTTCTTTAAAATGTTGGTTTAATTAAAATTTGTAACTAGCACAAAAAAAAATTCTAAAAAAGCTTAATATCGCTATTAAAATAAGACTGAAGCGATGATGGCTCAGATATTAGTGTGTACGAACGTGAGTTCGAATCCCTGCAGTGAACTTGAGCTTTCGATGAAGAACAATGTCGTTATGAAACCATAGTATGATGGTAGGGATTTTTCTAATGCCCACCTTGCTAGTTAACACTCTCAAGTTGAAAATCTAAAAATCCCAATTAAATAGGTCTATTTGACTTACGTAATGTATATCCTTTATAACGATTGAAACCGGTTAAATATGCTTTTAAAGTTTCATTTAATTCTAAAGCTTACGTACTGGAATATTGATTAATTACAAGAATATTAGTTTAGAAGAATTTAGTTAGTGGTAGTGCCATGCTGCGCACCTTCGGGTAGCAGTCGAATGGGCTGGCACGCCCGGGGAAAAACCACTCTCTCACGGAAAACTGACGTCAAGTGGCAACATTGCTGTCGCGTTTCGTTCAGCCTGTGGGAGTCCCGGAAGCCCACTCCCCATCCCTCTCCCATATTATGAAAGTGCAAAATTTGGTTGATCTACCCCAGGAGGGTACCACTTGCGTCCATCGCGGTGGAGAATCCCTCTCTGGACGTCCACGCTCAGATCGCATACTACCTAAGCGTGGATGTTCAGGCTGCCCTTCGTATTCTGGGGGGGGCAATTTTGCGCTCTGTGTTCGGGGCAAACGGAGCAAGCAACATAAGGCTACCCCTACCACGCTTGCTGTGGACTTTTGCAACATAAGGGGGCTAAATTCCAACTTGAACGCCGTCCACTTCCACCTTGAGACAGCGAAGCCGGCCTTGCTCTTCCTTACCGAGACTCAGATATCTTCTCTGGCTGACACCTCTTTCCTCTCCTACCCGGGGTACAAACTGGAACATTCCTTTGTGCCGCGGGCTGGGGTGTGCGTGTACGTAAGAGAGGATATCTGCTCTCGTCGCCTCGGCAGCCTTGAAGGGCGGGACCTATCCATCCTCTGGCTACGTGTAGACTGCGATGACCATCCGCGAACCTACGCGTGCCTGTATAGGTCCCATAGCGGTAATGCCGAAACTGACCGACTCGTTGAGCACTTGCAGATGGCTACAGATTCTGTGCTGCAGCAGATCCCATCCGCAGAGATCGTGATTCTCGGCGACTTTAACGCCCACCATGCCGACTGGCTTAAATCACGCACCACCGATCATGCGGGTAGATCTATTCACGATTTCGCCTTGGTATATAATTTGACACAACTGGTCACCTCGCCTACGCGAATCCCAGATGTGGATGATCATATACCTTCCCTGTTGGACCTTCTGTTGACCTCTCATACGGACGGCTACCTGGTTTCCGTCGATCCCCCTCTTGGTTCGTCGGACCACTGTCTTGTTCGGAGTACAGTGCCGGTTACGCGCACAATACGACCTCGCTTTGCGGGCCGCCGCCGCGTATGGCATTATAGGTCAGCGGATTGGGACGGGATGCGATCATTCTTTGCGTCCTACCCATGGGGGCAGATTTGCTTCTCACTGGATGATCCAGATGTCGTTGCTGACTCTGTCACCGATGTGGTGCTTCAGGGTATGGAACTTTTTATTCCGTGCTCTGCAGTGCCCATCGGAGGCAAATCCCAGCCTTGGTTTGGTCGCGCCTGCAAGACGGCATCACGCCGAAAGCGGGAATGTTACCAGGCCTGGGCTGTGGCTTCGGCGTCTAGTGATGTAAATACCAGTGCATTTAAAAAGCAGTATAATTCTGCCTCCAGGTCCTTCAAAAGTGTCATTGCCAAGGCGAAGTCACAGCACATCGGCAGAATTGGCGAGAGACTGGCGCGTCTCCCGTCGGGAACACGGGCGTTTTGGTCTCTCGCCAAGGCTGTGTTAGGGAATTTCTGTCAGCCTTCTTTTCCACCCCTGCATACGGAGAATGACTCGCTTGCCTATGCCGCGAAGGCGAAAGCCGATCTTCTGGCCTCCCTCTTCGCGTCTAACTCGACTCTGGATGACCAAGGAAATTCACCACCGATAATCCCGCGGTGCGATACTACGATGCCGGAGGTTAAGTTCCGGCAAAGTGCAGTTCGCAAAGCACTTCTTTCTTTGGACATTCATAAATCGAGTGGGCCCGATGGCATCCCTCCGATCGTGTTGCAGACATGTGCTCCGGAGTTGGCACCGGTTTTAACGCGTCTTTTCCGGTACTCCTATGCTTTAGGCGTAATCCCGAAATCCTGGAAGGCCGCTTTAGTGCACCCGATCCCTAAAAAAGGCAACCGCTCGGATCCGTCCAATTACAGGCCTATCGCTATCACCTCCTTGTTCTCCAAGATAATGGAGTCCGTTATCAACTGCCAGCTCCTGCGGTACCTAGAGGACCACCGGCTGATTAGCGACCGCCAGTACGGCTTCCGTCAAGGTCGCTCAGCCGGTGACCTTCTAGTTTACCTAACTCATAGGTGGGCAGAAGCAGTTGAGACCAAGGGGGAGGCGCTTGCAGTCAGTTTGGACATAGCGAAGGCCTTTGATCGAGTATGGCACAAAGCGCTTCTTTCGAAGCTACCTTCCTATGGACTTCCCGAGAAATTATGCAACTGGATCACCAGCTTTTTGGCAGATCGGAGCATCAAGGTCGTTGTCGACGGTGCATGCTCTGATCCTAAATTTGTCAATGCTGGTGTTCCACAAGGCTGCGTACTCTCTCCATCTCTGTTCCTTCTGCATATCAATGACATGCTGCAAATCAGCAGCATTCATTGCTATGCAGACGATAGCACTGTGGATGTACTGTACACTGGCCGTGCTAATATTTCTCGGGAACAGGTTGACGAGAGCCGGAACAAACTTGTGTCTGAAGTCGAGTCTTTGTTAACCAAAGTCTCCGACTGGGGTCGACTTAACTCAGTCCAATTCAACCCCAAAAAGACACAAGTTTGCGCGTTAACCGCTAAAAAGTCACCATTTATCGTAACTCCTCATTTTGAGAATACTCCCCTTTCTGCCAAAGCCAGTATCGGAATACTTAGCGTCGATATTTCGAGCATCGTCCAGTTTCGCGGTCAATTGGAAGGTAAGGCCAAATTGGCCTCACAGAAGCTAGGTGTGCTCAGTAAGGCGAGACGGTACTTCACGTCGGCTCAATGTCTGAACCTGTATAAGGCACAAATTCGGCCCCACGTGGAGTACTGTTCTCATCTCTGGGCGGGAGCCCCCCAGTACCAGCTACTTCCATTTGACCGCATTCAACGTAGGGCGGCTCGGATTATCGACGATCAAGCTCTTTCCGATCTGCTTGATCCCTTGGCTCTGCGTAGAGATGTTGGGTCACTCTGCATCTTCTACCGCATTTACCACGGGGAGTGCTCTGAGGAATTGTTTGGATTGATCCCGGCCGCTGAATTTCACCATCGGACATCGCGTCAAAACAAAAAATTTCACCCACACCACCTCGATGTCCAGCCTTCCACAACAGTGCGATTTGTAAGGCACTTCCTACCTCGCACAACCACTCTGTGGAACCAGCTTTCTCCGGCGGTCTTTCCGAACAGTTACGACTTGGAAACCTTCAAGAAGAGAGCGTATTCCTTCCTTAAAGGCCGGCAACGCACTTGCGAGCCCTCCGGTGTTGCAGGTGTTCATGGGCGGCGGTGATCACTTTCCATCAGGTGAGCCTCCTGCTCGTTTGCCACCTATTCCATAAAAAAAAAAAAAAAATATTATTGAGCAAACAGAACTGAAATCTATACAGTACATAAGAATAAAAATTAAACTATACAAGAACTTCAGGAAGGAACATTTATTTATACAATAGACGTAGATGTTTTAAGCCAAAGTATGCATCCTATAACAGAGTTCGTGTCGGATCACAAACGTTTTAATGCTGGTATTTTAACATAAGAGAAAGGTTCTGGTTTATTATTGAACTTAATAAATTTTCACACGTTAAGTTGCGAATTATATAAGCATACATAAGATACAGGATCAACCATTTGGGTTTCAAAATTCTTTCTGTATTTCATAGAGCAATTTTTGCGGAAGGCTTTAGGATCTCAGGTTATTTATTCTCCCGCCACCATCAACAGAAGGAAAGCTGTATTGAATAAAATTAAAAAAACGGCCAAAATATATGAAATTATTTTTAGTTTCACACAAATGGAATCGCTCACACAGCTAGTAGTAATCATGTCAGTCTCAAGTAAATGATTTTTCTGAATAAAGATGAACTGTGGCGTGCTTATGTAAGCATAAGTATAATGTGCAAGCTTATCTCATACTCGTACACTGCACATAAAAATGAGAAATACAATATGATCTTACTCATATTAATGGAATAAAAATATGTATTTTTAGGGGGAAAAGCTTTCTGAACCGACGATAGCTCAGTGGTATTGTGTAAGAACGCCGCGTCTTGGGACATGAGTTCGAATCCAACCACCTCCTATATAATATTGAATCCTCTTATATAATATTGAAGCGAGGTAGTATATACGGACTCCTCGTCAAGGGACGTGAGTTCGAATCCGCCTACAATGAGCTTTCGGTGAAGGAAAACATCCTGAGGAAGCAATTGCATGGTGGTGGGGTTTTTCTAAAGACCGCCTGGCTAGCTACCATCCTCAAATTGAAAATCTGCTACCAAAATACCAATAGTTGTGTTCCGGCAGTTGCACTTGAGAGCCAGTCCCTCCACAGGTTTAGCGTGTCTACCAACTTGAGCCGTATCATCATAACGATAAATCTTAACTATAAAAAAATCAGAATAATATATAATAAGAATGTATTCAATATATTTTCGGTAGTCCTATCCTTTTAGTATTATCACATAAGTATCTTTCTTTGAATAGATTATTTTTTTTATTTATTCATACAGAAAGTATATGATTTAATGCTGTTCGTTGGTAAAACAATCATTTAAGAACCGACCGGGCTGAAAGCCAACAGGGTGACCGTTAAACGGATTGGGCTAATCCTGTTTTAAAAGGTTAGTAATAGTCTAAATAAGGTTGACAGGGAAAGAAAAAGTTTCTGAAAAATTGCCCCATTCTGGGAAAACGTCTTTTACTCTTTCTATTTTTATTATAACTTAATTCCATAAAGTATTTTTAATTTGCACCTTGAGATTCTGGAGATTACCACGATAGGTACGTAGTTAAATTATTAAGTACTAAATAAGAACGGAGTAAAACAACGTCTACCGTATTCAAGTAAGTAATTTGTTACTATATTGTTTAAAAAAATTAAAGAAGTGTTTAGACACAAAACGTGAAAGTGTTATAAAGAACTTAACAGAAGTTAGGAAGATTACCGAAGGAAATCCTTATTAGCGCTGTTAATTTCGTTATGGTTCATCCTTTTATGTCCACTTAGAACTTTAAATGACAAGTAAAATGTAGAAGAATATTTCTCATAATTAAATAGCTAGGATTTTGTTTACCTTTTTAAATGAGCATTAAAGCGTTTATAATTTTATAAAATGTGTTAAATTGTAGTAAAGACTATATGCTAAAACAGCTAATACTTAAGTTAAATTTGATCTTGAATCTTAGTTTTATTTTGGGGTATGTACCATTCGTTATTACGCGGTGATTACATCTACGAACCTGCTTCGGCCCAGGAAGGCAACAGACGTCCGTGGGGTTTTAGTGGGTTTTCTCGGCGATTAGAGCCGGATGAGTCCCACATACCCTTCTCAGTCCCCAAGGGCTCGGAGGTGACGAGTATATGCATTATCCCACATAAAAAAAATACTATTCGTATTGTAATATACTTCCAAAGTATTTAGTTAACAAATTGAGCTCTTTGCGATCCTTTGTCTATGTAAGTAGATTTACTGAGAGATTATCGTATCCACATAAATATATACACACTATTACAAAACATAAATATATTAATTTGTAAATAAATGTAGTATGTTATAAATAATATTCTATTAATAAACATTATTCTTTTTTTGATAACAATATCCTTTGACAACACAGAAGCGCGAAATAACCTTGAGATATTATAAACGAAATTGCGTGCTGCTTGTTTTTGAACATTCATATTTGCTTATTTGCCATATAGATGTTATATAATGTATTGGTAATTTTTACCATAATAGATTATGTATATTATATATTACTATATAACGCATAATGGTTAAATTCGCCTAAGAATAAATAAATCAAGTGATAATGGCTTACAACTTGACGTTGTTTTACTTGCGGTATAACAATATATCGAATCTGAAAAATAATAACAAAGTAATAGTTATTGAATTATAGTATTACAGTACAAACAATTATATAACTGATTGAGATTAGTATAACCCGGTATATATGAAAATTTCTAAGCCTACCTCGTTCTATGATGTATAATCGCTGTTGTTCACCAGTACCTATTATGTTTATTTATATTGTTCCCACGCCTAAACGCCTCTGCACAACAATCTACACCTAACAAATAATATTTTCTCAGACATGCATGGAAATATTGTCATTATTTTCGAAAACAAAACACGCGACGTATCGAATTTACGAACAAAAAAAATCAAATCCATTGTAAGAGCGTTTTTCGAATTTGGAACATTACAACGCTCCAGCAATGTATGAAACAGCATGCTGGCGTATTAAATACTCTTTACTAATCTCTTTTATCACTCTTGGCATATCAAAGTAAGTCTCTTTGCTTAGTACAAATTGTGTTCACGTGGCTGTATAGCCATTAATACGCTTGCCTTTCGCCACAGATGATAAATAGAAAATTAGCGGCAAAGCTGAAAATTGTCGATTTGTTATTTACATACTTAATAAATATAAATTTAATGATTCAAATGAGTTTCAACGGTTCAGTGTGAAATAGTGATTGACTGTACTCGACCAGATTTAAGATCAGAAAACAGTATAGCCAAGAGAAAAAGACATAAAAGTATATGAAAATATTTATATATTTGTTAGCTTTATCATTGGTCGCCGCTTTGTTTTTAGCCTTATCGTTGATCTTCTCTATACATTAAATGTCATATTGCAGGGGTTTCAATATTCACACGTTAGTTCAAAATAACTTCATGGATTTAAATTAATATTTACATTTGTTTATATTTAACTTTATAAATTCAAATTGTAATGAAGAAGTATTATATAAATTGTTTTAATAATCTATTTCAAGTGTTAGGCTTTTTCATTGGTCGCCTCTTTATTTTTGCTTTATCATTGATCGTCTCTTTATTTTAAATTTCATATTACAAGGGTTTCAATATTCACACGTTAGTTCAAAACAACTTTATAGATTCAAATTGATATATAAATGTTTGGTGAAAAATAACTTTATAAATTCAAATTGTAATGACAAGATTTTATAAAAATTGCTTTAATAATCATATTCACACTAGTTCGCTTTTAGCGCTTTTAGTTTCCGGTTGTGGCAATATAAATATGTCTTATAATACTGAGGCAGATATAGTGGAGCTCCAGAACGAATCAGTGGACTGAAGTATTAGTGATATGAAGAACCGAATAGTACGTGCAGCCTATTAAACAAGACGGTTAAGATATAAGGATTTTTACATATTTATATATAATATAGTTATACTCAACCTGCAATTGCCAATTTCACGACCTTTGCAATAATATACTATTATAAAACGTTTGAGGGCTTTTATTAAATATTTTAAAATATCTGAATAATAATAATAATTAAATTTCATTGCTTGTATGAGGGATTCTTTACATATATTGTACATATGCCTAAACATAGAACACTAGGACAGAAGAATAGACGGCTGTAAAACTAAAATTATGAACTGGTTATATTTGAAGTAATCCTTTGATGTGCTAAACTTTGATTTAAAATTACTCTTTCTTATACTCCTACTGTATATATTTGGTAAGTTAAAGTGTTCTATTTGTTGAAGTATTGACTGGACTCAACCGAGAAAGATGATAAGAAAAACTTTTACCAATGAGTGGGTTGTTATCGTCATATACTTACAACGTCACACCCTAATAAAATATGCTTGATACAAGAGAATACGTATGAGACACTTGACACAATTTTGATAAATGTTACACTATTATAGTTCGTTTTCTAAATATCTAAGTTAAGGTAATATAATATTTGAATGCCTATTATATTTCTAAATATTCTATTATGGAATTATAGTATTTAGTATTTTGTTCATTAATAGTCGTAAATTATTCATTCTTTATAATGTTATCGTTTTATTAAATATTATATAGTGTTTATCCGTTTTTTGCTGTAGGTATAGTTAACATTTAATAACAAAAATTCTTTATTTAATTTATTTCACGACAATATTTTCAGTACGACAATATTTGCCGTAATAAAATATAAAAATTGATGCGCATTACAATTTCATTTCACCACGCTGCCGCCGTAGATCGAGTCGTGTAAATTGAAACACGAAAGGACGTGAAACTAAAAATTATTTTTAATAGGTATCTACTGTTGCAAACTTTATCAGTCTATGCATATATCTACAATTGCTACTTAGGAAAACTTTATTTAAAGTATATAAATATACACTTTATACATAGTTAGTTGTCGTAAGTAGACTTTGTAAATTATCAATATAACAGCGATATTGATGAAACTAAACTAAGAAGCTTTTGGCAGATTATACTAAACGGAATATTGTATGACGCTTTTACACGTGCATTAATAACTTAAGCTCTAATACTTTATTAGATGTTAACTGGATTCTAAAAAAGCCACAGTTACAGAAATTAAATGTGTGTGTAAAAATATTATGTCACATTTAAGTGAGAGGAAGTTGGCGAGGCAATGCCAAAAAACTAATAAATCATGAAAACTAAAATGTTGTATATAATATTATATATACTCTTGAATATGCACACAAAAATTTAGATTAGGTAAGTTAAGCGTTAATTCGCTTTTTCAGGATGGTTGTCGTAAAAGCTGAGCTTTTACTAGAAAAGTACCGCGTGGCATCGATAAAATTATACAAAGTTAATGTTTTTATAATATAGTACAGAAGATGATAGGTGTATTTCATATTATTACAATAAATAGCTAAGATAATAAAGAAAAACGTTACAGAAAAATATACTTTACATTTAACCCACTAAATAGGTAACAAAGACTGTGTTCAAGTTATTGAGGTCGATATAAGAGATGCTGGTTGCACTCAACTGGTACACATAAAAACATAGAGAAGAGTAGTCTTAGTAGAAAGAATTTGTTATTTATTCTACTAATAACATGGGCCACTTTTATTAGTATTTAAAAAATAAAATATTGTTCAATAACATATAATTGCTATGTTTTAAATGGATTACGTCTATTCTATTTACTATTTTGTTATATTCGTAATTACTACCTTTGTATGGTATATAAAACAGCTTATAAATGTAATCGTATACAATCGTATACAAACAATATATATTTTATACAATGAAAACATATCCTGCAATACAGACGGTGGTGTTCAGAAAATTTCATAATGGAACTTTTATCCTCCTGGAAATCCAGATAATAGAGTATTAGATTTCTTGTTATTTATGAGAATGCCGTTAAGGTAAAGTTTTGTCCATATAAAAATTGTTTGTGAGTAAACGTAACATTTTAGTTTATTGATGTATTAGTAGGTAATATCAGAAAAAATCGAGAATAGCTTTAAGGTAACCAAATTGCTTACTTGATTTATATAAAATATTTTATTTAAATGTTTGGTTTTAATTTAAGATGTATATTGAAATGAAAGATTGTCTAATTAATTATCTTATTATTAGCTTTGAGATAAAACTTTATATTAATATGGAAAAAGTAGGCTTTTTATAAAGACACAAAGTACGTAACTATAGAAAATTATTTATTTATGGAGAAAACATGTCAGTTTGAAAAATAATGATAAATTTACATGCAAAAAAGGATAGTTTACAATTGGAACTAGAACTACTAGTTTTCATTCGAGAATAGACTCTGGATGCAGTATAGTATATATATGCCTTTCCTTTTCCTTTCTTTAGTATTGGTGTATGTTTTTAGTCGTGTGTCGAACGTTCTCGAACAAGTTCTAAGTTATCAAAGGCAGCAGTGTTTAATTTGTCTATTTATAAGTAATAAAAGATTAAAGTTATATAAAATAAATGTTGCCTGGTAAGGTTTAATGAGCAACACACTTGAACGAAAAACATTACTGAATATTAAAGGTTACTTACTCCAAGTGAAACACATAAATATTCAAGAGGGAATTGACGAGACACAGACCTTGCTTAACGTCTACGTTCATGTGTAACAACAGATTAAGATTAACTATAACATAAAGAAAATGCTTGGATATTAAAGTATTGCTATTGCGCTTATTTTTATACAGTTCATGTACGGGAAAGATTTGTATGTGTATTTAAGTGTTTTTAATCACAGCTAGGTAGTAAATAATTTTTACAGAGAAAATTCATATCTTGTTTCAGGTTATTAAAGATGTTTAGTTACATATTAAAATATAAATTGAGTTTGGTTAGTTGTTAATAAAGGTGTTTCAGTTTGGCTCGTCTATATTAATAAATCTGTAGTTATGTTTTTAGGATATATCTATTATTATTCCATAATGGGGATAGAACTGAATTATAAAAAATCATTGATTACGAATTTGATACACACATCTGGATGTACGTCTCAAAATGCTAAATCAATGTTAATGAAATTTGATTTTTTAAGCCACATCATAATTATATATAAAAAAGGTTGGGGTGGCCCACCTATATCACTTAGACGTATGAATAATAGATTACGATCGATTGTCAGACCTACCGAATATACATATAAAATTTCATAAAAATCAGTCAAGTCGTTTCAGAGGACTAATGAGATTCGCAACTAATGCGAATTTTAAATATAAGATGTATTCATGTAGAATTCCAAAAATGAACTACTACTGTTTCATGAAATATAAAATTACGATGAGATCAGTTGTATCAGCTATACCCATAGCTCCTTTTATCTGCGATCCGTCTATTTTTAACTGCTCCTGTGGCACAATAAAATTGTCAATTAGGTTAACTCGAGTACCGTTCATTCATTTTGCGCTTGTATTGCTATTGTGACAATCTATAGTTACTTGAATGTATAAATATTAGAAAAATCTTTCTTTGTTTTCCAATCAATACACGCGATAGTAATTTAACAAACACAAAGAGACTAAGTAATATCGTGTAGCTTGTTTAGAAAATACTAAATTAAAGCAAATTACTCTTGTTTTTGTTTTACAAACGAAGTGAATGTTTACAAACAAAGTTAACTAACGAGAACTTTGTTTAGAACCATGTTTCAGTTTTTTTTTTTCAAAATATAATAACTCGAAAGCCGCCTATTGCAATATCATGTAACCAACTTTCTCGAACCAGTGATGTTTTTCGGAATGAAGCTTAAACAAAATAAAGGATCGTTTAATATGTCATTAAATACAATATTTTTTAATAATGTACTACAATCATATAACTAAATGGTTTAAACATGGAATTAATAACATATATATTAATATATAATACATTAACAATTAACAATTAATATATAATAACAAAATATTAATAATTAAACATTGAAAACGTATTATGATTAGTATAAAATAGCTTACACCAATTCATTTCATCTGAAAAGTGGTTTCCTGATATGCATTATATATAAATGTTAGTAGCATGTATGTATATGTATAATTAGTAAAAATATATTTGATTAAAATATGAAAAGTAGTTTAATGAATTAATTTTAAAAATATAGACTCGTTGTTTTAAAAATAAATCACAATTTTAAAACATTGCAAATATTCATTTTGAACATATAGTTATTTTTCAATGTACAAAAAATAAAAATTGTTTTTAAACCAGCTCTTGCCAGCTGTTTCGTTTTCGTTAATATACATGTCATCAATCTTAAAGTTAATTTTACAATCTAGCGGAAACATCGCTTTTTTTGGTTGAAATTTCATAACTCCCGGTTGAGTAGTTCATGCATGAAAGCTAAAAACACATATAGTGTATAGCTTGCAAAACATTTTAACATTTCTAAAAAATACATGAATTTAGAGTTAATTCAATTATGCAAAAATGTGGTTATCAGTACTTCACTATTATTACGTCTGCGTTTCCTACTACATAAAATCGTTTAAGTAAAACGGACACCTAATACGAAATTCCTTGTCTAATGAAATACATAAAAGTGATCAAAAGTAGAACACGAACATTGAGTTTCCTTACACCAGGGACTAACATTCGTTATTCTGACAGAGCCTATTGTGTCCTGTGGGTGTCTAATTATCAAGCGGGGCGTCAAGGTCAGAACCCGCCTGGGTTGGTACAGGTTCAATGTAGGAACCACTACTGTAGATCTCTTACGGCGTGTCACACTTCAATATGGAGCATTATAAGGGGTCTGACCTAAAATATTGTCACCTAAAAAAAAGAATTGATTAAATTTTACCCAATTGAAATTTCAAACGCGTTTAATATGTTACAAATTTCAGATCATTTCCCGATATTACAAATTTATTTTGAGGTTAATATTAAAGTATAATATGAAACGGGGGGGCTAAAAAATAGTGTTGCCGAAATTGCACAAAGTGTGTATGGAGCTGTTAGTCATTTTCAAGACACTTAGTACTAACCATATCTTTGTATATCGCACTATCGACAAATATATTAATACTTACCCTGTCAAAAAACCTAACTGTTACAACTACTAGGATTCTTAATGCTTTTAAGGCTAGAATTCGTTGAGACACCACAATCATAAAAATTTATCGCATGAATTGAAAATTTCCACTAGGACTCTATCACGTATCATGAAACAGGATTTGAAGTTCGGCGATTATTATCAATATATCGACATACCCCAAATTATTCCCTACAGTTAAGCAGACTGAATCGATCAAAATACTTGCTATCACGATACGCAATAATACGGAACAAAAATATTTATTTTTTAATTTTGAATATTTATTTTAATAATTTTTGAATATTTATTTATTTAAAACAAAAACTTGATTGTAAAGCACCATAAGCAAAGCAGAGTTTGATGGTCTAACGATGGAGCCACAAATCAATATTTTTTTTAAGTAGTAAAGACTGAAGTCTTGTAAAGTGAATTGAGAGAGTGCCTCAGCTCAACCTTTGAAACTTTTAGCAATATACTTTAAAAAATGTGATGTGCACTTTTCAATAAGTCACTGCACTTAGTTAAAAAGCTCGAACTACCGTAAGTTTGCTAGAAAACAAAGATAAATTTAAATTTGATAGTTTTTAATTATCTCACGAGCTTTTTCACTGTATAAAATAAATGACCTTATAAAAATAAACGTTATCTGGCAAAGTTTAATTATCTGATGAAAAATATCAGTAAACATTTCGCATTTATTCTCTCAGAAGATTCTGACAACATATAGTCTCCGATTATCCAGTTATAAATTGTATTCGGCAATATCTTGTTTGCAGTAATAAATAAGTGTGACCCGTGACAAGCTATACATTAATGTTGCAACGTTCAGAGAAAACGTAGCGTAGAAAAAGAGAAGGTAGATTAAGTTTATAAAGCTTGATACGAATACAGCAAGTGTGATATTATATAATAAAGTAGAACAAGCGTAAGTTAATCGAATACATATATCAAAATATGTTTCAATTAAAAAAAGTTTAATTTTTTAATACTTGTGTAGTTATTAAAGCAAATTGGCAAGCATAAATGGTTTAATAAACACGGAGGAAGCCATCTAAGGAACATAAAATACCACCAATGTCACTAATGTCATGGTAACAGATAGATGACTAAGAAACAAAAAAAATGTAATATTATGGTTAGTAATATAACTATGTTAGTTTTCATCCATATTATTTGTAATTCTTTTAAAATAAAATGAATTGCTTTGTTTTAACTGTATTCTTATTATAAAATTATTGAATATTATTTATAACTTTTTAGTTTTTTTTTATATTATTTATCAGATCATAATATTTTATGAGTTAATTTTAAATAATTTGTGCAGTTATATCGTTGGAAGTCTGAAGTTTGTGCATTGGCGGTACATCGCTCGTAGCTGCAAGATAACACCTCGGAGACGATTAAAAAGCGTTCACTTTATGTTTATTACCGATATTATACGGGTTTACAATCTAACACCCGAGGATAGTAAAAAGGCAGCAAATAGTAAAGCTAAGAATGAGATTAGAAGCTATATAAAATGCAGTCTTTCAACTAAACGCAAGCAAAAGTATTTGAAATAATTTAACACTTAAGAGCTATAATTTCCGAGATTTGAATAACTTATGTGTCTATACTATCCATTTAAATGTAAAAAGAGTCTAAATGTAAAGAGAGAGTGAAAATGTATAAGAAAAACTTTTTGCTTACAGAATTCAAGATACCTCTTTTTTAGTCAAAGTTAAAATATACTTTTTTTTGTAAGAAATATATTACGCTTTAATACTCATGCCTGTAACTTGTAAACTAACGGCATTGTCAAGTAAAGTTTATTTTCGCTTTGTATCTGCTTCGAAGTTTTTTTTTAAGCTATACAATTTATTTATAACTTAGAATCTACATATGTACAAAGTTTCATAGTTCTAAATTCAATTCTACAATTCTGCACATCGTATATTGATTAACAGTCGCTTATTAAATAACGTAAAATAGAATAAATAGGCTTACTGGTATGTGCAAAATTAGTGTTGCCCAAATGCAAGACTAAGAGAAGACTTAAGCCAGTCTCGGTATTGATCTTGCGATAATGCACCTGGACTTAGTTTCGATCTTGCAACAAAAGTCTCACTTAAGTCTCGAAAGACTCATATTAAAAAAGTCAATAGTTGTCAACTTTGCTGAATATACCATATTATTTGAAACATAACTACGTAAATATATATATTTGTATGATATTATTGGGTAAATTTTTAGCACGTACGTTAAATCTGCACATAAGATTTAAACAAGTATATATTATGTACCGAGTGGGCACTGTAACGTTCATACGGTCGGTATTGCCATTTAATGTCATGCGTTGTTGTTGGGAGCTTGACAAAACCACGTTTAAAATAAATCCTCCTTAATACTGTTACTGCAGTACCTATAAGGTACGAGCAGCGCAAAAGAATACCTTTGGAGTCATTGCGAGACCGCAAGAGTCTTGTAGGGTTTAGTCTTATTTGGCTAAGATGTCCAGTCTTGGTCTTGGTGTTGCTACAATTAGGCAGGTTTGGTCTCTTGCGAAATTACAAAATAAGACCAAAACTGCAAGACTAAGATTGATTTTGGCCAACACTAGCAAAAACTGATTTCGCTTTGGTTAAAAGCGGAACTCTTAATGTTAATATTAAGAGGTCGTACATCAGTTATTTCTATTTCTCATTTAAATAAATAACACGGGAGGTTTTTTCAAGTTTTTCAGCTCAGAAAAGCAACCAACGGATTTCAATGTGCTGGTTATGTTTTTGTAGGAAATTGAATGCTCTACACCAAATGCCTCATATTTTTGTTAGATTAATCGACGAGGTCAAAAGTTAGTCAAGTTCAAAATGTTGTGCATTTAATTTTGTTAATAAAATTTATTGTTTTTTCTATAATTTTTGCCCAAATTGTTAACTCGAAATTATTAAATGTCACTAATCTTCCTAAAAAACGCTATAATATATTATTTTCTAGGAAAAAACAAGTTCATTAACAATTTTTAATTGGACATTGACAATCGATTAGTAGTAAGTTGGAATAGTAATCAATTCGCTGGTAAGATAGTAGATTACATTTTTCAGAAATTACTGTTGCTCTATTTTCGGGAATTTAGTAGCTTCGTTGAATGCTATTTAATTTTTTTCTTCTAATTATAAAAAGGAAAATCTAAAAATAAAGTACTTGAGAATAATTTGCCACTAACAGTATAATTTGGTTTTAGTGACGATATTTACTATTGAATGAAAAGCTTTGTAAATTAAAAATTGCTAATGAACTTGTTTTCTCATAGAAAATTACAAAGTATGAAATTTTCCAGATAACTTAATGATATTTGTTAATAACTCGTAGGTTTTGTGAAAAAAGATAGAAGAAATTTTTTGTAGAGTATTTAATTTCCTATAAAAACATAAGTCGCGCATTTGATTCTCGTGTTGATTGGTTTGTGAGCTAAAATTACAAAAAAAAAACCATATCTTTTAAACAGGAAATAGAAATCGGTGGCGTCTAAATATTAATATTAAGAGCTCAGCTTTTTAAAGGCGTCTTTTCCCATCACTCTGGAAGTATTTCAGTAGTGGTTGTGTAAAAAAATGTCGATTCTTTCGCACGGGTCTAATACTTATTTTACTGAATACGATTCCTTTAAAGCTGCGAATCCAAATTTTAAGAACGGTGTATTTCAATGTAATTGTTGCGTGCGTCACTCTCAGTGAAATATACAATAATATTTTTTTTTTTTAATCACCTAAGTTATCATAAAAATGAAACAGTAATTAAATACCGAAGCTTACTTTCGTGAACAAATTTCCGGAAGTATAAAAATAAGTTGTAATTATTTAATACTATTCCATTATTATGGACCAAAAAACATGTTTTGTAATAACATTCCATATCTATTAATTTTTTTGCTTTAAATTATTTACAAAGATTAATTAACGCAATAATGATCCGGCCGATAAGTTCTAACAATTACTCGTAAAATATTACAGGTGAAAAATAATATTAAATTTTTTATTACTTTTTAAGACTTTTTTTTATATTTGTCTTATAAAATTTCCACAATGGCTTTTACAGTGTTAAAACTATAAAAACCCAATCCGGTAAGTAAGGGTAGTAAATTTTAGAAAACCAAGTACGGTTATATGAATATTTTTCCGGTAAATTAGGTACATAATAAATAATATTTAGAACATGTTATGTTTCTTATTACGCGTAAATATTTTTCTTATGAAATACACCTAATGTAAAACATATCTCGTTAAAAATTTAAACAACGATCAACCCAACATCTGTATATTAATAAGATGTAAACTTTACTAAAGCTTATTAATAAAAAAACTTATTAAAATGTAAGTTAAAAACTTATTTAAGAACATTATCATTAGTTAAGAAAAGGAAACAAAATATAACAAAAAAAATATTGAAACTACGATGAAAATTCGAGGAACTTTTTACCTTTGGCGCGACCTTGATGCGAGTTGACAAGTCGGTGCCGATGCGGTTGAGTTGCGCGTGGCGGGATTAAACGTCGCGTGCGAATAGAGTTTTACAGGAACCGAACGACCACTCTATCCGAAGTTCCGTGGCACACTGCTTATCGACCTCTCCCTTCGCTCGTTCTGAAGCGCCCGCCCTATTCCCCGCCGCGCCCGACCATCGCGCACCGTTACCAAAATTCGAGATTTTAACTATTCATTACTTTCAGCAACGATCGATGTCCTCACGTAGATCACTTTCAATTGACACTTCAAGAAAACTATTATTTCAAAATAACAATAAAGAGTACAAACATTACTTTAATTGATTATTTGTAGATTTCTATAAAAAAAATCAAATTTTAAATAGTAAAACTGAAGATTCATATACAATTAACTTTTGCAATGGATAATAAGAATTACGATGGGTATATTATATTCTAATCTTTGCTTATTTTAGTAAATTAGTAAGCAACTAAGCAAGCCTAACAAATAATACACTAAACTTTTGTATATAATACTTTTTTTTATATGTAAGGTTTAGCGTTATGGCCATAATCTCACCTGATCTTAAGTGACGATATGGCCCAAGTTGGTAGATAC
Source organism: Actias luna (assembly GCA_039707435.1). Classification (NCBI taxonomy): domain Eukaryota; kingdom Metazoa; phylum Arthropoda; class Insecta; order Lepidoptera; family Saturniidae; genus Actias; species Actias luna. The sequence continues at coordinate 14,064,950 of JAZHAC010000001.1, read as the reverse complement.
GCTAAACCTGAGGAGGAACTGGCTCTCAAGTGCAGCTGCCGGAACACACCTATTGGTATTTGGCGGCAGGTTTACAACTTGAGGGTGGTACCTATCCAGGCGGGCATTAGAAAAAGCCGTACCACCATGCTATGGTTTCCTCACGATATTTTCCTTCACCGAAAGCTCAACCTTATTGTAGGTGCTTGGGATTCGAACTCACGTCCCTTGACGCGAAGTCGTACACACTACCACTGAGCTATCATCGCTTCCATCGCATCGCATACTCGTATCATGAAACATTTAGCAAAAGTTAAAAATCTTTAAAAAATCTTCATAAAATCCAGGCCTATAATCTACATTTTTTTTAAATAGTAAATTGTCTTCATTAACGGTGGTATATAATAATAGTGTTTAAAAAATACCGATTCTTACTTGAAAAGTAAACATAGCTGAGAAAGTTTTAATCAGTATACACAGATAGTAAAAAACATACAGATCGCTAAAAAATTGTAATTAAAATATAGGACTTTAATTAATACGATAAGCTTGAAGTATATAATAAAATATAGTAAAACTTTTGTTATAGTTTAATTAATCTTTGAGAGTTTTTGAATTCGTGTTAGGCAGTAGGCAGTGTTATCACAAAAATAACCCATACAATGATGTCAAAAATATGTATAGATCCGTTAGATACATAACCGTAACTACGAGACAGCTAAATATCTATATATTCTTTATAAGCGGATTCGGTCGGAAACATAATTCGTTATGTTAATTATAAATCCTTTGTAAATTAAAAAAAAAACACATAATTAATGGAATAAGTAACAATGACTGAACTGATCAGATTCAGGGTCATCAATTTATCCAAACCACCTTGGTCAAAGCCATAAATGTATTTGCAGTATTTATATAAAATATCAGAACTGTTTCCTACACAGTAGATATTTGTAACTAAGAAGCAGTTTGTCAATAGCCACTATTTTAATAAATCAGTGATTAATTATGCACAATAAGTTTTTTTTTTTATTAATAATATCATAAATACTTATTAATTAGGAATGAAAAAGTCTCTTCTGTAAAATGTGCAATTGTCGCTTACGATGTTTTTCCTAAAAAGGCTCGATGTATTTTAGTAAATATCATACTGTATTTATTTCCTTCGTAGACTAAATATAAACATTAGTATAACCTAGTTTAGTTACTTTACATCCAAAATGAAAAGTAGGCCACCAGATAGTTATAATAACACAACTTGCTTACGATTTTGGTGTAAAGCCTACAGGGTTGGTATTGGTTTTTTTTTAAATAAATACATGTTTAATTACTAAATAATGTATTTTCGCGTAATGCTATCTTGTAGGAGATCAAAATAAATATAATATTCTTAATATATAAATATCGCTAGATATTGTATCGAATCCTTATATATCGTACTAGCTTTTACCCGCGGCTTCGCTTGCATTGAAGACATTAAATAAGTTTTTTATCTTTTGTAGAATATATTTGTTTTTTTAATAAAACGTATCTCATGTTACTTCTAATACCTTCAAGAATATGTGTGCAAAGTTTCATGATGATCGGTTAAGTAGTTTTCGCGTGAAAGCGTAGCAAACAAACTTACATTAACATTTATAATATTAATATAGATAAAATATGGTTATAGTGAATAGTCGTCACTGCAGATATCTGTATCACCGTCGCACATACTAATGCTACGGCGTAGCGGACCTATTACATATTACATGTACCTATTATTATAATATATACTGAATAATTTGTGTTTAATATGAGTATTTGTATGTATCTCTTCAATTTAAATATATTAAATTACAGTAAAAATGGTTACCGTTAGTAATTAATATCATTAAATATGCTATTCGTTTGCACTACATGAAAGTCCTGTAGGTCTATTAAATAGTTAAGATTCAGAGAAAATAAAGTGAAGGTATCGGAATATGAGAATAATGAGAACTTCTTTGTGATAGTGACGCCTTTGATTAATGATTAAAGAAAATATGAGAAAACCTGCAAGTTTTTGTAGAGTCACTTTAACATGATAAAACAGATTGTACTTGCCTATTAAGTTGCCAGTGCATTGTAGGCTCATGTAATAATTGAACCAGTGTCTTTCTCAAGATAGACCTTGTTCTATCACTGGGGCTTTTACAGACCAGTGTTATAGATACTACCAGCTTTGGATAGTTGTAATTATTCTGTGTGTCTAAGTCTGACCTTATAGCATTGAGTTCATTTTTTTTCAATCTAAGTGGTAGCACACGATAATTTAGACCGTTTGGATCGAGATCACAATATACTAGATGGGTGATGGGGCATTGTGTCGCTTGCTAATCAAGCGGAGTGGACCGCTATTCAGGCGCAGATCCAACCCTCAAACCGGGATGTGGTCACAGCCACCCGAAAATCAGCTAAGTGCGAGTCGGCGTATGAATTTGCTCGTTATGGATATAATACCTTCTACAAAGGAGATATTTATAAAATAATATATGGGCGTGGGTAACGCCGTGGGCCAAACGCTAACTTTTTTGGATTATAATATATAATATTAGCAGCCTATCAATCTCAGTAGATCATAATAGTGTAACATCACAAGTCTAGTAGGGTTTTAGACATACACATTGTGGCCACAACGGTGAGTCCGCGCTTGCCGCTATTATATTGAATTCAGCGCAGTGACTCTTTTAGTTTCTCGTATATCAATATCAACCATTGTATATCTAGTTATCGAAATATTCATAGACCAAGACGATAGCGAAAATCTGCGACAGATTGCTGATATCTCAATGGTAGCAGTTGTTTTCAAATTGTACTCTACTTACAATCAAGTACAGTATAATCACTTTCTACTAATAGCAACGTTATGCTATCGATATGTCACAGTTCACAAAAAGTTAAAAAGATAACTATAAAATATGGCCATTGATCGTATTGATTGAGTCAATTTCTCTATTAACAAGCTTCATAATGACTGCACGATTGGTCTAATGGTTTAGGCGTTCGCCTCGCTGCTGAAGCATGATGTGGGTTCGAATTCTACAGAGAACAATTACTTGTGTGATCCACAAATAAGCAGCAGTAACGAGACATTATTTTTATCATGTAGGATTGTATAACAGTTTTACCACAATTGAAGCCGAATTGAACAAGTACAACGAAAAACTGGATTTTGAAAGTGCATGCGAAAATGACCTATAAAGTATCGAAAAATGTAGGAATTGAAGATGTACATATATTCGAAAATCTCTATTAGTATGTTCTGGCAGCTACAAATATCCTACATATGGATCATTGTATTTCAATCCGTGAAATTCTAGTTTAAAGTCAGTCTAAATTTTATTTTTCTTTTTGTAGACGTCGGTTTACGTCTATTTGAAATAAAATATACTTATTACCAATAACTTAACACAGTGTGTTGTGAAAGCTACGTTCTCTACGTATCATGTAATATTTATACTGTGGCCCGCAGAATACTCTTCGAACAATCGCGTAGTCACAACATTGTACTAAACAAATTCTGTTGACATTTGACTACAATAGTCGAACACAATAATACCATTGAAGTAGTAAGGGTACTTCAGTTATAACAGTGACGTACTTGACTATTCCTAACAACGAAGATTTTATATTTTTATTCAATTCACATAAAATCTAAGAGAGTTTTACTTGTTGGCTTTAGTGATATACCAATTATTTTATCTAAATAGAAAACGGCGGCAGTTTGCTGAAACTGAGCGGGTTGTAACAAGGTGCTGTTGTAATTAAATTTATAAATGCAAATACGTTTTTATATTACCAACTGTACATAGGACGTTGCAATGAATATGAATTTTCTTGAAATAATACTTACATTCCTTAATCCAATTCGTTAATATAGTAATATATTTGGGTTAGTAAATGTCACTTAAGTATAATCGTTAATAAGATTGATATTTCTAAATATTAGTCATCGTAACTGTATATTTTTATAAGTTTTGATGTTGACTTATAATTTTACTCAATATTAAGGGACGACGGGGCCCAAATTGTAACACGCTAAGTTCAATAATGTGGCTGATTGTTAAGCGCAGCTTCCGAAACTCGTATAGGAATACACCGTGTTTTAACTTAAATGTGGTAATTACCAAATCGAGGATTACAAATGTACAATTATTATGCTATTATTTTATCACAATATTTGCCATTAACGAAAGCTTAAGTTCATTGTAAGATTCAAACCCACGTCGTCGATGTCAAGCCATACTACCTACCACCACGCACTTACACTTTAAACTTATATAATCAATTACTAACTTATAAAGGTATACATGGGCACATTCAAAATGTTTCTAGAACAAATCTAAGTATAAGTCAACGATTTTTCAATTATGTATTAGATAATATCCAAGGCGACCTGTGCCTTGGTACTTCCTTACTCGGCCGATTAAATAATATATTATTATCATTTACACAATCAAAATAAAATTAATCAATAATAACTTGATGTAACATTCCGGGCAGGCGCATGGAAGGAAAACAAAATTTAACTTAAAATGTTAACCTTACCATAATTATTATATAATATATACTACAAATAGCAGTATTTGTTAAACAATAACAATAAATATTAATTCAATAATTCAAAAGCGCTCGCTGAATAAATAAGTTCATACCACCAGAACCTAAGTTAGAATTATATAAAAGCAGTCCTTACTAACAATATAATGTTTTTTGCGTTTTTGCGAGTCATCTGATGGTAAATGATTACCGCCGCCCATGGACATCCACAACACCAGGGGAATCGCAGGTGCATTGTCGGCCTTTATTTTAGCGGAGCTTGAGGGTGGTAGTTAGCCAGGCGGACATCAGGAAAGCCCTACCATCATGCTATGGTTTCCTCACGATATTTTCCTTCATCAGAAGCTCAAGCTCACTGTCGGTGGTGGGATTCGAACTCACATCCCATGATGCGGCGTTCCTACACTTTACCACTGAGTTATCATCACTTCAAACTATTTAACATCAAAAGGGCCGTCTGCCTGATTGCTGTACATTAGAATAAATAAAGGAGCCTACCTTACAGACAGTGAATTATTCCGTTTCCCGCTCGATTATCTTTGATTTATTTAATATAATAATTAAGTATTGTGCACTTATACAGATAGCAGGTTTACAATTTTTATATTTGCTAGCAGGCACTTAACAAAACCTATCATTTACCTTGTTTTTTGGTGTAGTAAAAATATCAGTTATTGGACTTTCTTTTGCAATCCGTAAACAATATACCATTACCTGGGCAAGCTACGCCGAGATAGGTGTGTGGATTAACTCATCAAATGATCAGCGTCAAATACCTACAAAAAGACACCACAGCTACGGTCAAACCTTCGTGTTGCTAGAGACAAGGTACAGCTCTCACACTTATTCTAGCCAAGAAGTGATATTTGAACCCACGTTCTCATAGAGAACCAGAACAATTCGGACGTGTTTATCGCAAGGGAGACGAAATTTAAGTATAGCACATTAGATAAAATTTTAAAATTAAAATTTGGCCATGTTGCCCAATCCGAGGATTAATATACTGCATTATTTTTTTATTATAATATTACCCACGTCGCCATTATAGACTAATTTTTTTTTTTTTTTTAAACTTTCCTCTAACATAATCAGAGATGATGACACTGAGTTTTTTATTATTTCATCTCGTTTTAATTTTATAGTTTAATTGTTCATTATTATTTCTGTCTATTGTGTTTATTAGACAGCTTTAATCATTCATTATTATATACTCAATTTGTCATTCTTCACTTTATTTCGTTTAAATTTTAGTTATATACTTTCTACCGTTTTTTTTTTATTATTCTATTTGTCTTTAATTTATGTGTTTTTATTTATTTTACTTTTCTATATGCTGGAGCGTGTAATGGGTTGTGGGTCATTCTAGGGTATAGTCGGTGTTAAATTTCGGCTTTTATAGTTGCAATTCGACATCTTCATGATCGTCTTTGTTGCAAGTCTGGTTCACTACCCAATTTGCAGTTTGTTATCCATCTCAACCTCTGATATGATACAGTTTATCCATGGATCTAGATTCATATTCATTATGAGTCGGGTTCATGGTTGCAGCAACTCTTCGGTAGAGATTTCCTTGCACGGTGTTCTATTTGGTGTTGTTTGCCATGTTTTAGTTAGTTCCTTTCCCATTCTTATTTTAGTTATTGCTCTGCATAGTAATTTGTTATTCCGTTTTCTGTCCTGCTTACGAGCAATTTCCCTTCCTGATCCTATCTTTTTATGCTGTGACTACATCAAATTATATGTGAAGCTGTAAGCCTTCAGTGGCTAGATTCATAAAATGATTGACAACAAACAAGAGACAAATTAACTTTTTAAACGAAGGTTCAATTGCAAGATCTAAAAATAAGCCCGTCTCAATCCTGGGTACTGCACCTGACTGTGTTATTTAATGGACACGTATGAAAAATCAATATCAGGTTCAGAGTGATTGAGCTCACATTACCATGGGAAATAAATACTACCCAATAAAAGCAGACCACACTATAAAAATACATAAATACTACGAATTACTAAACGACCTAAACAGGAATGGCTATATATGTAATTTATACGCCATCGAAGTGGGAGCCAGAGCTATACCTGAAAAATCTCTATACATATAATCTACTAGAAGATCTAAGCCTGAATAGGACTGTAGTAAGTTCTATATTGTAACGGGTCTCTAAAGCTGCGCTAGTTGGCTTCTACCAAATTTGTTTGAGTAGAGAGAGAACCATCGGTAGTAAAAGTGAATGTTAACGCTCGTTGGAAAGGGGCCTCTTAAATTTACATCCGTATCACAAGTCTTGGGATCTGTTCGTAATTTCGCTCTCTGCCACACAATGGATCCGGCACCCGCACGGCAAATTCAAAGGTAGATAAGAAGCTTGACTCTCTTAATTTGTTCACCAGTACAAAATTATACTAAATTCTGATCATAATTTATCTACATCGATTTAATCAAATTTTATTTCTGAACCACAATTATATAAAACTAGTGTTAATTGTTAATTATTTACCTCGCAGATAAATAATTAATTGTACTTGAGTAGAATGTACATTACGAATACACAGCATTTCGTAAAAGTTCAATCTATCAAGAACGAAATGACTTTTCACCTCGGGGTAAAATACAAATCAGATTTATTATTACTAAAGAAGAAATTATTTATTAAAACTCATGCATGTGGATCTATGCTACTGAATGTATAAATTTAAATTAGGAAAATCTCTGCTCATTTATTTTATATTAAATTAATTAGCATAGTTATTGCATGGTGGTAGGGCTTTTTCTGATGCCCGCCTGGCTAGCTACCACCCTCAAGTTGAAAATCTGCCGCCAAATACCAATAGGTGTGTTCCGGCAGTTACACTTGAGAGCCAGTTCCACCACAGGTTTAGCGTGTCTACCAACTTGGTGGCCCACTTAAGATCAGGTGAGATTATGGGCATTACGCTAAACCTTAACAAAATATATATATATATATATATATATTACTACATTATATTACATTCTATTACTACGAATTATTTTGAAACGCTAATCAGTTGCTAGTGTGTACGGACGCTGCGTCAAGGGACGTACGTTCGAATCCACCTACAATGAGTTCAAGCTTTCGGTGAAAGAAAACATCGTGATGAAAACATAATATGGTGGTAGGGCTTTTTCTAATGCCCGCCTACTTAGCTACCAATCTACAAAATCTACCGCCATATACCTATAGGTGTGTTCCGGCAGTTGCATTTGAATGCCAGTCCTTTAGGCTTAGCGTGTCTATCATACATGGGTCATAACCATCCTAATTAAAGAACAATTACCGTTGGATCAAATCATTTAGTTCATTTGATTTTGTGTACATTGAGCGTCACATTAACTCATAGTTTTACTTAAAAATACCTAACCTATCTATCTTTTATCAGAATGTCAGAGGGATAAAAACAAAATCTTTTGAAGTCTATACGTCTATTTTAAATAAAACTATGATATAATATGTCTAAGAGACTTGGATGGACGATTCATTCTTTTCCTCGGAATATTTTGATCAAAGGTATATGGTTGTGAAGGTTTTAATAAACTGTACTGTAAGGTACATGGAGGTGGAGTACTAATATGTGTTAAAAATCATTTTACTTTTATTAACAACAGCCTGTCAAACTTCTATTGAAGATTTGTGGATTCGAGTAAACGTCGGGAGTATTTGCATGAATATATGTCTTATCTACCTGGCATCATATATACCTTGCGATACATTCAATGATTTTCGCATGAAGTTAAAATAAATTTTCTAGGCCACTTAGATGGTAAGGACATTGTTTATTTTTAATAATCCTGAAATACGTTAATTACTAAGGATTAGCGTAAGATATATCAAATTGAAATGGAACTTGAAACAAATATCAAGTCGTTTTGGCGATTCACCAAATGTAGAAAAACTTATAGTGGTATTCCCGCCCAGGTTTCATATATTGGTCGAATTGCAGAAGGTAACTAAATAGCGGACTTATTTGCCTAATACTTTCCCGTAGTTTATAACAGCAATCAAGGAACTAATACGCGTATTGCATCTAAACCCCCTTCGAACGATTGCCTCTCTGAAATATACATCCATGAAAAAGAAATATAAATCTGTTTGGACAAAGGGGCTTTGCTCAAAAGCTTTAGTCAAACCTCTACATAATATCTATTTCATATGTAGTCCCTATACACAAATCATGCAATAAAAATGACGTATCAAATTACAGACCAATATTTATTATTTCGCAATTTGCAAAATTTTTGAAAGGTATTTTATTCAAAGTCGTGTTTTCTCGCCTACAGTCTTTAATAAATGTAAGACAGAAGTTTTATATCCAATCGTTCAACAACATCAAATTCGCTTATATACACTAACTACATAATGAATATTTTGGAGGTTCGAAGTCAAGTTGATGTTATATATACAGATTTTGCCTAGGCGTTTGATAGTGTTGATCATACTATACTAATGTTGTAACTTAATCATGCTGATATTCATGGAAATCAGTTAAGGTGGTTTGAGAGTTACTTAAATAAACGTTGTCAGGTGGTTGCATTGGCAGGTTATGGGTCTTCACTCTTTATACCCACTTTTGGTGTTCCCCGAGGATCTAAATTAGGACCTCTACTGTTTATAATTTTCTTGAACGACCTTCTAGTCTGTCTAAATTGTAATTACCTAGCCTACGCAAACGATATACATATATATATATATATATATATATATATATATATATAGTGAAGTAACAAAACTAAGTGACTGTGCTAAACCTTAAACTGACCTTAATATACTAAAGTTGTGGTGTATCAACAATAGAATGTCTCGTTAATGTGAAGAAATATTAAAACCTTATATTTAAAATAAATTAAAATATATTGATTTCAACTACCAAATTGGTAGTATTAGCCTGGAAAAAATAACTATTATTCGGGACTTAGGCATTATTTTTTACTTCTCTTTTCGGCAACATACATTTAATATTGTACCTAGAGCCAAAAAAGTCCTAAAGTTTATTATACGAATATTACGACCATTTCGCAATAACGGGAGAGTTATCTTGCAGTACCTTGATCAGAAGCATTTTCGAAAATTGTTCTATAATATGGGCCCCTCACTACTCCACCCATATTGAGCTTATAGAATCCGTTCAAGCTCGCTTTATTAGATACTTGAGTATAAGGAATGGCGTTCGTAAATCTATTCCTGATTATAATAGAAGACTAGAACAGTTTCATATAATCTTGAAAACGAGACGAAATGTATTTGACTTACTCATTCTGCATAAAATTGTCAACGGTTCTATAGATGATTTATTAATCACTTTTATCTGCGGCATTATTATCGAACATTACTCAACCCACATGTTTTTTACATTCCAAGCACGATAATGAATTCAGTCTATAACACCCCATTAACCCTATGGTAAAACTATAAAACGAGATATCATGCACAATGAACTACATTGATATATTTTATAATGCATTTGGTCGATATTTGGTTAAAGACATTGCCATGAATTGTTAAAGAGTGTTAAAATTTTTAGGTTGGTTTAAATATTTCTTAACAAAATTTGGAGCCTTAGAACGATATACAGTAGAACCTCGTTAAGTCGAACGTCAATAAGTTGAAAACCTCCAAATCTCGAAAAAAATATTTGTTCCCTTCCTTTCAAACGCCAAAAGCTCTATTCTCTACAAGTCGAAAACTTTACAACTCGAAATTTTTGGCGTCTCTCTTAATGTTCGACTTATAGGCCTAATAGAGGTTTCTTCTGTTTATTATTCCTACAATTTATTTATAATAATTATCAAACTAAAAATAATAAATCTTATTTTAGTACTTTCTAGAACTTTTTTAAAGAAAATGAACAGTGTTATTTATTTGTGATATCAACGTACATTTTGATAGTAAATGAAATACACCGTATTAGTAGCATTATGAACTATATGTATTACGGCTAAATGAAAGGCCTATTTGTTTAGAGTTCGATTTCAACCGTGGCCGTGAGCGCTCGTTGATTGTTCTCGAAAATGATCGCTGCGCTAAACCGTACCGCCTATTGTTTCTTTGTGCTATTCTCACTTATTTGCGGCAATAATTCGTCTATTATTGCCGACAATCTAGTTCATGTTACCGATAATTAGTCTTTCGTTAAACTCAATCTATTGTTTGGTTATCGTGTTAATATTACATTGTGAGCGTTCTCTTAGTTTAATATTGTGATATCAAACTATTGATTTTCGTTATTGTGAAACAGTGCAGTGATCAAAGTGCCACCACTGTAAGTACGTTGGTCACCGGCTGCCAACAGAGTTAAAACTTAATTTCCTACAGGCCAGACTGCCTTTTACTACAGACCAGGTCTCCTAATCCGACACCAACCAACAAAGCTGACATAAACGAGCCCGAGTCCACTGATGCCAACTACCAAACCTAAAAACAAAAGGGTACTTTTGCCATTAAGTGCCGAATCAAAAGTAACCAAGGCTGCGTCCACCGCCACCCGTCAACATAGTTGACAAAGTAGCCTGGTTCAATATTTCCACGCAGCTAAATACTAAGAAAATCCGCTACACTAGCGCCCGTAGCACCCATTACGGGATTCAAATTAAAGTCCGTACATCCTTAGATTATAAAAATCTCACCGCCTTCCTCAGAGAAGGAAAACACCAAATCTTCACGTTCACTCTGGGAGAAGATCGTTTACTGGGCGTGGTTATTAGGCGCGTCCCCAAAGAACTCCCCGAGGAGGAAATCCTTGTATCCTTCAAGAAACAAAACTTTCCGGTTCACCTGTACCATCACATAACCAAAAAAATATTTAATCTTGTTTTCGTCATCCTAGACAGCTACAAGGAGGACAAAGATTTTTTTTCGCTTAAATCCGTATGCGGCTTCTTCGGTATCATAATCAAGTTACCTTACAAAAAACATAGCCCTACTCAATGTCACAATTGCCATTCGTATGGCTATTCCTCCCGCAACTGCTTCATTAAACCGCGTTGCGTCAAGTGTCTACAAGACCATTCTACTAAGGAGTGCCCACGTACCCCTGAGTCCCCCGAACAACCAAGCTGCATCTTATGCGGCAAAGCCGGGCACCCCGAGAAATATCATGGGTGTGAACATGCCCACGCACGAGACGCACGTGTTTCCCCACACAAGCGCCTTCAGAGCACTCAGCAGCTGCACGTACCGTGCCGCCGCCACTCATGTCCATTCAAGACTTCCCGAGCCTGGGTAAGCCAGCGCGAGTCACATCCGCGTACCTATCTCCTCCCTAAAGACCCACACTAGCCACAACCAACGCGTGGACCACCAATCAGCAGCCTGCGAAGAATGAACTCGCGAAGCCCCTCGCGGCCGGCCCGTCCGCTGGTTTCAAAGGCATCAACTGACTCGTAGAAATACTAGAAGAACACTCCGTAGATGATATCATTGCGTTCGACGATATGATTAGCGCTAGTCAGGATTTTGGCCGTCTAAAAGCCATTAAGTGCTTCCCAGGCATTGCTACGACCATGCAAGGCCTTGTCCGCGCTTCTCCTAAATAAACTCTTAATGGAGGATAAGATTAAACCCCGAGGCCTATCTTTGTGCTTTTTTAACGCACGCAGCCTGATACCTTAACGCGGCTTGGTAGCAAGCTTCCTTAAGGAGCGGAAACTAAACGTGTTTCTAATACAAGAAACACTTTTAAAACTGAGCGTTCGTAATGATCGTATCGGCGTAAGAGCTGGAGGTATGCTTATATACTATCCAAAGTCACTTTATTGCATGCCAATAGATCCTCCCAAACTTACAAATTTAGAAATTCTGAGTGTAGAGTGGGTATGACTGGTCATCCCACTATCTTTATCGTTCCACGTACCTTTCGTTTGATAAAACTCTCTTTCAGTCGGATCTGGAGACGCTATTTGCACTCGGTGACTCTGTTATAATGGCTGTTTTCAAAAATAGAACTTGCCGATTGTGTTTTATGTTCATAAAAATAAAAGTTAAATATATTTCCTGATTCCTGTGTTTTCATTGCTTGATAAATTTGGTGTTTATGTCACTTAATATTTTAACGATAATTTTAAAACCTTTTTTTTATTGAGATGTACGAAGTATTTGTCGTCATGACGCCATTTGACTGGTGATGAAATTGAAGAGCTGTAGAAATGTTACATGTGTGAAGGATAAAATTCCAGGTATTTCGGCATTTTGATGGCAATATGCGCGTGTTAATAGACCTTAGATTCAAGTTACAATTTTTTTGCGGGCTTCGTATGATATGCATGTTGTTAATTTTTCTAATTTAATAAACAATTTTGTTGCTTTAGTCACTAATGCATTAAAAAATGCTTGGTTATTGCTTGGTTATAAAAGAAATATATTACAATACTAGATTTTATATGCGGCTTCGTTCGCGTTAATATCGATTTTGTCAAACAAATAGAATGACGCAACAAAAAGTTTCATTTAAAGTTTAGCCCTCAATTTACCCCTCTTCCAATAAAGATTTCGTAGCATATCTCAGTCTCCTGGGTCCCATCTATCTCTGTAGTAAAATTCATAACAATCGATTAAGCGGTTTAGGCGTGAAAGCGTAACAAACAAACAAAAGAAATTCACTTTCGCATTTATATATAATATTACTAGCTGACCCGGTGAACTTTGTATCACCTATACTCAGGAATGCCAGATGGCGTTAAAGTAGCTAGTTTTTGAGATTTTTTGTCAAATAAACTTTATCTTTCGTAAAAAAAAAAAATTAAGTATCCTATGTTACTTCTAATACCTCCAAGAATATGTGTATAAAGTTTCATGATGATCAGTTAAGTAGTTTTCGCGTGAAAGCGTAACAAATAAACTTACATTGGACACTTACTATAATTAAAAATCATTGAAAAACATAAATGTTCCTTAGACTTACTAGATGTGTATTTTCCTTGTAAGAAATCTTAGCGAAAAATTAAAGAGCTTTCTGTCTCAAAGAGCTGAACACTGGTGCACATTTACAAAGTATCTCAAAGTAATATTAATGCATTTCCGGAAAAGAGTGCGACAAATATAGCAATGCTTTAGAATATCTTCCGCAATGCTTTGTATTTGTCACATTAATAATTTCTGAGAAACATACAAACCGTGTATATTTATACATATTACATTTTAATATATGCTTGTATATATACATATAGGTACTAATTAACTCTATACTAATTTATATTTCTGCTTGAAATAATCATTGTAGGATAACGTGATTACTGTTGCTGATATATTTTGTGTTCTATATCTCTGAGAGCTTATAGGATAACTTCTAATAGTGAAGGGATTATTTTTTCTTACAATTCTAAATAATCTTAATTGATTTCTCAATATAAGTTGCTAACTTCATGCAATCGCACTGTTTATTTTTATGGACGGCAGTGTACCTGATGGTAAGCACAATACAAACCGAAAATAACGGCCATCATTGAAGGAACTGCAAGACAATATCAGTCGTAGTTGTCATTGCGAAAAGTTCCTATTTCTCTTCACGTTATGTTTAAAAAACTGTCATATTGTAGCAAGGAGGGCCCACACTAGACCGTAGACAGTTTCAACGTTACACAGTACAGCTAAAATATAACATATAGAACTTCTTTGTTTATGCCGAGATGAGATTACTATGCTGATATAATAAAGGTATGACTCCGAAGTCCGGTCAGAGTGGTATTGGTAGTTCCTTAATATTGATTTAATAAAATTGTTTACATGAAATACCAAACTTATATATACTTGAGGGCCAGTCTATTCACTAGGTTTAGTGTGTTCACCATTTTGGGCCACATCGTCACTGAATATCAGTGGAAATTGTGGCCATAACACTAAACCTATAAAGTATAAATTAAAAAGAGACAGTAAAATCGCAAAATAGAAAACAAATTATACCAACGGTATTGAAGTGGGACATTAATAAGAAAAAAAATAGTACTGGTAATTTAAAATTGACATTAACCTGGAGGCTAGCCTGGAGAGCGCCTCGTACCATATTCGGTAATTAATTAAATAAAGTCTGTTGCGCTTCATCACGAACACCAATATCCATTTATAACGGTCAGTAAGTGTATGTCCAGTCAAGTCGCTACAGCATTGTATGAATTTACCCATATATTTAGGGATATAGAAAGACGAAATAAGATGCAGTCCTGGACGGTGCTCCTGGCAGCGCTAAAATTGACAGTGTAGAAGATCTTACGTGAATTTTCAAACTAAATAGTGTGAGGGCGCACTGGTAAGGAAGAACTAGAGTTATGGTTTGCTCAAGTAAAAGTTTATTTTCTTATATCTGGTATAACACATCATTCAACCAAATTTTATCGGATAACATCACAATTTGAATATATACGTCAGAAGCAAAAATATTATTGTTACATCGGTGGTGCTAAAAAATATGTAAATAAAAGCAAAAATAATAAAAGAATTGTCTGGAAAAAAAAGTTAATCAACTACTTATGTTTGAAGAACTTCGGAATAGAAAATTCTTGCCGTTCCTTACGAATTTGCAATTGTTACCAGGATTAAGTGACCTCGATTTTTCTCTGCCTTTCTTTTTCAGCAGCTTACTTTATAACCTAGAGGCCCTTATCTAACTATAGAATGACATTATAGAATACTCGCAAATACTAATAAATATTGGCGTTTTTCTTTCATATTCTCTTTACTTTCATTTTGTATCTTCTCTTTAACTCTAACTCGCATTTACCCTTTTATCATCATTTCCTTAGTTTTCTTGCTCATATGTATTCATCTAAGTTTATTTCTTGAGATAATGTAGGTACTTAAATTGAGTTTATCATATTTTCTTGAACTGAAAGAATCAGGAGTAAAGTTTTAAAAATGAACCTTTATTTGGTCACCGTCCGCTGTATTAATAACTCGAACAATTAGAATACATTAGGATTTATTAAACAAGGTTAACTACAAAGAAATGTGTTCTACACAAAATGATATGAATATTTAAAATAAGCTTAAAAGCAGATATTGAAATATGTATAACGGGGAATATATTGTTGTCAACAAATAGAAATTCTAATATACGTAATATGGCACTACTGAAATAATTTTTTAATATGCACTAAATTATGTATCACGCATGGCTTGATAACATACAATTTAATTTTATTAACAACCTAAGATATATCTATGTCAAAAATAATAAACACTTTCCTGCTAAATGAAATGAAAAGACTTTACTTTAATTTAGGTCAGCTACTATTTAGACATGGTTGAAAATACTATTAGTGTGGTCTATTAATAAAAAAATTAAGGACCTCTGCAATTGCGAAGTGATTCTATATAGAGATATTTTCAATCCTTGTAAAGCCGTGCTCGATTAATGTTACACATAAATTTCTGGTCATATTAGTTTTATGGAAACTTGCTTTTATTTTTTCTTGATTATATTTCTGTAAGTACTTAATATTAACAAGCATAACACATCGAGATTCTGTGTATTTAAGAGCTTCCTTCGGATGACGATGCAGTAAACGAATAGCTTTCGAACTGGTCTCCGGAAATACCTGCAGCAGTGTTCGGTAGAATTGGATCCATACTACTATTCCACATTTTAATTTTTATCTTTTAGTCGGAGGTTCTTAGTACGGTCGGTGGTATCATGACAATGAGTATGCATCGAGGTTTCTTTAATGATAAAGGTATTTACTCCAAGGCGGGATATATTATAGTTTAGCATTGTTTTAGCGCTAAAAATATCAACACATTTGCGCTAGATGTACAATCAGTATCATCAGTGTCAATAAGTACATTAGCCATCATCTTTCTGATTCTTCAATCTAGTAGCGATCAATCTGAGTTTCTGACATACTTAAGCTGTTAAATATTCAATATCGTATATGTATATTTATTTATTATAAATTATTTTACATATTACAAATTACAAAGGAATATGTTAGCAAAGTTAAGGATTTTTAATTAAAAACTTTGTATTCCGTCAGTGAATGCTTGATTTCATTATAAATTTCAAATCTCCTTTGGGGATACATAGTGGGATTTGTTATCATTTAGTCATTATCGCTTCGGCTTGTTAACTGTTATTTTTACTTGTAGACCCAAAACAGTGTTTTACAAGTCCATACTTTAACTCACTTTAGAAGAGAACAAACATTTTAAAGCACTGCTTTCGTAGCCCTAGCATATAATAGTTAATCTATAGTATAAAGCGGAGAAGTTTGTTTGTTTGAACGTGTTAATCTTAAGCGCTATGAGTCGGACTTCAAATAATATTTTTTTGTATTTGATAGAGCAATTATTGAGAAAGGCTTTTAATAACTTTAAAGCTTTTTTAGCTTTAGGTCATTAATATCACGCTACCACTAGTAGAAGTCATGCTGTATTGAAAAAAGTTACAAAAAGTTCGAAGCAAAAACGTTTGTAGATGAAATTAGTTTATGGATGCTATTGTACCTGTATATTGTTTTATTTACTTTTTCACGACTAGTTTTATCTAAAATATTAAAATATATTTGCACAGTATCTATACCTAGGTTATCAATAAATAATTAAAAAACCAAATAAAATTTATGAGATATACACTTAACTAATTATAAATAAATAATAAAAGTTGGTTAAGAATGGTGCAGTTATATATATATATATATATATAATTTATCTTCTTTGCCTGTAAATAAGCTACTGCTCAGAATCCACATTTCTCCGTCCAGCTACATAAGGCGAGGAAAATAAGATAAAAAGTTTCTGTACTTTTACTTATAATCTATAATAGGCTTATTTAATTTTTAACTATTATTAGTAAATTTATTTATTATTAATAAAATTTATATTTTAATTTGATTATTAAAGCCAGAACTCTTAGTATTTATGTTTCAATTAGGCTTTTAATTGTATTGTTTGTAATTTATTTTTATTTAATTTAATTATTTATATAATTTTAATTATGCAATATAATTCATATACGATATAATATACAATTTTCTATTTAAAACGTAATATCAAACTCTTGTTATGCTGGAGACCCGTCAGTACCTGGAAACAAAATATCGCTAATCGGATTTTCTTTTGTCGCGGAAATCTTTTACGTGGTACTAAATAAATAAATAATAATATATTCTCCCTTTGTAGCAAACAATAACTTTTTATGTTTTCTTTATTTTTATAAGTTGTACGTTTAATAAAAATAAGGCTTTGCTGAATTATCGAGTCCAATGAAAGATTCACAAGTCTTTAAGTATTAAAGTATCTTCTTTTGGTTTCAATATATTCTTCTTTGCGCTTTTCTTTGTTTGCTTATATCTGACTGTTTCTTCTAATGTAAAACTAATTTTAATATCTCTTTAATTATAGACAAATTAATTTTGTGTAGTTTAACAATGAAATATGATTTAATGATGGTTAGCATTTAACAATGAAATATGAGGCTCGTATTCCATTATCATAGTCAAGTCGTAATCGTCGTAAAGATATCGCAAAAAGAGTTGGTCAGTTTTTGAAGTTGAAACAGATCTTTGTTCTTCTTATCAGTGTGCATTTTATATAAACTCATTCGTCGATATCATGGTTTAATAAGTTTCTATAATCTCATTTGTAAGATATATTCAGTTAAAAACGTATATAATGGTTGGTTTGTAGCATAGTATGTAATTTTACACTATTTCCTATACTGTCATCTCTTTTTACACGTTGTAATGGATTCAGACTCAATCCCAACTTTAATGACGCTGATGAACTTCACGAGTCAGAACTTTACAGAAACCCACATTAATACCCGAACAAAAAATTTCGCCATGTCGTCATTTTGCCTTACTGTGAATCTTTGGAACAATCTTCCAGTCTGTGTATTCCTTTCCTTCTATAATATCAGACTATTCATGCAAAATGTAAAGAGGCAGTTACGTTGGCTGGTATGACGGAGCGACTGAAGATTGTCGTTTCATCGATGGTTGCCATTGTTTTAGACTGTGCTGTGCTTAACCTACAGAGCTGTCACTTTGCCGAGCAAACAACAAAAAAAAAAAAATACAAGTTCACTTCTCTACAACTTAATGTATTATAACTTCTCAATATAACTTTCACCCATGTTTCTTGCGCGATGATCCAATTCGAAAACCGCTAACACCACTATCTTATTCTGATGTCTATTTTATTGTACAAAGGAGACCAAAAACGATAATATTAGGTATTAGTAGCCGAAACACTGAGGTCAGTTTAAATAGAGTCAAACTCGCTATATTTCAGCACTACTTAAATCTACTTTAACCCCAGATTGTTTAAAAAGCACGGTCTCAACAACCAAAATACACTACTAGATCAGGTCATAAAGCCCTATTCACCATCCCTTTTGACTTATATAGCTTTTTTGTATTTTCAAGGCTCAAGTTCATTTTTTCGTAGGAGGTTGATGTGATAGCTTAGAAAAAGACAAAAATTAAACAAAACAAAACTGATTACGTAGGTCTTTTCGTTTTCTATTGCTAATATGTGTTCACACATTCTTCCTTATTTTGTATAAGTTTTTTGAGTTGTAACATCTCGCTATGCTTTGAAATGATACGAAATAAGTTAAAAAATAACTTTATTCGCCCACAACTGCTTTGGTTTAAAATATAAAGGAAATATTGAGATAAAATATAATAACGTTAATAAATAAACTTTGTGTAAAAATTAAAAATAAAGCTGTCACTTGGAACCGTTAAAAATTTTCATTATTGACGTAATATTGTATTTTACTATTGACATTGGAAAAAGGTGACTATTATTATAATTGAAGAATAAGTAATTTTTACCAGGTTATTATTATTATGTATTTGCGAATTGGTACTGTGCCTTGCTTAGTGGTGAGAGGTGTTGGTGGGCTGATTGGGGTGTAAGTTAGTGGCGGCAGCTCTAACAGCCCGGGTGATGATAACACATAGCTAGTACACACAGTTCACTACACATACACCATTTTACAAACCTTGTGGCGGTTTGGAGTGCCGAGCGTCGAGATCACACGCTGATCAGGAAAGGAAGGTAAGGAATAGGGCTGCGTATCGCAGGCACCATATCGAGTTGTCTGCGACCCGCGGGCAATATCGTTTGAGGGGCCCAGCACCGCTCGCTTTTGCCGGTCGTGGACTGCTCGAACAGATAGATTTATTCATTTAACATGATTTCGTTCTTGCCTCAGTGCCTCTCATTTGCCTCAGGGTTCTCTACCGACTCTATAGAATTCGCAAACACTCACTGATGGACGGCATGGACCACGTTGGGAATCTATGACCAAAACTAAATTAAAGTATTTCTACGTACTAGATAAAAGTATTGTACAGAAAGTGCTTAATATACAAGAGATTGAGCATATCTATGGAAATATATTAACCCCATAAGTTGTTGTATTCGAAATGTTATTGTGCGTTCACTCTTTTACTACAATTTTACGAATATATTGTTTGATTAAGCGTTATATAACCAATCTCATCTGATGTTAAGTGGTGATGTGGCCCAAGATACTGGACACGCTAAGCATAGTAGCAGGACTGACTCTTAAGTGCAACCGCCGTAACATACCTGTAGGTATTTGGTGGCAAATTTTCAACTTGTAGCATGGGCATTAGAAAAAGCCCTATCATGCAAAATTATTATTTTATTACATTGAAAAATAATATTAGACGTTATTATAAACTATATTCTAAACAGATGAGATGTTATTTTTTTACTTTACTTCTCATCCACATCATGATTTTTTCCATACACGTTGTTAGTAGTATAGAAAAGAATGAACTACACCAGATAACTAGAAAATAAGTATTATTTTCGAGGTATAACAAAATATGTTTTATACTAAGCGAAGGAAGTCGCGGGCACAGCTAGTTCTCAATAAATTTAGAAGAACTTGAAATACATAACGAAGGAGACTTGCATTATTCAACGAAAATATAGCTTTTGAGTACACTTCGCACCTTTCCTAGAGGATAGTTAACGAAATTACTATAGTTTTATGCAACGGTTCATCAGTTTCATAAATTATTCAATAAAAAAAATTGCAAATTTATATATTGCAAAATGCAGCAATCAAAAACGATGGCGACTAATGCAATTTATTTATTTATTTATTTGCTCATTGGAAATCCAACAGCGTACATATACATAGTTAACGTACATATTTAAAAAACACATAAGGCCATAACAGGATTTTACAAATATTAATAGTATATACACTATAAAATAGAATGTGGCAAATGAATATAAATAAAAATAAAACTCAAAATGAGAATAGAAAAAAAAGTTGTACAGTATTAATTATAAAATAATCATGGCGCGTGATGTGTGCGTACGTGTGTATATGTGCGAGCGTGAGCGTGTGTGTGTGGTATGTGTGTTAGTGAGTGTGTGTATAACTTTGCATGTGAAATGTATGTTTATAGTCTAGAGGCCGTTGTGTATGTTTATGAGTTCGATTCTAAATGTTTTTCTGCTATATTGAAATACATCTATATGGCTGTACATTTTATTGTAAGTGCGAGCAAGGCGACACACTACCGAGTTTTGTGCATAGTTGGTATTGGCAAATGGAACATCAAAAAGTTGTGTATTATGTGTGCGATACTTGGGTGTTGTAAACGATATTAGGGCTAAAAGTTCTGAGCAATCTATATACCCAGTTAAAACAGCCTGTAAAAACATCATATCATGCTGGCGGCGGCGTGCTTGCAGTTGATTCAATCGAAACTCCTTACATGCTTCGTTATAGTTGACATATGTTGTGTAACTTTTAAAACTTAAAAATGTTATATTTTTTTTTTTGAATACATTCAATTCTGTCAATATGTTTGCTGTAATGAGGTGTCCATATCACTGAAGCATATTCAAGAATACTGCTAACATAGGCATAGTATAACACCTTCATACAGTCTAAATTTTGAAATGGTTCACTTATGCGTTTAATAAAACCTAGCTGTCTGTGAGCTTTACTTACAATTACTTCTACGTGTTCGTTTATAGATAACTTATGATCTAATATGACACCTAAATCTTTAACGCTATTAACTTTTTTTACAGGTTCATTATTTATGCTGTATTGAAAATGAATGTTTTTAGTTTTACGCAAAAAAGTTATATTTAAACATTTACTAACATTGACTTTGATTCGATTTCTTTTATAATATTTTTCTAGAGTGGCAATATCACGTTGTATATTTTCGCAGTCAGAGACCGTTTTAACCTTTAGGTAAACTTTTTATCATCAGCAAACAAGATAAATTTAAAGTGTTTAAAACATTCGCCTATATCAAAGAGATATGCATTATAAAGAAGTGGACCCAGAATGGATCCTTGCGGGACGCCAGAGGGTATTTTAATAAAATCACTCCGAGATCCACCTATTATAACAGCCTGCATTCTGTTTGTAATATATGACTCCAACCATCTATAGTTGCCACGTATACCGAGGAAATGAAGTTTCTGCAGTAAGATAATATGATCTACTCGGTCAAAGGCTTTTTCAAAGTCAGTATAAATAACATCGACCTGGTAATTGTTATCCATGCTATTTAAAATATAATTTATGTATAAAGAAAGATTAGTGACAGTAGAACGTTTTTTCATAAATCCATGTTGCTGGCTCGGTATAGATTTAAAGATTACTGGACTGATACATTTGTAAACTAACTTTTCAAATACCTTCCCCAAGGTGTTTAAAATACAAACAGGTCGATAGTTTTATTTCAGACTTCGTTCCACTTTTATGCAGGGGGACAATTAGAGCTTCTTTCCATTTATCAGGAAAACAACAGAATTTATTAAGTGAATGATTAAATAAGATGGTTAATGGCTTTGCAAGTTCTTCAGAACATTTTTAAAAAACAAAGGGGTAATATTATCGCTCCCAGCACCTTTATTTATTTTGAGGAAAACAAGAATTTTAGTAACAGTTTTTTCATCAACAATAAATTTAGAAACGGAATCTATCGTTTCTAACCGCGATGAAAATCTGTATAGTTCAACTGACGGGGTATTTTTTGTGAACACACTCTCAAAAAATGAATTAAACCCATTGCAGATACTGAGTACAGATCTGAGTTCAGATGTGTATATTTTCTCTGCTAATGT
This sequence comes from Actias luna, assembly GCA_039707435.1. Taxonomy (NCBI): domain Eukaryota; kingdom Metazoa; phylum Arthropoda; class Insecta; order Lepidoptera; family Saturniidae; genus Actias; species Actias luna. The sequence continues at coordinate 14,042,307 of JAZHAC010000001.1, read as the reverse complement.
TAATTTGTTGGGATAGCCTGATTTATTATTTCGTAAAGTTTTAACATTTGTCTATAAGTGTTTAGGATCGGATTTAATTAGTTGTTGTACACGAAATAAATGGTTGTCGTAACATTGTTTTTGTATATGCTTTTGCCTAGCACGCAACAATCAGAATTCATCGTAGTCTCGCGGATTTCTATGTTTTTTCCACATTCTATGAGCTTTTAATTTATTTTTAATTATGTGTGTTAATGATTTGGAATACCATATAGGGAATCTATGTGAATTGTTTTTTACAGTTAACGGTACACAATTACTTATTATATTATTTAGGATAGTGTAAAAATTATTAAGTGCGTCATTTATAGTATTAGCATGGATAATATCATTCCAATTCTGTTATCCCAATAGTTTATTTAATTTAACGAAGTCGGCCTTGTAAAAGTTATATACTTTTAGTTGATTAAGACGCATATTAGGTAAGAGTAAGTCTTGCATTTCTATATCTAGTTCGGGATGATACACGTCTTCTTTAACTAGTGGAACTTTTAGTCTATCTACACAAATAGCCGTGTCACTGAAGACCATATCAAGTGTGTTGCCACTAACGTTGGTAATAATATTATACTGGTCGAGTCCTGCCAAATCGTAAACATATACTAAATTGGAGGCCATTTTTTGTAATTCTAACGATCCTTGTTTAAGTAATATGGGACCCTTAGAGGTCCACTTTAAGTTAGCAAGATTAAAGTCACCAGATAGCATGTAGTGGTCCTTTGGATAATCCGTAAATATTTTTGTTAATTTGGCTGTAAGAGCCTCCAGTCGAGCAGCATGTAAGGAATCTGGTGGTATATATACTACACCTATATGAAGAGCACGTTTATCATATGTCCTAAGTGATCGCCCTGGTACAGTGATCCACACACGCTCAACTTCAGGAACTGCCCATTCAGGTCACTCCTGTACATTGAGAATATTAAGTGAACAGATCATCGCCCCGCCTCCAATTTTTTTTGAGGAAGTGGCTTAATTTCGATTGCACCGATGAACTGTGTATTTTTTATCGCATAACTCACTGTCATAGACACCTTCAGTTAACCATGTTTCCGTTAAGACGCACAAGTCAAAATCATTTAATAAAATATTGAGACGAAGCTCCCTAGTTTTAGTCCGTAATCCTCGCACATTTTGATAAACAACGCGTAATGGTTTACTAATCATAAAGAAGCAATGTAAGAGTTACAACCAATATAGTAATGAGGTTTCGTTTTAATAAGTTACATATATAGAAATTATGTGACCGTATATACAAGTTATGTTTATAATAGTTGACGTATAATATATTAGCGAGCTTTTTATGTACTTTTATCAGACTGTTAAACAAGTAATTATGTGTAATTTGTGAGAGCACAACAAAGGATTCGTCTATAATTTTATATAATGTGTGTATGCTGGTGGTGTGTATTAAGAGTAGGGTAATGATTACATTAAAATATGTATGCAATATTGGCAATACGTCGATACATGATCCAGCAGGACATAATTATAGTGCCCTGAGTATTAATCTCGTTTTATCAATTCCCATATGTTTAAGAGGGTACCCGAGGTGCGTTTAATCGCGTCGTTGTACGCGATGATTTTACTCAGAGTGAGCTTTCTCAGGATCTGCTCGAGAGTGATAAAGTTACCCCCTAGGAATAGATCCTCCGGGAGTTTTTGCTCCTGAACTAGAGCGGGAGACCTTTTGCGGTTTGGATTTCTGAATCCACGCCTTCTGAGGGACGCACGCGGGCTTGGAGGGTTCAGGTGCGTACGCACCAGGGGAGGTCTTAAGCTGAGGATACGCCTTAGCAGACATAAGCGGTGGGGGCTGAGCCAGGGAGCCGTAGTGGGAGCCCGGCGAGTTGGTCTCGGGTGGCGCGGGTGCCTCGTACGAGACGCACACTCACACCCGCGATAATTGGCGGGGTGCCCTGCCTTCTTGCAGAGCACACAGCTAGGCGGAGCAGCTGTTTCAGGGGTGCGCGTGCACTTCTTGGTGGAGTGGTCCCCTAGGCACTTAACGCACCGGGAGTGAAGGTGGCAGCCACTTGCGGAGTGACCATAATTCTGGCAGTTATGGCACTGCGATGGGATGTGAGATTTGCGAGGGGGCTCAACAGTAACCCCGGATAGTCTGCAGACAGATTTGAGGGAAAATATAGCTTTCTCTTCAGGTGTGCGGTCCAGGTGGACTGTGACCATATCGTATGGCCTTTTTGATTGCCGGTGATACATACGGAAAGCTTCACGCACCGGTAATCCTTGAGCACGCAGGGAAGCTGCGACCTCAGGAAGAGGAAGTTCCTTGGGAACTCGTCTAACGACTACTCGAAGGAGGCGTTCTTCCTCGAGTGTGTAAGTATAATATGGCTGTTTAGCAGCGGTGAGGAATTCCGTTTCCTATGTATTTCGGAATTTTGCACTTTGATTTGGATGCCCGCGGGGGTACTTGTCGCGTGCGTGAAGTTAATGCTCCGTGAGTGAAGCTCAGCGGAGATTCGGGTCCAGGCAGATTTGTCCTGCATTATTACCGGCGGAGGTGCGCGTAGCTTCAGCTGAGCCTGGCCAGCCGTCCCCGGTAGGCCGGAAGCGGGGGCGCGAGTCACGCGTGCAGCGCGGGACGCGGGCGCGGGTAGCGGGCGCGGGTAGCGGGTGTGGCGTGTGACGCGGGCGATACGCGGGGCGCGGAAGCCTTTTTGTGGCGGCTCTCACCATCAGGGCTGAGATATACCCTACTGGAGTCAGAGCGTGACTCCCGGGGAGATCGGAACGCGGAGGATGAGGTTTCGAGGATGGAGGATGTGGGAGTGGAGGGTGCGGGGGTGACCGCTCGTCTCCCCTCAACATCAGGGATATGGTAGCGCTTTCCAGCACCCGAGTCAGAGTCCGGGCACTTTGTGCGTTTGCGCTTTGAGCGTCTAGCGAGAGATTGAATGATCTCGAAGTCGTTTTCGGTTAGTGTGCTCCCTTCGTAGCTGAGTTGATCGCCCTCCATGCTGATCGGGCACGCACACGATGCACGCGAGACCGGCCTTACCCAAGAACGGCGATTATTGCTGCATTCTGGCGACAGCGGCGTAAACATGTTGTTTAACTGGATCGAGCACGCAGCGCCGGTCGGTGCCTCCGGCGCGCACGTGTTAGCCCGGGCTGGGACTGGTCGTAGCGCCTACGTCGACATTTTTTCAACATCACCTCTAGTGGATGATGATGACTTTGGGTTTGGGGCAGAGGGTCTAACCGGAATCGTGGCAGGAGCGAAAGGCTCTACTGCCACGGTCGATTTCGTGGGCCCTACCATGGCGCCATGTCAGAAGGGCAGGGGGGCGCGGCTGGTGAGAGAATTGACAAACAATCCCGGGTTTGTCAAAACAACATCGGATTATGTCCACAGCACGTGCAAAAATAAAAATAAAAACAGAAAAGAACGATGAACAATATCTGGGGTCTGGGCCATAATAAAAGACTTAAGTGAATTAAAATTTTACCTTTTATGGTAGCCGGTGACCGGCGAACTTACAGTGGCGGCACTATAAACACTGCACTGATTCACAATAACAAAACGAATATTTGGGAATTACACTAAACACCGAGGGAATAAGAACTTTAGCACAATACCCAAACAATATGGTTGGGATTTAAGAGAATTCATTTCTGTACCGCGAACTGGCAGCAATATACGGATTACTGCAGACGAAACGAAAAAACACAAAAGAACAATGGGCTGCGCAACAAGGTGCAGCGATCAAGAGAACAGCGAGAGCTTACGGACACGTCCGTTAGCAACCGCGTATCTGATTCGACTCATCTCTCTATGGCCTGTTTCTTTAGATTGTTACATTCTATATATATGCAAAAATGTGCGATCTGTTTCATTTAAATCACCATTGTGTATCATATTTATGTACTTTACTGTCAGTAATGATCATAATGAAACTTTCAGTATCAACTCTGTAATTTCCTTAAAAAAACAGTTGCAATACTGTCATTACCACTGTGTGACAGACTTTTTATAACTTCACAAAAAATATCTAAGACAGTGATAGAATAGCATGGTAAAGTATTACTTATTATTAAGACGTTTTTTTTTACGGAATCCACTATAAAATATTTTTTATAAGTTTCTAGTTTTGCAATGTTATGTTGTACAAATAATTTTATACCTGTTTATTTAACTATAAAATATTAAATTACATTTTAAATGCTTCGGAGGTGGGTTGGTTAGAAAATAATTTAAAATATTAATATATATGAAGGCTCACGTGTGGAGTAATTTCTTCAAGACATCCATTTAAATATATATCTAAATTAAAATATATGTAATGGTAGTATGTACAACAAACCTTACGTTTTAACACAAATATATACAAATAATAATCATAGATCTATGCAAATAGATAAAATTGAAGCGTCTGTTTGTGATGATAGCTTTTTACTAAATGTAAATGTAAGTATATACAGTCCTTATATAAAAAAAAAACATGTTTTTAATTTTTTGTTTGTTCCGGCTACTCCCTGCAACGGCAAAACTGATTTTTACGGGTCTTTTACTGGCTGACGTTATAAGGAGTAAGTAACATAGGCTACTTTCATTTAAAAGAAAAATTCGAGTTTCCCGAAAAAAAAAATTTAATAAATATTTATTAGTTCCACGCGAACTAAGTCGCGAGCATAACTAGTAATATAATGAATATTAAAAAGACATACTTTAGCTAGCTTAGCTACTTTAGTTATTTTAATACACGAATTTATGACCTTGGTGTAAATATCCTAGTATAATTATAAAAGACAGCTTCTGTTATGACAGTGAAAAGTATTAATGACGCATATATATTTATAAACACGTATAGAGTTTTCTTGTCATATATTTACTTCAAGTGGCTTCCATAACAAACAGCTGCTAGAGATTTAACTTTGGGTTTATGAAAAAGAGTGAAATAATCGAAGAATTTCATTTTGATTTTAAAATATAGGTGACTGGTACTCAAGACGCTACAACAATACCTTACAAAATTAAATTGAAATATGGAAACTTGTTTCAGTTAATTCGACTTTTGTTGCTTTCATTGTTACTGTATAACCATTTTCTTCGGAAGGCCACCGAAACTTTAACAATGTATTATATAATTAATACACATAATAGATGACAATATGTAACATAGAGTTAAGAATAAAAAGCCAATATTCATATGTTTCTTAATAATTAATGTCCACTTAGTAGTCGAAATTAGACCATAATCACCACCCAATTTGTGAAGAAATTGTTTACTAGTAGAAAAACAATTAGTAGTTTATAATTTTCGTTTTATTTATAATAATAAAGTTCGTAAATATTTACTAAACATTAAGAAAGAACATTTTTAATTATAATAAATATCTGTAGTAATAACATGTAAAATTAATTGTTTTATGAACTGCGAAGTAATGTTTTCTTAAAATGTTCGAATGTTTAAACGTTTGGTGAAGGAAAACGGAAAATGTCATGTAGAGCATGGTGGTACAGGTTTTTTTAACATCGGTCTGTTCTACGACCCTCAAGTTTAAAATCTGCCGCCATCTTGGGCCACATCGTAACTTAAGATCAGGTGAGATTGTAACCATATCTATAAAAAGAACATATACTATCAGCTAATGGTAGTGTAACGATCGTCAGTAAAAATATTTTATCTACGATTTGCACCTATAATATGTTAAAACAAAAGATTTAAATGACGACATCTAAGCGATCGCCGGCAAATTTGCTTTAGGTATTGAGATAAGGTCAAGGGTGACTAAAGACTATGAAGCTGAGATGGTGCTTGATAAAGGAAGCGAGCTATACGCAAATGAGGACTTTATAATGGAATGTATAATAGGTTGATTATACGTAATATATATATATATATATATATATATATATATATATATATACATAAGCTCATGTATGTGGCTACCTAGTTTCAGCTGACTTTAATAATGCGGAAATAAATGATGAGAGTAATATAAACGGAATTATATATGTAAGAGTAACGAGGGTACTCTCAGAAAATAAGCCTATAATAATGTTTTTATTCCTAAATGATAACAACCTCCGAATGATCAGTCTCGCTCGCGAGTCTCTTACGATATAACCTAGCCAGCTACTTTTTTCGAAAGGACATACGCTGTTAGCCGGAAGGGCTTTCACAACTTGGCAGGACTTTGATCCTAGCCAGCGTTACGTAGCGCCTTTTTATAGTAAAGTGGAGCGCTGTCTTCACGTAATGCGCAAACATCCGTTGATGTACTTTTAATAATTCGTTGATGTAATCGTAATGCACTAACATTCGTTTTATCTGCTTATATAATATTTGCACCGAATTATATATATATAGTTAGGTGTTTCTGACTCCCCGCCACCAACACTCCATATAAAGCGATAGCCTTGTGTTTTATGGTAGAATACAATTATAGGAGTGTAGTTTATAACAACGATTACTATAAAACGGGATGCAAGAGCGGTTTTGGGTGCTGGGGTTCGGTTCTATTCTACGCGGCCTACAAAGCCAGGTCAGATCTCACATATCGGAATTTCCTCAGGAATTTCCTGAGGAAGGACCTCAAGTCGTCGCACCTGGCCTTCTGGGAGCTCGTCCGCAAACAAAAGAGCAGTTACTCATCAGCCACACCCTCTTTAGACAGAGGCCCCACTCTCTCCCCCGCTTTCGAGAGTAAAGATAAAGCAGAGCTCCTCGCTAACACGTTAGAGAAACAATGCTCCCCCAACTCATATCAATATCAGGACATAGAACCCGAACACTCGGAAATGGTCAACCGAACAATACACTCAATAAGGAAGACCCCCCATCAGAATCCCTAGACCCGGTCACCACCGACAAAGTCCGCTCGATCATAAAAGGACTCAAACCTAGGAAATCTCCCAGTCTTGATGGAATCAGGAATGAAGTCCTAAAGCTTCTTCCTGACAAACTCATAGCGCTTCTGGTCTGCATCTTCAATGCGGCCATATCTCATTACTACTTTCCAGCCGTCTGGAAAAGGACCACCGTAATAGGCATCCGGAAACCAGGTAAAAAGCCTCCTTCCCAGAAAGTTACCGTCCAATCAGCCTACTTAACACCTTAGGCAAAATATACGAGCGGATTATACTAAGCCGCCTCCAAACCGTCATATCCGACAACTATCTTCTTCCGGATGAACAATTCGGCTTCCGGCTGAAACACTCATACACCTACCAAGTTCTCCGCCTCACGGAACACGTAGTCTCCAACTTTACAGAGCTACGCCTCCCCAGACGCACTATCGCAGTCTTCTTCGACGTTGCCAAAACCCTCTATAGGGTCTAACACGAAAGACTCCTATACAAACTCCATCGATCCCAAGTTCCGAACAGACTTGCCTACTTAATCACTCAATACTCATCAAATCGCTCATTCTGCTACAAAGTAAACGGAGCTCTCTCCTCACCCCACCCTATTCGTTCTCCATACTAGCGCCCTGTCTATTCAACCTCTATGTCAGCGACATCCCAGACCTCGGAGACGTTCAAGTAGGCCTCTACGCCGATGACACTGTCATATATAGCACAGATAGGAACAGAGCCATTCTCACCAATCGATTTCAAAAAACCAACTTCGTTTTCGGATCCTGGTGTCTGAAATGGCGCATAGGATTAAATCCAGACAAAAGCCTTCATAATAATATAATAATAACTTCAAGCCACTTGAAAGCTCCCTACACCTCATCGGTGGCGATATCGCCTGGGTAAATCAAACCAAATACCTAGGCGTTGTACTAGATAAACACCTCACTTTCACCCACCATATTGATTACGTAATCAAAAAAGCTAACGCCGCCTCGGTTTCGGGCCCTGCTACGTAATCTCACTTCCTCGAAAAGCAAATTGTCACTCAGACATAAGCTTACGATATACAAGACATGCATCTGCCCCATACTCACATACAGCTGCGCAGTCTTTGCCCATACAGCGATAACAAACCTGGAAAAACTACAATTTTACCAGAATAAATTCATACGTTCAATGGGTCAAGCCCCGCCTTACGCTCGTAACATAGATCTTCACAAGGACATGAACCTCCCGTCCATATACGCCTACATACGCTAACACACCAAAAACTTCTTTGAAAAAGCCGAAGCTTACTCAAATCCCGAAATAGTAGAGGCAGTCAACTATACTGCAAACCCTCAAGCCGTTTGGTTCGAACACCGGCCTCGAAACTGCTTCACCGATCCCATAGATGAAATGACTAGGGAAAACGCGCTCCTCCCTGCCGTCTCTTCAAACCGTTCGTGTCCGCGTACACGCCCGCGTAACCGTAGGTATCGCCGTCGAGGCCTAACGGTTAATTTCACTCCCGCGCACCCGCCGCGGCCTCCCTTTACTGACGCTCGAGCCTAGGTACAATCCTCTGGAAAGGAGCTCACGATCGACTCTGCTCGCGCGATACAGTGACACTCTACAACACTGAGAGTAAAACATCACACTACATATCACCTGTGCACACCCACACGCTAAGTACACGGTTTTGTAAGGGACCAAACCTGCGGCCCTGCCAGTTGTTTTGGCCTTTTTTTATTATAACTAGTATCACTTATCATGTTTTTTCAAATTATTAACAAGTTATTTCATTTAAATACTTACCAATCTACTAGTTCATCCACGGTCTTTGTAATGCGTAGACTGCGTCCTTCATATTTACAAATAATAAACTCGGATCATTTTAAGCTTGAACAGTACAGTACAATCCACTCCACCGATTTCCTTGCCTCCTTAAAAAAATAAAATAATTAAAATTTTATCCAAAGCCCTACTCCAGTTGGCCAGTCCTTACTATTTAGTATAATAATAGCCCATACAACATTTGTTAAGTTGATTCAAACAGAGTATGAAAACCCGACGACGACATATTTGTTATTAGAATAAGTATTGCCCAACCGGCATTAAATCTAAACTGACGTATTCGTGCCAAGTTATATCAAGTAGAAAATATGAAAGGCATGATTATTAAACAAATGAACTGTGAAAATTTTATAATAAGAATCAGCTTGTAAATATTCCACAGCTACGCTAAAATATTTTTCAAAGGAAAGTCGAAAATATTTTGTTCCCATGCACTCGAGAGCCAGTCCCTCCACTAGGTTTAGCGGGTCCACCATCTTGAGCCACATTATCAGTCAACATCAGGTGATATTGTGATCATAACGGTAAACTTATTAGTTATTAAAAAAATGTGTTTTAGTTTTTGTTATTCCTAAGTATACTCATCACTCATCAGTTACTCATCATAGAAAATAATGTAGGTAGCAGGGCATAAGAAAGTCCTTGAGAAATAGAACGCCGAATGCCGCGGATAAGTAATTTATTCATACGCGAATACAAAATGATAATAAAGACATTCTTCGACTGTACTTAGGTATTTTCAGTTTTAACGCGGTGATTGCAAGCACGAACTTGCCTCGCCCCAGGAAGACGACAGATGACCCTGATGATGATGTTGGATTGAAGGGTCATTAAAGTTTACTCGAATATACTTGCCAGAAGAAGGCACTCAGTTGTAATTGTACTGACACAAAGATGCTAAAATTTCCGAACCACGGCCTAGAACGTTACCGTGTTTACAATGCTGCGATATACATTTAACTATCTAGTCAATGTAACAATATATATGTAAATAATAACCTAACCTTTTGTATAGTGTTAGCAGGGGCTTGAGAACTTCTTCCGGTGGATTCAATTTACACTTGAGTACTACGAAGCTCGGATACGGCGAGTAAGTAGAAGCGAAGTTAACCTCCGTTTCTGGCTACAGAAATAGTTATTTCAAATGGGTTTGAGCTGAGATATTGGTAACATGTACGGATTAGATGCTGATTGACAAAGTGTATTGACTGTACATTATTACAAAAAGCGATTTTAGATATAATGAATTAATAATAAAATCATCAACGCTCCATTTTAAAATAGAACTGTATTCGTTGAAATAAAACTAATTTAAACGGATTTTATCGCGGTTATTTATTAAATTTTGATCCCGACGTTTCGAAAGCTTTTCAGCCTTCGTGGTCACGGGGCAGACTGAGGTGTAGGTTGTACAGAAAAGTTTATGTTACTGTGTCTACCTTCAATTTAATTTTTATTATTGATAGTGTTCCGATCTACGCAGAAAGAGCTCACAGTGTCTTGAGGTCTGGCAATTGGTCTTTTGGGTTCCGATTTAATTAAATGTATAATTGGATCCCAGGCTTGTGCTAGCTTCCAACCATCTTCTCTATTGAAATTTGGATGTTTTTTAATTTCAATAGCCTCACGAATCATCCTAGGCAGGAATCGGTGTTCTTTGGCAAGGATTTGTGGCTTGTCAAATCGAAGATAATGTTTGGAGCCTTCTTCTGAATATTCAGCAACTGCAGACTTCGTAGAGCGTCGGTGTTTAACATCAGCTATATGTTCTTTTACGCGGGTCCCTATATTTCTTTTAGTTTGTCCGATAAGGAGAGGCCACAGTCACATTCGATTTTGTATACGCCCTGTTCTTGTAGAGGTATATGACACTTGACAGGTGGTAAAAATTGACTAATCTTCTTAGGCGGCTTGAAGTAAGTTTTAATTGAAGCACGCTTCAGTACATAGCCAATCTTGTCTGGGACCCCTCTTACAAAAGGTAACACAACAGGTACACGTTCTACTGTGGCTGGTTTCACTCGGTTTCCGTGACGGCGGCGTGGAATTTGGAGCTTGTTATCACGCAGTACTTGCTTGACATGTCTCAGTTCAGCAGCCAGATGTTCCCGTCACAGATTCCTTGTGCTCTCTGAAACAAAGATTTACCCATGGTAGCTAACTGTTTCGGATGGTGGTGAGATTCACCATTCAGGTATTTATCTGTATGGGTAATTTTTCTGTACACAGTATGGCCTAAAGACTGATCAGGATTGCGGATAACTAAAACATCTAAGAAAGGAAGAGATTTCTTAGTACTACTACTACTACTGCGTGATAACAAGCTCCAAATTCCACGCCGCCGTCACGGAAACCGAGTAAAACCAGCCACAGTAGAACGTGTACCTGTTGTATTACCTTTTGTAAGAGGGGTCACAGACAAGATTGGCTATGTACTGAAGCGTGCTTCAATTAAAACTTACTTCAAGCCGCCCAAGAAGATTAGTCAATTTTTACCACCTGTCAAGTGTCATATACCTCTACAAGAACAGGGCGTATACAAAATAGAATGTGACTGTGGCCTCTCCTATATCGGACAAACTAAAAGAAATATAGGGACCCGCGTAAAATAACATATAGCTGATGTTAAACACCGACGCTCTACGAAGTCTGCAGTTGCTGAACATTCAGTAGAAGGCTCCAAACATTATCTTCGATTTGACAAGCCACAAATCCTTGCCAAAGAACACCGATTCCTACCTAGGATGATTCGTGAGACTATTGAAATTAAAAAACATCCAAATTTCAATAGAGAAGATGGTTGGAAGCTAGCACAAGCCTGGGATCCAATTATACATTTAATTAAATCGGAACCCAAAAGACCAATTGCCAGACCTCAAGACACTGTGAGCTCTTTCTGCGTAGATCGGAACACTATCAGTAATAAAAATTAAATTGAAGGTAGACACAGTAACATAAACTTTTCTGGACAACCTACACCTCAGTCCGCTCCGTGACCACGAAGGCTGAAAAGCTTTCGAAACGTCGGGATCAAAATTTAATAAATAACCGCGATAAAATCCGTTTAAATTAGTTTTATTTCAATGAATAATATTCGCGTAAACTTAAGAAATCATTATAGAACTGTATTCTTAAATTTTTGGTCTGAATTTACCCGGGTGTATACATATATAATTAATCACCAAGATAAGATTTTATACATTTATTTTATATTAAAAACTAAAAAAAGATGATTAATCTCTCGTACTAAGGATCTGACATTAAAAGTTATAATAAAGGACGAGGATTGGTTTACTTCCACATCCAAACGAAGTGACGTTTACAGCGTTTTGGGAATTTGTAGTGTGAAAATTGGGAAATAAGATCTCCATATTATAGTCTCAACACTCTATTTTATGCAGTTACTTTGTTAGGACAAATGAAGCATTCAGATGTAGGTCATGTTTTAATGCTGTTAATCGATATCTTATAATTATTGTATACTAATTTATTTAATGTCAACAGGGCCGTAACAGCACATTTAATAATATATAAATTGTAATTAGTGTATAGTAGGTACTTATAGAGCGTTTTATAAATTCTATTATTACGACATCTAGTTGGTGTTGCTATGACTTTTTGATATTTACTGATGTTATTTCTTGTTCTAGCAGCAAATGAAATAGTTCAATGATAATTTTGTAGGTGGCGCTATTATATATATTTTTTAAATTAAATAAAAAATGTTCTTAATAACTTGTTATTAATCATTGTTATTAAATAATAATAATAATAATATTGTAATTAAATTTAAATTTGTAGGTCAATTTAAACTTAGTCATCTTAGTAAATATAAATGGTCACGTTTCAATTTCAACCTCTGTTTTAAATGTATAGGAAAATAACTGTCTTTTATAGCTAAAACATCTTTGCTTCTGTCCACATCAGAAAATCCGTGTGTGCGTCAGTGATTTTGACTTGGCGAAGAAGGCAGAATATAAAAATTACAATCGTATGAATAAACCGGGCATGCATATAATATATTTTATTTATATGCCCGCATTACTAGATATGTCCAAATTTGTGACAATAACAAAATAATTCAAGTTTTCTTTTATTTCATTTTTAATTGTAGCTCAACCGAATTAAGTTCTTATATATAGTTACCCTGGATGGATGGATGGAATGCAGATGGAAAAATGGCGGGAAATCTTGATAACTTAAGGCTGTAGGTTAGTAGGGCATAAACTGAATATTTGTCCTGTTACATTAGTAATCTATTCAGGTTTTCTAATATAACCTTAAATGATGGACTCTACTAGTATATTTCGATTTTCTGTAACTTCAATCGAAAACAAAGGTGACATTGAACGGAACGTGATTAAATAAAGGTGGATTAAATAGAGACATTTCTTGGGGATCACTTATGATCAACGAAGGCCTCTGAAACAAAAGGGAACAACTATAAAACCAATATAAAACTTGTCGAAATATATGGAACTGAATACTGGGAAACAAAATACGTGTTTTAAGTAAGCCCTAGGTTCATCAGTATACCCATACAATTTTTTTGTTGAAGTTATACTTCTTTTGGCGCTTTAGAGAAAAATGATGAGAGTAAATTTTTACGATGCGCGCGCACACCGTCACGAAAAACCCTGAAGTTAGATATAATCAACGTTTTCGTTTTGCAAAGAAAGTTACCAACATAGTAAAAGTAAGGACAGGACATCTACATATGTTTGCGTGAGTACTGACAACTGTATTCATGATATTTATTTACTGAAGTGTTTCTGAACCTACCACACTTTTTTGTATCAGTCCGAATAAAATATATACTTATATACATATAATATTACATTATATACATATATAATATATTATATACATATAATATACATATATTATATACATATAATATACATATGTTTTTTTTTCTCAAATAATATTATAATATTTTACTGTGATTATAAATGTTAATAATAGTTATCACATATTATTTAAGTAGTTATTATAAGTGATAAAAATAGTTTTTTTATATTACTTTGTGTTCGTTTATAGAATTTAGGGTTAGTTGAACAGTATGTATTATTTATTTACATCATAAACTAAAATAAATTTTCACATTCTTATTTAATGTATAATAGGTTACTAGTAATAAGTTACTAAGTACATACAAATAATAATAATTATTAAAGTCCGAAAAAATTAAATTACTCCAAATATTAAATTTAATTAAATGTTTCTTTCTTAAAGTAATAACTTCAAACGCGTGTACATAAGGACACACACGCTTTTATATATGGTATGTTTTAAAAGGTATAGATTGAAAAGGTAGCAACCAAGACGGTTGAAACATTGTTACAACATCTTAATTCTCTTCACAACAAAACTAAGTTTACAGTGGAGATGGAGAAAAACAGTAAGCTTTCTTTCCTTTATGTCATCTTAGTGGTAAAACCTGATGGCTCCTTATCACATTCAGTATACAGAAAGTCTGCACACTCTGATAGATACCTCCACGCCTCCTCACAGCATCATCCCCGCCAAATTCTCTCTGTTGTAACATCTTTGACTGATAGAGCTAACGATATTTGTGACCTCGAACATTTAGAAGCAGAGTTAGACCATGTCCGAGAGGTACTAACAAAGAACGGATACAAAGTGAGTAGACGGCAAGCAATACGTTTGCCTAGGAAAAAGTGTCCCGAGTTCAACAAACAGCTAGCGTTTTTAACTTACGTCAAAGGAGTAACGGATAAAATTGGAACAGCATTAAAGAAATACTCCATCAAGACTATGTATACTCCGTTCAATAAAGTCCATAATAGCTAACGCGCACCAAAGTACACAATACCGTACCAGACTTCAGGTGTTTACAATTATGATTGCAGTTGTGGTGCTGCACATATTGACCAATCTGAACACACAATCGCAGAAATGGTTAAGGAGTACTTAACGGCAGTCAAAAATTGACATACACCTAAAACGGCCATAGCAGAACACCTGCTAGAAGATGGTCCTAATCATTGGATAGAATTACATGAGCCAAAAGTATTCTCCACAGATCGTTTTTAATATACGAGAATTGTAAGGAAAGCGATCGAAATTAAAAAGTACAAAACCTTTAACCGGAATATATACGGCGTGGAATCCAGTGATAGGACGATGCAAGCAAGATTGATGCATGTATCGTCAGATATAGTGAGTGTAGTGTGCCGGAACATCATTAGTGATAATGAGCAAATGAGGGTAGTTACTAGAAACTACCCTCTGTAACGAAGACACCGCAACACTTCAGTCGGCTCGAGACCACAGCCTGTGTAACCAGGCCGAAACGTCGAGCAATTATTAAAAAGTAAGACATGTTTTAGATTATTTTTTTCGACCTGATGTAAGCTGTTGGCCTTAAGGAATTTGACAGCTTCACCGAACATTTTGGGGCGAGTGCTGAGGGCACTCAGCTCCGAGGCAGCGAGCGCAAGGGTCCCAGATTGGCCGAACCGCGGCTTGGGCTGCTGCCGAAAAGTGAACAAGGATTCGCGAGCCTAACTAACCAACAGATTCTACCTTACTAATTTAGTGATCCTAACCCGACCTTATCGGGCAAGCCGCGTAAGGGCCGTGGCGGTAGTCCCTTACAAAACCGTGTACTTAACGTGTGTATGTGTGCATGGATAGTATGCGGTGTGATGACATACTTTCAATGATGTAGAGTCTCACTATATTGCGCTAGTAGAGTCACTCAAGGGTTCCTAATCGGAGGATCGAACCTAGGCTTAAGCATTTGCGGAGACAGGCCACGGCGGCGAGGCCGGCGGTTACGCGGACGTAAGCGCGAACACCTACAATTGGTGGAGACCGTAGGGAGAAGCGCGTTCAGTCTCGTTATTTTATCGACGGGATCGATGAACCAATTACGTGGCTGGCGCACGAAGCCTTTGGCGTGCGGATTCGCAGTTTAGCTAACTGCGTGCACTATTTTGGGATTGGGATGAACTTCGGCTATTTCAAAGAGTTTCCTTGTAAAGTCTTTAATATATGCATTTATGGACGGAAGGTCCATATTTTTATGGAGATCTACATTACGGATATAAGGCGGGGCTTGGACAGCTATGCGCATGAATCTGTTTTGCAAGACTTATAGTTTGCGAAGAGTGGTGTATGAGGCGTGAGCGAATACGGGGCAACTGTAAGAATATGTAGGACGGATGCATATTTTGTATATTGTGATCTTATGTCTGAGTAACGTTTTGCTCTTAGAAGAGGTTAGATTACGTAGTAGAGCCATAGCTGTGGTAGCTTCTTTTTGTACATAATCTATATGTTTGTTAAAAGTGAGATGCTTATTTAAAACTACACCAAGGCATTTAGTTTGGTTAGCACAGGGGATATTGATACCAAAAAGATGTAATGTTCTATTTATATTCTTCCTCGCGTGAGGATCGAACATGATAGCCGCACTTTTGTCTGGGTTTATTCCTGTGCGCCATTTGAGGCACCAGGACCCAAACGTAGAGACGGCCCTTTGGACGCGGTAGTATTTATAAATCCTATTCCTCTCTGAGCTGAAGATAACTGTACAGTCTACGTAAGAGCCTACTGCGAAGTCGGGGAATTCGGGGCTGTCACTAACAAATAGATTGAACAGGCAAGACGCTAGGATAGAACCTTGCGGAACAGTAGGACCATTAGCGGGGGTACGCGGGTTGTTGTACTAAATGTTACGCAGCTAAATGGTTCGGGGAACTCAGAGGTATGCGTGCACTCCTTAGTAGTGTGATTTTCTAGGCACTTCACTCATCGCTGATTGAGAAAGCAGTTGCGAGCCGAATGACCGTAGTATTGACTATTATGACACTGAGATGGTATATATTTTTTCCGAGGGATCTCTACTGTGATGCCGGTGAGACCGCAAACTGATTTTAATGAAAATATCTTTTTTCCTTTCCGGGTACGATCAAGGACAACTAGAACCATATCATATTATTTTTTGCTGAAATTGTGGTACATGCGGTTTACCTCGCGGATAGGGAAATTTTGTTCCTTAATGGACATGAATACCGTTTCGACGGGTATTTCCTTTGGGACACGTCTTATAACTATGCGCAGAAGGCGAGCTTCGTATAGGGTGTATGTGAAAGACAGATATTTACTTTCACTGAGAAAGGCAGTGAAATTTTTGTAATCTGTAGTAGTTGGAACTTTGACCTGAATCCCGGAAGGCGTACTCAGGGTGTTCGTGTATCTTATTTTTCTGTTATTGTGCTGGGTGGAGATACTTAGTCAGGTAGTCTTGTCCTTGATCGTTACCGGGAGCGGTGGTCGTGGTTTTGACTGAGCGGTCTCGGTCGAGGTTGCAGAAGCCGCGCATGTCGCAGGGACTCGGGTATTGTCAACACGCGTAGTCATGGTTGCTGTTGGTTCGGAAGTTACCGGAAAGAGTACCCGTTTATTCTTGGATTTAGTCCTGCTGACGAGCGTGAAGTCGCTGTCGGGATTAATAGGTTCGGGCTCCTCCATGTCCGCCTCGCTGCCCAAGGTTGGGTCCGGAGTAAGCGGCGAAAATGAATTTCCTATGGGGATTGCGCTCGGAGCATATGAAATAAGATGCTCGAATTGTCGTGGCTTTGGTTGTTGGGCTGTACTTTGTCCGCTAGAGGCAAGACGGACTAGAGGCCTTGTTGGGGAGCGGAATCGTGAGCGCGAGCGAGGGATTTCGAATAAGCCGGACGGAAATGACGGACGAGGCTTACCGGTGCGTTCACCGCCGCTGCTGGGGTACTTACATTTTGCGGTATTGGGGGCTGAGCTTTTTCTACAAAGAAACGGAACTTATTCAGCATTATTGTTGGCGGCCGATGACTAGCGTATTTACAGTAGCTGTAACATGATCACAAACACTTTTTCACAATAACCAAAGCTATACTTGGAATTCATAACAATAAACTAAGAAATTTAACACAGTGTAATATTAACACGATAATAAAACAATAGATTCAATTTAGCAGAAGACTAATTATTTATAAGACGAACTGGATTGTAGCCAATAATAAAGGTATTATTGCCCCTAACACTTTTCAATGGCACAAAGAAACAATAAGCGACGCATAAAGCACAGCGATCGGTGTCGATAACATTTAACGAACGCTCACAGACACGTCCGTTCACGACCTTGGTTGGAATCGAATTCTCCGCGTTTTAGTCCTGTATTTAATTTCTATATAGAAATTACCCATGCATATTGTTGCTAAATGTTTTGGGTAAAAAGGAAATAGAGAAAGTTTATTTTAAGTTATTTTAAATGTATGATTAGAATACGTCTTACTTTTTGATCCAAAAATTATATCTCATTGATTTATGTGCTTACTTTGAACTCTATCGTGCATTTTTATAGTTACATATATGTGCCTATGTAGGCAATTTCGCTAGTGTTAAGTGAGAGGGACTATACACAATTAACGGATACAAAGTAACACCCAAACTCGGAACAATTATGTATGGGTTACTCAGTACACACGCAGGATCCAAAACAATTCGCTGCGGCGGTTACAGTGAGGCAACTGCTTAGCCGCTAGGCTAACCGTTCAATTTTAAATATGTCATAGTTATGTAATAATTATACCATATTCGTAAATTGGTAAATTCATAGATTTTTTTTTGTACAGTAAGTAGTTGTGTGAGATGTACTTCTTAGCAAACCATAGATTCACAGTGCTGGTGCCGGGTCCACCGTATGGCAGCGGTAGAAATTCTGAGCAGTTTCCGAGATTTGTGACACACACGTAGGTTTAAGCGGTTTTTTCAGACGCGCATCAAATCAAATAAAAAAAAATATATTCAATTTATGCCCTAAGAAGGCGCTTATGGACGTCAAAAATTACTACTGGTTCAGAAAGTAACGCAGTCATCGCGAAGAACCGGCAAGAAACTCGATCTGCATCTTTTTTTTTATCTTATTGTTATGCTTATAAACAATAATTTAATGTGTTACAGTAGTTATTAGCGGATGTACAGAGAGGAGCGTAAAGTCCAGACATCACGATCGCTCACATATTGATCCACCCTATAATAGCCTTTTGGCATCAAAATCCGTATGACATGGTTTTTGAACCTACTGTCCGGCATTTCAGTAATGTGCTTTGGGACTTTATTATAAAACCTGATACTATTACATAAAAAACTGTTACCTGTCTTACTCAATCCAAAATAGGGAGTGATCAGTTTATCGCAATTTCTAGTATTCAAATTATGGCGGTCTTTAATAAAAACTAGCTTTAATGAATTTACTTTAATTAGCAATAGAATTAATTTATAACTATTACTAACTAAACTTTGTTCTCTAACCCCTCTCAATATTTTGTTAATAAAGTTGCATTTAAAAATAATGTATTCACATTAATTACTGTTGTGTGAGTACTTATAATTTATGTTAACAGTAAAAAAAAATATAATGTGCCTCAAGAGTGAATGGTCTCCAAAGAGTACGCAGCGTCCTATATACTACAAATGCTTACGATTTGGCAAAACTACAATCTTGTTTTGATTGCCTTTCGGATGTATCTTTGGCAAGGAAAGTTAACAAAAAAATATTCTGTTTACTATAAAGAAGACAAGATTTTTATTTATGATATTTTTATTTAATATTATTGCGTTTTACAGTGTACATTTAAATACACAAAAATAAAAAAGTTGTCAGACAAATTTATGCCAGTGTATTTTTAATGGAGTTGTACGTTTTTTTAAAAATAGAAGGTTCAGCAAGAGTACCCAAGCTAAGAAACATTTAAGACCTAACAATTTGCAAATAGTCCATAATTTTGTTTTCTACACCATACTAATTTGAAACATGAAAAAAAAATTGTATACAATTTATTGTATACAATAAATATTCCCCAATGCAAATAAAGTATAGAACATTCAAAGAAGTATTTAACTTGTCCAAAATGTACAAATATTAGATACTATAGGACACTACGCTCGAGGCTTGGATGGAACTAAGAATTAGGTAATACATGGAGAGGTCGCTTAAATTTTTTGATATAAGAACTGTAAAATATATAGGTAATGTATATATTATATTCTATAATAATCTTTTATGAAAAAAGTAAGATTAAAAGTAAAATTAGATTAAAATAAATGTCAATCTTATATTATATATTAAACTCCACGTTTACTAGAATAAGGGCTACTACTAATTCGTCAAAGTTCGTGGCTGCTCTATCTGATAACATGTTCGAATTAATTTCATTTCTGTATTGTAATCATCTTTCCGACGTAGAGAACCCTATTACTCCCATTAGATCTTAACATTTTCCACTCGATATAGTACTAATAATTAGCATATACTGCTTGATAGCACCGTGTACCAACTAAATTTCATGTACCGCGTCAATTGTGGTGAATATCCACGTCGGGGCCTTGCTTGCAAAGCCAAGCTTTTAAACATTAGGGATGGAATTACATATTTGCATAAATACATATGATTTATCTAATCATTATAATCAAACAATACTTTTTTATGAAAAGTAAGTTCCGACTAACGGTATGGAAATTTATTGGCACTATATTCGTAACAAATAACAAGTAAATAAAAAAAAAACAGATTATTTTGAGAAATATTTTACAAATACTAAAATTTATTGTTTTACTAAATATGAGTTTTACTGTAATCCTTTGTACGCGTACTTATATATATTAAGGGTTAATAATCAAAAAAGATATCTACTTACATAAAGACGCCTTAGAAACGATCTGTATACAACGATCTTATTTTACTGTACCTTACTATAAATGTAAAACGCAGGGATACGTGATCTCCATAAAGATATGGACCTTCCGTCCATATATGCATATATTAAATACCTTACAAAGAAATTTTTTTAAGGTGCTCAACTTCATCCCAACCCCAAAATAGTACACGCAGTTAGCTATACTTTCGATCCGCACGCCAAAGGCTTTGCTCGCCGGCCACGTAATTGCTTCTCCGACCCCGTCGATAAAATAACGAGATTAAACGCGTTTCTCCCTGCCGTCTCCACCAATCGCACGTGTCCGCGCACATGCCCGTGTAACCGCCGTCCTCGCCGCCGAGGCCGAGCGGATAATTTCGCTCCCGCACACCCGCCACGACCTCCTTCCGCAGACGCCTGAGCGTAGGTTCGATCCTCCGGACAGGATCCTCGCGCTATACAGTGACACTCTACATCACTGAGATTACATCATCACACCGCATACCATTCGTGCACACTTACACGTTAAGTACACGGTTATGTAAGGGACTACCCTCGCGGCCCTTGAGCTGCTTACCTTATAAGGTCGAAGTTAGTATCACTAATTTAGTAATACAGAACCTGTTGGTTAGTCAGGATCATGAATCTTTTTTCATTTACCGGCAGCAGCCCTAGCCGAGGTTTGGCCGTCCTAGCACCTTTCTGCCTGCTACCTCGGGGCTGAGTGCCCTCAGCACTCGCCCCGAAAAGTTCGGTGAAGCTGTCAAAGCCCTTGGGGCTAACAGAGCAAGACAGCTCGAAAAAAAAGAAAATAAAAAAAAGCAGGAATGCGTTAAGGTTAATAATTGCCTTCACATTGAATTGCATAAAAAATATGAAGCACTTTCATTTAAGTGCGACTCTATGTAACTTATCATCCAAATACTAAAATATAAATGATAGATGCGCCAAACATCTATATTGAAAAATTCCTTTTTGTCCGATCATTGGAAAAGTTCGATATAAGCTTCATCCCGTTTAAAACAAGACTTTGCTTTTCTTGTACAATTTCTCTTTCAGAATACTTAATGTAGACATACCCCTTTTCATCTTTCCCGAGAAGTTTTCGGCCTCTTTTAATGTTCGGCCAGTTGAAAAATAATGCTCTGATGGGACTTGCTACGAATCACGTTAAACTGAATGAAGTATTTTTGTGTTTCTGGTATAGATAAATTTGTTAAGTGAAATAAATAATAAAATATTTTATTTTAAGTTACAAAATTAATAGTATCGCTATATTACAAGATTTTATTATCGGAAAAGTAAGTTTGCAAATAAAGTAAATTGGTTTATGAGTATATCCTTCTACATAAAATTATCCTGGAATAAGTACTAGAGCTAAGATAATCACAAAACAGTATGTAGAATAATAAACTAGTTACATCTCCCTTGACGACTTAGTTGCCTCAAGAGAACGCAATTACGAGCTATATTACAGTCTTAGCCGTTGTTAGTGAAACTTAATTGTCGTAGGACACTCTCAAATTAAGTTTAATCGCAGCAAGTGAGGGGGTCAGTTAAAAAAGAGGCCCCCTAATCAGGTCCGCGCCAGCACGCGTTAGGTACGCACTTACATAATGAAAGGGGGAAGCAAGGGAGTCGGGTGGTTGTGGGCCGTCATCTGCGTACTCCCTGTCCGGCCGCCCTCGATCGATACCTATACGTGTGGACTTTATGTAAAAAGCCTCCTGCACACCCGGAGGACGGCGACCATAAGTGTCGAGAAACGAGTCGCCCCCGGGGAGAAGGCACAAAATATCTTCAATTTTCGAGAGAAAATTTTCCAATGCGGGGGCGAGAGCCCCGCGGCGGAAGGGCTGGTTCGCTCGCTCCGGACGACCGTGTCCGAAAAATGCTCGAACCTTAATTGAATTTACAGATTTGCCTTTCGGAACGCACGCCCGGTCCTAACACTGTTTATTGCGGGGCCTCGTTATGAGTCTTTACAGAACGAGCACGCGCCGATGTATTCCATGACTTTATATTTATTTATTTTTGATACCAATAAGCACAACAATATAGCATTACTTTGTAAACATACTAATACTGATTTAAAAGATAATTAATAACCGTTCAAAAATTTAAAAACAAAAAAGAAGATAAACAGAATTGCTAAAGTCATCGAAACTTCTTGAGTTTTATTTCAGCTAAGGCTTGGGCAAAAGTAAAAAAATAGATATATATTTTTTTAATATTTGCTGTATTAGAGAAATTAAAAAAATATAAATGATTGTGATACTCGACCGTAAATAGCAGTTATAGCACTTTTAATATGTTACAATTATTGTTTTGTTTTGTATTGTTTACAATAATTATAAATTCAAAAGTTAAAAAAAATTAACTACTCAGTCGATAAACTTTCGTAAACAAAAAGTACACATGGTAACGAATCCAAATAATATCCTCATTATATCTATTGTAGCTAGTTATGAAGTAGATTGAATTTGTCGACCGTGCGAGTTCGGTGTGGGTTTCATATCTAATGCTAGACCTTAATTACTTGATTAGAGAAATTCACATACTATAAAGAGTTCTGTGAGCGACAAACGTCCTTTGACCCTATAGCGATTTTTCTTTGTTCAATGTAAAGTCATAGACTATAACAATTTTACACACGGCTAAACCAAAGCACTGTACCATAAAATATACTTACATATTTAAATTTACGTTTGTATAATTAAGAAGGTAAAAGGGTGAAATTTCACAAATCCTGATGAAATCAAATTAATGACAAATTTAGTTTTACTTCACTGTTATTAAAATCACGACTTCTATATGTACTTCCAATCTTAAACAGCATAGAAATAAAGAAAAAGTAATAACCTTAGAGACCGGGGAAAAAAATACTTAAAACTAAGTTTATAAACAACCAAAACACATTCACTAAATATTATAAGAAAGAAAGGGTGCCAAAAAACTAGAAAAATATTACATTGCAATTTCACCTATTAATACGTTTGTTTCGGATTTTTTTTACGTTACGTCAATTTTTACTTCCACGAAAGGTATAATATATTCAGTTTTACTATTCAAATGAAATTTGAAAAAAAAAAAACGAATGTATCGCAATAATGTCACCCCATATTTTTTAAATAAAAATGATTCTCTATTTAATTTTGATGGTCTTAGTATTTATAATTTAGACTAAATTAATTTATAATTTTTGGTAAAGTACTCTACAGATGATAAATTTAGTAATAATGTAGGATTAATACTCTATGTTTGGGTCATGGAAAAGTTTATGAACGAAAAAAAAGGTTATGATAACGTAATATACATATAACAAATATTAGATATATCAAAACGATTGAACGAATTGAAAGATTAAGTAATAATGCCTTTTTTACACTTATTAAATCGGGAGGTCAAGTCAGGTTGGTATAATGTCTTTTTCACTTCTACATAATTTGTAATCTATAAACTCACACGTTTCAAATACATACCATTCCTAATTTAATCTATTCATATTTCTTGACTTTTTCTCTAGTCCTATACAGGTCCACCTTTACACATAATACTCTGTGAATATGATTTTAATTTCACAGCATGTTAAGCTCTTATTCTTAACAGTTATTCTGACATAACTGCTATAAATCTTATCAAACCAACCATCTAATAATTGCCATTGGTACTTGCAATTATATCTCATCTGCCTTGTTTGTTACCCAGCACTGAGAGGCATTCATCACGACCTGTCTATCTTATATTTTTATATATAGACTTTTACTATTTTATTTATACTATTTTTCCATTGGGTTTCAGATGTATTACATTAGTGGATTACCTTCGATTGTAACGACCTGCCGATGTTTTATACTTTTAATATAACTTTATAATGATTTAACGTCATGTACCTATGTTTAATTTTGATCACAACAATATGAGGCACTTTGTGTAATAGTAATGCAAGTTTTAACCAAAAATAACGACAGCCACCGTGAAAACGATGTAATTAGGCGCTATAATTTCTGTATATAGCGTTAATGATTTGTCAAAAGAATTTATAACTTTACAAACTTCTCAGGCTTATAGATTTTTTAACAACAAATTGATTTTCAATAAGTCAATCACAATTAGTTGATTGTTTCCAGGCTTAATTAACTCCCGCCAGAAAATGAAAGAAGTGTGAAAGCTGTCCTTGGTTTCTAGCAACACGGGAGTTTGAAGTGTCACTGTGGTGCTTTTTAGTGAGTAGTATCGGATGCTTAACACCGGACGAGTTTTGCCACACGCTCCTCTGGCCTTGG
Organism: Actias luna; assembly: GCA_039707435.1. Taxonomy (NCBI): domain Eukaryota; kingdom Metazoa; phylum Arthropoda; class Insecta; order Lepidoptera; family Saturniidae; genus Actias; species Actias luna. Next base: position 14,017,603 of record JAZHAC010000001.1, on the reverse strand, counting down.
CTTGAGCCCGGGTAACCAGTTACAATGAGGAGGTCTGCAAACGGATTTTGGACATCACGTTAATAATAATTCTTATCCTATAATGACTTTCCTATAAAAATATTCATAAATTTTTATTTCAGTTTCAATTTTAAGCATGAACATACTTCTTCAGTTATAAGTATGTCGAAATATCAGGTTTGGCAAAGAGTTTTGTTTTCGAGAAGCAAACGAATAACAATGACTGTCATAGTGACATGTTTAGGTGTCAGTTTATGTGTCGCTTGACCGCGGAAGCTCGACGCGGAGTCTCATCTCGCGCCCGACGAACCGGTCGACGGAGGCGTAGGAATGCGATGAGTGTCAGTGGCAGCGCCACCTTAGCAGTTATACAGCAAGTTCTTAGCATTAATTATGCGACTATGTCACGGTTTCTTGTATATTTTTGTAAGAGTTGACGTACCAGACCTATGGGTCGTCCTGGTGACTTTGTAGTGGCTTGTTGATGGTGCTTCTCCGATGGTCAGTTCCTCTTGTAGCGCGCCCGGCATACTGCCAGAGGAAGTATTTAAATGTGTTTTTCAACACGTTGAGAAAAAATATCACATACCATTACCTAGTTACTCTAAAGTGTATATCCATCGATCCACGAGGTTCACTGGCAAGCATTTTGTAATCCGATCGATTGTTAAACTCTCAGTGGATGCTATTGTTTCTGATTTTAACAATAGTCACCACCGAAAACAGTGCAGTCACTTTACTGACTATAGCGATGGTAGCTCAGTTAAGACGTGATGTTGACTCATGAACGTGAGTTTGAAGCTGAACTTTCAGTTACGGAAAACGTCGTGAGGAAACCATAGCATGGTGACAAGGCTTATTGCAATGCCCACCTGGTTAGCAACCACCTTTTTTATCAATGAGGTGTTTAAAATCATATTCTTTACGGACTGTCTTATCGCAACGAGCATAAGCATTACTCCAGCATATGCCAAGGCGAGAGGGGCATGTGATAAGACCCACTAAAACGCACCACGATGATACCGAAAACTCCCATGTTGTCAGTCACAATGGCCAGATTTTGCATCTCTCCTAGTCGGCTAGCTACTAATCTCAAGTTAAAAATCTACCGCCAAATAATTATAAGTATGTTTCGGCAGTTGCACTTGAAAGCCAATCCCTACACTAGGCTTAACGTGTTCACCATCTTTGAGAAATTGTGGTCATAACGCTAACCCTATAAAGTATTAAAAAGTGCTATCAAAAAGAAGCTTGATTTGTTACATAGTAAAAAAAAAATTACATTTCACGTCACTATTATAATGTGTTAAAACGGCCATCATAGTGTGCCGCTGCTATAATAATAAAAACGGATAGTTGAGAAGTCATTGCGTATATGCTTTTTATCTAATAGGTGTTTCATTCTTATTTCGATAAATTATAATATAGGTAATTATTTGCACGTTACCGAATGTCCTAGTACACCGTTTATAAAACTTTTTACTTATTGGATTAAGTTGCTAAACGGTTGAATTTGGACGAAACGGATGAATTTGACGCGACTTTCAATAACAAATGGAGCACGTTTCGAGTAGCTATACTCGAAATTATTTTTTAAAATGACTTTAAATATGACAATACATTTACTGTAGCATAGTTGCAAAATAATAATCAATAATTCTGTATTTCACTGGTGCTAAGTTCCACTGAAAGCTATCTTCAAATATAAAATTATGGATGGCTTTGGCTTTTGGCTTTATTGTTATAACTTCGTAGTTTTGTTTGTGAGCACGAGATATTTGAGATTAAATACAGCGTCCGATAGAATTTTATACAATTAACATTGTTATATCATCTCTTTGATAGAAACTATATGACCTGTTTACAACAAAATAATGTTTTCTATCTTATTTTAACCATTTTGTTCTCAAAATCATGTGAACTAACTACATTACATTATAAATGAGTATATTAATAATGGAATATACAATATTATAATGAATTTATGTGATACGAAAACAGGCAAATAAGCATATAAGTATAATTGTAGTAATAAAATCGTTTACAATGGTTGAATAATTAGTTTCGTAACTATATATACATTGATATAACAAGTTTTATACAGATTTATTGTTAATCAACGAAATCTGAAGTTAAGTGACGATGTAGCCCAAGATGTTGAACTCACTAAGCCTAGTGGAGACACTGTCCCTCAAGTACAACTGCCGGAACACATCGATAGGTATTTGGAAGCCGCTTTTCAATTTGAGAGTGGTAACTAGTTAGGCGGGAAATACAAAGAGCCCTGCCATCATGCTATAGTTTTATCACGGTGTTTTTCTTTTACCGAAATCTCAGGTCATTGCCGAGATTTGAACTCACATCCATTGACACGGCGTCAGTACACGCTGCCACTGAGCCATCATTGCTTAACTTTTTAAATAGTGACTGATTTTTTACATCTTCTTTAAAAAATGATTTTTATTTATAATTTTAAAATAAATATATGTCTATTGTTGTAAAGTACAACTAAACAAACTCAAACTAATATAAAATGAAACTAATAAGAACAATTTCAAAAACTGAACATATAAATAAATAAGTGAGTACCCCAATAGAGCATGATCCCACGATTACCTTAGTTATTGTTAAAAAGCTGGTCCAGAGTAAATTGGTACTTCCATTCGTTTTATACTAACCGGCCCCTAAGGAAAGTCAATAACTGTGTACAAACAATAATAACAAATATATTAGGACTGTAAAGAAAACAGTACGGTCAGGAAAAGTCAATTGTAAATATATTAACATTTTTAATAACTATATACACGTAACTAACTGAAAAATATACCTTACATTTCACTAAAATATATACTTCCACCAACTACTAACTAAATTAATAGTCAACCCAAAATAAAAGAAAATAAATAAAAATAGATTACTATTTGTAAAATGCTTATACAAGAAACAGGATCTATCAAATGTAATAAATGTTTTGCATATCGAAGAATAATATGATAGTATTATAGACTCAGTAGAACTTATATATTTCTAGGCAAAAAATGGACCGACCATTTACCAAAAAAATCGAATGTGATTTAAACGTAGCATTCCCTTGTAATATAGGACGTATAAGTTGTCAAATTTGTGAAGGCTTTTGAATCATATTGAGATTGTAGCACATGGAGGGTCTTCTGAAATTTGTCAAGGTATACCCATTCGAAGGCAACACACGAGCTCCAGCAAATGTATTCAGCGTCGCCGTTGGAAACCTATTTCGGCTGCCCTACCTACCGATACGTAGGGCGGGCAGCTATAGTCCGCGCACATGTAAAATAGCTCCAGTTGGCTAGTAGTATGCTCTACTTAATATATTTAATATAAAATGAACTTTTTTATTTACGAATTCATTATTGCTTCTGTAAAATGGGATAAGTAGAAAATTTTATCAAGTATTTTGCCTGTAATCTCTTGATATAAAACCTCGCGGGTGCGCGTTGATAACTATATATAAATGAATTGCCCTGCAAAGTTCCTTCAATTGTTTATAAACTAAATATAATTGATGTTCTGAAGATGACCTATTATGAATCAATTTTATAATTATTAAATTTAATCAAATGCAGGATTCAACATCGCCAGTTTTGCCAAACTATAAAAATTAAAATAAGCGACGCCCTTCCAAACTTTACCATATATGCACTCAACATCCATATTGATATATTCCCAGATAGATCTTAACTGTCCTTTTTAATAAAAAATTTCCACCGTCTTTACTTCACTTCTCATATCCCGTAATTCATTTTTAAAGTATTTTGGTTTCTTTACGTTTACTCAATCGCAAATGAAAACCTAATCAATTATGGTCTTTATCAGTGAGTCTTCATATGGTATACGAACATACCTTTCTTCACACATAGTCTTTATTAAGTGGGGCTAAATTATTTTATGGTCAATGCTCACTTTTTCAGTAATGGTTTATCTATTAATATGTCAATGTAACTTTACTTTTATCAAAAAAGCATGGACTTTATGTATATCATAGTGACTAGAGTGATGTTCATCTTTGAAGGTAAAATTTCCTGAGTAAAAATATTATTAATATCAAATTAGATACATAAATATAAAAAGAATATTCATATGGGTTGCGTCCTATATTTCTCTTTTTTGAAATAATCTTGCAAAATATACTGTTTTTTTTATTATTTTCAAACAAATAAATAACTCTACTAATATATTTCTGCAATTTTATATACATTAACACTAGGTTAATTTTAATTTCTAATATAAAATTCGAAAAAGCTTTTTACTCTCTCTCATAAACAATATTTATATTTATTATGGTTTTAATAACAATTTAATGCACACCTCATACCGCTCTACTATCGATACGTCAAGATTAAGCAATTTTTTGCTCTTAAACTACCTTTACCACAACCAATTTGCATTTATACGATAATATAAGTAGATATATTTCAAGAAAACACTTTATCTGATATTTTCTTAAACATAATATTATTTACCTGTAGTTAAATAATAAAATAGTTTTCTAGCAATAAATTATACTTGCTAAAAATATAGAATAATTATAAAAGAATTAATAAAATAACTGAAAGATATAGCTAATATTTTTCTTAAAAATTAAATGAATGGTAGGAAGCCTGCACTTTTGGATATTTCCAAACTTATTTTGTTTCTTCCGAACGTTACTAATCACCTCCACTCAAAATGAATTTGTCACTACATCGTGTCATGAGACATAATATATAATAAATACAAAATAATTATCACCCTCTTTTAGACAACTTATTAACGTTTTGAACGCGTCGTTGATTGACAGTCTGCTTGTATTTGGCGGATAGTTGAACCTAATGTGGGTATGTGGGACAATTGTTTACACGTTTTTCGCTCCTTCATGGAGCATCCATAGCGGGCATTTTTCGTACCCTCTTTATATTATGACGTGCGAACAAGAATTTTTCTCTCTCTCTTGAGATTAAAATGAGACCTCTGAGATATTTAGTCTCAGAGACCCAGAAAATGTCCTGGTCATAAAGAGACAGGGGTTTGAACTCGTACGGGTATATATGGGATTCAAGCATGATCGCAGCATTCTTGTCAGGGTTGATTGCAATATATGACCAGCGTAAAGTAAAGTAAGTATAATAGACTTTTTCTTCATCTTGAGAACGTTGATGATAAACAGATTAAAGATACATGACGCCAGGATAGAAACTAGGGAACTTTCTGCTCATATTCGAAGAGTACACGAAAGGGCTCCTTGTACTGGGTAGTATAAAGAGTGGTGCAAGAGGTAGTGATGAACAATCCACATTAAATTGCCCAGGATTCTGAACTGATGGAGTTTGTTAGCGAGACAGGCGTGCCAGAATTTATCAAAAGCCTTGGTGATTAAAAAAACACTAAATATGTACTATTTAGAAAATAGGGAAATCTAACATATCAAAACAATCAGAATAGTATTTGGCTCAGAACCCTAACTATTTTTGAGAAGAACTTCTTTCTGGAGACTATACAGAAGAAGGCTGTCATAATTTTTTCATAGGGTATTTAGAAGGTGATAAGTCTCTATAGGTCATTACCTCCGGCCGCCTTAGAGTGGCCTGCGACGGTAATGGGGGCACGTCTGTCGTGCTTGCAGTGCAGGCCCGAGAAGGAGCGTGACTAACCTCTACGCACACCTCTTCGAAGGTTTTGTCTGGGCGTGCCGATCCCCAGCCCCATTAGAGGGAGCCCTTGATTAGTTTTGAACCTTACCGGGATTAAATGATGAATGAGAAAGTGCTCCATCAATCCTCGTGGAAGGTACATAGGCCGTAGGTTTTTAGTTAGTAAAAATCTGATATAACCCACACTTTTGCTGCCCGGCGGAAGGTGAGCATCTTATGTAAGATTTTCCAACGAAAAATAAGGTAATAGATCTATAACTGTCAGATGAATTGGATTTCTTACCAGGTTTGTGAAAACTAATCAATGTTTCGCTTTTCTAGGTGGCTGTAAAGTAGCAAAAAGTTATGGTTACATAGAAAATGCAGACCAGAAGATTAGTATAACAGGTAGGAAGATGTTTCTGTTCTTCCTTCCTAATACCATAGGGACTGAGGGTTTTTTTTTTCGAATGTACATTTGCTGTTAACCGGTGGGGCTTTTACAGCTTGACAGGACTTTTTGGGACGAACGGTCAAAAAGTCTTTTATGTAAGCGTATATGTAGAGAAGATTCGTATCTTACGAATACGGGACAGATGGAGGTTAGTATGGGGCGGAGACATACTTTGTAAATTGTGAGCTTGTGTCTGAGGGACACTTTGTTCTTATGTGAAGTGAGGTTACGTAGCAACGCTGATGCCATGTTGACCTTTTTACGTACGTGGTTTATGAGTTTGTTGAAAGAAATTCAGGTGTTTGTCTAAAACTACCCCTAGATATTTAGTCTCGGTGGCGCAGGGAATATTAACACCGAATAGGTGTATCGTTTCGGGGATATTCTCGATACTTTGGGGTTCGAACATAGTGGTTACACTTTTATCCGGGTTGAGTCCTATGCGCCATTTGAGGCACCAGGACCCGTATACGAAGACAGCTTTTTGGACGCGGTGATAGAGACGAGTCCTTTGTCTATCCGAGCTGTAGATGATAGTATAATCAGTATAGAGACCTGATTGGACGTCGGTGAAGCATGGAATATCACTGACAAAGAGATTGAATAGGCTGGGCGCTAAGATGGAGCCTTGGGGTACGCCCGACCTGATAGGGTGAGGTGAGGAGAGTACTCCGTCTACTCTATAGCAGAAGGAGTGGTCAGATAAGTAATTGATGATTAAATGAATAAGTCTGTCAGGGACTTCGAAAAGGTTTAGTTTGTAAATAAGACCTTCGTGCCAAACCTTATCAACGGCTTTGACGACATCGAAGAAGACGGGGAGAGTGCGTCTGGGAAGGTGTAACTCCATGAAGTTGGAGAAAATGTGCTCCGTGAGACAGAGCGCTTGGTGGATACATTAATGCTTCGGATGGAAGCCGAATTGATCGGTTGGTAGAATTTTAACTGTCATAACAGATTGGAGTCGGTTCAGAAGGAGCCGCTCGTATATTTTGCCTACTGTGTTGAGGAGGCTGATTGGGCGGTAGATTTCGGGGAGAGTGGCTTTTTTAGCGTTTTTTCGCATGCCTATCACTGTTGCTATTTTCAGGCAGCTGGAAAATGGCAATGATTTATGGCCACATTGAAGATGCAGACCAGAAGGGTTACGAGTTTATCGGGAAGAAATTTAAGTAACTAATTTCTGATTCCGTCGGGACCGGGAGCTTTCCTAGGCTTAAGGCCTTTGATTATCGCTCGGACTTCGTCGATCGTGACTGGGTCTAGTGTTACTGAAGGAGGGGTCTCCCTTATTTTTGTGTAGTTTGGTTGACCCTCTCCCAGTGCTCGGGATCTATGTCGTAATATTTGTATGGGTTTGAAGACTAACTTACTGGACGGATCTTGGCAGATATGATGAAGTCCTGCACTTCATCATATCATACAAGTCGCGTGTGGGGGTGTTAGAAATGATAGTTCATAGAACTCGATCATACTTACAAGAGCAGGGTTGGAGCCTGGGTTTAAGGAGGATTGTGCTACAATACAGGTGCTAATGCACTCTGTCTTATTAGTGCTCTAGAAAACAGGAATAACTTCCGGACCACTGCCTAAGAGGGCATCGGGGAGAAATTGAGTGATTTCATGGTTTTGATGATCTTCCAGTAAGCGAGAAGGAATGGTTGTAAATCTTCGAGAAGCTTGTTCCATCTGTTAATGCAAATTATGACCTTGCGAGTCTTTACCTTACTGTAGCGGGCTCGCAAACGGATACGATTATCCTCGGATGGATATGGGTTGTGCCCTCTAGGTGCCACATTCATTGCTATAATTAAAGTCTGCACGTGGGGAGGTAGTATTAAGTGACGATCATTAATAGGTTTTATCTGTTTTTATCCGGGATGAAATAGTTTAAATAGGATTTAGACTAAGCGATGACGGGTTTTCTCTAAGATACCTTTTTAACTTCGCATAATTAACCATTTAAAGGTTGATAGGATATCTTCAGGTTGACCAAGATGGTGAGCGTGGGGCTTTACAAATATCTATTGTGAATTTTCATTCCTACTATTAGTAGCGAATACAACTTGTTGAATTGGTTTAGAGTCAAGAGTTATCGTCGTAGATGACCATATTTAAGAAAAATCTAAATTTTAAAATGTGATTTATAAAACGCCATTACAATTATAAGAATGAAGTTGTGTATAATAACGTGAAAAAATATATTATATTATATATATTATCGCATATTATTACGATTAAAAAAGATAGTGTATTTACAAAAAATATTTTGTTGTATTTTTAATATATAAATATTTTAATAAACTTTTAAAGTAGAGCATACATCAAAGCGTTACATTCGACTCAAGCTTGGTACTGGGGGCTACTTCTCTGTTATATCTGCTCGTCCAAGATACATGCCTCGCATAGGCGCACTCGTGTTACCGGCCGCGTCCTGGCCAGCGAGGGCGGGCAGGCGGCGGGGGAGCCTCCTTTCTCTCGACCCTTCAAACCCCCTGAACACCCGTCGGCCCCTCGGCCACCCTGCGTCATCTAGTACGGCGACTAGCCGCTAGGGTTAATTCAAACTATTCAATACTATTTGAATATTTTAAATTAATTATTTATGTTTTGTTTTGAAGTATAACATTGTTCATTATTTCCTACGAAAGTGAGAACAATATTGAATGAGATTCGTAATACAGCTTTACTTATTGAACTATGTATTTTAGGAAATAAAATAGAAATTTCAACTGAGGTATTCACAAACTGTATTAACTTTGCTGATATAGATAAAAAAATAAAATTAATCATTTATTGTATAGTGAACAAATTCGAACATAATTTTTGAGATAATATTTTGACATGTTATAGAGCTTTTAGTCTAAGCAGAGCGAATGTTAAAAACATGTAATTTGTTGCTTCTAGGTAATGTTTAACTAGATTAATTGTGTAAGTTTTCAGCGAATTATGAGTTATATAATTTTTTTGATTTAGCGCCCAAAGTATATCGGTATTATTTATCCTGGTACTGAATATCTGGTTCATAATTTATTTAATTACAGATTATAATAAATAAAACAGTTTTTAAATAAAAGCGTCATCCCTGTATGTCCGGCGTACATCCCTGATTCTGTAGAACAGAGAACGGCGTGCGTGCCCGGCTCGTTGTAAACATCTACCCTCGTACGCATGTAGGGATGGACGCCACCCACGAGAAAGGGGTGCCCTTCCTAGTACCTCCTTGCAGATTCCCTTGGCGATGGAAATACGCTCGGCCACATTTTATACAATTTCTAGACATTTCAAACCATGTCCATCGTATACAACCCGGTTTATGAACTAATTCCCAGTGTCGACTCGCAAGATTACAACTGGTGAATGGTGCAAAGTTATACTCCCGGCCGTTGACTTTTGGTTTCATTCACTACAATTGTGTTAATACACCAAGCCGTTCGACTATGGAAAAGTTTGCGTAAATAAAGTTATGTTACATTAATCAGTATATTGTTTAACTATAATATTATAAATATGAAATACTGATAATGTGTATTAAAGTATAATTTCAATTTATAATTATACAGTACTCAGTAATAATTATAAATCTATATGTAAAGTCTGAATCTGGTATAGAAAGAAGTATATCGTATATAGCCGAATGAGGAAAAAACGAACATAAAACGAATTTACTAACTTCAGTAGATTTTAGCTACTCAAGAAATGGAGGATAACTCCAACATTTAAAAAAAACTCCGTATTTGCTCTGCTATTATAAAAAAAAAACTTTTGTACATGGGCTGCGATAATAAGGATTTAAGATAAATAATTTATGTATTACGGGAGTCTATTTTGAATATAAAGGTTGAATAATTTACTTTTATAATTTGTACATTAACTAGCAATACAATATTATTTTAACAAAAATACAATACTGTTAAAATTATTTGTTCAATTTTTTAAATTTAGCGTAGGCATATATAGGCATCAGGCAAACACGAATTTAAGAAACTCAAACTTAGTTTCTGACACAAATCGTGATGAAGGACATAATGTATTAATTTTGTATTTTTTTTTAGATTAATTTTAAAAAACATATCATAGTATTAATGTATTTAACGATAAGTCACAACAATTATATAATAATTTTAACATTTCTTAATGATAGCTCAGCAGTAGTGTGTACGGAAGCCTAGTCAAGAGACGTGAGTTCAAATCTACCAACAATGAGCTTGATATTTCGGTAAAGGAAAACATCGTGCGGAAACCATAGCATGATGGTACGGCTTTCTTTAATGACTGCCTAGCTAGCTAGCACCCTCAAGTTGAAAATATCCCATCAAATATCAATAGGTGTCTTTGTGCACTTGAAAGCCAGTCCCTCCACAGGTTTAGCGTGACCACCAACTTGAGCCATATCGTCATTTAAGATCAGGTAAGGTTATGGCCATAACGGTAAAACCTATAAACTTTAAAAACCATTATTAATAATACCAAAAAGATTTTCATTTAAACATATTTATGTCATTATGCGGTCTGTATGTCTGTAGTATAATTATGTGTGAAAAGTTCTATTTTTATCAAGAATAAATACGGTAAATAACATAAACAATTGTTAAATAAGTGTTTTAAACAGGCAGGTGTGTGGTATAAAATTATTTATAGAAATATTACTAGTACAATATTTCGCGGCAAATCGGAAGCCGATAACAAACCGCGCTTCCTACTCGCCATTTGTGGTTTTGTAAAATTGACCAAGTATCACATCACGTGTGCTCTAATAGTCAGGTAGCCAGTTTTATCCTTTCTGAAACCATTTTCTAAATATTTTTATCTTTCTAATCTAAATACATATATAAACTCTGTGTCGATCGGCGTAGCTTCGAACTCTATAACAAGAATAAGCTTAAGGTAGGGGATTAACATTGTGATGAAACTAGCTAGTACTAAATTTATAAAAAATTGACCGAGATTGACCAGGTTGAGAGCTATTTCTTAGAAACAATGCCTTCTCTGGCTATAATGCTTGGAATATACATAGAACCTTTAAGTAAATATGTATATCCTTACTATCACAAATGCGAAAGTGAGTTTGTTTGTTTATTTATTACGCTTTCACGCCTAAACCGCTAAACCGATAATGATGAATTTTGTTATAGAGATACGTTTTTACGTCTTTTGTTAGCACTGATAATCATCATTGGCATGTTTTATGGTATATGCATCTTTAATTTACCATTAAGAAGTTGGTTGACTGATTTACCAACATACAACGAAAACTACTGATGTTATAATAATGTCATTTGTACTGTAATTCCCTTGTGATACAAAGAAGCGCACTAAGACTAAAACACGATCTTTCCAACCATTGACCTTAAAGCGTGTGTAAAATAGTGTATGGAATTTTTTATTGATACTTTCACTGAGATATCTCCAAAACTACAAAAACTAATAACTTACAATTTGCCATAGATATTCCTTTCATGACGTAAACACACACAAAAGCGATATTCAGACCACGAGTGATTAACGGAAATAATGCTAAGAAAGGCACGTGGCACCAGTTAGTTTCAGAATACGTAAACTCCCTGTATACAACATTTTAGCAATCAACTCTTTTTTATGTTTTTATGTTATGGATGTTCACTCATAATGTGAAACAGTAAATAAGCGCGTTAAAAAATAACGTTTAGAGAGAAATCAATGATCAACGACCAAACATCGGTCTTACTTGATTACTTATTAAGCTTAACTTAAAAAAAAAAACTTTATATTGCAGTAATTAAGAATGCCATTAAGATACATTTATTAGTAAATTACCGTAACATTAGTAATATCAAAATATGTATTGGATAATAAAAAGTAACATTTTCTTACGTTAACTTTAAGATAAACGATTGAAGAGCATTCCTTGTGATCTTGATTCTTTTCGTAAACCTTTCATTAATTAAACCTGCATTATATTTCCCTACAATTTATATGATTTAGTTTAGTCCAAGACACTAACAAACATGAGTCTGCTAAAACTAACGGCATAAAGCTGAGATTTAATAATCTCTCTATATTCTATATTGCCTTTATTTATAATTCTAATAAATATAACTGTGATATCAAATAAAGAGAAAACAAAGTAAAATCACGTTGTTCTAGCATCGTTTTATAATAAAAAAATATTATTCACTATCTATAGCTATTAAAATTAGTGTTATAGAACTAAATATTTATTCATCCATTTCAATTACCAAAAGCTTTAAAACAGTGATCATAAAACTAAACATCAAAATAGTGAAAATTTGATATTAAATCTAACAAATTTAAAGAGTAAATATCTACATTGTAACAATAGAGAAATTTAGTTAGCTACCACTATCAGAGGTCAGAGGGCCGGAATACTTGTCATGAGCAGAATTCTGGGCTTTTAATTAAGGCCCAAGTAATTTAGAGGGCCTGGGTACCTCCACGCGTGGCCATGTATTAGGGCAAAATCTTCTGCATACTCATTTGGAAATGTTTAAACAGTGAGGTACGGTCGGGTATAGGGAGGTGGTGTACGGTGGGTGGGTGATGGTTAGTTCTCCGCTACAGATAAATTAATAACATACCTACACTAGGTACGGATAGGTATAGCACGCATGTCCGTAAGTACCGGACTTCAGGGGTGTTCCGGTTTTACAACAGCCTATAATATTATTATAATAAATGAAAACATTTAAATGGATTATGTTACAATAAAACTTGTATTAAACAAAATTCCTACTAAACCGTTTAATTTTTTTTTCTTTTTTGGTACGTAATATTTTTACTACTATTATTATATGCACGCTATGAATAACGTAATAATCGATGTTTTTTCATAACAGTTAAAATAAATTTAATAATGTGTAATACACTTACTTAACATGAGGTGAGGTTATACCAAAGTGACGAGTTTTTGATAATGGTAGTTTTTCTCATCACTAGATATCGAAATATTTAAAAAGCATGCGAGTTAAGAGGTCAAACTGTAATATACTAGTAATCTGCTTCAGAGTCGCACGAGTAAATGTGTTAATCATACAAAATAAACGTATACCCTTGTTCTAGGTTAATAGTTTAATAGTAAAAAAAGAGATGGATAATTTGGTAATACATTGGATTCATATAAGATCTATTGGTCTACGCCGGCTTCTATAGTCATGTATATGATACCGAGTAGGTTTTATCACTATTTTATTACTTGTATTACTTGAATTATTACAGATACTTTACCTTTATTGCATGTAGAGTATTTTCGAGCTTGTTTCTTTTGGCATATTATAAGCTCTTTTTCAAGTAACCTTAGTGACTATTAGAAATAATTATAGCTATTGTCGTAATGGAATTTGAATGAGTACAATATAGTAAAAAAACAAATGACACAGCAGTTGGTACACATTTACATACACACAATACACATTTCAATACTAGTTTTACCGTATCATCAGACAGTAGATTTACTATTCCCAAACATAAATCAGAAGGAGCTCAAATTTCCCTGGATCCATTAACATATTTCAATATGTTAACCTTCAATTGCATTAAACAAAAAATAGACAGTACATCCTACTCTGGGACCTAACTCCAGTAGGTCAGTTCCATTCGCAATTTTATTTCTCGTTCACTCTAGCAGCAGCCCAAGCCGAGGTTCGGCCACTCTGGCAGCCTTGCGCTCGCTGCCTCGGAATTGAGTGCCATAAGCATTCGAGCCAAAAAGCCCGGTGAAGCTGTAAAAGCACCTCAGGCTAACAGCATATGTCCTTTCGAATAAATAGTTGCATTAAAAGCTCCTATAACTAGGAATTCGACTTGAAAATTTCTCGACAACGTCCTTAACAATTTCGACGTAAGTGTAAAAAATGGATTTTGATAAATATGCCTTTTTATCGTTTAAAGCCGCTTATGCATGTTATTAATATAACCATAACACTTTGTAGTTTTTTTGAAAACATTTAATTTTTTATATGCATTATTTTGCTTATAATTTTTCTTTTGCTTATAAATTACTTGTTTCCACAATCCACATGACGCTAACATCGGTCTTTTTCATACTTATATTTTTTAAGGGTAGAGTTTATTCGTATGATTTCAGTATTCTAATAAGGAAGTAACTGTACCGTCTCAGAAATCATAGTTCATGGTATTATCTCAAATCTATATCACTTGTACATAATAATCATAATATATTATGTAAAACCCCATTTATATTACTGATATAGGGGCAAATAAACAAATTATAATTAAAAAATAAAAGTCTCTTGACAGCAGATTCATATCCCGCCAATAACTCTTGATTCAATGTCAAAATTAATATCAGATAAAGGATAATTCAGAGCCAAATAATTAGATACATATATGTACATATTACGTTCATTGAGCAGTAATAACTCATTACATTAGTAATCGTTGTAACAAAGACTACATCTAGCTTTCGGTGGCTTCTCACAGTTATAGAAAGTTTAAAGATTATTAGAACTGCACGTACATCAAATAAACCCACTTGTACTCTTCCAAAAAACAGCAAATTCAAATTTTTCTCTGAAAATATTATAACTAAAATTAATATTGTAACACTTGAACGATAATTCAGCAATTCAACTTGGTTCCCAACTTAATTCTTTGAAAGAATGCGCAAATTTCGGATTTCATATTTTTTTCGTAGAATTCCTTAAAATATATGTATTACATTTTTGTTCATGAGTTAATTACTTGTTGGAAATTTAAATTGACTTGTTGGTAATTCAAACAATTTCTATGCCATATAACGTATGTTAGATATCCATGCAAATATGTAATATATGGAGCTGCATCGACGACTTATTTTGCCTGTTATAGTTTATTGATCATAAAATATGTGGTATTGAAAAATAAAAACAAACTAATAAATCACTGGACACACTACAGAAAAACTATTTTGTATCACCAAAATAAAACAAAAAACATAGCACATAGTTTTAGTGAAAATATTAGTTATTGAAATTAAATGTTACAGTTTTTGTTTAGTTTATAAGTACACATTTTTTTTTTTTTTATATAAGTCCATAAAAATGCTGTCACTGAAAAGTGTCAATTTTGAACTCAATGAATTTGTTTTATAAAGTTTTCCCATTTCTATATTTAATTTTTATAAGGTTCTGAAAATTTAATCGAGGTTTGTAAATAAAAGTTATAATATATATTTATATCGGATATCAGCCTGTAGATTCGAGATGTGAGATGTAAAATTTGAACGGAGCACAACGCGTACACCTATTATGAAATTTGTACTCACACACAAAAGCGCTACGCACACAACCGTTTATTCGGACCAAGGTGGCTATCGGGGTGGGAGCAATACTTGCGAGTTGCGACGGTTCTCTCTCGGCTTAAATTTTCGTATTAATATGTATCTCATCTACGCATGGATTTGGCCGACTCTGGACGTAATTATGAGGAGCCCGTGGGGGTTTTTAATAGCATGAGTTAAAAATATGTTCGTACGTAAGTAATACAATATTTTGTAAAAGCAAAATTCATCAAAAATTTATCAAAGAGAGACTCAATTGGATACCGTATAAAAATTAAATAAAACATATAGGATATCTCAACAAACACATCAAACACATTATACGCGAATAAATTTGATCCATTTTTAATAGTTACAGGAAAATAACAAGTTAATACTAAATGAACCCATTAACCAACATGCAAAACATAGAACACACTTAAAGGACAAATAAATGGAATTCTGAAACTAAATTATCAAGGCGAAAATATAAAGGATTAGAAGTAAATGGAATCAATTATTCCTAAACATCTTCACATTACTTTAAATATATTAAAAATATGACTATATAAAATATTTTTTTTTATTATTGTATACAAAAAATACTATTTCCGCCTAATAAAACAAAAAAAAAACGGACAATATTCTATCTGTTTTATATAGTTACAACTTTAATATAAATAAATCTTTCTTCCATAATGAAATATGTAACCAATATATTCACATTCTTAAGACTAACTTATTAAATACTACAATAAAATTAATGCATATGGTCATAAACTCGTCATAATAACTTTCCTTCTCCAGGCTTTCATGCCGCTGTGGATACCAATATTTGTATAGCACCGTCTATCTTTGGATTTACTGTGTCCAATATGCCATGCTACTATAATAGTATAACCTCTTTATATATTAATAAATACAGATAATAAAAAGAAAAAAAAAACATTTGTTCTGATTACTACGACTGGTAAAATTATTACTACGCTGCTACAAGTTACGTGAATCTCCAATTACGGCGATTTACGAATTAAAAATTTTCACTTAAAAAATAGTGTTGGCAATCCATGATATGCTTTTGCCAACACGTAAATTATTAATGACGAAGCCGTTAATAGAATGCTTTTGTTACTGCAATATAATATAATATAATATAATATAATATAATATAATATAATATAATATAATATAATATAATATAATATAATATAATATAATATAATATAATATAATATAATATAATATAATATAATATAATATAATATAATATAATATAATATAATATAATATAATATAATATAATATAATATAATATAATATAATATAATATAATATAATATAATATAATATAATATAATATAATATAATATAATATAATATAATATAATAAAATGTAATATAATATAATATAATATAATATAATATAATATAATATAATATAATATAATATAATATAATATAATATAATATAATATATATCAATATAATATATTATAATACAATACAATACAATATAATATACCAATACTGAGATTATAAAAAATATTTTTGTATTTGATAGAGTAATTGAGTATAAGTATAAGTAATAAACCAATAAGGGCAAAGCTATATTGCAAAAAATTATAAAACGGGCATAAATTATTAAATAAGTTGACTTATACGCGTGCGATGTAGCGGGCACAATACTTATAATACAACTCCTCAATGACCTTCTAACTGATGTTTGTCCACTGTAATATAAACAATCATTATTTTTTTGTTTACCTTCATACGATTATACCTTTATCTATACGAATTCCATCAATATTTGAGAATTATAGTAAGTATTACATTTTTATTTTTGTAGGGTACACGTAAAACATTTTTTTGCTAGAAAATTATAAATTACTAGCTGTGCCCGAGACTTTGTTAAGGCCCAAAACCTTCCTTAATGATTGCTCCGAAAATACAAAAATAAAATTTGAAATCCGACTGGTAGTGCCTAAGATTAGCGCGCTCAGTAAATCAAAATATTCCGGTTTTTACTATTAATATAGATTCCTTGTAAATGACGAAATAAAGGTTAAAAATGTAGGTATATGTGCGTAATTAAAATAAGCTCGTAAGGTTAACGTTAGTTTTTAATTAATAATATAACTTTATGTTGTATAAAATAACCAAAATTAAAACAACTACATACTATTTTGCATTAACCAATCAATGTCAGTAAAAAAAATCAATACGCCATGTTTCCCACGCAGCGCCGACGAAATTTTTGTTCTCACATTTAAATTAAGAAATTTCCTTTAATAATTAAGTAACGTAAAAAGGATTGTCAGCCGAGGTTGGACAGCGAAGCAGCCCCATTTTCAATGATAATTGAAAAGGGTTGCGTGTTTATTAATAATTCAATTGGCAGCAAGCCTCGCGACACGAAGCTTCGTAACTTGCGTCACGATAATATGACTACGCATCAAGACATCATGTGGTTTTCTGATCTCTGCTACGAATTATGTATTTGATGACATCTACCGCAATTTTGTAATATCTATAGCCAATATTAATACCCTAGATGGCGCTCCGCTTAATAAGTAAACATTGTTTCATATTGTTTTTTCTATCTATATTATTTGGTAACTCATTGGGGGAAGTATACACACCTGAAATGAAAACCGCAAACTCAGAACCTACTAAATAATTTAAATATTTACGTAGGCAATATAACTACAAAGGCAGCACAAAAATAGAATGAACGGATACAACAATTCATGCGACAACTCAAAGGGAGCGCCTATATGGCACAGAAAAATAACGGGAAACATATATTTTTACTTCTTGATGTTTTAATTCTAAGTGTTTGATTGAACGTACATGTTTGTCCATGTTAACTGCTCAGGGTGTTTTCTATAATATTGTATTAAGGTGAATTACTTGGTCTAAAATTGGGAAGTTCAAAGATGGATAGTTTTTACTCCAATAAGTGATTTGAACACGATAGGTGAAGCCATGGTTGAGTTGTTAAGCAATTTATATTAACCATGGTTGACTATTGGAAAGGACAGAACAGTATTTGTCGGGCCAGCTTGTATCCTATGTATCAGGAACAAGTGAGAGTGGCGCCATAATCCGACCACTACCAATGCATTATTGGTACGAACTTTCAAAAGGAAATAGTGTTTCTAAACATATTTTTGTATATCGTTATGCTCATATAACTACAATAATAGAAGCGTTGCATCCTATTAGGAAGTTATATAATTCGCACCGCATTATATGGAACCTGCCTATCAAGTCCTTGTTCTTAAGCACAGAAGAGAGGCACTAACACGGATTATCTGCCCCTATCTATCATCTACCTAGGAAACAGTTTAATATATCAGTCTATTTGAGACTAATTCAGCACCATGTGAACTAGCTACTATCGTCTGATAACTTTATATATATGATGATCTATAAAAGCCTGTTTTTGGATAATATAAATATTGAACTGTTGTTATTTAATTAAGAAATTGTCTTCATCCTTCGAAACAATTTTAATTTGTGTTTTAGATATATATGTGCACTTTGCACTTTTATATTAATATGGTTTCATTAATTCGCATCAAAGATATATGCTTATTACAGTAGATTTGTAGTTAGTTTATCTATAAAGTAAGTTATGGTATAAAATTCATTGATGTTAAAAATAGTTTTCAAGAAAATGAAAAAGTATTTACTAGCTATGCTACAGCCTATTTTTGTATACTGTACTAATACGTGGTCAAAGTTCTAAAAAAAATGACAAAGAAATATCAATGACATGACAATTTATGGTTTATATAATGGTTTGTATCAATATAAACAAGCAATATAATTTTTAACGCAGATGATAGGTGAATATATGTATAATGTATATAAAGTTTGTCAGACATAAAATATAATAAGGGCTCAAGTACTATTTCGTTATTTCAATAGTAAGGTATTCAGACGTGTTAATGAATATAATCCAAATACGATTAATTGGATAGAGTGGAATATTAAGATATTGCTGAGAATGTGTAAATGGACCTAGGACTATCGGTTGTTGTTCACATAGTTCTGACCTAATTTTCTATTTTACTTAGCACACGCACGATACTTGTCCAAAATCCTCAGACCAGTTGCAATAAATACTCAATAATTTATTTGATAAAGATAGTATTACCGATATCGAGAAATATTAGTCTTGAATATATAAACGGCCTTTTCCTGTAAGAGATATAAAAACTAAATCCGATTTTTCCATTAGATAAATATATAACAATGTTTGTTCATTTAAAAAAATGCAAAACCATATTAAAAATTAAATTAGTAATATTTTATTATAGTTAATAGTATAATTTTTATATATTAAATTACTTGAATCAAATTTTTTTTTACATATTATTATTTTTATAAAGTAATCGAATAAACTTTGCTTCTTGAAAACAATATGGTGCTCTTTGAGGTCAATATGTGAAATTAAGGTAATTCAACATCAAAAAAGCATAAAAACGAATAATTCGAAAATAGAGGCAAACTGTAATTTAAAAAAAAAAACGTGTTCCAAACGGTGTATGAAAAGAGCCTCTTGGTTAGTCTCGGTTCCAACTTCACTGACTGGCAAATATTTTTACCACAACACGAACTTTTTTTTTTTAAATAGGTATCGCAGGCACGAAGATAAAGGTGAACGGTTACTATGAAGAAGATGACTTCATATTATTCATTCATTCATTCATATTCATTATAGCCTTATTTCATGTGATCAAATTTTATTTAAATTGGTTAAGCCGCTTCTGGATCATCATATAACTGCAACAACTCTTACATCCAATTTCAACCAATAGATTGGTCCTATTGTTCAAAACTTAATGATGCCGTCAGAAAAATATAAAATAGTGATCAAAGAAGACAAAAGACCAGCAGGTGAAGATGAAAGAGATTTTAATGCATTAATGGTAAATGAAGTTGGCACTGTACTTGTTGGAGAGAATTATTACGGACATTGTAATTTAATGATGCGATAGTAGTAACTAGTAACCATCATTATATCAAACACAGTTTGCATTATGAGTTGTATATTGCATTTTTTTTGTTTTTATAAAATTAGTCGTTCTTTGGCATGTATTAATGCATAATCTAAAAACGCTTGCTAACTTTCTGATCAACCCCTGATTTATAAATTCGAAAGAGAGTTTATATGTGTGTCAACACAGCATCGCGACATTTTTTCCATTGCGGTGTTGTCATAGGCTTGAGTAACTTCCATAATTTGTGAGTAACCCACTCTTCCCCAGATTCTTGGCACTTAACGTGGCAGATTGTAAGCCTGTCGCCTTATAAAGAGTGATAGGCAAGTTGTGTCACGATGTTTTCCCTCATGTTACCGAACATAGAATTATAAAATATTATATGTAAAAACATAAAGTCCTATGCTAACATGAAATCCTATAATCTGTTTAATAATAATAATGGATGATATATGAACTTATTAGCAAACCACGGATTCACTGTAAGGGTGCTGAGTACATCTTGAAACCTAATCTTTGTTGCAGTTAGAGGATACTACGAGACAGTGCCTGATACTTGCGACTCAGATGTAGGGTTAATGAGGGCTCGTTTCGACAATTGTCAACACTCACCTTCACCGCTCGTGTTTCTCTCTGCCTAGTATAAAACGTTAACATCAAAACAGTGTCAATAACACAGAAATATAAATCTTACGCCTCTCGGCAACGTTCCAGCTACGTACGATGAATACGACTCAAGCGCCTCGCTTAGACTGAACCCAGGGCCTTTTTGTTCGAAAGGATATACGCTGTTAGCTGGAAGGGCTTTCAGAGGCTTTTTGGGGCGAATGCTGGAGGCACTCAGCCCTGAGGCAGCGGACGCAAGTGTGCCATAGTGGCCGGCCGGCTCTCGGCATGAACTTGTGCCGGAAAAGAATAAAATAAAGATGGTAAGCACTGGCCTACTGGAGTAGGCCTTAGGTAAAGTATTCATTGCGGAGGCAAGTCAATCGGTGGAGTAGATTGTACTGTGCTGAACTTGTAGTGACCTAATTTGCTTGAAGGCATCGTTAATGCATTGCAAGCGACTGTTGAACTAGTAATTGTTAAGGAAAAGGAAATAGAAAAAGAAAAATAACAAGGCCAAAAACCACTGGCAGGGCCGCAAGGGTGGTCACTTACAGAATCGTGTACTTAACATGTGGGTGTGCACGGGTGATATGCAGTGTGATGGTATACTCTGAGTGTTATAGAGTGTCATTGTATCGCTTCGAGCTTTTACCTCTTTCGAGATAGCCTCGACGGCATTCTGGAGGTGACTGACCAGGGAGTCGACCGCCAGATCGGCATCGGCCACCGATTCTATCGCCTCTGGGATCCTATCTAGCTCGGGAAAGTAGAGATTATTGGAGAGGTATGGCCAGAGTCTAGGATAGTCGGCCACTTTGGCAGGTGGGAGAGTATGCTCGTCGGTCTGGCCAAGAAGTAAAATTACAGGGCGGTAGTCTGAGTCGAGTTCGTGAACAACTTCTATGTGTCGTACTTGGAGCGCGATCCCTTTAAGAATAGCTAAGTCTAGGAATGAGGGGCGGCAGTTTGGTGTGTAGTGTGTTGACTCTTAAGGAGCTATGACGTTAAAGATGAGGTCATTTTCTAAGCAGAGTAGGGTACTACCATTCCGGGTGGCAGCTGGGTTATTGTATAGAACGTGCCCGGAGTTTAGTCACCGGCCACTATAACTGAGTCACCGAGTTCGATGAGTGCCTCCTGGTACGATTGTAAAAGGTTATTTGCGGGTGAAAGATACGCGGATACGACGTGGATTGTGGGATGACCGGTCATGCCCACTCTGCAAGCCGAGACTTCTAGGCTAGTGAGTTCTGGAGGTTCTATTTGGGTGCAGAATAGTGACTTTTTGTAGTATATGACCGTGGTGCTGCCTCTTGTGTCGGTACGGTCATTTCTTACTATCTTATAGTTCGCGATAGCGGGATCGCGGTCCTTGGGCTTGGGGAATGTTTCCTGTATTAAGAATAGATATATTTGCCGATCCTTAACGAAGCCGGCAACCAAGTTCATTTGACGTTTCAAACCGTTCGCGTTAAAAATGGATAAAGAAAGTGGTCTAAATTTATCGTCCATTGCAACTAATTACAGGGAAGCGCGGACAAGGTCTTACACGGTGCGTGCGAGCGCAGGGTAGGCGGCTCCGGTCTTAAGATGAGCTATTCCGGAGGTGGAACTAATCATTTTATCAAAACAGATGATGTCTTCTACCTCGAAGTCTTTTAAGAGACCTGCGATCAAATTTAGATCTAAGAAGTAAGAGCTCGTGGGTATGACTCTAGGGGATTGTGGTTTGGGGGCCCACGTAGCAGGCGGGGCTTGTGAGGGTGCGTGCGCGGGAGTGACTCGCTCCGGAACTGGCAGGCTCGGGAATGCCTCGACTGACATGACCGGGGACAGAGAGGGATGTGCTGCCGCGACGCGCGCTGAAAGCACGTGATGTGGGACGCGTGTACGAGTGCGTCTCGTGCGTAGGGCGCGTTCACACCCGCGACATTTCGCGGAATGCCTGGCCTTGCCACATAGGACGCAGCAGAACCCAGGGCCGCGCTAGCATCGCGCTTTATACTAACCGGCATTATAAACCCTCCTATAACTATATTCGGCCATAAAACACCCACCCTATAATAACATCTCTATATATATTAAAAGGTATATATTAAGTAAGGTATGCATTATTTATTAATTTATTGATGACTAACATCTGTTATGACGATATATACGTTGTACAGGAATATAAGACTTTGAAATAATTATAAGTCATCACGGATAGAAATTAAACATTACAAAAACAGTATTGTGATACTGCCGGAAAAAAACTAATAATATTAAGAAATGTTCAAAGTTCGAGTTCAAAGTTTTTGTAACTATTGCTTTTATATGACTTCCAAAGGTTAATTTAGAATCATAGTGTACACTTAAATCGCGTACGGTGTTACTTGTAGAAAGAGTTAGACAGTTTAGTTAGTTTCTTAAGACAAATAAGGTCAGCCTGTAAAGCCGCTGCGTCATTAGAGGTAGATATTGTTATAATAGTTTGGACAAGGTGAAACAAGAACCTATATAGTTTATGTAGATAGTGAATAGTAGTGGATCAAGCAATGCACCCCGAGGAACCCGACAAGGAACATAAAGGTATATAGTTGTTCAAAACGACAGCTTGTGCTCTATTTTGCATATAGGAAATAAACCATCTGTGCAGATCACCGTGTATTCCGATGTAAGTTTTAACAACTTTTTTTCATGGTTAATTCTACGAATGGCTTTACTGTAGTCTGTATAAACGACATCAACCTGGTTACCACTGTCCATGGCATCAGAGATAAAATCGTTAAGTAGAAGATATGAATTTGTGACAGTAGACCGTCTTCTTGAGAACCCATGTTGAAAAGGGGTTAAAATCGTTTTTGAAGGCGAAATAAACCTGATTGTATACAATTCTTTCAAATATCTTGGATATAATACAAAGTTTAGAAATTGGCCTGTAATATGTGATATTATCTTTTAATTCCTTTTTTATACATGGGTGTATAAAAGCAGATTTCCTAATTTTGGGGATTATACACATAGACAAGGATTTATTGAAAAAAATTGATAGGGGTAGAGCAATGAATGTTGCATATGAGAGAAGAAGTTTAGGCGAGATATTATCTGGACCGGGTGCTTTTGAGGTATCTAGTTTTTTAATTACATTAAAGATTTTCTCAAGACTTATCATGATACTACTGATGTTAGATAAAGAGCAACTTGCATTACTGTTACAAAGGGAGGAGTGAATGGTATTTCGATGTGGTGGACTATGATTGACGGGCCTTGAAAAAAAAACGAAAATAATGCAAAACTTATGGCATATAGAATTACCAGTAAGTAAAATTTTGTTGTTGTAATGTAAAGTGCTAGGCACTGCATGGGACTGAAGATGTTGTTTAACAAAGGTCCAAAAATACTTGGGATTGGTTTTAACTGACTTATTGTAAGCCTTAACATACTGACGGCATTAATAACCACTCTGCTGTTGTTAACAATTGTTTTTCATTTCGATTCCTAATCAAAGTATATTATTCTTTTATAGGTCAAGAAACAAACACAACGGTCAGATTTTTTTTTTGCCTACTAATAGATGAAACGAGGAAAACCACATTTTGAAATGCTGTAGATTGTTTCATCAGTTCATAGTTAATATGTGTGTCAGAATTAAAACGACTCTTCTGAGATATATATACCATTAAACCTGAAAGAAAAAAAAATGCCATGAACGTATATGGATATGGAAATAATGTCGGCAGTTTGCCAAGACATATACTGGAAGCTGAAGAACTATTTACGGATATGCGCAAGATGCTATGGTCTACGTGCGCCAATACGGAAGATCAGATTTATTTATTACTTTCACTCCGAACGTATTGAAATCTGTTATAATTAGGTTAATAATCCAACGATTGTCACGACATAACAAATCGAATGTTTAAGCATAAGTTAAAAGAGCTCGTGGACTTTATTATGTATTCGGAGACGTTAGGTGTTGAATGTAATCTGTATAGTGGTTGCGATTTAAGCACTGCTTTAAGCGCAATTTCTTCTATGGATGGTCGAAAAAATAAGATCTGTAATTGACTCCATCATTTGCTCATAAGCTCCTGGTTCTGAAATAGATGCCGAATTGTATGAAGAATGAAGAATATGATTCATGGAATGTGCTGTGCACAAATCGGGAATCACCATGCATAATTAAAGCAAATGCTTATTATCCACGTTATTTTAATGTTAATGTTAGCGACGTACTTTGTGGGCTGAAAAAATCACATGCGATGATGATTACATGCTGTTTCGTTCTATAGAAAATAACCATAGAACAATAATACATACATAAACAGCTGCTAGATTGTTTCGTATTCACCGCTGTTATCCAAAACGTTCAAAGTATTGTTGAGTACTGCAATTTGCTCAAGTCTATCTAGGATGTCTGTTAATACATCACAAAATAAAAGGATATGGATCTATTTCGCATAGTAGCTGCTGATATTAAGGATAAAGTTTGGTAATATGAGATAGTAAGGTATGTTAGTAGTAATGAAACTATTTGGAGAAACGCAGTATAAAAAGCTGAGTCAATATCAGCCAGAACGCTGATCAGTTTCTTCCAGACATGCGAAAGCGATTAACTTGTAAGTGCTTAAAATTTACGAATTACTCAAAAATTACAAGAAACTGCTCTTGGATTGCGTCCTCCAAAAATTACAACATTGGAAACAAGAACAACCTGCTCTGGAATGCGTGAATAGATATTCAAACGATACTTTGGGGCACTTTTACATACTTTACCCGAGCAATGACGAATGATTTATCTTGTGTTCTTTATTAGTTAGTGTTCGTGGACCTACTTCATCGCCATTTTTGTAGCGTTCAGTAGCGTCAACGCCAGCAGTACAATATTTTTTTGTAATGTTGTCCTTTAGCGCTAGCTCAGATACATTACAAAAGATTGAACTCATATCAATCGAAATAATATTCGAACACGCTACCATTACGCTATCATCGCTATTTAGTAAAACGTAAAGTTCTACTATGATATATTCTTTTTACTACTCTTGTCTTTCGGTAGAGTGTGCAAAACATGTTTTTATCTTCCACACTACTTAATCAGTTGTCATCTCAGTATTATCACCTTTTATAGATACATTATTTTTAACACAGTTCATCCATATCTTCTATAATGTTCCTCTTTTCTCACACCCGTACACCTTTCTTTTGGTTATATATAACTAAAAGTTGCATGATATAAATAGTGTATGAAAGCTGTAGCTTTCATATCTCTTCATAGCATGTCCATACTACGCTAGTCTTTTACTCTTTGACTTGCCTGCTAGTGCTAGCTTCATGGTCCCTCTAATAAATTAAATCCTAATATTATTCATTTTATTTACTAGACACATACATCTTAACATTCGCATCTCTACTACTCGTACCTTTACTTATTTAGTGTTCTATTTCGTTGCTTAACATTCAGATTCATACATTACGACATATCTTATAATGATTTTATAATTCTTCCCTTAAGTTTTCGAGAAAAGTTCCTCACACGGAATCCCCGCGATCTAACAACATAATAAGGCAAAATCGTTCAGTTCTTCATCGTCTCCACTTTTAGTGGAATTTCTCATTTAGCCCTTTACGTCGCATTGTAGTTATTTATATAATATTCGAAATTATTTAACTAATATTTTCCCTACTTATATGTCTAATTAAAGAAGCAGTAGTTTTTGCCTCGACTTCGTCTTTCAATGGTATAATATGATCGAAACTCATACTGAGTTCGGGATAAATTAATCTAATCATCCAATGGAACTAAACTATTAAGTCTGTTAAGTGACGTTGTGACTGTATTTTTTGTAATAGGCCTTATAACAAGCTCAAGCGTAGGGTTGAGCTAACATACGTGTAACTATTCTAGCACTGAACCAACATAACTTCAATGCTGGCCTACTATGAATGGGAAATTTGATTTCCAAGTCTGCATTTAGTAAATTTGATTACCAGAACGCATGTTTATACTTAATATCCCAATAAAAATTTAATGTTTAATGTTTCGATTATTTTTGTGCATATTGACGAAAATAATATTAATTTAATATCTAAACAAAATTTTGTTGTGTATCCTTAATAATTGAACAGTTCTGTAAAATATGTACGAATTTTTTTTCTCCCTATTTAACTTGGATCGTATTGTATTAACAATAAAAAATGTATAATTCTAAATTATTTACGATCTCATTACTTTTATCAGTGTCAAAATAAAATTCATACCCTTCATCGTGAATAGTTGACACAACCTGATCTTTGATACTTAAATCACATTCTGAATTTTTCTCATTTTTTTATATTTTAAACTTATGTGTATTAATTTGCAAGTAACTAATACTATCTAAAATAACGGACATAATACCCGTAACGTAATTGTATAAATTATTTTATTAACAATTGTGATTATTTTTCCTTTAAATGAAACGTTAGTATTATCGATATAAGTAGCAAAGTGTATGGGGACTGTTCGAATCCATTTACTTCTCTAAATTATGCGTAAAACGTCCATTTGACAACCACCCCTCTACCCTCTTATCGCTTGGACAGGAACGGGGGCCTCAGGCGGGGTGCTGGACTAGGGCAAAATGGGGGGTTTACAACACCCTCCAAGTGAGGGGTCCGAAGTCCACCTCACCCTTTAGCTACCCTGAAGTTCCATCTCTCACACCTATAAATTCGGCACACACATTTCACCCCATCGCGCCGGGGGCGTAGGGTGGACCATGGAGCTCGAATCCTTTCGCATCGCCGTGTCACACTTGCCGACGTTGACCTCAACTACAAATTAATATTCAGAAACGTTTCAGTTCCGATCGTTAATCATTGCCGTTTCTGCTCGTGATCTTAGTATGTATGTACCAACACCTCCTCTATTTACCTACTGCCCTTACATGCTGGTTGAAGAAAGTGGAGTAAATTGCTATGATGATACATGATTCAGTTTGCTAATACTTAATTACATTTAATGAAATATAATTTCATAAAGTACATATTATACCTTAGATATTTCATTTTTATCAAATGATTTGAAAAGGTGTCGATTTAGACTAAAACACTAAATGGGTTTCATGTTAAAAATTGTCACAAATGTTTTTGATTTATATGATATGTAATAACATTTTAAACAAAAATGAAAAAAAAATCTTAAAATTATAAAGGTACCTATTGCATTCGTAGGGTAGAGGACATTCGAATAATCCTGTTTATATATCAGATATTATTAAAATTCGTCAGTCCTTTCAAGCATAATTAATAGAAAAACACGCATTCACATTTTGAATATGCCAATATTACCAGGAACTTTGATCATGCCATTAACATTTTAAAAGTTCATTAGAATTTTACTTTTAAACTATAACCCACCTATTAATATGATTTTTATAGTTTAAAGAATTTCATAACCCTTTAAGTCTAAGGTTACCTAAAACTCCATAAGTTACCTCATACAAACGCAAACTTATGCCTTTATAATAATTTGTAAAAAAGCCTTCCACTAAATTGTCTCTAGACCTCCAAAATTATACACCTAATTGATTTCATTTTTAGCATATCCTTCCATTGGGTAGATATCCATGAAGAAAGTACAAATGCGAACGAAGTAGAAATAACTATTATAAAGTCAATAATTGATCATGAGGACTCATTTGTAATTGCATTTTATCTGAAAAAATAGAGCATATACATACTGCTAACGGTTTATTAGTGAAATGATAACCCGAGTTCTGTGGGAAAGTTGACGTAATATAACTGACCTGCTTCTATTCCTGAGTGACATCGGCTTTATAAGGTCAGTAGTACATTTATTTATACGATAGCATGCACTGAGTGGCTTTAATTCAAAACCTTATCTTAACCGCTAGTCATTATGAATGGAATCTATACTGATAATGAGTTTGTTTGCCCGTTCTTAAACTGTTTCGTTATCTAATATTTCCATTATTTGTACAAATTAAAAAAATATCTATCGTTTTGTCTTTTACTAGCACATTCTGTCTAATTCTCTAGATTAGAACCTGTATGTATAGTGCGTGATAGTGAATATTTTAATTTTGAATAAGTTACCGGTTTAATTCTTTACATTATTATTAAGTATATTAGTTTTAGATCTGCTTGTAAAACCTAGCGCGTTGTTTATAAATTTATAAATAATAATCGTAAAAATTTTGGCGATGTCATCTGCATATCTTATTGTAGAAAAATATGTACTATCCGGAAATGAGAATGTCGACTACTACATGCCATAGGTGTGGCAATGTTCCTTATTGAGAGCCACCTTTCGTTCTATTACACTGACGTTTTGCTGTGTTATTTTAATAAAATCTATGCTGACCATGTTACTTAGCTATGCTCAGTATATCATGTTACGTGTTCATTTAATGTTGACTTTCCACACCGGACCACATGGAATTGACATTGTCGAAAATCATTTTAAAAACTATGCATTAAATATTGGTGATATATACAAGACAAATTTTCAAACTTTTCTTACTTTGGTAAAACTGAAATAGACGACTTCACTAGAATGCTCAGTGTTTGTTTCGTTGCGATTACTTCGATTGCGATAGTTTCATCTAAAAGGAAAAACCAAGTATGTTTCAAAGACATTACTTACGATGTATCTTAACAATTATCCTATTTAAATGAATATATATAAAATAAATACTACGGACTCTGACTCTATATATGATATAATGGTTGTAGCAAAAGTTACTAGATGGAATATGTTGATTTTAATAATCTTTGACTCCTTAGAACAAAGACAGGAAGAAAGAGTAACAAAGATAAGGATTCAAGCAAAATATGTAAGATTAATAAAAACCTACACAAACTGATATTATCCAATGGTTTATTGGATTATCTAGGTTATAGGAATTAAAACTTACAACTCCAATAAAGTTCTAAAAGCTAATTTTGTTGCGAGAAATAATTAAAGTAAATTTATCTACGAGTTTGTTAATCTATCAATATTATGCATTTTCACTGTCTTTTTAGTTTCTTATAATCTTTGAATATAGATTTATTATGAAGGACATTTTTTATATTTAAAGTTTTAGCGTAATTACCATAATCACAATAAATTAAGGTAGGTACATCATAATGCTCATTCCATTTTTCCATATTCACCACAGACTATTAGGTAATAATACATATGTCCTTATGCTTAGCTGTGCACTCATTGCTCTCTATCCCAAAAGTATATTTTTTTTCTTTTAATCGTTATGGCTTAGCATCACGGTCATAATCTCATCTGATCTTAAGTGACGATACGGTCTAAGTTGGAAGACACGCTAAACCTATTGAAAGAATGAAAGAAGAAGAAGTGCAACTGCCGGAAGTCACTTATTGGTATTTGGCGGCAGATTTTCAACTTGAGGATGGTAGCTAGCCAGGGGGATGTTAGAAAAAGCGCTATCACCATACTATGGTTTCCTCACAATGTTTTCCTTCACCGAAAGCTCATTGTAGGTGTTTCGAACTCACGCCCCTTGACACGAAGTCGTTCACACTATCACTGAGCTATCATTGCTTCAAATTCGATAAATCGATTCATGGACTGTGCTACGAATACAATCGGGAATCACCGTGCATGATTAAAGCGAATATTTATTGCAACATATTCTCTCATATAACGTTCGCCGAGTGAGTGGATATAGAAGTGACGCGTACTCTTTCGCTACCTTAGTCAATTCAAGCTGACTTTACCTAAACGAGCATTACATGAAGCGGTAATAGCTCAGTGGTAGTGTGTAGAAACGCCGTGCCTTGAGACGTGAGCTAGAATCGAACCACCTAGGATGAGCTTGAGCTTACGGTAAAGGAAAACATCGTGAGGAAACCATAGCATGATGTTAGGGCTTTACTAATGTCCGTCTGGCTAGCTACCACCCTCTAGTTGAAAATCTGCCGCCAAATACCTACAGGTGTGCTTCGGCTGTTGCACTTGATCGCCAGTTCCTCCATTAAGTTTAGCGTATCCTTTATCTTGGGTCAAAACGTCACTTTACATCAGATGCGATTGTAGCCATAAATCTAAGCTTATAAGATATAAAAAAAGTGTGGTCAACAAAAATTTCAGTAGAGCTAATATTGCTACTTTTTGATAGAAATGAACATGACCGTGATGCTTCTTCGCTCAAACTTTTCACAGGTTCTATAAATGTCTGGCTGATCCATTTGTACTAAACCGTTCATACGAAGTTCCTGGATCAGCGAAGCGAAAAATGGTATTGTACAAAAAGTCATATTTATAAAGTCATAACAAAAGAAATAGGTGTATTATAATCAGGCAGCCACAACTTATTGTGCTTTGCGTACTAAATAACGAAAAATATTTTATTAGATGAAAGCTGCACGCAAACTAAAGCATTAATTAAGTTACAAATTTAACAAACTTCGTCCCTCTCTGTAACCGATACGAAGATAAAAAAATATTTTATTTTGCACGAAATTACGTTTCGTGTTGTTTCCTATTAAAAGAAACATTAACGTCATATTTTTGTAACTTTATGCTGCCATCAATCAGTTAAAATAATAACAATCAAGGATACAATAGAGACACATTTGTATGTATAGCCATTTTGAAGTAGTACGACAATTTTTGAATATAAAATATTGATACGAATTAATATACATCATAAAAGAAATGAACAAATGAAATAAGTTAGACGATCTATCTCAATGGCGATGCTGATTAGTTCTTACTAGATTTGATGTGCGGTTACGTTCGCGTTAATATTGATTTTGTCAAACAAATCGGACGACGCATTAAAAAGTTTCATATAAAGTTTATCCTTCTATTTACCACATTTCCTATAAGTATTTCGCGAGAAAAAGTAGTATCTCCGTCTATTTCTAGATTCCATCTATCTCTGTGCCAAATTTATTCACAATCGTTTCAACTAGATTAGGCTCGAAAGCGTTACAAACAAACAAACTCACTTTCGCGTTTATAAAATTAGTATGATTTACCCTTTTTAGTGATCTCAGTAAAATTATATCATTACAATTAATGATATCGGAGATGCGTCTTACCTATTTTGAGAACACAAATCTCTTTAAATATACTATATTAAATAAATATGGCTTGTATCAGTAAAAGTGACAATAATTATTTTTTTCTTTCTTCTTTTTATTTTGTTTAGATACTTTTAACAAGAATTATATCAGTATCATTATAACGTACTAAAACTGGAATTAGTTAAAAATTTAACTATTTCATTTATTTATATCATATTATATTAGCTGTGTTCGCGACTTCGTTTGCGTGGAATTAGAATTTATTAAACAATTTTTACCAGTTTTTTTTACTTTTTTTCAATACAGCTTGCTCATATTAGCGATAATATTATACTAAATAGCCTAAAGTCTTCCTCAATTATTGATGTATCAATTACAAAAATATTTTTTGAAATCCAAGTGGTAGTTCCTAAGTTTAGCGCGTTCAAATATCATATAAATAAACATACTTTTCCGCTTTATAATATTAATATACATACAGATAACATTTTAACAACCGCATTAAAAGTATTAACTGAAATTCCATGAAGCATACCGATATCTAATTTATTTAAATTAAATTACTTAATTAAATTAAACAGTGATGAACATCTCACCACTCACTCACTACCACTCCCCATGGTGTATACCATCAGTTGATGGCAATATATCGCAATTAATTTTTTATCACTATTTTCCTGTATTTCTTCAATGATGGGCATAGATTTCCCCTAGAGCAAGCTTCGATTATCACCATCAAATCGCTTCCTGTAACACAACGAGGAGTCTCAACCATTTTCCAGCCGTTTCCCGATCCACGTATAATGACTGTAATACGTCAGATTGATGCATGTTACTATAAAAGGATTTTTAGTGAGTGAATGATAGTCATGAAATGAAATGAGCTTCTTCCACTTTTTCAATGTTACTAATGTTTATGATACGGAGTTTTAAGTAAAAGACAATTGTTTCCATCTGAATTGCAACTACAACACTCTTGACGTCCACTGTAGTGGCGAGCTTAGACGTGTAGCATTTCGAAATTGGTCGGTGAAAATCTAACTATCAAGCAGGATGGTAGAGGGATTTGTACCCAACTAGGTTGCAAATTTCAGGATCAACTTACAGAAAGATTAGCAGGCTGGCATAATAGCGAGGTCTCCTAATGGATATCTTATCTGGTGATAGTGGTCGTCATTTTTCAATTATGCTTTATAATATTCTTCTTATCATGACATATATAGTAGTCACTTTAACGTGCTGGTGTAAAAAATACTTATTCATATGACTTATTTACTTTATTTTTGACACTTCCTACGTCCACACATATACACTTAAATTAAATATTAATTCATTTATCGTAATATAATTATGCAGATAATAAAAGGTGTAAAGGTATTGCGTAATCCGTCACCACTAAATTGTTTTTTCGTTATCGAAATAAAATAATGATTATTCCTTTTTTCATTATATTTATTTACTATTTTATATGACCTTAAAACTATCGATTATAAAACGTTTTAGTGTATAATTTCTTGTTGCTAGTCATCTTTTTTAAATTAAATGGATTTTTTCAACGAAATTGATCACACGTACCGTCTTACTAAATTACAGGTTGTGTGATTTGTGTGTATTACATAAATCCATAGGTTTTTTTTCTCTGAGATTCTCAAAGTTGATAATGAACTATTTAAAAAAATATTGTATTAGAATGTATTCTAAACGTATTAAATATGGAATATGTAATAAATTCACAGTGAAGTAAAATAGAAAAGACACGAGACAACATAATGCCATTGACTACACTTTTGTTAATTATATATAATAATACGTATTTTAATGCATGAATTCACAATCACTAAAATATTAAGAAACAGAAGGCGATATTTGTCTAAATAAATGTATTTGTATAAATTTGTATGTATTGATTGATTTGTTTAAATTAACTTTAAATATTGAATATTTCAGAGGTAATATTAGTATGTTATAAAATTTATATATTTATTTATAACTATGGAAAATACAACAGTCGACAGCCAGTTAAAGAATCAAATAAGAATAATAAAAACATGAATACAAAACTGAAGCCCAAATATGTGTTATTAACACATTGATAACTTACACTATGTAACAA
Organism: Actias luna; assembly: GCA_039707435.1. Classification (NCBI taxonomy): domain Eukaryota; kingdom Metazoa; phylum Arthropoda; class Insecta; order Lepidoptera; family Saturniidae; genus Actias; species Actias luna. The sequence goes on along the minus strand of JAZHAC010000001.1, from coordinate 13,983,483 downwards.
TAATACAAAGTGATTCAAAGTAACATTAAATTTTGAACATAGAAAAAACAATAATAATAATATTAATATGGGAAAAAGGACAATTTAATTCAGAAATATAAACTAAAATTAAACCATATTTGAGAACCATGCGCTTAAATTAAGGGTGGCGCCAGAGTGACGCTGTGTTTTCTCTCAGGTAACTGACGTCATCCCTTATTGTCGTCAGTTTGATATTTATACACGTTATAATATTGTTAAAACTCACACAACGTTTTCGCCAATTTCAATCGAATACTATATCATTATTTCTTTTATGATATCTAAATCACGAAGTATTAAAATTATTCATCAGTTCTATGTTATAACAATTATTTTATTGCATAAACACAACTTAAGACTACTCCTCTGTTGAAGTATTTTTTTAAACTCGCCAATTTTTGTAGTGCACGCGACTTTGTTCGCTTGGAACTAAAAAATATTTAATAATTTTGCCCGTTTTTGTAACATTTTTCTATAGAACTTAGCTATAAAGTACATAAATATTTTTTTGTAATCCGACTAGTAATTCCGAAGACTGACGCGTTAAAAAAAACGAAACAAACTTTTCCGCCTCATAATATTAATATAGATAATTCATTCCAAAATTACAGAGCCATATTTTAGTAATGTTAACCGCATTTATGAAGTTTATATAAAAGGCCGATTTACTGATAGTATATATGTATTTTTGTGTATAAAACATCATTTAAACTTTTATATTTTGTTTATTACTTACTTTTTTTACTTTGTAGCTTACTTTTTTTTTTGTGGTTTTACTATTAATATAAGTGTTTTTGTTCTTGTCTGGCATTTTCGTTCTTTCGGTTAATTTAAATGTTTTACAAAAAAGCGTCACCTTAGCACCATTAGATAAACTCTCATCTAAGGCCTTTATAGTATTCGTTAATAAATATTTAGTAGTTAAATGAGAATTTTTAATATTTATAATTCCTATACTGTTATTTTGAGATACATCAATATTGTTTTCTGTGACATGTTCATATTCATCTATTTTAGAGTTGTTGTTGCACACAACGTCTACCCTTATTATTTGAACGGTTTCAGGACTTTGTGCTCTTGATATTGTAAGACATTTTCTCTTCCCTGATTTATTGAAGAATATTTTAGTGTCTTTTATATTATCTTCTATATTTTTTTCACTTGTATACCATTGAGAATTGTTGTTATCAATTTTCTTAAATTTTGTCTCAAATTTTTTACCTAATTTATTTTTGTCTGTTGCTGCATTTACTTGTGTACTTTTATTTTCATTGAACTTGTTACTTAATTCTTGTAAAATAGATTTGCCTGAAGCTGGTCGAGATCTGTCATTGCTGAATAAGTATTTGACATAATCATCGAAATAATAATTAGTCAGATCAGATAATTCGTCAGTGTCTTCATATTCATCCTGTACAGCTTGTTTAACGAACATTCTGTGTTTTCTATGATCCTTTAGAGTTTTATATTTAAAACTAGTCATTGGTCTTTTTCTTTGTTCTACTGTGCCTTCAAACCTTAAAGTTTGTACGGTTAAGTACAAGTCTTCTATTTCGCGCTCATGAACACTATCACTGTTACAATTAAAGTTGTTTTCCTTGTGACATCGGAACCTGAGATTTTAAAGAGAAACACTATTTAGAGTACAAGATTATTAAGTAACAATATAATAATAATATAGGTATGTTAGTAATCCTTACTAGCTTGCTTCTTCTATGCTTCTTTCGATTGAACCACTCCCCACGCATTGGTGATTTCAAACACCAAGAAGTCCATAATTTATACTTTCTTCCACATACGACGTTATTTCAAAATCATTTCCTCGCGATGTTTTCCTTTATAGTCAGGTGATAGTCTTTACCATTAATGAGAGATAAGAGAGATTGTATGTGAATTCAGAAATAATAAGTTTATATTTGTAAGTATTGTGACTTATGAATTGCTTATACCCTCTCTACCTCAACGGTGGTAATTTTTTCACATCCACCTTGCTAATCAATAGTAAATAATTGTCCTTTTTTCTATATATTAGCATTTGAGTGCAATGTTATCTAAATAAATAGCAAAGATACAACATCCTAAGCCTAAACGTACCTACTAAATACAGACGTCAATATAGACCGATAGATGATTGACGGTAGATTAACAAACTGAGGTTAAAACTAGATCTAGATAAATACTAATAAATGCTTTACCTCTTCATTAAATAAAATATAATTTTTCACGATATTTTTTTTAACAAAAAACTCACTCTCGTTACAAAATTCGTACTTAGGTTCTTAAATGTGATGTTCGACCATATTACAACCGAGTCACCAATGCTTTTTGCTATCTTTATTTTAGTTTTATTAATACGTATGTAACCTTTCAAAAACATCCTTCCACCTTGGATCTTCCTCGTGTTCTGGATTCACCATCCGTTTCTGACAAAATCTGCGAGGTTTTTGAATAGAAATGTCCTTTTCGGCCTTTGGTACGGGTTTTGATCTCTCCTGAAGTTGCAGTCTTGCGCATTTCATATTGTATTTTGTTTATTCTGTGATAAAAAATTATATTTTTATTTTTAATAAGTGGTAGTGGAGCAGTAACTTTAATTAATATCACATAGATCAATGCGACATACGAGTGGAAATATTGTCGATAGTTACTCATTATTGCCTTCTGGCAGGTGTTATTGAAATGTATACGCATATTTGGTATTGTAATTAATTGGTTATATTAACTTATAATTTTAAATAATATTTTTAAAATTAGCTCCGATTTCATCACCTAAATCATTTTATTTAATGTCTCCTATGTAAATTATATATCTGTTGCGCTGTCACTGTGTTATGACCTATGATATCTCATGGTAATGTGGCTTTTTGCAGTACTAGGGCAAAGGGACGTGAATGTGCTAGGTGGTATCGATAGTACAATATAACATCGAGATTAATAACTCATTAGCAATCGCCATTTACACCGTCAAACCTACAGACACATTGATAGACATGTTTTCTTTGATGACATGTTAAATCAACAATTTACGATCTTTCTTTCCCAATACGTAAACATGTTACCCGGGCTCAGATCAAGACGAAAAAGGCGTGTAGCTTTCATCATTTCATCAAGTAACGTGCTACGGTAAATACTTACTAAGAACACTCCTGTATTGCCAGCTACAAGGGACAACTTTCCCACTTTTAGGTTCCGGTGGGAGTACGTATCTGGTCTTTCAGTTCTTCTGGCATCACATACTTAGACTGATAATCACTGGCTGATCTCATAACGCAGTATGCCCAATGAAAGTCACTGTGATAGTTCTGTCACCATTCAAAAAGTTATCGACGCCTATGTTGGGTACATATCTCAACCCGATTCCATCGGGTGTTTAGCATCATTTCACGCATTTGTTTAGCTCTATTAATGAATCACGAACATTAATATAGCTTTTATTTATTAAATGACATAAACTATTTTATCAGAAAATATGAAATAAATTATTTAACTACAGGGAATATAAATATATCAAATGTTAACTTTAGACTACATGTAAAGACATATTTATTTCTAATAGGACACTAGTAAATCCAAAATATGCCGTTATCATAGTTATAACAGATTTAGGCAATAGTAAATTATTGTTGTATACTTTTTCTGCCTAGAACAGCGGTTTCAATATTACACTGATATCATCGTCGAGATTAACAATCTTATTATTTTTTGTTTTTAAAGATCTGAAAGTGAAAGACATGACACAGAAAACAAATGGAGAAAGAAAGAAAATTTAAAGCAAACATTAAAGATCAACTTTTACATAAACTACGCCGCTTTATAAAAACGGTACTTTATATTGAATCCATACACTAAAAAAAAGGAGGTAATTTATGCTCTCTGCTTGCGCAATACAGTAACACTCTACATCACTGAGAGTACATCATCACACCGCATATCATCCGTGCACACCCACACATTAAGTACACGGTTCTGTAAAGGACTACCCCCGCGGCCCTTGCGTGGCTTGCCCTATGTTATTGTTAGGACCACTAAACCTAGTTAGGACCTGTTTGTTAGTTAGGATCGCGAATCTTTGTTCGTGTTCCGGCAGTAGTCCAAGCCGTGGTTCGGCCATTCTGGCACCCTTGCGCACGCTGCCACGGGGCTGAGTGCCCTTAGCATTCGTCCCAAAAAGTTCGGTGAAGCTGACAAAGCCCATACGGCTAACAGCGTACGTCAGGTCGAAAAAAAAAAGTATATGCACGTTTAATAAGCATTACGATTTGCCCTAAATAAAGTAAGGACAGCTTTTATCTAATAGAATATAGAATAGAATATAAATATTCCGTACGTCCTTGATCCGCTCGTAAATAGTTGAGGACAATGCAAATATCCCCTCGTCATGGGCAAAGTTAAATCCATACTAATATTATTAACGTGAAAGTAACTCTGTCTGTATGTCTATTACCTTATCACGCCTAAATTGTTGATCGAACATTAATGAATTTTGCTATACAGACAGAAAGAGTAAAATAGGGTCAAAAGATTGTACAGGAGACCAATAATTCCTGAGTTTGGAGCATATTATTAGGAACCATGGCTTAGTAAGTAATGCCAAATAAAAAAAACAGTACTCGGCTCTGGTCTGTGCTGGTAGAGAACAAGCCGTGTGAGGGCGTCGCCAGATGAGGAGAATAGACTATTGCCGATTATTTAACACAAAAACAAACACATATATCTGAATCGTGTTTAGTTTTAAGTATAATGCATAATATTCATATGGTGATAGGACTTTTCTAATGTCCGTCTGGCTAGCTATCATACTTTTTTTGACGTGGTGTTTAAATACCAGTTTTTACGGACTTCCTCATTGCGACGCGCAAACGCATTACCCGGGCTTAGGTTAAAGGCGAGGGAGCATGTGGTGACTCATCGGCTGGTAATCACCCAACACTACCCACTAAGATGCACCACGGCGACACTTCAAGCTCCCGTGTTACCAGAGACCAGGGACAGTTTTCGCAATTCTTCTAGTAGCATAGCTATCACCCTGAAATTAAAAAACTGGTATCAAATACCTACAGGTGTGTTCCAGCAGTTGCACTTGAGAGCCAGTCCCTCGACTAGACTTGGCATGTTCATCACATTGGGTCACATCGTCACTTAACATCAGGTGAGATTGTGACCATACCGCTATGCCTATAAACTATTTTTTAAAAGTCAGTACTATTTTATAATGTAGTTATAACTATTATATCCTATCTTCAGTAAAATTACAATATTGTTCTTTGGGACAGAACCAAAATGTTGCTAATAATTATGAGAATACTCGAGAGAGTGGGGGGTTTAAAATGGATGAAATATTTTTGAATTAAAGAATAAATACTTAATGACACGATTGTAACACAAAACCTTCTTTGGCATTTAAGCACCAAAGTTTTTGTTCTTAAAACTATATTATTATTTTTGTTTACACCATATACATCAATTAGTTTTTAGTTGATAACTACCAAACATTGTAAGTTGCTACATTCAATTCTATATTAAGACATTATTACTAAGCTATAATTATGAATAAAGACACTATAACATAAAGTTAATAAAATATTATTACTCTTTCATAAAGTGTTCGTAAGTCAATCTAAATATGAGGTACCTAAGTTTATTTAAGTTATTAGTTCTAGTGTATAAGTAAATTTCTGAAAACCGGGTAAAAAAAGACTACTCGAAATACTAATAGGCACCAGACAGTATAGAAATAAATCCGATTTTACTGAGCTGAGATGGCTTGAATTCTACTAGTGGATAAATAATCTTAATATTTAATATATGGATTCGTCTATATTTATAAATGTGAATGTAAGTTTGTTTGTTACTCTTTGATGCCTTTACTGTTCAGCTGATGACCGTGTATCGATTGATGACAAATACCCTATTATGTTTAGTAATTTAAAGTAGCTATAAAATAAAGTTACTATCGCCCCGGTTGTCCTATCGGTTAGCAATAAGCTCGCTCCTACCGCCATGCCGAAGTGTGATCCACAAATAATTGCTCTGAGTTTGGTTTTTACTTCGTGCCCGCTAGTTCTGTCTTCTACCTTGACACTGGCAAAATTGTCTACACAGGCAGATAGCATAATAAAAAATGTACTGTTAATGCATCGGAAGTTGTCGCTGTTATGCCGGCCTGCGAGCCTCTCGGCTGTTGGATATACATGTACTTATCCTGAAATGTATCAAACCAAAACAGACAGTATAACGGGCTTATCTTAATGTACATGTTACTCGCTACCTTTTTTATTGACTTGGTTAAAAGAAATATATTACAGGGTTCCATTCACAATGCGTAACCGCTCTACCCGGGCTCAGGCTAAGGAGCTAGAAGTGTGTCGAGAAACTCATCGGGTGACCAGAAACGTCCAACTACCAAAATATTGCCACAGATCAAGGACAGCTTTCATACTTCTTCTAGTCTCCGACGGGAGCAGTCATTTGGACTTTTTCAGTCCTTCCGGTATGACTTATGCTCCTCACTACATAGTCTACTACAGGTCTTTACTAAAATACTGAATACACACTAGGTGATCCTAGAACACACCTAAGTATACTACCACGACGGGTGTCAAACGGCGTGTTTATGTTGGTCACTATACAAATTAATACAGTTATAGTCTAAAAAGAAATTTTCCAATGATAGCTCATTGGTGGTGTGTATAGCCACCGTAACGATGGAGGTGAGTTTGAATGAGCCTAAGCCTTCGGTGAAAAATACGTTTATTAAAAAATATTCTCTCATATACAAACTGTACTCATATTCCAGTCACAATTACACATAAGACCAGGAGAAAAATATATTTGGCGCCTACTCGCTCATTGGTAGCTGCATACAAATATGAGGCATTATCATTTGTAAAACGGTCATTAGAAAACATGTAAAATAAATGTAAAATGTATGCTTCAAAGGAGGGACATGTATAAACTATTACTTAAATGTAATTTTGTAACAATAATTTGGAGCTTTTACTTCCAGACCGGAATTATTTATTTTTTCTAGAACAACATATAGTACTGTTTGAGCTCACTGCACCATGAGAAATAAATATACCAAAAGACATGCTATTAAAACAAAAAATACTACAAACTACTAAATGAGCTGGGCAGGCATAGCTACGTAGTTAATTTATACAAGTTCAAAGTGGGAGCGAGAGGTATAATCAATAAACTTTCCCTAAATCTTGGCCTGTCTAGGACTGCATTAAATTCTATGGTAGAACTAGAAGGACTAGAAATTCTACAGAGCACAGGGACAGAAGCACGAGCAACAAAGTTGAGTTTTGAAGGTCGTCGGAAAGAGGCCCCTTGAGCTTACAGCCATGACACAAATCTCGGGATCTGCTCAGAGTTTCTCTGTTTACCATATAGTAGACTTAACACGCGCACGGTGAATCCATAGATTGCTAAGATGTTCGTCTCTGACACTGTTCCGAAATCTATTTTTCTTTTGTCTCAGTTCCGTTCAGAACGATTTTAAGTTGTCACGTCTTATTTGCTTAGCTTATATTGAACTAATACTGTCAGTAGTTATTTACAGTTTATTTATATACTTTTATAAATAAAGTTCAAGACGCACCTTGTTTACCAAATTTCAATTACCTATTTCATTTGTTTACGAGTAGATATTATTATTTAGCGTGTATTTATTTATTTCGCTTCGTTTTGTTACTTTTTCACACCCGTTCCAGTCTGTTGATAATTTTCGGCTTTAACAACATTCTTTAAAAAATAAACAACAACAAAAACGCCAGAGAATAATACGAGTTCCAAGTAGCTAATTAAATAATACCTGGTAGCTTGCAGTACATGCTGTTATTTATTTAGTATTTATTAAGAGTCGCAGCAGTACCATTCTTGTAAATGCAAGTTAAAACCGGCGCGGCGCGGCGTTGGGTCTTATAATACTTTGAGTAAAGCATATGCCCTTAGCACGTAGTAAATAAGTAATAAATTACTGCCTAAGAGGATTTTTTAAATACTTTGTAATGATAGTGTATAGCCATAATCTAACATGATGTTAAATAACGATATGACCCAAACTACCGGAAAGAAAATTCATGTGCATCTGCAAGAATATACCTATAGCATTATATTTGGTGACAAATTATGAACTTGAGCCAGTGGCAAGCCTGGCGAACATTTCATAATTCCTTTTATTACCAGGTATACCAAACCATAATTGATGTAGAATATGTAATTAAGACCATATAATTAGGAACAAAATTGTTAAACACAGAGGTGTTTATAAGTTTTTTTATGCACATCAAAATTGTTATGTTATCTATATATGAATAAGTATTATTTACTAAAAATGTAGAGTTCATCATAAGCTACAAGTGATTCTATAAGATAAATACAATATTAAAAACTTTATTTATATACTTATATAAACTTATTATCCAATTGCATTCTGCATCATTATATGATTAGAATGTAAAACTTACATATTTTAGAAAGTAAGACTGTCATTTTAACTTTATTGATATTACTTCAGCACTGAATTTGCAAAAAGATTTCGAATTTTTTTCTTAAGCCTATTGTTTAAAACCTATTCATTTTCAAAGCAGCAATATTTAGAGTCGGTGTTGTATGACTATCCTTGTTACACTTAAACATTTCTTATATCATATTAAAAAGAGATAGATACTATACAAATGTTTTTTTTAACGTAATAATGGGAAGTACAATGACGGCAGGATGGTGTGTTTGATCTAGCAACGTAGCAGTCCATATGTTCTTGGGAATGGCATCGCTGGCGATGCAAAAAAAGTTTCTCTAGGTTGTATATAGTGAAATAAAAATTTTGATCATAGATTAACATAAATATATCAATTAGTTCATGTAGTCTCTGTCTTATAATTAAAACAATAGTTTATATAAAATAAATGTTTATTTTTATTTGATAGTATTTACACTAATATAGTTTTTGATGCTTCTTATATTAGCAGTGAAAAGCATATTACGTTATACAAATAAACTGAAGTAGTTACCAGAAATTTAAAAAGTTTTTACAAAAGAATATGAAATTCATATACTTTACATGGAATATAAAATTTATTTCCCGTAATGACCGGATGATAAAATTCAGAGAACAACGTTTATTGGTTACAATTAATGTTTTAATTATTTTATCATTAATATTTTGCATTACATCCCTGCGACATGTTGGAACAAACAACTAACGGTTGATATTTTTTACAATTAATATTTCAATTATTTTATCATTAATAATTCGCATTTCACCCCTATAACATGGTGGAACAAATTACCTAAAGTCGATGTTTTTTGGCTGAGTGAGTGGAACATAATTATTATTATAATATTTTTAATATTCGCTTATCTTTGTAGTAATATGTAATTACGAGCGAAATGCAATTAGCAAAAAAAATACCTTAAAGTAAATGAAAGTGATATACTAAAACTACATTATTTTAATAAGCTGTGAAACACATGCTCATATATTTAAAAAAACGAAGAAACTATTTACTAATAATACACTAACTAAATATTAATTGCTGTTATATACATATTATGATCAATACTGCCATTAATAATTGTAAACAACATTATTTGATATTTATTTCTAGCTTACAAAATATTTGACCACAATCAACTATTTATTTATTTACTACCTACCTAAGATACCTGCCACTCCCCATAAATATATTCCATCAAAATAAGTGTTCATTTTTTACTTTACATGATCCTTTTTGACGCTTTGTCTAATTAAATGTAATACGAGCTCAGTTCTTCCAGGTTTACTTGAGGTACTGAGCTTTATTTTAAAATTACTACTCCTACTCAATTCTACGCTATTTTTCAACATCACTTCGATAAATATTTTGCATAAAATTAATGAAAGTATCAAATACTCTACACCCGTGTTCAAAGTACACACACGAACACAAAAATAATAGGCACAGCTGCTAGACAATATACACACACCGATGCACCTCGGTGCATCGCACACAAACGCCTTATATATAAAAAAAAATGTATTATTATTATCCTTCTTCAAGGACATCTCTATATCTCGAAGAAATATAAACCATAGCGCTAACTAAATAAGAGTTAAGTTACTCAGAATCCTGCCTTTAAACGATTAACTTAGATTTTAGTAGCTTTGTTAGACAATTCGAAACTTTATTGCTATAATTACAAGTTTCAGATTAATTTGACATCTTAAAGAATTTGAGTAATAGTTGTTCAAAAAAGCCTACGTACGTATCCGAGGCGCCAAATGCACGTTGCACTGGTTGCTCTACGAATTTTTGGTGTTTGTTGTGAACGAATATTAGGATATATTTTGTTAATTAACAATTTACCTATTTAAGCGACAGGTTTTTAAATCTGAACAATACTTGGTGTAAATTAAAAATAAACGTAAAAATATATTCACTTCTTAAAATATTTGTTAAACTATGAAACTATGCCCAGTGCTTATTTCAATATGAATTAGTATTTAAAGAGATAATATCGTAATAATAAAATTTCAGAAATGTGCTACTTTTCTCAAGATTGTTAATAAACCTAGAACTTTTCTATACTTATTATCATTAGACATATAAAAACATATTGATCTTATTTCTTTCTAGGAATAACAAATAACGTGGTTGTTTGAGACAAACCAAAAACGATCATAAGAAAATCAAATTCTTGAGATGAACGATAACACAGTTGAAAATAAATGTCAATTGTACAAAAAATATTAGATTAGTTATTAGTTCATATGGTATAGTTATACAAATTTAAATTGCTATTAGTGCTAGTAGTAAGAACTTCTGAAAACAAATTTTATATTAAAAGCCGAAAAACAAGTTTTATATTAGTTATAAACAGCTATATGCCACGGTGATCACTCAAAATCAAATGAACTACGAGCTTGTTTGTTACTTTAAGATATAATCTATGTTGTACAGGTAAGTCAATTATATATAGTCATGCGATAAGTCTTAATCTCTCCTGAAGACTAGTAAAGACAATGTTGGAAAGCGAGTATATGGGTGTATAATTTTTCTTAAATGTGTGGCTTTAAATAATACAAGTTGCATTCATTTAAATTTTTTTATCGAATTTGTCTTTCACTGATTATGATTAAAACATAAATTGCCGCCATGCTCGAAGTTACTTCTCGAAACTTGGAAAGCTTTCATTTAAAACAATACCAATGACCAAACCGTACAGGTGTTTTGTTGTTATAATTTCCTTAATTCGTTTGTTTTCAGTGAGTTTGAATACAAAATATATTTTTGTAAGTTTGTTCTTAACTAAGAGATTAAAAGTTTCGTTTAATAACGTGTTTTATAAATATATAAAAAATAAATATCGTTGCATCGAAAGTATATCGTTTCTATAGTATCGTACAAAACAGTATATTATCACTTTATTTTGAATTTTTGGATTGAATTAACTTTCTACAATGTTTCTAGGTATCGTGTCATAGCTTTCTAATTTATTTGTATTGTATTATGTTGGTGACACCAAAAAATGCCACAAATGACAGTTGGAGTTATTTGCTGTATAAGTGTTCTTATTTCCAAATTGTATTCATGTTTCTGATTTGTATTTTTATATTTGAACGATTGAATATATAATAATATTACAAATAATAATAAAACTATTCAACGAGAAGGGATATTTACTGTTTATTTTTATTTCGAAAAGAATAATACTAAGTACTATTTTATATTTATTTAACAATTACCTTGGACAAACGTCAGAGACTTACGTATTACAATTGAAATAAAAAAAACCTATCATTTACTTAACTATTACGGATAAAGTAATTAAATTAACAAATAATTTAACTAGGTAAGAAGCATGATAACAAATTTAAAGTAAGTAAATTAAAACAAAACGAAATATTTAAACAAGTTTGAGTTAACCTATATTTAGTGTTATGTAATTTCTATGGTAAAATAATTTAAAATCGGATTTAGTTTCTGATATTACATCCTATAAAAAATAAACACATTTTTATCTCTCTGTAATAATAATATAGATAAGAACATTTTTTTTTTTTTAATTTCAATTATTAAGATCCCAGAGTTGCGAAATTGTTGAGTATAAGCAATATTATTATATATAAAAAGACAAATACACTTGCAACCACCAAAATTGACCGGTTATACAAGTGCACAATTAAATACAACTTGTCGTTGGGGCAAATACAACAAAGGCGGGTCAAACATATCTGTATTGATTTCAGTGCTGCGTTAAAATCTTGACTCAAGATTATTATTTAACATGACAATGGACTGACCCCCCGGGCTGAAAAAGGAACAAAATGCACTTTGCCGCCACGCCTCCTTATTTCGGATTGGCAATTTTGTCTGATTTATTTTGATGTTTTCTTGTTATTTCGTTTAACTATTTAAATTATTTTACGTTCTATCTTGAAATATAAAAACATTGCATTTTATTACAGGCTTAGGCTACTAATAACAATAATGAAATCGTAACACGAGTGATGCAGGATTTTTTTATTGTTTCACGGCAAATCGATATCACTGTACTAGTAATGATTACTAAGAGATCAAAAATTAATCGTCAGTCGCTGTTGTCATGTCGCAATGCATAATCGCAATGTCCAAACTCACAACGAGAGGAGCTTGTGGCAAAAATCACCAGGTGATAAGCACTAACAAATACACCCTAAACGACACCAAAGCAACACTCAAACCCTATAGTGCCAGATACTAAGTACAGCTTTCACACTTGTACTTGTTTCATGGTGATAGCAAACTAGTCAGGTACACACGACATGCCTTAACGTGCTGCTGTCAAGTGGTGTTACATTTGATGCTGTTCGCATTCATCTTAAACAAGATTATTGTGTCATCTTAGTTTCTTGATTAAATGACAATTTTATCACACTAAAACAAAATATATATAAAATAAAATATAAAATAAAATATATTTTTGTTATAAATACAAGTAGTAATGTACTCAGTTTTTCAAGTAAACAAATATACTGATATAAATTAACTTTGTAAACGACTATGGCTGAACGGATATCCTAGGGGTTTCATATAAGGTGACCACGAACGCAGCAAACAAAAATAACTAGAACGGACTATCCTATTTTTGATAGCACGTTAAAATACTGTTTACATTGTATAAAAATTAAATGTTTAAGTAGATAAAAGAAACCATTATGTAACACACACGAAGGATTTACTATTTTATAATGTATTATGTAGGGATAAGAATGCGTTCTAATTAAGTAGACCTCACTGATTAGAAAGTCATCAACGAAACTTAGATTCAACTTATAGTAGTCATAAAGTTTAGAAAAAGAAATCTCATATATCTAGGTTACATTTAACAAGTCACAGCTTAATTTAATTGCATATACAAAAATCTAAGCTTTATTATTATTGCAATAAATTCCCATAGCATTTGATAACTTCACTTCATAAGTATGTTATTGATTCGTTTTCTATAGAAATATACACCGGCTGCAACATGCACCCCTTTGCCCTCTCTTGCGGAACAGACAAAGCCGGGTGCGCGAATATGTAGCAAGACGAATAAATAAAGGGATGATATATTGTGAACGGTGATGTGATTAAAAAAATCATTTCCCTTAGTGCTGTCAAGGTGCATACTTACTAGTGATGGTATATTCAGTAAGATATAAATTAGAAACCTTTTTCTGATTTCGTATTTCTTTAATGCTGGACACGTCATGAGAAGAGAGGATACGCTTGCGTTGAGAGAAAGTAATGGATGTGAATGTTAAAGGATGGAAAGGAAGAGAAGGCCCAAAGAAAAAAGGGATAGAGTGTGAGGAATGAAATTAAAGAAAAGGAAGTCAATGAAGAAATGGCGGCTAACAGAGATTTATGGAAGAAAAATGTATTGCGCTAACCCAAAATAACTTCGGAGCAGGATAAGAAGTAAAAGTATTTCTTTAATGTTGAAGAATATAATTAATCCAGAATATTAATTATCGTGTAGATATTGTATAAAAATAGCAGTGAAATAAACCTGACCTATTAGATAGATGAGGAATTATAGATAGAAAATTAAATATGAAAGTTTTATTTCATATATTATCAGGTATTTGCTTTTACCTATACATACATACCTGTTTTACCACCTATACATACAATATTTCTTAATAACATTTTTTTACGTATGTAAATAGACTTAACGTTATCATGCTTCACATTATTTTTTAATGGGTCTAACTTTAAAACTTTAACTAAAAACACCTTTAAAGGCAAGTTAGTTATTTATCGATATATCGATCAAGCCTTTGAGTTCACATCTCTACCAAGCTCAGGTGAAGGTAATCATTGTGGGAACCATTATATCTATTTCACACAAAAAAATATCCCTGTCTCTCTCTAAAATTGTTAACTCAACTGTCTCCCATAAAAAGTCTAATGCTGTAGGTGAAATATTTCCAATAACAATATCAAAGATTTCATTTAGGGGTGAATTTGTACCAGAATATTCGTAAAATATACTTTTAAAAGTATTCTTCTATACATGTGAATAATATACGTTACGTAAAAGTATACATTAAATAATGAAACATGAAGTTAACAGTTATAAATTAAATGTACATAAAGTACAATGTGTTTTTTTAATTATAATATTTTCCAAAGGGAAAATTGTATTGTTTTAGCAAACCTGAAAATATTAACCAATTACAGTGTTATAATCACATATACTTTGGAATAAATTAAATAATGATTACATTTTAACGGATTACATCCAAATTATTTACGTTCAGGTACTACCCTCGCTTTGACGGTTTTACATTTTAGTTAGTAGTAGGTAACCGTTACCATAAACCATAAACTAAACACACTTCTACAAAGTTAGAAATTATCTAATATTACACCTGAATATCCATTTTAACAGAAAACGATTTAACTAAAATAGTAATTTTGAAAACCGGGAGAATGAATAAGATTTATTTTATCTAGGTTTAGCGTTTCATCGCCATCTCACCTAAACGTTCAGCCCAGTAGAGGAGCTGACTTTTAAGTAAATCTACGCAAATCTACCTATAGGTGGTCGACGACATATTTTTAATTTAAAGATGGTAGTTAGCTAATCATGCATTAGAAAATGGCCTACCACCATGCTATAGTTTCATTACGATGATTTCTTTCTCCGGAAAGTTCGGAAGGATGTTAAGCGATTGACGCGGTATCCGTATATCTGTCTACCACGAAGCCATCGGTTCCAAAAACAAATTATAATTTAAAATAAAATTGATTGAAAATACTTCACCAAGAAAAATAAACGCCTGCAATTTATCCATATTGTGACTAAAACAATGAATACTTTTATTATCAACAAAAATTAAAAATACGTGTTAAATTGCACTGCAGTAAAGTTAGGTTCGTCAATAGAAGATTGTAAAGATTTTCTTATCGGCTTCTTTGTCGGTTGCCTTTGTTGAATGCAAAAAGGGACCGAAAGATACGCGTATTTGCTATCGGTCTATTTCAAATCGATTTCTATGTAAAATGTATTTGACGTAAATTGGTAGTTTAATAGAGCTTTTTTACGCGGAGGTGTATGAATTTTACTATTTCTTAAATAAATATCAATCTTAAATAATATCAATATAAGAATTTTGTTCATTGATATGAACAATACATGTAAACCATAGCGTGGTGATAAGAACCTTTGTAATCAACTATCAAAATCAAATAAAAAATCTGTCCTCCGCCCCTATACTTAGATATATATTCCGGCATTTACACTCGAGAGGTTGTCTTTCCATTTGTTTTCATACGTGACTATTTTTGTCATTATTATACTGTCATGCCATTTAACATCAGATATTATATAGTATTAAACGCGAAACTTATAAACAATAAAAAGTTATGAATGTGGTCCTTTTGAAGTTGTATATAGATTTGGCCGCAGTGACCTATTTACATTGGATGAAATGTATGCATGTTTGTTACTTCATAAATATAAAAAAATCTTACAAAAAAATTATCTTTATGTTTTTTTATCAACGTAAATGATGTTAGCTCAAGTAGATATATTAATAATGTAAAATTAAATTTATCGACCTAAATATTATTAAAGTATTCATGCTGTACCTACCTATCTACAGCAATACTTCGGTACTTTATTAAAATAGAAAAAACAACGACGAATAAAAAATACGTGTACATTCTACGTATAAATTCTACAATACTACGAGCAAGTACTTGTTGTTTAAAAAAAATGCTCTTTATATATATGATCTAAATAAGCGTTTATTGTAATGTTCTGATTTTGTTAAGTGCACATAATGGTAATAATAAACATAAAATTAAATTTGCATAACAAAACTATTTCTAAAATAAAACAATCGCAAAATTGCAATTAACTACTATACTAGGTAGTTACTTTACCCAACACGACGAAACGTGGTTGTCGCGGAAAAGCCCTCGCGCTCGTCTGCCGCAATACTTCGCTGACGCGAGCCCTCGTATAAAACATTTTGATAAAACTAAGGGACGTTCATAATTGAGCCTCAACAGCACACTATAAACAAATGGAGAAATTAGCATTATACTTGATTTGTAACAAAACGTCGACGTGTAGGTATTTCCTAGTTTTATCATAGCGAGCGACCCATAATTCCGAATGAATGTTTATGAGGAAACTTTGTCCCGTAACATATGGTTACTTGGCATGCAAGGTTAAAATACATTTATATATTATTATATAATATATAAAGTTATAAAGTATTGTGATATAATGACTTTAGTACAACAATATTGGCAACTTGTCCTTATTATTAAATAACAGTTAAATAAACCAGTAAACGTTGAAAAAATATTTATTTATTGTTATTTAATTATTGCAATGTAAAACTAATATTCTCTAAAAACATTAAGATCATACATAAATATCCTCTACACTGCATGACTTATTAAAAGTACTATCTAGTCTTAAATAATATATCAATGTATACTAACTACTTAACGATAGTTCAAAATAAAAGTTTTGTTTACACATACTATACCATTTCTTAATTTCGTTTGTTCACAACTTTTTATGTTACAAGATGTTTTGGTTAAAGTAATACGAAGTGGATAACTATATGGTATAACGTCATAATATAGTCGTGAAGATATCCATGATTCGAAATAATTATTATATAAATTATCATATACCCTATGAAATAACTTTAAATAATGAATAATTAAGGATATTGTGAAATAATAAAATTACTTAGATACGCAATAATATGTTTTGCGTACTTAAATGTTATGGTAGAATTATAAAACAATTTTGAAAACTAGATAAAATTATACATAAATACAATAGCTTAATAATATTATTGGTACTGTTAAACTTAAAATCATAGTCATTCATCGTCCTCAGGCTGCTTTCCTTGCATTAAATAACGATCTACTTTCTTCCACTTCTTTAAATAAAAAGTATGAGTTTAAATAGATATTGTTAAAAGACAATGGGCTCATTATGAGAGACGATGAAACTTGGATTATAAAAGAAATTGTATTTCCCTTTCTTATGAACGCAGCCCCATAAACCTCTAACGGGTCATAATTCAAACCCACAAGGTGTCCCACTTCAATGTTTTACCGTTTTTATGTTCTAGACTCATGCTAGACTTTTGATTTCAAGGAAAATGTCGTATGAAATTCATAATATTTGTACCTACTTTTATTAACTTGTAATCGAGTATGGAAAGGATTTTTAACACGTATATTATTATGGAGTTCATAGTCATAATAGGTACCTTTATCATGTCGGTTTATGGTGCACTCAAATAGTATAAGAATTATTATTTTTATTGTATTTGTAATATATCTATATCACAGCTTTTAATTAGCGTTTCGATTTAGTTTTTGTTTTTGTTAGCGTTTAGAAATTTTAGTTAATATATTATTGTCTCCATACATAAACATTGGTCTTTAATTGTATTCTATATATTTGTTTTTTTTCGTGTATTCATATGACAAGGTTTGATTGAAGCATGAACATCGACGAAAAATAATATCTATGGAATATTTTTTTTATTAGTTAATAGTATAATCTATAGTAGCAACGTTAATGATAGACGAGAGGAGACTGTACGCTAACAGTAGTTACCATCATTAATTACTATAGTAATGCTGTGAATTAAGCTGTTCGCGAAAGATATTATGTCCCAGCAAATCATTATCGGTATATAGCTAACGCGTGTGACTTGACATTAATAAGTAGGTTTATGGTATTGAAAGGGAAGCTTTATAATGGCAGACCTACAGTGTTAGACAGAGCAGTTTCAATACTGGTTAATGAATGGGTTAAAAGATGACTCCAGAAGTTGCCATTGAAATTTTGACTTATAGCGAAAAATAATAAAACATTATGTTTAGTGCCTATTAAAATGGTAGCAGTTATGAAAAAAAAAATTACTATTTATTTTGTATAATCACGGTTTTTTATTGCCATTCAGTATGTTCAAACATTTAAAAAATCTAGTAGCAATAATCATTTTGCTAGTTGAAAATTTTCATAGAATTAGAGTTTATTAAATTATTTATTAATGAAGAACATGTTTTCATTATTGTTTTTTAAATTTTAATTGTATTTAAAATTAAGCTCTGTGACTAACAGATTGTTATCAAATTACGAACATCGATTTTAAAATGGAATGTAATATAAATTGCAAGGAAAAAGTCTCCGACCACCCATAGTGTTATTGGGATTCGTTGTCTCGTGTTTTCAAATCATTGTAACATACTACCTATCTCTTTTTCTCTCGTTTGAAAAGCATTTGTTTATCTATTATTATCATTGCCGTTTTGGGGTGGTCTTTTATAAAATACTTTTTTACTATAATAACTATAAATTAATTTATAAAATTTCTTACAAAATTAATAATTTCCGAATTAAACCTATCATTTCTGGAAATTGATGTGATTATTTTAAAAAATACATTTTGCTATTTATATTGCTTTAATAATATTGACATAATTAAACACGTTATAACGAGCATACATAAACAAAGAGTCAAGAATTAATTACAATTAATCACATATATCCTAACTTCAGTCCCTGCAACAATCAAAAATATTTTCCGTTAATATAATCTTTTAGAAAGCATTAGGTTTTGGATACATGTTGATATCAGCCATCCTATGTTTAGGTTATATGTATAAATCGCTAACTTGGGTGACTTTGGAAATGTAGTTTTAATTTTTTATCATATACTTTAACTTTGTAAGCTTTTTGAGTAAACTTTTATTATACAGAGCCTAATTCATTCATTCTTTAATCAAGGCTTAGATCCATCTAAAAATCGCATTAAAATTGACTCGACACATTTCTCTTGATATGTGTACAAAAGAGATAAAGAGAAAGATTAATCAAAATTAAAAAAAAAAGTCACTCTGCAATATCATATAACTTTTAAATCCTATTCTGACCTATAGTAATTTGAACATCTAATGTAGTGCATTCATAAAAATTATTACATATATATTCTATAAACATTTTATCAAAGACATTTTCCATAGCACGTTCTAACACGTTGTCACTCAAGAAATTATAATATTTTGATAATTGTTAAAATAGCATGCCCTACATGCCGGCACAGCGCGTGGTTGGTACGAATCCATGATAATTATGGTACACAATAGAGCTGGCGCTACAGGGCGCGAATAGGATCATTCCGAAACAAAGCAGTTGTCTACACAGTTTCTAGTTATGTTTGATATTATATAACTTTAAAATAGCGATGAGGTCTCAAATATTTGATTTCTGTCACGTTCCTTTAAGAACTGTAACCAATACTCATATATTCCTCATAAAATTAATAGTTAGAAAAATAAGTGTACACTGATGACACAATATTCTATCTATAACCTTATATTCTTCTTTCATGACTGCGGGAAGTGTGAAGAGCTCGTGTGGCTTGAATATAGTTTTCTAAATTACTGTTCTTGTAGATTTTCTTCCCACACGTCTCTTGCTAATACCGGATTCTAGTTAAATATACATTTTGCTTGATATATTGAAGAAACTTCTTACTTACTTATTTTTTTTTACATGTATAATGCGCATATACATTGTGTAACATGTAAAAACCTTTCTCGAAGGCAACTTTTCTCGTGATCATATGGTATGGTGAAGTATAAGACTGCTAAATTTAAAGTTTTAAAGTATATGAAGTGTCGTTTTACTTTAAGAATAGATTCTCTTTTGAAAACGTTTGTTCTCTGCCCCTGATATTCGTTATGTTATTATATTATTATAAAATGTTCTATGTTTCTTAGTAACCTGAACCTACTTGCGTTGAAAAACACCTATTTTGCCAATTCATCTGTATGTAATATACATAAAGTGAATATTTTCTTTTATTACCATTTGTAGTTAGATCGATCAAATGACAATAACTTTGTTAATAACTGGAGATCGACATTTGAGTTCTATATGGTTATAAAAATAAAGATACAAGCTTTTAAAAGGAAGTATAAGAATGAAATTTCATGGTCATAGTTTGATCTGAATTTTTTAATCGAAGCTGATATGTGTATTTGTAGATGTAATATAAATGTATGATACAATATTTTCATATATTAGTGCAATGTCTTTGAAATAATACTAGAAGTATAGTTATTTGAAATAATATTTTTTAAGTAAAGGAAGTAGCAATATGTACGTGTGTGTTTCGGATCAAAACCGCGTTGTTGATTTCTTATTACCTCGTAAGGTTTATTGTAAGCGTATCTACGGGAATAATCACGCTATGAAGCCTTTACGCTGCATTTTAGTATTTCAGTCATAGACCTGTACATTTTCTATGATATTCAGTTAGTACAATTGGATATGTAATTAAGGTATAGCAAGTACTAACTCATAAACTATTAATGTACGCAATAACGATTTGTTTAAATAAAATAAAGAACTATTCAATTTTTTATGAATAATGCTTAAAATAAAATTATTAGATAAAACCTCAAATATTTTATGATGCACTTAATTCTCTGATATAATTAATTATATTTAGTAAACCCAAGCTATATGCATACTCGCATGTATGCAATCTTCTTATTACTTTTGTATGAACTGTACATTACTTTAAAGGCATAGATTATAAGTCGGTTTAAAAGTATGTGTATAATAACAAAAATAATAAATAATAATAATTGAATAATTTACCTAAATTCAAGTAAGTTAGAGCTTTGTAGGTGTAATATTAATACTTTAATACCGACGTCATGTAATTATCAACATCGCATGTACATAAAGTGCGACGTCAATCTTTCTCCGATAATAATTACTGCAGCTTTGTATCAGGCCACGCGATATCGCGTTTCTATTGGTATTGTAGTGTATATATGTAAATTATTTTACGGCGAATATAAGTTACTTGTTAACAACTATTTTCAGATAAATATTAATCAGACATAATTTAACCACAGATAAGATCACGCATGGCTCGCAGTATTAGTATGATTGTATTTTACGTCTGTTGTGTGTATATCATTTTGGATAGGCGATAGTACAGGAACTGATTACTTTTACATACTTTCTTTAAATTCGATTATTCGGAAAAATTGAACTAACTTGTTTATAAACTCGCGAACTAAGAAAATATAGCATTTAGTCTATAAGGACCACAAAAGTAATATACACCTGTACACACTGACAGAATAAAAATAAGTAGTATTAATTCTTTGTAAAAACAAATACATAGCGAATGTTATTTGAAGGTGATATATCAAAAGCACCGCTGCTAGTCTGTGTGGTCGAAAATAATGATGCATTTGCACAAAAAATGCAGCACAAGTCAAACATATTTAATTAGTAGATAGAGTTGTTTTATATAACTACTGTATATTTGTAACCGAATTCCAAGGAATGAGTCGACGTTACTAGTACTAACAAGGCGGTAATTTCGACTATTTTTCAGTTTAATAAAGTTCTCCTATAGTTTATTGTATTTTTAAATATATTTTATGTTTGTTGATTTAATCCAAAGATCCTTACTGTTTATTTAACTCCTTTATTTAACAGGAAGCCAAATATCTTGAAATAATCGTTATTTATAATAAAAATCTTACGATTGCAACGATTATAAAATACTACCTACTATTATAAAATATAAATATATTACGATGTTTTTCACCACCCAAAACTAATGTTTGTTAAGTAATGTTAACTGTAATTTTCATACAGTACAACTTCTATACAGTTTTTGAGCCCGTTAATACTGAAACATTGTTGTGTATAATTTACTTAGTAATCTGGTTATAATCAGAACATTAAATTTGCGAATGAAAAATTAGAGTTTCCATCTTAATATTTAATTTTAGTCTATGTAAGTACATTTACATATTATATAACAAGTTTTCATTGCAGTATTTCTTGTCACAGAAACTAAAAAATTGTGCTTTTAATACAAATTATAATGCTGTAAATTCCGTTCACAATTGTATCGACATTACACGAGTTTAATAATATATCTAATGAATTC
This sequence comes from Actias luna, assembly GCA_039707435.1. NCBI lineage: Eukaryota > Metazoa > Arthropoda > Insecta > Lepidoptera > Saturniidae > Actias > Actias luna. The sequence continues at coordinate 13,960,970 of JAZHAC010000001.1, read as the reverse complement.
AAATGAGCGAAACAGTACAACGCAGAATGCATATTGCATACCACGTAAGATAATGTGGTACAATAAATCTTAACGATTTCCAGATAAAATGTCTGAATGTTTTATAAACAATCACATTTAGCCCGAAGCCTCGTTCGGTTAGTCTCGAGAACTGACAATTCCGAATGACCAATATAAATTTGGGGCTATCATATATCATACAAGCACATATATACCATTAAACATAATTACAAATATATTTTCATTATTCTGTAAACAATGTAATTTCAGTATTTTACTTGACAGCTTATATTCACATTTTAGAAAAATATATTACACATTTATAAAAAATGTGTGGTATTTAATAAAATTTATGCTAAAATAATGTTAACAAATTTAATTTTTATCTTCGTATACGTTAGGAGCGATTATTAAAGTGTCTATTAAATAAACAAACACGGCCATATTAAGTTCTAAGCGCTCATAAATGTTAAAGAAAAAATAACTGTGTAGCAGGAACGATCTCGAAATACGTATATAAAAATTCTTAGATCATTTGTAACACTTTCTCAGAAAACAAAACATTCTGTATACTAACAGTTTGCAGACTCCTGACCTATCTGATTTACTTTATTTCTTATAAAGTGGACAATTAAAATTTATAATCTTTTTTTTATTTCCAAGTTTCAATAATTTTATTTTTGAGTTCTTAAAAACCTTAGCTTATTTATTTTGTAGTGAATCATAATACAGGGCGTTGAACCTGCGTTGTTGAATGGTTAAAGTATTTATAATAAATACGGAGGTCAGGGAGTTTATATCTGAATGTTACTTAGTTCACGTAATTTAATTATGTGATTTTCATATCGATTGCTGAATAACATCAAGTTATAATTAAAAGAAACAATATCAATTTAATTGTATATTAAGTCCTATTCTTGTCTGAAATAAAAAATATGACTTCGATGCCTCATAAGTATAACACTTGATTATAGGATAAAAAAACGGTGAAATATAATAAAGAATGTATATAATTTAATGATATCAAAAAATAAAACCACACGGTCTTCGTATTGACATTTACATGTGCGATTTCGTATCTTAGTGTGTAATATACACGCAAAGAATCGACAAAGCGTGGCCTCGCGTCGTTAACCTATGAGTAACGAGTCTTTTTTTCCAAAAAAAAGATAAATTGTTTGTAACCATCAATTGTGGTATTGCTGAAAGTCTATGTATTGATTATTATGGCATATAATTAAATGGCAAAGAATTTAATAGTTCATGATTTAAGTTAACACTTACCACTATATAAAAGATGTTAATTTAGATTAGCATTAGCAGAACTCTTTACCGATTTTCGACCAATGAATGGTTAAAAAATTAATATGATCTTTTATTACTTTATATCTTTAACCATGTAACACGTACTTATGTAAGTTCAAAAAGAAAGCATTAGGTACTCAAAGTAGGCTTACAAAGCAAAACCCATAAAGGTATAGTGAGCAGTTCAACTGAGTGCGAACATAGTATCTCTTTGTTCCTCATTGCCATCGAAAAACTTCGACTAAACACCTAAACACATTTTAGGCTTTTTACAATTTGATACCATATAAAGTACAAAATGCGGAGGTAATCTATTTCTCATTTTAAAATTTAAGTTCATATCATCTGCGAGAAAATAAATATTTTCTCGTAAACGAATACAACAATGGTATTACCTGAAAACAGTAATTTTATGTTAAACGATCGACATAATATATTGCACATATTATGCCATTGTCTTTACTTTGCCTTCCGAAGGTTGAGAAAATCCGTGGATATTCAATAAGCATGGTTACGACAAGTGCACAGCGTTAACGCGATTTCGTGGTGTCTACTTGTGATTCCGGATATTAAGGAGTACTTACTATCGACATAGCTATAATAAAATTGAAAAGCTGAGTAAGTTTGTGTGCTTGAACGCGCTAATCTTTTGAACTAAATGCCGGGTTTTAAAAATATTTTTGTGTTTGATAGAGCAATTGTTCAGAAACGCTTCAGGCTATTTAACATCACACTACCTCCAATAGCTATATTAAAAAAGTGGCGAAAACGTGCAAAAATTATTAAATAATTTTTAGTTCAACGCGAAAGAAGTCGGTATCCCAGTAAGTCAGGTAATAAACATCACAGTGGTGCAATTATTATAGCGTATTAAATTACCGATTGTAGTTTGAGTTCATGTTGAATCGTAATACATATATAAAATGTAATAGCATAAATTTTATGAAAGAGTAAACTGAAATAAATATTAGTGTGTAATAATTATAATTAAATACATTAAATTTAATTTAATTAAAATTAAGTTTTCAATAAAATAAAACTAGAAAAAGTAGTCTTCTTCAGAATTATGTAAATACGACAGATTATACAATATGGAAATCAGTAATAAGAAAATTGCTCAACATATATCTGACCTAAATTCCTAGTCCCATAACTAACGATGTATTTCAAAACCTAACCTCGCCAAACCTAGCCTTGGACCATTAAAAGCCAAGACATCTACAGTTATGGCTCTTTCGATTTCTATAAATTTTAGTCTATACTTACCTATTCCGAAGCTGTTGTTCCCTTCTGATAAACTAAATAACAAATAGTCAATTTGTATGTTTTTATTATTACAATTTTCATTGTCAATTCCATAATTGTTAATCAGTCATAGTTATTATAATATGCAAATATTATAGAAATTAGAAGCCAGTAGCCCTGAATATAAGACTAATTACTTGGTGATCTTCATGCTGGTATGTATTTATTGAGTGATAGAGTTTAGGGACGTAGATTGTATTTCACACAAGAAACAACTATTGCTGAAAAAAAAACTTTAGAAGAGTATTCAAAACGAATAATGTTCTTATATTTTTTTCCTCATGCAAAGCTACGTTAAGGTTAACAGAATATAATATATATAATTTATTCTTATTAAGTTTTAAATAACACTGTACAAAGCATATATTACTCACTTCATTTTTATTCTTACACTCACTGTGCCCACGACTTCGTTCGCGTGGCACAAAATATTAATAATTTTCCCATTTTATAACTTTTTTCAATACAGCTCTTCTGCTATTTATGGTAGCATGAGGTTAAATAGCCTAAAGCCTTCCTCAATGACAAGTCTATCAAATACAATAAGATTTTTTGAAATCTGACTGGTAGTTCCTATGGTCTGCTCGTTCAAACAAACAAACTTTTCTGCTTGATGACATGAATATAGATAGATATAGATAGGTATTCGGTTATTATTACATTAGTAATAATAATATTGTGCTACTAATGTATCAACATTAGTAGGTGTAATGAAAAATACGCAATTACTTGTTTGATTTGGTTTAATTTATGAATATTATAAACACCCTCGAAAAGTGTTTATTTAAAATTACCAAACAAATTTTCATACAGTTTTCACCAATAGATGGAGTGATTTAAAAGAAAGCTGTAGGTGTATAATTAAGGTTTTTATGTAAATTAGCTATAAAATTACGATGATTTTTGGAAAAAATCATACCGACGCTATTTTAGACAGAAAAATCATACGGTTTTCAATCTGCTTTAAAATATAGAATAATTTTAAATATTCAATATAAAATACAAGTTTCAGAATAGGGCAATCGATCGTCGGAAGCGAGCGCGTTTCGACCGGCTGACGTCACCATCCAGGACTGAACCAACCAGTTTTTACCCGAAGCCCAATTTAGTGTTTGATTCTTTATGCATAACTCGCTCCGTGTCCTAAGGTCGTCTGCGTTTCAAGGACAGGCTTAATTCCTTTACATACCTATATGTATATATACCTATATTAATCTAATGATACGAAGAAATCATTGGTATTTATATATTCAAGTGTGCTTGTTTTTTTATATATACAAACTGGTCTCTCAATGGTATATGTGGTATATGTAGCAAAATACAATGCAGTACTTCATACAAAGTTGATCAGATTTCTAAGGGCATTGGTGTACTTCACATATAAAACTATAACTGAATCAATTTTATACAACACTAGATTTTACGTACGGCTTCCTCGCATTAATATTGATTTTGCTAAACAATTCGGATCACGCAATATAAAGATTCCATACAAAGTTTATCCCTCTGTTTACCCCACTTCATCTAAAATTTTTTTAAGAAAAAGTAGCTTATCACCATCTTCAGGGTCCCATATATTTGTATAGCAAAATTTAACGTAATCGATTTAGGGGTTTAGGCGTGGAAGCGTAACAAGTAAACAAACAAACAAATTCACTTTCGCATTTATAATAGTATAAATAGTATAGATATTTCAATATTAAAACTGTGTTGTTACTTCTTACTTATGCGTGTATAATGAATTAAGGAAAACCGCTAGACAGATTTTGATGCAATTTGTTATATGTGTAACTAAAGTTATGATTAAAAATATAAGGAACTTGTTTTACCATAACAGGTTTTTTTAGCAGAGTATAAATTTTTTTAATGGCATATAGCAAGACTGCTAGAAATCACATCGTAATGGTTGCATTTTTTGCCTTTAAATATTAAAGATTATTCTATAAACAATATACTGCAATGAGATATTCGTGACAAAATTATAGACAAATTATATTGTTATAACTTTTACGTAAAGTAATGCCAAACAAAATCTGGTACGCAAATATTTTTTTACTGCTATTGGAAGCGCCTTAATTTCGCAGATATTAAATTATTTTCAAATAAATGTTTTTCTTTGTCTTCCTTTGTTTCGCTGTTGATTCTAGAGGACAACGAAATCCCGATTGAATTCTAGCGACCACATCTTATGAAGCCGTAACTAGACGCTGAGTTATTCTCTAGATGTTTTTATGTTAATTGTATTTTATATAATTGTCTTGTTTGCTTCAATTTTTCACTTTTAATATTAAAATAAGTAACTATAACAATTATACTCGCAGACTAACATATCATAAAATATCTTTATATTTGAAACATTTTGTAATAATTTTCTTTCAATTTATTTTTACACTCATGGTTTTACAGTTCACTTCAGTGTTTGTTAATCAAAAGGTTAAAAGAAAATTCATCAAGACCGTTTCTTACATTAAAACTTCTATTCATCTATTTATTTATATTTCAGTAGCTATGACTTATTCATAGTCATCTCTATGAAGATATATATAAAATGGCTAATAGCTATACGGTACGTGGTATGAAATATGGAGCTCTAAATATTTTTAAATATTTACTATATCTGTTAAAGGATTCCGTATCAAAGACCCACGATAGGATAATAATCTGATTTAAAATTAGTGACCACAGATACATAGAACCAGATAGTGTATGTCTACAAATGCTAAACTTTGCCTAAGCGCAAAAAACTTAATATGTTCACAGGAGTGTGGTAGGTCAGTGATTAGCATAACCACGTTGTATGCAAGTAGCGCTCGTTCCTAGTTCATACCTCGCAATATGTATCTTATATAATATATAATATGTGCTTATTAGCATAATCTTAAACTTGTACACGTCATAACAAAAAATATATATGTATAGTCATACCTAAGATAGCGGAGATTTGTTTACGACGGGCAAATGCCGTATGAATAACATAGTCTGCCTTATAATTAATATACCTTTGCTTATTATATATACAATTATAGGGTATAATATTATTATTATATAAACTATAGTTACAATATATGGACTAATTACTTAACACTAAATATTGATAATCGATAATTACTGAAATAAGACAATATTTCTTTGTATGCAATATTTGGTATTATTAAAGCATATGATTCTTAATGTTATCAGAATATATTTCAGCCTTTTGGCTTAGATCAAAGTGTAGTGTGTAGTATTATGTTTATTAAACATACTATTTAAAGTATCTAAATACTAAGTCGCAACCTGTAATCTGAAAATAATATATATTTTATGATTATTATGTTTGTTTAGAAAATTTATCCTATGCTCGTCTGACATTAGCCGCAACTGCAACGAAGCGACCAATATAACAATTTTAATAAAAAAATCACTCAACATATGTAATACCTCTCCTGGCAGTCGTCATACTACTTTTTCCAATAGTTAATAAATCAAAGTATCATCTACCACGTTCAGCAATAGAATGATAAACTTCTTCTTGAGAAAATACATATTAATTGCCTTTTTTATAATTGTTGATTAAAAGATGTTGTAGGCTATTCATATCCTACACATAAATATCTTTTTCTACACATGCGGTTGCAAAAATTCAATCACAGCCTATATTTTAAGTTATGTTATTATTTATCCAACAGAGAAAAATGTACAAAATCCTTAATGATGTTAATTTGCTAACAATTTTTTATTCCATTTCCAGAAGGAATATTTTGTTTTCAGATAAAATATGGCATGCATAGTATAAAAGTGGCCTATTTCATAAAAAAAATATTTTGTTTTCAGACTGTCAAAAATTCAGAACTTATTTCTGAACACATATCGATAACAGAGTACACCTTGTTTAAATATTTGTTAATATTGGGCTCGGCTATCGTTTTATTCTATATATGCAGATTTCTTAATATTTAATCTTACGTCTCAATGCCAGACGCCTGGCGAACTACCTTTCGAATGGAACAAAATATGTCACTACTGTGTAAAATATACGTGTAAACAAAGTACGTAAAGTATACACAGTGTACTCAATGAGTGGGTCAAGGACCCATTCCCCTTGCAGCCTCCTTGAGATTCCACGGCCAATCACCAGACCATGCACCAATCTTTTTTTTCGAATCAAATCATTTTTATTTACGTAGGTATTGCTTGTTGTTTGACCGGGGTTATCTGGTCATCAGCAAGGGCAAATTTAAATATTACCAATTTGAATGAGGAAGAACTTTAATGTGTTATTGTCATTTCTTACCTATATTTAATCTGAATTAAAAAGAAACAAAAACATTACGAATCACATTTTTGAAGCGATGATAGCTCAGTGGTAGTGTGTACGACTTTGCGTCGAAGGACGTGGGTTCGAACCCAAGCACCTACAATGAGCTTGAGCTTTCGGTGAAGGAAAACATCGTAAGGAAACCATAGCATGGTGGTAGGGCTTTTTCTAATGCCCGCCTGGGTAGCTACCACCCTCTAGTTGTGAACCTGCCGCCAAATACCAATAGGTGTGTTCCGGCAGCAGCACTTGAGAGCCAGTTCCTCCACAGGTTTAGCGTGTCTACCAACTTGGGCCGTGTCGTCACTTAAGATCAGGTGAGATTATGACCTTAAGTATAAAAAAAAAAAAAAAACATATACTTAAATACATATCATACAAATACAAAAACATATCTATGGTATCAGTATCTACGATTACTCTTGGTAGATATGATTCGTTCCAAATTTTGTAATGTTTTGATATCAGTATTTTATAGTTCTCTGAATCACAACTTAACGTATTTTCACTAAAATTCTACACAATTAATACACATCACTGATCAAAGCATAAGATTATAAAAAAAATATAAACTAATACCACTTCTAAACATTTCAAACAATTATTGAAAAGGTTAAACAAATATACATACGCTCAATAACATGTGCGAGTGGACTAAAATAAAAAGTAAGTTTTGTTTAGAAACGTAATTATAAAGATAACTCGTAAATAAGAACAAAGTTGAATTAACAAATAAAACAAGTTATTTTATTTGTATGTTTGAATACAAAAAATGTTTTCAACAAAAAAAAATCAATCCATTCTGTTTTACAATTATTTATATGAAAGCCAAACGTTACACAGGTATTGGTTTCCAATCTGCATCGTGTCTACCAACTTGGGCAGTATTGTCACTTAAAATTAGGTGAGATTATGTCCACAACGCTAAACCTTAGCTAATAAAAAAAAACTTAAACTTTTGTGTTTTGCACTGTTTTCTCTTACTAGTTGTAAATGAATAATTAATTTATAAATTTCACAGTACAATAAGAATCTATATCCATATATATGGCTACGAAATAATCACAGGTACAATAAGAATGAAACTTTTTATGACGTTATCCGATTTGTTTGACAAAATCAATACTAACGCGAGCAAAGCCGCACGTAAAAACTAGTAATATTATAAAGAAGAAATATTTGTATGTTTGTAACGAAATAACTCAAAAACTACTGTACCAATTTAAAAAATTCTTCGACCATTACAATGCTACATTATCCCTGAGTAACATAGGCTATATTTATTAGAGATCCCTACTTAGAAAAGTTTGTTTGTTTGAACGCCTTAATCTTAGCAAGCAAGTTGGATTTCAAAAAATGTTTTTGTATATGATAGAGCCATTATTAGCAGGAAATCTTTAGCCTATTAATATCACGCTATCACCAATAAGAGCAAAGCTATATTGAAAAAAGTTACAAGAACGGGCAAAAATGATTAAATATTTTTTAGTTCCATGCGAACAAAATCGCAGGCGCAGTTAGTTATAGATATGATGTTTGGTTGCTGTAGGTTTCTTTGTATTTATTGAGTAACGTAAAACAAGTTATAAGAATAACAATAATATAAATCAAATTAAAAGTAATTATTAAGAGAGCAGACTATTCGAGTCCTAGTGGGTCCTCTCTACCTCCTAGGGGGGGTGGTGAGGAAACTGGTCAGGGCTTAACCCTCTGCAGTGGCGATCTTCGCAGCTAGTTGATACTAGCAGGTCTTTGGAATGTGGCCCAGCTCTTTGAGTTGAGTGGATGAGGACTAGGTGCTAGGTCCTTTCCCTCCATACACCTCCTAGTGTCTTCAAGAGAGGCCAGGTTGCGCGGTGATGGTGTGGTTCGGCTGTTCGGCAGTGTTGCGTGTGGCGGAGCTAGCGCTCTACCTGGTTATCTTCGGGTCTGTTGGTCTTTCCGGTGTCAACGTTGGATCAAGTATCGGGCTGGGACATACTTGCCAATAACCTCAGGTAAAGGTCTCTGGTTTTAGGATCCTCCCGTGCGCTAAGGGCGGCATCCGTTAAGACTTTTATCACGTGGTGTCGTTGCGTGCATTCCTATACGACAGTCTGTTGTTCTGGCTGGGGTGGGGGTTGTGGCTGCGAAGTTGTGGTAAGGGGCGTGGAGTTCGGCTTTTCCCCCCTCCTCTTTTTAGGCTTCGTTTTTGTGATTTGGCCTCGCTGGGTCGGATCGTTCGTAGGAGCCATAAGGTTCACTGCTGCCGATTCTTCGACGATCGCTCGGGTCGGAGCTGTATCGCCAGTGCGCCTCCCTGACATACCTGTCCGGGCAACAGTTCCAGCTTTCCGGTTTTTTGCTTCCTGCCCGAAGATCGAGCAGTGCAGGGCGTTATTTGCAGGATGAGGGCCACCGCAGTTCGCGCAGGTGGCCGGCTCTTCTCTTGGGCGATCACATGCGGAGGCGAGGTGAGGCCCCCCGCATCTAACGCACGCTATTGGTCGATGGCAATTGTGCCAGGAGTGACGGAATTGCTGGCACCGGAGGCACTGAGCCGGTCCCTTTTTGCCTCGCTACGCCTCCACTCTGACTCCTGACATGAGGAGCAACTCGTCTATTTCATAAATAGACGAGGTGAATCCGGGAGTCCTTTCCAGGATGCAATAGAATATGCATCCTGGGCGTCCTCCTCTTCCTTTAATACTTCTTACGTACTGGGGTTTGTATCCTTTTCCTTGAAGGGCTTCTTTGATCAGTTCGGGATCAGTACCCACGGGTAATCCTCCTATGGCGATATTTAGGCTTCTCTCCGCCGGTAGGGAGTAGGAGAACCAGCTGATTCCCTCGCTTCTCTCCAGCCCGGTGAGATACGATTGTATCAGCCGGTACTAGTCGCCGTCGGATGGTGTGAACCTTACGCCTAGCCCGAAGGGGCGTGCATTGGGTCTCCAACCTAATTTTTCCGCTATCGCCTTGAAGTGATGCGCCCAGTTGGGCAGCTTCTTCACCATGATTGGCGGATAGCGAGGCTTGCTAGCGGTTGTTGCAGTCGATGTTGAGGCGACTGGAATGGCGGTCGCAGTTGAGGTCATCTCGGTTGTCGTCGATGAGGTTGGCGCTGTCGTAGTTGCCGTCAAACTCCGCGCGGTCGTGGTCGACGCGGTCGTGATCGGCGCAGTCGTATTCGGCGCGAATCTTGATACCGGGAGTACTTGTGGAAGATTTCCCCCCGCGAGGTGGGGTGCTCCTCCCGCGGGAGGGGCTCTCCCCACTTCAGGGGGGGGGATACGGCGCTGCTCCTCGAAGGTGGCGTGGTTGACGGCGTTCGCCGTACCGGCTTCGGCGGCGCTGTCGTCACCTTCGCGTATGTAGCGTGCTTGGGCAGCTTCGAGGTGAAGCTCAAACGCGGTAACCTTTGCAGGCGCGTCGGCATGGCAGTTACCGGCGCACTAACTGACGTCGCGGACGGCGCGTGTGGTTTAGGCGTCGGTGGTAGCTTCCTCCCTGTCCTCTGTGGAAGGGGTTGCAACATTGCGCGGGCGGGTAGCGGTGGTAATTTCGCGTGTTTCTGCGGTGATGCGTGGGCAGTCACTGGTGATGGAGTGCGTAGTAGGAGTTGGTCTCCTTCCTACTTCATCATCTGGCGATTCTCTTTTCCTCCTGACAGCTCCTCTCTGGGTGATAGGTATCTCTGGCGGCGCTACTATCCGCTCCGTGACGGCGATAAGTGCCTCACTGTCTTCTCGACTGAGGGGGATTGAGAGTTCGGTTCGAGAGTGAGAGTACGGTACGATCCGCCACAGCGAACGGACGTGTCCGTGAGCTCTTGCCGATTGTTCTGACGATCCGATCGCTGCGCCTTACCGTGTCGCTATTGTTCTCGGTTTCCTTTGTTCTCGCACCTGCAACAAATCGGCTATTGTTGCTAGTTCGCGATACAGTGTCTTTGTTTTCTAACCATATTGTTTGGTTATCGTGGTGTTTTTAAATTGAGAGATATCTCTCAGTGTTTTTGTACCGTGATTTCCAAATATTGCTTCGTTATTGTGATTAAGTACAGTGAATTAAGTGTCACCGTCTGTAAGTACGCCGGTCACCGGCTTCCAAATAAGGTAACATTTATTTAAACCTTTTTACGGGCCAAGTCCCAGTTCTTTTGTTACTTATTGTTCTCTTTTCATTGCTTTTTCGATCTTGCATGAATAGATTAAAGTAAACTCATGTCATATTATAAAATTCAGGATAGTGTGTTGACTTCCTGCTAGCCGCACCCCCCTGCCCTTCAGGCAGGGAGGTTTCCTACAAAGAGCTCCCTAGTTTTTTCTTTTAAATTTCTCGCATTAACCTGCCATCATAGCAAACCGCTCTCATTTACTAGAAAGAAAGCTCCGGGAGTACTTAGCGAAAGAACAACCGGAATTTTTACAAAAATATCTCGCAACCCTGCCCGCGCCCGCGCAGCGTATCCACGCCTCACCCACCAGCGCCAACGCGCCGGCACGCCGTCCACCGTCCCCACCTGCTCCCACGACCCTACCCATCCGAAACCCTGCCACCAAGGCGACCGCCCCGGCGCGTCGTCCAGCGTCGCCCCCACTACCGCCGCGTCGCCCGAATTCTCCACCACTACCTCGTTGCGGATTCCATCGCCCTCAGCGACCACCGCCACAACAGCTAAGCCTCGTCCGTTCGAGGAAAAAATCTCCTATGCACCTAAACCAATACCTACGACGCCTCTTTCACCTGACCCGACTCTAGATCTCGATAGTGAAATGGACTTGGAAAAAACTAATCCCGAAACGGAATACATAACCGTTGCAAGGGCGAAGCCCAAACAAAAACGGGTATTATCACCCGAAACCACAGCCCCAGCCGCCGCAAAAACCATGCGAGCCGGAAACAACCGCGTCCCCACATCGCGCGCGACTCATGCTGCGCAAACAGCAGCAGCCCCCACTGAAAGGGCAGTACGCCCACCGCCCCCAGTCACAATAGCAGACAAGTCAGCGTGGCTTAATTTTTCCACGCGACTTAAAACACTAAAAAAAAAATTACACACACGCCCGGAGCACTCCCTCCGGCATACAAATAAAAGTCCCCACAATCACGGACTATAAAAATCTGACTTTCGTACCTCCGTGAAGCTAAATATCAATTCTTCACGTACACACCCGAAGAAGAGCGCCTTCTGCTCTGCGCGAAGTAATCAGGCGCGTACGAAGGAGCTCCCAACTGAAAACATATTAGCCTCTCAAGGAGCAAAATCTACCAGTCCACGAGGTACACCGCATGTACCACGCAATCACGAAGGACATATATGATCTCGTCCTTGTCACCCTGGACCGTTCCAAAGAGGGCAATGAGATTTTCAATATTCAATCAGTGTGCGGGCTCTCTGGCATATCAGTAGAGATACTCCACAAAAAGTATGCCCCTACGCAGTGCCATAACTGCCAGTCGTACGGACACTCGGCCAGGAACTGCTACATGAAGCCGAGATGCGTCAAGTGCCTGGGAGATCACTCCACTAAGGAGTGTCTTCGCATGCCGGAATCCATCGAACCACCTAGCTGCGTCCTGTGCGGTAAGGCCGAACACCCCGCGAACTATCGCGGCTGCGAACGCACCCCACGTACAAGGCGCACCCGCACACATGTCCCGCCTTCAGTGCGTGTCGTGGCACCATGCCCCACCCCACCGCCACTTATGTCGAACCAGGCCTTCCCGAGCCTGTCAGGGTCCACGCGCGTCGCTCCCGCGCAGCCGACCGCAGAAGCCCCACCCACGGAATGGGCCCCCAAGCCCAAGCCACAAGCGCCGAAGGCTAAGCCTTCAAGCTCCAACGAATTCCAGGGCCTGAACTGGATAGCAGGCTTTTTAAAAAGCTTCGACGTCGATGATATCATTGCCTTCGATCTTATGATCAGCTCTGCCGACGGAATCGACCGTCTAAAGGCCGTAGCTGCCTACCCAGACCTAGCTCGCGCCATGCAAAAGCTCGTCCGAGCTTCTCCGTAATCAGCATCCGCCGTCTCTTCAAACCGTTCGTGTCCGCGTACACGCCCGCGTAACCGCAGGTCTCGCCGCCGAGATCTAACGGTTATTTTCACTCCCGCACACTCGCCGCGGACTCTCTCTGCAGACGCTCGAGCCTAGGTCCGATCCTCCGGAACGGAGCCCTCGAGCGACTCTGCTCGCGCGATACAGTGACACTATACAACACTGAGAGTACAACATCACACTGCATACCACCCGTGCTGACCCACACGCTAAGTACACGGTTCTGTAAGGGACCAAAAACCTGTGGCCCTGCCAGTTGTTTGGCTCTTTTTTTGTTGTTTCTTTTTTGGTTACTTTTGTTGTTAACCTTTACCTCACTGTTCATTAATAAAACTCTAAGTTATTTCAGATATACAAGCACCAGTATACTAGTTAACCCACGGTAGTTTACGGTCGTTTTGATGCGTAGACTACGTCCTTCCAACTCCGACAATTCAAACTTAAAACAGTACAGTACAATCCACTCCACCAACTTCCTTGCCTTTCTAACAATTAGTATTTTATCTAAAGGCCTACTCCTGTAGGCCAGTCCTTACTATTTTATATAATATTTTCTCTTCCGGCAGCAGTCCATGCCAAGGGCCAGCCACAACGGCATCCTTGTGCCCGCTGCCTCGGGGCTGAGTGTCCTCAGCATTCGCCCCAAAAAAGTCCTGCCAAGCTGTAAAAGCCCCTCCAGCAAACAGCGTATTTAAAAAAAAAAAATCGGCTGAGGTGTGTATGCTCGGCTTCAGCATCTCTGACTCTGAGAAACAGGGCCATCCACTTAACCAGTCCCGTCGATGCGATATCTAATGTCAACAGATCGCGCTCGTACAAGGTGTTCGGTGAAACTGCAGGTGGTTGTTGTTTCGTGTTTTGTGGTGGGGGGTCTGTTGAAGCGGGCGAGTCCGGAATCGTTCCGGCGCGGGGTGCGAGGGTAATCGTTGGTGCTTCGGCGGAGTCCGTGGGCTTGCGTTGGGTCGGTGGTGTTTTGCTCTGGCCCTGAAAAGGGCCTTTGGAATTTCTGCTGCTGCCAGGCTGTGGTTCCATGGCAGCAGAAGGGAGATCTCTTGAGGTTGCTACCGCGCAGGCGCACTGCTTACGTGTGACGTCACGCGGGTGGTCATCACTCGCGGGAGCGTAACACGACAGGACACCTCGCATGCCGGGTAGCGGAGCTGTCCACTATTCGAGTATGTTTTCTAAACTAACAACTAGGATTTAATACCTTTTCCAACTAGTACTCAATGTGTTCTTGTAATAATCCATTCATATTATTTTGCTTTTTTCTGAACGATTACATATATCTACCATTTTGTAAAGATTGTAATGTTTGTGCATCTAATAATTTAATGGACAATTAAAAATAACTTTTTCTTTTATGTTCTATGTATATTTCTTCCATTTAAATATGCATGTAAGATACAATTTTTTTAAAGTGAACGTTCGAATTTCCCATATGTTCACACTAGAGACTGTTATACACAAAGATGCTTCTCAAGTATCAAAGTAGATAAATCAATTAAATTTCCAAGTCTCTATGGTATTAGGAACCAGGTGTGGTAGGAGAAACCTTTAAAATTCTCCATTTTCCAGTCTCCTGCAAATGGTCATTGTGATAAGTAAGCACACTTCATAATAGTTACCGTCTTCCATTTTTCACGCATCAAATCAAATGAAATGCAGCGTTTCACTGAGAATACTCTATTTTTTTTTTTCCTTTCTTTCGCCCCGGGGGGGACGAGAGCGGGTTATGTGGGAATCACCTAGTGCGAAACAGGGATATCCACTAAAACTCCACTGTGTACCTCTGCCGCATAAGATGGGCTGAGAATCACCGCGTCACCCCAGCGGACATAGAAAAAACCCTAACAACAACTTTCATCACAATAGTATACCACGTTTACTTCGATTTTAAAGATCTTCGATTTTACCAATACCTTTGACAAAGTTTTTCACATAGGACTAGTCCATAATCAACACCAAATGAATATTGCAGATAGCTAGTCAACATCATTCCGGCTTAGTTCTGCGCACGAACCTTCCGCTACCGATTTGAAGATGTTAAATCGAACTTTCGAACTACTCCAAAACCGTTTAATGCGTAATGATGTACGTGTCCCTAGGTTAGTTCAAAATAAATTCTTTCATAAGGATATGTAATTTCCTTCGATCGAATTCAACACAAAATTTCTGACTAAGGCACCTACTTTCACAAAGCTTCGTTTTTTTTTCGAAAGCACATACGCTGTTAGCCGGAAGGGCTTTCACAGCTTGGCAGGGCATTTTGGGGCGAATACTGAGGGCCATCAGCCCCGAGGCAATGGGCACAAGGGTGCCATAGCGGCCGGCCCTCGGCGTGGGCTGCTGCAGGAAAAAGAATAATTAGAATAATTAAATACGATAAGAACTGACCTACTAGAGTAGGCCTTTAGGTAAAGTATTGATTGAGGAGACACAAAGCGTTGAACCATACAAACTAGTGGTGACACCGATAGACTACAACCTGCCCTCAAACATCAGTTTATTGAACAAACTTTAGCAACCACTCGTCATAACGTTTTAAAGGATTAAAAAATAAACTCGCGTTATTAAACGCGTTATATATAACTATTCCAGGAAAAAAAAACGTGGTTGCTGCCTCACTCACGTAAACACCGTGCCCGTCGTCAGAGACAAACGGTTAACTACGCTTCCTCACACATGCCGCATCCACCCTCTGAAGCAACTCAAACCAAGGTTCAATTCTTTGAAAAAGAGCTCTTAATCATGCTACATGCACAATATGTCGGCTCTACCATTCAGTAGTACAAAAACGTGACACAGCACTTAACGTGTATATCAAAATAACAGAAACATGGGTTGTAGTAAGAAACTTTATTTAAGTAGTTTGACTTAGAAATCATTATCCATAGACGCATATTGTTTATATATGTAGATAGCTCAAAAGGAATTCAAATATTAGTCAGAATCAATTCGTGAAATTACATGCCCCTAACAGTCCAAATCTAGGTTCGGACACTTTAACACACTTGCGCTAGTAGCTATTAAAATTCAGTGCCTTGTGAGTTCGCCAAATAGTGCGATGAAACTGTTAAAGGCACTCAGTTAAAACAAAAAACCTCCTTGCTGTCATCACGTTTACATACGAAATATTTATATTTTCTATGAATAAAACCGCTTCCAGTACTTAAGTATTTTTGCAAAGCGTCCCGCGTTCGAAATAGTTTTCTTTCTTTGGACGCGGTGAACATGGTCATGTTTAGTGTTCGAGTATTTTATCGAGTACCGAATTTGAAGTATTTTTGGCCTAGCACATAACACTTATATCTGTGAGAACACTTTTGCATCTAGCACTTTAGAATTCAATTAATCTAGTCCTATAATGTGTATGTGTGACAACTGGTGGCTATTTTGTTTAATAAATGCTAATTGTATCTACCAGTATTACATTTTTAAGAGGTAATTCCTAGTGACCAAATATACCTAGTACGTATACGCGCTCTAGTAATTACGCTGTACTTCTATATTAAACAGGAAAATACTCTAAAATAAATATTTAAAATATATATTTAATGGTTGTATGAAATATAAATTTCTATAAACGTTAATAATGCACATTTATATCACGACAAAATTATTATAATATTAAAGGAGTATTATAATTTATAAAAAAATAAAAACGTAACTTATGTTTATGTAAAGTTTTGACCTATAATACATTACTCCTTATTAAAATACATTCGGAATAATTATTCATACGTATTATTTACTTCATATAAATTTTAAGATAAGTGTCAATTTATGTTATAAATATTAATCGCTTATACCGCGTGTGTTTACATGTAATCATACACATACGTACAAGAAAATTATCACGCGGACATGTCAATGTTTATTGATTGTTATAATTTTACAAGTACTTTTTGTATATAGAACAAATATGTATTTTTCTACTATTAAACAATTCCAGTTAAATTGATTGTAGCTACAAGTAATAAATGTAATATTAATAAACACAAGTGTATAAACTAATTCTGAAATGCATTAGTAACAACAAGTATTATATTATATATCTTATAGTAATTATAGCAGTATATGTGAACGGACGCCGCGTCAAGGGATATGAGTTCGAGTTCACTTATAATAAAACTTGAGCTATCGGTGATGGAATACATCGTGATGAAACTATAGCATGATGGTGGGTTTTTACTAATATCCTCCTGGCTAGCTACCACCCTCTAGTTGAAAATCTGTTGCCAAATACCTATAAGTTTGCTTCGGCAGTTGCAGTTGAAAGTTAGTTCGTCCATTAGGGTTAGCGTGTGCATAATCTAGGGCCACATCGTCACTTAACATCAGGTGAGATTGTGGCCACAACGGTAAAACCTTAACTATAAATAATACAGCAAGTTTATAAAGAATATGTAGTAAAATTAAATTTTAATTTTAATAATAATTAGTCAATTATTATATAATGAATTGAATTATTTTAATTATTGTCATAACACCTTTTATGCGGTTATGCGGTACAGAGGAAGCGAAAGATTTATTTCAAGACCACATGCATATGAAATATGAAATCATTCTTATATCTATCAAGATATGTTAATGTTGTATAAACTAATTTTACTGTGTTCATTAATGTGATTACATAATAAAGAAACCTGTGTAGAAAAAAAGATGCTTTGGTCAAAAAAATGACAGTAATATTATATAAATTAAGTTTGTTGTATCCAGGGTTTATCTGAGTATACAGTCGATTTTGCTATAAATTAACCGGCTAATTTTTATCGCTTTTACTGATTTTAATGCTAGCGGACCTGTTAGACCTTGTTTTGCGCTTTTTAATAGCAAATGACACGACCACAGAATCACCTTCCACGTTCGGGAATAGGGTCACTAAAAAGAAGTATATCTCAAGTTGAACACATTTACAACATTTCATTGAAATCGGTTCAACGGTTTCCGAGATTAGTACGAAAAAACATCGGGCCATTTTATATATGTGTAAATACTTTAACTACCATCAGTTTATTAATCTTTACAGAGCACCTACATCGTACTAATAGAATGTTGATGCAGATTGAGAAACACTATCAGTTCATATTTCAAAATTGTGATACACGTTTTATGTGTTACAACTAAAAAGAACAAAACTAGTTTATTGGGAATCACAGAGTCCTAATAGAGTACAAAAGTGTCTTATGCAATAATTACAGAGATTATATTAATATACGTATGATACACCATGTATCACCACCATCACCACATGTATGTTTGTGTGACGATATTATTACTGTGTGTATACACATTATTGGAACGACTACAAATTTCTATCATCATTTCAAAAATAAACAGCTACTAGAGCAATATTTAATAGACCAAGCACCTTGATTTAAAAGCACAGAAATGATCAACGGATTATTTAAATACATTTTCGTATCAGACCAAATTAAACAAAAACACGTTTCTGTGTCTAAGTTATAATTGCAAAACAAACACGTCAGAGGCTACACTGACCTCCGTGATCTCAAGTACGATAGGTCATTACCACCACTCTCAGTGTCGATTCCAATTGAAACAGAATGCAAATATGTGCATAAAGGAAATAAACGATTGCGTGTAGTTTTTTTGCAGCAGACAATTCTTTGTTCTTAGGCGACTTCCTGAACTTATTAATTACATTTGTGGAGTAAATGAAAAGTCTGATGAATTTTGTATTTCAGTATAAGGATATTGATAATATTTTTAAATCATCTATCATCATTATTTTCATAAAGAACATAATAAGGAATATTATTTAATTTATAAGGCACCTACGTCGTGTAATTTAATAGCTTCAGTAGATATTATTGACATCAAGAGATTAAATACTGCCACCTACATAGAATTGGCATAACCTATACCTCTGCCCGTTATTCTCTATCAGATTACATCCCAGTATACACACCTTTTATACACATGTTTCCTTATACAATCTATGAATATCTTCTTTAGTCTTCCTGTATTTCTTCACTTCTCTCTAACCCTATATGCTTAGAAACGTACTATAGTAAAGTTTGTGTTTAAAACCATCGAAGTGGTAAAGCATAATTCAAGAAATCTCAAAATAAATAAAATATATTACTATATTTAAAAAATAATATGTATGTTTACTTGTAAGTATATTTCGGTCAGAATCAATAAATTCACAGGAAGATTTAAAATTTCGAGAATATTTAACCGCATCAAAGCCTCCTGCCGCTCAGACTACGCTCTAATTTATGTTATGAAGACATACGCACTATAAGGCCGGAAGTTATTGAATACCATATATAATATTTCTGATCAACTAATTTACACCTAAGTTTGTAGAAATGATTTCAAATAAGTTTATTGTTTTATAAACAACAATATAAAAACGACATTTTTTTTTAATTTTATATTTTTGCCAACACATATTTTACTATTTGTGACTATTTAATGCTACACCACACGCCTATTATTTTTTAATGTTTATTTTGCTTGAGATTATAAAAAATAAAAATATTAAACTAAAATGTCATTTATAAATCAAAATCACAGTTGTGTTCAATTCATTTTTCGGACGGAAGAACTAAAGTTTCAGTATTTATATCATAAAACTTGTGTTATCTATATGCGGATCTATATGCAAAAAAAAATTGAAGTATTACGAACGACCTGCCCTTAATGAAGCACCCAATAAAAAGCTACCTATGTACTTAACATTACCTACACAATGCCATAATAAATAAAAAGTTCTATATAAATATATTTGTGCAAAAGAAAAATTATTAACATAAAATTTAATAATAATTAAAGTTATCCCAATATAAAACTATGTACAGTGGTGTGTAGCTTGGACCGAATAAAATAAAGTAGGTAAATATTATATATCTATTCTTGTACCGAAATATAATAAAAATGTATAGGTGTTAAATAAGAAATGTAATATGCCGTGACAAATATGTAGGTATTGTATGAGGTGTTTGTCACAAACATGTGTTCAATTAAATAATGTTGTTATTACACCAACGGATCTCGACATTATTGGCAGGTAGTGCTTGATATATGAACGTATCGACATTCACGAATTGTTGGAATGCCGTTTATTATTTTTATAGTATTATTTATGTGCATTTTATGGTAACGAATTATTATAAAATAATTCTTTCTTTGTCATCCTTCTGGTCTATTTGTAAGAATAACACATCCTTTACTTGACATTACGGTAAATTTTTAAAATACAATACAATTTTTAAATGTGAAGTCGATAATTTTTTTTAAATATCAAATCCTATATTAGAAACGCATAATAATATCGATATCGAATATCGATGTCAAAAATCGCGTAGTAGCGGCACGCGACATGTGATTCAATGTTGACCTTCGGACGAAAGCGAAACTGGTATGGGTCATCGTGCCTCCGCGGTCGGTATGCCCGCCGCGCCACGCCGCGCCACGCCGCGCCGCACCTCACATCGCCTCACTCCATTCGTTGACACAAACGTTTCCTTTCTTATTACATATTGCACAGGTACTAACTACGACTATATTTACATATTATATTACAGACAGGTGTCAAATTGCTCTAATTTAAGTTCATAAATACATATAGGTACGTTTAATGTTAGATCTCGATTGCTATTTCGTTAGCAAATAGTAACAGTTTGAAGCGATGATGGCTCATTTGTGTTCATCATCTTAGGCCACATCCTAACTTAACAAGATGAGACTGTAGCCATAACAGTAAACGTATAAAGTATTAACAAAAAAAACATTATCCGTGTGTATTGAGAAGTCTTCGCATCACGATACGAATTTCATAAAATGTCGCCCATATTATTTAAATTAAAATCAAAGTGCAATTACAATTTGATCATTGATAATTGACTATTCGAATCTGAATAGATATCTCAATGAAATCCTTTCATCACCTGCCTTAAATAAGGTCCTATAAATTTAAGTCGACAGTTAAAGTGAAAATAGGGAGTTCTCTAAAGAGATTTATTCTGCTTGACAACATACAAAAGTTGGTCATGTCAAAATGGTCTAAATTTGAATACTCGTATTCAAATTCCTATTCCTATTTGACTCCTATCGGTCGGAGGAAAACCGCCCACAATTAAAAACATTACACAAAACGGATGATCGCGATGATGATGAACGGAAACGCGCGATACAGTGACACTCTACATCACTGAAAGTACATCATCACACCGCATACAATCCATGCACACGCACACTATCGATAAGAACGTACTAAGATCACTAAATTAGTTAGCTAGGACCTGCTGGTTAGTTAGGATCGCGAATCCTTTCTTCACTTTCCGGCAGCAGCCCAAACCGAGGTTCGGCCATCCTGGCACCCTTGTGCTCGCTGCCTCAGAGCTGAGTGCCCTCAGGACTCGCCACAAAAAGTTCGGTGAAGCTGTCAAAGCCCCTAAGGCTAACAGCGTACGTCTAGTCGAAAAAAAAAAAAAACAAAACGGATTACAGCCCGTGTATACGAGATACGTGATGGTAGGTGGTACGACTGCCTAAAAGACATTTAATCGTTCAACCTTATGTACTGGAAACTAGTTCGATTCCTTAGATTTCCCCCTTAGATCTAAGTAGAAGAAGATATAACATAGCTTTTATTTACACATACTGTAAGTGTACTTTGTCATTATGTAGAGTATTAGACTATGCTGCGAGTGGGATTATTAAAAGAAATCAACGGACTAGATATGTTTCGTTCGTTCAATTTTGAAGATCTAAACCTCTAGTGACCCGTTTACAAACCACCCGGTTCTTTCTACCCGTCCAAACGAGCTATCAGCTGTAATTGTATGTATATAGTACGTATCGTATCTAAGATAGTAGTGTGGTAGGGTAGGTACACGATAAAGAGAAATCACAACCACCACAGTATATAATATATTTAAACAAATTTATTTAAAAATTATGATTAAAAAAAATTACAATGAAACCATGTGATAGCACGGGTAATTCGCTCGCCCATTCATTCGATGCGCTCGGTACCAATCCAATAAACGAATAATTTTTGTCGCAGTGAGCCGTTCGTTCGCGCGGTTCTTGAGGCTGGGTTCATTTACTAAGTGGCTCGCGAACGTGGAATAAGAATCTTTGTGCCTATTGATTCTATAAAATCTATTAAGTAATGATTATTTCTGATTTATCAGATATAACAGTATATTATTTAGTGTCCTAAATTTAAAATAAATTATACCTATTAATATAATTACATTAATCGATATCAATACAATATCGTAAATACATTTATGTGAAACCACGGATACCTAGTGCTTATTAAAAGGACTATCGTTCAAACTTATGAATGTTTTCATACATACATATATTCTTACGTCTGCTAGTGTAAAAATTATTGACACGGACATAGGAAACTTCCTAGATGATAAATTAATAGGTATTATATGTTAATAGAAGTCAGATAGAAGTTAGGTGTCAAAATGGCTATTCCTGCGCTGCCCGATTCCAGTTGATTATTGCAACCTTTAAAAAATCGTCGAAACACATTGTGACATGGCTGCTTATACGCTTGTCTGCTGGTACGAGGTCGTTACTCGAGAACACTGTGGCTGATTCGGTCATGTGCTATTTAGGGAATTTATGTAGATATATTTCAAGCATAAGGGCTACCTCTATCCCATATGTCCAACAATTGGCAAACCCCATTCAGCAATGTGTATAGTACCGCAGTACTGCAGCGCTGATTTTTAATTGGAGCCAATATTATGATAAACGGACTCCCAGTCGGTTATAATAATATTATAATACAAAATTAAACGAACAAATAACACAGACACACATAACACCTGTGGATGATCACATTAAATATGTATAGCTACTGAAACTACAAATTCAAGACTAAACAAAACAAATATATATTTAGAAGAACAAATACATACCAATAAACAGCGTTTAAAATAGAGCTCCGTGAATACATAGTTCGTCACTTTAATTACTGAATTAACTTAAATGAGAGTTTAATGCCAAGTTTACTCTTTTTGGATCGACATAGCGATGGGATACTGTTCCAACAACGAGTGGCGGCATATTTGAATGACGCTCTGAAGGTGGTAGTTCTATTTAGAGGTATCGATAACGGATGAGTCATGGTGCATGAAAAATATGTGTGATTATCTTGTCTTTACTCTAACTTGTCATGCAGATATTTAGGGTTTTTGGTTTTATTCAACCCAAAAAGTAGTGTAGCTATATGTAACTCGAGTCGTGCAGCCATTTTTAAGACTTAAAATAATGTAATAGCCCACGGCGCGGGACGTCAAAATAAAATTTGGCATAAGCATTCTGCGTGCGCTGGAGGGAACGATCAGTACGCGATAGTAAGCAAGAACCATACTCAGTATCAGAGTAATTAAGTCTCGATAGAACCAGACTGTCAATAAGTATCTTCCTCAATATACTACTAAAATACTGTCTTAAGCGATACAATACTTTTAACCTATAGAATCGGTTTCTAATACCGTTATTTATGTGCGATTCAAGACGAAGTGCCGGGTGGATGAATCACCCCAGATTACGAATTATATCAACCCTATCTATATTTTCCCCATAATCTTTATTACTGGATTGGCGGATAGAATATAGTTAATTTTCTTCCCAAAACCATGAATTTGTATATGGCGGGATTGAGGATACTTGTGTTTTTTGGTCAGACCAGAATATTACTATACTGGGATTCGCATTAATATAATTTAATCGGTACAAAAGTTTAAGAAAAAATGCAAAACAAACTAATTTTGCCTAATTTTTCTGGAAAATATATTGTTGGTAAGTTGAATGCTAAATATAATGTATATTCTTATGCTTAATTACTTGTTTAAAGAAAAATGAGACTAGCACCGAACATTATAATTACTGTAAATTAAAGCATGCTTACGAAGAAGGAGAACCATAACATGATGCATGATGGTAGAGTTTAACCTCTTAAAAGTTTATCGGCGAGTACGCGCCATGGTAGGGCCCACGAAATCGACCGTGGCAGTCGAGCCATCTGCTTCTGCCACGATTCCGGTTAGGCCCTCTACCCCAAAGCCATCATCATCCACTAGGGGTGATTTAGAAAAGATGTCGTCGTACGCGCTATGACCACATCCAGCGCGAGCAAACACGTGCGCGTCGGAAGCACCGACCGGCGCCGCGTGCTCCATCCAGTTAAACAATATGTTCTCGCCGCTGTCACCGGAAGACAGCAATGATCGCCGTCCTTGCGTAAGGCCAGTCTCGCGTGCATCGTGCGCGAGACCGATCAGCATGGAGGGCGATCAACTCAGCTCCGAAGGGAGCACCCTAACCGAAAACGACTTCGAGGTCGTTCAATCTCGTGCTAGACGCACAAAGCGCCTGGACCCTGACTCGGGTGCTGGAAAGCACTACGTTATCCCTGATGGTGAGGGCAGTCGTGCGGTCACCCCCGCACCCTCCATCTCTGCGTTCCGATCTCCCCAGGAGTCAGACTCTGACTCCAGTAGGGTATATCTCTGCCCTGATGGTGAGTGCCGCCCTAAAAAGGCTCCCACGCCCCGCGTAGCGCCCGCGTTACATGCCGCACCCGTGCCCGCGACCCGCGCCCCTGCTTCCGGCCCCTCGGGCTCGGCTGGCAAGGCTCAGCCGAAGCTACGCACTCCTCCGCCGGTAATTATGCAGGACAAATCCGCCTGGACCCGAATCTTCGCTGGGCTTCACTCACGGAGCATTAACTTCACGCACGCGACAAGTACCCCCGCAGGCATTCAAATCAAAGTCCAAAATTCCGAAGTACATAGGAAACTTATTGAATTCCTCGCCGCTGCTAAACAGCCATATTATACATACACACTCCAGGAGGAACGCCTCCTTGGAGTAGTCGTTAGACGAGTTCCCAAGGAACTCCCTCTTCCTGAGGACGCAACTTCCCTGCGTGCTCAAGGATTCCCGGTGCGGGAAGTTTTCCGCATGTATCACCGGCAATCAAAAAGCCATACGATATCGTCACGGCCCTCCTGGACCGCACACCTGAAGGGAAAGCGATATTTTTTCTCAAGTCTGTCTGCGGACTATCCGGGGTCACTGTTGAGCCCCCTCACAAATCTCACATGCCATCGCAGTGCCATAACTGCCAAAATTATGGTCACTCAGCGAGCGGATGCCACCTTCGCCCCGGGTGCCTAGGGGACCACTCTACCAAGGAGTGCACGCGCACCCCTGAGACAGCTGCTCCGCCCAGCTTTGTACTCTGCAAAAAGGCAGGGCACCCCGCCAATTATCGCGGGTGTGAGTGTGCGCCTCGTACTAGGTGCCCGCGCCATCCGAGACCAACTCGCCGGGCTCCCACTGCGGCCCCCCGGCCCCAGCCCCTACCGCTTATATCTGCTGAGGCGTATCCTCAGCTTAAAACCTCCCCTGGTGCATACGCACCTGAACCCTCCAAGCCCACGCGCGTCCCTCATACGGCGTGGGCCCAGAAAACTAAGCCGCAAAAGGCCCCCGCTTCAGCACAGGAGCATAAGCTCCCGGAGGATCTTTTCCAAGTGGGTAATTTTATCACTCTCGAGCAGATCCTAAGGAAGCTCAGTCTGAGCGAAATCATCGCGTTCAACGACGCGATTAAACGCACCTCGGACCCGCTAAAACAGATGGGAATTATCTCATCGTTCCCAAACGTTGCAGCTTCTATCAAATTCTATCAATCAAACTGTAAATAAAAACTTACTTCTTTAGTTTTTTTTTATAAGAATTTACGTAGTCTATAGTTAAATGGATAAAATCAAGCCCCACGGTTTGACTTTATCCTTTTATAATGCATTTAACTTTGGTAACCAACGCGACCTGGTGGCTAAGTATCTTCAAGACCACCAGGTGGATGTGTTTCTCATCCAAGAAACATTTCTAAAACCTAGTACGCGCGATCCGAGAATCGCAAACTACTCTATAGTAAGAAATGATTGTACATACACGAGCGGTGGAGGTACGATGATATACTATAAAAAATATCTCTATTGCACTCCAATAGATTCTCCTAAACTCGATAACATCGAAGTTTCGATCTGTAGGGTAGGGATGTCAGGACATCCCTCGATTTACATAGTCTCCGCTTATTTAAGCCCGAGTAAACTCTTCACTAAAGAGGATCTTGCTACTATGTAACTCAGTCATTATCACCGGCGACCTTAACAGTGGTCACGAAATGTATAATAGTTCATACACTTCTCGAAATGGCACTATTCTTGCAGAGCTTGAGAGTGAGCTTTCTTTCGATGTAGTAGCTCCCTCTGAGCCAACTCATTACGTTATTCAAAGCGACAGTCGCCCGTCCGTACTAGATGTAGCCCTCTTCAACGGAATCGCACTTCCTGGTCGCGACATAAGAGTTGTGAGCGAACTTCTCTCGGACCATCGTCCGGTCATTCTCTAGTTAGGTCAGCCCGATGATTCCGGCCCCTCTTCCGTTCAAGTGGCTGATTACCCGAGGTTACGCAGGTATCTTATCGATAACCCTTCGTCATCAAGTCTGGATAAGATCCCGAACGTAGTAGAGTCCGCTGCGGATGCTGACCTTGCGATCGATTCCCTAGTTGAACACCTGCAATCTGCCGTGAGGGTGACCTCAAAAGAGGTGAAAGCGGCGAATGATCGCCGCTTTATACTCCCTCCCGCCATGCGGGCTTTGATCACGGAAAAGAATGCGGCGATGCGTGCGCATGACTCTTATCTGTCTGAGGATAATCGCTCCCGTCTTCGAGCTCTCCAGAGAGAGGTGAAAGCTCGCATGGCCGAAATCCATAGCAGCAGGTTGGACGCTTTCTTAGGAGAGCTTCAACCGACTCACCTTGCCTACTGGAAGGTCATTAAGGCCTTGAAGGCTAACAATCACACTCCGATGCCCCCTCTATGCAGAGGCCCCGGGATACCTCCCGCTTTTGACTGCGACGAAAAGACGGAATGTCTCGCCGACTCGTTAGAAGCGCAGAGTTCCCCGAATCAAGGCTCAGACCCTACTCATATGAGCATGGTCGAGTCCTCAGTGAAATCATTTCTGTTATCTCCTTCTGCGGCTCCGCTGGATCCCGTCTCAACGGACGAAGTCCGGGCGGTGATCACAAGCCTCAAGCTAAGGAAATCTCCAGGTCCAGACGGCATCAGGAATGAAGTCCTCAAACGTCTTCCTGACTATCTGATTGCTCTTCTAGTTTGCATCTTCAATGCGGCCATGTCACATTGTCATTTTCCAGCAGCATGGAAAAGGGCACATGTCATAGGTATTCACAAGCCAGGGAAATAATCAAATTCTCCTGATAGTTACAGACCTATCAGCCTCCTAAACACTTTAGGTAAAATCTATGAGAGACTCCTTCTGAGTCGTCTCGATTCCGCTGTAACCAGCAAAAAGATCCTCCCTGATGCGCAGCTTGGCTTTAGAGCCAGACACTCATGCACGGACCAAGTACTCCGCCTCACGGAGCACGTCCTTTCTAAATTCAATATCCCTGGTTTTGAAAAATCCCCATATCGCACCCTTGCAATTTTCTTTGATGTAGCCAAAGCATTCGATAAGGTTTGGCACTCGGGGCTTATATATAAGCTCAATCAAGCAGAAATTCCGGACAATCCAGTCCGGATACTATTCAATTATCTCTCCGAGCGCTCCTTCTGCTATCGAGTAGAAGTAGTACTCTCATCTCCACACCCGATAAGAGCGGGAGTTCTCCAAGGTTCTATTTGGTGCCTCTGCTTTTTAACCTAATCATCAGCGATATCTCCTACCTCGAAAAAGGAATCCAGTTCGGATTGTACGCTGATGTGTACAGTCATATTCGGTAGTCTTAGGAACCACGTCAAACTCATCAGTTATGTCCAAAGAGCTGTAGTCACTTTCGGCGACTGGTGTAGTAAATGGTGGATTGCACTCAACCCGGAAAAAAGTGCCGGCATTATGTTCGATCCTATTCGTAAAAGTAGAATTCCTACGTACGCTCCTCTCAGACTCTATTCTAGAGATATTCCTTGGGCCTCAATGGTCAGGTACCTAGGTGTAGATTTAGACTCAAAACTAATTTAAGTTCCCATATCAAGAGGGTGAAAAGAAAAGCTACTATAGCCTTAGTCCACCTTCGCCCTCTTTTTAACTCTAAAAGTAAAATGTCGCTGAGCTGTAAGCTCACATTATACAAGACATGCATCCGCCCAATTCTGACATACGGCTGTCCAGCTTTTGCACGCGCCTCGTAACTCACTCTCAGGCCTCTGCAAGCGTTGCAGAACAAATACCTGAGTGCGATTATCGGGTCCCCTGGTACGTACGAGATGTTGATCTGCACAAAGAACTCGAAATGCCCTCTATTAGGGCATACATTCGTGACCTCACCAAGACTCATTTCGAGAGAGCGAAGGCACATCCGAATCCTCTAGTAGTGAATTCTGTAAAATACGATCCGAACCCGAACGATAGCGGATACAAACGCCGCCCTCGTCACATCTACCTCGATCCGCCGGATAAATTCACGCGACATACGGCGTCTTTTCCGTCCGTCTCTATTCAGAATCGCGCATACGCGCGTGCTAGACCGCGAAACCGTCGTCCTCGCCGCCGAGGGCGGGCGGTTAACTTCGCTTCCGCACACCCGCCGTGGCCCTCTTCTGCGGACGCTCGAGCCTAGGTCGATCCTTCGGAATGGAACCCTCGAGCTGACTGATTATATCGACTTTGAACTATATTAATTAATAACTGGACC
This sequence comes from Actias luna, assembly GCA_039707435.1. Taxonomy (NCBI): domain Eukaryota; kingdom Metazoa; phylum Arthropoda; class Insecta; order Lepidoptera; family Saturniidae; genus Actias; species Actias luna. Next base: position 13,932,272 of record JAZHAC010000001.1, on the reverse strand, counting down.
TCCAAAACGTAAGAATGTTTCAAAGCTATCAATAAATAGATATAAGTTAGTAAGCATAGATGTAACAAAACAAAAATAATGGTGGTGGATAGAGCAGAAATACTTCCAGTAACCGAAGCACTCAAAGGTTATGAAAAAGTCAGCTAGTTTGTATATCTTAGATCTTTGATATCCAGTGATGGTGGATGGACCAACGAAATCCGATACGTGGACCGTAAGAAGCCGAGACAGTAGTAAAATAAATGCTTTCGAGATGTGGCGTTGTCAAAAGTTGCTCCGTATACCTTGGATAGCTAGAAGAAGAAACGAATTCATATTAAAAGAGTTTGAAATCACCACACAGCTTTTTGCTAACTGCCGGAAAAGAACTCTTTGGTTTGAAGAAATTTCTTTGGACATATTTTACGGTCTCCAAGACGCTGTCTGGTGAAGGATATAATCACGGGGAAAATGGATGGCAGACATGCTCAAGGAAGGGCGGCTATAAGACGGTCTGACATAGGATTTTTAAATTACAAAGAACACGGAAAACTTCTCTACTAACCCTCTATAAAACAATTATACCAGAATGAGTGCAGGAACTAAGATAATGACAAATAATAATCTTTCATTATTTTTTTAAATCATCGGAGTATTTAAGAATTTCCCATTTATTTTGTAACATACATTTTAGTAGGTGCTATTTTTAAAATGTTAAGATTAATTAAATAATTTAATAAATAAGATAAATAAATTATATAACAAGGGCTGTTGCGGAATGGGGTACAAAAGACTTCAACGAGATTATCTGTTATGGATATACATAACAATAATTGTAACTATGTGTTTTATTGTTTTGACACACTTAACAGTTATTTATTACTTACAAGAATAATAAATATATAAGTCCAGATCTCCACACAACAATCACAGTTTTATAATGTTTCATTTGCTGTAGTACAGCCTAAACTCATATAACATCTCTGGTTTAGTTCCTACTTTATAAGTAAATTTATTGATAATTATGTTTAGTGCAAACACGTTATTATTATTCTTTATATTATCAAATATATAAAATTCATATATATACTATTGCTAGGAGTTTTAAGAAGGATGCTGAAGTGAGTAGTAAGGCAATGGTTTTATATTTCCTTGTTTATGAAAAAATATGTTATGATAACCAAGGTAAACTATAATGTATTCATAATTACATTTCGTCACTAGTTTTTAAGGCAGGTAATATTTATCAATCTAAATCTAAATTTTATCAAAAATAATTATCTAAGTCATCATTATGTGTATACAAGGTGAACTATTTAAAAGTATATAAAAAAGTTTCTACAAAATTTAAATATGCTGAATAAACGTTATAAAAACTTTTACGTAGTGTAAATATTTTTGGTTTGTTTACTTTATACGGCACAATTGATACACTCGTCACAGTTACTCTCTGTTCCGCTTAGGATCCAATGCATCCAATAAAACTATCGAGAGAATTGAAAGCCGATAGCATGACCACGCTCCCCAAGCTTATATCGTGGTGGTCACCATGGTGTTTGTATTCCAATCTGCTTTGATTGTTAATTCGAGACTTTTTCACGATACTATTAATAAAATAAATTTACTAAAGTAGGTCAAGAGTTTCTTGTTGCTTTTGGATTTTAACTTTTTTATAGCTCATAATTGTAGGTATATTGCCGGACAGAGAGATGAATAGAGGACACGGTCCTCCATAACTTCAGATATATCATCGAAATATTAAAGATATGATGAAATATAAAGCGATAATAACTCAGTTAGTAATGTGCATGGACGTCATGTCAGGCAATTTGAGTACTCGAATACACCTACAATGAGCTTGAGCTTTCGGTGAAGGAAAACATCGTAATTAAACCATAGCATGTTTTCTAATGCCCACATGGCCAGCTACCACCCCTGCTGAAAATCTGCCGCCACATACCTATTTTTTTATAATTAAGGTTCATCTTAAGTGACGATGCGGCCCAAGATGGTAGACACGCTAAATCTGCGGAGAAACTGGGTCTCAAGTGCAGCTGCCGGAACAAACCTATTTTGGCACTAATATTTGGCGCCAGATTTTCAACTTGAGGGTGGTTGCTAGCCAGGCGGGCATTAAATTTTATTTTAAATTTCCTCACGATGTTTTCTTTCACTGACAGCTCAAGTTCATTGCAGGTCCCTTGACCCCTCTCTGCACTCACATCCCTTGACGCGAAGTCGTACACACTACTACGGAGCTATCATTACTTCAAAACGTATAGGTAAGTTCCGGCAGTTACGCTTGAGAGCCAGTCTCTCTACTAGGATTAGCATGTCCACCGTCTTGTGCGACATCGTAACTTAACATGTGATGAGATTCCACAATCTGCGTTCCGCAATTCCACAAGCGTTATGGCTACCCATAACTCTAAAACATTCACTATAAACAATTCTTCAATGATACTTTCTTTAAATAATTAAAACGTTTCTTATAAAATCATTGGTGTAACAACTAGACATACAATTTAGAAAAAAATACTTTTAATTACAAAAAAAATCACTTAAATAAAATAAATAATAAATAAATTGTTTAAAAAAATTATTCTAGCCTTTAAATGTTAACATCTTGAGCTATTTAAAAAAAAAGGCATTAAATTTTTTTATAGTTGATAAAGATCAACATATTTTTTATTATATATATATATATCAAGTATTGCATCCTCAAATATGTTGGCACTCAAAAAATTTACCGCCCTAGGCCCGAGCCTATGCATAAATCCATCGCCGAGTATCCAAGTTATAAAATCGTTACTCTTAATTAGATAATGTATGCAAAGATGTTAACTAGCAGTACTTAATAGAAGCCTGAGTTAATTTCGCCTCCCTAGGTCTCCCTCCGGCGAGCTTAATCTACTAGTAAGATGGTAGAAGTATGGTTGTGTATTCGTCAAGATATTGTAATATTAAAATATATACTTACGAATATACTTACGTTTAATTTTCACCAACGTAGACTTAATAGATAGATGCTCGTTGTATGATTTTGGCATTAGCTGTTCGTAACATTTACTGTTAGGTAATCAGAAATTATGTTTAAGTAAAATTCAGTGATAGTCGAACTAATAGCTTGAGTGATTTAACTTTAAAAAATATATTATTATTCATCGCTTATTTCACAGAAGGAATATGCTAATTTCTAGAGTTCAATTTGTTTTCTTTATTTTACAACGAAAAACGAAACGATACTTATAAATTTCACTATATTAAGAGATAAATACAAATGAAAAATGGTTGATGTTTGTAGTATACCTTTTTATACAAAATGTAATAAAAAACGTACAGAAAGGTACAAAAATGGCCGCCATAAAAACTGTTAATAAAACTGGGTATAACTAAAGTATTTTTTGGGACTTAATATTTTGGAAAGTAATTCCATATTTTAAATTCCAGTTTTGGTTTAATACAAGTAAATATGCAAATTAAAACCTCAAATGCTATTATTATAGAAAAGTAAACATTTTTATAATGATATATACAACAATTGTGAAAGTTTCTTTCTATTTAAGAAAACCCCATTGTTTTTTTTATAAATTGCCTTACTTAAAATATTGTATGTATAAAACAAATCAATATTTCACTATAGACTCTAGTGAGCCTATAAAAATAAATATTGTAATTAAACAATGTTTTAGAGTAAATATGTTGGAAATATTTAAATATTAGAGAGTTAAAATACGCCTATAATAAGTAAAAACGTTATTAATTTTCGAAAAAGTTAGGAAATAAGCGATGCATAGAATAAATATTAACGTAACAGTCTTTCCTGTTTTTATGTAGCTATATATTTTTTTATTGTTACGTTTTTATAATATAGTAGCTTTAACCATGTTGTTTAAAAAATGTAAATATATTTGTTAATATTATTTAAGGTTTTATTAACCTTAAAATTCTCTTAATGCTTGTTTTACTTAATTACTTTATGAACAAATTATATTGAGTACAATTAACAAATCTGCAATAACATGACAAAGGCAAATTTTTCTTACTTATTTTAATTATATTTTCTTTGCCCACTATTAAACGAAAAAAAATCATCTTATTAACACAAATAATCATGCAAATTGCGTTCATTGTACGTAATAGATAGTTGCACAGCGTATTTCGCAAGCAGCAGAATGGGGTTGAATGAAATAAAACAACAATATTCACATTAAATTTATATTTACTTACAGATCTGTAAAACTTTATTGCTGTTGAGACAAAATTGTAACAATGCAGTTATGTCAGATATCTTCGTCGTATAAGTTGATTCAATTGTAGCATGAACCGTGTTTGACATACAAATGAAATAATTAAACTTTACTTTACCAACTTACACTCTGAAAATAATCTACAATCTTGTGTTTAATGTTCCTGTGTAGCGATCCCCATACACATGGTTTCTGAATATTACGGAAAAAGAAAATCGCAAAGCTTCACAAATATATTTCGCAAGTATAAATTTATTCGTTCACGTTTTAAAAAGTGTATTAAGTATTATACTTAGCTTATCCACATATTAAATGTGGTCAGAAATATTTATTCAGCTGATATTATTTTTTTGCAACAACGTGAACTAATAAATACGCCTAGCAAAATAAACTTCGCCTGTTGTTAGCATTAACAGATCTGTCGCCTTACACTAGGTATATCTATAATCAATCAAGACTTATTTCTAAGGCAAAGTCAGATAGAATTGTCATATCAACAGACACTTTAATTTAAAAGGTAACAGTAGAGTCATTAATGTTGTTGACAAATCTACCAAATCTTTGCTGTGTAGTTGTTATTTGATCTACAATAATAGTAAACAAATTGTCAATGGGAAGGTATATTCCTAACTAAACGCATGCAATTCCTAACTCACCATAACGGTTGTGGGAACAATTCAAAGAAAACAACATATTTTCATAATTAACTTTCCGATTTTACTCAACTCAATGTAACAGAAATTATCTGGTAACTGATATTTAAATTAATTATACACATAAACATCACATAAAAACTTATACAATTGTAAATTCCTTACATTTTCTTGTTCATAAATTGGAAATTTCTACTTTAAACTTATTTCAAAATAAGTCTATCTAAGATTACGATCATAGAATATGATAAATAACAAATTTATCGTTATTTTATATTTACATAATTATTAAAACTAATCCATACTACTAGCGGGTGCTTTAAACAGTATGAGGGGAGACAAAAATGCCTTCTATAATTATATATATAATTCTTAGGAGTTTCACACGACAGGTCGCGAGCGCTATCTCTGTTTTGAGCTTAGTACTAAATAAAATCCAATTATTATTTAACTTAAACTTCGAAGGCAAGTTGAGGTATTTAGTTGTAGAGAAAATTTTGCGACCTGTAGAGCGCAACACCCTTACAATGCTAATCCTATTACTGGTTACCTGAGGTAGTTAAGTTTCGTATATTGTGACATTGTTACTTTATTAATATGCTATAAAGAAAGTACGTCTGTTGTAGAATAATATCAACAATTTTAGATTTTTGTAGTTCATTTATAGAATTAACTACATTTATATCAGAATAATTGCGTATGATTTGCCTTCATAGCCTGCATTCGTCTTTATAAACTCTTTTATAACTTTTCCTTTGAAACGAACGCAGACTCGTTGACATTACTGCCCCCCCCTCAGCCAAGTTCTCTTTTTCCATAATCGTTAGCATAAAAAAAGTATGTAGAATACTGATAGTAAAGATGTTTTAACACGCTCAAATCACGGGATTGAAATGTTGACATATGTCATTGATTTATTGTTTGGAATGTCATATCTTATAAATTTTATTTTCTCTTTACGCTAAGGATTGTACAATTAGACAACTTGGCTAGGGGCACTGCTATATATATGTATATTGTATATATATATATTCACTCGAGAGGTAGGCCATATTTATACAAGGTTTTTAATTATTGCTTTTCAACGTACTTCTAAAATGTTATTGTTTCTACATATACTAACGTGTAAATAGTTCCTGAGGTAGATTAACATCGTTTGTGACATTTCTATATGTATAAAAATACTTCTGCAATATAATCAACATTCAAATACAAACATTATCAAAAATTAAGTCGATATAATGTTCATATTGCACAATTTTGATGTGTTATCAATGATATGGGTGCTTTTTAAGGGTGTATCGAATTAAGCGTTCTTTTAAATACGGAATTGGGAAAAACCCAAAACGATCACAACCTGAGAGAAATAAACTAGAAATATTTGTAGCGATTATTTCGACACACTCTTAGGTGCACTTAACAGCCTTGATATGTTGAGTTAAGATTTTTGATATAAAAAAAGATTAAAGAATTTTGGTTTTCATTGTTTAGTAAAAGAGATGAAAGATAAAACTGTACTTTAAAATATAAACATGTTATTGTTTTATTAAATCGTAACAAGTACCTCCTTCGTGGTGTTTGTGTCTACAGTTGATAAATTTAATTTTCCGGTATATATTAATGTAAATCCGGAAATATATAATGTATACTTATTTATGATTATAAGATATATGTAATATATATATATATATATATATAATTTGTACAATGTTATTATTTGATACAATTATAGCAATATTTAATAAAATCATATGTCATTTAATAAAACAATCATATTTTATTTTTCATCTCTGTCACTGTTATTTAATTAAAGAAACATTATTAATATAACCCACTGTTCCGAAGAATTTTTAGTTTGATTTTTGTAACTTGTTAAATAGACAAATCAATTATGACACATTTATATTTTACTCTATACAAAAACATTTACATTTATTATTTCAAATTATTGCTAGAGAATTTCATTATCATTAGGCTAATTAAAATCATTTTTTTTTTTATAAATTGTATCGCAACAGAGAGTTGGCGGAATAAATTTGGCAACGTTTAGGAAGACTACTTTCCTACCACTAACGAAACAGGAATGTATAAACTAAATTCGTTTAGATAACACATTGGTAACTTAATCGGATATGCACAATCCATTTTAGAAATCAATTCAGAAATTTAAACATAGACGTTAACTAGCTTACATCAAACAAATGTTAACAGACAAATAATAATAGGAAGCACCGGGGACGTATCAATAATGATAATATTTAATAAGATTTTATAGCTAGAACAAAGACTTAAGTAATAAGGAAAACCGTTAGTAAGTTCATACTTTATAGGCAACATACAAACGAATAAAACATACTGCACATAAATAGAACAAAGAAAAAGTTCATCAGTTAACACTACGCCTGGTGGCCTTAACTCGACTCACAACTACCTACCACTAGGTAGGTTATATAAATTGCTTTAAGATTTTTGTTAACACTAACCTATATCTTGGCAATAGTCTAACTTTAGATATTTTATCTGCGTCAAATTCAAATTTGTACTGTCATTTACTTTTATTATTGATTATTAAATGAGTTATTATTAACTTGTATATTTTTCATAGTTTCTATATAAAATAGTGTCTGGCAATCATGTCCCTTTAATTATATACAAATATTATTCTAAATAGTTCGCCACCATAAGAGTGCCTTATAACGTTAACAACCATTATGAAGAACATAGAATTTTCACTAAAATAAACACTTTGTATGGTTTTATAATAAAATTTTACAATTAAATAAGATATGCTTTATGCATATGCGTCGGTCTATCGGTTCTTGACGTAAAACGCCGTGTCACCATTCTCTAATTACTTCTAAATATTTTCTGTTTTTTATAAAATTTAAAAATGATATGATTTTATAGAATAATATTACAGAATTAACTAACGTCATGTAATTATAAGTTTAGCACCCAGACACCCAGGCATGTAAAGTCACCTTGCACTGGACACAAGGTTAGGTTGAATGAACAACAAAAAAACGAGTTAAACTGAATGCATGCGAATGCGCGAACTTGTTGAACAAAAACAAAATTTAGTGAACGCTATAATGTTATATGTAAATAGAAACGTTGATATATGTAATAAAATAAATTCACGTGTTCACGTCTTACTCGTCCACGTGAATACAATACTTTATTTGTAGTGATTTAAAAAGTTATTTTGTTAAGTATTTATATGAAAACTAGAATAACACGGCAAATACACAATATCAGCTACAGAAATTTACTAAAGATACTTTATCTTAATAATGAATATTATTGCGATGTGTCATTTCAAATGATATGTGGACGCAACATATTGACTTCAGAAATTCATTTAGTATAAGTTAGTTGATTGTGTAGTCGACGTCGGTGATGTTGACGCCTTTGGTGACCTTAAAGTAACAGAGGTCGAGGAAACTGACGACTGCGATCGCAAATTCTTTTTAATATGCGTTTCAAAATGTTTTACCAAGTGATCCTTCCTTATAAAACCTTTACCACACTGGTCGCAAGCGAAGGGCTTACAACCTGAATGTAAACACATATGACGACGCAGATCTGCTTTATGATTGAAAGATTTAGGACATTCGCTACATTTAAAGGGTTTATTGTCAGTATGTTTGACATAATGTCCTTCGTAAGATACGTCATCAGAGAATCGCTTGCCACAGCGATCACATTTAAACGGTTTAACACCAGAATGAAACGTTTTGTTGTGCTGTGTGAGATAGCACGCTTTGTTAAAAAGTTTATCGCATTCGTAACATTTGTGTTTCGTCGTAACTGTTGCCATTTTCAGCTGATTCCGTTCAGTAAGTGGTGTACTTGGTACAGTCGATGAAACGGACGGAGAGCCATTACTTTCGTTTTCTGCTTTCGCGCTCTCCGGACTCGCGGGAGATTTCATCTGAGATCCGTAATTTTCCTTATTTGCATAATCCATAATATCTTCTATTTTTAATATTTGAAGCTCACTTGAATCTGACCTCATAATGTCGTCCTCGCGTTTTATTGTTTTACCCACAACCGCATAGCTGTATGGATACACTTTGATTTGTTCCGGACTATAACAAGTCGAGGTTGCTTTAATCGATCCAGGCGATAAATTGTACTCGTATTCTATACCAGGTCCGCAAATATCAGAATGATATTGCAAAGGAGAGTGGACCGGATCAACAGTAATGTAACCGGCAGCCGAATCATCGGCGATGACGTGACCCCCCACGTTAGGTGGTGTGATGTAGTTAGAAACATAAACGCTGAAACTCTGCGTTTGGAGCTGCGCAAAACTTGGCAGGCGTCCGCCGGCAGGGTGGCTTGACGTTTCTTGTTCCATAACCTCGGCATCTTCAGGTGTAGATTCACCAAAAGTAGCCGGATTGGCTATATGCAGATTGTTGATAGCCATATCCATAACGTGGGGGGCCATCCCGTTTGGGTAATTCGGTGCTATAGTCTGCTGAAAATTCTGACCCAAATACAATGGGGTGTGTGTGGGGTCCGGTACCGAAGGTCCCAAAGGATCCGAAGACCTCGGACTGTACGGGTTGACGCCCAAATGGCTGAACGGTGGTAGCGTGTGCGCTGTAAGCGCCGGAGTACTCTGCGTTAGAGCTTGTGTTGAAATATTGCTGGTTGAGACTGATAGCAGGCCCCTCATATGATGATTTTGAGAAACAGAGGGACCTGCTTCCCCGTTTGGGGGATTCCCTGCTGTTGATATGGTTACACCTTTTGATCCCTGGTGATTATTATCGCTTGATATGCCTAATCCTGGTGGTTGACTACCTATATTTAACGGATGTGTACTGACATGGTGCTGCAAAGGGTGATTAACTAACGGATTATTACTGAAATTATTATCTAAATTACCCTGTTGAAGATGTGTGTATGGTGACTTAACTTGCATGCTGGCGACACGATGTGACCTCTCAAAATTCTGCGATGCGTAGGGTGATTGAAGAGCCGGATCATCGACGCCGCGGCCGTCCTCTGATGGAACGGGGCTTTGTGTGTTCGAGTCAGCTGTTTGTTGCTGGCCGCGTCCTTGAATAGCATCACGACTGGGATGATGATGGCTGGATATTGGCATGGTAGCTGGATCTGGCTGCCCCGATGACCTCACAGCATTCTTATGAAGAGTAGTGTTGTAATGTCGCTTGAGATGACCCGAACTAGTAAACCATTTATTACAAGCGGTACAATTGTATGTTTTAGGTCTTCTTGCTTCGTTAGACTTCCAATTTGCTCCTTTACCACCAATAGTCGGTAATGTTGAAGATGTAGAATTAGCTGGTTGAGTGCTGGTTATTTGGGGCACTGCTGGTGAATCGTAAGGCCTGTAAGGTGGCTTCATATCAGGATTAGATGAAACCACTGGTCCTTGATAATCGCTAAGAGGCGGCATTTGTACACCGGGATATATTTTCTGTTCTACGTGCATGAATGGCTTTTGATCGTGATGAATAAATTTATCTTGCGGATAGCTAAATTTTTGTTCAGGGTGAAACATCTTTGCTTCTGAAGAATATGTTTTTGGGTCTGCAAACATTTTTTGTTCTTTAAATAGAGAAACGTCGCCATTCAGCTGTGGATTACTATAAACTTTTTGAGCCTCCCATGGCATCATAGGGACAGTACGATTATTTACTTCACGACCTTGTGATGGCGCTTCTTCATATGATGCATTTTGTTGTTCACCTTCATTTCCTTGATAAACAACTTTCTGGGAATCCAGGTCTAATATGTCTGATGATTCTTCGTGTTCTTCTTTTATTTTAGTAGTTTCACCTGGATATCCCGCATTGCCGTATTGTTTTCCAGAAAACTGTTGAAACGACATAGATCCTGAAGAAGGAACACCGCTAGTGCCTGCGTGAGCAGAGTTACAGTGTTCATTTAATTGTACAGCTGAATCGCATACAAAGCCACATTTATCACACTGGTTCGGTGAAGGTGAAGGAGTAGGTTGGTTTAGAGGCTGTCCGTACAATGGACTTGATGATGATACTTGCGATCTATCTTGCATTTTATAAGGATGAAAACGACTCGGTTTGTATTCTTGACCATATTGCGATTGTTCCCAATTAATTTGATCTGGGTTTTGGGGAAATCCTGAATGATTATAATTATTACCATATTGATTCCCTGGTGAGAAGTTTGTTTGATCAGGATTTTGATACGGAGATGGTGCACTATGATAACTTTGAGGAGTTGCGGGATGTGGAAACTGGCCAGATGTTTCTGGAGTCGCTCGCTGCTGGAACTCTGGGCTGGGTTTGGTAATCATGCTGTCACTCGAATCGGCCGGCGCCGACACCGTTGTAGTTGTTGTTACTTTTGTTCCGTTGTTGTTATCTGTATCATTCTGAGAGTTTTGCGTACCCCACTTTACATATAAGTTTTCTTTATGATATTGAAGATGTACTTCTAATGAATCGACAGTGTCCAAGTAAAGGTCGCAAATCTTACAATGATAATCTCTCGACGGTAAAGTCGACGATACAGCGTTGCTGTTGTTAGCCATTTATCATCAGTCCAATGGAGAACACCGTCTCCTCCAACGAAAAAAAAATAATAAAAAGATGACACTCCTCGTTTCGATGTACATGTAGTTTACTCCTAGTCAAGCTTCACAGATCAAAGTCATGATTTCAATATATTCATGCGATATCAGGATTAACAATGTTGAAACCAAAGAAAGTTTTTCGCGGCATTTCGCGTGCGGAAGCGCGCCTCTACCACGTGCGCACTGTAAACACTCACCGATCGTGAGGTTGGCGTAAGTACACCGTTGTCAAAACCTCTAGAGAACTAATACCTTCCGATTGTCCGCGGCACTAATGATTCACCGCTTTCACTTTAAAAGTTTTATGTCCATATTGTAACTTGAAATTTTATTCATTAATTAATTAAAATATATGATTTTAGTCCCACGTGACTTTTATTGAAGTTGGCACTTGTTTATTACTCGTTGCCGCGGCGCGCTATAGTTTGTACGAAGTGGCAGGTAGAGCGCGAGAGCAGGTAGTGACACGATCTGGTACAGACGCTGCGAACGTTTGCTAGCAACTGACAACCTTCCCGAAGTCGCCTTCGGGGGCATGACTTCAATAACAATTCGCAACGTCGTCCCCCACCGAGGCGTGCGTGCGAGTGAGAGCTTCTCGCGATGATGAAGTTATCGCTCCTTCGTCCTTTTGTATATCCTTGGTGCGAAAGAGATAGTTGTTGCGGTGAGGAATCGGGGCGCGGGGGACAGGACTGGTCCTACTCTTTCTCAAAATTGAAATGCCCGGTCGAAATGTCCGGTGATGCTGCGTCCGAGTAGGATAGCGATAGCACCCACCCTTACAATGCGGGCGGATGGAGCCCTGCGACGACCATTGTACATTTTAAATAATACATTTAATAAGTCGTAAAAGTATTCTGTTACTATATTCACAATTTTATTTATTAGGACCGACCTTATGAATGATATGAATGATAAAAAAAAAAAAAAAAATTTTAACTTTTTTGAGGAACAACGGAAAATGATTATTTTGGGATACATGGAATTAAGCTTGTCCTTGGTATAAAGTATAATACCTATATTTGATGATAAATTACTAATTTAGTAAATAAATACCTATGTCAATTGATACTTTATTATATGATATTATATGAGTATAAATTATTTATATTTTTTAAGCTAGATAAATTTTGAAAATTATTAGTAGCATTCAAATCGTTAGAGTGGTTACAGGTGTAAGTTACGTATACAAACTTTAAAAAAAATTAACGTCGTGTCGTGTAAGAAATATCCATGCTAACTTTCAAGTTAATACGTCAAGTGGTTTTGAAAATATCGTAATAAGTCAATCAGTGGTGTTTTGCTTATATATGTATAGATTTATCAAATATCTAAATGATTATGACGCATAATAAATACATGTGATTTTAGCAAATTTGTCAGTCGCAATTTATTAAATTATAAAAGGTATTTAAATACAATGATATTTTAAAACTTGCAACAAAGTAAAAATTTAACACATTAGTACAGCATTAATAAAATTATTAATAACAGGGCATGATAAGTAGAGGAACTTAGTACAAGAAAAACCGTATACAAACTATTTATTTTCGGATGGCCGAGTTCTGCGCAGGGCACTAAAAATTTTGCATCGTGGACGTGAGAGGGACGTACGCTGGTTGAGGGGAAACAGGCGCGGTTCCTTAAAAATTTTCTAAGCACGAACAAATATTAACTAAGACTTACGAGTAGACATTATCAAAATCACGAATATAAATTAAATTCCAGAAAATAAATGCAATGTGTATTGGAACCGTTTGTCGATAGCCAAGTACCGGACACGAGGTCCATGCAAACTATGAGGGGTGTAACATCGATTTTCTCGGACTGTGTCGATACCCTCCTTTACAGAAATAAAGAGGCTTCCTTGTTCCCGTCCACCAAACCGTACCATTTTACACTTGGTATTTCATTGATTTCTCGTATAGTATTTCAACTATTCCTTTATTAAATTCAGCAGTCACCTTTCTTATATATATATTTAAATTTCTTAGATTAGTAATGTAATGTAATATTTACAGTAACCCACGGGGGGTTACACTTACACATTAATTATTTATCAAATCTGATAACAAAATAACAAAGCAAAATTAAAACAATAACAAACATCAAAAGATGAAAAACTTTTATAAATAATTCCATAATATAAATTAAACTAATAACATAAATTAACTTATGCCAATATAATAATATATAGTAATAATAATGAATCTAACATTAGTTTACGATAATGTTATCTCAAAAAGATATGAAAACAGTAGACTAAACGTATAATGGATACCAAACGCAGCTACTAAACGGTTAATCCGTGCTCCGCGAACTGTATCATTCATAACATTTTATGAGGGACCATGGCAATAAACACACGGGCTGACAAACAAAGTTGTGCTTCGACAACTTTTACACGAGACGCGGTGCGACTGCCAGCGACAGACGTTTTTATTACTAAAGGCTACTAAAAGTTAGAAATTACACATGACCTATTTAAATATATAGCCATGCTGATATTTCGGAAAGTATATTTAAGATATTTTGGTGACAAGTATAAGTGATAATCCTTTTTAAAATTCGTACCATTACACAAAATATTTATAATAGTCAATTTTGAATTTATGTCCATACATACCGTGTTATTGTAGTCTAAAATGCGTTTAGAAATAAGTTACTAGGTACTTTTAAAAATGTTATATTATTACTTTCGAGTCAATCTAAATATTATGGACAATAATATGGATTTTAATCATAAAATTATTTTTAATAAAACAGGTCTAGTCCTATTTGTAATATTTGTGGCCAACGACTTTTATATAGACACATATGAATCTGAATTATGTCTAAATTACTTAAATTAAACGTCGTAATACGTTTATTTGAAATAAATAATTATATTCCAAATTTCTAAATAGTAAAAAGTTAATTTGTCTGTAAGAAATAAAATCGCTGTAAGTACAACATTTATATCTGCCTATATTTTTATAGCATTAGATTTATGTATTTATTTTACTAAATATTATTTATTTTCATTATAAAATATAACATAATTAACAAAACACAAAAGTAGATTAATAAAAATGCACACAATGCAGTTACTTTGTGCCTTCGCAGTTTTTTCTAGAACATTCATGACCATGGTCAGGTTAGGTACCTGGTATAGGTCTTGATTGTAACAAAACTAATAATATCTCAATCATTTTACATTTGCTGCTTTATTCAAAAGCTTTCCTTAAAGTGTCTTTGAAGTCCACGGTGTAATGCTAATGAAATTAAAAAAGACCTCCTTAAAGAATTCGAAATTTTGAAGTACAAAACACTAAAAAATACAATACAATTGAGAAATTTCTTCTAAAAAATGTATCTAAGTAGAAATTGAAATTTACTATGAAATTAATAAAATACCTTCTTTAAATGAAAATAGCATATTATACTCGTAATATAGTAACTATTTTATATTTGTATAATCATTTTAACAAGTACAAAGAGATATATGTTATGAATGTAAGCTTTTTATATCCTTGTAAATACTACAAAAGACAAACCAATAAACTAAAATGATCTAACTGAATTTCAGAAATAAACTCTACTGAACTAATATTTAATATTCCAATCACAATTTTTTAATCGCTCGTATTATAAACAAATCTTTCCGCGAACTTATTCAGATGTTTATCACTATCAATCTTATTATCTTTCCGTCAGTGATAACTAACAATTGTTGCTTTTCCATTCTTAATAATTCATTTTTATTTTTATTGATTACATAATTCTTAGTATTTATACCGGTTTCCTAAGTTTGTTCCCTGGTATTTAAAACTTTACTTACGTATTACACAAATGAAGTAAATTCTCTAATTTATGATTATAACAATTACGTAAAATATAATTTATTGAAATGAAAATAAAGCAATAAGATATATTTATTACATTATGAAATCGAAACATTAAATTGGTATTTGGTTATAATATTTTCGTAGACATAAAAAAATAACAGGTAAAAAAGAAACTAAAAATATATATAACAAAATTTTGTTATCCTATTCTGACACGTGCAAAATAATATCTTTTGTTTATGATTTTATTTCGAGTAACTTATATACATATTTAAGAATATTTCATTTGAACTTTAATTACTTTCTCATAAACAAATGAACTCTCAGAATTTAAACATAAACTTAAAAGAATGAACAAAGATTATATTTGAGCGAATGCTTTTCGACGGATGAATGAAAGAGCTTATCGTAACAAAAGAAGAGAACAATGAAATATTTCTTAGTTCTTAACTAAAGTCAAATGAAACAATGGAGTCCGTTATCTATTTGGCGGAAATTTTCTAGTTTCACATTTATTTGTGCGGTATTAAAAGGTTGAAAGGATCGCCGCTCACTTAATCCCTTTAATCCCTAAAACACTTAAATGTAATTTACATTGTAGTTCCCAATAACTCAATATATTCTGTATAATTCTAGTTTAAATACATCTAAGTCGATTATTATAAAAAATAGTAAATGAAGGGAAAAAAGTGTTTGTTTAACTTATTAATTAGGGTATGGACCCTCAGCAAAATGCAATCGACATCGATTTCTACAGCAAAGAAACTTTGTCTTCTCAAGCTTACTATCTTGCTAGGGTCTTGCTACGATCATTCTCAAATATGTAGTTGACACGGGGGTTGTTACGGAGGTGGTATACCGAAGCCGGAGTCGAAACCGGAGGTTTGTAATCTGCTTTATCGGAGTCGAAGTCGGAAGCGACGGCGGAGTCGGATGCCAAATACTAATATGGCAAATATAATAGTAATATGGTATATATACGTCAGATGTATATAATATTATTCTATTATTATACTAGGAATTGTAACATGTAATGCGACGCGATGCGTGTGTGTAATGCAACGAAATTTGGATCAATCTAATAGAGCAATCCTTTGAAAAATCAAGCAATTCCTTGAGCTACAAGTTAAATTTTGTACGTACTTATTCTACGCAGTTATTTGTTATGTTGCGATCTTCGTTATAACCTCAGATTCAAAAGTACCGAAGCCAAAGTTTGAGTCGGAGGTGTAAAAATCAATCGTAAGTTCCGACCTTTCGGAGTCATAGTCGAAGCTCCGTAACATACCTAGGTGACAGCATACATACGCCAATGCATGTAACGACGCCATTTAGTTTCCCCGTCTGGTAATATAGTTGCTATTAAAATCCCTTTATTCGTGGGATATATCGTCAATAAAGAATGGCCATTTGTATAGGAATATTAGGCTAGTGGAAGTATTGCGTTCCAAAGGGATGATAGCTTAGTTGCTAGCGTGTAGGGATGCCGCGTAAATGAAGTTGAATTCCTGCAATGAGATTGATCTTTCGGTAAAAGAAAACATCACGATGAAACCATAGCATGGTGGTAGGGATTTTTCTTATCGCTAGCTACCACCCTCAAGTTAAACTTCTGCCGCCAAGTACCTACAGGTGTGTTTAGCAGTTGCACCTCCTAGTCCCTTCACTAGGCTTAGCGAGTCTATCATCTTGGGCCACATCGTCACTTAACATCGGGAAAGATTGTAGCCATAACGGTAACATCCAAAACTATAAAAAAAAAACACTTTTAATCATAAGAATACCTGTTGGTAACAATGATTTAATAATCTACTCAAATCCTGAACTAAGTTCAAGTAACTTAAAATAATTGCTTAAAAGGATTTAGAAACATTATTATTAGCTAGGGTAAACAGCCAGTATTCAACCAAAACAGCAACTGTCTCCATATAAATAGTGTTTAGATATGTTTATAAGGTAACATCAATATGTAACAAAACCAATATCCTGTGGTTTTATAAATGTTCATAGTTATGAAGTATTATCATCAAAGTATACCTAACTATGTCGTTTAAATGTATGAACGCTTTCGGCGACATAGCCGCGCTTGTGCTTGCGATAAATTTTTTTTTGGAAAGAAGACCTGTCCGACGGTTTGGTAAGAATTTATATTAATTTATTTCAATTGTTACAGATTATAATCTGTTAATATTATTATTAATAACTAGAGTATATTTAAAGTTGGGAAGCATTTTAATTAATAAAGTAAAACCTCTCTGAGTCGAACTACTCGAGAACCTCCAAAAAATCAGGTTTTCAATTTATGAAGGACCAGCTGTGCCTACGGCTTTATTCGCATGGAACTAAAAATTATTTAATCATTTTTGCCAGTAATAGTAACTTTATCAATACATCTTTACTCCTATTGGTGGTAGCGTGACTTTAAACGGCGTAGAGCTTTCTTCAATTATTGCTCTTTCAATAACAAAAAGGATTTAAGAAATGCGACGGGTAATTTCCTAAGTTAGCGTATTCAAACAAGCAAAAATACAAACGAACAAAGAAAGAAACAAATAAACTTTCCCAATTTACAATATTTATTTAGATGTACTTAAGCGCAAGGATATATTCGACTAGCGGAGTTTATGATGTATTTCCACTTATTTGGAGTCAGTTGAAATAAAAACAAAAATCAAGTTACAGACATTTCATAGAATTACTAATCCTATTTATTGTATACTCTTTAATTGTTTTTTAAGAAACAATTATGTACATTATTGAAAAATACTCTTAAAGTCGGTAGCTTGTTTTTTCGAGTAACAGAGCAGAAGTATGTACCGAAATGGCTTGTAGAGGCGCAGTGATTGTTTCGACCTATAGACGATTTAAATTTCTTTACGAGGTCTTGGGGATTGAAAGTAGAGAACAGAATAATATTTCGAGCTTGGAGATTTTCGACTTATTGATATTCGATGTAAAAAGGCTCTACTGTATATTATGTGTTATTTATTTTGGCAATTAATCCAGCAGTCTGCTACTTATTCTTAACTACTGTATTCATTATAATTTTTGTACTTTTGCTATATATTGACATAGTCATCATTCACTTGTGTGTAATATAATAAAGATATCATTACAAACACTAAAAGTTATTATATCAGTAGTCGACCGTTTTTAAATTTACCGGGCCGATGAATAGATCAAGAAGCGTTGCATAAAATTGAACAGTAATATTATGTTTTTTAAGACTATCGTTTTATTATTCTAATAGAAGATTTATTCTTTTATTTAGGGTTCTTTAATATACACGTAATACAAGGAAAAGTAATTACCAGGAGAGAGAGGAGCGTGTACAAATAGTAGTATAAACATAGTAGCTATTCTAGTTTTAGCTATTTAAAGGTAATTACAATTGCTCTATGAAATGGTGTTAAATATGATAATTATACCCGAGGTGCATCTGCTCTCATATCCTTGCAAAAATATAAATTTCCCATACACTTCCTCTAAACAAGAAAAAGGACTATGTAACTTTTTGTTAAATAATCAAGTAGAAGAAATGGGTATCAGACATCAATAAATGAAACTCTGAGATAAGTAAGAAAGTAAGCTAGAACATATATAACAGAGGAGTATATGTCATCGAAAAATGAATTGCCCAACTGCTAGAGTAGTACTTATTTAGAAGAATGCCTCTTATTTGCATGATAGATGCCTCTAGAGTTTAAGCCGATACATATTTCTTCTCTACCAGACAAGCTATTATACGATCACGAATACAGTTTACAGTATATAAACGCCAATAGTGCCATTTTTTTAGAAGACTGGAGACAGCTTGAGAAATAGGAAGTTATTAGAAAGTAGAACTAGATTATGACATGGCGAACAAAAAAACGAAAAAGATTATAAGTTAAAGAAAAGGAAACGTAATATTAAGTAACGAAAAATGGAAGAATAATTTTCTAAAAAGGAAGTCAATCATATTAAAAGATGGAAGAAAAGTACAACTTGTACAGTAATTGTAATAAAATTTAATATTTACAAGAAGAATTTACATCGAAAAAAAGACTACTATTTGGTAAAGAAAAAAAAAATGTTTTTGTTTATATGTTAGACTCGTATTAGATATTTTGAATTTGAGAATGCTTTTGAAGAATGAATTATAAAGTCGGATATACTATTTATTTTTTATTTATATTTTCGACTTAACGTACGCTGTAAGCCTTACGGGGTTTGACAGCTTCACCGAACTTTTTGGGGCGAGCGCTGAGGGCACTCATGGCCAAACCTCGGCTTGGGATGCTGCCGGAAAATGAAGAAAGGATTCGCTATCCTAACTAACCAACAGGTCCTAACTTACTAATTTAGTGATCCTAGCACGACCTTATTGGTAGTGTGGGTATACACTATTTAGTTCCATAGGCCACTTACCTGGTATTTATTGCATGGTTATGCTGGCCGTCACATAGCTTCACACAATGTTTAGCAATAACTAAATTTAAAAGTACATATTTATATTCCACTTTGAAAGCTATTTCAAATTCTTACTCAAGAAATAAGAAAATGTCTTTTTTCAAATGATTATATTCTTCCTTGTAATAATATTAAACCATTAGGTAATAATTCCACATTCCAAAGCTAATAAATTTCGATTACCAGGAGACTGATTTGAGACTTTGTTAACATGAATCAATTTATAGTTACTTACAATCAAAGTTTAGTGTCGTATGACTTCAAGAGCAATTTACTTTTACTTCCGAACAACTGAAGTCAAATATAATAGATAATCTTTTGAAATTCCAACAAACAAAAGACAATACGGGGTTAACAATCAGATTAAATTTCTCGTATAGGTAAAGATAATTCTGTAAATTTGTACATTTTTGCAAGATGGTGCAGCTAATACTACTTTATATATAAAAAGCTGATTTTGTTACTCTGGTTTTAAAAAAAGGGTATTAGAATCGATAATAATACTACAGTTCTATTTCTAATATTTACTTGTTTTCCAAAATGTTAGATAAAATTGTTTACTTGGCAATTTATAGTTCACTAAAAACAGTTTAAGTGAACAATGACATTAAATCTATAATCACTCAATGAGTATATACCTGTATACATGAATAAAAGCGCACAAGTTGAACTTTTTTACACAGACTACAGTACGTGTTTTGATCATATTGATCATCATGTTCTTAAGCAAAAGTTTATGTTGGTTGGCGTACACAGTAATCATTACTACTAATTTACATGCTAAGTAGTTTTACATCTATTTGGAAATATTTACCATGTGGAGTACCACAGGGTTCAATACTAGGTCCTCGCTTATTAAACTATCTTTATCTCAGATGTAACTATATGCTTTCACAATTCTCATATCCCGCTTTATACAGATGATATAAAAATTATCAAATCTGCAAGTAGTCATTCGGATACAGACGACCTTCAGGGAGACCTTAATAGGTTTGTAGCATACTGTGTAATAATATACTTGAACGAAATGTTTTAACATAACTTTTTCATGACTTAGACACTTTACCTCTAATAATTATACTTCTTATAACAAAATAATTCACTGCATTAAACATTAAAGACCTAAGCGTACGGCATAATCATAAGCTTTTATTTTATAAGCATGTAAAAACTATTTAGTCGGGCATCTAAAGCTCTAGACTTTGTGATGCGTTTTACTACATGTTTTCGTTCCTTAAAAGATCTTGTATTGTTCCTTCGTACGTAGCCAACTTGAGTATACGACACAAGTTTCGAATCTACAATATAAATTATAATATCTACAACAGAATATATTTAAATGTTTTTTAAATACCAGGACACAGCAAATATGTAGTGATTGCCATTAAAAGACCGACGTTTATAACTTTGCTTTAAATTTTCTAACTTATAATTAACAATATTTTTTTATAATTATTTTATTAATCGTTCGTATTAGCCTGTAAGCCTCCCTAAGAATAACAAATCTATAAATATAAATAAAATTGAAGTGTCTGTTGGTAATATCAAAATAACAGCGTATTACGAAATGCATATGAAAGTATATACGATAGTTAAAAAAAAACATTTTTTGTCAGTTTGTTTGTTCCAGCTAATCTGTAAAAAGGCTGGACTGATTTTGACGAGACTTTCGCTGGCAAATTGCTGTTATTATAAGGAGTAACTTGGATTACTTATATTTTAGAAAAATATTAGGCTTTCGCGATTTTTTTTTATAAATACTTTTTAGATCCATGTGAACGAAGTTGCGGGCACGACTAGTAATTAATAAATAAATAAACATTGTTGCTTTTATCCTCATGTTCTTTTTCACCGAACAATATCAGCAGTCACTTTTGTTCACTTCAAACGAATTATTAACTATTATAATGATAATACGTATCAGTGAAGTTAAAACTATTATATAAAAAACAGTCGACAATGAAGTATATAGGTATTCCACATAATTTTAAAGAAATGACAACTTAATGGTAATGTGTTCGGACATTATTTCAATCGACCTGTGTTCAAGTTCTACAATGATCCTGAGCTTTTGCTATAGGAATTCATCATAATGAAATTATAAAACATTTTTTATTGCTGCCTGGCTACCCACTATCTTCAAGTTACAAACCTAACATCAAGTACTTATACGTGTGTTTCGATGAATGTATTTGAAAGCAAGTAGCCCCCCTAGGCAAATAGTTTTACCATCTTGGGCCGCATCGAAACTTATATAAGTTAAAATGATATCATTTTAACAATCACTTTTATTTTCAAAGAGAACCTTAATATTATGTTGGAATAGATTCTTATAATTTTTGGACTTTACCTTAAGTCAATGTTATAGGTTTTATTTTTATTTATATGAAACGAGGTCTTTGATTTTGCCTAAACAGGCAAAAATAAGGCATTATTAGAGTGTTATTATATTCTAATTGGTTATTGAAGACTGTGCACTGTAGTGGTGCAGGTTGGTTTTTAAGATTTCATTTAGAATCAATTTAATCAAATTATGACTAGATTTTAAAGGTATCAGTTGAAAAGATATTTTTATTCATTCAAGTAGTCTTTAGCGGTTTTGAAGCGATGATAGCTCAGTGGTAGCTTCTACAGACACCGCGTCAAAGGACGTGAGCTGTAATCCCTGCAATGAGCTTGAACTTTTGCTGAAAGAAATCATCGTGATGAAACCATAGCATGGTGGCATGGCTTTTTTTAATGCCCGCTTGGTTAGCGACCACCCTCAAGTTGAACATCTGCGCCAAATACCTATAGGTGTGTTCCGGCAGTTGCACTTGAGAACCAGTCTCTCCACTAGGCTTAGCGAGTTGATCATCTTGGGCAGCATTGTGACTTAATATCACATTATAATGCGGTCATAATGCTAAACCTATAAACAAAAGAAAAATTAAAAGAAGTCATCGCCATATCACGAAAACTACCCGATGTATAGACTTGAAATTTGGCATGGATAATCCTGTGACGATTTAGATACCCAGTAAGAACAACCTTTATGATTACGTACGGTTGATAGAATAAACGCGGACGAAGTCAGGGGCACAAGCTAGTGTAATATATTGTGTTAGTCACTTCACCGAATTGACTTTACTTTTAAGGTCGTAAAGGACGGAACATTTTCTACGAACGCTCCCGTTTTTAGATATATGTAAGTCGCAGACATGTTATTATTTAGTGATTACTAATAGTTTTGTTTTTTTATGTCTGCCACGTATAAGGTCAGGTTAACCAAGAACGTTTCCACGATTATATTATCCAAGGGTATTAAGCACTTTACACATAATTAAAAAATATTACTAAGAGTAGGTTTTGGATTGCTTACTTGACTGAATGCTAAAAAAATTGGTATCAAATCATTACACTAATATACAAAACAATAATAAGCGCATTATGATATTTTTCATTTTGATATATATATTTCTATAAAGGCTATAAAAAAGCGCTTGTCTATTCCGAGCTCTTTTCTTTTATTTTAGTAATATATTATTTTAACCAATTAAATTGCTTCATAACGTTTAATGTTAAGTATACGTGTTCCAAAGTACTGTCGAATGACATGACACAGTGAAATATCGTAATAGTTATCTCGTAGACATTATATGTTTATGAATATTATCATTATAAATTCTTGACTATTATTAGATACAAAGCGATGAAGGCGAGAAGTTCAAAGCGAGAGGGGCATATGATGACTAATCAGGTGCTATTCACTCAACACTACCAACTAAAACACACCAAGACGACATTTAATCTCCTGCGTTGCCAGAGACCAGGGATAGCGCCCACACTTCTTCTAGAACAAGTTACCATACTCAAGATGAAAACCTGCCATCAAATACCTAAACTTATGTTTCGGCAGTAGCACTTTAGAGCCAGTGTCCCCACCAGGCTTAGCGTGTCCACCATCTTGAATCACATCATGTCAGAACATCACGTGAGGTTGTGGCCTTAATGCTAAATCTATGAAGTATTAAAATAAGCAATTCCTGGGCTCTGGCAAGCAATGGGGAGTGTTGAGTCACCGTGAGGTTTTTGCTAGTATTTCTGGTTTCCGCCTGGTGAGTCGCACGTACCTTCTTGTAGCCTGTTCAGGCAAACGCAACGGCACGATTCGTAAATGGACTTTACCCCGGTTACAAAAAGGTAAAATATTACATATCAATAAATACTAATTGTTAATTATTAGAATAACTATAACTTTAATTAATTATTATAACTGTTATGTTGCTTTGTCTTGATTAAAACCGCATATATAATAAAATTATGATATTTCGTATTTTATAACACGTTTTAAATCATATCTAGTCCATTCTCTATTTGGAATACCTTACCAATAAAATACCTCTAATCTCTTGTAGATAAACCTGTAGATAAACTCAGCGAAATAGCCTTGTGAGGTGTCCCTACGAGAAGAACTTTCCAGAATTCCTTAGGGAGGCTGGTTCGATATCGGTAACATGCTAGCCATACCTATGGTGTTACAAATATCCGTAGACTATGGTCACCACTTATCGTCAGGTGTGTGCTGTACGCTTGTTTGTTACCTCAATGATATTAAAAACTTAACGGATATTCAATGTCTCTTGTATTTATGTGTTTATTGCATATACCATCAAAATTGTAAGTATATTACAATGAGATAGATGCGGTTTAGACAACAAAAATCTTGAACTGAGTTATTTCATTGTACGCTGAATTTTTGTTATAATTTTAGAATTTAAGTAATCTATGTAATCAAAGTTATTGTTATAAACATGGTTACAAAACGAATTTACAAAAACAGCTGGCTTAATAATTCCATTTATAATTATTATCATTACTGTTATAATATAAAGATCTCTGACTACATTCTACTCCTTTTTTACGTGTAACGATTACATTTAAAACTTGATTTTAAATTTATGTTTGAGCAAAAAACATAATAACAATTATTATGTTATCGACAATACAACATGCCGCTTTCGAAGTTCAAGCGGTAAGCCTAAATTGCGCGACGTTGTCAAATTTACATCAAAGCGTCTAAAAAAAAGCATCCAGCAACATCGCATTCATCCCCACGTAAGAAAATGCACTCGCTACACTCATACAAAGCAAACAGGTGAAATAGGCAAGTCACGCACACACTTACACAGAGACTACTCAGTGCACGAAAGAATTCTTAGAATATCAACGTATACACACGAATTTTTACACTTGTGTGAAATCCCAGAAAAAGTTTTTACCTCGCATCAACTCAGTTTCGACAAGAAATAAAATACTTGGTTATTTTGTATTGGAACTTTTCTCTTAGCTATTTAATTTATTCTGAAAAAAAAAACTCTTCTTATAATAAGCGCGAAGGAAATAATTGTATTAGTTTGATTAATCCTACATGTAATACTAATCCATAATTTCAAACGTGAACGATTATGATAATAATATGTATAATTTAATTACGTGGGTATATTATAATGTAAGCGAAGCTCGTGTATTTAATTTTATATTGATTATTTATATTAAATATAGTATTATATTTTTTGAATTAATTAAAAATGGTTTATTTGTAATTAGAGACGTGATAACGTAGTAGTAGCGTGTTTAAATATAGCGTCAATCGACGTAGTTCTAGTATTGAATAGAAGAACTGATTATGTAATTTGTACAATAGTGTAAGTTCTTTAGTAGATACCCACGTGGACAGTATGTGATAATACCGAGACTATTTCACTGAATTACTGAAGACTTAATTAAATAATTTAGTTTAAATAGAGTTTTTGTTTAATTTAGTTTACATATACTATAGAATATTTAGCTTAAAAAAATAAAGCATGCTGTGTATAATTATTTTATACAGGTAACAAATTAAGTGTAATTTTATTTATATATTATAAAAAGGGGGAATTTATTGATAGTCTCTAGCAGTAAGGGGGTATTAGTGTAAAATAACATTCTAGTATAAGATGAAGAGACTTCATTAAAGAAAAATATCGTGCGGAAGCAAGTTTTTAGAATATGTAAGAATATGTCTTTTATGAAAAATCTCACAACAAGTACCATATAGAGCTGACATACTTACTGTACTTCGAAACACAAATCTTCTAACCATATGACCATCTTAAGATAAATCATCTCTTTACACTAGATGTGATAGTGTTTAAACGCCTAATCCTTTAAAGTATTTATATGAGTATGTATCTATAATATACCAGAATATTTTAAATGTATTATTTGAGATCTCATGACATAGTTGTATTCCATATTGTATTTTTTAATGTTCATTTTGGAAATAGCTAGGTATATATCGATAAAAGTATGGTTAAGTAGGGAGTCTGGTAATGTTACAGAGAATCAAGGCAGCTATGATCACATCGGCCTATAAGGGATGATACGGCTGCGCAGGAATGCAGCGGACGCGTAAAAAACGATAAGTACAGTTAGCTGCGGGGGTGGCGCACACAACAAACCGGTTTCATCCAACCTCCAAACACTGTTATTCCCTTTATCGTTTTAAAAACCAATTTGATTATTTGAAAATAGAAAATCGGTTATTATTGTAAGGTGCTTAATATTGTTGGAACAGTTTAGGTTAAATATTGGAATACGTTAAGAACTAGAAATCAAAAATATCGTCTGGTGTTTATAACTAATGTACTACAATTCTACGAATATCAAACATAAAATACTTATTATTGATAGCAACAATTTTTTTTAATTATATGTGACTAATTACTATTTTTGTACTGACATAGAATTCCTGAAGGTGGAATGTGCAAATAATAGCAATATTTATTTTCTTTTGATATTTATTGGTTTACTGACATAGAAATCCTGAAGCTGGAATGTGCAAATAATGGCAATATTTATTTTCTTTTGATATTTATTGGTTAATATTAGACAATTTTTAAATAATAAAATAATTATCATTCAGGAATACTATATATTCTTAGATTAAATTATTTCTAAATAACTAAGTACTTTTATCCAAAAAAAAATATACATTGAAACTGCATTAATGTTGATAACAATTAGTAGCGGCAACGGAACATTTTGTAATATTGGGCGACAGAACAATGTTTATAAAATATCTTTAGAAAATATTTATATTCATAAGAAGCTAAACATTTACTTAGTGGCATAATTTAGAATTTTTTTTGCAAATTAATTCGATATTAACTTAGCTATTAATTGGGATGAATGATTAAATCAGCGCGGAACTTAAGGTCCGGAATGACACCGATAGATATAAAACTAATTATATTTATTTATTTAATTAAAGAAAATGAGTAGTAGCTAAAAAAATTCCTCACACCGTACCGATAAACCAAATTTTTGGTTCAAAATTTATTAGCCATTAGTAGCGAAAAGCTACAATTGTTAATAAAATAAAAAACAATACAATACATAGTTTCACTACAATAATTAATTCTTATGAATTATAACACAATATATAATCATGAAAAATTATATGTAAATACTTATTAAATAAAAATTCATGTTTCGAAAGATCTAATAATACGAAAGGATAAGAAATTTAAGAATTGACCACATTCCGAGAAACATTATTTCACACTTTATACTTACTAAAATTAACGCGACTCTTATTACGATCGTAAGATTATGATTTAAAATTTTCCCAAAATAATTTATTTCAAATTTTGTCTGATCTTTCATACGTTATACCATGAAGCTTTCAGAAATGATTTTATGCTATTTTATAAAGATTATTGTAATATTTACTCCAATCGCTAAAGTGTGTTTAGCTATACAACGGACTCGTGAATAAAAAAATAAACTCAGCACGAAATATTTAACAATTTTCAAGGGGATATTAATGAGAGCGGATAAGGTTCAGAAGCGTTTTACTTTTAAATACGATATGTGTTAAAATTGAACAGATCTCCCTAAGGGTGGCTGGTCATCAATTTGGCGAGGGACGCGGGGCGGTTGAGTCCAACCTCGTCTAACCCCTTATTTTACATTTCACACTCGGGGAAAATCGTTAGAGAAATCTGCGTAACGTGCATGTCCGAGACGCACCCACACACGCTCCGACGTCGTGTGAACATGTACGGACGTCCGAACCACCTCTCGGTCACCCTTCTATTATATCGACGAAACTTCAAGAAATCCTCTTATACGCACATGTGTAGCAAGTCATATATACAATATTATATAAATTAAAATTATACTGTTACTGTCCTACAACTAAATTCGAGCAAATCAAGGCTAGTAGACAATATCTATTCACGAAGACTTGTAGATATATCTGTTAGCAAAAATATTAGTAAATTTTATCAGTTTAATTGTAATTAATCATAGATAATATGCAACTTATAATCTGCAAAAAATAAATCATGAATGAATTGTTTATATAGTTGTTTGTATAAATTGTTGATTATAAGCACTGACTTTGTTCATGGAAAATAATATTCAATTAAACTACTTTAAGGAGCGATGGATGACACTGATAGGGTTGCGGTATTGGAAAATGCCTAAACCCAATCTATTCAAGTACATCGCTGTGTGGCTAGGGCGCAAGAAGCAAGGTCGGGTGGCGTGCCATACAATCATACAACGGTACCGCGGCCACGGCCGTGTCGACCTAGTGGACACATACATTATTATTGTACAAAGTCGCTATGCAAATGTATGCGGGAAGGCTTTGTGTGAACGCATTTACGCATACAAGGCAGGCGGGAGTTGCCTCCATATAATCCGTAGCTCTCCCCGTCATCCTCGCGCCTGGTCTTGCCAAAGATGGTACGCATGTGAGTGTACATACGCGGCACTTTCTCTTGAAGCTCGCCACTGGCTTTTAAAGAGGGTGGCGGGCGCTGGGTTGAGGGGTTGGGTGATTCGTTCCGAACGGGTGACCACGGGGTGAGGGACCAGTGTGTCGGACGACGGCGCGAACTTACGCGCGCCAGCAATCGGCTCAAAAGCAGAGGTAGCTAGGCCAGTCGTAAGAAACACCGATCACAGCATACGCTGATACTGTACTTAAACCAGTTTGACAACCACACCACAACCTGAGATAAAAATTTTAATCTCGTTTAGTTTTAATGCCAAAGTGATGTAGGTCATGATGTCGTACATAGTCCGTTGTATGATGTTAATATTTATGTAACATTTCATAAATTATAAAACGAATATAACAAGCGTTATATGATAAAATTAATATCAGAAAAGAGTGTGTAATTTAGGTCATAACATTTCTCGTTTTGTTTGAGCGAGAGTAAGGCAGGAGGGTAGATGTGGCTTCTTTTAATTGAGTGTACTCAGCGCCCTCTCCAAATGATATTCTCTTCCTAAAATACCTGTAATAGATGTTAATTAGAGCGCCGCTCCGCACGCTGCAAAGAAAAAATAATAATTTAAACAGGCCGTAATTAGAGATGTTTACATAACTGTTATACAAATATTTTCTTAATTTTTAATATTTTTTCCTCTTTCTCCTGTATCAGGCGGGCCTTAAGTATATTTATTTTAGTCGGCATTTTCTGGAAGTGAAAGGGAAAATCTGAAATTACATCTAAAATAGATCCCCGAAATGGGTCAGCTTCGTTATACTCCATGGACGGTAGTTTTCCTTAACGTACAATTTCATTTTATGTTTACAATTATTTTAGAATATCTCGTGTTACATAATGATTTGTTATGAAGGTATGATGATGCATCGGACGTCATCAAGAGTTGAATAGATAAAATCGAGCCGGCAAAATTCGGCGAGGCGGCCATGGCTCGTTTGAATCGAACGCACGTCCGGACCTCCGCCCACCCCTGGGGTGTATAGTGGACTTTTCGCTTGATATATATTTTCCATTCCTCCCAATGTAGGCTACAAGCTCCTACAAGTTCCGGCCTGCGCCGGTGCGTAAGTCGCATTTACATGTGCGGCTCGGACCAACCCTTCCCTAAAGCAATACGCACACGTAGCTAGCATATCATCGTCTTGATCAAACTTAATTAAAATTAATATCTTTACTTAGCTAGTTATGTCTTGAAATATTTGAAATGTATACTTTTTAATGTTAAGAGCTTGGTTACAGATTTTATTATTATCCTTCCTCGAATTTTAAGATATCAGTAGGTTAATGAAAGCAATACGAGAAGAGTTTCCGATCTTAGGCAAGTAACGGAGGGTTGTACGGTAACTAAGAAGATTTAGTGAATATATCTGGTAAATAATCCCACATAGCCCTCTCGTAGTTGGCCCAGGAAAACACGAGTAATAGATTTGTAAAACGGCAGCTTAGAAATTGCATGCTCAGTTCATCAATGAATCCTATGAATACAATAAATTACTATTAAAAACTTTCAATCAGTAGGAAAATAAAAAAATGTCTAGTTTAAAGAACATTGATATACTTCCACCACAGACTTTTACACTAAACTGAAATTTACTATGATATACCAATAATTATATACATATAGTGTAAACAACTATATTATCATATTTTAGAGTTCTGTATCTCATAATATTTAACATAATTCTTATAAAATATCACTTTATTGTTCGTCCTTGTGTCAATCTATTTATTTGTCAAGACATTTTCGAGTACTTTTTAAAACGACTTTATTATTTCTTACTAGTTCAAAATATATTATTATTATTCATTAACATAGTACTCATCCTGATGAAATCATCATTGAGATTTAAATGAGCAGAGACATCGTCATTTAAGATATAACATATTAATAGAACATTTAACATTTTAGAGTTGGATGAGTTGAAGAGAATTGCCATTTGAAAATATTCTCTTAGAAACTTTTAACCCGTTTAATACCATATTTTAATATTTCATCGACACAAACAGTAGATAATGCATTTAATGCGGTAGGCAACATAGACGGATATTCCCACGTACGCATACCATAGAAGTTGTTATAAATGGGCAGCACATATATAGTATAACTAGCTGACCCGGCCACGCGTTGCTGTGGCTAAAGTTTTTGTTATATTACATTATAGTAAACAATCTAAGAGGAACAATAAGAGAACATCAGTCACGGAGTCCACTATGCTTTTTCACACAGATGGTATTTGTAAAAAAATATGGTGATCTCCTTATTTGACTTTCTACTACTATAACCCTTTAGTACAATGAAATTATTTACGAACAAAGATGAAAATGTTGATGTTGGTATACAAATTCACTGGATTGAGATTTGAAGGGGAAGTACGTTGAACACAATTAATTAAAATGTTCTTACACTTGATATTAAGCAGAAATCAATAGGTACAAAATAAAAATTTATCAGATTTATTATTTCCATTTAATTTTATAACAAATATAAGTATAATACAGTATAATACAGTAATAACATGTGACGCTTAAACTCATGAATGAGGTAGGCAAGGCAGACAGTCTTAAACTTTTAAACATTAATATCTATTTTTTTGAATTATAAATACTTTCAATTTCAATTTAATTTAACACCAATCGGTGCACAATTTTTTTGGTTAACCTGTCTTTAGCTAACACAAATAGATGTATTTCGTTCACTACAAAATAAATTTAATTAATTTTATAGCGTCAATAACACGTGGTAATTATGCTGTTAAAATGTAGCTTATATGACACGTTCGTAGATTTACCATAGCAGCGCCATCTATTGATTACTTACTCAACCCAGTCGAAAGGTATCGACATCTGTTAGAATCATTTGGATTTAACAGATAATTGTGACTGTCAAATAATAACAGACAAATAATTAGCAATAAATTAAAATTGCGACTATAATTTGAGATTTAAACTACCCTATCTCTCAAGTTGGATCGAACTGCACATGGTGTGCGAATTTTATTATAATCGGTTAAGTAGTTTAGAAGTCCATTGAGGACAAACATTGTGACACGAGATTTATATATATTAAGATATTAATATCCACTCTCCAACCTGCCATCAAAATGGCTTTAGTAGCCAAGGATAGGGAGCTCGATTATGAGCACATGTGTCGATTCCTTAAGAATCATCCGGAGCTATATAGGGCATACAGGGAGATGCAACCTATGCAACCCCAAGTAAGAAAACCGTCTAAAAATATAAACGCATCGGACAGTTCGATGCGCGCCATGGGAGGGCCCATGAAATCGACTGTGGCAGTCGAGCCTTCTGCTCCTGCCACGATTCCGGTTAGGCCCTCTACCCCAAAGCCATCATCATCCACTAGGGGTGATTTAGAAAAGATGTCGTCGTACGCGCTATGACCACATCCAGCCCGAGCAAACACGTGCGCGTCGGAAGCACCGACCGGCGCCGCGTGCTCCATCCAGTTAAACAATATGTTCTCGCCGCTGTCACCGGAAGACAGCAATGATCGCCGTCCTTGCGTAAGGCCGGTTTCGCGTGCATTCCGTACGCTCCTCTCAAACTTTATTCTAGAGATATTCCCTGGGCCTCAGTGGTCAGGTATTTTGGTGTCGATTTAGACTCGAAGCTCATTTTCTGTTCCCATATCAATAGGGTGAAAAGAAAAGCTACAATAAGCCTTAGTCCACCTTCGCCCTCTTTATAACTCTAAAAGTAAAATGTCGCTGAGCTGTAAGCTCACATTATACAAGACATGCATCCGCCCAATTCTAACATACGGCTGTCCAGCTTTTGCACGAGCCTCGTAACTCACTCTCAGGCCTCTGCAAGCGTTGCAGAACAAATACCTGCGTGCGATTACCGGGATTACCCTGTTACGTACGAGATGTTGATCTGCACAAAGACCTCGAAATGCTCTCTATTAGGGCATACATTTGTGACCTCACCAAGACTCACTTTGAGATAGCGGAGGCACATCCGAATCCTCTAGTAGAGAATTCTGTAAAATACGATCCGAACCCGAACGATAGCGGATACAAACGCCGCCCTCGTCCCATCTTCCTCGATCCGCCGGATAAATTCACGCGACATACCGCGTCTTTTCCGTTCGTCTCTATTCCGAATCGCGCATACGCGCGTGCTAGACCACGAAACCGTCGTCCTCGCCGCCGAGGGCGGGCGGTTAATTTCGCTCCCGCACACCCGTCGCGGCCCCCTTCTGCGGACGCTCGAGCCTAGGTCGATCCTTCGGAATGCAGCCCTCGAACTAACCCGCTGGCGCGATACAGTGACACTTCACAGTCACTGAACCCACATCACTACACTGCATGTCACATTTGTGCACACTCACACAGTACGTACACGGTTCTGTAAGGGACCGCCCGTGGCCTTGAATGTGGATCGGCCTTTTGTTTCTTTGATTTATTATAAGTAATACGTCGTGTTCATATGCCTTCTTTTCTGTTTCCTTTTGTTAGGCACGCTCGTCACCAACCACTAGGTAGGGAGGACGCACAGCACAATCCTACCTCGCCTGCCATGGCACAGTACAAACCAAATTTAGTTTCCAGATCCCGAAATAAAGGGTTCAGTTAGTACATTTAGCTTTTTCGATTTTTATTTATAGCTAGTACCGCGTTCGATTCTCTCCTATGCGATTCGGCAACAGCCCAAGCCGAGGTTCGGTCACTGGTGACACCCTTGCGCGAGTTGCCCTGCGGGCTCGAGCGTCCTTCGCGCTCGACCCTCTAGTTCAGGTGAAGCTGTAAAAGCCCCTCAGGCTAACAATGTAGGTCCCATAAAAAAAAGTAGTATAATATATGATAACTCTTTCAAGAACATTGACTGCCCTCTTTTTTAAGATTGTTAATTATGTGTTTAGTTTTACTTAAAATAGCTATTTTAATAGGATAGGAGCCCTCGAGTTACTCTGCTCGCGCGATACAGTGACACTCTACATCACTGAAAGCACATCATCACACCGCATAGCATCCACGCATACCTACACGTTAAGTACACGGTTCTCTAAGGGACTACCCCCACGGCCCTTACGCGGCTTGCCCGATAAGGTCGTGTTAGGATCACGAAATTAGTAACTTAGGACCTATTGATTAGTTATACTTGCGAATCCTTGTTTGTTTTTCCGGCAGCAGCCGAGGTTCGGCCATTCTGGTACCCTTGCACTCGCTGCCTCGGAGCTGAGTGCCCTCAGCACTCGCCCCAAAAAGTTCGGTGAAGCTGTCAGAGCCCTAAGGGCTAACTAACAGCATATGTCAGTTCGAAAAAAAAAGGTATTTTGGCCGTATCAAAGACATTCACTACTTTACAATTTTCGAATTGTAACGACCTCTCGTCTAGCCATTATTATATTTAATAATGAAGAATAAGAGAGTCTGTGTCTGGTTGCTACCTTATATCTATGGCAATGATTATCCAGTAATTAGGGCCAATATCTACGTTGTAAATTAAAGACAGTTGTAGTAAACAAGTTTTTAATCTGGTACTTAGAAAACATAACATAGCCGAAGTTGGTTACATTAGAATTTAAGGTAGTTCTGTAAGGGATTCACCCCGCGGCCTTTGCGCGGCTTGCCCGATATCATTGTTAGGACCACTAAACTTAGTAAGTTAGGACCTGTTTGTTAGTTACGAATGCTAATCTTTGTTCGTTTTTGGGCAATAGCTCCAGCCGAGGTTCGGCCACTCT
Source organism: Actias luna (assembly GCA_039707435.1). Lineage (NCBI taxonomy): Eukaryota > Metazoa > Arthropoda > Insecta > Lepidoptera > Saturniidae > Actias > Actias luna. Next base: position 13,897,975 of record JAZHAC010000001.1, on the reverse strand, counting down.
GGCACCCTTGCGCCCGCTGCCTCGGGGCTGAGATATTAATATAAGTAAATTTCAATTATAACTCGAGGAAATATAAGTAGTCATACATGAAAGTTGTTAAATGGTTTTTGTTTGTTATGACGAGGCCCCACCTTCCCAATATCCGCCTCTTAGCAAGCCCTATATTTTTTTATAGTGTAACCCAACAATCAGCCAACACCAGCATTGCCAGAGGAGGATAAGGGTAAAAGGCGGGATATATAGGAAAACTGAAACCAGTTCCTTAGTAATAATGAATCTAATGGCATTAATATAAGACACAAAGGTCGACTATAGCCGTCATCAAAATAAATGTAATAGATAGTAATTAGCAAACACAATAAAAGATCAGCTATAGCCTTCAAAGTGATAAGAAAGCTCTAAGGTGAAAAATTCATCCAAAAAGAAAACTATGCAACTCACATCAATCCAGACCTCCCTATACAAGAGAAGGAAACTTCAGACCGTGAAAGGCACATGGAGAGGACATAAAGTCACGACTTTAAATCCTTGGTCATTGTTCCTAACACTGCATGGATCCACGGACATGGTTATAAAAGATAAGCTACGCCCTAACAAGTATGGTTAGAAGGGTTTAACTGCCCATACATATTAACACTAAAACACCCATCAGATTTTATATTATTACTTTTTAAATTGTAGGTAGAACCTATAATTGAATGTTCATACTACACTAGTTGCAGGAGGAAAGTGGGTAGGTATTCGGAAATTATATGTGTTGAACCAAGTCAACATTCATTTGTTTTACTATAAAATAGTATTTTAATAAATAATTTGGATAACCAGTTCAACATCTGCTTGGTTCCAGTCACCATTACTTTATAAATTACTATCCGACACCCACATAGAATAGTTCATTACCACTTAGTCAAATAAGAACCAAACAAGCTAGTTAAATAAACTAGAATTGACTGTTATATTTTGCATAGTATAGGAAATCTGAAGAGTTTCTAAACTAGTAATCACTTATGTTTCAAAATATAATTAATGTATGAGTTACTATTATATTTCAGTTTCGATACTTTGTTGTATAATTCAGATGTATTTTATAATCATATCACCAATATAATTTATTGCAATTATTTACCTAGATATGTACTTGTGTCCGCCTTTACCCAGCCTTGTTGATACGGGACAGCAATATAATGCTTGCGCGAATGGTGTTCTGGCTCCCCATGCCAGCAGTACTATGACCTTATTCTTGGTCCGAACCAGCTTGCACGTAATTCCCGACACCACCGTCGCCGATAAGGCGTCATAGAGCATGCGCCTCATTGCTGTTCGTGCAGTGCTCCTGTTCATCAGTTTGGCTAGACCGGGCGAAATCGTAATGTGGCTCCGAGGTCCCACAAGGCAGAAACTTATGCCTAGTGCTTTATGATTGTTGTCCATGAAGAGGACCACCCCCCGAACCCTGATCCCAGGTTCCCTTTACGCCCACTAGACAATAGATGATCCACCGTTATAGTGCGAGTTAATTGGGGTTTTGAAGCAGGGTCCGGATCGTTGGCCGGTGTGTGAGATCTGTGTTGGGGATTGCAGGGGTTGTGGTTTTATTTTTCTCAGCTACCGTGCGGAGATTCTCTCTGCGTAGGGTAGTAGAAGATGCCTGCTGGTCTGCTCCGCGCTCAAGCTTATTGTAGGTGATTGGATTCAAACTCACGTCCCATGGGGTGGCGTTCTTAAACGCTACCACTGGGGTATCATCACTTCGATGTTGATATTCCCATAAATTTTCACCAACATTCTACCAACATACTCCCTATTTTCTTACTCACGCATTCTCTTATTTTTCTTGCCTCCTCAAAAAATATTCTAGAATCTTCTAAAATCCATTTTTCATGTTCGATACCTGGTAAAAGAGGAATGGTCAATGTTGCATTCTCTGGCATAGGCAGATGTTTTGTTGCTTCTGCAAGGAGCATCACGGGCTTAGTGTAACTTTAACGCCATTTTCTTATTAAAGTGTGGAACACTTTAACTTAGGTGAAAAATCGAAAGAAAATTTTACTTTTGGTAATTGCATTTCTGAAGTTAAGTGGTGAACTAACTATTCCCGATGGTTTTGAATTTATAACCGCTAAGAAAATAACAGAATCTGCGGTAATTGATCTCCATTTAGTAGTCTCATTTAAATGGTTCAGACCGACTTTGTGTTAGAAAAACTATCCATTACTTCTTATTGTTGATCAATTTGATAAAATGTAAAACACGTGTTTCTTACATGCTTATATATGGCGACAGTTTTTGATCGAAGGATTCGATTGAAAAGACAGCACTTGTAACTCCTGATGGACAATTCAAAATTTTTGCTTATGTATTTTGGTCTTTACAACGCCGCATGAGTTTACCAGCGTGCAATAAATAAAGCGTTAAGTGATTATCGAGATAAAATGCCATTGGTTTATATCGGTGTTATTTCGGTATTTTCTTGTGATTTGATTTGGATGACCGAGCGATCTTTTCAAGGTCAAAATCAGGTTGAAAATGACTGACATCGTTCAACAAAGTCGTATGAGGAAACGTTTCGTGGTGTTGGTCCACTAGTATTTATTTTGAGTGATTGTGTAAAAGGTTTACTTTGAGTGTGCTCCGCGTACCCAAAGCAGGCTTGTTCGTTTTGATGTTGTCTGAGGCGCAATCTCGTCAAGGCTACCGATCGTGTCGTCATGGGACTATACAATTCGATGCGAAATAATTCATTATTTGAGTTTTAGTGATACGTCATCATTCCCGATAATGAAAATAACATCGAGGAATGTTACAACAAAGTTGTAATATTTTGGTTCGGTAAATTGTTGGCTGAGTTCGACGATTACTAATGGTTCACTTAGACAGGTTTTCTATTTTTACGACGATCGAGTCAATGAATGTCGACGACGTTTGCTGTAAGTGTGCCATATGGTATATTAATGTAGTGCCTGTGCCATGTTGAGGAATTACGGTTGGAAATAGCTAACGTCGTGATTCCTCTTTGGCTTGAGTGAATGTAGTTTACTGTGAATTTTGGCTTGAGTGAATGTAGTTCACTGTGAGCTGATGTCTTCTGTGCAAGCCGAGAACCCTTACAAGAGCATTATGGAAGAGAAGACGCCCGACTCCAAAATGTTTTTGTGTGGTCAGTTTCGTTATAGGCAAGTTTTATGTACTAAACGTCCATCCGGTGTTTCGAGTTCTACAAATTTAAAGATGGTTTGCGTCCCAAATAAGTCGTACCGAACCAGGAACCGGAAGGGTAAAGAAGGATCGGATCACTGAATCTGGCTGTTTTACCATGGTGGATGGATGCAACTATGTGCAGAGTTGGCTTTTATATTACAAATAAGCGCAGACGAGGTTAACCCCTCGCAGGGAGTTGTGTAGTAGGCGGGATGACCATATATGGAGTGAATAGATACTTTCTGGAGGATGTTGTCAAAATGTGTTTGAACCATTGAGAGAACATGTAGAAATATGGATATCTGTTTTGACAGCTTTACACTTATGAAAGAAAGTGTGTTTACGTGTCGCATAGTCATAGTATGCAGACGCTAGAGTTTATGGCATGAATGCGTGGGAATGACGAGTAAGCTTGATGCCTCTGTTATGTAGCAGTGTATGATGACTGATGGAAGTCTGGATTGTGTCATTCGTGTGTACGAAATTTTATTCTTCTTCTTGTTTTATCTGGGGTTACGTGGAGTTATAGTGTTTTTCGATGAACTTTTATCTATGGGCGCTTAAGTGTATACTTGCACCTATAGTGCGGATAACGGAGGATTTCAACCGATGATAGCTTAGTAGTAGTGTGTATGGACTCTACTTCAAGGGATGTCAGATTGTAGGATCATAGGTCGATCGGAAATCGTAGGAAAACATCGTGAGGAAACCAATAGCATGGTAGCAGGGCTTTTTCTGATGCCCGCCTGTGTAGCTATTACCCTTGCTGGGATGAGATGTGCTACTATGTGATGTGTTATGGTGGTGATAATGACACAGTATGAGTAAATGATGAATAATCTGTTACATTTTGTTATTTATTTCGACATGGCCGTATCGGTAATGTATAAAAAGATTAAAGTTGATATGGGACAGAATGTTGAATAAGTGACATGTGATTATGCTGATCTGTTGTTGTAAGGAATGAAGGGATTGAAGTTGAGAGTGGGCAGAATGTCGAATGAAAGTAACATATAATTAAGATGATCTGTTGTTGCAAGAAGAGATTAATGTTGAGATGAAGTTTAGAATGAGCAGAATGTTGAATGAAAATCACGTTGATGAATTGCCCTCGGGTTTAGACTGCCGCAAAATAGAGGTTCAGTATGAGTCTTTGTGTTCCGGCGCGGTGAAAGACAGCTGTTTTCGACAAGTTCAGCAACGTGGCTGTAATAATACTACTGATGTTGCGACTATTTATAGGCGATGGTAACATTTACCATCAGATGGGCCATCTGCCTCTATGCTGTCCTATGTGATTATTTATATTAGCACCGACGTTAATGTGTTTTCTAAGTGTTGGCTATAAGCAATAATTGGCGCATGAGCTTTTAAGGTTATAAATATAATGTGAAGAAAACTAAGGCGTAGGGATGAAGGAGACTGAAGCGCAGGGCCTGTCATCAGAATGACCGTATCGGCACAAATATTATATAAACAGAAAGTACGTTGAAAGTACTTCAACGCATGATAGAGTATTACAAGTACATCAACGGATTATGATTAGAGTACATCAACGACTTATGGTTAGAGTTCATCATAGAGTGCATCAACAAATTATAACTAAAAGTACTTCAACAGATGTTTGCGCATTACGTGACGGCAGCGATCCACTATACTATAAAAACGCGCTACGTAACGTTGGCTAGGATATATCGTGAAAGACTCGCGAGCGAGACTGATCATTTGGAATTTGTTATCATTTTACGAATAAAAACGTGAGTCAACCAAAGGGCTTATTTCCTGAAAGTACTCCCGTTACTCTTACATATATATATATATATATATATATATATATATATATATATATATATATATATATATATATAGCACCGACGTTAATGTGTTTTCTAAGTGTTGGCTATAAGCAATAATTGGCGCATGAGCTTTTAAGGTTATAAATATAATGTGAAGAAAACTAAGGCGTAGGGATGAAGGAGACTGAAGCGCAGGGCCTGTCATCAGAATGGCCGTATCGGCACAAATATTATATAAACAGAAAGTACGTTGAAAGTACTTCAACGCATGATAGAGTATTACAAGTACATCAACGGATTATGATTAGAGTACATCAACGACTTATGGTTAGAGTTCATCATAGAGTGCATCAACAAATTATAATTAAAAGTACTTCAACGGATATTTGTGTATTAAGAGTACATCAATGAATTATTAAAAGTACTTCAACAGATGTTTGCGCATTACGTGACGGCAGCGATCCACTATACTATAAAAACGCGCTACGTAACGTTGGCTAGGATATATCGTGAAAGACTCGCGAGCGAGTCTGATCATTTGGAATTTGTTATCATTTTACGAATAAAAACGTGAGTCAACCAAAGGGCTTATTTCCTGAAAGTACTCCCGTTACTCTTACATATATATATATATATATATATATATATATATATATATATATATATATATATATATATATATATATATATATATATATATTATATATATATATAAGTGTACATTACATAAAATCTTTATCATATTTGTACGGAGTACTGCTGAGAGAGAATATAACGTATTCGGAATTAGATTCACAAAGGCGACTACTGATTGAGAGTAGTGGGTTCGTCCCAAGACTCCTATTCATTTAGTAAGTGCGAATCCAAATTACGGATAGGAGTTAAATTTTTACGTACCTCAAATTTATTCCATAAATTAAATCCTGAGTGTTTGAGTTGCAGGAATTGAATTTCTAGTAATAATATAAAACTTTTCAAAAGTACTGCCGATAATGCTTTAATAAGAGGTCACCTGAGGGTACATATATAAAATTAATGAAACTGTATAAAACTTTTTTATACAAGGATAATTAATAATTACAATGAAATAATAATTAGAAAGAAATCAATGCATAATAGTGTCTAAAAGTCAACCTTTGACCTAAGTATTAACATGTATTATCTTTAGAATAGCTAAATAATGACGATAAAACCTATAGGTGAGTGAAAAGAGTTTATTACCTTAATAACCGAGTATAATATGATTATTGAGAAATAAGTATTACTACGCGAGGGTTTACTAGTAACCTACTAGTAATATGTCAAGCCTGATTTATATGAACTCTTGCGGAGGGTGTTGTGGAGGGTAAGCTTATCTAATTTCTCAGTCCATAAAATAAAAGAATATTAAATAATTGCTGTTAAAATAACAAAAATTCAATTTCATACTAACCAATTTGTAAACGGAAAGCTTGGGTCATTTCGGCTACAATAATTATCAATTAAAAAAGAGAAAATATACTTATAACACGAAAATAATTATCCGTTAATACAAACATTCGGAACTGCAGGAGACAGTATAATATAAAGTAGTATATAATAATTTATATCTTTATAAACACAAACTTTGTGTACGTCTGTTAATGCTCGTGTTTCTTGGAAACGAGTTGACTCATAGAAGTTACATGCACGTAATATATATCTTTATTGGATACGACGTTCCAAAGCTATTCCATGATATGATAGCCGGTCGAGTGAGGTCGAGTTATTAACTACTGTAAGGGACAGAACGTCTGCTAGTACAGCTAGTATAATATACATCCTATTTATTTTAACACAAATTCTATTCAACATATTCCAGTATATATACTATTTACATCAATATATGTAAGACTAAGACTATTATTATTCCATTTTATTTTCAAGATAAATTAAGTAAAATAAAATTACAATTAAATTACCGTCTAAGTATTGTTATTAACTATATTAATATTATAAAGTGGAAATGTTTGAACGCGCTAATCTCAGGTATTATTACCATTCGGAGTTTGATAGAACCATCATTGAGAAAGGCTTTAAACTTTTTTACATCCTCTAACACCGATAGGGGCAGACCAGTATTAAGTAAAAGCTAGCGGCAATATGAAAAAATAAATTTATTCAACGCAAATTCATAAAAAAGACATAGGTACAATGTTTTGCAACGGTAGAGTTACCCTTCGTTTTAGATCGTTAAAAACCAATAAAATAATACCTTACTTCATACTAATGTTTCACATTTGGTATATTGTAAACTTATGTGTAACAGTTTCTTATAAGGACACAAATTAAATAGGCAAACTGTTAAAAACATAGCTTATCATCTATATCAGAGATTCCCAACCTTTGGTACGCGTAGCCCTAGGTACCCCTGATTGGCAGTTGCCTGTTTGCAGTCCATTAGCAAATAAAAAAGTTAATACAGTAAACTTATATAAACATTATTATAGTCTATTATGTGTACATAATGCACAGATATTATGAAAACACATTCAGTTTAAATTAAATTAACACGAATATTTTAATAAATATTATGATATTCATTGGACACTAGAAAACAAGAAAATGTGATATAAGGAAAATAATAAGTTTGTCGCTAACGTTATTCTTTACGGAATACTTACCGATAGGCCATCTGTAGTTGTCCAAAAGAATTTCTTGTTTACTATTTTAAATAGGCAATAATACCTCTATTTCTCATTTAATTAAAAATAAAAACTATTTATAATGTTTTATACGAAGATAACATAATAAGCACATCAATTACTTTGTGGTGTTTCTCTTGCACTGTTGTTTATTAAAGTAATATTTTAAATTAGAATCAAAAGCACCTACTTATCTTTTTACCAGGGTTTTGAGTTTCGTTGGACCACCACCAAAAATTTAATGGTCACAAGACAGAAGATAAGATATTTAGCAGTACACTAAGCCTATGTCATGGTTTCCTCACCATGTTTTTCTTCATCGAAAACTCAGGCTCATTGCAGGTGGACTTCAACTCATGACCATTGACGCGACGTCCATGCGCACTAGCAGCTGGATTCTTATCGTTTAAATTTGAGTACCTCTTATAATGAGGACGTTGTATACAAGAAATTATATAGAAGAACAAAAGTAAAAGAAAAATTGTTTAGAAAATTTTATGTAAAAATAGTTAGGTGTTTTTGTATCTCTTTTTTTAGGCTCTACTATTTAGTAGTATGAATTCATGTCCCAAATGCTTTTATAGAAAACACGTAACTGGTGTTCATGTCCTATTGACTTGTATATAAATGAAAGGGTTCGCAAAACCAGTATTCAATAAGCGATAAAGCGATTATGATAAAGAACTTGTAGGTATGTTATGCTAGATTAGGTTACGATTACGATATAATTAGAAACAAGTTATGTATATTGTCGATCTATTGCTTTGATAAGCAAACACAGTATATACGTATGTACGTACAGTATGTATCAATATTTTTTTAAACCATCTCAGAAGCCACTGGCTCTTTTAGTAATGTAGATATTATTAGGTTTAAATCCAATATACAGATAATAAATCTACTATATATGTATGTACGAATACAACGCAAAAACAACTGAATAAATAAACCATTCGGAAATCTCACTTTTTTATATAATATTATTTTATAGTAACTTATAAATAGAGAAGAATAAATCACCTAATCAAATATAATCACATATAAAGACAAATATGTAGTACATAATATTATTGACAGTTCTACACTTTAACATATCTTACTACATTTGTAATCATATTCAAACCTTGGAAAAAGTTACTCTTATTTATATGCACATTACAAAAACGTTTACAATAAATCAATTCTTTTTCTTAAACCTGACGTAAATAGACACTTTTTATGTAAATTATATTTATTTTCAGTTCACTGCGTCGGTATACAATAAAGAGATTGTTTGACAGTTAATATACCAAATATGATACCTTCAAAAAGACCATAACTTCATTTAAATAGATGACGCATCAAAATAATATTTAGAAATTTATCTATGGCCTTTATAGGTAATTTCCGCAATGCCAAGTGTGTATAAGCATGCAAGCAACGAACAAGAAAAAAAAAACATTTGTGAAACCCATAGCACTTCGGCACAGCGTCAACAGCCGCTTAAACCGCTGGACTAATCTAAATAATAACTAGCTGTTCCTGCGACTTCGCTCGCGTAGAACTAAAATCATATTTAATATGTTTTGCTCGATTTTGTAACCTTATTGCAATACAGCTATGCTCCTATTGGTGACAGCACGATGTTAAATAGCCTAAAGCCTTCCTCAATGATTGCTCTATCAAATATCATTTTTTTTATTCTACTATTAACTCCTAAGATTAGCGCGATCAATCAAACAAAGAAATCAACTTTTCTGATTTATAATAAGATATAAAACATTGTAACTTTGTTATAATATTAAAAGGATAGATAATTATAAGTACAATTTGATTTACGTAGATCTGTAACGAAAAATTTATTCTGTTTTGGTGTCGTCTAAGACTTCGATGCATAATAAAGTATAATTATATGGTTATCTGTATGTATTATTCATATTATAAAATGTTTACAGCATCAGTAACTTTGAAAGTACCAATCTTATTGCAAAGATTTTTTTGATAGAAAGTAAAACTTTTGTATGTTTACAATTTTATAATAATTAGAGCGATCAAAGTTTCAATAATCTCCTCCATTATTCTGCATTAATTTGAATTAGTTTTCAAATAATACTTGAAGAATAATCTCAGTTAAATACTTTAAAGCTATAGTAGTCCAGTACTATTAGTTGAAAAAATCTCTCGACCGAATTAAGTTCAAGAAATTTTATTGATACTTTTTCTTGTTAGAATATATAATAATCCGTTAAACTAAATCGGTAAGTGAAATCCGATTATGGATACAGTCATAAAATAAAAGACTTTATTACAGAGACTCAAAGCTTAAAATATTAAGAAATGTTTGTTTCCTTCAAAACAATGACAGCGTAGTTATGGAATACTCGGAAATCGCAAAGAAATATGTAAAACGTACTGTCGCTTTATAACGATAGATTTATTCAAAGTAAAATAATAATGTTAAGAAATATTGCCTCCAATATCTAATGCCCGATTAGGTCAGCTGTGGTCAGTATTTGAGTATTTGTTGTCAAGCAACTGTACATACGTTTCTTTCTGTGCATATAAAAGACAATCTTAGTTTTATACTTAGCGAGATTCTACATCTATCAATTGAGGTGCAATTTGATATGGACGCAAAGGCATAAATACATTTAATTTTATTTTTATATGTCTATTCCCTTGTATGTGTATCACTCTGAAACAACTAGATATATTTTAATAAAGTTTAAAACACTAATAACTATTCAATATCATGGATCAATCGGTATAAAGGATACTTTAATCGTACAAAAAGAAAAATTTCCTTCAAGATTCTTCGACAAAAGTTAAAATTAATTAAAAAGTTTAAATAATTAAACAAACTCTTTTTATACAGAGTATTGTTAAAGAATTATTATACAAATTTCTCTATTCGATATTTGGCAATATAATTAAACATATAAACTGTCATTGAATATAATTTTGAAAATTTATCATTAAGTAATGTCTAAACTTCAACACTGAGGGATAATCATGATTATTGGCAAATATATGTGCTCTTTTTTGTAGTTCTTTATCTATTGCAATGGGTGACTTGTGTTCGAATTGTTGACAACGGGAGCAGTTAAAACCACGTTTGCATGTCTTACTAATTTATATAATAAATTAAAATAATAGAAAAAATGTAAACAGTAATCTTCAAAGTTTTAATTATTTATGATTGAGTATTTTATTATACGTACTATGAATATAAACCGTAGAGATTGTTTTTTTTAATATAACCTTTAAAAGTTGATCCCGTTAAAAAAATATTTCATAAGTAGATATGTACACTGATTGATACAAGCTGTTTTAATTCTTATTATATTTAAAATTATAATTAATACGAACAAAGTTGCAAGCGGTTCTTACAGTACAAGTAAGGACAGAGAATTTCATTCGTTGACTCCACTGTTTTATTCAAAATAAAGTACGTTAGTTTATTTGCCACAGCTGAATTTTCTTGTCTATTTTGTTTTCTAAAATCTCTAATTCTAAATTTTCTAAAGGTGCTAATCACTTTTTAACCGAATTCAAAAAGGAGGAGGTATTGTCTTCGACCGTATGTATGTTTCTTTTTTTATGTATGTCACTCCATAACTTCGTCATTTGTGAATCGATTTTTTTGTGATCGATTGTTTGAACCGATATCAGTTATTCATAAAATTAGAAAAATTATATTATTAGGAAACTAGTATAGCATCTATTAGCATCGTTATGATGTAAGCATAATTTCTGCACCAGATTCTTTTATCTGTGGTTTTTATTTGAATGTATCTCCAGATTTTTTTTATTATCGACAATATAACTTACAATCCCGGTTCCGATGACTTAAGTGAATAACACACTGTAATACGATTAAAATTAAATTCAAACTCTGACTTGGAAATACATGTATATATAACCAAAACCTTTAGTTAGACTTCAAAATGCTTATTTAAATAAGCTCCTCTATGTATACGCGTGTGGGCTTATCGAGGTCCCAGAGTTAGTTCTGTATGGTGTGTTATGCGTGAGGTAGGCTTCAGGGAGGCATCGTAGGGTAGTAACACCCCGTGGGTGGCGTACAGGACTCGCCTAAGGGGCCTCGTCCAGAGAAAGTAATTTTCCTGGTGTGAGGTACGCTAGTATTGTCAAACGAATGTATAGATGTAGGTTTAAACTATATAGTTCCGTACTATAACCATTGGAATACCTATTTTACATATATGTACATAAACCGATTTACTATGTAGGTATATAGGAAGTATAACGAGTTATGTATAATACAGGACACGGTATTTTTACGATCTATGTTATTTTCCATTGAACATTATATATTATATTTATCTACATAACTAATATAGTATTTTCTGGCGAATTTTATGTCAATGTTATGAACAATTTTATTCCAGCAGATAATAAATATGTTGAATAATATGCATAATTCATAGTAATGTAGTACCACGATAACACCGATTTGCACTGTTTTTTTTAATTAAATATAATGTGATAAGAACCATATACTGATTACACACCCACATTTTTCGATTTTACATACATTTGAACTGTTTATTCATTAATCTTAGATTATTAAGCTTTTACAAACAATTTGCTTCAAAAAATGCGTTTTTACGAATAACACAACTATGTAGGTGAACTCAGAATGCTAAAACTTGTCAAATCTCAAAATTTAATTCAAATCATTAGAGCCATTTTAGAGATACCGGAAATGTATGTATACAATAATTAATTACTTAATAATATAAGATAGATAGAATAAATAAAATATAAACACCACGATGTGCCTAAAAAAGCCATATGTAATAATTATACAATTTGATTTTGTGTGTCAACCTTGAATCTAAACTTGATAGTGATAGTGTTTACACATATCTACAAGATAACGTAAACTATCGATATAAGAAATTGATGCGTATTTACATATTACCAGTTATAACAAAATTACATGATATTATACTCTGACATGTATTAAGTAATATCGAATTTTGAAGCGATGATAGTTCAGTTGGTAGTATGTACGAACGGCGCGTCAAGTGACGTGAGTGCAAAAACACTTACAGTTAGCTTGAGCTTTCGGTGAAGGAAAACATCGTGCTGAAACCATAACATGGTGGTAGGGTTTTTGTTATGCCCGCACTACCCTGAAGTAGAGAATCTACCGCCAAATACCTAAAGGTGTGGTCCGGCAGTTGCACCTGAGAGTCAATCTCTCTACTAGGTTTAGCGTGTCTACATTGTCATTTAACATCAGGTGAGATTGTAGCCAAAATAACAAATGTAGACCTTAAGCTAAAAAAAGTGTAATATTGACCACATCATCGTAATATACGGTCGTACTAAACTTAATGAATTGCTGCAGGGTTATTCCTTAGCATTCAGCAGTAAAGATAGGTATTCAGTTCCTCTATACAACAAGCATAAGCTCTTTATATTTATTCCTTATAAATATTTCATTTTATACGACCACATAAGTTATTTTAAGGAAATTGTGAACGTTTTATTACGTAATAGTCAAAATATTCAGAAATTCAGAACATTGACAGCTTAATATATGTAGGTTAGTATTTGATACACAGTATTTCAGATAGGGTTTATGGAACAATAGTAATAAGACAATCATAACATAAGGTTTTCAATTATATAATAGCTATTACACCTCATTCAGTTCCCGGTGTATGATTTAAGTATGACAATATTCTTAATGCACTTTTTCGTTTCGTATATAGCCTTATTAGCACTGTATGTTATATACTATCAGAATACACGAGAGAATTGGTACATTTCACATTTGCTACATTTGATTATCTCTCTGATCACTTTGAATACTCGAGTAATGCCACATGTGATTTATATTTATTCGAGTTGTTATTTTTTTAATTTAGTTGATTTATAGTAGTTTGATTAGTAGAGTCTATTTGTGTTGAGATTATTTATATAAGGATTTCTTCAGTACTAAACACAACGGACTAAGTAAGTGTACCCACTTGTAGTGTTTGAAAGCAGCAACAATTCGGTGTACTTAATTTAAAAAATACCAATTTTAGACTGAAATAGATTTGATGTTACGTCCCTCATATGTTCTTCTACCAATACCAGGCTGAGGCGGGTTGCTAGTAATAGGACAAAAATATATTACGTATGCATCGAAATACCGAGCAACGAAAGGGATGGAGGAAATAAGACTATACATAGTAGACATACGAATATTAAAATAAATGTGTAGAGTAACTATAAAGGATAGACTTAGGTATTAATGTAATTAGGTATGGAAGGGTAGTATGGCCATCTTAAGGTTGGAATAGTTGCAGCTACTAATAAAAATATAATAGGAAAAAATAAGTTATACCATATTGATCTATAACTAATCCTGTATTCATAATAAGTCCAATTCAGAACATTTAATTATTCGTTCCTTTGGAATTATTATTTTAAAAACGTAGCAAAGGGCCATATTAACAGATATATGCAAAAATATGGCCATTGTAGTGATCATATTAACAATTTAAATCTTAACAAACAAAAGCAACATAATTACTGAAACATCCTTTACAATGTCAAAATATAACATTAATAAAAAGTAAAAGCATTTATTCTTCAAATCTGGAATTCGTTATGCACATATCTTTGTCATTTGGTACAAATCCTCTTGTCAGCTACTCTATCTTCTCGAGGAAGTATGAATATGGCATGATGAACAGAAGTTAAGAAGTAATAAATTAGCATGGTGTGGACTTGTTTTGAAAATGAAAGCCATATAACTAGAAGAATGTAGGTATAAAGGTGGACATAAAAGAAGAAGAAGGCCGAAAAGTAAACGGTTGAAATGCGCGGAATTGATTTCTTAAAAAAAGGGGTGTGTATACTGAATTTATAGCTAATAGAGAAGAGTGGAACAGGAACATGTGTGCCCATGCTACCTAGGTAAGATTAGAGGTAAATATAAATATAACGATTTCACTTCTGACTAAGTAATATACAGTAAAATAAAAACAAAATGATGAAAAAACTCTTGTTTTTATTGTTTACCTGTTTTATTAATATTGCGTTCTTAGAGTTATTGCATCGGGCTTTATAAACACATATAAGTAGAGAAAGTGTTACTCTATGTAAAACAACGGTAATTAATATCTATCTTTTTACACAGAAATATTTATGTATACATTTATAATTGAAATAAAACATCAGATGAGAGAAAAAGATTTAATAAATAGATATAACTTTAATCTAAAACAGATTTGCAGAAACAGCCGATCAAATGTAGAACTTTTTGAACGTAAACAATTCGAATATAATTCTAAGTTAAACTTATCCACAAATGGTAATTATAAAGAAATATTAGTAAAAAGTTATTTATAAACACGGTAGCAGTTGTTTATTATCATAATATCTAAAGCTCGAGTTTAGATAGGTATTTAGATTACGTATTATTCGATGAATCTTTTAAAGAAAATATTCACGTTCAAAGAGTTAAATACAGTTTAGGAAATTACAAATTGACCACAATACAGAATGCTTATAACAGGCACAAGATGAAGTGTGTATGAATTGGAGGCAAACATTAAAAGTCAATTCGTTCTCTCTCGTTATTTATATACAATAACTTCAATTTATAATCAAATTCATATAAGCAGGGTGCTATTAGTATCAAAGTTAAAGTGCTTAGTTTTAAATAGTTAATTGATTTTCAAAGACCAAAAAGCTAATTGTTTAGACGAAAGAAATTACATAACATACCAAGAACACATGATAATGTGACGTTACTTTAGATTTATAAAACTGGCTTAACATCACACACTTCATTCAAAGAAGACTTGAAGAAATATTTGATTATGATGCTTAAATTACACGGAATACCTAAGTGATTTAGTGGTGTACATTTTGCCACATAGAATTGTTACGCCACGAATATTAAATATCATATTTTAAGCATAATAGTGATATGTAGAGCACAACAATTACGTTTTTAGCTTATACTAGCTGTCGACCTGGTACACCTCTACAGCCTCACCGAATGTAACAAGTTTGTAGTAAATATATAGGTTGGAAATAAGATGAAATGAGTTAGATCTTAAGGTTATATAAACAAAGAACTACACAACATGTATTGACCACATATTATGTATGACCACACATATCTATGTATTAAAACAATAACTTCTTATTATACTATATACATTTATTTGCAAAAAACTACAACCTTTTGCAAACCTTTACGGTGACTTTAGGACACAATAAATATTATACCATAAAACGTTTATTTTGTACTTTTTCATAAGAAATATTCAATTTTACATGTATATTGGTAATAGGCCGACGTGGAACTCTATACATATGAGTAAATTTTAAACTGACGTTTAATTTTCTATCATATTCTCTCCTAGGCCACATACGTGCTACCCTTAGACTTTGCGACATGCCTAAATGTTGGTATATCATGACATACCAACGCATACGAATTAATAGCACGCCGAGTAACGCAGCAGTTTCCTTGATCAATACTAATTTATGTTGGTTAACATAATATTATATATTGGTAATTACAATTATATTATAAGTAAAAATCTATAGATATGGCGTATGCGCTCCGAAAGAGGCACGCTAATTGTTTTAATGTTATCTCAGCAAAGTAACTGCACTGTACCTAATGTTAAGTACAGTACAGTCCGAAAACAGTAGCAACCGAGTAACAATTCATCGCTAGTCGGTACTGTAATACCGGCCTGTAAATTTTTGTCAGTTGGCACACTCAAACCTCAGTATCGCCTCGACGTATTCAAAGAAGTATGTTGTGTGCCGAAAAATACTCTCGTGTGTAACGTGATATTGTACAAACAATACTTAAAAATTAATTAAATCAATTTAGTAATATTTTTCGTTACAAAAAGAAACGTTTATACAAGGGGTTCCCAAACTTTTTCAGTTCACGGCGCACTTACAGGTTTAGTATTTTGTTTCGGCGCGCTCTAGCTAGTTGAAATAGGGTACAATGATACTAAGTAGATGGGCACGAAAATTAAATCATCGACAATATGAAGCAGAGTTTATATATATACAACATTTATTTATTTTTTAACATTTATTTTTTAAGAAAAATAGACATTATAATACAAGGGTAACTTAGTCGATGTGACGTGTAAGCTTGGTGATAACCACACATTTTTTCAAGGCGTGGTATAACGTTTGTCACTGCTACTGTCATTTCTTGCTCCACATTAACTTTTGAACGATATTTGTTCTTTACTGCAGCTACAGCTGAAAATCCGGTTCACATATATAAGATGTTACAAACGGAATGAGAATTCTTAGAGCTTTTGAACTTATAGTTGGATATTAATTTTAGACAGATATCCAAAACTACACCAAATTGGAACACGTAAATCTTGTTTTAAGGCTGCAGTCGCAAGAGAGTTCAATGAGACTCTCTTCTTTTTGCGAAGTGATTCCTAGTGGAGCTTATGCATGGTAAGGATCTAGGATCCACGCAAATTTTTCGACACTGTCTTCGGCAAAGTATTTGTAAAGCCATTGAGAAAGCTTCGAAAGGTGTTTACTGAAAAGGGATATCAAGTCTTGTGAGACAATAGGCTCGCTAGAGAGGCCGCATATTTATGCAGTTGCAAGAAACAATTCTGACCTCCGTTATCATCAATATTTTTTGTCCACAACTGTAGTTTTTTCCTAAACGCCACGATTTTCTCCAATAGTTTCAATATGTGCATGTTATTATTCTTTTGCAGAGTGAGATTCAAATAATTCTGTCTGTTAAATATATCACACAAATATGCTAGTTTTAGCAACAAGTTTATTTCGGCAAATACAATACGGCAGTTTACATGGCCATCGTGTTGTAAAAATGTGTGAATTTCTCAATGTAATTCGAATGCACGAAATAAGACATTTCCTAGTGAACTGCAGTAATATAGCAAAGCCGGGTATTCAGCTCCCATATACATACATAGTTTTTTTAAAAGTCTGACGTTTAGCGGCCTATTTTTTTATGTAATTTACTACGTCAATAACATTTTCTAATACCTGGTTCAATCCAAAGCTCATTGACCTCGACGCAAGTGCTTCCCTATGGGTTCACATAGCACGCGGTGCTTTTTTGCGAATTAGTGCTTGTTTTCTCCATAACTATCATACATTGATCAAGTACATACGCCAATACACGTTTCCTAATTTAAATCATTTTCTGTTATAAATTTGCCAAGGAATTCAATCAAGTCTTGAGCCTTTGCGCTTTCGGTAATGCTTTTACAAAATAAAAGGTCTGAAACGATAATATTATCATCCAGTTGTAGTGCACACAGTAAAGTTGTATGTCAGCTGTGTGTCGCTACAAACCCAATTAACACAATGAAAAACAAAGAAATCGAGCACCTCTCGTCTCTATGCCTAAGTTTAGTTTCCGCACAATGATAAACAAGAGCGTCTCACGGAGCTCTTTGTGTTCTCTACGGCGTCCCAGGGCGCCGAGGTGCACAGTTTGGGAACCCCTGGTTTATACTTTAGACGATACATTGCGATGTATACATGTCTCTTTCTCGCGCCCGGTATAATAAACATAAGTTACCGTTCATTGAAATACTGCCATGTGCACATTAACGTGCCGCTGGTTTTGGTAAAATATTATGAAGGTAACATATCTAGACTTATATAATAACTCGGGTATTTACAAGAAATATAAGACCAAACAAGCCACAACTTAATGTAACTATTAAATCAGACACAATACAAGAAATTCTAAAGCTTATATTAAGCTATGGTTACACATTCATAATAACAACTAGCAATACTTTATTCTTATGTGTAATTTATGCACCATACATTGTATTTGGGATATTATAATTATTTATTAATTGAATACGTTTTATATGTAAAAACAAGGGTAGCCGTTTCGAATCGATTTAATAATATTATATATACTTTAACGGTTAATCCGATGTATTCAACAGGTACTTTTTAATATTTATGTTTTTATTAGTAATCTATTATTCTCTTTAATTTTAGCACCATGTTATAATGCTAGCAAACTATCAGGTGCCACTAAATAAGCTAATCAACCTCTGATTTTTTTTAAATGAACGCAGTTGATGCAACATTATTTTGTTTATTCGTCACTTTTAACTTAATGTACTGGAAGACGGTAAATTAATCCATTTAACTATTTAATACTGTTTGTTATATTGAAATTTATAATCCTGCAAATAAGGAAAACCTTTTGATACCGCAATTATAATATGATATTCTTAAAATATTTACTGTAAATTAAGTCGTTCCTACCAGTTTCATCAACTGTTTATAACATTCACATAGCAATCATTCCGACTGTGCTGCATTCGGGGGTAGAGCGACGTTGCCACATTGCATGCCACCCTCAACGATCAAAACCGAACATATCAGTTGTTGCCATTCTGTCCACCTCTACTCGTGGTACATTTTTATAATTTCATCCAGGAAGTTACCCACACCTAATGTCTTTTATTAACTGACCATCAAATAATATATAATTTAAGTAAATGTTGCAAAATTTATTAATTCTTAGTTATTGTTATTGCACTATATTTGTTTAATTTACTTAATATGTCGGTTATAATAATCAAAAGTTAAAATTATAAACTGATCTGACTAACGTTAGATTACCGTATACAAGTGTTCATGTCTTTTAAATCTATTTTTGACCCTTTCCCATATTAAGAAAAAAGAGAATAAATTATAGTATGTTTTTTTAAACGTAATAGATAATATTTCTATTTTATTACCATTTAACTATGTTGCTAAGGCGGTTTGTTGAGAACACGATAGGAGGAAAGCTGGCAGTATGTCCTAAATGT
This sequence comes from Actias luna, assembly GCA_039707435.1. Lineage (NCBI taxonomy): Eukaryota > Metazoa > Arthropoda > Insecta > Lepidoptera > Saturniidae > Actias > Actias luna. The sequence continues at coordinate 13,878,484 of JAZHAC010000001.1, read as the reverse complement.
AATAAATTTCAATCATAACAAATTTGAAAAATATTTAACATAACCATGGTTTATATCATTCGTTCATTCGAATTCTATGGTTTATTTTAAATAGGCATATCAGTTTATACAAATGTCAGCTGATATTAGTCTATTTTAATATTAATGTTGCACCACATTTTGCTGAAATAGCAATTAAAGTAATACAGATAGGTAATACTATTCTATGCTTTTTCTTGTAAATTAAATATGGAACAATACCCGCCTTACTAAGATTCTAACTTGTCTAATTAACACTTCTTAACGGAAGACTGCTTAGCGAAAATGTAAATGAGGAACTTGTTGAGATTAAATGGCTCATTATTTTATAAGTTTTCCGATCTTTTAGACTATTTCTTTTAATTATTGATAGCAATAATTAGGTAGGATCACTAAACGACATACGCGTAAATCCTAAATTATTATTTTCTTCTCATTTAAAAACTTTAAAAACTGTTCTACTAAAAAAAGTATTATACGCCACGACACATATTTATGAAAAAGATTTAACGTGGTCGCTGTAATATTTTTTACCAATTTATATTACTTTTGAAATAAATAAAATGACATATTATAAACGTATTTAATGTAATTTGCTTTTATAGGTTATTGTACGAATTTTGACTACGTATTTTTGTAAACATGCAATAAACAGATACACAATACATGAGTTATATAAATTACATAGCATTAAACAAATCTTAAAATTTTAAGATTTCTGTTGTGGTTTATCAATGAAAATAAGTGCATCTTAAGTGGAAGACAAATTTAAACAAATACATGCAACCAATAAAGACTGGGAAGCGAAAACATGAACATTACAAAGTACATATGTAGGTAAGCTATGTACAAAAAATTATATTGACGCTGCAATTCCTAAGCTCCTAAATTAAACAGGAACAGTGACATATTATTTTTTTATATAAAAATAATTATTTGTTTTTTTTTTCGTTATTTAAATTTTTATAAGCCTACAAAACTTTGCGTATAACATAACATTTGTTTACTGAAATCGCATTACAATATACCTATCTATATCTCTTCAAATGGTAGTTTAATTCAAATTATAACATATAATAATTACCTAAAAATGTATAAATATATATAAATCAATTCCCTACGAAACTGTCACAATTTTGATGTAAACTTTAAACGGTGATTAACAAAGCCAATTTACATAAGTATACATAGGTTGTGCGTAAAATTATATTGTGCTTTCAATTTAACTTACGTGTCAGAAAAAGCCAAAAATGAAGCAAAAAACAGTGAGAAATGAAAGTCAGATTTAGGATTGAAAAAAGGTTTTAAAAATAATGCATACATGAACATAAAAACAAAATAAAATAAAAGTTACAAAGTTTACGCGCTTATATTAAAATTAGTAGTATTAAAAATAGTATAATTTATTTTGTAAAACGATTGTCAGTAGATACAACATCAATATGTATTATGAATGTATTTATTATAAGGAAGCATATTGTGCTGATGATAATCGCCGCTTGCTATAAATATACCTTTTAAAACGGGAACAGGTAACCTGATTCGATTAATTTTACATATACAGTTATTTCAACTGAAATTTCCAATAAACAAACAAAAGTAAAACTTAGCCATAATTTAGTTTAGTACAGAAAAGTGAAAACAATAACATGTAATAATTAAAAAATATTATCAAATAAATCTTAATACTGACATAGATACTGAGTCAAACAAATAAATTACACCAAATATATAAGTACATAATTATTTTAGTTGAGAGGTAACTTTATTTTTACGTACGTTTGGTATATTTTTCATTAAAAAAGTACCAAAGTAATCTTAATCTTCCATTCTTCCTGTAAGTTCATGACTATTGATTATTAAAATAAAAAAAGTCAGTTTTCACAAACTAATGTCCTCAGTAGCGTGGAAAAATAATGTTTTTGTAAACTGAACAACACAGGTTCGACGTCAGTATAAAGATTTCGATGTATTTAATATTAACTAATAGCCGACCCTTCAATTTAATTCTTCTCGCCTGTTTGTACACAAGTATATTAACTCATGAATAAAATCTACTGTCGTTTCGCAAGCGGTGACTAAATAATAGCTACTGATTATAATGTTAGAATTATAATGCAAAGTTTTAGACACGATTAATACAATATACAATACACCACAAATTCCATGATTTCGGATGGATGACAATTATTTACGATGGTACTCCAATCGATTTATTTTTATAATTACTTGAAACTAAATTTATAATCAGATCTCTGTTTAGACTAAAAATTATTTATTATATATTTGTTTATGTAACAAATACTATCTGTAAAGACTTTCGAAGAAAGCCTGCAATTACTATAAAATATTCAAATTAAATTGAAATTTGAATGAAATTTATATTACTTGCCAATTTTATAATTTTGTTTTGTCACACAGTCGAGAATAATTATTACAATTTTTACTTTTGAAGCAGCAGTAATTAGAAAAGAAATCCAGTTATACACCTATGTTGCTTTTCTACAAGAAGCATTTTAGGTAATTGTATATTCAAACTATAATTGATAAAGCATGCAATTCATATTAAACAATACCTAGTTAATATTCTTAATAATTAGTAGTTACTTAATAAACCTTGAAGTAGGTACTCGCATCCGTTTCTTTACGGAAATACACAATGTGCTACATCTGCCCAAATAAGAATCAGCTGTCAAAAATTATATTAATATTACTAGTACCAAAACAACCTCTCCTACTAACAAATGTTACACATTACACTACTCATATCTTCAAATCATTATCATGTAAGCAAAGAAATATAAATCATGCTTAGGCTGACTCAGGATTATAATTATTTTTTATATCCATTCTTTATAAACTAAACCTTAATAATATCAGCTACACGAATAGATCAGCATTGATATCATGAAATCATAATATAAGTGAATATATAGATACGTGTATATAGTAATTTATCTGTGCTCTTTGTTGCGTAAATTGTCTTCATATAATTGTGCTCTGGATATGCTGTATCTAAAGTGCTAGCATTGGTACAATCTACATAAGAATAAACAGTTAATGTTTGAAATTTTGTACAACAAAGTGCATATGACTAGCATGAAACCACGTGCTAGCGGCAGTAATACAATGTCCAACCGGCAGTGGTCGCCATCTGTCTTCAAACAAAAAACTTGAATGCAGAATGGACTTCCTCAGCTAGCACCATCTAGTTACCCGGGTACAAATCTCAATGCTACCGTTGTGAAATCTATGCGAATCATAGTTATTACCCTTAACTGATCGGTGTAAACCAAAGACGCCAGTATCCATGACATGACGTATGAACAACTTAACTATTATTTTGATTCCCATTATGTTTGATTCATAAAGCGATTATTTTAATTCTCGCATTAAGAAAAATAAATTATAATTTAATTGTATGCGCATAACGCTGCTATAAGAAACATTTGTGCAATAGTGGACAATGACGTTCTTAATTTTATACCCGAATTGCAATTTTATATAATTATAAGCTGATCTTTTTATGTTGAGGCTTTTCACGAAAAACATAGCTTGTTTTTTCATTTCTAATTAAAAATTAAATATCTTAAAAAATAATACTTGTTCATAATTAACAAGTAAACTATTAAAATAGTGACTATTAACATACTGCTTCTAATTTACAAAGACAATTTTTAGGTTATATAAAAAAAAAAAGTTTTTGGCGCTTACGATGTTTTTCCTGAAAAAGCTCTATATATGGATGCTGTTAATGGTTCACTTATTTTTTGAAAGTATTATATTAAAAACAGACGTTCTTTTAATTGGAGTAATATTAATCATTGTGGCACTTATTTAAAATATAAAGTTTGTTTTTAATATAAAGTAACATTACATGTAGTTACCACACATGCCTATTTACCAAATACTAAATTTAAAATAGAAGGTAGTTATAACAATAGAACAGTAACTATTCTATATCCATTCTTTATTAGGTAAGTCTAGTAACGTAAGTAGTTTTTGTGTTTTTAATAAATATAACTTCAAATTGTTCATATACGAGATAATTTAAATACGATTAGGGATATAAAAGTTGAGAGGTAAGAAAGTGGTAATATTTGAAATATGACAAATCTACACAAGTGATAATAGAAGCCCCTTCAATAATCATTTTCAAAATCGATAATATAAAACAATCTAAGTGCGATATAAGCGAGCGAGGGCTACCTCCAATATTCGATAACTTTCTTCTTATAAATCTAATTTTATCTAAAAATCATTATTTGTTCTATCATTTTTATATTATTTCCCATTTAAATGCAAATTATGACAATGCGCAACAGCCTAAATGTCAGTCATCAACATTACCATCGTAAACACAATTTCTAGTATAATTGATTGAAGCTACTGGCCCGCTTATATATAAGTTTAAAATGGTGAACATGGTCACAAAACATTATCCTGACTTAACTAGATATTTGGGGTAATTTTTTTAACACTATAAACAAAATGGTCGCACATTTATGTCCTGACACTTGATTGTTTTAAATTCTTCGAACGAATTACCTGGTAAAAACGAATGGGTATTATACAGATAAATTTTATTTAAACGTATCGTGAAATGTTATTTATTGCCCGGCGGAAATGATAAAGAATTTGATATATCTACATGCTAGTATTTTCTTGAAAGATAAAGATTTGTAAAAAGAGAAATAACTTGGCGTTTTATTGTAGTCAAATTATTGTATCATTCTGGGATCATGAAATTAATCGTGCATACAATGAAGTCACATAAAACAATTGTAATGTATTATAAAAATGATGTATTATTAATTTCACAGCCTTATATCACGATAGTTAATTTTACTATTGCAGATAGGAAGTAATTTAATTCATAAATCATTGAGAATATACTCTGATTCGATTAAAACAGGTAGGTATTTAATGTTTCGTTCAGATCGTAGTTTCATTATCAAATGAAAAAAATGTCTGATCAATCAAGCGTCAGGACAGCATTGAATGGATCACAATGTGCGACCAACGTTTACAATATATTGCACTAGCTCTTACAAGCAATAATAATGGTGATATATTACAATAATCTCATACTTAGCAGAGTGGATAGTTCGAGTGGTTTAATGCATGATAAAGGTTCTTTTTATCATTATTACTTATATTTATCAATGTTAAAGATGGTCGTTGTGACGTATAGGTATTAAAACGGTTTTGCGCTACATAACGTATAACTAGTTAAACGTATATTCCATAACTATATATTTCCATAACGCGTAAGGTGACGTCTCATTTCCATGATACGAAATAACGTGCGGTATACGTTAGGTCCTTAAGCACGTTGCACGTGTAAAGAGACCATAATAGTAGATTAAAGTTTATTTTTTTTTAATATTTCTCTTTTTTGCTCACACAATGGCGAAAGATCATGAATTATATTTGTTACGTTGTTGTAAAACTAAGTGCTATTCATAAAATGTATTACAGATAATACATAAATGATTTAGTTTATTGATAAAACTTTTGACATGGAAAGTAATAAAAAGCTTTAAATGTATGAACACAAAATTTCAACATCGGGAATCTTTGTATCCACGATCTAGACCAACCAATGCGTTGATAGGATACGCATACGTATATACATACGTATAACAATGAACTTGTGAACACTCAAAATATGCATTCAATTTTGCAAAGTTGTCACAAAACTTATTTCAATTCATAATTACTTGTTTAAAAAATCAAGCATTCTCTTCTGAAACAGGATCATTTGTCCTTTTGTTTTTTTGTTTTTCTTTTTTTATACAAATAATTTGCAGGCAAACTTTCAAATCACAGAACAAAAATATATGTTGAGAAAAACTATCAGATAAAAGTTACATCGAACCAGCGAATATAACTTTTGGAGTAGAAATTTAAATTGAAAAAATTAATACAGATGTTTATTTTTAAGAACTTGACATCCAAAAATACGAAATAAAACAAATGTTTAGGGCCTATTGGATGTTATGGCGGTAGCAAGAAATCGGTGCATAGGATAGTTAAATTTCCGCCAAGACATTTAAAAAATTTAAATCATTCTGGAGTTCGTTTGAGCTTGATTTGACATTAGTACATTTCTAAAGTACGAAAAAAACTAAATTACTTTTAATTATAAACAATTACAGTGGCCGTAACCGTAACATTCGGTTATCGTTGCATGAAAAATATATGGTTATGAATATAGATAGTTATCGTAACGTTATGCGTTTTGCTATTGCGCACCGTTATTTAAAAAACACATAAGGACCCATCTCTTATCACTGTGCCTGTGGATCGCACTGGAGAAGGCGTACGATAGAAGGATCGCTCTTAGCACCCTCTATGAACTCCTCTAATGAAAGTTTCCCATCCTTGTTTCTGTCCATTTGTCGGAATATTTTGTCGGTTCGCTTCAAAGGTGTCGACTCATCTTCTGGCATCTTCATTACGGAACCGACCATTTTATAGATAGCCTGAAAAAAGTTATTAGTTAAATAAGCAAAAGATCGTTTTATAATTATTATAGCAAATATTATACTATCCGCGTTTAGCTAGGTTTTATTTGTAAAATTAAAATGAAACGATTGCTTGAAAATTTTATCGGAATCGATTCCGCTGTTTTAGAATTCATAGGGTACACGTATAGCTTTTAATATGATTTATTTTGACGAATATTACCAGAATAATAACCATTACTCATATAATTCCTGACTAAAGCTACTTAAAATACTGAATAAATATTTCATATATACAAAGTAAAATTACTAATTAGTAAAACCTAGTATTAAAATTTGTTTTCAATAATATACAAATTACATCAATAAAAAAATATTTTGTTTGTAGTTACGTACGTACAATTCAACAGAGGTATAATTACAGTAATTTCAATGGAATATTTACATCTTCGAATATCATTTATTATAATTTTTAATTTCTATTTTTATACACAATAATGATGATATAAATATTATATTTATAAGACCATGTAGGAATCGTAAATTGAAAATTAATTATTTGTTTATTTTTATTTACTCTCTCTATTAGTATAAATATAAAATAATTGTATGTCCATAAGTGTAAGAAAAAATAAAAATTGTATATTCATAATTGTAAGGAAAAACAAATAATACCGTATGTACAAAAGCTGCCTGGGTTTATTACTTACAGTAACAATTTCAAGCATCTCGAGTCGCGATATGTATCCGTTTCCATCGAGGTCGTACATTGAGAAGGCCCACTTGAGCTTCTGCTCGAGTTTACCACGGGAAGTGACGCTCAGCGCACATAGGAATTCCCGAAAATCAATGGTACCGTCACCGTTCACGTCAAATGTTCGGAACACGTGCTCTGCGAACTATAATAGTAAAATATGTTTAAACGTTACCAATAATAACCAGAATATGTAACTTATATACACCTTAAATAACTTCTACATTGTGAAAATAAAATATAACAACAATAGAGTAATGTATTCTTAATCGGTGTTTGTGTTATATATATATATACAAAAACAAAACATGGCGTTTACAAAAAAATATCTATATTTGGATGGATAATTATATAGCTCAATCTTTTGATCTTAAACGAATTTCGATATAGTTTCAGAAACAATAAGAAATTGTGTTAATTCAATAATCTGTGCCTTAGTAGATGAACCTCGACTTGGGCTGTTGCCGAATAAAAACCATCGAGAATGGAACTAATCCCTAATTTTTTTTTTTTTATGGGACCTACACTGTTATCCTGATGGGCTTTTACAGCTTCACCTGAACTAGGGGGGCGAGCGCGGAGGGTGCTTGAGCCCGAGGGGCAACTCACACAAGAGTATCACTAGTGACCGAAACTCGGCTTGGGCTATTGCCGAATCGCGTAGGAGAAAATCGAAAGCGGTACTAGCAATTAATACAAATCGAAAAAGCTAAATGTACTAACTGAACCTTTTACTTCGGGATCTGGAAACTAAATTTGGTTTGCACTGTGCCATGGCAGGCGAGGCAGGATTGTACTGTGCACTAATCCCTAAAACTCGAGGTAAACTATTTATACCATTTACACTTTTGCCGTCCGTAGGCTATTGAAATTTTGCCGTCCCTACCTACCTCTACAATTAGATTTCAAATAGGACTACGAAAAATGGTCGGAAAAAAATCGATTTAAGGCTTAAATCCTACGTGGTGAAACATATTATCTAGCAACATCTAATACCCCAAATACAAAAATACCGCAAATTTGCCGCCTCTAAAATCTGCCGCCCTAGGCTCCTGCCTACTGGTAAATCCACCACCGATTTATACATATGTACGAGTACAGTATGTTTAGATATATCGTCATATCGGTATATGTAGTTAACAATTATTGCCTAACTACTGTGGCAAACAAAAAACAACAAAAAAACCTTTAAAAAAAAGAGAAATTCATTCACAGAACCTATGTACAACTTTGTGGCTGTGATGCGCAGTGTTATTATGTAAGTTACTTAACTTAATGAATAGGGTTTTTTTTTCCTATTAGAGTATTTTTTATCTCGCGAGTAGCTAGCTTGAGGACTCCTGCCGGACCGGAGCAACGGACCTAGGCTCGAAGACCTGGCATGGAGGGTAGCGGCGGGTACACGTGAAAGCGAAATTTAGCGATCGCCCTCATCGGTGGGTAGATATTCGTGGGCGTGAGCGAGAACACGCTTGATTTGGAGCACCGATTGCGTTCAAATAAAGCTGTTATGTAACCAAGGCCTATACTATTGGTGTTGGGTTTGGGAATGTAGTTTACGGGTTGAGCTACCAGAGGTACCTACCGTTGAACTACTTAGGTGAGAGTCGGCTCTCGCAAAATGATTTTTAGTGAGAACTCGAATATGAGCTTGTACAGTGGATTTGTAAAGATCTGTATCTCACACATACTAAGGGGCGAGAATTGCTCGACATATATATTTGTTTTGAACTATTTGTAATAACTTTAGCATATCTTTAGGGATATGGGTAAAAACATGGCAACTGTATGTAAGAATAAACCTTATACAAATCTTATATAGAGTCATTTCATTACGCAGATCCATTTCAGTCCCAGAGTAAGTTGATCGTAAGCGAGCCATGACAATAAGCCTTGCTTCTTACTTCCACGATATGGGATTTAAAAGTGAACTTTTTAAGTAACATAACATCGAAGTATTTAGTTGCGGAATAACAGCGCAGCTCTTTACCGTATAAATTAAATACTTTCTTAGCCTTATGTGGGTTGGGCATGATGGCGGCATTGTTATCCGGGTTCAGTGCACAATGCGCCATTATAGAGACCACCACACGAACATGTAAGCTGCACGCTGGACGAGAAAGATGAGGTTATCACTATTACCATCAGAACTAATATAGGTTGTGGTGACAAGAGTATTCATCTACTCGGTAGCAGAAGGAGCGGTCGGAGAGATAGAAATGATTGATCGCAACTGAACTGTCTGGAATTCCGACTTCTATTAAAAATACTTTATTGAAAGCCTTGGCTACCGTGAGTGTATCGAACGAGGGGCTTGATTCTATCCATTCAATAAAATATGTTTATACTAGCTGCCCCGGCAGGTCTTATTCTATCCCTTTTGGTGATTAGATCAAAGCAATATATTATACATATTTTACTTCTATAGGTTAACTCGTTTAGAAGTTGCACCATCCCTAACAGACGCACATAAAATAGAAGCATTGTTAGTTACTGTTTAAAATCAACAGCGCTACCCACCGATTCTAATTGCACGCACATAGGAAATTTATGATATATAAAAAAGTTAAAAAACTTTAATTAAAAATCTATCTTAGAAGGTATGGTGTTTGATAGTAGTCGTAACACCTGGTAATACGATAAGAGCATTCAGCAAACCAGCAACTGATTTCGTATACATCATTAGAAAAACTCAGAAGCGTAGTAGTTTTAGAAGGATAATCGGTCCAATAATAATGACACGATGAGAGACAATCCGGTAGCAGAGACCGAATAACACCGAGACAATGCCTGAGGCTTGCGACTTCGATGTAGGTTTAAGGGTGCCCCTTTCGACGTAAGTCAACACTTACCTTCACTGCTCGAGTTTCTCTCAAATCAAGTATAAATCATTCCCGATAATGATTCACAGCAAATAATAATAATAATAATAATAATAATAATAATAATAATAATAATAATAATAATAATAATAATAATAATAATAATAATAATAATAATAATAATAATAATAATAATAATAATAATAATAATAATAATAATAATAATAATAATAATAATAATAATAATAATAATAATAATAATAATAATAATAATAATAATAATAATAATAATAATAATAATAATAATAATAATAATAATAATAACAATAATAAAGCCATTTAATCCAAATCTCACTTTTTATATGTTACAAAGTTTATTAGTCAATTGTTACTTAAGTTAAGAAAGGTAGCTTATAATTAATGTTAGTATTGAATTATTTATGAGATTTGGACCCCTATTTGGGTAAAGGCCTCCTCTATCCTTTTCCATAACTCCCTGTCCTTGCCAGACTTTATCCAGTCATTTCCTGCGACGTGTGTTATGTCATCAGCCCACCGTCTTAATTGTCGGCCGACATTCCTTTTTCCCATTGGTCCTTTCCATTGTGTGGCTTCAATGGTCCATCTTCTGTCCGAGTATCGGGAGATGTGTTCGGCCCATCTCCACTTAAGTGAGAGTGCGTGCCTGAGAGCATCGTTGAATTTAGTTTTTTTACGAATGTCTTTGCTCTTAATTTTATGTATTTTTCTAATTTTCATTATGCTCCTTTCCATTGCTGTTTGACTGCATTTGAGTTTTTGTTTTATTTTATTTGTGAATATCCATATTTGGCAACCGTACAACAAGCTGTAGTTTCCTTTTAGGATTTCACTTAGTGCCCAGAATTTCTTCCAAGTAGTGTTGATTCGTCTTGTGACTTCTTCGTTGCTTGACGTTTTGAATGAGATTTTCTTTCCCAAGTAGATGTATTCGCTTACGTATTCTATATTATTACCTTTTATCACTATCGGACGTTCGCGATTGTTTGTTAATATCTTAGTTTTATTTACATTCATTTCTAAGCCAATTTTGGAGCCTTCGCAGTCTAGTGATCTCATCATTTCCTCTAGGTCTTTGGCGGTTTCAGCAATTATAACAATATCATCAGCGAACCTCAGATGGTTTAAATAGTGTCCGTTTATGTACACTCCCCTGTTTTTCCAGTCTAGTTTTTGAAAGATATTTTCAAGTACTGCTATAAACAAATTCGAGGAAAGAGGATCTCCCTGTCTAACTCCTCGTTCTATGTTTATTTCGTCTCCTCTAGTTTCTAGTTTAACTCTGCTCGTACTTTTTGTATAGATATATTTCAAGATATTGATGTATTTATGGTTAATATTTGATTGTTGAAGTGCGTTCCAGATTGAACAGTGACTGATGCTGTCAAAAGCTTTGCAGTAGTAAATGAAAGCAACATACAGAGGTCTATTGTATTCTCTGTATTTTTCTATGACCTGTTCTAATGTATGTATGTGGTCCATTGTGCTGAAGCCTGATCTGAATCCTGCTTGTTCCTTTGGTTGCTGCTTATCAATATCGTCAGATATTCTGTTTAAGATTATGGATGAAAATAGTTTGTATATGCTTGCCAGCAGGCTTATGGGCCTATAATTTCCTATATCCAAGGAGCTTCCTTTCTTGAAGAGTAAAATTATGTCTGATGTGCACCATTGTTTTGGTACTTTTTCTTCGTCTAGTATCATATTGAACAATTTCGTAAAATGGCGTGTTAAAATAGGTGCTGCTATTTTAAGGGACTCATTGCATAATCCATCTGGTCCGGGACTCTTTTCAACCTTCAGCTTTTTTATATGTTCATAAACTTCGGAGTCTTCAATTTGTCTGATGCAGTCTGTCGTATTCATGTGAGTTGGCTGCGCTTCCGTTTCATTGTAGTTTTGTTTCTTGTATAAGTTTTTATAGAAATTTGTTGCATGGTTTATTACATCTTTTCTAGATATTGTTTCTAGTGAGTTATGTTCAAGTTTTTGAATCCATGACTTGTGTGTAGTTAATTTTTTTTTGGGTTTTTTTGGTACTTCTAAAATTCTTAATGTTTCTTGAAATAATTTCGTATCTGTGGTTATTGTAGATTATCCTTATTATCCTAGTCCTTTCGGATTGACCTATTACTCTCTTTGTATATTATTCTAAGATCTTCTTTCATATCTTTGGTTTTATTCTTGGTGTGTAGTAGTTCCGTGCGTCTTTTTATAAGTTGGATTGTGTCTTTGGAGAAAATATTATGTTGATGAGGATGTGTACTGTTTTTGTGTTTTAAGCTCTCTGTTATGCCTCTTTCCAAGATATTATAGTATGTTTGGATATTAGTACAGTCAGTTTCTATATTTTCTGTGTTTTTTCGTAAATTTTCGATATAGTTTTTGATTTCTGTTTCTGTCTTGAGGATATTTGATGGTGTTGTGTAGGTTTTTCTGCTCTTTACTGGACGATTTAAAAGTAATGTGTCATAATAGAGAAATATAAATCTTACGTCCCTTTAGTGATTTTCCCGCTACATTAGATGAATACGCCTTGAGTGCTTCGTTTTGAGTGAACCCACAGCCTTTTTATATCTTTTGAAGGGACCTAAAACTCTGAGACACTGTTAGCCTAAAAGCTTTCACGGCTTCACCGGACTTAGACGGCGAGCGCGAACGGCGCTCAAGTCCGAGGAGCAACTTGTGCAAGGGTGTCACTAGTGATAGAACCTCGGCTTGAGCTGTTGCCGCGCCTGCAAATCGGTGTAATAAACTACCCTGCTATAACTACATACCTAACACTATTATAATAGTGTTTTTTTCATTTTAACTGTGGTTATGGAATATATCAATAATAGGTGTATTACAAAGCAACTGTACTTATAAAGATGTCAAAGGATGGATACGTCACAGTTTAGTTATATTAGTTTCAGAACTATTAACGAAGGCGAACCACAAAAATAATCATACCTTACTAGCATCGCCATATGGAAAAAAATTCCCGTATATTTTCTTAAATTCTTCTACGGACAAGTGACCACTCGGGCAATCTTTCAAAAATCCTTTGTACCATTCCTGTATTTCTGCGTCTGTAAAAATGTTATATTATTTAAGTTATTAGCGATTATATAACGATCTATGTGTGAACAATCTAAGTTATAATAAAGAAACACGAGACTTTTCATTTGTTGTGTTGCAAATGTTAATAATTAACAAATAAAATTATAATTTACCGCATGTACCGATATGGTGTCATTTTTAAACATCACTACTATCAATCTTTCGATTTACCGATATATAAGGTATATAATAAAAATAAATTAAGTGATGATGGCTCAGTTGGTAGTACGTACAGACGCCGCAACAATGAACGTGCATTCGAATCCACCTGCAATGAGCCTGAGCTTTCGGTGACGAAAAACATCGTTAGGAAACCATACCATGGCTTTTTCTAATGCCCACCTGGCTAGCTACCACCCTCAAGATGAAAATCCGCCGCCAAATACCCGTAGGTGTGTTCCGGCAGTTGCATTTGGGAGCCAGTCCCTAGACTAAGCTTAGCGTGTTTACTATCTTGGGCCATATAGTCATTTAACATCAGGTGAGATTGTAGCCATAACGCTAAATTTATAAAATATAAAAAATAAATAAAAAATCTTTGAATAGTTAAACCTTCTTGACATGTTTCTCGACCTTCAGCTTTCAGCAAGTCGTAAATATGTATAGGAAACTAATTATAGAGCATAACACTGTTACTTAATAACTTTAATAAGTGTTTCTCTTATCTGAAACATTTTCTACGATTTGAACTCTCAACGCACATTGCCTTAGTTATTAAATTTATGGAAGGTACTTTAAAATATTATTAAAACAGAAACGAAGAAAAAATGGAATCTACTCAAGGAATCATCTTAAATTATAATGCACAAAAATATATATACTTAATTAAGCCAAAATATTATTCATTGTTGAATATATATATAATATGTATATTGTTATAAAATCATATACCTACTTACTTTATTCTATATTCTTAATATTTATTCTTACTAGGTTTACTTTATTCGGATTTATGATACGGTACTGACAAAATATCTAAATTTATACAGGATCAAAGACTTGATCATAACATATACAAAAACTTTACATGGTTTAAATTAATATTGGTAATTAAGGTAGGTACCTGAAAACTCCGTGTTCTGTTTAAGATCTTCAAGGACCTCGGGCTTTAGTTTACTATTTTGTTTACCCATTATATTATTGATCTTTTATGTTTAAAAATAACACGTAATCGTGATCAACAAAACTTTCTCACTTTTGATCGGTTTAATCTTGTGCCCTAAAAAATGTAACAAAGTAAAAATACTGAATTGTTCAAGAAAATTAATAATTTGATATTAAATGTATGAAAAATTATGTTTTATTTAAACCACACTAAAATATGATAACTTCTACATGATGTTACCTTATCTGCTTGAAGTTATTTTATCACACTGTGTAAGTAATAACTTTAAATTTATCGTGTACTTCGTATTACTACATAGAAGAAAAATAGTTATTGATTACAATACTTCACTAAAAGATTTAAGAATATATGAATTTGAATAAATAACGAAGCGGTTAAACCACGTACGTAAACCAAGTGAACTATCCGTTTAAACTGTAATATTCTCGAAAGTATTCGTAAAAATGTCGGTGATGTCCGACTGCGCCAAGACGCGTCGTAATTGGTTCAAGATAAATAAGCGGGAAATAGTAAATTTTTGTAACGAAATTATAATTTATATCAATTCTATATTATTTATCTACACAAAAAAATAACTTAGCACAATAATGATTAATATATGTTTGTACAATAATCCTGGATATGTTTCAACTTTTTTAATTAGATTAAACTAATTATGTTTTTTGTGGTTATTTTTGCGATTCTCGTTGTGGTATTTTGCTCAAACTAATTTAGACATGAATCAAACTCTTTAATTTCCATTGTATAAGAATTATAATGCAAATGTAAAATGACAAGTTAATTACTACCTATATCTCTTTACATACCCAGTGTTTACCTAGTCCGTGGGTTAAACTCATATAAAAACAAAATGTTAGTAATTTTATGATAGATAAACATAAATTTATAACAGAAAAAATGAAAACAATTTTAATTAATAATGTTATAAGCTTTTGTATTCTCATGTCCTGGTGAGAAGAGTTTTGTATTTTATGTATATAATGCAAATGATGTCAAAGTATAGAAAATGTTGCCTAGATTTTAAGCGTGGAAACTATAAAATAACGACACAGTTTATGAACTATTTTTGTAATTTGTATATTATTATACATGAATAGGCAAAATGTGAATAATTAAAAATATGTAGTCTTAAAAATATAACATAGAATTTATGGGACATAGTGGTTCATTCAATCTATTACAAGTGCCTATCTATTTATACGAATAACGAATTATATTTGATAGGGACGCGGTTGTGATCTAAGAGAAATTACGATATTTAATATACATTATGCATAGTAAATACTAATTATATACTCTTTTACTCAGACTTTGAGATTCTTCAAATGATGTGGGATCTAAAATAATATCATTGGATCTATTATTTCGTATTTGATTAAGTGACTTATTTGAACAGATAGCATATATTAATAACGTTAAAATTGTTCACGTAGATAATACCGAAATGTAAATATTGGCAAATTTCAATAATAAATATAGTTTTGTCAAGACAAGAAACCCAAAAACAAAAACGCTTTTTCATATTCGATTTTAACTTACTTAATATTAATGTGCTTTGAACTAAATGCAGTAAAATATTGTTATACATTTTTTATGTAGATTATTCACTATATAATTACGGTAATTACTTACTAATTGCTTTGTGCGACTATCGCAGCTAGTTACATAATATCTAAAAATTATGCCTTAATACTATTACAATTTCTATAGAATTTAAGTATACAGCGTAATCAATGAATTAAGCGAAAGCTTACCAATAATAGGTACATATTAAAGTTTTTATTAGCTAGAACAAAAATTTGGTAAAGGTAACTACTCTGTTAATTATTCAAATACGTTCTTTAACTATTGAAAACATACTGTCACAAAAGGACAAGGCATGAAAATGTATAATAATGAAAATATTTTATTTTTCTGTATATGCATGTGGGTACCGTTCATATACCAAAATAATTTTGACGGCGAATACTAACAAAAGAGGTATTCAAAATCAAATCTATAATGACCAGATGCAGATGAGTAAATAGAATAATATTTATTCAAATTATAACAGATAATAGAACAACATCATAATTATCATGTAAATAGCATTAAATAAATCACGTATGACAAACAAATGGATCATTATGGTGCATTCTTTAACATAAGCATAAATCTATCTGATAAATACTATATTTAATTCGTTACACCGATTACAAATATTTACGTAAAAACAGTAAATATATCATGGAATATACATGCTAACACGTACTAATATTTATTTTGACTCACAAATATATGCACATCAAGTTATCAGCGAAGCTACACACATATAATATGCAAAAACTATCTAGCGCGATAGGGTAAAACATGTATAAAATAGAAAATTATTTACATTAAATATATAAACAAAGTATTTATCAAAACTATATTTAAAACAACAATTAAAATCTGCAAGAAGGTTTTTAGAAAAAAGTTTGATAATCCGCAAGGACACATTTAAACAAATAAACTGGCAACATATTTATGGTAATTTCAGTTACCGATTGGAATATTTTAAAGACATTCACTTAAATTTATAAACAACTAATTTACATATATCAAACATATTATAAATAGACAGCTGTATGTTACACACTACATAAATGTATTAAATATCAATAAAACTTGTTTATATATTTTTAAGCACTTCATTCCTTTCACTTCAACACAGAGTAGTTCCCTTTCTTTATATAATGAAGTAAACCTAATAAATATGAAAAACGTTTATAAGGTAATTAAGTAAACAGGCATCGACTATTAAGTTAACTCTTCGTTTAAAAAATAGTATAAATACACCGTGAGTTTCCACGGAAAAATTTAAACTGTGGTATATAGCATGCCTCAAATTTATCAGCTAACACAATGAATTTTGTTGAATAAAGTTTTTGCACTATTATCTTATAGACAACGGGAATGCAGTTCTAATTTATTATCAAAAGAACACCAAATTTTATTTTAAACAATATTAATCCGTGGAAACGCATAGTAATATATGATAAATTAGCACTTATAATTATTACAAATTAATAATGGTTATAATCAATTATCGAAACAAATAGGCAGATGGTGTCGTCACTAAGTTTCATTTCATAGTATAAAATGCGAAGTGAAAAGATAAGTTTGCTAAGAATACTTGCAAGTTATTAGTTTGAAAATGCGAGATTAGGTTATATTATTATTCATCTTTGTATACACTAAAATGCCTACTAATTTGTAGTATTTCGAAAACTTGTATGAACAATGAAAAAAGGGATCGAGTCAAAGATTCTATCTAAAGACACCAAATAAAGGTCAGGCATAATATAAACAAAATTAGCCTTAGATTCATTTGCTATAATAACCCTAAACATATAATTTATTCAATAATATTGCAAATTTGAAGTTATTATATGAAATGTCTTACTTTTCTTCTTGTAGCTATATTTTATATGAATTCCATTAAAATTATTTACTTTACGATATAATAAATAATTTGACAATGTTATTACATTATATTTTCACGATTTACAAGCGACTTACAATTTTTAATGTAACATTTATTATTATATCGTTGTATAATAGAAATTACGCATATATTGCAGTTAGTAATGTATTTCATATTGCAATTAAAAAATTACCACCTTCTCATTATTAACTACAGCTTTTGGTTTAAATGTATTAAGATAGATTTTAAGAGAAATTAATAAATTTGAAGAAATGTTAATTAACAAAACGGAGTAGATATTTATAAAATTAAAATAATTGACTGTTGTTTTTTTTTCCAAGGTATGTCGAATATAGGCTTGAACATATAACAAAAAAAAAACAGCAGAAGTGCACGCCTTTGACGTATATTTACACAAGTATCAAGGGACACTTTGACGTTTATATATTTTAAAAACAAAGATTTAACTAAATCTGATATGTTAAGGAAAACCCTGTCTATGAACTAATTTCAGGTCCAACGTGGGTATTGTAATTGATCCCTTTATTCCGACATTTTTATGATACTATTATAAGTAAAACGCCAGAAAGACTTAGATGTTATAAAATAGACACGAAAGTTATATAAATTAAAAAATATGGCACCTAAAAACTATATAAAAATATGTGGAATGTTTTAACAATACATTAAAGAATTTTTAAAAAATAATATATATATATATACTTTTCTTTAAATGAAAGTATAAAATAGTTTACAACAGCATTAAGTACTTTACTAAACATAATACATAATTTTATTAAACTATGATAGATAATAAACTAGTCTTCAATATTAATTAATTGCAAAAAAAAACATATATTGGTAACTTCGACTATCCATAGATTTTCACTCATAATACCAATGCAAGGGAAGTCCATTATATCGTGAACAAGTGATCATCATTAGGTTCAAGACTTGCCTTTTTTTAAAAGAAGTATTTACTCAATATTGCGGTATTAGAAGCTATCAATATGACGCGTATGTTATACAATGAAAAAAATAATTACTGCTGTTTTATTGTATTTTTTTATCAGAGTTTACAAATGCATATAAATTCAGTATATGCTTTAGTAAACTTTCGAGTCTGATGTCATGAAACATATGTATGATCGCGAAAGTAATGATAACGAACGTTGCTCAGTGGAATGTGCCTTTGTGTGTTGTATGCAGTGTCCATTTGCAACCTGGGTTTTATAAAACTTTTAAATTAATACAGTTAATGTTTCTACACTAACAGTAAACTTGTTTTGAGTGTGTATGATTATTGAACTCAAAAATACGCCGAAATTTGACATTTTAAACAGTTAAATAATTAATGTAAAATCCAAAAGCTTTTTCAATATTTTAAAATATTTTTAAATATAAAACACAGAGCAAACCAAAGTAAACCTTCAAAATTGTAATTTATATGCATAAAGATAAATAGTGTTTGTGACCATTATAACCATGAGTTAATAACTTGCAATACACAAGTATTATAAATAATAGCAAACAAAATTTAGGAGACTAGTACACACTAAGATTTCATTATAGCAATACTCTGTAGAAATTCGCAAGAAATAAATAAAAACGAATATTAGAAAAGATCAAAATCAGAATCTACTCGTTATTAAGTATGTATACAAAGAACTAGAAGGCACAATAGTATAAAAATGACGTGAAACAAAATATGAGAAAATAGTGTAATACACGTAGAATGCGGTGTAAAAACGATTAGTTCTTAGATGAATTGTATGAATGAAGATCTCTGGCAAATTTAAGGATATTCTATAATAAGAACCAACGCAAAGGTAGGGTAAATGATTTCTATGATCATAATATAAAATTTATGGTTAAACAATTAAAATAATTCAATCTAAATAACAGAACTGGTCAGATTGTTCTTGTTTACTGAATATAAGCTCAGTCAGAGTTATTATACCGGCTAAATATAGCCCAGATGGCGCGAGCATCTTTATTATTAGCGTAATGATATTTCTTTTAGTATGTATACCGGACAAATACCAAATTGATGCATTTAGCTGCCAGTAAGTAAACATATAGATATTTCAAATATTGTCAACGTAACCGCGTAAATGCTGCCTACCAATTTGACCAATTCTGTCGCTACATAACTACTCGAACTTATTCCTTAACATTAATTTGTAATATTGACATTATTATAATTATATTGTGCAATAATAGTCATTCGTGGGATGATTTAAAACCTGAAGGACTGAGCATCTTATGAAATAAGTTGGATAAATTGCTTAGTAAAATGTACAGCGAAAAAGATTTAAGATGATATACGACGTACAATATATTATTATTAATCACGTACATTTATAAATAGGAATGGACATTTTTAATTTATAAGAATGCTTTTATTTCAAGTTATTACATTTAATATATGTTTAATTATACAGTTATTATAATATAAATTATAGTAAATTTTGGTGAAAGTTTTGAATTTTACTTTTCGCATTGATTGATTTATAGTGCATTGTTGATCGGAACGATTTCTGCTTCTGTATTTAAAATAGTAGAGTCTGCCGGCGAACGAAGAGTGTAGGTCAAAGATGCGGATGCAATCAATCAATTCGTTTTGTGTTTATTCTGTCGAGCAAAATGACAATTGTGTGGGATTTGCGATTCCCATTTATATCAGATGTTTACGAACGAACGGTAGCTGTACTTCGGTGTGATAACTAGCTACGGTGATGCAAACACTTCGCAGATAAAATCCTACGTTCGAAGTACCATGCCCACACGACAGTGTATATTGAATTATCTGTAACTAAGTGATCAAATGTTATATATACGAAATTCAAAACCGTGTGAAATTAATTACAACGATCGCTTGAAATAATTTTAAATTGTATACAAATATATTTTAAAACTTGTTGAAATTGTAGTAATTTGATTACAGTATACGGTTTATATTTAATTCTAATTTATTATATATAGATATGTAGTTTTATTTTATTTTAAATTGACTACCGACTGATGAGCTATTTACGAAAAAAATAAGGGATATATTTAAGTTATGTTGATAATTTTTAAGAAAGTTAGGTAAATACTGTCGTGTCAACAAGGTAACCATCGTTGGATTATTAAAAAGTGTACAAGGGTAGGATATGGGATCGGACCGTGGCTTTGGCACGTAGCTTATTTAAGGGGCTAGCATTTTCGACAGTTCCTCATCTTGAAGACAACCCTTTAGGAACTCATCCTGGGTGAGTTGTCCATCGTCGTTTTCATCCATTTTGGCAAAGATGTTCTTAGCGCGTTCTTGAGCAGAATCGGCAGGTCTGTTACTTGAACAAGCGCCAAGCATGTCGTAGATGGCCTGAAATATATAATGCCATTAAGTAAAATGTATATTATACTTATAAATACTCAAGTCAATTGACTTGTTTACGGTTGAAAAATAAAAATATTTCGATATGTTCAACTTATTTAATATATATGTATACATTAAAACAATTCACAGGAAAGTTTGCAGGCAAAGTAAACATAAAAGAATAAGTCTTCTCGTTTTACGGTTATTATAAGCCCAAGTAAAAAACAAGATACTTTCGTGTTTGTTTAATAACAAACACTGACAGATATTAGGGCAACTTTCAATTAGTCTAAATTATCAGAAGGTATTGTTATTTAATTATTTCATTAATATCCGAGATTCTTAATTTAGTCTTATTTAAAATAATTACAAACTTAAACTGGAAATCTAAAAGCAATATAATTATCATACACGTTTAATCTTTCATGCGTCACATTTATAATTGTAGTCTGATAAAGTGACAACTCTCTGTCTGATAGTACGCATAGTCTAATCCAATAAACACGGCGATTACCGAGGGATTAGTAGCTAGTTGATCAACTATCATCACTATTATAAGCCAACAAGAGTCTCGGTAGCTTCATGTACACTGACTGATTCTATAACGTAACCAATAAAACAAAAGACACTGTGGGGAATTTATCACAATTTGCATAGTTCTGCCTCATTGGCTATTAATGAAACGTAAAATGCCTAAGTTTACCACGTAACGACCACAACCGTCTGAGTTGGTGTGCTTTAGATACGTGTATGTAGATGCGAGCAACGTGCAATAAGTTAAATCGACCTTGAAACTAAATTTTATACATTTACACCAACAAAATGGTTGTATAAACTCCGTAAATTTCTAATGCGCCAGGCCACCATTTTAATGACGTAATCTCTTAACATTGAATCCTCGGTACCGTTAGCAATACAGGCCGATGAGTACAAGTTTCGAGCTTTTCCTTATTATCTTGTTTTGTTTGCATTTGCTATTTTTGTATAGAAATCAATAGGAAAATATTTAATTGCTGTGTTCAAGAACTCGTCATTCCATTGTTCAATTATTTTATTGAGGAGAAGAAAGAAACTGAAATAAAACTTCAGAATATACCTTGATCTCAGAAAAATGCATCAGACATTAGACATTTTGTTTTCCGAATACTTCACGAAACGAATTTATTAATAAAAAACTACAAATACCAAAAAAACTTAGAGACAAGTTACTGGTTAAAGACTACCGATGTATAATTTCGACTTCACTTCCTTTGATGTTTAGAACCACGAAAAGCAAAGAGTTTCTAACATTGATGTAGAACAAATGCAGTGCTGAATGAATCTTAAATTTTGAAGGTTTTCCAAAATTGTTAAAAGGAGTGTAAATATATATGTTAACAAGTTATTTATCATCGACACATTGTCATTAAAACTACATACGTAAAAATAGGTTCACCGGTTTAACAGACAGATACATAGACACGGGCAGAGTTATTCTCCTATCTATAATATAAGTATATACTATATTTTTTTTTAAATGAAAATATTTATAACGATATACTTAAACCTATTTTATTCGCAATAACAATTCAATAATTCATAAATTTAAATTACTTTAAATTAATTATTAGAACACTTTTGTTAGCTGTACTTTTTAGTTAGGGGTGACGTCACGCGGATTTTTATGTGACAAGGTTCAAGCGTATTATATTAACAAATTGTGACGATTATACTATCATGTTCGGCGAGTATCAAGTAACGATGTTTTTTAAAGCATAATGAATGGTTGAAGTATAACATTTTAAAATGAAATTCTTTTGAGATTATCTGTTGTTTTGATCTGTGGTTAAAAACTGCATAGGTACATGACACTGCTAGTTTTACACCGTACCGTACATAGCAAATACTTTAATAGATAATTTTACTTAATTATATTAAATTGTTGTCTAATAAAGTTCAGGGTACTATTATAATTTAAGAATATCAATCACTGTGGTAATTTGCAAGTTTCATTTAAAAACACTTGCTAATTTACGTCATATTTATTCCCTATGTAATAATAGTTGCAAACAAAACCATTGTGTAAAAATAACTGATGTTTAGTGAACGCGTAACATCATAATTTTCAATGATAAAGATGGAAAATTGACGTTATCGACTACAATCCCCTGTTATATTTAGGGTTGGCAAAATTTAGAGTAAGCAATCAAACCACGTCCCATTCTTTACTTTTTATTTCAAATAAAAAAATGTCTACACAATAGTGTTACCTTAGTCTTACCTAGAAATAGTTCATTGTTTTTTTTTTTCTTCACCGTACAATGTCACCTAATAAATATTTGGTATATTTATTCTGTTAACTAACATAATCCTTCACCTATTTCAGGCTTATAACAATCACTGAATAAGGTTGAATAGTTTGTTGATTGAATCCTGAACGACAGAACTGACAACCTTATTCATAGCGGATTGTATGCGCACGTACATATTTATAGGGAGCATCAAGAACGTCAAAAAATTATCCGCCAAGGTTACGCCCACTTGACCGGTAACAAGAACGCTTCATTGTTTTATGTTTACATAGTAATATATTCAGCGATATATTTCGGCTTTTAGTAATCACACTTCCATGAGGTGAATAGATAGATATCTTTCGTTAGCAATCACTCGGAGCATATTAATTATTTTGATAATGATTCTGCTAGTAAACACACACTAAGTACCTAAATCATTACGATATACGCGTTCTGATTTCCTAATCATTTTAAATTCCTCAAAGTAATATAAGTTTACTAATATAATAGTATTTACTTTCACTGATATACAATACAGAAATTAAAGTTATTCAAAATACTACTAATGAGACTGTAAAACAAAACAAATGATTGTAAGCAATATCATTAAGCGAATAAGCTCCGCTCGGTGTCTTAAAAAACAGCATCCTAGAGAAACTTAGAATATTAATTACAGTCATCGAAAATATTAGAGCTCTTTATGAGCGAGATAGTTAGTCGTTAAAGAATTTAGAGATAGAGAGTCGAACTACAAATCTAGGGTATATTGCCTATAATGTAATATCTGTAAACGAACAAAGACTGAGAAATTCAAGTAATATTGTTAACTAACAAAAATTATTATACATGTATGAATCATTTTTTAACTTTTATGCTGTGATCTTTTAAAGTATGTATATAAGAAAAGCTCCACGAAGCGAAACATTTTTACGACAATTATTTAAACATTTTTATTCATTAACATTGAAGACGGAATATCGAGAAAATGGTATTATTTAACAAATTTACCTTTTTGAAAAATTAACTTTTAGAAAAATTTCTAAAGGGAATAATCTTTTAAAAGTGTTTAGAATACACCATATTTTTTTTTCAATTAAAAAAGGACATTACTATATACTATATATATACTTAATAGGAACCTTAAAAAATAATCAATGTGTCGTTTACTCGCTTTTGACGCCGTGCGCGAAATATGAATGCGAAAGTGCGCGAAAAATGATTGGATGGTTTGAAGATATAAGATTTGCGTAGTTTTTGGGATATTTATAGTGTGTCCGTCGGTATTTTGTTTTTTATGTACGTATTTCATTTGATAACCTATTAACATTCGTTTCTGAAGTAGATTGTAAAATCCTTTTATGTCAATATATATAAATTGCACAATGACATGAGTGAAAAGCGAACTACTAGTTGAACTAAATAGTTATTTGTTCTGTCAATGTAAGAACCATCTATATTTAGCAATAATACAAAGTGTTTCGAGTTAAAAAATTAAAAGTATACAGTATTTTTGAATTTCTAATCTGTCTTTATGGCTGTTATAGAGTACGAAAAATTCAAGAAATTTACATTACAGTATAAATATTTGTATGTATGTATATTGTAAATTATATATATTGACTATTTCAAACTAATAATATAGTAATTATAATAGTAATTATTCATAATCATTCTAAAAATCGTAATTATTCATCTTCATAAATAACTTACTATATTATACCATATTTTTAACAAGATAGGCGTATCTTCGTGTATAGTAACAAGAAAGTTTGGAAAATCCAAAAGTGCACGTCTCATCATACCATTCATTTAATCTTTATGAAAAATAAAAGAAACTGTACCATCGACTTATTTTATAAATTATTTATTTTTATATTGATTATTGTATATTTTTAAGCAAGCCTGATTTATTCCTTGATACTAATACTTAGGCTTACCATAATTACGAAAAGCCAAACCGGGACGCAGAAGAGAAAGAGGCTCATTTTCATTTTGCTTTTCGCTTAATTTGTGTTTTTCATATTTGAAATACAATCAAAATTATTATGAATTGAAAACATATTAATAAATGTGAATATATTTTTTATTAAAAAGAAAAAGAGGCAAAGTACAATTAATACAAACAACACAAAAAATTTGGACAGGGATCTCAAACCGGGACTATCCCGGTCAAACCGGGACGTATGGTAAGCCTACTAATACTCCTACCTCTTTATTATGAAATAACGTTCGACTCAACTGTATGGTTTCGGTGTCTTTGCCTTTTCCTTAAAAAAATGACAATACCAAAAACCAAAATATATTCGAAAATGAGGCGTGCAAAACACGATTTTATTATTAAACTACGGGTACGGGGCTATTGATATGAAATAAATAACTGATTGATGTTATTCTAAAGATAATAAACGAAACCTGGTCTAGATACGTCAATTTTTGCGGGAGTTATTATGACCAACTCGTATAAAAAATTCCGGACGTCCCCATAAACTTGTTTTTTCAACAAATTTTTTTAAGGTAGCATAATAAAATTGTTTTTTGCAAAATAGGAGATAAATTTTTTGAATTTTTTAAATACATCTAATCATATTATCATATAAATGCACATTAGTACCACAACCAAAAGGCAGTTTATGAGCAAAAAATTGCTTGAAATGGAAATGTCGAGAGTAAAGCACAACCTCATCCGCTTTGCGAGGCTCGCAATAAAAAAATAGAGAGTATCTCTTTAAAAAGGCTAGCTTAATTAATTTTAGTGAATTTAAATATAAATAAATTTCAACTTTTATTAAGTGAACTATTGGTGATAACACAACTGGATTCACACAAATATAAAATTAAGAGTTTGAGCCATTGTAAACTTTGTGAATATCAATGGTACGCAAATTTTGGTGATGACTTTTATAATGCATCAAATTGACTACAAAATTGCCTTTCAACTATTTTTTCTCACCTCAATAGTTGAGCTTAAAACTGCAAAATACGCGGATTTTAGCAAATTTAAATATCTTGGTTACGTCAAGAATAATTGTTAAAAATTTAACGCCGAACATGATTCGTTTATTTATATTGTAAAATGAAAAATCTTCATTGTTTGCGGAAGGAAATAATATATACGAAAAACCTGCGTTAATTAACTACGTGGAAAAGGGATTACAAACTTCTTAAAATAACAATTTCGATCACCACTTCTAAGAGGGTTTTCGTCTGAACACATTTTACGATATTTTAGGTATATAGACCGTTTGTGTGTGTCTTTCAGGATAGAACTTTGGGTAATTTACTGACCTGAACAATTTTGGTCATCTCCTGGATGTCTATAACTCCGTTTCCATCTACGTCGTACATTCGGAATGCCCACTTCAGCTTCTCTTCAGGTGTACCACTAGACGTTACGTGTATCGCCTGAAGAAATTCCTACAACGAACAGAGACGGTGTCGTGGAAATTTCTCTGAATATTAGAACAAACAACAACCTATGTTGGGTGGTATTTTGTTCGGAAAATTTTAGACATTATTTCACCTTTTACAATCGCAATTGCAATATCATTCACTATGAGCAATTGGTGAGGGATAGCTGAAATCGCCCAGTCACAATACAACGATGTAAAATTACGAGCATAAATTAATAAATAATAAGTAATGAACTTGTGTTATGGCACTATTTAACTAAATAAAAGGAATGCATACACAAATAAATAAGGGATAAAATAATTTGAAAATATCTTTTATATAACTTTGTAAAAGTAAGTTGTAATAATAATTTAAAAAACTTGAATAAAATTAGTAACTTGAATTTATGTTCCACTATGTTGTCGTCACTAAATGATAGATTCACATATGAAATCACCAAAGATATGTTAAGTTTAGAAACAACGAAATAATAATATATCAAGTCATTTGAATAATGATAATTTGTAATAAAACTCAAATATTATACAATTTAGAAATGCCATTAAAAGTCCATAAAACAAATATAATATTCATGATTAATGTTTAGTGCTTCTAGTCGTAGCCATTTTATTCGCATATATTTTACCAATAAACCGGAAAATATTTGTGATAGTTCACGTACATTACAGAGATTTTTAATCTTTAAATAAAATTTAAAGATTATTCGCATCAGCCTAGTTATATTTAGGACTATAACCACCAAGAAAGTTACCTTAAAGTCGTTACCTTAAAATCTATGTAACCATTTTTGTCCATGTCGAATGTACGGAATACATGATCGCAGAATTCAACCGCATTTCCCGAAGGGAAAAACATTTTGTACATGTCGACAAACTTGCCAGGCGTTAATCTTCCATTTGGACAATCTTGCTGCAAAAAAATAAAGCAATCATTGTAAGTTAATATAACCACAAATTAAAGTAGTAATCATTTTGTAACTCTTGTATTTCCTTATCATGTTATCAACTTATATAATTATATACGTAAACTTGGTACTGATACTACTTCATTTCTGCTTATTTTGACAGACTTCAGTTCAAAAATGAGGTGGTACTCATTTCGAGTGTTAAATTTTGTTTTTGTTTGTTACCTCAGAATTTTGTCGATAATAACCCGATTTGGTTATTTAAATATGAGAAAATGAATATTCTCAAGTGGGTGCCATTTTGATTTTAGTATCATTGAATTATAAATTTCGAAGAGAAACCAGCGTACTCCTCAAATTCGAATAGGAAATGACCCAAAGAGAATAGGAGAGCGAATAATTAAAATAAGGTACGAGTTAAATCAATTTTTAACTGCTGCAAATAAAAATAAGTTTGGAAATTCAAAAGTGCACGCCACATACCATACATTTAATTTTTAAGAAAAAAAAACTAGCCTTTCTTATACTACTACTAAGTGTTTTCTTGAATTATATCTACTCATATTATCGTATAAATGTAAATTGGTTATGGTAGAGGCAGTTTAAGAGCATAAAATTGCTTGATTAAACGTGTCCAGAGTAGAGCTTAACATTGTTATCTGTAAGTCCTTTAAAAAAAAAGAATTACGGCTTTTTTTTATAAATTATGTTTTTTTTAATTTTGATACATTTCCTTCCAGAAAGTCGATTTAAAAATATAATTAGAATATTTTACATTATATTTTATTAACATAACAAGTAAGATAATTATAGATAACAATTATATAATACTAAATTGGTTTACAACACTATTTTAACAATTTTGGCAAAACAATCATTGTTCCGGTATCAAAGATAATCTGAATACTCATCGCAGTTAGCTCTGCACGATAATTAGAGTCGATTCACAAAATCGTAACTAAAACATTCGAGTCAATGACAGTTTTGATAAGTGCTTTACAGTTATGGTATCAAAATGTTTTATGGTATCTATAAGGTATTGAAAAAAAACTTTCACTATGTTAATTAAACGTTCAATTCACAAAATACAAATACAAAAAAATATTATTGTCAATAAATGTAATGTCGTTACGACGATAAACGATATATTTTGATCATCAAATCTAACTTACAAGTATATTTTACATTTTACAACTTACATTTAAAGTACTTATATAAAAGTCCATTAAAATAGTTCGTGATAATTTTATTTTAAATAAACTTTTTCTTACTTTTTGTCTCTCTCTTAATATTTTATCATAATAATGTATATTATCTTATAATCGTTGTTTGTCCGCGATCAACTCCTAAGCTACTAAACCGATTTTAATCAAATTTTGCACACTGTGTGCAATTTGATTCAAATTGAGAGATAGGAGAGTTTTTATCTCAATAAGTGATCATAACGCGATAGATGTGGCTGTAGTCGATGTGTTTGGTTACTCGAAGGCAGAACAAGGTCTATACCAGATCAGCTAGTATTATAGAGCGAAAAAGTGTGTTTGTTTGCACGTGCTAATCTTAAGTACTACTGAACTTAGTTACTTTATATATAAACTAGCTGTACCCGCGACTTCTTTCGCAAATAACTAAAAATTACTCAATAATTTTTGCCATTTTTTGTAACTTTTTTCTATACAGCTTAGCCCCTATTGGTAATTGTACCGTGATGTTAAATAGGCTAAAGGATTGCTCTATCAAATACAAAAAAAATAAATCAGACTGTAAGTTCCTAAGATTAGCGCGTTCAAAAAACAAACAAACTTTTCCGCTTAATAATATTAATATAGATAAGATTAATTTTAAATTTCCTACCTTGAAGCCTTTGTACCACTCCTTAATAGTGGTCTCGTCGTAGGACGTATGAGTTTTAAGGAAATCCATATCTTCCTTAGTGAGCTTGTCTTTACTGACAAAACAACCCATTATGTAATCTGAAACAATAAGAAAATAAAAATATTTACTGAACTTACTTACACTAAAGAATGTCCAAAAACTATATCCTAATATATATAACTAATTACTTTAGATTTAAACCGTGTAGCGAATATTGCCGTAGACGAGAAGTGCCTAACAGTGCTAATTTAATCATTATCCAATATATTCTGTAGAACATACATAAAATTCAGTGGACAGACTTTAAGAAAATGAGTTATGTTTCAGCGTACCTTTATCTTCTGGATTTAATACAAATTCGTTGTTAGTTCAAACTAGCAGGTGTACATACGTTCATAGTACCTACAACTCTACTCTAGCCCACTAATTTTGTTATTTTAACAGTAGGTAAATAATATCTGAGGCCTTGGAATCTTGGATTATATATGATTCTGATATCCTACATATAGTTTCGAACTTCCTCTTACAAAAGCCCACGTTTTAAGTATTGCAAGATGATAGTATGACATTGGAGAACGTAAGCACGGTAGAATAATAGATCGTATGTAATATAAATAATAAGTACAGAAGCGTTACAGTAGAATTTGTACTCATGACTCTCGCCTATTATATTTAATTACTATATAATAGTACAAAGTGGCGGTAGTGTCATTGATTGTAAACAATCACAAAACAACTGCTACCACGAAACAACAACATTCCAACACCAGTTGTTGTTCTCATGGTGATCGCGAACCTGTTCGGAACAGATCCTACCTTTATGACGAAATTTTGATTGATTCAACAGACAGCGAACAAATATAGGGCGGGAAAATGAAACACATATTTAAAAAATTCTAAGTCCAATTTATAAGTTCTGGAGTGATATAGAAATATATTTGTTGTGTAAAATATTGAATCCAGTAGATTGTTAATCTAATCCTCCTTGTTATATCTCTACATTGGAAATGGTAAACTGTTACGGAAGTTGTAAGTAGTATGTTAGTATCAGTTTATGCAATTAATTAGGCACTCTGCAATAGATAGGTTAAACATTAGTAACTAAGTTGGGTGAAATGAGCAACGAGCTGAAGTGAAGTTCATAACTTAAATAAAAAAAAAGCTAAAACTGTAGTCTAAAGTAAAATACGTATCCCATCAAAGAAAAAAAAAATAATTTTAATAGGAAAAAAAAAGTATTTTAATTAACGTAATTGTCGTTTTTTTTCTAAACTTACACCTGTTATTATGTTTGAATTAGACTTATTAAGTCTTACGGTAAAGTATTACTAAGCTCAACAAATTTTATCTCCTATGTTACATAATTAGTGATGTTCCTTAAAACATCCATCAAGCTGCACTAATAGCCATTCGAAGCGATCTTGACCGTTTCGAACAATGAATATAAACTATCATACAAACGAACTAGGCAGCTTAATAGTTTAAAGAGCTTTCTCTTTTTAATATGTAAATTAAATAATAACACAGCTTATATTGAAACAAACTTCGTATAAAAAGATCCGGACCTCCAGGTAAAAACAAAAAAGTATTTTATTTCAAGATAGCAGAATAATGTTGCTTTTTACAGAATATGAAATAAGTTATTTAAAGTATTTTAATTAAATACATCTACTGATATCTTAATATATATAAATCTCGTGTCACAATGCTTGTCCTCAATGGACTCCTAAACCACTTAACCGATTATAATAAA
This sequence comes from Actias luna, assembly GCA_039707435.1. NCBI lineage: Eukaryota > Metazoa > Arthropoda > Insecta > Lepidoptera > Saturniidae > Actias > Actias luna. The sequence continues at coordinate 13,847,131 of JAZHAC010000001.1, read as the reverse complement.
ATTCGCACACCATGTGCAGTTCGATCCAACTTGAGAGATAGGATAGTTTAAATCTCAAATTATAGTCGCAATTTTAATTTATTGCTAATTATTTGTCTGTTATTATTTGACAGTCACAATTATCTGTTAAATCCAAATGATTCTAACAGATGTCGATACCTTTCGACTGGGTTGAGTAAGTAATCAATAGATGGCGCTGCTATGGTAAATCTACGAACGTGTCATATAAGCTACATTTTAACAGCATAATTACCACGTGTTATTGACGCTATAAAATTAATTAAATTTATTTTGTAGTGAACGAACTACCGTATAATTCAATTATTTCCACTTTTTAAATATCTTACTTTTGTCTGGTGACTTCCGGCAGACCTTACCGGTTATACCTCGCTCTACTTTCGCGGATGAGATTAATGCATGTTTGAAAGAATCATTATTATGGCGAAGTGTTGAAACACTTCGATTGACCATAAATATGCGAGTACAATTGCAAAATGATCCATCAGCACAAATATTTTCCGAACAACTACTAGATATTGGGAACGGTAAAATAGAACTGCAACCAAATACGCAATGCATTAAACTACCAGACAATTTTTGCACTGTTGTTCAGGATAAAAATGAATTGATTCAGAGTATTTTCAAGGATATACAGAATAATTATTTGAATCATGAATGGCTTAGTCAACGGGCGATTTTGGCAGCCAAAAACGTTGATGTTGACGAAATTAACTTCCAGATACAACAGTTGTTACCAGGCGATCTGATGTCTTTTAAATCAATCGATACTGTTGTTGATGAAAATGAAAGTGTAAATTTTCCGATTGAATTTTTAAATTCATTAGATATCCCTGGAATGCCACCACATAATCTTCGATTAAAGATTGGTTCCCCTATTATTCTCCTCCGCAATTTGAATCCACCTCAATTATGTAACGGTACGCGTTTGGTCATCAAAAAGATCACCGGAAACATTCTTGAAGCAACCATTTTGGCTGGAAAGTTTAAAGGAAAAGTGGTCCTGCTGCCACGTATTCCGATGATACCATCAGATTCTACCATACCCTTCAAAAGGCTACAGTTTCCAATTCGTTTAGCTTTCGCCATGTCTATAAATAAATGTCAAGGTCAAACAATGTCCATTTGTGGTTTAGATTTGGAAAATCCATGTTTTTCTCATGGGCAACTATATGTTGCGTGTTCACGTGTTGGGAAACCGTCGAATCTATTTGTGTTAGCTAAAGACAGGTTAACCAAAAACATTGTGCACCGATTGGTGTTAAATTAAATTGAAATTGAAAGTATTTATAATTCAAAAAAATAGATATTAATGTTTAAAAGTTTAAGACTGTCTGCCTTGCCTACCTCATTCATGAGTTTAAGCGTCACATGTTATTTACTGTATTATACTGTAATATACTTATATTTGTTATAAAATTAAATGGAAATAATAAATCTGATAAATTTTTATTTTGTACCTATTGATTTCTGCTTAATATCAAGTGTAAGAACATTTTAATTAATTGTGTTCAACGTACTTCCCCTTCAAATCTCAATCCAGTGAATTTGTATACCATCATCAACATTTTCATCTTTGTTCGTAAATAATTTCATTGTACTAAAGGGTTATAGTAGTAGAAAGTCAAATAAGGAGATCACCATATTTTTTTACAAATACCATCTGTGTGAAAAAGCATAGTGGACTCCGTGACTGATGTTCTCTTATTGTTCCTCTTAGATTGTTTACTATAATGTAATATAACAAAAACTTTAGCCACAGCAACGCGTGGCCGGGTCAGCTAGTTATCATATAAATGGAAATAGGTTGTGGCAGAGGCAGTTTAAGACCAAAAACTGCTTAATCTTGACGTATCGAGAGTAGTGCACAACCTTATCCGTTTCACGGTATGAGGCGTGCAATAATTGTATTTTTTTTTTAATATCCTAATCGCTTATATATACCATTATTATTAAGAGGCATTTTTAAAGTTGATTCACCCAAGTCAGTATTGATATAATGTAATAATGCTCCCTGCTTATGTTAAGGTTTTTAATATGAAACATCAGCTATCATTGAAAAATCCATACTTGAAAATTTTGGTATGTAACGTATTGCTGTACTAAGTGAAAAGCTTTATCAAGTGAAGTAGTCCGCTGTTTTGAAAACAACTTCAGATAAATCAAATTATCTAGAGCGACTTGCACTGAGGAATTAAGAAACCGGCATGTGTGCTCCACTTTGAGGTAAAAGCTTACATCTCGACAACTAACATTATTTGTAGTATACATACATAACACTATAAATTATAATGTATAAATGATTGTATACTATAAAGCTAATGTAGTATAATTACTACATCGTAAATTATGATATAATATTTGCCAATTTAGTCTTTGTTTCATTAATATTGGTTAACTCTATCACAAGTTATTGTAGTTTGAATGATGGCACGAGATTAAATAATTTTAGTTCCACGCGAACGAATTCGCAGGTACAGCTAGTACACAATATGCACTGTTAAATTATTAATATATTTTGTCTTGTAAGTTTATTAAGACGTTTACAGACAAATTTTTCATAAACCACAATATGTAAATATAGAACATATATAAAAATGTAATAATAAATAAAAATCAACTTAAGGTTTTGATACTAACTTAATTAATATTAATGTAATTTGTATTACCTCGAGTGATTTTATCAAGTGATTGTAGAATGATAAAAGAAAGTGGGTGTATCTGAATAATATAGTCCCCAAAGTTTTGTTTTATCGGAGAGTGTCCTTCAATTAAGCCTTAAAATTTTTGCTATTGTTTCAAAAATAACCTGCCGTCATCGAAATTTTTATCCATTGTACATCATAAGTGATATAAAGATAATTGAATTACATTTTTAATTTATTTATAGCATCTAACATAACCTAAAATTAATTAAAAAAAATGTTTGCTTAAAATAAGTGAAGTTATTACATAATTATACATTATTCATTATCTCTATCATTGCAGGTTAGTAGTATAATTATTAGGAATCTAAAGAAAGCAAATTGATTATACAAATTATTTTACGAAATTCAAATAACTGTCCCCTAAAAGTATACTGTCCACTAGCTAGTGACAGCATTCCAATTCGAGGCAAATCCAAAATCGGAATTCGAATTAAGTGAATTGTCTCGTTTTTGTCCTTGATTGAAGAACGAGATACTGTAAATACCTTTGTATGTTCGGATGCAGAATAGATTGTCAATTAATCTTGACAACAAATCAGCGCATGCAACGGGTTCCTGCATTTTGTTCTACACGGAATTTAAATAACAGTTACTAACAAAAGGATAAAATCTCTGTTATGCATACTACTTTTAGTTGTGCTTTTATTTTAAGATATCGAAGCGTAGCGTGAAGCGTTTTTAGAGAATGCCAATGTTTAGCAGTAAACGTTTCTAGCTGATATGATGATACATCAGTAGCAAAGAGTCCATATAACCTGATTCCCATCGGCTTCCCTTTAAGAATTACCATATATGTCCAAAGGTAATTAGGTATTTTCGATTGTCCTGCATGCTACGTACTGTGTTAGAAATTTATGACAGGCCTAAAAATGTATGATAGCATCAAGTTAAATGTAGTTAAATCTATGCATCAAATGTAATTTGAAGTAATAAACCGTAAAAATGCGGCTTGTCGCGTAGTATTCTATCTCTTTCATTTTCCGAAGAAATGAACACAGTCTCTTTCGGTCTCACCTAAGGAGCCACCAATTTAATCTGGCCCAGCAGCGAATACGAATTTGCAAGATATTGGCAACTCTACCAAGTCAGATAAATTTGACGTTCATAGCTCGCTGGCCACCGGCTCATGATAATGTTAGATATACAAATTTTAAAAGAGGAAGCGATATAGGGTGAGCGTGTCTATCATAGCTCTAAATTAAAAGTTATATTTATAGTACTGTTTTACAGGTACATACTTCGTTCTACCTATGATTTTTAATCTTAAAGATTATTTTCTTAAAAGGTGGTTTGATACATTTGTTTTTGTGAAGCATATATGCGTGCTCGATTGTTAAGATTTTTGGTTGTTCTATTGTGATATAAAAAATTGAGATTGGTGATTAATAACTTATAAGTGTAAGCTAATGGTAATTTTGTTTCATTTCGGTAAGTCAGAAATGGCATTAATGGCAATATGGCATATTATGGCATTAACAAAAAGCTAATAATTAAATTAATCAGTGCCCTTCCAGATATGACTACAGATTATAAAAGGCGGGACGAATTTGTTAAACATTTCCATAAATATCTTTACGATAAAAATTTCTTGGATGACTGGCAGTTGTAAACTGAATAAAATGTTCTTTTTGCGTTTTTGAGTATTTAATTGCCGTAGAAACATCAGTGACAGAGGTGAAGAGCTGATATTCTGTTAGGTAAGAATTTTTGTTGCTCCGGTTTCCCTTTTTTAGTTTTCCACCCTTCGCTACTGTGCTACACATACCATTTTACTGCAACGTAAACCAATGTCAAAGTACGATATAGCTGAAAATTTGAAAACTTGAATATAATATAATATAATATAATATAATATAATATAATATAATATAATATAATATAATATAATATAATATAATATAATATAATATAATATAATATAATATAATATAATATAATATAATATAATATAATATAATATAATATAATATAATATAATATAATATAATATAATATAATATAATATAATATATTCATAAATATATTATAGCCTTTATATTAAAATATAATTGTATGAACTTTTTAATAATGTATAGCACATGAGGGGCGTAAAAGCAAATTGGCTTTAGTCAAAAATTATATTTTAAAAGAAGTACATCAAATTGATACTACTTTCCAGCACAATTTGGTGTACATACTTAAAAAATACCAATTTATAGACTAAAGCGGAATTACTTTTACACCCCTCACAAATGTTCTTATCCATTTAAATTTCAAATAAATTGCTTCATAAACTAAACGTCCTCATACTATCCTCCTACTTATAGTAATGGAAATGGTGAACAACATAAAAATAATGGTTGCTAGTTACCCTTGTAGTACAAAATTATATGGCGTCCACAGAAATTATTATTACTAACCTGTATTCAACAGTCTTTTATTGCATTCTAATCTTTAAAAATGTTTATAGTTATAATTTTTTAATACAATTCCAGTCACCAAGAGTAATAAGAAAATAAGTGCTGTTATAACTATTGATCCCTGAATTTAACATGTTTCACATCGACAGTTTATATGTATATAAAAACTATACAAAATAAAATAACAAAAAAACAGCAGAATTGACATGGCTAAGAATGAATGAATACCCTAGTGACTGAAACCATAATTAGGTTAATATTTGTTTTAAACGGAACTAAATCGAGAAAGTATAGTTTTTAAATAAACCTTTACACGCAATCTTATAATTATAAGCACACGGGAAAATTTAATGATTTTTCCGAGTTTATTATGTTAGTCAGTAAAAGATGATATTTGATACGACGGACGAGGGGTTAGGGCGCGGATGTGGAAATGTCATGGACACAACAGCAATTAAATGTGCCGCGTAACATCTTCTCACTCCCCTCTCCTTGTTTGATTAGTTCAATCTGATTCAATAATTGTTTTTGTAACCAAAGGAATAAAACCCCGCTGAAAATTACGGAAACGTAAAAATAAAGTTCAACTCAGAGATGACACTGAATTAAGTTAGGCTGATTTTAATAAATTGCTTATATTATATGTAATAACATGTTATTTTGATATTTGATATTAATAAAAGGATATTTGATATTTACAACGACGTAAATATGTAACAAACGAGAGATTTAAGAGATCTATCCATATGTTATTCAGTGAACAAAATAGAAGTGATTACAATAATAATAATATTAAGTATACCGACAAAAAAATCTATAATTAAACTGGCTGTTATCGATAAAAGAAATATTTATACTTAAAACGACGCAATAGCTGAAGCTTTTAGTTAGAACCAATACTATTTTAACAATTTCGTGCCGCATATAAAATATCTCGAGTCACCTAAAGAATAAATTAACTATATTATTCAAGAAAGCAAAACACAACCTTTTTTAAAATTGCGTAAAGAACTCAATATTCGTCAGTGCGTATGATTTATCATCATAAATATATAAATATTTATATACATACTGTCACAATACTCAATTATTATAAACATAATAATTTACATAAGTTAAATAATCGAATAATATAGATACATGTTTTCAGAAATATTATTATAATTCAAATAAAATCTCGCCCATAGAAATAATGATATCAAGGACTTATTATACACACTTATGAAGTAATATACATCACACAATTATTTATACAATAGCAGTGTTCCAAATGCCCTTTAATGCCCCCCATTTTATGACGTACCCCATAAAAGTCAGTCTTCAGAGTAACGACGCTAATAACCATGACATATAAAACAGTCCATTGGTATGATCAACGAATCAACAACAGAGAGTATACATACCACAAAAATATATGCATCAAAAAATTAATAAACGAAATGAGCACACCGAATGACAAAAATTATACAAGTGAGAGAAAAACGTAGAAAGTATCAAAGACAAAAAAAATCGGCCTCAGGCAACTTTCTTGTCACTATGACGTCTGGACCGGTATCGTTGCTTCGGGCGATCAATTAGTTACGACAGACAACATAAAGCTATTGCTAGTTAAATAATAAAAATACCACAAAATGTATGCCCGTAGATACGCAACACAAAATATTTTATTTACATACAAAACATTACGTATTTATAATTCTTAATCTAAACTCAAACGATTATTTTTAGATTTTCATCAATGTTTACACGCATTTTTTTTACTTGGGAACTATATTTTAATAATCTTTTAAAATGTGAACTCAATAAAAATCATTATATATTATAGATTAGGTTTGAAGTAAAGTAGATTCATTGTATTCAACCACTATTTTGTACATGCTTGAACTAAATATATTTTTCACATTATTTATACAAATATTTATTACTACCGTATATAACACAATCATCAGTCAATACTTCAAATATATTGCTGGAAAATATGTTCAATTTAATAGATTAGGTAAAATCACTTTCGCAAAGATAAATAAAAATAAATCTGTACCTAACTGAACGGAGTTAGATATCTTTAAAATGATTTATATTTAAGTAACAGCCTTATATACCGGAATCTGTACATTACAATCCATACATTATACATTTTTCCCTTTGTTTATGTTTGCCCGATAAGGCCGTTTAGTTGTTGTTTAGGACCACTAAATTTAGTATGTCAGGAGCTGTCAGCTAGGTTCGCGAATGTTTTTTCGTTTTTTGGTAGCTGCCCAAGCCGATGTTTGGCAGCTCTGGCAACCTTGCGCCCGCTGCCTCGAGGCTGAGGGCCCTCAGCACTCGCCCCCAAAAGTTCGGTGAAACTGTCAAAGCTCTTAAGGCTAACAGCGTATATCAGGTTGTTTATGCTTACATAACCAGTTCAAATAACCATCACTGTGTTTATGTTTCTGATGCTTTTGAACTATATTATTCATAACTAGTGGATGCGTTTCTTCGCACATTGTTCTTTATGATTTCTGACAATATTATTCAGTTACTATCATCTATAAATGTCAGAATGATAAATACTACTAATACCCGGATACATATTGTGATTACAAATTATTGAACTTTACTATAAATGTATTTCTTTACAAATACATTTTTGAGCATTTCTAACAATATTTTGGACAATTTTTAAAGCTTATCAATTAAATAATAACAAAATGCCGATTTACACGAATATTGAATTCAGGCGTTTTTAAATTAAATTCAATCATATAGCCTTAACAGGCAAAATATTTTATAAGATTTCATAATGGATGTATGTTATATAAAAAAATGTAAAAAACCACAAGACAACTAGATATAAACTCAACCTAAAACTTAAATAATAACAAATAGCAACTTCCTGAATTCAATTGAAACTAGTTTTGTAGGATTATTATTGCTATAATATAACATAAATGTCTGCATTCACTATATCATATAAAGAATTTCAAATGACGATGAAGTATGAATGAACCGATGAAGTAGAGCTTGACCACAATCCGTTCCGCAGAGAAACTTGTCCACTCGCCACATAACTAGGTTTGCTAGACTAAATAACTTCGTTAAAACTATATCTCCGCAGTCGTGAATGGTGCCAGCCTAACGGTTAAGGAGCATTGAAATGTTTATCTGATATTACTTGGTTCCCCTCTTATTTTATACAAAGGTTTTTTACAGAAATTACGTATACTAATGTTGTAATATAATCGTATTTTTTTGCATAATAAATCTATGCCTCTCTTGCGTAAAGATTTTTTGAACAATACTGGAAGATTTTTACAAAGTATGTTACTGCATTTCATAATCATCAACCGATTTTAGTTACAAAATGGTAAGTGATGAAAGCTCAAGATTCTATTCGATAACGCGTAACGGACCTAGTGGGATTTGTCATCTCTTTCAGCCACTAAAAGTTTACACGTGATAATGGAAAACTTTCCTGATATACAAAAAGGCGAGGTTAGGGTGCCAGGCACACATTAAATATCTACTTATTAAAACTGTATCACAAAATACTATTGTTCATCGATATTGTTGGATAAGAAAATCGTTACGTTAATCCAATCCGATTTACGTCGGCATAAATACCCTTTTTATTGTTGAACCTCAACACTGAACATGGTAAAATCATTCCTATGTTACACTTTAACAATACGTAATATGAAACGTGAGATTTATAAACTTGATTTTCCTAATGAATCCATTTATTTAAAATTATAAATATAAAATAAAGCTCAGTAATATGTTTCACTATTATACGAAAGCCAGTCCAGAACAAAGATTTGTTATAAACATGGCCGTGAATTTAAATCAAATATTTGTATCATTTGATTGTCTTTATATTTTAATAACAGTTAAATATTTTATAGCAATAAACAATTCATTCATATGAGGTTACTAGAGTTTTATCACTAAATTGTTAAGAAAATTATAATTTTGATGAAAAACTACCGTCTATTCAATTTCACGTTGCAGTACGGGTTCAGAAAGGAAATACATATACGTATTTCTAATTTCTTTACTTTTTACATTTATAAGTAAATGTACAAAATAAACACTGTTATTTAAACGAAACGCGAAGAATATTTGTTTATAAAAAGAAAACATAATTTATTTCATACCTCTTAATTAAAAAAATGAAATTTCATAATTGCAAAATTAGTTCATTACATCACCGAACCACTAACTGTACACTGTAATCAATAATTACGTCTAATACTAATCTAATGTATATGGCTTTAAGCTTCGCAGCTCGGCGCACGTCGGAGGGAAATTCGATAAAATATAGTTGACAAAGTTAGCTCTAAACGCCTCGTCACCGGAAATGTTACGTATGCACAAGCTCGCCAAGTCAAGGACTTTAAAGAATGACTTGTTAATTCCACATAAGCTAATCGAAAAATACACAATAAAAACATCACTAGCATGTTAAGTTTTATGCTAAGTTAATTGTATAATTCGATTATATTTTACTATAAAACGTTAATTTTATAAATAAGCAATACGTTTTCCTTATGATATTGATTATTTTATGAATAATACTAAATGTATTTTCAATTAACTATGTAAACATTATTTTATAGCTTAGTTTATACGACCTATGCATGAAGGAACCAAATTCAAATAAAAATTGACTGATATAACTTTTACGTGGAGTAGTGTTTTTATGAATTTCCTTATGTCGTAAAATATTTATACGCGAAACTATATTTATATCGTTATATACAAAGTTTTGCTGACTACGTCACTAAACAAAACAAATTCTACAGCGTTTGAAACACAATGAAAAAAACAAGCACTATATATTTTGTGTATTATGTTACAAATTAATTCAACATCTACAGGTCCACGTTAAATTTTTCACATGCAGGGTATTTATTATTATTATTATTTTAAAAAATTACTAAAGAAACTTTCAGAAACATTAGTAAAATATAATCTAGACAAATTCAAGATTCATACGTAACTAGCTGCGGTCACCGCCTTAGTTTTCACATTTCCTTAAACCACTCCTTATTATAAAATACACCCTTATGTGGGAGCTCACATGGTAAAAGAAATATACGTTTTAAATTTAAGTCAATAAGATCAGTAGTTTTAAATCAGATCTCAAAATCAGGCTTAATGAAAGCAGTGTTATAGTTCATTTGTTTGTTATTTTTTGTTGTCATATACATTGCATTAAAGTTTGAATTTTAAACTAATGGTATTAAATACCAATAGAAATTTATTAAAGTAGTCTATAGAAATCTCGAAACACGACAAAAACATACTTGGATATATCATTTATTTTGCATCATAGTGTACTAGAAACAGCTTTTATTACGTTTATCACGTCCACAAATGTTTTATAATGTCATTATGATCGTATTTCGACCACTAGGTAAACACTAGTTATTGTAAAAGCTAACCATACTATTTAGTATAGTAATTTCATTAATATGTAATTATTTTAATAAATAATACCTGATTTTGTACTATAAATATAGCACAAAAATCGAAACTTGAGTGCTTTGAATATATATAGCAAGAATGCCCATTTTATACAGAATCCAGTTTCACACCGGGCTGTGACGTCACAAAATGGTTACCGATACGTGAATGGTTATTTTGAGATGTTTCCAAATGCCATGGAAAAAATAGTTTAAGTGATTTACGCGCATTCAACAGTCGATACTCGAAAATAGTTTTACGATAAATACGTAGATAGGTACGACTGCACTACTCGTGCGATTGTTATCACAAGCGGTGAACGTGAGAGATCGTTTGTGCAAATCGCATTTCGGATTTACGTGGACTATTCCAATTGGAACTGTTTGCATGAACTGAATCTACACATCACCAGAATGGAACTAAGTAACTAATATCAACTTGTGGATTAACACAAATCTGTAGGCGTTTGTCTATATGAACGTATGTATTAGCAAAAGGTTCACTATAAAGTAGTGACCTAAAAAGTTAACCTGTTAATGCTGCATTTTATTGATTACCGGACAGGAATAGTATTACTTGATAATACTGCAAAATGACGTGCTCATATATAATAAGCCTTATAAAAGAAAAGCTAATCAGGGTAAATTATATAAAATAAGCAAAGCGATAGTTTACCTTTTTATACTAGATGAAAATAATATCTACATTGCCCGCACAAAAGGATTAAATTAAAGTGTATGTATTATAGCACGGGAATATAAAAACTTAATGGGAATACAGTTTTATAAACCGTAAACACTTTTTTATACACTATTCATAAGAAAATTTAAATATTCACTGCTTTGTACTAGTAGCGATATGTCTGTTATATCAATCTTTGACGCATCATATAATTTATAAAATCATGGGTATAGAAAGTATGTAGGTTATTATAAAGTACTGCAAATATTTCAGTTATCACTTAAACGTAGCGTAGTTATCACCCTTTCAGGATGAAGACCCATTATGGTATACTTTTTGTTAGTAGGCACTATAAAGTTCAAGAAAACTAAACAATGTCAAACTACAAATATTTTTTTAGCACATTTGACTATTTATTCCATCCCCAGTTAATAATAATTGAAAATAAATAAATGCTAAACATTTGAAATCTTAAGTGGATTATATTTAATTGGGAACCAATGTTTAAGGTATCAAAGATAGGTTAGCTAAGGTTAAGATATAAGTGTAATCGTCGATACACCGTAGTTTATGAGAGTATTCCCAATATCCATAAGATAAATGTATAACGAAGACGTGCGCCGGTATAATTACGGCCGTGGAGAGAAGCAAAATTTGGCTGAACAGATACATTGACAATAATAATGACATAAAAGAAATTCTCAGTGTTACTAACACTGTCTTTTTACTTTAACCAAATGGCAAAAAGTCACTATATTGGATTAAAAAAGTTTTAAACCCTAGTTATAGTACTTGCGCTAATTTATTGATATCTAAACAGCATAAAATTAGAGATTACTATACAACACAAGGTGCTGAACTTATTTCAGGTACCGGAGTATGATGATACGAGTCATATTATACTAAAGTAACTGGTTGAGTTCACTTGAAGTTGAAGTAAATTTTTAAGTTATGATGAAAGATGTAAAGCGACTACATCACTTGCTCAGAATAGATGGATCTAAGTACTATACTTCTATCCGATCTATTAAATAATATATCAGATTTTAGCAACTCATTAAGTATTTTGAATTAAAGAAACTAGATAACCATGAACATAATAACCAGAAATATTCTGACACTGAACTGCACGATCATCAAATATTAACTCGATGTCTGTTCAAGATTATTTTGTTAAAAACATAAGGTGATCGTTAAAATAGAAAGGAATCACATCGATATTACGCCTGTGTTATGAGCGACTGCATGACTCAAATCCACCATAGGCGGCGACTCGATGGTGCGGCAAACCTCATAAATATGGGTAATTTAACAACATTAAGGTTCACAGTTAAAACAGTTTACCTATAAATAATCTTTATTGGCGATTCCATGTATTTTAGATGAGCTTCGTAATTATACAAAGGCATTTACTAATATTTTAAGTTTCAGCAAATTGTGTTTGATGGGTACCATGGGAAAATGTAATATTTCTAATCTTTTCGCCGTTAAACTGCTCTCTTAACTTATCCTATGGCAGGATGTTTATGTAATTTTTGTTTCAATGAATACTATCAAGCTATTTAACAACTTAAGAATTGGAATTACCACAGTAGAAATCAACAGAGTAGTGTTACAAACAGAACCTCTAATTAATAATCTTCACATGCTCAAAGAAGCAAGAAGGTTGCATCGAAGTAAAGGACGTCGAAATGAAATGCTAGTCACGCTCCTAGTCATGCGGTATTTCACAACGATTTCACTAAGACTACCTCTTCAACTGAATTTATTTCTGTAATTAGGAAGTCATTAAAAAGTCGCAGTACCGCCTTAATAATCCTAAAACGAAATGTAAAAATATAACACCGTTTATTTTAAGTTATCAAAAACCTGTATCTAAAGTATTATTTTTGTAATTTAACATTAAACTTTAGGTGAAAAATATACTGTAAATGTGAAATGTTCGAAAAAAAAATCTGTGAAAAATATTAGATTTCAATGATAGCAGACTAGTAGAAATTGTGCAAGATACGATTGCTGAAGTACAACCGGTATTTGTATTTCTGTCGCAAAGTAGCAAGCACATACGGTGTTATATTTCGGACAAAACGGTTAGGGTGGTGGTTAGAAACGTGTATTGGCGCTAGAAGTGTTCAAATTATTTCACAAAATTAACAAGTTACACTGAATGATGTGGTTGATATGGGAGTCGATGTGGATGATCATATGCCTTCCCTGTTGGACCTTCTGTTGACCTCTCATCCGGATGGCTACCTGGTTTCTGTCGATCCTCCTCTTGGTTCGTCGGACCACTGTCTTGTCCGGAGTACAGTGCCGGTTACGCGCACAATACGACCTCGCTTTGCGGGCCGCTGCCGCGTATGGCATTATAGGTCAGCGGATTGGGACGGGATGCGATCATTCTTTGCGTCCTACCCATGGGGCCAGATTTGCTTCTCACTGGATGATCCAGATGTCGTTGCTGACTCTGTCACTGATGTGGTGCTTCAGGGTATGGAACTTTTTATTCGGTGCTCTGCAGTGCCCATCGGAGGCAAATCCCAGCCTTGGTTTGGTCGCGCCTGCAAGACGGCATCACGCCGAAATCGGGAATGTTACCAGGCCTGGGCTGACGCTTCGGCGTCTAGTGATGTAAATACCAGTGCATTTAAAAAGCAGTATAATTCTGCCTCCAGGTCCTTCAAAAGTGTCATTGCCAAGGCGAAGTCAGAGCACATCGGCAGAATTGGCGAGAGACTGGCGCGTCTCCTGTCGGGAACACGGGCGTTTTGGTCTCTCGCCAAGGCTGTGTTAGGGAATTTCTGTCAGCCTTCTTTTCCGTCCCTGCACACGGAGGATGACTAGCTGGCCCATGCTGCGAAGGCCAAAGCCGATCTTCTGGCCTCCTTCTTCGCGTCCAACTCGACTCTGGATGACCAAGGAAATTCACCACCGATAATCCCGCAGTGCGATATTATGATGCCGGAGGTTAAGTTTCGGCAAAGTGCAGTTCGCAAAGCACTTCTTTCTTTGGACATTCATAAGTCGAGTGGGTCCGATGGCAACCCTCCGATCGTGTTGCAGACATGTGTTCTGGAGTTGACACCGGTTTTAACGCGTCTTTTCCGGCACTCCTATGCTTTAGGCGTAGTCCCGAAATCCTGGAAGGCCGCTTTAGTGCACCCGATCCCTAAAAAAGGCAACCGCTCGGATCCGTCCAATTACAGGCCTATCACCATCACCTCCTTGTTCTCCAAGATAATGGAGTCCGTTATCAACTGCCAGCTCCTGCGGTACCTAGAGGACCACCGGCCGATTAGCGACCGCCAGTACGGCTTCCGTCGGGGTCGCTCAGCCGGTGACCTTCTAGTTTACCTAACTCATAGGTGGGCAGAAGCAGTTGAGACCAAGGGGGAGGCGCTTGCAGTCAGTTTGGACTTAGCGAAGGCTTTTGATCGAGTATGGCATAAAGCGCTTCTTTCGAAGCTACCTTCCTATGGGCTTCCCGAGAAATTATGTAACTGGATTACCAGCTTTTTGGCAGATCGAAGCATCAAGGTCGTCGTCGACGGTGCATGCTCTGATCCTAAATTTGTCAATGCTGGTGTCCCACAAGGCTGCGTACTCTCTCCATCTCTGTTTCTTCTGCATATCAATGACATGCTGCAAATCAGCAACATTGTACTGGCCGTGCTAATATTTCTCGGGAACAGGTTGACGAGAGCCGGAACAAACTTGTGTCTGAAGTCGAGTCTTTGTTAACCAAAGTCTCCGAATGGGGTCGATTAAACTTAGTCCAAAACAACACCAAAAAGACACAAGTTTGCGCGTTAACCGCTAAAAAGTCACCATTTCTCGTAACTCTTCATTTTAAGAATACTCCCCTTTCTGCCAAAGCCAGTATCGGAATACTTGGCGTCGATATTTCGAGCATCGTCCAGTTTCGCGGTCAATTGGAAGGTAAGGCCAAATTGGCCTCACAGAAGCTAGGTGTGATCAGTAAGGCAAGACGGTACTTCACGTCGGCTCAATGTTTGAACCTGTATAAGGCACAAATTCGGCCCCACGTGGAGTACTGTTCTCATCTCTGGGCGGGAGCCCCCCAGTACCAGCTACTTCTATTTGATCGCATTCAGCGTAGGGCGGCTCGGATTATCGACGATCAAGCTCTTTCCGATCGGCTTGATCCCTTGGTTCTGCGTAGAGATGTTGGGTCACTCTGCATCTTCTACCGCATTTACCACGGTGAGTGCTCTGAGGAATTGTTTGGATTGATCCCGGCCGCTGAATTTCACCATCGGACATCGCGTCAAAACAAAAAATTTCACCCACACCACCTCGATGTCCAGCCTTCCACAACAGTGCAATTTGTAAGGCACTTCCTACCTCGCACAGCCACTCTGTGGAACCATCTGTCGCCGGCGGTCTTTCCGAACCGTTACGACTTGGGAACCTTCAAGAAGAGAGCGTATTCCTTCCTTAAAGGCCGGCAACGCACTTGCGAGCCCTCCGGTGTTGCAGGTGTTCATGGGCGGCGGTGATCACTTTCCATCAGGTGAGCCTCCTGCCCGTTTGCCCCCTATTCCATAATAAAAAAAAAATGAATTTATCTTTTCAACATCAGAATCCGTCCGTCTTACGCTGTAATTTTCCTCCATCTTTGTCATAGTTACTCAAAACAAGTAAGGTTGTTGCTAATAATATTTAACCCTCGTAACATAATAATCTTTTGATTAATCAAATATATAACGACCAGTTATTATCAAAAACAGTTAATTAAATAACTAATGAAATGCTATATCAATGTCAAGTTTTACTCTTTACTTAATATAGTAGAAATAAATAGTACATTGTTTGCAGGTCACAATACAAGTCTCTATTGTCTCTTGAACTGCGATTGACGTCTTCTACATAAAACAGTGACAAGGCTAAAGCTCTCGTTATCGCGAGCCCGTCTATCGGTCTACAGTCTACAGTATGTTTATATGGAATATTTATATAATTAGAATAACAATCAAATAGTAAATATCTAGCAAAGAACTAACAATCTTAACCATTATTCCTCAATCAAAATCTGTTTTAGTGTCGCAAAAAGAATATCTATACAAAATTTCAAGGGCACAAAGTTTTGGAGATTTCGTGAACTCGGTCAGTAAGTGGTAAATCTTATATATAGGTAATATATATATATATATATATATATATATATATATATATATATATATATTATGAAATTATGACTCGTATACAAAACGGCATCTTAAATTATTATTACTAAAGGCGTTCCCACGCAAAAATAGCCATAGTTTGAAGAAAGCGTATTAATACTCCATACTCCTATGATCAAATTTCTATACCTTTTGTTTATTTATTTAATCAAATGTAGCTATACTCGATTACTCCTTAAAGTTTCCATTTAACGACAAAATTCCTAAAACGTCGAAAAGAAATAAGAATTTGGTTGCTGTATCTTTTATCCATACTATAATATCTTTTTTCCATTCAACGACAACTGTCACTGACGCCCTTAAATGTCCCTTAAGATAGACTTACATTATATAGGCGTTACACTGCATCAAATCTTAATCCTGTGCAAAGTTATAGAGTGATTTTTCTTTAAAAATAATATATGAAGTATCAAATGTATCCAATACTCTATGTTCATTAAAAATTCACATAGAAAAGTCAGAAAAGTAGCATCCCTCAAAATTTCCCATTTCGGTACAAAGTTCTTTACAACGTGTCAGTTAATTTTTGAACCCATTTACATATCCATACAACCTGGCAACATTGTGTTGTATGTATGCCATGTAATTTCAAATTTGATTCGTTCGAATGTTGCGTCATATCAATTAAAATGCAAGATCGGCAAGACGTTCAGGTTCTTGCATATCAGTGGTATCGGATTTTATTTCATTTTCAAGAAATATGGGAATTTCCTTTTGTAAAGCAAAAAATCGCGTCAAGCACTGATTAGAACTCAATCATCGGATTTCTGAGTTTATTAGCATATATTATTATATATTTAATTATATAAATATTTTATTATCACATCCTCATAGATTGCATCAATTTCATTTCAAAATTGCGAAAATTATTTCCGCCTCTAATAAGATTTGTTATTTTAACAACTATTTTCATGGCATTCATTTGGCGTAAAGATTTTCCGCATAAGGCTTCTTGGTGTATGATGCAATGAGTTAATGGGCAATCAAAGCCATTTTGTGTAAGAAGTCACGTAAGTCCTATAACGTTTCCTGTTTTATATTTTACTCCATCGGTCACTATACAAGAACAGTTTTGAAATCCACCGTATACCATAACAGTTTCGTTAACAGCTTGAAAAACATCGCTAGCATTAGTTGATCACTGTAGTGGCACTAAATTTAACATTTCCTCCGTGATTGAAATATCTTATGAAATGCAGCGAATAAAAATAATTAATTGTTAATCGAGTGTCAATCGCATAGGACTGGAAATACCGCCGAAATCGCAAAACATATACTCCGTTTTATTTTTACTAACTTTAAAGACCACTTTCTCCAACCTATGCCACCACACATCCAGTCTGTTCTGGCCACTCTCACCAATCAACACGATGTCATCTGCGAATAGCATGCACCATGGTACCACTTCCTGGATATCCGACTTTAAGGCGTCCATTAGTAGCAGGAAGAGGGTAAGGAGTAAGTGCCGGACCCTGATGCAGGCCAACAGTCACATCGAAACTTTCGGTGACAACGGCTGCGGACCGAACTTGCGTACTACATCTGCAGTACATGGTCTGATCAACCTCAGGTGCTTCTCTGGCACTTCTTTCAACTTAAGAGCCCACCACAAGACCCACGAGGTACCCGGTCAACGGACACAATCTGCAAATTTTTGTATGGCACTCTGTATTTTACGCACGATTGGCGAATAGCAAAAATAGCATCCGGTGTCCCACGGCCAGGCATAAAACCAAACTAGTTTCGAGAATTCTCACATTCTTCTCGCAGCTTTCGCTCAATTATTCTCTCCCACACTTTCATAGTGTGAGGCATTAACTTTATTTCCCGATAATTGTTGCATTCATGCACTCCCCCTGTATTAAAAAAAATATATAATAACAAACGATACTCCATACGATACGAATATATCCATTATTATTATTATTATCATTTATTCACACGAGGATAAAAGTTTATAATTGCATTTAAACCTTGAAACTTTAATAATATGAGTACATGTCATAGAATCGAATGAAACAACAGCATCAGAAACCTATTAGCAATTTTCCATTTAGTTAAACTTTCTTAACGAAGTGATAGTGAATTAAATATCCAATATCCGTTACTATAAGCAAATACAAAAGAAATCATTCCATCTGAACCTAGCGATTAGAATCTTGGATGAAAATATACTTAACGAAAGTATGCAGAAAAATAGAAACAAGGAAATAGGAAATTAGAGCGCTAAACGTTTTTTTCTAAATCAGTGAAATTATAATATTGCTTTTTTATTTTTTTATCCTGGCTCGACAGAATTACCGTACTTCGTCTGATGGTAAGCTCAGTACGGTCCAAGGACAGTAGCGACTGTCGAAAGGGAAAATGTCTTCCGTCAGTTGCAGCTGGCATGCCAGCCTGCTAAACACTTCACGCCTCGTTTAAAGGACCCAATGTTGTATGAAGTAGGGAATAGTCGGGACGGAAGACGGTTCCACAGCTCCACAGTAGGACAAAAGTATGAGTTATCGAACTTTTTGGTTCCTGTCGGGATAGAGGCTACTGTAAAGCTATGGCTCCGCTGTCCAGTGCGGGTAGATTTGCTATGGAAGGGATGCTAAAGTAGATATGACAAAAAATAATTCAGTATAATTCTTAGTCTTCATCTGAATTCAAATAGTATTTATATAATTATAACTTATTTGACAATACATATTAAACAGAAAGGTGAAAAGTGTTTTGGGATTTTAAAAATCATGTTTCAGCAATATGATCCGGCATCATCATGTATCATCCCAAATACACGTAAATGAAAAATCTTATGTGCCCAATGGCAACGAGTTCGGATTCATGGGTTTGAATTTTGCAACGCCACAAGTTTTCAGTAAAAAGGTAGTGATTTTATTATAGAATTATGGTAGAGTATTGACATATAGTATTGAACGCCTCATACCGCGAAGCGAATGAAAGGTAGTGCTCTGCTCTCGACAGTTCAACATCAAACTATTTTTTTTTATTTGTCCAGCAAGGTCTGTATAATCTCATTACCATTTTTAGTAATTAGATTTACACTTATAAAACAATAAAATGTAATATAAAAAGGTTTTTATATTAAAAAGGTTTTTAATAATAACCTTTATAACATAATACCAAATTAACTTTATTATTATGTGAAGTTTAAATTACACACTTTAAAGTACCTACATTTCCAGTCAATTATTACACAATAAGAGTTTTTAAAACAACACATACAAAACTAAAGATGTAACTACAAATCTAATAAATATGCTTTGAAACCGAAATTCAAAGACAGTGTATAGAACTTATAGACCCTGCCATTTTAGTTTCATCCACTTGTGACGTGTTAAATCATCATCGTGATGTGTTTATGTGCGCATCTAGAATATATCATAGCCTGAGTAGGTCTAGGCAAACATGATATAACGACAAACAACAGCTCAAGAAATATACGGTACAAGTCTACAGATTGTGGGGTACAAGATAATGACATATATTACACACGACAATGGATTGATAAATTTTTTTTATTGTTTATTTAAAATAATATATAATGTTCGCATACTAGGCAAACGAATGAGTATCGTTCTAGAATGATTACTTGCAATTGTTATAGCGCCTACGAATAACGAAAAGGGGCTACCGATACAATGCCTGTCAAACACGTCAACAACTCGGAAATGTACGGGCTTCACGTGAGCATAATAGGTAGCTTCGTGTGAAAACTTACATCAGCTTATAGAAATCGGGAATTTTCCGGCTCCCAAGTAAACCGCTCTATGCTTCACGTAATAGAGGCCAGAAGTTACGATCTTCATGTAACAACCAGCAGTTTTCGTTATATCGATAAGGAACTTACTAACTAAAACATCGTATATGGCATGAAAGGCAGATTGAATCATACGTAACCTGTTTTAAAAAAAAAGCTTTCATTGAGAAACGGGCTTTGACATACAAAAAAAATGTCATTTTTTAAAGATTTGTAAAATTTCCTCGTGAAAATTCAGGCAAACATGTTTGTGATAATGTTCTGAATAAAAAACTTAATAAGTTCAAGGTAGATGTAAATTTTGTAGTGCTTCTAATAATGTTTTTAGCGAATAAAGGGTTCACACAAATGCACTCGCTTTAAAAAAATCATAAAAGAGTTTTATGAAGGTAATAACGCTTTTACCGGTGCGCACACTTCCGTTCAATGAAGAGATGCAACGACTTTGTGATCGCTGTACTTAATAGATCGCAACGGATATTTAATTGAAGCATTATTGACTCTGGTCTACTATATTTTACATATACGCGGTAAAAATAAAGTAAATCAGGTAAAGCATTTTTTTTTCTAATATTTTAGGTTTAATTTACTAACATATAGAGAAGATGTATTTAATAGTAAGAGGAAATTGATTTGAGTAGACTAACCACTTAAATGTATCTTCTAATATATTATTTCACATTACAATGTCTAGTCTGTACAAACCTAAGAAGCGCATTAAGATCTGTCTATTTGACTGAAACATCACCAACTCTCTGCTATAGGTGATAAAGTTCTATTTTTGTTGATGCTATTAACTGTATACATATTTGGTGGAATATGTCCGGATGGCATTCAATATGAGTCAAATGCAAACTTCCTATTTAATTTTGGCGTGGCACACTAAGGCATTCGAGGAGGCTCACCTAACTTTGTGTAATGTGTATATTAATTATTTCCATAGTAAATAAGAAATTTTTAAATTACGTTTTTAATGTGTACATAAAATAATGTGTCTTCGTTTGCAGTTTGTATCTACAATACAAAAATGTCTCGGAATTAATTCAGCAGACATTTTATTTAGTTTGTTGTTCGAGATTGAGCTGGTAATAATTATAGTATTTCATATAAAAATAAAAAATAAATAAAGTGTATAAGTTTTTAATCATATTTCTTGATAAGACACGACGATGTTGTCCGACTAGATGATTACCATCATAGACCGTGAGTCTTGGATTTGTCACGTTTCTTGACCAGCCGGTGCTTATCCAAAAACCGTCCGGCTTGCAGGTTGGTGATCATCAATGTGTCGCTGATCTTTCGACATCTTTTATTTCAATGAATAATATTCGTGTAAACCTAAGAAATCATAGTGATCGCTTCTTTTTAAATTGAACTGTGCACATTCCCATGCACGGTGCCGCAACTTTGACGTGTTCCGATAAATAAAATATATGGCATTTTTTATCTTTACCAAGCAAAATTATGCCCTTACTCTCCTCTTATTTGTAGCAGTACTTTATTGTTATTAGCATTACCTTATGTTTCCATTGAGATTAATCAAAGAATTCACCTATACATAATTTAATATAGTTCGAATTCAGATTATATAATTATTATTCCTTTTTACACGAAAAACTTTAAAAAACTATAATAAAGTTTGAAAGCGGAAGTTTAAAAATTACATATCAGCAACGGGGTAGTGTATATATTCTATTCTATATTATATTCTATTATAGTCTTTTACTATAAACATTCAGCAAGTAAATTGAATCCGTATGAAAGCCTTTAATTAAACTGGATGAAAGGCAACCTTTCGTCGGAAACTCCGGTGTCATGGTTATATAAACTTTCTCGCAGTAATACTATTCTAATGGATTTTTTTTTATAACATTCACGATTTAATATTTGAATGTTGAAAACGTTCAAGTTCTATAGGTTTTTATAATTTAAATTAATCTATGTGAATACATATATTTTACTAACATACATAAAATACCATGAATTTTCTTCAATGTTGTAGTAAAAATTGTAATATTATTAATAATATAATAATTAATAATTATAAAAACTGATGTTTTAGAATTATAGTACATATGCTCAAATAACGTGATAAGGGCTCATTTTTATTGGTCGATAACTCAGTTGTTATAATGGATGCGGGGGTCCACGAATGCTAGCTATCAACTAATGAAAGTAATGTGTCTATATATGGCATGCGTGCACGGCCTAACATCCAATAAAATTCATTGGTTTGTCTAACGCAAGCTGTTATTCAGTTTACTCTATAACTCGTCTACACAGTCTACTCAGTCCCACTCTTTCAAAAGAAATGCGCTGTGAAGAATATTTATCAAACCGCAAGCGGGCCCTATCAACTATTGAAAACGGCTATCGCATGTGGTCTCTATGACATGCGTGAACATTTATCTCCCGCACCCGGAATTTGGGTTGTGACGACCAATAAAAATGAGCCCTAAGAATAACGTTTAAATAAAGTTTACACAAACAAAGAAAAATGGTTTTCCCTTCTTTCTGCATACTTCGTTAGGGATACAATTTTGAGATCACGAGTAGCAGGATACAATAATCCAATTTAATAATATATTCAAAAAATAAGTTGCGAAGATTACTGGGTCACGAACACTACAACGTTCTGAAAAGCCTATCATTACAGTGTTTGGATTATAAAGGAATAAGATCTAGTGACCTAAAACTCTCAAGGCAACCCTACTTTTACGCAGTGCACTAAGCGAAATAACGGTCAAGAAAATGAAGCTAGCATGCAAAGGGTGAAAAGTCTGTCATAGTATTTTACTTCTACGTGTAACGTTGCGCATTCCGAGTTGCCAAGTTTTTATTTTTTTGCCATATAAAGAATTATTTCTATAGAATTCGCTGATAGTTCACTGCTTAACAGAAGAGCTAACTTGAACATTCATCTTGAACTATGAACTTGAACAGCATAATCGTCGTTGTATCGGTTGATGACCGGGTTTGAAGATTTGACGACCTATCTGTAGAGGGTACGAAGGTTCTTCTGTCCGTCGATCGAATGTATTTCTCTGTTATACTTAATCGGTGGGCCCTCAGCTGACTACCGTCGAGAGAGAAATACATTGGTTTTTATTCCAAAATACATTACACTAAAAGAGGCGGCGACTACGATGGGTTTATCACAATATGTATGTTGGTCGTAACCCAGCCAGTACAGTGGATGTTACAGTTTGTGTACTAGGATCGCGGTCCACGATTATCGAATCCTAGTTGCATGCCCATTGACCGAGTGATGCATAGAATTAAGTTAAGCATTCGAACTTGATTGATTGTATTGTATTATCATAAATTGTGTTTATTTTATGAACACAGTTTTCTTTTCCTTTTTCTTAAATATACCAAATAAATATTACATATGCCATAAATTAATTGATATGAAAGAGCGTATCTCTAGTAACTTCTTACAAATAACAACCGAACAATACCCATGCAATATTATCCAGTTGATTAACAGACATCACTCTGACGTCCGACCTTATAGCGGCATAACCATAAACATTTCGTTAGACAACGAAAATGTTAAAGGTCACACGTTGTACCTATATATAAAATAGTCTCATTTCTTCTTACAGCTGTAGTACCGTTAATGTTAAATTAAATAGAGCGGAAATAATCATAAAATATTTGGGATTGATACTGCTTACCTAGTAATTTGTTACTATTATTCGTCAGCTTTAATTCACGTTGTATTTTCTGCTATAATTATAGGCAACAATAAGCCCAACTAGTGCAACTGCAAACTTTCGATAGAATTTTTTTATTTTAAATTTATTCATATTATCTATAATTGTGTGGTCATTTTATTTGTACCTATTATTTATGCTTGGCGCAAATGAAAATGTTTATTTTTTATTAGTGCAGAAAAACATAGCTAAAGATAACTAAAACAAAACCAAAAAATAGCTGTAAAATAACTAAACCTAATTGTGGCACAGAACATTATAAAACCCACAGCGGTAATCGTCAATCAATCAAATCAACAATCAATCAGGAGTTGCTGATGTAAAATCAACCAATTAATAAAACATATATAAATAAAAAATAAATTTTAATCGTTAGCAACACTGTCACTTAAGAACAGCTGCTAAAATGTTACATATTTTTTCATGTGTTAGTAAGAGTCCTAATAAGGTTAAGGTTCTAATAAAGTCGTAAATACAGCGCAAAAAAATACCCGAAAAATCGTAAAATCTGGAACAGCCTAAGTTGTTTTATATGTATTTTTATATGACCTCAAGACCAAAACTCACGATGCAGTTGATAGATATGTGTACCTTTTTTGTTATGTTCTTTGCTATCATGAAAATGTTGTATGAATTACATACAGTGGTATGTATGATAGTCGAGTTATTGATTGTTGGAAAGAAAGACTGACTGAAAAGAAAGAGTTCTGCCCAACTACGTTGTAAATAATATATTCGTGACATGCTGACTAAACAAATTAACGTATTCAAGACCTGATAAATAAATATCTCAAATAGTAACGATAAAACTAGATCGAGGTAAAACTTATCTCGCATAGACATCGGGAAACTGACAGTTAAATAAACAACTCGAACGAAGGCAGTGTGAACTGAAGCCAAGAGGTAGCTAAATGCAAACAAAAAGAATCAAACATTACGTACAACTAAGCCTGTACCACAACTGCATTGGTAAACATATTCATATTAATTGAAAAGTCGTCTTCTACATATAATTTGTAAAATCGGATATATAACTTCAGACACAACCAAAACACAAGAACGCAATTCTTAGAACTATTTAACAGTTTCTTGCCGATATAGGAAGCTACGTTATTCTTAGGAAGTAAATGCGTGTTTTGGTCTTATTAAATTCAAGATTCTAAACAACATGATGGATGTCTCGAACGATCACTAGTGTTATAGGAGTGAACCAACATATTAGACACTCTTTTGTGAATAAAATATTAGATAAAACATAAAATCATTTACTTTAATTTAACAGTGCAACATTGCAGAATATTTATTTATTATAATTTTTTAACTAGTATATTTATTTGAAGTAATAGGTAACGTTTACGTAACATATGACTAGGGTGAACAAATTCTATCTAAAAAATAATTTGCAATTTTTCTTAAAATATTTGACAATAAAAACAAGCTGTTTTTATTGTCTCACAACACCAGGGGCATTACAGCCGTGTTGCTGACCATGGAGACCGTATTTCAATCCATTTTTGAAGAGCTCCATATCATAACCTTGGGGGAATACCTTACCGAGCAGTCTGTTCCAAAGATCTAATGTGCGCGGCAGGAATATTCTAGGAAACCTAACTGTTTTCACAACTCGGCCAGGTTTTAAAGTATGCGGATGAGCAGCTAGCCAACGGCGAGTGGTGAGTCCTTGAAACATTGATGTGGGCACCATATCAAATAGTTCCTCAGAGCACTCCTCGTTGTACATGCGGTAGAAAACACAGAGAGATCCTATGTCCCTACGTAGTTCCAAGGATTCTAAACCGTCTACAACACGATCCGACCTCTCGCTTCTGGCTGTGGTTAGATCCATGGTCGATAGCGAGAGCAGGCGGAATGCCGTCACGTCTTATGCTCGTGCAAAATGCGGTGGAGAGGGAACAGGAGCGGATCACCACGCTCCCTTGCTGTAGGCGACGAACCGGGCGCTAAAGAATCAGAAATGACCTCCGGCCGCATTAGAGTCGCCTGCAGCGGCAGATGTGGGCACAACTGCCGCGATTGCAGTACTAGCCCGAGAAGAAGCGTGACGAACCTCTGCGCGCACCTCTCCAAAAGTTTTGTCTGTGTGTGCCAATCCTCAACCCCATTAGAGGGAGCCCTTGATTAAGTTTGGACCTTACCGGGATTAGATGATGAATATGAAAGCGCTCCATCAATCTTGGTGGAAGGTACAGAGGCCATAGGTTTATAGTCAGTGAGAATTTAACATAACCCATATTATTGCTGCCCGGCGGAAGGTGGATCTCTCATGAAAGATCGTCCTACGAAAAAAAAAATGGATATGCCTTTACTATTATAGTCAGTATTACAATATACATACTCTTTTATTGTAGCCCGAAATATAACAGCAGTGTATCTAGTTAATCATGAGTGCTAGCTAAAATCAAAACAAGTAAGGACAATCTACGCAGATATATGTATTTTTACCACGGAAACAAAAACAAAAAAGCCTGGTGGGGAGACTGGCTCTCAAGTGCAGCTACCAAAGCATATGTACAGGTGTTTGAATGCTTAGATGTTTCATCACAACGTCTGCCTTCAGTGACAACTCAAGCTCATTGTAGGGATTCAAATTCACATAGATAAACATGATGTCCGTACACGATATACTGAGATATTAAAGATATATTAAATCATTAGTAGACCTTAACTATAGCATGTTCGAACACTGGAAGAACCTGTATTCTTCCTATCTTAGAAAGTTGTTAGGCCTCATAATCACTGGCATCAAAGAAAATAATAGTTAAACATTAAGGCCTATGAAGAACAAAAATATGTGCAGTGTAAACCCTGCATAATAAAACTTAGTGGACTTTGTATTTTATGGGGTTGTCGAGAATAGCCGTTAAATGGAGGAAGGATATCATTTATGAAGAATATCGCGAATCAAAGTTACGTAATTTCGCCGTTCTAGGGACTATTTCTTTAAACGACTGACGTTAAATATAGGTTATATTGTATATACCCACATAAATTCAAGCAGTGTCTTAAATAAAAACATATTAGAACAATAAGAACGTGTGTGCACGTTGTAAAGATTCAACAAATTCGAATAGAAATGTATATTTTAAAATCATATCTTTTCAAAGATAAAATTTCCTACGAAAAATGGATTGAAGTCGGAAGATCGAGGAAACGCTTTGAAGCTAACATGGAAATGCAATGTACGATATCTAGGTAGCAAAATTCAAGACCGAGTTTTTAGAATAATAACTGTGAATAACTTATTTCTAAATAAATTTCTATTTACCATTTCTAAAATTATACGTATAAATTAACTAAGTTACGAATACGAGTATCTTACTACATCTTTGCCCAATATTACTATTTTAGAAAATAGTTTAGGAAATATTACATGGACGGGGAGCAGGATCTGTGTTCACATTGCCTCTGCTCCCCGGCAGGAGCTGGTCTTTCGAGAGGGGTCTCTACTCGGTAATTTTTTAAATAGGTTTTCTTCCTCGCAGGTAAGACGCGCATTCGTACTCAGCAGCGCTCCGACGGGATTACGAGATCAACGGTGATGGCAAGGCAAAATGCTGGGCCCGCCTGCCTAACGGTAGTGTTAGTACACGGCGGGCCAGCCAGTGTGTGTCCGTGGCTATCTTCGTTAAGAGGCATGACAGGACAACTCCGCCTGGTAAGGGTATCAGCCACCGGCCCGTTTGCTTGGTTGGACGTTGCCCGATGTACAACACTTGGAGATTACCTGCCTGCGCATCCCTTACCCAATGACTAAGCAAGGCGAATATTAATTAATTCAAAAATTTAAGATAAACTCCAAATAACGACTAACGGGTTTTATATATAGACTTATATGCTTACCTCCAACGGTATTATTAGAACGAAAGTCACGTCGATGCAATTGTGGATAATACGATAAATTAGAAGATAAGCTTTACATATTGAGAAAATATATCCGGATCGAAACCAAGAAAGTCTAGTAGCACGCTTTGATTTTAATACTAGGAATGCTTACTATCAAAACTCACACATTTTGAGTGTTCAAGTGGACGGCCTTTTATTATAAATTAAATTTGTGATAGTAACTATGCCAACACATTGTTAATGAACAGAATATGTAGAAAAATATTATCAAACGAAACTAATTATCGCGTGCCAATATTTCTCAAGCAATGATGGATTATAATCGGACCAAGCGCGTTTGTCTGAGATTAAGAGCTCCTTGGACAGGGCCTCTAGTTGGGGTCAAGCAAACCTTGTCCATATTAATCATGGTAAGACTCAAGTTTGTGCGTTTTCAGCTAAAAAACACCCTTCCTCAAAGCACCTGAGTTTCAGGGCACTTCTTTACGAATATTCAGTATCAGGATCCTTGGTATTTTTAATCGGTCCAACGGTTAATCACTTTAGATATTCCTCGTATACACACACTATTCAGTTATTAAAGTTTCGATATTTTTGTATGAAGTTTTAATAAAACACTACGGTGTAACAATAGACATTTAATTTACTAATAGTCTACAACTTCAATGTTTAACATAAAAAATGTAAATTATGGTTTCTAATATACTTAATATTAATTTCAATTTATCCAAGAAATTGGCGCAACCTAACATACATTGCTACAAAAATGCTAAGAAGTACTAAAATCTGAAAGAACTTAATACCGTAGAAGAAAAAACCTGCATTTAAAAATCATTAACGTCCATCAATATTTCAAACCTTATCGTTTCATTCGGTACATAGACAAGCTACGTTCGCATGCCTCAGTATCGAAATGTAGTTAAATTCACAGCATGCATCGAATACTCAATGTTTGTATGACATAATTAAGTGCTATATACGTTAGTTGAGCCATGCGCCCGTTACACACAACAAAACACGATTTTCACTTCTTTGTATTATTATTATACAAGTATTAATAATTTCTAGATATAATAAGGCATAAACTATATCACCACATTGGGCACTTTTGTGGAGCATTCAATTCTGAAGTAATCCTATAATTGACCTAAATTATACCAGAAAATGCCGCTGAGCTGTATATATTGAAGAAAAAAAAACAAAGTTACATGTATTTTATACGTGAAATCATTTGTACGCCTTGAAGAATTATTAATATTAAGGGCTAAAATTTTTAGGGTACATTTAAAGTATTTACCACGATATTTCGAGACGGGAGTGAAAAAAATGGTCGCAAACGAAAGCAAATATTGTACTAATTAAAGGTATATTAGATAATTTTAAAAATTAAATCTTAAATGTAATTAAGGCATTTTGTATATCAAAATCTTTTAATAAAACAAGTATTTCATTGTTTCAAATAATAGCACACCGTGCAAGAAGTACAAAGTTTAATTTGGTAGTTATAGTAGAATGCGGTTAAAATAACCTATTTAATCCGTAATGCTATTTTTTGTATTATATAATTTAATATTATTTACAAGAAACATCTGTCAAATCCATAGAAAACATGAACATTGAAATAAAAAGTATATAGAGGTATACCGATACGTTCATCTGAAAAAATGTATTCGAGAATAAAAGATTGCAGTTCAAGAGAATAATAAGCTTTATTGCGAAGTTACACGGTGTTAGGTTGCACTTTTCCTCATCAGTGGGTACTGTATACGAAAAACAACCTCTCGTAATTAAGCGCTACAAGTTAACCGGAATCCAACCAACTAGAAACTATATATATTTATTAGCAAGGATTTTCCGAGGCGACATCTTAACCGATATTGTATTACGGGTGACCTAGAACAATTTTCCTCGCTCACCTTTGTCATATAAGTTAACCAGTTTATACGTTTACAAAGAAATGATAAAACAATCTCTCTTTTCTGTTCGTCTTTCTCCCAAAATTTCCTAAGATGAATTCCGTGTTATGTAAGAGATTTATGTCTCATGAAAATTAAATATTTATAAAAAAAAAGATTTCACATGTCATATCACTCTCAATTATACCATTTTATATATTTACGTGTTCTAAAAATATGATAGTATCACGTTATACGATAAAATATCACATGTTAAGCTTTAGTGTCCTAACTATAGGGACAATAAAATACAGATATTTAAGATAAGTAAAACAAGACACTACGTACAGTATAGTATACCAATTTTTATTAAGGATTAGATTTAAAAGCTTTATATACAATTAATAATGTGCGGTCTTTATTACTTATTCTCAAAGATTTGCTAATATTACACGTCTCCTAACGAGAAGCGTTTAAGTAGTGCTTTACTCTCTCTCTCTCAAGGTCAAGCAATTATTTCGGATTAAATTGCTTCTATCAGATTTTTTTTGCACTTTGAGTATTAAATGGGTTGACAAATATCAACAAGAACAATTTTTTATTACAGTAGATACATTATAAATAACAATTTTTTGTAGATAGTATAAAAAACCAGTTTTGAAAAAATATTTCGGTGGACGTCGGGTTGTCTGTATGTGTGGATGATATATGTGGTCACAATAACGCCCAAAAAACTTCACTTTTTGAGTCCATTGTTTTTCGTTCGGTTTACTATTATTCTGAGTAATAGCCTATTGAACATTACCGTCTAATGCAATGTTATTTAATAAAAAAATTAGTAGTACTTAGTTAAAAGATATAGAAGTTAATATGTTGCAGCGCCATAGAGTGGTGAGTAAAAATAATAGAGATAGCGTATAAACTTTCTGCACGAAAAAATATATGAAAAGTATAAGAAAAAATAATCAATAATAATACTAACAAAACAATTTTTTGTAATGAATGAGCGTTATGAGCCGTGCATTTTTGGATTTTCCATACTTTGTTATATTACATTTAACATTACATTTACAAGAGTCTAGTAAAATAGTACGTTTTATTTATTTTAC
This sequence comes from Actias luna, assembly GCA_039707435.1. Taxonomy (NCBI): domain Eukaryota; kingdom Metazoa; phylum Arthropoda; class Insecta; order Lepidoptera; family Saturniidae; genus Actias; species Actias luna. The sequence goes on along the minus strand of JAZHAC010000001.1, from coordinate 13,816,314 downwards.
GTTCGCCTAAATTTCTTTATACCTACCTAAAGAATTAGGCTAAGATAATCATGTAGCAGTAATTTCGAGTCCAAACTTTTCGCCCGTACCTCATGATTAACGTGATGGGTTTGGATAGTCAACCGACGTACAAAGATTTAACTAAGATTAACTAAAAATGTAAGAGTTACAGAATCATGGTTTATCAGATACTCTTCATTCATATGAAAATAAATCTAGAGTTAACTACACTGGAGAGGTTAACTATCGTTGTTAGAACTTTAGACGTCAATGCAGTTTTCAGTCTTCTCTGTACTTAACATCCAGTTTTATATGGTCATTTTGTCGTACTATAATAAAGAAGCCATAAAATTGAAAAAGTTTTCTAGCAACCACTAGGCTGAAAAGCAAAAACATTTTTGTGCCGCATGGTTAAGACACGTTTCAGTAGAGTAACTACACAAATAATGTAGTATATCTACTTACGTATTTAACATCAGTATTAAAGGTTTCATAATTTTTTTAGCTTAGGTTCAAAGATAGATAAATTAAAGTATACTATATGTTGAACATAAAGTCGGACGAAGATTTAGAGCGCCGATATAATAAATTGGAATCATTCTCCAAAGAGCAATTTCAAGAGATGGGCGAGCAGGAATGGTGATATAATATGTATCCCTAGGTAAACCTATTTGAAACATTACTAATAATATATATATATATATATATATATATATATATATATATATATATATATATATATATATATATATATATATATATATATATATATATATATATATATATAAATAAACCAGTAATAATGAATTAAACTGTTAAAAATGAATTATACTTGGTAATTGTTGTAAATTTTGATTTACATAAATAGATAAACCACATTATACAAATATTGAAATACCCAATGATTATGACAATATCATCAATTTGTTAAGTCTCACTACAAATTACAGTTAAACGCTACATAAGTACAAGAGGTGTTTTTAATTTTAAACGTCAAAATGTTGCAAGGTTGACTAAGCGGTTAAGCTGTCGCCTCAACATTACAGGTGCGCTGAGTGCCGTGGAATCGAAATTTACACACAATAATTATTTGTGATTCATAAAATAATTTCCGAGTCTTTGATATTGTGTTCGTTAATTGTAACAAGTCGGGAAAAAAGTTTTTCACGTAATATAGTATGTATACACTTGTAATAAAATCTCTTTGGTTTTAATATTATTTGTTGATGACATTAAAAAGGTTGTTACCAGCTATTTTTAATTTGATTTTCTATCTGTCAAAATGAGTCAATGTAATGAAAAAATTCGATACATTTTAAATTATTATTACAGAAAAGGAAAAAAATGCAACGAAGGCCGCGAAAAATATTTGTGATTTTTAAGAACCTAACCAGATTTTACGTGGCTTCGCTTGCGTTAATACTGATTTTGTCTAGCTAATCGGATGACGCAATAAAAAGTTTCCATAGAAAGTAGATTCTTCCCTTTACCCACTTTCTCTATGTTTTTCGAGAAAAAAGGAGCCTATTATCACTGTCTTCAGGGTCCCATCTATCTGTATACCAAAATTCATCCTAATCGATTCAGCAGTTTATGCGTGAAAGGGACAGGAACAAAAACAGGCGTGAAAAATCTCACTTTCGTATTTATAATATTAGTATAGATGCAGTTTCAGTAAGAGAAGCAAAAAGTTGGTTCAAGCGTTTTCAATTCTGGAATTTTGATGTCAAAGTTGCACCGCGCTCTGGTCGCTATATTACGGATAAAGTAGACGCCATTTTTGAAAATGTGGAGCAAGATCGGTATATCTATAGTTACGACATAGTTGAAGAACTGGGAATTGACCACAAACCAGTTATGAACCATTTGTAAAAATTTGGTTACCCTAAAAAGCTCGATATTTGGGTGTCACACGAGCCTACTGAAAGAAACCTAATAAACCGTGTACTCATTTACGATTTTTTAATGAGACGTAATAAAACCGAAGCGTTTCTTAAGAGATTGTTAACTGGCGATGAAAGAACGTGTGAAAAAGGTCGTGGTCAAAGGTCAGTCAGGCTTCACAAACTGAGGCAAAACCTGGGTTAACACGCAATAAGATAATGCTGTGTGTATGGTGGGATTGGAAGAGCATTGTTCGTAATGATCGTTTATCTCCAACTCCGGGCAAAACTACAAATACGGATCTATATGGCCAATAACTAATGCTATTAAAGCAAGAACTTTAGAGGAGGTGGCCGGAATTGATCAATTGGGAAAGGGTGTGGTTTTTCATTACGATAACGCTAGATCACACAAATCTTGAGTCACACAGCAAAAATTACTACTTAAGGCTTAAGGCTACTTTTTCTCGCGTAAACCTTATAGAAAGTGAGGTAAAGAGAGAAATAAACTTTGTATGAAACTTTTCATTGTGTCATTTCGATTTGTTTGACACAATCAATATTAACACGAGCGATGCCGCACGTAAAAGCTAGTAAAATATAAATGCAATTTCATTTGTAAATCATACCGCAAAACGGGTGAGGTAGTGCTCTACTCTCGACACGTGAAAATCAAGCAATTTTTGCTCCTAAACTGCCTCTACCACAACCAATTTGCATTTATACGATAATATGAGTAGATGTATTTTAAGAAAACACTTCAAATAATTTATCTTACATTTTGTAAAAAAAAAAAAAAAAATTTATATTTATAGTCGCAATAAATGTAAAAAAGCTTATGAATTCCAGTTAACCACACGAATATTCTATTCTGCGAATTTCGAACTTTATAATACATCTATATTAATATTATAAAGAGGAAAGATTTGTATAGTTGTTTGTAACGAATAAACTCAATAACTACTGGACCGATTTCAAAAACTCTTTCACCTAAACTTTTTAATTAAAATGCTACATTAGCCCTTAGTAAAATAAGCTATTATTAGCGAATTAATAATTGATTCGGTGCAAGTAGTAGGGGTAACCAACGACAGCTATTTAAGGAGTTGTCATTTCAATACAAGACCATTCGGCCCAAGGTAACCTGTGCTTCCGGGCCATCGATCGAGCTGAGATTTTCGTCGACTACCTGGAGAAACAATTTTCTCCGAACCCCATTATCGATGCAAACCACGAAGCAATGGTCAACACTGAAATCCTGACATACTTCGAGGAACCATTAGCACCGGAAGAGGACCCGGTATTCATCTCACCGAGCCAGGTTCTCCGGGAAATCCGGAAAACGAAACCCAAGAAAACCCCGGGCGCGGACTGTATTACTAACACAGCGCTACGCCGTCTACCATTCAAGACCGTCGCGGAAATGGCACGCCTATTTAACGGGATACTGCGCTCGGGACATTTTCCCGATAATTGGAAGCTAGGACGAGTCGTCATATTACCCAAACCGGGTAAAGATACGAAGAAGCCAGGAAGCTATCGGCCGATCACCCTATTGAGAACCATCTCGAAAATCTTCGAGAAGTTGCTGCTGCGGCATCTAACGCCTCATCTACCACCGAGGGACGAGCAGTTCGGGTTTCGCGCGCAGCACTCGACGACCTTGTAGCTCTGCAGGCTCATACACAAAATGTCCGACTCCGCCAACAAAAGGCAACACACTTCGCGGCGATCTTCCTGGATATGGAAAAGGCGTTCGATAGAGTAAGGCACGAGGGCCTGCTGTACAAACTGTGGACGTCTCCACGAAGACTCGTCCAAGTAATAGAAACTTCCCTGAGGGACCACCGTGTGGTAATGGCGGTCGAGGGGGTATCCTCTACGGAACACCGGGTACGCGCTGGAGTACACCAAGGTAGCTGCCTATCGCCCGGCCTATACAACCGATATACCGACAACATTCCGCGGGTCGGTCGGGCAGAGCTCGCGTTGTTCGCGGACGATGCGGCATACTTTGCAGTTTCTATGAATGCAAAATATGCCGCTGACTATCTGCGTCCAATATTAGAAGCACTGTCCGGTTGGCTAGATCGATGGAGATTGACGGTCAATGTCGCAAAAACGCAGGCGATAATCACGGGTGTACACTCGTATCCTTCGCCACTACAACTTCAAAGAGAAGACGTCGCTTGGTTGCGGTGCGTCAGGTACCTTGGAGTGCGCATTGACTCCAGGTTGACCTTTAGACAACACGTGGACTTCGCTATTGCTCGAACCAAGTCCACACGTGTGTTGATGAACCCAATACTAACATCTACGCTGCCACTTCGGACGAAGTTAGGATTGTAAAGGCGTATATAAGATCTCGTCTTACGTATGCGGCACCAGTCTGGTACGCATACACCGCCGAATGCAACAAGAGAAGACTGAGAGCTCAAGAAAGCCTGAGCCTGCAGACCATCACAGGAACACCCCGATATGTCAGCAACCGGACAATCACCCGCGGCCTACGCTGGGAAGGTCTGGACGCTTTCGTTGGGAGGCTAGCAACCACGTTGTTCAGGCGAGCGGACGCGTCGAGCCAGCCCTTAGTAAAGGGAATCGCTCCGCTGCACGCCAGACCGCCTGACCGTAGCCATAAACCATCGCCACGTAACCTAGCTATCCAAGATGATAGCTAATTATATAGAACACCCACACCAAATAGAGACATCCAGCCAACTTCATCTCTAAGTTGGGAAAACTCCAACGATCACTGAAACGATCAACTGCAATAATACCACTGAAAAGGGCGTAGCCCTGAACAGTTTCCTCACCACTTCGTGAAGAAGAGGTTGAGAAGGCCATTTCGGTCGGTACAAGACCATTCGTTAGTTGACGGTCGTACAGTGAGGTCGTTGGTGCTCGGTGTTACTTGTAGTAAGTCATTATATTTTCATACTTATTAGTGACTTTTGATTGTAGTTACCGGCTGTTTAATATTTTCGTTAAAACTCTGTTACTTTTTAACGATCTATGAATAGATTGTTTGGCGTTGTAATTATTCCTTATTTTATTTTTTTTACCTTAGACGCTAAAATCAGAAGTGGGATAGGCCCGTGCTCACAATTAGCTTTAATAAAATAAACAAGCAGCAGTTAATTTAAAAAAAAAAAGTATGCCAAGATCATCTCGCTCACGAGATAGCTTCGTAAAGACTCCGCCGCGTCCTTAGACCATGATTAGAGCTCGTAGTAAGTCGCACCGACACCATAGACCCAGCTATGCAAGATAGCTATGATAGAAAGCGTTTTCGACACGATAGAACTCGTTCGCATTCGCAGCACAATAACGGTTGTTCGAATATCCCCCGTAGTAAAACTCGTGCGCCTTCTAGAAGTCATAGTTCGTATTCGCAATATGATCTGGGTAGTTCTCGCGTTGATCATAGGAGGAACTACTCACGTCAACGTCATAGTAAATCTCCAAATTACACCCGCGATAAATCTGTAAAAACGCGTTAACTCAATTATGTCGCAGCTGACCGCTATTGAAAACAGCATTGCCAGTGATTCTCGTATTACCCCATCGATTGACAATAAATTTCAATGTGATAAAAATGTTTCTTTAACAAACCAAACGCTAGCTGATGTGTTAGGCGCTTTGACAAAAAATAAACCGGCTGACCACTATGTGTCGAATTTTGAACCGGCTATAAATAATTTTGAAGTGTGGTGTAATGAAGTAGAACGCGCTAAGTTCGTTAATCACTGGGATGATGTAGAATGTTTTTCGCGTGTGGCGCCTTGCCTTAAAGTAGACTCAAAAACTTGGCTAAATGAATGGGCTACCAATGACCGATCTTAGTCTAATTTTGTGAAAGAGTTCAAGTCCTTGTGCCCACAAAAGATTGGCTACGCACGGATTATTCACGAAGTGATCAACTCAACGTCTGGTAAATTCCAATCATATGCCGAGTATGCGCGTTGTTCTTTATTGAATCTACGGGTAGTTAATGGTTTAAGCGAGGAGCTATTGATTCAGATAGTAGTCCATGGCATTAGTGACATCCAAGTTCACGCGACAGCTACGAATGCTGAACTAACCACGGAAAATTTAGTTTCGTTCTTAGCTACTTATATCAAACCCAATCGTAAGCACGATTAGCGCGGTACGGACAAACTAGCTTCGTTCAATAATACTAACAGGAAAAGACGTCTTAACCATCACTCGGAGATACGATCTCCAGCGTTAACTCGGTAAATAATGACGCGTCCGGTAAAATTAATACACCTCTTTAATGTGAAGAACTTGCCTCTTTGATGACGGTATTAGATGAGTTTACCCCATTTTTAATATCTGGTAATGCCGACACCACTGTAAGTACAGTTCCCCTAGTCGTTTAATAGCCGATCAAGGACGTTGCTTTAAAAGTAGAGATTGTAGTGACTTTTGTGAGTCTCAATGTGTTGTTTTGCATTTAATTGCTGTGAAGTCTAGTCGTAATGACGGACAAATTGAGAGAGCAATTAGAACATTAAAATGTTGACGTCTGTTGAAACTTCAGGTAGATCATGGCAAAACGGTTTACAGGATATTCTGTTACCGATAAACTGTACTATTCGCCATATCACAAAAGTGACCCCTTTTAGCCCCCTTAGAACTCTTTATAGTCAAAGTAGCAAGATTCCATTAATATTATGTGATCAGATGATAGTGATAACATAGTTGATATATAGAGTGAGAATATAGTTGATATAAAGCCAATGTGAGAAAACTGACGGTACGGAATATATAAGTGTTAAGGGAAGATTAGTTTCGACAAAAATTGTATTATTGTTGGTGACTTAGTATTGATTAAAATCAAACTAAGTTAGATCCAAAGTTTACGGGACCTTTGAAAGATGCCCGTGTGTGAAGTTCCACCTGGATTTGCTACACATAAGTTTGCCAGTTCGATACCTGGTAAAAGCGGAATGGTCAACGTTGCTTTCTCTGGCATAGGCAGATGTTTTGTCGCTTCTGCATGGAGCATCACGGGCTTAGTGTAACTTTAACGCCATTTTCTTATTAAAGTGTGGAACACTTTAATTTAGTTCAAAAGTCGAAAGATAATTTTACTTCTAGTAGTTGCCATTTCTGAAGTTAAGTGGTAACTAACTATTCCCGATGAGATTGGCCCACTAGTATTTAATTTGAGTGATTGTGTAAAGGGTTTACTTGGAGTGTGCCCGGGGTACCCAAAGCAGGCTTGTTTGTTTTGATGTTGTTTGAGGCACAATCTCGTCAAGGCTACTGATTGTGTCATTATGGAACTATAACCATTCGATGCGAAATAATTCATTATTTGAGTTTCAGTGATTTTTTATCATTCCCGATGATTAAAGTAAATTGAGGAATGTTACAAAAAAGTTGTAATATTTAGGTCTGGTGTGACCGAGCTCAAATAAAATGAAATGCATAAGCTCTTGAAATTGTTGGCTGAGTCCGACGATTACTAATGGTTCACTTAGACAGGTTTTATATTTTTACGATGATCGAGTCAATGAATGTTGACGGCGAATGTCTATCGTTGTCCCTGTGCTATGTTGGATAGTTTGGCTTGAGTGAATGTAGTTTACAGTGGAGTTATGGCTTGAGTCAATATGGTTCACTGTGAGCTGATGTGTCTTCAATGAAAACCGAGAACCCTTGCAAGAGCATTATGGAAGAGAAGACGCCCAATTTGGGTGATCCAAGTGTGTTTGTGTGGTCAGTTTGGTCATAGGCAAGCTTCATGTACCAAGCGATCGTCCGTTATTTTGAGTTCCACAAATTTAAATAATAAGCCGTATCGAACCAGGAACTGGAAGGGTAAAGAAGGACCCGATCACCGAATCTAGCTACGTTTTTGTGGAGATTGTGGTCAAAATGTGTTTGAACCACTGAGAGAACTTGCAGAAGTATGGATTTCTGTTTTGACAGTTTTGCTCTTATGATAATGTGTTTACGTGTCGCGTAGTAGTCACAGTATGCAGACGCTAGGGTTTATGGTATGCGTGGAAGGAATATAGGAATGCGTGGGAATGACAAGTAAGCTTGGTGCCCGAATCATGTGCAGCCTTCTTTGAGGTTATGTATAAGCTTCCATTAACTTCAGGCTGTAAAGGCTCGGTGTTCATTATCCGAACTACAGGCTTAAAGCTTTGGCGTTCATTATCCGAACTACAGGCGTAAGGCCTTAGCGTTCCATTATCTGAACTTCGGCTTAAAGCCTTGGCGTTCATTAACCAAACTTCGGGCGAATTGCCCTGGCGTTCGTTGAACTACAGACCTAACATGGTGTTGGTGTTCATTAGACTTCAGGCATGTCTGCCTTGGCGTTTTACTTTCATACACAGCCTGGATGGTGACAACGAATGGAAGCTCAGCTGGAATAGAAGCACTGAATCTACGAAGAAAAATGCCTGGGCTTGATGAAAATACGGATGCACACGAGTCACAGAATAGCGCACCACGCTCTGAGGCCGGTCACTCTGTGCCTTCCCTAAATGCGGACCAAGATCTTGGAGCTGCCGTTTGTTGCCGATCCAAGCGGTTTGGCTCCAGGCTCAGGAATCAGACTGTCAATGCCCCTACTGGATGCAGACATGGACATCGATGAAAACGGCTCCGGACCAGGCGGCTTCAGCCACGGAGTTCCTCGTGTCGAGGGCGACACTTGGTCAAGAGAGGACGTATTAACGAATTAATAATTGATTTGGTGCAAGTAGTAGCGTTCGTTAGTTTACCATCGAACAGTGAGGTCGTTGGTGCTCGGTGTTACTTGTAGTAAATCGTTATATTTTCATACTTATTGGTGACTTGATTGTAGTTACCTGCTGTTTAATATTAAATATGTTTAATGTTTAAAACTCTGCTACTTTTTAAACGATCTATGAATAGATCGTTTTGCGTCGTTATTATTCCTTTTTTTAATGTATTTTACCTTAGACGCTAAAACTATATAACATTTTTTAATGAAAATAATTAAATAAAATTTTTGTTCCACGCGAACGGAGTCGCTGACACAGCTTGTATTTAATATATTAGTTTTAAGAAGGATGTTTTCTATAACTATAGGTGACATGCATAAAAAGTGGTATTCATGATAATCTATCTGCTGTGTTGTCAACATATTTCATTTTTATATCACGGGTCCGCAACACAATGCCGAAAAAGTTATTCAGCATTCGACAAAAGATGTCCTTTACCCTCTCATATACGCATAACATATTCATATTTAATTATTACTGCGAGTCAAAACAAGGTCATTCTATTTTACGTATAAATTTTAATTGTTATTTAATTACATTTTATATGAGTATGTACTTAATATGTCGTATGTATACACTAAACTGATATTTGATGAACAACTTATTAGAAAAATATGTGAGTAGGTTACACAATGTGATGCCTAATTACTAAGTCGTATTGTAGATTCTAATTACATCGGAAACTGATTAGAAAATCTGCAGTTTAAATGGCTTTCTTCTCTTCTCTTTCTTTAAGGTGAAGTTGTGTGGAATTATAATATTATAGAAATATACATCGATTGTATCGATTAAGGAATCATTCCAATTAATATTGAGTAACCAACCTACGATCACTTAACTAACAAAGCAATTTGCAACCAAACACCAAATGGTAGGCAAAATATTATACAAATGGACGTGACCGACACAAAACATCGCCAAATTCAGGCGTAGCTGTATATTATTTATAAATACTCTAAAATATATCAATCGAACGTTCGTGAGAATAATTATTTATATGAATTATATTTAGGTAGACCCATTTCGCTTTATCTTTTTACTTTATATCCATATAATAGGAAAGTATTACATTTTGAATAACTTAAAATAATCGTTAGTTATAAAAGGTTATTCGTAGATGTAGGGCGATGTGTCTACACTTTCATTGCGACGACGCCCTATCAGTTACTTGGCAAACGTTTGAGCTTATAAGCGATGATTATCGTTTATACAAAGACTTTTACGCTTGAGATAAGACACTCCTAATTATTTTCCACTGTAAATCCATTTACAGATTTTTCTATATGTACCTTATAAAGTTCGGTTAATATACCAAGGCCTTATTCGACGGTCAGCGAGGTCTCGAACCGGTAAAAATGTTTATGGAAGTGAAGATGACGAATCCATAACTCTTATATAACAATTCAACTGGTGACAATAATATTGGTAAACCTGCAAGCTTAAAAATTATCTATATTACCCATTACATTTTAACTAAGAAAATAAAGATGGCTTATTACATAATTTCTTTCATTACCAGCGTAAAGAAAACTCAAACCTTTAAGAACCTGACCGCGGATATAAATAGTTTATGGCCAATATTCTAGACGGTTATTTAAATCGATTTACTATTGAGCCATGCGCTTATAAGCGTTAACATAACGAAGTATTTAATTGATGTAGTTTTGCATTATGATTAAATTACTTATTAGAATGGGCGCTAAAAATAAATTTCTTGCAACGCCTTCTAGCTAGCTTCTTTTTGATGAGAAAACTCTCTATGAATTTTAAATTACAATACAACACGTACCTTTAGACGACCCAAGTTATTTTTTTGGTAAAATCGTGTTTTCTTTGTGAATGCTTTAAAAATATATTTTTTGATAACCAAAAATAATTAATTATTATTACTACTATTTTCATGTATAAATTTTAACTAATAGTATTTTTTAATTGAGTCCATATCTTAATTTTTCCCTTTTTTGGTATTCTATACGTTCTTAAGGCACGTGTTGTTTTGATACAAAACCCCTAGTATTTTCTCATCAAAAGGAAGCTTTTTGGGGGGCATTGCTAAAAATGTATATTTTAATGACCAGTCTACTGCTTATTTATAATAGAATCTTTGTATTGAGTTCGGTACAATTATAAAATTGCCAGACATTTTCAAAATAATTCATATTGAACAGAAAATATAACCTTATGTTTATATAATAACTAGGTTTTACCCCAGGCTTCGCTCACGTTAGTATTGATTTTGTCAAATCGGATGTCGCCATACAAAGTTCATTCCTCTCTTTACCCCACTTCTAATAAGATTTTTGCGAGATAAAGTAGCCTATCACCGTCTCCAATATCGCATCTATCTCTATAGTAATTGTAAAATTCATCATAGTCGATTCAGCGGTTTAGGCATGAAAGCATGACAAATAAACTCTATTCATAATATTATTAAGGATACTAATACAAAACTGCCATAAATATGAAATCAAATTATACGTTTTAGTACGTTTTAAGAGCTAGGAACCGACGCAGAATTTGGTTCAGATCGAACTTTGTAGCGTGTCAAGATTATGTAGCAGTCGGCCTTTTTTATTTCTTAAAGCCAATTTATTTTTTTCTGGTAGAAGTTAATTCTGATAACATATTAATTAAAGTTGGAAGTTTTATAACACGTTAAGTTTAGTTTTTAATGTTGTTCATTACATACAGGAGATTCGAGATATAAGTAAGTTTTCTAAATTCTCTTTTGAAGAATACGTAGATATTTTGTTTTTATATATAAAAATAAAATATTTATTCTTCTCCATATAAGAAATCAAGGAAGGATTACCATATGCTCAAAGTTGGCACGGAAGATACATAGTAATTCTCTTCAACACAAGACAAGGACCTCTGAGAATTTATTTACCTGCATTTAAAGATTTTATTCTAGATAAGTTAAAGGAGACCTTATGAACGTGCGAAGACCTCTAATCAAGTTGTCTTTTTCTAGCATTGTTTGTATAACAGTAAACAGAGAATGTATGGGATGATGATGATGTAATCCAACCGATTGCGGTCAAGGCGACAACCTCAACTCCTCTATGTCAAAATTCAGAAGCTGTTATGTACGCAGGAAAATTTTAAGTACATAAGTGGACGCGCAGCCACAGATGCCCTCTCTCGGCCTTACCTCCAGTGGACCAGTGGAACAAAGACTGCTACAACTGGCGGGAGCTTTGGATGCAATTATTCTATTCTTCAAATAATTCAGAAAATTTAAAAATTCTTCGTTAAAACGACAAATTATATACTATTCCAATCCAACCCTCCTAGTGAGTAGATAAACTCTGAAATATTTCATAAGTACTGAAAGTAATAATATAAATATTTTAAAGTAAAAACAATAACAATATTTCTGTTTGTTTCAAGAATTAATAATCACTATTTTTTTGTGACCTAGTAAACAAACGACTTTATGCGTACATTTTATACATATTGGAAGTAATATCTTTATTTTATATACTTTTTTAGATAAGAATGTTCATTTATTGTCATTTAAAGTTCTAACGCAAATTTAGAACGATTGAGAATGTATTATAACAATATAATCCTTCCAATCCGGTCAAATTAGACATAAAAATAGTGATCAAATAACAAAAACTCCCACAGAGCTGAATTTTGCAAGAGGCCTTGAGTACACTAGTTGAAATAAAGTGCCAAGAGTCCCCCAATCGATCCCATGTGTGCTAAAAAAGTTATTCAAGGTCAAAGATCAAAATTAACAGTTTTTTGGAATTTTCTCGAAAACGGTGTTTTATTAAAAATTTATCGCAGATAAAAAATGTAGATAATTAAATTATCAAAAAAAAAAGGTCATCATACATTTTTTCCTAACAACCACTATTCCTAAGATGTAGGTATTCTGAACGTTGAAGATTTTTTTTTATGCTTAAGATTTAGCGTTATAGGCATAATCTCACCTGATCTTAAGTGACGATACGGCCCAAGTTGGTAGACACGCTAAACCTGTGGAGGAACTGGTTCTCAAGTGCAGCTGCCGGAACACACCTATTGGTATTTAGCGACAGGTTTACAACTTGAGGGTGGTAGCTACCCAGGCGGTCATTAGAAAAAGCCCTACCACCATGCTATGGTTTTCTCACGATGTTTTCCTTCACCGAAAGCTCAAGCTCATTGTAGGAGCTTGGATTCGAACTCACGTCCCTTGACGCGAAGTCGTACACACTACCACTGATCTATCATCGCTTCAAAATAGTTATGTTCAAAATGTTACATTCTACATATATAAATAGCACACAAATGCCACGTAAACACATAGTCAGGCACTTAATATAAACAATAATGCTTATCTGTGTTTCTTATATGTATAAAATATATAATTCTAACAACATACACTCAAAAGAAACTGAGTCCCTGGCTAGTCTCTTCTACCATCATGGCCTTTTATTTCGCACGTGGCGACGCTCATATACCGGCTTTTTCCATGTGGTTAAAATGAAATATACTTTTAGTGTGGAACGTTCCTGTCGACTGAATATACATATTTAGTGCTAGCGTCTTCCATTATAGTTTTTAACAATTACTATTTTCAAAAAATGTCTCACTAGCACTTTATTTGCAATAAACTTTTGACTGACGATGAAACTGTTTTAGTTAGTCGAGAAATGCAAACTTTGATCGATACAATTATTAAAAGTGGTGAAGAGTTTGTTTATTATTTGAGAAGTAAAAAGTCTGTAATAATCCACGTGGATTGACATGGCTCGGCAATCAACTGAACCCCGAAGACGGCCTGGAAATTAACAGATAATACCTTGAAACCGATTCCAACTATACTCCCACCTATTCCGGAAAAACTCCTAATCACATTTTCATTTTGCATTTGCAAATTGCAATTTGTAATTGCAAAAAAGGTTGTAGTGCTAAATGTGGCTGTAGAAAAGTAGGGTTGTTATGTTCACCAGCGTGTACAAATTGCCAGGGCCAGTCTTGTTCGAATGTTCAATTGACTCCAATAGACGAAGATATATCGATGAAGAGATAGCTGATTAATAGAACAATTTATGAAAATTCAGCAAGAAAAAAAGGGGGAACAAGCAGATATCGAAAAAGACATGACTGTTGAAGTCGAATTTAAACTGTATGAATCATATTAAAAATATTTACAGTTTAAATGACTCACCTATATAAATATTAATGTAAATAATCATCATGCAGTAAATACAATATTTTCCCGTAACACTCCGTCATAACAGATCTTGAAGAAGGTCTACAGGGGTCACCACGTTAAAAAAACGCCTAGTACATGGAAATGTGTGTATATAATGTAAAATGTAACTCTTTCAGCGTTTAGAATCGCGATATCTTAGGCATGGTGTTTGTAAGGAAATAAGTATTAGGACCTTTTTTATAGATAATTTTAAGACCTACAATTTTTGTTTGAGCTACATTTTTGATGAAACCTACCGTTTTCGAGAAAATCCATTAAACCTAAAATTTTAACCTCTGAGCTTGAATCACTTTTTTTAGCACACGTGGGATCGTTGGGGACTTTTGGCACTTTATTTCTAACGGTGAACTCAAGGTCTCCGCCAAAATTTAGCTCTGTAGGAATTTTTGTTATTTCAAATGTCTAAATTGATCGGATTATTCTTAGTGGTTCCTTTGTTATGAAGCGTAAAACTGTGTACCAGGTAAACCAAATATGGCATAACTTATATTTTACGGTGTAAAAACCAGGAACCAGAATAATACATCTAACATATTCATTATAATTCATACTAGCTTATGCAATAATAATATAAATATTTGAAAAAATCCTAATAAAATTAATTCACTGTGGATTTATTATAGGCCATGTTGAGGCAGGAAAAAAATAAACATATTTTACCTTTAATATCACGTTTTAATTGTTTGCATTTAATAAATATCATGATAAAAGCACCCGGAAACATAATACCGCGTTTGCTCGTTAAATAAAAATATTTTTCTTGAGACGGAAACCAAAAAACGTAAGTATAATTAATATTATTTACTGAAAATGGATAAAACATCCATTTAGAATCCTATCTGAACTTGCGTACAATTCTGTTAATATTAGTAAATAGCTTTTCTATAACGGAGAATCTTAACTCGTCTCAGAAAACAATTTCGAATTGACGGAACAATACTAGGTCAATGTACCAATACCTAGACACATTTTTACTTTATGATATTAGTATATATGTATACATTGAATGAAAATGCAATAATACTAAAAGCTGTGGTCAATCAAATCTAAAATAAGAATGTAACAAACGTTTTATACGCTAAAACAGATATGGCTACGTATTTATTGATTTGGGAGAGACTTGCGGTACCTATATAGAAATCGAAAATGTTTCCGGTGTCAATGTACTAGAAATCATATGATTTAGAAATACAATATTATTTGGCAATCAGTTCCATTAACCAATGTTAGCTATAGCACCCATGGAATAAATATTTAAGACATTTTTTTAAACTTCGTATATATATTTACAACTTTTATTCCATTTGAAATTAAAGTTATCTTAGTATAAGAGTAGATTACGTCGGAGAAACTATTACGTATGAATTTATTGATGATTCCTTGTGGTTTACGATTTTACAATCTAACTTTAGAATATAAACCAGATGCCCGGCTGCAACACTCAATAGAAATTTGAATAAACGTTTGAACACATTTTATACAAATGTTTATGAAAAGAAAGAGATCAAGGGTCGCAAGAATTATCTCCAAAAGTATTAATTATAAATAGGATCTACTTAAAATTTTGCTACTTAAAAAATAAAAAGTTATAAAATACTTACCTAAGTTAAGCTGCTCAGAATAATAATTAAGATACGTGTGCGATATCTCCGCCGACTTTACAAGTGCGCTCGTAGATGCTTGAGTCTAGTTATCAATAAGCCACGAGCATGATCGCGCGGATGAAATAAATAAATACACGACGCGTGAACCGTAGAGCAAGGCCGGCGCCGACGGCGACTACTGGACGAATATCCCGTGAGAACGTGGTGCACGAGCGGGCACGCGAAACGTTCAGATCGATACCGGCACTGCCGTGCGCTCTCTTTCCAGTAGTCGACTAACTGAGACCGGTCAGCCGGAATATGCAGCCGGTTGCAGGGGGCGGCCTAATATCTATGCAGTCGATAACATCAATCAATGTAAAAACTAAACATGTTACGAAATTAAGTACGCTGGTTCAAAAAGTATATTATTTCAATCATGACGTAGTTATTGAGAGCGATGTTGGGCATGCGCGATGCAGAACCTGGGCGGCGGCGCAAAGCGACACGGTGGAGGCGATCGCGATGGCGGCGACGGGCGTGAAACAAAGAGAAGCCACGTCATGCCGCCCTAAAGGTGCTGTATGAATTTCGCGCAACTACTGGGTCTCCCGCTTGGCCTTTACAGAACGCCTAAGAATTTCGTCAAACACGCAACATCATCGATCAAAGACACGCACCACACCGACCTCGAAACCACATTCCCATACCAACCAGCTTATTTACATATCGATTTCTATTCCTTAGCCTTTTCAACACATAAACTAATTTCGCAATTCTTCTACCCCTATTTACATCCAAAACTAACAATTATAAATAATATAAACACCAAATAAAAATTAACTATTTCACAGGAAAACTCTAAATTTTAAGTAAACATATAGTAGTAACTAATCTCTAGTAACTTATTATTTACAACAAAGATTTCTATTGATTCTGTGGTAATGATCGTTAACGAAGCACTTTGGATTTTTGGCGAAAATGTAAAATACATTCTCATAAAAAAATCTATAAAACTATATATGAGCGCACTTATTTTTCAAATTAATAAGTTCATTTGTAAAAACTAATATCTTAAAAATGAATAAACGTTATAAAAAAAAAATGAGTATTAGTTGAAGGAAATCGCCGAGTTAGGCATTTCATGTATGTAATAAGTTTTCAGCAGTTGCGAACGAATTGCGACCCTGTTCTACAATATTGGTAGTTGTGTTTGGCACCATTTTATAAGTAATTAATAATTGCATATTTATCAATTATCCAACATAAATTAGTAAGATCTCTGTAATTAAAATCAAACGAAACATTAGTGTTCCAGTGAACTCAAATATTGGATACATATATGTAAAAATATGTACGTAGGCATAAATATTTCATATACTTACTACCTAAGAATAACGGCAATATCATAAAATAACTTTACTAAAACATATTATCTAAGGTGGTCGATTTGATTCAGCCGCCCACAATATCTAAAGATGTTATTCATATAAATTTGGTAGTTTTTCTTCTTAGCAAAGGAATCCTAACGCATAATATTTATGCAATACAGAGTTTATGACACACTACAAGAATAATCATTCACCTGCATGCGCCCACACATGCAGTACCTATATAAGTTCTAAAATATACCTTGTTTTCCCTTTTTTAAATAATATTAGATATAGAAAGCAAAGGTAACATAAATTAAATACATATATACATACTGTTCATGATGTGCTTATTATTAAAAAGTAAACGTATAGTTAGTTTAAACGAATAATTGTTTCACTTCCTGGAATTAATATACGGAGTCTAGGTTCAGCCGATTGAGTACAGGTGCACTAGTTGTCATTGCGGTTGCGTGAACACTGCGCTCGCCACAAAGCTCGGAAAATTGTATAGGCTCCACTTGAGAACAATTTCATACACCTCGAAAAAAAACTTTGATTAAAGGCATTTCGTACCTATATTCAGGTTTACATTACTAAACTTGAGCCCCTTGCTGAGTTATCTTTTGTTACAATAGTTTGCATAAGAGAAAAAGACAACTTGGCTTCTTAGCCAAGGAGGTAGCCATGCATTTATTGTTTTCTCTTGCTCAAACGAACGTAGAAAACGATACAGTAGGAGTAGTACAGTCAGTATGCTATGCAATATAAAAAATATATGACTGGTTAAAAAATTTAAAAGTCTGTTCTTGGTTATCAACGTTATTGAATATATGTATCGAGTAGTAAATATATAATAATATTTTATTTATGCAGTATGCAGTTAGTATTAGAATAATGTCTACAAAATATAGTTCATTAACCGCAATTAGACGGTATCGAGAGGATTATATATTATTTCCTTCAGACCTTACACACAAAGAAAGAAAGATAAAAGAACAACGTATAAAGAAATTAAGGATCGTCAAATTTCAAAATCACCTAAAAGTATCCTAAATACGAACATCAACAACAATACTTATGAATATTTTACTAACGCGAGACTCCGAAACTTGCCTAGAAAACAAACTGCTTAGACATCGATCAAAACTATATTTAAGAAATAATAACGAAAATTATAATTGCTTAGACATGATCAAGACTATATTTAACAAATAATAACGAAAATTTCTATCGCGACTATCCCTTGCATTAATTTCTCATGCTTACCTCTTTTTAATGACCAACAAATTACACGAAACGCCAAGACCGATTCAATTTGCCGCTTATATATTTTAGAATAATAGAAGAATATTTGTTCTAATAAATAATTATTTATACATTAAAATCCCGGTAGATATTAATTCTGTGTTCTTTGCCGTTTGACTGGTATCAAATATTGGTATAGTAATTACTGTCTAGGAGAATGGTAAAAGCTGTTCTTTAAACAAACCTTTTTTTTTTACTATTATTGTAAAAGATAATTGTTATTTTTAAATACGTCATCAACAAATAACAACAACTCAGTATCAAAACTGTGGTCAGGAAATATTTTTCACTCGTACATAATTCAAATTTTACGCGACTATTATATTAATGTAAAATCAAGTTAATATTTAAAAAAATTGAGTAATATGGGACTTCTTTTGTTGTTACTTAATATAAAGAGACATTATCATTACTGACAATAAAAAACAATTAATTTTTCTAAAGAAAGATTCACCAGTACAAGGTTAATTTATAAGAGTCTATGTATAAGGGCATATGTATAAAGACGCAGAATTTATTATTCATACTAATTGCGTAATTAGTGTAACGTACTATTGTTTGCTCAGCGAATTGTTAACAATGGTTATATTTCTAAAACTATTTAAATTGAACCTACTTAAGACATCGATTACATTGATTATCCACATAAGTAGACAACCTACAAGATAGAACAAACTGAAAATCAATCTAAAATAATAATTTCATCGGCATAATTTACATTATAACGTTTTACTAACTTCATAAACTGATGCCAATTGGTGATTTCACTGCGAATTCATGGCTCCGCAATAGCAACATCAAGTTCTCAACATATTAAAATTCATATGAACATTACTTAATATCATAATATTGTACCCTAACAAAGTTATAAAGGACTAGCTGTGTTCCACGACTCCTAACAATTTTCATTTTTAATTGACATAACAAAACATGGCAAAACAAGCAATTAATACTTAATAAGCAACTAATAAACAATCGCTGAAACAAATTCAATACTTTTATTAATTTCCTTTGACTGGTAATCTGATACGAATTTTGATTATAATTATTACACTCCAATTTTCTACGAATATCTGTATTATTTGATATATTCTGCGTTACGCTCTTTAATTATACTTAAGCAGCGAAAACAGCTATTTAATAGAATTTATACATCAATTTTTTTAGATTAAATTAGCCTTTTTATATAGTTGTTCATGTTGCCTCGTTTTATATTTTGACCACTTTTGTATTATTTTAAATAACTCTTACGTTTTGCACAAATATAACAACTTTTGACTTACTTTTCACTATGAACATAGGAAAAATCCATAATTCAATAACAGAAGGTAGTTCTCATAGTCCCGTATATCACAGGTGTTTCACACTAAAAGTAATTTAAAATACATATAAGCAGGGCCGCGACCGTACAACCCACGTCGAATGTTATTGGCATGAACTCTCCGAATGTTTAATTTACATTTATTTTGCTTTATTTTCTGTTACATATAGATTGTAATTTGTTCCATTTTGGTGCTGCGTTTTCTAGTGTGAATAATATGGCTCGAATATAAATGAATATTTTATAGGAGTACAGAATAATCCATTTATAATTTATTCAATACAGTGAACGCTAATTGTGTATACATATTAAATATACGTTCAAATTCAAATACATTATTTATTATTTATTATTCAAATACGCGAATTTATTCCAAGCGTTTGCTATATTTATAAGAACACAAAAACAACATCGTAAGGAAAATTGTTTAAATCACGACGTTACTCATTTGGAAATATAATTTTATTACTTTGACATGTAAAAACTAATTGTTAAATAATCAGCATCGAACATTAATCTCGCATGCACTGAATAATAATATGATATCGAACGCAAAGGCTGTTGGATATTATTATAACAAACTCAAAATAATATTAGCCTGTGTGTTGATTGATACTTACTATTGAACAATAGTGAAGGAAATTGAGAAAGCGAGATTTCGGAGCACTCATATATGGGCTTAATGTCGCTAATGAAATATATACATATAAATATAATAAAAGACACCGTTTATACACGTGATGATTTGTTTCTGTTGATACTGCTAAATGACGTCGGTTATGGTCAATACATCTCCAAGTCTCATTGCTGACTACTACACTTGGAATTTTACAGTTTCTGTTAGGTGACAACAGCAGTCAATTACCAATTATTGAATTACAGACAACGAAAATCATAATATTTCTATATAATGTAATCGGAATCGTGTAAAAATCGTAGCAAAGCAGAACGTACCTTTCGCACGATACCATCAATAAAATGTATATACATACTCGTAGAACAAGATACACGATGTGTTCCACATCAATATGTTATTGGAATAAATATATATGTGAACAAAAATGCAAGTATTGACGCGATTTCAATTTTATACGCATATTCAATAGTTACTCACCGAACAATATATATGTAAAGTTAAATCACAATATAACATATAAAAGAGAAGGCGCCATCTTACACTATTAACACCATTAACTTACGAATCCACAATAAACTTTTTTAAATATACAATAACAAGAACAAAAAGAAGTGTAAAGTGACAATAAGCAGTGTGAAAACACCATACATTGAAGAAAAGTACAAAAAGTGATATAAAAACTTAAAAATAACAAAATTAAAGACTGTTTCCGAGTATCTTTTCACTTCTGTTGATCTTATAACTAAAAGACACTTTTAATACAGTGCAAAAGTGAAAAGAAACAATAACAGACCAATTTTAAACAAATAAACGCACAAATCAAACTGGCCACCAAACAACGACAAAGTATAAAAATTTGCAATTACAAAAAGTCAGTTACCAGTCGTCGTATAAATATCTATACAACACCATCTATGTTTATACGGGAGTACTAGCTTAAAACATATCAAGCAAAATTTATCAATATCAATGCGCTGATCGAAATTTACCATCTAGATACTTCAAGAATGTACCACAAGAGGGCTCATTTACCAAAACAAAACAATAATAACTAACCATGGAGGAAATTATGAGCACCTTAGAAGCATCCAAAAAGAGTTTATGAACAAAACCTGAAAAAAAAAATTAAGAAAAGATAGCTTAAAAAGTTACACAGAATATGAATAAAAGGTTCTATGAACGATTCACCAAATGGGAGAAAAATCACGTAATATTTTAAGAAACAAAAGAACACTATGAAAAAGAATTTATTTTTTAGAAAAACAGGCGAGATAGAGAATATTTTCTACTTTGGTATCGAAGTGAAGGAAAAATCATGAAAATTTACAAAACAATATAATTAACTTTATAAAGGAACGTTTCGCTATGAATATAGAACCTGGCGGCATACAAGAGTAAAAAAGAATAGGGAAGGTAAGAGGTAGACCTTGTCCTATAATTATAACGTTCTCATCACTCGCCATAAAAACTAACATTTTAAAGTTAAAAGGAGTATTAAGAGACACTTAATATTATTGGAAAGAGTACTATCCCAAACAAGTATAGGAGAAGAGGCGGAAATTATACGAGCAAGTAAAATTAGAGAAAAATAAGCGTAATACAGTAACAATAAAATATGATAAACTGGATGTATTAAAACTCAATAATAAAAGATCACTTCACACGTCACAGCCAAATAGCCACCATCCCCAATGCGAAATTAGTACAGAAATCAATACATAACATAACATTGAAAGCAGAGAAAGTAACTAATAGCAACCAAGGTCCCCGTTCCTCACTAATTATAAAAAAGAAACAATACAAACAAGCAATAATAAACATCTTCCAACCCAGTTGGTCACCGTGGAGGAATATGACCACAACCCTTAAAAGAAAAAAACAAACAAACTCAAAATAATAACATGCTGTATGTTAATGATTTCTTAGGTTTACGCGAATATTATTCATTGAAATAAAACTAATTTAAACGGATTTTATCGCGGTTATTTATTAAATTTTGATCCCGACGTTTCGAAAGCTTTTCAGCCTTCGTGGTCACGGGGCGGACTGAGGTGTAGGTTGTCCAGAACACCGACGCTCTACGAAGTCTGCAGTTGCTGAACATTCAGAAGAAGGCTCCAAACATTATCTTCGATTCGACAAGCCACAAATCCTTGCCAAAGAACACCGATTCCTACCTAGGATGATTCGTGAGGCTATTGAAATTAAAAAACATCCAAATTTCAATAGAGAAGATGGTTGGAAGCTAGCACAAGCCTGGGATCCAATTATACATTTAATTAAATCGGAACCCAAAAGACCAATTGCCAGACCTCAAGAAACTGTGAGCTCTTTCTGCGTAGATCGGAACACTATAAATATTAAAAATTAAATTGAAGGTAAACACAGTAACATAAACTTTTCTGGACAACCTACACCTCAGTCCGCCCCGTGACCACGAAGGCTGAAAAGCTTTCGAAACGTCGGGATCAAAATTTAATAAATAACTGCGATAAAATCCGTTTAAATTAGTTTTATTTCAATGCTGTATGTTATGACGCCAACTAGATCTGACAAAAGCATTAAAGACATAAACTTCGATACAATCGGACTATTAGAAACATGAAGATTAGGCACTGAAATAGAAGAATTTGGAAACTATACACACTGTTACATAGGACTCACACAGGGGCAATATGGAGTTGGTTTTTTAATAAACATATATCTAAAGATAGAAAGATATAGAAAGCTTCATTGGTATCTCGGATAGAGTCGCAATATTAGGCCTAAATATACAAAGCAACAAAATATCACTTATACAAGCGTATGTGCCTACAGAAACGGCAAGCGAAGAAGATATTGAACTTTTTTACGCAAATTTGTATAAAACTATAAACCTCGCACATAAGATATTTATTATCATGGAAGATTTAAACGCCAAAATAGGCCTACCCAGAACTGAGGAATACTTGATAATGTAAGCAAATGGCTATGGCGAAAAAAAATTAAATGGTAAAAACTTACCAACTTGGCACTTGAAAATGAAAAAGCAATTCTTTAAAAGGAAACTGACGGCAGGTGGACCTGGCATTCCCCTAATGGAGAATATAAAAATGAAATAGACTACATTTTGACAAACAGACCTAGCATGGTATAAAACAATGATGTGTTGAAACTTAATTTTTCTTCAGGCCACAGACTAGTTAGAGTAAAAATGATACTGGCAAAAATGAAAAAGAAAAAAGAACCAAACTGGATTTAAAAATAACCAAAACGCTACATTACAAAATTAAGAGGAAATAACCAGATACAAAGAATACATCACAGCATAACCTACCAACCTTATTAGACCCCCAAGAAAATAATGCAAACCTACCGCGATAAAATACTAAGCTGTTACACAATGCCTACAGGACGCTCGACTACCTAGTAAAAATACAAACAAAAGTCATAAAATTCTATCAGAGAATACTTTAGCGCTTATGGAGAGAGGGAAGCTACTGCAAAATACCAAAAACAAAACTAGATTCATGAAAAACGAACAATCTGCGCTTCAGAAATTAATAAGTAAACATATAAATAACAACTACATTAGGTACAGGATGGACACTATCGAAAAACATTAAGTTTACAGTCAAGCAGTTCAAAAGAAGCCTTCAAAGCTTTAGGAAAAAATAAGAGAGAGAGAGAGAGGTCATAGGAACTACAACAGAATTTTACGATACACTTTATAGGACTCGAGAATATAAAAATATAAATGTCAACAATGAGGCTATAAAATCGGCCAAATCATTATTGGCTCTACCGCTAACTCACTTTTTCAACCGCATTCTGGAAACTTTTGAAACACCGACACAATGGTCAGAGTCGGACATAATATTTATTTATAAAAAGGGAAACCCATGTGATATTGCTAATTAAAGGTCAATAAGCTTATTGCCATGTTTATATAAACTATTCTCGTCCCTTATAACCCAAGGAATAAGTATCACACTTGAAGCGCCACAACCCGTTGAACAATCAGGCTTTAGATAGGATTTTTCGACTATAGACCATATCTACTCACTAGAGCAAATAATCGAAAATTCTACTCACTAGAGCAAATAATCGAAAAATACCAAGAAAGACACAGAGCTCTATACGTCGCCTACATCCACTGCAAAAAAGCCTTTGAATAGTGTGTCACATTTCAATAACTGGAAGGCGCTATCCAGAACAAGGGGTTGAAAATGTACAGATAATAAAAAATATCTATAATAACAAAGGTAGAGTCAAACTAAATATATTAGGCCCAAGCTTTCATATTAAAAGAGCAGTCGATAATAAGAAAACTGTTTTGGAAAACATGTGACCTAAACATAGACGGAAAATACCTAAGTCATCTCCGATTTGCTGATGATTTGGTGCTCTTATTGGAATCCAGCTGGCAATTACAAAATATGATTAAAACACTAAATGATGTTAGCAAGGAAGTGGGCTTAGAGATGAATTTCATCAAAACCATGGAAATGACAAATAGCACGGAGAAGATAATATCAGTCGACAATGAAGTACTAAAATATACGAATAAATATGTATACTTGGGCAAGGAAATCAACTCCGAAAAGGATAGCAACTTCTTAGAAATCGAAAGTCGTATCCAACTATCTTGGAATAAATATTGAAGCCTGAAAGAGATTCTTAAAAGCCAGTAAAACCAGTAAAAATCAAATCTAAAATAATGTCGAGCTGCCTCTTACCGCGCTTAACATATGCTTATCAAATTTGGAAATATACTGCAACTGCCTTAGTGGCAGCAGATTTTCAACTTGAAATTTTTGCTACGAGAAATCCAGCTGTATAGCTGATTGGTCATTTGAAATTGTTAAATGTGCTGTGAAGAAATATACAATAAATACAGCCAAAATGGAAGAAAGAAATACCACATGACAATCTACGCTGTATAGACTCAATTCTATAAACACAAAGATTGTAACATGGATTCCACACCTGCGAACAATACTCGAGAATACTACGCACCAATGAACAGTAAAGGATCTTAATCACTTTTATATTCCTAAATTGAGAACTTGAACGAAATACAAATCCCATAGTTTTAGTTGCCATTTTACAAATCCAGTCTATGGGCCATTCGTAAGTTAGCTTAGCATCGTGTATGATGCCAAGATCACGAATCTCATCTACCTGCTGTAACGATTTATCCTGCAATTTGTATTGATATTCTATAAAATTGAATTTCCGAGTGAAAGTTATTGAGTAACACTTGTTAACATTTAGGTCCAGTTTATTGAAAAAGCAGTATTGTTCAAATCGTTCTAGATCTTTTTGCATAAGATTGGAATCGAGAATTGAACCTATACTTTTAAATATTTTCATATCGTCAGCGTGCAGAAGGAAGTTAAGAGTGTTGGAAACAAAGAGTTATATCGCTTATAAAAATATTAATAAGTAAAGGTCCCAATAACGATCCCCGGGGAACTCCAGAGGGGACGTCATTCCAATCGGAAGAAAAAACCCATTGACTACTACTGCGTTGTATATACTGTGTGTTTTTAATGTAAAAGGTAACCATGTAAATGTTCCCATGGATTCTAGCAAGTAGAAGCTTTCGCAGTAATAAATGATGATCAATATGATCAATCGCTTTACTAAAATTTGTAAAAATAGCGTCAACCTCTCCTCCATGCTAGCAGTGACAAAATGTACAAAAGATAATAGATTAAAGTAGACCGCGATTTTAAAAATCCACGCTATTCGGGAATAAAGGAGGGTATTAAAGTAACGTTTAAGATGAACTCGAAAAAGTGCTTTAGCGACATGTATGATTGTTATAATTATAATATTTTCTATAATTATAAAGCTTGGTGATTTTGGTTTGTACGGATAATTCTTTTTTAAATACTTTATACACTGTTAAAATTTTTTGTAATATTACAATCTCTTTACAAGACACATGTCATGTAAAATTACAATCCAGTGTGTACCAAAATGAAGTTACTATACTATTTAGGTAATTTTTCCAAACACTTTCATAAAACCACTATAATAAGTTGCAATTATACAAAATGCATGTATAAACAGTACACATACAGTAATTTTACAAATCAATTCATTAATTACAAATGAAAAGCGTTATAAATTTACAAGCTTTGTTTTTAGTCTTATTCAAAACAACTTTATGTAATATTACAAAGAAACAATGTAGCTTTGATTACAATGAATTTATTATATATTCAAAAATCATCATATTATTTTTACTTCTTTAATTGTAAAATTACTAAGAACGTAGTAATTTCGCCAAAAATTAGAATATGTTAGCCGCAAATTGTAATTTTACTAAACTTCAACTGTAAAAATTATTTGTAAAATTATTATATTTTTACAAATCATAATTATTGTAAAATCCGATATCACACTGTTAAAAATGGTCGTAAAATTACAATCTATTTACAAATTGAAGATTAAGTAAAATTGCAACTTTGTCCAAACTAAAATACGATTACCATACAATTAAAGTCATTTTCTAAGACATATCAGAAAAACACTATTAAAAGTTTGAGTTTTACAGCTATATTGCATAAACTCTATATGTGTTGTAAATTTACAAATTGATTTATCATTAATAAATAAAAAAAAATTTATATTTACAAGTATTTATCCCAAAGAAATATCATAATATTATATTACAATGAAAATGAATGAAAATTACTTAATTGTCTCAATATTTTTGATGAATTGTAATTTTACCAAAAAAATTTTGCAAAATTAAAATATCTCGTAAACTATTGACAAGTAGTCGAGACATCTTGCGAATGAAATTTAGAGAGAAGAATAATAAACAAATTGAAAAAACCGCATTACTCTACGACTAATAGCTTACAAAATATTATTTTTTTAATAAAAACTCTGTGAGTTCTGAGCGTACGCTCATAAACAAATATCTCTATCTCGGAGATAATTTAATCAATTTTATTTTTTCTCTTTATTATAGATCTTATCTAGTTCTGCCACTACTACCACTAGTTCTATTATGAAAAAATTCAGCTTAAAAATTTTTTTGCAGATGCTATTGTGATTAAACCGAATTTTTTCTTTTTTTGATAAGTTTTGTATTTTGCAAATTAAATATTTAAATTTTACAAACTATTTTTAATTTAGCTTATTTGTAAAATTACAATGTTCGTCATTGACATTAGTACTTACGTTTTTGAATTTTCTAAAACAGAAACAATGAAAAATGTTTTGCAAAATTACAATGTTTGTTACTGAAATTAGTATTTACGTTTTTGAATTTTCCAAAACAGAAACAATAAAAAAAGATTTGTAAAATTACAAAGCTTGATTACTTAAATTACAAAACTGCTTTGAGCATATACTTCCAACACATTTCTTGTAAAATTACCAAAGAAATTTTTAACAGTGTAGGTTTAGCGATATGGCTACAATCCCACCTGATGCTATGTTACTACGTGACCTAAAATGGCGGACACGCTAAGCCTAAAGAAGGCACCGACTATCAAGCGCAATGGACCGAATACACTTATAAGTATTTGACGGCAGATTTTTATCTTGACGGTGGTGGCTAGCCAGTTTGACATTAGAAAAAGCCCTACATACTATAAACTGAGCCATCCTGGTCCTGATCCTAGTCACCTGTCCTTAGATATTAGGTCAAAGTTATGATATTACGGTATTGACATTGGTTCTTGAATGCGCACTTTTCAAATAAATCAGATGCCTTGACATTGGTGAGAATTATGTGGAAATATTCTGTTACCTTTATAAACAAAAAAATTACAAACAAGTAAACTTAAAATAAGCGTGTCAAATATAACCTAAATCGGGTGTCAAACCTATAAATGTTAGAATAATAGGGTAGAATTGAAATAGCATGAATCTCGACAGCATTTAAACGGAACTGTGGAAACGGTTCTCACATGCAATATTGCTTGTGGTTTGGATCGAAGGTGCCATTATATTGCCAGCTAGTGGGTTTATTTGATATATTTCTGTATGAATTAATTCTTAGGAGTAATGATATTTTATTAAGTATTTTAACAAATTTGAAAGTACAATAAAATTAAAACGTAGCATTGCGGAGAAAGTAAAGGCATATTGTCATCAATGGCACTTTAGTTGTAATAAACAATATTAATAATGTTGGCTTAGTGGTAGTGTGTAAAAGTTTTGGTTATAAATATTTTATTTTGACTAAAAACATATTATTATGGTATTTTGAACTTTTATCTATTTGTTTGCAATATAAAAATACACGAAATAAAATGCAATTATAATCGACATAAAATTCCTTGTTAATATATTTAAACGCAAAATGTTGAATTCATTTTTGAAGCACTCTGTTTGCCTTCTGATCGACATCTAGAATACCAACATAAACTATTTATAGCAAAAAGAACTTACGATATTTTAAAAGTTAGATCTATAATAATATAAATATTATATTGCTAAAAAGTTTGTTGTTTGAACACGCTCACCTTAAGAATTACCAGTTTGATTTCAAAGATTCTTTTTGTATGTAATAGAGCAATAATTTAGACTCTAGGTTATTTAACATCATGCTACCGCCAGTGGGAGCAAAATGTATTTGAAAAAGTTAGAAAAACATAAAAATGATAATAATTTTTAGTTCCACGCGAACGACGTCGCGGGTACTGCTATAATAATATATAGAAACACAGTTGATATAAGATTTCCCACTAAAATACAATTTAGATAAAACATTAGCCGCATACTGATTAGAAGCACCTACACAAATATACAACTTTATCAATAAATTTATTTTACAGAATTATCTGTGTCCCAAACACTTATTAAGAAGCAATATCAACTGCATGACCATTTGACTTATTAGAAAGAAAACACTATATATGTGCGAAATATGTATTCATTGTTAAAAACGGCCAAAATTGCTTACAATTGTCCTTGTAGTCTGATGTACATATGTATGTTTTAAGAATAACGCTAATTATGTAACCTCAAACCTAGATGAATCTAGTTCAGACATTATGGCACGTACCACTTTAATAAAAAATAATAATCAATAAAAGTTTTGCAAGTTTAGACATATTAAAACAAATATTTTTGTATTTCAAGTGTTATGTTCATATCAAAAGAGTGTCTAAACATTGATTCGACCTAATTTATAGTTGTATTGTGTACAGCGTAGACGCTACTGGAAGTTCTGAATAATAATTATTATTAATGATAAAGATTGAATAAAAAAGATAATTTGTAAGAGAACACGTTCTGTGTGCTTGTTTTATTAACTCGACATAAGTTCATACAAAGACCGGTTAGATAATAGGCATTATAACAACCACAAACTTCACGAGGGATAGATCGGAGGGTAACGTGCTAACTTTCTGGAGATATCGATTTTATAGTTATAGTACGCCCCTAGCCACATTGCCTGTTTTCTATGGATAGACTGTTTGCACTAACTTATACTTGCAAATGTTACTTTGGAATTCAGGAGATGAGCAGATTTTGAAAAAGAATACATTACAAAATCGTATTGGCACCTATGGTTTTATGCAAATACTACTATCATCGTTTTTTTTTTTTTCAAAAACTCCATTCAATTAAGTCTAGGAATTTTATGAAGATGAGATTTTAAATCTTGACATGAATTTTTTATGAGTATTTAATTGACTTCAGTTAGGGATATACAATTATATTAAACTTCCAATAGTTACGTAAACCTTCAGATGTGATTAAAACAATTTTCAAATATTTGAATTTATAAGTGACAAAGTTATTATTTGAAAATCTGTAGGTAAACAATAGATGACTTCAATATAAATAATTAGTACTGACGTTTTAAATCCCTTGTGATATAAGAAAATTTTTTTTTTTATTGTTGATGTTTTTTAGCGGTATTTGGAGGCAGGTTTTCAACTTGAGGATGGTCGCTAGCCAGGCGGGCATTAGAAAAATCCCTACCACCATGCTATGGTTCTCTCACGATGTGTTCCTTCACCGAAAGCTCAAGCTCATTGTAGATGGAGTGGATTGAAACTCACGTCCCTTGACTCGAAGTCGTACACACTACCACTGAGCTATCATCGCTTCAAAACGCGACTTTATATAAAAATAAAACAATTATATCGTTAACGGATATGGTTCCCATTCATATCAAATCTTTCCGAATCATCCGATAATTTCGATTACCAAAACCTTCGACTTATGTGGGTAGTACTTCCAAGACATAACCTAAGAGTATATTCATTCGAAATAAAATCCACGACAATAATGAATTAAGATAATTAAACATAAATATTACTTTAATTTATTGACTCCGTAAATGAATATTGTTTTAAAAAATATTTTTCTGTTGCCATAAAGACACTTAGATATAGGTTTGATAAAAATTATTTAAACAAAGTCCTACCATATTTCTTTGTGTTAGATATATAAGGACAGACTCCTAACCTTTAATTGACATATAATTATAAATTGCTTAATGAGAAAGGATACAGTGAAGATAAAAATAATTATATATTACACTTTTGATTCATTCAGTATACCAATATTTTAAAGTTAACTTTTAAATTAAAATACTTTACTATAAGTACTTATAATTAAATTTCAACATATATTTTGTCATAAATGTAGGTACTACAATTTCATAGAGTATGTCGTTCCCACTTTTGTTAACTTTTTATATACTCAAAACAAAATCCAATTTCGCTTGCAAATAGAAAATTTAAATCGACACTACAAACTATTTACAACCGGTTTATAAACCACTTACTGTGATGTACGTATTATAGATTCCTTTTTGTCACAAAAGTTCCTTTCACAACGAAGTCATAAAATTATTTAACAATAATTATGGAGTATCAGTTAGGTGAGTTTTTTTAGATTATATACTATCCCTACAATGAGATAGTGAAACAAAAAATTGAATAGTGTGAGATCAAATAAAATTTATTTATTTTTCTTGATTCATTTTATCGTGATGAAATTCCTCGATAAATGCAATGAAGCATTCAACTAAACACAATAATGAATAGCACTGTTATCATAAGAGGAGCACTTTTCCGAGATATAAAATAAATGAAGGTGTTTCGAAGAATTTCCTCTTTTGTTTGTGAATAATAGGGCGAGTTACAAGAATTTCAATTTAAACTAATATTATATTTGTATCCAGATCTTTTCAGAGGTTTAAAACAAAGGAATTATTAACAAATAACTATTTCTTATCCTAAAACAAAGGTTAACTGAAAGTTCTAAAAGAAAACAGTTATACGATGATTACAATCTAAATAATCAAATAACTAGTTCCTACAATAATAATTGTGTCAAAATAAAAATAATGTTAATGACAAAGACGGCATCTGGTGATAAGTTTAACCATAAAACTCGCTCTAGTAATGGTTTTATTATTTGTAAAGAAAATCCTATCAGGTACGTATGGTTCTTAATAAAGCTGCAAAACTAGTTCCCAATCAGGGCACCTTCCCATGGACCGGTTTAGAGCACAATAAAACGCAGCGCTTGATTAAAACATTTTGTTATTGTCTATTTATATATTTTTTTGGTAACGTACTTATTGTAGAAACAGAGAAATTAATGTTTTATGAAAATATTTTCTATATATTTCCACGAAGAGGTTGTTGTAACGTTAAGAAAACGCGCTTTGTAGAAGATATTTTCTGCACAATTCGCATGTCCGAAATTCTGAAAACTCATCGATTTCAAGTCAGTTTCTTGATTGAAAACTTTCTTAGTTATCAAAAAGAAGTCCAAATAAGACGTTCCACTAATCGAGTTTCGAATTTTAGATCAAGCGTTGTTTTTAATCTGACTCCATTAACGAGTTTGTCGCGAGAATTAATTATGTAACATTCAGGCAGTTCCCAAAATAGAGTCGGATAAAACAGTTGGTTTATGACTTGTATGAGGTCAATGTACGATGCAACAAGAAAGAAAGCTTGCGAAAAAAAGTTATTAAGCTACTACCGAATGTCGTTTTTTGAAATTCTTAGTATTTCACCATCATATATCATAGTATTAGTGGAGCATATCGAAACGGCCGCCTACAATCACTATCGTGCGAATTATGAAAAGAAGTATGGCACTCCTAGTATCTCAAATCACGCGTTGAATACGCGAAAAAAAACACGAATGGAGAGCACACATTTCAATGTAAGCAACAAAACAACCGTTTACATGTAGACGGAATGTATAAACCTGTGTCATAATCGCGCGATTAGAAGCAATCGACTCTAAACTCTTCAAGAGAACGTGGCCTACGTAGCTGCATACGTGTTGAAAAATAAGAAGTGTTCGATCATATTCCAAAACTTAAAAACCTGGTATTATCAAATTATTTTTGCCGATTCATTCAGTAACATAAACTGGACGTAAGACTGTTCTCTCAAACTTCTACGGTTCATTTCTCAAGCGTTTGCAAAACAAATCCGAACCATTCTTCTTTCTGAGATTGAGACCTTCTTAGACAGTGCCTCCAGTTGAGAAGAAGCAAACCCATTTTAACCCCGAGAATACACAACTTTGTGCGTTTTCCACGAAAAGTAACCAATACCCTTTCGAAACAAGGACAGATGGATCCGATTGCGATTATATTTGACTTTACTATTTATAAAAACATATTCATGAATGTCGTGGAACACTCGGTTGGATCGAATATGCTTGCGTAGTATATTATTATTGAGAAACGTATTATATTATTGTTTAACATATACAAGTAAATGAATTACTAGCGTCTGACAGCAATTTAAAAAAGGCAGAGATAACCATTCAATTGAAGGAATGGTAGGAAATTTAATTTAATTCATTATAATATGTACAATACGCTATGAAACAACTGACGCGTATGACGTCTACAAACTGTATCTGCAAAGCCGTTAAGAACTTTCTAGCTGTTTTGAACCAATAAGTGCACACATATGACTGGCCACAGCCAATAGCATATGCGCAATGGAAAACCGTCTTAACAACAGCAGTATAGTGCAATACAAAACAGATTACATTTTGATTTATCTAGCTTCCATCCGTGCCGTGCGATAAGAAACTTCGTTCCATAAGTTAAAAGTAAAGACAATCTAGAAATAACTACCTTAAAACTTCCGAAAACATAATAATTGAAAATTAAAACGATTACAGAATCATTAAGAATTGTACATTGTTAGGCACAGGTACAATACATCCAATGATTTTACTCTCCTTCGTCAAAGGTGTTACGTACAGATGATAGACGCAGACGATAATCTTTGTCACAGAAAGAAACCTATCGCTTCCTTCAGCTTAAAACGTTAAATACTAATGTAAGGTTGTTTAAATAATTTGCAAATTGCGCTTCCTACTTTTAATATTATAAACTAACCTCATCAGAGTTTCCATTAGTAGGTCGATGGTCTGAGAAAGCCGTCTCCGGGTGGAGTGCCAGCGTCTCGCCGCCACTAAGATAATATATTTATACGCTGCGGTTAAAAGTATAAAACTTAGGTTACGAATTATCATAGTTTCGGTACTGCTATACTTTCTTGGTAAAATTACTACACTTAATCGTAATTATAATCTGTTGGAGTAGACCCTATAAAAAGAGAAAGTATTTATCCAGAATCATTTTCATGCTCGTCAAAAAAAAATTACAGGCCGTTCTACTACAACATTCACGCCTATACAAAATGCATTTTTATTGTTTGGCTTTCGTCACCTCTAAAATACGTAAGCTAATACAGTGCGTGGCTTGTAGCTTGTAGGGTACACAACAAAGCATACTTTTTACACAAACGACGTCATGTCTATAATTAAAACCGAAGGTTGATTTGAGTCGATAATTCAAGTTATAATAGAGGGTAAAATGATGTTCTAAGTTTCATATAAATTTACAGCTACGAGTGTATAATAATAAGGTAATAAATGTTGTCAAAGGAAAGTTGTTTTGACGAAACTGCTCACCTTGAATTGGAGTATCTTCAGATTCTTATAAAGTAAAAAGAAACCTTAAATCTATGTATATAATATTATAGAGATGAAAAGATTTTGTGATATTTTCAAGCGGAAACAGTATATGTCGCGGTACACAATATTAAACGACGTGTGTGACTTCTCACAAAGTGGGGACTCTAATTTCAGTCGAACTCATAATGCCAATTATTATTTTATCCCAGCGACCACATGGACGCTTTAATACTATGTATTTTTGAGTAGTAGACTACTGTTTGTACTCTCTTAAATAAAACTTGTCAAAATTGTGTTTTACTTCAGATGCCTGAATTTGTAGTTTGTAATTTTCAAAACTAGAGACTTTGTATCATTTACATTTACACGGTAGTTATCTAATACTATTAAGTGAGCAATTACTGTGTATATGTATATACATTTCGCGTATCTTGGAAACTGCTCTTACGATTTGATATGAACGATTTAATAACGCAGTCTTTTAAGAAAATTATTTTGTAATATAATTATTAATTAAATTCGTGTTATTAATATATTTATTGAAATATTCAATGCATACCTGTTTAAAAAGGGAAAATATGAATGTTTAATCAATGTGTGATTCAAATTAAACTATATTTTTTGAAATAAAAGCAAAAAAAAAAAAAAAGCTATGCTCGGTCACTCAGGTAAATTTGATTCCAGCGCTACACTGTGAATCTTTATTCATAAAACTTTTCATTAGTACTACGTACTACGTTTTCAACGCCCAGTCTACATCTAAAGGTAAATCTAATCTAATTTAATTTAAAACAGGTATTTTCTATTTAAGTCAAATTTACACGATTGATTTTTATATACAACTTTGCAAAATCCACCAATAGATAACTCCAACAAATATAATTACTATAATGTTCATATAAACTGAATTTTAATTAACTTAAATTTTATTAACAGCCATTAGAGATAATTAATAAGTACCTATCAAGAATGAAAACAACTTAATTTTCATTGAAAAATAACTTTTACTTATATTCTTTAAAGGTAATTCTTTAACAGTTGCCATACAATCCTGCTATGTATTCATTATGACAATTTCTTTCGCCTAAAACTCAGGATTATTCTATGATTTCGAATGCAAGCTATGACTGAATCATCATTGGTAGACTTCTTTAATAAAAATGAAGTAAAAAATAATTTAGCGGCCGAACCAACGCTATTCTTAAAACGAAAGTA
Source organism: Actias luna (assembly GCA_039707435.1). Taxonomy (NCBI): domain Eukaryota; kingdom Metazoa; phylum Arthropoda; class Insecta; order Lepidoptera; family Saturniidae; genus Actias; species Actias luna. The sequence continues at coordinate 13,781,077 of JAZHAC010000001.1, read as the reverse complement.
ATATGAATACTCAATAAAAAAAAATTTTTTTTTTATTTCATTAGTACTGGCGAACTAGGCATTTATATGTTTACCTAAATCACATATACTTTGTGTTGCGTTCACACTCGCTTTCTATTTCCTTTTAGTCTAAAGAGAAAACAGAATTTCATTACACCAATATGCACTGGGAATTGTCGTCTCTTTTATAAAATAAATTATCTCTTCCTTTCAAATGGTAAAAGGTACAATAGAAATATTTTCGTATAGGTTTAGCACCGTGTTTAGATAGAACTAAACTATTTTCTATGTTGTGTTAACTATACAACCTTCTAGCCTATATAAACTTGATAATATTAAGACAATGGAAGATAAATGTTGCTATGAGTTGTGTAATAAGATCAATGTTAGTAAAATTTAAAGTTAGGCTACAATCACTCCGTTTAATAACTTCTTTATAATTCCGTCTAAATACTAAAATGTATATTCAAGCACCTGTTGTTGTGTGGTTTTGGTTGCGGTTGTGTTGTTATAGGTACACGACATTTTTATATGTACATACATATACATATTCGTTAAGTTGGATCTAAGTTACATTTTTTTTATTTAGCTTAGAGAACAGACATAGACAAAAAATTGCTTTGTTTTAAGCACTGTATATATACTAGTAACAAAAATTAAGGGATATAAAAAACTCTAAACTTTTGGGTGATTTACAACAAGCAATAACTTCAAGAAAAATAATCGTACAGCAAAAAAAAAAGGAAATTGTAGCTCCGAGTGTCTAGTTTTCCGTTTAGTAGTTTAGATCCGGCCATGTTTTTTTTTATCATATTTGGTTCTAGAGTAATCCTGAGCAAACTACCCGAATATACGTATTTATTAATATTTGGTTGTTTTAAAAAAGGGCTACGAGAATATTTGTTTATTATATCACTATAAAGCTCTTTTAGAAAACTTAATGCTCTTCCAATTAACGTAATCAAAATACATGAACGAAGATTTAAAAAGCTAAAAAGATATTTTAAACTTTTATAATCAATAACTCTGGAAATAATGATCGTATAGGAAAATTCGTTTATTAAAAATTGATTTTTTCTTTAAGATTTGGTATTGCTATAGGTATGTTGAACGTTATGAACATAAGTGGAACGTAACGTTTTGAAGCGATGATAGCTCAGTGGTAGTGTGTACGACTTCGCGTCTAGGGACGTGAGTTCGAATCCAAGCACCTACAATGAGCTTGAGCTTTCGGTGAAGGAAAACATCGTGAGGAAACCATAGCATGGTGGTAGGGCTTTTTCTAATGCTCGCCTGGGTAGCTACCACCCTCAAGTTGTAAACCTGCTGCCAAATACCAATAGGTGTGTTCCGGCAGCTGCACTTGAGAGCCAGTTCCTCCACGGGTTTAGCGTATCTACCAACTTGGGCCATATCGTCACTTAAGATCAGGTGAGATTATGGTCATAACGCTAAAACCTTAAGTATAAAAAAATCCTAGTAATAAGATGTTAATTTGACACAACAAAAAATTCTATTTAATTGTTTTGCATAGATTACATAATTTTTAATTGAATATGATAAAATTCTTAAAGTGCATTGAATGTCCATACAAATATTAAAAGAATTAAACTTTAATTTATAAAACTCAATTTATGCGAAGTTTATGAAATAAGAATAATCATTTTAAAGAAGCCGAACTATTTTCACAATTACATTATTTTGCTAATCTGTAATTATATAAAAAGCTAAAGGTTCTCTTTTAAAACTGTTTTACTATTACAAAGTTACATTAACGCTGAGCGCTATAGGCTATTTTTATTATTTATGTGAAACTATATCTTGTGATTAACGCGGACGTAGTCACGTGCGGTTGTTAGCATTATATAATTCAGTTTCTTAGCAGATTCCAACTTTATTAAATGTAATTTAACCAATGAAACAATAATAGTTAGTAAGTATAGATCATTCTTAACATCGCACTTAAGCATAGCAATTTAGAAGATATTCCTATAGAGAAATAAATATAATTAAACTAAATTTTACAAACATATTAAATATTGGTAAATAATCATTTTTAATTATTATCGCAATTGTCAAAGTTATAACGGAATTAGATCCAAAATAAAATTTAGAAATATAGATATTAATATCATAATTGTAATAATATGTACTTCAAACCAACCTGTGTTATATTTTAACCTCTTATATCCAAAACCACTGTTCCTGTGTTTTTTCATGACATTAATAATACGCGTTGTCACATTATAGTTGAATTTAAATCACGAAAATGTAATTAACCGCTTATATCCTTAATTGCTTCAGAGCTATAGAATCTATCATTAAAGTGATCGTTACCACGTTGTTAATCTGGGGACTGTAACAACTAGTGGCTCAAGTGACACAAATTACCGCAATTAAAATACGCTTCCTAGGAATATCTAGTTATGTTATTGCCTAGGCAATTATTTATACCTACATAGCAAGCAATTCTTATTGCTTCTTAATTAATTATTTGCTGCTTTGTAAATAGAAATAAATAAGTGACTATTAATGTATAACAACGTCTACTCAATTTTATTTCCAGAAAAAAAAACCCGCTGTGAAAAAGTAGACCAATTTGGAAAGCTACCAAGAATTAAAAAGTATATTTTTCATATAATAAATCAGATATAAGTAGTAATTGATCATAATCCTTAATTCGATTGTAAAACGGTCATAAAACAATACAGAGTGTCATTTTTTTTCCAGGCATATTTCCGGAGCGCGAATCTACCAAATATTTGATCTAGTAAAACATCTTGCTAAAACCCATTTACTAATAACATAATATCCATATACCATTTCTGTTAACGTTTTTAGGGTTATATACTTTAAAGTAATATATCCACTGGCGTTGTATAAGGTTTTAATTCATTGTACGTTATATGTATGTAAGACACAGGATCACCTAACATAAGTGACAGAGTTCATATTATGTAAAATTAACGATTGTCAACCTAGATGTAGATTATTTGTTTGATATGGTTGGTAAATAAATATTATTATTACTAATATCGAACAACATAAAATGTACTTCTAACTGGTTATATTAAAAGTAAGTTTGTGAAAATAAAAATAACGTTGACTGTAACTCCACACTTCGTACTAACAATTTACTGAACACAAATGCCTTGTCAGTTAGCTTTCAAACATTCTATTATAAACTTTCACAGTTGCCATTTTCGTTAAGCAGACTTATTATTTATTTAATAAGAGCATATTATTGTGTCAAACACTGTAATAATTTCATACTTTAGCCTAATAATATTTGGAAATTTTTAATCTGAATAAAATATGTTATCGTCTTTATCCGGTCGTGTTATTTTGCTTTAATAAGTAAACGTCATTACATAATTATAAATACTATTATCTAATGCCATTTCCTGTTATTTCTTAATTTGTTTTGAGTTTTACGTTTTCTATGTTTTTTTTCGATTCGATTCGATCGCCATATATTAGCTCTTAGCCTTTTCAGGGCTTTCACAGCCTCACCGAACTTTGCGGGCGAATACTAAGGCACTCAACTCGAAGCAACCAGCACAAGGGAGCCATGCAGCGGCCGATCCTCGGCTTGGGCTGTCGCCGGGGACGCGAAAAGAATCCTTGGTCCTGACTAATCCTAAATAGGTTCCTATACTTTACCTTTATATTTCAGTGTCCATTTTCATACAATATCAATTGCGCAATGACGTATAATTTCCTTGTATAAAATTTCATAATAATTGGTAAAGCTGTTTACGAGTTAAATCTGGACATACAAACAAGCAGATAAAAAAGAATTTACTTTCTTATTTCGCAATCACTGTTACTAGCCTTATATAAATACAAATAAACGTGTCTGTTTAAAAAGGTATTATAATAATTTATAATTATATATACCTTTGATATTTTAATAAATTTATTTAGCGTGTTTTTAATGAAGAGGGTATTACGGACCTTTTTAAAGAGAAATAGAAATTACTAATTTAACGAAGCTGAAATACGCGCTTTGTGTTTTTATTAAACTTAATATATCCGCGAGGTTTTTATATAGTTATAACTTTTTAAAATTTAATTATAATACGTAATAACAATAGTAGTAAGACTAAATAGATATTATGTCGAAAAAAGGTGATAGACAGAAATAATTACACTGTCGAAAAATATTCTAATAAAGGTTATGATAATAGTGAGGGGTGCAATGTTAAAGCCCTTACCAGATTAAACGATATTTACAATGTGACAATATTCCAGACAGCTCATTGCGAATTCCGAATGATCTAGTTTTACTATATCAGAATTACTTTATATATTTTATTACGAATATTAAAGTAATGCCCTACTATAAATGCAAGACTAACACATACATAGACAAAACAATTAATTGATGCGCTCAACAAGTGGTTTATTGGTGGACCTGTTTCCGTATAGAGCTCGAACTATCACACCTGATGCTTCGAAGAGTTCTGTATATTGAGTGAATATAGACTGGGACGCGGAGGGTAGATTGACTTTGAAAGCCACCAGTGCGGTCTGCGGTGGCTCCGCCTCTACGGATCATCGGACGGGACTCACGTATTACAATCGAACCTACTTTGACACGTTGGTTTATGTTGAATATACGTAAATTTAGTACAGCATTGCTTTATACTAGTTAGCTATAATACTATATTAACCACTAGCTGTGCTCACTTTCTTCACGTAGAACTAAAAATTATTTAATATTTTATGCCCATCTTTGTAGCTTTTTTCAATACAGCTTGGCTCCTATTTGTGGTGGTATGATGTTAAATAGCCTAAAGCCTTCCTCAACTATTGCTCTATCACATTCAAAAATTATTTCTGAAATCCGAATTATGGTTCCTAAGATTAGCGAGTTCAAAACTTTTGCGATCTTTATACATAAAAAATTTGTTCCACGTTGTTTGTTCGTGATCAACCTCTAAGCTACTGAACCGATTTTAATCAAATTTTGCACAATATGTGCAGTTTGATCGAAAGTGGGGAGATAGGAATGTTTTTTATTTCAATACGTGATCATAACGCAACAGATGTCGCTGTGATTGACTAGGCGAAAAGGTAGAACAAGGTCTGCTAGGTTAGCTAGTATTAAATATAGATTATAATTAGGTTATGTATTTTTTTATATTCATTCCGGGTCAATAATGTGCTTATTTCCGTGTTATTTGGATATTTTATATAAGTTATTAGTTCAAGAGTTTTCCCTATTTAAATGAAATGAATGAAAATTGATTGAACTAATAGATGTGTACCTCATTTTGTGAACAACTGGAAGACCCCGTCTTGCTCAGTTTATTGAAATTTTTTATAATGGATACTTTACCTACTAAACCATTATCTTAAGACAAATATTTAAAATATTTACCAAGAAACCATTAATCCATTTATATATATATATATATATATATAAGAATTGTTTACATATTATTAGAATTTTACTAACATTATATATAAATAAGCTGTATTATTTACGACTTATGTATCTTATTTAAATACAGATGTGTTTGATTTCAAAGGTTTTAGAAGTATTAATAATAATACAATTTAACGAAGCAAAAAGACAAGCGGTCAGTCTTCTTTTTGTGTTTTTAAATTGTTAACAAGTTTTTTTATTTCATAATAATGGAAAATAATATAAGTATTAGTTAGTAATATAAGTAGTATTATAAGTATCTATACGTTAAAGTAATATCGCGATTTATAACACTTCTTCAAAATTAGTTTATGATAGTTTTTACACCATATAAAGCTATATGAAAATGAAAAATATCTTTATTTAACATAAATTATAAATACAATGCATACAAATTATCTGTTGATCCCCGCACTAGGAAATAAATCCGTTATCGCGGGTAATCGACCAAAACCGAGTTACAAAATTTATATCCTGTTAGTGCCATGAATGTGCCAGTTTGAAACAATACAATAATAGATAATAATAAATGCATAAATTGATAAATTAAGAAACAAAAACAAAAATAAAAAACAAAAAACTATTAAATTATTTTACAAATTTATGAGCTAAAAATATAAACGAATAATCACATACACACGCACTCACACATCATATATACATTTAACGTGAATTGTTGAAATTCCTTACTTATGTGGCTATTTATGAGGGTATATGGAGAATATTTTCTGTTTCCTCGTAGGTCAAAGATAACAACCAATTAGTAACATTAGTTTTGGTTTCCCTTATTCATGGTTTATTAATTCCCAATGTTTGTTCGCCTGTCTGTATATGAAAGGGAGGGCGAACTCACTAAAACGTTGTGCGAAGACAGTGTTGACTCTGGGTATTTAATTTTTATACGTTGAGTGTATGGAACGCCAGAGGAAATTGTGGGATCACTGGATAATGGTAGATGTTTAGTAATGTATTTGTGATACGTAAGGGTAATTTTCAAGATGTATAATTTTCGCACTGTAAGGACTTTGGTTTCTACATAGAGACATCGCGTGGAGTAGCGGAAAGGTTTTCTAAAAATAACCTTTAACAGAGACCTTTGAGCTCTCTCTAGTTTTATTAGAACTGACTTAGAAGCGTTACCCCAGACTCAAATGCAGTATTGAAGTAGGGATTGACATAAGGTTTTATAAACTAAAATTAGACTATCGCGAGGGGCAGCATCCCGCAATAATTTCATAACATTTATTAATTTTCTAATTCGCTTCGATAATATTTCTATATGATCTCTGAACGATAAATTCTCATCAAGGATAACACCTAAGTATTTAGTTTGCGAGGTTCTTTCAATGCAAGCGCAATTACATACATTGTGCTGAATATGATATGTGCAAGTATATGCTTTTACACACATTGGTTTAGAACGTGCAGAAGTTCTTGTTTTGTGGAAACAAATATAGTAGGTTTTGCTGAGATTTAGTGTGAGCAAGTTGTTTTGTAACCACTTCGTGATTTGTGATAGACCTTTATTTACCCGCATTGTCACATCATTCCACGAGTTGCCAGTGAAAATAATAGCCGTATCGTCGGCATAGCAAATTGTTTCTGAATTTTCTGAAGTCTCTAATACGTCTGCAATATCATTAAGGTAAATAATGAAAAGAGTAGGACCCAAAATACTTCCCTGCGGTACACCAAAACATATGTCGCTGGTCTCACTAGTAACATCACCCACCGAGACAAATTGTTTTCTGTTTCTGAGATAGCTTGAAAACCAATTTAGGGCAGTACCACGAATTCCTATGCGCTCAAGTTTACTAAGAAGGAGAATATGCGAGACGGTATCAAAAGCTTTTGCCAGATCAAGGAATACGCCAATACATTTTTGTTTCCTGTCTAGGTTCTCTACTACTCTCGTTAAAAGTAAATTTACTACATCTTCCGTGGACTTTCCTCTGCGGAAACCAAACTGCGTGGGTGAAAGGATGTTATTTGTATCTAAGAAGGTACTGAGGCGCTTAATAACGACTTTTTCTAAAAGTTTCGATAAGTTTGGCACAAGAGATATTGGCCTATAATTGGAAGGATCCCCTTTTGTGCCTCCTTTGTGTATTGGAATAACTGAAGCTATCTTCCAACACTCAGGAAATTCACCGACTGAAAGGCTAAGGTTGAAAAGATACGTAAAAGGTTCCACCACGTAAGGACAAATTAATTTTATAATATTATTTTTTAAGCCCTCCGGTCCAGGAACGGAATCATTATTTAAATTGTTTACGAGTGAAGTTACTTCGCAGCAATCTGTGGGATACATGAAAAATGAACGTGGATATTTGATTGTAAATTACAGAGTCTCGCTAAATCATCCTCATTGGTGTTCAACTGATTTAACGTTTGAGTTGCGAGTGTTTTACTAATATTTACGAAGAAGTGGTTATAATTTGAAAGTCTTTCCGAGGGATTATTTTCTGTTGATAAAACTAGGTTTTGTTTTTTATCTTTCATTTCACATATTTTCTTGACTTCCTTCCACAGCTGCTTGGGATTATTGCTATTTTCTGTGAGGTGTTTATTATAGTATTTTAATTTAACGTTGGTTATTAATTTATTGTAAAAATTTCTGTACCTTTTATAGGTTGTAGCAATTATAACATTATCCCTATTTTTTCTGAATTTCATATGCAGAGAATCCCTACGTCGCGCACATCTAATAAGTCCAGGCGTAACCCACTCCTTCAGATTTACTTGTCTCTTGCTAAGCTTAACCACCTTAGTATTGCACTCAATAGTCCGATTTAAGATAAGAAATAATTTTTGAGCTGCCACAGATGGTTCTCTTTGGGTGAGTATGTCATTCCAGCTGTATTTACTAATTTCATCAATTATAGTTTTATTATCATTTTTTTTACAAAAACGTTTTATCGGTGGCTTTGAAGAATTTGAACCGCCTCCTACAATGGCTATATCATGATCTGTTAAATCTACTTTACACACAAGCGAAACTGCTACTGTTTTAGATGGAATAAAAATGTGATCTAAACATGTCGAGTCTCTAGTTGGAATAGTAATTGCAGGTTTTAAGCCTAACTCTGCATGCATACATAAATATTTGGATATCTGGTCATTGTCATCTAATATATTTATGTTTATGTCACCAATGATAATTATATCGTTGACAGATGTTGAGGTGACAATAAAATCATTTAGAGACCAGAAAACTATCGATGTTGGTAAAAGAAGGAGAACGGTAGAGGCCAAGTATTACACGACCATCAGAGAGATGTATGGCAAGTGCATCGGTATCCAGTAGAATGGGTTCACTAAAGCTGGGGTTCCACTAGACTTTCACGTAAGCTACTACTCCACCAGCCTTATTTGAAAAGTGGGAAGTAGCAAAATTATAGTAACCAGGAATAGATCTGACTACAGAGGATGTCCCTAAATGACATTCTGTGAGTACAATAATATCGAGATCCGTATCTAAACGTTTTAGTGCCACGAGCAACCCATCAAAGTTTTTCTGTAAGCTTCGAATATTCAGTGTCATTATTTTTAAGTTGATCGATTTTTCATTAAGTAAATTTTTACATTCTTCAAGAAGGTTGGTTGCATGACAACGGTTAGAGTATCATCTAAATCTTTTAGGACTGTTAGAGTAGCCATTTGAAACTTTTTTGGATACAAAGAGATTTCAATTGACAACGATGCGTTTATATCAGAAAACTGACTGCATAGTAACTGGGTGACTGCATAGTAAAACTCAGATACTTCAGATGGCGAGGAGAAGTAGTTACAGAAATAGACACGTAAAATCTTGGTGCAAATGAACAAAAACATGCATACTGAAAATGTGACGTCGTTCATGGTGTTAATGAACATAATGTTTGTGTTGTGTTCATCAAATTTAAACATGATATTAAACAAAAGAGTAAAAGTATAACAAGAAACTTATCATAAAACATAAACCTTATAATATGTACATTAGGGTGTCCGCTATTTACCAAGTTGCCTGTTTTCACTTTGGTATCGTTTAAATAGTTAGTTTATAGCCTAAAAACATTTTTTTCTGATGCCGCTTAACCCTACCTAAGTGATGATACTTTTCCCACACATTAAAAATGGAGTTTTTACACTTTCTTGATTTTTTTTTTCTTGTTTATTATATGATTCAATAATTTGATAAATATTGTTGATTCTGCTTATATAATGATCCCTTGAGATATATTATTAAGGAACTTTAATATTGGCACCAAAAATTTATTACGTAAATTTTGATAAGGTCAAAATGCATTTTTACCGTTTTTCCAATAGTTTTGTTTAATTTAACCACTCAATATTTATTCTGTATTTAATGTACAACTTGGTAAATAAAGGACACGCTAATGTGCATAGACCGTGGAATAAGTATGCTTATGCATACGTTATCATCTACTCTTATACCTTTCTAACACCACAATATTCATTAACGCCAGCGCGGGAGCGACACCGCTTTTAACACGACTAAAAAATGCACAGTTAATTAGTGCCCTTTGTGCTTGCAATGCTACACACTCTTCGGGTTATATGACATTTTTGCAATGGTATTGTATATTGGATTATATATTATATATTGTAAGTAGGTGAATTATTAGTTAAATTGTATACTTATATATGTATATATGGAAATAGCTCATTCTCCATTACCCGTCTCTGATCGTACAACTCGTTCTTATTGGTCGTATACGTCGTTAAAGGAATATCCATGCTAAATTACAAGTCAATAGGTCCGGTATTTTTTGAGATATCGTTGGTATCGTCGAGTCAGTTGGTATTTCGCTTTTATAGTATATATGTATAGAAGATATATACATTAGTTTCTCTGAAACTGATATATATATTATGAGGAATATGATTATTCCTTATATTAATGACTAGCTAACTTGGTAGACCTTGTTCTGTCCTTTCCGGTGTCAAACTTTTACTCAATGGGAACTTAGGAACACACTTAGCGTACTAAAAGTCAATAATATCTACTGGTTTAGGTGTTTACTAATTTTCATTATGAAGTGCTTGTGCTACCTTCCAATTCAATGCATGAAGATTTTTTTGAGGTCAACCAGATATTGATCGCTCATACATTTTATAAAGAACTAGAAGTGTCGTAAGATGTAGAACTTCGTTCGCGTGGAACTGAAAGTTATTTAATAAGTTTTGTATTTTTTAATACAGCTTTTGATCATATTGATTGTATCGTGATGTTAAGCAGCCTAAATCTTTACTCAATATTGTCCTACCAAATACAATAAGAAATCCGAGTGGTAGTTGTAAAATTAGCGCGTTTTTTCAGTTAACCGTAAACCTCGTTCTTATTGGTCATCTACATCGTTATTAAAAGGGTGGATATTCAAAAACTGCCCAACTCACTGTGATCAGCCTATGATCATCAGTGACAAATACGAAAAATTGTATGCACTTTGTTATGTGACAATATATTATGAAATCCTAAAATTATTTCTATGCATCAACTCAATTCAAATTTCATAATCTAAAAAATAGTTTGTAAAATAGAGCAATAAATAAATCCTCAGAACATCAGTTTCCTGGCATGTCACAATCACAAAACTGCTTAATGAAGTGGTTGTATAAAATTATATTGCATATTAATTGTTAATACTATTTTTTCTTTATATTCTTAATATATGTTTAATACATATTTATTACATAGATTTATTAACAGAATCTGTTAAAAGACAAAAAAAAATTAAACTTTGTCATTACTTTTACCAATCAGTTTTTTGTGACAATTTAAAATTTGAAGTTCTCGCAAATATTACCGAACCTAGATCAACTCGTATAGTTTGAATGTTAGTTAATAGTGAAGTTACGTGGGCAGAGGGTGCCATATTGACGGGCAGCCATTAAGGCCAGTACTAGCGCCGTTGTTACCGCGTGTTTATGCTGATCCACTCAAAGTGTCAGTACTCAGGCGAGTGTAAATTTTCTTTGTGTCTATGTTTTTGTTTTAATTTGTGCATGATTACATATGATTTGTATAAAGGTATCTTTTTAAAATTAAAAATATGTATGAAAAATTTAAGTTGCAATTATAAGAAAGAAGTAATGTCTAAACTTGCGACAAAAGACTAGTTTGTTTCCAGGCACCTGATGTTCTATATATTTTAGATCGTGTTACTATATGTTAAGTATGAATTAATTGACTTTATTCATTTTAGAGTATATACATTATGTGGCCGCCTAAAAAGAAACAAAAATTATCGAGGGAAAAAGTGAATTCTTAAGAAATGTGCCTTTATTAGATTCTAAGATATTTGTACTTGCAAATACTCAAAATTTCAATAAATTTATTTTTTCTTATTAATATGTGTTTTTGATCAGTACTCTGCCACCGTCATCAGTTTTTAGGCGATCAAATTAAAAAAAATGCATATACCCCAAAAAATATTTAAAAAAGTGACTGGCTGGCATAGAATAGTATATTAATAAGATAAAATAGATATACAAACCAATATATGAATATATTATGTTTAAAAATGATATTTGCAAAATAGGACAAAAAGTTGTCCGACTTTTGTATATACACCCATAAGCATATCAGTGGCAAATCAAATCATAATACTTAATTCAATTTAAGCCCCGAGAAGGCGCCTTTGAACGTCAAAACTACCATCGATTCGGACAATAACCAGTCAACGAAAACAACCTTTTTTAGACACATTTTTTTTTAATAATGCATTTACAGTGCTTATTAATGGATTTACAAAGAGGACTGTTAATTCGAAACCTCACCATCGTTCACATATTGATCTACCTTATAGCCTTTTTACTTCAGAACCCACTAGACACGATGCGTGAACTTTCTATCCCGCAAATCGATAATGTAGTTTGTGGCTTTGTTGTAAATCCTAAAATTATTACCTAAAACTGTTACTAGTCTTACCAAGTATGAAATATATCAGAATTTCTAGTATTTAAATCACGTCGATCTTTCACGAAGTCTAGATATTCCAAGTTTTTTGCGGACCTACATCAATTTATCAAGAATGTACTGTAAAGATACCGAATTCCAAAAACATAGCCTTTAATGAAAAATCTTAAGTCTATAGCTGTTATATAGGTTTGGTATAATTGGATAAATCTTGGAATCAATGGTATTTTACTTATAAATGTATAAATTTCGTATTACTTCAGTTATCTTATTTTCCTATTCAACAACTGTTGCTTTTGAAATAATAAAAAAGCAACTGGCAAAATATTGTTAACAAAAATTGAATATAATTAATATAAAGGAAAAGGAAGGAAATTTCTCTATATATTATTAGCTGATGTGGCAGACCTTCTACCTTTTCGAGTAGTCAATCAAATCGACTACAGTGTCATCTATCGTGTTACGATCACTTATCAAGATAAAAAGTATCCCTATCTCTCAAGTTGGATCAAATTGCACACAGTGTGCACAATTTGATTTAAACCGGTTCAGTAATTTAGGAGTTTATCGCGGACAAATAAAGATACACGAATTTTTTTTATATATCTTATGACATCTACCTATGTATGAATTAATTTGCCTTTGGTCGCACAAATGAAATACAATATTTATTGTAGCGTCATCTATCGTTCCCGACAAAAAAAGATGAGACATAAACTATGTATTAAAGACAGTATTACCATCCACAGTGAATTTAGTACGTACATAAAAGTATAGATGGCACGATTATATTTCATGAATTTAATTTAATTTAATATGTATAAAATTTATAACATAAATAAATAATACATCAAAATCATTTACATAGTCATGAATAAGTAAATAATAGTGCTAAGCATGAAAATTTTTTAAAGGAGAAGACAGGAAGATATGTAGTTAAAATGCTGTCAAAAAAGATGTATCTAACAAGTTCTTTTTTGGGAATACGCAATCAGCATATACTTTTTAAAAAAAATCCGTACAATGTATTCTATCTAATGAAAAAATAAAAAAAACTTTTATTATTTCTTATTTTTTATGCAGTTTTAAAATATTAATATACATATTATAAATACATTTATCTTATAATAAATTAATTTGCAATTATTTTTTCAATTAAACAACACTACTTTATTTTGTTATATATTCATATTTATTATTATTATTATTATTATTAATATAATTTTCATTATTTTGAGTTTTATATGCTTATTATATGTACGTGATAAACGAACAACACCTTATATATTTACATAGACAAGGTAATATTAAACTTTCGTAAATACGTAAAGGATAAAATAGTTTAGTGATGCAACACTAGATGGAGCTGTAAAACAACTGCAATAACGATAGGTACTTCGACATTTAACTAAACAATAGATTCATGACCTGAATTGAAATTAACAGCTACTAAAACAGCTTGTCTGCTATATTAGTACTGAAAGACAAATAGCTCGATACTGAGTTATAAGCGTGGTGGACCCCTCCCTGCAACACCCCTTTTACAATTTGTATCGTAACCACGCGTCTTTGGTAAACTGTTATTTTACTACATGAAAAATTATATAATCTCTACTTAATCGGATCTCTACATAGATTAAAATCAATTATTCTTTAGAGTTCCCTTTTTAAACTTCCGTTTCGGGATTGTTTCTGCTTATATTCACAGATAGTTTAAAGATGGAGTAACCAAAGAACAGCGTCCTTAATTCGAAGATACGATTAAAATTTAAATACAATATGTACGTTTAAATAAAATTAACATTACTTAAACTTATTATTATTAAATTTTTTATTATTTGAACGTTGTATAATAGTTTTTTTAATAAAAACAATAATTAAAAATGTAATTCCCTTGTTTTTATTTAGTTAAGAAGTAATTAGTATAAATAAGATTAGATTTAACAAATAATTAGAGTACTTCACTCAATAACTTTATTAACACGAGTAGATAAGTGTTATTTAAATATTTTTTTAGTGTAAAAAGGGGCAAACGAGCAAGCGTGTCACCTGATGGTAGGTGATCATCGCCACCCATGGACACCCACAACACCAGAGGCATCGCTGGTGCGTTGCAGACCTTTATACGAAGGACTGGCTCTCAAGTGCCACTGCCGGAACACACCTATAATACACATACACATACATTTTCATAATTACAAACTTCTCCCGTAGTCATCCAACTAACAGTTTACGAAGAGCTTGCCGCGTGGCTGATGCCTATTTGATGCTAAATTTCTCACGAATCATATAACAGTGTTTATAGTAATAGATAAATTATTGCAATGTATATTAAAAAAATCCAAACTAAGCAATATTTAAAGGAAAACATTTGAAGAATTTTTACTGTTTACCATTTAGTAGTTTCCGACACTACTCAGAAATTTTGTGTACGACTTCAATTTTTTACCACTGCAATACCATAGATATATAAAATACCAATAATTTATATTGTTAAACACGTTGTTAATCACAAAAATTAGAAAATTCTATCAAAACCTCTCAAAAACTTCATTTGCATGCGACTTCATTCGCGTGCAAAAAAAAAAAATTTAATGATCTATGCCCGTTTTTGACGTTTTTTCAATATATCTCTGTTCTTATTATTAGTAGCGCAATGTTAAATAGCGAAAATCTTCGTCAATTGCCGAAAAAAAATATTTTGCAATCCAACTGGTAGTTCGTTGGATTAGTGCGTTCAAACAAATAAAGGCGGCCGAGTAGGGTTCCCTATTTATTCAATTATTAAATATAACATATGTTACTATGTATAATGTAGCGTTGTAATAGTAAAAGGATTTTTAAAATTGGTCCAGTAGTTTTTGAGTTTATTCGTTAAAAACATACAAAAATACAACTCTTTCCTCTTTATAATAGTATTATTATATTATATTATTAGAGTAGATATAGTATAATAGTATAGACAGTATAGCAATATATATATAAAAAAAATAAGTTTTATTCTATTTCCCATAAGAATGATTTTATTTTTTCATGGAAGAATAATTATATGTTAATTCATAATCACCATGCCCAATTTTATCAAAATCATTCAATAGGTAGTTTCATAATACTGCATTAATAAGAAGATAGATGTGACAGACAAAATTTTCAAATATAATATCATTCGTCTTCATATCGTTAACAAAGTGCACTCTTCTTCTCTTTATTGTTTATATTCGTTAAGTCATGAGCCTTATGCATTTATGACCACAACAATGTTACCCTCTCTCATTTCTTCTCTTTAGAGGTTATATTGCAAAACACGATCGGCGGTTATATAACTAATTATAGAGACATAGTTTCTTGTGATCTTTTTATGTGTGTGTCCCTTTGAATCTCTAACCCAAGTTTATTTCTTGTTGTTAAGCTGTTCTATTAACATATGTACTATACTTATACCTTAAATATTATTTATCTTGATTTTTAAAAATTATTATTAGGTAATTAGCTGATGCGTATGTATCAAATAGCTTGGAGACAAGGAAATCTTGCTTGTCCAATCTCTTCTTAAAACAGTTTAAGGTTGGAGCCATAATAACTTTTTGTGGGAGATTGTTCCATGCTACGACCACTCTGTTAGGCAAAAAATACTTTGGCTCTATTTGCTGAGATTTCACAAAGTTCATAGGTGTTTATTTTCATTTGGCTTATACATATTTTTATGGCTGGGCACATCATAGTAATCAGTGAGGATTTTCAAAGTTTCGATTAACCTGCCTCTCTGTCTACGCTGGTCTAGTGTGGTAAAGCCAAGGTGTTTGAGGCGCTGTTCATAAGGTAGGTTACGCATTCTATACACAGTCTTGGTAGCCCTTCTCTTCACATTCTCAATGAACTTAATGTCTTTTATGAAGTAGGGATCCCAGATCATGTAAGCATGTTCAAAGAGAGGTCTTATATAGATCTTGTATAACTTTATAAAAGTCTTAGCTGTGAGACATTTAAACGCTTTGCGAATGATATAAAGGATCGAGTTAGTTTTCTTCATGACCCCATATACATAAGTTTGCCATTTAATATCGCTGGAAACTGTGTCTCCTAAGTCCATTTGTGTTTCAACTGTTGTTAATTGCTCACCACCTAGATAATATACTTGATCAGGATTATTATTACCAATATGTAGCACGGTGCATTTTTTTCCATTTAAAGTTAGAAGCCAGTCTTGAATCCACTTAAATATCGCATTAAGGTCATTTTGTATCTATCTAATCGGTTATTTATTTTAAATTACATTATATTAAAAAATAACAAATACTAAAGAGGTTTCCAAAAAACCACCTTACCTTACGAACTTGATTTCAAAAAAGTCATACACAATGTTCGCTAATAGTACTGCAAAGAAAATAAACGACTTTAGTATAAATCGGTTTAAACAGACCTTACTACGAATTTCGCAAAAGGAAAGCAATAGCAAGGGTTCAAAATAATGCCCAATAAATTGACAAATCAAGTCTATTAAACCTGATACATAATACGAATTTGGCATCTTACAGCAAATAATTAACAATTTTGTGCTTTGCTTTTGTGAAATACGTAATAAGAGGGCTGGAAAGGTGGCAGTAGTGGGCCGTCTTGGATGCCATGGCAACCTTTTTTAGGGGTTTCCGGCCCTTGCAAGAAACAAATCTTATACAGACCAGACACACAATGTCTTTAAATATAGAAAATATTTTTCTAACTCTTTAAAAAAGGATCAGTTGTTACCATCTAAGATCAAAATCTATGAAACACTGATAGTAGTTTTGCTCACATGAAAACTTAAATTCTTTTATAGCCTTGACGATTAATGTAAACAATTACCGCCTACTGATGTTACTTTTACATAAATTAGAAAATCAATAGACATTTATAGAAAAGAACATAGGAATATGTTGTCATGAATTATACGCATTTAGTAACAATCGAAGAACAAAGGAGTTACAAAAATAACGCGCAGAAGCAGTATACACAGATCTAAATCCATGTTATTTCAATAGAAAAATAGTAGGCTCTTTTATAAGCGCAGTGGAAAAGTATATTGTATAATACATGAATAATAAATTAAACGTGATCGTTATCTTGTACAATTGAAATGTAAAATTTTATTGTGAAGATTCGACAAATTGATATGTGAATAAATGATGTTCATAAAAGTGCACATTTTGATAAGTTTACAAGGTTTTGCTTAATTTTACGATTGTTTGTTTAGTAACACTGTATAATCTTGTTTTACCATACCTAATAATCATTGTAAATACAAAATATTCCTATAAAATAATTTAAGTATATATCAAATAAAGAAATTGAAACTCCTATATAGCATGGTCACATGAATCAACAATCAATCAGTCTAAAAAACTTGATTCAATTTAGGACTCGAGAAGGTGCTTGAAAACGTCAACTAACACTGGATTTTCTTCACTCGTAAGATTGCTCCTCTATATACATATAAGATTTGCTTTATATATTTAATAAACAAAATAATTTAAAGAGTAATATATTCTGTTTGTTGTGAGAATCATCGCGTAAAAAACTCTTCCATATAAGCTCTATTCTAGGGCCAAAATCATGCTACAGATGCGGTAATAAGAAGTGTGAACAGAACGGAATATATAGCGCGCTCTCTTGAAATTATGGATTTTAAACCAACGTGTAGTGACGTACAGCACTACTATTGGTAATGTTATATTAACTATATTGTACTAACGCTAAAAATTAAAATTCGTCTACGAAATCATTATTAAAAATAATTAAAGTACACCGATATTCCAATCCTAAACGCGTAGGATTTTTAAATAAAAATTAAGATACCACAATCCTGTAGATGTCGTATAATAAATAGGCAATCAAAAAAGCTTAGCGTGCTCTAAAACTGTTTAGCTGAAAAGAAAAAAAAATAGATTAAAATCCGATTGTCACAAAAATGAAGTCTTTTGTTTCACAAGTATTTTTATACGTGATGAATAATTCCGGACTACATATGGCCTCTTTTACATTAACTTATCGATAAATTATAATAACCTCCTTTAGTAATAGTTTTTTGTAGTAATAATATATAAAAGACAAATTCACCAATAATTTTTTTATGTTTTACCAGTGGTAAGAAAAGAATATATAATATAATATAATATAATATATAAGATTTTTTTTTTTTTTATTCCAATTCCATTTGAGATTACTAGTGGAAATTTTGGTTGAATTATTTTTATTCGGTATTAAATTGATTTCTAAACTATAGATTAAGCACGCTTGTGCTCTCTTGTTTTTCTTTTATTGCCTATACTTTTTAATATTATACTTAAACTTCTTTTTTATTGTTGTCACCACGTAATCTAACCACACACTTCTGGCTTGACTTAGATTTATAGACATAAAAACGAGCGCAGTCCAAAGCCAAGCTAGAAATTTTACTACACCTAATGCCTGTATTGGAACGTCAGATGTGTAGTTGTTTATTATTTTATAACTACTCCCTTAGGATCAGAACATAGAAACCTTAACTCTGGCATTTTAGGCAAAATAAATAAGAAAGTAGACGTCGAGATGGAGCACTCTCAGTTAACATCCGCATAGGGTTCTACCCTTTGTTTATTTTTTTAGTTAATAGTTGAGTTACTGCATAACACTAAAACAAATTCGTAGTTTAAATATCAAGTGAACTTCTTAAGACATTTTAATAAAACAGTTAACAATTTACCAAAATTTTATCAAACTATGTTTATTTTAGTTGGCATACAAAAACAATCTTGATTTAAACTATTGAAACACAGAAACGTAACATTGACATTAGCAGATGTGCATCGAACCTTGCCAAACAATGAAATTGATAAATGATAGCATGTCATAACTAAACATAAAAATAAATATATCACTGATAGTGACACATTTTTTTACTGTTCAGATTCAATGAATCTACATTTAATAATAATATTTAATCATAGATTTAGTGATGGATATTGATTCTTTGATTGTTATGCCATATTTTTGCATAATTTGTATTATGCTTTAGTGGTCGTAATAGAATATTTAGATTTAATACTTAAGTTGTAATAAACACGCTGTGTATAATACGATGCGGTTTACTGAACTGACACAGCCTTGGTTAGAAATTATGTATTTTATCAAAGACGTACATACGTTTCCTCTTAACTACAAAGAAATGGTTACAGATAGCACACACACTTATTCTACGTGATCAAACTCTTAGCCATTTTATAGGTATTTCATCTAATCAAATATTTACTCAGATGACAAAAAAAGCCTTTATAATGTTAGTTTAGTGATGAAAAGCAAATGCAATACAATGAAATTGTAAAACGTCATTCTACATATTCCCAGGGTAAATATATTTGGAAAGAAAAATTAATTTCTATATATATTGTTTATGTAAACTATAGTAGTTTAAAATTAAGTGGTATTAGGAAGAGAATAAAATTGTTAATTTTAATGGTATCAAAAAAATATTAGTATTATATTTATTTTTACATAAATATTTATATAGTATTGAAATCTCGTGTGTATTTTAGCCTTATAGTATCTACTATTGTTCAAGAGGTAAAAAATGTCATTGATTAGCTCATACCGAAAATGCTTTTAGGGTTATTAGATTTAGTCTGCTATTGAAAGCGGAAAAGCGTCCTTCAAAAGCTAACCGTTTAAAGTGATGTCTCCTTTTAGGTACTTTTAGGTACTTTTAGGTACTTTTATTTGAGTTATACTAGTCAGTAACAAAACCTGTATCTAATATATCTAAGTTCGCAGTTTGAAACAATAATTAAAATACATATAATATTGATACTCTAGGGAGTACGACGTATGTACACATACGAGTAGATGTTTAATGTTTTGTCAAAATATATAACCTATAACAAACAGCAGGATAGTATTTTGGGTCGCTTGCGCTATATAATGCATTATGAAATACTCCTAAAACTGTATGAGCCATTATGTTTCAATAAAATAAAGGTTTAAAACGATATGAGACAAATATTTCGGTTATTTACACAGGGCAACACAAAAAGTTAAAAATATACATCTAACTTTTACAATCTTTAAATTGAAAATACGACGGATAGTTCTGCAGTCGGTAGACTGAATAATCAAGAAAATTAGCGGTAACTAATCGTCACTGTCTTGTTCGTACATACGCTTCTCGTTAGTTGGATATACACAGGTAGAGAGAGAAGCGGAAGACATATAATAAAAAGAATATCATTTGCAATCATCACGATGACGAGTTTACCACAGTGTATTCCGTTATCGTTACCTAGCCAGATACAAATTCTCAACACAATGATTGAATAGTAAATTCACAGGCATTTATCTCGAAATCTGAGACTCATACGTGTGCCTTTAGGGTAATTGCCATTACTCTTCATGATTCGCCATTCACATTATCGGATCACTATATAACTTGATTGAGTCCATACAAATTTTCAATATACTAAATATTTTTTTTCTTACCACACGATTAAATTATAATTTATTACATTTGCCAAAGAAAACAATCGCAAATCTAGTAAAATATATTTCACTTAGAATCTAAATACAAAAGAATACAAAAAATACTATATAATAAATGTATGTATATCAAAAAATACTTTGAATTAGGGAAAAATGCAGTCAATAGTTGGTATTTAAAAAATCCTCTGTAAATTTATTCGTGCTGTATATCTCCAATTACATAAATTAAAATTATGTTTAACTTCAAACCATTCATTTTACAACAAATTTCGGGCGAAAACTATGTCCTGACGTACGTTTTATTTTTAATTGTATATTCAATCATTACTACTTTATCTTCGTAAATAATAGCGTTGAAATTAATGATTAATATTGTTACATGAATTTCAATCTTACCTTTAATATAGCTTTGGTTACAATGCATCTTTCAAATAACGTATATGTTTAATATTACTCTGCTCGCAAGGAATAGAGTAATAGTGACTAAATTATATTACTAACAAGCGTGACTTCATCCGTGTTGACATTAGAATTAGGTCAAAATAAAGAACCAATAATATGTCTAGAATATCACATATCTTTTGTGTTAACCCAGCTAACAAATTACCAATACATCAACTTTCATCCTAATCCGTTCATTCATTCTTGCTTGATTAAGTATGAAACATCTAATCATACAAACTTACACATTTATAATATTATGTATAGATCATCCAGGGTATTATGGAACTCTATAACGATAATCACCAACGAAACAGTTAGCTACTGTGGGTAAATCTTTGTTTCAGAGAGCACAAGGAATCTGCGACGAGGAACATCTGGCTGCTGAGCTGCAACATGTCAAGCAAGTACTGCGAGATAACAAGCTCCAAATTCCACGCCGCCGTCACGGAAACCGAGTGAAACCAGCCACAGGAGAACGTGTACCTGTTGTGTTATCTTTTGTAAGAGGGGTCACAGACAAGATTTGCTATGTACTGAAGCGTACTTCAATTAAAACTTACTTCAAGCCGCCCAAGAAGATTAGTCAATTTTTACCACCTATCAAGTGTCATATACCTCTACAAGAACAGGGCGTATACAAAATCGAATGTGACTGTGGCCTCTCCTATATCGACCAAACTAAAAAAAATATAAGGACCCGCGTAAAAGAACATATAGCTGACGTTAAACACCGACGCTCTACGAAGTCTGCAGTTGCTGAACATTCAGAAGAAGGCTCCAAACATTATCTTAGATTCGACAAGCCACAAATCCTTGCCAAAGAACACCGATTCCTACCTAGGATGATTCGTGAGGCTATTGAAATTAAAAAACATCCAAATTTCAATAGAGAAGATGGTTGGAAGCTAGCACAAGCATGGAATCCGATTATACATTTAATTAAATCGGAACCCAAAAGACCAATTGCCCGACCTCAAGACACTGTGAGCTCTTTCTGCGTAGATCGGAACACTATCAATAAGAAAAATTAAATTGAAGTTAAACACAGTAACATGAACTTTTCTGGACAACCTACACTTCAGTCCGCCCCGTGACCACGAAGGCTGAAAAGCTTTCGAAACGTCGGGATCAAAATTAATAAATAACCACGATAAAATCCGTTTAATTAGTTTTATTTCAACACATTCTATGGTTTTTCATGACGTTTTTCTTCACCCAAATCTCAGGCTTATTCCACGTGAATTCGAACTCGAAGTCCATTGACGCGGTGTTTATGCACACTACCAACTAAGCTATCATCGCTTCAAATACAAGTAAATTTGTTGATGTTGGGTAAATACCTATATAAATCAAATTAAAACATAATAAAGAACTTATACGCCTCATGTAATTTTACGCCTTTACATATGTACATTCCATAAACCTTCAATAATTATCCGTGGACTTTTTTTTTTATATATACTTAAGATTTAGCGTTATGGCCATAATCTCACCTGATCTTAAGTGACGATACGGCCCAAGTTGGTAGACACGCTAAACCTATGGAGGAACTGGCTCTCAAGTGCTGCTGCCGGAACACACCTATTGGTATTTGGCGGCAGGTTTACAACTTGAGGGTGGTAGCTAGCCAGGTGGGCATTAGAAAAAACCCTACCACCATGCTATGGTTTCCTCACGATGTTTTCCTTCACCGAAAGTTCAAGCTCATTGTAAGTGCTTGGGTTCGAACCCACGTCCCTTGACGCGAAGTCGTGCACACTACCACTGAGCTATCATCGCTTCACAAGACTGACATTATAATTAATTTCTGTAACTCTACCAATTTTTGTTGACGATTATTTTTTCGATATACCATTGCAAAACCACACTTCTTACCTATTTGTAAACGGATATCTAAGTAAACATCTAATCAAGAAAATTCAAGACGTAAGAACTTATCTAATTCAAAATTACATACTTCCAAGAACATAAATACATATATTTATATAAAGATTATTAATTTAATAGATTATGATATGTAAATTTACAGAATGGCCAAACTATGGCGACAAAATAAACCTAGAGTATTCATTCGTAGTATAGATATTTCACATCAATAGATTTTGTTGCCAAGCCTACGTTTGTGAACTTTACATTTGGCACTGGCAAACGTGTCTGTGCTTTTACGTTAAAATATGCGGCGTCATGAACGAGTCATAGCGACACCAATATCAGAACACTACTGTGAACCTGGTGCATACATGGACAAGAAATAATTCACCTTTGTTATACACTGACACTGAATAAACTCAGACCTTCCTTTTGAAGCACATAACCTTGAAATCGCAAAACCCGCATACTAAATCGTCGCCTCCTTGTATAATTTGATGACACTGAATTACACGGTACTAGTTGTATAGAGCTCCATGAGTGACGCATAAACTACGTAACGAAGCGAATGAGAACATCGCAATGTTGTTGAGATTGCTTATAGACTGTTTTAACTCTATTGAATATAGATACATGTACCTTTACAATTATCCTTTTACAATACATACATTAAAGAACCAATTATTTCGAACATTGTTTGAGAGTCAACAAGTCCATCATTTTAACCTAGAATTAAACGATCTGTGCTTTAGCTCTTGAAAGAGCTTTATTAATTAAATCTTTAATTCGAGGATAGTTCAGTGCTAATATGTTCGGATACCGCATTTACCACCGTGAGTTCAAATCTTGCAATTCTTACAATGAGTTGTGAACTTGAACTTTCGATAAATAAAAACGTCACAATTAAACTATATTACAATGGTAAATATTTTTGAATATACTCCTGACTAGGTACCACTGTTTAGTTGAAAGATTCGTTTGAAACAGATATGTGTAGAGACGACATAGGTGTTATGTAGTACATGTAATGGAGAGTCGGTCTCCTAGCAGACTTAGCATGTTATATCCTTTTAAGCCACTTTTAATTTCAAATGATACTGTAGCCAAAATAGTAAGTAATCTTTTATACTCTTACTCTCCATTTTGACTCCTCTTAGTATGAAATAGCAAATGTCTACATGTTTTCCATTAATAGTGGATCATAGTGAAAAGTGTTGCCAAATTCATTTTGTCTCGAGAGACCCATATACTTCGTTCAGTTTTGTGTCAAGACACCTGTTTCATTTATCGACGAGTGATAAAAGATAGGGTTGTGAAACCAATGAGTACATAAAAATAATTGAATTTATTTTAGTAATTACTTCTACCTTTACTATATAGATGAATCCGTTAGTTAAAATAAATAATAGGCGATCAAATATCACCCACTTTAAACTTTTTATAAAAAATATCTTGTAATATTTGTTGATAGATATACTATTGAACTGTCATAAACTGCTAGTTGACAGATAAGATATAACTTATGTAACTATAATACTATTATTTACTAGAGTAATATATATTTATAAACGTATTTATAGAAATAATTAACTTGAAACAGTCATTTTTTGTGCATAAGCTTTTATTATTAGCTATTGTTTAGAATATTATTATAACATAGGCAGATTTAGAGCACTTAATCAGCCAACACTGTAACCTAATATATACAAATACTATCTATTATGCAAGACACTCTGCGAAAGCCATTAGAATCTGAGCTCTAAAAAAGCTATAGTGATTCACAATAGTAGGAATAGTGATAATAATTTTCCGGGTGAACAGATGATCGCGACACGGACACAACTGATGTCATACTCGGATGCGTGTTGCTTTTGTACGTAACACTCGATTTCATGACATCACACCAAAGACTATTTTTAGTTGCTCGAGCCTTAAAATAATTATTTCAAATCGTCATATCTCTCGGGCTAGTGTTCACCTCGTTACACACGTTTATTTATTTATTTATCTATCAGTAACCGATTGTAATGACGGTATTCAAACCATGATTCGTAATTGATTTTCTTGCTAAGAATACATTAAACTCATCCTTATCGTAAATGTAACCATTTACTGTATGTTTTATTATTAGTAATTATATCAAAACATAAATAAGACGCAGATATGACAATTTACTGACAACACGGCCAAAAGTACAAAGTAAGTTTAGTCAGGAAAAAATATTCTTATAAATAAAAAAGTCTCATATATTTATAAAATATTGTTAAAATAAGAGGCTCTTCATTTTATGCAGTTCGTGCTTATATCATTTAGCCGACGATACAAAATTAGTTAAATGTATTGTTTAAGTTCTAGTCATTGTTGTTCTTTAAAGGAAACAGATGACCATGCTGTTTGAGCAACCACTACTCAAACTACAAATGTGAGACAGCTGAAGAATTACGGGTTTTAGTTTACGTGATGCTATATACAACTAACGATTGTACGTGGTGTTTTAAAATCGATTTTTGCTGTAAAAGCCATCATGACAAAAAATATAAATTATTAAATAATTATCGCCGTAATTAATTAGCAGGTTTTATTTATTTAATAGGAGTACATATGCATAAACGTAATAATATGTATACAATGTATGTATATATAATAAAAAAATGTAAATGTCCACCGTCTTGGTCGACCTGATCGCTGTGGCAACGTGAAACAATGCAAGTTCCGCTAGAGTAGCCGATCGTCCGCCTCTTCATTATTATGAGCGCCTTGAATCACGATAATCTTGGAGCCTATTACGGTGTGGAGGAACTCCCGTCGATCCCCGAGACCTTCTTCGAATAATAATAAGAATCGTCTCATCGCCTCAGGCTGCAAGGTAATATCCACTGCAGCTATATAGGAGGGAGCTCCCTGCATTAAGTTTGACCCCTATCAAACTGCCAAACCAGTGTAATGTCAGACGGACCTCATGTTCGTCCCTTATGCTTATAGTATCTCTAAGGTGGCGAAAGATCATGTAAGAGTCGGCCCCACCTGCCATATGTACGTTTCCGTCGGGAAAGTTCCCTATGAGGGTCTTTCTGGCAGCCCCTCTCCCCGACTTCATTCTCCGAAATATTCATGGCATGTTATGCGTTGCCACCGCTAAACATGTCATACCCTCACTTGTTAGCAATATAGTTTTGGGGTGTAAGTGGTATCGAATACCATCTGAGTTACCCAAGTTAACCTCACCTGCCCGTGGTGCACCCTGCTGAGTAACCGATAAGAATCTAGCGATTGTTGGTCCCACATATGATGTTGGTCATGACGATTAATCATGTAATCCTTGATTTGACACAGCTTGCTGATAGGGTTATTGCAAGACTAGTTAGCGACCACACACGGGTTTAGACTGTCGCAAAATAAAGGTCCAGTATGAGCTTTTGTGTTCCAGCATAATAAATTAGAACCAGCCCTTTTCAACAAGCTCAGCAACATGGCTGTAATGCTCCTGGTGTTGCGACTGTCTATAAGCCGCGGCAACCATTTACCGTCAGATGAGCAGTTTGTCTTTTTACTATCCACTAGCAATAAAAATAGATCTCCGCATGCACCGCGGTAAGAGTGCGATAGTGCAAATCCCACACAATCAAATCTTGCTGAGTGTACTACGCGGTGCACTTTTGAGCAGATTGCGTACAAAAGCGAGCAAGCAGGTCGCCCCACGGATAAGATATCTGTGTGTCACCCCCAGTGCTATAACGCGTTGCACTACCCAACTCTTTGTTCTAGGTTATCACACTCCATCAGAGAGCACGCCAAAAAGCAACACCCATAGGAGCAGTATCAGGACTGACCCCAATTGAACTCTGCACCGGAACCCTATAATATCGAAGCTTAGGAACTGTTGAAAATATTGGCGAAGTCTAACCATACCGTTAATATAGCGATAATAGCTCAGTGGTACTGTGTGTACGACTTTGCGTCAAGGGACGTGAGTTCGAATCCAACCACCTACAATGACCTTGAGCTTTCGGTGAAGAAAATCATCGTGAGGATATCATAGTATGGTAGTAGGTCTTTTTCTGATGCCTGACTGGCAAGCTACCACCCTCAAGATAAAAATCTGCCGCCAAATATCAATAGGTGTGTTCCGGCAGTTGCATTTGAGAGCCCGTTCCTTCACAGGTTTAACGTGTCTACCATCTTGGGCCGTATCGTCACCTAAAATCAGGTGATTATGGCCATAACGCTATAACCTTAACTACCTTTCCCTCCTATGTGATACCTTCGTAGACAGTAGCTTCATGGCTTATACAATAAATCCTGCCCTACCTGCTGATGTGCCGGGTGACAGAGTAACTACAATTTTATTTAACAGTTTAATCATATCATTCGGGAGCACCAGTAGACGGCAGGGCAAAGTCGGGGGCAACCCTCCTTTACTTAGAAGCAGGAATAGCCCTTTTCATATTACCTATATAATTTTACATGTCGTGTGTTCAAAGTCGCAAGCGGCTATTTCTTATGTTTATATACGTCTTATTAAATTTTATGGACAGTTATAGTATATGAGTAGGACATAAATGAATTTGTACACATTTTATATTCAGCCGTTTAAGAAAATACTGAGATGAGAACAGTTCATATGTCAACTATAAATATTTAATAACAATGTAAGATTTATAAGTTGTTATTCACAATACAATTTACTATAGATATAATGTACTAACGTTTTACTAAAAATGATAAAAAAAAGGACAAATGACAACATTAATAGTTCGTTTCTCCTTTTCAAAATGTTTTAAACTACAGACCAGTTATTATCAGTACTACTGAGTACATTCACAAGTTTTATTAAAACTAAGTAATACAAACCAAGAATTATATTTTCGATTTTTAACAGGAATACTAATTTTACGGACGACCTAATTGAAATAAATTTATTTTAGTTAATTATAGTCTTTAATTTTCTACTGCATCCGGTCTACACATGAGTCCCGTAAATAGTACTTTCTCAAAACAAGAATAGAGAGAATTGGTAAGCCTCGCCAAACTGATTTCGTTATGAAATAACTTTCATTGTAATTAAAAACATCCAAAAATATCTCACAGACGAAACAATATGTGTAAAAGCATAATCTGCATTGCAATATTGCATTGCATATGCCAAAAGCATTTCTGTACATGGGGCAATATTGCCATATAAGACAATATCCTATAGTCCTACGGGACTGAGTAAACTGGTACTCATTGTGTTTGAATTATAAAAAATGTTTTGGTTTTTATTAATATAGAACATGTTTCAGCAATATTTCAATAATTACAAGACTTTATTTCACAATATTTTTTATAACGGGAAAGACGACCTAGACTGTGTGCCGCTGCGCTCTGGTGCGCCGTAGAGAGCACAGAGAGGCGCCGTGACACGTCCCTGTTTAACATTCTGCAGAAACTAAACTTAGGCATGGAGACGAGAGGAGGTCGATTTCTGTGTTTTCACACAAAACACAGCTGACATACAACGTTACTGTGTGCACTACAACTGGATTATAATATTATCGTTGACGACCTTTTATTCTGTTTGAATTTCTTGACAAATGTATAATATAAAATGATTTATATTGGGAAACATGTATCGGCATATGTACTGATGGTGCTCGATCAATGTCTGGAAAGTATGAAGGAATATAAGCACTTATTCGTAAAAAACGCACGGCATGCAATGCGGACCAATTGCATTACCCATAGGGAAATACTTGCGTCGAGGTCAAAGAGCTCTGAATTGAACCAGGTATTAAGAATGTATTGAAACAGCAAACTACATAAAAACTAGGCCGCTAAAATGCAGACTTTTCAAAAAAAATATGCATAGATAATGGGAGCTTAACACACAGCTTTGCTATAATACTGCAGTTCACGAGGAAATGTCTTATTTCGTGGATTCGAAGTACATGAAGTAATTCACACATTTTTACAAGACGAAGATCATGTAAGCTCCAGATTCTTTGCCGAAACAGACTTTTTGCTAAAACTAGCATATTTGTGCGATATATTTGACAGACTGAATAATTTTAATCTGTATCTTCAAGGCAATAACATGCACATATTGAAACTATTGGAGAATATAGCGCCGTTTAGGAAAAAACTACAATAGTGGATTTTTTTTTAATGAAGACGGAGGTCAGAATTGTTTCCCGCCATTGCATAAATATGCGGCCTCTAACGAGCTTGTTGTCTCACAAGACTTGATGTCCTTTTTCTCTGAATACTTTTCGAAGCTTTCTAAATAGTGTTCACAGTTAAACACTTAAGATAATGTAATTTATTAGAAGTGAGAATATTTTAGAGTCGAATCAAGTGTTCCCGTGATTTCCTCCTACAAACCAACTTACAACCTTTACTTATTATAATAGTAGTAGAGATTATCAAAATAATGTTTATGTTCCTTTATACTCATTTTAGCTTTATCAATTTTTCTCATTGTTTCGCATCTTTGTCGAATATCATAATCATCAATTCGATCACCAGTGCTTATTAAATGTTTTAATAACAACCTTTAACATAAAAATATATAGATATTTTCAGTTAATCTTTAATTACTAACCTAATAGATAGCGAATAGAAAAATTAAAACAAAAGTTTAGTTTGTGTTACAGAACCAAAAATTTGCTATTATACATATAACAAATAATTAATTTTACCTTTTTTAAATTAATATATTTTTTAGGACCGAAAGTATGGTCCTAATTATCTCCGTAATACGTATACGTTCGCGAAACTTATAATTAATAAGCAGCGTAATAAAGGATAAAGCTTATTCAAAGAACATTTATTTAGGAACAAGCTTTCTGAAAACACAAAAAGGCGACCTAGTTACAAAACTAATTACAGCATCGAAAGAAGTTTTTTGTAGTCATTTGAAAGAGGCCTATCATTTAAATAGATCTTTATCATCAGTTACCTGTACCTAAAAAAAATATAGGCATACAAGTTACTGACAAATGAAATATAAAACATGAAGCTACATATCTCGGAACACGAAATATTTACATATTTTTGTAAAGTATGTACAGGACTGTTATTATTATGATATAAATAGGTTAATGTATGACTTAAAATTAATTTGAAATTGAATTATGTAGTCGAAGGAATTACGACTGGCAAGGGAAAAATTAAAATGTAGATACAGGGATATGTAGATATAGGAAGAGTTAAAATGTAGATACTAGAAAACATGGAATGATTCTTGGCAACTTCCTCCATAATATGCTTGCATCATTGCTGCTTCCGGCTAATTGTAGGATTTAAACCGTCTTCGATGTAACATCAAATCAAGTTAATATACCGTTTTCAAGAATTTCATAGTTATTGAAGAAAAATGATAAGATATATACAAATATGATATATACAAATAGAGGAAATATACATTTATATTAAACTAGTAGTCGTCTATCGGTCTATTTTCAACCTTAATTCATTATTTATTTAAAGTACGACCATTATTGAGATAATTTTGCTAAAGAGTATGTATACCTATATTTTAATTGCAGATATATTTTTTTTAATTTGTATATTAGATGGTGGTAGCATTATAAAAATTTTGACACCCGAACCGAACACCCGAAAAATAGTCGTGGACCAACTAACGAACTGGCAGGGGCAGAAGTTCAAGAATATTCTAGGCAGATTATCTATCACCTGCCCCTGCGGGCAGAGAATACGGTTCTGCCTAAAAACAGAAGAGGAGTAACGCGCGGTGCAGACTTACCTAAAAATGGTAGCACAAGAGGAGGGCGCCGTGTGGTATACGTACTCTCTACCCCAAAAGAAGCTTTTAAAGATAGCCCTGAGAGAGCGAGAGTTCAATCCATTAGTATGCAAAAACATCACGGCGAAATGAGGACGTCCAGGGACTACTTACTTCGTAGCCCTCAAAAGGAATGAAGCAACCATCCCCGCCAGCAATGCCCTAGATGAGGTTATGGGAATGCGGAGTATACACATTGAAACCAGACGCGGAAGGAACAAGCCTGCGCATTGCTATCGCTGCCAACTATTCCGGCATAGCAGCCACCACTCCCATTGGGCGCTGGTGTGCGTGCGGTACGGCAACTACGGTGAGCCCCACTCCGCCGACTACCGACGGTGCCCAGCCTTCTTAATGCGTGAAACAAACGCACCGAACTGACAGCGAGCTTAAGGCCCCCGCGGAGGATCACAAAACCAGCAGCAGCCCTGTCGTCACCAGCGACGGTCGAAGAAACCGCCGTAACTTTGCTATGGAACGTAACGGCAAAACCAGTGCAAACAACAAACGCCCCAAGAAACCAAGGAAAAAAACGGCAACCGCGACAACAAAGCCGCCGCACAACAGCAACCCTCTCACGCAGCAGTCGGTCACCGAGGGGGTGTTTAACAGCGCACTCTAGAACATCCTGCAGGCGGCGCGGTTACAAAAAGGACATTACCACCCTCATCAATCTTTTACAATTGGTGCAGGGACTCATTGCAACCTAATTGAAACCGCAAGAACACGGGAAACCGAAGCCAATACCACTAAAACCCCACTATTAGGCCAGGGAGACATTTGTGCTATCAGCTCCATAAATCATCTCGATTTGATATCTCTTATTACTGTAATGTCTACAATGTACGTGTATATATATATTTTTAATATTATACTTATTTATCTATTTATTTTATTACGCACTATCTCCTTGGGCGTAAATGTAGTGTAGTAATAGTTTATTAGTAGGAAGATGTATCATGTTGCATTTCTTGTTATTCATATATTCACATCACAAAATTTCCTATAATACAGGGACTGATATAATTTTAGTCCAGGGTTTTCCACCCTACACTTTGATAGCAATATACAATAAAAAGATAACCATTTTGTTCCTGTGGCGAAGAGCTACATAACCAACAGTAAAACGTTGAACAAGGACAAATGTAGAGTTTGGTTGACTTGAATGCAGTTAATCCGTACATCCGTGCCTTCAATAATAAGAGTGACGTCGAGTGAAGAAGTAGCAATCTAAATGTAAATACATGCAGTTTCAAAATTAATTATCTGGTAAAATGTTTATACAATACATATTTCAATTCGTATCATTACTGATGGCGGCTATTAGATTTTCTTTATATCATCATCATGATAATACCCAATTTACAACTGTCGTGGCTATAAATAATGTACAATTCAAAAACCTTTGATTTTTATTGTCTTCCTAATTCAAATTTGGAATGCATTTATTGTGATATTAACTAACACCTGTGAACAATTTTCTGCCCTAACACTTATTTTATGTTAATATTAAATTACAGTATATAAACCAAATTTCAGTGGATTACCTTGCATAAAGTAGTTAGGTTTGAAAACGTCGGTCAATTTCCAGATACTTCAAAATCTTGGTAACAAACATACGTTCGTATATCGCACTATTGTCAGATATTTCAATAATACATCTGTCGGAAATCAGAAAAGATCGGAGTAACAACATATTGTTAGAACTACAAAGACTATTAAGGACAAAATTGAACGAAACTTCAATAGGAGAGAAAAATATTATCGCAAGAAATTAGTATTCTCGCTTGAAGTTTTTCTTGTAACATCAAACAAGACCTGAGGTTCGGTAGTAATCGTAGATATACATAAGCCGTTAAGTCATTCTTACATAAAAGAAAGTAGATAAAAATGACGTTTGCTAGCCCGATACGTGGAAAATAAATACTTTTCATTGATATACTGATAAAAAAATCGATAATATAAAACCACTACAAGAAACAAAATGTTAGTGTTCTTACATAATCGTTCATAGATCTAAAGAAACTTCGCAAGCGGTCGAAATAGTGCAGTCAGTTATATAATCATAAGAGGTATCTAACCAAGAAGTCGGAAAGCTTTATTTTTGTGAAAAAGGAATGGTGACTTCAGCCAAAGAGTATCAAGGGATCGCATTTGTGAAATCTCAGTCATACACTTTTTTAAAATGTACAGTGGACGCTTCAACAGGTCTGCACCTGATCACAAGGCACGAAGTACCGAAACCTGGCTCAAAGCCAACTTTCTAGATTTTATAAGAGCTGAATACTGGCCCTCGTCTAGCCCAGATCTGAACCCATTGTACTGAAAATGATGGTCAGTTTTAGAAGATATGACCCGTCATATACATGACATGTAAAAGACGCCTCAATATTCGTATCTTTTAAGAAAATTCTAGAGTCAAACTTTAAATTTCCTGTAGAAACTGCACGGAGATCTATAGATAAATAGACGGAAAAATTAAACTCCTGTATCAAAGGCACTCATTGAATATAGAATTATTTATTAAATATTGGAGAGATTTAATTACCTATGTTCATAAATAAAAAACAATATTTTTTTTTACTTTACTACTGAAATATATTAATATTTTAATATGTGGTAAACTGAGTTCGATAAGATCATACTCTGAGAAAAATATGCAAAAATTGGGAAAAACCAGACAAAAAAAATCTCCTCGTGCAAACATTCAAAAACAAACGTATTTACTTCTTTATAATAAAAGCAAAGATATTTTTATTATAACTATTGTAAAGTTTGTAAATATAATTATTTGTATGCAAATATCTGAACTATTGATCCGATTCTAAAAATTCTTTTACAGATAACAGTTACGTTCACATTGTTGGTGCTATGAGCACATGAGACACATGAGCTATTATATTGTTATTATAATGTTAGGGCATTTTGTCGAATTGGCCACTTATATCTGGCGTTTGCTTCCTGCTTGCTTTGTTTGAATTCCTAATTCAAATTTAGGCTTATGTATTTGTGTTTCAAATTTAGTCATATATCTGTTTCCACAGTATTTGATTTTTCCTTAATATTGCTAATAAACCGTAAACTTAAAATATCACGTTATTTCCGGATACGAGTTCCACGATGGCACCAACGATTCAGAAACAACTCGAAGGAAACGTTTATTTTTTGAAATTTTGACCTACGGCACAAAGCCCGTGGACGGCCGGAGACCCTAATTGATAATAAAGAATTAAAGATAATTGTGAAAGTGGATCCGTCTCAAACCGTGTCAAAGTTAGCGGCATGCTTCGGTGTGAATAATGAAACAATTTTAACTTACTTGAAACAAATTGTAATCTGAAAAAGCTCGACAATTGGGCACCGCATGAATTGACTAAAGAACACATACGAATTCAGTGCTGCGTAAAATTACTCAATTATCACAATAACAATAGAATCTTGAATCATATCGTTACTTGTGATGAAAAATAGATCCTTGACAAGTCTGTATCCTGGACAGCCAGACAAATCGTATCCCAAGCGAAAGTTGACCCAGACAAAGGTATTAATAAGTGTTTAGTAGACTATGACTGGTGTCATTACAACTTGCTACACACAACAACAACAACAACTTCCTAAGATGTGTCCAGACAATTGCGACAAATTTGTATTGTTGAAATTGCAAACCTTGTTGGAAACGGTAGCTGTTAAAAAACTAAATCTGATCAATCTCTCTAACCCACTACTGTTTTAGGACAACGTTATACCCTATACTTCACGACAGACGATAGCTAAATTAAAAGAACTGCGGTTGGAATGTCTCCGACACTTATTATACTTTCTAAACATTGCTCCAATAGATTACCACTTTATTGGAGTTTGAACAATTTCTTGCAAGGAACAAAACAATTCCGATGTGGCTGGCCAAACCGCCTTAAACGATTTTAGTAATTCTCGCTTTCACAATTTTATCATCAATGGAATCAATAAACTACTTATAAAATGTAGAAAATACATAATTATGTATAAGAACATTAATAATCATAGTATATAACTCTATTTCAAAATATTTATCATTTCATAAAACGCGAATTTCAAATGTAAAGACTTAATTACCATTCAACAAATAATGAACACGAAATTTCGAGTAGCTGATGGTTTGAAATAATTTGGAATTTGAGGTCGAAAACGACTTGATTATCTATGAATCCTTTATCAATTTTTACAACCACGATCTTGATTATACAATATAAAGTTTAATATAAAGAAAAAGTAACATTGGATAAAAAGATTATTCAAAATCGGATCAGTACTTCTAGAAATTACTTATTACAAATATTTTCACAAACTTTACCTCTTTACTATAGTTTTCTTTATTTACTTTATAGGTTTAGTGTTTCTATATAATCGCATATGACTTTAAGTGAGTAGTGGAATAAGTCAGTAGTACCTATATATATTAATGCTTTGGGTGGGTATCGTAGTAACTATAATTTAAAGGGCGAACTACCTATGTAAAAATTAAGAACGAAAGAGAAGGATAAATCAAAATTAACAAGTAAGTTGACAAGAATATTTATCAATGTTTCTTAATATTTCGTTAGTATAGTATTATTAGTTAGTTAGTAAAGAAATAGCATTCGACTATTACTGGTACACTTTCTTTATTTCTCTTATAAAGACAAGTAGCAATGTAAATAGCTTATTTCCCAAGCAGTATCTATCAATGACGGTTCTCCGACCACCAAGTAGGTACCGCTTTAGCAAGTAGGTTATCTCGTCCGCCTTGACCGACCCAAGTGAAGAACGAACCGGTTAAATAGTTTTATTTAAATCCACATCCTTTTAAATTTCATTTTAGTTTGTTCTTAGCATAAGTTTTAGAAAAAGTCACATCCGCAACCAATATGTAACTCTCTAGTTGACTACGCCAATGAATGTAAAGAAAGACCGAACAAGTTATGAATAGATTGCTCGAGAAATGTTAAGTGGTTAAATGTGGTGTTTAAACGGATGACAACTGAGGAGAATCTGTAGAAAAAAATGTCATGTCAGCTATAATTAGTATAGGATATGGGTAAGAAGTTGTCAATATCTGTCCATATAAAAAAATATAAAAATCATAGTAATACTGAAAGCTAAAAAGTAAAAGAAATAGCAGATAATATAGTAATCGTTACATAGATTTAACTTAGAATTCATATTACTTAATCCATAGAACAAGAATAAAGCTACGATTTCTCCACCCACAAAAATGATATATCCCTAAGTTACAAAGGCATTTCCCGGTTACCACTACAATATCAAAGCACTGTAATTATAATAGACATATCAATTTACTTAAATCGGACTTGTAATTAACCGCATCGAATTATATTTTCGCATAGATTTACTAAACAATATATGCAAACTACGCTGTAAATATAAGCTGTGAAGTTCAACTTGTCAATGGTTGAATGAAAGTTTTAAAGCGCCTTACGATAAGTAGGAGGCAACTTACTGCACAATTCAAGTTTATTCTTATATGTGTGAAAATATTTAGTTTGAGCTACTTAAAATTAATAGTAGTTGTATATAGTTGGAAGAATAATAATAATACAATTGTAATAGAATAAATTATTTTATGTGTTTCTTATTCAATCGTATCATAGCCGAGTTACCGAATCATAATCGCAAAACAAAGTTTTTATATTATGACGACAAAAATATCACCGATAATATTATATTAGTTCATCTAAAGCGATGATAGCTCAGTGGTAGTGTGTACGACTTCGCGTTAAGGGACGTGAGTTCGAATCCAAGCACCTACAATGAGCTTGAGCTTTCGGTTAAGGAAAACATCGTGAGGAAACCATAGCATAGTGGTAGGGCTTTTTGTAATGCCCGCCTGGGTAGCTACCACCCTCAAGTTGTAAACCTGCCGCCAAATACCAATAGGTGTGTTCCGGCAGCTGCACTTGAGAGTCTGTTCCTCCACAGGTTTAGCGTGTCTACCATCTTGGGCCGTATCGTCACTTAAGATCAGGTGAGATAATGGCCAAAACGCTAAACCTTAAGTATATAAAAATAAACGTATACTACTAACAATGTATGTCGTTAGCCTCTCAAATTTCGTTTTGCAATAACCGGATATAAGTGTCCCAAAATCAAATAGATGTTTAATTATGAAATATATATTTACTAGCTGACCTGACAGACCTTGTTCTGCCTTTTCGTGTAGTTTAATAACATCGACACAGCGACATCTGTCGCGTTATGATCACTTATCGAGATATAAAGTATCCCATCTTTCAAGTTGGATCAAACTGCACACAGAGTACAAAATTTGATTAAAATCGGTTTAGTAGTTTAGAAGTAGATCGCGGTTAAACAAAGTGACACGAAATATTTATGTAAAAAATATATATAGATCAGCCAAATTTAAGTTAGATAAAAGACTGGGAGCCTTATTTAAGTAATAAAATTCAGAACCTACTACTAAATTACATCTATCAGGAAAATTAAATTTGTCCTCTTTACATAATATGTTTAATCAAAATATTATTAAATTGATATTGAATTGTGCCCACAATAAAAAAGAGCGCAATTTAAGTTACTCTTAAACATTGAACATAAACGCCGGATTAAAATGTTATAACAATCCTGAGCACCCAAAACTCAATTGTTTCTTTTGCCAAAGGTATTACAGCCGTTGCCAATGGTAACAGTGCTCAAACTGATAAAATGATATGCCACACTTAATACAGAGATTAGTATGTATTTTCTAATTTACGCACGTTATGCGCAAATGCGGTTGATAATGATAACAGCATGTTCCCAGAAATTGTATTGCAGTTTATTATACTGATTCTAGCATACATATTTTTATTTACTTGCAAAAATTATACTACAAAGAATATTTTGCAATGTATGTTGTAGATGTAATTTATCGTTTAGCCTTGTTGCATAACAAATAAGACAATATTAGTATTATTCGATTCTTTTGAAAAATAATACAACTATGTACTCAATTAAATAAATTCATATATTTGTTTTTACTTACAAATAAAAAAACTAGTCACTGTAAAATCATGTATTCTCCGAAGCGATAATAGCTCAGTGGTAGCGTGTACGAACGGCACGTCAAAGGACGTGAATTGGAATCCCTGCAATAAGCTTGAGCTATCGGTATAGAAAAACATCGTGATGAAACCATAGCATAGTGGTAGGGCTTTTTCTAATGACCGCCTAGGTGGTAGCCAGTTACCACCCTCAAGTTGAAAATCTGCCGCCAAATACCTATAGGTGTGTTCCGAAAGTTGCATTTGAGAACCAATTTCTCCACAGGTTTAGCGTGTCCACCATCTTGGGCGTCATCGTCACTTACCATCAGGTGAGACTATTGCCATAATGCTAACACCTTTAAAGTATTAAAAAAATTGCTCTAATATATTTTTTTAATCGGATTTATTGTTTGAATAAATAAATAAGCGTTAATTTATAGTTTAGTATTTATTTCATAGCTGTAGGTATCGGTACTTTATTTTTAATTATTATTTTTGGTATGGAGTATACTATAAATAGAACTCTTGTGTAACTGTAGATGAATGTTTGCTGTGGGTAATACTATTTTACCGTTATTATTTACATTATTAAATAAATTTTTTTTCTTTCATATTATTCATTATTACATCCGTTCGTAGTGTCACCCTACAACGTTCATAACATGTACATAAGTGTTAGAAAATACAAACATGTTTTTTTTTTGTATTTTTAAAACACGTAAGGTCTAGTAAAATCAAAGGCGTATATATCAAGAACGTAGTGAGTGTATATTTATGATATGGATTCTAATACCATCATTAAAAATATCTCTTAACTAACATATTTATTGGGCCTATTCTAGAAAAATTACTCATAGAGTATTAATAGTACGATTACTTAATATTCCTGGTTTACAGAAAGGTTCCACAACAACTTACAAACTTGCATCGATATTTGAGACTTGATAGAACCTAAGGAGGTTCCAACATCGATAACTTATCTATTATAACTTCCGAAGTTTACTCTGCGTCGCCTTAAACTTATGAGCGTTTATAGTAAAGTTTTAAGTGTAATTTTTATTACTTTCAAAATACGATCATATTTAACTCCAATAATTCATTAATATGATGTGTAAATTAGTAATTATAATAAAAATTGTATGATTTAATGGAACAAAATAATAATTTTACTACTATGCCTAATAAAAATGGGGCTGTTTTAAGAGAGAATACGGTACAAATGCAACATATGGATAATTAGGAAAACTCCGCACATGTGCGAATTTACTGACGTTGGAATCTACAAATATATGAGCGTATATACAAAACTAGGGATACAGTATACAGTTATGCCGTTATTATAAACGCAATTATTGTAGTAGCATAGTGTTGGGTTTCGTTAAACTTCAATTAAACCTTTTATACATAGCCATTCGTTTCTGATGGGTGAGGGTCTTATTTAAAGTAAGGCCATTCCACGTTTACATTAATTTTTATGTATATTATGTATATTAATATTATTTTTTTATAACATATCCACAAACGCAACTAACTTTCTGCAATATTTGAGGCCTATACACAAACATATTAACCATTTTCAGATAAACTATTTTCAACTGTAAATTCATAAGTTAAAATAAATATAAAATGTATGTGCAAAAATCATCATGACTTATTATTTTGTAGAGTAATGTAATAATTCATATTTACGTTATTATTTGTATATTTTGATACCAATGCCGTAATATAACTTGAACTGTGGAAACCAATTCTTGTATTATATAAATTGACAAACAGAAGATACATCTTGCTTACTTAGAACTAAAAAATCTATTTCTATAAGTCTATATTATTGAAAACCTTATATCTTGTTGATTAGGAAACAACATCACTTCCTCTGTATAACATTTGATCAATAACAGAGAATTTATGATGATATTTAAATTATTCTTGAAAAATCTTATAATCTATCAATTTAGGAATAGTGTTGTACATTTCCTGTATACAAAATATCATAAAAATCGGTCATTTGGCTTTTGTATTAAAAAGGAAGATAGAATGACATGACATGACATGAATGACAGACATAAAAAAAAATTATTGGCATATTCTTTTGTTTCGTATGAACTATTTATCTGAACCTGTCAAAAACATTGTAAAGAAAATATATGTACAATTAAAGCCATACATTTACTAATATTAATAATTATATTTAACTATATATTCTAACCTTTTTAATAGATCAACTATCTCTTACACAAATCATCACTTTTATATTGTTTACACAAAAATTTGTACCTAATATAAATAAGAAAATCTACTGTAAAAACTTAAAGTAACTAGTAATTCATACATACATAACTCAACTGTATACAGATTTACTAGATTACTCAGACTTAAAATTCGGCATAGGTATCCTTTCTGGAAGTAGACATCCACTAACAATTGATTTTATGATCACACATAATTGACAGGAAAAACGTGAATAAAGTCCGGGGTGATAGTTAGCTTATATCTGTATTAGCAATTTACCATTTCCTGATTCATCACAATATCTTCAAAAGTACCAAACCTATAGACTTGATATTTGGCATGGATATTACTTTTTAAACATAAATACTGTCTAAGAGTGAATTTCACAATCATGCTCAGTTGAAGAAACCTAAGTGATGGGGCATCAGATAGTTATATAATAGGCTCTGAGTACATAGGAATTCATTTGCATGTAGGAATGGTTGTGGTGAACTCGAATTATACCAAACATAGATAAAGCTTTAGATAAAATTGTCTTAAAAAAATGTGTGAAATAGCTTGTAGGAACTTAATGATTATTTCGAGAGGGTTTTAGAGGGTGTAGAAGGTTAAAATTTCTAGTAACAAAAGTGAGTTCTTAAATATAGGGTTTGAACAGAAAGGAACAAAACTTGTTGAGGTTTTGATTATTTAACGAGGTTTTACTGTATCCATTACACTTCATAATCAGCATTCTACTAGTCCTAAGTCTTTCATCTCTCATCAAAACTAGCTTATAGCACACTAATATATTATTCCCGAATAATTTATGACATACTGTTTTCATACTTTCTCAAATATACTAGTTCCTAATCTTATCAATATTAATTACACCACATGTTCACTTTAAAATGTGCATTTGATTTTATTGATTTCATTGTTTACAAATATTTATGTGCATCAATGATGAGAGATCTTAAAATGGATATATAAACTTTACATTAAAGTTGTAATACAAAACACATTAATGCATCAATGTACTGCCCAAGACCTGTCTATGTTTCATCAATACATTAATATCCCATTTATCTGGACATTGAAATTGTTTATGTTGTTATATAGTAGAATAGAACATCAAATTCTATTTACATTAATATGAAAGAATTTATTCAATAGTAAAACATAATTAATTATAACTTTGATAATAAACTGATATAATATACATATCTCGTTCACTCAGTACTAAACATTAAGTTTAATGTTATAGAAATTTTCTTTGATATTTTTTTTTGTTTATGAATTCAGTATTTCACTACTAATTTTTAACGATGTTTGTTTATATAACCAGGGACCTAGATTCAGTACCTTAGTATAAACAATAAATAGTGAATATATAAAAAATAATTTATAAAAAGAATTACTTTGTTATATATACTTATAAAAATATATACTTATAAAAATATATATATATATATATATACTTATAAAAATAATTACTTTGTTCACACTGATAAATACATATTGAAGGATGTGTTGATACTAAAAACAAATCAACATTTAGTTTCCAATATTTAATAATTTGTAAGAAAATTTAGTAGTCTAAACATAACATAACTTCAAAACATTCAAAGAGACCATAAGTTTATAAATTTTGTTGACAACAATAATATATTTTGTTCACCTTCTATAAGCAAGGATGTAAAATAATGTTATGTGAACATTCTGTTTCAAAATTAAGTAAATAAATTAAGTAAATAAAATTTAAAAAAAAGGAAAGACTCACCATGTTTATGTTATTGTAACTAGCTCACAGCTCCATTTCTATCTTCATTTTCACTCTTCTTATTGTATGTGTACAAAACTTAAAGTTTATATATACTTTAATACTACGTAAATAACAACTAATAAATTCTAATACATAATAATAATTATTAATTTCTAATTATAAAATAAAAAATATTTTTTATAAAACTAGAAGTATATTGGTAGTATGAATGCGTTAATATGTATTAAATTTACTGATAACTACAATAAATCAGAATATTATCATTAACAATTGTCTTGACAAAACTACTATTCATATTAGATAAAAGATTATCAAAGGAATCACAAAACAAACGCTGAATATTAATTAGTAAACAACAAAAGATTTTATTAAAAACAAGCAAGTATTAGATTCGAGTTTATGGTTAAGCAATATGCGTGGCTTCCTTTATTTTCGGATTATACCATAATCATTTTTAACCTACATTTCATAAAATTCACATTTCACTTTAATGGTACCCTTGTATCACACAATTGGCCTTAAAAATTCCTAACTAGGCGCATGTCTTTTCTATCAAAATTCTGAATTGACAGATACACGGTAGACCGTACAAGCGTACAATAATTATGTCGACACACCAGAGCTACCACAGTATCAATCAGGCAAAACTGCGAAGTGAAATATAAAAATTTGGCATATTTCCAATGTAATATACATATATGAAAAGAAGTAAATCTATATTGCTATCCTTTTTTATCATGCACTTTCTTACAGCCATCTCACTCGCACTGTCCTTACAATTGCCAACCAGCGTCAATGTCACTTGTCAATATAGTCATGTGTCAACTGCTGAGTGAACATGGATTATAAATGGTATCACAGATGAGTAAAAATTAAGTAGGACTATCTAGCAATAAATGCTGCAACAGACTCTTTTTTAATTATATTTTTAACCAAACCTGGTTTAGTTAATAATCAGCAAAATTCTGAGAGTTATAGAAAGAATGACAAAAAAAATGTTAATCTTGTGTTCAATGTTCACCATAATAAACATGTGTTTAAATATTCCTCTTAGTGAAAACAACCAAATTAAATTATCTAATATTTAACGTTGGCCAAGTGTAATTTGATCATGTTCGATCCTCACGCGAGGGGAAACAAAAATATACTGAGTGGTGTCTTAGGACACCAGAAAGGAATTTTTTGGGAATACATTTTTCTTATGATTTTTTATCGCTAAAAATAAAAAAACTGCTTTACAAAAGTTATCCTAACACCTTTATTTTGTTTAAGATGATTTATAAAAATTTATAATAATAAAAGTCATCACGTAGATTATACATTAGACACTGTATAACCACCATAAATAGACTATACATAAAACTCTTACACTAACCCCCTCGAGCGACTCTGCTCGCGCGGTACAGTGATACTCTATAACACTGAGAGTACAACATCACACTGCATACTACTCGTGCTCACCCACACGCTAAGTACACGGTCCTGTAAGGGACCAAAAACATGTGGCCCTGACAGTTGTTTGCCTTTTAACACTTTT
This sequence comes from Actias luna, assembly GCA_039707435.1. Lineage (NCBI taxonomy): Eukaryota > Metazoa > Arthropoda > Insecta > Lepidoptera > Saturniidae > Actias > Actias luna. Next base: position 13,737,585 of record JAZHAC010000001.1, on the reverse strand, counting down.
TCTTTTTGATTACAGCTCAGACTCATACAGTTCATGGTCGTTTTAATGCGAAGACAACGTCCTTCCACTAACAAAATCCAACTCCGACAATTCAAACTTGAACAGTACAGTACAATCCACTCCACCGATTTCCTTGCCTCTACAAACAATTTTATCTAAAGGGGCTGAGTGCCCTCAGCATTCGCCCCAAAAAGTCCTGCCAAGCTGTAAAAGCCCCTCCGGCTGACAGCGTATGTCCTGTCGAAAAAAAAAAATTCTTACACTTAAGTTACGGACGTTTTTTACCGGCTAGGGTACCCCTCCGCGACGCCCTATAAGGAACTTCGTTTTGAAATTACACCTTTTCGGTATCAATATCCCGTGTGCTAACCAAACTAAATACCTTGGTGTAGTTTAAGATAGGCGCATAATATTCAACAAATTAAATCTATATGATTACGTACAGAAAAAAACCTCCACGGCTATGGCTCTGTTACGCAATCTAACCTCCTTCAAGAGCAAAATGTTACTCAGACATAAGCTGACAAATATAGAAAGAATGCATCCATCCCATACTTACTTACAGTTGCCCCCTATTTGCTCACGCTCCGCGCACGACCCTTCGCAAACTATAAATTTTACAAAACAGATTCATGCGCATAGCCGACCAAGCCCCACCCTATGCCCATAATGTAGATCTACATAAAGAATTAAAGACCTGACGAAGAAATTATTCGAAAAGGCCTAAGTTCATCACAACCCCTAAATAATACACCCTATTAGCTACACTTCCAATCCTTACGCCAAACGCTTCGCACGCCGGACACGTAACTGCTTCACCGACCCCGTCAACAAAATAACAAGATTGAATACGCTCCTTCCTGTCGTTTCTACCAATTACACAAGTCCGCACACACGTCCGCATGACCACTACCCTCGCCGCCGAAGCCGAGAGGTTAATTTCGCTCCCGCACGCCCACCATGGCCTTCCTCCGTAGAAACTTGAGCCTAGATTCGATTCTCCGGATTGGAGCCCTCAAGTGACTCTACTCGCGCCATACGGTGACACTGTACATCATTGAGAGTTCATCATCACACCGCAAACCATTTTTGCACACCCATACATTAAGTACAAGGTTCTGTAAGGGGCTACCCCCGCGACCCTTGCGCAGCTTGTCGTTGTCATTGTTAAACCCACTTAACTTAGTAAGTTAGGACCTGTTGGTTAGTTAGCCTTGCGAATCTTTGTTCGTTTTCCGCCAGCAGTTCAAGCCGATGTTCGGCCATTCTGGCATCCTTGCGCCCGCTACCCCGAGGCTGAGTGCCCTTAGCATACGTCCCAAAAAGTTTAGTGAAGCTGTCAAAGCCCTTAGGCTAACAGTGTATGTCAGATGAAAAAAAAATGTTATTTGAATAGCTGGTCCGGCACACATTGTCCTGCTTTTTGTTATGGTAAATAATTAGATTACAGCACCACCAATGACATAATCCTATTATATTGCAATTCTTACAATTACAAACTTAATAAAAAATGTTAAATAGTGAGCTGTCACTTTAAACTATGTAACGCCTATTTCGGGTAAAATCAGCTCGGGACTAAGCGACCAACAGAGATTTAGTCAACGCATCACTGCTGTACTGGCTCTGCGATGTCATTACTTTATAAATAAAAATAATAATAATATAAAATTTGGTATCATTAACGTCGTCTTGATAAAGTTTTTACTTCTGTCTTGGCACACACCATTTTTCTGTGTATTGTGTCTATCTCTTTGTACACGTACCACTCTGCAAATACTATGGAATAGTAGTGCAGTTCAAAGTGTAGAATTTTCCTAACTACATATATCCTAGAGCTCAGTGTAGCGTTTCACTTGAAAGGGTTAGATGCTCACCTAAACATCTTAGCAGGGTTTAGAGCTTTCTTTTAAGTCGAATGTGACAATATAACCATGATATTTAAATTTGTATGCTCTATTTAATGGAATACTATACAGTCGGATTGGTGGAACTTCCTCTAATAATCTGTTTCCAGCCGTGAAAACCATAAACTCACTTTTTTGTGTTATATTTTAATCCGATTGTATCAGTGCATGCTTCACAGACATGCAAAAGCTTTCTTAAAGCGCCAACCGATGGACTGAGTAACACCATGTCATCCGCATAACTTATGTTGTTAGTCATTTGATTCTCAATCGAACACCCTGCATGAATGCTGTTCAGCTTGAGTATTAGGATATTTATGTACAAATTGAAAAGTTTCGGAGAACTAATTCCCCCAGTCTCACACCACAGCTCAACTTGTCGCAATTTTTCACTCGCCCATTTCACATAATTTAATTGATGACCATACCAATACCTAAAAACATTAATAAGCTCTGTAGGCAAACTGGTGCCCTTCAATTTGCTTCACAGGATCTTGTAGGATATTAGATTTAGATTAGGCTTTAGAGAAGTCTAAAAAACAAGCAAAACAGTAGTTTTTCTACTGGTATAGTATCTGATAGTCTGTTTAAGAGCTAGTATTGCATTCTCGTTTGATAGTTATTCTTCTCAGATATATCCTGTTTTGTTTTTAATAATAGGTACTACCACAGTTTCCATTAAATCTTGGGGAAGGTATGAATGTCTTACACATACATTATAAAACGTATACAGTACTCGAGGCGAATGAAGCCCTGCAAATTGCAGGGGCTCAATAATGAGTCCATCATCACCGGGCGATTTTCCGCGAGACATGTTTTTAAAACATTTTTGATATCTCTAGTTTTTAAAAAATATTCTCATCTTCAAAATTAATTTTGTTTTCCACTCTTGCAAAAACATCGTTTGAATATGTTGATACATTACATTTACAGTCAGCGATGCCATCTATGCTTATAGGACGACCAGGACTAGCAGTTAGCTTTCGTGTACTTTTCCAAAATTGAGCAATTTTTTTATTATTGTAATGTGATACAATTATATCTATTTATATATTTTCTTGACTTTTCATAGACAATTTTAGTCGTGATTTAAAACATTTACGGATGTAGTTTATCATTTCAAATACATCACCTGAACTCGGTTTTCCATGTATAAGCTAAAGTTGAAAACTATGCCTGACTTCTCTATTAACTTTTTCTACGAACCTAATATCTTACGTTTTCTATAAAACGGCATTTTATAAGAAGCAATTGCAGATTCAGATAAAACATTTACAATATTCTAGTATCTAGTAATTTAGTGTTGCATAAATCATAATACCTTTTAATTTGTTTTTTAATCTATTGCACCCCAACTTACTTTATTACTTACTATGCCTTTATAGTATACTTTAGACTGTATCATACTAAATTTACATTGAATTAATCATAATTGGAAATTTAAGGAAAATGGTCAATATGATACACGTCAGAGAATACTTTAACAATAGTTAAAGAATTCCAAGCCGACTTAGTAACTGAACAATGATCTAACCATCTCCTACAATTAAAAACATCACTTATATATGTAAAAGTATTACTATTAAGACCTAAATTATTAATGTCAGCACATAACCACTCCTGTTTATCGCAAAAAGATAATAGTTCCTTTCCGAATAATTATACAGAATGCGCATTAATATCACCTATCATAAATACAGTTTCCAAATTACAGCTATCTATAATAGAACTTAATGTAGCCAAATATTGAGTATACACAGGTAAATTTTCCAGACTATCAGTCGGCATATAAACACAACAGACTAGGAATGAAATTCTCCTAGCAAAGGAATTTCATGTGGCAATAACCACGTCTCTTGCAATGCAACAATATCAGCCTTATCACTTAATAATTTAATTTGATGGACTGATGTCTTGACATTACGGCAATTAAAAGATACTAAATTATTACTATATCTATCCATTACATTTTTTGTGTTTAAATAGATTTTGGAATACAACTATAGTTTCTACCCTGTCTTGGTTTTCAAAACATGAAGCGTCTAAAAGATATACAGCGCCATAACTTATCATCTAAGAATAAGTTTAATTTACATTTGGAAATAAATCATTTCTAAAAATCATAATCTCATTGGCGTTTCATGATAAATTTCACTAAAGGTCACACAGAAATTTATGGCAACTAAAGGGCAGATCAATTACGTAGCTAAAGAAGCTGTGAAATTTAGAAGTCATTATCTTTTGAAAATTTATTGTTATGATCTTGATGCTTTGAGTGTTTATTTCAAGAACGCTTGGAATAAGTACTGGGAGATTAGTGCAAGATTTAAAGAGAAATTTTGTTTCAGTATCTAGTCAAGTATCAATCTGTTACCATGATGGATTTTAATATCAGCATTTAATAGAATTGTACCGTATATTTTAATTCATATGTGCTTCTCATGTACTCCTCTCCACCCTGCTAAACTTTTCGGTTTTTAAAAATACATTATATGCTTGTGGATTAGACGAAGCAGATTTGAATCATATTTTATTTTCTTGTCCTTCAAATGATTCCACTCGTTATGTCCATTTTTTGACATCAACTTACTTTGAGATTACATATTTCTTATACTACATCTATTTTGTCACTATTCTCTTCTAATTATGATAATATATACATATAACTATGATAATAAAATGAATGTAATTATGATAATAAAACATAGCTTGTTTTAGGTTTTAGAAAATAACACAAAAATTCAGTATTGTCACATTTGTTTAATGTTGTATAAATTGTAAAAATATATTTTATGTTTGCATAATAATTTATTTACTAACAAGTATTTAAAACCCTTATCCAATTACCAATAACTAAATTTGTTATATTTAAACTTCCTACGTTTTAATATGTTTAATTTATTAAAATAGTTTATGATATCTTTATTGAAATAACCATAGAAATATTTCGGTGGTGTCAAAACAAGAAAGAACTATATGAATTATACCATAATAGATATAATACAGACATATTACTAGTTTCTGGAAACAGATCAGAGACCAGAGACCAGTAATAAATTATTAATACAGATCCCTCCACAAAAAAGCCACAGTTTTTGTTTCAATTTTTTAAGGAAAGCAATGATATTCGAAACTTCACATCCTTTTGGACGTTAATAAATAATTAAGAGGGAAATATTTCAACAAGATGCTGACACTTTTTAAAATTATCTAAGGTTTTTTCTAGTTATTGCTATGTTGTAGTATGGTAGTCATAAAAATTAAGGGATATACAAAACTCTAAATCTTTGGGTGATTTTCGACAAGCTGTTACTCCGAGGAAAATTATCGTAGCAAAAAAAGCAAATTATAACTCCAAGAGTGTCATTTTTATGTCTGACCATGAATATATTTTATCATGTTTTATTCTAGAGAAATGCTAAGGAAACTACCAGATTTTTCAAATTCTTGCAAGTCTTTAAGAAGGTCTATGTATTTCAAAAAACTTTTTGTATTATTTCACTAGAAAGTTTTTTTATGAAATTTAATGCCATTTAATTTGACGTACTCAAAAAGAATGTAGGAATTTTGCCCCGGTTTTTTAAAGTTATTTTTAAATTTATTAATAAATAATTATGGAAATAGTGATTTTGATGAATAATGATTTTTTTAAAGAATATTTCCAAAATCAATCCTTTTGATTGAAGAAATAAAGATTATCGAGACAGCGCTTTTTTGTGTACGACCATTTTCCCCGGAATTACAGCTTGTTGAAAATCACCCAAAAATATAGTTTGTTTATATCCCTTAACTTTTGTAGCTAGTTTATCAGGTTTAGCATCATGATTCACTTTAATTATACCTATTAGCCAAACCACATCACATGAAATGGTACCGATATTACATAACACATTGCCAATAACTAGTATACAAATAATAAAAATCACATCACAGTTCAAGATCTTGCCAAAAATTCTTCAGCCATAAAGTATACATAGAAGACTGAAGAGATTACAGATTACATATTTGTAGACACTGATTTGCTTGGTGATTTGTGTATACTGTGGATTTTTGTTTTGTTTATGGAATATTTCAATTTCAATTCATGATGCCTACAATTTCTTTTTATTAATTCCATAGTTGTGTTTTTATTTATTTATATATTTTCCTGATATTAATATATGCATTTGTAATGAGTTAATATTTTCAAGAAATATAATGGGTGAGTTGTGAGAGACAATGTTATTATGTTACTGTGCAAACTTTTTATTTTTTTATTATTTATTTTAGACTATTTATATGATGATCGAGACCCACTGAAATATTTCCTTAGGGATGCAGACCTTTTATCTTATTTAAGGACTTTTAGGTAAGTATGCGTCTAAAACATTCATTATTACTTTTGTTTTCAGTAATTTCCAGTTTTCATTATGTAGATACTTATTTGATTTTTAACTTGACTTTTGTATTACCATAGAAATTTGTTAGCTTGTTTAATATTTTATTCCAATAACTGTAAAGTTCTACTTACTTTTAATTTCCTTTGAGGCTATAGTGATTTTCTTTTAGATAATTTTATCTTTGCAGTTGTCAAATCTTATATACTTTTCATTAATTAGTATTTTGAGAATTGAGGTAGCGTAATTTTAAAATGAAGAGTTTGTATTGCATTGTTGTACTATATATTGCAGTAGTGGTAATATTTCCTAGCACATTTGGGTATAACCAAAACAGCAAAGTTATGGTTTAGATTTGAAAAAATCTCAGTTTTCTGTGGATATGCTATAAAGTATTTTAATTGCTTCTTAGTCAGGTTACAAATTTGACATTTTTATTTTGAAAATTTTATTACTTAAAATATTCTTTAAAAGTAACACCTTAATCAATCAAATATCTTAAAATCTTCTATAATTTTGTTATATATTATATACAAATTTATTATTATTTCTTCAAATATCTATTTCAGTTATATAATTTATATTAAAATTTACTTAATTACCTAAACATTTTCAGAGATATATTGAAAATCACAAAAATTTCTCAACTTAAATATATAACAAAAGATGACTTGGTATCAATTGGGTTTACTAGTTCTGAGAAGAGGAGGTATCAAAAAGCATATGATAAGTATTTCCCAAATCCATACTTTGCTAACTTAAGAGGATTTATAAGGAAAAAAAAGAGGAAGTTAGTTAGTATCTTGATTTATTCATTTTGACAATATACTGATAATAGCAAATTTGATTGCACCTGTGTCAGATCACTCTGCTTAGGCTATATCAAATGCTGGGTTGTTAATTGTTCTGCATTTTTTTGTTACAATGAGAATTTTTGTATATGGGTATGTTTATGAGAATTTTATGAATCTTCAACTGACAGTAATGCTAGTTAAATATTGGTTATTAAAATAACTTGAAAATGCTAGCATCGTAAGTATTTATTCCAAAGATTTATAAATAATGAAACTTTAATTTTTAAAACTTGGAGTTATTAATTTAATTTGTAACATTAAGTTATAATATTTATAAAAACAATGAATTTCATAAGTTATTATATTATGGTCTATGCATAGTGATTAGGTGCATTTTCATTGTTCTAGTTTTTTTTTAATAAATACAAATATTATGTTGAAAATATAATGCAAAATATTTTGTTGTGCATGGTAGTAAATATATTCGAGACTAGGTCCCCTATCTAGGGTTTGATGTTTTCTTTTTAATTACACAATGATATTATACACTAGTTGCACTAGCAAAGGTTACCCATAAAAAACTTAAAATGTCACTCAAATTTATTAATATTGGGTTATATGTGAATATACAATAAACTTGAAAAAATGGTGATGTTATTTATTCTGTTCTTTTATTAATTGAATACAAAAATTAATATTTTACATTTTCATTCTTTGTGTGGTCATATGAGGTGATCTTTGTTACTATTGAGATGTACCATGCTTGCCATTACTTATTGTACAATTATTATACTGAGTTACAATAAAAATGTATACTTAAATCAAAATAAGATTCCAGGATGAGCAATTAATGTTCAAAAAATCTATAAACAACATTTTTGGCTGTTTATTTATTTTAATTTGCTTGGAATAACATTATATTTGGCATGATAAAAGTTATTACCTTAAACTTTTATAGTATTGATTTCAGAAATAAGTAGTTTTATTTATTTGCATGTTATTATTTAAATAGAGGTTGTAATTGTAACAATATTTATGTGTTTAACAGCTGTTATTTTTTATTTCAGTGGAGAAGAAGATCGCTTTCCTCTGTGGAATTGGAACAATTTACAGAGGCCTCTATTAAAGTTCCTACAAAGCATATCATAGCCATGGAAGATATTTCAATAAATGTTCAGCTAGGAGTGGGTCAATTTGGGGTTGTGCAACAAGGAACTTGGACTACAGGAAATCAAAGAGTGAGAATAAAGTATTGTATAATTATAGATGAGCCATTCAATACACAAATTGATATGTTTATAAAAATAAAAAATTGAGAAATTTGATGGAGTAATGTATATTATTTTTTAAAATTCTATTTATAATATAAATTTAAATGTATATTGTAGAATACATATATATAGAGATACAGCTGTCATCTCATGGTATATAAAATTATTAAGAAAGAATAGCTAAAAAATAATCACCAGTAGTGCTACAAATTTATTGTGTCTGCTTGAGTTAATTGATTTGCCAACTGAGAAAAGTATTAGAGTTATATTCAACTTTTTAATTTTTAAGTTTTAATCCAAAAAAAAAGTTTTATATATTTTCATTTTGGATTTTCCATAAGAATGAATGCTGACAGACCTGCTATAATTTATAATATGTGGATAGTTTAGATTTGTGGATAGTCTTGCATGGCGGTAGGGCTTTTTCTAATGCCCGCCTGGCTAGCAACCACCCTCAAGTTGAAAAACTGCCGCCAAATACCAACAGGTATGTTCCGGCAGCTGCACTTGGGCGCCAGTTCCTCCACAGGCTTATCATGTCTTCCTACTTAGGCCGTATCATCACTTAATATCAGTTGAGATTATACCCATAACACTAAACCCTTACAAAAAAAAAAGGAATATTAATAATGTCTTCTTTATTAGCAATGTGTAAGTAGGATTCATCAATTCTATTTGTTATAAAAATTTTGTAAGAATCATGTTTAACAGAAGAAATAAATTTTAGTTGGTCTATCATGTCTTCTACTTTACCTTGTCACAGTTTTATGTTTACAATACAATAAATGTTTATCTACATTGTTCAAACATTATGGCCTACTTGTTACAAATTTCCATATATTAATGGTAATAAATTCTAAATTTTCCATATAGTCACCTCTAAATTGCATGAGGTGCGGTTTAAGAGGTTCTTAAACTAAATGAATAGCATATACATATAAGTTTTAGAATTTTTTGAATGGTTTTGTAATTCAATTGTTGTCTTATTTTTATTTGGGGTTTTAGCTAATAATGAACGTATTAATTCAACTGAAGTTTAGTCTATAATGGGCAGAACTTCTAATACAGCTTAGTATTAAGTTATAACAATATTCTGTTATTAATTTTTTAGGTACAAGTAGCAATAAAATGTCTAGGGCAAGGCATGACATCTAATTCTACAGAATTTTTGAAAGAAGCTGCTGTGATGCATGCAATAGAACATCCTAATATTGTAAGATTATATGGTGTAGTCCTTCATATGGACACTTTAATGCTGGTAAGTTTTAGATGGCAGATATTAGAAATGCCTCTGTATAGTCTTGGTTAACATAAAAAAACACACTGAATACAGTTTTTAATCTAAACAACTGTTTCATTAGGTTAATTATTTTTATCGAACCTGTGCTACAAAAAATCACTCAGTTCATAATTTGGTTCTTGGTTCTTATTATAAAAATAGTAAGGTATTTAACTAATAAATAGTAATTTAATATTTCATAAAAATCTGTATGTTGTGAACGCATAAATATTATAGGTGGTAAAAGTTCTAATGTATTTAGTTCTTATGGACATTTCTATATGAAATTTCTTAAAACCATTATGAAAGGGTTATTAAATTTGGTCTGCTATGTGCTTTCATAAACAATGTTTAAATTTTTAGTTCTTTACTACCGAACAGAGATGACAGCAGCATAATACATTAAGAAGTTCAGTTTTTTTTTTCAATATCTCAAACTAATTCCTTGGTTTGATGGAATAAAAGATATGTGCCCAGTAGTTATAGAGTTATGCACTTAGAAGGGCACAAACAAACAAAGACAGATAAAAATTCAAAATTAAACACCTTTAATCATTTAGTTTTTAATCAGTTTCTATAGATAGGAAAATATTCGTCAGTTATAATTAACAGATAAAATGCAGATCTGTTTCAATTACAGTTTTATTATATGTAATAAGCTCAATTTGAAGGACATAATTTGAAAACTGAAATTTCAATGTCTAAAATATCATTTTGTCTAATGAATTCTTTGCATAGTTAGTGACTTTTTCTTCTCAAACAATGAGACATAAGTAAGTTAATGACTGATATACATTTTTTTACCAATAAAAATAATAAAATTTTACTATTTTTACTAAAGATGCTTCTTCATTTATTTTATTTTTTAAATTTATTCTATTGGTATATAAAAGAGATCAAAGCATTGTAATTCACATTTAATTTAATTTTTTAGGTAACAGAATTAGCATCACTTCGCTCTTTACTAGAATGTCTTCACGATACAGGTCTTCGCCTTAATTTTCCTGTAATGACTCTTTGCGAATTTGCGGAACAAATCTGTGACGGTATGGCATACCTAGAAAATAAGCGGCTTATTCATAGGTGAGCAAAAATATATCACATATATATTTTTTTTATATTAATAACCTTGTACTTAATGGATCTCTCACATCATCTCAGTATCCATATTATTATTAACGTTACATTTAGTTTCTTAGTATATTGTATAATGTTCTATACACAGGTTTTGGCTGTGCGCTTCGTGTCAGTTACTTCGAGTTTTATTAAATATACGAAGTTCTATTTGTTTTGTGCGAATTTATATTCCTTTTTTATGTTTTCCTAAGTATAAATCAATTATTTTAGCATGTGATATGCGTGACAACCTTTTACAATCTCTGGTTGATTACTTTCATAAATAATATGTTTTATATAGATTTTTCAGTAAGTTAATATTTTAATTCATAAAATGTCAATCATGTAGTATTTTTAATACTAAGTTATTAAAATTGTATTTTGTTTTATAATTAAGGTTTAGCGTTATGGCCACAAACTCACCTGAGGTAAAGTGACCATGTGGTTCAAGATGGTGGACACACTAAGCCTAGGGGAGTGTTCATATAGGGAGGATTTATAAAGGTATCATGAAATTATCTAACCACAAACCCCTGTTACCTTAATAGTTTGGAGATTTCTAGTATTAGTGGTATACCATTTTTATGCTTAGAAAATCTTCCTTTTTATGGAATTATTGTCTTTTAGCCATGATATTAAAAGATAATATGATGATATTATTGTAAGTGGTACCGTAGCAAGGTGGTAGGGCTTTCTCTAATGCCCGCCTAGCTAACTACCACCCTCAAGTAGAAAATGTGCCGCCAAATACCAATAGGTGAGTTCCGGCAGTTGCACTTGAGATTCAGTGCCTCCACAGGTTTAGTGAGTCCATCAACTTAGGCCGGTTCGTCACTTAAGATCAAGTGAGATTATGGCCATAGCGCTAAACCTATAAACTTTAAAAAAAAATGAACTTAAGTTCGTTACTTGTCATTAATATAGAAATCCTGTGGAAATAACTTACAAGATCAGTATATTAAAATAGTATATACTCACATACTTATTCATAAAATAAGTATGTACTTGCCCCCATGGAACTCCAAATTCGGTGCAGATGGACAGGCGCAGTAGGGGGCAGTTCGGGTGTGCTCTTTCATTTTGAGCCGGATGGGGATTCCGCCTCCCATTGCACCTGTCCAGCCCTTTCTTAGGGCAGCCTAGAAGACCTCTGCTTAACCTTAGGCCTAGTTGATCGCCAGAGCATCGCGGTGATTGCAAGTTTGAACCCGCGACGCCCCAGCAAGGCGAGAGATGTTAGTGGACTATTTGTGAGTATTACCAGTGGCTAGCCCTTGACCGAGTGGGTATCCGTAAATAGATTTCCCGACGTTAAAAAAAAGTTAGAGTATTTATATAATCGTAATGTGGTCTTGCGAGAATTATCAGAGTAGGCACAAATATATGTACGACTACGAAAGGACGTTGATTACATAGACAATCAAATTAAGCGAAAAATTCAAAGACCATCTCCCGCACTTTATTATATGGACGCAAGAGTCACTTTTTGTATTTGTCGTTCAAAGTTTCAACCAGTTTGTGCATACTTACAGTCTGAGGGTGTAGTTTACCTAGATATTTGGTCCTGGGGATCTCTCAAATCATATCTCTGAATTTCTCTTTAAATCTATTTTATTCAAATAATAAGGAATATGCAGATCGGAAGCCCATATCTTGGTAAAATATAAAAAGCCAGGTAAGCAAGATAATAGCTATTTGGAGTGTCGAAAGTTTTCTGGTACTATAAACCATACGATAGCTTTTTCCCCTTTGATTCCGTTGGGACGTTTACGTATTTGTATCCGATCACATATTTTATTTTCTTCCACTCATGTATATTTGTGTCTAGCGTGGCAGTCTTATTGTGGTTTTCTTCTTTTCGGCTTGGCTAGTAAAAGTCGACCCCAGGGTTAATAATATTTTACATTGGATATGATATAAAAATTTATATGGATTACAAAAATTGAGCTTCGCCCGCTTGTTGACTTAGTACGGAAAAGTAAAAATATCCCTGCAGTGTTCCTCATCGTGTCCTGTCACCTGTGTCACCTGTTAATGTGTCGCAGATAAATATTTCAACAGCAAATGTTCACTATTCTACATTAGTAATTATTTGTTGATGAACGTTTATTTGGATATTTAACAAATTATAAAAATACTAGCAGGATAACTTTGATACTTATAAATATTGAACATATTCGAAAATGACGTCAGCCTTAAGACCTTAAGACTTCAACATCTACGAATTTTATTTTTAGGAAAAGCTTACGTTCTCTTGAGTCAATCCTTATAAAAGAAAACTTTTATAAAATTTGTGTACTATTAATATTATTTATTTGTTGTAGGGTGGAAGCCATAGTATTTTGTATTTTATAAAACATATTGTTTTTAGGTTAAAATTCAATTATAATGTGGAATGAGATATTAAAGAGGACAAAATTTCAGTGATTATCTTTCATATAGTGGGTATAGAGCCGTAGGTCATTTTCAAAACACTTCAGCCATCATATATCGTACTATACTGTATAGAACCATATATCGACACTTGCTCTGACGAAAATCATAGAAGATAGTGATAATTATGTGGACTGATATAATTAATTCTATTGTTTTTTATTATATTACATATGCAATTAATAATATTTTAGTTACATTTACAATTAATAACATTTAAATTATATTTAATTTGAACAATTAATTACCAGACTAAATATAAAATAGTCTTTCATATTATATTATTACACCTGCGTAACATAAAGTCGTTTGTTTTCATGAAAGATCGTATCAGTACAAAACAAAACAAAAGTGGAAGGAAAACGCTAAAACAGATATATAGTTTTACTTCTGGGTAATTTTGTTTATTTTTACAGCCTATGTTATTCGCACAGTACTGGGGTTATAGTCCTCTTGAAGATTTCTTTATTTTACCTATTTAGCAATTGGATTAAAGGTTATTTATATATACGAAAAAATTTTCATATTAACCATGATTTATTTTTAACTTTGACGTCAACTTTTTCTTTTGACCATCTAAAGGGAAAATTGTGCTATTTTTAGAAATTTTTTGCACAAGGTTTCCATGTGTATTTATCAATTTGTTTTTCCCACTAATATATACGAAATATTTATAGTTTTATATATATTTTCAGAATGACAATCTTCTTCATATAGTTGTATATAGTAAATTTGTTAAGTTTTCCGAGCTTTATTTTGTGTTTCTAGAGATTTAGCTGCACGAAACATTTTAGTATTCAATAAAAATAAAGTCAAGATCTCGGATTTTGGACTATCCCGTGCTTTGGGTGCTGGAAAAGATTACTATCAAACCAATTATAATGTGAACCTCAAATTACCAGTTGCCTGGTAAGTATTCATGTTAATCATTGTTACATTTGTGAGTAGTTATTTATATTTTTCCTTATATATTGAATGGTATATTTTAGAGGCTTATACAACGCTCAACGTAATCGAAAATATTATCTATCCTAAATACAAAATATCCAAAAACGTACAATGCGTAATACAAAAATTATGAATAATCTTGAATAGAGACGCAGATGAATGAGACACTATCAATTATCAACAACGATTTAGCCTATACAAACAATTACCTTACATAAATCTTTCACCTAAAAACGATAAAATTTTGTGTAGTATATTACTTATTAAAGTATTTTTTTGAAAAATTTTGTGTCTATCATTGAATTTTTCATAGTCTATTAGTTATCGAAAATAATATCATATCCATATTCATATTCAAAAACTGATTAAATACTCTCAAGATATTCTCATACATATTCTAAATTTCATATATATATATATATATCTGCACAAAGTTTGTATATTGCAAAACTATTATACATTATCATTGTCGTTGTATTAAAGGAATATACCAGTTCATACGTAAGTTAAGGTTCTAATCGAAGTACCTACATGGAATAACGCCTTTTGTAATCGTTTTGGTTAACGTATGTAAGTAGTATGTTTTGAATAATCAGCTTGTAAATATCTTAAAGCTAGTATCATATATCTTTTCTCAGAAAAAACACCTACTTATTTACTTCGGTGTAAGTAGGTATTAATACTTTCAAACTCCGATAAATTAATACTTCTATATTTTTCTTTGGACGGTCCTTCGCTATTACGATAATGCTTAGTAGTGTTTAAATTCCCTGTGAAGAATATTTGTTTTTAATGTTACTAATAAAGTATATATGAGAATACATTGCGGCTTGAACCAGCCGTCATCGAGTACGCACTAGACATTCAAAGTTCGCGACTACTGTTGATTTACATCCAACTACGTATTAAAATCCATTCCAGGTGCGCTCCTGAATGCATTCTGTACTTGCGATTCACGTCTGCTAGCGATGTATGGGCTTTTGGTGTATGTTTGTGGGAGATGTTCACATATGGCTTTCAACCTTGGGCTGCATTTTCTGGTCAGCAAATACTGGAAGCAATAGATACACCTAAGTGTCAGGTATTTATTTTTAATATTCCACTCGTATCGGTTGGATTTAGGTGAAGGCGAACCATGTTACTTTTACTTTAAGTGATAACTTTTAGCTTTATCCTTTGATGATGGATTTGTCTTAATATTTTTATATGAGAGTTAATTTTTATTATTTTTAACAGAGATTGGAACGTCCCGATTGCTGTCCTGAATCTTATTATTATATGATGCGCGATTCTTGGTCTCACGATCCGCACAAACGCCCAAAGTTTAAAGACCTCAGATTAAAGTTACGTGCCATCAGACCTGAAGAGGTAATTTATTTATATTTTAAATTACAGTACCAAAAATTTTTCAATATGTGATATAAACTACGATAAATGTGACGGTTTGTGAAATTCCAAAGAGCGAAAATATATTGTTGTTTTTTTTGTAGGTTATAACAATATCACAGATTCGAGCACCGGAGGGATCGCGTCGAGCAAGTTTTTTAGATTGTAAAGAGGGACAAGTCATTACAGTTTTAGGAAAAGAGTTAGTATACATTTTAAAGAGTGGTTCTAACTTCATATGATTATTGAGATATATTTCAAGTGGAGAATAAGTTGTTTGGTTACCAACTTAATACTATACTACGTATTTTGCTTTGCAACTACTCGAGGTTAACCCTGTTCTTTACACGTACATATATGAATAAGATTGAATATGAAAAAATGATTGAATAAATATTTCAGAAGTATGACAAAAACAGCAATGTGGTATGGCGTCATCCCAGGCGGTACTTGCGGCATGTTCGACCCTAAAAATACTAAGTCATATAAATCAACAGATGTGAGTTTTGTTTGGTTACTAAGACGTGTTAAATAGTTGTTAATAAAACTAATACTACGTTATCATATATTATTATGTTTATACCGTTCTCTCAAAAGTATTTGTCTAACTTTTTATATGCAAGTAAATATTTTAAAAGAGTTAACAGGTTAATAAGGGTTTCAACATGTTTAGAATTCGTTAGTTAGTTAATTTATCCAAACAGAGCAATAAATCGTACTTATTTATTCATAACAGTCAATATTATTTTTAAATGGAAGGGAATGGAATACGAAGAATAAATAGATGGGAAACTGTAGTAATTTTTAATAAACCTATAGCAAGAATATTAGAGTTGTGGTACTTTGTATTATTGAGTTTGTTCGATTCGTTCATGACCGTTTTCACAAAATAGTAAAAACTATTAAACGAAGTGTGACGCACTTGTATATAGAGTGTCTTTTTTATATGTAATTCAAATAATAATGTAATCGATATTATTTTTTATTAGCTTTCAGATCAAAAATTTGAATAATAATTTAAAATAATTGCATTATTAAGGTTGTACGCTTGAGTGCTTCAAATTAGAACGCGATTAGTCTATCAAAATAAAATGTAAAAACAAAACATTCTCATACGATTCATTATAGTTATTCCAAAGAATATTTTATCAACTATCATAAAAAACAACATTGATTTATTAGGGAAGACATATTTTATCTAACTTTAACTGTAAAACTTTAAAAGCTGCTTGGTATTTAAAATAAAATAATTTCTTAGATAAGGCGAAAGATATTGTTACAGATCTAATTTATTTTATCGTTAGTATTCTAAAGTTGAAAGTTAATTTGGATGGTTTTCCGAAATTCTCATCAGTATATATGAGCAGAATAATTAATATTTGATATTCATTAGCTAACAGCGTTTCAGGTTGAGTTTAATAACATTAACAATAACTTTACTTGTGCAAGTTTATATTCAAGCATCTATATATTCGTATCCTATAGTGATGATCTCTAATATACCTCGAGTTAATCTAAGCGATGTTACATTATAATGTTAAATTTAAAAGATTTTAATAAATCATTACATAAATATAAGTAAAAGTAAACGATTCTATTGTCAATATAAGTTTTCGACAAGACCATGATATCTCATGTATCGGTTCTTAAAATTACAAGCCATTATATAATTTTGACAGCATTTTGTGGACTAGTTAAATATATAATAAATAGAGTAATGCATTTTAAGTTTTTAAAGTAACTCCCTGGATAGTTTTATTATGGGAATAGCCATTTTAGAATTAAGTTTCAAACAAACATTTCACACTTAAAGTTGACTAAATCGCCTACATAGTCATAAGACATAATATATTTTAAATAACACTAGATATTCGTTGAAAATTTAACCCAAACTGGAATTACGATTAGTTGTATCAAATTTTGTTGTGTGTTGAGATTTCGTTTTATACAAAACTGAATGTTGTGTCTTAATGGATTGTATGATTCTACTTATACTTGTTTATGAATAACGCATGCTTGTTTATGGCTATCGGAAAACTAATGTCAATGTACTTCTTTATTATTATTGCTATTAAACAGCATAAAGGATTATCTTGATTTGTATCATAGAAGTGTTCGTCTTTCGAGTCACTGTCGCCAGAACCGGAAGGCCGTTCGTCTCTGTCTGTACCAAACCTTCAACGTTCTGATACTAAGAGACACACTTACACAGGCAAAAGGAGTATACAATCAGATATGATATCATGTCCTCAAGGTGACATGAAGCACACAGGCCATATTGGCCTTGACGGAGCACACTTTGGGGATATATCTTTCTTAGACCCGGCCGCTTGTGTAAGTAAATGAATACGAAAAATGTTTGCAATCTATTTATTGTTGATGTTTTTAATGAGCATGGTATAGTAGTAACACTACCAGATGGTAAGATTAATACCATTTAAAACAATGGCGACCAACGAGTAATCTAATATCATTAGCAGCCTTTTGTATCATGTTGACATGCAACTTCTCGGATACACTGATTGATCCTGTAAAGTGAACAACTAAAATAGACTCATTGTGATAAGTTTACTACGATGTGCATGGTTGTAGTAATCTAGTCTGAAACACCTGATGCGTGGCTGTCGCGGACCTAACTGCCAAGCCTTACTATATAACTTGTAAATAATTCTGTATATAATGATATAAATTATTGTTACTTATAAATACAGAGTCTTTAAAGACACTTGGCTTCCTTAATTTAGACGTCAAAATTAGTTTAGGGTTTTGCATCATAAAATAATGAGAGTTATGATAAAACAGTTATTGCATAAATAATAGATAAAACAGGTTAAATATTAATGATTAAAATCAAATGGGTTTATTTTTCAAACGATAAACTTCGGAGGATTATAAGTTAGGTTCAGTAATAAAACAAATCAGCCATCTCGCTATAGTACTATTACCGCATAAATATACAACACATTAAATTTAAGATAGTTTAAAGAAACGGCTAACAACATAATATACTTGTATTTCTTATTAATAATATCTGTTCATTAATAACGATATTAAATTGATCGTAATGATTTGATAACCAATTTTCAGATGTCGCGTAATATCATGTACAAACCACCAGTTGACTCTGAACAAGTGCCACTCATTAATCCTAATTCGCCTTCTCATCTAAAGAGTTCATCAGATACTCAGATGCCCTATCCGCCTCAACTAAACCAACAACATAAGGTCGATTATGATGAAATTGAAAATCCCTGTAAGTTTTTTTTTAATATCTTTCCAAATTCACGATACACGTTGAAAATAATTATTTGCTTTTGTAATGTTATGTTATGTGACTGTAAATTGTGTAAATATGACAGCATGTTGTGTAAGTTTTTTTTTTGACCGGACATTCGCTGATAGCCGTATGGGCTTCACCGAACTTTTTGGGGCGAATACTAAAGGCACTCAGCCCTGTGGCGGCGGGCGCAAGGGTGCCAGAATAGCCGAACCTCGGCTTGGATTACTGCCGGAACACGAACAAAGATTCGCGATCCTAACTAACCAACAGGTCCTAACTTACTAGGTTTAGTGGTTCTAACAATAACATAGGGCAAGCCACGCAAGGGCCGCGGGGGTAGTCTCTTATAGAACCGTGTACTTAATGTGTGGGTCTGCACGGATAATATGCGGTGTGATGATGTACTCTCAGTGATGTAGATTGTCACTGTATCGCGCGAGCAGAGTCACTTGAGGGTTTCTATCCGGAGGATCGATCCTAGGCTCAAACATCTGCAGGGGGAGGCCGCGGCGGGTGTGCGGGAGCGAAATTTACCGCTTGGCCTCGGCGGCGAAGACGGCGGTTACGCGGGCTTGTGCGCGGACACGTGCAATTGGTGGAGACGACAAGGAGAAGCGCGTTCAATCTTGTTATTTTGTCGACGAGATCAGTGAAGCAGTTGTAAGAGATTGAGTTTAAATATGAAACCTTCTTACCAGACCTTATCGAAAGCTTTGGCTATGTCAAAAAATACGGCAAGTGTGCGCTTAGGGCGATGTAACTCCGTAAAATTGGAGATAATATGCTCCGTGAGGCGGAGCACTTGGTGGGTGCACGAGTGCTTGGGTCGAAAGCCAAATTGCTCGTGTGGTAAAAGACATCTGTCTGAGACATTTGATTGAAGTCGGTTCAGTAGGAGCCGCTCGTATATTTTACCTATCGTATTGAGGAGGCTTAACAGGCGGTATCTAAGTGCGGAGAGGAGAGATTAATTGAGAGATAGTGCCTGAGCTTTAGATAGTCGGCCACTTTGATTGAAGCGGGTGTGTGGTCACCCGGGTGGCCTAGTTGCAGAATTACTGGGCGGTGGTCAGAATCTAGTTCATGTATGACTTCGATTTGCTGTACCTGAAGCGCGATCCCTTTTAAAATAGCTATGTCTAAAACTGAAGGGCGGCAGTTAGCCTGATAATGAGTTGGCTCTGAGGGAACAATTACATCGAAGCTAAGCGTATTTTTTAGCCAGTATAATGTCCTACAATTAGTGGTAGCAAGCGAGTTGTTGTATTGAATCCGACTTGAGGAGAGTTTTATTAGGCGAAAGTTACGCGAAAACAATAAAGTTGGTGGGATGACCGGTCATACCCACTCTACACACCAAGACCTCTAAATTTGTAAGTCCGAGAGGATCTATTGGCATGCAATATAGTGACTTTTTATAGTATATGAGCATGCCGCTGCCTCTTACGCAGATACGATCATTTCTTAGTATCTTATAGTTCGCAATCGCGGGATTGCGAACGCTCGGTTTTAAAAGTGTTTCTTGTACTAGAAACACGTGTATTTGCCGCTCCTTAAGGAAACTAACTACCAAATCGCGTTGGGGTTTCAGGTTGCGCGCATTAAAAAAGAATAAAGATAGGCCTCGGAGTCTAAACTTATCCTCCATTGCGAGTTTATTTAGGAGAAGCGCGGATAAGGCGTTGCATGGTCCTTGCAATGCCTGGGAAGCATTTAATGGCTCTTAGACGACCAAAATCTTGACTAGCGCTAATCATGTCGTCGAACGCAATGATATCATCTATGGAGTTTTCTTCTAGTAATTCGACGAGCCAGTCCATGCCTTTGAAACCAGTAGAAGGCCCGGCCGAGGTGAGTTTCGCAGGCTTAGCCTTCGGAGGCTGCTGATTGGTGGTTCACACGTTGGTCGGAGCTAGTGTGGGTCTTTGGGGAGGTGATGGGTACGCGGAAGTGACCTACGCTGGCTTACCCAGGCTCGGGAAATCCTGAATAGACATGAGTGGCGGCGGCGAGGTACGTGCAGTCGCTGAGTGCGCTGAATACGCTTGTGTGGGGAAAAGCGTGCGTCTCGTGTGTGGGGCACGTTCACACCCACGATAGTTCGCGGGGTGCCTGGCTTTGCCGCATAAGACGCAGCTTGGTGGTTCGGGGGAATCAGAGGTACGTGGGCACTCCTTAGTAGACTGGTCTTGTAAACACTTGACGCAACGCGGCTTAATGAAGCAGTTGTGCAGCAATGAAGCAGTGAATCAGCAGCAATGAAGCAGATACGATTGGCAATTGTGGCATTGAGTAGGGCTATGTTTTTTGTGCGGTAACTCGACTGTGATGCCGGAGAGGCCGCATACGGATTTAAGCTAAAAGATTTCCTTGCCCTCATTGGAGCGGTCTAGGATGACAATAACAAGGTCGAACAAGTTTTTGGTTATGTGGTGGTACATGCGGTGTATCTGGTGGACCGGAAAGTTTTGTTCCTTAAAGGATGCAAAGATTTCTTCGTCGGGGAGTTCTTTGGGGACGCGCCTAATAACCACGCGCAGTAAACGATCTTCTTCCAGAGTAAACGTGAAAAATTAATGTTTTCCTTCTCTAAGAAAGGTGGTGAGATTTTTATAATCTAAGGGCGTAGGGACTTTAATTTGAATCCCGGCGCATTTTGAATTTGAATACGGTCGCTAGTATAACGGATTTTATTAGTCTTAAGCTACGTGGAAATATTTGACCAGGCTGCTTTGTCAGCGATAGTGACGGGTGGTGGTGGGCGGACTGCTTTTTCAGTCGAGGCCGCGGGGCCGGCAACAGTAGCCGCGGAGGTTGAGGGGGTCGCAGGAACGCGGGTGATTTCGGTCCGCCAAGCCTTGGCTACTTTCGGTTCGGTAATTTCTGGCGAAAGTACACTTTTATTGTTATGTTTGATCCTACTGACGTGAAGTCGCTGTCGCAAGCGCATTTACCACCGCTGCCGAGATACGCACATTTTGCGGTGGTTGGGGCTGGGTCGCAAGGAACTCTTGAAACTTGAAACTCTGGGTGTATCTTGTCTTCGAAGACTCGGAATCTATTTAGCAGAAGCTCTGAGCGTTTTGCCATTCCGGTAGCAAGCTTGGGATAGTGTAGGTTTAAAAGGAAGCCTGTATAAAAAACCTCCCTGCCTGAGGGGAAGGGGGGCGCGGCTAGCAAAGGTTAAACGAACTATCTAGAATTTGACGAAATAATATTTAAATACAAAGAAAAAAGAAAAAATAATAATAACACAATATCTGAGACCTTGTCTGTAAAAGTAGTAAAAGGCTTAATGGAAATTCAGTTTTACCCTTGTTGGCAGCCGGTGACCGGCGTACTTACAGTGGCGGCACTTTGAACACTGCACTGTTTCACAATAACGAAAAACAATGCTTAGAATTCACAATAGTAAACTACGAGAATTCTCACAATGTAATATTGACACAATAGCCAAACAATAGATCGAGTTTAAGAATAGACTAATTATCGGTAACAGGAACTGGATTGTCGGCAATAATAGATGGATTATTGCCGATAAGACGTAAGAATAGCTCAAAGAAACAATAGGCGGTGCGGTGAAGCGCAACGATCGGTTTCGAGAACCATCAACGAGGGCTCACGGACACGTCCGTTCACGACCGCGATTGAAATCGAACTCCATTGTGTAACAGTTTAAATACGGGACACATAGGCGATTGAATTGTAAATTACAGGAACACGTATTGTTGGTTGTCACAAAATCAGTTAAGACAGATTTTAAATTAATTCAAACACTGTTCTATAAAATGTGACGTAAAAATGTACTTCAATTAAAAGTATTAATAATAACTTCTAAAATGTTTAACAACAATGTGACTTACTAATTGTAAAAAAAATGACAAAGAGGATTAAATTTCGGTGCATTAACTTAGGATGCATCATTATAATATCATATGAGTCTGTTTAACGGTGAAAAACGGCCAAGTTTAGTACTTACGAGAAAGTTATTTGAAGAGTAGTCAAAGTCCTGTATAGGAAGTGGTGTCATTATATTTACTTCTAACAGAAGTACACATGTCGAGCCCATTCAGGAATAACATCGTAAACGACAATTGCACATTTTACAGGAGAGAGTGTTTTCTTTAAAAAATATTTATGATATCTTTACAAACAATTATGACTTGTTATTTACAATTAACCACTGATTTATTGATATAGTGGCTATTAACATACAGCTTCTAAATTATAAACATAGTTTTTAGGAGGATAGAATAAAAAAACATATGTAAGATTTTGGCGCTTACGATTTTTCCTGAAAGGCTCGATATATTACACCGTTCACCAATTTATAAAGAAACACTATCTAACAATTGCTTTCGGTCGCTAAAAGTTTGTATACGGAGGAGATTCCATGTTGTAGATTTAGTGACTTAATTAACGATGTACTTACTTTCTATTTTACAGCATCTCAAACACAATTATGGAATCTGAAAAAACCTCCTCAGAAAAAAGTGTCAGAGTCTACCAAAAGCAAAAATATACTAAAAAGAGTAAGTTTGTACAAGGTTATTTTTGTTTATATATTACCATTGAAAACTGGTGAGGTTTGAAATAAACTTGAATTACTGATTCGATTCTAAAAATCTTAAACTTGTGAAAGCTGTGTCCTTTCCACATGATGTGGATTTCTTTTATTCCTACTAGACTCTATCTTTATGGAGGTTGATGGTTTCAATATAAAATGTGAAAATATGACTTATCTAATATTTTTATCACCTATAATAAATATTGATTCTTGAGGGTCACTTTATTTGTGACTGAAAGTAAAGAAGTATTTTTTAAGTTACGAGTTGGTCGTATGTAGGGACAAGTAATGGTCCACCTCACTTCAATTGCAACATGGTCGTGTTCTACCAAAACCGTCCAAGTATATCCGAACTAGGCCTTCGAAAATACCCCGATTATTGACTAACCATAGTCGGAATTGTGACCTTTTTTAAGATTGGTTATTTTTGAAGCGATGACAGCTCAGAATATTGGAATTTGTACGGACCCTGCGTAGTGGGCGTGAGTTCGATTCCTGCTATAAGCTTGATTTTGCGGTGAAGGAAAATACTCTGTCGATAAAAGCATGGTGGTATGTCTTTTTTATAATGCCCGCCTGGCCAGCTACCACCCTCAAAGTTGAAAATTTGCCGCCAAATACCTATAGATGTGTTCCGGCAGTTGAACTTGAGAGCCAATCTCTCAACTAGGCTTAACATGTCCAACATCTTGGGCCACATCATCACTGAACATTAGATGAGATTGTGGCCATAACGCTTATAAAATATAAAAAAACGTTGCCATTATAAACTGCAGTGACGATACGTACCAGTTTGCTATACATTTTCTTCTTCACAACCCTTATTCCACCTAAGCAGGTTCGGCTTAACATGTTTTGTTCTTTCACTGTACTCGTATTAGCTTTCGTCTCAATATTCACACTTTATGCACATGGCATTCCCCACACAGTCCATCCACATCTTCTTCGGTCTTCCTCTTCTGCAACCATCTACCTTCATACTATACATTCTTCTAATTATATGCCTTACATCCCTTTACATAACATGCCCATGCCACGCTAAACTATTTATATAAAAAAACGACAATTAACTTATCAAGTGTACTAAATTGAGTGGTATGGAACTTCCCTAAGTGTAATCGAAACTATTGGATATACGATATAAAAACGATCTTTGAAACCATATCCAAAATATTTCAAATTGTTTTTTATATGAATCAAATCAAATATTCAGATAATACTCATATTACTTCTAAATATTATTCTTACGAAACTGAAATATCCTTAACCAAAGTCATCTAAAACTCTCGGATATCTGAAATAATTTCATATTCACTGCTGAAACAGAAACTGATAATTATACTCGTTAGTGATATTTCTGTGGTATGTTGAGTATAAAACATAAGTACTAGATTCCATAATAAAAGCTCTTTTCTGTTGTATCTATACAAAACTTTTTTTATATAGTTAATGTCTAGCCCTATGGTCATAATCTCACCTGATCTTAAGTGACGATACGGCCCAAGATGGTAAAACTGTGGAGGCACCGGCTCTCAAGTGCAATTACCGGAATACACTTATTAGTTTTTAGCTGCACATTTTCAACTTGAGGGTGGTTGCTAGCCCAGGCGGGCATTAGAAAAATCCCTACAACCATGCTATGGTTTCCTCGTGATGATTTCCTTCACCGAAAGCTCAAGCTCATTATAGGTGGATACGAACTCGCGTCTCTCGACACGCAGTCCGTACACACTACAACCGAGCGATGATACGCTTCAAAACATCGTAATATATAGTGTTAATTTCTTATTATATAAATGTATACGAAAAATAAATATACATCTATGTTTTTTTTTTCAGGTTAAAAGTGCTACTTTAGGTCGATCACAAAAAATAGACAATCACAAAACAACACCTAAAACTGATGAAGTTCATGAGTATCAAGAGATCGTCGACCCAGAAACGGTGAGTACATTGGTCGTACGATTTCTATTATTTTGTCTACATGTTCTATTATTTTCTATACAATTTTTGAAAACATAAAAAAAACAAATAAAAAAGAATATCATTACATAAAATAATAAATTAACAAACAGAACTGTGAGGAATTATACAATACAAGAAAAATGACACATAAATCCAAGTGTACATACTAACGTTATAAAATTACAATATACAATTTACATAGGTGATATAAAAGTTGCTGAATGGCTTTAGACTATAGTCTTTTAGTATAGTATTCTGTGAGTGTGGTATTGAATATATGTAAGTCCGAGGTTTTATATTTGACGGCAAGGCAGTGTTATTAACATCATCATCCGACATAGTGGGCGTATAAACTGGGTAATCGAGCAATGAGACCACAAATTACACAACACTATATATTACACCGAAGCTGAACACAAATCACAATTTAAATACCACGGTAAACGAAACGTTAGAGCAGTTCCTAGCTTGGTGGAGGACTCTACTCGAAGACGACCAAATGGAAAGTAAGTCTTGGTCCGACACCCCGCCATCCGCTAGGGTCTGTTGTAGCACGAAGTGCGTTGCAATATGGCGACGGTGCCGCCATCTACGGAATCTCGTGCTTCGTTTCGTTATTGGTCTGTATCAATATCCGTCTCCGACATATTTATCATTATAATATGATAATACTCTATTTAATGGAAAATAAAGGCCCAAATTTGTTCAGTAATAATTCGTAGCAAAAATATTAAAACGTGAAGTCCTAGGCAACTTCACAGGATCCCGTTAGATGAATTTGTGTGACATATAGTAAGAAAGGTAGTAAAATTACTATTTATCACATATAAGTTAAATATAAATATTATTTGATAAAATAATTATTCTGAACTCACGACGACGCTTTGGTAGCGTGTACGCACACCGCGTCGATGGTATTAAGTTTGATTACCTGTGGTGAACTGAAACATTCAATGAAAAAATACATGTTGAAATCATATTATGTTGGTTAGGCATTTTTTGATGCCCATATAGCTACCATCCTGCTGTTGATAACCTGTCGTCCAACACACAAATTTGTTTCGGTAACTCCATTTGAGAGAAGGCTTGTGTGTTATCATCTTAACCCACATCGTAATTTAACATCACATTAGATTATAGCCAAACCCTACAATTATAAAATAGTTAAATAAAATATATGAAAATATGTTTTTTGTGAAAAAAAACCATTAATAGGATATGTTCGAATTAACGAGTGTATCTTTAAGCCCATTGAACGCTGGCGACATAAAATTGAGATTGCAGCGTTTAATTCTGTGCATAACACATAAATTACATGAAGCTTAAAGCCGATATTCTTGTTGCGAATATCATTCGACATAAATTAACTGGTTTTGCAATAATAACTCTAAAAGCATCATAATGTCTAGCTGTCGTGTGCCCGTCTCAAGTTTGATATCATTGATATTTTTTATTAAACGCAGGAAAGAAACACAGAAAATAATAAACCAGAAAAGTCAATACCACCAGAGAGTCCTACAAGTCCGGTATGTTTCTTGTCGTTTTTAATATAAACCAATCAATAATGTGATTCAATATTCCCACGCAATTTATAACAAAATTATGAATACATAATTATTCTGCAGTATATTATCCTTTGTCAGTAATTTGAAAATGATATTGGTCGCAGTGTTTTATCGCAATGTGCGAACAAGTCAGTATATTGAAAACCTCAGATTGTGTGAATGAGACAGATAGGACATTATGTTGCATCCAGTAAAAGTTTTGAAACAAATTTGGATTTTTCCAATCGTCAACTACACCCTTGAGTGATCGTCATAAAGATCACTTCCCAGACAACAAATTGTCTAATACTATAAATCACGAATGTGTAAATAATATTTTTAATACAAATGCAAAATCCTATATATTGTCTCTTTTTATTACTCCGATTCAAGTGATTTTAACGCAATTTTCGTTTGTATTATACATGGGAAAACTTTAAATACAATGATAATATAATACAATTATATAAACATTTAAAATAACTGTAGTAATATCTGCTTATAGTTACAAAAAAAATGATTTATGTATTACTCGTTTACAGAGAGAAATTTCGGACTTTAGTGATAACTTATTGGAAGAAATGGAATCGATATTGCGTAATATGGACCTGAAACGTAAAGATGAACATGTAAGTCAACTTTGTATTTTATTGTTCAGGAATTATTTCAGAAAGCAATTATTTCAGAAATTATAATAGTGATAATATTCCTACTATTGAGTCTAGAAGTCGCGGGTTTATTAACCGTCCTTTGATGACTTTTGTGATAAACGTAATTTATGAATTGTTTCAGTATTGATTATCAACTATATAGTACATTAGATGTTTAGAAATCGCCTCTAAAATTGTTACTAGGTTTTTATTTTTATACCTACTTTCATTTAATTTTAATAAACTTACAATAAATGGGTTGTTGTATATGTAACGTCTAAATTGATATAAAACATTATTAATTTATTACCAGGAGTTAATATTATTGAAAACTATAATAGAGCCGATTAAACACGTATTAAAATACTTGTATATATTTATAACATGTATGATAAAACGTGATTGTAACACTATTACACATTTCTAAGGATTCTTATAATAAATACGCAATATCTTTTAAAATAGATACTCTTATTTCTTACTATTTGTTTAATGTAATTAGTGGCTTTACTATTTACTACAGTAGCTTCTATTACAGAAGATAATAATAAGAGGGATATAATATACAATAAAATGACTAAACAAATAAATGCTGTAGCTGTAATGCAACATTAGTTGCATATTATTAAAATATAAGTTATACTATTCCAATATTTTCATTATTTGTGAAATTGTAAGGCCAAGTTAGACAAATCCTAAAACCAATTAAAAATGTATACGAAAGTTTTGTTTTCTTCTTTAAACCCGATTAAAATAATTCAAATATAATTTTTGTCTTCAAATGTTCTTCTCAAAACCTTCACGGATTATGCTTGACAACTAACTCCTGAAATTGGGTTCTCCATCTTAGATAGCCATATAATGTTTATGTAATTTCAGGTTTCAGACATGGACGGCTGTAATAAGTATGTATATAATTTTGTTGGCCAATTTTATTCATATAATACCATTTTACAATGCAAACATTCTTTTTTATTACAGAGTAGAAATAAAACTTAAATTATATGTGATAGCTTTAGTTGTTTAATTACAGTATTATATTTATATTATTTTTCTAGATCTCGTTTCAAATATTTATTAATATTCCCATTTCAATAATATTTGCGGTTCAGCGTGGTGTGGGCTACATCTGACGAACCTCAATTATTGTGTTGTTCTCATTCAGTAGCCGACGAGACAAGCGACAAACTCTCTTGCCTGAATTTTTAAACGGAGTGGCATCTGGCTATATGTGCCACATATAAGGCGGTAGCACTCGTACTGGCGCTAACGTATATTATACGCAAGGAAAAACACAATTACTGTCCTGAAAAAATTTCAATATTCTCTAAATATCAGTTATACTTTGAATGCGTTTTAATTTATTTTTCTATTTTTGAATTCTTGTACTAGATGTAGATTTAAAAATATTTTTGCCTATTATAATATTTTATGTTGTGAGAGTCGTCATCGATAATATAGAATTGCATAATGTCACTTCCCTAGTTTCGTTATACTGACAACTGTCACCCGTATTATGCTACATCCAAAATAATACACTTGACCGAGCTTTTCTGAGTATGTAAAATAAAACCTATCTAGGTAAACTTGAATAGTAAAAAATATCAAAATATAAAACTTCATAGAAATAATTGTTTCTAAGAAACGAATTCAGTAATTGCTTACTAATAGGGTTAAATAATAATTATGCTTTTGTAAAATCAGCCTCAGGCAAAACGGCTTGAACAAAAAGAATCCATTAGGCACCATGAAGCAAATGAGCGCGCAGGAAGAGAAAACTTTAAACACCGCTGTGGCGTTAGCGAATGAAATTACTAGCAAGTAAGTCAAACTATACAATGTTTTACTTCAGGACACTTACTTCAGTTATAATAAAGGACAAATATATATAAGAGGCGACTTGTAGTTAAATTGCTTATTTGAACACGAAATGCCGTAATTTGTACGTAAAAGAATATTAGTAACAAGATTTATAACCAAATAGAGAATATTAAGGCATTATCTTAAATTAAAATAAGGGTGCCGCATAAACTTCTCTGTCAACCTGGACGACAGTTTACTGTACCGGTCTATAGGGCTAACCTCGGTCACTTTAGCATTAATCTGCATATATTGAGACTGTAGCGAACTGTAACAAAAACCCCAAACTTGATATTTTATGGAATACCCTACACAAATTGAAAGCATTGTTGCAAATTAATTAGTTGCCCAATTTTGGCCATATTTGTTATGTCGAAGTTAATAACTTAATCCCACTACGTTTATTTGTTGTATTCCCATGTTTTTCTTTTTCTGTACTGTATCTTGCTATTTTATTTTGTGCACGTTATATTATTTTTAATTATGCATGTTGTAGCCGCCTATAATAACTGCACAATATTACGGAATTCAGAACTGTATAATTAGAAAGTATATATAGATTGTTTTTTTTTTTTTGTTTCGACTTGACATACGCTGTTAGCCGTAAGGGCTTTGACAGCTTCACCGAACTTTTTGGGGCGAATGCTAAGGGCACTCAGCTCCGTGTCAGCGGGCGCAATGGTGCCAGAATGGCCGAACTTCGGCTTGGACTACTGCCGGAACACGAACAAAGATTCGCGACCCTAACTAACCACAAGTTCTAACTTACTAGGTATAGTGGTCCGAACACTAATACAGGGCAAGCCACGCAAGGGCCGCGGGGTTAGTCCCTTACAGAACCGTGAACTTAATGTGTGGGTGGGCACGGATGATATGCGGTGCGATGATGTACTCACAGTAATGTAGAGTGTCACTGTATCGTGCGAGCAGAGTCACTTGAAGACTCCTATCCGGAGGATCGATCCTAGGCCGAAACATCTGCAGGGGGAGGTCGCGACGGGTGTGCGGGAGCGAAATTTACCGCTCGACCTCGGAGGCGAGGACGGCGTTTACGCAGGCTTGTGCGTGGACACGTGCAAGTGGTGGAGACGGCAGGGAGAAGCGCGTACAATCTTGTTATTTTGTCGACAGGATCGGTGAAACAGTTACGTGGCTGGCGCGCGAAGCGTTTAGCATACGGATTGGGAGTGTAGCTAACTACGTGTACTATTTTGGGGTTGGGATGAACTTCGGCCTTTTCGGAAAATTTATTTGTGACATCTTTAATATATGCATATATGGACGGAAGGTCCATATCTTTATGTAAATCTACATTGCGGACATAGGGTGGGGCTTGGACGGCTATGTGCATAAATCTGTTTTGCAACACTTGTAGCTTGCAAAGGGTGGCGCGCGAAGCGTGAGCGAATACGGGGCAACTGTAAGTAAGTATGGGACGGATGCTTAATTTGTATATTGTAAGCTTATGCCTGAGTGACATTTTGCTTTTAGAGGAGGTTAGATTGCGTAGCAGAACCATAGCCGTGGAGGATTTATTCTGTACGTAATCTATATATTTGTTCAAGGTTAGGTGCCTATCTAAAACTACACCAAGATATTTAGTATGATTAGCCTAGGGGATATTGACACCGAAAACGTGTAATGTTTTTCTTATATTCCTCCTCGCGTGAGGATCGAACATAATAGCCACACTTTTGTCCGGATTTATTCCTATGCGCCATTTGAGGCACCAGGAGCCAAACGTAGGACGGTCCTTTGTACGCGGTATTATAAATAAATCCTATTCCTGCCCGAGCTGAAGGTGACTGTGTCGTCTGCGTAAGAGCCTACTGCGACGTAGGAGAATTCGGGAATGTCGCTAACGAACAAGTTGAATAGGCAAGTCGCTATTAGTGTTGCCTTTTTCCAAGCAGCCTGAAAATGGCAGTGAGTTATGGCTGCATTGAAGATGCAGACCGGAAGAAGTATAAGTTTGTCAGGGAGAAGTTTGAGGGCTTCACTTCTGATTTCGTCGGGACCTGGGGCTTTCCTTGGTTTAAGGCCTTTTATAATCGCGAGTACTTGGTCAGTTGTAACACCGGGTCTAAGTTTTCGATGGGGGGGGGGGGTCTCTCTTATTGATTTAATTGTTCGATCGACCTTTCCGATATCTGCGGAATCTATGGTAAGATATTCATAGGGATTAGTGGAACACTGTTGTGCGAGAGTGGCAGCGAGATACTCTACCTTGTCAATAGTTTCGAAGGCGGATGGATTGCCGGGGCCTCTATCTAACGGGGGCATCACGGACAAATAGCGACTGTTCTGTTTACGAACGAGATCCCAGAAGGCGAGATGAGACGGTTTGATTTCCTCTAAAAGGCTATCCCATCTTTGACTACGGGGTTTACAGATACGAGATTTAACTGATGTTTGTAGGTTACGTACCCGTATGCGATTTTCCTCCGTCGGCTAAGAATCGTGAGCGCGTGTCGCGGCGTTTTTCTCCGTGATCAGTCTTCGAATGTCATCAGGGAGTATAAAGCGGCGGTCAATTGCCGCCCTTACCTCTTTTGAGCTTTCTCTGATGGTATTCTGGAGGTGACCGACCAGGGAGTCAATCGCCACATTGGCATCTGTCACAGACTTTATCTCGTCGGGGTTCCTATCTAAGTGAGGAGAGGAGAGATTAGTTGAGAGATATAGTGTCGACCACTTTGACTGAAGCGGGTGTGTGGTCACCCGGGTGGCCTAGTTGCAGAATTACTTGGCGGTGGTCGGAATCTAGTTCATGTACGACTTCGATTTGCTGTACCTGAAGCGCGATCCTTTTAAAAAGAGCGATGTCTAAAACTGAAGGGCGGCAGTTAGCTTGATAATGAGTTGGCTCTGAAGGCACAATTACATCGAAGGTAAGCGCATCTTCTAACCAGTATAGTGTCCTACCATTAGTGGTAGTACGCGGGTTGTTGTATTGAATGTGCCCGCTATTTAGATCGCCAGCCACTATAACAAAGTCACCGAGCGCAAAAAGCGTCTCTAGATCCGACTTGAGGAGAGTTTTATTAGGCGAAAGGTACGCGAAAACGATAAAGTTGGTGGGATGACCGGTCATACCCACTCTACACACCGAGAATTCTAAATTTGTAAGTTCGAGAGGATCTATTGGCATGCAATATAGTGACTTTCTATAGTATATGAGCGTGCCGCCGCCTCATACGCCGATACGATAATTTCTTACTATCTTGTAGTTTGCAATCGCGGGATTGCGAACGCTCGGTTTTAAAAGTGTTTCTTGTGCTAGAAACACGTCTATTTGCCGCTCCTTTAGGAAGCTAGCTACCAAGTCGCGTTGGGTTGCAGGTTTCTGATTGCGCTCATTAAAAAAGGACAAAGATAGGCCTCGGGGTCTAATCGTATCCTCCATTACGAGTTTCTTTAGGAGAAGCGCGGATAATGCGTTGCATGGTCCTTGCAATGCTTGGGACGTGCAATGTCATCTTTTAGTTCGTTCTTCTAGTAGTTCGGCGAGCCAGTCGATGCCTTTGAAACTAGTAGAAGTGCCGGCCACGGTGAGTTTTGTGGATTTAGCCTTCGGAGGCTGCTGATTGGTGGTTCACGCGTTGGTCGGAACTAGTGTGGGTCTTTGGAGAGGAGATGGGTACGCGGAAGTGACCCGCGCTGGCTTACCCGGGCTTGGGAAATCTTGAATAGACATGAGTGGCGGCGGCGCGGTAGGTGCAGCCGCTGAGTGCGCTGAAGGAGCTTGTGTGGGGAAACGCGTGCGTTTGTGCGTGGGGCACGGGTCACACCCACGATAGTTCGTGGGGTGCCCGGTTTTGCCGCAAAAGACGCAGCTTGGTGGTTCGGGGGTCTTAAGGATACGAGTGCCTCCTTAGTAGAGTGGTCTTGTAGACACTTGATACAACGCGGCAAACTTAATGAAGCAGTTGCGGGAAGAATGGCCATACGATTGGCAATTGTGGCATTGAGTAAGGCTATGTTTTTTGTGCGGTAACTCGACAGTGATGCCGGAGAGGCCGCAGACGGATTTAAGCGAGAAGATTTCCTTGCCCTCCTTGGAGCGGTCTAGGATGACAAGAACAAAGTCGAACAATTTTTTGGTTAACTGGTGGTACATGCGGTGTACCTGGTGGACTGGAAAGTTTTGTTCCTTAAGGGACGCAAGGATTTCCTCCTCGGGGAGTTGTTTGGGGACGCGTCTAATAACCACGCGCAGTAAACGATCTTTTGCCAGAGTGACCTTGAAAAATTGGTGTTTTCCATCTCTAAGGAAGGCGGTGAGATTTTTATAATCTAAGGGCGCAGGGACTTTAATTTGAATCCCGGCAGGGGCACTACGGGCGCTAGTATAACGGATTTTTTTAAATTAAGCAGCTTGGAAATATTTAACAAGGCTGCTTTGTCAGCTACAGTGACGGGTGGTGGTGGGCGGACTGCTTTTCAGTCGAGGCCACGGGGCCGGAAACATACGCCGCGGAGGTTGAGGGGGTCGCAGGGACGCGGGTGATTTCGGTCCGCCAAGCCTTGGCTACTTTCGGTTTGGTAGTTTCTGGCGAAAGTACCCTTTTATTTTTATGTTTGACCCTACTGACTACCGTGAATCGCTGTCGCGGGCGCATTTGCCGCTGCTGCCGGGATACGCACATTTTGCGGTGGTTGGGGCTAGGTCGCAAAGAACTCTTGAAAGAGCTCTGGGTGTATCTTGTCTACGAAGGCTCGGAATTTATTTAGCAGAAGCTCTGAGCGTTTTGCCATTCCGGTAGCAGGCTTGGGGTAACGTAGGTTTAAAAGGAAGCCTGTATAAAAAACCTACCTGCCTGAGGAGCAGAGGGGCGCGGCTAGCATAAGTTTAACGAACTATCTAGAATTCGACGAAATAACATTTAAGTACAATCTGGTGCACGTGCAAAACGAAAAGAAAAAAGAAAATAATAATAATAAAACAATATCTGAAACCTTGCCTGTAAAAGTAG
Source organism: Actias luna (assembly GCA_039707435.1). Lineage (NCBI taxonomy): Eukaryota > Metazoa > Arthropoda > Insecta > Lepidoptera > Saturniidae > Actias > Actias luna. Next base: position 13,703,236 of record JAZHAC010000001.1, on the reverse strand, counting down.
TAAAAGGATTAATGGAAATTAAGTTTTACCTTTGTTGGCAGCCGGTGACCGGCGTACTTACAGTGGCTTAAAGTACTTACACTTTGATCACTGCACTGTTTCACAATAACGAAAAGCAATACTTTGAATTCACAATAATAAACTACGAGAATTCTCACAATGTAATATTAATACGATTGCCAAACAATAGATCGAGTTTAAGAATAGACTAATTATCTGTAACACGAACTGGATTGTCGGCAATAATAGACGGATTATTTCCGATAAGACGTAAGAATAACACAAAGAAACAATAGGCGGCGCGGTAAAGCGCAGCGATCGGTTTTGAGAACAATTAATGAGCGCTTACGGACACGTCCGTTCACGACCGCGGTTGAAATCGAACTCGAGTATATATTGTGCGGTTGTTGAAAGCCTTGAAACGATTAAATAAATAAGATTGTTAATTGCACTAACATAGTAAATATTATACTTAATTTTTATTATATTTTTCAATATAGTTATAGAGTTGTTTTACATTGTATTTTACAGGTCAATGAAAGATCTTGACGGTCCCAGTAAGCTTGCGACTTCACCAAACGACAAACATAAGCTTAATTTTAAATTCGGGCACCTATCTATAAATACTCACACAACACATGAACACGATAAAGATACCGCAGGTAAAATCAAGTAATAAAGATTCGCAGATAGATGTTACTTATATAATTATGAAGCGATGATAGCTCAGTTGATAGTTTGTGTCCTGTCGATGGACGTGAGTTTGAATCCACTTACAATGAGCTTTAGCTTTCGGTGAAGGAAAACATCATGAAACCATAGCATGGTGGTAGGGCTTTTTATAATATCCGCCTAGTTAACTACCATCCTCAAGTTGAAAATCTAATTCCAAATATATAGGTGAGATACGGCAGTTGCACTTCAAATCTAGCACCTCCACTAGGTTTAGCATGTCCACAATCTTAGACCACATCGTCACGTAACATCAAAATGAAAGTCCGCCTGTATACCTTGTGTATAAAGTTTAATAAATAAATGAGTTTTTGGCCGTAGCGCTAAGACTATAAACTATAAAAAAATTGTTTATGTATGTATAAGTATTTCTTTCAACTAATCTCCTTATCTTTATTCCACAATGGATCTTCGTCAGCTTCTTTGTCATAGCTTCAGGGTGTCCATTACATCACGAAATAAAAAGTTGGCTGACTCTTATTTCTGTCATACCTTAGAGCTGTGGAATCGCTTTACTGTCAGCGTATTTCCTCCTACCTATGATGTTAGGTTTATAGCCAGTCGCCGCTGATTCTATTGTACTTAATTAACATCAGGTGCAATGCAGATATTTCGATGGGTGATATATAAAAAAGTAACTTTGCCAGCGTCATACGTAAAGTTCTTTACTTTTATTGAGTCCTAATATGACAATAATGGTAATAATTCTCGTGATAATAAGTATACACTGCTTGTATAGTGCTTAATTATATTTTTGATGAATACTTCCTTTCTCAGGTAAACAAGAGCGTCGAAATTTTAGTGAGGAAGCAAAAGCTAAAGCGAAAGATTTACAGGTAGTTCCTTTTTTTATAACTAGTTTATATATTTTTTTCATAAAGATGTGTCATACAGTAATTATACACTTTCAGTCGACAATAACTAAAGAAAGCAAAGCTGCATACGCGTGTCTTATCGAAGAACCCACACCGTCGACATCGCGTATGGTACAAGTTGCCAAAAGCGCAAATCGTACTTACAAGACAGCTACAATACCGAAACCTCTATTCGATATCAACGGTAACAATAAACTGAGGCCAGCGACAATGCCTAGACCGGCGGTCGTGCCGAGACCAGAAAGTGTTAAAATCTCAGATATCAAACGTAATATAAATTTGAAAACAGGTGCTCGGCCAAAAGATAAATCATCTCAGCAAATACCAGTTAAAAATCAGTAAGTCAGATTTTTTAAATTATCGTAATATATTAATTACAACAGACATTTTGTTAATGACTTGAACAATATTGAAGCCTTAATTATTCTGTAGCTATGTTCCTCTTCATTCTGGTGACTTCGACGTCAAGAGTCTTATATTAAACCAAAAAAAAATATCGGGAAAGTGAAACTGGCATATATGGGACAATATTTAACGTAATAGTTGTACATACTTGCTTCTATATATTATAATACTTTCTTTATATTTATAGAAGATACGTCAAGGAAGACGGGAGTGGTCTACTCGATGAACTTATATTATACGTGTAGATTGTAATAGCATTGAGCGATGGCAAAAATGCTAATTGAGTCCTCCTCAGTATTTTATAACTTATAAAAAGACTAACTATAGTTTCATCAGATTTGACGGTCGACTATGAAAGACGATAATTGCGAATCGTTAAACTGTTTATAGCATATTTTGTAACGCAACGAGTAATAGCTAGAAGTGCTCGCTTATGCTAGAAATCTTGCGTTGTGTGTCAAACGTCGCACTGAAATGCCTTATTAAAATATTACTTTCAATCTACGCAATGACTGTCAACAATATTAAAGACTGGGAAAAGTTAAATGGATTCGTTAAAACGCAAACTACATCTTTAAGAACTAGATGTAAATTATATATATATATACATAGTACCTGCGGGAACCGATCTACGTGGTTTCATTTTTTCAGAATTATAGTTATTGCAAAAATATATTAAAATATGAATCACATGTTGATTATAAATCCTATTTTTACGATTTTACAAAAACAAAAACTGAACTTTTAATAAAAACTATTAGATATCATTTACTTAAAGAATTGCAATTTTACGAAGATTGTAACTATGTAGTTGAATTCAAAAAGCAAGACCCTTTACTCATTTAAAATTTTACATACAAAAAATTTTGAAAACTTCAAATCACCTAGTTGATATTGTCATACATACTTATTCTAGATCTGCTTTAGATATATTTGAAATTTATCTAATTCTCCACCCTTTAGCATTTGCGGCAACATCCGAACTAATAAAACTTCATAAGTTGAGCAATAATATCATTTTTTTTTTGTTAAAGCTCACGTTGGATTTCCTGGCAATGAAAGGGCAGATTTTTTGATCAAAGAAGCGGGCTTATATACTAATATTGTGATAAATTACGAATTTTGCTTTATTTCTTATACTAAAAATTGCATAAGAACAAAAACAGTACTAAATTGGAACGAAAGATATCTTTACGAAAATAATGCAGCAACGACCAAAGTATTTTTCCCTAATGCTATAGATGCATATATAATTATGAGAATAGAACATTGACCTGACCCTTTCAATAGTTCAAATTCTTACAGGCCATGGTGCCTTTGCTGATTATTTGCATAGATTTAAAATAAAAAAACTACACAAACTTTTGCATATGTGATAATCAATCCTTACAAAATGTTACACATATTCTTATGGACTATATGATATTAGATATTTGTCAGATATTAGAATAAATAAATAATAAAAAAAAATACAAAATTTCATCCAAATTGCTAGAGCTGTTTCAGGGACACGTGAAGTTTATATATACAAGAATTATTCACTTAATCGTTTTAGATAGGTATATATACATAGAAAAGATTGGTACTAAAATAATGAAGTATCAATAAAACATTAATAGAATTCTATTTATTACATTTTTTCAGAATGTCCGTGGATGAAGTTGATAAAGGCGAACAGAATGTAGTAAGTTTAACCAATAAACATTGATATCTGTTCATGGAAAATTCTATGGGTTTTAAATTGTTATTTATTATTTGTCCATAGAAAACTTATAGTTTAACTTCACTATTTTATTATATGGGTAACATCACTTCGGGGTAACATAATAATTCTATAAAATTTATATTTTTGTGTAGAATTTTATTTTCACAATTTCTATATTTACGTATTTCTCGTCAAAATATTACAGGTCGTGAATGTTCTACCTTTACCGCCAAGATCTACAAATACGGTGCTTATCGATATGCCACGGCATATACGTAAATACCCGTTGAAGATTTCCAACACGGTTGACATTGTCGATCAGAAACCAGCTCCTAGGAATTCCAATAAAGGAAAAACGATTATTTATCAAAACACATACAGGAATCTCGAGTCTCATTTACCGGTTACTGAGAACAGGGACTATGAGAAAATAAATAGTAACCTGATATGCTTGCATAACGCCCGATTTGATAACTCCTTCGGGCAGAGAGTAGCCAAGTCTTACGACGACGATGATGATGACGATGAAGATGATGATAATACTGTAAGCGCTTTGGTTAAAGGTTAGCATTGCGTCTTGCATTTTTTATTTTGTTTACTTACCTTTGAAATATTTTAACTCTGTATCAATTGTTTCTCAACCTTTTTACGTTACGTTACGTTTACCTACGAAGTATAGTTAAGAAATTATTTAATAATTTGCACGTATATTTTGATATTTAGTATTTTCATATATCGATATTTAATTTTAACACGTCGTAATAAATATCGATAATGTCCCATAGGTAGTGCCGATATTATTGGCTATTGAAATGCCCTTGTATACTTAATAAAACGATAACATTGTTGCTTGTCATTATATTTAATCGTTACATTTGTTGATATAGTGATGAAAACTACATCATTTTATATAAAAATGTATGTGTGTCTGTATATTTGGGTTATTGAGGCGATGGTTCATAGTTATTCTAAGATTTGATAGATAGGTTTGTACTTGAGTTAGTATCTACCAAAAAAGGTGGAAAGATTTTCTACCAAATGAGATCTAGTACTTAATAAAATATTTAAAAATAATTGTATAGATTACGTTTCCGTTGAGGATTTATTGGAGTTTGCTGATCTGAAACCTTGCGGCCGGCAGCGGGGTGTCGAATCCGACGAAGTAAGGATCATGATGAAGGTGTTCAACGAAAATGTTAGTAAGAATTCGTACTACATCCGTTTAAATTATTAACTAAGTAGGTATATTTTAGAAAAATGTGTCATAAAGATAGTTCGCTTCGTTCAAAACTTTAGTAATAAATGTTATAATATACAATGCTGAAAAGTCTCGGATCATGTCCGAGGTGTTTCAGGGAATTGAAATAAAAAAATGCTGAAGCAATGATAACTCGATGGTTTCGTGTTTGGACACCGTGTTGATTGATATTGGTTTGAATCCTAGAATGATGGAACACATCCTAGTGAAGTTATAGCATGGCTTGGATAACCATAGCCAGTTGATATTTTGACGTCAAACACATGTTATTTAACATTTACACTTAAAAGTCTCTCTAGGCTTAGCAGGTTATCACCATGCTGCACACTTTGAACTAAATATTGAGGCTAAAGCTATAAAAAATACTCCTAAGTTTAATATATGTTTTAATGGTAGGTGACTCCAGAGCAATGCTTGGAAGCGCTTGACTTTTGTGACTGGGATGTCCATCATGCCATCAAGCTGCTCAGCATCAAGATGTCGGTAGGTGATTACGTTGACTTAGAAGATTGTTACAGTGAACTGTTAAAGGCTCGCGGTGACATCACAAAGGCTGTTTACTTACTAAACCTACAAAAGCGCTGCTAAGCAGAACAGTCTGATTACAAGTTAATCCACTTTTTTAGTAAATCTATTTTGGTGTATTTTTCGACTGCTATTACCGGAATAATCGAATAACACAAGCTAAAAATTACCAAAATTACTACGTTTTTATATGAAAATTAGTACAATTTATAATTCGTTGTTTAAACTACAAAACTTTCGGTTATAAAGTGTATAAAAATTTCTAGTCGAAATTATTGCGATCGGAGTACTTATGTAGTAGAGTAAAATGTGATCGTGCATTTAGCTTGTAACGTAGTAATAAAGTTAAATAATTTGAATATCTGTCTATATTATATAAATGTAACTAACATGTTATTATTTACCATAATGACATTTATAAACGTATATATCTAGGTAAAAATTTACTTGAACTGTCGTAAGAACTTGATGAAAACATATAAAATGAAATATTGTAAAGAACCCAATTTCTTAAATCAACTGCGTTAAAAACCCTACAGTGACTTTAAAAAGTCAATTTTGACGCCACTCAGTGTATCAACTAATGCAAATATTGCATTCTATACCGTCGTGCTTAATGTATTCGTACGTTATTATTATTTAATTGCAAATTTGTAGTGGTTCGCTTTTACCGACAAATATAGGGTTTGTATTTTAGTTAAACCTGATAATGAAAATACTTGTAATACTCAAGTACAAACTCTCCTGGCATCTAGGTCGTGCGATGTCGAACGCTCACAAAGGTCGAGTTCGGGTCAGCAATTTGGGGCATACAGGCCTTACAGAATTGGGTCAATGGAGGTGGAACACGCACTCTCTTTACCACCCTTGTCCCACCCGCCCTAGTTTAAAACAGAAAAACAAATCGAACATTGAAATAAAAATTTGCTGTTATAATTATAAAATTTATCGAGATTCATTCACAGCGTTTAAAGCTATTTTTTCGTTCATTTTAATAATGAATTCTCTATTTTAGGCACCAGGAGTGATTTGTACGTAGCTACAGTAGTAATTGGATTTGGTGCTTCGAAAGACATTTCGAGTTTAACTCAAGATTTTGTGTTATACATATTATTTCCATGTTCTATACCCGACATTCACACAATTTTATAACAATCATCACACTCTCTCTCGCATTACGTATAAAATATTAAAAGTTCTAGTTTTAATTTATTATTTGACAATTACATACTGCAGGCAGTTAATAAATTAGCGCAATCACAAACTAATATATTCATAACAATCTATTTTAAGTTTTTTTTTCTTTTATAGAATAAGATATGTGTATTTTTTTCTGCCTATTAATTTTCTGGGTCGTTATTCACTTTCCGACCTAACCCCATTCTGAACAGGGTTTATGTGCCTTCACATATACACATGAAATAGAAACAAAAAATCGACATGCTATCATATAGAAAATTCATCCTAATATTACGTACCTAATTAAAACTATACAAAACATAGGTCAAATATTGCTAGAAGTAAAAGCGTAGTTTGTAGTTATTATGTTAGTTATTAAAATTATTTATATACACTATATTGTAATAATGGTATTGTGTGAACTGTGGCCCAAATTAGAAATTGTACAATTTCTAAATGAAATTTTTGGGGCCAACATAACGCATCACGAATTTATTAAATCCAGTGCATCATGTAATAGTAATAGTGTTTAATAGATAATACAGATTTATATTCCATACAATTATTACATTAATTTAAAACACTTTACGATCTAAATAACGAGTTATAACTATAATACACAAGACTGGGCCAACCTGATGGAGTGATTACAGCAAGACTGACGTCTCAATAAATATAGCATTTTATCTGTTCATTTTATTACATAAAATACGAAATTAGAAGCGACAAGTTTTTTTTTCGTATCGTGTTCTAAATATACAATAATTAGTTTATATAAACGTTCTTAAGCGGTATATGTCACATTCTTACATATAGTTCTTTTATTTTAATTAATACTGTATAAATTTATTTTTAAACGGACAGGTACTTATAAGACTGATTTACAAATTACTGTTTAGGTCAATCAAATATATTACAAGTTAGAATATTCTGATAAATACAATACTTATTTTATTAACAATTTGTGCCACATCACATTTATAATGTTACAAGTATGTAAAATAATTCAGAGTATTTATCGCTTTTTACAAGAACTTGTTAAATTATTAAAGAAGATTCTTGTTGAAATACATTCGCTTGATAAATCCTGGATGTTAAAATTACTCCGTGCCTTTGTTCAACAGATGTAATTATCTCTAAATCCAGCATTTTTAACAATGGTGTAAAGTCTTTTTCTATTGCTATTTTATAAGGTTCACAACGACAAGACGATAAAATAAATTATATATCTAATTAAATAGAAAAAGTTTTATCAACCCTGAATATCATGATGACAGTTTTTAGTTTTTTTTTTTTTACATTTGTGCCCTTAGTAGAAATATAACGCAATTAAAAGAAGTATATATACAATTTTTTTATTAAATAAGTAACAGGTTTGCCGTAACTCTATGTAACACAGAGTTTACGAGTCTTCCAATAAATGTAAATGACAAAACCATCACTTTTATATTTAACAAAACAATGTAAACGTATTCGTTATTGTACTTATTGATCCCTATACATTAATATACCTACAGATAAGTTCTACGATTTTAGGCAATTATCTTAAATGTAGAACAACTAGAAACTAGGTCAAACGAACAAAGAAATATAATTTATTTGTTAGACACAGTGAATAGATTAAATCAAGTAGGTAGCGTTATATCTAATACATATTAATGTATCTGTTTTGTATTAAAAATACCACATTTTATATTTGATCAACTTTTATTTCCACATAGGATTGCCGATTCTTTATCACTATATTCAAAATATATGCAGATAATATATTTTCTATTTTTTTCCCTATTGTACATATATTACTTTTACACGCTATTGTCCATGTGAATAATTTTGGACGGATTTGAATTAATTTAATGTTCATATCATGTGCGATATTATTCTGAAAATGTCTGTAATAATGTTTTTAATAACTGATCGATGCGAAAGTAGCTATAGCATAAGTTAAAATATCCCAAACAATTTTGATCATATTTTATTTGGTGGCCAAGCTCAAGTATTCAGTTAATGTAATAACTTAAAGTATGTATGAATACTTACATATTGATAACTTTGCAAGTATATGCTTCCTTCCATGTTATACTCGGAAGAAATGGTAAAAGAAGTTGTCTAGAATTTAATTTCGAATTTATACATTTTTCTACCTGCTCCAGTCACGACCAAAATCGGTTAGGTGCATGTGCGGTATATTTATACAGTAGAACATCGATAAGTTGAAAACTTCCAAATCTCCAAAAAATGTTTTGTTCCCTTCCCTTCAAACACCAAAACCGCCACTCTCTAGAAAACTCAAAAACTCGAATTTTTAGGCGTCTCCCTTGATGTTAGACTTATAGAGGTTCTACTGTGTATGTATGTATAAATATATATGTAATATATATTCTACTGTGCTTAATATAAACTTTTCACATCACTAAATAACGGGATCTACTGATTTATTTATTTTTTACAATTTATTATATTATGCGTGGTTTAAGCAATAGATATATGGATATACTTAGGTACTTAATAATTGTTAAGAAAAATTTCTAATAAACATTCTACAATATAATTTCAAAAATTTGAGAATCTACAATACAGAAACATTAATTCTAAATTGTAAATATTGCGAAAGCGTAAATATGTAACCAAATCGCACCGAAAACAAAGGACTGAGATAATGCCCACATTCCTTATTTACATACGGAGGCGATTTCTATGCATTACCATAAATAGAAGAACCTCATTTCTTTTATTTTTCGCTTCGGATATGTCCACTGAATCTCATCTAAACTCCGAAAGTGGGCCTCGGGGTCACAACTACATAGGCACGCATAATTCACTGCAAAGCACAGTTAACGTTAGACCAATTTAATAAGAACCCGACAACGTCTTTCAGTTTCGTTGTTATTTAAATGAATGAAAACATGAGAGGGGTCTTTATTTTTTTTGTTATTTCTGTTATAATACATATTATATATTTCATTAGAAATTTATAATTTTTCAGTACTTTGGCTTTCTTAAAATTTACTTTAATTGTTTATTCAGAATGAGTTAATTGGTATTTTGATCAAATAATTTTATCTCTAAGATAAATAATGTGCATTTTTAGTGAATATGTAAACTGATTACAGTAAGTTTGTTGTTATGTTATGGTCATTATGTTTTTTTAATAACGAGAATAAGTGTTCTCAGATATTTATGCTTTCTCAAATTCGATATGTTCATATTGCCGTTTAAATGTTACAAATGTAAAAACTAGCGTATTCAAATGGTAGTTTTATTCTTGTAAAGATGTCGATTGGAAACTTTTCAGCGAAAAATAATCAACATATTCTTATAATAATTTAGCATAAACTAAATTCATTAATCGGTATAGAAACACGGGAAATCCTGTTACATTTTTTATTTTTGTAAATTATCTGTATTTTGTAGGGGAAATTGTAATATTACAACAAACTAATTTGTTTCACTCTACGAGAGATTCGTGTTCGCTTCTGTTCCACTAAAAAGTCTTATATATCAGGACCACTATTGTATGTTAAATGTAATGAGTAGCAAAGTTAAATTGTATACACTTACATGTAATATTTTTTACAATATTTTTATTATATACTGCTTATATAATATGGTATAAAGCATTTTATAAAATTATGAAGTTTTTTTTATTTATGACTAGTTCGCTCGCTATTTCCTTCACTTTACTTACACGTAATGATTTCTAATTAACGACTGACACGAACGACATTTTTTTATAGGTTTAGCGTTATGGCCACAATCTGATCTGATGTTAAGTGACGATGTGGCCCAAGATGGTGGACACTCCAAACCTAGTGGAGTGGCTGGCTCTCTAGTGCAACTGCCTGGACACACCTTTCACCTGTATTTGGTGGCAGGTTTTTAATTTGAGGGTGGTAGTTAGCTAGGCGGGCTTTAGAAAATCTCTGCTACCATGCATCGTTAGCAAATCCTTAATATTTTACTGGATACATAGATAAATATTTGCTTGGCGTAGCTTATAATGTTCCGATGAAGGCATAACTTATAAAGCGAATAGACATCGTTCACTTAATATAGTTGAAAATTTGTATGGTATTGTTGTGCATGTAGTGTTATTTATCATCAAAACTTGTCGTTTTAACAAATTATTATATTACACATTGTTTTCAGTACTTTGAATGTAGTTTTTATGAGTAAACGAGAAAGGAAAGGACATCATCATAATAAAGACAACCCAGAGTAAATCCAGATATAATACGTAAGCTTACGTAAAACTCCAAATAGATTTTCTCATGAAGTAGCAATCTCTAGAGAATTTTCCTACCTGTAAATTAACGCGAGTCCGTACTATCGACGCGTCGTTCAACTTTGGTTCGAGATTGAAAATTAACCAGAGGTTTTGGTGAGAGGAAACTTCACAGTTTTTTTTTATAGTTAAAGTTTAGCTTTATGGCCATAATCTCACCCGATCTTAAGTGACGATACGGCCCAAGGTGCTACCACCTAATGCTAAACCTGCAGTGGGACTGGGTCTGAAGTGTAACTGCCGGAACACAACTATTAATATTTGGCGGCAGATTTTCAACTTGAGGGTGGTAGCTAGCCAGGCGAGCATTATAAAAAGCCCTACCACCATGCTATGGTTTCCTAACAATGTTTTCCTTCACCGAAAGTTCAAACTCATTGTAAGAACTCGAACTCACGTCTTTTGACGAGGTGTCCGTACATACTACCACTGATCTATCATCGCTTCTATAAAACCATAACATTGCTGCGATAAGTATATTTTCTAATACCCGCTTAACTGGCTACCACTTTATTTCGGCACGAACAATGAAGATAGTTATGACATCTTCGACGTGCTGTAAAGCTGTGCAGCCGCCTCACGGCCTGTAATAATTTCTTTGTGTAATGTAGAGTCCTTCAGATGTAACATCAATTCATATTTAAGCTGTCTGATGTGATGATTATGACAGGCATTAGACTTTTGATCTCTACATGGTGAGCGTTGTAACTGCACTCAAAATAATTGAATATCTGTGTACCAACAAAATATCATCAAATTCACCATAACAATGCTATTTAGGTAAATTCTTGTAAATGAAAATATTGCATCTGCTTAATTAATTTTTTTACCTAATAATACGTGAAGTTAACCTTTTGATCCATTTTCAAGTACACTGCTGGCACGGGAGAGTGCGAATTGGCATACGCCTACATAGCTAAAATGTATTTAATATGTGTTACAAATACTTAAATAAAATATTCTGTTCTTACACAGTTTCTTGTCATCAAATAATTTTTAATCTTTCAATAGAATGTCAACCTGTTAACTTCTACGTATGTATTACGAATACGACCTAATATACATGTTATGTACTTCTAAAATAATAAAAAAAATCTACTAGTTTTTACCATATTTTTAATATAAAACGACGATGCCGAGCACAACACAATCTATAAAAAGTGTTAGCCAACTAGGAGACTGTTTTACAATATAAAAGTATGGCATTTTGTATTTTTTATTTCAAACCGAAGTGGCTGCTAAAGCTGAAGCTGCGGACACCAAAAAGGCCTGATAGGATGGAACAGCTTTTTAAAACATTACTGTGATAGAATATTTTAGAGAGGCAATATCCCTAAGCAAATTAGATTTCATGGTGACGTCTAGGTCATTTATAATGCGGACAGCTTGGTCTGCAATCTATCCAGGGCGGCACGAAATAACTGATCAACCGTTTCCAAAGATAGGAACAGTATTCAATGGACAGTCGTATAGAGACCATTTTACAGATCATTCTTGGTATATTGAATATTGTAATAGCAGTTTGTAACTGTTAAAGAAATTAGTAGTAGCTTTTGACATTAAATTTATTTTCCATGATTATTATTTATACATATTATACTTCTATGTATCACTGAATATCTTAATCCAAATAGTATCTTAATCATTACTACATCTTTTAGACCTTGGTCTGTTTGTTTTACTTCTGTAATAAAGATCTTTAGAAGAAAGTATGTAATAATTTTATAAAGAAGTTCAAACAATACAAATAATATTAATTTATTTTAAGAATTCAGAAAAAATATATTTATACATTGACATTCTAAAGTAGGTACAATGTAACACATATACAAATATAGATATTATATTAAATGATTATACTTAAAAAGAATGATAATATTGTATCATAAAATTACGTAAATTTACGAATAATCTCAACTTCTGAACTGCTACTGCAATTCATATAAATGATGTTAAGAGAACACGATATTCCTTAAATATTATTCTCGCAAATTGCTAATGCGCTGGAACCTTGTTTTTTTAACATCAATGTGACTATATCCCATCGGTAAAATTTCTATAATTTAATTAAACTATATATATTGTAATAACTTTCTTTGTGAAGAATCAACTGCTATCAAGAATACTGAAACCGATTGAATTTCTAATAAATACAAAATCAAAATACAATCCTAATACAATTAGTGCAAGTTTAAAATTTCTGGGCACCAGATAATGAAACAGTGTTCTGTAAAGTACATGAATTGCAGTGATGCTATAATTCTAAAAATAAAACCCGTTTTCTTTTATTTTACGTTATAAAATATGATATCTAATATAATAGTGGATTTTGGAAGTTACAACACTGGTCAGAGTCCTACAATACTGGATACCTACCACTTCATGAAAGAACTGGTTTTATTGTCAGCTTAAAAGGCAGCATTTTATTAGGACTTATCTTATAAAAAGGAAATATAAGTATTTTTGTTTTGTAACGAATAAACTTTGGAACTTTGGACATGGGCCGATTTCAAAAAATCTTTCACAATTAGAATGCTACATTACTCATCAGTAACATAGGCTAATAACATTTTTTTTATGATAATGATTAAATAAAATTTTTGTTCAATGAGAACGGAGTCGCAAACACAGCTACTTCTTTTTAAAGTGATATAACAAAATCCAATCTGTGCGATATAATAACTAAGGATGAAATCATTATAGTTGTATCAAAAATAATAACCATTTTTATTATTAAGATACATTTCATTTTATTTACGTTTACTTATAAAACTTGAGACCAAACACATTCAATAACTAATTTAAATCCCTTTTTGTATAATGACGCCATAGGGTTGTGTAATTATTCCGTAGAACGCTAAAATAATAGATATATTTTCTTAAATATAGACTAAATAAATTAATTTCGAGTAATCAGTTTAACGCAGGCGTTCCAACTGGGAACCCCTGGTTTGACGAATTAAAAATAAGAATATTTTGCTAGTAGGTATATTCTTTAATTTATTTGCTAATTTATGACTAGGATTTTAGATTGATTTTTGATATATCTTACGATATATAAGGGTTTATATTATCAATAAAGGCACCACTATATACCATGAAGATAACTTTTTGGTGGTATTGTCAGAATTTATAAGAGATTAAATATTTTGGATAATTAAAATACCTATCTTTATAACTGAAATATTATTCTACAGACTGCTACCTAATCTGTGTTTATAATTATTTTTGTTTTCTATATAGGGTACCAAGGTTGTAATTGTTAAAGGAATTGGTAGCAAAATACTCTATGCATGTTAACTGAGGTTTTGTCAAGTCGACAATTTACCGTCGTGTAGAACCGAGTGCTTACTTTATTAAATCGCAATAGCCCCCTATTATACTTTTCCTGTTATTATAATAAATAACATTATTATATATTAATTATCTATCTACTTTATGGTATTGCGAATCCGAGCTTTACCATGAATATTAAATATTTTTATTGAGAATTTATGTTCATCTTATCAATTTGTACTAATCGATGTCTCTTTTCGATTTCTAGTAGATTATTAGGTAGTAATGTGTGTTATTACCAATATAATAAACATAATCACGCGATACGAAACTCTATAGTTGATAAAAATGTAAATACTTCCTTGCAAAGTTAAAATTCCAGATAGATGCAGTAACAATAAACTTGATTATTTTTAAATTTAAAAACATAGTATTTGTATGTGTTCATTACGAAACGTAGGAATTGTGTACTGTTACGTGTATTTTGCTTTATGTTACTGAAAAACAATAATACTCTGTGTATCGAGCATTCAATTACTTAAAACCCAGTAAGAACTATGTGCCGGTTTAGTATAATGAAACAGGAATTTTCCTATAGATGGAGCTGGCTATCTGTTTAAAGACCGTAAGACCACTCCTGCAACACCATCACTTCCATCTAACATCTGACAAAAATGTTCAACATACTACAACCCAAGTTCCATACACTGATATATTTTTCTATACCCTTAAACATGTCGTGTTTTATGCCTACGAACTATGATTTGTGGACAACTTTGTTTTTCTATTAACATCTGAAGAAAACTGCTGCAAAATCGCATGGAATACTTGTCGAAACATACAGTAATCCTGCTTATGCTGTAACATAGTGTTTCGACTGGATAACAATTGGATGATATTGACATGAGAAACGAAGAGCGTTAAGTGTTCCGTTTTTAGTAGGAAAAGAAGTGTGTAATCTATTATGAGCTGCTAATAACTGGTGAAACCGTTAACTTTGATCGCTAACAACATCAAATGACATTATGTATCAAATGTTATGTAAAATATTGTCCGGAATAGGAAGAAAAGCGTTACGAAGTCATTTTGTTCCATGATAATACCTCATTACATAGCAAAACTTGTCCAGGCGGTCAATTGGGAAATACTAGACTCCTTCCCTTTGTCATCTATTGGCATCTTAGGGACACTCTCTCGCTGACTAAAACTTCAATTCGTATGAAAATGCACGTAAATGGCTCGATAACTGATTTAATTCAAAAGAATAACTGTTTCTTTGCCATTCATAAATTGCTGAGAGAATGGCAAATTATATTTAATAAAATATATCCTATCGTTTTCAAACGAGAGAAATCTCGTTTTATTACTACTACATCGAATATATAAAATAACTCAGTACGTCCTAATATCAAACGTACAAGTCATAATGTGTATGGCACAACTTGATAAATTACACGTATTACAGAAAAAGAATGTAAGATTCTTCACCTGATCTTTTAAATTACGCAGAGAAGAGAGGGACTAGTTGAACGTAGAGGCAAGTTAAGCAAACGAAATGTCTTTGATACTACACCGCATACTAAGATTTTAAATTGCGAAAATAATCGACCGTAGGACAGAAAATCATCACGCGGCTGCCATTGACGATATGTCGATGGCGTAATGTATAAGCACGCTTTGTTTATTTATTGACCAAAAAATTAAATAAGATATTGAATTGAAACATTTCTAAGGTACGTGTCAAATAATGTCCATTTCCAATTAAGAGTTAAACTGTCATAAATTTAGGATATTTTATTTATGTGAGGGTGTTACAACCCTCTAATACCATTTATAATCAAATATTCTTTACAAATAAAATAAAACACGCCATTTTTGTATAATAAGAGATGCTCCATTCCCTTTACTTTCGATATATCTATTTAACATATATATAAAAATGGTTACAATCAAAAAAATTAACCGCCACATATGTATATTTGTCCGGGTGGAATTTTGTAATTAATTTTAAACCAACTTCCCGATGAACTAGACATTTAAAATTTGGACCATAGGCATAGCACAATAGGACCAAAAGTGGATGACATTACATGAAAATGTGAAAAAAGAAGAAAAATAACGCAAAGGGGGAGGAGATAAAGATATGTCAGAACATACCCCACCTATGGGATGCGTTGAGCAGTTCTAACTTTTTTTGTTTATACGGTTGTAATTCGTAAATGCGATTTTATGGTAATAAATGCGTATGGTCACTTTTGGTAATGGATAATAAACTCACCTATTAGCATGTATAATAACCCATTAAGATTTATAGATGCGAAATTATGACGGGCCAAGAGAAAATTTGCTCGACTAGCCCCGACCTGCCCTACTAGTGTTATTATTTAGCTAGAATTAAAAAAAGTTGTACTCACAAAAGAACCTTTTATTACAGTGTAGTAAGAGTTTTAACAAATAAGGTGACGTTTGAAATAATATATAAGAGACGGTATAATATAAAGGACTTCGAAACATTACACGTACATACACACATTACAATTCAGTGTCTTTCTGTTTTATCTTTTAATTTCGTAGAGTTGTAACAATATCCTAACACTAGCAACCTGTCTCGGCTTCGCACCGGTAGCTCTATTTATAGCCAGATTCCAAAAGAAGCAACTTTTTTTTAGTTTACCCCTTAAGGAAAGGTTTTCATATTTAGCTTGCGGTATAAAATTTTATGTGAAGTAAAATCGAGCGTTTACTAAAAGTGATGCATTGCGTTCCTTTGCGCAACGTACTTTGAATTTTCACTTGGAGATTATGCATGTGTATATATAATATACAAAGTATACTTACTTTATGTTATATATTTCTTGGAGTGATAGTAAATAATATGAATAAATATGTATATATGCTTTGATTATTTTTATGATGCTTTGATTTACCCTCTTTTTATACATATATTTTTATAAATATACAGGCTTATAGGCATTTGGTGGCAGATTTATAATTTGAGGGTGGTAGCTATCCAGACGAGAATTAGAAAAAGTCCTACCAGCTCAATGAAGGGATTCGAACACACGACCTTTAACGCTGCGTCCATACACACTACCACTGCAGCTATCATGGCTTCAATCAAAGTTTAGGGTTGCTAACATCCAAAAAAGTACTTATTTAAAAATCTTTGTATAGGCAAAATCTGCATTGACTCGAGTAAGACTAAGGGAAGAGACTAGTAAATAATAAAATTTTGTTTTATAGTATTATAAATATCCAAAAATAAATAAATGATGTAAAACGAGCATAATACATAGTAACATTTCCTTGTCAAATTTGTTAATACCAAAGTGCCGTAAAAATAATAATAATTTATGTAAAACTAGCGTAGAGAAAAAAAGGAAAGCATAAATCTTCATTACTGGCTTAGCTAACAACACTAAAATACTATATATATATATTCAATTCTGTTTTATCGCTGACCCGGTTTCTGGTTTGCAGAGGACAGACAAGCTTAATCGTTCCCATTGCACCATAAAAGTAAACCACAAAAGAGAATCGCGTCAATAGGAAAATGGACTCAAGTTGAATAGTAACTGGTTTGATGGCAGTGAGAACTTTTAATGACGTTGATGAACTTGCTCA
The DNA here is from genome assembly GCA_039707435.1 of Actias luna. NCBI lineage: Eukaryota > Metazoa > Arthropoda > Insecta > Lepidoptera > Saturniidae > Actias > Actias luna. Next base: position 13,685,372 of record JAZHAC010000001.1, on the reverse strand, counting down.
ATTTTTATGATGTGTCGCAAAATGTAAATTACCCTTTATACTAAAAGACGTGTGTAGGTACAATAGTATAACTATCAGAAAGTTTTTATCATTAGTCTCAACAAATCGATAGTAACCTCCAAAATATTGATGTAGTTTATTAACTTAATTGAGGTCTTATATTATATTTATAATTTTATATTGTACAATAATTCCTGTTCCCTTCTTTATAGCAACACGTGTTAGCAATATGATACTAAATTATATTCACTCACACAGGAGCATTTCTTTCGCGGCAACTGGAATTTATATGACACTTGTAGCTAGCTGTCTAGCACTATTTGAATTTAGGATAATAATATATTGCCAAATAAAAATTATTGGGTTTATACGTTTTCAAGGATGAATTTTATAAATGAAAGCTCTTAAAACAAAATAATCTTCCTACGAATAATAACAAATTTAATTAATATCAGATGTTCCTTCTTAAAGGTTATTTACCTTGTACCTTAATACTTGTAGCATATCGAATTACAATATGTAGTAAAGTGGAATGTTCGAAAATTTTAAAAGTAAATGTTATACAATTAATACACGTCACTCCTAGTTTTTTGTGTAATATTCGTTTTTAATAAGATGTCGACATTTTACATAATTGATGGTTAGTTATTAATTTACTACTTACATATAACGTTCAAGATAAAACATTTTGAAAAAACATAACAGAATTATTTGCAATTTGTATGTGAATTAAGTCGCGGGAACCGTAAATATGTACCAAATTTTCAAAAACCAGCCGTGTGAATGATGAAAAATTTTAATATTGCAGAACAATGGTTTCTTAAAATTATTTACGTCATAGCAACTTTGATGAAAATGCTGTGTGCAGCAGAGTAAGTGCACATGTAGGGCACCCAGTTTCCCGATCCGGGTACCCGTGTCGAGCCGCGCCTCCTCGTTCTCACACCCGCATGAACCGTTGCCCTCACGACCTATTTATTTCCTGGTTTACGTAATCACTGTCCGTACCCGTCCTCACTGCCATTTGGTATGAGTTCTCGACAGTTATCTCTTTTACATATAATCATGAGAAATTCAATTTTTGTTTTATCCTATTTAAATATATAGATAGATATATGAAGATAGTTTATAAACGTCCTAAATTAATATAAGTAATAGAAATGAATAGTAACTTAATATAATATATAAGTTAACAGCCATTAGAATATTATACTCATTATATGAATAAATACTGGGAAATTTATGCCATAATAGAGTAATATTTCCTTTATAATTACTACAACCTTAAATATTAACTAAAAATGACATGAACATTTTCAGATTTGGTAAATATTACTTACTAAAGGAAATTAATAAGAATAAGATTTACAGTATGATTTCTCAGTATTTCTCTTTTCAGTAAACTTAATAGGAATACTTATAAAAAAAGTTTCATGTTACATCGTAAATTATTTGTAATTAATAATGGAGTCTTAGTACTTTGGAACAAATTAGGAAACACTTTGTATAATTTGTACATACGTAAGCATGTTAGCGAATAATTGACTTCAAGTACAACAACAAGGGAAAGTTAAATCACTTCTTAAAATTTAAATTCAAAACAACAACACAGACACTTTCTCTTTTATAGAGAAACACACATACAGCAACATTACGAATATAAGCGTTGACCTAGTTTTGCACGATGGAGAAAAAGTACTAAGAGAGTACATATATTATTTTATGTTATTTACACATATTAAAAAGCAATTGTATAATTTAAATACAGTGCATAAAGATTAACAAATATCTCAGAGCTATCGTCTATTCTTGGTCTGTGATTGCAGCAAATTTATTTCTACGCATTCTTCCATTATATTATTAAACCTTCTGACTTAGAAAAACTTATAACTATATACATTTCACATTAAATAATGGGATAATACATTTATATTGACAACTCGGACATTTAATTTCTTGAACTGTAAAACTCGTTATACAAGAAATCATATACGTTTTGACATAATTAGATTTGTCCTGTATTTATAATATCATTCTATATTCCTACTATTTTATTTTACAATACAAAAATTTGCAAGGTTATATCAAAGATTGAGTTCTCCAGTTCAAATAGCCAGAATAGTTCCAACAAAAAGTTTTAAACCTGCAAACAGTAAAAATTTGAAATATCTTCGGGTACTATATATTACTTCTGATACTTATGTATGTTTTTTTTTCTAATTTTTTTATTATGGCCATAATCTCACCTGACCTTAAGTGACGATACGGCCCAAGTTGGTAGACACGCTAAACCTGTGGAGGAACTGGCTCTCAAGTGCAGCTGCCGGAACACACCTATTGGTATTTGGCGGTAGGTTTACAACTTGAGGGTGGTAGCTAGCCAGGCGGGCATATGAAAAAGCCCTACCACCATGCGCTATGGTTTCCTTACGATGTTTTCCTTCACCGAAAGCTCAAGCTCATTGTAGGTGCTCGGATTCGAACTCACGACGCTAAGTCGTACACCCTACCACTGAGCTATCATCTCTTCAAAAATTATGTAATAAATGTGTTTTTATTACTTGTATTATTTAATCTCATACAAAATTATTGATTCAAACACCATTTTAAAACTAACATTTTCTGCTTTTTCCGAAACGTACACAAATACTTGTATTTAGTTAGTGTATATGTTGTTTAATACTGTTTATTCCTAAATAATCCCGGTTATTATGTTACTATTTGACATTTCAAAATATAAAAATTGTTCTAAGACTACATGCGCAAACACAAATATTAATACTGTTTAATATGATGTATGTACGTATATATATTTGATATGGTTTATTTTTTCAATAAATCTGTGTATTTGAGAGGTTAGAGGTTTACATCGAAAAAGGTATAAAAAATTAGTTTAACAACAGTACGAAATTGTTATCATAGAAAAAACAAGTTAGGTACTGTGAAGATTGTGGGTGTTTTTTGTCTTGATTATAGCTTTCATAATCCAAAATATTGACCAAAATACCATTCTAATTAGACAACGTTTTATTTTATTTTTATTATAAAGAAAAGTATATAGAGATCTAATATTTGCAAGATCAACGTATTTTATTAGTATCAATATACCCTTAAACGAGGATTCAGATACTCTTTTGGGCCCGATTCACTATGCTTATCGTAGCCAATATTTTTTTTATAGTTATAGTTTTAGTGTTATGGCCATAATCTCACCTGATCTTAAGTGATGATACGGTCTAAGTTGGCATACACGCTAAACCAGTGGAGGGAATGGCTCTCAAGTGCAACTACCGGAACACACCTAGTGGAATTTGGCGGCACATTTTTGACTTGAGGGTGGTAGCTAGCCAGGCGGCAATTAGAAAGGTCTACCACTATGCTATGGTTTCCTCATGATCTTTTCCTTCACCGAAAGCTCAAACTCGTTGTAGGTGGTTTGGATTCGAATTCACGTCCCATGATGCGACGTTCCTTCACTGTACCACTGAGCTATCATCGCTTCATGTTTGAACTAAGTGGATTCTTAGACATTCACATAAATGATAAATTGTACTATCTACGTATTATGTGGATAAGAAAAAATTATTTAACCTATTACCGCTGTTTTATTCTTAAACCTCGACGCACTTTTAGATTTTTCTAGCTATGAACTTAATTAATTATGTTTTAATGAACCGCCTTCATCCAGTAAAATCTTTGACAACATAAATCAACAAAATTCGTAAGGCAGAAGATTATTTTTGGATATTGTTAATTAGTTTTCTTGTTATGAAAATTCATTATATTAAAATATTTCAACTTCGGCATCTAATTATACACTTACTTTATTCTATAAATCTTTTCTATATATACCTATTATAGACCCTACAAGGGTTTGAAATTTATTTACCAATACATAAAATACCTAAGTCACGACATCGGTATCGCCGGGTCACCCAACTTGATTGAACCAAAGTATTAATCTAATACCACATTACCGAGGCAGTGTTACTAAACTGATAAGACTCCATTCGTACGTTTAAAGTATATTTTGGAACTGGCTTTCCGCTTACGCTTACGGCGTTTCGTACTGACGCCGGTTGCTGGTACGGTAGGCTCGAAGTAGAGGGGACCGTAGCGGATCATACGTATAGAGTAGAGAGCAGAATGCGGCATCGCCTTGCGTCGACGTCGCGTTGTTCCGCGCGACAGTACTAGTCATCGCGTTTGCCATAACTACATATAAGCGGCCATCAACCACAGGTAGTAACCGAAGCGGTCGAAACTGATGACGTCCCACGTTCTTATCAAGGTAAGTGACGCTGCGCGGTTCTCGTAATATATTTTCATTTTTTTCATAGCGATTTTCGATCGTATGCTGGCGAGAAGACGACCTACAGTTAAAAGACTCCAAGATAACGTCCACTCTAGAATATTAATTAATTTTTAGTACTTCCTTTTTACCGATTTCAGTATTATCTAATTTATTTTTTACTGATCAGTTGTCGATAGTGCTCTCAACTTGTCTTAATAGGTTTATTCCAAATTTTAAGTAGGTTCTAGTTAGTTGTAACCTTCAGAGAATTAACGTACTGCGTTCTCTCATCAGTGAAACAAATCTATCGGCATTAAGTAGAACTGATCGATGATCATGTCTCTAATACACATGCGTTATCTTCACGTCATGCAAGTACATTTTTTAACAAATTTTGTCACGCCGTGAAGTGTCGCATTTATACATAATGACATTAATTACAATGTAAACTCTATAAAAGGACACTTAGATATTTTAGAGCGTTATTGAGAGTTGTTGTTAATTAAAGATAAGACAACGATATTTATGGACAAAGAGGTAAATCAACAAAAGTGCAGATACTTCAACGTTTTAAGGAGATTGTCGTTAAATGGTGTATTTACAATATTTATGATTGATAATGAATTAATGTCGTATTATTTAGTAATACACTTTCTATATAATAGGTATTATGGAATTTTGTTATACCTAAATGTACAATGTAATAAGATGATTAGAGATATGTTTCTTATATCCTTCTAATATCTATATAATATCTTTCGAATATTCCCTGAATATACCTATAATAATTAGAACGTACAAAGAGAAAACCAACCCTAAAAATATGATTTCGTTTACCCCATTAACATCATTCGTTAAATTAGATTCTTCATGTAAGACAAAAATATTTTCGAAGTTTTTTTATACCTTGATAAAATTCAATGATACGCGCATAAACTCGTATGCATACACCTGCTAAAAACATGAAATAATATGTATATTATCTATTTTGCTTTCATAACATTGAATTATAATATTCGTACCGTATCTATCGTATGTATCACGGTGAGTGTTCTGAAGAGCTATTCAATCTTATCCTTGCTTCTCCTATCCACAATAGAATTACACGCGCTGGACAGCGGAGTCACAGCTTCACGGTAACCCCTATTATAACTCGAACCAAAAAACTTGATATATCGTACTTTTGCCGTACCGTGAAGTTGTGGAACAATTTCCCAGCCCATGTATACCCTACCTCATATAACATCGTGTCCTTCAGGCAAAAGATAAAAAATCATTTACGCAGGCCGGCATGACAGTAGCGACTGGCGATGGATTGTTCTTTCTCGATGGTCGCTGCTGTTTTATGGACTGTACTGTACTTAACATTAGGAAAGTGCAGCCACCTTGCCGTGCTAACATAAAAAAATACCATAGGCAAGGTAAACAATAGAAATTGAAATGATGTTATTGCCTATATTGCTGATAATGTCAAGTGTCCAGTTACCAACCACACAATCCACAAAACTTGTTCCCACGGTGCGACGCAAACAACTTATCATCCATTCCAAAATGTACAATCACCTTTACTGCTAGTACAGCCATTGTTTTACGAGTTTTTTTCATTTTACATGCTCTTGATGGACCGATACGTATATGTGGATATATTCCGTTCCCATCAGTGGTGGATTTACCAGTAGGCTGAGTAGGCTGGAGCCTAGGGCGGCAGTTTTAGCGGCGGCAAATTTTGGGGTATTTTTGTTTTGATTTTTAGAAACTGAAATGATCTTCACACATGTACATAAATCTAAATGTTGCTTGATAATATGTTTCACCTAAAATGACCTTGTGCTTTTGGTGAAGGAATACATCGTGAGGAAACCATAGCATGGTGGTAGGGCTTTTTCTAATGCCCGCCTGGCTAGCTACCACCCTCAAGATGAAAATCTGCCGCCAAATACAATTAGGTGTGTTCCAGCAGTTGCACTTGAGAGACAATCCCTCCTATGAAGAAAGGCAACGTACCTGCGATTACTCAGGTGTTGTCGGTGTCCATGGGCGGTAGTGAGTACTTACCATCAGATGACACAGTCGCTCGTTTGTCCCCTATTCCATAGAAAAAATATTCAATTTTCATATAATTCTTTCTTTGGATAATACAAACAAGACGTTTATCTTTCAAAACAAACTATGTTTCAAATGTTTTGGCAGTGGTAGTTAGTACACACTTGTAAACTTGATCGTCATTTCAGTACCCTTTGTTATATTTACTGCTATAACTAAAGTATCTAAGATTCTGAGTTGAGGAATATTGTTTTATTTGATTGGTGTTTTTAAAAAAGTTATGGACGTCAATGCTCAGGAGAATAACGTTGACACTTTGCTCGAATTTTTTTCTTGTTAAGTCATCCAATGCGTGATAGCGAACAATATAATGAATTCGATATTACTCTTACGGAATATTATATACTAACCTAATAGAAATACTATAACTATATTGATAATTAACATCACACAAAGCAACAACGACAGCTAATTGATTTACCATTGCATTTTGTGATAAAACAGATATAATTCTAGAATTATTACTTCTGTTGTCCAATTAGTAATAATGTTTATAACAAATAACATAAATATTCAACGTTTCATCTTTTCCTTTTAATATATCTTAAATAATACTAACAATTAAAAACAGTTCCAATAATATATCTATATTAATATTATAAGGGAGGCAAAAATTATTTATTTGCTTAAAAGCGTTAATCTTAGGAACTACCAGTTGGGTTTCATAAAATATTTTTGTTTTTGATGGAGCAATCATTAAGTAAAGCTTTAGGCTATTTAACATTACGCTTTCAACAATAGGAGCAAACGAGTACTAAACTACACGAGTAAAAAATAATTAAATAATATTTTAGTTCCACGCGAACGAAATCGCAGGCGCAGTTAGTAATATATATCATACTTATTATATCATGAAATAACACTGAGAATTAATATGATACTACACAATTTAGAAAAAAGAGGCAAAAAAAATCCATTATTACTGAGAATTCAAAATTCGTAAATTATTAAAATAAAAAGTTTGTAATGTATTTTCCTCCTATTTAACTTCCTAACTAACGATATTACACCATTTACAGTATTTATCAAATCGTTTCTACCATTCCAGAAATAATTAATACATAACTTTAACTGTAGTGTAGTAATTTCATTTAATATTATTGTTACGTTTTTTAGAAACCTCTAGCGGATGATTTTCTAAATGCTTTGTAACGCGTTCTTTTTTCTTCTACACTAATATTATAGAGAGGAAAGATTTGTATTTTTGTTTGTAACGAATAAACTCAAGAACTACTGAACTGAGTTCAAAAATTCTTTCACCATTAGAATGCTACATTAGCACTGAGCAACTTGAACGGAGTCGCGGATACAATCTAATAATTCATAATTTGGCAAGTCTGTTATAAGCAAACTCAAGACTCCTATGAATTGTTTAATTATCGGTTTTACCCTTTTAAGACTTCATTCGTACAAGGAATCCTTATTATTTTATTCGCTAATAATAAATGTAAAATCGTGACAAATAAATATTAAATGTAAAAAAATATTATTACTATAAAATATAAATGGACAATTATCCAATTATCTATTTATTCCAAGCGGCTTTTTATGCCATTTTTTTACTAGATGTGTATTTTCTGTAAAATATATTATATACCTTTGTTCATTAATTTTAACTGAAGTTCTAAAGATCAATTTCCGTCTATATCATTTTAAATATTGAAGTATTCGTATAAAACTTTCGATTTCTGTTTTAATTTTTTGTGTTTTAAAACTGTAAAGTAATTTTACTATAGCTACTTGATTATAAGTCAAGTTCCTATAAACCTAAAACAGCAATCACAATTGACAAAAAAATAATAGTCATAAATATATTTCTTTAAATAGTTCTGGATTTCGAATTAACTAAAAAAACGTTTTTGATTCTAGTAACACCATTACTAGATGCCTAAATGAAAGATACCTACGTACTTTTCTCAACTTTATTAGCTTCACCTTTACCTTGATGATATTACAATGAGATATAAATGAATTTCAATTATTTCTATTGCATTTACTATTAATATAACTAATATATCTATTAACAATTAAACGTACTATATTATTTGTTGCAATTTCTTTGTTTAAATAACGCAGATTATTGTACTGTATAAATATTTTATATGTCTATATTTATCCATAAATGTTCCTCAACAAATATTGTACACTATCTCATATGTTGCTCAATACTATATATAAGTTTTGTCAAGTAAAAGTTTGCTTATTTAGATATCTATCCATATTTGTGAGTCCACAAAACTTCGCCAGAGAGGTCGATTTCGGTAATCAAAAAAACCAATTTGTGTAGAGCCCGACCGCCTGTTCAGTACCTTGGTATTTCTATACAAGAACGAAAGTTGGGCGAACTAACACGGCTCACTCTTGCCTAGACAGTTAACGCAACTATGAGTTGCGTTAGCGGCTGCGCAGTAACGGTGCCCTAGTTATTTCGGGTGCTGCCCTAGATACAAACGAGGTCGAAACACTGTTTTCATCATCATCAGCAAGTTTCATTCGATGGGGCCACGTTGGGCTGCACGACTCTATGACCTCGTATGCTCCGGCCGGGTACGCAATTACTCTATGTACACTCCCTCCACAATTGACATTTTGCAATGAATATATATTTAATATATTATTGTAAAAACTATCATATACAAAAAAAATATTATAATAGTACCTACAAATTGGAGTGTAGTAAAAAAAGGATAGTCTAATAAAGGGAGGAGCGTTTTGGTCCCGCCCACGAAACCCTACATTACCCTTGTTGTGTTCTTTGATTTATGGTCAGCAAACTTAAATATCTCAATGAAAAATTTAGTTTACGTTTTACGATAACGTCTTTATCTTCTATCTCAAAAGATTTTCATATAAACAAGATAACGAGTACATCCACTATATCCAGTTATTTTTATATAGGTAATTATATTTTTATGTCACTATTGTCTGTCGTAAAATTTTAGGTTTACAATGAAGTAGTAGAATGGAGAACAGCCCTGTTGACTGTTTGCGTGGTCATGCAGGCAACAGCGAAGGGGAGGCGCTATGCCATTTGGCTCAAAGTAAGCCAAGGCCGACGTGGTGGGGATAACGTTTACACGTGTGACCTAGATAGGATCCGAGTGACGACGAAAACGGTCGACATTGCACGAACGGTTCGCTAGCTACTCACTTCGATTCCGAATTGGAACCTTAGTTAATATTATCGCGACATCACACACGTTTCGTTGTAGCTCGCTTTCTCATACTACTCAATCAAGGAATACTGTAGGAATGTACTTATGTCGTATTCTTGATTGCACTAGTGTTAATAAACACTTTTGTACGATTTTTCGTGGTTTTTAAGGTTATCAGCTTAAATAGCAAATTACATGAAATCTGGTATACATATTTTGAAATAATTTTTGGTGTCTCATAATGACAAACAGCTACATAAAAAGATGAATTAATAAGTATTTATTGTCTTTGGGATATCGAAATCTTTGTGTGTTGGTAACTGTTGTTTGTGTAGGGCTAGATAATTTCGAATTACATGTTTATTTAAACTGTTTCAGTAACTAACCACGATTAGTCATTTGTTTGTCCATATAACACAATAATAACGATACATGGCAACACCAGGTGAGTAGTCGCTATGTTCATTTCTACTCCTATTATATGAAATAAAAAAATATGTTTCGTAGACATTTATGCTAGGTACCTCAATCTTTGTATAATAACTGAAGAAATAAGTAATTTTCAAGTGTCGTTTTTTATATTATTAATCCATTACTTATGAAAAAAAATTCGTAAGAATATGAGGAATTTTTAATTTCGATTATTTTGATAAGCACTGTCCTAATATTAAGAAAAAACAGAACCGTAACGGCGAAAATAGCTGAGAAATAAAGATTCATCAAACAGTTCTGTCGACCCATAAACATGTTACGACAAGAGATAAACTGTAACCGACCGAACTCCAAACGCCATGAACATCGGAACGAGTCAATATGACGTATGCTAACTCATAGTATATGGCGTGCTAGTTATTAGCCAAGAGCCCGCTACTACACTCGGATATCACTCAAACTTCGTAAAACGTAGTTCTCTAAATATGTTAATTTTATTACGAGTTTTCTTCATATCAAAACATATTCATGCAATTGGATAAAAGCGTTCCGAGCACAGTGAGTCTGACTGGTCTGACAGAATAATGCATTACTGCGCCACGTGGAACATAGCACGTGTGTGGATAGGATCCACAGGTCACTAACCTTACTATATGTCTCCTGTATATACTTGAAATACATATATATTCGATAAAATTGTTTCTCATAACCGTCTTAGATATGTAATCATAACATGAATTCTTAAATAACACAATGTATATATTAACCTTTGGAAATAATATAGCGTTTTATAAACCGACAGATTAACGTGTTTCGTCCAAATGTCCATAGCCACATTTTTTCTGTACATTATTTATCTGCTATAATACATTTAGCTAAAATGTTGTATTATGTATTGTTAATATAACGGAATGTTATTTCTAATATAATAGTTACATCGAACTTTATATATTTCTCCCAAGCGATAAAGTTCACTTTTATATGTACAGACCTAATAGTCTAGAATCTCGTTATTTTTCATAACACACGACTTTGTACCTTAATATAATAGATATAAAGTTTACATTCTATAAATGTATATACTTTTTTTAAAAACAATACTGATTACAGTCTTCTTTCAAAAATGAATATCTTGTTATGATTATGAGGTTTCAAAAATAATGTTATATATTATTGTTATAATGCTGACTAATTTACTAACAGACGGTGTACGCCGGGTTCTTGTCGCGGTGTAAGAAACTGAGTGCATCGATCGTGATTACATCACCACTTGCGTCCTTTCTCTGCGCGCGCAGTACGCCGCGCCCCGCACCGTGCCGTCGTCACCCATCCACCCTCCCCTCGCCGCAGAGCCAAGTGTCCGCGCCCCTCTCGCACCGGTCGTCACTACGCCATGAAACTTCGCTACTCGATAGTCATTCGCATTCTAGTCGTCGTCAGCTTTAGTTGTTCCCACTGACAGTACAACAGTGAACTTTAGTTTGAAATTTTCCAAACTTAGTTTCGATGTGCAACCAGAGCGCCCTTTTATTATAAAACGATATCAAAGTAAATTGTGACAATAATTCATTGCAAAAGTGTCTCAGACGGAGTAATATTTTAGTTTTAAACTTGTGAAAAGTTCGGGATTCGTTTGCTTCCGGTTAAAAACAGATTTTATTCATTTTTACATATATTCCTAATAAATTGAATTAATAGCTGGTTATTTTATGTTCTACAAATATTACTAGTTTCTATATAATTTTATTAATCACAAATTTTCTAGTCTCCTCATGTGAGTCACACTTCGCCTTGAGAAATGGTATCGCGACTTTTGTATATTTAAAAAATTATTTTCAGTTGGTGTTGCAAGATAGCAGAACAAAATTTCAAACAAGAAGATTTCTTTTACGTCAGTCATGCCGGGGAGAGGAATCGACTCGACTTTACCTATCAGTCAGTCTTTTTCTCTCTCCTATATGATTGGCGTGCAATCGTCGTTAGTAATCGGAATTGCTGAAGACTCATCACACCGTATTATGGCCGTGTTCGCAGTGACGTCGGGGATTACGCTAGCTATCACATAATTTGGCTGCGAAATCACTGAATTTTCTGCAAATAACACGGCTAATCAAGAAAGTGCTTTTTAAATTGATAAATGGCAGCTGGTAATTGAGTGTCATGTCTGAAATATATGTCGGAATTTCGTTTGAGTCAACGGACGACATGACGAAATCGAAATAATCGTCGATGCGGTCGTGGCCGCGGCACACTCGTGGCGGGAATTGGGCAATCCGCAAGCGAACGGATGTCCCTCCCCGCACTTACCGCACCGACCGCTGCTTAAAATTTAACTCTTGCGCCAACAATACGCGAATTAAACGGACAGAGTACGAATTTCAAACTTGTTAATTTTCCTTTTTGTTACAGTCACTGACTATGGCGACTCCGGACTTCGGCGAGTGATTGCTCTTAGATATATTGTTTCTTTTTGTTGCAATTTGCGATTTTTTTCTGTAATAATTGTGTGTATGCGCATATTACGTTAAATGCATTTGCGATATTCGTAAATATATACATTTTATTAAAATGAACTTCTATTATTTATACTTATATTTGTATTTAATATTATTATTTTAAACCTTATTTAATTTAATCATTGTTATGTCTGCAATCATTATTAATAATTTACGATATGTTATGACTGAAAATTCACCCGTGATAAATGAATATGTATCTAACAATGTTGCATATAACTTAATAGGCAAAAGATATATTTATATATATATATATATATATACCCCTAGCTCCGCCTACACCACGTGGCACCCAATAGCGTGTCACATCCCTGCCCTTGAAGACCTTCCAAACTTCGTTATAACATCCTGTTAAGATTGAAAAATGTAGGGTCACAATGAAAAAAGGATTTTAACCAAAACGACCGCGACCGTGACTTAGAAATGCTACTCGATATGGTATTTTGGAATTACAATACAAGTATGTCGCAAATATTTTTTATTTTAAGTTACCTATAAACCTGACATAGTTACCAAATATTACTTACGTAAATTCTTGAGCTTGACTACAAGTTAACGGGTTTTTACATAATATTCCCCTTATAACTTATTGTTTACATTTATAAATCCATTAAGATCCCACATGGTGCACACAGATCAAATACTTTTATACATAAACATAATGACTAAAACATCGAAAAACATGTCATATAGACCTTGCATTATTTCGAAAAATTAAGCAGTTTGGTTGTTGTATAAAGTACATTGACCGATGCTCTCATAATTTTAGCAGTGTCATCGGATCATGTTCTAAATAACGCAGATTTATATGCAAAATATATATAAACAAGTATTAACGAAACACGTGTACATTACGCACCCACACACACATCCAATATGTTGTGGAAATTATAAAATAAACAAAATCCACATATAAATGTATGCGTTTATAAGTATGTATATACACATGCTTAAGAAATAACACTTTTATGGAATATACAAGCTTTCCATAATAAGCTAAAAAAATGTTATATAATTTTGAATGTAAAATATAGGGTTTACACTCCACGAGTGGTGTAACTTGTGCGCCGCAAACATGAAAAAGGCAATTTCTTATTGATCCTTGATCTTATTCATCCAAAGCAATAGGTGAATATTTCTAATATAAAGATCAGTTATATCAGTTAGTTATATGTAGTGAAATGGTAAAATAATTATTAACTTACACAAAGAAAACAAAGACTCGAATTTGTCACAATTATTGTTACAAAGTTTATAGAACTTTTTTACATCTATCAGAATGTCAAATTGATAAATAATTATAATAGATTTTTTTTTTAATTTCGTATAATTATTACTCGTATAAACAAAATAAAATACTTACATTTATGTAAAAAATAAGAAATGTGAAGTTAAATACTTTATTGTAAGTTGTTTTGTTCCTACGAAATATCCAAGAAATGAGAAGATACTTTTATTTAAATTTTATTTATTTTAATTTTGATTAGTGTTATTATGATTTGGTACAAGATGGTAACTCGTAGTTTAGTGGGGAACTCTCTTTTAGGTGTAGTCTCATTTCGGTACACACCTATACGTATTAGCTGACAGTTTTTTTGTAGCCAGTCTGTCTGGTAAATGCTATGATAGCATCCCAATGATTTCCTATATCAAAAGCCCATCCCAACATATCTTAAAAATTAAATTATGTTTTCATCAGTTTATTGGTTTCTCTGGGTTTTCTGAGAGGCAATCTACAACTTAAAGCTGTTTTTGGACACAAGGTATTCTTATAACTTTAAGTTACCTCGGAGAATGTTGTTTTGGCAATTAACAGCTTGAGGAGTTATATATGATATTGCCGATGGATAGTCATTTATTGCTATGTTCTTTTATAATTCTTTCATTAATTATTCAATATTTATTAGTATGTAGTATAGAATACTTTAATATAACAGACTAAGCACAAAATATAAGTACGTATATTAATCAATACTATGAATGTATGTGTGGCATTAGTACCTACATTAATTTAACTATAGACTATTATTATTAGGAACACCATACCTCATAACGTTGGGTATGAGTTAACGAAAATTATTTAAAAGATAATAAGTAATTTGGTGTCGGAAATCCAGTAAATAAAATGATACAAGTGTATCGTTGTGCACTTATCAGATTATAGGTAGGTACATATGTATAAAATCAGTTACTTCTCAGATATCATTCGATTTCTATACTCTATTAATTAATTTTATTCTTTCGAATCCATCAAAATATTTATATTTCGTGAACTTTTAGTTAAATAGTTTTAATAAAAAAATACCAGACTTCGTAATACGTTTAAATTCTTTATATACACACTTACATATATAAATTTGTAAGGTCTGTCATTTTTAAGTTGCCAAATTATGTATTTGATATTTCTTTTAGGACTCACTGATGTAAATTTAACTATTAAAACTATTTAAACCCTGTTAAAAATAACAGTTTGACTGATCTAGATGAAATTTGGTACATTGTAGGAACATATTATTGCGCTAATGATAGACCATGTATGATGTCGGTAAATCATAAGATTAGCATAATAATATTCTTTGTGGCCTAAGATGGTGGACACGGTAAGCTTAGTGGAGGAATTGGCTATCAAGTGCAACTACCAGTCAGCAAAACTATTTTTTTTTATTAACGTGGTGAAAATATGCATTTACGGATTTTCTCCCACAATAAGCAAACACACTACCCGGGCTCAGGCCAAGGCGAGAGGGACGTATAGAGAGACCCATAGGTTGCCAAGCACCGTCACATACGGAGTAAAAAGATACCACGACGCGACATTAGAACCTCAGTATTGCCAAAGACTAGAGACATCTTCCACACATATAATAATGTAATGCCGAAACCAGTATGAAACAAGGTAATAAAAGTACTTTGATTTCACAAGCACTTTTAATATGTAGTAAGTGTAGTATGTGTTTGTCATGTTAGTAGTATTTTAATTTTCCTTTTTTTATTCTGTTATATATCTCTGTGATGACTATTTTTTAAGTGTGTTATATTTTTACTTATATTGCCACCTGTTAATTGAATTCAAAATTAAAATATCTCGAGATCTTGCCTGTAAGAGGTCGCTATACGCGATAAGGCCGCCTATGTACACACTTATATTTTAAATGATTGTTTAATTTTATGTATTGTCATGGTGTGCAATAAAGTGTTTTATTATTATTATTATTATATCGTCTCTTATGCTAGCTTAGAAACCTCTCGGCAGGTAAACATATTTACAGTAGTTAGTTACAAAACGCAAGAGTTACTGTAACGCTTATCACTATGTTTGAAGTCGATTAACCTGTTCCCTTGAAACATCCATATTCATATACAAATAGAAAATCCTAACATTTCTAGTTTTCACAGCGTAAATGACTTATCCAATCGTCCGCTGCAAATTTAACTAAAACAGAAATCGCAATTTAAAACAGTCATTGAGATATGAGATAATCCCGTAAAACGTTAGGAGTAAACAAGTTATGATTTTCTAGCACGTTACTGGAATGGAATAATAAGTATATAACGATAAATTGTGCCATCGAGTATTACCGTAATACCTACTAAATTCATTTTTAATTGTGATAGTCGCCTCTCGAAATGTTGCTAAAATTTACTTTTTAGTTAGAATAACTTACAATTTATTAACTATGCGTGCATATTTTTGTAGTGGATTTCTTAGTCGCACAAAAGTCGACGTGAACTATGTAATTTACCTCTTTCATGTATTCGCGACATTCTATAAAGAGGGCGGATAAATTCACTTAAAATTCAAATGCCTGCTTTGCATCACTTTGAAACGCCAAACGTGTTAACTGGCATACCACATAAGCGCTCTACAAGACTAAGGTTTATATATGTTGTGTATATCGCAGACTTTCTATCTAATGTTATAATTCTATATCTTCTAAAAAACTTGAAAATATTTCTTTTTTTCGACCTGACATACGCTGTTAGCCTTAAGGGTTTTGATTGTTTCACCGAACTTTTTGGGGCGAGTGCTGAGGGCCCTCAGCCTCGAGGCAGCGAGGGCAAGGGTGCCAGAGTAGCCGAACTTCGGCTTGGGCTACTGCCGAACAACGAACAAATATTCGCGAGCCTAACCAACAGGTCCTGTTAACAACTAGCTTACGAAATTCAGTGGTCCTAACAACGACCTTATCGGACGGGCTGCGCAATAGCAGCGAGGGTAGTCCTTTATAGAACGAGGTTATAGACGTTATAGAGGTGTGCACAAATAATATGCGGTGTGATAATGTAATCTCAGTCATGTAGAGTGGCACTGTATCGCGCAAGCAGAGACACTCGAAGGATCCTTTCCGGACGTTCGAACCTAGGCTCAAGCGTCTGCGTAGGGAGGCCGCGGCTGGTGTGCAGGACCGAAATTAGCCGTTCGGCCTCGAAAGAAAGGATAATCATTATTCATATGTTGAGAGGCTTAGAACCTGCAACGTAGCTTAAGCGTGATTATTAAGTCGCCCTTCAAACCGATTGATCAAGCTTTCATTCGTATACGTATCGATACTAATATTACAAAGAGGAAAGATTTGTATTGTTCTTTGTAACGAATAATCTCAACTACTGGACCTATTTCAAAAACTCTTTCACCATTAAAATGCTGCATTAATCCTGAGTAACTATATCATATTTTTTAAATGAAATTGGCTAATTAAAATGTTTGTTTCCACGCGGACACAGCTAGTGTATTATATACCTACGTTCTCGATTGCTTTAGAGAAGTTAGAAAAAGAGTGCTTGCTAATATAATAAATAAATATGTTTGTACAAAGAGTATATTAGATATAATTTTAAAATTTAGTTACTGTATCGCCAAATTATTCAATAGGTTAAAAATTTTGGACAAAATTATAATTTACAAAAAATTTTAATTCCCAATGTTTCAAAATATAAAACGAATGATCACTGCGTATAACAAAGTATTTTGCCACATATAACGACTGAATCGTCTCTTGAAGTCTCTCTTATTACTGGGAACAGATTCCTGTATCAAATGTCTTCTGTACGTGTAGTAGGTTATACAGATAAAAATTTGCCGACCAAACACCGCCGATGTAATAGGAACTGGTAACTGTTATTAGACGTCTCTCAATACGTTGCATAGGTCTGGAAATGATTATTTGGCTAGACATCCTTTCCAGGTTCTGTTGTTAATTTAGTAAAAACCAAGTGTACTAAAATTGTAGTGCTAGAAAAATATAACGAATAATTATTTTATCATAATATTTATTTGGAGGAAACATGATTGTAAAATATACGCGAAAAAGACACACATAGATTAGATTAGTGTGTATTCATTGATAACATGATAAAGTAACGACGGAAATCGGTAGTATACAGAGAGATTGTAGTGTAGATACCATAAAACTACAAGTCAATTTCTATTCTACACCATAGTTAAAATTTATATTAAAATAATTTTATAACACATTGTGTTATAGTTCATTCATATTCTTAACACTAGATCCTCAGTACTGAATTGTGTAATCACGTTATGAGTTATAAATTCCATTAAGAACTTATCATTAGAAATTATACTACACCATAATACTTGTAAATTGTTTTTTAACTACCCCATGTATCTAACACTACACTTTAATCATAAGGGCAGGGTATGTATTTGAAAATTCCTTTTTTAATGTTTACCTATGTTTATAAAGGACACCTGTTTAAACCATCATGCCTTTACAATCAAAGGATATAAGTTATTTTTTATCTTTCAGTATTTTAAAGTTACTTCTACTTTTTCGAATTATTAATATTATTTTGCACAGCTAATATCGCGAAGCGGGTGAGGTTCTGCCCTACTCTCGACATGTCAAGATCAAGCAATTTTTTGCTCTTAAACTGCCTCTACTACAACCACGTTGGATATATACGATAATATGCGTAGATATAATTCAAGAAAACACATCTAATTCTAAATTTGTCTCATATTTTGTAAAAAAAAATGATTTTGCTACCACGAAAAAAAAAATTACGTGGACGTCCGGATTTTTTTATACGAAGTGGTCCCAATCCTCCCCATCCAAATTGGGGTCCAAATCCCAATCAATTTACGTATCGAGAACGGGCTTCGTTTATCATCTGTAGAAAAACATCAACCAGTTACCTATTTCATATTAATAGCCTAATACCTGTAGTTTAATAATAAAATAGTTTTTTGCCCGCTTCATTTTTGAATATATTACATTTATAAGTTTTGGTATTGTCATTTTTTTTCTTTTTATGGAAAACGCAAAGATACCGAATTTATACAGCCGAGTCGAACGTTAATTCATAATAAAGAGGTTAGGGCTTGAACATGATAGAGACTTTGTAGGTAAACCTAACTAGGGTATTTTCGTGGCATACAATAAATCATGCACGCTTAAGAAATAGAGAATAATTAATAAAAAAAATAATAATACAATAAATAACTCATTAAATAAGTGAATGGTACAGCTATTAATTTTTTCTTAACTAAATGAATGGTATGAGGCATGCATTTGTGGATTTTCCAAACTTTTTTAGCTCTTATTTTAAGTGATGCGATAAATGAAAGAGCAAGATAAAAATAATTACTAATTCCACTTGGTTAATCTTGGTGAGATGTAGAGTTAAGCGGTAAGGCACTCATTCATATTTGACTGAGTCTCATTAGAGGTACACTGAAAAACCTAGGTATGTTTTGCACGTTGCATTTTGGAATCAACGAATATAGCAAGTTAGAAGTTACTTTTTCGGTGACAAGTGCTGCCGTTTATATACTGCACTGGTTCGTCGCACAATATTATTGGTATAATATTAATATTATAAAGCGGAAAAGCCTGTTTATTACCATAAATAGGAGCAAAGCTGTGTTAAAAAAGTTACTAAAACAAGTCAAAAATTATTAAATAATTTTTTGTTCTACATGAAGTCGTGGCCACAGCTAGTAATATATATATAATAAAATAACGACAGATGACATCTACAAAGTTTTATACAAGTACATAATACAAAGTTTTAAAATAGTGTCGGTAATTAATTATGTGAGTTTTGTATAGTGTTCAACGGTTTTTAAGAAAGGCACTTGAAAAGTTCCCGTTTAACGTCAGCGTCGCGTTAGTAATGTTTAAATAAAAAATTGAATTATAATAAAATATTGTTCAAGTAACCACTTTAAAACAGCTTGTTGATTTTATTTTCTCGTTCTCGATCGCTATGCAAATAATATATGGTGAAATATCTTTAAAGTCATTATTTCACATCTTTGCATGAATATAAAAAATAAAAGTTTTAGTACTATAAATTGTGATATTTGAAACACAGTATATGAAATAGGAGATTTTATTTATTAGCAAATTAGATATGTCTTCAAAAGAGCTGAAGTTTAAACAATTTGTTCTTACCACTGTTATAGTGGCCGCGTACCTTAAGCTATTCTCAAAAAATCGTCAATTTCCACTATTTTTAGAAACCCGTCAAACAACTAAGGCCTTGTCTGGACGCCACTAGAGGTGAACAGTGCTTGAACGAGATGAATACAACTTTGTCATGGGTGTAAATAGGACGGACGATTCGCAAAATTCTTTCCGGAATGAGTTCGGCCCGCTTTTGTCGGTGTCGGTGTCCAAAACATAGAATGCCGTTAACAGTTATAATAACCAGTGATGGAATACAAACTATGCGGCTTGACTTAAAAATTTCAGGGTCATTGTACGAAAATATCCACCTCTTTAATTTTCAAAACTTTTTAAAATATATCGAGAATCTTATAAGACTCTTATATGAATAGCCTATAAACTTTAGTTACTCTTTACTTTTTAAACGAATACACATTTATTATCCTACACTTGTTTTACATACCACCTAAAGAAATACCTAAACAATGCGGTCAAGAAGAAGTAGCTGAAAGCGCTGTAAATCTATAGCGCTAAAGTTAGAAATCTTTTTTTTTTCGTTAGGTCATATGCTGTTATCCTTAAAGGCTTTCACAACTTCACCGAGCCCTGGGGGTGAGTACTAAGGCAATCTGCCCGAGGCAACGAGCACACAGGAGCCATGAAGTAGCCGATCCTGTTGCCGGAAGACGCGAAGAGATACTCCGGTTCTGAGTATTTCTAAGAACTATCCTAACTAAGCAGAGAACCTGTACTACTATAACGCGAGTTAAGAGTGCGACCTAAATTCCTAACTAAAGGATAGTACTGACTGCCTCAGGGCGGAATTTTTCGACATCTTAGACTCCGTCCGTTTATACCTAATAGTACTGGAGATACAGGCAGGTATGTATGAAATATGAAAAGATGAATTTTGTCATTTTCCAACAATACTTGAGTTGAGAGTTCACATATCACATACAACCACTTAATTTCAATTAATCACACTGTTGTACTGTGGAGGTTAAACATGTTTAATTATTACATCATGATTTAGAATTGTTACGATAAAGTTTTAGACAAAAATATATTAAAGAAATTATATTTCAGTTGAGCCTTTTTCTAGCATCTTGAAAGCATGTATTGGCTTTTGGTGACTTTTTCAACAAGAAGAAAAGGGTAGCGGACAACTCTTGATTGATTGTGAAATTACAGTGAAAACTGATCAGATGGATCCATTGTAAAACGCTAATCGACTGTTGTCATTGTAAAAAAGAAACAACCTTCATACCTGTTACCTAGAGAGTCGTAGTGCGAACATTCTAAACTATTCGGCAATGCCAGAGAAGGCCCGCTCACTGCCAACGCTAACTTTCACTCAAACGGTTACGGCATAAAAAATGTAAAAAAAAACTTTCTAGAGATGGAACAGATATCAATATAAACTAGGATTTGCTTTCGCAATTAACATTTTTACGACACCAAATATATTTTTCGAAACCATAACGATAGTATGAAAGATGCATAATATGTTACAGTTTCAGTTTCAGTGTTAATGCTAAGCCATACTTGTTTCTTTTAGATTATTAAGTGATAAATATAAAATCGTTAAAATTAAATTTTAATTGAATAATTAAAAATCTTAGACACATGTCTCGTACTGCACGCACTGTACGCACCTCTCGATTTGCCAAAGCCCGGGTAGTGCGTTAGCTCATTGCGGAAGGAAGTCCGTAAATGGAAGTTTTCACCATGTTAATAAAATAAACCGTACTGAGCCATAGAAAAAGTGTCTACGGTGATAACCTTGTCCCAGTGACTATCTTTAAGCACGTCGTGTTTGGGTATTAGCCAACGGATATACAGGTACCGAGAAGCTTACAGACCGGAATGCCAGTATTGAAAACCGTGTACGTAGGTCGCCAATTTAACATCATGTAGGAGAACTATAATTAAAGCCATAAATCAGTTTTTTGAACAAATGTCTGATATATCAAATGCAGATAGATACTAACTTCTACATAATAAGAGACGATCTGACCGAACATGATGGTAGTACGTTAGACCGACTAAGGGGCAGGTGAGAGCTTGGCTTGAGAAATTCCAGCTTACGCAATATGCAGGTGTTTCGGTACAGACTTTCAACTTTAGTTTGATACCTAGCTTTTTGACCGTGCTATGATTTCATTACACGTTTACTGTTACCGATAGCCGAATTTTATTGTATACACGAATCAATGCGGTCCCATCGCTTTATTCACCTATAATTATAATTGTTTCAACTGAGCAATCATTGAAGCAAACTTTATGCTACAGATCGTTTTTTTCACCTAGGTCATACGAAATAATACTTGAAGATATGATTGCTTTCGAAATCTTTAAACCTATTCGGCAATATAAATTGACAAAGAGATATCAGGAGCTCGTTTGACAAAACGACGGATGCGTTGTTGCATGCATGCCTGCATTTACAATCAATTATTTAAGGCAGACTTGCATTCTATTCATTCAAGTCAAAGAGCCACTAGGACTGAAGAGCTGCATTTGGCCTATCACTAGTCGGTATCGTGTAGAATTCTAATCTAGTATAGTCCAGTCTCATATATATACCTAACTAGTGTGTCGGACACTAGTTAGTAAAATTAGTGGTTCTGCCCGAATGTTGGCTTGTCTGTTAATAACGGGTTCAGCAGAAGTATTTTTGATATGCCAATTTTCAATAAACTATACTGACATTTAAGGTTTTATATGCTGATGTCTAAAAAAAAAACTATAATGTAAACAAACACGTCAAAAAACAAAACTCGATTCTAGCACCATATTTTTGTTTTGATTTAGTGGTGAAAAAATTGTTTAGTCATTAAAAAATAGTCACTCATTTAATGACATGAGACCCGAAATTCTCCCTTGTTACCGTATAGTAAGCAAAGTGATGACAGTTCAGTTGGTAACGTGTACGGACGCCGCATCATGGGACTTGAGTTCGAATCCTCCTGCAAATAAGTTTGAACTTCAGGGGTTACCAGGGCCTGTTTTCACACTACTACGAGTCCATTGAAATTGGTGTACTTAATATTTCTGTTACGGTATCTAATCCAGGTTTTTCTAGGGCTTCAAATCATATAGGGATTAATTTAGACACAAACAACAAATTTCATCAAAATCGGTTAAGTTGTTCAAGAGCAGTTCAGCGACATACACACGTACGGTATAATAATAAATATAGATAGATATACATATATAAAGAATTTAAGTCAAAAATTCTCCGATCGTTTACAGTAAGTACTGTATGTAAAGTTAAGTACAGTATGAACCGTTGTAAGTATTTTTCTAATTTTACCTGTAATTAAAGACAGTTTTTAAAGAGTTCATTTAAATATTAATTTTTTGAATAATTATAACACTATAGTTTTATACGTAGATTTAGATGTACATTACGTCGAATCTATCCTAGTGATCGATATTACATCGGATTTGTCTAGGGTGTACAAAAATTGATTACAGATGTTATTTGGAATTCAATTTTTTAAATTAAAATAGTTATCTATATATTAATTGAATTGAAATTTAAGCTTAATGGATATAGTTTTATGAATTAAAGAAAAAAAATAATCTTTTATAACATGTAGCGGTTTCTGGCATCTTTAGTAGTAAATATAGTATTTTAGTATTACACGCCAATTAAAAAAACTATTCGTTGATCTGAAACGACATGGTACACGTCCTTTATAAAAGTCCTGTAAATAGTAAGTAGTCAGGATTATCGGCTTGACCGATATAAAATTGTACATAATATTATGTAATATACAATTTTATTTTAATTTTATATGACTATATATCTCCTCTTTTAAGCCACCATTGTCATTTCAGCAGGTTAAGTTTGATGTTAATATATATTTTTTATGAACTAGTAATAATAATAATGAATGATAAATGAGTTCCTGCGAGTGAAGCGATGAAGTGAAGATGGCTGTAAGCGGAATGAAGAATAGGAAAGCGTTAGGACCTGATGGAATACCAGTTGAAGTATGGAAGGTACTAGGACCAGAGGAATGGAGGTGGTTGGCTTTATTCTTCAATAAATTATTGCGGGAAGATGCGATACTTGAGGAATGGTGCAAGAGTTATCTCGTGCCCATTTTTAAAAACAAGGGAGATGTGCAGGAATGTAGTAATTATCGGGGAATAAAGTTAATACATCATAGGATGAAAGTATGGGAAACAATAATTGTGCGACGCCTGAGAGAAGAGAGTGAAATTTCACGAAATCAGTTTGGTTTTATGCCGGGTCGAGGGACAGTGGATGCAATTTTTGTCGTTCGCCAATTGTGCGAGAAATTTGGAGAGATGCACAAAAATCTGCATATGGTGTTAATTCACCTCGAGAAGGCGTATGATCGAGTTCCTCGTGTAGTATTGTGGTGGGCCCTTTAGAAGAAAGGAGTGCCTGGAAAGTACCTGCAGTTGATTCAGGCCATGTACTACATATGTAGTACGCAAGTTTGATCCGCAGTGGGTGTCACAGACAGTTTCGATGTGACTGTTGGCCTGCACCAGGGGTCGGCTATTAGACCGTACCTCTTCCTGTTAATTATGGACGCCCTTACGTCAGGTATACAGGAGGAGGCACCCTGGTGTATGTTGTTTGCCGACGACATCGTGCTGATCGGTGAAAGTGGCCAAGGGGTGCAGAACAGACTGGAGGTGTGGAGGCAGAGATTGGAGAACGTAGGCCTAAAAATAAGTCAATATAAATGAGAATATATGTTCTGCGACTTTGGCGACATCTCCGGTGCTCGGCCAATAACACTAGAGGGAGTACCCCTACCGGTCTGTTCCGACTTTCGCTACCTCGGGTCACTCATACAAAGTGACGGTGACATCGACCGAGAGGTGAGACAGAGAATCAATTTAGAATGGATGAAATGGCGACAGGTCTCAGGCATAACTTGTGACTGTAGGATGCCTGTCAAACTAAAGGGCAGAATATATAAGTCCGTTACTTATAACGGTCTTAACCTGCCATATTGTATGGATCAGAATGTTGGGCTAATAATAAGATGGATGAAAAACGACTGCATGTAGCAGAGATGCGAATGTTGAAATGGATGTGTGGCGTGACCAGAATGGATAAAATTAGGAATGAGTATGTAAGAGGAAGTTTGAAAGTGGCTCCAGTGACAGAAAAGAGGATGGTATGGACATGTTTTGAGAAGAGACGAAACGCATGTGACGAAGAAAGTGATGACTATGAATGTTGAGGAATGGAGAGGCAGAGGTCGTTCAAAGAAAAGATGGATGGAGTGTGTGAGGGAAGATATGAAGGCAAAAGAGGTGAATGAAGATATGGTGACTGATAGATATGTATGGAAGAAGAAGTCATACTGCACCGATCCCAAATAACAAATTGGAACCAGGATGGTGATGATGAAATAAGTTCCTGCGAGGTATGATTTTTTTATAATCTTACTTAGTTATATTATTAGCCTGGATGTCGATCTCCAATATTTGTTTAATATTTTGCAGGCTTAGCTTTATGGCCACAATCTCATCTGATGTTAAGTGATGATACGCCCCAATATGTTGGACACGATAAGCCTAGCGGAAGTACTGGCTCTCAAGTGCACCTTACCACCAACATACCTATAGGTATTTGAAGACAGATTTTCCACTTGAGGGTGGTATCTAATTGCCCCTGGTCTTTGGCAACACGGGAGCTTGAAGTGTCACCGTGGTGCGCTTTAGTGGGTAGTGCTGAGCACCCAATGAGTCACCACATGCCCCTTATGCCCTTAACCTGAGCCCGGTTCATACGTTTGCGCTTTGCGATAAAGAAGTCCGTAAAGACAAAAAATTTTAAACACCACGTTAATTTAAAAAAAGCGTGGTATCTAGCCTAGTGGACAATAGAAAAAATCTTACCACATTGCTATGGTCTCATGACTACTTTTTCTTCACTGAAAATTCAGGCTCATTGCATGGATTCGAACTCACGTCCCTTGCCGCGGCGTCTGAACACCCTACCAACTGTGTTATAACTACTAGTTTTTGTTACTTTAGATGTAAGATTTCTAAACTGTCGTTTTTTTCTGAATGAAAGGACCTTATGTTATTTTCTGTACCCCTACTGTATGGCGTGTGTCTTTCATGTAACAAACAAACAAACTCTAGTTCTCACTTATAATATTTACTAAGTATGCTTATTAACGTGTCGCTATAAAGTAAAACGTAAGAAACGACGCACGTGTTGTTAGAAAGAGATCGCGCTGCGATATCAATGATTGTAAGTAGGTACACACATGGAGCAAGAAAGTGCAACCACTGAAAACCATATGACGTTAGTGTGTCATTTGATTTAATTATTTATTAAATAATTTCTTATCTAATACCGCCACAGCGTAGCGATTTGACGATTAGCGATTAGCGATTTTGTAATTATTGTCAGGTTCGACACAACAGAATGAAAACAGAAATCAATATTAGATCTAATATCATAACGACACATACAAATACAAATAAAGGAATTACTAGCATCTGAGAGTTGAATTTGAGTTGAAGTTGAGATTAAATGAAACGCAGGCAAGGAATGGTAGGAAATTTCGTAATTAATATATTTTTCGAATTATGAAAATAAACATTTTATTGTACATCATTCAATTTATCTAATTAATTATAATACCTACGCTACGAAACAGCAACACGTATGACATGTGTAAACTATATTTGCGTAGCCGTTGGGAACTTACTGGATGTCTTGAACCAATAAGCGCGCACCTATAACTGAACACAGTTAATAGCGTACGGTTCATGGATAACCGTCTACACTAAAGAAATATATTGCAATAAAGAACACACTAAAGAAAGGGTTGTGACAAAAAAATCTTACATTTTCATTTGTTTAACCTCCATCCGTACCGTGTGAAAGGGGCTTCCTTTCAAAAATAAATTAATAAAAAGTTTATTCCTTCGTAGTTTTAACTACTCTGTATATCACACAATTCAGTATTTATACCGATGAACATAATTTCATATTTTGGTGTTTCTATAAATACGATAAATGCAGTAATATTTTTCATTAGATACGAAATATCATTTAGACTGGACAACCATCAAATAGAGCTTGTGCACACTGGTTCAGCTATATATGTTTAAAAACGACGTCTTTATTTACCTACAAGGTTTATTTTAAAACATATAACAACATTCTAAATCAAAACAAGAAGTTTATATCAATTACAAAATCAAGAGAAATAACATTATGATGGTCATGCAGGTCATACCCGTACAAAAATGCCCAAAGCCTTTTACGGTTCGCTGACGCTATAAGAACTGATTGGAATCGGAAAATGGTTTTTTTTTTTATCATAATTCCCAGCAAAGTAAGAAAGTAAAAAGCTAAATATATATACATATATATAGTATATTATAATAATCAAATTTATGGCACTGTGTCTGATGGTAAGCATAGTAAATTCGCAATGATGCAGCTGACAGACCAATAGTCCATCATGCTGGCTTACATGCTTCCCGGCAGTTACATATATATGTACAATATCTTACCGCGATGCGAGTCAAGCCAAAAGAGAGTCCGTGTTACGAACTTCTCACCATGGTAATGGTCGGCATAACTCAATTCGATTAAGATCACTACCATCCTAGATATACAACGGCTAATTTCGGAACTTGGGACGCATACACGTGTATCAATTTTTGTTTTCTCTTTTTATTAGCAATTGTTGAAAGACAATTTGACTAGGGGTACTAAAATATGTTTACGATAAAGTCAGAAACATTTTTTGTATCCTGCACATTGCAAAACCAAAACAAAATATTAATACAATTAATAAGAATATAGTTTATTTTCAAAGTTTATGCAAGGTTGCAAACGGATGTGCAATTAAGAATCCATATTCACATAAAGTTCCATCTTCACAATGCTCAAGTGTGTAACAAGTTTACGGAACACTAAAGTTAAAAAATAATCTAAGCATTCGTTGCCTTATAAGCCTTCGTTGAAATATGAATAGTGGCGTAAAGATCCGTCAGTTAGTGAAATTAAGACAAACTGACTTAATTATCGCTTTTGAAGCACTCCAAATTCAACTAAGTAAATACCTTGTCCTTGTTTTGTATGTTGCTATACAAAACGTAAGCTACTGTGAGCTATTAAGTCTGTAGTCGATCTATATCTAGATTAATAATATTATATGGCGGAAAAGTTGGTTTGTTTGAAAGCAATAATTTCAAGAATTGTTTTTGTATTTGATAGAGTAATCACTAAGGTAGGCTTTAAAATATTTAACATCACGCTACCATTAATAGCAACAAAGCTGTACTGAAGAAACTTACAAAAACGGGCAAAAATTAATAAATAATTTTTAATTTCATGTGAATAAAATGGGGCACAGTTACTAGTGAGTAAATGAAATAGTTAAGGAATTAGAATTTATAGAGTACTTAATTATGAACATAATGTTTCGAACCTTTGAAAGTTGTTTAAATATTGTTATTATTAGACTGATCACTAGAGTTGATAAAAATATTTTTATAACATTCATAAGTCTAAGATAGTTTGCCGTGTCTGTGTGGCCATTGTGATGCAATTCGTAAGCTGGTTTCTAATGACGTGATACGCAAGCGCTTCACCTTTGCTCGCGTAACGGTTGTTAGAGTACCGCGACTGGTCGCAGCATATGTATGTATGTAGGTACATTCGTACTATCGCCTTAACAAATCATCAGTAGAAAGTCAAAGAGGGTGTGCCACTAAAATTTTGATCAATTTCTTAGTGTTATAGCGATAGTAACGCATTCTTGTTCTGTTATTATTAAATACATTTTAAATACTTAATATTTACCAAATACATAGACCAAATTTCTTATGAAATTATTATGTTTACGATTATATATATTTCAGCAGGCTGATATCTGATGAAGACATCATTTACAAAAGGGAAAGTTTTAAAAGACCTATGAAGTAAAGAATAAATTACGGTTTACTACATTTCCTCAAGAATTTAGCGATGATAGCTCAGTGGTAGTGTGTATGACTTCGCGTCAAGGGACGTGAGTTCGAATCCAAGCACCTACAATGAGCTTGAGTTTCGGGTGAAGGAAAACATCATGAGGAAACCTTAGCATGGTGGTAGGGCTTTTTCTAATGCCCGCCTGGGTAGCTACCACCCTCAAGTTGTAAACCTGCCGCCAAATACCAATAGGTGTGTTCCGGCAGCTGCACTTGTGAGCTAGTTCCTCCACTAGGCTTTGCTTACCCACCATCTTGAGCTACTTAACATCAGTTGCGACAGTGGCCGTAAGGCTAAACCTATAAACTATTTAAAAAATAGCAATAATTAATCATTAGCTTTACTTCCGGATATATAAAGTCAAATATGTATCTCATTGAGTTATTGCGTTATCATAGATTACCATACTTTAAACACTATATTTAGCTTGTAATTGAACCTATTGAATGGAACCTAATAATAAATTTCATAAATAATTTTCACAGGTGTAAAAAAATATGGAAAATTCGTGTACACTGAACTGTGTATTTGAAGTCAAAACAAAAAAATTATTTTATTAAAATGTATTTTTACTATGCGAACCAGCTTAAGAGCTTAATCATTTCCTCCAAGTAAATATTTTTTATATATCTCAAACAATATTTTTAATTTTAATATTACATTAACCATGCTCATGTTTACGTGATAGCAGTTATGTTGCCCATTCAAGATTCACTTTCCATTAATCTAATTAGTTTTTTTTAACAAAGAAATAAACAATAGAATTTGCTTAGTATTGATAAATGACTTTATGGTACTAAGTCTGAACGCAACATTAGACTTTCAACATAAATTATGAAATTAAATACATTCATGTATGTGTTTACAAATGCTGTAACCGGTTGTGCTATTAATTCACAATTTGAAAACTATAGATCAGTAAACAAATATGTTTTTTGCCGATGATTTTATTTTTTATTTAGGATTATATTGACACTGTAAAAAGGAAATGCCATTGCTAGAATACTGATAATTCGATTATGAGATTAGCTACCTATAATTCGATAATCCATATTGAAAATGGAATAAGAAAGAATATGTGCGAATTATGGCTGATAAATATTGATCTGTCTTTTATTTACAGATAGGATTTAACCATACATTTGAAAAATCACGGAAGCTATATTACACAATCAACGAAGGCTCAGCACGACCTTCGTGGAACGAATAAACGTGCCTTTATACGTTCTAACAATAGTATGTTACATGTTATAACGTACCTACCGACCTACAAGCGTTCATAAATGTAAAGAGTTGACTGTTAGGTGTCGTTGCAAAGGGCGACAAGGTCAGCAGCTAATGTTGGTTATTAAAGTGTGCATACGTAAATAATATAGATATAATATTACAACGTTAGAAACGATATGACGTTACGTTATCGTTAGGAAAGAGGCCGCGTGCGCCCGCGCCGAAAATCGTTGGTGTCATCGCACTTAGGTGGCCCACTTTCAACGATATTTCGATAGGAGCTGCCTCGAGCGCTCCCTCCCACCATCACGTCTAATTTGGCCAGTTTTATTCTGTTCACGTTGGCTTTTATGACTACGTCACCACCTGGACTTATACCTCAGCGCTTCCGGAATTAAAAAGTAGGGCCAACGTCTATTGATTATTACACGATAACTCGCTGACATTTCTTACGTACAACTGGATACAAAACTATACATTAATCAATTATACCAAACATATAGTGTGACTTTTACATATTTCTAAGCTCTCTAGCTTAATCTTTCAATTTATTTCACAGTAGTAGCTAGGATATATGACAAATTGATTTTAAATGTAAGTACACTATTTTATCATGCTTTTTGATGAAAATTTACTTCAAGAGAACAAACTCCATCTGCGTATAGATTTATCGAACTCCACCCTCCTTTGCATAAAAACAGAAAATATTCCATTGACAGTAGTCGATTTATTTTCGTACTAGGAATTACTTACTAGTAGAATCAAATTAAATCGTATATTAGGTTAATACCAATAAGCAACAGAAATTTATTTACACATTAATTTTCCAAGGATTTTTTTTTTACATTATTAATAAATAATTTTATTATGTAATATTATAAAACGACCTGTTATGGATAAAACGTTTTTGTAATAGATACATATGGACCGTTTATTTTGAAAGTGGTGTAGGTCCATTTTTGAGAAAAATGAGCTACCACGTAATTCATGCTTAATTTAATGTAATTTTTTTATATGTAACTAGTCCGTGTTTAATTTCTCAAAAAAATCCCTTGTTTTGTACAACTTAAAATCGGTCGGTAAATAAAATTGCATTATCAACAAATATAGTAACCTTTAATTTTCTCGAAACAAAAGAAAATGGACTTACACCACTTTCAAAATAAACCGTTCATATATGTAAGCCAATCCTATACAGGTTTAAAAACAAAATTATTCTAATAGTGGTATACTGGCACCACTAAGCAGTATGACCAAAATCAATCAATCAAAAACACATGTTTTTTATGGCAATACTGATTTTATGACGAAACTAGATGATTGCCCTTTGGTCTTGCGTGGACTCAACTAGATATATTGCAATGTTTGCTTATATAATGTTCAGTACCCACGAACAGAGTGAGATTAGACGTCAAGTGATTTAAGCATACGTATTGTATATTTACTATATATATATACTATTAGCTGACTACTTCATACGCGTTTTCTCCGTTAACCGCAACTGATCGTAAAATCTGTTCTTAGTGAGTATTTACGTTGCGAAGGGAATATCCATGCGAAATTTCAAGTCAATAGATCTGTTAGTTTTGGAGATATCGTGATTAGTTTCACTTACATATATAAATAAATAGAGATAAATTTTCATTATTGGTAAACACTGCTTATTGACTCGCCCCGTCGTTATAAAGTATAGGTACGTAGTAATTTAATACTGGTGGTTCATGCTTAGAAAAGAGGTCATTGTGATTGAGATCGTGAAATTAATCTTCCCGTTATTATTAATCATCACTTAAGTCAAATTTCTCTATTAACCGATAGTTTCATGAATACAATTTTAAATTTGAAATGCGTATGGATTCGCAGTGACGGATTGATGTTATGTCGTTGACGGTGACGTGAGGCCCGGGCCTATTTTTTTAATGAATTTTGTTTTTGAATGTTCTTACAGTTGTAAGACCGAACTCTAATGGTGTTTTTCTTGCTTCAATTAATGCTTGCTTTAATTAAACCAGTAGGATCAGAGCTGTATTGAAAAAAATTACAAAGATTGCAATAATTAGGTATTAAATAATTATACCTCGTATAAAGCTAACCAAAATTCATCAATGTAGGTTCGAAAAACATAGGAATACTAATAATCTATAGGTTGAAATTATTCAAATGATGATAAATATGTTTTAATAAAAATATGTATCAAGAATTTATTATAGTTCATCTGTGGTTTATTCCCTGTGTTGAGTATAAGTTTTTTATTTAAATAGGTATAGAATTGGTTTAAAAACATTTTTAAGCGAAGATAGCTTAATGTTTAATGTTAATTCATGTTTCACCTATTACGTGAGCTTTTGATATTGTAATTATATCTTAATCTGATGATATAGGAGGTCGTCCTTTTGTAATAAATCTTCCTTTTCCAATAAATCTCAGAGTCATGAGGGTGCTAATGTCGGTGTTGTAACAACTATGGTTTTAAGTGATAGTATAGGTAAGGGTATGGGTTCTATGTTGGCACAATCATTGAAAGATAACATGATTAATTATTGTATGCCTGGTGCCATATATAATCAGATAATTAAAATCTTGAACACAGAGTTCGACGAACAGTATAACATTGTAATTTTAATAGGGGACAGCTCTGATATAAATAAGTTTGATTTATTTAAGTCATCAGAAAAACTCTTAAAACTGAATGTGAGAAAAATAATGTTATGTGCTTTTCCATATTCAATTTCCCTAACAGAAAAAAGGAATAATAACATTCACATGTTAAATGTTTATACAATCTAACAGGTCGTCATAGTGACAAATTTATATTTTTCGATGTTAATAGGTTTGTTAATAAGTTTACACTAACGCGGGAAATTGACCATAGTACACTAATTCTTAAATTAAAACACTATGGTGTTTGTGGACCTTCTTTAGACCTCATAGTCTCTTATTTAAAAGATCAATGTCATAAAGTTATCATAAATGGAGTAACCCCTACGGGAACCTTAGCAAAAATCGGTGTACCGCAGGGCTCCATCTTTGGGCAGTTTTTGTTCCTGGTATATATAAATGATCTACCGCTAATGGTTCACAACTGCGCTGACATGGTTTATATTTAAAGTGAAAAGGACAGATCCAGGGGTTAGGTATGTAAGTAATACTTTAAATAAAATTTCTGATTGGTTTGCAATAAATAACTTAATGCTAAATGCAGATAAAACTAAATGTTTACCATGCCTAATGTTCCACGAGTTGACACTAGAGTCAAAATCGTAGGTACTAGTAATAAGGTAGGTAATAGTACTATGTTCTTGGGTATAACGCTTGATTTCAAACTACAATGGGGTCCACACATAAAAACATTGCAGGGAAGATTAAGTTCTGCTGCGTTCGCTGTTTGTAAGATTCGACAGCTGACAGATATTGCCACTGCTAGGTTAGTGTACTTCGCTTACTTCCATAGCTTAATGTCTTATGGTATTTTACTGTGGGGGACTGCAACTGAGGTAGTCAGCGTATTTTTTTTACAAAAACGAGCAGTTCGAGCCAGTTACAATATGAGACCTCGAGAATCATTAAAGGATAAGTTTTCGGAATTTGGTATTTTAAGTTTGCCCTCCCAATATATTCTTGATAATTTAATGTATGTCCGCAAAAACTTAAAAAACCTAGATTTAATTAAAGACCGCCATAATTTGAATACTAGAAATCGCGATAAAGTGGTCACTTCCTATTTTAAACTGAGTAAGACAAGTAACAATTTTTTAGGTAATAGTGTCAGGTTTTATAATAAAGACCCAAAGCACATTACTGAATTGCCGGACAGTAGGTTCAAGAACCATGTCAAACGGGTTTTGATGTCAAAGGCTATCATAGGGTGGATCAATATGTGAGCGATCGTAATGTTTGGAATTGACGTCCCTCTCTGTACATCCGCTAAAAACTACTGTAAGATATTAAATTATTGTTTATAAGCATAAGAATAAGACTTAAAAAAAAAGATAGAAATCGAGTTTCTTGCCGGTTCTTCTCGATGACTGCGTTACTTTCCGAACCGGTAGTAATTTTTAACGTTCATAAGCGCCTTCTTAGGGGCTAAATTGAATAAAGATTTTTTGATTTGATTTTGATAATATATTTTTATAAGGAAACAATGAAAGCACTAGGTGAATCGAGTAGAACGGTAAATGTAAATTTCCTAATTATAATATTCACGGGAAGAGCAGGCGGTTGTCGCCTGCGTGTCTTTGGCACACCTCCAGTTTTATATTTAAACGTAACCGCATCAACTGACATTTTATGAAGAAGTTTTGAAACATTCCGAATTGTGCCATGGTTGTAGAATATCCATATCGACGCGATTCAACTAAAGCCGCCAAGCCTATGTATACATACTGTAGTATACTAAGGTGTCGTAAATACACGTTTATATATCCATGTGTTGAATAGATAAAAACGCAACTAGCAATGTATCGTTTTTTATAAAAAAATATGTAACTATTTTTTGGAAATTTACATTTGATTTTGTAAACAGGTGTAAGTAACGTCACAGTTTTAAACACATACTAGCTGCGCCTACGATTGCGTTCGCGTGAAGCTAAAAACGATTTTCATCATTTTTTCCCGCTTCTGTAACTTTTTTTAAAACAGCTTTGCGTCTATTATTGGTCACGTGATGTTAACTAGTCTAAGCCTTCCTCAATTATTGCTTTGTCAAATACGATACAAAAATAATTTTTAAATCCGACTGGTAGTTTCTAATATTAGCGCGTTCAAACAAACAACCAAACTTTTCCGCTTTATAATAAATATTAGTATAGATACCTAACGTATTTATATATTTTTTCTACCGTTTACACATTTTGTTATATAAATTTTATTATTTTAGTCAAGCTTTTAAAATATTAATATATACCTACCTTCTTATCATTATAATACATATAACGTGTGGCTTAAAAGTAGTTAACACACTCATTACTGAACAGCTCTATATCAATTTCCTGTAATCGGTCTCAGTAATACTACACTCGACAAAAAAAATACGCTAAATAAAATACAATGGTGCCTATGTATAACGTATGGCATGATACAATGGTTATTCCCGAGGTAAACTTTTATATTTTATCTCTTTCTGATAGATGTACACCACCAATGTTAATATTAAATGCTATCAAACGTTCTTTATGGTTATATAGCATATGAAAGTGTTTAAACTGCAAGTGATTCCATGTTTGTGGAATAAGTATTTATAACATTACTATACCGTCAACTTATTTCACATTCCATGAAATCTGCATTTTTTGGATTACAACGTAAACAGAAAACTTTTCTTTCGCGAATAATTGATTATTTATTATAAATTTATCGCACTGGCAAAATTTGCGTCCTCAAAACTTTATCTAAACCGTATTTCATTCGAACGTTTAAAAAAAAGGGAATAATTGCGATTAAATACAGGTGAAATCGCAAGTAACCAATTGTATTTTAGGATTATTAGAAATATCTTTCCATGTAATAAAGTTTATATGTTATTATTATATATATATTTAAGTTTATTTACTTATTTATTACTACAGTACAAATAGAATAGTTAGTGCACAGGGCTACACAATAAACAAATTATACAAATATTACATGATTAATAAGCACCAGAATGCAAAACTAAGGTTCCCTCTATTTGATATTAGTAGATAAAACAATATATTCCGATCTACATACGTTTTGATGCAAATATTTATCTGTTATATTGTGGTGTTGTTCATAAATATACATATCATTAGTGGTAAAGTATAGGAATATTAAAATTTCGGTATTTTTAGACATTTAGGGATTTCGGTATAGAACACGCTTCTCTAATCTATGAGATAATGACACTT
Organism: Actias luna; assembly: GCA_039707435.1. Classification (NCBI taxonomy): domain Eukaryota; kingdom Metazoa; phylum Arthropoda; class Insecta; order Lepidoptera; family Saturniidae; genus Actias; species Actias luna. The sequence goes on along the minus strand of JAZHAC010000001.1, from coordinate 13,649,368 downwards.
CAGAAAACATTCCCTTAATTTACAGTGCACAAAAACCGTCATTGCTAACGTAGAAATGTATAAACAAGTTTAGGTACGAAGACGTGCATATCAATTCGATCGAAACTTTCATGGAAACTTTGCTACGTGCCGTTAGCAATAACTACGTAGGCATTATACTCATCTAATGTTTTATTTTATTAGATAGATAAGTTTTATCTCTAGAGACAGAGCGATAATTTCACATATAGCATTCATTTTATACGTACGTGTATTTTCGTAATAATTATAACTCGATGACGCACGTAGATTATTTAAAAACATATTTACGTATGCTTTCTCGTCATTCAATCTACATTACAATAATACATTTATAGATATCGGCTATTATACAAATATGAGTTCAATGATTGTATGATGCAGTGAAGTGAAGATGTATCAAACACGATAATACCCTTATCCAAAAATAAATCCATAGTTTATAGACAAATGAAAATTGAATCCTTGAATGTGTATCTATTTTTGTTAATAAACAATTATACATAAATGCAGATAATTTATTGTATCTATAAGCATAAACACAGTTTTAAATTTGTCACAAAAACATGGACGCACGAACAAAAACTCTGAATATATGACAGCTTATTTTTGGTAGAACGTTACAGTACCGCTACGATAAAAATCCATTACAGTCCTACAGTATGGCTAAACTTTTAACAGGAAAAAAGTCGGCATCAAATTTGAATGTGGCAGCAGCGTAATTTCTGCTGTCTATCTTCTTGGATGTCATACTCCATTTTAAAATTGAGCGCCAATCACCTATAGGTCTCTCCTATTAAGCGAAGTATGCTATCTATCACCATTATTTAAGAAAGATAGACCAACACTCTTTGATATATGAATAAACTATAAACAAATTATTATTACTAGTGATCTATTTAATTCAGTACAAGTAGGTGCTCTACATAGGGTACCAGGTATTTCTTTTATTTCGAAAATTACGATAATTATTACCATTATAATTATTTTAGAAAAGGGATTCGTATAATTTCTGTAATATATGTCTACAAATTCTTATGTAATACACGTAATAAGACCATCCCTACTTATATCATTACGGTTTAACGAGTCTTTTTATATACCTACAAGAGATAATATCCACATAATTTATCAGTAAACTAGATTTATATATTTTATTATAAAAATAAAATAATTGAAATGAAAGATAATCAATTCAATTGCAATTCAAGAGGATCTTATTTAATTTTTTAATTAACGCTTTTTTTATTTTCACTTATTCAGCATTATTTTTAGGTAGTAAGTTATCGATTTTCTATGTTTTGATTTTTAAACTGATATTTGAGTGGAACAACAAGACAAAATATATCATCGCTTATAGGAGTTACGCCTTTTTTCTTCTCCCCCTCCCTTTTATCTTTTTTTTCTCGTCACTCTCGTGCTGCCTAAGACCAAGACTTCTTCTTATCATATGAGTAACCCCTGATTTGTATTTCGATTTGAAGATAATTTATCCAGAGGAAGAGAAATACCGTTACAGTGATTCTCATTAAAATTTTGGTCTTTTGGTCATAGCGACGCATATAGAGGTATTGCCAACTCTTCGGTGGGCCCTGTTGTTCTGAATATACGTTACTTTCATAATATTAGGCCAAAACAAGTGGCAGGCTAATGCGCACATAGACATATTGTAATGAACGGTGAAGTAGGACAGTATGTTTTTATACCTGGAACGAAAAAGAGACAAGTATACATTGCTATGCAACGTCTAAAATAAAAATGTTTCTTTCATTAACTAAAATATTTACGGTTATATACTAGACACAAAAATTAAGGGATATAAAAAGAAATCCAAATTTTTGGGTGATTTTCAACGAGCTGTAACTCCGAGGAAAATGATCGTACAGAAAAAACAAAAAAAGCAAATTGTAGCTCCATGTGTCTAGTGTTCAGTAAAAGGTCTGGAGAAATCGTAAGAAAACTACCAAAAAAAATTTTACCAAATTTTTTCTCGTCTAAAAAAAGGTCCACGGGCTTCAAAAAATTTTATTTGATTGTTTCGTACAAAAGCTCTTTTAGAAAATTTAATACTCTTTAATTTGACGTATTCAAAAAGCCTGTACGACTATTTGCCGCGGAGTTATCGTCAATCAAAGAAAAAAGTTCTTTTTCACTTTGATAATCAATAACTCCGGAAATAATGATCGTATAGGAAATTGAAGGAGGGTTTTGAAAACTGCACAATATTTTCTATCAGAAAATGTAAAAATTGTTTAGAAAAAAAATTTTTTTTGAATTGAAATTGGGACTGAAAAAAAGACAAAAATTCGCATAATTAAGGATATTTGGATAACTTGGTATAACTTTGGATAAAATGGATGAACGAAGGACATCGTCGGTAATTTTTTAACCTCAAAGTGTCCCCTAAAATCTCTCAAAAATTCAAAGCGCTGGGATTTTTTTTTCATTGTGCCCCGAAGCTTCAAATTCTTTGTTTTTGCAAAAATAACCATTATGAGCAATTTTGTGATTTTTATTCATTTTTTCAATGAAAAAAATTTGAGATGTGTTGTTGGGGAGGACGTTATCGACGATTGCGGAATTGAGAAGCGATCGTGTGAGCATGAGCAGTGGGGTTTCGACGAGCTTCTCGAATGATAGCTCGATCATCACGCTCGGTAGTGATTCGTCGTCTACCTTGACCCGAACGACGATCGTAACTTTCAGTCACGTTAAATCGGGCATAGGCACGACTGACCACAGACTGACTCACTCCCATAGAAGCTGCTACTTCCACCTGACTGTAGCCCTCTTGAAGGAGTGTAATAATGCGAGCCACATCTGTGGCAGTTAAATGTCGGCGAGGCATATCAAAAGGTGATTGTCAAAGAAAAGCTTACAGAAAATTTAAGCAAGAAAGAATACAAAAAATTAAAGCTTTTTGTGAAGAAAAGCCGAAATCCGCGGGGTCATATCAATTTGTTTTTATTGAATTTTTAAAATGACATTTGAATCTAAGGCAGTTGTAGCGGTCAGAAAAAATTGAGTTAATTTTTTTGACAATAGTGGAGCATTCTGAAGACATTGAAAAAAAAATTAAGAAAAAAAAATTCGAAAAAAAATTTTTTTTTTTTTCAAATTTATCAAGCAGTTAATCTTTCTGATCAAAAAAAATAGAGATTTTAGAGAGAAAAAATTTTTTTCATTGAAAAAATGAATAAAAATCACAAAATTGCTCATAATGGTGATTTTTGCAAAAACAAAGAATTTGAAGCTTCGGGGCACAATGAAAAAAAAATCGCAGCGCTTTGAATTTTTGAGAGATTTTAGGGTACACTTTGAGGTTAAAAAATTACCGACGATATCCTTCGTTCATCCATTTTATCCAAAGTTATACCAAGTTATACAAATATCCTTAATTATGCGAATTTTTGTGTTTTTTCAGTCCGAATTTTCAATTAAAAAAAAATTTGTTCTAAAAAATGTTTACATTTTCTGATAGAAAATATTGTGCAGTTTCCAAAACCCTCCTTCAGTTTCCTATACGATCATTATTTCCGGAGTTATTGATTATCAAAGTGAAAAGAACTTTTTTGCTTTGATTGACGAGAACTCCGCGGCAAATTGTCGTACAGGCATTTTGAATACGTGAAATTAAAGAGTATTAAATTTTCTAAAACAGCTTTTGAATGAAACAATCAAAAAAATTTTTTGAAGCCCGTGGACCTTTTTTCAAACGAGAAAAAATTTGGAAATTTTGTTTTTTTTTGGTAGTTTTCTTAGGATTTTTCCAGACCCGGACAAAAATTATTCATAGTCATATCTGAAAATTAGACACATTGAGCTACAATTTTCTTTTTTTGTTTTTTCTATACGATCATTTTCCTCGGAGTTACAGCTCGTTGAAAATCACCCAAAAATTTGGATTTTATTTTTATATCCCTTAATTTTTGTGTCTAGTGTATATATTTTAACTACAAAAAAATATAAAAATATAAATAATAAAAGTTACGGATTAAATGTGACCCTTAGAAATTTTGTTTGTATAGTTTGTACAATATCGCTTTACACATCGCGTTTTCTGTTGTTTGAGGACCAACCCGATAATCAGGTTTGAGTGCGCTAATTGACACAAAATCCGTACGCAACATTCGCAGCGTATCTACACATTATTACTTATAATATCATTGGATACTATAGGATTACTCAAGTATCATAACAGTGGAAACAAGAGTAGTTTTACTGGACTATCATCATTTTTTTTTCGTTGTCTCAAATTTTCATAATTGAAGGGTTAATGTAAAATATACATGCACGTTGACGAATGTTAAATGGACAAATTGTTTGGAGGACAACGTAGGCCACTATCTAAACTGCGTTTGCCGGTTGAGTGTGCTCTAACAAGCCTATGTAGCCAACTACTTAGTCTACGAACTTGATGTTTTTCATTGAGAACAAGGTTAACTTTAGAGGAAGTGTATGCGAGCTCACGATTATTTCTAAGATAATTAAATTATAACATTCATGTTGGCATACATACACATGAATATGGGACACTATATATAGTAGTAATAGGTTTTTCAATAGAAACTTTAGCGTTTATATTATTTATTTTTTGGTGAATAATATTTGTATTGTTATTTTTGTAAGTTAACTTTAATATGAAGCAATAAAACATAAATTACACACTGTTTATAAAAGTAAAAAAAATATGTAGTGAACACAAATTATTTTTGGTTAGATGTACTTATATCCTAATTTAAAATATAGAATTACACTTTCCGATATACTGATAAAAGCTGACATAACCTTAAAAAAATGTATACTGTACATATTGCCACATTTCAGCAAAGTGACTAGTGATAAAACTTAAATAAATAATCTCAAAGCATTGGTCTACTGCTAGAAAATTGTGTAAAACTGGCAGCCCTACAGATATAGACTATAAATATTTTCTCAGTAATGATATATTTGTAACGTTATATATTTCGTTATAAATTATTTTAATATGCCAGGCTCCGAACTGTCAGTAGTTTCCAAAGTCAGTACATAATGACCTTGCTACATCGCACTCGCTCGCCTTTGCTAAATGCTCTCAATTCTACTGACCTCGACGTACCACTTTAACATTATTTAATACTTGTACCACTATCCACGCTGCTGCATCAATCATTCCACATGGATAGTTCCTCGTAATGGGGTTTGTTCATACAAAAAGCCCTTTAAAAATCCTATGTTAAAACTATTTGTATTTGGATGTATACGGATGATAATACACAACGGATAATAGCTAAACTAATAAATACATTTGTATTTAATTCAATATTTATTATACAGATGAAAATAAATTTGCTCCCACGTTTATCCATTGAATCACACTCACTGATTTTAATGAATCTTGGCTTGGAAATCGATTATATGTTGAAGTTCCTTTTTTTGCCAAAGAAGCGAACACAGGTCAACAGTTGGTATATAATTCAATATATGTTTGGCATAGATATTCCCACGAGTTTATGAACCCTCGTAAATATGATATGATTCAGGAATGACGGCATAATAATATAGGTACAGAAAATTTATTAATAAAAACTGGCTAAGCACAATATTTTTAAATTGTTATTAAGAAATCCTAATGTTATCTACAATATATGGATTGAATACTAAAAAAAGAGATTTTACCACATTATTTGTATTCGTAACAAATTTAAAATAACGAAATAATTTGTTAGCTTTGCAGAGCGGCTGTTTATTTATAATGCGTCAGATTAGGTTTTTTTTTTTTTTTTTTCGGTCTGACATACGCTGTTAGCCGTAAGCGCTTTGACAGCTTCACCGAACTTTTTGGGGCGAATGCTAAGGACACTCAGCCCCGAGGCAGCGGGCACAAGGGTGCCAGAATGGCCGAACCTCGGCTTGGACTACAGCCGCAACACGAACAAAGATTCGCGATCCTAACTAACCAACAGGTCCTAACTTACTAGGATTAGTGGTCCTAACAATAACATAGGGCAAGCCACGCAAGGGTCGCGGGGGTAATCCTTTACGGAACCGTGTACTTACTGTGTGGGTTCACGGATGATATGCGGTGTGATGATGTACTCTCAGTGATGTAGAGTGTCACTGTATCGCGCTAGCAGAATCCTTTGAGGGCTTCTATCCGGGGGATCGATCCTAGGCTCAAGCACCTGGAGAGGGAGGCCGCGGCGGGTGTGTGGGAGCGAAATTTACCGCTCGGCCTCGGCGGCGAGGACGGCGATTACGAGGGCGTGTACGCGGACACATGCGATTGGTGGAGACGGCAGGGAGAACCGTGTTCAATCTTGTTATTTTGTCGACAGGATTGGTGAAGCAGTTACGTGGCCGGCGCGTGAAGCGTTTAGCATACGGATTGGAAGTGTAGCTAACTAAGTGTACTATTTTGGAGTAGGGATGAACTTGGCCTTTTCGAAAAATTTATTTGTGACATCTTTAATATATGCATATATGGACAAAAGGTCCATATCTTTATGTAAATCTACATTGCAGACATAGGGTGGGGCTTGGACGGCTATGCGCATGAATCTGTTTTGCAACACTTATAGTTTGCAAAGGGTGGTGCGCGAAGCGTGAGCGAATACTGGGCAACTGTAATTAAGTATGGGACGGATGCATACTTTGTATATTGTGAGCTTATGTCTGAGTGATATTTTGCTCTTAGAGGAGGTAAGATTGCGTAGAAGAACCATAGCTGTGTAGGTTTTTTTCTGTACGTAATCTATATGTTTGTTGAAGGTTAGGCGCCTATCTAAAACTACATCAAGATATTTAGTATGATTAGCCCAGGGGATATTGACACCGAAAAGGTGTAATTTTTTTCTTATATTCCTCCTCGCGTGAGGATCGAACATAATAGCCGCACTTTTGTCCGGATTTATTCCTATGCGCCATTTGAGGCACCAGGAGTCCAACGTAGGACGGCCCTTTAGACGTGGTATTATAAATAAATCCTATTCCTGCCCGAGCTGAAGGTGACTGTGTCGTCTACGTAAGAGCCTACTGTGACGTTGGAGAATTCGGGAATGTCGCTAACGAACAAGTTGAACAGGCAAAGCGCTAGGATAGAGCCTTGGGGAACTTCTGAGCGTAGTGGGCGAGGCGAGGATAGGGCTCCGTCTGCTTTGTAGCAGAAGGAGCGCTCCGATAGATAAGCAAGGATCATGCGGACTAGTCTGTCCGGAACTTATAAGAGATTGAGTTTAAATATGAGACCTTCGTGCCAGACTTTATCGAAAGCTTTGGATGTGTCAAAAAATACGGCAAGTGTGTGCCTAGGGTGATGTAACTCCGTGAAATTGGAGAGAATATGTTCCGTGGGGCGGAGCACTTGGTGGGTGCACGAGTGTTTGGGTCGAAAGCCGAATTGCTCGTGTGGTAAAAGACATTTGTCTGAGACAAAGGCTTGTAGTCGGTTCAGTAGGAGCCGCTCGTATATTTTACCTATCGTATTGAGGAGGCTTATCGGGCGGTAGCTTTCCGGAAGGGATGCCTTTTTTCCGGGTTAAAGGATACCTATTACCGTTGCCTTTTTCCAAGCGGCCGTAAAATGGCAGTGAGTTATGGCCGCATTGAAGATGCAGACCAGAAGAACTATAAGTTTGGCAGGAAGAAGTTTGAGGGCTTCATTTCTGATTCCGTTGGGACTGGGGGCTTTCCTTGGTTTAAGGTCTTTTATAATCGCGATTACTTCGTCAGTTGTAACCGGATCTAAGTTTTCGATTGGGGGGGTCTCTCTTATTGATTTAATTGTTCGATCGATCCTCCCGATATGTCCGGGATCAATGGTATGATATTCATAGAGATTAGGGGAACACTCTTGTGTGAGAGTGGCAGCGAGTTACTCTGCCTTGTCAATACTTTCGAAGGCGGGCGTATTGCCGAAGCCTCTATCTAACGGGGGCATTACGGACAAATAGCTGCTCTTCTGTTTACAAACGAGTTCTCAGAATGCGAGATGAGACAGTTTGATTTCCTCTAAGACGCTGTCCTATCATTTACTACGGAGTTCAGAGAAACGAGATTTAACTGATCTTTGTAGGTTACGTAGCAGTACGCGATTATCCTCCGTCGCATAAGAATCGTGAGTGCGTGTCGCGGCGTTTTTCTCCGTGATCAGTCTTCGAATGTCATCAGGGAGTATGAAGCGGCATCCGTTTGCCGCCCTTACCTCTTTTGAAGTTTCCCTGATGGCATTCTGGAGGTGACCGACCAGGGAGTCAATCACCACATTGAAATCTGTCACAGACTTTATCTCGTTGGGGTTCTTATCTAAGTGAGGAGAGGAGAGATTATTTGAGAGATATAGTGTTTGAGCTTTGGATAGTCGGCCACTTTGACTGAAGCGGGTGTGTGGTCAACCGGGTGGCCTAGTTACAGAATTACTTGGTGGTGGTCGGAATCTAGTTCATGTACGACTTCGATTTTCTGTACCTGAAGCGCGATCCTTTTTAAAATAGCTATGTCTAAAACTGAGGGCGGCAGTTAGCTTGATAATGAGTTGGCTCTGAGGGAGCAATTACATCGAAGGTAAGCGGATCTTCTAGCCAGTATACTGTCCTACCATTAGTGGTAGTACGCGGGTTGTTGTATTGAATGTGCCCGATATTTAGATCGCCAGCCACTATAACAGAGTCACCGAGCGCAAAAAGCGTCTCTAGATCCGACTGGAGGAGAATTTTATTAGGCGAAAGGTACGCGAAAACGATAAAGATAGTTGGGTGACCGGTAATACTCACTCTACACACCGAGACTTCTAAATTTGTAATTTCGAGATCTATTGGCATGCAATATAGTGACTTTCTATAGTATATGAGCGTGCCGCCGCCTCATACGCCGATACGATAATTTCTTACTATCTTGTAGTTTGCAATCGTTGGATTGCGAACTCTCGATTTTAAAAGTGTTTCTTGTGCTAGAAACACGTCTATTTGCCGCTCCTTAAGGAAGCTAGCTACCAAGTTGCTTTAGGGTTTCAGATTGCGCGCATTAAAAAAGGACAAAGATAGGCCTCGGGGTCTAATCTTATCCTCCATTGCGAGTTTATTTAGGAGAAGCGCGAATAAGGCGTTGCATGATCCTTGCAATGCCTGGGAAGCACTTAATGGCTTTTAGACGGCCAAAATCCTGACTAGCGCTTATCATGTCGTCGAACGCAATGATATCATCTACGGAGTGTTCTTCTAGTGGTTTGGCGAGCCAGTCGATGCCTTTGAAACCAGTAGAAGGGCCGGCCGCGGTGAGTTTCGTGGGTTTAGCCTTCGGAGGCTGCTGATTGGTAGTCCATGCGTTGATTAGAGCTAGTGTGGGTCTTTGGGGAGGAGATGGGTACGCGGAAGTGACTCGCGCTGGCTTACCCGGGAGTGGGAAATCCTGAATAGACATGAGTGGCGGCGGCGCGGTACGTGCAGCCGCTGAGTGCGCTGAAGGCGCTTGTGTTGGAAAACGCGTGCTTCTCGTGCGTGGGACACGTTCACACCCACGATAGTTCGCAGGGTGCCCGGCTTTGCCGCGTAAGACCCAATTTTGTGGTTCGGGGGACTCAGAGGTACGTGAGAACTCCTTAGTAGAGTGGTCTTGTAGACACTTGACACAACGCAGCTTAATGAAGCAGTTGCGGGAAGAATGGCCATCCGATTGGCAATTGTGGCATTGAGTAGGGCTATGTTTTTTGTGAGTTAACTCGACTGTGATGCCGAAGAGGCCGCAGACCCATTGAAGCGAGATTTCCATGCCCTTTTTGGAGCGGTCTAGGATGACAAGAACAAGGTCGAACAATTTTTTGGTTATGTGGTGTTACATGCAGTGTACCTGGTGGGCCGGAAAGTTTTGATCCTTAAGGGACGCAAGAATTTCCTCTTCGGGGAATTCTTTGGAGACGCGCCTAATAACCACGCGCAGTAAATGATCTTCTTCCAGAGTGAACGTGAAAAATTGTGTTTTCCTTCTCTAAGGAAGGCGGTGAGATTTTATAATCTAAGGGCGTAGGGACTTTAATTTGAATCCCGGTACATGGGCGCAAGTATAACGGATTTTTTTAGTATTAAGCTGCGTGGACATATTTAACCAGGCTGCTTTGTCAGCGATAGTGATGGGTGGTTATGGGCGGACTACTTTTTCGGTCGAGGCCGCGGGGCCGAGAACAGAAGCCGTGGAGGTTGAGGGGGTCGCAGGGACACCGGTGTTTTCGGTCCGCTAAGCCTTGGCTACTTTCGGTTGGGTACTTTCTGGCGAAAGTACCCTTTTATTTTTAGGGTTGACCCTACTGACTAGCGTGAGGTCACTGTCGGTATTAATAGACTCGGGCTCCTTCATGTCAGCCTCGTTGGTTGGTGTCGGGTCCGGGGTAAGTGGCGAAAATGAATTCGCTGTAGGGTTCGCATGCGGAGCATATGAGATAAGTTGCTCGAATTGTCGCGGCGTTGGTACCTGGTATGTAGGAAGTATAGGAGAGACAGGTGCCTGTGAGTGACAATTAACTTCCTTGTTGGGGAACGCGATCGCGAGCGAGAACTAGAGGTCCCGAGTGCGCGCGACGGAGAAGGAGGGCGGGTGCGCGCGGGCGCATTTACCGCCGCTGCTGGGATACGCACATTTTGCGGTGGTTGGGGCTGGGTCGCAAGGAACTCTTGAAAGAGCTCTGGGTGTATCTTGTCTACAAAGACTCGGAACCTATTTAGCAAAAGCTCTGAGCGGTTTGCCATTCCGGTAGCCGACGTGGGGTAGCGTAGGTTTAAAAGCCGTCAAATTACATGGCTAGAGTATATACCATAAATCTTACCTTAACGGTTCACAAATAATACTTAAAATTTAGAATAATAACGCCTAGGACCTAAATTACTGAATTCAGTAACCGGGAAAAAAAATAGGAACAACAATAATTGCTGCTTTATTGCTTTATTATTCTAGGTGTTTAATATTCATATGTTATTTAGGCATGTTAATACGTAAATGATTTTGAAAAGTATTTAGTGAAGTCTAAATTCTTACTAAGTGAACGACATTTTAAATTATTATTATGATAAAAAACAAAAACTTCTCATAAATGATATTTCATTGTCTATTGTTGTGTTGTATGAGCTAACAATTCAAGAGTTAAGTGACATTAGTTACTGTTACGTATGGTTATTTATCTAATCAAGTGTAGATAACTAGATTGATGTTTAAGATATAGTCACACTAGTCACCTAAGTAGATATTTGTCTGAGACTGTAACGATTTAAATTCATAGACGATTCAAACGAAAGTCAATGCGATCTGTTCCCTACACCAATAAAGAAAATTATTCTTTATGCGATTCTAAGAATTTCCGTTTTAAGATAACCAGGCAAATCCTATTATATTTAATTTACTGAGACCCGTATATTATAATTATTTTTGTGAGACATATTTATTTCTATAGATACTACTGAATTCAATGGTTTTTTTTATAGAGCATATTATTGTTATGTAAATGGCCCCGAGAGACTTCCATTCCATATAGCCAATGACATTGATTATAGTCCGGCAGACCGCTGTCATCTCATCCTTTCTGTTACTAAATCACGATCATTCATGAGTCATTCTACCGTCTCAACTGGTTGAGTATCTATACCTTTTGGCCATTTATAAAATAAAAAAGATGCAATAGTTAAGCGTTACAATTAATATACGTGGGGCTATAATATGAACACGTCTTCGTACTTTTAATTTTAACCGAATTACTGATAAAGTCATAACTTACCTACAGCGAGTTAAATATGTAAAAACCGTTTCAAATAAAAATGCCTTAGCAACAGCTGTGTCGTTTCCATAGGTTATACGATAATTAATGTATAAACTACACTTTATACTCTAAGTCACGAGCAATAAGATTTAAGATTGCATATTACAAACGCAATTATAACGTTGGTTCTATGTTTAACGTGTCCATTTACTCGTGGAATTTCCTCACTCCCCTCTATTTCATACCAAATGTGTGCAGCTGGCATATATTAGTTGATTTTCGGGGGTCTTTATAATCTGGTTAAACATAGCACGAACGCCACGCAAACTTTTGCAAGAAAGTAATGATACATTAAGTAATATTCTATTTTGCACATTATTCTGTTTACAATAATAAAACCACTATTCGAACTTTCTGTACACGCAAATAATCTGCCTTGAATAACACGACTACTCTTCTGTGAATAGGATTATGTAAATTATATATTTACTGTGAAGGTACTGTATATAATGTAAAAAACGATACTAATATCTACCGGAAAATACACAATATTAAATTGTTTAACTGGTACTAGTACCTAATTTAATATATATTGGGGCTAAGAACTCATGATGGAACGTACGGTAATAATTTATATGTATATACTAATTCAGCAAAATGAGATTTCCTAAATTATATAACATTGGCTATAACAATAATTATAAATTCAACTACAGACAACCTTTATAGTCTATGTGTTAAATACCTGAAACCAGAATTTCCTATTTAAATTGAAATGAGCGCACACACTAGAGTATTAAAGCGGAGATCTAGTGGTAATTTTAATTCAGTACTTTGTAATCTAATAAATCTATGGGGATTCCAAAAAATATAAGCATGATTTCGTTGTTATAAACTTTTGAAGATTTTTTGTATATTTTTCCATACTTTTATATTGTTTTCGTCAGAATTGTTGCTTCAAAGCTTGCAGTCTGGATAAAAGTATGAAAAGCCGGCCACAAGTTAGAAGACGTCTCTAAAAGAATTGCTACATGTATTTTCACTGGCGCCACGTCTTTTATTTTACTCTGAGTAAATTGACATAAAACTATACAATGTATTTCATAAAAGTCCGTGGTACACTGCTTATGAGATATATAGAGAATATATGCGCAATCGTCTAGATAACTGAAATTAACACATTCCCTTTGGATATCAGTAAAATTATACCAGGGTGCGTGATTATTTGTACCATGACTGACTCATTGACCAGTTTAATACATGTATTTCTGATAATTACAAATTCAAGTTGAGAAATTCATCAAAGTTTATTACCTAAGTTCAGTTTAATCAGTAAAATACGATTAAGTATTGGTCGGCGGTAAAAGAAAATATTATAAGGAAAATTAAACGCCTTGAGAAATACCTTTGTAATACCTCATTGTATTGAGCAAAATTTCATTTGACAGAGAGGAAAACTTCGAGAAGATTTTTAGACTTGTGACACGGATATAGGTTTAAGGGCCCCTTAGACGCGCGTCAAATCTCACCTACACAATTCCTGTTTCTCTCTCTACCCAGCCAAATTTGGTAGGTGCGTGCTAGCGCAGCTTTAGAGATGCGCTCTAATATAGAACTTACTATACTCCTTGACAGGCCAAGATCTTTTAGTGGCTTATAGAGAGATTTTGCTGATAAACCTCTCGCTCCCACATTGACCGCGTATAAATTGACTACATAGCCATTCCTGTTGAGGTAATTTAGTAGCTCGTATATTTATTTATTCTTACAGCGTGCTCTTTTGGTGTATTTATTTCCCATGGTACAGTGAATTGAATCAGTACAATGTTTCCCGATGATCTAGAAAAAATAAAAAGTCCGGTCTGGAAGTCATAGCTCCAACATCCTCTAGGATTTTATAGTGCTTCTTATACGTGCGATTAAAAAGTCTTAGATCTTAAAATGAATTAATTGTGATTTTAAAATTGATTCTTCAACTAGTAATATGCAAAAGAAAAGAAGAAAAATTATATTTATTTTACTTTAGAATTGGTCCTTTGATTTTCACCTACATTTATCATGTACGGCTTGTTCTTGATTAATACAAACCTATCGTGTAATTTCTAAACGTATTATGCCGTTAAACCAAGTAATCCATTCTTAAACTATCTAGAACAAAGCAGTGCTATTTCATTAAATATAGGTATTATATACATTTTTAATCTATAAATAGTAATGTTTTTTCAAAAAATGGACCCAGTAATTTTACTTCTCGACCAGCCCGACGAGCATAATCTTCCTCCTGTCAAAGTGGCCGACTATCCTAGACTCGGGCAATACCTCTCCAACAATCTCTCCTCTCCCAAGCTAGATAGTATCACAGACGCGATAGAATGGGTGAACGCGCGTACACGATTCTTAGCCGACGGTGGAAAACCGCATACAGTTACTCAATCTTCAAAGGCTAGTCAAGGCCCGCATATCCGAACTTCGTTCCCAAAGATGGGTTAGGCTTCTTCTAGAATTAAGAATTCTAGATTAAGATATTCTCTAGAATCTCACACCCTCCCACTTCGCCTTCGGTGAGCTCGTTCGCAAACAGAAGAGCAGCTACATAGCCGACATGCCCCCACTAGATAGAGGCCCAAACCTTCCGCCCACCTTCGAGAGTATTGAAAAAGATGAACACCTCGCTAATACGCTTGAAGAGTAATGCTCCCCTAACCCATATGAATATCACGACATAGATCCCGAGCACTGGGAGAGGGTTAACCAAACAACACAAACAATAAGGGAGACCCCTCCTTCAGTATTCACTATTGACGAAGTCCGCTCGATTATTAAAGCCTAGGAAAGCTCCCGGTCCCGATGGAACCAGCAATGAAATGATCAAACTTCTTCCCAATAAACTCATAGCCCTTCTGATCTGCATCTTCAATGAGGCCATAAACCATTGTAATTTTCCAACCGCCTGGAAAAAGGCCACAGGTATAGCCATCCGAAAACCCGGTAAAAGAGCCACCTTCCCCGAAAGCTACCGCCCAATCAGCCTCCTTGACACAATAGAAAAAATCTACGAGCGGCCCTTCTGAACCGACTCCAATCTGTTATCACAGATAAACACATTCTCCCACCTGATTAATTCGGCTTCCGTCCGAAGCACTCATATACCCACCAAGTGCTCCGACTCACAGAGCACATTTTCTCCAACTTCACGGAGTTACGCCTTCCCAGGAGCACTCTCGACGTTTTCTTCAATGTTGCCAAAGCCTTCGATAAGGTTTGGCACGAAGGCCTCATTTACGAACTGAAGTTTTTCGAAGCCCCTGATAGACTTATTCATCTAATCATCAACTACTTATCTGACCGCTCTTTCTACTATAAAGTAGACGGTGCTTTCTCTTCACCTCACCCCATCACGTCGGGCGTACCCCAAGGCTTCATCCTAGCGCCCTGCTTATTCAACCTCTTCGTCAGTAATATTCCATACTTCAACGCTGCCCAATCAGGTCTCTATGCCGATGACACTGTCATCTACAGCTCGGATAGACATAGGACTCGTCTTTATCACCGCGTCCAAAAAACTGTCTTCAATTAATATTTTAACTAAAGACCTACTCCAGTAGGCCAGTCCTTACCATTCCTTATTTTATTCTTTTCCGGCAACAACCCATGCCGAGGGCCGGCTACTACGGCACACTTGCACCCGCTGCCTGGGGCTGAGTGCCTTCAGCATTCGCCCCAAAAAGTCCTGCCAAGCTGTGAAAGCCCTCCCGGCTAACAGCGTATGTCCTTAGGTAAAAAAAATGTATTAATAATTACAAACCTTCAACGTTACGTCGTTTGAACGTTTTCTAAAATTTTTGGAAAAATATTATTGCGAATAATCAATTTGGCTTTGTGCATGGAAAATGAACTGAAGATGCAGTTTTAGATTTTACTATAAATGTTGTTCAAAAACTTGACTGTAGACTTAAGTCCTATTTCTTGATATTTATAAAGCATTTGTCACCGTTTCTGTTTCTACCTTGGTAAATAAATTGGAACACATTGGCATTAGAGGCTTAACCTTGATTTTTTTTTCAAGATTATCTTATTGAACGTTGTCAGTGTGTTAGAATAGACAATGTTACCAGCAAGGATGAATCTCTGTCATACTGCGTCTCTTAAGGTAGTGTCCTGGGCCCTACTCTTTTTTTTATTTATATAAATGATTTGTGTATATTACAGTTACGCCACTGCAATATTTTTATATATGCTGATGATACAGGTACGTATATTCATGGTTAAAACTAAGCAGAAACCCACTTCAGTGCTGAATTAGTATTACATACCGTCATCAAATGATTGTCTGATAATCTTAAAATATTAAATATTGAGAAGTATAATTGTTAATTTTGGGTTTAAAAAATAGCTGTTACCTTCCGAAGATTTTTCGATAAAAGCTCATACATATGTGACTTTTACAAGAACTAACTTTGTTGCTGCAAGTATTTAACTCCTTTCCAAACTATAAATTATCTTGCGTGTTTTAATAGAAAATGTTCTTTCTTGGGAAGAACAAATTAATAGTATGCTATCACAAATTAGGAAACTAAATTATGTTTTCAAAAAACTACGTGCAAGCCTTGATTTGAACCGTATGTTACATAATAAAATTAATAAAGAAATTAATATTTGGCCTCTACTTAAAAGTAAATATAAAAAACATATCGTACATTGGTTCCTTAATCTTACTGTTAGCGACGCATAAAGGCTATAACGAGTAATATACGAAAATAGAAATGGCGTCCGGAATAATAGTTCCGCACGGGTGGCGCTGTTAGCGACGCATAACAAGTTAATACGAAAATAGAAATGGCGTCCGGAATAATAGTTCCGCACAGGTGGCGCTGATGGTAAATAGGACGCACGCGTTACCGTAGGGAGAGCCCCTGAGACGCTAGACGAGTTCTCGTTCGAGTATTAACTTGTACCGGACGAATAAACAGTGTTTTTGTGTTAGCATAAGTATCGAGACTGACTACGCGTTATATAAATATAAATATTGAAAATATAAGTATGTATAATATGAGTATGGAGATCGAGTATTGAGAATATTGAGATTATTGAGATTATTGAGAGTATTGAGAATATTGAGATTATTGAGATTATTGAGATTATTGAGATTATTGAGATTATTGAGAATTATTAATATTAAGCTTGTGGATATATTGAGATATAAGTATTGAGAATTATTAACATTGAGTTTATGGATATATTGAGAATTAATAATATTGAGATTGCTAGTATTGAGAATTAATAATATTGAGATTGCTAGTATTGAGAATTAATAATATTGATGGAGAATTATTAATATTGAGATGTATTAATGAGAACATGACGAATAATGTTATTTTAAAATCATAAGGCGTACGTTGTGATCGACGTCTACCGTTGGGGGCGCACACATTCTTTTGCCTAGGATTCGTGGGAGTTCGGGTAATGATTGTGCCGAGTAGGTTTTTTGCGTCTCCTTCGCGTATTTTATGTATATTTATATTGAAATTGATGTTTGCGTGTTTAGTTTATAGATATGTTTAAGATTATCGTGCATGTTAGTTTTAAAATAGATAATTTACCGAGCAATACTTACCTAAATATTAGACCGGAAAATATGTATAGAGAATTGAGGGATTTCACACGACAAGTGTGAAATCCAACAATAGAGACATCGCGTTGCTTGTATTTGATATAGAAACCCGAAATATGGGAATATGTAAATTTATAGAGTAAGAACGTGATAGAGAAAAATTGAAATAGAGAAAGTTTAGCGTAAGTATTGCTCGATCTCGAGTATTATGAGTGTATCCTAGGATAAGTGATATTTATAAGATAGAGTGTAACCTAGGGTATAAGACTGTATATAGATATTAAGGATATTATATGAAATAAAATAAATATAGCGCAGAAACCGAGCCAACGGTAGTGAAAATAGAAACAAATAGAAATTAGAAAGCGTCGCGATCGAGTGGCTCTCTGTAAAGTCACGCATCGGCATGGGTGACCTCCGAAGGGGCGTTACCTAATCATGTTCCACGATTGAGTCACCGATCGCCCATTGGCTACAAGTAAGAAGAGCAACTACCTGAAGAATATCGACCGTTGGCTCGGGTTCACGTTTTATTGAGAAGAATTCCGAGTATTATTTCGTCACACGTCTCGACCGGTGCACGCATTATTGCATCCTTACGGCCCCTTACGGCAAACTGACATCTTCCTGCTGCCACCGAGGCGGGTATCCGGCATCCTCGTTTATAACAAACGAGGACTTTACGCCCGTCCAAAACGGGGATACACAACGTCGCACTTTGACCAGGGGGCGGTGGTCCACCACCGCTAGACGTACCGTGCCCCAACAGCTGGTCCTTCGAGCCGGATCTTCGCAGCAGTCAAGATGCCAGTCACGAGAAGCCATAAGGAATCGCCGAAGGAGCAACCGACCGAGACAGACGCTGCACAGCAGAGCAGCGCGACGGAAACAACGTCGTACGAAACGTACGAAACTTCAGACACGGGCATCACTGGAACATCAAAAGCCACCGAAGCATCCACAATGAAGAGACACAGGCCAGCCTCCACAAAGTCACAAAGAAGACGTAAGGAGCTGGAAGCCCGTGCGGAACTAGCTGAAAAGGAGCTTCGGGAGGCACAAGCGGCTACAGTGGCAGCCAGGCTACGCTTAGAGGTCATCCAAGCAGATGATGAAGACGAAGACTCTGTTATCGAGGAGCCTGCGGATAGAGAGGATCAGGTCAGAGACTGGGTCCATAAGGCGGCGGGGCATAAGGAGGTTATGGAGCGGATAGAGAGTGCCCCCGCCCCCGACTCTAAGCACGACGGCCAACATATGGAGAAGAGTCAAGAGCACCGTAGCCTAGCCAACGCCATAGCCGAAGCGATGAGGATTTCGCATCACGGGTTGATACCACAACCCGACTACATGCACCACCTACCACCGTTCGAGGGTGACTGCAGAGAATGGGTGGCATTCAAAGCCGTCTATGAAGACACCGCTCCGCTCTTCTCTGACGTGCAAAATATGGCACGTTTGAGAAGAGCATTGAAGGGCGAAGCGAGAGAAGGGGTTCGTAGCTTGCTGTACTCAGAGAGTACACCCCATGAAATAATGGAAGCACTGAGGCGGTCGTACGGAAGAGCGGACGCGCTGGTCCTGGCAGAGCTGCAGAAAATAAGGAAGCTGCCAGTGATAAGCGACTCCGCATACGATATATGCATGCTAGCAAGCTGCATTAATAACACCGTCGCCGCAATAAGGGGGCTACAGAAACCGCAGTATCTGCAGTCACCGGAAATACTGAAGAGCATCACCGACAAGATGCCAACCATACTGAAGTTCCGGTGGTATGACTACACCGCGGACACGGTGGATAAAGGAGACCCGGACTTGAATACGATGGCGAAATTCCTCAACAAGATCGCGGACAGATGTGGACCTCACGCCGTACCTGGAGAAGCGGCTTCGAGGAAACCGCAGCAACGGAGACAGGCCTCGCATACTACTGTCGATATACAACCAGAAAAGCAAGCAGCGAATAGTTCAGCAAGACAGAAGTCAGCATGCCCACACTGCCGCGAGGGGCACCAGTTATACGAGTGTCCGAAGTTCCGGCAGGCTCCGGTGCCAAAGAGGTGGGACATAGCCAAGCAATCTCGCTTGTGCTATAATTGCCTGCACGGGTGGCACCGTAAGGAAACCTGCCACCGACCACCGTGTCGGACTTGCAAGCGGCGGCATCATCACTTGCTGCATAGCGACAAGACGGAAGCTGCGGTTGTAGAAGAGGTCAAAGTTAAGGAGGTAGCCAACAACGTACGGCTACCCGTAAACTTCATGCGGATGTCGAGAGCCTACCTAAAGATGGTTCCAGTGGAAGTGTATGGACCAGCAGGGTCGACCCAAGTCCTGGCCTTGTTAGATGAGGGCTCCACCGTTTCCTTATTGGACTCGGCGGTAGCGGAACAAGTAGGCCTTAAAGGACCCAAGGAGACCCTGCAGCTGGAAACCGTGGGTGGTAGAACGGTCACCAAGACCGACTCGATGAAGCTCGACATCAAGGTTAGGGGGCTCCACCGAAGAAGCAAGTTGTCCGTCAATGGGGTTCGCACGATGGATGGTCTGCACCTGACGCCGCAGCGATTAGAAAGGGAAGTGATCGAGCGCTGCGTGCACCTAAAGAAGCTGGTAGATCACCTGTGCTACGAAGAAGAGTCTCCTAGGTTGTTGATCGGTCAAGACAATTGGGGACTGATCATCACCAGGAAGACGCGCAAGGGAAAGAAAAACCAACCAGTAGCATCCTTCACTCACTTAGGATGGGTGCTACACGGCGTCGACGGAGGTAACTCCAAGCAAGTTAACTTTCTATGCGCGCATGTAACCGCGCGTGAAGACGCGCTGGATGCGCTCATGAAAGAACACTTTGCGATAGAGTCATTGGGAGTTGCGCCGAAGCGGCCGAGCACGGACATGGAAGCGAGAGCCCTTAACGTTCTGGAGAGGACGACCAAGAGACGAGAGGACGGCAGATTCGAAGTCGGCCTCTTATGGAAGAACGAAGACGACGTACTGCCCGACAACTACAAGTCGGCCGAGATGAGACTAAGGGGCATCGAAAGGAAGTTGAATAGGGACCTCGATCTGCAAATAGAGTATAATGAGCAGATAGATAATCTAATTGAAAATGGATACGCAGAAGAGGTCCCGCGCGAGTCGTCTTCGAAGCGGAAGTGGTACTTGCCCCACTTTGCCGTCACGCACCCTACTAAAAAGAAAAAGAGGTTGGTTTTCGACGCTTCCGCGAAATTCGGGGAAAGATGTCTCAACGACTTGCTTCTGACGGGACCAGATCTACTACAATCCCTTTTCGGAGTATTGCTGTGTTTCCGACAGAAGCCTGTAGCCGTAGTCGCAGACATTAAGGAGATGTTCCTGCAGATCAGGATTAGAGACGAAGATCGCGACAGCCTACGATTTTTATGGAGAGGAGAGCAACGCGACCGGGTCCCCAAGGAATACAGGATGACATCCGTCACATTCGGGGCCGCTTGCTCTCCCAGTACGGCGATCTTCGTCAAAAACAGGAACGCGGCAGACTACGCGAAACAGTTCCCGGAAGCAGCGCGAGCGATAGAGTCGAACCACTACATGGACGACTATCTGCAGAGCTTCGCCACGGAAGACGAAGCTGTGAAGGTAGCAAACGAGGTGGACGCCATCCATAGAAAAGCGCAGTTCCAATTGAGAGGATGGGCGTCCAACAGTGAAGGCGTGTTGAGACAGTTCACAAGTAAAAGTGAACAGCTCGAAGTGGAACTCGGCTCGAAGGAGGAAAAAACATTAGGACTACGCTGGTTTCCGGGGAACGACGAATTAGGGTTCCGCGCGCGTCTCAGCCACGCAGCGATGGAGAAATCGGAGAACTATCGAGCTCCTACGAAAAGAGAAGTGACGAGCATGGTGATGTCCACCTTCGACCCTATGGGGGTGGCGTCGCCTGTTCTAGTACAGGGCAAGGTGCTCATCCAGAGCATATGGAGGAGTGGCGTCGGCTGGGACGAGGCTATCGCTGAAAGGGACATAGAGGCATGGTGTGACTACAATAGGAACGTTCGAGTGCTGGAGGATCTACGAATACCAAGATGCTTCACGCGCTCGAACGACGAGGGGGAGCTGCACGTATTCACGGATGCCAGTGAGACCGCATACGCTTGTGCGGTTTACTGGAGGCAGCAGATTGACGACCGGAGCTACCATGTCGCGTTACTAGCTGGGAAAGCTAGAGTCACGCCGTTGAAACCAGTGTCCGTTCCACGGCTCGAGCTGCAGGCTGCGTTGTTGGGCGCTAGGATGTCGCGAACGGTGCGGGAGGAGCTGGACCTGGAGGTCGAGTCCACGACCTACTGGACAGATTCCAGTACGGTTCTGTCGTGGATTAAGTCGGACCCCAGGACATTCAAAGCCTTCGTTGCGCACCGCCTGGCAGAGATCGAAGATCTATCCAAACCTCAGGAATGGCGTTGGGTACCCACGGCGCAAAACCCAGCGGATGACGCAACCCGAGGCGTGCCGAAGGACTTCGATGAAGAGCACCGTTGGTTTAACGGACCTGCCTTCTTGCGTCGAGAAGAAGCGCACTGGCCTCAGCCGCGCTCCTTCAAGGCGGAACCAACGGGCGAGGAGAGAGAAAGGCACACGGTAGCTACCGTGAGAGCAGCCGCGGCACAACCCACGCCAGATCCGGAAAGGTTCTCGAGCTGGACGAGGCTATGGAGGGCAACAGCGAGGATGTTGCAATTCATCGGAATGTGCCGCAAAGGGAGAAAAGAGACTGTCGGCGTATCCAGGAAGGCCGAGAAACGAGACCCGACCTGGAGAAAGATGACTAAGAGACCCGGCAAGGAACCAAAGCGTACCGTCGTCGAGAAACGACCGATAGATTACGCGACGATCAACGAGAGCTACCTGAAGAGCGCCGAAACGTTGTTGCTGAAACGGAGTCAGGAGGAAAGTTTCGGCGCAAGGGTAGCTGCTAATGAATCGTGCAGGCCCATGGAACGTCACGACAGGCTGAAGAGGCTTGACGTAGTACTGGAAGACGGCTTACTGCGCCTAAGAGGTAGGATCGACGCAGCCAGCTACATTAACACGGACTTCCGACGACCTGTCGTCCTAGATGGGAAAAATGCGATCACCAGGTTACTACTCAAGCACTACCACGAGACGTTCAACCATGGGAATCACGCTACGGTGATGAACGAGGTCAGGCAGCGATATTGGGTCTTAGGGCTACGATCGGCGGTTCGGGCAGTAGCGCACAGATGCCAGTGGTGTAAAGTGTACCGAAGCACGCCACAGAAACTGCCTACGGGGGATTTGCCGGAAGAGCGACTGCGTTTCGGCGAACCTCCGTTCACTTGCACCGCCGTGGATTACTTCGGGCCGATGACAGTCACCGTAGGCAGACGACAAGAGAAAAGATGGGGTGCCTTATTCACCTGCCTCACTACACGGGCAGTGCACATAGAGTTAGCGGCATCACTATCCACGGACTCGATGATACTAGCACTTCGACGTATGGCAGCCAGGCGGGGAATGCCGAAAGTCATATTCAGCGACAACGGCACCAACTTCGTCAAGGCGAACAAAGAGTTGAAAGAAGCCGTGGGACAGGTGGACATGGAGGCGGTCGCTACCAGATCGAACCTCAAGTGGAAGTTCATTCCACCTGGGGCACCGAACATGGGAGGAGCGTGGGAGCGCTTGGTCCGTTCCATCAAGACGGCTCTAGCCGTTACATTGAAAGAGAGGAATCCACACGAGGAGACATTGCATACACTTCTCCTAGAAGCGGAGCACGTGGTCAATTCCAGACCACTTGTCGCGGCGGAACCGGACAGCGACGACGTGGCTCTCACTCCCAACCATTTCTTAATCGGGAGGTCTTGTGGGCTACCCGGCATTGGAGGTTCCAGCGACGCGGACCTCATCGGGCGGCGAACATGGAGGACGGCACAACGGATGGCCGATCATTTTTGGAGCAGGTGGCTTAAGGAATATCTGCCCACTCTGCTCCCCAGACGGATCGGCGGAGAGGTCGTCACAAGGGATTTACAGTGTGGAGACACCGTCCTCATAGTGGACTCCACACTGCCACGAAACACCTGGCCGAGGGGCGAAGTGGTCAAAACATATCCTGGACCCGACGGCCGCACGCGAGTCCTAGAAGTACGCACAGCGGGTGGATTGCTGCGTCGACCGAGCTCCAAAGCGGTGCTACTAGTACCAGCATCGACGAGCGACGAGCGACGAGCCACCAACGAGCCACGGGTCACCGACGAGCCTGAGACATCGTCTGCAGAGCCTAGGACATCGTCTGCCGAGCCTGGAGACACAGCGGCGTCGCTAGGACAAGGAGTTGGTGCTGTGCACAAGGGGGAGGATGTTAGCGACGCATAAAGGCTATAACGAGTAATATACGAAAATAGAAATGGCGTCCGGAATAATAGTTCCGCACGGGTGGCGCTGTTAGCGACGCATAACAAGTTAATACGAAAATAGAAATGGCGTCCGGAATAATAGTTCCGCACAGGTGGCGCTGATGGTAAATAGGACGCACGCGTTACCGTAGGGAGAGCCCCTGAGACGCTAGACGAGTTCTCGTTCGAGTATTAACTTGTACCGGACGAATAAACAGTGTTTTTGTGTTAGCATAAGTATCGAGACTGACTACGCGTTATATAAATATAAATATTGAAAATATAAGTATGTATAATATGAGTATGGAGATCGAGTATTGAGAATATTGAGATTATTGAGATTATTGAGAGTATTGAGAATATTGAGATTATTGAGATTATTGAGATTATTGAGATTATTGAGATTATTGAGAATTATTAATATTAAGCTTGTGGATATATTGAGATATAAGTATTGAGAATTATTAACATTGAGTTTATGGATATATTGAGAATTAATAATATTGAGATTGCTAGTATTGAGAATTAATAATATTGAGATTGCTAGTATTGAGAATTAATAATATTGATGGAGAATTATTAATATTGAGATGTATTAATGAGAACATGACGAATAATGTTATTTTAAAATCATAAGGCGTACGTTGTGATCGACGTCTACCGTTGGGGGCGCACACATTCTTTTGCCTAGGATTCGTGGGAGTTCGGGTAATGATTGTGCCGAGTAGGTTTTTTGCGTCTCCTTCGCGTATTTTATGTATATTTATATTGAAATTGATGTTTGCGTGTTTAGTTTATAGATATGTTTAAGATTATCGTGCATGTTAGTTTTAAAATAGATAATTTACCGAGCAATACTTACCTAAATATTAGACCGGAAAATATGTATAGAGAATTGAGGGATTTCACACGACAAGTGTGAAATCCAACAATAGAGACATCGCGTTGCTTGTATTTGATATAGAAACCCGAAATATGGGAATATGTAAATTTATAGAGTAAGAACGTGATAGAGAAAAATTGAAATAGAGAAAGTTTAGCGTAAGTATTGCTCGATCTCGAGTATTATGAGTGTATCCTAGGATAAGTGATATTTATAAGATAGAGTGTAACCTAGGGTATAAGACTGTATATAGATATTAAGGATATTATATGAAATAAAATAAATATAGCGCAGAAACCGAGCCAACGGTAGTGAAAATAGAAACAAATAGAAATTAGAAAGCGTCGCGATCGAGTGGCTCTCTGTAAAGTCACGCATCGGCATGGGTGACCTCCGAAGGGGCGTTACCTAATCATGTTCCACGATTGAGTCACCGATCGCCCATTGGCTACAAGTAAGAAGAGCAACTACCTGAAGAATATCGACCGTTGGCTCGGGTTCACGTTTTATTGAGAAGAATTCCGAGTATTATTTCGTCACACGTCTCGACCGGTGCACGCATTATTGCATCCTTACGGCCCCTTACGGCAAACTGACATCTTCCTGCTGCCACCGAGGCGGGTATCCGGCATCCTCGTTTATAACAAACGAGGACTTTACGCCCGTCCAAAACGGGGATACACAACGTCGCACTTTGACCAGGGGGCGGTGGTCCACCACCGCTAGACGTACCGTGCCCCAACACTTACTTATGAGGAAGCATAACAATTACTTTATTTTATTTAATACTAGCTGACCCGACAGACTTTGTTTTGTCATAACTATGAATATATTTAACTAATATTAATTCGTTGGTAGGAGGCGCCCGACGTGACGGCCAAGTGGAATGCGCGTGAGCTGTGCGCGGTACTGAACAGTACTTGGACATTGCAACATTACTTTATTTTTCTAAATTAAACGTAGCCTAAGTTACTCCTTATTACATGAGCTACCTGCCAATAAAAGTCCCGCCAAAATCGGTCCAGCCATTTCAGAGATTAGCCGGAATAAATAGACAAAAATTGTAAAAAAATATTATTTTGGTGTATGTACCGTATATATTCATAGACATGTAGTAAAAAACGGTTATTTCAATATTACAAACAGACATTCTAATTTTATTTATATGTATAAATGACGTTAGAATTCTACAGGTTAGATGCTCACTCTGACAATGTCATTATATTACACACACACTTTGCTCACTTTGCGTTTGCTTTGCACTTTGTTAAGATAGATTAACTTTCATTTATATGTTACTTATTTGTTTTTAATTATAAAACCTCATTGTAAAATTTTATAAGAAAATGGATACTATTAAAACTATCCAAGGGCATAAAATATTATTTGTAAAACAATTTACTACGTATTAAAAAAAATCGTTGCCACTGCCTGTAAAACAACGGCTATGTTGGCTTGTTAACCAAACAAATTATTAACCTATATGCGATTCCACATTTTCACTGTAAATTGAAGATAAAATAAATTATAGTGTTTTATAAAACCACATTACCATGTCGTATTATGGAGGGTTGACGATAGGTAAGTGGGCAGTAGGAAAATATTAACAATAAGCTAAATCTCATTTGACAACGTAAAGAAAGCAACCATGCTGTATCTATTCTACTTAGGTAAGACAAGAGTAGAATTCCCGTTTCCCCATTCTGATCGTACAGAATAGCTCCCTTGCAGTACGTCATAGCGCGAATGTCTTTTTTATTAATAACGTGGTGTAAAAAACCACATTTGGACCTTCACTCGCTATGACTAAATGAACTACCTGGGTTCACTTGCGTCGAGGCATATGTAGAGAGATCCATCGTGTAACAAGCACTGCCAAAAATCCACTAAAAAGATACCATGATGATACTCAAACCGTCGTATTGCCAGAGACCAGGGACAGCATTCACATTTTTTCCAGTACAGCTTCAATGTCATAGGCATGGTCTTTCACAACCACTACAACTTTAGGGATTAAATCTCGTATGTCATCTTCACTAGATCTTCAGGACTGGGAATTTTGAACAGGTAATGAAGGTTTATCACACGCGATCAAATAGATGTTCTTTATAAGTCACACATTTTATGTTGTTTGTATTTTTTAAATAGATCTGTAAAATACTCATTCAATTCCTTAGAGAGATTGCAGAGATACATAGTCCGCATTTTGGATGATCCAGACATAGATACATCGAACATTATTTTAGTGAGCGAGTTGTATTGTTTAGCTCATGAGGAGTACTCTGAACAGCTAATTCTATCTAATTCAATCTAATCCTCTCCTCTGCCTTTCAGAACAAAACCATGCGCGTATGAACTTCCAACTCGGCAAGAACTAAAAAAAACTATCACATTCTCGACTGATATATTTCTTTTTATTCATATTATCAAATGCTTCAAGTTTAATGTACATATATGTTTATACAGGCCAGGAAGACAATGAATATTGACCATCGACTTTGACACTCTCATTATGCTATTAATAAAAATAATATAGCATAGTATTACATGTATTATGTAATAAAAACTTAAAAATTTTCTTGCTTTTTAATATTTTTCATTTTTTCTTTTCTATGTTATTTATTTTGTCATTTTACATAAATTGTAACATGAAAGTGTATTGTGCAAAGATTTTCGTTTAATTTTACAAATAACGTGGTATGAGAATTGTATATTTGAATTCCATAAAGGTAAATTTGTTTGTCTTTTCCTCTAATGAATGTTTTTAATGCAGGTGTTCTTGATATCAGTTAATTTATATGTACATCTAAAAACTGGGCGACACAGAGATAGTAAATTATAAATTAGATTATTATGGAAAGAACAAACTGAACCAGATAATATGATTGTATTACGTTTAGCATAGCAGATGCAGATTATGTACAAAAAATGTCAAGAATTAATTGAATGCCATAAATGTTACAGTCCAGACTGTATTTTCCAATCGACATATCAATAAAGGCTACTACCAAAATTGTTAACCGCCACAAATATATGAAATTTCAATAATCTACAAGACTGGCAGTTAAAATTATCAGGTTTCACTATAGCCATCTTTGAGGTAAAATTCTAATATTCCGTCAATGCTTGTCAGTTCTCTAGTTACCTAAGTTGTGTATAAACTGCTATTAAACAAGTAATGTACTAAGTAGCGTAATGTTCTGAGATAGTTTCAGAACAAGTTCGTTTATCAAGTCTGTTGGCTTTCGCCTAATGAAAACCTAAGCAAGTTTCCAGTTTCACCATCAAAGGATTACGCGAGTCAAATAAGTATGGTTATGCAATTACAAATATGTATGTGATGATATATTGTTTTAAAAGTAAGGTTTTTTATAGGTATAATTTTTTATAGCGATTAAGGCGTATCATTACCGTGTTTGCATCATGAAGTAGTTGTTACTGCCTCTCCTCAAGAAGTGGCATGTTTTTCATTACCTGATATATTATCTTCTATGTTATTCAATAGTTTCATTAAAGTAAACATTTTAGTGGTTTCACATAGTAGTAAGAACAAAATAATTTGCTTCTCTTTTCGTTTTTTATCGAATTTACTCCGGGGAGTGTTTCGAGAAACTGTACGCATTAATACCTGCAGCTGGATCCCCCCACAGTACAGCGCGCCATAAACTGTAATTCCATCCTCACCACCTGGATGAATGGTGACCCACGACGGTGCGCTTCGCGCGGAATTTCTTACTCCGAACGATCTTGTGGAACCAACTTGCGTCTGCGGTGTTTCCGAACCGATACGATTTGGGAACCTTCAAGAAGAGACCTTACACATATCTTAAAGGCCGGCACCGAACCTGCGAATCCTCTGGTGTTGTGGATGCCCATGGGGGGTGCTAATCACTAACCATCACGTGACCCGCTTGCACGTTAGCCCCGTATGTTCCATAAAAAAAAAACTAACTTGCCCCTGTCAGCTGGTGTGTATCCGTAAAGAGATTTATCCACGTTAAAAAATGTAGGGATTTTATAAATCTCAAGAGATCACATGAAGTTCTTTATTTAGCACGCCAGCGAGGAAATATAATTCGAATGACAAATAATTCGAATGACGAATAATAAATTACAAGTTCGGTGCTAAATATGATATAATTTTTAGTAACAAACAAAAATGAGAACGTGAATATAAAGTCCGTCTTACAAACTCCACAGTGTATTTATACAAAACTAGCTGTGTCCTCGACTTTGTTCGCGTGATACTAAAAAATAATTAATTATTTTTTCCCGTTTTTGTAATTTTTCTCAGCTTTACTCCTAGCGTAATGTTAAATAGTAATAACCCTTCCTCAATAATTGCTCTATCATATACAAAAATATTTTATGAAATCTGACTTGTTCTTAAGATTAGCACTTTCAAACAAACAGAATTTTATCACTTTATAATATTAATATAAATAGATACGTTTGCAACGTAATTAATTTAGTAATGTTGAGTATACGAGATCGACTATACTCTGTTAAAATGAAAAGGTGCAAAAATATAAATTTTCCTATACATTATATCCAGTTATCTACAATTGATCATATGTCCGGATATTAACAAAACTATTCCTCCTATAACGATGCATTATTATATAGCATTAAATTATTAAATAGCTTACAGTGCAAGCTATATCTTAACAAATTAATTACACCATGTTCACAAATCATATTTATTTGAAAATTAAACTAATTTGAATAAAAAATCGTGTTACGAGTAACAGAACAAACAAGTCATCTTAATAATGATGTTTTTAATAAGCTAACCGGTATAATTTTATTTCAAAAAGTAGATGTAATTATTTAAAGCGATACAGAGTGCAACAAAAGTTTTTTGTATTCTATGATTACTTAAATTTGGTTATAAGACACACTTCAGGTATTATGACCTGGTTCGCAGACCAAAACCGCAAATTGTACACAATAATTATTGCAAATTTATCTATTGGAAGCGATTGATCTCGTATAACTTTAACAAATAACAGTAGATATAATAGACAAATTTCGTATAGTAATTTGTATCTCCTAAAACTTGAATTGTGTAAAGTATTGTAAAAGTACCGAGAAAACCCATGGTAACAGCTTTTCTAAAATATTTCCTTTTAGATATTTAGTCTAATACCTTTGCCCCAGAAATCACTCTCACTGTTTGTTTATAGTAAATTATATTGTTTTAATGTTTTGATTTTTTTTAAGTCAATTCATCTGTAATTTAATGAAAAATAAGTAATCTTTTTATTATTTTATATATGTAATGCGTTCTATTTATAATTTGTAATTTCAAATTAATTTGTAACCGACTAGTCATATCGCGACCACCATAAACTAAGTGTAATATATTACCATAGTGGAACGCCTAGCCATATCACGTTCAGGAATCGACTGTTGTATGTTCACTAATCGAACAGAGCGACAGGATCTGCATCAGACCAGGTCTGACAGGACAGGACTAGCACACACTAGGTAGGTTTGTTGCGTTTGTTGAAAAATTTGTAGGCCTGCATGATATAGACATGATTAGACACGACGTTGATAGCATATCTGTGAGCTGTTTTTGGATTGTATTATGTTTATAGTGTGAAACCGTTACTTGATACTTACCGATACCGAATAATCACAATATGATATTACTCATTATAAAATAAAGAAAGGAAATGTGGCGTCACGTGGCTGAGGTTGACATATATGTGTGTTATGCCATCCACAAAGAATGTCTATTACGTACGATATATGTCAGTTTCAGAATCCGGCATTACAGGAACCATTGTGGCTTTAATGGAAACTTCTGTTTCTGAAAGACCGACTTATGTAAATAACATAACAATATTCTATACCACAAAGGTGCGTTGTAGTACATTTTAACTAATTTATTATATTATTGTAATTGTAATAGACATGTTTTTATACTTTTTAAAGACCTTTGATTTTGTTACAATTAGCCTGTATTTTACATGAGTTTTGTAATATAATTTGTCTATAGAAAAAGGTATTTAGGATAACAAAGACAACAATTGCTGTGAACTACAGATTTCATACAAGTACTAGTAAAATTTTTGACATACTTGCGTGGGCCCAAGCCACGAATCTTGGCCAAGGCCATATGGCGATAACTCACAATTTAGCTTATCATATGTATCCGATATCGACCTTTATTTAGTACTGGTTATTTTAATCTAATCAATAACACCTTTGTGTTTACCAGTAAAAGACTCCATGCAAGAACTTCAAATTTATGTCTGGAGCCCATTACTTTTGCAAACATTATTACTAGTGTACATTATTTATATACATAATTATTAAAACGTATGTATGAATTGATCATCATACCATAAGTATTTTACTGTAAACTGCTGTATTTAGTTTTTAGGTAGCGTCTTTAAATTTTTCTTCATAACTTATTTACAGTTTCACTCATATTCCCAGTACTTCATAATAATTAAACAACTTAAATTTTATTTTGTTTTATAAATAACCACTTCTTAATTGTAGTTGAGTAAAATGACTAGGCGGTAACATGTAAATGCATAGCGTTAGTATATTACACATCGCACACATTGTCATATGTAGTTTCATATTATATGTATATATCGCAAATTTTCATTTGATCCCAATGTAGGTACTAAATGAAGTGTTTCTAAGTATTTCTATAATACTATATATAAGTATTTGTACAGTAGTACAGTAAGGTCCGAATTTCAATTGTTTTAAGTAACGCATTAATATTAGTAATAACAATGTTGATTTTTATGGATTATATCAGCCATACTCAACCTTTTTATCTATAGGACTCACAAACATGTGTTAATCATGGTGTAGTGTGCCGCAAACAAAAAATATTTAAGTAATGATTTCCTTAGGTTTTATAGGTCCTTAGGTTATTTAAAATAAAATAATACCAAGTGGACCAATCACATAAGTCCAGCGGGTCGCAGGTTAAGGATAGCGGGATTATAAGATAGAGGAGGTAATTTTGGTGATATTTTCGTAGATTTAAAATATTTTAGTTCGTTCTTATTTTAAAAGACAATCTCTAATATGAAATATCCATTTACCCGCAAAAAAACAATTTATATAAGGTGAAACTGAATTTCCTCGAAGCGGAGTCGAAATAAAATTGCTTATAGAGATTATACGCAGCGTTGCTTTCTTCGCGTTATGTTAATATTGTAGTTTATTTTCACTTTGATACAAAAGAAAATTCGTGTATTTTGTTATTACTTTCTTTATGCATGTTAAGTTATGTTATTATAAGTGGGTGTACTTGCACTCTGAATCAAATAAGTACCAATAGTATCACTTACTATTAAGGCACAGTATTAGATTACTAAATCGAAACATGTCTTGTTTTAATACTTTTTTAGGTTTAGCGTTATGGCCACAATCTCACCTGTTGTGAGATGATGATGTGGGCTAAGGTGGTGGACACGTTAAGCCTAGTGGAGAGATTAGCTCACAAGTGCAACTTCCAGAATACATCTATAGGTATTTGACAACAGATTTTCAACTTGAGGGTGGTAGCTATCAACTGGACAGTCTGTTGAAGAATCGCAAGGATAACATTATCTGCTTATTATAAATGAACAATGGAAAAGATCTAGGTTCGGAATTTTTGTGGATGGTAAAAATGAAGTCATCTGTACAAGAACTGAAACTATGTATATATAATTGCTGGTTTTAAACACAAATATACGTAATCTAACATTACTGGTAGGTATAGGTAAGTATTTACTTATGATCATACGTTGAGTTAAACCCTTTGGAGATCTTACGTCAACAATGCTGATGTTATTTTATTACTGTTGTATAAATCTTACGTGAACGACGATATTTTGAGCGTAACAAACAAACTGATTTTGATTTAATAAAAATATGAATAAAAATATTAAAAAGATAGACACTAATTTATTTACTTAAATAAATAACGGGCCGCTTCCTTTCTGCACGCTATTCACTTCTGTGACCTAGCTAATGATGTCGTGCGCACGTTTAGTCTTTATCACAAAGGAATACAGCATACAGTCGTGATTTGAAATTGTTTCAGTAATAGCGTGAACCACTTTAATGTTGATCAGCAACTAAATTGTGTCTGATTGAAATGCTCCAGATTTCAACGTGAGTGCATGAACGTCAATCAAACAACAGACAAATTTAATGCCTAGAATAGAATTATCTTGTACTGTTCAGATAGATAGCATTTTGCAATAGATGATACACCCGGTATTTTGCATTAATTTACACTGAATTTTTACCATATTATATGTCCACTATGGTACCATATTATATACTGTATGTGATTAGTAGCAGTATGTTACCTATGGTATACCTCTTACCTATAGTATATCCTTCAAATTGAATTCGTTATAATATGATAGAGAAGATTACTTCTTTGGTGCTAGATATATTTATTACAAAAATAGTAAGGATCAATACATTTTCTAGCATTATCACTATACCGAAAAACAACAATGTATATTTTTATAACACTATACACTTTTCTAATATAACAACTAACATAAATATATGTCTATATCGCGGTATTTATATTTATAATTTTGATAAATTTTAATCTTGAAAGTTAATTTTTACTACATATTTAAAGTATAAACCAACAAACAACAATTCAAATTTGATTGAAATAGCTCAAACACGTTATAAATAAAAACGTTATAAATAAATAAAAACAACAATAACATATTATTAACCTAATAAATGACGCCAAGAGTTAGAAATTGCACACATTCCTTTGAAATACTAGCTCGTTCGGAAGGCGTTGTTCTGCCCTTTCTAGTATTCAATAATACGGCACACGTTGAAAGAGCAAGATTTTTTTTCGGAATTTACCTAAAACCATTTTAATAACATTCTTACTAATATATAAAAATAGCCAAATCTGTTCAGCCATTTTCATATCATGCGCTTACCAATTGACAGTATGTAATTTGTATTTACAGAAATTAAATATCTTTATGACAAATTTTAAAAGTAATAGAAAAAAGTAAATTAAAAATTGCTACAATCAATTGATGTATATTAGGTATAATATAAGCATATGATAGTGTCCAACAAACAGCTATAAATCGGAAGTTACGTCATTTATGTATGTATCCTGAAATTCCATCATGTATCACATACAATGCGTTTGTAGATCTACAAAGGTTGGTCGATGTACGCACTACGGACCGCTTCCGAACTAGGTCAAGATGATTTTAGAATCAATACCAGGCGCCTTTGTGCCGCAACCGAGCCGTACCTACATATATCTGCGAGGAACTGAATGTACATATATATCATATTCACAGCAACGAATACGACTGCAGACTTTTATCTATGGTTTACTTATGTGTATTAAGTTTCTACATTTGAAGCAACAGTTCTGTAATTATTGGTCACTATGAACATATAGATCGTCGTTACGCTTTTGTAATCTGTTTAATATTTTAACTGGCTTAAAGGTTTGGGTTTCTGTCTCATAAGAAGTAAATTGTGGGAAATATTCTGCAGCGCCAATGGATATTAGTTTGTTTTATTTTATTGTATTCAGAACGAACATGGTCTCGTTTTAAACGTATAGGGGAATATTATTTTTATTTTCCTCATTTTCATAGTCACACATCACTATTGTGATCATTACAGCCACAAGCAATGGGTTTTATATGCCATTATTCTATTTTGTAATAAGTTTTATGGTGATTTCAGGTTTTCATTTTGATTGACCGACCCGTTTTTTATAATTTTCCTATTTTTTTATGATATCTCTAAATCCATGATCCATGTTAATATTTCCAATCACAATACCACCATCATGATAATCACAATACACAATAATAACAATATATTACGTAGGAATATATGAAGCGAAGATAGCTCAGTGGTAGTGTGTACGAACTCCGCGTCAAAGGACGTGAATTCGAATCCACCTACAATGAGCTTGAGCTTTCGGTGAAGGAAAACATCGTGAGGAAACCATAGCACGGTGGTAGGGCTTTTTCTAATGTCCGCCTGAATAGCTACCACCCTCATGTTGAAAATCAGCCGCCAAATACCAATAGGTGTATTCCGGCAGTTGCACTTAAGAGCCAGTCCCTCCACAGGTTTACCGTGTCTACCAACTTGGACCGTATCGTCACTTAAGATTAGGTGAGATTACCGCTAAACCTTAACTATAAAAAAATAGAATGCTATATTTTTGAAGTTAAAAGGCGATAAACATCCATATTGTCTATCTAACGGTAAATAGTACAAGGAATACTATAGTTCACTTTCTAATCTTAGAAATCCCTTTTTAAAAAGCCTTGTAGAAAACTGTACTAGGTAAAACATTCTAGAACACGGAAAATAGTATCTATAGATCTTTAGGATAGAATAGAATCCTTAGGGTTTGCTAGGTTTTAGAGTGTGGGTGCGGGTTTGGAAGCGTGATGAGTTAATATACCCACAAGTTCCTCAGCGACAAGTTCCTCAGAACACTCCCCATTGTAGAACACACGAAAAAAACAATGTTTCTACGAAGTTCCAAGAGCACTAGATTGCAAATTAATTTGGTATCGTTTACAATGTGAATAGCTTACCTGAAGGAAAAATCTGGTGGACAGGATTACTGGCTCATAGTATGGCCAGTACTTCATGTATCGTCGTACTTGCGGTCTGTACAACACTTTACCTCGAAGTAAAGTATTTACTGAACCGGTTTAGAATGTCCAGATTTTTTAGCAGCTGGTTTAGCATTGTTTTCTACAAGACATCGGAATTGTGAATCCCTCGGTATGTCGACGTTAAGGCTATCTATAGCGCTTGATATTGTGTAAATGAGTTCCGTTGATCTTATTTATTAATAAATTTGTACATAAATAAAATGATTTATTAATAAAAATAAAAATTTGTACATAAAAGAATAAGATGCTACCTGAAAGTTTATTGTAGAGGTATTACTATATATACGGTGGATCAATATGTGAACGATGGTGATGTCTGCAATTAACATCCCTCTTTGTGCATCCGCATATACAATTGTAACTGTAGTGTATGTATTTTATAAAGATTTTGTTCTGCATTTTCGAGTAGTCAATCACATCGACTACAGTGTCATCTATCGTATTATGATTACTTATCGAGATAAAAGGTATCCTTTCTCTCAAGTTGGATCAAACTGCACACGGTGTGCAAAATTAAATCGGTTCAGTAGTTTAGGTGTTCATCTGGGACAAACAACGTGACACGATAATTTGATATATAAAAAAGATGTACGAAAAAATATGTTAACCGATCGAGTTTCTTGCCGGTCCTTCTCTATGAATGGATTGTTTTCTGAACCGGTAGTAGTATTTACGATCATAACTGCTAAATTGAGGAAAGTATTCTAATTTGATTTAATAATACCTGACAAATTATGATCGGATGATATAATAAAAAAAAATATTGGTCAGCATCAAACAATTTTAGTAAAAGTAGAAGGATTTTATGATATACAATGAACTTATATAATAATAATCCGTGATTCCACATTTGATTATTATAAATGTAACTTTACGAAACCCCACAAAACAGGTTTTTCACGTCCACTACAAGAAAAGACATGACAGTGAGTAAATTACAACGTTATACAACAGTCGATCTAGTAAGAAATTGAAGTATGCAAAGGGTTAAAATAATTTGGATGTATAGTAAATGACCAATGTGACCACAGCGTTGAGATCAAGTGAAAGGTAGAGCAAGTGCGTCACGCATTTATTAAATTCAACTCCTCTGCAACCGCTCTCTGAGCATATCTACAAGGGTGCGTTTGGAAATATGCTACGTCTTTTTGTATGGCGGCGAATCATGAACGTTAACCCATAATATGAGCAAGCGCTTAAAAGCATTTGAAACATTGGTGTACAAAGTTTTTTTGACAGATAGATTGTACAATAAGAGAGAGTTTTGCAGATGGTGAACAAAAAAGTGGAAATTTTAAACACTGTTAAAAACGCGTGTTAGTTCTAGTACCTTGGACACATAATGCGTAATGGCAAATACGATATGCTCCATTTTATCATACAAGGAAAAATCCAGGAGTAACGATCACCTAGAAGAAGGCGAACTTCGTGGCTCAAAAATTCTCGGACGTGGTTCAATCTGAGCACAAGATTCTTATTCCGCACAGCAGTTTCTAATGTCTAGATAGCCGACGTCCGGTACAAGGCAGCTCACGTAGAAGGGGATCCGAGGGTAGCCACAATTTAAGAAATAAATCTTCTTTTAGCCTCTACTAAGAACTATACGTTCGTAGCCACTACTAAAAGCTATACGAGGATCCTAGGGTATGCCGCAACTTAAAAATATACTTGGCTTGCAGAGTATTTCCCTACTTAAAATTTTACGAGGATCCGACAGTATACTACAACTTAAAATTAATAGTGCATCCGATTATATGCTAGTATAGCAATAGGAGGAAACCTTGACAACATTTACATTTTTGTTAAAACTAAATTGATAAGTACAAAACGAATACAAAAATGTAATCCATTCTTTTTTATTTATGTATATATAGGCCCATACAAAACAATTCAGTAGATTTTTACTTCCTTTGTTTGTCAACCATTTTTTCAGTTTTCATTTCTTCAGTGACTATTGAGGAACAATTTTTATTATAGATAAATAAATTTTGCTATTTTTTTTCTATTTTCACAGGAATATCGTTCAATGTTCCAATTTTATAAAAGTTCAATATATAGTCGAATTTCAATCACTGAGAGGATATGGCCTTTAAACTATCCATATTATATTTTATAGACACATTTATTTGCCTGTCTACACTTTTTACGTTTTCATGAGCACAAAAATATATTGTAAGCAATTGACCTCAACGACGACACAACTACCCCCATCACTGCTTATAGTCACTGCCTATAAAAGGGCAGCTAGACCGCCGACGCATTCACTTAGTTCCGAGCGTTCGTCGCGTGCACATCAGTTGTGTTGCGTTAGCGTTAGGCCGTAGCAAAGTGGTTTCTTTTTATTAAGAATTTCTGCTTCTGATTGATAAAATCAGAAGTGGGATAAGTAACTTCTAGCCCACAGAACAGAGTAGTTTTAGTAAATATGACTGGCGGATCCAGTCGTAGATCGCGACGTCGTACTAGTAATAATAGGTCGCAGTATCGGTCACGTAGCCTAGCCGATCGAGTGTTTCAACGCGGAATTGTCCGTTACGGCGTCGTTCCTGTGGTAGTAGAAAATAACACTACACACCGGAACCCCAGACGTGTTCTGGGCGGGTTTTGAGTCAGGGTCAGGTGAGGCCGAGCCCACATAAGGTCGAGGCCTTCGTAAATTCACCGGTTCCTGAGAACGTTCGGCAGAGTTGTGAAGGTTCTACCAAATGAACAATATGAGCTTAAAAAAAAACTACACAAGCAGCGGCGCAGTATATGGTGCCTTGGCGTGGCGAGTGGTGCCCTGAGTTATGTGCAGCCTTCTTTGAGGGTATGTAAAAGCTTTTGTTATCGGAACTACAGACTTATCTAGCCTTGGCGTTCCATTATCTGAACTACAGGCATAAGGCCTTGGCGTTCATTATCCAAACTACAGGCGTAATGCCTTGGCGTTCCATTATCTGAACTACAGGCTTTAAGCCTTGGCGTTCATTATTTGAACTACAGGCGTAAGGCCTTGGCGTTCAATTATCCGAACTTCGGGCATATTGCCCTGGCGTTCGTTGAACTACAGGATCTAACATGGTCTTGGCGTTCCATTATCTGAACTACAGGTATTAAGCCTTGGCATTCATTATCTGAACTACAGGCGTAAGGCCTTGGCGTTCCGAACTTCGGGCATATTGCCCTGGCGTTCGTTGAACTACAGACCTAACATGGTCTTGGCGTTCATTAGACTTCAGGCATATCTGCCTTGGCGTTTTACTTTCATACACAGTCTGGATAGTGACAACAACTGGAAGCTCAATAAAAGCTCTGAATCTACGGAGAAAAATGCCTGGGCTTGATGAAAATACGGTTGCACACGAGCCACAGAATAGCGCACCACGCTCTGGGGCCGGTCACTCTGTGCCTTCCCTAAATGTGGACCAAGATCTTGGAGCTGCCGTTGTTGTCGGTCCAAGCAGTTTGATTCCAGGCTCGGGAATTGGACTGTTAATGCCCCTACTGGAGGCAGAGACTTGGTCAGTCAATGAAAACGGCACCGGACCAGGCTTCAGCCACGGAGCTTGTGTCGAGGGCGACACTTGGTCAGGAGAGGCCGTGTAAGCAATTGACCTCAACGACGACACAACTACCCCCATCACTGCTTATAGTCACTGCCTATAAAAGGGCAGCTAGACCGCCGACGCATTCTTAACAATTAGTTTCTCTTAACAATTAGTATATTTAACATTTCACAAATTAGTAATTTATCTAAAGGTCTACTCCAGTAGGCCAGTTCTTATTATTTTATAATATATTTTCTCTTCCGGCAGCAGTCCATGCCAAGGGCCAGCCACAACGGCACCCTTGTGCCCGCTGCCTCGGGGCTGAGTGCCCTCAGCATTCGCCCCAAAAAGTCCTGCCAAGCTGTAAAAGCCCCTCCGGCTAACAGCGTATGTCCAGTCGAAAAAAAAAAAAAAAAAAAAAAAAACCGACGCATTCACTTAGTTCCGAGCGTTCGTCGCGTGCACATCAGTTGTGTTGCGTTAGCGTTAGGCCGTAGCAAAGTGGTTTCTTTTTATTAAGAATTTCTGCTTCTGATTGATAAAAATATATTAACAATATTTGTATTTAAAGTAGAATTTACATAATTTAACACTATGTCAGCTCCTACTATTTTTGTATTATATTTGCCAATATTAATAAAAACTGTAACTTTTAAAGAAAGATATATTATAACTTTTAGAACAAAGCGAACGAACTTTTCTTAAAAATAAAGAGAGTACTAGGAAAAATAGAGCACCGAAACGAATTCGATTAAATGATCAGTTCGCAAATTAGGTCAAGGCAAAATAGAAATAACAACGGTATGTAACAGAATACTTCTAACTACAAACAACAAAGATTAATTATTTATGGATTATAGGCAGTCTCCTAGACTTGTCGGGCAGTCACTCCTTTATTGTATATTCATTACTGAATTTGTATGCGTACATATCAATGTGTTTAACCGATTATCGATTACGTTAAATTTATCGTTATGAGAAACCTGTAGTCTATGAGTTTAAGATCAATAACTTCGCGGCCCTTATGGAAACGGGTTCAAGAGTTTTATCTAGAATCCACGGCCTTCTGTAATGTGTCAGACATGAGGCGGCACATTACGTCATCCGAAACCAAACGTGGCTAAACACAACGCACATGTTCTTGTAGTACCAATGTTTAAACATTGTAGAAAACCTTTTAATTGTTAAAAATATTTTAAAATTAATATATGATAATAATTATTGGAAAATAAAATATACAGAACAGTTTTCAATTTGTCAAACAC
Organism: Actias luna; assembly: GCA_039707435.1. Classification (NCBI taxonomy): domain Eukaryota; kingdom Metazoa; phylum Arthropoda; class Insecta; order Lepidoptera; family Saturniidae; genus Actias; species Actias luna. The sequence goes on along the minus strand of JAZHAC010000001.1, from coordinate 13,609,259 downwards.
TACAGCCCACCAATATTATTATTATTTGTAACAGGCAAGCAGTAGATTCGACTGATATGTCTATATGTCTGATATGAGTCTCTGTTATTTTTTTTGTTATGTACATGTTAAGTCTATTTTTAAAGATGTTAACATTCTATGCTGAAAGTACATCCTCAGGGAGCTTCTGCCACGCTATAACCACTCTGTTACTTTAGTAATGCTTGTAGGGATTGTTAATAGACCGGGTGGTGGTCAGTTTTAAATGGTGGCCTCTGAGATGGATATTGATGTTAAATTTAAATAATTTTTAAAAATTCACATCATAGTGTCCATTTAAGATCTTGTATGTCTCAATCATATCTCCAAGATCCCTGCGAACTTACAAAGATGTAAGTTTTAAAATCTTCAATCTGTCTTCATATGAATGATGTTTCAGTTCTCGTGGTACTTTGGTGATACTGCGTTGCACTTTCTCAAGGAGTTTAATGTCCTTAACAAAATAGCGATTCCATACTTGAAAAACATATTCTAATATTGGACTAATGTACGTTTTATAAATTTTTAAAATCATTTCTGGTGTTAATATTTTGTGTTATAAATTAGAATTTTAGCTTTTTTTGTAACAGTCATTACGTGTTCTTCCAATTTCAGGTCTTCCGTAATCTTTACCCCCCGATCTGACTGCACCTTGACCTATAGTAGTTGGGTATTGATTAATTTATATGGTAAATGAGGATTGCCAGTACCTATATGCAGCTCAGTACATTTTGCGGTATTTAAGTTAATGAGCCATTCCTTAGACCAGTGTGCTATTTTGTTTTGGTCCGCCTGAAGTTTTACATAATCAATCAGAGGTTTAGCAAATAACTTAGTGTCGTCTGCAAATTTGCTAACATTACAATTTACACAGGTTGGCAAGGCAAAGGTGTAAATAATGTATAGTACTGGGTCCAAGACAGAACCCTGTGGTACTTCACTAAGTATATCTCTTTGTTCCGACAAAGTTAAATCAACTTTCACTTGAAATGTTCGCTGCAGCAGAAACCCCTGAATCTAATTTAACACGAATTCCAACAAGTTCTAATTTTCGTAAGAGCCACCTCGTAGGGGCTTTGTCAAAAGCTTCTTCATAATCGAGGTTAGTCACATCAACAGGCTCCCCATCATTGAAATATTTTGTCCAGGTCTAGATGCATGACAGTAAGTTAGATACTGTTCTACGATGTGGGCAAAAGCTATGATGCTGATCAGAAATTACTTTGTGTTTGGCAGCAGTTTTCTACAGATCTGGTATATTGCCGGTGTCATATGATGTCTGCATTATGGTTGCTAGATGTCCAGTAAGATCGCAGTTTTGTAACACAGACACCGGTATATTATCTGGACCTGGAGTAGAATCTGATTTCATTTCTTTTATGACTTTTCATATTTTGTCCTTCGTAATATTTATATCTTCGATTGAATCTTTCACTCAGAGTAAGGGATCCAGAATTGGTAGATTATCTTACGGTTCGCTTTCATTGATACTCGCAAAATGCGTTACAAATGTGTTAGCAATTTCATCAGTTTTACTGACGAGTAAACCATGCTGGTAGATTAAAGCTCGTGGTATGCAAACCTTAGCTGTTATGTGTTGTATAATGTAGTAAAATATTTTTTTTGGTCCAGTATCTATCTTTTGTATGTCATGCGAGCTGTTCTATTATTCTTACTAAGTTTGTTATTTATTTGTCGGTAATCCATGTAAATATACTTCAGTCGAGTAGTATTTGGTATCCTTAGAAATCCACGGTTTATTTTGAATACGATGAGTCTGTCTCATCCGTGGTACACGCTGTGTAATGGCTTCTCTGAGTGCACTGAGTAGGGAGTCAAACTGGCCTTTTGCATATTTCAGAGTTTTTATACTTGTAGGTAATATCGCAAGTAATTTGTCTTGTCTTGCCGTAATCAGCTTTGTTGTAATTTAATTTGTTTGTTGCATTCTTATTCTCTTATTTTTCTTATTTTATTATCTATTTATTTATTATCTATTGAATATATATTATATATATTATATATTTATTTATCTATTAATTTATTTTTTTTCTTCTGGTTGGATCTGAATGTTTGCCAGTAGACATGTGTGGATCTAGGCATGATGGCTGATTTTCTTGAAGAAATCTAGTACGCTTCTTCACTAACTGTTCCATATTGCTTCTTCTGTACCATTGTATAAAATTGTACTCTTTAGGTGAGACATATCCAGAGTCTTCAAAAGGCCATTTTAATCCACCATAATTAAATTCACCTATTATTACTAACGAACTCTGCTCGGAAACTTGGTCAAATTGATCAAGTAAAATGTTATATGCCTTTATTGTTGAATCATATCCTCTGTACAGGACACATATAAAAATTTATTGGTTCAAAGTGTAATTTCAAGCCACAAGCATTCGCAAGTTTAGTGCTTTATGTAATGTTTACTTATAGCTTAATTCCATCACAATTCACTTTAGTTATGGATTTTAGTACGGTTGAGTATTCCTTTAAGTCTTGAATCCTTCTCTCGTTAATGTCCTCACTCGTAGATTCTGGTATGTCGTACATGATAACATTATTAACTCTGCTAGCCTTCTCCGCTATCTCCTAAATCCTCTTCTGACACATGTGTAATCATTAAATTTTTTCATGATCATCGGTAATTTCGTCATGACAGATTTATAGTCACCTCAAAGGAAGGTCATAACTCGGACGACTGTTTTCAACTCCAGGACGCATATTTCAGTGGGCGACAATCTATGACAATCTCCACATAGAAGAATCTTCCTTCAAACATAAGTGTCACATTTTTGTCGTTAGTTGGATTGCCACACTTGGCGCATTTTACCTGAATCGAATTTTTATTAGAACTTATTTCAGTTGTTTATGTTTTCCTTCCACTAGCCATACTATAGTCTGACGTATAACAATTCAGTAAATTTTTGAGGGTAGGTGATAGATTTTTAAACGCTCTTTACAGTTAATTACTAATTTGTACTATTTTTTTATTATTCTTAAGTCCTGTCGTAAAGATAACAATAAAACACAATCCACAGTTAAGATGAGATAGTTTACAGGTAAACATGTAAGAGTAGCGGGAGTACTTCAGGAAATAAGCCATCTTGTTTACTCATGTTTTTATTTATAAAATGATAACAACGTCCGAATGATCAGTCTCGCTCGCGAGTCTCCCATGATATGTCCTTGCCAGCTTTTTTTTTTCGAAAAAACATACGCTGTTAGCCGGAAGTGCTTTCACATCTTGGCAGGACTTTACCTAGCCAGCGTTATGTAGCTCCTTTTTATAGTATAGTGGTAGCGGGAAAGGCTACGTCACGTAATGCACCAACATTAGTTGAAGTACTTTTAATTATAATTAGTTAATGTACTGTTATTGTATTTTCTGCCTGTATAATATTTGCGCTGATACGGCCATTCTAATGACAGGTGTTCCTGCGCCATAGTCTCAGCCTTTAAATCATATTTATAACCTCATGGCCTCATTGCTAACTACGGTTATAGCCAACACATAGACAACACATTAACCTCAACGCTAATATTGGTTACAACAACACACTAAGCTCATACACAAATATAAATAATAGTCATATAGGATAGCATAAAGGCAGATGGCTCATCTGATGGTAAATCGTTACCGTCGCATATAAACAGTCGCAACACCAGGGGTATTATAGCCATGTTGCTGAACTTGCCGAAAAGCGCTGGTTCTCGTTCACCATGGCGAAACGCAAAGACTCATACCTAACCTTTATTTTGCGGCAGTCTTAGCCCGAGGGCGTTTCGTCAACGTCATTTTCATTCAACATTGTGCTCATTCTCAACTTCAATATCTTCTTGCAACAGCAGATCAACTTAATCACATGTCACTTATTCAACATTCTGTCCCATATCAACTTCAATTCCTTCATACATTGCCTATACGGCCAGGTCGAAATATATTACAAAATGTGACAGATTATTCATCATTTGCCCATATGGTGTCATTATCACCTTATCCTAACGAGGGTATTAGTTAACTAGGCGGGCATTAGGAAAAGCTCTTCCACCATGCTATTGGTTTCCTCACGATGTTTTCCTTCAGTGAAAGCTCAAGCTCAGTGCGGAAGGGTTCGAACTCACCTCCCTTGGCGCGGAGTCCGTACACACTACACACTACCACTGAACTATCATCGCTTCAAACCCTTCGTTACCTGCACTACAGGTGCAAGCATGCATCCAAGCACTCATAGAGAAAGGTCCATAGAAATGAGTATTGTAGTTATTTTTATACATTTCGCGAGTTTAATGGTCTATGAGTATGCTTAATTAATACTTGTAGAATAATGATACAAGCCTTAACATTAATATTCATCGTCCGAAATCGTCAAATATTATATAAGCTGTGTTCGCGACTCCATTCGCGTGAAACTAAAATTTTATTTAATCGTTTTTATAAAAAAATGTGGTATAGCCTATGTCACTTAAGGCTAATGTAGCATTCGAATCGTGAAAGAATTTTTGAATTTGGTCCACTAGTTCTTGAGTTTATTCGTTACAAACAAAAATACCAATCTTTCCACTTTATAATATTAGTATAGATTAAGTACTTCAAAAATATACAATTCTTGAGTAACTTTTCGTAATTTATATATATGTATTTCATATTAAAGTTTGCGTGTTAATTTTTATTGTATAAAACATAATGAAATATTAAAAGTTTTTTTTAGTTACGTTTTAGCGTTATGACCACAATCCCACCTGATGTTAAGTGACGATGTGGCCCAATATAGTGGACACGCTAAGCCTAGTGGAGGAACTGGTTTTCAAGTGCAATTGCAGGGACACACACCTATTGATATTATCCAGCAGATTTTCAACTTGAGGGTGATAGTTCGCCAAGCCAGCATTAGAAAAAGCTACTACCATCCTGTGGTTTCATCTTCCGTGGTACTTTCGTTAGGGTGTAAGATAGGTACATGCAGCAAAACCAGCATCACACGTACTTACTTGTCAGACCTGTGTGTACTGCTGAGGAGTAGGAAAGGGTTGTACGGGGACTGGACAAGCCCGTGGTGCCTTAAAGTCTTCTAGCCCTTGCACAGCAGCATCAGCAGAGATGCAACTTCGCTCACCTGAACTGCGGCCGAGAGATCTTCTCCCGGAACAGTATGTTCATCCATGAGCGTAAGTGTCGTCACGATATTGCCTAAATCATCTGCCAAAGATGTAAATGCCATTATTAGATATTTGTACTTTTACATTACCCTTCTGTTCATAACGAGTGAAAGGCGAAAATAACAGGCGTAATGTGCAAGTAACTGGCATATTTTATTTCGCATAGTCGGAGTATTCACATCGCTTAAATAAACTTCTTAATCAACAAATTTATGTAACACAATTTTTATCTCGGGGCCACATTGGTAGATGGTAATCTTGGTGTGTCGTTTAATCTGTGTCTTGTTTGACGTGCCTACCAGTATATGTTACCCCAACTTTTATTTTTAAGTGGTGGAGTCTACAATCTATATTAACAGGTGCCGAATTCGTACCCCGGCAACTACCGCCATAAAGTCAACGCCCCATTTTTAAATTAACGTGGTGTTTTAATCCTAATCTTTACGGACTTCTTCATCGCAACTTGTACTTTTCAACTTTACAACTTCGTAGAGACATATGATCTCTTTGTGTGTTCTACCGCATGTATAGTGGGAAGTGCTCTGAAGAACTCTTTGGTATCGTACCTTCATCATCGTTTCAAAATCGCACTACTCGCGGTTGGTTAGCTGCTCATCCCCATAATTTACAGCCTGGCCGTATTGCGACAATAGTTAGGATTTTCATAATCTTCTTATTGCATACGTTGGATCTATGGAATCAGCTACCCAGCACAGTTTTCTGCCAGAACTACGATATGGGACTTTTCAAAAAGGGATTGAAATACGGTCTCCAAGGTCAGTAACATGGCTGTAATATTCATGTTGTTCCGGCTGTCGATAGGCGACGGTGACCATTTATGATCAAATGGGCTGTCTGCCTGTTTGCTACCCATTAACTTAAAAAAACGCATTTGTCGGGCTGAGACCAAGGCAAAATGGGCATTTAGTGACTCATACCCTCTAAAACGTGCTACGGCGGCTCTTCAAAACTCCGTACTAACAGAGACCAGAGACAGCCAATCGTCTTTTTCAACAATTATTAGCATTAAGAGAAAATACAACAATATATGGGATGACATTCTAGACACCATATAAGCGACATATTTGAAAATTAAATCCCGTGGTCAGAGCGTGTTGGAAACTATACAATTCAAGTACATTTGAAACACAACATTGATTTTTATTTTATAGCTGATCGTAAAGACGCCATGTTTTAACAAGCTAAGATCACGGGATGTATTTCTGATTTGACGTTGATTTAGTGTTTAGAATTCATTCTATATTTTTTTGTTTTCTTTATACGCTACCGATTGTAGAAAAAAAACAACTTGGCTATAGGGGTTGATGTGTAAGCGCGTGGGCGGTTGGTCAGTGAATTATTTTCATCGCTGTTATCGGTAGCTTTGAAGTCGGCAGGAAGACTTCTGTTTGAGAAAGCTCGATGCAGTTAAGACAATTAACGCGGTCTTTAGAACATGTATTTTACCCTATTTCATTTTGCTAGGTTTTGATTAGGGGCTCTTTATTCAAGTCTGGTGTCTCTCTTTTCCTTTAATATTTCCTTTTTATGTTACAGAATAAATTGTGTTATCTTATTTATATTTGTGAAATTTCCTATCCTAGTTTCGACTTCAAGACCAGATATATTTATGTATTCCAGAACAACTAAACACATAGTACTGGTTGAGCTTACTGTACCATGGGAAACAAACATACCTAAGGACCACGTTATAAAAACAAATAAATACCACGAGCTACTGGATGACTCGAACAGGAATAGCTACGTTGTTGATTTATACGCGGTCGAAGTGGGAGCGAGAGGTATACCAGCTAAATCTCTCTATAATCTTCTAATAGTTGAAACCTGTCTATAAGTTCTATACTAGAACGTGCCTCTAAAGGTGCGCTAGCAAGCTCCTATAAATGTTGCCTGGGCGGGGTGTGAAATACGACTCGGAAAGTCGGAAAGGAGCTCGTTAAACCTACATTCGTGTCACAAGTCTCTGAAACTACTCGAAGTTTCCCTCTTTGTTAAACGATAAACCCGGCACCCGCACGGTGAATACATGGTTTTCTAAAAAGTTCGTCTCTCTATTTGTGAACATCTTAATAGAGCATTCATTAGGTTATTTTAGGTTAGGAGCGTTATTTTAAAATAAAAATGAAACTCTCTGTTATCTCTGTATTTGTATTTACCGGAACGATCGTATTTTTTGTGTTGACGAGATAATAAAATCTGCTTCAATAATCATAGACACACAAACAACGATAATCATAATACAGAATCGAACGCAACGATCCGAACTTCCTTGTTGCTTCTTTCGACAGGCGTCATCCACAGGAAAGAGGCAACTATGAAATTCCTAGAACTACGAAGTATTAGGGACATTTATTTGTCTCGTAAAGATTAATTAAGAGTTTTGAAGCGACGTTTTAGAACGACGTATATTGCGATATTAAGCTGATAATAGAAATTTTTCTTTCAATTCGTTTGGTTTTCATTTCATATTTTATTAAGGATAACAGCTATCCTCAATAAATCATAAAAGCGTTTTTAATTCCATAACATTAATACGTCGATAAATTCTATAGAGCAATATGATAATTAAATAAATGCATAAATAATGTAATTAAATATCCGTAGATATATAAAAGCGCAAAATATCTGTTTACAGCAAAAAATGTCTTCATTTTTATTAACAAAGAAAAAGTAGAAACTATTATTCATTTAATTTACAACGATTTCAACACTACCGTTTTTATTCAGTTAAGCAGTAACAGTTTCAATGCCATAACCCAATCCAAACTATTGTTCAACATTTCCTCCTCAGATTAAAGAGAGAGGGTCTTTATCCTTGCAATCCTATGAATATTCCGGTTTCTTTCTTAATATTCATAGAATAAAACATACTTATGCCCCTCAGGATAGGTCAGTCTTAGTAATTAAGACCTCACGTGGGTCGATATTTTAGCGTAGTCCAGTCTTTTAATTATTTTATTGAGATTTGGCGCAGTATCTGCTTAAATTGAGGATCTCAAGTAGGTATAGTAACCATGTTGCTCTTCAGTATTCACTACATATTTAAACTGTTTCAAGTCTATTGTTTTCTATCATTAAGGTTTAGCGTTACGGTCACAATCTTAGCTGATGTTAATTGACGATGTTTCCCAAGATGGTGGACACGCTGAACCTAGTAGAGGGACTGGCTCTCAAGTGCAACTGCTGAAACACACCTATAGTAATTTGGTGGCAGATTTGCAACTTGAGGGTGGCAGCTAGCCAGGCCGGCATTAGAAAAAACCTCTACCATCATGCTATGGTTTCATCACCATGTTTTCTGTTACCGAAAGCTCAAGCTCTTTGTAGTTGGATTCGAACTCACGTATCTTGTCGTGACGGGGGTACACACTATCAATTGAGCTAACATCGCTTCAGCAGAGCTATCATCGCTTCAACAGAGCTATCATCGGCCCAACAGATCCTATCATCACTTCATCAAAAGCCCGAGCGCAATATCGTTTAAAGAACTTGTGAATCCATTACTCACCGTATTTCACAACCAGAAGTACACTCCTCGAGTCAGCGAATAAGTATTGCGTTCACCAGTAGGTTACATTTGCATGTTGCGGTGGATTGGATGACAAGTAAATTCTATAATTTGTTAATGATTTCTTTAACTCTAGTCACGTTAGACTATTTTTTTTTCATATAATTCATAATACATATTTTAGAGTAACTCTTGTTGTTAAACTAAATAAGTATATATTGTGTGCAAAACAGTGTCTGAGCAACAGATAAATACAAACTCATGCGAAACGAAGTATTCTTCCCGTATCATATTTTCGTTGCCTTTTATAGCACAAAACACCTAATGTGCATTAATATAATTTCGACAGCTAATAACGATACCACTAATTAAAACGCATTTAATTATTTAATTTAGCTGCGGTTGTTATGCGGCTACGAGTACTTATCAAGCTACTGCCGTGCTTTTATTTTGCTGAATTTGAGGATATGCTTTTACGATACTGCCACCTTTTTTATGAATTCAAAACTATTTATACTTAAACAATGATTAATCAATATCTATTAAGGATTATTTATTAATTTATACAGAATACGTCCCATCAAGAGGAACAACTACCAAGTGATCAAAACGAAAAACTAATAAGCGTTATAATAGGATATGCACATTTTATACAGCTTATTCTTCAGTGTATATTATATTCGACCATCGTAATTCGACCATAATTAATTTAAATTATAAGTTTGACCATTGACCGTTGACCAGTACAGACGAACATTATTAAGATTCTGTTGTCAAAGTCAAAGTAAGTATTTAATATATAGGGTTATGTTTGACATTCAGTAAAGACAAACAATATTAATCTATACTCTCTTCTCAATTTGACCACAGACTTTAACAATAATCAAAAGAGTACGTGTGTGTCAATTCATTGTAGTGTGTGTAATGTTTTTTTTATTCTTTTAATGTATTTTTATGTAAATTTAAAAAGAAATATTAGCATTCTGCACTCATTCTCTATATAAACTATAAGTGTACGAAATTTCATACTCCTTCGTCCGCGCATTTTTTGTAAAAAGGGTACAAAGTTTTTGCTCCACGTGTTAATATATAGATATCAATCGAAATAGTTACTCTACAAATAAAGAAACAATTTAAAATTCCTCAGTGGATACACAATACTGATGTCAAGAAACTAATCGTCAATAATTGAAAATATAATAATTTGTATAATTTTAAAGGTAGTTCTTAAGCGGTAGGTATTAAAATTTGACAAGACATTAATGTGGCCGAGCAAACCTGACGTGATATTTTACGTTACAGTTCAATAACTAAATCTTTATTCTATTGTATATGTAAATTTTAGTGGAACGTTAGGTAAACATGAATGATGGATAGAAGAGGCTCGTTAAAGACAAAGACTAGGCCGGCCCCGATCGATGACCCAGATGTGCCGTGGCGCAAATTTTGGCCATTATAAGGGTGACCTTAAAAGGCACGTAACCTGTTCAACGCGATAACGTTGCGTTAGAAACTCCGAGGGAAGCTTGAACGCTCTCCTGGTGACATTTTCAAGATTAAATAAACTCATATATAATATAACCAATATTTTAAAGTATTTATATATACAAATATATATATATATATATAGTAAATTTAGTTTCTATAACAGAGTAGTATCACTATTGAATCTATAACATACATGCATATTATGTGAACAAATTAAATAATTGTTATTATTGGTGCAATGTATGTACATAATTCAAAGCTGCAATTAAAAATGACACAATTTTTCTGTTTAAGCTGTCACTACATCTTAGTATAGTACAATTGAGGATATTTTAAATATGGAATAATACTCGTATATAAAACGCGGCCCTCAACTAACGTATTTCGCAAAAGAAAAGCAATACCAAAAATCGCGAAATTATTGCTTCGAATAGCAAATTCGTATTATATCCGCTGTACCTGGATAGTTATTAACTATAATTGAATCATGAAAGTTGCACTGTTATCGAAGTCCAAATAATAATTTTTCCACCGATATTTTTGTTGTAATTGTAACACAAAAACATACTTAACACATTGGCTGCGGCAAGTAAAATCATAAACCTTCACCTGGTGCGGTGGAGGGTCGAAATGCGCCCGCAGCGATATTTCCGTCAGTGGGTGGTAGATTACCTTGAACCCAACTTTCTTAAGTTCGATTAAACCCGGGATCTACCATACAGGAAATGAGAAATAAACCAGAGCAAGCGGCAGACCGATATCGACATGAACCGCACTAGAAAGTATTTTTAGTAGTGACGGGACAGACAAAATTAACGGAATTTCGAAAATAAAATAGAATCATCATAAAAGAAATAAAAATAGTTGTTTATTTACTTCTGGCTGTTTTTAAAACATGTCACACACAAATTTTATTTTAAAACCATAAAATTCTTTTTCCAAAGTAGTAATTTGTTGTGCGAAAACTATGGTCGACAATAACGAATTAAAGGTATGTATTCTGTTTGACAATTGCAAGCACTCAGCTAGTTGGTCGGATCCTGGTTCAGTACCTAAACAATGTCCTAAACGAAAACTTTTGAAGAGATAAAAGCTCAGTGGTGGCGTAAACGGACTCCGGGTGAAGGAGCATGAGTTCGAATCCACATAGAATGAGCTTGAGATTTCGCTGATGGAAAATTTTGTGAGGAAACCATAGCATGGTGGTAGAGCTTTTTCTAATGCCCTGCCCGCTACTACCCTTAAGTTGAATATCTGCCGCCAAATACCAAAAGGTGTATTCCGACAGGTACACTTGAGAGCCAGCCCCTCCACAGGTTTAGCGTGTCTACTAATTTGGGCCATATTGTCACTTAAGATTAGGTGAGATTATGGCCATAGTGCTAAAGCCTTAACTATAAAATAAAAAAAGTAATGGTCACTGTTTGGTGGTCTAGCATCGTTGATTCATAACAGCTTCTTACCACACGGGATAAGCATTACTGCAGATGTGTACTGTGAAAAACTAAACACAATGATGGAGAAGCTGGCACATCTCCAACTAGCTTTGGTCAATGATTCCTCTCCGTCGCTCCTACACGACTACGCGTGACCTCATACTGCACAGCAGACGGTCTCTAAGTTGCAAAAGTTGTTGTTGAAAGTTCTCCGTCATCCACCGTACTAACTAGACCTTGCGTCTGCAGACTTCTACTTTTTCCAGAACTTGTATGACTTCTTGGCGGCAAAAAAAATTAATACCTGAAAAGCAGTACAAAATGACTTTGAAGAATTTCTTGCCTCTCGTCCTGCTAATTTCTTAAAGAAAGGCATCAAGGAACTGTCGTTGCGTTGGCAAAGATGCAACGATTGCATCGATGATTATTTTGATATACATGAATGAATATCAGTACATTATTATACAATAGAATACATATGAAAATACATTTTTTTTCATATAAAATGGCAATTTCACCTAATATATAAAGACGTTGGTTAACTGACTCTTCAACGTACAACTCAAACTTCTGAAGCAACAAGCATGAAATACGGACAACCTTTCCCTTTTGTGACGTAGAAGCTCAATAAGAAGCGTTTTTCTTCTACCCGTAAGAGTATAACCAAAATTGGCAAAGTTTGTATAGAGAAAATAAATATTGACTTATTAAATTGAAATCCACCACTGTACAACGCACCATACATTTAGATTTCATCCCCAACATCTGGAGGGATGGTGATCCACGACGGTACGTTTCGCGCGGGATTTTTTCCCCGTACGAATGCCTTGTGTAACTAACTTGCTTCGATAGTGTTTCCGGACCGATTCGACACGAGGATCTTCAAGAACAAGAAAAGGGCTTACTCTTAACTTAAAGGCCGGTAACGCACTTGCGATTCCTCTGGAGTTATGGGTGTCCATAGGCGGCGGTGATCACTTACCATCAGGTGAGCCAATAAACGCGATTTCCCTTAATTTCCATTAAAAAAAAAATCGAGCACAAAGGCTCCTTGAAAATATAAATACTTACGTATTTTAGCGTTTTTAAAATTGTATTTCCTACGAGTGTAAAATAGGGTCAGAATTTATCAGTGATACTTTTACTGAGATATCTCCAAAACTACTAGACCTATTGACCTGATATATGCTATGGACATTTCTTTCATGACGAAGATACCCTCTAAGAACAGATATTACGATCACGCTTGATTGGCGGGAATAAAACGAACGAAGTCGCAGTGCACCAGCTGATTTTATAAAAATGAAATATGAATAAAGTGTTTAATCTTTCTTATGTTTTGCTGTTGCCATGGCATATACCGGTAAGCGTTACAATTATAAACTTTTTATTTACATTACATATCTGACTAAGATTTGTACAAAATTTGATTATGCAAATTCACTTTTTATTGGATACACGTTTATGTAAGCACATAATCTATATTTCTAACGAATATTATACAGTTTGACATTTCCATTGATGTAATAGTTGATTTGAAACGAAATATTTGAACGTGCATACATGCTATTTTTGAAAATAAAGATGCCATGATAACTTTGTACTTTGTCGTACTATGGTAATTGTAGTTTATCACGAAAGATCGCAACTACGGCTTAAGTTGGTACCAAATGCGTTAACAACTAATGAATAAATCGACATAATATATAAATTTAATACTAATTACATATTGCATTTCTGTTTTCCTTATCTTCTGAAAAATATAACACAGTTTACGGCATTTACATATAATAAATAAGGCCAGCTAAAAATATTATTTCTTTTAACGGTCGTTTTTTATTCCATAATGACCCTATGGTATCCTATAAATCGAAGGATAATATTTTTCAACTTCGTGTATACATTTTTTGTACTTTATTGTTATTATTAGCATAAGTTTCTTTTATCTCAAATGATACTAAATACATTAATTAATTTGAAGTGCAAAAAAAAATAATTGTAACTTGTAATTTAGAAACTGTAATTTAATTATTAATTATTATTCACATGCCCTATAAATTACTATTACATAAATAATTGAGTGGTATCTGGTAATAATTACGTTCGAATAAATATTTCGTTTATTTTAGCGTGCTGTTTAGATCATTAATCGAAACATAATTTTTTCAGTAAGTATGCTTTTTCTTGCACGTTGACATTTAATATTGGTTGCTGCCTTTACTGCCTGCAGTTAGATTATTGATTAAAAATATTTTTTGTGAAATTTTAAATAAAAAAAAAAAGAATTAAATATGCCTAATATAGCAATATAATAACAAAAGAGTAACTACAACTATATAATAGGCTTGCAAAATGATTGTAACGGGTTCTTATTAATATGACCGGTCACCCCCTGATTATATTGTATCAAAAGTATACAAACTACAATATTTTGAAAACAACATGATATACTGAGATTAATTGATAAAAAAATGTTTTTCAATCTTTTTTAATAACTCTAAAAAAATTAACAAGTAGCAAGTGAAGATGGTAACCAATAATTTTTTTATTTGTTACATACCAAACTTTCTTTAATTTACACATATTTTGTCTAATTGCGCTAAAAATTTTAGTTGAGTTTAAATATAAATAAATAGACCATACCTGCGATCAAAAAGTGCGCCTTGAGTGAAAATTAAAAAAAATACTAACGCGGAAATACATACGTGCTGAGAATGATATATTTATGTTACATAATTATAGTAGAAAATACACTTATAAGGTCTTTTTACTTACAGACCTAGCACATGGCTTGACATTTTATCTCTTGAAAATACTTAACTAACAAATATTGAACAGATTTTGTAATAATTCAAATAATAAAAGAGTGCTCCTAACTAAGTTGTCTTGTCAAAAAATATATCGGAACAGGTTGATTTGACTTAGACTTCCTGTATGGAATATCATTCCACTACTTTTTCTACTTCTCATTAGGTTTGCAATTGTTAAAAGGCAACTTGGATAGTGGCACAGGTGTGGTTTTTCCAACTGGATTGGTTATTTTGGATTACGCTTTCGAATGTGGTTTCTTCTCCTCATGAGCAGCAAGATCTTTATCACAGATTCGTATTCCCTAAAGCCTTATGTGTTGGCATTCGTCTTCTGTTATGAAGCGACACGTGATCGCGGGAGCATCTAGTGTGACATGGCAGTGATTGGGTAATGGGGCTCTTCAGAAAGGGATTTAAACCGTCTTCAAGGTCGGCCTCATGGCTATAATGCCCATGGTATTGCGGCTGTTCATAGGTGCCGGTGACCATCAGATGAGCCGTCAGCCTGTTTGCTACCCGTTAGTATAAAAAAAAGTAGTGACTCAATATTTTATCATTAGTTGTACATAGAATAGTTTCTAAGTATACAAAGTAATTTTATTATTAAATTAAGTATTTTCTAAGTATTATTTCTAAATGATATTTCGGATTACATTGAATTTTAGGATTTGATAATTCTGATTCTAGTATATGACCATTGACAAATAAATTATGGGCTGCTGTAAGTTCTTGTAAATATAGAACCTTAGAGACCTTAGTAAACTTAAACAGATCTCATATTCCTAAAATCGTAAATTATTAATCTGTTTTAAATCATTACTAATATAGTTCTTAAGAGAAAGATACAACTTGTTATTCAGTGTACATAAGAAGCTGACGAAGCATTCGACGGATGTAAGTTGAGCCTTCAGAATGCGGTTATGTTATCGCATCCATTGCCTAACGTGTTACTGATGCTCATAGCTGACGCATCAAATAATGCAGTAGGTGCAGTATTCCCACAGCGTACTAAAGATAATTCTACTTCTGAGATTATTTGCAAAGTCTATGTCAAAGTAAGAACAACTTATAATGCGACGTACTGGTCATATAAGTATTTAGCGAATAAATTATTTTATAACTTAAATGAATAACTCCATTACAGTATTTAGCTATTATAAAATGCTCACATGACCGTATTTAGTAAAATGAGTATTGACTAGCTGTGCCCGCGAATGCGTGTACTTCAATCATATTTCCTATGCTTTTAGGACGTATTTTTCAACTCTGTGGATATAGTGTTATTATGCTAATCATAACAATAAGTATCATAAAACTTTTATATACCTATTGATGCGCAATATCATTGACATAATTGCCTTTATTGGTTTCTCGTAATGGGTGGCTAACGGTTTAGGAAGACGAAGCCTAGGCAATTGCCTAATGGATGCGAGATTTTTTGTGATTAATATAAGAGTACAGGTGACTTGTCACTAATAAGTATCTTTTATTTATGAATATTATAATACTGTCATTAAACCTAATATGAATATTAAATATTTTTTTAATTTATCTATCTACTTGTATGCATATCACAATGAAACTGTTACATAGATTTTAATGAAATTGAAAAGGGTGATAACTATTAGTATAGATCAATATATATATTATTACATGCTAGAAAAACATGTAGATATAGAAGCCCTAGTCTATCTTTTTTTATGGTAATGGGCAGCAAACAAGCAAACGGCCTTTCTAATGGTAAATCGTTACCGTTAGCTGTGGACAGCTGCAACACTACGGGTATTATATTCATGTCGCTGATTTTGGCGCAGAGGGCTGGTCCTCGTTCGCTATGCCGGAATACAAAGGCTCATACTGAACCTTTATTTTGCGGCAGTGTAAACCCGAGGGTGCTCGCTAGCGAGTCGGGCAATCACCCTACCACCAAGATGTGACGCGTCAAGGATTATATGGTTAACCGTCATGACAGAAACCAATGGTGCACCGCGTACAGGTGAAGTTGAATTGGTAAACGATGGTATTCAATATCCCTTACATACCACCAAGAAACTACTGATCTTATATTTTTGAAAAACTATATTTTCAGATCTACGCACGTTTCCTATTTGAACAATTTCCATATCTAGCGCTGACAATTAAATATAATGATTTCAGTGAACAAATGCTATCTACACCTATGAAATAGAAAAAATTTTTTTTTATATCGTATAATCCGCTACAGATTTAGGTATTTGTATTTAGTTACTAAATTCAGTTCTAAATGAAATTGTATAAGTAAAATGTATTTTAATTATTTAGTTCGTTAACGCCTAATTAAAGAACAATTCGATTTCTTAATTCAGTATAGGTGTCATAGGTGATATAAACATTTCTTCTTATTATTGAATAATGTCGGCTGAGTTTCTTTAACTGTGACAAATTATTAATATTCTTATGACACTGTCTTAAGCAGATAGATTTCCTATTCGAGGAACTTATGAGAGTATAGTTATATTTACTTTAGAAAGAAGTAGTGGCTCATCCATTACCACCATTTACTAAAGTTAAAACGCTATATATAATCATTCAGTTAATAATTCCTAATTTCAAATAACTACTATATTCATGCATAAAAACATGAAGATATTTCAAGCAAATCAATAGAATCGTTCGAATATATTTTGTCCTTTAATTTCAATAAATATGTTTCTAGACACATTTAATATGACACTGGACGTAATTATATCATATTACATGTTTATTAGAACATAAAATTTATCAAAAGAAAAACTAGCTTATGCTTACTCAATCATAATTATACTTATAAATAGTTTAGTGTTCATAGTACAGTCTTTCCCAACGGATTAGTAACTACCTTGACAGATCATCTACTGTATAAATACTTACTAATCAAAAGAATATATAAGTAACTGCGAAACGTCGTTTCATCTAAATTACAGGAAACACTTGAACAGCTTTTTAAATTTGCAAGAATAACAAGTCCGATGTAAAACATTTTTAGTAGTATTATATCTATTCATGAACTAAAAATAATTTCACAATATCCGAGGAATAAAAACGAGATCGTCTCCAGTGCTTACGAAATATTGAAAGACTTGAAATAACGTACTTAGCAACAAAGAAACAGTTATTTTAAATTCCTAATACTGGATAATAAATTATATTCAAGTCTGTTTTTACACAACTATTATCGAGTGTTACATATTAAAGTGTTAATTCTTAGAAAGTATAAGGTCTACATTAACATCTAAGAACTATAACAGTTCAAACGTTTTGAAACTATTATAAAATAAATTTAAAACTATTAAAACTTAGATGCACAGTATACAAATATTACGAGCGTTTTAAAAACAGAAGAATTTAGGCGACATTCGGGTAACAGTCCGCAGTGATAGCAACAAGATCGATACCGGCTACGTCAAATGGTTGTCATGGAGATAACACCTCGTTGGCCTACATTCGTGGAAAGACTACACTACGAATTACAATCAGCTGATCTCCACGTATTTTATGCGTAGAAAAACATTTAAACAGCGTCTTTTATGTTTCCCAAGACAACAAACCATAATTAAATTTAAATTAGTACATTATAAGTTCATATATACTTATTATAAAAATTGCAAAATGCTTACTAAACATGGATGATAATTAAATATAATGTCATCATATTTATTGAAGAAAAATAGTTTATGAACATACATTTCTGATTATTTGTCAAAGACGGTAAGAGTTAGGAAAGTGAAATCGACAAAATTGCACTAACTAACAAACGTGTCCCTGCATTCCACTAAGAAAATAAGTAGGCGAACGTATGACATCAGAACAAAACGTCAGTGCCTCACAAAGAATATACTATAATGTAACTTATGATATATGCTGCATATATTGGTACCTACTGTCTGTAATTTCGATCCAAAATTTTCCCTTTATTACTTGCGATCGTAATAGGAGTAGATATGCTAAATTTTAAATCAATCGGCCGCATTATTTTGCGAATATACTAAAGAGTGAAAGTAAGTCTCCTATACACAGATTAAGTTTCATTAAATTAATGTACCAATTTTTCACTAGCGTTACCTTTTGAAGCTTCGCATGTGTTTATTACACAATAGGTAATAATTTTCATTCCATGATTGCAATTTTGAAAAAAATCTACATTATTATTGATATTTAGTATAACCTACTGATTGTGGAATGAAAAGTAGTTTAAATATATGCATTGCCATCAAAATTGGTAGAGATAAATAAAAAATATTTTTTAGAAATCTGTTCCTTGCAATTTCTAAAAGTATTCTTTCTAACTCGCACGGCTTTTTTGTGTTTATTTAATTCTTGTGTAGAATATTTTGTAAGATCGGTTGAAATAGATAATTTACTTGTGTTTTTACTGTTTCTAAAATTACTTTGCGGTTTATTATTTCCTATCAATTATGATATTAATTGAAAACAAATATAAACTATTTTAAAGCTATATAATAGTATTCTAATAATAATAATATCATTTTGTTAGCTTTCCAATACTGGACGAAGTACTCTTTTCAACAGAAAACATGGCCTTTATCGCCACATCAGGCTATTGCAAATAAAATGCCAACACATCCACAATTCTAAATTTATCCCATATACTATAATAGCAGATACTATAAAATAAATACTAACGCTTTCAAATTTACTCATGATGTTTTTCATCACAATAAGCCGATGTTTAAAATAAATGACGTGGTGGGAAAAATCAGTTTACGGACTTCTCACAATGCATAAACGTACTGCCCGGGTTCAGGCTATCCATACAATATGTGCAGAGACTCATCGGGTGATAACTCCCTTGTTGCTAGAGACCAAGAACAGCATTCATACTTGAATTGTCGGGGTTTGAACCTGCCGACATCGAATTAATATTCTTCGTGTCTAAATTAATTAACCGTCTCTTTCTTTTACAACGTTACGTATTAATTATAACAAAATTATATTAAAAAAAAGAATTGTATAAGAATGATTATAAGAGGAAATATTGTGTACTGATTGTATTTGTTTTTAACTCGGCGCCTTATGAAAGTAAAGAAAAAAAACACGCTTTATAAGCATAATATTTACAAAACTATTTTGATAAATATTAAATTTGTTTTGCCTACTGTTGCCCTCGAGTCGTGAATTGATCAAACGCATTTTGATGTCAAGGCGAGTAAGTTATTTCGTTAACATGTCCTTGAGGAACAAATATACTCAAGCACGGTCGATAAAACTGGCATTCTTTTGACATAATATAACATTTGACATGATTAAGCATGAACTAAATAATTATATGGTTGTAAAATAAATCTTTTATTCTATTTTAGATGTATATATTTTTTACGCTGAAGTTGATAACAAAATATAACTAGATTCACCAAAAAGCTGCTGTTTTATTTAGAGCCATGTTATTCTTCCATATGTTTATTATTATTATTAATTCTGAATTATATAGATATGCTTGATTGAAGATTGATAAAACTATGAAAGATTAGACTGTAACAGCACCACAGTAAGCGTTTTTTTTTTTTTTGCGAAACTAATTCCAATGGATATGCCTGTAGTATTGGACTATTAACTCGCGGGCCTATACTAATTAACGTTATATATATAACATATGTATGTATATCGGCCCATAAATTGTTCCAACTTGATGTTGGTTGTACATAAATACGAACTGCACTAAATACTTCATATCGGGTAAACTGTATCTTTTTTCTGTTACTATTATTAAAAATACTGTATGCCAAATTGATTGACGTTTATATATATGTAGTTATAGCCTTGGTTTTTTAAAGTTACAAAGGTATGCAAAAATGTTACCTCTATGGTTTGTCATCTTCGTCTTGATCACACCAGTACACCAGTACATGGGGCAAACTGAGGATTAGGGAGCACTCTCTTTGTGAATGTGGCTTAAAGGACGGATCCCCTGAACACATATTTTTAATTGCTCCAGGGACAATTTTTCTCTTTATGATGTTTTACATAAAACATCATTTTATTATTATTATTATTCCTCTATTATTCACCGTCCTATTAACATTATGTGCCTCCTAACTCTTGTTACGGATAATCACTTGGTTGTAGAATGCTTGTCAAGTTTTATAAGAACTAATAAAATTAAACTTTAAGATTTTAGTGTCAGTCTGTGGTGTGTATTTGTAATCTAAAAATATATTTTATATGTAGTTCGCATGTATTCTTTGTGTCGTCTATTTGTTAGTGAATAGCCTGGTTTGGATATAATTTAAAGAGATAAACAAAAATTGTTTAGTACAATCCCCATCGCTTATGGTTCTACCTACGTGACATCGCCAAAATTGTTTACGCACACATGTGGCCATTAAATAAAAAAAGAAGAAGAAATTTGGTTGCTAATAAATGTATCTAAGAGTACTTTTTTAAATTGTTAAAATAAATGCAAGTTCTACAGATTTACAATATTTATTACTTCGGCTATTCACGACTATGCTCGCTTAGCCTATAAAATTTGTGAATTTATATATTTCTTTTTCAAAGCTGAACTGTATAATATTATTTCCTATACAGACTTCTACAAAGTGTTCTATTTCTTCTAAAAAAAAATTCTTTCGATATGTGGAAAAATGTTGACAGAGAGAATAAAGAAAGCAAGCGGTCATTATAAATAGAGTGTAAGAAGGGTGCAAAAAAGCAGTTGCTGTTTCTAAAGCTAAGGTACAGAATATCCAATAGTTCCTATACCAATCACTTGAAAATGTACAAACACAAAAGAACTTTTATCGTTTTGCAAAAAAGAGAGAAAAGAATGGAAGGGATATTTTTCTTATTAGGTGTATAAATGATGACAAAGGTAAAGTTTTGACGAATGATGAAAGTATAAAGAACCTTTGGGATGGATATTTTGGGATATTAATGAAGGAAGAAAATGATTGGAAAGCAGAGTGAGAGATTATACCAACAAATATAGGTGTCGTGCGAGATAAAGGTGAGGGTGCAGTACAAAGAGCTGTGCAAAGTATGAAAAATGGAAAAGCCGTAGAGCCAGATAGTATACCAGTTGAAGTGTGGAATATTTTGAAAGGGCATCGTCTGATGAGACTGGCTTTATTCTTTAATAAGTTACTGCAGGAAGAAGCAATCACAATAGTTCCTATTTTTAAGAATAAAGGAGATATATAGGACTGTGACAACTATCGAGGAATAAAGCTTATGTCACAGAGTATAATGATTTGGGAGAAGGTGATAGCGTGACGAACAAGAGAAGAGAGTGAAGTGACCAAGAACCAATTGGGGTTTATGTCTGGACAGCCGACAACGGATGCCATCTTTTCTTGTGAAACATACAGAAAGGGACAAAAAAAATTGCACATGGTGTTTATGGACTTGGAGAAGGTCATATTAGCCGAATACCCAGAAAGGTTTTATGATGGCCTATAAAAAGAAGGGAGTACTGAGGAAGTACTTAGGTCTGAAACTGGAGTTACTGTCATGTTTAATGTGAGTGTAGGTTTGCACCAGGGATCAGCTTTAAGCCCGTATTTATTCCTTCTTGTAATAGATGCACTGACATCTAATATAAAATTGATGGCACCATGATATATGTTGTTTGATGTTGACTTTGTTTTTGTAGGAGAAGATGCTATTGAAGTTCAGATCAGTATGGAAAAATAGCGTAAAAGACCCGAGAGTGTGGGGTTAAAAATAAGTAGAACAAAAAAGGAACCTTTGTTTTGCGGCTTCGGTGGTTCATCGAGTCTTTATCATATGGCCCTAAACGTTGCACCTCTGCGAGTATGCTCCGATTTTCGGTACCTTGGCTCATTAATGCAAGACAATGGGGACATTAACCAGAACGTAAATAATAGGATAAAAATAGGGTGGATGAAATGGTCACACGTCACGGGAGTTACTTGTGATCCACGAATGTATGTGAAACTTAAAGGAAAGGTTTATAAAATTACTAGCTGGCCCGGTGAACTTCGTATCACTTATACTCGTGAATGCTAGAAGCGTTGAAGTAGCTAGATTTTGAGATTTTTCGACAATATTTTTATCTTTCGTAAAAAAAAAAAAATTCTATAACAAGTATCCTAATGCTACTTCTAATATCTCCAAGAATATGTGTACGAAGTTTCATGATGATCGGTTAAATAGTTTTCGCGTGAAAGTGTAACAAACAAGCTTACATTCACATTTATAATATTAGTAGAGATTATAAGACCTATAGTATTGTCTGGATCCGAATGTAAGGCAACGAAAGAGACGGATGAAAGAAAATTACACGTAGCAGAGATGCGAATGCTACGATGGATGTATAGAGTGACTAGAATGGATAAGATTAGGAATGAATGTATTCGACGAAGCATGAACATAGCACCAGTGACAGAGAAATTAAGGAGTAATAGGTTAGCGTTGTATGGGCATGTTATGAGAAGGGATAAAAGCCATATAACTAGAAGACTGTTAGGTATAAAGTTGAATGAACGTAATAGAAGAGGAAGTCCGAAAAAGATATGGATGGACTTTGCGTGTGTATATGGATGGATGATATGTGTAAAAAAAGAGTAAATATTGAGATGTATAGTGAAAAAAGAAAACTTGTAATGCCGACCCTACCTAGGTAGGATAAGGGCTAAGAAGAGAACTCATTCTACAAAGCTTTTTATAAATTTTTTGTATCCACTTTTACGCCGCGACGTTACGAAATTTATTTTCAGAAATATCTTTTTTCAGGAATATAAGGTGAATTAGAAAAGGTTTTTCTAATACCCGTCTGGGTAGCTACCACCCTCAAGTTGTAAACCTGCCGCCAAATACCAATAGGTGTGTTCCGGCAGCTGCACTTGAAAACCAGTTCCTCCACAGGTTTAGCGTGTCTACCAACTTGGGCCGTATCGACACTTAAGATCAGGTGAGATTATGGCGATAACGCTAAACCTTAAGTATAAAAAAAAAGAAAAGTATGTTGTTATAAATTTTTATTCCTAGTACTTTGAGCTAGACTATAGAGAATCAATCTGGCCATTACCTTTTATTTATACAAATTTAACTCTCGGATTAAGCCACATTCGAATGCCCATTCCTAATAGGTATGTGGATATTATTGCACAACGCAATTTCCATTGTGACTTATAAAACTATGTACAACATCTCGTACTATTTTCGTGCCTTAGACATTTACTTTATATTTGGAAATAAAAATAATCCCATTATTTAATACACGTATTAACAAAATAAAATACAACATGAAACTTTTCCCTGGCCTATTGCAAACAAGTGTTGCCTAGGCCTGTTATCAATATGAAATACATTCTAATTACCATAGAGTTTGTGTCCCTCTTACATTGGCTTGGGAAAAACGAGGGTATTTTAGACTTATTTAATCATGAAGCGTATTATTTCCGCTATTAAAGTCCGTCTTTAACACGTCCTGTGACTATTTAAACTTTGATTTTAACTTAACTTTATTATTATCAGCTTTATGTTATCATATATAAATAAAGATTACTAGTGCAAAAGTTGACTTTCATTCTGTCATATTTAAACTTTCAACCATAGGTGTTTTCGAGTTGAAAACGTTCTAGCTAAGTACATAAATGCATACGAACACGTACTTTATTTTATTTTTTTATAAGAACTCCTCCTACTGAACGACTGGATATTTTAAAATAAATATATCCCAGCAAGTCACTGCTATATGCCGTGACATTGCCGAACAAAGAAAAGGGGAATACTCAATTATACAAGTCATGACGTTAGTTGAAGATAAATTTACTATTTCATTGCACCTACCAATAAATTCATCGAATATAACTGTTGTTATGTAATTTGGTAAATATACAGTGCATAAGTTTAACAAAAGCCTCTGATTTATTTTAATTTCTAGCAACAGAACTTTTAACCAAGCCAACCAATCTAGACTTGTAAACAAAGCTACAAGAACACCGACATTACGATGTTTATTATAGCGATTCAAAAAAGAGTTATCTCGGTCTCATCGGAAGACTTAATATCTACTGTTGAATATCTCAGAGGACAATATGGAGCAGTTTAACCAGGTTTCATAAAGACATATTATATCATAATTATTATACAACATTGCATTGTATGTCACTAATTTAACTTTTCATACCATGAATGTTTTAATAGTATTTGACAAAGCTATTTTGTTAATAAATAGTTTACTACTACTTTTAAACCTAAAGATCTATTAAAGTTATAAACGCAAATTTAAATAGAGTTAAGAGTGTTTAAGTTCTTTATGAGAATATGTTGCTAGTTAGGATCTTTTCTAATCTAGATACGGCCATTTCGAACTCAGACAAACTTATAACAAAGGTGTTTATCTTTCTTTGTGTAACAGCGTGTAAACGCTTATTGGCCGGAGACAGGTGTTCAGCCACAAAAATTGGTTTATTCACTTATTTGAATTATTCAATTGATTATATTTATGTACAGCAAAATCGAACTAGCTCTACAAATTTTAATCCGAAATTTTACTACAACTGTACTAGGCAACTTCTTTTCCTTATTTTGTTTGGCTACTCTAGTGTAGCTTACTACATATTTGTCATTCAGTTTGTAGTTGATTACGTTTGCGCATTGTTGTAATGCGGTTGGAAGATTTTCAGCACGATGTTCAAGTAAACCAAGGATTTCCAGATTATTTTCTCTTAGGTATTGTTCTTGGTTATTAATACGGTCGGATAAATCTGAAACCGTAGCAGTCAGTATATAATTATTTTCTCTCAGTTGTTTATTAGCATTTGTAAGGACTGTTATGGTATTATTCATGTCATCATACATAGCACTGAGGAACGTGACAGAGCTACGACGTTCTTGAAGGACGGTTTTAATTGTGCTTAATTAGTTTTTAAGCACTTAGCATGAAAAGAAGCTCACATCTAAGAGATATAATCACTTCATTTCTAATTGCGTTGACGAGTGTTTCATCCACATGCTTGAAGCTTTTGTAAGTGTCAGGGTTAGACACAAATACTTTAGGTAAATTTTCAGTCACATCTTGTTGTATAGGCAACTAGGATTGTCTTATACAGTCAGCATTTCGGAATTACTGCCTGCACCAACCCTGCGTTACGGCATGTTTGTAATTATCAGTTTTAGGTTTTTTATTCAAACATGTTTGGCATTACCAACTATTTTTAAATACTTTAGTCATGGTGTTATAAAAGCGCTTATCTAGCAAGTTTGTAAACAACAAATCATAAGCTTGACTACATATGCAGCACTTCAATAATCGTCTACCTTCAAGCGGTTTCAGGCAGCCAGCGCAAATGTTATTGTTTGATGCCATTATAATTAAGCGCCTGCCTACATATATTATCAAGCAATTATGACTGATAAAGTAATTTAAGCAATAATTACTCCTGTCAAAATATGTTTATTCAAAAATTTACTATAAAATGAATAATTAATTTCGATTGATATACAACACACCGATCAACGAAGTAGCTTTGAAGTAACTGGACGTAATACCGTAGATGCTAAAGCAGTGACCTATTCAAGCACAGTAGTAAAAGGACCGAATTTATTAGTTCCACAATTTGCATCATGTACAAAACTTATATATTTTTTTAATAAAACCCAAACACTTTTTGCACTTGCTCATTAAAAACTATATAAACGGGTACACTTATAACACTGTACACGATAATGCGAGAGTTGTGTAAAACTAATCATTGTTTATATTTATTTAACAATAAATTTAAAGAGCTGTGTATATTACGATTATACCAACTACCCACTTAAAAAATAGAGTAAGTGTAGACCTAGCTATGTTTAATGCCATCTTGCAAGTGGATAATTATTTTCAATATATGTGTTATATATGTGTGTATATATGTGTATGTTATATATGCACGTATATGCTATATTAACTTAAATATGTAACTTCTGACTAATACTCCCATTTTTCATATTTAATTCTATTACTGTTTTTGGATAACACTGTTATTCCCGTTATAACAGTCTGTAAACGAATATTTTCACCATGTCAATAAAAAGCAAAGGTATTATTAATACCCGTTGTATTAGTTATTGCTAATTGTGGATTTAAATTAATTCTCGAGTAAATTTTTTGTGACATTCGTGAACTTTTGGTAGGTATAATATTAACAAAATGTATATGTCACTAACACCATCTTATAATTATCTGCTGAACTAATGTAAGTTATTCATAACGACCAAAAAATGTATTTTCTCAAAACTTGAAATTATTATAAGTAGATGCCACTAGATGTCACTTTAGTCAAATTATGTTGTAGACGTCGGTTCAATAATTTTAGTAGGTATAAAATATAAACCAAATTTAATAAAGGTTGGTTAATTCAATTCACACTATGATAATTTAAACATATACTTTCTGGTATTTCTATGTTTATCGAAGTAGTATTACTAAATGTATATGTCACAAGATTTTTTTTCACTTATTTGATAATAAATCTCTGTAAACACTATAAGCCCTCAAGCACACATTAATAGAAAAATAAAACATTAAACATACAGTAATATTATACCCCTGTTTATTTATAATATCATTGTAAGTATATAAAGCAATAAAGCTTCAGAAGAATTTTGATATATTAAAATTATATTTAAAAACTGAACCCTGTTTTTTAATACTGTAACATTTATACTGATTAGAATACCAATTAATTATTCCACATATAGTTATCAAATAACTCTAGTATGACTGCCACTGACGTACATTTTTATAATTAAATAATTTAATCAGTAAAATAATCGGTAAAGGATTCTAATAAGATTTTTTCAAACCAGCATAAACCATCACTACTCTGGGTTTCATCAATGGTTTCCATGACTTCATTTGCTTTCCTTCTTAAAGCCAACCACAACATTTCCAGAAGCCATTGTATAAATGTGTTTGAGTATTTTAACTCTACGTCCTTACAAGTAACTCTTTGTAAAACATCTAACACAGTTGTGTACAAAATTGACTGTCTAGTTGCTGGTTTACATATAGACAGATGATCGAGAGGTAACTGATAAAAAACTCCATAACCCGGATCAGCACTAAAGGGTTCAACAAAATGTACAGGGACTTTAAAAGCAGTGATTAGGGTGGGCAATGTTTCAGCAAAACTTATAGTTTCCCAATTGTGTTTGTCAGCAGCTTCAATGAAAGATTTATGTAGTTCAAGCAGTACTGGTGAATTTACTTGCAGTTGGCGTACTGCATTTGAAGGCCAAAGGACAGCTGCTGCAGCACGAGGCATTGTAGCCAAAGCACTACCCTTATGTGGTGTACTATAGAATAATACTGCTTTAGTATTATCAGCTAGATTTCTAGAATCAATTTCTCGGCTCTGAACAGAATCAATAAGCAATTGTTTTACAATAAGCCCACCCATAGAATGAGCTAACCATATAATAGGTGTATTTTTTGTTCCTACACCAGCATCAACTAATGTCGGCCCTAATTCAGTTGCTCTGGTTGCTATTTCTGCAGTCTGCAAGGGACATCGTTCAACCCATTCTGATAAAGAACTCCAATAGTTGACACCCAATATCCTTAGGTTATCACAGTCTCTTGGTAGCCAGTCTTTAGGCCAGCAAAATGTGTAATTACAACGATCTTGATCTTCCTGTAGAAGTGCTGTTCTCTTCTTACTAGCAGTGAATAGATTTGAGGAAAGTGGTTCTCTTTTTGCATGTATTGGGACATCTTGTAAAACAATCTCTAAACCAGATAATAAAACTTCATCATCTATTTCTTTTAAATCTTCCATTACTTGTGTCAGTTCAGAGTCAAAGTATTTTGTATCATTTATTTTTTCTTCACATGGATCACAATCAACATCGTTTATTGTACCTTCTATAATACCTATAGGTTCAGCACATTTCTTATCTCTTTGCCTCCAGGTAACAAATACACCACCCCTTAAGCCATGAACAAGAAGAATATCACAAGATTGTGGTGTTGTAGTTCTGTATAAAGGATGTAAAAGATACAAACCAGGTCTATAACAATATTCTCCAGATAAATTTGCTAAGCAAACTGCTGCAGAACTTGATAAGCGTACATCTTTAGATTTTATAAGGCGTGAGAGCTCCCCTATAAGGCCATTTTGAAAAAAATCAGTCAATAAATTACAATGCACACTTAAGACAGTAAGTATTTTGAGCACAGCCATATCTAAGTCAACATCATTACGGTTTCTTAATAAGATTTCTGATAACCTTGGCAGTAAGCCCATGTTTATTAATGCAACTGCAGATAAATCATCAATATAGTGTTTACAATGGAAAAGAGTTAAATGATGATGTAATGCATCAAGGCATAAAATACAAAGGTCTCGTTCGCTGATGTTATCAGGTTTTGTAGGAATTATGTCAGCTTCCATGGCCTGCTCCTGCACATTAGCAAAATATTTATGCAAGAAATGTAGTATGCAGCTATGGGGATTAACAGCCTGAACAGTAACAATCATATCTCTGAACTTAAATGATAAGAGTTCAGCAGATAATGCAGC
Organism: Actias luna; assembly: GCA_039707435.1. Classification (NCBI taxonomy): domain Eukaryota; kingdom Metazoa; phylum Arthropoda; class Insecta; order Lepidoptera; family Saturniidae; genus Actias; species Actias luna. The sequence continues at coordinate 13,580,308 of JAZHAC010000001.1, read as the reverse complement.
TCTACGAACATGCATTGGTGGAGGAAGAAAGTAACGCAAGTCTGCACCTCTAGTACGTGCAAGTAGGACCGCAGTATTTTTGTCCATTGCTTGTGCAAGTTTGAGACAATCCCACTGTTTGTTATGCTTAAAGGCTGCTAGTTGCTCAAGAGCTACATTACGCTGTTCCTTATTTCCATGGCGACAAAGCCATAGAAGTCGCCAGGCTAGGGAATGTTTTAAACTTTTCCATATTTTAGTAAGACCGATCGATTGTTTCGACTCTTTAGCTTGTTCTAATTTTAAAGTAACATTGAATGATGGATCGTCTATGTAAATATATTCTGCAGTGTGCTTTTTTTCTCTTTCTAATACATTTGTGTTAACTACCTTATCTATTGTCTTAAAAATTTGAATGATGTTGTATGAAAAAAATAGACCACTACTGCCGCAAATAGTGGTCAATTTTATTAATTTGATAATAGATTTCAGTTTATCCCGAAGACTCATAATCGGTATAATTATGAATATTTTCTTTTTACTACTTTAAACCGTAATATTTTGTAAAGGTACACTGTTTGTGAAGACAATTTAGTTTAAGGTTATGTTGATATTGAATTGTATTAGGGATGCCGATCTGAGATCTATTAATTGACGAATCGTTTTTTTTTACTAAATACATTGATTTTAAGCAAGTCATTTTTTAGAAGTGGTTTTTTATGAATTGTTTCATTGATTCGAATCAATAAAAAATAAACTATATAAAATCGACTTCTAAAAATCAATCTTTTAAATGTCGGTTTTTTAAAATCTATCTTTTAAATGTCGATTTTTAGATGTCAATCTTTTATGTATTGATTAATCAGGATTCGAACAAAGAAAAAATGATCTTTATTAAGACGACATCTTAAAATTGTCCTTTTAAATGTGTGTGTCTTAAAAGTCGATTCCTTTATGAAATGATACATTAGTCTCCTATTTAAATTGATTCAAAAATCGATATATTTCGGAAAAATTGTCTTTCCTAAATTGAATATTACTTTAGTGATGCCACAAGGGGTTGTTCGATATTTGAATGTAGAAATGAGTTAACAGCTATTTTTCTTTAACTTGCTATCTGTGTATAATAGTTTTGAAACAGCGTTACCAAACTGTTATTAATAAATAAGACTTTGGTGTAGGAGTAAACTAAAATAAGAAATTGTTTCCACGTATGTTTCTTCTTTCAGGGATAAAGTTCTCATAACCTGTTCTAAAAGATCAGCCTGCTACATAACGCTATTTCTTTTCATTATCATAATAAAATTTACTCTTCTCACGTATTCCATGTTAAACCTATAAAGGGGTTCTTTCATGTCGTATCTATTTGCTTTCCTTGTATAACAATGTAAACATCTTTCTACTTGAATATAGAAGAGTATGCTCGAAATTGATAAGCATGTTTTTATATTATGCACTAGTTAATTATGCATTAAGTTATATAAAAACAGATTTTTCGACTTAGAAATAAGACGTCCAAGCTGTTACTAGTAAATATATTTTATTTCAAACATGTAATACTCCTCATTCATATGTTTGCACTAATGTTGGTCTTATTTAGTCGTACAACGCGTAACAACTGTAACGGAGGAAAATCTATATATTCAATCTTTTTTGAAAATTATAATCGCAGCATATTTTGTTTCAATTTCCTCTTTTTATTTTTATTCATTTCTTACAAAAGTATACAATTGAATGATTATGATATTTATTAATTCAGAAAGACTCTTGTAAACCTTTACGATGCGTTACAAGTGCGGAAAGGGGCTTCGAAATACGCATTACGTAACATTGCTTTTTATATTTAAATAAAAGCTAGGTTATTAAAATTTCCCATGTTTGCATCTCTTTTCGTTTATGTTTTACGGAGAAACCCTGGACTATTTTTAATGGCATTGTCAATCATTAATATACAAGTTATTTTATTTGATGAGTTTACTAGTAAAGTGTAAAGTGTGTAAAGTTTAGTAGTAAAGTTGTGGGTGTTACGTAACCGTTGAGGACGGGGAGGGGGTACAGAAAAACGTTACAGTGCGTTACATGAGAGGGGAGGCAGGTTCAAAAATCTTCGAAAATTATTATATTGTTTAAACGGCCGATTAATTAAAAAAAAATAATTTTGAACAGAGTAAATTTAATAATTCACAATACAAAGTAACCCATATTGATTAGAGTTTTATAGGTTTTTATAGGCAGGTTTAAACACGTCATTTTTTTATAATCAGAGAAGCTTTATTCTATTTATTTTTCTGTATTCCTTTTAGACATATAAAAAGGTTACTACCAAAAAAGTTGACCGCCACAGGTATATATTTTGTATTTTGTTTTAATCATTTGGACTAGCTTTTTCCTTCAAAATAAAACTGCATTACATTTTTCTAGTTTCTATTTGTCTAGTTTAGTAGTCTAACAGATGAGTAAAGATCTTGTAACGAGCATTTTTGTAGTAGGATGGCTAAGTAATGATACTAGGGATATTTGATGATGTGTTCAGTATAATCCAAAACCTATGGCGACCACTGTAAGCCTAGCAGTTTATCGTTTTGTTGTGGGTGTATGTTAAGCTCTCGGTAGCTGCATATACAACAATTGACCTCAAAAAGAATCAAACCAAAAAAAAGTGACTGTGATGGGTTTGAGACGATGTGAGTGGTTGTGGCTTAGTCCGGTAACCCTGCAGCGATTTCCTCGTTTCCTCTACTATTTTAGTTAGTTTTGGACAACGAAACTGTGTACATACTTTTAATTAGTTCTAGTTGTAAGTGTTTATATTGTTCTAGTTTTAAGTGTATATCGAAAGGATATATAGCTAGGTTAGGGGTTCTTCAAACGAAACGAGCAAACAAGTGAAATGATTTCGTTACACAGTCAGTTGAGTACAAATCCTTACCACTCTGTTTGATTACTTTATAGCCGCTACAACCTATGAAATAGACATAAAAATAAAGAAGCATCCTCTAATATATGAAATTGTTGAATATTATATGAAAGCCAGAACTGTCGTCGTGTACATTGTTAATTTTTTTTTATGGTTGCACCGCTATTAGAGTCGCTTAAAATCAAAATCCAGCGCAGAACACATTTTTGATCTTTCTTAAAAATGACCGCAAACTCAATAGAAGACTTATATTGTCGCTGTGAGGCTGAATCACGTCCGTGAATTTATTTACGTGATTGTGTGTTGCCTTTTTACTCATATTTATTTCTTGCAATTAACAGGAATGACACATGTGTGATGGATTTGTCGTAGTCGTGTAGAACCGATACGCTTTGGTTTTCGTTTTAGAGTTCGAGCGGAAGTACTTTTAAAACTTATACAATAAATAGAAAATTTTGTGATACTTTTGTATTCAGCTGGCTAACGCCTTTCACCAAAACCTAACGCACTCAGAAAAAACAACCCAAAACTATCTAATGAAATAATACGCTGTATTATTGAATGATTTTTTGTGATAAAATATCAGATAATGTTTAAAGCGATTACATTGCCGCAATGAGAAGGGCTGTTCAAACCCTACACTGCTGATTCTATCTAAAGAGGCCTAAAATCTTGTATTCAGCTTTCTAACGCCTTTTACGAAACCTAACGTACACAGAAAAAACAGTCCAAAACTATCTAGTGAAATAATACTTGACAAATTATTGTGATAAAATATCGGTTAAAGTGTAAAGCGGTTACATTGCTGCAAAGAAATGGGCTGGCCAAACGCTATACTGTTGATTCTATAGAAGCCTGAGATTTGCGGTGAACTTAGACGCCTTTTTTTTCAAAACCAAAAACCTGTAAGCAAAAAGAAAAAAGACAGAATCCATCCCAACTCTGCACGCACACAATCATCGTCGGTACGACGGCTTCGAGTGAGAGATCTGTCCCTACGGTTACGGTCAGAACCCAGCATGTTCACAAGCCCTCATCAAATGAGCGAATAGTACCTACCGACTTAATAACTGTGCTCGCACAGATTCAATCCTCGTCTTGTATAACGACCCATCGCGACGCCTTGCTTTGAAGGTCGTTCGGCATACCACTATATGCAAGTCATGGTATAACTATATAATTGATATCAAAGCTTAATAATAGACATCTATTGATAGAATTGATAGATATTTAATTAATGGCACGGGTTAAGGTTAGAGATCAATTAGATACGATGTCCTATCATTAGTTCATACAATTAAATAATATATAACTACGAATGATTAGACTATGATATATTCATAATGTATAAACTTTGAAAAAATTAGCGTGCTTTTTAAATTACCTATTGTATATATTTTATTATTTGAGAAGATATAATAATTATAAGATGTAAACAATACTTTCATAATCATTAAACTTTTTATTCAGACAAACCTGGATGTGTGAAATGATTCTGAAGTTAATTACCTACATTATGCTCTTTATTTTAGTCATCTATTTCAATAGTCCTGTTTTTACGTCTTAATTTGTATACTTAAATCTCTCCCAAATGATAAAAATACCACTGAACTTGAATCAAGGTTCTAATTTATGGCACAATTTATGGCAGGTGCACAAACTGACAGAGCTAGGTTGGTTTCGAGGAAAAAAAGGGAAGATCGAGACCTAGTTAAATCTTTCTACAGCAAGACAAAAACAACAGACATAAAGTGCACGCGATGAATTTAGAAATCTAACATGAGTGGTTAACCATTGGTGAGTTTTGTATTCCGTTGGCCCTAAAATGCCGCACTATGTAACACGATTGGCCTCTGGCTCTTTTACAATTTTACCTACATGCCTTCCAAATAATCTTCCCAGATCAGAGTAATTTAGTAAGATGGAGGAGTGCCTCAAAAATAATCTTGCTGTTCTTGTGGTGAGGCCATAGGTACACCAAGTCATTTATTAGTAAGATACAAGGTGTTACTTGACAGGGGAGATTACTCATGTCGCCACAATAGAGTACTTGAAATCATACGTGTAGCTATACGCCTTTCAATAGCTAGAGCCCAAAAAGGATTGACTACTAACAAGAGACAAATCAACTTTGTAAAAGAATGCTCAATTGTAAGATCCAAAAATAAGCCCTTCTCAATCCTGGGTGTTGCACCTGAGTGGATTATACTAATGAACACGTATGAAAAGCATTACAAAATCCCAGAGAATGTTGTGGCTTCGACATCCAGACCGGATATATTTATTTATACTAGAACATCTAAACGCATAGTACTAGTTGAGCTTACTGTACCATGTGAAACAAACATATTCAAGAAAAACAAATAAATACTATGAGCAACTTAATGACATGAATAGGAATGGCTACATGGTCAATTTATACGCAGTCGAAGAGTTTCCCTCCCTACCACACGATAGACCCGGCACCCGCACTGTGAATCCATGGTTTGCTAAGAAGTTCGTCTCCCCTGTAATCTCGATTAGTATATAATAATATGCTTGTTATCCTAAATTGTATGATACAAATTATTATTATTTTTTTATTTAGCAGATTACAAGGATCCAGTACATAAAACTAAACAAAAGAACTAAATGAATACAATGATGACTTAAAAACAGTATCAAAATTTAAATACGTAATTAATATGTAACAGAAATACGGTGAACTGTTTGAGATGCATTTCAATGCGTAGGTATGTTCCGATTTAGCACAAAAATTTCTTGATTTATTTAAATGAAATTTTTATGTGGGCAGTATCTGTATTAAGCTATAAAATATAAATACTAATTTTACAAATAATAAAAAAGTATTTATTACTGTAACTTGTCTTTAATTTTTTTTTTTAAATTAGAAAGTAAGCAAACTTTGTTGTCGATATAGATTACAAAATATTTTATTTTGAATACTATCCATCTAACCCACGTAAATGAATTTCTTTGAAACCACAGGGCAGATTTTACTTAAATTTGACGCGTTGATAACTGTACTATGGATTAACATATAAAATTAATTTATTATGAAATTACCCTCGTCGTCGAACTGCATTGTGGATAAACACAATAAGTTGGATTCTATTCCTAACACAGGAATTGCTAATTATATATATTATTGTACCGCCAGAATAAAGTCCGAGGTGAAAGATGCTGATGAACAGATTGAAGAGACAATATAATAGTTATGGATCCGGATTTAGTTATTCAGGATTACAAGCTAATGGAGTCGATGATAGCTCAGTTGGTAGTGTGTAAGGAAGTCGCATCAAGGCATCTTCAATGAACTTGGGCTTTCGGTGAAGAAAAACATCGCGATGAAACCGTAGCATGCTGGTAAATCTTTTTCTAATGCCCACCTGGCCAGCTACCGGTTGGTAACAAGTTGAAAATCTGCCGCCAAATACCTATAGATATGTTCTGGCAGTTGCTTTTGAGAGATAGGCTCTTCAAAGGTTTAGCGTGTTCTCCAGCTTAGGACACATGGCAACTTAACATCAGATAAAATTATAGCCATAATGCTAAACCTTAACTATAAAAAAAAAAATTATATCTCTTTAACACTGACCAGCTATCATACATGTTTTATGTTCTTCTTACAATTTTGACGTAGCTGTCGGCCTGACCGTTTCTGGATGAATGTAAAGCAGGCAATGTTACATGTAATATGCCATTCGACCTAGAAAATTGTTTGAAAAAGAACGATATGAACGCGGTATAATTACAACTAATACAATTGTGTGAGACAACCCGAACTTCGACATGAATTGACAGTTTGTCCATCCCATCCAACCCATCCTCCTATAGCCATAAATAACAATAACGGAACCTTTGCCACATGGAGTGATTTCTTCGAAAGACACTTCCGCATAGCGTTCTGTCGTCGGTCCTCTCCACATAAAGCTAGGGGCTATATTAGAAAACAATATTTTCTTCCTGTCCTTCAGAGTCTATGAAGTACAGTTTCAAGCTGAAGTCTGAAGTCGAGCAACAGTAACTGCGATACTAACTGGTGATATTGGCTGTCAAAAGCGTTCTCCTGACCGTTCATAAGTTAATTTCTACTACTCTTACTTCTATAAGGAACCTTTTAAAGTCCTCACTTGATGCCTTACGATTCCTCAGTGCCTGACCCACTAATAATCGGTCATCTCGTGGTTCTGTGCGTCAGTTTCTTCCGGAACCGTTGAACATGATACCGTTGCCAAGTCCTCTGGACAGATACACGACTCATACTTAACCACTGAGACACATAAATTTGCGAACAACATTCTTCAAGTTGGGCTATAATTTTAGCGGCTCTTATTGCTTTATAGGTCATATCGGTCAAAAATAGTATTGAATGTGAAACGAAACTTTGAATTTTTAAATTTGCGGAAAATATTCAAAAAGTTTTAAAATGTTAATAGTAATCAAAAACACTTTCGGAAATTAGCGCCTTTAGTAAAGCAATTTTACAATAATCGCACACAAAAATACGCAGCTACCCAGATTGATACGTAAAGAACGTAATATTGATTTCGGATGTGAGATTTCAAATTTAGTATATCTTAAACGTAATTAATTAGATTCAATTATTGGTATCGAGAGAGGTAATTATTTCGATAGTTGATGGTTTCATTTATAAATATTACATTTGCCAAGTGATTGTATTTAAAAAGAAAATCGGTATTATTTCAACATTTGTAGATAAACAATATTCACTTTATTTTATTTACTTAGTTCATGTTGTCTCCATTAACAGCCCGTCGTCGTTAAATCAGTTTTAGGTCCGTGTCTATATTGTGAAAGAAATATGCTTGACAAATTCTAAGTTAATAGGACAGGTAGCTTTAGAGATCTGTTTATGAGTGTGTAGATTTCTAATAAATAAAGACATAAATTAGCTAGTGCCTGCGACTTTGTTCGCGTTTTTTGCACCAGCCGCGCGTGACCGTAATAACTCACCGAGTGAAAGTCTCATACATATGACTTTCAGTTATTAAACATAAACTAAATAATACTCGAAACTATATTTACATCAGCCTATATACATAGATACAACCATGATTAAAATCCAAACATAATCGCTGTTAAAATATATATGTTTTTACCTAGAACTATATCATTATTGAAAATGCACCTTCTTTAATCATATAAAAATCAAAGAGTTTTAATAATTACAGTAATATTTTATTCTGTATGTCTACTCTATTTTGCTAATATAATATAAACATGTGTTCAGGTTATTTATTACTTTATTTGTTAGTAAAAACTCGCCGAGGCTATCGCTATCGGAAGAAGAATATTACTTTAATATATAATTTAATATGTTATTTCAACAAGATGCAGTCATGTAAGTTGCGTGTATAACAAATGTGAAGTTAAAGCATATTGTTGTAGAATTAATAACAATTTAACCTGTACTTAATTCAAAGATAAATTATTTGAAGTTTTGTTGCTGTTAAAATTGTATATTGACGATACTTGTATTAATAAAATTATCTATCTTTACTAATATTATAAATGAGTAATTGAGTTTGTTACCCTTTCACGACTAAACCGCTGAAACGATTATGTTGAATTTTGGTAAAGAGATAGACGGTGATAGACTATTTTTCTCGCAAAAAAACTTGATGTAAGTGGGGTAAAGAGAGGGAAAAACTTTGTATGTATTTTTTTATTGCGGCGTTCGATTTGTGTGACAAAATCAATATTAACGTCAGCGAAGCCGCGGGTAAAAGCTAGTACGTATAATAAAACTGTAATGATAGAAAATTAGTACATTCAATATTTATTAAACTTTTAATTGGAGTCTACTTTGTTATTAACACAGAGGCTAAAAATATGTTTTTTTAGATTTTTTGTCTGCGTCTGTCTGTTTGTCTCCTTGAACGCGAAACACTCTGAAACTACTGGACAGATTTCAATGAACTTTGGCAGGGTGGTAGCTTACGGATCAACATTTAGGATATTTTTTGTTCCATAAAACTATAGGGTTTTTGCAGGATAGGAGATAAAAGTTTAAAATTAGTACTTAATGAACCTCTGCACGAATTTTGATACAATTTTCTTTGTTCGACAGCTAAATATATAAGCAATTTTTGAAATTTACACTGAACATATACAAGTTTATATTTGTTTGTTTGTTTGTTTTCTGTCTGTGAAATTGTGTCTGTGTATTTTTTCTACCAAAATAGTTTTTTTTTTAATACAGGTAAGTGTCTTTAACAAACTCCAAAATTAATCGATAGATGCCACTGCACACATATTATTAAATCCTGAAAAATATGGGGCATCCGTCGGATCTTTAAATATTTGAAAAATATATACCGTCTTTTCGTTTTTTTTGTGAAATAAGTATGATTATACATATACATATGCAAACTGTAACTGGGTATATTTTTTAATTATAATTGGAGTGATATGTGATATCGGAATAGAGACCTACAATATTTTATTTTTGTCTCGCTCTTAATCCTGTTGTACACATACAGTTCTGAACCTACTGGTATACATTTTAGTCAAATGAACCTAGGTGATAACTAATACTTTAGTTTAAATATAGGATAATTTTATGCTATAAAACAAAAATGGATCCTTCAGTATAGTAAATGTACTTCTCCATGGATTTTGATGTAATTTTCTCTTATCATTAGGTAACAAATTAATAAAAAATCTAAACTTTTTCGTCTTTATGTAATATTGGAGCACACAAAATACCATACCGAACAAAATGACATAATATATCATTAATCGAAAACAGTTTTTTTTTTTTGTAAAAGCACAGGCACCGTCTCGTATTGTAATAGCGCATACCAAGGATCGAATACGAACTGTGTCATAATCTTTCTTGCTTTTGAATATGCGTTGTTATTTTTTTTATTTATTCTGCAAATGCGACAAACTGATTAGTATTATTGAAATATTTAAAGATAGGAAACCTGGCAAACAATGTTTTATTTACTTCATCATGCAAATAAATAAAGCCCATCTCATCACGAAGTAGTCTATTTTGGAGCCTAGAGATTTCATATGTACAAACACCGATTTTGATCTATACAGTTTAAATTGAATTAAAGCTTATATTTTTCGTTATATTGACAGCTATAGACTAGGATAGATAGATATAGATATTGATAGGATTAAGTTCATCTACTCAAATTTTCAAATTTTAAACCCCATTACAGTGAAAACGTTCAATTTTATAGGATCACTAGCTGGCTTGCGAATTAGTTCGCGTGAGTCAAAGTTTTTATCTTATAAAATATATTTATTGAAATCCGACGTGCAGTTCTTAAGAATTATGTATTCAAACAAACTTTCACACCATATAATATTAATATACATAAGTATCATATATATTGATTCATGCTATCAGTTATCACCCCTGTTAAATTTCATCACAATGTATACAATAGTTTCAGTATAATAGCGTAGTACTTCTACATAACTACATAGATACATACTTCTAGATAAATACAAATTACAAAGAAATATGTTCATATCCGGTTTAGTTACAGTTTTCATAATTATATTCATCAATAAATAGAAGCTTCGTGATAAATCATCTGTACTTTTATATTAATCGTAAAAAATCTGGCATTCATTAGCCGATTTCCTGGGCTCGCTCTTCGTAAATCTTTAACCACCCAGTACAAGAAACTAATATAGGTAATTGTGTCAATGTTTAAAGCTTAAATTGGTATATAAAACTTTTATGATACTTATAATTAGCATAATAATACTATGTCCACAGAGTTTAAAAATAGGTTCTAAAATGGTGATAAATATGATCTAAATTCACTCGAACGAAGTTGGGGACATTGCTAGTATATTATATATATATTTGATATATGTTTCTATTACATTTTCATATTTTCCAGAGGGATAACAAAGCCTATGGACTACAATTATATGAAGCTATTAAGATTTTGTCTAGTGGTTATCGGATCATGGCCTAAGCGAGACATAGGTGAAAAATTTACTAAACTCTACACAAGTGTAATTTACATTCAGATGGTTTTAAAAACAGTTGGCTTGTTTCTGACAGTATGGTACATTGTGGAGTATACTCAAGAACTTGAATTCATAGAAATTGGTCATTCATATATAACTTCGTTAATGAGCTGCGTTACTTTGGCAAGTCAATTTTATTTATTATTAGTTTTTCCCGCGAATTCGTCTGTGTGGACTTGAATTATGTTTAATGAACATGTGTTATCATGCTAGGTATAATTGTTACTATTCTGGAGTTATATAAACCTATGGAAATTTAATCATTATTTTTTCTCGTGGTCGACTAACAGTTTGTGAAGCGCACGTCTAAACTATTGCTTTATAAAAAACACTTAAATAGATTGTCATTGAGTTATATATATTTGGCTATTTATATTAATTAGAGAATTCTTTTGTATTTTACTTGAGTTTAGTTGTGAGTTTGTTCTAGTTGCCTTTAACGAAAATGCGCACACTAGGTACAAGTGGTTCCACAAATTTAGGGAAGAATGCGCTGAAAGCAATTTACTTTTGTTTGTATAGAATAGCCAAAGTCTACAGAATATTAATATCAAATGTGATGTGTACTTTCAACTGTATAACAGTTAATGGAAATGTTCATTTGATTAATGAACTTTGCAGTCACGGGGCTTTTCACTGACGCTGAACGAGAAATATCGGAATATTGTGAGGAGATATGTTCACGAAATGCATATGTTTCACTTCAAAGATAAATCTAAATTTGCTATGAAGGTATTGTTATTCTATTTTACCATTTGTAATGTAGTGCATTTCTTATTTCTCTTGAAAAATGAATTCCCTATAACTCGAGGCCTCTAAAGATTATAGAAATAGATTTTCTTATTCCAGTCAAGAACAATTATTTTTTTCCATATTTATTTATTTTTGCGGATAATTTTGGATTTATTATTGTTGAAGATATTTTTAATTAACAGGGAATTATTGGGTTGTACATTTAAACATCATGAACATGCAATAATACTAATACTTGTTAATTTGCTATATACATATGTATGTATATAATATATATGTATCATAGTTAGTCTTAGTATCCTAGTAGATAATCTTATCTTTCATTTGTTATTTGCTTTACATCTACCATCTTTTATCTCTACACCACCTTAAAGTTTTTTTTTTATATACTTAAGGTTTAGCGTTATGGCCATTATCTCACCTGATCTTAAGTGACGATACGGCCCAAGTTGGTAGACACGCTAAACCTGTGGATGAAGTGGCTCTCAAGTGCAGCTGCCGGAACACACCTATTTGTATTTGGCGGCAGGTTTACAACTTGAGGGTGGTAGCTAGCCAGGCGGGCATTATAAAAAGCCCTACCACCATGCTATGATTTCCTCACGATGTTTTCCTTCACCGAAAGCTCGAGCTCATTGTAGGTGGTTGGATTCGAACTCATATCCCTTGACGCGAAGTCGTACACACTACCACTGAGCTATCATCGCCTTTAAGTCCGCCATTGCACCATGCACAAAGTATAAAATAAATAAGTAAATATGTGGATAAGAATAAGTAATTAAAGCAAATTAATAGAAGAAACTCTTAGACGTGAATATGACAATCATCCATTCAGTGGCAATAACTCGATATTTATTTTTACAGACACATTTACAGGTACACAAAATTTCTTATATTTTCACCTTATTATTGGTTTTCCAAGTTTACGGCGGTGTTATTACGTTCAACGGTATGCCTTTATATAACAATTACGTGTCAGGTAAATGGAAGAAAAAGTATCTAGTGAACGAGACGTATGAATTTTCTCTTTACTACAGACTACCGCATAAAGTTGTATCATCTCGAAATGGATATATTATAGTTACTGTGTACAACTGGTAAGCATGTTCTAATAATTATAGTGTAGTTGCGTGGATTTGAATGATATTTGGTAAAATTATAGTTTTTTTTTTTTAATTTTATATAGCTACCATTTTATTATACTAAGTGTACCTGTTACTATCACAGGCTTCTAATACAACAATTAAAGTTAAATAGACATAATAATTACAATATTTTGTTGTAGTAGGTGACCACACGACAAGCGAAGCGCTCGCATACTAATAAAAAAATATACATAGGTTTTTTGTTATCACAAAATAGGTATTGAAATAAAAGAAACTGAAATGTGTGACACAACAAAACCACTGGAATGGAACTTAAGCCATCTCAGCTATATGCTATTATAAAGACCCCGGTGCTAATCCAAAACTCTTGTATTCTATATACTTGGAGTCCAATACTATAAAGAGACGAATTTAATATCAACCTAGGCCGTGAATGGACGTGTCTGTGAGCGCTCCTTGATTGTTCTCGAAAAATTGTTGCGTCAAATGCCTAGAAAACCACTCCACTAAGGAGTGTATGCATACCCGTGATTCTCTGAACCCACTCAACTGCGTCAACTGCAGTAAGGACGGGCACCCCGCGAATTACCGCCCCACGAGACATGCTTGCGTCCTTCTTCGAGCGCCCTCAGCGTCCCGCTCCGCCACCGCTTATGTCTATCCAGGCCTTTCCAAGCCTTTCCGGTCCTACACGAGTCATTCCTGTGCGCACGTCCGCACAAGTCCCAACCACCGTTTGGGCCGCCAAACCGCAAGCTAAACCCGCGAATTTGACCGCGTCCGCGTCGTCATCCGCCTTCCAAGGCTTCGATTGGCTCACAGGCCTTCTCAAAGAACACCTTGTCGACGAACTCATCGCGTTTGACGATATGATTAGCTCAAGTCGCGATTTCGACCGCCTCAAGGCCTTCTCCATGCAACGACTAATTCACGCTTCCCCGTAATTAGTTTTTGCAATGGAGGATAGAATTAGACCCCATGGCCTTTCTTTATCCTTTTTTAACGCGCGTAATTTAAAACCCCAACGCGACTTAGTAGCTAGCTTCCTTAAGGAGCGATAAATAGACGTGTTTCTCGTACAAGAGACACTTCTAAAACCGAGCGTTCGTAATCCCGCAATTGCGAACTACAAGATAGTAAGAAATGGTCGTACTGGCCTAAGAGGCGGCCGCACGCTCGTATACTATAGAAAGTCACTATATTGCATGCCAATAGATCCTCCCGAACTTACAAATTTAGAAGTCTGGGTGTGTAGAGTGGGCATGACCGGTCATCCCATTGTCCTTATTGTTTCAGCGTACCTCTCGCCTAATAAAACTCTTCTCCAGTCAGATCTGGAGGCACTTTTCACACTCGGCGACTCGGTTATAGTGGCCGCTGATCTAAATAGCGGGCATATTCAATATAACAACCCGCGTATCACTGCTAACGGTAGGACCCTTTATTTCTTAGAAAATGCGCTTACATTCGACGTAATTGCTCCCGCAGAGCCAACCCATTATCAAGCTAACTGCCACCCCTCAGTATTAGACGTAGTCATATTAAAAGGGGGTCGCGCTTGAGGTACGGTAAATCTAAGTCGTATATGAACTAGACACCGACCATCGGCCAGTAGTTCTCCACCTCGGTCACCCGGGTGACCACACTCCCGCTTCAGTCAAAGTAGCTGACTATCTAAAGCTCAAATACTATCTCTCTAATAATCTCTTCTGTCCTCACTTAGATAGAATCCCCAACGAGATAAAGTCTGTGGCCGATACTGATCTGGCGGTTGACTCTCTGGTCGGTCAACTCCAGAATGCCATCAGGGAAACCTCGAAAGAGGTAAGGGTGGCGAACGACCGCCGCTTCATAATCCCTGATGACATTCGAAGACTGATCACGGAGAAAAACGCCGCGACACGCGCTTACGATTCTTATCCGACGGAGGAAAATCGCGTACGGCTACGTAACCTACAAAGATCATTTAAATGACGTATCTCTGAACTCCGTGGTCAAAGATGGGACAGCCTCTTAAAGGAAATTAAACCGTCTCATCTCGCCTTCTGAGATCTCGTTCGTAAACAGAAAATCAGCTATTCGTCCGCGATGCCCCGTTAAATACAGGCCCCGGCAATCCGCCCGCCTTCGAAAGTATAGACAAGGCAGAGTATCTCGCTGCTACTCTCGAACAACAGTGTTCTCGCAATCCCTATGAATATCATACCATAGATCCCAAACACGTCGGGAGAGTCGATCGAACAAATCAATCAATAAGAGAGACCCCCAATCGAAAACTTAGACCCGGTTACAACTGACGAAGTCCTCGGGATCATAAAAGCCTTTAAGCCAAGGAAAGCCCCCGATCCTGACAGAATCAGGAACGAAGCCCTAAAACTATTTACAGTTACACTGCTACACTTCCAATCCGCACGCCAAAGGCTTTGCACGCCGGCCACGTAATTGCTTCTCCGACCCCGTCGATAAAATAATGAGATTAAACGCGCTTCTCCCTGCCGTCTCCACGAATCGCACGTGTCCGTGCACACGCCCGCATAACCGCCGTCCTCCCGCCGAGACCGAGCGGATAATTTCGCTCCCGCACACCCACCGCGACCTCCCACCGCAGACGCCTGAGTCTAGGTTCGATCCTCCGGATAAGAGCCCCCGAGTAACTCTGCTCGCGTGATACAGTGACACTCAACATCACTGGGAGTTACGGTTCTGTAAGGGACTACCCTCGCGACCCTGCTGCTTACCTGATAAGGTCGTTCTTAGGATCACTAAATTAGTAAGACAGGGCCTGTTGGTTAGTCAGGATCGTGAATCTTTTTTTATTTACCGGCAGCAGCCCAAGTCGAGGTTCGGCCGTTCTGGCACCCTTGTGCCCGCTACCTCGGGGGCACTGGCCCCAAAAAGTCCGGTGAAGCTGTCAAAGCCCTTGGGGCTAACAGCGTACGAAAGTTCAAAAAAAACTATAAAGAGAAGATAATGGTTTAGATTTTTAGTAACGTTGTTTGTTGATTCACAATATCAGTTGTCAGAATCTTTTTAGTATTTTCGGAGCAATTGATATGCGTAGAATGCGTATGTATATTATATAAAGTGGAAATGATTGTTTTTTATTTCAGTTTTCAAAAAATAATTTTGTATATCTTAGAGTAATAACTGAGGAAGATTTTAGGCTATTTCACAGTATGCTACACACTAATATGATCAAAGCTATATTGAAAAAAGTTAGAGATCAGGCAAAAATATTTAAATACTTCTTAGTTCCACGCGAACGTAGTTGCTAGCACAACCAATATCTCTGTATATGTACAAGATATATTATTATTATTTTATTTTATTAAACATTTATTTCGTTTTTCATAGATCTGTTCCTATATATATATATTATTAAATTAACTTTTTATTATGTTGTTGGGGTATTATGTGTGGAAAAGCACGTGAATTTTATTTATCAGTGTCAAATTTCTGTAAGAATCTATTTGATGTTTTTGGCCTCTATATCGATAAGTACCTACATTCAGAAGAAAATTATAATCGAAACGTACTTTTTAAACCTATGAAAAGATCTTCTGTATAATATCAGTAATAAGTGTATTTTTATGTTTGCTAGGTACGCAACGTACATTTGTAGCAATTATATATGCATTTTCGATGTTTTACTTTCTTTGATGATTTTCACCATTTGCGGCCATTTCAAAATATTGTTAAACACGTTATCAAATATCCCAAAGCCGGCAACAACTACATGCATTCGTGAAAGTAATGCATCTGAGAGTATTTTAACGAGCGCACAACTGTACTCGCCAACTGAAATGGCAGAAGTGTCTAAAAACTTAAAAGAATGCATCGATTATCATCGAAAGCTTGTTATGTAAGTATTTTTTACTATTATAATCTAAATAATAAATACGGTAAGGTGACAACAAAACGTATTCTTTAGTAATATTATTTATTTCAACCTAAGAGAACAGAAAAATGTGAAGTTTTTTCAGTTACAGTCAAACCTCTGATGAAACTCTTGTGAAAATAATCGATAGGTACCGTCATTTGAACTGTCTAAAGCCTCTATAAGTGGCGATGAGATACCTCTATAAAAAAAGTCAGTTTTCCTTTGTGGACCTCGTATAAACTGAGGCTGTTACTAGTTTGTACCTTTTTAAGCTACAGTCGAGTATATTTTGTATCTATTATTTATGAGTCATTCTTAAATTTCCTGAAACTTACCAATTCTTGTATAATTAAAGGATTTCTTTATTTAAATATTAGAGTTATTTTTATTTTATTTTTGTAATAACTTCTGTCAAATTGTAATTAATAATTCTTATACCAGGGATTCCCAAAGTGTGCGTCACGGTGCCGTAGAGAGTGAAGAAGGGCACCGTGAAGCGATTCTCTTTGCCATTCTCGCGTCATTATACCTATTTCGACCAACTAGATTAGTTTTTTTTTATCAGTACACATTAATTGTCACATCAAAAAAACTTTATTCAATTTAGGCCCTGGGAAGGCGCTTATGAATGTCAAAACTACTAGCGGTTCGGAAAATAATCCACTTATCGAGTAGAACCGGGAAGAAACTCGATCTGGTTATGTTTCTTTTAAGTATGTAATTTTTTTTAATCATACAAATTTTTAAATATATTCACAATAGGTTATCAGCGCATGCACGTTGAGGGAGGTAATGTCAATTCTACACATCACCATTGATAGCATATTGATCCAGTCTGTATTTAGCCTTTTGAGGTTAAAACACGCTTGACATGGTGCTTGAACTTACTATCCGGCAAATCAGTAATGTGTTTTGGGACTTTGTTATAAAACCTAACACTATTACCGAAAAAACTTCCACTGGTCTTAACGAATCTAAAATATAGTCTAAGATATTGTAATTTGTAAACCTCTATAAGCGAGAAAGTGAGGAAAGCCACTTCCGTACCTCTACAAGCAAAAAACTTGGGTTAGTGAGAATCTTCCATAATCGTAAAAGAGAATGCGCTCCCTTGAACTCGCTCGTTCAGGATTTTTATAGTTAAGGAATTCCGTTATAGCCTTAACCCTAAATTTTAAATTTAAATAAAAAACCCTTCAACGAAAGCTCAAGTTCATTATATGTCGATTCGAACTCACGTCCCTTGACACCGCATCCGTACACACTACCAACTGAGTTGTCATCGCTTCGTTTGACTGTATATGTAGAAAGCACAACATACATATTAGGAGAATATTAGGATTATGTAGTTATTAAGCGGTTCCACCTTACGGTCTCGGAATACTCAAGGGAACATGGGGTTGTTAATAATGCTAAATGATTAAATAATTTTTAGTTCTACGCGAACTATGGATAAAGTAAAGTACACGATAAAGTGCACTCTGATTATAATTTTATAATTTTCTTGTAAATGTACTTACTTATCGATATAGAAGTAAAAAATACCAAACCGATTTTATAAAATTTGACATATTGATAAGTAAAATGCACGTGTTTTTACGACTGACAATAATCAATACGTGACACAGATATTTAGTGGGGTTGGGTGTGCGATTTAGGATAACCGTGGCCATCCGGTGCTTCTACTTGCTTAATTTCCCAGCAGATTATTGCAGTTGTTTAGTGTCCGTCCGTGTAAAATTTTTCAACAAACTATAATAATTTATGTTTTATTACAATTAATGCTTTACTCTTCACTAGTTTTCTATTAAATTACAAATAGTCATTTTAGTAGTTTAATTATACATTTTAATTATACCCAAAACCTTGCAAATCATTGTAGAATTGTAATAGTGATCAGATTTTCTTTAATGTCGCAATGTATTATAGTTAAATAATAATCAATAAAAATTATATATTTAATAGCTAAAAATAATACTTAAGACGTGGTATTCACAAAGTTTTTACGTTTATTATTTGAGAGATACAATCTATTAAACACAGAGCAAACAACATTTATAATATATACCAAGGAAATTAAAAAACACATTTCATAACATTATAAGACTATAATTAGCATACTTTTCGCAGCTTTGTAAAGGACATTTCAGAAGCATTTGGCCCGATGCTTTTTGTGTATTATATTTTTCATCAAGTTACTGGATGCCTAGTGCTCTTGGAGATATCTCAGGTTTGTATGCATCTCATTATATGTTTACTTCGCGTTGAAATAAATGAACGCAAAAGAACTCAACAAAGATATGACAAATTAAACATTAGAGCATGAACATAGAAACGCTACGTCTAACACAAAAGCCACGCTGCTTGTGTCTTGTTATATGTATATTTTATATGTTTATAGTTTTGAATATTAAATAACTGTTACGTATCGATTTCAATATCCTTTTGGAAAACGGTCGCCAACAGCAAATTCCGCTTTGCGCGAAGTAGATTTTGAAATTAAATACAATTATTACTTGGAATTTTGTTACCAAACAGGAACGAATAGATTGAAAATTATTTATTAATTATTTAACATATTCGTTTTACGACAGGAAAAAGCTG
Source organism: Actias luna (assembly GCA_039707435.1). NCBI lineage: Eukaryota > Metazoa > Arthropoda > Insecta > Lepidoptera > Saturniidae > Actias > Actias luna. Next base: position 13,561,041 of record JAZHAC010000001.1, on the reverse strand, counting down.
CGGTTGTGCGTTACGGTATACTAACCCTAGTACTATTTCAACAACTTATACAGATATCAGTTATTATAGAATTGGTTGGCACTGTGGTAAGTTTAGATAATTTTTTAAATATATTTTGTTTAAGCATCGTGGATTTCATCGAAACAGACATATCCATTACATACATTCATATGTAAATTAAAAACATTTTAATATATCAAGAACAGCGAAAATAAATGATTTATGTGAATATTAAATTTTACGTGCGGCTTCACTCGCGTTAATATTGATTTTTACAAACAAATCCGACTACGCACTAAAAAGTTTCATACAAAGTTTATTTGTATCTTTATCCCACTTCCAATAAGGTTTTTGTGAGAAAAAGTAGCCTATCACAATCTCCAGATTTCCACCTATATCTAAACAAAACTCATCATAATCGATTAAACGGTTTAGGTGTGAAAGCCTAATAAACAAACTCACTTTCGCATTTATAATATTAGTAAGGATTAAATAGGTACTTCTGACAATGACAACAGTTCACGCTTTCAGCATTCACCCCAAAAAGCTAGGTAAAACTGTCAAAGTTATTTAGACTAATAAAATTTTTGCAGGCGGAGGAATAAAAAAAGACGATAGGGAATCAAAATAATCATTATATTTATACTAGATATGCTTTATTATTTAATAAATAAATACAATTTAGATCGCTGAAAATAACATTCTTTTAATACCAATAATTAAATTAATAAATATCCATTCTCTTTACGATTCTAATTACAACAAACAACAAATTCTAGATAGCAAATTACAATTTTACATGCTATCCGGGTAATCAATGACCTACTAAACAAAAACAAGGTGATCAACAATTTACCTTCGTAATTTGGTATTGGAGCGAAAACAGGCATGAACTAGGCACATGATGTTAGAAGCTTAAATAGCGCTTTCATGATGATGCGGACGCATTATCTAAAACATGCCAGCAGGGAATGTATATGTAGTTTAGTGACCCGCCAGTGGAATCACTTATTTACTCGGGACAAATCATAAATTCTAATTCTAAATAAAAATAAATAATAGTTTAAAAAAACTAGAACACACGCTTTATATAGAAAACTAAACTAAAAAAACAGAAAATAAATTTCAATAAATATTAATTAAGAATAATGTAATTTTTTTTAATAAATATAAGTTATTAATAGTTAGAATATGAAAAAAAATGTTTTATTTTAAAAAAAGCGGAGGTGCTTTTCAAGTTATTCTCAAAATGATAATCCTTTTCATATCTATCAATTAAATATTCATAACTATTGACACCATGCACCCCACGCTTTTTTTACAATAAAACATTTTTTTTATTCAAACTATTAATAACTTATATTTATTTAAAAAAAATTACATTATTCTTCATTAATATTTATTAAAATTTATTTTCTGTTTTTAAGTTTAGTTTTCTATATAAAGCGTGTGTTCTAGTTTTTTTAAACTATTAAATATTTTATATTTTTTAGTTACATTTTTTAAACTATAAATCATTTAGTTCGATTTTCTAACTATCAACCGCCCTAAATATGTACAAATTTGTTCCGATTGTTTCTTGGTTAAGAACACATATTCAAAATGAGTGTCCGAAAGAGTAAGTCTGGAACTGCACGCATGCGTAGTTCGCGCACTAGCTCTATCTCTCTTACTCGCATGCAAAGGATGCGGAAAGGAATTAATTAATCCTGGCGAATCTAATTAGGATAATCGGATGCTTTGATCGGATTATTGCGTTGTCATCGATCTTTGACAGGTGCGCAAAGTTTGAATTAAATCTGATCGTTCAAAGTAGGACAAAATCGAGCTCAAAGGGGTCGGTTACATACATACATACAGGTGAAGCTAATATAAAGCGTGTAATAATGATATACAAGATATTTTTTTATGAAACTAAAATCTAATCACCTAGCAAATACTTCACATTAATAATTGACTTTCTTTTCATAATTTAGTATTTTGTTGGTAGTTAGTTCACAAAATGCGATGGGGACGCGCCAGGGATATCAATTTTCAGGTCTTTTATATATTTTTTAAACTATTAGAAAATAATTTTAACTCAATTACTATCGTAAACCAGTTAGATTATAGATTAAAGTATTATAAAATAAATAATGTGGGTTCTAATTTTGATAATAGGGATACCTTTTTCTTCCACACAGCACAAATTAAGTCTTTCAAGATTCACACATTATATGTCTTTCGAAAAATATAATTAATACTGTAATTTCTAACTGCCGTATTAAATGATCTTGTTGGCACCTATTTTATTAAGGGTTGCTAATCGAAATTATTTTGTGCACTGAATATATGATCTGATATTTATTACCTACTAAATATGGCTTCCTAAACATGCAAAGTATATTTTCAGACTGGACTCTTAAAAGATGGTGTCTATAGCGTGCCCTGGGAATATATGGATACAAGTAATAGAAAATTATTAATAATATTCCTTATGAATGTGCAAGAACCATTGCATATAAATGCTATTGGGTTGGCTAAAATAGGAGTGCAATCAATGGCCGCTGTAAGTTTTATAAAGTAACATCCCATTAATTATAAAAAAGTCTACCGCATCATATGAGTTTATGAACATTACTTGTATTTATTTTGGTAAAAAGTTACGATTAAGACAATGTCAAATATTCTGTTTTAAAGGTAGCCATTAAAATAAAAAATACACATAACAATAAAAATCAACTTGGTCTATGGTCAAACAAAGTTTAATAAATAAAGGTGAAGTTATGTGAACTGCCATGAAGTCGTCTCGAATGTTATTATGTTGAATGTCGTGACGAATTGACCGGGAAAGAAAACATAGTGCTAAAACAATGTCTAGTATTTGTTGCTAGATAGGAAAGCTTCCGCCAAAAACGTATTTATATGTTTCCGTATTGTTAGCAGTCTAGTTAAAAAAATCTGTGGAAATATATTTTGAATTACTATAATAATCTTAGTATTTAAGAAGTACAGAAGATACATAATATATCTAATTGTATATTAATAGACCACTAGGTTATTTTTTTAATTTTAAGTTGTTTACTCTTTATTTTACAGATACTCAAAACATCATTTTCATACTTTGCATTTCTGCGAACAGTGTCCGATTAAATTATTTTACTAACTTTATGCACCTAACTATTAAAGGATTTAGAGGACGGTCAAAACTCATTACAGATTGGCTTATTATACTGTTTAAAATGTTTAATTTTCGTACAAATATTTTCACCTGTAGACGCGTGCACAAAAGTTTCCATGCTTACTGTTTTCTTTAGTTGTATACTAATGTAATAAAGCGGAGAAAAAGAATTGGTTGTTTGTTTGTACGCGCTCATCTTAAAAACTACCGACTGGATTTCAAACAACTTTTTGAAATTTGATTTGATAGAGTAATCCGTGAAAAATGCTTTAGGCTATTTAACATCATGCTATCACAAATAGGAGCAAAGTAGTATTGATGCTATTGACAAAAACGGGTAACAAATATTATTTCTGTAAGCTTTCTTGGCGTGCGCTGCCTCAATGGTCAATTTTACAAGAAAATAATAAATGAGAGAAGTATTCTTCTTAAAAAGTTGTTCAAAGAAATTCCCGATAGCATATATTAATGTTTTCTTGTTTACCTACTTAACCATTTTCATGATTTATTATTTCGTTCGTAAATAACACTTCCTTTGCGAATATGTTTTATCAACATGGTATTAATACTTATGTAAATGAATTTATTAATTATTCGAATTTTTTTATTTAGAGCAACTTTTAATTTTATCGTATTCAATCAAGAGTCGGGGCTTCTCGATATTATAGTTGTCACCGTGAAACTGTGACATGAAAGTCTTGCCCATGTGGTTCTATTGTGGAATGTATAAGGAGGAATATAACATACGTAACTTAGGGCATAGGACATAATCAAAATATATGACACATCAAAAAAATAGATGACCTTTTTTTACGATATTTGCCTTTGTTGGAATTTACGTTAATTACAAGCGATAATATAAATTAACATCAAACATAGAGTAACACCCACACTTAAAAATCAGTTATAGATTGAAAAATAAATGTCTTATGTAGGATTTTAACCTACAACACTTCGGCGCTACGTTAGCAGCGCGTCGATTGCTTAAGCCCTGTGAAGCTTAGCTGAAATGGTAGTGTGTACGGGCGGCTGCGTCAAGGACCGTGGGTTCGAATCCACCTACAATGAGTTTGAGCTTTCGGTGGAGGAAAATATCGTGATGAAACCATAGCATGGCAGTAGGGTTTTTTCTAATACCAGCCTAGCTATCTTCCACCCTTAAGTTTAAAATCTGCCGCCAAATACCTATAGATGCCAGCCTATAGCCAGTCCCTTAGGCTTAGTGTGTTCTTAGAATCTTGGGCCAAATAGTCACTTAACTACAGGTGAGATTGTGGTCATAATACTGAACATTAACTATAAAAATGCCCTTAAACCAAGCGTGCAGTCACATTGATATTCTAAACACCAGATGGTTGGTTTACCTAAATTGAGTACCATAAGTTCTTTCCATAGTACGACAACTCGTTTCATCCACTGAGCGTCCTTCGTTCTAGTTATATGATCTGCCCATTTCCACTTTACTTACATAGAGTGATGTAGAAAATCTATTTATTGTTCTTTGTCTTATCTTGGTGTGGTGCACTTTATCTTTCTTTTGTATCCCTAATATGGATCGTTCCATAGCGGCTTGACATTTTTTAATTTTCCCTTTTGGTTGATACGTGTATGTCCAGGTTTGCGAGCCGTATGTTAGGTAGGGAAGGATGCTACATCCATTATTTTGTTTTTCACTGGAAGTGGCATGCCACTTTTTATTATTTATCTGTGAGCCCAGTATTTTTTGCATTTACCCTTCTAGTTACTTCTTCGAATGTATATATGTATGTATCTACAGACTCTAGGTTTTCGTTACCTATCTTTGTTGGTAATTCAGAGGAGTTGGTCATCAATTTTGGTTTTTTCATGTTCATTTCTGATCCCACGCATGTATGTTCTGTATGTAGATGTTGTATCATGTTTTCTAATTTTGAAGTATATTCTGAAAATAAGATTATGTCGTCGGCTAAATGTAAACGACTAAATTATTTTATTCAATTTATTTAATCATCTTGGGCATTAAATTTAATCCAAACTTTCATTTTTTACTATTCAATTTAAAAGATCACAATGTTGACTACCTATAATAATTTTTGAACACTCAATAATAACGAATTATATATAGCCTAATTCATATTATCCTAACGTTTCATGTCAATGGACGTAATTCCGAATAATCTTTCCGATTAAGAAAAACTTATAAATTTAATATTTATAACTTATAAATATAAATATTTTATATTTAATAACTTATAATATTTATTCAAACACCAATACGGTTGACATTAGATTATTAAAAAAATATCTAATTACATCCATAATACATATACAATTTTTGTTCAAGCAAAACGAATTTGTTAATCGTCTTGAGCAATTAATGTTGTTCTAAATGTATGCTATTGAATTTAAAATAGTATCTTAGTAAATATTATAGATTTAAAATTGATCGTACGTCAAAATAATATGTAACTATTCTATACATATACACTAATAATATTATAAACCGTTTTTAGAAAGCACTAATCTTAGTAACTACAAGGCCAATTTCAAAAATTATTTTGCATTTCATAGCGTATTCATTGAGGAAGGCTTTAGGCTACTTAACATATCGCTACTACTAATAAGATCAGACAAGTATTGAAAAAAGTTCCTAAAACGGCCAAAAATTGTTTTCTCTTAAATAATGTACGAGGGAAATGTTACACTTATAAAGCGTGCCCTCTAACAATTAATTTTGGAGTTTACGTATTTTTTGTATATAAACATTTAATTTTATGTATACTGTTTAAATTCAATTACAGCTTTAGATTTAGATTACTTAAAAAATATATAATTTTATATAACATTCTGTTTCAAGCAAAACAAATTTGGTAATCGTATTGAGCAATTAATTTAGTCCTAATTTTTTTTCTCCTATTAAATTTAAAAGAATATCTTGTTACATTTTACAATAACCGAGTACGTCCGGCGCGCCCTGGGCAGTCAGTCTCGATTCCAAGGTTAATGACTGGTTAATGTTTTCACCACGTCATGGCCATATATTTTAAAATAAAGTTTGTGACGACACGTAGAGGAAGACCCGCTAGTCTTAGGAATTACCAATCGGATTAAATTTTAAATCTGATTTTTGCATTTGATAGCACAGTTATAGATGAAGCCTATCCATACTAATAATATAAATGCGAAAGTAACTCTGTCCGTCAATTAGTTCCGTAACCAGTTCATGACTAAACGGCCGAAATGATTTTTATGAATTTTTGTATAGAGATAAAAGGGCTCTTGAAAAAGGACTTGGGCTACTTTTTTGGCGAAAATAGGCAATTAATTTGTCAGATATATAATTTATCTACGTGCACTGGCGAAATGCCTTAGTGATTCATAAATACTATGTATAATAGAAATATTGCTACTCGATAGATCTAAAAACAGTTTGCACTAACATATATATATCCGTTATACATAAGCCACAATGATATTTCAAAAATAATTGAACATTAGGAAGCGATATATAGGAAATATTATTTGATTCGGCATATTAATCTTTACGAACCAAAGTTACCGCATACTCAAAATTATTTTATGATGACAAATATAGCCCGTCATAGCATGTTATTTATGTCGCGGGCTCCGCTGTTTTAATTATATGGTTCACAACAAGGTATATTGTGATACAAAATATTGAAACTTGAAATTCGATACATGGGCATTATTATTAGGCATGGCATATTAATACTTAAGAATAAAATTTGAATTAATCATCAAGTTATATTCTTAAAATTATTTTTAAGAAGATAAACATCGCTTATAACCGAATGTTATATTAATGCATAGGCTAGGAAGTAATGGCAAAAAACAACACTCGGCTCGGGTTATATTTTAGAGTAGGTTGTCAAGTGAATGTGTGGATCAAGTAAGATTGATTTAAGATGGAGGAAGTTGGCTCCTCAAAGTAGTAATTCAATGCAGATAAAGTCGTAGGCACCAGATAGTATATTTGTTAACTGCTCAACTGATCATAATTAAATGTTACATAAACAGAACAGCGGTACAGAAAATGGCACCGGTCATGTTTTATTAAGAAAATAGGTACTTAAATCATTCTTAGTTCCACGCGAATGAAGTCGCGGGCACAGTTAGTAATTTTAATAAAACTACTCTTTAAGGTAACTCTTTATTTTTCTATTTTTTTTTTAATTAAAAATTCAAACATAAATGAAGTATTGAAAATACATATGGACAATGCTTAGTAGACGATAGTGGGGACGCTAAGAAGCATCGCAAAAAGAGGAGACCGAGAACTTGTAATGTGTTCTATCTCATTCTCTCGCCGGCTGAATCCTATACATTTACGTGTTTGTGTCTTTATGGACTCGTTTTTTCGTATCATCGAGTTTGAAATCACAACGATACTAAAGAAGTTTCACTTGAAAAACGTATAATAATTCTTCTACACCGGATATTGCATCTTCATCATTTTCATTATCACTCTCGTCTGATGTGTCGTTCGTGTTAATAATGAATCGTTCTGTTATTTCATTAAGAACAGCGCGGTGTCGTGACTATAAAGTTCGGTGAAGCTGACAAAGCCCTTTCGACTCACAGCGAATGTCAGGTGGAAAAAAAAGTGATCATAAAACGTTTTTTTATTCTTTTGTTGCGTGGCCACATACATTTTTCCATACTTACACATTGATAATGTCAACCTTGTCTTTAGTTAACCACATTATTGTATACATATTAATAAACACTTTTTTTTTTTCGCCACGTATCCTTTACCATTGCCCATAAATTTTCAATTGGGTTGAAATTCGGGTGGTACGATGGCAGACGAAGGATGCTGTGACCATATTCTCTAAGTAAAGTGTCAATTTTATATAAGTAAATCTTTGTTTGTTTTGCAGTATCAGCAGTATAAATTGATAGAGTTGTGGTTTAAGCATCAATGTAGAGTGAACGATATTGCGATACTTGAGCCAGTCAATAATATCTTGTTTACGACTATTTGAGATGGAAGCGCGATTTCGAAGAAGTGTGAGTCGTATCTATATATGTTTCATCGGTATAAACGCCTGGACGGCCCTGCAAGCAATATTCGAGAATTTTAATTAAAAAAAATATACGTAGATAACGTATCTCATGTTTTATCCATTCGATTTTTTCTATTATCTTCTGTTTTCTCCATTTCAATTCTAAAAGAGACACTTCTTTACTCAATGACCAAATTTAACCTGGAAAGTTTATTTCGGTCTACAATTTTTCTTGTTTTCTACTCCTACTTGGCACCTCTTTATCAGTAATATGAAAGTTTATCAAAATTAACAATGATAATTATAATTTTCCTGCACCTGGTCTTTTTCGTAGATTTCAATTTGCTTCCGTATTCGCAAAGTCGTTTACCTTCGAGTAAAACTCTTTTGACAGTGTATAGCGGAATTCTCGTTGATGTCCCTACCAAGCGGGCTAATGTGATATAAGTAATATCAAGTTATATGTCTTTAAAATAACTATTTATATCATATAAAATTTCTTTTACTTGGTTATTTAAAGGTTTTCGTATTCTTCGTTTATGTGTGTTGGCAGGCATTACAAAATGCCAAAAGAATATATTAAGAATTAAACACGTCACGTTGGTACCACAGCGGTACACAGTATCAGCTGTACACGGTACAAGAGGTGAAGTATAGAACGGACGCACCGGAGGTACGTCGCGCGAGGTACGCACCGCGCCTCGGGCCTATTGTATAAACCGATTTATACCAAACAATGGACTTTTTTTTTTTTTTTTTTTCGAACTGACATACGCTGTTAGCCCCAGGGGCTTTGACAGCTTCACCGAACTTTTTGGGGCAAGTGCTGAAGGCACTCAGCCTCGAGGCAGCGGGCACGAGGGTCGGCTAAACGGCCGAACCTCGGCTTGGGTTGCTGCCGGTAAGTGAAAAATATTCACGATCCTGACTAACCAACAGGTCTTGTCTTACAAATTTAGTGATCCTAACAACGATCTTATTAGGTAAGCAGCTCAGGGCCGCGAGGGTAGTCCCTTACAGAACCGTGTACTTAACGTGTGAGTGTGCACGAATGTAATGCGGTGTCATGGTGTACTCTCAGTGATGTAGAGTGTCACTGTATCGCGCGAGCAGAGTCACTCGAGGGCTCCTGTCCGGAGGATCGAACCAAGGCTCAGGCGTCTGCGGAGGGAGGCCGCGGCGGGTGTGCGGGAGCGAAATTATCCGCTCGGCCTCGACGGCGAGGACGGCGGTTGCGCGGGCGTGTGCGCGGACACGAGCGATTGCTGGAGACAGCAGGGAGAAGCGCGTTTAATCTCGTTATTTTATCGACGGGGTCGGAGAAGCAATTGCGTGGCCGGCGCGCAAAACCTTTAGCGTGCGGATTGGAAGTATAGCTAACTGCGTGTACTATTTTGGGGTTAGGATGAAGTTCAGCATTTTCAAAAAAATTCTTTGTAAGGTGTTTAATATATGCATACATGGACGGAAGTTCCATATCTTTATGGAGATCTACATTACGGACATAGAACGGGGCTTGGACGGCTATGCGCATGAATCTGTTTTGCAACACTTGTAGTTTGCGAAGGGTGGTTCGCGAAGCGTGAGCGAATACGGGACAGCTATATGTAAGTATGGGACGGATACATACTTTGTATATTATGAGCTTATGCCTGAGTGACATTTTGCTCTTGGAGGAAGTTAGATTGCGTAGTAGAACCATAGCCCGGGAGGCTTTTTTCTGTACGTAATCTATATGTTTGTTAAAGGTAAGGTGCCTGTCTAATACTACACCAAGGTATTTAGTTTGGTTAGTCCAAGGGATATTGACGCCGAAAAGGTGTAATGTTTTTTTTATGTTCTTTCTCGCGTGAGGATCGAACATGATAGCCGCACTTTTTTCTGGGTTAATTCCTATGCGCCACTTAAGACACCAGGACCCGAAATTAGAGACGGCTCTTTGGACGCGGTAGTATACGTGAATCCTATTCCTGCCCGAGCTGAAGATAACTGTGTCGTCTGCGTAGGACCCTACTGCGACGTCGGGGAATTCGGGTATATCGCTAACGAACAAATTGAACAGGCAAGGCGCTAGTATGGAGCCTTGTGGAACTCCTGAACGTATTGGATGAGGTGAGGATAGAGCTCCGTCCGCTTTGTAGCAGAAGGAGCGGTCCGATAAGTAAGCAAGGATTATGCGGACTAGTCTGTCCGGAACTTGAAAGTGATTGAGTTTATATATGAGGCCTTCGTGCCAGACCTTATCGAATGCTTTGGCTATGTCGAAAAATACAGCAAGCGTGCGCCTTGGACGGCGTAGCTCCGTGAAATTGGAGAGAATATGCTCCGTGAGGCGGAGCACTTGGTGAGTGCACGAGTGCTTCGGTCGAAAGCCGAATTGTTCGTGTGGTAAAAGACATTTGTCTGAGACAGTTGATTGAAGTCGGTTCAGAAGGAGTCGCTCGTATATCTTACCAATCGTATTGAGGAGGCTTATCGGGCGGTAGCTTTCCGGAAGAGATGCCTTTTTTCCGGGTTTACGGATACCTACTACCGTTGCCTTTTTCCAAGCAGTTGGAAAGTGGCAGTGAGTTATGGCCGCATTAAAGATGCAGACTAGAAGGGCTATGAGTTTATCAGGGAGAAGTTTAAGGACTTCGTTCCTAATCCCGTCAGGACCGGGGGCTTTCCTTGGCTTAAGGGCTTTTATGATCGCGAAGACTTCGTCAGTTGTAACCGGGTCTAAGTTTTCGATCGGGGGGGTCTCTCTTATTGCTTGTATTGTTTGATCGACCCTCCCGACGTGTTCGGGATCTCTGGTATGATATTCATAGGGATTGGGAGAACACTGTTGTTCGAGAGTAGCAGCGAGATACTCTGCCTTATCTATACTTTCGAAGGCGGGCGAATTGCCGGGGCCTCTATCTAACGGGGGCATCGCGGACGAATAGCTGCTCTTCTGTTTACGAACGAGATCCCAGAAGGCGAGATGAGATGGTTTGATTTCCGCTAAAAGGCTGTCCCATCTTTGACCACGGAGTTCAGAGATACGAGATTTAACTGATCTTTGTAGGTTACGTAGCCTTATGCGATTTTCCTCCGTCGGATAGGAATCGTGCGCGCGTGTTGCCGCGTTTTTCTCCGTGATCAATCTTCGAATGTCATCAGGGAGTATGAAACGGCGATCGTTTACCGCCCTTACCTCTTTCGAGGTTACCCTGATGGCATTCTGGAGGTGACCGACTAAAGATTCAACTGCCAGATCAGCATCGGCCACAGACTTTATCTCGTTGGGGATCCTATCTAAGTGAGATGAGGCGAGGTTATTAAAGAGATACTGTCTGAGCTTTAGATAGTCAGCTACTTTGACTGAACCGGGAGTGTGGTCACCCGGGTGACCGAGTTGCAGAACTACTGGCCGGTGGTCGGAGTCTAGTTCATGTACGACTTCGATTTGCCGTACCTGAAGCGCGACCCCTTTTAATATGGCTACGTCTAATACTGAGGGGCGGCAGTTAGCTTGGTAATGAGTTGGCTCTAAGGGAGCAATCACGTCGAAGTTAAGCGCATTTTCTAACAAATAAAGTATCCTGCCATTAGCGGTGGTACGCGGGTTGTTATATTGAATATGCCCGCTATTTAGATCACCGGCCACTATAACCGAATCGCCGAGCGCGAATAGTGCCTCCAGATCCGACTGAAGGAGAGTTTTATTGGGCGAGAGGTACGCGGAAACAATAAGAATAGTAGGATGACCGGTCATGCCCACTCTGCACACCGACACTTCTAAGTTGGTGAGTTCGGGAGGATCTATTGGCATGCAATATAGTGAGTTTCTATAGTATATGAGCGTGCCGCCGCCTCTTACACCGGTACGATCATTTCTTACTATTTTGTAGTTAGCAATCGCGGGATTTCGAACGCTCGGTTTAAGAAGTGTCTCTTGTATGAGAAACACGTCTATTTGCCGCTCCTTAAGGAAGCTAGCTACTAAGTCGCGTTGAGGTTTTAAATTACGCGCGTTAAAAAAGGATAAAGAAAGGCCACGGGGTCTAATTCTATCCTCCATTGCAAACTAATTACGGGGAAGCGCGAATGAGGCGTTGCATGGAGCGCGCAATGTCTGGGAAGGCCTTAATGGCCTTGAGGCGGTCGAAGTCGCGACTCGAGCTAATCATATCGTCAAACGCGATGAGGTCTTCGACAAGGTGTTCTTTGAGAAGGCCTGCGAGCCAATCGAGGCCATGGAAGGCGGATGACGACGCGGACGTGGTGGAATTTGCAGGTATTGGTTTCGCAGGTTGCGGTTTAATGGCCCACGCAGTGGTTGAGGCTTGTGCGGATGTATGCGCAGCAGTAACACGCGCAGGACCTGGGAGGCTCGGGAAGGCTTGGTTAGAAATAAGCGGTGGTGGAGCGGGACGTGCTGCCGCGGTGTACGTTGAGGGCGCTCGATGAGGGCCGCGAGCGTGTCTCGTGCGTGGGGCACGTTCACAGCCGCGATAATTCGCAGGGTGCCCGGCCTTGCCGCATAAGACGCAACTAGGAGGTTCGACTGCTTCGGGCATGCGTGGGCACTCCCTAGTGGAGTGATCACCTAGACATTTGACGCATCGGGGCCTTATGTGGCAGTTCCTAGCGGAATGACCGTATGCCTGGCAATTGTGGTACTGAGTCGGGGCGTGTTTTTTATGTGGGATCTCGACTGTGACACCGGAGAGACCGCAGACTGAGGTGAGCGAGAAGATTTCTTTACCTTCCCGGGTGCGATCAAGGACAACAAGAACCATATCGTAATTTTGTTTAGTGAAGGTATGGTACATACGATGTACTTCACGGACAGGGAAGTTCTGTTCTTTGATAGACGCGAATACCTCTTCGACGGGTATTTCCTTTGGGACGCGTCTCAGAACTACGCGCAGAAGGCGTTCTTCCTCTAGAGTGTAGGTGTAGAATTCGTGTTTGCCTCCTCTGAGGAAGGCAGTAAGATTTTTGTAGTCCTCTATTGTTGGGACTTTTACTTGAATCCCTGAAGGGGTACTCAAAGCGCTAGTATAGCGTATTTTTTGTGTGTTTAGCTGAGTAGAGATGTTCAGCCACTTGGTTTTATCTTTGATCGTAACCGGGGGAGGTGCACGAATTTTGGGTTGCGTGTGTACAGCTGGTGTTGCAGAAATTGCGGAGCTTGAGGGAGTTACAGATAGCTGAGGCACGCGAGAGTTATTAGCGCGCCTGGCTTTAGAGGCAGCAGTTTCAACTGTGTCGGGTGATAGCACCCGCTTGTTTTTAGGTTTCGTCCTGGTAACGACTGTGAAGCCAGTTTCGGGATTAGCCTCTGAATCTATGGCTTCCATTTCGGTCTCTGTTTCAGGGGTTGACTCACACAAGAGCGGCGAGAAGGAATTCGCCGTGGGAATTGGACGGGACATGTAGGAAATCATCTCTGCAAATGGTTGAGATGCAGGTGAAGGGGTAGGAATCGCTGAAGGCGACTGGGTGCGCGAGGAACAGTTCGCGGGAGCGTCGGATACTTGTGCCTGGCGAGTGACAGGTGAGCGGGAACGGGAGCGCGTACGTGGAGGTGACGGTGGAGATGCTGGGCGGCGTGCCGGTGCGGTCGCCGTGGCTGCGGGAGTGCGGATGGGTAGGGAAGTGGTTGCGGCTGGGGTTGGTGGGCGGTGCGCCGGCGCGTTTGCTCCGGCGGGTGGAGCGCGAACATATTGTGCGTGTGGGTGTTGGTGGGTTTGGGTGGAGAGGAATTTCTGGAACAGGTCCGGCTGTTCCTTTTCGATGAAAGCGCGTAACCTATTGAGCAGTAGCTCGCTACGATGCGCCATATCGGGTAGCGGGCTTGGGGTGGGTAAGGTTATTAGGAAGTAGCCGATGTAAAAATAAAACCTCCCTGCCGGAAGGGCAGGGGGGTGCGGCTAGCAAAAACTAAAAACTATCCCGAGTTCGGCGAAATAACATTTAAATACTATCTACTGCACGTGCAAATTTGGAAAGAGAAAAGAAATAAAAAACAATATCTGAAGTCTGGCCTGTAATAAAAGGCTTAAGGTAAAATAAGTTTTACCTTTGTTGGCAGCCGGTGACCGGCGTACTTACAGTGGCGGTACTTTAATCACTGAACTATTTCACAATAACAAAAAGCAATACTTGGAATTCACAATAAAAACTAAGAGAATTTTCACAATGTAAACTTGACACGATAACCAAACAATAGATTAAGATTAACAAGAACTAATTATCTGTAGCACGAACTGGCAACAATAGACGGATTATTGCCGACGAGACGTAATACAAAGGAACAATAGGCGGCGCGGCAAGGCGCAGCAATCGATTTCGAAAACAATCAGCGAGAGCTCACGGATACGTCCGTTCGCGACCGCGGTTGGAATCGAACTCCAAACAATGAACGCGAAGCGCTCTAGGCCGACGTCACATCTACACAGGTCAATTACGTGTGTATGTGTGTGTTTGGCCGTGTGGTGCCGGCAGGCTAGAATAGCACCACCCCATATCTTCCCGTGGGTATCGTAAAAGGCGATTAAGGGAGTGTGAGATAGTACTGACCCCTTGTAACTTTCTCACTTTAATACTGTATCATCTGTCTGAGTCCTTCTCCGGTCGTAACGGTCCGCGTTCCACTGGGTCCAGAAGGACTAGGATGTGTATGTGCACCCGAGTCTTGCGCGTCCACTTGCGACAGCATACGACCAGTATCGAGATCTTCTGCGACAGCACAAAGGGCGAAGAGGAAGCGTTGCGGTTGTTAAAGATAATGACCTCGAATTGCGCAAGCTGTCTCGACCTATGACAACAAGTGTTGGCAGGACAAAGCTGGATACATTCTATGGCTCTCTGACACAAACCAGCTGGGAGAGATCTACAGTGAGGTACGTAAGCTGATTGGTACAACCTAGCACGCAAGGGTGCCTTTAAGGCCTCTAAACGGTAGTAGTCTAGTAGGTAGTAGCAAGGAGGATGTACAAAAGCGCTGGACGGAACACTTCAATACTCTGCTAAATGTGCATCGATCAACTAATTTGAAAAGTATCCGTTTAATACATCAACTTTATCTTGCCTTTAAGCTGGACGAGCCTGTATCAGGTAGACAGCAACAAAACAAACGGGCGGATGGCATTGACCTCATACTGGGAGAGTTGATAAAATACAGCAGAGAGCAGTTGCACACGTTGGTGTGGGAACTCTTTGTTTGCATGTGGGAGGAGAAGCACGTTCTAGATACCTTTAAAGTAATGCGCATAAGTGCTCTCTACAAGAACAAAGGTGATCGGTCTGACTGCAACTCTTATCGCGTTATTTCGCTCCTTACAGCCCCCGGAAAGGTCTTCACTAGTTCTTTTAAATCGCCTAAAGAACTTATCTAAAAAGTTTCTGCCAGAAACCCAGTTTGACCTCCGTCCAGATCAAGCCACATGCGAAGCTATATTCTCTGAGTGTCAACTGCAAGAGACTAGCAGAGAACAGGGTCTTCAGCTGCACCTTTCCTTTGTTTACCTGGACAAGGCTATGGACAGCATGTCTCGGGAAGCTCTTTGGATGGTGCTAGATAAGCTCGGGTGCACAAAAAAGTTTGTGAGACTTCTCAGACTCCTGCATGACAATATGCAATGCTGTGTTGCCGTAGACTGTGAACAGACAGACTTTTTGCCCGTTAACTATGAGGTGAAGCAAGGATGCGACTTAGCGCCTACTCTGTTCACCTTATACTTTGTGGTGGCAGTTAGAGAACTCTTACAAACTGTTTCTCAAGGAGTCCGTATCCGCTTGCGCATATACGGCAGCCTTTTCACCTTGGTTAGACTTAAGGTTCGCACTAAAGTCTCATACGCATTATATGGCAATGGTGCTGTCAAAACTACTTTACTCTTCTGAGACGTGGTGTGTATACTCCCGCCACATTTAAAGGCTCGCACACTTGTTAACATAACATATAATTATGAGAACGGCATACTCACATGTCTTCAGTGTGCACAGAGTTTTGCTGCAAAGATAGGCCACATAAGTAATCTTCGAGCGCACCAGCGCAATATTTACATTAGGAGTCTAAAGTGGTTGCCATGACCGAAATTAGTCGGAGCAATCATCCATGTGCATTCACATAAATGCAAAGCTTAGCTTAGGGCTCGCGGACTTTATCAAGGCTCTTTGCATGAAGCAACGAAAGCTAGGGAGCCATGAAGTGGCCGATCCTGGTGCAGGTCTGACTAATTCTAAAAAACATTCTATACTAAGCAGCTAACCTTCTCTTTGCCAAGAAACGCAATTGATTTTTTTATAGGTTTCAAGACTAAGAATAAGACAGCTTGTGATTTGTAACTTTAAACCAATCTTCCGGGCAAGGCTAACGTTTTGCAGTTAGTTGTATGTGTATCGATTGTGTCGAGCAATTGTACTCCTAACATGTCTTGGGTGCTGCTTAGCAGAATCCCCTGTATTAAGGTAACGCTGCCAAAGGCGAAAAATCACGCCCTTATTGTCACCACAATGTTAAGATAGCTTGGATTGATGTCTTCCTGGTTGTAGCATTTCTACAGCTCTCTGCATTTCATCAACAAACAAATAGCGTTAAGAATGTCTCGAGTCTCAATAAAAAAAAACTGTTGTAAAAGTATCGTTAAAAGGATAAAAGGGAAATAAATACCAAATTTATGAAACAATAAAGAAATTGAAAAAAAAAACACATTGAATTAGGAAAAAATAATAAATTTTATTTTCATGAAAAGAAATCAAAATCGGGAAAGTTCAATTTCTGTGTGCTAATCTATTATATGTTTTGAATACATATAAATTCAATCGCGTAGTAGTTATACTGCAATTTAAAATTATAAAGGTCGTCTACGCTAGACCAGACGAGCACGAGTGAAGCATGATCTGAGCACAAATTCGTGTAGTGTGGGCTGACCTACGAGCCTCGAACGAGCACGCTTCGAGCATTTGGTTCGTGCTCGACTGCGCTCCGCCAGTTGTCGGCTTTTTGATGTATATAAAGAGATTTGCATTGTGCTCGTAGTGTACTCGAAGTCGTGTTTAGTGACAGACGTTAATCGTTAGAACCGAACATCGTGGAAACGTAGACAGATGAAATTTATTTACAACTAATTTAATTATATCACAATAATCCAAAGATATGGAAACCAAATGATGAGGAATACAATTTAAAAAAAATAAGAAGAATGACAGCGGCTGCTGTATTAGCAAGCTCGTTCATATTTGCCAATAGCCGCGAGAAGACTGCGGAAAACTACGTTCGAGAACAGTGATCATTGTACGTTCACACTTGACGCCACGAACGACGATGCTCGGCTCATGCTCTGCTCGTGCTCTGCTCGTGCTCTGAACGTCTAGTATACATGTTATACCTACACATATTCATAATGTCAATAACAAGGACAGAAAACTTCTATTCAATAAATTATTGCTCGATTAACTATGGATTGCTAAGAAGCGATTGTATGCTATCATATAAAAATTAGATCTGTGCATAAAGATTACACGAAACGCTTCAAGAATTGAAATAAGTCTAACCGCTCACAGTATTCAACATGCTCTTCGAATCTTTCAACGAAGGTGAATGTGGGAAGTAAGTTTTTCCATTTCGTTTTGTTTTTTTTTTTTTTTTTGTAAACTTGAGTATACAAACGTTTAAATTTTACTAATAGATTATTAATTTATTAATTTATCATTTATCATAATCTTACAGACAAGTGAACGGCCCTCAAGAGTTTCTGTACATAAAAATACTACGGTTCACATTAAAACTTTTAGTAGCATGGCCTGGGAAAAACAATTGCAGGAAATATGAGTTACTACCTGCCTACTGCTTACTATGTAACAAAACGATGACCTGATCCTTAAGCATATTGTATATAAAATTACTTTCATCTTCGTTGACATTTTTCGATATAGGTCATTATTATAACTTTCGTCTGCCTGGTAAGTGTAAATGTTAAACTGTATATTACTTTACACTTCCGTTTGGAATTGATTGGCCGCTGACGTCGTTGGTTGACCCGACGCGAGCGGATGATTGATCCAATTGTGTATATATGACGCACAATAAAATTCATGTTTCGCTACGACTTGGAGCCTCCTCGGATTGATGTTGACTCTTTTAATACTGAGTAGTATATCAGTATGTCAATATTGAACCTATAGACATGCCATTATTTTTATATTATATTATTTAATATTTCACTGTTATTTAGAAACCGTGATCTAAATTTAGGTATATAATGTAAAATACTACAACCAACTGCACTAAGTGCATACTCAAATTGGATGATACACTAGCCAAAAAACATTGTAGCACTAGTAATTTTAGGTACTGTAACAGCTTGTAATCTGTTTGTGTGTCTTCAAGAATAAAAACACAAATAAAAATCTCTTGCACAAATTTTATTAATTTAAGTTTAAGAAGGATTTATTTTTGGATCGTACAATTGAGCCTTCTTTTATAAAGTGAATTGGCCTTTTTTTTTTGGGCCATCCCATACCGGCTTTGGATACAAAAAGACTTACAGCTTCATATATTGTCTAAAGTACCTACTCAATCGTAGCAACGTGAGTAATCCCACATGTCAAGGAGCACCTTGCATTGTACTAATAAACGCTTTATTACCTATTATCTCACGACAAGTATAGCAATTTTTTCGGGCTTTCCTCCATCTTACTAAATTTTACTGGTTTGGAAGGCTCATTTGGGGAGCGTTAATGTAAAGTCGTAATAAAGCAGGAGACCAATCATATATCAAGGTGCGCCACTTTCGGACTAACGGGATAGAGAACTCACCTATTTTC
The DNA here is from genome assembly GCA_039707435.1 of Actias luna. Taxonomy (NCBI): domain Eukaryota; kingdom Metazoa; phylum Arthropoda; class Insecta; order Lepidoptera; family Saturniidae; genus Actias; species Actias luna. Next base: position 13,542,069 of record JAZHAC010000001.1, on the reverse strand, counting down.
AACCGCTCATTTTGTAGTTCTAAATTCATTGCGTGCACTATATATGTGTCGTTTTCATCTTATAGAAAATATTTGACTAAGTCTCGATCTTCTCTTTTTTCCTTGCGCCCAACCCAGCTCTATTAGTCTAATTTTAAATTTGTTTTAACTAATAATATTTAACGTATTTCAGTTAAGTCTAGCGACACTCCCTTTAAGAAAATCCTGCAGAGATCTTGTTAAAAGATTTATTACTGAAATACATCTTTGTCACTTCAGGAACAATTCTGTCAACGCTATGAAGGTAAAACCATGACTATCTACTTGCTTCATTTAAAAAGTTATTGTAGTATGATCAATTTATCCAGTTACTGTTGCAGTAGTTTCATAAATGGCGAATCGTATAAAACGGATCCACGCGTTCTCTATTAGATTTAAGTCAAGCGAATTAGCCCGCCAATCTAATTTTTTGAGTGACCGCAATTTTTTTATGTATGTACACGTCGTATAATTTGTGTTGATTAATTTCTTATCACCCATATAAGGTAAGTTGTGACGGGTATTGGTTGTGACGGGACTAAGGATATCAATAAAGTTAACTGCGTTTCCTCGATTGTATATTGTAATAAAAATGTATATTGTGTTAACTTTCAGACACACGTGAAAGTGCATAAAAAGTCATCTTTTTTACTATTTATATAAATTTATTATTAGCTTTTGCATTATTATTATTTAATTGTTCGCCACTTTATAACAATTACAAAAATGGAAAATTAAGCTTTAACAATAAAAACAATAAATCATTTGAATTTACTGTATATTACGCACTCCCTTTTAACACAGTGACGAATTTAAAAGGATACATAGCAGTTGCAATATTTAATGGGTGAGTTTAATCCAGAGTGAACGCAGGCATGCCGCCTTCTTCCAGCAGTATACCCATAGGCGTAGCTAGGTAAAACATAGATGGGCGTTGCAATCACAGAATCCACATTGTTATCCCGCTAAAAAAAATCCGATGCTACTTTATACTCAGGTAATCTCTAACCTGAATAATTAGTCTACTCTAAGATGTGAAATCAATATTTTGGCATTTAACTTTACATTTCTTCTGTTTTCGAGTAATTACAAACAAACACCTTTGACATTTTTTTTCAACCTTTCCTGCGGCTTGCAGACAAGAAAACCTTTACACAATGTTTTTGTATCATTACAACTACATTAGAGCAATGTTGAGTACCAAAATTTTGAACTTATTTGACTGGACTAAAAATTACTAAAATTGAAATGTTGTATCAGCTACTAAGAACGGGCCGGTTCTCTCAGAGAGAAAACCCCTAGCTACACGCCAATAGGTATATCTAATTTTTAAGAGATTTAAGTTTAATATATTTGTGTCATGCTGACTGGCGATCTATTTTTTTCAATATTTCAGCCTCTTCTTTTATAATCTTACAAAAATCCTAAAACCTTATAGTAAAATGCGATTAGTTCCTCACATTAGTACCGAAATGTCATAAATTGTGAAGTATTAATACTACTATCTATACTTTCTATAGTCAGTTACCAAGACTAAATAAATAGAAATAAAATATTTGTTTTTTTTTTATAATTTACAGGTTTGCATGTTATTTATGCGCCAGTATATTTTGTATGTTCGACCTACTTCTGTTTATAATGGTTTTTCATGTTGGTGGACATTTTGAAATTTTAATTCACAATTTAAAAAAAAATCACCAGCTACTATGCCCAATGGGAAAAAGAAGACGAATGTATTCGCTGACGCCCAGCTTTATTCTCAACAGGAATTAATAGAAATTGAAAATAAATTAAAACACTGCATAAATTATCATCGTTTGTTAATCAAGTACGTAACAACTTTTAGCAATAAGATAAGATTTAGAAATAATTATAAATTACATAAAGTATAAAATAGATTTTTTGACTACCTAGGCAGCACATATATTTATTTTTACAGAATAACAAACTGTCAGGTATTTTTATATTAGAATGAATATCTATTTAAAAAAACAATTACGTAGACATCTGGCTGCACTATTCATATTTATGTATAAATATTGCATTACGTTTTATGTTATTAATTGATATTGTAAAGTTTGAAATTGTAACCTAATATGGAATATAATTATTTCAACCAATGTAAAAATGTGTAGATTGTCATATGCGCACCGAAAGTGGCACACTAATATTGTGTCAGTTTGCACACTCTAACCTAAGTGTCGTTTCGACGTTTAAGGAAATATGTTGTGTGCTGATTGACATATCAAGTGTCCAATGCTAACCGAAAATACCCTCGTATTGCGATATTATAAAAACTATATAAACAACATTTGTAAATGTCACGGGATCACATTTAATTCGTAATTATCACTAGTTTCATTGATTATTTAATATTTTTATTTATTAAAATATATACATCTGTATAATTTTCTCTAAGAATAATACAAGTTCAAGAAAACATGCCCATGACCAAATGGAATACAGATACAAAGATGTCTTAACCAATTAAAGATTAATACTGCCTTTCAATTATTTTTTACAGTAACAGCAAAATGATGCTCCTGTTATATGTAATGGTTACCACAGTACAATCTTAAAACAACGGTGATGACTAATAGGTATTAATACATTAATTGGTTTTTTATGAATAGAAAATTATTATATGATTAAATTCAATTTAGAAAATATGTATTGGTTATGATTATTATACCAATTATAGTTTTCATTATTTATATATTACTTCTATATTATTTTTCTAGTAGGTACTTTATAAATCAATTAATCAGTGAATTTATTCAATATTATCATTAATATACAATGTCATTGTTTCCAATGCTTATTTTTCATATTTATAGACGAAATCTCAAACGTATTTGGACCAATGTTATACTTTCAAATCAGTGGATGCATCCTGCTCTTGGAGATATCACAATTAATCAGTAATTGGTTATATGTAATATATTTTTATATATTTTATATTTTTAAGTGTTTTGTTGTCACAAAGTTTTTTTTTTGCAGGATCCAAAAGCACTTATCAGATATGGACCATTGTCTTGAACTATATTTCACCAATTCATACAACTATAATTTATCATTGAATCTATTGGAACTGTGGTAAGTATTTACATAATTAGAAATATCAAATATGTATTGGTATCACTTTAGAACAGTAATTTTGCTCACACTCTCCGTTATGTACTTATTTTGATATTCCGTAAATGATTTCACCACACTGATCATACACATGTCTTCCTGATCGACTCACAAACTGCGTCCAGTCGATTGTCGGTTTTAAACACAGGATTAAAGAAGAAATGGAAAACCGCCGAACTGGAATCACTTTCTAGAAAAGTAATGTCTAAATATTTAGAATAGGTATAACTAAGTCGTTCATAGCTATATCCGCTTACCTCATTTTACTAAGTCGATAACCACATAATTAATAAACTGAATAATTAATTCACCGAATAACATACAGATTAAATATATACTTGTTAAATAGTCAGTACCTATATCTACTTTATTTAAATAAGCTTATATAAGTAGATCTGACAGACGGTAACAGAGCAATATGACCTCTTGAATGGACGGCTGGAATGGTCTAAAGGGTAAAATCACTAATATTCATACAAATTTAAAATATGCTTTTTAGGTGCGTTAAAGTAAAGTTCAACACTTAAAAAAGCAGACCGATAATATGACATTTTTAAAATGAAATATCAATCGAAAATTTGCCGAAAATTACTATAAAAGGCTTGGATAGAATGTTTGTTTCAAAAACATAGATGTATTAATGCCTTCTACAGCAACAAAAACATCATCAAATTTGTCGACTGATGATTACTGTGTTATTTTACACGCCTCACACCGCGAAGCAGATGAGGTTGTACTCTACTATTATACACGTCAAGACTGCCTCTTCGACAAACAATGTTCATTTATACGATAGTAGATATAATTCAAGATAACACTTAAAAAAATGTATCTCATATTTTGTAACAAAAAAAAAAAACAATTTTATTTTGGTACCTAGAAACTTAACTGTTTAAAAAAAAAGTGGCCGACCGGATTCTTTTATAGATGGTGGTTACTATCACTCCCGAAAAAAATTACATATCGAGCCCAGGTTTTGTTTATCTTTAGAATAACATCAACCAGTTATCTATTTCATTTCAATAGCCTGGTACCCGTAGTTTAAAACTAAAGAAAAACATTTTTTGCAAGCCGCATTTTTAAAATGTAGGTATTGGCATTTTATATAAATTTTTTTACGGAAAAGGCAAATAATAAGAAAAATGCTAAGATACCGAAACTATACAGCCAAGTCGAACGTTATTGCGTAATAAACAGGTTAGCGTTTCAACACGATAGAGACTCTAGGTAAAACTATCTACGGAGTTTTTGCGGCAAACAATAAATCATGCTTGTTTGAAAATTTAGTTTAATTAATAAAATAATTAATAATTAATATAATGAGTCAATAGAACTTTTGAATTTTCCATTTTTTTTTTATAAATATAGCTACTTATATTGTACATACTTACTTTATTCATTCTGCAGACTGGGCAATTAAAGGATGTAGTATATCAGGTACCATAGGAATATATGGATTCGAAAAACAGGAGAACATTAATGATATTTTTAATGAATGTAGAAGAACCGCTACACATTAACGCACTGGGACTTACAAAAGTTCGTGTCATCTCGATGGCAACGGTACGTATTCAAAAATAAATCACTTTTGCTCTATGAAAAGCTCTTTACTTTGAACATTTTAATACATTTAAGTTCAACTATTGCATATAACAAAGCCCTAGTATAATAGAAATCTTTACAAAGAGGTAACATTACAAATAAATCTGATGTAATAACAAATCTTTTAATTATTGAAGTACTTGTTAAGCACTGAAATAGTAGTTTAAGTATATATATATATATATATATATATATATATATAGATAGTAGTAAATAAATGAAATCCCTAATTTTATTAACAAACTTATAGCAAAGTGTATAATTACTGATACTGAGTATTAATACTAAGTAACTGATAAATTATTATTTTTCCTATAATTATAATATATTTATAATATATTTGATAATTTATCATGTTGTTTCAGACACTTAAAACATCGTTTTCATATTTTGCTTTCTTCGTTCAGTTGCGGAATAGACCTAATGTATAATATGACCTAATATATAATATTTTCAGCATTATTTCAAATAAATCAAACTTTACAATAAATAAAAAAAATAACAACACCCTCTCATCTAATTTATAATTAAATATGATAATAATTACTACCATCTACCTATATTTTTATCAGTACAAGAATATTTGATTCCATCAGTATATTATCTTCTTTTATTACGATAGTATAGATGTTTAAATTAATAAATATTTAGCTGAAAATGCGTATTTTTTACACCCATGTAATTATTGTAAAATAATATCCAATATTTATTAAATTGTACTAGCTACTTCGTTCGCGTGGAGCTAAAAATTATTTGTTTTTTTCCGCGGAATCCTACTTTTTTCTAAAATAAAAGTAGCCTAAGTGACTCCTTATGACATCATCTATATCAGTGAAAGTCCTATCCAAATGGGCCCAGCCGTTTCATATATTGGCCTATATAGGTATGCTACTATTAACCTTAGGTCAGCCGTAATCGAGGTTGGCTGCTAAAATTGTGCGGCTTGTGTGGTCGCAAGTTCCAAACCAGCTCCGAATATGTTATAAGAAAAAAAATTGTTCGAAGTGTGAAACTTAACCTTAGTCATTGGCAACACAGGAGTTTGAAGTTGAAGTGAACACGTAGTGCGTTTTAGTATGTAGTGTTGTGATTAGTAGGTACTTGGTGAGTAACCTCATGCCTCTCTCGCGTTGTACTGAGCCCGGGTAATGAGTTTGCGTGTTGGAATAAGGAATTCCGTATAGAATACATTTAAACACCATGTTAATACAAATGCATACTACCATTGCGGTCGCTTCAACTGGTCTATAGTGGTTGAGATTTAATCGAGTATGATTACACTTATAATGTCTCTCCCCGAAGTAAGATATAAAATTAATTATTACCTCGGCTTAGACTTATGACAGACTTTAAATGTTAACGTAATTATAGCAAAATAAAAATAAAATGACAATCATCAAGTAATCGACAATGGTGAAGCGTTTGCGTAGCCCTTCATTTTGCAAGAGAAATGTAATAAAATGTAAGTGGTCCAGTCGACCAATGGCATTTAGGCGTGCCATTATATGGTCTACCGTCACACCAACTTCAGTGATGCCTGAAAGGGCTCATTAATGGGTGTTAACTACTCCCGATAGATACTGGCAAAAATACGAAAGAGTTTCCCAGTTTCTTTGTAGGAAAGGAGAAAGAAGGCGACCGTGGGTGATTTAGAGAAATATATTATAGAGACCTCAAAAAAGATACCAGTATCTTGTATACATAATTAGTAAAGTACGTACTTAAGTGAGTAGGAAGTCCTTTTCAAAATACATAGTCAGTAGATAACATACTCATAATATCCACATTTTAAAATACTGCTCTAAACCAAAATAAATACATTAATATAAATATATATAACTTGTAGCTACAAAATAACAAAAATTATATATTTACCTATATCAATTATAAATATACACCGCATTTTAATAATTAACTGAATTAGTTCAAAAGTTATATTTTTGGAAACCGCAATTAATATTGTGCATATATACGCCGACTAGATATTACCGAAAATTATAGCGATGGTACGGTATAGAATGAAAAATAAGTGTAAAAAATGAATTTCAGAATGAACTATCGTGGACTTATTGAATTCTAATTTCGGCTATATTGATACTGTTATTTGGTAATTTACTAAACAAAATCAAAAAAATTGTAAAGTATTTATGAATACTATATTAAACAACATTTTGGTATTTAAATATATTATATTATATTAAACAATACTAGACTTCAAACTGTGTTAGACTTTTAACTTAACTACAAAATGTCGATTACGGTGTTGGCCGAAAAATGGGTCATACTCGGTTAAAGCTTTGGTGTCAACAGATAATCGTAACTCGAGATAGAACACCACTGAATACTTAAGATTCCGTTTTCCTGTATACATAATATGTAATAGTCTGATGAGCTATTCCGCTTTGCAAAATGTAATAAAACCTTTCTTTATCACGATCGGTCAAGCCCACAGAATAAAAATACTCCTAGCGGTCAGGTCCTAGTGGTCAGGCAGTACCAGAATTATACATAAAAAAAATAAGATACAAAAAAACGAGTGTTCACGATTGAAATAAAACTTCTCTGGCTAAAAGAGAAAGGAAGTGTGTGACCGCACCTCTCTCTTGCCTCTACAGAAACATACGTAACAGAATTTTCTCTTTTTACCTTCACTAATTTATATTTCCTTCTCAACTTCCGTTCGCCTCGTCCGATCACACTTTTCGTAACGCTCTCGTCAAGCATTCACCAAGTCAAGCGTGTGTAAAGAAGTTTTACTTTAAAAAAATAAAAAGTAGAATTTCCAACAATGGGTTTAATTGCTATCACAGCATTTGGCAAATAAATACAAATTGACTACCAGAGCCTACACAATAAATTGTCATTCTATTCAATCTCTTCACATTGCATAATCGTAAACTAACGTTTATTAGAGATATCATTGGTAGAGTTGATGTAAATGAGGTTATTTAAGGCTTATAAGGTTATTAAGCTTTACTAATGCTAACTTGGAAAATAAAACAATAGCTGAAACAAGCTAGGAAACATATTGTAAACCTTAACCATAAACTTAAATAACTAATGGTTATATATTATGAAAATATGCATTTTTTTATTTATTCGATTGGGTTACGTCAATAACATATTAAGATAAATGTATAAATGACTGTTTAATATATGAAAACTAAAATGAATAATAATAAACATAATTATGTTTACTTGTGACCGCAAGTCAAGCATTTGCTCGAAAAACACGAGATTATTTTTGTCACCATCTTAGAAACATTGTGCCGAATTTCTTAACGTCCACTACGACACACCCTTGCAGATGGGTCATTATGAGATTAGCGTGTGTGAAAATAATGACGTTTTCTTCACAACCACAACGACAGTGGTCGTCACATAGAATAGCTGATGATATATGTTAAGTGTTGTGATCGTTAATTGAAACGAAATCAATATCAAACACTTTTCGCATGCTAATATTTGTTGAAATCTAAATATACTTTATAATAATATTAAGTTAGGCATAAAATACTAATATTCTGTGACCTTAATAATGTAAAAAAAAAAATTGACAGTTTCGTTTTATTTAGAGGTGTTCAACTAACAAAAAATAGCGTACCCATATGTATACGTTACTATCGTATCGTTAAGTTACTTTTGATACCTATCAAAGAGCATCGCTATCGAGCCGTATTGCATTGACATCGCAAGGTTCGCACTTTATTTATTCAGTAGGAAATACGAACACATGCGAGTAACGAAATCTATGCCTGAGTAACGTTTCGGTACACCGTACTAGATGGTGTACCCCTTACTTAGTAACGAATACATCCGGTCTGTTACAGCACTAGTTTTATTTGTTTCCTCCTTTAACGATTTGTTTGTATGTTTTCAAAGTTATTTTTATTTGTTACATTAGTATATTTTTTACTACAAAGAACAAGATCAACGTGTCTTAACATAGTGCTATTTACTTATATTAAATTTTATAAGTATTTTTGTGACTGTGAAGACCTATGAAAATTGTGTTAAGGAGGATTAATTTATTTTTGTATATTTGTTTGTAATTATAGCACCTATAAATTAAAATTGATATTATATTATTTATATCATTTGATGACAAATATCAGTATAATTTTATTAAAGTTTTAGTATCCATATGGAACACAAATATGTATCCAATTAGTATCAACACATACATAAATGAATAAATTTTTCCTTTATTATTTACTGTACACATGTTGTTTGAATAATAATATAACTTGTAGGGCATTATTCTTGATGTTTTTTTTATAAACTACTTATGTAGTTCAGACATCTATTTTAAAAAAGATAAACACATATTTGTTTATTGTTGAAATGGAGTTTACTACATAAGTTCTGACTCGAGCAAACACCAAGCTGCTTAGGAGTAGGGTTACCATTTAGAAATTTGAAAAGTCCAGGTAATGTCCAGACATTTTGTTCACAAATTGCCTACTTAGTTACAGGTATGATAGGCATGGCAGCAGATGCTTGCGAGGGGAGAGAGGGTATTACTTATATAATGTTTTTTTATTTGTATTCCATCTAAGCCAAAAAAATCGGGATGGATGGTAACCCTAAAAGAGACTGCTTTACGGCCAACTAAAACTTTCTTTTTAAAAGTGCAATTAATGTTACAGAACTAGAATTTATTGAATTTTTTTAAACATAATAAATTCATTACATCATTCTAGAAATATTTGTGAAATCTAGTCACCATGACTATTAAAATGATATAAGTGCATAGAGTAGGGTTTGAGTATTTGAGTATTCCCACTTAGTGTAGCTACATCTCAATCCTTCTGCAGAGGTGAGCAAGTGTGATAGGCGTCAACCTCAAGTAGTGAGACCATGCATAAGTGAAGACAGCACAGCAACACATACACTTTCTACACATTGGCACCACCTGCAGATTGAATTTTTTTGCCCATTTCAAAATACCAAACCTTTTAATTGCATACAAGTTTCGAATATATTTGTTTAATTCCAATTTTACTATAGGTCTACTGCCTGATTCATTAAGTATCAAGAAAATGAAGATACCATTCTGAATGAAAAATACCTTAAAATAATACTGTTTTACTAACCCAAAATTCAGGATTTTTGGATAACAATAAATTAATAATGCAAAGAGTAAAATATTCAAAAAATATAGCTTGAGAAAATATGCATTATTTATTATGCATTTAATAATGAACTTATGTTTGAAATTTATTCAGAATTTAAGGATCAAATAAATAAAATTATATAGTTCAGTCGCAAAAAACTTGTAATAAACAAGTTAAGCATTTTAAGTGATGGTACTATATTTGAAGAATCAGTGTTTTCATTATTTGCATATTTTACTGTCAATTTATTATAAAATTCAAAGCTATTCTCTAATGTAATTAAATAATGAGATATCACTTACCTATGAAATTGATAAATAAACAATTAAGTTACAGAATTTTATTTGCATTATCCTATGAAGGATAATTTAGAGTGTTAAAATGCATATAAACATAAATGCACTAACTCCATTTCTGAACATAAAACACACATTATGTCTTTTTACTAAATATAAATACACAAGTATAAAGTCCAAAAAGATATTTTACTAAAGATGTGCAATGTACAAAGTGTTAAGCTTTTGTGTCATAAATTCGTAATATATCTACAGTTTAGCATCAGAGATTGAACCCAAATTTGCTCTTCAGGCACTATAATCCAAGAGTTTTTTGTACAAGATTTTCTGCAATTTTATTAAATTGTTCACGATCCTCTCTCCACATTTTAGCAGCATCAACATTGGCACCACTTTCGTCATTGGGCTCTGAAATAATTTTTATTTTATGCATATATACTGTATAACGACTAATGTTGGATTGTGATAGTAAACACTGTTTAAGATATAAATTGATTGGCATTTTACTATTTGATACAAGTACAAGGTACAATAATTATTATGTCAAAATTTTCTATTCATGTAACTTGGAAGTGTTGAATCGAAGACTACAGATATTTGTTTGGTAGTCACAAACCATTGTTATCCTCATCTTCATTTAACATTAACTGAGATGGAGTTCATTAATTAGTCAAATTAATAACAATAACCGTGTTTTACATACTATTTGAAAGTGATGTTTAAACTATTTATAAATAACCTATTTTGCCCTAAGGAATAGAAATTGAACAACAGACAAATTATAATTAGAAAAATTGTACAAATATTGCTTAAAAGTTTTGAAAAAAATTATTGTTGCATAATATTATTAAAAATAATAATATTACATAACTATAAAAATATATTAAAGTCTGTCTATAAGTTCTGTTACATATGAAAATGAATTTATTACTTTATGAAGTAATCTTGATAAAAGTTATATACATATTATAAATACATCTTTAGTGAAGTATCAACAATTATTAGAAAATAATTCAATTTGCACCTTTTCAATGCAATTCACCTTTATCTGTGATTGAAACCTTTAATTTGATGGGCTATGAATCTATAGGTTTACACTTTCTATGGGAAATTAATTCACTGCTTTGCTTTAGAATTTTTTTACATAACTTAATGTTGAATTGTGGTTTAAAACTGGCCGTATTCTTTAAAATGGACCACAAATTTTAGTCCAACGGATTCAGATCTATTCCACTGCTAGACAAAGTTCAGTCTTCAGTTCCTATAGTCAGAATTATTGGCTTGGGCCAGGTTTGTCAGATGAATAAATATGCACATATCACTTTTCAATATGAATATATGTATGTATGGCTAGTTTGAATTTCTATGGGTTAGAAGTTGGATATTGTGACACCCTTGCACTACTTGTCATTTCAACTGAGTTACTTCTGAGTTCGCCTTAAAGCCCAGTGAAGCTGTATGAGCCTCTAGATCAACAGCGTTGTTCTGTCAGGTCAAAAAAAAGGTCCCAAATATGCTTTAGTAGTTTGTGCCTTATAACCAGGTGCAGAGTCCTGTCAGACAATCCATTTTTAGAAACTGTTTAGTACTTTAAGAGAAATCACAACACAATCTAAGATGTTTTCTGACTGATGCTTTTATACAAAAACGAAGCTATGTTATTCTTAGATAAGATACTGTTCACTGACGCAAGGTTATGACCACTTTACAAATTTCCCTTTACATGTGAAGTAACTTTAGAGCTACGAAAGTATTTTGTTATTGTCGCACAAGCTTCGAGAGGGATGTGGACCTCTTCTGGTGTAAACCAACTAAAAATCTGCACGGCAATTCTAGATTCACTGCTTACTTGTCAGAGACTAGAAGTAACCATTGCTACTTCAGCAATCATATACCAGAGGGTGTGAGAAACACTAGAGCACACCATGAATATGGTAGAGATTAGATATAGTGACCAACATGGCGTTTTTTCCAACATATATAAGCAAAATGGCGATCTTACTCTGGCAAGTGGCAATTTATAACAGAATTCAATCCTACAGGAAAACAAATTTGTAAATTAAGTTTCCTTATCTATTTATTTGTTTTTTAATCTATGCAGTGTGGTTTCTAATTTATCTAGAGTACAAGCAGTAGTGTTTATACACAATCTCTAGTATGCATAACATGTTATGCGTACTCCAATGTGGCTGTTTCCCTTACAGTCTAACCTTTTTTATTTACTTTTTTTTGTAGTTAAGGTTTAGTGTTATGACCATAATCTCACCTAATCTTAAGTGACGATACGGCCCAAGTTGGTAGAAATGCTAAACCTGTGACGGAACTGGCTCTCAAGTCAACTGCTGGAACACACCTATTTGTATTTGGGGGCAGATTTTCAACTTGAGGGTGGTTGCTATCCAGGCGAGCATTGGAAGAAAAAGCACAACTACCAGAAAGAGTACTTATGGGGTTTTGGTGATTGCTGACCTTTACAGCAATAACTTCTTTTCTAGTTCCAACATTATGTTGGCCAGCCCAATCTTTCTTGAGTTTCGACAAAGAACAAAGGAGGTATTGATATATCTGCTAATACATACGAAAATATGTCTTATACCAAGCTTTTGAAGTGTCTTGAAAATCAGACGGGATTTATATCCATTCTATACAAGGAAATCCTGTTTCCTTTAAATACCTGCTTGATGTCGTAATTTAATATTACCCTAATAAAAAATATGAAATGACGGGGAAGCATTGGCAGTATAATATGTTCCATGTTAAAAACAAAAAACAAAACGTTACTACAGAGAATATCTTTAAATTTTTTAAATCAATTTCTAGAATTAATTTGAATTTCGTCAAATGTAGTAAAAAAGCGTTCCTCCTTGTGTTCAGACATTGCAAACAAAGTTACAAATTTTAAAAAATCTGTTAAGTTATTTCAAGTATAGGGTAGGCATCATTTATATACACTTAATTTTCCGAACAAGGATATAAATCGATAAAATACGAAGAAAACTGTAATAGTTTTGAGTGGGAATATAAATAGTAATTTAATACAAAAAAAAAAATATATTTCACTACTATTATAAGGACCATAGGAATTAGTACGCTTTTGTCATGAGTCAAGTAAAAGGTTTAAAGAAATAATGTTCAGACCTTTCTAGGCATTCTTTCAAACAAGTTTCTGTTTTTTAAATGTAGACCATGGTTTTACTTTTTATTTTCTTTTACAATAGCCTAAGAACACTCTGATGCTGAAGCTCTTGGGATAGCAAGGTCCAAATCTTATTGTTTAGTTTGAAGAAGCAAGTAGACCTTTAAAGTATATTTTAGATACTGAGTTGTGCGAGAAGCCCACATACAATAAGCCAAGTATCCTGGCGAAATTGCGTGCCTTTTTAGAATTCGGTGTAATCTTTTTGTTACAATATTCTTCCAACTCTATACAGATGCCATTGACACTAACAAAAAAAACCTACAAACTCTGTTCCTGTTTGACCATTAATCTGTTACTGTCTGTATGCACTTTTTCAGTATTTGTCACACATAAAACCAACAGAAAAATTTCAAACATACTCATGTCAGTTCATGAGATTAGTTTTCATTGAAGTATTAATTGATGTTTCCATTTCAGAGCTCACTGCTGTCTTTTCATTTGGTTGCCTCACCTAAGCAACAGTTTATTGCCACTTAGAACAATGTTGCCATTCAGAACAGTTTTAATGAGGTGCATATGCATGACAGATATATTCCTAGCATGCATAAAATTAAACATCGATCTAATTTATAGCATGGATGGAATAATCAGTGATTTATCTATACCATCTGCAGTTACTGGTCATCTGTGTTGCCATTTTTGTCTTTATCAGAGCCTATTTCTTACTAGTATGACCTCATGTTTATCATTTGATCTCACAAAATAATTTAGGATTATACATTAGAATTAGAAATATCTGTTCAAACTTAATAAAATCATTAATACTCACATTTTTCCTGTAAATGAGTAGCTTTAATATGTAGAATTAAAAAAGATATATAAACACTTCAACCATTAGCAAAGAAAAATCCCATAATCTTCTTTTAATCTATATTAATATGATAAAGCAGTAAACTTTCTTTTAACATGCTTATTTTAAAAATTGCCAGTCCAATATATTTTTTTATTTTATAGCAAAATCATTGAAGAAGGCTTTAGGCTAATTAACATCATGCCACCACCAGTAGGAGCAAAGCTGTCTTGAAAAAGTTACAAAACAGGCAAAAATCTGTAATATTTTTTTTAGTTCTATGCAAATGAAGTTGTGGACACAGCTAGTAAACTATATTCAGAAACTTGTGAACAAGTGTAAATTATTTTTCTTTAATTGAATGACAATTGGTATTACAGAAATTGTATTATTTATTTATTTTTATCTTATTACATACCAGCTAACATGCTGACAACGGAGAGTAAAATTTTCTCTACACTCTGAACAGGTGACCATCTTTCTGAACTGCTCTCATAACCCATCGGATCATCTCCAGGTGCATGAAGTATGGATATACACACTCTACCATCTGCATATACTGTGTAATAAGTTTATAAAATATACTATTAAGAACAATGATAATCAAGTGTCATACCCACATTCATTTTAAGGGTAAATACAAACAGAATTTAAATAATTCCATATCTAATATATTTGTACAATATACAATTTCGAATTTCATAGTTTTCATACTGATGATATATAAACAGCGGTTATAAACATAACAATAACATATACATTATTGCTGTTAATTTAATTTGTAACTAATTAGTGTCCTTGACTTCCTTCATAATTTGCTATTAACCTCATCTGATCATAAATCCTTTCTTAGTAGGTACCTAATTAATAAAAAATATCTATGTCAAATTTCAATTTCTGGTAGTATTGGAAATATGATGAATCAGTTGGTAGCATTTTTCTTATAAACATATGTATAGTTAAACAGATATTGACATTTTTATTAGTTCGATAATAATAATATACTTACTATTTGGATGAAACATTTCACATATAAACTGCATCTTAGGTGGACTCAGTGGATAATCCGGAGGAAAGATTAGTTTAGCTGGAAATATTCCACCCTCAAAGCAAGTCCCTTCAGGTCCTCTGCGTAAAAATAGACAAAATATATTATAAATAATAAAATGTATTAGGTACAGGAATACCATTCAACCCATAAAACTAGTTTCCCTGTAATAGTACAAGTAATATACTGGTTTGTTATATTTCCAGATAGCTGCAGAAGGGCTTATCTACTCTATGAATATCTACCATTTGTAAAATCTTATTGTACAATGCTCCAATCCACTATATGTTTTTTAACTTTTGGAGTATTCAGTTTGTGCTGACTCAAATCACCATAAAACTATATCTGCCCAAAAATATATTCTGATATCATTTTGATTGATGTAGATTATAATCCTACAATGAGCCTGGAGATTTTGTGAAAAAGAATGTGATAAAATAAAAAAGATTATGGTTTACTATTAACTACATACATATACATTGCATTGTGTAGCATATACATATACTTAAATTTCGTCATGAAAAAAGTAATACTTACGTTATTAACGCTTCCCATTCAAAAAAATTATCTTCGCTGATAGGACCTGCTATAATACCTTCCGGAGGATTTAGGGTTAGTTCTAAGTAGAAAAAATTTGGTTTACTATACTGCAATAACTATTTTAAGTTTTTATTTGCTTATATAATTGAGGTATATTATACGTTATCTTACGTTTGTACTCAGCCATAAGCCGCCTAAGCGCTGATCCAGCCATAGAGCTAATATTCATTGAGAGCTAAACGAAATTTATGCAAATACTAAGGTACAGATAAATCTGGTTAATTTGATGATCTTTAACTTGGTTTTAATAGTACAATTATTTCAGTACCATAAAATTTACTGATTTAGTTTGTATATGTGTTAAGTCCAAAAAGTACGTAGCACAGTACGTAGACGAGATAATTCTTTATAAGAATGGTTTTAGTGATGCTAATAGTTTATGATTATTCATGAATGTCGACTAAATTATCAAATGATCGATTATTTCATATGTAATCGATAACGTAAATTAATGTATATATGAACTAATTAGGACATGGTACTGGTTTCTAGCATTGAATATAGTAAGCTAATGTAATTATATAAAAAAAAATGTCTTATGTCTCATAGTTCTGCAGTCATAATGATAAAATAGAACCTCGGTAAGATGTAGTGTCCTCCTATGTCTATACATGTGTCAAGTTCTTTTCTCTTGAAAGGAACTCGAGGTATAGAGTTTGTGACATTCACCATTTTTGGTAGCAACATTTTTCCTTAAATGAATATAAAGAAAAGACGTTGTCGCAGAAAAATAGATAATAAGTTCATTTTGTTAAGACCAGGAACGTGTATTTTATTCCAATAACAAGTAATATTATATTATATCTTGAATAGGAGGATATTAAACCTTCATTTTTGGACCCCAACACTAGATATTAAAGGGAAGCTAATGACAGCGTGAACCCGAGTTTTTGGCTGGAACTTGATCTGTCATGTTGTGATTTTTAATTTTATTCATTATGTACTTAGTTATTTAGCCCTGTATTGTGTAATATAAGCAATATTTTACGTGCTGTAGTGTAGCTGAAGAGTATAAGTGGAGTGAATTATAAATAATTATTCGGAACATGATATATTACTTACCACAAACACTCCCTATAGAGTTTCAACAAAAGAGTCGCCATCTTGGTGAAGATTGTTTCCTCTGCCCAAAATGTTCAAAAATCTTATCACTTAAAAATGACAGTAACAGTCTCTAAAGAGAACTGAGTTGTCTGGAATAAAAAAAGACTCTCTACTCATATCGCTCCACCCTTACTTTTGTCTCCTTCGCCTGCTACTATTAGTTTTAGACTGTACCATACTACCCAACTAGGTCGTAAATTTAACTTCTATTATATAAACCTTTATAAACATACTGACCATTCGATGTTTTTTTCTTTCTGCGGTCTTGTTTTCCGAGGGGGTGGTTTTGTGAGACGTTCACCATTATTGATATGTGAATTGAAGATAATACGTTTCTTTTATTGAAGAAAGGAGCATGTATTTTATTACACACTTAAGTAGAAATTAAAATTTTCGTTAATTGACCATTATTAATAGAGTTTATATTTTATGTTTAATTTATTTTATTACAATGTATTTGTATATGTAAATCTTTTAAATAATTATATTTTATAGCAATTTTAATTCACTTTGTCGTGAAATTCACATCTTTAGAAACAAAATTTAAGTTTATAAAAGTCAGACTGATTTTTATGTTTAACTCCGAATACGGGATAATTTAGAAAAACATTAACAAAAAGTCTATATTATCAATATGAAGCCATTTTGAAGCGATGATATCTCAGTGGTAGTGTCTACGGCTTCGCGTCATGTGAAGTGATTTCGAATCCATTTGAATTTTCGGTAAAGGAAAACCTCGTGAGGAAACCATAGCATAATGGTAGGGCCTTTTCTAATGCCCGCCTGACTAGCAACCACCCTCAAGTTAAAAATCTGCGACCAAATACCAATACGCGTGTTCCGGCAGTTGCACTTAAGAACCAGTTTCTCCATAGGTTTACCCTGTCTACCAACTTGAGCCATATTGTCACTTAAGATCAGGTGAGATTATGGCCATAACGCTAAAACTGAACTATAAAAAGAAAAGTAAATGGGTGAGAACTGTAGCTAAGCTTAATTAAATACACAACTAACAAAAAGCTTAACTTTGTGAGGACTTGCAAGAGTTATTTAAGTAGTAATAAATTTTAAGACAACATTATTAATTGAATTATCATAATTAGCGTTTCTGTAATTCATATTACAAATGATTATCGGACATTTATAATTTTATTAAAACATTAGCCTCTTCATATGAATATTTCATGTTTCCTATACTTTAAGATAATCTATGAGTTTTCTAAGATATAGCGTTAGTAATAACTGTCTAGTTGATAAAGCATTACACGTTCCTTTAATTTACAATCGATGCCCTCAGGAGTGTAATAACATTCTAATTGGTAAATATTACATATTGCTGTATTTTTTGGATATTGGTTTATAAAATGATACTTTAATTTTATATGATATATCTATTTGGACATTCATTTAAATTGCTATGTGAAGCTTGAAATTTTAGGTCTGATAGTTTTTTGTAAAGTGTATCAACGTTTACATAAGATAAGGATTTAAAATCGTGTCAGTGATAGAAATAGTCATTTAAAACCACTTTAGATGGCATAGACATAAATGCGCTAAATTAGGAAATAAAAAAAGAAGTAGACGCCACCTGTCACTCATGTGATAGTCAAGTGCAAAAAGACCCCAATTCTCCTATGCGAGAATAGAAAACTCAAGATGTTATAACTTGATACATAAAAGTAAGAAGACGTGCTCCATATAATGAAATCACAAACAGAAATTCCAAAACATAAAGAATAAAATAATTTATTAAATAATGAAGCAACATTATTATTGAATTCGATTAAATGATTACGATAATAATTGAATTCACAACACTAATGATTTTTATATTTTCTGTTTCACTAAGTGTTACCAAAAGATTAAATATCGATTCTTCTAAACTAAAAGAAAATAAAAACAGTCATGAGGGCTGCCGACAGAAATGAAAACTATATTTCACAAAACTATATTTGACAACTTCGTAATAAACAATCTGCATGCACTCCCTAAATGGAAAGCATTTGGTTACAATGGCGTGAGTTATTTGAGCGATAGTAATATTACTGTACTACTTGAACACTTTAACCTAATTGTAGGTAAACAAGTCATGTTGCTCCGAACGCTATATTTCTCACTTTACTAAATAAAAAAAGGATAATAATTATTAAAAATGTTCATATATGAATAAACGTGAAAACTTTTACAGATAAATTTATTTATAATTATCACACTTATTGCTATTATTAATATTTTAATATTTTTATTAATAAAGTTGTCATATTAAAATAACCTATAGAAAACATACTTTCAGGTAAGTTTTCTCGCCAAGGGGTGCAAGTGCACCACCTTGCAGCCTGCTGCCGGCATCCATAAATATGTAATACCACAAACAAATAGTTGATGCCATCTAACTCGACGCCAGAAAGCTAGCTGCGTTGCCTGAATAGACACGTACTACTTACTCGGTTGATATGTTAGCTAAAATATACACTTCATACATAGAAAGTAACGACATTCATCATATTAAGAGATGCCTAGGAAGAACTCTAAAACATGCCAACAAACCAAGAACGACGTTTATTAAAATTGTTTATGTACCTATATGTTTATCCCATATTTTATTATTTTATATTCTATCTAATATCTGTTGTAGTGTAAAAATATTGTTAGAAGTATTGTAAAAATGTAAGTTTTTGCGTATCTTCAACGACGAATTGATGCTATATTCACTGCCAGTTTCCTCAAATCAGCTATGAGTTGGATCGTGAACTTTTAACAAGTCGTAGCTACCGACATCTACACAGAAAGGTACCAAATGGCTTAAGTCATCTTAGGACAACATTGTGAGTTTTAGTGTTTTAGAAGCAGATCGTCAGTTTTTTCTACATATGCTCTGCATCACGGCGTCTTCTGTACGGCTTCACTGTTGTTCTATTTCACCGTGATACCTGTTAGACCCTTTACAGTTTTCAAGAATGCAACAGCAATACAATGTAGTAAAAGTAGTAGATTTTATTACTTTACTAGATTTTACGTGCGTGACAAACGAATTGGATGACGCAGTAAAAAGTTTCATATAAAGTTTATGCCTCTCTTTATCCCACTCCCAATAAGTTTTTCGCGAGAAAAAATACCCTATCACCGTCTCCAGGTTCCCATCTATCTTTATACTACAATTCATCATAATCGATTGAGCAGTTTAGGCGTGAAAGCGTAACAAACAAACAAACTCACTTTCGGATTTATAATATTAGCAAAGATTTTTGTGTCTACTTATTGTGCCCTTTTTTAGGCTTCTATGTAACATAGATTTAATCTATGGTACGAAAAATCTATCAGATTGTATTTAATTAGATATTAATTTTTTACTTGTATACCTAATTAAATATCTCAAATTCTAATCAAAATCTAATCTCAAAATCTTGTATACCTCTAATTGATCAGACGGCTACATGGTTTGCGAACTTTGCCACTTCAAGCAACTTTCCTGAGCTGTGGAATCTGTCTTGAAGGAAATTACGGAAATAAAGAGGAATCGTTTAGCGGTACAGAAAACATGAAATATTTTCCCAGTAGCTGTTTATGTGTTCATCTATGTAAACCTTTAGTTCTTTGAGTTTTTTCCTTTGAGGTTTCTCTTTATCCGTGAGGGGTGATGTGACGTATATACTTTGAGTACCTATCAACCTTTTTTGCGACACATATTTCGAGAAACTAAATTGAAACGGTAAAATAAAGGAAGAGGCTTCTCTTATTCAACACTATGCAGGTGTATTTTATTCGGAGTCCAAATAATTTATTCTAATTTTAATGGCAGGTTATCATACCAAAATATATATAAATTTATTATACCTACCTATTTACTACCTACTCCTTGCTTTGATAAATCAAATAAATTTATGTAATCTGTGAATTACGCTTTTTGTCAAATAAAATTATGAAAATATAATACACTAAAAACTGTAATGGATCGTGTAGTAGACAGTATATAAATAATATCATATATACATACATACATACATATGTATGTAGTAATTCTTCCTCTACGAATTATCATACTAGATGATTATTTTTTCAGTCTACTCAAGTATAATTCGTATATTGATAACCTAAAAGTTTTATTAAAGATCTTGTATTTTAGAACAATAAAAATGCAGAATCCTTGGCAATGTCAAGAAGAGGCTACATATATGTGTCGCATTTGTAAAAAATCGTTTTACAATGTCAATGCGTTACAAAATCATACAAATATCCAACATGACATTGAGGATTCATGCAGCGATGTTGGACACAGCGTAATCACACAATGTAATGCGCAGGTAAGAAGACTAAGAAAATCACCACAATTTATAACCTGAATGTCTCATAACTATAGACAAAAAAACAAGAAATTAGATATAATACGGGTACAATTGTGGATATATTAATGTAACAACTTTTCATTTTCTTGTTTTGGTTACATGTGTATTTTTTACAGTTCAAAAATAGTGATAATTTTTTATACAAATACGCTTTTTAATAAATCCTTAAAAACTTTATGAATGTAACTCTGACTGAAAACTCTGACATCAGTAGAAACATTTTGCACATTTTTTGTGTCAGATATTTAACGTATGAACAGCTTGAGGGATGGAAACTGTATATATGCTGTATATTTAATATATGCCTTATATTAAATAATGGTAAATTAATATTTACAATATAAATACTAACAGGCGAGCGTGAGAAAATTCCCCACTATCGTATAGCTCTTATAAATATTAATAAATCCCATAAGCTTCATTTGTATATGTATCTTATAATAAATGTCCGTTTTACCTTTTTACGTTAAACGGCTGGACCGATCTCGATGAAAATTGGTACAGTAGAAGCTTCTTATTCGCGCTTCCTTCATTCGTTTTCACTATTCGCGGATTAAAAATTGTGATCCAATTCCTATATTCGCGGCTAATGATTTCTTTATTCGCGAATCTAATCGGTACATAGTATGTACATGCATATATATAATTATTTCAATTAGGTTACTTATTATTATGTATGACATTATGTAAGTGTCAGTATATATGGATGTATTTGTTTTTATATATTATATTTATTTAATTTTTATCGTAATTGTACTATTTGTAATTGCACACGCTGAATATTAACATGATAATATCTCGTACGCCAAAACTACCAAAACGATACTTTATATATTATCCATCCCAATGTTGCCTGCTATAGAGATTGCTTTTAGCAGTAAGGCCGCCCATTGCCCATACCCTTAGTAAGCTTTATGAATATTACTATGTATTAATAAAAATAATTCCAATATGTATCAAACCAATCGCCGCTGTATTGGTTCGGCTTTTGACATAAGCCGCCTTCGCCGCGGTCGGTGTTTTTGAGAATGTAAACAAACAGAATTAAAGTAACCTTATTATTCAAAACATAAAGTATATTTTTAAAGTCTGCCTCGTATAATATGTTCCGTTCTCCGGTAAAAGCCGCTTTGCGTGTTTTATTGTTTCATCTTTCCATTCGTTTTAAAAATTGTGATCGAGTAACACGTCTCTACCGCTGTCTTCGTAATTTAAAATGTCAACAGAAAAATAATGAAAAACGAGTTTCGACGCGAAAAAAATCAGTGTTACCGCTTAAAGTGAAAATAGAAATGCTTGATCGCTTAGGCCATGGACAGACGTTTGCATCCATATCACGCACATTCAGTATCAACGAATCAACTGTACGATCGATAGAAAAATCCGAAGATAAAATAAGGTCGTCTGTAGCTTCAACTTCACTGTCAGAGAAAATTGTTCGTGATCCAGCAATGGAAAAAATGGAAGTGACGTTGTCATTATGGATCGAAGACCGCAACCAAAAAAGGGTGCCCCTGAGTGGTCCAATAGTCCGTGAGAAGGTAAAGCGTCTTTACGCACATTTTAAAAAGCTTGGTGGTAGTTGTGGTGGTAATGGAGGATTTCAAGCTTCGGGAGGTTGGTTCAATAAATTTAAGGTGAGACAATCATTGCATAGCATTAAAATAGTTGGAGAAGCCGCATTAGTAGATACTACTGCAGGAAAAACTGGTGCAGCAAAAAGATATCCAGAAAAATTTGAAAACTTAGTAGCTGATGGAGGATATAAACCTGAGCAAGTATTTAATGCAGACGAAACTGCACTGTTTTGGAAGAGAATGCTAAACAAAACATTCATTTCTAAAAGCGAAAAGTCTGCTCCCTGGATTTAAGGCAGCAAAGGATAGAGTTACACTGATGCTATGTTCTAATGCATCTGAGGATTATCTCTTTAAACCACTGATGCTTTACAGATCATTAATTCCTCGTGCCTTAAAAAATCAAAACAAGAACGACCTGCCAGTGTTTTGGCGTGCTAATAAGAAAGCATTGGTTACAAGCGCTATTTTTTGTGAATGGTTCCGGAATTGTTTTGTTACTGAAGTTGAAATTTATTTAAAAAAAAAAGAATTTAGACTTTAAAGCGGTTCTAATTGTGGACAATGCGCCAGGTCATCCTCGCGAACTTGAAACTATGCATTCAAATATAAAATTGACATTTTTGCCTCTCAACACGACGGCTTTGCTTCAACCTATGGACCAAGGAATAATCCAGGCCTTTAAGCTCTATTGCATTAGACGAACCTTCAAAATCATTTTGGATAATATGGAATGTAATCCTGATATGAATGTTATGGAATGCTGGTAGAAAATTGACATAGCAAAATGTTTTGTAAACATAAAACTGAAATGAATAAGAAGAAGAACTGAAGCCATACATATTGAAATCATGCTGGGAAAACTGTGGCCTGTTCTGTCCGCGGAAAATGGCGAAGAATCTATGCAAATTCAAACTATGACTGCAAACATAGCCGAAATTGCGAATGGAATAGGACGAAATGGGTTCGAACAGATAGAATCAAGTGACATTCAGGAGTCGCTTGAATCGCAAGATGCAGATTTGACTGAAACCAACTTGGAGGAAATGTTAAATTCACAGCCCATTGAAGAAGAGGCTTCAACAAGCACTGGAAATATGACATTAAATCTGATTAGTGCAGGTGTAAGAATAATAAATGACCTTTGTGATTTCTTTATGAAAATTGATCCGTCTATGGAACGAAGTCTTATTTTTAAGAGACAAATTGCTAATGCTACTGCTAAATATCAGTTTGAACAGCAAGAGCTTTTAAAAACTGCCAAGCTAGAAAAAAATATAAAATTCGTTAAACCGTTACCTAAGCCTGAAGATAATAATTAATAAGTATGGTCAAAAACTTCAATGAAATTGTTTTTTTTTTTTATATGTTTGTTTTTTATTTTGTCACCTAGGAACGTAGGAATCCTATATAAAATACCATTCCATATTCACTATTTCTCTATTCGCGACATATTTACGGTACATATACCTCGCGAATAAAGAGCTTTTACTGTACATTGTAAGAACATGTTGTTATGCAAATGATAGGGTATATATGAAGTCAATAAAATTAAATTACAATCATAATTTTGGTATATATTTGGTATCATGTGTGAATTTTGGGTGTTTGTGTGTGGTGTTCGCAATAATACCATCATGGTTTTATAGCATTTACCATAGGTTATGTAAAGTAACCTATATAATTATTTTTTTAGGTAATTTATTGGATACTTTTGATTCGGCTTTCTTTGTTATACTCGTATTTAATAAGAAATCAATCTCTAACTTCGCCAATGATTAAGATTATATATTCCCTTTTTTAAATCGAGTCAGTTATTAGATCATGAGCGAACTGTAAGATACTTTGTGACTTACATGGGGTGACCGAAATAAGGTTACTTCTTTTTAAAATTGATATGAATTTCGTGCGTTTGATTCGGCTATAATAGGTAAAAATAATTTGTGTAGATATTTTTCATCGGTTTAGATACAAAGTTGGATAATATAGACTGTATAGGGGTAAACAAAATAATGACGGAATGCATATCCATAAATTTATAATTGTGATGATATGATTATATTTGTGATAATTGAGATTACGCGATTATGATATCACATTTAATTCAGTGTAAGGAATATTGTAACCAATAATTAAATCAAATGTCTGATCAGAGCCATATGGTTTGCTTGTGGTTTGTGGGTCTGCGGTGAAAGGAAATTTTCCATGGGGAGCCCGTTGTCATTGGGTTGTCGGGTTCTTAATGACCGATGAGTCTTGCCACACGCCCCTGTCGCCTTGGTCTGAGCCTAGTTAGAGCGTTTACGCGTTGCCATGACGAAGTCCGTAAAGAACAGGATTTTGAACACGGCGTTGATAAAAAAGGAGTACATACACAAAAAAACGGTAGTGTATATTTAATTAGGAAAATAACTATATAAAAGATTTTATAATTTAATTCAGGGAAAATTTATTCAGGTCATTACAAAAAAAGATTAATTAGCATTAGAGCTTTATTAGGAGTTAGCTGGATTATAGGGATTACTTAAACGCAGTTTCGCAGCTCGACATTAAAGGATTTTTTGGTGTTAGTTTATATGTAATTACTAATTGGATTATTTTTTAATAATTACAATTGTCAACCTCTTCGACTAATAATGAAGGAAAACTTTGTGTGAAAACATAAATGTTTGCCTAACAGTTAAGTAGTACCATCGTTTATAAAAATAAATAGTGAACTGAAGATTTTCTAGGTTTTATAATTACCAATAGGCTGTAGGATGGTATAGATATTAAGACCTTGCTTGAGAAAAAGGTTTCTTTTACATTATTATTATTATTATTAAAAATATATTTGTTCCTCCAATAGAACTTTCACGGATTAAGCGGTTTCAAATTTATTCCTCTGAAAGAAGCTAGCGATGTTGACCCGACTTCAGTTGTTGATGGACTGACAACTAGAACTTTCTCCGTCGATACCACTTACTTAATAGTGAAAGTTGAAGGTAATGAAGCAGATAGTGATGCAGTGAAGAGGTCGAAGATCGACCGTAACTCTAAAAGAACACAGATAAAGTCAAAACATACTGTGGATTTGAGGTAGAATATACAAATTACTGGACCGTTTATAAATAAAACAAATGTTAAAGTTGGGGTCAAAGGTTTTCTTGATAAGACGGGTTTTAGTTGTATTAGTTGCAATTAGTTTTCTTTTACTCTACTCAGTCTACTAATCTACAGAATAACAATAGTTATAATAAACTGTAAACATAGAGTTGTGTAACACATATCAAAAAAATTGCAGGGGCCCATTTACGTGTACTTTTCCGTCTACGCTACTACCGGAATTGCAATGTCGTCAAATTTTCTTCAATTGCTGTGACTATTCGCTTCATTATAGAGAAGAGCATACTAAAAGGCGTAAAGCGGCTCTACGCTGTCAGGTTTGCGAAAAACGTTTAGACAGAGAAGTTTATCCTGGAAAGGCTATTGTAGTACAACCAACGAATCGTATAACGTACACTTGTCGTGCTTGTGGTGCTACATTTATGTCAAGTTCGGGATATATTGAACATAATCGCCTTTATCATTATAAGATAAAACCTCATCAATGTTCAATTTGCACTAAAAGGTTTACACAACAAGGAGGCTTGCAGCAACATATGCGCATGCATACCGGTATTCGGCCATTTGTATGTACTTTTTGTCCAAAAGCATTTACGCAGAAGGCGGGTCTAGATCAACATCTACGCACACATACTAAAGTGAAGCCATTCAAATGCGTTATATGCAGTAAATGTTTTTCACAGTCCGTGCACTTGAGACAGCATATGCGAACACATACTAATATCCAACCTTTCGAATGTACTGTATGTGGGAGGCGATTTAAACAAAGTAGTCATCTAAATTTTCATATGCGTTCTCATATCGGCGATGGTACTTTATCGATGGAGAGTTATGCTCGAGTAGTGCAACAGGGCAATCAATTGGAATTACTAAACTTACAGCCGGTTCAGGATGGAGAAACTCTTTATTATGCAGCCGAGTTAGCTCCCGAGCCGATGATAAACGAAGATTCTTTTGATTGTCCGTCTCCAATTAATACAAATAATATAATATAACTTTAAACTTATCACTATTATATGTACTTATGCTTAAACTCTGAGGTAATCCATTATTTTTTATAAATTGTAAGCATTATTTCTAGAATATTGATTTTATTTTCTTAGTGTATTTCTCTGGATTGTCATCTTGGAGTAAAGATATAAAAGTTTTATTTCATTATGCTACATTATGTTATGTAATTAGATACGTACAAAAGACAAAACAGAACTGATATTGTACGGCACGGTATTAATAATAATGCTAATCACCTCGTTAACACGCTATTATAATACAGACCAATCATATTTAAAACTACCAAAACAATGTGATAGGATAGATAACATTTCACCTTATAAGCGATTACAAATCCCGAGATTGCATGTGGAGCATAAAGTTGCATTGAGACTACCAGGGTATCATGAAAGTATAGAGATTCTGTTGCATCTGCAATACATAGTGATGTATAGTAGTTGCAGTTCCCGCCTCTAGAATGCAACAGATAGACTTCCCGCTTCCACACATCAAGCAATTGGCTGCATATAGCATTCACTAACGGTGGAGATTGCGCAGTTTCGCTATGCATTTTAAGACTCTCAGTAGGTCACCTAACAGGCTGACAACAGCACATGTATCTCTATCATATAAGTTTTTTATTTATAAATACAGGTCTATTTCTAATAACAAATCCGATGAAATATAGATTTTATATATTTATATGAAAATACATTTATAAACTATTTAATGATTGTGTGTATGTTAATATAAGTAAGTACCTGTATTCATTCTAATATTATTATAATAATAAAGAGATGTATATGTTTGTATGAGGTAGCCTCCAGAACTAGTGATCCGATTAAAAAATTATTACTTTAAGTAGGAGTAATTGAGTACATTGGTCACGTTTTGTTTATTCTATACTCAGTTTTACATTATAAAAGTTGTTATGAGCATTGGCTAGTTTTTTTGTGTGACACGATCGTGTTTCAATCTACTTACCTTACTACAATAAATGCATTTCGACATTAGGAGATACTAGTGGTGGAATAAATCATATTCAGCTAATACAGGTAAAAATATATAGGGATACGATAATATATGGGATGCAACATTGTGTATTTAATTCCAACTTAACCAAAGTTTGTGTTATGGTAAGTAAACAGCTTATATACTACACTGTATATAATATATATATATTATAATACCTTGATATGCAACTAACAATTATGTTCGCCACATAAAGTCGGACTTAAACATCATAAACAGGCATAAATAGATCGAATTCAAACCTCACTGCTAAATAATAGAGCTTCCAATAAAAGTACCGCTAGTCTTATCAAAAAAAAAAGAGAAAAACACATTCATAACAATATGTATAAGCACAACTATAATATTGTTACTGTTTTACTTTTGACAAAATTAAGTAAAACTGTTAGAAGCTTAAGGATTTTTTAAGATTTCATATAACAACATTTTTTTAAATGCTTTGTAGCAGTAGTGATAAATACATTTTAGGGTAGACTGTAATCGATATGTAAGTATATGATATATGTATCTATGCAGAGGCAGGTACAATTATTTATTTCAGATGCGTATGTTTAGGAGTCTGCCACCTATCACCACTATACCAATAATTACGCCAGTCTAGATAGTTTTGATGGTTTCGAGCAAGCACTATTTAAACAAAGGTATATTACAATGTTGTGTTGATCGTCAAAACAACACCTCGGCGTGTGGGCGCAGCGTGTTGGCTACATTTCGGTCTTTTGTATATTTTGATACCGCCGCGTATGGTACGCCAGTGAAAACAAAGGGAACTGACTGATGGCTGTATCCTGAGAACGCATCCCTTTTGCTCGATATGACCTCTCTAATGTCCTGTCACGCTATTTTAAATAATAAACAATCTGATAACGTTGCTACTTACTAGCTTCCAATGTTTTATATTTATGTAAAGACGTTAGGGTTAAATGTAAAAAAAGCAACTTAATTGAGGGAACAAAAGATATTAACGTTATTCTTGTTTGTAAATTCATTCAAATTCAAAAATAAAATAATTCAAAATAAGTAAAAATAGTATTGAAAGAAATCAAGTTATATGGGTAATTTTAGGAATATTATTTTTTCTATGCGAATACGTTGACCTAAATGAGTTTACATTTTATAAGAGTAGAGTAGAGAGAAACCTTTTTCTTTTATGGTCCTAAAATGCCTTCCACTGCTTCTAATATATGAAATTAAATTAAGTATTATATATCTTCACACTAATAAACATACTTTATTAAGTTATCGCATTGGTTTATATCAATAAAGAATGGCGAGTACAGTTAGATTTTCTTATTAATCTTCCTGGTTGTTATTTGCGTCTTTCGGAGGACCATTGACACGAAGTCGATAAAACTGTTTGGCTCATGCACTTATCTGGTTCACTGTTAGGAATGCAATAGTAGTCTACCAGACCTTAGATATCAATACTTAGATAAAATATACGGAAAACCATCTTATTTTATTAATGTGTAGTTTTAATATAAAAATTGTTTAATAAGTTTTACCCTTTTGTAACTTTTTAAATTCAGTATTAATCCTATTTGTCGTAATGTGATGTTAAATGTATTGAATTTGGTTTCCTAACACCTTTCTCTATGTCTGCTCTATCAAATACAAAAATATTTTTTGAGATGCGACTGGTAATTTCTAAGATTAGTGCGTCCGAACAAACAAACTTTTAATACTAATATAGATAGATAATTAGGTAGTAAATAAAAAGTAATAAACATTGTTATTGATTAATGTATATATTGAAAGTTTTGTTGATAAGTAGGAACCGATGTGACAGGGTACCACTGAGAACCAACTGGGATTTCAAACATCACGTTAAAAAAAAGTTTTTTTTAATAAAATGATATCACCAGTGGTCCGAGAGCTACTGGCTCTGCCGGCGCCAGGTAACATAATACAGCAAAATACCAATGCGAATAAAATATTTAAGCAAATAGAATGGTTCCCTCGCCGACCTGATCCCTCTTACTGACAAAGCCCTAAAATGGCTGATATAATTAAACTTTCAATTATAATAAAACACAAATTACTCTATTTGGCTATACGATTAAATAAATAAATAATCAAATACGGAACACAATTTCGAGCGAAATATATAATTTTGATGATAACACTTAGGTGTGAGATTGTTTCCGAAATGAAATTAATGAAAATGAAAGTTAAGTGGTGATTATTACAGTGAAAATTATTTAATGGAAAGTTGGTAATTATTGCCTATTTATTTAATATGAACGAAAATATAATTTATGGTGTGTGTCGACCAAAGGGTATCGTAATACGATCTTACTCCACCTTGATGACAGGCTAAGACTGGTGTTTAATGATATTATAAGCCACTTTTGCTTATAATATTGAGATTGCACTACAGTTACAAAAAGTCACAAACTAATTGACAAATTGCCGGTGGTAACCTTAATCACCGAAGTTGAAAATCTGACTTCAAATACATTTGTGTTCCGGCAGCTGCACTTAAGAGCCAGTTCATCCACTAGACTTAGTAAGCCCACCATCGTAGGCCACATCGTCGCTTAACATTAGATGAGATCGTGGCTATAATGCAAAAGCTATAAAAAAATTATACCGTTGAATTATTATAGGTTGTTTGACTGTGGTTGGTAGCTGGTGTAATTATTCGATGCCCAGTGCTATAAACACTGTCAATTTTCTACAATCAATTCAAAATATGAATATCGTACTATTTATACAAATCCATACAAACATATTTACTATGTCAAAATTTGAGCTTACAGTATAATAATTATTAGAATGTAATCAAGTACTCGGAGTTCTTATCAATTTTACCACATTAAATATCTTATTAAAGTTTGCTCCTTAACAATGATTTTTATATAAGGCCACCAATATGGAAATTTTCTAAGGAACGAACACCAGGGTTAACTTAACTTATTTTTCTGAGCAACGTACCTTGCGCAACTTTCAATGTGAAACCATTTTTGAAAGACTATCGTACTTGACACTATGGCACACATACATACATACTTTTTTAATATATAATTATTATACGTACATAAATAAATATATTATAATAATACACCACTGGGGGGCAAGTGGTATCGAATAGTAAATTCAGTTACCCAAGTCAACCTACTCAGGCGATTGTTGGTCCCACATTGGATTTTGGTCGTGACGGTTAACCATGTAATCTTTGATCCGTCACAGCTCGGTGGTAGGGTTCTTGCCCGACTGGTTACCAAGCACCCTCGAGTTTAGACTGCAGTAAAATAAAGGTTCGATATGGGCCTTTGTGTTCCGGCCTAGTGAACGAAAACCAGTTCTTACGTCCAAGGTCAACAATATCGCTGTAATACGCATGGTGTTGCGGCTGTCCAGAGGCGACGGTAACCATTTCCCATCAGATGGACCGTCTGCATGTTTGCTGTCTACTTGCAGAAAAAAAATTAGATAACCGGGACAAGTACAGGGTATGTTAGGTACTATTTTGTAGACTAGGTCCTTAAGATGTCGCCGTAAAATAGTAGGGTATAAAAAACAGAGCTCTATACAAAAAGCATTGATAAGGCACGCACGCATAAATATACATACGTACAAACATACGATGATCTTACATTGTCCGATATATCTATCTAAATAGTGATTGTTTTATGAGCGAAACTAATTTCTGATTTAACAATTTTATTAATAAACCATCTTATCGAATTTGTGTGTATTTTCTAGTACTATAAATAAATACTACATTAAATCCGATACCATAATTTATTTAACTAACATTTTACTGAAATCTCCAAATTACCTGTGCCCGCGACTTCGTTCGCGTGGAACTAAAAATTATTTAATCTATTTTTGGGAAACATTCTCAATTCACCTATTGGTGGTAATGTGATATTAAATAGCCTGAAGCTTCCCTCAATGATTGTTCTATCAAGTACAAATTGTTTTTTTTTTAATTCAACCGGTAGTTTCTAATATTAGCGCGTTTAAACAAATAAACATACAAAATTATCCGTTTTATAATATTAATATAGACATTGGATATGCCAACCCCAACGTAATAGTATATAGTAGGCAACTAAAGTTAAGGTCATCCGAAGCTATGTTTCCGTTCATATGCATTTTGTAGTCCGCGATGCAATACGTATACGAAATTCCAGTGTACCTATTTTGTAATTTTCTTCAATTTTCAATTTTACTACAAAAAATTGTGTACTTATAGGGTCACCTGTATAGTTGAACATAGTAAGTAGCCATCACTTTCTAAATTGGGCCCTAATTTTTTTAAATTTGTCATTTGTCACATGACAAATATTATTAATATTCAATCACTGAACTTGGCTGTAATTTTTATATAGTGCACTTATTGTAACCCCTAGTTACAAATAAAATCTACATAGAAGTTTATTTATTTTTACAATCTCTAATTACCAACTTGATATTATTTTCGATTTATGCACTATAATAATACTGGCTTATAATGTTGCTAAAATTAAAAATAAAACATGACATCACCCGGAGCAGGCTTTGAGGTTATAACGATTTGGATGCAATCCTTTTTTTCATTTCTCGAGTTTATAACCATATTTTTATATATGGATAGGTCCCTCACACGTTTAAATCTTATCTTGCACCAGACGTATTGTAAAGTTTTTTTTCTGTAAGATTCAAGATGTACTACGTAAGTTTTTTAACCTCCTACAACGCACACGTGTTTGTTGCGTGTTCATTTTGTTTACATCCGCCGACCGAGGGTTAAACAGTAAGGGTTGAATCCCAAAACGGCATAATCTAAATCTCGTAGGTATAGGATATGTAATGATAATACAAAAAGAAAAAAAAAATGGTAGAAAAGCAATAACTATATTATATACCTATATTATTAATATTATAGGTGGTAAAGAGTGTTTCTTTGTTTACTGGCTTATCTTAAGAATTACATGTCGGATTTCCAAATAAAAACTTTTGTGTTTGATAGAGTAATCATTGAAGAAGGTTTTAGTCTATTTAACGTCACGCTACCACTAATAGGAACAAAACTATATCGAAAAGAGTTACAAAAACAAGCAAATAATTTTAAATAATTTTAAGTTCCACGCGAACAAAGCGGCAGGAACGGCTAGTATAAAATAAATCTTAACCTCGTTGAAAAACTAACATTAAGTCTGTTCCATTTATTTAGCATATTAACAGTATAGTTACTATAATAAAAAATACAGTGTTTAATAACAAAATATTTTTTAACAGTAACATAATTACATAAGAATATACAAGAACGAGTATATTATTTACTCTCTACTTTAATCTAATAAGCTGGGTTCCAGTATTGCGCTGTCCTTTTCCTGAAAGAAGGGGCGAGTTTGAATTACTGGGGTAGTGTCAGATTATGCCAGCATAAAAACGCATAAAAATCCATAATCGTAAATATATTATTTCCACATAAGCCATACCAAGGCCATAAGCCAAGGTATTACAATAAATATGCATTTGGGTTTTCTCGACCAGTATACCTATTCCGATATTAATTCTAATGTATACAATTCCGAAATGACCGTAGTTACTGAGGCTAGATTCCGGCGCTTAAGAATTGAAAAAATATCGAAGAATCGTGGGTGCTCGTCGAATAGGTATTTTAAACCAAACAACAGGATTTGTTTACGAATTTTACAATGATATCAATATAATCTAACATTATTAAGTAAATTGTTCTTATACCCGCAATTTCGTTCATGTTTCGCGCACACCGCGTACTCTTAAAATCCGTTTTTATTAGGTGTCAAATGTCAACATCTATTTAATAATAAAAAGAAGAAGAAGAACTCCATATATCCACAACTACAGCTAAGATAACAATAATTCAAAATAATATAAAAATAAATTTGGTATTTGTGTAGGTATATTTAGGTAGGTATTTTGATTAACACATCAATCAACGCTCATCAAGCCAAATATTCATTCAAGAACTTAGGTCGCAATACATTTTCAAAAACCCTTTGTCTAATGCTTCAAATTTAATTATTGAAATAATTTATATTTTCTATCTTATACACAATTGTTATTCCGTTTGTTGTAATAGGTAAAAATTATTTCATAAATTTTCTTGCTTTCTTTCATGACATGTGCGTAGTTATTATTTATTTTTATTTATTATTTTGTATCTTCGTTCCATGGATATTAATTTTTTATCTTCACCTATCCCTTGCTGGTAGATGCTCAACATAATTAAAAAAAAACAATTGCCTCAAATGTATCGATAAATGACCAATGTTTAATGTCATTATACAAAATATCCAATGTATTGAAACCATGGAATGAATGAATTAGTTAATAGAAAGCATTATTGGACTTATCTTAATCAGTTTGAAACCGAAGCCACGAAATAAGATCGTGATATGATAAATGTAGTAAGACGACCCAGCAATGTCTACATTGTCGTTATCGCCTTGTGCGGCAACAAAAAGCGTTTGTAAGATTTAAATTCCTCTAACGCCTTTTAAGTCGCCGTCTGCTGACATCGTTGTTTACATTTGCCGACTGTTAATGGATTCTGTTCCATGCAAATGTGAGCGTAGTTATAGGAGTATATCTAATATTACCGTTCTTACTAATGTCATAAATGTGTGCATTTCCTGCTATGATTTGTCTACGAAATCGAGCTTAGTAATTTCGAGTACCTATAGCCTATTATATCTTAAACACTAAATAACCAGAATTGTTCAACAAACATTTGAGAATCGTTTTTTTTTTTTGTAAATTTTACATGCTATCATGAAAAGTATTTTTGATAATAATATGATGTTCATTCAGTAAGTATATATTCTAATAATGTTATATAATCTTCATTCAGAGAATAGATAATGGCGAAACGTTGATAAAATATTACTAATTAATTGACCCTGTATAAATTTGCAATGAAACGGAAATGCATTTTCCAAGAAAGTAATAGGAAGTAATATTCTTTCTACTTACCCCAGATAATCCAAAATAGATGAATAAACTAAGAATGAAAAAACATTTTTTTTTAAATAGAACTCTATCGCAGTAGTTGCTATACAATACAATAATTCAAATTTCCAATTATAATTGTAAAGAATAATAATAAAGCAAACAAAGGAAAAAATGAGACAAACGATAACCAAAAGTTATATATAAAAAAATAAGTGTCTGGTCAACAATAGCTAATCAGCCCAAGAGTATTACGTAGCGTAGTTTGGATTATACAATTATCTACCACCATGTTAAATACTTTGGTGATGTTCTACTCCACCAGAAATCCAAATTCATTTATGATTCGAAGGTATATCCATTGACAGGGTGTTAAGCTCGCTACTACCAAGCATACATGCATTTAAATTTATTCGAATAAAAATACAAAATTGCTGATTTTGTTAGTTTATTCTTTACACTTTATAGGATTAGCGTTATGGCCAAAATCTTGCCTGATGTTAAGTGGCGATGTGGACCATATTAGTGAGCACGCTAAATCTAGTGGAGGAACTGGCTCTCCAGTGCAACTTTCGAAACATACCTATAGGTATTTAGTTGCAAATTTTCAACTATGTATGTCAAAATATAAAAACATATTCGTATGTTTTCGTTACTTTATTATGACAAATGGCACGCTCACTTGTAAACTAAATATAATCATTCAGGAGCTACTATCTCAACGTCTTATAGCACTGACCAATCTAGCAATTTAATTTTTTAATCAACCGGATCGCACGCCTTTTGTTAAGCGGCTACAAAACCCTGTGAAAAATTGTAATTATAATTGTCCACCTGTAACATTGAAGAAAAAATAATGTATATGTATATAATGTATATGTATGAATGGTATGAAAGTTTGTTATTCCAAACAGTATATACTTTAGATGGCTTGCATTTTATTTTACTGTTTCATGGTCATTCTTGAAATTAGCTCTGGTTTCACAGAGGTAATTGAATTAATCATAGAAGACAGACATATAACATTAAATCACTTAATATATCTTTTAATAGGAAAAATTCCGTGCAACATTTTTTTTCTATTGTTACTTGGCATACACCAGTGAAGCTTCCAGTCAGTATACATTTTTCTTGTTTCTTCAACAATCATTGTCATATTTTAGCTAATTTACGCAAAGCTCTAACAAATTATACATTTAAACTTTCTTCATGAGTCACTCTTTCTATTGAAGTAAGCCGCATGAAAATTCGTTCAGTAGTTTTTAAGTTTATCATGATCAAACAGACGCGGTGGGGGACTTTGTTTTATAATACTTATGAAGTGATTTTAAACAATTTTCTAGTTCTACATAATTACACCGTTTGCAAATAGACATAGGCGTTCGATAGAATCTATCGATATTTGTTGGTGTAGAATTGAGCCGAGTGATTTACATATATAATGTTATATCATTATAAAGATGCAGATGCAATAAAGAAAATTTCTTTCTTTTGTTAGTTTTTTTATTCAGATCCCAGTGGAAAAATCAGATTCGAGTTTTTCTTTTTCTCGAGTAGGTAGTAGTCTTTCACACCGCCAGCTAGAGTTGCACAGTACAATCCTTCGCGCCATTATGGTACAGTACAATCACTCTCCGTTTTTTAGTTAGACTCTAAGTCCGGTGAAGCTGTGAAAGCCATTCAGGCTAACAGTGTAAGTCCCTTAAAAAAAAACTTAATAATCGGTATGATTTTTTACATTTATGTTATCGTTACATATTGTTTAATTTTTTGGAAGATAACTTACAAGTGTTACTACTTTTTCTAACTAAATAAATGTTGATGTTGAATTGTTTATTATTAAAAATTGCCGTTTTATAATGAGCCTGCCATATACAATCCTAGCTGTGTCCAGGACTTCGTTCGCGTGGAACTAAAAATTATTTAATAATCTTTGCCCGTTTTGTTTGTTTTTCAATACAACATTGCTGCTATTGGTGATACCTTGATGCTAAATAACCTAAAGTATTCCTCAATAATTGCTCTATTAAATATATATTTTTTTAATCCGACTGGTGTTTCGTAAAATTAGTGCTTTCAAATAAATAAAGAAATTTTTGCGCTTTATAAGATTAATATAAACTTTGAAGTAGATCGAAACGATGTTAAACTATAACAACTTAATGATATGATTAGCCCAGTCAATTGGATTTGGTTCCGTTAGGTGAATTTGTAAACTGTATTTGTAGATAAACTCTGCCAGATACTATACACATTGCCGCTTCGTCATAAAATATAATTTACGGCTACGATTCAAGCGTATGCTCCTTTGCGCTAGTCTCGGATTACTATGTGTTGTTCAATGTTTCATCTGAAGCGCTTGCTTTGTAATGCGACCTTGGATTAAGATTTATGGCTTTCGTCACCTATCAATGGTCAACTGTGAAAAGTACTGAGAAATTTGATTGTAACTTCAAAATAATATTTTACACTTCAACTCGGAATATGCATTTCCTTATTTCTAAAGGCCCAACAGTGCTAGTTTGTTATCCTTCGCTATATATCTACATTATCTACATGAATTAATATCGTCGAAAAGAACATTTTACCTAATTTGTGATGACCAAAGCTTCTGTTTCTGCAGGTTTAATAATAATAACCTGTTAATTATTTATCTAATTAATAAATAAGCGAAAATTACACTAAAAATATGAATGATGTCAGTCTCAATTCCATACAAGGTAAATGATTCTTATTTTGCATAATAATTTAATTTGGTTAGATTAGTATATAAAATATTATAGAAAGTTTATGTTGTTGAATAGAAAATGAAACTGTATTATGGTTAATAGTGACCTTCAACTCTATACAAGAAAATTTATGAATAAATGTATTATATTTAGAAGTCAGAGGATGACTTTTTAAATAATAGAATGTATATTCTATACATTATAAATAGCAATGCTTCTAAAATATTTTAATCTAATGATTATTATAATTTGTATAACCGCTAGGACCACTATGTTACTTAATTTATTCTGTAGTTAAGTTTTACGAAAGTTTATTTCAGTGTGTTTTACTGTATTGCAGTTACACGTGAGCCAAAATATTTTATTCCAGAGTTTAGAGAGCTCTATTAGCCTGCGCACCAATTTTAACTTAAAAAGTATGTTTCCTATTCCAAACATGAGAACTCTTCATAACTGTTCATAAGCCGTAGATCATACATCGGTATGATTAATTTATAATATACAGCACATATCAGATCGAGTATTAGATATATAATGACTTGATTTCTATAAATGTAGTAAGTGTATTTGATATATTTATAAAATTATTAAGGTGTATAACAAATGTATCGAATAATAAGAAATATTTTGTTTTAGATTGTTTTGCATAGTAGTTGAAGTTACATGATCGATACCATTTTATATGGAATATTTCTTACAGAAACATGTTACCCTGGTACAACTTTTTTCTGATACTTTCATTTTGGGTGATGAAAAGTTGAAGAAAGTTATAATATAATTTTTTTCATATTATTTACTTACACAATGAGAGTGATAAGATAATATTAATAAAAAAATAATCACAATAATTAAAATAAAAGTGATTGTTATATGATTGTTGATGCAACGGTAGGAGGTATGTGAAGTTTTAATTCAAATATTCCATTCTTGTTGACTCGTATATTTATCTCTGTTAAAACGAAAATATATTTACTGATATATTATAATAAGTAATGTAAAGTATATTACTGTACTCCGATAATGTGTTTATTTTAAATTGAAAGTAAACGCTGAACTAACTTAATATTTGGTAAAATAGATTCTAGAATATAATCACAATTAGATTAGATTTAAGTCCGTAGAGATGACCATTATGTGATTTTAAATAAAAAAAAACATCTTTCGCTTGCTTGAACGGTTTTAAGTTAAATACAATTTCTACTCAAAATATAATTTAATATGCGTTAATACAAAAATAAAATGTACCGAGTTTTATAACATTTGTAGCGAAAAAAACACAACTTAAAAAGTAGGTCTTTTAAGTTTTTAGAGTCTAGCTATTCTGACAATTCAGTACACCACTTCGTTTGCGTTTTAGTACAATTTCAACGCAGACAAGTTCAACTAAAAAAAAAAAATCTACTTTCTTACACGGGTATTTATCTTGAAATGTATATTTTTAATTTATTTATTATATTCATATACCTGATACCATACCTGTTCGATTATTTGAGTCAGGCGAAAGATGACGCGCCAGAGCTGTTACTTACTGCAGAATTGGTGATTTTGGGAGACTTCAACGCACACCTTGAACAGTGGTTGAATTCGTCTAAAACCAACCATGCAGGACGAACTGCTCGTGCATATGCTCACACGCACGACCTGTCACAGCTGGTGACCCAGCCCACCCGGGTCCCAGATAGCGGGTCAAGCGCCTTCCTTGCTGGACCTACTGCTGACGAGTTATCCTAACGAGTATAGGGTGTCTGTCAGTGCCCCATTGGGCAGTTACCACTGTCTCGTTGAAACATCGGTGCCGCGTTCCTTGCCTCGATGTCCATCGGAGGCTAGCCGCTTACCAAACCTTAGTTTGGTACTACTCGTCGGCAGATTAGGATGGTGTGCGAGATTAATTCGCATCCATACCCTGGAGGCAAAGGTGCTTTACTGGGAGAGATCTTTCTGCGACTGCCGAGGCAATTGCTGCCGAGATAGGACTTGGTATGGAATATTACATGCCTTCGTCCGAAATTGTCAGTAATCGCCAGGGACGCCCTTGGTTTAATCATGAATTCACAGATGTTTTCAGTTAGAAGCAGTATGCTTACCGTACTTGGATCAAGGGTCGCGCGAATAAAGATCCTAATCTCAACTCCCTTAAGGCACCCTACAATAAGGCCACTAGGTCCAGCAAAACGGCTTGCACAAAAGCAGACGCTCTGCGCGTTGCACGGAATGGCCAGAAGTTGGTCCACCAGCCGACCAATAGTTGCTCCTACTGGGGGCTGGCGAAGACCGTCCAGGCAAATTTCTGTCAATCCTCTGCCGCCTTTGCGATATCCGGACAGATCACTGGCTCATGAACCACAGGAGAAAGCCACCTTGTTAGCCAACATCTTCACGAACAATACCCGACTCGACGACAGTAACGCCTGGACAACACCTAACAATGGTATCTCGATGCCTGAGGTCCGCATCAGGCAAAGAGACGTGCGCCGTGAGTTGCTTTCGCGCGTGGTCCGGAAGGCCAGTGTTCCGGATGGTATCTCACCAATCGTGCTTAGGAATCCGAGTTTTCCCTAGTATTGACACACTTTTACCATTAATCCTACATCTCAGTTGACGTGCCTCGTGTTTAGAGAGAGGCCAACGTGCAACCATCCAAAAAAAGGTGATCTTCTAGCGTACATATTGCATCGTAGGGGGGAAGCGATTGACAAGCATGGTGGGGTTCTGGCTATTGGTTTAGATATAGCCAAAGCTTTTGATAGGGTCTGGCACCGTGGTCTTCTCTCCAAATTCCCGGCTTTCGGACTCCCCGACAACTTGTGCCGATGGATCTCCAGCTTTCTGCATGAGCGCAGATTTGGTGTCCTAGTCGAAGGCTCTGTTTTATCACGCACGTTGTTTCTTCTGCATATCAATGACATGCTTCCCCTGAGACATATTCATTCCTATGCAGACGATAGACGATAGAGATAGACGGTAACCAAGTCTTGATCCGCATATGCACATCGGGAGCAAGTATTTTGGTTGAGTTCAATGCCAAGAAAACCCAGGTATGCGCCTTTATCTTACAAAAGTCCCCCTTTTCACCCAATCCTACTTTTCAGAACACCCAGCTTGCAATGCGCGACAGCCTAAATATTTGGGGAATAGATATTCGGAGCGACTTATACCTTAAGGACCACATCGAGTATGTTATCTCCACAACATCTCGGAGACTGAGAATCCTGAATAGAGTGCGACGGTTTTTCTTGCCCGACCAGCTGTACCTTCTCTATAAGGCCCAAGTTCGTCCGTGCATGGAATACTGCTCGCACCTCTGGGATGGATCCATTAAATACCTCATCGATGCCTTAGATAAGTTGCAAAGGCGGGCTGTCCGTATTGTAAATGATACAGCTAATACCAACACTCTAGAACCGCTTCAATTGCGCAGAGATATTGCCTCTCTAAGCGTGTTCTATCGCTTGTATCATGGTGAGTGTTCTGAAGACCTCCTTGAACTGATCCCCTCCTCTCCTTTCCACAATAGTGCCTCACGAGCGGGGCTTCGGTGTCACAATTTTACGATGGCACCTATAAACATCTAGAACCAAATAGTTTGTCGCACCGTGAAATTGTGGAACCGTCTTCCTGTCAGCGTGTTCCCTCCTACCTATGATATTGAGTCCTTCAAAAGAGGCCGGAAGAGGTACCTAAGAAGGCCAGCATGACAGCCACGACTGGCAGTGTATTCTGTTCGGTGTCAGCCGCCGCTGATATGGATTGTACTGTACTCATCATCAGGTCCAATGGAGTCACTTTGCTGTGCAACATAAAAAAAATGATGAATTACGTTATCTGTGTATTCGTGTCACTACTGTCGTGTAATACATGTCAAAAACAAATTTTAGTTATTTTAGTATTTTTGGCAATGAATTAACGCACTCGTATAGTAAAAATACGGTAGATTTTCTAATTCAGGGTTGTAATAATGGAATAGTCGTTGCAATTTATCTAGTAAATTTAAAGGGACACGTTCAGGTCAGTTGCAAATAATTATTACCTTAAGAATAAAATTTCCTTCCATTTCCTGCTCTCCCAACCCTACGTATCTCCTAACTTTTGTGCACAAATAATCACTTTATTGTAGAATGATTGTATATATTTATTAATACAAAAAATTCATTTGTATATTATTGCAATGGCCTTATTTTGTATGTTTGCGATTTTGTTGTGTAGGTTTGTAGTTTAATTTTAGTATTGTATATTTGGTTAATTAACATAGTGGCGTGTTTGTTCTGACTTTGCTTATAAATAGCGCAGACTAGTACAATTCACCCCAACATACCATAATGATTCGTTGGTGCTTATATCTAAAAGTTGCTATTTATTATTTCTGTCTTACCGTGGAGTTGTGGAAGCGTTAGCGTGTTCCCTTCTTCCTGCGATATGGGTCCTTAAAAGAGGCGACAAGTTAGTTTACCTATGCAGGCGGTGACTTTCAATAAACTTTGTATTGAATGAATTGAAATACGTAGGTACGTTCGTACTAGTGGATTTATATTATGTTTTAATATTGTTAATTCTATTTTCAATTGAAAAGAACAAGTTCAACACTTTGTACACCGAACATTCCATTATATGCGATTAGTACAACAATATATATTATTGAATACCTTATCATCAAAGGTTATCCTATCCAACGTCTGAAAGATTTGACTAACAAAAATTGAGAATACATTTTCATAATCGTAATAATAATATCAGCAAGCATTACAAAAAACATTCAAAGTACACTGAACGGGCGCTGTTGTTAAGTGCCAGAATAAACTTACTAGGAGATCAGTTTCGTTAAGGAGTTACTTAAAAGTCTGCTATTGTATGCGTTTTATATCAGTTCATATTTTATAGTATTTACATGAATCGTCTACAAGCAAGAGTGTAATCGGTGCACTTTGACATATTTACGTTGCAAACTGCACATTGTAAGATTTTACTTTTTTCTATTTTATAATGTTCGATTCGATTTTACTCTTCGCATTCAGGCGTTAATCACTTTTTTTTTACATTATATTGCACAATGTTAGTATAACGAGTATTGTTCAGTGCTCTACGACGAGACTTTGCTTATTTTAATTTTAGGGTAATAGGATCAAGTAACAGTACCTGATGGTAAGTATAGTATAATACATAAAGGACAGCTACGATTGGGATGGTAAAAACGCATTGGTGGTTGTCGCTGATATACTGGCCTACAAGCCTCACGGAATTGGACATACGCTGGCTGATGTCGAAATGCGACACAACTTAGTATGTCACGATGGTCTGTGTTACTCGAGGTATCTGGTGCTCCTTAATACTGGTAAACAACATTATAATGTCCTACCACCCAGAGTCGGTTAAATGATCTTTACTTTGTTTACCTTCAGAGGACGAAGATGAATTCAGGTATTGATATCGACTTCAGTAACAGTCATTAATTACCACCTTCCAGTCTTTAAAAAAGTTTTCGGCGGTAGAGCTTTTTCTAATGCCCACCTGGCTAGCTACCATCCTCAAGTAGAAATTCTGCCGCCAAATATACGTGTGTTCCGGCAGTTGCACTTGAGATCCAGTCTCTCCACTAGGCTCAGCGTGTTCACCATCTTGAAATATATTGTCACTGAACATTAGAGGAAACTGTGGCCTTAACGCTAAACCTTAACTATAAAAAATGTATGTAAGTCTATTCTTTGTGTTGTTTGTTCATTCTTGTATTATTTAAATATAAAGTTAAGTTGTTTCTATATTGCAATGGCACCCTCATTCACAAAAAAAAAATAACCAAAAATGTTAAAAAAAGATTAAATGGATATGGATACGATTGCTATCCGACCGTATTGTATGCCCTTCAGTGAACAAGGAATGTAAGAATTGGCCACGCGAATGTTTAGCGTGACAACGCATCAAGATACTTGGACTTCCATCGGGAAGTATGCGACTCTTACTAATCGTTTTCGGCATGTTCATATTGATATCATCGGTCAATTACCTTTGAACGAAGGAAAATCAATATTGTCTTACAGCTACCTATAGACAGATTCACTCGTTGGCCTGAGGCAATGTCGATGGAAAGAATCACAGTCGAAGACGTGGCTAGAACTTTTATAACGGTATGGGTTGCGCGCTTGGTGTTGCTTTAATTGTGACAACGGATCAAGGACGCCAGTTCCAGTCAGTGCTGTTCAACGCTTTATTGAAGTTTTGTACAGTCAGTAGAAACTTCGTATCAGTAGAAGGTTCGTAGTGTACCGTACTGTCACTGGTACTTCTCGGCATGAGGGCTGCACTTAGGAAAGATTTGGAATTTCTTCTGCGGACTTAGTTTATGGGGAATCTCTCCGACTTCCTGGAGAGTTCATGGTCCCATCAACCACAAGAAAGCAACAAGTCTTAGACTTGGCATCAGAATTAAGGAAGCATATGGCCAACATATGTTCAGTGCCAGCAAATTATCATTTAAGCGAAAAACGCTCATTTATATTCATAGATTTACATAACGCAAATCATGTTTTCTTGCGAGACGACTCAGTCAAGTTGTCGTTAACTCCACTTACACTGGACCATA
The DNA here is from genome assembly GCA_039707435.1 of Actias luna. Taxonomy (NCBI): domain Eukaryota; kingdom Metazoa; phylum Arthropoda; class Insecta; order Lepidoptera; family Saturniidae; genus Actias; species Actias luna. The sequence goes on along the minus strand of JAZHAC010000001.1, from coordinate 13,497,883 downwards.
TCCAGTTACTGATACATAAATATTTTTAACTTTACTTATCTTAAAAATTTGTCCACTCTACTCCGTGACGATGATGTGGCGTTACCATAGAGTACCGTCACTATACTCTGGTATTATATTATTGAACACATGATAAAAAGAAGAGATATACAGATATGTCAATGTAAGATCACCTCCAATATAAAAATCTGCCACCAAATACATATAGATGTGTTCGAGCGGTTGCACTTTAAAGCCAGTCCTACCACCAGGCTTAACTTTTTTACCATCTTGGAGCACATCATCACTTAACATTAGGTGAGCTAAACCAATCAAGTATTTAAAAGAGGAACTAAAGTGAGCCATATTGCCTGTCACACCACTGTTGGAGAACCAGATGGACGGTGGTACTGGTAATAGTGTAAGTACCTATGATAACGCGCATTCGAAGGGTCCTCCGACCAGCGCCGCATAACATAACTCCTACGCCTATACGACTTCAACTATTATTGACTTTAATAATTTGCTAACAATGTACATCATCCTAATTTATTTAAATTATTATAAAACTTTTCTTCACCATCTTTTAGTCAAAGAATACTTGAAATTGGTTCAACATTTTCTGAGATGTATTACAGGTTTAGCGTATCTACAAGCTTGAGCCGTATCGTCACTTAAGATCAGGTGATATTATGGCCTTATTGCTTAAACCTTAACTATAAAAAAGATCTGCAACAAACATAAAAACATTCCCTCATAATTTAATTTTTCATTTCAAAGATTTTCATTAATTCTTTATCATATAACATTTAGTTATTGTCCATAGCTAAGTTTCAAATCATAATATAGAAACTCCTGTCCAATGGGTGCCTGCAATTTCTGGAATCTTTTGGTTTACAATATTGGTCAGAATATCAATTAAACTGAAGCGATAAAACATCTAATTGCACACCAAAAATTAAGGCGAAACCGTAAAAACCTCAAAGCAAACATTGCTAACTCGTAAAAGGTGATGAATGGAGAGTTCAAGATCATGCAATGATCGCAGCTTGCGCGTGCGCACACCGAATCGAGGCGCGCCATGTTGTGGGCGGAGTCTTCCGAGCCATTCCGTGACGAACCATATCTTCCTATCACCTCACTTTAGCCTCAAAATATTACGTTAGAAAGAGAAAAGTAGCTCTGAATTTCAACACAGTGGTATCTTATGTATTTGCGGTATGTGTCATCTAAACAGTACTTGCCATATTCATTCCAAAATCGGTTACTGTCGTATCAATGTCAAGCCTTATGAGTTAATTTATAAGTTTTATTTAATACTGAACTTCAGTGGTACCCTAGCAACCCTCTGACAGGGCTGAAATAAGTTTGATATACAAATTGAAAAAAATCTATATAAATGAATATTTATACATATATCTCTAGTCTAAAATAAAATAAACCGCTATTGAGTATTATGAAGTAATAAGTGTGAAGTAGAGAAAATATATATTGGAACATATTAAAAAACAGTAAAAATATCTACGGCAGACATTAACAATTACAAAGTTAAATGCGCTACAATAGTGATAGTATTAATGTTTACTACAGTAGCAGCGATTGTTTACAGGAAAGATCAGCAACCCGGCCGGCGCGGACGCATCCCGTCACGCCGACCACGTATTTATAGCGCCATTCGATTATAATGAATTATTTATTTATCATGACACCAATATTATATCACTTATTTATAGTTTCAGAAACGCAACAAGTAGAAGATAAAAAAATATCCTTAATTGCTGATTATATGATTTATATCTAATCGGTAACTATGTACCTAATCGATGACATATTTCTATATTGCATTTATTTTGTAATAAATTTATTTTGCAACTAAATGCTTTATTGACAATATATACTATTTACGCATAGACACAGGTACCTAACTCCTATAATAAACGTGCCATATTAATCAGATAGGTCTAGTTAAGATTTTTTAGTGGAAAACTACTATTAGGATAATCTAACTTTTGTGAAGACTTTTTCCGTTACCATTTTCACTATCGAGTACAACTGCACAAGGCAAATAATAAACACGAATGTTTTACAATTATGACTACCCGAATAAAGACACTACACTTATAACTTTAAGGTCTCTTTTCAAATGTGTGTTTAAGTTTACACGAGTGCTAGTAAATAAATCCGGCAAGTTTAATGCAAAACTTTTGGTTTACGCTTTATGGTAAATATTTGGTGTACGTCGTATAACTGTTTTATAGTTCTAGTAAAATGTTTGGTTTAATTGTGCTAGGTCAAGAGCGGCCGTTCGACAGCCGTCCTTGCGACGAGTAAATATTATTGTCTAAGCGGGTTTTCCGCTGTTGAGCGTTTGTATGAGTTTGTGGATGATACAATCAGGGGAATCCGCGGCGTATCAACGACATTGGATCCTGCAAAGCCTCATTATAGGGTATCGAATATTTCTCCCTTATTTATTTTCGTCAGTTTACATGTTCTTCAAATACACCTGTATTCTTATAAACACTTACATGAATATATATGAACATTTATAAAATATGCTCTCAAAGTAGGTATTCACCTACTATGCAAAGCTACTATGATACGAACTAAGCTTAATATGTCTTTCTGGTTCCTGTTAAGTCTAAAAACACTGCTTCGAGTTTAGTAGCTAAATAGTGCTATTGAAGCATTTCGCATATACAGAGGCGGGCGTGGGTGTGACGATGCAGTGCGGGCTCGTTGGGGCGGCACGGGAGCGGGACGAGGCGTTGGGCGGTGCGGGTAGGGGCGCGCGGTAGGCGGCAATGCGCCCGCGCACTGTTCCCTTGCACGCGCATCGACGCGCACGGCACGCGCACGCATGAAGACCGAAGATCAAACGACTGAAGAAGCGGCGCGCCGCGCGCCCGCCACGCGCCGCCAGGAAAAACCACCCTTTTCTTACATTGCCCTCATTGTTATGGCCATACGACACTCACCGAACAAACGGCTAACGTTAAGCGAGATTTACGCATTTCTTCAACAGCAGTTCCCGTTCTTCCGTAGTTCATATCAGGGCTGGAAGAATTCCGTGAGACACAACTTGAGTTTAAACGAATGCTTTGTGAAACTACCCAAGGGTTTAGGTCGGCCGGGGAAAGGGCACTACTGGACAATAGATCCTTCCTCTGAATTCATGTTCGAGGAAGGTTCGTTTCGTAGACGACCACGAGGATTTCGGCGTAAGTGTCAAGCATTAAAGCCACAGTTCGGTAGCGGGGGCTATTTATGCGGGGGTGGCGTGCCATCATTGCCGCCGTCCCAGCCCACGGGCTACGAGCTGGCAGGCGGGAGCGGCTCGGGGACTAGCAGCGGCCCTGCTATTGATTACGGCGCTTGTGCTTATTCTCACACAAGTTCTACCGGTCAGCAACTGGGCTACAGTAGCGAATACTGCGCTTATGGTGCGATGGGGGAGCGCGAATGGCCATTGGCGTATGGACCAGTCGAATCAGGATATCGTCCGCCGCCGACGTCACCGCCACCACATCATGAATTATCTGACCTCATACCGAACTATCAATACGCCGTCGCCAATGAACACGGTGAGTGCTGTGTTTAACTTTATTGCCTTTTACGTTAACATTTTCCCATATAAACAACAACAATTTGTTAGGATTTTTGTTTTCTAAAAATTAATAAGCGGTTCTGTTTCGGTATGAAGTATCTATCATCCAAAAATTCTGCGTGTCAAATTTCTTTCGTAAATATTTCAATATTTTTAAAGTTTCAATAACCAAAAGTCTTATTTTTTACATACATTTGTAAAATTTGTTTTAATTATTTCGGTATGTATGTTAGGTGGCAATATCGGGCGGGCTATAATAAGGGCTATAATATATGGGATTTATTGCTTGGAAAACAATACCCATTAAAAAAATACCACGACGATCCGCATTCCACCTTTTTGCCAGAGTCCAGGGACTGCTTTCAGATTGCTTCGAGTAGTACTTGGTCACCCAGAGTTAGCAAATTCGATATCCAATCCCTTCTATAGCAGCCGTTCACAGCGTATTGAGGTAATACAGATGTCATTAAAAGATCATTTGCTTCTATGCATCAAGAATATCTCATAGGAAGTCATACAAAAACCGGCTCTCATAGTTGAAAATATCAAAGTTTAGCGACAGACGCAAACTATATAATCTAGTATTTCTCAAAAAGTTTATCAAACTATAGCTATACTATACGTCTTTTTTCTATGATTAATACAATTCCCTATGCGAAGTGCTGCTAGTAAAATATAATTGGATTCGATTGAGGCATTTCCAAGATTGAGATGGATAATCATCGTGATTCAAGATTTCTATACATATCGTATTACAGTTAATAGTACAATTACAATTATTATAACTTGAATTACAATTAACCTTTTGGCCATGTTTAAAGGTCTTATAAAAATCGTACCAACTTGTATTTATTGTATACCTACTTGTATACTAACGGTCGGTCTTAGCGGCTTTAAACGGTTTTTCATAGCAGTAACTTATTATCCGTGTATCAAAGAGTATATTTACACTAGTTAAAATTAATGAAATATATAACAACCCTGGAAGATACAAAATAGGCTAAGAAGTAAAAAAATGGTCTGCGCTTAGACCATACAAACAGAAGTGAAACATCATTATATCTCTCTCGCTCCCTTATTCACCCCGAGCTGATTTTACTCAAACGAGCGGTACAGAAAAAGGTTGCGGATAAAAATTCAAAGCTCTTACATAAGAAGATTTACTTAAAAAAGTATACTTTTTACGATTTCTGCAAGTATTGACAACGATTGTAAGAATTTTTACTGCCTATCAATTGAGGACTAACACTAATTTCCCATACAGAAAATGGCATATAGATCTGTCATGCCGTTTATAAGTTAAATCCGAACAAACAATTAACAAAGAATCAAAACTTTTTAATGTCACTCATGTTTTGACTATATGTCGCTGTTGTTACCTAAATTTATTACTAATCTAGCCACCTCCCTATCGTTGATTCATTACAATGTTTCAAAAACTTTTTTTTTAAGGGCATAACAATCCTTCAGTATCGCAGTAGATTTTCAAAATCTTTTTTTGGCTATGATTGATTGTGCTTATATCTATGAATCTATGGATTTACGTACTAACAAGTATTGCGACTACTTGCTTTAGAAATTTCTTAGAAGAGCACTGCCGGTGTTATCTTCTAAAACTGACCTTCGTTTGTAGTTCATCTTCAACTCTTATAAATTATAGAACTTTGGCTTCTAGCCAATCTTGGGTAGTTCATACTTTGTGATCAAATACAGCAACATTATAAAGTCCACAATACCTTTTCAATAATTGCATTACTTAAACACTAGAGTTGCCCAAAATTTAAGATCAAGGCTGAGTTTGCGAGACCATCCTATTTGCAGTTAATTTAAAGACTGTTTATGCTGTTCATACTTTATAGGTAGTGCAGTGATGGTATTAATAAATGAAATGGGGAAATGTAGACAAATTTATTTAGCTACATGACTGAACTCCACTACCACACTATATGTAGTGGTTGCACCCCTAATTGTGCAATTTACCACTGGATATAGCCTTTTGCTGGATATTGAAGTAACCAGTTGATAATAGATTAATGAATAATTTCTAGGGCGCACTCTAAGATCTCTGGGTAACAGGATCCGCCCTCACATACCTACGGTCTCTATTTAAGGCAAGACTTTCCTCTTGGTGATACGAGAGGTCCCGCTTATTATGATACAAATAATAAATAACATCTGTGTAGAAATTAAGGTTCTTGTATTCTAACAAAGATAATTGTAAAACATGAACATCAGATGAATTTGTGATCAGATGAAACCTTTGCCCTCGAATGACTCAGCTGGCCCGATACAGGGACACTCTACATCACTGAGAGTACACCATCACACCGCATACCATTCGTGCACCCTCACACGTTAAGTACACAGTTCTGTAAGGGACTACCCTCGCGGCCCTTGAGCTGCTTACTCTTAATCTTTTTTCATTTACCGACAGCAGCCCAAGCCGAGGTTCAACCGTTCTGGCACCCTTGTGCTCGCTGCTTGGGGGCTGAGTGCCCTCAGCACTCGTCCCAAAAAGTTCGGTGAAGCTGTCAAAGACCTTGGGGATAATAGCGTACGTCAGTAGGAGAAAAAAAAACTAAACAAAATTAAATGGCAAAGAATCCGGATAATTATTTGAACTTTGTAAAATAATAAACGCGTTCCAAATTGTAATTATAAGATATAGATATATTTAAAAAAAAAAACATGTATCCCTGTCGTTATTTTATTTAACCACTTAGAAATGTCCTCGTAGTATGCATCTAACTATGGCCTCGTCTGTTATTTTAAGCATTAAACATCCAATAAGGTTATAATCTAAATTAAAATTTTAAACAATGTTATATTGACCTCTAAATATCAAACTTCTGAGCAAAACCTCTTTTTGTGACAAAGCCTACACTTACCGTTACATAATTTGTCGCTTATTTTCAAATCGCTAAAACCACTACAGCTTCTCGATGCGTTGCTTAAAATATTTTCTATCATCTTCTGTCGATAGTATACATTAGTATCACTTATCAAGTTTTATTCTTAATAAACCAAAAAAATGGTTCAAGCGAAAGTTATTTTTATATAGTTAAAGTTTGGCGTTATGACCACAATTTCACGTGATGTTATGTCACGATGTGGCCCAATTTGATAGACACGCGAAACTTAGTGGAGGGACTGGTTCTCTAGTGCAACTGCCGGAATACACTTATAGGTATTAGGCAGCAGATTATAAATTTAAAGGTGGAATAGACAGGGACTACGGTGAAGGGAAATTTTTAAGGTCAGCTCTTCGGCATTGCAGTAATGCACAGGTCCATGGCGTTCGTATGCAACCAGCGTACGTCATGGTTCATCCGTAGAGTTGTGTGGGTTTGGGTATTAGACCGATGAGGTAGGAGACGTCGGAAAGATTGCAAGTCCAAACGACCACTCTCGCCAGTAACAAGAAGTATTGCGAAAGCAGTCCCTGGTCTCTGACAACAAGGGAGTTTGAAGTGTCACCGTTATGCGTTTTAGTGGGTAGTGTTGGGTGATTAGCACCCAATGAGTCACCACATGCCCCTCACGCTTTTGACCTGAGCCCGGGAAATGCGTTTGCGTGTTACGTTGAGGAAGTCCGTAAAAACTGGGATTTAAACACCACGTTAATAAAATAAAACAGGTGGTAGCTAGCCAGGTGGGCATTAAAAAAAGCCTAACTACCATGCTATGGTTTCATCTCGATGTTTTCCTTCACCGAAAGCTCAAACTCATTGTAGGTGGATTCGAACCCGCGTCCCTGGATGCAGCGTCTGTACACACTATCTACCGAGCTATCATCGTTTCAAATTTGTTCGAAATTAGTAAGCCAACTAGCGTAATTTATATTTATTAAATAATTGCTTCCTGATAAACGTAAGATAAAAAGATCTCTATTAATTTATAGACACACTAACAGAATTGTTGCCGAGTAGAAACATAATTAATATTCTTTACTCCCTGTTTTCACATTGGATACAAAACGTACGACTATGTATAAAAGCAAAATGCTGATCCGCTTGTAAAAGCGTTCTAGAAGGTTTTCTTACCGTCTTAATTTCTTGAACACATTCATATAGATTAATCTCCTCCCACATTTGTGGAAAATATAGTTAATCAACATTAAAGAGATACTAATATTTTAATAATTATTCTTATTGAAACATGCCGACGAAGGTTGTATAAATACAGTCTTATGCAGTTATGCGCCACATGATTTCTATTAGCAGGTTCAGTGAACATAGGTTTCATTCTATTTGCTGAGTTTACAAATAACATACCCACTTTAAAAAAAATATAAACTGTAAATTGAACAACGTTAATATGTTTTCCAATAGTGTTAATAGTGTTCCAATTCCAAAAGTGGCGATTTACGGAAATCTACCCAAATGAAATATGATATAACTAGTTGTGCCTGCAACTTCGTTCGCTTAGAAATAACAGTTGTTTATTTAGTGAATTAGACAATTAGTCATTTTATCCCGGTTTTGTAACTTTTTTCAATACAACTTTGCTTCTATTGGTGGTAGCGTGATGTTAATTAGCTTTATGCCTTCCTCAATGTTTCCTTTAACAAATACAGATTTTTGAAATCCGACTGGTTTTACCTAAAATTAAAGCGTATAAAACAAAGAAACAAACTTTTCACTATTTAATAATAGTAACATTAACAGTAATTTTATTTTGACTTATATTATTACCAATAGTTATGTACTTGAGGAAAATAACATATAGTTCTCATGCACAAAATTTCATTAAAATCGGTCGGCCCATTTTTGAGCTGGATCCTGACACATAAGCAAGCAGACTGTCAATTTTTTGGATATATTCGTATTTAGTGTTTCTTATAAAAAGTGCCTCCAATTACTTCTGGATGATTTTTACGTTTACAGACAAAGCTCAGTCTCATTGCGAGAATTCAAACTCAAGTCCATTGACGTAGCGTTTGTCCATGTTACTAACTGAGTCATCATCGCTTAGTATAGTAGTATATGGAACTACATTTAATTTCAGTGTAGATGCAGCCTCTGTGCATGCATATTTGTATTGGTAATGGCTGATATAATAAATACTGATCTTATTTTATATATTATATAAGATTCCCTTATGCGTATGTTCATAATTTATTTGGTAGGTCCGTACGGTAGGTCTGTAGTCGAACAACGACTTTCAATCAGTTCTGATAGTAATAAATAATAATCATTTTAGAAAAAGCAGTTTCATTGGCCAAAAAATCCGTCTTAAATACTAATATTAAATATTTGAAGTGATGATAGCTCAGCATAGCGTATAAGGGCGCCGCGTCAAGGGACGTGAGTTCGAACCCACCTGCTTGAGTTTTCGGTGAATGAAAACGTCGTGGTGAAATCGTACCATGGTGGCAGGGCTTTTTCTAATACCCGCTAACACCTTAGCTAGCTAAGGTTACCTAACACCCTCAACTTGAAAATCTGCAGCCCAATGTCTATAGGTGTGTTTCGACAGTAGCACTTGAGAGCCAGTCTCCATATTAAGCTTAACGTGTCCACCGCCTTGAGCCACATCGTCACTTAAAATTACGTGAAATTGTGTCCATGACGTTTTTTTTTTTATTATTATAATATACACAATCTGCGGACTCTAGGTCCGCCCCTTTTTTAGGTAGGCGTGATTTAGTTGGCGTTAAAAATAGCTTTACAACAGTAGCTAGGCAATGTCCATAACGTTAAAACCTATTAACTATAAAAAATGCTTATAAGTTTTGTCCCATTTTTTACGTTTAATACAGGATTAAAATGTAATCAGTACTAAATTGCAATGAACGATATTTGCACAAAAATAAAATAGCAACAACCAAAATATTTGCCCTGTTGCTATAAATGTACATCAATTTACCAAAAATTTAACCTAACTCCTTAAATAGTTCTAATTCTTACAGGTCACAGAGCCTTTGCTGATTATCCACATAAATTTAGAACAAAAGATACCAACTTTTGCGTATGGTGTAATAAATCAATACAAAATGTAATATAATTCCATTTGGATTGGTCTTAATTATTCCATAAAAGAATTGATTTGCCACTAGAATCGGGCTAAAAATTAATAAAAGATGAATTATGTAAGCATTTATTAAGATGAACACCAGTGAATATTTCTTTAAATTTTGTAATTTTATCGTTAAAAACTAAAAATTCTTAATAAATAGTCCTAGATTATGAATCTAAATTATAAATGTACTATTGTGCTAATACTTTCATTTTATTTATTTCATCTCTTATAGTGAAGTTAACATTAGGTCACACCACAGAAATAAATTTTGAAAAATTTATGTAAAATATTTTTTTATAAAATATTAACAAATATCTCTGTAAACGTTTCGTTTTTTTAAGTTATAAATTATCAATGTATAAGAAATTCCTCTTGTAAAATCTAAGCGTATAAATTTATTTGCAAAGTATTTTGGAATAAAATTTGGTACAATATTTGATTCAACATAGGTATATTATTTATAAAGTCGTGGTTGCAAAATGAACCTAATGAGAAATAGATTTAGGTCTTGGCCTAACAATGACCACCGCCAGGACCTAATGTCCACCACCCACCGAACTGTTCATAGCTTTCAAACAAATGATGCAAATATTGTCATTGGTCCATTTAATTCTATTATTTTCGTTGGTTTGGTATTCTATGTAAAATAAAATAATCATACATTTTTCTTTAACTTATGAATTGACTTTCCAAAACTTATCGCGACCTTAAAGATCTATTCACCTGACCGCGAGAAACTTTTTCGTTTTTAAAACGGACCAATAAATGTGATTGACGTTTCCAGATGGAAAATATGTGATAAACTAGCAACTTCATGCCATTTGTGTTAGAACTACTCATGATCGTAAAATACCTTTTTATTAAATATAGAATTATTAATATACGCTAATCTTGTATTTTGTTGTATTTTTCATTGTAGACTATAATTATATGCTTTTTCATTATAAAGTAGCAACAAAATGGCGCTCGGTCTGCCTAAGTTAGCTAAGACTCTATAACTATTTAAGACAAGCCACAGATACCCAAAGTACCAAACGAGACTAGTAAACAAGATGTATTCTTGACAATTATGTTGTATTTTATCGTGTTCCCTAAGTATGTTATAAATTAAGCCCTTCGGGCAGATAGACATTAGGCACTACTGTTTTTTGGCTGATATAGTGGCGTAGTATTACACTTGCATTCAATACCTGTTCATTTCCTATTAATATTTTACTCTACTAAATTATAAATATGTTTATTTGTTATTATAATAAATTTACTAAAGTCATGTTATATGCATTTGTTTATAGACCCCACTGTATTTTTATCACTTTGCAACAATACACATTTATGCAAACAATGCATCTTTATTCACTAGCTCTCGGCAATGATGCACCAGAACGTGTCATTTGGGAATATGACATAATTAGAATATAATGAAAATATCAAATGTTTATCATAAATTATCATATATATTATCCATGACATGAGAAATAAATTATTGTTCCGGTAGTAAAGTCTAGACAAAACTGGTTTTATTTCATACTATTTAAGAAAGACTAAATACCTAGGTTGACAGGCTTAAGACATATAGCTAGTGTTGTTGCTTACGTCACAGACATCGTAACACAGAATCGATACTAAGACTAGAATTCGTCTAGACTGCGCATTCCCGTATATATTGACGTCTCCCTCTATAGACCGAGTATTGACTAAAGTTAGGTCTCACATAGCTCGGCTACCAGGGACACATAAACAAAAGTATGTCTGTCAAGTAAATCTAGGAATATCACTGTTTCCGTTATCTTACGTTTTATCCCATATAAATATCGTCTCGTATAACTTTAATATTTTCCTAAATTTTATTTATAACATAAATAACGATTCCTTGTAGAAATCAATTAAATACTAATAGGAGTTGGTAATTTTGTGTCATGAGTATTCAGTTTATGATAAAAGCAAACCATTCAAGCAATGTGCATTTAAATAAATATACGTAAGCTTAGGTAAATCCCTGTAATAATAGAGGGCTAAATATTCTTGTTTCAACTTTATAGTTAATCGTTCCGTTACGGGGGATTCTAATTGAATGAGAATATAGTAAACAAAGTTTATGAACATTTATTCACTGAAGAGATCAATACTTTTGGATAGTGTAGTCTGAAATGGTAATTTTGCAGAATTTCATCATAACGTCCCGCGACACCGTGAATAAATAAACTTTTACTTTCAATACACACAGCGTCAGAATCGATTTGTTTCATATGCAACGCAGACTAGTCTAGACTTGATACATAATGAACCATTTTATAATACTGTCATACTACTACTACGGATTCATGTTCTCCTGGTAGAACGTCATCCCAACTTGCACTAAAATGCACGCTCCAGGCAATTAATATGGGTATGTGCATTGTGACACTTGCATGCGATGCATAAGCCCGAAAAGCATAAGAGAACTCCTAGAATTTTTAGGAAATGCAATGCTATTGAATAATATTATTAATAATTAGTGTAGAGGTATATACATGTATTTACCGTATCTTTAACAAGTAAATGAAATTATTTCAGCATACTAACTTCGGTTCTCCTGAAACGAAGTTTGTGCATAAAACAGCATTACCATTTCAATGACGTGTTCTGCCGTTTATTCCCCCTTGTCTGAAAATACGTATATCATCGATGACATCATGTCTCCATTCATTTTCGCACTTCGTGTGCTACTCAACTATAATTTACATTACAAAATAATAATGTTATTAAATAGAAATAAAAAAACAAATCGTAATAATAAATTAAAATGCACATTTTTTTACTATTAACAGACATATACATATTATGCATTTTCCAATAAGTAGATGTTTCAGCCTGCATTTCTATCTGTATGCGACCGGAATATCGACCGTATTGTTTCTCTAACTCTGTGCCTATAGTAATTCTTTATTACGGGCTTTTAATATGTTGTTATTTCTATATTACCTGATTATAAATAATAACAACGTAATGTTATTTTTTATTTATTTTATACATGGCTCAAAATTTTACATCGGTGACTCAATTATTATAATTTATATTTATATACACGTTCATTTCAATTAATCTTATGCTATTGTCGATTAGAGCAGTCCTTTATCATTTTGCTTGTAATCCTTTTTTACTATATGAATAACAGACCATCTAGTCATAAGTTATAGTCATATTTGGACAACGATAACTATAAAAAATGGTTATTCTACTTTATCATAAAATTTTAAATAAAACTGTTACTATTGCTCGCCTCATACCGCGAAGCAGGTGAAGTTGTGGTCTACTCTGGACACGTCAAGAATAAGCAATTTTTTGCTCTTAAATTGCTACTACCACAACCAATTTGCATTTATACGATAATATGAGTAGATGTATTTCATGAAAACACTTTAAATAATTTATCTCATATTTTGTAAAAATCATTTTTTGGAAATACCTGGAAAGAAACAGTCATTTTACGTGGACGTCCGGATTTTTTTATATGAGGTGGTCACGATAACTCTCGAAAAAATTGATGTATCATGACCGGGTTTCTTTTATTATCGTTAGAATAACATCAACCAGTTACCCATATCATATCAATAGCCTAGTACCCGTAGCTTAATAATAAAATGGTTTTCTGTACGCTTCATTTTTTAATTTGATTTTATTATAATTTTTGGCACAGGTAGTAGTAGTAAGTGCACAGTGTGTCTGATCCACGTAGTTATAGAATCTATACATCAGGGGTTCCCAATCTTTTTCAGTTCGCGTTACACATATATATTTTCTATTGTGTCAAGGCGCCCTAACCTATCTAGCTGGTCTATACAAAGCTGGTGTACTGGTAAAGAGAAGCGGTTCACAGCGCCTTTCTTCACCCTTCTTTATGCACACTTTGGGAACCCCTAGTATAAACTTTAATTATTTCGTTCTACTTATCGTTCACAACGCTGAAGACATAAATTCTACCATCCCACACGACAAACACGGTTGTTGATGTGGCGACAAAATTGTCACTACATTGACTTCATTATTTTCATTCACGCACATGACCCAACTGCAAGGTTGGGAACGGGAAAAGCCGCGGTGTGCGCGTTATTATTGTGACCGCTAGGTGAATCGTAGCCTACAGATATTCCAAGGTTCATTGCGTATACATATAAGTATGCCTATATATTGATCTGTTGAATTTTTTATTACTACCTATTTTTTTATAGTTAATGTCACAATATCACTTGATGTTAAGTGACGATTTAGCTCAAGTTGGTGAACACGCTAAACCTGTGGAGGGACTGGCTCTCAATAACATGCTACCTATACTACCTACCACCTATATAAGAACCTAGCTGTAAATATTTCCGTGATTCCACCACGTCCAGGTCAATTATAAAGCAAATAAATAAATATATACGTCAGTATGTTTGTAAATAATATAGCAACATGAAAGCATTAGAATTATACTTATATTTTGGATTCTAAAACGTGGTCGACCCGATTTTCGTCGAAGACAAAAAAAGACTATGCACCTTTAGCTATTAATTTAATTACAAAAAATATATAATAATACATATTTCTAATTTACTTACATTATTTCATTACTAGTTTATTTCTTAATATACTTATCTTTACGATCACTAAAACATATTTATAGCTTTTGTAATTTTCTAGAACTAAATAACATTAGTACTTATTTTAATTTTAGAATCCTTTATTTTAGTTGCCGTTGTTTTAATTACATAAGTTTCATATTTCGCAAATCCTTTACATTGACTTTTAAAAAATTGAAAATGTGTCTAGAAATAACCGCTGTCTGCTGATGAAAACATGTCATCATTATTTTGAGATAACTGATCTTTGATTAAATCTAAACGAACATTCTGCACTGGCTTTAACGAACTGTTAAATTCAAACATAACCCGTTGCCATTAAACCGCCAAAAGATTAAGGCGGAGAGTACATAGGCTAATAAATACCTCGAGTCAGGCACAGGGCCGGATAATCGACAATTTATTGCCTCCCATGTGCGCCACGGCCCGTTTCTCAGAAGCACCAACACTCCCTTACGACGGTCATAAAAGCTGTGGTAACATGTGCAATGGCAGCGCCTGCATCACTCGGACGGTTCTGTTCTAATGCTCATTCGCTTTTAAGATCGGGCCATGAAACACGACTTAACGGGTACAGGCTCGAACGGCGTCCTATCGTCTTCAATATTCTAGTTTTGTTTATAGAAAAAGTGCATTTTATCATTTTCTTATTGCCTTTTGATTCCTCTTATCAAAGCAATGTAGATACACGAACACATTTTGGGATATACCTACTACAAACGCATTTAAGGCCTACTAAATGAGACGTGTGCCTTATATTTATATACATCCATTTGTTTAAACCAGATTTAATTCATTTTCATATAATTTATGACCGAAATGGTAGCTATTACTTTGCACAACAAATCAGCGATGCTATATTTCTAGCGTTTTGGGTATACCGCCTTGCGGCCCCGATTATTTTAGAGAATATTTTTAAGTTTGTAAATTAGTACATAATTTTTTTTTAATATAATACATTCTTATTTTTACTAAAAGCCGAATTCGGTTAGATCTGTGGAATATCATTTGAATTTCGCATTACCAACTGCGCAGATTTAAGTATTCAAAATCAGTATTTCAAAATTTTGGTACATTTATTTACTAGTTTCAATTGGTAACACCATTGATTAACGAGGTATAGGACAACATCGACATCGTGAAGATATTTGAATTCTTAAGAAAAATTTATATAGTACCCATTCTAAGTGGCAAAATATAGAACTGTGTTTTATTCGGAGTTTTCTATACTTCACGGGGCGGAGTGCCTATCTAGCAATTTATCACTTTATCTAGCAATGGAATTGTGACCTGTTCCTCGCTCGCATCATTCATATATTGTTATCAAAATAAAATAATGCGCACCCAACCTGTAGTAAGCTTGATGTATCAGCAAATATGTTAGCTGGATACATTCCGAGAGCAACTCACAATATTTTAAAGAAAACACTATGACCACAATTCATTCCCCACATTCATGTTATAAGAATTCACTTCTCGTCACCCGTCAGCGAACTTTTCAAAACCAGCACGGTTTCAATATATTTTCATAGATTATCGAGAAATATGGTTTGAATGTTTGATTTAGAGTCTCGTATGGCATCCAAGTATCCAGTTTCTTTGTTCGGTAAAATTTTTCAAACGAGTCATAATTGTTATGTGCTCCCGCCTGCCCAATACTCTACCAATGCCCTAATCATTAACGAGACAACTTTCCTTCTCTTTTTCACAAAGGCTATGTGGAAAAGAGAAAGAATAAAATTTTATGAACTTCAATATTTTCTGACTGAAAGTGTCCAACGATTTATGCTCCCTAACATTTCTGATGCCGTAAGCCCTTATATGAGATAAAATTGAAGTATCAGACCATTGGAAAAAAATATTTTACTTATAATAGACTAAATCGAAAGATCTACAGGTTATACTTCTTTAGGTAGTTTATAATACTTTTCATTAAAAAAGAATCAATTATATAGCTTCATATAGCCCAAAAAATATATTTCCGTGATACTACAATGGTATAAGGAACATATTGTATTTTACTAAAGATTTTATACAATCCTATACTATATATTTTGCTTAGATTTAAAATGGTCTTTTTGGCAGAGGATAATTTAAACAATTTTCGAATACAATAATAAGTAAATTAGATATGAAATTATTATTACATAAATCGTATTGTAAATAATTCTACATATGCAATTATGCATATTATGTTTAAAAAAATCACTAGTATTCACAAATTTAACGAACAATATAGTTTTATGTATGTAGTTTTATACAGTATGTTTTATACAGTATACAATTTTATCGCCGAAGCTTTGTATTCATTTTTTGATGATATAGGTACAAGTTGAAATAAAATGATAAGATTAGATTAAAAAATATGCATATAATTTTACTTTTATTAAATTGAATTTAAAACCTTAATATCAGTCGGTTAGATAAATTCTAAAAAAAAATTGAGTCTTCAGGATATTCGTATTTTATTACATATCCTCCAAATACTCTTACAGTACATTTCCCAAGCCAATTCACTATATTTATAATTATATCCTTAGGACATTTATCATATAATTATATAAACCATTGTAATTCTTAATATGAACTAAACTTATAATCATCTATCCTACATATCTAAACAAAATTTAGATGTTCTCACCAGCACTATACTTTCCATTGTACTATGCAGCCATATTGCTGAACCTGTATTTGATATTGAATCAACGTAATAATATTCGATTTACAGTCCGCCAAGTCACCAATTTTTCATTACATATCAAGATTATAGTATAAGAACATTGATGACAAGAGATTTTATGTATTTTGAAAATAATAAATTTAGAGAAAAGGTCTGGTTGTTACTGCTCAGAGAACGTTTGGTAATTTTGTACGTGATTCGTGAAAACATAAAATTAGTCGGTCGATAACTTGGTGTAATGTATTTCGGCTTACGTAGAGATAATGGCAAGATACATTGCGTACGAGGCGCGCTGAGCAGAGGCGCGCTGCCGGCACTACTAGTTGCGCTCGCGCCTGAGGATGATATGTTTACATGAACGCCCGTTTGTTCAAAACGTTTGATCTTTATAAATGCAATAGGTATTTCAAAAATATCGCCGTCGGCGGAACTCTAACGTTCGCTTTCATAAAAAAATCGAAAATGATTTTTAAGAACGACAACCTTGATGCTGTGTTTATTCTTGGCTATAGGTGCTCCGTTTATGACCATTTCTTGATTTAACATAACTGACGTTGTGTTTGAAATTTTTAATTTAGTGTATGTAGTCTGCACTTTATCCCTTGTGAGGTATGACTCAACTTGATTGTCCAAACAAAGGTCACTTGAACATTGTTGTCGTTTACACCTAAAAACATCTTGTTCTTTTTACTTAAAAGAAAAACATTTCATTTAATTATTCTTCATAATTGTTTTAACCGACGAGTTCTTTTTCACTTCTCTCTTGTTTTAAATTTACATTTTATTTTGCACTTCCATAAGACTTTTGGAACAGAATGAATTGTAATATTCAACATTGAATTATGTTAATTACTACTTACACATATTATCAACGAACCGAAGCTGTCAATGGAATTGCAAATAATTTAGCATCGGTCGACCGGGTGTTACCGCTTACGTCGCACATACAATTTAATCACATTTGTTATGTATACATAAAACGTTTCGTCTCTCGACGATCATTAATTACGGTTCATTGCATTAGCAATGATATGGTTTCTTATAAACTATGTAATATACATCAGCTGTTTGCAAATTGAGATGATTTCTGGCGATCTACAATCTGCTTCATTAATTTCATTTGACACAAAAACGTGGAGCCATTCTATTTTATACACGACTTTGATAATGTATTTTCATTAATTTATGTGCTACCAAAACAGACTTTGTGAATATATTGGAATTTAAAATGTCATACATCTACAGTGTAAACGCTATGTAGCCCATATTATGACCTTATTGAGAGTTATTGTTAAATGGACAGAAGATATACTTAATTGTATGGACAACAAAGTAAGGAAACAAAGTAGTTTATATGTTTTATGAAGTTAGTCCTCAAATCACCTGACGTTAAATAGAGTTTTCACTACGTATACATCCAAATGTATTAAATACTTTCATGAAATTCTGTAATTCGTAATCCATATTTAATACTGTGCAGTCGACAGTACTAAAAATAACAAAAAACGATTGTTCTAATTAAAATTTTTACAAATAGGAATCGTGATTGACATAGATCCGATAGTTTAGTCGGTGTGTGCGGGCATCACGTTATTTTAACATGTTACATAAATTAAATAATACCTTTACGTACGTAATCGCTAATAGCAACATTCCTATAATAAATTAGTTGGATATCATATAATAATTAAGGGTTTGGGGGCTATTTTATAATTTACTAATGAAATTTCCAGTATCTAGTGTTAAACAAATAATGATTATGATATGAATGGATATAAGATATAGGTTAACATCTTTTCGTTGTTTATGTAAAATTACTATATTAGATAACCCTATTAGGCTCCAAATGATACGCAAAATGTTTGACTTCAAAAACGTGTTACTAGGATATCGTATTAGTGATGAAAGTATAACAGTAGGGTAGGTATCGCAGATATAGGCTGTTCGCATTGTAAATGAAGCAGTTATTATTTAGTTCATCTCGCCTCTGCACTGTGTTCTTTCGTTTATATATTCAGCAGAGCTGCTTAACATAATTATTTTTCTCCCTTTCACGCGAGAATCACACACGCTTAGTAGAAATGGTATAGCTATATAATAACTATTATCTCAGCAGGAACAAAGAAGTTCGATATATTTTTTATAGATTAGGTAGATAGATTTATCGTTATGACCCTAATTTTATCTGATTTTAAGTGACGATCTGACTGAATGGTGGACACACTAGGCCTAGTGAAAGTCCATAAAAAACAGGGATATGGAAATGTTAAAAAATATTACCAATATCACAGAAGAGGAGATTGCCGCAGCTGACCCAGCAGCTTAGTAATAACACAAACGCATAGGAAAAATAATAACAATAATTTTAGAAACAAATAAAAGTATGTATATGTATATGTATACAATATTAGGAAAATAAATCACTATACACATAGGATCACTAACAAGTCCTTTATATTTATTGTACAATGTTTAATACTAGTTGTGAAAAAATTAAATATATATTAAAAGGTGCGGACCAAGAGTCTGCAGTGTGAAAAAGAAGCCTAGTGGAGATTTGCACCTCTTCTTACCTCTACCTTTACAACATTATGAATTTTCAGAACCATCCTTAGTCTAATGTGGAATGCAACATGAAGTCCTTCAAATTTGAATTGGTACTCTGTATCGGTAATCAATGGAACGAAAGTCGACTTGTTTGATGAAATCTCTATGTCCGAATATTTATAAGAAATAAAGTATCATATACCTAAATAACGGACGTATCTAGGTATATACGATCGTATTAGTATCGTAACATGACACAACCCTTTTAGTTCTATTAAAACTTTTTATAGTTATACAATACTAGCTGTTGCCCGCGACTCCTTTACGTTATCTATCCTATTTGTGGGTATCTACGTCTACGTCTATGTGGTAGCTTCGTAGGTATTCCAGAAAAAGTTTCAATGAAAAATTTCATACCCTGTTTTATACAGACGCTGAAAAAAGTGTTTGTTTATTTTTATAGAGTCTTTATGGTTTTCAAGTCAATAGATGAATATTTTTTTCTCCCCCATACAAAGTTTGCCATATCCGTTTTTCCCCTTTAAACGTTTCGAAAAATCGTTTTATATTGATTGTCTGCATTACAAAAGGAAACTACAATCCAAATTTTATGTTTCTAGCTTCAGTAGTTTCGGCTACAGGTTGATGAGTCTGTCTTTATATATAAATAGATGTAAAATTACCCTTTTAAATTAAATTTTAGAACTAATTTATTCGTCATCAACTTTCATGTACTTATTTGTATAGACCGCCAAAAATTAAGTTAAGAAAATTAAAATATCTATATGAATACACGTGAAGCAAAAACTTTGTACCCCGTTTTACGAAAATTGCGCGGACGGAATAGTATGAAATTTCGCACACTTATATTTTATATAGAGAAAGAGCGCAGAATGCTAATTTTTTCTTTATAATTATGCATAAAAAACACTACATACACACACACACAAACACATATATACTCTTTTGTTTATTGTTTAAGTCTGTGGTCAAATTGAGAATAGATTATTGATTAATATTGTTTGTCTTTACTGAATGTTAAATATAACCTTGTATATTAATACGAATCTTTCATAAGAGAACCTTAGCAATGTTCAAACTTTGTCACTACGGGGTTCAACTATAACTACAAGTAACCAAGTAAACTTATAAATACGTAATGAAAATTTCATAAAAAATTTTCTAGCCCTTTAGCAGAAAAATAATTATGAACACAAGCATCACGAAATTCTATGTATTATAGAAAGAAGATTGAATTTACGGCACCAAGCCTTCGTGGAGCGTTCGATATATTATGTATTTGTAAATCACATATTTATAAAAAAACCTACAGTCTCCGGATCCTGTTAAAAAACTTACCCTTTCACGTGCCACCTTTGTACTTTGTTTACCGAAGATGTGTTTAGACTGTAATCGAATATTTTATGATGGTTAAAAACCGAATGTGCCGTATTCTTTTTTTTTAGATCGCTTTCTCTAATGTATTATTTGCACACATAGTCTGCTGTTAGTGCAGCGAAAATATTGTTGTGGATGTGATTATGGTTAGGTTTTTTTTTTTAATAATACACATCAATCAGTACATTTTCATTCTATAATATTATTTTTCATAACCTGAAATGTAATAGTACCAGACCACCATATTATGGTAGTATTGTATTTAACAAACAAACATGCATCTAGTAGTATTATGTTTAGTCCCATGAATTTATTTAAAATCTATTAATAATATTAGGACTTGTGACTGTTATATAATGATTATCATGCGGTAATTCTCATCACAAAATTGTCCAATTAAATGTTTAAATTAAAATTGAAAATAAAAAACGAATGTTTAAATATAATTTTGCTTCATTTAGGGAGGATCGAAGGCGCAATACCAAAGTACGAACAGCCGTACTTTACACCCGTCACTTGAGAAAACCACCCGTTCTTTGTTTATCAGGTACAGACCTATCAAGTAATAATACAATATAGCAAATATCGCGAATTAATATTTTAAAGTTTATGTTAATTGTACCTATACGACTAAAACCGATATAGTTTTCACATGAAGTAATTAGCAATCGAACTCTTATTGTTAATATAAATGTTATATACATACTACTATTTAATTGTTTACAAATTAAATATCTCAAATCAATAATTACATAGTTTTATTTGTAATATATATTTTTCATAACATTGGGTCCTCGTGAATCCTTAATGTCCGAACATATTTCGTGTACGTATCCGCCTGCACATCAACTATCCATTTTTAAAATAACAAAATTCACAGTTACATTTTATAAGTCGTAAATGAATGTAATTAGAGAAACATGCACGGGATAATGTTAAATGATAATTCGGTTTTATTACAACAGTGACATAAAAATATTTTTGATTACCGTCGTAAATTTCCGGCATTCAGGATTCACATAATTCGCTGGCGAAAATTTTCATATTATTTCTGATTCTTTAATTACATTCTGCAATTGCTGTGTGACTTATGCGAATTCTTTTTTATATAACTGGATTTTACATCATGACGTAAAATCATAATTTTATTCTATATTAAACTCACATTTATATGAGTTACTGTAGCAATGAAAATACTGTAATGATTATATGAATTAATTACACAGCAAACATACAGAAAAATGTAAAAGTAAATACATATAATTTTTGATAAACGTAATATTTACACATTTTTTCCAAGAAATATCTCATGAAACATATGAACAGATAATCTGCTCATACATTGCTATAGGGAACTCAAAGATAGCTTAGACCTAAAAAGTAATTATGAACTGGCAGTATTTTGGTTAGAAAAATTCCAAATAATTCTATTGTTAACTATTATACCTTTCACGTAATTAAGAAAATAATTTCATATAAAATTTAATTGCATTAGTTTAAAAGACAGTAATATACAATATTGAATGCTCGTACTTTTTAATTCTATATAAGGCATTAGGATTTGTGAATAAATAAATATTTAGACAAAAATCAATTTTAAATATATCCGGTGCACTAGTAAGTACCAAAATATTACTAATATTTTCACACCTTTCAAATATTGTTCGTATAAAGTGTTATCGATACCTGAGCCACTTAAATCTCAATAAATCTATAGTTAAACACTTACAAGTAATGTAATTTGAAAACACCGGGGAGCTGCTACGCCGGCGGCGTGCATCTTTCGTCACCTGCCAACTTGAGAGCAATTTATCCCATCGGCAAGACCCTCTCCCGGTCGTGATCTACGAGCTTTAAAAAGTGATGACAAGTACTGTAGCATGGCTTGTGAAACGTTTGAACGGTTTACGGAATGCACGCTTAATCTCATTTTAGATTACGAACTCGTTTGACTAAGCAATTACGTTATATCGACAATATCCAGAAATATTTTTACATAAATGTATTAATAATTTACCTAGGCACTTAGTTTTTACATGAACATAATAAAAAAAAACTTTTTTTACAGTAATTTAAAAATAATAACATCTTGAAAATAACAATTAAGTTTCAGAAATAATAGCACCTTCTATTGCGGTTAACAATATCATCAAGACAGTAATGTTAGATTTTAATTAAAATATTTTAAAATATCTATTATTAAAATATTTTAAAATATCTATTATTAAAATATTTTAAAATATCTATTATTAAAATATTTTAAAATATCTATTATTAAAATGACAAATAATTTTCTATTAAACATTATTTTTACAATAAAAATACAAACTCTGCTTTTTAATAAAGTTGTAAATATTTAATGGAAAAATATTATTTGTTTCTAATCCAGCCTATGTCGTAGTGCTTTGTGATGTTCAAAGTAATAATTGAATTTCTAAACAACAATAAATCAATGCATCTAGCCACGTAACATGTGCGTATGGAGTTTCTCAGAATACGGCTACGTCCGTGTAAGATTTTATTCCTAAAGACGACCGATTGGGATTCGTTGGTTTGTTTAAATTATAGCTATTAGGTACCAGAGGCGTGCATGTGGCCGACAACAGACAAGCACCAGGCGAACCGCGATGGATGGGAATTATAGCTTGTCAAAATTCAGTAGGCATCTCGATTATACGGCGCTTCGTATTATTTGCGGGCCTTCTTAAATTTGACTATCTAATATGCAATTATAGCTTAGATCAACAAATACATAGTACGTTTAGTTGAATTTATGCCGTCTACGCCATTTTGTATAGAGCCGGCGCGGCGTAAGTAGTCCACCGGTTATTTTTTTACTTAGCGCTCGGTTTCTTTCCAACCTGTGAGGTGTTCGACATAAATAGAGTAATTATTAACATTCCCATTTCTCGTATTCACGGAAGTCTGTTGTAATAATTCCCGACATATTTCTGCAAAATATGTACCTAATTATCCGTAATTGCTTTTCAATTATCGTACATTTTATTATTTCCTATTAAAATTAGAAAAATCGCTTAGTAATACATATATCTATTTTTTGGTAATATATTAATATTTTGGAACAAACATAAATCATTTGAGATTTAGGTACTAGTGATATTTTCCTAAATATTAATTGAAACTCCATGTGAACGTATTTCAAATATCTTATAAGTAGTATATTTTAGAATACATATTTTTATAATAAAATTATTATATGAGTATCTGACAAAGAATATATCTATTCAAGTTGGTAAGAAAGTAAGTTTATTTTTCAGTGGGAAATAAAACACTATTTTTTTGTAAAATATTTAATTTTGTTCAATAGGCTTTTGCCATATTTGTGGTAACTACGATCACTTTTATGAATAAGGATTCAGATAATACTAAACTAAGTCCAGTTTGAGAGTATCGTCAGCATTATAAGTTAAAAGTAGTATGGATATATCATATTTCTAGGGTGCACACTATCTGAACTATAAAGATGTAGTATGCAATTGCGTTTCGTAAACGAACTGCAATAATTTACACATTCCCCTGCCACCACTATTAAGGTTTCATCCCAATATTTTCCTTGATTGGAATGTTGCATCTGTTAAGATATTGAGACTTCATCACTTAATTGAGCAACAGCATACTCTGTATTGAGGAAACAGTCAAAGGGGAAATCTTAGGAAAACGGCTCACTGTAAATGTATTTGCCAAGCCAAGATAATGACAAACGAGTTGCTAAAGAAGTATGAAACCTTTCATTTTCGTAGCAATATGTTCAGAGTATCTTACAATTCCTTTATGACTTGCTAATTTTAGCTAGTTCTCTATACTTCCTTCAATTTTATAAGTTGTTTGTAGTAAATAGAGATCCGAATCAATGGTTCTGCCCGTCGATGAAAGCTCATGAACAATGCCCTTCCAATCCCACCCTATATACAGCATGGCTTTATCGCGAGTTAACCGAGGAGTTGCTACAGCTGTGACGGCAGACCGGCGTTTTACCAGGACATTTTTCGCGACGTCCTTGTCGTACGTAATCCACTTTTCATCACTAGTTATCAATCTCTTCTAATACGATTCCGTTGCAATACATCTCAATAAAGAATCGCAAATAAGTACACGGTTCATTAGAGTTCTTTCAGTGAGCTCGTGTGGCATACAAATATCGAAATTTTTGGTGTACCCAGGTTTTTTTAAATGGATAAAAACTGTTGTGTGGTCAATTCTTAGTTATTCAATTATGTCGTAAGTACTGAGTCGATTTTATCCGTAATAAATATTACCGTATTATTATGCCGTATTTTTCACCAGAGCTAGGTGTATCATTGACATAAAAATTCCCGTATTGAAAACGCTTAATCTAACTTTTACTAGTCTTGCTGACATTGAATTAGATCCATAAACGTCACAAATTTTTTCGTCAATTGCGTTATTTACCTTTTTTGTAATAAAATTTTAAAATGTATTGAATATCTTCATTAGATTCACTAATTTTCACAGATAGAAAAACAAATGAAAAATATCAGGAAACAACATTTACTAATTTGTTACTTTTTTTGTAATATAACTTTTTTTATGTCATCAAAACCAGCCAGATACAAGTAGTACAGTCAAAGAGGTTTTATTACAAGTTTATACATTACATACTATATGTGTAAAGACTTTTTCCACGACCTATTACAATAAAACGGTAACGGTTTTCTGTCTGACTGTCGTCTTGTACACGCATAACTCTGAAACTACTGGATAGAGCTATATTAAATTTGACAGGGTGATAGTTAATATTATGGATATAGGCACATGTGTTGATAAAATTGTAGTTCTACGCGAACTAAGTCGAAGGTACTGCTAGTAAATAAGTATAGTAGATAATAATTGTACAGGTTTTTGTGTACATCGTTAATATAGTATTTTTATTGTACTTCGATAATTTCGTTTCAGGTTCGACGCCAATGTTCGCTGGGATGCGAGGCGTCCACGGGCAAATGCTCTCCGGTGGATCTTCAATTGGAAGCCTCGGTAGTTTTGGTCTTTCTACACCTTTACCGGCACTACCACCCGATCGCAAAGTTTACTCGACGCCTCCGCCAACTCCATTGCCGGCATTACCATCGCCAGCATCGATCGCATCAACACCTGCTCCTCCACCATCATCATCTAACATACACTATTATAATTGAACTATCATTATCGAATCTATAACTGAAGCTCTACCTACTTCTGCAACGTTATACGTGGCTAAGGTATTTTAGACTTACCATAGATTTAAAGATTGTTACATTGTACTTTATGTGTTCTGCTAAATATATATAGACTAGATAATAGCAGATAAATATATCATTGCAGTATTATTATTGAAAAATGATTGTGAATATGAATTTACTAGTAGTTGTCTAGCATACCGCTTAATTTAGCAATAACCGATTAACAGAAGTTTTATTATGAATAATTAATATGATTATGATTTGATTTATGATGTAATTTTCATAAAGATATACCACAGTAATTAATAATTTCTTTATAAAAACAGGTTAAAAAATGTAAAATGAAGGAGACTCGTAATTATTTACAATAAACTCAATTAAAAAAAAAATACAGTAGCACGCGGAGAAGTTTTTAAGAATGAAACCTATAATTATTAAAACTTATACCTACATATTTATCCATTGGCCTATGTTTATCAGTATATCAAGCTGGGTTAACGGTACTTATATGCTTGATAAATACAAATAATAAAATAGTGGTTTTCTTTTCCTTTCATGTTAATGGTTATTTATTTATGATATTTAAGTATGGCTTTCTTATGCATAGATACATATTGTCTATAACGCACTTTCTTAATAAATACTACTTAAATGGAGCCCAATTGAGCTAAAATCTAGATAATTATTACCGTTAATGCAACATAAGTACTCAATAAATAGATTCTATCTGGTAAGTGTTACTATAGGCTATTCTTTATGAATCTTAGAAAATGCAGGGCATTTATTAATTACATTCTGATTATTACAAACGGAAATAATTGTATGCAAAGAGACAATATCAATAATGTTAATTAGTACGAATAGTGTCTGTTTGCGGACGAATACGTAATTAGATTAAGTATCCGTGGTGTTTAGTATTAAGATTTATAAAACATGAACTTATTTTAGTTTTCTCCTATCATTTATATCTCGTGATAATTTTTTTGTATTCTTAGTATTTAGAATTGTCCTTATATTTCGTATATTAGTTACTTAATAAATTAATAAATTTTTATTCTCTTTTTAATAAATTAAATGTTTAAAAGAAATTATATAAGCCAATTAAAATGTACTTTTATAAAGTATACCTAACTATATCAATATACTCATAAATAGTTATAACTGTGCCTTCCTGTTATTATTAGACAATAAGATAAAATAATTAAATTAAATATCATACAATTTTATAAGAATATGAATTTTGATTAGTTATACAAAATTTATTTGATGGTCCGTTTACATTGAATGTACATGGAAAAAAATATGAATATAAACAATAAAATACTAGTATACCACAGGTCTAAAGCTTTTATCATTATCGGAACCGATACCTGCGGATATCTCTCTATCATCTTTGCCTCGCTGCTGACGGTCTCGACTACACACAAACAGTGACTATTGGCAAAGGTCATATGCCGCAGTGGATCGCTCGCTAAATGTTACCGTCCGCCGGTCCGCTTTGTTTATTATGTCGGACCTTATTATTTTGTCTTGTAGGCGTATTCTCCGATCACATTTTGTTTATAATTATTTCTTTCTCCTTGACAACTACAGTAGCTTGGAAACAGCATATTGCATCCGAAGAAGCTAAGGGTTCTTTCTCGACAGATTGTATAAAGCCGTGTGGTGATTTTAAGCTCTCTTAATATGGGCTCGTTTGTTCTCATAGCTGTCTAAGGTATACGGACCGACCTGTAATAACTCCACATCTCGAAGGCATTTATTTTACTGGTATTGTGGCTTCTTAGAGGCCAAATCTCGGTACTATACAAGAAAAAGAAAACACTATAGAGCTGGAACCAAACACACTTTAGTTTTATGTCAAACTTAATTTTTTATCTATATACTAAAAAAAATATGGTGTTTTTCAATTTTTAAATACCTAACCCAGGTGTTTCCAAAGTGTGCGCCGTAGAGAGTGAACAAGGGCGCCGTGAAACGATTTTCTTTACCTTGTACGTATCTATTTCGACCAGCTAGACAGGATAGGGTACCGCGACAAAATAGTGAACATATATGTGCGTCACGAACTCAAAAAATATTGCGAATCCGCTGACCTAACCAAACTTCCCTGTGTCTCATCATTGCGTTTTTAATATAATAACTGAAATTGTAAAATATGGATAAACTATGTACCATATCTATGATAAAGTATATGCACTTTACTTTGATGCTACTAATTTTAAAATTATAAAGTTTGAAATTTATTAGTTATTATCTATTGTCAGCGATTTCCAATATGTTAAATGTAACAAGAAATTCAATTTATAAAAACATTATGATAAACCTATGAATATCTGATATGTTTTTAAACTTGGATCAAAACACTTTATAAAAGCAGTAAAGAGGCTAAAATGTTGTAAAAAAAAATACATAGGTTATTTTGAACATAATAAAAATGCCTGTACAGTATTTAATATACAAAAAACATCTTAAAAACATTAATTCATTTTCATTTATTTATAAAAAAACTGATGGCAAGCAAAACAATTATCTTATACAATTCATTATTAATTTTGTGTTAATATAAAAGCTTTACCTTTTGGTGGCAAGTTGTAATGTCATGTTCTATTTTTTAGAGAATTTTTATTATCCATGTTATATTAATTTTACTCAAAATTGTTTTGCAGAGGAGCAGCGCAAGTATGGTAAGTTTTATGTCGTATATTATTTTTAGAGTTAGCTGTAAGGTCATCGACTCTTTTGTTAGATTTGCCACCATCTGGTTAACGTTTTATTGCATATACTATACATAATATGAATTAATAGTAATTTGAGAGGGTATTACCAAGTAACAGTGAGATTTGGTTATTAAAATAAGGCAGAAAAAAATAGGCTCCTATTTTTAAATATTTTCGTTTCAGTTGTTACAACCGCATGTTTTAAATAAAATGACGCACTTACGAACGGTGCTGTCAAGTGATTAAACATTACGATAAAATAAGTTTTAGTTTAAGTGTAAAAAAAATATCAAGTCAATATTAGTATTTGCTAGCATTATAAAATGTCAGTAATATAATATGATATTATAGAATAATATGTAATATGTTAATACATATAATATAATAATATATATTATATCTGATAATGTTATACGTAAAATATCATAAAGTAAAATATTTAATTCAGTTCAATTGCTTTATTTTAAATAGGCACTAATAAATCTTGAAATTATTTTGTGTAATAAAAAATACAAGTTATTAGTAAAGCTGTTCATATATATTGATTTTATTAAAATAATGTATATTATAGTCAGCACATACATAGGCTATGTACGGGATACGTATTTATGTATTATAAAAAAGGTTTTTTTTAGAAATTTTCATTATATATTTATATAATTATTACAGACGAAAATAACTAACTCAATATTAGTACAGTTTTCATATTAATATGAAATTAGACATGAGAGAATATTTAAACTTGATATAGCTGTGTATTGTTAATATAACTTACTTTTAGGTTAGACACATAGTTACTTTACAACATCGTAATAATCAGTCAGTGTTAAATTTATTGAACTTTAATATTGAAAATATATAAGCGAAATGCCGCGCACGATCTAAGTTACTCTTATCACAATATCTCCGTAACTACCAAATCCGTAAACTTGAAATTTATCATAGATATTCCAAGACTTATAAATACGCAGCTTTTACATTTATGCATCGTCAATTGATCCGTGAATGTAATTTGATATTTTAATACCCAAAGAAGATTAATTAAAAACATAACAAATAATTATCTTAACAAATAAACGTTATTAATTAGAATCAGGGTTGCACTATCTGCATATCGTTTTTAACCTACATATTCGTACATTTTATGTACGTCTTTAAACGCCAAACACATATAGTTGGCATATATGTAATTATAATTAATACTGATAAGGCCTAATACTATTTATATACCCTTATAACTCTTGATCTTACCGTAAGCCTGCACCGCAAATAGTGCAATGATTCTTAATATATAGTTTTCTCGTTATTTCATTTGAGGTGTATAGTGTAGGAAAAAAGAGTCAGTGTAAACAATATATGAGTCATATAGTAAACAATGACGATAATCACGGTAGTGTCATTTTAAATTAAGTATGCAAAATGATTTGATATGTTGAAATAAAGGAAATTTGATAAGAAATAGAGGTTTTAGGAAAAAAAAATTCTATTAGCGTATCCAGCTGTATATGTTGGGCATATTTGCCTACTGCCCTAATAAGTGAAATTGTAGCGTTTACTTTTATAATCCATATCGACGTTGTTGAACCAAATCTGAAAGCGGCACTTCTTGAAGATTTCAACATTTTGACAATTATGACTAATTTACTAATTTTGCATATAAAATGATACTATGTAATTTTAAGTACTATATGGTGAATTGTTGCTGCTAAATATATATTATATGCATCGGCAGAAAATTTCTATTGTATTCAATACCTCAAAGTTATTTATTTTTTTCACACAGCATATAGACAACGTAAATATATGTTTTTTCTACTATTTATTACAACGCGAACATCGTTAATACAAAGCTATTTTTGTTTAAAGTACCTTTGTAGGAAGGTTACATACATGAAAATCTATTGGAAGTTGTAAAATATTTCGCCAATATTTATTTATGACAATGTGTAATTCTCTTAGACTCATAATCTGATTTATCGACAATTTTTTTGCTATATAGCTTTTAAAACACAGTCAAAAATTTACATCAAATAAATATAATAATAGATACATAACATAAGTTACATAAAATATTGTCACCTTTTATTAATGAACGTATGGTTTTGAAAAAAGCGCATATTTTAATAATTAATAAATAGTTGATTTCATGAATTTTGTCTTTTTTTTTTTTTCAAATATATCATGTATTTAATAACAGTATAAAACTAATTTTATAATGTTATTAAAACACAACTATGGTTCATCGCTGTAAGTAATCAGTATAATCTTGCACGTATAAATTAAATCTATTTACGTAGTTTGTTATATATTATTATATTATATTATTCGTTATATCCAATTTTCCATTATCCATATAATGTTCGTTCTTGATTTGAAACTGTTTTTTTTTTCGACCTTACTAACGCTGTTAGCCTGGAAGGCCTTGATTGCTTCATCGGGCTTGTGAAACGAGTGCGGAAGGGAACATATCAATACTTATCGTGTAGTGGTATGCATTTAAGTATTTAGTAGTCGTATCACTGTATTGATTGAACTATTGAAAAATAGAGATCTTTTTCAGAACTCATGCTCTTCATTTGTGGGTGTGCAAGTGTGATACAATTATATTTTCAAACGTTTTTCACTATAGAGCCCCCAGCCAAGTTAGTGCTAGCGGCTCAGGTGTCACTATATCGTGCAAACTGCAAAATCGACTGCTCCTGCCGGTGCCGGTGGAGACTCAAACTGCGAAGTTCATGGATAGTAAATAAAATATCAAAACAGTATTCCATAGCATCTATACATATTGATAGGAATTTGAAAATACTTTTTAATGTTTACCATTTTTTGAGAACATCGTAAAATCGTAGTCAAACGCTATAAATCTGTAAAGAATATAAAATATAGTAAATATAAGTAATAAGCTAATGAATAACTAATTAGCTACTAGATGAGCTGCGTATTAACAAAGCAAAGTTACAGATATCATATCTATACTTGGTAAAGTTCATCGCTCTTTTAGGTTTTAAAAAGATTGTTCCATGATTTATGTATCGATAAGACAGCTAAAATAATTAATAAACTAAATAACTAGGAATTTTATAATATCATAAAATTCGTAGTCTGTATTGTTATTTACTTCGGTTGTATACGATAAACAAGCCATAATCCACTAACCCAAAATGCCGTTAATAATATTATAGAATGATTATACAAACACAATAAATAATATTATACAAAGATCCTGCCAAAAACTCCTCTTCAAATTTCATATTTTTATACTATGGTAAGGATATCGACAAGGAGGCTATATGTATAAATAAGATACCAATATTTTAACTGTGGCAATGTTATATTAAACTGTTTAAATTAAATATGCATCGATAAAGACAAAACAAAATTGTGTCTTGCTCGCGATTATAATAATTATTAAGCAAAAGTATGAATAATGTACTCTGTCTCTTGTATCCCACGTAATCCATTTGACATTCATCGGATCACATTGTACCAGGAGTACATAACAATGAAAACGTTATTTTACGAGTATTGTCGCTATTGTCAGTGTACTTTAACGCTTTGTAATAAAGTCTAAATTTGTCAACCACTAATGTTTTTGCGACAGGTAAAAATATGCATTCAAAAATCATCCCGGTGTTTTCAAATATGATAAATTACAGTGATCGATTTACTATCTTATTTTTGTAAAATTTTCTGCTTATTTCAAATGAATGGTATAACGAATATTTTGTACTTAACTTTGTACTTAGGTTTAGCGCTATGGCCACAATCTGATCTAGTGTTAAGTGACCATGTGGCCCAATATGGTGAACACGATAAGCCTAGTGGAGAGTTTGGCTCTCAACTAGTTCACTTATTTACGAACTATCACAGCATACATGTAAACCAGGCAAAATATAAAAGCGACAATTTGTTTTTTTTTTTTTAATATGCACACGAGTAACGGACAACATTGGCGCTTGTAAACAAAAAAATTAATTAATCGCGCTAATTGTTTCTAACCTTGACTTATAACAAAATTGTATCATTTAAATTTCAATCGATTTGCTCCTGGTTTGCAACAATAAGATAAGCATCACGGATGGTAAGTGTGATGTAGTAGCGCGCGTTTTTCGCATTCAACGGAATTATACGATTTACAATGTAGTATTATTGCCCTCGTAAATATACTGTTTTTGAAAAACATATTCAGTTATTTTGTCATCTATATTAATATTATAAAGCGCCAAAGTCTGTTTCTTTGAAGGTGTTAGGTAATTTAAGAACTACCAGATTTCAAAAAATATGTTTGAATATGATATACCTATCATTGAGGATGGCTTTAGGCTAATATCACGCTACTACCAAATACGAGTAAAGTGTAATACAAAGTTAAAAAAACGGTCAAAACTTATTCAATAATTTTTAGTGCCACCCAAACGAATTCGTGAAAACAGCTCGTTTACATTTAAGTTAAATTTGTGGCTTTGGTTCTTCTTAACTTACCATAGATTTTAGAAAAATATTTCGTATATTTCGCTCAGTTTTCACTATTACATGTTTTAGTTAAAATTAATGTTCTGTGATCCAACCGTTTAGATACTTACAATTAACGTATATTTGTAACCCTGGATTAGAATACCATTTGCTCATGATCTACTAAAAAACGGTAACAGGTTTAACCTAAATAAAGGCTTTTAAGTGTATATACGAAGCCATGATAGCTCAGTTGGTAGTGTGTTCGGACCTCTCGTCAATAGACGTGAGTCCGAATCCACCTGCAATAACGAGTTTGAGCGTTCGATGAAAAAATACATAGTGATGAAACCATAGCATGGTGGTAGGGTATTATTTAATACCTGTTTGGCTAGCTACCACCCTCAAATTGAAATTCTGCCGCCAAATGCCTATAGGTGTGTTCCGGCAGTTACTCTTGAGAACCAGTAACTCCATTAATTAAGTTTAGCGTGTTTAATATCATGGGCAACATGTTACTTAACATTCGGTCAGATTGCGGCCATAACGCTAAACCTATAAGAATATTATAAGGAGAAACATCAATTCGTTATAGATACATTTTTAACTTTAGATTTTACCTTAATGCTGTAACAACTACTAAACCCCTATCACGTTGACTCCCTTCACTAAAAGTTCAGCCCCATTCAAAAATCTGAAACCACGTTGATGAACGCGAACTGTAACAGCAGTAGAGGGAAATCAATGAAATAATCACAGTTCCAAATTTAATTACATAGCGTTCAAAATTCAAAAAGAGAGAAATTAATATACAGTTTAAAAAATGTCACACTCATCCGTCAGATTTTCCTGTCACGTTCTGCCATCACAGATATATATATATATATATATATATATAAACTAAGGAGAACAGGTAAGAGTCACTGCTATTTTAATATATCATTTAAGGAAAGTACTTTTCTTATTCGTAAGCATTGATAAAGTAAAATAAGTAGGGTAGTGGGAATCGGTAAGGAACTCCCTTGCGATCACCGTAACTATGACGATAAACCCTTAACGTTATCAATGTAACTCTTAACGTAGAATCAGCGAGTGTACATATACTGCCGACAGAATTACAGATCGACATAAAATCGTGACGGATATTTATTTCTCAGAGGTTTAAATTTATAGGTATAAATTTAAACATTACCAATATTTAGTCTATTTATGAGAATATAATAAATTTCTTTTTGAAGTGAATTTCTTACTGTTTATTATTTATGCTTATAAATTAGCTGATGACCCCGACTTCATTCGCGTTTTCCCAGTCAAATCGACTGGTGTAAAATCCGTTATTACCTATATGCTGTGAAATTAATATCCATGCCAATTTTAAGTCGATAGGTTTGCTAGTTTTTGAAGATATCGTGATGAGTCAGTCAGTGGTACTTCGCTTTAAACATATGTATGATAGACAAAATTTATAAAGTTGTAATTGGATTTTAATATTTGTATTTTTTTTTTATATACTTTGTATAACTTCTTATAGGCATTCATGGCGAAATAATTTTAATAATAGTAACTTTAATATCCCTATTACATATGAAGCTTTTCCAACTTATCTATTTACATCGAAAGTAAGAGCTACTATTAAAACAAAATGACGTAGTTTTTAATCTAGGTATTAGGTATAGGGTAAAACGCTACAATACGCCCCACTTTTACGTGACGCTCAACCCTTTATATCGCATATTTATTGAAAATATAACATGTTATTTAAACTACAAAATGGCATTTAAGTTTAATAACATTTTAGAAGGGGTTTTTTGTAATGCTATGTATTGATATTATGCTCCACGTCTATTATAAAATGCCCCACTGTTATTATTACAAAAATATAACATATTTCACAAACTTAATGAATGTTAAGTAATAAAAATCAACATCGAGTCTTGTAAATTAATTTGAGATCAATTTCTTCATCAACATAAATATTATTATAAGGTATCTTTACTTTCCACATACATTTTTTGTCTTTTTAAAAACAAATATGGATTACCTTAACGATGATGGCGTATTGTACTATAGGTAATTTGAAACTAAACGCATATTTGGAAGCAAAGTTTGTACAAAAAGATAATTGTGAAATATACATGAATTTGTTTTATACCGCAAATTATTCCATAGCAATTAGAAAAGATTTTGATGTTTTTTTTTTTTAAACAAATCAAGAATAGCACAATTATCTTGCAGTCATTTAATGCTTAACTGTTACGGTGCCATGGGTATCATTACATGTTTGATATCTATATGTGTGTGTCTGTAAGCGCTGTGGGGCATACTCTGGGCCAACTGGGCCGTATTGTAGCGTTTTACCCTAAAGAGTTGTTTTTTTTTTGTGATTAAAAGTTCTTGAACTTAATCTAAGTTTTTGGTTAAGCTGCTGTAAGCAAATAAATTTTCTAGCATCGATATGTTACAAGTGTAAGTTACAAATATTGCATTATGCTTGCAAATAGACATGAGTACAACATATTCACGACAGGGACTTTTACTACAGTACTTTAGTTTCAGCCCAAATAAAAAACACATAATTTGCGATATGAGTTTCCTTTTTAAAACCATCATGCATAGTACTTTTATGTCCTCACTATCTCATTTTTAATTGACATATCTCTATTAAACTCACTTCAAAAAATAACTTTACGTGCACAAAATTTTATTTTTATTTAATGTTTGGGAGTATTATAATTTTTATTTTCTTGTTAGATAAGGACACACAAACATGTTCGGTTCTAAGCTAATCAGCCAAGTGCCAGTTCAGTGGCACCCGTTGACAGCTAAACGATAAGTCGATAACGTTTTTACGCCGTCAAGTGTCTGGCGTGTGCGGAAGTTTTCCAGACGTTAAGGCTAGTTGTTTTTGCCTACATATCTGATGCTGTTTATGTAGGTTAAGCTCAGCCATCAGTTTAATGAAGGGGTACTGAATCGTGTTAGGAAATAATTACGTGCCACTATACTCGTTATTTTCAAAATCATGAGTCAAGCTAAATTCTATTTATTAAAACAAAAGTAATTCAGCCATCAAGATTTCACAATTATAAAATCAATTAACTCGGAAGCGATAGAGGGAGATCGCAAATAATTAATAACACTTTTCATAATTATAGGTAATGTTTTCGTTACTATATTTTGAGTATGATTTTCCTTTATTGTGAATAATGTGAAATACGTAGACTAACTAGATCATAATTATTACAGTTAATAATTACATTTAGTGCCGGATTTAAAAATGTTCCTCCTATATGCTGAATCGAATAGTTGCCTATACTGCATTACTTATAAAATTAAAAATTGGTAGATCTTTGCCTACCTGGGAATCCGCCGTTAATGACATTATAAAAGATAAGCCGCCAAAACAATCACTCGTATGTTTGTTAGATTTATAAAATAATATATCTTTAGAGAATACCTCTTTCACAGAGAAATTGCTTTGGAATTTTACTCGACTTGAGCCAATCAGACTGGTGAAGTTGTTTCTTGCTTGGTTCTATATAATAATTGGTTTGTGGACCTATGCTAAGTATATAAAATTAGTGTAAGTATAGTTAAACTATACATATTAATACAGGAAACTACATATATATACTATAATTTATATTAACACTTAAAAGTAATTCATTTTTATACATAAACATAATTATCCAAATAAAGCAAAACCCTTGTCAAAAAAGAAACCAAATAGGTAAAACTTTTATTTTAATCTAAGACGTTATCCGACTGCAATGACAATTTTTTTTTATAGTCAATGAGTAAAAGATGGATTTTTCACTGTATACAACTTATTTATACTTTTTAGTTCCATTTTTGCCAAAGTCAGAAAATATTAGTGTCAAATTTGTGGTATAAATTGACAGTACACTTTCTTGTCAACTTGCAACCAAATATACATTATGGCATGTATGTTAATGTAAAAGCGAACCAATTGGATGTAATGCGTTTGGTAAGCATGTTTGTAGTACAAGAAGTGTGTAAGCTATGCTTAGGCGCTGGTATTACGAGGTTTTGAGCGTTGCCGTGATCTACTCACACGTATTTATTTGCCCTCGCCAATAAAATACACAGTTTTTTGTACTTTATAAGTTTAGCGTTATGGCCGTTATCTCATCTGATATTAAGTGACGATGTGGCCCAAGATAGTGGACACACACAGCCTAGTAGAGTTTCTGGCTCTCAAGTGCAATTGTCTGACCACACATATAGGTATTTAGTGTTCAATTTTCAACTTAGGGTATAGTTAGCATTCCTGCCAGAGACTGAAACAGGCGTGTAAACTGTCCCTGGTCTCTGACAACACGGGAGTTTGAATTGTCATCGTGCTGCGTTTTAGTGTGTAGTCTTGGGTAATTAGCACCTGATGAGCGACCACGTGCCCCTCTCGCCTTGCCCTGAGTCCGGGTAATGCACTTGCGCGCTTAGAAGAGGACGTCCGTAATGAATTGGATTTTAAACACTACGTAATATCCAGATAGGCATTAGAAAGAGCCCTACCAACATGCTATGGTTTCATCACGATGTTTTCTTTCATTGAAAGCTCAGACTCATTGCAGGGATTCTAACTAACGTTTATTGACACGGCGTCCGTACACACTACCAACTGAGCCATCATCGTTTCGTAAGGATGTTAGTAAGCAGTATCAATGACTAATTAAAAGGTGTACGCGTTGACTCTTATTAATAGTTTAAATAATTACACTTTCAAACTAAAATTATTTTCTAAATAGAATTAAATTATATTTTAGCTCACAAATATCTAACACTGGCATGTTATAATATTAATATAAAAGTGTAATCAGGGGCTTTAAATATTACAGATATATCTTTTTTTTAAATAATAAGGTAAAATTTGTAAAAACATTATTTAGTGGTCTAGACTGTATTGATTAAAGTTAGACACTGGATTGTACTATGCTTTTAAAGAATAATTATAAATAATACTATTTTCACTATGACTATAAGAAACTAGTTTCCGATAAATATATGTTGTAAATCACTTTGACATATTTTTTTCTAAGGCCGAGATTGTTACCAGCAGTGGCGTAACTATAGAGTAGCAGAGCTGGCAAAATGCCACGGGTCCTCGAGCCCGTGAGTCAGCAACCTCAAAAGTAACTTTACATATAATCTTTTTAGTGAAAATTGTAATTTTTATATATGTACTTAAAATCATTTAAAGTTAGAGACTACTAAAAACTAAATACAAATTCAAATATATATTAAGATTTAAACATATTTCATAAGAAACGGACCAATTTTAGAACGCATCCAATTGGCTCTTCTCTCTATTGAACTTTGATAATGTTATTGATAATTTTGCGGAACAGAAAGCTTGGAAAAAATAATATTCTTAATACATATCTTGTTAATATTAACTTATTATTTGATTATAAATATGTACTATTGTTTACTCTTGAAAATTAAATTTATTAGATGTTTTCCTAAAATGCACATAATATTTTTAATACTGTTGGGCACCTACTTCAGTGATTTATTAAAATTAAATTACAACGTGACGATTTTTACTGGGACCCCACATAATGAATTTGCCTCGGACCTCAGATGGTATAATAATGTCAGTACCTACCAAAGCAATTCGGGTATATACATTACTAATATTACGGTAAACGTAGAAAACAAAAAGATATTGTGTGATTAAACCCTAATACTACGGACATAGGTTATAAAATAAATATAGTTATAAATAATTTCTTGTTTCACAATGTTAGTTGCCATATTCCTCTGAAACATATTGACCGATTTTTACGAATTTTTATATATTTAATTATATATTCGGTATATCGGAGCGTCGGTCGTAATATATTTTTCATACCCCTAAGTGATAAGGGTGATCCACCCCAAATATTTATTTTTCTTTTTTTGTCATAAACTTTTTGTTTTTTGATGTGACATTAAAAATTAAATTCAACCCTAAATTTTCACTCTCCTACCCTCACCCTCACATTTCTTTAATACAACCAAAGAATTTACTAGAAATAATATATAAGACAGAACAACGTTTGCGGGGTCAGCTAGTTTAATATATAAGTTAAATGTCATTTTTGTAAACCTTTTTAATTATTGAATCGATTGTAACTATACCTATATTTTTATTTTAGCTGTAAAGTTATTTCTAAGAAATACTATTTTAAATTAGCCTAAAACTTGAAAATATTTTTTTTTTTGTTCAGACCAATGGATCTGATACATAAGCATGCATACATAAGATATATTTTATAAATTCCCGTAAAAAAACTTAATATCTAGGCTTAATCAAATGTTTTCCTATAGTTTAACGGAAACATGAGTTTTAAATCTGGTTACACGGAGTATTTCATTATTTATCTTCCTATTGTTGCCAGGTTAAGTGGTGCCTCTTAAATGAATAGGATGTTGTAATACTCTAGTAAGAAAATGTAGAGATTTTAAAAGTATAAGAGCTGTACCAATATAAGTAGGAGTGTTTACGGGCTTCAAAATTAAAATATGGGTTACAGCCGCTTTTGGTGTAAGTAGGTATCACTTTTATGACTGGAGTCGTTTCAAACATGATCATATCATGTATCACTATTATATATCATACGATAGCGAAAAAAAAATTCTTATGTTTTATGAATCAAAAACTCCTGTTGAAATTATAAGACTTTGATTTTATAATAAAATACATGATATTAGTTGAAATTTTCATTGCGCACTATATTATTTTTTCCTATTTAATTGTCATCTGTTCTTCTAGTCTACATAATATTGTTGATTGATTGATGAATTATTAATTTAATTATAGTACTTAATACGAGAAAACGCATATTATAAATGTATAATGATCACTATCACTAATTGTTTTAAACATGTTATGTTCTAACATGCTACGTTATAATGTGGGTACTCTTCATGTATTAAAAAAATAATACCAAGTTGATAAAAAAAATAGATTGTATTCGTCATAATTTAAATAAAAATTCGCAAAATAAGTTAATAAAGGGAACATTTAGAATGTGGCTTATCTGAAAAGTTCTTTGAAGTTTTTTGTAAAAAACGTACACAATAATATCAGTTTACAAATTATCGCCTTTGAAATAATACTGAGATGAAATTTCCTTGTATTGCAATATGCAACTATACAACAACTACATAATATTGAAACAGACTTGCGACTTCTTTAAACATTAGAACAACTTAGAAGTAAGGAGTTTTATTACACCACTATTATGAGTTAACTTAAAATTGCATCATGATTCAGTAAAATAACTCTTGTCGAGTAAACTGCAAAGCACGCTCCTACTGTAAGTATCTATCTTCTACTTGCGCCCACTGCCTTTGCTTCTTTGATTTAACGTTAACTCAGTTATTGAGAGAACAAATGAGTCGCTTGATCATGGTGACTGTATTATGTTTTACACTTTCTGTTATTTCATGTTTTTCTTTTTTTTTCGAACTTAAATAAACCGAAGCAGTTAGATTATAAGTTAATAAAATTTATAACCGAAGGCCGTTATCTATTTAAAGTATTATAAAAAATATTCTTTTAATTACAGATTTGTTTAACTGTCATACCAAGAATAATTTACTGATAATAATATTTTGAAAAGTGTTGTTGAAGTTTGCTATATGTCAATACATCTAGAATACTATTCTTATCTATGAATACATCTGGAATAAGCGAGTCGACACATCCAGCAAACACAACTGAGTTATCTATTTAGTTATCCAGTGTTACTTATATTTGTTATACGCCATCTAATGAAAAATTTACGAAAATTGGTTGAATTATCTAATATAATATAATCTATACTGAAATGAGAAACCTTAAATCTCATTGGATGGATAAAATGTCAGTGATTTTCATGGCTTTTCCGTAGTTTTTAAGATATTACATTTTTTTCGTACCTACTACAATTTTGTGATAATTCGCCTGTTACTCTTAAATTTAGGATATATCTAATCTTCGTTATATAATCGTGCTCTATGTGTTTACGCTGATACTCGCGTATCGTAGGTATGTACTTTTCATAAAATGGCATCTACAAATATAGAACCAAAAGAACGTCACAGATATTATAAATTCACCAAAGTTCTGGCTTTGAAAGTCGCTCAAATTGTTGTTCAAAGCCGGCAAGGAAAGAAAATCAGCCACGATTCAAGAACGAAAGCAGATTATGGAGATGCCACTCCTCCTTTGCAATGGGTTTGTAAATTTATTATGCTGTGCGCTTGATACTTGTTTGCATATTTTCATTGTAAAATAATATTTTGTGTTTGTGATACATACATCATAGTACACACTAGGCTTTCGTCACTTATCATTAATATAGGAGAAATTCATTCTAGAATTCTATATAAGTTGAGTTTTAGTGAGTGCACATTAGCTGTTTCCTATATTTATTGTTTTTACTTAAATTGTTTATATTTGAGTTGTTTACAATGTGCTCTATTTACATATACTTCAATGTATGCAAAATTATACTTACTGCTCTTTACAAAGGAGTCAAAACCAACTATAATAATTATTTTTGCAGACAGTTATATTATATCTTGACTTGTTGTTTATAATTCATCTTACTCATATATGATATCCTAATCATACACCTATTCCATCATTCATCACACCTAAACCACTGAACCAGTTATAATGAATTTTGGTATTGAGATAGATGGGACCTCGGATTAGGAGATATGCTATTTTTTCTTGCTAAAAACTTATAGGAAATAGGGTCAAACGAGGGAAAAACTTTGTATGTAACTTTTTATTGTACCATCCAATTTGTCTAACAAAATTCATATTAACATGAGTGAAGCATTTAAAAGGTACAACAAATAAAGGTTTCCCTATAATTCCCTTTTGAAAGAGTTTTTGCTACAAAACACATTCCTAACTGTATATAGGAATATACCAGCAATTTATATTTTTTATTCTTATAACTTACAAAAAATTAGTACAGTTTGTAGTAAGTAGTATATGATAGCAGACTCTATAATTTCTATTTGTAGTCTGTTTTAGTTAATTGTTTAGTCATTTTTAGTATTGTACATATTTGTTGTTCTATTTTTAATAAGCATCAAGATCTAATTTGAGAAGAGGTTAATAGGTTACTCTAAATACAAATTTAGTAAATTCTATAGGAATTAAACTCACATTCAATAGTTTCATTACAATCACTGATTTTCCATATAATAAAAACAATCTATAGCACTTAATAAGATTTGTGATTTTCATGTATGATTTGAAAGGAATTATTTTAATGCTAATATTTTAAATTTTATATACTGTTATAAACACTTTGTATGTAATATTATATGAAAAGATAATAGTGTAAGATCTATGTCAATTACAAATATATATTCGGTAATGTGATAACATCATCACCTTTCTATATTTTTAGTTCAACTTATCAATACCAGATGAACCCTGTGTGAATGAGGAAACAAAACGTGTTCTCAATGGTGAAGTGATAGATGCCCTCACAAAAATACTTTGCATAGAAATTTCACTAAGAACCAGTGATGGTGATTCAATGATTCTCGAGATATGGACTGTGCGATTGGGTCCAGGATATGAATCATGTTCACCTTCAACTGTGTATTATAGAATGAGTGTGATGCTGAAATCAACATTGACAATATCCAGAATAATTCCTGCTTATAAGTTATCAAGGGCACAACATAAAGAAACATATAAGATTTATCATAAAATTTATGGCGGAGAACCAAATTATAATATTTTAGGTAAGTATAATTGATTTTACCAGTTTCTGTATACATATTTATAGATGGGATATTTAATGAAAAGTGGCAATGCATATTTCAGGTACCTTTTATTAAATTTCATTTTAGTTTTCATTACCATTTTATTGGTTTCAACAATTCTCTTCTTATACAATTCTTTATAGAAAAAAAATTATATATTTATATAAAAAGAATTCGAAATTTTCATACTAGAATGACTACTGCCTCACCATCTTCACATCACTGTCCCATAGAGACTTCTGTAACTTCAGATATAGATAAATAATTGAGAATAAGTATGGGTGATTATGTAAGATACTCCATAATTTGAAAGCCAGCATCTTAAATTGCAACCATTTACTATTTGTGGATTTGCAGACTGAAGCATTATCTTTATGAAATATGACAATCATCATCAGCTGTTTTGCACCAATTTTGTTGCATCCTGTTATTACTATTATTATTATTATTTTATGGCCGAAGGACTTTAATGTAATCTCTTAGGAGTAGGTTTATATTAGAGAGATTTTATATGTTCATAATTTAAGCTAAATTCAATGTGGATCAATATCAGGACTTTGAGGATTCTAGTTTGCAAGTGAAAGTTTTAGAAAAGTTATTCTACATAGTGAATCATTGCTATGAGTTCAATTTTTGTATGTAGTTTGTAATTTTGAAAAGGAATGACACACCTTACAAGTTATAATCTAATACAAAAACAAACCTTTAATGTACTTTGTACAACTCATAGACTAAGCTGCAAATGTTATTATTGTCAATATGCTCATACTTAATTTGATCTCTTGCTGGTAATTTTTATTTCTGTGCATAAAATGAGAAGAATTTTGGTAAATTGGAGATCTGTAGTTCAATTCATCATATCTTTATCAAACTCCAGAAATCAAACAAATTGTAACTATATCTTTATTTAATGTTTTTACTACATTATTTTTCTATAAATGTGAAATACCATTTATTATTATTATTTTTGAACTGCACTTTTACAATGATGTCATTTAGTTGTGTTACAGTAAAAAAATGGGGTGTAAAACTTAGTAAGTTGTTGAGTATTTCGTTTTTCTTATAATATGATTTATAAGGGAAAGACTATATTAGCAGGCTAAATAGCAGCTATATGAATACAATTAGCATTGTTTTATTGGAATGATATTATAAATTTAGCAATTTTTGTATATATATAAATATGTAAATGGCTTTCCAGAAACTACTATAATTACAAACAAAATTAAAACAAATTGGAAGAAAATATTTATTTAAACCATGTTTTA
This sequence comes from Actias luna, assembly GCA_039707435.1. Classification (NCBI taxonomy): domain Eukaryota; kingdom Metazoa; phylum Arthropoda; class Insecta; order Lepidoptera; family Saturniidae; genus Actias; species Actias luna. Next base: position 13,453,629 of record JAZHAC010000001.1, on the reverse strand, counting down.
TATTCTGAGTTTGATAATTCAGACATTATCATAGAAATTCTATTATTTACACACAATATGTTTAAAAATATTTATGTTAAAACCATTATATATATCTTAGTATTTTATTAATATATAAATTATGTTCATTTTTATTGTAGGTGACAATTATAAGCATGTAAAAGTTCATGAGCTGAGGACACCCATTGGAACTTTGCTTATAGAAGTGGCTTATAGGACTAAAATGACAATACTACCAGAAGATAAATCAAGAATACCTTACAAGACATCACCTAGCAATAATGATATTATGCTCAAAAGTAATCATTTCCTCAAAGATAGTCCCAGAACTATAAGGTGAGTTTAATAGTTTTCTTCTTGGATAGATAGATTTCATAGTGTAAAGCTACCATGATGATTGAATTGTTTATACTGATAGAAAATCATTTTAATGTTTACAAGTTTGAACCTTGGCATATATCAATGATTTTTTGACTCACTTTTATTACATTGACCTGTACCTACATAATGCAATCTTTCAATACACTTTTCACCTGCTTTGAAACATATTTATTTGATAAGTATCATACATAGTAAGTACCCATGATAATAGAATAATCCTATAACTTTGTTCTAATATCCTGACCATGCTCACCAGAATTAAAAAGTGTACTCATTTTACAGGTTTATACATACTATGCCTACAATGATGATAACTGTTATTATTCTTCTGTATCTAAATAAAAACTAATTACTTTTGAATTCATTTTGAGACTAGGAAATAAGAAAATAAAGTATAGTTTAAAGAAAAACTATAGACACATTTTAATAGTAAACCGAATCAGTACATAGAAAACAATTTTCATTCCACCACATCATAATCTTGGGAATATCAACCTTAATCATCCATAATTAGCTCCCTGACCATACTTTCTGTTACAAGAGATAATTCAATAATGATCTTTTCTATATTTTAGAAAAGGCAGTTGTGAAAAAAAAGAGTTAGATTTATCTAAACCATTAACAGCAGGCGCCTTCGTGGATCATTTGGCGATAAAAGAACTTCATGAATCCTTAAGTCAACAATTACCTCCTGAACCTCCTATGGGTTGGCTACTTGCGGAGAAAGAGAGAATAGAAAATGTGAGATTCTTATACAACTTACCCATATCTTAAAATACAATAGTTTTATCTGGTATAGAAATACATGTATATAGTGGGTAAATTTTGAAAACATAAATATTTTCTTTTTACATTATATTCTGATTTTCTAGGGTAACTACATAATGTATTTTAGTATTTCAAACTATTTTTTTTTTCAAAAGTGTTTTTCCCCTATATATATCCCCAGTGTATACTGTTTAACCCCTTAGAAAAGGTTAGAGATAGTTACTCAGGTTCAGTCCTGGAAATTATATTCAAAAGAATTATAACTAAATAAGATAGGTTCACTAAATTGTTGAAATGACTTTTTAACTTATGTTAGTGATAAGTTTATTTTTTGATAGTGCTATATCAAAAGCAAGCACAATTGTTCACACTTTCAACTGAAATTGGATAAATTATTTAGAATAGCAGGAACACACCCCATTTTTTATTTACAGTGTGAACGTCAATGACGAAATTTAAGAATACTTTATTAAGTTATTGACATTTTTCGCTTAACAAATAATAAAAGTCTAAATAATATATAATTATTTGGATTTTTATATGCACATATAAAAGTGCGTAGTTATTAATCTTACTTCAATTCATAAGTTTCAAGATACCTAAATATATGAAATATCTAGTGATATGTCGACATAAGTACAAGTAACCTAACAAATGCTATGTAATTACAATAAAGAAGTGAATAAGTGTCTTAGAATTTTATTGTACGATATTTACTAATATGTCTGTTACTTTGTTTAAAGTCCTGTGAAAATGAGTGAAAATGATTACAAAATGTGACTGGTTGTTACTCTCTTATTCTCTATTGATGTTTTACTGTATAGATTGTAATGTAAATTGGACAGAGGTTCCTTATATAAAGTTTACATTGTAAAATATGTTAGTTATAGATTAATTGTAAACAATGCAAACCCATAAGTTTCATTTATACTAATGTTGCTTTTCCATGTATCTGTATATAAGACCTCGAATCCACTTTTAAGAATATAGTGTGTATGAGAGAATCTTATTTTCTTTTTTATACTTTATAGGTTTATTGTTATGGCCACAATCCCCATTTCCCCACAAACCCATTCTGTGGTATTGTAGTGTTCGAAAGCAACAACAAATTGGTATACTTAAAAAAATACAATTTTTAGACTGAATCAGATTTGCTTTTACACCCCTTGATTATGGTTGAATTGTAATTAAATGACTACCCCTAGTATTTATTATAGATTTTTATATCTTTCAGAAGTTATCACACAGGTCTGTCTCTGGACAGTCAAGTGCAGACCAACCGGGCAGTAGCAAAGAACCATCAACATCTGCAATGCATGCTGTAAGCAAAGCTATAGAAGTGCCGAAAAAGAATGACAAATATAAGGGATTAATGGTTATTATTTCATTATATTACTACGGTTTTATAATTATTCTACATTCATTAACATATCCACACACTAACACAAGATTGCCGGCCTTTATTGGAGGAACTGGCTCTCAAGTGCAACTGCCGGAACATACCTATTAGTATTTGGCGGCAGATTTTCAAACTTGAGAGTGGTAGCTAGCTATCTCATTATAGGTGGTTGGAGTCGAACTCACGTCCTATGACGCAGCGTTCCTACACACTACCACTGCTATCTATATATATCACTATCATCGCGTGAATTTAAACTTGTAATTACTTAAGTATTTGTATAAATAGTAATATACACTATACGCATATTTTTATTTTATGTGTATAGTTTTGCTTATATATACTTGATACGTCACTTATGATCAGGTGAGATTATGGCCACAAAGCTAAACCTTAACCATAAAAAAAAATAATACCTTTTGCCTGTTTTTATAACTTTCTTCAATATATAACTTTACTCCTATTGCTAGTAGTGTGATTCTCAATTTTCTAAAACCGTGCTCAGCCAAACACTAAAGTATTTTTTAATCCGACTATTAATACCTACATCTACATTAATATTATAAAGCGGAAAAGTTTGTTTGTTTGAACTACCAGTCAGGATTTAATAATATTTTTGCGTTTGGCAGAACAATAATTAAGGGAGGCTTTAAACTATTAAACATCACGCTACCACCTATTGGAGCAAAGCTATATTAAAAAAAGTTACAAAAACGGTAATTTTTTTTTATTAAATATTTTTTAGTTCCAAGCGAACGAGGTCGTGAGCGCAGCGAGTAGGTAATAATAATATATAGGCTAGTTATAACGTTGATTTATGGTGACCTACATATTTTGAATTAAATATTTTCCAGGAATTTGCATTCGCTGATGGTAGTCCGATAGCAGAGTTAGCGAACTTCTATCAAGAATGTTTACAAGCAAGATCTGCGAGTGACGAGTTGTCTACTGTGTTAGAGAGTTCAACATCAACAGATTCGGAATCGCTGTCTAGGCAACTAAAAATGTTCGAAGATGCAGTACCGGAATTTGACAGTATGGTAGAATCTATGTTCAGCGAAACGGATGCCGGATATGACTATTCGTAAGTTCTCGTATTACTACAAGATTGAAGATATTTGGTTCCCCGGCAGATTCTATTACATTAAGGCAAATCATAAAACCTGCTCCATGGAAAAATATATGTACGTGCTAATTTTCTTAGTGACCAATCAAATGGGTTTGGATTTTAGCAGTTTTATCCTCTATGCCAGTGGAACCTTCTCGTTTTGTTAGACTAAAAGTATACTTAACATTGATTTATAAATCATAGTGCTCAATTTAAACAAAGTCTATTTACTAGTTTCAGAGTCTTGGGTTATAAGGGGACCGAAAGAGACAAAAATAATATGTATCTGGTTTATTTTTTTACCCCTACACCGATAGAAATAAATACTGCAATTTCAATTTTAAAAAGATATATACAATTTGCTGAAATGTCTCAGTTTCGTTTTTATTATGTGTATAGATGTGTTTACAGACTAAGTAGAGTAATTACTACAGTACAACTGTAAACAACATTAAGGCTGAATATACACAGTAAACTGTCATACCGTGAATATATAGAAAATAATTATTGTGGTACTGTATTATGATGTCTTATGTGTGTATCTTACATTAGTGTCGTAGAATAATTAATTGCATGATGGGTTAGTCGCATGTTTTTTAGCTGGACTGAACAAAACTCGGGAACTGTAACCATATTTTATGAGATAAAAAATATATCCGAACCTCATACTTATGCAAATGGTTCGAATAATTTCCATATATTACAAAGTCGACTGAGATAATGGCGAATTCCGAGAGTGCCTTAAAATAACTTCGGTAATTTTTAAAACGATATATTATCCATTTGTAAATATAATTCCTGAGATAATGTGTATATATATATAATCCGCAAGTATCTAAATAAAAAATACAATCTGTATAGTACATTAAAAAAGAGATTCATAGGTAGAATAGCCTAATCTGTAAGAATAATTGTAAGAATAATTTAGCGGAAACTAGTAAACTATTCTTAAAACTACAAGTTTCTTAAATTATTGTGCGACTTTTTAAATCAATAGAAATAAAATGGACCCAATAACAACGAATATTTTTTATTATTCGACAATACTTAATGGTGATTATTAAAACACTATAACAGATTAATTTTTAACCAGTACTATTTTTAAACCAGTATAATTTCTGAAGTGATACAGAACAGGTTATTTTGTAATCAATATTTACTAGTATATATACATACATAATGGTCTGTGACTGAAAAATATATGTCATTCAATCATTTGTGTAACAATTACTTTATAATGATGTCACGCATGAACCACTATAACGGCTATTGTTTCAGGTATTTGAAAAAAAATGATAATAACATTTAAGTTTTTTGAAGCGATGATAGCTCAGTGGTAGTGTTTACGGACTCCGCGTCACTGGTCGCGAGTTCGAATCCATCTACAATGAACTTAGCTTTCGGTGAAGGAAAACATCATCATCTCAAGTTGAAAATATGCCGCCAAATAACTATAGGTGTGTCTACCAACTTGAACCGAACCGTCACTTAAGATCAGGTAAGATTATGGCCATAAAGATAAATCTTATACTCTGGCTTAAGAGCGACATATTTTCAAAACATATTCCTTGGATCGAATATTTTAAGGGAAGTCTATAGTAACAAAAAACTTCATAAAAATTTGGACAATTAGTCGTTTTAAATATTACGTATATGTATATAGAATTCTTTCAGATTGTAGATTTATAATATTGAAATAACTGTATTTAGAAGGGAAATAGGTAGATACTATTTCCATTTTTGTAGTTGAACAATATTAATTATGATTTTAGATCGATTTTACTTAAATTTTAAGTTTGTTTTATCATTCGACTGTGGTATTATCGGAAATTAATCGAAACATTTTTATGGGTTATAGTTTCGAATATATTTTTACTGCATATGTACATTCAATCATTTCGATTGACATTCAAACTGCGATAACGTATCCGACTGTAATTTTAAACTATTACCGTATTTGTAGAAAACTGTACATACAAGTTGTTCAATAATGGGAGTATTAGTTACACTTAATATATTTATCTGCCCTAATTAACTTTAAGTTATAGAAGATTGTGTTAATATAATAATATATGGTTTCTTTTAATTGATACCCCAATGTGTTCAATAACTTAAGTATATAATTAGTTTAGAGGTCGTAGGAACTTGTATTATTTGCAACTATCTACTTGCTTTCGATATATATGTTACGTTTTCGTTCAGGTCTTATGTCATTTGGCCTTGTCCAGATAAAGCCCACAACAGGCGGAGCTATAATATATATTAATATAAATCATAGCAAGGTATATTACGGTATATTTTCTATAGTGATCGGTGAGTGATAACACACATAGCTATAACGTATATTTTTATTACGTCACTAAAATATATGGCCACAGGAATTATAGCAAGATATATTTTGTTTTTCTTGTGGTTATGGCCAATTTTTTTTGATTTTCGTACTGTCGATAGAAACAACAATCAACATGGTTTCGTTACAATTAACGTTCACAACTCTCAAAACACGCCTCCAGCCGTTCCTGACATAACAAACACGGTCGTTGGGCATTGGTTTCCCCCGTGCATGATATATGGCTATTAATAGCAGTGCTCAAATGTTAACATTTTTCATTATTTATAGCTTGCAATAATAAGACTTTAATAACATGAACGTTAATAACCTTAATAACATTTTGTTAAACGTTATACTGAGCGAAACCCCCTCCCCACATAAATGTAAACGTATGTTATGAACGGCATCTTATTAACCTTTCTTTGTTTTATTTTCACTAAATTTCAGCATTCATTTCCCGTTTTTAATGTATTATATAGGTAATGACTGGTTGTATGGATGGACTGATAAATACAATATCATGTTATAGCAATAAATATTATATTTAATTGGGTAATGCCAAGTTATTTTGTACAAATAATTTATTTATGTAAATATGTTATTGATAGTTTTATATTCTAGATTTATATTATTTTAAAGGTCAGTTTAATAAAAAAAATATTGAATACTACATGGCTTTACTACATATACTCCTAACGATCCCTAAGGTTTAGGTAAAGGAATTACGCCTGGTTTTAATTTTAAAAATATAGTTACATTTTTCCATAATATATTGTACTTTCCTGTACATTGTTTACTATAAGACCTTCCAGTTTCCACACCTTTTACTCACTGTCCACTGATGATATTATAAATTGCCTTCAAATTGGTAAATATTTCAGAATTTCTTAAAATATCGATGATCTATGCCGAAGTTTAATTTTGGGTATAGGAATAAGTACTATTCAGCATCCACTTATTGATGTAAAATATACATTTATTGTTCTAGAAAATTGGATCCACTAAAATCTAGCAGTGGGATGTACAAAAGGCTGAGAAATTCGTTTATAGTATACAACTGTTAAATAATAAGTGAACAGTTTAACTTTGATTATGTATATAACATAGTCTTTAATATATTTAATATTTAGATACTCTGAAGGTTTTATATATGAACATAGCTTGTTATAATATAACAAAAATGTTTAGATATAGTTTTGTCTAATTGATACTACCTTTTCTCCTAATATAGGTTTATTACTGTAACTTTAACTTTAACTCTAACTGTTATAAAAAAACAACTGTAACTTTGTTAATATGTTTTAATTTGTTTGATAAAATATTTGTAGGTTTAAATTATTTCAAGATAAAATGTTTAACTAAAAGTAGAACGCTGTTTTATATTTATTGTATATAAATTTGGGTGGGCCATATTTTTCTGCACTTTAGTGATAATTTTGTGAGGAAACTCGAGTGGGCGAAGGAAACGTTTGCCGCTTAAAGGCGGCTTCTGTCTTGAAAGTGTGGTTGCAAAGATATATAATATTACTATTTATTAATATTAGCGAACCAATTTCTTTTATAAATTTATATGAATATTGTCAGTAATATAACTCGCGTGATGATTTCTAGAAATAATTTAATACATATAAAATGTAAATATTAATTATCGAACTAATAAATTAAACACATGTTTTCCACAAAAGGTTTTTATTTCTATTTATATCTCTGCTGACGCACTATTACAGAAAGTTCTTACGATTCAAGATTAAGATTAGGTTTCTCTTTAGGGTGAATGCTGTTAATCTTCACGTATTGTCCGGTAATATTCTGAAAATTATTTCAAAAAATCATTTAGAACAATCAATTCAATTTTACGCTTAGTTTTATAGTATCATATTAGGTCTCATTATATTACAATTTCATTTTGTTACGTTAAAATTTATTTGTGTTTATTTATTATTTATATTTTATAGGCTAAGCGTTATGACTCCAATCTCATCTGATGTAGTCATGATGTGGCCCAAAATGGTGGCCACGCTAAGTCTAGTGGAGGGATCGACTGCCAAGTGCCACTGCCGGAACACACTTATTAGTATTTGACGACAGATTTTCAACTTGAGCTAGCCAGTAAGTAGGGAAATAGAAAAAGCCCTACCATCATGCTATAGTTTCCTCACGAAGTTTTTCTTGTTCCTTATTGCAACCTAGAGGGTGTTTCCGGAAACGATTCTTCAATAATCACTTTATTAGTGTGAACTTTATTCAATGGCCGCATAGTATAAATATCATTCAAATTAATGACCTAGGTTGTATCATAAAATAAATATAAATTTCAGATGCCAGTAGATGTCTCTATTGTTCTGTATGAAGTCCAAAAACCGTGACATTGATTTCTATACAAAATGCTTCTAAAAGTTATAATAAAACGATCCATACGAAAGATGTGATTTATCACTATATCACGCTCTCTTTGTCGTCTCGAGTCGACTTTACCCAAACGAACGTCATACAAAAAGGTTGCGATACAGAATTTCTAAGCCCTCCCATAAGAAGTTCCACTTTAAAATTATTAATGGAAAATAATATGAATTTATATAAAAGTATCAAAATTTTATGAGTGTTGATTGAGTGGTAAGGATATAATTTACCTGATCATCAAGTGACGGTCCGTAGGTTCGGAGGATGGGTTCCCTAAGAGATTTCGAATACACAGACCGGCGATGGTGAGCTCTGACAGCGTCTTGAAGTAACGCATGTATTATACACGTTCGATCAGCAGACCGAGCCACGTAACGAACTTCACGTAGGGCGTCCAAGGAGATATTCAACCGAATCCGCCCCAAAAATGTGTATAAAGAACATTCTTCTTCATACTCCTAAAGTCAAAGACAAATATGTAGTAAATAATTCAGTTCAACTGATTGCCTAGAAGTACCTAGCTTCTTTAATCCTGTTTAAGCAACATTATTATCATGGAGTCCCGAAGTGATATGCGTCGTTCGTTATATCGTGTGACCAATTATCAACGTTAAACTGGTAACCAGCAGCAGAATTAGAAGCAGTGCCCAGTGGTGGATTTACCAGTAGGCTGTGTAGACTGAAGCCTAGGGCGGCTAATTTGGGTTATTCTTGTTTTGTTTTCATTTATACATATACCTAAATGTTACTAGATAATATTTTTCACCACTTACAATCTAAGTATTATATTGATATTTTTCTACAATTTACGTAGTCCTATGTGGAATTTAATTGTAGAGGTACGTAGGGACAATAAAATTTGTATAGCCTACGGGCGGTAAAAGTGTTATTCTGCCACTGGCAGTACCCCTTGTTGTGTTGAGGTGGTGTAAAATTACATTTTCGTACATCCTCCCGTAATATGAGAGAGGTCATAAGAGAAGGAGCATCGTCAAATACCCACATAAAAGACCACGTCGCCCCTTATTCCCCGTTAGTACCAGACCAGGAATTGTTTTTCCTCTAATTAAAGTAAGCGGCTACTATACCATCTGAGGCACGTGGCATATTTATTGGTAGCGGCGCTAGTAAAAATGGGCATGTAATTTAATTTTAACAAACCACTGAAGTAGTTGCCCATTAGTATTACTTATATTATAGGCATTTTAGTTAAATATCTAATAAACTAAGTTTTCAAAAGATATAGTTTTTTTTAAGCTTTATATAATAAAATTCCTTTTTCCGAAGTTTCTATTCCGCATAAGTATTAATAACATCGTCGAAGTTTAAACGTCGGTGCATAAGATTATCAATAATAGTCTAGTCGACAAGTTGAAAATGGTCTAAAATAGAGATACTGCTCTTAATTATGTGTGATGCTTCATTGGATCCGGAATGACGCCTAGAAAAATGTGCCAAAAGCGCGTATTAGCACATAAAAAGTTGCAAAAGTTATCAAGTCAATATTTCCTAACTATTAATATTTAAGAAATAACAAAAAAAATATTCTTAAAGAGGAGGAAATTACCAATCAAAAACTCCCAACCTCCGGAAATTATGGTGTATTCTGAACACTGTAAAAAATTTATTTCCGGTGGAAATTTTACTTAAAATTATTTTTTCAACAAGTTTTTTAATTAAGTAATTTTTCAACAATTGTTAACAAACAAAATTTTCTCGAGACTCCGCCTTCATTGCCGATGAAAACATTTTTTTTTTAATAATTGTCGTGAAAGATTTTCGATTCATGGAGCCTTTCTTATATACATACTTAACAAATTCACGCCATAAAAGCTAAAAAATATCATACTTTGTTTATAATCATTTTTGTAAGTTAACAAAATTACTTCAATTTCTTAGATTTTGATTATTTATAATATATTATTTATAATTATAATATTTATTAAATTTTGTTAAAAGTGTTAGGGGAAGGATCTTTGGCATTTTGCCAACTTTGCCACCTTATACTTACGCCACTGCTAGTAACCTAGCCAAACAAATCATTTATCTGTTCATGTAACTTGGCTATGTGTTAACTATTAACGTTGTAATGTAAAGAACTCATGTAAAACAAGACTAGTTTCTTTTACAACAACGATATGTACAGTTTATACGATTTTTTTACCTTTTCACGATTCTGCGCTACAACTTCCTCTTGCTGACGTTTAATCTCCTTCGCCCATCCCCTTTAAAATATAAAATTAAAAACAATAAAGTAGCAAAAAATATCGTTAGGAAAATGTAGGTTTACTTGATTAAAAAAAAAGTAGGTACTTACTTTCCAATCTCTAAAAACTCATTTAGAGTTCTTGCATCTTCAAATAATAACCCAGGACTTTGAAGTGCCGTCTCGGTCCAAGTTTCAATTAATTTTAGTGTTAAATAGTGTGAGCATAGTACCAACACGACCTGTAATAAAATAATGGCGGCCAGGTAATGCCTGGCAGATGTGAAACATTAAAATTCATATTAGGATAATATAAATTAATGAAAAGCAATAACTATTTTATAAAATTATAAAAAAATAGTTTTTTTAACTAAAAGATGTGTACAGTATACATACGCATACACAAGGCAGTCGAGATCGATGCTATAGAGTAATAATGACGGCAAGAGAGACCGTTATACCTACCGTTTCCCGTCTCGAAATACGGTTTAATTTAATGCCAAGCCGCGTCAGTACATCACATCAAGGAAAAAAAAAGGAAGTTATTGTTGTATAATTTTGTTAATAACACATTTTCCAGTATTTTAAGCTAACCAAATCCCAACCAAGACTCAATGTCCGGTCCAATGGAGTCTAGTAAAACTGGTATAAGTCACATAGGGCTGTGTATCTGGTCTACTTACTATACTTATTCTATTTCAAAGGCAACGTGTTTTATAACTAAACGGACCTACTATTAGCGTTTATACATTTTTCTACTTTTATCGCTAAAACAGTAATAATAACTATCAGACTATATATAAAACGATATATTCTACAACAGGTTTTAAAATATACTATTATATAATTACTACATTGATATCAATGTAAAGTTTATGATGCTTATTAATTGATTTAGATTATTTTCTGAATTCATCTGCATAATTACTGTGCCTAAACTAAATTATATAACAATATCTACCAAAAACGTTTTCAATATATTATGGCATTATTTACAGTTTACATATTAATTAATAAACCTCATCTTCCTGTGCTAATTTGACATTTTTGTAGAGATTATAAGTTTCATCAGCAAGAGAAACTGCATACTGGAAATCTTCCGAAAGCATATGGAGTAAAGCGTATGCCTGGTTATAATAATACTCGTTTAAAGAAAATTTCTTGTCACAGTAACAAAACATTATGCAAACACCATCACGTTTGTTTGCGTCTCTGATTATGAAAATTATTGGATCATATACCAACTAGGGAGCAGGAAATTATTGAGTGACCTGTTTCCTATGAGGCAAATCTGTTTACAGCGTGATTGCTTGACGTAGTCTCGAACTTTACAATATTATTGAGGTTGGCATAATGTAATGACCAAATATTGATGTGAAAAGCCCCTAATAATATTCAATTGTCGTTTGCTTAAATATCACCCTCAACTGATCATCAGCCGTAAATATGCTTTATGTGTTATGGCAGCTACACTAGGGACCCAATTCGACTGAGTTAAACAAACAACTTAGTTACATCACTTAGTAACACGTGAGAATGTTAATACTTGTAAACTATAAAAAACATTTTCAAAGTCGCTTATTTGGAATAATATTCATCATTCTAACGTTACAATAAATTCGTTTATTCACAATCACCCTCCATAAAATTAAACATTAAAAAAAACATTAATTATTTAACGACACGTGTGTAATCAGGGTGTTATTGGGTAGAAAAGGGAAAGCTGGAGAAAGTAATGTCGTGCGTCCTTCTTTAGAAACATTTGAAAGTCCATTAAAAATAGAGAAAAGGAGGGTACCCATATTAGGCTACGATTTTGTCCTTCATACAGTAGTGCCAGTTTCGAATACAAATAATTGCTATATTATACATTTAACTGTAAATCAGTGATGAGACAATTGAGAAGGTTGAGTTAATTATCGTTTAATTGTAATATTTTATTAACCTTAGATAGTCGTGATCCAGCCATATCGGCGGCAGCTGGACAAACAGTAGTTCTTTGACTACTTAATCCAGTAAATTCCTTGTAATTGATTATTTTTCGTGTCTCCAGTGACATAAGGGAATTTTCCATGTCTGTTAAATAATATAAAACGTAATTATAGCTATTTAAGATTATAGAAAAAAATACATAAATTCATAAATTTGATTTTTCTTCGTTATTTTTACAAGTCACACTACACCTAGGCACATATGTTTTGAAATACCTTGTATTATACCATGCTCATTTAGAAGTACTCCAATTTTTAAACACTCATCATGAAATATAGCAGCCAAAAGGCTTGCTATATTGGCACCTCTCTTAACTAAATTCGGATGCTGAAAATATAAGGTTATTTATTTACGCAAATTTGGGAATATTCTTTTTTTTATTTATATAGTTTATTAAACCATACTAATACAAAAAATATAGCAATATTTTCCTTATTAAGTAGATTTAAATGTCATATATTAACGGAAATAATAAACATTTTATACGAACAATAATATTCTGAGCTACTCTTATAATTACTACTTACAACATTAGATGCTCCAAGGCTAGCTCTCCACGTTACTAGTTGCCCTATAGCTTCTCCTGCCCGGACCACATCACAAATCATTGCAAGAGCTATGCACTGGACTGGTACCCGAGTCATCTACATTAAAAAAAAAATTAAGTCAATTGGGTAAATACTTATTTGTCCTTTTTTAGCTAAGTTAAATTTAGGATCATACTAGAAGTACTGCCTTTTTTAAGTACAGTATAACTCTACTTATATCTTTAAGTAATTTTTCAATTATGGCTATTTTACCGACACAAAATTACCATATTAAAGTGAACTTAATAAACAATATTAATAACCCTTGTTCCACTATGTTACCTACCCAAAGCTTCTTAACAAAATTCCTTTGCACAAAATATCACCGAAATTACACTCAGAAAAAAAAATAGTACACGAAAAAAATTTTGTTTACATATTTTCTATCAATAAGTTGTATGTTATACGGAAATTTATTTCAACGCTTTCTTTATTTCAATATCTGAAATTATTCTATGTTATATTTTTTCTTCTAGTCAAACCACAGTCTTACTATTCAAATAAGTGTGTATGTAACCAAACTCTAGGTTCTGCCATAGGATGCCCTATCTATATCTATATCTATATCTATAAATATATGGATAAATAATAAAGAAGTGACCGTGGTAATGAAAAAATATACACTAAACACAATCAGAAGCGATTTGATACATGAAAGCAAAAGTGTATATTCAGAATAGATAGTGTTCAATTTTTTACTCATACCTGCTATAATTTTATCTGTTATTGTGGATAACAAAAAAGCAGACAAAAACATTATAAATTGTAGTCTGTGTTAACTGCCGAACCATTATTCATCTAATTTCGATGAAATAAAAGTAACGGTCACGTATTAGACAGCATTTAACGTTTACTTCAATAGAATGGAAGAGGAAATCACGCTCCCCTTCTACAACGTACGTTTGGTTTTACAGATACTATTAATAAAAATAGCTTTGTCAATTGGTCTCAGTTTAGAGAATTGGTATAAAGAGTTCTTTATTGCACAATGTAAACCGTTTTGTAATTGAATATTTAACATAAATAAATGTAAGTTCTAGTACCTACGTATTCATAAAAAACAGTGAAGTTCCAAGTCATTATAATGATAAAAAAATTTAAAAAAAGGTAATGAGGTAATTGATTTTGTATCATTGTTTACTTTGGAAATAGACGGCTGGGCATGTAAAACGTGGTTCAGGGTATAATACCACGTCGTGCCCTTACGCCACCGTAAGCCGGACTGAGGAAGGCGTTTCGGGGAACCCACTTCTCTTTGCACGGGTTCGGCCATCTGGCTGGTCAGTTCGCTAGGCTACCCGAACCAGGGCACCAGAATCAGGCCGGGCCGGTCGCCAGGACGACGCGGTGATTGCAAGTTCAAACCCACTTCGCCCCAGCAAGGCGGACAGATTACCATGGGGTTTTAGTGGGTATTCCCGGCAGCTAGCGCCGTGTGAGTCCCACATAACTTTCACAGTCTCCACAGGGCGGCAGGGTCTATATAAATGCATTTCTCCACGAATAAAAAAAAAGGATATAATAACGCCAAGGGCCATCCTAACTTGGCATTGTAAGGAGCATCTAAGCGTAGATTTATTAGGCAGTTTACACACCTAACCCGCCGCCCCGATCCGCCAACACAGCCCGGCGGTTTGATGTCGGCGGCTTTATGTCGTACCCGATGGTCTAACACGTTTGTCTCGTAACCCACCTGGATTATTGCGAGACGATGTATGTAAGTCTTACATTATTGACAGATGATATTATCCAACGTCTGCAATTCTCCGTACTGGAGCCGGGTCCAACGTGTGGTAGAGTGGGAAACTCAGAAAAGATTGCGAGACTTGTGATACTGATGTAGGTTTAAAGTTTCCCTTTCCGACGCGTGTCAACACTCACCTTTACTACTCGTATTTCTCTCTCTACCCAGCTAAATTTGGTAGGAGCGTAGCTTCTGAAGCAGTTTTTAATATATAATTTACTACGGTCCTAGACAGGCCAAACGCAGCCCTTTTTTAGCCCAGACCTTTTTTGAATATTGTAGAAAGATTTTGCTGGTATACCTCTCTCTCCTACTACGACCATGTATAAATTACCCACGTAACAAAAACAAAAACAAATCAGAAACAAAAATATATTATGTGACTACAAATTTGGTAACACAAAAGACTGGAATTTTATTTAATTACTTTCGCATTTTCAAATAAATTGCGTTTAGCTTTATTAACATCAGTAGGAGTGTTATCTGACATTCGTACTCCGTCGGCGAAAATGCTCTAGACGGCCTTAATAGCGCGCCTTGTTAAAGGTCCATGTTATGGAGCATATTACTAGTTATTTTTTTTACATTTTTAATATTCGTCTCACATATAAATATAATAAAATTGTTTTATTTAGGTACAAGTATCCGTTTCTCAGTAATATAGAATCGAAAAGTTGCACAGACTATGTGTCATATTATATTATCAGAATAAAGTAATGAATACATTTTATAATGTTTATTCACTTACAGTTATTATGTCTAGAAGTTTATAAACACCATCATTTTTTACAAACAGGACTCGGTTTTGCGTTTTCCATATAATAGCTTCCCATATAAAATTTAAAAGTGATATCAACCATCTATTAAACATAACAATTGAATAAGGGTTTTGAGTAAAAACATATTATAATACTGTAGAAAATTGCTAACGTAAAAGGTATACAAAGTTTTCTGTCTCTTTAGAACCTGTAAACTTGTTCAGATAAAATAGGGAATTTAAATTTTTGTCAGAAAATAAACATATAATAAAAAAATAAAAACTCGTCACAGATTGTAATGAATCATCGGAATCGAGGATAGAACACTGTTCAAGAAGCATAGTACAATCTTAAAACAATGGTTACCATCAAACTCATAGACTGTCGAGATTTTCATGCCAACCTATAAGCCTCTCGGCAACGGGATACACTCAGGCAGATTCTAAAAGGCAACAATAAAAAGAAAATAATTGCAACAGGTTTATTACAATATGATCACACCCCTGTCGCGTACAAATGCCTGCCATACCATTTAATTAATGGACAGTTAGACAGTGGATACACATCCACTGGTTCTACAACACGAAACCTCTAACCACCCCAGTATGGTGGATGTTACACATGATGTTCGGTAGTCACGATGTAGTAAAATACATTTGGCATAGGACATGCCTAGTAAAGTATATAAGTAACGTTTACATTAAACATATCCCGTAAAAGAAACTCCGAAGCTTATGCATGAGCTTCACTAAGCGATATTTTGAAATTTAATTAACCTAGATTTCAGTAAAGAAGCTTAAAATATTGGTCGTTTCCCATTTCATTTCTCGAGTCTCCACTGTACGTATATTAAAAAATAAGAAGTGCCGAACTTCTAATTGTAGTTATAAAAGTCATACAGTACAGAATTCACTATCTATGATTTCCAATGGTTCGGAGCATCATACCAATTACTAACCTGTCATTCACGATTTGATTGTTATCGAGTGCATAAATAATAACATGTAACATTCTCCGGGCAACTGTATTTATGGAACATGGCCACTGTATATTTGGATATACGCAGCAAACAACATTCTCTTCTGCTTCTACTGCACTAGTCAACATACGGAGACTTAGCGCTATAATCACCTGACTTCTTTCTACTGGAGGTAGCTTCTGTTCTAAAAGCGTATAGCAAAGATCTGTGGAAAAAAGAACTCAAACGTATATTTACTTGATTGTATACATAAGGGATTCACAAAGTGTGCGCCACGGCGCCCTAGTGCGCGAGACTGAAGAAGGGCGCCGTGAAGCAATTCTCTTTACCATTCTCCGAAACCTCAACTTAAGTCTTCTTGGGTGCAAAATAAACAGTTTAATTTATATACTTACCTAAGTGCTCGGATACAGTTAATTTTATTTTCGTATAAATAAACAGTTTGAATTCATCATGTGAATGTTTTAAATTTTGTGCCTATCTACATAACTAGTATCATTATACCTATCTATTTAGACCAGCTAGATAGGTTAGGGCACCGAGATAAAATAGTAAACATGTATGTACGTCGAAAACTGAAATAGATTGGGAACCCTTGGTATACATGCTATGTATTGTATGCTGCTATTTGTCATTATTTCTACTTTTATGATAATTTTAGTTACTTATATCAAGTGAAATTAAATAATTTGTATCATCTGTGGTATCTGCATGAGAAATTACCAGGAGCAAAATAGAAATAAGTTTTTGTACAAGCTTTTTTCGGTCATTTATTTCTTTCATGATTTATTTTCGCAATAATAGGTAGCTTAAGATTCAAATTCTTTATGGTTCAATGTATCTTTATACTAAAATTCACCCAAATTAGTAGTTTAGAGGAAAAACATAATAAACAAACAAGTTACTTTCGCATTTAAAATATTGATTTAGACTAGTCATTGGACGCGTAAAACCTAATCTATGATGTTACAGCTATAATATTAAAAAATAATAAAAATAAAACAATCTAGTGGTTATAGGTACAGTCACGGATTGACAGACTATGTAAGGAAAGCATCTTACTGAATTATATAAGTAATTAAAACTAAATATTTTATCGTATGACATAACAAAGTAAGGATTCTTACGTATAATTATAATAATTCCATGTGTGTCAAACAGATCGCGTAGTAAGGTCTTTCTATGTTTCAGGCCCCCTCGTCTCTGATATATAGCCATACGTAGCAACCTTACGCACCAATATAATACGGGCAATTCATAAGGGCTCTCCGAATACCATTCAATATACCACATAATTCTACGTAAAAAATATATTATTAGACACAAATAAAAAAAATATAGATCTAAAATAAACGATAATCTCTGAAACACCCGGTACTGAAATACAGCGGTATTTTATTATCACTACGTTTGCCTTTAGTTAAATATTCAGTTTACTATAAGTAAAAAGTGAAAATAAGTAAGACTAAAGTTACTACTCTAGGATGCGAAAACATGTCTATTGACGCAGTGTCCGCATACGCTATAAAGATAACTATCATAACATGCAATTATTACAAGGTACCTGTTGAATTCATTACATATTAACAGGTTAAAATAAAGATAACTAATTTATACATAGCTGAAAAACCTTCTTATTAGCCCATATTCTGTCGCTAAACGTGGTGGAGTGAAAGGTAAAGCACAAACTAAAGCTTGGAGTGTCGTTTTGCGAAGTTCACTATAGAGTGGTGGTGACCAATGTACTCTAAGTCGGCAAAGTCCAGGATCAAGTAAATACATCAAACCTAAAAACCAATGTCGATACTCTACCATCTGTAATTATAAACAACAAATGTTGTTCATACATTTGTTTATACACAAATCTACCAATTAATATTCTTACAAACTAGAAACGTAGAAATTTTATTTTTTTCGAATCTAATTTTAGAATGTATTTAATATGTTATACAACAAAACTCCCTTTAGCGAAAATCATAAAAATTCGGAGACTAGTAGAACTACGAAGGCTGTTAATTCTGTTAAGACCAGAATTTATAAAAACCCCATAGAGAAACAAGCAATTTATCGCGACAAATGAAGACTCCCGCTAATACTCTATCACGCATCATCAAACAAAACCTGAGGTTTGGTGATTCTCGTAGATATACAAGGAATATCCTAATTCAATCACAAAAGTGAATATATAGATCCGAATGCTTGCTGTCTCGATATGCAGGATGAAGGAAAATTATCCTTTTTACCGATAGGAAAAAATAAATCACAATTGAAAATCAGTACAGCAAACAAAACAGCAAAGGCATCGTAGATCTAAAGGTTCAATATGATCATCATCCTGTATCAGTTGGTGCAAGCTAAGTCTTCGTATCAATGTCTTATCAAGGAGTAACAGATCCTCATTTGTATGAAAAAAAAAAGCGGGAAAACTTCAGCGAATGTGTATCAAAACACTGTTTTTGACCATTTTGCTAAATATTAGCAATAACTTTTTAATAATATATCGTTTTTTTTTTTCAAACTAGATTCCCAACCTGGTCCCAAGTCACGAACTATCCAAGCTGGCGGCTGGGAAACCAACTGGCCCTACACAAAATATGGATTCCTTGGATTATAGATTATGGGCCAGTTTTAGTGTACATAGCCTGCTTTAATTGAGCAGCTATCTTTGAGTGCTTAAGAGATCTCTAGAGCCATAACTAAATTTACCCATGAAAAATGACTCAATCTATAAATTCATGGCCAAATAGATTGAAGGCCTGTTGCAAAACCAAAGATGGTATTCTAGTATAATCACGCCAATTTTCATAGTAATCGACCAAACGGTGTTGGATTTAGCATTTTATTCCCTATTCCGGTGAAACTCTTTGGTTTTATCGGATAAAAAGCATCCTATATATTAATCCGAAAGTAGATCAAAATCCTTGCTGTGGTTTCAGAATGATACGCGTATAAAAGGTCCAATAGACAGACAAATAAATAAAATAATTGCCTCTTCTTCAATATCAGAGTAGTGGTATTCCTCTTTTCAAAAAATATTTTATTTACCTATATAGCTCCTTTACAATGTTTTATATGTATAAATTATTACCTAGACTTCAATAATTATGCGTTTCATACAAAATAGATGATTTTTATTTATAAAAGAAGTTTGGACAGAATAAGATAAATAACAAAAATTTAGGCTGGAGCGTTCTCCATCCAACATTGGGCAAGCTGCTTCTAACAAAAGTTATATGGTTACGAGGTAATACTCGTTACACAGAAATTTGATAGTAGAATGATCGAATCGTTCAATAAAACATTCGTTAGTACATTCCACACATGCTATGTTGAAGGAACGTACTAAATAGTACTCACAAAATTATTGTACGGAAATACTTTGAGGAAATTTACACTCAGATAAATAAGAATCTTTTTGAATTGAACATCACACTGCGTTGTTGTGAAATTTACAGTTCGCGTCCAGTCGTCTCTTGGAGGTAGTTCTGTTAACACCGATAGAGATAAAACATCTGTAACCAGCACAATATATAAATAAGTATTAAAAAGAATATGATGTTAAAAATCGATAATCATTCATTCCATCATTCAACCATTGATCATATGTACTCTAAGTATGATATTATAACAAAAAAATATAGAAATGTAATCCAATACTTCTTGGTCTGTATATGTTTTTAGGAGAGTTCGATTTCAACCTCGGTCGTGAACGGACGTGTCTGTGAGCGCTCCTTGATTGTTCTCGAAACCGAAATCAGTGTATTGTTTTGGTTACTGTGAAACAGTGTTGTGATTAAATTGCCGCCTCTGTAAGTACGCCGGACACCGGCCGTTAACAAAGGTAAAGCTTAATTACCCTTAAATCTTTTTTACAGGCCAGGCCCCGGATATGAAATTTATTTTTTAATTATATTTTCTTTTTTCTTTCCGTTACTGCACGTGCAACAGATTTGTACTTCAATGTCAGTTCGCCGAACTCGGGATAGCTCGTATAAGTTTTGCTAATCGCGCCCCCCTGCCCCTCAGGCAGGGAGGTTTTATATAGGCTCCCATTTTTAACTTTCCCTGCTCCATACCCGCCACTAAAATGGCCAGCAGCCGTATCGATTTATTAAATAATAGGCTCCGCGCTTTCATCGGTAAAGAGCACCCGGACCTGCTAAAATAATTTCTGGCCACACAACTCCCACAAACACAACACGTGCGCATGCCTGCTGCCGCGATAAATGCGCCGACGCGTGCCAGCCCAGCATCCCCAACACTTTCTTTGCGCTTGCGCTCCCGTTCCCGGTCACCTGTGATTCGTCCCTCGCAGACGTACACTGTATCCGCAACTTCAAAATCACGCCCCACATCGCTGTCAGCCTCCTCCGCTTCTACATCCACGCCTCGTCCTTTCGACGAGCTAATTTCGTTCGCCCCGTGTCCGGTACCCACAGCCAACTCTTTTTCGCCGCTCTCGAGCCCCGAAAATGAGACTGAAATGCAGGACCTCGAACCTGAGGCCCAAACTAATCCCGAGGCTGGCTTTACGCTTGTATGTAGGGCCAAACCTAAAAACAAAAGGGTGCCAACCGCGTCCAAACAGCCGTCTCTATGTTTGGGTCCTGGTGCCTCAAATGGCGTATAGGAATAAACCCAGAAAAAAGTGCGGCTATCATGTTCGATCCTCACGCGAGGAGAGATATAAAAAAGACATTACAGCTATTCGATGTCAATATCCCCTGGGCTTATGAAACTAAATATCTTGGTGTAGTTTTAGATAGGCGCCTAACCTTCAACAAACATATAGATTACGTTCAGAACTTCATCCTAACCCCAAAATAGTACACGCAGTTAGCTACACTTCCAATCCGCATGCCAAAGGCTTTGCTCGCCGGCCACGTAATTGCTTCTCCGACGCCGTCGATAAAATAACGAGATTAAACGCGCTTCTCCCTGCCGTCTCCACCAATCGCACTTGTCCGCGTAACCGCCGCCCTCGCCGCACACCCGCCGCGGCCTCCTTCCGCAGACGCCTGAGCCTAGGTTCGATCCTCCGGACAGGAGCCCTCGAGTGACTCTGCTCACGCGATACAGTGACACTGTACATCACTGAGATTACATCATCACACCGCATACCATTCGTGCACACTCACACGTTAAGTACACGGTTCTGTAAGGGACTACCCTCGCGGCCCTTGAGCTGCTTACCTGATAAGGTCGTAATTAGTATCACTAATTTAGTAATAAAGAACCTGTTTGTTAGTCAGGATCATGAATCTTTTTCATTTACCGGCAGCAGCCCTAGCCGAGGTTCGGCCATCCTGGCACCCTTGTGCCTGCTGCCTCGGGGCTGAGTGCCCTTAGTACTCGCCCCCAAAATTCCGGTGAAGCTGTCAAAGCCCTTGGGGCTAACAGCGTAAGTCAGGTCGAAAAAAAAAAATGTTTTTAGGAAAGTTTCAGGATTGTGTTTGTTTTTTAACATCATATTCCATTAAGTGATGCCACCTTTTGTTAATGTGGAAAAAGAGCATTTTCGTTCTTCCTTTTGCAATATGCGAGATGGGCTTATCGGACTTACTAAAATACCCGTTAAAACGATGAATGACTCAGCGTCAATGGACGCGAGTTCGATCTCAACAATAAGCCTGAGCTTTCTATAAGGGAAAATATCGTGATGAAATCATATCATTTACGTAGGTAGGGCTTTTTCAAATGCCTATTTGGCTAGCTACCACCCCCAAGTTGAAACCCTGCTGACAAATACCTACAGGTGTGTTCTGGCAATTGCACTTGAGAACCAGTCTCTCCACTAGGCTTAAGAAGGCTTAAGAATTGAGGTAAATATAAATGTTTTGTATAATTTATAATATAATGAATTTAGTAATTACCAGGCATCAGCACCGACGAAAACGCCACCAATCGATCTCCAAAACAATTTAGCAACCCCATAGCTATCACGGTAAGGCTAATTCTTTGATGTGAATGTTCTCTAGCCCGACATTCATATCGGTAAGCCCAAATGAAGCACCTGTTACAATAGTAAAAACTGTGATATGTAATATATTTTTATGTATCTTTTATACGTTTCCCTGAAGTACGAAGAAAATATATACATATAAAAGTTAATGTTTCTGTAGTTTCAATTGGAAATTTTTTAATTATTTATATTATATTTTAATAGCACATTTTGATACTATACTTATAATGACAAAGATTATAAATTTTTCTTGGCTCATGATCATGAGTATTCTTGTGCATTCATGTTTATTGGTCGATACATCAACTTACTTTTTAATATAAAACAGGTATAAGAGCGAAGATAACTTGCATTATATTTTATTCTCACGTACTTTATTTTAAAAAGCACTATAATTATTTAATAATATTATTACTGTCTACATATTCATTTAATGGACGGGTACCAGTAGATGTAGATTAATATGTTTTGCAGTCAATTTATATCCGCTAACATGTGGACCCGTGTAAAGTCGTAGTTTTACGTTCAGGTGCCTTGCACCCTTGGCATCCTTACATAAAATTGATTCTAATTTTTACATGTCTTATCTGATTTTAGTCTATCTCAACATCTTTTTCAAAGCTATAATTTTTAAATTCGGATCTTTTATAGATATCAAATTTTGAAAACCTAATCTGGATAAAAGAGATAAATAAATAGTAAATAAAATATAATATAGGTACGTAAAAAGTGTGTTACTATACCTTTGACTGTATTCGTTGGGATACGGTAATAATACCCTTTCTTTAGGATTCTCATCTAAATAACGTAGCGTTGTTTTCACTAAGACCAAGAGCAAGGATAATGTAGTAGACATGTTCACACTGCTATCTCCTACCCGAAAAATAGATAGTATTTAATATTAATCACTTTCTATCATGAGTGATACGATAATTCCGTTTTAATTTTACCGAATTTCGAGATTCAAAATTGGATACCGATAATAGTTAAGAATTTTCTGTTTATATTTGTTAAAAATCAGAGAAAAACCTTTGTAAACTGATTCACTGCAACTTCAATGCATCTGCCGAAACACTTCTATTGGTATTTGGCAGCAAATTTTCAACTTGAGGATGGTAGCTAGCCAGGCGCGTATTGGAAAAACTCTACCATCATGCTACGGTTTTCTCACGAATTGTGATGTTTTTCTTCACCAAAAGCTCAAGCTCATTCTAGGTGGATTCGAACTCACTTCCTTTGCTGCGGATTCCGTACACACTACCATTGAACTATCATCGCTTCAGTGAAGTAAAACATCGTAATGAAATTTTAGTACGATGTTAGGGTGTTCAAATGTCTGTTAGGCTATCTTCTACTCTTAAGTTAGATAAGAGTCACCAAACACCTATTGGCATGTCTTTTTTATTGAAACGCTGATTGCTCTAATACTGCTTAGATAATTTGTTTTGGATATTTGCGGTACTCTTTTTTCTTTACTTTATTATGCCATTATTTATAAAGCTATTATATTTCCTACTTACTATGTTTACATATATAATATTGTACAACATATGCTATTCTTACGATGTTAATAATTACTAATTTTAATACTCAGATCAATCGACATGTTTCCGTAACTGTACTTGAAACCTAGTTCACTCAGTAGGTGTGTTATTATTTTTACCAACATCCTTATTCATTATAAGGGGGGGACTATAGTCGGATGCAAACAAAAAAACGATCATATAGTAAATTAGGAAATTTAATTTTCAAGATGTGAATAAAAGCAATACCTTATTATAGAATATAGGACCTAAAAAAGCCCTATATGTCGTTTTTAAAAGGTATGCAAAATTAATAATACGATATATCATTTATGTGATGTAATGACCGAATAAGTAGATAATATCTAAACTGTATTGAACTGACAAGAAAGCTTTATTGTATATTGTATTAAATAAGTACAAACCTAATTTAATGTTGTAGTCATCCACGTCAGCAGGATTAATATCATAGACTGGCAATTTTCTCGAGGGAAAGTATGGATTGAAGCGATAGAAAATGTTTTCTATTATATTTTCCCTCATTAATTCTATACCTGAAATTAAAAATATTTAATTTGTTATTATATTTGTCGAGTTTCTATGCAGCACTCAAATAGATATATACCATTCTTTATTCTGTGCTTACTGTAATTATGAGGACTTAAACAAGTTAAAAAAAAACTCATGGGAACCTATTCCTATACATAGAACTGACTGAACTTGATGTTGATAATTAAATTTGGATTATAAACCAGTCAAAAAAACATTGTTACTCGTAACTTTAGATCCTGTAATAGTCTATATTCTTCTATGTATGCCTAAATATATAAATAAAATAAACACATTAATGCTAAAGAAAAAACAACGAACAATTATTAACAGTATCACAAGCAAGTAGCAATGAGATATGTAGAAAAGTTGGATAACGATGTGCTGAGACAATCGGCAACATTCTAGCAATTAGCTGATAAAGCATGGGTATGCCTGCGGCCAAGGTATGGCGAAGCTGTGCAGTTCCATGTCCTCGGAGCGAGTCCGGAGCAGACAGTTGCCAAATCAATCCTTTGGACACCAAGTCGAAGTTGACGTCGCTTTCTACTCTCATGAGTAAATATCCTAAAATATTTTTTTTTTTAACAAAAAGTATTTAACATTCCATCTTTTTAAATTAAAGTGAAAGAGAAGAAATATCAATATTTTTTCTGACAGATTTATCTATTATATATAAAAGATATAATTATGTAAAGGATAACATAACAACAAAGTGAGTAAATACTATGAGTCATCTCAATATATTACAATTTCTATATATTATGACACATTATTAATAAGGTTTATAATAATGTCATAAATAACCTACTTTTGAAACAGGGAAAAATAATAGGGACACAAACCTATGAGTGAAGATAAAATGAAAAATTACATATAAATACAGTAGTAAAATATATTTCTAGTTACTATTATAATTAAAAAACATTGAACATGTATATATTAACCCTGGATAGCATATTTTGACGTATCTCGCAAAAAATAAACATTTCAAGAGATGTAGAAAACTTTTTCTAAAATACATATTATAAAAAAATGGATACCTATTTTTTTTTTATTGAATGTAACACATTTTTATTTTACTACAGAACAACTTTACCAAATTCATTCGATGCGTTTTCTTTTTTTGATTTAAATGATGTATATAACTCGTATTCACCTTTTTGCAGATACGACATTTATGCTTTCTAGCGTCGATGTCATAGTGGTAATGAAGGAACCAAAGGTACGTAAAGCCTTACTAATCCCGTGTGGTGTACTGACATTGACCAATTTGCTCTGATATGGGAAACCAAAGGCTATTAAATCCCACTGGTAATAAGACACGTCTAAAATGATTACGTTAGGTACCGCATTTTGTAACTGAAATGTACGTGGTTACGTGCATATTATAATGATGAATATTCTATTATAATTCTGTTGTACGAAGATTCAAGAAACAGAATAAAATTGTCTAAGTTTTATTTGACATACTTTTGAATATGTAGAATTCCTATATAAAAGGTTTATTCTAAAAATAAACAGATATATTAATAATATCTACCCAGAAGTCCTATGTAATTTTTGATCATTTGAAAATATGTGATGACATCCGAAGCAGCACTTAATATAATTGGTTTATCTATGTTTTGTAACAAAAGTACCATACTTTCTTGCAGTGTATGTTTTTTAGAAATTGTCTCTACTAGGAAATTTAGTATTCCGCATAAGCTATCTAATACGTGAACTTTCTGAAGTGTATTATGTAAAAAAACTAAACTTCATAATTAATACATTTTAAGACCTTTCTATATATAGGTAAGTGACTTGAAGAAACTACACAGAATAATAATACTTACGTAAACTCCAAGGTTTAAATACGACACTGTAAATTTTTTACAAATGTTCTTCAATAATCAACTACGTACATATATGCAAAAATTGCTTACGGAATGATACTTCGATGAATGAATAAATAATAATAGTAAAATACTTTTTTAAAAGGATACGTATCCTATATATGATATTCTCGCAAAATCTCGAAGGTGGGCTACCAGCCGATCCATTTGTTTGTCAGCCGTAGGATCGGAGACAAGAAATTCTAATTTTTTAGCGATAACCCAATCGTACGATGGTGGACACTCGTCATTCCATTTTTGATCTTTAAAATGTCCCAAATGGGAAAACTCAAGATTATTTTAGAATCAAGTAAGATAATACAGTCATATCTACTCAAAATAAAGTCATAAAATAGTATCTAGTTTGGGATTAATATTATATAACGAACAAGCACTGCTTTCATACTTTAGTATTTGATTAGATTAAATACTTTAAATATATATTACACTTTTCATGACCGAAGTCTACGACCTTAACAGATAAATCTAGAAACAAATGCATGAATATAATTGGGCTTGAAACGGTTTTTATAGACATCGATCATGCAACGTTGGACGTTCTTGGAAGTTGATAGCATTTAATGTCCATGATTTGTAATTATTTTAACCGTTGCATCTTGATTTTTGAGTACGCGGAATACTACGATAAAATGGCATAACTTATTTACTTACTTACACACTTATTTTATGTAAACAATTGAATCCTATACAATTAACAATATAATACGTAAGACACACTATATACATAATGTCATATAAAATAAATATA
Source organism: Actias luna (assembly GCA_039707435.1). NCBI lineage: Eukaryota > Metazoa > Arthropoda > Insecta > Lepidoptera > Saturniidae > Actias > Actias luna. Next base: position 13,426,295 of record JAZHAC010000001.1, on the reverse strand, counting down.
AATGTTTTATATCGCTAACTACTGTTTGTAAGGATCAAATTAACTAGAGATACTTAAAAAAATGTCTATTACTTATACAGAGATGAATATTGATGCATACAGAACTGCAAGAACATTCAATAATATACTAGATGTGGCATTATTAAAGTATAATTACAACATTAAATAATAATGGGTACAGTATTTTATGAAAGTGCAACGGAATAATTAGGAGTTCTGTACATCTAAATATAGACGCACTTTCCCTCACCCACTTATCCTTTTGATCAAATTAATTTCTCTACTATTGTTTTGTCTCGACCTCTAAATCTATTTTAAGTTTACATTCTAGGTGTTTGTTAAATATTTCTATTAAAATATTTCTTAACTCAAAGTTTCAGCGCCTAGAACTTTTTTATGAATTTACCGAATCCATATTATTATCAAAAGCGGAAAAGTTTGTTTGTTAGGACGCACTAATTTTAGGAACTACTAGGATTACAAAAAATAATTTTATATTTGATAGAGAAATCATTGAGAAAGGTTTTAGGCTATTTAACATCACGCTACCACCAATAGGAGCAACGCTGTATTGAAAAAAGTTACAAGAAAGGTCAAGAATATTAAATAATTTTAGTTACACACGAACGAGGTCGTGGGCACAACTAGTGGTTTATATAATACAAACATATGTATGTGCTTACATATAAAGTATTTGGAATATAGCGTGTACCACACTAAATAATAAATCAGGTTATCAGAAGAAAAAAGGGTATTTGTATAAGCGTATGGTGTGAGAATTCTAACATCATAATATAGTGATATGTATCATACTGTTTTGTCTAAGTGAGCCTCTTTTAAGAATAATTGAATGGATATGATATTAAGTTAGAAGCCGTATTTTTCCTTTGGAATACTATCCTGATTCAATAGTTCATATGTACTTATAACATATTTTTAAAATACATTACCACAATGTATCGGGTCTAATTCCTTCATAAAATGGCTTTTTAAATGCCTTTTCTCAAAGTACTGTTTTTCTTCGGGCCCATGCACACATCCGAATGATGCAGTTGAACCCGAAATAGACCCCGATATTCTAGAGTACTCGTCTCTTGTTATTTTATGATGCGAAGTTTTGTGCCTTGGTTTTATATAAAACTGAGTATGCGAGGTTGAGCTACTTCCTAACAGACTGTAATCGCGTCTTAAGTTTTTAGGACTGTTCGAAGGAGATTTAGCTTTATTTGTTTTCTCCATGATAATATATCAACAAAATCTATATAAATACAAAGAGAAAACCTTATTTTGACATTTACTTCCACAAATCTGCGTTCAAATCGCATGACACTTGTTGATATCAAAACTTGTTCTAATTAAGAGTCAAATACAAAAAAGTTTTTTAGGGCAAATGAATATTATATATTAGTAACATTTGAAATATATAAAGTAAATGTCGTAAAAACCAAATATATATACATTTGTGGGTATAGTATAATATCCCACGCATTTTATTTTTTGATAAATTTATAATACATATCAACATATAATTAAAAAATATTATAATTTTTTTATCTCGTATATGCTGTATCTCATTGATGTGACTCCAAGAACCTTAGTTAAGAAGTAGCGCGCACGCGCGTAAGATTTCTGGATTAGTGCAAGATTGGATTCAACTGTTCAACAAATTCAACTGTGGGAATATCATACTCCACAGCCAATCTATATATGCCAAACAGCAATGCTCCCGCAGTTAAGTTATCGTTCGAAGAATATGGTTGGCAGTGCGTACCAAAACATGAGGCATTTCAACTTAATCTGCAGGATTCCATTGCCCATGAATTGCTCCAGGGTTCCGGTTTTTCCATAACTATAGCTATATGTCACCACGTAACAAAAAGTTTCATGTCTGTTTGTTATTTCAGGTCATAAAATTTATTAGGTGGCATGAGTTTTACTTCATTTTGAAAACGGAAGACAAGTGTTTCTAGCAAATAAGATTACTGAATAAATGACACAAGTTTAAATAAACCAGCATTTTTCAATATCTGTATCAAGCAACAATAATTTTAATATGAATGACGAATTTTATTTGGGGCAGTAGTTAGTACTTGCCGTAGCAAATCGGTCAGAACGCATATGCTGGCTCGAATAAATTTATTCGACTGGTGGGACCAACGCGACGCAGCGCCGAGATGAATCCAGTGTTCGTACTACGTAGTGGAGTGCGGACTGTCTGCGTCCTCGGTATTCGGTAAAGTCGGCTTTGGTAAAACAGTCCCACTCAACAACCAACTGACTGCTCACACTCAGTCGTTATTCTGCCGCGGTCGCTCTCGGACACGTATCGCCGTTCTAATATATTGTATAGACACTATACGATACTTCATTAGTTTTCTATGCGAGAAAACCAAGTGAAAATTAATAAATATTAGGAATATATTTTAAAACTTGTTGACAACATAGTGAGTGTATTTTAAGTTCTTCCGCTTGTGCCTATTTATATACTGGCATCTTTTAATATTTTGGTAAGAACCTACGAGTTTTTCTTTACACAAGTCAATGCAAAACGTTTTGTTTCTGTTGACATTATTACGTGCGTAACGATAATGGAAATTTTACGAAAGTCGAGATCTTTTAATTTTATTATTGCGTGTAATTTCAGACGAGCAGTTACTTTAAATATTAACGGATCAAAATCAACGACAAAAGTAAACAGAGTATAAGTTCACTGTTAATTACAAACGCTCACTATTGTACAACATATGGATAGTATTGTCGTATAATAAAGTAACAAATAGATGAAATTTATATAGAGAATCGAGAGAGTCTAATAAGATAGAAACATTGAGGCATTTATTGCGAACTGAATGACAGGTGTGTGAATAGGACGGTGTAATTACTTGTGACGCAAGTAAGTACCAACTAATTTTATATTACCACACGCTGAATGTAACGAACGCTGTTCTGGTTATATAAAGTGTATTCTATGCCGTATGACAACTAATTACGATCTAAATTAGTTTGCTATTAAATTAAACTCATCGTTATCGTAGCAGAACACAGTGTATTGTAGGAAAACGATTGGTTGCAGTTAAGACAGACACACCTGCCGTCTAATAGCATCTATCACTAAACCGATTATTATATGGTCAGTCGAAGCTATTCAATACATTAAATACAATCTACACTACTTATACGAATCGGTAAGATTTGTAGATATGTTTATAGAAAGTAATCTCTGGATTCGATTCTGAAAATGCTTTAACTGATAGAAAGCTATGTTTATACAGATGGCTATTTACATATAGGCTATGATTTGGTACCAAATTCTGTACTGCAATTAATACGTGCGAAGTTGAGAGCGATTTTTAGTATCTAATTAATAATTTTACTTATTACTTAACCCACATATAAAAATACTAATAGATTAAACGCTATCGGTATTATTTTTATAATGTCTTATTTATATATAATGTGAATTACAACAAAACGAGTGTTACGTATGAAATTTCTAAATTTGGTTTAAAATTTTTATTCTCTACAGTGTTTATTCTATGTTTACATTTAATTATAGTATGTGTCATTATAATCGCAAATTGCGATTAATAGTCTTGGTAGAACTTCTGATTTTAATCTTAAATTGGTTGTAGAGTTTTAAAGGGAGAGAAATAAGTTGAAGTCTGGTGTAAAAGTTCAGACAGGCTCTTTACATTTTTGCTGGGTGATTAAAGATATGTGTATGAAGGCCACGCAACCACTGTCTATAAATTCAGACCGATTTATGCAAGTTTTTATGTTTATGCTGCTAGTAAAATAGATCCGAATCGATTATCGTAGCGTCTTTTAGTGAACGATGCCCTTCCAATCCCGTAACACACATAATAACATTAATTTATTGTGTGTTTATCATAGTTTCGTCACAGTATGTAGGTGAAGCTTGTCTGTACTATAACCACGATCTTTTCCAATTGCCATAATTGATTCACTTCTCATCACTTGTTTTCAATTTTTCATGTCTTTTTACATACAGAAATACTGTTTAATAAAATCGACTAACCCGTATCAGTTTTGAAGAGATAAATGTTTGTGACTTTGGATATAACAGGTAATTTCTACAATAATTAATATGATTAAAACAATCCAACAGGAAGCTATGCTTAAAAAAATTGCATTGATTTTTAAACACTATATTGCTCGGTTGTTAAAAGGGACGTGTAAGAAAGTTATTATAAATGGGAATAGTTGCGATATTTTTATTGTAACTTATTGGGTAAAGCTTTAATAGAACTATACCGGTATGAGATCACAGATTTGCGTAGAACACGTCAGATATTTTGCATACATCGCATTTTATAATTCTTTATATAGTAAGTAATACAAATACTTGCGTCTACTCTGCTATAATACTTTGACAATTCATAGCGCGTTTATGATGTTGATGCAATATCTAGAAGAGATAACGCTTTACAGATTACCGATCAGGCCTTACACCATTATTGACTGTAGCCACAATTTAGGATGATATAGGTACACAAAAGTATTGGAAGATTTTTAAGTCATTGTTCCATATTTTGCCTGCAGTGATTTTTCCTTGATTACATCATCTACCTTTTTTATCTTTTTACCAAAACACAAGCAACATGTGATGTTTGTCTTCTCATTTCTTGTTATTTTGTCTAGCTCGTACAGTTTACGCTCGTCCACTATGAAAATTCACACTTTAACTAGTTAAAATCCGATCACAAATTTTCGACATGTCGTTAATTCGTAAACTCCAAATACTGTGCACTACTGCAAGCTAATCGGTTTGATGCAATCTATCCGGTGCGTGCGATGTAAGCCTGTGGTCATTTATGACTTACCTTAAGTCGATCACGATCTCAGTTCATTTCGAAGGCACGAATTATTCATTTAATATGTTTAGCTAGCGAATTACGATGTGTATGGTATTTAGTACAGTGCGATGGAATTAATTTTATTTTTATTAATATTATTACATCACGTTATGTTTTATATTAGCAGTGATTATTTTTTGTCATTGTTTATCTGTGTATTGATTATAGTTACAAAAAGGACAAGTTGAGGCAGATATTCGTACAATTTTTAGGATCTTTCGCTAGAAAAAGCTACATCATTGCAGAGTGGTACATACCATTTTTAATGTTAAGTTTTAATGCCTACGTAATCCCAGGCTTTTACTCGTATTATTAATAATGTATATAAACTAATATTATATTACATAAACTAAAACAATTCGTCTATTTATTACGTTGCGACCTCTAAACCGCAAATTCCCATGTATTTTGGTACTGATATATGCTGAGCATAGAAGAGGGATCCAAGCTACCTATTGTTAAAATAATCTAAGATACTAGATTTCAGTTTTTAGTCTCTTTAGTAAACCTGAGCGTTCGATGAAAGAAAACCTCATGATGTTTTTTTTATGGATAAAGGGTAAACAAACAAGCGCGTCACCTCATGATAAGTGATCAGCGCCGTCCATGGATACCCACCTATAACACTAGAAGAATCGCACGTGCGTTGCCGGCCTTTATCATAGGACAGTGCACGGAGGCTAGAAACCACCTTTAGATTGAAAATTTATTCTGATCCATCTATAGTGTCGTCCCAACATCTAGACATGGAAGGCTATTTTACGCACTCGGTTTAGCTTTGTTACATTTCATGCCATATTGTCACTTTTTAAATGGTTTGATTCTCGCCAAATGCTAAACCTGTAAACAATACAATAGAACTTACTGTGTTAATAAAGTAGAGGTAAATATATTCATATAAAACATAGACATATAACGTTGTGTATCATTTAATGGCAAAAAACTAGCTAACCCGCAGTCCACTATACAATAATTGAAGCAATTAAATAATCTAGAAACATTGTACCGATAGTGTCCCATAAAACAAGTGACCAATAGAAAATGTGATATTTTTATATTACTGAAAATATTTCAATATGGAAATTTTTATCTACTTACATTTAGGGAAGTACTAAGAGTTACGTTTATAAAGCGAGTACAAAATAGCAACTATGTCATAAGGTTATCTTAGCTCAGAACAATGATTTTCGTATAATAGTTCCATTTCAATACATATTTTGATCAATTTCTGGTTTCCGACTACACATTAATATTTTTCTTGTAATTATAGCTAATATTTCTCCATATTAATATTTGATGATAAGTGACGACTCACCTGAAAATAGAAATACAAGCCAAGTAACAGACTGAATCGATAAGACAGGTAGTGCTAGATTTTATACTTTAAACCAGATTCCAACAACGATTATAAAATATTTTGCCATAAAGTTGTGATTGCATAACAATGTCTTCCTACATCGATAGATCCGCGCCAACCCTCTTGGATAGCGACTTACATGGAATACCAACCACAGTTACATTATTGCTACATATTCTCAAACTTTTTATGTTTTATTGTTCAGTTGATATCATTAATTATTTTAATTACATTAATAAATGATTGCTCCAAACCCTGTAAACACGTAGATGTGTTACCTTTATAGAACTCAACAATAAACTTAAAATTATATAATTAATGTCAATCTTTATATAATAACTTTTAATCTATTACTGTAACCAAAAACATGACTAACTCAACACCATACTGAAGACATTCCCGATGTAAACTATATGAGATTAACTACTATGGCTCTCAAATAACTTACAAATACAGTTGTCCGTCAGTATGGAACTAAAGTCGCGGCCTTGTAGGGCGGTGCCAAAACCCGTACTTAGAGCTCTGCCATCTCCTGTATAATCCTGATGTCCATAAAAAAACGACGTTTTGGGTATGGAGCAGAGGTAATGTGGTACTTAGTTCAAAAAATGCGGTTGGATTCTGCTAAATTTATAAACAAATTTAGCTTTTGAAACAAATTTTTAAATAGTGTGGGAGGTTTATTACGATTAATTTGTTTTATGCTTTTCCATCAATGGTCAATTTATAAAATTTTAATTTTATTTTAATAAACAAGTATGAATATATAATTGGTAGTCTTTATTTTACGCCTTTTTTATGCCTTTACTTGACATTTGATTTAAATATTTTAAGTATAGTACATATTTATAGCATAAATTTTAGTTTTGACCTCGTGCCACATATCTATTCTAAAGTAAAATTAATCGATGAAATCCTTTTCAAATATAAATACCGTTTGCTTGATACGCTGTGGTTGTACTAAAAAAAACATAAATTAGGGCGCTCCTGACTTGCATCTATTTTACGGCAGGTACTTTCGGTAGCTTTAATCTTCTAGATTAATATTAAAGTTTATTGACACACGTTAACATCAAAACGTATGATTTGGCCGACCCCAAATTATTTGGGAATAGGACGAGAAAATAATGATAAGATACTCCGTATAGTATTTGTGCTGCAGTGAAATAGAAATATGTCAAAAGTTTTGGAAGGATTAAATAACCTATGTGTTAAAAATTAAGAATATATTTATTAAAAAACATTTCAGAGTACATCGACATCGCAGAGTAGTACCGGCTTGGATCTGGTATTAACCTCTATTCATTATTATTATTTTCGTTATTGTTCAATACTCTAGTAATACTTAAAATATTAATACTTATTTTCCCTTCTAAACCAATATTATAGCAGTTTTCAGTTACACAAAATTATAACAAATGTTCAACTGTACCACATTCAAGTCACCTACTTACATCTCTTTGTGTTTGGCATGATAACGATCTTTAGTAAATTAAACCAAAGGGTCTTTCTATACTAAAAAAACGAGTTGACAGAAATGACAGAAATTTATCTTTGGCAAATCTGTTTGGTATTTCATATCCATTTGCACTGGTTCTTGTTCTGTTTAAAAATCTATTAAAAATAATTAAAGTTTGTCTTCGTGACTGGTTTGTAATGAATTGTGATTGTTTCAAGTTTTTATTGATTTTAAAAATATTTTATAGATGTCGGCTATTACATCATTTATAGAACTGGTTGTGATAGAGTGGTTTATATAGATATATATTAAGGTATTTATATTATGAAATAGCTTTTCTCTCACAGCTTTGTCCACAAAGACTACAAGACAAATAGATAAAATTATTTGTATATATTTCTATTTTTGCAATCTGATCAGTAGTTTCAAGGATTATCTCCGACAAATATACTTATTAGTAAGCTTATGTTTCCGTAACCTAGTTTTCAATTTTTTTCTAATTTATTGATTGACCTTAAAACTAACAGATATAAATAGGTTCGTAGTGTATACAATTAGCTAATCTAATGTTAAAATCATACGAACACTGTGTGGAGTAAAGGGTGAAAGGTAATTTGCTAAACAGAGAGTGTAAATCATATGTTTACGCGTTTAGGATGGTAACAGTAGAGTGGTGTATCTTAGAGACATTCAAATTTAAGCAGTGGACCTATTTCCTCTGATGTATATACTCCGTGTACGACTTTTCATATTTACGTGAGAGTATAAAAACTTAAGAAAAAAAAAGGAGTATATTTCAAGAAAAAAAATTAACTGGGACCAGAACCTACCTATTACTACCGTAAAGTCGTGAATATATGATCAACAGCATTTTATATATCTGTATATAAGTGTGGGACGTGTTCCTACTTCATTCATGTAGTAAGTGATGGTTTTATTGTGTTTAATTTCTGACGATTCCGAAAGGTTTCACGTGACGGTGCAATGGCGACAGCTACATTATCAAAGACCGCAAGATAAGTAAAATGTCATCATGATTGACATGTTGTTGTTAGATTATGGAAGTGATAAAACGTTTAGAAAACTCCGATCTGTCATGATAAATCTCTTTAAAGATAATAACCACCGCGTTCGGACGAAGCGATGGACGGTTCGCTTCTTCGGTTAGATTTTTTTTCTTAATATTGTTTGATTTACATGCTGAATTAAGTGCAATCAATTATGGCTAATCTTTTAAAAAGGTAAATTTTCTTTACTTTAAATTATAACGTGACGTTTCTGTAAACAATGAGACAATTGTATGCAATACTTGCAAAGTTTTGATAAAATTTATTTATATTACAAAAACATTTATTTAGCTTATAGCATTTTTATTCTTTAGTTTAAGCATCGCTTTTTATGTTGTTATATTAATATGTTATGCTAACAAACGAGTCTATTTTAGTAATTGTTTTAATAGAAAACAATTAAGATAGTAACTTTATTCAATTTTCTCTCCACTATAAATTGAAGATACGTGTGCCCGCAACTTCGTTCCCGTGGAAATAAAAATAATTAAATATGTATTTGCCCGTTTTTGTAATTCTAATACAGCTTTACTCCTATTGGTGATAGCGTCATGGTAAATAGCCTATAGCCTTCCACAATTACTACTCTATCAAATACAAAAACAAATTTTTAAAATTCGACTTATAGTCCCTGAGATTAGCGAGTTCAAACAACCAAACTTTTTCGCTTTATAATATTAATAAAGAATAAAATATTATCGCCGAATTATCTAACTTAAACACAAACTTACACAGCATAAAATAAATAATGTCGTAAAGCGTAATAAGGAAATAAATACTTCTGTAATAATAACATTGTCAATAATACTAAAAGAGGAAAAAATATTATAATAGAAAGCACTCATATTTGTTACGCAATACGATCTCATAGGTATATTATGTGTTCGTAATAAAAGCAAATATCTTCAACAATCTGCGTGTTTGAATCAAAAGTAAACGAGTATAATGTTTGCACGCGTAACCTTTTTTTAAACAGTATTTTCACACGTATTGTGATATTTATTAAAGTAAATAAGATCTTCAGACAATCGTCTACAATTATCACGTTGCAAGTAGTAGTAAGCCGACGATCCAATGTCACGTAGCATTCCGCCTATACTATTAACAAATAGCAATTATTCGTTACATTATACGATATTTAGTTGCATTCCTCGATTAAATTAAACGTTATTTTCTTCATAATTTTCCGAAAAAGCTGCAATAATAATAATTAGTATTTCTATTAACATTTTTAATCAATATATTTTGTAGTCCTAAAGCATTTAAAATTGTAATCTGAGATATGTTTTACAAATACGTACAGTGTTATGATTATAGACGAATTTATTCAAAGCCTTTTTCATTTCAAAGACAAAGTCGCTAAACACAAAATAATATTATCTATTCTGGCCAGAGTTCTCTGAAAATAGACCACTGTTATATTTTCTGTACCTTAAACGCCGCGTGTGGCGACGCGTTGACCATACATTTATTTATGTCATTTATTGTTTTTAAATATATTACACTATTAAAACATCAAAGCAGTAGCTTACGCTGTAAGTAGGTAAGAGTTATAAAATTCGCTTGCAATTTATTCATTCGATTTTATTGATATTATTTTTGTAACTAATAACTAGTTATTAATTACTGTGGCATACCGCAAAACAGTTTTCATGTGAAAGTTAGTTTAAGTGATATGATATATCTGTACTCTCTTCTTATATCTAAATACAGTAAGTTCTATTGTACAGGTATTTTTGAGTATCTCTTGCAAACAATAACTTACTATCTGAAGTAAAGTGTACAAATAAATATTAATGGTATATTCGAATAAAAACGTCAACAAAAATATACACATAATGAATTTTTTAAATATAGCTTCTTTTTGCTTTATTTTTGTATTAGCTGGCCTTCCAGGCGCTGTGATGTCCTTTTCAGTATTCGCCTACAGCACCATCTATTACGTTCAGGGACAGTATAAAAAACCTTCGACATTAAAAAATACATACCTGCCAATACTATAATACTAATCATTCGGTAATTGATCAACTTTGTCACAGTTTATCGTTTTATCTCATATAGCAAAGAAATTCTTTCATTTTATGGAACGAAAAAGTTTAAGTGTGTTGCTCTATAATATAAGTTATCATCGAGTCAAATTCTATCAAAGTCATTTCAGAGTGATGGGTGCACAAAAGGTCAGACAGACTAACATACAAAATATAGATTACTGACCTCTCTATCGATAACAAACTATACCTGAATGAAAATTATCCGAAATATTAAATGTAGAGATTTGGCCATTTCGCAGTTTTATTATTATCGAGTTATAAAAATATTCAGTAGTTACGTATGTTAAAGATTGTGTAACTTCGAAATAAGTTTGTTTATTGAGCTCATAAGCATGATTCATTTGAAGAGAGGATGCTTATCTCATCTAAAATCTGATAATCCTGTAAATTAGTTATTAATTACCCAAATAAAAAACCAAAGTGTATTTACCACCTTTCCACCATTATTCAAACCATTTTTCGACGCCAAATTAATATTTTACATGATAACCATACAATTATAAATATTTCTAATATCAATATAAAAACAAGTGGTAGCATAAACATAATTTAATATTGACCAATATGAATTTACATATTGTTAAATAATTAAACACTTTTTGCAACATAATATAATAATTACATAGTTTTTTTGTCTCACCGGTCTGTGTCACCTGTCACATGTATTCCCTTATTGTTCCATAACCCGTCCTGCATAAAACGAGTCGTTAAGAAAGAGAAAAAAGGTTGCACACTACTAATGATTGGTACTATCAAGTTTTGACAATACAGAATGAAATGTATCCTGATCTTACGCATTGAGACCGAGACGCTTCACAACACTTTGATCTGGGCACATTCCTTTAGTACATATTATGTTATTTCTCATTAGATAGCAAAAATATTCGGGGGCATGTGGCCAGAATGTAATCTATGGGCGATAACAATGGCTCTTCATAGAAACATAAATACGGCTTTCCTAAAACGGTGCCTTCTCAGGCCTAGACAGAATATAAGTGATGATAATGCGATGTTTGAAACGAAGATAGCTATATTATATTCATATATGGACGGAAGGTCCATATCTTTGTGGAGATCTACGGACCAATCATTATGGACATAGAGCGGGACTTGGACAGCTATGCGCATGAATCTGTTTTGCAACACTTGTAGTTTGCGAAGGGTGGTGCATAAGGCATAAGCGAATACGGGGCAACTGTAAGTAAGTATGCGACGGATGCATACTCTGTATATTGTGAGCTTATGTCTGAGTGACATTATGCTCTTAGAAGAGGTTAGATTGCGTAGTAGAGCCATAGCTGTGGTGGCTTTTTTCTGTACACAATCTATATGTCTGTTAAAGGTAAGGTGCTTATCTAAAACTACACCAAGGTATTTAGTTTGGTTAGCCCAGGGGATATTGACACCAAAAAGATGTAATGTACTTTTTATATTCTTCCTCGCGTGAGGATCGAACATAATAGCTGCGCTTTTGTCTGAGTTTATTCCTATACGCCACTTGAAGCACTAGGACCCGAACGCAGAGACAGCCCTTTGGACGCGATAGTATAAATGAATCCTATTCATGCCTAAACTGAAGATGACCGTGTCGTCTGCGTAAGAGCCTACTGCGATGTCGGGGAATTCGGGGATGTCACAAACAAATAGGTTGAACAAGCAAGGGGCTAGGATAGAACCTTGCGGGACCCCTGATCTTATTGAGTGTGGTGAGGATAGAGCTTCGTCCACTTTATAGCAGAAGGAACGATCCGTTAGGTAAGCGAGAATTATGCGGACTAGTCTGTCCGGGACTTGAAAGAGATTGAGTTTAAATATGAGGCCTTTGTGCCAGACTTTATCTAAAGCTTTGGCTATGTCGAAAAATACGGCAAGCGTGCGCATAGGATGGCGTGGCTCCGTGAAATTAGAGAGAATGTGCTCCGTGAGGCGGAGCACTTGGTGGGTACGTGAGTGCTTCGGCCGAAATCTGAATTTCTCGTGTGGTAAGAGACAATTGTCTGAGATAACTGATTGAAGTCGGTTCAGAAGGAGCCGGGATTGGCGAACGCTCGGTTTTAAAATTGTTTCTTGTGCGAGAAACACTTCTATTTGTCGCTCCTTAAGGAAGCTAGCTACTAAGTCGCGTTGGGGTTTCAGGTTACGTGCGTTAAAAAAGGATATAGAAAGGCCGCGGGGTCTAATCTTATCCTTCATTGCTAATTTATTTCGGGGAAGCGCGGATGAGGCGTTGGACGGTCTTTGCAATGCCTGGGTAACACCTAATAGCTTTAAGACGGCCTAGATCCTGACTAGTACTGAGCATTTCGTCGAACGCAGTGATCTCCTTTACTGAATGTTGGTCAAGGAGTTCAGCAAACCAGTCGATCCCTATAATACCAATGTACGGGCCGAATGTAGTGGATTGTGAGGATTTGTCTTTTGGAGGCTGCGGTTGGGGGGCCCATGAAGTGGTCGGAGCTAATGTGGGATTCTGGGACGGAGATTTATTCGCGGAAGTGACTCGCGCGGGTTTAGGCAGGCTCGGGAAAGCCTGAATTGACATGAGTGGCAGTGGTGCAGGATGTGCGGCCACTGTTTGCCTGATTGGAGAAACGCGTGCCTCTCGTGCGTGGAGCGCGATCACACCCGCGATAGTTCGCGGGGTGCCCAGCTTTACCGCATAAAATGCAGCTCGGTGGAGTTGGAGAGTCGCGGGTTCTAGAGCACTCCTTTGTAGAGTGATTTTCTAAACATTTGACGCAACGCGGGTTGATAAAGCAGTTACGAGAGGAGTGGCCGTATGCTTGCCAGTTATGGCATTGGGTGGGGGTATGCCTCTTATGGGGGATCTCTACAATTATGCCGGAGAGACCGCAGACGAATGGGAGGCAGAAAATTTCTTTCCCTTCCTTGTATCGGTCTAAAGTGACGAGGACTAGATAGTATTGTTTTTTGGTTATATTATGGTACATCCGATGTACCTCGTGAACCGGGAAGTTTTGCTCCTTAAGGGAAGCTAGGATTAGCTCCTCGGGGAGCTCTTTAGGAACGCGCCTAAGAACGACGCGCAGAAGGCGCTCTTCTTCAGTTGTGTAGGTGTAAAACTGGTGCCTTCCTTCACGGAGAAAGGGCGTTAAATTCTTGTAATCTGAAATAGTTTAGACTTTAACCTGTATCCCTGAAAGGGTGCTTGTGGCCCTAGAGTATGCGATTTTCCTAGAGTTGAGCTGGGCCGAGATGCTCACCGAGGAGGCTTTATCGGAGATCGTAATGGGGTGCGGTAGGCGTACCCCTTTCTCAGTCGAGGTAGCAGATGTGGGAGGTCGGGTCACTGGGGTAGTAACGTTCGCGGATGCAGTGGGGATGCACCTTGCTTTTGTAGCAGTTTCAACTGTTGAGGGTGATATCACCCTCTGGTTCATGGCCCTGGTGACTACTGTAAAGCCGGCTTCAGGATTGTTATCAGCCACCATGTCGAGGTCCCTCATTTCAGCCTTGTTTTCAGGGGTTGGATCGGGGGATAATGGCAAGAAAGAGTTTACCGTGGGTATTGGGCGCGATGCGTACGATACTTGCTCCTCAAAAGGGCGAGGCGCAGGTGTGAGGGCAGGGGTCGCTGAAGGCGACTGTGTAGGTGTTGTGTTGACAGCGGGCGCCTGCGAGTGAATTAATACAGGCGACCGGGATCGGGAGCGCGAGTGTGTAGGGAGTAGTGAAGATGCTGGGCGACGCACCGGTGCTGTCGCTGCGGTAGATGAGGTGCAGAGGGGTAGTGATGTGGATGGGGGAGACACCGGTCGAGCACGCGTTGGTGCATTCGCCGCAGTCGGTGGGGCGCGAACGCGTTGGACCTGTTGGGAGGGGAGGAACGCCTTGAGCAAGTCTGGTTGCTCTGTACCTATGAAGGCACGTATCCTTAAATAAAAATCTTCCGGGCGATTGGCCATGATCCGGATGTAGGGCTTGGGGCGGGAAAAGTTACTCGTAAGCCTAGGTGAAACCTCCCTGCCAGAGGGACAGGGGGCCCGGTTAGCAAAAACCTAGCGAATTATCCCGAGTTCGGAGAAATAACATTCAAATACAATCTACTCCCGTGCAAAATCGGAAAGAGAAAGGCTTGTAATAAAAGGCTTAAGGGAAAGTAAATTTTATCTTTGTTTAGTATATATGCACGCCGCGTCAATGGACGTGTGTTCGAATCTACCTGAAATGAGTTTCAATTTTGTTAAGGAAAAAATTGTGTTGAAATCATAGTATAGTGGTAGTGTTTTTTCTAATGCTCGCCTGTCTATGTCTGGGTGATAACCCTCAAGTTGAAAATATGCCCACTAATACTTATATGTGTGTTCCGGCAGTTGCACTTGAGAGCCGGTCCCTCGACTAGAATTAGCGTGTCCACCATCTTCGGTCACATCACCACTTAACACCAAGTGAGATTGTGACCATAACGCTAAACTAACTATAGAAATATAATTGAAAGTTATTGATGGCTAAGAATAAAAGTATTTATCGTTTCTCAGACAGAATGAAGTATTTCCAAAATCTCTAAACAGCATATTACGAAGCTTCAAGGTGACTGAGTGGTATTTCCATTTATTACCGAACGCTAAATGTAAGTAAGTACGGCTATATCAATTAATTTTCGATATTTAATCCTGTTGCGACCTTCATAATTGATGTAGGAAATTATTTCAATTACTATGCACAATGTGCTAAATTAAAATAAATTACAATAACATTTACCTTATGAATTTGAATTCAATGAGATAAAAGCAATGTAAGGGCATCTCTCTGTATCCGAAATGAAAATATCTTGCTTGAAGCATCAGCTGTAGCAAAAATGTGTTCAGCCCTTTTATGGTTTCCAATACAATAGTCCCGTAGCGTAGCTTTATTTGGTTAAGGAATTTTTTGAACAAACATTACTTAATCGCGTACAACAGGGCTCGGTCGCCCAGTTACCTACCACGTAACACAATCGGTTCTATTCGAAAAGGGCACTTGTATAAATTTCATTGAACCAGGAAATGTTCTAAACCCCATTTCTATTGCACTGAATTGTTGTTGAGTAAATATTATTATACTAGCTGTGCTCGCGAGATCGTTCGCGTGGAACTAAAGATTATTTAATATTTTTTGTTCGTTTTTGTAACTCTTTTCAATACAGCCATGCTCTTATTGATGATAGCGTGATGTTAAATAGCATATAAAGCCTTCCTTAATGATAACTTCAACAAAACAAAAATAGTTTTTGAAATCCGACTGTTATCCGATGATAGTTCTTAAGATTAGCGCATTCAAACAAAAAAACTTTTCCATTTTATAATACATAGTGTTGATACAATGCAGAAGGTACCCATTTTTAATGACTAAAAAATGTCTGTATGACGGAATGATGATTTATTTTCGTTAATATATGAGTTAATTAAATGCACTATGTTGAGTAAAACCAATCTATCTAGTTTTAGTGAGTTGTTGTCTTCTACGTTAATATTCAATGAAACAAATCTCAATTAATCTCTCTCTCAAAATTATTTTTGACATTAAAAACTTGAACATCGAATGCGATCGGTAGACATTATAGTGGGTATAATACGAGTGGTCTACCCTCGTCAATGAAGAAAATATGATATAATATCACTTTGTCGTAAGAGTCAAAATACATTCTGTGTAACCAGGCCTAAACGACGAGGTATTAAAAAAACTGCAAAACAAATATTGATTATCTTGAAGTTTTCTTTATAATAAAGCAAGAGCATTTCAAACTTCTTTGATGAAAGGTGACACTCCAAAAATGAAAATACAGAAACTAGGTCGAATATTTAATTTTACTTTTATTACCAACGCAGTAAACATTGCAGACCAAAGTACGAATGTCTATGCAAAACCATAAGCTCACACACGAATTACAAATTTATATCGGTCTGTATATAGTATATACTGACTAAAAGCATTTCTGATACAGTATATTCGAAGATATGTAGGCATAATGCCAGTAAGTGTAGGAGTAAGAATCTATTATTTTAATAAAATTTGGACGCTCGTGATGTAAAGAACAAGTCTCGCTAGTGTATATTAATTTAAAAGAAATTAATAAAATGTACGAAAAATAATTAATTATATATTAATATTTGTCAGTTTTTATAAACAATTTGTTTATCTTATTAATAATTATATCTATAAATTCTAAAACTGTATATTATATGGGTTAACATAGATAATCTCAATAATATTTAAAATGTATTATGCATTGCAAGGTATACAATTAATGGTACATAATTTTATTAATAATAGTTATGTCAAGAACAAATTTTCTATAAAATCAACAAGGGAAATATTTTTTGATTAAAAATTAAACAGCTAAAAGAATGTTTTTAAAATACAAAATAACCTAATTAAAAACGATTAATCACTTATATGATCATTGTGGCATAGCTACGTAGAACATACCAAAGGTACACATTAATTAATCACGTTTTTATAATAAAAAAATTTGTCTGCAATAAACCCCCTTTTTATATCGTTATTCATTATTCTTATTACATACTTACAGAATGATTTTCAATAAAAAAATATTATTTACAGTAATTTAATAACTAATTAATAGGTTAAGTTAATAATTAATTAACTTAAAAAACTCATGTAATATAGAGCCTTTTTATGGATATATCAAAATTAAAGATATGTCGTAGATAGCGCTTGATGTTTGATGAGCGCGTTTTGTAAATCGCCAAAATGACGACACTGTACCTAATGTTAAACCACCATCGCCAGTCGCCCCTGTCATACCGGCCTAATGGAGGTTTCGGTATCGCTTTTTTCTCCACTGTGTAACTGTACACCATTATCGCCATCGAAAACACTTTGTGTTACTCTCGGAGCACCCTCAGCTCAACCGTACGTTCGGGCATTTATTTTTTAATGGCCACGATCACTGCTCGATTGTCTAGATATTATATATTACACAATTGTCAAGAGCTCGGTAACGTATCGATTGAAAACCTTTTGGAAGCTATTTTGGAGATGGATAATTAACTGGCTAATACTGAAACATGACAATAGCAAAAAAAAAATATATTACGGACGTACCATGTACCATGTTACCATGTAGCATCGCAGCGGTCGCAACCTATCCGAGTACAGAGCCCTGCCGACACGCTTAAATTTTATATAATAGCTAATCCCAAAACGCGTTACACCTAAGCTTACTTTGTCGGTTGGTACAACAATTGACCACTTGGACACTATTGTCATGTCCTGCCACCCGTTCCACATTGTGGCAATTGATCATACTATACAAATATTAATGCAAACTGTAAAAGTCTCGCCTCATTTCTGAGTGCAGTAGGCCGTAACACCATCGCATCGTCGTGTCGAGATGAAATGGACCGTGGATTTTCTAATATAGGTTTTCCTTTGAATGCTAAGTTTCTGTGTTATATTTAATAGATCTTATAAGAGTTATACTGTTTTACCCGATTAAGTAGCAAATTTTTTATAACATTTGTTAAACACGACACCACTCTCTTTGTATTTATTACAAGATTAAAAATATATATGTGTATAATATTAAAGATATGAATATCAATTTGTATGATAGAATAGCAGTATATACATTCCTTAAATATAAATTATTATTTTGCTGTAAGAAACTTTTTACTTAGAAAGTATGTATGTTGAGTTCGCATAGTGTATTTCGTAATAATTATCTTAAGTAACCAAATCGAAGCAATAATATCTCATTCGTATTACGTCTGACTAATATGACAAGATCATTGTATCCAACTGGTTCACGATATTACACCAATTACAATGCTTGGTATAGTGGTACCCTTACGTGTATCGTGTTCCGCGATCAATCGATGAAAATACAGTCGTCAAGTGAGTTGATACAAGTACTTAACTTGACTATGACCATAATGCACGTGATAAACAGTGACTATTTTGATTTGTCGCATTAGGTATCAACCAGTGCATATCCAATTGCTGAAAGGTTTACAGGCTGGCATAACAGTGACAAAACGCTAAGTTTTGCGGTTGCTTTTTATGCTAGCAGGACATAGCTACAGCACTATACTTAATATTCATAAACAGTATTGTCTTAAAATAACTGAACCTCGAGAGAATGATGCATATAACACAACGATAATAAATGTATGTATATCGATTATACCTTAAAAGTTTGTTGTTGGTTATTTTAGGCGAATGGTGATTCTCCAAACTGAACGTAGTATTAATGGCAAAAATGTCTCTACTCCAGCCTATCTAGATCAACCATCAAAAATATTACGATCACGTAATGCATTGCAAATGATCTTGGTGAAGTGACAATAGCATTATTTTTTTATAATCAATATTTACACAAGCTGACAAATTGCGATTTGTTACTTTAAAGTCTTAAATGTTGGGTTAAAATCTTATGCAATTCAATCTTGTAGACAGTGGAACTGTAGTATCATACTGAATAATGTCGTATCAGCTATTTACATTTAAATTAATAATATCTTCGTAATAACAATAAAATAGAAACCGACAGCTTTTTAAAGATTTGATACTTCTTCATACCTCTTATTCCACCTAGGATCAGCACAACAAGTTTACTTCTCCCACTACGTTATATATTTTTTCAGCATGTATACGTTTTATACACTTATCTTTCCTTACACAGTCCAATAATATGTTCTTCGGTCTTCTTCTTTTCGGACGTCCAACCACTTTCTAACTTAAAATTTTTCTAGTTATATGCCTTTGATATCTTCTCATAACATGGTCATACCTTGCTAATATATTCGCCTTGGATCGATCCCCCGGATAGGACCCCTCAAGTGACTTTATTCGCGCGATACAGTAACATTATACACCACTGAAATTACAACATTACACCGCATACCATTCGTGCCCACCCATACATTAAGTACAAGTTCTGTAAGGGACTACCCCCGCGGCCCTTGCGCGGCTTGCCCGATGTCATTGTTAGGACCACTAAACTTAGTAAGTTAGGACCCGTTGGTTAGTTAGGATCGCGAATCGTTTTAGTTTTAGTTTCGAGTAGCCTAAGCCAAGATTCGGCCATTCTGGCACCCTCGCGCCCGCTGCCTCAGGGCTGAGTGCCCTCAGAATTCGCCCTAAAAAGGTTGGTGAAACAGTCAAAGCCCTTACGGCTGACAGCATATGTCAGGTCGAAAAAAAATAACCTAATATATCAGTCCTTAACCTCGCTGCCAATGGTGTAATTTTTTATGTTTCCTCAAATGTATTCACTCTTATCCATTCCAGTTACTCAATATATTATCCGTCGGTACATTCGCATCTCTACCACGTGTAATTTTCTTTTATCAATCTTCTTCGCTGCCCAAAATTCATATGCATACTGAATGTATACCTACTGTTAAGTTGAAATGTCGTTTTCTACATTTTCGAATTTAGACACATTAATAAATCATATTAGGTTCATTACGTTATTTTATTTTTAGTAGACTATTTAATATATTTTATGGATGATATGTATATAGTTCGTAATGTCAAATACTATTCTCAGTATGAGAAGAAATTATGATTATATGGAAATTATTTTAAAAACCAACGGCTTATTCGTTCCCGTAGAAAATTATGTTTATGTTAATAAATACTCTTATATCAATTACATTTCAGTAAAAGCCACAGCTTTAGGGAAAACTCGACGTTTGATTATTTATTAAAGAAAGGTTTCTAGGTAAATTTAAAATGAAATGTATTCATTAGCGATGAACGCGATGAAGCGAAACCTGAGTCACATCAAGTAAATTTGTTATCTTTAAATGAAGTATTTGTAGATAGACAACCTTGTATATATTCTTATTATTTGCATGACACTATCAGTTATACTTTGGTATATAAAGGCTTTTACCATGTTATTAATACGAGGACATTCCTCGCCGTAATTTTTTCTTTGATAAGAAATAACATGATATGATATGAATTGACAAAAAATATTTATATACATTCATAAGAAGACTATACTGTTTTTATACAGAATTTTATAAGGTTGGTAGTAGTTAGTAAAATAAACTCTTTGAAGCTCTTGGTTTTACAAGGCAAGGTAGCAGGCATATGAATAAAGGAATGAATTAATCAAATAAAGTTCGCTCTGAGTACAGTATTGGCGGTCGACCGAGACGGGAAAAGAGATATCCTTAGGCAAATATCACGACCACAACCACTTCACTTCCCATCACGAATAAAACGACTGAAAACAAAGTAAGCATAAAGTCACACACAAGGCATAACACGGTATAATAACTACTTTATATTAAGAGCTCGTGAGTTCGATTCTCGACTAGAACAAAATTTTATTTTTGATGTTCTATATTAACCTTGATATGTATTCCTAAATAAATTACACGACTTATAAATAAACATTAATATAAATAATTTATAGAAATACAATGTTCCAAATAAATCGAATACTTTTTTAAATTTAGGCCCTCGCTTATGAACGTCAAAACTACCAGCGGTTCGGAAACTAACCCAGTCATCGAGAAGAACCGGCAAGAAACTCAATCTGGTTTTGTTTATATATATGGATAATTAAATTCAATTCGCTGTCTATAAATATTTCGTCAGAAATTTCAAGCGTACCATGGGGCTTTAGTGAGTCTGCCATAACTCTTCCAAGATAACCCACGATTCTCATGTAAGAAAGTACCTCATAAGTGAATTCTTGATGTATTAACATTATAAAGTTGGAAAAGTTTGTTTGTTAGTTTGAACGAGCTAATAATCTTAGGTACTTCCAGACGGATTTCAAAAAATATTTATGTATTTGATAGAGCATTCATTGAGATAGTCTTTAGGCTATTTAACATCACTCTACCAACAAAAAGAGTAAAGCTGTATTTTGCTAAAAGTTACAAAAATGGCCAAAAATTATTAAATAACTTCTAGTTCCATACGAACAAAGTTGTAGACTTAGTTAATATACACATATAGGCATCTGTGTATACCTATGATTTCATTGTGTTTTGTTAATCGTTGGGTAAGAAAGTAATAGCATTGAACCAACGTAAAAAGTTTGAAGGTTAGCAAATCATAATGTATGTAAGTAAAGTGGATGATAAGATTACATAAACTACTGTACATTTTTTACGCTAGCCTCCAAATGCAGTCATGTGGTTTCCTTACTCAGACTAATTATATAACTAGAAAGCTATGTATATATGTACTAGTTAGTTATATTATAGGTACTAGTAATTGAAGCATTTCTAAGAAATAATTAACTTTTTGTTTGTAATATTATGACGTAAAAGTAGTGAAAATTTATATCATTTCATGCTTTTAATCAATCGACTTCAATTAAAAAAGAAAATCGCAATTGGGTTGTATTTTTTGCATTTTTTATTGGAAAAGGAACATTTTCAAGGAAGTCCTTGGATTTCGAAAATCCATAAGAGTACTCTGCCAAATCAAATTGGAAATTATACTGATTGAGCTATTGGTGCGTTTGTAACAATAAAGTAATATTATTTTCGTATACCTAGTGGTAGGTATACCAAACTATGGCCACGGTCGTTCTAGACTGACTTGAACTGCGAAGTCACGGAACTGTTTCCAGTTCTCTTTTCTAAAATAGGTTGTTTTAATTAGTTTATGTTTTTATGAAAAAGAAATATACACATATTCATATAAAAATAAGAGTCAATTAATGTATATCCATACTAATCCCCACTAATGTTATAAATGTGAATGTAAGTCTGTTTGTTTCGCTTTCACGCGAAAACTACTTAACCGATCATCATAATATGTTGTACACATATTCTTGAAGGTACTAGAAGTAACATAGGATACGTTTTATTGAAAAAAAAAATATTTTTTACTAAAGATAAAAAAAAGTTTTACAAAAATCTCGAAATCTAGTTACTTTAACGCCATGTAGCATTCCACAGTATAGGTGATACGAAGTTCACCGGGTCAGCTACTACATTATAAATGCGAAAGTGAGTTTGTTTGTTACGTTTTCACGCCTAAGCCACTGAAACGATTGTGATGAATTTTGGTACAGAGATAGATTGGATCTTGGAGACGGAGATAGGTTACTTTTTCTTGCTAAAAACTTACAGGAAGTGGGGTAAAAAGAGGGACTAACTATGTATGAAACTTTTTTTTGCGTTGTCAGAAAAATAAATACTGATGCGAGCGAAGCCGCACCTAAAATCTAGTATTTTACTTATTCATGCTTGATAGTTAAAATAATAGTAAAGCTACCGGTTATATTTGCTTTATGTGAATAAAGTGTACGTAGGATATTACGTAGTACAAACTATAAACAATAGAAAAAATTATTCAAATAATCAATTCAACACATGTTATGATAACAATATAAAAAATATTCGAAATTAAAAATAATATTTTTATCTTCAGATCCTTAACGGCAATAATAAGCCTAAATACATTGCTTCTATTGTATTGTCACCATTGATTTCTATCTTCAATACGGTGAAGAACAGCACAGGTACACGTAATTATTTGAACTTGACCCGGCTACTGTCTTATGTATTTTTCTCTAAATCATTTCTTCCCTAAACTTTTCTTCTAAACATGGATGCTGTCAACTAGACAATATACTAACTAAAATAAAAATAAATGTAAACAGGATCTCGGACAAGTATCTGAAGAATTAGTAACGTTACAATAATTTATTAAGATATCATTACAACCGTTAAATGGTATGGTATCTGTCGATATGCAACAAACCGCACTCTCATGAGTTAGATAAACAAACCCATGCAAAGTACTGGAATGGCAAATTAGTTGAGACAACATATTCTTCATTAAATACTTTTTTCTATCCTAGAACCAAGCTGAGCGTCACAAATTCATGGATTGTTATAATTATCAAACTATATGTAATAATTTTATATTAGTATATAAGACATGTATATTTACAAAAGTTCCACGTAAAGTAATAATATTAATAAGAGATTTATTTATTGAAGGCTTAGTCGCTGTCGCGACTATATCTCCATATAACAAACTATTATAGAAATATATTAATAAATATATTTAACAATGTTTTAATTTAATTTTATATAATTCTCTAGTAGTTTTGTTAACAAGGTCAGATAACAAGGAATCCCATATCTAGGAGAATGTGAGTGCTTTCATACTCATATCTTACTAAGAGTTAAGGCATGAATATTATGTTTGTTTAAAGCCTAAATATTTTCTTACAACTTTGACATATAGATATCAATGTCCAAGTACAATCAACCCGACACCTTTCTAAATCGCGTCCACTGTTCCAGATACACCTCATCTGACTAAACAGTTGCGACTGCCCTACATTTGCCATTAGAACAGTATTGCGTTGTCTTACTATTGAATAACCCCAATACTCTTTAGGAAGTAATTTAAAATTTATTGTTAGAGATATGTTCTGCAAATATAACAATCGTGTACAATAAACGTGTATTCATATGTTGGTATAGATCTTTTATACTTAAATGTAATGAATGAAATCATTATCAGCCCAGTTATTGTCTTGAAGCATGATTGACTTTATTATATCATTATTACTGAATAATAATTCAACTTTTACTGATTCGTGTTTTTAGCCTCATATTTTAATTTTCATAATTCAGTTTTGATAATTAGAAGGTGCTAAAGCGAATGAACTGAGTATTAAAACTGAAATCTAATACAATTTTGTATCAATCATGGAACCGGTAATAGACTAGTAATTATCGTAGTCAGTTTTATAAGTATTTTTTAAAATATAGTTTTATATATAAAAGTAGACATAGACAAATAGTGTTCGATGAGTTTTTAATTCTACACCCTTTAACAATTATATACAGTATCTATGTCAAAAGGTATCAGGTACCTAATTCATGCACCCTGTATTGCTGTAGGCCAGATTTTTGAATATCCTAATGTTAGTGGCATTAAGTACTTTTTGTTTTATTCGTTCACGTTTAATACAGTGTTCTAAGGCAGGTTCCACTGACCTCGATAACGGCATTAGCGCCTCTATAGTGACGACGGTCATCCGTCAACCGACTGTACAGTTAGTGCTAACTTATATTCACCACTAATCTCAGCAATAGCACCGACAGATTAGTCGTTATCGTATTGCAAACGAGTAACTCTATTGTTTCCCTGACAATCAAAATTTGAAGTTTAATCAATTATACAAGGTATATAAATCAAGTTTATATAAACTTGGTAATTGAAAAACAAAGTTGTTTCGATATCTAACATACACATTATTTAAACTCATAATATGATATTGATATAAATTCAACTGTTTTGGTTAATGAAATTAGTCTACTATTTTGATCCAAGGTTTATTTTTATAAAATATTATTTACATTTGCTAAAAATGTAGTTATGTTTCGAATGGACTTGATATATTGTTAGCCAGTGCCCTCTCTTCACTACATTTCTCAATCACAACACTTATGATTGTATATGCCATAAATTTTCCAATTACTGACTGGTGGTCAATACAGTGCGGATTTTTTTGTGTATTTTTTTTTATCGGAATAATGTAGGTTACTTTTATATTTACTCTAACTCCTCAAAAATTGGCAATACGGTTAACGGAATTTGTATAAAGAACATGATTTATTAGTTGTTCCTCATAATAAGCATCTCACAAAGTGTATCAATATTGAAACGGATACATAAAAGCAAACAACATTAATTGTTGTCTGTTTACAAAAACTACATTTCAAATAACCTAATATATCTATTTATCAGTAAGTACAATTTGTATTTAATATCGATAAATAATATTGATAAGAATAATTTCCATAAACCGTATCCTATGTTGAAATTTAGTAAATTTTAGGATTTTATTAAGACATAAGTCTAAATAACCTAACATAACCTTGTTTCTAAACAATATTTATCCGGTGAGCAGTAAGAAATAAAATATAAAATCACGTGCATAATTATATCTATCACCTTTAGTTCACTTTCGGATAGAATCACAGTGCGGATAGAATGTATTTTGTTGCACTCAGATTAAACTACCTTAAGCGCTATACGTACTCAGATAGAGTGTTTGGAACGAGGACATTCTCTTTCGCGGGTAAAAATATGAAAATAATTGTAATTCACACGTAAAACAATAACTTCTAAGATATTATGTTGACAAATCGATGGAACAATTTCTATCATAGCTATCATCTAGATTATGCTAGAAGTGTATAATATTTCAAGCATCGATAACCGCAACAAATTGTCTCGACCACAATATCATTCAGAAATTGCGAGTTAATGCCACTTTCTCCTGGTCTGGAGCTCTTATAGTGACAGCTGCTTAGGTCGCTGCATCATATTAAAGTGCCGCTAACGTAATTATAGTGACCTTTCTATTGATCCCAATTGTCCTAATGTCATACAGTTGATCAGTCTCTTGGTCCTAGCCAATAACTCATTCACAAACACTAACGTAGGTATATTATAAATGAGAAATCCTTATTGATATTGCTCGTTATTCAATTTTGTATTCAAAACATAAACCAAAATTGATTTACTTTTTACTCGAAATGCACAATGTGACGTGTTAATTTTTAATTGCATTAATTAATTTCTAACGCCCCGTCGAGGCCGGGTGGCTTTGATTATAAACTACGTTTCATTTAAATCGACCGTGTTAAGGTGAGGTGTGAGTCTAATGTAAGGTCAGGTAAAAAATATGCAAACAGAATTTTTTGCAAATTTTAAAATACATAACTATTGATTCTTTGGTGGTATAAATAGTCAAGACGTTGTAGGTTGATATGCATCATCATATTATGTCCTATTGCGAGTATTAAGAAGCTGCAAAAAAAGAACATAATTATATTCAATAAAAGTTTTATTTTTCTTATTTCAAGCAATTAATAAGTAGTAAAAGTGTAAAAATCGTATAAGTGACCTAAAATTACCTTCAAACTTGTGTATTTACAAATATAATATATTTTTTCTTATTGATTTCATTATCTACAAGCTTCAAAAGCTTTAATGTTATTATAAACGCTAGTTCGGAAAGCATACACGAATTATAAAAATAACGAAAAAAAAAAAATTGTACAGAAAATTAAAAATAGTGCAGAACTTACGAGCTAAAACCTTGATTCGAATGTTTTTGTGGTCCTCATAGTTATTAAAATAATCGTTTATGTGGGGGATTATTTACGTTCGCCAAATCTTTAAGTCTGTAAAATGTATTAAAAATATAAAGGAAATCTTTTAACACAGTTTTCCTGTAGCTGTAACAGATAGGATGTCTACCCTGTCTAAAAAATCTACTATATGTATGCTTAAAATTATATATATTATATATATGTTGTATTGTTAGAAGGTTTATATTATTGTGAAACTTGCAAACAGTTAGGCGCGTGACGCGATGTCGTCAATGCGAGCACACATCGGTCATTAGCGCAATTGACGAGTGATTACCAACATAAAAGGTACCTGTGCTTGTGCACGATTTTGATTTTGACGTTTCATATTGGTGGTGAAATAATAACACACGAGTTCTAATTTCTCAGAACCATAATCTATTTTGTAATTATTTAGTGTATACAATGAAGCGTGTGATTAAAATTAATTGTAAAGTGAATATGAGTCCTTAAATGAAATACATTTAGAGGTAAAGCAAACTCTGTTCTACTCACAAACTGAAAATACGTTGAAATGTATAGAATATCATTATAATTTGTTGTGATTGCATATCGATACTTTTCAAGCCTTTAAACTGATTCTATATCATCCCAAACTTCCGTTTTATCTAATACTCAATTTGTTTCATTATTTTCCATTCCTTATAATTCCTTTTCGTCCGTATAATTTAAAGCTCTCGAATTTGAATGTATTAATTTTTATTTTATTCTTTTCAAATTTATACGTTAATGTTTTGCTTTTCAGCCTAATGTAAATTAAATCTATTCAAAACAAAACTTTTATTAAATTGTTCTATATATAGAGTATATACAATTAGATCTATATTTTAAATGCAATAATTTACCATCATGCATAATGCCCTCTCTTAGGTATGGTATTATTAAAAAAACCTTTCGATGCCGTTACGATAGCTATCGATATATACCCGCTGTATCACTATCATAATATAGGGAATATTATAGCATGTTTTTGCTATAATATGTTGTATAGATATAGGATTATTTTTGTTAATGTATTTTACATTATAATATTGTTTATTAGGTAAGTTAGACGCGTACAGATGTATAATATACTACGTAATCACTAGTTGTACAATGCGAAATATTTCACTAAGCACAAAATTTTAATATGATTTCATGTGTGTTTGAATTGACATCATGTGAAAAGTATTATTTTGTTGAATTTTTATTTTTATTTTTATATTATTATTTTGTTAAAATTTTATACGATTCCTTTCTTTATGTCCAACTTTCGTCAATATTTGTTACCTTTACAGCTTAATTTATTTCCTAATGAAGATTGAAATATTATCATTGAATTATTCTCCAAAAGCACAGTTATTTTTTGACACATTTTCTATGCGCATCATATATGGGATTATTTATATTTAAATAACGACTCCTACATGATATAAACCTGTGATTTTTTTATTTTTTAGTAAGTAGTATTTCAAATCGCTGAAACATCGTTCATTCGGTTTTTACATGAATACAGAACTAAACCTGCACAATTCGTCGTATCGTTATATTTTTGTATGGTTCAAATAGTAATGTCGAAGTTATATCGTCTAAATAAAGTTGGTAGCAAAAAACTTATAACTAGTTGTGTTTATAAAGTTCAAACGACAAGGAAGAACTTAATCTTTAAGTGTAATTTCTTAAATATAATCTTGGCACTAGCATTAGTGAATTTGCATAAATTGCGGAAGCCGTGTGTGCAATATAATATGCTAAGACTGCCGAGTGTCAAATAACCAATTAACTTCGCATTACTTTCTCCAATTCCAGATAAGTATTCTGCTATAAATACTAACTGTTGGTCCCAATTTTATACCTCAAGACAGCAAAGGCTGGTCATTCATATCATTTCATATTTAAAACTGAGATTCCCTTGTACTAAATTTTATATTCTTAAGTAACTATTACACTCTTAAATTTTATTTGATCGTATTTGTATGTTGTAAGATATAATATTTTATGCAATAATTATTTTGATCCATACGTTTTATCTTTCATTAATAGCAATTTATGATTGAGATAAACTTCCTCTGCACTAGATTTCAGAATGATCAGTACAAATCTAAATTAACGCTAATCCAGACTTACAAACAGACAGGCTAAAGGTTTTTTTGTCATACTTATGATCAATCCATCTTCTAGTAGTTATTTATTTATTCATCACAAAAAGATATACACAAATGAGAACATGACCGATAGTAGCTACAGTAGTTTAAAACTGTGTTGTAACCACTATCACCCACCTCCAGAATATACCTAAACAATTTTACAATAAGGTTATATAAATGAAAGCAAATAAGTAACATATAAATGAATGTTAATTTATCTTAACTTAAGTAAAGCAAATGCAAAGTGAGCAATGAGTGTGTATGTTTGTGTAAGTGAATGTGTGGAATGTAATGAGTTTGTTAGAGCATGTAACCGGTAGAATTCTAACGGGAAATGAAATTGTCTGGCATTCTTATCAAAAATAAACAAAATAAAACAAAAACATACAACTCTAAATTTTCACCCTCCTACCCTCATCCTCTCAGTTTTCAATACAACCAGAGTATTCACTAGCAATAATTTATAAGACAAAACAACGTTTGTCGGGTAAGCTAGTATAGATACTAAATGAAAAGTTACGTGTTAATAATAAAATCTTGTAATTGTAATGAAATTAAAACACATAATACGGGCCGCTTATAAAAAATAATATGTATTATGATTTCTAAAAAACAAACCAAATAATAATAGGATTTAGTATTTTAAAAGTTATAGTATCGAGCCTTTTCATGAATTACATCGTAAGCGACAATCGCACTTTTTACAGGAGCGTGTCTTTTCATTCCTAATTAAAAAGTATTTAAGATGTCTTGCTAAAAAATTATAAATTGTTATTCAGAATTAACCCCTCATCTATTAAAATAGTGGCTATTAGCATACTGCTTCTAATTTACAAAGACAATTTTTAGGAGGTTAATAATAAAATAAAAAGAAACAACTTTAAGATTTTTGGGGCTTACGGTGTTTTTCGTGAAAAGGCTGCAAAGGTTCTAATGCCAAAGGTTTTGCTGGAAAATAAAAATAAAAATTATGTTACACAAGTTTTTCTACGTTTAATACAGAAAAATGAATTGTAACCACACAATATAAATCTGAATACGTATCTGTTTAGCTCAGATCATAATAATATGAAATTTTATAATGATACAGAGACAGTGCTGAGGTAGCTACGGTAGGTAGGGAAAGGAAATAAATAGTGAAAGCATTGTTTTATTACCTTGACGCAAGATTTTTTGTTCAAAGTGGATCAGTAATCTAATCGTCAAATGTAAATTCTATACCTGTCATTTTACGTTGATAACTTATACAATGAGTATATTTTTTTCTCTCTTTGTTTCTATTAAATACAACGAACCACATTATCTTTGTTATTTGTTTTTGTTACCTATTATTACTGTCTTTGTCATTGTTAGTCTGTAATAATTACTAATTGGTGCATATTACACGCAATAATAGTCCGTGAATCTTTGCTCTTTTCAAAATTACTTATCATTAAAGTTTAATCGACAAATAGCTAGTTAATCATAACTTTCATTATCGAAGGTCCAAGGAGGCAGAAAGTATTTGAACTTTCATAAATTTAGAAGTAGTAGGACTAGACAATTTTGTCCGATTGAATCGTGACCACTATACTCCAGTGCAACAAGCCAAATTGTCCGCCAACAATTGCTACC
The DNA here is from genome assembly GCA_039707435.1 of Actias luna. Lineage (NCBI taxonomy): Eukaryota > Metazoa > Arthropoda > Insecta > Lepidoptera > Saturniidae > Actias > Actias luna. The sequence goes on along the minus strand of JAZHAC010000001.1, from coordinate 13,395,617 downwards.
GTATAACAATGTGTATACGTAACACAATATATGTACGGGATGACTGATCAAAGTCTCTTTGACCAAACATTTATGAAATTTAGTTTTGACACCACTATGAGGCACGCTTTCAGTTTAAATAGCTCTAATCCAAAGGATTTGAGATTAAAACAAAAATGTTTAGAGTTATTTATGTTTAATGAAAAAATATTCTATTTAATAATTTAAAAGACGAAGAGGAGACAAGAGAGAAGAGGTAGGTTGATTTAATATAGAGGTACAGGCATTGAAAAAGGGTGTGTGTTATTTTCGTCTTTGTTTCTCAAACTTTGACGCAAATAATGCTAAAGTACATTCTACAAAATTCAAAGAAAGCTTTTTTTACAATATATGGAATTCTATAGGTACACAGAGAGTTCTAAAGTTAAAACAAAGTGTATTTGTCATAATATATGCATATAAAAATGAATCTCTATTTCCCTTGGTCATCGCATCACGCGTGAACGGGTGGAACAATTTCGCTAATTCTTTTTTTGTTAGGTTAATTATCGTCAAGACAAGGTTCTTATGAATGAAAAAATGAAGGTAGTCGACCACAAAATAAGAAATTAAAAAAAAAAAAACTTAACGGCAATATTAATTTTACATAACGAGCTGTCAGTTGTCATAGAGCACTACAATAATGAACACTATGTTTTTGATTATTTTTTTAATAATTATACCAATTCGAATTCAATATTCATAGTCAGGACAGGACATATACAGGACAAGGTCTGTAAGGTCAGCTAGTTATGGACAATATTTAAAATATTTTTACAGTATTTTTTTCACATGCTTTTAATTCTTATACTGAATATGATATATTATCATAATTTTGTTTACTTTTTTAAATAAATAAGGTTTAACCTTACGGCACAATCTCACCTGATGTTAAGTGACGATGTGGCTCAAGATGGTGGACACGCTAAGCCTAGCCTAGTGGAGGGACTGGCTCTGAAACGCAACTGCCGGAACGTGTGTACAGGTATTTGGCGACAGATTTTCGACTTGAGGATGGTAGCTAGCCAGATGGCCACTAAAAAGCCCTACCGACATGCAATGTTTACGTATTTATTGCAAAATTTATATTTACAGTTGAAAACACTGAAGCTATTGAATTTTAACATTAAGAATTAAAATTAAGCCAAGTTTATAATTTATACGCTTTATTAATATTGATTTCACAAAATATGTACATAAACAAGATAAAACATTATTCATGACAAACAATATTTTAATGCAGAATGAAGTTAACCATAGATAATAACGAATAACTATGTAATTAAAAGAACATAATTACAGCCCGATTTCTTAGAATTATGCCATTGTCTTTTGTTTGAGATTATAAACATTTAAAAGGAATTCTTTGGTGAAAAAAAATTTTATTCGATGTAAAGGCATAATATGTTAACTTTTGCCTACTTGGGCTTTATCAAGCCAACTTTAATACTGATGGTTGTAGATGACTCCTGGACCAACGTTGTGTATTAAAATATACGTGTGTTATACTTACCGATAAACATAGATAGAAATAATAACGCTGGCAAAATTTTTTTGACTTTGGGTGAATATAGATCTTGTTACTTTAAAAAATTCCATAGAAATATATTGTTTCTAGTTGTCTGTCCAAATTGTTTATTTTGTTATTCGTTTGTTATATTTATTATATGTTATTCTATATTCTCTATTATATTGTTTACTAGCATTACCCGCTAATTCGTTCTCGAACAATTAAATGAATCTACTATCCCACAGAAACAAGCTGCCGATCGCTACCAATCTTCACTAGCCTGAAGTTTGCACGAAAATTTCCTCAAAACCCGCATAAGTGTTTAACTTATTCAAAACGCATTTATTATTTCTAAACTTATATTAAGATAACCATTCAATTCTTAATATATAAAAACTAAAGAATTAAGAACTATAATATATAAAAAGTGATTTCGTAAAATTATAAAAGTGAAATGATGATTTGTAATCCTTTTGTTTATGCATGTTAATTTCATATTTGCAGCCAGTTTTAAGTAATTTAGCACTGAAATCCGGTATAGATCGCCGGTGAACATAATACAACAATGAGCTACGTACAATGGCCCGGGCATTGTGTTCAGGGCCTACGGACGTGACAATTAACAAAAAGGAAAAGCAGCTCGTTATACTGGAAAAATCGGTCATGAACGATTCACTACTAGAATTTCGTTGATGTTTTATATCCCATTAAATTGACCATCGCATTACATTACCATATTTAGGTCTTTTTACATAAGTATATTTACATGTTTCTAATTTACTAGATTGAACATGTTAGTAATTGGTATGGTGAGTTACATATACGTAATTACTCTTATGGCAGCTTAGTGAAAATTTTAGCTTTATTTTTTACATTCTCGTAAAATGGTACTTTCTTTTGATATTAAGCTGATAATGCAATCGATTATATTCTCATTGTTTTGTAATAAATTATTATTTCGTATAATTATTGCAAAAAATCAAGCCTATGTTATGTACATAGTCATGAAGAACAAAATTAAATTTGTTAGAAGCATTTTGAGACTTACATAAATATTTCCAATTCAAAAGTTTGTTTCATCACATTATTCGTAAATTTCAACTTACATTCAGATAAATTTGTAGTGATAAATTTTTGATTTCAGGCAAAGAGCAGGTTCAAGTCTCCTTTCTTGATTTTGAAGTAATATTAAATCAGACTGTGATAATAATAATTTAATAAATTAAACCAAGGACTTACTTTATTCCTTTCGAATTTAAAGTGAAGTTTCATAAAATATAATATCGTAAACACGCCCACTTACATTCAATATTTTTTAAATCATCGTGTGCCATTAATATGCTCTTGGAAATAACAACCTTATAAAATAAATGTCACGAATGTACAGTCATTCACGTACTAAAATGGATTCTGTTAAGGTCTCACGCATAATATCATTTAAGTATTTAGGAGTTCAATTTATTCTTAGATATTGCTTATAAAAATATTTTTGTTATAATGCCTAACATATTTTACCTCAACAGTACGCAACAACATTGTGACATTATCTATTCATACTAAAAGATATACAGATATGTAGAAAGGAAAGACGACAAATGAGGAGTTCAATGTAGGTATCAACTACAATGTTACCTACATTGTTGTAGGTGTTTTGTGAGTATGCTAAATAGGTATATGACGCGCGTTTTAATTACGTAATGTTTTACTTATACCACTTACCCCATTTTTTAGTATCATGTGAAGATGTTTTCTTGTTTCATTAACTTGTAAAAGTATACCAACTTTGATCTGACAGCCTTTTAAGTTTTATTTTGTAATTCTCGACTAAATTTAAAACTCGACTCCTTGACAACCTCGACTTTCTTGGGATCTAACTAATATCTAATCTCTACTTTAGGCATTAAATTGAATCAAAAGCAAGAATCGTGAATCCTCTCCAAGGTTAGGCAATACTTCGCACCGGACCAACTTCTTAGGTTATATCAAGTGCAACTAAGATCGTGTGTGGAATTCTGCTGCCACCTTTGTGTTGGATCAACCTAATACCAACTGACCGATCTTGACTCCATTGAACGTTGAGCTCGTCAGCTTATAAGTGATGTAGTACTAATGAAGACAACAATGCTCAATCTAAGAGCATCGACGTAACGTAGCTCGTCTCTCAGTCTTTTACAAATTTTATATTGCAGTGTATAAAATATGTACACTGTAATCCTTACTATCCTTATTCTTACTAATATTATAAATGCGAAAGTGAATTTGTTTGTTCATTACGCTGTTATACCTAAACCGGTGAATAGATTATGATGAATTTTGGTATAGAGATAGATGAAAACCTGGAGACGGTGATTTCATTTTCTCGCAATAAACTTATTGAAAGTGGGGTAAAGAGAGGGATAAACTTGATAAGAAACTTATGACGTCATCAGATTTGTTTGACACGGTCAATATTAATGCGAGCGAAACCGCAGGTAAAAAGCTAGTATAATAAATAACCAGTCCACCATAGGACAAATAGACTGCGTGAGGGGTTTCCCCTTATCTGGTAAAAGTATACACATGCGTAGGAATTGATTTCCATCATCGTTCAGCATGTGGACAGCAAAAGAGTTAAATGAACTCCTGGCGTCTGGCACGTATAATTTAAGTGTATTCCAGAAAAGAGTAAATAATCATTTTTCAAGTACGCGTGCTCTATCATTAGTCTTGTCTTTACTTACCACCAGGCGATTGACCTCAAGCGCTTACTTTTAAAGATAAAAGACAATCGATAAGAGAAATAATTCTCCTGTGAGTAAATATTAACGTTTTTGTTATGACATAAAGTATGCTAAAAGCTGGGATTATCAGTGTGGATTAGCGAAAAAAACCCTAGTGCAAACGTGTATATTTCAATGAATAAAAACATGTTCCTACCTATGTAGCTATGTCCGTCGTAATTGATAAATATTTTAATAGATATTCTAAATTCTCGAAATATGAACGCCAGCTACTATAAATTAATTGCTTCACTGAATTTGATCACGTATAAAGTAAGACCGTGTATTGTGGTTTTTATTAATTTTATGGTTATTATAACTGTGAAGGGATAAAAAATCTTATAATTCCATAACGTTATTAAAGACATTCGACCTTAAACCAATGAATGTTATTTCTCAATATTATTTGCAGGAGCTGGTCATAACAATAGTATTTTTTAACAACCAATCGGCCACCGAGCACGATGATTGTTTTTGTCAATGATATCTTTCAATCACCACTAGGAAGTCGATATTCGAACTGTTCAAAGGCATTCGTAGAATTACTTACTTTAAATTAATGACCTTACTTGCAGCCTTATCAAAAAGAAAATTCAAAGTCTTGACTGAAATGAGTCGACACGGACATAATGCTGTCCATTTAATTATTTATATAACCATGAGAGTTGGATATTATAATAAAATATTAGTAAGATAAAATTAATTTATATATGACGACAATGCTAAGGAATTGATTTGTTTATGACACGACGGTTACGTTAGGCTGTATCGGGCTTCTATTCTATTTGGGAAAAAATTGTAATTCCAGATTTTCTTTTTTAATGTATACTCGCCTTGTCCAGACAGGTCACGAGCAGGGAGTGTGTCAGGACTTATCGGGTGACAGGCTAGTTCAAATATCCTTTAAAAATCTCCCACACTGAAAAGGACTATTATGCGTAATATACAAGCAAGCTGGGTTGTAGGAATTTGTATCTGACTGGATGGCAACCACCATGCGTGTGGTAATAATTATTTTTTGGTATCATCTCGTTTTGAAATAACTCATTGTATATCCAGCAGGCAAGGGGCTCGCTTACACCGTCGCTCTCCGATGAACAGCTAATGTATGAGTGATCGCTATTTGATTAGTATCCACCATTACAGTGTATCCAGCAGCCAGGAAGCTTTCTTACAACCGTTTGTTTGTTTGGACTCTACCATGATGACCGTTTGATACAGTGCCGTCACTTTGCTATCCTTTTCTATAGTATAACAGCCTATGTAGACAATTTCGCCGATATCAAGTATAAAGTACTTGATAAACATAATCAACGCACACAAAATTTACAATGAAATTTGTGCATCACACAAATAAATGTTCTGTGCGAGACTCGAACCCACGACATTTTAGCGTGGTGGTTGCAGTGAGGCAACTGCTGTAACTGCTAGGTCAACCAAGTATGCTTCTTAACCAAAACATATTTGGTATCGGTATTACCGAATGTTGTTTTCTTTTAAATTAATTTTGCATATTTAAGAGTAAATATTAAAACAAATGTTACGTCATTTTTTTTTGTTTTAAAAAAAGGAATGCTTTATACTGACCGACCAAGAAAATTATATATATATATATATATATATATATCGATAGCATAAATAAGAGTGGTAGTTTGTTTTTTTGTAAGGAGGAACTGCGTGAACTTGAATTGTTTGTACGCGTGTTTTGTGTTGTTTCTATTGCGTGTAAATTGTGTATTGATCGAAAATTTGTTACAATTAATATATATAATTATATAATGTAAAACGAGTTCTCGCCACATTTGGTATAATTTCTCATCACAATAATTAATTAATTAAATTATTGATTGGATGTATGTTGTAACATTTTTACGCAACTGAGAGATGCCCAACTTCCGCAATAACGCTAAATAACGGCTCTCGGTAGTACATTTTGCAATTTGACAATTAATTACATTTTATAAGATACTTTCCAATTTTAATCTTATGCATTTCTACGGTATCGTTATATTATATTAAGGTTCAGTCTTAAATATATCGACTTTGTTTTTAAATTATGGGTGAAATTATGCAATTGATGGTGATATTTGCAATAGTTATATTATTAACAAGTTATTACAATATAAATTCTTATGTAGATATATATAATATAAAACTCAACGATTTGGGTGAAATATTGTGATCGGGTAATGTTTAATGTCGAGTAGGTAGGTGTTTTCTTTTAGTAAAACACCGAGCTAAACATAGTCGACAAGTATTAAATAGAATAAATAAATGAATAATTAAGAACTGAACGTACTACTATTAGGAAAACACCGTGGATATGTTGTAACTAGATTGTCTAAAGAATAATAATAAAAATTAAAAACTTTTATCAATACATCTAGACTTCGAAAATTAAAGGGTTTTTATCCTTTGCACTATTAAATTCTGTAATGGGCATGCGACAAAAGTTACAAACTGCGATAAATTTTACTACCGAATTATTTTAACACTAGTTGGAAGTAAAATTTTATTTAATCATTTTTGCCCGTTTTTGTAACCTTTTTTAATAGAGCTTTGGTTTGGTGGTAGCGTGATGTTAAATTACCTAAAGCTTTCCTCAACGATTGATCTATCAAATACAAAATGTTTTTTTTAATCCAGCTAATAGTTCCTAAGGTTAGCACGCTCAAACAAATAAACTTTTCAGCTTTATAATATTACTATAGATTAATTCGCAATATTTATGCTCGATCGAAGATATTTTAAAATAATCGTGGTATTAACTACGTGATATTAAATAACGTGAAAATAATCTACAAATAGTATTTACTACTTTTGTATTATACTATCCTTATAATCTAATGTTTTTTATTTATTTTAGCATTTGCTTTATGTAAGCAATTTTGCCAATATCAAGTGTGACGAACTTTATAAAAACAATTAAGGAAACACAACATAACTACGAGAGTTCGATTTTAACCGCGCTCGTCAACGGAGGTGTCCGTGAGCTCTCGTTGATTGTTCTCGAAACCGATCGCTGCGCTTCTCCGCGTCGCCTATTGTTTCTTTCTGCTCTTCTTACGTCTTATGGACAATAATACGTCTATTATTGCCGATAATCCAGTTCGTGTTACCGATAATTAATCCTTTGTTAAACTTAACTTATTGTTTGGTTATCGTGTCAAGTTTACATTGTGAGAATTCTCTTAGTATTGCTTTTCGTTATTATGAAACAGTACAGTGATTAAAGGTCACCAACTTATTTTCTTATCAGAAAAACTTATCTTCCCTTAAGCCTTTTATTACAGGCCAGTCCTCCGATATTGTTTTTTTTTTTCTTTTCCCTTTTCAATTTTGCACGTGCAGTAGATTGTATTTAAATGTTACTTAGCCGAACTCGGGATAGTTTGTTAGTTTTTTGCCAGCTGCCCCCCCTGCTTTTCCGACCGGCAAGTTTTTTACATAGGTTTTTTCCTTTCTAACTTTCCCCGCCCCAAGCCCGCCATTCGATATGGCCTATCGTAGTGAGCTACTGCTCAGTAGGTTTCGCCCTTATGTCGCAAAGGAACAGCCGGACCTGTTCCAGAAATTTCTGTCCATACAGGCCCACCGACACGCATACACATAACATGTCCGAGCCCCACCCACCGGAGCTAACGCATCGGCAGGCCGCCTGTCAATTCCACCCGCAGTTACATCCCTACTCACCCGCACCCCCGCCGCTGCGGCGAGCGCGCCGGCATGTCGCCAGACATCTCCACCGCCACCGACGCGTCGTCCGACACCTCCACCACAACCGCTACGTCCACACCCACGGTCCCAATCCCGATCACGCATAATTCGCCGCGTGCCTGCTCCCGCTACCTCTGCAACCGCTACATCGCGCTCGCCCTCGCCTTCAGTTACTTCCGTGCATTGCCCGTTCGAGGAGATGATCTCATACGCTCAGCGTCCGGTAACCACCGCGTACTACTTGGCGCCGCTTTTGTCCGATACCCTACCCTCGAAAACGAGGCCGACATGGAAACCGAGTTCCCAGAGCTCGGAGCTAATCTTGAAGACGGCTACGTCACAGTCACTAGGGCCAAACTAATGAATAAACGGGTGCTATCACCCGAAACCGTTGAACATCCGCGACTAACGTCCCGATTGAAAGAAGAACGCCTTCTGTTTGTTGTCATCAGGCGTGTCCTTAAAGAACTGCTGGCTGAGCACATTCTGCATCTCTTAAGAAGCAGAACTATCTCGTACACGAGGTACACCGGATGTACCATAACATCACCAAAGATCTGTACGAACTCGTCCTTGTCACCTTGAACCGCTTCAAGGGAGGTAAGCAGATCTTTTCTCTTAAATCAGTTTGCGATCTATCCAGCGTCACAGTCAGATACCGCATAAAAAACACGCCCCAACTCAGTGCCACACTTGTCAGGCATACAGCCACTCCGCTAGACATTGCCACATAAAGCCCTGATGTGTCAAATGTATAGGTGAGCACTCCACTAGGGAGTGCCAGCGTATGCCTGAATCACTTGAACCTCCCAGCTACGTCTTATGCGGTAAGGCCGCATACCCCGCGAACTATCGCAGGTGTAAACGCGCCCCACGCACGAGACGCACCCGCACACGCGTCCCACAACGCGCGCCTTCTACGTAGGCTACGGCAGCACGTCCAGCTCCGCCCCTGTCCATTTCAATCCAGGCCTTCCCGAGTCTGCCAGTTCCAGCGCGAGTAACTTTCGTGTACACATCCTTACAATCCCCGCCTACTGCGTGGGCCCTTAAAACACAATCCCCCAGAGTCATACCCGCGAGCTCTGACGCGCCATCCTTGGACTTCTTAGGTCTAATCTGGATCGCAGGTCTCCTAAAAGACTTCAAAGTAGAAGACGTCATCACTTTTAAATTACTATTTGAAATAATTGAAAATGACTAGCTCCCCCGCCGAAATAGACCGTCTAAAAGCTTTAGCCGCCTACCCTGCTCTCGCACGTGCTGTGCAATATCATGTCCGCACTTCTCCGTAATTAAGTGTAGTGGAGGATAAAATTAGACCACGGGACCTTGCTCTATCCTTTTTAAGGCGAATTGTTCCAAACGTCAAAAAGACTTGGTCGCCGGCTTCTTTAAGGATCGGCAAATAGATCTATTCTCAGAACAGGAAACATTCCTCAAACCCAAGGACCGCGATCCCGCGATAGCGAGCTATAAGATAGTAAGAAATGACCGTACCGGCGCAAGAGGTGTCGGCACAGTCATATACTACAAAAAGTCACTATACTGCACCCAAATAGAACCTTCCGAACTCACTAGCCTAGAAGTATCGGTTTACAGAGTGGGCATGACTGGTCATCCCACAATCCACGTCGTATCCGCATATCACTCACCTGCAACTAACATACAATCAGAGCTGATCACGGAGAAGAACTCCGCGACTCATGCCCACGACGCCTATCCGACGGAAGAAAACCGCGTCCGGCTACGTACCCTAAAAGACATGTCAGATCCCGCATTTCTGAATTTCGCTCCCAAAGACGGGACAGCCTCCTAGAGGACCTTAAGATATCTCATCTGGCCTTCTGGAAGCTCGTTTGCAAAGAATAATCGTCTTTCAAAATATTGTTGGAAAGATAAAGCCTTACACAATACCTTTCTAATCGCTCTTTTTGTTACAAATTAGTCGAAACTCTCTCCTCACCCCACCCTATTCGTGCTGGAGTCCCCCAAGGCTCCATATTGGACCTTATATTACCATATACCATATTGGGCCTTGTCTATTTAACCTTTACGTTAGCGACATCCCAGACCTGGAAGACGCCGATGACACTGTCATATATAGCTCAGACAGGAAGAGAGCCATTCTCAAAAATCGAGTCCAAAAAGCCATCTTCGATTTCGGATCGTTGTGCCTGAAATGGCGCATAGGGTTAAATTCGGACAAAAGCTTGGCTATCGTCTGAGATCCTCATAATTTCAAACCACTCGAAGACTCCTTACACCTTTTCTGTGTTGATATCCCCTGGGCCAATCAAACCAAATACTTGGCGTAGTATTAGACAAACACATCATTTTCAACCAACATATTGATTACGTAATAAAAAAGGCCAACGTCACCTCGGCCCTGCTACGTAATCTCATGTCCTCCAAAATCAAAATGCCACTCAGCCATAAGCTTACGGTGTATAAAACATGCATTCGCCCTATACTCACTTGCAGCTCTCCAGTCTTTGCCCATGCTGCGGTCAAAAACCTGAACAAACTACACGTTTTTCAGAACAAATTCATACTTCATTGGTCCAAGCCCCACTTTACGCTCGCAACATAGACCTTCATGAACATCCCGTCTATATATGCCTGCACACGCGGTCTCACTAAAAACTTTTTCGAAAAAGCCTAAGCTCACTGAAATCTCTAAATAGTATAATCAGTTAATTAAGTTGAAAACCCTCAAGCCGCTTGGTTCGCTTGTTGGCCACGTAACTGTTTCACCGATCTCATAGACGGAATTACTAAGGGAAACGCACTCCTCCCTGCAGTCACTTCAAACCGCCCGTGTCCGCGTACACGACCGCGTCACCGTAGGTCTCGCCGCCGAGGCCTAACGGTTAATTTCATTCCCGCTTACCCGTCGCGGCCTCCCTCTGCAGATGCTTGAGCCTAGATTCGATCCTCCGAAAAGCAGCCCTCGAGCGACTCTGCTCGCTATATACAGTGACACTCTACAACACTGAGAGTACACCATCACACTGCAAACCACTCGTACATACCCACACGTTAAGTACACGGCTTAGTAAGGGACCACCCTGCTGCTCTGCCAGTGGTTTTTGGCCTTTTAATTTTTTTTTACAGCTTTTGTTTTTTACCATTTTCGTTTTATTACACACTTTTTATTAATTTCACCTGTATGTTTGTTTGTATGTTTGTTTATATGTTTGTTTGTATGTTTGTAACCGACTCCTTTGGGTGCGATTTTGACCCACTTTAAACGGTCAGATTTCGTTTAAACTTTGTAGATTTATCGAGGACCGATGACAATACACTAATTTGATAAAATCATTCCATTTTTCAATTTGCTAAATAAGATTTTTGTTAATTTATATAATTTTCATCTATAGTCGATAAGGCAAGAAACTTAATTTTCATTTTTTATAATTTTTCTCTATAGTCGACAAGACAAAAATTGATATTTTAATTTCCAATCACTATCTTTAGCCGATTTCTCTAATATTAACAAATTTTCGAATACTAAAAAGAATTTTAATTCCACAAAACAAATAATAGTTTTAAATAAAAAACACGCTTTTTATAGAAAACCAAACTAAATAATAGTAGATTAGAACAAATCATAGTTTAAAATTAAAAAAACAAGCTATTATCAATAAAACGAACTAAAAAGTAGAAAATAAATAATAGGAAAAAAAACTAAAAAAACACGCTTTTTATAGAAAACTGAACTAAAAAAATAGAAAATAAATTTAAATTAAGAATAGTGTTAAACATTTCAATAAACGTAAATCAAGAATAGTGTAAATAAAACAAATGTATTTTATTTAAAAAAAACCGTGAGGTGCTTTTAAGATTATCAAAGGGTAATCACTCTACTCATATCTGTCGATAAAACATTTATAACTATTGACACCATGCACCCAACGCTTTTTTTAAGATAAAATACATTTTGTTTATTTAGACTATTATCAATTTATATTTATTGAAATTTTTAACACTATTCTTAATTTAAATTTATTTTCAATTTTTTTAGTTCAGTTTTCTATAAAAAGCGTGTTTTTTTGTTTTCGATCTACGATCTACTCCACCGATTTTCTTGCCTCCTTACTCAATATTACTTACTCCTAAAGGCCTACTCTAGTAGGCCAGTCCTTACCATTCTTTATTTTATTCTTTTCCGGCAGCAGCCCGCTGCCTCGGGGCTGAGTGCCCTCAACACTCGACCCAAAAAGTCCTGTCAAGCTGTGAAACCTCTGGCTAACAGCGTATGTCATTTCGCACAAAAAAAACATAACTACCAAACTTAAAACAATTATTTGTGGATCACAATTGGCGCGGCGGTAACGAATACTTTGCCCTAGCTTAAATAACTTCTACGTATTGTAATTATATACCTTTATATAATATAAACAAAAATATTAGTATCTTTATGGTAATGTAGGCATAAAGAAGGTTATCATTATACTTATATAAAAATATACAATATCGAAATATTTTTAACTCGTGCTTTTAGTTTGTGATAGAAAATGGAACTTTGTATCGAGATCAGGGAACAGCCAAATTTTGTTATCAGTGTTTATGAGGTTAAGCCTTACTTACTAAATTAAAACATTCGGTTAACTTCTATTCAATAAGCTTTTTCGAAATTTCACATATATCGATGTGACAGATTATAAAAATGTGACACATTTATTTCAACACATTTTAGTCAAACAAGCATCCGTGTTGTTGCAATACTTATCGGCAGTATTAAAGCCGAAATTTATTTCGAAATGAGTTTCATTTTTATTTAAGGTAAACCCTTCACATCGCTTGAAACACGTCCGCGACCAGGCGCCCTTGAAAACGGGATAAAAATAAAGTAAATGGAGCACTTGTTACTTTCACATGTGAGATCATATTGCATCTGTAGTATTGTTTCCTAAATACTACGCCATATTAAATTTAATACTAGTCATTGTGTGTGAGAAAACAGGGGTAAATCAAATAAAATATGTATGATAGATTTGTAAATCTATGTAGATTATTTTCTCATACCAATTTAAGGTATCTGAGTGTCAAGTTTTAAGTATATCTGTAAATGTTTATGAATTGATAAACATACTGCTACGTTTCTGACTTAATTAACATGTGTTTTAAGTTATTTATAGCCTTAGCTTATAGCCAGGATACCATATAAGATGATAACACACTGCGCTTTACGACTACAGTGCCTTCCAAATGCAGCTGCTCGCAGCTTAAATATATCAAATTAGAAGGATAGCTGATCATGTAGGCTTTAAAAAATGGGTAGCCAAGTCAGACCTTAGGCTTTAATATATTATCCTAAGTTGTAAAAAGAAATGGTATTATAAGTTGTTATAAAATATTTTATGTTGTTATAAATAACTTTCAGGACTGACCATTGAACTTGGCACCCATTTAGATCTCACTTTTATCGTTGAAGTCAACAACCAAGGCATATATCATAATATTGAACTTTGCTTTCATTTCGTATGTCTGATTTTGGTGGGATTTATCTTCACTGAAATCACAAGTATTCGAGTGACTTGTAGTTTGGAGTTGACAAACCTTTTATTCATATTAGTGAATAAAATTAAATATCCTACTCAAGCAATGTATTTTAAGTGATTTTAACTGAACAAGCCAGATGTTTAGAATATCATGAAAGTATCACCGTTACTGTATACATTCATATATTAGTAGTTTAATTCACATTTATTGATGAATATAGAATTAATTTATTTTTAAAACCTGCTAATTATATATAATAATGTGTTATTAAGAAGTACTGTGTAATAAAGTATTGGTTAAATAGATAAAATGAAACTGAATTTAGATAAAATCTTGATACGAAATACGCATGGTTAAATATATTGTACTAAGCTAGAGCTGTCAGTTATATATATTTTTAGATAAAGAACCTTTTCTCGATAATATCGTATTGTAATAGTATCAGATCGACTTTTTTACAGGTTGGCATTGAGAAATATTCATGTCGTAGGAGGTATTACTTGCCAATGTTACATAGAGTAAATGAGTTAATTTAATTGTTAAAACCAGATTCTTGTCGTGTAATATAATTTATATTTTTTTATAGATAAGTTTTAAAATTATGGCTCCAATCTCACCTGATGTTAAGTGACAATGTGGCCCGAGATGGTGGGCACGCTATAGGTATTTGGCTGCAAATTTTCATCTTGAGGGTGGTAGCTGGTTAAAAAAAGTCCTATCACCATGCGATCCACCAGGTTTCATCGTGATGTTTTTCTTCACCGTAAGCTCGGGCTCATTGTAGGCGGATTCGGACCAATGTCTCTTGACACAGTGGCCGTTCACACTGCCAACTAAGTTTTTTTTTATTCTGTATTTTTTTTTGTAAAGACCTTTTATGTATAAAAGTGTGCTCTATATAGTACCTACAATTTTCCCAGATTACTTTAAGGTTGATGATTAGTAAAATTCCAATGTCAACATAAAATAAATATTTATTTTCCCTTTAGATATAAACGCAAAGTACAAAGCTTATAAAATAAAGATTAAAGAAAGGAGTTACTATAATAAAATGTCAAACCCAGTACTACATAGTTAATTTTTAAAAGAAAAAAGCATAATAAAATGTTGTATAGCAAGAAACATGTATATATTAACTACGAATATTTTTGGTTGCCTATCTGTTCAAAGGTGACCTCAGGAGAGTCGACCGCTTTTTACTTGTGAAATCTTATATGGAAGGTTGCCTGACAAATATATGTGATCAGAGAACTGGCATGTTTCGAGAAAAATATAATTATTTCGGCAGTCACTTCAATGTGTCATATGTAATTCCGTGATTGAAAATTACATAGATTTTTTTCAGGACTCGCGTCTTTATAATAATAATTTTTAGTGTTTCATGTATAAACTTTTCATTTAGAAGTTTACACTATTTTATGGTTAATAATTTAAATATAAATTCATCAATGATTATTCGTTATAGTTATTTTTTACAATAATAAAAAATCTTGTAATTTTAATATTATAATCAATTCCTATAGTATAAAGTACACTTACAAACTTTTTCATCGATTTCCTTTACAAAGTGCAATTCAAAATTATAAAAATAAGTTTACATATACCTATCTAAAACGTATATTGGAAGAGGTTTACTACAGATTATTTTTAAGTTAAACCATTTTGTCTCTTACGAAATGACCCTTCAAACTTATCAAATAGTAATTAGGACCCTCATTACATATTCTACATTATCTTGTTCGCAATAGGCCCATGGGCATTTCATAAGTGGATGTAGTAGATATTGGGTGTCACAAAAACAATAAACTAATTACAAAGCAGTTGACTCGTGCTTGTATTTAATAACAAATGCACTTGTGACAATACTAAACATTGTTTTTATAAACATCACTCATATTATTATAACATGAATATCGAGACGTGGTATTGTAACATTTTTCGATTGGTAGAAATCTTATGTAATTACTAGCAGTGCCCGCATTCTTTTTTACGTGGAATTAAAAATTATTTAATAATTTATGATTTTTTGTCTATTTTTGTAACTTTTTTTAAATACAGCTTTGCTCCTATTGACGGTAGCATAATAAATAGCAAGTAAATAGCCAAAAATCTTCCTCAATAATTGCTCTATCTACTACGAAAGAATTTTTGAAATACGACTGGTAGTTTCTAAAATTAGCACGTTCAAACAAACAAACAAACTTTTCCACTTTATAATATTAATTTACATAGAACCATATTCAGACCTATCTAAATAGATAAACGTGGTTTTAGAACAGGCACACAGATCAGGTACCAAGACCATAATTGCATCTAATAAAGTTTTTGATACATGGCAATTTACTAATACTTAAATTATTTTTTTATTCATATTTATCGTCGCAATTATGTTTATGAGACATATAATTGTAATATACATAGATATCTGATAATATACATAGAGTCGTCATCTGTTGTGAAACGTATATGAAAAGAGTTTCTCGCAAAATAAAACATAATTTCACGATTTTCACACGCTCATATTAATAACCATGTGACAATTATAAATACCGCCGCTAAGCCGTGAAACATACTTGCACTCAGCGGATGAAACGTCACTACCATCACATGCTGCTATTTAATCGAGTAGACATTGTACGTTTATAACGAAACTAAATCCTTAAAAATTGTTTAATAAAGTAGACCAAAGAGTTCGGGATTATGGATTGATTTAATATACACATATGCCCGTTTTCTTTTCTTTACAACGAAATGTCCATAAAGTAGGTAAACAATATATCATTCTTAGAGACATAAAACGGTAGTAAATCACAACCATTCTTTGGTTTTGCCACTGTTTCATTTCACAGTAAAAATGTATTGCAAAATATTTCCAATTTTAGACATACAGTAAAATAAGGAATCTTATATATTTGTATACACTAACTTATTATAAGTTAAAGAATCAAATGTCGCAAATCTTACCACGTGCCACTCAATTTGAAATAAAATAATGAGATAGATTGATATAAACATATATTTCTGAGTCTTTTTAACTCAGAAGTAGATATTTTATTAGTTTTCCAATTGAAATGAGGCGTGTCAAAAACTATATAGGTACATACATTGCATAATTGTATCAAATTTCAGTTAAAACACGCTGTTTAAAAATATAGACTATATTCTATACTTCGCAATTCAAATAGATATACAGATGAAAATAGAAAATATTTACGAGGGCCTTACAATTAAGAATCATTTCATTATCAATAACAATATGATGATAATTAACTAATTACACTTTATGGCAAATACCATTACAAACAATGCGGTTTAATACATTGAATGAATTAATTTTAATGATATCAGTACTTACAAATCCGCATTTTTAATATTTTCGTTTTATTAGTAGACATTGTTTATTATACTTGTAATTTAATGATAGATAATAATCATTTTTACTTACTCTTTAAATTTAAATTATAAATTTTCGCTACAATCTCAATAATATTAAAATGAATTATCCTTTTCTCTATTCATAGTCAAATAACCTCCATAGTTCGCAGTCAAAGCCTTCACGTTGGTTTGTGACATGAATTACATTTGATTAAGACTAATTGACCTTTCTTTAGATAGTTACGGCGACCGTTTTAAGAAATATTAACAGGTTTGGCTAATAATGCAATTTAAAATGTAACAGGTTCTTTTATTAACGAGAAAAGTAATGATTTCTTAGGTTTACGCGAATATTATTCATTGAAATAAAACTAATTTAAACGGATTTTATCGCGGTTATTTATTAAATTTATTAAATTTATTAAATTTTGATCCCGACGTTTCGAAAGCTTTTCAGCCTTCGTGGTCACGGGGCGGACTGAGGTGTAGGTTGTCCAGAAAAATTTATGTTACTGTGTCTACCTTCAATTTAATTTTTATTATTGATGGTGTTCCGATCTACGCAGAAAGAGCTCACAGTGTCTTGAGGTCTGGCAATTGGTCTTTTGGGTTCCGATTTAATTAAATGTATAATTGGATCCCAGGCTTGTGCTAGCTTCCAACCATCTTCTCTATTGAAATTTGGATGTTTTTTAATTTCAATAGCCTCACGAATCATCCTAGGTAGGAATCGGTGTTCTTTTGCAAGGATTTGTGGCTTGTCGAATCGAAGATAATGTTTGGAGCCTTCTTCTGAATGTTCAGCAACTGCAGACTTCGTAGAGCGTCGGTGTTTAACATCAGCTATATGTTCTTTTACGCGGGTCCCTATATTTCTTTTAGTTTGTCCGATATAGGAGAGGCCACAGTCACATTCTATTTTGTATACGCCCTGTTCTTGTAGAGGTATATGACACTTGACAGGTGGTAAAAATTGACTAATCTTCTTGGGCGGCTTGAAGTAAGTTTTAATTGAAGCACGCTTCAGTACATAGCCAATCTTGTCTGTGACCCCTCTTACAAAAGGTAACACAACAGGTACACGTTCTACTGTGGCTGGTTTCACTCGGTTTCCGTGACGGCGGCGTGGAATTTGGAGCTTGTTATCACGCAGTACTTGCTTGACATGTCGCAGCTCAGCAGCCAGATGTTCCTCGTCACAGATTCCTTGTGCTCTCTGAAACAAAGATTTACCCACGGTAGCTAACTGTTTCGGATGGTGGTGAGATTCACCATTCAGGTATTTATCTGTATGGGTCATTTTCCTGTACACAGTATGGCCTAAAGACTGATCAGGATTACGGATAACTAAAACATCTAAGAAAGGAAGAGATTTCTTTTGCTCTAACTCCACAGTGAATTGTATGTTATTGTTAATGGAGTTAAGATGATCTAAAAATGCAGCTACTTTGTCAGATGGTAAAATTGTGAAAGTATCATCTACGTACCGTTTGTAAAACCTGGGGGTGACGGGGGCAGTGCTTAGGGCTGTCTCCTCGAAGTCCTCCATGAAAATATCGGCGACTACTGGAGATACAGGTGAGCCCATAGCTACTCCATTCACTTGTACATAAAACTGATTCCTCCACAACATGTAGCCAGATGTGAGGCAATGTTTGAGTAATGCTGCATACTCTATGGGCATGTTATTATCTGCTAACCTCTTAGACACAATTTCAATGCAGTCTTGTACTGGTAAGCTTGTGAATAGAGACTGGACATCAAAACTAACCATGGTTTCATTGTCAGCTAATTGTAGGTGTTTAATATCACTGACAAATTGGTATGAATCCTTCACAGATGCTCTAGTGTTGCCTCTTAGTGGTGATAACACTTTTGCTACGTGCTGAGCCAATCTGTAGGTTGGTGTGTCGATCTGACTCACGATGGGACGTAGTGGAGCATTTGGCTTGTGTATTTTCGGTAACCCATACAGTTTAGGAGGTTTTGCACACGATGGGACGAGTAAGTTTACGTCAAGATTTAATGTGTCGGAGTAACTGCTTATTAAAGAGCTAGTAGCCTTTAAAACTTTGTTGGTTGGGTCTGTTTTAACCTTCTTGTATGTACTTTCATCCGACAAAAGTTGTTCTATTTTATTATTGTAATCTGACGTATCCATTACTACTGTCGCATTACCTTTATCTGCACGGAGAATAGTCACATCCTTCTGTGAACGCAAGTTCTTTAAAGCGATATATTGTTGTTTTGGAAGATTTGGTTTGGGCGCTTTCACTTGTCGTAATATTGACGAAATGTCTTGACGTATCGCCTCCGAATCCTCCTTTTGCAAATTATTTTTCACGAGACTATTCTCAACGTTACAAATAATGTCTTCATACGGTATCCTTCGTGGTGTTACGGCAAAATTTAATCCTTTTGATAAAACCTGAATTGTGTTATCGTCCAATGTTTGTTTTGACAGATTAAAGTAAATCGCTTAAAAATTTACATTAAATATTTTGTTGCAAAATAATTACTTTGTATAAGAGTAATTCGAAAAATTAATGGATATACTGTAACAAATAAATTACCTACGTCTTTCAATATATATATATATATGCATATATATATTTAAAATTGAAAGACGTAGGTAATTTATTTGTTACAGTAAAGATTACTAAATACTTATCCTTTTGCCATAACTTAGTAATGTTTTACTAATCTTTAAATATTCTCTAACAATATGGTGGCTTTTTTGTCAAACATATGCAGGAAGTTTGGGTGGTAAGTTAAATTCATATTTATTATTATTTATAGGGACACAATGATCGCACTTTAAAATTAAAAATTAACATCACCCATCCTTACTTATTATTATAAATTCGAAAGTAAGTTTGTTTGTTTGTTACGTTTTCACATCTAAGCCACTGAATCGATTATGATGAATTTTGGTATAGAGATTGATGGGAACCCTGAAAACTAACAGGGTACCTTTTCTCTAGAAAAACTTATAGGGAGTGGGGTAAAGGGAGACATAAAACTTTTTATTGTGTCATCCGATTATCTTCAAACTTTAGGGAATACTCGTTTAATTTATTTTTTTGGGTAAGTTCATATTTAACAGTATTGAAAACTAAAACTGAATCGATTGACAACGAGAATTGGTTGACAAAATCAATATTATAGCGAGCAGAGCTGCAGGTAAAAGCTAGTGTTGATATGATACAGTCACGTAACGTAAGTTATTCGATTAAAATAAAAACCAAAATAAAATTTACATACATAATTATAAAAGAGAGAGTATGATTATGAAAAACAGTTAGACAATAGAGCACTTACACGATATTAATTATTTGAGAATTCTTGTTAGTCATCATAACTATTGTCCGCAACTAAGCATCATTTTTGTAACTTCTATATTACAACTACAATATTTGTTATCATCAGTAAATACCACTAACGGGTACCGACAGCCGTCCCACTGCCTCGCTCTACCTTACGAAACGGGTGTAAGTTATATTCCTATTAATAATTTCCCGAAAAATATATCAAAGTAGGCACGTTGTGACAACTAATAATACGTTCTCATTTACCTGTATCTTTATTACCTTGATTTAATAGATTTATTATTATTGTTTTTATAATTATTAAGTATTTTTTTAATTAGTTTATATTTCCCTAAATAATTAGTTTAGCGTTTGTTGGTTGAGCAAATATTATAAACTAATTACTAATGAGAAATTAATGTTATGTTTTTTTTTACATGTATACAATTTTTTTAATAAAAACTTAATATTACATGATTCGTGTATATCATGTAATAAGTAACATTGTGAATACTGATATTATTTTGCATCTTTACGCTTGCCGACAACTCATTGCACTCAGTTGATTCCACTCAGTTGATTCCACTTTTATAAATACGCTCGTATATCGGCGCCCCTTCACAAGTGTGGCCACTGGCCATGACCACCACGAGTAAAATCCACAATCTTGCTTAACATTATAATGTATTTTTTCTTACGCCACACAATTATTAACACGTAAAGATCAATATAAGTGTTTCACTATTGGGAACCTTACAGTAACAATACGAAATACCTTCTGTATTGTTTTGATTAGGGAGTTGTAATACTGTTTTTTACTTTTCATAACATTTTGTCAACCATACGTAGTTTGCGAGAACACATAATTCGTCAGTAATCCACTATAATTTATAAAAATAAATGTCACTTAGCGATACTGCTTCTGGTTAGGATTAATTAGTTCTACGGTACTTAATTAGGTTAAAATATAAGAATAGGGAAAGAATCTATAAACTTTTTCTATACGTTTCATAGCAAACCATAGTGAATTCAAAAGCCTCGTGTAACGTTAGTATTAAATTAACCAAAAAAAAGGAAGTGAAAATGTATTACGCATGCTTACAGTAAGAATGTATAATACCCATCAATAGAAACCCATGCTGTATATAATATTGGAGGGATGTATGTAATCAAAACTAAAAACCCATAATCAATTATGAATTATCTGTAGGTATATCAAACCCATACAATACCTAGGAATCTAACACTGTGAGAACAATTTCGTGCTGTATGTCACATCGTATTTTTTAAATGTAATATTGAAAATCTTAGTTTAATCAAGTTTTTTCAGAATCAAATATGACGTTAAATATCTTAAATTAATTTCAACCGTGCTTAAGTGTAGTTTCTATTTAATATAAACGTATAAGATACATTACATAAATGTATAAAAGGATTCAAAATCAACAATGATGATTCGTAATGCGCCATAGTTTGATTTCAATGTTTATATTTCTGTTTAAATTCTAGCGTCAAGTACATATCCGCGTCTTTCGGCATTGCATATAAAACTCAATTCTCATTCCGAGGTTTAACCCTAACCATAAAAACAACATGATATAGATAGTGTTTATAACATAATTACATATTTACTTGCATAGTTCATAATTCCAACACCATTCTAAATGACAAAAACAGCTATTCTCTTCGTTCTCTCATGTAAATAGGCACTAAAAAATATGAAACTCTTTTAACACTTTTCTTTCGCAATTTTTATCCTTTATTATAATAATAAATATTAATAATAAGATAATGAGCAGTTACATAAGCCGTAAGAAAATTAAAACATGGAGTTATTGTACTTTCTCAATATGAACTAAAGGAGTGCTTTTAATTAGTGTCAACATTACATAATCCCAAATTCAATTTTCAAAGTGTTTGTTACGGCCAAATGAAATATTTCATAGAATGATATATAACTGATAAATAATATAAGTTTATATCCTTTGTCCTTTAGATATTTCGTGTATCAGTTTCAATGAAAATGAATTAAATAGATGTCTCAGCCACGGTCAGCCCTCGGTTAACAGATAATCAAAATAAGCATGTGCTTAGGACAAAATGTAAGTAGGAGCCCCAAAAAAGCATGATTGATTGACGAATAACATCAGTTTACTTTTCCTTTTTGCAAAACAAACACACACGCATTATGCATAATTTGGACTTAATTCAGTACCCCGACTACGGTTATGGATTGTAATAAAGTATAGTTTCCAAATAAATTACCATTCTGTATATGTATTGATCTCGTAGATTCATCGCAATATTTATATAAAATCGATCCAATAACAAAACTATAAGCACGGACAATGAATATCGTACTCAAACTGCTAGAGATACAGAACTTGATTTTTACATTATTTACAATTGTTGAAAATATATCAAAAAGTAGCTCAATACGGTCTATAAGGTTTAGATCTCATTATACGAATTTTAATAAACATTTTTACCTAAAAATTGACTGCAGCTAAAATTTCCTATTAAACTAAAAGCAAGCGAAAATACACAATCTATATCAACGGTATTATAACTTTACAATTCCTTTGTGGTGTAATAAAAAATACTTCATGCGGTAATAGAATAACCTGCTTTTACTGATTTCCTAAACTTACTACCGAGTCAATAAACTACTTCATATGCCGATATATTTCTGTTTTTCAAAGAAACATCGTCGAGACTTGTGCACAATGTAGGTTCATGGTAATGACTAATGATTTCACAGATTTAAATTTATGATTCGTCTTAACGGTCAAATTGTATATATTTCTGGCAAGAGAATTTTGAATAACGTATTCTTTGTTCTAAGATTTCGTACCAATACCATTTGTTATAGAAAAAAAAGTGTTATCGAGATTAAAAAATAATTCCATCTTAGTTAAGAGGGACTCATGTTAATATAAGATAAAAACAAAGATTATGCCATCCAATGCATTGTTTTTCTTTTTAAAATAAGGTTTTAAAAATAGCTTTTAAAAGGTACGGCGATTACATATTTATACCATAATTTTGTTTGACTTAAATCTGTCCCTCTTTTTAATTATACAAACGTAAATGTCCACATGACTATAGTATACCTGCGGAACGGACGTATTACATCAAACTGGTTTTAATATTATTAGGTAGCCATAAAATTACGTTCACTGCGCCTAGTCTTACACGTATGAAACGAACCGTATACGTAAATCATCGTAATAACTGACGCTACTGGAATGCTTTAATTGTTGCGGTTTTTAATTCGTAGACACTACTGGGTTGACTTATCAGTGATTGATTACACCTTCTTAATAAAATTTTACCCGTCGAAAGACACAATATTATGAACATTTTTTTAGATGTTTTCGCACTTCTTTGTGCTATTGATTTCCACCTCTGTAAATCAGCTCTACGTTTACGTAGATTAAAAAAAAACATGAATCCAATATTTTAGTTTTATAACGTTCTCAAAAACAGTAATGTTTAATATGATTAATATAAATTGTTCATTAATCTCGTACCATATACATATGCATAACATATGTAAACTGTTCTTGCAAATCAATATACCAATTTTAAACTTTCTGAGTCCAGAAATTTGGCCAGGATCTATTTTTCAATAAATCTGGATTCTTTCGGCTTAGTGGGTGTATAGTTAAAATTCCCTTATATGTACGATCCTTATACCCGAGAAACATTGCGGGTCCTTAATATGAGACGCCCCGTGCGTCAATACTTTGCATTCGTTTCATTTTCCAGTTACTTCTTTGGGAGCTGGCACAGCAGCAGTCTTAACAGAAGACCTTAAGCGACACAAGTCGCATTATTATAGCACATATGTTTACAACTATAATGTAAAGTATGTGATAATCCGGCCGTGAGGCTATACGTACCACAAGGCCCTTTTTTCACGTGGGGAAATGAGATGTAAGAGTGTGTGAAACCTTTTTAAAAACGAGTAGACTGATCGAGGTACTAGCCACTAGAGTATTAGTCAATACCTGTGCGAAAATTTAGACATTGCTTTACAACAAGGTAATGTGGCCAGTCTTTTGGCTATTTTTTCAACGGGCGCGGCGGCGACTCGAGTGACTTGGCATAAATCTTAGATGAAAAATGAATAAATTCTATATCGGCCACATTTTTGTTAAAATATATTGTATAATATAAAAAAAAATGTTCTTCCACAATTGAAGATAAAATATAAATGTTAACACCTCTTTGCACCCAGCATATGTCATCAGGAATCGTGTGCTGCATGTATAACGTTGGTCCTACGAGTATAGAATATGCTTCGTAGAAGAACATACTATGATTATAGAATATCAATCCGACGACTGCCTTAGGTGGTTTTGTTGAATATATATTTTTTATGCATTTCTCTTTTTAGAAGGATCGAGGGTTTCCACAGATATCATAGATATATCTATGTCAATTATAGTTGAGTCGTCATTATATCTGTGAGCTAGCAGATATATATATACTAAAATATTAACAATCCGTTGACTCATTAACATGTATTCAGTACTTATTGTTAACTGACATTACAACGAGTAGAGGTTACCAGGAGAACAGTGCCATTGAGTTATTTTTACCGTTACTTATTGTTACTTTTAACTTTATTATTGCTTTTAATTAGTAAAGTTCTCATAATCTTACCAACGCAATGAGTACTTGTGCAATTGTAATATTTCAAATAGAGTTCTTTAATATTTTTCTGTTTGTAATTGTTTATTTTATATGCCGTCCATATGTTTAAACTTATAAAGTAAAACAATTTTCCTGAGTAAATATAATTGTACATAAGTAAGTAAGTATCGAGAAGTTACTAGTATCTGTAATTTCAGCAAGTAGCATTTCAATAAAAATTATTAAGCATCCAAATCTCCTCATTATTTAAATTATTAGTTACATTAATATTTTAAGCTTCTTAGCATTTAGCTTAGCTTTTAGCTTTTATATCAGCCTTAAGAAATATTTCACAGTTAAATAACACACAATAATGTTCAATCATATTTATAATTAATTTATAAGGTCTCCCACATGCAACTTGTCATTAAATGACAATGTGTCATTGACAAAAAACCAGTAATACAAGCTTGTCTTTACGCTTTCGATACTTTTTAAATGTTACATGCTCAACGCAAAATCAACTGACACTTACCATCTAATATGTAAATGAATTAATAACCTGGTACGTAGTAAAATCAACAGTTAACATACATATAAGCGTTACAGAAGTGAAAACTTCTATAGGAATGTTGGGATAGAGAGTAAATTCATGTAAGTTGTCATCGACATGGTCACGTGACATGTTAACGATAACACTATATCTGTTCCTATTAGTATAACTTTTTGCCTTGTAAACAGTTTTGATCTACAAGTTTTAATTTAAGATCAAACAATTCATTTGGATAACGAAAAATAACAACTGTTTGTTTATATTTTTAAGTTTTCACTCCTGTCGGTAGTCCTCATGCTTGCTTTGATTTTTTTATATTTCTTTCTAATAACACTTGCGATCCATTGCCTATTTTGATATAAAGATGAATACTTTTAAAAGTAGTCATTAGTCTCTTGAAGATGTGGTAGGTTCGCTTTGTTTGACGTATAATAAAATCCCTTCAATGATCTTGATGGTACCATAGTAATCTCTCAGACCATCCTATAATACCCGCCTGACTTGTTACCATTCCCTATTCGATATTTTGGTTTACAAAGCTTTGTTTTTTTATAGTTAGGCGTTATGACCAAATCTTACTTGATGTTAACTGACAATGTGGCCCAAGATAGTGGACACGCTAAACCTACTGGAGGGACTGGTTCTCAAGTGCAACTGTTGGAACAGACCTATAGGTATTTGGCGACAGATTTTCAACTTGAGGATGGTAGCTAGACAAGTAAGCTTTAGAAAAAGCCTTACCACCATGCATGAATTGGTGTGTTTCATAGTTTTACTTAAGAATCACCTCCTCCAAATAGGCTTAGCATTTTGTCATTTCAGACAACATTGTTACTTAAATGGGGTGCAATTATGGCTCCATGCCATATTTATAAAAAAAAGTGTTATCGTATTATAATAATATTTATGTAGCCTCTGGCTGTACATGTAGCAGTAATGTAATGAAAGTTGTAGTATAAATCACTTACAATGAAGTACGTAGTAAATACAATCAAAGGATTACTTTGGCTATATTCCCATTATAAAGGTACAATTTTCACCAATGTATTTTTTCTTTCAAAATATAACTCTACAAATAAAATTTCAGTATAAATTTTAAGGGCTTTCATATTACTGATTTATTTACAGCGCGGGTGTTATCCGATCCGCATGTTTTCAATGTAAATCTTTTGAATGACTCCAGGATACATGGAATGAGACAATGTCGAATACCACAATTGATTTAAAATTGATAGTATGCTTTGAAGCGATGATAGCTCAGTGGTAGTGTGTACGGAATCCGTAAATCATGGGACGTAAGTTCGAATCCACCTACGGTGAACGAAAACATCGTGAGGAAACCATAGAATGGCTTCCACCAATACCAATGTGTGTTTCGGCAATTGAGAGTCAGTCCCGTCCACGGGTTTAGTGTTTCTATCAACTTAGGCCGTATCTTCACTTAAGAGCAGGTGAGTTTATGGCCAATACGTTAAACCTATGAACTATAAAAAAAAAGGCATTTACCTATGAATATCTTCTATCCGTAACATGACTAATTTAATTTAAATTTAAACCAGACCTGTGTTTTTGACGAAGATCGACTCGATGTTTATCCTTTTTCATACAAGTGTTACAGATACCTTACATAGATACATAGACCTTTACAGATAGCAACGATGTTCTGAAGCGATGATAGCTCGGTGGTAGTGTGTACGGACTTCGTACCAAGGGACGTGAGTTCAAATCCATCTACAATCAGCTTGAGCTTTCAGTGAAGAAAAACATAGTGAGGAAACCATAGCATGATGGTAGTGCTTTTTCTAATGCCCGCCTGGCTAGAAACCACCCTAAAGTTGAAAATCCGCCGCCAGATACCAATAGGTGTGTTCCGGCAGTTGCACTTGAAAGCCAGTTCCTCCACAGATTTAGCGTGTCTACGATCTTGGGCCGTATAGTCACTTAAGATCAGGTGAGCTTATGGCCTTAACGCTAAAACCTTACCTATAAAAAGTGTTTTTCAGTCGACTGTAACTCCGGTGGTAGTACATGCCAAAAGTGATACGCCTGAATCGTTAATTGGAAATAATAATCATTATGTCAAATCTAATATATGGATTTAAAGTTTGTATTCATTTCACGTAAACGTTTCATGTGGACACAAACACGATAGGATAGAATTATATATCGGAGTAAATACAGTGTATTTAATTAAACTTTGAGGAAGGTAACATAGAGTAGATACTATCTTACTGTAATAAATTCTTTAATTCCCAGCGTATAATGTATTATCGTTCTCTAAATCTACGGTTATCTATCTATACATAAGGAAAATAAAATTCCTTTAACGCCCAATCACGTCAAAACTACTAGACTTAATCTGGATGGATTATGAGCATTCGCTGCGGAGATTTTTGTAGATGGTCTTATCTTAAATATATTTTCTCAGATAAACTTTACTCTCCTTTTTAAACTCTTAAAGCCTGAACTTAGAAAAACACCAACCAACGTATTTCATTTTATATTTTGAGTAGTAAAAATACCAAATATTATTTACATTCTTTTCTTAAACGATGTTTACAATATGAAAAATCAGCATCCTCCTTAAATTTCACATTTAATCCTCAGTAATTTGGCCTAGAATACTATCTATATTAATATTATATAGCGGAAAAGTTTGTTTGTTTAACTGCGCTAATCTTACGACTTACCGGTCGGATTTCAAAAATTATTTTTGTATTAAAAGAATCAATTAGAATTTCCTTAGTGATTATTGAGAAAGATTTTAGCCTATTCAACATCACGCTACCATCAATAGAAGCAAAGCTGTATTTAAAGAAGGTTACAAACACGGATAAAATTATTAAATATATTTTTTTAATTCCACTTGAACGAAGTCGCGGGCACTGCTAATAATTCTAGAAGATTTTTACCAATCGAAAAATGTTTCAATACCACTTCATGTTATAATAATATGAGTGATGTTTATAAAAACAATGTTTCGTATTGTTATAAGCGAATTTGTTATTAAATACAAGCACGAGTCAACTGGATGACCAATCACCAATAGGACTTAAGCTGAAAAATGTTGCAAAAACGAGCAAAAAAAATCTCAAGCTCAGTTAGTATATACATATACAAATATATACATATACATATTAGTGGGTGTCTACGCCATGTAAGAATATCCATGCCAAATGTTAAACCGTAGCTTTGGTCTGGTTATTTTGGAGATTTCGTGTTGAGTCAATTAGTGGTATTTCGCTTATATATGTTTAGATTTTTTATATATACTCATATAAAATATTTATATCTACATTTACCAAGTCCACGTCTGTATAACTTACGTGTTCAATCAAATTATTCAGAATCGTTGCTTGAAATCTCTTTTATAATTTAGCGATTTTTTAATGGTTGCATATTATATAATCACTTTAATTGTTATTTATTATAAGATATACTCGAATTTTTATACGTAAAATTTCAACGATAATTTGATTGGTATAATAATTTAATAGTTTTTCAATTAAAATCAAAGTAATTATTTACGATATCGAAGTGTCAACATCAGTATGTTTTTAAAACTAAAAAATATAGTATTTTGATACCACTGCGTAAGTTGATAACGTTTTATAAGTCGCCGGTAAAATAATAATTATTTAAATATATATCCATTTATTTTGTATATTTGGTTATTACGTATTGTACACATAAATAAAAATGCTTATCAACGTTAAGCAAATTAATCATAATATTGCAAAATGAATTAAATAAATATAGTATAAAAAATATAAACATTTGACGTCAATAACCCCTTTTCACGTGTTATTTGGGATCTAAATAATTATAACGGTATTAATAGTTTAGAACTTGATAATTCATAGTTTATAAATTAATAGGCTTTGCCCGCAGCTTCGCTTACGTTATTATTGATTTTGGCCAATCAGTTGCAATAAAAAGTTCGTTTTCTCTTTTTACACCACTTGTAATACATTTTTCGCGAGGAGAAGCAGCATATCACCGTCTCCCAGGTCGCATCTATCTCAATACCAAAATTCATGATAATAAATTCAGCGGTTTAGGCGTGAAAGAGTAACAAACAAACTCACTTTCCTATTTATTGTATTAGTAAGGATTATTATGACAACACTAGGGATGCTCTAACATAAAACTTGTACCGTGAATCGTTAGTATAGTTTACGTGAGTTAATGCAGTGAAACTATATATGTAGGTATGTACATATGGGCCGTTTATTTTGAAAGTGGTGTAAGTCCATTTTTGAGAAAAATGGGCTATCACGTAATTCATGCTTAATTTAATGTAAATTTTTTATATATAACTAGTCCGTGTTTAATTTCTCAAAAAATGCCATGTTTTGTACAACTTAAAATCGGTCGGTAAATGAAATTGCATTATCAACAAATATAGTTACCTTTAATTTTCTCGAAACAAAAGAAAATGGACTTACACCACTTTCAAAATAAACGGTCCATATGTTGAAGAATTAAAAACGCTAGATGCCTTGAGATACGTTACTATTGATATTCCACGGAATTATTACTCTACGGCAAATTAAAAGCAAATGTGCTCTTGTATATTGAAAAATCTCGATAAAATTAAAAAGTAAAAAGCAAACAACAAAATGTAAGATCGAGGAGCTAAACGTCAAATGTCATTGACAAATCCGATGATTCCGATCAACAATGACGCAGACTGACGACACGCCGGTCACTGGCGCTTAGTGAAAGTCACCAAATAGATATTACGGACTTCGAACGCATCTATCTGCAACACTATCGTAGACGTAAATTGACGATTGGAATTCGTAGATTGATCCTTAAAATTGATTTCGAATAGGGTTCAACTGACCAAACCTGTTTAGAATTTATTTATGAGTCTAATTCAGAGTCTTGTTAAAATTGACGCCTACATTTGAGGCATTATAGGAAGGAAGTTGTTATAATTGTAGCTATATATTAATTGTTTTGACACAAGGTTGCGAGAAACTCTTTATTCTAGGTTATTATCATTAATTTAAATATGTGTATGTTTACAGCACTAGCACTAAATCATTACGCAAAATTAGCACAGACGCCTTACGTTTCCATTACTGATTCCATTATGAAATTAATCTGTACTACAGTTAGTTACGTATGGTATGTGATGTCATAATGTTTTGATAGGTATTGCATGAGAACACACTCAGGATATTTATTTACATTGCTTGGTTCGTAAAATTTTAAAACCACAGCACTTGATTCTAACTGTTGCTTCACATACCGAGTGTAGTAAATATTCTTTCATGTTAACTATGTGTGAGGAGCAATTCCGTTTTCAGGTTTAGAAGCCTTAGATCATGCTAGTTATTTATATAAATAATTTGGATGAACATTATGAGGTTAATTAGTAAATAAATGTTAAAATATGAGGCAAGTTGTATGTTCCCTAATTACTACCGGTATCTTGATCATTAGTATGTATCATAAAAACTATACCAATTGAATACCTAATTAATTATAAATTAGTAAATAGTTGTAGACGGAATGCGCATTAATATTGGCTCTTGCCTTAAATATCCGGACTCATACTGGATAGGCTCTAGAGTCTTTACGGATGTTTATTTCGTCTGTTCTTGTCTTGTCTATATGAATCATAGGGATGCGACCTTAGGTGAGTGAATCATTTTAAAAGATGAAACAAATGAGTAATAAACAACATAATATAACAATTATTATTGTCTTTATGCGTTTTTTCGACAATTATGAGAATGCGTAAATTTCGGTGTCAATTAGTTTTTGAACATTCTTGGTTACTTTGCGCTATCGGGCACTGGCAACACTGAGCGTCATTCCTCTCGTTACCTCGCTTGCTTGATGTATGTTACCGGTGCTCTCTATTGTGATTTGATTGTTAATGGCCTTTTTTGGACGTGTGTATGCTATTTGATTTGGTTGGTGCTCCCCTCTGGACTAACCACTGCTTGCTATCCCTCACGGACACCGATATTGCTTATTATTTGGATTACATTTTCCTTTTTTTCAAACGTTGTAAGTGAATTAACTTTGAATGTCGAATATTGAACAAGAGGCCTTAAATAAAATTATCATTCCTTGATATTTATTTTATTAGATTAAAGACTAATAAAAACCAAAAATTAAAAACAATTAGGTGCTTGACGTAAACAAAAATTGAAAGGCAATTCAAACGGTTAAAAACATTCATATTACCCACTTGTGTCTATCTGCTTACGTCGAATATATTGATGATATTGCGTCTTTAGTTAAGCTAAGTTTACTTACTGATCTAAAGAGAGATAAATTTCATAATGAGATCTAGTTCTTTATCTCATAGTACCTGGGTTACCGAGCTTAGGTCGGTACTTTTTTGCTTGTATTTAATCTAAAGAAATATGTTTAAATACGAACCACATCACATTGATTGAACATCCACGTTTTATGATGTTGTATACATATGAACTAAACATGAATTTAATTAATAATTTTATTCGAAATGATTTGCTTAATAATTTTTACGAAAAATATAACTGTGCGAGTGAATTCATAAAGCAAAAACCTGTCTAAATACAAAATTTCATCCAAATCGTTAGACCAGTTTCCGAGATACGAGAAATTTATTTATGTATTGCTGGTGTTATATCAAATTAAATATAAATAGAGCTAATACATTTACAGTATTACAGTTAAGAGTACGTCAAAGACGAAGTATTCCTGATATCACTAATGACATTCACGTTAGCGATAAGAATATCAGTTTACTCACCATGGTTATTAGTTTTAAGATCCTAAAAGTACTAATCTGATGAATACTAATCGTGAAACTAGGTAAACCGTGAAAGCAATTATCAGAAATATATTCATTTACTTCAGATGTTAATATTGCATACCTGTTCGATAAGTGAACGTGTTTGAGATGATTATCTTGGTATTACTCATCTTCACTGTATAGAAAATATTGCTTAAAAAATTGTGTTCTTAGCAATAAAAATAAAGATGCACCGAATATAGATTTAATTTTGTCATGGTATTTGTCATTTGTTAGATGTCTACGATTTGATCATAATTTACGAGGTACCGAATTATTTAGGCTTAGAGTAGTGTGATGTAACTATGGAACGCAATCTGTGGATTGATAAAAATCTTATAATTTATATTTAGACAGGCAGTAGGTAAGAATTTACATTTATAATGAATAGCGACATCCTCAATCCAACAACGCTAAAAAATTATGCGTCTTTTGCTTTGCGACAGCGATTGTGATCAAGGCCGGATCTAAAACTCTTAAATTAACCTTTTTCAATATTGTTACAGTGTATTTTGACTGAGACCTCTAACTTAGCTGTTATTTTTGTTATTGTAATCATAGAACTCATAAACTAGCTTCTATGACACTTTCTAGTTATAAATATAGATTTTTCTAAATCGGATAACGAATTATGTGGTATAATAGATATAATGTTCACCACATATAAATGTAAGGCAGTTTTATTGGACATTCGTGGAATAATTCATGGTCTCGGTGTCGAGAACGACAAGGTTATAGGTTCAGATTTATCAGTAACTTCTAATAGTTTTATACTATTAATTTGGTTTTCTTAATGTTTTGGTTAGTTTTCGTTCTTTATTTTATAAAATTAAGTTTCTTTGTAAATATATTTATAATGAAAATCTTTCTTAATGTTAAGTGACGGTCTCTAAAGGTCTCTGACGGTTAGTCTAAGATGGTAGGTAATACGTCAGTCTGATAAGAGGCTGGCTTTCAAGAACCGCTTCTAGATCACGTACAAGTACTTAAAGACAAACAAATTAAGCGTATCGACTAGGAGCATTAAAAATGCTCTATGCTAATATTCCTACACTTTATATAATTTTTTATCTTTATATTGTTTTCCTATTCATAAAAATAAAGGGTAAGGCTTTTTAGTATAAAACCATCTTTTTACAACAAAATATTTCAATTTCTATCACAACAGTTTATTAAGTATGTCAATTCGCAATAAGAAAGTAACATATGCTAAAGATTTAACAAATACTTATTTAGATGTACTTATGAATTATATATACCCATCAATCAGTCAGATGTGATTATTCATTATATTAATTAAAACAATCTTTCATATACCTGTTGGGGGACATTCATTCTATGTCAGAAACTTTATAATTCCATGCGTTTCCTCATCTCACAGGAAATTACGCAACTCGTACATAGAATTGCATAATAAAAAACAGTCGAGTTTCCAATGTTATACAAAAATAATGCGTATTTTTCATTCTTTAATAAGAACTAACTGCAGATGTTATTTTTTTATTTTGTATCATATTTACATTCCAAAACAATATTTTATACTGATCTACTGTTACCAAAAAAATTATATTTATAGTACTATTTTAGGTACTTTATTTTTACTCATTCCATGTTTGCTGTCTCATGTACTCAATTTAAGTTTACTCATAGTAGCCTTAATCCATATATTACGCAAAAACTGCACACCTTTTAATCAAATATATCAAGATTCGAACTTGATATCGTTCAAATATTTTCAACAAAATGATGATATTAGTTGAATATAACAATAGCACTTTATAATTAGTACAATAGAATGATTTAAGGATTATGTTTTAAATAATAGTACAAAGATCGGACCGGTATGGCGTTAGAGATTTAATATTACTAACGGTCGCGCGGAATCATTTCCCTTACGTAACAACCAGCCGACCGAAACGGGTTGCAACTACGGCGGATTGCGATCGAGGCGAACACCAACCATATACATATTGTTTGTTCAAGAGAGGTGGCGATCTTAACTATTCCTAATCACACTATATGATACATGTACTTCTCAATATGATGTAATATC
Organism: Actias luna; assembly: GCA_039707435.1. Classification (NCBI taxonomy): domain Eukaryota; kingdom Metazoa; phylum Arthropoda; class Insecta; order Lepidoptera; family Saturniidae; genus Actias; species Actias luna. Next base: position 13,361,373 of record JAZHAC010000001.1, on the reverse strand, counting down.
TACTAAAACAAAAATCTAACATAACAATAACTACATAAATATTTTTATAACTCGTTGTGATCAAGAAAAGATGTAGTTCACTAATGATAGAGTTTTCTAGTTTTTCGGTTTACCATCAGGCCGGGCCGGTCGCCAGGGCGACGAAGTGGTTGCAAGCTCAAACGCGCGTCGCCCCAACCAAGCGACAGATAACTCTCAGTCTCCCGGAGTGGGAGGTCATGCATAAATGCGTTTCCCCACGATAAAAAAAGAGTTTATTTGTAAATTTATTTGTACGCGTTACTTTAAATGCTATAATTGTAATATTTCAAGCTCTTATTCCACACCTCATACCGCGAAGAGTATGAGGTTGAGTTCTAATCTCGACACGTCAAGATCAAGCACTTTTTGCTCTTAAACCGCCTATACCACAACCAATTTGCCTTAATACGGTAATATGAGTAGATGTATTTCAAGAAACAATTCAAATAATTTATCTAATATTTTGTAGACAACAATTTTGTTATAGTATATTGAAAGAAAACTGTTTAATTTTTTTTTACTTGACCGTCTGGTTTGTTATGTACGACTTCGTCAGGATAACTACTGAAAAATTGTCGAATCGAGACCTGGTTTCGTTAATTATCTTTAGAATAACATCAAAAGTTGCCTATTTCATATAAATAGCCTAGTACCCGTATTGAAATAATAAAATGACTTGTTGCACGCCTCATTTTCGAATATATTACATTAAATCATGCTTGCTTCAAAAATATAGAGTATTTAATAAAATAAGTCAATGGCAAGGCTTGTTTTGTTGTCTTGAAAATTAAATGAAGAGTATGAGCTGTGCGCTTTTGAATTTTATAACTTTTTATGTTTTGTAATAATATAAAGATAAATTTAAAGAATGAAGCCATTACGAGTTCTCCATAGCAATTGAATTTTTATTCATTCTAATTTTGATGTACCTCAATTGGAATGTTACAGTTTTTTAATAATATACATTATAATAATTTACTAGATATGCCTGCGACTTCGTTCGTGTGGAACTAAAGATTATTTGATAGTTTTTGCCTGTTTTTGTACCTTTTTTCAATACAGCAGCGCTTCTTTCGGTGGTAATGTGATGGTAAATAGCATAAAGACTTCTTGAACTATTACTCTATCAAATATAAAAAGAGTTTTTAAAATCCGACTGGTAGTTACTAGATTAGGGTGTTTAAACAAACAAACAAATAATTAGTTAGTTATGTAGTTAAGGTAATTAAGATATACCCCGAAAAATATTTAACATTTAAAACTCTATTATTACAATAAGCGAATGTTAAATGTATTTATGAAAACAAAACCCTTCACTTAAATGACACAGTATGTTCAAGTTTTAATCTCAAAAACAGTTTTAACCTAACGATTTGATCTGTGAGGGTCTATTTATTTATCAATATGCGATCGTGTGCATAGGTTTCGGTTATTGCAAAATATTCTCAGACATGAATCCGTATTTGAAAATTTAGTATTAATAATATATCTATGTAATACTTACTTAATGTGAGCATATCTTGTATATAAATAAATAAATTTCGCGTACCTTGGAAACTGCTTTAACGATTTGGATGAAATTTTATCATCGTTTAAGATAGATTCTTGGTTTTTATATTCACTTATATAATTGTATTGTTCGTAAAACCGCAGTTTTTTAAACAAATTATAATTATAAAATTTTTAATATAGTTTTTTACAAAAATATATTCGATGTAAACAGATATACACCAGTGGTAACATGAATATCTAGGACCTTTTAAGTTGGCTTTCAATTTTGATCTCAAGATAATTGTTTATTGGTTAATCTATAAGTCTCTCAATCAAAGGATAATCATTTACAATTTAGGAAGGATCTACAAAATATTTTAAATGACATACAAACTATTTTGAAGTGTAACGCTAACTATAACGTCATTCACTGATCAACGTAAAGATTTATGAATATTATTTTAACTTTTATTATATAATATGTTACCAACATTTACTTATTAAATTTAATTTACAAACCAGTCTGTCGTGCATCTCTTTTTTTTAATATAAAATATTGATAACTTCGTGACATACATTTAATTGATTTATCATATTTAAGAGTTTCATTTTTATAATTTATAGTATTACGTATTAAGAATAATCAAGTAACTTATATAATGAAAAAAAAGATGAAAAATATTTTTTAGAAAAATTTGCTCTTATTTTACCTTTTTGCTTGTTTTATATCATAAACAGTAGGAATTATTTTATTTATCATATTTACTTCGATATGTACCACTTAAGAAGTTTCTAGTACAGTATACAAATTGCGTTATATACTATTCATCATAAAACTGAATGAATTCACCCAATGCTATTAATTAAGCATTTCCTGTATATATCTATAAAATACGTGTATTATCGTGAAATTTTGTATTGAGACAAGTCTTGCTTTTTGAATTCTCTTATCTATACTAATATTATAAAGCGATAAAAAGTTTGTTTGCTTGACCGCACCAATCTTTGCAACTACCAATCGGATTTCAAAAATTCCTTTTGTATATAATATAGCAATTATTGAGGAAAACTAAAGGCTGTAGACATCTAGACATCTAGACATGGAGACAGAGCAAAGTTGTATTAAGAAAGTTACAAAAACGGACAAAAATGGTTAAATATTTTTATTTAACACACGCGAACAAAGTCGCAGGTACAGCTAGTATTTTATAATTTAAATAAGTATAATAATATTTTTTTAATCAGAAATTAGAGATTTTGATCCATTTAAAGATTCCCATCATGCTTCGTCACATGAAACTGTTTGCAGACGTTCGACTACTCATTCGTCTATGCTGCTAATGCCTTTTTGGCACATCTTAAATAATGATAAATTGCGTGACCTAATGTGCTGCATATGCAACTTTAAAACACTTAGCCATAGTTAAAATTTAATAGTTTTTCTGTTCTTATGAGTGACTATGCATTTACAAAACGCGAAATGTTTTGAGGCATTTTTGATCGTGGTTTAGTGTCATATATATATTTTATATATAAAGTCTTTTTTTTTAGTATATATCAGACTTTTTTATATTTTTCTATTTACAGAACGTTATAATTTGGAGTTTACCTGATAGGTGTATATATTTTTTTCTGTAAGCAACGACGAGTAAAACTCTTTTGCTCAGACATTATCATAAAATTACATCATGGTATGGAACAGTGCCAGAATCCTCTTAAAAATAATTTGATTCCGCTTTTAAATCATAAATATGATTTATTAATATATATGAAAGATAGTTTTGACACGTAAATAGTAGTTCGCGAATAAAGTTTCATAGTTATACAATATGATGAGTCGAAAACGTATTACTCAGTCAAATTGGAAGTTTGAATCATAAAAGCCAAGTTCAATGTGGAAGTGAGTAATTTTTGTTATTCATCAATTATTTCCTTTTTTGGTTTCCACCTTATTGAATATTTATGTTGGAAGTTACACAGCCCTTATAATTATGTGTTTTGTACATACGTATATACTATAATATATGCTCATATCTTTTTAATTTTTAAATGATTAAATAAATCTTCACTAAACTTCATTATTTACATAAAAAAAGGAAGTGAAAACTGTTGGAAACAGATGAAAGTTTTTTAAATAGGTTCACATTTAGAATACTTATTAAGCTTGTTCTCTGAAAAAGTAATATATTATGTAAACGTCAATCGTTCAACTGGTTTATAAATTATATGATCGCTAGCAGATTCATAGCAGCTTTTGATATGTAAAAATTACGTTGACGCAGATTGCTCGCTAGGATTATTACTATAACGTAATTATGCTGAAACAAAATAATTCTAAATAATTAATCTACCAATTTCATCAACCGCTCAATAATATCCTAAAGGAAAGTAAAAAGTTGTATTAATTAATTGACTGGTTTAGTGTAGTGTAGTGTAGAAGTGTAGACTCAGACGCCACATACAAGAACGTTGTTGGGTTATAAATGAAAAAAAAAACATCATACTGTCACATGTATGTTCAGACGTAACCTCTCCTAAACAAAAAAGTTCAAGACAGACATAAACCGATGACAACTCAGTTGGTAGTGTGTACGGACGCTGCGTCAAGGGACATAAGTTCGAATCCATTTACAATAAGCTTGAGCTTTCAGTGAAGGAAAACATCTTTTTCTAATGCCCGCCTGGATAGTTACCATCCTTAAGTTGAAAAGCTGTCGGCAAATACCTATAGGCGTGTTCCGGCAGTTATACTTAGTCTTAGTCCTAGGCTAGTCAATCATCCAGATGAGATTGTGGCCATAGCGCTATACCTTTGCTAAAAAAATATATGTAAAATTGCAATATCTAGTTATAGAAATGAAAATACGTTATTCATAACGAATAACTTTCTTTCCAGGACATTCAGTGCAATAAACAGTTCATCAAGCTCGAACAGAGATATTACTAGAGTATCGAGCAGCGGCAATGATGTTGTCTCCAAACAAGAGGAGGATGACGGCAACGTCACCATGAATAGGGAGAACGTGTCTAATAAAATAGCCGCCGGTATGGACCGGTGGCAGAACACTCTAGAAGAAATGATCAACCTTCGGTCCTCGAACAATCAGGTCTTCAAAGATAATTATTGGGTGAGTGTATTATTATGATGTTTGGTAGGTGGCCAACTCTACTATTAAACGTAGAGTTCTCTGATTCAATTCTCTCCCATATATTTTATTGCGTTTGGATATTTGCTGTTAGCTTTAAGGGCTTTCACAGCTTCACTGAGCTCTGGAGTCTCGCCGACAATTGTCTTTTTTATAATCTAGATAATGTCAGTCTTATATATGGGTCTTAAATATTTATATTTGTTCAGTATCTGAGCATTTACTTATCATAAGTTTCGCTTGGTTAAACTTTAATAGCCATGTATGCAATTGTGCCTACATATTTCTGTTATTATTAGACAATTTACAAAATACTACTAATAGATTTGTTACTGACCATTTGCAACAACAATGATTAATGACATATTGTATAAAATATATATATTAATAAATAAAGCTCGTTAATGCATTAAGATATAAAGTTATTAATAAAAAAAATTATACCAATTACAAAGCAAAAAAAAGGTTAATTAGACAGAGTACAAAAAGATAATGAACTATTTCTTAACTGTCTATAGGTATTTAAAAATAACCGTCTCATCATTTTTAAATTGATATCAAACACTTAAACTCATTAATAGCGACTGGAATATTTGGCGAGATCTTGATTTTTCCTGTTATAATTTTTATTTTCATTAGTATACGTTATTTGACATTATTGTAATGCTAGTGACATTTTACTTAATGTAGCTCGGATAATGGGCTTAAGCGAAGTGAAATGTGAATAATGATTCGGAACATGATATATTAGTTGGCACAAAAAAATCCTGGACAGTTTCAACAACACAGTCACCGTCTTGTTAAAGCACTAACCTATTAAGACATAATCTTTAAATCTTAATGTATGCTACTGAAAGATTGTATTTATGGTCATGAATAGATTAATTAAAACAATCTATAGCAACTAAAATGTTAACAAAAGAGGAACAAGTCACTGAATTGTTTTGACTCTAGCCTATTTATGTATATGTATATATAAATACACTAGCTGTGTCCACGGCTTCGCTTAATTTTTTTTTCGTAATTTTTGACCGCTTTTGTAACTTTTTTCAATACAGCTTTGCTCGTATTGGCGGTAGCTTGATATTAAGTAGCATAAAACCTTCCTCATACATTGGTCTATAAAATACAAATACAATTTTTGAAATCCGATTAATAATTCCTAAGATTAGTACGTTCAAACAAACAAACAAACTTGCCCTCTTGATAATGTTAATACAGAAAACGTATTTATTCAGTTACACCAAAAAGAGTCATTAACGTCATCAGTAATACCCTCTCTATATCTATCTATTTATATACAGATAGGTTAACAATAATTGCTACTCAAAATGTGAAAAGTCTTTAGAGAGTCAAACTGTTGAAAAATATTGTAAATTAATTCTGTATATTTCAAACTTTACAAATTGTTAAGTACAACAATACTAAAAGCTTTCCTTTAACAAGTGCGATAATAATTATTACTTACGCAATATTATTACTTGTTCGTTTATAAAAATATACATAAAAAGTTTTCCATGTATTGTTAATAGGTGCTGTGATTATTTTATAGAGTATTCTTTATTTTATTTTAACTTTTAATTTCGAGGTTTACAAGCAACACACGTTTAAGTAAATTTAGAGAAAGTGAAATGACTACGTAATCGGGGTAACGGATAAAAAGCGAAATGCTTGTTGTATCATCACCAAAATATAATTGTTACGTTCAAGAACTGAGAATTTTATAACGGTCAATATTCGTTAGTAAATTGTTTTAGTTTTAATAAAAAAAGCCTTGTAATGAGTGTGTGTTTATTCGTAATTTAATGTTCTTTATATCTTTACATATGTATGTAATGTATTTATGTATAATTGTGTGTATTTCTTAGTGTTATCAGCCTAAATAGATTTTTGCAGATTATTATTTATATTAAAAAAACACACACTAATAAAAAGCGAACTAAAATTTGGAAAATATTTTTTATTCATGAACAGTCTGTTGTATAGCGATATAGACTAGTTCGTTATATTTACAAACCGAACTCCAACGAGATGACGGCACCCCTTGTTAAAATCGACGAAGCAGTTATTGTGGCAAATTATTATTTTATTTATTTTACATGGTTGGAGGGTTTTTTCTAATGCCCGCTTGACTAACTACCACCCTTAAGTTGAAAACCTGCTGTCAAATACCTATAGGTGTATTCCGGTAGTTGCACTTGAGAGACATTTCCTCCACTACACTTAGCGTGTCTACTATCTTGGGCCACAGTGTCACTTAACACCAGGTGAGATTGTGGTCATAAAGTTAAACCTTAACTATAAAAAACTTGAAATTAACTTAACATACACATAATAATATAACAGTTTCTCGGGAAAATTATGCCCAAATTACATAACTAAATATAATATAATGTCATGAAAAAAATAAAATATGTATATGATAATACTCCGTTAAAAACTCCCGTGTTAAGGCATTATTTATTTTATGATTCAGAGTTGTAAGTGTTATCACCATACAAAAGAGTTGGTTACAAAATTGAATGACAATGTAGAAACTAATCAAATATTGTACACTCCGGTACACTCCGCTAAGAGTCTGTTAAATAATAAACGTAGGGAAAACAATAGTGCGGTTGGAGGTTCGATACGTTCACCCATGAATCTTTTCAACAACTCGCCTCAACGGTTATTGATTCGAGACCTTCGAACGTATAATTAACCAAGCTGTGTTTTTCTACAATCGTTAGCGTCAATATGAAAAACAATTACTAAATACCGTTAGGACCCGCTTTCCCACTGGGCATTCTGGGCATTTGCCCCTAGTTCCTGCCTTTCCATCAAACGAAGACCGATATTTATTACTGAAAAATATATTTATTTCGACTAAATCGAATGATTAAATGAAATTATCTAATTTTTAAATATTTATTTAATTCTATAATTAATGATTTTGCCCATCTCAAATCTAGAAGAGTAAAACTCCATTCAACTGGATTACATTGTATTATATTATTTGCTCATTTAATGTGACTGTAAAGAAATAAAATAAATCTAGAACCTCGTTTATCTACTCTCTATATATAGGTTGTCTATTCTACCAAAACAGTGCTCTGTCAAGGTCATAAGTGCCCCTTTATCTTCATGTACCCAGGACCTCCAATAGGTTAAAGACCAATGACGTGATCAGACCGTGATACAAACTTTAAAACTGACATCCATTTGTAATACAACATTGATACTTATTTTACAGTTGATATTTTAGTGTTGACATATGTCATCCCATACAATTTTTAGAACGATGTTCCTTATCGCACGGTACGGATGGAGGCTAGATAAATCATCCCTCTTTCTTTAGTGTGTTCTAAATTGCACTATATTTTTTATAATATAGCGATTATCCTTAGCGCGTACGCTATTGGCTGTGCCCAGTCGTAGCTGCGCGCTTATTGGTTCAAGACAACCTGTAAGTTCTCAACGTCTGCACAGATATAGTTTGTACATGTAATACGCATCAGGTGTTTCATAGCGTATTGTATGTATTATAATGAATCAGATGAGTTGAATGATGTACAATAAAATGTTTATTTTCACAACTAGAAAAAATATATTACGAAATTTCTTATAATTCCTTCAGTTCATTAGTTATCTCTGCGTCTCATTTGATTGCTCTCAGACGCTAGTAATTCACTTATTTGATTTGTTAATCTTTACTAATATTATAAAAGCGAAAGTGAATTTGTTTGTTTGTTACACTTTCACGCCTAAAACACTTAATCGATTATAATGAATTTTGGTGTACAGGTAGATGAAAACCTGGAGACGCCCATAGGCTACTTATTCTCATGATACCCTTATTGAAAGAGGGGTAAAGAAAGGGATAAACTTTGTATGAAACTTTTTAAGGCGTTATCTGATTTGTTTGAAAAAATCAATATTAACGCGAGCGAAGTCGCACGTAAAATCTAGTCAATAATAATATACTATGTAAGGAAATTCGTTCCAACTGAGTGTTCCACGACACCACGCATTGTTTATTTCTTTACCTACGCTACCGTTTGCAGAAAAAGACAGCTTGGCTAGAGGTGTTCATACAATTAAGCCGTGGCCGCTATGATGACTGAAAATATGAGTATATTTTTATCTTCTGGCAGTTGTTATCTCTGAACACGATATGTACTTTAAGAAGTTTATTGCGTTCTTTCTGCCTTATCTTTATTGTACTAAAGTTAGCACGAGTAAATAAAGCAAAGTGATTGTTCTTGAAAAAAATAAACAATTTGTTTTTTATCTTTTTCACGAAACTACGTAGACTCACATGTGTTGAATTACACAAATTATAGTGTTACTAAAATATACGATACATTATGTACAAGTACAAGTTCGTTCAATATGGTTGTGTATATATTTAGTTTTATATTATAATTAAATATATTAAAATTGTAATTATTATATATAATAATTACGATTTTAATATATTTCTCAAAAATGTAAATTAACTAGAATTTAACTAGAAATAACTTTAAAAAATTATAACATTACACTTACAGATTGGAAACTACTGTTATTTGTTTAACACTTGGTTAATGATGTAGGCAAAGTTATTAACTTAGATACATAAAAGTTTATGTATTGAGAACAAACTGACTTTAGCAGTCTATATCCTGTAGTATGATAATTTTTAACCAATGTACAACTAAATTTTACTGGACCTATTTTTATCTATAAACTGTACAAAAACAACTAGTTGACTGTTGGTGTAATTAGAATCTTATCTTTTATAAATAATCATATACATATCCTATGAAAAAATACTATAACTAAGGCATTTTTTAATGTTGGATGTCGCATTGTTTCTATTAATATTTAGTACCTACCTACCTACAATAATATTTAAACTTTAAGTGAAAAAATATTACATTAAAGAAGGATATTTTACTGGCTGACTGTTATTTAAATATTGTCTACAGTTTATATATTTTGGGTGTGCTATTTCATATGGTTCACTTCCCGGCACGTATAGAAAATCCGGCTCTCATAAATCAAATCACGCGTCCGTAACTACTTTGAATCCAACGCAACCGTAGAACCCTTACAAACAATTGTAGTCCATATCACGGTAAATTTGAACGCCAAATCGAACGCAGTGAAAGCATTTCGAAGAAAGTTATTGTATTTATTAGCAACAGACGACGTACCAAAGGTGGTATAATATTAATCCACTGATGTATACCGTTGGGCGCGTGACCAGCAGATAAAAAGCGTTTGCTAAAGCGATGTGAATACAATAAATAGAAAAGTAAACATATGCTTACGGTAGGTAGTTAACTAATAAGAAATATAAACTATGAATATAGATGGTGTCAAACGATTAGTAATTATACACCCGTGGCCTCACTCCATCTCCCTTTGTATTTGTAAATGACGTATTTATCCTATACTATAAATACCTATGATAATCCAATTTCCAATATTATGAATTATGACTTTCACTAAACAGTACAGGGCACATTCGAATATTGCAGAGCTACTATGAGAGTAATTATGCCTATTCTTTTGTTGACGTCGTCGGAAGCGAAATTAAATAGACGTTACTAGTCTTTACCAACTACACAGTAGAATTCTAATCCGAAGTACAGGCCATTTTATGACAGTTGGTTAGGATAAACAAAATTTATTAATTATGACTTTCTGCAATTTTGCCACTGCAACAATGATTTTGTAATCTGCATACCTAGCTCCAGCAAGGTGGCGGCTCTATTAATAGAATCATCCACACAGTGTCTGTGACAACTTAAAAAACATGTTTTCAGATATTATTTGTAACTCACTTTATTCATGTGCAATAACATCAATTCCATCCAAAATAGTTAATACCGGGCTAAATAATATAAGTTTATGATATAATATGAATAAAATGACAGATCAAGATTCCGACAAAAACTCCATAAAAATTTATTTTCTAAACAGTTTTATTAGACATGACACTGAATGAAAAATTAAACGTGCATAATATTTATATTACAAAATCATATAACCAAGTGAAAACAGAACGTGCTTCGAATGTTATAAATATTAAAGGTAATATCACATATATGTACCCATAATGCTAATTCCATTTCCTAGAGAACCGCTAATGTGACTACGACTTAACTGCCGCTTTCCTTTAGTCGTTTTTGTATTAGTTAACTCGAAAAAATATTCTTAATCGAATTAATTTGAGAAGCCCAAGAAACGGTTATGAAAATGACACTGGAATACTTTCAGATCATTAGTAAGTAGAGAAAAATGAAATGGGCTAAGCATGTTGTAAATCAATTTATGGGCTTATGAAAAATTTCACTGAATATAAAGAAAACGATATCATCCTTAATGTTGCATAAATATGTACAATTATTTTCAACTTTATGATTACGTAATAAAAAATTTAACAATGCAATATAGTGTAGTCTGTGTAATGTTATGATAACTTGGTCGTTTCTGTAACTAATACATTTATGTAGTTAAGTTGTAACATAGACTAGAATTTAATAGTTCGCGCTTGTAGAAAAATTACCAATATAGTTATTTATTGTTAGATATGAATCTAACATATCATTATATTCGTGTCTTACTGAATGGCAAAATAAAATATTTTACAATACCAATGACATTATAATGAAAAGGAACAAAACAAATGAAATTAATTATAATTAATATTTCATTACTAAAAACACGAGGTGAAAGAGGTTCATTTCTTTCTTTGTTGATTAATTTTTTTCTGTATTTTGAGTCACCATAACTTTATATTAGCAAAATAATAAATTTAGACCACAAATGTATTGGTTATCTACAATTGTTACAGTGAGTAGCGTAGCCTAATACAATAGTAAAAATTTAAATTATATTGAATCATTCTGATTCATAATATTGCCTATATGTTTTATTATAAAACGCAATAACTATCAACAACTTTGAAAAGACTAACTCATTTTATTTCTAGTATAAGCTAACTTCTTAGCACTGCAAAGTATCCTTGGCCGAGACATTGAATATATAAGTTCGTCAAAATTAGCGTTAATCATTCATCTTAATTGTAACCAAAACATCCCAGTTCAGTGTGGCTAATTAAATTGCCGCACATAAATCGGTTCCTCATTGTACAATTTTGTAAGTAATTGTAACGTCGTGGTTTCTATCTACTTCTGTAGTTATATCGTTTTGTACACCAATTATCTCATAAATTCCATATAGATTAATTAATACAAAAACAAAATAATTATTAAAATTAATATTTTAATCAACATATCTCTATACAAATAACTCAACTCAACGCTTATAAGATACAATTAAATGAATTAGATCTAGAAGTAGCGTTTAGCACCGTGGGTAAACTTATACAAACCATGTGGAGCCACTCTTCACATAACTCAAAAACTATTTCACAAAAACATGTCAAATTTGGCTCATATATTGAGACTTGCCAGATACATATATGCGTTTCAAATTTTATCAACATACCTCAAACACTTATTTAAATATTAACTTCCAAAAATCGTCATTTTTATCACTAACCTATAGATCCAAACCCAAACCCAGTTCCAGATGACCTAGAAAGTTCAAATTCGGCATCCAGACAGGTAGTTGGGTGAATACAAGGGAATAAGAAACTAGTAAATTTTTATCATTTTATTATAATTTTTCAATTAATTAATTGTATTAGGAACACTTACTTATAGTAGTGCCTGTAATGTAATGTAAAAATTAGCAATCAAAATTGACAGATGGTCTTTATGTGGATTTTAAGGTCTTCACGTGAATATATAATATAACGAATGGAATACCACCCTTATTTTTTTTCTATCCAAACATATCTGGTTTCGTACTTATAATAACTAAGAATATAGTTGACTTTTGTATTTATTACTTTATTAACAGGGATTTAGTATTCATTTTTTCAAATTTAAATATTGAGCTCACATCAATAGTGTAATTTCACTACTTATAAATAATTAAATATCAAGGCACAATAGAACTCTATGGTAGAGTATAACCGCCTGTGCACGTTATACCGCCCCGCTTAGCCAGAATAAGTATAAACAGAAAACGTGTAAAAAAAATCCGGATACTGAATAGGCAATTCACTCGGACATTTCAAAAATACAAGAAAGCATAGAAAATAACCCAAAAAAGACAATTATAAACCGATCAAAATACAGTTGAGTAACAAAAACCATTTGGTAATTTTATTATGAATAAGTACCTACTAATAATTTCTGTACAAAAAGTAATGATATCCCATCAAAAACATAAATATGAAATGAGAGTCAAGTTCAATATTATGATATATCATATCTTGCCTTGGTTATTGACTTCAACGAAAAAAAAGTGAGATCTAAATGTGTGCCAAGTTTAATGGCCAGTCTTGAAATTTATTTATAACAACATAAAATATTATATAAAAACTTAAAATATCACTTCTTCTCATAACGTTGGATAATATACTGAAGTCCTGATGTCTTGATGTATTGAATTCTAATATATTATAGCCTTCGCAAGTTCTAAAGCTGTAAGTTCTTACTTTATTATACCGAAAATTGGCTTGCTGGTAGAAACTAGCCGACGAACATAGGGCTCTTCTATGACTGTTTTGGTATGTACTTAATAATAATTCGTATATTCAAACTAGCCAAGTCAATCCTTAGACTTCAATATATAATCCTACGTTGTCTGAAAAACTGATATTCTAAGCTGTTATAAAATATTTTATGTTGTTATAATTAAATTTCAAGACTGACTATTGAACTTGGGACGCATTTAGATCTCACTTCTTTTGTCGTTGAAGTCAGCAACCAAGGCATATATCATAATATTGAACTTGGTTCTCATTTCACATTTATGTTTTAACTAAAACAATTCATTGACTTAAAAGCACACCATTTTTAGTATTGTTTTACTAATTATAGGAATTTGACATATGTTTGTGACAGCCCTAAATTTGATATTATGTGATAAATAGCTTAACATCGCCAACTAAACATAATGTGAATTTGAATAACGTTGAAAATAATCTCATAAACGTTCAACATTAAATTCAATGCTTTATCTTATTCTATGTTACGAACCCTTTTAAGGTTATTTATTATTCACATTCAAATTATTATACATATAGTAATATGAAAGTATTCATATTATTCAAATACAATCATAGTACTTATTATTTGTTTAACAATTACTAACAAAATCATGACTAATTTTAGCTTGAAATCTGTTCGATTGATTTTGATGTAACTTTTTACTTAGTATTTGTTATGTGTTCAAAAGTATATTAGATTACAATATGTTCAGTTTAAAGATATTACGCACATTGAACCGGGTGGACTCCATTTAGTATATATAGAAATCACACATTTTCAAACATCTTTTAAAAATCACTGAACTAATTACAATGTAGTATTTAGATGAATATGTGTCTACACTAGAGAAAACATTTAGGCTACCTACATACTACTACTCTGTTATATACGGGTGAATTGATAATGCTATAGTTGTAATTAAAAAAAAACTACTATTACATGAGGTTCGTAGATGTTATGGAAACTTAAATCAATAAAGCATTTTCATATGTGAAAATTTAATGGCGCCGAGCAGTATGCACATAATCTTGAAATATATTTTATTTCAGGCCCAAAATGGTTTTGATGAGCTCCGGCGATATGTAAAACAAGGTAGCGATTTTAGCAAAGAGCTGGCATCGATATTACAAGAAAGGTAACTTTTGGGATCGATAATTTGGTTTAACATGTGAATTTTACAAATATACTATTTATATTATTTTTAAATATACATAAATAACGAGGCATTTGTCCTTGCCACGTAACAAAAACACAACAATTTCTAGACATATGAATGTAATTTTTCAACCTTTTTAAACCAAATTGAATACCGGATTAAATCTTTACTATTTAGATTGTTAAAATCTTTATGCGTAACGATCTTACTTCAAACCAAGTCGGGCACGCAACAGATAAGTTATCTTATCAACGTTTCTCAGTAACGTTTACTTTCCATCTTAAAACAATACCCCATTGTTTACGACCAAATAGTTGGATCCTTCATTCCGCTCCATCCACATTTAAACTAATACAGGGACAATAAGAAAGTTCTCGTCATGATGTTGTAATTGATTAAGCTTATTATTCACATTCCTACGTAGCTTTCACCTATCGGTATCAATGAAGTACATATGTATCATTGAAAAGTAAGGACAAGGCAACGGGCACAAAATCAAAGATAGCTCGTCGTGAGGTTCCCCTAAGTAGGCCAGACTAAGACACAAATAATGTGCTCTAAAAATTTATTACTATTGGCCGAGAGTGCATTATAAATTTTAAACAACCGCAGTGAATGTAACATAAACACGACGACGATATTTTTTTTAAATAACCCTTTACTTCTGTAACACATCTATTAAGATATTACTTTACTCATATGAAATTAAATAACCAGATTACCTTCTAGGGTTGAGGCAGAACATTATTATTCAAAACGCTTAGCGAAACTCGGAACTAAGCTAAGTAAGGCTTGTAAAGAAAGTGTCGGTTCTTGTGCAGAGGCGTGGAAACACGTCGCAATAGAAATGGAAAAACGATCAGAAATTCACAGGTAATTTTGAATTCACTTCAAAAAACTATATTTAAAACCGTTTAAATACTAATTGAAATTAATCCATTTTAGAAATTACTCCACTGCTCTATCAGAAGAACTAGTGAAACCGATGAAACATGTAATCGATAACCAGTCGAAACTTAGGAAGAAGGTAACGTTTGCACAATTATGTGACCATACTTATGTTTAATTCATTCTACAAGTTAATTGTTAATGGTTACAGATTGAAGACAATGTAGACAAAACTACGCGAACCCTCACCGATTGGAGAACAGCTGAAGCAAAATCTAAAAAACAATCTCATGCAGCTGCGAGGGAAAATGAAAAGTTACAAGACGCAACTCTAGAAATTAGGTGTGATTCCGTAATAAACTTGGTTGAGTTGATTCCAATGCTTCATTTTTTTTATTCTATTAATAAATGAGAAGGATACTACACTGCAAAGCGAACGCTAGGCGAATGATAATAAAATTATTTACGATTGTCAAACTTTCTTTTATGTTATAAGCTCCGATTATTTGTTACAGTCGTATATCCAGAAGTTCGAGTGTAGGCCACATACCACATGCGCATTCAATATTAAGCGCGGCGAGAGCGGAGAGATTACCAAGTGCGACCAGCGAAAAAGATGCAGCTAAACTTCAAGTAAAAAAGAGGAAAACAGAAGACGCAGTCAAAAAAACGGAAGCTGAATATTATAGTGTCTGCGTGCATGCAGAAAGATCTAGGTACAACGACATATTATAAAAATGAATAACAGAACTATTTGAACACTTTTTGTTTATATTGCATTGTGAAAAAATTCTAGTTCTTATACTAAATGGCGATAATATGGATCGTTTATTTTGAAAGTGGTGTAAGTCCATTTTTGAGAAAAATTAGCTATCACGTAATTCATGCTTAATTTAATGTAATTTTTTTATATATATAACTAGTTAGGCTTACCATACGTCCCGGTTTGACCGGGATAGTCCCGGTTTGAGATCCCTGTCCAAATTTTTTATGTTGTTTGTATTAATTGTACTGTCTCTTTTTCTTTTTAATAAAAAATATATTCACATTTATTAATATGTTTTCAATTCATAATAATTTTGATTGCATTTCAAATATGAAAAACACAAATTAAGCGAAAAGCAAAATGAAAATGAGCCTCTTTCTCTTCTGCATCCCGGTTTGGTTCTCTTCTGCGTCCCGGTTTGGCTCTTCGTAATTATGGTAAGCCTATAACTAGTCCGTGTTTAATTTCTCAAAAAAATCCCATGTTTAATACAATTTAAAATCAGTCGGTAAATGAAATTGCATTATCAACAAATATAGCAACCTTTAATTTTCTCGAAACAAAAGAAAATGGACTTACACCACTTTCAAAATAAACGGTCCATATAAAAAAAAGTAAAACTTACTCCACGCAAAGCTTTGTATTGCCTCTGGTCAGATATACAGTATATACTGGGTCAGATATTTTCACATGATGAATGCATAAGAAATCAAGAGATAAACCGTGAAATTCTAAGATGCTCCGAATTAATTATGAATATTTAAATTTATACAATAAAATACAAGTTATAACTTTTCTATTTTATTATCATATAACATGTATACTGCAAAGTGGGAATTGATATCATGGATCCTTAATAAATAATATACTTCTTTAAACGTTTTCTAGGTTGGAATGGGAAACGAGTGTGGTCAAAGGGGCGGGTATGTTGGAGTCTCTTGAAGAAGAGAGACTTGCACAGCTGAAGAGTTCTGCCGATTGTTACCTCAGGTTAACAGCAGCTGTACCTTCTCAGTTAGCTGAAGTGAGTATAGGTAGTAACAAGTTATGGCTTTTGTTTTTATGGTGTATCACTGTAATAAAAAATAAATGTAGTGTTACCACAATCAGCACACACGATAAACAAGTACAGCATTACTAACAATCTCACTAAATTATAACTTTCAAGATTAATAAATATTGTTGTTGGATTTAAAAATGTACAAAATATAACATAGTTACTGTTTTCGCTTTCCAGGCCACGAATGCTCTAGTTAATCCGATTAAGAACGCGAACGCCAATGTAGATATGAGAGTGGTTCGAGGCGTGCGTTCAGCTCCAGCTGGAGCGAGCGAGCAGCTGTTGCCCGACTTTTATTGCGAGCACACGACACTCGCTATGAACCGAGAGCGACGTAAACAAGTAAAGATTTTTTTAACAATATAATACATTGGAAATTTTTACTTCAACATAAGTAAAGTCTGTGTCTCTTTATATACATTTGGGGCCGTTCATAAAATATGTTCCCACTTATATGAGGAGGGGTATTGTTTACTGTGACAAAAATTTGCGTGACCTATTTTATGAACGGCCCCTTTACAATTAATAAATGATTTTACCTTTAATATATCTTATATTCTAAATATATTCTAAACAATTTTATTCTAATATTAAGGGCACAACTTTACTAATCAAAGTATAAAATAAAACTAGATACTTACATTTCTAAATGTATTCTGTCCTAGTGTTTTTTATCTCATTATTAGTTTTAAAAATATGAATAATTGATTTGTAACTTTAAATAATGTAATGTTTGTTTTCATGTTACTTACAGGCTTTGTTGAAAATCCTGCATCTAGTAAAACAGGATATCGACCGAGAGCGTAAGTCTAAGCAAGGTCTCGAGAAGCTATCGATGGCAATAAAGCAAACACCCACATTCGGAAATGATGATTCTCAACAGAACGTTGCAGACAAGTTATATCATGTAAGCATATAAGCAACAATATATAAAATAATTAGTATCCATTACACATTTTTGAACAAAATGTATTTTTATAATTCTGTTATTAAATTATTATTTTCATGCGTTACACTAATTTAATCAACTCAACGGCCTTGACCATTTATAAAACACTAATGTAGCTACGTTTTAAACTGACGAGTTTGAAATATAATTCATTATTAATTCCTATTAAAATAAATCGAACATATTTATTACACTCTTGACAGATGAGGAGTATGCTGACATATTTGGAAGCAATTCGATACAAAATAACAACGAGTTTAAATGAGCTTGATAGTAGGTCACCAATCCAGCATCCCCTATCGACACATATACAAATTATTAGAGATAAGCAAGGATTACAACAAAGTATACTAAAAGTAAGTGCCTACTATTTTGTATTTAGCTTAGAGCACAATCTGACCTGATATAAATGATCTCAAACGGTAACAAGTTAGTCCTACTAGAGGGATCTCGCTCTTAAGTGTAGCGGCTGGACCACACCTATAGCTTATGACGACAGATTTAGCAGATTGGCAGATGGTATTTTGAAGGTGTTTGCTAACTGAGCATTAACATATACCCTATCGTGATCCTAAAAAGTTACTTTTTACACGATATAATAAAAAATATTACTTCTGTTTTCCCAATGGTCGAAATTCGACCATAATCGTAATAAGAAATTCAAGT
Source organism: Actias luna (assembly GCA_039707435.1). Classification (NCBI taxonomy): domain Eukaryota; kingdom Metazoa; phylum Arthropoda; class Insecta; order Lepidoptera; family Saturniidae; genus Actias; species Actias luna. Next base: position 13,342,636 of record JAZHAC010000001.1, on the reverse strand, counting down.
AAATTCTTGTAAAGCTGGAAATTAACTAAGTGTTCCCAATTTTTTATTGATTACATTAAATCCCATCAGTTATAGAAGTAACTTAGCAAACCAAAAACAAAAACTTGACAAACAGTTTCTAATAGCCAAGTTGTCTTTCAATAATTACTGGTATAAATAATAGTCCATGTCTGAGTGACTTTGACATTCTATATAGAATGTCATTACATATATTTTATGTTTTCTCTTTAGATTAGCAATTGTTGAAGGACAACGGGTCTAGGGACATAGTACTATACAGGTACTGCACTGTTTTGTCTTCATTTATTTATATACAGATATAAATATAAATTGAAAAAAAATAATTAATATAAACGAGTGTATACCGTTATAACATTTACTTTGTATTTAAACGTCAGGCACTAAATAAATACTCTAACGGGTAAAGACTTTGCAAATGCAATTTACTATATTTTAAAAAATTGAAATAGCTTTGCCATAGCATCAGTATTGCTCTAAAATAGTTTAACAATCTACTCTTCTGCTCTTTTTAGGCGTATTTACAACTTTTATGATAACCAGTAAACATTTTTTCTAACATATAGGTATATAGTACATATTTATTGTTTTTGTACCAATAAAGTACCTCCGATAAGTACATCTGTGGTATATGTCATGCTATTTTTATTACCTTTTAATGAATGCCGCTTATTTTGCTGGTAATAATATTTTCTATATTGGTTTTCGTTTTGATAATAATGTATGCTATATTAGAGAGTAATTGTTTTTAAAAAATTTAGGTACCACCATGGCTTCAAACAGATTATCAAAATGAAGTAAACAAAAATCTACAGCCAAATTATACAGCATTAAGTAAAAGCGTTAACGGAGGCGAAGAAAGGGAAAGGAGAGACTCAATAATGAGTAGGGCTTCAAGCAAGCTCAGGATAGAACATCTCTCTTTTAGAAAGAATACGGAGAACAAAAGCGCACCAGTAACACCCATAAGTGTGGATCTAGCGACGCCAACGCTTTTGGATAGTAAACCGCAGACTTTAGACGTCCCTTCCGAAAGTCCGTTGGATTGGAGCGAACGTGGAGCTGGAGACGGGTTGTCTAACCAACAGGACAGCGACTTCGGTAGGAGAAACTTTTTCTCATTTGAAAATATACTGAATTTAACTGAAAGAAATGTATATGTAACCATACAACTGCATCTACTGTAATGTACTAAAACTGTAAATATAATGTATATATAATTGTAATTTTGAAACTACGAAATGTGCAAATTTCCTTCAGAGTACTTCTCTTTTGGTTCAAATATAGAAACGATATAAATAAAATACAATAAAGGATTAATGTTATCCATCCAACATGTTTTGATTGAATGTGTCAGAAATCGAATGAGCATAATTCATTTCATTACATTGTGTATTGTCATTGTCTTTTCGTTATATTGGTTTGATTTTGTTGTCATGTTTTAAGTCTTATCAGTTACCGTTTATTACTTTTATAAATACCTCTCTCACTGGGAATACCATAGTCATCACATGACACTTACTGAACTGGAGTCAGAGACCACAGGAACCATAAGAAAAATTATATGTGCATATTTATTAGTATATAAAGCGTAATTTTTTGATTGATTATTCTTTTTCAACTAATTTTCGCAAAATAATTATACTAATTAGTACATTGTTGTATTTATAAGTACGATGAAATTCATTAACAACAAATATTCGTTGCAGAAATGGGACTAGTTAAAGGAATCTATATATAAACAGAGAATACCATAACCGTGCTCCGTGCAATAACGTATAAGTCCCTCTAGTCAAGATATATATTTCTACAATCGTTAACATTAAAAAAAATATGTATCGGATGACATTCTAGACACTAAATTGGCGATATACCCCAACACTAACTCCAGTGATCACAACGTATTTAAAACATGACGTCTTTATTACCAGATATAAAATAAATATCCATATTGTATTTCATAAGTACATACATATTTAAATTATAACACCTCCTTATCAGGGGATTTGTCTTGAAATATATCGTTAATTAACTGTATAGAATTTCATTGGATGTATACATTGCAATGAATCGATGGCGTTTTATGCCCATACGAAAGCTGTACCGTACCCGTCCATAATAAAAATAATATAGTGAAGCGCCCGCGGTCTAACAAGTGTTTTTTTTAATATTAATTCATGGAAAGAATACTCTTTAAATATCACCGAATCAAAACTTATTTTTTTAATTCACAATTTAGTTACATTCTATAGTACTTATACATTAATTACTTATATCTACTGTACTTATTTTATTGATTTTTTACGCATGTACCACTATAAAGGTGTGTCATAAAACAAGTCAAAAATCATTTGAAAATAAAGCTTTGTCTTCAACTAGAGCAAAATAACTTTCTGCTATAAAATGGAACTATTGGTGTTTGGACATAAAGTACTAAGAAGACGATGTGTGAATATGGTTGTAATGTGAAGAATCCTTTTTACTCAGAGTTCTCCAGTATAGGCCCTAAATCTGTACATTTTATACAAAATCAGGTTAACTATGAATGCTGAATTGTTCGTTTAAAATTTTCAGACGAATTCTCATCAAAGAGCGATAGTTCTACAGACCTTACAGAAATGATGAAAAATGAGAATAGTGATACAGCCTCTCAAACACCCTCTATTGGGAAGTGCCGAGCGCTTTACACTTATGAAGCCAGATTAAACGATGAGCTAACGTTATCACCAGGTATGGTATATTGTCTGTAGTACTGATATTATTCATGAACATTATGTGCTTATTATCTGAAATAACCATTTGTTTCCTTATATAAAGAATTTAAAAAAATGCTGAGCGTAATTATATACTGTTAAAAAACCAAAGCTAAAATTATATAGCCACTTTTGATTCTAGGGTATTAAGACGTAAGTTTTGGGGCGTAATTTTTAGAGAACATTAAGTATGGCTATTACAAGATGATTGCTCGCATAAATCAGTTTTAGGTGATTTTCTCCTGCGTCTTAATAGCTTACTCTCTGCAAGTAATGCTCTCAAACTCGTAAGAACATACCGCTAAAGCGTGCTCCTAATTACCATATTACCACATTTGGTTATGTATAATATAAAAATTAAGATCTATTTTTTTTTTTTTGTAAACCTAATAGAGGGAAGCTTACGGTTTTAATGGGGTGTGCAGATAAATCTTAGTACATGAAGAATGTTGTAAACTAGGTACTATTATGGTACCATTAAATATTCTGGTAAGTCAGCAAAAAATATATGACATAAAAGCCGTTTCGACTCACGTGGGCGAAAATTAAGGAGACAGCTGTCCTCTGTCTCTAATACTAATATTGTTGTGTTGAAGTTGAAACAGTTGTTATGGCTAAAATTATCGAGGTGTAGAAGCGATAGCGTACCGTTCCCGACAGATAATCTGTTGCTCAAAATTTATTTAGTGTAGCTAATTCAGCATAGAATAACATAGTACAGAGTACATAGCTATACATAGCATAATTATAACAATATTAAAAAGATACCTTCACATGCCCAACTACGTAGCAGGCGTCATCTCGAGGTCTGGGCATGAGCTAAAAGAATACACTAACCCTCGATATTTTGCCTACTTTAAAACACAGATAAACTTATAATACGTACCTAGTATGTAGCCAGGTAATGGAATTATGAGAACACGATGCCAGTTCGGTTGACGATTTTTTTTCTATCATAGTAACTAGTAGGTACCTAAATAGGTAATATACTGAAGAAATATCTAACTTTAATAACCTACAACTTTTTTTAACAGTCTGTATTGATATTAAGTAAGAGAGTAAAAGAATCTCTGTTAACTGCTTTATGCGAATGTTTTGTTTAATGTTACAGAAATTAAAACTAGAACAGTTTATATATTACAAGTAAATATCATCGTCATCCAGTGTCTGCACCAGTTAGTCAAGAAATATGTAACAGAAATATTTAAAATAAAATACCGTGTTATTAATAATAAAATATATGTGGGCTATTATATCAATTAGTATGATTGTCTTATAAAATTTCCATTTCATATATCAACCGAACAATAACTCATATACACATGGAACTGTAACTACTATACTGTAAAGGTTATTTGTTATACTCTCTATATCTATGATATTTATGTCACCTATATTAAAATTATAAAGCGGAAAAGTTGGTTTGAACGTGCTAATCTTAAGAACTACCAGTCAGATTTCAAACACCCCTTTTTTATTTGATACAGCTACCATTGAGTGGGATTAAGGTTATTTAACATCACGCTACAGCCAAAAGGGAGCAAAGTTGTATTGAAAAAATTGAACAAACGCGCAAATATTATTAAATCATTTTTAGTTCTACGCGAACGAAGTCGCGGACATAGATAGTAATAAATATATTATGAACATTGTTAGAAATAAAGAGAACAAAAAATATATATTGTCAAATAATATCATATCGAGTTTATTAAGAGTTCTTTTCGACGACTTATGTTATCTGACATTATAGGTCATAGCAATAACTATGATATTAAATCAAAGTACGTAAAATATAATCAGTATTTAGATTTTTCTGTAAAACAGCGTATATTTTTTTACCCTGCGTAACATTCCAAATACTAAAAGTAATTTAATATATTTTCAAACGAAGCTAATGCGTTAAAGGCTATAGTCAGTTGTAAATGGTTTTCTACCTGATACCGATATGTTTTTGTTTACAGGCGATATAATAAACATCCACGAGAAACAGGATGACGGCTGGTGGTCTGGAGATCTAAACGGATCGTACGGAATATTCCCATCGTCATATGTTGAAGAGATAAACTCTTGTATATAAATTTTCATATTGAGAGAATACAGTAGAATATTGAGTATGTTAAAGTGATTCGTGAGATTTATTAAATATACATTGCTATTTAATTGATTACTAAACAAATAAAATACTAACACAAATTATTCATTAACTAAAGTGTGAATAGCTAATTGATATTATGATGATCAAAGAGCTTTTTTTATTCATCACTAAATTTTACTTTCAATATACTCAGCCTTAATATTCATACATCTATTAATGTATTTATTTAGCCTGTATTTTGTCTATCCGCATGAGTATTTGTGTCTGGAACTTTGAGAAAATCGATGGATTACTGATACCAAATTTTTTGTAATTGTTATTAACATTTATTACATCTATGTCATTATCCTTAATTGTAGCACGTAGTGTAGAAAAATAAGTACGTATCCATATAAAATTAATTAAATTCTTTCATTTATATCAGAACTAAATGATTAAATGTGATCATATTATTCTTTAAAAGAAACTCGGGACATACATATATTGTAATAGTATTTTAGTCTTCCAAAGTTCTACATGTAGCTGCTAACAGCAGATTTTTTTATCGTGTGAATATAATTATAAAATTACCTAATATAAACTTTTTTTCAGATATAATAATGTCTGATAATGATTTAAAATTATTAATTTCCTTGAAATTTTGTAAATATTTTATATACTTTAAATATACACTACAATATACAAAATCATAACATAATATATAATTCGATTATAAACTCTATTTAAAATACTTACTGCATGTTTTTAAATACAATTACGCGGTAGTCTGTGCGGTAGTTATATCTATAATAGTATTTCAATAACGCACAGTAGAGACAAATCCACACACGGACAAGCAGACTTTCCACTACTTGAATTCCAATGGAACTACTACAAAGTATATTAAACAATAAAATAGAATGTGATATAAGATAAGAAAAGTTGGACGAATTCTAAGGAAGTGTTTTTCAAATGGAAGACTTCTTTCAACTCGTCTAACTCAAATATCACGTTAAACGACGATATCGGTCTCCAAGTAAACCGTTTCAGCAGGATGAGATACAATATTAATATTATATTTTTGTGTTATAGTAATAAATAAAAAGTGTTTTAACACAATTGTCCGAAATGCGTGAGGAATGCATACTTACCACATACTTGTGTAATCACGGAATATTTTCTATTATGTAATAAATTTACATTACTTATTACAATAAACTCTGGATAAATTCTGAAATCATTAATTTAATTTAATTATACAAATGTTACCTTTCAAACTGAGTAAGAAAGAACTTTAACCATTACACTTATCGTTTATTGAATTAATATTTTCAGAGTTAACCAAGTACAGTGATTAATTTTAAGTTATTATTATTATTATAAAATTAAACCAAAGTGTTGATTATTATGAAAATAAACTGTTCAAAATAATTAGATCTTTTATTACTTTTGGATAGTACTAAGTGGCATCAAGTTCATATTCATATTTATACATCAATCTATATTAAGCGGAAAACCTTGTTTGTTTATTTGAACGCATTAATCTTAGGAATTACCAGTCGGATTTCAATTGTTGTTTTTATTTGATAGATCATCAATTATTTGTGGAGTTTATTTAACATCACGCTACAAATAGGAGCAAAACTGTATTGAAAAGAGTTACGAAAATGAGCAAAAATGATTAAATAATTTTTAGTTACAGGCGCACGAAGACGTGGGTACAGCTAGTTTAAATAAAATAGTTGAGAATTTAATCAGTCAACCCTATTACAATGTCTTAGTTCACTGCGACGTTAAACGTTCATGTCAGTTTTATCTAGTCATTTTGTTAAATAGAAAGTTCAATATTTTTTGTCCTCCTAAATTCTACAGCATCAAAATAAACCGAGGAGTTCCCTACAAATCCAACTGCAATTTAAAATACGACGAAGAGAATTCTTTAGTGGATGATTAAACAAGTATGAATATATGGAATGTATGGAAAGAATAAATAATAGATATCCAGATAGATGACAACAAATCATTTATTAAAATAACATCTTAGATTACAGCATTGGCAAGAAGGTATCGCAATCCGCAGCACTTTTACATCATCCACATTACAACAATATCCCGTTATCTGACACCACCGTTTTGTCAACACAGACATCGTTCGAAATTATGCCAAAATCTACTTCGCCAACAATAGGTAACTTTTAAAAAGTCGATAAGTATAACTTAAGGCATAATCTTATAACAAGATAATGTCATTAAGTTCATCTAGTATCTCATTAGGTTTATTTTAATGCGGGTGATGAAATGATGATTGGTATAATTTGTTTAAAACTGAAGGTTTTATATAATATTAGTACTTTATAGAATCGAAAAACATTAGATTTTCACTTATCGCCTCCTAGGTATTACCTAGTGCAAATAAAATCCCCAGTTTCTTAAGGCAAATACACAGTTGTCAAAAGCTGCAACCCTCAACATTCATGACTAATTAATTTCACCCATTTAGTTGCAGTCATATCGCATTTCTATTTTATATCGTGCCTATAAAAAACTCTCTCCGTAAAAAAATGATATTAATTTTAAATTCATGCAAATTCAGCAGTAATAAATTGAAAATATTCAGACATTGTCGTAAATAAATACCACTGACTAATTAATATTTTCCATATTACATAGGTCATATTAATTACTTCCATACTAATTATATCGGTGCCAGATTGTTATAATAAAATGAGTGCTATATTAATTAATTTCAATTATAATTAATTTCAAACATTTAATATATTTAATGAAAATATATTAATTCATTTAAACAATTTTAATAACTAATATTTTGATCAAACAGGGCCTCAGACTTAATTACATTTCTTCGTTTAAATTGACGAAGATACTTCAAACATTTTCACAACTATAATTATTATAAATATCATTATCGTCGAATACTAGATATACAAAATATAAACTTTAATTGTTCTGGCCGTCTTTATTATGAAACAAATTCAGTAGGGTACGTTATTTTATGAATACCCATATCGCTTATTTAGATTCTAAACTTTAAATTACCTAGTTATTTGAAGACTAAAACACTCCCATAGAGTGTGAATAAATTACGGTTACTCGTAACTATAGAGGGCAACCCTCCATACTCTTAACCTTTGGTCTTACAAAACTATTCACTTACATTTTACTTTAAACATTAATAATAGATACAATTTGCCACGGACACGGTAAATTTCAAAGTGTTCAATGGACCGGATCGTAGTACCTGGTTACAATTGGAGTACAATTATGAATTGTAACAATCTACAAATAAATTGCTGTGTAACAAATACAGCTTTTCACACCAAGAACGAACTTATTATTTTAGACGTTTCTAGTACTTTAAAAAGATGTATACAGTTTTTTTATGAAAAATAGCAAAACAAAATGGCATTGACCTAAAATCGTTCCCTTTTATTTCCGCAATCTCACTATCCCGTTTTGACTTCCCGTTTTGAAAAAGCGAGCGTCGATTTACAAGTACCTTGTACCTATGACTGTGTACCTATGAGTAGAGATAACCAAATAAAATCCACCATTCATTACTGAATCTTTTTGAATGCTTTAAGCATTCTACCAGGTGCAGAGTAAAAGACATTTTACTTCATATAATGCAATTTAAAGCACGAAATAATTAATATTCACTAAATATTTTAAGTTCCAATTGATAGACTGAATCTTTATAAAACAATTTAGGTATATAATAAAAGCGTGCGAATGATTGATTTTATGCACATATATAGACATACCAAATTGCTGCTATAATTTTTGGTAAGAGAACTACCAAAATTATTTCCAATTTAGAAATTATTTAGGTGGTTATCCTTCTTTCATTGGTATAATGTTTAATTTAATGAACTATTTATGATACAAAATATAAATTAGCGTAAGTTGAAATTAAATATTATAATCTTTTATCGTACAATCACACTGAAACGACAGAAAGTCGATTGTAACTCAACTGGTATGATACACGCAATTCTTGCATTTAACTACTCGTTATAATGTCACAGGTTTTCAGTTACTTGTCGCATATCAGCTGTTATTTTTAATCTTTGCGTTCCTTATTATTTCCCTGGTTGTATTTTTGGCGTTCATTCACAGAAACATGAAACTCACATTCGCAAGCGTTGATATTTGTAGATATTTATTGAAAGTTTTATTTTAAGTTCGATAAGTAATAAAGGGAAACTGACGAATAATCATCCTTACTAATATTATAAATCCAAGAATGAGTATTGCGTCATCCAATTTGTTTGACGAAATCAATATTCACGCAAGCAGAGACGCGGGTAAAAGTTAGTATTTCATATTTGTTGAGTAGTTTTTTTATAGTACAGTAAAGTGACGGAAGTGTATTTAATGATGAGTATAATAAAATGATAAGGTAAAGAAGTCGACTATCGAGAAATAAGCGATCAGCATAGATTCGTCTCTGCCTGCAGACAACTCAACAATGGGACATACATTGGTGGAACCCAAAATATGAAAAATCAAACGAGTGCATACTGGTCTTGACCTAGCAGCTGACACAAATCCTTAACACCCTACTGAATTGTTAAATATACATTATACACTATATACCTACAAAAGATATAAACATGCAGATCGATTCTTTTCGATGACTGCGTTACTTTCTGAACCGGTGGTAGTTTTGACCTTCTCAGGGCCTAAATTCAATAAAGATTTCTATAGCACTACTGCGAGTCTGGTGTATGCTGATCGAGATCAGAGTTTTATTTACAGTTCTTATAATTTTACGAAGAGCAAATTAATAAAAGCCACAGCTTATAGGGCTATGAACTACAAATTTTGTTGACAAAACTAAATAGGAAATTTACACTACACTTATAAAGTATGTCTTGTCGAATATTAAGTATATCAACATGGAATATGGTATTTTAATGTACTTGGACGTCCCCACAATAATAGCGTATATTAAAATTATAATTTAAAAAATACCGAATCCATTCCAACTTAATTTCACTGTAAAAAAGAAAGGATATAAGGTTTGTGTAAAAGTTTCACTAAAATATGATATTCTAATATGGGAAAAATATATGTATCGTGCGTTACTACAGACAAAGCAAAATGAATATGGGCTATTTATAAAAAACTATTAAATTCTATGATTTTTCTATGCTATCCGTTAATACGTTAACAGAAACTTCCTTATTTTTATAATTTTGAACACTGTCGTAATGATTATCGCGGCGTACTCACCATTTAACTTGAGAATATGTACCTACAACTAGCGACCTAACCTAACCTAACTACACGTTTACCTAAATTATTATATTAGATATTAGTCAGTGCACAGATATCTAATAATATGAGCAGTGCTATTTTCTCTTATGTTTTAGTTCTTGTGTATACAGAAAGAAATATTCACTATATTTGAGAATATGACAAAAAAATTGTAGTCAAAAAAGTTTTTTTTAATTTTGTACACACTACTTTGTCACTTTTATAACAGTCTGAATGTTTTCTTACAAAGTTGTATAAATAATGTAAAAAAGATCATGTTAATGAAAAAAATTATTAAAGAAATTATAAGATTTTAGAAGTATGTGTCGGGAATAAATAAATAAAGATTTTTTTTTTTGAAAATAAAATATCGATTGTAATAAAAAAAAACTAGTACATAACAATTGCCTGTGTAACAGTACATCCGAAAAAAACGAGGTAGTTACCTATACTAATAAATTATTATACAAAAAATGTTTAAACATTACGAGGTGTAATATCGACACGTAAACCACATTTTATATATACAAAATGCAACTATGAAAGTTCTACGTTTTACGATATATATCATCAAAAAGATAAAATATAAAAAAAATATATAAAAAACAAATAAATTTTTATATTTTAAAAGGTATATCCAGAATGGTGACTTGTACGGAATGTAAATAAATAAACCTCATAATATAAAAAAATGGTATATAAAAAACCTATGCCCAGCATGAATATGGTAATGATTTATTATATAGGCTTATAATAATTGACGTATTTATCTAAATGCTTTTCTATAATGAGATGATGGAAAATCTGATACGCCAAAATATTAAAATGTTCACGCTAGGCATATTAATATTGAATAGAAATTACATTGAATTTAATAAAAACATACATACACACAAACAAGACTAGAGATTGAGCGATTGAATGGACAATGTTTAGAGACAGGAAAAGAGAGAGAATACAATTTCTTCTAAACGCGCCACATTCTTCCTAAACACCTAGCTATGTAATCGTTATTATACGAATACACTACATATATACTAAATCTTATTAATAATATTTTATACCCGATACATTTAAACGAAAATATATATATTTTTGATCAGTTCATCAGCATTATTCAATGACAAACACTTAAAATATTTCACATATAATAGATGTCCTCAATACTTAAAAAGTATCAAACAAAACAATGGTCAACATGTAAGAAATAAAACATATATCTTGTGCTCACAGCAACATAACTAAAATAAACTTTGGCCAAATAATAAAATTATCACACTGTTTTACATTAACACATTGTATGTCAATCGATTATTCACTTTAGCGAGAGATTATTATTAGTTACGCGAATATTTAGCAAACAATAGATTATAAGAACGCAAATGTAGATATACAAGAACGTGAAAGAAATATTTGACTTCTCGACAATGGTCTAATCGTATAGCTACAGTATTTACTTTGGTGCTGATGAATATAAGTTCAATTACAATATGGCCATAGATGGGCAGGATTTAATATTCAAATAATAAAATACTCAATTGGTCAACGTTTATACAAATGAAATTCAGTATATGTTTACATATTTAAACGTTTCACTGTAACAACTTTTTTATGCTTCGCACTGGCTCATATAACTGCCGCAATATATGCATTCTTTATCTAAATAAATTTTAAACTTTTACCAAATTCGAATTCAATATTTCCCATATTCTACTTAATCTAAACTCTTTATAAGAGTTTACTCGTTAATCACATCTAAATCGTCTTGTGCTTTTAATTTTTTAAGGCTAAATAGGATCAATTACGAAAACTGAATAGTTCTCTGTTTGACAATTATTTGCATCCACTGAGTAGAGCGAAATTGAATTACACTTCCAAAAACTTAACATTGGATTTTAAAATTAAAATAGAATGTAAACTCTATAAAGCGACATAAAAGAGGCTTCGTATCTTATTGTTTCAGGAAGTTATTGTAAGCTCGAGTGACGTTAAATAGAGTTTAAACTGTAATTATAACTTGAACTTGTTACTTTCAAAACAGAAAATGAAACAATTTCATTTAACTACAACTTTTGAAAGATGATTAATAAATATTAAGGAATATTGTTTTAATATTCAAATATAACTAAAAGGTATTCGTAAGAAGGGGACTTCATATCAAATTGTTAAAGGAGACTTAACATTCGATTGACTATACGAACAACTAACTAAATAGTGACGTAAGGAGCACGAGGCGCCGTCATTTACTAAAAAAATAGATTATAAACACTTAGAATATTATTCAAATAACACGACAACAACAAAGGTAACGTAATATTCATGACCAGAGACAGTAATAATTATTCTTATAATATAACATAGTCTTCAAATTATGACTATAAATTTTACAATCGCCCTTTAGATTCTATTGATAAAGAAGAGCGTATGTAGATAAATATTTTTATATGGTATGAAAAATGACAATAATAGAAATTCATTTACAATTGTCATATGGCAAATTATTTATCATCACGTAACATCAGGAATATATAATAAAAAAAATGTTTAGCATCAAAAATACTAAAAGCATTACTTAGAGCAAAACTTTTAAGCAAAACATTACTTAATCAAAAGCATTACATCACCAAGTTCTTATCCGAGTGTCCAGAAAAATGATTAAGCTATTAAATGATAATAAAATATCATAACTGTCAATTTTAACGTAACGTGATAATGAATCGTGAAATAACACAGATGATATTTTATTTGCCATTGACAATTGTAATAAGGAAATACATAAATATAAATAAAATATGTAATCCATGTGTTATTTAATTTCACGAATTATTTTACCATTCATAAATTAAGCATTCAAAACGGCATCTTAAATAAGCAACCATAAAATTCTGTAAATGTCTAAATAATTCACTTAACTTGTAATTTCAATTGAATGAACAACGAATAAAAGTGTAATGTGTTTGTCAAAATGAAAATTATCGTCATTTTTAGTCATTCAATCGTTTTTTTTTTTTGACATATCCATTATCTGCTTCGTTTGCAATACCAACAATACGTAGCACATGTTTTGTATTACGAAGAAGATAGGACAAAAAATAATAATAAACATAACTTAGTTATAAGGAGTCCAAGACCATTACACATCATAATTTAAAATCTTTTTTTTTTAGGTACCACGTTAAAGAAAGATACAAGATTTAAATTGTTGTTGTTAAAAAACTATGAAACAATTCAAGCTTAACTTACCCAACATAATAATGTATAAAATAAACTAAATAAAACAACATTATAGATACTTTAAAAGCGATTGAAAATATATCTCTATTATTGTTTTATGAAATGTCAAATAAGAGTGGAATTTAGAAAAGTACTGTGATCCCATAAGTGACATTACGAATTGACTTATAAATTAAAAAAATTGTCTCGGGTCAATTTTTTAAAAATATATTTTTTAATAATAATAATTAATTGTCAATTGTCAAAATTGTATTATTCGTAAATAAAGATAACATATCTTTGTGCTTCGCGAAGTTACAAAAGATTTCTAGTAATCTGTACAATTACACACTACAAACCGCCACTTGTTCCCTTTGGACCAAACCTTAAACTATTATATAAAAACGAAATCACTGGAATGATTGGTTTTATATATCAAAATATTATACTATAACAAATTCCTTACTGTGGCACGTATCACTGTAGCACTTGATATATCAAAAACCATCAAATTGACAAATACACTTAAAACTAAGCCCAAATTTGGCCAAAAGTCATTGAAACAAATATTTTTAGGCCTTGAACCCCGTCTCGTATACTAAATATAATAAATGTCAATTATATAATAATATTATAATCCACATCGGATACAAATATATGTTTACTAATATAATAGTTACGTATAACAACTAACACATATGTATTAATAATAATTAGTGGATCTACCTTTCGATAATACTGGATACATAGATTGAAAATTAATGTCGTATATATTCCCTCTTATAAAATGATTCCATTGAAAAGCTAAAAAGTGGAATTAATAACTTTATAAATATAACTTAGAAAGTAAAAAACACGACAGTGTGACTTTGATAGGAAGTAAAATATTAGCCGAACGCTGACCTTATCGCGAGTTGAATTAATGCGCAGCTCGGATCTGGTTAAGGTCATCGTCGGAGTCAGTAGGCGGTGCGTGTTCGGAGCCAGCGAGCACCGTGAGGTGGGTCGAATCACTCTGCAGGGTGCTGCACTCGCCCCCCGCACTGCCGCTCCAATTGCCACACTGCGCTTTCTTCTGCAGCGCTTGTACATATGACTGTGGAAAGTACTATACTTCAGTATTTACGTCACATAATCGACTAACCCAACGCTAATCCGCTCACCCAGACCTGAATGTCCACAAAAGAGGCAATTCAGGAGAGCACCAAGTTCATTAATCCAAATCCGTTCAGTTTCCAATACGTATCGTACGATATTATGTAACTAGCTGTGCCCGCGACTTCGTTCGCGTGGAACTAAAAATTATTTCTTCCTTTTTGTCGCTGTACCCTTCTTTTCTAAAATAAAAGTAGACTTAGTTCCTTTTTATAACATCGAATATCTGCCAGCGAAAGTCCAGACAAAATCGATACAGGCGTTTCAGAGATTCGCGGGTAGAAACAGACGAACAGGCAAAATTTTTAAAAATTGCTTTTTTTATATAAATATCGTGTACACTTTCATATGTATTTACTAAAATGCTGTTATTATGTCATTACAAACAGACACTTCAATTTTATTAATTTGTGTACAGTAGCTGGTTGTTTAATAAAACCCTTATTTTATTAAAACTTCTATGTATTTATATTTTATTATTCATATTTTATATAAGCTATGAAAAAAACCAAGAAAATTTAACAAATCTAGTATTGTATTTTATAAGTGTGAATCTACTGACCAAATAAGAACCTGAGATTATACGCTAGTGGCTCGGCGCCTTTCGCGTTTCACCCGTCAACCGTTCGTGCCGTCAAATTTGTTCTTGGCGAGTGTTTACGTCATAAAAGGAACATCCATGCCGAATTCCAAGTCAATAGGTCTAATACTTTTGGATATATCATGATAAATCTGTCGTCAGGTATTTCGCTTATTATTTTATAGATAATGTGTTCACCAATCAAAACCAAGCGAATTAATGTCATTTAAGCCTTACGTAGATCCTATTTAAATGCTAGATAACGTGTTACGTTGACTAATTTCGTAATTTATAATTTTATTTTTTTATTGTATTAATTACTTAATGTAATCCATACTTAATATTATATACGTGAAAGTGAATTTGTTACGCTTTCACGACTAAACCGCTGTATGGATCGTAATAAATTTTGGTACAGAGATAGATGGAACCCAGGAGACGGAGATAGGCTACTTTTTCCTTGGGGTAAGAAGAGGAATAAACTTTGCATGAAACTTTTTATTGCGTCATCTGATCTGTTTGAGATAATTAATATTAACGCGAGCGAAGCCGCACATAAAATCTAGTTATTAATATTTAAAAAAACAGTGTGGTTTTATGAAAACTCGAATGAAGTGAAACTTTTAAATCAATACACTGATCAAACACACAAATATCGCGGATCACTAGCACAAATGAGTGAGAATATAAATGCTAGATGGTTTAATAATGCCAGCCATGGGCGCCGCCATATTGCCCCTGGCTGCTCTGCCGAACGCCGCCCACTTTACCCATACTCCGCGGCCGCGTGTAACGCGACATGCGATAGATTGACGCATAAATTTTAGGCGATCAATTAAAGACTTCACCTTAAAAATACTTATGATGTAAATGAAATTATGTTCATTGTTAAATAAATAACTAACAGCCATCTGCGATTAAGCGAAAAACACATACCTGAGATATAACGTCGCCGTGCGCAGTGCGGACCTGGTACAGATATCTATATTTGCGCTGTTTCATTTCTGCACGTTGTTCACGTGTTACAGGTCGTGTCTGTTGGGCTTTCAGTCGACGTTTTTGTGCGCCTATGCCTGCAATACATACCATTATGGCATTTAATATACAATTTATATACGTATGAGTAAAAAAAACTCCTTAAGAACTAAAATTTAGATGCTCCAACGTTAATAACTCCTGACTAATAGAAGACACCTGGCTAGCTACTCTCATAGTATTGGTATTGTTCGTAGTGGTATTATTCTAATTGTTGTAATATGTGTTTGTTTTGTACATTGTTAATTTTTTTTGTAATGACCCTTATTTTATTATTTGTGGGTAAACATTACGTAAGATAGTCATAATTTATAAATAAAATAAAAACTATTATGACGAGAGTTCGTGCCGGAAACTTAATCTGAAATATGAATTTTATTATTATATGGCAATTTGACGTAACGCTATTTGGTTATGGTACACTACATAAACAGATTATAAATAATAAACAGAAATAAAAAGTTCGTTCTGTCGATAAAATCTTTGTCAGTTCTAAACAAGAGAACCGCTATCTTGTTTATCGCCCTGGAAATTGTAAAGTTTAAAAAATATAATTTCCAGTTGATATTAACAGAATTACGTAAAATACACTTTGCTGTATTGCCTTTAAGAATTACGTAAAGTACACCTCGCTATATTAATAAAACCTTTATAACAAAGTACTATTAATAATTTTTCAACAGCACTGTTTTCTTTTTGAATAAGTTTATTGATTAAACGTAATTTCTATACATGAGACATAATTTCTGTACAAGCAACCTATTTGTAGAAATCAATAAATGCTGTAGGTAGTATTAGGTTTTAATAGAATATTTCATAAAATCTTTTAAAATTCACTATGTAGTAGATTTATCGTTGATTTATATAGAGTTAAGCGAGTACAACTCAAAACAACTGTATGTCTTTAAACTATAATTTCTGAAACTGTATTTCATTGTAGGCATAAGACAAATAAGTTATCACGGTTTCACTTCTAAGGTCTCTTTCGATTCTCACGCATATCGCGCTAGTACAATTCAACGGAAATGAAAACTAGTCACAATAATTGGCAATAAACATTGAATGCGCGCAGTTAACCGCTGCATGCTGCATGCATCAATCATAACTTCCTCTTATTTTATCTTACTAGCTGTGCCTGCGACTTCGTTCGCATGGAACTGAAAATTATTTAACAAATATATAGCCTATGTTACTCAAGGATAATATAGCATTCTAATAGTGAAAGAATTTTTGATTTTTAGTTTATTAGTTACAAACAAATATACAAAAATACAAATCTTTCCTCTTTATAATATTAGTATAGATGAACGATAGGTTACATCATGTATATTTTTAGTCTCCGAGATATTTTATTTACGCAAACAACTATCAACATACTTTATCTATTAAATTACATTATCTGAAAAAATTTAAGCTTTATATCGGTATCTGCAGAGTGCTTTTTACAATTAAAAGATGTATTTATCGTATATCGTATGAAATATGCACAATTAAAAGTGCTTTTACTATCAAAAATCTAATATAATAAAAGATATTCAAGATATTACACATCCGTATTTAATTTTTTTTAACATACCACATTTACATGCCACACGAGGTAATGTGGTGGAAATTCTACCGCTAAATACCTATAGGTGTGTTTCGGCAGTTGCACTTGAGAGCCAATCTCTCCACTATGCTTAGCGTGCCCACCATCTTGGGTCACATCGTCACTTAACATCAGGTGAGGTTGTGACTATAACTCCTATAAAATACTCACTTTGTTCATGATAAATACCAGTTGCCGTTAGTGCGCATTGTGCAGTAAGACCTACGATGGCAGCGGCGGGCCACGCAGCCAACGTCAACCACGACAACCGACACGGAGGTGGTACCACCGGCTCTAATTTCGCTCGTTCCCATAGCTGTAACATTAAAATTATAGTTTTTATTTATACTTAACGTTATGGCAATAATCTCACCTGATTTTAAGTGACGATACTGTCCAAGTTGGTAGACACGCTAAACCTGTGGAGGAACTGGCTTTCAAGTGCAACTGCCAGAACACACCTATTAGCATTTGGCGGCAGATTTTCAACTTCAGGATGGTAGCTAGCCAGGCGGGCATTAGAAAATGCCCTACCACCAGGCTATGGTTTCCTCACGATGTTTCCTTTACCGAAAGCTCAAGCCCATTATAGGTGAATTTGAACTCATATCCCTTGACGCGGAGTCCGTACACACTACTACCGAGCTATCATCGCTTCAAGCTATATATAAGTATCCCCAATAAACAACTATCAATTCCATTTTATAACACTGAACCGTATTCTCATATACAAAATAATGTTACTTCACAATGGAATAATAAACAATTTATCTACTATTCCTTAACGTTACATAAATTTACAAGAATAAAATCGAAGCAATGATAACCGCTATATGATTACTCAGGCACAGCGATGGTTGGAAAAAAATGATAAAAGGTAAGGCAATTGCAGTTCAGCTAAGTTGAAAATGTAAAGATAGCTGATTAATTTACTGTAGATACGCCAAAAGCTGTCATTGAATGATAAACAAAGAGTGATTCAAAAATAATATTGTTCACAAAAGAATCGTCCATTGTGTAGACAATCTATAAACTACTCGGTAGTAGAATATACGCTGGTTTGTTCCAAAATGCAACGAGTCATTACAGCAAGCCCTTCATCATCTTTTTTGAGACTCAGATAAATACAGACCACCCCACTTAACTTCGGAATATAAACCAGCTCCCCATGGAACGCATCACAACGTGCAGTAGAAATGTAATCACACAGTTATCGTATACCAACATCATTCATGCTAATGCATTTCCGTGTATATTCGATAGTTAATCTGAACAAGTTTGCATTAATATGGTTCTAGATGCCGTCTGCTGTATTAAGTATTGAAGTATGAAGAAAGAAACGCTTTGTGTTGTATCAAATAAACGTAAATACACTAACCCATTTCAGCATAACCATTTTTTCGAAGAAGTAGTCAAGGGATGTGGCTATGACCGCCCCGCCGTATACGCTGGTACCGTATATAGTGAGCACTAAAATATATATTAAGTTTTAAAACTTTGTCTACACAATATAAATATTAAAAAAATCTAAGTGAAGCAGTAGGGCATGTGAAAATAAAATAAGACATTTATTCAAACATATCCAATTGTTTTGCCAATTATATGGAAAATTATCTCATTAATTTATTAATATTACACACAAAATACTTATTAAATTACAAGTAATCCCGTTGAAACCCCAATTTCGGGTTAAAAAGTAATATTGCCACATTTGATTCTAAATGAGTCAATTACTATTATAATTATTATGTTAATAATTAATATTATAAAGCGGAAAAGTTTGTTTGTTTGAACACGCTAATCTCAGGAATCTGCTAGTCGGATTTCAAATATTCTTCTTGTATTTGATAGAGCAATTGATGAAAGATTTAGGCTATTTAACTTCACGCTACCACCAATAGGAGCAAAGCTGTATTGAAAAAAGATCTAAAAATGGGCAATAATGACTAAAGAAACTTTTTGTTCCACGCGAACGAAGTCGCACGCACAGCTAGTGTTAATAATAAAACTAAAATCGATTACGTATCAATAGTACTTTTTGTACGTGTAATTATAAAAACTATACTTAGCCGTAATGCACGACATCATTTAACATGGGAAATTATTATCGAAATCAAAGTAATTAAATCGAAACAGTAGTGATTTCTTGGAGTATTATTTTTAAAATTGTGATTTATCATCTTGCCCTTTTCTCAGTTAATTAGTAAAAATAAATATCAATCTAATATTACACAACATAAACTTCTGACACCTACATCATGCCATTTGGGTTCAGCTTAAATATACCTAAACTTAAATAATAATTGTAAAAAGGACACATTTTAAGGGATTAAGAAGAAAAATGTGGTAACATTTCTTAGAATACATTGTACGTGAAATCATAATCTAGTTGTATCACGATATCGCGGTAATAAATGCTGATAAGATATCAACTTACTTTTCTTCCAGTATAAATTGATGACGGCGAAAAATATGCCTGATACAAGCAGCACAACCACGCATAACCAATACTGTAACAATAGAAAATTAATATAAAGATTTTGTACAATAATATACTTGTACCTACCCTTGTATGAGGTTAAATGAAAGGTTTAAAACTTTTAAGTAACCGCAGATTCACTTTACGAAGTTTACTGTAACCCATTGTTTTGAACTAAGTGTATCGTAATACTCGGCTTACAATTTAAACACCTCTGGTATATTGTTGTCATATGATGAAGAACAACTTGTCGTGACAGATAGCTCCGTGCCTCTTATAGACAGGTTTATTTCGCTTAATTAACAATATTGTTTGTTGATTACTACTTATAATGTTTAGCCAAAACTGTTGAAGATACTTTTTATTCATAAATACTTTTCTCTACTATATACAATACACGTAAGAAATATAAACATTTATATATGACATATATTATATCTATTCGTAATGTCCAATAGCTATAATCCATAAAGGCATTAAAATATAATTTGAAGACAAATCAAACATTCAGTAGTGTGTATTGCTAATACCCATATGGCTTACTAACCCCATCAATTTAAAAAAACTGACGCCAACAATGTAATCGGTGTACAAAAATTTTTACTTTAAAACCAATTTCGCATAATGAGCTTAGTGATACTATTTTGCGCCATATCACCACTTAATATCTGGTGAGATTGTAAACAAACGCTAAACGTAATATAAAGAATTTCAAAAAATCCACGTAGTAACGTTGAATCAACATTGCATTAGGTTAGTTATACGTACCCTAAATTTCATGAATATTATTAACTAGTTAACTTTAATATATTTACATTTGTCCTAATATTAACGTAGCCTATTTTTTCCTAATAACTTTATTTTCATTTACTTATTCACTATGACTATAGAAATAATAAAGTTATGTTAGATATTTCTATTTTTATGTAAAGCCCTAATTGCATGCGACATAACTTAGGGACGCTATACTCAAAATATATATAGTTTATGAATACAAAATGTTTTATTCCACTATTCTTTGATTACTACGTTTATAAAATTGAGTGCATAAGATACATTTAAGGAACCCTCTATAAAACATACTACATAATTCATTTCCGGGTGTTTGTAGAAACTATTACTTTAGGTGTAACATGCAATGTTTTTTTTCGTCGTGTGAATGTTTCCGTACAAATTATTTTCCGCATGCCCAAAATAAAGAGAAAACTTATATAAAATAACATTTCATTAGAATCGTGGTATTACGAAATTATTATTTCAGGATTCTAAGATGTTTTACTGTACCTACTTTTAAACGCTTCAGGATTCGTAAGTAAATTGATTATCAAGTAGAATTCTTACCGACACGATTCTTAAAAATTTATTAACATAAAAAATTAAAACGACATCTAACAAAAACCCAAAGCGAGGTATTAACTTTTTATCTTTGTGTAATCAGGACAATGATATCGGTAAAATAGCATAACTTAAATATAACATATATGTATGCATTATTATTTATCATTCCACAATTTTACAAGTACAGTAGAAATTATTTGACATGTGTAAATTGTATGGTCATTTTATTATGATTCATAAAGTATAATTATATATTAGTCACTCAGTTCGTATAATTATTAAAATGTGTACTGAAAAAAATGTTGCTCTAAACTACTCTAAATCAAGAATTTATCTTTGTTTCTAATATTTAAATATTCTAAAAAAAGTTTCTGTTATAAAAAATACCAGAATTACCATTATTTTATGTGCGGCTCGGAGACAATTATAATATTAAATATTACGGCAAGGTAATACGGGGGTGTATTTTTAAGTTAAAGATATGCAGTCTTATACCATTACCAGATTAAAAAACATTCAATTGGTTTGAACCAAGGAGCATATCTCACACAGGGTTATTTAATTAATTATCAAAGTAAAAAACTAGATAAAAACCATAAAAACAGTAAGTAGCGATAAGTCATGTAACAGAATAAGACGCATTTTTTATGTTTTATAGGTTTAGTGTTAAAACCAAAACCCCACCTGATGGTAAGTGATAATGTTGTCCAACATGTTGGACGCTCTAAGCCTAGAGGAGAGACTGGTTCTCACGTGCAACTGCCGGAACATACCTATAGGTATTTGGCGGCAGATTCTCAACTTGAGGGTAGCTAGCCAGGCGGGTATTAGAAAAAACCCAAACACCGTGTAATAGTTTCATCATGATGTTTTCCTACAACGAAAGCTCATACGTATTGCAGGCATTCAAACTCAGGTCTATCGACGCGGCGTCCGTACTACCATTAATCCATCATTACTTCAACGCTTGATTTACGTCATGTGACAAAAATGGATATATTAATAATTCTAAAATATCATCATTTAATATTAAACTGAATGCACTGTTTTAGATTTGCAAGTTAATTAAAATATCTTTTTAAATTTATAATACGTTATTTTCGGATCGCTAAATAGATAGATCTAAACTACCTAACCATAACAGGTACATTCAGTAAAACATTTCTAGTACATAGTATATTAATATTATAGTAAAAATCTTTATACCTATTAGATTACTTTCATGAACAAAATATTTATTAATGATTATATCATGAATAAAATATTCCTTCTTATGAAGGTACTTGTAGCTAAAAATATACAGTTCTCGGGAATAAATAAAAGGTATTACATATAATACTCCGATTTATCTCTTCAATTTGCGTCGAGAAACTTTTTATAAGTACCTATTATGTTTCCATGAAAGTAGAAATTTCATTTAAATTGGAAATCGATTATGTTATCTTTTTCAATTAGCTATACCTGCGGCGTTGTTCCCAATGTCTAGATATTATGTTTCGTGTAATTTTATGATCTATTTTTCAACATTGTGGGCATGGTGTTACTATATCTATTACTACCACACATTTTATATGCCTATTGACACTGCCTAGTGACGTCGAAAGTATGCCCATGATTTCACCAACAGTACATGATATTTATATGCATATCATAAAGCGGAAAAGTGTATTTGTTTGAACACGCTAATCATAGGAATTACAAGTCGGATTTCAGAAATTCTTTTAGTATTAGATAGAACAACCATTGATAAAAGCCTTCTTCTTAGCTTTAGGCTAGCTTAGCCTTAGGCTATTTAATATCGCGCTACTATCAATAGGAGCAAAACTGTATTTAAAAAACTTACGTAATCGGGCAAAAATTATGAATGAACAAAGACGCGGACACAGCTGGTTTATCATACAATAAGGAAAGAATGGTATCCACTGGGATGTAATTTCAACTATCCCTGCTATTAAAATTAATGAGCTCCCGATTGTGCACAAAAAATATCTTCAGTAGTTTTATAGTGTCGTGCGTACAGTGAGAAAAATCAAAAAAAGTTATTATTGGGCTGCACATCGATAACAAAGTACACTTAATTACTAATTTTTAATTTATAGATTTGGTCCGCTTACATTTTTATTACATGTATAGCTCCTACGAAATTCAATGTAATTAAATTACATTACATAAAATAGTGGATGGGGGGACTAAGCGGTACACTTAGAGTTACTTTATAATGTTACAAAAAATACGTTTCGTAAAATTTATATCAATATTTTATTATGTGTACTCAAAAACTAACATTAAGTAAAATTCCATCAATGTTACGTAGATAGTATTATGCAGATTTATGAATAAAAATCGTTACATGGCCAATTTCTGTCGCGAACCTTAATCATATTTATTCTAAAATACTTTACGCTATAAGCAACAAACATTGTTGACGTAATATATACAGTCATACAAATCCTACTTACGTAGTTATCACTTACGTATTAAAATAAAGCGAATGGATAATCGCGTGAGGTTAGTAAACATCACTCGGTCACTCTACACCAAATCACAAATTTGTCAAACGGTTGAACGTTAAAATTTCGAACTATCCACACAGATATAATTCGACGGATAACTTAGTTCCAGGTGCAAAGCCAGCCACGTGATAGGTGACCCGCTTATCCAGTGTAGCGTTTAAATGCATTAACTACCAGCCTGATGCACCAGTGAATATCCGTGTTTTGGTTTATACCTAACAATGCATCACACTGTTTAAGACAAAATATCTAGGCAAAATTGCTTTGCCTCTTGTCTTGCAATAAAATACTTTTTTTTACGTGGGGAATTGTATTTATGCATTCCCTCCCAGACCGGGGGGACTGAGAGGGATATGTAGAACTCTTGCGCCGGGAATACCCACTAAAACCCCACGGCCGTCTGTCGCCTTCCTGGGGCGACGCGAGTCCGTGCATGCAATCACCGCCTCACTCCAGCGACTGGTCCGGCCTGGTGGTAAGTCGGGCCCATCGGGGCCGCTTAGCAAGCTGCCGTTGCAGTCAGCCGGACTGGTGCAATGGGAGGCAGGTCCCCCGACCCGCTCACCTCAGTCCGGTTTAAGGTGGTAGAAGAGCACAGGCATACCGGCCGCTCCAACCGCCTATTCATCTACGGCAGCGAGGATACCCGTGGGAATCTGCCTCATTGCCTCTGAATCCAGTAACGGACATTAAACTATCGTAAAAATTTAGAATAAAAAAATTGCATGACGATAACAGTGTACTAGATAGATAACTAGAACCAATGCGAAAGAGGTTCTTGAGTTCTGGCAAGTACGAAGGAAATATTGGTTCCTCTTTAGGATTTTTAATTGGTGTAACTGGCACGCATGAGTTGAGTCAAACAAACAGGACAACGCGATAGGAGGATATTTAAATGGCTTTCATCAGCGTAAAAAAAATGTATTCCTTTTTGCAGTTAAACTCTAAAACGTGTAATGCTCACATTTAACATTGGCAAAATTGTTTTCATAACGAGGACCCATAAAAAACAATTTAGGACAGGAACTTGCTATATATTTAATATTTCATTAAAACTAAAAATAGGTTACCTATCTTAAGAGTCTCATCCTAATTTATAAGACTGTACGGACCATCGAAAATCAGAAATAGCAACGGTGCAAGGAAAAGTGAGAACAGCTCACTTAAGAATAAATTGAGAAAATAACACTTCTTAAATTGAGGTAACTTAATCTAAAACTCATCTGGGCTTCGAGGAATATTAAATTTTAACAAATTGCATATTTCAAGATGAAATAATTATAATACTATCAGTGTTAGTCCCGGAAATTGCGTAGCATTAGTTTCATAGTCAACAAGTAAATATCAGAAAAATTTATATTGTATGCAGTCTTAATATTCTACTCTTCCTGAAACACAACAATCAATGCTTGAAATACTTGACATTCAAAAAACAGTATTTGTATCGTACTAGCGACTAACCCCGGCTTTGCCAATTATCGATAGCTAGATGACAAAAAAAAATCTAATTAAACACGGTCTGATCTGATCGATTTGAAGATTGTCTGAAAACTTAATCAAAATTGGTCCAACCGTTTTGGAGTATGGACTAAACAAACATAATACATACATTAATTTTTATATTTAAGATTGTCATCGGAGATGTTACGAGTATTTAATGTTATTTTTTTTTGTTTTGTTTTTTATCCTTGAGGTTTGGCGTTATGGCCATAATTTCACCTGATCTTAAGTGATGATACGACCCAAGTTGGTAGACACGCTAAACCTATGGAGGAACTGGCTCTCAAGTGTAGCTGCCGGAACACACCTATTGGTATTTGGCGGCAGGTTTTACAACTTGAAGGTGGTAGCTAACCAGGCGGGCATTTGAAAAAGCCCTACCACCATGCTATGGTTTTCTCACGATGTTTTCCTTCACCGAAAGCTCAAGCTCATTGTAGGTGCTTGGATTCGAACTCACGTCCTTTGACGCGAAGTCGTACACACTACCACTGGGCTATCATCGCTTCAATTAATTCCAATTAATTCAATAAATAAAATTAATTCAATGCATATCAATTAGTTTTGAATATCCAACAGTTTCGGTTACGGTATTGGAAGTTCCATAGCAACCATGATTGTCATGTCAACACACGGATCGATATAGGTATGCAGTGGAAAGATGCGTAGCAAGCTGTACTTTAGATATAATTGTTACGTCGAAGAAATATCTACTGCATTATATCAATATAGTTTCTACTGCAGAAAGATACCAGGAATTTCAGGATAATCAATTATTTGTATGCAATAAAAATGCGATTGAGGTAAATTATTAACTTAAAACACAATTTGATTGTAAACCTTACCTAATAAAATCTTACGTAATTAAAATATTAAAGAAAAGAATTTACCTACACAAATTCATACACTAAGTCTTTGTTGCGAATTGTTAGTGTATATTTGAAAAGAATATACATAAAAACTCTATACAGCGAAACTTATAGGTGTTAATGATAATAAATCGTTAAATGGAGTTTATATTGTATATAAAATACGGAAAAACTAAATCTTATGATGTTGATGATCTTATGATGGCTCCTGTTCATAAAATACGTTCGCATTTATACGTGACCATAGCAGTTTATAAAACAATTTTGAAAATTTTATATACAGATATTTATTAATAATATATTTATTACATATAAATATATTTCTTAATTTAATGAAGTTTTTTTTATCATACAATAAATATTTACTATACAATACTTAAAAAAAGTGTAATACTATTAATTACCATATATCATGTACACTAGGCGGTTATAATTTGTGACGTAATATTGAAAGGGATATCACAGAAAATCTGACATAGAGCGACGAAGGCGGGGCGGGGGGCAAGCTTAGTCTAAAGAGGTAAAATATGCGTGACGTATTTTATTAACGGTCCCTCATACTTCATATGATGTATATTACAGGTAAATAAAAAACATAACCTCATTACCAGTATTTGAAACTTTGGATAAGCATAGCAACAATTTAAGAACACCTATATGAGTCTTTTCAGCTAATAACAGCACATAAAGTTAATGTTTTTTTAATAATTTTATTCACCATCCAAACATAATATATATATTCAGAAAACAGAACAGAGTATTCACTTTAAAATGGTAAATCGCTATATACCAAAACATAGCAGATAAATTATGCACACTGGATGAATATAGGCACGTATGTATTAGATACTGTTATACTGATGATACAGTATATAAATACAATGTATCTTACGCGTCTGAACATATAATTGAGGTCACTGTTAGTCTCGGTGTTGTTAAGAGTACAAGAGCATCTCATGAATATCTGAATTTTACGATGTTTTATATCTACCGATAAATTTACACTTCTAACTCTTCTAGTTTGTCAATAATAAAGACAAAAATACAGTATAAATTGTATCTGTATTAATATTATAAAACGGTAAAGTTATTGGTATTTTGAACGCGTTAATCTTAGGAAGTACCAGTCGGGTTTTAAAAAAAATCATTTTATATTTGATACAACAATCACTGACGAAGGCTATTAAACATCACGCTACCACCAATAAGAGCAAAGCAGTATTGAAAAAAGATACAAAATAGGGCAAATGATTATATCTAATTTTAATTTCACGCAAATGACTTTGGCGGGCACAGATAGTATATAATATAGGGACTGCGTATTTTACGGCACCGTTGACAGTTGTCGTTCCATGGACAGATGTAATTTAATGGAAAACAAGATAAACTAACCAAAGTGATTTCGTCGCTGTTAGCGAGTTTGTCGCTAAATAATGTGGAGTTAAACGCTGCTTACGCCACAGTGAATTCAGAGTTTTTATATTATTAAGTATATTTTTTACGTTCATTACTAAATATCTATTTAATGTTAAAAATGTAAAGTTACCAGACGAACGAAGTTTGTTTCATGTCAACAATAAAGAGCGTATTTAGGTGAACTCGATAAGGCAAGCACTATCTAAATAAAACTGCTCGACATTTCCAACAAACAAATATACGAAAATTACAACCTTTAGATTATTCGACATTAATTGAAATCAGATCATTTCGCATAAACAATAGAATGCTAGAACAATAATTTGATATCAGTTAATAGTGTTTATCTTAAATTCATCGATGCGTATATTTACAGTATATACAATATTTACAGTACAGTTACAGATACGCGTCATATGATACAGGCTTTTCTACTGAAGCCCATTCATTACAAGTTTCGTCTAAAATCAATACTAGAAACCTTTATACGATCCTACTTATAACAGTTTTTGATTCTCATAAATAATGTAAATATTAAAGAGAATCTATCTCTAGTTATCTCGTTATGAGAACTCTAGTAAGTAGTTATAGTTGTTAAAGTTATTGGGCTAGCGCTAGATAGTTTAGATCTCAATTGCGATACGTGCGGAAATCCTTCAATTTGCACTCTGACTAACCTACTGAATATGCTGACAATACGTATGTGATACTGTTCTATCTCTACACATGAAAATAGTCGTAGTATCAACAAAAACTACAACGCATTCGGAATGAATTTAGGTGGGAATATACTTTTAATTTTTCTTCCTATATATACACAGGACTGTCGAAATTCTGTCATGTGGAAAACAAATATTGCATACATATCCTAATTCGTCGTTTGGGTGGGCACCGACTCAAATGAGTTTAACGGACCATTTGCACTTTCGTCGTTAAATCGGAGTAAGGTCCTAACCCGAAGATGTTTTGCTGTCTGAGAATCGGTAAATCCAGACGAACTGTCAGAAAGGCACACGCAGAGTACGACGACCTCCTCCCCTCTCGGGTCTACAGACGTGCCAAGGTGATAGACTTGCCCGAATCCGTCACCCGCTTTAGAGCAGCCGAAGGTTATCGTGCGCCCTTCAACGTTCGGGCCATTGACCGAGAATCGGGAGCAGCTGCAAACCGTTTTCACTACCTCTCACAAATCGTTGTAGAAGGCGACGGTGTTTCACCCGTTTTTCCGGCCAATCATAGATTTCAACACCAATGAAAGGGCGAAATCAGAC
The DNA here is from genome assembly GCA_039707435.1 of Actias luna. NCBI lineage: Eukaryota > Metazoa > Arthropoda > Insecta > Lepidoptera > Saturniidae > Actias > Actias luna. Next base: position 13,313,554 of record JAZHAC010000001.1, on the reverse strand, counting down.
TCCTTAACTACTATAAAATAGTTGCCGCGGTAAGTCTCATAAGAAACAGGCGGTTCATTATGTGCTATATATAAACTAACGCGCAACTAACTAATGATGGCTTCAGCTAGCCAGTTAAAGCTGTAAAGGACAACAGCGCTACTCGAATTGAAGAAAAAACAAATAGGCTCGACGCCGCCTTTATCAATTGTGGGAGATGTTGGGTTTACCATTACGCACAAAATTTATCTCAAAATCGTCTGAGGGACATCAATACTCGTTATTATAATTATCATTATTATTTGTAAGTAGCATGCTATAAAAAATTATTATAAAACATTTATTTTTATTTTAAAGTACATATGTTGTTAACATTGGTCACCTGAAATGAGTTTACGTCTGCAGCAACATTTGTTCCTTAAGTCCCTAAGCCCTAAACGATAATCGATGGGAACGTGTTTTAACACTATTATTGCTATGAATTTTCTTAGATTGTTTTTCTATTTTCCATTTATTTAATCTGTTTTGCATTATCAAATAAAATATTATTCCAATCCATAATACCAAACATAAACACCAGATGACTCAATAAATCAGGCAATTGTTAATGAGCGTGAGTTCGAATTCCTACATGAGCTTTCGGTGCAGGAAAAACATAGTGATGAAACTATAGCATGGTGGTAGGGCTTTTTCTAATACCCACCTGGCTAGCTACCACCCTCAAGTCAAAAATTTGCCGCCAGATGTATATAGGGGTGATCCAGCAATTGCAATGGAGAGCCAGTCCCTCTACTGGTCTTAGCTTGTGTAGACAAGAGGGTATAAAACTGAGCCTGTGAAAAAATAAGCTCTTAATTTCATTATTAAAGTGCTCCGCATCGCAACTAATGAACAATATTTCTAGCATAAAGTTTTGAAGCTTTTCGAGGTCGTAATATCGATAGTTAGGTTTTTTCCCGAGCTCAAAAACAATAATTCCATACGTTTTTACCCTTTTGAAATCAAAAATCTAGGAGTCGTTTCGAAAAAACGGTTAATTCCTTTTTAACCTTAAATAAATTTTAACCAAGTTTTGGAAAATGACTCCAGATCTTTTTTGTAGAACGTTCAATTCTCTAGAAAATATTTCATTTTTTTTCATTAATCGGCAGATTCGCAAAACAGTTTAAAAACCCAAAATTTTCGTATAATTGGTCTTTGACCATAAATTACTTTTGAAGCATAAGATTTATCAAATAACGGGGCATTTTTTGTAGAGCGTTAATTTCTCTAGAAAAATATGTCAAGACGACATACAGTACGACCTATCGTTCGATAGTTACAATAATCAGAAAGAAAAAACAATCCTATGTAATTATCATGGAGCATCGAAAAGTGCGATGCAAAGCATCTTAATATTAAAAATAAAGAGGTCATCACTTCACAGGCTCAGTTTTATACCTAAACGAAACTTTTAAACTTGGTCTCGAGAAAATAACTAGTTTTTATCACCCTATTGTGATCATAACGCTAAACCCATAAAGCATAAAAAACATTCATTGTTTTTTAGACAATTATTTCTTCCATAATTTGGATTTGAATATATTAAAATGTATTCCTTACTAATATTATAAAAGCAAAAGTGAGTTTGTTAGTAACGATTTCACACCTAAACAGCTGAATTGATTATCATGAATTTTGGTGTAGAGATAAATGGGCCTTTGGAGACGGAGATAGGCTACTACTTATCCTCAAGAAAAACTTATTGGAAATTGGGTAAAGAGAGTGATACTTTTTGTTGCTTTATCCGATTTATTTTACAAAATCAATACTAATGCGAGCGAAGCCGCGGGTAAATGCTAGAATGTAATATTCCATTTGTAATCAAAATCCAATTTCGCTATCGCCAATTTAAAAATATGTATCGACGATATGAGTTCCATACAATTAGTCGACTATATTGAACATAGAAAGGCTAGTGCCATATAGCCCAGAATATCTTATTAATTACCGTAATACAATCATTCGAGTGTCATCAATAAAAACATTCAGTGTATTGTAATGTGCATAAGTATGAAGCCATCTACAGTCTTATACGTCTTATTATTATCTATAGTCTATCTACGATCTTCATACTATGATATCTATTTAACAGCTACTGAAACATGAAAACATCGACTCCAATACTTCAGACTACGTTCTAAGAATTTCTAATCTTTCTTATGACAAGTCTAGTCTCATTCACAAGAGAAAGCAGTAATGTAAGACAGACAGTAGACAATTTTCTCAGAATCATAAGAAATAGTACGACCAATTGTTCGAAACTCATAGGAAAACTTACAATATATTCATTATAAAAAAAACTAACATTTTTAGGATAGTATGTTTAGTGTGATAATTATATTTAAAGCATTTAAATTGCATTGCATCAAATATAATCGTATCGCATCTTTAAGAAAAACAATGTTTTTTGTAATATTTGCTCGAGTAAAAATATAAGCTATTAATATATACCAGTCTTTTTTCTTTTCACTTTACATGAAAGCTTCTTACACTTAATACATACTTCTTTTTTAAATCGAATACAATAAATATACAATTACATAAAAATAAGAAATTTAAAATTAGACTGTAACAAACAGATACGGTAATTCGTTGTCATCGAAATTAAAATCAGTGGAATAACAAGTTCTAGCTGTAGTATGTACTAACGAATGTGTAACTTTAATAAACACAAATACAGGTGACAGTGAAATAATACATTAAAGCCCGCAAAAGACGAAGCTATAATATAATATTAATATAAGTTATAGCAAGGTATATTACGGTATATTTTCTATAGCAATCGGCGAGTGGCTACAGACGCAGGTATAACCTATATTTTTGTAACGTTATCAAAATATGTCGACAGATATAGCACGACATATTTTGGTATATTTCAAGAACAAGGTGTATTTTTGTGTATGCAGAGAACCCTTACTAATATTATAAATGCGAAAGTGAGTTAATGTATATGTACGTTTTCACGACTTAACGGCTGCATCGATTACGATTAATCTTGGAATAGAGATAGACGGGAAAATGGAGACGGTGAAAGGCTTCTTTTGCTCGCGAAAAACTTACTGGAAGTGGGATATATAGAGGGATAAACTTAGTATGAAACTGTTTATTGTGTCATCCGATTTATCTTACAAAATCAATAATAACGCGAGCAAGCCCGTACATAAAATCTAGTACAATAATAAATCCCACAACAAACGGAGCTATAATATATATTAATATAAATCATAGCAAGGTATAATTTAAAGACTTTCGGAGGATTAATTTTACCAACACAAGATATTTATGACATATGTATTAAAACAGAAACATTCCTAAAACTACAAAAGAAGGGACACGGTAATCACTACATGTACAATGAAAACCAATTTATACTGTTTCACGAAAAAATACTGGAATTGTTTAAGCAAACGAATGTTTTGCAATATTAAACAACCATTCCTTGGGCCAACCAGCAACGTCACTCTCACAAAAAATATTTAAAAAATCAAATAGACAAAAGTTTAATTAATTAGTTTTGTTTAAAGGGCATTAGGTGTAATAGATATAGTACATTATTGCAAAGGCCATGAAATAGGCAATTGCAGGTCAAGTATGAGTTTGAGGCGAGGGTTTCACTAATACAAGACAGTCAATTGCTATTTCCGCCGAGACATATATAGTGCTTTTCTCAAAAGAATGCAGCGAAATAAAACATACTTTTATATTATACATTTAATTTAATTTACATTTATATATATATCATCTGAGGCTTTAATTAAAAAATTCTTTATATTTGTAAAAATGTCAATTGTTTGCTTTTGAATCCGATCGATTGTCGTTTAATAAAAGTAGTTAAATTTCCATAATATTTCAATTACATGCCATTTTTAACTTGAACTGTACATTTCAGCATGGAATAAATTACCCATAATGTAGATGACTTTTTAGTTTTAGCAATCTCATTAAAATACGCCAAATATAGTGTTTCGGAGAAAATGATCACTTTTTTCTCCTTTTTCCAACTCATAAAATTTTCATATATAGTTTCATGTATGTTTGTTTTGACTTTGCTGGAAGCAGGGTTTGCATTGCCAGTGCAATTAATCTCTATTTCACTCTCTGAACCGTTAGAACTCATTATTATTATTACATTTATATTAATTATGTAAATAACAAATCAAGACGAATATTCTATTTATCATCTGTGCCGAAAGGCAAGCGCATTTATGGCTATACAGCCACGTGAACGCAATTTGTACTAAGCAAAGAGACTTACGTTGATATACCAAGAATAATAAAAGAGATCTAATCAAAGAGTATTTAATAACACCAGCATGCCGATTCATACAACATTGCAGGAGCGTTGTAATATTACAAATTCAAAAATCGCGCCAGCAATGGATTTGATTTTCGGTGTCCGTAAATGCGCGTTCATTTTTCCAAAATAATGACAATATTTCCATACATGTTTGATAAATAAATATTTAAATAACTATTGTTAAAGTAATCATAAATGTTAATTATATTTTTTTACAATGTGTTTTATTTTTACATTTCAAACTTGGCTGACCGTACTCGAATTGCAAGTTCACTAGTGTGCGTGCGGAAACACGTTATCACGCACACAGTTAAATTTTTTACCGAGTTTTGAGCGTAAAGGGCGCAGAAATATATATTATAACATAGACACCCTCTATGGCAGCTTACTATACCGTAATATATATTTGACTATATTAATATATATTATAGCTCGGTCTGTTGTGGGCTTAAGGCAATAAAGAAATAGTTTGATACAGTGATAAATTCTAATCGTTCTCACGGAATTCCATTACTTTTATGACGGAGGTTCAAATTGATGAATGAGCTATCAACTAATAACAAAATCAAACTAATAAGTAACTAAGAACATAATAAAGATCAAATTAATATATAAAAAATAGCCATTAACATTCTTGTTTGAAAATCCACATAAGTTAAAAATATATATCAAGAAATGAAATATAACTTATAACATACTCACGTTTGCAGGGCGATTGTCCAGGAAATGGTCATAAATAGCAAGTCCACCGATAGCCATCAGTAAACCAGTGTGAAAGCCAGTCATAAAAAGACCCACATACTGGATTAGCATCGTGATCAATCCGAACAATAGACCAGCACAAAGTGAAACACCTAGTAAGAAGATATATATATTTTTAATTTTTATAGGTTTTAAGTTACAGCCACAGTCTCATCAGGTGTTAAGAGACGATGTGGCCCAAGATGGTGGACACGCTAAGCCTAGAGAAGGGACTGACTCTTAAGTGAATCTGCCGGAAAAACTTTTTTTTCCTTATCAAAAATCAATGCATGCGTAAACGCATTACCCGCGCACAGGTCAAAGGCGGAAAAGATATTTATCGACTCAATAGTGTGTCAAGCAATAGAATACCTATTAAAAACTTCAACTGGAGGGTAGTAACTATTCCCACCAGAGACTAGAAAAAGTGTAAAAGCTGTCCATGTCTCTGACAATGTGGGAGATTGATGTGTCGCCGTGGTGAGTTTTCGTGGGTAGTGTTGGGTGATTAACACCCGATAAGTTACCACATTCCCATCTCGCCTTGGCTTGAGCCCGGGTAATGTGTTTGCGTTTGCCCGTTGCGATGAGGAAGTCCGTAAATAATAGGATTTTTAATACGACAACAAAAAGGGTAGCAACTAGCTGATTAGAAGTCTGAAAGTTGTCCCTGGTCTCTGGCAGCACGGGAGTTTGAAGTGTCGCCGTGGTACGTTTTAGTAGCTACAGTCGGGTGTTTATCACTCGATGAATCTGCCCACGCGCCCATTTCTCCATGGCCTAGGCCCGGGTAATGCGTTTACGCGTTGCAATGAGAAAGCCCATAAAGAATAAGATTTTAAAGACAATGTTAAAAAAGGGAAAGCAGTTAGGTAGGCGGGCTTTATCACGATGTTTTCCTTCACTGAAAGCTCATGATCATTGCAGAGATTCGAACTCACATCCAGTCACGGGGCGTCCGTACACGCTCCCACTGAGCCACCATTGAAATTTTTACAATACATTTACTTATACCAGCCTATTATTTATCAATACTTTCAAACACAAAATAGAATATATCCTGGCAGCAGACAATATTAATATAAATTTATTTTGTTACTGCGATAATTTCAAAATAAGATATAATTTATCGCAAGTTGTTTATTTAGGAGGCAGTAAAATACCTAGTCACTAAATCAATCCTCTAATCCTCTATTTTGTTTTTCTTCAATCTAAATGTACATATCTTAATGTATCAAAACGAGACCAAAGAACTACTGTATGTTTTACTAATACCCTGAATGCTGTTACATACTGATATAACAAAGTTTGACTTTGGGGTGTTGAAGATCACCTTGATATTATTAGTACATGTGCAATTGTTGTATTTTTAAAGTTATATAAATTCATTCTGATTTTGCTCAATAATAAACTTGCTATAATTTTATAGACATCAGTAAAATCTCAATTATCTCTACTTTGTGAGTGTTTGAATATCTTAAGTGTATTGGCAAATAGATACACATAGTAAATAGATAAAACCAAGGTTAGTTATATTGATATCACCATTAATATTTATATTAACCAGAAAATAATAAAATTTGTTAAAATTAGTGTTCATGATTTTTTGCAACTTGTCTAGAACATTATTAATATTTAATTATTAGGCTAGTGATAGGATAATAAAAAACAGGTTTATACATAAACAAAGTGACACAATGTATTTTTTTTATAAATATCTCAGTAATGTAACCTAGACACACATGTAATTTCTATATCAGCTAGTAATTATATTACTTACCCACATTCCCATATGGTGGCATCAGATACTCTTGTAAACATATGAGATACACAACTGCAGTACCAAAGGTAAAACCAGTCAGAAACATACTGGCTTTGAAGCATCGATACCCTAAAATTAAGGTTTATATAAAATAAATTGAAAGTTAGTTACAGTAAGAAACACTAAAGAGAAATTATTCTTACCAAATATTGTGTAAACAAATCCAAAAGCAATATACATTGCACATAACACACTTATAATGGGGTCATAGTTGTACTTTATTGATGTACAAAATGATCCCTCAATATGGGGTCCATTAAACTTGTATGTCATGTTTGGTGGGCTTCGAGTCCCATGTGGTACTAGTTGCCCAACTGCAGACATATTGTTTTTTCACTTTTCACTGCAGTAAATTTTAAATTTCTCAATGTATGGAAATATTCTGTAACAATTAGTATCTATGTGTATTTTAGTATGCCCATTATTTATTAATATAATTTATTATAAGTTTTTTTTCTACAAGAGATACCTATTCTATACCAGTTATCTTAATCAAACCCTAAACTGGATTTAAATAAAATTTCAAAAAGCATTGTATATCCTGTAGCACTTTATTAAAGTCTTCTATGATAAACTTAACTAAAACATATTCAGCAGTTTAAACTCTATTTAGGAATAAACATAACATAAAAATGTATCCTACATCTTATTCCACTATGCTGTCAATTTCTACTTAAGTTCAAGATACAAAATAAAAAATCAAATAATTATGAAAAAAATATAACAATAAGTAATAAATATAATTAACCTATAGTCATATGAATTCGTAATTTTATAGTATCAAGCTGAAGTCATGTGCAATTAAAATTGGAACTTCATATAACTGCAAATTTTACCACCTCAGTCTAATAACTAATAAAAAACGAATATACACTTAATAAAACTGTAACACAGTCAAATCTGTACATTATATGAACTCTACATATTAATCAGTATTAATAATAATCAGCACATCACTTTAAAATTATAATCGGCACATATTGAAGTAGAGGAAAAAAATGACCTTTAGTTTATCTGCCTGTTTGTCTCTAATTACATTCTTTACTCTGAGATCACTATATGGATTTTGCTAAAGTTTGACACAGAGATAACTAACACCCTGGATTAGCATTGTTTCTATCATCACATCATTTTATCTTATAAAACTAGTTTCTCTAGGATATGGTATAAAAGGGGATTTTTTTGGTAAACAGTTTATTAAGGATTTATTAAATGAAGTGATACCAGATAAGATAACTCAAAATACAACATATTTCATCTTTTTATGGTATTGGACTGTTTTTTGGGTAGTGCCATAATTGCTATGTACCCCAGCAAAAATGGTTCGAATACCATTTCCATGGGTTTTAATGCCTTTATATTTTCATTAGTATATTTGTTATTTTGATAAATAAATAATAATAAACTTAAAAACTTCAATGAGTAACAAGGTACAGCTAGTCTTGAATAAAAAACAAGACATAAATCTTTGAAAAAGACTTATTATCAGTACAATAAATTTAGAAATTAAAAAAAAAACACAATGATTCAATGGTAAATAACTAACTGCTTTACACTAATGACAACATAAGGTAAACAACTTGCTTTTCTCAAAATTTAGTGATAACATGAATTCATTTAGTTTACAATTTGTGTAAATATGATTCAAGTTTCCAAATATACATACATACAATACTATACAATCTCCTCTATAGCATATAGTAATAAGAGTGAGAGAAAATATTATGATTGTCTATAATACACTAGTGGTAGTTCATTTCCTAATGCCTGCCTGGATAGAGTAATAGCTAATGGTATCCCTTAATTTGATAATCTGTCTAAGTGTTTTTTGATAAATGCAGTTAAAAACCTGTCTCTTTAGTTTGCACTTAGGTTATGGATTAACAAAGCTTTTCTCAGTAAAAGTTCTTTCTGAGGATCTTTTAATAAAATATATAATATCCATACAATGTAATAAACATGTTAGGTAAACCTTAGATAAACAATGAATTACTTAGTCACTAGAATACTATGTGCCTATTATTTAGGAACTCACTTGGACACTTCCTTAATTAGAATGGATTAAGAATATTATTTCTATAGTAGCAATGCAATGACACATCTTTCAAAGTAACATCAAATTATTACAAATTATTGAAGGATTTATTAAAAGATATACACAATGGAAACTAATTTAGCATTTAACTGAAGATATAAGTTAAGTACTAAGGCCAAATCATTTTTAAATAAGTACTAATCATTTTAAGTACCTGAAAGAGCTCAGCTCTTTTAGGCACAATACACATTAGAATGGGTGCCCCTTACTAATAGTACAAAATACAATGATAATTAATGCCAATTATGGGTCATCTATAGGTTTGCTCATACATAAAATACCTTATCAATTATGACTGCTGAGTTCATGTTATGTTAATAGCTGTAATCAGCAGATCGAGTATTAGTATTATTATTATACTAACAGATAGTAAGACCTCGCTTCAACATTTACCTCATTGTCCTTCTGGAATGATAGGAGTACAGATATCTTACACCAGGGATGGCGTACCTTTATGTATCAACATGTCAATTTATATATATATATATATATATATATATATATATATACAGTAAGGCCATAGATGTGCCATCAAATAATTATGATTTCGTGATTATTGGGAAAAAAATAATATTCAGTACTATCAACCCAAAACTCATTATCTTACTCAAAACTTATTTACTACAGAAAAATACATATTGTAATGGCTCAGTTATAGGCGTAATTTAAATTAAAGTAACATGCCAGCTTCTTGAAAGAGTTTGTCTAGTTATGATTTCCATGTATCCAAAATTTTGATATTAACATTTTTATTTACATTGCTAGTTAATCTAAAACTATTTATGTTATTATTATTGTTAATTATTTTCTCCGGAATCTATTTTCTTATTTTGAGAATAACATTTTAATTGAAGTATTTCTTTTTGCAGCTTATAAAGAACACTGTGATCAGTGGCACTGCCGAAAAGTATTGTTTTGTTTGCCATCAATGGCATGTTTGCCATTGGTTCACCACCCCTGTCTTACACTGTCTAAATAAATAAGATGAATTTATTATTTGCTGCTAAATGGGATAAGATGCAAAACTCCAGTGAACTCCATCACACACAGGATTACAGGGTAATGAGGAGGCAGACCATTTGTCCAATTAACAGTATCAACCAATTTTAATGTAAGTTCTAAAGAAAAGAATATTTTTGGAATTGAGATCATTTATAAGCATCTGGGCTAAACTTTCCATTACAGGGTGTCAATTTGGAAGTTCATATTTTTTTCGTAAATGGTACTCACAAATGGAAGGCTCTTTACAAATTACCAAGTTGCGGAAATCCATGGCTCACATGTTATATTTTTTTTATAGTTTTAATTTCATTGTTTATACCTGTTTTTTAATTGTTAATTTCTAACAGTTTCTAACATTTTTTTAAATTGTTAATTTCGTAAATTTTATTAATTTAAAAAATAATATAAACGGACAAAAACATAATTTTAATTACATGTTCTGATTCTTGCCTATATACTTGTGAGTGCACAAAATTAACAATTAAAAAACAGGTATAATCAATGTTTTTATTTTTAAATCACTGTTAAGAATATTAATAACTATTGTATATAGAAATAAAAAAAATATATAACCCAAATTTGAGATTTTTTGAACCTTTAAAAATTCATGTCTAAAAGATATTAACTTTATTGTGAAAATTCATAGGACCTTTTTTATTTGTATTTCAATGAAGAATATAAAAATAATTTGTCTTGTTGAAAAATAACAATTCCTTGCAATTGTTTAAACAATTTTGGTTTAACCAATATGGCAAGGGGTTTCCCCATGGCAACATACATTTATATTATCAGTAGGGCAATTTGGAACAATTTGAAACAATTGAGCTGGAACAGTTTTCATTACTCATGCGCCAATTCCTCCTGGACTATGTATTTTATGACCTGTGTTTTAATTAAATATAATTTCTTTTTATTAATGTGCATAATAACTTTTTACACAAAAACAATGAAGTTTTGTTTATACTGTGGAATGGAATGTGTAGTGCGAATATTTGTGGAGGCATAGGATATTCGTGAACGATTTGGCGCCTATGAAGAATGATTAAATGCTATAAAATATGTTTTTATATAAGATTAAATATAATTATAATAAAACTTTACTCGCCTCTTGAGATGGAATGCGGAGCCAAGCATGAGCGACCGTGTTTCAGCATGCAAAGGCTGCTCTTCCCACAGTCACAGAGATAAGGCTAAGTCAAACTGGGAAAGAGAGAAACTCCCCCCCCAGTTTGACTAAATAGCACTATTCTAACCTTAAACTATTATCCATGGGTATCTCCATAACCATGATGTTCTGCAGGGTGGGGATGGTACAGGGGGTAGCCCCCTATCCCTCCACTACTCCCTGCACCATAATCAATGGATATTTATGGAATTTTTTATTGTAATCTAAAATCTTTAACCATAGATATTTCCATAACCATGGTGTTCTGTGGTGGTCCTCCACCCCCTCACCCAAACTCAAAAATCGACAGCCCATAATGGAAAGTTTAATCAGCACCTCCATAAGCACTTTGGTTCTGTCACATACCATATATATATATATATATAATATATATCAGATTGTACTCAGTGGTTCTAAATAGATTATGCTGTGAATTTAATTTGATAAAGTTTAGATATGTAATGCTCAAACATATTCTCTATTATAATTTTCTGCTAGAATAAATTAAAAATATAATATTAAGATAGTGCTGATATCATTTTAATGGAACCTTCTAATAGGTTGCTAAAGTATTAAATGAAATAGATCAAAGATGATTTTATGAAAGAGAATGTACAAAAACGTTTAACTTTAGTATTATTAAGGTATGATGATGCTGGTATAACTATTGTTAAAAACCACTGAACAAAATAAAGGAAAAAATAACAATAGTAATTACAATTCTCGTAAATAATAATACGTTGCTATGGTCTAACAAAATGGATTCAACACACGAATGTTTATCAGAAGGCAACGAAATTATCAATAAAAAACGATCTTCTATTGACTATGATATCTTCTACCCACTTTCACCGCGGCTTAGAAAACAACTAGTTCAATAACACATAAAAAATTAATAAGCACACATACTCCGTTCACTAGAGCTAAATGAATACTATGGAACATAATAAAAGCATATATATAATGAACTCACCATTCTTGCATTTAGTCTAGATTCTACATCGAAATTTTACAATTACAGAATTTATAAACTTATAAATACACTCTTAATTTTATCAAACGCATTGTCAATTTTATTATAGCGTAGAACTAAGTACCTGGCACTTGTAGTTACGCACGTAAAATGAAAGAGAATTAATTAATAAGTGTAATCTTTGGTAACAATTTGTGTGAGTTTTCTCTTCGTTTTCGACGATTTTATTAAAATCACAACCACAGTCAACATGCCAATTGCCAACGGCATTTTCTAGTGCTGCCAAGCCAAAAAATGCACATGGTGGTATATAAAACATAACACGATAGATTGTATGTACCCGCGGGTTTGAGCGCCTTCAGCGCTCACCCCACTAGTTCAGGTAAAACTGTAAAAGCCCCTAAGGCTAACAGTGTAGGTCCTTTCGAAAAAAAAAAAAAAAAAAGATTGTATGTAATTAAATATAAAAAAAACTGTCAACTGAAAGAGTCAGATTTAAGCCAATTTTCTATTCTTTAAAAATTTTGCCAGCTCTTTTCACAAAAATAGGCATAATATGTCTATTTTGTTACGGTACGACCACATTATCGAGTTTCGGCGAATATTCGAATTATTCAGAGAGATGAATATAAGACTCGTATAGTTCTTATCGAGTTTGCCGACACTAAACTCTCACAAATTTGATGTAGATATAATATATACATCTTTATCAAAATGGGGCAAAGTAACCATATTACAACTTTACTAATGTTTTGAGGACAGAAATAATGAAAGATCTGACTACGAGTGTGGTAATTTATAAAGCATAGTGAATGCAAATTTACTAATATCTACTCTTTATTTTATTTGGTTTATTTTATGATCTAACAAACGCTGTTGGTGTAGAGTACCAATATAGCTTTACCCACATACAACTTTACTAATATCTTTCTTCTTTTTTATTCTTGGCAGCTCAGTCCTCATTAAAGCCTGATACTGCTAATTTTTTACTAGTCTCTGGTTACTGCTATTTTCAAGTAATAAGATTTGGACATTTTGGAAAGATGAAACTATCTTCAACAAAATGGTGATTCTCATGTTGTAGCTCTCTTGGGGGTTTTTGTGGCAACTAATATATCATCTTCCGATTGATTATTCATAACTCATTTCATCTATGCTCTTCAGCTAAACTACATCATGTAAAATGTCACCTATATTGCACAATATAGAACTAAATAATTAAGTATATAAATAAAAATAAAAAACACACTATGATAAATCAAGATCCCGCCAAAAACTCCAACTAATGTTTTGAGCAGAGAAACAATAAAAGATGTGACTTTGAGCGTAATAACTTATAAAACATAGTGAATACAATTTATTAATACCTATTCATTATTTTTTTTCATTTATTTTATGACCTGCCATTAGCTGTCGGTTTAAAAATCCAATAGCTGTATCCTATCTATAGCTATAATAGTGTATCTTATCGGCTGACACATAAGATTCAGCCAAAATATTAATTTATGAAAGGCTGCACTATCGCCGGTCTGGGTCTTACACTACGATTTAAAGTCAACTGACTATACATATGTAGTAGCACAGTACAATCTTGCCTCACCTGCCATGGCACAGTACAAACCAAAGTGAGTTTCTCAGATCCCGAAGTGGATCAGTTAGTTTCTATCTTACTATTTTCAATTCGCGCCTTTACAATTACTCTTCTCTTTAGTAGCTAGTACTGCGTTCGATTTTCTCTTACGTGATTCGGCAACAGCCCAAGCCGAGGTTCGGTCACTAGTGACACCCTTGTGCGAGTTGCCCCGCGGGCTCGAGCATACTCCGCGCTCACCCCTCTAGTTCGGTGAAGCTGTAAAAGCCCGTCAGGCTTATAGTGTAGGTCCCTTCGAAAACAAAAAAAATACACATGTAGGAGATTTTTCTTTTCATTACTCAATATGCATAATTCCCGAGCACATGGAGACGTTACAACTAATGAGACATAGCTATTATAACAATAAAAAATACGTATAGTAAAATACTAGCTCAAGAGCAAAAGCAAAGCAAAAATAAGGCAAGCAAGCAAAAGCAAACGACATCAGCAATCTGTAATTTCTAATAATGAATGAATATCTTTTTTAGTTTCTTTCTTTTTAAGTTGCCACACATGTGCATATCGATAATTGTATGGGAGATATTAAAGCAATAAATCATTTCTTTATAATCACAATGTCATTTCCAATCAATTATAACTTTGTTCTGTGAATAAAGCTACAATTAAGAAGATTAAAAATGAAAAGAAAACAAGAAAAGTATAGAGATAAATAATCTGAACATGTACAAGAAGGCTATTAAATATTGAAAATTAAATGCTAACAGTAATTTAATAAAATGTAATAAATAATCATTTATAAATAAATCAAATAACTCAAAAATATTTAAACAATACCGCACAATGCTAGTTCGGCGTAAAATAATAGGTCGGGGGAAAAAAGTCATTTCGCATATATTATAAGCTTTAAAAAAACTTTTTTGCTTTTTGTATCTATATTTGTATCTATAATAAAAATAATATAAATAAAATAAAAATCATTTATTTTCAGACCAGCAGATCCATAGTGTTAGTAACAATATAACTTATAGACTATGTTAATATACAAAGGAAATAAAAGTGACTATGATAATGTGATAATGGTTCCCATTTAATTTTAAACTTCTACGAAATAATCTGTTCCTAGAGCGTCAAGTGTTGTGGTAAATTCACTCTAGTAACGAGTATTCGTTCATAGTAGCTTTACAAAACATCCATGCCCTTGTCAAACTGCAAAATTTATCTGACCGGCTAACGGGAAATCCTCTCTGCACCAAGTGTGAAGGGATGGAGATAGTTAACTTACTTAAGATACTTGACACATAATTTTTATCACAATACTTAATTGGTATAGTATCCCCTCGTGCCATTCCTTTCGAACGTATTTACCATGTCTAGACGTACTGCAGCAGTGTATTTATCTTTTCTCGTAGCCTCCGATAGCATATCAATGACCTTCATGAGTGGGAAAGCAGTAATTATGGAGATTCTCCTGAAAACTGAACTGTTCAGCTCTCGATATAGTAAGCGGCATCAACTTGACCAGCACGAGCTTCTCCAACATCTTTGAAAACGTACTGAGCAAAATAATGGGCTTGTAGTTTTCTGGTTTCTACAGGTTTTACTTGACTTTGGTACATGTGGTTCAGTTGAAATTTCTAATCATCCGACAAATGGCCCGACAGGATAATAACATTGTAAAGCCACGTTACTGTTGTTGTCGCTATTGTTCATAACGGCAATTATCGGAGCATTACACCGGATTTTTTTTATTTCGCGGGCCCGGCTTGTGACTCAGTATTCCGATTAAACTATGAACCTCGGCAAGGGGAAAAGAACAAAGTGTTCGCCTCGCTGTCTGGAGACGCGTTGAAGACCTCTATTTTAGGCAAGAGCTGTCAGATGTATAGAAAATATCCCATCAATTGCATTGAAGTGTGGCAGAACATATTTGGTAAGTAAAGAACGGACTGGCTCCGGAATTGATGTTAATGTTCGGTACAGATGAATTACTATATAGGAACACTATCATCCATGATGATATCGATATGATCTTTCCAAGCTTCGACTGCATGTTACCACTAGTTACTACGTGAAAACGTCTCCTTGATTTTACAAGTTATTTAATTAATTTCGATAATCGCGCCAGCAAGTGTTTGAGTAACGTAAAAAACCGCTACTAATAAATAATTTCGTTAAGTTACAATAACCTATTTACAGTTAATATGCTGATAGGTAGTTAATAATTTAATATTTTTATTTGTATCTGCTTTTGCAGATTTCGTTGCAAAACGACCAATTGAACTATTAAGTATTAGATATACGGACATTTGTTGGTCTCTAATATAACATCGATTCATCGACTTTTTGTTTTAAACTTTTCTTTGCTATTACTTACGCTTGTCCCTAAACACTATTCTAACATTCTGTGATAGTGCCAAAATGTTTTGGATAATGATTTCACCCGTTAGGGATATATTATGTTCTGTGGTTATTACTGAAAAATAAATCGCGCAATAAGAATCTGCCACCGCGGAATTATAGCATTTGTGTTTGTTGTTGACTAGGGAAAAGAGGTTGATCCTCCAATTTTCACAATGAAAGTCACCGTAAGCACTGTTGATGACGAAATTTACGTATTAGAAGTCTTTGAAGATATGGAACTAGAAAATTTCAGGGTATACTGTGAAATAGAATGTGGATATAGAGGGAAATCGTTTTCTATACATTTACATAGTAAACCTCTCGAAGGCAACAAAAAGACCCTAAGAGAACACGGCGTCCAAGATGGAGACATACTGCTGCTTGTAGAAAACCCATTCAATATCGCCCCCGAAAACTTTAACAATCAAGGTACATATTTTCACAGCTTGTTTTCATTTTGATCTAAATTTGCAGTGTCATTCCATTGTCATTAGTGACAATGGACGACGTCGTTGTCAGTATTCGTACTGGCACGAAAATTTAAAGAATTATGACTAATTTTAGTAGAACTAATATAAAAAATAATGACATTACATGTCGCCAAAAATTGCTTGTAGATTTTTAAATAAATTGTTTAATAAATTCTTTTGTTTAGTTGCTAGCATTCTGCCAGAACTTGACTTCAGTGATATCTCAGTACCTTCAATTCCTGGCACTTCAATGGCTGCAAGAACTCCTGCACCAGTGGAAGAAGACCCTCGCATTATTAGGGAAATGTTTCTTGCTAATCCAGACCAGCTTGCTTTACTTAAGCAAAACAATCCCAGATTAGCAGAAGCCTTAATAAGTGGCAATCTTGGTGTGTATAAACTTGTAATAATTATAACAGCATAATAAATTAATTATAAATAATAATAATTTTATTAATTAATTTTATACAAATAAATAAATAAAGTAATTTATGAATTAAATTTTTTTTTGTATAGATTTGTTTTCTTCTGTTCTTCGAGAACAAATAAAAGCAAGAACTGAGCGTCAACAGCAGAGAATAAGGTATATAAATGAAGTTTGTCAAGTGATAAACAATGCTATCATGAAATTTTGTATATAAATTGTAGCTTATAAATTTTGGTTTTAGAATGATGAACTCTGACCCCTTTGATACAGAAGCTCAAAGAATGATTGCAGAGGAAATAAGACAAAAAAATATTGAGGCTAATATGGAAGCAGCTATGGAGTATAATCCTGAAACATTTGGAACTGTTATTATGCTATATATTAATTGCCATGTTAATGGGTGTGTTAGCAATGATATCTATTCTTATATTTTTGTTGATCGTCTTTGGTCATTTCCGAACTGTGATGTTTATTTTTAAAAACAAAATCACATTGTCATTGCCTAACCAATACAAAAACTATAACTTTGAGATAAAATATAATAGCAGATTTCATGTGACAATATTCTGGTTGAGTGTATAATGTTTAGATTTGCAAAGCAATCCTTTATACAAAGATTTAGATAGTAACTAGTCTTAATAGTAAAAATGTGCACATCACAGATATTGTTTTGACAACAACAGGTTAATTTAATCAAACTTATTGTGAATATCTTGATGATAACTATGGCATGAATAACAATAATAAAACTTGGTATATTTTAGATTTCCAGTAAAGGCTTTTATAGATTCAGGAGCACAAACAACTATGATGTCAGAAGCTTGTGCTGAGAGATGCAATATCATGCGCCTAGTGGATACTAGGTTTGTGTTTTTTTTTCATATTTCGTTTATTATCTTATGCCACCATATAAATGTAATATTTACAGTTTTAAATTGATATTGGAATATTTCACAATCATCACCGTTAATATAAGTCGTGTTCTGTAGTGAAAAATATTATAAGAATTAAATATTATAAGAATAGTAAAAACTAACTTTTGTATTTCAATCTAGAAAGTTCATAAATGAAGATAAACAAGGAACCAGTAATGTAAACTTATTCTTAATTGAAATTCATTTGTTGTGTATAAGGTTTGTGCAGCAATGCAAGATGTTAAAAAACTCAGTGTTTGTAGAGAGAGACAATAATTTACCAAACATAATATAAATTATACCTTTAAAAGAAATAATTGAATGCATAATGAAAGCTAAATTTAAAAGTTACTTGATCCAGATTTCATTTTAAATAGGTAATTTATATATATATATATATATATATATATATATATATATATATATATTCTAAATAGTAGCATAGTAAACAAGTTCAAAAATTGTAAAAGACTATAAATACTTTTCAAACATTACAAGTTGCCCAGAATTCTCAATCCATGAAAGCGGCCATGCCATTAGATAATTGTGTTCTATGAACATGTAGGTTTTTGTACCTTTTTTATTAAACTTAGTGTTTTATGTTTTATGTTTTATGACATTGGTACCAGCAAAAATGGCATGTATCTGTTAATAACAGTGATATTAACAAAAAGTCTCTCAAGTACAACTGCCGGTGCACACCTATAGGTATTTGAAGGTAGATTTTCAGTTCAAGGTGGTAGCTAGCCTTTCTGCCAGAGACTAGAAGATTTTCGAAAGGTGTCTCTGGTCTTTGGCATCACGGTAGTTTGACGTGTCGCCATGGTGCGTTATAGTGGGTAGTGTTGGGTGATTAGCACCCGATGAGACACTACATGCTCTTCTCGCCTTAGCCTGACCTCGGGTAATGCGTTTGAATTTGCTCATGGCGACGAGGAAGTCCGTAACGAGTGGAATTTTAAAGACCATGTTAATAAACAAAAACCCTACCACCATGTCTAAACTTAAAGTTAAATATGCTGTTAAAACTGATACTTGTACATATTTTTGTGCTGATATCATTTTATAAGTGAATAACAATAATAATTAATTTATGGAAATTTTATTCATACAATGATATGCTATTATGATAACACAGATGGACTGGCATAGCAAAAGGTGTTGGTGTTCAAAGAATTATAGGCCGCATTCACATGGTGCAAATGAGAATTGAGAAAGATTTCCTCACCACTTCATTCTCTGTGCTTGCTGAGCAGCCAATGGATATTATACTGGGACTTGATATGCTCAAAAGACATCAGGTAACAGTTGCACAGATATAACCTACTTTGAATTCAACAAATGATCTAGATATAAAAATATGTAATAAGAAAAGTTATTGTAATCTTTAATTAATTAATAAGCCCTCGGAATAGGATAGTCAATAATCTTGTTTGGAAAATATATAAAAACAAAGATATGTTTTATATGTTAATGCTATATTTACGATAGCAATCACAAATGAAGAACAAATGTTATTTTAAAAATATAAACATATATTAAAGCATGATTTGCACTTTTGTACCAATATTCAAAGGTCATTGTATAATTATAGAGGCACATAATATTTTCTCTAAATTTAACTATTAGTATATTTATTGTTTTTACTCTACATAAATGTACTATTTTTACATAATATCTTTACAGTTATACATATAGTTTGCTATTTAATAATGCTTTATATTATTAACATTTATTTATTGAACTATGTACAATAAAATTGAAGCAATAATGATAATTTGTTGCATCACTTTCATTGGGTACTTAATTTAAGGTATTACAAAAATTAAAAAATATGGAGTGTATTAATAAAAATATTTAATCTACTCTAAACAATTGGATGTATTACTAATAAGGCAATTTAGTAATATGTCTGTTAAAATTTAACTTATATTTGAATAGATACAATAGTTATTTTTGATTAGAATACATACAACAAATATACTTAATAAAATTATGTCAACATTTTAGTTCTAAATTTGCTTATTTAGCTAATACGATTGTCAAATATACCCTTGAAATTTTTTAAACAAAATTATTCAATATGAATAATATTAAACCTGTTAAGACACGTTACGTCTTTAGAGTCACAGTATACAATTTTCGTTTCGGAAACAATGTATTTTTTTTTGCAGTGTAATATAGATTTGAAACGAAATGTCCTTCATATTGGTACCACCGGTACTGAAACACCTTTCCTGCCCGAGTCCGAGCTGCCAATATGCGCTCGTCTATCTGGTTCTTCGCAGGAGGACCTGTTGAATCAATCTAGCAAAGAGTTCGAGGATAGGCAGCTCAAAGAAACCAGGGATAAACCTAAACAAGGTGGGAGTGGCAAAGACAAGTGACGATCAATAAAAAATATTACAAAAATTATGAAAACTATGACGTCTTTTGGACAAATCCTTAAAAGACGTAATGTTTGTATACCAATAAAAATCGTAAACTTTATGCTTTTAATTTTCGTTTAAAGGTTTACGTGCGTATTTTGTACATTATAGATATCGTGGTTCAGTGAATCGGAAACTATAATTTACTGATTATTAACATTTGCTATGAACGCAATTCTGTACTTGCATTCAAAATGTATTCTTATAATAGGCCTTTCTTGTATTACAATCATACCATCAAAATATCATCATCATCATAACATATCATCAATATTACAGTTTAGTTGCATAATATGGTTATTTTAAATGTATTTGCCTTCTAGCCGTGTGCCCTATGAATTTATGATCGGCAACATTTGAATGGCCATCTGAATGTTCTTTCAATGTTAAGTACGTGTGTGTGAATATTTTCAATCCTCTTAGTAGATAAAATTTCAGATATTCATTCTTAGTCCCCGCCTGCTATATTAGAAAGTTTTGTACAAAATTTCATGCATCTCTAACACATCGATTTCACTTATCATGACTGTCAGTCAGTGTTCTATTAAGTAATATGGTTATAATGTTACATTATTATTGTTTTTTTATTCTAAGATTTTTATTTTCCAGTATTTGGTTTCTTGGTTTTGCATTTTGTTTTCATCATATGTAAATTGTTCTTGTCAGCGTGGACACTAGAAAAATAATAATAGTTTTTTTTTTAATTAAATATTGATTGTGGCAGTAACCCGTACATTTGCACAGGTTTGTGTGCGTTTTCTCCAAACATCAGCCATGTACGCGGAGTGAAATCTACTACCGAAAGTCGATGTGTTTCTGGTTCAAATGTATCTGTACCGAAATGTTGATCGGAGAAAATAGAATAGTCGTCATCCCTAGGGTACGGTAGATATCTCTGAACTATAGACGATTTTGTAAATGGACAATTTTTAATCTACAATTTAGCTAACAGTAGTTTTCAATTCGGAATAAAAACGGTGTTGGTCGATTTATATAGCAAATTGAATAAACTAGAAAAAATATGATCAGTAAAAGCCACACGAACTTAATGATTTACAATGTTTACAACCTAAGTTGCGTTGCTGCAAATAGTAACAAAGAGATCTTACATCGCAATTTCATTTTTCGGGAAACTCAAGTTGTTGGTGTTCTAGGAAATGTTCTAAGACAGCGATTCTCAAACTTTTTTGGTGACGAACCCTTTTAACAACGAAATATTTGATGAAGCCCTAAAAAAACAAATTTGATTATGAAAATTCTTTATTAATAATTATTTATGTAACAGTTGGTTGATATCAGGTTTGATAGAAGAGAGTTGGAAATCTCATAATTGTCAGGTTATACGGTGTTGCGATCGCGTGCGTCACGTCCATAGATACGAGAGAAGTATTTTTTTTGTTTTTATTTCATTATAATCAGTATTCTCGTGTAGCCCCCACCGAGGCTTTGCGGAACTTTAGAGCTTCGCAGAACATACTTTGAGTGTGGATATTCTAGGAAATGACAGCTTGAGACTTGCTAGTTAAATTTAGTCAATTGCTTGTTTCTGCTACTTCTGTACAAAAATCCATAAATTTCGCACCGCACTGTATACGGGTTTCAGGCTATAAAATGAAAGGTAATTCTCTATCAACCTATGAACCTATGAACGCGTCTTGTCTAGGAAAATAAAGCAGTAGGGCCTTTGAAGAATTTGTCGTCACTCATTCAGCTGACTTCTACAAAAGGACTACTAATAAATTGCTACTAAGTTGTCAAACATGTATTGGATAAGCGAATGATTTGCTTAATTGAAATAAAGTGATTATGAAAAGTAATCGTTCAAGTCGGTAATTTCATAAGGAAAGGCTTGCAAGCTCAATTATATTATAATTTTATTACAGCATCACTTCATCCATTATAATATATAATCAAGTGTTTTTTTCTTAATTAAATACACACTCTAATATGTGTCGCAATGTTATTTTTAGATAAAGTGTTTCTTATCAAAGTCTTGTTGTCTTCTCCGTATTTGTTATATAACCAACAACACTGCTTTTTCTAGATTTAATTTAATAAATTAATTGTTATTAGAATCAACATTTGACTTACTGATAAATATATTTATGTCAGTATATTGAAGAAACCTTACTCATATTGCTTCATACGTTATTGAATTGTATGTTATTTAGACAGGAATACAGGGATATAATTTTGTTCCTTTTTTATAATATAATTATGCTATATTATAATATAATAGTTTTAATAACTTATAGTAATAACTTTATGTTAAATAATACCTATTTGTATGAATTTTATAAGTTTTTAGTTTTATAGAACTTAAAAAAAATATATAATTTATTAATTTAACTACTACTTAATTACACACTATATTTGAAGCGTTGGGTCGTAACTGGAAAGGCGTAAAAACAAGCATATTTATTTTTCTTCTGGGTATCCATTGGAGGGAAACCGGTAAGTCAAAGCAATCAATTTAGGAATATGGCGGGGTACCTTGTATGTGAAAGAAATATTATTTTAATTTCCGTTTTAAGAATAGTTCAAAGTGAAAAAGAAATCTTTCAGATATTGTCCGCGCATAATTACGTGAAATATAAAAAAAAAACAATTTACTGTTTTATCAGTTTCCTTATTTCTTCTTTGTCTTCTTTCCTTATATCTTCTTTCTTTATTGGTTGTTGATGGGTGGTGTACGATTTGTCGACCATCATCATATATTAATAGGCATATCGGTACAAATATTATATAAGCAGAAAATACGATAAAAGTACTTCAACGTATATTTGTGCATTACGAGTACATCAACGAATTACGTTTAAAAGTACTTCAACGAATATTTGCTCATTACGTGACGGAAGCGCTCCACTATACTATAAAAAGGCTCTACGTAACCTAGAATATGTCGTGTGAGACTTCCGAGCAAGACTGATCGTTCGGAGATAGTTATCATTTTACGAATAAAAACAAATCAAATAGATGGCTTATTTCCTGAGAGTACCCCCGCTACTCTTACAGGCATATAATATATACATACACAATTATTCTGCGAATACTCTATTAGATTTTCAACTTAGCGCTGCCAAACTTTAAATTAATATCAATATTTTAATGAGATGTCAAAACAGTTGTTCTTACGGAAATGCAAAATACTAAATTAGGTAAAACGATACTAAAGTTCTAGAATTTTGATTGTTCAGTGCAATCTATACTAATAACTCAACGTACCGAATGAACTCAAGAACTACTGGACCGATTTCAAAAATTCTTTCACCATTAGAATAAACCCTGCACACACATTACCCCTACATTAGCCCTGAGTAACATAGTCGCGAACACAGCTAGTTGAATATAAACTAGTCTGTAGGACGCAGACGTAACGAAGCGACTATTAACGCGGATGCATGTCGCGACTCGGGACGATTATCAAAAGCTACTCAATCCTTAAATGTCGCGGTTACTAATTATTCCGTTTCAACATATATAAGTCAAATGTATGTTGTTTCCAAAATTGAAACATGTCGAATTTCAATTGTATAATAGACATGCAACAACCCCTTGTTTCAGTATAATCATTATATTATTATAATTTTAGTTCATAGATCTTTTCAATGTTATTTTACTGTATTCTATTTTCTTGTGAAGGAATTGAATCGCTGTTGTAGTGTCCAGTAACCCCCATCCTTTCATGCCCCCTCGCTGTGTTCGCACCGACCTCCAAAACAGAGCGCAGCGGCGCGGATTTTTAATAGCGCGACGTGGCGACGCCGGCGCGGCGCGCACCTCTAGTGTATAATACATAGATAATCATATATATTATTTATGAAGGGTATTTTTATAGTCTCCCTTAATTATATTACAAAATTCGTTATTTAAATGTAATTTTAAAGCACAAGGGTTCTATTACTGACCAAAAATAGGCAATATTTAATTAGGGATCCTAAAAGCATGTAGGAATAGCCACCTATTTACGATATATTTAATTAATATGACATCATTAGAATATTTATATTATTTTTACAAATGTAACCTACACATTACCACAATCAATCAGGTACGTTCCATTTAGTGTTAACTTACGGTGTTCTGTGAAATATTAGCTGGCATATAAATGTGATGAAAACAAAATTCTAATCAACAAGCGAGTGTATTAGAAAGTAGAATTTGATTCTGATTATTTCAAATTTATTAATTCTTTTTTTTCATATTTATTAATTCAAGTAAATTTGATCATGTGATTGAATGTTTTTGTTCAAGTACAGCTCTTAGCCAAGCTACAGATGAATACATCTGAACAAAGATTAATACAGCTTCCTTTTAAGCTTAACCCCAAAGCTACATGGGAAAGCTAACTTATTTAGCTAACAGTATCATGTAGAGCAGCGGTAGCCAACTTTTTTCATTATGCACTAGCTTTAAATTATTACAGCGCGGTGGACGCCGGTTTTTTTAAAGTGGTTAAGAGAGAGAATAAAATAAACATATACTAACGTGAAAATAATATAATAAAATGATTATTTTATTTATTGTGAGCCGTCGATTCAAACAATTCGTTTATACATATCGGCAATCAATCAATAATTTTATTATTTTGCAAATTGCAATTCCCGTTCGGTAGATAGAAACATTTTTTTGTAGATTTATACTTAAACCAACGAGATAGATGAAAATAAAATTATTATTACATTAAAATTATTTTTATATGGTTATGGCAAAGTTAAAAAAATGGTACTTTTAAATTAGTGTTTCGTAAATCAACCGTGTGCGCACTTGCACCCGAGGTCGCGGGATTGGCCACCTCTGGTGTAGAGTATGGTTAAACGATACTGTACATTAGAAGATAATTCCCTATAAAATATTTCCTTCACCTTGGTTTTTTTATGTTGTGTGAAACGGGAATATTTTAAAGTGGTACTTTTACCATGATGTCTTACAGACGGGAAATATATAAAAATATAATATTACAAATTTGTTGGTAACTATTAATATTTTTATAATGTTAAATTCTCTTTAATCTGTTTGTTTTATCGTTTGCATTTGATTCTATAAAAAGGTTTTATTTGCCATAACTATAATAATAGAGTAATAAACATTTACTTAAATAAGATGTGTTTAATATTATGATTTAAATGAACGTAGAATAAAAATTAATAATTTTGAATATTGTATGATTTGCAATAGCTCAAGCAATTTAAAGTCATTGATTAACATTTCTATTGTACCGCGCCTGAAACAATACATGTTCTCATAGGACAGGGACCACACTTGACCTTATAAAACAACTGGAACATGTAATTTTATTGATTTTCCGTTAGTAAAATTGTGCAAATTTGTAATATTTTTCGAAATTTAAGACAATTCCAAAAGTACCATTTCGATTCCAATAGATGTATTTCAACAAAACACCTCTACACTAAAATATGAAAGAAATGATACTAATATTATTTGGTTTACAGTGGCCTAAAATAAAATTCCTAATTAAAGTTACATTGTGTATACGGGAATTATAGTTTATGATCAAATAGTAAATAGGCATATCGTATAAGTATAAGACATTATTTTATTCCAAATTCATGGTTACCATATGACTAATACCTAAATGTTTTTTTTTATAATTTACACAATTCCATGTCAATCACACCATTTTTTAGATAACATGCTTTGGTTCAATTACATGAGGTTTCGATCAATTTATCTAACTAATGTAAACTTATACGTTAATTACTTTGACAACTGTTTTATAATACTTATCACAGTTGTATAATAAACAGTATTTTCTTTAATACGATTTCTTACTATTTATTTTTTATTTTCAGGTTGAAGCCATCGGCAAAGTTCATAAAATTGTCAACTTTCTTTGACGTGTAGGCAATTTTAACTATATTTAGAACAAACATTTCAGTTCAGAAATCATGTTTTTTACATTTCTAATTATAATACCCTTTTCTACGATACCTATAGTAAATAGATATAAGAGCTAGATTAAGGTGTTGGAAATAATGGTTTTTTAATAAGGCTATTTAAAAAGTTAGAATTTCTATAATAACGTAATCACTAGCTAAAATACTAAGATCAGAATTTGATTAAGCTTACAGCATAGACTTTTTTATATTTTTTATGTCCTAACAGAAACGTACATCTGTTCTTTACATAATATGCTAGTATAAACAACCTTAGGGATGTTTTCATGGAAAACTTAAGCTCCGTTGTCATTCGACATACGTAAAATAATCAACACAAATACATGAAACTGATATGCGGCATTGATTAATTGATCGGTTATGTGACATGTAAATATTAAAAGAGAAAAAAATCTACATATTAAAGTAAAAATATTTAGGTAACAAAAAATGTATCTTTATACTTTAAAATTACTTACGGTAATAAAATATTTATGACACTTAATTGTTTCATTAATAATTAAAACCCAAACAATCTACTGACTTCATATTTCTCATCACTGTTATTATACTATTCATTATTTATTTATTTACACTTTATACTTGTTACAATGGCGAACTTAATGCCATTGGCATTCTCTAACAGACAACCTTAAGGTGGTACAGAGATAAAAGGCGTTAGGTGTAAAGTAAACAACAAATGAAAGAAAAAAAAAACTACTGGAATACTAAGACTAACTATGATACATATATAAACGTATATACTATGTATATATAAGGAAATACAAATAAGAATATACTATTAAATTTTATACATAAATACTAATATACAAATATAATAAATACAAATAAATAATTATGTCAATACTTGTGAAACAATAAAAAAGTTTAATGAACTATATCTGCCAAAAGAGTCTTATAAAACTGACGTGGCTTAGCTTTGAAGCTCAAGCGATTAGTCGACATCCTGACATATAGTGGAAGCGCGTTCCATAGAAAAATAGTTTGGACATAGAAAGAAGAGTGTACAAGACCAGAAGTATGACCTGGACAGTGTAGGAGACGATTATCTGAAGAACGTAGATTTAAACAGTGATTAGAACATAAGAACTGAAAATGTGGTGTTAAGTAGGAGGGTGCATCGGGGGAAAATAGAAGAGAATAGAGTGTTGTCAATGCTCGCATGCTGCGACGCTGGCGTATGAGTAACCAATTTAACTATAAACGTAGGCGCGATACGTGATCATATTTGCGTAGATTATAGACGAATCTAATGGAATTATTGAGTAATCGATCGAGTTTGTACAGAAGGTCCGCATTCAAGTCGTAATAACACCTATCACCATAATCGATGATTGGGAAGATCAAGATCTGCACAAGAGTAGCTTTGGTTTTAACGGGAAGAAAGTTTTTCAAGCGGTAGAGAGATCTAAGGGTTCCAGTAACTTTTCGACTAACATTGGAAACTTGAGTTCTCCAACCCAAAGCAGAATCGATGTGTATACCTAGATCTTTTACAACAGAGCTAAATAGAATGACAGAACCATTAAACATAATCCGGGGCAGTGTATTAAAGTCTATTCTAGATATCATACGTGGGCTCCCTATAATAATAGCTTGACACTTAGAAGGATTAACTGATAAGTCAATCCTATCAGACCATTGTCTTAAGGAATCCAAATCTCTATTCACATTATCGATCGCTGTTGATAAATTTTCTACTTCAGCATGCATATATAACTGGAGGTCGTCAGCATATAGGCGGTACTGACATTTGAGTTGAAGAGTTAAAAGATTAATAAATAAAGAAAAAATAAGATGAGAGATTATGCCACCCTGAGGGGAACACCAGCAACGAGCCTGCACCAATCAGGCATAGAATCATCGAGGCGAACTAGTTGTTGTCCCTGAAAATAAGAGGCAAACCAACGCCGTGCCTCAGAAGAGATTTTAAAGTGGGACAGAACAGCTAGAAGAATATCATGGCAGACAGCAATAAAAGCATTAGAAAAGTCTATTTGGACCACCACGGTAATCATTTTATTTTCAACTCCTGTACTGATATCGCCAGTCACTTTAAGTAAGACTTAAAAAATTGAAAGGGTCATTATCGTTACATGGTAAACCGTGAGCAAGAAGATTAGTATTAAAGTCGCCCATAATTATGTGATGTGCATAATCAGACCCCAAAGTTTCTAAAGTTGATTCACGTTCAGTAAAGTAATCTTTCGAAGGGGGACAATAAACGACACCAATAATGGTTTTGACTCCTTTGACACAAACGTCAAGAAAAAGAAACTCTGCTGATGCTGTATAGTGAGAAGTAGATGAAGCAACAATTGTATAAAAAAAATCGCTACGGAGGTATATGGCAACACCACCACCCCTTCTGTCAACACGGTCATTTCGAATAAGAATGAAACCAGAAAGAGGATATGTAGTAGAAAGTGAATGTGGTTTGAGTCAGCCCTCAGAAACTAGTATGGCATGTATATCAATATTTGTAAACACTTCCAAAAAATTATTATAATGACTGGGCAAGCTTTGAGCATTAATATGACAAACATTAAATAACTTATTTATTTCACGATTGAAGCTTCGCCTTAAAACGTCGCTTAGTGTGTCAGTCGTAGAACAATAACTGTCATCATCGAGTGTGGAAGCAAAATCGTTAGCAGTATCAATGGACGAATCATTATTCCTAAGGAAGCTATCCTTCCTTCTTAATTCGATTCAATCCTTCATTATAAGGAAAGGTAAATCTGCCTCCAAATACCTATAGTTGTGGTCTGGCAGTTTCACTTCACACTCCATAGGTTTAGCATGTTCACCATCTTTGGCCACACACACAGTTTCAACATGATCGCTTGAAGCGATGATAGCTCATTTGGTAGTGTGTAGAGACGCCACATCAAGGGAATTAAGTTCGAAGCCACCTACAATAAGCTTGAGTATTCGGTGAAGAATAAACATTGTGATGAAACTATACCATGGTGGCAGGGATTTTTCTAATGCCCGTCTGGCTTATTACTACCCTCAAATTGAAAATCTGTCGTCAAATACCTATAGGTGTGTTCCGACAGCAGTACTTGAGAGACAATCCTTCCACTAGGCTTAGCCTACCCACCATCTTGGGTCACTTCGTCACTTAACATCAGATGAGATTGTGACAACAACGCTAAGCCTTAATTATAAAAAATCTTATGTTAGCTATCAAGACTGGCTGTACTCTTACGGGCTATGTTTTCCTCAAGATATTTTCTTTCACTGAAACTTCAGGCACATAGCACGAATTCGAATTTACCTCGTTTGACACGGTGTTCGTATGTGCTACTTCTAAACCATCATTGATTCAAATACTATTAGTTTAAAAGTGCGTTGGAACGTGAATATACATCAATTATGTTTAAATAACCAGACAGACAGTAATAAAATTTGGCCTTGCAGTCAATATTGTCGTGGCATATTTGATTCCATTTTATATAGTCTAGTGTGCATGTAGTTAATAAACAAGAAATAAGAACACGAAATCATATTTCTGTTAGCTTTATTTTTTAATTATTGCAAATATATAACGAGGGTTACATATAATTGTTACTAAATTTCATTTATATCTAATTGTACGAATATACAATGAATTCATATGTTTAAATCATACAAATAAATATGTAAAAATATATTCTAAACTCTATTAAAATTTCGATGCTTTCTAGTTGACTGTTATATCCGGGTTATGATGAGATTATTGTATACAAGCTTTTTCCCGTGGTTTCTCTAAAACGGCTGGACTGATTTGGATGAAATTTTCAGACAAACTTTAGATTAACTTAGCGAGTGATGTTTGGTACCAATTGAATTAACATGTTTTTAATATGAAATTTCCACTGTCGCGCCTTGGCATCAAAATCGGCCGGCTTGCCTTGACAGCAAACCACATGACGGTCGCTTGTACTGTCAAAACCTTCTCTACGCTACCTTTCTCGATTGCCTAATGTGTGCGCGCGCGTATACTATATAATTCGTTGCTTCTTTCTCTGAACTACATACTATTATTACATTACTCAAAATTTTCTGTATAGTTTTTTATTAATTAGAAATTATTAATATTATTAATATTAAATGTTTCACATCTGCCGAAGGTCCTGTGACAGCCAGCCCTTTTTTGGGCATATGATTATTGATAACCAATGTTACCAGCGCATACCGCTAATAAATAATATATTGATGATTTTTTTTAAATTTGATTACTCTCTATACTATCCCACATTGTACCTATACTGGTGCACAAAATTTTCCATTCTGGTGTTCCTACAGATACCTAATACAGTGCTACATATATTTGTTTACCTAAATACTTAATATCATATAGACTAGATTTTTAGCTATTTTGTTCAAACACGGTGTATCTTTGATTAATTTTTTCATATAACAGTCTATATGAAGCACAAAGCTGCAAAAAAGAAAGAATTAACCTTACGTTGACCATCCCAATACAAAAGGATAGGTTCGCTGACGCTATAAGAACTGACTGGATTTGAAAAAAATTAAATCTTAATTTCAGCAAAGTTAGAGACTTGTTTCTTGTATTGATTAATTAATGTAAACTAAAATATATAGATAACTTTGCATAACCTATACCTGAATGAACATCGTACAAATCCAAATGAATATGGCTACCAAACAACTACGAAAATAATGACATGAAATTTATTTATATGATTACCATAAAATTCATTGAAATTATATATAATATCGACTTAAAATGACTCATGGTGATATCTTAAAAAGTAACAGACCTCTAGATTTGAAATTTGGCATATATATTCCTTTCCCGACGTAGCCGCTCATTGACCGACTTCAATAACAGAAAAACACCAACGAACTCGGCTAGTTATTATACTATATAGCCTATCCATTGCACAATCACGTGTTATTGCAATGAACGGTCACGCCGTTCTTGAGTTGTAGTAAAGGGCATACAGACAGCCTACTGATGTATATAGTAGTATTGATAGATAGGTACTCTAGAATACAATACTTTATAGTATTTTAATATACACAGATATAAATAACGTTACTGTTAGTATATAAATATGTATACTTAACGATCTATTACGAACTTACTTGTTTATGATCTTGTCATTAAGAGTTCTTATGTTTTCCTCCTAGTAGGTAGGATTTAACAGAAGAAACGCACTCATATGTCAGAGCGCTTATTATACAAGATTTTTTTATAATTCACATAATGGTTACGTATTGATGCAATTCGTTGAGCGATTTTGTACTTTTTAATGTTAAAAATATTGCTTTATTTTCAATTTAAAAAATATATAAAAATTGACGAGCGTTTTAACAATGTACAGTAAACACATTTTACTGAAATAAATGAATGTTATTTAATATTAAAACTATTTGCAGCTTTGGTTGGAGAATTTATAGATTATTATAGACTTTTAAAATAATTATTTGTTAGTAGACGTGCCTATATAAAATGCTTGCAAGTATAACCAATACAAAATAACACATCAGAACCCCTAGCCAAGTTGTCTTTTTTTCTACAAACTAGAGAAAACAAAAAAATATGGGATGACATTCTAATCTAAACACTCATTCGTCCACATATATCAACCATACATTATAGTACTTATTAATTACAATTTATTATAGTACTAGCTGTGCCCGCGACATCACTCGCGTGGGACTGTAAATTATTTAGTAATTTTTTCCCGTTTTTGTAACTTTTTTCAATACAGCTTTGCTCCTATTGGTAGTAGCGTGATGTTAAATAGCCTTAAGTCGTTTTTAATAATTATTCTATCAAACACAAAAAAATTTTTGAAGTCCGACTAGTAGTTCCTAAGATTAGCGCGTTCAAAAAAACAAACTTGTCCGCTTTATAATATTAATATAGAGGAGATATCGATTTAATGTTTAGAATGTTACGCCATACCTTTTTTATATTCTCTTTACGCTAATGATTGTAAAAAAGAGAACTTGGTTAAGGGAGTAGGCTTAGTATTTATCTTATATCGAGCTCACCGTTATTCACCGTTACCGTATATTATCACCGTTGTTCATCGATGATTGTTTATTTAGATATAATTATCAATATATAAATAAATACCAATATCTAATAGTCATTCCACACCTAGCCTTATATTTCTTATAATGTTTATTAAAGTCAATTTAATTGTGATAAAAGTTAATATTAAGGTATAGATTTGACATATTATGTGTAGGTATGAAGATTTACAATTAAAAATTTATAACTTTATAATATCGGTAAATTTCTTGTACTAATAAAAGAATTACCACTAATACAAGTAGAGAGTACTTACTAAAAATATGTAGCAAATAGAGGCACTAAAATAATAATTATAAAGACACAAACATTTTAATGATACATCTAAGTATTTCTATGTGTTAAAATAAACCTACTTATTCTGAAATATTTGTGTATAAGTAGGTAAAGACATACAGTTTAGTAGCTATTGATGAGGTATAGTGTTATCAATAAAAAAGAAAGGCAGGTAATTTTTTCACGTTTAAAAAAATCCTTAAATTTTCATTAAAAGTAAATATTTCGGCTACCAGCACAACACTAACGTGAGTAATTAGACCATATCGTCAACGTCTGTTGGCTGATTAGTTAATTTATTTGCCATCGTTGTCAATATATCGGTTAGTCTAGCAAACCTTTGATTTGGCGTAGTAAGCATTCCTCTTTCTCCCCATAGGAAATTTATATGAAACTCCGACCTAAACAATTCAAGTAACATAGGGTCAAAAGTAGAACCAAGAGAAGACATTTCTTGAACTACCGTTCTAGCATTTCGTTTAAACATCTCCACTTGGCTTGGAAAATGCCGAGCAGATTCAAGATGTGCGGCTGTAGCGTTGAAATCAAATTCGAGAGTGTACATTAGGCTCCCGGGAAATACTTCATCTAATTGCTTGAGGCCACCGCCATCTCCATCTATAAATACAAATAATTTAAATATTATTATAAAAATTTCAACTATAGACTTTACTTATTATCCTCTAATCCTCTAGTTACGATAAATAATTTAAAGATTTCTTGTATGTTAGGTTAAAACTCAAATACGTCGTCAAATATTTGTCCTTTTTTTTTAAATAAAACCAAGTTACTTGTGATACAGCATATTACAGCATAGTATCAATTAAATGTTCAATAATATTATGATACTCGGTGCGTCAATAAAATAATCAATATATCTATGTAGGTGTTGGTTGTATGTTATGTCACTAAACTAAGAAGTAAAAACATTATAAAAGAATAAATGTTATTTCCAATCATTAGAGCAGTTTTAAAATGAAGAAACTTACCAAACATATAAAAACACAATACTGGAGGAAGGATGTATGGTGTCGTAGTATTTGGCGGTAAGGGGTTTGTGCCTTCATTCATACTTTTGAAACATGGTCTCAGTTTTGCTTCAAACATAAATGCATTGTCTGTGTATACGCGGCGTAATATATTCCAAGCATTTTCTAAACACTCTACCTGCAAAGTTAAACAAAATTATTGTTTAGGTTTGTAAAAAATATAATTATAAAAGCTTCTGTTACCAGTTTGTAGATATTTAAGCACCTTACCTGTGGCATACATAATCCAAACATTATTGCTGAGAAACCATATAAGTTGCCTAAAGCAGTTTTTGTTTCAACAGCCAAAAGGATCCAGTCATTTATGGTATCAGCACGTTGTCTATCTGTTTGACATGTTAGTATTGTTACGGCGATGAGAAGACGAAAAGTTTCGATCCTAAAAGTATTAAATTGTTTTATATCTCCTTAATTTACCCTAAATAATTTAGTATAACAGGAATTCGGTACCTTTCAATCACATCTAATCTTAGTGGTCGTCCTTGGGGTAAGAAGCATAATTCTAAACCAGAAGCAGTTTTATCTAATCCTTCGATTTGAATAGCATCATCAAATAAGAAAAACAAATCAACTTTGGTCATATGATTTGCTAGAATTCTTGGCCCAGATGTTCTAAGAAGAAGTTTTATTGTATGTAACGTTTCAGATTCTAAAGGTTTTGTTAGACCTGAAGATATAATTTGAGAATGGAATTTTTCCAAGTTAATTCTAGATTCAACGACGTAATCAAGGTTTTCTGATTGTAAAAGTTTAGCTTCTGTAAGGTCATAGTCGAACTGTTGTTTTATAGTAGGTGTAACTAGATTGTAATCCGATTCAATTCTAGATTTTGTGGCATCACTCTGCGCACTTTGCGTAGAATCACCAGAACCATTTCCTGAATCTGACCCTGACATGTTGTAAAGTCGTTGCAACTCTAATCGTCTGTCATCAACCTTTAGCCCATCATATCTAGCTGGTTTTGCAGGCGGACTAGTAGGCAAATTCGCATCCCACATACTAGAATTAGAATTAGATTCACTATAAAAAGCTTTCATGTGTTTGTTTGTTTGGCTTTGAATGACTCCATCAGCGCTAGCACTTTTCCCATGATTAATATGTTGACTCATTTCAATGGGTGTTAGAGAATGTGAACGTTGTTTTTTAAAAGGTACTCGTAGTTGTATTCCAGGTTTTGCAGCAAAATGACTATAAAGACTGTAAGGATTGTTATAATAGTTTTCTCCTGCAGGCGATAGAATAGAATGAATGTCTTCATTTTGAATACAGTTCGTTAAAGGACTGACACGATTAGCTGGATACTGTATTCTTGCTCCGGAAGCTGCTGATATTGGTTTTCCTGAACCAACGTAGGATGTAATTAGATCCGCCACAGTATCGTACGCCTCATCTTCAAATTGATATTGGCATCTCTCGTATACAGTATCAGGATGGACAATAATCTAAAAAAAAAAAAATTACCTACTTATTCAACTTCGACAGAAAAAAAAATCACAATAGGCCGGTTGAAAATATTTACTTACTCTCTGTATAACAAAATGTAAATGTTGCCCATTTGATCTGCAGCTCAATACATAGTTATCAGGTTGCGAAGATGAATCTCTTACAAGGAATTCTCTATCTCTTTGTAAGAAGCTCTCTGCTGTTGTTCGATTCAATGCTCCGTGGTACCATCCATGAGATATAATTTGATCAGATGGTAAAGAGAATTCCCATTCCAAAAGTCCAGAAATATTCATCACATTTGAATCCTAGTAGTTAAAAAAATAAAACTATATAGTTACCTCGCTAAAATTATCATTGAAAATATGACAATATAATAAATAAAACTAATGATAAAATTACACGTACCATAATATAAGGCCAAAATTATTATCATAATAATCCCAGATTTAATTTAGAAGTAAAATAAAACTTTTATCAAAAAATGCAATCATAAAACACCAATTTTAGAACTTGTTATAAATTACCAAATAATGTAGTTTAATAATTTAGTTGAACAACGAAAACTATTTAAGTAATTACATAGGCATCACGAATATCACTAGATATTATTTACTTTAATATTATTGTCATGATAAGTCAATATAAGCACATTACACATTATAATAGATTTATGAGAATAAAGTCAATATCATACATACCATGACATAATATAACAAATTCCACGTCTGTCTGTCTATTCGTCATTTAAAGAACACATCACCGCCGGGGTGTAGTAAGATGAGTGAAGGGTGGCTCGGCATGGATTTCGATCAATAAACTTAATAGGTACCTGTTTTTGTCGAGGGTTGGCAGTAAAGTTAAAACCAACTTCACATCTTACTAGCACGCATGCGCTCTACTTTAATGTATGTACATTAGGGTATGTATGTATATTAGGGTGCCCCTTATATGGATAAAAAAAAATTCAGATAGCGAAATGCAGACCCCTTAATTCTTTTTAAACTACCTAGACTTACTCAAATACAAAATTTTACTTCCTATGTCAACATTAACCATTTTGAAAATCGCTGCCTTTAACGCTTATCGTCGTGTAGTTAAATGAAATGAAATGTTTATATTTCATAAAAATAATAAAAAGAAACTTAGTAAATAGGTATTTATTAACTAAAAGAACATCATAAATCAGCAAGGAATTTTTCTTTTAAGGGTCTCGTTTTTATAGTCTGGATACAAATTTCTATGCTCTAGTACACGGCACAGCATAAATTGTTTTGCTCTTCCTTTGCAGTAATTAAACCATTAAAATCTTGCATAAGTTTTACAGCTCTTTCAGCTGTATCATTCACGGCCCGTGAAGAAAGAACACTTCTTTTTGCCTGCATATAGGCAACATCTGCTTCCCATGTAGAAACGGGATTCATGAAGAAGTTTTTATCAATGTTTAAACGAGAAAATAAATTTGTGATCTTGACAGACACAAAATCATTTAATGATTTTCCTGCAACAATAGACAAGATAATATTATTATCAGTTTATTCAGAAGGGTATAAGACATAAAACTATGTATTTCCATTTTCCATACAAATAATCAGATATATCTTCTTTCGATTAAATGTATCTCTTCGCAGAATCATAAAAACTCTCTCTTTGTAAGTTCGCCACAATATTTGCCTTGATTTGTTCATCTACTTCATCATCAAAAACTGATAAAACAGTAATTTTTTCTGACAAGTAGCAAAGACTAAACTTACTCAGGGCTGCTTTGGAAATCTCTTCGATAACAGTTTCATATACCTGAAGCCTCTTTAAAAAGCGAAAATCTAGATTTAGTGCCTTGACCGCCAGACTACATCCAAGCCAGGGTGTTACATATATAACCGCAATGAATAAACAAATATCTTAAAGTGCTCGTTTATCCATGGTGTTAATTTTGAACTGAGATTGAAACAAATATATTTTCAAAGAGTAAATAGCTCTAGCCACTACCTTGCTTGATGCATTACTCCAGGAGGTCTTATTTTTTTTTTCTCATTATCTCCTCCTAAGAAAATAATAGATAGTTCAATCAATTCCCGATAATTGTCACGTACAATGAATGTTTGCAGTTCTAGATTATAAAATATCAACTATTCTTCAATAATTGTTTTAGAAAAATGTTGTGAGACGATGTCGGTGTATGTTTCAATAGTAGCAGGATCAATAGTTTTCTAGTTGTATCTAAACTTTTTGAACATCGGGATATCAGGGCTACTCGTGATTTGGTGGATTTTTGTTTCAAATACACATTTTAAAACCAGTTCGTAAACGTAATGGCGGCAAGCAAAGAGTAATAATTCCCTGTCTACTTTTTGTTCCATAAGTACACGAGCTCCTTTCAATCGCCCTGTATTGGATGCAATTGTGTCACAGCATATTATTTGTCTTTGTCTTCGTGGTTCCAGACATAAAGTGCTGTTAAAACAGCTTTATTTTGATCATGATCGAATGAGCTCACCAGTTTGTTGTTCCTTTTCTCCTAACGAAATAA
This sequence comes from Actias luna, assembly GCA_039707435.1. Classification (NCBI taxonomy): domain Eukaryota; kingdom Metazoa; phylum Arthropoda; class Insecta; order Lepidoptera; family Saturniidae; genus Actias; species Actias luna. The sequence continues at coordinate 13,275,927 of JAZHAC010000001.1, read as the reverse complement.
GAATTGGCAGGGGTTTTTCTTTAGAACTTCTTACGTCCAGTTTTCCGTCCCAGTGAACGGTCTCTCTTTCAGGCAAATTATTTTGAAAATCTGAGTTTATAGCTTTCGCTCTATATTTTCTACTCTGTGTCCAAATGCGTTGAATTTTTTCATCGGGAAATCATCATAGCTAAGCTATAGCTAGGGCTTCCACTATAGCCTGAAGTATATAAACAGAATCCCTTATGCATAATTGACATCTATCTAAAGCTGCAACTAACTTAGGAGTAATGAAGTCTATCTTTCCTCTTTTTGAAGTTGATACAAAACTTACCATTTGAGATGTCTCAGGCAAGGGTTCCTCAAGGCTTTCATCAGAGCTGGTAGGTCTATCAGTATTTTTTTGCATTTCGATAAAAGCGTCTGTAGTTAGAGATGACGATAACCTCTCGGAACACAATTGCTCATGTCATTTTTCTCTTCTTTTAATTTTCTCTGTCTTGTTCTTTCTTCTTTCTCGGCTAACTTTTTATCTGTATCCCTTATACATCCTGGACGCTCTGGTTCTCTTTGTTTTTGTAAAGAGATTTTATCTTCTTCTATTTTCATCCATTCCAAAGCATTTGCGTGTACTATTTCGAATCAATTATCTTAATTGTTTCGAAAGTCCTCCTCACGGCGCTTGTAAATATCTTGCGTTTTTTTTGGAATATTTTTGGAACTCTCTCCAAGCACGCTGAAGATCCACAAGGTTTTTTAAACAGTTAGGCACAGCTCTGGTAGGTTTTTATCTTTTATCTAGAATGTAATAAATATACTATCGAACGACAAGACTCGCGCTTTCATTAACAGTCAATTTAACTTCGCGAATGTTAAAAAAGAGGACTGCAAGAACTTGATGATTAGGCGGTAATTTTACTCCAGTTATTTTATGGTTTACATCAGCAACTAAGAAAATACTTTTTTTATTGCTTCTTAATCCCACCATTATTTTTTACTTTAAAACAATATTTTAATCACGAGACTTGTATGAACATGTTTTGACGCAAGTCAGCACGGGTTATCGTTCTCCACATGAGGTAAAAATTTATTTCCGAGTGTTTTAAGAACAAATGAACAAAACTAAGACGTATGCATTAAAAAATATAAGCTTTGAAAAATAAGTTATACTCTATTGTATATAGGTACATAAATATTTTTAAAAATATACTTTTAAATGTTAAAATAGTTATTATAACAGTAATAATTATCAATATCATTAACATGTAATAAATATCTATTAAAAACCTTATCGCAGGTACTATAGAGTAGTAGGTAGGTATTTTAAACCCATTCATCGCTAAAATCAAACAAGTATTCGTTTACATGGTCTGTAATATCCACAACTGTGTATGACGCACACGGAATAACAATTTCCTTTGTTTATTAAGACTTGATTCCAACACATCCACGAGAAATTTATAATTAGCTTCACACACGCGTTGGTTGGACCGATGGCCTGCAGGAATAGCTTTTTTTTGGCATTTATATTACCAGTGTTTTTTTATTCACCGAGGATAGCTGGGCATGAAAAAAGTATTATGATTTAAAATATGTTTTAATAATTTCTTAATGTTTTTATATTAAGTTAGACCAATATAGGTCAGTATTAATTATTATTTATTTCAGCGCTTAGAAAAATTATTCGACACCAATCAAAGATGCCATCACAGCTTAGTGATAGCGGCAGTGCAAATGTAATTTCAAGAAATACATCTATACCTCAACAACTAAGTTTAGAACTAATGTTCCCTGGTTACGTCGCTTCGAAGACAGTAGTACATAAAATGCAACATCCAAAAATATCAACTATCTTATCTTCATTGGATAGAGGAAAAACTAAAAATACATATTCAAAAATGAAGATAAGAACAAATGATAATGTAATATCTAACGAGTTAAGGTTAACAAGAAATATAAATAAGACCATACCACAACCATCACTCTCAAATAAATATTTGTTTAGTGAAAATAAATCTCGATTGTCGGTTGAAAACTATTATAAAATACCAAGACAATCAAACTTTTTTCCATCGATCGATGAAAAAGAACTTCAAAGTGTTGAACTAAAAGCCATTGGCAAAGATACTATAACATTTCCAGAACCAATAATAGATCCGACATACGGAAATGATACATCTTTAATTAAGAGCATATTTATATCAAAGTCAAACTTAAAAACCGACACATTTCAAATAAGTACTTCGAGTATTAATATGGCAAATGAAAAACTGGATTTTCTTTTAGAAGGTTTACCAGTTACACCAAATTTTATGTATAGATATAACTATACTACTAATCCTTACACGTGTATATCTATTAATGAAAGTAAAAGTGACATTGACGTTGAAGAAAAGTTTTCGGAATTTGATAGCGAGGTATGTACGTTAAAGACTTTAACTATCAAGACTTAAGTTAATAAGTTTTTATAACATGTGTACTTTAGCTTGTAATAATACTTCTAATAAATAAGTCTGATATAATTAATATTTAATTATGTTAGTGTGATAAAAATATTTTATTTCAGCCGGAATGGTCCAACAACAAACATTTTTGGAATAGAATATTCGATAGCCGGTACGAATCATTAATGAGAAAGTTGGATTGGCCAGAATTACAGGTATACTATTACTTAAAGATTTAATCTTAAATTTTAAACCAGGGTTTGTTAGTTGATAATCAATAGGTATTTACGGTATTTAAGAAACATTAACTATCATTTATGAAAACCATTCACTATAATTCAAGGAAAGCAAGCAAGCTAAGGTTAATTAAGAGTTGCTAGTTTTTCCTAATTTGACAACCATAGACTCCCCAGTAGAGACCCCATTTTCAGGAGCTCGGACTGTGAATAATGGGGGCTGTAGCTACCCACGGCTGGATTTTGAATTCGGAGAGGTCTAAGATTAGCTCTACCAATATGTGCGTGCGTTCTCATTGACCACAACAAGCGCTTGCTATATATAGAGCAGTGCGTTATGGCACTGAGGGCGATACGTGAATACCGTACTGTATCCACGGGGCAGCCTGTTTGGTGCTCTGATCTCCACCGTGGAAGTTAAGGGCTTGAGTGCCCGCTACTATGTTATAATACACAGAGAGATGGCAGCCTCTGTATCTCGGAGAGATGTCTGGATTAAAAAGCTTGGTGTAGAGGGAAAGATTAAGGTAATGAAGAGGGGATCAGACGGGCCCGTGATATGGCCTTCGAACTGTATCAGCCATCCACCCGGCCCTATAAAAGTAAGTGAGAAGGAAAGAGGGCTCTCTGGTATAACGCTTGGAGCAGGTTCCGTCCGGTCATGGTGTTTTAGATGGTACCTGTACCGGATCGTACTCAGCAATATTTAATGAGTACAATGCTGTCCAGGATACCGTGGAGCACACTATACAGAAGTGTGTTGCATAGGACTCTTAGCGTCGCACTCTAATCATGGTGGTTAGGGGACCTCTTGTTGAGTGTGATATATACCATTACCGGTAGTGAGAGGAAATGGCAGAACATAGTCTCCTTTTGCGAGGAAGTAATCTTAGAAATAGAAAAATTTATGTCGGATTTACCGGTTGATCAAAACATACGCAACGGAATCCTATTATGTTTTTACTATTTTTAAAATTTGGGACAATATGTAATTATTTAGGAAGTCAGCTCCTAACGACATTTGAAGATTAGATTGTGTCGTGATTCTTTTCCCACAAGAATCCAAAAAAGATCTCACCCAATACTTATCTAATGAATTGTCCATGTTTCTCTCTAATGTAAGTTCTAGACTCTAGTGGGCTCTGTAGCAAGGCAGAAGATATATCTTCTGCTCCGTATAATTTAAAAATGAGTAAGTTTAAAAAATAATTCATTATAGACAGCAACGATTTTTATATTTCGAAACTAACATTTAAATAATATTGTTATTTTCCTGATATGATGTTGGTAACTGTTATTTTATTATATATACCCAAATAAATATAATCGTTTTTGTAATCATTTTGTTTATAACTCACCTATGTATTATATTGCTCTTTTGAGTATCTAAACTTTACATTTGTTGTCAGGTTATTTTAGTACCACGAAGTCACGTCGACTCAATTTGGAAGAAATCATTTGATCGTTATCATAATGACATAGTGAACAAAATTCTGACAAATGTTGTGAAAAAGTTGCTCTTTTACAATAATCTTACATTCACTTGGAATGAAATATCACACTTAAGTCATTGGTGGAAAACAACTTCTCAAAAAAGTCGTTCAGTGAGTATATAGGCCAAAAATATGAACTAACAAAGACTACATTTTATATTTTTATTAAATTCATCGTAATATCTGCAAATAATTCAGTAATTTAGCATTAAGTATTATATAATTAAAATTGGTAATGTGTTTTTGTCTTTATAAAAGGATTAATAAGACAATATTGTTATTATTAAATAAATTTAATATCGCTCATTTACTAGGACTTGGTTTTTGTAGGCTTTCCGAAAGTTGGTAAAAAGTGGCAGACTTGAAATAACAACTGGAGGATGGGTTGAAACTGACGAAGCGACTTCACACCTTTTTGGCTTAGTACATCAACTTATAGAAGGTCGTTAATTTAATTGAATTTAATAAAAATACAGTATAATAAAAAAAAACCTTTAGCGTAAAACTTTTGTTTCAGGTCACCAGTGGCTTAAATATCATCTTAACTATCACCCAAAAGTTGCTTGGTTAACAAATACTGTTACTCACAGTTCAACGATACCATACCTCTTTTCTGCTTCAGATGTTTATCAACTGATTTTTACTAATATTCATTTTTCTTGGGAATATCACTTTGCAGAATATCAAATCAGTGATTTTATATGGATTCAAAATTGGGTGGTAGATAAAGCAACGTCTCCACTTAATGACGCCTTAAATAAAATTGGTAATAAACGCTATTCGGGCCATTCTATTCTTGCCCATTATTTACAGTTTAACTCAGACAGTTTCAGAGCATGTGGACCAGACAAAGACATTTGTACATCACATTTTGACTTCACTAAAAGCAATAGAAATTTAGATGTAAACACCTTTAATGTCAAAGAAAAAGCGGAAAAATTACTTGAACAGTACTCTAAAACTGGAACATTGACTCCACATAATGTAATTGTTGCACCAATTGGAGGTTCTTTTCGCTATGAATATCAATCCGAATTTGATTATCAATATAATAATTATAAGAATATAATTGATTTTATAAATTTTAACAGTGAAATATATAAAGCAAAAATTCGATTTGGAACACCAACAGATTATTTTACTAGTATATTTCAAAAAGATGTTCACTATCCCACATTGAAAGGGGATTTTCTCAATTTTGCTGATTTAATTTCGGGTACCGCAGCCTATTGGACAGGATTTTTTACATCACGACCGCAAATAAAGATTTTACTAAGACGTCTTCAATCTACTCTACGTAGTACTGAAATTTTATTTTCTTTCGCAGTAAGTCTTAACGCTTTCAGGGGGTATAATACTTCGAATGTTTTTGACCGCTTGATTAAAGCTAGAGAAAATGTGGCTCGACTTCAAGATCGTCATGTAGTTAGCGGTACATTAAATACTAACACATTGAAATATACTCATAACCTTATTTTGACGACGGTTAAAGATTGCTGGTATATACAAGAAATATCCACAAGTCTCTTGACTATTAAACCGGGACAAACAATTCCATACGTCAGAAAATATGTTTACAGAGACGGTGAATTTATATCCACGTTCAAAAGCATTGCACCTGAGGATTATATATATATATTCAATTCTTTAAGTCATGAAAGAACCGAAGTTGTTGAACTTGTAACAAGATATCCAAACATAAGAATTGTCGATCATAATAAAAAAGAAGTTTCTGTACAAATAAACCCAGTTTGGACATATAGTTCTGAAAATAATATTAAGATATCAAGAAGTTTTTTTAAAGTTATATTTACAATCACCTTATCTCCCATGACACTGGAATTATTTAATATCAAAAAAACTTATGATGCCATGGATAATGCAGCTACTTTGTATTGTTCTGCCTGCACTGTAGAAGATGTTGTTAATAACATTTCAGTATTTCCTTTCAACATTCAGCCTTTACAAACAGGTGATATACAACTTGAAAATTATAAACATCGTCTCGTATTTGATGAAATAACCGGTTTCCTTAAAACTATTGTGGAAAAACAATCAAACAGCGAAAAAATGTTCATAATTGACTACAAAGCATTTAAATCATCAGATATAAATTCGGGAATGTTTTTGTTTAACACTAACGTTTCTAAACCTTTATATGATATACTACTGCCATATAGAATAGGAGCTAAATCAAAAATAGTTCTTATTGTCTCGGGTGTATTAACGACTGAATACATTTCTATCTACGGACGACTTCTTCAACATACAGTAAAAATATATAATTTACGCCATTGTCCATTATCTGGTAGCATTTACGTTGAAAGTAAGCTAGATTATGAGGTATCACCTAAAAATAGGGAATTAGAAATATTTATGGCAGTGCAAACCGATGTGGGTAATGGAAATTCCCCACAAATATTCACTGACAATAACGGTTTTCAATTTACGCCACGTATATTAAACATAAGCCGACGTGTAGAATCAAATATGTATCCTATAACATCTATGGCGTACATACAAGACCGAAGAAGTCGTGTAACTATTATTACTGACCATGCTCAAGGTGTAACAGCTCTTCAAGAAGGTCAACTAATAATCATGTTGGATAGAAGAGTTCTGATTAATGATGGAAGAGGAACGAATGAGGGGCTCGCTGATAGTAGCATTACATACCACCGGCATTACATATTACTTGAAAATTTTATGCACTCATCAGATACTTTCATAAAAAATTCAAGACAAAGTTCTTTAAACTTACCCAGTTTATCTGCCGTTCAGTTGGCTAATTATTTAAATTATCCCTTGGATATGTACATTATTGACAGAAATCAAACGCATCTTTGCTATTTTGCCTTTTTACCACTTATAAAAACTACATTTCCTTGTGATGTTGCAGTTATAACTTACAGGGTTATTCTAAATACAGGATCAACACAGTACTTAACACCAAATACCGCTTTAATGGTAATGCATAGACAGAGTTTCTCATGTCGAATTGAACACAAAGTTTATCTTCATTGTGGTGGTGAAAATAATTTCTCCATGGACAAAATACTTAGAAATGTAAAAGCAGTATACCAGACAAATTTAGTAGGAACAAATAAAGGAATACCATTACTTAATTACAATTATGCTAACTTCCCACAAATGCAATTAACGACTATCCGAGTATATTTTTAATAATTATTTCAAATAAAATTAAAAAAAATGTAGTGGAAAGAGTGAATATTTTCTAGTAATAATTTAATCAAAATATTAATTATGATACAACATATTTTGTAAACATTAATACAACTATCTTCTTATTAAAAAGGTAAACTACGAAGGAGATATGTGAACAAGGGTAGATATAATTCATAAGATATATTGATCGCTTGCAATTAGTTATCTATATACTAATAGCAACAGTTAATAGGGTTTCCTTTTTTAAAAGCTATATGTTTTTTCACATTCTACGTATTGGAATCTATCGTTATAATTTTACTAACTTAAAGTTGTTCGATTGACTCGAATCATCCTTGGTAGTAAAGAATGTTGTTCAAATGAAATATTATAATGTCACCACTTTACCATACTATCACTAACTATAATTTATATTAAAAAGCGCCATTATGATTTTCCCTTTTAATCGATTTGTTATTAAAGCGTCTTTTATTTATTTTTAACGATAATTTTATTAATATATAAGGTAACAGGTACACAAGAGTATTCGTTGCTTATTCTCTAATATATCTACTATTTTTCCTAGTGTTTGAATATATGTTGATAAATCGTCATACTAGAAAAAGTGCTGTACCTACTTTTCAATTTACAATTAATAATTGTCGCTGTTAAAAGTATGAAGTAAAGCCACACCCAACCGAGTTGGATATTTTATTTCATTTAGAGTAAGTGGACTGTATATCAATTGGTTGTATATAGAAATTACTGAATATATTTGTAAAATATAGTACGTAACTCTACAAATTGACTTTCAAGGTCCAGAGTTATTTCTTTCGTTTCCCAAATCCAAATGTGTTTACACCTCTTGTGATTTATTATTGTAGTATGATATATAGGAGGACTAAGGACATAAGGTGTTTTAGTATACAGCTAGGCAATTATGAATCATAAGTTTAAAATTCAGTTGACTGTATATCTGGTAGCTGTACTTGTGAGCAAATCACTTTTATTTAGTGATACTAATAATTAATTATCAATGAAGTATTTAAGTGTGATAAAAGTTTCGTAATTATAAATCAGTTGTATGTTTGTTTTTTTTCTGAATTATCATTATAAAGCATCATGTCAGAAAGATATTTATAGCAAATATAATTCCGCCGGCATATTACAATACTAGAGCACTTGATAGGTATGTAACTACTGAATCATTACCCTGTAATCGTACGGTATGTCATATTGATGTATAGGAAACATTCTATATTAATAAAACGGTTAATTTCATATGATTATTTTGCTGTATTCTAGTACTAGTACTACTACTAATATACAATATAATACAATAATAATGATGTAAATAAAACCAACAATTATTTATCAAGAATTTTATTGTTTTACATAAACGAGAATAGTATACCTTACAATTCTATTGTAACACATTATTTTCGATTTACAATAGTCTTACCTATTAAATAGTACCGTTCCAACACTCAAAGCAATTAGTTACTCCTAAGTAGACTATAAGTGAATATCTATATAATATAAGAGTACTCCCGTCACTGGCAATCACTGAACTTTCGAATTTGAATTCTAAATAGTAGACACATAGAAAGGTAAAATGGTCACAAATTATTGCGGCTTGTAGATTTAATACATAAGCTTAATGTATTCACTACTATGAGATACAAGTTCGTCTTAAAACTTGGTATAGCTGCGCTCTTAACGAATCGCATCGAACACTATTTCCTACACATATAATGTAAACTGTCATATATAGTAAAGTAATACTGGCAAGAAATGGTAAAATTTAAACTGCTAAAGCCTGAGTCAGTCGAGCCCTGTAGACGGGTAACTCAAGTCCATCCCAGTGATGGGTATATTTTTCAAAGAACCTGAAACAACATGATATAATAACAATAATGTGTATTCCAGCCTTTTACATAACGCTCAAAATTGTATTCTGAATTAAATCGCGTGACCATATCTTAGTATCAGAATGCAATCAGTAGCAATTGCATCAGATATAATGGTAATCGTTTCTTTCTTCTTACAGTTCTTACAGACTGCCTGACAGCTCTTACAGACGTAAGGGAGTGTCATTCAGCAAACTTCTTACTTAATACACATCGTAGTTTCTCTATACTAATATGCTATATACACATCTAATACATTGAGATGTTGCTATAATTAAAGTACCTAGTTATAATACACGTAGCAGCTCTCTCGTTATGGTATAAGTAATAAAAAATCTAACGTCAGATGTTCCAAAAATGAGGTAGAATTTTAATGTACGCTTACTTAGATTTCACCCTTCTATACGTGGCCATCTCATGATTAGTGAGGCCCTTTGTGAGTACGTTCACGGTATCATGAAACTCTTTCACGTTGAAAAAACCGCAGACGTTTGTATCGATATGCGGTTGGTTGAGAGTGAACCAGGTTGCGAGCCGCGCCAATTCAACATTCTGCACCTGTTTAATAAATGTTTAATGAATATCATCTAATGAATATTATATATATATATATATTATACATAAGACTTACTCTTGCATAATCTAAATTAATATTATAAAGCAGAAAGGTTTGTTTGTTTGAACGCGCTAATCTGAGCAACTACCAGTTGAATTCCCAAAATTATCTTTGTATTTGATAGAACAATCTTCGAGGAACGCTTTTTATTTAACACCCCACTACTATCAAAAGGTGCAAATCAAATCAAATCAAATATCTTTATTCAATATTGGCCCTAAGAAGGCGCTTATGAATGTCAAAACTACTACTGGTTCGGAAAGTAACGCAGTCGTCCAGAAGAATCGGCAAGAAACTCGATCAGGAATCCAACCACCTACAATGAGCTTAAACTTTCGGTGAAAGAAAACATCGTGACGAAACCATAGCATGAACCACCTACCACCCTCAAGATGAAAATCTGCCACCAAATACTAATTGGTGTGTTCCGGCAGTTGCACATGAGAGCCATTTCCTATACAGGTTTAAGGTGTCTACCATCTTGGGCCGTATCGTCACTTAAGATCAGGTGAGATTATGGCCATGATGCTAAACCTCACCGATAAAAAAAAAACTGGAAGTTTTTTTTAGTTCTCATTTTTATCATTTTAATATAATAGTTTAATGTGTTAATTAATTATTAGCGGATGTACAGGAAAATTGTATAGCAAAAAGTTACAAAAATATTTACATGTGTCGCAAACACTGTTAGTAAATAATAAAACAAACAATTTCATTTGTTTGCAAACCACAATTTATAGTTTTTTTTTAATACCATCGCGGATATAGAAGGAGATTCAAGTTTATTTTTCTACATCAATTAATAACAACGTATCAAGCGTATGTCTAAGTCAAAGGTTCCCAATTTTTTTCAGTTCGCGGCCCACATACATGTTATTGTGTCGCGGCCCGGCGCGGCGCCCTAACCAATTTAGCTGGTCAAAATAGATAGGTGCAGTAATAGTGGTAATGTAGATTGGCACAAAATCTAAAACATCCACATTATGAATCCAAACTGTTTATTTATTTGAACATAAAATTAATAGTTTCTGAGCACGTAGGTAAGTATATAAATTATGTTTATTTTTTACCCTCGAACACTTAAGTTGAGGTTTCGGATGGTAAAGAGAATCGCCATATCAGAGAACTAAAGTCCAAATATCATATTTCTAACTTCAATAGTTTTAGTTGTGCGTTGATGAGTCTGTCAACCAACGTCTTTATATATGTAGATTTATCCTCTTGCTAATTATAGTGTATATATAAAAAAATTGTCTATATTTGTAAAATTTAAGGTGTTACTTAATAACTAATATATATATATATATAAGTAATACCTTCAATTTTTATTATAAACTATTAAGAATGTATTACTATATCGTTTTTGAAACCTTTCAAGATTAATAAATAAACTACATTTATTTTATGTAAAACTTAAATTTGTAATAGAAACTATTGCTTCCGATTGCTACGCTAAACTAATCTACCTTGCAGTGTTCAGCAGCTTCCCTGCAAATAGATTTTAGCTCCTCGCCAGCCGGGTGCCATCGTTGAGGACCTTTGTTGGTCAATAGACCCATCCCAGTTGCAGCTGCGTTGATAACGCCTACACCATTGCGCTTTAAAAATATTAATAAATTGTAAAAAACACTTTTCGTTTATACATCTTATTTAATGATATATATTAACAAACTCCCAGAGATTATTAATGTTGATGTTTTAATTTAAAATAAAGAAATAAATATAAACTCACTTTGAAGTAGTTAACGTAATTTTGCAAGCGGTTATCAAACAAAGTAGATTTCGCGTAAGAAAGAATTGTCGAAATCTTCACATCAGATTCTTCATAGATCTCTTTCATTAAATCTAGATCATAATCAGCAAGGCCAATGTACTTGCACTTTCCGTCTGCAACAGCTCTTTCGAGCGCAGGCAGGGTCTCCTTGAGGATTACGTTAATGTTCGAAGCAAACGACACGTCATGGATCTGTAAATATGTATATCAAATATAATATCAGATATTTCTTGTTAATATCGATAGCTATCATTACTCTACATATAAACATATACATATTTCTATTATATTAAAAATATAATCAATCAAAGTCAAGTTTTTGCAGTAATTGTGTTATTAAAAATTATATTTAAAGACTGTTAATTATAATTTATGACATATAAAATCATATATTGTATGTTTAATTTAGATAACTTGATTATAACATTTAATAAGCTTTGATTTAGATAAATCTCGTCGTTTATTTCAATTATTTGTGTGATAGATAATCAAAAATTATATTTTGTTATATTAATCTCAAGTCTATGAAGGGTAGAATTATTTGTGCAGAGTGGTAAAAACGACTTTCCTTAATATAATTTGCATTAGGTTTTAGCGACGTAATGATTGCTTAGTATTATCTTTAAAATATTTTACCATAACCTTATAAACAATTGTATATATTATTTTTTTATTTCCACATTGTGAAATATCCACATATTTATCGCATTATATCAAACTAAATAATACTATATATGTATTAGCTAGATATATAAATCAACCAGTAACATATTTATTTTTCCATTACATTTCATTTGTTTTCACTACAGATAAGCTGAAACAACAAGTGATATTTCAAATATGTAAACAAATAAACTGACATGCTGTCCACTTGATATTAAATGATTACTGAAGTCTATATTTATTTATACCCAAACTCAAAAAGATCCTCAGTTTCCAGCAAAATGCGACTTGCGAGAACTTACAAGTTTGGAGTATCTATATGACTTTCGAATCACAGCCTAACGGCACCCTTCGGACCGGAATATAGCAGTGCGAGCACAGGTGCTTTGCGGCACGAAGAAATTATGATAGCGATGCTTCTGCAGATTAAGCTAGTGTAGCTTCTACCACTCTTAGACCTAGACTTACTAAGCTAAATTCTTACCACTGTTATGTATTTAGTTGAGAAATGCACAGTATTGCGTGAATATTATTAATTTCTATAGAATAACATTACTTAAAGAGCAAGGATGTATGTTACTGTGTAAGCGTGACTTTTCGCAGTTAATTGACTAGTATTCTACATAAGAGTGGTGTTGCTCGTTAACTATTGTTGTGTAGAAACTATATTTGACAAACTCTTTTGTGTACCTAGCATCGACCTTTTCAATATTTTTCAACCGCGCCTATACAAAAGATAACAAACATCAAAAAGCATTGTTTTTTTAGATTTAACATTTTATTATCAATTTCTACGCGATTTGTTATTTCTTATTGTAATATAGAGAACTAATAAATATATCTGTTCATTGGTGACTTTGAGCATAACAGAACTTTTATAAATGTGTGTAGTGTAAATAACAAACTGATGTTCTGCCATTTGCACCTGACGTGTGTAAATAGGTAAGTGTTAGAATTCCAATTATTAGGCTTGAAACCCCCTGGCTTGCACAAGCTGAAGCGCAGTTCTACACATAACACTTGAGAAATTAAAGGTATTATAATTAACAAATTATAAATGAAAACAATATGCTGCCCTGAAAACAAAACTTACCTTTAGACTAAGTAAATCACACGACTGAAAAATCAAGCAATTACTTATTCACAAAAAACTTCGAAATCCAGCGCATTCTCATTTTATTATATACTTACAAGCTGAAACAGCATGTAGCTTCAGTTAGTTAAAAAACACCTTCGATGAAAATTTGAGAGAAGTAGCAACATTGCGTGAACAAACTCAACGACAATGATTTTGTATAGGAAATATATCTCGTTCGCAGTATCCAACAACACGAATTCTTAGTTGACATCGGTAGCAACGTTTGGGTTATTCCTAGATTTTTATTGAAAATATAACCTTATAATGCGATTGTCAACCTGTAGTAGCTGATGGTTTTATAACTGACACATGGTTATCTGAAGTTAAATTTTGGACTTAACCGATATTTCACTTGGCAATCCGGTCTAGCACATTTTGCCAAAACTATAATTGGAATTGAGTTTTTGAAGGTACAATATTAATCAACAATAGATTTTCAAAATAATAGATTTTGAAACAACGTTGCTGTTACTACTTCTTTGATTTAGAATCTGCAAACATATATCGTATGAAAATTCTTCGAAATACTAAATACTATAAAATTTTATTAGTATTAGAATATCTACGGTGCATCATATACCTACAATACCAGGCCATCTAGAATCTAGTTAAATTCATCTATTCTTGCTTCAGATAATTTAAAAATCGCTAGGGAATAGTTCCAAGAGCGAGCGGGACTGCCAGACTATCAGAAAATGCATGATCGTTGCCTCTATATCTAACTCCTATAAAACGACAATGAATGGCGATCCTGTAGCGACCATAGATGTGTATATAACTCTAGTACCATACCGGGCAGGTAGCCTATTAAATACATCCATGATTTTAACACACAATATAGGGCCATAAAACATAAGCTTTTTAATGAAAATAAAAATACATAGGTACATCTCGACTTTTTCGCATACATTTGTGAAAAATTGAAACTAGTAAGTATATTGTTATGAAGTTTGTATAAAAGTTGTTATGAATTAATATAAAATGTATTAAGTGCTATATTATTTTCAGTCAATTATAGTTTCCTAAACAACATGGAAACAAATCCACAAGCAAAAACCAAGACAATAATTATTGGCTATAGTTTACACAATACAGTAAAGCGCTGATGAAAATACCTATAATATTTATTAATTATATAGTATCACTTACCTCACCTGTTAATATAAAGACGGAATATGTACTTACTCAAGACGAATAGGCTTCTTGTGTTTGATATAATTGAAGATACTAATCCCGGTGATACAGGAAAATCTAATACGAGGATTCGGCATTGAAGTTTTTAAAAAGTTTAAATTAAAATACTTAGTTTTAAGCCAAATTATATTAATAATATGTAAACAAACATATAAAGGACCAATATTTGAAAGAAATATATAATGAACAATTTATTTAAAAAATATAATAAAAGATTATAATAACAATTAAAAGTTTAAAGAATAAAAACATCAATGTTCATTAATTAGAATTAATGTTTTATCATGTTACATTTTTAAGAATATAAAAAAAATCAGAATAGAATTGTTTGTGAAGGTTTATGGTAAAACTTTAATTTTATATATAATACACTCGCGGCTTCATTAACGTAAACAAAATTATTTACATAGAAGATATGAACTATTGTTACATACTTATATATCATATTCAAGTTAGTTATTTTTCTTTTATCTAGATTAGGTTTTACAGGTGGAAATACCTTCAGAGTTAGTTCAGATGTATAGGTAACTAACATAAACAATATATTCGAAAATCGTAAATGCAAAAGTTCCTCTTTATAGCTAAATCATTTGTAGCAGTAATAAAGATTATTTATGAACATTGTTTTAAGATTTATTTGAAAATGATGTGAGGCACAATCACGTCAAAACTAATGATCGTATCGACATGGGACCGTGACTATTCGATGCGGGATTATTTTTAGATGGTTTAGGTCCTTCATAATTTTATTGCTATATTACTTTTATGAACATTTTCCCGTCAATAAAAACAAAAGACAGGCATTTTCTCTTAATATGTTTTTTGCTCGGCGAAGCGACCGGAAACAGCTATATATTTATAAAATTTCTCCTACTCTCTATAAATTTGTAGTTATAATTAATTCGCTCTAACAGATCGTAACTCTAAAATAAACTTTCCAAGGTAACACACAAAAATTGTGTTCTACATATATTGCATCTTTATTTACTAAAATTGAGAGAGTATCTTATCAAAAAATTAGAATTTCTTACCTGAATGAAGTCCACGTAATCCAACTCAAGCAGACGCAGAGTATTATCGACAGCAGCCAGAGTCTTCTCATAAGAGAAATTGAACATGTTCTGCACAAGTGTGTCGTAACGCCCCACTTTGCTTGCTATGTAATACGACTCCCTCGGAATATTCTTTAAAGCCTGATAAATTCATAGTATCACTGTGCAATGGCTCAAATAAAAGTAAACCATCGTTTTTACTCATAGTTTGCATCACATACGTTAATGATTACGAGCAGTGGCGTGATTTCACCATCTGAAGCCGTGGCAAATTCTTTGGATGGATCCCCAGGAAAAAATCACCACCATTGTGGTTTAATTTTAACACATCCCCAAAGTAGTTACCCAGAAGTATTACTAATATTGTATGCATCTTAATTAATTATTTAATAAACTTAAATTTCAAAAGCATATGTATTAAATTTTTATAATAAAAAGATATTTATTAATATAATTGTTTAGTCCTTAGTAGCTTTCTGTTTCGCAGAATTATCAGTAATATCATCAAAATTTAAAGCTCAGGCCATAGAATTTTCAACAGGCAGAACAGCTAAATGGATGTGCTCTAAAATTGATCCTTTTCTTATGAATGTGTTTAAATCTTAGATTTATTTGAATTTGTATATGGTCTTTAGTAATTATTTTAATTAGTTATATAAAATTTATAATTTTTACTAAATTTTGTTAAAAATGTTAAGTTACTTCTGAGATCGCGGCCTGTCGGGCCCGGGACCTCGTCGAATCGGGAGCCCGCGCCGAGGGCATTTTGCCAGTTTTACGACCCATAGTTACCCCACTGATTAGGAGAACTATATATTTCAATTATTTACAAGAAATGGTTTTTTTCATAGATTTTAAATTACAAAAAGAGTCGAAGATAGTAATATGACGGTTGGATAGTTAAATACCTATTCGTATAACATCACTAGTACCTGTTTGACCAAGCATCGCTTGGTATTATTTATTTTCAAAATTGTGTTTAGTTCAAATAATATATTTGTATACGAATCACACATTAATTAAACATCCACATGTATGAACACATTATTTAAATTGAAAAAAAAAGTAGATTGCTTAAAAGAATGCATTTTTATGAAAAGTGTAACTATTCTTTTAAAAAATATACGTTACCCTCCCGAAAAGTCTCTCGGAGCTTCCTTGACCATACCACGGACCGGTTTCGAAGTAATTCACACCGTTATCGAGGCATTCCTTTACCAGTGCCATGCATCTATCTTCTTCAAAAGAACTGAAAATAATAGATTCCATAAATCAAAGTATCTTTGTTGAGACTTATTGTATTCATTCGAAGGGGCTCGCACTTTTTTATAGGTGATAAAGGTCTACCTATCTATAAATGATAAAATATTTTTGGGAATGCCATATTTGTTATTTTTCAATCAGTTATTAAGCTGCACAAAATTTTAATAATTTTAAATTAACATTTTTTGAGTCTCAAGATGAGACAATAGGTAAATAATAAAACACCAACTACATATCTATTTACTGACGTGAAAACTTATTTAAAATGCGTGTTTTCTGTTTCAGTGAATGGTTGTCGGTGGATGTCTCAGTCGGTGAGGTCTCGAAAGCTCACTCAAAAGGCATACTCCTGACCTCAATATTATTAATGAGGGTCTTGTCCATCACAGTGGTATACTTTTGGAGATTTCTAAAACCATTTACCAAGACCTAGGCTAGCCTTGTAATTTTGCCTCATTATATCCCTTAGCTTTACGATTCCTAGATAATGAGCGTTCATAATTTATTTGAAGTGAAACTTTTTAGGCGCGTTGAGCACTTTTTGGGTGAACAAAAATCATGTACTTAATGTATGGGTGTGCACGGATGATATGCGGTGTGATGATATACTCTCAATAATGTAGAGTGTCACTGTATCGCGCGAGCAGAGTTACTTGAGGGCTCCTATCCGGAGGATCGATCCTAGGCTCAAGCATCTGCAGAAAGAGGCCGCGGCGGATGTGAGGGAGCGAAATTTACCGCTCGGCCTCGGCGGCGAGGACGGCGGTTACGCGGTTCGGTGCGCGGACACGTGCGATTGGTGGAGACGGCAGGGAGTAGCGCGTTCAATCTTGTTATTTTGTCAACGGGATCGGTGAAACAGTTACATGGCCGACGCGCGAAGCGTTTAGCATACGGATTGGGAGTGTAGCTAACTACGTGTACAATTTTAGGGTCGGGATGAACTTCGGCCTTTTCAAAAAATTTCTTTGTGACATCTTTAATATATGCATATATGGACGGAAGGTCCATATCTTTATGTAAATCTACATTGCGGACATAGAGTGGGGCTTGGACGGTTATGCGCATGAATCTGTTTTTCAAGCCAATTACAGTGATAGAACTCTACTTGAGAGTAAGTGAGTGTAATCTAAAAACAACGAGGACAATCGACAGACTAGCAATCTAAATACAACCGCGGAGATAAACCTAAATAAATGCTATTTGTATTGTTATAATAACTCGGTCGTGTAGATTCCTACCACCCAATTTAAGATTCATTGAGAAGATTAAATAAAGTATACGCTGTGCCGGCATTGACTGCAGGATCATCATTACGACATCTAACTCTTGCGAAAAATATGAGTACTCGCGTGAGTGTGCTCCAATTCGAATGGTATGGTCAGTAACACCATATTATCTCGGAACTGAGATTTAAATTCGTTACTTTCGATATGGAAGGCGGGCATGAAGCTAGGTACAATATAAAATACGTCCTGGGTGCTTCAAGGTCAGTTGGAAACTCGCGCCACGGGCATGTGTCCTGGGTACCTACCAATTGTCTACGTATTTACAACTTTCCCCATTTTTGGCTGTATATTTGTAACAAAAGACATTGACAACAATAATTATATTTAAAAATATGCCCATCTGTTTGTGTGTATAGACATATGTACACTGTATGATCGATTTTAGTACACGAAAAGCTTATATCATTTCTCAATTGATAGGGTAAAATAATTGTTAATAATAAAAAAATAGGAAAAGTAATAAATTTAAAAAATACATATATTCTAATTTTTTGTCGATTTTAGTGCACTTTAATATGTAGGAAGTATACTTAATTTCTGACTAGATAGGCTGTATACATGATTAAAATAACTTTAAAAATCCAAAAGTGAACTCCTCACACTATTCATTTAATTAAAAAAATAAAAACTAGCCGTACCGTTGACTTATTTTATTAAGTGTTCTATATTTTTAAGCAAGCATGATTTATTGCTTGTCACAAAAACTTCGGAGATGCTTTTACCTAGAGAGTTTCTATCAAATTGAAGTGCTAACCTCTTTATTATGAAATTACGTTCAACTCGGCTGTATAGTAAAGGTATCTTTGAATTTCCTTAAAAAGAAAAAAGTTTATGCCGTTGTGCAGTTATACAGATATAAAATATTTTCTTTTGCTATTTTATTTATATTTGTAAAAATAATTATCTAATAATTTTATAGGTCTTCCACATTTTAATAACATCTATATGTTTGTTATTAGTAATTAAAATAACTGCTAAATTGTATACTCAACGATATCTACCAAACAACTGATAAAGTAATAAATAATGGGCAATACGTTTATAAGCAATATAATTATCTCCAACTAGCTGTCTACTCTGGCTTGCGTATGTACATATATTACAAACCTGAATTGTCTATGTATTTTTGTAAGGAAAGGTATATTATTTCTTGTATTAATTTAATATTAGCCTAGGAACATGTCTAAATAACAAAACGAAACAGATACAAACATAGTCAAACAAAACACCTATAATAAAATAAAGCTTGTTATTATGTTATTTGTTTATAATACATGAGACTATATTTCTATACAAGTCTTTTCTATCAACACAATTAATTATATATTGTGGCAGAAAAGCAATAATTACAACTTACAAAAAGTAGGTACGTATGATATTCTTTCCTCATTTTTGCCTAAGTTGTAGTATATACGTCATAGGAGAAAAGGCTAACACTTTACAAGATCTGAAAAAGACTGGTGAATATTCTCACAAAAAACTGGCACAAAGATATGGCACGGAACACTAAATCTTATATATCAAAATCTCGTGCCACAGTTTTTGTGGTCGCACTTCTCTAAAACGGTCGACCGATTTTAATGAATTTTTTATGTATATTTGTTAGGTATGAGAACAGGTCGTAAAGTATATTTCATTCCGCTATGAAATTAGGATGTCCCTATAAAAAAAAAATATATTTTTTGTTTTTTCTCTTTATGTGGAATCCAAAAATATCTATATTATCAAATTTTCATCCTCCTATCCTCACCCTCCTATTATTTAACCGCGAATAAATACAACCAAAGTATCCACGAGGAATAATTTATATGACAGAACAACGTTTGTTTGGTCAGCTAGTAATGGATAAGAATTATCAGCCTCCTAAAGAATGCGCCAATGCTACTAAATTGTAACATCGCAAAAACTAAAGTTAAAAAAATTAACTACTATAATAACTTTAATAGATTATTTATGATAAAATCATAGAATACAACGAACTTTGTTCTCACTATTTGGTATGTCCAATTATGTATATTAGGTATCATATAACTAACGAATCAGTACGATCTCGCTCTAGAACCCGGGCAGTTAGCTCAACGCAAATTGCGCTCAATTTCTAAGTGCTTAATTTGAAACCCATTGCAACGGGCATGCTTTGTGTCTGTCTCCCAGAGGATGCATTGGCAAAATCGATTAGCTAAGATATACCCAGTACGTTGGTAAAGATATACGTTGAATTTATAAACTGTAAATAAAGGGGTTTGTAATAAGCAAACATCATTTAGGTTCATAAAATCCTTTGTCTCACTGAATCTACAAACCACAAGACTATTCGGGACAATTTTATTCAGATTTATAATATGAGGGCATGTCTTTATAACAACCTATTATTTTGTAGACAAAATAACACTGTATTTATGAAGCACTATTAGAAGGCGAGGCTGTTTTTTGTTTTTGTATTAAATTATTTTAGAATAGATCCCATATAAGTATGAGGTCAGATACCACCAATATGAATTATACATTATGCAGTCTTGTGGTGACACGATGCATTATATTTAGTCGATTCTTGTAGGATGGCACATGTCCAAACATAGATATTAAGATATACATTTGTTATTCGGGTTTTAAAAAAGAGTTAATATTGGTAACTACCGCTTTATCATACGTAAACCCTAGATGTACTTATGTCACGAAATATTCTCGGGTATTTAAAGGCTTACGAAGACGTTACAAACCTCAGCTAGTAAGAATGGTCGAAAAGCAGGATCCCAATATCTGTATTAACACTAGCTGACCTGGCAGACTTTGTTCTGCCTTTTCGAGTAGTCAATCACATCGACTACAGCGACATCTATAGCGTTATTACCACTTATTGAGATAATTAGTATCCTATCTCTCAAGTTGGATCAAATTTTACACAGTGTGCTAAATTTGATTAAAATCGGTTCAGTAGTTTAGGAGTTCAGCACGGACAAACAACGTGACACGAAATTTTTATATATAAAGAAGAATATAAAGCGGAAATGTTTGTTTGAGCACGCTAAGCAGAGGAACTACCAGTCAGATAAAAAAATGTATTTGGTAATGCAATCATTGAGGAAGGTTTTAAGCTATTTAACATAACACTATCACCAATAGGAGCAGAGCTGTATTGAAAAAAGTTACAAAAACGGGAAAAAAGTATTAAATAATATCGAGTTCCACAAGAACAAAGTCGCAGGCACAATGAGTGTATTATAATTTGAAATTTGATAACATTTAATAACTGAAATATAATAATGGGCTTAGGTATTCTTATTTATAGCACCTAATAAATCAATACAGCCTCACTCTAAATCCCGGGCAGGCAGTTAGATACAGTATAAAATGTGCTATATTCTCAGGTAGATAAAGGTCAATTTGAAACGCAAATTTTGCGTTGCAGCGCAACGGGCATGCGTCGTGGGTACCTCCCAGTTGGATGCACTGGGAAAATCGATAACGATATGCTTATATCGAGGCCAAACATTACATCTATAAATAACACATAGTAATTTTATGGATTGCGATTGCATTATACAATATTATTTTTAGTTTAAAAAAAATTAAAATTACATTGTTTACATTCATGCAAACATAGAATGAAACGCACTTTTTTAAGGAAGAAACGTTATTAATTAAACGAATAAAACAATAAACGTCGTACTTTATTTTACGTACGTAGTAATAAATTAATTTACGCTTATATAACTACTATTAATCTATATCTTAAATACCTACCTACTTTCTTTATAAATACAATTCTTTGAAAAATGTTGCAGGTATATATAACTGAAATCAACCGAACCCAATTATATACTGTAAAACATTCGGATCCGTAATAATAAAACAACTACAATATGGTATCAAATTTACTTAAATAATAATGTATAATGCATGATCCAAAAATCCATCAATTTCATTGTCAAGATTGCATGCACATAACGAAATCGAAATGTAAATAAAATTATAATACAACTGTCCATATTAGCTTAGTACGTACAAAAATGTAATGAATTAATCTCATTTTCAAAGTTAAACGAAACTAAATGCAAACCTGGTAAACGTTCGGTACATCAATCGTATTTATTAACTTGTTCTCAATAATTTACTTTACTTGTAGAAATATAGACGTATTTAAAATGACGTTGCCAAATAAGTAATAATATTATCTTAACTGTTATATTAAAAGATCCTAAGCGATTATTGACGCTATAAATAACTGATAAAAAATAAACAAAAAAAAGTAACAACAAAATTTCTCAAGCACAAAATTAAAAATAATATACGAATGCTTAAAAACGGACATACCCATAAATACTGCTAAGGGCTGCGCCTCCCATACTAACATGAGATACTTTTATCCCGGTATTACCAAGCCTGTTGTAAATCATTGTTTAAATTTTATTTAGGGTGTGTTTTAAATGTATTATTCGCGACCACGTCCGTTCAGATCACCAGCAAGGACAAAACTGATAGAACAGAGCAATAATCGTTAGTAATCAAATACTAGGGCGACTATTGACAATAATAACAGTATCAAACAACAAGCGTATAATAAGTAATAATATACCGTTTATTTTATGTTAATATAATTTGTTTTACAATCATTTTGTTATTACGTAGTTTATTTAGTAAATTTTAAGTTAAAATACTCTGATTTGACTAATGTTATCGATTGCCTAGTTTACGTCTCGCTCTGTCATCTGCGCAGTAAACGAGTATCAACAGAATATATTTATATAAAGA
Organism: Actias luna; assembly: GCA_039707435.1. Classification (NCBI taxonomy): domain Eukaryota; kingdom Metazoa; phylum Arthropoda; class Insecta; order Lepidoptera; family Saturniidae; genus Actias; species Actias luna. The sequence continues at coordinate 13,252,959 of JAZHAC010000001.1, read as the reverse complement.
AGGATAATGTATATCTATCTACAAGGGCGTAGAATGCGTAGATAGTCACGTAAGAAAATAGAGTAGTGCTGCCACCCCCGTAGCAGAAAGCTGACGGTTTTTCCTCACAGGCAACACAAGTACTTGTTCACTGTATGTAATACTCGGTTGGAGAAATATATTTAAATATTCGTTATGCAAAAACGAAAACATGTTACTTTTTTAATAAAATACTTGAGCACGTTGTTAATTGAACTTAAAATATTTCATTTAAAGGTTTACAGGTTCTAACTCATGTAAAGTATCTTTTCTATTTCGATCGACTATGTCAGATTTAAATTTTTTACAAGTTGATATAATACACGTTCAGTATTAGTAAAGAAATTATTGTGTTTAGTAATTAAGGAATACAAAATCACGACAAGTGATAATAATAAGGTATTACGGCTATATTTGTAATATCGTATCGTAAAACAAGAAAAAATACTATTTATATGGGAGGTTTGATTGTTAAAATGATGGTTGGTAAAGAAGAGTTAAAGAGAAATATAACTTTGCTCATTTTTAGTTATGGCTTAGCCACAATCTCCTCTGATGGTAAGTAACGATGTGGTCCAAGATGGGGGACAAGCTAAGCCTGGTGGAGGGGCTGGCTTTCAAGTGCAATTGTCAGAGCACACCTATAGGTATATGGCAGCAGATTTTTAACTTGATTGAGCTACCAAGCTAACCAGGCGGGCATTAGAACAAGCCACCACCATGCAATGTTTTCATCATGACGTTTCCCTTCACCGAAAGCTCAAGTTCATTGTATGTGGATTCGAACTCACGTCTCTTGATGCGGCGTCCCTACACACTACTATCTAGCAACATTTAGGTATATGTATAAGTATGAATCATTTCAGTTTCTACCAAACAAAACAAATATATCCCAAATTTGCCGCCTCTAAAATCTGCCGCCCTGGCCTCCAGCGTACTGAGCCTTCTGGTAAATCCACCACTGCAACCATAGCTTCAACCGCGTAAACATTTTATGGCCCTTTTCGAACCAGAGCTTATTAGATACTAGATTTTACGTGCGGCTTCCCTTGGGTTATTATTGATTTTGTCAAACTAATCGGATGACTCAATAAAAAGTCCCTGTCTTTTTCTCACTTCCAATAAGCTTTTCGTTATCAAGGTCTCGATGTTTCCATGTATCCCTAAACGAAAATGCGTCACAATCTATCAGCCGCTTAGGTGTGAAAGTGTAACAAACAAACAGACAAACTCACTTTCGCATTTATAATGTTAATAAGGATAATATGGATGGATAATAGTTATAATTAATTGCATTTTAATTACATATTAATTTTGTTTTTGACGATTAATAAATACAGCTTACATCAATTAGGAGATATTTGCCTACCTACAAATCACAACAATCGTTTTTAGTTTTCGTTCATTATTTATATACATTTATTAAGTACATTGTATGCTTAATTATTTAGTAATTTCGTCTTAAATCGCATTTATAAAGGTAGTAGTTTATTACAGTTACTTATTTACCTTGCCTGTTTTCTATATCAAGGTCTGACTTTTATAATTTAGTAAAATACTCATAGGAACGTCATTACATTTTATAATCTATATTTTATTTAGGGACATTTATGTCTCGGGATATGCCAGCACCATCATAACTTATATCTAAATAGCTCACGACACAAATTAAAATAAAAGTACCGAATAGGATCTCACCAAATAAAATGTTACATACATCATCAAAAAATTGTACATATCTGTATTTACCGTTTTCCATCATATTAAATACTCGTTTATATATAAGAGGCTAAATAAGTAAGAATTTTTTTAGAACTAAAACATTGCTAATATACCTTTATTATGTTTATTGCATAAAACTAATTTTATATTTAATCTGTTCAGGGATAAGACCTGTTTTTACAAGTTGTGTGTAGTTGTTTTTTTTTAGTGTCTTACAGTGATCGTCTCTCATCCGTTTTTTTATTTAGTTATTTATATAATTTTTAACACTGCACCTCGGTGGTATAAAATAAGCTATATTCACTGGTATCCCTATTGTGGCCTTGTTGCTTACGTACATAAATAATCACGTATATTTATCTCTTTAGTGATGTGAATAATTGTTGCCTTTTATTTAAATTAAGATATTAATATACTATAATTGAGTACAAATTAAATTAATATATTTCAGTTATGCCACTATATTGTGTTCTTTGTTCTTTTTTGCGTCAAGTATATTTATTCAACTATTATATTCAAGTATTGCGTGTTGTTTTTTGGAGTTGTTGCTTTCCTGAACATTTTTTTATATTTGACTATCAAGCCGACGGCATTCTAACTGTCGTTTTTTCAGTGAAGCAATGTGATTTTAATTACTTTATCACTGCACTATCTTTTGATCTGCTCATTGAAAAGGAATTTCAGTAAAAAAAAAATTATTATGATATAAACTACCCCTTGCATGTTCATTATTAATTTAATTAAGTATAGCCCTATCTTCCCCCTTTACGCTCTAAACATTTTAATTAGGATTTTAATAGGGACTTTTGGTTCATGCATCTACTTTATTGTCTAGCTTTTAAGTAGAAACCCTATAGTTTAGAAAATCTAAAAATTCACACCTCATACCATTCATTTAATTTTTAAGAAAAAACAAAAATAAGCTATAGCTTTTACTTATTTTATTAATTATTTATTATTTTATTAATTATTCTATATTCTTTAAGCAAGCGTGATTTATTGTTTACCATAAAAACTCCATAGATAGATCTACCTAGAGAGATTTTATCATGTTGAAGCGCTAATCTCGATATCTTTGCCTTATCCTTAAAAATAATGAAAAATAACAATACCAAAAACTGGTAAATGTAAAATGTAATATATTCAAAATTGAGGCGTACCGAAAACCGAAAACCGATAACCGATTGATGTTATTCTAAAGATAATAAACAAAATTTGGTCTCGATATGTTAATTTTTGCGGGAGTTATCGTAATCAACTCGTATAAAAAATTCAAATTTTTATTTTAAGTTGGTAGCAAAATGAATTGTTTTTTTTTTACAAAATAGGAGATAAATTATATGTAGCAATTTGTTGAAATTCATCTACTCATATTATCGTATAAATGCTAGTTGGTTGTAGTATAGGCAGTTTAAGAGCAAAAAATTGCTTGTTCTTGACGTGTCGAGAGTAGAGCACAACATCATCCGCTTCGCGACATAAGACATGCAATAATATCCAGTATTCTAAGCTATAAAAGAGAATTAACCGCATCACCAATTACTAAATATTATCTTATATATACTGAACTATAAAATCTCAGCAAATTAGAAAAAACCGACAACAATATATACACACCAATTCAATATTTATTAAAACAAACATAAATTTCTTAAGACTGTTCAATTTTTATAGTTTAACTTCATTTAAAATAAGTTTATATAAATAATATATCGTCGTTTATATAAATATTCTAACCTTTATACCTTGCTTGCGATTCAAGCAACTCCTGAATGTCACTTGATTCTATCTGTTCAAATCCATTTCGTCCTATTCCGTTTACAATTTCGGCTATGTTTGCAGTCATAGTTTGAATTTATACAGATTGTTCGTCATTTTCCGCAGTCAGAGCAGGCCACAGTTTTTTCCAACATGATTTCAATGTGTATGACTTTAGTTCTTCTTCTTCTTCAGTTCAGTTTTATGTTTACGATACATTTTGCTATGTCGAATTTCTTCCAGCATTCCATAACATTCATATCAGGATTACATTCCATATTATCCAAAATGACATTGAAGGTTCCTCTAATGCAATAGAGTTTAAAGGCCTGGATTATTCCTTGGTCCATGAGCAAAGCCGTCGTGTTGAGAGGTAAAAATGTCAATTTTATATTTGAATGCATAGTTTTAAGTTCGCAAGGATGACCTGGTCCATTTTCCACAATCAGAACCACTTTAAAGTCTAAATTATTATTGTTTTTTGAATAATTTTCAACTTCAGAAACAATACAATTCCGGAACCAGTCACAAAAATAGCGCTTGTAACCGGCGCTTTCTTATTAGCACGCCAAAACACTGGCAGGTCTTTCTTGTTTTGATTTTTTAAAGCACGAGGAATTAACGTTCTGTAAAGCATCAGTGGCTTAATGAGACAATCCCCAGATGGATTAGAACATAGCATCAGTGTTGGGGCACGGTACGTCTAGCGGTGGTGGACCACCGCCCCGTTGGTCAAAGTGCGACGTCGTGTATCCCCGTTTGGACGGGCGTAGAGTCCTCGTTCGTTATAAACGAGGATGCCGGATACCCGCCTCGGTGGCAGCAGGAAGATGTCAGTTTGCCGTAAGGGGCCGTAAGGATGCAATAATGCGTGCACCGGTCGAGACGTGTGACGAAATAATACTCGGAGTTCTTCTCAATAAAACGTGAACCCGAGCCAACGGTCGATATTCTTCAGGTAGTTGCTCTTCTTGTTGTAGCCAATGGGCGATCGGTGACTCAATCGTGGAACATGATTAGGTAACGCCCCTTCGGAGGTTACCCATGCCGATGCGTGACTTTACAGAGAGCCACTCGATCGCGACGCTTTCTAATTTCTATTTGTTTCTATTTTCACTACCGTTGGCTCGGTTTCTGCGCTATATTTATTTTATTTCAAATAATATCCTTAATTACTATATACAGTCTTATACCCTAGGTTACACTCTATCTTATAAATATCACTTATCCTAGGATACACTCATAATACTCGAGATCGAGCAATACTTACGCTAAACTTTCTCTATTTCAATTTTTCTCTATCACGTTCTTACTCTATAAATTTACATATTCCCATATTTCGGGTTTCTATCTCAAAATACAAGCAACGCGATGTCTCTATTGTTGGATTTCACACTTGTCGTGTGAAATCCCTCAATTTTCTATACATATTTTCCGGTCTAATATTTAGGTAAGTATTGCTCGGTAAATTATCTATTTTAAAACTAACATGCACGATAATCTTAAACATATCTATAGTCTATACATGCAAACATCAATTTCAATATAAATATACATAAAATACGCGAAGGAGACGCAAAAAACCTACTCGGCACAATCATTACCCGAACTCCCACGAATCCTTGGCAAATGAATGTGTGCGTCCCCAACGGTAGACGTCGATTATAACGTACGCCTTATGACTTTAACATAACATTCTTTATGTTCTCATTTATTAATATATCTCAATATTAATAATTCTCAATGTTAATAATTCTCAATATTAATAATTCTCAATATTATTAATCTCAATACTAGCAATCTCAATATTATTAATTCTCAATACTAGCAATCTCAATATTATTAATTCTCAATATATCCATAAACTCAATGTTAATAATTCTCAATACTTACATCTCAATATATCCATAAGCTTAATATTAATGATTCTCAATAATCTCAATAATCTCGATATTCTCAATATTCTCAATACTCGATCTCCATACTCATATTTATATATTCATATTATTTATCATATCATATTATTTATATTTATATAACGCGTAGTCAGTCTCGATACTTATGCTAACACAAAAACACTGTTTATTCGTCCGGTACAAGTTAATACTCGAACGAGAACTCGTCTAGCGTCTCAGGGGCTCTCCCTACGGTAACGCGTGCGTCCTATTTACCATCAGCGCCACCTGTGCGGAACTATTATTCCGGACGCCATTTCTATTTTCGTATTAACTTGTTATGCGTCGCTAACAGCGCCACCCGTGCGGAACTATTATTCCGGACGCCATTTCTATTTTTGTATATTACTCGTTATAGTCTTTATGCGTCGCTAACATCCTCCCCCTCGTGCACAGCACCAACTCCTTGTCCTAGCGACGCCGCTGTGTCTCCAGGCTCGGCAGACGATGTCCTAGGCTCTGCAGACGATGTCTCAGGCTCGTCGGTGACCCGTGGCTCGTTGGTGGCTCGTCGCTCGTCGCTCGTCGATGCTGGTACTAGTAGCACCGCTTTGGAGCTCGGTCGACGCAGCAATCCACCCGCTGTGCGTACTTCTAGGACTCGCGTGCGGCCGTCGGGTCCAGGATATGTTTTGACCACTTCGCCCCTCGGCCAGGTGTTTCGTGGCAGTGTGGAGTCCACTATGAGGACGGCGTCTCCACACTGTAAATCTCTTGTGACGACCTCTCCGCCGATCCGTCTGGGGAGCAGATTGGGCAGATATTCCTTAAGCCACCTGCTCCAAAAATGATCGGCCATTCGTTGTGCCGTCCTCCATGTTCGCCGCCCGATGAGGTCCGCATCGCTGGAACCTCCAATGCCGGGTAGCCCACAAGACCTCCCGATCAGGAAGTGGTTGGGAGTGAGAGCTACGTCGTCGCTGTCCGGTTCCGCCGCGACAAGTGGTCTGGAATTGACCACGTGCTCCGCTTCTAGGAGAAGTGTATGCAACGTCTCCTCGTGTGGATTCCTCTCTTTCAATGTAACGGCTAGAGCCGTCTTGATGGAACGGACCAAGCGCTCCCACGCTCCTCCCATGTTCGGTGCCCCAGGTGGAATGAACTTTCACTTGAGGTTCGATCTGGTAGCGACCGCCTCCATATCTACCTGTCCCACGGCTTCTTTCAACTCTTTGTTCGCCTTGACGAAGTTGGTGCCGTTGTCGCTAAATATGACTTTCGGCATACCCCGCCTGGCTGCCATACGTCGAAGTGCGAGTATCATCGAGTCCGTGGATAGTGATGCCGCTAACTCTATGTGCACCGCCCGTGTAGTGAGGCAGGTGAATAAGGCACCCCATCTTTTCTCTCGTCGTCGGCCTACGGTGACTGTCATCGGCCCGAAGTAATCCACGGCGGTGCAAGTGAACGGAGGTTCGCCGAAACGCAGTCGCTCTTCCGGCAAATCCCCCGTAGGCAGTTTCTGTGGCGTGCTTCGGTACACTTTACACCACTGGCATTTGTGCGCTACTGCCCGAACCGCCGATCGTAGCCCCAAGACCCAATATCGCTGCCTGACCTCGTTCATCACCGTCGCGTGATTCCCATGGTTGAACGTCTCGTGGTAGTGCTTGAGTAGTAACCTGGTGATCGCATTTTTCCCATCTAGGACGACAGGTCGTCTGAAGTCCGTGTTAATGTAGCTGGCTGCGTCGATCCTACCTCTTAGGCGCAGTAAGCCGTCTTCCAGTACTACGTCAAGCCTCTTCAGCCTGTCGTGACGTTCCATGGGCCTGCACGATTCCTTAGCAGCTACCCTTGCGCCGAAACTTTCCTCCTGACTCCGTTTCAGCAACAACGTTTCGGCGCTCTTCAGGTAGCTCTCGTCGATCGTCGCGTAATCTATCGGTCGTTTCTCGACGACGGTACGCTTTGGTTCCTTGCCGGGTCTTTTAATCGTCTTTCTCCAGGTCGGGTCTCGTTTCTCGGCCTTTCTGGATACGCCGACAGTCTCTTTTCTCCCTTTGCGGCACATTCCGATGAATTGCAACACTCTTGCTGTTGCCCTCCATAATCTCGTCCAGCTCGAGAACCTTTCCGGATCTGGCGTGGGTTGTGCCGCGGCTGCTCTCACGGTAGCTACCGTGTGCCTTTCTCTTTCCTCGCCCGTTGGTTCCGCCTTGAAGGAGCGCGGTTGAGGCCAGTGCGCTTCTTCTCGACTCAGGAAGGCGGGCCCGTTAAACCAACGGTGCTCTTCGTTGAAGTCCTTCGGCACGCCTCGGGTTGCGTCATCCGCTGGGTTTTGCGCCGTGGGTACCCAACGCCATTCCTGAGGTTTGGATAGATCTTCGATTTCTGCCAGGCGGTGCGCAACGAAGGCTTTGAATGTCCTGGGGTCCGACTTAATCCACGACAGAACCGTACTGGAATCTGTCCAGTAGGTCGTGGACTCGACCTCCAGGTCCAGCTCCTCCCGCACCGTTCGCGACATCCTAGCGCCCAACAACGCAGCCTGCAGCTCGAGCCGTGGAACGGACACTGGTTTCAACGGCGTGACTCTAGCTTTCCCAGCTAGTAATGCGACATGGTAGCTCCGGTCGTCCATCTGCTGCCTCCAGTAAACCGCACAAGCGTATGCGGTCTCACTGGCATCCGTGAATACGTGCAGCTCCCCCTCGTCGTTCGAGCGCGTGAAGCATCTTGGTATTCGTAGATCCTCCAGCACTCGAACGTTCCTGTTGTAGTCGCACCATGCCTCTATGTCTCTTTCAGTGATAGCCTCGTCCCAGCCGACGCCACTCCTCCATATGCTCTGGATGAGCACCTTGCCCTGCACTAGAACAGGCGACGCCACCCCCATAGGGTCGAAGGTGGACATCACCATGCTCGTCACTTCTCTTTTCGTAGGAGCTCGATAGTCTTCCGATTTCTCCATTGCTGCGTGGCTGAGACGCGCGCGGAACCCTAATTCGTCGTTTCCCGGAAACCAGCGTAGCCCTAATGTTTTTTCCTCCTTCGAGCCGAGTTCCACTTCGAGCTGTTCACTTTTACTTGTGAACTGTCTCAACACTCCTTCACTGTTGGACGCCCATCCTCTCAATTGGAACTTCGCTTTTCTATGGATGGCGTCCACCTCTTTTGCTGTCTTCACAGCTTCGTCTTCCGTGGCGAAGCTCTGCAGATAGTCGTCCATGTAGTGGTTCGACTCTATCGCTCGCGCTGCTTCCGGGAACTGTTTCGCGTAGTCCGCCGCGTTCCTGTTTTTGACGAAGATCGCCGTACTGGGAGAGCAAGCGGCCCCGAATGTGACGGATGTCATCCTGTATTCCTTGGGGACCCTGTCGCGTTGCTCTCCTCTCCACAAAAATCGTAGGCTGTCGCGATCTTCGTCTCTAATCCTGATCTGCAGGAACATCTCCTTAATGTCTGCGACTACGGCTACGGGCTTCTGTCGGAAACGCAGTAATACTCCGAAAAGAGATTGTAATAGATCTGGTCCCGTCAGAAGCAAGTCGTTGTGACATCTTTCCCCGAATTTCGCGGCAGCGTCAAAAACCAACCTCTTTTTCTTCTTCGTAGGGTGCGTGACGGCAAAGTGGGGCAAGTACCACTTCCGCTTCGAAGACGACTCGCGCGGGACCTCTTCTGCGTATCCATTTTCAATTAGATTATCTATCTGCTCATTATACTCTATTTGCAGATCGAGGTCCCTATTCAACTTCCTTTCGATGCCCCTTAGTCTCATCTCGGCCGACTTGTAGTTGTCGGGCAGTACGTCGTCTTCGTTTTTCCACAAGAGGCCGACTTCGAATCTGCCGTCCTCTCGTCTCTTGGTCGTCCTCTCCAGAACGCTAAGGGCTCTCGCTTCCATGTCCGTGCTCGGCCGCTTCGGCGCAACTCCCAATGATTCTATCGCGAAGTGTTCTTTCATGAGCGCATCCAGCGCGTCTTCACGCGCGGTTACATGCGCGCATAGAAAGTTGACTTCCTTGGAGTTACTTCCGTCGACGCCGTGTAGCACCCATCCTAAGTGAGTGAAGGATGCTACTGGTTGGTTCTTCTTTTCCTTGCGCGTCTTCCTGGTGATGATCAGTCCCCAATTGTCTTGACCGATCAACAACCTAGGAGACTCTTCTTCGTAGCACAGGTGATCTACCAGCTTCTTTAGGTGCACGCAGCGCTCGATCACTTCCCTTTCTAATCGCTGCGGCGTCAGGTGCAGACCATCCATCGTGCGAACCCCGTTAACGGACAACTTGCTTCTTCGGTGGAGCCCCCTAACCTTGATGTCGAGCTTCATCGAGTCGGTCTTGGTGACCGTTCTACCACCCACGGTTTCCAGTTGCAGGGTCTCCTTGGGTCCTTTAAGGCCTACTTGTTCCGCTACCGCCGAGTCCAATAAGGAAACGGTGGAGCCCTCATCTAACAAGGCCAGGACTCGGGTTGAACCTGCTGGTCCATACACTTCCACTGGAACCATCTTTAGGTAGGCTCTCGACATCCGCATGAAGTTTACGGGTAGCCGTACGTTGTTGGCTACCTCCTTAACTTTGACTTCTTCTACAACCGCAGCTTCCGTCTTGTCGCTATGCAGCAAGTGATGATGCCGCCGCTTGCAGGTCCGACACGGTGGTCGGTGGCAGGTTTCCTTACGGTGCCACCCGTGCAGGCAATTATAGCACAAGCGAGATTGCTTGGCTATGTCCCACCTCTTTGGCACCGGAGCCTGCCGGAACTTAGGACACTCGTATAACTGGTGCCCCTCGCGGCAGTGTGGGCATGCTGGCTTCTGTCTCGATGAACTATTCGCTGCCTGCTTTTCAGGTTGTATATCAACAGTAGTATGCGAGGCCTGTCTCCGTTGCTGCGGTTTCCTCGAAGCCGCTTCTCCAGGTACGGCGTGAGGTCCACATCTGTCCGCGATCTTGTTGAGGAATTTCGCCATCGTGTTCAAGTCTGGGTCTCCTTTATCCACCGTGTCCGCGGTGTAGTCATACCACCGGAACTTTAATATGGTTGGCATCTTGTCGGTGATGCTCTTCAGTATCTCCGGTGACTGCAGATACTGCGGTTTCTGTAGCCCCCTTATCGCGGCGACGGTGTTGTTAATGCAGCTTGCTAGCATGCATATATCGTATGCGGAGTCGCTTATCACTGGCAGCTTCCTTATTTTCTGCAGCTCTGCCAGGACCAGCGCGTCCGCTCTTCCGTACGACCGCCTCAGCGCTTCCATTATTTCCTGGGGTGTACTCTCTGAGTACAGCAAGCTACGAACCCCTTCTCTCGCTTCGCCCTTCAATGCTCTTCTCAAACGTGCCATATTTTGCACGTCGGAGAAGAGCGGAGCGGTGTCTTCATAGACGGCTTTGAAGGCCACCCATTCTCTGCAGTCACCCTCGAACGGTGGTAGATGGTGCATGTAGTCGGGTTGTGGTATCAACCCGTGATGCGAAATCCTCATCGCTTCGGCTATGGCGTTGGCTAGGCTACGGTGCTCTTGACTCTTCTCCATATGTTGGCCGTCGTGCTTAGAGTCGGGGGCGGGAGCACCCTCTATCCGCTCCATAACTTCCTTATGTCCCGCCGCCTTATGGACCCAGTCTCTGACCTGATCCTCTCTATCCGCAGGCTCCTCGATAACAGAGTCTTCGTCTTCATCATCTGCTTGGATGACCTCTAAGCGTAGCCTGGCTGCCACTGTAGCCGCTTGTGCCTCCCGAAGCTCCTTTTCGGCTAGTTCCGCACGGGCTTCCAGCTCCTTACGTCTTCTTTGTGACTTTGTGGAGGCTGGCCTGTGCCTCTTCATTGTGGAGGCTTCGGTGGCTTTTGATGTTCCAGTGATGCCCGTGACTGAAGTTTCGTATGTTTCGTACGACGTTGTTTCCGTCGCGCTGCTCTGTTGTGCAGCGTCTGTCTCGGTCGGTTGCTCCTTCGGCGATTCCTTATGGCTTCTCGTGACTGGCATCTTGACTGCTGCGAAGATCCGGCTCGAAGGACCAACTGTTGGGGCACGGTACGTCTAGCGGTGGTGGACCACCGCCCCGTTGGTCAAAGTGCGACGTCGTGTATCCCCGTTTGGACGGGCGTAGAGTCCTCGTTCGTTATAAACGAGGATGCCGGATACCCGCCTCGGTGGCAGCAGGAAGATGTCAGTTTGCCGTAAGGGGCCGTAAGGATGCAATAATGCGTGCACCGGTCGAGACGTGTGACGAAATAATACTCGGAGTTCTTCTCAATAAAACGTGAACCCGAGCCAACGGTCGATATTCTTCAGGTAGTTGCTCTTCTTGTTGTAGCCAATGGGCGATCGGTGACTCAATCGTGGAACATGATTAGGTAACGCCCCTTCGGAGGTTACCCATGCCGATGCGTGACTTTACAGAGAGCCACTCGATCGCGACGCTTTCTAATTTCTATTTGTTTCTATTTTCACTACCGTTGGCTCGGTTTCTGCGCTATATTTATTTTATTTCAAATAATATCCTTAATTACTATATACAGTCTTATACCCTAGGTTACACTCTATCTTATAAATATCACTTATCCTAGGATACACTCATAATACTCGAGATCGAGCAATACTTACGCTAAACTTTCTCTATTTCAATTTTTCTCTATCACGTTCTTACTCTATAAATTTACATATTCCCATATTTCGGGTTTCTATCTCAAAATACAAGCAACGCGATGTCTCTATTGTTGGATTTCACACTTGTCGTGTGAAATCCCTCAATTTTCTATACATATTTTCCGGTCTAATATTTAGGTAAGTATTGCTCGGTAAATTATCTATTTTAAAACTAACATGCACGATAATCTTAAACATATCTATAGTCTATACATGCAAACATCAATTTCAATATAAATATACATAAAATACGCGAAGGAGACGCAAAAAACCTACTCGGCACAATCATTACCCGAACTCCCACGAATCCTTGGCAAATGAATGTGTGCGTCCCCAACGGTAGACGTCGATTATAACGTACGCCTTATGACTTTAACATAACATTCTTTATGTTCTCATTTATTAATATATCTCAATATTAATAATTCTCAATGTTAATAATTCTCAATATTAATAATTCTCAATATTATTAATCTCAATACTAGCAATCTCAATATTATTAATTCTCAATACTAGCAATCTCAATATTATTAATTCTCAATATATCCATAAACTCAATGTTAATAATTCTCAATACTTACATCTCAATATATCCATAAGCTTAATATTAATGATTCTCAATAATCTCAATAATCTCGATATTCTCAATATTCTCAATACTCGATCTCCATACTCATATTTATATATTCATATTATTTATCATATCATATTATTTATATTTATATAACGCGTAGTCAGTCTCGATACTTATGCTAACACAAAAACACTGTTTATTCGTCCGGTACAAGTTAATACTCGAACGAGAACTCGTCTAGCGTCTCAGGGGCTCTCCCTACGGTAACGCGTGCGTCCTATTTACCATCAGCGCCACCTGTGCGGAACTATTATTCCGGACGCCATTTCTATTTTCGTATTAACTTGTTATGCGTCGCTAACAGCGCCACCCGTGCGGAACTATTATTCCGGACGCCATTTCTATTTTTGTATATTACTCGTTATAGTCTTTATGCGTCGCTAACAATCAGTGTAACTCTATCCTCTGCTGCCTTAAATCCAGGCGCGGACCTTTCGCTTTTAGAAATGAATGTTTTGTTTGGCATTCTCTTCCAAAACAGTGCAGTTTCCTCTGCATTAAATACTTGCTCACGTTTGTATCCTCCATCAGCTACTAAGTTTTCAAATACTTCTGGATATATTTTTGCTGCAGCAGTGTCTGCAGATGCAGCTTCTCCAACTATTTTAATGCTATGCAATGATTGTCTCACCTTAAATTTATTGAACCAACCTTCCGAAGCTTGAAATCCTCCATTACCACCACAACTACCACCAGGTTCTTTAAAGAGTGCGTAAAGACGCTTTGCCTTCTCACGGACCATTGGACCACTCAGGGGCATCCTTTTGTGGTTGCGGTCTTCGATCCATAATGACAACGTCACTTCCATTTTTTCTATTGCTAGATCACGAACAATTTTCGCTGAAGCTACAGGCGACCTTATTTTATCTTCGGATTTTTCTATAGATCGTACAGTTGATTTGTTGATACTGAATATAGGTGATGTGGATGCAAACAACTGTCCATGGCGTAATCAATCAAGCATTTCTATTTTCACTTCAAGCGGTAACACAGATTTTTTTCGCGTTGAAGCTAGTTTTTTTTTTTTTTGTCGACATTTTAAATTACGAAGACAGCGGTAGAGACCTGTTACTCGATCACAATTTTTGTAACGAATGGAAAGATGAAACAATAAAACACGGAAAACGGCTTTTACCAAAGAACGGAACATCTTATACGTGGCAGCCTTTAAAAATATACTTTATGTTTTGAGTGATAAAGTTGATTTTATTCTGTTTGCTTACATTCTCAAAAACACCGACCGCGGCGAAGGCGGTTTATGTCAAAAGCCGAACCAATACAGCGGCGATATCATTTAATAACATAATTATTACATAGTTGTAACAAGTTCTATTCTATTTTTTTATTAGTCCATTTATTGGCGTGTTTACAAAGGATATTTGGTTGGATACATGGTAGTTTTGACGTACGACATATTATCATATTAATATTCAGCGTGTGCAATTACAAATAGTACAATTATTATAAAAATTAAATAAATATAATATATAAAAACAAATCCATCCATATATACTAACACTTACATAATGTCATACATAATAATAAGTAACTTAATATAATTAACCTAATATATGTACCGATTAGGTCCGCGAATAAAGAAATCTTTAGCCGCGAATATAGGAATTGGTTCACAAATTTTTTAATCCGCCTATAGTGAAAACGAGAATGAAGGAAGCGCGAGTAAGGATCTTCTACTGTACCGTCGAGGTAGAAATTACTGCACCGCCCGCGCCCAATATTTGTTTTACACTACACTGTCTTGGAAATTTCAACTAAAAAAAAAACATTGTGTGGTTTTATGAAAGACTGACAGCTGACTTCTTGACATAAAAATAATTAAATACACAGAAGCACTACAAAATGCTTTTGAAGAACTTGTTGCCTCCCGTCCTACTGATTTCTTCAAGAAGGGCATTAATAAACTGCCATGGCGTTGGCAAAGATGCATTGACATAGGTGATTATTTTGATAATATAAATAAAAAATATAGAAAATTATACTTTTGAATTATTCTTTTTTTTTCCTATAAATTTAGGTAAATTAAAGGTAATATTACTCAGGGATCAGACACATTTATTCAAGGCCAGTGTAAAATACGTAGACACTGGGATTGTAAACTCAAAAATTCGAATCAATTTACTATAATTAGATCAAGTACTAAACAACCGTAGTAGTTATAATTACATTTTACATCAATTATAGTTTTGTTATTTAGTAAATGAAATAGAATTAATCGATAAAACACAATTGATTATCACATCACTAATCTCGATTATAAGGTACTTGTTACCTATGTCAATGGTAGTATGACAAGGATACGTACGTAATCCTATCTGAAATATGTCTAAATTACTGTTGTAATAAGTTGTGAATACTGTAAATGGAAATATTAATGCAGAATTAATAAAATCATTAATTGCTTTCTTTCATATAGTATTAGGTATTCACATTTATTTAATTATAATCGTAACTCTAACAATCTGTAATTGAGAAGTAGTTCCGCCTTAGTTTCTTTTCACTTTATGAAGGTCTAACTAGGACAATGGGCTTGCTTATATCTAAGATTTGGAGCTTGTTTGGAAATGAAGGTAAGTTATGAAATATTTAAACTAGACAGCCTTTATTTTTGTAAACTTTGTTTTTGTTATATCAGTTTGATACTGGCAAACCTTTTAGATATCTTCGAATCATATGTTATTTACGTAAAATAAATATTTTTTATATTTATGAATTGCATGGTAAAAAAGAAACTGTTTAAAACTAAAAGAAAACTACTTCGTTTTTTTTCTGTATAATTTAACTAGGCATTCTGAGGATTTCTGATAAGCAAAGCAACATTAGAGAAATAATTTATTTTATACATACATTTCATTTACATTAATATCATATATGATTAAGAGATTATTGTGACATATTAATAAAATAATGAATTCTCTGAAAACACATTAAACAAGTGTTTTAATTAGCTATAGAACTCAAAATATATTCATAACCACTGATTATATTGGTACTAAAATTCAATTAGTAGTTAATTATATCAGCTGTTAAATATAAAACATACTTGTTACTTTTGATTTTAATTCTTGAATTTATTATGAATAAAGAAATATAATAGATAAGTATTTACTAAATTATAGCAGATATGTGTCTGCAACTTCATTTATATTCATAACATTTTAAATTATATATATCTTCAAATTAGCATGAACACCAGATATATTGTATGATTACAAGTATATTTATACCCTTAATCCTTTATATGGTTTCTTACATTTATGTCATTACTAAGTATTAATATGAACAGTCTTATCTGTTGGCCTTGGCTTGTGTTTTGGACTATTTAAGAATTATCTATTGTGCTGTGTTAATGAAAACAAGAAAAGAAAAAACAGTCTAAATATATCTTTTAAATATCTGTTTCATTAAAGTTAAATTTCAAGTTTGTTGAAGCTTACTTTTGTCTAATAGTGAAATTGTGGAACAGTTTTCCAGTCTGCATGGTCCCTCTTTCCTATGATATTGGGTCCTTGAAAAGTCGACTGAAGAAGTACTTAAGCAGGCCAGCATGATAGTGGTAACTAGCAGTGAATTCTGTTCATTATCAGTCACCCCTGATTTCGATTGCACTGTACTTAACATCGGGTATAGTGCAGCATTGCTTACCAGAGCAGTATAAAAAAAATCACAGCAAATTATTTAAGCAATTATTATAAAAACAAAAAGGTTTATTTATTGTCCACAGAACACAAGTTGGTATTAGTTGGTTTAGACAATGCAGGTAAAACTACCATACTATATCAGCTGTTGCTTGGTGAAGCTGTACACACAAGACCTACAATAGGCTCCAATGTAGAAGAGGTTGTTTGGAGGAATCTTCGATTAGTAATGTGGGACCTTGGAGGTCAACAAAGCCTGCGATCGGCCTGGAACACCTACTATACTAATAGTGAGGTAAATATATAAAATATTTTATTTATATGTAGTTTCTACAAAATTAATGATATAAGTTCTATTCCAAAATAATGTAAGATCCTTTATCTAAGTTTATTTTACATAATATGTATTATTTGACATGCTGTGTTATAGTCTTGATTTAATTCAACTAATCTATAATGACTGATCTCATATTATTTAAAATTTCACCAGATTTCCAGGATAATGACAGAATAACAGTACTATATGGCCAATCAAGTACCTGCCACCTTCATCTGTATCTCTAATATTCCTGTTTCATTTTTGTCTTTAAATTCTTAACACAATTATATTACTGGTAACTAAAGTAATTTCAGTGATGAATCAAAAATAAGTTATATTAAAATTTTGGACAAAAATATTATTTAAAAAGGTTCACTAAAATATACAATTGTTTTTTTTTTTGACATAGATTAAAACTTATTTTCTACTAACAATTTTGTACATCTAATCAGATATGACACTTAGTATTTTTCCATATTGATTGAATATTCTAAAATTATTTCTTTGCGCTCACTGACTCCATATAAATAACTTTTATAAATAGTTTCATGTTTCTAGATCTATTGTATTTAGCTGTGCATTGTAAACCACTTAGTTTAGACTTTTACTTTGTTAATTTTTGTTCATGATATCCTTTATAGTTAATATGTATTTAATAAGTCTTCAAAAATTTAATTAACAATGATGCAATGTAATTTGCAAAACAATATATTTTTAGTAAAAATCATTTTCTCAATCCTTATTTTATTTATATGTGAGATTATATGAAATATAATCTCATTTAGACCATGTCTTACATTTTAACTACTTAAAATTGAAGAGTTCAAACTATGGTTAGGTGTAATGAGATTTTTACACAAAGCAGTTAAAAAAATAAATAAATGGGGCATGGGATGCGAATTTTAAAAATTTTACTTAATGCACACCTACTTTAGATACTATTGAAATGTACTTTAAACTTATGTAAAATTTTGTTACTGGATCACATGTTAAAGCTGGGCGTTCCCTGTTAGCTTATCATATAACTTATACTACTAGAAGTTTACAGTTCTAATGTAATAAATACTACTGTAATAAAAATACTGAAAAAAAGATAAATATATATAGTTTATAATATTAGTATAGTTTTCTTATATTTGAATTGAATTGTATATAGTTCATAGATAATTCAATAAAGAATACTTTCCTGCATAGAAATTTAGATTTCAATAAAGTGTATTTTTCTGTATGCCAGATTTATGATTGTACTGTATGGTACTGAAACCATCAAGTTACTTTTGTAAACTTATTCTGGACATATTGACATGAAAAATGTTATTTGTAATACAATCTTTATTAGCATTTTATTTATTTCTTAAGCAAATGGGATAAAAAATACTCTGTAATAGATCATTCAAATATATCAACATCAAGTTATGATGACAAATATATTACTCACTACATATAAAAATTTTGGTATTCACTTTTATAAACCCCACCCCCGTGGTTATATTCTGTAAAATGCTTTTAATATGTTTGTATTTTAATTCATCATCTGGTCAAAATTTATTATTCCAAAATTTGAAATAATTCACACCTAGAATATATTTGTAGTTATATAAATTAGCTACACTTTTCACTCATTAAGGAGTGGAATTTCAAAAATACCTTGTTCAATAATTCCACTAATGAAAAGCCTAAATCCAAAACAAACTCTGTTACAATTATTATATTTATATGATAATGGCTGTGTGCTTTTTTAATGCTAGTCTATTAGGTAACCGATTCACAATTACAATGGTTGCAATTGTGGATAGGTTAACCTGCTCATAAATTGATGATTTTATTTACTATATAAATATACATATATTTGAAATAGAAATTATTTACTAGCAACAACAGTTTTTCTTGCTGATTTTTGCTCATATTCCTGATTTTACAGCATTCATCTAATAAAAATTATAAAACATATTCCATAATGTTCTTGCAATATGTTCTAGAGATACAGTGCATTTATTTAGATTAAAGTGTAAATTACCTTTTCATATATCATAAAACGAATATTCTTGAAGTAATTCATTTCAAGATTTGGTATTATTTACTAGCCAATAGAAAGTTAAACTATTTTATCTATTTCGTGGTTTCTAATTAATACCAATGTTTATATTTCCTACTAAAAAGTAATCTGGGTACTTGTACATGATAAGGCTTGATTTTCAAAGGAATCTAAATCCCATCTTTGTATTTACTGCAATTAAAATCACAAATTTCGATTTTCTTCTGCAAAACTCAGGTAATATGCTCTCTTATACCTATTTACAATTAGCTGAAAATTAAATAAAAAAAAAACCTGGGAGAAATTATTTCAAAGATACACTAAAAAGCTTAAGTAACAATTCATTTAAAAATTTAATTGATGCTTCCGTCTTACAACATAAAAAAACCTAACCAAGTTTCACTTTTCGATCTTCACTAAATAAAGCTGTGTTAATTTGCCTGTTTAGACCTTTTCCTCCTGTTTATCAGGTTGTAAGAATAATAAGAATGTAATTTAAAGATAATTATGTATTGAAATATGTCCGTAAGTTGCTGAAGTGTCAATGATATATTGAAAATATTAATTAGCCAAAGAAATATTGAAAATATTAATTAAGAATAATGATATCAATAACCATGGTGGCCAAATCTTTAGGCGGGAGGAATGTAGACTCAGTATCGACTGATCTATGGATCTTAGCATGAAACACCGAATTTTCAGAAATTTGTTCACATTTATTAATTAGAATTTAATTATTGATACTAAATTTTTAGAGGCTGGCGTTGCGATTAAGCTCATACCTTTTTGCAGGCTAAATCATTCAGCCTATTTACAAACTGGTATTATGTCTTCAAAAGAGCGCTTTATTATATCATCTACTAGCTGGCGTGGCAACGGCGACATCGATGAATGTCATATGAACGATTACCGTTTCGATAATATTGCCGATATTATGTATTTCATATTCCTATTATGTATATTTAATAAATGTTTTGTGAAGAATCGTGTATTCTATTTCGAGGAAATCAATGATATTCATTTTGAAAACGTGCGATACTTCCCTAATTCAGACTAGAAATTAAACGCAGAGTAGGGAACACCAGGCTGTGCGGCTCGATCTTTTTAATAAACACGGTGATTTGTCAACAACTCTTGTTATATTCCCATTATTGTCTTATAATCAGACACGTATAATTGATTTAGATTTACATTCAATACAATAAACGTATAGAAAAAAAAAACTAAAAGGTATAATTCATATATTAATAACTATGTATTTATAGGATATATGTCTGGCGTTATATCTTTACGTTTACAATTAAACCATGTTTTAATAAATTCTACCTGAGGCGATGCAATTTTAATGTGAAGCTAAAGTTGTGTTCGACATCAATCGCGAAATTTCGCTGATTTCCTTTGCAGTTGTAGAAGTTACCACAGCCTTTCTTTTATAAAAGTAGTATTTTTTTCTACTTACTGATTAGTAATCTAAAAGTGTTAGGATATTATGATTTTGTAATTCCTTATAAGTTTATTGTTTAACTACGTCCTAAACCAAGCCTACGCTAAGCCTACAGACGAACTCTCAAGCGTATCTGTCGAAACATAACTATAGGGTTTGGCAATAGATTTTCTACTTGAGGTTAGGGTTTAGTGGAGGGAAAGTGTTGCACCAAGATTTTCATCGTAGTATCTGATCCATTGTATGATATGATAACACATCAATTGTCGCGGTGTTAGCGCGCACGCTATTGTTGAATCGTCGTGCGTTACTTAGCATCACATCGATTACGATCTCAGTTCTTCTTACATTTGAGTGCTTAGGGAGTTTAAATTACTATGTGCTGCTATTCAAAACTTAACTTTCGATATAACAAACTGAGTCCTTATAAATTAAGTCTAATATTTTTTACGACGATGGCTTTTTACATAAGTAAATTGTACAATGGCCTGTTTGTAGTAGGATAAGTATGAATCATACATATATGGAATAGAGGTGTTGAACATGTTATATATGTATTGCAAATAAAAGAATTTGTTTCGGCCATACCTTACACTGTTTTCTACTCGCTTTTTAAGGGAAAAGTGTGTTTGTTTCAGTTTGTAATAATGGTGATTGACTCAACGGATCGACAACGACTGAGTATTAGCCGAGAAGAACTACACAGAATGCTTACACATGAAGAGTTAAGCAAGGCCTGTTTGCTCGTTTTTGCCAATAAGCAGGTAAAAGTAATATAATGTCGAGAAATTGAAGACTAATTTCGAATGTATATTGTGTTTTGAATAAAATGTAATGTATTTCTTGTAAATTTTCATTACATTGTAGTTACAATGAATAAAATTACGGAACAATAACAAAACATTGAAGCAACACATGTTCGTCATTAATTCATACATATACACTTGGGTAAACAAATGACGTCATTACACTATAAGTTAATTGTTGATATAAAACTTTTTGTGTCTGTACCCTGTAGTCTATTTTAAATCGTAGATCATCTTTAGTTTCCTTGTTTTATTGGTTTGCTGCTGCCGTTGCGATAAGGACCGGTTCAAACGACCCCTTGCGTCGACTGGGCGCTGTCACTGCGTTGTTTTACATACTAATATCCATAGCGTACACACGGTGCGCTGCGTTCACGCAACGCACACACGACTGACTACAACCTCCGAGACGAAGCGGGCGGGGATATAGTTTTTTTTTCACCTGTCATACGCTGTTAGCCGTAAGGGCTTTGACAGCTTCACCGAACTTTTTGGGGCGAATGTTGAGGGCACTCAGACCCGAGGCAGTGGGCGCAAGGATCCCAGAATGGGCGAACATCGGCTTGAACTTCTGCCGGAAAACGAACAAACATTTGCGAGCCTTACTAACCAATAGGTCCTAATTTACTAAGTTTAGTGGTCCTAAGAATGACATCGGGCAAGCCGCGCAAGAGCTGCGGGGGTTGTCCCTTAAAGAACCGTGCACGAATGGTATGCGATGTGACTATGTACTCTCAGTGATATATAATATCACTGTATCCCGCGAACAGAGTCACTTGAGGGTTCCTATCCGGAGGATCGCACCTAGGCTCAAGCGTTTGTGGAAGGAGGCCGTGACGGGTGTGCTTGAGTGAAATTAACCGCGAATTGCTCGTGTGGTAAAATATGTTTGTCTGAGACAGTAGATTGGAGTCGGTTCAGAAGGAACCGCCCGTATATTTTACCTATCGTATTGAGGAGGCTTATCGGGTGGTAGTATTCGGGGTAGGATGCCTTTTTCTCGGATTTACGGATAGCTACTACAGTTGCCTTTTTCCAAGCGGCTGGAAAATTGCAGTGAGTTATGGCCGCATTAAAGATGCAGGCCAGAAGAACTATGAGTATGTTCGTTCCTGATTACGTCGGGAACGAAGGCTTTCTTTAGTTTAGGGCCTTTTACAATCGCGAGGTCTTCGTCACCGTTTTCTTCATGATCATTCTTTGATTTTTTTTATTGTTAGGCTTAGCGTGATGGTCATAATCACACTTGATCTTAAATGACGATACGGCCCAAGTTGGTAGACACGCTAACCCTGTGGAGGTTTCCCTAATAGCATTCTGCATGTGACCGACCAGAGAGTCAATCGCCAGATCAGTATCGGTCACAGACTTTATCTCGTTCGGGATCCTATCTAAGTGAGGACTGGAGAGATTATTTAAGAGATATTGTCTAAGCTTTGGATAGTCTGCCGCTTTGACTGAAGTGGGAGTGTGGTCACCCGGGGGACCTAGTTGGAGAACTACTGGGCGGTGTTCGCAATCTAGTTCATGAACCACTTCGACTTGCTGTACCTGAAGCGCGACCCCTTTTAAAAGGGCTGTCTAAAACTGAGGGGCGGCAATTAGGTCGATAATGAACTGGCTCTGAGGGAGCAATTACGTGAAGGTAAGCGCATTTACTAACCAAATAAGTGGCCTAATGTTAGTGGTAGTACGC
Source organism: Actias luna (assembly GCA_039707435.1). NCBI lineage: Eukaryota > Metazoa > Arthropoda > Insecta > Lepidoptera > Saturniidae > Actias > Actias luna. The sequence continues at coordinate 13,230,309 of JAZHAC010000001.1, read as the reverse complement.
GGGCTGTTGTATTGAATATGCCCGCTATTTAGATCACCAGCCACTATAACAGTCACCGAGCATGAAAAGCGCCTTCAGATCTGATTCGGGAGAGTTTTACTAGGCGAGAGGTATGCGGAAACGATAAAGATAGTGCGATGACCGGTCACATCCACTTTACACACTGAGACTTCTAAATTCGGGAGGATCTATTGACATGCAATACAGTGACTTTCTATTGTATATCAGCGTGCCGCCGCCTCTTACACCGGTACGATCATTTCTTACTATCTTGTAGATAGTAATCGCGGGAATTACGTGCGCTTAGTTTTAGAAGTGTTTCTTGTACTAGAATCACAACTATTTGTCGCTCCTTAAGGTAGCTAGCTACCAAGTTGCGTTGGGGTTTCAAGTTACGGGCGTTAAAAAGAATATAGAAAGGCCACGTGGTCTAATATTATCCTCCATTGGAAATTTATTTGGGGAAAGCTTGGATTAGGCGTTGCCCGGTCATTGCAATGTCTGGAAAGCACCCAATAGCTTTAAGAAGGCTTAGATCCTGACTGGAACTGAGCATTTCGTCGAACGCAATGATGTCAAATACCGGGTGTTTGTTAAAGTGTTGAGCGAGCTAGTCGATCCCTTTTAGACCGACCGACGTGCCGGACATAGTGAGTTGTCAGGGTTGTCATTGCGACGTCGTATTAATGCTGCGTATTAACGCTGCGATGACGAAACGCATGTGTGACCGGCAATGCGTCAAAACATTTGCGTTGCGACGACACAACGCACCGTGTGGACCGGCTTTAATTGCTGTGGGCTCGAATCCTGCACAAGACAACTATTTGTGAGATCCACGAATGATTGTTCTTAGTTCTGGGTGTTACTTTGTGTCCATTAATTGTACGTTTGTTAAGTCCTCCGCAACATAAGAATGGATCTATAATGCAGGAGTCGAATAATATGAAAACGTGCAATATTAACAAGAAGCAGTTACGATGAGATTACAGGTTCAGCTATAATAGATAATAAAGAAACCTTTATGAGTCACTGAGTTACTAGAAGAGAATGTCAGGAATATTCAACATTTATTTATTTTGTACTTAATTCTATTTTACTGCGCTGCTATGTTGTAGAGTTCTGTAACTCTATAGTACCCTTATATTGGACATATTCATTACTGTATAGATTTCAGACATACGTACCTAACCGCACCGCTCGCATCCCACAGTATTTACAACACAAACATATCTTTATGTTCCTGGTAAGGACAACTCGGATGATTGTATATCCAGAGGGTTGTTGCCTGCCCAGTTACTAGACCATCCAATATAGCTGCATATCGTCACATAGCTTTAAAATCCTGTGGTAGAATGGCTTGTCCAAAGTTTTATTTTAAAGATCCCGCCTGGTAAATGTTGTAGACACAAAAGCGGCAACGGTTCAGTCGCGACAATAAATGAGCAATATTTTTTATGTATAGTCTTTTCGACTTTACTTTAAGCCTTTACGAGTAGTTGTCTAAGTTTTGATATTTATAAGAAAGGTCCCGCGATTTACAACTGTAACGATAAATAAGTCGGAGGTGAAGAGTTATACCTCTTACGTAGAGTGCAACAATTTCATTTTACAACAGATTTAACTTTGTTAAAATGGGATCTTACTCTTACAAAGTTATTTTTATATTTTATATTTTAGTTATAGTTATTAACACCTCAATTGCTCTTTATTTGAATTCGCAATAGGTCAAAGATTCGTTTCTTATAATTCGAAACGAAAAATCCTAGTTAGCTTCCTATATGCCATATTATCATCAATTCATTTTTAGATTATTACCATACAAAGCATTTAAATGCAGGGTTGCACATCTTGCAAGCTTACGAGTATAATACTTATCTTATGGTGTCACCGAAACCCATTTATGCATGTATGTCCACTCTTCCAATATTTTCTTATTTGAAAAAGCGGCGACTATTTTGCAGGCCTAATGCCTTTGTTGAGTTCGGATTAACCACTCACATATTTACTTAAATTTGAACTGCTCATTGTTATACGTCTATTCACACTACTTCGTAACCTCAATCGGTATTACAACGTTAATTCTTATTAGACAAATTGCTAGAATCACATTGAAAGCGGTAGTCATGAATATTTCTCGACGCTCCAAAATAGACATAAATGGAATGTTCATACCGCAAATTCTAATGTAGATACTTATTAAGTAAATATTTGTTTATTTTTAACTATTTAAATAAAACACTTCAATCATTCAAGGGCTGACATAATACGAGTTTACATTGTTAGAACTTAGCAAAACAAGAGGTTATAAGGCTACAACGATAGGTCAAAAAAGAGAAATTATTAATAAAGTAAAATCAACAAATACTTAATAAATAGTTCCTTTCGCTAGAAATCTTAAGTGATACATATGCGTCAAAGTTAGAATAGCAACACCAGTTCTTAAATAGCCCCTAAACCCATAGCATTTTAAAAATACTGAAACAAAATTAAGATTGGTTGAAAACAAACAATAGATTAATTAGTAATGTTACTGTAACTAGTTTGTAAATGAATATATTTTAATATTTCAGGACGTGAAAGGATCGATGACAGCAGCTGAAATATCAGAGCAGTTGGATCTTACTTCAATTAAACAGCATCCTTGGCACATACAAGCATGTTGCGCTCTAACTGGGGAAGGGTGTGTAAACATTTCATTTAAATCTAAGCATATCCCATGTTTTTGAAACAGTCTATGATTAACGATTTTGTAAAGTCAGTAAAAGACTTTTTATATATTTCATTGTCACTGCCTTGATATCGTATAATAATATTAGAAGTGTTACGTAATTACTTAACAGAAACTTTCTATAATCTGAAATAATTAAAAATATAAATATATACAAATCCACAAATAAGGTAAGATAGTGTTTTGAAATTTATTAAATGATAATTAAAAAAAAATGACTTAAGCATTGACTGTTTCTTATTTAAAATAAAGATATTACTGGTCTTCTATGATATTTTATAATAAAACCACTACAATTCTTTGAAAAATGTAAGACTCATAAATGGTATAATCCGAATATCTGAAATAAATTTTATATTCTTAATATCCCTATTACAGAACGGTTTTAATAGGAAAGTAATACAATTAATATGAAGCCTAATTAAATGACTAATTTCTATAATGATCAGTATACAAAGTTAAGGTAACTGTTTTTAAAGTGACAACTTTAAAAAAATACTACCGTTTTGTAAAATAAAACAAAAATAAAGGTTTGTATAATGATATAAAAGATTTTGACACACATTTTTTGGCGACGGACCTCCTTAGCTTATGGACTTATTTTTTATTAACGTGGTAATGCAGTCTGTTTTACGGACCTCCGCAATGCATAAATGCATTATCCGGACTCAGGCAAAGGCGTAAGGGACGTATGGAGAGGCACATCGGGTGACACGAGCACCGTCAAATACCTACAGATCTCTAGTTGTTACTGCAAATAGAGTAAGGTCCGGACACATGCCTCTTAACAAGTTTGTATTTCTTATGAGAAAGTATCTCACCCAACTGCATAACGTGTGGATCTAGCGATGATTTGCAACACTTGTTTACGGAATGTGGACGGAACCGAGCTCAACAGACAGCTGTCATAGAACATTTAGGAATTCATTTAATGGACCAGGGCATGTTCCATAAAATCTTGGCTGCAGCTGCAAGTGATGAAGCCAGGATTTTATGAAATGTTATCATTAGTTCTAAGTAGTTTTTCTACATATTTTTTACTAATTTTTACACATATTGAGCAAAACATTGACATTGGAGCAAAGTCGCTAAATTAAATAAAGGCAAAAAAAAACCTACAACAAGAATACCACGGCAGTACTCAAACCTCCATAGTGGTTACAGCTGTCATACTTGTTCTGTACCTATACATTCCTACAACGGACAATTAATTTATTAATGAAAGCGCCACTTTTTTATTTCTAATCCTTTCATCCGCATTTATCTATTTATTTATTACACTTTTATATACAATTTGTATACATGGCGAAATTAATAAGCCTGTGGCATTCTCTAATTGTTAACAATCGCATTTATTATAGTAGTATTCGTTTCCGATAGTTGCAGACTTGCCACTCTCTTCTATTTAATTCTTGATATTAACCAGTTTCATATCAGATTTGTATCAGATTTGGTCATTATCAGAGGTGGCCACAGTAAATTAGAATATTTAAGTGTTGGTGACACTGATGAATCTAGTACAAATATAAAATTCTTTTACAATTAGTTTAGGCTTGATAATTTACTTGACTTAAGGCTATCCATTGACAGAAATAACCATAACGTCAACGATTAAATTTTGGTCACCGTAACAATAAATTTCTTGTCTGTTCTACGTTTTATATTATAACGAAGTATAAACTTATTTCAAAGACCAAAAAATGCATCGCGTGATTATCATAACATATATTTTAAAGTTTTATTACTAGTATATTTATGTGCGTTTTATAATGCGATAAATTAATAAACGATATTTCGACTAATTATTGATATAGATTAAAATTTTAGTAAATAGAACTACTGAGTTCTAGTCTGCAGATTTTGAAATGGACAGTATCATAGGATTATGAAGGCGGTAAAGCAGCTATAAAAATCATACCTATCATAGAAACAATGTTTTTCCCGATACTTGCTAGAGGCCGTGAACTGGCTACGCACTCCTAATCTCTGACAGAAGTTACAAGGTTTCGCTTAAGTTATTGTGAGCATATATACATTGAAATGTCAAGTATGTATTGGAAGCGAAAGGTCAATATACAACATTCTTGAAACTTGATTACATATGCACGAGGCTACATGTTGTAGATAGCATCAATCGCTAGCTTTTATAATATCCATATAGTACTTACACAAGCCACTATCACATACAGTAAAATAACGTAAGGCATTAAGCTGTGAAAGTGTAAGAAAAGTATCTGGTGTTATCTGTTAACTTGCGAGTCTCAGGCACTGCGGCCGTAGAACTTTATTACGAATTATGAACATTTCGTAGAAATTTTACTTTTACAACCCATCGGATTTTTGCCTTTTCGTTTTCTTTTGTTCATTGTCAGATCGACTACATTGCAATGAATGTATTTAAAACTGACATGGTACAATGGTCTTAGTGACCATTTTTGTATATTTTTCATTCGTAATTTTGTAGCACCTTAGATTTCTATACATTATTATTAAGACGAATTTTTTAAATTACTTCATTTTTCTTCTTTTCAGATTGCACTTAGGCTTAGAATGGATCGCCAGCAGAATAAAGAAGAAATGACATTAATTTTAGAGAGCATTGATTATTATTAGTATATAGTTTTGACGAGATCGTGAAAACACACGATTATATCCCTAATTTAATCATTATTTTAAGTATTATAAAAAAGTAGTATGACCTAACATAGTACATAAATAGCCAGGTATGTAATTATCCTTCTCGCTATAATGAAACATATTCTTTATTTTTAATTTTTATTTCGAAACAAACGTGTATCATAATGGTATTATTATACTTATAGTACATATTAATTTATTCGTGCGAGTAAAACAACTGTAAAATCACATATTATAACAATTGAATAATAACATTTACATTTAGTTTCGAAACGGCAAAATATTCAAAATTTTGTCTACATATTTAAAGTGAAACTTTTATTAGATCAACTCAAAATTTTTGTCCATCTATCGCATGTCGCATTACAGGCGGCCGCGCAATAGGCGTAAAGTGAACGGAGCTCGGCAAAGCAGCCAAGGCTAATATGGCGGTTACCATGGCTCGCATCAGCTGACGATGTATTAAATTTAATTATTAATTACTTAATTAAATTCTCACATTTTCCGAAGATTTTTAGTTAAATGCTTACGATCTAAAGAGTTTCACTTTCATCGTGGTTTCATAAAAACCACACATTTTTTTTTTGTGATTACTTAATTTTAATTAGTACTATTATGAATGCTCAAGGTTACGATTCATAGATATGGTAGATAAACATCCCTGAAATTAATTCAATTTCGCTATAAAGAAAACACCATGTAATTTTAATAATTAATTATAACATTTTCATATTATATCTCTGTAATTGCGAGATTGTTTAATCGCATTTTATCCTTTCCATTACTCAATTTACTACAAACAAGTATTTCTATTATACATTGAATTCAATAGATACGTTTTATCAACGACCAATAACCGTGCTTTTTTTTGCCGTTGACGTTGCCGTATGTTGTAAAACAATATGTAAAAAATAATTAATTAGAGATGATAGGTTGATAAAAAGGACAGATCAAAGCACAGCATATGATCAGTTATGGGTAATTATTGTAATGGTAACCTTTTTGGTTGAAATGGTTTTCAGGAAACAGGAAGTGTTTATCCGAAACAAATAGTCAAATATTTAAAAAAACTATTTTTTATCTAACAATAAAGCTAAAAAATCATCTTATTATTCGATAGTAAGTGTTTGTACAATAACATTTTAAATATTGTCAATCGTAAAAAAAAATCTTTTTTGCATTGTTTCTTTTTAACTTCCCAGTTTTAGCAGTTGGAGCGACGATATATTATTATACTAGTTTTCATATTTAATATTGTTCATATAATACATTACAAAAAATAAATTAAAACTAATTTGGTCCACTATATATACATATAAATAAAATAGTTAACAAACCTATCCACTTGCTTATGTTAATAAACGTTAATTAAATTAAATATACAAAAATCATTATTATATAGTAAAAGTAACATAAACATACACCTCATACATAGTGTTTTTCATACCATATTAGGTATTACTTAATTAGTAAAAATTGGAAATTTGTATTTTATAGAATATATTAACATTCATAATATGAAATGACCAAATAAATCTTAAAATGAGTTAAATTGCTATTCTACATCGAGATCGACAGGTGAGACTCTGACTATGATTTTACATCTTAACTAAGAAATTATGTCATTGGCATAACATCTTCATTAAAAGAAGTTCTCATTTTAAATATTAAATTATAATATATAATTATTGTCTACCATAAGTAAATGAAATTAGTAATAATTAATATTTTAAATAATTATAATTTTACTAACGTAATGATCGCTAATTTATTTCTCAATCCTGTAAACCTGAACAATTTTATTTATTTTGCTTATTTGTGAAGAATAATCATTTATTATTATTAGACACTACTATGACTAACTGAATTATGGGGTAACTACAAAACTGTAGAGTTAAATTAACATTGTCATGTATTTGTATCACAGCATTACTGCTTATTACTTAAATTATATTTAATCCCATACAAATAAGGCCAATTTTTACGAGTATGCTTACCTGCAGGATAAAAATATTTTATTAAGACACCATTCAAGAAATTGGTCTCGTTAAAATCATATATAGTAATTGTAACATTAATAGAATCAATACAATAATCGTGATGTATGCAGTAGATTGTAAACAGACAATACCTGTACGCATTTTTTAGATTAGATGTTATAATAAATTCAATGTGACTTTTATACAGTTTTGAACTAATTTAATAAATAACTACACTTTATGTTACAGGTCATTATTTATACAGTTATATTTTTTGGTGCTGAGGTAGATTCACCTAGAAATTCTAGATTTTTACTAACACGTTTTAGTTGAAATAATTCACATAGAAAAATATATACAACACGTAGGTAGGTAAGTAGGTAGGGCAATATAAATAAAAAAATGTTCCTCTGGTTACTACCATCGATTCACATACTCGACATGCCCGTACTGCATAGTAAAAATAAGAAACAGAAAATCTTAATTACTTCTAGGATTATAATGAGAGATTTTACAGAACATTTCTTCCAGCTACAGAAAGATAGTCGAATATCCGAAATAAAAAATAACCATAACTTATTGCATATAAATATTTCGAATAATTTCAGATAAGTACGGATCAATATTGTTTATGTTCAAATGTTTGAATAATACATGTTTTCCTACCAAATACCAAAATAATTAAATATTGGATAGTGAATTAAAATTATGCGAACTTTCGACTGTGTAATAATTTCATATCCGTATACACAAGCGGAGCATTAAAATTTTCTTACAGTATCAGCAGTAAGTGAACATGTGATGATAGAATAAAGTCAAACAACTTATTACTATTATCCAGACGTTAAAAAGTGTATCTTTTTTAATGGTGAAAAAGTGTGCGACATGAAAGACACTGAAAATAGTGTTCTAATAAATTTAGGTAAAATTATAAGATCATTATTTGCTACATTCCGCGTAAAATTAAAAATCTTATGAATAACAGTCTTCAAAATTGAATTCTATACGTCTTTAGCTCCATTGGTTCCAGCTCAATATCTTCAAGACCTGATAAATATTTCACAGTTTTAAGTCCTGTCAAACTAACGGAGGAAATGTTATTGATTTGCAAACCGTTGAATTTGGTTTTGGGTGTAAAAACCGACGACCTGGTTTTGCTTTTATGGCCTACGGAGCAGCTGTATCCGGACCTTTGTAGAACCATAAAACATGAAGAACTGGGAAACTGTTCTAAATTGTTATCTGTGATCGTTCGTAAAGTTACTAGGTGTACACCGTTTGGGAAATTATCAACGAACGTTTGATACGACTTAACATTTATCTCGCCAACCTCGCTCGTATCCAACAAGTAAATATTAATTGGATAATTTAATGTTCTACTCAAGTAGTCCGCGTTTTGAGAAGGTAGTTCGTACGCATTTGACTTCTTGTTTGAATTGAAATGTCTTTCGGTGAGGTCTTCGAAACCATTTGCATCGCTTTTTGATCGTAATATTGGCATCGATTCAAGGAGTAACCAATTTTCGAAAACTGTTTGTTTGTTGTCTACAACACCTTCTCCTATACCTCTGAAATCGTCATACAAGGTACGCCGGTCAAGCATTACTTCTAATCGGCCCGGTTCATACGCAGCAGAGCCTTGAGCATGATTTGTTATAATTGTAAGCCGAGTATCGTCGTCTTGCAGCCAAGCCATTGTCGTTATTGGATAATAATTAGCTTCAATACCTAATTTGTCAATTTTAACCCGCTTTTGGTACTGGAAACCGTTTTGATCTGTGTAGTATTCGGGCGGGTCACCATTTTGTATGTCAGTTTGTATTCTCATAAATAGTTCTGTTTCCCTATTCTTTGGCGGGTTCTCAAAGTCGACTATGTTTTCAACATGAACTGCACGCGAAAGTATGGGGTCGTCTATGTTATAGATTCTAAGGGTATGCACTAAGAACGGTAAGTATATGACAGTGATTTCTCCAGACACAGGTCCAGACACGATAATAATTTTTTCATCATCCTGACTGTTCCAATTTGAATACGGACCAAGAACATTTTTTTCTGGTTCTTCATTATTAGGCATAAATAAATAGGCTCCAGAATGTCTTTGTGCACTCTGATATGCGCCAAACTGCATCTCTACAATGTTTCGCCTTCGGATATCTTTTCTAAAAATCTGCCTCAGAAATCCGGTATTCCTATTGATAAGAAGTTTCAGGATTGAATTCTCCAGTTGAATATCACCTGGTAACATTTTCTTAATAACAAATAGCTTATCGGCTTCAGATCTTTGAGGGTCATTGCAATTATTGCAATAAATTACCGCGTGATTCGACGTATTGGTATATTCTTCAAGGTTGAAAGTGACCGAGCTGAGAGCCGGTATCGTAGCAACAAAAATAATATCAAAGTTCGTGTCACTAATGACATGCTTGCCGTCGTCGCGGATGTCAATATTTGGTGTAATTTGATATGGTACGTATTCTTTCTTGTGTGTATCGAAAACTCGGATACTTGTAGTATTAGATCGTAGTGTAATTACTTCCGTGCGAACTTCAGTCAATGGATTAAATAGTATAATTTTCTTTTTATCAACAAATGATACTTGGAGTTTCTTGGCGGGTTTACCGTAAGTCTCCCATTCGACTTCGCTTTGTAAAATATTTTTTGAGTGTATACTTTCATCTGGGAGCATAAGGATAGTTAACGCAGTTTCCTGAAGCCGTATACAGTGATACAAGCTGGTGAATAGTTTAGTGCCGTAATCGTACATCACGCTAGACTTCGAAGTTCCAGTTATAGCATCGTGGTGCTGAAAAAGACCTAAATTCCTTCTAGCGTTTATCAACTGTTCGTAGGATTTTTCTAGCCTCTTTTCAGAAGATAACTTCCTGTGAACATTTGGTTGTTTTATAAAATTCGACACGAGACTAAACAGAATTTCTGAAGTCCTGAGATGATGCTCGAACTGCCGTGCAAGGATTTTGAGATATGGTCTCGTGGTGTAATATCCAGACCAATAAGCCGGTTTTCCTTCACTGAATATATCCGAATATACAAAGAAGTCACCCTTTAATGTTGGAATGTTATTATGTCTTTCTTTCATAGCATTGAAATAGTCTAACGGTGTTCCGAACTGCACTTCAGCATTAAATATTTCTTTGTGATTGTTGATATAGTTAAACATTTTCATGTAGTTTGTATATTGAGCATCGAATTCAATTGCATATTCGTATCGAAAATCGTCACCTAGGGGAACAAGAACAACGTTATGTGGTGTCAGAGATCCAATGCGATCGTACTCTTCAATCAAAGTTTTCGATTTGCTGTGAAGGTTGGTGTCCGTTATATCTTCGTGTTTGGCAGTGTATTCTGAATATTCACCAGGTATTTTTCTAAAATCGAAGCTTAGGCAAACTGATGGATGTGGTCCACATGTACTTTTTATGGAGTAGATATCAAACGGTTGATTATGAACTATCAACGAAGGTTTTTTTGTTGACCAGCCTGGTATCCAGAAAAACTCTTCGATTTGACGTTCAGCCAGCCATTGCTTCCATGCGTAGTGTATTCTTTGGATAATAGTGCCTTCGAGACCACTCTTATCAAGAATGTACGGTACAGTAGGACCGTGCCCGAAAGGATCAATCGACCATCCAGTTTTTGGTGTAATACCTAAGTTTGTTTTCACCCAACTGTGACCTGTAATTATAAAATACGTTCTTGTATTATTTTTAGAAGAAAAATATACCCAAAATATATGTTACTAATCTGCAGATCATTAATTATTTCCTGTTTATAGCAAATGTGAAACACTCCTGTTTTTAGATAATTACTATTCTTAAAGTTTGAATGGAAAATATATCTTACGTATAATACGTGTTGCCAACGACATCTTTCAAACCGTATAACAGCAATCTTTGTAATGGTAATACAGGGGTGACATAATCGCACTCGACCCTACTACAAATTCTACTAATTGGTAATAAAACATTTTTATATAATAATTGAAGCCTTGACAAAAGATACCCAACTCCAAAAAATATTATTTGTTTAAATTACATTTTATTAGTGTGTCTATCTAAGTTGTACTGGTTGTGATGGTGAGTATACAGAATAATCGCTTTTTTATATTTAAGATTTAGCGTTATGGCCACAATCTCACCTGATGTGTGACTGATGTAGCCCAAGATGGTGGACACGCTAAGCCTAGAGGGGACACTGGTTCTCAAGTGCAACTGCCGGAACACACCTATAGGTATTTGGCTGCAGATTTTCAATTTAGATGTAGTACCTAACCAGGTGGGTATTAAAAAAAGGCCTACCACAATGCTATAGTTTCTTCACGATGTTTAAAATCACTGAAAAAAGGTCAAGCTTATTGTAGGTGGGTTCGAACTCAAGTTCCTTGACGCGCCATCCGTACAAACTACTAACTTAGCTATCGTTGCTTTTTTTATTCAATTCGCTTTATTGTTTCTGGTATGAAGATGCTGCCGAGAATGCTACCACTCATTATCGCCGCATATCATGAACCATCAATATAGATATATAATTCAACATCAATATTACTTGGGATCCTTAATAATCCTTACATGGGATAATTATTTGAGCAATTACCTTCAATAAACTGGTCTATAAGGGCATAAATGTGTGTACAAGCTTCATCTGGCATCACCCAGCCGCCTGATGTAATCTCCAATCGACCTTCTTTAATCAGTTGCTTGAGGGCCTGTAATTGGACGTGCGTATGTTGATAAAGTAACTTTCTTTATTGATGTAAGTACTGTTACTGGACGTAATTATCACAACCAATAATCTACGTAAAACCGAAATGCTGCAATACTATTATAAATTATTCATTGATTGACTGGATACATATATACAAAATATTCTATGGTTATTATTTAGGATCATATGTAGCTTTTTATAGTCTATTAACTAGTTAAATTAACAAAAAGATTCATCGGTATACGAGCTTAGTACCTACATCAAATATTAAAATTAAAATTGTCAATTTACGTTTAAAAATTATGATCATAAAATTAATAAAAATAGAACAAAAATAATATCGAGGCGAGCGACAATAATAAAGTTAAACAACAATCTTTTTTGATTAAACTGCCATCTATGTTATACCTTTATGTACATTGACATGCATCTGATTTCTTAATATACAAAAACTTTTAACAGCACATTTTAAGAAAGGATGAAATAAAACAGTAGATGGCGTTACAAGTACTGTATTATGGTGTATCTGTACTTTCCATGTACATTTGCTAGCTATAGGTACCGTTATTACCTACTCCCCAAAGTCAACCACGTGGGCCCGACTTTTGTAGTACCTATCCTACTTTTGTATGTATATACAGACGCGAACGATGGAACTTACCGTTGGTTTTTCGTAATCGATTTCTTGTAATTCCTTTGTTTATGCTCAATATGTACTTTGGGTAATATAAGTAATTGATTACTGATTTGTATTAGAAAAAAGAAACTATACATTTACTAGCTTAGTGTCATGAGACAGCGTAAAGTTATTAATATCCCGAAAACATGAGTAAATTAGCTTATCCATACTAATAAATAAAATTGAAGTGTCTGCTTGTAATTTCAAAATAACAGCTTTTTACTAAAAGCATTCGAAAGTATATAAGGTACTTACATAAAAAAATACAGTTTTAAAATTTTGTCTGTCTGTTTGTACCGGCTAATCTTTGAAACGCCTGGACCGATTTTGACGGAACTTTCGTTGGCAGATAGCTGATCTTATAGTGAGTAACCTAGGCTATTTTTATATTAGAAAAAAAATAAGGGACCCGCGAAAAAAATTCGTAAATAAAATTAAGTGTCACGCGAACGAGGTCGCGGGCATAGCTAATATATAAATAAAAGCCGATTTTTAGGAGCAATGAAACTTCCGCCCTGCTCATTTGATATCACTTGGTGGAACAGTCGTTCTCAGTTCACTTGTATAAACCATTATATCATCTTAGTATAGAATATTACAAACTAATATGCGTCATGGTAATTAATTTCCGTTCTTCACATTTTCAGTTTAAGCAATAGGTATATAATGTTGTACACACGTTGAACATATACATTCCCTTGCTGTGGCATTAGGCGAACGGCAACAGATATATTTTATATATTTTCCTTGTTTTTGTATTTAAAAGGTAACTACAATTTAGATTACTTTGTAGAGTATTAATTACAATTAAAACTCAAAAATAAGTAATAAGAACGCTATGTTTTCTAGAGATTATTCATCTCCAATGAAACTATTCGTCTGAGAGTAAGGTACATAATTAAAGTAAAAGGTATCTGTCTTGTACGTCCACGAAACGTAACTGTTATTACGTCAGCTTTAAAAACAACAACGATATACGTGTGATAATAGTTATAAGCTACTCTGTACCTAAAGAAGATACATTGACGTAAGTGACTGTAACAAGCTTTTCGCCATACGTATCGTGATTATGAAAACTTTGAATAACTTGGGTAATATAGTAACATATTACAATTTCATAGACATCTAGAATATCTAGAAATTAGATGTTTCAACATTTTATTCATACGCATTAGTTCCCATGATTTGTAACAATTTTGGAAAAGAGTTGGAATGATTAATTATTAAAAACCATTTCTACATTATAGTTTTAATATTAAAAAAACTTTGGATTTCGTCGATTCAGATACATGAAAAGTATAAAAGTTTTTTTTAAATGACAGTTAAAATAATTATAATTCATTTGTACGTTCACCTATCAATATCTATTGTCAGTAAATAAAAATATTTCCCTTGGCAACAGTTTTATTTTTAAATTGTATATGAAAAAAGTATATATATTATATATGGTAGTTTTATTATACCTATTTTATTATTATACATATGTTAAACTAATTATTATAACCACATAGATCACGTGTTAGAAATTCTATATTTATAAAGTTGTAATCGTAATTTGCGTGTTTTCATACATTAATTTCTATCGTGGATAATCAACTCCTTGATCGTACAAATAATACACATTTTTTAAACTAGCTGTCTATATAACTGCTCATGGATAAACGGATTAATTTAAATTTGTTAAAAGAGAGTATCGGTTTGCACTTATATAAAATATTAATAGATTTCAATATATTATGTTCAGTGTCGACACATAAAGAGTGCCTACACTCTCGTACACGAGATTCTTGATTGCAGAGAAATAATTTTATTTGATCGAGCAAGACTAATTTTAATTTATTGATCATAAGTAAATTTGTAACAAATGCATACGCACCTTCTGCTTGACAGGATGTGACCTCTCCCACCAAGCGTTTAAAAACGATATTTCGGTCCAAATAAAAGTCATATTAGGATATTGGTGTAGTTTTTGAACCATGTTGTTGATGATATTCTTCGTTTTCCATTCGAAATATTGTTCAAAAGTTTTCAACCACCCTGGATCATTGTGAGAATGTGGAACCACGATCACCTGGCAAAGTTTTAACTTTTGTGTAATATTGAACGTTTTCTACAAAGAAATAATGCACACTTTTCGTCAGATAATTGAAAACACAGTTATCATATAACAGAGTACTTTTAGTAACTATAATAATTAATATTAATACAATATTTACTAGTAAATAATTTCTAAAATTTATATAGTATAATAAATTAGAACTTTCTCTATTTTTAAATTGACATTAAGGTTAATACTTTAAAGATAAAAAGAACATTAAAGTTAAGGTTGAAAACCTATAACATAATGAAATAGTACAAACCTCGAATTGTTTCATACAAAAAAATGTGTTCTAAACTATTTTACAATAATGAAATTGAGTTTATTCACAATGTATGGAACCGGTTGAGATAAATATAAAAATTAGGTATGTTATAGAAACCTGTTTTCTGTGTAAACCTTTCAAATGTATTGTGCAAAGCTAGAATAAAAATCAGACTACATATATAACGGTCCAGTAATTTCTTAAATATTTAGTAAAACTTGTATTTTATAACGGTATATAAACCATTTTGAATAGAATAATCTTTTTGTCGAAACCAATATATATTATTGCAAAAGAATTACACAATACAGGGCTAAATAACTAAGTATATTAATAAAAATAAAAATAACAACATGACAGATCAAGATCCCACTAAAAACTCCTATTGTAAAGATAATAAACGAAACCCTGTTTTGATGTGTCAATTTTTTCGAGAATTATCGTGACCATCATGTACAAAAAAATCCAGACATCCACGTAATTTTTTTAAACAGTTTTTTTTTTATTTTGCTAAATAAAATTGTTTTTTTACTAAATATGAAATAAATTATTTGAAGTGTTTTCTTGAAATACATTATCTACTCAAATTATCGTATAAATGCAAATTGGTTGTTGTAGAGGCAGTTCAAGAGTATAAAATGGCTTGATCTTGACGCGTCGAGAGTAGAGCACTATATCTTATCGCGAAGCAGTATGAGGCGTGGAAAAATAAAATAAAATAAATCTTAAAAAATTCAAATAATGAACCGAGTATAATTGAAAACGTACCTTTAATTTAGGCCTTCGGGTATCATTACGAATCTTCTCGTATCTCTCTTCAAAGGATCTATCCCAAAATTCTTTTGTGCGGAGCCAGCTCGGCTGAAAAATATTTTTTTTAAGTAGAATATACTTTTAAATTACTATAAAACTTCTCGTAGATGTCGGCGGCGCGACGGATGCATATATTTAACATCGATACACAGCTACGTGGGTTATAACAGCGTGTATTGTCTGCTTCAATTGCATCCAATTGACTTCAAAATGAGATTCAAATAAGCACGGTTTTGTAACGTGAAATTCTATCCGTGTAAGAAAATTTGTGTAAAATATCGGTGAACTTGCTACTTTACAGACAAGTTTACGTGTAAAATATAACAGAAATATATTTTTTACATAAAAGTTTTAAAACAGTAGTATTAGTTGGGATGCTTAGCGTGATAAGGGATTGCTTAATTTATGTGTTTTATAAATATTAAAAATTAATAAATTTTAGTTAAACAATTCCTATAATTCTTTATCTTAGGAATAAACCACACATTAGTTTTATTTCCAAACCTATCCGTATTTATTTTAGTTAAACAATTTATTCGAGTTTATTTACTGTCACGCATATTTAACAGGTTTATTATAGTCGCAATCGATTATGACTATGAACTATATATTTTGTTATGCAATAAGGAACGTTGCATAGTTTCGTATGTAGTTTAGTTATCTGCATAGTAAAAATCATAGTTTTTATACAATTTATAGTATAAATATTACATATGATTCCTTTTTGACAATACCTACACCTTTATTTTACTATCGTGTTAAAAAAAAAATATATGCTTCTACTGAATTACTAGTTTTCTCCACATGCGTGAGTTATATATAATTAAATTAAATACAGTCAACATATTACGTATATTGTTTGGAAAATACAAAAGTGCATGCCTCATAACGTAATTATAATTAAATGATATAGATTTCAGCATTCATATTAAATATGAAAAAAGATTGAACAATTTTATATATATATATATATATATATAGTTAGAAAAAAGACTATTCACTGTTAATGAATTTATTCATTTTTTAATTAAATTGATTGATACTGAAGCGAATAAAAAATTTTGGAATTAAAAAGTGAAGTTTTTTGGGCGTCATCGTGACCACATACATCATCCGCACATACAGACTACCCGACGTCCACCGAAATATTTTTTCAAAACCGGTTTTTTATACTATCCAGAACAAAGAATGTTTTACTGTCATAAAAAAGTGTTCTTGTTGATATTTGTCAACTCATGTAATACTCAAAGTGCAAAAAAGATCGGATAAAACAATTTAAGCCGAGATAAGCGCTTGACCTTGAGAGAGTGAGAGTAAAGCACTACTCAAATGCTTCGCGTTATGAGACGTGCAATTAACAAAAACTTACATTACACAGAATAAATTAAAATTTTAAAACAGTTTTTTATTATTTAAAAGCACCGTAATATGGCTTTAAACACAGCACAGTTCATAAACGGACAAGCATAGAGATTATCTAGCATCGTTTATCGGGACACATCTCAGTCATACCGACTTCAAATCTTTCGGTAACTGATTACATGCTGGATAACCCAAAAAGGTAACAAATAAAAAGGTAACTGTAACCCGTTATGACTATGTGCTCGATAATCCCGACGTAATAGGGTACAGTTCTCTACCACTAAGCTTAAATATACACCGGTTGATTCCGGAACAAGACACACCTGTATGTTGGTTGAGAACCAGTTCGACATGTTGTATCATACCACTACGCAAATTCACATCACCCTTAGATAAAGCTAGACTTTAATAAATAATCAATCATATTAAAAACATAATAATTGATAATTGTATACGTAGATATAAAGGTAACTTAATTGTATAAGATTTATACTGAGAGAGTAAATACTGAAAGAATAAACAGTAATAGATAAATTCTAGTAAAAATAAAATTACTTCACAAGGTTTTTTTTTTCTACTGATCTCATAAACAAAGCGAAGCCTGTTAGTTGAAGACTTTCATGAAATCCTATTATTTCAGTTATATAGTTATAAATTGCTAGTAAAATTGTGCGCATTCGTATAACAGTCTAATTAATAAACCTATTTATATAACAACATCCAAAGAGCAACATATAATTGAAGGTTATTGATCCTTACTTATTAATGGATAAATGAAAGTTGATTAACTCTTTACTGCGGTTAGTGCGGGCTCGGTGACAAGGTTTTAACTATTACTCAGTAATCTTAATGTTTTTCCTAATATTATAATTTCAATATAAAAATTCGACATAATCTGTAACAAAAATCTCAGCTAATTGATAAGCAGTAACAAGTTTCAGTCGAAATATTAAAATATTATAACACGTAAGATTCATTCATAAATCAAATGAGAATCGCAAAGGAGGAGGATCTACGGAAAAATCACGAAGATCAGAAGGGGATGGGGGTGCAGGGAGAAATCAGGTGTATTTATTTTTTCGTTGAACGTGATATCTCTAATCCGAAAAGCGGCACATGTCCTTGACTCACCGTTGCTAGGCAATAATTTTCCCAATCGCCGCACCGTGTCTACCGCCCTATAATATTCTGGAAATATTTATGATATTTGAATCAAAGAAAAAAGAAAGGGATTTAGATTAAAACCCCATCACGTATATCAAGAGACAAGGGGAGGTTAAATTGATGCTAAAAAAACATCTCGTGATGAATAGACGACCTCTAATACTAGTATATTTTTACAAATTTCATTTTAGTTAGTAACATTAAACAGTAAAGGATTATATCGTTGAACAGCTCTAGAGACACAAAACAAGGTTTTAACCCAAAGTACACAGATTCGATCCCCCTACAGACCGGACTTTAGTGAGTTTAGTATTAGTCATAAATATATGTGTATATTATCAAGTGTAGCTTCGCTTACTATGGAGTCAAATGACCGTAAAAGCGATTTCATTTTCATAAAACTTCTATCAGATATACAACAAAAAACATATGTGTATGTTATAAATAATTACAAACAATGATTACCGGAGGAAAGTTGGATTTATCGTTTGTTTGTGCATGTATCAGAAGAAAACTATTTCCCTGAATCTTGTTACTTACAAAGTGTAGGTGTTAATTAGTTATCTACATACATTATTATTAATATTATAAAATGGAAAAGTTTATTTGTTTGAACGCGCTAATCTTAGAAACTACCAGTCGGTTTTTTGTATTTGATACAGCAATTTATATTTTATTTATATTTCAATTTATATAAAATATTTAATATTACTTTACTACCAGCAAAGCTGTATTGAAAAAAGTTACAATATAGGGCAATTTTTTTTAAATTATTTTCTAGTTTCATGTGGACGAAGACGTGAACACAGCTAGTCATCTAAAAACATTGTAACTGTTTATCAAATACTTTTTGAAAATTATAACTGGTGTTTGCTGTTGTATTGGTATAGAGACAGCAATTTATTATTAGTCTGTCCGTAATGTATCTCAATAGAATTTCAAACGGTGAAAACTAATATTATGGTTGGTCCATAATATTATTTATCACCCTTTCCAACGTATTGAGCATTTTATACTATAAAGAAAGGGCTCCTCCTGATTGAATGC
The DNA here is from genome assembly GCA_039707435.1 of Actias luna. Classification (NCBI taxonomy): domain Eukaryota; kingdom Metazoa; phylum Arthropoda; class Insecta; order Lepidoptera; family Saturniidae; genus Actias; species Actias luna. The sequence continues at coordinate 13,210,812 of JAZHAC010000001.1, read as the reverse complement.
AATTTTCTTTGTTCGATATCACACATCATAGGTTTTTATACCATATCTGAATGCGATAGGTGACACTGGTTGAGTTACTGACTACTGGAAAAAACAGGGCAAGCTTCTCCAACCTATCTAGTATTTATTAACTTTATTTCATTACAATCAATAAGTTTCTCGGCCACTAATCTGACATGACGAATTATAAAAGTAACCAAATTCTGCATGAAATTTTTTGTAACTATTATTGGATTGGATTATCGATATATATTTTTAAATCCGTAATATTTATTTGTCGATAACATATTAAAATGACGTAATATATTCATTATATCCATTTAGCTGTATTCATTTATCCACAACATCGATTTGTACCAATTATTTATCGCGATGTACCGGATGTAATCAGATGTTAAAGTATGAATAAAATTGCAAATGCTATATAGTTGGAAAACAAAACTAACTTAAGTTTATTGTGCATCTATATGATTTTCGGACTTATTACAGAAATAACTGAACACTGTAAATAGGTGTCACAAAAGAATGAAAAACATCTATCGACGCGGTATCTGTGCGCTATCAGTAATAACATCTTTGAATGTTTAAAATACCTACACAATTGTGGTTCTAAGCACACGCTTATTTTAAATCCCTTTTTGATTTTTTTAAGCACATACAATTGTAAGTAAAGATTTGTTTAAAGTTATTAAGGACAAATTTATAACAATTACATACCGTCATCCCACAAAGCGAGAATCAAGCGGCGAATGCAGAATCTATTTAACAAAAGATCGGCACGGCGAGGGGAGAAATTGCAGAGCTAAACGGAACCTCGAACGCTCATCATGATTTTAATAATATATTAGAAAATAGTAAAAAGGACTATAGACAATCCTTACTACTATTATAAATGCGAAAGTGTGTTTGTTTGTTACGCTTTCACGCCTAAACCGTTAAATAGATGATGATGAATTGGTATAAAGTTAGATGGGACCTTAGAGACGGTGATAAGCTACTTTTTCTCGCGAAAAACTTATTAAAACTGGGGTAAATAGAGGGATAAACTTTGTATGAAACAGTTAATTGCGTTATGCGATTTGTTTGACAAAATCAATATTAACGCGAGTGAAGCCGCACGCAAAATCTAGTAATGCATATAATTACTTGATATTAGATACTATTAAAGGCCAGTAAGTAAGAAAACCCGTTTAATTTATATTATTTTATGATTATTTCCAGTGTTACTATCTAAAGATTTCTACTTAGGACACTTTACCGAAATTATTTATTGCAGTTATCTTATTAAATTAAAATGATTTTGTTTCACTTTTGAAGTGTTTTTTGTTATATATAGTTAACAGCAACACAGTAAAGTAGTTACAAATGGTAATTTGTTAAAAAAAACAAAGCAAAGCAAATTTTCCACTTTGGTGATTTTGACCCATACACTGCTAGATAAAAATACATCGAATATTCTACTATACCTTTTGAAAAGTTTAAATATTGCACACACATCAACTTATTATGATTAAATATGAACTAGAAACTTACTTGAAAGTCAAAATTCGGATAAATGGACGACGTATCGATATCTGCAACGCTCTCTTTAACAACGGGGCACTGGTCAGTCCCAACCTGCGGGTGTAAATAATGTGTTCGTTTTACATTTTAAAATAAATATAGACAATTACAAATTGAAATAGAGAAATCGAAACTATTTATATCTTAAATACTTTTTATATCTTGAAAATTAAACAAACTGTAATCGAACTTACGCATATATTAATACGTATGTAATTCAAAGGACTTATTTGCGGGCATGCGTGATAACTACTTTATCCAGACGCGTTCGATCGAAGATTAAAAGTTTTACATTATTCCTAGTCCCAGTTCCTCGATATTTCCAATGGTTGAATAAAACTATATACAATTTCCTGGCGATTATTAGGATACCTATTTGTTGCTACTATTTAGAAACTAATTAAATCGCCAGTCTTATTTAAATACCATTTCAACCTTTTGGTGGACTCCAAACAAGCAAAGAGAAATGACATTATACAATGTTTCTCGCACCTGATATCTGGTAGCGAACCTTTTGAATCGTCCATTCGATATTTATACAACAATGTTCCATTGTAATACGCTCCACTATGAGTAGACCGCAATCATTCTAATAACTATATCTGTATCTGGATGCTAATCCCTAGTTGTTATGGCCCGTCCATAGGTCCATATTGTTTGCTAAAAAGCAGCATAAAATTATTATTTTTATTATTTAGAATGTCATTGAGATGGCCGCGTTTCCATTATCAAAATCTGACAAGCCATTTGTTTCGTTTAAAAATCGCTTATAGTACGAAATAAGATTAGATTATATCGATAATTGTAACAGAAATACAGAGTAGTTTAAAACAACAGTGGCAATCGAGTGATAAGAATCTGTACTAAAGGAAGCAATGCAATCTAATGTCTGCTAGTTGAGACTTGAGTTGTCATGTATTGACAACTTAAAAATTTTCATACCTTCGCCTAATTCTTTTTTATCAGTGACTGTCGAATGATAATTAAAGAAAACTTTGTAAGAAAAACAATAAGCTAGATAAATTTTCTTACGTGAAGAAATCAAGAACTATCAGTTTCTCGGTGTTTTAAACCACAAATATACTTTAGGATAACGTTTCAAAAAAGGCGATACCTTACCTCGGGAAGAAGCCCTGAAGTAAGGAACGATTACTCTCGAATTCTTGGATTGTCGCTTGTTGTTTTAATCATTACATAATCTTGTTCATTATATATAGAAATATAAAAAAAAACAATAAATAATGTCACAATATCCACCTAAGGAATAAAATCTTGTACTGATATTTTATAAACAGAATATCACTACAGCTCTTTTTTTACGGCAAATGGTACAATCGAATCATGAGAAAGTAAATCGGCAGTGAAGTTTTAAACAAAATACTATAGTCAAGTTGTAAATAAAATTATATTTTAAGTAGCTGACCTGGCAGAATTTGTTCTACCTTTTCGAGTTGTCAATCACATCGACTAAAGCGACATCTATCACGTTATGATCACTTATCGACGTAAAGAGTATCGTATCTCTCAAGTTGGATGAAACTGCACACAGTGTGCAAAATTTAATTAAAATCGGTTCAGTAGTTTAGGATTTCATCGCACACAAACAACGAGACACGAAATTTTTATATATAAAGATTTGTGAAATTCGTTATTATAAAATTTATGTTTCACGTGGAAATAAAGCGTTGTTATTGTGTCTTCAAGCTTAAACGACATTATAGCTCAATATAGAACCAGCTATTTAAACTAAATCATTTGTAATAAATATCATCAAACCTTTTTTTTAATTACGTGCATAATGAAACCATTATATTTTTACATATAAACTGGTATACACAATCCATCCTGCCTAAATATTAGCACACTATTATTTGAATTTTTATGGAATCAAGAAAAAGACCAAAAAACTCCATGACATATTTTAGGCACTCCATATATCCAACGTAAGAGAATTGTAAATAAAGGTTGCTTTTATAAACATAGGAACTATATTAACTTCGTTAATACAATTTTTAATTTTGTTATATTCTTCATAGTAACGTAATTTAATTATTAATTATTATTATTAATATATCATAAATAATATAATATAAGCAATATCTTTTACCAATTTAATTTCAACTTACGAAACTTTTATGACTCGTGGAGTAAAATAAAAACTTTAAAATAAATACATGTACTGCAAATAGGGTTACAACTTAGAAATTTTAAAAGTCCTGTAAAAAAGTCTACATTTCAATAAAAGTCCCTTAATTTTAGTCGCAAAATCCAAACATTACCTACGTAGTTACTGTGGTATGGTAAGCATGGTAGCAGATGCTCGCGAAGGGAGGAAGGAAGGAATATTACATTTATAAGTTTTATTATTCGTACTCCATATAATCCCAAACATTCGAACAAATTAGAAAGCCGGACAAAACTCTAGAAGTCTAGACATGACCGGACAAATCCGAATAATCCTAACTGTACAAGAGTAATTCACTAGATTGTCTAATTCACTACACAATCTCGCTTGCGTATAAGGGTTTGTAAAATGCGTTGCCGGATAAAATTCATTTACACGTCGCTATTAAAATCAAAAGAAAACGCTTGGCAATCTGAATAGAATCGCAATAACATTATGCCAGTTTTGCATATGGTTAAAAATATATGTATGTAATGAATCCTTTATGTATTAATTATTAATGTAGTAATCCCTTAATTAGGTCCCCGTCAGCAAGAGGCTCAACAAACACTTATTGTATTTTGTTATAAAAAAATACTTTTCTATTTTAAATTGGTTTATTTATTACACAACATATAATTGACAATTACAGTAAATATCAGAAACAAATAGCGTCCTTTAAGTATTGATTACAGTTTACCTATCGCCGCTGACTTGACGTTACTTACTTTTTTGTGTCGTTTCGATCCGAAAAAAAGTTGTTGTGATCTCAACTTTATATCTGTACCACTCAGTAAATTGTTTCCTGAAACAATAGAAATACAATTGTAATGGCAAATAACTATATATTCCAAACTTAATATAAGTTTGGTGTTTTTATTTTCCTTAAACTATGATATTGTTACAACAAAATACACAAGAGCCTGCTTATTTACCTAAAATCTATCCTGTTTCAAATAAATTTGGTCTTGGATTACAAGAACTATAGTTTTGATTCATTTAATACAATATCTAGATAAAAGTTTCGTGTTCTGGGAAATATATGTGATTCTGCCATGGTGAGTCGTAATCACAGTATGCAATATTTTGAAACGTAAAAATTCTTACGATGTAGAAACAATGTAAGAAATTTAATCCTTGACAGGCATAGTGATTCAAATTCTTTTTTATTAGTGTAGTAAAAGTGTAATATAGCAGAAAAGTTATTGAATATGGTACAATAGATACGTATATTAATTCGTTCAATCTAAAATTATTGTAATTAATTTTTAAAAATATAAATTACATACACAAACTTATTTTTTTTAAATTATTATCCAGTGGGTGATTTGAGATAAATATCTTTTTTTAAGTTTACCATTATTTGAGAGTGACGTTTGCCTTACCTACGCTGTAAAATACTCCTGTATGGCTCGAATACCAATTAAATATAAAAATAGTATCTTATAAACCAATATATAAAACTTAGATATATATAATAAGGATCCAGTTATAAAGAATATAACGTTAGTTTTCATTTAATATACATTCTTAAGAAGAACAACTCCAAAAGACTTTCTCGGTATTCGATGTTTTGTTAAATAATCTTGTTATCAAAACTCTTCAATTAGTAGCTAATTAAATTCTTCTAGTTGCTTGCTTCAGTATTACTTAGGAATAAATTGTGTACAAAAATAACGGGTAATAATTTCATAACAATAGTAGTTTTCGTATATTCTCTATTATAAATGCGTAACATGAATGGTATATTATAAGCTTTAGAAATCGCTTTGTATTTTTATAACATAGTTGCATATTCACTGTTTGACGTATAAAAGCTCATAAGCAACTATATAAAGTTGAAAAATCTGCCCTAAACTTATAATCAATATACAAAAAATGTTTTCAATAACTAATCTACGTAATATACTTTTTGCGAGTCTTTACTGAAATATTATTGGAAAAATGAAATAACTTAGAATACTATATACCTTCACTTATCAATAAGTAGCTTATGGACTACTCACAAAATAATAAAGTATTAGCTTTGAAAATATGTAGCGAAAAGTGAACAGATTCAACAAGAGCATTTTATATAAAAGCAAAGGTAATATAATACTGTGGTATTAAAAAAAAGTATTCAGTTCCTCTATTACGTCTAAGTGTTTTTATTACGCAGGATAAGATTAAAATTTTAATTAGAGAATATACAAGATAACTTTTTATTGCTAATATTACATTGGAAAAAAAGCAGTAATGATACTCTGTGTTTGCTCTCAGGAACTTTTTGATACAGTGCTCTCGTCGTTACAAACTGGCTCCTTATGCCGTGGGCTGGTTGCTCTCTTCTACACCATAAAACCTAACCGAATTGCGTAAAAACTGGTATGCTCTGGTAAAAGTATTGAGCGGATTATATTTGGAAAGAGGTTACGCAGCACGGTTTTTTTCATGGTTATGTCTTCGTACTCTTTACAAAGGGTCTTTCTCCAAGCTTGGTAACGGTAGCATCCTTGAATAGCGAAATGCAACTTTTTGCTTTTCTTTTAATATAAAAATATTTGGACAAAGGAAAACTGCTCTTTATGTTCCTTTATGTTAAATAACAAGATTACATACTTATTAATTCATAAATTTAAAAGAATAAGTTAGAAGCAAAATAAACTGTATTAGACACTTTGGTAAGGTGAAAGTATAATTAATGAGGATACCTTGTTATGATAAATTAATATGCAAGTTCAGTGTGCATCATTAGACGTTTATCTGTTCCATAGTAATTGGTTATAGTATAATAATTGGGTTTGTGAGCAGAACGTCAAGCTTCCACACGTCCAGTTATAAACACGTTAATGGCATGCCTCCAGGAAAGCTTGCATATATATATATAGAGAATCACTATAATTATCAACTAAAATTTGAACATGAATTTATGAAACTAAGTTAAAGTTGGTCATATATCACTCATATGTCACTCGTCCGCTACATAGAGCATACAAAAGTAAATGAAAAAAAAAAGGAACAAATGGACAACGGAATCCCAAAACTGGTCTAGAACCATCTACGAACGAATCCACTGTGAATGGTCATAGTTCCATGCTAATAACATTTTGACGTGATTAAGTGTCAAACGATCTGTATTTTCCTCATACATATAAAGACTAGCTGTGCCCTCGACTTTGTTTGCGTGGATTTAAAAATTATTTTTGCCCGTTTTTGTAACTTTATCAATACAACTTTGCTTCTGTTGGTGATAGCGTGATATTAAATAGCCTATAGTCTTCTACAATGAAATCTCTATCAAATAGAAAAAAAAAAAATCGAAGTAATAGTTCCTAAGATTAGCATGTTCAAACAAACAATATTTGCCGCTTTGTATACTAGTTATATCTTTATAGTAGTTATACTATTATATTATAGTTATGCATTATAAAATTTATACAACACACAAATACATTCATCAATATAGTTTGAAATTTAAAACCCTATAATATTTTAACATAGTATATATTATAATAGTATAATTTGTTCTTTGAAATAATAAAACGGTAATATTGCATGTTCGAGACTCAGTAACGGTGGCGATATATTAATTAAAGTAAATATTCAGGACAGCATAAACAGCTAACGTTACCTTAAACTGTCTAATTTTCACTGATATTTAGTATTTAAAACATTTTCGTCCTTGGATTCCATTATGAAATAAACGAGCCTTTAAAGTAGACGGTAAAACTTCAATTAGCTATTTGTTCCATATAACACGAGTATAATCATATGTCACTAAATTATGATTTTTTTTATGGATTAACGATAAACCGACATAAATTTACAAATATATTTTTGTTATTAGGTATGGTAATAAAGCTTGTATACCTACTTGTTAGTTTAAAAGTTAATTTCTGGTAGTACGAGCTTATTCATCAGTTATCATCCATTGAATATTTAAGAATAACAAAAAAAAAATGGGTAATTTATCCTGCACATTTGTGCGGTTTGACAATATTATATCGACCAAAATATTACCCAGTTCAAATGTTTTGGCTATCAGCGACTATAACCTACGTAATATTGTTTGGAGCTATGATCCTCAGACGGATACAATGGTCCATCGTTAACCGTAAATTTAACTGGAAGCACCTTAGCATATATGTATGTACACTCGCTTTTACCGGTATGTATCATTACAATTCAACCATCAATATACACAATCGCACATTATACTTTGTTTTTTTTCCAAATATTCCTCAAAATTTATTGGTGTTAAAATTATTAAATCTTTTTATTGATATAAAGGGTGTCCAGTGGCAGATTTCAATGTTTGGAAAATTGTAAAAAAAAACTACAGCTCTAATACAAAGTAGGTTTATTTTAATTTAATAACAATTAACGCGGATTTCATTTTTTAAAAACCATGTTCTCCAAATGGCGGCCCTCAAGTCTGACACACTCTTCGAGTCTAGCACGCATGTTTTCGAAAACGCGTTTACAGAGCGACTGGGGAATTCTGCTGACTTCGGCTCGAATATTTTCTTTAAGTTGTGTCACAGTGCTCGGATTTGTCTTGTAAACCATAGATTTTAAGTATCCCCATAAGAAAAAATCACATGGGCTTAAATCGGGTGACCTAGGTGGCCACGGTATGGTACCGTTTCGGGATATATTTTTTTCAGGGAATAACTGCTGCACTGTATTCATGGACACATTAGCAGTATGAGCTGTTGCCCTGTCCTGCTGGAACCATGTGTTTCGGTTGAAGGATGGACTATTCTGAAGTTCTAGTCTGAAAAAGTCATTTAACATCTGGGCATATCTCTCCGAATTAACAGTTACAGTTTGGCCACGTCCATTTTCAAAGAAATAAGGCCCTATGATTGCAGATGCAGATATGGCACACCAAACTGTTACTTTAGGCTTATGTAAAGGCTCTTGATGCATTTGTCTTGGGTTGCGGACATCCCAGTAACGGAAATTCTGCTTATTTACATATCCTCCGATATGAAAGTGGGCTTCGTCCCTGAAGAATATGTTGCCCATCCGAGTAGCAGTAGGAAATCTCAACAACATTACCTCTGCGTAAGTTTTTCTTAATTCAAAGTCAGAATCGTGTAAATCTTGCACGATTTGAATTTTATATGGATGAAACTTGAGTTTTTTTCGCATTATAACCTGCAAAGTTGATTTCGGAATTTCCAATATCGATGAACGTGCACGCAGTGATAATCGGGGATTTTCAACGACAGAAACCATAACACGCTCGCAATTTTCATCCGTGGCTACCGATGGCGTAGGACCTGGCCTGGGTCTATTTAACGTTGATCCTGTAGATCTGAACCTTGCTACCCATGACTGAATGAGGTTGATCGATGGTCCATCACTTAATCGACGAATACCGTAACGATTATTAAATCGACGGCGTGCTTCAGTCAGCGAAAATCCACTCGAAATGTACGCCTCGACGGCAAAAGCGCGATGCTCTCCACTCCACTGTTCCATGGCTACTAAAAAATCCGCAGCGTTTGCGCTTCTAAAGACGTCCCCCGCGCACCTCTAGCGTGTTGCGTTCAAAAACTATGTTTGTTCAAAGTTTGAAATCTGCCACTGGACACCCTGTAGACCCCATCAAAAAAATAAATGTGAAATGAGAACTAATTTATATATTGTAATATATGCCTTGGTTGTTGACTTCAACGACAAAAGAAGTGAGATCTAAATGGGTGCAAAGTTCAATGGTCAGTACTGAAATATGTTTATAACGACATCAAATATTTTATAACAACTTAACGTAGGATAATATATCGAAGCCGAAGGTCTGACTTGGCTAGTTCGAATGTACGAATTATTATTAAGTACCTACTAAAACAGTCATGGAAGAACCCTATGTTCGACGCCTAGTTTCTATCAGCAAATCAAATTTTCAAAAGAATAACATAAGAACCTACAGCTTTAGAACTTGCGAAGGCTATAATATTGTTTGTATACAAAAATAACAGGTACATATTAATAATAAAATTAATACCAAATGGTTTTTGTTAATCTAGTGTTTTTTTCTATGTTTTCGGGGTATAATTGTCTTTTTGTGTTATTTTCTATATTATTTTGTATCTTTCAAATGATCCCGTGTATTGCCCATTCAGTATTCGGCTTTCTCTTACGCGTTTTCTGTTTATACTTGATTTGGCCAGGTCGGGACGGTATAACGTGCGCAGGCGGTTGTACTCTACAATAGAGCTCTCTTGTGACTTGTTATTTAATTATTTTATAAGAAATGATTGTAGACTATTGATATGCGCTAAATATTAAAATTTGAAATAATTAATACTAAATTCCAGTTAATAATATAATAAATACGAAAGTCGACTACAGTTTAGTTATTATACGTATTAAAGCAGATATATAAGGGTGGTATTCCACTCTTTATAGTATATATTCACGTAAAGACCTTAAAATCCATATAAAGACTATCTGTCATCAATTTTGATTGCTGATTCTTACATTAAATTACATTCCAGGCAGTATTAAAATAAGTATGTTCCTAATAGAAGCAACTAATTGAAAATTTATAATAAAATGATAAAAAATTATTACTTTCTGATTTATTTCTTTGTATTCACCCAACTACCTATCCGAGTGTCAAATTTGAACTTTCTAGATTATCTGGAACTGGGTTAGAGTTTTAATCTATAGGTCAATGACAAAAGTGACGATTTTTAGACGTTAATATCTAAATAACTGAACGAGATACTTTGCTGAAATTTAGAATACATTATCTATCTAGCAAGTTTCAATATATGAGGCAAATTTGGGATGTTTATATGAAATAGTTTTTGAGTTACGAGGGTGTCAAAAGTGGCTCTAAATGTTTCGAGTAATATAACACACGGTGTTGCTCGCCCGTTCTGTTAGCTTGAACTTGGACTGACACGCTGCCGCGTGTCTAGATACATCATATTCAGCTTTATTAGTAACCGTTACAACCTTAGCTATTGGAATAATATAACCCAAAAATCTTCATTGTATTATTTCTATAGACTTAATTACGACGTTATTATAAACTCAGAAATCGGTAATACAATCTGAATAATAAGATGGGAATACGATCTCGATAGAAACTATGTCTGTTACCGAGATGTTATTTGTATTTTACGATAATTTCATACCTGTAATTAAATTTCATACACCTCAATATTTAACTTGTGATATTAGACAACCAGTGAGGTTTAGTAAACCCTTATTAACAGAGCAGGTCTGAAGGCTACCTGAATACAGGTAAGTCACAGATATAAGTAAAGAGGGGTTTACATGGGTCGATTTTCGCCGTGCGGCTAGACGCTTCATAAATCGCCTCATCAAGCCGCATCGTTATCCCATTTACACAAGTGACTAAAATCGCATGCGGCTCGATCATTTTTTCCGAAAATATTGAACAGAATAGGTGTTCGTGCCGAAATTGAAATATTTAGTTATTCGATTATTCAAGAATTGCTTGAAGAACAAAGAGAGAAGAACAAACAAAAGAAAAGAATAAAACGTGAAATTTGGGTATGTGGATGAATTTCTAGACGTAAGGTCTTGGCTAGTTCGGATATTTTACTGATGGAGTGGAGTTTAGAAGATCCTGAATATTATCCTGTAACGAACTGTACGTAGAATTGCAGCAGTGAAACAACATGCGCGTAACATTCCTTCATGCGGTGGGCAATCGCCTACAACTAATCGATTTTAGTCAGCAGCTGCATGCAGCCGGGCGCCGGGCGGCCAAAGTCGGATGGTAATCAACTTTGGGACTTGCGGCTTCAGTCACTTGGGACCTAGCCAAATTACCATTTAGACGGTAGATTTTCCCCACGTGGCAAAAATCGTACGGCTGTAGTTAGCCATGTAAACCCCACATAAGTTTGTTCATTTCTGTGTTATCGAACGTGACTAACTAAACTGCTTTACATAATCGCGCTGCTACCGAGGATAACTCAATTAATCAAATAAACAACTTCTTTAAGAGTCATTATACTATCAGTTTATAATCAATACAACAACGTTATTAAAATTCAAAGTTGTATTTTTAATCTAGTATGTATTTATAGCTTGGTATTTGAATGCATAGTTTAGGAGATAGTGAAAAATTAAATATAATAATTTGGTTCGGGACTATGAGAATGTATAGTAGTAGTTGTGCAAACAAGGCATATGAGGCATCGTAATGGTATGAGGTAATCGTAATCGCCCGAAGAAAATCAAGCGTTGCTGAGAAAAGACAAACTGAATAATAAAAAATAATACAAATGTGAATGTGAGTTTCTAAGTTTGTTACGGTTTCAAGAATTGATTACCCAATAAATAATCATGAATAAAAATAATTTAGAAACTAAAAACTTATTTTCACACAATGTCGAGTCTTGGACACTGCAGGTATTATATAAAACGATATTCTAAACCAAAATATTATATAATCAATTGATTTAAATAATCATTTCATAAGAAGAAAACCAAATGAATATCAAGGTTATCGTGTGATAATCTTTTTTTAATCTTTATACGTTCAGCGTTATGGCTACAATTTCACCAGATGTTAAGTGACGATGTGGCAAGACTGGACGATGTCGTGCAACTTCCGGAACACACCTATAAATATTCGGCGGCAAAACTTCAACTTGAGGGTGATAGCTAGTGAGTGGGGCCTTAGAAAAATTCCTATCGATCTTATAGTTTCCTTACGATGTTTTCCATCATCGAGAGCTCAGGCTCATTGCACGTGTATTCGAACTTACGTCCATTGGCGACGTCGTACACACTACCAACTGAGCCATCATCGCGTCCATAATTTACATACATTCGCTTCTTGCAACTGTGATAGTGAACAGACGCCCAAATAAATTCGCTACATAGTAAAACATAAACTAATATAATATTATGTGTACACCTATGTGTATCACGCATGCACGGACACACGCACTTACAGCTATGAACACAAAACGTAAGTACACTAAAAAAAACCAGTAGAACAACCAAAACAACCATCAGTTAAACTGCTTATTACGTTTGGCACTATTTGCAGCCTAAAATTGATTATAATAGTTGTTAGTTAAAGATCAAATTTTACTTTCCCACATTATGTCGAATATAATTTCATCATTAAACACGTTTACAAATGAATGATTATCATAATAAGCATAAAGTGCACGAACAACCGCAATATATTCTGCGGTGTTTAATTATTCGCTCGTGAACAATTTATTGAAATTTGCCGTGATATGTTAACTAACTTTGAACGCTGCAGAGCAAAGGTTTACAGCAATTCACAGAATTTTCCCGGAATATCTACTATCATCCCATTATTTAATACACTACATGAAGAATTTTCATTTAATGTATAATGATAAAGTTGAAGGTAATGTTTTTGCTCATTGTGACAATTTTATGTCTTGTATATTTTATAATATTTAGTGTATATTTAGTAAATGTAAATCCATTTAATTGCTTATATTAAACAAAAATAAAAACACGGTAATTTATGTTATTAAAATATATTTCATTTTACAGTTTTATTTCAATTTCAAAGGAGATATATTTACCTAACAAGTAAATCACCACATAGTTCAATCTATGTAAACAGTATGTTAGAACTTTTAGAACAAAACTAATTTACCATTTTACGCCCAGACTATATTAATTGTGTTAATGCGAATATTTGCGTCATATACGTTCGTCGTAGGTTGAAGACAAGGTTATCTTGAACTACTATAAGATATGAGATCATAGCATAATAAAGAGTGATTAATTGGCAGATATATATATTGCAGTTTTTTATCTTCGAACCCATAGAACTTCGCTAGACTGTAAAGTTTCCTAACAATAAAAGAGACATGATCGGCCAGAAAGGATCAGGAATCGATTTTTAAGCCATCAAAAATAAATTAGCGCGATTTTTATCTGTATACAATAATTTAGAAGTATCAAAACAGCTGACTAAAATTAGAATATGCCCTAACAAGCTTTTATCAAGCTTTGACCTCAATCGTCGAAAAATATTTAGTTGAGACGAGCCTCAAATAGAGAACTTTGTCAAGTCATCAGGAGATCTCACCTTCAATTTTCAATTTTAGTTATATGTGCGATCATTACCTATATACTTAAATTTATAAATAATAAAAAGCATAAAAGGTTTTTGTAATCAGCTTTTTAATAAGAACAGACGTAGTTAAAGGGTACACATATTTGAACGTTGAGCTCCCTAGAAATGTCATTGCCCTCTCTTAGAAAATTTGTCACTTCAACTTAAAACTTACTTTATCTCTAATTTAAATAGAATTACTGAAATTGAAATCGTGTATTACCAATAGTTAATAGCTCAAAAAAGCTAGCAGATTGAACACCTAACTTCCTAAGAAATACCCTAGCTACGACATTAGAAAAAAATGTTTAGTCAATTGATAATTGTAACATCAAATCAAAATACCTACACTAAATTATTCAGTTTATGCTATGAGAATATAGTAAGTTGTACTTGTTCGTTACTCACAATTGAAAAATACATAATAACCCATAAAGTCTACTACCAAGGACAAACGGTAAATTGGTAATATTTTTTGTACAGTATAATACTTAATGAAGTTATTGGTAACATAGGTCACGATTATGTTTCGTTGTGAATTATAAGTGAAATAAAAAAATATTGTAACGTGAAACGATTGTAAAGAAATATTGTTAAAATAATTTGAAGAATTCTTAGTTTACTTTACCGTTTCACAGTGTTAAATGAAAAAACCGACAAAATTGTTTTTTTTAATATACCACATATATTTTATTTTTTATGAAGCGATGGCGCTTTCCCTAGGAATGAGCACAGTATTCGTACAATTTAATAATTGTGGAAACTACCGAAAAGTCAATGATTAGCAAAATGAGAACAATGATAGTTTAGTGGTACGTATACAGACGCTGCGTCAATGGGCGTGAGTTTGAATCCTTGCTGCCGGCATACCAGTTTTGCAAATATCTCGATGCAATATCGATCGATCAATATTGATATCGATTGCAAATATTTTCCGGTGGAATGTGACTCCCATTTTTTTTATATAAGGTTTAGCGTTATAGCCATAATCTCACCTGATCTTAAGTGACGATATGGCCCAAGTTGGTAGACACGCTAAACCTGTGTCGGAACTGGCTCTCAAGTACAGCTGCCGGAACACACCTATTGGTATTTGGCGGCAGGTTTACAACTTGAGGGTGGTAGCTACCCAGACGGGCATTAACTTAACGGGCATACTTGATCGTTTGAAGTTTTACCTTTAATTTTAGTCTTAGGAAAAGTAAATAAATCCCAACATATATAGCATTTTTATATGATACCGATTTCCTGTGCACCTTTTCTAATGTGATATTCATGTCAATAGTAATTTATTGCAATTATATTCATTATATTATAACAAGTTCGTATTTTTACTGAAGTCACTATGGATACATAATACCTATTTATAAAAAATCACACTGTCTGATTTAAATTGAATGAACAATGCATAATTAATGAAGTTCTATGTACACCACATAATAACGTGTAAAATCGGCATATCATGTATATAAGATACCATTAAAATAAAATAAATAAATAATAGGAGTAGAAAAATGCAAAGTTTCTTCTAGTTGTATGTGTTGCTTGTTAAATGTATTCTTATAATGTTAATAAAGTATAGAGAAAAGGAATCGTGACAATGTACGATAAAAAAGTAAGAAATTGACGTGTAATGAATATTACACATGTACACGTTTCTTTGTGTCGTATTAATACAAAATTTTTATTTTATTGCTTTTCTCCATATTTAAATAGATTTGTAAAATATATCTCATTCAATAATATAGACCCATCTCACTTCTGAGTCATGTCTAGAAACTGTTTTCGTGAGTCCTCACGAACCGACTAGCGCACAGGCTCGACGACTTCCAATCTCCCAAAAAGCCGGCTCCCGAAAGGCTTTAACACCTTAGACAACATTCATACGCTGCGGCAGGTTATACAGAAGACCGAGGAGTATAACCTAACCCTTTGTTTGCAAGATCCGTCGTCGTGGAGATCTTTGGGGGAGATCTATGTCTAGCAGTGGACGTCTTTCGGTTGAATGGATATATATATAAGAATTTGTCTCTTAGTAAGTAAATATTATTAAAACATAATAAAAAAAAAAAATAGAAATCTTACAAAAAAATAAGGATCAAAGTAATAGGTAAGTACCTGTTACTAAAGAAAATCTATGTAACGCAAATGAGAGCCAAATATTTTTTAAGACGTCACCAAGGTTTGTAATTAACGAATTCCCTATAAACGTTACTTGATATCCTTTTGTGTGTAATATGTAATCACATCATCTAAAAGTAATAGAAGTTTATATACCTTTTAGGCATATTCATTTTTTTACCAATATGTACGTTCTAGTATAGTAGAGAAGGTACATATGGTTTTACAATATGGATTATTTAATAATTACATTTCAATCCCGATGGGGTAAATATTTTAATTTGTAAGTTAATTAATATGATTAATTATTACAAATGAGACGACACTATGAACCATCTTTCAGTTCATCCTTGAGGTGTTGTTCATAATCAAATCGATGTGAGCTCACAACACGCAAACTATGCATATTCGATACAATGAAACCTTGTGTCCGGTAAGTTGGAGTTATAATGTGACATATCATATATATCTTCTGCTTCATATAAAGAAGTTATAACCGATTGCTATACTTTGACGTATTAAAAAGTCATGTTCATATACACATATTACTTATATAACGATTGATATTTTTAAACGTTATTTTTATGTAAAATTTATTTATTTTGCATGACTTGTATAATTACCTACCAAGATTCTAACTTTTAAATTGTGATTTAATTCTATAAAAAGTATTTTAGGTGATATACTGCCTTTTTAGACGGCGCGCCTATGCTATAACGACCTCGCGGAACCCTATTTTGAGCGTTAAATAAATAATAAATAACAGAGAATTCCGGAAGTTGGGATTTTTTTACTGAAAATTTCCTCCTATTTCAGGATCTTTTTCAAAATGCCTTAAATATCATTATTTTAGAAGTTATTAACGAAAAACCAAATACTTTTTATTTTTTATCTTATTTTGTTAATAACAAACGCAATTTTTTATGTGCTAATAAACTCTTAAAAAACTTTTTCTAGAAGTCATTCCGAATCGAATGAGCTATCGCACATATTATTAGGAGCTTTTTTTTCTATTTAACACGTTTTTTAACTTGTTGACTAGACTAAAACGGGGATATTGAAGCAGGGAAGTTACCATACGTAAGCACGGCTAATAAGGATTTTGTATCATGACGTTGTTCACCAGAGCACGAGCCCTTTGTATTATGTTGCGCGAGTACTATCTAAACAACAATTCTGCGACCGAATCTAGACGGAAAATTTGTGTTCATTACAATATAAACGAAAAGAACGGAATGCCAGCCCAAACAATCAACAATTAGGTGCAAAAATTTGAGTCAACGGATTCAACATTAACGCAGCCGCGGTATGGTCGACCCAGTACATCGGGAGAGATAAATAAACGTGCAGCGTGTAAGAGCGTCTGTTCGAGAATAACCGGGCTTATCCACTCAAAAGCGGTCTAGTGTCTTAAATAAGCCCGGAACATCTCTAAATCACATTCTACACAAGGACCTACATTTACACCCACACAAAATTCAAATTTTACAGGCAATAAAGCCTAGTGACTATTTTAAAAGACTACAGTTTGCTGACGAAATGCTGGAAACGTTTCCTAACTATAATAGCATATTTTTCACAGATGACGCGATTTTTATTTGAGGAGTCACGTTAACAGACTAAAAATTCAGATACTGGAGTGACACTAATCCACAATAAAAACATCAAAAACCCAAAATTGACTGTATAGGCCGCATTGTCAATGAAAGGAAACATTGGTCCGTACATCTATGAAGATCAAAGAAGCCGTAATTTTAGTGTCAATACGGACCTATATCTTACGATGCTAAGTTTTTTTTTTGCACCAGTATTACACGAGAGTTCAGGCTTTGACCAAAGAACCTGGTTTCAACAAAACGGGGCAATACATCAAACTTCCAATAACTCTATAACGGCAACTCGTGAAATTTTTGGCCAAAAATTGACATCCATAAGAGGTAAAACTGGGCACCCCGCAGCCCTGATTTATCTCTAATGCTCTTTATTCTTTTGAGTTATCTTAAATGTAAAGTTTGCATTCGCAACTCAAAATATGTTAAAGAGTTACAAAAACAATATGTAATATAATGCAAACATTGACCAACTACTTATCGAACGGCCATGGAAAATTAGCTTTAATTATTAACAGCATGTTATGATAATCTTAACAATAACGTAATTTCAATTATAATTTGATTTGTAGTTATTATAACTTTACAATAACTACACTTTAATTCTAAAATAATATCGCATACTAAATAGTACCGAATATTAATTGCATAATATCTTAATGATATTTATTATCGTTAGCTGAAATAATTAAATATTTAATTATAATAAAATCTAAGATACTCTATTTGACCATATGATTAAATAAATAAATCATTTAAATATTAATTAATATTGATTAAACCTAGATGTTTGTTAAAACGGCTTATACATTTTTCTTGCTATATAGATTATTTACTAATTATTAGTAAATTGTCTAAAGTGGAATAGTTCTGTGAATACTTCTACAACACCATTGCTGAATAGTGCATATTAAGACGAGACAAAAGAAAGATGTGGTCTTACTGTAAGCATATGTATGATGTAAAGGTTTTAGAAGCATGATGTCTTCTAACACTTTTATATCCAGATAAAAAAGACTGTCTACAATAAGCGATTATTAGTCCTATTCGCAACTGAAGTCCATAATAAAAACGAATTTTGTATTTACTTTAAATGATTGCCACTTTCATCTAAATTAATCATTTTGATGAACAGTTCATTTTAAAATAATGTATAATAAACTTATACAAAACAATAATAAAGAAGATCAGATTACCTAGCAATTAGTGTAAAGCTAGCAAATATTGAATGACTTTAAAACAATGATTTCAGCATTTCTTGTAGGAGACGTTGAGTTATAAACTATTAGTAATAACGATAATTTATAATCAAATTAAGTCAAAATAAAATAAATGAAATATAAAATAAAAAAACGTCAAATATTAAAATATATTTTATATTTAACGATAACCAGCAATAATATTTACATTTTTTTACTAAGCTGAAACATTATATCACAAATAAGTTTTTAATATACTGTCGAATTGGTTTGCTTTTCTCAGAAAGGTTATAATTGTGGTGTACTGAGAAACAAATTATGTTACGGCAAGCAGCTCTCAAACGGACGGAGCAGTCACGGTTGTATAACGAGTACTCATTTCTACAAAGCGTTCTGTAAGGGACTACCCCCGCGGCCCTTGCGTGGCTTGCCCTATGTTATTGTTAGGACCACTAAGCCTAGTAAATTAAGACCTGTTGGTTAGTTAGGATCGCGAATCTTTGTTCGTGTTCCGGCAGTAGTCCAAGCCGAGGTTCGGCCATTCTGGCACCCTTGCACACGCTACCACGGGGCTGAGTGCTCTTAACATTCGCCCCAAAAAGATCGGTGAAGTTGTCAAAGCCCTTACGGCTAACAGCGTATGTCAGGTCGAAAAAGAAAAATTCTACAAAGCAAAGGTGGATAACGATACGCATAGTAGAATAAATATAATTTTAAGTAAGGCATCCCTTTCCAATCTGAAACCATTAAATGAAATTAACCGTAATATACTATCTAACAATATAATATTTAACAATGATACCCCTCATAAAGAATTAAAAATGTAAGCAACTTAAGTGTAAATGGATTATATTACAAACTAGCTGTGTCCAAAACTTCGTTCACGTGGAACTAAAATTTTTATTTAACCATTTTAATTACAAAATATTATATAGCCTACGTTACTCAGGGCTAATGTAGAATTCTAATGGTGAAAGAGTTTCTGAAATCAGTCCAGTAGTTCTTGAGTTTATTCGTTACAAACAAAATACATAAAACAAATCTTTCCTTTTTATAATATTAGTATAGATATAGGCTGAGCGTTCCATTTTATATTAAGAATTTAATGATGGATTTATGGATATATGTAGATACATGATTGTAAGTTTCATCAGCAAACTTTCATTCTTTACCCATCCAAAGAAAAATCTTATACGTTATAATATTTTTTCCTTGTAACACATGTTTTAGTGTAGTAAATACAAATTCATTTTAATCTTGATAAAAAAAACCTTTCCAAATAATATCGAAGAACTACATTTTAAATATTTCAAAACACAATGCATGGATGATATAATTTATAACCAAAAATTTCTATTTCTAACGAACCCATTTAATACATTATATATATTGTTAGAATAGCACAAATAATGTATGTTTATAAAATTATTGATTGAAAAAATTCAATAACACTCTCTTTTTTGTATACCATGTAGGTGATTATACTGTTTGAGGTTAAAATTACCAGACTGCTTTTGGAACTGAATTTGGATTTAGTCAAACAAAATACATTTGGCCAAAAAATTAAAACCCATACAAATTTAACTATACCTTTTCTGCCCTCAGAAGTTGATTTAAAAAAATGCTGTTGTACCTAAATGGTTACTTGTGATATTAAAACTTATTTCAAATTAACCAAAAACGAAAAATATTATTTTCCAAACGAACGTCGGAGTCCAGTTTAATTCCTTAAAGATTGAATTCCTAGAAATTGCTTATTAAGAAATAGAAACAAGTGGGAATGATTATCTCTAAAAAAAGATTACAGGAAAAATACTGGTTGTAAAAGTTCAGATAATGCAAAATTACTTATTTCTCTAATATGTTAGATAATAAAACATATTCACGAGTATTTACAGCCATTTATTATGATATGTTTGAAATTTCACAACGTATATAAGGTATTGTAAAACGTAACAGGTACACATGAAATATTATGTAATGTAAGAAATCAGCAGCAGAGCTTTAAAAAAAAAAACAATAATAACTTGACGATATCTAAATATGCAAGTTTCCAATTAAAGTTGTTATTATTTTTGATGAAGAAACACAATAAAAACCACGAAAGTTACTATAAACCATTCCTAATAATGATTTACAACATAAACAATAGAAATATCAAAACAGTGTCAATAATAGAAATATTTAAATCCTACGTCTCTTGGATGATGTTTTCGTCTCGAGTGCCCCGCTTCAAATGCTCTCACTAACCTTTTTTTTTCGAAAGGACGTATACTGTTATCCTAAAGAGCTTTTACAGCTTCACCGGACTTTGCGGGCGAGCGCGGAGGGCGCTCAGCCCGAGAAAAGACGTCTCACACTAACCAGTTTTGCATCGTATTTATACTACTCAGTGTGATTAACTGTTCTCCTTAAACTACTCTCCTAATACTAAGAATATAGTTTATGGGGGATAAACGTTGATAAAATAAACTCCCATATTTGTACGGTATGTTTTGAAAATGTATTGTAATTAATGTATTAATAATAACAAGGGTATTAAAGTAATTTACCCAACCGGTAAAATATAATTGTTAAATAATCTAAAGAACGTACCTACTGTGCTATCGACCGAGTCAAGGACGTGAGACGTATTTTCGCAAAGAGCGTATCAACCATTTGATAACCTCCACAATCGTAGTTTTGACTTTATTTACACATAAATGTTACTGTTTCATTTAAATACGTACGTACACAGTGATTATAAAATGTTTATTCGAACAATAATTGGCACTTAAATAATTATTATAATTTAACTAAAATTATTTGAGTTTACTTTAGGTGATCAGTGTATAATCAAATTATCTGAAACTATTAAATGAGCAATTCTAGTATATATATATATAAATCGTAACACAATGTTTGTCCGCGATGAAACTACTGAACCGATTTTAACCAAATTTTGCACACTGTGTGCAGTTTGATCCAACTTGAGAGATAGGATACTTCTTATCTCAATATGTGATCATAACGCGATAGATATCGCTGGAGTACCTAGCAGTTAGTGCAAAGCTAGCAAATATTGAATGACTTTAAAACAATGAATTTCAGCATTCCTTGTATGAGATGTGGAGTTAAACTATTAGTAATAACGTTAAATTAATACGGTACCTCAGAAACGGCTCTAGCGATTTCGATGAAATTTTGTATTCAGATAGATTTTTACCTTTATAAATTCACCTATATAGTTGTATTCTTCGTAAAAACGCAGTTAGTCTTTCCAAAATATTACATTACATAACAACACCATAAAATGTGTCATCAATATGTGCACATTGAAATATATTTTTAGAAATAAACACCATTTAAAAACCCGTGCTAAGCTCGGCCGTCCAAGTACTTATGATTATGTTATTACTTCAAGAGTAATGAGGTCTTTAACAAGTGCAATAATTTCCAACGTTCATTATATTGATAATTTGCTTTAGAATATTTAATTTCCGTTTCGGTTCATACTCGGACATCAAACAAGTGACACATTCGACGGCCATTCTGTGAATAAATAACAAAACCTACTAAAATTACTTAGGTTACTCTACATGTACATATGGAGGAACACAGATGGGTAATTACTACATCAAGTTACAATGTAAGTACAATTTTAAGCGACTATATATCTATAGTTCTATTCATTTATAAATTGATAACATAATCCAAATGATTATATTATGTAAAAGGGTATCGCAATGACATACCACCGGTCTCGATGACTATAGGACAACTTTTTTGAATTTTTTGAAGATATATAAAAAATAAATTACTTTTAATACATTACCGATCGTAGTAAAAGTAGTAGTTTTATATGCTCACTATAAATTGATAGTGTAGTTGCTACTTGCTACTACTAGATGATTTGAAACTTGTAGCGAATAGCGTAGTGTAAACTAAGGTCATCAAACTTCAAGTGTATCCTTTATGCATAGTACTCCTTACCCGGTCAAAGCTCATTTTAGACTCGATAAACTAATTGTACTGAGTAGATAAAAGCAAATACATTATTATTCCATTTCTTAATACTGCGTTTTATAGGTAAAGTATAAAACATAATAAACGAAATTAATACAAACGTAATAACACTAATATAGAATTTACAGTTATAATAAAAAGCCGACTATTCCTATGTCATCATTAAGGAAACTCTATTATTTTAAAATTTTAAAACTTTTTTGTAAGTTTCGTCAGATTAGATAGCTATGTAATTAACTATATTGTCGTACTAGCTGTGCCTGCAACCTCGTTCGCGTGGAACTAAAATTATTTAATCTCGCGCCGTCATTCAAATTACAATAACTTTTGATAGAGTTAACCGATCTTAATGAAACAAAGACTAAATGTTACTCGATAGTGTGCTTTATGATTCCTATTGTGACGTTTTACCATAAACTTACTACTTTAGCAGTGATGCGTGCACAAACAAACAGACAGACATATAGACATTTCTAGAAATGAAATGATGTGAAATTTCATTACTTATACTTACACATAAATCTAAAACGTTGAATTTACATTATTATTATATGTATAGATTAGCTTTCCTCTGTAGCATAGATCGTCTTAATATTTAGTCAACCTAAAAGTTATTATTTGATCGCGCAGAAACACAGCGATGCTTGCCAGGGTGAAAAGTACCCTATTGAGTGCTCAAGGTGAGAAAGAAAAACACAACAATAGAAAATGTTACATTCGCATTAATGACGTTAGTTATATCATCTTATTATTCTTGTATAATTGCAAATTTGTTAATTATAAATGTCACTTTTCAAACTGCACGTCATCGTTAAAAACACAGATCAAATGTTACACAAAAAATGCAATAAATTTGCCAAATAACACATAGTGCGCATAAACTTATTACTGGAAACTGTCCGAATTATAGATGTTGAACAACACCAGTAGCATATTTTGTGTATTGTCCATAGTCTGTTCACAAATGCCTGTGTTATCTAGCGAGGAATACAAATGGTTTACGATAAATATTATTCAAATATCTTTCTGTACTAAATGTATGTACATTTGAATTTTATCTAAAACTAGCTGACTCCGTGAACTTCGTATCACCTATAATCGATGTTCTTTATTCTCGCTTATACTTAAAAATGGTTTGACCTGTTTGTATATATTTTTTTCTTGTTGATGAGCTATAATGTATCCCAATCAACCTTCTAACTTCAATTTGTTAAGATGAGATATTGTTTATATATTTTTAAATTATTATTACATGTAATTTTTCAACAACTGTTTCACCCGGGATTTAATCTGAAATGTACGAACAGTTCCCGAGACTTGTGAAAGGGATGTAGGTTTAAGGGGTCCCTTTCCGACATGCGTCATCACTCACCTTCACTACTCGTTTTTCTCTCCCTGGTTAGTAAAATTTGGTAGGAGCCTGCTAGCGCAGCTTTAGGGACCAGCTCTAGTATAGAACTTACTGCTGTTCTAGACAGGCCAAAATCAGATTTTTTGGTGGGCTATATAGATTTTGGTGTTATAACTCTCGCTCCCATTTCGACCGCGTATAAAATAACTACATAGCCATTCCTGTTCGTTATTTAGTAGCTTGTAGTACTTACTTTTTGTTTATTTTATAGTGTAGTGTTTTGGTATACTTCTTCCACAGAGTATAGTGAGCTCAATCAATGGAATCAATTTCATCTGGTCATATTTTGTCAACTAACCACAATATAATGTACACATGTTGTAGACTACGTTTTTACTAGTCAGAGTATATGCAACAAATTTTACTTTTATTAGCAAATTGTGAGGTGGCAATCCAGGTAATACCAGTTAATTTAAAAATTCGTTGAAATTATTCACTACGTCATTCTGGATAAATTTATCGACTGATTTGAAGAATAACTAACCTCCAAGAAAAATCTTACATCGACAATTTTATATTTCTCCGTTACCATTCCTCGTACTTTCTAAATTGTAGACATTTTTTATCAGGCATAAAATTGTCCTTTACAATATGCGTTGCATCAAGCGACGTCGTTTGGATACAACTGTTTTATTTTTTAATGTTGGCCAGGAAATGATTAGATTCAGTTCCCGTTTTATAAACTAATAAGCGTAATAGATCTGGTAGTAGGACCAATTGTGGTAATGTTACTTTTCCACCTGCGCAACACAATCCGAACTCATTTTATTTTCAGTAACTCTCGAACGCAAACAGACATACTAATACGACTTTTCTCAATATCTGTCGTACGTTGGTCATCAGCTCGGTTAAAACATAAGGTCGCTTTTACATTTGCAATAATAAAAGAAATTCGTTTACTCGTGAAATTTAGAACTTCAGTTAGAATGAAAGTAAAACTAATGTACCACTACTTTGTGACAATTGCAAAATGTAATGCCATTTTGTGAAATGTACAAAGACACAATTATCGATATTTTTATAAGTAATTATATATTTTTATTTTTAATATTTTTAGGTGTTCTACATTTATTTAATTTTCTTAGGAATTTTCTTAAATAGATTCCTCATACTCTTCCGTCCCATTGTGGTGAGTGATGATGCATGTCGGAAAGGGACCCCTTAAACCTACATCCCTTTTACAAGTCTCGGGAACTGTTCGTAGTTTCCGTCTCTGCCACACGATGTACCCGGCACCCGTACGGGTAATCCATGGGTAGGTTGCTAAGAAGTTCCTCTCATTTCAGATGAAATTGATTAGCATTGATTAGGATACATTATAGCTCATATACAATTAAAAAAAAATACAAACAGGTCAAACCATTTTTAAGTATTAGGGAGAATAAAGAACATCGATTATAGGTGATTAAGTAACTATTGATATTAAGTGATTTAAAAAATATATCGTTTTCTTTCTTTTATATAAACCATGTCCTGACACGTAACGAACACAATACAAAAAGAACTATCCGATTTGGTGCAGTCGTTTGGAAATTATGCGAGTACATATATTTCAGTGATTAATTTGTTTAATATACAAATTTTCTAATATTCCGCTCAAATTCCTTAATTTTTTCTTTCATAAGAACCTCCTCCTGACATTAATTACCGCATAAGAAAAATAATTAGCAAAATTGTTCCATCCGTTCATGCATGATGCGATGAGCAAGGGAAATAGAGATTATTTTTTATATATATCGATTACTAAATTAATATGTAATATTTTGATATAAAACTATTTTATGCAAAAATGAGAATATTTTAAGCGACATTTTTTTTTAAACCAAAAAGGATAGCCGAAAACATAATATAAATCGTCTTTTTAAATATGTAAGTGTCATTCTCTTCTCACGTATTACATTATTAATATAACATTTATTAGTAACAAAGCGAAATATTTAATAGGTAAATAGTAGTTAAGCAAGAACCTACCGTATCTGGAGCAGATTAATTTGTAAGTCTAAAAACGCTCAGCAAAACAGTGTCGCAAGCAAAGTTACAAGAGGAAGTTGTTGTACCCTAACCTAAATTAACAAGTATAAAAAGTTGATGTTGTAAGTAAGAATGTATATAATTATGGTACAGTTTGCAACTATAAATGTAATCTATTTAGCTTTGTAACGTTTCGTAGACCAGTAAATATATCTAATAAAAGAAAATATATTTATTATGTAATTTTTTAATATAAAGTTAAACTATTAAATGGAATAATATTTTTTATTCAAATAATAATAATGAAATAATATAAACAAAAAAAACTTATTTTCAAACAACGTTCGGCTTGAAGCTTAGAATACAGAAAGAACATTTTTCTGACTACCAAAGAAAGGCAGAAAAAAATCAACTGTAAAGGTCAAAACTATGTCCATAGGTCAGTTATAATTTGGTTTCATCACTAATTAAGAATTTGGTCACAAATAAGATAATAAAAATAAATAATATTAATAATGTGAATAAAAATATGATTAAAATATATTATTGTAAAATTTATTTAATCTGATATTACAGCGTCTCTTCACTTCTTTTATTTATTTGTTCCTCTTTTTCGCGGTGTTTACCACTATCTCCAGTTATTTTAAGAGAGCCTCGGTGTGGCCCTGCATGAGCTCGGGAAAGTGCTCCAGCGCGACTTGTAGCCCTGTTACCGTCTCCAGGTCCAGTCTCGACGACCCGGAACGGGGCCATTCCACCAAAAGGTGGAAGACCGATGTTTTACATTGTAAAGCCAACTAGTTAATTATAATTAATTTATTTATTATAAGGTGAACAAAGTCGTGTTTATCAGCTAGCCACTAATAATATGGTTAATATTAAATCTCTTGAATTCAATGTAACATATTTATAACAACAGGAACATATTATGTCATTTGATTTAATAAACTTCTTCGATAATCTCGCAAGAAATGTATGTGGTGATAAGCTAAAAGGCGTTCAGTAAACCTTAAACTATATTTAGGTAATGTACTTTGTTCTATATTGTCATCTGATTGTTAATTGTATATCGATGCTATCTTTTCTTTCGTTTATTATACATTTTACACCTTTATTTATTTATACACCTCCTTCACACGTAAAAAATACACGAAATATGTTTTAATTTACCTTTTTTACAGAATAATAAACGAATATGATAAAAAAGATATAGCATCTAACATGATTTATTAGAATATATTTGTAAACATGTACTGTTGTATGTAATTAGTAATTCATTACAAATTACTGATTATAACCTAAAAATAAAAATATACATGTTAATATAATAAATGTATACATGAATTGCGTTCATACGAAATATATCAAGACTACCAAAGTTCAGACTCGAAGGCTATAAAATAATGACAACAACAACAAATGTGTAATACATTTTTGTTAATTTATTAACTATAAAAATCCATCTATCTATTGATTAACTGACATTCACTAGGTATATCTTGAAGCGATGATAGTTCAGTGGTAGTGTGTACGACTTCGCGTCAAGGGACGTGAGTTCGAATCCAACCACCTACAAAGAGTTTGAGCTTCCGGTGAAGGAAAACATCGTAAGTAAACCATAGCATGGTGGTAGGGCTTTTTCTAATGCCTGCATTAGCAGCAGCAACCACTCTCAAGTTGAAAATCTGCCGCCAAATACCAATAGGTTTATTTATCTAAATTAAAAAGAAAAGTGAGATCGTCGACATTGTTCCTATGTTTTTTAAGACTCGTATGTTTTTTACATTCAATTTGCACCGTTAATAATGAAACGGTTTATGGTCAGTGTGTAGTAATAAATAATATAAATTATTAAGAACAAGAGACATACGTATTCGTGAATCAGCAGGAATATCTAACCGTGTGCAATGTAAAGAAGAAGTTACAAAAAATGAGAAGGACAGTGTTGTTCCTAACATTATCTTCGTAATAAACGAAATGTATGAACTCGTAAAGAAAAACTTATAAAAAACTTATTTGTAGCCTTAATAGTCAATCGATGAGGCATTATTTATATTTAATGGAATTTAAACCTATAAATGACTTATAAAATAACATTACTAATACTTCAACACTAAATGTACAAAGAACGAGGTCCTATGTTGGGCAATTCAATTACTATGGACAAATATTATTACTTATGATTTTTGATTATAACATATAAATATAACATATAAATGTGTTTTAAGTACTGCTATTTTTTTATTTTATAGAAGCAATTTTTTTAAAACCTAATCGCTATTTGTATAGAGCCCTCCAAAATAATTAACTCTACATATTACTATATAGTTATTAAGCGTCTAGTTTAATGAATATCATAATTAATTTACAAACAAATGAAAAAGAACACTGGCTAACACAAAAACCTACTTCGCAGTCACTGCATCCAGTATATTGATTTGTCTGCAGGGTAAACACAATGTACCATCAAGGAAACAATATATTCCCATATTTAATATTAATATGTACTTAACAATAATAGCAAAATTATAAAGTCTGAAGCGATAAACAAAAACTGTAAAACAGGATATTTGCAAAGCTTACATTATTTTACTATTATTGTTTACCTTATTTATTATGATGTAGGATTATTACGCTACAAACAACACTACATATACCTGTCATCTATACTACTAAATAAAATTGAAATGTTTATTTTTAATGTAAAAATAACAGCTTTTTACCAGATGCAAATAAAAGTATTCATTGTTGGTTGTCTGTATGTCTGTCTGTTCCCGCTAATCTCTGAAAAGGCTTGACCGATTTTGACTGCACTTTCACTGGTAGACAGCTGATTTTATAAGACTAATTTTATTTTAGAAAAAGTTTAGGTATCTGCGAAAAAAATTAATAAATAACTTTTATTATAATTAATAATAAAAAAAGAAGTCGCGGGCACAGCTAGATTTAAATAAGTAGAATTAGAACATTTAAGCAAATGAACACATTTTTTATAACCAAAAACTATGATGAAAACAAGCACAATTAAGCTTTCAAATTCTTCACATAAGTTAAAGTATGTTTATAAGTAAATAGTTCGTATGTCGTTACTAGATACTTTAATTATTTCGTACACTACTATAAACTACTATAATGTATTGTGTCAGTAAAAGAAAATCTGAAATTTCCATGTTTGAGATCACAAAGTCAAGAGTGAAAATAATTCACGAAACTATAATGTTTTTATATATGTAATTAAATGTAAATGTAGTGTTGTATTTTCATTTCTAACCTAAAACATTTATAAATGTAGTCAAAAATTCCAATTAACATCCAAAAATTAAACCCGTATCAATTAGTAAGATTTAATTACGATAGAACATAAACCTTTTTGCGAGATGTATAAATTTATAAATTACCATTTAACAGACATAAGTTAATTATTTGAATACTATTACTAAGATATTTAAAAAGATGTTCGATTTTTATGATAGCTTTTTACATTTACGAATTATAGAAAGTTACATTTTAGGCAACGAAATATAATTGGGAAAATATTATCTGTATTAACATCTTACTGCAGTTATGACCGCTGTTTTGTTGTTATTTTTTTATAAAACTGGATTTTTTTACACGCTTTTTATTAACTTCACCTGTATGTTTGTTTCTATGTTTTTTAACCCACTCCATTGGGCGCGATTTTGGCGCAATCACTATCTTTAGCCGATTTCTCTAATATTAACAAATTTTCGAATACTAAAATAAATTTTAATTCTACAAAACATATAATAGTTTTAAATAAAAAACACGCTTTTTATAGAAAACCAAACTAAATAATAGTAGATTAGAACAAATAAAAGTTTAAAATAAAAAAAATCAAGCTATTATAAATAAAGTGAACTAAAAAGTAGAAAATAAATAATAGTTTAAAAAACTAAAAAACAAGCTTTTTATAGAAATCTGCCTTAAAAAAATAAGTTTTAATAAATTAAAATTAAGAATAGTGTTAAAAATTTCAATAAACATAAACTAAGAATAGTGTTAAAAATTTCAATAAATATAAATCAATAATAGTGTAAATAAAATAAAAAATTATTTTATTTAAAAAAAAGCGTGGGGTGCTTTTAAGATTATCAAATCATAATCACTCTACTCATATCTGTCGATAAAATATTTATAACTATTGACACCATGCACCCCACGCTTTTTTAAAATAAAATACATTTTTTTTTATTTACACTATTATTAATTTATATTTATTGAAATTTTTAACACTATTCTTAATTTAAATCTATTAAAACTTATTTACTATTTTTTAGTTCAGTTTTCTATAAAACTCGTGTTGTTCAGTTTTTTTAAAACTATTATTTATTTGCTATTTGATTTGTTTACTATATTGTATGTATGTATCCATTATGCGTGTACAATATATAAAAAAATTGAAGGCAAACTTTTACTAGTAAAAAAGTACTTTTAAAAAATACCGGGTTTTCGGATTTCACTTGTTTGGGCTAAAACCAACCATACTTACAACAAAGTACATACTTTGCATTCGAGATTTTTATATTAAGCCGATTCGTTAAAAATATGAATCACAAAAGTAACAAACCGTGTCAATTTCCTTTAGGTCTGTATTATTGAAAAGTAAAATACAATAACGAGATAATTAAATGCTGATTTGTATACGTATATACACTTGTTTTATACACTTTGTTATCTTAATATGTTGTTTTATTGGTAAATTGGTATGAAAATAAAGTGTGTCAGTACAAAAAGTTAAACAATTATTAACTATTATTTGGGTTTTTAATTATTTGGGTAATCCAGTATTTCTTTAATGCAGAACATACCAAAACATTTCAAAGATAATATAAAATATATTATGTTAGATGATATACTTTTAGTGTATCTAATCCACTTTATTCGAATGATTTTGATCTAAATGTAAATATACGTATGTTTTCTTTTTCATTTCCCTAGAAATCACTCGGGGTTTATTTTTTACCCTCAGGGGGTATTTCTTTAAAGACAACTGTCACTATGTCACCCTTAAGGAGAGCATAGCGTTATCGTTCGACCATGTAGTAAACATGTTGTTTACTTGAAATTCTTATCAGCTGAACATTACTTCCAAAAGATTATTACAAGCAATTCGTTTATACGTAGAGTGAATAATACTAATGTATACATACAAATAGAAGCGCAATACCACTGACTGACTAATCACGATATCTTCCAAACTACTATACCTATAAAATTGTTATTTGGCATGGATATTCCATTCATGACGTGGACGCTAGCAAAAAACAGATTTGGCGCTTAGATGCTGTTACCGGGAAAACGCTATCGAAGTCGGTATCGTCGCCCAATCTAATATTATAAAGAGGAAAGATTTATATTTGTGTTTGTAACAAATAAACTTAAAAACTACTAGACCAATTTCAAAAATTATGTCACCATTAGAATACTATATTATCCCTGTGTAACATAGGATATAAATTAGTTAAATAAATCTCAGTTCCATGCGAACGAAGTCAGTCATCTATATACATATAATGAAACTGTAATGGAGCCATATACACATATGTACATATGTATATATTTTATGTAATTGTAATCGGTGTGTTCTTTGTTATTGATAAAAAGGCCAACAATGTATTTCTTTTATATATCCATCACAGATTAATGATCCAGATAAGCAACACGCATATAATCGTGACTCCATCACCAGGATTATCTTTTGGTTTTTCTCGTTTCGAAATTAGCCAGTGTATATTCAGATGAATCCCTTACATACATTTAAAAGAATGTTTACGTAAATTTATGTATGTTTATGTAAAATTAATTAATGTATGTATTAGCCTGCACACTAAAACACCTTTTTGCCACAAATTGATTAGACCAAAATCATCATTTTCCAATAAATAGATATTTGTAATATCTATTTGGAAAAGAGGAGAGACATAGTTAATGGTCAATAGGAAACAATAGATATATATTTAACCCATGATTAAATTTAACCCTTTATTTCTAATAAGAAGAAGATCTAAAATAACAATATAATTATATGTATGTAAGTATATCTCTATTTTATTATTTGAATTAAACTATTGGTATAGCCTGTTAATATAAAGATATCAAATGAAATCAAATCACAAATCTTTATTCAAATTAGGCCCTAAGAAGGCGCTTATGAACGTCAAAACTACTACCGATACGGAAAGTAACGCCGTCATCGAGAAGAACCGGCAAGAAATTCGATCAGCATCTTTTCTTAAAGTCTTTTTCTTATCCTTTTCAATGTGTCAATTCCAGACATCACGATCGCTCACATATTGATCCACCCTATAATAGCCTTTTGACATCAAAACCTGTTTGACATTGTTCTTGAACCTACTGTCCGGCAATTCAATAATGTGCTTTGTGACTTTATTATAAAACTTGAAACTATTACCTAAAACTGTAAAAAAATAGGGAGTGACTAGTTTGTCACGATTTATAGTATTCAAATTATGGCGGTCTTTAACGAAATCTAGCTTTTGTAAGTTTTTGCGGACATACATTATACTATAAGGAATATGGAAATTCCTGAATTCAATTTGAATTCCGGAATTTATATAAATTATTGGGAGGGCAAAGTTAAAATATCAAATTCCGAAAACTTATCCTTTAATGATACGCGAGGTCTCATATTATAAATGACTTTAACTGCTCGTTTTTGTAAAAGAAATACGGTGTCTACCTCAGCTGCTGTCCTCCACAGCAAAATACCATAAGACATTAAGCTATGCAAGTAAGCGAAGTAGACTAATCTAGCAGTGACAATATTTGTCAGCTGTCGAATCTTACGAACAGCGAATGTAGCAGAACTTAACCTTCCCGCCAATTTGTTTATGTGTGGACCCTATTGTAGTTTGGAATCAAGCATGATACCCAAGAACACAGTACTATCAACTAAGCTTACTAAATCCCGTTCGATTTTGACTCTAGTGTCAACCCGTGGAACATTAGGCAAGGTAAATCTAATACATTTAGTTTTAGCCTGCATTTAGCAGTAAATTATTTATAGCAAACCAATCAGAAATTTTATTTAAAGTATTATTTACATACCTAACCTCTGAAACTTTCCTTTTCACTTTAAATATAAGTGAAGTATCGTCGGCAAAAAGAACTATGTCAGTGCAGTTGTGAACCCTTAGCGGTAGATCATTTACATATACCAGGAACAAAAATGGCCCTAAGATGGAGCCCTGCGGGATACCAATTTGTGCTAACGATCCCGCAGAGGTTACACCATATACACTAACTCTGTGACATCGATCTTTTAAATAAGAGACTATGAGGTCTAGAGAAGGTCCTCAAACATCATAGTGTTTTAATTTAAGAATTAGTGTACTATGGTCAACACAGTCAAAGGCCTTAGACAAATCACAGAATACACCGATTTCACCGTGAGACTCCTCCCAGGCCTCCGAAATATAACTTATGAGCGTTACTACAGGGACAGTAGTAGATTTTGATTTTGTGAAACCAAATTGTCGGTCATCCAGAAACTTTTGCACTTTGAAATATTCTAATCAATGCTTGAGCATAATTTTTTCGAAAATTTTACTTAACGACGTAAAGTACAGAAATATTTCTGTACTTTTCAAGACTACTTCTGCAGCCTGATTTAAATAAAGGAACCACTTTAGTTATTTTCATTAAATTAGGGAAAAATCCTTTTGCTATGGACTGATTAAATATATTAGCCAAATGTGGTAAATTATTGACAATCAAGCACTCAACTACTATTACCGACATTCCCCATATGTCTTCAGTGTGTTTCAAATTTAAACGATTGAAAGCCCTAATTATTTCACCTGTACTTATTATTTTAAAATGAAATTTAGAATTAATAGGTGCACTCACATTTTTTTAATTTGCTGCAGCACCATACACTGATAGAGTTACATTCTTTGTGACTTGTAAAGGTATAATAGTGAAGTAATCTTGGAATGCAGTTACTATCTCTGATCTGTGTGAAATATGTATTCCGTCGACATTTAAATTAAGCGAATCAGCAAATCATATTTTGTGCCAGACAGTCTTGGTATTATTTTTAGACTTAAGTACTTTATTACCTAAAAAAATTACTTTGGCAGCTATACAAAAACATTTAAAAACTTTAGAATTATTTCTAACATAAGCGTGAAAGGACTATTAGTCAGTGATCTCCTATAATATAGATCATATAAATGATCTCTACTTCTTTTAATGCCTGTGGTTGCCCATTCACTTAAACTACTTTTTTTGTTATACTAATAATCTTTCTTGGGCAATTTTTACTAAACTTCGTGCTTATGATATTAAGTACGCTGGCATAGTCCCTATCCGGATCTTGATTAGTAAAACTTTTGAAGACAATTGTTGTCTAATGTACTTTTCTATAAAAGTCTAGCTGTTTTGTGACAGTCACTAGGTTAATAGCTAGGTTTATTACAATTTATTTTCACAAGTTGTCCTTTGTGATCAGACCGTATCCCAGTAATAATACTACCGCCAATGTTCTTGAAATCAGTAAAGATATTATCTATACAAGAAACAGTTTGAGTCGTACATCGGGTGGGCTGATTAAAAAGAGGATTAAGATTAAACGATTTAAATAGCGATGTGAACATCATGCCCTCTGGAGACGTATTTAAAATATATATTTTGAAGTCATCGAAGACTAATTTTCTTATTGTTATTTAGTATTTTTATTAAAATTTCCTCTATTGTTATATTCAGATATATCCGCTGATGGAGGTCTATAAACACATAGAATAATTAAGTCCTTCATCTCTGCACAAGCCACTTCACAAACACGATCTATTGAAAAACTACATATATCTTGTCTATCTTTGTGCTCTAAATTATTTTTGAACCATATAATGCAACCACCGTCTACAGAGATTGTTCTATTAAAAACACTGGTAACTGAAAATGGGGAACCTCAAATAACATTTTATCTCGTTTTAGCCATGTTTTTTTAAAACATAATATATCTAGCCATTCCCTATTTAATAGTAAATCTATGTCTAAAATTTTGCCGGAGAAGCGATTAATATTTTGACGATATAATGTAATATTACACTGCTGCTTTGTCTTATCTTATTGTCTTATAATAATTACTCAATAATAAAAAATTTGTTGGTAATATAAGTCTTGCTACGTTTAAATAGATCTTAATACTAGTACGATATTTTCACCACTGCATAATGAAATAATAGATATATATGTGGCATACCACGCCAAATGGACCACGATCAACTTACGATTTTGTTGAAATTTTTTTATCTTCTTGCATCATATAAAACATGTTTTTTTAATTTTCCCTAACAAAGACAGTAATTAATTCTTCAAAAAAAAAAATACAAAAAATTATTGAATATTTTTTTCATCGTCATGTTTTGGATTTTTGGAATGAATTAAAAATTTCTCGATGACTACCATTTTTTTTTTATATATCAACTGACATTTTTCAAAAGCCCTCAAATTTCGATTTCAATTTTTTTTACAATTTAAAAGGTATGTTTGGTTGAAAGCCATATTGTCGATCATTAATAAGGGTTCCATGCGTTCCATGATTTTGCACAACAGTATATTAAAATTCGCACAGCCAAACGTTTTTTTATAGGTATTCGTTGTACAATTTAACAAACTTATTTCGAAGTTACTTTATTAAGGTTTCTGCACGAGAAATTCTATAACGGTAAAACAAATTAAACAACTAAAACAAAATAAAAACAAGTTTGTAATTAAATTTCACGTAGTGAAAATATCAACTTCGGTGTTACAAATATTTTAATTACTATTATATTATTATTTTAAATGTTTTATAGAACTTTTATTGTAGTTTCTAAAATGTGTATTGCAATTGATAGAATCATGATAATAAAAACATATATTCTGAATATTATATTGTCGATGATTCTGAAGCTTAAAAAAGAAAAAAAAACTAAAAAGATGATACCTAAACATAAAGATAAAAAAGTTAACAAATTTTGTATACTTAAACTTTTACCTGCAATTTTGTAAGCATTACTAAAACCGAAAGATTCGTTACACTTTACATGTAAATATGTATTAAGTAATTTATTAAATACTTAGAAATCTATAGTATTTCAATAACAACCTACATAGATTTTTTTCACATATCCTAACCAATATTATAAAACATGTGAATTTCTCTAAAATTCTACATTGTTATTATTGAAAACTACTAATTCTAAATAACCTAATCATCACACTCGAATGTGAAAATTATCAACGCCATAACTAATTTAAATAATAAATTAACTATGATATTAATACAATTTCTCTACTTATTATTTTATAATTGTTTTCTTTTATTGATTAGATATGCATACAGACAAAGTGGTCAAACGACCTAATAATTACTGAGATCATTTTTGTAAGATTTCTATAAAATGTATTTTTTTATCCTTTATAGGTTAAGCGTTCACCAGTTCAGCCTAGTTAAGCAATCTTACCTGATATTAAGTGATGATGAGGCCCATGATGGTGGGCACGCTAAGCAACTGCCGGTACACACTTATAAGCATTTAGTGGCAGAATTTCAATTTGAGAGCAGTAGTTAGTTGATTATATGAAAAAAACCTCACCACCATACTATCTATGGTTTCATCACGATGTTTTTCTTTCACCGAAAGCTCTGGCTCATTGCAGGGGTACGCACTCACGTCAATTGACGCAGCGTCCGTACAGGCTATCTCACACACAGGCTCATTGAGGCGTTATTGCTTCACATAACTGTGGAACCAGCTGTCGCCGGCGGTCTTTCCAAATCGTTACGACTTGGGAACCTTCAAGAAGAGAGCGTATTCTTTCCTCAAAGACTTGCAACGCACTTGCAAGCCCTCCGGTGTTGCAAGTGTTCAAGGGCGGCGGTGATCACTTTCCATCAGGTGAGCCTCTTGCCCGTTTGCCCCCTATTCCATAAAAAAAAAAACTGTCATACAGTCAGTTGCATGAAATTTGTATTAAGTCTTACAGCTGCCATTATAATTTTAATCTTCCATTAAACATTTCTGTGCATTGCAAGAACGTCCATTTAACAGGGTTAGTATAATGGCTCATTAAAATTAATTCTCAATCTGTCAAACGTGTCATTAACTCGGTTTTGCGTTGCAAGAAACTTTAATGGCACTTTATTTGACACTTAAGTTGTTAAATTTTAATTCTAAATAAAATTGGATATTTTTGGAGTCTGACAACTAACAACTCAAAACAAAATGCGTTTTATTTTAACAGAACCACAATACATACTTGCAATAATGTACAGAACAAAAGGCAACCGTTCACTCGTGTTTAAAATTATTCACTCTTTCTATTCAATGATTTCATTAGTAATAAATTATTAGGAAGAACGTAGATTTATATTATTGAAATACATAATTTGTACAATAGAAACAGTAGTTCCAGAGATTTCTCCCTAAGATATACTTTATCTTGTATAATATTAGTATAGACTTCTAGTTTCTTAATATCCTTATAAATAAATATACGCCTGATTTTCATGTTCAATATAATGTTTGCCAACTGGACTGTGCTAAATTACAAGTAGGAAGATAAAACAGTTCTGGTTTCTCTTTTTAATATTACGACAGATACAGACTAAACATATTATAATATTATGACAGAGCCAAATATAATATATATCAATATAATAAGAATGTAAATTTAAAGTATCTGTACTTTTTAGATTCATGTAAAAAAATATTGGAAGTGACTAAGAATAAGTAATAATATAAATTTACATTATTTTTAGGAATGTATGTCTGTCTGTCTGTTTGTTTGTGTACATATTACTGCTACATTTTATTTAAAAAAATCAAATATATTCCATCTCTCCGCAGCAACAAAGCTAAAATTACTAGGTCGAGCATAAACAATTCCTACATATCCTAACGCATTGGTTAATATTATTCCGATAAAATATTCGTTAGTTTTTAGTTATCAATACCTACATAATAATGAATAACATACACTGTAATATTATTCGTAAAATCCTAAAGTTATAATATTATTCTTAAAGTTCTAGTAACAGTTATACTTAGCATGGTTGTACTTTGGCAACCCCGGCCAAAAGGTTAAGACCACCTTAACTAAAGTACGGAAATGATATAAAACTCAAAACAGTTTAAGTATGCGAGCCAGAGGTTTAATTATCAAATAAAGTACTCATTCGTAAAAGCACTTACATTTAAAAAATTCAAGAAATTTCATACATAATATAAGGAATATGCTACCTCTCGGTCGCATTCATTGTTATGCAAACGATTGCATGGTTCATGGGTGCTACGTCAGTATGCCCGGCAGTGGTCGGAGAGATACAGAAAGGAAACGTAAGTAACTTGTTATTGAATTTAACTAAATCTTGACCCGCATATCCATATGGGAAGCAAGTAACATGGTTGAGTTCAATGCCAAGAAAACCCAGGTATATGCCTTTACCTTAAAAAAACTCCTTTTTCACCCAACCCTACTCTTCAGCACACCCAACTTGCAATGCGTGACAGCTTCAATATTCGGACTAATGAATAAACCACAAGGACCACATCGAGAATGTCATCTCCACAACATCTCGGAGACTTGGAATTCTGAACAGAGTGCATCAGTTTTTCATGCCCGACCAGTTGTACCTTCTTTATAAGACCCAAGTTCGGCCGTGCATGGAATACTACTTGCACCTCTGGGATGAATCCGCTCAATATCTACTCGATGCCTTAGACAGACTGCAGAGGCACCACCAGCACCGTAGAATCGCTAAAGCTACGAAGCACATTGCCTATTAAGTGTGTATGTATGTATGTATGTACATATGTACCACGGCGAGTGTTCTGAAGAACTCTTCGATATAATCCCCTCTTCCCCGTTCCACTACAAAACCACGCGGGCGCGATTTCGGTGTCACAGCTTCACGGTGACTCCTATTGAATCGCGAACTAAAAAATTTGATGATTCATATTTATGTCGGACCGTGGAGCTGCGTAACCGTCTTCCGGTCAGCGTGTTCCCACCCTTCTATGACATAGGATCCTTCAAAAGAGGCGTGAAAAGGTATCTAAGCTGGCCAGAATAACAGCGGTGACTGATTGTGAATTTTGGATCGTTGTCAGTCACGGCTGTTCTGGATTATACTGTACTTAACACCAAGTGCAGTACAGTCACTATGCTGCGCAACATAAAAAAAAATAACAGTAACATATCTATTGAACTTGTTTTATGTTATTGAAATTAATTTGTACTTATTTCAGTAGAATCTTATTGCAACAATAAAATTATTTAGTCTTTGCATCCTAACGAGACGTTTTCGTTTATAAATACTGCAACTGTCGGTTGTAGTCTAACTCCTTTTTGTGGATGGTGACGAGTTCTCTACCTCTACTGCAACCAAAGTAGTGTAGTTGGTACGTTTGGTTGAAACTAACGTGTTTCCTGTGGAAACGAACACGTTCCGTCGAGGTCAAAGGGGTCGCCGAGAGCCGGCATCTCTCTCTCTCTTTACTAAAGCTTTTGTACGTTATTTTTGTACTGTGGTGGCACTATAATGAAACAGTTACCAAATTTATGTAATTAACCAAACTTTTTTACGTTCTATAAGCTCTAATTGTGACAAATTTAATTGTGGTAAATTTAGTTCCGAATACATCGTGCTGCATGCGATATAACAATACGATATGCAAATATAGCATATTAATATATTAAAATATATTTATTGTATTTTTTAAACCTACGATGTCTATGACAAACTGTTTTACAATAATTAACTTATGCTAGGTAAATTGCGACTGCCTAAATTGTAAATATTTCGAAAGTTAATTAGTTTTTCACTGCGTGAGATTAAACAAAACCAAACATACCACTTACTTAAATGTATAACAATTTAAACATGCGGTTGACTGATTTTTTATGAAGCGGCCTGTTCTGAATCGTTAGTGCGAGATTAATATAAATTTGGGCGGAGTTATATAAAAAAGAATAGCGATGGAGCGATGTAAATAATATTTCAGTATTCTACTAACACAATGTATATTTTGACCGCACTATTAGTAACGAACTATGAGATTAATAATAATAAAGAAATATAGATGATGAATTCAGCATGATATTCGTAAACACTCAAGAAGCTAACTGAAAATTATCTGAAGTTCCATACGAAACGTGCTTGAACAAATCTGTAAATAAGCTCAAAATAGCTACAATGTCGACTATAGTTAGTAGTCTGATACACATATTTGATGTGGACCGATTGCAAACTTTATTCACGGTACCTACTTACGCAATGTAGGCGGTTTCCGTGTCTACTTAAAAATACATTAACATGGATATCAGATTAGAGCTTGTACAGTTTAAAAAGTGATAGAAAGCCCTATTTCTAGGACCTAAAAAAAGTGTTACGAGCGTAAGGCCCGTATTAATTTTTGAGGTAATAAGTGAGCAATGAATATAAGAAAGCGTGTAATAAATAACAAAAAAAAATAATAATAATTCCAACACTATGTATTCGTTATGTTACCACAATCGAAGAAAAATGTTTTTTTTACCACATTACGTCATAATAATGGTGCTATATCTCATGACTAGTTGTGCTCGCGACTTCGTTTGCGTGCTATTAAAAGATATTTAATAATTTTTACCCGTTTTTATAACATTCTTAATTAGAGCCTTGCTCCTATTGGTTACGTTAAATAGTCTAAAGCCTTCCTCGGTGATTGCTCTATCAAGTGTAAAAATATTTTTTGAAATTCGACTAGTACTAGTTCCTAAGTTGACCGCGTTCTCTCAAACAAACAAACTTTTCTGCTTGATAATATTAATGTAAGCACTGCTCTATCCAATAACATCATCGGCGATCATCGAGGTATCTACAATTCATCAACAGTCGTAGCTGTTGCCTCCTCAAACATCTCTTCATGTTTTGTTTGTTTATACAACTTATTTTTGTTTATAAAACAACTTCCAACTTTTGTTTATAAAACTTTTTTATTGTCATATAGACGGCATTTTATTTGACCCAATAAGAATTTAAGGAAACCACGATTTATTGAATGAACAATCAAAGAATAGCAGTAAATAGTAATTATATTTACTTAAATTTCTTTCCTTTTATGCGTAAAATAGAGATTCATTACTATCCATTGAGCTTCTTAGTATAAAAATTAACATTGAATTAAAGATTTAAATTACTCAGACAGATACATAACACCGATATTAAAATAATATCTTTATAATTTTACATGAAATATTAAAATTGGCTTTATAAGTGAAAACTAAATAAGTAAACTTCGATTTTCATTGTATATTATTAAAGAAATGTGAAAATTACCTACAGGATCACATCTCAGTCACATATTTATATTAGTTTTATATGTTAACGGTACACACCGCTGAATATACCAAGGATGCAAGTGTAGATACGTCATAGTTTATCGGCACCCTACTGCACATGCGAGGCATATATAATGTTGAACCCTCCTTCGTAATTATTCGTCTCGCCTTTGAGATGAGTCTATAAATATGTAAACTGTTTTAAACATTTTTGTTTTGAGTACATACATTTTGGTCTGTTTTATAAATGTGCTATCATACTAGAGTATTATAAATGCGACAGTAAGTTTGTTTCTTACACTTTCACGCCTAAACCACTGAATCAATTTTGTTATAGAGATAGATGGGACCCTGGAAACGGTGATAGGCTAAATTTTTCACGAAAACCTTATTGGAAGTGGGACAAAGAGAGAGAAAAACTTTGTATGAAACTTTTTATTGCGCCATCCGATTTGTTTGATAAAAACAATATTAACGCGACTGAAGCTGCAGGTAAAAGCTAGTGTATACATACATTAATATTTAAAACTGTTTACTCAAGGGATGAAAACATTATTTAGATTTAGGTGGTGTTAAAGTTTTTAGTTTTAATTACACACAAAATACAGTTTAAAAGAGATTCACTAAAAATTACAAACATTAGTTTTTAATTTTTACAACTTTTTTTAGCGTGGTTATATGTATGGGCTTTTTCTAATGCCCGTCTGACTATTAACCACCCTTAAGTTGAAAATCTGCCGCCAAATACCATTAGGTGTGTTCCGGCAGTTGCACTTGAGAGCCAGTCCCTCTACAGATTTAGCGTGTAAACCAACATGGACCGTATCGTCATTTAAGATAAGGTGAAATTATGGACATAACATTAAACCTTGACTATAAAAAAAGACTTTGTGAAAACGAAATAAAGTGTTACTTTTTTTTGGAACTGACATACGCTGTTAGCCTTAAGAACTTTGACAGTTTTATCGAAATTTTTGGGGCGAGTGCTGAGGGCACTCAACCACGAGCCAGTGGGCGCAAGGGTGGCAGAGTAGTTAAACCTCGGCTTGGGCTGCTGGTAGAAAATGAATAAAGATACGCGAGCCTGACTAACCAACAGGTTACTAATTTTTTTATCCTAACAACGACATAATCGGGCAAGTCGCTCAAGGGCCGCGGAGGTAGTCCCTTACAAAACTGTGTACATAACGTGTAAGTGTGCACGAATGATATGTGGTGTGATGAGGTACTCTCAGTGATGTAGAGTGTCACTGTATCGCGCCAGTAGTCACTCGCGGGATCTTATGCGTAGATCGAACCTAGGCTCAAGTCCCTGAACACGGTAAACATCGACAATTTTTGGCATTTTTAAACCGTAATAACCTTCTAAGTCCTTTTCAGTCAGGGTTTCGACCAGCACGTAGTACAGACTCAGCTCTTATAAAGATAACTGATGACATACGCCTCGCTATGCATAATAATAAGCTCACTATTCTTACGTTAATTGATTTTAGCAATGCTTTCAACTGTGTCGATCACGATGTCCTACTATGTGTTCTTTCTACTCTTAATATGTAGAAATCTGGTACTGA
Source organism: Actias luna (assembly GCA_039707435.1). NCBI lineage: Eukaryota > Metazoa > Arthropoda > Insecta > Lepidoptera > Saturniidae > Actias > Actias luna. The sequence continues at coordinate 13,167,759 of JAZHAC010000001.1, read as the reverse complement.
GTGGTTCTCTTCGTATTTAAGGGAGCGACGGCAGCGTATTAAGGTTGACGAATTAGTTTTTTACTGGTGTGATACTGTAGCTGGTGTACTTGAAGGCGGCGTTTTATCACCTTTTTTTCATACATATAAACACTCTAGTTTCAAAAATAAATTCCAGTAAATTTCATCTATATGCGGACGATGTTCAACTTTATAAACACTTCGATCCTTCAGCAGCCTTAGAGTTTATAAAAAATATGACCGATGATCTGAGCGCTGTACACTTGTGGAGTGTAAAATTTGGCCTTGCTGTGCCACCTACAATACCACTGCACTTGAATATCATATTCACATTAAGAACTTAGGCTTGCACATATCACAAAATTTATCATGGGCTCAAAATATTAGCATAATTAATAAAAAGGTACTCGGTTACATGCATTCCTTTAAAAGAATGAAAAAGTTTTACCGTTATCTTCAAAAGTGACGCTCGTAAATTCGTTATTGCTCCCCATTATTGATTATGCTGATGTGAATCACCTAACTGAGGAATTGCTTAACAAATTTGATCATATGTTAAATGTAGGTATTCGTTATATTTTCTGGCTGCGTAAGTACGGTAATATTTCACAGTTCCGTTCAAAATTGAATTAGTTTAGTTTCCGTTACCGTCGAAATGCGCATATGCTGCACTTACTTTATGGGGTTTTATTTGATCCACGAACTCCACAATATTTCCGGGAACGTTTTGGAAATATAAATGACGGCGAGAACCAATCATATTTATCGGTATCGACCTATATACCTATATACCTATAACCTATATAAAATAATATTTTTGAAAGCACCATTTGTAACGCGTCATGAAACACAGGTAATTAAAAATTTATGACAAAATTATTTGTAATCATTTCTTTTTTTCTGTCTATTAACTTAAGTATAAACGCAAATTTGACCGTCAATACATTGATAAGCAAGTCTAACGAATATAAGTATACATGAGTACTCTAAACATTAATTTGTAGCCAAAAAAATTGTTATTCAGTAGGTTAAAAAGTACAATTTTACGTAAATAAACTATAAATATAGTAGTTTCAACCGCGCTACAAATATTAGGTATTTCAACTTGGGGTGCGGTGTCAGGAACCTCCATGTGGTGCACTCCGGGCAATGTTGACCGCTTCTCGGTCAGCGGCTGATACCTGACGGTGGCGAACGGGTTTTTTTTTTTTTGTTTAGTTTGGTAGGGGGTTCTCGTTGTCATCCCTCTGATTTCAGCAGAGGGAGCGGCTGACGAAGCAATCGTCGGGCACCCGGGTGGGGTCTTTTGCTTCATCCGCACCGCCAACAAACTCGTAATCCCGTGTAATGATGGGACCGAGGGGCTTGGCTTCACCGCCCGACCCGCGAGGAAGACAACCTCTATAAAAAATTACCCCAATCCTAAGCGGCGGCGCACCGTGAGGGGATGCGTGGCTGGTGGGTGACCAGTCGCGAGTGCAACCCCCGTCAGGGAAACGGCCGACTTCCTGGCGGGTTACACGTAGGCTTACGCGGGTACATGGGGCACTGCCCGGGTGGACCGGATATTTCCCCCATACTCGTGGGATAAGTTATGTCTGACAAAAAATCGAAACCATTTTTACAACAATTTTGGGATAACGGGGGGGAAGATGGCGAGTGAAGGTGAAGCAGGTGGTGCGAATGAAGATTCGTACACCCGTAAGCGAATATTAGATCCGCTAGAGGCTAGTGCGAATCCTGTGGTGGTTTCGAAGGGTAAAGGGTAAACGGCGTGCGACAGGCACCAAGGACCTAAAACTTGCTGCGAGGTCCCTGAATGATATTCTGACTGTTGCATTAACCCGCACAGTCACAGAGGAGATTCTGGTACTCCGGCGCATGGTGAATAACCTTCGCCGCGAACTTGCAGATGTAAAGGCGGAGATTCGAGCCTTGCGTCAGGAGAAGGATGAGCGGGAGGCGATACCCATGCCCTCCGCAGTACCACTGCCAGACGAGAACATGGAGTCGCGGAGTAACGGAGACCTGACCGGAGCCATCCAGGTCTTGCAGCTCTCTCTCCAGAAACCTCTGGAGGAGATGAGCGCGCGCCTGAGTGTGCTCGAGGGTCGTATTTTCCGTCCTCCGCTGGCGGCCAGCAAGGTGCGTAAGGATCCTACACCAGCAGGGTCCAAATCCGCGCCCCGAGTGATGCCGGCGCCTCGAGCAGCCCGGATTGCATCGCGAAGGGTCCCTGTTGAGAGCGATGTCGAGCCGGACCCAGTTGACTCCACCTCTTGGACAGAGGTGGTCTGAAGAAAGGGACAGAAAAAGAAGAGTCAAAATAGTGTGCCAGTCGTCTCGGGTCCTAAGATGGCTACGCCGGTAATTTCTGCCTCTCGTAAGAGCAAGCCAAAGGCAAAAGTTCCCTCCACCCCAAGCTCCGCTGCAGTGATTTTAACATTGCAGCCCGCAGCCGTGGCTCAGGGAATCAATTATAGGGAAGCACTTTTGAAGGCAAGATCGGCCATGGATCTTCCCGGTTTGAGTCTTGAGAGTCTGAGCATGAGTCAGACAGCGACAGGGGCTAGGATTATTGAGATCCCTGGCTCTAGAAGCCAAGAACAGGCGGATTCCTTAGCACGCAGTCTTCAGACAGCATTGGCGGAAGTCGCCACAGTGGTCAGACCCATCAAGCGGGCATATATCCGCATTGTTGGTCTTGATGACTCCGTGTCAAGAGAGGAAATTGTTGTCGCAGCCGCTACCAAAGAAGGATGTTCACCAGACACTGTAAGGATGGGTGAAATTACAATGGTCGGTCGAAGTCTAGGCAGGGCACATATGTCCCTCCCTGTTGCCGCAGCAAAGGTACTTGCAGAGGAAGGCCGACTTTTTGTCGGCTTGAGTGCGGCTCGCGTCCGTATGCTGGAGCAGAAGCCTTTACGGTGCTACCGGTGTATGGACGTGGGTCACACCAGATAACGTCTGTAACCGATAGGGGAGGCATGTGCTTCCGATGTGGGGAGCTCGGCCACAAGGCACAACAATGCGCATCCGCGAAGCTGCACTGTGCTCTGTGTGCCGACAGTGGTCGTTTGTCGGACCACTACATGGGGGGAGCCAGTTGCCGGCCGCCTATTAAGAAGGCAGGGGTACGTGCTATACCGTCACAACCCCCGTAAAGGGTTGCGTAGACGAGGGTGGCAGCCGGAGGTGTTTCATCAGCTACTTCTGTCATCCGTGCTGAGCCAAGGAGAGATGGGTCGGGGGACCCGTCTTCCCATTGCACTGGTTCAGCCGTCTGGGGGACACTTGCGGTGTACCAAGCTGTCCCTCTCTAGCACCGGCGGCCAGTTGGGCCAGCCGCTGGGGCGACGCGGTGATTACCAGTTTGGACCCGGGTCGCCCCAATTTATGCGGCAGAGTTACACCGCGGAGTTTTAGTGGGTATTCCCGGTTCGCACCGGGTGAGTCCCACATAACCCGCTCGCCTCCCCCGAGGCGAGAGGGTATCCATAAACGGATATCTCCACGTTAAAAAAACAAAAAAAAGGTATTTCAACTTCAATGTTTGAAATAAATTGTTTGTACTAATACTTTGCTCTTACGTAAACAATAAAGGGAACACACCAACATTAAAATTGTATAATAAAGGAATCTGAATTAAAACAAAAAGAAAATTACACTAACAGTAATTTATTTAATAACATTTATTGCTCTAGTTTCATGTTTCTAATCTAGAGATAAGTTTTTATTTGGTAAATTTATAAATTACTAACAACTACACGTAACCTCATTGGTGTTATGTACAATATAAAATTTAGTAAGTATAATAATAAAATCAGAAATAACTTTTTCTTATTTAATGATTTTTCCAATCGCATTAGTACTTGTGCATATAAATATTCAGTCATACACATTACCTCACCGTTGTTATATAGATATGCATAGGATATAGATATAAGATCGAATTAAAACGTGAGAGGCAACGAGCATGTAACGTATTGATTGAAACGTTCTCCAGTATAATAGTTTTGAGTATATTTGAAATTGTATTCACTTTAAGCATTTTTTTATATATACAGTATTATATAATAGATATTCTACTACTCAATAAGCCGCATGTAAGGAGTCTGCATAATTAATATAATTATTGGTCGCCCAGTGGTCGAAATTCGACCATAATTAATTTAAATTATAAGTTCGAACATTATTAAGATTCTGTTGTCAACTAGTATACTTTTATAATCACAGATTATATTGTGATAATAAATGAATTCATTATGGTTATGTCTGTCGTTTAGTATAACAAACAATATTAATATATTCCTAATTTGACCACATGCTTTAACAATAAACAAAAGAGTATACATGCGTGTGTGTGTGTGTGTGTCAAAAATATAGTAGTGTGTGTAATGTTTTTTTTTCTTTATACAAACTATAAGTGTGTGAAATTTCATACTCCTCCGTCCGCGCAATATTCATAAAAAGGGATACAAAGTTTTTGCTTCACGTATTAATATAGATATATATGAACGCAATCGATATAAAACATATACAAAGTAAAAACATACTAAGTATTCTACAAGATACATATATCAAATTGGGACAATCATAATATTACTCAATCAGTTTATCATATTAAAGTCGGTTTTGATTTTAACAAGTATAGTTTTCAATGTTTTATATTTTAATTGATTTTCAATATCAAGACACTGTTTTATATCGCAGATATATTTTAAATACTTGTTATCTTATTCGTAGCTATGTAAGTAATGTAATTCGTTTTATTATATTTTTATCAAATTATGGTCATAATTCATAAGAAAATATTTTGTTATTCACACTCTTTCTGATACGCGAAATAACTTCATCACTGAGGTCATTTATATAGAAATATCATATATAAGTTCATTTCTCAGAATTCACAAGACGATGTATGTACTGGTCGGTCTGCTTAAGTACTTGTGTACGAATGAGAGGTTTCCAAGTTGTATAGAAGAACATTTATTCTATTCACAATCACACGCATTATTTGATGTACAGGCAACATGAAGACCGATGAAACCTTTTTATCAGTCACAATACTACGCGATAGTAAACTTGTAAATAGACTTTGCTTGCCTATTTCTTCAGATTGATAATTGGACCGTTTATTTTGAAAGTGGTGTAAGTCCATTTTCTTTTGTTTCACACATATTTGTTTATATACTCTTTATACACATATAAATATCCGAATATGTCCATTATCGTCCTAACCTTTATAGTTTTCTACTTTTTGAAACACTATTGGTATACACTATAAATATGAGACTAGGAAACACTTTCCCAGTTTCTTATTTATTTCATACCTACTATCAGACACATGCATATACCAACTACCCTACTACTGTTAATCATCTCTCTTACTGGTCTACTTTCATACTTCGTCTGAAATTTTCGGTCCTAATGTTATCCCATTCTAATTACATCATACATTCACCTAGACATGGGTAATTTAGCCATATCATTTCCAGACATACTTTTTTTTGTGTCTTTCAGTCAAATCCACACACCATGATATCTATCATCATGATAATGATAATAAGTGTCTTTTAAGTTTTTACGAGCGTTTATGAATCACATATAAAACCACAGTCATATCGTTAGTTATTCACCCTTCATGTATTCTGGTATTGTACTGGTTCTTATCATAAATATATGACATAAATAGTTTAATACAGTAGAACCTCGTTAAGTCGAACCTCGATAAGATGAAAACCTCCAAATCTCGAAATAATGTTTTGTTCCCATCGCTTCAAACACTAAAACCTCCATTCTATATAAGTCGAAAACGATACAACTCGATTTTTTTGGCGTATTTGGCGAATTTTTTGTTCGACTTATAAAGGTTAGAATATTTGTTGAAATAATACTATACCCTGCTAAAATCTACACTATGTGTCTTTTCATAGGAGACGAATAGCAAATTGTTTTGCTCAATACTGTGAGTTGTCGCAATAAAACCAAAATTAAACCTTTTCTAAAAATAAATATATATTGTTAAAATTCAAGATATTCCTAAATTTTTCCCTGCCTTTGTACACATTTATGGCTGATCTGTTATCTACTTTTTCATTTTATTTTTACCTATTAATATAAACTTCTAACGTACCTGTAACAATAATTATTTCCGTGCTCGCCACTTAGCCGCAGGTAATTTATTCAGTAACTCACCACGTTTTTGCACTTAGACTCATGTATCTTCATGTATATTTGGATAATTTACAAATAAGATTGTCAAAATATGTATAATAATAATATACAGACTTTTTAAACATATTACTTTATTTATGTTAAAGCTATGTGACGATATTGTCCAGGCTAACTAAATAAGCTTTAATAAAAAAAACTCAGGGTCTTTTTAGTATTCAAATGTACGTCGATCGACATGATGACTGAACACGATGTCATTCAGCCAATATCGCTTCAAAACTTTTAAATTTACCTTGATATCTTTTTTATATTATATAACGTATGAATTAAAGTATTTAAGGTTAAAATGTATGTCAATGTTATACGTAATATATATGTTCGCAAGCATATGTAGGTTCAAACTGGGATGATTTTTATATCATAATTATTTGAGTTACAAGAATGCAGATGCGTGACATAAAATCTGTTCGGCTTTGGTTATAATCATTGTATAGAAAGACCATGAGATGGAATGCTAATTATCTTATAACAACGAGTTTAAACTTAATTTTTAAATTTGCTCGACCTGTCCGTAATTTCTAGTGACTACCTCATCTGCTCGTGGTTACTAGAGGTGTCGCGACAAACTACACTCAATGCAGCGGGGTTGTAGGGGAAGCTAATCATTGAACTGAACTACATGAGCCAAAGTCCTCTTCAGAAATCGTTTCAGCTACTTTAAGAGTGCAAGAGCTATTACTTATAACGAAATTAGGAAACAGAAAACTTTCAATCAGAACAAGGGATTAAAATTATCTTCGACATGGAATCCAATGACAGGTCAGTTTTAACCTTGGATGCAACAACGGATTTCCCAATTGATACAGTGCAATTACAAATTGCAAATAACCTATGTCAATATTTTTGTCACATGTTCTAGTTATACCGTGGGGTTTTAGTGTGTATTACTAGCGAGTCTTTCGCAGATTGAGTTCCATATACCCCTCCCAGCCCATCAGGGATGGGATGCCTAAAAAGTTGTTAGTTCTAGGTTGTTTATACTTGTTTGTGTATCTAAATGGTGAATATGAATCTTCTGGTGCCTACTAAGTTGATTAAAACACTAATAAAAAAAATAATTGAGTTATTTTTCCTTTATTTGTTTATCATAAATTAATATAAAAAAGTCACAAAAAATGTTTATGGCAGTAAATAGCATACTGAAAGTATTAACATTAGTATTACACGTAATACTATCTGCAATTCAAGTATAAAATTATATCAAGGTTTTTTTTTGTTAAAAGGGTAAATTGTTTCTTTATATTATTATGTTTCACGTTGTTATTTTAATCGATGTAATACTAAGAATGTTTATTGTATGCATTAGTTTAAATTATTTTCAGCAAAAGAGAACATTAATTTGTTGTCTTACAAAATAAAATGATTTAATATAAACGGAATAAGTTTATGCATATATTTCATTAAAATATAATACCTAATATTGAACAATACTTAAATTGACACAATACAGCAATAAACAATTGAATATTAAAAGAAACAAATGAACACTAAGGTCCCACGCGGTTCTACGAGAAACTACTAATTGTTCCATATATTTCAAATATTTCCAATATATAAAAGGCAATCTCTCGAAGCATTCAAAGATTTCCCACGTTTGCTCTCTTTGTTGCATTTCGTAGTGTACAGATAGGGCACACTCCAGTAAATAAATGCAATGCATTCAGGAAATACCATAGTAAAACTGTGCGGATATGTACTTTTTAATATTTAGTTATAAGCATAATTTATTTACTTAAGACTGCCTGTGTGACATTAATTGTAGTGATAATTAATAATTAAATAAAAATAATATAACATATATTTTACATGGTTAAATGTACATATATGTATGTGTATGAGGTAGGACCAAAAAAGTGTGTATATTGACCAAGGGTGAAAATCTAGTAACTGTCGTCATGTTATTCCATTGCATACAGTTTTTCTACTCAATAAATGTATACATAACTTCGTTATCAAAATTAATAATAAAACATATATTTAAGATATACAAGTAATTGTTCGTATTTTTAATGAAACATTTTTAAGCAATTCAGTAAAACCGATATCGTGATCAGTGTAACATAAAATATACTTTTAATAACATATTAATAGCCGATTGTGTATAAATATATCCTCGCATAATAATGTTTTTTCTTTATATGCTTCACATGTAATGCTTGGTTCTACTCAATATTAGTCAAAAATTGTCTACTTGCATACTACTTCGACAGTCTATGCTAATCAACGTCTATACGAGTCAGTATAATAAAAAGAGGGATTTTAATGATGGTGGAAATTAAGGGGACGAAAACTAATGATATAAGTTAGTATTAAATTACTGCTTCGCTTTCCACATCGAATAAGTCCTGTTTTAATTTTTCGAAATTTAAATATTAAAATATTTTTTGACTCCCTAACTTTATATACGAAAAACTTTTATTTTTTCTAAAAATAAAGTATACTCAACATCGTTTATTGGATTTACAATAGTACAGGAATTTTAAATATACAATATATACTTATAGTGTTACTTACTTATTTTATGTAAAGTTTATATGAAAAATATCTTTTTTATTCAACCTTTTTTAATTCATTCAACAAAGGTATAGTGCAAGACTGTGAACGCTCCTGTGCTTTTGATGTCAATGTATACTATAAGAGGATTATGCTATTTACAGTTGCAAGAGATACGTTTTAAAACTCTTAGAAGTATGTACGGTTTTAAGAAAAAAAAGGGTTTACTAATGTGATGTGTGTAAACACATACAAAAACTTACATTTCTTATATTATACAGTCTGACTAATATTAGGTTTATATTCTATTAAAATTCTTTATTGGTTGTTTTATGAGTAAAATAAAATAAATTTCACTTAAACACAATACTGTAAAACAAATTACTTTACGGGCTGAGAATTTCTTGGGTAATAGACAAAAATGAGCTTGCGTACCGGCTACCTGATTTTATTTACCGCATATGTGTTTAAGTACAATATCATTAATATTAAGTATCGATGTGGCGGAAAATTGTAACAAGTTAAGCCTATAAGAGCCTGATTTTCAACTGTCACATTATCATAACGATAAGCTGGTGATTAGGTATTAATAGCTGGTCTATAAAGTCTACGCTTTGTACTGGCTATCCGTTTATTGATTTTATAAAAACTGTAAAACTGATGTTTCTGGAAATGAAAATACTTCACCATTAATATATTAAAGCTAGCGTAGAAACAGACGTTGTCCTACGACTGTATTGTAAGATACTAGGAGACTGAAAATAATAATTATGTTTCTTTCATGTTTATATGTTTTTTCAACTTAAGTTTCGCGTCCAACGTTCGTCATTCAGATGTTACGACTAGTGTTTTGTTACGTAGATATGGAAACATACATACATAAATACGTAATATGCTGAAAGATTATTTTCTGTTATTCCCTTTAGTTTAAGTGCATTAAATAATTATATTTTAAAAAATAAGTATTAATCACAATATATTCTATTGCCGTGGGTAGTAGATATGGTGCAGCACATTTATCTATACTTACAAACCTCTTTCGCTTTATGCACATTCATTAAACACCTAATTAATACGTGCCAGTTTAAGGTCTCTATATTTTTTTGTGTAACCATCATTATTTACAAATTTGCACAATAGAGTAAAGTCATTGAATCTGATGGTAAGAATACTACCATCTAAAAAAAATAATGATGATCACCATAGGATCGTAAATCCATCGTCAACTACTGTTATGCCGACCACCATAATACACATCGTATCACATTACGCTTGAAGGGCACATTATCGTAATTAGGAAGAAATACCGTAACAAAATCGAAGCCCGTCCAAAGCCCAGCAAGTGTGATTCTATTGTGGATAGGGAAGGAGGGAGTTTGATTGAACAGCTCTTCAGAGCATTCACCACGATACAGACAATAGAATGCGCTCTATGAGGCAATGTGCTTACGCAATCTGTAGCAACTCGATATCTTTATTATAGTAATGTTTGCAATGCGACAATTCATCTCCGCAACCTGCTGAGGATATCGAGAAGGTATTTTGTGAATTCACCTCAGAGATGCGAACCCTGCTCCAGACAGGGACGCATTTGTGTCTTATAAAGAATGTTACATTGCATATACGTCAAAAGCCGTTGGAATGTGTTCAAGATAGCAGGACTCTGAAATGCAGAGGAAATGATACACGCGAAATAATTCCTAGAGTTGAGAACGCTACAAATACCTACGCTTATAATAGTGAAATTGTGGCGCAATGGAAACTAGATGCCTTGAAGAGTGGTGGGAGGAAAAAATCCTTTGCAACAAACGTGAAAACCTGAGTTTAACCTTTATAAGTCGGTCAGACATCTTTAACTAAAATTTTGTATATTAACTGTAATTTTTCATCACTCATAAGTTCCATGCTTAAACAAATTACATATCGCAAATTACAGTGCATTTATTACGGGCATCACTCCGTCTAAACTTGGGTAATTTTCTACTATGACAAAGACAAAAAATCCTACTATTTTGAATATAATGTAAAATAGAAAATACAAAAAAGGTATTTTATTAGATACACGAGATCGAGGGTATTTCATTATTCGGATATCATGGAAGAATTAGAATTCACGTTCAAGGTGATATTACTTTAACAAAATTGACATCGTAAGGATTAACGCGTGAATGTGACGTCTATCATCTCAACCAGTTAGATATTAGTCCATCCGTTAGTTGGCCTATTACTATTGTATTACTACATAGGTAAATTTATATGTATATTATAATAAACTCAACGAAAAGAAGTTTACTCATTTAATAATTAATCATATTAGGCGTGTAATTGTAATTAATCATTAAAGGTTAAGAAGTATAAATTATTGAGATCAAATTAAGATATTCAAAACTGCTTGGATATTGATTGTCCTTTTTATAAAAAAATAACATAAATAGTACCCCTTAAATAATATAACTCTAGTTACCATAATCTTGTTATAGAATAGATACGTGTGGCAAAAAGTATAAATCATCAATCGAGAAGCAGTTTAAAAAAAGTTACAACGGCTCAGAATATCGCACTTTTGAGCAATATGAAATAGTTATGAAAATACAGCGAAAGGTATCCTACATTTATATCTATAACATTAAATAATTGGGTATTTTGAAGGCACCGCTTTAAGAAAAGCCTTTTACGTGAAATGTTGCGTATTTCCGAAGAACAACTCATGTGAACGTATTTATTACTACCGTAAAAAATTATTCTGGACATAGTTAACTAAAATACTATTCTTAAATAATTTATCTTTCGTTGTAATTTATGAGAATTACCTTTATGTATTATCGTTAAAGTCTATATGCCATAACTTTTTACGGTATGTCCAGCTTGCTATTTCTCAGTATTAGAATGGAACTCGACAAAAATTCACTAGATATATGAAAATAGACGCGATAAAAAGTTTTTGGTAAGTTTTATGAGTTCTTGCAAAGTCTTGAAGTTAAAATGATTATGGAGGATTATTATTACGAGGACAAGAAGTATATGTAATATACTATAGTACATTTTATGCTGTTATTCATCAAAGCAATGCGTTAATCTGAATTTAGACACATACATTTTTATAGTAAAGTAAAACCTCGAAAACACAATCCTCAATAAAATAAAAACCTCTATAATTAAAAAAAATAATCTGCTCCTTTTCCGTCTGATCCCAAAACCTATATTATTTAAAATACGCGCCCTCTTTAATTTAAATAATACTTTCAGTATTAACTCTTACTTACTTAAAGAAATGTTTCGACGACCTTTATAACGTAAACTGTCTGCCAATCATTCATTTCGAATGAATGTACAAAACAAAAAGTTTCTCGATATTTATTGCACGTGTTTACAAGTTGAATTGTTAACTAAAACAATAAGTATACGATCACATATTGTTTCTCCGAAATCCCTAAAAGTTGCATTTGCGGTGGATAGGACAACGGCTTACTTGGACTATTGGTTGTTGACCTCTGTCCAGGAATCTGAGCTGTGTGATAAAAGTTACCTTATTAAAATGAGTTCAAAACGATAATTTACAACACTAACACGCGCTGATAGATAAAGCACTGATTAGAAGCAGTGAAAAGTACATTAAAAAGGAAAGATGTTGCCACTCAGTTTGGAATACACACAAGTACATTATCAATATTATTAAAAAAAAAATGCTGAATACTGAAATAGAACATGAAATCAATTTAGAAACCACGAACTGTTTAAGACAAAAAATCACTACCTTTTTTCAGTAAACTAAACTTTAAATAAAGTTTTATTTTTATGTAACATGTGTATGTATTTTATTTTACCACTTCTTCTGGCGCATTCGAGTAAAAATAGGAACTGTATATTAACTCATCAATCTCTAACATAAACCGTTGATAAAAAGTAAAAATTCTAAACTTAAAATATTTTGTGGCCCTTGGTTTTTAACTTACCGTATACATACATATAGTATAATGTATTTTATGTTATTTTTAGTCAAAACAATGCGTTAATTTTACTTTACACACCTATATTTTAATAGTACAGTGTTTTATTTAAAAGGTCGGGTATACTTATTTCTGTCACTGTATATAGTATGTAATACACACGAGTAATGGATAAAATTCATGAAAAAGAAACTGATCGAAGTCTGCATATATGTATAAAATACAATCGTAATATAGTGCTCTAGACTGTCAGATACTGTTAACTTGAAAGTGGATAATACGATAAAACATATTTTTATTTAATAACAAAACTTCTTATGGTATCAAATCAATCAAGCAATCTTATAGTATCACATGTAAAGGCAATTGGTAAAGGAATTGTTACACAGTTTTCAGTGAGTAGTAAAGAAATATATTTCAGTGTTATAGCCACTTTTAAGAGTAAATAATATAATTGGCATGAGTTTTAGTTAACGATAGATATATTCTCTTGTGCGATGTTGTGATTTTTTCCTTACTTTACATTATATATGGAATAGTAAAGATAATAGTAGAAAAATATTTTAACTACATTGAATTACAATAGAGTCTGTTGGATAGTTATATAATAATAAAATGTAAATAATATGAAAAATAAAAATAGAATTAACTTTTATACACACTGACTGCAACACATTATTACACAGGTTGAGTTTACCTTGGCTTCGAAAATAATAAATCCTTACCAATATGAATTAATTACCAATCGTAAAAACTTAATCATATTATGTAATTCTTAATATCTTACAAAGTCTAATACTATACTAAATATGAAAACAGTTATTTACTTTAATTAGTAATGGAATGCTTTGAGAAAAGAAATAAAGTGTAACGATAGCCAAAAAATACTTAAGGACCTAATAATAATTTAAATTTAAGTGAATATGGTTTATCGGTAAATGTACGCGTACTGCTTATTTACATTTATACTTACAATTAATTAAAAAATTTAATGTAACTGAATTTAACTGGATCTATTGGATATCTAAATATATAAATTATTATCTGAAGTATTTCATAATATCCAAGTCCATAGCCTAAACCGACAATATTTTCTCAAGTTATCCAAATTTTAAGCTAAAGTATTAATTTTATGTTATGTACACATTTTCTAGTAGTGATCAGAAGACGGCAGATACATGTAAGTAGTAACTGCGAGATTTTCCACGCCCGGTAGATATCTCGGTAACGTCTTAACGCACGCTTGTTATCTCCGAAATAAATTAAGTTATAACCACTTGCAATTGTTCAATTATATAAAATAATGAGTACTGTATATATATATATATACATTTGTATATATAAAGGCGTTGTTTTACTGATTCATCTAAAGTTGGATACATGAAATTTAAACTATAGTTCCCTTTTGTAACATAGAGGCTAAGAGGCCATTTTTTTCAAATTTATCCCCCCAAATTTAACCGGTCAAACAGAGGTGGCAAAATTTGTATTGAGGAGAAGAAAGCATTCACTTATTGACTTGAAAAATAGGTATTTACAGTAGTGAAATGTCCCGACTCTCTATATCATAACTGTCTAAATGAATGTTTTCTTGAAAAGGTTCGGTCAATCCGATAACCAATTGATATCAACTACGTGAAGAGTATTTCTTATAAATATCAATTTACATACCAAAAAAAAAACATTTAGAAATTTCATATTAATTTAATACATTATTATTATGATATTATAATGCACATCCGTCTTGAAAACAATACTTCCGAAGACTGAAATGTTTAACATTGATAAGGTCGATGTCAATGTTAGATTCTATTCTGTAGTAAACGTGAATTATAATTATGAACATTATTCATTCTAGAAGAGCGAGAGCTAATCAATAAAATAACAGAATACTTTACAGAAGACAATGGAACCAAACGTAACAACGACTCAATCAAATTAGTTCATCGTTATGCACACTTGTTCGTTCGGGTTTTATAGTTTCAGCTACATATATTTTAATTAACAGCCTTTGTTTTTATGGTAAAATTTCACTATTGAAAATCGCTGATTACTCAATAATTTTGTGCATACACGCTGATATGAATAAAATGGAAAACAGACATTCGACATGAATATGCAAATTTATTATCATATCATAGTTCACACTAGTATTCTTGAACCTTCTTGTCCCATATTAAGGTTGTATGTATTTGAAAATAGAGTAATTATTTTTAGAATCACTATTAAGCCAAAAAACACCGACTTTAAATATAAGTCGAGATTCAAAAGAAAACATATTTCTGAATCATATAAACGAACCATAATCGGTCAAATGTTTTACAATTACATCCTTTGCAAATATTTTATGTTCAAATTAGTTACAAACTTTTCAATATAAACATGATTTAATGAGAATATCTAAATTATTTTAGTTACCGTCATGATTCAGTGTCTCCATAGGGAGTATAAAATAAATCTGCATGGTCGATACCCAAGTACGTCCGACGATCTAGGCAGTTGGTCGCGATTCCAACTTCAATACCTAGCCAATATTTTCCATACAACACAACTTATTTTTATACTTTTATGCCGACACAACAAAGACAAAGAACTGGCTCAATATTACGATGATGAAAAAATAACACCTATCGTTTTTATGCATGTATTTATAATATCGGACCAATTAAATGATGTAGTAGAGGTAAATCGTTGGGTTATCGTATTTTTTAAACAGTCGAAGACTATATCTAGCTTAACGGATATTTTTTTAAACGATAAAATAAAAAATATGATAGTATTATCGTAAAAGAATTTGAATCAACATCAGATACAGAATCATTGGCAACTTTTACTATATATATTATATAGGTGTATTTTAAAACTGACGATCGACAAACAACAATATACAAAAAAGAGGAATATAAACATATTTAACTATGTTACGTATTCCATCGCATATGTGGAAAGACAAAAATTGTTATTGCTAAATTGTTACAACTCTAAACAAAACATGCAACTTGATTTTTTCACTTACCTGGTTTCGTGTAAATTGAAGTGGTATAGTAGTAACAGAAAGCGCAGAATCCCAGCAGTAATAACAAAATAGCGAGAATGCGGGCAGAAAACAGCCTGCAGCGAGGTAATCTAGCTCTCATTGTGGACTCTAAAAAACAAAAAAAAAAACAGTTAATAATCCAGTCGAGCTAACAATACGTCTGATTCAGTTAGTAAGTTCTGCAATTGCAAGTATTAAAGAGGGAAACAGTTGCATAGTACACCATTTTCGATTTCTTGCTGAAAAATACAATTACCAAATTAGCCGGACACGCCACGAGAGGGTCCCGTAGAGAATCATGAGGTGAGATGCACCGTCAAATTTTACCCATTATCATCAATCATTTAAAGCGCTGAATTCTAAGTATCAATAATGTTATATTATAATATATTCAGTTAAATAACTTCAATCAATATTTTCCTAAATTACAGATTCTCATTAGCACAACTTAAGAACTAGATTCATTAGGAGGATTTTGTGAGTACCAGTAGGAACATACTTATATTATCGTATACGTAAACACGCAAATAACTCAACGTATACTGTTACAAATCTATAAATATTATAGTTTAGGAGCAGAGTCTACTGAATTAATAAGTAATTAGGATTAAGAAATTTAGCTGCTAATTAATAGAGCAACATATTCTTTTAATGATATTTTAATATTCAAACAGATCTGAAATAGCATAACATAGAAATACAATTTTGCACTTTGAAAAATGCTGCTATGTGTTATAACACCGAGCGTTTTAATTTTTTGATAATTATAATTAAATAGAATCTTAATAATTACAGATATGAATATACTCGAATAACTTAGATGTTACGTATATAAGATTTCGGATCTCAACATGGATCTCCTAATACTAGTATTATCGGCTAATATAATTGGCCTCAGATATAAATAAGAACGGATATGACATTATTCCGTATAACAGATAGTTTCAACCAATTTCACTTATAGATACTATATTTTTCAAGAAATTGTAAGTACACGAACTAAAAACCCTGGCCTCTTGAGAACTGCGTTATGTTATATACTAGAACATGTTTCTAAAGCAACACAATTAAGATCCTATCAAAATATGGCTGGACAGAGAGAGAAATACGAACAGTGAAGGTGAGTGTTTACGTATGTCGGAAAGAGGCCCTTAATCCTATACCACAGTCACAAATCTCGAGATCTGCTCGGAGTTTCCCTTTCCGCCCCAAGTTAGTCCCTCTGTATACCATAACTATTTCTAATTTTTTTTCGAACGTAGTAATAAGTGTCGTAGTAATAAGAATCTGTTTACTTTAATAGCAAGACTCGGTCCAATGCTGGGATATTTACACACTGGCATTTATATACGAGCTAGAATAATAATTGTATAGACTGGTCTCAGAAATTAACTTATATGAAATAGATAATATAGATGTTGCCGTAGTTTTATAAGGAATATGCTAAAGCCTAACTTAAATATAAGGGAGATAAAATGTAATTATTTTTATTCCCCGGTAGAATAAAAGTAATATTTTTTCTATACATATAAATAACTTTGATCCAAAATAGTTTTATTTATGGATTTCTATATTTTTTTTAGTATAGTGTATTAACTGTAAATCTAAATCATTTTATTTAAATGCTATAAATAAATATAAGTGTAAAAAAACATGAAACTTTACTTTATGAATAAAATTTTCAATTTTTGTAAACATTTTTACATTTGACCATAAAAACTTTTCAACGAAGTCTCGCGAGAAGCTTCACAAAAAATAAATCATCTACAAACAACTTTGCGTAAACAAGTAATAAACATGAGTGATCTTCATTCAATTAATTGAAGCAATAATACTAACCTTTAACAGCGTGTAGAGTATTACAAACAATATTCACATTTTATGAAGTACTATATAAATGCTGTTTATTTTAATTTTTTTTCGATATATGATTTCTCTCTTTTAGACATACATCCAAACGACAATCCTCCCGCAACTAAGCTGAAATATGTATGCACACAGCTATTACATAGTACGTAGGTATAAGTAATAACCGCTTAGTAATCTGTGGTGAGAGATTGCTGTCAAAAGCCAGAGACTATAACCATGTCAGTATAACTTACGAGATTGTCATGCTAAAACTTAGTTATAAAGTGCCATCTGTTGACGTTTTTTAATAACTATGAAAGTTGTTTGAAAATTATAGAATATGGCAATAATGAACAAGTATTATAGATATAATAGCTAACTTTTTCACACACAATAAAATTATTACAATACTATTTATTGTTATATTAACGTAGGTTACCTATATAAATTCTTATCAATCTATAACGAAGATATGTTTTGAAGAGGTTATTATGTATTAATCAAATTTGAACAATTAATTTATCCCTAACAATAGATTTTTTAGTTTTTAGGAATACAAAAGTTTGGGTTAAAGATAATAAGTAAAAGAATTCATTTTAACATCACTAGTACATTGAAGATTTATTAATTAATAAATATTTGTTTCAATCTCTTTATACCACCAATAATCGTTAACACATCAAATATTTTTATTTCATCGTTAATAAATACTGTATATGGTTACGTCCTGCAATAAAAGTTTATTATAATGAAGGAAACAATTGCTTTTTCAAATATATTTAATAATAACTTTTTAAACCGAGAGAATTACAGCTTTCAGTTTAAACACAATATTTATACATTCTTTACCTATAAACCGTCCATAACCTACGTACCAATATAAATTAATGATAGTATGATATTTATTACTATATGTATGCATATAGACACCACCGATTTAGAAATAGTACCTACTTAACCGCAAGGTAAATTTTATTTCAAAATACAAAAAAAATGGAATCATTCAAAAATTTATTATAAAATCGACCAGTTACCTACATTTTATAACGATATCGCTATAAATATAACCGAACGGTTGTAGTTTATAAAATGTTATTAGATATCAACTAAGGCCAAAGCAATTACAAAAAGTCTGAGTAATAAAAAACTCAACATTCTTCAAGTTCTTTGTGTTAAAAAACGCGCTGATATTACGCTCAATTGATTTTGGAATTACACATAAATTTAGGATAACAATATTTCTAAAAATATTATTTACATTTATTTTTTTGTGTAAGTAATATCAGGCTTACACTATTGTCACAACTAATTTTATGTAATAATAATTCGCAAATAGAATAATAGTTCAGTAGGCAAACTATGGCAGTAGCAGTAGGCAAAAACTATTATAATGTGCATATACCTACAGTATATTTAATTATAACCAACTATAATATACTAACAAACATTACCAACTTAGCAAAGTTATACGTGCTGTTGACTTGGGTAATTACTTTTAACGTGCTTGTATAGCACACTTATTCTATTTAAACGTGTATTGTTTTAGGAAATCTGATTCTAAAATTAAACAAATAGTGTAGTTGTTTTGAAAGTGTCAATTACACTTAAATGTTAAAAACAATGTTAAAAACGTCTCTAATTTTTTGTATCTCATTTTTAATATGGTTTACTTTATAATATTGTGAAATAGCTTGTATAAATGTCTTACTTATATATTTAAAGTAGAAAATAATGAAAGGAAAAAGAAGTTCTAATTATAGTGACAACTGACAATAAATATAAAATGCAATATAAAGAGTGTAGGTTTTTAAGCTAAATTATCCTTAACTTCCCGCTATTCTTAGGATTTATCGACTAGAAATATAATCAACGTGATTTCATTAACGGATTACCATTAGACGCAATTATATTCGATGTTTTACGACCAGTGTATTCTTCTTGTTCCTTCAATTAATTTAAATAACATTAATAATTATATTATACATTTATTAAATATAATTTAAGGATTACTTAATAACATTTACCACATTGTATAGACAGTTTTTAATTTCTATCTAAATTTAACGGAAAATCTCCATAGAAATAATATATTAAGTCTGATAAAATAAATGTTGTGAAATAAAAAAAAACTCTGAGGCAAAGGTAAAGTTAGCCGAGTTTACAGTAAATAAGAGAATTTAATAAATCCTTTTTGTTATACTAACTCAAAGTGTACATGTTATAATTTGATTTTATTGTATTGCGATATTTTATTAATGTATAATAGAGAATAATTAGAAGAAATTTTATAAAAAAAATATTATTCACCACCGTTTAGTGGGGTTTTCAGTTCAAAGATTTTACTTATGTTTTGGTATAATATTTACTTTCATTTTTAATTATTATTGTAACAATCAATTGGACTTCATCTCTATCAGAGTATTTTCAGCTTATCAATTTTTATTTAATTACTGTCACTATTCATTTAACCAATGCATCCTTTTATTTATTTATTATTATTTATATAGTTAATATTATAAGTACATTTTTCATGTCCTAAATTACCATTACTGCTTACTTAAACAAACTCTATTATAAAAATAGATATATTTTAAAACTACACATTTCCTTTATAAATTTTTGCATAACATTTGTGTAAACTTATAATTTTTTTACAATTGCATTATTTTGTCATTATTACATTATCACTTAACCTATTAAAACAAAGTTCTAAGGTAATGTTCTATTAACTTAAAATTGAATATTTTAAATTAATATTAAAGAAATCTAATATTTCATAATATTAAAACAATTTTCCAATGTGGGCTACTAGAATTTTATGTAATAGTGATTATAAAATAACTATTAATTGTAACATTCTTGATTAGTACAGTAATGATAAATTTCTTGAACCTATCTTTACCTATAGTTAACTATATGAAATAAATATAAATGTATACAGTATATTTTTTAGGCAATTCTTAATTACCAGTTAATTCATTTATTTTAACGTTAGATTCTACTGTCACTTGTATATATTCATATAGGTCAAATGATTCATTCTATAAGCCTATATTATATATTTTTTTTAATTAAAAAAAAGAACAAGTATGTGAATACAAATTAACAGTTTATAAATAAAGAACATTGCACAAATAATAACACCAAATAGATGAATAATTAAATTAATTGTATTTATGATTTAAATGCGTATTTACTTCAAAAACTATTAATAAATCAAACTACTGGCTAAAAAAATTGGAAAAATAATTGAGCAATACATATATTATTAACACATTTTCTACTAAAAGATCTTCACACAAATTTTGTAAATAAATACTCACTACTCCTGTGTTTATAGAATTAAGAAATAATATGTAATTTGATATTAAATAATAACATAAATATAAAAACAGTAACCGCCAGTAAAAATTTAATACACAAATTATACTTGTCATCTTCAATTAACAAATAAATACTTTTTAATATTTAGACTTATTCATATCAAATGCACTATAATTCCCATGAACATTGTGTAATTCGATATTTTATCAAAATAACATGACTCCGTCAATTATTGTTATGGACACATAAACAAATGAATTGTCACTACAATAAAAAAAACAAGATAATACATTGTATTATAGTAAAAATATTTTAATGAATACAATGAAAATATAAACAATCACTTTCACTGAGCTTTTGCCTGGATATATTTCAATTGACGCTCAAGTCATATAGAATTTGATGAAATGCCTTATTATAATAAATTGTTTAGTCTTAAAGTAAGTCGACGATCATCTAAATCGTGTTAACAATCGCGATAGTTGTGAAGATAAAAAACATAGTGAGATGAAGATTCCTAGAATGAAAAAATTGATTTCTCTTACTAATAAATCATGACACATAAACATTGGTTTCTAACTTATTATATACTAGATGCACCAAGAACTTCGTTTGCCTATCATCAGTTATATTTAACACATCATAAGATTGAAAAATATAAGACAAATTTGAAAGCAAGAAAAACTGAAGTGAAATTTAAACCTTATGTGTGATGTGCCATTACAGAATTCACAACTCTGCTTAAGAAACCATGTATTCAAGACGCTATTATTAAGTACTAAATTACCATGTACAGATAAAACATAGCTTAATTGCATCAAATCCGTGAAGAAATTCTTTTATATATATTTTTTTGGCTTTTTGACACTTTTGAAGTGATGCATGTACAACTGGGGGTATACGTAACTATATAACACAACTATATAAACGTATTGGTAAATATCTTATTACTATCTATTATACTATACTATATTACTATAATATTAAGATCGAAACTTTAGATTCATTTTGTTAACTAACTAAATAAATAATAAACAGCTAAATACTTCAAAACAAGTTTTTAGATAGAATTAAATAAGAGATTCTCTATTGTAACTATATTTCATTCAAGTTTATCGGGACTATATCCTAGTATAAATTTGGACATTATTAATTTTATTAGTGTTATAATCAATTTTCTTCAATTTAAGTGTATATTTTATTTAATGTAGTAAAAAATTGTACAGGCATTGTACTTAAAATATACAGAAGTATTAGTTACAACTGCAACATCACAATCAGAAATCCATTAACAATAAATAATAAAGTATTCACAAGGCATGACTTACGGTAATCCAGATAAAGGTTCATAACTCTTTCTATTCTTGATTATGAAAGTTTTTGATCCATTCTCTGAAAATATATTCGCCATGCCCAATGTTACAGTCTCTTTCAATAATTTAGCAAAGTATTCATATTTCAGTAAATGACCTATCTTGTCCATATCCATTTTTAAAGACGGCTTTTTAAATTTAGCTGTCTTTGTATGCCATACAAGAACTTTAGAGCAATTGTCTGCTAGAGGCTCTATATCCTCAAGTTTCAATCCTAAACTAATAAGAAACGCATCTTCTTCATGACCAGTGGTATAAGGCATAGTAGTTGATGGTTTTAGAAAATCAATGTTGACAGCAAATCCTGCCATGTCAACAGGGAACATCCTAGAACCGGGCCACGAATCAAAGAAGGCTACCACCTGCAAACAAGTAATACGATACTATATTTTCGTAACAATTGAAATTCAGTGAAACATGTCACCATATGTTTAGGACTTAAAATGTCTAATTAGTAAGATTAAAAAATAAAAACTTTGAAAGGCCAAACAACGAAAATCTTCTCTGAACTGAAAAAACTTACTAATATACAAATCACAAGTTTACAACTGATTACTACTTATAAAATTGCTTAAAATATGCTTAACATATATGTTATATAACCATGCATCTTGGATGCATCTTCATAAATCAAAATGTTATATATTTAATACACATCAACTTACTTTTCCATCTTTAACAATTGGTGCAGAAACTCCAAAACCACCAATGAGACCAACGGGAAACATGGATACCTTTTTTGTTTGTCTAATTTCGTCAAATAATTGCAAATCGACTGTGTTGTCATCGTCGCCAAAATACATGACTCCTTCTCGAACATTCTCCCTAATCCACTTAAGGGCCGCTCGACGATTTGCCACGCCTCTCGGAAAGTTTAATTCCTTATAAATGTAGGGCTTTGGACTCGATATATGCGTAAAGGGTAAACCCGTTCGTCTATAATAAAATAGAATAAGAATATATAACAACATTTATCACTTACTTTCCTATGTCAGTGTAAGACAAAGACATCTGAATGGTATCATATTTGAATACCATCCTACAAATCCAGGTATGAATTGTACATATGTAATTAATCTAGGCTTTCAATCGTTTTTTTTTTTCATATAAACATATTAAAATCAAGTTTAAGCACAGTTCAAACTAAAAGCACTAGCAACCATCAAGATATTAGCAATTCTTTGGGTTTCATCTCTGTGACGGTTACCTGACTTATAAGCAGTGAATATATACTGACTGATATAGAAACGTAATATATCAAAAGACAGATACTGCAATGAATTGATCATTAAGAGAATGGTATTGGCTACCAAATAACATGCAGCTCCCCACCACAATTCTTGATTTCTGGATATACAGTGACTGATCACAAAAGACAATGTGTCTAAGCATGTGACAATACTGGTGACTAACAGTTCCAATATAGGTGGACATAATATGCACCACATGTATCAACTTTATCATGATGTTTAAAAAAAACCCTAATAGTATGCAAATTTCTCTAGTACTCATCTGACTAATTATCACCCTTAAAATTATCTCAGAGCAGTTATTGCTGTTTCTATAATTACACTTGAGCTCTATTACAAAGTTTCATCATGTCACCACTTTTGGTAACATTGTCATTTAACATCAGCTGTGATTCTGACAAATGCTAATAAATACAGAATAAAATAAAAATGTTAGGAGAATGAAATATACTGTAAGCAGTGTAATAACAGTCCCTGTACTCTGGCACCAAAAGACAATGTCTGCCCATTGGGGGCTTTTTAGTGAATATTTCAGGTGAAATCGCACCTGGTAAGGCCCACAAGCCCCTTTTATAGCCCACCTGGCATATTGCAAGATATAGTACGTATTTTTATACTATATTAACAAAAAGAATAGTTATATATTCATCAGAAGACCCCTTGATTAACAATAAGACAAAAATTCATTTAAAAATAGAATGACATTCCTGTGAACATAATCTCTAAATGAAACTTATAATCAATAGTAGATTACTACTCTATTTAATAATAGTGTACATACTTTGATATATAACTTTGATAACTATAATTTCTTGAAAAAACTAAACATCCTTAAGTGAACTACAATCAATAATCCATAAATTTGTTTTATTTTTCTTCTCAGTGTTATTTATTACTAAATGTGATTTACTTCATATTTACCATTTTATTGTACAGCATTACACAATAACTACATATTATGAATTTAATCTTTTAAAAATTAAATTTAACATGTATCATTACAGCATTTGAAATAATCTTCTATTTAATCCAATAGTAAAATACCTTTATGAAGTTTTTTTTTATAGTTTCGATTTTGCGTTATGGTCATAATCTCACCTATTCTTAAGTGACGATACGGCCCAAGATGCTAGACACGCTAAACCTATGAAAGAACTGGCTCTCAAGTGCAACTGTCGGAACACACCTATTGGTATTTGGCGGCAGATTTTCAACTTGAGGGTGGTAGCTAGCCAGTCGGGCATCAGAATAAGCTCTACCACCATGCAAGTGCATGGTTTATATAATTAAAATAATTTTGGTAATCTTACCTAAGCAACTTGAATACATCAATAGAACACATTGACTGATCATCTGCAATAATCCAGTGTATTCTCAGAACATGCATTAAAGTATGTCCAAGTCGAGTCAGTTCAGGAATTTGCTCTGGTCGTGGGTAAGTTGGGGTAACAAAATATATAATTGTGAGGTTTGTATCATTCTTGATGTGTTGTCTGTTATCTGTGTAATTCACATGACATAGTATGTTTTTAACATTAACTGGGATACCTTTTGCTGGGTGTGTTGAAGTCACACCTTCGATACTGGAAATTATATAGATAAATTATAAATAGGAGTACACATTTAACAAAAATAATATATCACAAAACAAAATAATAAAATAAATAACCAATGACTGAAAATAAAGTCAAATAGACAATGGTGACAAGAAAATTAGCAAACTACTATTTTCTGATATGTCTGAATATACAAATTAAATAAATTTTATTATATTAATGTCTCTTAAAAAACATAGTTTAGCGCTAATAACAAATAAATTAAGAATTCCCTAGAAATACAATAATGTTTTAAAAAATAATTTAAACAAAGCATTAGTTATAAAAAAAATACACCAGATATATTTTAGTTTAAGTGTTCCACAGCTTTGACAAAAAAAAAATAATAAGTTTATAAAAGACAGATGTAAATTAATGTTCGTAAATAATCTATACATACTATGAGTATGATATACCGAAATAATGACTTTCTTTGAAAATTTAACGTATACGTATTTTAATGGAGAATGTAAAGTAACAAACCCTAACAACTACATCGAATTTTCAGAAATGAATTATATGAGTGCAGAAAATTGATATGAGCTTAGATGCGAGTTAGTAACCCTACATCAGAGATGTGGCAACTACTATGACTTTATAGGATAAGTTCCGATGTTTAAATAAATTTCTTGAAAGAAACACTGATGTAATAAATTTAAACTACAAATAAGGAAGATATATCAAAAGTGTAAAATTAATAAGGATTAATACTTAGAATACTACTGGTACATAGACAAATAAAAAATCGAATTAAATATAGATAAAAAACAATAATGTAGGCACCTTAATATTTCCATGTTGACCCAGAAGAAAATTAGACAAATTGCAGAAAACAATAAACCCATAACAAAAAATTTCTTGAATAGAAGTACTCTCTGCATTTTAAGCTAATAAAAACATAATCGTAGGACAATTATTGACAACCTGAGATAATAAGTAAACATATGTCCACATATAATAACTGTTGTCGAATATTGAAAGAATAGATATATATTATTATACGTTCATTTTAAATTGTAGGTACAGAGAGTCTACAATAGTTTAGTGTATTATCTATAACTACAATTGCACAATGTAAATTTACTCTGTGGCACATAGTGTTGCAAGGACGTTTTCAGCACAAAGTAATAACTTTTTTTTTGAATATATTATGCTTTAATAGCTTATTTAAAATTAAGTAATATGAAAAATGCAATAAAGTTAAGGATAATTACAACATTTTTAATATTGACATCTATACTATTAAAAAATGTTTCATAAATGCCAACGCCCTCAATTTGAATAATCTCTTAAGATATAAAGATGTGTAAGGGTACGTTCCAGCTAGCTATCGCAACTCTAACACTCAAGACTGTGGTTTTTCCATTCCGCTTGATTTACTGACGTTACAACCAATACTTAGAGACGTTTTATTTATTTCTTTCTTTCTTTTAGTCTTTCGTTATCTTCTGGAACGGCAGTAAGCATATTTTGAGCGTTGTGATTGTTATCCGGAACGTACCCTAAATTAGACTTATGATGTGGCTACAGGAATGGGCGGTGCTGCAAGCAAGTGAAACGGTAATCCATACGGCATAGGCTGTAAGTCACGAGTAATTGCATTCGCCGGAGACCGACTGCAACTAATACAGATCGAAAGCGAAATGGATCTATATAAGTTATCTCGATACTGTATAAGCATTAGTAGTTTCTTGGTTCAAGACATGAGATTTGAAAGAGATTGAGTAAGACAGCTTCTGAATAAAAAAAAACAGATTACATCCAGTTTTTTTTAATACTTTCAATAATCTCTTCACTAAATCTTCAAATCTATGACTACCTAACTAATATAATACAACGTAATATAGTTCAGCGATAGTATAAAATTACCTCTGATGAGAAGATGCACATACATTCCAATTTTCATGGTGATCAGTCAAGATGTATTGTAGTTTAGCGTTTAGTTATTATCAAATGTATTAAAGAAGACGGATATGGGTAACCTAACTTACAAATTGATAGAATATCTGGTATTTTGAACATAAAATTTCCACTGTTTATTCGTGCTGAATATTACTTAACTGGCTTATATTCTTCACTATTCACCGCATCTACGCTCAACAGCGTGGCATGCATCACATTGATTGATATATTACTTTCTATCTTCGCTGCGTGTGCCGGCGCTCGGGTGATTCGCTCGTCATTGCGTCGGTCACCGCTTCCCGTGTCGCTGCAGCGAATGTCCAGTGGCCCGATGGTTAGCTTTATCATTGTAGCTAATGACCCCTGGTCAGCCTGCTAATATGAATTTTCAATAGCTATTGTATTGGCTACAAAAGTTATAAAAACTAGGTAAGGAGAACCGTCTCGTGTGGAGGAAACCTTTAAAAACAGTGCACCAGAAAATTTAAAAAATAGTTTAATAACCGACCAAAATAGCGCTAGCGCATGAAAAATATATTCTTCTTGTATGAATTTATCAATTATAAATGGAGCAATTAAAAATAATATTTTGGGTTATTTTAGTAGCTAAACAAACTACTTACATAGTTCAAATAATTTAGTAACTATAATCTTATACGTAGAAACGTTGAGTCTGTTTTTTAAGAAGTTTTTTAGATAATACTTTGAAGTCATGTTGTACTACTTTTTATTATAAAAGGCTTTGATATAATTGAGCAATATTAGGAGGAAAAAATATTATGAAAATTTGTCCAAGTGAGCTTAAATCTTTCCTTTCCTGATTTCTATGTCACACTAATAACTTTCGGCGCTTTGTTCATAATTTACTGTCTTGCTATTATTGTAAAGCTAAAAGCGTAAGTCTTGTTATTGTAAAGTTATCCTTATTTGACGTCTTTAGATGGACACTTTTTCATACACAGAGATTTCTCCTTAGGTCTGTACCCCATAACAAAGACTTAGAAATCTATATATATTACGTTTTGAGATAATATCTCGTATTTCTATATTCGTATATTATACGAATGTAAATAGCAAAATTTTATATTTGACTGCTTCTTTGTTGTTTTGTGACATCTATAGGTTAAATTAAAATATTAACTAGTAATTTGTTATTAAATAAGTAAAAACACCATATCAAGTATGAAATATTAACCTACTTCAAAATATATAAATTATTTAAATAAAAAGAAAATTGATTAACCAATTTTTTAACTATATTAAAATCACAATAAATGAAAAGTCAATATATTTAAACCAATACATTTAGTATTTAATTTTATATAAACATTATATTGCAGTTAAAAAGATAATTACTATAATTATACTCATTTCACTATTCTACGGCAGATTTTACCTACTGGAGCTATATATAGGTATTTTCTAGGTATACGGTCAAAAAATCTATACTGCTGCGCGGTCTGAAATAATTGATTAATTTTGTCTGCTAGGTTGGCGGTATTGATCTTGTTGTCAACAACTTCAGTACGATACTGCGATAGTGATTGCGCGAAGTGTTATTGTTTTGTGGAATAGATTGTGAAACCTAACTAAATTCTACATAATTCCCGCTACATTTCGTTATAGTTTTTATTTCTTTCCATCTTTTTTTATTGATTTCAAGAATATGTCATTCTCAGGCTCGGTAAGTGAGAATAACTAATACATCAACACCAGCGTAGGGCGGTTCGATAGTGTAGCAAATTGCAATATTTATTGATTTAGCGTGTATCTCATCACTGAAAACGGCGTTATTTTATCTGAAAACACTATAAAAGTATTATAATGATGGTAGTTTAGTCAAACGTTTCAGTTTGGTCAAGTTTTGTAATGATTTCGGATATGCATCCTCCATATTTTACTGCTACGTGCATGGTACCAACTATATAACATTAGTAACTATAGAGGCTTTTTTAGATTGTGTTTCCAATATTTTAGGTCGTCTGTGTTCGTCTTTCAAATTATGAGAAATAATGCGGCGACTACCTAATATGACTTTTATTGTTCAAGTCTTAGATCCTTTTCTGTATCCATAGATAATGAGTATTTGATTATTGAGTTATTGAATATTGGGGATAAAAAATTGGATTTGTTCAATACGGGTATTGTTAATTGCTAATGAGAGCCCTTTGCTTAACAAGACTTTAAAAGAAATTATAGAGTTTATTATACTATACTCTATTTATTATCTATTAACTCAGCTTAATAATTTGTATATATAGTTATTTTCATCTTAAGTTTATCTAGATGATAACTATGACTGATTTTTAATGATCTGCAGGCTTATCATTGTTCACTTATCCTGGTTATCACCATAAATATCTTAAATGTTGTGGTAGGTGACAGAATATGTTAGCTACATAGGTTGATATACAGAATAGTGCAGGTTCATAAGAACTTTTAACCAATTTTTCCTATAGTTCCAACTAAAAGTAATAAATGCTCTTATAATAACTTGCAACATTATAGTTATTTTATGTTACATAACTCTTATTATAAATGTATTTTTTCGTAAATAGTTGTAAATCATTTTTTGTTAATTTTAATTGTGAAATTAATAGTATTAATTTTTTTTGTACATTATAACAAATGACTGTGTATAATGTCAATGAAAGAAAAGCAATATTGTATTTAAAATACTTGTGATTATTTTAATCCTTGAGAAAGTGTTGAATTTCTTTTAGCTATATAGTAGTTGTATGCTCTTATCTTTTTTACTATTATATATCAATGTAAAGCTTAGTGTCAGTTGTTTTAAATTGTTCAGAATAATGTAATAAAAACTGCAAAATTATTATTAACACTTAGTTTTGCACATCTAAAAGAGGGTCTTATGGGAAATGCAATAAATCTATAAGTAGTATAAAAACTATAAGTATAGGGAGTATGTAGCTACACAAGATGCACTCTTTGAATAATAAATTGCTGCAGGGAATTGAGTTGAATCTAAGTCTGATCTTAGATACATTTAACACTGATTGCTGATATCCTTTGGACAAATTGTTTTGCATGAATGGTGACTATATATACATTATGCTAACACATTTCTCATTGCTATTTGTATTTATATATGAACTGTATTGAATTTGACCGTATACATTGGCACTGAGTGTTTAAGATACTGGAAGAATAATTGTGATAAAAAATGAGAAATGGGAAATAAACCAACTGTTATTACAAGATTGTTGATGTCTATAGTCATATCTGCTTTAAATAATTAGTGTACACTGTATGATTTACAGGTTATCACTTTACCCTATATGAAAGACCTTTGTGTAGAGTAATGGTTTTATTGACATATTTCCATTATTGATGTCATATACAATTTTCATCTTTAGTTCTACTTATCTTATGTTGTGTGTGTCTTATTTTACATGAGTAAAATTTTAAAATAAATCTTATGTCAACTTTATAAATTTGGAGACCACAACATAAAACAAATTTACTATTTATATAATACAACATCCCAAAATATTGGCATTTTATCTAATAATCTTTCATCATATAAATAATCATTATAATTTTTTTCACAGTACTTATACTTTAATAATATCAGATTTAAATAATACAAATAGTCTTGAATCCTTTTCCAGCTTAAATTTGAAAGTGTTTAGATAATGAATAGGAATAAAATTTAATTTTATTGCAGCATAACAAAAAACTGTCTTATTAAAGTATTTAATTGTCATTGGCAAATCAATAACTGCTATGTACACTTTTTGGAGGTTTTAACTATTATCACTTACTAAACAAATTTTCTAAGCATTATAATGTTAAGGTCACCATATACAGTGAACTGTGGTACCCTAAATAATTATACTATCAGCATCGGCTAGAATATTGTCAAATAAAGATTACTATTTTATTTAATATCTTAAAGTAATAATTTTTGCACTTAAATTAAATTAAATTAATATTAATAAAAAATATTTATTGTTTTTTTTTATGTAGAGCTTGCTCTATTTATATAAAAACTAATAGAATTCAATATTTCAAAGATTAATAGAATCATTATTGAAACTTTTGTGTAAAATAAACTTGATTGTTATAAATCACTATTTTGCTTGCCTATTTATTTTGTTTCTGTACACACACTAAGACATATTCTAATAGTTAATATGCACTTTATCTTTGTACCACTGGCCTTATCATATATTATAAAACAGCAAGTATATAATTATGAGACCTATAAACATGTTTATGAACAAAGTAATTGTAGGTATATTTCATAGTTAAATACAGATTATATTTTACTACTTATCCAATACTTATAACAATATTTATGTACAAAAAAAAATATAAGTTAACTTTTACTGAAAATGTAGAGCCAGACTTTTAAATTAATCATATAACTATTCTAATTTTAATGTGTATAATAAACCATAAACAAGTCTACATTTTTTTGCTCCTTAACTAGTTATCTGTGTAGGAGGTTGTCTATACAAATAAATGAAATTAAAATGTCTATTTATATTTCAAAGTAACCTCTTTTTACTGAATGCACATGAAAGTATGTGTGGTAATTAAGATAAAAAATCAATGTCATAAAACCTTTATTTGTATTTGGTTGTTCTTGATAAAGTCTGGAACTGATGTAACAATAATGCAACAATAACCTAAACTATTTTTATTTCAATTTCATACAAATTAAGTTGTGTACACAGCTAGTCTATACACATCATAAATATGTAACAGAGCCAAATATTACTATTAAATATTTTATGAGATTTATAATAGAGGTATAAAATTGTATATTCATACAGGTATATATTTTTTTAATTACTTGTTCTAATAGTAGTCTCATATTTAGGTATTATTGTGTATTCTTCAAATGATGGAAATCCTTACTAATATTATTCATGCAAAAGTGGGTTTGTTTATTTGTTACACTTTCACTCCTAAACCGCTAAGTCGATTATGATGAATTATGGTATAGAGATAGATTGGACCCTGGAGATGGAGATAGGCTACTTTTTTTTCTCAAAAACCTTTTTAAGAAGGATGTAGATATATGGGGTAAAGAGAGACATATACTTTGTATAAAACTTTTATTGCATCATCCAATTTGCTTCAAACTTTAGAGAATAATTGCTTATAATTTCGAATTTTGTGTATGTTCATATCTATCTGTATATATTATTGTGGCTAAATACAAAATTATAAGTTTCTTTGGATAACTTAGCTCCATATCTAATTTTTCTAGTATTAATATATATTTTTGTAGCTGATACTGATTCGAGAGCAAATAATCTTTAATATAAAAGTTTAATATTCTCTTGTTAAATATTTAATTTTACTATATGATATTTTAATCTAAAACTAAATTATTTGGGAAACCATTATTAAAAATATAAAGCATTTAGTTTAATATACCACTTAGTTGATAATGTGATAAATTCATTTGCACAAATTAATATTTTTTTGTTATGATCACATTTATGTGCTACTCGAAGAAGAATTTGAGTCTTTAAAAATGTATGCTTGTGAAGTTTTTGTTGAATTGACAATATAATTATGTGTAAATAAATACAAATTCTACAATTTTTATTATTTTGTTATTAATTGAACAAAAATGTGTTAAGTATTTTCATAATAAAATTGGTAAAATCTATATTATGTTGCTTAATGATCGCGAATTTCCTTGGAGTAGGCAGGTTTCTTTATAACTTTGTAATAAGATATAGATATATTGTTGCGACCTTTTTTAATGGTATGATGCATCATGCAAAAACATCCTCCTAAGTAATACATAACAGATAGTTTAAAATTTACAATTTAATTCATATTTTCACTTAATTTTATACTTTACTGATTTTGTCCTGTATTACATATCATACTATCTGTAATTTGAAAGACTTTGGAAATTACTTAAACTTTGCTGGTTGAAGAAAAACTATATTTTTAACAATTCCTTTCTTTAATTTGTGAAAAACAGATACGTATAATAATATAATTTTAAAATAAATAAATTTTTTTTTCTAATAAATTGACTTTTTCTGAACAAAATTACACATGAAATGTGCAAAAACATAAAGACGAAAATTATAGCTGATGCCGATAAATAAAGATATGGATTTTGTAGTGGCGAGTTAGATCTCGCAAATTGCTATTTAGCGATGATAGGGGGGCGTCGCGTCGCGTCGGTCTAACGCGTCGCATCCATCGGTGGTTTTTACTCCGATCGATCGACACAGTTCGCGATAGGTGCACTTATTTAGTACTGGTACATCATTGAGTGTGCGTGTGGACGCCCTGTCATTTCATCAACAACTGCGTAAAATTAGACAAAGAAAGGTTGTCAGATTTTTTGGTATAGATTTTTTTTTAATAACTGTGGTTATTCGAAAATGGAAAGGTATATAAGCAAAACTTAGATTTACTATCTATCGTAAAATTCTAAGGGTATTCAATTATCGATACTATTATTGCAATTATTCTCTAGGTTATGAAAATACTGTTTTCTATAAAAATTGAATTTATGTATTAGGCAGATTAAATATTATCAACGAAGATTAATTAATTATATTTTAATAATTCCTACTCATTTTGTAGACCAGCATACTGCACTGTTAAATAATACTAAGCCACAATGCCACTGTAAAGCATTTAGCAAAGTCGAAACTTATGCTTTCATAGCTAGTTTTATATAGTCTCTTTTTCCTTGTATATTACGTTTTTCATTTCTACCCCATTCTCTGACAATGGTTTGAGTCGAGGTGCCACCTAAAAGGGCCTCTCGTGTTAGCAGACCCACCCATACAGACCAAAAGTTCGGTCCTTTTTCGTCTTATGATGATGTAAAGGGCGACAAAAACAAACAACCTCTGACATTTTATGTAATCAAGAAATATCTAAAATAAATTTGATGGAATCTCTCTAAAGACCAATGAAGTAATTATTAAATCAATTTGGTATTTCGTTATAAGATTTACATAAAATAGGTAAATGAAATATATGCTACAAAATTTTTAATAATATTTTTTAAATTCTTCCTTTCCATTGGCCTAATAAAGTAAAAAAATACTTCGAATTAAGACTGCTAGTTTGTCGTGTATGTATTGATTTTTTTCAACGACATTAATCGTGGGTTTTATTTAAATCTTTGCATAGGTTTAAATTGTAGTATAACTACAAATTGATTACCTTTCCACTATGAAGCATACTACTTTTATTAGAAATGCTTGGTGCTATTTAGTTTGATCATGCGTATTATGTAAATATATTATTACATAATTATTATTTGAGATTATTATCTGGTAATCAGTACACCATAGTTATTATTTTTATTATTTTAATGATTTAGTAACATGGAGTTTTTAATCTTTGAAAAAAAAATCAGTCAACTTTGTATATAAAACGCTACATTTATTAATTTAAAAAAATCTAAAGAACCACTTATCAATTTGATTTAATATGGACAAACAAATATGGACAATATGAAAGAATATAAGAAACTCACTTTCTATTTTACGTGTGGGGCAATTATTTGTGTGATCCACAAATGAATGTTCCGAGTTTGGGTGTTGTACGTTGTTGTCCGTTTTTGTACTTGTTTTTTAGTAAGTTACTCGCGACACAGGGATAGTTTTATATCTTGTAAATCTAATCGACAGATATTAAAAATACTTTAAGTTTTGGTTAATATTGTTAGTTAAATAAATACAAATTAGTAATATTGTGCTATTCACAATCTTTACATTTCACGATTTACTGTTTGTAACTGCCTATAATGACATTCAACTACCAAATAGATACATATTTTTTTGTTATATACGTGATTAAGTTTAAGTATCTTTAATTTAAATTTCATAATATGAATTTAATTTGCTAAATTTACATTATAATTGTAAAAGTATGTTTGTTTACACCAATCATGATAAAACAACGGTACAAATTTGATTGGAATATGAAAATCAATTAAGTCCTGTCCAAGATATAGGATATTTAATGTTATTTTATTGCGCAGAGAAGCGGACTGGCTCCGCCTGGTATATAATATGTGTGTATGTACTAGATTTTTATTGGCTATAGTTAAACATGAATTTAATATTCCATATTTCAGTTTTCCGATTAAAGCAACTAAATAAGTATATAAAAATAAACGATGATAGCTCAGTGGTAGTGTGTAAGGATACCGCGGCAAGGGACGTGAGTTCGAATCCACCTACAATGGACTTGAGATTTCGGTAAACAAGAACATCTTGAGGAAACCATAGCATTATGGTAGGGCTTTTTGTAATGCCCGCCTGGCTAGCTACCACCCTCAAGTTGAAAATCTGCCGCCAAATACCACTAGGTATTTTTGTACGCTTTTAACAAGTTATTCTTGGTTTGTTGTTAGAATTGCTGATATTTCAGTGATTATTCCGTGCACGTTTGTAAAAAAGAGTGTACATGAGCGTAGTGTGTTTTATACCTTGTAATCAAATTTGCTTCAATGTAATGATTAGTCATATCCATAATATTGTCAAATTAGGTTTCTTAAGATGATTTTCGGCGCATAGTCATTTCGTCACATACAGACCGCGGATGAAACTGTACGTATAAATAATTACTGAAATTACTTTTGAATTATCATAGAAACACATTTACGCACTTTTTTGATTTTATGTTTACCGGTTACCATACTAAGAGCGTATACGTATCAGGTATAAACAACAAATATTCTACGGTGTGTCGTACAAATTCATCCGTTAAATTAGGCATCCTAGGAACGCACACTTACACTCATTATCTTAGGTTTTTACTTTGCAGTGATAGTAAAAACTTTACTAATTCCATCCTAGTCTCTTTTTTCATCAATACTGACTGTTTCTTACACGCCAATTAGTTAATATCACAGGTACTATAATCATAAGCTGTATTATGTAAGATAAAATTAAAAATGTAATGTATGTGGAATAATGGTTTTACGTAAACTTTATACCATAATATAGGTATAATCGCATACGTATTATTTGTATCCAGTAGCTCAGATAAATATAGGATGTGGGTACATATGGTAATTCTATATAAATATATTTGTTTTGCATGTGCATGTTTAACTCGCTTCATGCTTACTAACATTATCGAGGTATTTTCAGTCATCTACCATCTTTCTTTTCGTTTATGAAAATTTATCAAGTTAGTCAATAGTATCTAGTCAATAGACGACTTGAACCGACTTATTTCTGTGCCAAATTTAATTCTATCAATGTTTTGACCATCAATATTTTAATTTTAAATTTGACAACACCTGCATCACGTATCGTTTGAAACTAAGATGGCTTAGCGGTAGTTCCCAACTGATAGCTGGTAGTTCCATTATAATCTTAAATTATTTAACAATCAAGGTCACATTTCGTTTTGAAGCTTAAAGCTAAAAATATAAAAGTTATTCACTAGTTTAATCTGCGTATGAACGACCACCGCAAAATTAAAATGATGTTCATCAAATGGGAATATATGCGAAGAATATATAACAACCAAACACTAATACTGACACTGAATATTATTTAATATAATAATTTATTATAACTAAATCTATATCTATAAAATAGCAGAATAATGTTAGTGGGGCTACTAATTGACATGTAATTAGTGTCTAAGTGACAAGCAGAACATCCACTACGTTTCATATATGCGATTTGATGATCGTTGAAATTTAAATACATTTAAAATATAAAAACTGGTAATATAATGGCATGTCCTTTATTCCTTCTCAAATTAGTTGCTGTTTTTATAAAGAGTTAATTGAATTTTTCATTATATCGGTTTACACTGTTTTATATAATTTATTATAATATTTTAATAAGTCAAGACAAGTGAAGGTACTGTGTCTTTAAGCATCGATATAATCCAAAAACAGCGGCGACGCAAAATGAGTCATTGTGAGTGATTTGTCACTATTTCAATGGTGGTCCCATAATTGCAGATACAGATCCTTCCCTTCCTGGAAAATGCATTTTGTACGCATATGAAATGTTAAATACACCTTGTTGTTTTTTTTATTAAACTGTGGGGCTATCGATTGATCATAATACTATTACAAAAACTAAGTGGTAGGTAAGCATCGGGTAACGCCATATCACCAAGTTACAAAAGTTCGTTATAGGATTTCTATACACCTCGATTGAGCCATCTCTGTCCAAGAACGCACTGCTAAGCTATCATCATCTTTTTAAAAACTATTACTTAAAAATTGTTTTTGTGTTTTTTAATTTTGTAATATAAATAAATAGATATTTTTTATTACCAAGGTGCTATTACTGATTTTATATATTATTAAAGCCTTGGATGTATGCACTTTTTAATAATATAGTATGTCGCCTATGAGAATCAAAGTTCCTATTTCAGCATTCAATCACTAGTCAAAGTCTACTAGATTAAACATACATATAAAATTTGATCTATCTAATGGACTGTTGGTTGTTTTTTATATAAATCAGGAAATACACAACTGTTAAGTATTTTTTTCTCATCCATTTTAATTAAAATTAAATTAAAATTAAAATTTTAATTAAAATTTAAATTTAAATTTCTCCATATATAAACTGATTTATATATATTGTTTGGTTAGAACCATAGGAGAGCATTAGTGTTTTCAATTAAAAAAATTGAAAACAGTTACTTTTCTTTTCTAGCTTTTTAAGAACTTTTCACAATTTTTCAATAATTAGTCCTTATGAATATTTTATTACGTAACTAAATAATTTTTGAAAGAGATACCGTAGATGGCATTGTATCTTTCTTTATGTCTAATTGAAATATCACCTACATAAATACTTGCTTAGCTGGAAAACGATTTAGCGTGATAATATAATTCTAATAATACTAAGAATATGTATTACGTCTAATGGTCTCTTCCCGAAAATTATATTATTTTAGTCACTATGTTATAGCTATTAGCGTTTTGTAACGATTGATTGTGAACACTGCGATATGTGGGTTCGATGTTATATAAATGCAACTCATAAATTGTTAGTATATTTATTCAGATGCCCAACTAATATTTTAACAAGCATATGTAGTCATATAACCAACCTGGAGACAACTGGTGACTTCCCGAAGAACCGCGGGTAGTGCCAGTATGCTCGTATGCAGCTCAACAAAAGCAACACTGAAAGGCTTACTCGTGTTCCTACACTAATGATTAATTTACAGTGTAAACAACATTCGTTTTAACGACAAACTATTTTTTATGAAATTTTGAACACTGGTGTTTATGTCATTCCATAATGGATAGACCATAAACTATATCTTTATATATAAAGATCGTGTGTACATCTGTAATATCTTTAATTATCGTGTAAGTTCTAAACAAGTAAAATCCATGTAATATATTTTTTTTATTGAGACGATGGTTTATAGCTATTCTATTATATGTTAAATGGCATTGAGGTCGACATACTAACTACAGAAAGGGGCAGAACAATATCTGTCAACCTACTAGTCCATTAACATATCACAAAGAATAGTTAAAAAAAAAAAAACGAAATTTGTTTCGAACCGGTTTTAATAAATTTCTCTAATTCTGAAATGAGTATTCTTCGGTCTATTTCTACCTAATGTTGAGTATAGTTTTTTTTCATTGCATTTCCATTTGACTGCTATGGTTGTCATATAAGTTTTTACCGTCACCTTCACTAAAATGTCAGCACGTACCTTTATTGTCATACTCAAACCTCCATAACTTCTGGATCTAATTTCAGTACCAGTAAAATATTTTATGAAATCAAAATATTTACTATATCGAGAGAATATACTGAAACTGGATAAGCTATGATTTTTTTAATAATACTTCGGAACTATAAAAAAATATATGTGATAATAAAATACGAGTACAAAAATAATCCCCCGTAATAAGCACGTACGAAACTGTAAGCACGACTAATATGTAATAAATTTATATTATTCTTATTTTACTTCACAACAACTTGAAAACTGCTCAAGCAATGTAACCTATTCAATAGTAATGAATAATGGTTTTCACGTTAACTAAATCGGGGCTTCCTGCAAATCATCACGATATCTCCAAAACTACAACACCTATTTGACTTCAAAATTGGCATAAATATTCATTTCGCGACGTAGACATTTACTAAGAACGGTTTTACGATCAGGTGCAGTTTGCGGGAAAAAGGCGAGAAAAGTCGGCAGCATCAACTAGTATATAATAAAAATAATTTAAATAGTAATAATAATAATGACAAATTTATTAAAAAAATAATAATCAATGGCACAGTCAAATAAAAATTTTATTTTACTTTTATATGCAATTTATATAAATAAAGCAATAACTTCGAATCTTAACTGTTGCAAAATGTGTTAACAATAAAATAAAATAAAACATTATAACATTAAAAATATATTTGCCATTCTATTAGTGTATGTTTGTACGTAAGTCGACATTGGCAACAGAGATCATTCAAAACTCTCACTACATGTCAAAAACATAAAGCAAAACGTAACTCTACTTTTATTAATCATTTCCGTTGAAATCTCCGAGCGTAATCGTCCCTTGTTATGATTTATATTCATAGCAAATTTGATATACACTCTTTACAGATGTAGTGAACGACTCTATACACTAGCGAATTCCAGTGCCAAGAAGTTCAGAGTTTTGGTTTCTTTCTACTTTAGGTAGTATTTTGGGATTTATTTGATTTCCTTATAATATTTTTGTACATCGTTATCCGAAATTCCTTTTAACCAGTACTGT
Organism: Actias luna; assembly: GCA_039707435.1. Taxonomy (NCBI): domain Eukaryota; kingdom Metazoa; phylum Arthropoda; class Insecta; order Lepidoptera; family Saturniidae; genus Actias; species Actias luna. Next base: position 13,128,011 of record JAZHAC010000001.1, on the reverse strand, counting down.
TTACTTGTTATTACACTTTCGTTGTATACGATTTTATATGTGACACAGAATTGATGGTGTACTTTTATATGGGATTGCAAAACGTATCGTATTCCGCTAAATAAATTGTGGTTACAGTTCATTTTATTTTCTCGACTATGTATGTAATAGAAATTTATACGTAAAAATGGTCAAGTATTCTGATCGGATATGCTTGCAATGTAAAGGAGACAAAGTGTTAAAACTTACACAAAAATTAAATTATCACCATTATATCCATAAAATTATTTAAGTAATTATTATATTTCTTTAAATTCAAATGCTAGCTTTTTGGAATAGTTTCATGTCCAAGAAAATAACTCTTCCATTATAGCTTATATTTTTTTTTTAATATTTCACAATAGTACATACTTTTTAATAATGAATCAGTGAATCGCATTAGCCCATTATCGACCTAATTGTTATTGACATGACATAATATAGTTAGTCTGGCCATAAGTTCTGTCATAAAAGAAAATGATTTAATCTTTATGAACTTATATGTTAAAATTTGATGAAGTATCAACAGTTATTAAAAAAATAATCTTATTCGCAATGTGCACTTTTGGCTCTGATAAAGGCATTTAATCTTTGGTTAAAAACTTTGAATTTACGTAATTGCCATTTGAAATTAGCCACTGTTTGCTCTAGAGATCTCTTAAGCTAATCAATATCGACGTATCGTTTAGAGCAAACCATGTTCTCTAAATCTCACCATAATTGCTAGTCCTAAGGTTTTAAACCTGGGCAAGACGATGGCTACTCATTAATTTTTTAAAGTGTGGAATGTTGGTTTGATCGAAGCCTGGGTATTCTGTGCCTCGTTATCAGGTGTAGTCTAATTAGAAAGTATAAAGTATATTGCAGAGATCTTTTAGAGTACGATTTAAACGTTTTTCGCTGAAGTTTTCTCTAATTTTTCACAATAGTGAAGCTAATTGACTATTTGATATGACACCCACCAACAAAGCAAAACTGAGCTAGAGTGATGACTACGTCCGTTCTTTCCGACTGTTTGCGAAGCGTTTTTAGAGTTATCAACATACACTTTATCGTTTGACTTGCTGTATTGCTCTTCAACTGTGGAAAATTTTCATCAGTAAATAGGATATTTTTGTGCCTTTCATCCGCATACCGCGGCAACAATGTTTTGGTCGGTCTATTTTCTTTAACTGTAAGGATTGATTGAATACATGATGACGATAAGCGACGTATTGTTTGATGATTACTCGGCGGAACTAGCGGTTCATTTCTCCGCAAAAAAAGTGAATTTCATTATTGGGTTTCGGCGGACTATGTTTTGAACAGCATTACCAACCTTTGTAGTTCTTAAAGCCCGATCAGTCATAATTTTTAGAAAGGGAACGAATTGTATGTAGTACATTAATAATATATATTGTATTGCATATAGTTCAGTTTCTATTGTAAAAATATATAATTGATATATATGGCTATAGTACGTTAAAATATTTTGAAAACAACCGACTGTAATATATCGACTTTGAATCAATTCTGTTCTCTTTAATATCCTATTCTACATTGTAAATTAATATTAATTTAAAAAAATTGTTAGGACCCGTAATTTCTAACACAATCCCAAACGCATTCCAAATTCTGAACTCGGAAATTAATAAGTTGTAACAATAGTTATGATCAGACTAAAGAAATATCAATATAAAATTTATTGCTCCGATAACTTAATATAACGTAATATTTTCAATATATGACTAAATAAATGAAGGTTTATAATTTTATTTATTTGGTATTTTTATAGTAAGACTTTTAAATGAGTTTCCACTCGTCTAAACAAGCCAAGAAAGCCGTTGAGGTTAAAAACTTTGCACATATGAAAATTTTAACAGTAATATATTCTCTTTATGATAGGTATTATGGATGCGATGATTATGGTACAAAATTTCTAATTTTCTGTTAACGCGCAACGCGCAACTAATTCTTGAAAACCTCTCGTTAGTATTATTCAATAAAACAGCTCAGCGTTTTATTCTTTAAACACCCTACGGCCCCTAGGGCGGGGTGACTCAAGGCAAAATGGTATTTCAGGTGCTATCTGTTGCTATGAGCCACGGGTTGCATCGAGGCAGTGACTACATGCATCTACTGTGAAGTTAGTTCGTAGTGGTAATTTGCGTATTGGCCACAGCGAGCAGAAGGCGCCACGTGTGGGCCTGCGTACAACCGGGGGCGGGCGCTCTGCGCCGCCCCTCTACTGCATATGTAAGTGCATCCTATATAGGTATATGGCGCACACAACTATAAATCATCGTGGTGATTGAAACCAACATTTTCTATCTCACCTGCGCTAGGGCGGTCTAGTTAGTCTCGCTATTGACGTGACGGCAGTTACGGGGGTTAGTCGTGTAGTCTGGATGCAGGAATGCGTTCCGCGCTCTCTGATACGCTTTATTTCAAGTCCGTAGATTTTTTTTATTTTTCAAAGGTTGATAATTTGTTTTATTTCGTAATTCTTTGTGTTGATATAATAAACAGTTTCGCGAAATAAACGTGACGATGATTCTGCAACGAAACTCTACTGTTCCTTTTTGTTATAATAGTCTTTCTGTGTTGATAATGGTGAAGTGAAATAAAAAACTTTCAGGATGTGCTACCTGGAAATTACTCGTGACCCAGAAACTTTCAAAAGGTTAATTAATGTTAATGTGTTATATTTGCGATTTTTTAAAGCTTTTTATGCCCACTTTCTGCGCACTAAGCGAAAGCGTTCTACCTGTTGCGCTATTAGTTTACGCTCTTTTAAGTTTCCGCTTTTATGTTTATGTTTGTTTATTTATATCTAAAAGTTACCCTCATTTATTTTGTTTGTTTTGTTCATTATTAAATTAGAAAACTTCTATTTAACTTCTATATAACTCTGGTTATATTTTACCAAGTGTTTTAAGTATTCGTTGGCGAATGCTCTTTTAGTTATATATATGTTTTTCTATAAAGTGGTATTTACAAATAAATGTTTTAAGTGAGCCTTGTTTCTTCATCTGTTAAAAAGGTGCTGGCGTTTATATTTAAAGGTCTAGTACGCATTTTTATTTTACGTTACTGTAAAATTGCGATGTTATTATATTTTTTTTATTTAAATCAGTTCATAATACAACCTTTTGCTTAGAAGTGTATTGCATAATAGTCCCCTTAAATCCGGATGTAAAACAACATGCCAACAGGATATACGACCAAAAACAATTTTTGTCAGAAATATAATAAACATATTTAATTACACTATTTTTACCCAAATTTGTCACAGAGATAATCGTTGCGTAGTAGATTATTATGCCTCTTAATGTTTGAAAAATAGGTCGAATGGTGGGGTGAGACAGAAAATTATGGGATGAGAAATGGTGGATCGGGAATGACGTGGGCGGTCAAGCTACCCATACCACCCAACACCCGCTATAAGCCGCCTACAGCCCACCACCTGTCGCCCGCCAGCTAGTTATTCTGTACTGTACCCGGGGAAACAGCCCGGCCAGAATCTGCCTACCTTTGTACCTAAATATAAATTTGTATCTATATACTTTTAAATTTGCTTATAACTTGTGTAATCGTTTTATTTCAAATAATTATTTTCTATTGAGTTTAATACTTGACTATTAATTTAAAATAAACCTTATGTTTTATTACTCACATATTATGCAAATGTATGATAGGCAGGCAAATTAAACAATGACATAATTATAAGATTATTGGTTACATTTATTCGATGGTGGTTTGACTGAAGATGCAACAAATTCGTACAACTCTTTTTTTTTAAATAATGTATTTATTTTGAACAGATACCCACCCGATGGTTTTTTAACTACTGAACATAGTGATCATGATGTAGATTTGGATCCTGACATCATTGACCCAGATCCGTTCACATCAGACGATTGTTTAAATGTATTTTCACCGATTCATCAGTTCCTTCTGACTAAGTAAGTATAATAATTATATTTTTATAGCTGGCAATAAGTTCTCATCCTTATTATTAATCAATTTCTAATACTCTTCTTGCCAGATATGCTTATACACGACAGTACGTTAGCAAATAGTTTCAATATTATTATTGTTATTTTGATGTTATTAGTCCCAAACAAGTGGTTTCGGCTGTATTATAAGTCGTTGTTATGAGTGGTTTAGGCGAAATAAAAATACGTATGGATCTTGAGAATTTACTGGCTATATACACAAATTCGTACATATAATTGAATGAAGAGTTGTTGATATATTATATGTCTAAAATTTTTTTTTGAATATATTATCTTATAAATTTTAACATTTATTACTAAAGTGTTAGTAACTAAGTAAATCACTAAAGTGACCCTTCCATGTCGTTTTCCGTATAAATGTGTCATTGAGAATACGAGAAAACATGTCAAAATATACCTTAGTTTGTGGAATTAAATAAAAAATTATGAAATCAATGTATATTATGCTAGTATCAATATATTTTATTTTTCGTATTAATCTATAGATATAATAAAATTAACTAAGCGTAATCTGTACATTAACGGCACGATGTCTCCAAACCTACCAGGCTTGTCTTGAAATTTGTCATTGCTATTCCTTTCTTGACCTAGGCACCCGCTAGGAACGGATTGTACGATAACGCGCGATTGACGGGAAAAGGCGAACAAACTCGGGGGCAGCAGCTGGTAGTAAATTATAATACTAGTTATAGTAGTAATTACTGCTTGCTACAGTATTAAAAATACTAACAGTAATAACGTAAAGTGTAATAAAGTAAAATAACTAAGTAGACTTTAACAAGTATGTACATACTAAATTGGATATATAATCGTCATCTTCTTATCCTGTGCCTAGGTTATCGTGGGGTCGGCGCAATACGTTTTCTTCTTCCATAAATCTCCATCAGCCGCCATCTATTTATTCACTCCCTTTTCTCTCATCCCGTTATTTACAGTCTATCCATCTTTTCTTTGGTCTTCCTCTTCCTTCCTATCCTTCAACATTTATATCCATTACCTTTCTCACCACGTGTGTTTCCTCTCTTCTCATGGCATGTCCAAACTAAGACAAACGATTCTATTTCAATTACTCTACCACTGGCGCCACTTTCAAACTCCTATACTTATTCCTGACTTTATCCATTCTTGTAACACCACACTTCCATTACAACATTCGCATTTCTGCTGCATGCAATCGACATGCATCCGTCTTCGTACTAGCCCAGCACTTAAATTTGTTATATAATGTTATCGATATTTACTACCGTCGTACCGCGTACTACAATTTATTAGGATTAGGATCCTAATAGGGTTAGGATATTAGGATGAATTGTCCAATGAATTAACATAATATTGACGGGCCTATAATCATCATAATATATACATCAACCTATTACTTTTTTAAGACGGGACGAAGTATCAATCCTTATAACATTGTGATTGCGGTGCTAAAATCAATATAAACTAAAATATCCTTCTTGGCAATCTTTGTGACAGTACTGTATATCGGGAATGTCAGGCAATAAACCTCACATTTACACACATCTACTTATCTCTTCTTCGAAAGTATAGAATATGACGGTACTATAGTTTCCAATAAGATATAAACAATTTTCAAAATAAATTTCCTTGCTTCAGACTCTTATTGTCCTCGGGTTTGTAAATTTGCATTGATTCTTTTATTACGTTTATATGAAAACTCAAGACTATTTTTCCAAAGTTTATTTATATTTAATTACAGTACATATGTGTCATTTTGTTCGATAACTTTCTGCCATTTTGTAAGTAGTGCCACGATCCCTTTGCTCTAGAAATTTAGGGACATCACATTAAAAAAAACGCGACAAGTAGTCTTGGCAGTCCTCTCTTGATCTTGGTGTTATTCTGACACTGTTTAAAGAATTTTAAAAACATCTAAACCGGTGGTAATCTGATGATGCAAGGTCAAGGCTATATGGTGGATGCATTACCACCCTCCAGCCAACCTCTCTTAATTTTTCTAAGTGGCTAAAGTTTGTCTAGTCTAGCGTTATCGTGATGAAAGACCACACCCTTTCTATTGATCAATTCCGGCCGCTTGCTCTCAACTTCTTGCCTTTATTTCATTAGTTGTTATCAGTATATATCCGAATCAATGGTTCTGCCCGGTGATAAAAACTCATAATGAGCAATGCCCTTCCAGTTCCGACATACACACAGCATTACCTTATTGCGAGTTAACCCAGGTTTTGCCACAGTCTGTGAAGCCTGAGCGACCTTTGACCACGAACTTTTTCACACGATCTTATCGTACGTAATCCACTTTTCATCACCAGTTATCAATCTGTTCCTAAAAACGGTTCGGTTTTAAAACATCTCAATAAAAAATCACAAATGAGGACACGGTTCATGTGTATTTTCCAGAAAGTTCGGGTGCCACTCAAATATTGAGCTTTTTGTGTACCCAGCTCTTTACAAATGGGTTAAAACTGTTTTGTAGTCAATTCCTAGTTCTTTAGCTATGTCTTAACTACTAACATGCTGATCTTGCTCCAAATTTGAAAAAATAGCGCCCACCATATCCGTAATAGGGTGACCAGAACGAGTTGCATCTTTGTTATCAATATTCCCGAAACTTTGTATTACTCTTACTGACGCTACATTAGATACATAAACATCATACTTTTTTTTCGCGGTTTGCAATGCCTTTTCGCCTTTTTTCTAATAATTTTTTAAAATGTATCATATTACGTCATTACATTTGCTCATTTAGACAAAAAAAAACAGTTGAAAAATAACTGGACACAACATTTGACTGAATCGTTTCATTTTTTGATATGTAACCTTTGTCATCAAAACCTGTCAGATAGAAATAGTACAGCCAAAGAGATTTTATTACAACTTTATACATACTTTATGCGAAAAGATATTGTCAACAAATTATTACAATCTCACAGATTGTCTAACTGCTTTCTGGGTTACAGGTGTTTGCTCTAAAAGAATGAACATCTAAGTGATAATACGATTCAGCATTTGTTCATTGTTATGCTCAAAGTTGTAATATTGTTAAATATAACTTTTGCCAATATTACTACTAAGGTACTCAACCACATAGAACTAATTGAAAAGGATAGGTAAATTATGGACTAAGAAATGAATTTAGTGGACAAAAACTTCTTATGGTCTGAAACTAATTGACAAAACTGATATTACAAATACTGCAGTGTTCCGAATACTTTACAGTACCATATATAAAACTCGCCAAAATAAATTTGATCTACCTATAGTTACTAATAGGCCATTTTAGCTAACGAAATTAAATAGTTACAAGCTGATGCTATGTCAATAGATAATGTGTTAGATTATTGGAAGTATATAATGAAATCTGCAATTGCGTTATTGTAACGTATTTACAATAGAGAAGTATTGCTTGAGTTGCTTTATTTTAATACTAGCAACCTTAACCAGATTTGTACGTGTAATTGTGTTAATCACATAAGATAAACATATTGGGCTGCTATAGTTTAATAGAAGTTTTAAGAGAAATAATTCCATTATATATTATTGTCATATAATGGTGCACGCCAGCATGTCTCTCAGTCGGCATAATTTTTTCCAACATTTAATTCAACCAACTTAGATACAATCTTAATAAATTATACACCTAACCCTTCCTACGATAAATTATCTCTGTTTATCGCGCACAGATAGACATATACATACATGGTGGAGCGAGATTGTTTTATAATATGTATTGACGACTAAGTTTATTCACTTTAGTAACACTATAAGATGTGATTCCGGTAGACTTTTAATATAGCAAACTGCTGTCTTATTTCAGTTTATTCTAGATAGCTTTGGCTTATATTAAAATGTGATGAACTGTATATCAACTCAAAATATTCTCTTTAAAATAATAAAATACCTCATGTTGCATAAATTTGAAGTATATAATATTTAAAAAATATGTACTATGTACATATATATCGAGTAGAGATTGATTACCCTTCGTATTTCAAATACATACAAAGTATTTTTGATAGTATTGTAATATATACATTTAATAGTCATATTTTATAGTAAAAAATTGTTCTTTAAGAAGTACTAAATACCTATATTTTTGTTATATTTATAAATGTTATATTCTAATGAATGAGGCAGCTTAGGGTGTTATAAGTTTTGTTTAGTAATCGACGAAATAATTACTTATAAAATAACCAAGATAGTGCTTTTGAGAACAAAAAAATTTAATCTTATGCAGATTTCTGAATTAAGTATCCAAATCAATTTTTTTATGAAAGTGGTTTATTAAGTATTCACTTATAAGATACTCAAAGCCACAAAATTTATCTTCATCTAACTGTAGGTATTTAAATAATAAAATATTGTAAAAGTTCTTCTTTAAATATAATTATAGTTTATTATTATAATTATTAGTACTTGTAATAAAATTCAATACCGTGAAAACTTCATATCGAGAAAAATGAACTATTCATAGCTTAAACAAATATTTAAATGGAAAACTTGTAATTTTTAAGTACTCAAAATGGTATTTTGTTATTAGTTTTGTTTGGATATTTTAGGACAGAAGAACAAAACAAGATGAACGTAGAAGATGAACCATCGTCTGGTCTAAATGGAAGATTAAGACCTAGAAAATCCGCTACACATGGTCTACAAATAAGAGACGCTCGGAAAACTGACGGCAAATGTTTTCATGAAAAATCAAAAAAAAGTAATACACAGTCCAAAGCGCCACCAAACAAACCAGATGATCTCCACGACAAGTCTGATTCTTCTCCAGCTCTTAATTTTTTATGTCCCTATTGCGATAAGAAATTTGTTTCTAAACAAACGGTATCAAAACATTCACGTCGAATACATTTGTCAACTTCTAAACAAGACTTTTTCGTCGGGTGTTTATTCTGCAACCATACAGAATCTGAACCTAATAATATTATTCGACATATGGTCGACAGTCATCCTAATCAATATTTCGCTTGCTTTGACTGCCATACTCGTTTCTCTTCAACTTCTGAACTTGCTGAACACAAACTAAATGTTTGCGAGAAACAGAAACCTTACCGTAGTAAGTTGCGACAAAAGACTTCAAGAGTGAATAAAATACCTAAAAATATCAACCTTAACTGTAAAAGTGGATTTCGAGCTAACTGCAAGGAATACTCAACCGAAACAGGTTATAATGGAATAGTTATATCTTGTGAGTTAAAGCCGGCGCAGATGCGTGATGCAGCTGATATAGAAGACAATATAACTACAAATCTAATTTTACCATCTAATAAAAATATTGGTAATAACTCTCTACTCGAAAAGAACGCTGTCATAGTACTTGATGATATACAATGGAATAAAAGACTACCTCCTAATTTTACATTTCACAATACAGATGCAGATCAGATACTGTCTCGATTAGGTGTTATCCACAGAACTACGAGGACAGGCGAAGGCACTAAAAGAGACTGGTTGAAAAGCTTTGAAGATTCTTCTCAAAAATTTGAAAAATGTTTTGATACTAGCTTCTACGCGCAAGTTGCTAGCAATGTTCAAGAAAATTTAGCTAAATTCTTAGACGGCTCATTCAACTTTAATCCGGACGCTGAAAATGTCATAAAAACTAGAAAGGCCAAAAATAGTGTCATCATTAACACAGTTGAAGGATTTCCTATATTATTAAATTGTGAACAATATTCTCGTAACGTATTCGATAGTTATTTGCCACGAACATTAGCCCCGAAACACAAATGCAAATGGGGCAGTTTGGAAAATGATAAGATTGTAATTAATCCTGATCAATTAAAACGTGATTCCCATATAAACAACTGTATAATTACTTTGGTATCGAGTTTGGATATATGGACGCAGCTTTGTATGAGGCGTAAATATGAAGATAAGTTCTGCCAATCACCAGTAGAAAAGAAGACAGAAAAACGAAATCTAATTGACAAAGAACTGAAAGAAATACTTGAAAGTCGCGAGTTACCAGTAACATCATCTCAAGTTGTCAAGTATGTCGATAAACCAGCGCCAAGTGGATTATCACTTGACTTTCCCTTTTCTTTGGGACTAACTCCGTCGGCACCACAATACCAAATACAACCTGCAGTTTTAAGTGGAGAATGGGTTCGACCAAGATGCTATGTTTGCTGTGCTTGTGGTGCTCAAACACGCGATGCTAGAGCTTTAACATCTCACATTTCAACACAACATCCCAACGCTCAGGTCCAGCATTATGAGATCGTAGGTGAATCTTTACTGAATGCCGATATTTTAAAGCATCTCTATGTACCACCCAGCCAACCAGCCAACAGAACTCGCCCTCTTAGAGGGTTTAGAGAATGCACTAAATGTAAGGTGCCAGCTAGTTTAGAGGAACTACATCAGCATATGCTGGATTGCGCGGGTGATACACCAACTGTACGGAGAAAATGTCGATATCGGCCATTTGGCGTTCGAAGGCGTCGGCCTAGGCTACCTGATAATACAATACGAAAAAAAATCAGAAAAGATATACGCAATCGTCAAAACCAAAAAGGTTTCATGAGACCAAGGGCTAGACCAAGAATTAAAACTGAGGTTGGAGATGGTAAGGATTTTCTTGTTTATATTTTTCAGATTATTACTTGATTTCATAATATGATTTATAGCGATTAGTCTGCAATATTTTGGGTTTAAAAATAATTGATTACTTCAGTTTAGTTGTAATGCTAATTGTGTTTCGTTTTGTCGTTACGGTTGCGACATCGATTTAATTTTCCCATGGCTTTGTAACTATAACCAAGGGTTATAATAGTGGACTATAATTTAATGGACATCATTTATAATTGCAATGTAATTTTTTTGCAATAACGTAGCAAATTATTTATTACTATTAATTATTTTTGGACGTTATAAAATATTGAACCAGTTCTGAAAAATAAATTAATTACATATTCGTTGATTTCTTAAGGTTCCTTATTCTCACTCGGTGTCTCTAAAGACGGATGAAATACGATCAGATTTTCTATAATTTATATAACTTGTTTCATTTTTTTACAATCAATTTCTACAATCTGACGGTCTGAATCGATAATCAGTTTTTGTAAACTTTTATCATATTGTGAAAAATAAAAAGACTTACTACTTTATATTGCTTATTAAAGTTAATTGTGAAATAATTTGCTTAGTGATGTCTAAAAGGCACTCAACATAATGATATTATGTTTGAAATTTCTTTCAGCTGAGACTATAAGGAAAATGCTTGCTGATTTACCAGCCAAGCGCCATCGTGTTATGATAAATCCAGTGAACTCCATGTTACGACCACGAAGAAAATTTGATTTGCAGAGAAATACATTATTGATGAAACGACGTCCATCTGACGACCCTAAGAACCGCAAATTACGTACTAAAAATATAAGTCATTCCAGAAATATCGGTGAACCTATTCAGAAAAAAATGACAAGTAAAGAAAACACTAAACCCATGCGCGCTAAAATAAAATCTATGGCGACGAAGTCTGCTGGCCAAAACGAATCATTCAAAAAGTCTAAACGAAGTGTAAAAGAAACTAACTCAGGTGGCGAAGAAAATGATCTTGCTGAAAGTGCTAATGAGGATCCACCTAATGAATTGCCTTTACCTGAAGGCAAGCCATCAGGTGGACCAAGTAATCAAGAATCATCCGGTTCACCTGAGAAAATTGACATAAACGGAGGCCCTTACAAAACGAGAGAGCAATCAGGTGATCATAAAGGAGCTAATTCAGGCAGTAGAGATTCTAATCCAAAGGGTGGTCAATCTGATTCAGGTGGGAGCGGGGATAATCCAGGTGGAGGTGAAAATGATCCTAACGGTGACAGATCCAACAACAACAATGGATCACCAAGTGACGGAAGAGAAAATGGTGATAAATATCCTATGCATAACACTCCTCTCAAACATTCCATAGCGCGTTTGACTGCCAGTTCGGAAACTCATGACAAATCTGTGCAATTCCATCATTTGTTTTTAGTACAGCAAGAGTGTAATAATTTAACTGAACATGCACCTACTGGACAAAGAGAATTATTTGAAAATGAAGCTGTGGTGACGAAGTTAGATAAACCTCCTTTACACTATCCAAAGGGAGTTATAGATCCTTATACTCTACAAAAGGGTAAATTAAATAAACCTCGAAAAGGCTTAAATGATTGTATTGCAATGTTAAAGAACAAACTGGTTGACCCAACTTCGCTTCCTGCAATTGGTCAAGTATCAGTTCAATGTGGTGACGATGAACCGATAGAGCCTGTTCACTATACACCAACAACCATATTTGAGTCTGGTATTAATATGACACCAGCTAAAATATTTTACCGACCAATTCTACCACAAGGTCCCATGTTATCTAATCGTTGCAATATGCAAAACTTGGCATCGTATCCATATCCGACAGCTCAAACAATGGTTACCGCAACACGTGCTGAAAAACCTAAAGCGAGGCAGAAGTACTCACAAAGTTGTAATAGGTCATTACCAAAACAAAAACAAGATGAATTTCTTATTAAACGTACGTCAACACGTGTTAAATCATTAACTCAAGCTGAAATTAAAATGCATCATGAACTCATGCGCCTTCCACCTCAGATTGAAATTATACCACAGCAATCTGATAAAATATATGACGTGAAATCATCAAACGTACATTGTAATGATTCGTATCAGACCATTGAATCAGTTGTTATGTTAAATCAGAAAAAAATGACTGATTCAGTAAATCAAAAACGAAGAGCCAGTGTTGATGTGAAAATCCAACATAGAGGAACAAAGAAAAATTCAGTAATAGTTCCAGCTACAACTGCCATAGCTTTTGATAGTCAATGCCAAATGAATTGGTCTAATGTAGAAACCATTAAAGATAAATCACCTAATGGTAACATAAAAAAATCACATACAAATCCAATGCAAGCTCTGGTTATTGATTCTACAACTCTGAAACCACCTAAAGAAAAATCTCAGTGTAATACGCTAGTTATATCCAAGGATATTCATGCAGAATCTAATTATAATGATATGTCACCTAGCATACCTCCGGCACATTCGAGTACAACTGTTGAGTCTATCTTATCGATACCTTTAGATTTGTCTGGTAAATCCGTTTCAATTAATCAATTAGAAAAAACTTTGCAAGGTGATGAAAGTTGTTATAATACCAATTATGATTCATATGGAACTTTAGACTTGTCTAATAAAAGACCTGACTACAGAAAAGTTACTACGCAGGATGCAGTGACTGATCTTGTGGTTGATTTAAGTATCAAGTCTGTGGATCAGAAACAAACAAATAGTAATGTATACTTAAACTTATCTGCTGATGTTCCAGACATCTTAACGGACTTATCAACATCAAGATGTGAAATTGATAACGTTCCTAAAGATTTGTCAATGAAAGTAAACGAAGTCAATTCATGCCAAGATAGCTTGGGAAATCTTAGTTATGAAGTGGAAGATTTATCTGGGTCTAAAGGTACAGTGGCAGGAGAAAAACGCTTGCATTATTATTCTTCTGATGTTAATAATATTGATAGAGATATACCTACAGATTTGTCAGGTAAAAGAAACAAGGAAATTGTAGATCTCCCTCAGTTACCAAGTATTTTAGAGAAAAACGAAGGTGTAAAAGAATTATTAGACTTGACTCAAAATAATGATTTACCAGCTGATTTGTCTGCCAAAAGCAGTAATGAAAAACATACGATACTTCCGCCTGATTTAGCAGTGGTACCCAATATGCAAATGGAATCTACACAAGATACTAATATCAATTCTTCATCATCCTCTATTACAAATAATTCGCAAGAAGACACAATTAAATCAACGCATGATGCCTTATTAACAATAGCACAATATAAGATTAGAGACAGCACAACAAGTGAAGGAATGGTTGTTGTTGACATATTAGAAAACTCAGACGCTAACTTGCATCCTTTAAAACCACCATGTACCACTATTCAGTTTGGGTCAGTTCAGTCGTTCGAGCCAATATTTAATTATTCAAATAATTCAATGCAAGAAATACATACTTCAGCGGAACTTAGTCACCATGTCACAACCAGCACTATTAGGGGAGGCATTCCATTATATACTTTACCGAACTCAATTCAGTCAAATCCGATGGGTAAATTTGAATGTACAAAACCTGTTTACACTTTGGCAAATGCTTGTATATCTACCACGAAAATTGAAACTTTAACCGGCAACACTTTATCTAATACTCTGCTAAGTGTTCCTGGAACAACTTTCGCAAATACTACACCGGTTTATACTTTAGCAGGAACTTCAGTTGGGGCTTACATAAGCTGCGGAAATGTACCTTATACAATAAATGAAATAAGTCCTATTATCGACAACAATATTTTATGTCACTCATCAATATCGCCTTCTCATGATGTAAACAGAGTTACTGATCACTATAATATATCTTCGGAAGTTGGAGGCGAAGTTGTACAAGGGAAAAAATTCACCATTGATGTTGGAAGTGAAATTGATAATGGTACAAACGTCTCTACGGAAGTTGAAGAAGGTATAGAAAAAGGAACAAAAAATACTTATTCCACAATAGCAGCGGATTTAGATCCAGACGCTATTAGTAAAATTGCAAAATTACCTAAGGAAATAGTCGAAATCTTAGGAACTATGCCTGTTGATCATCGTAAACAATTATTAAATATATTGCCACATTATGTAACAACTTCAACATCTACTTTAAACATACAAGATACAAATGCGCGTCCTGAATCGTCATCATTACCGAACATTGTGTCTAGTAAGAAATCTTCATATTTGCAAGTACAGACTGCTGATTCCACCTCAGGTTCTAAAAACTTTAATAACATGAAAATGGAAGACGAATTTCAGGAAAATTTGCATAAATGTCAAAACGCTATATCCTCAGATATAAGACTTATACCATTACCACCTTCACCACAACCGTCGTTAACTTGTGAGATCATCCCAAATGACACTAACATAATAGTACAAAACGAACAAATTAATCTTCATAATACCATAACAAATGAAAGCGATTGTCGTGACATTAAAACAATTGACCTTACTCAGGATGATAACGTTGATTTATTAGGTTACACAAACAAGAATGGTGATGATGCCGATCAAACTGCAATAGTTACAGCATCAGAAAAAAAAGACACTATAATTTCAAAAGCAAATAAACACAAAATTAACGATCAAACTGCTAGTTTAAGAGCTGTACGTATTAAAACCCCCTCTGAAAGACTGAGGGTCGTATCTACTGAAAACCAACTTTTACTAAAGAGCCAAATTGAAGTTACGAAACAAAACGTAAGTTTTGAAGAAAATAAAGGAGATAATAAACAATTGACTATTAAAACTGCTGCAGTAAACATTAAAGTTACCGGTGAAAGTCATTCTACAGTGATTTCTCAAGTAGATTTTGAATCAAATAATAAAAAACTTAAAGATGAAGCAATCAAGAAATCCTCCGAATATATAACAATTAAAATAGATGTCGACCAGGATTCCCAAAATGAACATGTTATTAATTCGGGGTTGAATTCTACCACGAAAAAAGCGATTGACGTAAATTCTATACATTCAAATAAAAGTCATATGAATATAGATACTGTTAATGAGACTATTAAAAATGCATCACAAACTGAAATCAATGGAGTAAGTCCTAAAAATAATAATGATACAACGGACTGTGTCGATCAAGATGTTTCGAATTCAAATAATAAAAAAGAGATTAATAACGATAATGAACATAATACGTGGGTAAACTCTTCAGTTGACAATGAAAAAGAAATATCAGATGAGGATGATTCTGAAGATGATATTTTGTTAGCTGTTATAGTCAAGCAAAAACGTGAAAAACAGAATATAAACAAAATTGAAAAAGATCCTAAATATCATGATACTCATGATTATAATAAACAGGTCAAAAAACTTACAGATGCTTCCACAACCTGTAATGAGATCAAATTTCAAACAAAAGAACAACATGTAACATCTTTACTAACTTCAGGTAAATCTAATGAAAAAAATGACAACGAAGTTCAAGAATTAGAAAGAATAGACAGCGTTGATGTAAGTACTACTAATTCGAAAGAAAATTCAATGAAACATCTCGAAGACGAACAAAAAAATAAGTTGGTAATTGATGTAAACAATGATATACAATCAACAGTACATCAAATTGAAAAAGTCGATATGGGTGTTCAGTATGAATGTATTAGTAAAGAACTCTATAACGAAAATGATAGCATATTTATCGTTACCAATACAAATACCAGCACCTTTAATAATAGCGATGAACAAATTGTAAAAATAAATACACACCAAAGGCGACTGAGTAATATAGAAGATGAAAATATCAGTCATAAGAATAATGCAAAAGAGATTGATTTTATCCAAGACGTAAGTGGAAATACAATAAATGATAAAGATGCTCAATATGAAAATTCAACTTTTGGATACGCTTCCAACGATAAGGCAAGAAATGATAGGGAAAACTTAGAAACAACTTCTGAAATTAGAGTAAGTGATGCCCGTGATAAACAACATATGACAATTTGTCCTGGACGGAAAGAATTTATAATATTGGATGATAAAAAAGAACCTAAGGATAGTCAAGACTCAGCTTGTACAGAACAGTTAAAGAGTATTGGTGAAGAAAAACACAGTTTTGCCATAGAACTTAGTCTCGCTTCCGATTTTGAAAAAAGAAGTCAAATTCCTTTACGTCGCAGTAGACGAGGTAAATCAATGTTTGTGAATAGAAATGTTACGATTGCTTATGATGATGATAACGCTACAAATGCCGATGTTTTATTAGAACAGAAAACCCCTTTAACCAAAAAACAACTTATATTTTCCAAGTTACTTTTAGATGAAGAAAATCATTCAGATATTCCAATTCATTCTACACCAGAAAAAAGTCATAACATTAATGAAGATTATATAAATAATCCAGAAAATAGTGTTGCTGACACTGTTACTCAAAATTTAAATAGTTCCTCTGAAATCGATCATAATAAATCAAAAAAACGAGTAAAATCGACACAAATAGCACGGAAAATTAAAAAGAAGAAAATCTTGGAAAAGTTCGATATAAGTGATATAGACGACTGCCTACACTCTACCAAGGTTTCAGAGACAGGGGATAATTGTTCGACTAAAATAATCGATACCGAACACAACATTAATGTTTATAAAAAATCCAAAACTGTTGCTATAGAATCAAAGTGTGATCAGCAAATAGAATCGTCATTTATCAAAGCGGATTCTACATCGAAATCTGCTGAAGTAACAGATAATGCATTTACTGAAGGTACATCTACTACACCAGCTATTTCTGAAGTTGTGTGTAACGATGTTAACAACTGTCAAGAAACATTAATATTAACCGACACACAAAAACTTATTACGCCTACCATTAATACCGATTTGGCTATATATTCAAGGTCGAAAAGAACTAAACCAAAAGTTAAGAATGCAGCAGTCAAACCAGTATTTATTGAACATGATGATTCTAAAGAAGATTCAAAAATCGAAAATAAAAATAAAACTTTTAATAACGCTGAACCTCGGACAACTTGTTACAATAGACCGGTTGCTTCTAAACGAACCCGTGCTAAATCTACCATCGTTAAGACCACTGAAATGGAGTTAACTTATGACCCATATGATATAGATCTAGACGATATGATAGCGAACGCAGAACCAATAGAAAGAAAACGAGTTAAATCCGAGAGAGTCGTATTGACCAATCAAATAAATACTCTGACTGAATTACCGAGCACCTCCACTCCCAAAGAAATCAAGAAAAGAGAAGTGTCACCAGTAATTCGACGTAAAGTAAAAAAATCAATAAAACACCGTGATCGTCTGAGGCGGCAAAAACGTATTAAAGATACGAGCGATTCTGATGACTCTTCAAAAAGTGATGTACCTCTAACAAAGTATGTTAAAAATAGGGAAAAACGGACTAAACAATCCTATGATGATTTATCTGATCGAGATGATTATGATATAGATTTAAGTGATGACTCATCAATTGATAAAAAAGGTAGATCAGACTGCAGAAATAAAAAGCATCCTCTTACTAACTGTAACAATGCTGATACATCTAGTTCTCATGATGAAACTGAAGAACGACTTAAATCTGAACAATTTATGGAAAGTTTTGGTTTCTTCTCTGAAAGAAAACCTCGAAAATCCAATTTAATAGCAGCCAAAAAAATATCAGAAACCTTCCATGTTATAGCTAATGAAAGTGAAGATGTATATGTAGGATATAGAGAAAGAGCGATTAAAAGAGCATTACAGAATGATGGTAAAAAAGCAAAAGAAGGCGAATGTTCCAGGGCACAAGGGCCATCTAATGCTCGAAAAAAAACAAGACGTGCCGCCAAAAAAAAGAAAATTTGCACAGAAATATTACGATATTTGTGCAGCATTTGTAAAAAAGAATTCAGACGACCTGATAACTACTTAAGACATCAATTGACTCTTTTACATATATCAAGATTATCTGAAGAATTAAAAATTAAAATTAACCCTATTTTGGAAGAACCAAATTATTTAATTATTTATAAGCAACATATAGATCGATTAAAAATTATAACCGATAAGTTGGCCAAAAAGAAAAAAAATTCTAAATCTTTATCGAAAATTACTTTACCAACATTAACTGAAATATTAGTTGAAGTGAATAGAGTAGTCAGAGAGCAAATTCTTTCTCGACGTGGTTTAAGTCGTGATGAAGCATTGTTTTTAGACTGTTGTGAACTTTTAAAAGAATCACGTAGAAATGACGGCGACCCAAATAATATATTGAACAGCAATTACAGATGCCCACAAGCTACTATGACAGGATTAGCTTTAATAGAAAAGCAAATAGACGACGATATAAGTGATTGTAAAAGTGACGGTGAAGTAGATTCAATAACTGCAAAAAATATATTAGAAAGTGAAGAGGTGCGAAATTTGGAAAATGATTTGATATCTGGTTTGAAAGAAGCTGCTAATGCGAATAATGCACATAACTTGAATTGTATTAGCTATCAAAATGCAGATGATAATGCAAGAATGGATCCTAATGATACCGCTAATGAAAGCTTTCCTAATCCTAGTCATTTTGGTGAAACTGCTGATAAGTTTGAAAACGTGAAGGAACCGAGTACAAGTAAAGTAAAAAAACCTGAAGTGAAACGAATGATGTACCCGGATATAATAGAGGATATTGATATGTATGAAGATAAATTCGACAAAATTAAAAGGAAATGCCGTTCACAGGCAGCCGCAGCGAAGCAAATTCAAAATGTTGTGGAATCCAATACAAGGTAAATATGATTAATAGAACTTATTTTAAGATCGCTGAAATTAAGATATTCTTCATTACTACGATTTGCTTAAGTGTGCAAATAACGGTATGAAAAAGAGTATTTTAAAATGTAAGTAAAGCTAAAGGCTTGTATTCTCTCAATGGTCGAAATTCGACCATAAACATTTTTTAACATTTGAGGAAAATATTATATTCATAACACCAAAACTGGTTAATAAATAATAAACAAAAAGAATAGCATTGAAGAAAGTAGGAAAAGGTACTGAACTGTTTTATCTTTATCTATTTTTGCGCCTATAGATTTTAAATTCTGATAAGATGTATTAGTAATTACTTTGTATCAAACTGAACCAAATTGTATTTTATATTTATTAACACTCATAGACTTAGGTTGTTTAAAATGTTATTCCATACCAAAGTATACGTTCAGTGAATTACCATTCAAGTAGCCTATTTTGTTTTATTATTTTCATCAATTTTTGTTTAAGTTATGTTTGTTCAATAAACACAAACTTCCTGTTTCAGTCGAAAAATACGAAAGAAGACAGATAAGAAAAAAATAAAAAGAATTTCGATAAAGAAACATGTAAGCACGCAAGTACCTACTAAAGGAGCACTAAAAGGATTTGACAGTGTGAAAGTATCAACTTCACAGCCCGAACCAGGCCAATTTACAAATTCACATGAGCGTCCTAAGAAAAAGAAAAAGAAGAGTGGATCTAAGAAGAAAAGAGAAAAGAAAGATCCTGAATTAAGTAATAATAGGGAAACTTATGATCATATAAAAGATACTACTACTACAACAGCTCATAAGAAAATTGATGTCTATGAATTTATGGACAATGAAGATGCAGAATTATTTGAATTTAGACCATCTACTCTAATGGAGAGATTTAAGAGCATAAACAATAAAGCAGTACCTAGCACATCCAAAATAACTCCTCATGACGATCCTGAGAATTCAAGTGACACGGTATCTGATGGAGATGACTTTGTTTATATATCAGATGATTATGTAGGCACTGACGATGAGACTGAGAACAGCATGTCTTGTGAGACAGCGAATGCGAAAGCGACTAATGAAGCCAAGAAGACTGTATCACCATTGAAAAGAAAGGATGCCATAGAAAAGAATGCTGTAATGGGGAAAATATTTAAAAATAATGCAGTTCGAACGGAAAAAAAGCTTATCAAGCATAAAGAAGTTTCTAGCCCAATAGCAAACATGGATCAATTATTTGACAGTTTATTAGAAAATGGGCCTAGTCCATCAGAGATTTCTAAGTTGTCAAAGTTGGCTGAGGATTGTCCGAGAAACGTATCGACGCCAGTTTTCGAGGAAATCCCTCACTCTTCACCGAATTATGTTGTATCGCCTACAAAGCCACTCAAAGATTATGATTTAAAATCACCAGAGTCATGTGCTAGCGCATCAAAGATATGTAATGAATACATTGACTACAACACTCCTTCAACATCTAAAAAGTTGGATGAATTTTCGAAAGTTGATTACAACACTGAATCCAAAAAATGCACTGCGCAGTCAAAAAATTACAAAGAAATCTCTCCAAACAAAGATTTACAGTCTAATAGACATGACACAGTAAAACCAACCAGTCAAACATTATCTACATATCATGAACGTTTATCAAATATTAACTACCTACCAACAAATTTAAATTCGCAAGAAAAGTATAAAACAAAGTCTCCCTTGAAAAATCCTGATGAGGGTACAGGTACAAGTTATGATTTCAGTACCGAATTATTGGAACAACTTTCACATGATGATGATACGGGTGTGGCAAAGCAGCGAGCACGAAGGAAGTGTACAGTTGGTAAACAGAAAGTTTTAGCAGAAACTTGGAGTTCAGAGTCTGAACCGGACGGGGCTCCACCTCGACCGAATAGTGCGGCATCTAGGGAGTCTGATAGTGCTCGCAAAAGACGAGGAAAAAAGAAAGAAGGACACTATTCTAGCGGACGACGAGGAAATAATCGAAGTATAACGTTTAAAAGGCATGACGAAAGCAGGGTAAGTAGTTGCAATCGTAACCAATTAAGTGACCACGGTGAACCTAGTCGAGGCGTAGAGAATACGAGCAGTCGCGGTGGAATAAAATGGATACATGATTACCGTACTAGAGACGAGGGTCCCTCTTGCAGTGGTGTGGGACCTCACAAGCCATCTTCTTCGGTGTCTTTGAGCAGTCTATCGGCTCCTTCTACGAGTAAAGTACGACCACGACCTAGCTCCTATTATTGGTCCTCGGACGGAGATGATGAACAAGAACACCCGCAACAACACGGATGGATTGTTGGAGATAGTCATAAGAAGTTAGTTACAATGTTAGCTCACGCCAAGGGTCGTAAGCGTAATAATGACGAGAAACGTCATTTGGTCGAGTAAGATTAGCTTTTTAGATTATATTAATCTTGTAAATATATACTGTAAATAAATATAAAACATATTTTAATTTTCTATTAAAAGTCATTTCACGAAATTTCGACCACAGATACATTTAATGCAAAAATATATTGAGTTGACTTCTGTAAATACTGTATATCTTTTATAGGATATTTTAGTTTATTTTGGTATGACCTACTACACACTGTCAGGTATTTATTTAATTAGGGTATATTTTTTACTAAACAATGGCGTTCTAAATAAATTAATACAACAATGTTAGAAATGTCATAGTTCTCTGTCAATGTGAATGAATTATTGTGTGTTTAATCATTATTGTATGGAGTATTTTCCTTAGGACAATGATAATATTTAAAGTAATGTAATATGTTGCATTTGTATAACACTGCTCGATACTGGGCTTACTGTAGAAAGAATTACTTTACTGGTCCTTTGTGTTACCAACTTCTAGTATGTCTCTTTAAAGTAATTTATGCTCCTTAGTGTATTGTCTGTGTAATATTTCATGAAATAAATTTTTCTGGTTTTAGTAACTGTAATGTATTGATGTCGTCGTTATAACTGGAAGTAATTGAAATATATCTTATTAAAACTATCGGAATTTTCGTGTCTATGTAACACAAAATAAAATGTTTAAAATTATAATTAATGTAACGTAATAGAATAGTAGATATTGATATATGGAGTTAAGATTTTCTTCCATATGCAATTATTTTTATTATTAATAAGTATAAAATGTCCCTTCGTTTATTATGGCCAATGTCTATATAAACAGTTTCAGTGCGTATTAATAGATAGTGTTTCTTGCGTTATTTACACGTAATAGATATTAAGATTTATTTTCTTTGTCGAATCTGAAAATGGTTGCATCCGTTTTTTAAAGAGTTTGTGTTGTTAATGTCCACAAGGGGCTGATAACGTACTCTGATTGAATTAGTTTACTTGGTTAAATATTAATTTGTTTTCTGTTTTTATATATTAGATTTTTTAGTAGTCATTATAAACGATAAAATCTCATGCATTAGTATTTTTCTAGTCCAATAAAATAAAGACTAAAAATCCCATTATCAGCCTCTGAAGTACGTGGTCATTATATTCACTATTTTTTAAATGAAGACTTATTTTAACACAGACCACAATGTCCAAAGCTTGTGTGTCACTTTCTAGTGTTTTAAAATGAAAGTAATCAAGTGTATTTCTTGAATAAAGCTCAATGTTAAAGATGTTTGTTTTATTTTTCATTACATTTAGATATTATACCCAAAATAAATTTAAGTAACACGTAATCAATTAAAAAATGATCTGATTTCACACTGAATCATCAAGCCACACTATCAATCATCCTTTAAATGATATTGACATTTATAACTATAATTAACATTGAGTCCGACAACCACCTACATATGTATATACTCTTCGCAATAATTCAGGGAACTCAAAAGCCCTAATTTTATATATTTTCGACGGGTTGTATTTCCGTGAAAATAGGTTGTATCTAGACTAAAAAAAGCAATCTAAAGCCTAATATAGATTGTAGTTTTCAGATTAAGTACTCAAGTTCCCAGGCAATCATTAAATAAAACACAAAATGATTATTCGGGTATGTTGACCTGGAAAAAATTCTTCAAGCTTTTATGCTAGTATTATCAAAGATTATAGTCGAAACAACTAAAATAGGTGAAAAGTCATTTTCGAACTACTCAGACTCAACATTTGTGGTAAAAAAATGTCAACAGGTAAGGTAGGAAATTTATTCTAGATCTCAAAACTGCCCTTTTAGTTTACCGTACGAGCAGTAGTTATGGAAATATCAGTGGTTGATCATAAAGATCCATCTTGATTCGAAACTGGACGTAAAAAGACCCTGCATCGTTAAAAAAAAAAGAGAAGGATTGAAGCTAAATGAACAAGCGATTTGATCAATTCATTGGCATAGTTCGAAAAAAAATTTTCGTTCATCTCTAAGATTTTCCTGGGAACCGCAGCTTATAAAAGTTGGTGACTGAATCTACAATCTTTAAGCTTTAAATTGCTTTTACAGTCTCGCTATGACAATTTTTCACTGAATTTAATATTGTACCGAAAATCATTAAGTATATTAATAACTATCTATCATTCTCTTAACGTTGAGATGAACTTATTAGCAATCCATACATTAACCGTACTGGTATCAGAACGTGTGTCAGAGAGGGAAACTCAGCAGATCCCGAGACTTGTGACGCGGGTGTAAGTTTAAGAGTCCCTTTTCGATACGTGTTAACACCCCTTCACTACTCCTGCTTCTCTCTGTGCAGAGTCAAATTTGGTAGGAGCCTGCTAGCGTAGTTTTAAGGGCACAATGTAGTGTAGAACTTACTGCAGTCTTAGACATGGCACGATCTTTTAGAAGATTATAGAGAGATTACGCTGGTATACCTATCTAATCCCGCTTCGATTGCGTATAAATTAACCACGTAGCCATTCCTGTTAATTAATTACGCCATGTACTAACAGAATATAATGCTATTTTGTATTTAAAACTTCAAATTTATTTTTGATATCCCATTAGTACTGGTGACTAATACAACGGTCTAACTCCACCTAGGCTTCAATTTTGAAAGTGAGTTATGACATGTGTTGTATTTAGGTATTATCTTTGAAGTATAATAATTTAGAGCTTCTATTATGATTAATGTTATCAATAATCTGGCGTCTATAGATAGTGACTTCGAAAGCTTAAGTTTTCTGACAGTAAATAATATCTTTATTTATATATCATAGCGTACATTCGCAGGGTTATTCCTTATTTTCTCTGCATAGATACCACATGTAACTTAAAAAGATGTCATTAAACATCTATTCGTGTATTTTCGTAGCTCTACTTGAGAGCAACCCTTCTTGCTGTAGCATCTTACTGATATTGACTGTATCGAGTGATAACAACTATACTCTGGTATAACAGCAGACTTTTAGAAGGGATCTCATGCACTGTATGCTAAATCGCTATATAAAAGCTGGAAACACAAGATAGGATCACTAAAAATTTTCTTGTATCTAAATTTTAATCTTTCATGACAAATTTATATTACTTCACATTAAGTTAACCTGGATTAATAAACACAATAACATTTTTAAATATAAAATTATTTCATGAATAAGTAGTTGTAAACAAAACATAAATTGGTAAATATTTTTGGACATTATTAAATTCTTTACATCTAAAGTTACCTCGCAGTCTTTTTAAAAGTAAATAATAAAAAGCACCATTTATTTGTGGAAATGTATAAAAGGTTTTACATCGAAAGTAATAAACCATTATTAGTTTCTAATAAATTTATTTGTCAGCTATTGTTTATTGTTTATCATGTTTGATCTCACTGTTAAAATTGTTCCTGTAAGCATTATTACAATAGATATAGCGATCACAACGGGTAGAAGTATTCTTATCAAATTCAGAGGTATTATCAATCTTGACTTCATTTCATCCATTAATTCGTCTGTTAGTACAAAATACTGTAAAAAAAATTACATAGGTATATAGAAATGGGCAATGCATGTAGGTAAAATACCAGATTCTCAAAACACTACTAGTCACTATCACAGGTGCAGTGATGACCTCATCCAAAATGTGCCAATTATTATATACTATCATTAATAAATTACAATATTATTAAAATAATACTTTTTCAATGTGTAAAATCCCGCAGAATCGGTCGCTTAAAATTAAAACTGTGCATTTATAATAAGAGTACGCAATGAGAGCTTACTATCCATTTAGTATCCATTTATTATTTATCTATTTAATCAGGAAAGACAAATTCAACATGTTTAAATGGCACTGCATTTTAATTTTGATGATTAATACCACACCGAAAAATTATTATACAAAGTATAAATAAGAAGAAAAATCTGTTTACAAATTCACAAAATTTAAGTTATATAAGTTACTCGCACTGTGTTCCAAGTAGGTAAATGTATTAATTCTTTCTTGTTATTTTGCTACTCAGTTGGTAATAATTTAACATCATAGTATAAACAAATAAATTAAGTAATAAAATGTAACAGAAAATATCATAAATTACAGATACCTCCTCAACCCATAAAATAGGCATCAAAGTAGTCCGCAAGTTTTGTGTCGTCGCTAATCCGTCAACAGATCGCATAAAAATATTAAATTGTGCCCTTTTAGCGGCTCGAATAGGTGTACCAGTTTGCTGAAAATTAAAATACCTATTGGGTAATAATTATTTTATATTCTATCACCTAAACAACGATTATGCAGTTAAATGTACAATTTAATTGAAATAAATTACAGTAAATATATAATATATCGTGTTTTGTTAACTTTGGAACTTGGAAGTTTTATATAATGGCAACAATAAATAATTGACTTCAATTATTAAATCATTTGTATAAACCAAGTTTCGATTGTACATCGAATGACACGATTTGCGAACAGAGTATGCCTGAGCCAACATTGCTTCGAAGATACTGAATTAAACTTTTATCATTGTTTACAAACATGTAATAGTAGTTGGTACCCGCAGAGTTACATTTTTTTATGCATGTGACAGTTGATTAGCATATTTTAATTATAGCTAGTTTGGATTTATTGTTAAACACAACAAAGGTAATAAATAATATTTACAGGTTCGAGGTCCATAAATATGGCGTGGGTCTCTTCCTCCGGTCTCATTCCAAAAACACCGTTTCTGTATCTCAAGTCTGCATGTAAGAAGTGCGGATATGAGAGCACTAGATACCCGCCTGAAAGAGTATTAAATTTAATATATGTATATGAATTAAATATAAATGAAATATGTGATGAAATAAAAATTTGTTTAATACAACATAAAAATGAAAGCGCTGTATTTTTTTATAATATTAATAGTTTGAAATTTTTCTCTGGTTCGCCTGTAAAGCTCAATTTTTCGAAATGTGACAAATATAGTTTTCAGCGTCGATACAGACAAAAAGTCCAATGTTCTACCGACTGAGCTATCTGGGCTGACTGCCCTATACGTTCGCTCAGAAAGTCCGATAAAGCTGTGAAAGACCTATAGGCTAACATTGTAGGTCCTTTAAAAAAAAAAAACCGACATGTAACACTGGCGGTGCCTTTTACGCAGCACACGTTTATTAACTAAGTGTTTTCATCCCATATTTCAGGGTTTGTAAAATTATTGTTGATATTTATTATAGTTTATAAAGTAATTTTTTTTTCTAAGAAATTTGTAATACTTTGCACTATTTATATAACCTATCTATCGAGTGATGTGATAGATTTTCCGTTTTCAACATTTTATCAATATCGATTGACAATTTATAAGAAAATATTTTATTTCATTTTTATGGTTCTAAAACTATTCATATTCATAATCTAATACTTAAGGGATAATAAACTTTAATAACTATAAAGTTTTTTGCAAAACTTCATAAATCAAATATTTGGTCAATCCGTTTTTAAATTCGGTCATTATATAAAACGATAAGTAAATATTTTTTGTGGTATATTTTGACTCTTTACAACAAATGTGTACGAGGAAATCAATAAAAACATATAATTTATTCTAATAATTGGTACTTTATGTAGATTAATTTTAAAATAAACTTTAACTACATAGTGTAAAATATTATAACACGAAATATAAACTTGTATTCGTATTTCTAAGAAAAAGTTACTCTATGTTTTAAAGGTAAATTATATTTATTCAAATTTGCGGTGTTATAAAATTACGTTAGTAAATCGACATAATTAAAAACAGAATTTTAACCTATACGTACGTAAACTTTGGATGTTTTAATAATCAATATATTGTATTGTTAGGTGTCCGACTCTCCGCCACTAAAACTCTATATAAAGCGATAGCCTTGTGTTTTATGGTAGAATACAGTTATAGGAGGGTAGTTTATAACACCGATTAATATATAGCGCGATGCAAAAGCTCGGCGCTTGAATAGCTACTAAGTCGCGTTGCGGTTTCTGGTTACGTGCGTTAAAAAAGGATATAGAAAAGCCGCAGGGTTTAATCTTACTCTCCATTGTGAATTTATTTCGGGAAAGCGCGGATGAGGTGTTGCACGGTCTTTGCAATGCCTGGGAAGCACTTAATAGTTTTAAGACGGCGTAGATACTGACTAGCACAGAGCATTTCGTCGAACGCGATGATATCTTCTACTGAATGTTGGTCAAGGAGTTCAGCAAGCCAGTCGATCCCTATAAGACCAATGGACGGACCGGACGTAGTGGATTGTTTGGCCTTTGAAGGCTGCGGTTGGGGGGCCCATGAAGTGGTCGGGGCTAATGTGGGAACCTTCGTATGGGCACCACTTTCGGAAGATGTATCTAGAATTGTATCGGATAAAAAATAAAAGGAGCGCATGTTTCCATTTATTCTACTTTTGTACTTTTATTATGAAATTGAATTTAGCTGTCTTATTTTGCAACAGTAAAGTGATAGCAAAAACGGCAAAATATTTGCTAAAACATAACCAATTCCTATTAAGTAATAGTTTTAATGTACTTAATTTGTGAATTTACTATCGATTATTTCCGACTTTTGCTATTATTTAGCTATTGTTAAATACGTAATAAATGGGTCGATTTTAGTGTTTAGTTTTAAATAGTACCTGAAACATTTTTCATGTAAATATATGTAGGATGTTCCATGTGAACAGTTTTTTTGATTAAAATTAAGGTATCTTTTATTTATTCTTTTTTATTATGTCATCAATGCTGAATTCATATAGACGAGTCGTAATGATTTGAGTTACGGATAGCTCAGACTGGGTGTTGACTAGGACTTTAATGGTAAAAAATTGGAATAACACGATATTTTGTTGTATATCTTATATTGGACACACGAAGACTGACAATAGAATTTACATAGAAAAGTACTTCGAATATTAAACAAAACTATGAAACAAAAAGGAATAAAAGTAAGTCACTAGAATATACTAAAACATACAAGAAGAATGAATTACCACCAATTTGTTTTTAGAGCCTCCTTTTTAAATTATTTATTTTGTATTAAAGCGAAAATCTCATTAGTCTACGTATTAATATAAAATATTACAATGTTTACGTAGCAGTTTTCCATCGTTGGAATGCACGTGTTTAGATCAACCAGTAGATACCTACTTCAACTCACCACATATTTTTTACCACAGATTTTAATAATAAAGAGAATCTATATGTTATCTAAGTTTTTTCACGATATTCATTCCATATTACTTGATAGTTTACTAATTAAAATTAATAAATGAGTATACATAATTACGTAAATAGCAAACTTTGTACATAACAAGGTTCGAACCAGCAGATATCGAATCATTAATCGTCTGTTTACATAGCTCGATTACTAAAAATTTTACAATCTTAAGATAATAAAAATACGAGTATGGCATAGTCATACTAAGTACTTCTTTTATGATTATTTGTTTCTTTGCAAGCGGTGGTCATTCGCACCTAATATTTCCGCATACCAAATGTGATATTAAATATGCTAATTATCATATTAGTGCTTATATATCTACGTGTGTATCATGGAGAATTTATTATTTATTGAGCCTCATCACTAATACTAAAGTTCATTATCATTAAGTCAGTAAACATTTGTACACGTCGCATTTTATTCATAATTCTTAACAATTCAGACAAGGAATCATATATGATTGTGTTTCTTTAAAAATTACAAAGCTATGCCTTTTATTACGGAAAGTATATTTTATTTTCTATATGGCATTTGATTTTATCAATGTGTTTATGAACCAACTGTACCCTGCATATGTTGCTATGCCATGGGAAAGATTTTGCTGTTGGACCAGGAATCTTCGCGTCCCTACGAAAACTAATCTTTAAAGTTTCAACATAATTGAATGAATGGTGACAATGATAACAAACAAGAAAATATAAGTTACTAATTATAAAAGAAAATTATTCGAATTGTCAATCAAGTCGCATAAAAAGCAGCTAGCAGTGCATTCTTTAAACACAACAGAACAACAACAATTAAATTTGGAATTATATAATCTTGTAAGTAATTGTATGAAATATGTCATTTTTATATTTGCGATTTTTTTAATAAAAGTGACGTGGTTCCTTAACCTTGTAATTGTTTAAGCACCGATCCTCACTTAGTGATAACTTCCATGTCAGGAGTACTTAGTGTAATTTATTTTTTGCCGTTGTTTATCCTTCAAGATAGTTTGCAATATGTACTAGAATTATGTAGAACTTAATTTTATCGCTCAGCTACCTTATTAAGACGCGCCTCTTAATCTGACCTTTTTTTAATGACGTAATAAGAGCAGATCAATAATATATAATATAGAGGAAAGAAGTAAATAATAAAAAATAAACTTATGTATTAAACATCTTTGTTTGACTACACCGTATAATCAATTATTTTTAGATTCGAAATGGCTATTTTATATATAGGGGCTTTGACGTTATGCCCATAATCTCACCTGATCTTAAGTGACGATACGGCCCAAGTTGGCAGACACGCTAAACCTGTGTAGGAACTGGCTCTCAAGTGCAGGTGCCGGAACATACCTATTGGTATTTGGCGACAGGTCTTCAACTTGAGAGTGGTTGCTAGCCAGGCGGGCATCAGAAAAAGCCCTACCACCATGCAAAATATATATATTATAAGTAAATAACGACGGATAAAATGTTGTTTGGTTTCCTGAATACTAATTCGACGAAAAGGTACTACGGTTAAGATTTTGCATACGGTCACGGCTTTTCCCATGTTACGTTTTATATTATCTATGTTTATATTATAAGGACTATTAACAATTTAGTCCTATCATAATAGGTAATTAAGAATTTTACCGCTTGTTCTTATAATAATTTCTATTCATTTTTAATATCTGGTTTGGGACAGAACAATTGTGAATAAACGGTGCCTGAGAAGCTTGCAAGCCCGCATCACAACAGCAACCAACGATGCATCGCTGGTTTGCACTTCAACAGTAACCCGCTCTAACATAATTCAAATATTAATTTTCTCAATGGATTAGAGACAATTTAAAAATAAATCAATGGATTAATAGTGTTCTTCTAGAATTAACTAAGGTTGTTCATTCTAGGATTCCTTCCTAGGGTTCTTGTAAAACTGAATTCGTTAAAGCTTCATGATTACATACTAAAGTGAAATCTCATATCACAGCATAACAATGAAAATGAAATAGATAACCTATGAAAAACGATGTAAGATATAAGAGTAGAGGAAAACGAAAGTAGACGCTGATGGACTGTTGACGGATTATATGTGTGTAATAGGTGAGAATATTGATACTACCATGCCTAATAATCCATCCGACTAAGAAATCTTTTGATCAAATAATGATTGTTAAATCACCAAATCTTGTCTTATGTTTCAATAATTGAAAATATAATCTATCAGTTTTATAAAATTGAAATATGCCCCGAGGAAGTAATGATACAACATTTTATCTGTAAAGTCTCGGTGTGTGGCCCCAAAGAAATGCACCAAAAAGCACTGATCAAGATAGTGGTATCACTTTACCGTTACCCACTTTAATGACGGAATCTATAAAATTCTTACTCATCCTAGAATAATACAGACCTAAGTACTCATTTGGGCAAGTAGGTGACGTCGACCAAACCACTTTAAACGTCAATCATCTTAATTAAATATAATGTAGTATTATTTATAAAATCCTATATATTTATAAATAAGCAACAGTTTAGTACATTTGTCCTGTGCTTGTAAAGCGATTTGTTCAATAGCTTTTGACGAGCTTTGGTAGTATCAATTTAAAATATGAATGTTTTTTCCCATCTTTACAAAATTGTCCTCAAATTTCCAATAATTATTACAGTTGAATTACAACTACTGGGCTAACACTTGTTAATTATAATACATTTACTCATTCTAAATATTTTATACTCCGCTAGTTTTAATAAAGCACAATATAATAAAGTCGCGTTTTTTGAAAATAATTAAACATAAATGAATATAGGTAAAAAAAACGTCAAATAACAAATTGCCGAAAAATATTACATTACTTTAATTAATTACCCATAAAAAGTTGCAACAAAAAATTTATGAACAAGATGAATAAATATGAATAACTGGTGTTATTATTATAACATGAATATTATCTCTAAAACATAGGCGTAGCCATTTTTTACTATATGCAATTTAAAATGTTAATTAATTAACTAAATAGTAATTAAGTAGTCATATTTTCTTATTGTATGAAAAGAATGACCTTTATATTATTTCGGAGAAAATATGTAAAACTGAATTTCTTTCTGAATTAGGAACCATTACCTTCTACCCATCCATATTCCATCTACCTTAGGACCCAAATTTTTTAAAAACTTGAGGTGATAGGATAGAAACAACATTTACTTGATCAGTACTGGGTATCAGGTCGAATTCTATGAATTATACTGAACTATAATATAAACTATAATCATCGAGTCGTTTTACACAGCTGTTTTGATTAGCTTCGACATTTTTTTAAATTATCAATCTACTTTCTAGGCTTAAATAGTGTGTTGTAAAATTTTAGTTAAAGGTAAAATAATAAAATGTATTATGTATAATAATATTATAACTTATAAAAATATTATGCAATTGTTAACGCAAAAAAGTAAACAAAATGTATACCCACATAAAAACATACATAGATTCTCCAAATATTAAAGATTTTTTAAACCGTAGACGACTTAATAATTTATGCCAATAGATAGGCTTGATGTATAATTTTTTTCGATTATTATACATTTATTAGAATAAACGCAAAAAAATAAAAAATAAACGGTTTTAAGAATACTGCTTGTAATTTTATATATTACATAGTACATACATATTTTACATATTATATATTTTGCTTACATATTAAGTACTAGCTGTGCCTGCGACTTCGTTCGTGTGGAGTTAAAATGATTAAATCTCGCACCGTCATTAAAATTACAATAACCTTAAAATGTTACTCGAGGATACGCCTTATGATAGACAGACAAACAGATAAACGGAAAAACAGACAAAAATCCCAGAAATGCTGAAAATGGGTTCTGTTGGTTATCCTTTAACGCACTGTATATTTTTTTTGGAAATATTATCGATCTACAGAAACGACTTTTCTACAGATTTATTATATGTACAGATTAATGCCATTGGATTATTAGACACTTATATCATGAAGCTTTATGTTGCAAAGCAAAAAATGAAAACGTGATAGGAGTAAAGAATATATATCACGCGCCAAATCAAATTTATCATAAGACAAAGGTGTTCTAGTAAGTCGTAACAATGTTAAGGCAAGTAATAATATAATATCTCCTCATACATCCAATGTTACTAGATTAGTTTGTATCTTTGTAGGTATCTACGTATCTTTGTAGGTTTATAGGTATTGACATTGACCTTAACCTACTATTACGATATGTCTATAAAGTCTAGGTATAAGAATTTTGTTCAGTGTTTAGCAATTTTACTTCGGTAAGTTTAGAAAGTGAAACAATATTGAACTACAAAATACTGTCCAGATCATTACAGTATTTTCTGTGCAACAAATTACGTGTGTATGAAATATAAACGGTTCAAATTATTAATACTCTTATTATTTCCCTTAATATTAAATTTTAGGAATAATTTATTCTGGGAGAATATCTAACCGATTAAGTTAACTAGGTATTAAAGATCCTAACTGTAACAAGAAATAACAGTAAAACAACTATGGGTATATTTATTAAAATTCATAATTGATGCAAAACATACTTTTATAAAATCGTAATATATAAGATTTAAAATGATACAGATATATCTTATGTCAACTTTATTTTGTTTATTTTAATATATGTTTAAAAAA
This sequence comes from Actias luna, assembly GCA_039707435.1. NCBI lineage: Eukaryota > Metazoa > Arthropoda > Insecta > Lepidoptera > Saturniidae > Actias > Actias luna. Next base: position 13,094,416 of record JAZHAC010000001.1, on the reverse strand, counting down.
ATATTGACCGTGACATAATCGTGATCTAAATGACAGAAGACCTTGTTTTCCTTATACCTATAAATTATTTAATTTATTTTAGATAATGAAGGTTAATAATGTTTATATGCTTTACAATGTTTTAAGGCTTTCATAGGATTCCTTTTTTCTAAGTGATGTAGACATTTTATAAAATCTATTATAATAAACACACATTCAGAAAAGTATTGCTATAATTATAAAATAGTTTTATGCGAAATAAAACGTAGCAGTTGTTATATTACATTATATAATTTTAAATATTACAATTTTACATATATCCTTTGCATTACAAAATAATATATATATATATATATATATAGACTAGTGAAGTTTTTAAAATTTGAACTTTTTCCTTTAAAAACTATGTGATGTACTAATGTACTGATGTACTAATGTAAATTAAAGTAAATTATACTTTATAAAGCAAATATAATATTGATAATATTAATCAAGCAAAATTGTTTAAAATTTTGGAAGGTATATTCTTAAGCTTTATTTATAAATCTATAATAGAAATTAAAAACATATATATAATAAAAACCGACATTATATATTAAATTGAGCATACATCATAAGACGAATAACAGATAATTCGCTGTGCACTTTGCAGAAAAAAAGAAAATATCCACTATAATTTCTATCACTAAACTTATATTTATATTTAAACTTTAAGTTCTTACATTACTGCAACTATGAAAATTAAATTCCATGGAAAATTAATGCTGATTCCGTTCGCGATTAAAGCACTCGCGTCGAAAGCTTCAAAGTTGGGGCACTTGTAGTTCCACCAGAAAATATCACTTTGGAATGACTATTGCCAAAAGAGGAAAAATTAAATGGAGTATATTTCGGTCGTTTCGTAGGATTAAGGTATAGATCGAAAATAGATTGAGTCGTTCTTGTAGTCTGCGCAATATCTTTGCTTTTTGTAGAAGCACTTGAAGTTGTAATTTTTGGTAATACAGCCGTAAGTTTGGGCACTGCAGTGGTTGTTGATACAGGAGCAAAAGAATAATATTTTGTTCCTAATGATGTAGTCTTTGATTTCGGAAAACTTAGTCCTGATCCATACCAATTTGTTTGCGAATAACTAGTTTGCGATTCAGACTTAGTTGAGAATGGTTTAGTGGTGGTGGTTGCCATATGTAAAGTTCTTCCTGCCGTTGTACGGATAGCACTTGATTCTAATGGTCTTACTGTCGTCGTTGTCGTAGTAGGCAATTGTAAGGGTTTATCAGTTTTTGTTTTAACCGTGGCGTTAGTAAATGGTCTGTACGTTATTACAGGTTTGAGGTCAGTTTTCTTATTTGATAGTGTTGATTTTGCTGTAGTATACAAAAATGGTGTTAATTCAGTACTTCTAGTTGTAAGTGGTTTAAAAGTTGATGTAGACGTCCATGGTTTGAAACTGTACGTGGTCTTTGTACTGGACGTGGAGTACGTGGAGTTTATAGTACCCGAATGTATATCGTTGGGTTTTCTTGTTACCTTATGTAAATTATTGTTGTCATACGCTACCACTACGGGTTTAAAATTAGTTGTTATTGATGATGTATGCGTAATACGTTCTGTCGTTAATACCAAGTTAGTCGATGTCTCAGGATTTATTGTACTTTTTTCTTGCGACTTATTTTTATGTCGAAATTGGTTAGTTTCTATTATTCGCCATGGTTTCACTGGTGCATATGTGTTAGATGATGTTGTAGTTGGTACAGTAACAACTTCTGATTTTTCAAATACAGGTAATTTAAGATCGTCTACGTTATCTATTTTATAATTTAACCAGTCGGTTTTTCCATTCTTGTTGAGATCCAGTTTACCGTAATTTGCTCGGAAAAGGGAACTAATTAGCAAAAAAGCTGGTAAAGATTTTTTGCTCATCATATCGCTATCAGACGTATAATTTGAATCAAAGAAACTGCTATCATAATATGTATTCAACAAATGCGGTCGACTTTTAACGTTGCCTTTAAGGGGGTTCTTCGTTTGATGATCACAGTCCGCAATATACTTCTTCGTATTCTGCTTACAATGATGAGGATATACAACCCAAGCAAGAAAACCATCACCTTGAAGCCTCGTGTGTTCTTCGTGAATCTGCAAAGCACACTCCATGTCGTCGGATATATCATCATCCTTCAAAGCTGAGCACGGAATGTGACAAGCTTTACCTTTTCCACACCAATATAGTTCGCTTATTTGAAAAATGCCATGATCTCCACTGTAAAAATTGTTGGCTGCAGTATCGAAGCGCGATTCGTGAAAAGCTATGCATACCCACGTAGAGATATCAACTTGGTTTATGCCTAGTTCCATTAATTCGTGCACCAATTCACATCTTTCATAAATGCGCGCATTAACAATCACTAAGAGAGTACACGTAAACCACACGACACCGATCATCGCGACCTGCGTTTGATTGTGAAGCGCACGCGCATGCTTTTTTACGTATCATCCTCCCACCGCACACCACTCCTGAGGTATTACGCCCGTATTTTAACGGTAATCTTAATTGTGTCAGGTCAAACAATAGAACAACTTATCGTATAGATCGTTTGTGTTTAGTTACAGGGTGTTAGTTTTTACAACATGGTAAATCGCGAAACGGACATTATGGATCGTTTCTAGCAGTTTACCTTGATAGTGCGTTGTTGTACACTCTATGGAGAACATCAACTATAGGATAAAATCGTTTTTAATACTTTACCAACACCATGTTGCTTGCGTGTAAAAAATTAAAAATCAAGACACGGTTGTCTTTCCTGTAAATACGCAGATAGATCCGAGGTAACTTCATCATATGACCGGTTTTGTAAATAATAATGAACATTTAAAGGTTAAACTTACTGTGACCTCCATGGTAACGTGACAGACTGATGATTTAATTTTCTACATTTTATTGTGAATATAAATTTTATATGTCAAACAATTAAGACTATTAAACTTAAATTTAAAGTTTATCTCTCAACTTAGTCTACAATAGGGCTGTTATAAGTTTATGGTTTTTTTTAATATGCAAATGGTGATTTTGTTAAAACTTCGTACTAGTAAAAGATAATTAGTCTGTAATATGATATATACAAGTTATGTGATGACTGCAATTAATATCACCCCTATTACCTTGAGCATTATGTTTTAAAATTGATGCATCATACTTGTTACGGTATGTGTATATAATTTGCTTATTGTTAATGGTTTCTTCACCTAAATATTTAACTTAATATTTTTTAAATATCTAATAACATAAAAATTACAGCATTAATTAAGGTCTTGATTTTTAAAATGTAAATTGGCAATAAGTATAACATGACATAAAATTTAAATTTCCTTATCTCATTTTAGAATATTTTTGTTGTGTAAGTAAACATTTGATTTCGCCGTGGGTCAACAGGTAAGGTTATTATCTCAACTTATATTTCAAATACTTAATTTGTGTTAAGTTACTACTCCACATTCATAACTATCTGCTATATCGGATAACAAATGCTTATAAAAATCTCTTGCTTAAAAATACCTCTGAACGTAATTCATAATTTATATGTGTACTGTGCTCATAATTATTTCAGGGCTTCAAGTTTATTTTTCGGCAAGGCGTTTTATCTAACATTGCTTTGCATGGAAGCCTTATTTATAACAAAATATTATCCTCAAAAAAATCACTAACAGTGAACTTAAATTTGCATATAAATTACGCGTTAACTTGGTTGACTCATAGCTCAGCACAGCACAATGAAGATATAAATCTTAATTTTGAGGATACTAATTTTTTTATAACTGTAGGTATCGGTTACGCAATAACAATAGTAGCATCGACAGACGTAAGACAAATAGTATAGTACCATAGCATAGTGGTGCCCGCGAGCCAGATCCTCCATCCAGGAAGGAGGGGCTGGTATGGACTTGCTATTCTACCGCCTTAAGCCGGACTAAGCGCGGCATTTTGGAACGCCCGTTTGAATAGATACTACCCTCCAGTTGAAAATGTGTGCCAAGCACTTACTGTTATGTTCTGGCAGCTGCACTTGAAATCAAGTTCTCCCGCTAAGTTTAGCGTGTCCCCATTTCAGATCTAACATTACTCAACATAGATGAGATTGTTACCAAATACTAAATCTATAAAAATATAAAGGACGGAATTTCTCAAAATTTAACCACCAAGAGCTTTAGAATTTGTGCCAAAGCAAACAAGAAATAATGTATGTCATTTGGGATTATTTCAAACTTGGTATAGTACTTTTCCATATTAGCAATAACACTGTATCCCACGTTTTTCAAAATGTAAGACTAGAGGAAGTAAAATAATTTCATATTTTATCTTTTGTATTATATTTGTGGACATCAAGAATCAGTCTCAACGACAACTCACTAATTTTTGAATCACAAACGGATAAAATCTATTACTATAAGTAAACACAGCAATGTGCTTTATCCTTCAGGTCGGTAGCTATGCTCACAAAAATTATTCATACCTAGTTAGTTATAGATAATAACATATTTTTATCAATCAGAAGCAGAATTCTTAATAAAAAACAAGTTCGCTACGGCTTAACGCTAACGCAATACGACTGATGTGCACACGACGAACGCTCGGATTTAAGTGAGAGCACCGGCTTTTTTTTCGAAAGGACCTACACTGTTAGCCTTAGGGGCTTTTACAGCTTCACCTGAACTAGTGGGGCGAGCGCGGAAGGCGCTCAAACCCGCGGGGCAACTCGCACAAGGGTGTCACTAGTGACCGAACCTCGGCTTGGGCTGTTGCCGAATCGCGTACGAGAGAAAACGAGCGCGGTACTAGCTATTAAAAAGAGAATGTAATAATAATAAAAAGAAAGAGTCTAAACTAACTGATCCCCTTAGGGATCTGATAAAAAAACTTATTTTAGATTGTACTGTGCAACGCGGCGAGACAAGATTGTACTGTGCGTCCTTCCTACCTAACTAACGAAAGACGCGAGTATCTAACCTAGTGAATCGAACCCCAAGAACCGACTAGCTGCCCATTTATAGGCAGTGGTTATAAGCAGTGATGGGGGTAATTGTGTCGGTGTTAGGGTCAATTGCTTACACGGCCTCTCCTGACCAAGTGTCGCCCTCGATACAAGCTCCCTGGCTGAAGCCTGGTCCGGTGCCGTTTTCATTGACTAACCAAGTGTCTGCCTCCAGTAGGGGCATTGACAGTTCGATTCCTGAGCCTAGAATCAAACCACTTGGACCGACAACAACGGCTCTCCAAGATCTTAGTCCACATTTAGGGAAGGCACAGAGTGACCGACCCCAGAGTGTGGTGCGCTATTCTGACACGTGTGCATCCGTATTTTCATCAAGCCTAGGCATTTTTCTTCGTAGATTCAGAGCTTCTATTCCAGCTGAGCTTTTCAGTCGTTATCACCATCCAGGCTGTGTATGAAAGTAAAACGCCAAGGCAGACATGCCTGAAGTCTAATGAACGCCTTGACCATGTTAGGTCTGTAGTTCAACAAACGCCTGGGCAAACAAAGTTTGGATAATGAACGCCAAGGCTTTAAGCCTGAAGTTCAGATAATGGAACGCCAAGGCCTTACGCCTGTAGTGCAGATAATGGAACGCCAAGGCCTTGCGCCTGTAGTTCAGATAATGGAACGCCAAGGCCTTACGCCTGTAGTTCAGATAATGGAACGCCAAGGCCTTACGCCTGTAGTTCAGATAATGGAACGCCAAGGCCTTACGCCTGTAGTTCAGATAATAAACGCTAAGGCTTTACGCCTGAAGTTTAGATAATGGAACGCCAAGGCTTTCCAGATACATGTCCAGCCCAGTTCCATTTCAATTTCCTTATCCTTTTAATTACGTTCGTAATTTTTGTTTTACTCTTAATCATTTTGTTACTAATTCTATCTTTTAACCTTATTCCTAGCATACTCCGTTCCATCTTTCTTTGGCAGACAGCTAGTCTATTCTCATCTTCTTTTTTCAAAGACCAACGCTGACACCCATATGTTAGACATGGGAGAATCGTTGCTTTATAGAATTTATTTTTGATGCATATAGCTACTTGTCGATTCTTCATTATTGCTTTACAGCCCCAATACTATTTCCAAGCGATTGCTATTCTTTTTTGAATTTCGTTACTAGAACTATTGTTAAAAGATATTGACTGACCCAAGTATATATATTCATTTACATATTCTATATTTTCCATTTCGATTGTTGTCTTATTTCTTGGTCCATTTGATAGTATATTTGTTTTTGTGGTATTGAGAATCAACCCTATTTTTTTACTTACTTCAGTTGGATGATTTAGCATACTTGCCATGTCTCTATGATTTTCTGAAAATAATAATATATCGTCTGCGAAACGGAGAAGATTGAGGAATTAGCCATTGATTTTTATTCCTTTGTCTTCCCATTAGTGTTGCCTAAATATGTACTCGAGAACCGCTGAAAATAATTTTGGTGATAGTAGATCGCCCTGGCGAACACCCTTTGTTAGACGGAATTCCGGACCTTCCCTTTGAAGTTTTATTTTCGCACAATTATTTGAATAAATATTATAAAGTAAATTTATGTAGTTTTTTCTATTCCTTGATTTATAATTGATTGCTAAATAGCATTATAACTTATGTACTCGAAAACCTTGGCGTAGTCAATAAAGCAAAGTTATAAGGTTTTTCCGTATTTATATTTTTCTATTATCTGCGTGATAACGTATGTGGTCTATCATTGAATTTTTTTTTTACTAAAACCTGTCTGTTCTTGTGCTTGCTGTTCATGTAATGTTTTTGTAATTCTGCCCCATATAATTTTTGCAAATATTTTGTATGTATTATTTGTATTTGACATAAGACTTCTTTTTTTTCTTAGTTCCATTAATTTAGCTATATCCATTGCACATCTTATCATGCGATGATCTGTTTCAAAATTCATATTGTTTGTTATATAGAATTTGTGTATGCTCTTTGGTCGGTTTGTAAGAACGTAATCTATCTCGTTAAAGTAACGCCCATTCAGTGATCTCCATGTTCATTTATTCGCTAGTTTCCTTTTGTATACAATATTAATTAGAATCATATTATTTTCTATTGTAAATTATATTAGTTTTTGACCATTTTTACTTCGATTTCCATTAGAGCGTAAACCCATCACTCTTTCTTCTCCTTGCCTTCTATTCCCAATTTGTGCATTGAAATCACCCATCAATAGTAAGTTTTTATTTTTGTGAAGTTCAAAGCTTGTTCTACAGATTGATAGAACATTTCTAAATCTTCTATTTTGTATTGTTCGGTTGGTGCATAGATTTGCATGATATACCAACTTGTGTTTTCTGAAATGTTTATTTCGATAATGGCTACTCTATCTGAAAATGATTTGAAATATATGCTATTTTTAAACCATTTATTTATAAGAAACCCTACACCATTTCCTTCGTTTGTTCCGTGTGTGTGATACAATATGTAGTCTACATATTCTTCTATCTTTTCTTGTGATCTTCTTATTTCATTAAGACCGATTATATCCCATTTTATTTCCTTAACTGCGTTGATTAGTTCTAAAAGTCTACTATCTTGTTTTAGGGTTTTTACATTTAGACAGGCTATATTTAAATATTTTGTTTTTTTCTTTTTTTCTTACGGTATTACTAGTAATATTTGTAATATTCCATTATACTGAGTAGTAATTAAAAAATATTCTTGACAGTTATCAAATTTTGTTTCATAGAAATAAAATAATATTAAATGAGATTGTACAATTTGCATCTAATAGACAATTAACAGGAACATCATATCTATACCAACTAGACCACATCAAGGGTTGCATAGGCGCTACTCGAATTGAGACAAACTAATTATCGACGTCAATCCAACACAGGGAACGAGAATGGAAATTAATTGAACGCCATTCAACAGTTTCCGTTGTCAATTACTATGCGTTTATAAAATACATGGTCGTGTTATGTTTACGTACACTTATTTTCTTTGTATAGTCGCTTTGTTGATATATTAATTACCAACTATGTACAAGTCTATAAATGATAATTATAAATTATTATCACATCACTTACCTATAATTATCTACTTACACACAACAAGAACATAATAATTGCGGTAAGTTTTACTACCTATCGGTGTAGTGTAATGTCCTTATTAATAACTTATAAATTGCAATATACTCGGTTGTGATATATTAAGCTAGATATTCTCTATGTTTTGTTTGGGTGAATTTGAAATGTAGAAAATAGAAAAATGCTATTTTTAGGAAAAAAAATTATAAAAACTAAAATTACGACAGGTGTGTATACTTGTGTCAATTTAAATATTTATAAATGAAAATTCCGTTCACAATTATTTAGTTACTTGTATTTTTAACTATACCTAATAAAATTAGAAAAATAATTCTGAAATGTAAGCATGATTTATTTATCACATGTATATTTTCTAAGATTCTAATATGAATGGTTTCTTAGTTATTGACTACTTTTGCTACCTTAACACATACTGAGTTGTTTTATCCAAGTACTAGGTGTACCCGCGACTTCATTAGCGTGAAAATTAAAATTATCTAAATTTTTTTGCAACATGTTTGTAACTTTTTCCATACATGATTATATGTAAACAACTTTGATTGTTATTTATTATTATTTTCCACTGTAATTAACGTAATTTCCCACAAAGGCAGATATCACGATAAAAAAGCCATGTATTTTTTTGGTGCTTCATATATTTTGAATCTGTGATATTTCCTAAGTTACTTATTTTAATTGAATACTATGAACTGAAAAGCTGATCTAAATTAAATTAATGATTAATAAATTCATTTACATAAGGATTAAAACCACGTTGATAAAACATCTTCGTAAAAGACACTTCATTGTTATTTTGAAACGAAATTTTAAATCATGAAATTGGTTATTGTAAGTAAACCAGAACATATAAAAGCCTTCCTCGGTGATTACCCTAGCAAATAAAGAAGCGTTTTTAAAATCCGACTGGTAGTTTCTAAGATTAGCACGTTCAAACAAACAAACAAACAAACTTTCTAATATTAGTATAGATAATATAGATTACGTAAGCAAATACGATAGTTAAATAGGAAATTCATCGAGGTCAAATTTTGTCAACATAGAAGCTGGGCAGACTCAAAAATAATTTCGTAATAGTGTGCATATGTACTATTTAAAAAAAGTATCAATTTTGACTGATGGCGAAGCAAAACATCACGAAGAATATGTGAGAACACGTGCTTGAGAAATATTATATTGTAGATTTTTGACGTCTAAAATTATTATTACATAGCTATAGAGCATAATCAGCGGTGAAACAATTACACGTTGGTTTTATTTCTCATATACATTTTTAAATAAATATTAATATTTTACCTATTACACCAATATCTATTATTGTGGTAAAAATGACGAATATAGACTTAGGTAACTATTTTCTGTATGTTAGTTCTTAAAACAGCTTACCGATACACGTATATAGTTCCATTGCGCCACTAAAAAGGCAGCCGTCTTCTCTGTTTAATCCTGTAGTAACGTTCAAACAAAAACAGCCTTCATCATTGTCCAGAAGCCATTCCTTTGCCGCATAACTAACTACTGGTATACCTGATATTTCGGCATCGTACTGGTAACGAAGTTCCACTGACCTGTTAATATTTTTATTTACATTTATCAGCTTCATTGCCCAGGATTTTTTACAATAAAGGCCTAAATGAATTTCCATTAAAATAACACAAAACAATAAATAAATAACAGGAAGACATCACAAAAAGCAACGCTTAGGCTTTAATTTTTAGTTTTATTCAAGCTGGGATCGAAAGGTTAGTTAGTAGTAGAATAGAAAATACGTTTCCGGCGTATTAATCGGTGCTTTAGAGGTTTTGACTATAATAATATACTTGACATTTTATTCAACTTAATGCTTATGGTTAGGATATTTTATACATCATTTATTAGTTTATACTTATTATATATTTTTTGTTTTGTAGTGAAAATCAGTTTACAGATGTCGTCGCGCAACGCGGAAAACGCATTACCCTAGTGCAGAGCGAGACGAGGGAGGGGCGGGGGGATATTTGGCGACTCTGGCGACCCTGGCGACTCTCGGATGAAAAGCACGTCGAATACCCACAAAAATACCATAGCGACACATCGATCTTCCGTGTTGCCAGAGACCTGAGACAGCTTTCACACTTCTCGCCTCTAGCGGGAGATACTTTATTAAATACGTACTCGTACCATTCGTTGTAGTTTTTTATTGCTAAATTAATTTTAATTCTAAATTTAAATTTAAAAATATAATTTATTACCTTTCAAGTAATATGCGTTTAAACTCGGAAAAGTTACAATTATTTTTTGTACTACACTTTTCCTATAGAGTTAATATCGGTTTTTGCAAATAATAAATTGCTTTATTTAAAGTTTTCAAAAATGAACAAACTCGTATCTGATTTTTAATCAACCTAACAATGTTGATTATTATACTTCTTATTTCAGCAATACTTTTAAAGTATGAACATTCTTGGTTTTCACTTTTTCAATACTTTCTTTTAGATTTTTTTTTTACTACACTGTTAAAAATTTCTTTGGTAATTTTACAAGAAATGTGTTGGAAGTATATGCTCAAAGCAGTTTTGTAATTTAAGTAATCAAGCTTTGTAATTTTACAAATCTTTTTTTATTGTTTCTGTTTTGGAAAATTCAAAAACGTAAATACTAATTTCAGTAACAAACATTGTAATTTTGCAAAACATTTTTCATTGTTTCTGTTTTAGAAAATTCAAAAACGTAAGTACTAATGTCAATGACGAACATTGTAATTTTACAAATAAGCTAAATTAAAAATAGTTTGTAAAATTAAAATATTTAATTTGCAAAATACAAAACTTATCAAAAGCAATATGTCTTGTTTTTCAATAAACAAATTTTTTTTTTATAATTTTCAATGTATCCAATGCATTGATGAACGTAGCTTCCTGAATAAGAAAAAGTGCATTTTTTAATATTTAAGATTTTTTAACGACAAAAAACTATAAAATACGGTTTAATCAAAATAGCATCTGCAAAAAATTTTTTTAAGCTGAATTTTTTCATAATAGAACTAGTGGTAGTAGTGGCAGAACTAGATAAGATCTATAATAAAGAGAAAAAATAAAATTGATTAAATTATCTCCGAGATAGAGATATTTGTTTATGAGCGTACGCTCAGAACTCACAGAGTTTTTATTAAAAAATTAATATTTTGTAAGCTATTAGTCGTAGAGTAATGCGGTTTTTTCAATTTGTTTATTATTCTTCTCTCTAAATTTCATTCGCAAGATGTCTCGACTACTTGTCAATAGTTTACGAGATATTTTAATTTTGCAAAATTTTTTTTGGTAAAATTACAATTCATCAAAAATATTGAGACAATTAAGTAATTTTCATTCATTTTCATTGTAATATAATATTATGATATTTCTTTGGGATAAATACTTGTAAATATAAAACTTTTTTAATTTATTAATGATAAATCAATTTGTAAATTTACAACACATATAGAGTTTATGCAATATAGCTGTAAAACTCAAACTTTTAATAGTGTTTTTCTGATATGTCTTAGAAAATGACTTTAATTGTATGGTAATCGTATTTTAGTTTGGACAAAGTTGCAATTTTACTTAATCTTCAATTTGTAAATAGATTGTAATTTTACGAGCATTTTCAACAGTGTGATATCGGATTTTACAATAATTATGATTTGTAAAAATATAATAATTTTACAAATAATTTTTACAGTTGAAGTTTAGTAAAATTACAATTTGCGGCTAACATATTCTAATTTTTGGCGAAATTACTACGTACTTTGTAATTTTACAATTAAAAAAGTAAAAATAATATGATGATTTTTGAATATATAATAAATTCATTGTAATCAAAGTTACATTGTTTCTTTGTAATATTACATAAAGTTGTTATGAATAAGACTAAAAACAAAGCTTGTAAATTTATAACGCTTTTCATTTGTAATTAATGAATTGATTTGTAAAATTACTATATGTGTACTGTTTATACATGCATTTTGTATAATTGCAACTTATTATAGTGGTTTTATGAAAGTGTTTGGAAAAATTACCTAAATAGTATAGTAACTTCATTTTGGTACACACTGGATTGTAATTTTACATGACATGTGTCTTGTAAAGAGATTGTAATATTACAAAAATTTTTAACAGTGTATCTTATAAAACCGTCACCTAAAAAATATTTCATACCCACTAATCGAATATTTACCGTTGCTTTGTTGGAACAGAATGAGTTATGGTTCTACTTAATATTTTACCAATTGTGTTTTTTAGTTTGTTATATGCGTACATACCATGGGAGTAAGCAGAACGTGACCAAAGCAATATTGTCAGGATTGATCTAAGACGTAGAGCTTCACATATTATTGTATGTTAGGAATATATCGTAGACTTTTCAATTATTTGTCTCGGTGTTTTTAGCAAAGAAAATAAAGAAAGAGAATGCACAATTTTACACTTATCCCCATTTCACTGGTTTAACCGGTAATATCTACTAAAAAGAGAAGCGCATTAACAGCTGTTTTCAACGGATGTTGAGCCCAGGTGCAATCATTACACTGGCACCCTGGCGAGTTATCCTTGTCGAAAGTGCCAAAAGCAGGGTCAGCTTATGTATATAGCAGATATTTTGTTATATGCCCATACTATGTGCTCCCTACTGAGGGTAGAAAATTTAATATCCCTGGAACTTCCAAGTTAATGATCTTATTTTTTTGTGTGTTTTTACAATGAACTGCTAAGTTTGGCGAATAGAGAGAGATTGCAGGGATTATTTTTAAAGACGACACCTTCACTAGGGATTGTACCCTGTATCACGGAAGACTTTACATACATACAGTTAACAGAGTCAAAGTAGTAACTAGCGGCGGAATACCGTACACAGGCTATATATACCATAAGCTATTTAATAGTGTTATAAGCGTGTATTAAGGATATAAAAGTATAAATTATGATGTGATTATTTATTATCAAATATCATCTACGTTTAATATCATTTTATAGGTGTCTTCTTAGCTAATGTATATCAGATTTATTTAAAATACGCGCATTGATTAAACAATATTGAAGAAATTTTGTATTTTTTAGATTAATATAGAATGATACTCGAAGAAGGGTGTATTATTTGTGTACGTTATTTAATTAACACATTCACACCTCAGTTTTGTTTTCGTTTCTTAGAAATGTATTTGTAATTAAAAATATTCAATACCAAGATTTCCTTTCGTATGTGAGATAGTAGAGACAGCCAGAAATAGAGAGACCTATTTAAATATTCAAATTGTATTTGTGTTAGTACTGTTTATATTAAACTTATTGACCATAAACAACTCTAGTAAACAGTACATTTATTTACTATTTTTTTGTTAGACTGTCTAGGTCTGGGGTGTGCAACGGGTCGCAACGCAACTTAGTGGCGCCGCGGCACCGTGAATTGTATATCAAAGTTCACTTTACATAAAAAATGTCAAAGGTTATTCCGCGGCGATCATAATTATTATGATGCAATATTGTTCAAGTCGCTACTTGTTATGTATGTAAATGATTCGCCGAAATGTATGTATGCGCATAACTTCCGAACGACTATAGCAAATTGAATAATTATTTTAGTATTGTTTTCGTTACTGTCAGGACAAGGTTTGTATAAAAAAAACGAACAAATTTTTTAAGTCTCATAGTATGAAGAGTAATGAAGCGATGAAAGCTCAGTTTTATAGCGATGATAGTTCAGTTGGTAGTTTGTACTGACGTTTCGTCAAGGGACGTGGGTTCGAATCCAAGTATATTTAAATTTCATATAATTAAAGGAAATTTAATAAATTGGAGTTATAAACATGTTTCAATCAATAATAAACGATATTAGATATAGCCAGTTATATTGATCCTAACAAATTGAAGTTGGAAGGTTGATTATGGTTGCATATAGCTAATCAAAATGTACAAATTGGTCAAACCGTTTTTGAGTTTTGGCGAGACTAAAGAACAATGTTTATAGGTGATACGAAGTCCATCGGGTCAGCTAGTTTAATATAAAGACTGCATTATTAATTGTTACTTTCATCTAATCAAGGGCCCCATTACAATGCTATATTCACAATACAACACTTTTTTCTCGCTTGTACTCTAAAATATTATCGAAGACATCCTAAAAAGTTCCAATTGGTAACAATTTAAGAGAGACAAGAACTCCACACGACTTAAATAAAATTATCTGAAATTATTAATTTTCAGGGTTCGACTCTTAACTTGCTCATAAATATATATATTTTTGGTCAAAAATGATATTATAAGTAAAATAAATATTCAAAGCATATCTAATAATCTCTTTGTTTGTGAAATACACTTTACTTATAAAGTAATAGCATAACATGACTTCGATTTATACAAATAAACATATCTCTACTATACAAGTTATACAACCTAAAATTAGAATACCTTAATACCAATTATAAGAGCACACATTTGTAAGTTTCGTACCGGACCTAGAAAATTAGCATTTCAATAAACGCGTTAACACTACATAAGCAGTTTGCAAACAATAGTCACAATCCTTGTCATGTTATATAGTAATTTATTAATCCTTTTCATTTTTTTAACAATCATTATTTTGTCAACAACTATTTATATAGATTATGTAATTCAGAAACTTTGCACTCTGCATAATTTAGAAAATTGGCACATATATTTATTAAGGGATTTTATATGCTATTGCGTAACGCTTTATAATCAAATTTTGTAACAGTGTTTTATTTGCTTCCACTTAAGAGATAGTTTTTATCTCCGTTTCATCAACGAGGTTTAAACTTGAAATTTCAATTACGTACTTAATAAGTAATTGCAGGACATGTAATTAATATGTAATAATTTTACTTTATGTTGATATAACGCGAAGATTCTTTAAAGACTGATACCAGGCGGTCGTAATTTTATTAATAATCCAGCAAACTATGATTTTTTTATTGATTATACCATTAGCGTTTGATGGTGACTGATTTTCATTTTAAGGGGCCTTAGGGAAAGGGGAATTTAGGCAAAAATTGCTTTACTTAATACTTCAACGGCCCCTAAGCTTAAATGTTAATTTAAACCAAATTAATGTTTTCTCTCCTATAAATTTCGTATAATATATTTATGAACTGACCTGCATATATCCGTGTTCAAAGCATATATACTAGTCTTGGTGTCAATAAATGGTGCGTATATACCAGAGTCGGTTCCATTGATCATGTTACACACATTTGGTGGGTATTCTTCCTCGTTATTTTCATTCTGCCAGTACTGAAGATGTGGGTGTGCGTTATATTTACGAATAAGTCCTAGATTATTGTAGTCTTCCACACCCCGATATATTTCATATTCAGCAGTCGGGATCCCATTTTTCTGTATTTGGAAAATTACCAATATGCTATAAAAAGTATTTCAAGTAATATTATTCTATTAATTTTTTATGTGTATTTTAATAATAATTGACATATCTATTGACTCATCAATGAAATATTTGCACGTGCTAAATAAACATATGCGTGTGAATTCCATATTTGGATATATATTACGCTTTTAACAATTAATCTGTATGTAGTTATTACTCTACCATTAAAATAATAAAATTACTGATTAAAGCCCTTAAGCTTTTTTAAACCTACAAAATGTAATATACGTATGCATATAATTATTCTATTTCCCTTTACAAGTTGCTTATACGAAATCTGACTTGTGGATGAGTATAATATTTTTATTTACCACAAAAATATTAGTCCGCCGGAAAAATCGTTATAAGCTTCATATTTGTTTTTAAAGTACATTATATATAATATCTAATAAGTATTAGCTAAGTTTTTTATGTAACTACCCCGTTCCATGTATTATTATTTTAACTTACTGCATATTTTTAATTTAGTTCAATTTTGAAGAACTGTGTTTAAGGAAATCTGCTATCATTATTTTTTGTAAGATATACCATAATGAAAATCAACATTCAAGTAATTTTATAAAGCTAATATTATTTTACTCTACAATTTTTTCTTAAAACGATTGTCATTTACATATTTATATATTCATTATCTGTATACTTACATATCCTAAAACAGAGAACAACATAGAGCCATCCTCTTTCAATTCGATGTTTTTGGCATTAATGGCAATTGTTCTAATGATGTTACAGGCGATAGACCCCATGAGACCTGGATTAACACACATAGGTATGCCATCAAGTAATAGATCTCTTACTCTGGCCTCTATAATTGGAGAGTTATACTGACCAAAAACACCACCCATTGCAAGCGACAGTATGGGAAGAAGATCAGAAAAGTCTCTTTCAGCTATTTGGGATATAGCCTAAAAATATAAATAAATATATTATATAATTGAAAGTCAGTATAAACAAATAATTTCCATAAACTTATTAAAAGGTCGTCATGTTACTTTTGTGCAACTTCTATACAAATAAAAGTAACATAATATTTTTTATTTTAAAAAAACATTCTACACTGAAATTTCCCAATAATTTAATTTCCTATCTTGTCCGGTTAACGGAAGCCCTAGACATAGCTCGCTTAACAGTTAGGTACATAATTAAGTCTAGATAGAAACGTGCCTGGGGCGAGGAGATATTGATTGATATTGCGCCGCGTTCGGTAGTACTCGGCTCAGAGAAAAAGTAGGCTGAATATATGGCTCTCAGTGTAAGCCTACGTTCTTTAATGATGACACAAAAATTGCAATTACACTTTCCTAAAATAATATCTCAACAACTATTGACCTAAATAAGTTTATACTGTATTAAAATTTCGCTTGTTTTTTATCGAGTGATATTACAAATGCAATTGCAATAAAATGAGTAAATCAATAATCTACGTACATGATTACAATTTTATCCGAATTTAGATTATACGTTAATGTTTAAATGATGTGTATTACATATTACAATGTTAAATAAATTACGTGGACTAATTAAAGAAGCTACTTTTATGACATACATTCGAATAGGTTGCACTGCCAATTTGAATTATAGTACAAATGAACTGATGCTGTTTAATGAAATGAAGAGTTTGTTTTAGTTGTATCTATATTATGTGCTGATTTAACATATATTGAACATCCATCCATACCTAAGATATTACTTTACCTAAGACATTTACTTTGACAAAGCTAGTAAACAATGTAATTGAAGCCTTAAATTGAATACTACCCATTAGTGTGGCCCAAAATCAGTCTTGGTCTTGCAGTCTTAATCTTGTTCTTGCCCTTTCGCAAGACCGATATCAAGACCAAGACCGCATAATTTTAGCAAGACCAAGATCAAGTCTGGACCCTGCAAGACTTTAGCAAGACAAGACTAACCCTTGCGAGACTCTTGCGGTCTGGCGGTTATTTAAAGACATTCGTTCGCAATATACATACCTTGTAGGTACTACATTATTTCGGATTTCGTTCACATTTCTAACAATATCCGCAGTCATTATTCAAAAACAATTTTAAAAAAGGATAGCATTTATCTTAAACGTTCTTTTATGAAGCCTCCTATCTCCAGCAAACGATTTCAAGTGGCAATACCGACCGCATGAACATTACAGTACCTACTCGGTACATTATATATGCTTGTGTGAATCTTATGTGCACATTTAACGTATGTACTAAAACTTTTGCCAATAATATCAAACAAACATCATATATAGGTTCATAGGTATCATGTTTCAAAGAATATATCCAGCAAAATTTAAAACTAACGTAATAGGTCAAGCACAGTTATAGTTTTTGCGCCAGTAAATATTACGGTCTATCTTTTTTACGCTAACCGATATTTTGATCCATTATCGTTCAGCCGCGTCGCTGATTATACATTGGCGACAAAGACGCCTTTATTGAAAGACTGTGCAACAAGTATATCACAGTATACTGATTGCAGTTTTATCGCCGCCGCCCTTATGTTAAGGGAATGCATTAAAGAAGAATGAATTTACAGGTGCTCTAAGCACGAATGTCGTCAAATTGTATTGTAGTCGTAAAGATAGGTTGACATTTGAATAATGTATTTTAATAATATTATTATTCTACTATATTACTATCTATTAACTATAACTTCTATCGTAGATACTCTATGTTGCTATTAGGTATATAAATACAGCAGGAATCATACCCAAGTAAGTTTAATTAAATATATAGCAATAGGCTAATAGATAATTGCGAGACCAAAAATGAGGGCTCAATACCAACAACAAGAGTAAGAGCTGGGTTATTGACGGAAGACCAATACCAAGACTGAATAAAGTTTGTTACATAGAGGTTATACTGAGATTCTTTTTAAAAAGTTAAGAAAACTTGTTGATAACTTTCTCAACATTATGTAAATACTCATCTGCATTACCCTGTTAAAACGAACGATATCTACTAATTAATAACTGAGAACACGCTTCAAAAAACAGTATATTTTATTTGATAAGGGTTTACACAATTTTTTGTCTTACTCTTTTATAAAGAACTTACTTACGAAGAACTTGTGTCTGAAACTGTCGAGACCTAAATCATTATGGAATAACTAGGAACAATTAAAAGAATTCGTTATGTAAATATATAAGTCGTAGAAAACCGTTAAACAGAGGTAAATGATACTTTCTATTTATATTCTGCAATGCAAAGGTTTATTTTGTATTATCTCTTACGGGTAATTCTAGAAAATTTTGAAAATTTTGTTAAATTGTAGAATTCGTTATATTGAGGTTACACTGTGCTCGGTTCTAAATGGTCTAAGCTATCAAAATATAATTGATTACTTAATATCGTTAAGTACTTAGTTTTGTTTATCGTTCATATTTTATTTTAATCTCTGATTACATAGTCGTTATATAATAAGAATGTTGTTTTGTAGCAAAAATTAAAATAAAAGTAGTTAATGAGAAAATAATCGTATAGATAGATGAGTAGGTATAAAAAGGTAATCGGATCAATAATAATTTAAGAATGAGATACGAACTTCTTAGTAAACCATGGCTTCACCATGCTGGTGCCGGGTACATCGTGTGGCAGAGAGGAAAACTACGAGCAGTTTCCGAGACTTGTGACACGGATGTACGTTTAAGGGGCACCTTTGTCGATGCGCGTCAAAACTCGCCTTCACCGCTCGTGACTTTCTCCGCCCAGTATAAATAATTCCCGATAATAATTTACAGCATAGACATCAAATCAGTGTCAGTAATAGAGCAATATAAGTCCTACGTCCCTTCGGCAATGTTCCAGTATATATAGTATCGCGGGAACTGCTCTAACAATTTGGCTGAAGTTTTATATTTAGACAGATTCTTGCTTTTTGAATTCACCTATGTACTTGTATTTTTCGTAAAAATGCAGTTTTTAAGCAAATAATTAATTACATTTGGGAGTTCATTCATACATATGTAAAATCGTAAAATTTGGATGTCCAAACAACATGAGACTTGTATCTAAATTCTTTTTTTTAATTAACACAATTTGTAAAAAATTACCAAGCTAAGCTCGGTCAACCAGATACTAATATACTATTAGAGGTATTGAAGAAACAAACCAGTCGAATGAAACTCGGCGTAGATATGTTACTATTTCATATTTTTGTTATAATATAATTTATAATGTACATTAATATTGACTTCACAATATGAGACGCTAATGTACACTAGGTCTTTCCGGCGTCTGACAATAATACGACCATAAAAAAACGTATACATAAAATTAGAATCGTTTAATTTATACGATTAAAAATTAATTTCTGCAAGATATATGATATAAGACACTATTGATATATTTTCTAGTTCCTTGGTTTCAGTAAAGCAAAAGCTGAAGTGGTTTTACGATTTATAAACTGCTTTATTTAAAATATATTCGATATTAGCGTAAGCTGTTTACTTTTTAACTGAGTTCGATTTCAACCGCGGTCGTGAACGGACGTGTCCGTGAGCTCTCGTTGATTGTTCTCGAAACCGATCGCGCTGCGTCTTACCGCGCCGTCTATTGTTTCTTTGTGCTGTTCTTACGTCTTATCGGCAACAATCCGTCTATTGTTGCCGACATTCCAGTTCGTGTTACCGATAATTAGTCCTTTGTTAATCTCAACCTATGGTTATCGTGTCAAGTTTATATTGTGAGAGATATCTTACTTTATTATTGCGAATTCCAAGTATTGCTTTTCGTCATTGTGAATTTAGTGCAGTGATTAAAGTGCCGACACTGTAAGTACGCCGGTCACCGGCTACCAACAAAGGTAAAAATTACTTTCCCTTAAGCCTTTTATTACAGGCCAGGCCATAGGCCATAGATATTTTATTGTTTTTTTTTTCCTTTTCTTTCTGATTTTGCACGTGCAGTAGATTGTATTAAATGTTATTTCTCCGAACTTGGGATAGTTCGTTAGTTTTTTGCTAACCGCGCTCCCCTGCCCTTCCGGCAGGGAGGTTTCACCTAGGCTTACGAGCAAATTTTCTCACCCCAAGTCCTACATCCGGACCATGGCCAATCGTCCGGAAGATTTATATTTAAGGCTACGTGCCTTCATAGGTAGAGAGCAACCAGACTTGCTCAAGGCGTTCCTCGCCTCCCAACCAATCCAACGCTTTCGCACCCCACCGACCGCAGCGAATGCACCAACTCGTGCTCGACCGGGGTTCCCCCCTATCCATGTTACTACCCCTCCGCACCCCATCTACCGCAGCGACAGCACCGGTGCGTCGCCCAGCATCTCCACACTCGCGCTCCCGATCCCGCTCGCCTGTGTTAATTCACTCGCAGGCATCTGCTGTCAACATAACAAGTACACAGTCACCTTCAGCGACCCCCACCCACCCAAGCTGAAAGCAACCCTGAAGCCGACTTTATAATAGTCACCAAGGCCAAGAACAAGAGGGTGCTATCACCCTCAACAGTTGAAACTGCTGCCGCAAAAACAAGGCGCGTCCCTACTGCATCCGAGAACGCTAATACCCCAATGACCCAACCTCCCACATCCGCCAGCTCGACTGAGAAAGCGGTACGCCCACCGCCCCCCGTTACGATCTGCGATAAGGCTTCCTGGGTAAGCATCTCGGACCAGCTCAACTCAAGGAAAATTGCATACACTAGGACCACCAACACCCCTTCAGGGATACAGGTTAAAGTCCCGTCTATTACAGAATATAAGAATTTAACGGCCTTTCTCCGTGAAAGAAAACACCAGTTTTATACCTACACAACTGAAGAAGAACGCCTTCTGCGCGTCATTCTTAGGCGCGTTCCTAAAGAGCTCCCCGAGGAGCTAATCCTAGCCTCCCTTAAGGAGCAAAACTTCCCGGTCCACGAGGTACACTGAATGTACCATAATATAACAAAAAAACTATACGACCTAGTTCTAGTCACTTTGGACCGATCCAAGGAAGGAAAAGAAATTTTCTCCCTCCAATCCGTCTGCGGCCTCTCCGGCATAGTTGTAGAGCCGTTGTAGAGAGAGAGTTGTAGAGCAATCGCTGCCTCGGAGCTGAGTGCCCTCAGCACTCGCCCCAAAAAGTTCGGTGAAGCTGTCAAAGCCCTTACGGCTAACAGCGTAAGTCATTCAAAAAACAAAAAACTTTTTAACTCACACATACATATCTACATTTTACATTACACATACATTTTAATTCTAAAGGGCGTGCGAGATGATGTCTAAGTTTGTGAACCCGTTGTGAAAGAAATATGTAAGTAAATTTAATGAAATATGACACACGTAATAAAGTTTTTAGATTACCTACTCCTTGATATTTATAATTAGCATTATGTCATTCATAATAACGTTGACGCTTTAGTACGAAAGTATTATGCAATTTAAAAAATTTTTTGTTTATAATTTTTTCTATGTGAATAATATAATGAAAATTTTATATTATAACTTTGCTGTAATATAACCGTTACACTGAAAACGACTTATTACTAACCTTATCCCAGTGTATTTATTCAACCAATGCATTCGATTTTTTATCATACATTAATAATATAATTTTTTGGCTAATATGGGTTTACTATTAACGATTATTACAATCTATTAATTAGGTTATCAGGTCGTCTAAAAATTTTATATCTACGTAAACTTTTTTTAAACGGCTCTAAATTATTTTAAATACACTTGTTCTTAACCATGTTACGATATTACATTAACGAATTACGATATTATATACATTGTGCATTAACGAAAGGTCAAGGCCATTAAATTTTTTAGTGGTAGTGCCATGCTGCGCACCTTCGGGTAGCGCTGGGCTGGCACGCCCGGGGAAAAACCACTCTCTCACGGAAAACTGACGTTAAGTGGCAACATTGCTGTCGCGTTTCGTTCAGCCTGTGAGGGTCCCGGAAGCCCACTCCCCATCCCTCCCCCATATTATGAAAGTGCAAAATTTGGTTGATCTACACCGGGGAGGGTACCACCAGCGTACATCGCGGTGGAGAATCCCTCTCTGGACGTACACGCTTAGATCGCACACTACCTAAGCGTGGATGTTCAGGCTGCCCTTCGTATTCTGGGGGGGGTAAATCTGTGTTCGGGGCAAACGGAGCAGGCAACATAAGGCTACCCCTACCACGATTGATGTGGACTTTTGCAACATAAGGGGGCTAAATTCCAACTTGAACGCCGTCCACTTCAATCTTGAGAAAGCGAAGCCGGCCTTGCTCTTCCTTACCGAGACTCAGATATCTTCTCCGGCTGACACTTCTTTCCTCTCCTACCCGGGGTACAAACTGGAATATTTCTTTGTGCCGCGGGCTGGGGTGTGCGTGTACGTCAGAGAGGATATCTGCTCTCGTCGCCTCGGCAGCCTTGAAGGGCGGGACCTATCCATCCTCTGGCTACGTGTAGACTGCGATGACCATCCGCAAACCTACGCGTGCCTGTATAGGTCCCATAGCGGTAATGCCAAAACTGATCGACTCGTTGAGCACTTGCAAATGGCTACAGATTCCGTACTGCAGCAGATCCCATCCGCAGATATCGTGATTCTCGGTGACTTTAATGCCCACCACGCCGACTGGCTTAGATCACGCACCACCGATCATGCGGGTAGATCTATTTACGATTTCGCCTTGGTATATAATTTGACACAACTGGTCACCTCCCCTACGCGAATCCCAGATGTGGATGATCATATACCTTCCCTGTTGGACCTTCTGTTGACCTCTCATCCGGACGGCTACCTGGTTTCCGTCGATCCCCCTCTTGGTTCGTCGGACCACTGTCTTGTCCGGAGTACAGTGCCGGTTACGCGCACAATACGACCTCGCTTTGCGGGCCGCCGCCGCGTATGGCATTATAGGTCAGCGAATTGGGACGACATGCGAGCATTCTTTGCGTCCTACCCATGGGGGCAGATTTACTTCTCACTGGATAAGCCAGATGTCGTTGCTGACTCTGTCACCGATGTGGTGCTTCAGGGTATGGCACTTTTTATTCCATGCTCTGCAGTGCCCATCGGAGGCAAATTCCAGCCTTGGTTTGGTCGCGCCTGCAAGACGGCATCACGCCGAAAGCGGGAATGTTACCAGGCCTGGGCTGACGCTTCGGCGTCTAGTGATGTAAATACCAGTGCATTTAAAAAGGAGTATAATTCTGCCTCCAGGTCCTTCAAAAGTGTTATTGCCAAGACGAAGTCGGAGCACATCGGCAGAATTGGCGAGAGACTGGCGCGTCTCCCGTCGGGAACACGTGCGTTTTGGTCTCTCGCCAAGGCTATCTTAGGGAATATCTGTCAGCCTTCTTTTCCACCCCTGCACACTGAGGATGACTCGCTGATCCATGCCGCGGAGGCGTAAGTCGATCTTCTGGGCTCCCTCTTTGCGTCCAACTCGACTCTGGATGACCAAGGAAATTCACCACCGATAATCCCGCGGTGCGATACTATGATGCCGAAGGTTAAGTTCCGGCAAAGTGCAGTTCGCAAAGCACTTCTTTCTTTGGACTTTCATAAGTCGAGTGGGCCCGATGGCATCCCTCTGATCGTGTAGCAGACATGTGCTCCGGAGTTGGCACCGGTTTTAACGCGTCTTTTCCGGCACTCCTATGCTTTAACCGTAGTCCCAAAATCCTGGAAGGCCGCTTTAGTGCACCCGATCCCTAAAAAAGGCAACCGCTCGGATCCGTCCAATTACAGGCCTATCGCCATCACCTCCTTGTTCTCCTAGATAATGGAGACCATTATCAACTGCCAGCTCCTGCGGTATCTAGAGGACCATCGGCTGATTAGCGACCGCCAGTACGGCTTCCGTCGGGTTCGCTCAGCCGGTGACCTTCTAGTTTACCTAACTCATAAATGGGCAGAAGCAGTTGAGACCAAGAGGGAGGCGCTTGCAGTCAGTTTGCACATAGCGAAGGCCTTTGATCGAGTATGGCACAAAGCGCTTCTTTCGAAGCTGCCTTCCCGAGGGCTTCCCGAGAAATTATGCAACTGGATTACCAGCTTTTTGGTAAATCGGAGCATCAAGGTCGTCGTCGACGGTGCATGCTCTGATCCTAAATTTGTCAATGCTGGTGTTCCACAAGGCTGCGTACTCTCTCCATCTCTGTTCCTTCTGCATATCAATGACATGCTGCAAATCAGCAACATTCATTGCTATGCAGACGATAGTACTGTGGATATACTGTACACTGACCGTGCTAATATTTCACGGAAACAGGTTGACGAGAGCCGGAACAAACTTGTGTCTGAAATCGAGTCTTTGTTAACCAAAGTATCCGACTGGGGTCGACTTAACTTAGTCCAATACAACCCCAAAAAGGCACAAGTTTACGCGTTAACCGCTAAAAAGTCCCCATTTCTCGTAACTCCTCATTTTGAGAATACTCCCCTTTCTGCCAAAGCCAGTATCGGAATACTTGGCGTCGATATTTCGAGCATCGTCCAGTTTCGCGGTCAATTGGAAAGTAAGGCCAAATTGGCCTCACAGAAGCTAGGTGTGCTCAGTAAAGCGAAACGGTACTTCACGTCGGCTCAATGTATAAGGCACAAATTCGGCCCCACGTGGAGTACCAGCTACTTCAATTTGACCGCATTCAACGTAGGGCGGCTCGGATTATCGACGATCAAGCTCTTTCCGATCGGCTTGATCCCTTGGCTCTGCGTAGAGATATTGGGTCACTCTGCATCTTCTACTGCATTTACCATGGGGAGTGTTCTGAGGAATTGTTTGGATTGATCCCGGCCGCTGAATTTCAACATCGCACATCGCGCCAAAACAAAAAATTTCACTCACACCACCTCGATGTCCAGCGTTCCACAACAGTGCAATTTGTAAGGCACTTCCTACCTCGCACAGCCACTCTGTGGAACCAGCTGTCGCCGGCGGTCTTTCCGAACCGTTACGACTTGGGAACCTTCAAGAAGAGAGCGTATTCCTTCCTTAAAGGCCGGCAACGCATTTGCAAGCCCTCCGGTGTTGCAGGTGTTCATGGGCGGCGGTGATCACTTTCCATCAGGTGAGCCTCCTGCCCTTTTGCCCCCTATTCCATAAAAAAAAAATACTAATTAATATTATAAAGCGGAAAAGTTTGTTCGTTTGTTTGCTTGTTTGAACGCGCTAGTCTTATGAACTACCAGTCAACTTACAGATATTCTTTTTGAATTTTATATCGCAGTTACAAGAACAAGAACATCTCATCACTATCACCAATAGGACCAAAACTGTATTGAAAACAGGACAAAAACGGGCAAAAATTGGCAAATATTTTTAGTTCTACGTGAATGAAGTGGCGGGCACAGCTAGTATTATATATTTCAATTTTCTATTACTTGTAGCAATTATCTAACGGGCAATTTGCTTGATGAATAGTGAATCGGGACAAAAGTTCTGTGGGTTTGATATATCAAACCGTGTTATGTGATATGTATATATCATCATCTGTAGGACCTGTTGGTTAGTTAGGATCGCGAATCTGTGTTCGTGTTCCGGCAGTAGTCCAAGAGGTTTGGCCATTCTGGCACCCTTGCGCCCGCTGCCACGGGGCTGAGTGCCCTTAGCATTCGCCCCAAAAAGTTCGGTGAAGCTGTCAAAGCCCTTACGGCTAACAGCGTATATCAGGTCGAAAAAAAAAATCATCCACTTGAGTAAATTTAACCTGAAGTCATGAAGCTATAGCCGGATGCATAAAGTCGCAAAGAATACTAATTCATGCTATTGATACAACTACAGCAGAAAAAAAAAAACTTATATTGAACTGTCGTTTAGGAGATCATATTTATACAGCATTTTATATGCAAAGACCTATTACGATAACGCACCTATACAAATATTCCACCTATATCTTTTTTCGTTAATTTATGAAGTGGTAAAACGTACAGGTCCAACACATTATATTTATAAATACGGTACAGGATTTATACTATAACAGTCGGACGTTTATTAATATGAATTATCTGTTTGGTAATTAGTTAGTTCCTTAAAGATTGTTTTTGAAACATCAGCCAAGCCATGAGTGTGTACAGTCATTACTATTTTGTAATAAATATGTATTATATATTATATATTGTTATTATTAAATTATGGTCTCTTTAGTAAGAACATATAACCTAATTAGTTGTATCGTTATCTTTGTATAATAATAAATATTGATAAAATATCATTATTATGAATTCGCATCGTTTCTAGTTTATTTCATTAATGTTTTGTGGTATTTTAAGACTTAAAATTAACAGAGTTATGTTTATATTTTTGTAATAAGTTTCATTTATAACTGTTTTTTGTTTAACGGTATTACAGTTGACACCTTGAAATTAAAAGCGAAACTGTTAGAATGTTTTCTGTTGTATGAGATGACATTCTTATTTAAAATGTCACAACTAGATCTCGTTGAAAAAATATGGCGTCTTTGCTGCTGTGAAATCTGTATTAATATTATAAAGCGGAATAACTTGTTTGAACGCGCTAATCTTAGGTACTATCAGTGTGACTTAAAAAAATAAATAAGGCAATCACTGAGGAAAGTTTTAGGCTATTTGACATCACGCTACCACCAAAAGGAGCAAAGCTGTATTGAAAAATACAAAAAATTGGTAAAAATTATTGAATAATTTTTAATTTCACAAGAACGAAGGGCATATCTAGTAAATAGATATGTTGTATTTCAAATGTAAATAAATTTAAAAGTTTTTAAGACGCTCCAATCATAAGATTTAGTATTGATACAGTTATGTCGTCGGTATTTTAAACACGAATTTCATTCCATACATTTTTATTACTCTTTACTTAAGCGAATGTAGAAAAAGACAACTTGGTTAAGGGCGCTAGTTCGATACGCGAGGCAAAAACAATTACCTACCTATCTTATGTCCGATTCACTAAAAAAATGGTATCATTAAAATACGTCAAGCTTTTCGATCGAGATCAGAAAAAAATATAGTATTCTTACGTGATATGGTACATTAATGATGGTGACCAGGTCATCCTCAGTATAAGGGTTAGAAGCATTAGCATCGAATTCGAAAAATTCAGTTCTGTTATAAGTTAAAATATCTCCATCGATATTTGTAACATTCCTTGTTAAGTATAATCTGAAAGAAAAACATTCCATATCTATTATAGGATTTACAAACCTCACCGCTTTACTAGTAATAAAATATACTTATGGATTAATACTATTTTTAGTTCATGTTGAAATAAATTTTATAGATTCTTGTACCACTACAACACGTGCAATACTTATAATTTTGTTTAAAAAAAATAAACTCATATAATTAATACATAATTACAAAATACATTTTTTAGAATTATCTACGCCAAGAATTCCAAATATCTAAAAATTAATTATGCTGGAGCGATGATATTTCAGTTGGATGTGTGTATGGACGCAGCATCAATAGACGTGATTTCGAACCTCTGCAGTGAGCCTGAGCTTTCGGCGAAGGAAAGCTATGCGATAAAACCATAGCATGGTAGTTGGGCTTTTTCTATTGCCCACTTCTAGGCTCGTGGCTAGTTACCACCCTCAAGTTGGAAATCTGCCAGCAAATACCTAACAGTGTGTTCCGGCAGTTGAACTTGAGAGCCAGTCCCTACACTAGGCTTAGCGTCTCCACGATCTTGGACCTTATTGTTACTTAACTTCTGGTGAGATTGTGGCCATTATTACACTAAGCCAATAAAGTATAAAAAATACATATCAACAACAATTTTATAAAGAATCAAACTAATTCTATTGAACTGTCGAACAACATCGTGCACAAATCCATAAATATTCCTTATCCTTTGAAGTAGCTACAAAAAGACTTTACGCAAATTTTGCAATGGCAAAGATGCTTAGAAAAAATATATATATTTAGATATACCTATTTATATAGGGCTAGATAACGTCGGTCACGGTTAATGAAGTGATATCAGTTCGACTTAAATAACAGCGACATGTTACGTTACGCACATATATAAGCTTGGTGCAAGTCAAACATATTAAGTCGAAACATCTAGCTAAGATTTAAGTTACTAAATTTAAAATTTGTTCAAGTTTATCAAAACTACAATTATTAATGCCATTGATTGTCCGGTCTTCGTTTAGTCACAGTATTAATATACTGTATATATATTTATACTGTGGTATAGTACAGCTGTTTAACGGACCAAAATATATGTAAGCGACGTTATCAAGTGACCGGCTTATGTGGTAATAATAGTTCTACTTTTTCAAGGAGAAACCCTCGTACTTAGTAGTGGGACATTATTAAGACAGTATCAGTATAATAATACAAATAATAAGTAATTGTACTACATTTTATGGAAGCAATAGTGTTATTTACATGATATAACTACTACATATCAGAATGACAACTACGTATTATTACTAAATATATATACCCTTACTTGTACTTGTATGGTCCAATCTCTGTAACCACGGGCACTTCACCATTTAAGACGTCATCAGGATTCGATATATTAAATATAAATATGGACACATCGATAGGAACAGGCACGTCTTGGAATCTTTCGAACTGAGTAGTGTTTTCATTTAGTACAACCGACTGAAACCAAATGAAAATTAACATTTAAATAAATACCCAAGATCAAAATTTCGATGAGGAGGTAATGACAGTAGGGATTTTACAGATGACCTATTTCAAGTGAATAAGGAGAACATTATATGTTTAAAATAGCATCAGAATGAGGTACATATTGTATTATCACCTGTATTTCTAGAACAGTTTTGGTATCTAAAAGTCACTTTATTTTCACAACACTGAATAAATATTAATAAGAGCAATTAATATTTATTGCAGAATGATTAACGCTTTATAACATGTAGCGAAACAATAGAATTTAATATTTTGTTTTAGCAATGTTTTCATAAAATGATGAGACGAACTTGTTAACTATCCATGGATTCCCTGTGAGAGGGTAACTCCCAGCAGATTCCCGCATACCATTCGTGCACACTCACACGTTAAGTACACGGTTCTGTAAGGGACTACCCTCGCTTAGTATCACTAATTTAGTAATAAAGAACCTGTTGGTTAGTCAGGATCATGAATCTTTTTCATTTACCGGCAGCAGCCCTAGCCGAGGTTCGGCCGTCCTGGCACCCTTGTGCCTGCTGCCTCGGGGCTGAGTGGCCTCAGCACTCGCCCCCAAAAGTCCGGTGAAGCTGTCAAAGCCCCTGGGGCTAACAGCGTAAGTCAGGTCGAAAAAAAAAAAAAACCAGCAGATTCCGAGACTTGTGACACGGATGTAGGTTTAAGGTGCCACCTTCCGACGCGCTTCATTAATATTAGAGTATAATAAATGTATTTATGACTAATTGTTTCCGCAAACTGACGTGGACGTTAACTGTTTCATATAATTACTATGTATTCTAGTAATGTGTGAGAATTCAATTTTAATAATTCACTGAAGTTACCCAACAGATATACTAATATTGTGTGCATTTTAGTTATATCTATATCTATACTAAAATTATAAAGCGAACAAGTTTGTGTGTTTGTTTGAACGCACTAATCTTAGGAACTACCAGTCGGGTTTAAATTTTTTTTCAATATTTGATAAAATAGTTAATGCGGAAGGCTATTAGGGTATTTAACATTACGATACCACTAATAGGAGCAAAGCTGTATTGAAAAACGTTACAAAAACGGGTAAAAATTATTAAGTATTTTTAGTTCCAAGCGAACGTAGTCACGGGGCATAGCTAATATCTCATAAAGTTAATTTTCAAAAGCTATATTTATAATAGAATTTTATTATAGTAGACTGAGGTGTAGGTTGTCCAGAAAAGTTCATGTTACAGTGTTTATGTATGAATAAATCTTAATATTTTATTTGAATTTGTGTAATTATGTTGTTTGTATTTTTTAATCTTTTTTAGTTGTGTCTAACTTTAATTAATTTTATATAAAATTTATAATTTTTACTATATTTCGTTAAAATGTAAGGTTACTCCTGAGGACGTGGCGAGAGGTCCGGGGCCCCTTCAAGCTGTAGGAGCTCTACCACCCTATAGTTATGCCACTGTTAAAAGGAGAAAAATGTACGAGTATCGCATACACGGTAAAAACGCTTTTTGTATTAATTATATTCTAATGAATGAAAACTTACATCGATGATTAAATTTTTAATTATGTCAGGAACAACGACATAACCAACAATACTAGAAACTAATACTAAAGTTGCACCCACTACTAAAGTTACAACGCTTCCTACAATACCACACATATTTATTAATACGTTAATTGATTAGAAGTACACATCAGTAACTGAAATGATTGCAATTGAGTCTTTTTCGAAGTATATACAACACATTCGTTAAAGATAACATAAGTATTTAGAGATCTATATTTCCCTGAGTAAAATAATCAAACCATTTATAAAATATCAGAATCTATGTGCCTTCACATTGAAAAAATGCGGGCGTTAATCTGACATGTGAGCTTATTACGTTGCATATTGATGTATGGATTTGATAATTTAAATTATCTTTATATTTTTTCACTTCTTTAAACAAAACAATTTATATCGAACGATAAACCAAATATTTACAACAACTAGATCTGTTATATAAAATTTTAAAAATAGTTTATAGCGTTTGTTAATTTGTTTGGAAGTTTAAAGGATTTAGCTTTATGGCCACAATTTTCCTTGATGTTAAGTAAGTGGCGATGTGGCACAATATGATGGACACGTTAAGCCTAGTAGCCGATCTGGATCATAAATACAACTGCCGGAACACACCTATAGGTAGTTTGCGGCCTATTTTTAATTTGAGACTGGTACGTAGCCACGCGGGCTCCGAGAATGCCTTACCATCAATTTTATCGTTTAGCGAACTGAAATTATACCACAAGAAATGTTACAACTTTTATTGACTTTCCTTTAACGATAAGATATGAGTAGCCTCCTGATGATTTATATAATTTAAAAAGATGATAAATTTCTTGGACATATGTTCATTATTAAGTACATTTACTGTATTTTTAAATCATGTAGGTTTACCGTTTGTCCTACAATATTTTCTAACTTTAAGTGTATCGATGAGTCAAACTTTATTTTTAGAGAAGATATCTAAGCCAATTCAGTTCTGAACGAAATTGTTAAATGTAAGCGACTTTTGGGTTTCCACAATATAGCGGAATATAAAACAGTAGAACCTCGTTAAGACGAACATGTGTTCGACTTATATTGAGGTTCTACTGTATAATATAATATAATATAATATGCGCACTGTTAGCGCTGCCTTTGTAAATAAATAAATAACTAGGTTCACATGACAATGTAATGTTTGGGTCTAATTTGTTTCTACATTATTGTTATACATATATTATATTTTTTTCATAAAGAAAGCCCAAAGCTTTTCTTCTAACTTACTCTTTTGATGTTAACTGACATAGAATTTTATAGAATATTTTGACGCATGCGCTTTGGATATAGAACAATTAAATTTATTATTTCGAACGAAGAAGACATCGAATCGAATGAACAAAAGAAATGGCCGGCAATCAAAATCAGGAGTCGGAGATGTACAGGCGTGCGGAAAATTCTAGTATCAAGTACGATAATATTTGAAGAAAACACTTCAAATAATTTGTCTCATATTTATTTTGCTACCTTAAAAAAAACGGTTAAAAAAAATGTGTGGACGTCCGGGGTTTTCTATACGAGGTGGACACGATAACTGTTAGGACTTGTTAAGGAATAAGCTGGTAATCGTGATGAAATCAAATCATATAACTACGTCTTATATTTTGATTGCTTTATTTAGAACACCGTTTAAAAAAATCTTTATTCATAAAAATCATAACACTATATTTTTATATTATTTATAAGAGTATTTTATTGACATCAACACCTCCCCTTAATAAATCTCTGAAATTCTAATACAGCAAAACAAACCTGCTACACTTAAGTTGTTTTACACAAACTTCAAAAACTACATTTTCGAACTGAACAAATAAAGATTTACATAAAATACAATATTATGCTCTCAGATAAGTTTAAGTAAACATCCTCATTAATATTACTATTTAAAAATGCATTACACACTTCCAATTGACACATTTTACAATTCAGTTTAGTGGCGACAATAGTAAAAATAAAAATTATAATCATCATAACCAATTTGTTAGAAACCTCGTGCCACTCAGCTTGCTTTATACAAAGTTTCACCTAAATGCTTTTTCTTACGAATCCATTAAGTCAATTCAATTTCTTTACCTTTAGGCACCTTTTCTCTTGATACCCATGTATTGTTTCCATGTAACTATAGTATTTCTCTGTTTCTAGCTTTTTTCAAGCAATCAGTATACTCTCTTTCCATTGCCTCCTTGTAATTTGTAGTCCCACCTTCCATAGCGATAAATTGCATATGGTCATTAATTATTCAGCCTTCTGCTCTGAGCTATAGATTCGTGTACATATATATTCAGAACTTTTTTCTGCATTTGTATTATTTTCTTTCTCTGATACTGGCTGCAGCTGTACGTCAGGTTGCTCTTGTTCAACTTCCACTAAAGAAATTTATGTTTCCTCATCCTCATTATCTTTATACATTATGTCCAAAGTAACTCTAAAATCTATCATGCCACTCACTTAAATACCCATTGGCATATGCAGTATCGTATTTCGTGAAATTTTATATATGAAGTTATCCTCCTGATATTCAGTTACACACAAAACATTGCCTTTTTAAAAAGACACTGGTCTTATTTAAGTTAACTGTGTAAACTTTAGCCGTTTTGGATATTGGTATTTCATTTGACCTATTTTTATTACACTTAAAGCATTTTCTTATTTCTATATTACTTCTACATTGTTGAATGAAGTGCCCTGTACGACTACATTTAAAACATTTTTTTCCTTATTCAACAGACTTCCCTTCAGAACTTTTTACTGACAACGCTACTTTATCTACATTACCTTCATTTGATTTTACCAGTTCATCTTCTATTTACAGTCTCGCCACTAAATCATCATAGTTCTATTTTTCTGGATCCACTGATACCCAGGCCGATACAAAATGTTTATATTTATCTGGCAAAGCCATTAGAACTTTAGTTATTTCCAACTGATCAGACATTTCTTCACCTGCCTATTTTGAGCTTACTTCTCATTTCAAAAATACAATTATGATATCCTAATAATAACCATGTAAATCGTTTCAGTGGTTAGTATAATCATACTAACGGACTGATAAAAGGAAGGGATATTTTATAATATCCAAATAATAAAGAAAAATTAAAAATATCGAATATTTTGTATTAATCTAATTATGTAAGTTTATTAGATTACGATAAACAAGTAGAAATTCCATGATAGTGATAAAAACTGACCAGAGATTGCGTCAAACGATTGGTAGGTACAAGGTTTTGAAGCGATGATAGCTCAGTGGTAGTGTGTAGGAACGCCGCGTC
The DNA here is from genome assembly GCA_039707435.1 of Actias luna. NCBI lineage: Eukaryota > Metazoa > Arthropoda > Insecta > Lepidoptera > Saturniidae > Actias > Actias luna. Next base: position 13,060,514 of record JAZHAC010000001.1, on the reverse strand, counting down.
ATGGGACGTAAGTTCGAATCCAACCACATACAATGAGCTTCAGCTTTCAGTGAAGAAAACCATCGTGAGAAAACCATAGTATGGCGGGTTTTATCTAATGGGGGCCTGGCAAGCTACCACACTCAAGTTGAAAATCTGCCGGCAAAAATATGTGTTTCGGCAGTTGCACTTGAGAGCCAGTCCCTCCAATAAAGCCCGGGAACGCGCCTGCGATTCCTATGGTGTTGTGGGTGTCCATGAGCGGCGGTGATCACTTACCATCAGGTGAAACGCTCGCTCGTTTGCCCCTCTATTACATAAAAAAACTTTGACCCCAGAATACAGACATTAACGCAAGTATATATGATATACTGAAACCCTATATATTTTCTAAACATGAAAACCTTTTGTGAGCGATCCTTTGTGCATAAAATAGATAACTCTCGGCTGTAAAAATTGAATTTCGCGTTCAAATATCTTCGAGTCTGATTACGATAAAAAGCTTTGAAAATGTGTCACTTTATTTAAATTCTCAAAGAGTACATATTCCTTAAAATTTTTAGACTACGCTATTTCTATGTCGTGTCGGATATGTCGCACTATACGAGGTTCTATAACAACATTTTCTGTAAAACGTTTCATTTAGAATTTTATTTTTTATCCCTACACTTGTACGTTGGCAAGAAAATATTTTATTACTATGTCTACGTTGCAATGCTTAGGTGTTTATGTTTTAGGTGTACCTCAAAAAACTTTTTATAAAGTAATTATATTCTATTTTTAATACTTGAACTATTGTCCAACCCTGTAAATCTATTTAAATAAATTATAAGAGTGATATAATAAAGTAATAAGAAACTTAATGATTTGTTAATCCTTAACATTGCAGTCAAAGATATTATATAGGTACTATAATTCGTCGAAACTCTAAAGCTTAGGAAAATTTAATTATTTTAAACTAATTAATCTGATTAAAGTTGAATCAAAAGTTACGTTATATTCAACGTGCAACCAGAAAAGTTGACACTGACATTTAATATACTTTTACAACTTTAACACTTCACCATCCTTTGCCAATAATTTATTAATACCTAATCAAAAAAAGAAACGTAATATTATGACAATAAAATTACTTATTCGTAATGACCTCGGCTACAGTGTCGTCGACGTGAGTCGTCGTGATATAGATTTATGTATAAGTTTCAACATACCATAAAAAAACTTCTTAAACCATAACATAGTGGTGGGGTCGTGATATTTATAATATAACAAACAAATTACCGTCATAAGTACCATTTGAAAGCTGGTTTTAATTTAAGGCATATATCTTTCTTAGAGGTAGGTACGTAATGCTACTAATGTACGTAAAGTCCATCTTGTTACTCACAATAACTACAACAAGCAGCGCTACGATTCATTAGACCTTATGATAGGATTTGCATTACTGCGGCTCCAAGTTTCCATTTCTACATCATCTCAATCTATGCTGCACATTTCATACAGATCTGCGATCTCGATGTCTCAGCACTCCTGATGTCTGAAAATCAACTGCTTCTTACAAGACAATAGCAGCACAGCAAAAAATCAAAATTATATACTTTGTGCAAAGTCATTTGATCATCACTAGCAGGCATGTTGGGAGTCGCACTGAACACCTAGACCGGTAAAGTAATACCTTCGCTTAGTTTCTAAATTGGGACGTTTTTAACGCACAACTATATAGGTACATCTATATACATATCTGCAGAAATATGCTAACTATCTATTCGGTGATGAATTAACCATCAAAGCTAACGTAAGATATTATTTCAAATACCTAATTTTCATTCTAAATTAAATATGCTATTATTACTTGCCATTCAATCTTCATTTAATTCATATGTATTGTATGTTTATGCAAAATGAAATTACCTAGAGTGAACATCGATATAAACTTTAATATAATTACTTATAGAAACTATAACGTAAACTATAAGTTAGATAACAGAATCAGTAATTTTATTTAATTATTTATTATATTAAATTTATATTATAGATCACGTTAATTGTTCATATAAATTATAAAATGATTTTGATAACTGCCTAATGTGTAAGTGATAAAGAGGTTATATTATCCATAAACATGCGAAACTAAGAATATCAGTAAATATGGTAAGCGCTGCCATATTTTTGGGCTCCTGTAAAATTTATTTGTAATGAAATACCTATTCACTCAACAAGTAGCAAGGGGAATGGTGTTGACTTAAGGAAAACACGCTACATTTTTTTAAATATTGGTTTTATATCAGAATTTATAAAAATAACAGTAAGTATAACTATTAAGTTATCATAATTTTAACATTAAACGTTTAGGTACATTATTGGCTTACGACCCAAAGGAAAACTTTATTAAAAAAAAATAGGTTTGAGCGTCATTGCCTATGAGTAATACCGCTCAGATTAAGGAGTTACTGAATGGCAGAACCAGGAATTATCAAATCCGATTTGGAGCATTGATGCATATTCGGTGGATTTCCCAAAGAAGATGTAGATACGTCCTAAACTGACAGTAATACCACAACACTACGTAACTCCAAGATTCCGCACATTTTAGGCTCTGAATGAGTTGCTATATTATTTTTGTAGCTTGTCTTTTGGCTATTCCTTCTTCAATGGCAGATTTAGTAGTATAAAAGTATTTTCGCTCCAAGCTGCCCTATCGGTTAGATTTGGTAATTTCTTGGCATACATAAGAAAAAAAAAACTATGAAGTGTTATGCCGTTCAGACGGTATAAAGACAAAGGGCGGATTTTATTTTAAGCTGAAATTTAAAAACATTGCGATATACTTGTTAATAATTGCTCACGTTATTACAAAATAGAATTGTTTAGTAGACAAAAAAGTTAAATAAACAGCTAAATAATCATTCAAATCTGGACTTATCGACTAATACACTGAGTCGAAATTAGATCAGTGCGGACGCATACAAAGAAACTCACGTCACGGTCACGTGCTCTGAACTAACTGACCATATGCGTCGTTGCCAGTTAAAGGCTTCCACCATCCACATGTAAGTTGACGTTATATGTTGCTATGTATCAATTTGTTAGGGTTATAAATGTGAGCGCCAGGTATACCAGGGAGCGAGAAATATACCAACTAAATCACTCTATAATCTTTTAAATCTTTTTCGAAGCGATAATAGCTCAGGGTAATGTATACGAATTCGCGTCAAGGGACGTGAGTTCAAATCCACCTACAAAGAGCTTGAACGTTCGGTGAAGGAAAACATCAAGTTAAAAATCTACTGCCAAATACCAAAAGGTGTCTTCCGACAGTTGCACTTGAGAGTCAGTTCCTCCACAGGTATAGCGTATCTACCAACTTGGACCGTATCGTCACTTAAGATCAGGTGAGATTATGGCCATAACGCTAAGCCTTAAGTATAAAGAAAAAGATCTTGGCCTGACTAGGACTGCAGTAAGTTTTATACTAGAACGTGCCTTTAAAGTTGCCCTCGCAGGCTCCTACCAAATTTGGGTGGGCAGGGAGAGAAACACGAGTAGTGAAGGTGAGTGTCGACGCGCGTCGGAAAAGGGCCCCTTAAACGTACATCCGTGTCACAAGTCTCGAAATTACAGGTTTATCTCAGGTACAAATTATCTCTAAGTAATTACAGGTGGTTATTAGTATACTTACATACTTAGTATACGAGAGTACATTTTTTTAAATGCTTGTTCATAAATCATGCTTAAACCAGATGAACAAATTATAAAAAAATCTTCATATAAGTGAGTTGTGACACGATATAGGATATATGATAGTTTTATATCGGTACTTAGAAAAGAATTACGCCCAGTTAGGCGGGCGAGCAATAGCAAATTTAAAATATTTACTATGAGTAAAGCATTCGAACGTTTCCGCCATGATAGTAATCTTTTATTGATTAATACTTGACAAGCCCTATTTCTAGGTATATAGGTATGAACGTTATGGCCGCCTATGTGAAAAGAGTTATCAATTGCGTAATTCCTATACGATAGAAAGAGATGTAGCAAGAGGTCATCAACGAATGGGTAAGAATATACGAAAGTACGCGATACAGAAAGGGATAAACATAGATTTATTAGTGCATCACTAACACTAAGTATAGAGCGTCTGGGGGATGCAGTAAGGGTGCATCCCTCTTTTTTTTAACTCAATAATATTCTCTTTGACAGTTTTATTTTCAATGTATACTTCGTCTGGCCATAAGTTCTGTTATAAATGAAAATACATTTATTTTTATGAAGTAATGTAATCTTAACAATACACACATATTTATTGAAGTCAAGGCAATTATTAAAAAAATATTTTTTATTCGAAATGATCCCCTCGGACTTTGTTACTCTATCTATATATGTATGGATTTACGCAGTTTCCATGGAAACAGTGGCTCCGTTTGCTCTTGAGATGTTTTACAGGATTCAATGTCAATGTTTCGTTTAGAATAGGCTATATTTTTAAAACTAACTAAAATCTGTAGTTCTCTTGCACTACAGATCGGGAACAGATGAGGGTCAATCTTCAGCTTTTATAAACGTGGCACGTTGGCTTCGTATAAGACTTGGTTAGATTGTGCCTGGCCATCAGGTGCATTGTTGTTGGAAAATCTACGATACACTTTAAAACTTTGTTATGCTTAGTTTCCACTTCAGTTACTAAAGTGATCTCTTTATACATTTGTCACCGTTTGATAGCAAACCCTCACGAAACTGGGAATGTCACAGGATGATGATAACATTACCCTGTCCACGGTAATTAAGTTTTCTTTAACACACATTAGCATATTGTAACTAAATATTAACACCAAGACAAAAAATAGTGGGAAATCGTTCGAATTTCTAACATAATAAACGGAGCATAGTGGTCTCAGATCTCAACAAATGTGAAGAAGAAAAATAAAAATGAGAAGTTTAAAGTGGTGACAATATTTTTGCCTAGATCAGTTAAAGTTCTATATGTTTTATTCTAGTAGGCATAACAAAATTCATGTTTTTCTATTTAACCATCATAATTACAAATCCGTTGCTTATATATAACTTATGTGTGAAAACTTTTATAAATCAGCGGTTGCTGATTAACATGACATACGACATAACAAACTTTTAGTAAAACAACGGACGGGGCGGGACGGCGACACAATGTAGCGGCGTGGATGTCACAGTGCGGGCGTGATAATCCCGCTAGTATCGAGTCAGCCAACCGGGCGCACTTGGCGCGATTTCTGGAGCATTTCAAAAGAAAATGTCAAGCGATACAGACGTGGAAGCTGTGCTGTTTTCTATCTTGGTATTTTAAAACGTCACAGGCTTGTTTGGAAGAATTACATAGAGCATAGAGAATATGCCACATCCATTTTTTTAAATGAATACAGCAATGTCGTCACTGCGGACGAGACCGCGCTCCTTCAGAATCCCCACGCCCGCGGCCCTGCTGTATTTCTGCTCGACGTCGGCGCAGTGTCGCAGTCCCGCCCCGCCCGCTGTTTGATCAAAACTGAAACGTGTACAGTAATAAGCGTTCTTTATTTCCGATGATTTGTCAAGAGATTTAGGTAGCACCTTTAAGATTCGTTCATTCTTTTATCCTTCCCAAGACATTTATGACGGCTATTCTGATCATCATTATTACAGCTGAGTTACGAGTTCAGCATACAAAAGGGAGTGTGACTAATTACTTTATATTTACCCCGTATTTGATAATACAGTCGTTTGCAACATATGATTTATACAAATTGCATTTATCTGTTCAGTAGTTATAGTACTGATTTAATAGTCCCTGCAATTTCCTCAGAGATCTTCAAATTCCCCTTCTAGCATGGCGCTTACTTTTTTCATAATTTAACTATTAATTTCGTAATTCAATATTTAAGTCACAAAATTTCGTACTACGTGATTATTCACATCAAATTACTTTTATATAAGTTTTTTTTTTTGAGGTATTATGCATACCTTATATAAAATAGAATCAGTATATTGTGGAATAGAAAACAAAGTGCGTCAAGATAGGATCAAATTAACGAAATAATAGCAACTGGTTTATTTATATATTTTATTAATCGAGAACAAATTAATTAATATTAATTCGACATCAATATTTGAATAGTTCTAATTAATATATCAGTCATTATCAATGTTTTGTAGATTAACGTATTTGAAATCAATAATGTATATAGTACCAAATATATATTTTTTAATCCCTGTCATTGCCTTAATGAAATTCGGTTTAATGAAACACCTTTTCGAAATAAATTACAAGTTGTTAGAAGCATTTTCTGTAATTGCCGAATATTTTCAGGTTTTTTTTTTATTAAGTAATTAATGTTTATTTGAAATATAAAAATGTGAGCGACAATATTACACATAAACATTCAACATTTAATGTTACATAACTAATTCATATAATATTAAATATTAAACTAACTTAAGATATAATACACGAATACGTCAATCTACATTTACCAATCCATTCTGCGTAATGTTTTAACTGAGTGAATTTTGATAAATTTGCCCCGATAAAACACAATGCGACACTCCTGTCCATACAATCGACTGAGATCACTTCGTATGAAGTTATAATTATCTTAACTTATATTGTTACATTCAAATTATAATGCTATGAATGAATTTGATTCAGATTTCAACTGGGGCAAGTTAAAGAAGAAACCATTTTTATAAATGGAGTTATACATTGAACATCACGTTATCAAACACGCTATGATATTCTATAAAAGGAGACTTTTTCTAAATACTTACCTGATAATATATGACAGAACGTATATGTTTACTACACAGAGTAGTTGTAAATTCAAACTACATCATGTCTATTGATTGGCTGCCGACAAAAATATTTTTAAAGGTGTCATTCTACGATTGTGTGCGCAGAACAACTCTATATTTATCAGACATCTATATTTCTTTCCATAGATGTTATAAGATGTCGCATAAAATATCCTGCCAATATTTTGTATTCTATCGTTATCACCCAATAGATTACCATGATACCACTAATGTGGCAATAGGTATTTTAGTTTTAAAGTATTTATCTATTATTCGTCAATAATGGTGAATACAGTTTTAAAATTATGCTTAAACAATTAATCATGTTGAAGAATCAAAAGAGATGGGATGTTGGCACAAACACCTTTGAGTAATATATGAAAAAATGTAAGTATGCATATTTAATATACACAGATTAATGTATAACCAGATATTATTAAATATCTGTAGGGTTTTAGAGACATCTTAAAAATCACAACATTTCAAAATTGATCACGTACACGAGTAAACGGGCATTTTAATAAAAAAAGTATGGCATGGTTCATCAGTAATAAATGGGTTACGTCGCTCCAGTAAATGTTAAAGTGGTTAGTGTTTTTATCCAAAATGTTTAAGGTTTATTAACTTCGTTTGAAATTAGATCTAAGTATAAATATATTCATTTTAATCAAATACATATATGCATTATAAACAATGGAAAATTCACTAAAATATCCCAGTTCAAATCTGAAAACTTAACGTGACACAAGTTTACGTTATATACCACCGACACTTATTTATATGAAACACTTAGTAATATACGTATTGTTATGATACTTTTAAATTATAAGACAATGTAAATGGGAATGAATAATTAATTATAAACATCTTTTTTCTCATAAATATATCGTAGACTATGATAAAACTGTGTTCATACTTAATAAAAATGTTATATCTTGTGTGCCATAACCAATAAACTTATATTCATTCTCAAACGCTTCTTAAACTGACATTAATATTTATGAGAAAAAGAGTTTTGATCTTTGGTGACAAAACAAATAGTTTTTTTTTATTTATTATCGACTATAGTGAAAAGTAAGAATTTATTTAGCTGCAAATCATAGACGAGTTTACTAATAGTAAAATACGCTAATGTAGAAAACGTCTAACTGATTAGCAATTTAATTTTCGGTCACTATTTACCATAATGAAGCTTTCGTAATTTTGCATTTATATTTTATACATTCACGCATGAGATTTATAAATAACGACTTTATCTCAAATATTACAAGAATGTAACGGAACATTGTTGTTTTATTTATAAACTCTTGCCAGAAAATCTGCCTGTCCTGCCAGATCTACCAGAAACTGGTCAAATGATAATGTAATTGTGAAAGTTGCCGCCACCGACTGTAACGTCGAAATAGTTGACATTGCAACAATTAGGTATTTCAATTTTGGTGTTAAGGTAAATTAAAAATTAATTCTCTATCTATTTACATGTATACATTATGTGTATATATATTTCTTTGAAATAAAAATTTGTTTTCACTCTATTATTTACTTACTATTGTTTGATTAGTTTGTTGTAGATTGTGTGATACTTAGACACAGTTATAGGCATATCAAATAACGGGGGGAGGAGGTTATACGGTAGAGAATTAGCTATTATATACGTTCCTTCTTCGGGCTGTCAAGTGACCTTAAATCTTACTTACTAACCTGTTAAATTTCAATGCAATCATAATAATAAAAAGCGTGTTAAAAATTAGATTAAAAAAAATTGAAAGTAAATGACCAATAATTATGTGTATACTTTCCCATATAAAACACTGAACACCTAGTTATGTTAATTGTACATCGAAAACAACATTTATTCAAACATGCATGTATGTACTAGTATATAGATTACATGTAATGTAAAATTAGCTTTAGTATATTAAGTAACGCTTCCTAGTCTATATACAAAAACTATTGTAAAATCATTTATTTTTTTGTATATAGACTTTACAATTTTAAAACCGGCATTACACGTGGCCTAAATACAACCGAGTTTAATAATTAGTAATAATTTTATAGCAATAACTATAGCACGTATAAAAAAAAATTGGAATTGATAGTCTGAACTTTGAATCCACCTAAATACTTAGGTGCGGGTAATTTTAAGTTACAGATCTAATTGAGGCCACGTGATAACATTCAACACAGTAGTGCTCAAACTAACGATGGACAAAATAGTAAACATATGCGTACAAAAGACAATTATCTAATTATCGCAATCACAAATAGTATTACTATACCAAGTAAATAAATATTAAAGACAATTTTTATTACAACTGAGTGTTTATATCAAACAATAAGAATTGTAATACATAAACCATAGAAAAATAAATAAAGGCTTAAAATAATACGAATAGTGAAAGACCCAAAATTGTGATGTTCGAAAATAACTAATTGCACATATATTATTATTATTATTCAATCAATAGTCAAAATAAATAATTTAAATTCTGGTTTAAATTAAAATGTCATATTTGATGTTTATCGAACACCGAAGTTACTATAGGTAGCCCAAACGTCACATAATAACTAATATAATACGAATAGTGAAGGACTCAAATATTGTGATGTTTGAAAATAACTAATTACACACATATTATTATTACACAATCAATATTTAAAATAAATAATTTTAATTCTCGTTTTAATAAGAGTGTCGTATGATGTATATTGAACACAGAAATAACCCATAGAAAGTCACTTAATAGCTAAAATAATACGAATAGTGAAGGGCTCAATTATTGTGATGTTCGAAAATAACTAATTAGACACATATTATTATTACTGAATCAATGGTTAGATTAAATAATTGTAACTCAGGTTTAAATTAAAATGTCAGATATGATATATATCGATCACTGGAGTTACCCATAGAAAGTCACATAAAAGCTAAAAATAATATAAATAGAGAAAGACTCAAATATTGTGATGTTTGGAAATAACTAATCACAGACATATTATTATTACTGAATCAATAGTTAGAATAAATAATTTAAATTCTGGTTTCAATTAGAATGCCAGATACTATATATATCGAACACTGGAGTTACCCATAGAAAGTTACATAATAACTAAAAATATTACAAATAGTTAAAGGCTCAAATATTGTGATGTTCGGAAATAACTATAATTAGTTAATAATTTGCGTAAACACAATTATTATTATTATTAAGATTACTGAAGGTAAAATAAATATTTAAATGAAATAAAAAAAAAACTATTTAAGACAAAATTACAATGAGGCCATTAAATTTGACGTACTATACTATGTAAATACGAAATTTTGAATCTTAACATAAGATAATGACATTCAAATTCACAGTAGATTTCTCAAACAATCGTGCTTGGAGAAATATTATGAGACAAAAAACAAACCAGTAAATTTTATATAACTTCATTAAGTCGCAATTGTATTTTATTTGCATGGTATTACAAAATTCATGTTGTTATTCAAAGTTCATATTGCGACAGCGTACGAGCTGTCAAATGCTGCTTTCATCTGCTTAAATCTTACTTAATTGTTCTTTGTAAATTCCAGTGACAAATCACCACATACAATTGGCTATCTCAGTCTTGTCTAGTATAAAGCCAAGTAATAAATTTAGTCGTTTGCAGGTCTATCGATAGCCTAGAAAAGCTTCACCTTAAGTCTATATCAAGTATTATTGTTTTCAGCCATTCAGCTAAACAATATATCATAACATTTTCGTATAAACGTATAGGCCGGGTGATGTACTCAGTCTCGCCATTTAACTTTACCAACTATTCTATAAATACAGCTAGGCCTATGTAAGCCTCCAGTCTAAATTTAAATAAGCTTATAAGTTTTTACAAATACATTTAATTCAATAGCAAAAGCATGAAAATTAAAAGAAATGTACCAATATTTTAATGAACTAAATGTTAATACAGAATTAGTTTTTTCTTATATATAAATATAATAACTACCCTCCATTGACATAGGCTGGACCCTGAAGTTTATATTATACATTTATAGCGATATTACTTTCGTGTCGGTAAAATCATGTGGCGATGATGGCACACTATGGTCATGTCAGGTGATGCGTACGCTCAGTTTGAGGTTTAATGGTTAAACTTGAGTATGGAGTCTATAGAGAAATCAGCTTTGCGTCGTTGTTCGAGCATGATGTATGTCTGAACGGTGTGCAGCGCGGCCGGTTCGTTCGCCGACGGGCCGGGGGCGCGCGGCGCGGGACCCGGGCCGGGGCCGGGTGCTACCGCGGCGCTCGCCCCGCCGCCGCCGCCGCTCAACTCTTTTCAGCTAGGTTTCTGCTGTACCTCTCGCATCAACAGCTGATTTTTCGAAAACAAAAACACCACTCGTATGGAAATCTCAAATCTATACATATCTTAAAATTAACTATTGGGGTGTACGTTGTTATCGACATAGGAAGCAAAAATACATTTTTATTTATTTTTAACCTTTACTAGATAGATTTTGATGAAACTTGACACGGTGGTAATTAATTTTATAGATTTTGCTTTTCATTCTATAAAACGAAAGGGTTCGTACGTAATAGGAAATAAAATTTAAAATTTTGTAGTAAATTAACTAGACAAATTTTTATACAACTTTCACAGTATGATAGCTGACAACATAATGAAAATATAGTATGATTGAATTTCAAATTGTACACAAAATCCCTAAGCTCAAATTAAACTCATAGGTGACACTGCGTTCGAATTATTAACCACTAAAATAGGTTAGCTAGTCTAAATCTAAAAATACTAAGAGGCTCAAATCATAAATTAGTAATTATTTCTAAATGGTAATATTAGACATCTATTTTAAAGGAAATCAACTTTTTATAATTTTATAAGTAATCATTTAAAACTTTTCTAATGTAATAATCAATAACAAAAAAGTTTACTTTTTCGAACGAATCAAAAATTACCAGCTATAAGTGTTTAGATTACTTATCTAAAAAGTTATTTAACCTCAATTTGTAAATAATAGAACAATTTTAAAAGTGTAACATATATGTGATTCAAGTGATGGTTATTACTGTTGATATTATGGAAGAGGTTATAGTAGATTATAGTAAATTATGTTTCTCTTCCAGAACAACATTCTGTAACGTAATCATATCGCGAAAAATTACATAAAATCGCTGCACCACACCATAACCAATGGCATTTTAATCTAGGCAGAAAGCGAAAGCTACATTAACTAATGACATCCGTGTCCTGAAACAACCCTCGAAATGAGCATTTCGAGGCAGACCAAACATAGGCTATTTTATATTAGAAACCATGACATAATAGCTAACTACATTAAATAAGGATTTGTCATTAATTACTCTCATCATTTAACAACCGGATAAATACACTACGAAGGAGATATGTCTACTGACATTCACAAGTATTGTACGCCTCATTAATGAACAGCATCTTGTCATTATTAATGTGATTAGTAAAAAATAGTGTCAATGAATAGTATATTTACCTGGTGTGCCCGTTCTGAGGTGATGGTCTCCGGCGCTCGTGGAGGAGGTGGCGGCGGTCGAACCTGGGCGCCGTTCTCTCGCATACACCTTGGTGGCTCAGGGGGCCCAACCATTACTGCATGTAAATAACAGTCATTTAAAACACAGTCAGTTATTACTAAAGTGCATTAAAAAACCTAAAAGTGTAAGCTGTACTACGGGTCTCAACTTTCTCACACACTCTTTTAGCTTTTGTTAATATTGCACGTTATTGATTATCTCCTGACTAATGTATTTTATATTATATATATATTATATACATTAATGGGGTTGAAATGCGTGAAAAAGTGCCATTACAATACTTTACCAGAATCAACATTTGTTTCAAGCATTATGTATCAGATTTGTTAGCTAGAAAGTTATTAGGATTTCATGGCAATAAATAATATAGAAGAGGGGTTTAGTGCACTAAATTATTTTAATTGTGATACATAAGCTCGCGCGGCACCCACTTTGAACAGAGATTTCGCATAGCCAAAAATTCATTCACGATTCTTTGATATCTTTAGGGTTTCAGGTATCTCAATCAACTTTACTTTACGGTTATCCGAAATTATTTTGTGGACTCTTTTGATGTTTTCGTCAGTAACAATCTTTTTGGAGCGCTCATTGCGTGCATCATCCTCAGTACTCATTTCGCCTCGTTTAAACTTAGCAAACTACGGTTGATTTTCCTGGTGCAAAGTTTGAATAATGTTTATTAAGCCAAGCCTTGGCTTCAATAGTATTTTTTTTTTCGTCAAAAAGCAATGCTTTAATAAATAGACGACATTCCTTTTTATCCATTTTTTAAACTAACAAAAGTTAACTAATCAATGTTTTAACTAACAAACTTATAGTACGACAGCTGTCAAATTCATATACGTGTCTTTTGAACGTTAGAACTAACTAAAAATCATATGGATTTAATACTAGTAACGCCATCTATGTGTCAGCCAAGAACTTTTCAGCCTAATAAGATTTGACATAGTTCAATTTTGTATGGAGCAGAAGTACACGATACCAAGTTTATATTTAATATGTGTTACAAATATTTGAATTCAATGAAAGTAAAATTTTAAAATAAAAATGTTAATTCGATACTGCCATGCCATAAATAAAGTCTTTTATTATCAAGCAGCTGCACAGAGTAAATATTGCCGCTATATAATTTTCAATTGGTGCAAAATTCTTTAAAAAATGCAATTAATTTTTACAAATAACACATAAAAATGCTCATATTATACAATTTAATGAATTTCCGATCATTTTGCTACCACTACTTATTACAGCTTAACATTACATCACTGATAACATTTATAGCGTGATCTTACCTGTCGTTAGAGGGATAGCAAGACGTGCATTCACTGCCAATAGATGATCTCGTCGCTGCAGTAGATTACCTACATGTTCCTCCAATCGAACATTCTCCGTGCGTAGTTGGTGCAAGCACGACAGCAGGGATGCTACTATTGACAGAAAGAATTAAATCAATATCGCTCCTAAATATATTATTTAGGTTAAATATTGACTTAATTCTCAGTCCAAGTGAGTGTTGTACAATTTACTACAATAAATATATATTATATGAAAATAACACTCACAGACTGGCGAGTCTACGTATTTTAAGAATACAAAACATTCATGTTTACAGCAACACTATTTTATTAAATGATCGCTTACTATCAAAGTGCTGTGCTTGTTCCATAAGGAACTGTGAACCTTGCTCCCACTGTCGCTCAAGGAGCTGATCGAGACTTTGTGCACTGGATGATCCACGACTGGAACTACTGCCAGGACCCTGTAATATATATTCATTTTTCCTTCAGTATATCCCATAGTTGTAATTTTGTAATGGGAGTCAGGTGCCAGAAATCAATTTATAAGTTTTTTTGGGCACATGTTTGTAGACAATCTGGCAAATATTTAGAAACAAAACTTTTCAGTCAATGTTTTATTGATTGGTTAATACGCAAATTTCTACATTATAAATACCACACCAATATTTTACTTATCCATAAAATGATCGGACTATTTGACCGGATTAGTGACTTTTAAAAGTTTTAGTTACCTACGAGCGGTATACTGAATTCTACAGTCTAAAATAATGTTAGGAACGAACACTAAAGTGGCATCAGATGAAAAATAACATGACTTATTTTCAACGAAAGTATAAATAATATCCAAAAGTAAACATTCTATGTAGCACGTAAATGTGATTTTAGTCAGCTTCTAGATTACCAGAATATAGACATTGAGTGCAGAGTATGGGAACCCAGATACGGTTAATATGCTCGTCAGCAACTTTTCCTCGGTGCACTACGTGTCACATACTTATGACATACTGGCAGATGTTTTAATTGAACCGTTTGTATAATAAGTATAAGCAGAAGGATCTGTGCATACAACATTAATGTATTTAGGAAGATGATGTAATTGCCACGATTCTGCAGCGCATTGCGTATGTTAGCTAAAACTTAGTGGATAATTTTCACTGCCACACTATGACATGTGTGTTTGCATATATATTCAGATATATTATAAGCAACATTGTTTAAGTTATACATCGAAATTTAAAAGTTGTCTTCCTTATGCCGTGTAAATGCTACAGAAACATACTTATTTTCTTGGTAGTTTTAGAAAAAACGTGTTAAAATTAATACACATAAAAGACATTGCTCTAAGGAACGACTGTTAATAGTGGTTACCATTCATTAAAATATACAGTATATAATTCAATTTAAATCAATGATTTAAATCAATTCAATATAATCTTAAAGGAATTGGGATTATTTTGACATGGTCAGAATTGAATGTATTTTCCTATATTATATTTTATTATAACTCAGATAATAAGGTAATTTAACAGTAATGAAGGAAGAAGGAAAACATCGTGAAGAAACCATAGCATGGTGGTAGGGCTTATTCTAATGCCAGCCTGACTAGTGATCACCCTCAAGTTGAAAATCTGCCGCCAAATACCGATACGTGTGTTCCGGCAGATGCATTTGAGAGCCTGTCTCTCCACAGGTATAGCGTGTGCACCAACTTGGGCTGTATGGTAACTTAGATTATAGCCATATCGCTAAAACAGCTATTTTCGAAATGACCAACACACCTGGTGCATTTACTATTTCTATGTAGACATCCACCTATTATTTTTGTTACAGTAAATGTTATTACAATGATTAATTATAATGAAATAATAAGTGTTATTAGTGTAACTAACCGAGCCAGCTTTATTGATCAGAGGCGGTGGCACGAGCGCATCGGTTCCAGCGCTGCCGGCCGCATGTGCGGCTAACTCAGCACTTAGCTGTTCCTGGAGGCGCGCCGCCGCACCGCTCTCAGGGTTCAGCTCGTTTCCAAGCATGTGCGGAGCTGTACAGTTCGCTCCAATCCTACTTAAACAATACTAGAGTTAAAAGTAACTAAATGATAAATTAAACGACGTTCACTTTATATTTCACTAACTATACTATTCGATTGTTTCCATTAGTGGAATATATATATTGAACAAAATGTATAATAAATACTCACTTCGATTCCATTTTTGGTTTCAATGGTCTCTCTGAATCTGAAAAAATTTGAAAGAGTTTTAAGTGTTTTAGGGTAATTTATTTTGATTGTTGGGGCACGGTACGTCTAGCGGTGGTGGACCACCGCCCCCTGGTCAAAGTGCGACGTTGTGTATCCCCGTTTGGACGGGCGTAGAGTCCTCGTTTGTTATAAACGAGGATGCCGGATACCCGCCTCGGTGGCAGCAGGAAGATGTCAGTTTGCCGTAAGGGGCCGCAAGGATGCAATAATGCGTGAACCGGTCGAGACGTATGACGTAATAATACTCGGTGTTCTTCTCAATAAAACGTGAACCCGAGCCAACGGTCGATATTCTTCAGGTAGTTGCTCTTCTTGTTGTAGCCAATGGGCGATCGGTGACTCAATCGTGGAACATGATTAGGTAACGCCCCTTCGGAAGTTACCCATGCCGATGCGTGACTTTACAGAGAGCCACTCGATCGCGACGCTTTCTAATTTCTATTTGTTTCTATTTTCACTACCGTTGGCTCGGTTTCTGCGCTACATTTATTTTATTTCAAATAATATCCTTAATTACTATATACAGTCTTATACCCTAGGTTACACTCTATCTTATAAATATCACTTATCCTAGGATACACTCATAATACTCGAGATCGAGCAATACTTACGCTAAACTTTCTCTATTTCAATTTTTCTCTATCACGTTCTTACTCTATAAATTTACATATTCCCATATTTCGGGTTTCTATCTCAAAATACAAGCAACGCGATGTCTCTATTGTTGGATTTCACACTTGTCGTGTGAAATCCCTCAATTCTCTATACATATTTTCCGGTCTAATATTTAGGTAAGTATTGCTCGGTAAATTATCTATTTTAAAACTAACATGCACGATAATCTTAAACATATCTATAGTCTATACATGCAAACATCAATTTCAATATAAATATACATAAAATACGCGAAGGAGACGCAAAAAACCTACTCGGCACAATCATTACCCGAACTCCCACGAATCCTTGGCAAATGAATGTGTGCGTCCCCAACGGTAGACGTCGATTATAACGTACGCCTTATGACTTTAACATAACATTCTTTATGTTCTCATTTATTAATATATCTCAATATTAATAATTCTCAATGTTAATAATTCTCAATATTAATAATTCTCAATATTATTAATCTCAATATTATTATTTCTCAATACTAGCAATCTCAATATTATTAATTCTCAATACTAGCAATCTCAATATTATTAATTCTCAATATATCCATAAACTCAATATTAATAATTCTCAATAATCTCAATAATCTCAATAATCTCAATAATCTCAATACTCGATCTCCATACTCATATTCTTAATACTTATATTTTCAATATTTATATTTATATAACGCGTAGTCAGTCTCGATACTTATGCTAACACAAAGACACTGTTTATTCGTCCGGTACAAGTTAATACTCGAACGAGAACTCGTCTAGCGTCTCAGGGGCTCTCCCTACGGTAACGCGTGCGTCCTATTTACCATCAGCGCCACCTGTGCGGAACTATTATTCCGGACGCCATTTCTATTTTCGTATTAACTTGTTATGTGTCGCTAACAGCGCCACCCGTGCGGAACTATTATTCCGGACGCCATTTCTATTTTCGTATATTACTCGTTATAGCCTTTATGCGTCGCTAACATCCTCCCCCTCGTGCACAGCACCAACTCCTTGTCCTAGCGACGCCGCTGTATCTCCAGGCTCGGCAGACGATGTCCTAGGCTCTGCAGACGATGTCCCAGGCTCGTCGGTGACCCGTGGCTCGTTGGTGGCTCGTCGCTCGTCGCTCGTCGATGCTGGTACTAGTAGCACCGCTTTGGAGCTCGGTCGACGCAGCAATCCACCCGCTGTGCGTACTTCTAGGACTCGCGTGCGGCCGTCGGGTCCAGGATATGTTTTGACCACTTCGCCCCTCGGCCAGGTGTTTCGTGGCAGTGTGGAGTCCACTATGAGGACGGTGTCTCCACACTGTAAATCTCTTGTGACGACCTCTCCGCCGATCCGTCTGGGGAGCAGAGTGGGCAGATATTCCTTAAGCCACCTGCTCCAAAAATGATCGGCCATCCGTTGTGCCGTCCTCCATGTTCGCCGCCCGATGAGGTCCGCGTCGCTGGAACCTCCAATGCCGGGTAGCCCACAAGACCTCCCGATTAAGAAATGGTTGGGAGTGAGAGCCACGTCGTCGCTGTCCGGTTCCGCCGCGACAAGTGGTCTGGAATTGACCACGTGCTCCGCTTCTAGGAGAAGTGTATGCAATGTCTCCTCGTGTGGATTCCTCTCTTTCAATGTAACGGCTAGAGCCGTCTTGATGGAACGGACCAAGCGCTCCCACGCTCCTCCCATGTTCGGTGCCCCAGGTGGAATGAACTTCCACTTGAGGTTCGATCTGGTAGCGACCGCCTCCATATCTACCTGTCCCACGGCTTCTTTCAACTCTTTGTTCGCCTTGACGAAGTTGGTGCCGTTGCCGCTAAATATGACTTTCGGCATACCCCGCCTGGCTGCCATACGTCGAAGTGCGAGTATCATCGAGTCCGTGGATAGTGATGCCGCTAACTCTATGTGCACCGCCCGTGTAGTGAGGCAGGTGAATAAGGCACCCCATCTTTTCTCTCGTCGTCGGCCTACGGTGACTGTCATAGGCCCGAAGTAATCCACGGCGGTGCAAGTGAATGGAGGTTTGCCGAAACACAGTCGCTCTTCCGGCAAATCCCCCGTAGGCAGTTTCTGTGGCGTGCTTCGGTACACTTCACACCACTGGTAAACCGCGCAAGCGTATGCGGTCTCACTGGCATCCGTGATTACGTGCAGCTCCCCCTCGTCGTTCGAGCGCGTGAAGCATCTCGGAATTCGTAGATCCTCCAGCACTCGAACGTTCCTATTGTAGTCACACCATGCCTCTATGTCCCTTTCAGCGATAGCCTCGTCCCAGCCGACGCCACTCCTCCATATGCTCTGGATGAGCACCTTGCCCTGTACTAGAACAGGCGACGCCACCCCCATAGGGTCGAAGGTGGACATCACCATGCTCGTCACTTCTCTTTTCGTAGGAGCTCGATAGTTCTCCGATATCTCCATCGCTGCGTGGCTTAGACGCGCGCGGAACCCTAGTTCGTCGTTTCCCGGAAACCAGCGTAGTCCCAATGTTTTTTCCTCCTTCGAGCCGAGTTCCACTTCGAGCTGTTCACTTTTACTTGTGAACTGTCTCAACACGCCTACGCTGTTGGACGCCCATCCTCTCAATTGGAACTTCGCTTTTCTATGGATGGCGTCCACCTCGTTTGCTATCTTCACAGCTTCGTCTTCCGTGGCGAAGCTCTGCAGATAGTCGTCCATGTAGTGGTTCGACTCTATCGCTCGCGCTGCTTCCGGGAACTGTTTCGTGTAGTCCGCCGCGTTCCTGTTTTTGACGAAGATCGCCGTGCTGGGAGAGCAAGCGGCCCCGAATGTGACGGATGTCATCCTGTATTCCTTGGGGACCCTGTCGCGTTGCTCTCCTCTCCATAAAAATCGTAGGCTGTCGCGATCTTCGTCTCTAATCCTGATCTGCAGGAACATCTCCTTAATATCTGCGACCACGGCTACAGGCTTCTGTCGGAAACGCAGCAATACCCCGAAAAGGGATTGTAGTAGATCTGGTCCCGTCAGAAGCAAGTCGTTGAGACATCTTTCCCCGAATTTCGCGGAAGCGTCGAAAACCAACCTCTTTTTCTTCTTAGTAGGGTGCGTGACGGCAAAGTGGGGCAAGTACCACTTCCGCTTCGAAGACGACTCACGTGGGACCTCTTCTGCGTACCCATTTTCAATTAGATTATCTATCTGCTCATTATACTCTATTTGCAGATCGAGGTCCCTATTCAACTTCCTTTCGACGCCCCTTAGTCTCATCTCGGCCGACTTGTAATTGTCGGGCAGTACGTCGTCTTCGTTTTTCCACAAGAGGCCGACTTCGAATCTGCCGTCCTCTCGTCTCTTGGTCGTCCTCTCCAGAACGCTAAGGGCTCTCGCTTCCATGTCCGTGCTCGGCCGCTTCGGCGCAACTCCCAATGACTCTATCGCGAAGTGTTCTTTCATGAGCGCATCCAGCGCGTCTTCACGCGCGGTTACATGCGCGCATAGAAAGTTGACTTCCTTGGAGTTACCTGCGTCGACGCCGTGTAGCACCCATCCTAAGTGCGTGAAGGATGCTACTGGTTGGTTTTTCTTTCCCTTGCGCGTCTTCCTGGTGATGATCAGTCCCCAATTGTCTTGACCGATCAACAACCTAGGAGACTCTTCTTCGTAGCACAGGTGATCTACCAGCTTCTTTAGGTGCACGCAGCGCTCGATCACTTCCCTTTCTAATCGCTGCGGCGTCAGGTGCAGACCATCCATCGTGCGAACCCCATTGACGGACAACTTGCTTCTTCGGTGGAGCCCCCTAACCTTGATGTCGAGCTTCATCGAGTCGGTCTTGGTGACCGTTCTACCACCCACGGTTTCCAGCTGCAGGGTCTCCTTGGGTCCTTTAAGGCCTACTTGTTCCGCTACCGCCGAGTCCAATAAGGAAACGGTGGAGCCCTCATCTAACAAGGCCAGGACTCGGGTTGAACCTGCTGGTCCGTACACTTCTACTGGAACCATCTTTAGGTAGGCTCTCGACATCCGCGTGAAGTTTACGGGTAGCCGTACGTTGTTGGCTACCTCCTTAACTTTGACCTCCTCTACAACCGCAGCTTCCGTCTTGTCGCTATGCAGCAAGTGATGATGCCGCCGCTTGCAAGTCCGACACGGTGGTCGTTGGCAGGTTTCCTTGCGGTGCCACCCGTGCAGGCAATTATAGCACAAGCGAGATTGCTTGGCTATGTCCCACCTCTTTGGCACCGGAGCCTGCCGGAACTTCGGACACTCGTATAACTGGTGCCCCTCGCGGCAGTGTGGGCATGCTGGCTTCTGTCTTGATGAACTATTCGCTGCCTGCTTTTCTGGTTGTATATCAACAGTAGTATGCGAGGCCTGTCTCCGTTGCTGCGGTTTTCTCGAAGCCGCTTCTCCAGGTACGGCGTGAGGTCCACATCTGTCCGCGATCTTGTTGAGGAATTTCGCCATCGTGTTCAAGTCTGGGTCTCCTTTATCCACCGTGTCCGCGGTGTAGTCATACCACCGGAACTTCAGTATGGTTGGCATCTTGTCGGTGATGCTCTTCAGTATTTCCGGTGACTGCAGGTACTGCGGTTTCTGTAGCCCCCTTATCGCGGCGACGGTGTTGTTGATGCAGCTTGCCAGCATGCATATATCGTATGCGGAGTCGCTTATCACTGGCAGCTTCCTTATTTTCTGCAGCTCTGCCAGGACCAGCGCGTCCGCTCTTCCGTACGACCGCCTCAGCGCTTCCATTATCTCCTGGGGTGTACTCTCTGAGTACAGCAAGCTACGAACCCCTTCTCTCGCTTCGCCCTTCAATGCTCTTCTCAAACGTGCCATATTTTGCACGTCGGAGAAGAGCGGAGCGGTGTCTTCATAGACGGCTTTGAAGGCCACCCATTCTCTGCAGTCACCCTCGAACGGTGGTAGATGGTGCATGTAGTCGGGTTGTGGTATCAACCCGTGATGCGAAATCCTCATCGCTTCGGCTATGGCGTTGGCTAGGCTACGGTGCTCTTGACTCTTCTCCATATGTTGGCCGTCGTGCTTAGAGTCGGGGGCGGGAGCACTCTCTATCCGCTCCATAACTTCCTTATGCCCCGCCGCCTTATGGACCCAGTCTCTGACCTGATCCTCTCTATCCGCAGGCTCCTCGATAACAGAGTCTTCGTCTTCATCATCTGCTTGGATGACCTCTAAGCGTAGCCTGGCTGCCACTGTAGCCGCTTGTGCCTCCCGAAGCTCCTTTTCGGCTAGTTCCGCACGGGCTTCCAGCTCCTTACGTCTTCTTTGTGACTTTGTGGAGGCTGGCCTGTGCCTCTTCATTGTGGAGGCTTCGGTGGCTTTTGATGTTCCAGTGATGCCCGTGACTGAAGTTTCATATGTTTCATACGACGTTGTTTCCGTCGCGCTGCTCTGTTGTGCAGCGTCTGTCTCGGTCGGTTGCTCCTTCGGTGATTCCTTATGGCTTCTCGTGACTGGCATCTTGACTGCTGCGAAGATCCGGCTCGAAGGACCAACTGTTGGGGCACGGTACGTCTAGCGGTGGTGGACCACCGCCCCCTGGTCAAAGTGCGACGTTGTGTATCCCCGTTTGGACGGGCGTAGAGTCCTCGTTTGTTATAAACGAGGATGCCGGATACCCGCCTCGGTGGCAGCAGGAAGATGTCAGTTTGCCGTAAGGGGCCGCAAGGATGCAATAATGCGTGAACCGGTCGAGACGTATGACGTAATAATACTCGGTGTTCTTCTCAATAAAACGTGAACCCGAGCCAACGGTCGATATTCTTCAGGTAGTTGCTCTTCTTGTTGTAGCCAATGGGCGATCGGTGACTCAATCGTGGAACATGATTAGGTAACGCCCCTTCGGAAGTTACCCATGCCGATGCGTGACTTTACAGAGAGCCACTCGATCGCGACGCTTTCTAATTTCTATTTGTTTCTATTTTCACTACCGTTGGCTCGGTTTCTGCGCTACATTTATTTTATTTCAAATAATATCCTTAATTACTATATACAGTCTTATACCCTAGGTTACACTCTATCTTATAAATATCACTTATCCTAGGATACACTCATAATACTCGAGATCGAGCAATACTTACGCTAAACTTTCTCTATTTCAATTTTTCTCTATCACGTTCTTACTCTATAAATTTACATATTCCCATATTTCGGGTTTCTATCTCAAAATACAAGCAACGCGATGTCTCTATTGTTGGATTTCACACTTGTCGTGTGAAATCCCTCAATTCTCTATACATATTTTCCGGTCTAATATTTAGGTAAGTATTGCTCGGTAAATTATCTATTTTAAAACTAACATGCACGATAATCTTAAACATATCTATAGTCTATACATGCAAACATCAATTTCAATATAAATATACATAAAATACGCGAAGGAGACGCAAAAAACCTACTCGGCACAATCATTACCCGAACTCCCACGAATCCTTGGCAAATGAATGTGTGCGTCCCCAACGGTAGACGTCGATTATAACGTACGCCTTATGACTTTAACATAACATTCTTTATGTTCTCATTTATTAATATATCTCAATATTAATAATTCTCAATGTTAATAATTCTCAATATTAATAATTCTCAATATTATTAATCTCAATATTATTATTTCTCAATACTAGCAATCTCAATATTATTAATTCTCAATACTAGCAATCTCAATATTATTAATTCTCAATATATCCATAAACTCAATATTAATAATTCTCAATAATCTCAATAATCTCAATAATCTCAATACTCGATCTCCATACTCATATTCTTAATACTTATATTTTCAATATTTATATTTATATAACGCGTAGTCAGTCTCGATACTTATGCTAACACAAAGACACTGTTTATTCGTCCGGTACAAGTTAATACTCGAACGAGAACTCGTCTAGCGTCTCAGGGGCTCTCCCTACGGTAACGCGTGCGTCCTATTTACCATCAGCGCCACCTGTGCGGAACTATTATTCCGGACGCCATTTCTATTTTCGTATTAACTTGTTATGTGTCGCTAACAGCGCCACCCGTGCGGAACTATTATTCCGGACGCCATTTCTATTTTCGTATATTACTCGTTATAGCCTTTATGCGTCGCTAACATTGATATTATATTAAAAATAAGCAAAACATACTTGGTGAACTCGGAGGTGAATCTTTTATGGTTTCTTGGTAAACAGGAGACGGTGTTGGCTGCGGTTGTCGACGAACATTTGCCAAATTCTGGGATGTCACCGTTTCTGTTTTGCAATAACCACACAATATAAAGAGATGCTGCTGTAACCACTTGCAACTGCTACCGGAGAGTGTTAGGTAGAGAGGCAATTGTTACCCGCCACGGATATTACTACCTATAAGATCAAGCGGCTTACAGACACGGATAAAAATTTCAATGCATGGTATACATAGATAAATTTGAACCTCTGCCAGTGACATTCATTTAGCTATAAAATTGTATTATAATCAAATGTATTTTAATGTATGTAATCAGTTATTCTTATGTACAATGAGTTGTCGTAATTCTGAAATTCACAAATAAAATTTATTTGAAACAAAATCATCATCTATGGGAACTTAATATTAACATTTCACTGATCTAACCATCAAAACGTATAAGTATTGTTTTGTGCTTCAATAACACATTTCAAAGCGATAATAGCTCAGTGGTAGTGTGTACGACATCGCGTCAAGGAACGAGAACTCGAATCCAACCACCTACAATGAGCTTGAGCTTCCGGTGAAGGAAAACAACGTGAGGAAACCATAGTATGGCGGTAGGGCTTTTTGTAATGTTCGCCTTGTTAGCTACCACCCTCAAGTTGAAAACTTGCTGCCAAATACCAATAGGTTTGTTCCGGTAGCTGCACTTGAGAGCCAGTTCCTCCACAGGTTTAGCGTGTCTACCAACTTGGGCCGTATTGTCACTTAAGATCAGATGAGATTATGGCCATAACGCAAAACCTTAACTTAATTAAATAAATTAATAACCATCGGCTAGTGCTTTACAATTTAACATTTGCAATAAAACTAAGTCTCAAATGTACGATTATTTTAGCCATCTCACATAACCCATGTCTGTGTCTAGGTAATAAATCCAGTTTAATCACGTTTAATTAGTGATAATTATAAAATATTTTAGTACTTGTCTTTATATATTTTATGTTCAGACCATGTAACCCACGTCAATAAATGAATAGTAATAAGAAATTGCCTAATGATGAGATTCTATTTAATGACAAAAATAATAAAAGGATTCATACGTACGTATAGTTGATGGGCCAGGTGTGTTAGTCATTGAGACAACAGATGATGCCATTGCAGCTCGCTTTTTATTCCTAATAGCTGCGGGTTGAATAGGTACCATGCTGCCTGCCATCATGCCCAAATCTTTACTAGTGCTTGCTAATCTGCTGACACTGTTAACAATGAAATTGACAATATTTTCATTTACTATACGAACAACTAAAACAAATAGATTTGCTCATATGTTTTAATAAAATATATAGGAGTTGATAAACATCAAAATTACACGTAACATCTCGTTTATTTATTCATATTAACAACTTCAAATTTAAACAAAACAAATAATATTACGCTATATTGAAACATAAAAGCACATTCATCACTTTTCCTTGGCAAAAACATTTACTAGCGCATAGAACGCATATCTGTATATATTATAAACATTTAACATTGAACCAGCCTCTCGTATGTGTGTTTAAATTAGCGTAAAGAAAAAAATTATAATAAATATTTCCATAAAGCAAGGTACTTTGCTAAAACGTAATAAATTGGTTGGATACTTAAGTCGCAAGACCACATTTAAAGTATATTATGGTAATTGAAAATATTAAAACGCCCATACGAGTCAACGTATAATAACACTAAGCAACAACATAAATAGGGTCGACGAAGGCAATAATTTGTAACAACATATTTTCGCCAGGCACAGTTAAATTTTTAATCGGAAAACAACTTTGTTAGCGACAGTTTATCGACACTTAATGATAAAAAATCGCATAAGGTCGATCTTGCTGTTGTTTTTGTTAATATATAAGTCTTCTACCCTCGAAAAACATATTGCATGCCAATTAAAAAATAAAATAAAAAGGAAAAAGTACATATGTACTAATTTACAGGCAGAAACAAAATATATATATATATATATATATATATATATATATATATATATAATATATATATATATATATATATATATATATATATATATATATATATATATATATCAGTTGTCAAACTAACCATCCGTAATATATTCTTTGATAGTGATGAAGTCTGTAAATAGCAAATAAACTTGAGTTTTCAGCTTTAGAAATGTTACATAATGATATTGAGTATGAAATGGCAACATAATAAATTAATAACCATAAAAAGTATTGTTTATAATTCTCTTACATTTATATCATCATAACCGTAATAGTTAATGTCGAGAACTGCTTAGCTAAATGTTAAAATTTTACCAGAACCTCGAAGAGTTCATATCTAAAGGAACGACATCGCCATTATTGTTATTAGTTAACAGCGTATGTTTATAAGCATAAAAGTATATGTTAACACTATGCACAAATAGAAGCTGAATGTTTATTGCAATTTTATATATTGTATAAAATGTTTATTTTCAAGATAAGTTTGAACAACTAAAACCCTCAAACATACCAGACTGCGAAGTATGAGTAAATTATGTCTCAACATAATATATTCTTAATAGTAGCTTATTTGTTATATTATAGAGCATTTTGACAAAGTGTGATTTTTTTAATTTATAACCTGGTTGTAATAAAATAATAACACCTTCAGATAGACTGTTCAGGAAGTCTTATGAAATACATTTTACTGTCTATAATTCTACACACATGTAAACAATATTAAAAGTATGTCACGCAGAAGGCTGTTAAATGTCAAAAACCACTAGATGACAGAAGATTCCCCGACAAACTTTTCTAAATAACTACCAGAATTAATAAACTTTTACTTTCCAAGGCATCTATTTTAGGAAGATATTTTTATAAAGCATTACTTATTTAATAATAATTTTTTGTTTTTTAATATGCCTCTTTTGAACCATCTCTAACAGACAATTCACGCCCAGCTTAATTAAATTGAAAACCTTGCTAAATGAACGCGCAGCATAACAAGTTCCTATTTACAACGGTTGTATAAATTTCTTATTTACAAGTTCAACAAACTTTAAAATCATTTATATTTAAGAGACAAATGTCATCTGCACAGCACATGTCTTTTGTACGAAAACTCTTTTATAATATATGTATTTTAAAAACATAAAGGCATATTCTTGCCTATAAACATACAGTGTTAACTCTATATAGCGACTCTTAAGAGACTGCGCATTTTATGTCTTTATTTTGTCATTAAATGGTGAGAAGGAAATAATTAATATTTTACTATTATAATATGTATTTACTAATAACATATAAAATTTACAAACACCAAACATTAATATTAACACTAACATAGAACGTTTAATCTCTCCATGTATACAGTTTGAAAATTTGTGAGCAACTAAGAATATGATAGTGTACAGACAATGCATAACAACCTTAATAAAGTCTAGAACCCAATATAAACACACGTAAGGTAATCACAATTATCAGGAGAAAGATGAATTTCAAAGAATCTTCGGTACGTATGATACCGACAATTGAGGGAACTCCGTCCTAGACCATAAATCAAAAAATTACAAACAAAAGAACGTACATAATGGCAGATCTTATTAATTTCGGCAACTTATAAAGTACTGTTTATTACTTAAAAAATAACGTATTTTTTGTAGCTATTTAGAGTAGGTGTGATGCTACAAAGGGTATAATTGTATAGACAACAAGGTGAACCAACCAAATCAAATACTATAAACGTTCGTCTCTAAATCGAGAGGCCTTAAATAGAGTTTACACGGTATTAATATTACCATGAGCAACAATTCATACTAGCAAAACCGGGATGCATATAAAAAGAAATGAAATGTTCGGAATGTATGTTCTTCATCTACCAAAGATAAACTAAATCAATTAGAATTAGAAATGTACATTGTTGTGTAAACTGGTCAATCAACGCTGGTGAAGATCTTTGATTAAATATCGATGTATGAGTGAGGGTATTCATTTTACGATATTATGTCCGTTTATTAGATTATGCAAACTTCTATTGAATACTACAAACCGAACTTATATGATGGGCTCAAATAAAAACACAACTTATCACTAGAGTAATAATCTTTTATACAGTAAAAATTACAAAAAAATCAATACCCATTAACTAATTATCAAATAAAAGGTAAAAGGACTGAACCAAATATTGAAATACGAAGTTTGTCGTCACAAAAGTGATATCATATAATGATTATGCTTTTATTAATTAAAAAAACTAAATTTCTAAATATAAACACTTGAAAGTAAGTTACTGTTGCTACTGGTTTCAAACTAAATGCACATTAGATACGTATTAGTTAATTAAGATATTGTAACCTTTGTAGATAGTCGTGAGTACACTTTAACATGTACTATAGTCAATTAATTGGATTTATATATGTGTGACAAATGGAATACATATGTATTACCTTTACATGATTAGCCTGCGTTAATACTAATATTGACAATTCGTGCTTGCATTATTAGTACACATATGCGAATACGTTCCCACTCTATCCTTGCTTTGTGCTCACGACTCATGACGAAGACCTCAAGATAGGGCGAACTATTAGGAAAAACTAATGCAAAATTATCTGAAACGTACAGAGGAATACTTACCCAGGCTTATTTGGGTCCTGTTGCATCTCGTAAGTTATATTTAAGCCACTCCATGTGGAGCGACTAATAATGGCGTGCGGTGAATGCCCTGTTATGTTAGGTTCCATTGCAGCCTAAAACATAAACAAATAAATATTCGACAAGTCCGTATATCAAAAATACTACCACGTTATAAAAATTCAAACACACCATATTACAAATTATTATTATATTTTTTTTATACGACAAGCGAATCAAGTGTGCCGATTACAAATATCAAAGTACTGAGTTATTCGTTTTGAAAAGGTGTAAGTTATATTTATAATGTCTCTTTACACACTGTATATTTAGGGCACTGTAATTTTTTAATTAACTCATTAAGTTAAGTATTAACCTAACGGGTAGGCAAACAAACAGATAACCAGATGTTGTTGAATATCATATAACAATAGTATACATAATGGTTCATATAACTTAAATAATATTTCTATCGAAATTTCAAATTAAGGCAACAAAAAAGCCACATAAAATACAATTGTAATACCTACATAAAACTCAAAAAATGTTGTTGGCTTCGCGTGGTATAAACTTGGAAACAAAATGATTACAAATTTACCGCCCGCATATCTTAAAATGGGTCACATGCAACGCAGTGACATCATAATTTAAGATTAAATATTTTGATTCACACCTAAAGACTTAAATTGAATCTTTACAGAAAACTAATTTTAAGTCTACAAATAATTGTTTTAGAACTTTATAACGATTAGAGAGAACTATTGTTATTTATTTATTTACTAAGTAATTCATTCTCAAACTAATATACGCGTGGTTATATTTTACGATTATCAGGATTTTATGAAAATTGTATATAGGTTGTTTTTCTATGTGGCTTGTATATTATTTTGAATCAACAGTTTAGTAATACACACACGTAATTGACATTGGCTTATAATTTGAAAGTTTACTAGTAAGCTTACCATTTTCATAATAATATTACTTATTGTTTATTAAGCACACTTTTT
The DNA here is from genome assembly GCA_039707435.1 of Actias luna. Classification (NCBI taxonomy): domain Eukaryota; kingdom Metazoa; phylum Arthropoda; class Insecta; order Lepidoptera; family Saturniidae; genus Actias; species Actias luna. The sequence continues at coordinate 13,031,193 of JAZHAC010000001.1, read as the reverse complement.
AAAACGTTCTGGTGCAGATTTTACACGAATTGTCATTCTATTTATTTTTAAGTTAATATTGGACGACTGATGTTCACAAAACCAAAGTGTTCATGAGACTAAAGTCAACGAAATCAATGGTGTATTTTGCTCTTACGTTGTGGACATAGTGACAATATACAGAAAAGGTTGCCTTCTTTACACAGATTAATATGGACTTTAGTGTGAATAAGATAGAGATAGAATTCGAGTTTCAGTAAAACACAATAACGAGACGACTAGCGGTGAATGGTGCACAGATGTGGGGTTTGCTTGCACGCCTTTAGACCATCAGGTAGGCGAAAACTGCGAAAGGATAGGATGGGGCAGGTACAATATTGCAATCTATAATTTTTCATAAACTAGTTAAGGCTATGTGTTTTAAGTCTTTGGTGTAGATCCTCTTAAATGACATATAAATTACATGCATTAAAAACTTCGTACGCTAATCACGTGTTATTGATATTTATTGATTGATGTTCTACAATGAATTTTTTGTACCAATATGATTTTTACATGGTTAATTTTATGCAAGGAATATTTTATTTTATCCATGACCTTTGCACATGAAAATATCACAGATAAATCAGAGTATGTTAAAACAGCATTATTAATACACACTTGGTTAACGTATCACCCGCACAGTGAAAATATTTTTTGAAGAATCATAGCGTATGTTTCAAGCGAAACCGTGATGAAACGTTATACTAATGAAGTAAATAAAAATAGTGACATTCTTGAGCTAATTTTGATTAATTTGCTTTTAGTTGCCGATAACTACAGTGTTTAAAGACAAGTAAATTATTGTTACAACTTTTTTTTTAAATATAAAGTATTATTTTTATTGGTTTTAGTTTTTGTTCAGTTTATGCATATATTTCTAATAAAAGATAATAGGCGCAATTTGCAAAACGTAATCCATTATTTTTGCAATTAGTAATCTGTCTAAAAGTAATTGTTGTATGAATGCGATTGCATGACATTATATGGCGGTAGAAAAATAAGATATCATACAAAAAAAAACTCAGATATTTTTATAATTGCTCGATTATGAATTATTCAATAGAAAATACACAGTATTTTAACATTTTTCCTTGATAAAGACGAGAACGCAAGCCAGGCGGTTGAACATGGGCATGGTGTTTATGTTCCTGATACTGATGGTCCGTCAATCACGCAAAACTTTGCTATCGTCGATCCCGTTCCGGTAATTTCGATGTCAACGATGCACCACGCTCTGTAAGGCCAATTGTCGAAAATGTCGACAAAACAATGGATACTTTCAAGTCCGACCGTCAGGTCAGCAGTTTTTCAATTACCCATAAGTTAAACATTACACAAAAAACCGTTTGGAAACAATTAAGTAAGGCTTGATACAAAAAGAAGCCTCTATTATCATACTTAAATTTTGCGGCAAAATAATGGATTTCCGTATACTAACTACACCTACTCTATATTTTTGCTTTTTGAACTCCTTTCAATCTCTGTGAATTAAAATAGGAGCAAAGTTGTATTTAAATGATAAAAACCGTCTTTTTTTCCACGCAAACGAAGTTGTGGACACAACCGCATATAATATTTTACTTTCTGTTCTCCCTTTGTACGCTCAATGCTCATGAAAGGGTAAGTATGATTTGTTGTTAATGTATATATTTATAAATGTTAACATTTTTCAAGTAACTAATATTTTTGTTAAAATTTAATGTATAGTAAAAATTTTAACAATTACGGTAAAAAAGATTACATATAATAAATAATAAATTAATTATAAATATTATTATCACAACATTACATACCTGCTTATGTGGCTGATGGAATATATGCTGCGATGGTCCCAGTATTTCAGATGGTAAGCCCATCTGTCCATAAATTTAAATTTGTTATAAAATAAGTAGTATGTTCTCCACGGACAATGTAGCCAATACAATTGGCAATAATTAATAAATAATTAGTCGTTGTGCAGTGAAACCTTGCCGAAACCAAAATTGCACATAAAAAGCTGTAAATAGCAGGAGCTAAGCTTTTTAGGTATCCATGCATCGTCGATGTACATAGGAAGTGTAACCCATGAGTATGACACCATTGTTTTTTTCTTCTTTTAAATATAGAAAGCGTGTGGTGAATATAAAACTGTTATTAATTATGTGAATAATTCAACAAGAACACTGTGATTGAAAGAATTCTTTCTGTGAGTTTTTTGATCATCTGTGTATTTTCTCAATCGTATGAAGCCTAATAATGATATAAAGTCGTTAAGAAATAAAATGTACATTCGTAAACACAAATACACAACATTCATGTCAGTACTAAATAATTCAAAACATTGAAGAACGAAATGTTAAATTGTATCAAATTATAGTTGACTCGATAATTACTATAGCTTTTTTAACCATAGTTCCATTTATATATATATATATATATATTATTATACTATGTTTAAATTAAAATTCAGTTAAAATTGGGACCCGAATATGCACAAAGAAACGATAACTATATGACATATCGTTTCTTTAAACAGATGGGCCAGTTGTGTATTCAACCACACAGTATAAACCTGTGAGTGTGTGGAAAGATTCAGTCCGTGGCTCGTTGAAGACAAGGGCACCGACACAAGTAGTGAAGCAGCCCCCTCGCGATCTCCTTTCCCGCCCTATATAACCATGTTATTAGTAGGCTTCATTCTACAATGTACGCGATACTTTTCTTATTTTGTAAAAAGTAAAAATAAAGTAAGCTATAGTTTTATTACCTAAATAAGATTTTGTCTCCGTAATATTTTTTTAATAAACAATACTATCATTGTTATCAATCATACCTGATGGACAATGATGAAAAGGCCGATGATAAAAAACGTTTACCTAACAAATGTCAAATAACTGTATAAAAGACTAAAACCTTATAAATACATATACATTTGGTTAACTATGTATGCGCGTATATCAATCATATACATATCTGTATCTGTATAGCAAATGAAGACGGTTATTAAAATTGAGTATAATTCCTATCAAGAGTTGTGAGCCCGACCTTGAAATGGGCCTTAATTAACAATACTGGCTGTGCATATAAATGAAAATCGGGAGAGACTGCGTAAAGTTAATAATTTATTGTTAAAATTTATTTATACAATCCATGTCAGTGTCGTCGACACCAGGTAATATAGGTATGTATTATTCGTTGTCTATTGTGTGACGTTTATTGTCTGACTTTATACTATTTATTGAGTATAAAATTAAAAAAAGAACATTTTTTTAACAAACATAGGCAATACCAATGTATTTGTTGTGAGTAAAAATTTGGAATGCAAATGTAACACATGAATCTATAAATGTGAACGTTGATGACCTCAAATATCCAGACATAATTACTGGAAAGAACAAAATTTGTTAGTTTAATCATCAGCAGTTCCTAATTTTATCTTTTACGATTCCCTTACGATCTGGAAAATAACTTATTTTGTCACCCCCTCCCCCTCTGTCATTACCTGATCCTAATAATAATATGATCACGGAAAAATAGACATCAAAATCGTTTAAATAAATTAAATTTACAAACAGTGAATTTATTATATTTATTATGAAGTTCGCTATTTCACGTGAATCAGATCTGTTGTTTCATTTAAAATGAAATTTATTATTTATAACTAGCTTTCTGCGACAGGATAGAAGGTAAGTATTATGTAGACACCAAAAGAGTATGGGTAGAACTTAGCCTATTTTTATTGACAGGAGACGAGGGGCTTTAGATTTAGATTATGATATAGCAACCTTTCTATGCTCTAACACGAAAAGCATGTTTTGGGATTCCCTAAAACAATTGTTATTGCTAGCTTAATCTGATCCATAATTTTATGGTAAATTAAAAACGTATATACCAATGTTCAGATAAACATAAGAAGTGGTAAGAGTTTTGCTTACTTTTGCTGAAAAGGTCTAACTATTATCTACAACTAGCACCCTGTGTTCAGAAATTTTACTAGCCTGTCCAATATTTAAATAATGGTGATTTTTTCATATCAACTAAGCAATTTTACCAATAAAATTTTAAAGCGATAAAAGTATAGTCACAAAATGAACTTATTTTGTGGTTTTAGTTTGAAAATATACTAATATTAAATACAATTTGTTTGAAAATAATAAATCACATTTTGCTATATGTTGTTACTTTTTAATATTATTATTTGTGCGGATCTAAAAAAGTATATGATTCAATGTATTGTAAGTTGAAAGCGCGTGAAGCATGTAGCGTAAGCAACGTAATGTCATACACAAAATTGTGTATACTTTGTCATGATTTCAATGGATGAATATATTTGTATGGATTAATAAGGCGTAATTATGCGCTTCAGACAGCAATTGTTTCAAGTCCTATGCGAAAAGTTAAGTGGACCACAAAATCAGTTTTTTTTTTAGTTTAATTTATGGTGTTTATTAAATACAATAAAACAATGTATTACATTAGGGATATGAAATAATTGCTGCAAACTGACCTGATGTTGAGACGGTGAGCGTATTGCCGAGACTGGATTCAGGCCACTGGGACCAGGCATGGGACTTGGAAGATGTCTGCGGATAGTTGCATTATTTTGAATTAATGCAGATTACATATTGAATACAATAGCAATGAATGATGTAATATAATGATGGCAGTATAAGCATTACTCCAGTAATTAATCAAACCAATATAATCTCTTAAACGCAAACTACAGAAAAAGCCATATTTTTTATATAGAAAACTGATAAAACGCATAAAATTATTCAATGCATAAATTATAAAATTATCACTCAAGTGAACTAAACAACGAGTAGGCAATGCCTTTAATGAATAAGTGGTGACAAAAATAAATCAATTGTTGTTATTTGCCATGCACGTTTTACCTCATTATATTACTACTGTATAGCCATAGCTGCAGAGAAAAGCGAGCTAATTTACTTAAAGTTTATTGTAATATTAAAATATTAATAATTTAGGTCACTTATTAAAGTTGTCTAAATGGTCATGAGTTAAATATTTTATATAAGGTATTTAAAAAAATAGTTCTATAACAATATTGCTCTCGTTAAAATTATTTTAATTTAAATATCAAACCGTTCTTATAGTATCGGAATCGATCAAATATGTCTGCCATAGCAACAAGTCGTGTCTTTGATGACGATCTTTGCAATAACTGTAATAGATCAGATTAAAAGTCTCTATTTTTATATTTTATTTAGATAAAAAAATATTTCCATACTAATAAAAATCATCCAAATATACGACTTTATGAATGAACTAATTTGTTTATCCCAAACAATAAATAGAAAACAATATTAAATTCGTGATCATTTGATTTACAATGTAACTTTTACATATTATAAAGGACATTGTAAATTAAATTCTATGTACTCGGGACCTATAATTCGTATGTCTGATAGTTGTATTAATTGTACAAAACAGCCAAGAACGTTTCGAACAACCGCCATGGTACCGTCATATATTATAATAAATATCGCTTTTTATGTAACGTAGAAGATAAAACTTGTAGTTGGACTTAGTCATAATATAGAACATAGAACACGTACCGGTTTGACAAAATATAAGAATTATAAAAATGCTGCAAGTTTTTACATATTGAAGTAAATATTTTTATCTTTCATCTGAAAAAAGTGTCTAATACCAAGATTCACCCATGGAGTATGTGTAACTATGTAATGGCCACGTCATCGTTCGATCCTAAGACATAACAGTAATTAAAATTTCACGCTGCTACCTAATAGCTTAAACAATATTAATTTTATGTTTAGTACCTGGGACTTGGGTGAGAAGCCGGGCTGTGTGCCGGTGGTGGCGGTAGTGGCGGCGGTGGAGGCGGTGGTGGTATCGGGCTCATACCCGAAAAATGCGAAGTTAAAGCAATCGCATCATTACTATCAGTTTTAGCCTGGAAATAACTAAACATTTAATACTATTAACAAATCAATAAGATTTAAGAGCATGAAAATGGGGTGGTTCAAATTAAATACATACGAAGATAGAATGGGTGAGTAGTATGTATATCGTTGAACGACATAAGTTTGAATCCCTATAAGCCTAAACTTTGGTAAAATTAAACATTGTGATGGAACCATAGCATGATGGTAGTGCATTTACTTATGCCCGCCTGGCTTGTTACCACCTTCCATTTGAAAATCTATCATGAAGCACTTATATGTATTCCGGCAGATGTACTTGAGAACCAGGTATATCACTACTTTTAATGGCTTTTAAACCCGTGCTATTTAATGTCAGATGAGATGCTGTATAAATGTTAACCTATAGAAAGTTATCAAAAAAAGTAATGTTCATATAAATACTACCTTTTTAATGATTTTCTCTGCTCCCTCTAAGGATACTTCCATGGCAGAAGGATAACCACCTTCCCAACTATTATTGAGTTCAGATGTCTAAAATAAATAACTTAATTCCATTATTAACATAAAACCAGGAAATACGCAAACTATTGTTAAAATAATTCCTAATTATACTCTGTGGTCAGACAATTTATTTTCTAATGAGATAAGATTGTAATGTTATTACCCCAGCCGGAGGTGTCTTGGCTGCTAGGTCGATCGGCGCGTTAGAAGCATTAGCTGCTGCCATAGCCTTCCGTTTTTTGGTTTGTTTAGTCTCCATACACTCCGTGTTCGTAATGACAGATTCTTGGAACGAAGTCAATTTTGATGTTTGGCTTTGAATAATTGGTGCAGAAATAGTACTGTGAATAAAACCAGATAATTACTATATCAAGCCAAACAATTAAATATAATCGTATTTGGATATTGTTTTAATACTTCAAAAGACCGGTCGATTTATCGCTATATATAATGGAGAAAATGATAAAACAAACCTTGACGGTGTAGCCGTAATTGTAGCTACGGAAGTAACTGCACCGGATGCTACAGAATTTATGACGCCCACAGCTTCGGTTGGCTTGATAGTGCTAGGCGATGCTGACGAGGACATCACTTTCGTATTGACGGGAGTTGAACTTCCTGAAGCTGATAAACAATTATATCATAGAGTAACTAAAGACACTACATTAAACATAACATAAATAGACCATTAAGATTTATTGGTGGATTTCAAGTGACAATAAAATTCAAACTGTTCTTTAGTAACAATTAATATAAAAAGTATAACCTTTTGCAGGTTGTGTTTGCGGAGCCTCGACGGTGTTATGTTGGGGTGATGGTGCTGGCGTACTAGTCTTGCTACCAGAACCACTTGCATCACCAGCAGATGATCCACGGCGTGCTGGTGACGGTTTCTTTTTATCTGGCAGTAACGTTTACGTGTATTTTTATATGTAACCAGCGATATTTCACTCGACACAAAAGCGTATGAATAAAAACAGAAATTACAGAATTTCTATTCATACAATTTAAATAACGATGCTACTACTGCATAGCACGGTCATGTGTGTGTGTGTGATACCATACCGCAACACGTTTATAAGTAAAAAGAGGCTTTAACAGACCATGTGGATGAAAATTTCGTAAATATATTTGATTTTATTTACTACCGTCACAAACCCGCTTCACTGGGCGTTAATTTTATTCACCAACTTCAATAAACATCCATTTAGCAAAACAATGAAACATTTATTTGAATTTAAAAATAAATGGCAAATGGATACAAACAAATGCTTGTCTTTTGTTTTATTAGAGTGTAAAATATGTATTAGAAAATGAGTCAATCGAATCTAACAAAAGCAGCAATAATAAATAAAATAGTTGTGTATGATCAGATCTCATAGTTATTATACAAATTTATGTCATATTCATAGGACAAAACAATGGTTGATATTGAAAACGTCAAAGAGAATTCATTCTGTACGTTTATTATATTTATTCGTAGACGTGATGTCCAGCTGATTGTAACATTATTAATTATTTATAGCGATTCCAATGAAATATTTAGAGTTGTTAAAAACTATTTAACATGACATAAATAACTATTCTAATTTATACATGAAATAATAAACTCCAGGTATTAAAGTACCACATTTATATACTCATGCATAAACAAATAAGTACCTACGAGCTTTATTTAATACTACTTAAGATCACAATACTAACACGACTATGACACATATTCAAATTAACGAAACAAAACTACATAGTGCATATTTCATTTATTAATAATTTACATAAAAACTATTTAGTTTAATTTACTTACGGTTACATTTCATTATACTCAGGTACCAGTGTGTTAAATTCATTTAAAATTTAAAGTACTAATTTAAAAGTGTATACTTTAATTTAAAATTTACAAATAAACGTAAAGCAAAAAAAACAACAATGTTTCAGCAACTATATGACAAAGACTAGCACTAATCCTGTATAAGTGAACATGCAAAGAATCAAAATATTTAAATATCAAGAAACACACTTTTATCGAAACTTCGATGTTTTCTACCGAATGCCGGGGCTTCAGGGACGTCTTGGTTAGTCTCTGTAGCCGTTGGCGTTGAGCATAATGAGTAAATATTATAATTTTATCGATATTATGAAACTTTACGTAAGTCTTAGTCAGTTGCGTCACATTAATATTGTTATAATATATTTTATTTTATATTAATAGTTACAATTATAATACATGTATAATAAATATAGTTAAACTTTACATACCCATAGACTGGTTAGTGTTGGTTGGCGTTTTTGAAGCGTTTGGTGTATTTTTTCCTGAAACGACACCACTGGCCTGTGCAGATGTTTTGCGACCAGGCTGCGTACCGAACAACAGATAAAATATCTATGTGTATATAATATATATTTAAACATAAGGAAAAATTATTGAGTCTGAGTATTTCGATTGTCCGCTACGACCTCATATTTGGCTTAGTAATTGTGTGGAACATTTGAATATTATACATATATGTTTTTATTTTTAAAGTACGGACTCTACTGAATTCGGCCGTATTACACGTTCCTCCCTTTAACAAACTATATTTTACCTTCAACATCAATAACTTGTGTTATTGTTATTGTAAGTCTATGATCCATGCTCTACCAAGTCATTTTATAATATTATAACCATAAAATATCTAGACATTTCTATTATATATAATATTAGATAAATATAATAATATAGTTACAAATGCGGCAGATCTCAAAAATGAACAACAACCTCAATTAGTTAGAAAAACAAGTAGGACATACAGAAAATGTCGAAGAAGTTCCCAATGGTTTTCATACAGGATTATAAGTAAGGAACTTACTTGAAAATGCTCACTTAGACGTGTCTATAACAAGGAAGCAGTATACAACTGTTGAAAAAAAAATGCTAATTTCAGCGTCCAGATGGCACATATTACACGTACCCCTTTAGATTTTCCGGTGTGCGTCGGTGTGCCACTGCCGCTGGCTTTGGGCGAGGCCTCGCCCTCTTTCTCGCAGCTGGAGTCGCTGGACTGACTATCATTAGACACCGGCTTGTACGGCGGAATTGTCTTCACGTTACCACCCTTTTTCTGAACAATAAACTCTCGTTCGCATATCGAATGTCTTAATTGATCACTAACGGAAACCGTATTGAGTATAGGTACGACCAGTAAACTAAGACTATACCGAATGTTTAATAGAATACAAATTAATATATTTCTCACCACGAAACGAAATTTAATTTATATCGACTAGTATGAGAATAGACAAGTGGATATCATCAAGGTAACGTAAACAGATTTTATTAAAATGAAACATCTAATACTTAGGTTAGACTTTTATGTAAGCTGTTCGAAGTACAATGCACTAATCAGGAAAAATATTATCATTTAAAAATATATTATAGATATTAAATTAAACAACAGATTATTTTGTTTTATATTTTATTAACGATTATTTTATGGTCCGTTCCTAATAAAGTAGTGTCGAATTTAATTATACGATAACAGATCTGCGGTAACCTGTGACTCATAGTACTGATTTTGTGCTACGCAAGTTTTTCAATAACCTAGCTGTATCCCATGATTATAAAAATGAAATCGATTCACTATTATTATATACATAAGAATTATAAATTAAGCATATAATTCTGGCCAAATAAACATGATTTGATTATATATTACGTATAAAGAGAACTTCAGTTAACATTAATAAAAGTCGTATATCAATAACCAGACAGTAATTTTGGATATAATTCTTAATAATGCAAATTGTTTAAATTTAGTAATGGTTATTATAATCTTGTAATAAAGTCAGCCTATTTAAACAAAGTTGCTTTTGGCCAAAACTACACATATTAAAAATATATTTTTATTTTTGATTTAATTACTATTTTATTCCTGTAAAATTAATGGAATAGAATGTACCTTTGAGATGACGGTGACATCATGATTGGTAAACTAAAAAAAATGCAGTGTGATCATAAACAAGTAACATGAAATTCATGCAAATAATGCAATGGTTATCTAAATGCTCAAAATGCTCAAAATGTGGTTAAACATTGCTTAGAGTTAAGTGATAAATAACAAGTTTACTCCAAGTATACTTTTTTTTTAATATAGTGCTCTTCGATAATAATATGATAAATAATATGTAAAAGAGATCTATAGGAATATATTTTGCAATCTATCATTGATTGACGCTGATAATCAAATATTGCAATAGGTTAACTTGTTAATTAGCACAAAAGAAGGAATGGTAATCCCGACCGAAAACACCAGTGTTCTACTCTAGTCCCAAGCTATAAATATTAAAATCAGAATAATTGTTCATTTTAACTCCAAAAGAAATATCATCATAAATTTCAGCATTGGGATTAGAGAGAAAAATTTAAATGCAAAATATGTATGTACGTAGTCTTTTGAAAACAATTCAATTTTTGTATGAAATGATTACATGTAAATAAATGTGATAAAGTAAGCAATTTAGAACGAGGTAAAAATTCTTATTTGTAATGGTTAGATATAAACATGTTTTGTAACACTAAGAGTATCACTACCTTCCACGTTAATGTAGTAATAATTAATTAATCTAATATCAATTTTATAAGTAGTGACTTCGTGCAAAAACCTTAATGTAACTGATATAATGTCACCCCTGAACCAACTATCTGTAATAACTTTTACAAAAGATACTCACCAGTTTACCGTAGTGATGTTGACAATATCCGCAATATTTCACATTATCTAGATAGTTGCCGGCTTCCTCGCAAAGCAGGCCGAGGCTTTGAGCGCAAGTCACGTGAAATTGTTGCTTACAACCTGTTATTTTCATAAGCGTATAATTTTTTTTTTATTTCACAATTACTTCTTGAAACAATGTCTGTGTTATAAATATACCAAATGCTTCCAAAAAATAAGAACAAATAAACATCTACTCCGAAAAGGTTAAACAGTGACTACTATTAATCATCTATGATTTAGCATATAAATTTAATTTGATGACAATTATTTACAAGATTGAATCCCATGTTAGTGCCAAAAAACTGTAGTTACTACATAATATGTTAGCTTGGAGATAACTAGAATAATCATAGTAACTACATTTTATGAGATTAGGGTGTAATATAAAAGCATTTAAAAATGATGTTTTCATTCCGTATGCAAATCTTTTGCGCATATGCATGCGCATTTAATTGATAAAATTACTTCATTACTAATCTAGTTAAGAAATCTGATAATACCAACCTGATTTATTACATTGCATGCATGCTCCAACTGTAGCCCTGTGAGCCTTACCCAAATCTTGACAAATGTAGCATGTCTAGAACAGATACGGAGTATTTGAATTGTCACATTTAATAAATTTTAATTTAACTGAATTTTTTTTTACAATCATAAAATTTTAATTCGTGTAAAATCCACTTTAGGATTATGGTAAAGTACAGCTCGATTATCCGGCTCTCGGGATTCGTGATTATCCAGATTACCAACCACGATTAAATAAGTTTATAAAGTTGAATCCATGCATGCCCGGACATGACGGAACCTGCACTACCTCATGCCAACACCTTGGGCGATCACTGCCTCCCGCGTTTCGTTGTTTTACTTAGTTACCATTTGCTATAAACAACTAAATCGGTATAATAAATACCGAGTATTATATCTTATGTAGTAATGAATATTATAAAGCGAAAAAGTTTGTTTGTTGGAACGTGCTTATCTTAGGAACTACCAAGCGGATTTAAAAAATTATTATAATTACTAGCTGATGACCTGGCAGACATTGTTCTACCTTTTCGAGTAGTCAATCACATTGACATCTTAATAAAAAGTGTCCTATCTCTCACGTTAAGTCAAACTGCACGCAGTGTGCAAAATTTGAATCGGTTTAGTGCTTTAGGAGTTCATCGCAGACAAACAACGTGACACGAAATTTTTATAGATAAAGATATTAATCATTTTTTATTTTATAGAGCAATCATTGAGGAAGGCTTTAGGCTATTTAAGATCACGCTACTTCCAATAGGAGCAAAGCTATTATGTAAACAAGATACGAATTTTTCATAATCTTAAGGTTTAACGACAACAGTTAGACCTTTTAAAAGAACTGTAGTTTTATTTTAATACTAGATTTTACATGTGGCTACGCTCGCTTTAGTACTGATTTTGTCAAACAAATCTCATGACGCAATAATGTTTCATAAAAAGTTTATCCCTCTCTTTACCCCACTTCCAATGACGTTTTATAATATTAGTAAAGAAGTAAGCATGATTGCAGTGTAGGTGATTAAACAATATTTACTTTATGGTTAGAAAATATCATAACACACACAAATAAAGAATAAAAATTGCCTTATTGTATCTTTCTGTTGGTATAAGTCGAAGTACTATGGGCTCCATAGATGTTACATTTCCAAATCTGACTTCCGGAATATAAAGTGCACACACGACATGTGCCCAACCATTGGTATCTGTCCGCTTGAGTGCCCCTGATTTTGATGGGCAAAGTTCACATTTCTGAAAAAAATTATACACAACAACCTGAAATGTCTATTTAGCTACTTATATATCTTACTACATTTCAATTAAATTTAATTCACAAGTCACAAGTATCTGTTCCTATAAACCTACTTCATGTTTTAAACTAGGTTGGCTATCTCAGTCGTTCTCGTCGCCTTTCTGACATGTTTACCTATCGCGGTTATCATTGGTGCAGTACAGAGGTGAACGGGCAACAGAGTCGCAACTTCCTCTTTCATATCTTTTACTAGTTATAGTTGATTCCTACTCTAACTAGGAGTAATTCAAGAACATGATTTCAAGACCATGTTGAGTATTTTAACTATCGAAAATCATTTTTTCCTCAAAGAATCACTTAGAGCTTAGTTATTTTACTTAGAGGTTGTAGTCTCAGCTAGTAAATACGTCCGTAGGCGTAGTACAACTACTATATTAACAGGATCGAAAGTGACTATTCTTCAGTGCTGGTTTTTTGATATACAGCAATACAGGATTAGCATTTGGTCAAATACATAATTAAATACACACCAAACCTATTAGGAGAATCATGTGAGTCAGTCGAAAAGTACCTAAGTGTTTCAGGAGTGGAGCATGTTAGAAAAATACCCTATCTCCATGCAATTGTTTCTTCAGAATATTTTCAGTAAGGTCATTTTAAAGATGATATTTAAAGACTTGTGTTATTATTTTAATTTTCTTGAGTATTCAATTTGAGGAAAAATTCTCTTTCAATATTATCTAGATCGCATAAAAGCCTATAAAGAGCATAAAGTCAGAGACTAGAAATCATACATAATAGTACAAAAAGCCGTAAGTTGATTGGAATCGGGTGTCCAGTATTTAGGTGCAAAACCAATGACCAATGGATATGATGATTAGAGAAGCATGGGTAAGTAAAGTAGCCGAATTATTTTTTTAGTAATGTGCCCTTTGGCAGATAGTTCTATGATCTACTTCATTTGGCATTCTGTAGACAAACAGCCGTATGTCTTCACAGGAATATTGGGAGAGAGCCTGATAGCACGAGTACCGAATTGAAAGCAACGGTATGAAATTAAATGTTAACTTTTTGTACAATGCCAATTTTAAAGAGTGTATAAGTTGTGTTTATGATCTAGAATAGTACTGCTTGAACGCGAGATACTCTCATTGTACACAGTAATTAGCTCTATTAATGGTGGCACGTGATGTTACGCCTGATATCATTTATTCACAAATCACTGTAATTTAGATTTATGTATTTAAGTATTACATACTACTTTTCCTTTAGCTTCTGGACATTCACATTTTCTGCAAAACCATGGTCCGGTTGGTACTGTTACTATGCCATAACAAGCTGAAAAATTAAAATTGTTATATTGTCAATGGTGTATTTGACATACTTAAATAAAAAATTAATACTTAAGAGAAACAATTTATTGTTTTTCCAAGATAATAAACAAAAAACAATACAATATATAATATAATTAATAAGTAAGTTTTAAAAAAATCAGTTCTCAGTGTTTGCCTTGTGAATGGGATACACCTATGTGTCAAATATCAAATCAGTTTGAATGGTAATTCTAGAAAACTAGTGAAAAATAAGTGAAAGTCTTCTATATAGAGTTTTTTATAACTTTTTTATAATTTTAACAAAGTTGTAAAGTGTTCATATGAAAATTATTCAATCTGTATAACATATTTAGACAAAGTGATTGGATACCTTGATGAACAGCAACAGTACATCCATTTCCATCACAATAGACTAGCGGGTTGTCAGGCCATCCCCGCTCGTCCGAGCACACACAACATCCTCCTACCATCTCCTTCATAGTGAACTCAGCATTATAATTTCAAAATCTAAAATATTAAAATGTCAGAATAAAAGTCATTATATATGAATTCAAAATACAGTAATCAGAATACATTATTTATGATGATACTTATGTAATATTCAACAATTAAATTGTCAAATCAAGCTGAAAAACTATATCACTATTGATCCCAAAGTATTCTATGAAAAAGATCAGTTTTATATTTCATAACCAATGCAAATAATAATAGTGCTTTAGCAATATAAAATTCATGATATACCATAATGTATCTTTTACAAAATCTGGTAAACATAACTTTACTATAAGTAAAAGGATACAATTTATATAGCCTATTCAACTAGAATTTATTCACTCTCACTATGATTCACTACATAATGGAATCCTTTATAAAGCAATATAGTTAAATTGGATAACAATTTAGTTGGCCTCCTAGATCTAATGCATCAGTTGAGTGTGATATCCTAGGAAACAGATGAATACTTAAGGGCCACTCCTATAGTGACTTCCAAAAAAGGGTTTTTAAGAGAAGAGAAAAAGAAGAATTTTAATAGAAAACTACAGTATTTAATGTTTTAATATTTGTAGGATAATTTATACATAAATAATTAATTAATAGACACTGATATTTTCAAAGGAAAAAATAAAATTTTCAGTGAGTTCTCTACTGCTATAGTTTTTGCGGCCTGCACTGTGGCTGAAATAAAACAAAAAAGATTATTAAAGTAGAAAATATTGCCAATACAATGACCAGAAGGTAATCAATATTCAAGAAAGGGAAGCTTAAAAAAAATGACAAGTTTTGCCCAAAAATTTAATGATTTTTGACCTACTAAAATGACAAATTTCATACAATCATAAAACAGTAGGAACATTGTATACAGTAACATATACATAGTAAGCCAAAAAAATAATAAAAGCAATTGGATTCTCTTTGAGTTACAAAGCAAGTTTAAGGAAACAATGATTGATTACATTGTTATAAATAGATAAAAATCATACTTAAGTGATTCTGCTATTCTAGGCCCATATAATTCATCATCCTCTTCTTTACAGAGCACTTATTTTTACTAAAATAACTTACAAAGTCCTCAGTATAGTGGTTGCAGTAAAACAGTATTTGATCTCAAAACATGTTATGTAGTTATAAAGAAATATCCATGATGAGTAGATATATTCACACATTTTAGTAATCCTTAAAGGTGAACAATGAAAACCGGAATATCACTAAAATGGTGTACAGTGACAACAGAGTTGAAGCAATAGCTTAGGTAGACCCGTAGGAATCATTGCTTTCTGACTACCGAGTGGCTACTCTTTAGAAGGCTATAACTCAAAATCTGTTATAGATTTATAAGAAAATATCTATATATGGACTGTTTATTTTGAAAGTGGTGTCAGTCCATTTTTGAGAATAATGAGCTATCACGTAATTCATGCTTAATTTAATGTAATTTTTTTATATATAACTAGTCCGTGTTAAATTTCTCAAAAAAATACCATGTTTTATAGAACTTAAAATTGGTCGTCAATGAAATTGCATTATCAACAAATACAGTAACCTTTAATTTTCTCGAAACAAAAGAAAATGGACTTACACAACTTTCAAAACAAACAGTCCATATATTGAATGTAGTAATGTGTTATGCAAAGAATACTAAACTACTGAATAACATATGATACTAAACAGTATGTTTGTACATAACTTAATATATAACTACAATAAACTTTATGTATCAAGAAATTTATGCACATATCCACCATAATGAAATCAATTGTCAATATCAAATACACTTTTTAAATTGTTAGATGAACAAAAAGTATTACTTTTACAGTTTTTTTTTCTAATTGCATAGAAAACCATTACTTTATGCTTGAGTGTTATACCACTATTCAAAAAAACATATACAGTACATATACTCAATTTGGAAATCATAAAAATAATTAGCCATTATCATTATGGATAACTCTAAACTGACCAAAAAAACGTTTTCACAAAAACCGAATGGTTCCTTATACAGTTTATATGTACCTTCTTTGATATTTAAATTAAAAAAAAGAATAGACATACTCAATTACAAAGTAAATGCACACATCTGAACTATAACAGATAGGTGAGTACATTCATTGAAATTCTACAATAACACATATTTATATAACTGTTCCACCTACCTTAAGCTAAAATCGATACCCAATACAATACATTAGATATTGATTTTCAAAAAAATAATCATACTCCCCACTGAAATTGTGTAATTAAATAAAAGAAACAAATAAACAAACTTAAACCAGCAGTGATAGCATCACCCCACAATAAACAAATCACGAAGAATCCAAAGCAATCAAAGGACGCACTGTAAGCCAGAAATATGACTTACAACACTGCTTGCCTATGAATAATCGCGTATTGATTTTTCACCGTTACATAAGTCCATTCGGTTTAGAACAGAAGCTGCGCAGAAACAAGCGCCGGGACAATTATATGACGTTCAAGCTAGAGTAAATACAATGTGAAACCTATGTAGACGAATTATGACTATCCAATGGATAGTAATAGAAATCGGAAGTACTACTTTCTTTATTTACCAAATTTAAAACTAATCTTCATTGCTGAAGTGTAACATTGCCAGAATTAACTCCTTTATTCAAGTTTAATTACAATTAATGAATAATAGCACCTCACCTGCCGGTAGCAACAAGTTGTATTATGAAGTTACATTGAAATTGATACTAATGTTTTTTTTTTTAAGTTGAAACTAATTCCTAGGAAGATTGCACATATATAAATAGAAATGTTAATTCGACACTTGCATAAATAGTAAAAAAGAAATCCGCTATTTATCTATTTGGCTGCCATTTGTAGAGACAAGCTAACGCCATTTTACTTGGCCATTTTGATATTTGTTTATTTTTAATTTTATTTTTACTCGGAGTTATCATATTTTTATCAATTTCAAAGTTGCAACACCTGAGACACCGACTTCTTTACCCAATTTATTTTATTTATTAACACAATATATTATTTTTAATCTGTCGTCAGATAGGCACTTGGTTGGATTTTGAAAGAATATTTTTTTATAAATTAAGCTGAAGATGGCTGCATTATAAAATTAATATGTAACGTAAAAATATACAAAAAGAACAAATGTACAAGTATAATGACAATTGTATTGATATATATATTTAATATTTATTTTGTATGACGTTCTTATATAGGCTAACCGTAATATTATAATATATGAATATGTATTAAATTTTGGGATTAATTTTTGGAATAAATAAATTTCTGACTACCATTTAATGAATGCGCATTTATACTGACTTCATATTTGTGTAAAGAAATTATCCAGTACTAAATTTTTTATTAAATGTTCTTTGAGTAAGAAAGTTACACTAAACTATTATTATATTAAATTAAAAGAGGTATTAATAATAAAGTAAATACCACTAAAGCATTAAATTGTGTTTATACAGAATTAAAGCAATAAAATAACACTTGAACCACAAAATTAGAAGCACTTCACCTATCATTAAGTAAAGTTATCGAACTTAATTAAAGTGTGTTCATGAGAGCAGTTTTCTGGGCTCTCAATTGTTGTTGCTATGATCAAACATTAGAAGTATATACTTAACTGCTGTAGTAAATATTGTGACTAGACATAACAAATTAACTTAATATAAATATTACATATATGACTTTCGTCTTGTCCATGATCATTTTAAGACCAACTCGTTCGGAGGCTCTACTGAGGTCATCGAGCATCGTACTTAGGTCTTCTGTGGTCTTAGCCATGACTACGATATTATCAGCAAAGTGGTGTGTTATGTACTCTCCGCTTATGTTAATGCCAAGTCATGTCCAATCCAAAACCTTGAAGACATCTTCGAGCGCAGCAGTGAACAGTTTCAGAGAAATAACATCTCCCTGTCTAAAGCCGCGCCGCAAAGGTATAGGTTTCGAGGTCTGGTCCTGTAATCGGACTGACGTGGTGGCGTTTTCGTACAAATCCTTCAAAGTTTTGATATACCGATAGTCTTCTTGGCACCGCTGGAGAGACTGCAATACAGCCCAGGTCTCAATCGAATCAGGGGCTTTTTCGTAGTTCACAAACGCTAAACAAAGGGATAGGTTATAGTCTTTGGTCTTCTGTATAACCTGCCGCAGCGTATGAATGTGGTCTACGGTGCTAACGCCTTTTTGGAAGCCGACTAGTTCAGGAGACTGGAAGTCGTCGAGCCTGTTCGAGGCTGTGCGCTAGTCGATTCATGAGGATTCTCGAAAACAGCTTGTAAACATGACCCAGAAATAAGATGGGTCTATAATTTTTCAAATGGGTGTTATCACCTTTTTGAAAAAGAGGACCAGCACACTTCTGTGCCACGCCTGTGGCGTTTTTTACCCGAGTATATCGGAAAGAAAGAGATTCTGAAGGGCCTTAAGGATCGGTTTTCCACACGCCTTCAGCAGTTTAGCTGTTATTCCGTCATTGGCGCCTTGTTGTTCTTGAGCTGTTTGAGAGCCATTCGAATTGCGTACGGGCTGACGTCCGGGATATCTTCAGTGAAGTGTCGGGTTAATCTAGCTCTCGGATCTTGGGCTAGATTTCAAGTCCATATTCGTGTTGATTTGTAAAGCTGTCCGTAGAACTTCTCGACTTCCCTCAAGAGTTCAGGCCTGGGAGATATGATTCTCCCGTCGTCAGCCTTCAGCTTGGTCAATCGGCTATGCCCAATAGGCCGATCTCTAGCGAAAACTTTGGAGCCTCTGTTTCGGTCTAAAACCTCTTCCATACGATCGATATTATACTGTCGTAGGTCGCGTTTAAGAGACTTAGAAATCTGTCTATTGAGCTGCTGATATCTATTAAAATCGACTGACGACTGCAAAACCATCTCACGTCTTTCCTCCATGAGCCCGAGGGTAAAGTCAGAGAGCTTTCTGGTTCTACGTATACAGCATGTTTGATGTCCATGTTGTGCCAACTCCTATGAAAATCGATGCATCTACGCTCGACATTGTTGACAGTTATATATACATGACCGTTAGGTAGATCCATCTTCGAGAAAGAGGTTAATCGTCGAATCCAGCTCGGTTGGGACGTGTTCGGGAAGCTACGTGAAATCGTCTCGTTCGAAATACCTCATTGTCACAAGACAAAAGTCTTCGACCAGTGTGTATTGCCAGTGATCACATACGGCACTGAGACGTGGTCGCTCACAATGGGCCTAATAAAAAAACTCAAAGTTTCTCAAAGGCCAATGGAGAGGGCTATATTTGGGGTTTTACTGCGTGATCGAATCAAGAATGAGTAGATCCGCAAAAGAACCAAAGTAATCGACATTGCCCGAAGAATTGCTAAACTTAAGTGGCAGTGGGCTGGGCGCATTGCTCGCAGAACCGATGCCCGATGGGGCCAACTGGTTCTCGAATGGCTACCACGTACCGAATGACGTAGCGTGGGTAGGCCCCCCACAAGGTGGACTGACGACCTGGTGAAGGTCGTGGGAATCCGCTGGATGCGTTTGGCGCAAGACTGGTCATCGTGGAGATTTTTGGGAGAGACCTATGTCCAGCAGTGGACATCTTTCGGTTGAATGGATGGATGGATGATGGATGATTACATATATAACATTGAAGACGTGGTAGAAGTGAAACATCTTAAAAGGATCTCACAAAAGTCGGAATTTTATATTAGATATACAACGTATAGCTTTTTTGTCTTTCTCTTTATATTATATCTTTCTTCTCTTTAACGAACATGCCTAATTCCAGGAAATTTCACTTCCAAGTATTATTTAATTTTCGCGTCACCTCTAGCTTTCATTAGTTTTGTGGATAAATACATTTAAGTACCTCCTTTCCTAATATACCGGTAGGCTATGAGAGGGGCCTGTGGGATTCATCATGTGAGACGCCCCATCCTATATTTAATTAAATACTAAAAAGACAACATTACATAATACCCTCATTCTCCCTTATTACTAGAGACCAGCAATTCCTTTTAGTCTATCTTTAATATTAATGGTTTGCATACTATATTCCGGAAAAAAGTAGCCTATATCTTAAAGGTAACTTACTAATTTATATAATCTTGATACAACAGGAAAATAGGTATTTAAATGTAAAATGCGACAAAAAACAATAATTTCTTCGAAAATACAATATTTTGTAGTGCTGGTAATAATATTTATTTCCCTTTAGTGCTAAACATTACAGTGTTGGCAGACGTACAATAATTATTGTAACTATATGTACCATTATTTCATGATTTTCAGGATCTATGTGATCCTCAAACCTAAGCGTACCTTTTTGTTGTAAACAGCATGAGCCAACAACAACTTTTTCGAACATACATTAGTATAGCCTGGCACATGAAAGTTGATCATGATTTCCCAAAGCCGTGGTAAA
This sequence comes from Actias luna, assembly GCA_039707435.1. Taxonomy (NCBI): domain Eukaryota; kingdom Metazoa; phylum Arthropoda; class Insecta; order Lepidoptera; family Saturniidae; genus Actias; species Actias luna. Next base: position 13,010,033 of record JAZHAC010000001.1, on the reverse strand, counting down.
TTAAAAAAAATTGCAATGTACTTACTGTCTGAAGAGATTAGGTAAAGTGAATTGTGGATAATCATTCGGAACATGATATATTAGTAGCCACAAAAACTCCCAAGAGAGTCACCACCTTGTTGAAGATAGTATCGCCTGCATTTAAAACAACATCTGGTTTGGCTGCAAGTTCTAGATATCCTTGCGTTTTCCTTTTCCTTTCTCAATTAAAAGGGAAAACCTATACCAAAAAGAACTGTCTACAGTAAATGTAATACGAAATGAAAAAAGTTACATAAAAAAATTAACTTTGTATTAAAAGCTCATTCTTGTAAAAATATATAAGTACCTGTTTGAGTTGTGCGTTTTTTTTGGTAGTGTATATTTTTGAGGACAATGGGTAGTAAAAGTGCAAGGACACAGAGCCCAACATCTGGCAAACAGACCGGCTATAGAAAAGTTGTGCAGAAGATATTAGACACTTAACTAGAACAAGACAATAATATCATTCATTGTACTGATCGTAATATTAGCTTGCAGTTGAGTTCGGTGTTAGCTACGATGTCAAGACTATGTTTTATGACGAGAAGATTATGCTTAAATAAAAGTTGTACGCTGTTAAGTAATCCGAATCCGAAAGTCATCGTCGACATGTATATTAAATATTGTTTTCCGAAATTTTACTTATTTCGTCAATTTATTTACTATTAATATTGGATGCTTCAGCGAACAAAGACCCTATTAAAAAGTTTAAAAATCAGACATAAATAAATTTTGACCAACATAAAACGTCAGCGAATGAAGACCGGTAGAGGAATGTATAAACCAAGTGATACACAACCTGAAATCCTAATTCCAGATGCTCTTTCAAAACAAACTGATGTTGAGCTTGGTGTTGTCATTGAAGACACTATTGTGGCATGTGTTTAAATATTATGTTCTTGAATAAAATTTGTTCTACCTATTTTACAAAAAAGAAACATTTTTTTCTTTGTGCATATTATAAGCTTATTTATAGGCACATGCCAAGTTGTTAGTTTAGTTAATATGTGCAATTTTTTTTTTCTACCGATACCAATATTTACCTCATAATAAGATTGAAATTATTGTATTTACAGATATTATTATTGAAATAGATGTGCCACATAATGAAACACAAGGTATGGTGTGCGACAATGCTGATAGTTCCGTATTGTGACCAATGTCACACTGTTTGAAAAAAGGAAGGAGTATGTCACCCAATGATTGTAGTATTTTAGTTTATATATGTATTTTTATGTATCTTTGACCTCCCCAGTTTATAGAAGGTGTTGAGGGGCTTAAGCTTGTTGAGGAGCAGATGCAATGTGAAGACATGCTGGCATAATAGGCGATAGAAGAATACGGTGGAGTTTTAGTGGGTATTAACGGCGATTCTTTCACTGCTTGAGTTTCACATACCTCTCCCAGCCCATCAGGCATAGAAGGCCAAAAGGATTGCCCTACTTTAAAAAAAAACAACCACTACTATACTACTAAGTAAATAAATTAAAATAAAATTACAACATGACTGATCAAGATCCCGCCAAAAACTCCGTCCACAGACTATTAGACGTATAGGCCACCAGTATCCTATTCTTATCTACAGGCAGTGGTCTCGAACCTACCCATTTTTCAGTATTGCTACCGGCACTTGAAATGGCACTTGTCCTACCGAAATGAAATGATTTTTTCTACAATTTCTCATAATTCTAAGTTGCCTTCTCTTTTCGTTTATTTTTTATGAGAAATTCCTTGGTTATAAGTATTACTGCTCGAACGTCGATTGATGGATAACTACATTTTTAGGTGATCCCCGAGCAAATTTGTTTGTGTATATAAATAAGAATTCAGGTTTTTTTTCATATAATACTTTCTTAACTTGGTAGTGAAGAGTCTACTTTGAGTATTTTATTTTTGTGGTTTAAAATGAAAATATTTGATTGACTATTGTTTTTCTTTATCATCTTTTTTGTCCAAATATACCGATTTTACTTGGCAACTCTACCGATTTTACTTGGCAACTCCACCGATTTCACATTTTGTCTTTTGAGACCACCGACTATTCTTGAAAATGACAGTAATACACTTTAAAGAGGACTAAATTGCCAAGATTAAAAAAGAAGAAGAAGAAGACCACTGCGTACAAGTACATTAGTCATCTAGGGAATTACTTGTGTTATTGTTCATTTTTACACGCTTTATATTAGCTTCACTTGTATGTTTGTAACCAACTTCTTTGGACTTGATTTTGACCCATTTCAAATGGTCAGATTTCATTGAAATTTCGTAGACTTATCGAGTACCGATACCGACAATACACGAATTTTGTAAGATTATTCCATTACTTAATTTGGAGAATAAGATTTGTTTGTTTATATAACTTTCATCTATAGTCGATAAGGCAGTAATTGATGTTAATTATAATTTCCAATCATTATCTTTAAACGATATATCTAATATTAACAAATTTTCGAATACCAAATAGAATTTTAATTCAATAAAATAAGCTAGAATTTAACTATATAATTTTGGAGGAAAAAGCCTTGTTCGCTATTATATTGAATGATGATTGAGCTACCGATTAATTTTACTCTATCAAAAATAATAGTTAAAAAAAACTAATAACATGCTTTTATTGAAAACCAAACTAAAACATAGACAATTTATTTGAATTAAGAATAGTGTGATTATTTTAATAAATAAAAATTATAATAGTCCTAATAATAAAATTTTTTTTTCAAAAAAAGCGTGGGTTTTGTTTTTAAGATATTATTGAAATGATAATCCTTCTACTCAAATCTGTCAATAAAATATTGCACTCCACGCTTTTTTTAAATATAACAATACTGTTTTCTTATTTACACTATTATTAATTTATATTTATGAAAAAAATACACTGGTCTTAATTAGAATTTATTAAAATTTATTTTCAATTTTTTTAGTTTGGTTTTCTATAAAAGCGCGTTTTTTATCATTATTTTTTTTAATTATAATTATCTTGTAAAAAAGTATTACATTTCTAAAGAAGATTAGAACATACAGAACTTGGGACTTAAAATAATATGCATAAATATTACATGTACATTTAAGAGAAAGTGCGAGAATGTATCAAGTGAAAAGGCTGGTTTTCAAATCTTAAAACTTTATTAATTGAAATGAAAGAAATTTATAAAAGTCGGCAGGGCTTTATCTGCTGTACAAAAATGGATGACAAGAGACTTTTCATCCTTCGAGGTTGGAAAATAAGATCTTGGCGCGAACAAATACTTTACTTTCCTCTACAGGTTTAACGTGTCTACCAAATTGGGCTGTATAGTCACTTAAAATCAGGTGAGATTATGACCATAACGCTAACTCTTAACTATAAAAAAAGGTATGGAAATTTATTTAAGTATTGTAAAAATTCAGAATGGTGCTGCTATGTGCTGAAAGTGACAGTTATAAGAAATATACCAAGCCAATGCAAGAAGCTGTGTGGTTACACTGAAAAGGTAACTACAGTATGACTAATGAACAGGCTTGTATGTACTATTTGTTGTTCTTAATTTTGTAACACGCAAAGAAAGATATCCCTACCAATATAAATGCAAAAGTAATTCTGACTGTCTGTTACACCTTCATACCTAAAGCATTTAACTGATTTTGATGAAATTTGGTACAGAGATAGACTAGACCTTAAGAAAGGAGTTTTTATCGCGAAAAGACGACTTGAAGGGGTTAAAAAAGGATAGAATAGTTTGCATTAAAGTAAGTTATTCATTAGATATAAATAAAAATTTGTTCCAGCGTATTTAAAATTTAGACCTATGTGGGGAGGAAATAGGAGGAGTTTGTACATGTATTATATACAAAATATTGCTATCCTAAGAATTTAAAATGCTGCCCAAAGTAACAATTCAACGTGAACCAAGCCAACCAAAGTAGATACAAGTGCATATTTATAAATTATTTTTTATATATAAAAAAATCACATTGTTTGTCCGTGATGAACTTCTAAACTACTGAACTGATTTTAATCAAAATTTGCACACTGCAGTTTGATCCAACTTGAAATATAGAATACTCTTTATCTCAGTAGGTGGTCATATAACAATAGATGTTGCTATAGTCGATGTGATTGATTATTCGAAAAGGCAGAACAAGGTCTGCCAAGCTAGCTAGTTATTATATAAAAGAACAAAAATATGTAGCAAAATGAATATGAATATTTTAATTCCTTGATATAGAAATTATATTATTATTTAGCATATTGCTTTGACACTATATAACTAATTCTAATGAGAAGAAATGAAATGTTAACAATAGAGTAGGTAGTATTTACAACATGACATCCTAAAACAATTGGTAATAAAAGACTTAAAACTTGTCTTAGTTATTTCAATCGTTTTCACTAGAAATCACTAAATTACAATAAAAACTTAAATATTTATTTATGGCTTATAATGCAAAAAAAGTTTGGATAATCCAAAAGTGCATGTTTATAACCACTAATTAAATTTTTAATACAAAAAAATACAATCCATACCGTTAACTTATTTTATTAATTATCCTATTTTTTTCTAAGCAAGGATGATTTACTGCTTGCCATAAAAACTCCGTAGATAGCTTTACTCAGAGAGTCTCTAACTTGTTGGAGTGTTAACTTGTTTATTATTAAAAAACGTTCGACTTGGCTGTATGGTTTCACTACCTTTGCCTTTACCAGATCTTTGCATTTTCCTTAAAAATATTAAATTACAATACATAGAACTTGTAACTGTAAAATGGGAGTTTTTGGCGGGATCTTGATCTGTCCTGTGTTTTTTATTTTTATTCATATAGTTAATTATTTAGCCCTGTATTGTGTAATATAGGCGACTATTTACGTATTTTTTTACATTTACGTAATAGCATAAGTGTAGTGAATTATGAATAATCATTCGGAACATGTTATATTAGTTGCTACAAAAACTCCCAATAGAGCTTCAATAAGAGAGGCGCCATCTTGTTGAAGATAGTTTCATCTGTCCAAAATGTCCAAAGCTTATGTCACGAAAATGGCACTAATAGTCTCTAAAGAGGACTGAGTTGCCAAGAATAAAAAAAACAAGAACTGTAAAATGTAATAATTTCAAAAATGCAGCAAAAATTGATTGTAAAATTTTTATTATTATACTACGGGTACTTCGCTATTGATATGAAATAGGTAACTGGTTGATGTTATTCTAAAGATAATAAACAGAACCCGGTCTGGATACGTTAATTTTTTTGGGAATTATCGTAACCACCTTGTATAAAAAAAAATAAACCGTTTTATTCAAGGTAGTTTAAAGTAATTGTTTTTTTTTACAAAATCCGTGATAAATTATTTGAAGTGTGTTTTTGAATACACCTACTCATATTATCTTATAAATGCAAATTGGTTGAGGTGTCGAGAGCAGAGGACTACCTCACCTACTTCGCTGTATGAGGCGTGCAAAAGGCAGCTATAGGTTTAGTTCATTTTATTCAGAGTTTTTATAGTAGCCTGGTAAAACTACTCTACAGTTCGTGATGGTATGAACTGTAAAGTCATATTGCTAAGTACGATACACTTAGGCATATACTATTTTCTCGGTGCCTACATAGAACTAGCTACGATCTACAAATTTAAAGTCTGATACCATCTACGTGATAATGTGTTCCGAGAGTTGCACTTGACAGCCACCACTTCTATGCTATCATCTTGTGGCTTATCATTATTCAACTAATATCTTGGTTATTTAATGTGTAACGCTATACTTAAAAATACGTGAAAAGATTTGTTATTTTATTCAATAAAGTATATAAAGATATATTTTGATTTTATCGAATATATGTAGTACATTTTCATCTGTTTTATTTGTCAATGTATAAGTATATTTTTCTGTCAGTGATCAGTTATTTTAAAATACCTGAAAATGGTCTGGTTTGTTTAGAGAAAGGACGATGAACCATTTTTAATGGTAATTTGTATAAACTTGACGTCGCGACATTGCACTGACACGCTCTAACCTGTTCTATACACACAGTTATCGATTACCGTTAGTCTTTGCGGATACACGGGTATAAGATTCTGAAAATTCCAGTTTCACTTTATCCCCTGTTTTTTTTTACTTTATATGTTGAGCGTTATGGCCACAATCTCATCTAATGTGAAGTGACGATGTGGCCCAGGATGGTGGTTACGGTAATCATAGTGGAGGGACTGGCTCTCAAGTGCAGCTGCTGGTAGACAACTATAGGTATTTGACAGCAGATTTTCAACTATAGGGCGGTAGTCAGCCAGGCGGGCATTAGAAAAAGCTCTATCGCTATGCTATGATTTCGTACCACGATGTTTTTCATTGCCAAATGCTCAAGTTCATTGCAGAGATTCAAACTTACGTCTATTGACGGAGTGTCCATACATGCTATGAAGTGAGCTATAATTGCTTCAATACTGAGATAGCATACTGATGTCACAAAATACGGGAAACTTTTATGGACCCTTAGATTTGTGGAAGGTTACTATATCACCAGGTCTATCAATTGTTTAGGTAATTTATTTCATTTTAATATGGGTACATGGTAGCAAATAAACTTATCTAAAATGATTAGCGACAGAAATAAGTATGGCGGTATATTTCCGCCGTCGATCTTTACACTGAATCTACCACTTTTTCGTAACCTGATGTCTGGTGCTATAGATCCGTTGTTAATCAATTTAAATCCATGAATGGTTTTCAGAATTTTGACTGCTATACTACACAACCTCTAGTTCTTCTTGATTACATATAATTTGTAAAGATGATATAACTTTGTTGAATCCGTAAATATGAGATTAAAGGATAATAAGCTTAATTATGATGAAGTAGTGTATAATATTTAAATTCATTGTTTATCTCCTTGGAGGTAACAAGTGTCTTTCAGTCACGGGTCTGTCTACTAACCTGGTTCACTACAGTTTTACATTGATTTTTCAGGTGATGTAAATAATGAAATAAGTTATGATGGTATGACGAAGTTGGTAGGTACATAGTAATTATTATAATTATGTACAGAAATGTGTAGCTATAACTAAATTTTGGAACATAACATTTTTTATTATTGCCAAAAAAATTGACCAATTATATATTTTTTGCATAATACATAAAATTTTGATATCACATTATTCTATAGTTCTATATAAATCACCTATATCTTTGGCAATGTTGTCAGTGTCTATTTGTAGAATTTTGTTTGTGGATGACGTCAGACAGGAGACAGACGGAAAGACGCCACCGGCATTGATTCGGCAGCTCACATTCATTCAATGCCACATTCAGGCCAGGGGCGCGCCTCGTTCTATACTGACCTTCAGAACTTGACTCTCTTAATATATTATCTAAGTTTCACATCTGAAGTAAATTCTATGCTTACGATTTGTATAACGTAATATTTCATTGACGGTATTGAACTATTTCAAGAAATGAAATAATATAACTGAATTGTTCTTGTATATACATGTGATTTTCAGATGAAGCCACTGCGATTGTATAACATTTTCTGTAAACATTCTAAACATTTATTGAAAATGTACTTTAAAAAATATTAAATTTATAGGAAATACGTTACGATGCGTTACAAAGACAGGAGGGGGGTTCGACCCACGCGTTACGTGATATAGTTTTTTTTTTTATTTAAATAAAAACCTTGCACTTTAATATTTCCCCAGTTGGCATGTTTTTGTCTTACGGAGCATCCCTCGACTATTTCTAATCGCATTTCCAGAGGTTAAGATAAATAAGTTATTAATTATAAGAGTTCATGAGTAAAAAGAAGATAAAACATAACCATAATTGAGGTAAAAATGCTCACTTCGGTGTTACGTCACGTTTGAGGAGGGGGTGGGAGGTACAGAAACATGTTACGGTGCGTTACATAGAGGGAGGTACGGTCAAAATCTTTAAAAATTGCGTTACTTAATACTTGAATTGCGTTACGTAATACTTGAACGGTCCCTAAGAATTTAATAAGGATTAAATTTTATATTGTAACTAGCTGTGTCCGATACTTCGTTCGCGTGGATCTAAAGAAATTTAATCATTTTTGCCCGTTTTCGCAACTTTTTTCAATATAGCTTTGCCCCTATTAGTGTTAGCGTGATGTTGAATGACGTAAATACTTCCTTAATGATCGCTCTATCAAATACAAAAAGAATGAGATCCGAGTGGTACCTAGTTTCTAAGCTCAGCGTGTTAAACACACATACTTTTCCAAGGTATAATATTTATATAGATTAAGTCGTACGAAGTTGTATGCGAGTTTTTGGCATACCATGGTTATTAATGACATTCATAAACTTTGTTATTTGACCCTTATATTGACCGTATTTACATGATTTAGTTCGATTACTGTGCACAAGTTAAGTACGTATTATAAATGACAACTAAAACTTTAAATTTTGACTAGTTACATAAAATCCATGACCAGTTTCCACAAGAGAGCTCTTGTTTCAGCGTTGATTGTACATTTATATGCTTAATAAAATATTCTATAGATGTGACACACGCAGCCTTTGCATAAGAAAAAAGTAGTAGGCGCTTGCTAATACGCCATGTATTGGCTTTCCATTAATTGAATGTCAAATAGTAAATCTAATTTAGTCGCACAATTTATCATTAACAATAAATAATTATTTATTGAAGGTACGTTGTTTCTGGGGTTTTAAATTAATTAGTTCAAATTACATATTATTTGGAGTGATCATACCCGGATATTGTCTAGTCGCATTCAAATCAGTACCACTATATTTTTATTTAACTACCAATTAGAACTATGTTTCTAAATAATAAACCTAATAGGGTACAACAAGGTTTCAAATCTATCTTAAATGGGTAGGTTGATAATAGAACCTCTCATACATTATCAACAAATGTAACTATAAAATGACGTAGCCACGGTGATAAACCTTATTTAGAAATATATTTCATTTCAATTTATCGCCTTACTATTGTAATAAATGTTAAAATATTTCATTCTAGACTTATACACTTATAATAATAATCATTTGCTTATACTAATAGTTCCGTATTTGATACTAGCTTTATTCCACCTAGACAACCTATTCTTAGCACTGTTTTCGACCCACTACCGTTCCGCTAATACAAATACCAAAATACATCATTATTTACAATTTTTTACAATTACAATTTACATTATATAAACGTGTTCTTAATATTGTTATAATCAGCACAGTACAATCTAGCCTCGCCTGCCATGGCACAGTACAATCCAAATTTAGTTTTTCAGATCCCGAAGGGATCAGTAAGTTTCGATTTTACTACTTTCGATCAGGTAATAGTCTCAGGCACCGCCAATTAGGTTTATATAAGTATACTCTTTCGCATCATTACAATTACTCTCTCTCTTTTTATTAGTAGTTAGTACTGCATTCGATTCTTTCTTACGCGTTTCGGCAACAGCCCAAGCTGAGGTTCGATCACTAGTGACACCCATGCGTGAGTTGCCCCTCGGGCACGAGCGCTCTCTGCGCTCGCCCCCTAAGTCCGGTGAAGCTGTAAAAGCTATTCAGGCTAACAGTGTAGGTCCCTTCGAAAAAAAAATGTTATAAATCATAAACCTAGTAACTGTGGCAGAGAGAGGAGAACTGCGAGGCAGTGTCCGAGACTTGCTACACGGATGTAGATTTAAGTATGCCTCCTTTATCGACAATTATCAACACTCACCACCTCCACCGTTCGTGTTTCTCTCTCTGTCCAGTATAATTATATAGACAGGAAATACAATAAAAGTACTTCAACGAATGATTAAAAGTACTTCAACAAATGGTCGTGTATTAAAAATTCTTTAACGAATTAAGATTAAAAGTACTTCAACGAATGTTGGTACATTATGTGACGTAGCCATCCCCGCTACTACTATACTATAGAAAGGAGCTACATATCGTGAGTGACTCCCAAGCCAGATTGATCATTCGGAGGTAGTTATCATTTTACGAATAAAAACGTGAGTCAACAAGATGGCTTATTACGTGAGAGTACCCCCGCAATTTTTACATCATGGGATCGGTCCTGCCACAATCGCCGCCTACTGACAATCCCTGGCATAAAGTAAATGGCAAATGATGTTCGAACTTCAACAACGGAATACGATGCAGCTTATCGAAGAGCTATCACGTCAATTTGTACCAACACCCCGGTGAATCGTAGTCATTTTACTTTGATTCCGGTGCCGAATGCTCTTTCACTAAACTTGATGTAGCTAGCATTTTTTAGGCACACGATATTTCGCGATATTTTACAACTAGAGTATATAATTACGATGAGATACTTGTTGGAAAATTTATTGAAATTGATTTTTGTGAAGTACCTTCGAAATTTAATTACGAATGGTTTCCAGAAAAGTGTGTATAAATTGATTGATTATTTGATAAATCTAAATTTTGTTGTTCAACGTTGTCCGTAAAAGGCAAGTTTGAATCATACTTACGAGGCAGTTATGTATGCAGCCAGAGTGGAAAAAATGACACGAGACAAACGTTATCGTCATATATACATTTACAAAGTTCGTTTTGTTGTACCATACGTTGCGGATTGATACACCGAACGATTAAAGCACTCAAATCTTTTTTGGTTCTCCTAGTCGTTTAATAGCCGATCAAGGACATTGCTTTGAAAGTAAAGATTGCAGGGACTTTTGTGAGTTTCAACATGTTGGTTTGCATTTAATTGCTTTGAGTTCTAGTCGTGCTAACGGACAAATTGAAAGGGCAAAACGTCATGCTTCCTCTTTGGCTTGAGTCAATGTGGTTCACTGTGAACTAATGTGTCTTCGGTGGAAGCCGAGATCCCTTGCAAGAGCATTATGGAAGAGAAGAAACCTGACATCGCGGCTCCGATGAATAATACCAGTGGTAACCAAATTACGGATTCCTCATGAAAACGGGGTAGTGGAGATTCACGTGTTTTTGTGTGGTCAGTTGGGTCATAGACAAGTTTTATGTACTAAGCGACCTAGAATCGATCAAACATGGAGTGGCTCGTCCATTATTTCGAGTTCCACAAATTTAAAAACGGTTTGAGTTCCTAAAAAGCCGGAGTGATCCAGGAACCGGAAGGGTAAAGAACCGGGTCACGCAATCTGGCCATGTTTTATGCTTGCACATGGTGTATGTGGATGCAATTATGTGCACAGTTTTGGTTTTAGTATTACAAATAAAAACAGACGATGTTAACCCATCGCAGAGAGTGCAATAGTTGGCGAGATGATGCTATATTGAGTAAATAGACGGTTTGTGGTCAAAATGTGTTTAGATTACTGAGAAAACGTACAACGGTATAGGTCTGTGTTTTAAGTGACGTCAGTGGTGCTAATGAGTTTGGGCCACTGAGAGAACATGCATAAAAATAGATTTCTGTTTTGACAACTTTGCTCTTATGAACGAAAATGTCCTTATGTGTTGCGTAGTCATAGTATGCAGACGCTAGGGTGTATGTTATGAATGCGTGTGAGTGACGAGTAAACTTGGTGCCTCTGTGATGTGGCAGTTTATGGCGAGTAATGGAAGTCTGGATAGTGTCATTTCCGATGCACCAAATTTTATTTTAGTTCGTGTTTTGCCTGGAGCTATCTGGAGTTAAGCGCTTTCTGTTGGACTTTGTATATGAGCGCTAGGATGCTTGGATTGCTCCTATAGTGCAAGTAAAGGAGGATTTGAAGCAACGATAGCTCAGTCGTAGTGTGTAGTGTATACGGACTACGCGTCAAGAGACGTGGAAGCCATCCACAATGAGCTTGAGCTTCCGGAGAAGGAAAACATCGTGAGTAAACCAATAGCATGGTGGAAGGGCTTTTTCTAATGCCTGCCTGCTTAACTATCATCCTCGTTAGGATGACGTGACAATGACACCGTATGGGCAAATGAAGAATATTCTGTCACATTTTGAAATATATTGCGACTTGGCCGTATCGGCAATGTACGAAGGGATTGAAGTTGATATGGGACAGCATGTTGAAGAAAGTACATGTAATAAAGTTGATCTGTTGTTGCAAGAAGGGATTGAAGTTGAGAATGAGCAGAATGTTGAATGAAAATGACGTTAATAAATTGCCCTCGGGTTCAGACTGCTGCGAAAATAAAGGTTCAGTCTTTGTGTTCCGACATGGTGAACGAGAATCAGCTCTTATCGGCAAGTTCAGCACCGTGGCTGTAATACCCCTAGTGTTGCGACTGTTTAAAGGCAACGGTAACGATTTACCATCAGATGGGCCATCTGCCTGTACACTGTCCTATGTGATTATTTATTTACGTTTGTGTATTATGCTAATGTGTTGTTGTAACTAATATTGGCGCTGAGGTTATAAGGTTTGTGTTGTCAATGTGTTGGCTATAACCGGAGTTAGTGATGAGACCATGAAGTTATAAATATGATGCGAAGGCTGAGACTAAGGCGCAGGGATGCACCTGTCATCAGAATGGCCGTATCGGCGCAAATATTATATAGGCAGGAAATACAAAAAAAGTACTTCAACGAATGATTAAAAGTACTTCAACGAATGTTGGTGTATTATGAGACGTAGCCATCCCGACTACCACTATACTATAAAAAGGATCTACGTAACGCGGGCTAACATATCGTGACTCCCGAGCGAGACTGATCATTCGGAGGTAGTTATCATTTTACGAATAAAAACGTGAGTCAACAAGATGATTTATTTCCTGAGAGTACCCCCGCTATTCTTACATGTATATAGATATGCTAGCTATTCTGCCTTATCCAATATTAGTCCTGAAATAGGTTTTTTTTTTTTTTTATTAAGTATTTAAATTTCCTTTCTATAGGTGACGGTTTTTTACACCTATACAAACTTTGTCACCTCCATTTATACCCTTAACGGCTAAATATCGAAAAATCGCTTCTTATTGAGCCTCTATGTTGTAAAACGGTACTACAGTTCAAATTACATGTTTCTAACTTCAGTAGTTTCGGATGAGCATTATTATGTACAGAGATGTACACTTGTATGCTGATTATATGTAAATCGATTTATATTTTTCATTTGTCTATTAGTATAATGATTAAACTGTTTGTCTTTCTAATTCATTACTCATTAGATTTGTTACGTATATGTTAGTAAGGGAAAATACCATGAGGTAAATCACACACATAATAGACCTTTGAGAATGTCACTGGATGTTAACGCATTGTTTTCCGCGTTATAAACAATACAACAGTAAAGCGAATTCATGTGATCAAAAATTATAACAAATATTCGTTACATATACCTCATTTCATTATTGTCCCTGTGTTGTAACTGCCGAATGTTATGGTCGCTCCGTAACGAGTCAATAATCCGTCGGCTTGTGTGAGAAAATAGAGATTCTAGAAGAAAATGGCTGAATTGTAAATTCTACCAATATTCTTAAATATAATCAGATATAGATTTTAAGTAGTATATGGAGACATCATCAGTATTAAAATAGCTATTGAATATAGCACTTATCTTATCGCTGTTAGTGCAATAATTAGGATACTGAGCCTAAAAAACCCAGGTACCACCGAATCATCATTTATCTTATATGACTCAGTTTATGGTGCAACATGCCCATATTACGCGGTGATGCAATTAAATCTGTTGAAACGATGATAAAAAATGATAACTCGGATTCAGGAAAATTACTACTATAATTCGTATGGCCACATTAGACTTAAAAGTATTTAAGACATGTAAGTGTATTGAAGAACGACTGATTGATGGCTCTGCACTTGTTACTAGGTACAGTGCAATACAAAAATAATGGTGACCATCGAGAGATTAGCAGTCCCTTGACGGTCATCGCAGTCGTACTGGCCTGATAACTTTTTGGCAGCTGGTTAACTAAATAATTAGCGTATTCTACCACATTGCTGAGCAACTAGCTTAGCAAAATAATTCCCAATAAATTAGACAAGAGCCTGTGTAAACTTGGCCACTGTCGCCTACAGCGACTTTATTTCATCGTATAAACTGGGTATAGCCATACTATTCTTTGATGCGCTTTTTGGCTACTAATCCAATTTTGTTGCTAAAGGTAGCACGTATCTTAACGGATCAAATTGAGCTTCGAGTAGTATTACTTCTAATATAATAATAAGGAGTTAAGGAGAAGACAAGTATTCAACAAACAATTATACGACTCCAACGATGGCTTCGAAGTTTTAAAAATATTATGATAAACACTAGTTGCCGACGATATGCGTGACAGTGAAGCTAAACACAACACAAAACGTAATTATAGGTTTGTATTTTAATACATTGTAGTAAGTATCTGAATAATAATAATAATACTTACGTATTATCATCTGCTACATCTGTTTCGATGTCATTATCAAAGCGAAGGTTTGCACTGCACTTGTAGTTGCCTCGAAAACAATAATATAGTTTTCTGTGTAATGTCATGTAACTTTGCATATAGATATGATACAACAACAATATAATTATAGTACCGATATATAATAGGTACATATTACAAGAATTGTTGTTACCATTAATTATGTTTACGCCATCGAATTTTATGTGTCAGTTAAAATCTTAGCAGTAGGTAAATGCGCAGTTTTACGAGTTCCTGAATAGGAAATTAGACGATTGCTTGGTTTGTTCAAAGACCTAGGTATGACTAAAAAGCAAATTACATATATTAGACTCTACAATATATATAAAGGAAATAAAGTCTGTGGCCGATGCTGATCTGGCAGTTGAATCTCTAGTCGGTCACCTCCAGAATGCCATCAGGGTAACCTCGAAAGAGGTAAGGGCGGTAAACGATCGCCGTTTCATACTCCCTGATGACATTCGAAGATTAATCACGGAGAAAAACGCGGCAACACGCGCGCACGATTCCTATCCGACGGAGGAAAATCGCATAAGGCTACGTAACCTACAAAGATCAGTTAAATCTCGTATCACTGAACTCCGTGGTCAAAGATGGGACAGCCTCTTAGCGGAAATCAAACCGTCTCATCTCGCCTTCTAGGATCTCCTTCGTAAACAGAAGAGCAGCTATTCGTCCGCGATGCCCCCGTTAGATAGAGGCCCCGGCAATTCGCCCGCCTTAGAAAGTATAGATAAGGCAGAGTATCTCGCTGCTACTCTCGAACAACAGTGTTCTCCCAATCCCTATGAATATCATACTAGAGATTCCGAACACGTCGCAAAGGTCGATCAAACAATACAAGCAATAAGAGAGACCCCCCCGATCGAAAACTTAGACCCGGTTACAACTGACGAAGTCCTCGCTATCATAAAAGCCCTTAAGGCAAGGGAAGCCCCCGGTCCTGACGGGATTAGGAACGAGGTCCTCAAACTTCTCCCTGATAAACTCATAGCCCTTCTAGTCTGCATCTTCAATGCGGCCATAACTCACTGCCATTTTCCAACTGCTTGGAAAAAGGCAACGGTAGTAGGTATCCGTAAACCCGGAAAAAAGGCATCTCTTCCGGAAAGCTACCGCCCGTTAAGCCTCCTCAATACGATAGGTAAAATATACGAGCGAATTCTGTTAAACCGACAACAAGCCTTTGCCGCAGATAAATGTCTTTTACCACACGAGCAATTCGGCTTTCGACCGAAGCACTCGTGCACTCAACAAGTGCTCCGCCTCACGGAGCATATTCTCTCCAATTTCACGGAGCTACGCCGTCCAAGGCGCACGCTTGCTGTATTTTTCGACATAGCCAAAGCCTTCGAGAAGGTCTGGCACGAAGGCCTCATATATAAACTCAATCACTTTCAAGTTCCGGACAGACTAGTCCGCATAATCCTTGCTTACTTATCGGACCGCTCCTTCTGCTACAAAGCGGACGGAGCCCTATCCTCACCTCATCCATTACGTTCAGGAGTCCCACAAGGCTCCATACTAGTGCCTTGCCTGTTCAATTTGTTCGTTAGCGATATACCCGAATTCCCCGACGTCGCAGTAGGGTCCTACGCAGACGACACAGTTATCTTCAGCTCGGGCAGGAATAGGATTCACGTATACTACCGCGTCCAAAGAGCCGTCTCTAATTTCGGGTCCTGGTGTCTTAAGTGGTGCATAGGAATTAACCCAGACAAAAGTGCGGCTATCATGTTCGATCCTCACGCGAGAAAGAACAAAAAAAAATCATTACACCTTTTCGGCGTCAATATCCCTTGGACTAACCAAACTAAATACCTTGGTGTAGTATTAGACAGGCACCTTACCTTTAACAAATTACGTACAAAAATAGATTACGTACAGAAAAAAGCCTCCCGGGCTATGGTTCTACTACGCAATCTAACTTCCTCCAAGAGCAAAATGTCACTCGCCTGAGTATAAGCTCATAATATACAAAGTATGTATCCGTCCCATACTTACATATAGCTGTCCCGTATTCGCACACGCTTCGCGAACCACCCTTCGTAATCTACAAGCGTTGTAAAATAGATTCATGCGCATAGCCGTCCAAGCCCCGTTCTATGTCCGTAATGTAGATCTCCATAAAGATATGGAACTTCCGTCCATGTATGCATTAAACACCTTACAAAGAATTTTTTTGAAAATGCTGAACTTCATCCTAACCCCAAAATAGTACACGCAGTTAGCTACACTTCCAATCCGCACGCTAAAGGCTTTGCGCGCCGGCCACGCAATTGCTTCTCCGACCCCGTCGATAAAATAACGAGATTAAACGCGCTTCTCCCTGCTGTCTCCAGCAATCGCTCGTGTCCGCGCACACGTCCGCTTAACCGCCGTCCTCGCCGCCGAGGCCGAGCGGATAATTTCGCTCCCGCACACCCGCCGCGGCCTCACTCCGCAGACGCCTGAGCCTAAGTTCGATCCTCCAGATAGGAGCCCTCGAGTGACTCTGCTCGCGCGATACAGTGACACTCTACATCACTGAGAGTACACCGTGACACCGCATACCATTCGTGCACACTCACACGTTAAGTACACGGTTCTGTAAGGGACTACCCTCGCGGCCCTGAGCTGCTTACCTAATAAGGTCGTTGTTAGGATCACTAAATTTGTAAGACAAGACCTGTTGGTTAGTCAGGATCGTGAATCTTTTCCACTTACCGGCAGCAACCCAAGCCGAGGTTCGGCCGTTTTGGCACCCTCGTGCCCGCTGCCTCGAGGCTGAGTGCCTTCAGCACTTGCCCCAAAAAGTTCGGTGAAGCTGTCAAAGCCCCTGGGGCTAACAGCGTATGTCAGATCGAAAAAAAAAAAAAAACAAAAGGTAATATAATGTAATGTATGTTGTCGGCAGTTAATTGAACGGCTAATTAAGCTAATGGGCTGCGACATATAGATCACTTTAAAAGGTACCACCACCATACACTTAAGTACACAAATATCTATTATTTTTTCCTACGTCTTTTTTTATTTATTAATAACATAAACCGGATAATGAATAATATGTTTTAAAACACAAGGTTGATACTGAATTTTATTTTATAAGTGACTGGTGTAGTTAATTTTGAAAAATGTCTTGCAAAACTGTGTGGTATCACTAAAACAATATGCTAACGTAATTCTAAGTTAAAGTAAAATAAACTATTCTGAATGTACCGTAGTGTGCCATGAAATTGACCGATTTGTTAGCACCGTGGTTGTGCTAAATGGTTATCTATTCATCAATTTACATACACCTCTGTATTGTGTGAAGATTTAATTCTCGTTCTTTTTTATATGAAAGAATTTGATTGATATTGATACGTAGTTGTTGTAAATAAAACTAGTTAAGACTCAACGCACAGTAGGTACGCACTACTATAGATGCTGGATAATTTCAAATAATTTATCACCCCATGTATGCCATATATATATTACTGTAGTATATGTTGATTAAACATAACATGATGCTGATATTTCTATAATTTTTATATAAATAATAATAATTTTTAAAAAAGCAGATGAAAACAAGAACTTATAATTTAGTTGTGACTAGATGAAGTTATCCTGCCTTTTCCAGTGATTAAAAGCTGCCCCTAAGAAAATATATATGTCGGAGATGTCATTAGTATGGGGGCTGATATGATGATGCATAAGCTGAAGATCTCACGAGCCGTATAAAGACAGACGAGCGCCCCGAGTGCACTCCTCTGCAGAACGCCGCGCGGACAAGTAGTTTGAGAACTGCTTTACGACTTGTTGTAAATCTATTGTGATCAAGATAATTTGTTTTGCTGCTCGTAACCCGCGCTGTACGCACGCAATGTGTTTTCGGGAGAAAGCGCCCACATTGATCAGCCTCCTGTTCCGTCATATGTATTTAATTACGTATGTGCCAATTGTTATGTCGATAAGTGAAACAGTATTTTATAATTGTGCTTTAGCCCTGAAACTTCCGTTACTGTCATATTTAATGTGGCTGTAGGTTTGCACCAAGGATGACCTACAAGTATATATGTTATCGATGCACTAACATCTGATATACAAGAGGTGCGCCACATTGTATGATGTTTGCTGATGACATTGTTCTTATAGGAGAAGATGCTATTGAGGTCCACATCAGATTGGAAAAGATAAAAAACCTTTTAAAAGATAAGTAGAACAAAAACAGAACATCTGCGATTACTCGGTCCGTCGAAATTTTCGATACCTTAGCTCATTAATCCAACATAATGGGGACATTAACCGGGATGTGAATAATAGGATAAAAGTAGGAAGGATGAAATGGCGACAGGTCTCGGGCACCACTTGTGATCCATGAATGTCTGTGAAGCTTAAGGGGAAAGTTTATAAATCAGTAAAACTAAGTATATATAGTAACCATAAATAAGTAACTATAATAAGACCTCTAGTATTGTCTGGATCTAAATTTTGACCAACAAAAGAGACGCATGAAAGAAAATTGCACGTAGTAGAGATGGGAATGCTACGATGGGTATCACGTGATTAGAATAGAATATCAAGGTGGATGGATGTAGAAGAGAAAGACCGAAGAACATATGGATGGATTGTATAAGAAGTTATATGTGCATATAAAGTGTGTACTGAGATGTCGACTGTTAGAGTGGAAATTTATATTAATAACTAATAGCATCCAACTATAGTAAATAAACTTATTCAATATAACATATTAAAGTATTCATGTTCTTACGTGACAACTGCTAATAAATATATCATAAGGTGTACAAGTATCACCATTGGACGAAAAAAGTATTAATGTGCTTTTATAAATTGTTAAATCTTTCAAGGTGATGTTATAGATTTTATTGTCATCAATGACTACTTTTATTCGCTTGAGTCCTTTTATGATCGAGCGGACTTCGTCGGTGGTGACCGGGTTTAGGGGTTCTGATGGAGGGTCGCCCTTATTGAGTGTTTTGTTCGGTAGACCCTTTCCCAGTGTTCGGGCTCTCTATCCTGATATTTGTATGGGTTGGGAGAGCATTGTTCCTCTAGAGTGGTAGCGAAGAGATCCGCTTTGTCTTTGCTCTCGAAAGCAGGGGGGAGAGTGGGGCCTCTGTCTAGTGGGGGTGTGGCTGAAGAGTAACTGCTCTTTTGTTTGCGGACAAGCTCCCAGAAGGCCAGGTGCGATGGCTTGAGGTCCTCTAGGAGGCTGTCCCATCTTTGAGAGCGAAATTACGATATGTGAGATCTGACCTGTCTTTGTAGGCCGCGTAGCCGGACGCGGTTTTCTTCAGTCGGATAGGCGTCGTGAGCACGAGTCGCAGCGTTTTTCTCAGTGATCAGCCTCCGAATGTCGTATGGGAGTATGAAGCGGCGATCATTCGCCCCTTTTACCCCTTTCGAAGTGGCCTCGACGGTATTTTGGAAGAAACTGACCAGGGAGTAGACCGCCAGGTCGGCGTCGGCCGCTGAATCTATCTCGTCTGGGATCCTGTCAAGCTCGGGAGAGGAGAGATTAGTAGAGAGGTGTTGTCTGAGCCTGGGATAGTCGGCAACTTTGATAGGGGGCAGGTTATGCTCGTCGGGCTGGCCGAGAAGTAAAATTGCTGGGCGGTGGTCTGAGTCGAGTTCGTGAACGACTTCAATAAGTCGTATCTGGAGGGCGACCCCTTTGATAATAGCAATGTCTAAGACTGAGGATCGGCAATTGTTCTGGAAGTGTGTTGCCTCTGGAGGAGCTATCACGTCGAAGGTGAGTTCGTGTTCCAGGCGGAAAAGCTCTCTACCGTTATCGGTGGTACGCGGGTTGTTGTAATAAATATGCCCGGAGTTAAGGTGGCTGGCCACCATTACCGATTTACCAAGCGCGAAAAGCGCTTCCAGATCGAGACCAGTGAGTTTAGGAGGTTCTATTCGTATACAATAAAGTGATATTTTGAAATATATGAGTGTGCCTTCGCCTCTTGCGCCATGGGATCGTTTCTTATTATTTTGTAGTTTGCGATCGCAAACGCGGAAATTCGGTTTGAGAAGTGTTTCCTGTACGAGGAACACGTCGATTTGCCGCTCCTTAAAGAAGCAGGCTACTAAGTCGCGTTGGGGTGTGATGCTACTTGCGTTAAAAAAGGATAAGGAAATGCCCCGGGGTCTAATTTTATCCTATAATTGATTATGGGGAAGCGCGGGCAAGGTATTGCAAGGCACGTGCGAGGGCAGGGTAGGAGGCAACGGCCTTAAGTCGGTCTATTCCGACGGAGGAGCTAGCCATTTTGTAGAAGGCGATGATGTTTTCGATGTCAAAATCTTTAAGGATACCTGCGATCCAGGTTAAGCCTAGGAAGTCGAAGGACGGAGCGTCCGAACTCGCGGGTACGACTCTGGGAGATTGTACTTTAGCGGCCCACGCGACAGGCGGGGCTTGTGAGGGTGTGTGCGCGGTAGTGACTCGCGCTAGACCTGGCAGGCTCGGGAAGGCCTGGGTTGTCATGAGCGGTGGCGGGGCAGGGCGTGCTGCCGCGGTGTCCGCTGGAGGTCCGCGGTGTGGGAGACGCGTGCGAGCGCGTTCACAACCGCGATAGTTCGCGTGGTGCCCGGCCTTGCAGCATAAGACGCAGCTTGAAGGTTCGAGTGTCTCGGGCTTGTGCGGGCACTCCCTAGTGGAGTGATCGCCCAGGCATTTGACACATCTGGCCTTGATGTGGCAGTTCCTAGTTGAATGGCCGTATGCATGACGATTGTGGCATTGAGTCGGAGCGTGTTTTTTGTGTGGTACCTCGACTGTAATGCCGGTGAGACCGCAAACTGATTTGAGAGAGAATATCTCCTTGCCTTCCTTGGGGCGGTCCAAGGTGACGAGAACAAGGGAACCTCTAGCCGGGCGCGCATCGCACTTATGTAGTAGTCTGTGTATCAACTACTCTCCTTTTCATTAATTTAGAGTATGTAGCATTATTAAGTTTCCATATTAATAAGCAGTAGATGTGGTATGTAACATAGTGTCTAAATGAGGAGGGTATACATTTGTAGAGAGAAAATTCCAGATCCACAAGCTACGGCAAAAATAATATGACGATACGACTTTGCATCTAGTTCTGAGATAGAAACGATATGATGGAATATACATATTTGAAATATCGATCTAAACCAACGATCCTAAATCAACGAGGCACCGATTTTATATAAGTCAATGTTGTTAATTTTTGGGTTCCAGACCTCGTAAGGATTAATTGCAATGTTTTTAAGTACAACACTTATGATATATCCTTTACATAATATACGTCCTTAAACTTGAACCCTAAATATGCATTATCGCAAATCATTATTGTTATTATGAACAAATATATCTTATCTTAATAATCATTTTATTAGGAGTCACAGGGATAAATGGTCAAGAAAGTATAGCAAAGTGGTATCGACGACATTACAAAAGGAAGAAAAGGAGACAACGCCGAAGATAGGAATAAGATATTAAAAGTATAGCAGGAATGACTTGGAGAAGACAAGCAAATAACCGCGTAGTGTTCCAAACTCTTGGAGAGGCCTATGCTGAAAAGCAAAACATTCTTCGCATACCGGTGTCAAACAAATAGCTTAAAATATATTTATTTAATGTAAAAAAAAGTACGAGGGATTGTTAAATAAAGGTTATTATTATTATACTATTAATAATCAATTAACAATACTAAATACGCCCCGCAGCGTTACCCGCTGTTTCATAAAAATCGCTGAAATCGTTTTGAGTTTGAAGGAGTTTCACAATAAAAAGTAGGGATGTGTTAATACAGGATATCAGCTACCTTCATACCAAATTTCATCGAAATTGGTCCAGCCGTTTGAGTGTGAAGTAGTAACAAATATACAAAAATACAAAATTTCGTCTTTATACTATTAGTAGGGAGTAGGATTAATAGGATAATATTATACATTTTATTTACGTTTATAGTATTTGTCGGGGTAAGGAAGTTTTTATCCGATATACCATCGGCGTTCGCCATATTCCACGTCGTTTAAACAGAACCAGTGCGCACACCCGGCACGGTCAAGCTTTAGGAGTCAACTGTTTAGTGTCGCTTACTCACTGTCCCCACCTTTTCGACATGCGACCGAATTCGAACTGCTGACATCTGTCGTCGATCTGATTAATAGACTAAGGTATCTCAAACGCTAACAGATGGCGTTACTAGTATGTAAACAGGCTTATTACTTTATTTCGCCAACATATTTTATACATATATATCTTGCCATTTTTAGATGATGTTAGAATGATTAGTGTAACGCATTTGTCCTTAAAGATTTTTGGGTTTTTGTCGTGATATGGAACAATAAAATTATTATTTCCCAACGTAGACTTTATTTTGCTTACAGTTAGTAGTTTCAGAAAAATGTAATGCCAAATACTATGACGTTCATGAATTTCATATATCTAGTGTACATAAAGGTTTTAGTGGCCAGCACGCTAGTTTGCCCTTAAGTCAATATTTTACTATGCAAAATGCTTATGATGGACTAATAAAGAGTTATTTCATATGTTTACAGTATGTTTCTTTTAAATTACCTATTCATCATCCTTAAATCTGTTGATTTCTATATTATATACATGTTTACTTGCCATATTTACTGTTTTATGGCTAGGCGGTAATGATGTTCGGAGTTATGATAAATTACTATTGGGAATTGTGTTCCAAGACTGTGGACCAGTTATATCTCAGTTTGATAGCAAAACACTCGTAATTTTAATGTTTAACGAACTGTAATGCTTATTATTTTGACAGCACAGTTTTATTGCGTTCACTCGTTTAGTAGGCAGAATTCCGCGTTGCTGCCTCAGTGGCGATTTCCATAGCTTTTCGATATGCTAGAACAGGCTTACTATAAACTTTTTATTGTGATGTATATGAGTTGTAAATCCTTATATAGTTTCCGTTATGATTCCACATAGAACGTATTGTTTGAATTATGCATCCTATTGTAGCCTTTATTTCAAACGAACAATGTAAGTAATGGTATGAAGTTTTTAAGTAAGGATACGTTAATGGAATTTTTGTTTTACTTGAAGATGTAAAACATTATTAGGCACTTAAACACATTTTATGTGCAATCCTGGCTCGATTATTATTTGTGATTGTAGACTTTTTTAATGTGATTATAGTAATACTTTTTGTCAATATGACGTAATTTATTAACGGAGACTTAAGTAGGTATCTTTCGAAAAGATGTTTAAAATTTATTAATAATAATCAACTAGCATAATAAACATTACTATAGACTCAATGTTTCTAACCAGCAATGTATCAGTAACTGATAATATTATTTGTTATAGTATTTGTTCGTTTCTTATATAGCAATGTTTGCAAGATGGTTAAAAATGTTAAAATAATTAAAAATTGCAATGCTTAATGTTAATTTTCATTATTAATTAAGGAAAATAGAACGTAGAATAAAATACATTACAATTAATCGCATTTTAAATAAAAACTGTATAATGTTTCCTTATACGCGAATATTTTTTTGATTTATTTTGCAGCATAGTAACTGTACTGCACCTGGTGTTAAGTACAGTACAATCCAGAACAGCCGTGACTGGCCTGCTTAGGTACATTTTCACGCCTCTTTTGAAGGACCCTATGTTATAGCTCCATGGTCCGACATAAATATGAATCAGCAAACTTTTTAGTTCGCGATTCAATGGGAGTCACCGTGAAGCGTGGTCCTGTAGTAGAACAGGGAAGAGGGGATTATATGGAAGAGCTCTTCAGAACACTTGCTGTGGTACATACGGTAGAATACACTTAAAGAGGCAATGTCCCTTGGTAGCTTCAGCGATTCTACGGTGCTGGTGGTGCCTCTGCGGCTTGTCTAAGGCATCGAGTAGATATTGAGCGGATTCATCCCAGAGGTGCAAGCAGTATTCCATGCACGGCCGAACTTGGGTCTTATAAAGAAGGTACAACTGGTCGGGCATGAAAAACCGATGCACTCTGTTCAGAATTTCAAGTCTCCGAAATGTTGTGGAGAAGACATTCTCAATGTGGCCCTTGAGGTTTAGGTCGCTCCGAATATTCATTCCTAGAATATTTAGGCTGTCACGCATTGCAAGTTGGGTGTTCTGAAGAATAGGGTTGGGTAAAAAAGGATTTTTTTTAAGGTAAAGGTACATACCTGGGTTTTCTTGGCATTGAACTCAATCATGTTACTTGTTCCCCATATGGATATGCGGTTCAAGACTTAATTTAGTTCCTTACGTATCCTTTCTGTATCTCTCCTACCACTGCCAGGCTAACTGACTTAGCACCCATCAACCGTGCAATCGTTTGCATAGCAATGAGTGCGACCGATAGGTAGCATATCGTTGATATGCAGAAGAAACAACGTGGGTGACAGAACAGAGCCTTGAGGAATACTCCAGCATTTACGGTCATGAACTGCGAATGGTGTCCATTCACAAGGACACGAAATCTGCGCTCATACAGAAAGCTGGAGATCCAACGACAGAGGTTGTTGGAGAACCCGTACGACGGGAGTTTGGAGATAAGTCCACGGTGCCAGACCCTGTCGAAAGCTTTGGCTACATCCAAACTAATAGCCAGAGCCTCGTCATGCTTGTCAATCGCTTCCCCCAGCGGTGTAATATATACGCTGGAAGGTCCCCCGTTGACCGGTTCGGTCGAAAGCCATATTGTCGATCATGGATAAGGGGGTGGTCTTCTAGGTGACGCATAAGACGGACATTAAAATTTAATCTAGATTTTCATAAAGAAATAGCACTACTATTAGTTTGTCAACACCACAAATTTCCAGGCCCTTTTTGGGGTATAGTGTTCTTTAGAATAGAATAAAAATTTCAATATCCCCTAATCTATAGCAATTGCCTACAATTGTTAGTTTTATATTAAACTAGTTAACCCGGTGAACTTCGTATCACCTAAAATCAATGTTGCTTAATCTCTCTAAAATTCAAAAATGGGTTAACCGATTTGTATTTTATTTTTATTTTTTGATTAGCTATAATCAATCCTGATCAACCTTCCAACTTCAATTCCTTAAGAACAATAGAACAGGTTATGTCTAATATGGATTCTGTTTTAAATTTCTTTTGGTTATTGAAAGAAAGTTGTTTTTAACTGCAATGAAATAAGTTTCTTTTAATTTTATGAAATTCAAATATAGTTGAATTCGTACCCACGTTCATTGACGCGGCGTCTATACACACTACCAACTTAGCTATCATCGCTTCAAACTGAGCTATCACCGCTTCATTACTTTTCATATAAAATGATTGAAAAAAAATTCTGTTCGTTTTTTTATACAATCTATGTCCTGACAATAACTAAACGAATACAATAAATAAAGATATAATAGCTGACCCGGTGAACTTCGTATCACCTGTAATACTCTGGAATGCTAGATGGCGTTAAAGTAGCTAGATTTTGAGATTTTTTGACAAACATTTTTTTTATCTTTCGTAAATAAAAAAATCTATATAAAGTATCCTATGTTACTTCTAATACCTCCAAGAATATGTGTGAAAAGTTTCATGTGGATCGGTTAAGTAGTTTTCACTTGAGAGCGTAACAAACAAACTTACAGTCACATTTATAATATTAGTAGGGATAATATAAGTTTAAATTAATACAACAATAGTAAAATTGATTTTTTTTTATAATAAACGCAAATTTAATGAAAAACAAGAAAATATAAAAACAAATTCAAAACAATAAATAAAAATAAAGATATAGTTAAGGCCGTTAAAGTGTTAATAATTTGTTAATATCGGATTTAAATATCGTGGATAGCCACAACTGTCTTCTTTCACAATATTAGCTGCTGTATTAAATCCTTTTTAAGCCATATATGACTAAATAAACATGTTTGAGCTACTGTATTATTTCCCGCAAAAACCAAAAACACAACTCTTTGTATCCATTGTGCTTTGAAGTTTTCGTATGTGTATGACTTCTTCCGAATCTGGCGATTTTTCTGTATTTTATGTTTTATGTAATTATATATACATTTATGACAATCGTTAATTGAAAGTGATCTTTATACATAAAACCCCAGTAGGCATGTTTTCATAATTTTTCCCCTCTTAACGCCTTCTTCAATTTTGATAGATTTTGCGTTATTTATGGGGCAGTTTACATGGTTCTTACCTATTGCGGTAGTGGGCTTGTGGACAACGTGATTTTTCAAAATGTACTACTAAATAATGTTTTTTGGAGTACTTAAAAACCATATAATCCGCAATTTTCAGTCTTTAGGCACATCGAAATATTTTTCATATATTATTTTTCGCGTCGTATTTGACAGGGCAACTTCTACCTATATTTATGTATTACATTACAAGAATTCTCAATAGCGCTTTACGAAACCATAAAATGTGAATTAAAAATGATATACGAGACAACAAAATTTTTAATGGACGTGTGCAGATTCGCTTGAATAATCTATTGGTCATTGGTGGGGACAATTAATAATTATTATAAATGAAACCCCTTTAAAAATAAAATTACTGTATGTTGTAATATAATATAATTATGTTTGTTATTATTACGGGAATTTTTATTTTTGTAGTGTGTCAACTTACGAAAACTGTATTCCAGATTATATTGCATTAAAAATACAACCTATAAGTTTATAAATGCATTTAATTTATGTCATAAATTTTATAAATAAATAAAGTTTATGATTCTAGTGTTTTTACATTATAATCACTTGATAGCTTGATAGCGACACCCAGACATGCTTGGCGCAAAATACAATTTTTCTCGCGATTGAAATTAGAATTGTGTACGCATCATGATCATACTATGCTGTCACGTATTGAATATTATTATCAAGCGAACGCAGGTTATTCCACAGACACGTAATTGCAAAGTACGTCAAACAACGAATTAGTATTGGACTAAGTCACGTGCATTGAACATCATTTGCCACTTTCCCGAGACTATGTTTCCGTAATGTACTAATTTGATGAAAAATTATGTGGTGTACAACTAAATCTGGACAAGAATATACAATAATGGGTAAAGCCCCAATGGTAACTAGCGCTCCTCCCGCGCAGATTTATTCCTAGTCGCAAGTCGCTACGTTTCAGTTTGTTAATTTTCTAGACTCAAGAATTGCTCACGTCACTCGGCGCCACAGCTTCAGGTTCGGCTCGAATTCGGCTTCGAACTGAAGTAACGAACTCGACATACCGTGTCGCACGACGCGAGTACGCTCTGCGATTCACCGACTCACAATTCATTACCGATTTAACCGCAACAGTGATACGACGTACCTATATTTGCTGGCGCGCAATCCTATTTATAATTTTAAACTTTGCCAATTTATTTAAGAATAATTTATTTAGTGAATATATCTAAATTAATCTGAAAACAAAATTTTCTACAAACGTATCCGGTACGTTTCTAATAATTTTCGCACAGCGAAAAGTTTCGTGGAAAGGAGGCATTCAGTAAATCGCCACTCGCATGCAATAAAGATACTTGTATAGAATTGTTTTCTGAACAAGTTCCAAAAAGGATTTCTAACTAATTGTGGCGACATCGAACACTAATTATTTTAGTCACGCAGAAAAAAAGAAGAGAAAATGTCGAAAAAACATCTTCACAATCAAGCTGCTATACCATTAGCTCCTGCAGTATTTAAGGTAAAGTTTAGAATATTTTTATTATTATTTTACATGCGAATTTTATGTGACCTGAAA
The DNA here is from genome assembly GCA_039707435.1 of Actias luna. NCBI lineage: Eukaryota > Metazoa > Arthropoda > Insecta > Lepidoptera > Saturniidae > Actias > Actias luna. The sequence goes on along the minus strand of JAZHAC010000001.1, from coordinate 12,981,987 downwards.
ATTATGTCAACATATATTCGAATATATACATATAATTGTCAATATATGATTGTGATGCTGTGCGATAATTTTCTTTTTATAGTGTAAATTAAATTGTTGAAACGAGTCAAGGATTTAATTTAGAATAAATGCAACAATGGAAATACACGAGTTGTAATTTTATTTAATTCCAAGAAATTAATAATAAAAGTTTCATCTTAGAAATTATTCCATACAAATCGTTCGAGTTTAATAAAAAGTAAAATGTATAATACGTAGACCGTACCACTTCATGCGTTTCAAGACATGTCGAAACATGAGAATGCGCCGGTATAATTGCATTGTTATAATTCAACTGTCTGGAACTTAGAAGATGATTTGAAGTATACATTATTTACAAATTTGATTATTTTTTATTTAAAAAAATAACAACTACTTTACTTGCTTACTACTTTTTTTTTATATTACCGTCGATATTTCGCGAACATAACCGTTCAGCCGTTAGAATTCATTATTGACGACAAAATAGAAATTAATGAACACTGAATTATTCATTTTTTTTTCATATATTGTGGTATAACACATTTATCAGATGTGTATTCCTAAATTAAAGCTTACTATGAGCTTTGTTCATTCAAAACACTTTAGATAACTCACGTGTGATTTGGTGATAATGATAAAAGTGTACACTTAAATATTCAGCGAGTGATGTGTAAAAAATGTTTCTGTTTTTTTATATATATAAAGAATTAATAAACTATTATTAAAATTTCCTAATTTAAAAAAATGATCAAATATTTCATGAATATAATAATTTATTATTTTAGTTGATAGCTTTCTGAAATATTTTTACAACAAATTCACAATAGTTATGACTACATTAACTTTAAAGACAGCTATTTGGAACTGTTCTTTAGAACCCTAAGTGCGAACACCGGTTTTAGGTATACGGCCGCGATATCGTCCACGGCGAAGCTAGGAGGTATAGTATGAACCGGGTTCATCTCAAACGAACTTAGCCGATTTGATTTAATGTATGTATGAAAGTAGTTAATGAAAATCTATTTATTTCATAATTTTAATTGGTCCATATTTAATATATATAGAAATATTCTCCTAGTACATAATTCAGTTATGTAAAATTTTTTAGTTAAAATAGTGTTTCGTTAAAAAATACATTTTTGAGACCAATAATGAAATTTCAAATTTAATTGTTTTAATAAATTATGAGCTGACTGTAGAACAGTAATAATAAAAATGTATCTTTACACTATGTAAAAGCATATATACTCGTTCCTTTTATACAACTAACAACAGAAATAATGTCACTTTATAACAGTGAGTTCGTTATATTAATAAAGTAAAATGCCTTGAATATATCTTATAGAAAATTTAACGCGCTACAAGGAAAGTATTGGTGTTAAGCAGGTTATCCAGTATATTTAGAAAGACAAAGACATTTTTATAATCATTTGATAATTATTATTATACATATAATATTCCTAAGAATGTCTTTTTCTTATTTCTTATATTTTGCCAAGTAATATTACAATATTTTTAAAAACAAAATTTTGTTTAGAACTATATTTTTTTTGTATATATCATTTACACATAAATGAATATGAAAACGAATGCATTACATATCAGATTGCCATGGCTACATCTGCAGTCTGTTTTCTTTTGTAATGAGCTTTGTAATTTATAACAACATATATTATTTATGTTTTAAAGTTAGTTGCATTCACGTTTATTAGGTTATTACTGTATATTTAGGTTTATTTTAAGTTCGATGGCAATAATTTGTTAAATTGATTATTTTTACACTCATAATTAACTAATTATGTTAAATAATATATGAATCGAACGAAAAATCAATACAACCAAACGAATTTTTAATAACTTATATAGCGGTAACAAATCGTGGTCAATGTTATGTAAGCTATGAATTTAAATTAATTTCTTACGTAATATCTTTCAGAATTATATTTCATTATAAGGTTTTGTTAATTATTACAGTAATCACTTATATAAAATGTTTAAAAACTGTCTATAACTATTTAATAAATCCTATTTTACAGTAAAACTAAATACTAGCATTGATATAGAATAATAGAAAAGAATCGGGGTGAATTTATTTAAAGCGATCATATAAAGAGTTTCCATTATTATGTAACTAAAATAATCCATTGTCTATATAATACAATCGACTTTTTAAAACTAATCTTTAGGTTTTAATTTTATTGTATGCTTATTATTACATTCTTTTTAGTATTATTAGGAGTAATCATTACCAATAATTATTACTATTTAAAAAGAGTAAGATTGTAAGTACATAGCTTACTTAATAAGTAGTTGAATCACGTTTAAAGTATTGTGTATAACAGTAATGAAAACGTTTTGTTTGATGACTTTATATTTTCCATATGTATTACAGTATTTACTCAATTGTTCATAATTATGCGAGTACCTACTTATCACGTTAAAAAAATGTCACAAATCTTTTTCTGTTCTTCCTGTATCTTTTTCGCACTTATTTACAACATATTTTGCTGTCACAGAATTAAATGCAGTCAATCGAGAATATTTCATTTTTGATTTTGAAAATTATCTCATTACAATTAAGTTACGTATTTGTATATGTGTTTATAATATATGTTGTAACTTTATTAGTAAGTTATAAAAAAATCTTACACGTGTACTTTTATTTTAAGATTTTTCATTGAAACTTTCTTCAATATTTACTATAGATACTTTTGATTAATAAATGGTTACGACTTGGAATAATTATAATTTATTTTCAAGGACTAAGTATTAAAATAATAATTAGAAAACCCGTAACAACATATATAGAGAGTATCGGTACATTTATCTTCTGTTGCTTGTTCATTAGAAACATGCGGCTACTTGATCACAGTAATGATATGTCTTGTGGTGGATACTATCGACAAGACGTTTTTAAACAATTTTACTAGTTGGCTCGGTAATGCATAACTCGATTAGAGTGCTACCTATGTCTTACAGGAATCATATAAAGAACTTCTACATGACACAGTCCTACAAGTGAATTTTCGTAGTAATCAATATTTTTATTGTTAATAGATTTAGCGTTATGGCCACAATCTCATCTGCTGTTAAGTGACGATGTGGCCTAAGATGGTGGACACACTAAGCCTAGTAGAGGGACTGGCTGTCAAGTGCAACTGTCGGAACACACCTATAGGTATTTGGCGGCAGATTTTCAACTTGAGGGTGGTAGCTAGGTAGGCTGGCATTAGAAAAAGCCCTACCACCATGCAAAGTTTGCATTTTTGCATTTGGATATATATATGTATATTGGAATTTGGCAGACAACTATAAATTTTCATATATACAGATGACTATGCAAGAATCTACTATAAAAATTCTTAATAATTTAGAATATTCATGTTTATGTTTTAATGAATTATAAGAAGGAGTGTATAATACCATAGTTACTTAATATCTAGCACCAATAAACATTATAATAGCAAAAACCCCACAAAATGAGTGATTTTTATACATTTTAAACAGTATATACCTAATTCAAATTTTACCTTAACTTTAAATTCAATTCAATTCAAAGTATAAGATTTTAAAAAAGTTAATTTAATAAAATTAGACCTACACCACCGCGTGTTTACTCTGAAGAAAATTCATTCGATCCTTTATTCATCAATACGGTGTCTTATGTATGGACACCATAGCAGTACGAAGAATCTTTTGTTGTAAAACCGGTATAATCGTTTCAGTGAAATTACTTTTTATTCAGTTTTCGATTGTAGTGCTTTAAGATAGTAAATAGTATCATTTAGTAATGTATTCTTTTTATAAACTCACTCTTTCTACAATGTTTTCTAGATGTATTTTGAGGTGACTAAAGGTACATTCAGACTATCGGCAAATGAATGCCAATTCTTTAATGAATAATGCAGTATTAGAAGATTATTTATTAGAAATAACTATGGAAAATATTGAACATTTTATTAAATTATTTTCTATATTCACTTATTATCAGTTGTCTGGAACAACAAAATGTGAAATCAGTAGAGTTGCCTAGTATAATCGGCATATTTGGACAAAAATCGGTAGGATATAAAAAAAAATATTGAATCTCGTTATTTTAACATTTAAGAATTATTGTTTCACAGTTATTATTTCTTAAAACCAATGACAGTGGATATTTATCATGAAAATTAAGTACACTATTTATATCAATAAATTACAATGACAGCAAATAAACAATAAATTTAACTTCAGAAATAAAAAAAAAACTTCAAAGTAATATAACAGACGTGTTCGTTAGTACAACAAATAAAATCAATAGCTGAGATTTTATTAATTTTTAATATCTTTACGATTATACCAATATTTTATTGACATTTTAGTAGTCACTTTTGAAATTATTTCGAAGTCATAACAATTAGTGTCATTAAATAGACGTTTTGTATGTAATAATAGTTGTCCACTGATTAACTCAGTGGACAGCTTATTTTCTTATTTTATTTTAATGAGATTAATGCGAGAATATGCGCTCAAAACTGGCAGATGAATGAGGCAGTTATAAAATAGCAAAGATAAAAAAAGAAACAAAGCAAAACGTGTCGTCATTAGGTTATCCCAAAAGAGTAATTTTCTGTTGTAATGTTAATATTATAATAATAACTAGTCTAAATATTCTTCTACCCAATCTTTTCTATACAGTTGTAATTTTTTTTATACTGTGCTCGCGCTTGTTTTCGTTTCTTCATGTGACGACATATCAATTCTTATTTATCTAGAAAAACAAATTTAATGGGGATATCTCCTAAACAATTGTCGTTACCTATTAATGTACGAGCAGTAACACATATAACATTTCCCGTAATACATAAACGAAAAGGGAAGTCTAATTGAAATTCTTGAAAATCAGTAAAAAAAATCGCGAGGATTTTCTTGCATTCTTAGAAATCGCAGAAAAATCGCTTCATTTCGGTATTTCAGTAGGCCAGGCGTCATATCGGTAGAGATATCGAGAAATCGTTAGGTTCGAGATCACTGCTTATTATTACCATGATGGCATAAAATAATGTCACAATTTATAACAGTCCTCTCCGTTCGTAATATTAATGGACAGATAATTAAAGAAATTTTCTTCAACACGAATTACGTACATGTACATTGTGTTTTGACAATGCTTACAGCTATTGAATGGTTGTTATTGCTAAATTGCATTTATTTTATGACCATGTTATTCTACCGTTTTTCTTAAAGTTTTTAAAGAAAACTGAAAGTATTATTCTTTAAATTCTTTAATTGATATTATATTATTTAAAATTTTAATTTGAAAGTTGTTGAGTCTGTTAAGTAATAAAAAATTGTTTCTGATTATGAATTAACTTGTCTTATAAATCGAATATATTTCTACTAGTATTATATATAAATTTTTGTTCCCATTGCAGTATATTATTAGTTAATTTTGATATGAAAACTGGATTATCATAATAAAACAGTATCTCTCTTCTCAATAGTGAAAACAAAGTAATTTACCGTAAGTCCAGTGGTTAAAGTAAAATACTGATAGAATCAGTTAAACGCCTTGAATGAAAGCAAAGTTATTGATTTTGTCATTAATAGTCGTAAATTTGATATTTTTAACCGGTAGGTAATTGATTTTATTATTAATTGTTTGGTTTTAAATAATTTTTGGTTGACAGCGAACCGAATAAAATGGTAAAATAAATGAATATACCCACGCTATTATTTTTCAAAATGCATGAAAAATTTAAACATTATCGTTAACGATACGCGTACGTCCTATGCTACAAAACATTCGAGTATCGGACTTTGTATTACTGAACCGTATAAACGAAAGCTGCTGTTAAAGCAATAAATTATAGACCTTATTTTTAGGGCAAAAAGATTGTATTTGCTTTTTCGCTATCATATGTGCGTGGCCTCTAGATTAGTGCGAAGAGTGTATAACAGTCGCAACCGCGCGGTCCGCTGCGACTTTTGCCTTTATATACTTATTCGTTTTAAGGTGCGAACACAACGATAAAGTGATGCGACTTCAATTCATACTTACAAATTATGTCAATTAAAAAGTATTTAACGCTAAAGAGATAAATGTTAGTACTCATAAAAAAACTACAGTCAAGTTATAACAAATCACAAAAAATATAGACGTTAAACGTAATTGTTAAGGTATGAGGTTAACTAACATAATTTATAAAAATCTTTATGTTATTTTGAAACAGCCTATTTTTAAAAAACCTGTTACAAATATTAATCAAGCACGAGTTCGTAAATTCGTTTACATTAGCGAAGATTCATTGGCCAGCGTTCGGAAATGTTTAAAAACCTTGTTATCAACCACAATGTGTATATCGCTGTATACGACTGCGGCGCTTGGGCAATGGAAATTTCCACAGCGACCCCGCTCTGCTAGCCGCGCCAGCACCGCTTACCCCGCCCCGCACTCTTCCGCAAGACGTCAATCGAATACCATACTTACGGCGACCTCACCCTCGGTATCCTATACACCGAATATATTTTAAAATATTTGAATAACATGTAGAGCGTTCCGATATCCCTTATTATTATGGGTACACATTCATAAAATAACATAACGACGTGAAAATCTTTATGATTAAATGTTATATGGTAGTTACCCAATATTTAAATAACTATACGGAGTTTTTACCTTATTTTATTTCATAAAAATGACAGCTTTGAGATTACAATAATTAACTTATCAGATATGCATGAATTTCTTTAAATTTAAATATATATTCCTATTATTTGGTATAATTCGAAATACATTCAATGTTATGGTTGCCTATGCCTCACATGCTGTTTAATTTATAGTCAATGATTTAAACATAGATATTCAATTGTAAAAGTGTTTTTAAATTAGTTGCATGCAAATACTAAAGGGGACCAACTAGCTTTAGGGACCGAACCACCGCACCGGCGCGGCGCGGCCAAATCAACTAAAGAGCGTCAAAAAAGTTTAAAAGACGGATAAATCTTTTGTATTTGTTGTTACTTTGTTACCTAACAAGCATTTACGGTATTCATAATAGAAGAATTCTTAGAAGCCTTTATGATAAAATTACCTGATTCGGTTTTGTGGCGTTTTGATACATAGTAAAAATATAGGTAGTATGAATGATTTATGATATATATTGTAGTACTGTCATCGAACGAATCATTATTTATGGACTGTTCTTGGAATTTTAAAAACACATTTCTACTAAACAAGCATGCATCTAAAGAATTAGATGCTTATAGATATACTACGGTAGGTGTTAGGGACTGGCAAGTACAGTACATAATTATTAGTATAGTCGCATAGACATCTACAACCGCTGCTCAGGCGACAGAAATTCACATTTAATGCAAGATTACACTCAACTATTTTTTTTAATTCAATTCGGAATAGTAATAAGTATCCGCGCCAAGACAAAGCTTAAACACGTAAATAAAACGATGGATATTGTCCATACAATAAGTAGTTTCATTATTATTGTTCGTAAAATATATGGTTAATATAATGTAACAATTTGTTAAAGGAGTTTAGCTTAGACGTTGATCACTCACAGGTATTTGGTATATTTCTTTTTCAAATTAAGTAACACGTTTAACCTGAAGGGTCTTAACTGCTTTACACGATATTGTCGATTATAGCCTAGTATTGTATGGCGAAAGACAGAAACAACACAATTAGCAATGTAATTAACTAAACTTTTTTCACATATTTGAATATATGAATGACATACTAACAAGTTGAATAGTTTAGTAAGCACCCGTACCTGAATAAGTATTCACCGCCATGCACTTTTTTATCCTTTATAGATATAATGTTTGGTCACAGTCCTAAGATATTAACACGTCCAGCCACATGGAGGCACTTGCTCTCAAAAGTTGGAAATACACTTGCCGAAAGCGGTTTCGATTTTCACCGTGAATCCGTGGCTATCCAGATAGATGTTAAATCATGCTCTATTACTATGATATGTTTTCCTTCAACGGAAACTCGGCCGTTTTAGATGGATTCTAACTCACCTCGATAAACGTAATGTCCGTACACATCACTACTGAGCCGTTATTACCTCGAAATTAGTGATACATATCATAGTCATAGTACTTATATTTATTTTTTTATTGTGTCGGGATCAGTCGATGTAAGTATATCAAACTACCAAGAAGCTTACAAACAGACTCAGTAGTGGTGATAGTCGACGGAGTACCGATATGTCTGTGGTCACCGTTGTTTAGGATTGTGTTACACTTACCAATAGATGCAGTGCCGTCACTTTGTCTTGCTATTAAACAAAGAAATATTAAATATTTACATTGAACTACTCTACGAACTAATAATTTAATGAGGCATAATAATTAAAACTATTCATAATATAATTTTTATGACTAAAATAAACCATAATCAGAATTTAGTCATATGTAATAAGTTCTCTGAGTATTGAAGTTGTTTCGATTATTTTCTTTCACCGTAGACACTTATAAATATATGTACAGGCATTTACAATATACGATGACTTATAAGAATTATATGTATATCTATTTGAGAATGTCTGCAGAAAAAGTCACACTGCATACATAATTGTAATGGTGGAGCTACAAAACGTAGTGGGTGAGTGTTGAGTATAGTTACCGTAAACTTTGCATGTCTATTGTTTTGATTACTTACACTTGAAATCAGAAATACCAATGAGGTTGTGAATTCTAACAATTCTTTTGTGTCGCATACGTAATATTAATGTTCTTATTTTATTAATATTAATACATATTACAATATTAATTATAAATATGGAAGATAAAAGAATAATCAATGCCTAGATTACTCGTCCATATACATTATTTATTTAGATTTATATTCAATATTAAAATGTTCATATATAGTTAAATGATATAATTAAAACCGGTGGCTTAGTGTAACAAAGTATTGTAGAACCAATTATTGTATTAAAGGGAAAAAATCCTCAATAATGTTTTACATATTCCATACATTATCTTAATAAATTTAATTTACAATGTATACTTTATTTAACATTATATAAATTTAATGTTTGACAGTAAGCACATATTTTGATATACTTTTAACCAAATATTTGATTGTAATAATATTGAAATTAAAGTAATGGTATAAATTTTAAATACCTATAAGCAAAATATAGAATAGATGTTACAAAACTAGGTAGAATAGATAAATATGTAATAATAATCAGGGGATTACAAATGTCGGTAGATCGTTATTAAATATTTCTTACCATTTTTCCTGTCCACACCCGTAGTTGAACCAGAAAAATTTAATCATTGCGAATAGTCAGAAGCAATTAGGTTAAAATATGTTTGCCGATATAATACATATTTTAATTACGTGGAATAAACAATATATTTTTATAATTTTTGTTAAATAAAGCTGTTTATGATATAAGTAAAAATTTTAAGTATATTACGATACTATGCTATAATAAAAAATGTCATTAAAAACGTTATAAGACGTAACTAGCATAAAATAAATAAGTGCATTATTTATAATTACTGTGACAACCTTGCATCAGTAATAGCCATAGGTAACTCAGTTGCATTTTTATTAAGATTTATATATCTAAGCAGACAATGCCGTTCGGTTTTTAGCAAAAAAAAAAAAAAAATATACTGTTCATATGAATCCCTTAGAGCCGTTTCTGTAAAACCAATCACATATACACATTTTTTTTTTTCGATTGGACATATGCTGTTTGTCTTAAGGCTTTTAGAGCTTGAACGAGCTTTGGGGGCAAGTACTAATGCACTCAGTTCGAGGTAACGAGCACAAGGGAGGGAACCATGAAGTGGCCGATCCTTTCCTTGGGTTGTTGCCGAGGACGTGAATACAATAAAAAGGCTGAACTACATGTAGGGCAAGGGCGGTCTGTCACAGAACCGTGTACCTAACGTAAGGGTGAAATGCAGTGTGATGATGAATTTCCAGTGATCTTGGCAGTGTCACTGTATTACGCCAGTAGAAATACTCGAGGGCTATACAGGCACATATAGGTATGTGTATATACAAGAATTACTCACGTAATAGTACTATACGAGTATATTGAAGTCTTGTAAAAGATTAAACGTCATAGATATAGATCCTGTATCATGGATAACGTTACAACGCCATCGATTAACAATGAGCATGCTACACGCGAGGTAGATAAGATAAGCTTTTGCCCTTGGTTTGGTTTTGCTTTATTCAACCGTTGTTTAGGAAATACGTTTAGAACCTCTGAAAACGTATTTATAATTAAATAACTATATTATAATAATTTATAATAGACTTAATGTTATATTGTTTGTTTTGATCCATATTTCTATATTTCAATAATTAATTCCCTATTCGATATGGCACTGAGGTCATAATAGTCTGTACTAAAAATATAATATTACGATCTAATATGAATTAATTTTGTAATATTTAGTACAATATTGTATTAAATAAAGGTTTTTAGTAAATACTAAATTGATAGGAATGTATTATTCAGTATATAACGTAAAACATCTTAATAAGTAACTTTTTCTAAAACATTACTGTGGATGTTGTCAACAAAAACATATCTATTAATATTCATAGCAGTATCTAATTATCAGTCATTTTCGCCACATATCCTTTTTTAGTTTTTATTTACTTTAGTCCTTTTGTATTTGAAACCATTTGTGGTCACAGTCTGTATTATATTACATAATTTAATGTTTATTATGATCATGAGCTGATATTAACATTTATTATTCTTAGTTCTTCTTATTTAGTAGTTTTTTTGCCACTTCAACCTGGACCTGGTTAGCGGATGTTACATTTTTCTCTTACAAACATGTTTTTTTGTTTGATTATTAGCCAAATATATATGTGAAATCTTACAAGTCAAGCAATTCTATAATGATATATAATCAAAATGAAAATAATAGCATTACTTGATGAAACACTTTATTAATATGTGGAACCGATGAATAGCTATTAGGTACATTTGTAAAAAAATGTAAAAATGATTATTTATGTTTAAAACAATTATTATTCTGGGTGTACTATCGGCATAGCTTACATAAATCTAAATATCAATAACTAAAATTTTCAAGGAAAAGTAAAATGTTGTCCTCGTCTCAAACCACAAATTTCAGTTTATCAAATAAATCCAGTGGAAAATTTATGAGAATGCGTTAAATAAAGACATGACCTAACTTTTAGCTAGTATAATAATGCAGGCCGACCTGTCAGGGGCGACTATTGATTGCTTTTCATCGATGGTTGCTACTGTTTTTGGATTGTACTCTGCTTATCATCAAGTACAGTACCATCACTTTGCCGAGCTACAATAATAAAATCAAACTACGGCTTATCTAAATAGAATTTTCGTGTAATACTTCTTGTCATTGAATTAAATACGAACATTTTTAAATAATATATTTACTTTTTTTTTACTATCAATTAAAATATTACGTCAATAATCTCATCATGATTCCTATTTTTTTTTTCACATCATCGATACATTATGAAAAACAATCCGTTGATTGTATGAATTTTATAATACAAAATTTTTCAGAATTCCATACTAGAATTATAAATATTACGCTGTAATAATATCAATTAATTTCCTATAAACATTTTTTTGTAGAAACTGACTTAAATACACTCATGTGTCGTGAATATTCTATTATTCATATTCATTAAATTCCATCTGAAATAAAAGTTGTATACTTACTTTAAAGGTTATTTGAAGAATCGCATACATATTTTAAACTAGAACAATGAAACTACGAAATAATATTAAATTATTTCATAAATTTTGCCTTCACGGAATCTTTGAATTTCAGTCATTAATATATTTATTATTTTGCCTTTTTATACAAAATACTGTTTGTTGTGTAGACTTTGGGTGATTTGTCTCTGTTTCTTTTATTGACATTGTAAGTAAAGTTTATGCCATAAATATATAAGCTGGCTTATACGTGGATTGTAAGCACAATAAAACTGATATACGGCGGCAAAGTGTGAAAATTTGTTATCACTACTGATACGGAAATCTATATTTGAGATGATTGTTTAAGATTATTGGCGTATTTTATTCACTGATAATGTTACGATTACCTAATACTATGAATTTCTATAACTTAAAAAAAGAAAAATTCATACATTATTATCTTCTCAAAAGTACTACGTTATGTTAGCAGAATATTTATGTAAACCGGTTCAGTATTTTCGGTAAAAAAACACTGCATGGGCAAATGGTAATTAATTATTTTTTTGGTAAAATATGGTATAGTGCATTTTTACTATCACGATCAGTTATAAATAGAGATTACTGTATTGTAATGTGAGATAATAATTAAGCGTTTCATAAAACAGGTTAGATACAGTTCCCTGCCCGTATACGTCAACATTCGCTGCTAGTGAGGTTTATAAATATAAGCGTATTGTACGAGAAAGTTTGCAATTAGATTAACTAGCGATAGAATGTTTTATATACAGTTAAATATTTTTACTTACTCCATACCCCGAATTTAGTTTTTACCCAATAAGGGATTACATCCAGAAGAGTCAAATTGTCATTTTCTAACCGAAACCACTAATAAGTGTTCGAAGAGGTTACTTAGTAATTAAAGAATATAGTTATTTTTTTAATATAAGATAGCTGTTTAACCCTATGGCACTGTACTATTACTTAGATATTAAAATTAAAAGTTAAAAACGCCATAGAAATCAAAACAAAGTTTTTGTTTATGGAAAACCGTAAAATGTTATGAATGGGTTAAATTACCTAAATACATTTTTCATAGTCGTATCCGTTGCTACGTGATAATCTATATTAATATAATATAGCAGAAAGTTTGTTTCTTTGTTTGAAAGCGCTAATTTTAGGAAATACCATTCGTATTTCATAAATTCTTTTTGTATTGGGTAGAACAATCATTGACGAAGGCCTTACATCACGCTACCGTCAATAGAGCAAAGCTGTATTCAAAAAGAATAACAAAAACGGGAGAAAACAATTGTTTGTTCTAAGTCGAGGACATAGCTAGTGGCATTATATGAATTTAGTTATTAAATTATGATAGATAAAAGTGCAAGAAAAAGTTTAGCTTGTTATATGTTTAAAAATTACTACAAAAGTAGCTAGTTTTATTTTGAATATATAAACAAGATATCGATTATCTTGTTATATGTATTTATTTTGTCATATAGAGCACATTTATGATTGTATATGATTCGGTTGATTTTAATTTTTTTTTTAACTTTAATAAAACTTTTGAATTTAATTAAACTTTAATTGTTTGTCAATGTTAAGTTGAAAAAAAAATTTGAAGGAATGTGTGCAATATCGAGATAATAAATAATTTATCAGTCCAGCTTTTACCAGGAGTTATCAAAAATTACTTACCCGGTCATGAGAGATCATAAATCATACAGTTTTGACTTGATTACTAAAAGATAATAGGTCGTTTTTTATGTACACAAATATAGGTAGATAAATATTTGGATGCTAATGTATCATTAAAGTAATTACGAAACGGGTACCTTCTTATAAATATTTGCATATTAATAAATTAAAAATGGATATAGTATACATACTACAAATTTACTTTTAAGTGATGTAGATATAGGTATACTAAAGTATTTTTATTTATAAATAACTAACAATAATGTGAAAAATGTTAAAAAAACACGTACACAAGATCAGTTGTTATACTTTGTCTAAATAAATTAATGATAAATATAACATAACGTTAACCGTTACTAATATTATTTACCTTATTTAAACAACAGAATATCACTAAAGTATGAAAATCTATTTATAATAATGATATTATATTACTCTACTATATATAATACTCTATAAGCGGACTCTATATATATATATCTCTATATAATCCTGAATATTATGTTAAGTAATGAAAAGGAAAATGTCGAAATAATACCGGAAACATAACGATTATATATTGCAAAACAATGGTTAATTGGTATTTTATATTTAGACCTTATGCGTATTGTTTTACATATACGATGTTCTTTCCTTAACGATTTTATGTGTTTTCAAACTGATATTGTGGTGTTGGTGGTTTGCATTAATCTAATACGAGCTGACCGAGTAATTATACTAAGTGACGACGGTAAAACCTGGACGCTGAAATTCCTGCTCTTGTAACTAAAGGACAACATACATATACATATAGAACAACATATATGGTCATACATAGTTCAATACTATATACAAGATACATACTAATTAGGTATTACCACCACGTAGTCATTTATATGGTATTATCATATTACTTGGTATTTAGAATTCGGGATCTCAAACGGAAATCCTATATATAAAAACCCTATCTTATTCGTCTGGGTGTATGTCTCCGTTTATCTACCTTTTATTTGGTTATCGCAGCGAAGTGATAACAATAATGCAAGCAGAGTACAGTCGAAAACAAGTAATCTATCCATCCAGTAAACACAACTTTCCAGCCCTTGCGTAACTATTTCGTAAATGTAAGTCTAATATAAGTACTTTCTTTCCCCGAAACCCAACATGCCGAAAAGTGTCACTATGGCAGGTTTTATTACCATATTATGGTGATTGCGACCCAGCTGGGAATACCCAACTACCCTACCACCCCATAACATTTATAAACGTTAAGGACAAGTACGGCCCGACTTTACTTAATTTTGTCATTATGTTGCTCTTGCCTGCCAAAAGGTTGCTAACCACTGCAGTGAACCTTCGAGAGTCCGCCAAACCATCACTAGTCGCCACTGTTACGTGAACCTGCGGAAATGCCTTTCTACGTTTCGCTTGAAGTACTCAATGTCAACGGTAAAAGTAGAATATTATAATTCTATTTGAACAACTATTTCACAGCTCTAGGATGGAAGACAAGGAAGATAAAATAAGCAGTAATTTCGCATTAAAAGGATTATTTCCATCCCGGTGGTTGTATTTCTTACCTCTTAATTGTATTATTGATTGGCGGATATGGATCCACAAAGTTGAAAAATAAGCCCTTAAATTATGCATAACATACACTAACGCTACGCGAACGAAATTGTGAGCACGGCTATTTAAAAATAAAGAAAGAAGAACATTAAAAAATACATTTATTTGCAAGGACACATGGCGACACGGCTACACTAAAATATAAACATAAAGTGATATTTGCAGTTCTGTGATTTAGCTTATAATCAATTAAATTAAAACAGGACTTAGGTATTGGAGCTACCGTCTATTCGTGATCATATATATTTTTAATATTTCATAAATCATTCACCTCTCAACTTAATATTGCCACCTCAGCATCTAAACTGAAAATTCACTTATTTAAATTGTATAATTATTGTGATGATTAACTATCTAAACGCTATCTAGAAATAGGTTCACTCATTACTACAATTCAGCACAAGCAAGATCAGAAAACGTGAATTTTTTTGTATAAAATATGAAGTGAAACAAATAATAGTAAAAATGTATATAAGTGTAAGCACCATATAACGCCATCAATTTAGCTACAAACTAGCTAAAATGGCGAAATTACTTGGATTTTCTTTGATTTACATTGATACCAATGCAATAATACATTCCCTCCATTTTACGACACTCTTAGTAGCCCGCAATCGATTGAAATCAAATTTTGCTAACAAGATTTTACCCTTTAATATATTTTAACAAATGGAAGGAATATCGTATTCATATCATACAACTAAACTAATTTAATTCGTTTCAATTATTAGATTATCTTTCTTTAATTTCATTTACGCGATTAAAATTAAGCAAATAGCATAAGTAATAAATCAACAATATTTTTCTTTGGGTTTACTATATCAAAAGTAACGAGCTTATGCAAATTTGAAGTGGTCAAGTTGGTATGGCTGAACTTTCCTGTAAAGTCACGCATGGCTAACTTCAAGTGAGTTAACGCCTTAAACCATTCGTTATGGGACATCATAAAACGTTATGTATATTCATAGGAATATTTAGTATTATTTTGAAAGGTAATGAAATTTAATAATACAATTTATATATACAAAAGTATTATATATTATTATATATACAAAAGTATTAATTAATTAATTAATTTTGTATATACAAATTGTATTATTAAATTTCATAACCTTTCAAAATAATACTAAATATTCCTATGAATATACATAACGTTTTATGATGTCCCATAACGAATGGTTTAAGGCGTTAACTCACTTGAAGTTAGTCATGCGTGACTTTACAGGAAAGTTCAGCCATACCAACTTGACCACTTCAAATTTGCATAAGCTCGTTACTTTTGATAAAGTAAACCCAAAGAAAAATATTGTTGATTTATTACTTATGCTATTTGCTTAATTTTAATCGCGTAAATGGAATTAACGAAAGATAATTTAATAATTGAAACGAATTAAATTAATTAATTAATTAATTGATTAATTACAAATTTATTACTTTGCCAGGCCATTTTTTTAATACTTCTGTTTGAAGCGGCCACCTTTAGCTATGATACAAGTTTCTTTTTTTCACAATGAATGTACTGATTTACACACTGTTTCCGAGGTAAGTCTGGTGAAGCTGTCAAACCCCTTGGGGCTAATAGCGTACGTAAGTTCGAAAAAAAAAACCGTGGTAAATTTATCCGCTCACTGCTCTAAAAATTTCTTAAGAAACTTATTGTTGGTCTGTCGTTTAAAGCAGAGCATGTCCTCTAAAACCGAATATAATTTGTACTACAAGTGAATCAAATCTGGGCTACACGAGGGTCAGTGTTCAGCTCTTATACAGTGAGGAACATTGGCTTTGAGCCAGTTTGTGTTTTGTGGCTAATTGCAGAGTCATGATAGAAATTCTACGATACATATTAAAATATATATTTTAAGTCAGGTTGTGTTTGATGATACACTACAGAGTCCTAACGGGAATCTTTCTTACTCCCGAAAAATATTTATTTCCTTATAAGGTATCGGTGAATTTCGGCATTAACAGCATTTGTAGTTCTAACAGTACGGGGCCAATGTTATAATTTTATGATCTTTGACAGAGGCATCGTTAATATAATATAGAATGTATGAACATACAATTAATACAAGAGTTTATAAAGTGTCTCGAAAATGACCGACAGTTCATACCCACTCTATCCAAGACAATCACTCCAATTCAACTGCAAATTCACTGCAAGTTTAATAATATTAAAATGAACATAAAATTTTTGGAGAATCTTTCGAAGTTTGTAACATAATGAACATATTATACACAATATTAATGGGTAGACCGTATACTCATATTTGAAATTGACGTTAATAAACCAACAATGCTTTATTAAAATGGGTAACCATCGCATTACAAAGAACAAACTATGTACAAAGGCATAAAGAACACGAATAGAACTTTTGTTTTCTATTATTTTATATTATACATTCGCTTGGTCTTCTTCGTCTCGTTAGGTGTATTTTTTATACAATTATAAAAATGCCCTATGTCTTACTTCGGGATATAAATGATTTCTTTGGAAATTTAATTTAAATACGTTCTGTTCTTTAAGTAGAATATGTAACAAATTCGCTTTACTTTTTTAATGATATATAACATTTTGCAAATTAATAAACTAATAGATATAAGATATGTGGATTATATATACCCACTAAAAGTATAGATATACTAAGATTATATATATTATACTAATATACATAGAGATATTAATCTTTATAAGATCTTAAGGCACAACCAATTTAACTTTAAAGATTGAAATTAAATCAAAAATATTACAAATTAGTAGCTTCGTACTTACATCGAACTTAAGAAGGATTGTATTTACTTGTTTGTATGTACATAAAATATACTGTTATTATAAGAATGCAAGAATTACCGTTTTTATTATTTCGGCTGTTTCTCCTTAAAAACAGAATTTAAAACAAGTGTTACGATTTAATATTAAGTATTGTTTGTAAATTATAATTGAACACGAGCATTAACTTGTTGTATAAAAATTGTTCAAAAAAAAAAACTATTATTATTTAACTTTAATGTTATGATTTAAAATATGTACCTATTTCCAATTAATAAATAAAATATCGTCGTTTAGCAAACAATATCGCCTAAGTTAAAAATTTCGGGTTTTTACTTTGAAATATTATTGAGTAAACCTTGTGACGCGTCACAATGGAGGTATGAACAATTCACACATTGATATTAATTCTTATTATATACAGCAACTATTATTAATTTAATAAAGAAAATTCTAACATTCAATCACAAAAAATACAGTTTCCGTCACACTCCTGTAAAATTGACTTGTGCAGTATTGTTGCCTAAGCGACAATGTTTTTTTTTTGTTTGTTTTGTAACGATGCCTTTTCATACTATTTAATATTAATACCTTTAGAACATAACTACATATAAAAGATATATAACATCTATAAAGAGTATTGTTAATATAAATAATAATTTACAGATTAAGATTGCTTAGTGCAGGTTTTTCGATAGTGAAAATAGTTTTACTTAGTGTAAAATATTTTACGTGTTTGTCCAGATTGCTAATTGAACAGATAAACGAGTAGTACTTATTGAATTTAATGACATACAAATTAGCTGGTTAAATAATGATATAAGGCCATTAGAAGGAAATTAAACTTGTACATAATCCATATCCATATTATTATTACGTTTAACGTTATGGTCATAATCTCATCTGATTTTAAGTGACGTTACGGCCCAAGTTGGTAGACACGCTAAACCTGTGGTGGAACTGGCTTTCAATTGCATCTGCCACAACACACCTAGGATCGTAAGGCATCTACACAGAATCGAGTAAAATTTTGCATTTTTGTTAGGAAGCCAACTGTCACAGAATCTCAGCCTTCTTAAGTTATTCTAGGAGGAATCTAGTATCACAATATAAGTTTCTTTTTATGGTTAAGGCTTAGGGTTTTGGCCATAATCTCACCTGATCAAGTGACGATACAGCCCAAGTTGGTGGATATGCCAAACCTGTGGTGGAACTGGCTCTCAACTGCGGTACATACCTATAGTTATTTGGCAGCAGATTTACAACATGAGGGTGGTTGCTAGCCAGACGGGCTTTAGAAAAAGACCTACCACCATGCTATGGTTTCCTCACGATGTTTTCCTTCACCGAAAGCTTAAGCTCATTGTTGGTGTATTCGAACTCACGTCCCTTGACGCGAAGTCTTACACAGTACCACGGAGCTATCATCATTTCAATGCGTAATTAAATACGACAGTGAGTTTGTTTGTTACGCTTTCACGGCTAAACCACTGAATTAATTATAATGAATTTTGGTATGAAGGTAAATGAGACTCTGGAGAAGATGATTAAAAACTTTTAAGAAGTGGGGTAAAGAGTTATCACTTCTTAGTAAGAAACTTTTCATTACGTCATCCGGTTTAATTCACAAAATCAATATTAACGCGAGCGGAGCCGCGGGTGAAAGCTAATAAACTATAATTATAACTAATTATTTAATCGGGTGTTGTTGAGAATAAGTTGGATAAAGTATTTTCAGCGTAATTCCTATTGTAGAGTTTGTTATATATTTTTATAATAATATTGTACTTTAATTCTGATTTCGATTTCGCATAAATGTCCCTGCTATAATAACAAATTCATAGCCACCCGTGTACTAATGAAGTCAAAAATTTAAAAATTAGTTATAAAACAGTTAGATTCAGATAATACACGTTTTAACCTCAAAAAATTGAATCTATTTTACTGCCGATATATTTTTATTTATATTTAGTTTAACCGTAATAAGTATTCAGTGATCAGATTTTTAAATAATTATTAAAACGTAATTTATTTTACGATGACATTGTATAAAATTTTATATGAGCCATATTTAATTAATAATCGGGCTCATTCTTTTGTAAAAAAATAGTACGATGTTAAATTACATTTTTCAAGTAAAAGTATATTTAAAGTGGTCTTATAATAAGGTCTTCGTATAACTCGGTGATAAATATTGTATATAAGAATAATATTAACCTGACCTTGATTTCAGTACGGATTTTTTTTGACTCAGTTGAAGATAAATACTTCTAAAAGAAAATCAAAATTAATATGTGGTATTGGTCATTTTCCAGATAAAATACGGCATTAATAATGGCGAACTATTACTCGCTCACATTTTATTTTGGGTCAAGGATGCTATTTCCAGACAGATCCGCTTTAGCGGACTCATCCCTATATTTTCATGACTTGTTTTATTGAGTAGAGAGCAGACATATTCTAGAGACGATGCACAGAGAAACATTGACAAAACTGAGGTTAATTTTATAATACATTTTTACAAGAATATCCATAATACTTAAGAAAAAATATAAATTATTTTAAGTACATACAACAAAAGTGATATTTTAATATCTATATGGTTCTGTATAATATTCTACAAGTAAAATATTATATAAACTATACATATATAATATGTAATCTCTATATATTATATGTTTCACAAGCAAAAGTCTAATATATTGTTTGGGTTTTCGGGTTAAAATATGTAAAAATTACACATTGTACATTTTTTTTTTATTCTATACTCTTAATGATTCATTTGTAGTACATACATTTGTAAATAAAAATAATACAATTTCAACTTTATTTGTTGATTTCAAAATGAAATCTTGAAATCAAGGATTGTATTATTATATATTTCAAAAACAATTTTGTATGTTATTAAAATAATAATTACGTGATGTATAGTGGGTTATAGAATAAGGACCGGGGGCGTACCCTTCGGAGTTCGAATGTCGAGCGTGGCGCCACTGCGGTGGTGCCGTCCAGACAATGACGTCACTTGAAAAATATATTTTCTCTCAGACCTGCATGTGAACTCTTAACATCGAACAAACACATTTTCGATTTTGCGTCAAGGTATAACGTAGTTTGTGTTAATCAACCAGATACTAGATTCTACTGCAAATCTATATATTTCTTTTTATTTTGAGTAAATTTTCAGAACTTTCGTTTATTTCATTGTAATTATCAAGATTATACGTGTGACCATATATTTTCATCTCTTACGTTTTTATAGAAATATATATATATATATATATATATACTTATAATACTTATATATTGATAAATATAGAAGAAAAGTACGCCCGAGTGCTGAGTATATTAAATTATATCTTTTTTCTATATATTCATATTGTATAGCAATCATTGAGGAAGGTTGTAGGCTATTTAACATCACGCTACCACTATTACAAGCAACGCTGTATAAAAAATACAGAAATGGCCAAAAATGATTAAATAACATTATAGTTTTACGCGAATGAAGTCGTGGACACAGCTAGTATTATATAAAACTCATAATTTAGAGCAGAAATAGTGGTCTAAATTCAACCATAATTAATTTAAATTATAAGATTGAACATTATTAAGGTTCTGTTGTCAAAAACTGGTATTAATATATAGGGTTATGTTTGACATCCAGTAAAAACGAACAATGTTAATCTATATAATCTATTCTCAATTTGACCACAGACTTTAACAAAAGTTTGGAAAATCCAAAAGTGCACGCCTCACAATCACATTTTTTTTTGTTTATTTAATAACAATAAAATCACATCGAATCATACCCTGAAAACTAATAGGGTTCTATTCCTAACTATACTGAAGCTTAAGAAAGAAAAAAGACTCGACTAGTAAAATATTTCGGTCGTTATCGTGATAACATACATGATCCGCACATACAGACACACAGACGTCCTAAACAGATCTTTTTTAACAGTTTTTTAATTAGTTTAAATGACAAAAATGGCATCAAAAATATCATGAGTGTTAAAAATAGTATTTTTTCTTGATATTTGTGTGTATATATTATTTTACAAGTGCAATATATGATAAATAGAGACATTTTAAGTTTGAAAATAAATGGGGATTTTTGCTTGAAGTGACAGTATTACCCACCTCAACCCTTCACTTATAAGTGCAATAAGCAAAAGAGTATATATGCGTGGGTGTGTCAAACACATGGTAGTGAGTGTAATGTTTTTTTATTGGTTTAATGTGTTTTTAAGCATATTTAAAAAAAAAATATTAGCATTCTGCACTCCTCTATATATACTATTAGTGTGCAAAGTTTCATACTCCTCCGTCCGCGCAATTTTCGTAAAAAGGGTACAACATTTTTGCTTCACGTATTAATATATAAATGTTATTCTATTAAACAGTCATATATATATTTCTGATACAGACGTATAAAAAACTTGGTTATAATATTTTTATTTTAACGTTTTTATACTTTACAGAAAAAAGGTTTGTATCCATCTTGAAACAAAAGCTTAATTGACCAAATAAGCAATAATTGGATTGGAATAGGAAAAACAGTTTATACCACCTATTTGCTAATTATATTTACAATATTTTATTTATATTTTCAGGGAATTACATATGTAAATTTGAATTAACGACTTCAGATATTTATCTGTCCATAAAACAGCATATAATATGTTTGTTCAATTTAGGGCAGGGCCAATATGTTATAATGAAGACGTGAAGTAGATACACTGTATTATATATAACGTTCTACATATGAATAAGATAGTTTAACCGAGTTGTTCCTGTTATTTATATGTCAAATCAATTCCCTTCCACATAGTTGTATATGAGCAATCATGTCATAACGTTGTGTGTGAACCAGTAACAAGATGCAATGATTACATCGGGCTCGTGTTAGCCCTATCTTGAGGAAGCGCCATACATATTTGTATTATTGCAATACTTTGTTTTATTGTAATGAATTAATTTACTTAACTGTATGCTTTTGCATGTCTATTGCGAACAAGCATATAAAGTCACGAATTTTAAGGTAAAATTTAAGTAATAAAGTATAGCTTGGTAAAAAAATAGATATTTAATTATATTTTCTACTAGAGTATCAATGTAATTTATTCATTCCTATTTTTTTATGGCACGGTAAATTACTCTTGTTTAATTTTAAAATACGTGTAAATTTCTTTGAAGTAACTTATAAGGATATAGGTAAAGGTTTGAATAATTGCTACAACGCTTATAAAAAGGAAATATATAATGAAAAATTTAAAATATAGAAAAGTATTTTCAATAATACTTTAAAAGTTTAGTGCTTACCCACAATCGTGCCTGATGTTAAATGACGATGTGGCCCAAGAATGTGGGCACGCAAAGTCTAATAGAGGGACTGGCTCTTAACTGCAATTGCCAGAACACACCTATAGGTACTTGATTGCAGATATTGTTTCCATAACGTTAAACCTTAACTATAAAAAGAGAAGGCAGTAGCTACCAGAAAGATATTAGAATATACCCTACCACAATACTGTGATTTCATCACGATATTAACAAGCTCAGAGTTATTGCAGGGTTTCGAATTCACGTCCATTGTTGTAGGGTTCATAAATGCTACCACTGAGCCATAATTGCCTGTAGTTAGGCTTTAGGTTAACAACATCACGCTAGCACCAATAGGGGCAAATCTGTATTGAAAAAAGTTACAAAAACGGGTTAAACTGGACTAAAATTTTAGTTCCTCGCGAACAAAGTCAAACGAACGAACGAACACAGCTAGTCTGTAAATATAGAAGAGGCAACATATTTGAATTTCTTCTTAGGTGTGGTAAACAATGATGAAAAGGTTTACAATGTTCGTCGGCAAAATAAATGTTTTAAAGCAGTTATTTTTTTGTAAACATGATACTAGTTTAGTGCCAAAAATGTTTGTTTTTTATATTGTCTCTTCTTGTTCGTTGTCAGAACATACATAAATTTCACATTAATAGATCGCTTTGATTACTGATTTTTAATTTACAATCTACACTTAAATACAGTTTATATTGTCATCTATTACTTTTTTTAACCCTTATATTTTAACAGTGAAACATCTCAGTTAGATAGTGGATAATGGTGTTATTGATTGAACGTGTGTTGGAAGAAATTCTATAATCCTTTTTAAACACGTCAATAATAGATTTAGACATTTTATTAAGGATATATTCTTTTAATCACGCAAAATCAGCCTAATATTTTTGTAAATTTAATAATTATACTTAGATTTATTTTTCACGGAAACTTACAACATTGACACACGCATTGTTGTATGACAATATCGTAAACTATTAATCATCAACTATCTACAAAAATTGTAAACATTACCTTAATCTTTTATAAAAATAAAAACATTATTTACGTTGTATTCTTCAAAAATAGACACCATAGTATGATTAATAATAATTTAGTTTTAAATTTTATATTTATAACAGTGTATATACGAATAGGTTTTTATATTAACTTACTATTTTTAATTTCGTGCAATTAAAAGTAATCTATTTAGTAGAAATGAAGGCTACAGAAAATTGATTAAAGGTACGAAATTAGCGAGTTCCATTTCCTATAGTTTGAGATGATCTTGTCTGGTGATAGATTATTCATATGCAATGGTCAATACGCTGTTATTATCATTTATAGATTTGTTTGACTGTAATCATACTGAATGCTAAAATGTAATGTAACAAAATATAGAATACGGAATCTAGAAGGCAGGCATGGTGTGGTGTAGCAAGCTTAGAGTATCGACTAGAGCTTAAGTATAGATTTGATGTGATTTGAAAAAATATCTTAATCGTAATTAATAACTTGAAGCGATCATAACTCAGTGGTAGTGTGTACGGATTCTGCATCAAGAGACGTGGGTTCGAATCCACCCACAATGAGCTTGAGCTTTCGGTGAAGGAAAACATCGTGAAGAAACCATAGCATGGTGGTAGGGCTTTTTTTAATGCTCGCCTGACTAGCAACTACCCTCATGTTGTAAATCTGCCGCCAAACACTTATAGGTATGTACCGCAGTTGAGAGCCAGTCCCACCACAGGTTTGGCATATCCACCAACTTGGGCTGTATCGTCACTTCAGATCAGGTGTGATTATGGCCATAACGCTAAGTCGTAACCATAAAAAGATACTTATATTGTGATACTAGATTCCTCCTAGATAACTTAAGAAGGCTGTGATTCTGTGACAGTTGGCTTTCTAGCAAAAATGCAAAAGTTTACTCGATTCTGTGCAGATGTCTTTCGGTCCTAAGCCCCAAGCGTCTGTCTCAAAGTTGGAGATATTTCCAGTATATACTGTCCTCCAGTTTTTGTTAGACTTGACAACCGAATGAGATCCGATGAGATTAGATCTTTCACCTTAGTAACTGTTTATTTTATTTATATTTTTAATTTAGAAAGTTAGCTCATAGAGGGCCCGTATTATTATTGTCATGCTATGTATTATTATTACAAAATGTTTCTGAGTTGTGTTGAAACTAACGGTTTTTTTAAACATACGTACTTCGTGTGTACATTATTATCTGTATTACCAACTTAAACGACGCAAAATCAATGAAGTCTATTATACCGTCCTAAGTATTGGTTTCCGGTGAGACAAGGTTGTTCTATTCAATCACCGTGACCGTGCCATTCAATTGCTCTTTCAGGGCTTATTCAGAATCCATTTTGTTAAGCTCTACGTACCCCAGCCACTTCATTTGACGGTTAATGAAATGCTAAGCGAGACAAATTGTTTGCAAGTACACAAGATCTATTTTTAATTACAATGACATGTATTCGCATATGTCAAAATAAATGACTTTGGATATCATATGGAATATTAAACTAACATTTTATTGTATGTAAAAATTCGTTTGAAGTAACATTATTTTCTATTTTCAAATTCAAATAGGTATATTTCTTGTGGTATTTTGTAATTTTCTTCGATAACACAAATGTAACGTACTTTACTATAGTATTACATTGTTAACATTCACCTGATTTGTCCCAGGCAAGCATTATTGTTTGTTTGTGTTATAATTTGATGATTTTATTTTTTTATATATTTAGCAAGCACTGTATTATTGATAACTATCACTTTAATTATTCTTACTATCGAAATCTATAACAAACGCAATAATACCAATCATAACTTCATAGGAAAAAAGCGTTATCATGGTTAATATCATGTATGATTAACGAGACACATTTTAGTGTTTCGTACCAATCTACATAAATATGCCGCCTGTTTATAATTATATTTTTAAACGTATTCACCTCATGTGTCTAAAATATAATTTTTGGCAGCTCACAACAGATCATTCGATGTAAAGACGGCTGCGCACGTAACAGAATTAAAATATAATATAAAGAACTCTGTTTTCGATATGACTTAATACTGAATTAATAATAGTATTGGAATTATATCTATTAACCAATATTTTATGAAAGTATAATTCAATATTTTGACTGCATTTGAGAGGAATAGATTTTCAAATACTACACTTACATATGGTAACTCCATGGATTATAATACCATCTAATTTTCGACGATAATAAAAATCTTTGTTACCATTTTCTTCCTAAATTCTAGTTGTTAGTATTGTACAATTATTTTATACATAGTGTATTGTTCCTTGAAAAAAAAAATTGGTTTCGCTATATTTGACCTTGATATACGAGTTGTTTAAAATTCTCCTGCAATGACTTCCTTTCAGTATTAAAACTTTCTATATATTTTAATGAATTGATATTAAAAGATAAATACAAAAACATAATTACATTGATATTTAATTCAATACGTTCTCGTTTGCGAAATAAATCTGTGCGTAGTGATATCTTAATCTTGACATGATTTATACATGACTGTTAATTTTGGATAAACGCTATGGACATTGTTAAATATTAGCTATGAGCGCACGATAACGTGATTTGATGTAACTCTCCAGGTTTTGACAATAATTAAAGATAGTAATCACGTGCGCTACTGTACGTTGCAAATAATATTGTTAGCCGCGACGTAACACGTGCGGCAGTCAGATCCAAAATATCTTGCCTATTGCCCGGTGAGCCCCAAGAATCGCTTGTTTACATGTATCTTTTTATTTTTAGACGTCCGCCATTTTCGCCATGAAGATGGATTTCTTTTTATATGACGTTTTCTTGTACGTAGATTAGGATGTTATATGGCACAAATAGATAGTCAGGGACATTATCTGAAAGGTTGATTAGAATCTTATCATCGATCTTAATGTGGCTCAATTAAGAAAAAATTATTACTAGTGAACACGATGACAAAGTAATAGTTATCGTATAAGATTAACATTATTCAGGAATCCTAGATATTGATAATTAAAACTACCTTTGATATTTTAATTTTAAGAGTGGTATATTCTAAATAGCATATTTTTATTTATTGTTTATGTTGACTATTTAAAAGAATTTTACGAAGTGTTCTGACACCAATCATTAGTATATTAATTAATTTATACGTATGCGTTACTGCCCCGTCAGACATTGTCCTGTAAATCATTAAT
The DNA here is from genome assembly GCA_039707435.1 of Actias luna. Lineage (NCBI taxonomy): Eukaryota > Metazoa > Arthropoda > Insecta > Lepidoptera > Saturniidae > Actias > Actias luna. The sequence continues at coordinate 12,954,647 of JAZHAC010000001.1, read as the reverse complement.
TAATTACAAAAATCTAATCTATTCTATCGGAACTAATCGTGAATCTAAACCAAGCACGAATTAAGTTGATCATTTTATAAAATTTAATAAAAATCCGTTCTGCCGTTTACGAGGTGTTTACTCACATATACACCCATATAAAAAATTATATGTAAAGATTATAAATATAAAATAACATTGATTTATTCATCAACTACGTTCAAACAGTTTGGCGTATTCTAGTGAAATTTGGTATAGAAATCGAATAACATAATGAAATTAAGCATAAATTACTTCTTTTTACAATATAAAAAAACATATTACTTACGAGGAAGGCGTGCACCAAGTAGTGTTTTTTTATAGTTAAGGTTTAACGTTATGTCGCCACAAACTCACACTAAGCTAATACGCTAAGCCTAATGAAGGGACTGCCTCTGAAGTGAAACTGCCGGTACAAAACAAAATCTGTCGCCAAATACCTATAGGTATAGGTATTTTCAACTTGAGGGCGGTAGCCAACTAGGCGGGCATTAGAAAAAGCCCTACCACCATGCTATATTCACTTTTAAACTGTTGAACTAATTATGAGGTATTTAATAAAATTGGAAATGAAAGTGTGTTTCATATACCCCTCAGGTATATGATTATTAATATTTTTGTATGTTTTCTGTAATAATTAAAAGGTGTTCTGTCTTTGAAAAACCATGTTATAAAGCGTTATAATATGGGTTTATATAAGTTAAAGCTATTACATATAGTGTGTAAATATATCTTACATATATAACAATAAAATATATCTTTATATTATTGTATAACTATTTCACCGATCACCATGAAAGCAGATCTAGGAGTTATTTAGACGGGCTTCACAAGTAGTTAAAGTCTCGACAGCTACTTTCGATAGGAGAGATCTAGAGTAATGTAAGGAATGTAGGGAAGTAATGTAAGAAGGGAATTTAGAAGCGCAGTAGGAATCTTTAGTGGGTAATGCATATTCACACTCGGTGATTCCCATGTATTCTTTCTATAATCGGCTAAGTCAAAACAAGAGGGATATACATATACATTTTACGCAAGTTAAAAAAGGTTTTCCATAGAAAAGTAAGTTATCGTTGAATTCAATAAGTGACACTGTACTTGAGTTATTGACAACTGGAAAGAGGGTAATTGCTGGATCAGCTATCTATATTAATATTATAAAGCGGAAAAGTTTGTTTGTTTGTACGCGCTACATGCGTGGACACAGCTAGTTAAAGTATTAAACACTTTCTGAAACAAAAAAACATGTTGTAGAATAGATCATCATTTTTATTTCATGTGTAGTTACGGAAAAGTTATAATAATTATGAATATTTATTATTAGCTTAACACCATAATCACACAAGTGAAGATGTGTTTACTTATGTCATTATTATAGTAGGGCTAATGTCATCGCGGTGTTGAAATTCTAAAGTTACAATAGGTAAAATATTAGTACCAAGAAGCCCTTGAATATTAAAGCTAATGTAATTTACGTTACGTATTCACGTCGATGTGCTCTAAGTCTTTATTTTTTGTCAACCCCTTATCATTTTAACTAGCCAACTAACTTATTTAGATAATACTTACTCAAGGTACAAATTGGCGCTTCGGCAACAATCAAACATAATTTATTATGTATTCTCAAGTGTACTATACGACTATATAAATATATAAAAAAACTTTTTGGAAGCAAGATTCTTCAAACTACTAATTTTCACACTATTGCGGCAACAGTACCATGATTTCTAAACATAAATTCAACTGTATTCACAGTTCCATAAAAAGAGTTTCTTAGGTAAGTGTTAATGGTACGAAGTTATTGATTTGGCAAATTATTTAATTTATAAATTTGAAGCGATAATAGCTTAGTGGTAGTGTATAGGAACGCCGCGTCATGAGACGTCAGTTCGAATCCAACCACCTACAAAGAGCTTGAACTTTTGGTGAAGGAAAACATTGTGAGTAAACTATAAGCATGGTGGTAGGGCTTTTTCTGATGATAAGATAAAACCTGCCGCCAAATACTAATAGGTGTGTTGCGGCAGTTGCACTTGAGAGCCTTCCCTGAAAAATAAAGGCCGGCAACGCACTTGCGATTCGCCCAGTGTTGTGGGTGTCCATGGGCGGCGGTGATCACTTACAATCAGGTGATACGCTCGCTCGTTTGCACGCTATTACTTAAAATAAATATACTTTATTTCCATTTTTTATCATTTACATGAGATGTCATTAGTCAAATAGTATATTGTGGAATATAGATAATATCAGTGATTAAAAAAGGAAAGCTTTTCAGTTATATATTTTTTTCAGGGTTATTATTTTGTATCACAGCAGCAACAGCAGTACAATTAAACTTTTACTTTTTACGTTAGTGATGGAATGGAAGAATTTTCTTTTATTATATTGTTTAAAGTTTAGTAGAGTTTTGTAATTTTGATGAATAAGTTATATTATATGAATAAGGAAGTATTTATATGTTACAACATAAAGACTACCTATAAATTAGGTTTAATGTGTTATTGCTTGAGAAAGTGTTCAAAATTCTCAATTACAAATCTATAATAACTATTACATGTGTTCCATTAGTGAAAAAATTAATAAGCTCTAACAAGAATCTAAATCAATTTAAATTCTTAAATGTGTATCCTTCTTATTTATTGTGTTCGTTTCTTTCCCACTTCGTTTATATAGATGATTTTAAATATTTTGCCTTTTTGATTAATAAACAATAATTAACTAATTTTATTAATTCAATTTCGATGCATTACAAAACCGTATAATGTTTAATTTTTTAATTGTGTATTGGAAAATCCTTAACAGCATCTCAATAATAATATCTCTACATTTCGAAGATGTCATTATATACAGACATTTCGTTACTTGAAACAAATGATAACTCAATTTTCAAAAACAATTATTATTGTAATCTAATCTAATTGTAATTGTAAAGGAGATTATTTGTTAATCGTGATTCCTATATAATAATGTTCTATTTCATTTTATTGCTTCTATTGACGTCAGGGGGCGTGTCCAGAAGAATTAGCAAATAAATATCGGCTTCATTACAGACCTTGGAAACTAATTTAAGTTTTTATTGCGCATAAGTTTGTCATCACTGAATAACTATCATATTGTCGTCATGCATCGTAATTTGTTAGAGATTCGTGACGAAAATTATATAGGAGCCAGTTGCTACTGGTTTGTCTTCTATATTATCTGCTATGATTGTTATTTACGTATCTTATGTTTGTTGCAAATATTGACGTAGGCGTTCGTTTGTGACAACTCCGTGACAAACGTGATCACGAATTCTAAATACAAATACAGAAATAGTCTGATTGTATAAACCCTTAGTGCCTACCTTATCTTAGTCCACAAAGGCTGTAACTGCGCATGTTTAAATCAAATGAGTGTTTTCTTAATAAAAAATAAAGAGCTTAATTATATTTACTTTTATTCCTATATTATTTGAGATAATTTCCTAAGCATTTCTTTAAAATGTTTTAGAGATAGCGGATATACTATCAGATTGAACTATTACAAATTAATTCTTTATATAAAACTTACAAATAATCAGTTGAAACAAGTTGAAACACAGAATAAATAAAATAACTCGGCAAATTTTCCAGTAAGCCAGAATAATATAGCGCCAGTGAATTCGATGACTATGAATGATGTACAAATAAGGTGACGAGGCGAGATGTTAATTGTTTTGAAACTCCCAAATTGGTCATAAGTATTCCATCATATACTATAATAATAGTGTACATTGGTTACATAGGTATCACTGTCAAAATTATAATGACAATTTCTTAATGTATTGTTACATTACATGATGCACATTAGAATGCACTATATATTAAAATAATAATAATAATAATAACTATTTTGCGATAACTGAGATGTCCAATTATATAATTTAGACCTTAAATATAATGAAACAACAGTTAGGTTATAGAATTAAAAAGAAACCGTGTATGTTGACTATATGTTTATTTATGTGCATACATACACCTAACCTGAATAAATTTGACAAATGAAAATAAATTATTACATTTTTTATCAAACAATAGGAGAATTCATCGTTGCTGTAACTTGTTTATACCAATTTGTTATTCATAACCAGTTCAGTATACAATTGACGGTAATGAAGTTACAACATATGGCCGATCGTATTTTAAGGATCTGCTTGTATCGTCAAAGCGTTGTACTGTAGCAAACTTTGATAATAGAAGGGGGGTTTTGTATGAACAATTCATTTTACATTGAATGACACTTTAAAACGAGTGCTAGAAGTAACGATTTCGATACACTTTTGGATTTGTTGCTCTGTTTGATATGAGTAAAATTTTAACAAAATAGGGAAAACATATTGAGTTAACTCAAATTACATATATTTTTGCATTATTCTGTAGAAACCACGCGGATCTTACGTTAGTCTTCCTAGTCATCAGCATGTTCGATGGCTATTTATACATTTACAACCAGAATAGCATAGCTTGGTCACGTGGCAAAACATGTATTGACCGAGCTCCTGTATAGGATGCCAAATAGAATCGTCTAGGTAGCGTCATTGGAACTGGATAGAACTATTCATTACATTTAATACACAGAAACCGCAAAAACAACAACTAAGTTTTATATATATATATAAATATATAAATATATATATATATATATAATTATTTCAAATAAGAATAATTACAACTTCTTCTGTTACTTTAATTCATAATACTAATATAATAAAATGTTATTTTCAGAAACCTCAAATGCGGTCAATGATTGCGGAATATGACAGTAAGAAAAAAGGGGTAAAAAATGACTTATCTGATGTCGTTATGGTCAAGTAAGTGATATTATATTTCGCTAAAATATGTGCTACAGAATTCATTTAAACGATGATCATCCACCCATCTTTCGTCGCATACAAGATATGTAGATAATGATTGACACAAAAAATGGTTATTATTAGTTAATACTTTGCTAAATAAATTGAACATTAAAAATACAAGTCATGATTCACAGCTTAATCTGATTTTGTTTATGCAAAATAATTTAAATCGTTAATCATCTATTTGCTGAACTAATAATATTTATATTTCTGCTCAACAGGATATTGAAAAGAAAAAAAATAGTAGATATTAATATTAATAAACATAACGAAAACATTTTCGAACTGTGAAAAAAATTACGCATTTCATAGGGATGAGAATTTCATGTCATGATTGTTGTTTTATATTTTTGTCGTGGTATTTTATATTGTATGTTGACTGTTAAGTATTTGCTCCTTTTACCGAGCTAATAATGCTCGTCGCCGTATGGAGACGATCCGGGAAGATGTGCGCTGTTTCCACGAGGTTTAAAGTCGATCGTCGACGACCTTGATCATCTTGCAATGGACTCATACACCGGTACATCATTCCATTTTTATGGTTTCAATTTTGTTACTTTTTAATTTCTTTGTTAATATATATTTAAAAAAAAATATGAAGAGTGCCCAGTGCCTTTAACGTTGCCTACGCACAGAGGCAACGGTGGGTTCTCAAGCACTATCTCTGTTCAGGTTCGGGATCGGCTAAAAACGAATGATTTGTACAAATTTGATCTAGCTTTATGTCTTCATTTTCAGCTCCATCAAGTATTTATATTTTGTACATTGATATAAAATAATAAAATTACAATAAATTTCAAAGGTAAATTATACATTGTATATTCATTCATAAAACGTAAAGCTCTATGAAATTTATCGGAACAGCCACACACATTTGTAAATCCTAAGTCTTAACAGAATGAAGTGCACATAACAATAAATATTTGGTAACTATATTGTATTGGAGACCATAATTAATGTATATCACACTTCATACAAACGAACATACTCTCTTATATTCTACTGTAAAATTGATATTTCAGTTTTGTACTCACAATTAAATCTATGCATAATCATGTCAAAATCCTGATCATTTGTTTTTTTTTTGTATTTTGTATCAACACATCGAGTCATCCGTTTGATTCTCATTAGCTTAAGATGTTACACTTTTTGTGTTAATGCTACAATTATTTAAAAAAACAACCTTTACTTTATGTCCACTAGATATATTCTCAAGAACTTACTCATAACTTATTCACATAACGGTTATAATTTTAATATTGTGACTAATGTAAATGATTACGTTACCAAAATTTTAAATATTTTGCAGATATAAAGTTGATCCCAATGACATCCCTGTGGAACAACAGGCTGGATCTACTCTGCCTCTTATGGAGATACCAGGGCGAGATATTGAGGCAGATGAAGATTATAATCCTTTTGAACACAGGAAATTGGCGCACCCTACATCGTTCGTATACATAAATTATTAAAAAAATATTGGATACTAGTATTAATTGGCTATACATTAACTGAAAATTAAAAAGAAAATTTTAAAATTTATTGAAATACCTATAAATAATCGATTTTTCTTGGAACATATGCAAAACCATACTAAATATGTTGAATACTAAATTTATTTTCTTGCCAAATAAATTTTGTTAGATTATTTATTATATGAAATAAAAAGTACGGTTGCATAATACTTACTGGCAGTACCCAAGAAATAGGCAGCATTAAGATGCTCTTAAGAGCAGATTCAAACTAGTAAAGATAAACGAGTAGCTAATTTTTTCTGTGACTTGGTTAAAAATATATTATTTCGATAATATTGGTTTCTTATTAAAATTTCAGGGACTTGGATACACTTATCCATTTATTGAAAGGTTCACTCGGAAGTGGCATTCTGGCCATGCCTATGGCATTTCGCAACGCCGGATTATATTTTGGCCTGATTGCTACCTTTGCTATAGGCGGAATTTGCACTTATTGTGTGCATGTCCTAGTAAAGACTGCTCATGAGCTTTGCAGGCGTATGCAAAAACCATCGCTCGGTTTTGCTGAGACTGCTGAGGCTGCGTTTTTGTCTGGTCCACCAGCAGTACATAAATTTTCTAGACTTGCAAAGTTAGTAATCAAGTACTTATATTATAAAAATTATCCACTTCACTGTTAATTATTTGTACAATCTTGTTTTTTTTTTTTTTAGAGCTATGGTTAATTGGTTCCTGGTAATAGATTTGCTCGGCTGTTGCTGCGTGTATATTGTGTTTGTTGCTAAAAATGTGAGTCAAGTGGCAAACTACTACACAGAAGGTAAACCCTGGCACATTGCTGACATTCGAGTATACATGGCTGTACTACTACCCTTTCTAATCTTGATGAACCTGATTAGAAACCTCAAATACTTAGCACCGTTCTCTATGATTGCTAACTTATTAGTTGGCACTGGAATGGGGATCACTTTTTATTATCTCTTCCAAGATATTCCTAGTACAAACGATCGTGCGCCGTTTGTGGGATTTCAGTATCTACCAACATTTTTTGGTACTGCCATATTTGCCTTAGAAGGTATCGGTGTCGTAATGCCCCTTGAGAATAACATGAAAACTCCGACACACTTCATCGGTTGCCCTGGAGTACTGAATTTTGGGATGTTCTTCGTCGTGTCTCTGTACGCTTTTGTTGGATTTTTTGGATATTTAAAGTATGGTAACGATACAAAGAGCAGCATAACATTAAACCTACCGGAAAAAGAAATGTAAGTAAACCCATTTCTCATTTTAAACCCACATTTTTTTAAACGAATACTTTTCTTAATATTGCAATTAAGTATATGCAAAACATTCAACGAAACCGTTCGTATGTCAACAATATAATTATTACAATAGTTGACTGATTCTATTTCTTATTTTCATAACAATATTACTATTGTGTTATACCTAATACTCAAAAATATCCGTAATGATATAAAATATGTCATTATAATTGTTGCATTTTTGTATATAATATTTTTGCACTCATTTATGTACCATTAAGATCATATAAGGTTGGCCACAAAGTGATTACATATTATAAGAACAAAACAATGTTTTCTTAGAAATATAACTTTATTCGATTAGGTGTCCGTTTTTTGACTATGAGCTTTGGCCACCTTTTAGGCAATGCCATAATTCAGAGTAGCGTCATTATCCCCCAAATTTTTAATTAGGATAAAATCAAAGTGAATACTAATTAACAACGTTTTTTACTATTTACTGACAGTATATTTATTTCTAAACAAAAAGAAAACAATATAAGTTAGTTGCTTTGACAAAATACGCAATCACTTACTTGTAACCGCAATAAATATAGTAATACACGGTTTATTTCTATATAGGCTTATTAATCTATCTAATATCAAAATTTAATCCTGCCCATGTAAATCAAAGAACATTTTCTTTTTCAGACTGGGGCAATGCGTAAAACTAATGATTGCCGTTGCTATATTTTTGACGTATAGTTTACAATTTTATGTACCAATGGAAATAATCTGGAAGAATGTCCGTCATTGGTTTGGTGCTAAAAAGAATATTGCTGAATACAGCATTAGAATTGGAATTATCGTATTGACAGTATGCATCGCCATCGCAATACCTGACCTAGGTCCCTTCATTTCGTTAGTCGGTGCTGTTTGTCTTTCCTTCTTGGGTCTTATTTTTCCGGCTGTTATTGAAACCGTTACTTTTTGGGATCGCCCTAATGGACTCGGACGTTTCAACTGGGTATTGTGGAAGAACATTTTCATGGTCTCATTTGGTATTCTTGGATTTTTGACAGGATCCTACGTTAGTATTTTGGGCATAATTCATGGTGAAGATTAACTTCCGCGGGTGAATACATTTCGTACTTTTTAGGCTCAGTAAAAGTATATATTAGAATTAGGAGACATTGTACCTATATTAATATTGCTTTTACCTTTTTTTACATACTATGTTTTATCATTTTGACTTTATATAGGCAATAAAAGATATTTTCTGGTTTTAATATTATTTTTATATAACATAGTTAACATACAACACAGTTTATTTTCTATTGTGTTTATTTAGGGTATTTACCTCAAACTTCGTAACCATTCATATGTTTTATGCAAAGTAGTTGTATGTAACTATATATTTGTGAGATTCTTCTAGTACATTATCAAATTGTGATACAAATTTAGGTTAAACAAAATCGAATCAAATTATATATACGTTTAAAAATAAATATTATTTGTTAAAAACAAAGTATTATCTTTACTCATTAAATTACTAACTTGTTAGTCACTATGTTTATAACTATGTTCATTAAAACTTAACAGTAGAAATTACATTGCCAATGGGGTACGGGCATCGGGTTCGACCATCGGTAAGAGCCGATATTTCTTCATAATGTTAGCTTTGACTTTTGGATACCGAATGTTATATATATTCCTTGTGTATCCGCGCTACCATTGGCGCTACCATAGTATATATTGGGATCATATGTAAGAACTTGTTTGTATAACTTTCCAAAAAGACGAAAAAAATAAGATTTGAGCTAATTGTAGTGATAATAAGTAGTATTTTCATTACCAAAAAACTACACGCTGTTAATATTATAAATAAATAAGCTTTTTTAGAACTTACGAACAGAAGCATTTACTTCCTAGTAAAATTAGATACCTACATGAAAATGCGACCTATCTTTAGTGAGAAAACGAATAGTATAAATAAACTGTAATTATGATATTGGTTATTACATTGGTATTATTCGAATAAACTTTAAAACATTTACCAAATTACGAAGACTGTACGTATTTTGTAAAATTGTATTACTTTTCAAACTAAAAACCTGTATCTATAAATAATTAAAATTACTGTCCTCAGTTTATGTGGTAGTACCCAACAAATCGGGCTTAAATAATGTTTGGAATTATAATATGTAAGTTAATGTTGAAAGAGTTACTCTGAAGTAATTTAAGAAAAAAATCTGGCAACTTATTAAATTGGCAATAATAGTAACATAACGTGACTACTAAATATAACTATTTTTATATATAAAATAAGCTACTAGACTATGTAGTACATTACACCATATTCATTAAATAAAATGCAATAGAGTGGCTCTTGTAGTAATGTTCCTCTGTATTTTTTAGATTCTGGATTATTTATTGTACGTCTTGGAACATCTCCAAGTAGTTTTGATTTAAAAAATTGTGTCTTATATAATATAATAAAAAATAGAATAATTATTGTTGATACCAGACCCTTTTGCCTGGCATGATCCGATTGTCTTTCTGTATTCGATAAGTGTATACTGTAAATTGTCGGCAGTAGATCTGACAAGTAAAACGATTATTTTTAGTATAAGGATTACATCTTAATAGACTTGAGGGAAACAGTGATTTATTTTCAGAAATGAAGTAAAATAATTTTATTTATAGTTAATTATGGAATTAATTTTACTGCGTATTAATGACCAAATTTCACAGGTTAGATTTCTAATATTCATCTGATTGTGAGATTTACTTAAATATAACGATATAATCTAAAAGTAGTAAACTGTGTATGATAAAGGAAATTATTCCTTCTATAAGATATAACTTGATGTCAAGTAGTTATATATACCAACATTTATTGTAAATTACCATAATCTGGTTATTTTGTTACAGTATTATAATTAAATATATATTAAGAGATATATATTTGTTTTATTTTTAAATACCAAGGTATATTATGATTACATGGCGATATAAAATAATATGTACCTTATTTTTGTATTTTAAAATATATTATATAAATCATATCTACGCTAGACCACCAAACAGTGACCATCACTTTTTTAGAAGTAAGTTTTCGTTTAGGTCATTGTTTAGTTACTGGACCAGGATCCAACCAACTTGTTGAGCGCTTGCGATTTTCAAACAGAATACATTTTTCAAAGCAGGTAATAATGCGGTTCATACTTCCGCCGTTTGTGTGTTTGTTGAGCAGTGCTAGGCACATTTTAACGCGTACCTAGTGCAGGCGAGCTTTGAGTTGGTGGGATATCCATTTGTCATTTTTTTACCTTGCCAATTCGATGCAAATGGACCAATATTGTTTTGACGCTAATATCGAAAGCTGTTGCTTATTCATCCGTAGATTGAGTGTCATCAGCTTCCACAATCGCCTTTAATTATTCAGTGTCGACCAAAGTTGGACGACCACGAGGTTCATTTTTGAGGTTGAAATTTGTAGAACGAAAGCAAACAAACCAATGACAGGCGATGCGTTGGTTTGTAGTATTAGCTCTATATATAACGTATTTGTCGCATGCCGCTTGAGGGCCATTCAAGTATAAAGTAACGCATTTTTTGAAGATTTTTGAGCCTCTCTCCCCCCATGTAACGCACGGTAACATTTTTCTGTTACGTAACACCCAAGTGAGCATTTTTACCTGAAAGACATAATTATTATGGTTTACCTTTTTTTCTAATAAATTCTTAAAATAAAATATCATATCCCCGAAGATCACAGACTTTTCTACTACAATACATATGTAAATAAAACACCGTACACATACTTAACTATTACAATACAATAATTAAAATAATTAAACTAGGTAAGTAGTACAAAATTAAATTTTAATTAAAACAAGTAAAGAAAGTCTCTAAAAATAAATCAATTGTAAAAGTAATTAGTAGTACAGTAGATTAGTAGATTGACCTGTTTATTTAAAATTTTCAGTTTTTCAACGATAATGACACCAAATTTAAAAAACCTTCACGCATTGCATTGATACTAATTACCGTACATAATTGATCTTCTGTTAACTGATACCAAGATTCTAGTTGAAAATCTTATTATACACACCTCTAAATCAGCGTGCACCTCTACTACGCTTTTCTATAGGAGTAAACGGGTAAATTGTATTTCTCCTGTGCAAATGCATTTTTATTTGAACGTAATCCCTAGAAACTTCTAATGATACTAGTATGCATAGTCTGCGGTAACTTCTTACCACCAGACGGAACGTAGAGCTTGTTTCTACCTGTCGTGACAAAATATTTATATTTAAAGAAGCTGGGCTCGTTCGCGTGGAACTTAATTTTTTTTCTTTTTTTCGTGTTCATGTGTGTTTTCCTAAAATAAAAGTAGTCAAATTATTCCTTATAATATGCCCCGTCAAAATCGGTCCAGCTGTTTCGGAGATAAGCCGAAATAAACAGACAGACAAACTTTTAAATATTGATATTTTTCTATGAGTACAGTATTAAAGATAGTGATTTTTTCTGTAAAAGGTCGACTCTTGAATCGATTCGAATCGAATGGATATAAATCGAACTACAAAAAAATCGAGGTCCAAAAGATGGATTCCGGAAAAATCTTTTTTTTGACATTTGCTTTTCGTGCTTATATTTTCATTATGAAACCGATCAGAAAAGAAAAAGTACAGCACAGTAATTGATTTTATCATACTATATGTGTGAACAATTATCATTGTTATGAGTATATGTTTGGATACATTCAAATAAATGTAAATAATGTTTTATGAAAATAGATAAGAATTGAACATCGATTTTGAACAGTGAAATATCGATTCAGAACTTTTAATTGACTTAAAAAATCGATTTTAAAACCCTAAACAACCGATTCTTAGATTAATCGATCTCAGATCGCCATTCCTATACAATGTATACTTTCATATATATTTAGTAAAAAGCTGTTATTTAGACACTTAAATTTTTATTTATTTGTATAGATTAGAGATGTTGCGGATGCGATTATTCGCAGCATCCCTAGTATAGATGTAGTAAACTTGATATTTATTTATTATTGTTGTCGTTAGGTGTCCAATGACAATCGACAATTCAGAAAATTGAATTTATACATTTCGAGAATAAAAGAAGTGTGAAAACCGCGCTTGGTCTTTGGCAGTATGGGGGATTGAAAGTCCTCGGGGTGTCCTTTTAGTGGGTAAACGAAAAAAAAAAGTGTTTCTTAAACCTATTTAGGTGTTTATGTCAATAAATAAATAAAATAATAACAAAACACAGGAGGGAGAAATCGCGCTACACATGGACTAATACCTTTTCCGATTAGTCCATGAATGAATTTATTACACTTGTGAAGATTATTTGTTTGCGGTTAGGGTTACCATCCGTCCGGATATGTCCGATATTCTAGACTATGGTCCAGATTTTTTTGCTTAGATGAAATACGAGTAATAAAACTTATATAATTAATATCCTCCCTCCGCTCGTGAACATCTGCTACCATACCACTGTAACTAAGTACGTAATGTTTAGATCTTATGACTAAAATGTCCGTACTTTTATTGAAATGTCAGGACTCTTCAAATTTATAAATGGTAACTCTAACTGATTTTGGCAATCCGGATAATCGCAAATCGGTATGAAGTATACACAAAGTGGTATACACACGTATGTTAGTAAACCGAGTTCCATATGCTATCGCTGTCCGCCATCACCTCGACGGTAGCTTCCAGTAAAAGATCGGTCACTACAGTCGACGTTAGAATACAGCTAGAGTCGGAGAGCTAGAGTGTGATTTGATTTATCGAATCCGCAATGATAGTGATGGCACTTCGGTGCGATATTCCGGGCGACGCAAGACAGATCAATTTCAAAATATTAGTATCTTGTGAGCGTCTATGTTAACCGGAAGGTCATCATGTTAACCATGCTGCACAGGTCATTCGTTTACTATACTACTACCTACATTAACTTCGTCATACAGAAAAACCGCTAATTGGGAATCTTCCAATTATAAATAGTTTAACTTAATTATAGCTCAAACTAAAGAAATGTAAGTGAAACATTGCGTGTGGGACCTTTTAGACAAATCTAGAATATTGTAAAACCCTTAAACTCACTGTTACTTTTTTTTTATATATCAAAATTTTAATAAGTATAAAAAGTATGAAACATTTAAAGGTTAATTTAATTGTGTAGTGTGTAATATGTGTGCGTCAAAGGTAAATTAAAAAGTGGAAAGTTGAGACAATGAGACTATGTCAAATATTACTCGCTAAAAATTAACAAGGTGAAGATTAAATTTCCAACAATATGTAAATCATTATAAAAAAGATTGTACACTAGCTGTGTCCGCGACTTGTTTCGCTTAGTATATAACATATTTTGTTATACATAGAAAATAATACTTATTTTATAGATGTCTGGTGCAGTACGTCCTTTTCTGTACTACTAACAATGTGTGTGGAAATTTCGTTTTGGCTATTTATACGTAGATTATAAAGAACAAAGGAAAATTTTATATCAGTTTATAGGCAACTTTACTTTTAGCAAGAAAACAGATAGGTTCAACATTTACTACATTTAATTCTTATGGTACACTAGCGCCAATGTGGTAATTTATTTAATTTTAAACTTATGATTTTTGTTGAAATTTTTTGATCTACAGGTGTATATAAATCATTGTCGCTCAGTATGAAAGACAATCGGGCTCGAGCGCCCTCCGCGTGAACACAATCTCTTATACATATCCTTGTTGTGTTTGAGTATTTTAAGTGCGGATACTGTAAATTATTTATAATTGTAATGTGTAAGTTTACGTTTAGTAACATTTTATTAAGATGCATGTTTTAAGTGTGGTGTGCATGTTATACGTAGTTGCGGTGTTTGTATTTGTTTGTCACGTAGTGTATATATTAGTGCATGCGGGTGATGTCTTGTTTTATCAATGATTTTTAATTTTCAGGTTAGCGATAAGGCGGACAGTGCCTTCGCCATCACCTGCGGAGTACGCTGCGGGGGGTTTCCTCTCACATTGGTGTCCTGTATAGCTGGAAACGCTTCGTAAGACTACCCTGTTTTATAGTGGGTTGTATATATATTTATTTGTTTCTTTTATTGTATTCATTCGGGGGATGTTTCTAATTCATACTTTTGGTTTTTTGGTACAACCCCTTTATATGTATTTCAAAGCGGCCATCTCGGCGTGCGCTGATAGTGACCCATTGCATTGGGTAATCTTTGTACAAACCTTGTACGACTCGTGGCACGTCATACATGTTGTATGGGTACGTGTGGTGTATTAATGTGCGAATATATTACACATCTCTGGATTCTTTTACAGCTCTCGCGTCGGGAACTCATCGCAAGCGCCGAAGACATCTACTCATACCAGCGTTTTTGCACACGCTTTGCACAACTACCTCGTACAGCTGGCGCCATTTTGTACCAACAAGGCCGTATGGTGCATAGGTGAGTGCGATCTATTATTAGTTGTTTTTTTATAGTGGATTGTGATATTAGTTGTTTTTTGGCATCCCCTTTATAACTGATTTTTATGCCTGAATCATTTTTAAGTTTAATGCATTTAGCAGTATCTTGTACAAACTGTTTCATTGCCGTGTCCGTAATGTAGCCATTGAAGTTAAACGTATCTCTGAAATTTCACAACAATTTGGATAAATCTTTTTTTATTACATTTATTTTGTAGTTTACACTTCTACCAGGTCGTATATGGTGTATGGGTAAGTGAGATATATTATTATGGTTTTATAGTGCGTTATATGTGTATTCGTTTTCGTAAGTGAAGATGTGGCCCATAATGGTGGATACGCGACAGGTTATTTTAGTCATCCATTTCATATGTATTTTAGTGCAATTGGAGATGTTTTTATTTATTTAGTTTCACATACAATTTGTATACAAGCCGGACTTAATGCCTGTGGAATTCTCTACCAATCAACCTTGGGGTTATGCAAAGTAGGTGCAATAGACAACAGAAATTATATTTATCTATTGAATAGAATAATTGAGGTGTATTGTAAATGAAGTAAATTTATTTATCTCACCTGATGTTGAATAACCATGTAGTCCAAGATGATGGACGTGGATACGCTAAGCCTAGTGGAAGGGACTCGCTCTCAAGTACAACTGCCGAAATACACCTATAGAGGTATATGGTGGCAGATTTTCAACTTGAGGCAAAACTTGCAAAGGATTGCAAATTATGCGAATTTATTACAAAGTGCGATGCACATTTTGCTTTCTTTACAGCTCTGGGGTCGGGGAGCTATTGCAACTGCCGAGGGCATCTACGCGATATATAGGCGATGTTTTGCACGACTAAATCATACAGCTGGCGGCACTTTACCAGGTACATAACGCATGGGTAAGTGAGATATATTATTTTTTAGTAGGATAAGTGTAACACCTTCAACAACTTTATCCCATAGAGTTAGTGGTTACTTTTTTATAATTAAGGTTATAGCGTTATAGCCACAATCTCACCTGATGTTAAGTGACGATGTGGCTCAAGATGACCGACACCCTAAATCTGTGGAGGCATTGGCTCTTAAGTGCAACTTCCGGAACGCACCTATAGGTATTTAGCAGCAAATTTTTAACTTGAGGGTGGTAGCTGGCCAGGCGGCCATTAGAAAAAGCCCTACTACCACGCAAAGTAGTAAATAGTGGTGGTAGTTTTCACCAGGCCTTACATGGCGCGTGCTACGGTGTGTTTTATTATTATAATGCGGCGTTGTATGTGTAGGTGGAGAACCTTCATGTCCAGCTCCCATTGCATATGCTGAGGGCATCAATCTATACATACCGAAGTCCCGTAGCGACACTGTGCACGACTATCTCATCTAGCTGACGGCTCTTCGTATCCTCTCTAGTTCAGGCGGATTTACAATTTGTGTTAATGCGGATGCGGAGAGATACATTAGAATTAAGATGCGGTTATACGTTATATTTAAGATGCGGGCATGCTATGCGGAGACACGTTAGGTTTAAGATGCGGTGATACTTTAGATTTAAGATGCGAATACATAGAATTAAGATGCGGAGAGATACGTTACATTTAAGATGCGGAGATACGTTAGATTTAAGATGCGGTCATACGTTAGATTTAAGATGCGGGTCATGCGTTTTAATGTTTCCGAAACGATAGTAGTGTTTTTCCAAGATGCAGGTCATACCAAATGCGTTTCTCAGTTGACGGTTCGATTTCAGTTTAGATGACGTTTAGTTGTGAGTTTGATATAATCTGGTTTAATGTTAACAATTAATCCTCTTGAAATAATGTGTTGCTAACGGCCGTTTTCAATAACGGATCTACGTTAGTTAGATAGTATGCTATCCTGGACAAACAGATCGTTGTGATCCATCGCTCGAATGTATTTCACATTCGAGGGCAACCTCGGGTAGATAACCTTTTCTACCCGTTATCTTTATATATAAAAATTTTGTGTCACGTTGTTTGTCCACGATTAAATCCTAAGCAACTGAACCGATTTCTATAAAATTTTGCACACTGTGTGTGCAGTTTGATCTAACTTGAGAGATAATATACTTTTTAATGTAACTGCCGAAACACACCTATTGGTATTTGGTGGCAGATTTTCAACTTAGGGTAGTTGCTACCCAGGCGGGCATTAGAAAAAGCCATACCACTATGCTATGGTTTCCTCACGATGTTTTCCTTCACTGAAAGTTCAGGCTTACTGTAAGTAGATTCGAATTCACGTTCCTTGACACGGAGTCCGTAACCACTACCACTGGGTTATCATCGCTTCAAAATGTCTGCCAGGTCAACTAGTTGCCACATATAAAGCCATAAAACATTTATAAATTACTAGGTGACTCGGTGAACTTCGTATCATCTATAGTTGATGTTCTTTGTTCTCGCTTATACTCAAAAATGGTTTCACCGATTTCACTATACTTTTTTTTTACATTTTGATTAGATATAAATCAATCCTAATCAACCCTCTAACTTCAATTCAATAAGATCAATAGAACTGGCTATATCTAATATCGTTTACGTTTTTCTTTTCTTTTGGTTAATCAATGAATCTTGTATATAACTCCAATTAAGTAAATGTCTTTTAATTATATGAAATTTAATTATAGTTATTGTGATGCTTATTAATTAACTTTGTTATTTGTTAATTGTCTTCGTAATAGACAGTCGCACAGGAAACCATAGTCGCTTAAAATCGAATGGCAAATCCGTTGGAATCATCTGTATAAGCGAAATCATGATATTATTATTATTCTTAGGAGGAGCTATGCAGGCTTTCCAGACCTGTATCACTGCGACCATAAATGATCTATTGTGATCGCCCCACGCTACTAGATCTCACTACCTAGTCCTATAGCATGAATGAACTGTAGGACTTTTTTGGCGGGGAGAAGTTGAACCTCTTCTAGGTGCAGTACATGCTTTCCTAGAATCCGGTTACGCTTGTGTTGTAGTGGCTCACATTCACATAAGAGGTGTTTTGGCGTTTCATCCACACTGTTGCAAAATCTGCAATCTCTTATGCTCTGGACACCAATGTTAAACATATGCTTGTTCAAACAGCAGTGTCCAGTAAGTGTTCTCACCAGAACACGCAGTTGATTCCTGCTGAACCTCATAGCTTCTCCAGCTCGGCGCTGGTTAAAGGGGACGATAAGGTCTTTGGAATGATTTTGTCCCGGCAAATTATGCCAGAATTCTTTGGCTTCTTGGTTGAAATGGTTCCTTAGGGTCAACCGAACTGTGCTTTTTGGTATACCACAGAATGGTTCTGGTCCAATCTGTGTTATCAAAGCACCTGTTCTGGCAAGTTCATCGGCAATCTCATTGCCTGGAATCCCCGTGTGCCCTGGGACCCATCGCAAAATTAGTCTGTCAAGTCATGTCTGTCTGTAATCATGATAACTTCTCCTTTATATTTTCCCTTGATCATTGCTTCTCTGACATTATTCATTGCCTTTTTTCTCGAGATAGTCAGTCTCGTTACATTGCATAGCCGTGTTAGTAATGTTGGTTGATACTGAGATGCTTTGCCATTTGGATTTGTTACAGCGAAAATGACCATATAACTATCTTTGTTTACTTATTTCAATTTCTATTTTATTAACTTGACGACATGAAAGTATAGCACATTGATCTGACCCTCATAAGCCTTGAAATATTGTGGGGAGTATGACACAATCCAACTATTGCGTACATGAACATCTTGTCTTTTAACTTCACCTTCACTACTTGTGTATCTCTCCCTGCCCAGTCAAATTTGCTAGGAGCATGCTAGCGCAGCTTTAGAGACACTCTAATATAGAACTTACTGCTGCCCTAGACATGCCAAGATCTTGTAGTAGGTTATATAGATTTTGGAGGTATACTTCTCGCTCCTTCTTCGACCGCGTATAAAATTACTTCGTAACCATTCCTGATCAGGTTATTTAGTGGTACTTACTTTATACTTATTTTATAGTGTAGTCTGTTGGTATATTTGTTCGCCACGGTACAGTGAGATCAATCAATGGAATCAATTTTATCTGGCCATATTTTGTCAAATAATCACAATAAAATGTGCACATGTTGATGACTACGTTTTTACCACTCAACAGAGTACATCCAGCAAATTCAACTTTTATTAGCAAATTGTAATGTGGTGCTCCAGACAGTTACAGTTAATTTAGAAAAGTTGTGGAATGGTTTACTACGTCGTTCTCGTAGATAACTTTGTCGACTGATTTGAAGAATAATAACTGACCTCGAAGAAAATTCTGAATAGTCGCATTGTGATTGACAATTATATTTTCTGAATTGTAGCGATTATTTACCTTGTCATGAAATTGTCCTTTACAATATAAGTTGCGGCAAATGACGTCTTTTAGACACATTTATTGTATTTACTAATGTTGGCCAAGATATCGTTAGAATTACATCTCATCTCATAAACTAATAAGGGTAATAGATATGGTAGTGGGACCAATTGTGGTAATTTTACTTTTTAACCTGCGCATCACAATCCGAACTCATTTAATTGTCAGTAACTCTCGAACGCAATACGGACATAGCAATACGACTATTCTCAATATCTGTCGCATGCTGGTCATCAGTTCGGTTAACACGTAAAGTAGTAGTCGCACATTTGAAATAATAAAAGTAATTTCTTTACTCGTTATTACATAGAATGAAAATAAAACTAATGTACCACTCCGTGCCAATGGCAAAATATAACGTCATTTTCTAGAATGTACAAAGTTATAATTATATTTTTTTTATAACTAATTAGTTAGTACTTGTTTTGGTTTTTAATGTTTTTTAGGTTATCTGCAATTATATATTGATTTTAATATTTCTTTCCTTACAAACCTTCTACAAAGTAATACAACACTTTAAAAACATATAAATGAAATCGGTTTAGTCGTTTCAGTTTTAGCGAGACTAACTAACGGCGATTCATTTTTATATATACATAGATTCCTCACAGTCCTCTGTATCATTCATTCATTCAATTTTCATATTATTAGATTTGATAAAATATTTGCAAAGCAATCATGAGGACTGCCGACAGAAGCGAAAACTTAAAACTATAAACAAACAGTTGTTATTTTTGGAATTCTAAATAAATTGTTTGATATTAAGTTAAAACTTGTAAATCAAAACTGTTTACAGCGCAATAAGTTATACTAATAGGAACAGATATAGTGTTATCGTTGGCACGCCACGTGACCATGTCGATAACGACTAACTTGAATGTATTCCTTATCCAAACCTTCCTATATAAGTTTGCACTCCAATAATGTTCGTTATTTTTTCTTTTATACAATTTATGTTCTGACTATTACCAACACGATAAAAAAAGAATTATCCGATTTGGTGCAGTCTTTCGGAAGTTATGGGCGTAGATACATTTCGGCGATTCATATTTTATATTTAGAGATTTTTTAATGTACCGCTCAACTTAAATTTTTCCTTTCATATGAACCTTCTCCTGACACAACAAAAAAAGAATTAGCAAAATCGTTCCATCCGTTCACGCGTGATGCGATGACCGAGGGAAATAAAGATTCATTTTTATATATATAGATTGCAATATGGTCGTATGTATTTTTCAAATATTTAAAGATTCGGTGCCATCTATTGGCTAACTAAGGAGTTTTTATTTCATCTCATATGCATTTATAAATATATTTAGTGAAAAATCCGTCAGATGTCCCTTTTTCAGCATTTATAATATGTGTCATCTATCGGCTAATTATGGAGTTTGTTAATGACACTTGCCTGTAGAAAAAATAAAACAGTATCGGTAGAAAAATGCAGATATACAATGCTAGAAAAAAATAGAAATAAATAAATATATACTTGTATATGTTAAAATAGCTTATGTTGTAGCTATAAAACAAAAAATGTTTTATCAAAATTCGTGCAGCAGTTCGATTAGTACAAATTTAAACTTTTATCTTCTATCCCGCAGAAACCCTATCGTAATATAAAATAAAAAGTAATCTAAATGTTGATTCGTAATATTAACTACTACTCTGGCAAATTTCATTGAAATCTATTTAGTACTTTCAGAGGTATTCGCGTTAAATGAGACAGACAGACAGACAAAAATTAAAAAAAAAATTTGGCTTCTATATCGATAACAAAGTAGACTTTAATTAAAATTAATAAAAAAAAAAGTATGTGTGTACTTATGTACACGCGTTAGAAGTTCTTACTTTAATAAAAAAACATGTAATTAAATTTAATATATGGAATAATTTAATTTTTTCGGACTTTAATAATTATTATTACTTGTATCTATTATTAATTTATTTATAAACTTATTACACATTAAAAAATAATGTGAAAAATTATTTTAGTTTATGATGTAAATAAATAAATAATACATACCGTCCACTAACCCCAAATTCCACAAACATACTCAAAGTAATATGTAAAAACTATTTGTATTACTTATAATAATTACTCAAAGTAATATGTGAAAACAATTATTATCACTTATAATCACAGAAAATTATTATAATTTTAGTTTATAATATATTATAATATTATTTGAGAAAATATATATTTATGTATATTTGTATATATTTTATTCGGACTTATACAAAAAAAGTATAGTAGTTTCAGAAACACTTGAATAAAAATCGTGAATACAGTTGTCAGTTTTCACTCAAACATACGTAGCTGTTTTTACTTTTACTTAGTTGGTTACTTTTTTTGAAAAACGATAATGTTGACTGTAGCAAACTTCAAGGCGTCAGTTTTTCGAGACGGTGTGTGTACTCAACTAAAAATTTACTGCGTCATTTTTCCCTAACGCGCTAAAATAAGTATTACTTTAATAATATTGAATGTACAGATTTTCTACCATTACAGTTTTATTATATGTTTAGATAGATGGTTCATTAAACATTTTTAATAAATACAATATTCTTTAAAAGTTATATTAATTTTAGACATCAATCACCAATTCTTTTTGAGACTTATTTGATGGTATATGAATATTATCATTAAATCCATTTGATATCTATGAATATCGACGTGCTCCAGACATTAGAAGATTTATAGCTCCTTCTAGTTCATTAATTTCTTTTGAGACTTTTGCTTCACATTTACCTGTTTAACTAATGAAATGTACAAGAACAAATTACGATCGGAAAAAACGACGACTAATAAATATATTTTTAACATCAATAATAACCTTGTATCTAGTGTCTTCTAAATTTTAGTGAAATATTTTAATAATGTTCCAACACATTTTTCATTTAAATCATACATAGGATTAAATAGTGTTTCTCTGTTCAGTTCTCAGTTCTTGGATTAAAGTCTTGTTTTTTCTGGACTTTTCATAACTATGTATGTTTTTAAAACAGCTGACAGTGCTTTCCTAAATTATTTTTTTATGTATTCTTCATATTCTGGAATTTTAGTACTCACATGGTGTTTAACAACCATATCTACACATAAAGTAGAAACATAATCTACAATGAATTTTAAAAAGTTCCTATTGTCTTTTTTTTTTTGCTGGTTTTTCCTTTTTAAATATATATTATGCCATCTACCATACCAACAGCTAAGATATCATCATGTTATGATATAGCCATACCAAGTGTAGCATTGGGAAAATCCATATCATGGACAACTTTAAAAGTGTTTATCATATCTTAACATATCCCATACCCCCAGTAAGTATAAAAATACCACCTGAAAGTAAAAATAGAGTTGACTCAAATGAACTACCATAGTTTACAATCAAAACAGTCTAGAATTATATAGTTTAAGCAAGTGCTCATATCTGCCTGGTAATATTATATCAGAAGAAACAGGACTGGTAACACCAGCATACATATAATCAGTATGTTCTATAAATGTTGCAATTTTCTCTTCTCTATCTCCCAACCACAAACAAATTTGTCATCTAAGCAACTTATGACTTTTAGATGATCTTTGGTAAAACTGTTCTATCTACCAAGGAATATAATATAAAAAAAATATTATTGTATTACAGTACAGAACATATACTAGTTTGTAATTTTTTTTCTTTTCTAAGATAAAATTATTATTTAAGAGATTGTAAAAAGGTAAATAATTACTTACTGATACTAAATTAAAGTACATTGTAAATATCAAATTTATCTGAATAGTTTATTTGAAATAGTAAATTATTTAGTCTTCATTATTTAAAACACATACAGGACTAGTGTCTCCACTAAAAATTCTTAACACATTTTTAGACTGTACAACAAATAGTTTAACTACAACTTCTTGACTGCCAGTTATATAGTTTGAAGTGATGATAGGTTAGTGGTAGTGTATGCAACTTTGCATCAAGGGACGTGAGTTTGAACCCAACCACCTACAATGAGCTTCAGCTTTCAGTGAAGGAAAACATTGTGAGGAAACCATAGCATGGTGGTAGGGCTTTTTCTGACGCCCAATTGGCTAGCTACCACCCTCAAGTTGAAAATTTGCCACCAAATACCAATAGGTGTGTTCCGGCAGTTGCACTTGAGAGCCAGTTCCTTCGCAGGTTTAGCGTGTCTACCATCTTGGGCCGTATCGTCACTTAAGATCAGGTGACATAACGGCCATAAAACTAAACCTAAACTATAAAAAAATATACTAATAATTGACCATCAGCTTTAAAGGTACCTCTAGAAGCTGGTACTACAAATTTGGAAATATATTTTGCCACAGCTTTTGTACCTGCATCATATATATGGATATTAAACAAATTTCTTTTACAATATTTTAAATATGGTAGACACAGACACAAGGGTCCTAACAGCTATTGTTTGAAGACTACAAAAGATGAGCTCTGCTGAACAGACTACCAGATCCCCAGGCACTGTCTTTAACCTTAATTTTTTCCAATACCAATCTGTTTTCCTGGATCTTATTAACACAAAAAACGTTCAGCCAGCCAATGGGCATCAGAGCCATAAAGGAAGAAGAAATTCCCTTTAGAGGAAGACAGTATGGTCATAAAGATATTGAGGAACTGTGGTTGGAGACTTGGGCACCAGCAGTAGCCACTGACAGAGTTGATCTTGCACCACATGTTTTAAATGTTTCCACAGATCCTGACTGAACATCTGCAGCACTTCTGCCCAACAGTCTCAAACCTAGACTCAATGACCTCACCTAGGTTGAGATTTGAAAGTAGTTTTGAAAGAAAGTAGATGAATTAAAAAAGTAAAAGTAAATTAGCAAAATGTTTTTATCTGATAACTAATGTACAAGCACAGTGCAATCTAAAGAAGTTCCCAATCTTTTTCAATCTGCAGACACATACATGTTTACTAGTTTGTAGCAGCACCCTAAACTATCTAGCTGGTTGAAATAGATCAGTACAATGATAATAGTTAGGTTACATTATAAATCTAAACATTTACCTTATAATCTTTATATGAATATAAAGTTAACAGTTGCAGAGCACATAGATAAGTATTGCGATCACTCAAAATTTAATTCTTTATTTTGTACCCATGAACATCCAAGTTGAGGTTTCGAAGAATGGTAAACAGAATAGCTTCACAGCTTCTTCTTCACTCTTTACGGCGCACTGATGTCGCCGCAGCGTACACTTTGCAATCTCCTGCTCTAACACTATTTTTTGTTTATTGATGGTGATCACTAACTTGCGTTATCGTTGTTTACAAGTATTTATATTTCTATTATACCTGCACTCGAACAGAACACAGTGAGGCAAAATATGGTTCAAAAGGACTGATATATCTTGATACATTATAATATCACACCAAATTCTTTAACAAGAACATGAAGCTGAAAAAATTAATAATCATATATAAAATGATTTATCAAATTCAAATATGTTAAACAATTTCAAACAAAAGTTACGCCTAGTTTCTTCCAGTAAATATAATCGTTTGTAACCACTGATGACGGTTTCTCAAATACAGCTATTTAAGTATTTGTTTTATTGAATGAGTAATAAATATGAGCCATTCTTCTGCATTCTATTATAGTATTCTGATAATTTGTATAAATTTTGTACATAAAATACTTGAAGAATTTTCCAAACTGTACACAATAAATAACTACTGGAACTACACCCACAGAATAATAATTTTCTGCCTTATGGTAATAGTGTATTATCTATAATACTGACTACACCACTAACATCGTGTTATATTCATAATTATAATCTATCTACCAGCTACCTAGTACTTATACATTTTTTAATTTTAGGCTTGATTAAAAAATGTCGATACGTCGACGATTTCAGCGATGTCTTATTTTCAATATATCGATTTGTGGCAATCAAGCTTTTTGGTAGTAACCAATTTTAACAATTAACCAAGTAATTTATTACTGGTCTCTGATAGTAACCTTTCTCGCACGCCTCATATTGCGAAATGGGTGATCTGTACGTCTAATTGTCGGTCGCGGACAGTGATTTTAAACCTACTCATTTATCGGTATTTCTATCGATATGGCGTCTGTCTAACCAAAATGATACGATTTTTCTACGATTTCTAAGAATGCAGGGAAATTCTTCCGATTTATTTATTGATTTATAACAACTCCTATTTGGCTACCCTTTTCGTTTACTTTTTACGGGAAATTACTAAGTTATATGTGTTACTGCTCTTGAATTGATAGGTAACGAAATTTTTT
Source organism: Actias luna (assembly GCA_039707435.1). Taxonomy (NCBI): domain Eukaryota; kingdom Metazoa; phylum Arthropoda; class Insecta; order Lepidoptera; family Saturniidae; genus Actias; species Actias luna. The sequence continues at coordinate 12,928,871 of JAZHAC010000001.1, read as the reverse complement.
AGATTCCCCGTGCAATTTTTTTAAATTAAGAATATAAATAAGAACTTGTTTTTTTGTATAAGTTCTTAAATAAGAAGGGGAAAGTCTGCCTCAGCAAAACGTTGTCGCATGAAGAATCGAGTAAAAGCGTGAGTGCAAACCGAAAAAAAAACAACGCTATAGAAAAGAACTGGTAAGAGAATATTTAGGCTGGTTACAAGAAAGTCGTAATGGCTCAAACTATGCATATTGTTAAAGTTGCAATAAAAACATTAAGGTTATATCAGAAAAAGACTCTTAAGATAACCTAATGAAGACACTTAAAGGTCTCCTTTGTTTCTTTATTCAACTTTTCTATTTTATAACTCCACTATTCGTCCGCCTAAGTTGAGGCGCATATTCTCGCATTAATCTCATGAAAACAAAACGGAAATAGGTTGTCTACTGAGTTAATCACTGGTCTATTACGTATAAAAAGTCTATTTGATAACGCTAATTGTTATGAGATGGCTTCAAAATAAGTTCAAAAATGACTGTTGTTATGGCTAAAGAAATTGTATAATCCTAAAAATAATATAAATTAATTAGATTACAGTTGTTGATTTAATTGGTTATACTAACAAACACGTCAGTTAATATTATACTGAAGTTTTTTTTTTATTTCTGAAGTCGACAATAAAGATATCAATGTTAATTTGCTTTCATTGTGATTTATTATAATAGATAGTCTACTTAATTTTTATTATAAGTCCCTAGTGTTATTGGTTTTAAGAAATAATAACTGTGAAACAATAATTCTTAAATGTTAAAACAACAAGATTTTATTGAATACTGTTTTTTTTCATATTCTACCGATTTTTGGTCCAAATGTACAAATTTTACTAGGCAACTCGACCGTTTGCGCATTTTGTCGTTCGAAAACACTGGTGGTGGGTGAGATTGTCCTATAGATATACTGAAAGTATATATAGATTTATATTTGCATGGTGGTAGAGCTTTTTCTAATGCCCGCCTGGGTAGTTACCACCCTCAAGTTAAAAATCTTCCACCAAATACCTATAGGTGTATTTCGGAAGTTGCACATGAAAGCCAGTCCCGCCGGCTTAGCGTGTTCACCATTTCGGCCCTTATCGTCACTTAACATCAGATGAAATTGTAACAATAACACAAAAACCTATAAAACTATAATATATATGTATAATATATATAATACAACCATGAGGTTTCGGTCCCTCGTGTATTTTATGTTGCACAAAAGATAATAAATTACAGGAAGATTTAGTCGCGCTTGCACGCATCAATCGATAATAAATGAAACAATGCCGAAATCTGCAACTCTCTTTCTCTCGTACCTTACTATTACGGAATAACGCATACGCGGCGAAGGACATTATTCCTTCTCTTGCCAACTTATTCCATTTGCAGAAGCAACCATTTCATTATTTCCATTTCGCTGTTCAATTCTGATCTACGCATAGTTCATTTCTAAACTAAATCTTAAATCAGTGATTTAAAGATGCGTTTTGGAAGCACGTGGTTTAGTGATGTAATAAAGCTTTTTCACTGATATACATCTTATTTTTTCAATAACTCCTGAGTTAGATATCTTTATAGCTCTATACTCTCAACACCTCAAGATCGATTTGCATTATACGATAATATTAGTATATGTATTACAAGAAAATTCAAATAATTTATCTCATATTTTGTAAAAAAATAATTATATTTATCAAACTTGAAAAACCCTGTTTAATTTTTTTTACTTAGATGGCCGCCTTGTTTTATACGAGGTAGTCACCATAATAGGAATGTGTCCTTCGTTCAATTTTAGAGATCCAAATATCTGAATCAAATATCTACCTAGTACCGGGCTACACACCGAACGAAATAAAACGAAAGATGTACCGCGGGCGGTTTACTAGGTTAAGCTAATGAAGGAATTATTTTCGTCGCAGTGATCCGTTGGATCGCGCGGTTCTTGAGACCCGGTTCATTTGATTCGTTCATTCGCGAATAACACATATCTACACGTTAACTCCCAAAAAAATTGACGTATCGAGACCGGATTTCGTTTATTATCTTTAGAATAACATCAACCAGTTACCTATTTCATATCAATAGCCTAGTACCCGTAGTTTAATAATACAATGTTTTTAGCAAACCGCATTTCTGTATTTATCGTTTTACATTTAAAAGTTATAGGTGTTGACTTTTCTTCTTTTTAAGGACGAACACTATACAAAGAAAAGGTAAAGGCTAAAATATTGAATCCATACAGCCGAGTCGAACGTTATTTCATAATAAAGAGGTTAGGTTAGGTTAGAGACTCTGTAGGTCAAACAATCTACGTAGTTTTTGTACGAAGCAATAAATCATGTCTGACTAAAAAATATAGAATAATTAATAAAATGCGTCAACGGTATAACTTGCTTCTTTTCTTAAAATTTTAATGAATGTACTTTTGGATTTTTTTTGTAGTCTAACTTCCATGTAAATATATTACACTAACTATTTTTTTTACTATAGATTATAAAGTATTCTAAATTTAAATGTAATCTATTGAACGAACGAATAAAACAGTCATCGCAAACCGGCTAAAAACCGTTATAAAAGTCACTACATAAGAAGTTAATGCTAAAGTACCCATAATGGTGATTACGACGATGTGGATGATGTAAACTAATTTTTACTGGTCTCTGATGTAAACTATAACGTGAACAAAGTAGATATAGAGGATTATCTGTGAGTGTGTGATTGCAAGTTTGCTGATTTGTGGAAAATTCCTCAACTTACGAGGAATATTTAAGTGTTTACCTAATTGGAAATTTTATAAAGATTATTTTAGTATGATTTATTCTGTCACCAGTAGATTTCTGGTAATCAATTAAAACTTTACTCAAATAAATGACATAGACTTTTTAATATGATACCTAGTAAGTATTTTGTCCAACTTATGTTAATGTACAATGTTATAGAACATTGAACCAATGTTCTATAATACTCAGATATAATGTTTAATTATAAAAACAGTTCAGAACAACATACATTACCAAATTTTAAAATCATTGTTTCTTCATTACGTATGCTATGATAAAGAAATTCATTTGAAAAATGTAATTCTAAAAAAAATTGATGACTTTTATACATAAATACTAAATTAAACTTCTTCAGTGCAAACGAAAAGCAACGAATAGTTTATATTTATATTTGTAATAAGCAAAAAACGATGACCGAAATTAAATAAAAATTGTTGGCGTACGTATTAAGCCCGTTTTAAATACAAATTTATGAGTTTGTTAATAAAGTTGTATGAGTTATAAATGAATCTTTTTGTATTTGGAAATATGCTTACACGTACTTTGCGTAACATTTTTGTAACATTAATATCGGAATATTTATAAATAAAAACACAATATTTACAATCGTAAATATTACCTTTGCGCCATCGAAAAATTCATTTCCAGAGCTGCTAAGACTCGTATTGTTTTTTTAATTAAATTATTTTAATACAAATTAATCCCCATTAAGAATGTTTCACATAACTAAATATTACTCACTTTATTTTGTTTTAGATGTTTAGGTATTGAATTTTTGGAGATTTCGAAAAATTAAATATGTTAACACTGTTTGAGTGCTCTTCCGACTTAGGTCGTTCGCGAACTACGATTGCCGCCATATTGATATTGTCACCGTGTGTGCGAGCGTCTTATCGAGTTGTACAAGCAAAGAATCCGTGATCTTAGGTAATTATGGTGTTCATTATTATTAAGCTCTAGTTATGAAGTTTTTATGCATATTTTTTTATTTTATTTAGTTTTTATGTAATTTACTACTTTCAGTAACTTTTCCGTCTGCTGCTCACCACCTTGATCAATTTTCGAATTGTGTTTAGCATGTTATAAAATAGTTTTGATTACCGTGAGTGTAGTAAAAAGGAAATATTTTCATTATATGATAGTTCACTGCATGATAGATTTCAAAATAGTTCATTAGTCTTGTGGTGTATATTTTTGCTGAGCAGAGGTTTCGTATGCAAAAACAAACCTAAGTGGATGAACCTTTCAGATTTACTTTATGATCTCATTTAATTATATTAGCTATTTATAAAGATCTCTTTAAACCTGTAAAATATTATGAACTTCAAGTTTATAATACCTACATATTATATTGTTTGAAACAATGACAGAAAATGTATTGTTCCAATAATTATTCTACAATATATTATTACAGCCCTGTACTTCATATTTTAACTTAGAACTGAAAATCTTTTTTTTTTCTTGTTTATTGTGGTTTATTTATTTTTTATTTAGAAGGTGCCCACACAAGTTTATCAATATGGCTGTTATTTTAAAAATTATTCCATACATTTTTAATACATTGAGATAGTACACTTAGACTTGAATGTTCTTTGTATGTTTAAAGAGGTATTTTTTTTATAGAATACATTTAATATAGAAACATTTCTTTGTAGTAAGTAATAAAAAAATTAGAAGTTGGAGCTTAGTTAAATATAAATGTATATATCTATTTTAAATTTTATAACATGGAAAAGGTTGTTTGTTTGATTGAACATGCTAATCTTAGAAACTCCCAGTCAGTTTTTAATAATCCTTTTTATATTGTACAGCAGTCATTGAGGAAGATTTTAGGCTACTTAACATCATGATACCAGCAGTAGGAGCAAGGCTCTTTTAAAGTTACGAAAACAGGCAAAAATCATCCAAGAAAATTTTAGTTCCATGTAAATGGAGTCGCATATAGAGCTAGTGTATATAAATAGTACATAACTGTAGGCATACTAAAGAGGAAATATTTTTACTACATGACTGTTCTATGTAATAATTTAACTGTATTCTAGTGGTTAAAATAACTCCTAGTCTTATGAAATATATTTATATTATACCAAATTATAATATAGCAAAGTTGATGTTCGCATTTCACATTACAGTAATATTTATATAGTGCCCCATAGTTTATAAAGAAAAAACAAAGAGAATCTGATAATATAAAATAAATTGTCAAAAGTGTATATAAAAATATTAAACATCAATTTACATTGATACATGTTTAAAAAGTTAATATTTTGATATTTCCGAATACCCATCAAATTGTATTTCATGAGATAAAATGTTTTATTGAAATAAAACTAATTTAAACGGATTTTATCGCGGTTATTTATTAAATGTTGATCCCAACGTTTTGAAAGCTTTTCAGCTTTCGTGGTCACAGGGCGGGCTGAGGTGTAGGTTGTCCAGAAAAGTATATGTAACTGTGTCTACCTTCAATTTAATTTTTATTATTGATAGTGTTCCGATCTACGCAGAAAGAGCTCACAGTGTCTTGAGGTCTGGCAATTGGTCTTTTGGGTTCCGATTTAATTAAATGTATAATTGGATCCCAGGCTTGTGCTAGCTTCCAGCCATCTTCTCTATTGAAATTTGGATGTTTTTTAATTTCAATAGCCTCACGGATTCGTGATTATCCTAGGTAGGAATCGGTGTTCTTTGGCAAGGATTTGTGGCTTGTCGAATCGAAGATAATGTTTGGAGCCTTCTTCTGAATGTTCAGCAACTGCAGACTTCATAGAGCGTCGGTGTTTAACATCAGCTATATGTTCTTTTACGCGGGTCCTTATATTTCTTTTAGTTTGTCCGATATAGGAGAGGCCACAGTCACATTCGATTTTGTATATGCCCTGTTCTTGTAGAGGTATATGACACTTGACAGGTGGTAAAAATTGACTAATCTTCTTGGGCGGCTTGAAGTAAGTTTTAATTGAAGCACGCTTCAGTACATAGCCAATCTAATTTTTTCATCATAGAATTTTTCTTTATTTATTTAGATTAAATGGACTGGCGTAAAATCACACTCATACATATGTTATTTATAAGAACTCTAACAAAATTCTGAATATTTTTATTGGTTTTATTCGATATACAGTAGAATATTGAATTTGAATAATCAGGACTTTAATTATTATTTGTTTCATAATTTTCTTTTGGTGTTTTTTCTCTTATTTATTTTACAACATATTACAATAATTTTGCTGGCGTGTGTATTAATTTAATCAGTGTGTTAATACTTACAAATAATTGGAGAGCTAAAGGTATAATGGCGCATCTTAGTATACTTTTAGTTTTGTAGAAGTATAATGCTAATTGAAAATGGTTACTCTTACATTGGAGTGGATTAGACAGTAAAAGTTTCAAATTATACTATTTATCCCATGTTATGACCTATACCTGTGGAGTTACTTGGTATGGGTGCTGAGGATTCATAGAGACAGTCAATTCCTGAATGTGATATGAAAACTCTGAACACTCAAAAACTCCATATATGGAAACAAGTATCAGCAACCAACTGTAAGAGTTTGCATAAGCACATTGGTATAAAGAATAAATTTCAATAAAATCTTATTCAGACCTTAATAAAAACCTAAGATGACAGACAAGTTTAATGTTGAGGGCTGGTAGCCAGAGTATTAATTGTGCCATTCTGAAAATAAATTATTCTTCTTCATCATAACACTGTTTTAAGATATCTGTTCCTAATTTATGTTTTTTAAATTAAAGTTATTTTTTTATTATAGTGTCACCATACATTATTAATTATAAACACAATAATTACAATGGCCTTAATCTTTGTCCATTTTTAAATGTATATCTCTGGTAAAATCCATGAGTAGCTATATATATATATATATATATATGTATTGAAAATCATGTTTTATACTTATAATTACTAAATACATACTTGAATATAAACCACATATAATATCAAACAGAATGTTATATTAAAAGCCTAAAAACTAAGTTTTAGATATACACTCATGAGTATTAAATCCATGGAAGTTGTTATTAAAATAATAAATTTTAATTTAATAAACGTGAATATAATATCTTCTGATACATGTTACATATAATTAAACATTTACATGATTATGACAGTCTTGTCTTACATATAATTCAATGAGAATGAAATAATATGACAACAAGTAACATTAATGTAAATAAATGAAGATTGATGAACAAATTTAAAATCTCATACATATTGGCACAATAAAAGTAATATGTACCCGTAGAGTACCACACTTTGTAAAGAATACAATAATGTTGCAATTTTTCAGAATTATTATTGTAGTGATTCTGTAAGGAGGATTATTTGTGAACAAACCATCATGTTCGATTCATTTGATCTGTGCGGCGCACGAATACCTCTTAATTGTATGCATAAATTGCGCCATGCGAAAATACATTAAAGTTGCATATGCATAGTTTAAGACTTATACTATAAGCTATTTAAAAGTAGTTGTAAAGTTGTGCCCAATCTAGAAATCCGACTACTCTGATTTGTATTGTCAAACTCCATGGATATAAAGAAATATTGATTTAATATTAATTTTCACTATTATATGGTTCACTGTCTTACCTCATAACCTGTGTGGGCTACCTTTGGAACTGTTTACTGGCTATAGAATGAGCCTTCATACCATATGATTAATAAGGCAAATGTCGAAAGGATCAAAGTTTTCCATTTTTTTGGGGTATTTGCTTTAAGGAATGTTAATTGAAAATAAGGTCTTATAACATTAGTTGGGTATTTTAATTAAAATAGTTATTTTAGAATTAATACAAACAGCATTACATCTGTAATTGTTTAACCAAAAGCTTTTCTATTAATGTCTTAAGTATTTAGGTTTATGATCTTCAATCTATATTCTTGATTTAACTCTATTAGTTTGAATTCCTAAAAAAATAATAGGGTATTCTTTTATTTACATGGCCTAAGTACAGAATTATACATATAAGTGTACAGCTTTTGAATATCATTTGGTTAGTGCAATACATATTACATTTTAATACATTTAGTTTAGTAAATGCCTATTACACTCCACTAACTCATCAGTTTCTGCTGCAATGAAGCTAGTAAAATTCAATAAATTGAGAGGGGCCAGAAAGTGTCATAGTTAATTTTATTATCAGTATCTTCTTGTTTTCATTATAAAACAGCAATATATAGCGGGGATGCTGAAAAATTGTTGTTAAAATACTAATGTTACAAATTGACAGTTCTGTTTAGATACAATTATTTATTTAGATGGTTGACTTCAATTATATTAAGACACTTTTTTTTAAGAAATTATGTTTAAAAAGTCAAAAAAGTATATTTTAGTTATGGAACTTCGAATTTAATTAAATATCATATGCGCTAAGTATTCCTGTTTTCGTACCCTCACAAAGAGTTCAAAATGTATTTTGACATGTGAAAACATACAACTTTCTCATTTATGTTTGACATTTTTTTTATAGCTAAGGTTTAGTGTTATGGCCACAATATCACCTGATGATATGTGACGATGTGGCCCAAGCTGGCACGCTAAGCCTAGTGGAGAGACTAGCTCTCAAGCGCAACTGCCGGAACACATCTATAGGTATTTTGCGGCCGATTATCTATTTGAGGGTGGTAGCTAGCCAGGCGGGCATTAGAAAAAGTCCTACCACCATGCTATGGTTTCATCACGATGTTTTCATTCACCAAAATGTCAAGCTCATTGTAGATGGATTCGAACCCACGCCCCTTGACGAGGCGTCCTTGCAAACTACAAACTGAGCTGTCATCGCATCGTTTCATTTTTAATAATTAATATGAGGTTGGTACTTTTCTCACTTGGTAGTGATATATACTTTATTAAAACCTTATAATTTATAAAACCTTATAATTTAATACCTCTTCTTAGAAGAATATTTGCGTATGAATTATTTAACCGATATCCGCTTTGATAACAAAATATGTAATGCTTATGAGAATTCCAATTTTTTACTTACTTTAAGGTTAAGATTACTTTAAGCTATAATGGGAAGAGAATACCACGTTTTATTAGAATATATTTTGACCAATTAAGTACTTCGATAGATTAAGGGTGTGCTGACATTTACTACTGAGTGCCAATGATAAAACTTGTGCAATCTAAATTATCTTATTTTCTTTTACTTGATAGTAAATTTTAAATCGAATTGTAATTCTTGTTCACAGCTATTCTACTTGCACGTTACATTTATCCCAATCATTACTACCAGCTTATAATGGGTGATCGTAACAATCCTATTAAATTTGGACCTGAGTGGCTTCGTAATTCATCACGAGAAAGAAACGCAGCAAGCACTAATACCAACACTCAAAGCACCGGTTTGGGAACTAGTAATGCCACTGGTGCAGCTGGTTCTGCAGGTACAGGCGGGCCACGGAATAATCCGGCGCCAGGACCTAGCAGGGAAAATCAACCAACTTCTCAAAACTCGACCAAAGTTCAACTAGCCAATTTAAGGTAAACCATTTAATTATATCTATTATGTATTTAACATGTGACGTATCCTAGTACACAAGACGTTTTGGCATAGTTCCTTAGAAGGAACATCCTAATAATAACCGCCATGAGATTGGCTTTCTTTTTGAGTTTGGAAAATATAATTAGCTATAATAGGTTGGGTAAAATGTCATGTGGGCAATTTTATATACGTATTTCTTTTTCTTTCTATATAGTGTGTATAAACATTTAATAAAATCTCTTTGGCTGTACTATTTGTATTGGGCTGGTTTTGATTACATTAGAAAGGTTACATTTCATAAATGAAATAAATTAGTAAAATGTATCTAGCCACTTTTCTTTTGTTTTTCTTTCTGGTAAAGTTATTGGATTTTACATATATTTTAATATTTTATTACTTAAAAGATATTATTTCTACATTTAGCAACAGAAGTCGCGAAAACAATTTGTAACCTTAATGGACCTAATGTACATAACCTAAATAATTAGCACTGTTCAATAAGAGTTGCACAAAGTTGGTTTAAGCGTTTTCAATCCCGGAATTTTGATATCAGAGAAGAACCTCGCTCTTGTCGCCCTATCACGGATAAAGTAGACGCCATTTTTGAGCAAGATCGGCATATCAGTAGTTACGATATAGCTAAAGAATTGGGAATTAACCACAAAACAGTTTTGACCCACGTAGAAAAAGCTGGGTACACAAAAAACTCGATATTTAGATGCCATACGAGCTTACTCAAATAAACTTAATGAACCGTGTACTCATTTGCGATTCTTTAATAAGACCTAATGAGACTAAACCGTTTTTGAAGAAACTGATAACTGGTGATGAAAAGTGGATCGAAAAATGTGGTCAAAGGTCGGTTGGGCCTCAGACAGACAAAACTCTGGTTAACTCGCAATAAGTTGACGCTGTGTGTATGGTGGGATTGGAAGCGCATTGTTCATTCTGAGGTTTTACCGAAGGGCAGAACCATTGATTCGGATCTCTACTGTGAACAACTAATGAGATTAAAACAAGAAGTTGAGAGGAAAGAGTCAGAATTGACCAATTCCTGTTTCGGTCACTTCAAAATTCTTTAGCCAGTGTCAGGTTAATATCAAGAGAAGACTGCCAAAACTACTCATCACACTTTTTTGATCAGAATGCCAATTTATTTACAGTTACGGGATCATGGCACTAGCTAATGTCATCGAGCAAAATGGCCCATATATATATAATATAATAAATAATAAATAAATAAAATGCTAAGAAACTTTTCCCCAGCTTTTGCAGGAAGGGCTTCGCAAGTGACGAAGTCAGTATACCGTAAATAATTGTTTTAGATTCCAACTTTCAATCTTTACGGGCAATCAATCAAAATCAAAAATCAATTTATGGAAAAATGTTGAAAGACCTTTTTTGTAAAGCGTTAAATATTATATAAGAATCCGAGATGATCATTACTATAAGTTGATTTAAACCAGAGATATAAAATTCTAAAATAAAACACCTTTTTTCCTATGTTATTTAAATAGGGAATAGAAAATTATAATCAGCGACCTGTATGTCTTCAAATTAAGAACTCATGCTTTGACGAGGTCTTTATTTTGGCATTCCCTAAGAAAATTCGCTGGCCATCTGAAGAAATGACAAAAGTTGATTTTTTTGAAACACTCTACTGTACATACAATTACAAGTACATGATGAAAAAAAATACAGTTACGTAATACGTGTGTACTTGAAATACTCAATAGTATTTTACATTTAGTACCTATATGATTAATTCCAGTTAGTAGCGAATCATAGTGTACTGATTTAATGATGGATTCATTTTGTCGAAACAATATGATTCTATTTTATTTCTATTTAAATCATAAAAGTGACTAAGATATACGTTAATTGTTGACAGATATGGAAGAGAAGAAATGTTGGCACTAATTGATAGAAATATAGAACCACCATCAGAATTAAAAAATATCGACATACTTTACCAGGCGCGCGGCTACCAACCAGCAGCCCTTGACGTCACATTTGAAGAGGTAATATATAAGTACTGTATTATTGTTTGCGTATATTTTGTTTTAGTATTTTACGTTCTGTGTAATAATTTAGTAGCCTATTTAGCTCTCATATAAAATATTCCAAATAGATATTAATTACCTACTTACCTATAAACAAATTTATTTAAAATAACGAATATTTGTTTTCCTAATCAGTTTCGAAATCAATTTCAAATCTGTTGCTTTTGATAGGTAATCTAAATATTACTTCATATAGGAAGTGCATATTTGTTAAGCATAAGTGATTACCTATCATTGTAGAACTCATGGTTATTCATACCTTTTAGCAAAGTCGTGAAGGCGTGTAGCCTCTAAAGACAACAAACACGTCTCCATTGCATTTAATTTGCTTTCATGCTTTCTCTGATGTAACCAGAGACGACAGCCTCATTACAGAGTAGGTATCAGCACTACGTTATTAATTATTAGCTATGTCCATACAAGTCGAATGGTGCTCACGGTCCAAGTGCTGACCGATGTGGACGTGCTTCGGAATTGGTCGGGCGCACGTTATCATGGTTGACAGTGTCTTAGAGTAGAACTGTACGTTGTCCGTAAAACAGCAGGCCTTTTTTTATATTATCAAGGATTTTAGAGATTATTATATGTTAAACCTTATTTCCATGTATTTATTTGGGAACTCCGAACCAACTATGGCCAAAACCATGGTTCGCAACCAAAATCACGGGGATATTGTTCGAGCTCATTCGATCGGTGTAGACACTACGTATTATTAATCGATGTTTTATATTTACTTTCATTTAATTTTATTGTACTCATATCAAATTTTTTAATTATTAAAGTTTTAAGGCAATCTATTACTATGTACTCTTTCAGAGAGAAAATACACGCAACGTTCAGCCTCCAGGAAATGTGTCCTTAGGAGAAAGATATGGATTAGGACGAGGTTTTCCGGGGCGTGGTTTTTTGGGCCGTGGATCAGGTCAATTAGAAGGACGTGGACGAAGTCGTAGGTCATATATACGACAACCGCCAGCAGTAAGGTAAGACATTAGATGATTCTTTTACTTTATCATTGTGTACAGCAGAGGATCCTAGACCTTCGCTTGATTATTGGTGGCTATCTAGTAACTTGTCAAAACTTCAAAGTATACCCGCACTAATGATGTTCACTTATTGGTGTCTTGTTCATCTATACCAGTGATACTCAACCTTTTTTCTAAAGGGTCACAAATATGTGTAAGTTAAGGCGTCGTGGGCCGCAAACAAAAAATATTTGGTTTCCTTAGGTTTTATAGGTCCTTTTGTGCGGCCCCCTGCAGTTGGCGCAGGTTGTCGGCTCCTCCTTGGCGCGGCCACATTCCGTCGCTCTTTGAGACTGCCCACAACGCACGCATACCAGCGCCATATGGCACTGTTGATTACTGTGCCTAAATTGTTGTGCAGGGCCGTCCCTGCTTCTCCAGGCTTCAATTAGGATATTAGGGATAGGATACTTTTCTACTCGATAATGACTGATAGTGATCATAACGCGATAGATGACGCTGTACTCGATGTGATTGACTACTCGAAAAGGCAGGACAAGATTTTCTAAGTCAGCTGGTAAACTATATTTTTTGTATGTTTTGTGGTGCTCCAATATGTTTTTTTATTCAACGCGCGATCAATCGAGATGTATTTCTCTCCTTTCACGAAACTTACGAGTTCATTTCGCAAACTTCCAATGACTGGCACATCGCAAAAGCTAGTCACCCGCTATATTGTAGTCGTCTAAATACGAATGGCCAATTCGTTGGAAACCTCTGTATACGCAGAGTCAAGTCAACCTCGCCTTTGTGTTTCTGCTTGATCGTCCCTACGTTACATTGCATAAACCTGTTTGTAGTTTTGGTTGATACTTGGTAAATTACATAATTTACATGCCTTTGTTTTACTTATTTACATTTTTACTTTATCGCCGTGACGTAGTTAAACTATTCTACATTGATGTGAGCTTCATAAACTTTGTAAATTTTTGCGAGTTTGGCACAATCCAGCGATTGTTTACATGATCATCTTGTCTTTTTAACTTCACTACTTCCGATCGTCCATTGTCTGCAACTGATCACCGATAAATGTTAGCCAAGAAATGGTTAGAATCACTTCCTATCCCAGAAATTAATTAAAGTAACGAATGGATCTGGTGGTGGGACCAATTGTGGCAATTTTACTTTTCCACCTGCACAACACATTCCAATAGATTCACCATTTCATTTCAATTGATCACAATACGGACACACGATTGTCATTTCTCCAATTGATACTCATTTGTATAATGGATTTTCGGATGGTAGTGGAATTTTGCCCGGTCTTCTTCAGTTCTTCACTGCTTCGGCGGAATTTGTCACGTTCAATTTGTCGTGCTTGCTTTGGTTGTTTTTGATGTGCTCGGACTCGTTGCATTCTTAGCCTATAAGTTTATTGTCAGTAACTCACGCACGTAATACGGACATACCAATACGACTATTCACATAATTTGCCGTGCGTTGAGTGCCGTCAACTTGGTTAACACGTGAGTTAACTCGTTGTACAGTTTATAGATTTCGACGATCTTTGGCATTTTGTCTTTTCCTCGGCATTGAATATAATAAAAACAATACTTTGACTCGTTATTACATAGAACGATAATGAAATTGAAATATTTAATGACAGGTGACAGATAACAGTCACTTTATTTTTATTGTTTTTATAACACGAAGGGACAACTTGAAACATTTTAAAATATTATACGTCAAGTCCCTGTATTAATGGTTACAAAACTATTCCACAAAACGTTTACTTACAGTAGCTTTATGCAATTGCAATATGCTATGCAGTTATTACACAAATTTTATGCAAACATTTCCACAATGAGCGCGAGGTGAATATTAACAATTTCCGACTTCAGACAAATTAAACTATCTCCAAGCAATATATAACCACTCCGCTACGATCGCGAAATGTACCGCATTTTTGTAAAGTGTCTAAAGATGTATAATTTTTTTAATTAATAAATTTACATTTATTGTAAAATTAAATAAATAGCTAGCTTCGAAGTTCACTTTCATCATACGCTCGAACGGTCAAATGTAAACTATCAACATATATTTATTATCTTTAAGTTTTTTGTAATTTTCTAATTATTTTTGCAGTTTTCTTAGTTTTGGTTTATGTTCAAATTTTCTAGAAACTATTAGAGAATAAAAAAAAATGAAACAATCCGTTTTTTTGAGTTTTAGCCAGACCGACGAACGGCGATTCATTGTCATATATATAGTTAGATTTTTATATATCTGTATATATATGTCTCCATAAGTCAGTTGATATATTACACTTACAAGATTAAAAACATTACTGTTTATAATAACAGGGTTTTTCAACGCCTGTAAATGACTAAGTGATGTGATTTCCCGAAATATTTATTACTTAAAAATAAACAACCAGTACCTAATTCGTGTGCCAAAAGTCGGTTGAAATATAACGATTTATTTGATTCCATGAACATTAATTAGTATATTATAAATAAATACGTGATTTGCTATATATTTTTTTTTTATTACAAAAATATAAATATTTTATCTTAAAAGTATAGTGTAGTCGAAAAATTATTTCAAAATGAGGCTTGAAGTAGTTAAAAAAATAGTTCTGAAAGGCAGAGAAGTTTATACTCACGCAGATAAACCTAATTCAGGGCGTTCTAAATGCACTAGCTCTCATGATGATCGCCTCATAGTACGTCTGTGCAGACAGAATCCGAAAATACTTGTAAAAGAAAATTAAGAACAGCTTATGGTGATAAATACTTGCAACCTACCGTGAAACATGGCGGTGGTAGTTTCATGGTTTGAGGGTGTTTTTCTTGGTCTGGTGTAGGACGACTATATGTAATCCAAAATAGGATGACAGCACAAGTATACTGTGATATTTTACGTAACAAATTACAACAATCTGCTCAGATGATGGGGTTAGATCGGGCCTTTGTCTTCTTCGAAGAGCACAACGACCCCAAGCACACATCTAAAATAACAAAAGAATATTTCTAAAACATAACACCTCAATCTCATCGAATATTTATGGGAGGAATTAGATCGTAAGATTCCCAAAATCATGCGACACAACGAAAATGTATTTAGACAAGAGCTCTCTAGATCATGGCTTAATTTACTCAATGTTTTACAAAAACTTATAGAATCAATGCCTCGAAGACTCAGGACTGTACTGAGAACAAGGGTGGACATACACAATATAAAACATAATATTTACAATTTCTTTTTAAATATTTGTTATGTTTTCAACTAACTTTTGGAACTAAATATAAGAGAGTTATAAAAGTGTTCATCATATAGTTTACAGTCTGTGTTATGTAAGGATACCAATGTCTTTATAAAATTCTTACTTATTAATCAACAATATTTGATTTTATTGTATTTATTTTGTTTTATCCAATAGGTTCATGATAAAACATAGTTATATATAATTTCAACGTGACTTTTGGAGGCAACT
Organism: Actias luna; assembly: GCA_039707435.1. NCBI lineage: Eukaryota > Metazoa > Arthropoda > Insecta > Lepidoptera > Saturniidae > Actias > Actias luna. Next base: position 12,913,042 of record JAZHAC010000001.1, on the reverse strand, counting down.
GTATGTGTAACTAAATTTTTTTCCTTATCACTTGTAATTTTTAACGTCGTTTGTGAAGTAAAGTGATGAACGCTGGAATATGAAAAAATAGGTTACTCGAAGTAGTCATTTTATGTAGATGAAACCGTTTTCATCAGATATATTGATTACTTATTATATATTATTCATATAAGGTAATTCCACGCGATGTCGCGGACACAGCTAGTAATAAATACGTTAGTTTTTGTTCATCAAAACGTATGTTAATAGAAATCGTAAGCCAAAAAGAGTAGAAAATACGTCGATACATTACTTCAGCAAATGTTGTGATTTACACCTTCCACAACGAAACATTTATACATTAAAAATTACGATTTTTCAGTAGGTTTTGAAAAATGTGGTGCGGTATCAAATATGAGAATTTTATACATTTTAATATTTTGTATTGCCACCATGAGTTCTTAATACAGCCGTCATACGGTTTGACATGCTTTCCACCAGATTTATGAGCCGATGCTGAGGAATATTCTCCCATTCCTCTATCAGTGCTTCTTTCACTTCACGAAGCGTTATTGGAGGGGAATTTTGCTGCCGTACACGTCGCCCTAGTGTTCATCTCAGACATGCTGCATGGGCTGCGTGCTGGCCATTCCAGGCGTATAATACCAACATCTTCAAAGTAGTCAAGCACCATCCTAGTTTTTTAGCGTTATGGCCGTAATCTCACCTGATCTTTAGTGACGATACGGCCAAAATTGGTAGACAAGCTAAACCTATGGAGGGACTGGCTGTTGAATGCAACTGCTGGAACACACCTATTGGTATTCGGCGGCAGATTTTGAACTTGAGGATGGTAGCGAGCCAGGCGGGCATTGGAGAAAGCCCTACTACTATTCTACGATTTTCTCACGATATTTTCCTTTACCGAAAGCTCCAGCTCATTCTAAGTAGATTCGAACTCACGTCCCTTGACGCGGAGTCCGTACATACTACCACTGAGCTATTATCCCTTCAAAACTGCGCCCCTCTTCAAGCATTACCAGAATTTTGGTATACTCTTCAGTGGTTAGTGGCATATTTTTTATTGAACTTCACCAAAATAATTAGTTGCTACACAAGAAATGCCATATTTGTATGATAGAACAGCAACAAAAGTTTTCAATTTTTTTATTCGAATTTTATAAAGGTTTTTTTTTTGTATTAAATACCATCACCAATAAAAAAATAAAAAGGATTTACTTCTTTCTATATTTGCAAGGAAATTAACTTTAATTTAGTTTTTGTTATAAATAGCTTGCTCTAATATTTTACAAGTTGTCGCATTTTTTATAACCGAACCGCTTTCTTTGCGGCGCAGTGTAGTTCACTGAAAATAATTAAAAGAACTAATGTAATTGTTGTTCCTTTGAAATTATTTGATGTATCCATCAACATAAAACTATTATTTTATTGAATATACGATTCAAGAAATATATTCATTTTATGGTCATCGTATTACAATAATTATTGTGCTATAGTCTTGGTTACATAGATAAGCACAATATAAACCATACCAAATAATTTCCTTCTTACTTTTAGATCATCATGGCACACAGGTCCTGCAAGAGTACCGCTATACAATGCTAATACAGACGAAGAAACGTCAGCTCCACGACCTTGGAATAGTAATAACAATAGTAATCCAAACCCAAATCCAAGTAGTACGAGAAACAACACTGAACAAACGGAATGGCAAACCAAAACATACAGAAGGTAAGACGCTATTTATTTATTTGTTCATAAGATTCCTCTTTTTGCATATTAAATATACAGGGTGTTAGGCAATTGCTCCCGAAAACGAAGACAGATGATAGTACTAATGATACCTTTGTTGATGTGACAGAAAAAAAATCTCGAACACGATAAAAAAAAACGACTTTTTGATAACGTTATTTAGCATTATTCACACTTCATGTTAGTACAGCTAAATCAAACGAGAATTTCTTAAAAAATACATCAGTTTACTAATTATAAATAATGAGCAAAATCAAAGAAATAGCTGATGGAAGTCATTTACCCGCGGCACGCGCGGCTCACGTGTCATCGCTCCCACGTTCGCCCCACCATGCGTCCAAATACCTAACTTAGGAACTATTTTATTGTTATGCTAGACTCAACCTAGCCGCTTTTATTCAAATTCACCGGTTGAATAATCAAAGTTCCGAGTTCGATTCGCCGCTAATGAAAAAATACTTAGTTGTATTAAATAGTGAATGTTTATTATTCTGATGTATGATGAATTATGTACCTATTCAGTTTAGTTCAGTAGCTACTAAAAGTTTATTTAAAAAATATAGGCGGGAATAATGGTAGGTATTTATGAAATTAAGTTCAAATTGTAACCACATGTTTCAAAATATGGAACCTTGTGACGTAGAATATGTACATACTAACTATTTAAGTAATTATCACTACTGTGAACATTTATTTAAAAAGTATGACGTGTGAGAACCGTACGTACCATATCTATCTGTAACACATTTCACGAATACGCACTGCAAAATAACTTACATAACTGTACTACGAATACGCTAGTCACAGTATTAATATACATACAGTATGGAAATTAAGCCTAGTTGATGAAATAATTACCTACACTCCATTAAAGCAATAGCGTTGTAACTTTTAATGTTCTTGATAATGTTTGTTTTTATTATTAAAATATTTTTGTTCTGTGGAGATCAATTAATCGATTTGAAATAACTTGAAATAAAATTTCGTATATTCGTATATCAAATTCGTAATTTTTTTTCTACTTTCCAAAGTATCCGATTTTAGTTTTCTTTTCCATGGCGTGTCCAATGAAAGAGATCCGGAAGTTTGACTACTATCACTCGCTGAAAGTATTACATTTTCTTCTGTCTTTGTACAAACTTTAACAAACTTCGGAGCTTCGGTTAACGTTTGTACATCTGGTAGATTAAGAGATGGCAATGAATTGGTTTTAATCTTTTTGCGATGTGTTTCCGTTAGAATATCCATAGCATTAAAATGTTCTTCACAAACAGTATAATTTTGTGGCGGTTTGTTCATCAAATCTTGTCGAGATATCAAGTGGAACCATTAGGAACGTCTGGAGAAGATAACAAAATATTCTCCTTGTCATTTTCATCAGAGGAGGTGTACGTGTAGGAGCTTGTTTAATAAACAAAAAGTTCAAGCTGGTTGTCACTTTTACAACTCAAGACGAAGGTAAACAACTTGTATAAAAAAAATGGTCCTATTTTATTTACATTTTATCACTATGGGCTTCAATACCCTCCAAAACCATGAAAACGACACCCATAACGAAAAAATTGATAATTTATTGCAGCCGCCATCTTAGCTTAACATTTTGACAACAATATCGCCTTTAACACCCCAGAAAACCACTAAAACGACAACCATAACAAAACAGTTGATAATGATTGCAACCGACATCACAGATTTACTTTTTAAACGCCGACGCAAAAACCACAGGATGTTATGTTGACGTGTCTGTTGTGTGTGTGTGTCATGTCTATGGCATCGCAGCTCCCAAACGGATGAACAGATTGAGTTTTTTTTTGTTTGCATTGTGAATTAGCCGTGAGTGTTCTTAGCTATGTTGGATGAAAATCGGTCCAAGATGCCAGCCGATTTTTTTTTTATTATTTTGTGTCGGGGGTTTTTTTAAATTCCGTATATTATCCGTAATTTCCGTATTGTCTGTATATTAATACTGTGCGCTAGTCGTAATCGCTCAACGGCAAGCCTTCGCTCAAGGTCGAGCCTCACGACGGGGGCGCATATGTAAATCTAACGAACCTGCCCATTTGATGTTCCCGCCAGGCCGCGCGCCGCGCCGCGAGTCAACACGCGCCGTACCTATTGTATGCGCACGAACTCAAAGGAATATTAAGGAAATGTAAACGATTTTTTATCTACCTGTTGTCATTGCTCGTTCTAGCCAATTTCTTTTTCGTCCAAATTAAATATCCGCACACACAAAATAACTTTTTTTATTACTATTTATAATACAAGATAACATGCTAATACAAAATTGTTTGGCTCGATAAGTGTGCGTACTCTTGTGTGAAGGTCGACACAGACACTAGTAATGGGCACATGCGGGTTATGGAGTGACACGACGGTCAAGCGCGGGCGCGGACTATATTAAAATTTGCAGGCGATATAAGAAATAAAGTCGGCAATCACAATAAAACTTGCACATAATCTTCAATTGTTTAGACGTACCTTTTTTTTAATTCCAACCGTTGGACGGATTAAAAACGGAAAGTTTATTTAAATAAAGTATAACAATTCTATTTTAAAATAATTCTGATAGATTAGAACTATTGATCAGAATTGTGATTAATTTGATCTTAGAAATTATTCAGTACAATTTGTCATTAGCGGCTGCCTCGGCAAGTATCTTCAGCAGATAGCCAGAAAGGAGCCGTCAGCGAATTGGCATTATTGCGTGAGTGACGTTGATACTGCGCAACATACCTTAGAAGAATGTCCTGGTTGGAGCGAAGAGCGTAGGATTTTTACCTTCGCTATAGGGAATCGCTTTCACTGACTGCAGTAGTTCGCGCCATGGTCAATGATGAATCGGTTTGGATCGCAGTTTTCAAATTTTGTGAAAGTGTTATGCTGCAAAAAGAAGAATCCGGGCGAGAACGGGAAGGACAAGCTGGTACCACTGAAATTGCGTCGTGTGAGAACGCGACGCGGAAGAATTAGGACTGGTGGCCATTTCCATCTTAGGCCACCATAAATATAAACCTTCTAGCAACGGACGCGGGGGGGGGGGGCATTGCATTGAGAGGAGTTGAAGTGAAGGAGCAGTTGATACTGCTCTGATAATCGAGAGAGGAGAAGTGGGTCCCCGTTCGTGTACCATTTTCCGGGATCTCAGCGCGTGGACAAGGTAGCGGTGGTTTGTCCACACGATTCCGTTATCCTGCCCATATACGCGTAGGAAGCGGCCGTGGAGGTTTTAGGCCTATGGGTTAAAGGGTATTCCCGTTCTTTCACTGGGCGAGTCCCTAACAGGTCCCTCATCTCCCCCGAGATGAGAGATATCGTCGTAATATTTTTCCTCCACGATAATAAAAAAAAAAGGTATTTGGACAAATATTGTACATAGTATACACTCGTGGACGGGTGGTGGGGCGAGCGTGGGAGCGATACCACGCGAGCCGCGCGTGCCGCGGGTGAATGGCCTCCATCAGCTGTTTCTATTGTTTTACTAATTATATTATTTATAATTAGTAAATTGATGTATTTTGTATACAATTTTCGTTTCATTTAGCTGTACTACCACAACGAAGTGTGAATAATGATATGTAACCGTTTTGAAAAAGTCATTTTGTTTCAATCTGTATCGATTTTTTTTGCTGTTCCATCACCAACTACTGTACTGTCAACTGTCTTCGCTATCAGGAACGGTTGCCTAACATCCCTGTATATCATTTTGTTTATTAAGCCTTTTTAAGGGTCCTAGACATTTAGAGTATTTGAGTTTACTTTTTATAGTTAAAGTTTATCGATATTGCTATAATCTCTCCTGATCTTAAGTGATGATACGGCCCAAGTTGGTAGATACGCTAAACCTAATATTTCGCTAACCGCTATATTCAGTTATTGCTTACTTACATCAGTTTAACCACCACAATTGATAGAATTGTTATGATTTATAGTAATTTTAAAAAATAATATAATGTTATTTAAATTCTGTGTAAACACTTTTTGATATGCTTACTTCAAATATCTCCTAAACGATTGGTACTGAGAAACTGGCAGCCTTCACCAAGTGGCTCATTTTAGAGCCGGTCTTTTTACGCAATAATAATAATGTTGAGTAATGGGACGGTTGTTTCACTATGCAACTATTATCCCTGCAACCATGAACCTTCATTCAAATGTATTTTTTTTCCAATACAGTAGAACCTCGTTAAGTCGAACTTCGATAAGTTGAAAACCTTCAAATCGCAAAAAAATATTTTGTTCCCTTCCTTCCCCCATTTTCTATGAGTCGAAAACTTCGTATTTTTTTACGTCTCCCTTGATGTTCGATTTATTGAGGTTTTACTGTATTCAATATTTTACTATGAGGCCGCAGTTTCATATGATATCAATTAGTCGATTTATAATTTTGTCGCCTGGGCTACATTTTCACTTAATGTTAATTGACGATATGTCTAATGGACGTTAGGCCCAGATGAATTGGTTCTCAATTGCAACTATAAGCAAACAGGTGCCTAACGAACGAAACAAGTAAGACGGTTATTACTAAATTTACTACCATGCTACCAGCATTCTAATGACTAAGTAGTATAATTTAAACATGGATGAAATCAGACGCTTTTAATATTAGTCATGTTTGTAGTAGACGACCAGGAAGTAATGCTAATTGGCGACAAATGTCAAGAGATGATGGGGAAGAATGGCGTTCGGATGCTGGCAGATCCAGACCGCAGGATAAATGGGGTAAGACTGGAAAAATACTATCCAGATACTGTCCAGTAATACTGTCCAGACATTTTTTTTACTTTTTGTCTCACATTGTGGAAGAGAACGACCCTAATTTAAAGGCTTGGTTCAGATTTTTTTAAATAAATTCAATGAGTTGAACCTTCAGGTTCTAGGTAATGCTTTAAATTTGTTAAAGAGCAAAAAAGGTGATTTCTGCTCTTGTGTTCGAAGGCATAAAGGAAACTTTGCGCTGGAATGACGTGGTGATTGTATGCACGAACCCGCGTCGGCGCAGGAAGGCGGCAGAGGGCCGTGGAGTTTTAGTGGGTATTCCCGGCTAAGCGCCGGGTGAGTCCCCCAGTCCCCCCAGACTGGGAGGGGATGCATAAATACATTACCGTAAAAAAAGGGCGGGGGGAATGCAGCCACTTTCCCAATTTCTTAAATGTTGAAAAAAAAAACTTGTCTTCATTTGGAAGCTCTGGAATCGGACTTCAAACGACGATTGCAAAACAATTTGAAAATGATTCTATCTGATTGGCTTTTGGTTAATTTTTTCTGAGAAATATCAGAAACTTCTCCAAATTTAGAAGAATTAATCGAATTGTGAACTAACAAAATAAATCAACCTAAGCCGTTATTGTTTATTTTCCTACATATATTTATAAAAAAAATTAAGCAAAGGATTTACGGGGGCCGGTATTCAATTATTCTAAAGTGGGCGGTACTCCTTAAAGTTTGAGAAGTTATGGTTTAGAGAAATTCATTTCTCGTTTTTTTTGTTCGTAATGTATAGAAAACCACATTAATTTGTTTTAGCGGCTTCTTTCATGCGAAATTTCCTGTCAGTAATCCGTATTTAACGTTTCAATATGTAAACTCTTATTTAAGTCAATTATTTCTGAAAAAAATCATGTTTACTCCAAACGTTAGTGCAAGCTGTGACCCATATGTTTTTTGTCCGTAATATCAGGATATTTATTAGACTTCACCTTTTGATAAGATCACAAAATTTCAGTATAAGAATATAGGTGAATCAAAATATTCAATATGACCGTTAACACAACATATTAGTCATTTAAACGCTTTATCAAGAAATTAAACTATCGATTATATTTATGTGGTCTAATATGTTTTATTACTTAAGTACAGTATGTATAAACATATTGCAATTCCTCAAAGGTAATCGTATGGTATTTTTATCTATAATTAATTTTGGTATTCAAAGTGCCGGTATTTTATAGATAGGGATTGGAGCAACAGGACATCTACAGATAAATCTCAACCTTGGAATCCCAATCGTCGGACTTGGGGCGGACCTGGTGAAGGGGCGGCTAACACTGAAGATAACTTACCAGAATGGTAAATAACCTTTTTATTTACTTACGTTATATTGTCCCCGTTAGTGATATTGTTTTCCTGTTCATATTTTTGTTGACAATATTATTGAGTAAAATACGCATATATATGACGGCGCCTAGTTTTATTTACGTAGTTAAACGCCATGTAATTTAGTTTCAGTGGACTAGAGATGAAAGCGGCGGCATCTCTGGTGTAATTCTGGTAACGTGAGCTGCTTGTTGATCGGTCGTTGGTCATTTGACGTGATATTAGTTTCACCAATCAGTGCTAGGCGGGCCTTCCGGGAGGGACGCTAGAGAAGGCGCGCTGACGGCCGCGGCTAGGTAGTACAGGGTTCGGAGTAAGAGATCACTTTTGGTGTGGACTTGGCAGTGTTCGATACTAAGTGGAATATCTTGTCCCCGAGTTATTACAGTAACACTTATCAATAGGTTATGTGACGATACTCTGATTATCGTACATACGACGTCTCATTCTCCTATACCGCCCGCTATACCCGCGCCGTAAAATAACCAGCTCTATGTCTGACGCGGAGCAACCTGTAGTTGCGTGATATAAATACAAATTTATTGTTACATTAGCTTTAAATACTCGTAACTGAATAATATAACTTGAAGTGGTATGATTTCATTTATAATGAAGGTGCTGATGGAAATTTTATTACTCTTTGAAAACCGTAAACAACAAAAACAACAACCGGCCGGCATGACAGTAGCGATTGGCGATGTATTATCGTTATTTCGATGGTCGCTGCTGTTTTTGGACTGTGCTGTACTTAACATCAGGTACAGTGCAGTCACTTTGCCGAGCTACCATTAAAATATATATATATATATATATATATATTTGTTTAATTTTACCAGGGCCGTAGAAAATGCGGGAGCGTGTGGCGGAACGTTTGATTCGTCTGGAGCATTTCACGGGTACAGTAATGATGACAGTAATTTGCCTAAAAGTCAAGAGAATGCGTATCGTAAGTATTACTCAATTACTATATTTTTATATTTATATATATATTTTTTTGTATATTATTTATATATTATATTATATTATATTTATATATATTTTTAGTAGATAGGTGATTTTTTATATTTTTCAATAAAATAAAAGGTATGATTATGATACAGTTTTTTATTACCTGTATGTCATTGTTATCTGGTAACTTTTTACAAGGAAATTTTTCATTTCAGCTCTTACGCGTTCCCATACTCAGGGAAGTTTTGTTCGACAAAAAACTGTTGATGAAGGTTCCGAAGAATGGTGGACCTCTGAGAAAGCTAAAAAACTCTCCCCTAAACGGTTCAATGCAGGAGATATTAAATTTAAAAAGGTATACCTAATTATGTATATTTCTAGTTATTTATATAGGAAGGTATTATTTCTGAGGTATTTTTCTATTCAAATGAATACGTGATTAACGAAATAGTCCAAGGACCTTATTATAATGACTAAAAATGAAAGGTGATAAATTTAGAACTATAGTATAAAAATAATTCCAGCCTCCAGCTGTTGGTACATCAGGCGCTGGCACTGGTACTGTAATTAAACCAACAGAACATAAAGATGATGATACTATTGATGATACGCCTGTAAGTGAAAGTGATTCTGTGTTCAGTTATGAAGAATCATCTCAGGCGACCAGCGGAGGAACTGATAAAAATATAAACACAGCTAAATCAAAATTTGTTGAAAGTAAAACTTTTGATTCCCTTATGATGTCTGATATTAATATAGAGGAATCATATGACGAGGGAGGGAACTTTAAGTCGGTTATGATTAAATCAAATAATATGTTACGACAAAAACATCAAAACATTGTATTACCGATAAATGAAGATGTTAATAATTTGAATCGTAAACCTGGCGTCTTACATCTTCCGAGAGTATCAAATAATCCGGCTTCTGAAAGGTAAATAAATACCTTTAAAATAAATTGATACAATAAACGTATTACTGCTAATAACTAATTCTCTTTTCAGTTCGCTAGAGAAGTCAAATATGTTAACCGAGGAAAAAATTTTGGATAATATGTTCAAATTGGGTATAGATAAAAAAGTACAGACAACTAATGTCAGCCCTCTATTGAATGTAAAGGGTCCACCGCCTATCTCAGCGTGTATTACCAGTATTACTCAGCCTAGGCAACAATTCTCAAACCCTATGCAAGTGGGACTCCAGAATCAATCTCTTGGTCTTTCCATAAATCAGAATAACAATCCAAATGTGTTAACACCAGTGATGCAGCACACCGGAACTCAATCCAGTATGATACAGCAGGTTGGGATTACCAGTCCCGCACTAAATGCGTCACTTGGACTGCCATTAGGTGGATCTAACTTAGGAATCCCACTTCCGGGAGTTCCACCACCAGTTTTACCAAATCCGGCTATGGTAAATCCGGGAATGGTTAATGCGAATATTGGAGCAAATAATATGCAAGTTACTGTAGAAGCTGGTATGAATATACAATCTGGAACATCAGGACTACCGGGATTCCACTCTTCTTTATCACGAATGTCAGCTCCCGATTTCGGGAATAATTCCTTATTCATGGGACAAACTTCAAATAATTCAGTGGTAATAAATACATCGTATTATATCAATGATTATCTTATGATGCTTGTCAAGTTTTTATACGTAAATGAATATTTAATTACAGGAACTGCAAGCATCAAATGGATTTCAATTGCCTAATAACGCACGTCAAGACATGTTTTCTGTTCATGGTCTACAGCATTCAACGTCACAGACAAACTTTGCTAATTCGATATACAGCAATATAATGCCGCAAAACCCACCACAGGCTCCAGCCGGTGCACATGGTTTAACCGAGCTGTGGTACTATGAGGACCCTAAAGTAATCTATTAGTCCCACAATCCTATTGCGATGAATAAATTGTAAACATCTTAATTCAAGTTTTAACTAATGAATGAGTTTTTTTTTCACAGCAAATTATACAAGGCCCCTTTACATCCCAAGAAATGTTAAATTGGTATCGAGCAGGATTCTTTGACTCTTCGTTGATGGTGCGCAGGGCTTGCGAATCCGTTATGCGTCCGCTTGGATCCTATGGGCCCATTGTGCCTTTCGTACAAATGGTAGGTGTTTATCTATTTTTGAAGACTGCCAGTAGTATTATATAAACTACATTTCTTTTATGTTTTTTCATTCAGGAAATGAGACCATACCAGTTACCAGGTGACAACATGATTAATAATCAGCAATCGGGGCTTGGTCTAGGCGTGAGTATTTGAATATTAATTATTTATATTTCGGTATGATTTTGCAACTATGTTCTCTGATCAATTTTATAGTGATTTTACTAAAAATTTAAAGATTATAATTATTTAAGAATATTATGGTACCCATTAACAACTAAAAACTTTTAATACAGTCATAACAGCGACTTTAGTTATGTAGATCGGCCCGCTGTCGTCCAACTTGGCGCTTAATCAATATTAATTTAAAGTATACGAGATACTTAAAGATATCTCGAAAATGTTCTTACATGTTTGTTTTTCTCTTATCATTATTATATAATAAATTCTAAGTGAACAGTCGTAAAAAGAAATCGCTGTTTTAAAACCCCTAAAATCAAATTATAATATTTTCTGAGGTATATGTTTACCTTCTGTGATAAAAATGTCGGTTCAGATTTCCCATATGCTAATTTAGTTTTGTGTGTATTTTAATGATATATTATGAATGTTTTTCATTATAAAATTGAGATAAAAGAAATTATTTTGCAAATTTCACATTTGTATGTAAATATTAATTCGTGCTTCATTACTATAAATTTCCTATTCGAATAACATGGAATTTCTACCATGAAATTAAAAATTATTTTTCTGTTTACATTAATGTTACAACTAAAAACAAAGTAATTAATACATAACATAATGGCTTTAATGGCAAATATAAAAATAAAACAGAATATACTTTAGACGGTATAGTATATTATAATTATTATTCTACATATAGTTCTAGTTTCATATACAGTTTTTTTACTTATATTGTATATAATTGATTTTATAAAATTGTATATGTTAAGATTTCTGAACGTTACTACTTTAGTAAAGTTACCTATTATAACGAAATTTTATAGAAAGTAAATTTGTAACTTTAAAATTATTTCAAAATATTATTGACATTTAGTCATAAGATTTTAATAAATGTGCGTCAAAATCAAAGTCAATCAGTATAAGTAAAATTTATTTTATATACAATATTAGGTTATTCGGTAAGCATACAACAAATGCTTCTAAATTACCGAGATTGAGGCCAGGGTTTCTTTCTTACTCCAATCCTCAGCGTATTAATTAAATTTAAACACATCTGAAGTTTTGTGTCTCTCCATAACGTAATATTACTAAAAAACCTTTGTTAAGGTATTTTAATTAGTAAATTAATACGAGCTCCCTACAAAAAAAATATATGGCTAAAGTATTTTACCGTTTTGACTGTTCCACGTTTTTTAAAATATACATTACAATTCCAAAAGTGTACTTTGTAAATATATTTGTGATGAAATAATTACACGTCTGTATTTATTTTCCAGCTATTTAGTTAAACCATCTGTAATTGTTATGGGTTAAGCAAAATATTGTAATTATTATTTTGTTACAATAATCGTAGATTTATTTTGTAAAGTAAATTTAATTCTTATATTTTTAGGTAATAAATATTTCCAACATGAATATGTCAAATAACAACCCAGTAGATACCATACATCGTGGTTCGATTGGTTTCGTGAGGAATCCGCCTTACGGCCAAAACCCGATGGTAATTTTTATAAATATTTACAGTTATTAATGTTGTACACAGTAGTTATTAGTTATTCCGTTTGATGACTTATAAATACCGTATGTTAGTGATATTATGACAATGAATGCTTGATTTATTGACAAGATCTCAGAGCGTAACCGAACAGAACGTGTGATAGTGAGTTGCGTCCTTCGAACATTGTTGACGTTTATAATAATATACTGACTGTCTCAAATTACGCTGTGATAATTGCTCGTTGTATCCCTATAAATTGATGCAATCTACTATAAAAAAAAATAAAAAAAAATAATTTTGTATTTATAAAAAGTAGTGGTAGTTAACTGATAAAAGCTTTGTAGTAAAGTAAATACTTATTGAGCGGTTGTTGGTTTAGGTTGAATCACTGTGGGGCCAGTCAACTGCTTCAACAGATTTGATGTGGATGCAGCACGATATTAATTCTCGGAACGAAAATCGTGTTAACAACTTACACATGTTTTTCTGGGATCAACAGGTATGTTCTTTTCATTTACAGAGTTGTCTCTTTGATATGGGAATAAAAAATATGTATATTTAATAATTATTAATTTAATTACTATATTTAAATATCTCAATTGAAACAAGGCTTCTGAAGTCACAGACAACTTATCAAATAATGCCAATGATTAATGCTAACATATTTGCTTTATATTAACATAATCGTAATAAAAAAAAATATTTGCATCATACATTTAGCAATAATGGTAATAAAAGTGTCTTGTCTTTATTTTTATTAAAATTTTACATAATAATATTCCATACTGAATATTTTATATGAATGCCATATCTTTAAATAATATTATTATTTTCTGAATTAGGGTTTCAATCTTACCAACTGGTTCTGTATCTATTGTATTTTACTACTTGAAATGGAATAAAACCTTAAGTTGGATATGATATTTTGGTACACAATGAGTTTAGGTTTTTAGTATAAATATGAAAGTAATGTATTGTATAATGGGTTTCATTATCTTTATATTACATTTTTTACATTAACCGGTTATTAGATGCTATCTTTACTTTTGTATAAAAATGTTATTGTATCTATGTAGGGAGTTGGTTATACACTCCACTGATCGTAGCACAGTGGTAGTTCTTATGAATCAAAATAGCAAGAAAACCATAAAAATACAAAATATTATATATTTATGTAATATTTTTTTTCTAAAATAAAATTCTAAAATAGACCTCTCGCAGCTAGCGGCAATTATGTGAAAAGCTTTTATTATAAACCATTTTATTATTAGGTAAAAAAGGTATTAGCGCCTTAATAATGACATACTATGCTTTAATAATTTCTTCGTAGATAATTATTTACGACACTAATATACTTTGAGTATTATGAAGCAACTATTTAGGAACCCTTTAATTTGCATAATATTTTTTTAATGTTGCGCAGCATACAGACGCCACTGCATCTGATGTTAAATACAGTACAATCCAAATCAGCGGGGGCGACTGACAATGAATCAAAATTCACTGTCAGTAAACGCTGACATGCTGGCCGGCTTAGGTACCTCTCCACACCTCTTTTGAGGGTTGCAATAACATAGAAAGAAAGAAACACGAGTGGAGAAGAAAGTGTTAGTTCGAAGAGCTCTTCAGAACACTCACCATGGTACAGACGGTAGAATACGCTTAGAGAAGCTGCCGCTGTGTAGTTGAAGCGATTCTAAGGTGTTGGTCATATCTACATCATTTATAATGCGGACAGCCCGCCTCTGTAACCTGTGTAAGGCATCGATGAGTTATTTGGCGGATCCAAGGCAGGTGCGAGCAGTATTCCATGCAGGGCCGTACTTGGGCCTTATAGAGAAGGTACAATTGGGCGGGTATGAAAAACTGTCGTACACAGTTGGAGATGACATTTTCGATGTGGTCCCCGAGGTTCAGGTTGCTGCGAATATTCATTCCCAGGATATTTAGGCTATCGCGCATTGCAAGTTGCATGTTGTGAAAAGTAGAGTTAAGTGTAAAGGGGGAATTTTTAGAAGTAATACACAAATGTGTTTTCGTAGCATTAAACTCAACCAAGTTACTTGCTCCCCATGCGGACATGCAGGTTAAGACTTGCATAAGTTCAATGACAAGTTCCTTCCGTCTTTTTTCTGTGTCACCCTTATTACAGCCGGGCTTAATGAAGTAGCACCCATGTACCGTGCATCATTTGCATAGTAATTAATGCGCCCCAGGTATAGCATATACAGAACATTGTTTTGATATGCAGAAGAAACAACGTGGGTGATAGAATAGAGCCTTGTGGAATTCCAGCGTCTATAGACGTGGACTGCAAATTGTGTCCATCGATAAGTACACGAAATCTACGTTCATGCAGTAAGCTGGAGATCTAGCGGCAAAGGTTGTTCAGGAGTCAAATCCAGGAGTTCGGAGATAAGACCACGGTGCCAGACCCTGTCGAAGGCATTAGCTATACCTAAGCCAATATAGCCAGAGCCTCGCCATGTTTGTCAACCACTTCCCTTCAGCTATGCAATTTATACGCTAGAAGATTCCCCGTTGATCGGTTCGGTAGAAAGCCTTATTGATGATCATAGATAAGGAAGTTGTCTTCTAGGTAATGCGCAAGTTAGACATTTATGATGCGTTCCATAACTTTACACAACACCGAGGTTAAAACGATTGCGTGGTAGTTGTTAGGATCATAAAAATCTCGTTGTTTGGGAATCGGTTGCACGTTGGCCTCTCTCCAAACGCGGGGCGCCTAACCAGGGATGTAGAATTGATGGTATACGCGTTTCAACACTGGGGGCACACTGGCCTTTCTAACATACTGGATAGCAACTCCAGGCGCATGTATCTTTGCCTGATGCGGATTTAAGGCATCGCAACACCACTGTTGGGGGTTTTAGGCAGTGGGGCGTTACTGTTGTCGAGTCGGAAATTGTCCGCAAAGATGTTAGCCAACAAGGTGGCTTTCTCCTACTGTTCGTGGGCCAGTGATTTGTCTGAATAATTGCAGTGGGGGCAAATATGTGTTACAGAAATTTACCTGGATTAGCCAACCCCCAGGAAATACGACTATTGGTTGACTGGTGGATCAATTTCTGGCCAATCCGTGTAACACGCTAAGCGTCCGCTATTGTGAAGCCTACTTGCAAGACTTAGTAGCTTTATTTTAGGCTGCCTTAAAGGAGTTGACATTGGGATCTTTATTCGCGCGACCCTTGATCCAAGGACGGTGCGCCCATCCTACGATTTCGGACGTAAGGATGTAATATTCCATTAAGAGCCCTATCTCGGCGGCAATTGCATCGGTAGTCGCAGAAAGATCACTTCCATTAAAGCACCTTTAACTTCACGGTATGGAATAAACGGCGAAATAATCTCGCATACTGTCCAAATCTTCTGACTAGCAGTGCCAAACCTTACGCCTAGTCGCTAAGGGAGGTCGGGGTAAGGAACGTGGCATAATTTATACGAGACAGTGGTCTGAACTTCCCAATAGCGCATTGAACGACATCTTATTTAAATGTTCTAATACTCGAGTTGTCACTTCTTCCCTCTTGTGAGATCTGCATAGACAAACGTAGACTCGGCTTTCACTCCATAGGGTGGAAGAGGAGGATTCCTCCATGAGATGTGAACGGCGACAACACACGCCCAACCGTACATATGCATATATCCCGTCTTTAGCCTGTAAGTTGTTCTCTAGCTGGTAGCCAGGGTACTGTAGATAGGATGTATCGGAGGGACGACGGATCTGTGTCTCCGTTAAAAACAGCAAAGTAGGGCGAGTCGTCTCTAGATGATGGTGGATTTAAGTTAGTATGGAGTCCGCATATATTGGCGAATTCTACTGTAAAAGCGGCATCTGGGTTGTGCATCGCTATGGACCTGGTTAGGTTTTAGTTACCACCCCACTGATGCTCGGTTATCACCACTCAGAGGTCGTGTGTAGGGCTTGTGTAAAGCCTACGGACGTGAGCAGCATTAACCCCTAATGTAATAATGATGTGTGGTAATAATGGTTTCTCACAATACCTATGGTGATAACCACTTAGAGCGACAGTCTTGTAGTTACTCTTTTTTATAATTAAGGTTTTGTGTTATGGCCATAATCTCATCCGATTTTAAGTGACGATACGACCCAAGATGGTAGACACTAAACCTGTGGAGGGACTGACTCTCAAGTGCAACTGCCGGATTTGGTATTTGCTAGCCAGGCGGGCATTAGAAAAAGCTTTACCACCATGCAATGGTTTCCTCACGATGTTTTACTTTACCTAAAGCTCAAGCTCATTGTAGGTGGATTCGAACTCACGTCCCTTGACGCGAAGTCTTACACACTAACACTGAGCTATCATCGCATAAAAAAATGTAGTTATACGTGTTACAGTATTAGCCGGTCTCGCGATACTTATATGATGGGACGCCATCAACGATTTATCACCGATTATCTCTCGGTGATCATCATTGTTTATAGATTATACTGTGCTTTCTACTATGCACACTTTGGTACTTAACTACTTTAATTATAAAAAAAAAACCAGCGGAATGATGATAATAAGTTTAATAAAAATATCACATATATTTTATGATTTAAGTGAATAAACTTCAATATACTTCACTTTTAGCTGCACAGTATCGTGATCTTTCGACTTTATTGTAGCCTATTCACCTTTACTCGTTGTGTCTGTAGATTTATTTGGTCTTGTAGATACAAATTGCACTAGATACATGATAGTTGTAACAAACCCTGGTAAGGAATTGCCTAACTTGTTTCAAGTATAATCAATGCAGTATACTAAAATGGTGTCGTAGTCCTTGCAATTATTACGAAAATATTATCGAAGAAGAGAAAAAAGTAAACAAATTATAGTTTTCGGAAGATTTAGTAATTCACAGTTTATTATTCACAGGTTAGGCGTGAATTTTGATGCTTATTTTGACAATGTTATTAATTTTACCATGAAATTATTGTTTGGTATACACGATATAGTTTTAAAGTTGAATAAATGAAAATTTACAAAGAAAATCATTACTAATTGAGAGAGAAAATTTCGATGCTTTAGTTAATATATCAATATGAAGAGCATCTAGATCTTAATTTAGGGTAACATTTATTTTAGATCCTCAATAATATTTTCATAATAATTTCTAAACGATCATTTTTGTTTAACCACATGTGTATATGTTTATCTTCTTTAAGTACCTTGCTTTATATTTATATGAAGCAACTATTACGACTACATTGGTCATTGAAACAATTTAAGACACATCTTGCTTCCGTTTTTTAATTATCTCTAATATAAAGCTGTCTTCTAAATATTTTTTGTACTTATTTCCAAGGAATCATGAATGGCATTTGATATATATTTAACTTCACAAACACAGTCTTTCGTCTTTTCAGAGGTGGAAATTTTATTTTATATCTTTAAAACCTATTATTCTTATGTAGAAAAGAAATAACTGTATGAAAAGAAGATATACTCTGAATCACACAATCAAACGAACATTAATATTTCATTTTTAAACGGAAAATTCAATTGTACGTCTTGTTGATATCTGTCAACAAAGATTGTTCTTATTGAATTATAATATATGCAGTATACTTGTTAAATCGTGTGTTAAAATATGCTGCAAGATATGTGCATATTTCGTTACGGTAGCCACGTTCTTTACTTGTCGGGTATAGTTGTATAATTCTGAGTACTTCTATTGTATCTAACTATACCACTTTTAAGTCACAAAATATAGTTACACTGTTGCTTTTGAAGTTTAAACAATACGACATATATGGCAGAGGAACGAAAAAATTGTTATTATTATCATTGTTCAAATTATAAGTTTATAGTATTTTATTTCAGTAATGAAACGTGTTCGTCTGCGTAGCAATGACGACAAAAATAATTTATATTATACCATAAATTACCCCCCCCCCCTCTCAAAATAGGTAACTATTATTTACTATATTCAATGCCTCATAACTTTACTAATTAGTGATCGTTTACATTTTGTGTAATTTTGCGTTGTTGTAATGTCGAATACAGGATTTGACGTCTGGATCAAAATTGATTTGACAACTTTTGAACACTCTGGTTTAATTAATAATACTAGCTGACCCGGTGAACGTCGTATGGTCTATAATCGTTGTTGCTTAGTCTCGCTAAAACTCAAAAACGGTATGACCGAATTGCTTGTTTTTATCCCAAGCGCGAACGCGCGACATATATTTGTTCGTTCGCGAATCTGGGACACTCCAAATTGAGTATGCAAACTTCCAACAACTGGTTTTGTTATTTGTTAATTGTCTACGCAAAAAATAATCGCACTAGAAATTGTGGTCGCTTAAAATGGAATGGTATATTCGTTCAAATCATCGATATACGCCGAATGAAGACAACCTCCCTTTTGTATTTTCCCTGCATCGTTGCTTCGTTAACATTATTCATTTCACTTTTTTTACAGTCTTTACACTGCATAGTGTGTTAGTAGTGTTGGTTGATACTGTAATGATTGGCTTTAATTTGTTTTTATCCAAATAGTTTATTATCTATTTTATTATTATTCATATATTATTGTTTCATTATTATATTTATTTCATAAGGAAACCCCGTAGGTTTTCTTCTAACTTCGTATTTCGATGTCAAATGACATAGAATTATATAGAATACTTTAACGCATGCGCTTTGAATATAGAACGTTTAAATTTAATATTGCGACCGAAAACAACATCGAATCAAATGGAAAAAATGTAGCCGTGGATCAAAATGATGATGTACTGACTTGCGGAAAAATTCTAGTATCGAGGTTAATAAAAATTGCATTCCTACGATACCAATTGGCCTTCGAAAACCAAAAGGAAGGTTTCGGAGACATCGAACGTGAAGAAAAAAACTTCAGTCTGGAATACAATACCGTTCTACAATATTATTTATTATTACTATCTACTTATATATACTCAGAATGTCGAGAACGGTATAGATATGATATATTAAAAGTGGGAATTAACTACACGAAGGCCCCTCTAATTGTACCCGATACGCGAAGTCTCCTCTGGACAGTACCCGACACTCCGGACGAGCGCCTTGCTAGTAAGGATCTTATATTCCTACCTTATTTGGATTAAAATAGCAGGTTTACATTCATCATAGTTTTTGATATTCATTATTGTAAAGAAACAATCTGGTAATATATGTAATTTATCTAATTTTTTAATTTCCTTTCGTTCCATTTGTTAATACATTTTATATAAATGAATAATTGTCCACGTGACAATTTGGCGTCCAACGTAAAAATACTGCAGAACGCCTCAAAATTATACAATCACTTGCACAAGTGGACACGATAATATCGTAAAATTTATTTTAGCAAAATATTTGGAATTCATTAAAACTATTAATTAATTGTACGATATATATTTATAAATTATCATCCCATCTTACATTCAATATTTATTTATCGTACAATTATACTATTTTACTATTTGAATTAGATATATTATATAATTTTGAAAGCTAATTTATAGTATATCAAGGGATAAATGTAGTTGTCAAATACATATGTTTGACAATTTATTATTAAATATGAAACACTATTCTCAGAGATAATTTATATTACATTACAACTAGAACTATGACGAATTTAAATTATTATTTTTTAATATTATACTTTTCGATTCTTAAACTTATGATACATTTACGGTTTAAAAAAAATGTTTTAATCGCTTTTCTTACATTTCCCAATCTGATTTATTTTCTTTTGGTCTATATAATATTTCCTTATGTATGTATATTAGGGTTATGATTAACATATACTACATATTATATTATTCTATAGTAAATATATTCCATCGTATATTAAATATATATTTCTTGGGCTGATGGTTGTTAAGTCATGTCTGGGATTATCTTATTCGGCGATGAATGCTGATCTTACTGTGGTCAATTTATGCCGATATTTATTTACGGCGTTTTATGCTGATAACTTGCCTTTGGCGATTTATGCTGATATTTACTTTCGGTGATATACGTAAGTAGGGTGATTCATTTCCGACAAAAAAAATTTTTTTTCACGTATTTCAAGCAAAATATTAGTCTACATATAGAAAAAAATCTCACCAAGTTTGAGCTTTTAATATTAATTTTAAATACTTACTATTTAAATTTGAAGTTATCCTATATAATTTTCGTTTAATTTTTTTTTAAAATTATTATTTCTAATACTTGGCCAACCTTTACAATATTGTGAATCGGCATGAGAGACCTTATGAATATGAATTTCACGCTCATTGAAATCGCTCTAGTATTTTTTTCTGTGACTCGCACTGGTTCGCTAGTAGGAGTCATCATGGTTCAGTTTTTTTGAATGAAAAGATTTTTTTCTTCAATATTTTGAGTAAACCGCGAAAAGTTATAGTCACACAAACACACTAAAGCAATTTCGAAGAGCGTGAAATTCCCCATAACGTTCACCAAACTGAGTTACAATATTGTAAAAGGTAGCTATGTATTAGACATGAAAATAAAACATTATTTATATATACAATTTATATGGGAAAACTTTACATTTAAATAGTAAGTACTAAAAATTAATATTAAGAACTCAAACTTGGTCTTTTTTTTTCTACAGGCACATTAATATTTTGCTTGAGGTCTGAGAAAAAAAAGTTTTTTGTCAGAAATGAATCACCCTAATGCTGATATTGAACAGCGTAACTAAGCGCTGTCTGCTTTGACTACATAATGTATATCTATGTTTATTCATGGGGTTTTCTTGAGCGGTAGACGATTCATCAAATAAGCCTAAAAGTCATTTATAATTATAGAGCGGCTGATTACTCAATAAATAAGCCTTAGGCCGTAGGTGTCATTGAATGTAAGCCCAATCCCCTAATGAATGATTGGTGTATAATGTGGAGAGGTATGTCTGATTTATGTTAAGGTAGTATAATTCTTGGTGTGCTGATATATGTATCTATGTTTATTAATACTCATTTCTTTTTTCTCTGAATCGATTTTTTTCGGGGGAAACGGGAAAATGTATTGATTGGCTTTAATTTGTTTTTATCCAAATAGTTCATTATCTATTTTAATATTATTCATATATTATTGTTTCATTATTATATTTATTTCATAAGGAAAACCCGAAGGTTTTCTTCTAACTTAGTATTTCGATGTCAAGTGACATAGAATTTTATAGCATATTTTAACGCATGCGCTTTGGATGTAGAATGTATAAATTCAATATTTCGAACGAAGACAACGTCACATAGAATGGAAAAAGAAAGTAGCCGTGAATCCAAGAGGAGTCCAAGATGTACGGACGTGCGGAAAAATTCTAGTATCGAGGTTAATAAAAACTGCAGTCCTACGATACTAATTGGCCTTGGAAAACCAAAAGGAAGGTTTCGGAGACATCGGACGTAAAGAAAAAAACTTCAGTCTGGAATTAGATACCGATCTACAATATTATTTATTACTATGTACTTATATATACCCCGGATGTCGAGAACGATATAGATATGACATATTAATAGTGGGAACTAACTACACGAAGGCTCCTCTGGACAGTACCCTACACACCGGACAAGCGCCTTGCCAGAGAGGTTCCTACATACCTACGTTATTAGGATTAAAATAGCATGTTTATATTCGTCATAATTTTTGATATTCATTATTATAAAGAATCCTTCAGATAATATATGTAATTTATCTCGGTTTCAAAATGCATTTCGTTCCATTTATTAATACCTTTTAAATAAAGTCAATTAATTCTCCACGCGACAATACTTCGTCATTTGCATGTTACAGAAAAAATGACCATTTCACTGCCTTTGTTTACTTATTTACATTTCTACTTTATTGAATTACGAGAGTTTAGTTCACATTGATGTGACCCTCGTAAACCTTGGACTGTATTGGACAGTATGGCACAATCCAACTATTGCTTACATGAACATCTTGTCCTTTTAACTACACTACTATTGTCTGCAACTGATCGCCTACGTCAGTTATCCATCATCACTTTTAATAGTGCCCGTAATCAGGTTTCTCGGGTATCGCTTGGAACACTTACTGTCGATCATACAGGCTGAATAATTGTTGAAAACTTTGCAAAGTCCATTTATCATATTTTTTTAGTTATTATTGCATGTATATAATTTGGGAACAACTGTTTCACGGGATTTATCTGAAATGAGAGGAACTTCTTAGCTATCCAAGGACTATCCGTGCGGGTGCGGGGTACTATGTGTGACAGAGAGAGAAACTCCGAACAGTTCCCGAGATTTGTGAAAAGGATGTAGGTTTAAGGGGCCCCCTTTCCGACGTGCGTTAACACTCACCGTCACTACTCGTGTTTATTTGTCTGCCCAGTGAAATATGGTAAGGGTATGCTAGCGCAGCTTTAAAGACACGCTCTGATGTAGAACTTACTTTTGTCATAGACATGCTAAGATCTTTGAGTAGGTTACAGAGATTTTGCTGGTAAACCTCTCGCTCCCACTTCGACAGCGTATAAAATAACTACGCAGCCATTCTTGTTTCGATCATTAAGTAGCTCGGAGTATTTATTTTATAGTATGGTCTTTGAGTAATTTATATTCCATAGTACAGTGAGCTCAATCAATAGAATTAATTTCATCTGACCCTATTTTGTCAACTAACTACAATAAAATGAGTGCGTGTGGAAGACCACATTTTTACCATTCCACAGAGTACATCCAACAAAATCTACTTTCATTATCACATTGTGAGGCGGTAGTCCAGAGACCCCAGTGTATTAAAAAAATATGTGGAATAGTTCACTACGTTATCCTGGTTGATAACGGCGGTAACTGTGTTGAAGAATATAATAACTGGCTTCTAATAAAATAATTCTGAATAGTTGCATTATGATCGACGTCTATATATTTTGGCGGCAATTTCGCTCGTATTTTCTGAATAGTAGAGCTTATTTACCTTATCATGAAATTGTACTTTACGATATGCATTGCGCCAAATGCTGTCGTTTGGATACAACAGCTTAATTTTTGATGTTGGCCAAGAAATGTTCGTGATTATTTCCCATCTCATAAACTAATTAGTGGGACCAATTGTGATAATATTACTTTTTCACCTGTACAACACAATCCTAACTCATTTCATTGTCAGTAATTCTCGAACGCAATCCAATACATATATTCTCAATATCTGTCGCGCTCTGGATACTTGTCGCACATTTGAAATAATAAAAGTAATGCGTTTACTCGGTATTAAATAGAATGAAAGTAAAACTAATATAATTTTTTATGCACGTCAACTCGATGCTTATCGATAATAATATCCACAATGAGATGTTTTTAAAATAATTTTCTTCATCTTTTTCTTTTTATTGTAATGGCGACATGCGAGGATAATTTTAATACTCTCCAACATCAAACAGATGACAGAACAAATTAAACTATCGCCAAGCAATATATAACCACTCCGTGACAATTGCGAAATGTACCACCACCATTTAAAAAAATACATATTTGTAAATTACATGATATAATTTTTTTTTTTAACTAAAACCTTTGTATATGTTAAAAAATAAATAAAAATCATCTGGTTGCTTAACTTTGTCGAATGTCAACTGTAATTTGTTTTTAATATTTTCTGAAATTATCTAATTTGCTTAATTTTTCTTGCCTTACAAACCTTCTAGAAAGTATTAGAAAAATTATAAGACATACATGATTGAAATCGGTTTAGTCGGTTGTGAGTTTTAGCGAGACTAACGAACGGCGATTTATATATTTATATATACGAGGTGTGGTAGAAAACTAATGAAACAGATTTTTTATTCACCATAGTTTTTATTTCTTTTTAAACATCAATGTTATCCCCTTCAAAGTAGTTCTTTTGGGTAGCTATACATCGATGGAGACATTGTTCCCACTTCATAGCAGCGCTGGATATCTTCAACATTATGGATCTTCAGTATGTCCGTTATACTTGTTTGATTTTTTCTATTTCTATTTATAACTCCCAAAATGACATCCTTTGAAGACGTTTTTCTGTTTAGGAAAAAGGAAAAATTACAGGGACTGAGGTCAGGTGAATAGGGGGGATGGGAAACCACAGCAATGCCTTTGGGTTCAAAAATTCTGCTTTGGAGTGGGCAGTGTGACATGGGGCTTGTCATAATGGAGCATCCATTTGTCTGTAATGTCTGGTCTAATATGAATTACCCTTTTTCTGAGCTTTTCAAGTGAGTCTTTATAAAAAACTTGGTTAACAGTTTTTCCTGGAGGAACAAATTCTATGTGGTTGATTCCCCTTTTTGACAAAAAAAAAAAATACAAAATCAGCATAGATTTGACTTTTGATTTGCTCATCATCTGTTCTCTGCCTTCCAAAAATTATTTGTGCCAGTGAAAAACTTAAGCTCGGGTAAAGAATTATTTCCATATGCATGTATTATATTTTCATACGTCACACTTGCCAATTGTCTAAGCTGAACACAAAATTTAATGGCACAACGTTGCTTCAAATTCCGCTGTTTCATTTTGCATGACGTACAAGCAAAACACAATTCAGCTAATAACAGTCACAGAAATCATGTAGTTAACGAAAACTGTCGAAACTCGCACATTGGCTTTTGGATGGTGCTGGTATACGAGGTCAACTAAGGACAAAAGCGGAACATTGTCAGATCACTTGCAATGTTGCCAGTCTGATTACTTTTCTGCCACACCTCGTATATATATATATATATATATATGTATATACATAGACTTCTCACAGATTTCCAAACCATACGCTCACTTCTCATATTATAAGATTTAAAAACAAAAGTTCGTTTTTTTTCTTTTATACAAACGTTTTCCTGCCAATAAAGATTACATACAAAATAACAAAAATAATTATACAATTTGGTATAATCGTACGGAAGTTAGGCGCGTACATATATTTCGGCGATTCATTTTCATATACTGAGATATATATATACATAACTATGAGATATACATAACTATACCTGAGAATGCAAAACAGTATCATATATAATTTCGTATATATAGAGCTATTTGCCAAACTAACATTCTTGTAGCTCTCAATATTAACATTTCGACTTTTACAATATTTTAAACCTAAATTTTGTAATTTTTTAAGTATTTTAATAATTTTTTTTGCATAAATACAGTGCTCATCATTGTGACAGTTATTTAAGTGAATAATATGTATATTGTATTTGGCCGAGTACATCGAGCTACCAATGAGCTGTTGATAAGGATTTTGACCTTTTCTATATTTAATTTAACCTTCATCAGTGTGTCAACAGTTTTACAATTAATCATATTGAATTTATATAATTAGTCTGCATATTTTTTTGGCTGAAAGTAGTTACATTATTCTCTTTATCATTTTTTACATTCCTGCTAAGATATTTTTATATACTGTTTATTTTTTAATTTCCAATTAGTTGCCTAAAAATACTGTCACAATTCCATTACTTTTTATTTTATGAAAAAATAAATAATAATTTACGTACACTGTTATAATTATTCTGAGAACATTCACGATTTTGCACTGTAAATATAGCTCCAAATGAGACATTATGTAGAGATTTTGTTAAGATAATCTCTCAACTTTAAAACTATTTTCATTATTTTAAGATTGTCTTTACTATCTCCGTTATAATTATGATCTACATTAAGAACAGCTGTCTTAACATGTAAATGGGCTGTTTCTAAATCTAATTGCAAACAATAACCTTAAAGTTATATGTCGGACTACAGAAGAAAAAGTTTCAGTACAGTCAATACCACTTTTTTCAATAATACTTCCGAAGACTCAAAGATGACTAAATATCAGACTTGGTATTAGTACCCAAATTCATAGCTGCGAAGTGTATTTTTCGTGTCCTTTAAGTTTAGTTACCTTCAAATCATATAACAAGTTAGACGACGCCATAGCGATATCTTCTGCAACTTCACTATGCAAGCACAACACAATTTACTGATCCATTACTGCCATAAATTATCAGTTGCCTGTAACTCCCACGAACGCCCCTGGGATGGGTCCATTAATTCAATTTTTAAGTACAAAATATGCAACAGACGCATGATGTACTTATTATTTATGTTATTATACGATAATTCAAAAGAATTTTGTCAAATTTTAACTTAAAACTTTCATGATTCCTTAATTTCAGTTAAGTTTTGTATCTAGTATAAACTAATCATTTTTAGTTTTATTTATTCATTAACAATGAACAGGCATTTTGATTTAAAAATCTTTAATAACAAAAATTAACGTGTGGTAACTTGCACTATTAATATATTTAAACTCTAATCATATGTAGCTGTTAAATTCACGATGAGGTAAGTGTTATAAATTTTATTCACACTTTTTTTAATAGATATATTTAAATTTTTGGAAATTTGTAAATTAAATCATATATTGAATAATTAATCGGGTTTTATTTAAAAAATCATCAGTGATCTTTGCATGTGTAACATTTTTTCTTAGTGTATCTCTATGATATCGTAGATTATTACTATGAGCTTTACGAGGGATTTACTGGTGTTAAACATGCAATTCTTAAAACTGTAAAATAAATTTAGAACCAAAAAAAATGGTTGAATTCGGTATATTTAAGTATTGTGAAACTAAAATATTACGTTAAGTGAATATATTCTTCCTTTACAATTAAAAAAAAAAAAAAAAATGTTATAGCGATCGAAATTGTTTGATTTCTCAGTCGCTGTTAGGGTTATAGTTTCTATTATTTTGTGTACCAAAAGGTTAAAATATTGAGCATCATCGCTCATCATGATGTTGACGATAGCATTTTTAAAATTTTAGCTGTGTGTATATGGATCATCTGTGTAGATGATCTAGGTTTATTAATTTTTAAATTATACTTATAGATAACTACTTAATATTTACTTAATAGATACTGTCGAGAGTAAGTTCGTATCGTTCATTATTTTGAAATTAAATAAAATCTAAATAATCTATATTTTATAAATAGTGTGCAAGATAATAAGAAACATAGATATCGATATTTTCAAATATATAGCAAAATCGTATTATACATTGTACGATGGACTATTTTTATATTTATATCTTTGATTTGTTATTTTTTTAGCGCTTCGTTACTGAATGTTAGTTTTCAGGTCATTTATTTTAAGATCCACCGGAAACCGGATAAGATTTTGTTTGTGATTTTTTTTACATTATTACCCTGTTTTCATGATTCCTAAAAAATAAAGAAATATTGTTATGTCTCAATTAGGGTTACCATTTATTTTTTATATTACTTTAACACGTTTTACCCTTAGTTTTACTATCCCTAATATCTTTATATCTTTGAATTAAATCATAATAAGTATTTATAAAATTATTTTTCCATTGCCAATATTTTTCAAATACTTGCATAAATTTCTAAATCATAAATAATGGGGCATCCTTTAAGAATGGTAATCCTAATTACCAAGACGACAAACAAACACCTAAATGAACTGTCATTTTCAGGCTTCTAAATATGATCAAAGATGGTAAAGAAGAGTAAAACGAAATTTTGATTATAAGAACTGAAAAAGAAGATGCTCTGTTTATAAAAGTTGAAAAAATAAAGTGAAAAAGATAACAAACTTAAAAAATTGTTAAAAGTTTATAAAATATTTCGGATTTATTTATCGTGTTCATTATGTATGTACTACACGAATAAAAAAATGTACATACCTGTGATGAAGTGCGTTTATGATTATTATACTATTATGACATTGACAGTATTTATCTATTGATTTAAGTACACGTAAGATAGGCATAAGATAATATTCATTTAAAAATTTGTAACTTGCTAAATTTATGTAGCATTTGTGCTAGATTGAAAATAAATGATCTGTTAAAATGATATAACGTATGTAGGTATACGATGCCCTACGTTAAATAAGGTAAAATAATAAGTTGGTAATAATTGTACTTTGAATACCGAGACTATTTTTATATAATCTTTAGTAAGTTTTATAGATGGATGTAGTTAATTTTGTCGTTATCACATTATTTTTCTTTTTAAATTATTTCCTACAACTAGCATATTTTTAAGTGTAATGAATTATTACTAAGCTTCGGTATCTACTTCGCAGAAATCTATTGTTTGTAAAGAAGTGTTCTTATTTATTATAGCAAATACGACACCTTTTAGCGTTTGTATTTATACAAACTATCGGACTAATATATCGTACTTTATCCGATATTATCAATGTATGGTTAATAGTATATTTACAATTTTATATCTCATTTTTCGGTATTCCGTAACTAAATTCAAAGTGATGTAAAATTGTTTCCAAAATAAGGAAAACAACGCAAGGAACAATTTGTAAAATGAGAAAAATATCGTTAAATATCATGTCCATCAAATAAACCGTTGAATTAACGGAACTTATATGTTTTTTTTTTCAATTTTATTATTTTCTTTATATGTTACTTCTTTATAACAATACGGAACTTAAACATTATATTAAATCTAATTTTTCAATTTCCTACTTAATCGTATATCGTAGATATTTTTATTGTTACATTTGACTATTAAAGCTTCTATCTAGGCTATTTTCGTTTATATACTGGAAATGTTATTTTTTTTTAATAAGTATGTTTTATTTTTTTAGATTCTCTTCTAAAAAAATAAAACATACTTATTACTATTCTCTAGCAATTTACAACATGTTTTACTGCTTTGAATATAATAATACCGAGTTACAAATATAATGAACGTGCAAAGTTACTATCACATACTTGACGTTAACTAATTAATTTGTTCTGATACAAGTCAAGGATTATGGAGTAGTTGCATGTGATGTATTATAATAGGTGTCTGATTTAATATCTTATAATCTATCAACACCGGTTTCTTTATCCATTGATAACTTTCGATAACTCTAAAAGTACTATTGAACTGTGTGTTTGCGCGTTTGAAAGAGTGTTACCGCATTATGGAGTAGTTTTTCTTAATCATAAATAGTGTCTTGATGTTATAACACAGGAAATATATTGCTTCTAGATAATCGATTACTATTTATAATATGCTTAATGTCTAATAGACGTAAAAAAGAATTGTAGCCAAATTTATCAATTAGTCGGCTAATTAATAATCTCATCTAATATGACGTGATAAAATATTATGTGTAGGAATCTTAATGTTTTTTGCAGTTGTTGTTTATTAGAATAGATAGGTTATATAAAATCTATAACGATAGTTAAGTTTCAAAGAATTTATTAAACTTTGGCTGTTACTATTTTCTAAGACTGAAAAGTTGATTTTAAGACTGTATTACATGGGTTCATAGAATTTTATTAATATGCGTGAGCAGTGTAATTACAAATAAATTAAAAAGTTGGATATACCCTATATTGGGATGTACCTAATCAATAGTATTTTTTACTAAATGTAAGACTTTATGTTATGATTAATTAAACGCGAAGCATTGTGTTTGTTATGTGTATTATACATACCTAATAAAATACTGATTTAGGCTGGAATTGAACATGCAATTTGTCTGAAGTATGCCACATCAATTTATTCCCCTTATTTAAATCATTGTATGAAAGACTACTTTATCGCCATCGTTTCTCAATATTTAAATGCAGTATTCTAATTTTCCTCCTCTTATTACATTATTTTAGGCGATAAATTTCTGTGTCGGTGTATTTATTTATAGTTTATATGTGTGTCTATAAAATATCTATATAAGTCTACAATAATGCTTTATGGGTTTTAAGGTCGTCATAGATATTAAATTTTCTTTCTATAGTAATTACCTATTTATAGTTTTGACTGCACGATTGATCTAGCGGTTAAACTGGTCTCTTCGCCGCTGGCAGCCGCGCTAAAAATGGGAACGAACCTCATATACGACAATTGTTTGTAACTTACAAATAATTGTGTTCGATTTGGGTGTTTTCGGGTGATGCTTTGTATCCATTAATTGTAGATTTGAAAAATCCCTTGAGACATCTGGCATGTGACACTAGTGCGGATACTGTTTAAAAATAATTACAAAAAATTAGTCTACTCTGTTCTTTACGAATTCAATTTATGTTACCTTGCTATAATAAATTTTTCGGTAGTTATTTATCAGTAAACCCAAAAATAATAGTTATCATAGTATTTTACGTTTGAAAGGTTCACTAAGATTTTAATTTTTAACAGTTCAAAGTTCTATTTTGTTTTTAAATGTTTATTCAAATACAAAAAAATACTACATTTAGAAGAGGCGCCAATGAAAAATAATATTTAGGTTGCACCGCAAATACAGGTGTTTCGTTTATAAATTATATATATTTTTCATGGTAAAATACGCACATCGACTCGATGAATTGTCTTAATAGTTTTTAGTATTCTTTCTTTATACAAATGTCTATTACCTACTATTTATACATTATTTTCTCAACAACTCAATACAAATATCTATTTCACCAGTCGAGATAACATAAGGGTAAAGGGCCAGATATTTTAATTAATGTACCTTCAACGAGGTACAATTAATTATTTTATAATTTTCTTCTCAAAAATCTTCAGAAAATTTATTAACAAAAATAATCATTTCCAAGATTAATATAACATGTTTTTGCAGTATACCAGTTTTGCAGTATATGTACGTGTAG
Source organism: Actias luna (assembly GCA_039707435.1). Lineage (NCBI taxonomy): Eukaryota > Metazoa > Arthropoda > Insecta > Lepidoptera > Saturniidae > Actias > Actias luna. The sequence continues at coordinate 12,881,821 of JAZHAC010000001.1, read as the reverse complement.
TATTTGAAACATTTTATTATTAAATAGTGCACAATAGATTTTTGTGCTTAATGCTTATCGTTCTAACATATCTGTTGTCACTGATTTCATGCTGAGCATTGTAAAATTCCTAACAGTAAATATTTCATGTAGTCCGTCTGGAAGTTCTATTTATGGTACAGTTACAAAATTTGGAACATGCATACTGGAAATGCACTAATTTAAAATTACCTCTATAACAACAGATATTTTATGACCTTGTTATAAATTATCATTTCCATCTACAATTTTTCGTTTTATATAAATAATCACATTCTTATTATATTAGTTTGCTAACCTAAACAAATGCTATAAATCTTGAGTTGTGTGTAATTGGTAGATATGACGCGACATTGTTTTTTTTAATGATTTAAAGTAATTTGATTCAATTAAATACGTTAAAGAGTTGTGTTGAACTTTTTTTTCAAGTCCTTTCAAATAAAATATGGTATTGCATTATTATTCTCTTGTTCAATTTTCAACTTCTTTTTTATTTTCCAACACTGCATTAAAATAAGAAAAGGTCTTATGACTAATATAAATAAAATTTCCATCGTGTTGTAGAAAGTTCGCATTGTGAACCACTATAGTGTCGGCTGTTTTATATTTATTCTTACACTGTATTCGAAAAAGTATTTAATTCATATGTGTATCGAAAACGGTCTTACATTGATTACTTACTGATGGTGAGATTAGCATGAAAAGGGATGAAACTGTCCTGCATCTGTATATGCGTTTACAGTTTACCTTACTATGTTATGCCCATAAAATATGGTTGGATAGATTTAAATTGTTTTAGTTTCTAATAATTACAAACTCCATACAAAAATACTACGATAACAAAAAATCATCATTCGTGCAAATACGCGCTGGTGCATCAATATTATAAAGTCAAAATTTTTGGGTGAAGTTTTTACATCGTTTATAAGTATCAATTTGGTAAAAATTAAACAACTACGATTTTATTGTTAATTTTACACTGCGTGCATTGGCTACAACAACATTTTTTACTACTGGTTATGGTTACTATTGGGTATATGTATAAAATAGATAATTAAGTGGTTACTACCCCAGTATGCAGCCACTAGTTTGTCATTATTTGGTTGCATAGTATAGTGACGATTTGTTGCATTTAAGTGTACAATATAATACGCCAAAGTTTGAGATTCTTATTTAACCTACTTTTAATACAGTGCCATATCTTTGAAGATTGTTTATTTAGACTGTTGAATTCAATCAGATACATAGTAGATTAAAAGTATAGTTATTGTACAGAAATCCCGTTATATGAAGGCAATTTTCATTATAATTAAATTAAAAAAATTACCATCTATACTATAAAGATAAACTAAACTAATTTTAATATGAGGTCTCTAGTTTCTAAGGTAAAGAAATAGTGTAAATAAACTAAATAGGCATAAATAGGTGAGGTCAGTCAAACAGTCAGAGTGTCAATCGACGTGATATCGGAATATTGTAGGAGTATGTAATGATTTTAACGACAAGAGTTAGTAGTTTGGTAAGTAACGTGTAAGATTAAAATAATAATCTTATATATTTAGATTGATATACTTTGTAGTAAATATGTAATTAGCTATATATAATTGTTTGTTGTTGGTTTATAGTTAAAAAGGAGGTGAGGTTAATTTAAAAACATTCGTTTGGCAGTTGGGTTTTAGAAATTATGTGTATAATATAATATTTTATTTATAATATAATTAACTATTATGTAGATATGTATTTATACTTTATATATGTACTTGTAGTGGCAATGTAGTCTAAAAATTGTTAAAACATAAACAATACATTTGTATAATATATTTATATAATATTAGAAATATTACCTTTACGGAAATAGTTTATGTATGTAGTTCATACAAGATATTTTCATACTTGACAGTGACATCTTATATTTTCAATCATATGGTTATATAAAGGCAACAAATTTCAAAATATTCTATTAAAGCCGTAATGTGTAATTATAATAAAGCAACTCTGCGAAATGTGACTACTGTTTAGGCATACTTATTAGCTAGGCTAGGATTTTTACAGAAAACAAACTTTAAATTTGCATATTTGCAGATCTTTGGACAAATTTTATGAAAAATAATAAATGACCTTAACCAAAGATTAGTTTTGAAAAGGACTTAAGAGGCCACATACACCAAATAAGGTGTTATACTTTTTTGTTTTTGATTGGATACTCATTTTCTATTAAATTTTCTCTCTTTGTATGAGGCAAGCATTATTTTATTTTCATGTTGATTTTAGACTAGTTCACTATGTAGATTTCCGGTAGATTTTAAAGTAGAAATTACGTGTTATGAAGGGGAAACCTTCGCAGGACTGATTAATAAGTTTAAATGTATATATAAAATAACTACATTTAATCTAGTAAAATAAATGCACTGTCATGTAATGCTATAGAGGGAATCCTTTAATTAATATCTGTGTTTTATTTATGTATAGCTCAATTGTTTGTGCCTACTTTAACGTTATTTCCAGTAGTAGGTGTTTAGTATTTTTCGATGACTATCAATTTACCAGGCACTCTTCCTAACACATCCTTTTCTAAAGTAATTATAAACGTAAAACAATTCTAAAGAAATATGTTATAAATATTGTGTAGTAAATGATTATATAAAATGTTATTCTATACATTACTAATTCGCAACAGTTTGTATCAACCTTAATGCTACTTCAGGAAATTTAATTTTAACAGGGGCTCATAGTTTTAGAAGTTTGAATTGTTCATAAAAGTAGTTATGTTTATGGTTAGCTAATCGACGCGCTACTTTCAGCCATCCGCCATCGCATCAAACTCTACGCTTCCTGAAGGGATTCATAAGGAAATGAAAACTGAAGATCAGATTTTGGCGCAATTGAGGGCTTCTCAAGATGTATCAACGACCCAGACAAAATCTTTTATTGGTGACCAGCCAAGTGTAGAAACACCTGTTGCAAATAAATCTAATGAAATCTTCACCACGTCGATAAATGTAACACCAAATCTGGAGGAACTTCAAAAATTAATACAAAAGGAGGCTCTTGTTACTACGCCACCACTTCCAAGCGAACCTGTTGAATCATCTCAACAGGTAAATAGAAAACTTAAATAATTATATTTTTTTTTTCAATTAATTTTTTTTTTGATTTTATTCTTTCTTTCTAATGTCTTATAATTTTTTTTTATGTTTTATATATAAAATATTTTTAGCCAGTAGATACAACTGTAAAACCTGAAGCTACTATCCCAGAGGCAATTGTTACTAAGCCATCCCCTATACCAAAACTAGTTGAAAACAAAACATCTAAAGCAACAAAAAATGAAGGCGAAAAGTTAACTAAAAAAAATGAAAAGAATAAAAATGAAAAGATGAAAAAAGTGAAAGAGGAGAAAAAAGAAGAGCTAACAGAAGCTAAAGTAAAAGATAAAGAAGAAACTGACTTAGAGGTTCGTGAAGATTACATTATTATTGGTCAACTTAAAATATATGAACTATAAAATAATACAACTACCTTTTCAGAAGCGATCTGCAGAGACATCGCCATCTAAATCTAAAAAAGAAGAAAAGGTTATGAAGAAAGATTTGGAAAAGGAAAAAAAGGTATGATTGTGTTTCCCTGTAAACACATACAAAATTATGAATGAGTTCATTTATATTAAAATTCAATTTTTAGGAGTGGATAAAGGATGGTTTTACAATTGTGAAAGGCTCTGAAAAGAACATTAACAAGGATAATAAAAAGAAAGCTGAAGATCTAAAAATAGCTGAAGAGTTAGAACGTAAAAAGTTTGTATATCCTATTAACAATGCCATACATATAAAGAACAAATAAGTACATTCATATTATGAGTACAAATATTGTTACAGGAAAGAAGAAGACAAACTTGCTGCTTTAGAAGAGAAAAAGAAAAAACAGTACGAAGTATTAAAAAAACAACAGGTTTGATTTTTATCATTACTCGATTATTCTGAGTTAGCACTACGATCGTTATACTTCTTAATTTGAATTATTCACTCAAAATGTATTACTTTATTTTAGCCGAAAGTGGTAGACTAATATTTATTTGCATGATGAAGGTGTTGTTACCTACTTGTAAATTTGTTGTTAATATTTTGTTTTATATTAAAGTTTTTTTTTTCGTTACTTAGGATCAACCTCAGCTACAACAGAAGCAAATCTCTGAATTGGTGCTAAAGAAAGCACCGTGGTCAGTAGTTTCTAACCAAATTACACTGGCGACAAATAAAGATGGACTTACGCTTACCGAAATACAACGCCTAGAGAGAGAGAAGAAGCTGGAACAAATAAAAGAACAGCAACACATGATGCAGATAATCGCTCAACAGCAAGCTGCTGCACTAGCAAGAGATCAGGTACAGGGACTAAGTATATTATTGTTTACATCGACATGTTTCTAAATTCCTACCTTATCTAGGGCTTGTTTATAAAACTAAATAGATAAATAATTCGCATCCAACTTTTAACAGGAAATGCAGGCTGGTTTAAATTGGGCGAAAAAGAAACCGTCTAGCAACTTGGGAAGTCAAACCTTGGCTGTAATTCAGGTCAGTTAGGAAGTTTTTCCATTTCCTTCATAATCATAGTCCATCTGTAAACAAACTAGTAGTTATTTCTCTTATACTACTATACGAATTCGTAATAAATTTGATCTGTCACTACTATTAGAAGGAGTATATAGACAGACTTCTAGTTGTTAACTTAAATTAGAAGTTTATTACTATCGATTCTTTATTTAAGCCATGTATTATAGATAATTCAATTATAATTTAAAAGATTTTCACCGTGGGTAAGGCGCATGCGTAAAATAGAATAAGAAAGTTAGACTACAACATAATTCATAAAAAAATTGATATTATAATTTCAGTCACGTAACGTACAAGTCCTTCCCACAAGTTCTGACTCTTTAATACCAAAAAAATACAACAATGGCATGTTCTTTTATTCAGCCTATAATTATTTACCCTGTTAGTATAGTAAAAATAAGGGATTCAAAACACCGACACACAAAAAATGTGGTCTATGTATTTGACCAGACTCACCATAGATATGTATTTCGGCGTGCTGAATCCGAATCTACGGTCTGGTTGACTCTCATATCCCCAAATTTTAGAATAAATGCGAAACCACGGATAATGGTACAAATTCAAGCAAAACTGTAGTTATAGAGATGAAAAAAAATTGTGAACTTGGGTCGAGTTTGATTTTCAGATAGTTCGATCCACTGAACCTGTATGTTATGTTATTTTGGTCCGTTAACAATTTAAAATTTAGATAAATTGCGAAAACCCATACAAAATGGTCGTTATTAAAAGAAAAAATAATTGATTAAACATGATTATTTGTTTCTTATATATTTTGAAGCATGGAACAGTTTAGAATCTGAAACGTAATATTATTTTAATTATAATTTTATTAATATCATATAAAGATAAGATATGAAACGATTTTCATAGATATCAGACTGTTTTTCGTTTGAATCGAATTCTTGTTTCTTCAAATGACAATGACATGCGGGTTCCTTTTTCGTTTCCTATTTTCCCTTGATATTTTCTCTCATTTTATTTCCCTTTTTAGCGTCCAGCTAAAATTTGCTATCATGTTGACATTACAATTTGCTTGATACCTACTGTCTACTTATGTCTTGATGGAGTTATTCTCTTTGTTCTTCACTGAAGTATCCATGATTTTCAGGAAAGTTATTGAATGTAGTGAAATTTAAGATTCATCAAGCACCCGATTTTTTTTATATTTTTTTAGAAACTCTTCAACTAAATTTTTGAAATTCCCACTTTATTATTCCCCAAAAACTTATGTAAAACATTTTTAATAACTACCCAAGCTACACTTTCATATCTTCACTACGTGCACTTTTTCAACAATATTTGCAACCTCAAATGAAGTCTGAATGTTTTTGGTTTTTCGCAGTTTACTCGGAAGTTTTGAGGTTGTACGAGTCAAATAAACCTCGGATTCTGATTGAGCGCGCGTTGAAATACATGTCGATAGGTGGATCTGGTCAAATTCTCTGTGAATTTGTACTTTTTTTTTATGCCTGTGAATTTAATAATTAATAAAAGATACGATTCTACTTTTAAGGAGAATAAAATATAATACTTGCATGTAGTATGAAAGAAAAACTGAAAATAATCGAAAATTATGATAAAGGAAAATTATATACGATTTATTTACACAAAAAAAAGGCTTATATGTATAATTATAATTTTTGTTATCTCGAAATCTACAAAACCTAAAAGATTGTGTTCTATTGATACTTTATGCAACCTTTTTGATTCATCACTTATATTAACAATTCCGTAATTTGTGTAAACCGCGGTACCTACATGTAGTTTTTTCTCCGTAATGGTAAAACTACTGAATACGCAAATATAAATATTACTTTTATCAATACATAGGCTGAGGTGAATGTTTGCTGATAGGAAATTATGACTACGTGTTACTAACTATTCTATAAATTTATATTAACAATAATACCCAATAATATTTTTTAACTAAATTAATGCTGTGGCTTACACAAACGTTCAGGCGGAAACTCGTAAACAGACAGTTCCACCTGGTGCTGCGTCGATAGCATCTGTACTGGTAGTTGATGAGCCGCCGCCGACCACAGCTTCATCTTTAAATAATCACATCCCATGGGGCAGCACTCACAACGGAGGTAACTATTTAAAATAAACAAATGTTTATTACATATGCCATTAAAGTGCAATAGTAACTGTGTAAATATTGATTGTTCTTTATAGTGATAGATTCAGTTGATTTACCAGGTGGTTTTTGGGATACGCAACCAATACAGAATTCGACGTCAGAGAAAGCCATAGAATCTCCTAAAATATTGGACGCAAGTAAACCTAAGAAGAAACCGACCGTAATAACGACGCTGAAGAAAGAAACTTCTCCCGCTGCAGAATTCGAGAATTGGTGCTCTGTTGAACTCGCTTCCTGGAGCTCTAAGATTGATGGTACATTTTCATTGACTTTACCTTATTAAGCTACGTTATTTTACGCCACATTAGTTCAATAAATTATTTCCAGCAACATGATATTTACTACAATAAAATGCATTTTAGTTGTTAACTTGCATATTTTTTGTTTGTAATACAGTACCCACTTTTGTTGGATTTTTGAAAGACATCGAATCACCATACGAAGTTAAGGATTATGTAAAATGTTATCTTGGTGAATCCAAGGACTCGAGCGACTTTGCCCGCCAGTTTCTCGAAAGGAGGTAATAATAAATTGATAACATCAGTTATTTAATAAAACATATATTCAATATCTTTTATGAACGTTAAAGTATGCTTGATAAATTAATCGCTTGTATACTCGATTAAAATTGATATGGTTAAAGAAAAGTTTCTTCGCATTTTACATGAAAACATTATTCTCAAAGTTAAATAGTAAAGTTTTTTGTGACAAAATCTTAAAAATGTCTCGAATTTCTTCCTTAGATTCACTTATTTGGACAGAACGAAAAACAAATTTAAAATTATCTGTAAAACATTTTATTTACTAAATCTTTTTTGCAAGCCTCATAACGCGAATCGTTTGAGGTTGTGCATTACTCTCAACGTTCCAAAGTCGAGCTATTTTCGAAACTTTAATGATCATTATTTTAAATCTTGTGTGTTTTTACGGCAATGAAAATGTTTTATTATCTAGATAAATATTCTCACTATAATTTTTTAATTAACTAGATAATTTTTAAATTCATTTTTTTCATTATATACTAAAAGATTGTAATTGAAATAATTTTTTCGTGGACGTCCGTATGCTGTGTTACGATTACACGCCCAAAAAATTATGGTATTTGAACCATTTCTCTTTTGATAGCTCTAGAATGATATCCAATTATTCATATTTAATATGAATGCTTAATTTAATATGAATCATTAAATTATAATTACGTTTTGAGGCTTGCACTTTTGGTTTTATTCAAATTTTGAAATGTAACCTTTTTAATGTCGTCAGAAAACCAGCCAGATACAAATAGTACAGCCAAAGAGATTTTATTACAAGTGTATATATACTATATGCGAAAAGACTTTCCTCGACCTATTATTAATTATCAAACATTAATTTAACTGATATCTGAAACTGAAATGTATTCTTCATTTAACGATAATTTTTTCCATTAAGAGAGAATCTATCAGTTGTTTTAATTATCTTGATTATAATTATATCTTAAACTATATAATAATATTGTTGTTAAGGTCGAAGCTTCTACGTGTCGGCATGGTTACACCCTCTGATGATCTTTGCTCTCCTGCTATAGCCGTGAACCCGCGTACCGTTTCGGGTTCCGACTATCAAGAAGTTAAAGGTAAAGGAAAGAAAATAAAAAAAAATAAGATGCAGAAAGTCGATTCGCGTATCTTAGGATTCTCAGTGACAGCAGCCGAAGACCGTATCAATGTTGGCGATATCGATACCGCATGAAAAATAATTTTTTAGAGTTCGTTATAATAAACGCAACTCTATCATATCGTAACGAGAAACATTCGACGATTCTCATCGGATGAGACTGGGCCGGTCGGTATTGCGCTCGATGGTATTCATCGCTACGCACCACTGCCACATTACCGCACTTTTAAAAGGTAAGTCTTTATCTTTATATGTATATTTTAATAATAATAATTAATTAAGACCTGGTTTGGTCATCTTAGGATAGCAGCGACACGTTAATTTTGAAGAAAAAAATACAAACAAACAAATTATTGTGTATTTGTTAGTGTTTCATTGTACCGTTTTTAATAATATGTACCTATAGAGAGATAATTTCTTTGTAATATTTATTACTGAACAGTATTGTGTTTATCGTCCTCTTAAAGAACATAGGGCATATAGATATAGAAAAAGAGATATAAGCATGTGCCTTCTGTATATTGAAGTTTGTAGATAATGTCTTATATGTTTACATCCCTTTAAATGTTGCGTACTTGTCTTAAAATTAATGACATTTGATTTCTGGTGGTGTATAAACTATAATATCTGCTAAAGTGGATGTAGTGCTTACGCAGTTTTCTAGTCTTGTCGGCATACGAGTTTTATTGTAAATGTCATTGTGATAGAACAAAAGAGATTTAATCTACCATTTAAGGAGTAAACCACATGAATGACTTATTTTTTAATAAATAGATAATATAATTATGATTTTTTAATATAATTGGACGATAAATTATAGAATCTGAGTGTCGACCTAAATATGTAATGAAATCTAAAAATGTACAAATAAATTAATATCTGTCTAGGTGCTCATATTTTAACTGTAATATTACCGTTTTTATTTCTTCCAAATATCTTTCTAAATCTAACGTACATTATTGCTCAGTAGTATAGTTGATTAAATGTACTATAAATGGGATTCGTGCATCATAACGTTTACGAGGAATAATTAATATTTTATTTATAATACCTTTAAATAGTATTAGTTGGAAACAGTCAACTGACGTGTAAATCACTTTCACATGTTCTTGATAAATACTTTCAATTTCCAACTAATGATTAAAATATAAAATGTGTATAAATATTATTAAGGGAGCTGTAGAACAGAAAATGTTTATTTTTTAACATAATAATTAAACTTTTATTTAGACCTGTATATGTTGTATTATTTACTTTGTATTTATACTTTAAGACTATAACTTACTATGTTTTATAATATAGTGGTTGTTTTCTTTTAAACATTTTCATGTCAACTTTATTGCATCAATTTGTTAGCCGTGATCGTTTCATTTAATATTTTTATAGTCGATATAATGTACTTGTGGTTCAGAAATGATTTTGGAAGAAATTATTAATGTCTGGATTTATATTTATGCCATATATATAAGATATATAAGATTAGTGTATATATTATCCTGATATGCGTCATTTTAGGTGGCAAAATGCTTGTCAGTCACTACCACGCTGTATACATTTTGTTTTTAGTAGGATTATTTCATTTAATTCGGTCATTCGTAGATGAAACTGTTTATTTTCAATATTATGTCTTAGTCCACAATTTTAAGTTTTTTTTTTTACATAATGAAATGAATTTTATATCTTTACCTTATTAAGATTATAATTTTAGTGATTTTTACAATGATTTTTAATGATGTATGTACATGTTTTATTTTGTACATTATATTGCAATAATTCTAAATCTTTTATTAATTATAAAAAAAGTATATTTTAAAAGACTCTAAAATAAGACAACCCCGAGTCTATACAGTAACGTAAAAACTTTCGGAAATATGTATTTTTTTTAATAACTTTTATTAACTGTAGCGATAGTCAGTCATAGAATCGATCCATTTAAAATTATATTAGATAAGATATTATAACAAACGTGACTTTATTAGCAAAAGGTACATGTGATTACTTTTCCAGTGAACTGTGACTATAATGGAAACATTGAATTTTTTAGATGTTTATCATATACTTAATATAAATAATTATATATAATGTCAATTGGAAAAATATTGGAAAGGTAAGTAGGCTTAAGTTTCACATACAATTTTACTGTTTTTCTAGATACATTAATTTAGGAAATATAAAGAAGGGGTAATAGGGAAAACAGATATAATTATTTTGCATACATTAAAGTAGAAGCGTGTTTGCACTTAATTTTTAGGTTTTGCCATTGAATGGAATAACCTGGTTTTCAATATTCTCACAAAATACTGTAGCTGTATACAACCATGTAACCAACAATAACTTATTTGTAAAACGGTGTTTGGTGGTGTTTAGACTTAGTGACAGATAACATAAGAGTGTAAAATGTCACACTACCCACTAGCGATTAGTATATCGCGTTCATTGCTCACTTTATTATATATGCTGAATTAATGTTGTATTATTAATGTATATTTTTGTTATTACATTATTCTGAAATTCTGCAACACATATATTATTTACTTAAATGCACATTAATAACAAAAGTAATCGATATTAATTTAAATGTTTATACTAATGAAAACATCTAAAAATGTAAGTAAAATATTCAGTAAAAGTAGAAATTTAAATGCAATGACCATGTGTAGACAAAAACAAAATCATTTTAGGGAATCAAGATTTTTTCTAGGGCACTCTTCATAGCTCAGTGTCAAATCAGCATCAGCGATTGTAATTTGTTTAGTAATTTTATAGTGCGTTTTATTCACCCATTTTATATCTTGCCACAGGAAATATTATATACCATATTAATTTCACGTGTATGTTAAAACCACGTTTTATAAATACTGTTGATTATTAATTTTGCTTTTTTAAATCTCGTGGTGTAAAGGCCAAGTCAGTACATTAGTTATCTAATCATATAGATTACGTAACATTAAATAAAAATAAATTATATTATATATAATCTAACAAAGCTATACGTTTACTGACACAATCTAATTTTCATTCTGCCCAAAATAACTTACTAGTAAGACAACCTTTTTTTTCTTATGTCATTTATCACTGTACTACTTTTCGTTTTGAACTCAACTTTCAATTCATAATTTGCATGACTGGGTTACTAAATGTAGCTATATCATCACACATTTTCTAAATAGACAAGCGACTATACAGAAGAAATCAACATATGTTAATAGATTAGTTTGAAATACCGTTTACACATATTTTTGTGTCGCATAAAATGCATGTAGTGATGTTATTAAGCACTGAACAGTTTTCTGTGCAACCTTTAATTTATTCTTTTCCCGACGCGAGGAGAATCATTTTCAAATAATAAATAATGAACTATAATTCAATAAAATATTCCAGCAATTACCTGATTGACTTTACCAATGTAAATAATTTTATATACAAGATGTGTGAGGTGTGTGTTCTTTTTGCCACACAATAATTCATGTAATTTACACAAAATGTAAATGGTAATTTCTGAAAACCATACATTAACTTTAGTAATACTGCATTAAGGAATTATTAAAAAATATCCAAAGCGTTCAAACTTAAAATTTACCAACTTTCAGAATTCTACAAATAAACATTATAAGAATATAATAATACTATCATCTATAAAACCATAAAATATTTTGTGTGAGATTTATAGTAGTAATTGTGCCGAGTTTAGGTACTATGATAATATGATGTATAGTATTTTTTAAGGTTTGTTCGGAATTAAAAAATATTAATTTTTTTATTAGACACTGTTTATTAGTAACACAAGGAAAATGTATATAAATTGTTATTAGTAGAGCAAGTTATCGAAAAAATATTACTATCCATAATATGGATTCGTCAAATTAATGAAACCCATTGTAAAAAATTAGTTTTTTTTTTAAATATAGACTATAGTTTTAGTAAGTCTTTTGTAACATATAGTCAAAGTATAAAACCGTACTTTTACAGTTGATAAAATCAATCAAAAATGGTAACACAGTTTCTTCCCAAAATCTCACCGTGCTTCATAAAAATAATAATATTATTATTATCGTAGTTTCATAATAATGATATGATATGTTGTAATAATACCGTGCAATATTTTATTTTTTAGCATATAACGTTCCAGCATTCACTTATAACCATATAATACATACCATACTTAGTGCCAGTTGTATAAAAACATATTTTAAATGTATTACAATCTATTAAAATCGTACATGAATTGATTGATCATATAATTTATTTACGGTATAAAGATTTTACATTTTAACTGTTATAGATGTAATAAATTTGTATATATGTATATAAACTACACTGTCTTAATAACATTGTGAAAATTTACTTACACTAAAATCGTTTTCATCGAGAATATATGTAGATGATCAAAGAATTTTATAAAACTTCTAATTAATTTAAATTCTATGCATATTTACGTGTAATCGTAACAGTATCTCGCTTAAACTATTTTATGATGTAATCCGACTTGAGAGAGAAAAAACATATTTTATACATTTACGGTGTTCATATATAGTGTGGTATTACATCAACTGTAGTTTATGCTATTTATGGTTGGCGATTTTATTTATGTGTGAGTGAGTAGTAGTGCTTCATTGTATTTCAGTGTTTTATGCTTGTAATATAAAGATAATATATATAATTGTTAATTAATTAATAATAATTATTATTGTTAAATATCATATTCATACTATTTAGACAGAAACGATATTGTTAAACAGTTTCTGTCCTTTTTAATTATTTTATTTGCTTTTTGAAAACCTCTAGTAGATTGTATTCCAAAGGTATCTGATATATTGTAGGTATCGGCGCGATGAAGATATTTTGAAAGCATTGTTTCTTTTTAAAGAACATTGTCTTCTGCTCTACTATGTTTAGATTTTTATAACTAATAAAATTCATAAGTAATAATTTAGAATATTAACGGTATCGAATTTTCTATAAGCTAATGCTCGATGTAATAACTGCCTCTCTTGAAGACTTTCATAATATGTTATATAGTTATACGATAATTACACTAATTATAGGGAAGAAACTAGTAGTGATGCTTTTCACGTGATTTATCTATGAAGGCTACTGTATCGTGAAGTATTAGTATCAGAATTAACTTTTAGAAATGAAATTGTTCAAAACAGCCTTAATGCCTCTCATCTCGTATATGGATATTAAAAGGGAGATAAAGTGTGCTAATTTTTAAATTCAGTACGACAATGAATGTTTAATTTAATGAAATGTAAATATAATTATGTATTTTAAATTTTAAAATAAATGTATTTGAATATTTACTTGATGTTTTTGTACACTTGAGTTTTTAACATAGAACCTACCGATATTCACTATTTTATTAATTTGAAGTTAGAAAATAATAAAAGATATGCTTTTATTAAATCACAGACTTTAGATCTTAGATAAACGTGATGCTCAAAAAAACTCTTCTTTAATGTTATATAAAAACGACATTACTGAACAACGTATTTGCATACATTTACATATGGCATCTACTGTTTTTGGTAGTTATCTTTTCAAGGTGCGCTTACATTGCAAACGCTTGCTAAAACGAGATCAAATTAATGTATTACGGAATATATCTTCAAAAAATCAATACAAAAAACCGTGATGATATATTTTTATCTCCTAAGGATAACCCACAGTAACCATTTTTATCTTTTAGATATTACAAAAAAAATATAGGTTATTTACCAAACTCTTTTAAACCATACAGTGTTATTCCTTATCCAATTAGATACATTGTGAATTTCATATAGATCAAAATTGCCATTTACAGCTTATCATTAAAATAAGTGTCTTACAAGATATCAAAAATTTAAAAAGGAGGGAGGGTGGCTGTCGAGCCGTACCTATGTCACTCCACACTGCCCCACATTAGTATCTACATTGCACCTTTGCGATGCTAGTATATAAAGGAAATTAGAAATGTAAAAAATATAGTCAGCTATATGAATTGAAGTTGGAAGGTTGATTAGGATTGGTTATAGTTGATTAAAAAGTTCCTAAAAAAATTAGATTGGTCAAACCGTTTTTCAGTTTTAGTAAGACTAACGAGCAGCGACTGTATGGGATACAAAATGCACCGGCTCAGCTAGTATACAATAAATTACAACTACTACCATAGATGAAATTTGTACTTTATTCTTAGCTTTAGCATTATTTTAATAACCACATAGATTATAATGTTTACGGCGTGACGACCTCCAGCCGCCGTAAGCATGGTCTGCGGGCACGTCCGTCCGCCGTTGCACTGACCCCCTCAGACCCGCTTGCAGATTATAGAAGGTGGCCCGGATTGAGGGGCCTAAGCCTGTCGGAGAGCAGATGCAATATGAAGACAGATTCTGCTCCACGGCCCAATAGGCGATACAATAACATCGTGGGATTTTAGTGAGTATCACCGGCGAGTCTTTCGCCGGTTGAGTCCCACATACCCCTCCCAGGCCATCAGGGCGGGTATGACTAAATGCATTTCTCAACGTTAAAAAATTTGTTTACGACGTGTATCACCTTATATTTTAGACAAGTTTTTTCATACCTAGAACTCCACCCGCCTAGAACCTACTTACTTCCTTCGCATTAATTTTCTCAGGCTATACAGAATCTGTGGTATATATGTATATTAAATAGATGATTATGTTGTCAAAATTAGACAAGCGTTTTCACTTTATTTTTGAATCAAATATATGTGTAAGAGCAGCGGAGTACTCTCAGGAAATAAGCCATCTTATTGCCTCACGTTTTTATTAGTAAAATGATAACTACCTCCGAATGATTAATCTCGCTTGAAAGTCTCTCACGATATATCGTAGCATGCTTTTATTTCTTTCGAAAGTGCATACGCTTTAGCCAGAAGGGCTTTTACAGCTTGGCAGGACTTCCGTAGCCAGTGTTATATAGCGCCTTTTTATAGTATAGTGGCAGCGGGGAGCGCTACATCACATACTGCACCAACATTCGTTGAAGTACTTTTAATCATAATTCGTTGATGTACTTCTATTATATTTCCTTCCTATAGAATATTTGCGCCGATATATGTATATAAAATACTAACGGTAACCGCAAATTCGTTCGCATGGAAATAAAAATTAGTTAATCATTTTAAGCTGTTTTTGTAACTTATTTAATACAGTTCTACTCCTATTTTGTGGTAGCGTAATCTTAAGTAAATATCCTAAAGTTTTCCTCAACGATTTCCTAATATTAATGCGATCAAACAAACAAATTTTCCCGCTTTATAATATTAATATAGATATCTTAAAAATAAAATCAGGTGACGATAACCAACGATGACATTTCGAAATTGGCTCAATGCTGAATATAAACGGGTTTCAATCCATTTCAATATCGTTTAGATAAAACTAGGTGTCCTTTGAAAACATCAAATTGGTTTGGGATTCTATATCTACAAATGTACACTCAGAAAACGCTGGAATTCAAGAAGTTGGCGTGACCCGCAGGTCTTCAGGATACAGTATTCAACAAATAGATCATTTCTTTTGTAATTTGTAAGGTTTTGGTGTATCGTTTTACTACACCAAAATTTTTACCAATTAAAAAAACAGGAAATTTATTTATACAATTTCAGTATAAAAAAAAAATTTATTTATAGAAAAAACATGTTAATAATAGACTTACAATTTAATAAAATGTATACATGTACTAGCCGCAACAACAGGGCTTTTGACGGCGACGGCGACGACGTGCTCGTCTACGGCTACAACGGCGACGCTGACGACGCCGCTTGCGGCACGTGCGACGCCGATTTCGGCGCCCACACCGAACCTCACGCGCTAGTTTTGAAATATACCGATCTCCTCGCTGATCCAAAAATCCAAGCTGAGCGCTTCTTTTTAATGTCTCTTCGGCTTTTCCGGTTAAGATGTTCACTTTCCAAACATCACCGAATTTTTCTTGTAGATACTTAGCAATATCTGTAGAAGTGACCCCATTTTTATTTGTCACTTTATAAAATGTGCTCATTACTAATTTCGCGGTGTTCTGATCTTGTTCCTTGGTTTGCAAATCATTGCTGAGAGACATTATAAAATATTACATGGTTATAGAAACACGGATATTGAATTTAGATCTTCCATAAGAAGGCGTCAACAAATGAACAATAATAAACTGTCATTTATTATGATGATTTTATAATCCACTGCAGCCAGTATTTTAAAAACTAAACATTCAATAATAAAAGTTTAGTGTACGTACCTAAAGAGGAAATTATTTTGTATTTTGTATAACAATTTTGTATTACCTAACTGTTAGATCTTTTGACTGATACATCCTAAAAACTTATTAAATTAAAATGAAGAACTCTCACAGTTCATGACTAATGCAAAACTCCAAATATTAAAAATCAAATGATTGCATTAAGGTAAATATTGTCACCTAGAAGATTATAATACTATAGATTCTAATACTTTTTTACATGGTAAACACCAAATGTATGTACTCTATGGTGTACGATAAAACTGCTGCCAAAATTTCAGTCAGTACCTAATAAGTAAATCATACAAAATATGTTGTTGATTTATATTTAATTCGATTTGTTGTTGGTTCCGTAGTTTAAAATTTATAATGTTTATACTTATAAACCTTCAATGATGACTGACGGAATAGCGACGAGGATTAGTTGCACACCTGGAAAACTTGTTATTAAGTATTTGCAAGATAAAGATGGAGCAACCGTTGCCCAAATTATTCAACATCTTCGCTCAATTAATACTAAAAACTCATATGAACTAACTAATACGGTGAAATATATACTGGAAAATACTACTGCATTCGGATTTTTTGGAGCAAAAAGGATCCCGTTTTATGAATTGGAAAGCAAAAAGGTTATATGATGAGCAAGGTCGATGTCGTAATAACTTAAGAAGATTATTTTTATATATTGGCGAAGAATTAGCCATCATTGTCCCAGACGTCCCTATAACTAACGCTGATTTTTAAACAGCCAGCACCCATATCCAAACGAATCAAATAAGTATTGGATATTGGTAGTAGTCTATGAATGACATATATTTCAGTTCTCCTATATTTATACAATTTTGTAAACCAAAGATAATAAAATGAAACATCCAGTCATTTAACCACACATAGTTTTATTCAAAAATTGGAATACATTTCAGTAACATGAAGTAATAATGATATCATACACATAACTTTCTAAAAGTTAAAATAAAATAAGGGCCGCTTATTCATTCGTATTTCAACGTAATTTATTAAACAGAAACTGATAAATAGCAGAAACGATAGATGTCCCTTTTTTATTGTTCTCAGTGTTTAGTACCCTGTGGAAAAGGTCTGATAAATTCTCATAGAAAATATGGTTTATCAGAAAATATTCTGTCTTTATCCACTAAAAACTTAAAAAATTACTTTCTCATAACGAGATGTCAAAAAATATTATGGACTTCCAATTCTCATAAAACTTATAAAGGAATGATATTTTGCAGCTATAAGTAACTATAAGATGAAACGATTCTTATGTTAATGAATAACATTTAATCAGAATATCGTTGAAGAAATTATATCAGACTTTATTAGTACAGCAGTAGCAAAATCATGCTGAATTTTTTCTTCGTTACTTGTAAAAAATAATCCGGACGAACTTAGATATAATATACTAATAATTATAAATAATACATATGGGTAACTTCAAACAGCTTTATTACTTTTAATCAGATTTTTTTATTTTCTATTTAGGCGTTTTGAGGATTCAATAAGTTAATTTCTAAGGAAACTAGATTATCTTACTTAAACATTATCAATAAATATAAAAAATAGAATTTACAAATGGTTAGCGCTATTAAATATTATTAATTTTTTTCGATATGTTGCTTTTTGTTGTTCTCCAATCCTATCTCCACAGAAAATAGGCAATAATCTTGAAAAAATTTAATCGTTTTTTTTTATACAATGGACTGCGGGTCAAATACTTTGTTATTTTTAGTCTTTCATAATATTTTTTATATTTACCTTTAGCGGACGTTTATTGGTTTCAGCTCGAGAATCCGTTATTCTGCTTGTTACATATGAACAAAACCGTTTAATTTCTGCATCATGAAGTTGTTTGGATATTCCTGACTCGTTAAGATAATACAAGGTTATGTCTAATTAAAATGTTAAAGATTATTAAGTCATCTTAATGTTAATTAAATTATAAGTTAAAACTAACGGGAAGGGTTGCAAACAAGGGAAATTAAAGTTTCTTTATTAAAATTAAAAAATAAACAATTTTACGTAACATATTGTTCGAATTTCGACCCCCCTTCCGCCTTTGTAACGCATCGTAACGTTTTACAATAACCTTGCCTTAACTTACGTTACGTAATACTTGAACTCCCATTTATTAAAGAAATCAACACAGATTTTTTTTAAGTAAATTAATTGACCTATAAAGCTGATCCACACTCCAGATACCTTATTGAACTGATTATATTAAACAACTATTTACAATCCATGTAGACTACGAAGAAATCATATTATGTTAAAATGTTATTGAAAAAGATTTACCTGAAATCAACAGACACCTGAAGGTTTTATCATTATATTTAACAAATAAATGTATGCTAGTAAATATGTTTAATAATTACTTTTGTTTTTTAAGTGCCCACTATTCATTTCATAAATTTTATCAAATCATCAATTTATTTGATAACCCAGTGGCCACTGTTTCGCACCTCCACTAACTAAATATAAAATAAATATCTACGTAACGCGCGACAACGCAACTGCTCGCTATCCTTCGGTGAGTGAATAGGCACGCGCTCGCAACCACATGCGAATTTGCTTTGATGCGTGCCCAAAAAACCGACATGTCACTGATCGCCGCGATCACGACGACGCACTAGATCGACTCTATAGAAGAGTACATAGGGCACTAAAAATATTAAAGTATTAATTTAACAAAACTTTAAACGCTAATCGGTCCCTCAAATAAATAGCAATGGAATCTACCCACTTTTTAGATTGGACTAGGAGTAAATTAAATAAAACTGTTTTGATATATGGGAAGCAACCTAAAACTATGAATATACCGTGATTTATGTTCGTTTTCGTTCTGAAATTTTTATCCATCTTATTTTCACAAATTTTCCAAAGTAACACACATACCTCCACAGGTTTAGCGTAAGTCTACCAAATTGGACCATATCGTTACTTAAGATCAGGTGAGATTATGGCCATAACGCTAAAACCTTAACTATAAAACCTAAAAAAACATGGTGCGCATTTGGTTGCAAATTAAAAACAAAGTAATATTCTGTAATGCTTTTAACGCTTATCAATTTTTCTATTAAAAAGCAACAAATATGAATCAGTCATCTTTTTACATCGGACTTATAGTTTAGGAGTAAATTGAATAAACCTATTTTCGACATACGCGAAGAAAACTAAAATCTCTATCTCATGATCTTCGTTCTTAAAATTTCACACTAGTATTTTGTCTTTATATGCCATACGTTTCCTAAACTTACATAGTGCCCAGTGTTTACTGCATATTTGTTCACAAAAACATAGTAGACTCAAAAATCCGATAAATCAAATGATGCTTTGAGTTTGTGGAACTACGAGTTTTGTGAATTGAAATTTATGCAAATATATTTTATGAATTAGAGAGAGAGAGAGAGAGAGAGAGAGAGAGAGAGAGAGAGAGAGAATTAATGCCGTGTGGTTCCGGCAGAGTATTGTGATGTTTTCATTATAAATTTTAAATTGTCAAACAATTTATATCAATTGTCAAATATCTATTGCATTCAGTACCAATGGAGAAAAAAATTGTCAATATTAATATAATAATACCTTATCAGCTGCTAATATTATTCTGTTTAATGTTTCACACGTACTGTTGTCCTTAGGAGCAGCAAATTTCTTTTTCAAAGAAGCTTGATTATCAGTTTCACATAAGCCTTGATAGGAACGTCGGAGGTGGAAATCGTAACCACCCACCGTAAACCCACCATTTATTATAATATTAGCAAGTTCCTCTTTTGATTCTAAAAATATATATAAATAAATTTATTTTTTATAAACACGACATACTTTTGACTAGAAGATAGCCGAGCGTGAAATCTGCTTAGAATAGGATTCTTCTTAGGATTAGGCAGAACTGCGGTTTCTTTTTCGCGTTCCCAGCAACAGTCCAAGCCGTGGATCGGCCACTTCATGGCTCCCTTGTGCTCGTTGCCTCAGGCTGAATGCTTTAGTATTCACACCCAAAGTTCAATGAAGCTGTGAAAGCAAGGCTGCCACCATACTACGTCCAAACGAAAAAAATAATATGACAAAGATGTCAATAAGTTACGAAGACGCAATTTTGATAGAATTTTGACGAATATACACATCTATGTATTTTTAAATGTTGACTTTTTATCAGAATTTATAATTTATATAGATTCTGAATATTCTTTGAGTTTTCTTAAAACTGATAATAGTGTTTCACAGGTTGGAAAGTAAATGAGAGATATTATTATTATAAGGAATTTAACATTATCGATACATTATTATTAAAAAAATTAATTCACCATAAGTAGCCCCAATCAAACATTAGTGATAGTCACCTTTTATCTTAACTTCAAATATTTTATTACTATTTCTTTTCTTATATTTTTTAATTTGGTTAATATAACTGTAGTAAATTTACCACTACCTAATGTACTCAAACATGAGGAAATAATAATTTTTCAGTTATTAATAATAATATCACTAATATAATTACTGTTATTGAATAATGCAGTAATTCACTTAACGTTTTTTTGCTTATATAATAATTTTATAATGTAGAAATGATAAAAATAATAAAAAATACGAACGGCCGAATAGCGTCAGCGACAAGTAACTGATTCTAACGGAAAACCAGGGATATTCGATATACATCGATGCATAGAATTCACTCGATGTTTATATTACGATGCACCGAAACGATCCGATGTTTTGAAAAACTGTTGATCTACTCGATGTATCGATGTATTGTCATAAAACATAGAATTACTGGTAACCAGCAACCGATTACGTATATAATAATACGTATTTGTTACTGTTTGTTGATATCGAACAATACAGAAGTTTGAAGAAGAAGAATACAGCTTCTTAGCTTAGGCTTCATACAATTGCTTACAATTTCTTGATCATAGTGGGAACTTCAGTACCATCTGAGCATTTAAAGGAATAGAGGAAAGTGTGTAGGATAACACATGTGCAATAACTAGTACCTAAAGGTGACTAACTTTTTTTTCGACCTGACTTACGCTAAAGTCTACTTAAGGGCTTTGACAGCTTCACCGAACTAAACAGCTTCATCGAACTTCACAGCTTCACTAAGGTGACTAACGCTTTCAACGTTATGTTAGAAGTGTACCCAATTGATAATTCGAAATATTTGATGGACAATAACTAGGCATTCTAGGCTGCAGGAGAAACAAAAGATTAGCTGTAGAACTATATAAGTAGGTTTACTAGTCACTATCAAAAAAAATCGTGATAAGTGTAATATTGACTTTTTTTTCATTGGTATTGTTGACTAGTTTATATATTTAAATATATGTATATGTCTTTTTTATTATTCTCAATTCATTCACAATTATGTAACAGTTATCGCACTCCTTTCACTGATAAAGAGTAAAAAAGGTGACCCTTATTTTATTATAACTAGTATACAATGTTATTATAATTTACTGCACAATTTTACAAACATGTAAACTAGTTTATAAGATATTCACTCATACAACATATACTTATTAATTTTAAAATCCAAAATTAAATTGTTATAAATGTATTATGTATATTCTACTATACCTACGATATGATTGTAGATTGGTATACAATTAAGGTAAATCTTTTATATAATATTATGTAGATAGACATGATAGAAAACAATTTAGCACACCTAAAGTCAGAAAGTATTTATTAATTCATATCAATAATATAGTGTTTGCATTAAACCTGTAAAATTTATTGATCAAATGTATGCATTGTAATGTTATTAACAGAAGTTTGTCAGTATGTTTCTAAGACGTAAGATTCGATGAAACTGAATCCGATCACAGATACTATTTCATTAATAGGAAGTAAAACTATCCCTTAGTACTATATTTTGTTATTATTATAGGGTCGACAGCAAAGTTCTTGCTGGTTTTTAGAATTAAGTTTTTAGTGAGGGCAGGTTTATATAAATTAAAACTGTTGATGAATAGTTATTTGCGTACGTAATCTAGAAGGCGATACTTATACCATATTTAAAAAAATATTACAATACGTTTACTACTGTTAAATGTATACGTTTATAACTTATAAACAAAGTACTTATATTATTTTGCTTTGCTCCTACCAGAAATACAAAAATACCGGAAATCAGCAAATAAGATTTGTTGTATCTATGGAAAAGATGCCGAAACCGAGAGAACAGTTAAAATTGATTACAGTCAAAACGGAATAGAGAACGTTACGATAATAAGTAAGAAAACTCAAAGTTAGAAACAAAAACCTCTACAAGCGACAGTCGGGTCTATTGACAATTGCTATCTATTACTTATTATTAAATATCAGAATGAAAATGGCAATTAAGATCCGTGAATGATGTGCCGACCATAGGTAAATAAATAAAGTAAATAACACTCCAAAGAACCAAGAAGTA
The DNA here is from genome assembly GCA_039707435.1 of Actias luna. Lineage (NCBI taxonomy): Eukaryota > Metazoa > Arthropoda > Insecta > Lepidoptera > Saturniidae > Actias > Actias luna. Next base: position 12,858,723 of record JAZHAC010000001.1, on the reverse strand, counting down.
TTAAATGCTCTGGAGACGTTACCCCAGTTATTGTAATTCTTGACGGTCGTTGATACAACGATATGTCAAAAAAATTAACGAACTGGAAGAAACATATTCAACATGTAAAAACAGAAACAAAGAAGTAATTAACGGATCTCTTTAATTAAATATTAGTGTAAGATTTTTTGTTTTCTTTACGATGTATGTAATATACAATGTATACATTTTTATCAATACACATGTATGTGCTTATTTTTAAACTTGAATATGTAAGAAAAGTCACGTCTGTACTCGTGTAAGACAAAAACCGACGTAAGTGAAAAAGAAACTGCGGTTCCTTGAACTCTCGCTTATCCAAGTTTCACAGTCCGGGCCGGATTTTCTTATACGTTAATTAGGCTTCAGCCTAGGGCCTAAAGATCAAAAGGAACGTACATTCAAGTTGTAAGCGACAATAAAATTATAATTTTCTAAAACCAATGAACACTAACTAACACTGGACCGAAAATAATGGAAAATTCTACTCATATGACTAATAAAGAAACATAAAAATTAAATTTAATGTAAGGTTAAGATCAATGCGAGGAGTGAAAGGGCCTTATAAGTGGAATAGCCTAGGGAATGTTCTCATCTAAATCCGGCCCTATTGACAGTACTAGGTTTAAAGCTAGTAAGATCCACTTTAAAGATAAAGAACGCCAATGCAGGCCATTGTCCTTCAATGAAGAGCAGATTGACAAATTGATCAAAAAATACCTACGCTATACAATACCCGAATTATCAGAGGTAATGATAATATCTTATTTTGGTGTTTTTATTAAAACAATAAGTTCATATGTATGTAAAATCATAAAATATAGATGATTGATCCATATGTGCTTTATAGCTAAATATATTAAAAAAAAAAACTTAATTTTGAAAATAATGAAACTGTGCTTATTTCTTTTCTTCAATCTTAGTCTTCTTTAATCTTAATAAAATAGAATACCTAATATTTATTAACGGATTAGTTATTGGGTATTTATTCTACATATTTCTAAAAGAAAATATAATCATTTATTAAAAAAGTAAGGGTTTTTAACTATAATAGTACAATTTTACAGTTTATGCAACACTTATATGCTAAATAATATACACTTATCCCCCTATTTACACCGAAGACAGATATAAAATTTAATTTCATAATTTGCTATTTAAAAGCGTATAAAACAAAATAAGCTCCCAATATTTGCTCAATTCCGGCAACCTATTGAATTCAATATAGATTAGGAACAAAAATAAAACATAAATTTTCAAGAAACTAAATATGTAGGTAATAAGTTTATTCTCCCTTTTTTCTTATTATGGCTTATTCATGGAAAAAAATTAATAACGTCCATTACTTTTCTCTCTCTCTCTGTATTACGTAAACGATCCAATATTTATATTTTTGTTTTCATAGATACCTATAACATTTCTTTTCATTTTTTGTCTTAGTCTCACATTATAAAAGTTTGAAAAATTGACACAAATTACACGTAATTATTCCAAAAAAGTTATAAAATTTCCAGTTCTATTAAATAAACTCGCACTCGTAGTCGTAAATATTAGCTTTTTCATTTGTTTTCACATAAACTACTTTTTGTTTGCGGATTACATATTAAGGGTATATATTTATCTAAATATAGGTATATTGTATTTCACAATACGGGGAATCTCATCTTATTGTACTCAGTGTTGTTAAATAAATCAGACCCAAAAATGTTTTTAACTAATGTATATGCGAATAAGCAACCATATATACATTTTTATAAGATTTCAAAATTTAATCTATAAACCGTATAAAAGCGAAATCGTGTAAAACAGGTACCGCGTACATTGGGGAATAAGTACCTCCTTACAGATTCTGATGTAGTTTTTATGTTAGATAGATGGCAAAACCATTAGATTAAAGTGTATGTATGTAGTTTTATTACATAGTATTAATACGAAACGTATTATTTTCAATTATAGATTAAACACATCAATCAAAATTATGTTTCATATAATCAATATTAAGTGCTTAAGCACCTAACAGTTTCTTAACGGTGTATCCAGGAATAGCACCTACAAGAAGCAAGATTAACATGACGAACAGTAAAATGCCCAAACTCTGTACTATGGTCCATTTGTAGTTATGCCAAACGATGTATCGGATCGACTTCAGCGGATTGAGGAACCACATAAATGAAGCATCAGGGCGACTGAGGAAAAAAGAACAATATTAACCGAATATACACTGTATTTTATCTACATTTATTTCTGTATTTAATAATAATAATAAAATAATAATTTTATATTTGAAGAGGTATGTATGTAATTTATGTACTTATTGAAGAATCATTTACTGAAAAGTGATTTTCAGACAATAATGTACAATATGAATTACCTAATGATACATAATAATGTAAAATATGAATTACCTTGGTTTTTCAAGAGGGTCAGGCTCATTTCTTCCAAGACCGGCAGGTATTTTTTCTGCCTCTTCCTTTGTCAGGAGATGTATCTCAGCTTCGACTTTTCCGGTGAGTGCCATTTCTTCGGTATCTTCTTTTGAATAGAAAGGCCACCAACCTTTCACTCTTTTCTGCTTAAATATGTTCACCATTGGTACAGTGCCATCATTGCGTAACATATTCAAAGTGCAATGTTTAGACGACTTCGCTCCACGCGGGAATCTATTTAGATCAAGTGTTATGGCTCCTGTACACAACATTTTAGAATCAAATTATACAACTGTAATTAAATTCATATGAAAATTCGTTTTAATTATAAACAAAATACCTAAAAAATCGTCGGCAGAAAAATGGTCAGCATCCCAAACTTGTAATTCCAGCCGTGCTGGGATCTTGCATTCAGTTTCATCCCAAGAGAACACGGACTCCTTGCGAGTTATGACTATACGTTCTTCGGCCTCCAAATAATCGAAGGGATATATAAAACGCCAATTAAAATTTCCTTCTCCAGTTAAAGAACGATAATGTATGTCCGTACATTGGCAGTCGTCAGGACCTTTTAACCAACTGAAATTTATCATAATGAAATGAAGTTCACATCTATAAATTCCTAAAATATATTTAATAACAACATCCCCCTTCGAGTAATTAATGAAGATTTGACAGGTTTTCTTAAACTACGCAAAAGTTCTTACCAAACATTACAGAAAAATGTCAGATGACGTATCATATTTAAAAGTACAAACATTTAGCACATAAATAGAGCACAAGATATTAATAGGAATAGTAATGAAATATAGTATGTTAAACATCGTAAATTATAAGTACAAAAGTAATAAGTTTGGTATTATGTTAGTTGGTGTGATGGATTATAAGCATTATAAGTACAATACCAGAAAATAAGAATCGGCCTTTTATATTAGGAGCGATTCGAGTATCATGTAACCACTTTTAGTAATTGTAGACGCGATACTCCCCCTTGTCAGCAAAACTAATCAAAATTCATACCACTTCTTACGATTATGTAAACATTATTATATTTTTTTTAAATTTGCCATAAAACACCGGTTCAAAACGAGTAAGCGCTAACAATTATTTAAGCTTAACTGCCTTAATTACATGATTTTCACATTCGAGCATAGACAAGTATGGTTGCAACAAAATAATTTATTAAATATGGACAAAAAAAAAATTGTTGATGTAATCACCATCTAAATCTCATGTCATAAAAAAAGCTAAACAAACACTCACACCAACTCCTTTTAGTGTTTACGTAATACTTGAATGGATATTTACAGTGGTATTATATACATTACTAGCTGGTGCTCGCGACTTTGTTCGCGGTCAACCACGTGTGATCGTAAAATCTGTTCTTAGTGGGTGTATACATCGTGAAAGGAATATCCATGCTAGTGGCGTAACTATACCCTCTGAGGAAGTGACAAATTCATTGGATGGGACCCCAAATAAAAATTAAATTTAAATAAATCACTGAGGTAATCACCCAGCAATATAACTAATATTGTGTGCATTTTAGTTAAGTTTACAATAAATTTAATTTTCAAAAGTATAGGTATTCCATATTTATAATAAAATAACAAATTAAATTGAACAAGATATTCATTAATAAAATTCTTTTTATTTTCTGAGTTTTCTGTTTCGAAAAGGATCTATTTTGCGTTACAAAATTTAAATACCGGGCTATAGAGTTTTCAATAGACAGAACAGCCAAATGGATGTCTTCTAAAATTGATTCATTGTATATGATCTTATATGTCTAACTTTAATTGGTTTTTAGTACTTATATGTGTAACATGTATAATTTTTACAAAATGTTACGTTAAGTTGGCGGCCTCTTGGCCCGGGGCTTTGTCGGATCGGGGGCCCATGGCATTTTATCATTTTCACCACCCTAATGCACCACCTCTAATCTATGCCAAATTTCAAGTCTATACTTTTGGTAGGTTTAGATATACCGTGATGAGTTTCGCTGTTATATGTATATTATATTTTCGTATTGTATATGAAACTAAAATACGATACTTTTAATTTGGCCATAACTTCCCTACTTTTTACCTTGTTACCTACCCTTTGACATAAATGTCCGACATCTTTTCACCGGAAAAGAATGCGTCATCTTCTAATACCACATCATCTGTGTTCCATATAATGACTCTCATTTCATAAGACTTTGGCTTACGGGGTGAAATGTCCAATGGTGGTCCAGGTAGAGGCATGTCCATAGGAAACATGTCTACCCACATTTCCAAACGACCTTGTTCGATTCCTTTAATAGAAAACAAATTTTTATACTTTAAATGAGTTATAACAACTTTGCCACGATTAATATACCAGGTTAAATCCAGCAGTGTTTATAAGTACATTATAATTCCTTATTTTCTTCACGTTCGGATGCCATCTAATGGGAGTCACTGTACCGAGTTGCTCTGCTGTCTTATAATGCTTTGTTACTATATAAAATCTGGGGTTAACAATAAGAGGCATATCGGTTTAGTTTTTTTATTTTTTATAGTTAAGATTTTAGCGTTACGGCCATAATCTCACCTGATCTAAAGTGACGATACGGCTCAAGTTGGTAGTCACGGTAAACCTTCGGAGGAACTGGCTCTCAAGTGCAGCTGCCAGAACCCACCTATTGGTATTTGGCGGCAGATTTTTCAACTTGAGGGTGGTAGCTAGCCAGGCGGGCATTAGAAAACCACCACCATGCAATGCAATTTATTGCATTTTATTAATGCATTAGTCTTTAATACAATCGTATTGTCAAATAAAGTTGATTTTTAAACTGTGGGAACCCAACATTAGTACATTCTACATAAATTCTTTATTATTTCTTTGAATATAAAAATTTGTAATCGTTTATTTAAATTACAATTATAAAATAAGCAAAAGAAAAATAAAACCTGAGTATCGTAGAACACTCGGTTTGAACGAATTTCTTTTGTAGTATTATTAGTTAGTACCATTGAATAGATTAACAAATACAAATAAATGAATTACTATCGTCTGAGAGCAATTAAATGAAACGCAGAGATAACTAATGAATTTAAGGAATAGTAGGAAATTTCGTAATTAATACATTTTTTCTATTTGCATATACAAATATTTTATTGTACATCATTCAATTCATCTTATTTCGTTATAATACACTATGAAATAACAAACGCGTATGATGTGTACAAACTATACCTGAGCAGCCGTTGAACTTACTGGCTATGATGAATCAATAAACGTGCACCTATGACTGGGCACAGCCAATAGCATACGTGCTATGGACAACCGTCTACACTATAGAAATATAGTGCAATATAGAACAGACTAAAGGAGTTGTGACTGTAAAATCTTATATATTGATTTGTCTAGCTTCGAACCGTACCGTCAGATGAGGAACTTCGTTTCTAAAAATAAATTAGTATTATCTAATGCAATATTACAAACCAGGCTTATTAGGATTATATAAAGGCCTTGTTTCCACATGTTCCTTAACAAGATAAGTTCCAACACGAGGGACCTCTTGCCAGCGATGCAAGACTATCAACGCCATTTGTTCTTCAATACTATCAGTATTTTTGAACAGTTCTTCATCTTCCATAGGCATATTAAAAATTGATTTGCCTATCTTTACACGTCCGTATTCATATATTGGTAGATCCAATTTTCCATCTTTACATAATTTAGCCAATATCTGAGTTGGTTTTAAAGCATCTCGCCATTTGTTGTACCCTTGCCTTTAAGATAATGATTCCGTAAGTAAGTATATTAGTAGTAGTAAGTATGGTAATTTAATTACATGAAATATTTATATGGTAATGCACCATAAAATACTTACTCTTCATATCTTGCGGGTAAGCCACATGTTGCACGATGGCGACTGTAAAAACGATTTTCAAGATCAATTTTAGTTTCACCAATAAGATCGTCTGAGCCGAATAAATCCCAGTCTAGTACTTGAATTGACAACATAGAATCCTGCGGGAATGTTGCCTCTATTTCAAAGCATTTACCAAAAACTGGATTTAATTGCTTTGACACATAATTTTCTTTATCGCTGATCCTTTTTGTTCCCAAATTTAGGACGATGTAAGGATCAGCTTTTCCGTTCATGTCCATTGGATGAAGATCAGTAGCCTTCACAATATATACTCTAACCAGAACATGTATCGGCTCATTATTGGGAACACCTTGGAAAAACCCGTAATTTGGATCGAATCCCATCACTGTGTGATCATCAATGCCTTTTGGTAATGGCCATTTATATACTTTTATGGCACCCTTAAACATAAAATTGATTTACCCATTAGTCAACAAAGCATGAATTAGACAATTAAATAAAAAAGATCCAAACAAGAATACTTACTTTGAATGACCCTACAATTCTATTTTCGTCATCTGAATCGTCGCCAGTTTTCTTTCCCCTATAAAGATCAAACGTATGAAGCCATTCCTTAAATTCTTCATATTCCGTTACAGCTTCTAATTCATATGGATATATCTAGAAATATGAAAAAAATAATAAATTTAAAGTGATCATAGATAAACACAATCAATTATGAAAAAAATGTGATGAAAGTAAACAAACCTTTGTTAATGCCGAGGTTGGTATTGCATTTTTCTTTGTAATTGTCGGACTAATTTTAGATTTTGGCGACACTTGTAGACGATGTCTATTATGCTCACGCTCAGATCGCGGTGAATGTATTTCTTCTCGAGGAGAACGGGTCTCATCAATATAGGAAACTTGATATGACTGGATATAACCTTGTCTCTCCTTTTTTGATTGCTTTTCGTTTTCAATCATAGACTCAACAGATGCGAAATATTTTGTCCACCAGTCCTTGCTGCTATCATCGTCATCTAGTGTTGAATCGGCACTTGCTTTTCTTTTTTTTATTAGTTCATTTCGAGAGATTTTGCTTCGGGTAGGTCGCTTTACCCCAGAACCGTATGATACATTAGCACGACTGCTACGTACTAATAAAGGACAATTTTCTTTTTCATTTTCTATAGTAATTAAATCATCTTGAATTATACAATTTGCTCTCAAATCAACATTTTGCAGCGGAATTAGAGATTTTTTCCTTTCTTCAATGTTTCTCTCTCTTTTACTCATAGGAGTGTAAATATATTTGTGTATAGAATTGATTGTATGAGTCCCTACTAGAGTAATTCTACCAAAGCTACGGCAGTCAACAACACGAACTGTCAATGGTGGACGGTATAAATCTTGGTCCGGAAGTTCAACATCTACAAATCTAATAGGGTTTGTGAAGTTTGGATTTCGTTTAGCATTTTGAATCACAGTTGAATATATAATATTTCCTGCGCATTCTATATCTACTCTAGGTTTGTCCACGTTAAGCAAATGTACACGTCTAAGATCGCGTAAACCCCAGAATAATACTTCAATTCGGTATTTGGACAAAGTTGGTCTTATTCCTAAAGGTACAGGAAGAATTGGGCCTTTATTTGCATCAATTGGAAGTTTACCATTTGGTTCTCTTGGGCTTGGTAAATCTGGAAGTTGTATGGAACCATCGTTTTTCTTCGAAGTCTCTAAAAGTTCAAATGTTGCTAAAAGCTCACCAGCTTTGTCGTCGCCTCTTTTAATTTCATACCATTCCAGTGATGGCGGCCCATGCGACCGATCAAGCGTATCTTCTAAAGCTTTGATATGTGGTTTGGCTAAGGTACGCCCAATAAATTCTGATTTTCCTACTTTATCCTGATCAAATATTTCAATGATGATTGTCGGTGGATTCTCTTTGATTTGTTCAATTGTGCTATATAACGTTATATCATCTTTTACGAGTAATTCATCCCAAGTAGGGCTTAAAGTTTCATCGATTACTTGAGTAGTTGCCGTACTGTCTCCAATAATGATTCGTGCAAATGGATCTGACAATCCTGATGCATCAGAACCTATTAAAGATCGAGCTTGAAAAATATATGCGCGTAATTGAAAATGCTGCAAACAAGAGCTAAATTAATAACAACATAATGTAATAACTATATTACCTACAATTCCATTTAGATAAATTACTCACATGTTTTTCTAAATAATATATCGATTGTGGAGCATTAGAGCGCGGTTTTTCAACATTTTTTAGTTCCGAGCCAAGTTCATATCCTGCAGGTAATGTATCAACGTAGTGTTTTTTGTCTTGTAAAATTCCTAGCCAAAAATATACATTTACCATGCCTGGTATTGCCCATCCACTTGGCTTAGTTGCTTTTTTACCAGGCCACTAAAATACAAATAATTTACAGAGTATATATATATATATATATATGCAAGTTGTTGTTAAAATACACTAAGAATAATGATGATTAAAATTTTACCTTTAGAAAGATTGTCTGCATCTTACCACAGTATTTGCCACATTCATCTGGAATATCCGAATAGATAAGAAACCTAGCCGGAATTCTTTGATATGCCAAACGTTTTCCGTTACTGACGAGCCATAAGAAAACATCTGGCAGCGTGTGTTGGGCCTAAAATACGTAACAGTAAACATACATTTTTACGTAACAGTTCATAAATAAAATATTAATCACAAGATAACTAATATATATTAGCTAATAGGAGTTGTTTTTTTCTTAAGTGGCTCGTCTACTTACATGTAAGCATTTTTTTTTTATACTTAAGATTTAGCGTTATGGCCATAATCTCACCTGATCTTAAGTGACGATACGGCCCAAGATGGTAGACACGATAAACCTGTGGAGGAACTGGCTTTGAAGTGCAGCTGCCGGAACATACCTGTTGGTATTTGGCGACAGTTTTTCAACTTGAGGGTGGTAGCTAGCCAGGCGGGCATTTGAAAAAGCCCTGCCACCATGCATTATATTACAGGTCGTCAAAATGTGTCTGGTGACAAGAACATTTTTTGTAAAATCAATTAGACAAGGTATAGATTGGTTTTAAACCATTTATCTACATGAGTTCAAATATAAATAATAACTTACATCTTCACATAAAGCTTTAAGTTTATTTAAATACTCGTAAGCTGTTCGCATACGATCCTTCATTGAATGCTTTGTAACTAAAGCCTTTAATTTTTTTGTTAAAGTTGTTAATTGGTCCTGTAACAGTTATTATTATCATAACATATTTGACCAGTTAATACTATTTAATGTAGAAAAAAAATATTCTTCCTATAAATGTATTTCACTTACGATTTCAAATAAACACATCTTCTGTCTTTCCCGGTCAAGTTTAGTATTTCCAATGGGTGCTGCTTTAGTCATGTGTCGGACATAAGCAGCACAAGCATTACTTGTACTTTCTAAAGCTGATTTAAGATTGATCACGCTGGTATTGTCTGGACTTATTTCTGCATCAATTGTAGTCTGGACCTCTGATAAGGCTTCTTCCTGATAGTTATTTTATTTTTAATAAAGTTTATAAAAACTGTTCGAGAGATTCATCTGGAACGTCTATACAGTTTTCTTGTATAACTATTAGATTTATAGAATAATAAATAAATATATCATAATATATATTATAATAAATATATAGACGCGAATATTATAACTAATGATAATGAAGTAAATAAGAAATATAAGGTATAGCAATACATATTTTAAAAGATTACAAATATTATTGACTTACAAATTTTTCCACAATATTAGCTATAAGATTAGAATTATACATTCGTCGGCGATGGTCAGGCCAAATACTACGCACTTGCATGCAGTGTTTGTAATCCCAGTATGGTAGGTAATAGTAAGTTTTGTCACTTGACATCGCTCTAGATGAAGGAGTAGTGCTTTGCCAGTATCCAGTATCTACATTCGAATCACCTAAAATAAATGCAAAGAATATAAAATAAATTATTATATTTTCAATAGATTATGGCTTCGAATAACATTTCTGTTAATATATTACTTAAATATAATACCTAATAAACAGTTAACATTATATGTGAAAAACACAGTTATTTAAGCCATAATCTATATTAAATATAGTTAACCCAATACGTTGTACGTTTAGGGAAGCTATCGTGACAGGATGCTACTATTGGTTGTTCTGTAATTGACAAGCAATAAAGTGACCAAAATGCATATTTATTATAGCGAAATTTTATACATATAAAAAAGTTAATTAGTTGAGTTGAATGGTATTATAATATATATGCATGCATTTCTATTTGAAGATTGTTAAAAGCAAATAAAAAAAATGAAATTTAGGGTTTTATTTACATAATTCGATAGATTCTAAATCTGCTGGTCCTTTTACTGATTCATTATGTCCGTCGAGACAGTTCCCCGAATTGCCGATACTAAGTTCAAATTGCAACTGCTTGTCAACAAGGCTTTTATCGATCATATTAGCCTCGAATATTGTCGAGAAGAGAAAGAATTCTTCGCATTTTTCAAGAGCAGCCCCGTTTACTGGTATGATGGGTTCTATTTCTACCTCAGACGTAGGGCATTCACTATTTTCAGTTATTTCCGTTTGAATAGATAAAAGAATTCTGCAAATTATTAAAACAGTATTTCTAGAAATTTGTTATTAAAAGAGGTTCATTTAAAATAACTTTTTCAAATTCTAGAAACATAATAATTATATTATACGCCCATAATCTGCAATCCTATACTGCTATTATAATTTTTAATAATTACATGATATATTACAAGTTCCTTATAAACGTTAAGCACAATGATAACATATCATCTATAGAATTGAAGCATATAATAAATATTTATAAGATGCTGTACTAGGGCCCGTTCAGTATTACGTAAAAACAAAAGGGGGAGGTATATGCTTTGATTATTTTTTATGAGGCTCGAAGAAAAGAACTTGGTTGATATCACGTCAGAACTATTACTTATATACTTTTCTTACTCTACTCAAATTTCTTGTAAATTCTGATTTCAACGTGTGGTACATGTCTACGCTCGAAAAGAATTAATTGTACTAGTTGATTATTGCTTACTTATAGTTAAACAAGTAAAAACCGAAATAAGGGAAGTAGCGCAGGGTACACTATTCACTTATCTGAATCTTCCCGGCCTGAAAACATGGAACTTGAAACACTCGGAGACATCAAGTTAATGTTCGTTTACTATTAATTCATTTTTAACCCAATTTTTTTACATATAATATCAGTGATTTATTTTTATTTAATAACTGTAAGCTTGAAAACTGTTTCATAACAAAGTGTTAAAAACTCAAACCTTGCTCTGTAGGAGACACCCTCACCCATACCCATGTTAAGGCTGGCATGCTGGTCTATCAAACTGTAGTCTCGAGTAGATCCATAAAGATATACATAAGCTGGGCCAAATGTCGGCAAAAAACCTGTTACAATTACAATCTCCAGTTATTTTTGTCTCGTTTATATTACATATTTATCCGCGACATAACATAAATTTTGAATCAATTTATATTGTATTAATATCTCTTTAGTATTTATACTTATAATACATTATCACTGTATTAATCATTTCAGATTTAGATGCTCTGTAAACTTAATTCCAACAATAAATAAATGAAAACTATGTGTTTGTGGATATATGACGCAAAACTTATTATTTACTCTTGATGAGACTATGAGAGTTGTACGTGTTACACATTTTAAATTTATAGATATACTATTTACCAGCTGAGCCAGCAGTGACTTCGTTGCGTGAAACAACATTATTTTATTTTAATTTTTAATTTTTAAATACACTCTTGCTCCTATTGGTAGAGCGTGATGTTAAAAGGCCTAAACACTTCTTCAGTGATTGTTCTATCAAATACAAGAAGATTTTATGAAATCGGACTAGTAGTTCCTAAGATTAGCACGTTCAAACAAACACAAACATTTCCTCTGTATAATATTAATTAAGATATACACATTTAGTGACTATTATAAAGAACTTTACCATTTCTAGAAAGTGAACAAACTGGTAACTAATTATTAATTTTTTTTATGTATTCCTGTAATACTAATGTTTCTCAAATGTAATTAATTTATTTTAATAAGTTATAATACGTATTAGTTACCTTTCTCACCGTCGTTGGAAATACTTTTCAAATCTATGAAATGTGTCCCGATTACATTGGGATGGACCGGATCGTTATCTCGAAGTTGTATCTTAATTCGTGAGCATAACGGCGGAAACATTTCACAAAACATGATTTGTTCGTTCCAGGTTGGATTGTAGCAATTTTTCCTTACCGAAGTTGTACCCTAAAAATTAGCTTACTGCTAAAATCAGTATAATATTTGCTTTTCGTTATAGCCAAAGTAAGATTACCGTATGAAATGGGATTTAGATGAATTAGTTATAGAATAATATAATTTTGATTAAATGATGTGCAATACACGAAAATAATTAAATTAGATGCATAAACATTATACTTTTTTAACCCTATACAATAAAACAATATATTAAAATAAATTTTAAAGTTTTTACTAATTTTAGTGATTACTCTGTTACAAAATCATATCAATCATATTAAAAAGGTGAATGTAATATTTAATTCAAAAGTTTTCAATATTCTAGTAATATTACTTGAAATGCAACTTACTGTCATGCCCGCAAATGATACTAGTACATAAGGATCGACCAAATCCTGAGTTTCTCCAGTAAAAGCTCGTTTAACATTTGCCAAAATTGAATAGTTCATTTTAGGTAAACCATCAGCTTTGTGAATCTTCACAATATATCTAGCGCGCTGGCGATCGATGGGAACGCCATCCGGAAGCAACAGATTCCTGGTTAAAAACATCTGTGTATTGTCTCCTGTTTATAGTCAGCTAGTTGAATTAAATTATGATATCGTACCATGCATTTATTACATCAGCAGTTATTACATAATCATACTCCTTATGTTACTGTATCATCATATCTACTAATACATATTTTTAAAAATGCCTTACAATTTTTATGTACTGTTTCTCCTTTCATTCTTTAATGTATTGCCATTAACATAGTCAGATAAAATTCATAACACATCAGAACTATGTATAAATAATAAGTGAATAATATATATTACAAAATAGATGATGGATACGTAGGATGTGATATAAAAGTGAAATTATTTTCCTTCATTCACTCCCTTGAGGTTAATATAACGATTGTTTGCTGGGGGGCGATATTAAATATTAAGATGTAACTAGAAAGCATTTATTTTTCATATTTAGAGCTGAGATTTGTATGTTGTGTTTTGTTGAGTAGTATGAATTATAATTACTATAGACATATATTCAGTAGAGGCTACAGTAGTTATAATTTTATGTATAAATTATATTTTTATATTTAGGTATCTACCTGAGTACTTAATTTCGCCAATGTTAATACAGAAGATACTCCTTTAACTTATATAAATTTGATGTTAACTTTCATAATTATTAATTTAATTAATAATTATTATATTTTTATAAAAACTTACAACAGAAATTATTTAGACATCTAGGTAAAACTTTTATTTAAAAAATAAATCCTACAAAATTGTCTTCTAAGTAATTGGCATGTAATTTTAAAAATATTAAACTGTACAATTATTGTAATGTGTCCTTCGATATCAACGATTTAAAATATACTGTTTAAAATTATCAAGTTCTAAATATGTGTAATACAGTAAACATATTAATTTAACTTTAAACCGTTTTTATTTCTCAGCTTAAGTTGCCTAACTAAACTTAAATTTGTATTTTGTTATGTACTACGTATCATACGTAATAGATTGGTATATTATGTTTAGATATTGTAACAGCTTATAATAATTGATGTTGGAATCATCCCAAAAGTAATATTTATTATTATTATCTTTAATATTATTAAGTGTTAATGTTGAGTATTATTTATTATTATTATAACAAAACTTATTGCATCGCTGATAACTTAAACAGATAAGGTATATAATTTTTTAAGGTTGATATGCCAACTAATGACTCTTTAGAAAGATCGAATATTAATAAATTGTTAATTTTAATATATTTATTTTCCTTCTTACGCTTCAATATCGTCTTCATCCTTTTCGCTTTTTGGTGGAATTTTGACGGTGTCTCCCTTTCCAATGACACTAATGTCACATTTCAAATATCCTTTCGGGCCAGCTGCGATGTCATCAGGATCAGTGAGAAGAGCCCATTTATGATAGAATTGACGTCCTGCCAACAAATGCTTGTAAAAAAGGTAGATGTTTATGAGGAAAATATTGTACTCAAATTCTAATTATACAAATTAAAATTTAATGAGTGTTAGAATTTAATGTAAATTTTATGAGTATCGACGTAAAAGATAATATTTATAAATACTGATACGATTCTACAATTTCTTTCACTTATAATTATCTACGTTCGATTGCCATGTGAAGTTTTATATTGTACTATAATTACAACGTTAGAGGTCGCGGGTGGCTGCTAGTTAACAATACATCATACGTCTTCTAATAGTTTTTCTTCACGTTTTTAAAAATCGATATGGATTAAGGTAAATACAAACAGAACCAGAGAGGATGTATAACAATGGATGTTTATAATGTTTTACATTAAACGCATTTAATGCAGACTACTTACAATTGAAAATTATAATTCAGAATAATAAATATGTAAATTAATAGTAACAGCACGAGAGCAATGTTTTTAATTTTGTTTTTAATTGAATTTAATATAAATATTCATTTACATGTATTCAAAACTTAAAGTACCGAGCTTATTTAGAACCTATAGTTTTTCAACATCATACTAGACTCAAAAATAAATAAATATATGTGTACAGGTGTTGCGCCAGTCCAGCTGACTGCAAGGACAGCTTGCCAGGTTGCCCGGCTTACCACCAGGCCGGGCCAGTCGCTGGGGTGACGCGGTGATTGCATGCACGTACCTTAAAATTAAATTACATATTAAATTACTCTTTTCTTTTACAGTGATCCTAAACTGCATGTGCATGTCTACTATATGTATTATCTATTCACTTATACTTACATATCCGTAACCATGACGGATGAACGTTGATTATTTATTAAATAACGTTTGATTCCCCAACATGTCTCAAGAAATTTAAATTAAAGAAAAAATAAATATAATGCTGTTTAAGTTCGATAAAATCGATTTTAATTTGTAATATACAAACATACATTCTTTATCAATAAATGCTATTCAACAAGTTCAATAAGGTACTAGTATTGTCGGTAAAACTTGTTGTTGTTAAAGCTTGTGATCTGTTTAAGTATAAAAAAGGCTGCTAGAAGCTTCATTATTTGTAAAAATGGAAATTAGAAATAATTGGTTAGTTAACAATAGCATAAGCATTTTAAAAATTAACATTTTTTCTTCTAACGAGGCTTTATTCTTTTAAGTGTTTGGATGACAGCATAATATTTATACGTTCAAATACTCAGTTTATAAATATGTTCCTAAAAACATTTTGGCGTTTAATAGATACATATTTAAAATAACTAATAAATATTTGGACACAGGTTAACATTCGCTTTCTAGGCACTTATTTCGCGCATTAAAAGATTATATGAATGTGCAAGTGATCCTCCCACACCCCTCACTTTGTATAATGCACACTGACAGTTTCAGTTATTTAACAAGATTAGAGGTGACGGACTCGATACACCTATTTGATTAAATGACTAATGTGAAGATTCGGGAAAGAGCGGTTAATTGGAATCAGCGAGCAAATGATCGTTACCAACCTATCTACAAAATGATACATACGAGAGTAACGTAAATGTTCTCTCCGCCCCGCTCTATACTTCTTGCCACTATTAGGAACGACTAGTGTCAGTGTTACTGTACCTCACCAATGTAAATTTTCATCATAACAGAATAAACGATAACTGGCGAATTTCATAATGTACCTAAATAAAATGTTTATGTGTATTTAGTCCAGTTTCAAAATAGTGATGTGCAGCTAAGATTGCAACAGCAATTTTACTTAATTTTAATTAAGGTAAAGGCACCTAATTCCACCGTGTTTTCACGAAAACGGAAAAGAACATTAAAATTAAGTATTTATTATACCTTCTATACATTTATCGATATATTATATCGTTTATTTTTATCAGAAGTATTATTTAACTTTTTTTTCGAAATATACTTACAGTTTGACAATAAAGGTTTATTAAAACTGTTAAATTATGTAAAAATATGTAGAAGTCCGAGGCACCTTATTCTGGTTTAGAAATCCTAATTCCGAGTGTACAAAATACAAAGGAAAGGAGGTGGGGAGAATGATACATGCTGTTCAAAAATCAAGTATATTTATAGTCTTTGGATTTTTAATCACCGCCGGTCTTTGGTTTATATAATGAACGATATCGATTTTGTTTTCTACATAGTATGTATGTTGGATTATTTCTTCGATCTGGTAAGGTTATTTGTATTTTATAGTCTTTTATATTTGCTAAGGTAAATACATTCTTGTAATTACTTAAACCATTCAAAAGAGCTTAACAAGCTGCATAATATAATTAACACTCTGTATTTAATGTGTACCTATGTTACGAAATTAGGTACTCATATAACCTCATTCCGACTTCAATACATCGGAATAACGATTCATAATAATAAATCAAGTTTTCTAATTTCGAGTAATAAAAAGTAAAAGATATTTTAATATTAATCAAATAAATTAATGTTTATTTACGATAACTTTCAAAAATATTTAAAGAACACTCAGGATTATATCATAACTCAATACAGGATAAAGTAGGGAAAAAAAGATATACTACAGTTTTAACTTCAAATACCATCAAAGAAGACCTGGTTGAAAAAGAAAATAGTTCCAAAGAATATACAAAAGTGCACGCATCATAACGTAATTATAATTGAATGACATAGATTTAAGCATTCATATTAAATAGAATTCGATGTCTTTCTAGAGCTATTAAAAAAGAAATGGTACCAATAGATTACGTTTTTTGGGTGTAACCAATAAGGTAAACGAAATTGCAATAAAAAAAGAATGAGACTATCCAAGAAAAGAAGACTAAGGTGCAGAAGGACGGCCTCGAAATGACAAAGAGACGAGTTGTTTAGAAATCAAATGTCTCTTCTGTATCAGATATAAATACAGATAAGCTATGCCAGAATTGTGAGGATGATAATGCAAAAGATGCAGTAAACAGATTTTTAACATGCATTATATTTTGCAGTATAAGTTTTATAAATCTTGTATTACGACGGGTCTTTACGTTTGTGAAAGAATGCACAACGGCACGGGATAAATTTTGGTAAGCCTATAATCTGAATCGAGCCCAAGAATAATTTCTGTGATTGCTATTCTTGCGTTGTTGATATTACAGATTTCATTGATCGATATAATACGTAGAAATGCCCAGGTTTACAGTCTGCAAAATTTCCTATCTTGCACAATTATTCATTTAATCTTTTAAATATTATTTGCAAGAATTTCTTTATTAGCACAGGAATAGTAATTAATAATGTTATATAGCTATATTAACATGATTTCTTTTTCCAATATATATCCAATATCAGAAGTTTTTACTTCTATCACGTAGTCGTAAGGATTCCCATTATTTAAAATAATAGTTTCATATTTGTATGAATGAAAAAATAATAATCATTCGCACTCCCGAGTTTGCAACTTTAACCCGTCCATAACTACAGCTCTCGTAGTACACGCTTGGTAATCTTTCAAGGAAATTCATGAAAATCATTACGACATAATTGGAGCGTATGCACGAAGTTAGACGACGTATAGCATATAGTACCTAAGGCTCTGTAGGTATTCGGCGTGTATATTGGGCATAGTTACCTGGTCTATTTTGAATTACTTAGGAATGTATATATTTTTAAAACCGTTGTTAATATTAAAAGAAAATCAATAGCTTACCTAAACGTGCTCTATTGGATATTTTAACCTAGGAGGACTAGGCAAGTTTTCTTTTTCTATAATTGTTACCGTAAACAGAAAAGAAATAATGTATGAGATGATTAAATCGAAGACATATCTCAACACTAAATCGCGTGACTGAAGCGTGTGGTTTTTTAAGATTGATATGATTTTCAATACCAAAATGATATTTATTTCACAGCTTATCTCTTTACTCAGACGATTATAGAAAAAAACAACATTGCTAAGGCAGGAATGATTAGTTATTGTAGTATCGCATCAAACGATGAAATTGTTAACATGTTATTTTCAGTTGTGCCCTTTAAATACTTCTGCCAAAATCAATTCTTAAATGTTATATACAATGTTAAACACGTCTTATAGGTTTCACAGTTCATATGTAAAAGTTGCGTCGGATTAATCTATTCAAGAAAAGCTACATTATAGGATTCGCAATGCAGAAATTTCGCTGTTGTTTTCGCCAGCTCTACAAAGTTGTATTATTGTAATTTACTGAATAAATATATTTTAAAATAATCGTCTTTAATAAAATTCAAATTAAATCGAAATAAGTTCAGGATCCGTCGTTTCTGGCCAAGGATATTAACAATAATATATAGGTGACATTTTTTTATATCTATTAATATAGTTTTGTTTTTTTGTGAATAACAATTCCAAATTTTACTTTACTCAGAATATAAAGGGAAATTAATTCAAAAATCAAATTATTTTGTAAATTAAGTTTCCGCTAATCCAAATAGTTCAATGATTTCTAAATAATTTTAATTTGAAACAATATTTGTGCGATTTTATGTAATTATTTTATAAATACAGATATGTCTAGTTTATGTGTTACTACACGCTTGAATAGTCTGCAATTTTATATTATGCGATATTTTATAACTTTGTTATTTTATGATTGCACGATTCTATCTTTGTTGCAATTTATTAATATTTATTAAATAGACATTTTTTCTAAATATAACCTAACCTAACATCTAATTCATTTACTGTCCTAACAATTTTAATGCAACACCTAATCTATACATATATATTAATGGTAAACTTATGATAAAACTGTAGAAAATTCTTGAAGTAACAGATATTATATCAATACTAGGTGATGCCCTCGACTTCGTTCACGTTTTTCTGTTAACCGTGCCTGATCTTACAATTCGTTCTTAATGGGTGTCTACGTTCAAGTTAATAAATTTAGTAGTTTTGTACATATCGTAACAAGTTAGTCAATGGTATTTCGTTTACATATGTATATACATTAAATATTATTAAATATTAATTTTATTAAACATTAAATATTAACAGAATAGAAAATAGGTAAATGAGTCATTATTTAAGTAAACTAAAGTGTCTAACTAAATTGTATTTAAGTAAACTATTTCTTATTATATGTCGAACTTTTAACATAAATTAATAATGTTTTTACATTTAATTAATAAATTAAATGTTTAAATATAATAAAATACGAAAAGCAAGTGATTTGTGCGTAAAGATATTTTAATTAACTATATAAGGGAAACAAACTTGAAAAAAACTACATATTTTAACATTAGTGAGTAACTATTTATGTTATATGATTTTATATTTTTAGTCTTTAGAGCTAATAAATATGTCGTAACTACAGGTTAGAAATGTTGATAATGCAATATTTTAAGAAACAGCAGTCTTAAATAATTACGTGTAAATCTAAACAATGTTAGTTTTTTTACAGTAATTTAATCAATATTTTTACACTAATTAGTAGTCAAGAAATATAATAGCAATATTTTTTTGGTTTACATGTAAATAAAGGACTTTCTGTATGTTAATACTGTTTCTTATTTTATTTTAATAAAATAGGTGCGAGTTATGTAGACATCGTATTGTAACTAAAATATAAACTACCTTACACGTGACAGCAAGCGAACTTCTAATACAGACAGATATACTTATCGACTTATCACCTAAACAAATGTCCAAGCCAGGCCCACTCAGTCTGCTTTCACGAGTCTGAAAAAGTATGTGTAAGAGACTAAAACAGAGAACATGCTTGTGAATAAAATAACAAAGAACGCAGTCCGTATAGGTGAATAAGGTCTCAAGTATTTTACAAAGGGAATAGGTACAAACAAATGTAGATAACCAACAATTATGTTTGTAATTGCTTAAATCGGATTTAGACAGTAAAATTATTTAGATCAAAGCAATATTAGAATAATTAATAGCCTGAGTATTCTTTGAACATGAACAATTATATTACTTGTAGTTAAATACTACGTGGTGTTATCACAAAGCAATAATATAATCATCTATTGTTAAAATTTATTTGATCTGGTTATGATAGCTTTGAATATACAGTACCGTTTTTACCTAAGCACAATTAAATCCAAAAACAACAGCAACAACCGAAGAATCTATAATCTTATCGCTATCAGACTATGTCTATGCTATGTTGTAGGAAGAAGAGCAAATGTTGGCCGAGAGATGTTAGGTTAATAGCATCCCTGTACTGCAAAGTTATTAAATATCCAAGTTCTTTTTTCGTACCGAGATGGCGATTACTGTTAAAATGGGGTTTCCAGAATCTACCGCGAGTGGTTGTTCTATGAAAGGGAGAAAAAGGATTTCCTCTTAAGAATTTCAAAATATTTGAAATTTAGTAGACGATTTATACGCGACTAAGATGACTAAATTAAATATTCTTGATAACGTCACTAAAGTACAAGCCGTTTCTGTAACCTATCTATGTTGTATAGAAAGTACTACCTGTCCAAAATCGGGTTAATATGTGTTCGTCCCAAAGATGCGAACAGGATACCATGCAAGGCTGGACACGTGGATAGTTAGTGGTGCTTTACGGCACATAGAGAAGTATTTTCCAGTTGTGGTCGTTCTGAATATACACACCTAACATATTGATGCTGGCACATATTGCAAGAAAGACGTCCTAAATAAAACGGAGTTTTTATTTTATTAATGCGCTCTTCTGAGTACCCTTGGCGTTGAACATGAGCCAAGCTACTTACTGTGCATATACGTGGTGTAAAAAATTTATAAGCTCAATATCAAACTCCTGGTATCTCGTTATTTCTCACCGACCACAGCCAAGAGTACTGTATACTACTCATGAATAGTGGTTTCTTTGTAAATCTGTAAAGTATAATATAAGTATATTTGGGGTATTATATATAGTATAGTCTCCTTTGCTATATAATGGCGATAATGCATTTCAGTTGTTTTTGAATCCGGGAAACATATTTGTAAGTGATATACAGATTGCAGGAAATATAATTATTTAGTAAATATTGAAAATTTAAGAACTCTTAATAATTTGCCAAGTTAAAGGAGTAACAGTGGCTATGTTTAACATTGTAGTGTCGATTTACTGATTTTTTTAAACAATTTTATTAAGCATTGTAGACACCTGAAGATGGTGTTGTTAATCTTATATTAATTAATATTGCCAATATGTCAAACTTACTTTAAGGTATATGCCACATAATATTTGACCTATGCACACTAATGTTGCATTAATATTTTGTAATCTAATTGCTGTGCTTATGGCCTCTTAAAGTTTAAGTAATAGTCATAACGACATAGATTTTGTATGATATTATTTTGTGAATTCCTAGAATTGGTAATAGTATACTTAATTTGGAAAGAAAACAACATAAATCAGTGGTTTTGGAAAATATCTGCCTCGCGATAACACAGAAGATGCAAGTTACTTCATTGTTTAGCACATGACATAATAATGACATAACTGGAAAAGGTGACACGAAAAAAATATTACAAAAAGAGTTGAAACCAAGAATGAAAATTCGATATTTATAAAATAATGTATTCTTAGGTTGTCTATTCGAAAAATGAGAAATACACACAAGGAGAATCTGTAATTAACTCTTATAAGCAAATATGTAGTAAATAATTAAAGTTTTATGGTATAAGATCATCCAAAAATCGTTACGTTTCCTAATAAATAGTAATCAAAACTTTTAAATTATTTTTATTTTATTCAAAGGAATAAACATTACGAATTATGAATTATGTCCAATTAAGGGGACGATATATAAACGCAGCAGTTGTGTTTGAGTTGGGGCTATGAATATTTGAATTTCCGAAGAGAGTTTTGTTTTAATCTGGGACCACGTTAAACTAATCTTGTATAATTAATAATACGGCGAGTTATGGAATTCATAATAACTTCTACCTTCAACTTCATTATTTATTAGAAGATCAAATATGAGTAGTTAGTTTTGTTATGAGATTATTAAAAGCTAAAACAAAATGTTTCGAAAAACAAATGTTCACTGAAAACCAATACCTATTCTAGAAAATCTGTCATCGTGCATCGTTATCAATTGAAATCTTTCATCGTTACTAACATTCGGTCTGCATTTAAATAATTCCCTGGCTCTGGAATGTATTAACATATATACATGGTATGTAATAATTGCCCCACAAAAATAAAGTGTAAATTTTCATTAAATGCTACTCTATTTAACGACAAACTCTGCAAAACATCGAAATTGCTTGACCTAGTTAGTTTACCTTGTTGTCCATACAAAAATATCTTGTCTGTTTTTGACGACGATTTTCAGTAACGCTATAAAATGTTCAGTGCCGTAAGGGTTTACTCTGTATGTGATGAATTGAACTTGAAGACAAATAACCGAACCGATATTATTATAAAAATTATTAAAAAGTAAATAGGGTAAAGTATTAGACATGAGAATTAGATATCTGATCTTATAATGTCATAATGGAGTTTTTGTACGATACTTGCTGATGCACACTAGGTACTTTATTCACGTGAACATACTTTTGATGTTTTACGGTAGGTATTTATGATATCTGAATAATAAACGTAAACTATGGTACATGTTTCGTCCTTAGATAAAAGTGGAAATATAACATAGAACTATTATATGTAATGTAGAACTTATATTAATATAAAAACTAAAATCCAAATATCATAAAATATATTTAGAAAGTACATTAATTTGTTGATATGACTCGTGCGTCTATTCTACGTTGCCTGTGCTATATTAAAGCTTTCACAGAATACCAACGTTAACTGTACTGAATCTTAATTTATATAAATAAATCTTTATATACACATATAAGGTAAAGTAGAGCAAGGCCACAACGCGGTACAATGCTTTGGACTATACTTTTGATATTAAACAAATAAAAACAACACCGAATACGTATCATACAGCGCATAAAGCTTTAATATAACTGAACTTCTTTTATCTGTTGTCAAAAGGTAGGAATGTTGTGTAAAATATTCAATCAAGTCTCACTTCCACTGTTAAACGGTGCATTTTTTTATGTGTAAAAGATTAATATAAATAAAATCACACTTGCTCTTGATGGTATTAATAAACTCCGTTATTTTATCTGATGTTGTGTAATTAATTGATAAATTTCATATCCATTAGTTTCACCAAGTTTTCCTATGATATATGCTTTTAATACAATGGTTCTCTGTATTAATTCTTAACGGGTGCGTAACATTTTGACAGTACCATTATCATTAAATGTTGAAAAACTTCAACTATAAATAATGTAACTAATATAGCAGAGTCGTAATGAGTTATTCAATAAAATTACTAAAATTGTAAAATACCTATTTCAGCAAGGGGAGATCAGACGAAAACATATCCATCTAGAAATATTTATGTACTATCTGCGGTCTATTTAGGGTACCAAATTGGCGTTTTGTTAAAGTTATAAAATTTTACGGAAAAATGCTTTTTAATCATATTTTTTTATCCAACATTCCTTGAAGAATACCATAGTCTTTCGCGAGCATTGTTGTTTCATCATCTATATAAAAAAGTAAATTAACAAAATAACTTCATAAGTATATCGCAATGTTTTTTTTTTAATATTTTTTATTATAATTTCTTTACTTTATTATTGTTATTATATTGTTAACTCAATTCATTTGTTCAGCCAAATGATTTACGTAAATTTAAAACTTGATTAGAGCCAACTTAAAATAATTATCTACATTTACCATGTTTTAAGAAAACAATAAATCTATCGCTTGTAAGTGAATGAAGACTGAAACGGAGAAACATAATATATTAATAAATATTTTCGCGCATCATTATTGTGAGAAAAATAATGTAAAATCATAATAATAACATACATGTAATCAAAGCTAAAACAATTTTATTATTTCAAGATACTTCGCGCGTGACTATTTTTTTTTTTCGCATAAACGTATAATGTATATATATATCTATGTTATTTAGGTTAACTGTAGTTTGGAAGAAAAATGGTTTGCTAATGTCATATATCATTTAACTATATATAACGATTAACAATATTATTGTATGATTGATCTAAATATGACAAGAACTAATACCTAAATACGTAGCATAACAACTTATATTATGACTGAAAACGAAATAAAGACGTAGTTTATTCAAATAAAGATCTATGCCACCGAATAGAGTAGCATATGTGTATATATATATATATATATATATTTTTCAAAATAATTAAACTGTTTTTTAAATACTCAAGACTTATAAGTTAACGCATTAAAAACATACCCGGCTGGCTCCACACAGTGGCGATGTCTAACTTGAAGTTTCCAAGAAGCTTATTAGCTCGAAGTATGTTTCGCGATTGTAGAATCTGTAACAAAAGTAACTTTGCGCGTCGGGAAAGTAGAATTATTAAAATTAAATAAATATAACAACACAATATAAATATGTTTTAAGTAGATCTGCATATATATATGTATATGTAATATCTGTATTGTTTGTGAATGAGATAAAGAAGTATTAAAGATTTTGAAAATTTTAACGTCTTTTTTGTTAAATAATAATAATTATGATGTATATTTTTTACACAAAATTCAATACCATCAATTAAATCGTTCCATTTGACATGAGATTAGATAAAAGTTTTACTTATAATTAATAACCTTAACAAACATGAATTCCCTTAAAACTTAGCACTGGAAACGATAGTATTTATTGTTATTAAAAAATATTTTCTTGATGATAGTTTCTTTAAGTACTAAATGTACCCAGTGGACGCGGTTACATCTATTACACCTAGAGATTTTCAGTTAATCCATAACATTAATAATAAAAAGGATTTATAGTTAAAACCTAAATACATCTCAAATATGGAATGATATGATCTGTAGTAGATTGAATCTAACTTATTTCTATCACTTTGAATACTTAGTGATGCTAGGAAAGATCTTTTTCAGTGCTTAGCTTAAATCAATTACCGTTTATAGTCCTTTACGAAATAAGCTTACACAAAAGCAGAAATTTGGTTCAGTTTATTTAATATTCATTTTAGCGCAAAATATGAATATAATCCCAATAGCATTGCCATTAGATGATTATTAACTTTTAGTTAACACAGACTTTTAGTTAATACAGAATATTTTGCTATATGCAAATGTATACTAAAAGTCGATTAATCGCTGAAATTATATACCTAGAGATGTTTGATAACAAAATAATATACAACTTTTATGAAAGCAACAACCTAGACGATCGTTCAAAAATCCCCTTACAGTGTGCACAAACATGTGCTAGCTACTATATATGTATATACACTTTTCATCTTATCCATATCTTATATAGGTTTGCCACATGTTTTTCTGTTCCACATCCTTCTATCGACTGTCATCTCAGTATTTACATATCACCGCTCGAACAATCTTTTCATTCTTTATCCAGGTTTCTTTTACTATTTTATTCAAAAAAATAGTCTTCACAATATTTTAAAAACACACTATTCATATCGCGTACATCAAATCTCAGTTTAAATAACACATGAAAATAGACTAAGTACTTACCGATAATGTAATAATTTTATCAAATAGCATTATTGGTGGCATGTGAAAATCGAAGACGAAATACTGTGAACAATAAATTTAAATGTTATATGTAATCCATACAAATATTTGCTTCATTTTTACCTGATATCAAAACATAATAAACCATAACAAAATTACTATAAGTTTATAATCAGAAGCATTGATGGTTCAATGGAAGTTTGTATGGACGCCACGTAGAAGAACGTGAGTTCGAGTCCCTGCAATATGCCTGAGCTTTCGATGAAGGAAAACCATGTAGGTGATGAAACTATAGCATAGTTGTAGGACTTTTCCTAATGCCCGCTGAGATAGCTATGACCTTCAATTTAAAAATCAGCTGCCCAATACCTGTGGCTGTGTTCTGTCAGTTACACATAAGATTACTCTTACGTGACATTTCTCCACTATAATCAGCATGCCCACCATCTTGAGCCACATCATGTGGCCACCACCACTTAACATTAGGTGGGATTATTGTATGAAAATTATTAAGTTACAATAAGAGTGTAGTTTATATTATATAATAAAACATACTTCGTTAAAATAAGGGCAATTTGTACTCTCCTTCACGCTGGTAAATTTACGCATATCTCCGATTTGAACGCAAACTACAGGGTCCATATTTAACCCTGCCAGTTGTCGAGCTTCTATGATGGTAATACACACTTGAAAATCAGCTGCTTTGAGGGCTCCCGGACCAGCCGTATCTATCATGTTAAGTCTATAAAAGAAAAAGAATAATCAGATGATCGATTTGTTAGATGTTTTATAACTGTACTTTAAGTAATAATAAAGATACATTGTAAATACAAATTGAAAACAATAAATAAATCACTAAATATTATGGCATTAACGATGAAATTGCCGTTTTGCATAGACATTATCAATAATTTAAAAGAAAACTATACATTTAGTATTTTATTATTTTAAGGAAGGTCTATGATATCACTGCTTTAGAAATTCTGGGGTCTGAAATCAATACAATTTGTAAAGGCGTGTTTCGTGTACTTGTGTTCGTAAGCAGGTAATGCACATTTTCCATTTTTCCACAGCCACAGAATAAACGATGTCATAGAAAAAAACAATTTTTTATTTATTTATCTAAGTACTAGAACAAACTTACGCTACTGAAAATTCAAAATAGTTGTTATTTGAACAGACGTATGAAATTGTATTGTATAATAGATAATAATCTTTAGAACTTACTTTAAAAATTATAAGAAAAACTTATCAGTACAACTTACATTTTTCTATTTCTAGGAGTCTCTGGTATCTTGCGTGGTGGTGGATAGTCATCAGATGAAAGAGAAGTTTGGCTCAGTGAACGGTCTGGTTTTGTTGATGGTCCAGGCATATCTAGTAGAAGTCCTTGCTCTTCATCGCGAAGCCTCTCTCGAGAACGATGCCTACCCAGCCTCATCAGATTACGAACGGTTTTGAAAGTCGAATTCCTTTTTTGTTCACTCTCAGCCATGTTCACAATTCTATCACCGCCAATAGAAAAACCACGTCTGTTTAAACAATTTACTTTTTATAATTTAGGTATGAAGGCTTATATTTATACAACTGTGATATGTATAAAATTAGACTTAAAGGCTTTTCGGAACTTGCATAAAATCCGTTTATTATGCTGATATTTTCTTATTTTCTATCATAACTTACATTTAAATCGCTTAGAAAATGTTATTAAATTATTCTTTACATAGATAAACTAATTGTACAATCGATAAAGTAATATTAATTCCATTTCATTTTCGGTCTTTAGAGATGGATGTGTTAATGTAGTTCGTGGTCTCAATTTTTTTTAGTAATTAGAAAAAGAACAGCATATCATTATTTATGTTATAGTGTAAACATTATAGTAAAATACAACACCTATCATGTACACATGAAGTTGTATAGGTAAAGCGATATTAGTTGGTTTATGGCAGTTGATCCTGTAAAGCGAGACATCAAAGCGATTTATCATTATAATTCAATGGAATCGATTGTAGCCTTTTGGCCCAAATGTAGGCCAAATTTCTTTTTATATGAAATATTTTATTTAGGCTTATGGAAAATGTATCTCTGTGATCGTGTGAGAACATTACGTAGGTTGTAGCTACTTTATTCATTGTAGAATATTTTTTAGATATGCAGATAAATAATCGTACAATCGATATAAATAAATCTGTAATAGAAATCCTTTTACGTGTTTTGTATGCACAATCATTTACCCGCTTGTTATTACATGTGAAACATAACTAATGGACTGAATATCACTTTATTTATCTTACGAAAAGAATAGAATTAATGTCAAAAACAAGCAATTTTTCATACAAAGTATAAACGAAGTTAATTGGTATACCGCGAGCGGTTGCAAAACGCTTTTAGAATTTTGATAAACAAGAATATTTAGCAAATGTTTTCCATATTGATATGATATTGTTGTATAAACCTATGTGATACAATAAAGAATACTGTACCTAAAAAACTCTTTAATCTGAAATTGGAATTTTGCTGATATATAATTTTAAAAGTAAGAGGTATATATAACCGTACTTACTTTAAAAAAAACATAACCTTAACAATGATAAGATCTAATGATTCGGTGTTGTTTATATTCTTGTATTTACTATATGATGTAATTCCAATGACATTATAATGTAGTTTCTTTTTTCCTACTGACATACGATGTTAGCTCCAAGGGCTTTGACTGCTTCACCGGACTTTAACTTTTTTTATAATGTAGTTTTATTAGCTTATACTATCATTTCATTCTTGATGAAATATTTCATTGCTACTTTTAATGAGACATCTTCACAACGGCAGACTTATTGACTTGAAATTTATCATGGATAAATGAAATTTGCCAAATTTCATGACGTAGAAACCAGTGACGTGTTTACACATATACCGTCTGTAGGGTATTTCAGTTTTGTCGCCTGCACCAACCTCTACAATTGGGTACCACACGCGCTTATGTGAATTGTAGAAAAAAAATTAAGACTTAGGCGTTAAGTGGTGAAACATATTACCTAATAAGGCTTAGGTATATAAATTGAAAACTTTTAATTTCTGTACGATATAAAAAAAATCCAAATTTGCCGCCCCTAAAATCTGTCGCCCTAGACTGGAAGGCTACTCAGCCTACTGGTACAGTCGCCGCTGGTAGATACTCATTAAAAAGGGATCACGAGTGATTGAAGGGAATAATACGAATGAAGTCACTGGTTATCAGTTATTGTTATATAAAGTTATATGTATACATAAAAATGGCTTTTCTTGTATAACGTGAATAAAATGCCTGCTCTACACCTGTCTAGAAATAAGAATGTCTCGACGATAATTGACATCACTTTAGCATACAGTTACTACAACATACATAGATCATAAAGTTATTCGACATATTCGAATTCCGATAGGAGACACATCCAAATAGTAAATTTAACAAATTTCTCTTAGTATATTATGATAATGTATTTAATTCGCTTCAAATCATTGTAATTTTACTTTCCTTCTCATTATTAACTAAATGTGATTTTAAATATTATACATTTACATTTGTATAATATAAAATTAAAACCGAAGGTATCAGTAAAGGCCTGGAATTATGTCATTACTTGGTTATATGAACTTTAATCAAGATTACAAAACATGTAGTAGGTATAATATATTATAATATATTAATAATAAGCATCTACATACACAAAATTGATTGCAATTTACATTATATTCAAAACCACTCTCCACTACATAAGCATAAATTAGAATATATAACAAGAAAGCAGTCTTACGTGAATACAGTATTCTATTAGTTATAATAAATAATATAACTTTTGGAGTCGGGTTAGTAGTTCCGGGAAATATCTTCTACAAACATCCAACTTTTTCAAAATTCAAACTTTACAATAATATAACAAAAAACTTTGAACATTCCGTATATATCACGTACCTGAGAAATCGCCTACTAGCCATTTTAAATCTTGTAGTTCTGGATTCATCTCCGGAATCAATATCTATTACAGTTTCTCTATTTTGGATTGAGCGCTCGAGACTTGCAATATTCTTCTCCAGATCTATTAGAGTATTGTTCGCATCAGTCTCAGGTGGAAGTGCTGCAGCTTCATTTAATTCGTGAAGAGAACATGGCACTGAGCCGTGGAACGAATTGCGTGATCCCTTAAGAGATCCACCTGTATTTATATGTACTGTAGGTACTAATGGTTCCATCCTACGTGTATTATCGTGAACTGGAATTATTTCACGAATTATAGGTGGATAATAGAATACATCCATGTCCACGAATACCTGTAAAATAATTCGTAAGTAAATTATCGTCGCATATGCAATTAAAAGTAAAGCAATGCTTGTTAAATACTAGCATGTACGAGGACCGCGTCCATTAATATGACTTTAAATCAATACGCATAACCTTTTTGTGAAGAACCTTTTCGTGTTAAAACTATAGTATGGTTGTAAGATAATACCCGCCAAGCTAGCTATCATATTCAAACTAAAAACTGGAGACAGTCCAAACATCATCTGATGCATTCCGATTGCTCCACTTAAGACAATTTTTTCCTACTATGTTTAGCGGGTTTTCAATTTTGGTGAAATTGTCTCTTAACATTACCACGTCAGTACTAAAAGTATAAAAAAAAAAATAATTAATAGATGTACTTTTATAAACAAAATATAATATATGTACATGATATTTATAAGGTATTTAAGAATCAGAACGTTATTCGTGGATAATTCGTCGTTATGGTTGCAATAGAGTCCCGATTAAGTTATATGATGTTAAGTGACGATGTGGCCCAAGCTGGTGGACACGCTAAACCTTGTAGAGGGAATGGCTGTCAAGTGCAACTGCCAGAATACACCTATAGATATTTGGTGACCGATTTTCTACTTGTGTGTGGTAGCTAGCCGGATGGACAAAAGTTCATAACAGGGATCGAACTCAAGTCCATTGACGTGGGGTCCGTATACGCTACCAGTTGAACTATCATTACTTCAAATTTATTTTTTATTTATTTAGGCTATCAAAAAAGTCGGCATCTATATATTAATTTTTAAACACAGTTCAATTGTTTACTTAAAAATTGTAATAGGAAAGATAATAATAATATCAAATAAGAAAATTTGTACTATATTTTCAAAAATTGTGTGTACAAAATATAAGTATATTTTAATTACTAATATCAATAAAACATCGTACGTAACTATTTTGTAATTATACTATGGATGCCAAGTAAATTATTATTAACCTTTTTATTATTATTATTTGGTATTATTATACTGCCATTACAAATGCTCATGATTCCTACCAGACTTTTTTATGCCTTATACATTCTTGAAAGGAATAGTTTTATTTACTCCCAATAGAAGAACTAGCACATTCATTTAATTATGAGTAATTATGGAGGTAATTATGGATTCATGTATTTGTATTGTGTATCCATACGACATATATATGTGATTAAACAGCGGTTTGGTGGTTCTAACATCTCTCAGACATGTGAAAGTTCAATAAACACGATAGTTACTGGGTCACACTAACCAATATTTCGGTTCCAGCATGATTGAAACTTGTGGCTTTCACATAAATGACTTTGCTGCTAGACAAGAACGTGATGAGGTTGGGAATTGCATCCTGCTCCCTAGTGTTTATTGTATTATTCTCTGTGGCTGCATCGTTATTTGCATTGAAATGAAAATAGTGGTTAAAGGCTAACCTTATTTGTAGGTAAAATATGTACAGTTTCCAGAATATTATCAGATGGGTAACTGTTTAAAAAAACATCTGTTTTGTGTATTGAATTAACTTTATTGTAAGTAATAATGGATAAAAAAGCACTATAAAATCTGAGATGATGTTGAGGCTACGACTTCCAGACCCAATATATTTATTTATTCTAGAACAGCTAAACACATAGTATAGGTTGAGCTTATTTTACCATGAGAAACAAAAATATCTAAGGACTATACTATTAAAACAAATAAATACTACGAGCTACTAAACGACCTGAATAGAAATGGCTACATGGTTAATTATACGCGGTCGAAGTGGAAGCGAGAGGTATACCTTCAAAATCTCTGTATAATTTTTTAAAAAATATTGGCCTTTCTAGGACTGCAGTATGTGCTAAACAAGAACATGACTCTAAATTTGCGGTATTCGGCTCCTACCAGATTTGACTGGGTAGGGAAAAAAACACGAGTAGTGAAGGTGAGCATTGACGGGCAGCGGAAAGGGATCTCTTAAACCTAAACCGTGTCACAAATCTCGGAAACTGCCCTCTCTGCCACGCGATGTACGCGTCAACTGCACTGTGAATCCATGGTTTACTAAGAAGTTTGTGTCTATCTCTCTATTTCAGTGGAATCCTTTAATTTTATTGTATCAGTTACTGTGCCTGCGACTTCGTTCGGTTGAACTTAAATCAATCATTAAAACATAGAATCACAACTCAAAACAGGGACTTGCAGGGATACTATGGTGCTCTCTTCTCTGCATTCGGCAGCAGTGGTCCTAACTCTGCTCCCGGAGGCGGTGGAAAAGGGAGTAACTTACAAAGAGATAATCGTGAAGGCCAGAGGGACCTTAGCTCTGGCAGAGCTGGGTATATTCAGACTCTCTGTCCGCGAAACTGTCACCAGAACCAAGATCTTTGGAATTCCTGGGTTAGAAAGTGCAGAGCAAGCGGACAAGATGGCGGGTATGATAAAATTAGCATTGGTAGACGTCACCTCTGTGTTGACGCCAACCAAAAATACCGATATCAGGGTTTCTGGCCTTGACGAATCGGTGGAAAGAAAGGAGGTAGTGTTGGACTCGGCGGAGAAAGGTGTATGTGACCTAGCCCAAATAAGGTCTTGGGATCTCCACCCATACAGGAGGTGCACATTTTTTGTGCATCTGTCCCTTCCAATTGCCGCGGCCAAAACTCTAGTTGAGGCCGGCCACCTCCTAGTCGGATGGAGTTCGGCTCCTGTCCATCTTCTGGAGGAAAAGTCCATACGCTGCTACAAGTGTATGAGCTTGGGCTACACCCGCCCGCAGTGCCCTTCTACTACAGATAGAGGTATCTTATGCTACCGTTGTGGTGAGGAGGGACATCTGTCAGCCTACTGCAACATCGAAATAATGTTGTGCAGGGTGTGTGCTGACGCGGGCCGATCCGCGGCTCATATGGTGGCGGCGCGATGGGCGAAATTGCAGACCACCCATCATTAAGAGTAAGAGGATTCCAAAGCCTGCAGGCAGGTCGAGGAGTCCCATACTGAGGGTAACTGCCATGAACCATTAATGGATTGCGGCTATATCAGTTACCTTCAAGCGAACTTAAACCACTGCGCCGCCGCACAGGACTTGTTTGACCAATCGGCGGCACAGTATTGGTGTCGCGATTGCGGCGGAGCTATACCGCATCCCCTCAAAGTCACAATGGGCTGGGGACATGGATGACTTCGTAGCAATCTACTGCCCGGGCAGAATGCTCTCGGTCCGGAAGAGAGGTACCGAGTTCTTGGCAGCTGTCTGGGGTGGTTGCACGCTAATAGGCGCATGCTTCTCCCCTAATCGAACAACGGCGAAGTTCGAGGAGTTCCTCGACTCTCAGGGGCAGACGGTGAGATGGATTTCACCGCTCCCCATCGTCCTGCTTGGCGATCTCAACGATATCTATCTCAACAGTATAACAGATATCTTTTTTTTTGGCTTGTGAATTTTATAGTCCCTATAAGCAAATTGTTACTTGTAAGCTGAGTTTCAGGTTGAAATGATTACAGTAACGTATTTAAGAATTTTTAAAAGCTTGTCGTATTTTTTCGTTGCCTTTATACTAGATATTATATTGTCGTATTTTTAAATTCAAATGACAAGTTTATACATTTAGAGACGTCCATTTTACCTGCCGGTCTCTATTTATAATTAAATTCTATAATTAAACACCACAACATATGAGTCTGTATTAAAAATCCACATAATAGTAATGTTTGATAAAATAACAAACAATAGACCATTAGTCTGTGAACACAGTCGAAGTGCTATTATATCAAAGGATACCGTTCGCAAACACATATATTATTTAAATGGGTAGGATGCTCGGTGTCAACAGAAAGTAGGTCAGCTGCTCCCAGGCGCTTTAAGTTCATTACCATTGTGGTAATAACCGCTACATCTCACATCTTACTCTTTAGCTAATAAAAAGTTTTAGTTTTTAGTTAAATGTTGACTTACGTAATTTTCAATACGTTAAATGCTAAAAAAGACAAATAAAGTTATGGATATATATTAGTTGTTTTTTTTTTTTTTGTAAAAGGTTTCTTTTTTTATATCTAATAAGTCAGCGCTTTACTACAATCTCACCTTATGTTAGTGACGTAAGTGACGATGAAGCCTATGATGGAATGCGTTTACTCAGTATGTGCCGATTCCCTCTGTATTTGAAGACTCTCAGATTGTACGATAAAGGAAAGACAGACACCGGTAATGATTTCAACTCGCTTGCTGTGCGCGTTATAACGGAAGCTGCAAAACGCTTCACGCAAATCAGTGGAAGATATTTCAGTAGTAGATACTACTATGTACGGATAACGGCCCTCGAGGCGTTTGGTCGCCTTGTGATATAGTGGATATGGTGGAATTATATCGTGTAGTCTCTGCGCACAATTTCCAAAGAGTGTCCTATAAAACACTGAGAGGCAAGCTACCTTACGTCGATGCTCAAAAGTGAGCAAATGGAGGTTCTTCAGTGTCTCTTCACTAATTTTAAGCGATGGGCGCTTAATTAATATTAAAGAAAGTAACACAATATTGAAAATTATCAATTAAACGTGAATTACACGTCTGTATGTTACATATCTTAGTGACATTTTATGTAGGAATTAAGAATAATGAACTCAGTCATAATAATTAATTATTATGGTTTATTAACTTTAGCTGAAATCGACATATAGGTAATAAGTAAACGTAAATAAGTAATAAAAGTAAGTAATAGTAATCTAAAAAATAACGGTTGGCCTAGGGGTTAAAGCAGTTTCCTCGCTGAAACTGCCGCGCCGAAATGCTGTTGTGGGTTCGAGGTAGGAGAGACAGTACGATAGACAAAGGCTATTATTTTTGGGCCACAAACAATTGTTCTAAGATTGGTTGTTACTCTGTATTCGTAAATTGTGGTTCTAAAGCTCTTCACATTTAACCTACATAGGCAATGCAATTATTTACATATTTTTACATATATGTCATTCAATATTTTATTCACAAACCGAGTACAGTAACCGGAATTACAAACAAGTACGACATGAATTATTATGATAGACATAAAGTTACATTTCTCTCGTCAGATAAATTGTGATTCATTCCTTTATTTTGATGTAAATTTATTCAAAAGATGTATCATAATATTATTTTGATAAGCGATGATAGCTCAGTGGTAGTGTGTGCGAATTCGCGTCAAGGGACGTGAGTTCGAATCCAAGCACCTACAATGAGCTTGAGCTTCCGGAGAAGGAAAACATCGTGAGGAAACCATAGCATGGTGGTAGGGCTTTTTCTAATGCCCGCCTGGCTAGCTACCACGCTCAAGTTGTAAACCTGCCGCCAAATACCAATAGGTGTGTTCCGGCAGCTGCACTTGAGAGCCAGTTCCTCCACAGGTTTAGCTTGTCTACCAACTTGGGCCGTATCGTCACTTAATATCAGGTGAGATTATGGCCATAACGTTAAAACCTTAAGTATAAAAAAAAACAAAAGATTGCTAAGTGTCTATAACTTGTAGTGTGATAAAGTGAGAAGAAAACTGATGCACAAAAATTACAGTAATATTAAAAGTATCTTAATTAATAAATAAGTAATAAAGAACAGAGTTCCAAAAAGCTACCGCATTAATTATATATCTTGTATTTTTCTTATCAAACTTTATTAGTATAATTAATATTTATTGTATTTCAGAGACATACTAAAATTACAATAAATATTCAAAATCACCATCTCACTTTTCCATTTCATTTCAAAGTGCAGTTCTACTAATCCATTATTTGAATCTTAGTACCTAATAAATTAATGTTATTTCTGCCATCCATATTACATATTTTTATAGTACAGCTATAGAAGCTATAGATGTTCTGGCTTTTTTAATTTTCTGTTAATATTGTTATTTCTCATAATGCTGAGTTATATTGTTATAACTGTAGGGAATGTTAAAAGACTGTGACTATTTTACATTCTACATTCTTTGCTCTTACAGTCAACATCTATTTAACAAAAGCGCTTTAATAAAGTGTACCTTGCTGACGCGAAAGGCGTGCCACAATGGACAACTTTTATCTGTGTGTCTAAAAACGTAAAATTTTTCACAGGAGTTCCTTATATAACAGCAATTAGTAAATATTTTTGAAAACCATCTCTTAGGGGCGCAAAAATTCTAAGTTACCAATGAAACCAAGTCAGAAGTACTAAGTACCAATACAGCACTTTTAAACAGAGTTTCCTTAGAGGAAAGTCGGGTAGCCTCGGCCGGCGGGTGGCACCGGCCAGTGTGATTTCTAAATATTGCCGCAGATGTAGATAAATAGTGCATATTTTAAAACAGCCGCAGATCCGCCTAGTTACTTACTCCAATAGTCATTTAATCTCCGAGCGTACATCGAATACTGACCATTTGTTTACAGACAACAAGATTTTTGTGTGTTGATTACTTTTTGGATCTAGTTATTTTATATTAGAGGTACAACCCGTGCACTTAAGGAATGGGATTGAAAATGGCGCTAATTATGCTGGTACTCTCAGCATACACGGGATCAATAGCTGAAAATATTTATTTATAATAAGTAAATTGTTATATTATTAGCAGAATGTCATCTAATTAAAATATTTATGTGGAAGTAGGTACATGAATATTTGTATTGAATAAAATAAGAGACCATATAATAAAAAAGCGTATAATTTGGTAAATTGAAATAACAATTAGGTTCTGTTACATGGACTATCAGCGGGATCGTCTAACAACTATTCGGTTCCGAACATAGCACCATCAACTTCATTATTATAATCAGATCACAGCTATCGCTGTTCAGTTCAACATAATAGTGAAATCCTTAATAACCTATTCGTTTGTGGTTCTCTCGTCCAGTATTCATTTTGTAGTCTTTTTATATGATTGACTTCTTTCTGCCAATTCTAAGCCGTAATCGAGGCTATGGCTGCAAGCGTCAAATTTTCAATCGTCAAATTATTTTTTAGTTATTGATATTTCAAAGTTAAAATTTCTTTTTTTTATTAATAAAAAAATAAGCTGTTTCTTTAAAATTATAGAATTGATTTTAAAGCAATCTAAAAAAAAATAAGTTTGCTTATTTTTCTACTACCTACGATTTTCTTTTAAATTTACGTTCATCCCTTTTAAAACCTCCCTAACTTGATTAATTTTGACCGGAGGAAAAAACGTCAGAGGACCTTTTTTATGTTAAATATTAACCTCTACATACTTTTGTTACCACTTTTTTGATTAATTTTTACTGTTTTCTAAAAACACTTATGGCAATATTTTTTTTTTTCAACTCTTCCAGTGGATTGCATACACGAAAACCTTTGCACATTCTTTTTGTATAATTTAAACTACATTAATTATAAAATGCAAACTTGAGTACCCAATTTTATTTGACTGAACTATCACAACGGTTTTTGTATTGCTGTCCGTACCGGCGAGTATGAGTATAGATAGTGATAGTGAGCAAGTAAGTGATGAACAGAAGCGACGCCATTTTTAATCCCATTCTTTGAGTGTACGGGTAATAAGAACATTACTTTTATTTATTCAATATGTCATTCGGTTGCTATTCTAATCTATAACTTAAGTTTTAGTTTGTCCTTTCATTCACATTTATTTTTGCCATTAATTAAAATATTGATTCAAGGCGATCGGGTAAACCCAGTCAAAACTTTGTCGGGTAACTTCGGATAATTTTTGGGTGGGGCAAATATAATTAAATCCTTGTTTATTTATGAAATGGTGAGAAATAAATTTAGAAATCCGTGTGTGAGTAGTCTCAAGATTTTATTATTATTTATTTATTTTCAGAATGTTTAGAAAATGCCGAAATATAAAACCTCACATACAGAGGCAACTGGGAATGGATGGGATAAAGTAAACAGTTGGTGCCTCTTCCGAGCGCATCTAAGAAAAGTCTTGTAACGCGTTCGCATAAAAGACAAAAAAGCGAGATACTCACTTCGTCGTCATAAAAAAAAATGCAAGAGAAAGCTAATAAGCCTACTCCGTCAACAAAAAAAAGAATGAAAGAGCGGAAACTAACAGAATAATAACAACAAAATAAAATAATCAAAATCTGTCAAAGGATCAAAAAGCAGAATGTATCATTTGCACTGAAGTGTTCAATGAAGACTGGATCCAGTGTCACAAATGTAAAGATTAAGCGCTTGAAGGTTGTATAGACATTGATTCTTCACAGTATTATTACTACTATTGACGTGTGCAAAAGGCCAAAAAACGGCTTGATCATCGCTAGTCATTTATGTCCAGAGGTACCCGCCAAAAATTTATTGTACCAAAAATGAAGACTGATTCTAAAACTTAATTTAAGCTAACATAAAGAAATTATCTATTTTTAGTTTGATTAAAATGATTATAAATATGGTATACTTTGTTTTTGTTTCACAATGGACATTTAATTTTATTGATTACCGAAATAACATGAGTTTTCTTTCAGTGTCCGGGGCGACCAACTCTCCTCTTTAAACTAAATTAAATTATATTTTATTTTTGATTTAGAAAATTTGAAGAAATAAATACGAGTATTAAAAATTAATACAAGTATTATAGCTGAGAGTAACGTACAATTATGTACCTATTTGCAACGAAATCAACGTTCATAGAGGTAGAATTTATAATCTACGTAACACAATTTTATCAAGGTTGTATGTTCTTTACGATATTTTTTTTAATTATTCCTTTATTTTTGTTAAGCCAGTCTAATGTACTTAGTTTTAAAATATTTTTATTGCTGTACTTTTAACTCAATATAGTTTTATTTTTAACGTTCAAATTGTAGAACTGCGATATAGCGGTGTGTTATCGATGTAGGTAAATTCATTTTTGGTTTTAGGGTTTCCAAAACCAGCTTTCACTTTTATTACCTAAACAATATTTTTTTTTTGGCAACTGTTCAGCTTTAGGCAGTCTCCACTTGGTATACAGTGCAAAACGTGCATAGCTTATTATTTTTATATTTCATCTATATAGGATTCATTATTCTATAAGTTCAAGATAGTCCCTACCTTACTTATATCTTATTCCCGTTCGTAAAAATAAAACAAGTGCCCCTTGCTCTATATTTTCTATTTCTTTTATGCTTTAATACACACTTCAATTACTTCTGTCAAATGTGGGGCTTCTAAGGAACTGACTTGTCTCCTATTCCTCTATTCTCTACATTAGCACTTTATGCCATGGTTTACCTCTTATTATTTTATACTGCTACGCTGTGTCATATTTAACATTAGACTTAAGCTACGTTTCCCTTAGCATTCACAACGCTCAAAACATGGTTTCAGCCCTTCCATGTGATAACCACGGTCGTTGTGATCAGGGCAAATACGTCTCTAATGACAACATTATTTTCACTCACGCTAAGCTTAAAACGACCCATCTGCACAGGTGAGTCGTAATGGGCATCGAGAAATACGACAACAATTTTTTTTATCGACAAAAAGAATCTCGCGTTTCTCCAGTAAATACTCGTCAAGGCACTGCCACGCCTAGCTGAATCGAGCACTATACCGTGATGTATATGGTGCTCATTATCTCTGGACACATCCACTATAAAGATTTTGCTGCTCTTATTAACTGCACCTAAATGTATTACAGTTTATATACATGTATATACGGTGTATATACAAGTATCTCTAATATCTTTATTAAAGGTCAATTTATGTCTAGGGACCTAGGGTCATTTCAATTGTTTTATTAGTCGACTTAAGGTCATTTGATATGTTTGGCTAAGTTAACTCTTACCTCCTCTTCACCTTAAACATTTCTGGCTTCTTATATTATGTAAATTTCTTGCTTATCCTTATAACCAAGTTATTTTTATATAACATGTTGAGATTAGTTTTTTTGTGGAACGAATTTCAATGTATTGTAGTGCCTTCATTTATGAATGTAAACTGATTTAACTATAATAATTGAAAGTATCTATAATGTAACTTCGATACTGATTTTCTGAAAGTGAAATTCACGACGATACAGGGGTTCTGATTTGATCTGTTGCTCACAAAGAGTGTTCGACTCGATTTGTGTTATACTTGTTGAATTAGTGTTGCCCAAAATCAGTTTCGGTCTTGCAGTCTTGGTTTTGTACTTGCATTTTAGCAAAAGCAATACAAAGACCAAGACCGCCTAATTTTATCAAGATCAATACCAATACTGGACCCTGCAAGACTTTAGCAAGACAAGACTAAGCCCTGCGAGATTCTTGCGGTCTCGCAGTTAATTTATTAAAGGTATTCGTTCAGGTTGTTCATACCTTATGGGTATTGCAGTAATAGCATTAACAATTGAAATGTTCAGTTTTGAAAAGGCACATTTAAGCCATTTTAGAATAAATCAGAAGGTTTTTTTTGAACTAACATACGCTGTTAGTCTTTTACAGCTTCACCGAACTTTTTGGGGCGAGTGCTGAGGGCACTCAGCTCCGAGGCAGCGAGCGCAAGGGTGCCAGAATGGCCGAACCTCGGCTTGGGATGCTGCGGGAAAACAATCAAGGATCGTGGGGGTAGTCCCTTACAGAACCGTGTACTTAACGTGTAGGTGTGCATGGATGGTATACGGTGTGATGATGTACTTTCAGTGATGTAGAGTGTCATTGTATCGCGCGAACAGAGTCACTTGAGGGCTCCTATCCGGAGGATCGAACCTAGGTTCAAGCATCTGCAGAGGGAGGCCGCGGCGGGTGTGCGGGAGCGAAATTAACCGCTCGGCCTCGGCGGCGAGGGCGGCGATTACGCGGGCGTGTACGCGGACACGTACGATTGGTGGAGACAGTAGGAAGAAGTGCGTTCAAACTCGTTATTTTATCGACGGGATCAGTGAAGCAATTACGTGGCCGGCGCGCGAAACCTTTGGCGTGCGGATTAGAATTGTAGCTCACTGCGTGTACTATTTTGGTGTTGGGATGAACTTCGGCTTTTTCGAAGAATTGCTTTGTGAGGTCTTTGATATATGCATATATGGACGGAATAACCATATCTTTATGGAGATCTACATTACGGACGTACGGAGGGGATTGGACGGCTATACGCATGAATTTATTTTGCAGAACTTGTAGTTTGCGAAGGGTTGTGTGCGAAGCGTGAGCGAATACGGGGCAACTGTAAGTAAGTATGGGACGGATGCATACTTTGTATATTGTGAGCTTATGTCTGAGTGACATTTTGCTCTTAGAGGAGGTTAGATTACGTAGTAGAGCCATAGCTGTGGTGGCTTTTTACTGTACATAATCTATATGTTTGTTAAAGGTGAGATGTTTATATAAAACATTTCTTTGAGACAATGGATTGAAGTCGGTTCAGAAGGAGCCGCTCGTATATTCTACCTAACGTATTGAGGAGGCTAATTGGGCGGTAGCTTTCTGGGAGAGATGTCTTTTTCCTGGATTTACGGATACCTATTACCGTTGCCTTTTTCCAAGCGGCGGGAAAATGGCAGTGAATTATTGCCGCATTGAAGATACAGACTAGAAGAGCTATAAGTTTATCAGGGAGAAGTATTAGGGCTTCGTTCCTGATTACAGCGGGACCGGGGGCTTTTCTTGGCTTAAGGCGTTTTATGATCGCGACAACTTCGTCAGTTGTGACCGGGTCTAAATTTTCAACTGGTGGAGTCTCTCTTATTGATTGAATTGTTCGATCGAACCTCCCAATGTGTCCGGGATCTATGGTATGATATTCATGGGAATTGGGAGAATACTATTGTTCGAGAGTGGTAGCGAGATACTCTGCGTTGTCTATACTTTCGAAGGCGGGTAGATTGCTGTAGTTACTCTTTTGTTTACGGACAAGATCCCAGAAGGCAAGATGAGATGGTTTGATTTCCTCTAAAAGGCTGTCCCATCTTTGACCGCGGAGTTCGGAGATACGAGATTTAGCTAATTGTTGTAAGTTACGTAGCCATACGCGATTTTCCTTCGTCGTATAAGAAACATGGGCGCGAGTCGCAGCGTTTTTTTCCATGATTAGTCTTCGAATGTCATCAGGGAGTATGAAACGGCGATCGTTCGCCGCCTTTACCTCAATTGAGGTTTCCCTGATGGCATTCTGGAGGTGACCGACCAAGGAGTCAATTGCTACATCGGTATCGGTCACAGACTTAATCCCCTCGGGGATCCTATCTGAGTGAGGAGAGGAAAGATTATTTGTGAGATAGTGCTAAAAGCTTTGGATAGTCAGCCGCTTTGACTGAAGCAAGCGTATGGTCCCCCGGGTGACCTAGTTGCAGAACTACTGGGCTGTGGTTGGAATCTAGTTCATGTACGACTTCGATTTGCCGTATCTGAAGCGTGATCCCTTTTAAAATAGCTATGTCTAAAACTGAAGGGTAGCAGTTAGCTTGATAATGAGTTGACTCAGAAGGAGCAATTACGTCGAACATAAGCTCATTTTCTAGCCAGTATTTTGTCTTACCATTAGTGGTACTACGCAGGTTGTTGTACTGAATGTGTCTGCTATTTAAATCGCCAGCCACTATAGCAAAGTCACCGAGCGCGAAAAGCGTCTCCAGA
This sequence comes from Actias luna, assembly GCA_039707435.1. Taxonomy (NCBI): domain Eukaryota; kingdom Metazoa; phylum Arthropoda; class Insecta; order Lepidoptera; family Saturniidae; genus Actias; species Actias luna. Next base: position 12,815,799 of record JAZHAC010000001.1, on the reverse strand, counting down.
TCCGACTGGAGGAGAGTTTTATTAGGCGAAAGGTACGCGGAAACGGTAAAGATAGTGGGATGACTGGTCATACCCACTCTACATACCGAGACTTCTAAATTTGTAAGTTCGGGAGGATCTATTGGCATGCAATATAGTGACTTTCTATAGTATATGAGCGTGCCGCCGCCTCTTACAACAGTACGGTCATTTCTTCCTATCTTGTAGTTTGCAATCGCGGGATTACGAACGCTCGGTTTTAGTAGTGTTTCTTGTACAAGAAACTCGTCTATCTGTCGCTGCTTAAGGAAGCTAGCGTTGGAGTTTTAGGTTACGTGTGTTACAAAAGGATATAGAAAGGCCACAGGGACTTATCTTATCCTCCATTGCGAATTTATTTAGGGGAAGCGCGGATGAGACGTTGCATGGTTTTTGCAATGCCTGGCAAGCATCTAATAGCTTTAAGACGGCCTAGATCCCGACTAGCACTGAGCATTGATATCCTCTACTGAATGTTGGTCAAGAAGTTCAGCGAGCCTGTCGATCCTTATTAGACCAATGGACGGGCCGGACGTAGTGGAATGTGAGGGTTTGGCCTTTGGAGGCTGCGGTTGGGACGCCCATGAAGTGGTCGGAGCTAATATGGGATTCTGGGACAGAGATGTATTCGCGGAAGTGACTTGCGCTGGTTTAGGCAGGCTCGGGAAAGCCTGAATTGACATGAGTGGCGGTGGTGCAGGATATGTGGCCGCTGTTTGCGCTGAGGGCGCCTGGTTAAAGGAACATGTGCGTCTTGTGCGTGGAGCGCGTTCAAACCCGCGATAGTTTGCGGGGTGCCCGGCTTTACCGCATAAGACGCAGCCTGTTGGAGTTGGAGAGTGACGGGTGCGAGAGCACTCCTTTTCTAAACATTTGACGCGACGCGGGTTGATAAAGCAGTTGCGAGCAGAGTGGCCGTATGCTTGACAGTTATGGAATTGGGTGGGAGTATGCCTCTTATGGGGGATCTCTACTACTATGCCGGAGAGGCCGCAGACGGATTGGAGAGAGAAAATTTCTTTCCCTTCCTTGGATTGGTCCAAAGTGGCGAGGACTAGGTCGTATTGTTTTTTTGTTATATTATGGTACATTCGATGTACCTCGTGGACCGGGAAGTTTTGCTCCTTAAGGGGGGTTAGGATTAGCTTCTCCGGGAGCTTTTTAGGAACGCGCCTAAGAACGACGCGCAGAAGGCGCTCTTCTTCAGTTGTGTAGGTATAGAACTAGTGTTTTCCTTCACGGAGAAAGACCGTTTAATTCTTGTAATCTGTAATAGACGGGAGTTTAACCTGTATCCCTGAAAGGGTGCTGGTGGCCCTAGTGAATGCGATTTTCCTTGAGTTGAGCTGGGCCGAGATGCTCAACCAGGAGGCTTTATCGCAGATCGTAACGGGGGGCGGTGGGCGTACCGCTTTATCAGTCGAGGTAGGGGATGTGGGAGGTTGGGTCACTGGGGTATTAGCGTCCTCGGATGCAGCTGGGACGCGCATTGCTTATGTTGCAGCAGTTTAACTGTTGAGGGTGATAGCACCTTCTTATTCGTGGCCCTGGTGACTATTATAAAGTCGGCTTCAGGATTGCTTTGAGCTTTCAAATCGAGGTCCCTCATTTCAGCCTCGTTTTCAGGGGTTGGGTCGGGGGATAATAGCGAAAAAGAGTTCGCCGTGGGTATTGGCCGTGGTGCGTACGATATTTGCTCCTCGAAAGGACTAGGCGCAAGCTTGGGGGTGGGGGTCGCTGAAGGCGACTGTCTAAGTGTTATGTTGACAGCGGGCGCCTGCGAGTGAATTAACACAGGCGACCGGGATCGGGAGCGCGAGTGTGGAGGGAGTAGTGAAGATGCTGGGCGACGCACCGGAGCTGTCGCAGCGGTAGATGAGGTGCGGAGGGGTAGTGATGTGGATGGGGGGGACGCCGGTCGAGCACGCATTGGTGCATTCGCCGCGGTCGGTGGAGCGCGAACGCGTTGGACCGGTCGGGAGGCGAGGAACGCCTTGAGCAAGTCTGGTTGCTCTTTACCTATGAAGGCACGTAGTCTTACATATAATTCTTTCGGGCGATTGGCCATGGTCCGGATGTAGGGCTTGGGGCGAGATAATCTGCTCGTAAGCCTAGGTGAAACCTCTCTGCCGGAAGAGTAGGGGGGCGCGGTAAGCAAAATTATAACGAACTATCCCGAGTTCGGAGAAATAACATTTAAATACAATCTACTGTACGTACAAAATCGGAAAGAGAAAGGAAAAATAGAAAAAAAACAATAAAAAATATCTATGCCTGGCCTGTAATAAAAAGCTTAAGGGAAAGTAAGTTTTACCTTTGTTGGCAGCCTTACAGTACTTACAGTGGCGGCACTTTAATCACTGCACTAATTCATAATGACGAAAAGCAATACTTGGATTTGCAATAATAAACTAAGATATCTCTCACTATAAACTTGACACGATAACCAAATAATTAACAAAGAACTAATTATCGGTATGCAAAAATATAATATGCAAAATACATTCTATAAGGCAGACAACCAGCTTCGAATCATACATAAAATCTTTCATTTATATTCGTACATTTCATTTCATTATTTCGTTCATATTTCAAACAATATCCCGCGGTCATTATTCAAATATATTTTTAATAGAACAGCATTTATCTAGTTTTCTGTTGTTATGACGACAGTAAAAATTTAAAGCCCGGTTCAAAGGTCTTAAGCGCCTAAAGTTGACATTCCAAATCTCATTGACATGACAATTCTAAACAAAAAAATGTTACGTTTGACCAAAGATAAATGTTGTGTATTCTTGTCAGGGTAATATTCTAGGCTAGGGATAACACACACAACTAATTTATCGATAAAATTATTTTGGATACATTAACTTATTTTATTTAAAAAATTTAGCGAATAAAAGAATCAGTTAATAAAATATGGATATCAAACAAAAAAGCGAATTTTCGATAAAGGTAAACGGCGACTACATAACACTAAACGTATTATAATAAATTTTATTTAAAAAATATGTAAAAATATATTAATAATTGAAACTTTTATTTACTAAGTTAAAATTGTACTAATCGTGAATTTTTATTGCTTACGAAAACATTTATTTCTCGATAAATTGAAGATAAGAATAAAATAGGAGTTTTGGCGGGATCTTGATTTGTCACGTTGTGATTTCTATTTTAATTCATATACTTACTTATTTAGCCCCGTGTTATGTAATTTAGACGACATTTTACGTGATGTAATGTAGCTGAAGAGCATAACTGAAGTGAATAATAAATTTTCATTCGGGACATGATATATTAGTTCTCACAAAAACTCCCAAGAGAACTTCAACTAGAGAGTTGCCAACTTCTTGAAGATAGTTTCATCTGCCCAAAATGCACAAATCTTATTACTTGAAAATGGCAGTAATAGTCTCTGAAGAGGACTGAGTTACCAAGAATAGAAAAGAAGAAGAATAAAATACGTATTTGCATTCAAAAAGTTATTATAGAAGTAAAATAATAATAAAAAAATTATAAACCCTATTTACATAATAGAAATGGCCACCCACCCAACTCAAATTTTATTAGAATATTATAACACTTTAGAATAAACACACAAAACAGTCAAATATACGTATTAAAGGGCCAAGCGCCGCATCTCGTTTCTCGTAAAAAATGAGGCTGACAAAAAGCGTATGTATGCATTTTTATAATGTATCTAACTTATCATTGTATAATGATAATAGATCTAAAATATCGATAATTTTCAACAAAAAGTAAAAATCTTCGAATCCAATTACATGTAAACAAAATATGTTATGTGATTACAAAATAAATTGTTTCTTTTATACAATTGCATTTATGTATCAAATAACATTAGTAGATCACATACTTATGAAGAAAATATTCGCCATTTTATTATATTATACAATTCAACTGGTCACTAAAAGGAAAATAATAACAGACGGTGACAACTTTTATCAATGCCAATAATCTTCACACATTTCAACTAATCCTAAAAATATAAAGCGGAGTATATATTACTGTGTCTTTTAGAACTTTAGAATCTCCTAAATTTTCATGTAAAGTTCTTAATTGGCAACTTAGCAAATAAATTTTATTGGCTTGTGACGTCACACATAAAAGTTGCGATGTAAAAAGATGAGTCAACGTGTATTTGTTAATCAATTTTGTTAATTCTATCAATAACAAATGACATTAAATGGGTATACCAACCACATGAACATTACAGTACCAACTCATCATAAATCTTATCTGTAGATTTAACGTATGTGCTAAAAAAGTTACCCAATAAGGGAACGTATGGGTATACTACGTGACCCGTTTGTGGGGGGAGGGAGGAAGTTCTTCAAAATACTACGCTGTCACAAGAGCTGGGCTTAGATATTTGCCACGTAGTCTATTTCGCCGAGAGAAATGCCACGCTTGTTCGAACTATCTTTGAATATGGCGCAGTGATTAGTGCTTCACACTCGAATAATGAAAACGAACAAAAATTGAAAGCCAATTCAAAAAGTCGTAAGCGCCAAAGTTGACATTCCATTATAAACCTTATTGACATGAAACATCTATTCAAAAAATGTGGTAAGTAACGCCGCATTAATAGACACGTCATTAATAGGCGTCAAATTATGGTTCAATTTCAACTGCGGTCGTGAACGAACGTGTCCGTGAGCGCTCATTGATTGTTCTCGAAACCGATCGCTGCGCTTTACCGCGCCGCCTAATCTTTCTTTGTGTTATTCTTACGTCTTATCGGCAATAATCCGTCTATTATTGCCGACAATCCAGTTCGTGTTACCGATAATTACTTTATCTTACTTTATTTTACTTTATTATTGTGAATTCCAAGTATTGTTTTTCGTTAGTATAGTTAGTTGGAATAGTGCAGCCACCGTAAGTACGCCGGTTACCGGCTGCCAACAAAGGTAAAACATAATTTCCATTAAGCCTTTTACTACTTTTACAGGCAGGTTCGTTTTTTTTATCTTTCCGTTTTGCAAGTGCACTAGATTGTATTTAAATGTTATTTCGTCGAACTCTAGACAGTTCGTTTAACTTTTGCTAGCCGCGCCCTCCTGCCCCTCAGGCAGGGAGGTTTTTTATACAGGCTTCCTTTTAAACCTACGCTACCCCAAGCCTGCTACCAGAATGGCAAACCGCTCAATGCTATTCCTAAATAGGTTCCGAGTCTTTATAGACAAGATACACCCAAAGCTCTTTCAAGAGTTCCTTGCGACCCAGCCCCAACCACCGCAAAATGTGCGTATCCCGGCAGCGGCGGTAAATGCACCCGCTCGCACCCGCCTTCCTTCTCCGTCCCGCACACTCGGGACCTTTACTTCTCGCTCGTGATTGCGTTCCCCAACAAGGAATGTAAATTGTCACTCACAGGCACCTGTCTCTCCCATACATCCTACATCCCAGGTATCAACGCCGCAACAACTCGAGCAACTTATCTCATATGCTCCGCATGCGATCCCTACGGCGAATTCATTTTCGCCACTTACCCCGGACCCGACACCAACCAACGAGGCTGACATGAAGGAGTCCAAGTTTATTAATACCGACAGCAACATCACGCTAGTCAGTAGGGTAAAACCTAAAAATGAAGGAATACTTTCGGCAGAAACTACCGAACTGAAAGTAGCCAAGGCTTGGCGGACCGAAAGTACCCGCGTCCTGCGACCGCCTCAACCTACGCGGCTCCTATTCCTGGCCCCGCGGCCTCAACTAAAAAAACAGTTCGTCCACCACCACCCGTCACTATCGCTGACAAAGCAGCCTGGTTAAATATTTTCACGCAGCTTAATACTAAAAAGGTTCACTAAACTAGCGCCCGTAGCACCCCTGCAGGGATTCAAATTAAAGTCCCTACACCCTTAGATTATAAAAATCTCACCGCCTTCCTTAGAGAAGGTAGAGAAGGAAAACACCAATTTTTTACGTTCACTCCGAAAGAAGATCGTTTACTGCGCGTGGTTATTAGGCGCGTCCCCAAAGAATTCCCCGAGGAGAAAATCCTTGCTTCCCTTAAGGAACAAAACTTTCCGGTCCACTAGGTACACCGCATGTACCACTACATAACCAAAAAATTGTTCGACCTTGTTCTTGTCATCCTAGACCGCTCCAAAGAGGGCAAGAAAATATTCTCGTTTAAATCCGTCTGCGGCCTCTCTGGCATCACAGTCGAGTTACCGCACAAAAAACATAACCCTACTCAATGCCACAATTGCCAATCGTATAGCCATTCTTCCCGCAACTGCTTCATTAAGCAGCGTTGCGTCAAGTGTCTACAAGACCACTCTACTAAGGAGTGCCCACGGACCCCTGAGTCCCCCGAACCACCAAGCTGCGTCTTATGCGGCAAAGCAGGGCACCCCGCGAACTATCGTAAGTGTGAACATGCTCCACGCACGAGACGCACGCGTTTTCCAACACAAGCGCCTTCAGCGCACTCAGCGGCTGCGCGTACCGCGCCACTACCACTCATGTCTATTCAGGATTTCCCGAGCCTGGGTAAGCCAGCGAGGGTCATTTCCGCGAACCCATCTCCTTCCCAAAGACCCACATTAGCTCCGACCACTTCATGAGCGCCCCAAACGCAGCCTCCAAAGGGCAAACCCTCACATTCCACTACGTCTGGCCCGTCCATTGGTCTAATAAGGATCGACGGGCTCGCTGAATTTCTTAACCAACATTCAGTAGAGGACATCATCGCATTCGACGAAATGCTCAGTGCTAGTCAGGATCTAGGCTGTCTTAAAGCTATTAGGTGCTTGCCAGGCATTGCATAGACTGTGAAATGCCTCATCCGCGCTTCCCCTAAATAAATTCGTAGTGGAGGATAAGATCAGTCCCCGTAGCCTTTTTTATATCCTTTTTTAAGGCACGTAACCTGAAACCCCAACGCAACTTAGTAGCTAGCTTCCTTAAGCAACGACAAATAGACGTGCTACTAAAACCGAGCGTTCGTAATCCCACTATCTTTACCGTTTCCGCGTACCTTTCGCCTAATAAATCTCTCCCTCAGTCGGATCTAGAGATGCTTTTCGCGCTCGATGACTCTGTTATAGTGGCTGGCGATCTAAATAGCGGACAGATTCAATACAACAACCCACGTAGTACCACTAATGGTAGGACACTATACTGTCTAGAAAATGCGCTTATGTTCGATGTAATTGCTCCCTCAGAGCCAACACATTATCAGGCTAACTGCCGCCTTTCAGTTTTAGACATAGTTATTTTAAAAGGGATCGCGTTTCAGGTACGGAAAATCGAAGTCATATATGAACTAGATTCCGACCACCGACCAGTAATTCTGCAACTAGGCCACCCGGGTGACCACACTCCCGCTTCAGTCAAAGTGGCTGACTATCCAAAACTCAGACACTATCTCTCAATTAATCACTCCTCTCCTCACTTAAACAGGATCCCTGACGAGATAATGTCTGTAACCGATGCCGATGTGGCGATTGACTCCCTGGTCGGTTACATCGGTTACACCTCCTGGTTACATCGCCCTAAGTGCACACTTACCGTATTTTTTGACATAGCCAAAGCTTTCGATAAGGTCTGGCACGAAGGTTTCATATTTAAACTCAATCTCTTACAAGTTCCGGACAGGCTAGTCGGCATAATCCTTGCTTACCTTTCGGACCACCTATCCTCGCCTCACCCAATACGCTCAGGAGTTCCTCAATGCTCTATCCTAGTGCCTTGACTGTTCAACATTCGTTAGCGACATTCCCGAATTCTCCAACATCGCAGTAGGCTCCTACGTAGATGACACAGTCATCTTCAGCTCGGACAGGAATAGAATTCATTTATATTACCGCGTACAAAGGGCCGTCTCTACGTTTTGGTCCTGGTGCCTCAAATGGCGCATAGGAATAAACCCAGACAAAAGTGTGGCTATCATGTTCGATCCTCACGCGAGGAGGAATATAAGAAAAACATTACATCTTTTAGGTGTCAATATCGCCTGGGCTAATTATACTAAATATCTTGGTTTTAGATAGGCGCCTAACCTTCAACAAACATATAGATTACGTACAGAAAAAAGCCTCCACGGCTATGGTTCTGCTACGAAATCTTAGCTCCTTTAAGAGCAAAATGTCACTTAGACATAAACTCACAATATACAAAGTATGCATCCGTCCCGTACTTACTTACAGTTGCCCCGTATTCGCTGACGCTTCGCGCACCAGCCTTTGCAAAATATAAGTGTTGCAAAACAATTTCATGCGCATAGCCGTCCAAGTCTCACCCTATATCCGCAATGTAGATTTACATAAAGATATATAGACCTTCCGTTCATATAATCATATATTAAAGATGTCACAAAGAAATTTTTCGAAAAGGCCGAAGTTCATCCCAATCTCAAAATAGTACACGTAGTTAGCTACACTCCCAATCCGTATGCTAAACGCTTCGCGCGTTGGCCACGTAACTGCTTTACCGATCCCGTCGACAAAATAACAAGATTGAACGCGCTTCTGCCTGCCGTCTCCACCAATCGCACGTGTCCGCGCACACGCCCGCGTAACCACCGTCCTCTGCAGATACTTGAGCCTAGGATCGATCCCTCGGATTGGAGCCCTCAAGTAACTCTGATCACGCGATACAGTGACACTCTACATAATTGAGAGAACATCATCACACCGCATATCATCCGTGCACACCCACACATTAAGTACACGGTTTTGTAAGGGACTACCCCCGTGGTCCTTGCGTGGCTTGCCCTATCTTATTGTTAGGATTACTAAACCTAGTAAGTTAGGACCTGTTAGTTAGTTAGGATCGCGAATCCTTGTTTGTGTTCCGGCAGTAGTCCAAGCCGAGGTTCGGCCATTCTGGCACCCTTGCGCCTATTGCCACAGGGCTGAGTGCCCTTAGCATTCGCCCCAAAAAGTTCGGTGAAGCTGTCAAAGCTCTTAGCCCTTAGTGGCTAACAGTGTATGACAACAGTGTTTTTAAATGATTAAAAATCATACGTAAATACTTTAAGCAGGGTGAGGGGCTTGGAATATACTACAAGTGATGACCGAGGGGAGGGAGGGATCGACAAATCTTAAAAATAGGTCACATAGTATAGGTACTTTCCCTAATATCATACAAAGATACATAAATAAATGGATGTTTCTAATAATATAGTATATTCAACAAAATTTAATACTAACATAATAAGTCCGGTATGGTTACAGTTTTTGCGTTGATTAATATTATGGTCTATCTGTTTACGTTATTCGATATTTTAATTCATCATCGGTCGGTCGCGTCGGTGATTATAATTTGCTGCCAGACAAAGACGCCGCTTTATTGGACGACTGTGCAACAAGTGTGAAACAACAATAGCAACAAGTATTATAGCATAGTCCTTGCAAGACCTTCACGACTTGCGAGACTCTTGCTGCAAGAGCAAGACCAAGACCAACTCTGAGAGCGGAATACCAAGACCAAAGCTTAAGTTTTGTATTGGTCATGCATTTGGGCAACACTAGTTTGAATAGCTAACTCGCGTGTATATATCACCCTGATAATGCAACATTTTATCAATGTATGTATATTGTAATAAAGTTACTTTATTCTTCTCCTTCTTAACGTTATCATGAATTGAAAAGATCATATCTATTATCAATAATGGATTGCATGGAAAACCCACTTATTTCAACAGAAAGCATAAATACTGGCTTTTCCTATAACCATGAAAAGAATTTCAAGAAATGTTTACATGTTAGGCACTTCAGAGAGATAGAAGTCTTTAATAGTCTATTGTACAGTAAGAAATGCAGAATATTTATAGCTGTAAAAAAGCGGTGAATTTTGTGTCAGCCTTTATAACAATTTATATGTGTGTAAATTGTCATACCTCATGATAAAAACAAGGGGAACTTTTACAAAACTGAACAAAATGAAAACTTTATAATTAAACTTTAGTAAAATTTATTTATTAAGCAGGGTCAACTTCCTAAAATAAACAATCTCACGTTCCACATTAATAATTGAACAGTGTATCGCTCTTTTCGACAGTACTTTTTTATCTCAATTGTAGAGGGTAGACGATGGACGTGAGTTTGAACCCGTGCAATGAGCCTAAGTCATCGGTGAAAGAAAACTTATCCGCAATAGGTTCAGCAAGGCACTTATTATTAGGGTGCATTGTTCTCCTTGACAGGGGGGCTTACTCACGTTGCCACGATACAGTACTTTAAACAATACGTGAAGCTGTAAGGTTTTCAGTAGTTAGAGCCCAAGAAGGATTAACTACAAAAAAAAAATTCAATAACAAGACCATCTCAATTCTAGGCACTGCATCGGAATGGATTATTTTAATGGACACGTATGAAAATCATTATAAAATCGCTGGGGATCTTAAGCTTTTGTTATACTTTATAGGTTTAGCGTTATTTATGGCCACAGTCTCACCTGATGTTAAGTGACGGGCATTATTAGCCTAGTGGACGGAGTGACTCTCAAGTGCAACTGTCAGAACGTACCTATAGGTATTTAACAGTAGGTTTTCAACTTGAGGTTGGCAGTTAGCCTATTGGACATTAGAAAAAGTTACCACCATGTTATGGTTTCATCATGATGCTTTTCTACATCGAAAGCTCATCAAGATCACCGCTGGTAGAATTGAACTCACGCCCATTGACGCAGCATCCGTACATACTGCCAACTAAGCTATCATCGCTTCAAATACAGCCTATAGCCTTTTAAAAATACACTTGTGTCACAAGCACGGGATCCGCTTGTAGTTTCCGTCACTGCCACAGGATGGACCCAGCAGCCCCACGGCATGACCAAAAAATGCAAAGAATTTCGTCGTTTCAATATTTTTTGGTTTGGGTTTATTAAGCATTTATTTCTTTGTATTAAGATAATCCAATTGATTGCATTATTATTTCGATTGCTCACACCGCTTGATATTTGGTAATTACGTACTTGGTTTTTTAGACAGGTAAATTTATATAGTTATGTTTATTCTTTCCATCGAATGTACATTTATATTACTTAAACTTTGTGATAGGTACGCATATGTTTGAAAATGTAATAATTTGTTTGATAGAATAATTTCAATTTAATTCAATTTCATTTGCATGATACTTCTGATACTTCTACATATCTACTTCAAACATTACCCAATTTCAGTATAATGATTTTGTTGTAAGTTTGTTTTAATAAAATATTGTTTATATAGACATCTCTGATTGTTACATTGTTACGCCTTAGCTACTCAATCGAATATCATGAAATTTTGTGTGTAAATTTTTATTGATTGTGTGTACATTGGTATATGATTATATAAATAGGGTATCTTTTATATAGCGACAAAAGGATAGCTCCCTAGGAATATAAAAAAAAGTTTTAGATTTACACAATCTTCATTAACGTGAGCGAAGTATAAAATAAAATGCAAACATAAAATTAGAATAAGTATTACATAAATAGAAAAAAATAAAAGATATATTAAGTTAGTACACTTATCTATCTTTATATATAAAGACATTCCTTAACTGACTCTACTGTCTACTGCCGAAATTACTGAAGCTGGAGACATGAAATTTGAACTGTGGTTTCCGTTTGTAACGTAGAGAACGTATCCCATGCGTTTATGGGATAAACAAGGTAGAAAGACAAGGTTGTTGAAGGTAGAAAAAATCTTCATCTATTGACTTGTAATTTAGCATCGACTACTTAGTTAAAATATAGAATACGTTTTTCAGCGTTTTTAATATTTTTCTATTATACTTTTATTGAGGTATCTTCAAAAGTACTAGACCTATTCACTTAAAATTTGCTATGGATATTCCTTTCATGCTAGATAGACACCAACTAAGAAGGGTTTTACGATCACGTGTGATTGAAAGTAATAACACGAACTAAGTCGTGAGGCACCAGCTAGTTCCTACTACATATACCCTATACGTAAACTCAGAGAATGAATAAAAAATATGTTTTATAAATATAAAAAGCTTATGGAAATTGAACCATATAAATCATCATCCATTATTGCATATTTGTAATTTAAACTGTGATTAAACACAATGAAAAATTAGATTTAAACACAATAGAATGTCCTGAAATATATATTTAATAATATAAAGGTATTATGACCTATCAAGATATTATATGAAATGCATCTATTTATAAATATACGAAAGCTTACGTTAAAGTTGTACTGCCCTAAATTGCTTGTAATTTATAAATGTGAAATGTACGTAGTTTCAAGGATAAGTTCGAAAGCTTATAATGATTAATTTTCAGGTAAATGCCAAACTGGACAATTGAGATTAACGACCGTACCGTGAGAGGCGGCAAATAACCTGTGGTGATATAAAGATAAAGACCAGAGACCAGTATTTCCGTACAATTAATACACAAAACAAAAGAGAATTTGGTATTGTATATAATTTATGAGACCATGTATTTAGAAACATCAAACAGCGCATATTATTATTATACATTATTGACTTCTATTAAAACAATTTCTGTATTCATATTTGTACACAACTCTTTATTATTTCGTTTAATGCATGAATGATAAACGTAGGGTGAAAAAAATATACTAAAGACGCAAAAAAGTTTTAGACTATATTTTATAAATTAGATTATGATAAATTATTATCATATTGATATATTTTTTCAATCTAATGCAATTAAATGAGCAATTCTCGTATGTATATGCAATATTCATTTCGCGTATAACGAATACGGCTCCAACGATTTGGATGAACATTCGTATATAAACGCATTTTTGCTTTTTTAATTCACTTTTTAGTTTTTAAGCAAACTGTTACTAACAAAGTGGTTAATTGCATATTTTGTATTATGTATTTAAATATATTTTCGGAAATAAATACGATATAAAAATACTACTAACAACATAGTAAATACTACTAATATATTTAAAAAATAACATTAAATATATATAATTTAGGGTGGTCCTTATTTAGTGTTTGTCCGAATTTTTATTCACGATAGTCCTAAATCGGTTCTAAATCTATTAAAAAAATTTCATGTCAAGCTCTTAATTTTAATTTTTATGGTATCAGAACCGTTGAGGATCTCTATTACAACAATAACACATCGAGGAGTAATGTGGTACTTCATACAGCTCGTTTAACAACATTGAACACACCACCGCGCCGTTGTTTGCGAAGCTTTAAGCGTTCAATAAAAATTGTCGTTAGTGTCATCGATACTCGCAAATACCAATTAACATGTTATTCATGGAATGTGTTCTTATTGCTATATAATGCTCCTAGTATAATTAACATTATATATTTATTTTGGTTAACACTAATACCTCAATACAAAAACAACAAATTATTTTGATTGGAGAAACAGAAGAATTGCATTGGCAATAAATTTAAATTACGTTTTTAAATAAAACTCTATCTAATAAAACGGTTAATTATACCTGTGATTTTTATTTAAATATATATTTTATTCATGTATAATTCATGTACAATGTATTTACAAATATTATTATTCTTTTTATTACAATTTGAAAAAAAAAACTATCTAATCTTTGTCATCCAGATACTACAACATTAGAGGAACATTTTCTATGTAATATTATTTTGAAAGCTGTCCCTGGTTTTTTCAACCACAATAAAAAAGTAAAGGTAATATTACTAAAGAACATGATTAACTGGTACCTAAATAAACTTGAGGTTAAACTATTCCTCCACTGTGTTCTTTGTTAATATCATTTTTCCCCGTTCCTAGTGTTTCAACTGTACTTGTATGCAGTGTGTTATGGCGGTAGTTAATAGCATATAGCAGGTAAATAAGTAGTACTTACTGGTACTGGCTTGTTACGGTCATTGACAAGGGTGTCCGTTAAGGATAGTTGTCCATCAGTGACAACAATTTGCAGGCCAAGACGGTATACTCCTATAACTCGTGGGGGTCCCCAGCGCCCGCGCGAAAGCATGTGCAAGGTCAGAACCTCGCCCGGGCCCACAGGTATCATCACAGGCCATTCAAAACTCTGTTAAAATATAATTTAAATGTAAAAATCATTATAACACATAAAAAATATGTTAATTAAGAAATTCTTGTATATGAGAACGTTTCTAGCGATTTTGGTAAAATTTTTATTTAGGTAATGTGTAAGTCTAGCATAGTACTTATATCAAGACATAAGAATTTCCGGTTTACCGAGATATTAAATTCATAAATACTGTTTAATAGTGTGTTGAATGGACTATTTAATAATCACGTAATATGTAATTACTAATATTCAATACGTTAATGAGGTTGTTTCGATGTCTGTCAGTTGAAATAAATCAGTTTTTATCCATGTGGAAAACACGTATCAAATGAACGTTTAATGATTAAAGTTCTTCGTAATTGATACCTGTTCTATTTCCATTTTAATGACAGTGGTAAATTTTGTAACAAATTATAATCTGAAATCGTATTATTACCACTTCCTTCTGAGTTAGCATTAGTAAACTTTATTGTAAAATTCAGTTGTTTGTAGGTACATGGTTTTCATTTTAACGAAAAAACGTTGATCAAACAAAGTCAGTATTTAAAATAGAATAAACACAAATAACATATAATGACTATAAAACACCTTTAACAATACCTAATATAGCAAATAAAATCGAATAAGTAGACAGTAAAACTCGCGTCCTATCGGTTTCGTGTTATAGATAATATTGTTTTGTGCCTTTGTACGCTAAACTTCTGTGACGTTTCGTATAAGCGTGACATTTTATTTTGTGGGCACTGTACACAGTGTAAAACTAACGACAATTATAATCCTAGTCCTCTTTTATCCTCTCAGTGATATATTAAAAAATATTAAAGCAAAACAGTTTAATAGATATTTATTACATTTTTATTGTCTCAGTTTTGGTATAAAACGTGTCGACATTTTTTTGAACAATATCTTTATAGAGAAACATTATTTTATTTGCGACAAGTATTGTATTTAATAACCTGATTATTATATATAATTCCCTTCAGTAGTTGACAGATTAGCGAAATACTATGTGCATTTAATAAAATGTTATTTGTATACATGCACGAGCAGTGAAAGCAAATTATATTAAATATCAGTAGCATGAGTTATGACACGAATAGAGACGAACTTTAATATTCGTAGGAGCAGCACGTGTACTTATCTTAATTTATTACTTTTGTGAAGCACTGCATATTGATTTTCATTCCACGAATATGCTTATTATTTTCAATAGACAAAATGTATTTTGTTTCCGACTTTGTATACATATATATGAAAATATTGTAAGCTTTTACTATGTTACCACGGCGTCTAAATCGTCTGAGGGTTAAACAAAACGTCTACTATCTTTTATAACACCATGTCTACATTATGACAGACAAAAATGATACATATCTCATGTGTTTTATACTTACATATTTCGTTACATATATTTGCAATGGATTTGATTGTAGAAAAGAAAAAATATTATTATTTATATTAAAATAGTAATTAACCTTCTGCTACTTATATAATGAACATAATATGTAATATTAAAGTCGGCACATGCTTACATTGTTTCATTAAATAATTTATTTACCTCATTGACGTTGGCTATTTCATCATGATTCGGCAGCACACTTGTGTACTTATATATACCTGCAAAATGAAAATTAATAAAGATTTTTTCAACGATTTCGTGCTTAATATTACCAAAGTTATGCCTATAATACACTTATGATTTTATATCTAGATGCCGATTTAATATAATTATTGGCGTTCTCAGTTAATCTGATAAGTTAAATATTAGTGTGATATCTTCAATTAAAACTTTTTAAGCGATGATAGCTTAGCGGTAGTGTGTACGGATTCCGCGTTAAAGGGCGCGAATACGAATCCACCTACAATGATCTTGAGCTTTCGGTGAAGGAAAACATCGTGAGGAAACCATAGCTTGGTGGTAGGGCTTTATCTTATCACCCACCCTCAAATTGAAAATCTGCCGCCAAAAACCAATAGGTTGCACTTAAGAGTGAGTCCCTCCACAGATTTAGCGTGTTCACCAACTTGTGCCGTATCGTCATTCAAGATCAGGTGATATTATGGCGATGACGCTAAACCTGGACTACATAAAAAAAACTTGCGATATTATTTGAGACGTAGGTATTGTAATTTATGTACTAAACAATTTAAATTACATATCTTATATATTAAATAATAAGATATCTAAAGATTTTTGTAATAATACAGCTAGAATTCTTAAAAAATTAAAAAAGACTAAAACTTAAATAAAAAGATTACTTCAAGTCTACAAATATAAACGAATAA
This sequence comes from Actias luna, assembly GCA_039707435.1. Taxonomy (NCBI): domain Eukaryota; kingdom Metazoa; phylum Arthropoda; class Insecta; order Lepidoptera; family Saturniidae; genus Actias; species Actias luna. The sequence goes on along the minus strand of JAZHAC010000001.1, from coordinate 12,799,487 downwards.
TTTATAACCGCTGAAAATAAAATTTCATTTCTTATGCATGAAATATCAAACATTGAATGTTCTTTTGCTTGTAGTCTTATATTACATTTTCTATATTACCGACGTAATTTTATATTAAAATTAACTTATTTTATATGAATATAATAAAACCATAATGTAATAAATAATGCCAACTATAATATTCATTGAGTATAAATGAAAATTAACTGTTTGAACTTGCTATATACTAACCCATACTTATTATCTTTAAATTATGAAAGATATTCTTACAAAGTATCACTATAAATAAAATTTTGATATGACTATTTGTTCGTGATTCTTCGAATCTAATTTTTTTTTGGGTATGTATAGAGTCACGTGGATAGTTTTGAACTCCAGTCGGTTCTGCTGAATGGTGTTATAGACATTGTTATTTATTTTTTTGATAAATTCATTTACATCTAATACTATAAAGAGAGCAATTCTATTTGATATATATATATATATATATATATATATATATATATATATATATATATATAAATTTCAGGTATCTCGGAAATGGCTCTAGCGGTTTTGATGAAGTTTTGTATTTAGCAAGATTTTGGCTTTATAAATTCACCTATATAGTTGCATTTTTCGTAAAAACGCAGTTTTTTTTTTCATAATATATTTCCAAAAATATTAATTACATTTGTTCAATCACTTCATCCATATGTAACTTCACAACATGTGGATATTTGTTATGCGCATTTAAACTTATTTATATAAATAAACACAATTTCAAAAGCCCGACCTAAGCTCGGTCACCCATCTACTATTATTTATTTACATAAAAGATATAATTCTTAATAGCCAGTTTTCTAGCACGTTTAAAAATCTTTTAGTTTTTTTTTTTAGCTTGGGTTTCTGACTCAGTATCAGTACAATATAATTGTGTGTTAGTAGTTTATGACAGTAGATTGTACGTGTTTTATACAGTTTTCGGTAGCTAAGATGAATAAAAAATACAAAAGTAATGAACAAAAATTATTTTTTACTATGATTATGACTGATGATATCTGATGTTTCAACAAAAAGAACAAGAACACCAATATCCTTTCAACGAAAAACATAATGGTTATGCGTGTGCTATGAGAACTTATAAATTAGCAATGAGTATGCTATGCGAGTCATGATACTTTTATATTTGTATATACAGTAACCTTAGTTATTTGTTCCTTATAAAAATACCGTACTCAATGTATGAGATTGTGTATGGTTTCTTCACAGATCATTTGAATATTCAATGTAATTGTATCAAACGTATTGAAAAATTGACATTGTGTGACAGCGTGCAATTCCACAACATTGAAAAAAGACTGATCATGTTGTCCCAGTGGAAGATAAGCAATAATATAAATAACGAGAGTAAGAATATAAATAATAATATATAAATATGTATAATTAAAGGTTATACGGGGTGAGTGTGTCCCCGACCGATCAGTGTAACACTGCCGGGTTATTCACACTAATTCGTACAGCAGCGGCCCACTCGATTCAGCACTACCTCCGAGGTCGCTTGTGTGTATGTGTACACACCTACTTGTGCTCCGCCAAATAACCTTCTTGATTACATATTATTTCATTAAAATAAAAGTTAATTATTTTTCGCGACTTCGTGTGCTTTCGTTTCTTGTTGTTAATCATTATAATTCAATGAACAATTGAATGAAATATATTGTTGTTTTAGTAGTAAGCTATCAAAAAATGTCTTCCCGTACATTATTTGATTACTCTATACGCAGTCGAATGTAAAAAAAAACTACTTGGCTAGGGGCTCTGATGTTTAGCTTTTCGATACCTGAAACCGTTGGCGGCAATACAAGTCACAACGGCGGCAATACTGAGCTTCGTGCACCAACTAATGACGGATACATGTCACAGTTCGCGTGCGAAGATCGTGTGTGTATAACGCCTTGAACACCTTTGTTTGCTATCTCTTATCATTAAAAATCTAAAGAATTTAAAACATTCCAATTAATATAAATTTATTTATTCTATTTCAATCTTATAACAGGTTTGTTAAATTTTTTAAAGAATAAAAAGTTAATTAGCTACTCTTCAGTTTCTCAAATTGTTTGCATAACATAATGGCTTACATTTATTATGGTAATCTATATATATATATATATATATATATATATATATATATATATATATATATATATATATATATATAAATGAATATCTATTTCCCTTGATCACGCGTGAACAGATTGGACAATTTAGCTAATTATTTATTTGTTTGGTTAATTATTGTCAGGAGAAGGTTCTTATGGAAGAAATAGTTGAGCGGAACATTAGAAAATATATATACATATATTTTGAAATTTCCCAATATGAAAAATGAGTGATTGAATGGGACAGAAGACTGTGAGGAATCTATACATTATAATATAAAAGTGGATCGCCGTTCGTTATTCTCGCTAAAACTCACAAACAACTAAACCGATTTTATTCATCTATGTTTTTAAAGTTTTGTAATACTCTCTAGAAGGTTTGTAAGGCAAGAAATATTAACAAAATTGCGAAGAAAATTATATAATATATTTGCAGGAAACCTAAAAAATATTAACAACAAATACAAATTAATTAGCTATAAAAAAAATTACAATTGTACATTTTACAAATGGCGTTTTACTTTAATTCTATGAAATAACGAGTAAATAAATTGGACCTCACGTGTCGTGTTAACTGAACCGATGACCAGCGCGCGACAGATATTGAGAATAGTCGTATTAGTATGTTCCTATTGCGTTCGAGAGTTACTCACAATAAAATGAGTTCGGACTGGGTTGGAAAGGTGGAAAAATTAATACAATTTGCCCCACTACCATATTTCGCGTATACAGATGATTCCAACGAATTTGCCATTCGATTTTAAGCGACTAAAATTTCCCGTGCGACTGTCTGTTGTAAAGACAATTAACAAATAACAAAACCAGTTATTGCAAGTTTGTAGTTTTCCAGATTCGTGAACGGACGAATTGATATTGCATTTTCGCACGTCGGAATAAAAAATATATATTTACCCACCACAAAAAGTAACAAAAAACATAGTTTATCAATAAACATCATATTAACTATATTTAAATTTCATATAATTAAACGACATCTATTTCGTTGTAGTTATAAACAACTTGCATTCAATAATCAAAAGATATGAAAAACGGAAACGATATTAGATATAGCCAGTTCTGTTGACGAATTGAAATTGGAAGTTTGACTAGGATTGATTACAGGTAATCAAAAAGTAAAAAAACAATTAAATCGGTCAAACAGTTTTTGAGTTTTAGCGAGAAAAAAGAACATCGATTATAGGTGTTACGAAGTTCACCGGGTCAGCTAGTAAATTAAATAGGTTAATGTAAACAAGTAATTCATTTAGGAACTGACGTGTTACAATTTATTATTGTTTTTTTTTTTTACTAAAAATTACTTAAAAACAATCAGTCTGATTCGGTGATAGTGTATTGCAACAAACGCATTCATTATTTAATTTACAACAAAGATTTAAAGACTTTGTCAATAGTAGGAGATTTTTTGTATAATAGCATATTTCAAATTAATAAAACTTAGGAAATTAATCGTTTGCAATAGAGCTACCTAGTATATAGCTTAAAGAAATGAAAAGCTTTGTTTTATTTCAAATAATATTATAAAGTCCTTATAATAATGTCAGAAGCTAAAAGGTTTTAAGCGAAAGATAAGAAATATTGTATTTGTTTCCTGAAGTAGTCTGCAATACAAAGCCATGATCGTTTTTATTTTAAAAGTTTTTACTTAACCTTTATTCCATTATTTCTCAAACAATCAACAAGAAATAATTTACTTTATTATTATTTTAAAGTACAAGTTGTTTTACATTAAGATACTACAGTACAATACACAACACAGTAAAACACCTTTTTACTATTGAAAAAACTTTCTCATTTATAACAAACATCCTTTCTTTTGAGACCGTAAATAAAAGAGTTCTTCTATTCTATTGACACATTATTGTAAGTAGGTAATTTTAAGATAAAGGAATACATCGATAAGTATCATAAACAAAAATTATTTTGATTGTGTCTAGAAGAGTATCTTCTTCTTTTTTTTCTTCCTAGCGTTACCCCGCACTAGTGTCAGGGTCCGCTTTCCGGTTTAATCTACTCCACCTTGCCCGGTCTCCAATATCCTGTCGTGAAAGTTAGTTCACGTTTATATCAGCCTTCACGACGTGCAGCCAGAGTTAATTGGGCCTACCGCGACCTCTAGGCCCTTGTACAGTGATGTTAAGGCATCTATTTCCTACATAGTCGAGTGGTCGGCGGCTTATGTGACCATACTACCGGAGACAACTTTCCTGCAGCTTATCCGCCACGCCACGGACTCTAAGGCTACCGCGAATATGTTCGTTACGAATGCAATTAAATCGTGTAACGCCACACATCCACCGCAGCATCTTCATCTCAGCAACGCGTAGCTGCGTGATATGTCTACCTAAGGTAAGCCACGTTTCGCTGCTATAAAATAGGACTATTCGGATGAAGTAGTATGTATCTAGAAGAGTATATTTACTCATAAACCTACACTGGACTGCACGAATGGCCTAGCGGTTTAAGGGGTCGTCATGCCATAGTAGCCGCACTAAGTGCTGTGGTTTCGAATCCTGTACAGGATAATTATTTGTGTGATCCACAAATAATTGTTCTGAGTGTGGGTGCTACTTTGTGTCCGTTAATTTTATGTTTGTAAAGTCCCCCGCAACACAAGGCTAGAAGCTTAGTATGAGAATAGTCTTTTTAATAGAAAAAATATCCTGCTCTGAAACACTATTACCACAAAAATAATAATCATTATACATTAATATTTGGGTAATAATCCCGATTTCTTTAAAAAAATATCAAATAGCAAACTCACATATAAAACAGGAATTATACATAGAGTATTATTACATATGATTGATATATATTTCATTTATAACTTCGCTTTACTCTGATGCAGTTATAGCAACCATAATTTTTTTTTCTATGTTTAACGTTGTACAGTATGTTACAATTTGTTGTATCATTAAGCTTGTTATCGCAATATGCTGTATTTGATACCTACTGTAAAAGGGATGTTTGTTACCAAGATCGAATAATATAAATATAAATAAAAAGTGTATTATTTACAAGCATACGAACTGATTTAATCGTGTATTTAAATTCTAAAAAACCTTTTATAAAACAGCTAACAAAAAAGTCACAGTTAAAACCATAGAAGCCGACTATCAAAAGGGCGTTAGATATTACTAGAGTACTTAGGCGGGCACCCCCTACGTTTTAAATATTTGTATAAATAACAATGTACGTACATATATATGTATATAATGTAATAGGTATAAAATATTTTTTATTATTTGGAAGTTCAATGAATATGCTGAGGTGAGGTATTTTTGAAAGAATAATTATTATTTTCTAAGAATAATTATAATGCTTAATTGGTATGGGCATGTAGAGAGGATGGATGAAAGAAGATTAACAAAACAAATTTACAAGGCGAGTCTGAATGGGCAAGCTGGTAAGGGTCGACCTAAGCGAACATATCTCGATCAGATCGAGGACGTTCTGGAGAAAGGCCAGATCCAAAGTACCCGTAACCGAAGAGCATGTATGAAGGTGTTTATGAAAGTAGAAGAAGCGAAAGATGTATGTCAGGGTCGTAGCAAGTGGAAGGATGTGGTCTCTGCCTACCCTTATGGGAGAGAGGCGTGACGTATGTATGTATGTATGTAATTATATATGTACTTACTTTTAATATAATAATAATATTACATGTTAATATGAGCATGGCCGTTGCGAACTCCGAATGCGGCCCGATCCGCATTTTAAAACTAATAGGTGCAACATTTTAGTATCTGATCTAGTCAACTATCAACACAAAATAAATACACCGCTCAAAGTGGATAGTGAATGATCTCTAAGGTATTATTAATTCTTCAAATTGTAAGTCGTCTTTACTGTTTCTTTTTTTTTGTATTCATTTTTAGTATCCTCAGGGTAATCTTTAGAATGTCACTATGACTTTTCAGTATGATTAGGTAAAAAATAGTAGATCCGAAACTATTCCCGAAAAAGTAGTAATAATCACTAGTTATTAACAACAACTAGAACTTACTACTCATATATCTACACATAAATTTTCTTCGTAAATTTTAAATGGATGAAAATTAAATTTTATGTACCAAATCTATTAATATACTAGATCGTGATTGGAGTTTAAAAAATGATATTTACACTGCATACCATTTATTCCAATGATGTTAATATTTATTGAGAAATGTAATTTAGAACTATAATATCATAAGGTTTCGCAACGAGGAGATATGCTAAGATGAAAACAGATGATGAGATTACATTAAAATTCAAAAGAAATATACGGTCTTAAGTATCTCTCGTTTGAAAAAAACAGTAAAAACTGCAATTTACATAAGTAGATATATTTAATATCTAGAACACTGATGGCGTATTAACGTAAATATTTACTTTGTAAAAAATACTTGAGATTCATCAGAATCTCTTATATTTGTTCATATAAACGCCACAATCGATTATTAGGGTTCCTAAGAACAAAGTAACTCTTATAGAAGCATTTTTTCCTGGAAAACCAGTTAAAAAGTAAAAAGTAATATAATATACAGCGGTCTACCGCTCCCCGGTGTTATTTTTTTTTTAATAGATTACCACAATATAAATATACGATTGTTGATACTAAAAGTTTCTCTCGCGAACCCAATAACATAATCTATACAATGTTTCAGTAACATACAGTAACATAACATAAACCTGTACAGTGTTTCAAATCATCATAAAGTATTGAAACTCTTTCTAGAACTCTGCTAGTTATCCATATAATTGTATAATGATTTCTTAGGTTTACGCGAATATTATTCATTGAAATAAAACTAATTTAAACGGATTTTATAGCGGTTATTTATTAAATTTTGATCCCGACGTTTCGAAAGCTTTTCAGCCTTCGTGGTCACGGGGCGGACTGAGGTGTAGGTTGTCCAGAAAAGTTTATGTTACTGTGTCTACCTTCAATTTAATTTTTAATATTTAGTGTTCCGATCTACGCAGAAAGAGCTCACAGTGTCTTGAGGTCTGGCAATTGGTCTTTTGGGTTCCGATTTAATTAAATGTATAATTGGATCCCAGGCTTGTGCTAGCTTCCAACCATCTTCTCTATTGAAATTTGGATGTTTTTTAATTTCAATAGCCTCACGAATCATCCTAGGTAGGAATCGGTGTTCTTTGGCAAGGATTTGTGGCTTGTCGAATCGAAGATAATGTTTGGAGCCTTCTTCTGAATGTTCAGCAACTGCAGACTTCGTAGAGCGTCGGTGTTTAACATCAGCTATATGTTCTTTTACGCGGGTCCCTATATTTCTTTTATCCGGGAATATTATAATCGGAACCCAAAAGACCAATTGCCAGACCTCAAGACACTGTGAGCTCTTTCTGCGTAGATCGGAACACTAAATATTAAAAATTAAATTGAAGGTAGACACAGTAACATAAACTTTTCTGGACAACCTACACCTCAGTCCGCCCCGTGACCACGAAGGCTGAAAAGCTTTCGAAACGTCGGGATCAAAATTTAATAAATAACCGCGATAAAATCCGTTTAAATTAGTTTTATTTCAACATATAATTGTAGTTAAATCTTGTATCGTTTGAAATCATATATTAAGTTACAAGCGCTCTAATAAACGCACAAACGGGCAGATCAAGATACTTTAGAAAACATAAGAATAATACAGTTTTGCTACAGCTAATACTGTGTATAATTTTAGTTTATAATATTTGATAGTTCCAATAACTATTATTATAATTAAAAAAATATACGTACAATAATTATATAAATATAGGTACAATATGTAATGTAAATACAAGGTATGAAACCATCAAAGTCGAATTCTGCTTATTACTTTTCGGACTTATATAATATAGTAAATAAAGCAATAATAATTTATATTAACCGTTTTTTTTTTAAATAACATATTACAATATTTTAATGTCTGTCATTGTTTCTTATTAAAGTTAAAATAATATAAAAAAAAAATTACATTTACTAAAAATTTTGTTTAAAAAACGGTTGTAGAAATGTATATAATGGAATAGCAAGTAAGAAAATACCGTAAACAAAGAGAAATCATATATATATATATTTTTGGTATCGTACACAATTCACTATAATTCGGTATACATATGCTATAAATGATGAGTAGTTAGGTATCTATAGTATTGACAAAAAAGTATTTTTTTGAATCCACAAAAAGCAATTACAGTTGCGTAGCATATACCGTAAGGTTAACATAAGTTTGGTAGTAAGTTTGTATTTACTTATAACGTAACAAGAAAAAAAATCGTATCGTAATACCTACACATGTGTAATTATATGAAAGATTTTTGCGAGTTCAACCTCTATAAGTTCATATAATCTGTCGAAAACATTTTAATCATAATGTTTTAACGGAATAAAACCGTCATAGAAAAATGAAATATAATTAACTCAATACAAATAACAAAAGAAATTTAAGTATTTACAAAGTAATAATACTTCAAAGTTCAAGAAAAATTTGCTGTAAATAAATTTGATAACTAAATCGAATGGACAACAGACATTAATATTGCAATCTACTAAGAATAGATAATAAAATAATAAAAAAATTAAAAATAAAAAGATACAATGATAAAAAGGTGCATATTCAATATATGTAAGTTTATAGATAAACACAGATAAATGAGGAAGCGAACCTAAGCTAAGTAGGCAACAAATCGAATTGAAAACCTGATGGAGGATAAAATGGTATAATGCAATTTTGTCTCGCGGCCCGTAATTCATTTTGTGAACAGAACCACTAGTAGTATGTAGACCCTGTATTATACAGTAATGCAGTGCAATATAGTGTTAATAAATATCTAGACTTTTATACTTAATCTACTATAAAGAAAACATTTACATATTAATTACATAACACGTCAATATTCACCTACACACATTCAAATAATAACTGTTTTTCTTTGCATGCATTATATGCATTATATCTTACGAAGCGATGATAGATTTTGAAGCGATGATAGCTCAGTGGTAGTGACTATGGCTTTACGTCAAGGGACGTGAGTTGAAATCCAACCACCTACAATGAGCTTGAGCTTTCGGTGAAATAAATCAACGTGAGGAAATCATGGCATGGTGGTAGGGATTTAACTAAATATTTTTAGAAAATCTACCGCCAAATACCAAAAGGTGTGTTCCGACAGCTGCACTTGAGAGCCAGTTCCTCCACAGGTTTAGCGTGTCTACCAATTTGGGCCGTATTGTCACTTAATATCAGGTGAGATCATAACGCTAAACCGTAACTAAAAAAAAATAGTACATAATATTCTAATATAATAAATTGAATGTGACTTTGTTTGTTACGCTTTCATGTCCTAAATACTCATCCGAACATAATGAATTTTCGTGTACATTCCATGCGTAAAGAAAACGATGCAGTGTACCTTTTGTTTCGAAAAATGTACCGTACCCTAGAGATAGAAAAATAATTTCTTATAGACAAAACCTACAAAAACGTGTGCAAAACCATGATCAGAAGTTAGTATTACAATAAAGTGACCATTTTGGAGCCAAATTTTAAAAACCTAATTTCTTTAGTGCTATATATATTCTAACAAAGCGGTAAGTAATATGTAAGAAACTTTTCTGCTACCTAAACCTATATACCTGATAGACATTGAAGCCTGAGATCATGATCTATAATCTAAAAAATAATAATAATGTTTCAAACATTAAAAATTTTTTTTTACTATGTTGTCAATGTATGCAATAACCCTGGATGTTTCCAGAGATTACAACTTAGTTAAAAATAAGTACATTGTAGAAGAATACAACTAAATCTGTATGCTTGTGAAAAATAATCCCTGACAATACTAACCGAATTCTGAAAATTCTTTATAACAAAATACTATACTGCCGCCGATAGATACTTTTAAATTAAATTTACTATTTTAATTAATGCGAAGTGAGAGGACGTTGCTAGTATCTATTACTATTAAATTAAAAAAGATTTTATAGCGTTTTATTTATGTATAATAGTTGTGTTTGATATTATAGTTAACATTCGACGCGTTTACAAAAATATAAGCAAACGTTTTTCATTACATGATAAATAACAAATGAAAAAATTGTATTGAGGATTCGGAAGTTTTATCAGTTTCTTTTTTGGTCAACAATTCTAATTAGGACACGAAAATAACGACTGTGTAATATACTCAAGTGGAGCAAAACGAGTACTAAAAAACTTACGAAAGAGCTTCTATAATAAAACAAATATAATATTTTAATACATCTGTTTATATTTATGTGTTCGTTCCGTATTTTCAACCTATAATCGATAGAGTGGAACGTTCCAGACGACTCTACACCTACACAAGTATGGATTACCACTATTATCAAGAACTGCGAACGTATCGCATTTCAGCATTATTAATATTTTTAACTTGAAATTTTTAAGTGCAGAATTAGAATTTCATATCATTACACCAGACACTTAAGCCCATCACCATTGTAATGATACGACTTACAATCTGTACTATAGGTTTTTTACCATTCTTGTTTATTTTTTTCATTCGGTTCTACTACGGAATATTCAAAAATATAGTGAAAGAAATTGTCTATAAACATAGATAGAAACGCGGGATAGAATAATATAAGTATATAAACGTGCTGTATATGCGCTATAGATTAGTTGGTAGTGTGTTTGGACCCCTCGTCAATGGACGTTAGTTCAATCCCTGCAATGAGTCTGAGCTTTCGGTGAAGTAAAACATAAAACTATAGCTTGGTTATAAAAATTTATCTAATGCAAACTTGGCTAGATACCATCCTTAAGTTAAAAATCTGCCGCCAAATACTTATAGGTGTATTCCGGCAGTCGCATTTGAGAGCTAGACTCTCCACTAGGCTTAGCTTCCCCACCATCTCATTGGGTTAAATCGTCACAGATTGGGTCACATCGTCACTTAACACCAGGTGAGATTAGGCTTATTACGGTAGTACCTAACAAGTACTAAAATATAATAAAAAAATATCTGGAACCCATCTTTATCTACGTACTTGGTGAAAGTTTTCCGAATTGAAGATTACATTTTTTTTATATTAATATTAATTTGAAGAGTAGATTGGATTGGAGCTCACGTCGATTGACGTGGTGTCCGTATGCTATATCTGTGAGCTATCGTTAATTCATTAATAATGACTAGTAGTTTACGATCACCACAGAAACTTCATTTGTATAATGTATACTAGATTACACGCGCACTTTTAATTCACGCTGTTTTTATGAGATGTAAAGACAGATCCTGCTCCTTAGCCCAATAGGCGATAAAAGAACACCGTGGGATTTTTGTGGGTATCACCAACGAGCCTTTCTACGGTTGAGTCCCACATACCCTACCCACACTCCTAGCCCTTCAGGGAAGGAATGCCTTCAAGGATTTTCCGACGTTAAAAAAGAAGATAAAACTAAAAGATATTTAATTGACAACATTGCTTGTGCTCTCAAATTTTAAGTAGTGACTGTATCATTGATAGTAAATATTTGTTTGCATTATAAAAATTTTTAGGGTTCGCGAGTGATATTTTGTGTAACGTATAATTTTTAAGCGATGTTTAGAAAACGCTAAAGTTAGTTTAATTTTATCAGACCTTGACAATGATTGTCAAAAAACTAATGATGTGAAAAGTATTTATCATATCTATTTATAGGATCACATCATATAAAATAGATAATGTTGTATTACTAATATCTTAAGAACTAGTTTCACTATTATCATTGAATATATAATTTTTTATTTAAATTATCTTTATTTAGGTATTACGCATGCGATGAAGATTAATTATTGTAACGAAGAGAATCATTTATACTATTTTTTATTCCTTGCACTAACGATATAAAAAAATATTAATATAATTGAACGAACTTTATTCGGAATGCAATTTCAAACATAAAATTACATCGAGTCAAACTTTCATCATTATTCTAGTTTGTATAGAGCCTTAATTTTTTTCTAATTCCACAGTTTTAGCATTTTCATTATGCATGCGTTAGGTGTATATTATATATATTCATTATATTTACAATATTACATTGACATTTATTGCGTCACAATGTTGCAGACACTTTTATTATATTGCATTCTGCGAAACACTTACAACCCTTGTTGATGTTGTAATAACTTCGAAGGTAACAATCCTAAATGATATAAATTTAAAATTAAATTGCAAACTTCTACATAATCACAATTTAGAAGAAAGAACTTGCTAATTAATGAAAAATACTTGTAATGATTAAATAATACAGAAACAAATATACTTGAACATCGTTCATAATATTCAATAGAAGGTGTAAAGTATTAAAACTGGCTGATTTGTCTCGAAGTTGTTTTATAAATTACACACAAATACAATTGTAGTAATATTAGTAATATAAAACGATGCCGTGCAATCAGAATAAAGTAATGTCAACATTATTATAATCTCCTCTTCGCTTAGTGCTTTTTAATGTTTAACATGAAAATGTAAATGTCAGATGACTTATGTCAGTTTTACCATGATACAATATATAGTTGTATTTTTAATCCAGTTTCGAATACTAGTTATTATTTATATAATAACTTGATACTGGTTATCTATTTGGCAAACCATTGCATAGCAATGTATCATTAGGGTGTCCGTTATTTCCCAAGTTGATTTTTTTTATGCTGCCGCCCCCTGAAGTTTTAGTTCTTATCCTAAAAAAAAATATCCAACGTAAACAAGCTCTTAATTTTCAAGTTAAACCGTGCCCGTGTCATGTTATTTTTCCCATTTAAATAACATGGTATTTTTGTACTTTTTGCATTTTATTTTTTATCTGCGAAGCAAATGAACCTACAGCTTTGATAAAGAAATATTCTAATACAAAATTTTGCGTTCTACAAAAAAGGCCTCCTTGGTTTTTTCGCTAAAATCATTCCTTTAAAAGTTATACGCGGTTAAAGTTATGCGAATAATTTATAATCAAATTTATCAAATATATAAATGTTTAACTTGAAAATTAAGAGCTTGTTTACGTTGGATAATTTTTTTTAGGGTAAAAACAAAAAATTTAGGGGGCGGCAGCAAAAAAAAAATCAACTTGGGAAATAACGGACACCCTAATGTATCATATTGTTTATTAGAAGTACTGACCTGACTACTAAAGCAACAAATTTAATTAATACATTGTTTAAATTTAATTTACGAAATAAATTGAAACAGTTACTTTTAACAAAATATGTACGAATATAAAAGAAAATTTTATGCTACCTATCGTTGTCTAAATTTATCATAAGCGTAATTGTTGTTCTAAAGTTGATGGAATTGCCGTAATATTTTTGATATTTTGCATTTGTTTCTTATACAGTTTGGTCATCTTATATTACCTATTTATAATTTGTCGCCTGTTAATATATGCCACTCAAGGCCCCTTGAATCCTACATCTCTTTCGAGAGTTTTAGTTTAAGAGCTCATTTCTTTTCAAAATCTTTACTTATTTATATATCCCTCTCGATATAATTAGATTTGAATTTACAAATATATCAAAAAACTGTATTCACGAAAAAGGTTATATTCATTTTCTATACTCATAGCTTGAAAAATAAATGCTATTGAAAACGTTTGCAGTAAAAAATAGAATCTCAATTTATTTTAAAATGTGACTCGATAATCCCTTAAAACGTATTGCTACAAAAAAGTAAAAGGTCAATACCTCGATATTAAAGATTTGCTTGATAAGACTCTTGGTAGCTTGAGCCATTAATAAAATAACAACAGAAAAACAAGAAATTTCTCTAAATTTAAAATTTAAAATAAAAAATAATAATAGTAGGGCAAAAAGTATATGTATGTAAAGTATGGACTTTTGTTATGCGAGGAAAAAAGCATTTAGCCATCCCCTCCTTGTTGAGCTGGAAGGGGTTTGGGATGGCGATTGTATCGCTCACTTACTCGGCGATCGGATCGCCGGGAATTTTTACTAAAACCCCACGGTTTTCTTATATCGCCCATACAGTCTGGGAACAGGATCTATGTTCATATTGAATCTACTCCCCGATAGGCGCAAGCCCCTCAACAAGGGCCACCCACCTTCTATAATCTGGAAGGAAGAGTCCCTTTTAATCTTTCTGTTCATAGATGTAAGAGACCTCGCCGTCGGTCCTTCGAAGGCCGCACCGAATACAGGATGTGTCTTGCCTCGGGTCTGTGTGGGCAAAGGTGGAGTAATGTGTCCAATTCTTCCAGCCCCTGGCGGTGTTTTCGGCGGTTGGTGGTCGTCCAAAAATCTCCGCCGGCGCTGGCCTCGCTTGTAACTTGAGGTGCGCCATGCAATCCCGTTTCTCTCCCACCTCGCCGCCTTATTAACGAGTTCCGCGTACTCTCTCTTCCGACCACAGCTGTAATGACTGCCGGGAGCGAGTAATCCAACCAAACACCGCGACTAGTTCATGACGTGACGTGTCCTAGTAGGCACATCCTGCGAGTGTGTACTGCGTACTGTCCCTCGCGCAGCTACATTGATCCCATCATTGTGTCTGTCATCAACTTCTGGCATATGCGACACAAGAAGCTCCAGAAGCTGCCGTGCACGAAGAGTACCTTTGTCAGCCGGTATTACAGAAGACAATATATATTAAGGATGGGTCGAATGTTGTTAGAACCGAACACGAACTTTGGCTGAACATTCGGTTAAAATGAAATATTCGGCCGAACTTCGGTTTACTTAAAAAGGAGAAAAGATATTTGAAATTCAAGCCGTAGACGAAATAGTCGACCAGGCAACACAGAGATCCTTACTATCGTCTAATATCGATAACATAGACAGAGCGTTCTGTTGCTGCTATGAGGAACTGGCAACAGTAAAAAGTTATCCAATGTAAAAGAAATCAAAGGTCAACTGCATTACAACAAGTATATCAATGATGTTCTGCTGACCCTTTTGCTGAGTCTTTACTTATATCCATATGACTGTCTTTACCTTTAAGAACAATTTCCCTAAAATAGGTTATTCACTAGAATATTTCTGATATCTCCAAGAAACTGTATATTCTAAGTGACTTTTCTCAGTAGCAGGAAACGAACATAAACAAAAACGTATCAGGCTTTTGCCAGATAATACGGAATCTTTGATTTTTTACACCATAACTTGCCTCTAGTAAATGCGACTACATGGATAAAATAATAGATTTTTTAATCCTTGGGTAAAAAAGAACTCTTTCATATTTAGTTTCTAAATTAAAAATTGATTTCAATCAAAATTAAAGTTGACATTGCTGACAACCGTTAGCAGTGATTTTATCTTATATTTTAAAGTAAAGGTACTTTTTGTAATTAATTAATTTAACTGCACTTCTTACTGACGTTTGTTAGAAGCATAGCTACCAACAAAGTATTTTAATTTTTGTGTGATTTTGATTTATATTGACCGTTATTAGACAAAGATTTATACAACTCTTCAATTAAGAAGAACTGATTTAATTAATTTTCATCATATTGTAAGTTAAGGTTTGTTAGTTCTAACTTTTAAAAAATCGTGAGTGTCATGGAACACTCGTTTGGAACGAATTTTCTTACGTACTACGTGGTATATGATTGATTAACAAATACATATAAAGAATTACTAGCGTCTGAGAGCAATTAAATAAAACCCAGAAACAACTAATGAATTGAAGGAATGGTAGGAAATTTCGTAATTACTGTATTATCTCTAGCTGTTAATGTCAATAAAATGAACATTTTCTTGTACATCACTGAATTCATCTAACTCATTATAATACATATAATACGAAACAACTGACGCATATGACGTGTACAAATTATAATACCTGCGCAGCCGTTGACAACTTGTAGGCTGTCTTGAACCAATAAGCACGGACCTAGAACTGGGCAAAGTTTACACTATAGAAATATAGAGATATAACACAGACTAAAGAAAGGGTGGTGACGAAAAAAACCTTACAATTTAATTTGTTTAGCTTCCATCCGTACCGTGCGATAATAAACTTCGTTATAATAAATGGGCATGAGTATATAAAGGGACAATTTTATTTTACGGTTATAATAGAAAAGATTTCTATTAATTTCAGTCAAAATAGTACTAGTAATGAAAAACAGAAAAAAAGGATAGTAACTACCCATAGCTAATTTATAATGCCTCACTAGAAAGATAAATCGAGAATCGCAAAATTGCTTAATGTGTGACACCGTTCTACGAGTGAGTACTACAAAAAGCTCTGTTGTTATTCCTCTTTCAAAACGTAATAGAAAATACTAATGTATGTTTATTAAACAATTATGAATTAGTGTATATTAAGTATATGTTTTATGTGAGTAATTCAAAATTATATTATAAAAAGAAAACAAATATTTGTAAAAGTAATAATAAAATACATGCACAAATAAGTATAAGTAGCAACCATCTAGATAATCCTAAAAGGACATAAAAAATATATTCATAATCGGTTAAGCCCTTAGCAGGAGAAGAATTACAAAAACGCGAACAGTACGCGGGAATTTTATACATACATATATGTATAAAGACGAAAACATGATATTGTGCCTATCACTTTAAAATATAAACTAAAATAATTAACATGTATTAGTATGGGTACAATACTTTTCTAGAAACAATTCTATTTTTTTTTGTAATTAATTGCACAAAAGATATGGTTTATTAATGTAATGCTTGAAATTCTTTAAACACGATATTTTTCTCTATACTTCAACAGGTAGGCTGTAGGCACATGTAGCTTTAGTGCTATTTCGTGAGAGAAGCTTGAAATAAAACATGGCAGTCGTAGTAAAACAGAAAGAGACAAATTATGAGACCTGTAGATCGGTTGAAGCTAAGATATAGGAACAGTTTAATTACATTAGACTTCAATCATTTTTGTAATAAATATAAAGATCAGGCCTTATAAAAAACTATGAATATTCCTAATCATACTGTTTTAAAACATTATCTTACTAACTTATTCCTAAAATTAGACAGCGTTAAATTTAGAATAAAAAATCGTTTTTACAAATGATAGCATAACCAACAATATACCGCTTTTAATTGAATGAAATGAAGCGTAAAGTCAAAATGATCTCCATATTGATAAAATAAAATAAATAACTATACAAAATTAAATTAAACAATAACAAAAGTTCATCAACTAATATAAAATTTGAAACTAAGTACAAAAAAAATAAAATAATAATGACCTGAGTAAATACGTACCTCTGAACTCCAAACGTGCGAATTTTTCACTTCTGCACTTTAATACCTTAAAACGATTTACATTCACGCGTAACGACATATTCTTTAATTGTCCATTCCCGTTTTTAATAAAACTACATCAGATTATCAAAACCAGTACGACTAAATTCTTTGTCGCGGTAAACGTTGCTGTAGGTCTAAACAGCACGGCTGCCAAGGTGATTTTAATATGAAATTCGTGCAGGTTACTAGGGAAGTTTAATGCGCAGCTGCGGTATGGCAGGACTGAGCCTCGATCAGAAATTTTGTACTAGTGGACGTTTCACGAAGGGCGGGCGGTTTTATACTAAGCTTGTGCGTCTCTGGAACTGCGCGCGCTGAGGCCGGGTCACCTCCCGAGGCATGCTTATGTGGTTTACAAAGGTACCGCTATAGGCTACAGATAACAACACAGTCAGGTTATAAATTCTTGTACAAAAAGAAAAATTAGGGACATTGATATGTAATTATAGTTGAGTAAAAATTACAAAGGCCTAATTAAAAAAAAAAACTTTTATAGTGTACTATAATTGAAGTCTTTTGAGCTGTATTATAAATTAATCGGGAAAAACATCCTGAACTTTATTTGAAATATCACACGAACTTACAGTCTTACTACACAACCGGACATATGAAACATATTATTATTATTATTTTTAATTATCCCCAAAAAGGATAAATAGAGTTAGCAAATTTTGTATGGGCAGAAATAATATCTTCACCCCTTGACTTAAAATTTTGCATAAAGATTCCTGGTTAAAAATAAACAAACACTTGAATCAACGCTGTTAAAATATTCTCTGCGTGTGTAAAATGTGGAATGATATCTTTCATTTTTACTTTTCCTGAGATATTTGCAGACCTGTTGATTTGAAATTTGCCATAGAAATGCCTTTCGTAACGTAATTACCCAGTAAGAAAGGATATTACGATCATCACGTGCGGGTGACCAAAATAACGCGAACGAAGTCACGAGGCACCAGATAGTCTACTATAAATATATTATAAGGAAAATATAGTTAATTTGACCCTCAATCACGCCAAAACTACTGAACATATTAGGCTATGACCATTCGAAGCAAGAACGTTCGTAGATAGTTCTAGAACACTTATTTTTTGGATTCCATTATCCATTTGTCATTTTTTTCAATTAACTTTTAAAACCCCAGCGCATCGTTCGGGTAAATATATTAAAACACAATGTCGCAATAAACTTTGGTTGTCTTTAGCTAGTATGATGATGATGATGTCAACTTTGCCATTTTCAACTACAGTGACAGTTAAATTTCTTGGCCAGGTATACAATTGTGGTACATATAGAACGGAAATTTAAAAATGTACCTTTTCAAAATACAAGATTTTCGTAAGGTCTTGTGGTAATTTGTTTGATAACAAAACCCAAGTGCTCATTTTAATTTCTTTTTTGTCTTGTTTGACAATGCTAAGTAATCAATCAATGTATTATTTTTATTGTAATTCTCGGTGACAATTACTATAATTATTAAGAAATGATATAAACTTTTTTTTGGTTCTCCATAATCGGTCATGTTACATTGGAACTTGGACTATATCATATCATTATTATTGTTTAAATAAATGATATACCATATTCAAACATTACTATGTGCGCAAATAAATCACAACAGTGAATTTAAAAGGTCTATAATTATTTCCTACGTGTAGAGATTATACAAAAATGGATATGTTGATGTATGTTCCCTTTTGATCTAAAACGGCTGGACCAGGTTTAATGAAATTTATGATGAATTTTTTAGATTAATCCAGCACGTGATCCTGTGAAATTTGTTAGCTATCGACGAACTGTTTCCGAAGGTTAGAAAAATAAATTTTAGTTGCACGAAAACGAAATCACTGAAAGTACTAATAAATTATAAAATTATAATTTTTTCAAGTTACAAGAAACATTTCCTTTTCTTTTATTTCGAAAGTTATTTATTTACATGTTGTTCTCCGACGATTTTTTTTACCTCGGACAATTGTGCAAATCATATGGAACCAACTTACGTCCGCGATGTTTCGGGACCGATGAGACTTAGGAACCTTTAGAGAAGAGAGCCTACTCATATCTTAAAGGCCTTAATTCCACTGATGTTGAAGGTGTCCATGGGCAGCGGTGATCACTTACCATCAAGTGACCCACTTGTTCGTTTGCTCAATATGTCATAAAAGAAAAATATATAATATTTAATTCAAAGAAGGTCTAAGGATCATATAATTATGATTTCTAAGAGACTAAAAATAAGGAATATCTTTTAGGAAGATCTTTTTTTTACCGCGATAATTCCGTAACCTCTCATGCGTCCCATGCGAGGTTCTGGTTCTGGTCTGGTTATTTCTGCGCCTTTCTAGAGTTTATATATACGCTCTGTGCTTGGACACCACTGGTATTCCCCTAGGTACGCCACTGAATCGAAATAAGTAGATTCCTTAAAACATCAAAAGCTTTTTCATATAAACGAACCCAGGAAAACCACCGAGACTTGTGTGAGTGATATCATGTAAAATATTGACCTAGTCTTAAATTGTGTTTTGAGGATTTTTCACAAGGTCTAAAAAGGGATTCAATGCTATAAAAGTTCGTGATAACATTTATAACAACAATAAACATAAAGAAATTAAATTTTCTAGACGCGGACAGTAATTAAATTTTTACATATACTCACAAGCGTACGTGCATATATATGCAATCAAAGACAGCGTAAACTGCTCTTCACAATGAAATCAAAGTAATATTGTGATTTTCACTATTATTCGATTCTGTCTTATAGGAAATTAAGGAAGGAAAAATAACCTAGTTTTTACTACATTAATATTTGCTACCTTTAACTGTTAATTTAACAGTTATCGGCAAATATATACTAAAACATAAAATATGATAATTTACAGTACGTTATACTTTCCAAACATTTTTTGCTATGCCAGTATTTATTTAGTATTTTCTGAGGTATGTCTTCCATGGTTTGAAATATAATGGAATTAT
Organism: Actias luna; assembly: GCA_039707435.1. Taxonomy (NCBI): domain Eukaryota; kingdom Metazoa; phylum Arthropoda; class Insecta; order Lepidoptera; family Saturniidae; genus Actias; species Actias luna. Next base: position 12,779,117 of record JAZHAC010000001.1, on the reverse strand, counting down.
TTGCAGTTAAAAAAGAAATCTCAGATAACCTGTTCATTTTTTTGTCTACTTTTCAATACTGAATGAACAAAACTTTCATCAGTACGCGATTATAAACCAATAAGAAATGTAGTAATTTCATTAGTAAATATTTATTTATTCAGTAAGCTAACAAATTAAACTAATATCTATATTATAGCGAGCGTTTAGTTTTAACAAAAGACGATATTAAAAGTTTACATAGTGACACATTTCAATCATTAGAGTTGTTTTCGATCACACACAATTTATTTTTCTAGATCCATATTTTTACATACACTAAAGATTAATGTACCAGATCATACGATATATACCTATGAAAGTTTTCCAATAGAGAACCATTTTCCTTAAACGTGATCATGGTTATACTATTTCAATTACTATCTACTAAATTGTAATCTTATTATGCTCTTAATCTCTTAGTAATCACTTTTTCTCAATTTCGTTATTCGTCCGAAAGATCACTTTAAATAATTTTACGAACCTTGAATTCTATACAGTTCTTATTACCATAAAATATTTTATGTTAATATTTTTTTGATTTATTTCAAACATGATAACAACGTTGTAGCTTGTATTTTTATTAAATTCCAGAACATCTAAATATTACAGGAGATGGTATATTTTATTTTTTAGTAAAATAAAATACATTATAGATTTTGGCTAACAAGTCTGACACCGAATTTGAGTTAATTTATATTTTTAACAACCATGGAACTTATGTAACCTTAGCCGTAGGTAAGTTTCATTTACGGTCATTTGTAATCGTCATACATCGATACCAATATCCTAATATAACAACAATAATTATTTTATTTTCTTATTAACGGATTATTCGACACTGTTTAATTAGTTTATTTCCAGAAAATTTGTACTTAAGTAGTGTGTACGGATCCTAGTAAAATTTTAAAGCAAAGACGTAAGTAGATAGATTGCTTTTGGTATTCTCCGGAGCGAATTGAAGTTTGCTTTTCCCCCTCTACAAATACTGATATATTTTTTACAAAGTGCCAATCTTCACACAATACCTGAAAATTTCATGGCAATCGATCTGCAGTCTTTAAGCTACAGTTAATTTAGTGACGCTACTTTCAAGATTTTTTAAACGACAGATTCAAAGCTATGTCCTTTGTTGATTTTTGATGGGAAAAACACCGTTCATGCCAAACTTTGGCTTGACAAACGTTATTCGGACTCTGCTCCATCGAGAGGGATCGCGGAACGATAGTTTATAGACTTCAAACGTGGCCTTACAAGCACCAATGATGTTGATTGAATACTCTGGTCGTCCAATAGTGGTTACATTTGAAAACATTAGAAAAGACCACAAAATCATTTTGGCAAATAGGGAAGTGAAGATGAAAGAGATAACCCACACTCTAACATATAAAAAAACGTGGTCACTTCATTTTACATGAGAATGAGAATGCTGTTTTTGAAATGTGTATCGTGTTTGATAAGTTAATAAAAAACAACGTGTCGATAATAAGGTTTTTACATACGTTATGTAGCCATGGCGCAACCAGTTCTTTCCGGAGTCCAAACACCAGTCAGCTAAGTGGACAGGAGCCGGCGAACCTGGGTCATAATGGCCAGAAATGCAACAGTCGGCTGACAATGTTATGGTTTCCCTATTCTGGGATTTTGTTCACGGAGTTTTGTTCATCGACTACCTCGAAAAAGGAAAACATCATCAGCAGCGAGTACTACTGTGGATTATTGAAACAATGGAAGAAGGAAATTGTGGAAAATAGGCCTCAAATGAATAAGAAAAAAGTGCTATTCCCACAAGACAATGCACCAAGTTACAAGATAATGAAAACGATGGTCCAATTGAATGAATTACGCTTTGAATTGCTTCCCTATCCACCGTATTCTTCAGGTCTGGCCCCTATTGGCAGACCTCAAATAAATTCTCACAGAAAGTAAATTTGCTTCATATGAAGAGGTGATCGACAAAACAGAGACCTATTTTTAGGGCGTTGATAAATCGTTAAAGGTTTCAAAATCAGCAACCTCTTCAAAGCAAGTCGCGCTTCAGGAACCTGCATCCTAAGATGTACTGTGATTGTCAAATTAAATCTATTTACTATTAATTATTCAGGTAAGGCACGGTTGTTAGTATACCCTACATTAAAAGTTAATATTATGCTTTAATAAGCCGTAATAATTTATTATTGTAAATTTATTAAACAGTAGGACTAAATGTAAACACATCTTTGTAAAATTAAAGCCGTCGGAAGACTTCGCTTAAAGTACAGATTGAATATTGTTGTTAGATAAAATAAATTATTTTTCTTTTTTTTATAGTTAAGGCTTAGCGTTATGATCATAATCTCACCTGATCTTAAGTGACGATACGGCTCAAGTTGGTAGACACGCTAAACCTGTGGAGGAACTGGCTCTCAAGTGCAACTGCCGGAACACACCTATTAGTATTTGGCGGCAGATTTTCAACTTGAGGGTGGTAGCTAGCCAAGCGGGCATCAGAAAAAGCCCTACCACCATGCTGTGGTTTCCTCACGATGTTTTCCTAGACCGAAAGCTCAAGCTCATTGTAGGTGGTTGGATTCGAACTCACGTCCCTTGACGCGAAGTCGTACACACTACCACTGCGCTATCATCGCTTCAAAAGCTTCTTAGATTTAGACTCTTTCAAATAAGCAAATAAAAACAATTTTTATGTAACTTATAAGTATATAAATTATTATAAGAATTATAAAAGATTATTATTAGAATAATATTTATTCCATCGGGGTTTGCTCGCTATTCTAAAGATATAACAAACATCGTTGTCAAACTAATATATGCTATGCGCACTTTTTGAGTCTTCTATATTTGATTAAAATATTGACCAGTTTACTAATCAAATTATCGTACCAAAGATTAGGCATGATAGCTCTTTTTGGTCGCTAAAAATATACTATGTACCATATGTCACCCACAACATTACCATATCAAAATTGTTGTTTTGCTCAATATCTCAGTTATAATTTTTGTACATAGCAGATATTGGTTTGACAAAGACGAAAATCTGTTTTAGTAAATTTAAATAAATCTCAATAAGTTCCGAATTACGAGTATTGGTTTTATGAAAGAAACACTGTATAATAGTATCTTATAGTAATTAAATGAAACTCATAACAGTTCAAGATAAGTTTGAAAAATCCAAAAATGCTCGCCTCATTCCAATAATTTCATTTTTATGAAAAAAAAAACAATCTGTACCATTGACTATTTTATTAATATTTTATTATTTTTAGGCAAGCACACTTTATTGCTTGCCATAAAAACTCCATAGATAGTTTTACCTAGATAGTCTCTGAAGCGCCAACCTCTTTATTATGAAATAATGTTCGACTCGGCTGTATGGTTCCGGTATCTTTGCCTTTTTCTTAAACCTAAAAAAAAATGGCAATATCAGAAACTTACAAATGTAAAAATTCAAAGATGAGGTGTGCAAAAAGCCATTTTATTATTAAACTACGGGTACTAGGCTATTGATATGAAGTAGGTAACTGGTTGATGTTATTCTAAAGATTAATAAACGAAAGCTGGTAATGATACGTCATATTTTTTGAGAATTATCGTGACCACCACGTACAAAAATATCCGGACGTCTACGTAATTTTTTTTCAAGTGTTTTTTTTTTCAAGGTAGCGAAATATAATAGTTTTTGATAAAATATGAGATAAATTATTTGAAGTGTTTTCTTCAATTACGTCATATGTAATGAGTAGTCATATTATCGTATAAATGCAAATTGGTTGTGATAGAGGGAGTTTAAGAGCAAAAAGTTGCTTGATCTTGAAGTGTAAGAGTAGAGCACTATCTCACCTGCTTCGCGGTATGAAGCGTGCAATTATGAAGTTTATTTTGAAAAAGTGCCATTGAAGTAAAAATGTCCATGAATATTCTCCCATTCCTCTATCAGTTCACGAAGCGTGATTGAGGGGAATTTCGTTAGCGTACACGTCGGCCCCGTTCGCCCCAGGTATGCTCGATTTGGTTCATGTGTGGACTGCGTGCTGACCACTCAATGCGTGTAATAGCAACATCTTCATAGTAGTCAAATACTATCCTAGCTGTATGGAGACAAGCGTTATCTTACCTAAAGATGACGTTCTGGCCGAAATATACTAAAAATGGGCCAACATACTCAGTTAAGATTTGAATCTCGTATCTTTCTGTAGTTAAAGTGCCATTTTGTATCACCACTAGCTTGTTGAAGCTTTCGGAAGGAATTCCAGCCCACACGTGTATCGAACCTCCGCCGTATGACACTTTCTCTTCAACGCAAGCTTGGTTATAGCGCTCTCCTAGTCTTCTGTAGACTTTTTGCCTCCTATCGTTCGTGCATAGCATGAACCTCGACTCGTCCGAAAACATTACTCTTGACCAGTCATCCAGAGTCTAATTCATGTTTTCTCTTGGGTAACTCAGCCTTGAATTTCGATGCTGCCTTTCGAGTTTGGGACCATTCGCGGGTCTAAATCGCTTCAAGTTTGCTTCAGCAAGACGCCGTCTCACTGTACACGTGCTCAGATTGCTCCCTCCAGCATGTAGAAGGTGCGTTTTGACTTCAACAGACGTTTGAAATCGATTTTCCACCATTGTTGACACCATATATCGATCCTCCCGTACTGTCGCACTCCTTGTTCGGCCTGTTCCTGGTCTACGAAAATTAGATCTAGTCTCTGCAAAACGCTGGCGCACTCTTTGAACAGTTGACGCAACATACCAACAATTCTCGCTGTATAACGCAGACTGCACTGCTCTTCAAGCACTGTCAGAATTCTGGTACACTCTTTAGGGGTTAGTGGCATGTTTTTAATTAAACTTCATTAAAATAATGCATTTCTGCATAAAAAATCCCATATTTATATGATAGAACAGAGACAAACGTAAAACAAACGTTTTCAAATATTTTATTCATTTTTAATATGTTTTTTAAACACTTGTGTTTAAACAATTTTAAACACTATCACCAAAAATATATACCAAAATTTGGGCACAAAAAAATTCTATTACCATTTCGTATAATATTGAGTACATAATAATATAGTGGTTCTCATTGGTTAGTAAAATAATTATTATGTGTATAATAAAGATCTCCTGGATAATTGGGCATAAAATTATGTTAACTAGGGCTTTTTAAATGAAAATTTCGTCTTCTAATAGACGTGAGCTGAGCCGCCGTCATGTCATCAAAAACTGTTCAGTTTATAGTATAAAATAGCCTAATATCAGTTTTATAAATACTGTAGCTGTATTGTATAATTTTTTTCCTTTTAATAACAAAACGTTTATCCTATCGGGACATATCAGTCCTATTAATTTGATTGTGACTATTTGTATTACTATAGGCTTATGAATATAAAAGTGAACTTCAAATTATGTTTAAAGTTATCACTGTCCATAGTGTCCATTGACTGGCATCAAATATTCCATAATTACCATACACTCATGAACTGTGCTGAAAGCTGTGCCAAAAACATTTAGTATTGTCCGACATTCCAATAATTTTGTTCCACGTATATGTCAAACAAAACTACTCTATATGTTTTGATAAAATTTTAAATTAATATTACAGATAAACGCATAGCATTTTTTTATATCATAAAACGATAGGGTTTCTTCGGAATAGGCTATAAAAGTTAAAATAATGGAGTAAAACAACTTCTTCACGGATATCGATGCGCTTTCCTGTGTTGAATAGCTGAAAATATTCCTAAAATATAAACTATGTTTTATTACTATATGTCTAAGTTATTGAAATGATAAAAATAGCATGTTAAAGACATTTTTGTAGAGCTTCAGAAACTCTGCAATTCCATATAGCAAAGGTGTTTGAAATCCCATCCAAGTGTTTGTGTTTCTTGCCTTTAAGTATTTGCTGATGCGTTACAATTATTCATATATAATTTGTCGTACAAAACCCATACAGCTTTCTTTGTAATACGTATGGTATTACTGAAAATCTGATATCCGTTAGTTGATAGCCTACTACGAGTACAACATCTGTTACTACGACAACTGTTAGTTACTTTCTAATAGAACATACTGCAGTTATCTATCCTTCAATAAAGAAAAACAAACACGATATAAATAACTTTATTATTATTTCACTTAACGATTCTTAAAGTTGTTCATCTACTTAGACAACCTGTTGCCCAGTCTAGTAACATTACTAACATACACCAAGTGAAACCTTTCAACTATACTTATTTGAGGTTTTTGTATTTTGATAGGTACCACACACTTATTTAACTTGACATGTGCCCAATAATCTTTTTGTCTTGGCAATCAACGTAATATAATTTTTAGTCACACATAATAGGTTAAGCCTAATAATAAAGGTTAAACCAAAATAATTTAAAAATATGGAACCGCCCAAAAAAGTCAAATTATTTGCAGATGTTTAGATCTTGCTCATGCTATGGTGCGTCAGTGCGCGGGCGCACTTCACTAAATACTAATTCTCACCGCGTACAATCCAACGCTTGCTTAAATTGAGACTTTCATCATCGTTCAACTATTCAACAGTCATTGGATGTGGTATTTTTGAGACTTTGACGTCATCTTCTGTGGGAGTCCCGAGTTTGCGCTTCATCTTTTACATTCGATCAGTTCCAAGTTGTTTCTCGAAACGGAGCGTTGTTTGGTTCTATTCGTTATTAGTCATGCACGATACAATAAGGAATCAGGTATTTCATTTATTTATTCAGTTGTGCCTTGTGCTATTATTCTATTTTAATATTTAAATACATTCATCCAATAAATGTTTTCCCTTGTAATTTTTTTATCTACGTGTATTTACCTATAATATAAATAAGTCTTTCAACAGTCCTTATTACTTTGCTTGTAGTATATTGCACAAATAACCAATATTATTATATTATATTTTTATCTATAACATTATTTATAGATTAAAATCTTCTTTGAATTATTGTTATATACGCTAGTACGAGAAAAAATAGTTTTATGTTAAATTCTTTAATCATGTAAAATGAGAGTTGTTAAATTTAAAAAAAAACAGCATAATAATAGGTAAAAACCATATAAAAAAAACGATTTTAATCTATAGACTAAAGTGTGCGAAAATGTATGTTGTTGGTATTACATTGACGCACGATTGCCTCCTGTAGAAAAAAATTAAGTAAAAATGAGGCATAAATTGTACACATATGTACTAATTAATTATTTAGGATGAAAAAGAATGTAGTGTGCAAAATATAGATAATATAGATACAGGAAAATGTCAATAAACTTGAATGATATTACAAATAATGCGAAATAAAACGAATAATGAACACATTAAGTTATAATAATATTAAGTGATAAAAGTAAAATAAAATGGAATAAATGTATTTAATATTATAAAATAAATAAAAACAATTAAGTAGAAAAGTGATTTGAATTGGGAAGTAATTAAACAAATTCTTAATTTCGATACTAAAAATATTTTCGATTCTTTGTTAAGTTATGAATAAAAAAGTGCAAATTGTTATACGTAATTTGATAGTCTTCTTGTAGATTAAATCCAAATTACTTACATTAATTTTGTTTTATTTTATGATGTCTACACGACAGTTTTGAATTGTTTAAGTCGGTTATAAATATATAAATAATATTATGTAAATAATATAAAATTTAATTGGTGCACAACTTTTCTTGGATTAATAGTATACTTCTTGGAATAGTAATTAGCTCATTGTTTATCTAAATAAGATAATGGGGTCAGACAGACGAGATCTTTCGCTATTTACAATCAGTTTTACACGAGTTAAAACGTATACACAATATATATTACATTATATTGACAGTACATAATAATTTATCGTAGTAAATCATAAAATATTATATGCATATATGTTTATGATAGTGTACTTTTTGATATGTCGGAATGTGGTGATTAACACAATCTCACGACAGCGAATGAAAAGCTTCAATGCTTTATAAAGTTCATAGTAAACATTATTTAACTAACATGTACAAAATGTATTGACAAATTTTCTTCTTTCTATGACTTTTAGATAAATCTGACATTTAGATACTCTTCCAAGTATTTATTTCATTATCAAATTTTTTCTGGTTACTATTACATTCACAATCTTAATTTATTTGTCGCGGTAATAACATTTGTTAATGTAAATCAAGCTGCTCGAAAACTTGTAGACTTGAATAAAAGCGAGAACCTTCGATTGAAAACAATCTTTCGGTGATCGCCGTCATTTTTGAATTGTATTGTACTAAACATCACGCAAAGTGCCTGTTACTTTTATGTGGTACTGTAAAAAGAGTATTGTGGCAAATTTTGACTCTTTCATGCGTCACTATAAAGTGTCATGTTCAAAAAGAAATAAAATCTTATAGCATTACGTAATTACAAGTTTATTTTACCTATTTATTATAGTTTTTTTAAAGTTTATTTTATTGTACCCGTGCACTGTAAAAACATAGTACTGCAATTTCAAATAGGTTTACTCTGACTAAGGTTCTATGCATCTAAGATATAGACATTATCTTAACATTTCACTCATACAGATCCACTCGTACACGGTGACACCATAGTAGAAAATAATATTTACATATTAATATTTATGTACAATACATACTATTCAAAAAAGTACTTGTTTTAATTATTAGTAGGATATATGTTTCTTATTAATAGTAAAAATGCTAGGAGGAAATGTGTAATCTACCATAAATATATTTCATGTTTGTGTTCCGAGATAAGTTTTTAAATCGTTTGCAAAACTCTTTAATACACCGCTACATCGAGGTAAGCCATAAATAGATATAACACGATGAGAAGTCATATCCGCCTGAATGAAACTTAGGTGCTCTCCTTACATTTATGATAGCGTCGGCCACTTACGAACGTCGTCAACTTTCGTATGTCTAATAAATTATAAAATTACGTATGTAAGGGATGTATATGGATATTTTTCTCCAAATAATCATTGTTTCTAATTTACAATACTGAATAATAATATACAAAATAATGTATTTTAACCAAGGATTTATATTCTGAATTATAATTGAAAATAAAATTATTGATTATAAAAAAATAAAAAGATAATTGATGTTTTCTTTTTGAAATAAACCTGAACCTCCTAGTCTTCAAAATTTATATTATTTTCCTTTATCATAAACATCTAATACGAAAGCAATATTTTAAATAAACGAGTGATAACTAAAAAAAATTCAACAACCATCCTTCTTTACTCAAAGATTATTTCATATATAATCAGACACACAACTGGGTTTTCATAAAAAAGATCAAATGGATTTCCAAGTGCGGTCATGCTATCACATTTGTATCCTTTATTCATATATTCCCCGGACAGAAATAGCATGTGCAAATTTAATTTTATTTTCAACAGCTTTTCCTTTTTTCACTTTTATTGTTTACCTTACTTTATAATTTATTATATTTGATTAATTTAACTACTAAAAGAAGATTAAATATGTGATAAATTTGATTATAACATATATCTCTATGAACACATAAGCATATCCAATGAGTACCAGTGTCGGCAGACGTACAACATTATTGTACATTTATATATATATAAAAAATAATCTCTATTTCCCTTGGTCATCGCATTACGCGTGAACGGATGGAACAATTTCGCTAATTCTTTTTTTTTGTGCTAATTATTTTCAGGAGAAGGTTCTTACGAAAGAAAAAATTAAGGAAGTTGAATGGAACATTAGAAAATTTACGAAAATGTATAAAAACTTAACAACAATATTATTTTCCATAACTGTCAGTTATCATAGAGCATTGCAATAGTAATTATGCTATGTTTTTGGATACATATTTTTTATGAATTATACCAATTCTAATTCAATATTCATAGTTAAGACAATACAACGTCTGTCAGGTCAGCTAGTGTACGATAATTTCAAATAATTTCACGATCTCTTCAATCTTTAATCTTAAGCGTACAATCTCTTTGAGGGCAGCATCAACGAATAACATCTATATTGTTAGACATACATTATAATATGATTGCTATGTTTTACACTGATCAATGTTTACCTAGTATTTTAACAAACTACATATTCAATAAATAATGTTTAATTACTTAATTTAAATTATTTTAAATTTAACTTGATCTAAATAATTTAAATTAAATATAATTTTATAAAGTACAACAATTTTACAGACCTTGTACAATAATAATTTTACTTATTATAACTTATTAGATATACTTGTAATACCATGAAAATACTATTTAATAATTATGACAAAAATTCTTGTATACTGTAAATGTTACAATTTCATGTACCTACATACATACATACATCCTCTCTTTCTAAATTCCTCGTATGATAAACATCAAAACGTCGCAATACTAGGTATGTATGTACATACTTCATATTTACTTAGCATGTAAACCTCTACTATACACTAAACCAGTACTTATACGGTAATTTATTTTATGAATTACCTGTTAACAGTATTATAAAATAAGAGCATTTGTGTATCTTCCAATGGTTTTAAAGAATATTATATTATCGACAAATATAATATCGTTAATCCATCCAATACAATATTTCTTAATATTTATTTAATCAGAATGATGATTCAATTGTAATAATAATCCGAAATATTTTCTTATATCTTAAGAGTTCATTCATTAATTATGTAAGGACGATTTTAGCCATTTTAACCCTTCTTCACCGATATAAGATCATATAAGATTTCTCGGACTCGCTCTTCTACTTTTTACGTAAGATTTTGTCTGGATAAATGAATAAGCAAAAAAAAAATCGAAAATAAAATGTATATCTAAATTGAAATAATGGATCTTACAATTGTTTTCTCCAACGGTTAGCTCTCAAATATTCATCATTTAGTGTTAGAAAACGCACATTTCAACTTATAAATTTAGTATGTAAGAATGGATTTACCTGCACCTCCCCCGTCTGAGATAAGGGCATGTAGAGAGAACTTCCCATCCCCTTCGAGACCCTTGGTGGTAAAGCAAGTGCAAAAGCAAGCAAGCAAGTGGTAAAGCATGCAAACCCCTTGATGATAGGTTGTATCTTTGCCTATGTACGCTTATAACACCAGAAGCATCAATAGCGTAAATAGTAGATACAAGATTAAGATTATAATATAAATGCACCATGAAAATACGAAATGTTTTAAATATAGATTTAATATGGCTACACATATGTTTTTGCACACGAACTTCTAATTCACTGAAATTTACACCCATCTAGATTATTCTGCTGTGACGCGGTCCTACTCGTTAGTCCCTGTTTTCAGCTGAATCAGTACGTCCACGAATGGATACGATTACACACACGGTATACGGGCAGCTAGACCATCTGAGTCTATATATACACATTGTGTATTCATCTTTCAATGATAGGACATTACGTATAAGTATTTGTCATTGTTTTTTTTACTAAAGGTTATCTTAGGCCTCTCCCTTCTTCATCGGTACGTGTTAACTAGCTTTATAATTTAAATACCTTTATATTATTTTACAATAATGAGACCTTTCGAACTCATTTTATTACTTTCGATTCAAAATTATTCACATTACAAAAATTAAAACGATTGGTTTATGTTAATAACCCTAACTTGTGCACATATTAAACCGAAAATGCATAGATATTACTAAGAAAAATGTAGGCCAGACCAGAAGTTTTCTTTATTCGGGCCATCTAAATACTTTCATAAGGTAATGATAAAAGATAAATGGACGCAATTTCCTATAAACCTGATAATCCGTATAATTAATACATTTTCTGTTTTAAAGGATTATAAGGAATTTTATAAATATCAACTAACCAGTCCTTTCACTAAGCTTAGTGTCTTCACCATCTTGAGCCATATCGTCACTTCAGATCACTTTAAATTGTAACCATAACGCAAAACTATTAAAAAAATATCCGTTTCTGGTCGCTAAATAGCTCAAATTATGTCAGATATATATTTGTAATCAAATTTCTAAATTGTAACATTAATAAAAAAAAAACAGTATTTATTAGCTGTGATACAGCTTAAAATATAAACTTTTAATCAAATACTCCGACAGCTGGACGAAAATAAAATTCCATCAAATAAACTGAATCAGTGTAAAGAGGTATCGAATTTATACTGTAACACAATTTAAATCGGTACTGTATCAAATGAACTGCTCCACTACGCCGCGGCAACATTCAGAGGAAATATTGAATTTATGATAAAACAATTTCTTAAATATTGCAATATTTATCGTCTCTCGGTGAGGATGCAAAATGTTTCTACAATTACCGTGAAATAAAGTAAAGATATTCATATTATATTTCTCATGAGTGTCATAAGTGTCACATGAACTGCAAATAAAATAAAAGCTATTCTTTTTCTATTAATGTACATTATGTATAGCTTATATAACAGAACAAAAATAATGATTTATCTACCGCAACAAAAAAAAACAACGCAGTTGAGAAAAAAGAGGTACATTTTTAAAAACGTATTCTTAACATTATTTAGTCTCTTCGCTATGACCGTTGTTCATGACAGTATTTACATTGCCGGCGTTTTTTTATGAGTTTCTATGCGAATTGTGTCCTTAGCGAAGTAAATTTTTAAGTTTACATTTGTTATATCAGTCTTGTTATTTTGCTATGAAGATGACAAAAATATATATTACAAGCTGTATCCGCGACTCCGTTCGCCTGAAACTAAAACTTTATTTAATCATTTTCATACAAAAATATTATATTGCCTATGTTACTCAGGGCTAACGTAGCATTCTAATGGTGAAAACTTTTTTCAAATCAGCACCGTAGTCTTTAAGTTTATTCGTTACAAACAAAAATACAAATTCTACCTCTTTATAACATAAAGTTTAGATAATTAATTTGTACAATATAGAATTGAACGTATTCACGCAATATTATGTGGTACATTTTATTGTTTTTTAGTTCATTATTCTTAATACATTATATTCAACCTTATACTTGATACTGACTTATAGAATACGGTTTCTATTATAATTAATATTTAAGTATCATATTTAATTTATTTTAAACAACACTAACATTGATAACCAATTATCATATATAAACCAAAGTTTTCGAATGCATTTTGATATTTAACATTTACAAAAATATATTTACTAAACACAAAATCATTGAAAAATACACACCAGTTTACTAGTTATCTGTGCGTAAACACAAGCCATATGTAATTGAAATAAAACAGGGTGCATGAAAGGCATTTCTGTTAACACTGTTGAGCCTGCAAAAGGAAAAAGTGATGGAGACGCAGCCACAGCTGCAGTTTTAATAATTTTAATATGTGTTGTTCATCAGAAAATCAATCAAAATTCTTTACAATAAAGGTGTTAACAAATAAAATACTATTTTAATGTATACCGGAATAAAGTATTATAATACGGCTTAAATCATTGACGCGTCGCGTGCTAAGAGTTGTTAATAGAATTATTTGAAATAGTTAAGTGTTCCCCCATTGCTACTAATAAGAACTTACGTATTATACGTACCATTGCGTATTTGAATACTACCGACTCTTCGATGCGAAGGGCCATTGTGCACGGTCAACTATAAATAGTAGTATATGTCACACGCGTCACAGCCTCACAGGTAGCAATTAGCATGTATGTAAATTTACCTAGTACGTTATAAAGTTTCAAATTGTATCCTCGTTTTACAATAATAACAAAGATTTCAAGAATGCTAATATCTAAAGGAAATAAATATATTTTGAACGCAAAAGCATAGTTGGATGATCGTCAGATAAATGTGTTATAATTAATATGATATATATACATATAAGTTCGTCAAGAGCACCAACTAAATTCCTTTATCAAATGTTATGATTAGTATTAAATTTTACATAATAACTATTTTATAATTTAAAATCAAGTCCTTAGTTGTATAAAATCTTCTAACCATTATTTTTACATTATTTTAACGCTTCAAATTATACAAAAAAAAATTGTAACATTGACATAGTATATAAATAGCTACCCCACAACTATATTATATGATAACATAGCTGTTTAGGATTTTTTTAATTATTATCATGTTTCCAATAATGTATTAATAGTAATTAATTAATTATAACATTTATACAATATTAATTTTTAGACTGTGATTAATGCTGTTTTGCATAGCTTAATAATTGAAATTAATGTAACTTTTTTTTTCAAGTTGAACACTTACTAATTTATTTAGTATTTGTTCAATCCGTGTACAGTTCGAAGTTATTCTATGTTTTCAAAAGCATTTATTTCTATGTGTGAATGAAGATTTAATTTTTATTCTATTACAATCAAATCTAATATATTTACCACCTTTAACAAAAATATATTCTATACACTATAGACATCCATACACGTTTTAATATTTATTTAAAAATTCAAACGACAGTTAAACAATAGCGTGGTTTATTATAACACAACGTCAATTAATATCAGCAGCGACATATGTGAAACTACAAATACTAGATCGGAATATAAAACACCGAGGCTTAATTGATGTTTCCTATATATTTAATTGTATTTAAAAAAAAAATACACTCTAAATGAAATAATTGTAAACATATTCTTTATAAATATTAACATTCGTAAGCGTTGTGGCGAGTGTGTCCGCCCCACGGAGTGTGTCTATTTCTAACTTACTATTTTTGTACGCTTATTTCAATGTTATGCGACGAGGAGGGCTTTGTGTACATACAATCAACACTAACATCATGACTTACTAGTTTACTAGTAATGCCTTTACCGTGTTACATTTTATGAATATTGTATAAATAATATAACGTACATATGGCGTCAATATTGATAAAAGTAAACAAGGTAAACTTTATAAAACTACAATATTATTGTTTAAATTATAAGCAATTATTCTCAAAAATTTGAAGCAACGCAATTGACGCAATAAAAAGTTTCGTGTAAAGGTTACTTCTCTCTTTACTCCACTTCCTATAAGTTTTTCGCGAGATAAAGTATCTTATCGTCGTCTCCAGGGTTCCATTTATCTTTTTACCAAAAATGCATTATAATCGATTCAGCGGTTTAGGCGTAAAAGCGTAACAAATAAACTCACCTTCTCATCTATAATATTAGTAAAGATAAAGATAAGAATTATACTAAATCCAGTATTAACGTGATGTAGTTGTAGACTCAGGGAAAATATTGCATCGCCTTTAAAATCCATTAATGTTGTGGTTTTGTAAAATTTGTAATTATTTAAATAAGCATTTATTACAATAAAGACTAATTGAATATTATTTGCTTTTGGTTATCGGTATTCAAACGTTGAGTATAGCACTTACTGGGATACAGAGCTAAACAGCAAATAGTATTATGGTGCAAAAATAGATATCATATTTATTTATTGTGCCCAAAGATCCTTTTCATAATCCATACGTTATATTCTATACGTTCACTAAGTTTTCCATCTATATAATAACTACTATCCCTTTTAATTATATTTGTTCTTCATAGTTGGAGCAAGATGGTTACGCTGTATTAGAAGGTTTCTTGCGGCCCGCGGAATGCGAAGAGTTGTTAACAGCTGGTATAGAGCTTACGAAAAACTTGCCTGATAACGAAGAAAGAGCTATATTCTCTACCACAGAGTCTAACAAACAGGTATGTTTATACTTAACGGTATATTTGTGTCCTTTAATTATTACATTTATGGACCGTATAAACTTATGAGACTTATGTAGATACCTACATAATAAAAATACAGATATATGATTAACAAGATATAATATTTACAAGTACCTAATGTTTAAATTAGTTTATAACTATTACGTAATATTTGACATTACATATTACGTAATAGTAGTAATTTATTAATATTAGTTTTTGTAAACATAGCATAACGTAAACCTGTAAAGTATAATAATAAAAAAGCATAAAAGCTCTATGGTAGCATACACGAATACGTGTTAATCCAGATAGGTTCAGTTCTTATTCAAACCTGAATTCAGTAAAGGAAAATATCCAAATGAAACCATCTTCTTCTTCGTCAAATCGGTAGAATTGTATTAAAAATACCTTAATGTCGTGATGAAAAAATTGGCAAGTCAGTGAAGTTGGAATAGGGACTGTCTGACGAGCGTACTCTGGTATCGTCACTCGCGGAGGGTCTTTTCATGCACCCCAAAACGAAAGCATGAAGAGGTGATATGGATTTCTATATGCTCTTTTTATTAGTTACTATCCACACGTTAAAAACTAGTATCGGTATACCAATACCGGCAGTTAATGGCCAATACCGCACTAAGGTTAGGTCCATGGCTTGTGGGTGGAGGACGCGGACACATTCGTCCGCCCTTGCAGTTAATGCACAGGCTCAAGGCGAGGCGCACCCTGTGTTCGGTGCACCCCTCGGAGGTTCGGGAGGGTCTCTTCTATCTCTGACTCGCCAGACTGTAAAAGGTGGCCTCTTTGGAGGAGCTTGCGCCTGCCGGGAAGCAGATGCAATGTGGATACAGACCCTGTTTCACGGCGCAATAGGCGATAGAAGAACACCGTAGGTTTTTAGTAGGTATTCTCGGCGATTCGCACTGGGTAACTCCCACATACTCCTCCCAGCCCACCAGGGAGGTGATGCGTAAATGAATTTCGCCATTTAAAGCACGGTAAAGTAGTGTACAAGTGATAAACCTAAAAATGAAACCGATTTCCGGAAATGTTGTTTTAAGAATATTCAACCCAGATCATTTAAAAAAATATATTTTTTGTAATATTTATAAGAATATAAAACTTTTGATGTAAAACATCTAATCTGGTGGATAACACTGTCTGTTGCCGTAATGACAGGTCGCCAGGGCATGCATCGCCACGCTATGTGATGGTATATGTAATGAAGTAACTAATGAGAAGAATCAAGTTGTCACCATTTCATTTGTAAATTAAAATAATATAAAAGTTAAATAAATACTTTATTTGTTTTATCTTCAAAAACTTCTCAGTACTTTGTATAATTTGTAAACAAAGTTTTGATGTTTCAAATCTGCCAAACGTCCAACAGACGGTTCACTTTTTATATTGTTTTTTACAATAAATTTAACTTTCTCTGCCCTGTGATTACCTGTAACCAATGCCTATAATACATTGTACTTATATTAAATTAGAACTATATACATATATTAAATATTCTTTTGTTATTCCAGCAACTTATAGATGAATATTTTCTAAAGAGCAACGACAAGATACGTTATTTCTTCGAAAAAGATGCTTTAGCTATAGATGGAAAATTGAAAGTAGATTCGAGTGTATCATTGAACAAGGTAATTAAAGTAATTTTATAGGTTCCCTGTATCAAAGGTTTAGTAAACATATTGAGGGAAGAGACCTTTTAATCATATTTCTTAAACTTAACACATTTTTATAAGATTTTCGTTTGATTTTATTTAGAAAGATTATATCTTTAAACTAAATGTTGTCCTGTTTTAAACACCTACATAAATATATTATTTGAAACAGTTACCTATCAAAGCCAGAAACGTCTCCTTTAGTAATAAATATCTGTATAATGTCTTTGCTGCAAACATACTTTTTGTCAAGGGTTTCGCTTACATTCTAATAACTTATAATAATGCCATGCATAAATTGCGTCAGTGTATCAAATGTAGGTAGCGTGATGAGGTTAATTCTAACTTGAGAACTTTTTTTTAATTCTGAATATATACTGAAAAATATTATATACTGAATGTTATTTATGTATATACAATTTTATTCATTGTCTTAAAGCCACGTTTGGCACCTTGAGCTATATTATTATATGATCTGGATTTGTTAAGTTATAACCATGGCAAAGTTTTTAAATTACTGATATACAGACTTCTAGTACCTTTTCTGTGTACATATAGTTTGATACACTACTATGCATTTATAGCTTAATATATAAATTAGGTTATTGAAACATTGTAGACTGTCTCACAAACCAATGAAACGAATATAAAATGTCTAGAGCAGTTAGTTAATCGCTTCAATGGATAAATGTTGTTTAGTGGCTTCTACAATTTTATTTCATTTATTTTTCTGAGCAGTCTTTTTGTACTTTGACAAACATTTATACCTTTAAGAATATCATTTACTACGTTTCAATTATTATATGACAACTATAGTAGTAGTTGTATGTAATAGTATCTTTGCATTATTGACGTAAATGGCGTACTTTTTTGATAAATTATAACGCATACTTAAAAAATAGGAGAATAAAACATTACATATTATTGTTCGGTAACGTTATACAATATAGTTATTATTAGTTTTCTTCATTGTTTAAGGTAGGGCACGCACTCCACCTACTTCATCCTATATTCAGGTGCTACACATATAGTGATCGAGTGAAGACCGTCTGCCACGAACTTGGATTTAGAGAGCCTGCTGTAGTTCAGAGCATGTATATATATAAAAATCCCTGTATAGGAGGTGAAGGTAAGTTTGAAGTTAATAAACTCATTTAGTTTATTATTAATTGATACAAATCCATTAAATCTACAGGGACTAAGTGGGTGTGTAGGAAAGACGGTTTAGTCTACGGGTTATCCAGTAGTTTCCTCCAAATATTAAGACACCTCTGGATTAGCTTCAAGCTACAAATACAAAAAGTAAAAACACGTTTATGCTTACATTCTTAAAATTAAAAATATACCACCCATATTGTTGTTTGTACTTATTTCGAAAGATCTTTTCAACAACAGGTGTAGTGCGCCGGTGCCTATTTAGCTATCAAACGACATAAGCATCTGTTTAATGTGACTTAACCTGTTACTATTCTTAGCAAGATTAATTCGGACGATATATAAAAATTGTTAAATATTCTACAATGTAGGTGGATTGACTCATATTAGTAATACTTATTTGGGTAATGACACTTTAAGAAGGAAACCAAGTTGTAACTAAAAAATCTTTTCAGTTGTAGCCCACCAAGACATAACTTATCTACACACAGAACCTATTCCGCCTATTGGATTTTGGATCGCTCTTGAGGATGCCACCATCCAAAATGGTTGTCTTTGGATGGCTCGAGGATCCCATAAGTCAGGAGTACATCGGCGACTTACGCGTAACCCTGATAAGAATAGCAAAGAAAATTTGGTATACGATAGACCAGCCGCAGTTTATCCGCAGTCGAGTTTCACTCCGGTTCCAGTCAGTAAAGGTAATATTTTTGTGTCTGCTCTATTTTTAACCATGCAATACGATAAACTCTATTAACTAGAATAATGTTTATTCTAAAACTATAAGTTGAAATTTTATAATAAAAAACAATGTATTTAAAATTGCCATAAAAGAATATTTGAAAAACCTAATTAGAAAAAGAAACTGCTTATGCATCACTTTTCTTTCATTTATTTATATTCCTTTTTGTATCTACTTAGACTACGTAAATAATCTATATTTAAAACGTGGTCCTAGTAATGTTTACTATAAATAATTAAATTCGTTAGTAATAAGTACATATATTAAACTTAAAATCGTAAAGCTTCTGTGATAGGACAGGGTTATTTCACAAATGAAAGATTTAATAATTAAAATTATCAACATCTGTAAAATACAACAATTTTACTGAGCATACTGACATTGCAAATGTTCCTTAAATATGACCATCTCAATTATAAATCCTGCGCAGGTGATTCTTGGTATATCAAATAATAAGTCTATTCTGTTAGATATTTTCATTTTCCAATTGAAATGCATATGTTGAGTTTTGTTTTTACAACTTTACAGGGACATGCGTCTTGATACATGGTAACGTGGTTCACAAAAGTGCACACAATAAATCAGATAAGAGTCGGCATGCCTACACTTTTCATGTCATCGAGAAATATAACAATAATTATTCACCAGAGAATTGGCTTCAAGAGGGAGAGAACGCGCCTTTTCTGAACCTTTACACTACTCCGCAAATAATTTAATCCAGTTTATAAAATAATTTAAATATAAAAACTGTAAATTTCAAGATTTAGTTACTGTTGCTCAAATGAATTAAAAGTGAAATCGTTATTTCAATAGCTTATACTTGTTAATATTAAATTTACCTATATAACCATCACCAAAATACATTTCTCTAGATGTCGCTTTGTGAAATTACAAAACAGTAGCTTAATGTATATCTCTGTGTATGTATGTATCTATGTATATAATGACTGATTGTAAATAATACGTTTATACACAAGTACTATTTTTTTACATAATTAAACTTTGCATCACCTAATATATGATATATACCAGTTATGTATACCATTTTACAAATTAAATAAATAGATTCGATGATTATTTTATGTTTCTGTAATGCTATAATCCTGTTACATGGACAGTAATTGGTTTTTACCGTCTTGAGACATGAACGCAAATTATGGACTTAATTTAAAAGCTCATGATTACTCTGACGGCAATGGAGGGGTACAGAATCCGTATTATTTTCACCTTTCGAATCTCAAAGCCTTAATATTAGATATCGAAGATCAGTATCCACCGATCAATAATTTGTCAGTATTCTGCCAAAACCAGGTAAATATATATTAGATAAATGATTTTACTTATTAGAAATTCTAGTAAAGAATTATAATAATAATTATATTAATATTCAGACAGTGTGTGTCATTTCACATTACATCAGATTAAATGGTGTTTCTCATATTATTATTTTACTGTAGGTAAAACTCGCAAAACCCTAATAAAATCGTACTTGATTGTTAAAGAAAATGTTTCGTTTATAAATCTAATCTAAAAATAGCTAAGCAATGTGATACTGGTGTTTGATTTACGTGATGAAACTTTGATGACATACTGTGCACACACCTGCGAAGTAATATTTAAAATAGGAGTGCTTCGATGATTAAAGAAAACAATACCGAAGCCGCGGCCAAAAATTGTGTTAGTCTATAAAATTAATACTTAAAATCCCTAAACTAACACAGCACATTAAGTTGATTAATTTTCGCCCTATTTACATAATAAAAAAAAGTTTTTTTTTTTACTAATTTACAACTGATGTATTTGATTAAACATACTTATAAAATTCTAAACAATTTTGAAGTTGATACAAATAAATAATTCGATACACAAATATTATAAGAAAAAATATAAGATATTGTATCTATGTGATTATTTATTTAACAACTATTGACACATTTGTTCACAAAATAATTAAAGAAAAATGTATACTTAAATAGTTTTATTATTATTCTGTGTCTTCGTTTATGTGGAACTAATATTTATTTGACATCGTGCATAGCGTAGTGGTGGGGCTTTTTATAATTCCAGTCTGGTACCACGACGACACTTAGATTTCTCATGTTGCCAGAGATTAGGAACAGCTTTCACAGTTCCTCTAATCTAAATCTAAATCTGACGGTAGGGCTAGCTACTACCTAACTGGAAAATCTACCACCAAATACCTATGGGTGTTTCCGGTAGTTGCACTTGGGATACAGACCCCAAAACCTATAAAAATCACACAAAAAATGTTGTATATATTAATTAAATTATTGCATACCTATAATGTCCTACGACATACGGCAATATAATATACTCGGGATTATTTTAAAATAGGATTATCGTTGATATATATAAACCCTTTTATTAAAACTTCTATTCTTCTTTCGAATATTCCGGATTCCTAGGAGACAGCTATAGTCCACCTTGTTTCTATGACATTTAATCGATTCAAATAAAAGATCTTCGTCAAAGATTTTTTTTATCGTTAAGGTTTAGCGTTATGGCCATAAGCTCTCCTGACCTTAAGTGATGGTACGGCCAAAGTTGGTAGACGCGCTAAACCTGTGGAGGAACTGGCTCTCTAGTGCAATTGACGGAACACACCTATTGATATATTGCGACAGATTTTCGACTTGAAAGTGGTTGCTAGCCTGACGGGCGTTAGGGAAAGCCCTAGCACTATGCACATTTTTTAAATTCAGTAGTATCTGCAACTATGCATATCTGCATATTCAAGAAAGAACTTTGTTTCAGTGATTGCATAGGGAATGCCGCAAGTATTTATTTTGGACCCAATTTTCTTTTTAGAATATAGTGCTAATCTAATGATATCGAAACAATATTGGAACTGTCATTCGTATGCTGATTTTCAGATACATTTTTTGCTTAGAGCAAAGGATACAACTAATGCGATAAACAAAATCGCAATCTACAAACGCTTACGGAGTGGTCATCTTGTAATTCAGCTAAATAAATCTAATTTGACATACATTATTTCGTTAATAGTATGCGTTCGGTGCAATTTATTTATGTTATGTTCTTCTTTACTTTTCTTTAACCACTTATCTAATTGAAATTAACATTGCAGCAATAATTTAATAATTCTATTCTTAAATTTCATCGCTATTGAACACCAGCATTTTGGTAGTTTGCTATAGCATACGATGGGGTGGGATCCTTTTTTGATATTAAATCAGGAATTCATTTGTTGTTGTTGTTGTTCTACTTGTTTGTCTGTCGTTCTTTTCACGATCTTAACAGGGCTTTGCATTATCACCTGCATGCATTATTATCGACTTTTCGTATTTCAACTCTATTAATCTATCGAAGAATATTATCCCAAACTGTTAAATTGAGGATAAATTTAAAATCAATCACCGCATGTAGAAGCTGGCCAACTACATACTTAGATTCTGCGGCTAGGAAGAATTCTTCTTCAATAGGTTTGACAACTTTTACTTTTAGTATATAGCCGACTCTCTGGTTTGACTACAACATTTAAAGCGTGTTTTTGTACAATTTTGTTTTCCAAAAAATGTTTTGTAACTGTCACCCGGGGCAGGTACCTTGGTTTTCCCCGCGTATATTCGAGACTGAAAAAATATAATGAAAACTCACGACTTTGGGTAACCGAGAAATTATATTATTTATTTCATTTAATACTTATTCTGTTTTATTTTACTACTACTATACTACTATTACTAGATTTTATAATTAATGTATTTCTGCTTTAGTAGGTACTCAAAATTGCGTCGTAGAATTATAATATAATCTATAAATGTAATACATACCGTTTTAATGTAATATAATACAAATAACCCCTCATTTAAAATTACCTGGAAAGTATAGTATTTTTGAACTCACTAACTTAGCATGTGGTAATTACATTTTTTTTTTCAAATCGGGGGCGCAACCAGTATTTGGTATATTGATTATAGATTTTCCTGTGCAGTTTTAAAAATATGTCTTATAACAATGTTAAATTCTCGATGAAGGACTAATTAAGTCTCCGGAGAGCCTTACCTAACCCGGATACAACATCTTTAAACGTAAATAAAATATGTCCCATAAAGTCGACCCGCTTAATACAATTAGTATCTTGATGCTGGGTTCACTCGCTATTCAACCCAAGCATAATAGGTCATCTTGAGTAAGTTACCTATGTTGACATGAATAGATTGATGTTAAAGAAAATTGATTAATTTTTTTTAGTTTTTACAATATACTGCTGACTAAAAAAAAACTTTTCAAAATAACAATAAAGTTAAGATTTGTAAATATTTTATGGAGAAATTTTTCAATCGCTAGCTGATGTAATTATAACATATATGTAGTAACTTACTTAAATAATATAATTAATCGTATACTCAATACTTAATACTAATTATTAGACAGAATTACATTTTGATTTGATTCACCAGCCGCCAGACTTATGTACCAAGTTGCTAAGAGCAGTGAAAAGAAAAAAAAATATATTTTATCAACAAAAAAAGTTGAAATTTCCTTTCCTATATAGTTATGAATAATTATTAACATATCGTTGAGAATATTCGTACTACACCGTAACGAGAGGTCACCTATAGCGCCTGGCTTCAGAACAGGAATTAAGTAAGACTGGTTATACATCGCACCTGAATTTAATAACCATTTAACACTAAATCGACTCTATATTCGCTATTTCGTAATATATAAGATAAAGACATAATATGGCTTCAATATATTCTCAAAGTCAGTTACCACCCCAGAGTTTTAACTATTCGATGATAGATTAATAATCGACAAATAAAAGGTATATTTTTGGTTCTATACAATTTAACCAACAAACTATCAAATATAAATGTACTTCTAGACAATCTAACTAAATCGACTCCTAAGAAAACTTACGGGTATAAAACATGTGTTTTATTTTATATATATGTCTTTTATTATAAATTGGGAGTTCGGGTAATATATTGTACTGTATATTTGTAGGCTGTTGATTGAACGGCTATTTAAGTTAGTTGGCTGCGACATATATACGTCTTTATATTTAGCCGAAACTATGATACATGAACAATAGTAGATACGTTCATTTAAACAGGAGTTGAGCTACACGTTCTTAATTGAACGCAAATAAACACATTCGAACAGGCCTTATATTATACGATAGCCTCAGTGAACGCACTCAAATTTTGTGATAATGTTGTAGTCGGATGATAGATACGAAGCGATACGCAGGCCATTCACACTGAACGAAGGAAATGCGTATCAGTCCACTCTAGTAGCCGGGACAGTGCAGCAGAGACTATGCGTATCGCACTTATCATCGCTACCCTGTGTTGCCTGCAATGTAAGTATTAACAGATCGTATAAATAGATTTTTTTGAAATTATTATATATTTGAGGAAACATATAGCAAATACCATAAAATCCTATAATTTATGATAACAATACGTAAATGAGATTTTGATGTCAGTTGTGTTTGGTTTCATCTAAACTACTTACTACTTATTATTTTTATTTGATAAAACCGTACAAACTGTGGACATTTCAAGTCCATTGCTGAGGAAATTATATTCTGTCGGACATATAAGAGGGTCGCTTACCGTTTACCATACGAAATCAATTATTAAAACGTATTTCAATGAAATCACTTTTATAGTACATTCGATTATATTTTAATTAAACAGCTTAACATTTATCTAGCCTATGTAAATAAATCAAATTCCCAAGGATTTAACTTAATTTTTGACCATAAACAACAAAGGTGGTATTGATAATTGCATACTTTTTGTTTTTATATCCCTAGATATATCTATGCAGGTAGTAAATTCAATATGTGCCTTTGAAATAACTTCTATAAGTCATTACTATTTAACAATTACTTTTATATATATATATATATATAATTGTATAAGATATGTCCGATGGTCATTGGTAATCAGAGGATGCAACAGGTCAGGCGTCCTAGATATGCCCTTGTCCCAATTATCACTCGCTGCATTGATCAAGCAATCAAAACAGTCTAGTTCAGGAACGTTTTAGTCGTATCAATGAAAAACGAACGCACTATTTAATTTACATTTTTGTAATCATTACACATTCCCACAAAAAGCGTTAAAGGTAACGTTTGCATGAAGTAATATTATTAGAAAGTATTAATTCAACTTTTAAATAATTTAAAAACAAAAATAACACATTATAATCACAGAGCATTTTTTAAATTATACTGTTTTGCATTTATATGTTTTTGCGAATTAAAAACGTAGAACACAATCACAAAAAAATTATAATTAATCTATAAATGCATGAATAATTATAAATCAGTGATTATTGAAAATTCTTTTTGCTATGAGAAATAACAGTTATTTAAATTAAGTAATCGGTTTTGGTGCCCAATATTATCTTAATCTACTTTTTTTTTTAATTCAGACCGAATAATAAGCTTCCTGATACCTAAACTACTTTCACTCTTAAACCACCAAATAAAGCACATACATAAATTTCAAAAGAATGTATTTCGAATCGCAAAGATTACAATGGCTAACTTGACAATTCATGACAGTCTACCCGTTTTTCGCAAATTTCTATCGTCTTTATTACTATCAATAACCTATCCTAAAAAACAGCTGATAATTCTATTGAAGACAGAGCATGAATATTTTTTTAAATAGGCAATATTTTTGTAAAAGCCTTTAATAACGCTCCGAGGTCAAAATAACATAGAATCAAGTTTGGCAAATTATTAAAAATTATCAGAATCTTGTTAACAGTGCCAAAAAGATTTGGAATACATGAAGTCTTATTTTTTTCGACGTCTCAATAACCAGTCTAATTAATCCAATAAGACTAATTGCAGGTGAATACCTAATTATTTCTCGAGATCATGTAAATTGTTATGCGCAATACATATTAAAATGAAATGACAATAATATGATCATCTAAATTAATTTTAACTTTATATGTTAACCATTGTCGTAAGGTGTCCTAAATTATGGTTACACAAGGTAAATATTTTTCAATCACGACCAAAATACAACTGAGAAATGCAGCATCTAGCTTTAGTATATAGGTATTCTAAACCTTAATTGGTTTGTTCTATAATATCATTTCACACATACAAATATTTAATGATCGCATTTTTATTATATTTTCACCAAAATACTACAAATAAACAACAATTTATAATTAAATGACTGAACGAAGACAAAATTACGGTCAGAACATAACATCATACAAATATTGATTTCATTCATAATTACAATTATAAAATCCTAAAGACACTGAATTATATATTGCTAATACAAGTGCGGTATGTACGCAAATACCTGGGTTATGTAACAATAACATTAATCGTTATTATTACAGTTTACAAATACAATTCCTACCATAATTTAAAGAACTCTACTATCATGATTCTTTAATACATTACATTTATTTAATTATAATTAATAACGACGCGTTGTGCGAACGAGCGGAAGCTGTTAGATAAAAGTATCCTAAACTTGGTAGCGGTTATAAATGCTTCATTTAGACACAGTTATACACACTACTATAGCTACACGTTTTTCAGTATGAAATAGGACTACAAGTAATTTTATTCCTTACTATAGAAACTATAATAGCTGTGTCCGTAACTTTGTTCGCGTGGAACTAAAATTTCATTTAATCACTTTTGCCCGTTTTTGTAACTTTTTTCAATACAACTTTGCTTCTAATGTTGGTAACTTGATTTAAATAGCCTAAAACCTTTCTGAAAGATTGCTCTATGAAATACAAAATCAATATTTAAAATCTATCTGGTAGTTTTTAGGATTAGCGCGTCCAAACAATCTTTGTCGCTTTAAAATATTAATATAGATAACATTTAATTATAATTCATAAATTTATACCAAAAGTGTACTTTGTATGTACTTACAATGTTCATCGGTTTGTTACTTTGTACTACAAACTAAATAAAGCATATAACGAATTTATATTTAAAGCTATTGTGTGTATCCGTTTGTGATGGTCTAACTTCTACCCAAGTCGACAGATTTAATAAGCTTTATCCAAATAAAATATTTCTTTTAAGCAAAAGTAAGCTCATAGGTTTTAAAGGATGTGATAAGTTAATACTTAACAGAGGGTAAAGTTATTGACTACCAAAAAGAACTAATCAAACAAAGGCCGGGCTAACTAGTGCTTTATAAGTTCACACTTTACACCTTGGGTATAAACTTACAATAAATGTCATTGGTTTGTATATGTTATTCTAGTTACTAAAACAAGCTAATA
Source organism: Actias luna (assembly GCA_039707435.1). Classification (NCBI taxonomy): domain Eukaryota; kingdom Metazoa; phylum Arthropoda; class Insecta; order Lepidoptera; family Saturniidae; genus Actias; species Actias luna. Next base: position 12,751,614 of record JAZHAC010000001.1, on the reverse strand, counting down.
TAAGTAAAATAGACTGACCATTACACAGCGGCAATCACTAGCCGTGTTTGGATATAATGAGTACAAAACCGAGGAGGTAAATCAGTTAAGAGGACTGTAAACATAGTTTGCATAATCGATAATAGGTCTGTTCAGACTTCCCCTTGCATTTATACTCACGATCATCATATTTTGGTACAAATTTGATCGATAGAAATGTTCTAGTGGCTTTATCTAATATATAACCTTTTACTCATGTAAAGACACAGTTATGAATATTGTGGTAATAATTAATATCGTGTGATTTAATTTAAAAAATAGACGACGCTGCAATTGCGAATTTATGTTTTATAAATCTAAGTGCACTGCGAATCACCAAAATCTCTTACAAGTTACAATAATGATGTGTTATATGTGTGCATGTATGTGATGTATATATGATGTGTAATAACAGCTTGTATTTGAAGAAAATCTATTTATAATAAGTCTTGGAGCTAAGTCTCAATACTGCCTTTGAGAATTGAAGCCAATGTAATATTCATTAGCAATGTTTGCGCTTTAAATTTACGAAAACAGTTATGTTTTCTTCTTGAATAAATATTTAGTTTAATAATATTTAGTTAAATTTTACATACACTTTTTTGATGCAATTCTCGTTAAATAATATCCAAAAATACCAAACGTGAAACGCCTGACCGAAAACGTAAAACGAGTCGATATTAGTGGCCGTGACTCATAAATAAATAAAGTTATTGAAAATTGAATATCTCTGTTGTTGATTGCTGTGCGTAAATTCACGGAACAAAAACCTTAGCACGGGAGCCTGTAGTATAACTATATAATAATAATTGTTATTATATAGATTTTATTATATGTACAATGTACATATATAAAGTTCCATGAGTAACCTATTGCTAGGTTAAAATAACAGATAGGCTTCAAGTGAAGCTTCACTTGCAATCAAGGTGTTATTAGTTATTTTCCTGTACTTTTATTCTCTTGTACACTAGATACACATCTCAGTCTAACTATTAAAGTAAAAAATGTATAATCTAGCAGCAAAATATGGAAAGTTTAAGAGTTAAGTATACGTAAATCTTGCAAACTAATGCATTATTAAGTAAAAATATCATTGATTCCAGTAACCATTTGGGCGTGCGAATCGGACCAGGCGCAAAATGGTTGCAAGATATACGGTGCATCGTGTACCTGTGGCTATGGTTGTAAAACAGAATTCATTTACAGATCACGCCGCGCTTGCTTGAATGCGCTCAGAGGTAGAAATATTATTTAAATAACATGCACTATGTATATTTAATTTTGTTGTAATTAATAATAAAGTACACCATCACATGAAATTGTATTTAGTCATTTAGTTGTAATATTTTTCTTTTCTATTGCGCAGTTAGGCAAAGGTAAAAGTTTAAATGAAGTAATAAATATATTTATAAGTACATTAACACCTTGGCTGCGTCAAGTAAAATCATAAACCATCATCTGGTGCGGCGGCGGGTCGAGATGCGCCCCAAACGATTTCCACCAGTGTGTGGCAGGTCTTTCTCGACCCACTAGCACTAGGGTAGATTAAAATGCTATAACTTTGCGAAAATACGATACATACATTTTTTTGTACTGTTAGAATAACTTTGAACCCAACTTTCTTAGGTTCGTTTCTGGGATCTAGCAAACAGGAAATTAAAATAAGTTCGGGAAAGCGGCAGGCTGATATAGACCTGAACTGCAATAGTAACTACAATAGTAAACCGCAATAAAGTTTGTTTAGTAGTGATAGGACGGATAAAAATAAGGGGATATCAAAAATAAAACAGAATTATCATAGGCCGAAAAATGCCTGCCGTGTGTTCTGATGTTCCCTACAATTTTGACTACAAGCTGAAATATGTATTTGTATCTGTCGAACTCTTACAAACACCTGAGATCATTGTTCCGCACCAGCGAGAGAGGCGTAGGTTTCTTCTTTCACACCAGGCCGATATGGGCCTGTTCTGCAGTGAAGTTGTTAAGTGGCAATAAGTAATGTCACTGAGCTATACACATAAAAAATGCAAATTAGGCCTAGTTTTTATACTTTCCTTTACCAATAAAAAAGTAATTTGTCATTCCATGCACAGTGAACAGACGCAATGCCTGAAAGTTCTGTTAATTATACAATATGCTATACCTAAGAATTCATTCAATATACATTTATAGTATATCTAAGTAAGATTTTACTTCCATTCCATTCTAGAGAAATGTAATCTCTCAATCCAGCTGATTCAATAAAGTGCACTTTAACGTCTGTTTACATGGGAAATCAAACAAGCGGTCCGGTAGACGTTTTTTTATTTTTCCTCTAATCCTTAACCAATTTTCGGAGGTATCACAATTGATATTCTGACTGTGATTATAATAATAAATTAATTGACTTTTGTCAATTTATATTTTATAAATAATTTTATATTTATTTTATTTTATATTTCTTTATTTCGTAAACGCTAAATATAACGTTAATTAATAAAACACATTTTAACCTTACAGAGAGAAGTTCAAATATTTGCTCTCATATGCCATGCATTCGCGGTATTTGTATACAGACCATACAGGACCCAGGCTTCACTTGTAAATGCGAAGGAACAGGATTCTACGGGCAACGATGTGAAAAAGGTAATAACAATAAACATAAAAAATGCAATATTTAGATATTCCATCAGTAAAAATTTTTTTTTTAATATTGAAGATTGACCTATTAATAATTTTTAATTGTATGTTATATATGTAATCAAAACTAATGATACAAAAATAAAATACTTCAATGAAAGAGATTTTAATTTGTATAATAATTCTTGTTCTTTATAATATGAAGTTTCACATGATAGTGAATAAAATATATTTTAAGAACAGTAATAACTAGCATGATCACATCACAGTCGTCAGACCAAGACGCGACATCGATTTCCTTGGAGATATTACTAAAGTAACATTCCGTATTACTTATAAAACCTATAAACAAGTTTTTAATGAGATCCGTGTTGTTGCGGCCTCTACTATACGTGTTTCGTATACAATAATGTTGTCTTCTTTTAATTTTGTGTTTAAAACAATATATTTTTATTAATTTCAGCCTGTCCGGCAGTACCTATGAGAGGTACGGTGTTCCCACATGAATGTATTGTTATTTAAAACCAAGCACCATGAAATACTTCGCATTACTATATTTATTAAATCAATAAAGTTTAGTTTTTGACCATTTTCTAACTTCGCCTGTTTACATTAGACTTAAGTCTCGTAATTTGTGCTAATAGTTATTTAAAATGTTAAATAAATTTGGTAAAGTACTTATTTTATAAAAATTAAATAAATACGAGCATTGATGATCTAAAATATGATTTATATATTTTAATATGATTGGGTCTGTGTTAATATTGTTTGAATAACACTGAATTGTAAATAGACTCAAAATGAAACATCAACTCGTATTATTACTTTATATGCATTTTAACCAAAATATTTTTGAAAAAATGTATAACAGTTTCTTTGTTGAATGACATGGTTACGATTTAGCATTGATTTGTTTAGTACCTATTATTTTAACAAACTAACTGTGTATACCTTGTAAATTATACAATTATATTAAAAAAAACCAGTGCATTAATTCGCATAAGAAATCTTGTATAGGTACATACATTCTGTATTTAACTTGAAAAATATTATAATTGTCTTTGCTAAGTTTTAATAAAAGGGTTTCTCAGACATGTTTTTTTTTCATTATGTACTGATGTGTATTTATTAAGTTTAATACTACTTTATAACTACTTGTATTTGTTGCGATGATAGCTGAGTGGTAGTGTGTACGACTTCGCGTCAAGGGACGTGAGTTGGAATCCACCTGCAATGAGTTTGATCTTTCGGTAAATGAAAACGTCGTGAGGAAACCATAGCATGGTGGTAGGGCTTTTGTAATGGCCGCCTAGCTAGCAACCACTCTCAAGTTGAAAAACTGCCGCAAAATACCAATAGGTGTGTCCTGGCAGTTGCACTTGAGAGACAGTTCCTCCACAGGTTTAGCGTGCCTACCAACTTCACTATCGTCACTTAAGATCAGGTGAGATTATGGCTATAACGCTAAGATTAGTTAAGTTCTGCATATATTTTATTTTCTTGCTACCGGTTTTATTTTACATAGAAACGGTCATCTAACGACAGTGCCAAGGAAGTCAATAAACCTTATGAATCTATGAAGTACGTATCGAATTACGAAATAGGACAATTTTTATAATCTTATTACTTAAAAAAAAAAAACATGTTGTGCTCATAAACACAGTTGAATATTTATTGTTTAAATACGAAATTCTTTATATTTACTAGCCGTCATAGTCATTACAATAATAATATAATATAATACAAATTAATGAGTTACATAAGTTTCCCATGTAAATCAGATCTTTGTTAATTTATACTATGTAGGTACGAAATACAATTACCAAAGAATAGGTACGTAACGCATATTACGCACTATTGTTGTTATAAGTTTTTACACCATTTATGATTTGTTAAAAATTTCTACATATTCCAATAATTTGATCTAACTTTAGTTTTTTCTTTTAAATTGTACGAAACGTAAATTCGATAGTTACAACCTGCAGTTCTTTAAACGTTATTATTTAAGCTTGAGAGCTCTCATATATAAATATCGAAAAAAAAATCTGATATAAAACTAAATTGTGGAACGCAATTGCTTCTAAAATATGCGTTTATATATAATTTTATAACTATAATATTTTCAAATTCAGCTAAAGATGTTAACGCCTTCTATCAAATCAGGTAATCGACATCAGATCGTAATATAATACCTAATAAAGTATAGTTTTAGCTGTAGGTAAAATTATAAGAATCAAGTGATATGGATTACGGATTGTTTACATATGAACTTATTTACATATAATGGATTCACCGGCTCTATCGTGTGGTAGAACGAGAAACTCCTAGCTAATAGTCTCGGGACTTACCCATGCCACGGGTGTAGGTTTAACAGAATCGTGTTTCTCTCCCTGCCTACTTTCGTATGAGCCTGATACCGCAGCTTTAGAAGCACCTTCTAGCATAGAACTTACTGCAGTCCTATTCAGTCCAAGACCTTTTAGAAGATTACAGTAAGATTTCGTTTCCATTGCGTATAAATTAACCACGTAATCACTTCTACTCAGTAGATTTTTTTATTACATATCTTGTATTAGATCCACTTAAGAAAACCGCTTTGGACAAAAAAATTAAATTTAGGTAGTCCAAGTGCATGCGATTTATAAGTCTTCGACGTTACTTTCTTGCTTCATGATTTAAATATAGACATATAATTTTCTTGCTTTATACCTATATAAAAAATAATTTTATTAGAACCTAATTTTTTTTTTCTTTTTGTGCTTAAGCAATTACATTCCTACTAATACATTTTTTATTTCGTTTTTATACATATCTCGCTTTGTTTTCCTTAGCTTTATAAATTAGTACTTTAATATATATACAAACTCCTAAACAAGACAATGGCAGATGCGTTATCACGCCGTGTCAAAAAAGAAAAAAAAAACACAAAGTCATCGATGATTAAAGCAATCTAGGTACAGTTTGAAAACTTTCCCTTAATCTTCATAGAAAATTGTTTCAAGATTATAATTGTCCGACACGGCGCGACCCGACAGTCACCTTATACGCCTAAATATAGTTTTAGTTTGCGATTTCATGAGATATATCGCACACAAAGAAAATACACATTTTAAATACACGTTCTTTATAATATAAAAAATGTATAAGCTAAATTAAATATATGCAATTCTTTGCTAATATCTTAGCCGATTTCTAAAAACAATGATCAAATTACATTACGCAATATGCTATCTATGTTATACATCGTAGGGCAAAATAAAATACGTTTATGGATTAATATAAAAACCACTACATGGCAAATTAACCCAATATTTCGCAAAACTTTTATTTTTGTATAGTTTTCCCTTTCAATTGCGAAAGGAAAAGGCAAAGGTATCTAGACCATACAGCCAAGCCAGATTTTGTTTTAAATGTAGACGATACTATCTTCAACAAGATGGCGACTCTCTTGTTGAACCTCTCTTGGGAGTTTTTCTAGCAACTAATATATCATGTTCCGAATGATTATTCACAATTCACTTCACCTATGCTCTACAGCTACACTAAATTACGTAAAATGTCACTCTAATTTACATAATATAGAGCTAACCAACTAAGTATATGAATTAAAAAAAAAATCACAACATGACACATCAAGATCCCACCAAAAACTCTTCGCCACAGATTTAACAATTTGTCTTCTTTTACTTGTTTCGGAACTGCAGAAGAATTTACCAGTGTTAATATTTTATTTCCATAAACTTACAATACAATTTATAAAATGTCGAATAACTAGATGACAGACTGACCATTTCGATTAAGGTACAATTTTAACGTTACAAAACATGCAGCCAAGTCGGAAGTAATTTCTTATTGAGATTGGTGCTTCAACAAAATGGTGACTCTGCTGTTGAAACTGTCCAAGGAGTTTCCTCGGCAACTAATATATCATAATCCGGACTATCATTTCCAATACACTTCATTTATATGCTTAAACCAAGCATTACGCATAACGCCACCAATATTGAACATCATAGGTCTTAATAACCAAGTGTATAATAGAAAATAAAAATCATAAATAAAGATCTCGCCAAAAAACCAACTACCTTTTTTTGAGATAGTTTTTTCCTATCAATTGTGAAAGGAAAAACAAAGGTACCTAGACAATGCAGCAAAAACCAACTACCTATCATATGATTGGGATTTTTATGGATTTAGACTTTAGATTAAGAGGCAAAGGTATCTAGATGCAGCTATATCAACTGTCAAATATTATGCGGAAAGTTCCTTTTTCTCATTTTATTTTTTTCTGGTACCATAAAGAAAAAAACAATAGCTACTATCTACTCTAGGGTAAGTAGGTATAGAATTTTTTTTTACTACTTTCAAATATAAATATAGAAATGAAAACTAATTTAAAATAACTGGATCGTCATGTAAAGTTACAATTTTATCACTTTTAAAACAAGGGTAATACATATATTTTGCGTGTTGCATTTGACAATTACACCTATCATAAATTTATAGCTTAAATTTTATAACGTTATGTACATAAAATAATTTTAGTAAATTTAAATCGTAACTAATTTATTAACCTTATAATTTATAGCCGGTCATGATGACAGATGATTCGTTATTTTATCAATGATATAATATTTTGTATGTTAGTATGCATTCCTATTTATATTTATGAAAAATTAAAAAGTTTGCAATACATAAAACAGTGGTAGTCAAGACGCCACAAGCTTGATATTTATTTTGTTTAGAATTTTATGACGATATATGTTAGCGAAAGAATATTCGTCCTTAATGTTTCTAGATCAAATAGCAACTACAGATGTTATTTAATTTTACAATATATATTGTGAGGTTGAAATTGTGCGTAACATGTATTTATAGCTCATAATCTTTTGACATGATGTGAGTGAAATGAGTACTACTTAAAGTAAAAGGTAATTATAATGTATTGTCTTGGGCTGGGCAAAGTGTCTATATATCTTATATATTGCTATTCTACAACGATAGGCAAAGATGATACGACACTTTATTTGTCTTAAAGAAGCAAACGCTCCAACGTTGCTTGTTTTAGAAATATATAGTTGTTATAGAATATATATTATGTGTATATACCGTGATACGTTATCTAACGCGATACCGTTTTCACAGCTATATATATGTTATAACGCCCACTCATAGTCGTAACTGTTTACGATGTTTATCGATCATCCCTAGTTGTAATTTGTGATATGAATTGTGATATTGTTCATGTTCCTAATATATTTGCCAACGATTTTATTTTAATGTACCTACTTTGTAAATATTATTAGCATAAATTTATACTGAGCATAATAAAAAGTTGATAATATATATTTCCTCAGCTGTAGAAGTGTGTTAACCAGAACTAGGTACGTATTTACTTAAAAAATAACTTTGATTTTATTTATAATAGTCAACAAAGTGATCAGTCATTGTACTTAGACACGGTTGATACATATTTGTTAGTTTCATTACAAAGAGAAATGTTTGAATAATAAAAAAATATCTACAGTAGAATATGTTAATTATAATACAAATCTTTGTAATTTTAGTTTAGATTTTAATAATTATTGTACCTACTAGTTAAATATTATTTACATATGCTGAATATCTTATCAGCTTTGTCAGTATTTATTATTTTGATATGTGTTTATTAATAGTTTTACAGTGTTTTAATTTTACATCTATGTTTTAAATCATTACTCTGGACTCTTGTTTATAGAAACAGATTCATAACATGTTGAAATATTACTGTTCATAATAGTATACAGTATATCTTTACAGAATGGCTTGGACAGCATATCAAAAGTTTTTAGCTCTCATCATGGTAGTAACAGGATCAATCAATTCTCTAAGTACAAAATGGGCTGACACATTGAAATCAAAGGGTTCTGATGGTGTTGAAAGGTTTTTTGAGCATCCATTTTTACAGGTTTGTTAAAAAAAATCTTATAAATTGCGTTTTCCAAATATTCATTAATAACAAAATAAATATGAGAGACATATAATCCTTATACAATTAATTTGTTGTTTTATAAAGCGGTAGGACATGACAATTGTGTCTGACTGTACGTAACAAACATGAAAACCACAGTAGTTAAAATATTTATTTATGATAAACATGGTACTAAGTGTGGAATGCAGTTTTTCTAAACTAAAATTGATAAAAATATATGCACATTCTACAATGACGAAACATTGTATATGCAGTTAAATAGGTCTTGCTATCTAGTAAAAGTCAAGTTGCAAAAAACCTTTTATTTTTAGTAACTAACTGACAATATAGATACAATGTTTTGATAATAAATCCATAAAATATGTTATTATTAAGAAAAACAAACATATGTTTGTACAAAATTTAAATATATACCATATTATTATAAAATTCAAAAAAGTTTTTTATGTGATATTGAACATATTTACAGCGTAAGTTACACTATTTTTATAAATTATGGCCTATGTGTTACTCTGTTTAAGCTATGTTATTGTGAAGTTTCATCAAAATTTCTTGAGTAATTTTCACATGGAAACTGACACACATGTTGGTTATAGTCATAGTTACTAATGTTAGTAGGATATAAAATAGCACCAAATGCATGACTTGTATGCAGTGCTTAGATACCTACCTATGGTGATGACAAGATTATGTGTGTCACAATCTGAGATCAACTGGTCTATAATCAGTAATAGAGCAGAGCTTTAGCTGACTGAGTTGTGTTGACAACACATATGCTGACAAACCTGTTACACTAATACTTTTTTGTTTTGAACAATTTAAGATCAGGCAATGTATGTTCAGATGTCATGAAGCTTACAGGGACTCATAGTGGGGACAAGCTCCTGATGGATTGCTTATTTCTTGAAGCTGTTCATTGTTTTCGATTATATTGTGCTTCACCGGCTGTGATTAAAAAATACTATTTAAATATACATTAAGTTGCATTAATTTACATAATTTTATGTGTTATAATCACAGACATCATCAATGTTCCTGGGTGAAATGTTGTGCCTGCTTGTTTTTAAGCTAGTCTTCCTTAGAACAAGAAACACAGGAGGAAATTCACTCACTACTGGAAATCAAAACTTCAACCCTTTTATTCTGATGCCAGCTGCAATGTTTGACTTGGTAGGTTTTGTAATTTATTATTTAAAGTTTAAATTAAATGTGATTGAAGCGCATAATGTATGTAAGTTGCTGTTGGAAAAGGTAGTTATAAGTGTTCTTTTAGATTTTATCATAATAATACCTTAACATTTTAATAACTTAACTTATATTATTAAAAAAAAAAAAACTGCATACTCCTCATAAAGTTAAGTATGTTGTAATCTGTTTTTTTAGTCATCAAAAGTACTTGATAAGGTTTTCAGTAAGCATTTTAGTATTTCTTATTTACTACAGTTATGATGTAATATTGTGTACTATATAAAGTCTGAATAATGATATTAGAGTTAATTGTTTAATATAAGTATATATTAATTAAAGATATATATAGTATACAGTACTATATTACTATTACTATATATTATTTTTCACAACAAATCGGCATTGCAATACAACATGCTGTTAGCATTTTAGGTACACTGCCTTGCGGCGTCAATATGGTCCTTATAGAATATTTTTTTAGTTTAGTTATTAAAGATTAGAGAGAAAACTTCTTAGCATTTCATGAATTCACTGTGTAGGTTCACAATGCAAAAGAGAGGGTAACCCTGAGCACATAACGGGACTTTGACTCTGGTGTAGGTTTAACAGGCCCTTCACCATGAGCATTAACACTCACCTTAACTACTCATGCTTCTCTACCTGCTCAGCTACATTTGGTAGGAGCCTGTTAGTACAGCCTTAAAAGTATGTTCTAGTATAGAACTTACTGCAGTCCTAGATAGGCCAAAATCTTTTAGAATATTGTAAAGAAATTTTGTTAGTGTACCTCTCACTTCCACTTTGACCGCATCTAAATTAACCAGGTAATAATTTGTACTCAGCTTATTTATTAGCTCATAGTATATTTTTTTTATTGATAGATTCTTAGGTATATTTGTTCCACATGGTACAGTCAGCTGTTAAAAGTAACTTAATTATTAATATATGTAAAGAAGTTCTATTTCTATATTTATACCATGCATCTACAATAATAAATTAACCCATTAAAAATGGTAAAAGTAAAAATATGCAACCACTACTTTAATGCTAAACCAATATTATATGCTAAAAATACTTTCCAGTTTTCTGTTGACCAATGTTACAGTCATTATAATAGGGAAAGATCAGCATAATATATACACATTAAAATAATAATAATAATAATTAGTTAACTATTGAGAAGATGAGTAGACTCTGATATATGCTTTTAGACTTCTGCTTTGTAGATGCTCTTGGGCTACAGTAAAGATGCAGAAGATCAATTAGTAGAATACAAACCAGTTCAAAATGTAAATAGTTTCAATCTACAAAATTTTTTAAAGTAGATCATAATTCAGAAGTTGTAGAGTACAGTGACATAATAATAAATAGTGAATTTAAAAGATAAGGCCTGTGTTTGTTTGTTGAAACTGATATCACTTTATATGAGGACACATTGTTTCTTTCTGATTAAATGTATTGTGGACTTTGTTGCACATAAACATATAACAAACTAAGGACCTCTTTATTCTTTAGTCAATATAGTTTTACTGAAAATATTTAATAACTGTTCCTGAATAAGATAAATAAACATATATTCATAAATTTCCTATATAAACATGTATATTTTTACTACATTGTATTCAACATTTTGATTCTTCATTTTTCAGATTGGTACATCTATAATGTATATTGGTCTTACACTAACATATGTAAGCAGTTTCCAAATGTTCCGTGGATCCATTATAATATTTGTTGCAGTACTATCCATGACTTTTTCAAACAAACATATTATAAGGAGGGAGTGGACAGGCATTAGTAAGTTTATAAATTAATTATTCAGTGCATCTCATTCCACTTTGCACATGACTGACCACCTTTACATATTCAATTAAAAAATAAATTCAAAGTCTTCTTTTAATTATATTATACCAAACACATGTTCTTTCAGAGTAGACAAGATAATAGTTCATGCAATAATAATATTAATATTAATAAATAATTTCAATGATAATGTCAATTAAGTTACTAGTTAAAACAGATCATTAATTCAATTTAATATTATAAGCTCTAAAAATAGAATTTATTAAATGTTCACCTTCACATGAAACAGCAATCTGTCTAAAAACAATGTACATTGTTACCTAACATGCTGTGTAAACAAAATGGTATGTTATCAAAACATTGTACAACCAATATAAGGAATTGTATACATGATACATATCAAGTTACAAAATGACATCAGCACATTAGAATCTATGTACTTTATACACATATAAACTTTGAACTATGCAAAAAAACTAGTTAATACAACTTTTAATAATATTTTTATTATTATTATTATTTAGAGTATGAATAGATTATTTTAATACTATAGAATTATTGTTTTGATGTAATGCATTTCAAATTGTATTAATTTTACTGTACTCGTTTGAATATTATTAAATAAAAAAAATATAGAATTAAATACATCAGAAAATACATAAATTATACACGCCATTATATACATCAAATTAAAAAATTTCTTTTTGGGAATTAAAAATACCTAGTATACATTTCTACAAATAATTTCAGTGTTCGTCATCTTGGGTTTGGTAATAGTAGGTATTACGGATGCACTTTATCAAACATCTGGTGAATCAAAAGGCAGGAACAGTCTCATTACCGGCGACTTGCTTATCATCATCGCACAAATCGTCTCTGCTTGTCAAATGGTTTATGAGGAGAAATATGTCACAGGTGAAGAACATCCTTTTTATTTTTTTTACATTTTTGTTACCTAGTTATTATGTTCTTGAAAACCAGCATCGTTTCTACAAACATATCCGATTTATTATGATTCACAGGTCAGAACATACCCCCCCTACAGGCTGTTGGCTGGGAAGGGATATTTGGGTTTTCTGTGCTGTCATTACTGTTAGTTGTTTTCTACTGGATTCCAGCCCCTCCCCATTTCGATAACAACCCTAGAAGAACCATTGAAGATGTTGTTGATGGTTTTGTACAGATTGGTATGTATAACATATACTTATTGTTGTTTCTATGCAGGATTAAAAATATGACTATCCCTATTTGTTTAATTAATACCTAGGGATATCTCGAAGCCAGCATGACAGTGGTGACTGATAGTTGATGAATAACTGAATGATAATTTTGTATCGATGTTAATCACCGCTGATCTGGATTGTACTGTACTTAACACCAGGGTCAGTGCAGTCACTATGCTTCGCAACATAAAAACCAAAAGCCGAATGTCCTACTAATATCAACTATCATGTTTACACAACAAAATTTTATTTATTTGAAATATATATATATACATATTTCAAATTCGATTTATTTAATTCTAGGTATTTCTATACAATTATCAGGTATACCTTTCACCAACTCCGTCAAAAGGATTAAAATAATGCATTTGAATGCTAAAATTTGATAGGTGACAAGAATCGACAATTTTATTGATCACAACCAACACCAATGTTGTTGACATCTCAATAGCTTTAGAATCCAACTACACAAATATTTATTTGACAAACAGTAGTCAAATTGTTCTTGATTTTACTATTTGTATTTTCAATTAATTTCTGTTGTGTGTATACACTTTTATTATTATCTTTATCATCATGATATATTTGTATGTATGTAATATCTAGTATTTATATTTAGTATAATGTTATGGCCATAATTTCACCTGATCTTAAGTAACGATACGGCCCAAGTTGGTAGACACGCTAAGCCTGTGGAGGAACTGGCTGTCAAGTGCAGCTGCCGGAACATACTTATTGGTATTTGGCAGCAGGTTTTCAACTTGAGGGTGGTTGCTAGCCAGACATACATTAAAAAAAGCCCTACCACCATGCTATGGTTTCCTCACGATGTTTTTCTTCACCGAAAGCTCAAGTTCATTGTAGGTGGTTGGATTCGAACCCACGTTCTCACTCACGACGCGAAGTCGTACACACTACCACTGAGCTATCATCGCTTCAAAAACAGTTGTACAACAAAAGGTCCAATAAGGTGTTCATTCATTCATTTGCAGTAATAGAAATGAACTTAATAAATGATATGAACATTTTATCGTCAGATTATGTTCATTCCATAACAGAAACATGCTTCCTATGTTTCAGGTAACAATCCATTGATTTTAATAGCTACTCTGGGGACGGTCATTTCAATTGCCTTCTTCAATTTCGCTGGCATAAGTGTCACCAAAGAGATGTCTGCAACAACAAGAATGGTCTTGGATTCTGTCAGGTAGATAATTGTTTTTGTTACTTTTTATTATTTGAATAATAACACAGACCTGGAAAATATTTGCATATATCTATAATATAGAAATTTCAGTACATCAAGATTTGTTTTATCGATAATATTGATGTTTCTTTTTTTTGTTATTCTTTTATATAAAAAAATGAATTTTATTGTAAAATAAATATAATTAATTTTCGTGCATATAGAGTTATGTCGTAGAACTATTATAGCAATATTTTTTTTATGTTACATACATAACTTTTTGTCCCTCAATTTATTAACCTTCTATTACATTTTCTTCAAATCACTGTAAATAACCACAAAAAGATATAAATAAGCAATATTGTATTAGCACAGGAACTGGAAGTTAACTCAAGTACCAAAAAAAAATTTTGAAATGATTTTTGTCGCAGATGTATTACTAAGGTGTAATTATAACAATTAATTGTAAGACAAACAATCTCAAATAAAGAGACTAAAAATATGAAAGTGACAAAATTTACTATAAATCGAAAGAGATATCCAAGCACGAAAGAATAAAACAAGATAAAAATTTCCGCGGAAGTTGATAACTATATTTTTTTTGTTTGTCTGGATTACTTATAACTTAAAAAGAATCCAACGTTGTTTATAAAATATTCAGTTCTGTCGCGTATTGGTGCACGCGTTTTTGTTATATAATAATAATATTATCACTAAGAGAAGTCCAGATATGATGAGCCTTTTGTCGTATTAGTAGCTGTAAACACAATGCTTTCCAGAATGGATAGTACGGTAAAGTCTAAACCGAGATTGAACTATTTAGACATCTTTACTAGAATAGCTGCCATTTCCACTGAGCGCTTTCTGCGCTTGTGTCAAAGCCCAGTACATCTGCGAGTCTTTCAAATTAGCAGCAGTAAAAAGTATCTTCATCGGTTTCAATTTAAAAATCAAAGTTACATTATGTCTATAAATATTGTTCGTGTAGTATTACATTTTTTTATAGTTAAGGTTTTAGCATTATCCCCATACTCCCACCTGATCTTATGTGATGATACGTCTCAAGTTGGTAGACACGCTAAACCTGTGAAGGAACTGGTTCTCAAATGCAGCTGCGGGAACACACCTATTGCTATTGGTATTTGGCCACAGATTTTCAACTTGATGGTGGTAGCTAGTCAGGCGCGTATTACAAAAAGACCTACAATCATGCTACGGTTTGCTCACGATGTTTTCTTTCACCGAAAACTCAAGCTCATTGTAGGTGGATACGAACTCATGTCTCTTGACGCACTACAACTGAGCTATCACCGCTTCACAACTTGCAGGACCCTCGTTATCTGGATAGTGTCTTTAAGCGTCCGCTGGCAGAATTTCCATTGGCAGCACCTGATCGGGTTCGGCGTGCTTATCCTTGGAACGTGCGAGTATAACGGACTTATACCCAGATTTAATCCGACGGTCCCCGCCGACGAAGACCCCGAAGAGAGCCAAGTTGTCAACACGGACGCCGACAGAACGGAGGAAGCTTAAAATATACGAATTTACTGAATCTACGATGGAATTATCCTGACTGCCCTGAATTCTATGTAAATATTTATTGGTTGATTTAAAATTAATCATTTTCTTTTTAAATGTACGAAAATTCGAGGAATTTGTTTTCGACACGGTACCTCAGTATAATTATGCAGACAGTACGGAAATTACCTTCAAACGCTCGAAACGGCACACTCACACAAACATGCCGAGACCCCTAAGCGGTTGTCGCGGTGCTGGCAGTAGTGAGTGCGGCGTTAAAACGAGTGGTCACATATAACTTTAACTCCGCGATCTTTTTAAAAAGCCACGTTCGTATTGTGTAGTATACGGTTGTTCGAACTCGGCTTCTTCAAAACCGGAGTTGTCATAATTTAAACTTTCTGCTGATTTGAAAGGTAAGAATTATATTTATTGTTATAATCGCCTATCGAATTATGAGTCCGTGTGATAAATCGTAATGAATTCGTAAACTCATTTGTAAATCCAGAATGGCGGCGTTTTGAGAGTATTTAAAACTGAGACTAGTAACAAGGTATAAAATTAAAAAAAACCCTCGACGCAAAAGAATTTTTTTATGGCGGCGGCGATCTTGGACTGACTTTCATCAAACATAGATAAGAAAACTCATGACTAATTCACCATTCAAACAAAAAAAATCTGTTTATCTGTTCGGGAGCTACGGTGCCACAGACACAACACACATAGACGCATCAAACTTATACCACCGTGTCGTTTTTGCATCGTGGCTTAAAAAGTAAATCAAAGATGGCGGCTGCAATCATTGTCAACTGTTTTGTTATGGATGTCGTTTTCGTGGTTTTGAGTGGTGTTAAAGGCGATAGTACTGTCAAAATGTAAATCCAAGATGCCGGCTGCAATAGTTGTCAATTTTTTCGTCGTGGGTGTTGTTTTCATGGTTTTCGAGGGTGTTGAAGCCGATATTGCTGTCAAAATGTAAACCCAAGATGGCGGCTGCAATAGTGATTAATTTTTTCATTATAGGTGTGATTTTAATGGTTTTGGAGGATGTCCAAGCCGATAGTGCTATCAAAATGTAAATAAAATTGAACAGTATTTTTTTAAAGAAAGTTGTTGTTTACCTTTCTGTTTAGTTGTGGGATTGGCTACCAACATGAACTTTTTGTTTATTAAACAAGCTCCTACACCTCCTCTGATGAAAATAACAAAGATGATATTTTGTTATTTTCTTGTGACGACCGCTTGAATCTCGAGAAGATTTGATGAACAAACCGCCATAAAAATATACTGTTTGTGAAGAACATTTTTTTTTGTGGTTCTAACTGACATACCCTGTTAGCCTAGTCTTGTCTTACAAATTTAGTGATTCTAACAACGACCTTATCAGGTAAGTTTAACGTGTGAGTGTGCACGAATGGTATGCGGTGTCACGGTGTACTCTCAATGATGTAGAGTGTCACTGTATCGCGCTAGCAGAGTCACTCGAGGGCTCCTGTCCGGAGGATCGAACCTAGGCTTAGGCGTCTGCGGAGGGAGGTCGCAGAGGGTGTGCGGGAGCGAAATTATCCGCTTGAACGCGAAATTATCGACGGGGTTGGAGAAGCAATTACGCGGCCGGCGCGCAAAGCTTTTGGCGTGCGGATTAGAAGTAGCTGACTGCGTGTACTATTTTGAAGTTAGGAGGAAGTTCACAATTTTCAAAAAAAAACTTTGTAAGGTTTTTAATATATACATGCATACATGAACGGAAGATCCATATCTTTATGGAGATCTACTTTAAGGACATAGAATGAGGCTTGGACGGCTATGCGCATGAATCTGTTTTGCAACACTTGTAGTTTGCGAAGGATGGTTCGCGAAGCGTGAGCGAATACGGGACAGCTATATGTAAGTATGGGGCGGATACATACTTTGTGCCTGAGTGCCTTTGTGTACATAGAGTTTATGCCTGAGTGACATTTTGCTCTCGGAGGAAGTTAGATTGCGTAGTAGAACCATAGCCCTGGAGGCTTTTTTCTGTACGTAACCTATATGTTTGTTAAAGGTAAGGTGCCTGTCTAATACTACATCAAGGTATTTAGTTTGGGGCACATTTTAATGCTATGGATATTCTAACAGAAACACATCGCAAAAAGCTTAAAACCAATCCATTGCCATCTCTTAATCTACCAGATGTTGGTTGAATTTTGTACACAGACAGAAGAAAATATAATACTTTCAGTGAGTGACAGTAGTCAAACTTCCGGTTCTCTTTCATTGGACACGCCATGGAAAAGAAAACTAAAATCGGATATTTTAGAAAGTAGAAAAAAAATTACGAATATGATATACGAATATAAGAAATTTCATTTCAAGTTATTTCAATTCGATTGATTGATCTCCACAGAACAAAAATGTTTAATAATAAAAACAAACATTATCAAGAACATTAAAAGTTACAACCCTATCGCTTTAATGGAGTGTAGGTAATTATTTCATCAATTAGGCTTAGTTTCCATACTGTCTGTATATTTATACTGTGACGGTACTACGCATAATCAAAGGTGCTTTTTGCTATTGTATTGCTTTTCTTATCCGTATATAATTCATACATTCGTGTCCAAATTGATGTATTATATAAAAGTATTCATTTAAAATGTAATAATTAATTAGAATTATTAATATAATATTGATACACGATTGATACATTTTATATAGTTCATAAAAAACTAGTGGCGGCAATTTAATTAAATAAGCTAAACAATTAGATGTAATGTGAAATAAATGCAGTTTTCTATAAGGTTTCTACATTTCTAATTATTTTACCTATTTAATGAAAATGTGTGAAAAATTAAAGAGCAATGATATTATTATTTATTATTTTATGTATTACCGTTTTTTTACTATAGTCTTCACTACTAAAAAAACACACAAAAGCCTGTCTAATAGCGACTATAAACTTATAATCGTGGCCCCCTAAGCAGCCAAAGTGTTCAATGGAAAATACATTTTACGCTCTACTTGACTTAGCAGATTTTTGACTAAGTAAATGTCAATCTAAAAATCTGAAACTAGACATAGATGTTTCTTCCAGTATAAGGTTTATATTAGACCTTGTAATTTTGTTTCACACATAATTTTTCGATGTACTTCTATTCATGTAAAAACAGATCTTTTCTTCACAAACTTCTTCTAAGTAACACAAACTTCTATCAATTGACTCGATAATTCTAAAAAATATCTGAATATTAATGTCTATTTGCACTACATAAAACATTTAATATTAAAGAATGTGAGCAGAAATATTAATAAGTATAAGATTAGTATTTTGAAAACTGTACTATTAAAGTTACCACATATGTATACTTACTATGGGATACTTTAATTGTAATTTTTTAATCTTAATTTACGAAGTAGATAATGAATATTGTCATTGTAATTGAACTAATACTATAAACACTCTTAAATATGCCATAAATAATATCCCTTTAATATGTACTATATGAAATGTTTATACCAAATAACACGAACTATCTCGTCTTATTACAATTTTATGTATATCGTAATTTCATCTGCAATTATCCATATTTTATCAGTTTGGTACACAGACCTGCTCTTATGATCAGTAACCAATTCAAGAGTCGCTAATTTACACCTGAGGAAGATAAAATGCAGGGCTACATGTCAACAGGGTTGGTAAAATGGACTCATAGACGTATAAAACCAAACGGTCCATCAGAATAATTTTTTAATGTTATTATTTAATTTGTTGACAATTGTATATTAAATTTCGGGAAAAGTTAACAAAATTATAAAAATAAACCAAGCTATGATACAATGTTTAAGAGTTCTATAAAAAAGATTTCAAAATCGATTAATGAGTAAGTAGCAACGGATAAATTGCTAACTTGTAGGCTTGTTCACATTTTCGTTAATCTCTTGACACAGATTTAAAATAATCTTTATTTTACCGTATTAATTAACTTATACTTTATCAGCCTTGCTTTGAACTAACGTATACATATTAATTTGAATAATATAAATGTATTATAAATAGTGATACATAATTCTTAGACGAATATTTATTTACAAGGCTGCTGGGGTATCTTTGTATGTTTTGTGTAGTAATGACAAGTACTGTCTAGTTATCAGCTCATACTAAAGAATTTTAAATAAATACTGAAAGCAGTAGATGAAGTTTTTAAACAGAAGATTATACATTATTTTAGATTTTTAAAACGGTACAGCATCAGCCAAGAATTACTGCTACTATCAAAATCACGTGGCTTATGTACATATATCTCATATATCAACAATATTTAATTTCTTGCGTATTTGCATTAAAACTAAATGTTATCGGAGGTAATGAAATCAAGTCCGTCTTAAAAGAATATGATTTTTTGTAATTGACATTTCAGACTGATTTTTAGTGTTATTTTTATAAACACATGTTTATGCACTGATTTACAATAGACAGTTTACCATATTTGTAGAAAAACCCATGTATTCTTGCAGACTCTATGGACAATTATCTAGAATCTTAGTTTTAATTATATTTGTGTTTAATTAATATTTTTATTTAACTACACCATTTAGTTAAATGTGTTAATTTTAGTTTAGACGAGCAATTATATAAAATCGTGCCTAAAAATAAAATGCATCGCACCGACTTCATTTAACATATAGTATCAAACATCTTTTACAATATTATTCGAAAAATTATCAAGGAAGAGTCTGAACCTTTTTTTTTGTCGGCATATACTCATTAACAGACTAAAAGCTTAACGGCATTGTATCGAATTATAGAAATGTTAACTTCAAATCCGCATGGTTTGCGGAATCTTTTATATTAAAAAGAATATTAGGTTTTAGTGGTATATAAAGTTGTAACAAGCTCAAATATATTACATTATAAATTTTAGTGATTAATTCTTTCGTATTTTTATTACAGCAAGTGCCTCGTTAGCTGATTACTATTTTAATGATTATTCTTTTTATATTTAGATTCATTTCAATAAAAAACAATTGACAAATCAGTGTTTTTACTTTATTTTATTTATTTCTATATATGTTTTAATATAGGTATATTATATTGGTATTATAGCTAGCTATGACAATTTATTAAAGATCTATAGCGTGAATAATATAAACGGCTCACTAGTAACTAATTATAACAACATTTTCTACATTCGGAGAATCTAGATTCTACAGAAAGTCCATAGCTTGCGTTGACTCACTTGCATCAAATGGAAACACACAAATATAGAAAAACATTTCTTCATGAGTTGACAGTAGGTACCAAGTATACGGAATGGACGCGTTCTAATCGTTGTTAATAATATGTTAAATTTTTATTAATTTTTCAATTGCAAATTGAAGTTGTTAGGTTTTATCTTTCTCGACAGTTGGTTTCTCTCCTAAAGCTAAAAAATACATTTATGATCATTTTATAACATAAAATTATTCTTATGACAAATACAAATTATCGAGTTTTGTACCAAGTTATGTCTTTAAATAAAATAAAATATATAAATACATACGCATCATCTCGCCGTTCGCCCAGAAGTAACATTTAATAAAAGTCTGATCACGTTTCAATGCCTCTTCTTTAAGATTAGACTTGAGAGATCTGCGCAAGATCTTTGCTGCTATGTTCGAATAATTCACATAACTCATAAAAGAAGAAAGTAATTATTATTTACAGAGCAACTGCAATACACACTAAAGTAATGGATTATATTTATTTTGTTATAATTTAGATTCAGATATAGGGAGCAATGTTAGAAGATCATTATATATTCTAGCTGTAGTTGAAAATCTGTTCCGGCAGTTACATATTGCGTATACTATAATCACTTGCAAACTCTGTGATTAACTATGGTATTCAACTACGGTAATGCATCGAAATATTTTCTTTAAGACATTCACAAACTACAAATAAGACTAATTACTTAAAACAATAGTAGGCATCTAGACAAATAAGACAGAACCCTATAAAAACAACGAAGAAGGATTATTCAAATATTATAAAGTAGTGAATATCCTCGACAGGCTTAAAATAGCTGATCTAAAGGAAAAGACAAAATTCAAAATCTCAAAAAAGAGAGCGGCCAATATCCATGTGAGAGTTAATATATATTTCTACGTAATTCCTGCCCAATTATAACCACTATGTATTATTGTATGCATACATAGGAGTATATGTAGTATTTAATATTAAATGCTTTACAGAATACCTATGTGGAGGAAATACTAAAACGTGTTGTTGGTAAATAGAGTTAAACAAGTTCTAAGTGAGTATGTTTCAAATGGAAGACTTCCGTGAACTCGTCCAACTCTGAACTGTAAAATGTTAAACGACGATAACTTACCTTAAGTAAAACGGATCTGCGGTTTCAGCAGGATGAGTTATAAAAATATTGATGTTTTTTGTGCAATATTAATGAATAAACAAATAAGCTTCAGAGTTAGTACCTTCACTTGACTTAACGGGTCGATCACCTTGGGCCAGATCTTCACTTAACATCAGGTGAGATTTAGGTCAAACGCTAAACATAGTAAAAAAATACGCAAATTTGTTGCACAATAAATTATTAAGTATCGTATTAGCATTGTTGAGTTAAAACAAAATCTCATACTATACCACCTGAGATATAGGATTGCCTACTTTAGGTGGTAACACTGCTACCTGCTACTAACAAGCATCGCTTCCAAGAATTACAATTTTGTAAGCTGTACATTAACCAAAAATATTAATCATTTGAAAACTAACTTTAATCCAGCCATTCGCCAAGTACTCATTTTTAAATACTCCTTTTGTAATTATAATTAAAAAAATTATTCCACGAGGCTAACGTCGTATCGCTATTTAAGTATAAGTATTTGAACCTCAACGTAAGAAATTTTATGTTCATGTAAATGTCAGGTGCCAAATTAATTTTTATTTTGCACTTGTCCCAAATAAGTCCTTCTTTGTAAGTAATAAATCCAAAGTAATATAACGAGATAGCATAAACAACGAATTACAACGACTTTTTACATTAAAATCGGTAATAAGTTATATGTATACATACTAGAGGTGTTGAAACATTACATTTTCATTATAAGCTGTGAAATAAATATCAATATTGAGTATCAAATGTGTGTGAATTTTAAAGTAAAAAAAAACAACTTGGCTAGGAGACTGTACTCAGCTCCACACGTTATCAGCCACTCTACAATCACTATCAGTATTTTTTACGTTTTCAGTTCTGTTGGGAGTGATCCATGACTGCTTACTATTTTTTTAAGAATGATAGAATTAATTAGGAAAATATGTTAATATTTATTTTTTATTTCCTACGGTTAATATTATCTCACCTACAGTGGGAATAACTGACAGTATTTCTCTATAGTACGGCAAGTATCATAATTAATTTTACATTTGTTATGACCATATGCCCAATATGAACAAGTATTTCAAAGTTGATTTTATGTACTGAAATTCACAAACTTTTCAGTTTTGTTTAAAAAACGGGTACGGTTGGTATAACGGTGTAAGCGGTCGTCACGCCACTAGCACCGTGCCAAGTATTATGAGTTCGAATTCCACACAGGAGAAGCTGTTTGTTTGTTTCAAATCTGGATAGTTTTTGTGTATGCCAATTATATGTTCATAAAATTTCTAGGGACTTAATTTCTAGTGTTGATAGTGTATTTTTAAAGAACGAGACTTTGTGTAACGATACATAGGCTATCTAATATTGATATTACAAGAAATATATTACAATGTAAGAAATTAATTAACTTATTGCATTTGTAATATTTGTTGGCATATCCAGTACACATTAACAGAAAAGTAATTTTAGCATATAAGATAAAATGTATGTATTTACTTACCTACATAACCTAAATGTAATTCTTAAATTGCTTATGAATATAATAACTTTGTAAACACGGTTAGCGTTGTTAGTGATATGTCCAGTATCCTAACTAAAAAGAATATAAAATCGAAGCTTTTAATAACTATTGTAGATTTAACTGGTTTGAAGTTACGTCGTGGTGAGTTTTAGTGGGTAGTGTTGGGTGATTAGCACCCAATGAGTCACCACATGCACCACTCGCCTTTGCCTGAGCCTGGGTAAATTCAACTACTGGATACGGCAAAACGACATTGTATTATTTTCGTATATACGGCACATCAAGTATTTGGATACGGTAACCTTATTTTTTTAGAACATTGGCGACATGTTGCCTTGGGCGTTTTTAATTAACATGTAAATATATAATTAAAATATACGCGGCATATCCGTTCATACTTGTTTAATTTAATTTGTAACAATCGCAAAATTCTAAGGAAATCATTACCTAAATATTATTTGTTTGAGGCCTACGACACCCTGGCTAACACGTGTTGGTGGCCCTATAAAAAGTTTAAGTATGGCTGCTCTACACAGACTAGACGAAAACAAATATGTATTATAAGTACGTACAAACGCTTATTTAAATATATACAGATCGTTCATTCACCTTGGAGTTCAAGTGTTTCGTCAGGACACGGCGACCTTGGAATATCCTTGATTTTGAAGCTTTGTTGTGACTATAGTCCGAGATCCTGTACATGTATGCATCTACTTTTACATAAGTGATTTAAAAATTACTCAGCTAGGTTTTCTACAGCGTGTTTAGTTTTCTCTAAATTATTGTCCAATGCCTCCGAAATAATATAAACCGTGGTTATTTGGTAACCGTAAGGCCGGAAGTATACAATAATAAAGTTTTTTGTACGTTCCAAGTAGGAAACAATTGAAAACCAACTATCCATAATAACTGAGCGTTTTATTTATTGCGAGACGTAAATCTTGGTACTGTTTAAAAACATATTGATATTGCATAGTGCGAAATATGCTTTCATTCGTATAACTCCGTTTATTCACTTTCTTTGTAAAATCAATGATATAATAAATAAAAAGGTTTTTACTTTTAATATCATTGGCATTCACTATGTCGTTTACTCTTACTTTAGCTGTCCGATTATCTCAGGCGTAATATTAAGTTGCATCCTTAAAGAGCTTTAGTACTATTACTAGTAGCTGTATACTATTAGATATTGTTAGTATATTATTAGTGAATATTATAGAAACTGTTAAAAGCTACTAAATGTCATTACGCTAAAATGTATCATAACTTTTGCGAGTAGTTCGCGGAAGAAAAAACTAATGTAATGAAAATTAATGTAAGTGCTAATAAAGATTGCACCAGATTTCTTTATAACGCTATGAGTAACGTGGCCACGATCATGCGAGTTCTTGCACCTAGAAATCGCAAGCGAACCGCTGTGCCGCGCCGGTGAGTCATCATTCAAACAAGATATACCTACGTGACGACTGTCCAGTAGTCTACGTTTGTTTGTCTATTTGGATGATTTCCCCAATCATAATTTTTCTAAGAGCTGTTTTATGCATTAAAATTTATCTACAATCCACGTGAATCTGTTAAATTTAAATCAAATTTGATGTGGTAGTTTATTCGATTTCGTCACATCGATAGAAGTTTCTATAGTCTTTAC
This sequence comes from Actias luna, assembly GCA_039707435.1. NCBI lineage: Eukaryota > Metazoa > Arthropoda > Insecta > Lepidoptera > Saturniidae > Actias > Actias luna. The sequence continues at coordinate 12,726,562 of JAZHAC010000001.1, read as the reverse complement.
AATGTTTAAGAGCCTTTAAGAATGAAGATGACGAAATTTTCGAGACTACTTCCGTCTTCATTGAGAATGTAAAGTAGCAATCGTTTTATTCTGCATGTATACGAAGAAATGGTAAATAAAAGAATAAGATGTCACAATAATCATGCTAATGACTATTATAAAAAATAAAACATTCATGGTTTACTTGTTACTAATTATAATCTGTAAATACATACGTACTGCGTGCTACTTATAAAAAGTAGGTAGACGCAGTTTATCACGCTGTCGTGTATATTTGTACAGAGGCCCTATAGATCTATATATATAAAAATGAATCGTCGAAATATATGCACGCGCATAACTTCCGAACGACTGTACCAAATTGTATAATGGTTTTTTAGTGTGATCGTTGTTGTCAGGACAAGGTTTGTATATATAATATATAAAAAAAAAAACATTTTTTAAAATCTCACAATATGAAAAGTAATGAAGCGATGATAGCTCTGGTTGAAGCGATGATAACTGAGTTGGTAGTATGTACGGACCCTGCTTCAAGGGATGTGTGTTCGAATCCACCTATATTTAAATTTCATATAATTAAAAGACAATTAAATCTTTGGAGCTATAAAGAAGTTAAATTAAATAATCAGAAGAAATAAAAGACGGAAACAATATTAATAAAGCCAGTTTAATAGAACAAAATACAAATCGGTGAAACCGTTTTTGAGTTTTAACGAGAATAAAGAACATCGATTTTAGGTGATACGAAGTTCACCGGGTCGGCTCAGCGGGAAGGGAACTCAGACCTCTCAGTGCGGTGGTAGCGGATCGCTTTGCCATCAACATCAGCCGTTCAATCGGTACAGTATTTTTCAGTAACTACTGTAAAAATGTTTTATTTTCTTTTATTCGGAATAATTTCCAACCTTGTTCACCAGTCAACTGTTTGCGGGACTAATAAACCTAAATTGTCGCCTACAAATTTATTTTTGTCTAAAATGATATGTATGTTAAAAAGTAAATATCTTTAAACAAAATTCTTATAACAATGCAGTCATGGTCCAAATTTCCAAAACCGTGTGACGATCGAGTTAATTGAAGTCCTGTATCAATTCTTGCGTGCTGTTTTATTTTCAGTTTTAATATTTTGATGCAGAGTGTATTTTTGATTGTTTGATAGCTTATAATTCGGGCATGCGCGGTACCAGGGCGTCTAAACTGAACATTTGAAGGTCACCTTGACTACCATCTGCGAAGCCGGCCGTGGTTCCGACGCGTGCAGACGCACGGACGCTCCAGCACCAACGCTACGTGACCGGTAACACGAAATCCGCGTAACAGTAAGTATGAACCTCATTCGCTGCAACTTTTTTTAATACCAAGCAACTTTCTATAAAGTACTTACAATGCAATATATACCTACAATTATTGCCAATGTACTTTTTACAAAACTTTTAAATCCGTAAATTGTTCCCCACCTCCATTTATTGCCAAGTTATGAAATATAGTATCAGAACGTTTGTTATTAAAAGTAACATACAATATCGTCGTAGCATCAAACAATTATACATATAATATAATATCTAATAATAAAAAATAGAGAAAGATGTAAGAGATACCATACTAATTTAATCTGTCTTAATTATTATTTTGTGATAGATTTAATTCCTGCCATATATATTGAACACTGTTGCTAGTTCATTTCGTTCCGCATAGATATTTCTTTTGTACCACTGTATAACTATATTATAGTATTCCATATCACTTTATAGCATATATTATTTCATTCTTCCCATTGTTATAGCGTTATTGATGAGCACACTAAAACATATTTCAATAACAAACGTAAATATTATATTTTATATGGTTTGTAGTAAAAAGTCACGGTTCACTCATATACATAGTATCCAAATCGCAATATGCAGTCATTATCATTGTAAGATAAAATGGTCAGATTAGAGATTAAATATGTAATCAAAACGATAAATATTTTATTTTTCGTTATATGAAAGTTTCCCTGTTACAACATTTGCTCAAATATTTTTAATTTCATAATTTATTAATAAATAGTAAAAACATAATATAAAAACAAATCTATTTGTTTAGTCAGATCAGAGATAATAAAATAGTGATTTGTTATTTCAGCCGTTAAGCTAACAGCTACTTTTGTACCTGTGACCAATAATCATACTAATATTATATACCCGAATGTAAGTATGTTTGTTTGTTACGCTTTCGCGCCCTAGCCGGTGTATCGATTGTGATAAATTTTGGTACAGAGATACATGGGACCCAGGAGATGTAGATAGGCTACTTTTTATCGCGAAATCTTTATTGGAAGTCGAGTAAATAGAGGGATAAACTTTGTATGAAACTTTTTATAGCATCGGCCGATTTGTTTGACAAAATCAATATTAACGCGAGCGAAGCTGCACATAAAATCTAGTCAGGCAATAAACTAATAAAAGATATCGACGATTATTAGTAGCTTATTATATGGGTTCAACCGCACGATTCAAAACGCTAGTGAGCAAACATATTCTGTTATTATGGTGTTATCTATAGCACCTATACCTATATCCAAAAATTATAAGAATTGACATGAAACATATTTCAATATGTTAGAACAATAAAATGAGGAAAACTTAATACGATTTCTCTTTGTTGCCACAACCTTTATTTTACAGCATTATAGTATAGTAGTATATATTTATTTTATAGTAATTGTTTTTTTTTGGATACTTACCATTAAATTACATATTTCATGCCATTAAATTATTTTTAATTCAATAACCAAATTCATTCAAGTGGTTTTAGAAATAAGATACTAGCTTCTGCGCGCGCCGTTTCCTAATGTCGATTTTGTTAATCCTAAAAATCTTTTTTCTATCCCTAGGGAACAGGTGTTCTATGTGGTTAAAAGATATTAAGGGACTCTACGATCATTTTATATATCTGATCCTGACGATATGTATATAAATTTTCACGTTAATCAGTTAAGCGCCTACATAGTTAAAGCGTGAAGTATAACAGACAAACTGACATTCGTTTTTATAATATTAGTCACGATTTATACAAATTATGGTCTTTCGTTATTTATCATAATAATACAAAAGAGTAAGGAATTCCTACTCTTTTGGAATGGTTCTTTTTAACAATGTAAACAACAACATTTCTATAACAGTTTTTATACATAAATATCAATAAAATGCCACATAAAATGTAAAAATAATCATCGGTTCATGTAACTAGTAGTGAAATCTCATAAAGTTGAATTCACTACTTTTTACTACTTACATCTGTGTCATTAAATAATATATAAAATTTGTTCCGTGAAGCTAGAAAATTTTAGTTCACCAAAAATTATTGTGGGTATATTATATAATGTGTCATGTCTACTAATTTTTTATTAATAAAATAAAATGATGTTAATTATCGAATTATCTGGAACATTTGAATTTTGTTACTATAGTTTACATCTATATCTATACTAATATTGTAAAGAGGAAAGCTTTGTGTTTGTTTGTAACGTATAAACTCAAGAACTACTGAACAGAAGTTATTTCACCATTAGAATGCTACATAAGCCCTGAGTAACATAAGCTATATAATATATTTTTTATGAAAATGAAAAAATTCTATGGCGCTGACGCTGAAAACGTGGATAATGTGGTTCATAATTATGTAATTGTGGTAATAATAATTAACATAATTGTCACAAAACTACAGGAATAGTCTATCGTTATATTTTTGGATCTACTTATTAACTGTATACCTACCTTAAAAAGGGGACATAAAATAAGACAAACAATGTACGGATAATATGTTTTTATTTATTATAAATAAATTGTAAACTATTAGTAATTTTATGAATATTTTTTGTAAAATATAAGTGTATGAAAAAATAAACACTGAACAATATAGTTCAAACATTGCGTTACTAATAGGTATCTGCTTAATATAGTGTCATGTAGGTCGGCTTGCTATTTAAACTAATCAGTTCCCTCGAGTGCAGGCTTTTACTTAGTAATAAGAGAAATAAGCATTAATTTCCAAAGTGGAAACACCATACCTATTTGACATAACAAAAATGGCATAAATTTTAGTTTACGCAATAAAAACGACCTGTTTTTGTTACGATATTTTTTTTCGACCTGACTACTTATTAGCCAAATAGTATTTTACATTTCTACCCTACTTACACCGCCACGATAATTCCTAATTATCTTCAACGAGCTTCTATACCATAAATGCCTCACAATTATAGCAATGATAAATATTTGTTACTAAGGCGTTATGTTATTATGCTATTTTTCAACAATTGTTATTATAACCGGCTATCAACTATTCTGCTGTTGGCTATTTGGTATCATATTAAAACTACTATTAATTGTAAAAATAAAACGAGTCTTATAACGTGCTCTGAAGGATTAAAATTATAAATTTGGAACTTTACGCATCTAATAATTTAGATTTTACATTCGATATTACCTGCGATTAAAATTAGTTCTCTATAAAGTTATCGTAAAAATAACGGTGTACGAATACCACACGACAGAAGCGAAAACCTCATCAAGGCGATGCTAATAATATGAAATATAACTATAGCGTATTAGATAAAACGTATTTGCAAGGTATATACGATATGTATCCTGAATGCGACTGATGAGTCATGCTCTCTCATGTAACATTAACCGAGCAAGTATAACAGTGAGGCTATACTCTCGCCAACTTAGTCGAATCGGGCCGAATTTACCCGAACGAGCGTTTCAGCTCAGTCACATTCAATAACCACTAAATAAAGTGCTAAGCGTGACTATAAAAGTTTTTGTTATTTCAAAGATAACATATAGTTCTCAAAAGGCCTAAATGTTCCATTAAAAGAAACTGCTTCAGTTTTCAATCCATTCTTTTTCAAAATTAGGGATGTCTACTTTGTTGTATTATCACTTGTGACAAGTTCTTTACTTTTCACAATTATAATTATGAAAAGAGCATTTTTCCAGACTATCAACAGGCGAATTCATCTTGGTTTAAGATAATACAGTGAACACACAGAAAATCGTTGAGGGCTTATTATTGTGTCCAACCATTACATTACATAATGATTTTCTTAAAATGGCTAGGGTTGAAGAGATCTATTTTTATGTCAACAACGTGTAATTAAAAAATACAATCAATAGATGTTAACAACATCTTAATAATATAACAGAAAATAAATACAACCGTTATATCCAATACATCTCTAGTTGCTACTTTTACTGGCGGAGGCTATATTAATCCCACATTCATTCATACCTCGGTATCAGTCAATTCAATCATTGCGTTCAATCAGTTTTTCCTTGACTATTGTATAGGAGAGTTGTGTTGCGTTGTATTGAAAACATTATCAATATTATAATCACATTTTTGTTGTTTCTTTAAATAACTATCAAAATTATTTTTCAAGATGGCTGAAAATAATCATAGCAACGGTCATTTTGAAAATTGTGGTAAGCATTTATGGTTTATTTTGCATGACTATAAAAAGTTATTTGGTTTGTGTTCTATCGTTTTTGTTTGCGTATTCGTTTGAGTTTTTTCTTCGTTTTTATAATTTTATTAAGCTTCCAGACAGTATTAATGGAATCTATTTTGTTCGTTAGTGACAGTGTTGGTAATCGTATGATAATTATCCTCTTTATTAGATAATTGTATAACAATTTACGAAGAAGGATCGCGTAATATTGTAAAATTATGTATTTGAGATCAAGGAGAAATTTATAGTTTTTCAAATTGGTATCGGTAATCCCTTTATTCCTAATAATTTGAATCGCTAGTATAGTGTTTATATTTGATTGATTTTTCGATACTAACCATGTTAGTAAATTTAATTCATAATAGGTCTTGCATTTTATTATATACCTGCTATGTATATGGTGTAGCTGATGGAAGCTACTTTAATTATTTATAATACCTACAGAATAACAAAATTATAATATAAATACCGGATACTTTTTCCCAGGCATTTCGTGTGATCCTGAAAGTCATTTGTCCTTCGCTTGATGTCAATGATTTTGATGTACTAATCTAACAAAATACAAACGTACAATCTTGCTGTGCTCATTTCGATATTAAATACCAACTGCAAGACGAATTCAAATATTTTATATTATATGTGTCGTATTTTTATAATTGTGATAGTTATATTGATAGATATACATTAAAAGGTTTTTTCTACTACTTTAGAATATTTTATTATCCGTTTATAATTGAAAATTATCCAAATTACACTTTATGTACCTACTACGTATATACCTACTACGAATTAATTTTGAACGTTTTAATTATAATTCAACCTATCAACATACGTATTTGTAATTTGATTAACGATATGATTATTTAAAGGAAAACGAGTATATTCCATTATCAGATTACATTATTAACTCGGATATTTTTTAAAGTAAGATGACAGCAACTCTCTCTCCGCCTTATGGACATTGTAAATTCTTTTAAAACTGAGATCTAACTTTTGTTATGTGCATGTATAATGAATTGTCCGTCTGGCAGCCACATCCTTCTTGTTTACTACCAAAATAAAGTTTTGTTTACGAATAATAACGAAAGTGTGTTATTAGGAATAAAAATAACCCTGCTTTCATTATAAGAAAAATAGGTGTTAAACTTATCAAAGTCCCGTATGGCTGGTTGGCTCTTGTGGAAATCTAAATATTGTAATCATATAATCGAATTATATTGGCCGAAAATATTTGTTCACGCGACGTATCATGTTAACCGTGTATGATAGGCATTTGTTGTTATTCAACGGTATCGAATACTTAAAACATTATATCTTTAAGCCTACGTGCTAAACGGTACCTCTCGATGTGTACTGAATACTTCCGCGATTTCTTTTATGAACGTGCAAAATTTATGAACTATACGAATATATTCCAACGTATCAAATTAAAAACCAAGGTCGCTAACATACGTTTTCAGATGTAAACCTATCAGTCAGATTCCTATAACGCTCGGTTCTGGTCGCATTGAATATGGGTCGATTAATTCGTAGTTTTTTCCGTGGCTCAAGAAGCAGTGATTCATTCACGCGTCTTGCTTTATTGTTACTAGATAAGATGGAAACCATAGAGAAGCTGTTCCAGCCGGTGCAGAAGAAAAGCGATGATACTGGTAACAAGGTGACCGTGGTCGGGGTTGGGCAGGTCGGCATGGCTGCGGTTTTTTCTTTGCTTACTCAGGTAAGGTTTACTATATAGTGATTTCTATCTTCATTCGAATGTATTCATGTAATCATGTAGGAAAAATGTTGTTTATATATAATACGTTAATAATTAAAACCATTCATTGGTTTTCCAGTTTAAAGTTATTATAGTGATGAAATGGTGAATCTAATGACGCTATATAAATATACATACGTGAAAATTGTAGTATAATATATTTTATTATATTTACTTCGTTGTAGTGAAATAGTTACTTTCTTCTTTATGATTTAAGAATGAATAAGAGCGAACTAAAGATTTACAATAAAGTATAATATATAATGTATTCAATAAAAATAATGATTTCATTTCTGGAAATAACTAACGCCTTCATTGTACCATTCATTCGAGGAATGTCGAATTCATTGCATCATTCTGTGTTTTTAAACGTATAATACTTTCCTGTTTTCGTAGGTACGTTGGTAAATAATAAATTAGTATCCCTGTTAATTCAAATACATATTTTCTAAGCTAATAATATCTTATTTATTTTATTTTATTTTATTTTACATGGCACTGATACAGATATGAGATTAAATACAAAAACAACTTAATTCTAGATATCATTTTAAATCCCATACCCTATGACATTAGTGCACAACTTACAAAGTTAGGAACTTTTATTATGAGTGAACATGAACAGAATACAGAATACATAAATTGTAATATTTTTTACAGAAATTATAATATTTTAAAGCATTTTGAACGTAAATGTACACAAAACAAAAACCCTAGTAAAATTTGGAGATGTAGCATCAACCAGTTATGTAATTAAACTTTTGAATTTTACTAAGCTATTGAAGAATATGTCGTGTTGAACATGGCTTTCATTGTAGCGCCTACACATTCTATAAATCGGATTATTCTTTGACACGTTATTATTACAAGCTGGTACACTAAACAATTGTTGATGTCTTACGGAGCGTGTAGGCACCTTTATATTGACCTTACTCAGTAACTCGCCACCGAGTATTCCATTGGATATTTTATGAAGTGTACACAGATCAGTGACAATTCTTCTGTGTTCGAGGCTTTTAGGGTTTAATTCCTTGAGTCTTGCTTCGTAATCTGGTAGCTTACGTCGGACTCCAAGCTTGCTGCACAACGATCTCAGAAACCTTCGCTGTATGGATTCAATTCTGTCAATATGTACCTGATATATCGGTGTCCATATTGACGAACAGTACTCCAATATACTGCGCACTAAACTTGTATAGTATTATGCAAGATTTTGCTTTTTTAAATGGTGTACTAGTACGTAGTACAAAAGTGAGGATCCGATTAGCCTTACTGGTGATGTAGTCATAGTGAACTCTAAATGTCAGACTTCGAATCAAAGAATACACCTAGATCTCGGACATTATTGGCCCTGTCTATAGAAATATTATCAATGTGGTAGTTGTGTATTATTTGATTCTTATTTTTTGTGAATGTTATGACCTGACACTTCTTAATGTTTAACGACATTTGGTTGTCTCTACACCACAAGTTAATTGTGTGAATGTCGCGCTGTAAGATCTTACAGTCCTCTGTGCTGTAGATTTTACTATATATTTTAATATCGTCTGCATAAGCTAAACATTCACTTTGTAATGTTTCGAGTAAGTCATTAACATATAATAAGAACAACAGAGGACCCAAATTGGATCCTTGTGGGACACCAGAAGTTGCCATAAATGGTATTGATAAAATATAATTTTGTTACTTATATGAAACTACACGCATAATTATATTTCTAAGACTTTCGTCCAATCAGTAGTATACATATCCAATTGATTATGGTATAACGACTTTCCAAAAAACCTAAGTCGAAAACTTCACTTTGTTTTATGAATAAAATACCGCATAATCAAGAAATAAGCAACCGTAAAGTAATAAATTATGACATTATTATTATACGTACGAAAAAGAAAAACTTATTTGGATGGATAAACTCCTAAAAGTCGATATATTAAGTTTTGTTTTTTCTGAATACAGAATACCGTTAAAACTGTTTCATATTGTTACATTAGATTTACACAAACAAACAGAACAAAAGGTATCTAGTGACATGCTTCTAATTGTCTGCTCACGCCCATTATAAAGGCCACATTTAAAATGAGTGTGTTGCTAACACAACACTACATCAAGATGACCTTGTTGGAAAGTTGCTTTGTGATAATTAGTTTATTTTAATGAATTAGTACATTAATTTATTTTAAAAAACTATTTGAAATAGAGCAAAACGAGGATCTCTAAAATATTTGGTCGGCATTTCGCTACTTGCTGCATTGGCAGACACGGTGTAGCGACATTTTTACGACGTAACTTTGTCTTTAAATTACTTGAACTCAAAAAACACTAAAATTACACGTTAAACACATTAGCACGTTAAACAAATCGTAACTTATGCACCCATAAATTATATTTTATGTTAATACGTAAATAATATTTAATTGACACCTAGTGTAATTATTTTATTGTTAATTTCCCATGAACTTACAATACTTTAACGCTTTGAGATTGGGAAAGTTCGCTTTTTCTATTATCATCTGGTCTATACTAATATTATAAAGAGGAAAGATTTGCATTTTTATTTGTAACGCATAAACTCAAGAACTACTTGACCGATTTCAAAAATTCTTTCACCATTAGAATGCTATATTAGCCCTGAGTAACATAGGCATAAAATGAAAATGATTAAATTAAATTTTAGTTCCACGCGAACGGAATCGCAGACACCGCTAGTACATTATAAAATTATTTTTTCCTTCTTAAGCTCTTTGATACAACAAAAAATAGTAAATCTTCCATATAATTAGATATATTCTACTTGCTACAGAATAAACCCATAAATCCTAAGTAGGATAAATACGTAAACTTTAGATGATCTTAATTAAAATACGGTGCACGGCGACGTAAATATATGATTTATTTTATTAGCTGTTTTAAAGTCAGGTAGTATGTCCATAAGGTAGAGATAAGATTTGTAAATGCATTACCCATGTTGATGATACAGTATTGTGTTATCATTACAAGGTAGTAAGGCGGGCGGGTACTCATCCCTTCATAATAATACTAATAAGCACTAGCGACAAATATATTTTTTTATCCTGGCTTTGCAGAATTACTTTACTTCACCTGATGGTAAGCTCAGTACGGTCCAGGGACAGTAGCGACTGTCGAAAGGGAAATTGTCCTCCGCCAGTCGCAGCTGCCATGCCGGCCTGCGTAAAATACCCTATTTTATTCAAACTAATCCGTCCTCAAATCCTTTTAGTTGTTATTTTCGAGAAGTCCCTTCTTAAACGATACCCACATCTTGAAATTTCTCATTTCATCGTTACTGCTTTCGGCAGAGTGAGAATGCGTCAGTTACATTTTCATTTTTGTCAATAACCTACAAATATTTAGGGGATGCTTAAAAATGTGAGCTAAACGTGTTACGATTCACACTGCTAGTAGTATCCAAAGTGGAGATAATATCTTTCTAACCGATTTCGACTAGTGACGGGACACCACTAGAAGCTTGGGTGCTTCAAACAAAAATCACCCAATAACCAAAATGTTATTCTTTCTTTACAATTAATAATAGCTGTAATCTTTTATATCAAGACATGATAGTTAAGCGTCTTCACAAAAAAAATCTATATTATTTATTGTTATTATCTATATTGTTCTATTATTTTTTAAGTCATATTAGAAAATTGATACACAATGCATTCTATTTTTGTATACAGAATGTAACTAACAACATCGCTATGGTTGATGTGATGGCGGATAAACTAACTGGTGAGATGATGGACTTGCAGCATGGATCCGCCTTCATGAGGAATGCCAAGATTCAAGCCAGTACTGGTAAGGGTCTTGTAATTCAGTCAATATAAATAAAAGTTTCTACAATCTTTGGTTAAAACGAACTGTAATGTGTGAGTGTACTTATTAATAACACTTTCGTTTTACCTGATCTAAAATTAGTTATGTTATTAATTAAAATACCTATCGTATTACGTCATGAACATCGAATAATTTCTATCAATTTAGATTACTCCATTACCGCTGGTTCCAAGATCTGCGTGGTGACCGCCGGTGTTAGACAGCGGGAAGGTGAATCTAGACTGGACTTGGTACAAAGGAACACGGACGTCCTTAAGATTATTATTCCTAAGGTAATATTAAAAATGATATAAACTAATATTACTTTAAAAAATATTTCACTTCACAAGATTTCATTTATCACCTTAATTAGCATTATAATGAAATCCTTTAATGAGCAAAGTTTTTTTACAATGCGATTTACTATTTTATTTTAAATATTGATTTCAGCTTGTGAAGTTCAGCCCAGACGCGACGTTTATAATCGCGAGTAATCCCGTAGATATCTTAACTTACGTTACATGGAAGATCAGCGGGTTGCCGAAGCATCGCGTTATCGGCTCTGGAACCAATCTCGATTCCGCACGATTCCGCTACCTGCTCTCTGAGCGGTTAGGTATCGCGACTACTTCTTGTCATGGATACATTATTGGAGAGCACGGTGATAGCAGTGGTCAGTATTACTTTTATTCTAATATCTTTCAGTATTTTTCCTAATTTGCACATCTTGTCATAATCACAGTACTATCATAGTAAAACTATTGTACACACAGATTTTATAGGGAAGAGTCGGGCAGACCCGGATACTTACCCGGATAAGATAACTCATGTTATTTCGGAAATCAATAAAATAAAATGTTTATTTTGAAACTAAAATCAAAATATAGCATATTTGTAATCATTATAATTCAACAAAAATTAGAAAAATAGAAATCACAATAGTAATAAGACTGTGAAGGATCATTGATCCTTCATTGGGATCATTGGGCATTGGCCCACACAAGCTTCAAGCGCCTAATCTTTACATTTGCGCAATTTGGTCCAGTCTTCATTAAACGCTTCAGGCCAAATTATACATTTTGCTTTTTGCTCGTTTGACAGATTTTGACTATTCTGTTTTGTTGTTATTATTCTCTTAATTGATGGCCTTTTAGTCTTCTTGATTCTTTTCAGTGTTTATTGATGGTACCTGTAGTCTTATTAGCTTTCTCTTGCAGTTAATTATTTATGACGACAATGTGAGTATATCGCTTTTTTGTCTTTAATGCGAACGCGTTACAAGACGTTTCTTAGATGCGCCTGGAACAGGCACCAACTGTTTGCTTCATTCCATTCTCGTTGCAGTTCTATATATGACCTTTAAAGCACATCATAAAGTTTCTATGTTAATTCGGAAAATTGTTATATTTTTTCGAGATATTATATAAGGGAAGATCTCTGTCTGTAAGTCTGTTGGTGTGCTTATAACTGGAAAACCATTACACCAATTTTCATTTTTAACTTAAACCTAAGATTTCAATTATAAGTAGTAGGGATATTAGTAAATAAAGGTGACACAATATTACTATCAATATGATTTCTCACCATACTGTAACTAAACAATTAAATGTTACTGATCAGTATAATACAATAGAATATTGCTTAGAATAGCAATAGCAAAAACAAGTAGAAATTAACTTCAATCTATTTAATATTTATGTCACAATAACTAGCCTTATTTGATTATGTAAATCGAAAATGATTACCATCACATAAAAATTGTAATGAAATTAAATATTCCTTTACATTATCCCATAAGGTTTCATAGTTTAAGATACGCAGTATAACACCTATGTGTACAATAGGTGGTATGCTTAATTCAATTATAATGTACTTTATAAAAATAAACTAAATTTTAAAAATTCATGTCAGGTAAATGCCAGGTCATTCGTTGGAAAGGCGAGAAAAATCACTCCATAAAGAATCTTTGTACCGAACTGAAGTCATAAAGTTTGCTTGACAAATTCTGTTTTTTTTTTTTTTTTTTTTTTTTTTTTTTTTTTTTTTTTTTTTTTTTTTATATATATATATTATGTGTTGCCAGTAATGAGTCTTATTTTTATTAATACCTGAGATTTTATTAAAAAATTATCTGTTATCATTTAACCATTTTTGCCCGTTCTTATAACGTTTTTCAATACAGCTTTGCTCCTATTGGTGTTAGCGTGATGTTAAGTAGCATAAAGCCTTCCTCCTTGATTGCACTATCAAATACAAAAAGAATTATTGAAATCCGAAATTCGTACTTCCTAATATTAGCGTGTTCAAAACAAACAAACAAATTTTTCCGCTTTTTACAATATAGATTTATTTCACCATATATAATAATAACACTATAGTATTGTTGTTGCTTACATTGATGACATTATTGTTGATGTGTATTTAAAGTTTTCCGAAGTCATTAACTATGCTTGTGCTTGTAAATAAGAAGAATTTCAACATGACGTGTTTCAGTGACAGTAGGTGTACAACTCGCATATAACATGAACTTGTAGGATATAAATAAAAAGTCAAAAGATTTCTTAATTATCCTTGTTCTTGGATTTATTTCCAGTTGCTCGTTCAAATAAATGTTAATAAAATAGAAATACCTTCTAGTTAATCAATTTAAAGTATATTTAAGTATATCCGTCTTCGCATGATACCATAGGGACATAACGAAATGTATGCGACCGAGTCGCAACCACCAGGTACAGGATGTTAAACTGATATCATGTTTAGTATTTCGTAAAAACAATGCGATAACAAAAGTCACAAATAATCGTCAATGAATAATTGACAATATAAAGTACACAACGCTGACACATAATACGAATTTGCTATTGTGAAGCAAATATTTTGCTATTTTTGCTGACGTTTTACTTTTGCGAAATACGTTATAACCCACTTATTATCTTTTGGTTTGTTTTTCCGTATATACAGGCCGACATGAGAATGATTTTCTTTAGTTGATTCTTCATCTGTCGGAGGTCGTTGTTATGTTTTAATTATACTGAGCTATAAACATTGAGTACTTACAGTGCACATACTATCGTAGTACAACAGAAAAAGTTCAAAGCCGTCATAAGGACTGCCGACAGAAGGGAAAACTTAAAACTATAAACAAATAGTTGTTATTTTTGTATATCCAAATTAACTGTTTGATTTTAAATTAAAACTTTTTAATCAAACTGTTTACATCTCTATAATTTATGCTAATAGGAACAGATATAGTGTTAATACGTCACGTGACCATGTCGGTGACGACTTATATGAATTTACTCCCTATCAAAACTTTTCTTTTAATGTTCCGTTTTCACTTCAAAAAAACATAGTCTTAGTAAGATTGATGTGAGAACTGCGCTACAAATCTCTTTAAATTTTTAATCTTAATGTCTTTTACTTCTAAACAGTTCCCGTGTGGTCCGGCGTCAACATCGCCGGGGTTCGGCTGAGTGACCTAAATAAAAAGATTGGCACGGAAACTGATTCCGAGAACTGGAAGGAGATACACGAAATGGTTGTGAAGAGCGCATACGAAGTGATCAAGCTGAAGGGGTATACCTCGTGGGCTATCGGACTTTCACTATCTCAGTTGGTCCGAGCGATATTGTCCAATGCTAATAGTGTGCACGCTGTATCTACTTACCTCAAGGTATTTTTCACAATTTATATTTACTGTAGTTAACGTAGACCAAAAGATGGTACATTATCAAAATCATTGAAAGAAATTGTATGCTTGTGAGTAGCTCGCTTACAAAACAGCTTCTTTTGTGGAGTTTGTTGCATTATGAAATTACTAGAAAAGTCATTCGAATAGTATGCTAAAAATACAATAATGTTAAAACTATATTTATTTGGCTGATTCTTATGTTCTACCAAATATCTTATAAAGGCCGGCAACGCACCTGCGATACCTCTGGTGTTGTGAGTGTCCACGGTCGACGGTGATCACTTACCATCATGTGAAACGCTTGCTCGTTTGCCCCTATTTCATAAAAAAAAAATAGATTTCGCTTAAAAGTTATATTGATAAAAATTAAAAGTATTATAAATAGCAACTCTAGTTATATGGGTAAAATCATTAATAGTGCAGCTGTTAACATTGACATATATGTTTTAACATTACAATAGTAATAACTATTTTTTAGTTATAATTATTATAATATATTTAGTTATAATGAATTTAGTTATAATTATTTTAATAAGAGTTTAATAATTAGAAATGTTTTTATTTCTGTTATAGGGTGAACACGGAATCGAAGAAGAAGTATTTTTATCCCTCCCTTGCGTATTAGGCCATTGCGGAGTGTCAGATGTGATCCGCCAACCTCTTACTGACACTGAACTATCTCAGCTACGCAAATCAGCCACTCTTATGGCGCAAGTTCAGTCGGCTATTCAATTTTAACTATAATATTGCGCTGTCCGTGTAAACTCTAATATCTCATAGCATGCTCATATTGATGTTCTATTATACGCTTACATGTGAACTAAAGATGGCAAACATTTCCATGTCATCATAATAAAATTAATAATATCTTTCAACTTCTATGAAAGTATATGACCCCGGTCGGGTCTTATATTCTCATATATCTAAAATATATATAAAAAAGTTTGTCATTTTTTATTGAAGCAATTTTATTAAGTATGTGGAATCTATGTTTGTAAGCTCGGTACACTTACCGAAATATTGTCTACACGGGCAATTAGTGTGTTTTTGCTAATTTATAAATTATTATTCTATTTATGTACGTAATAAAATAAGTATCGTAGAAGAATTCGTTTAAACGCTAGGTTTTATTTGTATGTAATTTATATTTTAATTAAGTTCAGTATTATAGTAAAAACTTTTTACTTTTGTTTGACTATGCATTTATGATTTTACTTAATATATTATATTTAGTTTGATATGAAACATGCATTAAGTATAATTTTTGTAAACGTTTTTAAAGTATTAATAATTATTGAGAAAACCAAACAACACACCTGAATGCTTTGTATGTGACTTGGTGATTATATTTATAAACATATTGCATTTCTGGTCAAAAGCACAGGACACTTGAAATTCTCTGCTATTTTTATTGTAAAACTGTCCATATTTTTGTATAAAATTATATTTTGATAATGCTACATATTGTTACAACAGAGTGATTTTATTATTTCATTTAATGTTTTGTGATTTTTTAATATATCCTATGAAGTTATTCTGGGTGTTTTTTTTTTCAATGTAATGAAAAATTTAAAAGAAAATATAATTCTATTTATAACTCATGGTCAGTATCAAATTTATAACGCCCTATATAGTCAATGCTCGCGACTTAACCGCAGGAAAATAATAGAAATTGTATTATCGGGATGGTAAATTAGACAGTCTTTTATCGATTTCAAGTCACTTCTGATAAAAATAAGTTGTTTTATAAGTTACCGTCTGTAGTAAAGTGTTACTCAAACTAATTCACTTGCTCTTGCATAGTTCAAACTGCGAGATTTTACAAAATATTTTTAATTTGTAAAGATTTGTAAACCTCTGAATGATTGAACGTTTTGTTAATACTTACTTAATATGCCAAAGCAATATAATTAAGAAAAGGGCTGATCAGAGTTTGAATCACAGATGTAAGAACTATTCTTAAAAATCATGTATTAAATTTCTGACAATTCTGAAAGGAATTCTCAATCATTAATAGCAGCCTGTATATGAATGTTTCCTATTCTTATATTTTTATTAATAATAAAAAGGTAAGACAAAATATTAATAAAATATTTTCATTAAAATTAGTTACAAGGAGTATAAAGAGAGTGTTATAAGTGACTTTATTTCCCACTTTGCACAAACCGAAGGCAGATTATTTTCATGTTTATTTGACCATTGATCTGGAGATGTCTTCTAAAATAGCTATATGGTTTATACGATTAACGTTTTGAACTGTTATTCCAAAACTATAAGAGATAGATATTATTTGCTAAAACTTAAATGAAACGGAGATTCAAGAAAAGTTCATTTATAATCAATAGATGTAAGAAGATAGCTAAAAGTTTAGTTATTTCATTCCAACTGAAAATCAGTATTTTAAAGTAACGGGAATTGATGAATTCGAATATAAAATTAGTATTTGTATGGGTATGAATAAATAACTACACTACCGAAGTTTTTTCCTTAAGTTTAATTTCTCATTATCCTGGCAAACTTGCCTTACAATGTTGAATGTTTAGCTAGGGATGGCGATTGTTTCCAAATTGATCGATTCGAATGGAAATCTGATAAATCGGTTCACGAAATAATCGAAGTCTAAAAGATCGATTCATCATAAAACGTTTTGGTACTTACGTATTAACGCCACCGCAGTAGCCCACGTCGTCCTAGGCGCACGCATGCCGTATTTTTTGATATAGCCAAAGCTTTTGATAAGGTCTGGCACGAATATCCATCATATTTAACTCAATCTTTTTCAAGTTAATAAGATCAGGGGTCCCGCAATGTTCTATCCTAGCCCCTTGCCTGTTCAACCTATTTGTTAGTGACATCCTCTAATTCCCCGACGTCGCAGTAGACTCTTACGCAGACGACACGGTCATCTTCAGCTCAGGCAGGAATAGGATTCATTTATACTACCGCGTCCAAAGGGCTGTGTCTACGTTCGAGTCCTGGTGCCTCAAATGGAGTGAAGGAATTAACCCAGACAAGAGCGCGGGTATCATGTTCAATCCTCATACGAGGAAGAGTACAAAAAGAACATTACACCTTTTTGGTGTGAATATCCCCTGGGCTAACCAAACTAAATACCTTGGTGTAGTTTTAGATAAGCATCTCACCTTTGACAAACAAATAGATTATATACAAAAAAAAGCCTCCACAGCTATGGCTCTACTACGCAATCTAACCTCCTCTAAGAGCAAAATGTCACTCAGACCTAAGCTCACTATGTACTAAAAATGCATCGGTCCCATACTTACTTATAGTTGTCACGTATTCGCTCACGCCTCACGCCTCATTCACCATCCTTCGCAAACTACAAGTGTTGCAAAACAGATTCATGCGCACAGCTGTCCAAGCCCCGCCCTATGTCCGTAATGTAGATCTCCACAAAGATATGGACCTTATATGCATCCATATTTATATGCGTCCATGTATGCATATATTAAAGACCTTACAAGGAAATTCTTTGAAAAGGCCGAAGTTCATCCCAATCCGAAAATAGGAACACGCAGTTAATTACTCTGCCAATCCGCACGCCACAAGCTTCGCGCGCTGGCCATGTAATTTCTTCACCGATCCCGTCGATAAAATAACGAGATTCATCACGCTTCTCCACGTACACGCCCGCGTAACTGCCGCCGAGGTCGAGCGGTTAATTTCGCCGCGGCTTTCCTCCGCAGACGCTTGAGCCTAGGTTCGAACCTCTGGATAGGAGCCCTCAAGTGACTCTGGTCGCGCAATACAGTGACACACTAAATCACTGATAGTACATCATCATACCGCATACCATCCATGCACACCCACACGCTAAGTATACGGTTCTGTAAGGGGCTACCCCCGCGGCCCTGCGCGGCTTGTCCTATAAGGTCGTGCTAGGATCAGGATAAATTAGTAAGTTAGGACCTGTTCGTTAGTTAGGATCGCGAATCCTTGTTCACTTTCTGGCAGCAGCCCAAGCCGAGGTTCGGCCATCCTGGCACCCTTGCGCTAGCTGCCTCGGAGCTGTGTGCGCTCAGCACTCCCCTAAAAGTTCGGTGAAGCTGTCACAGCCCTCAAGGTTAACAGCGGACGTCTAGTCGAAAAAAAAACCACTGCAGTAGGTATTCGTTTGTTTAGGTTAGGTCTGACTTGTGTTGAGAAAAAGCGCTTATATATTATCAAGCCGTATATATTAAGCTAGTCAGTAATAAATGAAATATTTCTTTATCGTAAATATATACGGCGCTCTCCGACCACTTCCGCGGTTAATCCAACGAATTTCTACTGGGGTGGCATTAATACGTAAGTACCAACGTTTTTTCTTTACGATTTACTTTCCGGGTTTATATTTTCACTATAATACCAATCATAGAAAACAAAAAGAACAACACAATAATTGAGATTTTGTCATGATTAACCTAATTAAAGTGTTGTTTACATCAAAGTATCAGGTATACAAGGCGACATTTATGTCACAAATTTATTGGTCACATATAACAGTTTTTAAATCATATAATTATTATAGTTAAGTTATTTTCACAATACATGCTCAATCGTTTATGTACCATGCGGTTCCACTCATTACCTGCGACGCTGTCCGATTTTTTATTTTTAAAGGAAACTGCAAGGTTATATAAGATCACGCAGTCCAGTCCGACGTTATTTCATAATTAAGAAGTTAGTGCTTTAAAAAGATGATACTCTCTTGATGGAATTGTCAACGGAGTTTTTATTGGCAACTAGTATATCACGTTTCGAATCATTATTTACAATTTACTTCACATATCCGCATTAACCAAACTAAGTACTTCACCTAAAATCGGTAATATTACACAAAATCGGGCCAAAAATTAAGTGAGTAACTAAGTAAATTGCATATAAATAAAATCACAACGCTTATAAGAAAACTGACGCTGATATATATCTTCCTTACTACGTGCGATGTTACTTAATAGAGCGATTAAATCAAGAGTAAATCAAAAAGAAAACTCACCGCAAATAACTGAACACTTTTTGTAATTTTTTTATAATTAGTTCCTAGGTTTTAGCGTTATGGGCACAATCTCACCAGATGTTAAGCGATAATGTGACCCAAGATGGCAGCCACGCTAAGCCTAACGAAGAGGCTGTCTCTCAAGTGCAATTATCGGAATACACCTATAGGTATGTGGCGGCAGATTTTCAAATTAAGAGTGGCAGCTAGCCAGGTGGAAAAAATAGCCCTCCCACCGTGTTACGGTTTCATCACGATGTTTTCCTTTACCGAAAGGTCAGGCTCATTGCAGTGATTGGAACTCACATTCATTAACGCGGAGTTGGTACGTACTATCCACTGAGTCATCATCGCTTAGATCTTTTGTTATTTGTATATTTCCACTGCATGGATACTGATAAAATAGTGACTTTTTTGTTTGTTGCCTGACAGTCCAGTATGTCCGTTGTAGTTCTGTAATGTAGATTGTCCAGACTGCGATCTAATTTCTTCTTCTAGTTTATTTATATTATTTCATTTACATTCAATTCCTTGTATAAAGAACTATACGTTTTATACATAAGAGGGAATTTCATATGGACATATTTTTTGTAACAATCATAAAGGCTTTATTACTTTGTCATATTAAACACAATTTCATTCTTTTTCGGAGTGTTATAAGCCATTATTATAAATAATTACTCGACTATAGTCACAGTAAACTTTATCAAAATTTACGTTTCATCTAGAATTATTTGGCATTTAGAACTTCCATTTTGTTGTTTCGTATTATATTTTTTTCTATACCTCTGATAAGTATATAATTTCTCATTTAGATTCTACATAGAGGCTTTCTTATCATTAAACCAAAACAATAACAGCCGCCTATTATATTTTAGATAGTTAAAAAAGAAAACAAATTATATTTTCACAAAATTGTAATATTATAAATTTGATACAGTTACATCAGGGGACTAATACAAAATGTTTACCTAAAAATGATGATGCTAGCAGATAGCTCGCTACAAAAACAATGAGACTTACATGTACATAGT
This sequence comes from Actias luna, assembly GCA_039707435.1. Taxonomy (NCBI): domain Eukaryota; kingdom Metazoa; phylum Arthropoda; class Insecta; order Lepidoptera; family Saturniidae; genus Actias; species Actias luna. The sequence goes on along the minus strand of JAZHAC010000001.1, from coordinate 12,705,745 downwards.
GTTTATATTAAAACCTTGCGATTTTAGACCATGAACAAAGCGGTATATAGATATCTAAATACTTTTTTATGATCACATCGATGGTGCAAATGCTTAGTCAGTAACATGTATAGTATTCAAATTAACCTTATTAAGCTTTTCCACCAACAATATGGTTTTTAAAGTCCAATATCGCGCTTTTTGACATGTTCCAATCTTCTATCATTATTTGGAAATATTCTGTGACTAGCTTACCTGAGTTCATAGCTATAATCGAACATGCATTATTATAATTTACTTTATATTATAAAAATCAAATAAATAAATATGATAAAATTACAAAATCTCGTGATAATCGGAAACTAAAAACATATATACGTAAAAGATTCCATTAAATGTTTGCTGTATAGCATGATATAAAATATTACTAAATAATTGGTGATAAAATTGATAGTATAACGTCAATTTATGAAAAAGACTAAATGTTTTAATAAAACAGTGATCAGTAAAAAGTAAAATCTGACCTGATCTCAAATACTGCTTGTTACAATTACACTGCAGTGTGTTTTTACCAATTACATGTTACTTCTTAAACTTATATAATAAACTGTTGTGTTTTGGTCATAAATCATGACTAAAATAATTATTACGAGCTAAAACTTATTACCTATACACAATTAAAATTTAAATAAGTAAATATGTTAAATTAGGAATAAGCTTGAAATATTATTATTTTAGCATAAATCACAGACACTTTTCTTACAACCGGCTAGTTGTAAAAGTAGCCAACACTGTTAATAAACGTCGGTCATTTAGCATAAAATACTATAAGGGATAAAAGGTAAAATTTCAATTTTGTTTTTGATAATAGCGTTTTAGGAATATTCTACCTACAAAAACGGCTATAATTTATGTATAAAAAAGTAATAATAAAATCATTAAAATACGCCGCATAACTAAAATACCAAAAACTCGTCAGGTGGGCACATTGACTATAGAATGATAAAATAAAATACTACAATTATAGAAATAAAACGTAAATCTACATTGAGTGTACGTTTGAATGTTTCATAAGATCTACATTTGGCTGGCGCCTTTGTTCTATAATTACATGCACATAAATAAAAGATAATAGTAACAATAAAAGTGTGTTTCACTGTTTCAAATCGTCGTATAATATTAATATCAATAAAAACTAAGGGATTCCGAAATATTAACTTTTCACCTCTTAAATGATGACTTCACTATACACCAGATCACTATTATGACAATCACTATGGATTCGCTTGTCAAATATTGTTAATATAAAGCTTACTCCTAAATAAAGTACACCTTATGCATTTCTATACGTTTACAATGATGCAAAGCTTTACATTTATATCAAAAAGTTAAGTCTATTTATTTATCACATGCAAATTTATATTTTAGTTTTTTTGTTTGTTTTTCGTTTTAGTAATATTCCGACGGATACAGAGATAGTTTAGCATGAACAATTTCGTGTACCGTGTGAGATATGAGAAGCGTCGGTTATCGTGCAAGCGGTCCGCGGGCGGCGTGGGCGGCGTGGGCGGCGTGGGCGGCGTGGGCGGCGTGGGCGGCGTGGGCGGCACGGGCGCGTCAGGTGTCGCTGGGAGAACGCAGCGCGTGCAACGCGTTCCCGTGACCCGCGGGCCGCCGCCGCTCCAGGAACGTTTTCAGTTGACTCGATGACAGAGCCACCGCTGGAGCCTGCCGACACATACACTAAGGGCTCATTTTCATTGGTCGTTACAGCCCGCATTCGGGGTTCGGGAGATTTCTGTTCACGCATGTCATAAGGACCGCATGCGACTACCGTTTTCATTATCAAATCAAATCAAAAATATTTATTCAATTTAAGCTCTGAGAAGGCGCTTATGAACGTCAAAACTACTACCGGTTCGGAAAGTACTGCAGACATCGAGAAGAACCGTGCAACAAACTCTTTGCATTAAGTATTATTCTTATCTTTTTATATAATAGTTTAATGTGTTACTGTAGTTATTTGCGGATGTACAGAGAGGGGTGCCAATTCCAGACATCACGATAGCTCACATATTGATCCACCCTATAGTAGCCTTTTGACATCAAAACCCGTTTGATATGGTTCTTGAACCTACTGTCCGGCAATTCAGTAATATGCTTTGGGAATTTATTATAAAACTTGACACTATTACCTACAAAACTGTTACTTGTCTTACTCAGTCTAAAATAGGGAGTGACCAGTTTGTCGCGATTTCTAGTATCAAATTAAGGCGGCCTTTAAAGAAATCTAGCATTTGTAAGTTTTTATGGAGATACATAAAATTATCAAGAATATATTGGGTAGGCAAAGTTAAAATACCATATTCTGAAAACTTATCCTTTATGATTCGCGAGGTCTCATATTGTAAATGGCTCGAACTGCTCGTTTTTATAAAAGAAAGCAGCTGTCCCCCACAGCAATATACCATAATACGGTACTATCAACTAAGCCTTCTAAATCCCCTTCGCTTTTGACTCTAGTGTCAACCCGTGGAACATTAGACAAGGTAAATCTAATACATTTAGTTTTGTCTGCATTTAGCAGTAAATTATTTATTGCAAAACAATCAGAAATTTTATTTAAAGTATTATTTACATACCAAACCTCCGAATCTGTCCTTTTCACTTTAAACATAAGTGAAGTATTGTGGGTAAAAATAACCATGTCAGCGCAGTTGTTTACCATTAGCGGTAGATCATTTATATATACCAGGAACAAAAACGGCCTTATATGGAACCCTGCAGGACACCAATATGTGCTAACGATCCCGCAGAGGTTACTCCATCTATGCTAACTTTGTGACATCGATCCTTTAAATAAGAGACTATAAGGTCTAGAAAAGGTCCACATCCTGATTTAAATAAAGGAACCACTTAACTTATTTTCATTAAATTAGGGAAAGTTCCTTTTGCTATGCACTGATTAAATATATTAGCCAAATGTGGTGAAATATTGACTATCAAGGTCTTAACTACTATTACCTACATTCTCCGTATGTATTCAATGTGTTTCAAATTTAAATGATTGAAAGCCCTAATTATGTCACCTGCAATTATTATTTTAAAATTATATTTTGATATTTACAGGTGCTCTCAAATTTTTAAAATTTGCTGCGAGACCATGGCTTGATGAAATTATATTCTTTGTTACTTGTAAGGGTATATTAGTGAAGTAATCTTGGAAAGCAGTTACTACCTCTGAACTATGTGAAGTATGTACCATCGAGATTTAAATTAAACGAATCAGTTCTAATTTTATTATTTCCTAATTCTTTATTTATTATGCGCCAGACAGTCTTGGTCTTATTTTTAGACTTAAGTACTTTAGTACCTAAAAAAATTACTTCGGCTGCTATACAAACACGTTTACAAACTTTAGAATAATTTCTAACATAAGCGTGAAAGGATTCACTATTAGTCAGTGATCTCCTATAATATAGACTATATAAATGACCTCTACTTCTTTTAATGCCCGTAGTTGCCCATTCTCTAAAACTCCTTTTTATTTTATTATACTAATAATCTTTCTTGGGCAATGTTAACTAAAATTTCGTGCTTATGATATTAAGTAAACTGGCATAGTTCATATCCGGATCTTTATTAGTAAAACATTTGGAAAACAATTGTTGTCCAACGTTATGATTTAAAAGATCTAATCTACTTTTGGATAAAAGTCTAGCTGGTTTGTTACAGTCACCCTAGGTTTATTACAATTTATTTTGACAAGCTCTCTTTTGTGATCAGACCGTATCCCAGTATTAATACTACCGCCAATGACCTCGAAATTAGTAAAGATATTATCTATACAAGATGTAGTTTGAGACGTACATCTGGTGGGCTCATTAAAAAGAGGATCAAGATTAAACGATTTAATTACCGATGTGAACATAATGACCTCTCGAGACGTATATAAAATGTCTATGTTGAAGTCACCGCAGACTAAAAGTTTATTATTTTTATTAAGTATTTTTACTAAAATTTTCTCCATTGTATGTAGGAATAGAGATATATTTGCCGATGGAGGTCAATAAACACATAGAATCATTAAGTCCTCCATCTCTGCACAAGCCACTTCACAAACGCGATCTATTGAGAGACTACATATATCATTTCTATCTTTGTACTTTAAATTATTTTTTTAACAATATAATGCAACCACCACCTACAGTGATTGTTCTATTAAAAACACTGGCAACTGAAATATGGGGTACCTCATATAACATTTTATCTGGTTTAAATCATGTTTAGTTTAGGCATTAGCATGCATATTGCTATGCTAGCATTAGTCGATAGGGCCCGCTTTTGCGGTTTGATAGATAGTATTTACCGCGCATTTCTTTTAAAAAAGTGGAACTGTACAGTACAGTACTGTACAGTACCCGCACCACGCTTGCTTTACACCAATCAATGAATTTCATTGGATGTTAGGCGGTGTGCGGGGAATGCCCGCATGACATATATAGATACATTATTTTCATTAGTACATGGTGCGTATTCAGGGACTCACCCCGCTTACGGTATAACAACTGAGTTATTGACCAGTGAGAATGAGCCCTAAGGGTGTATTCCGATATACATTCAGACCACTGTTCACTATTCTTACTGTGGAGAAATTCGTTCCATTATTGAAGACCAGAGAGAATGAGCCCTAAGGATGTGTTCCGATACACACTCAGAGCATGGTTTACTATTTTTACTGTGGAGAAATTCGTTCCGTTATGGCTGACAGTATACTGCTGTAGTAACTTAGGGTAATATATGACGTCATAAATCGTCGCCATGTTTGTATCCAGAAATTTGACAGCTTGTACTATACTTAATTTGAATATTGTTATTCAAAGATACTCGTCGTTAAAACAAACATAGAAAATTTCAAGATATTGTCTTTATTGCAGAGTGAAACCAACACTTTGTATAAAATGAAAGTAACTGAAGAATTATGGGTATTCCATAAGGTATAAAAAATCAGCTATATAATAAATAAACATTGATGACAATAACTGCCTTCCGTTTTAAACAGTAATCAGTATAGCTAACTATAAAGAAACGGTTTTCCATTATACTAATTGACACCTTACAGTACTCGCAGTGTATAACGGACCACAGTTCATACACTTATTATTTCCAACAAATCCAAGATACCCGAGTACATGAAAGTGATAAAAGAAACTATAACAACAATTTAATACTAAAAATTGTCCTTAAAGAAGTCTACGGGTTCTAAAATATATTTTTTTATTGGGTCTAGACTTTTTATGAAACGGCAATAATAATGAAAGATAACGAAAATGAATAAATAAAGACACGAGTAATCCTTCAATTCTCCTTACCTCATCAAACCATGCGTGCTCGAGGGCAGCGTGTGGCGTGAGACGCGACGTAGGGACTGGATCTAACAGACCCCTAATTATTTGCTGTGCGGTTTCATCAACTCCGGTCCAGTGTTCCGATGGGAAACAATAATCACATTTTATAATGTTGGCCGTCGTCTCTTCTATTGACTCATCTAGGAATGGTGATAGCTAGAAAAATAAATTTATACCGTAAAATCGTTTGGACCATGGCTTACTGAAGGACAGTATTATTTATAGAATAATGCAGAATAACAGAATAAGAGTATGAAGAAAAGATGGAGAACATTTTCAAATATCATGCATCCATGGGATTGATCGATTTGATGGAGAAAACAGAGCTGCCGTACCTGCAAACATCTAGCTCGAACATGTTGTCCGACACATCATCCCATTTTCACAGATAGTCAGTCACAGGTTTGTTTTAATGCAAGAGAATATATATATATATATATATATATATATATTTAAACATCTATTGACCCTTAATATAATTTCATAAAATCATATTTCATTGTTTCTATAATATAATTTGTATTCAGTGGTGAATATGATAAATCTTATCAAGAATAGTAAAAGATACTTACGCCTGTTAAAAACACGTATAAAAATACTCCTGCTGCCCAGGCATCCCATGCAGGGGCTGGCGGACGACCCAGTACACATTCGGGGGGTGCAAACTCTAACTGTGCGGGTGCTGGAGGTAGGACGTCGCGACCAGAATTGCCTACAGCGCCATCTACGGTCTCGACTGCTGATCCCAGGTCCACTAGCTTGAGTTGCGGCTGGCTGCCATTTAACTCCACCAAAATATTTTCCGGCTGACGAAACAGAATACTTTTCAAAATCAAAATCCAAATGAAAAATCTTTATTCCATTTAGGCCCTAAGAAGGCGCTTATGAACGTCAAGAATTACTACCGGTTTGGAAAGTAACGCAGTCATCGAGAAGAACCGGCAAGAAACTCGATCTGTTTTTTTTTTTTAAGTCTTATTCTTATGGTTATAAACAATAATTTAATGTGTTACAGTAGTTATTAGCAGATGTACAGAGAGGGTCGTCAATTCCAGACATCATGATCGCTCACATATTGATCCACCCTATAAATAGCCTTTTGACATCAAAACCCGTTTGACATGGTTCTTGAACCTACTGTTCGGCAATTCAGTAATATGCTTTGGGACTTTATTATAAAACCTGACACTATTACCTAAAAACTGTTACTTGTCTTACTCAGTCTAAAATAGGGAGTGACCAGTTTATCGCAATTTCTAGTATTCAAATTATGGCGGTCTTTAATGAAATCTAGATTTTGTAAGTTTTTGAAACTGAGAACTGACAATTCATTATTTTTTATTACACATTAAGGTTTTAATTTTTTTTAGCTTACTTCACAAGGAGTAAAATATAGTATCTATGCAATCGACAATATATATAAAATATATATTTTTGAATTCATTTCATTTTATAATACACTCAAAGATAAACATATTTGTCGGCATAGATAGACATATTAAATTCCAATAATTACTCAAACCTTGAGGATAGATGGAGAAGATGTATGAAGACATCACAAAAGCTAACTTTAATGAGGAACTGTGTAAAGTAGCTATAATGAACTGAGAGTGGGGTAATTGGAATTATTCGAAAGTTCCCGAATAATTCGTAAGTTCGAATTATACCCCTAAATAAAACCTGTGGCCAAACACCTCTAGGTATGTCCCAGCAGCTACACTTGAGAGCCGGTGCCTCTAAAGCTTGGTCTACACTTTCCTTAATATTTAGCTAATTTATTTTCTTTTATACCTTTCTAATAGTAACCATTGTCGTATGCCACGACATAATTGAATTCTATGCCACACTTGAGTAAAATTGGTTCAATATGATGAAATTATAATGTTTACACAATATTAAATGTGTAAAACATGCGTATTTTATTAAGTTCTATAATAAATTACGTGACAACTATCAAAACACAAATATTTCAAGTAAAACTTACCCTAATATCAAGATGCGCAACATTGATGCTATGAAGCCATTGTAACGCGGACAGTAACTGTTTGGTGTGATAAGCTACATTTTGTTGTGTGTAGGTAACAGAGTTCGCGGCTGCCCAGTCTAGTAATGGGCCACCACATACTAGTTCAAGCACTAGAGTGTGAGCTCCCGCACGTGGTACTTCCGCAAATAGGGCCATAGCGCGAACTACAGCGCCGTGAGCAGTCCGTGACAAAATACGGTATTCACGCATTGCGTCCGCTCCTCTACCAGCTAACACCTAAACACATACAAATACACTACAATAAATAAACATTTACAATTCTGTTTAAAAACAAATGCTAACTAGTCTCTAAACAATGCTATAAATACAAATGGGTGTTTGTTTGTTTATTACGCTTTCACACCTTAACTACTCAACCGATCACTATAAAATTTGTATTCAGCATAAAGTCAAGGAGTTTATTGTTACTGTGTGAAAGTATATTTTCTGAAGCCAGTTTTTGAACATCTATGTTTCGGTACTTGAAAGTCAAACCTTCGCTAGGCTTTGGCGTGTTGCCATTTTAAGCCATATGTCAGCGATAGGTAAATAGTAATGAAATGAAAAATGAATGTTATAATACCTTTTAAGTTTATACAGTAAGAAAAAACAAACGGACAAGGTACGTGAGTCTGCATTCCAGTTCAATACTTAATATTAGGAAAAACGTGTCTTATTTAATTAGTCAAGAAATATAATATTTTCGCATCGTTTTATCTGTCAATTATATCATTATGAAAACCGGGTAATAAGGCTTTTTCTAATGCCCACCTGGCTGGCTACCACTCTCAAGTTGAAAATATGACGTCAAATACCTATAGGTGTGTTCCGGCAGTTGCACTTGAGAGCCAATCGTTTCACTAGGCTTAACGTGTCCACCATCTTGGATCATATCATCACTTAACATCAGCTGAGATTATAGCCATAACTCTAAAGCTATAAATTATAATAAAAGCCTTTTTTTAACCGCGGTCTTTTATAATTATCTCTGTTAACAATTTCTTATTTAATGCTATTATTCAGTTAGAAAAAAAACCATTTTGTTGATGTTAAATATTTTAAATTGGAACATTTATATTATAAAGTGGTGTTATAATTTTGTAATAACATAGTTATCTAAATACCTGTTTCAATGCCACTCGTTGTCCAGTACCAGTATCCCGTGCGGCGAGCACTCGGGCTGTGCGACCGCGACCTATCTCTTCCTCTACGCTATATCTTCTTGCAAATTGTTCCCGTTGCCATGCTCCTCCGCCCCCGCAGGCCGCCGGGCCCGAAGCAGCCCCGGGTGCTCCGCTCCGCGAACATATTAACCGGAAACTGTACTGTCCAGCGGGCAATTCTTCGAGAACCAATGTGTTCGCTGCGGCGGGTGTTTCAGTAGCACGACGCCACTCACCCTCACCGACGCGACAGTATTCTAAATGCGCGGGCGAGGGCTCATCCCACTGCACTACGAGACCGCCGCCGGGATGAGCGCGCACTGCGGGCACGTTGGGGATCCCACCGGTGCCGACGGTCAAACGTGCCGTACTCTGAACACCGCCCAGGTCGTTACTGACAAGGCAACAGTAGACGCCGGCGTCGGAGGCGCGGCACGAGTGGATCGTCAGCGTGGCGTTACCGTCTGGGGTGAAAGTGATAGCAAACCGTCCGCCGTGGCGTAACGCCCGCGTTTCGGGGGAGGTTTTGCGCCAGGAGCAAGTGGCGCGAGTGGCAAGCGCGCGGCAGCCGAGCGTCGCCGTGGCACCGGGTGCGACCGTAACGTCCGCTGCGGGCTCGGCGAGCTCCGGGGCTCGCAGCTCAGTAACGACACCTTCGGCACCCGGCTCCCCACCGTTTCCGCCTCCAGACCCGTAACCGCATCGACGCAACTTCAGTCCCCAGGGCCGCTTCGATAGCCCCTGTCACCATCACATACTATTGATAACTGCCGAAGCTAGACAACCGGGGCCTTATTAAAGCGGTGCATGCATGCTCACCCGTGTTCGATTACCGTATTCATTTTAAATTCTTTATGTTTATATTACGTACATAAAATTAATAAATAAAACTTATATGTAGTCAGAGCGGTTATTCCATATCACTAAGCACAATAAAAATCCTGCGCGTGAAACAAAATGTCCGCTATCATAGTCTATTAAAAATGCTTTCCCGTGCATATACGGTGTATCATACCTACAACAAAACAAATATAAGACAAGCGTTAAAATTATATAACATGCAAAAGAAAAGAAAATGCCATTATTGTATACAATAAGAAATATATACGAAGTACCATTGTAGAACAGATAAAGCATAAACTATGCATAATAATCTATAATTATTAAAATTGTTTTCCTTCTATTTAGTAGCCTTGAATATTATTATAATAGATATGTTTTATTCTTCTTTTGTTCCTCTTATAGATCTATCAAGTGTAAATAGTATATTTGTAATTATAATTGGAATGTAAAATAATCATTTCTATTTAAAATTGATAGTGTTATAGATAAAAAAATCAAGATAGGTAAATTATAGAATTTTATTTTATGGTATGTAACCTATGTTCAGTCACCATCCTTGTGTCGCCTTTATAAAGTGCTTAAGTAAATATACAGTTGTTGATCTCGAAACCAGTTACTACTATTCTTATGTACATACGTAATATTAACAGTCGTATTAAAGGGCCATGAAAACTCATTAATAATACTTAAGTAACATCGTACAGAACGTGGGTGTGAACAGTTTCAGCTTGGGTGTACAGTATGAAAATACGACAACACACATATTATTAAGTTCTCTCAGAACTCCGTTCTAAAAACTTACTTTTAACCCAAACCTCTGAAAATATGTCAGTCAGTAGATACTTTTATTGATGCATAACAACATGCAAATGTAAAAAAAACAAACAGTAACAATGTTTTTGTAAAACATAGCAATTTATAAGAATGACAATACATGTAATGACAATAAATATTTTGTTACTTAAACAATTAGTTTTGCAAGTGACATTGATGAATAAACAATTTAATAGTTTTGGAAAAACAAATGCTATTAATATTTACTGGTTTAATCAATTATACTACTAGTTTTAGACTTGCTGTAGCACAATGGAAGCGTCTAATTCATTTACGCATTATTAGTGTGATGCTATTATATAGATATTTGTAAACTATTAATATTTGGTCATACGTACATTGGCGTGCGACGGTGAAGTAGGACTGAGCGCCGAATTGGCGACACTGATTCCGACCTTCTTGCGGTCATCGGTGCGTATTGTTGTTGTAGGTAAATTTATTGTGTTGGCCTTGGTATGACCCCGCTGAGTTCGTTGCCGCAGTTCAGGCGCCAGGCGACCACCCAACGATGGGGGAACGCTCTCTGTTTTACGTAGACCGCACCAACCCTCCCCCACACTACAGGTATGGGAATAGGATAGTTAACAAAAATAAAAAAAAAATAAAAAAAGTTGGGCACTTCAGCTCATAATCACATTAAAGATTTCGATCTCAATGTATTTATTCTAAGTAGAGAAATCATGAACCTTGATCACGGTATTAAAATAAACTTGCAGTTGAGGTTCCAAAAGTAGCGACTCCTTAATTTCTTTTTTAACTTTAAAGTTACCGTATTATACATTTTATACAGTTATTGTGATTTATTTTGTTACGTTACCCTAATCTCATTGATGCATCTACTGATATAGCGTTAGATTGTCGAGTTCAATCTTGAAGGATTTCGAGAAGGATTCATTACTGAAATTGTAAAAAATATATAATATATATTTGTTTAATTAATTTTATTATTACACAGGTTCAGTCCGTCAAAATTGACCCACAGTGTTAAAAACGTTAATCAGCTAAAGCTGGGCCCAAAACAAATTATAATAAAAAATAATAATAAAAAACTAAGCATGCGGGACTAAAAGCAGAAAACCACAAGCCGATTTTATTCACATTTATTAGTTATTCATGTATCATATAATATTACAGTGACTGTTAGAAGTTATGAGTATAGTATATACATAAAATAAAATTTGGTACACATATAATAATACATAAATACCAAAGTCACAAATTTAAAAACGATACAGTTATAAAATTTGAATATATTTTTATGAATTTATTAAATATGTTAAAAGTAAAATACACAGTAAAATACATATTTAGTTTTATAACGTTCAACAAGAGAGGTGACCCTCTAGTGGAATGGATTAAACATTAGAAGCTACATAAGTTAGTGGATACATTGAAGCAAATACGCAGCTGTAAGTTGAATACAGTTTATTATACCTCGAAACAACGACACAAATTGGAGATTTACTAATAGCCACAACTAAGCGCGTCTTCCCGCTACGCGAATATCGCTTTTCAGCCTAATTTAATACCTATTCTATAAAATCTATATATAACTAGAAAGGCAAATGTAAAAATATTCAGTATTCTTGAAAATATAGAAATCCGTAAATCGCTCACACGCAACAATTCATTAGCAAATGACAATTTCTTACCAGGTTTATGTAAAACAAATTCATGTAATCGATAACGTTTATTTCGATGTACGCAGGCTCGGAGAAATCGAAATATAAAAACTTAATCATACGAAAAGTTAATACATTTTTTCATTTGCCTCTTATTAAGCAATAATGCATAATAGCGGTGCATCTCTTAAGAACCACTCGTAGCATCTACTTCTTGTGACAGTGTAACACATAAAACCAGCGTACACAGCAAATAATAATGATTATTTAAGTAACTTTAATTTGATTATATTATTAACATCAAAAGCTGACTTTAACAAATACTTCTTATATTAATTTATATAATTAATCAAACAAAACTTATTCATTAACTGATGGGATTTTTAATAATTAAAATGATGACAACACACATTATTTTTTTAAATAAAACAAAACTTATGTTGGCCCCCTTTTCTAAACATAAAATTATAATCTTTCATAAAAATTCCGAGTTGTAACATAATTTTATTTCAAACAGTAAATTAATTGTATATAAAATAATTTGTTACGAATGCTCATTAGTAAGTAAATACGATTTTGAACCTTATGACTACGTAATTCAAAACAGTGATGGGAACTATTATGAGTATACGAATAGGTGTATTATTTGCATAAGTAAGTATAAGTATTCGATTGAATGTTCATATAAATAAAATTATATTTGATGAGATCTACATAATTTGCAATGATATATGCGTCAACAAATGATATTACATTGAAGTGAATAGACAATGTATATAATGTAAGTTGTATGTTAGAATATTGATACGATATTAGTTGATATTGTATGAAATTTTTAAAATTTATATTCCGTATGTATACGTAAAATGCCATTTTGTAAAAAAAAATGCCATATAAAATAACTGTATTGATATACATAAAAAGCAGTCAGCATTTAAAGTGATTGCATAGATGGAGAAATAATCGACTAAAAGTAATGTTTATTTTAAATGTATCCTTTCCAAATCCATATCTGTACTTTAATCTCATTACATTCTTGTCTTTTCAGATTCCTACCTAAAAGATAATTAAGTAATGAATGTTTTATAGCATAAAAACGAGATATTAAACCAAAAGATTGGTAATAAAAATAAAAGCTACCTACCAAGTTGTTACGGGTTTAAATCTTTTTGTCAAAGAATAAGTAAAATTTATTCATTTAGGCAAATTATAATGATTTCTTATCAATGCATTAATAATAAGTATAGTAAATATTATAGGTTTCGAACAGACACATAAAGTTGAAAAATCACACCGTTTTGAATCAGAATAATGAACATGTTATACAATATTTTGTTAATACTTTGTTTACGAATACGAATAATATTAATTAAAAAATACGAGTAATATTAATTAAAAGTAAAGTGATAGCTAAGGGTATTTTTTTATGTTTGTTTAGTGTAAAAATTATTATACAATATCTATATTAATATTATAAAGCGGAAAAGTGCTTGTTTGGTGGTTTGTTTGTTTTTACGCGGTAAGGAATTACCAGGCGGATTTAAAAAAATCTATTTGCATTTGATAGAGCAATTATTGAGGAAGGCTTTAAGCCATTTAACATCACGCTACCACCAATAGGAGCTGAGCTGTATTGGAAAAAGTTACAAAAACGGGTAAATCTTTTTAGTTTCACGCGAACAAAGTCGCAGGCTCTGCTAGTTTTACAATAATATCGAAACTATCCCTAATTGAAAACAAAAAAAGATACATAAATCTTAAAATAAACGAGGGACGTTCGAGATAAAAAAAATATCTGCTCCATTTCTGGTACCCCTACTAATAAACATTTTAACATTTCTGTGGTTATAAAATTATTTTACTCAGGTTATAATACAGTTTCAATTATTTTAACAAATCAATATCGGTTTTTTATAGTAGTTGATCGAATCTAATCGACGAAAGAGATCTCTACATCAATTCTGTTAAAAACTTACGCAAGTTGCAAACTTTTTAAACAGGCTTCTACCAATCTCGTTTGGGCAGGAAAACAAGCATGAGTGTGTGTAGTAAAGGTGAGTGGTGACGCGCGACAGGAAGGATTCCCCTTAAACTTATGTCGGTGTTACAAGTTTCGGGAACAGCTTGAAGTTTCCCTCTCAGCCACACTATGGTCCCGGCACCCACACGGTGAATGCATGGATAGCTAAGAACTTTGTCCCTCTTTGCTCTCTATTGATTTTGTGAAAACAAAGATTTGTAGTAGAACAAACGTAGATTTTTAGACGAAAGTATATTGCCTTCGGCAGGTGATCAGGCTAGGGGACAAAAAATACACCAAATTCCTATAATAATAATGGTTGACCGTAAGCAGTCGACATTCAGGTGAAATATTCACATTAAGGATAGAAGATGTCAGAACAACAACGGGTAAGCTGAATACAATTTATATCACTGATTTATTGATGATAATTGTAAAAAGTTTCTGATATTTCTCATAGTGAGCTAATAGTTTGCAAACATTTATCTTAGCATTTACTAAATTATATGTAGTGTTTGCTATAGTCTTTATAAGATGAAAGTAACATTTAGGCGTTTTTCATCAACAAAATTTAGTTAATGCGTGTTTACCTACACCCACAAAATTGTTTACAGTATTTAACCATAAGGCGTATCATCATGCAAAATAACAGAAACTGGTTAAGCAAACACATGCTACGATTTGGAATTTATCTAAATACACAACTAAGAAAGGTTTTGTAAAAATGGTTCACTTAAAATAAGCTTTACTTTAAAGGGACATGATCCAAACGTAATACATTATTTTGTTTTATATAACATCCTATACCTATACTACATAAAGGACGATGCTGTCGATATTAATTTTGGATGCTAATATTTGAACCTTCTTTAAATGTAGTATTGAATGATCTTTTACAATGTGAGAACAGTGGCTTTATCGAAGCTCGTTTATGTCGTCTTAGAACCTCACCATAATTGAGATTGACTGATTGATATCCATCCATGATGCACAGAAATAATTTTACATTTCAGTCCGGTAACACATCGTGGTAATCGTAATCCATTGCTCGCTTCAGTTTTAGAAATTGAGGTAAAACGCATGCCTCGTTATTAGTAACCGTAAATTAGATATAGTTAGGAAAACGGAAAGATTGTCTCACGTTACCGTCATATAATGAAAAATCACAAAAGAACAGTTTTTATTCTTAATTGTGACCGTAAAACTTTTGTTTAATTGTGGGACTTATGTCGGGCCGTGTTATTATTTTTGAGTATAAAATAATATAAAAATATCATTAAAACTCTTGTCCTATATATACATGATATTCCTACGCGCCAAAAGTATTTCGCAACAACATTTTCAAATCTAAGTGACATCATCAATTGTATAACGTCGTTGATAATAAAACTGATGTATCATTTTCATTTGATCGAAATAAATTTTATTTCAGTTTGTAGGTATTTTCATTAGGGATTGGCCGGGCCGTATGTGGTGTGAACCGAATACGAACGTCGGCCGAACATATGGTTAAAATAAACTATTCGTCCGAAATTCAGTCGAACTTCGGCATACCTAAGAAGGAGCAAGGAGCATATTCGAAATTTAAGCAGTGACGAAGAAGACGACAAAGAAGTCGTCCAAGCAGCACACAAATTCTCACCATCGTCCAATAACGTAAACATAAACAGAACGTTTTGGAACTGCTACGAGGAACTGAGGTTAGTAAAGTTTCCCAATGTAGAAGAAATCAAAAGTCTATGTCCTATCTATGTCTACTGTCCAAAAGTTTATGTCCGTATGACTTGTGTGTTGCGAATAAGAACAAGTTCCCTAATATCAGTAGTTAGCTAAAATATTTTCTTCGTCTTCTGAAAACCGTATAATCTGAGCAACTTTTCTCAGGCTTTGCCACATTAACACTGTATGTTTGATTTTCTAAATACTATTAGATGGAGAAAAGAATAGACTTTTTAATCTTTGATTAAAAATAAAAACCCCTTTTATGTTTAGTTTGTAAACGAAAAGGTGATTTCAATCAAAATTAAAGTTGTAATTGCTGATGTCCATTAGATTTTTTTTTAAACTAAAGTTACGCATTATAATCACGGAATTAACTAATTCAAATACACTACTTACTACTACTATATTAAGTTTATTTCATTTTTGTTTAAATTTGATATCTATTTAGTTACACAAAAAATCTTCAATAAGGAAGAACTAATTTCATTAAATTTTTATCACATTGCAAGTTAAGGTTTAATTATTTTTAACTTTAATAATCGTGGGTATATAAAAGCCTTATTTAATTTTACGGTTATTGTAGATATGATTTATAGAAATCAGAATAATAATTTCCATCAAAATAATGAAAATAAGTATTTTAATTTTCAACACCGAATGTTCGAAATTTAAACCCAATTTCGGCCGAATGCCAATGTTCGGCTAAATGTCAAAGTTTGGCTCAAGATGCTGAAATTCGGTCAAGAAGAACGTAAAACGATTTGTAGCACATCCCTAATTTTTATTTCTACATTTTTTTCAAATCTTGATTAATTGTGAAGTAATGTGAAATTACCCTTAAGGTGATGTGTTGTCACTTCTAGTCAAAAGCTTTTTAAGGTCATTGTTATTACATTAAAATAATATCTCAAAATAAAATCTTATATACTTTATTTGCATATTATTCGTGTCATTGATGGAATCCAAGTTTGTACGATATTCGACGAATGCCCATTACGTGTAGCATTTTTATGGGATTATTTAGTTAATGATAATATACTACTTCTACCGTTTCTTTTGTTCTGTGCTTAATTTTATAAGACCGTGAAATGATATCACTAACGTACCATCCTAAAGTATTCGAATATACTTGTCGTTTTTGTATTAGTCGAAATGTTCAACTTCCGAAAGCGGCTTTTATTTACTATACGAATGTGATGATATTAAAAAAGGTTAAATGTGGATACCCTGGGCAGTGATGTTAGTCAAATTGGCAATTAATATTTTGTTTAAATTATTATTAAACAAAATATATTCGACGAGGTTTCGACTTGTTCTACTGACTCTTAATTGTCTGTTGTTTCGCATCGGATTACATACAACAATAAAATTATCTAAATATCAATTCCAATTTTACATATCGCCTAATTTGGACACTTTTTATTTATATAACTTGATAGGCAACCACCTTACTTGTCTGACATTCCATATTAATCACACTAACTTCATTACAAAAGTACTCCTAGCACATTACCAAATATAAAATATTTAAGAAATATTAGCAAGCACGAGCACAATAATAGATGGTATTTAGTGTTTGAAGTAGGTGGGATATTAGTTATTATCAAAATATTAATAATATTAGCAGGCATATGTTTTATACACTTCAAACCTAATGTCCAAACATTGTATTAAATAATTTTACTATATTTGAATAATACAACTGTATATTAGCAAAGTTATTTAAATAAGAGTATGTGCTTGCCTAGTTAATTTATATAATTAAAAATACCGCTTTTTATTATCTTAGATACTTACGCAGCGGGGTCGCGAGTAGGATCGCGTTGTAACTCACGGAGATAAGCCCCGGGATTTTCAAGCGCTTCGCCAAATATCTTCTGCGACTGGAGAATACTCGACAGAGTTGAGATCCACTCTTGGCGCTTGCCATCGGGAGCGCGGCATAAATACGACTGCTTTTGTTTATACGGATCCACTGAATGTATGATAAACGCGCCGTTACCTTCGACTTCCTCGAGCTCCATTTTATTCACCTAAAAGCGTTTCATAAAATAATAAATATTCAATACTTTGAAAGCATCCAGATTATCATTTCAACAGCCTTTCACTTTAGTTTCAAGTTTTAATTAGTGGCTAAATATTGTACATCTTATTCTACCTAAGTGTAGTTACAGCATGTTTTCTTTAACATCTCTTCGTTTATAGCTGTCATTTATTCATACATAGTTCACAAGTATTCAGATCTTATATGGACATATCAATTCTCATAGAGTCAAACCGTACATCCCCACTTGTATTTTCATACTTAAAGTTCTTTTTTTATGATTTTTCACTTTTACTCATTATAAAATATCTCTAGTCTGCCAATCTGTTTATTATTCCTCAACTTCTCTGTCACTAGTGTTATTTCCACTTCTCTTAATATACTTATTTGTACTCTTTTTTATTATAATTACTCCGTACATATATATTAACATTCTAGTCTCTGTCATGTATGATCGCGTCTTATACATTTATTTTGTGTTGCATTCAAATCCAAACATTAGACCGCCTTATAATTGTTTTATAAACTTTCCGTGACGTCTCAATGATATGTTTTTAAGTCTCACATAAAAATAAAGTCAGAAATAAAACTATCAATGTTAGTAAAATTATAATAAATTACTAAAATATGATATATTAGTAAAAGTAGTATTCTGTTTAGAGCACTTTTTAACAATTGACATGAAAATTGAGTGAGATCATATTTAATAGATTGAATATATTTAAGATATATTATTATGTAATCAGTAGATTAAATGAAGACTGTAAATATGAAATAATTTCTTTTTCCGTTTTAATATGTGGAGGAGTTATGGCCTAAGGAGGACGAGAATAGTGATAGAAATTTACTATTTTAAGAGACGTACGTACCTGTACATGACCTTTGTAATTGAAAGTAGGGCTCGTGAATTGAGACTTTTTGCCGACAGCTTCACTAAAAATGACACATTGTTCGAAAAGGAACACGTGGTACTCCTTTCCTTTGTCATTACCAAACGTCACATCAGAAATGGTCATGGTTTCCTGCAGTAACAGTTTTCCCTGAGCTGTAATGTTGCCCTGTAAACAACGAGGAAACTTTATTGTTATAACTAGCTTAATAACCCGGGTTATATATAAGGAAATATATTCGTATTTTTTATAGTACTAAACTTACATAATATTATATTACAGAGTTCGTTTTTGAATAAAGCTCTTCAAATAAATACCATTCGAAGAAAATTATTGTTCTATTATTTATATATAGATAGAAGATTTGAAGGTACATAGATAAAAAACGCAATAGAAAATCACAAAAGGTAATTAAGAACAACGTATATATAATCAAAGGTCATTAGAAATTCTAAGTAATTATAACACGTGATACAGTAGTTTTAGTATGAAGATATGTGATCGTTTTATGTTGTTGCGCTCAGACTTTAAACGTGTTTGCCTTTAATCGCAAGGGCAAGAAATTAGAAACATATTCGCACAAGCAGCAGTATAATAAACATACTTTTAAACAAATAAAACATCTTACCGTAAAGCCCTGAAGACGTCCAACATCCATCATCATGTTAGCATTCTTTGGTATAATTTCCGTGCAGAGAACAGCATCCCGCAAAGAAGCAATCACATTTGGCGGAGCGAGGGCTTGTTCAGAGTAAGCGAGGATCTTCTTAACCAGCAGATGATACTTCTGGATGCGCTGGATGGGCTTGATCAACAGGTCGCCGAGCTGCAAAAAATGTCCACTAATGTTACACACTTTAACATCCTCGGACAACACTTTTAATACATCTATAATGTTGATATGGAAAATGAGGCACATAAATATTCAAAAAGAAAGATCCTGACACAAACCCAAGAAAAGACCATCATCAAAGGCCTAAGGTATCTTTCACACATGACTCAAAGCACTGCCAGGCAGCTTTTTCTCTGTGCTATTCCTCGCTCACCAGAACTTTATTGGCTGAGTTGTCAGTACAAACGCTGCATCGTCTAGTTGGCCCTAGGAAGTTGAAATTACACAAAACCTAGTTACCTCAGTCGTTTCTAACGATATCGCCTTCTAGCAGGAGTTAATCATTAGCTTTATCCAGTCTCACGTATACTTAAAATGTCTTATATAAGTTTGCTATATTGCTTCAGAAGGTAATACAAGTTTTTATTATGAATAATAGAGCAGGCTAAATGTTCACCACAGATATTCATACATTAGCTATTTGACCATGTACTTAGAAGCTTTTATATATTATTATGTTTGAATCATAAACAATATACAATATAAATATACAATTTCTATATTTCTGTTGGAAATAACTCATCAAGCTGCAGTAACAGTTCTCACAAAATAAATAAAAAAGGATATGAACTTTATAGGTAAAGAGATGCTATGATTTAGTCAAAAAAATTCAAACATGGAGTATCCGAATAAAGATGAAATCAATAATATGTAGTACGAAACGCGCAAATAATGCTGAACACCTAAAATTTTCAAAATTACTTACTACTTTACTACTACTTATTACTTACTTACTTAATTTAAAAATACTCTGTAATATTCTATATTAAATGTTTGTATAAATGTGAACCAGTAATTAATTAAAAGTATGCGTTTGTGTTTTTTTATAGTATAGCTTAAAGGCGATGATCTTAGATAAGGCTAAGATGATCTTAGCGATCTTACGAAGCGATGATAGCTCAGTTGTAGCGTGTAGCAACGTCGTGTTATGGGACGTGAATTCGAATCCAACCACCTACAATGAGCTTAGCTTTCGGTGAAGGAAAACATCGTGAGGAAACCGTAGCATGGTGGTAAGGCATTTTCTAATGTCCGCCTGGCTAGCTACCACGCTCCAGTTGAAAATCATCCACCAAATACCATTAGGTGTGTTCCGGCAGTTTCTTACCA
Source organism: Actias luna (assembly GCA_039707435.1). Lineage (NCBI taxonomy): Eukaryota > Metazoa > Arthropoda > Insecta > Lepidoptera > Saturniidae > Actias > Actias luna. The sequence goes on along the minus strand of JAZHAC010000001.1, from coordinate 12,685,192 downwards.
TAAAAAAAAGTGACGAGAAGGTCCACGCTAATACTAGTATAGGGACTGGCTCTCAAGTGCATCTGTTGGATCACAACGATAGGTATTTGACGCCAGATTTTCGTCTTGATCGTTGTAGCTAGCCAGGCGGGAATTAGAAAAAGCCCTACCACCATGCAAATTTGTTATTGCAATATTTATTAACAATTCAAACTCATTTAAATGTAATCAAATTAAATTCCTCCAGTTACCTTTCACAAAGAATTTCGTTGGTTTCATCTTACAACGGAATGTCATTTAATTATGGTATTTACAAACTGTACTCATTGCATTATCCCGGAGCATGTGTTTCCTGCTGTTACGTTATAATATGGTATTATTTTATTTCGTCATTATAAAAGTTGAAATTAGTGAGCACTTTTAATTAGTTTTGATTTATATTTTTAAGATATGTGCATTATTATTTATACAGAACTACATTGAATTATTATCTATGAAACTATACTCATACCTAAGCCTCTATCTTGGCACGAACAATAAGTAAAATAATATTTCTATATAGCCTAATATATATAGCTTATATATAATATATATAGCCTATTATATTTTACAGTTTTAACCTATTACAGATAACATAACTTATTAACAAATAATAACCAAGACAGTAGGCATTAAATGATCTGTGTTTTTTTTTTTCAAATTATATAAGACGAAATACATTATAAAAACGTATAGCTACTACTAACTAAAGCTGAAGGCCCTATAAGCATTTTTTCCCTGTAAATTTCGTGATAAATTTTCGTTTCAGGACCCGCTGCAAATGTCACTATTTTAGAAACTTTGATCTGCCTCTGAGTATACGATATTAGTATATTTTTGTTTTATCGCCTCGGGGATAAAATCGGTATACTGTGATGTTAAAAGAAAAGGAATATAGTAATCAATAACTAAATGAAAAGATAGATCAGCACCATATCGTATACGCTTTCTTGCTGCATGTACATTACTACAATAATAAATATTACAGGGCATCTCTTACATTTTCTGTTCTAACTATATGTACAATGACATGTAAACTTCTCAACCGATCATGATGATATTTTTCACACACAAGAGGCACAAAAAGAAAGACATATCGTACCTACCCTTTCACCTAGGAATATGTATTATTTAAAAAATATATATTAGTAAAATTTACGCGACTTATCACGATATCTCCAAAGCTGCCAGCTCCATTGACCTTAAATTTGGCATGAACATTCCATTCACTCGTAAATTTTACTAAGTTCTAAGTTCACTAAAAACGAGTTTTATTATCAACTGCGGTTGACGAGAAAAACGTGAACGAAGTTAAGGTCATCAGCTAGTATTTTCTGTATATGCCAATATATTACTTCTATTTTGTCATATAATTATATTAAACTGAAAGATATACGAATTAATTTAGTTACATGAAACAAATATTGTACCTGAAGTTTATGACCCAGCTTTTGTCTAAGCTCTTGAAAGTAATGGTCATGCTCGGAGACGATGTATTCCGAGACAGGCTTATTCCGGCAGTAGGCCTCGTATAGGAACATGCGTTTTTCAAGGAAGCGACGAAACAACGGACCCAGTAGCTCGGGCGCCTCGAGGCAGTCACGTAGTTCCCGCAGGAATTTACTGCACAGACCGGAGCCTTGTAACGAATTAGTGATTTCACAAATAACAAATATAACTAGTTCTGATTATCGCAAGCCTTATAACTTACGAGATGCAGAGACAATACTACTAGTTTTGATAAAATTATGCAAAAGTGCAAATCTTTACTACAATTTTCCCTTAAGATTCAGTACTTTACCTTGTCTGATGTATTTAACTGAACGTATCACATAACAAAAGTAGATTTTTTTATGGGATAGGAGGCAAACGAGCATGCGGATCACCTGATGGTAATTGAGCACCGCCGCCCATGGACACCTACAACATCAGAGGAATCGCAGGTGCGTTGTCGGCCTTTAATTGTATTACAATGATATTAACATATTATATTTAAAAGATTTTTATAGATCACCCTGATAAGATGACAACTCAAAGAAATCAGTATCATATTAGGGATTCCTACAAAGAATACCTTTGGAAGGAAATATGAAACCAATAATTATTATTTTAATTATTAGTTATTTCATTTAAAGATAATCAGTATAATCTGAAGTGAAGGTTGTGATACTGTAAGGGTACCAAAATTGTTAATCACATACATGAAATGAAATAAGTATCAACCAAAAAATTTATTCGATATATCGCACAGAAACCAAGTGCTTGGGTTCGCTCAGCAATCAGAATACATAATAATGAAACAAAAAATCACCTGTTGTGATCGCAAATAAATATTATCAAAATAACTTTTACAGCCAACGTAGGAAACTTCTTCCCAGCCATAGGAAGAACATATTATATCTGCAATTAACTTTGATTTATCAATTGTTTCTTTGCATTTATTATTACTCAGGAAGAGTGATTAAAAAAAGGTCGGTGTTAGTATGGTAACTTTAGTGAGATAAATACTCACATCATTTGTTAGGGATATACGCAATTTTTATAATTTTCATTGAAGTATATAAGGAATACAATATTTAATGCAGATGTTATTAATCAGATCATTATACGATAAAGTTTTAAGTTTGTTATCTGTTTCATACCGTTACCATTAATTCAGTAGATAAATTCATATAAGTCCATTCCCGTTACATTATTCAAGGACGTGTAAAGAAAACCCGTAATAATTTAAACCTAATAAAACAAGAAACGAAATACATAGGATGTCAAATATAGGCAGCCAGCATTTCATATCACAGAAATCGTGAACATATATATATAGTAGAATAGTTTGTAATGACATTTAATAAATCTACTATATGAAGCACGTACGACTTTTACTGTATATACATATATATTATAAAGTGTAAAAGATTCTTATAGAATCAGGACATTTAATTTAAAATAAAATGAACCTGTTGCGATTATGGTATTAATTTTATACGAACCAAATTTTACAAAATGACTCTGTAAACTTATTGTTTTCTGTGCATTAAAAGGTTAGTTGACGTATAAAATAATATTTTTAAAAGTTGCAAATATAAACAAAATTACTTACTCTCGATGCCATTCGTAAATGGCTTGTAGGTTTCCAAAGATCATACGATAACGCCGATCACGTAAACTCTCTGGCACAGGCGGATCAGCAGATTGGTCCTAAGATAAAACAAACTATATTACTATTGCAATAAGTACATATGTAACGTAAAAAGAATTTTTATATATATTATAATTAGAAAATATTTGACATCAATAATAATAATAATTCATAACCATTTCTTTATTATAGATCTCGTTTGCTATTGCTAGTGACATTCCTAAAGATTTTGAAAAACTCGTATATCTACTGAAACGTAAACCCCTACAGTGAAGTTGTAAAACAAGACTCTAGAGCCGCATAGGGGGAGACGCTCTCTGTCTAATGTAGGTTCTATGTCAAATAGCGCTATGTGCGGCCCGCACAGACATCACCGCATTAATATTTATAGTCGCTTTATAAATTTACAAACCAAATAACATTTTATAAGACATGTTTGCTTAAATTACATTTTTAATATTTTATTTGTCTACAAATTTGATACTAAAGAAATCACGTCAGGGCGCTAGAGGCCCTACATTAGAAAAAAGTTAGTTCTGTACAAAGATTTAATGCTCTTCAACTGTGGATTGCTATTGATAAAATAATATAACGAGTACATCAATAACTCTTGTACTTTAAGATTATATATATAAGTTGCGTAAATTGCGTATGCGCTATTCAAAAAAATAATTAAATCGAGATATATTTATTCTAGAAATAAAAGTTATTGGTTAGTAGCACCAGTAACTATAAATATAAACTATAACGTCGTATTTATAAAACAAGAAAAATTAAAGCTTGATTTATGGACAACTAATCTCCAGACTTTATCAATAATAATCAAAACTTTCTAAATAAAAAGTAAACGATAATTTAGAAATTTGATATAAAATTTATGAAATTGTGAAGATTTCCTACTCTTTTTAGAATCTACAAATTGTCGTTTACCATGTTATAATCATTGAAGATGCGAATTTGAAAAAAACAAAATAAGGCATGAATCGAAACATGTCTCAAAGATGATTTAAGATAAAGATTTATGTCAGTAAATTTAAAACATCTTATGAATAAGACACGCTTATTTGAGATGGAACAACAAACAAAATTGAGCAGTTAAATAATAATATTGAATTTGTTCATACACAAAGTTTAGTCATCTACTAGCATACGAATTTATCAAAGGAACATTCTTAAAAGTTCAGTGATAATAAATAATTGCAAAAACGTATAATTATATTAATGTAATAATAACTGTAACAAACCTGCAGGTGTCTCATATAACCCTCACAGATGACACGCAAGTCAGATACGTAGATTTCCTCCGTATCTACCAGTTCGCGGAGAACGTATTCTCGCTTCTTGAGTACGACTTCCGATGAGTTGGGTCCCGGAGTGATAGGTTGATCATCTTCCTCTGTATCACCGGTGCGAATCGAACCACTGGCCGTACCACCATGTTGTTCCTGTTGTTACACAATTAAATTCCTTAGTAATGTTTTTGAAAATGACAATTTATTTACTCGGAAAACGTAACTAAACTGATGACAGTTTTCATGTACCGGTATATAAAAACAATTTGCATGTGACAAGTGCTTTAAAATAAATGAATACTATAATATTAAAGTATGTTTATTTAGAAAAATATTATGATTACTGCCGAAATACGAACCACGACACACCAGAAACTCTGCGTCGTGCCTAGTCGGACATATTCATTTACGTCTATATATCTGTTAAGTTACGTTCGTTAATGTTAAGTTAATGTTAAGTTCGTACGTACGCACCAAAATCCCTTTCCTTTATATAAAATAAGCCAAAAACCAATGCATCAAACATTTCAAGAGACGATCTAACAACAAATACTACCTAAAAGATCTACAATGATACTCCGTTATTTAAGTTTGCAATTTTAAATATTAACTTCTTTAGCTAGTTTTTTGAGAAGTTAATAATTTTAGTGTCATTCATGATAATAGAAAACAACATTTTTTTTTTTTTATACTTAAGGTTTAGCGTAATGGCCATAATCTCACCTGATCTTAAGTGACGATACGGCCCAAGTTGGTAGACACGCTAAACCTGTGGAGGAACTGGCTCTCAAGTGCTGCTGCCGGAACACACCTATTGAAATTTGGCGGCAGGTTCTCAACTAGAGGGTGGTAGCTACCCAGGCGGGCATTAGAAAAAGCCCTACCACCATGCTATGGTTTCCTCACGATGTTTTCCTTCACCGAAGGCTCAAGCTCATTGTAGGTGCTTGGGTTGGAACCCACGTCCCTTCACGCGAAGTCGTGCAAACTACCACTGAGCTATCATCGCTTCAAAAAATATAGATCACAGTTGCAGTCCTTTTATTAAAATAAAGTATTATTTGTTAATTATAAATAAAACTTTGAAATAATAAACATACTCCAAATAAATCAATAAAATCTACACGATATATAATATATATATATATATACGAATAATATAAAATTTAATCGTAATAAAAATATACCCAAATAAAGAAACAAAATTAAACTAAAAGCGTTGACAAACAGAAGCAAACAGTAACAGATTAAAAATAAGCGTAAGCTAGACGCATTTGAAAGAATAGAAAAAAATACATGCAAAATAAATTAAATTTGTTATTTCATCGCATTGAGAAAACTTTCTTGTAATTAGAAATATATTTATAATAGTTCTAGTAAAATGAAATAAAACCGAAATAAAAAAAAACACCAAGTTCGAAATGACAGGTGCTATGTAACAAAATCTTATAACAAAACACTACATTTTTCGTATTCCACATAATTTTTAAATAAAAATGTTTTTTTTTTTCATTAAATACAAGTATATTGTCGTTTAATTTAATTCTAGTGGATATAAAATAAAAATATGATATGTTTATATATTTCTTAATACAGGTATAAAAGAAAAGAATGATATATTATGACATGAAAATTACGGTAATTGTTAATTCATAACCACATCATCTTTTATCAATTTATTTTAGATATTATTTCTTTGTAGGGTTAAGTAAATAAGCAAGAAATAAATAAATAGTAGTAGTAAATAAATATACACATTAAATTTATAGAAAGTTTTGTACGAGTATAAACTTGTATTAATCGTTACGATTCAAATTATTTTTAGGAAATACAAGAAAACATGTACGATGAATATTCTTTAATTGTATATATAACATTTTAAACACTAAGTGGAGAACGAAAAATAGGCTAAACCATGCACACTACATGCTTTAATTTATCCGAACCATCCTCTCTTTTACAATCCGTTCGATTTCTGCTATATCGGCCGGGCCTCCGTTACTATCCAAAGCGTCCATTGCCAACGAGTTCTGAAAATTTCACCAATATTGTACCTTTTATAGACAAGCACTTAAATGTTACCCTTTGGTTAAATTTGCAAAATATTGTTGTACCCAGGCGACGCGTTTTTCTCTATATTTTTTTTTTATGCCACTGTTGCCAGGAGCGTTTAATAAAATGTAGAAACGTGTATGTTTCAGGTAACTTTTACTGCATGTTATTTTATCACAAATATCTAAAATGCACCTACAGCTTCAATATTTTCAAATTGCTTTCAGGGCTTCTTAAAACTCGTAAATACATAACTTTAATTGTCAGGATAGTTAAACAAGGATGATATTAAAGGAATTAAAATCCACCATTTGGATTTGAAAATAAACCCAATGATAGATTTACATACGAATCGACCCATTATTTTGATTAAACAATCTTATCTCTACGAGTTTACCTCGCCATTTTTCGCCAATATTGTTGTGTAATTATTTGCTTACTTTAATTGAGTAAGCGTAGCTCCACGGTTCACGTATTCAGTAATTCTCAACTTGATTATTTATGAGTTGAATACGATAATACTTTCTAAGTCATGAACTAATATTTCATTTCGGGTTTATAAGTGTGATACAATGAGCGTACAAAACACTGGCATTTCTTCATGATAAAGAAAGCATGTAAAATGTTATGCAGACTACACAACTTTTCTAATCCTTTCTTCAGTAACTATTATCATAGGGTGTCTTGAGTGATGGTTATTTTTTAGTTGATGTACCTTCATCTTCGAGTTTGAGGTACCTACGTCCACTTTCAATCCCGTTATTTAGCCAATATTTAGTTTTATATCTTTGTAACAACCGGCCTATCACATTTTCACATTTTATTAAACACTCTTCTCGTATATGCATTTTATTTACAATTTTTAAATTACAAACAAAACAAAAATGAATAAATAGTTTACAAAATAAGTTTCGTAAGTACGTTTTGTAAACATTTATATTTCGATTACAAATTGAAAGTTATTGAAATGCGTCGGCTGTATAGAACAAGTTAGATTAAAGAAAAATGAAAGTTATTTATATTGATTAGAAGATTAAATATAGTTTTTTAATGAAAGGTGAGATATTAATAGGCATCTAGTCATGAAGATTAACATAAACACTAATAATTTACCCTTGTTGCTGGTGTAGACGAAGTGGCTGCAGGTGTAGGTGTTTGCTGTAGAACTGCTTGCGGATCCTTCAACAAAAATATTTTTATTCTTTGTTATCTGGCCTTTTGACAAACATAGAAGATACTCGGTGAAATAACAACCAATGTAAGGGTGCTAAAATGGATGAACCTCGACTTGGGTTGTTGCCGGGTTGAAAGCAAATGATTATACGTTTATGTACGTATCAAACAGTGATATGCGTATATAATTTTAAAGTCCAGCTACTTGACTAAGAAAAAGTCTTTCACAAAAGAAAAAAAATCTATATTGTTTGCAATTAATTTCCGAATGTATATGGGTGTGGTGTACGATAGATGCCACTTGTTTTTTTGGGTGGTTCGACGCGTTATCAAAAGAGTACTTGGTAAGACATTTCATGTAGGACGTCGAAAGACGGTAGTTAGTTCTATAAAAGGTTAGAGGTAATAATTTTGAAAGAACCAGTAGACGCCAACTGCCCTATTTTGCAATTGTTGCATAGTGAGGAGGTCGATTTAGTATTGTGAGCAAAAAGAGGCAAAGGTCGTTCGGTCGGTGGTAAGTGTGTTCCGGTAGTTGCACTTCCCTCAACAGAGGCAGTTCCTTCACAGGTTTACCGTGTTCACCAGCTTGGGTCATATCGTCGTGAGATTGTAGCTATTACGCTAAAACTTAAAAACTATAAAAAAGATCTCTCGCTGCTGGGCGTGGTGAGAGCCATGTCCGACAGCAAGAGTGCCTCCTTCTGCGAACAGGCAATATCCGCGAGGTAGATCCTCATAAGCACCCTCTCCGCCGCAGACGACAGGTGGGCGGAGAAGCAGACGACAGGTGGGCGGAGAAGCAGACGACAGGTGGGCGGAGAAGCTGGTATTGCCGCGTTCATCCGCCGCCTTAAACCGGACTGAAGGGGTGGGTCGGGCAACTTGCCTCCCGTTACACCAGATCAGCCGTCTATTAGGGCAGCATGCTAGGTTGTTTAGAAGAGTCTGGCTTACATCAGGCCAGGCCGAACGCCAGGGTGACACGGAGGCGGCAGATGACCGTGAGGTTTTAGTGGGTATTTTCGTCGGTTAGTGCCACGCCGCGAGGGATTACGTAAATGCAATTCCTCAGAAGAAAGAAGGAGATTAACTTTTTGACCCTATGTACAGATAAAAATATTAACAAATTATGAATTTTTCCTTGGCTCCTGGGAGACGCGGTAGGTTGTCGATGTACTACTTGAAAAAGTCGGTCAATAAGACAATGTCTTGAGGGACACTCGAGCGTATGGGATGTCGCTGCGAGGTTGCATGTTTTACTCGATAGCAAAAGGTTCAATAGAAGCGGTCGACCCGAATGATATTTGACTAGCCTATAGTAGAAGCTAGTAGAGCTTGGGTAGAGGTTTAGACTTAATTTTAACCAGATGAATGTTACTTCAGACCAGTTGTTAATTAGTTTGGTTATTATTTATAAACAATAATGAAACTACAGTCTTGTACGGAAAAAGCCAATTTTTTTTTTATATTATGTACCCATTTTCAACATTACCAACTAATTGCTTTATGGAAATATTAAAGATTACTGTCTTAATATGTTTATTTTGCACTTATATGAATTTCCTTAATGTTGACATCCGCATCCGCTTCCGTGGAAGTGGGCTACCCACTTCTCAACCGCACGAACACCTGAGGAAATCATTACCTACATATTTTTTGCAATCTCTAGAGCAAGCAGCGGCTAAATTTCCCATGGAAACTATTTGTAATTCCATAGATTCATGGCCAAGCATCAATGTCCTGTAAAATTTTATTCAGGCTTTATTTACAAAAACAAGGATTTTCATCGGTAATAGAACTAATGGGCAGACTAATATGAGTATTAATTTCAGTTCCTCTGTCACAAAATAAATTCTGTATAATTATTTTTGATTATATTTACTGTTTTTAAATAGATTTTATTAAGAGAATTACACTCGCTATCTTCTAAAACATATTAAATAATTAACTACGAATAGAAGAATAATTATCATTAACCATATTGTTAATAAAACGCAATTAAAGACTAAATTTTATTTTTTAATGGACATATGTTGTCTATCACAAGGGATTCTCACACTAACAATGTAAGACGATAAGATATGAAATCATATTTGTTTTAAGTTGGTTTTGCTTATTCGTAAGCTTTATGCACAACATTGGTCATGAAGTAAAGTCTTCAAAGGCAAACATTATCAATATAAATGTTATAACATCTAGTTACATGAAGTATCTCCGTAAATAATCAATTCCATGTAGTACAACATGAATGAACTGGGAAAACAAACCATCTTCACAGACTAAACACGATCTATATTTGTCTGGCGTTACGTCACGAGGAACGTGCAGACAAATATGTATTAAGAAATGTAGGGATCAGCGTAACTGTTAGCGTTTTACGTTTGTTTATATAAATTGATCAGTACCCGTTTTCATAAATGTTTTAATAAATAAAGACAGAACAACAAATTGTGTACCGAAAATGAAAGTTACAAAAATATACATAAATACATATATTTGTTAAAGAATGAAAGTACTGTTCTAAAATTACTAAAATGCTTGGTTATAGTGCCGGTATCAATCAACCAGCAAATAAATTTGACGATAAGAAAAAACACTACAGTTACAGCGTCTCACAGTCAAAACCCTACCTAATTTATCGTACCAAATTTATTTGTGTATTATTTTTTCCTGTGAAGTTTACAGTTTTGATAGAAATATTATTAATTCTTAACCGTCGATATTTGCGCTTAAAAAGGGAATTTTTATTTGCGAGTATTATTAATATAACTTAATAATGAAATGCTTAGTATAATATATCGGCATGAAACTACATTTCTCGAAGGCATTTATTTTAATCTTGCATAATAAATTAATATATCAATTATTAAGTGGATATACAAACCTTAATCGAAATGAATAATTATTTTGTCAAAGAATAATACTATATTTCATATATAAGACCGCTTTATAAAATTACAGATATGTATTACAAAGGACAAATAAAAAAATTATAACTTTCGTTCACGGCCTCACTTACATATTTTTAAAGTAAAGTGCACTATGAGTTATTGCATAAAAAAGATCTTCACATTAATGCCTTGTTGTTGAGTGAATCATTTATTGGAATCCCTGATGTAACTTTCAGATTAATATGTTTTTGTCAGTTTTAAGTACTGCGTTTTAGTCTGGAATTTCAACATTTTTGTATCAGAAAGAAATTATATCAGACTACCAAGACTTTGTATGTCTCCTATTTTAATGATTAATAATGACGTATTTAAAAAATATAAAAAGATAATTTAACTGTATTAGTTATTAATATTTCGTCTGTTTTGTTTATATTCCTTACCCCACCTACATGCATAATAATATTGTGTATAAAATTATCATTTTCAATAAAAAAAAATCAATATAAAAATGTATAAGTATATTAAAAATTTAACACATGCTGGCAAAGGTGACTGTCGACGGATTTGCGATCTATTGGTAGTAATGGTTGTTGTTGGATTGTAAACAAGAAACTACATGTATACGACTATAAAAAGAAAACGTATTTGAACATTTTTGTTGTTTTAGAGGTAGACAAATATGATAATGATTAAAACCATCCCATGAAGTAAAACCATTCACCTGTATCAACCTTTTCGTTTGTTAACTCAATGGTTATTAAACAACATAAAGTGTAGTTAGGAATAAAGAGAATGTCTTTATTATTATTTAAACGATAATTTAATTATTTTTTATTTCAAGCTACTCTCCTTGCCAAACACGAGCGCAAATATAATTTTACATAATGACCGAATTTATAAACTATTAATATATCTATAACAATGGTGCATATACCATAAATGTTTGTTGCGCAACAGTGTTGGCCTAATTAAATCGTAATACTCTGAGCAGAGAAGACAGTTGTTTTATATGTTGTTTTTTTATTGTTTTTACTGTTTTTTATTTGTTGTTTTATATTAGACTAACTGGGATGGCAGACGTTCTTTCGCCTGTTTGGGTAGTTAATAACTCGACCACAGCGCCATCTCCCATATCACGGAATAGCTATATGCTCCATTATTTCCATAAAATAAAAATGTTACATGACTTTTACTTCTAACAGTCAACTAGTTTAGAAGTTAAAAGATTAGAAGTACATTAGATTTTTATATATAAAGATAAGAGTCACTTCAAAGACTCTTTTTGTAAAAGATAAGTGTACAGATAGTGTGCGCAAAACGTTTCGGCTGTCATAGATTACCAGAGTAGCGATTATGACATATTATTTATTCTACGTATCTGATGGTTGATTACTATGTACAAAGCGAATCCATATTCATATGCATATTTTCTTGAAATTAAGATATATAAGACAAATGTTTTTAAGTTATATTATTTATTAAAGTTTCCTATTATAACTAATATTAAATTTGAGTGTATGAACCTTTCAGATTCGGAAATCGCTTGGATAATGTATTTATTTATATCAACAAACTGAAGTCAAGATGAGATATTATTTTAGATTCAAAATTTTGTTCATCAGATGAAAAAACAAAATTATTTGTGTTTACTTGCCACAAATCTTTAATTTACAGTTTTACGCCATCTAGTTTTTTAAAAAGTTATTACAATATGTTGCATTTATCTAGCATACATTAAAAATCTAAACAAATAAAAGAAAATAAACATATAAATAAAAGTAAATTATAGTGAAAACAAATACTAAAAACACGCTTTAATATAACGAACTAAATTAAAAAGTAATCTTTAAACATGAAGAGTTTGTTCTATAGCGATATAAAGTCTACTAGTCTTCTATCTATATTAATATTATAAATAGTCCGGTCAATTTAGACATTCGAAGTTACATAAAGTCCCAACAAGCTGAATTTCTGTGAAGTTGTTCAAAACATAATTATAAACAATGTCTAGAAGTTCCCCATCATTCCCCTGTAAGGAAAAAATTTAATTCAAGGTCAAAGGTCCAAAAAATGAGTTTTTCGCGATTTTCACCAAAACGGTAGGTTTTATCATAAAAGTACCTCAGACAAAAATTGTAGATCATAAAATTATCTATAAAAAATGTATTAATACTTTTTTTCTTACGAGCCACCGTTTCCGAGATATAACGATTCAAAAAGTTATAAAAGTTGTTATCGTCATAATATGCACACGTTTCCACGCCATCTATGAGGTAGTGTACTTAGCGCGTTTTTTTTAACGTGGTTTCCCCAGTAGGCCTACTCCACGGGTCAGTTGTGATCCTGTTTAATGTAAAACTATTGCAAAATAACGGAAATTTTCAAAGATTGGGAAAGTTAAAGCGATGTAAATGAAAAAAAAGTGTTGAAGTTTATTCGTCGTATTCGTAAGTTTCAAATTCTTGTTCTTCTTCTTGTTCTTCTTCTCCTGCTTCTTCTTCATCTTCATTTTGGATGCAAGTAAATTGCGTCAATAGCGATGTATCGCATGATACTTCTTCGGAGTCAAACGAATCCTCCATTGTTTGTGATTCAATATTAGAGCACGACCGGCCTTGACAATTTGTGCATGCCAAAGAACAAGACAGTCCGACTTTTTTGCAACCACATTTAGCACTGCATCTCTTTTTGCAGTTGCAAAAAATAGTGTTCAGCAGTTTTTCCGGCGCAGGTGGAAGTAAAGTTTGAACTGGCTCTAATATATTGTTGACCAACTTCCAACCCCAGTCTGTAGGGTCTAGCTGATAACCAAGCCACACTTGAACTTGGTAATATACTCGAAAAAGATGTTGGTGAGCAGCAACTGAGGTTGGAGGAAGACAAGCTAATTGAACTTGTTTTTATTTTTAGTATTTTTAACTATATTATATAAAATATTACAACTCTAGATGTATATACGTGGCGTACTCATGCATATTATGACGATAACAACTTTTATAACATTTGAATCGTTATATCTCAGAAACGGTGGCTCGTAAGAAAAAAAGTATTGATACATTTTTATAGATAATTTTATGATCTACAATTTTTGTCTGAGGTACTTTTATGATAAAACTTACCGTTTTGCGGAAAATCGCGAAAAACTCATTTTTTTTACCTTTGACCTTGAATTAATTTTTTTCCTTACAGGGGAATGATGGGGAACTTCTAGACATTGTTTATAATTATGTTTTGAACAACTTCACAGAAATTCAGCTTGTTGGGACTTTATGTAACTTCACTCTCATTTTTTGGTCTAAATTGACCGGACTAAAAGCGGAAAAGTTAGTTTGTTTGAACGCGTTAATTTTCGGAACTATCAGTCGGATTTGAATTATTTTTTTGTATTTGATAGAGCAATAATTTAAGGAGGCTTTATAGGCTACATCATGCTACCAATAATGGGAGCAAGGCTGTATTAAAAAAAGCTACAAAATCGGGTAACAGTAATAGTAAGTAAGCAAAAGTAAATAATATTTAGTTCCACGTAAACGAAGTCACGAACACATCTAGTCTATGTTATATACATACATAAATGCATAAGGAAAATAGGGTTCTTATAATGGTCAATCACGTCAAATTTATGGAACTTATCATGTTGGTACTATGACCATTCGAAGCGGAAATGTTTCTAGATGGTCCTAGACTACTTAGTTTTTGGATACCATTGCCACTTCATTGCCATTCCTTTGTCTTTCTTTTTCGATTTAATTTTTTTTAATGTAAGGACTTCAAAAATGAGGCAAAAGTTATCGATGCGGTAAAACATTCACAGCATCTCAAGTGAAATTGGGCAGATCACATAGCACGTATGCTAGCCGATAAATGGGCAAAGCGGGTCACAAGACCTCGAGACCGCTTGAAAGATAATATTGAAACGTGATAGGCTCAGACTGGATGAAGGTGGCAGAAAATAGGAATAAATGGAGATATTTGGAGGAGACTTATACCCGAGAACGGGCCACGAAATTAATTTAAAATAGGTATTTCTTATAAAAACTATCTGTGAACTTTTGTTGTCATAATATATCGACTGTCGAGGACATATAAATGGTTAATATTACAATTATACAGAATTAATAAATAATAAAGAATTAATATTACAATTGCTGACATCTTAACTAAACAGTTACAAGACATCTTAAAGGAGTGATATAAGGAAAGCGTTCTGTAATCGCACACGGCAAGGATGGTTCAAATCATACCACTGCAGTTTTCTTTCTAGGCTTCACATTTTAGTTATTTTGTTTATGTTTCTCAACACCTGGTATGTTACAAATAATAATCTATAACTAATGAACTAAGTCGCCGATACAGCTAGTTAGAACAATACGTTAGTGCATATAAATTATATATACAACTGAATGTTACATTACGATAAGCGTTCAAGATAGTCTGTGGAATACAGGAACACGTTTGTGATGTGGTCCCCGTTTATATTAACACCAAGTAAACGTTTTTATTTAGAAAAGTATTCATAAATACGTAAGATTATTGGGTTTGCGATCTGTCTACTATCAACATTTTGTGGTTTACATTTGAAGCGTCTCTGTTATGATCTAAAAATAGGTATCTGCCACAAATAAAATTGAAACGATTTTCCTTACCCTCAATCTGTGGAATTATATATAAATAGTAGGTAAATATGTTTTTGCTGTTGCATTTTTAATCAATCTTGCGTAATATGATGAAAAATATACAAATTTTATTTACAAATTCTCTCATACAAGCGGTACTCTCGGATTATTAGATTAACGGAGATTCTGCTTCGTAAAATAAACTTATGTCGTATTTCATGAAAGGAGTGTATTAAATTGGATATAATCGTAATAATATATAAATGAAAAAAGTATTATAACGGTACGCCATTAGAAACATTAGAAAATAATTAACGGTATGTAAATCGTTTAATAAGGATTCTTTAAAATATATTAAAACTCCATTTCAGCTGATGATGGAGTAAATTTGGTGTACTCTGAGTAGCCGATACTGATATCAACTTCGTTGACAGGCCAATGTGTTCACACGGCACGAGTTATTTTTATTTATAATACGGTTCATGTCAACACAAAGATTTCTAATTTAAAATGTTGGTTATAAAATAGTTGCTGATGACGATTTGTGAAACATTTCATCAATACGAGATAATTTGTTTTTTTTTTAAGATAATATATTGTATTATTTATCAACAATAGTATAAAATATTTTAACTTACTTGTATTGGTTTCATAGGCGGCGGAAGTTCCGCTTCAGGTGCATCATCTTCTGCCTCATCTAAAGTTGTGTTGATAGTATTTGTGCTATCACCTGTCTCCTCAGAACGCCCGTTGTCGGTGGGGAAAGGTAGCTGGTATAATCAATAAATATAGACATAAAAATCTTATCAAATTACTACTATTTACTACATATACTTTTTTATGATTATATCAATATTATTGTTTTTCAAGAGTAAAGGTTATTTATGAATTTTAACGCTTTCTTATTGGTATATACTAGTCATATTAGGTATACCTTAAGTTTCTTGTCGGAGGGTATCTTTTTGAAGGGTGCTGGTTTGTCTGCAGTAGCTGGTGACTGGGCACCACTTGGTGCTTTGTCATTTTTCCCTTGCGAAGTCTTGCGCAGGCCGAGCCATCGCCTTCTTTAACAAAACGATATAAAAGTAAATTTTAACGGCTACATTGAAAAGTGTAATATGTAAATAATATTGATATCGACTTTGAACAACGTAATCACAAAAACATAGTGTACGATACAAAACTCGCATAAATTAGATACAAAACTCACAAAAAATACGTTTCAAAGTTGTAACCATGATAATTATAAAATATTTAGATAATTAAATTTAAAATTATTTTAAGATATATTGTACATAATATATTCGTAATACTAAGGCGATTCTAGATATTGCAGTTTAAAATTACAGCTTATCAATAAAATCTAGGTTTTGAAGTCGCTAGGAACCAAATTAATCATTAATGACTTGAATGAAATAAATAAATATTCAGACGACTTAAAATATTCATACTTATGTTTACTGTAGGAACGTGCATTTATAATAAAATTTTAGTTTTCTGGTGGATAATAATATAACACAGTATTTATGCTTAAATATTATAATAATGTTTATTATAATGTTTCCAAACTCTAATCACTTAGGGTTTTGACAAGAACTCGTGTTCGTTGGCCAGCGCGGTCATATGACTGCGTGATTATAAGTACTTTCAAAATATAATTTCAGTAAATTGTAGTTGTTATGTTAGAACGACTTTAAACGAATTAATTATTAAGAAATAGAATATAGTTAACGTTTGTTTCTTTCAATAATATATTATTAGAATTAAGATATTTCATCATACGCAATATTACTTCTTAACGAATAAATAAATGCACAAAACATTTTATAGTGTTTTAGGTAACATATATTTGTGTCATGTGGTTAACATTTTGCGCAACTATCTTATATCTAAATTATATTTCCACAAATAAATATAAAATATAGAAACTTGGCAATGTCCATGTAAAATAGAATGTTGTAGTATCTACACAATTTCCAGATCATCGATAACGTGGAAAATATTTGATTGTTAAATTTTTAAAAGATATAATGAGTACCTTTGTACCTTAGCTATGACATAAATAAATTCTTAAAAAAACGTTACGCTAGATAACATAATTATAAGTACAGTTACATAATAGTCCATGAATATTAGTCAAATGAGTGCAAGAATCTCGGAATGAGAGGTAGTCGGCTATAAACTTGTATAAACTTTTATTTTGACACACTAAAACTTGTCTAAAAACCTACTTATAGTAGGGTGCCCGCGACTACAGATATTCCAAGGTCAAAGGTACAAAAAGTTGATTTTTTTATACATTTATTGTAAATATCTCATTTCCTATGGGTTTTATGCTATTTGTATTCATATTAAATATTGTAGAGAATTTTCTCTACAACTTTTGTTTAAACATTTTTCTTATATCTTGATCCATTTTCGAGATAGAGGACAGAGCGCGTGCAGTATTGAAATATTTAGAGTACCATTCGAGGTCAACCTGAAGTCCCGATTAAAAATACGTATAAAGTTTATAAATTATTGATAAATATATAAATGTAAATAATTTGCATTTTTATTAACTATTACGTTCTAATTAATATTTTTTTCAATAATTCAGTATCTATTCATTTAATGACACTTACTACTCGTGTAATGATAGAATTATTAAGGGAAATACTTCAATTATTTCTTAATTATAATCTTATTTATACTAATTACTTCTTAACTAAATAAAAAGACAAAAATGAAAACGAGGTGAAACCCCCCTAATTTTCCTGGACTATAACATTTCCGCGTATTGTTATGATATCGAAACTTTTCAGGAAAAACATCGTAAGCGTAAAACTCTTAAAAATCCCTTTTTAATATTATAATCCCCAAAACCATATCGTTTATAATTAGAAGCAGTATGTTAGTAACCACTATTTTAATAAATCACCGGTTAATTCTGTACACGTCATATTTTTTTATAAAGATGTCATTTGCAAACACCAACTATTCACAAAACTAGGTAGTGTGTCGCTTTGCTCGCACTTAAAATGCAATGAACAGCCATATAGATATCTTTCAGTATAGCAGAAAAGGAATTACGATCATACGCATAAACATACATAACGGACTTTAGACTATAAACCTACATTTCACGTGCAAAGACATACACACACTCACTATACACATACACACACTCACTATACACATACACACACACGCACGCACGCATCATGCGCCATAGTTAATACTGTATAACTTAGCTTTTTATTTATATTATGAGTTTAATTTTTATTTATATTCAATTGCCAGATTTCATTTTATAATGAATATACTACTAATATTTGTAATATCCTATTATGGCCTTATGTGTTTTATAAATATGTACGCTGTTGGATTTCCAATGAGTAAATAAATAAATAGATACTAGTTAATTAGCAATGAAAAAACTCTCCTGTAAAAAGTCGATATGTTTGTTTTATTTATTTTGATTTCTTTATATATCTATTTCTCCTATAAATTTATGGCTGTTTTTTTATATCTATATATATTTTCCTTATCTATATAATTAGTAAAAGAAGGCTATTCAAGCTACATTATCTCTTAGCATTAGCAGTATAGGATATTTTTTATTAATTTATGTTGTAATTAACTTGAATAAACTTTACGAGTGGTTTTCAGTTACTACAAAAGCCACCCTGATTGCTAAAAGTACGTTGGAATAATTTTTACAGTACTTCCTTTACGTCAAAGCGTGAAGCGTTAGTTCGCAATCAAACATGCTGCTAAAACAAACTTTGAGTGGCACACAAAGCACGTCATTTAACAGCGTTGATTACTTCGTGCATTTAATTACATCCGTACGAAGTTGTAATATGTGCCCTGTATTTTATTTTAGAAATTGAAACGATTAAAACAAATTTAGACAGAGCCTTTGTAACACTAAGCACAATGTAACTTAACACGTTAACCACAATGTTCACACAACGCCCACACCCGCAATTTTTCCCGTTCCAATTACTAGTGAGCGTTACAATCCTTATCTCAAGTGGAAGGAGTATGGGTCGTTTGATATTAATATTACTAAGAACGAGTACGAAAAAATAAAGCAGAAGCTAAAAGAGGTTAAAGTTACAATTTGTAAATCTTAACGATAAAGTTTAAATAAATATTTATTAACTTGATTTATCTTAAAAAATATATTTTTTTTTTAATTTTGTTATGTTTATTAAGTTATGTTATTGACAATTGAGGTAAAAATGTAAATGACTCTTGAATATTAACAAAAACTAATTATACTAAAAATATTTAACGTAATTATGTTTACCAGCAGACACTTTGAGCATTTGCTGGAGAAACACGTTATTTTTATCGCCATCAATAACTTTTAAACATTGCATCGCATTTCTTAATATCAACTACGACCTATCCTTGTAGAAATTAAGTTAAAAATCATTGTATTCCGATGAAAATATTATATTTTTGAGTAAATATCATCAGAGGGAATTCTATGAATCTACTGAAATGATTCTAAAATTCTTTCGTTAATACAACGCTACGTGATTGTTAATTGATATAGACTATATATTAATGTGAAAGTTGTCACCATCACTATGTGAAATGTTTAAACCTAAACTTCCATGTCAGTAATGAAAAATCAACTCTTCTACCGTTGCTGTGTTTAACGTTGCTCCGCCATTATCATTTGTATTCTTAATTGTCATGTTGTAATTTGAGAGTTGGCTTAGTTTTTTATTATCGGTCGTTTACGTGACATTAACTTTCCTCGGAATTGGGCTTCGATGTTAAAAAGATCATTAGAAGACGTATAAAATACAAAAATAAGAAACCTAATATATAATAATTGAGTATTATAAGTCTTTGATCCAGTAACACCGATATCCCTTTGTGTATAGTTTTAACGCATCTTGTCTCTTTGATGCTCATAAGTTACTATTGAGAATCTACAGATACTTTCTACTATACTACACGTTTCTAACTGTTACTTTTTTTTTTTGCGAATTTTATAAACACAAAACGCTGCTACCGTCATGTAAACACGTTTCCAACCACTATTACACTAGTGTATACTGAATATAAATTATATTAAATATAATATAACTAATAAATATAAATAAACAATATTATACTTAACACAGTATAGTATAATTATATTAAATGACTATATTCATAATAAACATAACTTTCAGCAAATATGTAACAATAACAGACATAAAATAGTTATAAATACAATACAATACATCTATTTTTCTTTTAATACTTTGGAATCATTTAGTCTTTAAACATTGTTTAACATTGTTAGTAGTCAGTTTCTAGGAAAAAAGGGAAAATTGATCTATAATTAAAACTCACTTCACATGAACTACTTGGTTCCACATGTATACCGCGTAACCGACACCGCATCACCACACCGCAATTCTAAAGTGTACGCATGAAACTGACATGCAAATACTTGCGCACAAATATTGTTATCACAATGAATGAAGGAGCATATAATCGCATAGATAGGACAACTTCAAGATTATCGTAATTATTTTTATTGCGTTAAAGGAACGTTCAATATTAATATTTTGAAATATGTATTTGATTAGCTATGCCCGCAACTTCGTTCGCATGAACTTGAATCATGTTTCCTATAATTTTAGGACTTATTTTGCAACTCTGTGGACATAGTATTATTATGCTAATTATAACTATAAGTATCATAGAAGTTTTCTATACTTATTTAAACTCAAAAACGTTGACATAATTATCGATATTGGTTTCTTGTAGTGGGTGGCTAACGGTTTACGAACAGCGAGCCTAGAAAATAGCCTAATGGACGCTAGATTTTTCACGATTAATATAAAAGTACAGATGATTTGTCACCAATCTTCTATTTATTTATGAATACAATAAAACTGTTACTAAACCTAATATGACATTACATATTTTTTGAATTTATAATTATCTCTTTACTTGTACGCGTATCACAATGAAACAATTCATAAATTTTGATGAAATTTAACAATGTAATAATTGATAGTATCATAAATGATGCTTTTGTATATTAATATTATAAAGTGTAAAAGTTTGTTTGAACCCGGGAAATCTTAGGAACTACCAGTGAAATTTCAATCAAAATTATTTTTGAATTTATTAGCTATATCAAACTACCAGTAATAGGAGCAAAGCTGTATAGAAAAAGTTACAAAAACTGATAAAAATTTAAGTTCACGCCAACCAAATAGCAAGCACAGGTAGTGATCGTATAAAATTAAAGAATTCCAGTGTAATAGGGTATAAAATTTGAGTAAATGAACCTAATGAAGATCTGTAATACATTTTTTTTATGATCAATAGCTGTCAGTATAAAGAGAAATATAAGATTTAATTCAATTTAAACTATATACATCAAAATAGGTACTTGTATAAATGAAATCCCTAGGCTCCAAAATTTGCTAATAGATTGAAATGTCCTCCAATTATTTGCACGATGAAGTAAAACATTGTTTGTCAGGTCTCCTATCTTTAAATATTTCAATAATACTGATCAGTTTGTCGCATTTGTAGGATAAATAAAACACCAAGTTATATTTACAAGCAAAAAAGATAATCACTCAGATGGTATTTGATCCTTAGTATATGCTATTACAATATGCGGGGCTGCAGGCGCTTTTCAATTCTGTTTTCGATTAATGATATATTATGCCATTCTATTCGACACGGGAGTTTTAGTGCTCCAATATTACAGAAAGACGAAAAAACGAACAGCGGGTCCCCTAACCCGCCCCCCTCATGCTGCATGGGCACCACGCCCGCCAGGGAAAGATCCGTTCCCACTGCCGCCTCCATGATCCAGCGCGGCTCGGATCACGCGACACATTGGGACAATGTGAGTCGTGGTATCCTCCGCCACGCCGCACTCACGGCAGGCTGAGGTCGGCTCCTTGCGCGTGATCTTATACAAGTACATTTACTATACTGAAGGAACCATTTTTATTTTATAGGATAAAATTATTCTATATTTAATCTAAAATATTAATTATCACAGACGTTAATTTGACCAGTAATTTTAGAATGGTACAATAGGATGAAGAGCAAGACAACAATCGAAAATAAAATATTGTAGGTATCTATTCCGTCATCGCAAAACACGCCGACTATATAAAAAAAAAATCCCAGTTACAGTTTGATTATGCATATGTATCATACTTATCTTAAAAATACGTGCAGCCGATATGTATTTTTCAAATATTTAAACATCCGACAGACGTCCCGATTTTCAGCATTTAATAATAGGTGTACCTATCTATGTGTGTATGTACGTGTATATTCTATCGGTAAATTTTGGATTTTTTTGATTTCAAATCTATTTAAAAATCATTATATTTAAAGATCCGGCAGATGTCTCTTTTTTCAGCATTTAATCATTTGTGTTCAGTGGCATCTATCAACTAATTTTGGAGTTAGTTAATTACACTTACCTGTATAAAAAATAAAACTGTATTAGTAGAACAAGTGCATATATACTATGGTAATAAAATACAAATATACACTTATATATGTTCAGTATAAAGTTCAAAAATAGCTTATATTTTTAGCTATCGAACAAAAAAATTGTATCATAATCCGTGCAAACGTTCATTTGGTACAATTTTTTAACTTTTATCTCCTGTCCCGCAGGAACCCTATCCTTTTACGGAATAAAAAGTATCCTAAATGTTGATCCATAATATTAGCCTACCACCCTGCCACATTTGTTAGAAATTTGTCCAGTAGTTTCAGAGTGATGCGCGTTCAAAGAGACAGACAGTAAAAAAATATTAAAAGTAACATATTGTTGGCCTCTGCATCGATAACAAAGTAGATTCCAATTACATTTTTTTTTATATACAGATTTTCTACAAGTACATTTTTATTATATGTATAGATTATTAAAAGTGAAAGTAATGTTAAGAAGTACAAAAAGATCATTATGAGGTATTAACAAAAATTCAAAATCTCTCAGATAATGATTTCTTAGGTTTACGCGAATATTATTCATTGAAATAAAACTTATTTAAACGGATTTTATCGCGGTTATTTATTAAATTTTGATCCCGACGTTTCGAAAGTTTTTCAGCCTTCGTGGTCACGGGGCGGACTGAGGTGTAGGTTGTCCAGAAAAGTTTATGTTACTGTGTCTACCTTTAATTTAATTTTTAATATTTATAGTGTTCCGATTTACGCAGAAAGAGCTCACAGTGTCTTGAGGTCTGGCAATTGGTCTTTTGGGTTCCGATTTAATTAAATGTATAATTGGATCCCAGGCTTGTGCTAGCTTCCAACCATCTTCTCTATTGAAATTTGGATGTTTTTAATTTCAATAGCCTCACGAATCATCCTAGGTAGGAATCGGTGTTCTTTGGCAAGGATTTGTGGCTTGTCGAATCGAAGATAATGTTTGGAGCCTTCTTCTGAATGTTCAGCAACTGCAGACTTCGTAGAGCGTCGGTGTTTAACATCAGCTATATGTTCTTTTACGCGGGTCCCTATATTTCTTTTTGTTTGTCCGATATAGGAGAGGCCACAGTCACATTCGATTTTGTATACGCCCTGTTCTTGTAGAGGTATATGACACTTGACAGGTGGCAAAAATTGACTAATCTTCTTGGGCGGCTTGAAGTAAGTTTTAATTGAAGCACGCTTCAGCACATAGCCAATCTTGTCTGTGACCCCTCTTACAAAAGGTAGCACAACAGGTACACGTTCTACTGTGGCTGGTTTCACTCGGTTTCCGTGACGGCGGCGTGGAATTTGGAGCTTGTTATCACGCAGTACTTGCTTGACATATCGCAGCTCAGCAGCCAGATGTTCCTCGTCACAGATTCCTTGTGCTCTCTGAAACAAAGATTTACCCACGGTAGCTAACTGTTTCGGATGGTGGTGAGATTCACCATTCAGGTATTTATCTGTATGGGTCATTTTTCTGTACACAAATTGAAGGTAGACACAGTAACATAAACTTTTCTGGACAACCTACACCTCAGTCCGCCCCGTGACCACGAAGGCTGAAAAGCTTTCGAAACGTCGGGATCAAAATTTAATAAATAACCGCGATAAAATCCGTTTAAATTAGTTTTATTTCAATCTCTCAGATGTTAGGCACATCAGCAAAATACACACATCTTGTAAGAAGAAAATTAGAAAACAGTACGAAATTATTTTACACTTATTATGTAGAATCGTCCATATTATATACTTTATTATAATTTTAAATACGATACTGAGACATAATTAAGAGGTAAAACATTTTGTTTCATTACGTGTTAGTTATTGTATAGGATTTTTAACAGGCTGCACGTAACATTTATGACTATTTTTTAGGGGCGTTGTAACATCAAAAACTTACCCATAGTTATAAGGATAAATGCAGAAAGCAGGTATAATTTGAGATTCAGTATGAGAAAACGTAATCTATTTGTGAGAAACACGATGGCCATAACTGACCACTAATCCTACCAGCACCGGTCAAAATGATCTTTTTCAGAGTTTTTAAAAATTTACACGTTTAAACGTTATAAGACCGTTACCAAACACATTTCCTACAATAAGCATATACATAATATACAATTGAAAAGTGTAGACAACAACAAATTGAGTAGTCTCAAGTAAGGCACTAGAAGCGTTTCTTATGATTTTTTTTAGAATAGTTTATTTGAAGGAGAAGTATCAAAACTTTCAGTTGTAAATACTTAACTTGAAAATATCAAAGCATTTCAAAATTACAAAATACCTAAAAATATAACGGAAATAAAAGAAGAGTTTTCAGTATATAATCAACAAAAATTTCTGGAACTAAAAAAACATGAAAACATATAAGGAGCTACTTACAATAAGTGAATTGGAACCAAAGAGCGATAGTGAATAGGAGAATATTATAAACAAGTATCCAAGGGCAAAGATAGTTTTATTGACATCGGAAAGTTAGATAGACCTAGATATTCCACGCATTAAAACTGCGGCTGATGGAACAGTTTGGGAGTAACGGAATATTTTCAGGGATATGTCAGGGCTTATGTCAGATATGCTAAACGACAAATAAAGACGGTTTTTTCTCTTATCATTGATCAGTGTATGTGTGATGCATCTATTTACATACACTACAATATCATAAATAGTACAGAAGCAGCATTTAGGGTGTTGGAAACTAAGTGGGAGCTAAACGCAGCAAAACTAGAGGCATTTATTGCTTCGCTATATGCCGACGGTAGATATGAGGCAAAAAATTTGGATGTCTCATATTTGTGGAATAAAGATTGGGGATCCGGTTTTTTATTTCGAAAAACAATGAGCAGGAACGACTTTACCGAAGTAAACCTAAATTAAATAAAAATAAATTTGGACGAAACTGCATTAATTTTTTTAGTTTCCCGTCAATTAAACCGGGCGCAGTAAGAATAAGTATACAAGAACTGTCGGTAGGTTTAGTGTTAATATATAAAGTTCAAAATTACAAGATCAAATTTGGTAAACCACAATGGCCGACGTGTAACCAATGACAAATGCATAGTGTTAGGAAATCATAGAATTACTAATTGAGTTACTTGGATAGCTCGCGAATCTGTGTAATCAAATCGATCCCATACTAATAAGTGAGCAATTCTATATAATAATTTTATCTGAGAACAAAATATCACAGGTACAAATATAAGGAAACTCTGCCTACTACCTCAGTATTAGTTGTGTTGTAGGAGACAGTTACATAATAGAATGCTGAGCGTTTACATACAATATAATTAAAAAAAAGAAACATACAATGCAGTAAAAGTTCCAATCAAGTGTTTCCTGGGATTCAGTTTTAATTTAAAGCTTTTTGCGTATGCACGCAAAAGACATAAGTGAAAATTTTGCGAATGAGCGCGTGTAAAACATATCGTTGCAATAAAATAGTAAAAATGATATAATCGTAGAGTATAATATATTTATAAATAAATAAATTTCTCGAATCTCGGAACCGTCTCTAACGATTTGGATTAAATTTTGTAATTAGACAGATTTTTGCTTTTTGAATTCACCTGTATAGTTATATTTTTCGTAAAGACGCAGTTTTTAAACAAATTATTTCGAATAAAATGATTAATTACATTCGTGATCAGTTCATACCTATATAACATCATAAAATGTGGGCATATATTAAAGATGTCACAAATATATCTTTCGAAAAAGCCGAAGTTCATCCCAACCTAAAAATAGTACACGTAGTTAGCTACACTCCCAATCCGTATGCTAAACGCTTCGCGAACCGGTCACGTAACTGCTTCACCGATCCCGTCGACAAAATAACAAGATTGAACGCGCTTCTCCCTGCCGTCTCCACCAATCGCACGTGTCCGCGCACACGCCCGCCTAACCGCCGAGGCCGAGCTGTAAATTTCGCTCCCGCACACCCGCCGTGATCTCCCTCTGCACATACTTGAGCCTAGGATCGATCCTCCGGGTAGGAGCTCTCAAGTGACTCTACTCGCGCGATACAGTGATAATCTACATCATTGAGAGTACATCATCACACCGCATATCATCCGTGTACACCCACACATTAAGTACACGATTCTGTAAGGGACTACCCTGCGGCTCTTGCGTGGCTTGCCCTATGTTATTTTTAGGACCACTAAACCTAGTAAGTTAGGACCTGTTGGTCAAGTCGAAAAAAATAATCATAAAATATGGATGTTTAATCAATATGCGATTCGTATTTAAACATTTTTTTTTTTAATAAACATAAATAAATAAAAAATACCCAGGTGAGGTAATGAACTAGTTCCCATTACGAAATTTATCAGTAGATCAGTAAGCACATTTAGCTTAACTAAAGAAGCAATATCAGCCACATATTCGATGTAAACAAGTGGTAACATGAATGTTTACGACCTAGTTATAGATCCACCAACTACTGAGGATACAAATCACCAATCGGTATTCTAAAAACCAGACGCTACGCTTGCAAAGATAAGCTCATCTCTTACCGGTGGTATGATGGTTCCATAAAAAATAAGTTAGTTATTAAGTTAGTCTTAAGCGAGATAAGTAACAGTATAAGCGCATTTAATTAATTAAAAAAAATATTTAAACGCCTTCGCGGCGCCATCAACTTGACTTCCTTTTGAGGTTGCTTTCAACTTTTGTTTACGTCAAGCACCTAATTAGTTATAATTTTTTTAATCTTTAAGTATTTAATGTAAGAAAATAAATATCACGGAATAGTAATTTTATTTAAGGCCTGTTATTCAATATTAGATATACAAAGTCAATTTACTTACATCGTTTGAAAAAAATTAATCCAAATGATAAAGCAATATTGATGTCCGCGAAGGATAGCAAGCAGTCGTCAGTCCAGAGGATAGCGCCAACCAAATCAAAAAGCATACACAAGTCCAAAAGAAAGCCAGGTAGTTAATAATCAAATCACAATAGAGATCACCTGTACTGTATATCAATCAAGCGAAGTAACGAGACGAATGACGCTTAGTGTTGCCAGTGTCCAATAGCGCAAAGTAACCAAGGACTGCTCAAAAGTAACAATTTGATCACAAAAGTTACGCATTCTCATAATTGTCGAAAAAACGCATAAAGGCTATCATAATTGTTCTTATTTTTGGATAGATTTTTTTTTATCTGTAACTATAAAGTGCATTACATAAAAAAATAAAAGCGCCGCTCGGTGGTCTCATATTACTGTTTATTTTAATATATTTTATTATTTTGCTTATTGCTTATTTATTTCGTCATTCACTCACCTAAGGTCACATATCGTAAAATTAATATATTTACGAAATGTCAAAACGCCATAGCGCTTTTGAATCTGTGAGACCAATTTTTAGAAATTTCGTTTAAAATTGTGTCTAAATGGTTAATTTAAAACAATTTCAGCCTTAATATATGAGATAACTAATCTGAAAAAACTGGCATTGTTTTAAAATTAGATTACAAATTTTACCACTCACTCTTGTCCGTAAGGGACTTTTTTATTGAAATCTAACGTATAGATATGTACGGTTATATGTATACATATACTGTCACAATAAAATTATTTTTCGTGTAAAACCGAGTATTACTTGAACCCTATTTTCTTCATTAATATAGAACTGAATGGGAACGTACGGGAAATGATTTAAATTGACGTATCATCAACCTAAGGTATAAGCGGTATTAATAGAATTAAAAATTAAAAAATCACTCTATATAATTCAAGTGTTACTTAAGTGGATTAAGACATATAAAACTGATTACATCGTGTTTGGGTTCAAAAATCGTGACATTGTAAAAAGTGCTGTTTGTTTACCCAATTTGATCTTGTAGTTTTGGACAGGGTATATCTGTATTCTTCATTAGTTAAATTAACGTTTTTTATTATTATTTATTTATAGTCAATTTAATTATATCTATATTTAAGTTTATTTAATTAGACTAACGACAGTTATGCTTCCTCCTGTATTATTCTTTTTACAAAGTTCAGAAAATATTTGAAACATGCCTTACTTTAATATTAAAAACAAACGTATATCCAGCTGTTGAAGTAACAAAAGAAACGTTAACTGTAGTATTTTAATTTTTATTAAAACACTTTTATAAGTTTATGTAGTTACTAGTTTTTATAGGGTTATGAAATATATATGTACGTGTATCGCCAATAGACAGAGTTATATATGAGGAAGGTTTAAACGTATAATTTGTTGAAATTATCCGTAAATATAATATTAACAATCGCTAGGTGTCAAAACTTCGAGCTCTGAGGTGCTTAACTTTTACCCATATTTTTAAGAAATTATAGACAAATATAGATTACGAGTTAGATTTTTTTTTTTATGAAATCAAGCTTTTTAAAACAATACACTTAATGTACGACCACTATGAGTTATTTAAATAAACAAATTTATCGACTTATTATAAAGGTAAAGTATAAGGACGATTAGATAAAAAATAATACTAATAAATAATTATATGTATATTAATATTGAATTCCTTCATAACGGAAATAGCAATTTCGAAATTACAATACATAAATGAGAATGATTATTTTGATTGTATCAGTAAATAAAGAACATATGTTCTTAACAATAATGAATTATTATTGTTTTGACTAAACAGATTCGCAATAAATAAACGTATAATTAATGACTTGATATTCTACTCAATAGTATGATTTTGGTATGCCTGAAAAGGAAACCAAAACCAGCGCGCCGAAGCCAGAGTGAATAGCTATATTTTCAAGTAGCTTAATAAAAATGAATGCTTAATTAACTCTCGATTATTAATATGCATTATTTACTTTAGCAATGTATATAATTAACAGTATATGCTGATAGATGATTATTTTTATACTTGAATCTGTATTATATCTGTATTCTGCACATAACCTTTAATATTAATATAATAAAAATGATTAATTTTTACATAAAAGTTGATACAATAAATTTTGGTAAATGTAGTATTTACCCAATGAACGTCTATTTTTGATTTGAAACATTTATGCGCCTTGGCAGTAAAATCGATGGGTTTTCGATTGGAAGTATGCTGTTAGCCTCATGGACTTTAACGGCTTCACTGAGCTTTGGGGGCGAGTACGAAAGGTACTCAGCTCGAGAGGCAACGAGCTCAAGGGAGCTATGAAGTAGCCGAACCTCGGCTTGGGCTGTTGCCGGGTACGCGAGTAGTTACCGCGAGCCTAACTAATCCTAATTATATCCTATGATAAGCAGCTAACCTACTCCGTTAAAGCGGTGGTTACGTACGCGAATCTAAGCTCACACCTACAAGATTTGTACTGACTTTGTCTCAGGGCGGAAAGACTAGACTGTACTTGTCCTACGCATTATTTGTCAGTTAACATCATCACGGCAAACGGCATGACGCTCTCTTATACCATTATGCCCCGTCTTTGCTATCACTCCCGATTCCCTTGAGAGTTTGCGTGCGAACGCTATAAACTTTATTGTTTATCTGACTGTTTTACATAGTATTATTATTTTATGAAACTCATTATTAACTAATAGATTGTAATATTAAGTTAATTGTGTCACATCTGCCAAGCGTCCCGTAACGGAAAACTTAAAAAAAAATTAATATTGTTATACTTGTATAGACAACATCATGCAAATTTTTTAGATTCCTTATAAAATATTATAACAAATCGCAGATAGTATGGAATTACAGGAGAACATAATGTAGTAATACTAACAAACCACTGATCCAATGTCGCAGATATTATTGTCTAAGAATAATTAATAACTTTAAATAACACGAACAAAATGTACATCAAAGTTAAATAATTCATATGTAAGAAGTGAAGAGATATAATCATTATTTGAATATTTAAATGTGATTATAAATACCGCCACCGTTTAAAATTCACACATTATTATAACAGATTGCATAATATACTACAACTTATAAAAAAATTAATGATATTCACGCTGATAATTTTGTTCTAAGTAGGTACTAGTAATTATAAATATATAAAGCGTTCATTGTGTAAGAATTCCTTTCTAACTATAAGAACAACCTGATATGGGCACAGCAGGAAGGACACTGGCGATGCACTTCTTCCGACTCATGGCGAGTCATGGTGATCGGGGCTACAAGCAACGAGCAACTGAGCTACATATATAGCTGTCGCTATCTTAGGAGGAATAAGATAAAGTATACGAAAGATAAAATATGACTAATCGAAAACGACGACGAACTCTTTGCATAAGATATATACCAAGATAAAGGTTTTGTTTTTGATATGAAATTCTAGCAATGGCGTCGGTATTGTTTCGTAGAAATTGTGTTCAAAATATTCACTATTTATAAGCGTTTACATGGTATTTTATATAAATTCCATTAAGATTTAGAGATTCACGAAATAGATAATAATATTTTCTACCAAAAATACTTGTTATGATACTACTGTTATTAATTATTTTATCGATATAGATTGATTTCATCGAGGTTATTATGTAGTGTAAAACTTAAGACGAAATCTAAGAAAAACCGATTCTTATTGTGAAATCGTCCCTTAGGTATAATGTCAGGACAATCGCTTCAAAATCATGTTTATCAAAAAGCTAGCTTTGTATCTAACAAACTTGAAGTATTTTTTACAGGGCATTTACACGTAAGTGTATCCCAGCCTTATAGGAGCATACACTAATATATAATACTATTATAATATAATTTATAAAACTAAATAAAAACGGTCCATCATTTCTTATTACTACTAGCAATTATTAACTTCCATAGCATACTAGCAGAATCGCAAGTCGGTTCCGCTAGTATACCATAAAACATGCCTATATCTCAATAGCATAACCCCAAGGGCAAAACCAAACAACTTCTATATCCCGCATTACTGGCACATTCCTCCAACTGATGTTGACCATCCTCAACTTTTTGGGTTTCACAATTGAGTGAATTTACTTTTTTTCATTATGTAGCATGTCTCGAACGAAAATAAAAAAGCTTTCTTGATTTGGGCTCGTTTCAGTTTCATCCCACGACCTCTTAGTATGTGGAGTGGTTCACTTTGAATTTATCATACTAAATGTCTTTCTTGAAGGATATTTTAACATATTTTGAAACTAAAAGTTGCATGCAAAGTCAAATTAGTAAAGGTTAAATAAAATGCACTCACCCACTAAATCCTCGACGCTGTTTGCCGGGACTAGCAGCGCTCACATTGCTGCCTGGATCAGAATTACTGGCTTCTGAGAAAAATAAACAAAGTTAAAATTGCATTCATCTTCGTAATTTTTATATGATCGGAACGAACATAATACTTATTTACTTGTTAAATGCAAATGGAGTAAAAAGCTATCAAATTTTTTTCGGAAAAAATCATACAGGAAATAGTAGAAGATACTTAAGGATTACGTTTTTCTTATAACTTAAATCTTACTTACTTTACTTAAAAAAAAACATATAATACTGTTATTAATTTACTTTTTACTTATCACAGTGTTTTGAAGAATAATGTTGTGGAGTTGATTATGTAGTACCTTATCAAGGCAATTATATGTAAACAGCATAGTTTAATTTTGTTGACCAACCCGAGTTACGTCAGCATAACCATCACTGCCGTATAACTAATTGATATCATATAGGTCAAGTGACATCCATTACAAGAAATAATGAGTAACTGTATTCTTAAACGTGTAATTGTAATCCACATAACTATTCTTTATTGTTAACTAGAACAGATAAGGATTTTATAATGTATCCGTATGAAATAAGAACTCTGTTATGTTTAGTATTTAAGCATTTATAATTCAATAATAAAACAATTCTGCACTGCTCTTCAAGCAAACAACTTGTATTTTTTTTAAGCCTAGTCTCCAGGCCCACAACATAACTGGCGCAGTCGGTAGTTCGCGGTTTATTAAAAGTTCGAGTCAGTGTCTTTATCATCAAGCATCGTCTCGACGACCGTGACAAAACAAACCTACAGTGGTTCCTGGCATAAAGGCATCATCAAGTACAACAAGGCTTCAAGGAAGAGCTGCGTTCTCAATCTTCAAAATCAGAAATGCTCGTGGGGTAAGCATAACATTTGTTGTCTCCCGAGTTTCCTTTCTATCCTTTCTAAACACTTAGAATCTACATTTATTGTATTTTTGTGTTTCTACTATAAATATTTTTTGTGTTCATTGGTTACTTTATACATCAGGAATATCAAAATGGCTTCTGATAAAAAAGTACAAGATGACACAAACACAGTCGCAAAATCCATAGAGATTGACTATAAGACCTTAGCGTCACTGTTACCCACGTATGACGGGAACAAACAAACATTAAATTTTTATATAAAAGGTGTTGAAAATATATTAGAATTAATAGCGGACAGAGACGATCCTTACGTCGCATGTCTCATCCGAAATAAACTAACGGGAAAAGCTGTTGAAGCACTCTCACAATCATATGACACAAAAACGTGGTCACAAATAAAAAATATATTCTAAAGTAGGTTCGGTTGACTATAGAAACGAACTACAATTAGTACAAGAATTAATATTACTAAATAGAGATAACAATTCACTCGAATTTTTCGGTAATAAAATACGGAACCTAGCCTGTTCGTTAATATCATTAGACCCGACAAAGAGGTCATACTACGAACAAATGGCTATAAAATCATTTTTAGACAAAATTCACCCATTAACGGAAACATTAATTAAAATGAAAAATATCGAAAATTTAGATCAGGTTATTGCTATAGCAAAACAGGAGGAAATAAATGTACGAATGAAAAAAGGACAACAAAATAAAACTTCATTCAAAACTCCGGACAACAATAAGCCTAAAACGGTAAAAAACCTAATAATAATAATAATGATAATTTAAAAAAAAACCATTCATTTCCAAAATGATATGGAAAATGAAGATAACGACATCATCTGCGATAATGAAAGAGACTCTTCCGAGGACGAGGAAAATTTTCCCGAGGAATTGGAAGAGGATTCAATAACATAACGTTTTTAAATAACATAAAAAACTACAGTCGCCTTCCCTATATATTTATAGAGGAATTAGGAAATCGATTTTTGATAGACACAGGTGCATCGCAATCACTAATAAATCCTGAAGTTTTAATAAATTATAAAAATATTTCTTACAAAATAAAAAAAGAAGTTCATTATATTAAAACAGCGCATGCTACTACTAAGCACAGTAGAGTAGCATAAATAAAACTTCCAAAAAATTATTAAATGAAGAAATCACACATAAATTCTTATTGTTTAACTTCGACTCAGACTTTATAGGATTATTAGGTCTAGACTTTCTAGTGCCACTTGATTGCGAATCAACATTAAAAAAATGATATTACATACCAGAAAAGCAAATATGCCATTAAAAGACGACATTAAATCATACACTAAAATTAAAGCAAATAACAAATAAGTCATTAATTTACTTTGTAATTATAAAAACGGAGAATACCTATTAAAAGAAAAAAAATGCAAAAACGGTCTTATATTCCCTTCCGCATTTATATAAGTAAAAAACGGAAATTTTGTAACAACTGTAATCAACCCCACAGAGGAAGTTATCAAATTTAAAAATAGTTTTAATTTTCTCTTAGAGAAATTTAAAATTAACGAAACTAAAGTTCACCAAACACAAGATAGTAATGTCGAAAATAAAAATGAAATATTAGAACAAAATTTAAATAAACTAATAACAACACATATGAATTCCGAAGAAAAACGGGAAATCAAAAAATTATGCTATAATTATCGTGACATATTCCATAGTGAACAAATTCCACTCACGTTCACTCATAGAATTAAACATAAACTTAAATTAATTGACGAAAAACCTATATACGTGAAAAATTTTAGACAAGCTCCTAAGCAAAAGGAGGAAATTAAAAAACAGATAGAACAATTATTAAAACAAAAAATTATACAAGAAAGTAATTCACCATGGTCATGTCCAGTGCACATCGTACCAAAGAAATTAGATAAAACAGGTAAACAAAAATGGAGATTAGTTATCGACTATAGGAAATTAAACGAAAAAACGATAGAAGAATTAGATATTAGCAATATAGATATTAGAACATTATTAGACATGCCTATCACACCAGAGAACATTGAACAAAATATTCAACAGGAAACAATAGAAAAATTAACAGAGATAGACGACGCCATACATAGAAAATTAAAGCAGTTTCATATTAGGAAAACACCTGGCGATACATATAGAATCGATAATAGATCTAAAGGTAAAATTAGTATAAAGGACGTTTGGATTCCTATAAACAACACAAAGGAACAAATTATCCAATTTTTAAAAGAACACACAATACCCGATAGGCCATTTTATTGTTATTTCCATCACACTGAATTTTATCCATTATTCTGTCAAGTATACAAAACCATTTTTAATAATCGAGGTTCAAAATTAATTAGATGTTTAAATAGAGTAACTTTAATAGAAAATTTGAATGAACAAATTGATTTAATCAGGAAATATCATGAAGGTAAAACAATACACAGAGGTATTCAAGAAACTTATAAACATATACACAGAAATTATCATTGGCCAAATATGCTAAACACAATTCAAAAATTTATAAATAAATGTGAAACTTGTATGAAGAGTAAATACGAACGTAACCCACTCAAAATACCACTTTCGCTAACAGAAACACCCTGCAAACCTATGGAACATATTTATATGGATCTATACAGTAGTGGAGGTGTAACATTCTTAACAATAATCGATAATTTCACAAAATACGCACAAACAATTGCACTCACAGCATCAACAAGCATTCATATAGCTGAATCATTAATAAGTTTATTTGCAATAATCGGCATACCTAACAAAATTACCACAGAATCAGACTCCAAGTTCAATAATGAAGTTATAACAGAAATATGTGCTATACATAACATACACATACATTTCACTACACCCTATAACCCCAACTCAAATTCACCGATAGAAAGATTACACTCTACATTAGCAGAAATGATTAGAATTCAAAGAATAACAGATAATGATGAACCTATAAACTTAATGAAATATGCTATTGTAGCATACAATAACTCAATACATTCAGCGACAGGATTTACCCCATTCGAATTGTTATATGGTCACACAAATTCTAGAAACCCTTGAGGATTACATTTTCCCAAAGAATTTTATCAGGAATATGTAATTAAACATAAACAAATTATGGAAAATATTCACAAACTAGTTAACACAAAACTCTCGTCAGATAAACAATTAAATATAGAAAAAGCAAACAAAAATACTGAAGCAATTAATTTTAAAATTGGTGACAAAGTTTATAAACAGGTAGCCAAAACAGCCCGTAGTAAATTAGAGCCAAAATATTTAGGACCATATACCATTGTCAGAATACACTCTGAGCAAATAGCTGAAATAGTAGGAAGTCATGTGAACGCAAAAACAATCCGAGTTCACTTCCGATTACTAAGGCGTCCTGAAAATTTTTCAGAATCGCCATCACCTGCAGCGCTATGTTCCGGTTCGCCGCAACAACAGCAATAATACAACCAATAGATAGTACTAATGGCATACTAATACTATCTGAAGCAATAGTCCAGTATCAAATAGATACTTATTATTTAGCCGTAATCTATAATATCACTCACTTAAATAATATTTTTTCAGACATATATAGTAATTATTATACATTTAAATTATACCGAAATAATGTTACAAACCAAATAATATAAAAATAAATTGAATACTTAAAAATACAATAGAAAGTAAATTAGCATACTTAGGTCTAAAAACCGTAGGTTTAAGATATATACAAAAAAGAGGTTTAATAAATGGAGTAGGATCTATAATAAAGGCAATAACAGGAAATTTAGATGAAAATGACGCAATCAGATTTGAAAATGAAATAAAAAACTCAATTAATAATAACAATATTAATAAAAAGAGAACTTTGTCCATAATGAAAGATTTCATGAAAAACTATGAAACTAGTTTATCAAATATTATATTAAATCAAAAACAATTAGAGTCAGTAATTATCAATCAAACCCAACAAAATTCTATTTTTAATTCAATTAACGTGTTAAGTGAAATCGAGAGATCACTTCAACAGTTATATGACAAATTAGCAACTTTGGAAAATGCCATTATATTTTCACATCTTGGAAAAATGCACCCTAGTGTAATAGACCCAAGTCAATTGATCGAAGAATTAAAAAATATTCAAACAGAAATAGAACTAAAATTAATATTTAATCCAACTATTAAAAATATATATTTGTGGGAAAAAACCATTATAGTCAAAGCCTACACAACCAATGAAACATTAAATTTCATATTAGAAATACCATTAGTTAACAACCACCTATATAACCTGTTACACCTGTATTCTATACCTAACATAAACAACACAATCCTAATTCCTTCAAATCCTTACATTGTCCTGGGAAACAACGAATTCGCGTACCCCCGCCAACCATGTGCAAGAATAACACCAGAAGAAGTTATTTGTAAACACCTAGAATGGCAAACTCTACAAAAATCCACGGATTGCCTAGCACAGTTAATACAACACGAAGAACCACATAACTGTATATACGCAACAGCCAAATATAAGGATAATTTAATACAACAACTTAAAGAAAATAGTTGGTTAATTATAACAAAAAAAGAGGAAATTATGAAAACTATATGTGGGGAAGATATAAAATATCAACGTAACAAAGGTGTTACTTTGATAACAATAAATAGTAATTGCAAAGCTCAAATCATGAATAGAATACTAACTACTCACCAAAAACAAATTAAGGTACAAGAAACTATACCATTACTACATGTATATAAAGCACCAAAAGAAAATTTCATCAAAATCAATTTAGAGGATAATAATTTAGACAATCTGAAAAATTTGATTCAAAAAGTAGAAAATTTAAAGGAAAATTCTGAAGATAATATAGTCAGTATACAATCAACACCAAGTTGGCCATCTATCTTCTTATATATTATACTTATACTTAGTGCATCAGCAGCCGCAATATACAAACTTTGGTGGAAACCTAGGACGACGCGAACCTCAGACCAGCAGCATCAAGTCGAAGACATACCTCTTCAGCCGCTACAGTCATCGGTGCGCCTCTCACTTAAGGGGGGAGGAGTTACGTCAGCATAACCATCACTGCTGTATAACTAATTGATATCATATAGGTCAAGTGACATCCATTACAAGAAATAATGAGTAACTGTATTCTTAAACGTGTAATTGTAATCCACATAACTATTCTTTATTTTTAACTAGAACAGATAAGGAATTTATAATGTATCCGTATGAAATAAGAACTCTGAGTATTCTTTATTGTTAATTAGAACAGATAAGGATTTTATAATGTATCCGTATGAAATAAGAACTCTGTTATGTTTAGTATTTAAGCATTTATAATTCAAACTAAAATAAAACAGTTCTGCACTGCTCTTCAAGCAAACAATTTGTATTTTTTTTAAGCCTAGTCTCCAGGCCCACAACATAACTCTCGTGACGATATTTTTTCTTTTTGTAATAACATTACAATATTTTTATGTTAACTTCAATTCAAACATTAACATCACATTCATATTTCAAGTTTAAGTCTAATCCTCAATTTCGAATTTTCACCTATTGTATTATAAATAAACTAAGGCGAAACATTACTATCTACCGAAAACTGCGTTGATCTGGAATTCATAAATTTGACAGAAAATATGTCTCATATTTAATGTTAGGAAGCAAATCTAGAAATCACTGCTTTTGAATCTCCGAATATAATATACAAATATTGGCTCGAAGATAATAAATTAGGAATTTCATCTTTTGTATGTATACCTGTATGTATGTATGTATGTAACCGACCCCTTTTTCCAAGTAAAAGACATCAACGGGATCTAATTACACGCTTTATATTAGCTTCACCTGTATGTATGTATGTATGTAACCGACCCCTTTGAGCTCGATTTTGTCCTACTTTGAACGATCAGATTTAATTCAAACTTTGCGCACCTGTCAAAGATCGATGACAATGCAATAATCCGATCAAAGCATCCGATTATCCTAATTAGATTCGCCAGGATTAATTAATTCCTTTCCACATCCTTTTCATGCGAGTAAGAGAGATAGAGCTAGTGCGCGAATTACGCATGCGTGCAGTTCCAGTAACTAAAAAATTAAAAATATTTAATAGTTTAAAAAAACTATAATACACGCTTTATATAGAAAACTAAACTAAAAAACAGAAAATAAATTTTAATAAATATTAATTAAGAATAATGTAATTTTTTTTAATAAATATAAGTTATTAATAGTTTGAACAAGAAAAACAATGTTGTATTGTAAAAAAAGCGTGGGGTGCATGGTGTCAATAGTTATGAATATTTAATTGACAGATATGAGAAGGATTATCATTTCGATAATATCTTGAAAAGCACGCCCGCTTTTTTTTAAATAAAACATTTTTTTTCTTATTCAAACTATTAATAACTTATATTTATTAAAAAAAATACATTATTCTTAATTAATATTTATTAAAATTTATTTACTGTTTTTTAGTTTAGTTTTCTATATAAAGCGTGTATTCTAATTTTTTTAAACTATTATTTATTTTATAAATAAACGCAAAAGGAGCGACTCTGTGACTGATTGGTATACGTAGTGAATGGTACTATCGTTAAAAACAATGTACTCAAGATCGAATATTTATTGACAGTCGATTTTCATGTCGGTGCTAGTCTTTTTTAATAGATTAACGTTGTGGTCACACTCTCCCCCCTTATGTTAAGTGTCGATGTGGCCCAAAACGGCGGACAAGCTTAGTGAAGGGAACAGCTCTCAACAAGTGCCGGAATACACTAATATGTATCCATATACATATATACATAGTAGATATTCAACTTGTGAGTGGTAGATAACAAGATATGCAGTATAAAAAGCCCTACCACCATGCTATGACTTCGTCACGATTTTTTCTTTCACTGAAAGCTCAGGCACATCGTAGGAATTCGATCTCACGGCCTTTGACGTACGTCTATATACACTACCAATTGAGTTATCATTGCTTCGGCAGCCACAAAATGTATGGTCAAAATTCGGGATAAACAAACTTAGATTCACTGTTTAGAATTCACTGCCATGTGCATCGTGATCGTCACTATCGATTAGAGATTCCTACCACCCCACTACATTATTGGACTACGCGACCCTATAACGCACACACTAAACGTGCTCGTATAAAGCGTCTGTCTACTCAGCTTGCTGTACCAAAGTTAAGTCCTATGCTTGTTCTGTGAAGGTTTAGGTGAAGGAACTGATGAAACCTTTATCTGAATGAATGTTTGAAAGGCTGTATTTTGCTGAACTATGTTTTCCCATTGTCTAATATATTTTATATTGAACTGTAACATATTTCACACTCAATGGTTGGTATGGTTGGATTCATGCCAGAAAAAAAGAGTTTAAAACATGTTTTTATGTCATATTTCGTTAGTGGAAAATTTGAATTATAGTATGTGCAATATCATATGCCTGAGTAATATTACATATATCGGATCATTTAGCAAAATCTTAAGTTTTGCAGGCATATACACCGAAGTCTTATTTCATTTACCACAGGTGCATACGTACATCGGAACTTATTTAAAAATACTGTAACCTAGGATCTTTGTTGAAGTTTTATAATACGTAACGAATATCTATTTCAATATCGAATGCTGTCCATGCATGATCTTGTTTTTCAAAATTGACACGAGTTAGCCTCTACCCTTCAATAACAATATAATTGCTTATTTGCGACATTCCTGCTCTTAACGGGCACGGAGTGTTTCTAAAATATGTAGCTCGATGACTGTTATGATTATTCACTGTATTGGATTATATTTTTAACTATAAATTTTATTCCAATAAAACAGATTAAGGGTAAATAGATAATAAATATTCTCATGATCATTAACATATTATTTGATGTGAAAGAAAGGTAATTTAGTTCATTTTTATTACACATATAACATTGTGTAAATGAATATTAAATACTATTTAATATCCTATGTGACTAATATACAAATAGTCTCTAATAGTAATTTGGGACCAATTCTATTAATATTACTTAAAATCAAGTATTATTCGTCAGAGAGAAATTATCAAATAGGTTTAAAAAACTTAAAGTGCACGTATAATATCATACATTCAATTTTAAAGAAAAAAAATCCAGTCGTAGCATTGACTTATTTAACAAATTATTTATTATTTTATTAATTCGTTTATTAATTATTCTATATTTTCAAGCAAGCATGAGTTATTGCTTGCAACAAAAACTCCGTAGACTCTTTTATCTAGGGTCTATTATGTTGAATGGCTAACCTCTTTATTATAAAATAACGTTTCGGTATCTGTCTTTTCCTTAAAAAAAACAAGAATGACAATACCCAGAACTTGTAAATATAAAATGTAATAAATTAATAAATGTGGCATGCGTAAATCATTTAATTATTAAACTACGGGTACAAGGCTGTTGATATGAAATCGGTAAATGGTTGATGTTATTCTAAAGATATTAAACGAAACCTGATCTCGATATGTCAATTTTTTGTGGAGTTATCGTGACCACCTCGTACAAAAAATCCGAATTTGGACAAAAAAAATTTGAAACAGTTTTTTTAAGGTTGGAAAATTAAATT
The DNA here is from genome assembly GCA_039707435.1 of Actias luna. Taxonomy (NCBI): domain Eukaryota; kingdom Metazoa; phylum Arthropoda; class Insecta; order Lepidoptera; family Saturniidae; genus Actias; species Actias luna. Next base: position 12,643,845 of record JAZHAC010000001.1, on the reverse strand, counting down.
GCTATTAACAAAATATGAGATAAAGTATTTGAAGTATTTTCTTGAAATAAAACCACTCATACTATCGTATAAATGCAAATTGGTTGTGGTAGAGGCAGTTTAAGAGGAAAAAATTGCTTGATCTTGACGCGATTATATTAATAACTAGTAAGTAAGTTGATTATATTAATAACATAAGTTATGAAAATCAATACTCTATATATTATGGTTTATGAATAAAAAATGTCGGTACTCATACATAATTGTTTATCTCTTATTAAAAACACATAAGTAACGTAAATTTATTCAATTGCAGATTGTTTTATGTATATCTCTATATTTGATTTAGTAATTAAAGTCATTTCATCCAGCTTTATTTGATGCTACGTCACTCGATTAATGTATAAGTACAGCTAGGTATATTAATGTCATAAAGCGGAAAAATTGTTTGTTTGTTATCGCACTAATCTTACTTCTTAACTACCAGTCGGATTTCAAAAATTCTTTAATATTTGATAGATCAATCAATCAATCAATATTCACTGAGGAAGGCTTTATGCTATTTAATATCACGCTACTACTAATAGGAGCAAAGCTGTATTGGAAAATGTTACAAAAACGGTTAAAAATGATTTAAAAAAAAAATTAATTACACGTGAACGAAGTCGCAGGCACAGGTAGTCCTGTAACGAAACAAATCTAAATATTTTTTGAAAATTATAAAACGGCTGTAATTTGGTAGCGATATAGATGAAAAAGATAATAAATTGAATTTTTGTCTGTGTGCCCCCGTGTACGCGCATCACTTCTAAACCACTAGATATATTTTGCTGAACTTGGTTGTTGGTCATGGTGATAATTAATACTTAGATTAATTGTGATAAATAGTAATAGGCGAGAGACATTGCCGGTATAGATATTCGCTAAACTAAATTTCAGGACTCTATATCAAGCTGTATATATAATATATATCTCGCGTAGAAGTGAAAACTACAAATCAATAAACAACACCCTAATTTGAATCCAAATAAAGCAGTCGTAATTAAATTATAATATGATTTAATTATTTTAAAGTCATTATTTAAAGTATCAATAATAAAGTTGCTTTATATTTTCAATTATAATGATTACGATTATATATGATTAAAGCCTCCACAATCATGTAGGCTTTATTAACGTATACTGATTGTAAACATGATAATACAACAAACACTCAGGGTGAGAATGATAAAGCACTTGCTTTTTTAAAAATACCTTTAACACATCACTTGGGCTGATGACACAAGTAATTAGAGCACAATCTAGATGCGTGCCTCGGGGCCATTCTATTAGTAGTTAATTTTGTTGATATACACTGAATGGCAAGTCGCCGCGTACTGGTGAAAGGCCGAATAGGACATCAAAATACTGAATTAAATATTGGACAAGGAATTCGACGCCCAAATCTTATTAACGTACATATAATGTATAAAATTGCACGTGCACATACCCCATTACAATAAAACAATGTTTAGTATCATGTTTACCGAATTTTAAGACAATATTTCTAACGAGATCATTTTAAAAACACGTATGGTGAATAGAACAAAAATTACACATATAAAAATAAATATCTATTATACATTCTACACGTTGCTTAATTAAGTTTAAAGCAATGGCTGGGATAAAAATAATAGGTATTTATTTCATTATATGTGCTATGCGATTTTGTATAATTCAATATTTTTATACTTTTTCAAAAATCTAATATATATTTGTGATAGTATCTATGTCACCCGTTGTAGAAAAACAATTTACAAACTGTTAGTAATTTAAACAGTTAATTTAATCGTCACACATATAATTAACAAAAAATGTTGACATTCAAATATTTACTTCATATACATTGATAACCAAAGCTTTAATTAATGGCAGAGATTTTGCACTTGGTATTTATTTAACAGAGTGATATGCACATTATATTATTGCAATATACACTTTGCTGAAAATTAGGCTACGAAAACCTCGTACTTTAAACATTCAAACAAATAGAATTATACTTTTTATCATTTCATTTTTATATCTCATACGTCCTTTATTGCATCTAACTTTATTTATACCTTCGTTATCTAGGTTATCTGGTCAATTGTTTATATTTATAAAATAATACAATTTTATATTTTACAAGTTACTGCGATCAACATTGAATAATGAAAAATTCATAACTTTTTTCTTTTGATTGTCGACTAACAAAACGATTCCTTGTTAGTTGTTTACAATAAAACTATCTATATGAAAATATTTGAATCTAGTTCAGAAATTGAATTATTCTTAGGAAGAATCCTGGTACGTATACGAGATGCACTGCCGGAAAATTGAATCGAGGGTCCGACGACCGTCGGTTTACCGTAATCACTCACAATCATACTAGCTTCCGATACATTTTTCACAATTGACTAATCTACATTAAAAATATGTACTGTTCTATTCAAGTAAAACAAAACGAATTTGGCAATTTCGTGTTTAAAATGAATTATTGTATTGCGAAAATAATAACATGAAGTATGATAATTATAATAGATAGGAACCGTATTTTTTAAAATGTATATACCTGCTAGAAAAAGTAAAGCTCTGTAGCAACACGAACAGAGGAACATGTGGATACCGCGCGTCACGAATACGGCGACTGCCCAGAATGACACGCGACCCGCCTACGTAAAATAGTGTTGCCCAAGCAAATCCTCGTAAAAAATTTAATCTTATGAATTTTTATCATACTTAATAAAATCATCATGTACTTTAAACTACTTAAATCAAAGTAATTTTATCATCAAGAATAAATGTCAGATTGTAACTATATAAACATTGTTATAGAGAAGAGGTAAAAAGTGTAAAATTTAGGCTTATTTAAAAATAAGAGAAAACAATTTGAAAATTCATATTTCTTCTACATTCACACAGCGATTATATATATATATATAATATGGTTTAAAAAATAATATTTGTTTACTAAATTCCTGAACTCCCATGATTCACGAGTAAATATTGATTATAATAAAAGTACTATTTTTTATTATAGTTAATGGTTAGCGTTATGACCATAATCTCACCTGATCTTAAGTGACGATACGGCCCAAGTTGGTCGACACGCTAAACCTGTGGAGGAACTGGCTCTCAGGTGGAACTGCCGGTACACACCTATTGGTATTTGGCGACAGATTTACAACTTCACGGTGGTTGCTAGCCAGGCGGGCATTAGAAAAAGCCCTACCACCATGATATGGTTTCCTTACGATGTTTTCCTTCACCGAAAGCTCAAGCTCATTGTAGGTGGATTCGAACTCACGTCCCTTGACCCGGAGCCCTTACACACTACCACTGAGCTATCATCGCTGTTATAAAACCATTTTTTTAATAAATCAAACAATATATTTGAAGTATTTAGCAGTAACACTTCCCAACTATTTAAGAAGCGAGTTTAGCTGGAATCAGTGTTCCGTGTGGTCGGCTTCGGGATCGGGTAGCAGCCCCAGATGAGTACCTACAATTTATCGATTTCATGATACACAGAGGGTGGGCCTCTATAAACGATAATATTTACACTACTGTTATAAAGACAAATCCGCATAAAACTACGCCGCGATGCGTCGTGACGCTCTACTCCTACCTATGATATTGATAGGTTGATATTTATAATAGATATTTAAAAATAAACGCTTATTTATTTCTATTTCAATAAAAAAAAGTTATACTGAGAATACGATAACTGGTAGCCAGTGAAGTGTGCAGACATCTGATCATGATCATTTATTGTTAAAGTTATACTCAGAGGAACTGTCATATTTATTTGATTTACAATATTTTAAAATACGTAGTTATGATGAATTTATATGATATAGTTATTTTACTGAGGAATCCTTTATTAAAAACTAAAATAATAACGTACTACGTAGACAAATTAATTCAAAGCTATAGCTGAGTACTCGTAAATGCGTGATGATATCTGTAATCTATTTGTAATCGGATTGAAATGAACGTCCGAAACCGGTTGGCATATGGCCCAATTGTATTTTTCACAGCACAATAATGGCTTGTGGTGATTGTGAGAGAATAACATTATGGTTTCATTGTCACGGCTCAACATGTTTTGTGACTAAACTATGTTTATTTTCTTTTCTTAACGGCTCCCTCGTAGGCGTCATTGTGTTCATTTTCTCAAGCTAGTCTTGACAAAGAATCATAATCATAATTATATCCCATTTATATTCAGGCATAAGTTTACTGTTATATTACAATTATTTATTGTAATAAACTATTTTAATCCATATTCTGATTATTCTACCCGTTAATTAAAAGAAATTTCAATATTAGATCATTATAAAAGCAAAATATGTACTTCTAATTGATTTTATTTAAGTTCATGTATAAAATATGGCAATCATTCATGTAATACTTTGCGACCGATCATGTATGCGCACGAATAAAGAGGAACTCCAAGGTTGTGGCTACACTTGTATTAATTTCCTACAAGTTAGACGATATTAACGCGGTTTATATTTAATATATAGTTATAATAATAGATAAACAACAATCCATTATAATAATGTACAGACTAAAGTTTACACATTTAATTGAATTACATTTATTTGCATTACTATATAAGAAAAGTCCGAAACTCACCGAGTGCAGAGAAGTTTTTGAATAGTGTTAGTAGATATTACACTCACTATAAACTTTTAACATTTATAGGGAGCGGTTCACCGTTTTCCGAATTACAAACATGAAGGTTGTGGTGTATTGAGTAAAAACAAAAAAAAACACCTTAATTTTCTGGTATTTAGTTTTTAAATTTAAATTTGATGGAAAATTTCTTGCATGGAAGTTTCGATAAATAGTCCTGTATAACTGAACCGCGTTACATAGGTAACCAGACTTTAACAATAAACAAAAGAGTATATATGCGTGTGTGTGTCAAATACATGGTAGTGTGTGTAATGTTTTTTTTTATATATTTAATGTATTTTATATGCATAATTTATAAAAATATTACCATTCTGGACTCCTTCTGTATATAAACTATAAGTGTGCGAAATTTCATACTGCTCCGTCCGCGCAATTTTCGTAAAAAGGGGTACAAAATTTTTGCTTTACGTATGAATATATAGATAATTTCCAAAAAGTATTTAGCAATAACCCAGCAAAGGTTTCTTGTTAAATAAGACACAGGAAATGTGAATACAACTCTGATTAGTTTTGCTCAATATTGTACGTGATATATATATGCACGAGAGAATGTGCCTACGACTACGTATATTGATGACCAAAATTTAGCAGTAATTATTATTTGGTTGAAAAGTTTAAAACCTATGGTATTTTCATAAGAGTATATTTCTACAAAATTATGCAATATATACATTTCTTTAATATGTTAAAACATGCATCCAATTTCAAACAAACTTATACCTATTGTTAGTTTGTGTTTCGGTTGAGACACCACAATCGATTTTACCACATACATTTCTAGGAAACTTTTAATGTTACAATTTATCCACTTAATTTTTTACTGTTTAAACTACACTATAATTATAAAAAAGGATATGGTAAAGTTTATAAGTATGTTTATCTAAGGATATCTACGGAATATGCTATTAAAGTTTTTGCATGACAAAAATTACGTTTAAGTCGATAAATATAGTCTTTGTTATTGTTTACTCATTTCCTTATTGTAATTAATAATTATAAAGCCGCGGGCGGCTGCTAGTTATGAATAATTGAAGCGGTGTTAATGTAGTATAGTGGCTATGTGTAGTGTAGTATAGGCGCAGCATCTCAAGCGAGAAAATTTATTATACAATATATTGCAACTGTATCAAATTAATAAAATAAGTTTAGTAATTAAATTCTCAAATAATTTAAACGTAAATCAAGTTAAAACATAATATGATTATATCACGGTGGCTCAATCTAATTAAACAAGTGCTCAATATCAGAAGCAGTGTCCGCTCATGACTATGGAATTCAACCTTAACATTGCGGATGAGCGCCATGATTTAAATATAACTCTGCATCTGTATATAAAGGCAAACTTTTTTGCTGTTATGACAAAACATTTTGTGCCATGTTATCGAGCGGTTAGGGTTTCATCTGATGCAAACGTAAACTTGTCGCTGTGTACGCAGTCACAAGTACGCAACCAACAGACTCTCGGCCAATGGGTTACTTATACCATATAAAACAGGATTAGATGAAACAAACACAAAACCATTTTAATTTAACAAACGTCGAAACCGGCAAATTTTCAAGCTGTGGTAAATTAATTACGTGAAATAATTAATTAAATAATTATTTTAAGGCGTTATTTCCTTTACAACTGTAAGACGTATTTTTATAGAAAAAATGTTTTTTTTTTTTATTGGAAAATATTGTATTCTTTTAATGAAAGACATCAAATACGTCCTCGTATATGTATATCTAACAAACAAATCAAAATGTGTGAAAATGTTAATTTAGAAACTGGAAATTTAACTAATTAAATGACAGTATTTTTCTAATTGCTCATACACATGAAAGTTTCGTGACCACTAACATTGTTGACCATTATTTTTTATTATATGCCTTTATAAATATATTTTCTTATTATATTATCGATCTTAATAATCTAGTAGTTCTTTACTTTTCCAAATGTTGCGACTTTCAAAAATAATAACATTTCTGTTGCTAGAAACAAATTATAGACATAACGTACATACATACGTACGTCCATAGTAACGTACATACATAGTAACAGAGTCTGTATAACGTGATCAGTAAATAATAATCCGGTAAATTCTAACTACACTCAGTAATTTCAAATTGTTTCATGTATTTTGTTTCATTGAATAAACGTTCAGCAAGATAATTATTAGTTGTTGTCCGTGTATAAATAACTAATAAATTATTTTAATCCTGATTTCATTCAAACATTCAATTATCATCATGTTCCATAAGTAGATCTGACAAAGTCTCATTTACTTCGCGAATAAGAAGAAAATAATCATATTATTTATTATTATTATTATTTTATATATATTTATGATTATGGCAAATAAATGTTAGTCTATCATTGTCGAAAGTAAAGAAAATCTTTTTGTTATATGTAGTATAAAATTGTTCTTCTCTATAAAATACAATGTCACCCATTGATAAGTGACCGCCCGAATAATTATGAAAATATGCTTAAAATTATCGAGGAAAATGGCTTGAATGAGGGTCTATCTCTTGTAGTTTTTTTATTCAAGATTTACTTTTCTCTGAAAAAAAAACCTCGTGCAGTATTTATGCGATATCTTAGAAAATAAATGGCACATCTTATTATTTTTGGTTTTAATTGAAAGCTACTGAGTTTATCTACCACAACAGTAATAATGAAATTGATTTATAATGCAAATGTTTCTTTTAATGTGCCTATACTTTAAGAATTCTGTACAAAAAGTGTTTATCGATTAAAACCCAAAAAAAAAACTCTTATTGAGGTTATTTTAATTTTTATTGTAAATCTACAGGATATTGTCTACATAATCATAAAACATTACTTATATCTAACTTTAAAAACCTGGGTGGAATGAGTGTCCAAAAATACGACAAAAATACTATTGTTTTACAACATGAGTTTTGCAAGATGGTTTAAGTAAAGAAGTGTAACGATTATTCAATTTCAGAATTATCTACAGAATACCTTAATTTCTTGAAGATGTACCACTAGCTACACGTGAACAGTTTGGTTACAACTAGATGTTGCGCCAACTCATTACGCGCGATCAGTTACGGAATACTTTAATTTAAACTATCCGCAGAGGCCGCTCTGTATCATGGCCATCTCGATCCCTTGTCTTAACACCCTTAGATTTTTATTTCTGGGGGTACATGAAGCAAAATATTTACGTAGTAGAAATACCAAGCCGCGAGCATTTGCTCCAGAGAATTTTCAATGCAGCTGTATAAATCATAGAAAATTTTGCAGAAGTCCAGAGAACAACATTAGGTGTTGGTTTTAGGGCTTTGGCATGTGTGCAGACAAATAGCGTTCATTTTGAAAATAACATAAATTAAAGTATTTGATCAACAAATAATATACTAAATAATAATACACAAGCAGTAACCAGTAAAAGGTTTTTTGTAACAAAAAAAAAAAACAATTTGTATGGCTAAGCGAATTTACATTTCTTTTTCTTTCTTTAATGGTAGACTAAGAGCAATATTGCTGATAAAATTGAAATTGAATAATCGTAATACTTCTTAACTTAAACCATCGTTCAAAACTCATGATTTAAAACAATTGTACTTTTGTCGTCTATTACAACTCTCATTACACCAAGGTTTTTAAATATATGTATATGTATTGTTTTATGATTATGTAGACAATATTCTGTAAATTTATAATGAAAACTAAAATAGCCTCAATTACGGGAGTTTTTTGAGTTTCAAAAAAAAAAAATAACACGTTTTTTAGAAAAAATTTCAAGATTTGGCTCTTTACCAGATTATATAGTTATAAATATCAGAAAAGATTTCCAGGTTTATTCACAAAGTGATACGTTTATTAATATTTGTTACACCATGTTTATAAGCAGAAGCTAATATCTTATAACATGATATGAGAAACAATGGCAGTAAATGATATATATATATTTTTTTTACATACAGAATTCTCGTGTCATATCGTTATTGCCATTCTCCTCTGAAACGCTTTGACCGATTTTTATGAAGTTTCATATGTTTATTCGGTATAAACCAAACTTGTCTCATCTTAAAGTCTTTGGTTGCCGTCCAGATGGTCAAATAAGGAAGTTGGATCCCAAAGGTGAAGAGTATATTTTGGTCGGATAATCAGAAGGTCCTCGAAGTTACTTTTTTCGGAAACCAGGTTGCTCAAGAAGATTGACCAAACCAAGAGATGTAGTTTTCTTCGTAGAAGCTTTCTCAGATTTGAAAACTCACGGCAAGGAAGTTGATAATATCTCAAATACTTTTGATATAACTCATTTAAACTCAGAACTAAATCAATGACTGCACATCAAATGAAGGAGGAAGCTGAAGTGGCATCGCCGTATGCGGGTCAAGAACAAAACAATTTAGACTATTCTATAGTACACGATGAAATCCCTAATGTTCGAAACAGTACAGATATTCAGACTTCAGTTTTTTGCAAAGAAAGATATCCACTCAGGAATAGGCCGCGTGAACGTGTAGATGCAAACCTAATAGGCTAAACTGACTTTATGAAACCCAAAGCTATAAAGAAGCTATGGAGGGAAGCAATAGTTACCAATGGACATTGGCAATGCGAGATGAATATAATTCTCTAATAAACATATTTGGGACTTAGTGGATAAACCAAATAAAAGCATGATACCATGTAAATGGGTATTCAAGTGTAAGAGGTGCACTTTTCAAATACAAGGCCTGGTTGGTGGTGAAAGGTTTTAATAAAGTATGAGATGTTGATTACAATGAAACTTTTTAACGGTTGTGAGAAATTCATCTTTATGAACACTATTTGCTTTGGCTGCAGACAATGGTCTTAATATGCACCATTTAGACGTCGAAACTGCGTTTCTGAATGGAGATCTAGAAGAAGTATATACACAACAGCAGCAAGGTTTTTTCGAGAAAGGTGCAGAGAATAAAGTTTGCATATCAACTAAATCGTTATATGGTATTTAACAGGCTGCACGAGAATGAAATATAAAACTAAATGAAATGTTATCGATGATAGGTTTTAAGCAAACCTCTTCCGAACAATGTATATATTTAAAAAGTCTTAAGTTATAACATTATCTTATTTTCTCCCCCGGTTCCGGCTGAATCACGAACGAAGCCCTCAAACTACTCCCTGATAAACTTATAGTTCTTCTGGTCTGCATCTTCAAAACGGCCATAACTCACTGCCATTTTCCAGCCACTTGGAAAAAAGCAACGGTAAAAGGTATCCGTAAGCCCGGAAAAAAGGCAGCCCTTCCGGAAAGCTACCGCCCGATAAGCCTCCTCAATACGATAGGTAAAATGTACGAGCGGCTCCTTCTGAACTGACTTCAATCCACTGTTTCAGACAAATGTCTTTTACCACACAAGCAATTCGGCTTTCGAACCAAGCACTCGTGCACCCACCAAGTGCTCTGCCTCAAGGAGCATATTCTCCCCAAATTCACGGAGCTACGCCGACCTAGGCGCACACTTGCCCTATTTTTCGACACAGCCAAAGCCTTCGATAAGGTCTGGCAGGAAGGCCTCATATTTAAACTCAATCTCTTTCAAGTTCGGAACAGACTAGTCCGCATAATCTTTGCTTACTTATCGGACCGCTCCTTCTGCTACAAAGATGACGGATCTCTATCCTCGCCTCACCCAATACGCTCAGGAATCCCGCAAGGCTCCATCCTCGCGCCTTGCCTGTTCAACTTGTTTGTTAACGATATCCCCAAATTCCCCGACGTCGCAGTAGGCTCCTACGCAAACGACACAGTCATCTTCAGCTTGGGTAGGAATAGGATTCACGTATACTACCACGTCCAAAGGGCCGTCTTTACGTTCATAATGACTTCGTTATAACAAACAATATAAAAATATAAGCTATAATATGCATAAGCTCATAATATAAAAAGTATGTACCCGTCCCATACTTACATATAGCTGTCCCGTATTCGCTCACGCTTCACAAACTACAAGTGTTGCAAAACAGATTCATGCGTCGAGTTCAGCCGTTGATTCAGCCGTCGAAGCCCCGTTCTATGTCCGTAATGTAGATCTCCATAAAGATATGGACCTTCCGTCCATGTATGCATATATTAAAGACCTTACAAAGAATTTTTTTGAAAATGCCGAAGGTCATCCCAACCCCGAAATAGTTAACGGAGTTAGCTTCACTTCCAATCCGCACGCCAAAGGCTTTGCGCGCCGGCCACGTAATTGCTTCTCCGACCCCGTCGATAAAAATAACGAGATTAAACCATTTAATTAAGTACACTGTTCTGTAGGGACTACCCTCGCAGCCCTTGAGCTGCTTACCTGATAAGGTCGTTGTTAGGATCACTAAATTATTAAGACAGGACATATAGTCAGGATCTTTAATATATTTTCATTTACCGGCAGCACCCCAAGCTGAGGTTCGGTCGTTCGTGCACCTTTGTGCCCGCTGCCTCGGAGCTGAGTGCCCTCAACACTCACCCCAAAAAGTTGGGTGAAGCTGTCAAAGCCATTGGGACTAACAGCGTACGTCAGTGCGAAAAAAAAATCTTATTTTACAAGGATAAAATATCACTAGACATTGACGAAACAAATTTTGAATAATATTTTTCATTACAACATTTGGGCCCTCTAAAATTATTTTATGGGTTTAAATATTATGAATGACGAAAATAATAACATATCCGTTAGGCAAAGACATATATTAAAGTTGTTTTGGAACGTTTTGGTATGAAATATTGTAAGGAGAAGTCTACAAAATAATAAGCTCAAAAAGGGTGAACAGAGCTGTGAGTATCCTTACCAATACTTAATAGGATGCCTTATGTATATAGCTGTAAATACAAGGCCTGATATAGCTTACCCTCTTAGTTATTTAAAGCAATTGTATTGAAATAAAAGACAAATACGTTATATTTATTTTAAATCAATCTTTTATATTGGCACCTGTCACTGTTAGAAAAATTAGGAAATATGATTGTTGTTTTTATGTGTGCTCTAAATCTTAAAATTAATAAAAATATGGTTATGAAGTATATTTCATTATAAATATAAAGAACTTAAGTTACTTCCCAACAAATTCAATAACTGTTATTACAAAAGCCATTGGTTGACGTCCAAGAGAATTTTACAGTATTTAAAAGGAACTTTAGACTATTATATTACTAACAGGACGACAGGTAAACTATTGTGTGGGTATACTGATATGTATTGCGCAAATTGTGAAATTGACAGTCGTTCCTACACCGGTTACTGTTTCAAGCTAACAGATGGCCCTATTAGTTGGGAATGTAAAAAACAACCGACGGTAGCTTTATCTTTATATTTAGCTATCGTTATCTTGGCAAAGTGACTGCACTGTACCTGATGTTAAGTACATTACAGTCCAAAAATAGCAGCGACCATCGAGAGAACGACAATCCATCGCCAGACGCTACTGTTATGCCGGCCTGAAATTTAGCGGCCGGTTTAGTGATAGAGTACGTAAAAAAATGCTTTAAGCCGATCCACCACAATAGGACGAAACATATTAATACTCGGTATAATTTTATCAGAGAGAAAATTAGTGAAGACGTATTTGATGTAAAATTTTTACAAACTAATAAAATGCCCGCAGATATTTTGTAAAACCTCATTATGTATATAATGCCGTATGCAAAACAAATCGTTTTTTGTATAAATATACTTCAAATGACTTGAATACAAAACATCGAACTGAAAGCATAATCTTTTCCTTATAAAGATTTTCCAACGTATAATACGTTATATTCATACAGAATTTTATAGAATATATATAGAGTTCATCTTTTTTTTAACGAAACTTGTAACGAAATGTAATAAGCAATGATATTGTGTTATCCAAACCACCGCTTTTAATATTGTTATCCATAGAATCTCGTTTATTTGAAGTAAAAAAAACTTCTTGTGCAATATATTATTGTGTCATTGTTTATTTAATTACAGAATATAATAAATATAATAAGGCCACAATGGTTAGAATATAAGTGAATATAGAAATCTAAAGAAATTTTAATTCTCAATAAACACAGAGTAACTATGGCCAGCCTAATATAAACATTGGAGCTGTTTTCACAATGTATGAAGAATACACATATAAGACAAAGCAGTAAAATTCATGAAATAGCTAACGTTTTTCGTATTTTGAAAGTTCCTTAATTTGGTTCATTCTTAAGTTCCATTACTAATTATTATTATACGCTTTTATTGAAGACACTGTTAGTATTGCATATATATATTGTCCTGTATATGTACACATATATATCACCGTTCAACCCGAAATTTGGAATGTTTATGTAAATTCCATAACAATGCGTTAATGTTATTGAGTTTAACTGATGGTGAAGTCAAATCCCGGCTATGTTAATAGTATCTCATTCTGTATGAGATATTTGGATTCGTCTCGATATGTAATATAGACCTAGGTAATGATCAGGGACTGATGTTGAATTTTGATGCTGGATGTTGTGTATAGGCTTGTTGGAAATACTCGATAAATTCTGAAGTACTATGACATGAATAGAAAACTGGTATTGGATCCGAATGCTCACTATAGCATCGATAAAACTAAACAATATCTTCTCCTTGTGTTTATGCTTGTTTGATTCGCTAGATAAATACTATAAGTAGTAGTGTTACTAAAGTCGTTGGGTACATATCTAAATTATAATTAAAAAGGTGCGAGCGAGTGATGCGTAATGTTCCCAAGCGTGGCTAAACAAACTGCACTGAAGAGAGCTAAGTAATGATTCTACTTTGCTGATTTTTTTTTAAACAAATTGAACTCATGTAATAAAACGATTGAAATAATATTAAGTATTGACTAATTTGAAAACAAATAAACATTGTATTTATTTAAGTGGACATATTTTCCCACATACGTATTTAACCTTATAAGATGCCTATATAGAAATGTCCTGTCTGTATTAATTGACATTTCATTTGGTTCTACATAAAATTATTTATTTACAGAAAGCTTGTCGCGGTAGTTTTACAGAAAATTTATAGTTAGTAATTAATACTAATAACATTCGTATGACAAGCTTATAGAACATAAATAATACAAAATAAAATATAACATTAACAATAAATATAATAAATACTTTAATTTTAAATGATTTTCTATTATGAAGCATGTGACTATGAATATATGCTCCCTTTAATAATTATACCGGTCATTCGCCATTAAGCTAAAGAAAACTTTAACTTATTTAAATTGTCATAATACAGAAGTTAAAACCTTGTTTGATAAATAAAAAGATAGTTATTATATGTTCCAAACTATTTTATTTATTATACTATATTTATCATTAGTAATCAAATTTACGTAACTAATATATTAACGATATATTAATAATATAAAAACTATGCGCAATTAGTTAAATAGTGTTTCAGATGTACACCTAAACAAAAAAAGAAACTGATATATAATCGATAAAGTATTTTTTTAATTTTCTGATATTGAGCTTTATTCATTCATAACATAGGTCTTCAATGATTTTGGTGCCGCTACAAGTAAAATTGTTTTTAAGTATATTCGATACTCTGACTCTAAGTGTATGCTTACTTTTTCAATGTTACGTGTAGTTTTAGATAAATTGCAGGTGTAAAAAATAAACGATTTTGCAATACTTTATTAGATTATTCTAAGGATTAGAAGTTTATTTTTTTAGATTTTCTACGATGAAAGACTTACATAACGCATATAATCCACATTGGTGCTACAAGTACTTAAGATTTTTTTTAATAAGGTACGTATACAATCGTCCTTTAATTTTATATAATGAGCAACAGGTACAGCTGCTTGATTATTACCAATATTTAAACACATTTTAAATTTCGCAGTGAGCTGTCCCTTAACAAGCTCCATTTAGTGGCTTTGTAGTTTAAGAGTCCCATCTTTATTAAAAGGTTTACAAGTTCATTATATAAAACTATATCATTTTCCGAGCTAAATCTTTTGTACCTTGAGATAAAATATTTTGTTTTCGTTGAGTCTAGTTGCTAGTACCACAGATCTTTTTTTCGACAGGTCAAGGTTTATCAAGTTAATTAAAGCATCTTGGAAAAAGGCGTCGTTAACACTTCAAAACAGCTATCATGTTCATGCAAAAAAAAAACTTATACCATCTTTATGTCCGACAAATCTGATTGATCTTGATTCATAGGTGTTACGTACGTCGTCCGAGTACAGAAGAGTCCTTTTAGCAGATGTTAAAAAATAACAGTCATCAATATGGGTTTTCGGTTCTGTCCAAATCATATGTGCACCAAACGTAAAATGACTACGTTTACCGCTTTCCTACTGCCTTAATTGTTCACTACACAATTTGCACACAATTTTTCGTACCCAACAGCCTGTTAGCCACAGATCAGTAAAACTATTTTACTAATCTGTGCTTTTAACATTTCTATCTCACTTTTTTCACAAATTTTCACATGTTCGCCACACATATAACAAAATGTATTCGGGGTATTTAAATAACGCCTCTTGGACGACGACCTATCGGAAGAATCGAATATCGACATATTAGAATTATGTATGAAAACAAATCATTGGGCATAACATTTAGTACGACAAAATATATTTTTTTTACTATCGATATTTTTGAACCTGGACTAAATTCAATGTTTTAAGACCTCCGTATGACTTCTTGAGAAATAGTTAACCAAAATTATAATATAGAAATGTCAGCACCATTTTTTTTTCAGAATTCTGTTAATTTTTCTTGATATTTCTTATGTACTACCTCGGAAAAATCACTTTTTTAAATATTATTCCTAAATATGAGTATTAATAATAATAATAATAAAATCCATTTATTTCCTATGTAAAATCCAAAAAGTAACAAATGTACAGTACAAAGTAACAATTAAGTATTAGTAACTCGTCCTCTAATAAAGGTTTTTATCGATACGGGCAGACATAATATTTTAACGTTACCGTAAAATTGATTTGTGCTGTATTGAAATATGAGTAGTATTTAAGTTACTTCAAGTACCATCAGCATAATATAAGAAAATTACCTGATTCAGTAACTAGATTGATTGACTTACCTATAAAGAGTAAAAGTAAACACTACTTTGTACACATATTAAACTTTTTATTATTTTGGTTTATTTTACTACGAAAATATTGGTTATACGGTACTGACGACGAGGCATTCAAATTCACAAAAGCCTAACCTTGCCTGCAAATGAAGCCGCATTGTTGGTAATGCACTTTCGTTGTTTGAAACGACAAATGCATATTTATGAGCTCGATAACGTGCGACGTGTTTACTAAACTGAGGCAGAATACTCAAACATTAAGGATTAAACTAGCGAGTCGTTTGGAACAAAACCCCGAAAATGTATACATTTATGAATAATACTTCTTTAGAAATTAATTTAAGAGAAGATAGCAATATTTACAACAAGTTTTTTGTTGTTGATAGCAGAGCACTTTTACGTCTTGTAAGATCTTACCATCACGAGGATTCATTTGAGGAAAGAAGACAATTACGTTTTATAGGTAAAATCACGGAGTTGCACAAGATAGGCGCCGATGCCGGAACGACTCGTACGCGCGCCACGAGTCCACTAGTCGACATCATTGTGCAGTCCCCATGCGGGTTCCATTCAATTTCAAATAAGGTATAAGCGTGCGCACACGTCCCATTGGACAGTTACGGCATAAGAACGAAACGAGTCCAAATAGTATCTATGCATATAATAAAATCATAAACATTCTGAGTTTGTTCATATAACATATTAGATTAGAAAAAACAACTAGGAAAATAAAGAGTAGCTAATAGGATCAATAAATGACATTGATTTTTATGTTTTTTTCAAAGGAACATTAATTGAAAACTCCTGAATCAAATTGTATGTACAACCCGATGTATACAAAAATATTTGTCGGGAATAGTTTTTTTTTTTCAATATGAATCATTGTAAATTGATTTTAAATAAAAAAGTAAATACAAACGAACTATGTATTTTTCGGATGTACCATGTTGTTGTGTAAGTTGGAGCAATTATTATCCCGGTTATAATAGAACCATAAGAGTACTCGTAAGATCTATGCATTAGAATGCAATTAAGACAATGATGGATTGACAATGACCATTGCGCAATATTCATAATAAGGTGAAAGTGAATTGCAGTTGTATTGTTTATTGAATAAAGTTGGGGAACATGTTTTGACATACTATTACAATAATATTAGAGTACCTAGTGTAACTTCGTTTTGAAAATATTATTACAGAGGCAATTTTACACCGGACATACTTATAAAAAAATTCTGTATTATATAATAATCACATAAATATTACGGAAGAGAAAGTACTATTCCTATAGTAAAATTAATTATTTCTTAAATTATTGTGTATGGTACAAATGTACTACGTTACATACGTTAATTGAGCAGTTAAAAGAATTATTCCATTTACATAAACAGAGAAATCAAAGCTATAAAATCATTAAAGCACTCAATGCAAAAATTATTGATTTATATAATATTTTATTAGTTGGCAATATATGTTACATAGGTTAAGCAAACATACTTTATCCAGACAATGTAAAAAAATTAACTTATACATAATTTTTACAATGTAACTTTTGACCACAGGTTAAAAATAATTGTCTTTACTCGATATGGTTATTAAAACATCAAATTTTTTTACGATACATTTACTTAGACGAGTTTATTGTTAGGCTTTTAGGCACCCTTATTTATTCATTCATTTAGGCAGAATAAAATATCATCTTCCTGGACTGCTTATTATATATGGGAAAATATAATAACATTATTTAATAAGCGTACCTAGAGTGATTAATAAAATTGAAAACTCAATGTTTTTTAAATACGGTGTTGGGCGAAAAACGTGCAGATTGAACATGTGCAGTATTATTTTATAATCTATATGTTACTGTACCTCGCGGAGGTAAAAACAATATATATCTGTATCATAAATTTTAATATGTTATAATAAATAATAACCATACGTAGGTTACAGTATTATACAGTGTCACTAGATTCGCGCATTCAGTCCGGTAATTAAACCATTCGCTTACCATTACTCTCTGTAGTATCCCACTTCCTAAAAATAATATCCATAGCGCTATAACAAAAAATTTCAATTCTACGAATCAGATACTCGTCACTTTTTAAGCGTTTTATTATCCTTCTCTTTTATATTATACAAATAAATATCTAAGAATTTAAAATTTGAGTAGGTACATTTAATTCATGGAACACAGTGAATGAAACATACATTACTCGATAAATTACCGTGATAGTAAGTACTGTTTATTATGCTTCTAAGCAGGATTCATTCAACTTGATTCTTTGTTAGGTTTTTAACGTACACTCGTACGTACGACACGTACATAACGAACTATTTGTTTGCAAATTACGAAGACCATTTAAAATAAGTGATTTTTCAAATGTATAGTGATTTTTAACAGTTTCTATGTGCGTAAAATATATTTTTTAAATATCTATTTAATTTCCTTAATACCCTATATGATAGGAGTATACAGTTCCATGTCATAAATATATTGAATTGTCCTCGGCCTATACATATTAAAACCTATTTTAAATCCTAATATTAATACCAACACGGAAAACCGTTTATATCGACACATCAAATATGCCTATACAGTACTTTGAATCAACAAAGTAATATGTACGTCGCTTATTAACAGTAATGTAATAAATTTAATAATTTCGATCTGAAGATCGATGTGAGAGTTCCTATATTACTGTACTACTACTAGTATTTGAATATGTCATATTTACAGTTTTACTTTTAATATTATTTCAATAGTCATATCTTATACACCACCGTTCAGATACAATTTTCGTGTAGAACTAATTATTGTTAACCAATTAATAAAACATTTTTGTTCTAGTTTCATGATGATGAATGCAGGTAATCAAAACACACTTACCTTCATTATCGTTAAAGGTAGATTGTTTCAAATATTTTGACATTTTATGGTACGAAGATTTCAATAAATAAGATTTTAAAGTATTTTTACTTGAAGCAATAGATGCGCATGAGTTACCATCGCTAAAATTTGAATCATTCCCTTGAAACGAATCGGCAGCCATTATTTAGCGATAATTAATTACAATCACCATTATATATTTAAAAATATTTATTTGTTATGCGCCAGGAATGCCTGTAATTACGCCGGAAAGTGATCGGCCTATGAATCAATACCTATAAAAATATCCGGTAAACAGTACTC
This sequence comes from Actias luna, assembly GCA_039707435.1. NCBI lineage: Eukaryota > Metazoa > Arthropoda > Insecta > Lepidoptera > Saturniidae > Actias > Actias luna. The sequence goes on along the minus strand of JAZHAC010000001.1, from coordinate 12,624,909 downwards.
AGTAATCAACAGTAATCGGAACTCTCGTCGGGGATGCACTAACAAAACTCAATAACAGATGCGTAAGCTTCGCGTCCGTAGATCGGCGGGCAAGCGCGTACGTTCTGATCGCCCGCCCGACTGACTCGCCCGGACTAACACGCCCCAATTCAATGTCGCTGATACGTCTTTAACTACCAATATATATTAATGTAATAAGTAGTATTAGTTTGTTATAAGGCTCTTTATGAAAACAATAAATAAAAAAATAAATAAAATAAAAGTCCAGCGCGAGCGAAGAATGCGAATTCGCTACTCCGTTTTGTAATAATTATGTAATTAAACTGGCGTTGACAGTAATGAATAGTATAAATGAGGATCGTATGTAGAACGGATAGCCCGCGTTACAGAAAAGTATAGCTTTTCGGTCGTCTGACATAAATGTGAAATCATGACGTCATTGTGATAATCATTGAGGTAAATAATTTGAAACATGCATTAATTTACTAAATAGCATTAAATGAATATTTACAAGATATAACCTACAGCAACGGTGACATAATGTATAGGTCAAAGGTATGAACTGCCAAAAAAAGAACAGGACATGTCGGTGTAGTTTTAGGGTTTATTTTTCAATAATTTAGATAAACTAAATATTAATATTCAAGTAATTTACTCACAAATAAATACTTGTTTTCTATGTTCTATGTAGACAAATAGAGTTAGATCATATAGCTAACAAATTTACTTAAAAATATTAAATCAGGTATCACAAAAAATAAGCAAAAAGGTCATTTATAAATTTGTCATTTCAATGTTTTAACAATTCACACTGATAAAAGAATGGAACTTGGAAATACTCTCGATAAGTACAAAAGGAGTAACTGGAATTCCAAAAACCATTACAAATACATCAAACATAAAACTATACATCGTACTTAAAATTTATCGTACGAAATTTGTTTATTTTCGTTTTTATGTAAAATTTGCGTTATTAAGGCATATCTAACATTATTCGTATGGTTTTGGAAATTTATATTATATATTAGGTATTGAAATACAAAACGGGAAGGTACGTGATATAGTATCAGATATTTATTAACGAGCAGTCAGAGCCTAATCGATTGACCCCACTTTCAATTTTACTTTCTTTACGTAATAAAATTAATTGCATTTAATAATATGCAACACAGATATTAGCTTTTATTATATTGCGTCGATAAAGAACAAAACTTACCTATAGTGTCCTCACTTGGCTGACTGAGCGGGCGTCTAGAAGGTGAAGTTTTCTGTTGAGGTGGCGGTTTAAGTACGTTTGCAGGAACGGCACCTTCAAGAGGTGGGTCACCGGGTATTCGAACCACCCACCAATCAGGCCGACCCTGGCAAGCCTCAAGAACTTCTACTTGTAAACCCTTCGTCACAGACAGCTCCCCTGCAGCGCCAGCTGTGTGCTCCGACACTATCCACGTCATCTCTAACCCAGCCTAAAGGGCAAATTAGAAAAATATACATTGCGTTTTGTGTATTAACATTACAATATGTATGCATAGACACAAAGTAATATCAAATAAGGTACATAAATAAAACGATGCAGCACAAAACGTCATCCATGAACTCAACCTAAGTAGTTCAATGAATCTGGGATGCGGTCCAATTGTGATAGAAGGCAGTTTTCGTACAAATCCCTCGAAATCATTTAGCTACTAATCTATAGGGGTTAAACACAAAGTAATCATAGGTTGTTATGTTGAATGATTTAAAAAAAATCTAATTTGTAGGCTTTCACGCTTTAACTACTTGACCGATAATGTTAAAATTTTAACATGATAAAAAATAACAAAGAAAAGTATGTACACGAAGTGCAAGAAACGAATGACATATAATACCTTTCTTTCAGGAAGAAGTGGGTTTATCGAGGGACAGAGAAATCTCTTTTAGATTGGTAGAATTTACATTGACGTTAACGAAGACGACAGGTAAAAGTTATTATTAAATACATTTAATTTGCGTTTACAAAAAAAAAACATATCGGTAACAGAAATACAATTTTATAATTGAAAACATTTTAATGTAACATTTTAATTTCATTTAAAATACCAACATAATCTATATATATATATATATATATATATATATATATATATAAATGAATCGTGAACGGGTGGAACAATTTCGCTAATTCAGTTAATTATCGCCGGGACAAGGTTCTTATGAATGAAAAAATTAAGGCAGTTGACCGGAATATCAGCAAATTTAAGAAAATTTAAAAAGCTTAACGACAATATTCATTTTATATAACTAGCCGTCAGTTGTCATAGAGCATTACAATAACGAACACTATGTTATTGATTTTTTTTTATTAATTTATCCTATTCGAATTTAATATTCATTGTTAAGACAGAACAAGGTCTGTCGGGTCAACTAGTATATAATATATATCTGTAATGTTATATTTGAACTCTGAAAGAAAACATTGTTTCTTGTTACGTTCATCGAGAAAAATTAAATTAAAGAAGGAACAACAAGAAATTTAGTAGGTATCTGTTAATTTACATTTTTATGTATACATGTCATCATGTGTAAAACGATCATTTATAACATATTTTAAAGATCTAGAGACTGAACAAAAAGATCGATGACAGTTAACGTCAGCTTATCTATAGGGGAATTCGCCAATACACGATAAGGTCTACCGCCGGCAACAATACAGATAAACTGGACATACGATAATAGATAGAAATTCTAGTGGGGGTTTTGCCAAATAATGCCTCAAACAACGTGTAATGGAGTTCAATATTTCATACGACATTTTCAATAAATGTAATTACACTTTAAATAAATGTTCCTAATGCCTGTTTTCAAAATATGTCATATATATTCAGTTATTGTAGATCACAGTATTTAATTAAGCTAAGCTAAGGTATCGTCTACATGTATTTTAAGAAAATTTAGTTATTAACAATGAGTTATTAACATAGAACATTAGGTGATGACGATAGAGTTCTCATGTGATCATTTATTACAGGGTTAATTCTATAATTACTTATGAAAAGCTTTTATCGGTGGTCTTTTATACCAATTTATAGGTTTTAACTAATTGAATTGTGCTACTAAGTTTTTACTAAAATTAGTGTCTATTTTTTTAAAGAAATATTAAAACTAGATAGGAGATATATCAAAATATGCCACTGTAAAATATAACAAACAAAATCTGATTAGTAAGTATATTGACTGCAGTTAAGTATGTCATAGTAAAGATAACCTCAAGTTTTTAGTTAGTATCTCTAACATGAGTAATCTAATTTTAAAAATATTTGATCAGAATTGTTTGAGCACATTAAACTCAAAGAAAGAATAAAGCCAACTATATTTCTATAAATGTGACTTCTAATAAAATACCCCTTGATCCTTCTATCCGTGTCTTGTGTACAGACGTCAACACTCATAATGAAAATTTTATAAAAAAAAGTTACGATTTACACTGCGTTGGAAATATCAGTTACTGTTTGTAATATTTGTAGCATATTTTATAATACCACGATGATATAGCCTCATACCGTAGTGTCTCTTTAGCTTTAAATCGTTTGGGGAACGGTTATTTTGAGTAAGTCCTAGCGCGGCTTAATGCCAATATCGATAATAGTGAATAGCAGTCTCCAGAGAAGGGGGTCATTTTTTCATTAAGCCAATTTGCCCTGCCTACTTAGTTGAAAAATTATTTGAAGATTCTGATGCGAGGACAAAATATGTACTTATTTACCTTTTGTCAAAAATGTCAAAATGCTATAGTTTAAATAGTTATAGTTTTACAAGGATATTTAACTTTATCATAATCTCTATTAATCTCTATAAATGTTTCAGATTCCGTATCGACAGTCATTTGAAAAAAATTATATGATTTAATTTTTTGGTAAAACGGGGTACATATATTATTATCAAATAAGTCATTTAGCTTAATTTTGTTCGATTTCGAGAACCATGAGGAAAGTTAGAAAATAAATTAAGCCTATAAAAAGCGCACAGATATTATAAAAAAGATTTTTTTATTTAGTTTCACGTGCAAAATGCAAAATAGTCTGAATCTATGATAGTGTAAATATTTCTAAATATGTTATGTTTTGAAGCAAGCGCTGCTTATTGGTATGCACTTTATTTTTACAAAGGTGTAATTTTATAACATGGACTGCATAGCTGTCGTAGGGGTTTAAGCGCTTGTTTTGCCGCTGCGGCCGCGTTCAATATTGTCGGTTTACACAGGTTAATTATTTGTGTGAACCACAAATGATTGTTCTGAATCTGGTTGTACTTTATCTGCGTTTATTGCATGTTTGTAAAATAACCCGCATACACAGAGCCTTGATCCCTATTGCGAGTGTCATCTTGTTACAACTATAAAATCTCAAACACATTTAAATTGTAGAAGTAATTGTAATAAAATATAAAAAATGATTATATCGTGGAATAGATGTTCTACTCTTTATAATGATGCCCAGCGTGCAGGGGATCACAGCTTGTACCATTAAATAAAGAATATGCAAAAAATTACATTAATCTGTCCCGACTTATATCAATAGTAGGGTGCACCAACTGCACTTAAGCTTCGTTTAAGTTTTTGACATGTTTAATGTTGGTAAGTATTGATACCACTGACATCCTTAAGTTTTCGATGTATTATAGATAGGTAACTGGAAGGAATGTGCAAGCAGTTTGCATATAAAACAGCAATTTAGGATCATCATGGGGATTTTAGTGGGTATTTTCGGTAGTTTACACCAAGTGGATCACACATACGCTCAGGTAAGTGGAGGAGGAAATTCGTAAATGGATTTTACCAACGTTAAAAAATGTAAAATAGGTAATATAATGAGGATGGACAAAAGGTAGTTTCTTCAAACAACATCTTTTATAGAATGATAAAAAAAATGAACGCCACTCAAATAACTCCTCTCGTTAATAATATACTATGTAGTCTTCTTACCTTATGCAATCACAAATTAGCTACAACGTGATAAGCGATTAAATCAAGCATTACTAAGTAGCATGTTATCGGTCAGATCGGTCGGTCGGAAAAGTACAATAATAATATCTTAACTTTGTCGAATAAACATTATTAATAATTTTGTAGGTGCATATGGTTTTAAAGTTACGTAACGTGACTTCCGTCAGGAACGAAGTTCCAGGTAAGATTAAACATATTTTCTGTTATTATTTTTCAATTTTGTTTTAGTCGGTATAAATACTCCAAAATAACAATGCTGTCGGTCTGATTTATGCTATTATACACGTATATATAACACGTACTGTTTTTATAAACTCAGGTGATGTTGGTCAGTGAGGTTATCCTACTTTATACATTTTATTAATTAATATATGTATAGATGGTTTAATCGCTGGAACTTGGTCCAGCACTTCAGTTAGATGACCCCTAGACTGCTGGGCGCTGAACGTTGCTGGCTCAAAGCTAACTTTGTGTATGGAAGATGTCGTTTAGGCGATAGTGGAGGGCGTAAGTGGATGGATCTCTGTAGTCTTGTTCTACGAACAGGTCATGTTCGAAAAGGCGACGGTGGAGCGATTTTGGAATATCAAGGCGAGGCATCCATCTCAAGCCTGAGAAACCAATCGAAAGAGGCGTGGGAAGGATTTTAGGCATCCGTAGAAAGGACCTGTGTTAAAAGACTTGGGCGCCCCGCAACCTTAGCAGTAATAATCAAGTAATCATGCAGTAGGTTTTTAGCGTTCGTTTGCGAATACTGTCACACGATCGACAACCAATGGATCGGTTTTATGGCTTCAAAACATGAAAAAAGTTTTATTAAAGCTGTACTGGATCTCGCTAGTTATTGTACGATTATATAATTTGTATTTTTATTATTTGTATTTGTATAATTGTAGCTGTTAGCGACCGCCTTATTACTGACCAGTGAGTGGTGGTAAGAAGCCAAAGAGAAAAAGTTTACGTTCAATCGTAATTGAATTAAAAGTTCTAAAGTTTAATTCTTAGCCTTTTAAAAATTTATTGGAAATTGGGCATAAACGAAAATAATAGAACTAAAAAATAAACTGAAAACTAACTTGCCCCCCTAAAAATTAATAAAACATTACACACTGTTCCGTAAAAAGTATATATGTATATACTTTAGTCGCAAAAATTAAGAGATATAAAAACACGTACAGTAAAAAAAGGTAAATTATAGCTCCATAAGTCTAGTTTTTAGATCTGGCCACGAATTTTTTTATTATATTTGATTCTGGAGCAATCCTAAGACAACTACCAGTTATTTTTTTACAAATTTTAGCTGGTCTTAAAAAAGGTATACGGGCTTTAAATTACGAAAAAAACGGCAATTTGCTGTTTTTGCTGTACGATCATTTTCCTAGAAATTACAGCTTGCTGAAAATCACCCCAAAAAGTTGAGTGTTTTTTATATTTCTTAATTTTTGTGACTAGCATATGTAAGCCTAATTACAAAAGATTAGATTGAGTGTGAAAGCTGGCCACAATAAGGGAACAATAAATGCACGTGTTGTATTGAACTCCATTCAAGTAATTTCATATCATGTGTACTGTTAGAGTATCGTGCGCACTCTTAGACTACTTTATGCATACTCTTGGAAGACTACTATGCCAAGAGTGCGCATTTTTATCCTTTTTAGCAAAATTCTTAATTATTACATACCACGTCTACTGCTTATTAATATGGAAACATAATAATACTACATACTTTTAATTAATGAGATGGAGGGTATTTATTGTGACAAACAGGTATGTATTGTATGATAACACAGATTACAATATAAGTGCGATACGAGCGCAGCTAAGGGTTCGGACAGTGCCGCTACCCGGTGTGCGAAGTGTTCTGTCGTGTTGCGCTCCCGCGAGTGATAGCCACCCGCGTGACGTCACACATTCTCAGTACGCCTGCGCTCTTCCCATGTACGCTTCCCATGATTTCCACTTTGCCTGCCATGGCGTCAAAACCTGGCGGCGAAACGACAAAAGGCCCTTCTAAGGGCCAAACCATGAAGCCATTCCAAACTAAGACCCCAAGCAAGCCCACAGACCAGACCGAAGCCCCTATGAAGACTCCCGCACCCCCCGCCCGCACCTTGCCGGTAGACATCAGTCTACCTTCAACGAGCGGATCGCCGCCAGTAACAAGTCGTCGGCCTTCGCGAAGCTCATGGATTCTAATATCCTAACCACTGAGATGCTCTGCTGGATGGCACTTTAACTGCGCATCAAGGAAGTAGAACTGACCGGCAGAAAACCCGACAACGACGATGCGGCGGCGAGTGACCTAGTCGCCGCAGGCGTTCTAGCTCTGCCACTGATAACCGAATACAGCCTGCTGAGAAGAAGTCAGCGCAAGAAAGCGCGATTCCTCAACCAGCAAAGAGGGAGGCGAGGCAAAGCGCCAAGGTTACCCAACTGTGCACATCAATTCCACCAAATGTCAGAGAAACTAGGTCCAAGGCCAAGCGTACGGCCCTTTGGACCAAGACTGCGCTTTATTCAAACTGACCCTGACGAATTCAGAGTGGTTCAGGCTTACCTGGCCCAACTCGAGCAGGATGAGGGAGTGAGTTGGTTTTCATACTCGTTCCCCTCAGACAGAAGCCTAAAGGTCGCCATTCGCGGCCTCTCCGCGAGCACCGATCCCGAAGAGATTTACCAAGCACTTTGGGAAAGAGGATACGAGCCGCAGTTTACCCGTAGCATCAAGGGCCACGGAGGAGGACCTAGGTGCATCTTCTAGTGCGCTCTGAAACGAACACCCGGCCTGATACCTGAGATCTATACGATCCAAAACTCCTGCTGATGCCAGGCGTCAGAATAGAAGTGTGGCTAGGCAAGGTGAGACCAGCGCAATGCCATCGGTGCCAGCAGTTCCGCCATTCCACTGTAACCGCACACAGGAAGTTGCAGCCACCTGCGCAAACTGCGGAGGACTTCATCTCGCGTATGTTTCGAACACAGAACATAGAACACTCATGAACACAGTGTTCCGGAGTGAAGCGCGTAATTGCCGTGCGAGCACCGTCGCCCAGACAGGGCGGTCCGGGAGAAAGACTGGCGATTTCGCACTAGCCCCAACGATAGTGGAGGTCTGCGGCCAGCAGCCTCATGGCACCTGCCAATAACGCGCCGCAGCAGAGACAACGAGCTCAAAGGTAGCCGAAGGATAGGTGCATGACTGCGTCAGCACCTGCCCCTCCCGATGCCGCTCTAAATAAAGAAGAAACCTACATTTACAATGCAGCCTCGGCTATAACCAAAGGATACACAGCAACGTGCAGAAAGGGAGCTGAAACTGCCAAAGAGGCATACCTCCGATATCTGAAGAATCTCCCACTTCTCGGTGGCGAGGCAAGAAGGGATGATAGCCTGAATATAGGTCAACCCCAGGATAAGAAGTCCAGCCAAATTCATCTCTAAGTTGGAAAAAATCCAAAGATCAGTTAGCGGTTGCTAACTGCAACGAAACCACTGAAAAGGGCATAGCCCTGAAACAATATCCTCGCCGCTTCTATAAAGAAGTGGCAGAGATGGCCACCTAGCTAAGAGTTCAGTTCATCCGAAGCGACACTCGAGGCGAGTTCAGTCTAAGCGAAGGCTGTAGTAAGGGGACTCTGCTGTAAAATATAACGATGACTCTGAGTATGATTCGACGCAACCTCCGCGAACTGTACGGTCTGTAACATTATATTTACTAAATATTTCTATATCTATTGATTTCTAATTTTTAATATAATATTATAAGAATATTTTTTCATAAAAACGTGTTAACCTTTGAATAGCTGACTTTTAATTTAAAATACAAGTTGATAATTTTAGGCCGCGCAAGGCCTCGCACTCTAAAGGCATCTGATCTTATATGTGTTATTTGGAAAAAGACGTCCATCATAACCTACTGGAATGCGTAAAAAGTTTCAAAATTTCATAATAGTTAAGAACAACCATAATGTAATTAAATATTGGCTCATCCTCTCATACTATTTGATAGAAATCGATGTTTGGGTGAAAAATCAATTTTAGGAATTTAATGGGTGAGGGCGGCATGTTGTCTATGCACCTTTCAAAAAATGATAAATGTTTTAAAAAATTTTAAGTACCATATTAGTTCTTTTATTATAAGTAAATAATTGTTATAATATTTGTAGTAGGTATTTGGTGGACGGATTATATATTGACATTTTCATTGAACATATTTATAACATACTAGCTGGTGCTCTCTACCACATTCGCGTATTTCCCATCAATCACGCGTAATCGTAAAATCCGTTCTTGGTGGCCGCCTACTTCGTGTCCCTTGGAAGTGATTCAGCAATACCCAGATTATGTAAACTGTACAACAAGTTCATCAACAGATATTCATGGCGACTGTTTGCCGAAATACCGAGACAGTATAACTAAATTACTGGTATATGAGTAAGTTAACAATGATTTAAATAGTTGATTAGATAATTTAGTGTCGAGACATTCGAAACTCGGCTGTATGGTTTCGGAATCTTTGCCTTTTCCTTACAAAGAAAAAGCATTAACAATACCTATAACTTGTATATGTAAAATGAGATAAATCAAAAAATACGGCTTGCAAAAATTAATTTTATCATTAAACTCCGGGTACTTGGCTATATTGATATGAAATAGGTAAACTGGTTATTGTAAAGATAATAAACGAAACCCGGTCTCGATACGTCAATTTTTCGGGAGTTATCAAGCCACCTTGAAAAAAAATCCGGTCGTCGACGTAAATGTTTTTAAACAGTATTTTCATGGTTGTCATATAATATATATATTTTTTAATATGAGATAAATTATTTGAGGTATTGTCTTGAAATACACCTACTCATATTATCGTATAAATGCGAAGTGGTTGTGGTAGAAGCAGTTTCTGAGCAAAAAATTGATGGATCTTAGAATTTAGTACTATTTATTAAACTGTAACGGTTTTATCACACACGTAATAATGGTTATTGTCAAGCGTAACGGTTTCGGCATTACTTTCAAAATTCAAGAATTTTGAAACGACGTACGTTATGTGATATTGCAAAGTACTTTATTTTATTCGTGTTCTTTTTATCGTATCTTATATAATTACAATATGGGTACTTAGGAAGTCGAAAGTCACATGACTACATTATTACTATTAGCCAATATATTTGTACACAAATATGAACATGTCGATCCGACCCTAATAGAGACATCGACTAAAATATTAGGTTACTTAGCTGCTAAATTAAAATCAGTGAACCAGCATGCAATTCGGTAAGTTTGCACATCTAAACCGGACTGCGGTTAGCCTGCTTGTTTAATTTATTTAACAAACAAGGTTACTTATTTACATGCCTAGCATAGAAATAAAATAGCTAAGCACATACTGTTAAATATTTTAATAAATTATGCATTAGAATTATCACCGTTAAAGTTTACTAGGTCAATAATATGTTTACCAATTAAAGTCACAATTTTTAACACAATTATTAGTCTATTTATATCATAAAGTTTCAAACGTTTACAAGAAAAAACAAAGTTGTCATTTATTAAATAAAAACAACCGTTAAACCCATTTTGACCTTCACAATATCACAACATACAATAAACTTATGAATTTGAATTAAATAAAATATAAAAATAGTAATAAAAAGCAAAATATATTATTCTTTTTTCTAATATTTTTGACAACTTTGACAAAGTTGTATTTCTACAATAGCCAAATAAAAGTATTTATTTGGTAAGACAATAATCTCAACCATGTATTCACTCAACGACACATATGAATGCAAATGTAAGCGCAGGAGTGTTATCGTAGCATCGGTGTTGCGCTATTAACAGAACCGCTATTGAAGAGTTGCATTGTCGATTCTGCAATAAGACGCAGGGCATCACCTGTCGTTGCCGGCTGCCTTTGAGCAGGCGCGCGTGGAAGGAACTTGGTGTGTCGATTGTATGCTGCCGAGCTAAAGTCACATGTGGTGTGCTTATTGAGCTCTGTCTGAACCATGGCAGTGATATTTTACGACGACTCTTGTGTTTAGTATTCGCGGGCGGTGGGGTAGTACCCATCGCGCCAACACGTGTACCCGGCGGAGGAAGCGACACGGTGTCGCCTCCGTCCGACACGGTACGCGTCGGGCTCGCCACTGTCGCTTATGATTCGCGTCGCTACCGCACTGCCCGTTCACTACGCAGCCTCCGTATCGAGCTACATTTCCCAAATTTATTCTACGAAGGTTTTAGCCACAATGTTGCAAGGACGTAACTAATCCGTTTGTTGTTGTTGACGAGACATTACTCGCGAAAATATCTTACCCTCGCACACTGATTACTAAATCAGTCCGATGGTCGCATTCTGAAAGCCCTGTTCTCTTTGCTCACAAACGTATGTCTATTAAGATTGAAAGCAAGGAACAATAACAGTTACATTTTAGAGTAAACATTTCGATATAATTATGGTAGATGAAAAGTAATTTACGGAAAAGTCACTGTGACCAAATTGTTTGTACCAGTAAAATATCTAACCGATACTAACATCATTGGATTTCTACATGTACCTACCAAGCTGTTTTTTTTTTAAATTTGTAAGTTAACTTGTAAAGGCATAGACACACATGAAGACACATTTTAGTTAGGAGTGAGTAATCTCACTAAGAACTAATTTTACGGTCACGAGCGGTTGGAGGGAAAAACGGAATCGAAGGGAACGGATAATAAAAACAAATCTTATATAGGTGATTATACGGACAAGTATTAAAACAAATGTACTATCACTTTTTATTTCTTTATGTATTAGACAAAGGAACTAAATACAAACATTTAATATTTTTTATATGTGTTAACATGTTTATCATAACCTATATCGTATTTTGGATGAGATCTCGGAAGTAATGATGACCAACAAGAATGTACAAATATGATTTGTCTACTTTGATATGACAAGAACATAATTTAAAAGACAATTACTTGATAAAGACAGTAATATTTGCAAATGTTACATAATAAATCTTTGAAATTGTCGAGTCACGCGTTGCGAATCCTAAAAGATGTATTTTTATGATCAACATTACCCATTTATTGGCTATATTTAAAATATAAGATTGATATTGTTATTAAATAATAGAGATAGTAAAGTTAAAGAAAAGAAGTTTCATTAATTATTACATTCTATCGAAAAATGTCATACTCTGTTTCTGTCATTATAGATTTTTTTTTAATGAATGTATGAGTGAATTATTAAACATGAAACCCGTCGAGAACGATTTGAAATAGGTCAATAAGTTACGGTGCCCAGCGAGCATATTATTTATCAAAAGAAATTTTGATGTGAAAGTGAAACTGAATATCAGGGTCATAGCTTTCGACATAATTCAACTTATAGGCATAAACATCAATATATACTATAAATGTTAGTTCTAACATTTTATAATTTGCAATAAAATTAAAGTAAATACATACTTGTCACCAGCTTATTAATAAAACAAATATTTGAAAAGCCTTTTTCAGGCCATTCGTAAATTGCACTAATTTTTATTAAATGTGTGTTCGCTATATTGAAACGAATTGCTTCAAAAATAAAGCAGTTGCTATCGCCAAAATCAGTGAGCTACTTGAAAGAGGAACTTTATCTTAATATTTGAATATGTGCATCTTATTAAATGTTATGTAAGATCTACTATCTCAATCCAATAAAATTAACTATTAAAAACCAAACTTATTGACAAAAGACTGCGACCTTATAAAGCATATATTAGTTTCACCCCAAACAGTTCAAATGTGTTGAATAGGAAATGAAGTTTCGCCTACGCATCACAAATCTCATACTCCTTATCTGCCATTGAACTTTATGTTAGTAATATATGTATATCAGAAAAATCAATATTTTGTCCCAACTTCGTCTAAGTATTATGGGAGAAAAAGTTTACGACGAATAAGTAATTTAGTGTTTTTATTAGTTTACACCTATATCAACTATGCGTGTAACTAGTATGAAAATAATTTAGAGGCTATCAAGGTGACTCGATTTTTGGTGTTTATTATGGATGTAAGTTTTAAACCCTAAATTGCTGTTGAATAATCTACTTTAAAAACTAAGGAACATGGAAGTTCTGTTCTATATAACTAGTAGTTGGGCCGACAAAAGTTGTTCTCTCGGATACACTGGTTAATATCTCGACAACACTGCTACCAATCAAGTAAAATGACAAAAATATCACAGCACTAAACAAGCTCGCAAGTGGTCGGAAAAGTGCAATGCGATCATGGTTTGCTGGATTGCGTCTTGTCAATGAATGCTTCATTTTTGTGAAAGAGAATGAAAACATCAGTCAAAGTGTGTCAAGAAATAGCCTGAGATCATTGCGAGATTTTTTTTCTAGAGAAGCACAGTACTTGCGCTAATAATTACAGTTGAAATGTATTAAAAAATATAAACTATGTCAATATAATATGTGCTGTGTATATGGTGGCAATAAATAATTTCTTTCTTTCTTTAAAAATGTGGCTATCGTAGATATACCAACAATACTCTGCCGATGGTCACAAGGTGCGAAGCATTCCTGCCTCGTCTAGTCCAGATTCAAGATCCTTGAACTATAAATTATGGTAAATTTTAGAGGATCTGACCTGCTTTAGACGGCACTCCAACATTAAGTCACTTAAGAATTTTCTAAAGCAAGCAGCCGTTAAATTTAAAAACAGTATTATAATAAATCTCCCATGGAAACATATCGGAAATCCATAGCTTTATGTTGTGACAAGTCAAAGGCATACATCAAATCCAAAATCAAACCAAAATAGTAATACTCGTACCACTAGATAAAACTAAAGAAAAAAATTGTGTTGTTTCATAAAATCACAATGCAATGGAAACTTTTTCAGACCGCAGGCGTTTAACTGAAAATTTTCGAAAAATAAGAGAATATAGATGCTACACTTTCAGCTGATTCTAGCCATAATGGCCTTGGCTGTTCTGCCTATCGCCTCTCATTTTATCCCTACTCTGCAAGCTGTACTGTGACATGCGATAGATGAACGAAAAAATTTTAGGCGATGTAAAAAAGTAAACTTTAATAAAAACTAACTGAAGACCAGAAATTACACATTGATATATTTTATTTGACGCATTACTTCGTAGTCAGTAGCTGATCGAACTTGAATACTAAATCTGCAGTAAACCTGAATAAACCTAGGGTATTTCCCTGGCATTACTTGCTTCTTCACCCTCCACAAGACTTCATGAGGTCCAACATTAGAAATTAAAATTTTCGTCACGTTTTGCTTGAATGGAATTCACCGTTCTCGACCTCTATTTGTAGTTCACGGGCACTGTACATTTTGTTTGGCTGATGTTCGTAATAGACCCGCTGGGGACCGTGTGGACCAAAAAATTTCGAGACTTAAAGGCAACGACTCGCACTTTATACTAGGATACCATTATATTGCTATTTTATTTTGGCGTTAAATTTTAGCATTGTAACTACTCACCTTGTCGGAGTCTGTAGTATTCCCGCTTCCAAAAGATGCCAGCGAATTTCTGTCATGATTTTCGGTTGTCTCATCTAGTAGCGTGTCATCCAAATCTCTACAAGAATAATATTATATTAAAGCACTTAAGATGAGTGCCAAGCAAATGTAAATATAATAATAGTGTTCCAAAGCTGGATAAAGACCTCTTTCAGAGGAAAAGGATGAATTTATTGACCACGACAACCTACAGCGTATTGAAAAATATTTATCTGCTCAGCCCACATTATTAAACGATAAAATGACTTTGTTATTTAAAATAAATTTCAATTTAAGTAAATTTTGTGATATTACTTACATTAACCTATATCATTAATTATCGAAGGTCAGTTCCCTACTCAACACTATATACACATGTACTTCCAGTACACCAAAATAAAACACACGTGTATTTCACAAGGGCATCCAATTCAATAAAGGTGCCAATATAAAGCTCTCTGAACTAATGGATTTTTTCTAAAAAGTAACTAGATGTAAATTAATCTTTTATGCATCTTCGTCCGTGTGCTTATGTTTCACATTTTTTACTTCTAATTTAATTATTTAGAGTGTTATTTCAGGATTATACACAAGAAATCGTCTAAGTATTATTAAAGGAAATTCGACTTTATAAAATACATCCTAAAAAGAACTTTATTAAAGTGAATTTATCTAATAGTAATTTAGTCTGGAAAATTGAGTGTTGGGTATTCACTTACACACGATATTATTCATAATATTCACCATGGGTATGTTTCGATAATTGGCATGCGATAGAGAATCTTACTGAAAACAACTTATATAAAAGAAATCTTACATAGATATCCTTCGTTTTAAGTGCCGTACGGATAAGTATATAATTACAAAAAATTACCTGCTGGATCGTTGTGAACTAGTAGGGCGGACTCGAGCTGGACTACGGGGTGGTTGTTGCAGTGCACCGCTGAAGTACGTTTCCTATTAAAACAGAAAATAAAATACAATATTATTATACTAATAATAAAGTAAGAAACCTATTCCAACATTTGTCACTGTAATGTAACTTATACTGTAGATACAATTAAAGTAATTGATAATGAAATAAAACGACATGCACGACTAATATAATAAATATTATAACAGTATAAAATTGATTAGATTATGAGTTATAGATGGAAGATCTATTTAAAGAACACATTACAAAGCTCCCCCTACCGCAATAAAAATACCAATGTAGAAGAGAACATATCACGAACAAAATAACCATTCGAAATCATTCACTTGAATTATAATATTGGCATCGTTTTAATTATAGTACCAATATTGAAACTTCTGTCAAAATGTTTATATATTTTTTTCGTTTGTTTAAATAATAACTATTAAGTGTTATCAGTAGTTTGTACTTTATTTCAATGTTGATAAATCAATACAACATTTTAACGACGTTCAGTTCCATGGTTTGATGCAAAATAAATCGTATGCTATAGTATTGTAATCGTAATAAAAAAGTATTTATGATTTTAAAACTTTAGTAATTGGTCTGGTTTACAATGACTTTATATATATTCTGAAGGAATAATACCATTTTCTGCATATAAGTTAATTTTGAAAAGGTAATAGTACTTTATAATATTAAAGTACTATTACCTTTTCAAAATTAACCTATCCGGAATGTATAACTATTATAGTCATCTCAAAATTACTGAAACATATTTAGTACTGAGGAGTCTGTATTTTTATGCTACGAGATGATTTCAAAGTAATATGTTCATAAATGATATTTGAAATTATTTTTAATGTATTATCTTACCTGTATTACTTCCCTTAGTCTGCGTACCCAGGTTTGCTTGATTTCAAGAGACGATGCCTTGAGCACTATACGACAATCACTGGCCATTGGTTCTCTTCCCGTCCAAACCGAAAATTTACATTCGTCCCCTTCAATGTGTTCAGTTACTCCTAATTCGGAGGTCTGTTGAAATAATTTTACAACATTATCTGTTTTTTTTAGCTTACATATTTACAAATAAATTATTCTTTTTCGTATCTATAAATATATAGTTTTTATGAGTATACAGTCAACTATAAAAAATATTTAAGAAATCGATCTTGTAATCATTTTACATTGTATATTATATAATAATAGGTTGTTTAATTGAAATAATTTACTGTAACGTAACGTTGTAAACATATGCCCACACTTTATTTACTTGCCACATTTTATCATTGCAGCTATAATGTTCAACCTAAAAATTTACATCCTAAAAAGAAAATGTTTAAAACATATACGAGGTCTAGTTCTTTAAAAAAATGAGGTATACTTTGCGGGATATCACTAGTCTAGGATAGGACAGGTTCAGTCACTACGTCTTCGCCAGATTTCACAGAACAATCCTTTAGAATAGGAGATTACTTCGCATTTTCAACCCACGTTGTAGATAAGTAAAATAATAAGAATATAATAATAGATATGTAATAAGTTAAGTAGGACTTCCAACGTCAACTAACTAATGGGATATTCTTTAAATTATAAAACGATGTTCTACCAAAACAAAATATATTTTTTAAGTCATAAAACAATTTATAAAATAATTATAATTACAGAAAACATCCCACTGAATTTCGTCGAAATTGAACGTGGCCGATATTCCAACAATTTGTCGACTTAACATGGAATGATCCCTATACTTTAGTATGGTAACACAAGATAGTAGAACTGTTTGCATAAATTAATATAATCTTCAATAGTAAGTAAACAGATCGTCAGGACTTCTTTACTTGTGTTCAAATGAAAATTTTTCTCACAAATATTGTGACTTTATTGTGAATTTAATTTTAAGAGAAATATAGCTTAACATTATATATATTGACATTTTAACATGATAATATTTAAGCAATGAAATTTTAATTCCAAAAATACTCACCATGAACTTTGTTTTGTAAATATATTTGGCTTTTCCATGGGAGTCTTTTACTTCTTTTGCTAAGAGTAAATGCAAATCAAAAAGAAACACTCTTCTCTCGCGACCTTTTTTTATAATCTGCCGTAGATCCCATACATGGAAGGAGTCCTGAAGCACCACTTCGCCAAGACTATCGGTAGGGACGTCACAACCCTCCAACAAAGACAGGTGCATTGCGTCGTTTGCCTTTTTCGGTACTGACAACATTACCTCCAGGCCATCCTACGACAATATATGGGAATGTTAAATAATTCCATAGCAAAAACTTTTTTGTCACTATTATTTATAAATTACAATCATATCTTATAAAATTACATTTCTTTGTCTACTCCTTACTTAATGAAAACTTCTTAATACAATATTTATATTTAATAGTAGCTGTTTAATGCTGCAAATGTATATAACAAGTGCAAAATATCTAATGGGGTCTATTTTGAAGGTGACAATATTAATGTAGACTTTCAGTAGATTTTTAAATAAATTATTATTAACGATTATGATTAGGAAGATACCGGTTAAATGTTATTTTTTCGCATAATTTTACGGATTCAGCGATGGCATTATTACTCCACTAACTTCACTAACACCAACTCCCTAGGATGCCAAGTTAACACACAGACTCACTATATTTTTCAATAACTGTTAAACCCTCTACAAAATAATCCCTTAACTTATATTGTTACTATAAATATAAACCAATTGTAACAGAATTTATTTAATATTTGAAGCATTTGCGACATCTTATTGGTATGACTTTGAGTTCTTCCAGTGCTGCGATCTTTATCTCCTCAATCGTGGTAAACCTTCGTCCCTTAATAAATAAATTGGTTTTCCATAGATGTAGGCATTTTTCTCTTATTGCTTCACACAAACAAAGCGTAACTTCAAGGCAATATTCTCTATCGAGCGTAAGACCATCTAGCAAGAACTCATAATGCACGAAGTTTGGATCTTCGTTTTGATGTTTTGGATATAGGTGTAACAGTAACAAATAATAGTACTTGTTACTTTTAAAAACTAATAACTAAGAGCATCGCATCGAGTTATATTGCGTATCGTATGACGTTGACATCGCGTCGTTCACACTTTGAAAAAAAGATACTTACTTATACGTAACATACCTAGCTGACAAAGGTACATTTTTAACCTTATCATATATTGAACCAGGCTTGTAAATCAAATTTAGATTGATTTAATAGGTAAGTAGGTTCGAACTTTAAGTAAACTGTAATTTAATTATCGCAAGGATCTAACATAAAAGTTTTGAATTTACAATGGAATTTGATTTGCATACTTTATACATAGGAATATGTAATATCACAATAACACTGCTATCAAATTTATTATTCCCAAATTGTATATACATATATCAAATAATTATTTTATTCTATTTTTAGAGTTATATCATTTCCATGTAAATACCTAATTCACTCATCATTTAAACTTGCGCAAATTGAAACAGTTGTATTTCTTTGTATAAATAACCAATCAAATCAACATCAGTACGGAAATACGAAAAATGCGAGTAACGAAATGTACTTATTGCAAGTAATTCTCCATAGAAATCGGAAGGAAATTAAATATATCTTATTTACACTATACTGGCTACCTGGTTGTCGAAAATTATCAAGCAAAAGGCGGCTAGTATAGTGTAAAGTAGGACGTACGCTGTCACAGTTTTATCTGATATTTTTGAAACTGATAAACTTAAATTTACTTAAAAACTAAAAACGAAAATCAATGTAATTGTATTTTTACAAAATTTTATATATATAATCATTATTTCGTTAAAACAATAATTAAAAACGCTTAAAAAATAATCGAGTTATCCGCATAGGCTAATAGGTTCGAATCCCTAAAAACATAAGATATTCAACTAACCTTGATATATTAAAATCCATTTCCATATTTACTTGAGATTTATTATTTATTAACATAACATCGCTTATATGGAAACTGCCGTCAAGAGTGTTATGATCAAAATTGAAAACCTTAATTTAGTAATGTCACACGAGTTTTGAGGAATGACCGCTTAAAATAAATTGCAAACCACCCGGTAATTATTCATCATCAACGTATGTACACAATATAAGCAATTATTCCGAACAATCATTGATTTCAACTAGTCGAATCTCTGTCCCGAGACTCTGCGTAAGAAAAATCTGTTTTTGTACAGAGTATAAGAATTTTTGTGTCATCTATGTTTATAACACAGTTCTAGAGTTGTGCGATGAAATAAATAGCAGTAGATGTCTCAAAACGATATTGTGTATAAATCACCAACTACACTGAATATGAACAAATTAAGTAAGTTTTGTAATATCTCTAACATTTATATACAATCAACTTATATTACGCATAAATACCTAAATAAAGAGTTCTTTCATAACTATTAACTATAAATCATAATAATATATTAATAAATAGTAAACATGGTTCTTCTGTTCCTTTTTAACTGTCAAGGTGTTTATCAATTACTTCAAATAAAAAAAATATGTTAAGATACATGCAAGCACAGTTTAATGTTACCTTTAAACTTATTTACATTACCGAAAAAAAAAAACAAATTGTACATTGAACGTATGCCATTTTGTGACGTCTTGTTAGTACCATAAGCAAAACATTATATTTTAAGTAACGGTTTGCTCATTAATGGCTTATTTAAATACGATGAAACTGGCTATAAAGTTTAATACTATAATACAATAAATTGTCAGTCGTCATAATATAAGTAGATACTTGTATATTTAAAAAGGAAACATTAAATGTTAATAAGTAACTATTTCCTTAATATGAGAGACATACACAGATACATTTTAAAGGGCATCCATTTATGTACATTTAGAACCAGTAAATCTAAATAACATTGCAGTGTGGCACAAAACCTAATGCCATTAAATGTCATAAAAAACTCTTCGTTTCAATACAGCATCAATAATTTCAATGTTGTTTATGCAATAGAACGTTTTACGAAAATGAACATTGAGAGTCAACAACTGAAATTCTTATCGTTTATACATGTTAGAAACGCAGCTATATACTACGATATAATACATACGGGCTGTTTGTCTATGGCGAGAGGCCCGATGCGGTTACCACGTGGATTTATAACGTATTTCAACATAATTGATGCAAAAATATCTACACTTGAGAAAATCATTACATTATAATATAAAATGTAACTTTATTACAAAGCGCGAACAACTCGTGAACACCATGGGGCGTTCCGCGACACTGTGTCACACAACAGTATGAAATGAGTCACAAGGAAAATAATGAACACAAAATCTGTTGTTAATTACTACACAGTGAACTAGTTAGTTAATCTCTAACGGTTCCAACTTCGACTGGTGTTTAACTTGAAAATAATGCAGACAATAACAGAAGTAGTAATGCGTTTACGCCATTACGGAAACATCGTTAATGTTGATGACATATTATGTACGTTATGTTTTAGATTCGAAGTATTTGATATTTTCCGCATAGTGAGCAATATCTATTTAAATTAAAAATATTGTAACACATTAATAAACATATTTATAACAAGTAAAGTAAATGTTAAAAATAAGATTTATAATAATAGGGCACTGCATGAGATTGACATGATATGATAGTAGAATATTTTGGTACCACAAAATCATTTACAATATAATAGCAAAAGTGCCCAAACAGAAGTAGTTCTTGTATTTCAATACACTTCCTGTGATTTTTTGGATTACAAGATTGGTGGGATGAATGAGTTAATATGTTTGGTGTATGTACATACATACATACATACTATCACGTCTCTCTCCCATAAGGGTAGGCAGAGACCACATCCTTCCACTTGCTACGATCCTGACATACATCTTTCGCTTCTACTTTCTTGGTGTATGTAATCGTTGATTAGATGACTTTTTAAAGTTATAAATTATAAAATAAGTATTTAGGAAAATTGTATTAACCCTAACTAAATAATAATGTATTTGAACATTTTTATCGTGATATCATAGTTTAAATTTTAGGTTAACCCACATGGGGTTATTACTAGATTATTAACTGTTAACTTATGTTAAAATCCTGATGATCTTCACGTATAAATTGAAAACAAATTGCCCGATACTATTATTACCATTTTTTCTGTAAGTTACTATGTTATTTGTGACAAGTATGCTAGAGGAAGGTAGCAAAGTTATATAATGGAACACAATCCATATTACTAAAACTATTAGTACCAGTTTTGGTTAAACTGTTCCAAATAATATTTTAGTGCATTCAATTAGCGGTTGTTTAATAATTTAACAATTGCAAAAATTGAAGTATGACACGTATTACTCTCATGTATTAAACATTAACGATATATTAGTAAATCTTACCTCATTATTGGTTCGCAAACTATGTATCCCTAATTTGATTATAACAACTTGGCAATACAGAACTGTACTGATAAAGATATTATTTCACAAATATTATTTTAGCACTAATGAATTGTAGTAATATTTTTATAATATATTTCCCTGCAGTCTGATCACAAACTGAATTATGTAGACAACGCAAAGGTTCTTATCTTATCTCATGTGATATCTTAAGGGTAAGATATATTATGACAAATAACGTTGACGGTAACAGTTAATTCGTAAAAATGAAATGAAATTTATAGAAAAAGTTATTATATCATTTAAATTACAGGGCTTGTTCGAATTCATATCAAAAGAGTAAATAATAGCCATTGATTTCAAGGCTGAGACAGTAACGATAAGGAATATTTTTATATTATTATGGCGAAAACTTACCTTGATTTCTCCCTGACCTTCAGCACAACACGTCTGTAGGTCCTTTAGAAGCAGCTGATATTTAGTGATTCGTTGCACCGGTTTTATTAAATATGCGGCCAGAGGATGTTCTAACTTTTTCTTGCGTTGTACTCTGCACCATAATATAATTCAGTTTACATACGTAATATATGCTTATATTGATAGTTATAAATTCTCGAAATTATGATTTAGATTTCTAGATCTGTTAGTACTAAAGTAAATGTTAATATTAATAGTATAAATAGGACATTAATGTATATTACTAACCTTTCAAAATAATCACCGGCATTCTGTACGACTGCAGCATTGCTATCGGGTTTGTTACGACAATACGAAACGTACATATCAAACTCACGAGCCCATGTAACGAAGCAATGGCCAACATCTTCTGGCATCGACTCGTACTTATCAAGTTCTCGGAGAAACACGTGGTTGTGAAAACGATGGATCTCTTCTATGTTGCCGAATATTATCTCCTCCTAAATTAAACATATTTTTTTAGTTTATTGAAGTAACTATTTATCTTATAAAGTAACAAAATCTAATAAAAATTGTAAGCTGAATTACATTTTAGTCACAGTTTTTCTCATTTACTTGCGAAACTAATAGTATCAGAGAGTGTTATTTTTTACTTATAATTATAAATTACTAACATTATGTGATCAATTACTGTACAATTTACTTGGCCAATATACCTATAGTGGCCTACCTATACAATAAAGCCCTTAAATAATTACCTTTCCTTGTAATGCTAAAGGTACTGAGCCAGGGTCAGTTCGCATCTCACGAAGGTAGCACGTGATACACGTCTCCAAATCTTTAACATAAGCACGTTCCGTTTGCAGCAACTCAGCCATTATGAATCTGTTATGATTAAAAACAACTATCTTAACTTTAAAAAATAGTGCCATAGTTAAGTAATCGACCACAGCGCTATCATATCACGGAATAACTATGAACCATCGTCTTGATAAAAGAAATATATTACATGGATTTTACTCTTATCAGTCAACTCGTTTAGAATTTACACGACCACTAACAGACCTACACAAATTATTTATATGTAAAGTGATGGCAATACTTATCTGCAGAAAAATTAATAGCAATCTGACAAAAAATATGGCAGTCGACATTTTTTTTTTATCTGACATATTGAGAATATAATCTAAAGTAATGAAATGTAATATCTTAATTAGTACTAAGGTCTTATAGGTGTAAATAGTGGCATAGTAGGTAACGAGTATCATGGCAACCAGTTAAACCAGTCAGACTTAAGGAGTACAGGAATCATGTACACCACTGGCCAAGATGACAAAGGGGTAAACAAAGTGTGACAGTGTATGTGTGTCGCTGGGGAAGGAATTCTGGTAAAAAACAATTATTTCATGGTTACCACCAGGTAGTTGAGTACACACGCATCCCCTTCGGTCTGACAAACACCCCATCATTCTTTACGCGTCGGTCGTCAAAAATTTTAGGTTCTTTAAATATTTTTGACTCTCAAGTGCAACTGCCGGAACACACCTATTTATATTTGGCGGCAGATTTTCAACTTGAGGGTGGTAGCTAGCCAGGCGGGCATTAGAAAAAGCCCTACCACCATGCTATGTTTTCCTTCACCGAAAACTCAAGCTCATTGTAGATGGTTGGATTCGAACTCACGTCCCTTGACGCGAAATCCACACTACCACTGAGCTATTATCGCTTCAAGTATCTATATTGATCACCATAAACTTTTTTGTACAAGACGAAAAAGGAGTACTAGAATTTGTTGGACCACAGGAAATTGTTTCCCACATACTGCTGTATAGGCGAATGTAACAAGACGGTGCTGCCACTGGAAGCTATTTTATAATATGCTTGTTATTTGCCCGCAAATGTATTTTTTCCAAGAAACAGTTTTCGACTCCGATCCTTATCTGAATTGATTTTTTCCTGTAAATTAAACTATTAGTCGGTTATTGGAAATGGCAGATTGTGAGCCGGAGTATACTGAAATTCAGTATAATAGTATATCTTACTCTTTGCGTCTTGCACTACGTCTTTTTTCATCACCCATAACGGTAGACTGCGTTTCAACACGAGCGTCATGTTCAGCTGAATGCGATGATGCCAGTGACGGTGGAATTCCAGAATCACTTTCTGGTTCACTTTCACCCCCTTCCATTGATCCGCTGAATTCTGCATATCTAGAAATTTTAACGTTATATTATTTTATGTATAGTATCGAAATTATATCATTGTAAATACTACGATCTAATAATAAGCAACGTCTACCGAAGGAAGTTTTTGTTACAGAAATGTTTGACATAATTGCAAAAAAATGGTAGTGTGTTTAAAGCCACACTATATAAATGAAAACTTTAATAACATTTTATTAATTACTGAGATTATAAACCGACGCTGACCCTGCAAAGACCGACTAACAAAAATATATATTCGCATTTTAATTAAGAACAAAAGATGCGTTTATATTTATATACACCTACCTATTGATATAAAAAAAAATGTAAAAAGTTTCTTTTGGTTTATTGTTGTGTATGTACTGTATCAAGTTGTGATATTTGTCAAAGTTTATTATACCGCCAGAAAATAGTGTATAGATAGATAAGGGGTACCTTTTAAATGGTACCGTTAGCAGTGACTTGTTGGGACCGATTGATTTTAGTATGCCCAGTCGTTCAGTACGAATGCATCAGTTGTTTCAGTAATAATGTTTCATTATGTGTGTGTGCATATATATTACACAGATTTTGTATTCACCAAGATATATTTCACGACAGCCTAAGAAATTTTAAATAATGTTTATCCGAATCATAATAAGTAATTCTATTATTATTATTGTAAGTATTATTAATAGTAATTGTGTATATTGTATAGTAAAATTGCATTGTCTGCTATTCATTAACTCATATTAGATTAACCGTGTTTATAGTTTAGAATTTTAAATGTTGTGTAGAATTTGTAATTGGATTCCAGATTTATAATGTTATAATAGCTTTATTAGTATGTAACTGTCAATCTGTAATATGTAATTGTACCTTGTGATAAAAATAAAATAAAACAACGATACCTGGCGTCAACGGCAGCAACCCACTCTTTGATTTGGACAGCGTGAGGGTGGCCCTTCTCGACGAGTCCGTCGGCGAGCTGCGCGAGGAGACGCACCCGCTCGCGGCTCTCGCGCGCGACCCCCGCCGCCGCCGCCGCCGCCGCCGCACCGCACCGCTCCTGCGTCTCCCGTATCCACTCCACCGCGGCGCGGGCCGATCGCTCGAACAAAGCGAACTGCTGGCACTGCTCCAGACGCTTCTTACGCACTGTCCAGTGTTCCAATACCTGTACATTATAACATTTCATCACTATCTATATACAACAAAATATTTCAAAGCCGTCATGTGGACTACCGACACAAGCGAACCCTTAAAACTATAAACAAACATTTGTAATTACTGGATATACAAATTAATTGTTTCAGTTTAAATTAAAACTTGCAAATTAAAACAGTTTGCAGCTCAATAAGTTTTACTAATAGGAACAGATATAATGTTATTGTTAGCACGTCACGTGACCATGCCGATGACGACTTACATGAATTTACTCCCTATCAAAACTTTCCTATAGAAGTTTTCACTTAAACGACAAAAAAATCTACATTTTAACACAACATCTAATTTTGAACGTAACTGGAAAAGAAAAGTAAAGTCGGACTTTTTAATCTACAACGAACAAACTACGTTACCCTAAAATATAGCAAATAATTACCAATGATAAGTAATATTAAATATTAAATACCGGATTTAATTTTACCATAACAATACTCTTGAGCATTGTATAAATGTGCACATGTGTTGTAGAGCGCAGATATGTAAAACGCGCTTCCCACGCTTCATACTAGCGTGTAGTTTCATGACGACCCTGACGATCCCATCGCGTGAACATCAACAAAAGCCTTTGTTGCTCTATGCTTTTATACTGTGACAGTGGCAATGACATACGGTATGCTTTGATTATATACTATCAGTAGAATGATCTCTAACAACATCAATAGGTGACATAATTCCAATTGCCTTACATAATAAGCAAACAAGTACTAATGTTTTTTAATGATTTTCATATTATTTGTATCTGCATAACATTTTATGTATTACTAGAAATATTCTTAAGTAAACTTTATTTTTAATCGACATCTAAACAAGATTTATGTAATCCAAATTCATTTTCAGGATTACGTTCATTAAAAATATTTGCAAAATAAATTACACTCTTAATAAAAGAGCATAATCATTCGCAAATATTAAATAAGATTAAATTTCGGTTAATATATTAATTATCCTTCATTTCCCCTTCCATTAACGTAAATATGCAAGTTGATTAATGCAATAAGCACGGACACGCGTATATAAGTAAACTAAGAGTAAAGATAAATGCTGTGTTCCGTTACACACTGCGGGCACTGTAATAGTTAATAGTATACTGAATTGTCGTTCCTTTATAGTTAGCTAAACTGGTCACTGTTTAAAACGGAACGTAGTCCAGTTTACTGTCATCTATGTTTTATTTATTATTTAACTGATTTTTTATACCTAATGGAATACGCTTATATACACTTCATACGCATTCTTCAGTTACTTTCAAAGTATTTATTTCACTCTGCAATAAATACAGTATATTGAAATTTTCCATGTTTATTTTAACGGCTGGTATCTTTGAGTAATAATATTCAAATCATCAATAGTAGAAGCTGTAAAATTTCGGACGCTGTTGGTCACGTGATCAAAGCACAGAGAGCACCTTACCGCGAAAGCTCCAGTACTCAGTGCCACAGTACAAAAATTGCTACGATCTTTGACGTTATATATTTCCCTAGGTTACTGCAGCAGTATACTGTCAGCCACAACGGAACGAATCTCTCCCCAGTAAGAATAGTGAACAGTACTGTGAGTGTATAATGGAACACACCCTTAGATTGAAATGTTTGATGTAAGTTGAATTACTTTATTTTCTTGAGCTAGTAATGTGTCAAGTATTGCCCGGGTTTGCTCGTGGTGAGCTTTGCTGGCGGCGGGTGTCTGTCCGTGCACCTGCGCCGACCGCGCTGCGTATTTGAGGAACGTCTCAGCGGTCCTGCGTGCTAACGTACACGCCTTCAAGAAGGCCTCCTTCTGTTCACCATGTTTCACTATAAGCGCAGCCACCTGCCGATCATATACATGTATAGTTGTTGAACAAACTATGTTTTATTACATTTTAGTGAAATACGAACAACTATCAAATTCTTTATTTGTTGTATTTGCCAAAAGACCTTATATATTAAGTTGAATATGTAAAGTTTATACACCTTTTTATACAAACACCGAATATTTATGTATACATAATTTTCATATTTGTAAGTAGAGTTGAATGTTTGTCTATTATGCAGTAATTACTTCGGGCACTACAATAATAATATACAGAAAATACTTATTCTTTCAAAATATTTAAAACTCTGTATTTAACTGAATTTTTAAACTACTTTGCAAATGTCATATAAGTAATCAAGATGTAGAAACAGGTAGGCATCGTTAAACAATAAAAACATTATACATCGATATTCAAACTAATAAATAAACAGTATTTTTTAAGTAATACTGTTAGCTACATGTTTTATGTAGGTAATGGTGTGTTCGCTAACCTGAGCCGCCTTATCGATAATACTCTGCATTTGAATGGGTTCGTCATTAAATGGTATCGCGGCCGAACCGCACCAATCCTCGTCACGGCGATATTCTCTTTCTAAAGAATCCAGAACGGAACAGACTTGCTCTGCGGTCTTATAGAAATTTAGTGACGCAGTAACGAGTTTATGTCGTTCTTCGGCGCACGTCACAAGTCGCTGCCAACGTTCCGTTACCTCTTCAGATATTTCCCTGTATAGTAAAGTTAATCATATTGGGTCATTAAATACGAACTTATATTAAAAGAAATCATTATGTAAGAATTACAAAAGTACTAACAATTTTCAATTAATTTGTGTGTTTCATTTCGACATTGCCTACTTTATTCATAAATTTTTAATGAACTTATAAATTTAGAAGTTGAAAAAACAATTTGAGGAAACTTAAATAGTTTCCTAATAATTAATGCAAGAAGGTCACAGTAAAGAATTCAAACTGTATTTTTACCTGATAGTATGAGGGTCGTAGTGATTGGCGGCTCTTAATGCGTCCGCCCTGTATTTAACCTGCACGGCACTAGCATGTGTCTTTTCAACGGCGACCTGAAACTGGTCGTGTTCTCTTTTCAACTGTTCCGCTTCAGTCAACGTTCCCGGAATGGAGAATGATGCAGCCAACATTGCTTCACCGTTTCGTATCCAAGAGACAACTTGTGCGGCGTCCTTTTGAAATTGGCCTGATGGAATAATAACTATTCATTATATTTATTCAATTAAAATAGACTTCTATTTTTTTTTGTTACTTAAACTATTGTAGGTCTAACATCATACTAATCATGAGGAAACCATAGCATGATGGTAGGGCTAATGTCCGCCTAGCTAGCTACCACCCTCAAATTGAAAATAAGCCGCCAAATACCAATAGGTGTGTTCCGGCAGTTGCACTCGAAAGCCAGTTCCTCCACAGGCTTAGCGTGTCTACCAACTTGGGCCGTATCGTTACTTAAGATCAGGTGAGATTATGTCCATAACGCTAAAACCTCAAGTATAAAATATATCTATATATATTATAAATGCGAAAGGGAGTTTGTTTGTTTTTTACGCTTTCACGTCTAAACCGCTGAATCTATTGTGCAGAATGGATGGGATCCTAGAGAGAGAGATAGGATACTTTTTTTCGTGAAAAACTTATAGGAAGTGGGATTAAGAGAGGTATAATCTTTGTATGAAACTTTTTATTGCATCATCCGATTTCTTTGAAATCAATATGAACGCGACATTAGATCTAGTTTATTATATTACTTGAAATTATTTGTGTACAAAATTAATAGACTGCTCAAAAACAACAGAGCCATTCCTGCGACGATATTAAGCAGTGGAAAAATTGAGCCATATCTACTTAGTAAAAGTTGCCTAAGTAATTTCTCTTTATTTATTATGATTATTTCTTTCATATATTGTAATTTTAATCAACCTCATACTTTATATGAATAAAGATAAACAAAAACATATTATATTATAAAATATGTCACAATGAAATAATAAGAAAAACGTAGCTGAAGTAGTGTTACAGGTAACAATTACAACCTACGATTTCTATATTTTGTGTGAGATTAGAAATAGAAAGACATTATCGTCATTTCGGTTTACTATTGAACAATAAATAAAAATCTTCAAACGATAATCGTTCAATATCAACATCGATTTCTATAAAGTTCAATGACCGATTTTTAGCGATCTCGTAACTACCTAATAAGTTAGGTTGTCAAAATTACCCACCCCATATTGTAAACGAATAAATATATAAAAAACACTTAAGTATAATATTAAATATTTTAAATGGCAAAAAATATTTTTTCTGTCGTCAAAGTTTGTAATTTCTGGTCCCCAGTATTTTAATACATTCATGCTGCTTCTTATTGAAATAATATCGGTTCGTGCGCTAATTCGAATTACTTCTCAAAACTTTACTGTCTTATCTTTCTAGGAAATTACATATTGTCGACGCCGGAGTTGGCTTTCTTTATTTGGAACTCTCCACAAACAAATTCTTGTTGAGCCGAATGAGCCAAACGGGACCTCATGATAAATAAAAACCATTACGAATTCATGATGATCGACTTTCTGACGCATTTTTATGAGTTTTGCGTAATTTACTAATAGCTGGTGGTTTGAGTATTGTCTGCAATCAACCGGAATTCCTATGCTACCTTTTGCGTTTTTTCCTTTTATATAATTTTAATGATGAGAAAAGGCGGTTTAATAGTCACTTACATACTTTTTTTAAGCAACAGATAGCATTCAAGCTAATGACTTTGAAATAAAATGTTCTTTAGCAAGTTTAATGTGTGTATTCGAGTTCCTTGTTTATTAATACATGTACTTTTTATATAAAAAAATCTATTCACCAACAGATATAATACGGCAATATGTTTGGACTGCTAAGGAATAAGTGTGCATTCTCTTACCTAGCTGTACACACTGTTCGAATCTAGCCCGTCTTTCCTCGGCCAATTCTTCTAGATCGAGTTGTCTATCATTCAGGAATTCTAATAACAGTTGCACGCGTCCTTGCGCATCCAGTGGCGTATTTTCTGATCCTTCGGTATTGCTAGATGCCATTACGTCGGAAGCTTCAGAAATAGCAGTAGCCAATTCTTGGCCCTGTTGCACAACCTTGAAAATAAATTAAACTTTGTTACTTTATTAGGAATCACAATATTGTTATAGCACTTAATATTTTTTTACTTATAGCACTTAGTATTAATTTTATATAGTTTTATAAATTAATCAAGATCCAATATATTTATTGTTACTTTTTCCCCAAAAATATTCTTATAGTTTATGAATTAATGTCACTATTCAAAATTTTCTGATTTTGTAGGAATCGAATACGAATAAGTTTTTTTAGACCTTAAAACATTAATTTAAAATTCTACACAACCGCTTATTTTGAAATAAAGACTAAAAGAAGTAATAGTTCCATGTAAGCTCCTTGATTATATTATTGTTCTCTAATTATTAAATGTGAACATTGAAAAGTAATATCGTTTACTTGATAAGTAGCATGTTGCATTCTTGCTACGCTTTCGTTGTGTGCAGTAAGAGCCTGTTCCGCTTGCTGAGGATCACGGGGTGGTTCTGTACGCTGCAGTTCGTCACCCCAAAGTTCAAGTCGAGATGATACCTATAATATGAAGTACGTACGAATTAGTGGATACATAGGGCATGCTATGGGATGCCCTAATAAACACATATATCATTATATTTATTTATGGCTGACCGTATTTAGATACATTAAATATATAACAAATACTAAGACCTTACTACTTTATTTCTATACCAATATACTATGCCAATAAACTTTAATTTTCTCCGTTTGAACGCGCTAATCTTAGGAGCTACCCGTCGGATTTAACAAATGATTTTTGAATTTCATAACCCGATTAAACAGGAAGCAGGAAGCAGCAGAAGAAGGGTGATATCTCTTCCTGGTCATTGGCGACACGGGAGATCGAAGTGTAGCCGTGATGTTTTAAGTAGGTATTACCAGATGTTTCTAGTTGATTCGCTACATATCCTTCCCACATGCCCGTAACCGTGCCCGTTAAATGAATTTATGCGCTGCGCGAGGACCTAAGAAAATTAATTTTCACAACAAAAAAAATAGTATAATATCTCTATCAGGCTTATTTATATCACGATATGAGACTTAGGAACCGAATAATAAGTTAATAACGTTAAACGAGAAGGTTGTAATAGCCCGGGCGAGTGATATAATGAGACGCGGTTAGTCAATGTACGAGAACGGTTATCCAACGCAAACCAAGCAGTACCGAGAAGAACCGAAATGTGCACGTCTATGTCAGCGAGGTACCAGCGCGCGCTCGCCTTAAACCCGTCTGCTTGCTTAGTTTAAACTCAGAAAAAGTTAGACAAATTGTCATAGCACTATTGCTGGTAGATAGCTGATCTTATTAAGAAGTAACTCCGTCGTCCCAGGAAGGCGACAGACGGCCGTGGGATTTTGGTGGGTATTCCCGGCGCTTAGCGCTGGGTGAGTCTCATATACCCATCTCAGTCCCCCCGGGCTCGGAGGGGATGCATAAATACATTTCCCCACGTAAAAAAAAAGGTTAATTTACAAAAACACGTGCACGAAATCGCAGGCACAACTAGTCCCATTATATCACAAAAATAACAAACTATTACAGTTTCCAATATGTACACCATACCTCTAAAGCATCTCGTTCAAAATGTCGAAGCTGCAGAGTGAGTTCCAGACGTCGTTCCCGATCTGACCATAGCTCCTCTAGGGCACTGCGCGTACCCCTTAACCGTTCCAGAGTTGTTTCCACGGCAGCGGTACTCGTTGCGTCGGAGTCGCCAGATGACCTGTTGGTAAGAGAACGAAATTGTTAAAATGAAATAACTTTATACCTACATAATAAAACTAATATAATGGTAGAATTTAATTAAATTATGGTAGAATTAGATAAAAATCATAAATAATTCTACACATTTGTTACAGTAAAATTAGCATCAAGGTATTAAAAATCCAAATATTTATCTTATCACGTTAGTCTATACAACCAGTACAATTTTAAGATATAAGAAATTACTAAATAGGACTTATAGTTCTCTGGTAAAAGAGTATATTTTAAATAAGCAACTAAAATTACTTATTATTTAATAATTATTGTATGGATCGGAGTGCGGGGCTAGTAAGAAGACGGATAAGTGTCGATTGCATGCAGCAGAACTTCGAATGTTAGGATGGAAGTGTGGTGTTACAGAAATGGACAAAGTCAGCAATGAGTATATTACAGGGAGTTTGAAAGTGGCACCAGTGGTAGAAAAGTTGAAAAGGAATCGTTTGTCTTGGTTTGGGCATGTTATGAGTAGAGAGGAAGCGCATGTGTTGAGAAAAGTAATGGATGTGAATGTTGAAAGATGGAAAGGAAGAGGAAGGCCAAAGAAAATATGGATAGAGTGTGTGAGGAATGAGATGAAAGAAAAGGGAGTGAATGAAGAGATGGCGGTGTATAGAGATTTATGGAAGAAGAAAACGTTCTGCGCTGACCCCATATAACTTGGGAACAGGACAAGAAGAAGAAGAACTAAAATTACTAATATTATTTATAAATCATGTAGATAGCGAACAAATAATGTGTCCATTAATTAATTTATTCACTATTCTTTCCTTTGCAACAATAACAATACTACCGTTTTAAATGTTTACATATTTTAAGCTAAATAATATCACCCCTACATAAAAGACAATGAACAATGCTTTCAAAAAAATATCATGGCGCAGCTTGTAATTTTTTAGCGCGGTTCTGTATCATATGAGAAATATTAACCAATATACACGAAACTGAAATATAATTTATGCTGAAGTAAATAAATTTGAAATTTGTGATAGCCAGCTAAATAATAAACATAACGAATGAAAATTATTTGAAAAATGTAAAATATAACACATAATTAATATAATTGTAAAACTCGAGAGGTGCAGTTTAAAGTGTTTTATAAAGTTCGTCTAAAATAATTTTAATTTCACATAGCTTGTCGACACAGAAAATGAGTCGCGCATTTTATATGAAGTGCATGTTATACTTATTAAGTAACCCCGGTGCGAGATCAAAGAGTCATTAAAACTGACAATAAAAATACAAACCTCCATGTCAAACACTGCACCGGTGACTTATGCCTATGTGAACGTCGATGATATTTGAGCATTTTGTATAAAAATGTTCATTTCACCTAATATAAGGCTTCACTCACTGAACTAAAGACGTGGCATTATAGTCGCTTGATTTCACACAGTCCATTCACTGCCAACGTAAACACTTAGTATTTTACTTTATATTCTTAAATTACAAAAAATTACCTTAGAGCTACGGTGAAACTGGACTATTATATCGTTTTCAATCACATACATGACCTTATTTATTGTAACGAATATGCAAGCTTTAAATATATAAATTATCTACAATAAAAGCCATACGTACAAAAAAATTAAGTTAATTCCATGCTCAAGCAGCGTCTATAATAGTCGTTCAATTTGTGGGTAAGCGGCCGTTCAAGTATTACGTAACGCAATTTTTGTAGATTTCCCTCCACCCCCCCTTTTTTATGTAATCCCCTACCCCTCCTCAAAGGTTAAGTAACACTCATGTAATCATTTTTACAAATAAGACATAATTATGTTTTACCATTTTTTACTAATAAACTCTCAAAATAACTTATTTATTAATCTATTTATTTATTAATTAATCTTTGGCAATGTGATTAGAAATAGACGAGGGATTCTCCGTATAACATAAACCAAAAGAGTAGCGAACTTAGGCAATTTTGATTGCCCATTTTATTATGTAAATAAAACAATGTTACGTAACGCGGTGTTAAAACCCCCATCCCGCCCTTGTAACGCATCGTAACGTTTTACCAGAACTGCCCTTTCCTCCAAATTGCATTACGTAATACTTAAAGGAACCTAATACATACTTTATAAGTAATATTCATGAATTATATTGATATAATGTTATGCACTCCTATTCATACGTAAAGGTTTAATTACTTTTTTTACACGTTCAATTTGTGTAATATCTCGGTAAAGACCGACACTGACCTACTTGCTTCTACTTGCTACGTTACGCTTCGTTTATATTACACGCAGTTTAATTCAATGTAACGAACTGTTATCGATAACATTATCATCATAATTAAGTATCTAAGAATTATTTTACAAGTATAAAGTATATTTCTCGATTAATATTAGTGTAGCAATATGATAATAAAACCATAACAAGTAAGGGACATGTATTCGCTATTTTAAACGAATATTAAACACATTGGTTAACTAAACAAGTTACGTTCCATTAGTTATAATCTGTTGTTTTAATACATTATTATGAGTATCGTCAGGACCACAATGTATTTAAGACTTGTTATAACTATTTATTGATCACATATATTACTTTTCTCATTTCCATTTCATCTTCGTAGTTAAATTTCTGACCTTTAAATATTCGTTAGTTTTTTCAATACGTATTTTATGATTCTTTTCAAAACGAATATTTGTGCGTAATTGTACAATGCTTAAAATAATAAATCAATAAATTTTATTACACTCTCATTTACTTGATTTTTTTCCTCCTTGCCTCTTGGTTAATAAAACTGTTATTCTGAAGTACATAGGCGTTGGAATTTTAAAAATTTGCACCAGGCCTTTCGAGTGTCAAATTATGGAGAGTCGTCGATATTAATATGTAATCAAATAAAATAAAAAATGGTGAAAAATCTGGTATCCATTAGATAATAATCTTTTATTATAAGCGTATATCAGTTTAGACACCGTACTGACTTGTAACCAATATTTATGTCTCAACTTTGTTAACCTAATGTGTATAAATACATTATTGTACACTCTGATAGCGTGGTGGATAAAAAACTGTTTCCATATGTATACTAAAGCAAAGCTTCTTTAATAATTATTACTTCTTGTCCTGTTCCCAAGTCATTTATGGTCGACGCCATATGTTTTCTTGTACCATAAATCTCTATCAGCCGCCATCTTTCCATTCGCTCTCTTTCGCTCCATTTTTTATATGGCCTTTCTCTGCCTTTCCATACTTTACGTATCTCACTGAATGCATTTCCTCTCTTCTCATAACATGTCCAAACCAAGACAAGCAATTCTCTCTTAACTTCTCTACGACTAGCGCTACTCTCAGACTCCCTCTAACATACTCATTCTCATAACATTCTCGTTACACCACACATCCATCTAAACATTCGCATTTCTGCTGCATGCAATCGACACTTATCCAACTTGTTACTACTTTTGGTGACACCAGCTGCGGATCGAACTGGGGTACTACATCTGCAGTACGTAGTCTGAATCAACTTCAGGTACTTTCCTGGCACTACTTTCTTCTTAAGGGCCTACCACAAGCCTTGACCCGGTACCCGGTCATTTGCCTTCAAGGTTCAGGCTATGTTCAAGTTCAACGAACACCATGTACATGTTTTTGTGTGCCACTCTATAATTTTCACACAATTGATGAATGGAAAAAATGGCATCCTTTGTCCCGTGACCAGGCATAAAACCAAATTGGTTTTGTGAAATATTCTACATTATAATTATATTCTACATTAAATATACACTCTTCTCTCAGGCGTCGCTCAATTATTATTTCGAATACTTTCATAATATGAGGCAATAAATTTATTGCCCGATAATTGTTGCATTCCTGAAATTCACCTGTATTTTTAAAATGGGCACGAGCTTACTTTTGCACTACTTTTCTGGTATCACTTTTTCCTCCAAGAATTTACTGCGGAATATAGTTAGCCACTTCCATCTCTCCATTCCTAACATCTTGCATAATTCAACAGGTATTCCACCTGATCCTACCGCTTTTCCTTTAATCATTCCGCGTACCATACTCTTGAATTCATTCATACCTATATCCCTTACTAATCTCAATCTTTCTGTCAATCTCATGACTTTTTCATTCTCTAGTACCCGACTCCAATCACTCTTTTCATTCACTTCAACTTCGAAATACGTTTTCCACCTATTTTTTGTTCCTTCATCATCCGACAGTATCACACCCACTTCATTCTTCATACACTTCACACGACACATATCCCTCTCCTTTCTTTCCCTACACTTAGTCAGCCGATAAACATGTTTTGAGCCTTCGAGACTTTTAAGTGTCCTATATAAGATTTAGAAGATACTGCAGTTTTGGCAAAACCAGCCAGCTACGTGCCTGACTCCAACCCTCCTTGGGAGTGCTCTTGTTAATAAATTAGGACCAGAGAGGTGTGTAAGGGAACTAGAATATATTGGTTAGATACCGCAAACACGGAAAGTGAATTTACTAGTAACTACAGTAATTCTGAGAGAGCGGTGTTATGCACCCGAATACCCTATTCTGTAACTGCATCAATCAATAAATAAATAGAAGCATCCCCTGGCCGACTTCTTTGAGAATCTCTAAGCGAATTTAATGTAAACAAATTTTACGGTCTTATAGTAAGTCATATTAGAATTTTTTTGACCACTCTCCTGCTCCATTATGTCAGTTTGATCAGCGCCTGCAGACAGTAGATTACTCATCAAAACAAATATAGCGAATACACGCATGCAGCTGAAACCAACCCCTGAGACCAAGTATATAATGAATGAGGAAAATATAAAAAAAGTTTGTAAAATCTGTAATGTATGTCATAAGAGTGATATTTACTATGTAGGTAGACATAAGCCATTACGTCAGTAATAAATAAACTACTTTACGGAACGACATTGATTTATTGTGATAATTCTGGAATACGTTACTAACAAATAATTAGCGTAAGATATATCAATTGAAGACGAGTTAGAACTTACGTGTGTGATTTGTAAAAATAATTACAATGTCAGTCGGCAAGATTGAGCCGTTTCAACTGGGAAGCGATAACTGGAATTTGTACATCGAACGGTTGGAACAATACTTGGTGGTGAACAATGTAAAAGGTGAACACAAAGTGCCTACATTAATTACAGTGATGGGTGGGCAGAGTTATGAACTATTAGTGACATTGTGTACACTAGATAGGCCGGCAACAAAAATAATTCAGGATTTGGTCAAGGTAATGTCAAATTATGTACAAACCAAACCCAGTAACTTAGCAGAACTCTATTATTTTAGAAAAAGAAACCAAAGTGTAAATGAGTCTATAGCAGATTATGTAGCTGAACTTAGAAAACTATCCATGGGTTGTGGGTTTAACAAGAATCTTCAGGAAAACATACGTTTGAATGTTTGACTGCGCTGTGACAATATGTGGCAACGCTTATTCACAGAAGACGATTTAACTTGCGAGACAGCCGTGAGATTAGCTATCACGATAGAAGCCGCGGAGAAAAATGCAGCGATTGTGGAAGGACCTTATGAACCTTTAAGGCAGGCACAAAGCGCAGGAGTTTCTTACAAACAACAGGTACAAGGTTGAAATCGCAAGTCATTAGTAAGAGATGCGGGGATATCCACATCACTGGGAAATGCACCGAGACTACAGTGTAATGGTTGTGGTCGACAACATAATTCGGCAATGTGTAAATTTAAATATTATATTTGCAGAGTTTGTAATGTACAGGCCCATCTCAAGAAAATGTGCCCGATGTTACATGAAAGTATGCAAACAAATACAAATAAGAATCACAATGTGCAGGAACTATCGAGTGAAGATGGTAAAAATTATAATACGGTAAATATTAAGTTACATGTAAAAAGTATTAGTTTGTGTAAACCTATTGTAATTCCGGTCTAAATGAAAGGTAGACTTTGAGGCCAGATACTGACTGTGCAATATCATGTATTAGTACGAGTTTATATTATAAAATGTACTTTAAAAAAAGCAGATGTATTGATGAGTTATTTATACAGGGGAAAAGAGTTCAACTCGGGGAAGAGTTACATTGGCAGTCCAGTACAAAAACATATGTAAAACATGAGATTTGTACATAGTAGATAACGACCGAAAACCTTTAATGGCCAGAATGTGGCTTGAAGAATTAGGATTTAAATTGAAAAATATTCATTGTAATGAAGTAGATATATCACCATCATTTAGTATAAAAAATCTCAGTTCCAGGTTCATTGAAGTATTTTCAGAGGGGCTAAGACGATACACGGAAGGCGAAGTTAGTTTGCGAGTATGGCCGGACTCGAAGCCGGTAATTTTACGAGCACGGCAGCTCGCATATGCACTGCGCGAGCCGGTTGAACGCGAACTCGACAAGTTAGTAGCAAGTGGCGTCACCTCACCTGTAAATTCGTCGAACTGGGCGACACCAATAGTAACCCGTTAATAAGCCGGATTGTTCAGTAAGGATTTATGGCGATTTTAAATTAACACTTAATAAGTCCTTGGAGATTGACCGTTTTCCGTTACCTAAAATTGAAGATCTGTTAACAAAATCAAAAGGGGGTCAAATGTTCACTTAAATAGATTTATCACAAACTTACGCGCAAATAGTTTTGAAGAAAAACTTAAAACAATACACAGTGATCAATACCCATCGCGAATTATTTAAATATAACCGATTCATTTATAGGGTGTCTTCTAGTCCGGGTATTTTTCAACGAGTTTTAGAACAGATTTTTATCGATATGCCTAGAGTAGGAGTATTTTTAAATGGCATTATTTTGACAGGAGAATCCCCACAAAATCATTTAGATACAAAGTATAAAGTATTAACGAGATTACAACAAAAGGGATTGAAAATAAAAAAGGAAAGAGATCATTTTTCTCTAAATCGGTTTCGAATTTAGGGTATATTATGGATTCTGAAGAGATTACAAAAAATCCAGAAAAAAATGAAGCTATTAAAAACGTACCTAGGCCTACAACACTAACAGACCTTCGGGCATTTTTAGGCATGATTATGTACTATAGACAATTTATTAAAAATAGTAGTATGATTTTATCACCTTTATACAATTTTTTCAAAAAAGGTGAAAAG
The DNA here is from genome assembly GCA_039707435.1 of Actias luna. Lineage (NCBI taxonomy): Eukaryota > Metazoa > Arthropoda > Insecta > Lepidoptera > Saturniidae > Actias > Actias luna. Next base: position 12,585,509 of record JAZHAC010000001.1, on the reverse strand, counting down.
TATATATGGTCAGAAAATCGCAATATAGCTTTTAATAAATTAAAGGCTTGTTGATATCGAACGAGGTTTTAGTTTTTTATAATCCAAAATCACCGTTAATATTAACAACAAACACAAGTAGTATAGGGATCGGGGTAGTGATATCACACATAATGCCGGGTGGGTTGGAAAGATCGATAGCATAAGCCTGTAGAGTACTCAGCACCACAGAAACGCTTTATTCACAAATTGATAGAGAAGTCTAGGCTATACTATTGGCAGTCAAAAAAAATCACCAGTATCTGTAAAGTAGAAAATTTATATCGAAAACGGATCATAAACCATTGGTAGCTGGCTATATTTGGGCCAAAGAAAGGTATACCGATAATGGCGACTTCGCACATGCAAGGGTGGGCTATTATTCTAGCAGGTTATTATTACGAAATCGATGACATTCGTACTGGCAAGAATACCCCAGGTGCGTTATCAAGGCTACCTTGTAGAGAAATTAACGATGATAACACAGAAGTTACGTATATAATTTTTTTAAATAATTTCTTACCAATTACGCATGAACAAGTTCGGGTAAAATTACAACATTATAATATTTAAAAAAAATATTATGTTTTTCAGTCAGCTTGGCCAAATCAAGAGGAATATCCCGACTTGAGAACATTCTTTTTGAAAAAAAAACGAATGGTATTTAGACGATGGATGCATCATGTGGGGATGTAGAATGGTTATTCCACGTAGATTTCAGCAACAGATCTTAAAAAAATTACATGTAGGTCACATGGTAATGATAAAAATGAAAAGTACAGCAAGAAGTTACGTATGGTGGCCAGGAATTGATTCTGATATTGACAAAGTAGTTAAAGAATGTGAGATTTGTGCTAAGGAAGCCCCAGCACCGCTTCAAGCTACACCAGAGCCATGGAAATATTCAGGAGAACTATGGAGTCGATTACATATAGATTTTTTGGGTTCTCTGTACGGAAAAACGTTTTTTTGTTTTAATTGATGTGTCTTCTAAATGGATAGAAGCGTTTCAAATAATTAAAACCAACGCTACAGCAGGCATTTCAATTTAAATTTTAATTTAAATTTAATTAAATAAAATTTAATTTAAAATTTTAATTTAAAAAAAAAATTAAGGGGAAACATTTGCTACATTTGGTATGCGAAAGGAAATAGTTTTGGATAATGGCCCCTCATTTACCAGCGTGGTGATGGCAACATTTATGAAAATCAATGGTAATGTTCATACTTTCACTCCAGCTTATCATCATTCTTTCAAAGGTGCTGCGGAAGAAGCAGTAAAATTCTGTAAGAGGGCAATAAAAAGGGCTTAGCGGAATGTTGCGAACTGGAGGTGTCGTTACAGGCGTATTTAATGGCATATAGAAATACAATCCATAGCACTACAGTACAGTCACCATGTTACTACAAAAACGTTCATTACGTTCTAGGTTAGATCTGTTAAGATCAGGACCGGAACTAAAAAGAAAAGTCAAAATAGCACAAGAAAAACAAAATCGAAAGCTAAGCGTAGGTGACCCTATTTGGGTGAGAGATTATAGAAAAGGAAATAAATGATAAAAGAGAAAGATAGAAGAAGTTAAGGGTTCACAAGTTTTCTTTATTAGTTTGGGGAACGGTCAACCAACTCTTGTTAAGAGACATATACATCAGGCTAGGTATAGGAATAAAACTAAAACATTTCCGTTTCCGTGTCCGACTAGTACTAGTACTAGTACTGAACTGCGAGTAGAACCAGAGACTTCTAATCCTGTACCATCAGATACGCTTCCCTCGTTATCCTCCCGACTCCGATGAACAGTCAAGCCAATAAATCGATATGGTAACCCTATTTTATATTCATTTAAGAAAATAAGAAAATAATTAAAAGAAATAGTTTTTGAAGCGATGATAGCTCAGTAGTCACTTCCTGTACTGTACTGTACGGCGTCGCGTCAAGGGACGTGAGTTCGAATCCAAGCACCTACAATGAGCTTGAGCTTTCGGTGAAGGAAAACATCGTGAGGAAACCATAGCAAGGTGGTAGGGCTTTTTCTAATGCCCGCCTGGGTATCTACCACCCTCAAGTCGTAAACCTGGCGCCAAATACCAATAGGTGTGTTCCGGCAGCTGCACTTGAGAGCCAGTCCTCCACAGGTTTAGCGTGTCTACCAACTTGGGCCGTATCGACACTTAAGATCAGGTGAGATTATGGCCATAACGCTAACCTTAAGTATAAAAAAAATAAAAAATTATTGTTGTATGTGTTGTACGAGGATATTTTTTGGATATAGTTTTGTTTGTACGTTTGTGATATATAAGTGTGGGAGTGCAATGTATGTCATAATAGTGATATTTACTATGTAGGTAGATATAAGTCATTACGTCAATATTAAATAAACTGTTTTACGTAACGACATTCATGTATTGTGATAATCCTGAAATACGTTACTAACAAAGAATTAGCTTATGATATGTAAAAGTGCACGCCTCATACCACTCATTTAATTTTTAAGAAAGCAAAAACAAGTTGTGCCATGGGCTTATTAATTATTTTATTAATCATTCTATATTTTAAGCAAGCATGATTTATCTAGAAAGTCTATAGTGTTGAAGCGCTAACCCCTTTATTATGAAATAACGATCGACTCGCCTGTATGGTTTCGGTATCTTTGCCTTTTCCATAAAAAGATAAAAATTTACTATACCAAAATCTCGTAAAATATAAATACAAAAATGAGGCGTGCAAAAAAAACTATTTTATTACTAAACTACGGTTACTAGGCTATTGATATGAATTAGGTAACTAGTTGATGTTATTCTAAAGATAAAAACGAAACCCGATATCGATATGTCCATTTTTTCAGGAGTTATTGTGACCATCTCGTATAAAAAAATCCGGAAAACCACGTAATAAAATTTTAAATATTTTTTTTCAAGGTAGCAAATTAAATTGTTTTTTACAAAATATAAGATAAAGTATTTAAAGTGTTTTCTTGAAATACACCTGCTCATATTATCGTATATATACAAATTGGTTACGTTAGAGGCAGTTTAAGAACAAAACATGTTAAATATTGATGTGTCGAGAATAGAGCACAACCCTAACCGCTTCGCGGTATCAGGCCTGCAATACATATTCTACAGTATTATATATTTCCAATTTTCTTTAGCTGTAATGAAACCTCGATTAGCTACTATTAGCCATTTATACAGACTGTATTTATTCAAATAACTTCAGCGTACATATTATTAAGTCATTGTAGGACAGGTACAGTCTAGACATTACGCCGTGAGGCAAAGTCAGTACAGTTCTTTAGTTTAGGAGCCTAGTTCGCGATCTTAATTCGCGCTATAGCAGAGTAGGTTTTTCCACTTAATTTAGGATACTACTTAGTATTAGTCAGGGACGCGGTTTCTTTTCGCGGCACCGGTAACAGCCCAAGCCGAGGATTGGTTACTTCATGACTTCCTTGGGCTCGTTGCCTCCCACTGAGCACTCGCCCCCAAAGCTCAGTGAAGCTATAAAAATCCTTAAGGCTAACAGCTTATGCCCAATCGAAAGTATTAGTAGCAATACCGATGAATGTTGCCTTCAACATTTAGCTGTGTTCACGCCTTCATTCACGTAAACTATTACCACCACAGACTTTTATTTACCTATTACAATGTTTTCTAGTTATTAGATTATTATTAAAGTAATTAGATAACGATTTCAAAAGTGCGTACTTAGGTTATCGCTTAATGGATGCTCGCTTTTTTCAGTTAATTCTTATAAAACAGGTGTTGAAAAAAACAAAAAACAAAACGAAACAAACAAACTTACGAATATTTAAGGGCAAAAATCTCTGCGTTTGGGATGGTATTTGAACAAGTTTTATAACAGATAACAGAAAAAAATATTTTTTTAACACACTTCTTGTTAGAGGTTTAATGCAACACAGATGTGAAATATAATAGCATAAAAATAAAATGATTTTTAGGTTGACAGCCACTGAAAGGAAAATATTCTATGAAAATCGCTCAATTAGTTCATCTATTAAAATATATCAAATTTATTTACAATGCCAAAAAAAGCCTTTCGTTTTACGAGATAAAAAATATTGTATATGTTAATTCTTGAAATTAATAAATAATCAACATATCATATATCAGCGAAATCCGTTTTTTTATGTAATAGGGGGCAAATGAGCAAGCGTGTCAATCGACGGTAAGTAATCACGCCGCCCATGGCACCTAAAACACCAGGGGCATCGCAGGTGCGTTGCCGGCCTTTATTGGAGGGACTGGCTCTCAATTGTAACTGCCGGAACACACCTATTGGTATTTCGCGACAGATTTTCAACTTGAGGGTGGTAGCTAGCCAGGCGGGCATTAGATAAAGCCCTACCACCATGCTAATGTTTCCTCACGATGTTTTCCTTCACCGAAAGCTCAAGCTTATTGTAGGTGGTTGGAAGTCCCATGACGCGGCGTTCCTACACACTACTAGTGAGCTATCATCGCTTATACAGTAGTTTCAGAGTGATGCGAGACATAAGTGTACAGACGGAAGGAAAAGAATTTAAAATAATATATTTTTGATCTCTATTTCAATAACAAACTAAATGTTGAGTATAATTTCTCACAAATACAGATTACAGATAATGTATTACATTTAGGTATATTTATGTTGTATTATAAGTATAGAAGCATGTAAGTATCTATGACCTAACCAATTAACCTGAACATAAAAATTACGGGCTTTATAATATTTTATTACAAAATATTCATTTTCGATTGATGACAAAAAAATAGCTAGTTTACCCCTAGCTATAGAAAGGTATTTTTATATTTAGACCCTATATAAAAGTATATATTTTATTATCCAACATAAAATTTATGTCCTTTGGTTCAAAATTCATTTAAAGTAATTTAATTACGTTCCATATAAACGAAAACCTCGTTTATAGTGACGTTACGTTCGATATCCTCGTATATAATTTCTTGTTACAGTATAATTGTGTATAGAAACCAACAGTGTCATTTAAGAGTGTTCAGTTTTATGAGCATTGAACTCGTAAAATCTACTCTGACTATGAACAGAAGCCTTCTAATACAGTGTAGAAGTAGATCGACAAACGTACTGTCAGATGAACAAAATAATCAGTGATTGTTTGGGTTGTATTAATGATTTATTGCCGAAATTTATTTATTTTTACATTAAGGCTTAGCGTTATGGCCATAATCTCATCTGATCTCAAGTGACGATACGGCCTAGGTTGATAGTTACGCTAAACCTTTGGAGGAACTGGCTCTTAAGTGCAACTGCCGGAACACACCTATTGGTATTTGACGGCAGATTTTCAACTTGAGGGTGGTAGCTAGCCAGGCGGGCATTAGAAACAAACCTTACCACCATGCTATGGTTTCCTTACAGTGTTTTCCTTCGCCGAAAGCTCAATGTCATAGTAGGTGGTTGGATTCGAACTCACGTCCCTTGACGCGAAGTCGTACACACTACCACTGAGCTATCATCGCTTATGTAACAGAGGTATTCCGATTGGTTTGTACGTCTTTATTTTTATACACTTTATATTATAATTAATAGCATTTTTAGCAAGTATGATTTTTTGCTTGCCACAAAAGCTTCGTAGATAGTTTTACCTAGAGAGTGTCTATCATGTTGAAGCGCTAACCTTTTTATTGTGAAATAGTGGTCGACTCGGCTATATGGTTGCCGTTTCTTTACCTTTTTGTTAAAAAAATATGACAATACCCAGAACTTGTAACTGTAAAATGTAATAAATTTAAAAAAGAGGCGTGCAAAATACCAATTTATTATTAAACTACGGGTACTAAGCTATTGATATGAAATAGATAACTGGTTGATGTTATTCTAAAGATAATAAACGAAATCTGGTCTCGATGCATCATATTTTTCGAAGTTATAGTGACCATTTCGTATAAAAAAATTCGAACGCCCACGTAATTTTTTAAGCAGTTTTTTCAAGGTAGCAAAATATAATTGTTTGTACAAAATATGAGATAAATTATTTGAAATGTTTTCTCACAATGTACCTACTCATAATATCGTTTAAATGCAAATTGGTTGTGGTAGAGGCAGTTTTAGAGCAAAAAATTGCTTGATCTTGACGTATCGGGGGTAAAGCACTACCTCACCCGCTTCGCGGTATAAGCCGTGTAAATGTTAATTAATTCAAAAAGATATAAAAGATATTTGCAAATTCTCCTTTGAATGTATGGGACTTGTAGAGAACTACCATCCGTTTTAACAATGTAAAAAAATACATTTTTGAATATCTTAGATAGAATAACCTATTTGTATAAGATAGTTATCTCATCATAGTCGCATTTCATAATTAAAGATAATAAAAAAAAAACCAAAAATGTAACTTAATAAAAAAAATCCCTATAATATAAACAAAAGTATATACTAATACAATTTCTATAGATTCTACATGTCAAAAGTCACTTTAATTGTAATGAAGAAGATTGTATTGCTTCAAATTTTTATACCAATAGAACGAAAAATAATGAACACCCGTTATAAATGAAATATCGTAACTAGAACATAAACGCAAGTCCTGGAAGTTTGATAATAAGTATAGCTAAATAACTCAAATAATGAAATTACTGTCGTTGAACTACTTTATCTAACATACAACTTTGTGTTCCAATTTATTTGGAACTTCGGATAATATAATATTGTTCATATGTAAACTGTTTATATGTATATGTACACATGTTTATAATCTTTGAAAAATAATCTATAATAATCGGAACCTGTCTAAGTTACAAATAGGAATAAATATATAATGTATTATATTAATGACATCGGAATAATCATAATCAAATGACAATAGTATACCATTTATACTACAACTTTTATACATAACTCAACAAGAACTCAAACAAATTCGAACAAACTTTTATGTGTTCAGATACAATCACCACATCATAATTAGTTCGTGTTTAGCAAATAAAATTAATTGCAAAATGAAAATCCATACGAAACTATCATTAATTTATAGGAATAGAAAACTTACCAATTTATTCGCAAATAATTCGTTACACAATAATCGTTTTTCTACTCTAGTAGGTTATATATACATAGGAGATTTTAATAGTATATTCGAAACATATGAAACAAACAGTGTCCACAAATCGACAATTGTTAAATATTATGATAACGTTAGGTATTCGTCTACCATTGTTTCAAAGGTGCACGCGACGACGTTTTCGGTGGACATTCTTGTATTCCTATTGTAGTGCATTACGTCAATAAACCAAGGACAAAAAATTATCCAATAGGCGTCTAATTAACAACTTCGCCGTAGTTAAAGGTTATGGCGCCTTTAACGCTTTCGGAACCCTGTAAAACATCGTTAATAATGAATATTATAATAAGATAAAGGTAATATGTTTTTATGAAGTACCTAATCTCTGGAACTACGTATCTGATTAAAATTGATATTCCACTAATATATTATTGTGAGTGGTATACCACCCACGGTGTGCTGCTGTTGCCTATTGAGCAGGGGAACAGGAGATTTATCCACACTGAATCTGCTCACCCAGCAGACGTAAGCACCTCCAAAAGAGCCACCTTCTACGATCTGGGGGGTCAGAGATGGAAGAGACCCCCCGAAGAACGTTCGAGGGGCGCACAAAAAACAGGGTGCGCCAGGTCTTGGGCCTGTGTATAATCTGCAAGGGCGGAGGAACGTGCCCTAGTTCTCCGCCCGCCGGTCGTGTTTACGGCGGCTGAAGGTCCTCTCGGACTCACCGCAGTCAAGTTCGCCGACAGCCGGAAGAGAGCCTAAAACTGGACCGCTCTTAACGAGCAACACTTTCTCGCAATATGAGGCGACGGAGTTCCACCTGTTCTCGCTCCCAACCATAGATGTAAAGACGGCTGGTAGCAAGAGATCTGTGTCTATCGCTGCAACGAATTCGCGGTGTGGCGCAGCCCAGGCGGGTTATAATAATTTCCTAATCTAACCTATAATTCGGAACTTCTGGCTAACTTTCAATTCAGAGTTAAGCTTGTCATATCCCAATATGATTATTAAATTAAATATAACATATTTTAATAATATAGAATCATTTAAAAAATTGTTCAAGTTGTAAATATAAAAAACTTAATCAATTGACAATAGTTGAAAATTACTTTTTATTACAATAACTTTTCAACGTACCTTTCATTTTAAAATACCACCGAAAAAAAATTTGTGCAATAAAATAATGGATATACAAAATAAATTATGTAAATAAAAAAATCTTCGTGTAACTCTATTAACAAGGAATGATATTTTATTAAAAGGAAATTTTATCAAACGAATATCGACGTATACTTTCTACATACGACAGCGATATTATAAGTTGCGTGACTCGTCTCCGAGTGGACGGGCGCCTGCTCACACTATCCACAAAACGTGAATAAACTTGCAAATTGGTAACAAACTAATTACGTGGAACAAAAATGAGTAATTAAAATTTGTTAAAATGACTATGAAAACTTCGTAGATATCTTTAAGTGAAATTCCTTTGAAAACGATAAACTCACAAATATGAATATGCCACTGCTTGAAAGTTCCCTGATAGAAATCATTACAAACATATATATGTATATACTAGTACATGTTTAATTTATAGTTAAGATTTTTGCGTTATGGCCATAATCTCAACTGATCTTAAGTGACGATACGGCCTAATTTGGTAAACCTGTAGAGGAACTGGCTCTCAAGTGCAACTGCCGGAACACACCTATTAGTATTTGGCGGCAGATTTGCAACTTGACGATGGTAGCTAGCCAGGCGGGCATTAGAAAAAGCCCTACCACCATGCTATAGTTTCCTCGCGAAGTTTTCCTTCACCGCAAGCTCAAACTCATTGTAGGTGCTTGGATTCGAACTCACGTCCCTTGACGCGGAATCCGTACACACTACCACTGAGCTATTATCGCTTCGAATATGCAAACTTTGACATTGGAGATGAAGTAATGTGTCCACTGGTGTACGTATACCACCTTCAAAATGTGTAAAGTGTAATAATATATATTTTAAAATTAAATCAGATCACAGAAGATTTGACTAGCAGGGTTGCATGCAGAAAAAATAAGAAGTTTAATGTTAGATTAACAATACACAAAGGGAAACATTCATTCATCAAGTATGAATTTATATGATTTCTTTTCACATAATTACTCAGACGTTCAGAATTTTCTCTATTGAATAAAAAAACCAGCAAGTACAATAATCAGAGTTAGACAATGGTTCCGTATTGTATTATTAGACGCACTATTGTCGACTTATCGGTACTACCATTGTTGGAGAGAACAAGAAAACTACGGGAAACTGTACAAATGTTATATAGATTTGTAACATTAAATCACTCGTATTACTGAAATCTCCTCTCATCGAATTATAGTAAATAAAATGAAACATAAATATAACAAGAACCTTTAACTGTAGCAGTCAAAGCTCTCAAAAGATGTTTTTTAAAGATGACATACTTTGTAATAGTTTTCGAAGTTTATCTAACGTACCATATGTACAATATGTGTAAGCAAGGCACACTACTAATTTTTGGACGTGTAAGCCCACATAACAAAACATGATTATAATATTGTCTAAGAGGATTTTCAGTAATTATTAAGTTTTCTTTTGATAGATATCTAATAATTTACAAGAAGGAGCCAGACATAAATGTAGAAGCAAGATGTAAAATAATCATAAGGAATTCTGTGGTACATTTTCAAGAGGTAATTACGTACCACATAGAAAGAAAAAAGTGGGAGTTTCAATTACTAATCGTAGTCAAGTATTAAAACACGCATGATAAATAAAACTTGCTATTTCTTGATCTTGTTCCCATGATTTTCTATAAGGTAATAAACAACAGGATAGTAGTCTCAAAAGCATGCAATCGAGGCTATTTGTCAAGAGTGGGTATTTCTAAGACGATGATTGTACGGCGTAGACAGAGGGGCGTGTGCCCCTCAACTCGTTAGACGATTTTCGACATCCATAAATAAATAAAGCACTGCCGGAAATAACTATTGAGGGAAAATTTAAATAATTAACGCTAAACATACCTTATCCATTCTAACCGAAATCATTACCAATTTTTTTTTTTATGAAAACTTAGAAGAATACTCTAATCCCATTATAAAATTTCCACGTAAATATAAAATCCTTATGAAAAAAATCCTACGCAATAACTATGGGTTCACTGAACACTGGAATTCTCTCAAGATTTCGAACGACTTGTACGACTAAATTTAGTGATAAATTTTCAGGACAGGTAAAGTTAGCAAAATATTAATTGTTGACTTGACATATATAAAAGTAAGAAACACAAAAAAACTTTTAAAACAGGTAAGAAGAGAAAGTATACGTAAAGATACAGCGTTAGTAGCTTTGAGTGAATATATATTATATTATATTTCAACATATATTGCATTTTCCTTTTTCTAGACAGAAAATACTTATTTGCTTATTGACATATTTTGAAATTAAAATCTTAATCTCAGGTGGTGCAAAATTCATATAGTATGAAGGAAAGGGTTAATATTTGTTAGTTTCTGAACATAATCATGCCAGGTACGGAAGAAATGCTGAAAAATTTATGACGAAAGGGAAAATATATATTCATGTATATTCTTCGATTTCAATTTATTGAAAGAAATTATAAGAATTAAAATATCGCACGAAAACCTTAAGACAGAACCATTACATGAAGGTTATAAAGTAAAGTATATAAAGGCATAGGCACAGACACGTACACATATCCTAGTTCGTATACTTACGATGAGCTTGAGCTTATAATGATGAAAAAAAATCGCGATGAAAGCATAGCCTTAAGCGAAAGCATTTTCTAACGCCTATCTGACGAGCTACTGCAGTGTACTTGAAAATCTGGCGTTGAGCACATATATGTATGTGTGTTCCGGCAGCTGCATTTTAGAACTAGTTGTGCAAGGCCAATATATATGTATGTTTAATATGAGCTGGGCTAATTTTATAAAGTGTAAAAGTTTGATTAAAGGCGTAAATCGTAGGAACAGACGGATTTCAACCATCGAGGAAGGTTTTAGGCTATTAACATCACGCTACCACTAAATAGGAGTTAGGCTGTATTGAAAAAAGTTCCAAAATCGAGCAAAAATTATGGAAAACAAAGTCGCAGACACATTCAGTGATAAAATAAATTGGTGCAGTTTTACAATTCATAAAATTAATCAGTATAAGTGTTACAACAATAGTTCTGTATTTCTTTATTTAGTAATCTAATTTACTTAAATCTTGAAATTATAAATTATAATTACATATGAATAATTCATTTTTATCTTATTTAAATTAATATATGAACATCGTATTCCAGTGATATTTAGTTGACACGACAAGGACGTCTAGAAAGTAAACTACGATAGGATCATTAAACAAAATAACCCCACTAAATTAAAGTACAAAAAAAACAACTAAATGTATTTGTAAATATATAACATAACCGTTTTGTTAAAATACATCGAAATTCTTTTGAACGTTTAAGCCGGCATAAGTATTATTATGTTGATGAATGTATTTCATACTCTCCCCCGATTTTAGACAGGGGGAAAACATAATGGAATATACTAGGCGAAAACATACACATTACATGGGCGAAGAGTTCGACGTACGGCTAATTCACAGAATGTACTAACTGCTAAAATAAGCACTTACTTTAAAAACATTGTGTGCATTCTGCTAAAAAAAATTCTTTTTGTGCTATAACTAGTTCTGACAATATTTTTACTTTTTATGTAGAAAATTATTCCGTTTGTTTCGAACCGCGAGTATGTTACGATATCAAACAAATATGTACCATAACTTAGATTTACTGTTCTTATAAATAATTTGAGTAACAGGAGTGTCACACTTGTAATAAAAGTGGGTTTATTTATCTTTTGTTTAAGATGCTCATCACTTCAAATTTATAAGCCTAAATGTTAATTTCAAAGTAACGTAAGGGTATTAATTAATAGGGAAGATAATCTTGTACATTCCATTTTGCTCTTTATAGAAGTTAAGTAGTAACCACCTTAAATAAACAATAGTAGACTTTAAATCAAGATTCAAAAGAATCAATCAATTAGAAGTTAACAGAAGGTCTACGTCATAAATATAAGCAAATACACAATCAATCAGGAATTTAAGTTAAATTGTACGAAACGAATTATGGTGCAAATATAGTTTCTAATAATTTTAGTATTAATGTTTGGTATATTTAGCATTAAAATGAACCGGACGAGTGTAAAATATATATCTAATATAACTACTTGTGAACACAAAGAAAAGAAAACTCAAAAGGTATTTGGCGTTTCTTCTAATTTCGTTATAAATGGAAATCACAAAATTTTGAATATTTATGCCTCATTAAATGGAAATGTAATAATCTTCAGTCAAAAGTGATTTGCACCAGAAGCTTTAATTGCGTGTTACTACTCTCATCTAAAGAGTACTCCTAAACGTTAATTTATCACATAAATAATAATTTATTTAATAATTTCATTAGTTATGAGTTTATAGACTTTAAGAATACACTTGATATTTAACTTTAAAAATAATTCTATATATTTAATAAAAAGTATTATTGAATAGAATAAAATGAATCGCATTTCCCTACATTCCTATACGTGTTATGACGGTATGCACTTGAACTTTTCTGTAGTCGCTTTCAAACATACAACAGTTTTAAATTGTTTTAGTCAAGTATGAAATTTATATAAAAGCTGTCATATCGCATTTATTACATCTCTCGACTAAATCTTGAAATCAATTGAAGATCCTAAACATTATACATAAATTATTTAGAATATTATTTTGTATTATAAAAGGTGGCATATGTGTATATCGAACTGGCTTCGCTGTGATGGGGGTATAATCTGTTAATCGTAACCTAAAGTCCGTAAAATGAAACCCACATTTAATGCAGAGAAAACACTATGAGTGACACATAACAAATAAGTTTTCAAATGAAATAAGTCGCGTAAAGAAACTAGAAGATAAATTGTATTAAATAAGTTTTTGCGTCGTGTGTAATTACTACAAATTACTTTCAATTGCTAATATATTAAACATATCTTCATGATTTTGATATGCAGACAGAGTAAGACTTTTAGTCTAACAGCATCCCTGCAACGGAAATGTATTTAGAACTACACATCGATTTGGCGTGTATTTAAAGGGGAATAATTAGCTTATTATCCTAATTATCAATATCAATTAGTAATTTTATCAGTTTTGACCGTTTGTTTGTTTGTTAAAGCATTGTGAAAGTACATTACAAAAAACTTGTTAATTTAGTCATTTAAATAAATGATAGAACATTATAATATAAATACAATAACATGATTTTGCTCAGCAAGATATGTAATTTGAACCAAAACTATGTAACAAAATAAAAATATAGGTAACAATGCGTGGTATAAGATGTTATAATTAATTCTCTAATAGCTTTATTCGCATTAACGTAATTCAACTAAAGTATAAGGCAAATATTTTATCATGATTTAACTATAATATTAAAATTTTAAAAATAGGACTCATGGCTAACATGAAAACCTATTAGTGAAATAACTTTTAGAGTAGAAACAAAATTTACCCAACAGTAATTTGGATTTAAAATACATAGAAATTTTATGTACGAAACAGATTACTCATTATAATATCTGATTAAATTAAAATAGTGATTTTTTGCTTTTTGATAAACTATCTGAAGCTAAGATATTTGTTTCTTGCGGAGTGTAAGAAATAACAATCATATCCGAAATAATTGCGACTAACCTACGCTGTAGTTGTAGATGATGAAGATATAATCATCATCATATTGGCAGAGTTAGACGTATTACGTTACGGCAATAAAACTGCCTAAGTGCACCCGACTTAATCCCGATCATCATACAAATGGTGAGTCCTGTCGCAGAAACTCTAATTTGGTTTGTTGCCCTTCGGAATTAACCAGTATACATGCTCTATCTATCGAAAAACACGCAAACCAGCATGACGGCAATGACCTATGATGGATTATTTACCTCTAGGAGGTCGTCGATGTTTTTGTAAACTACTGTGTTTATCACAGGTAGATCAGGACCAATGTCGTCACTTTATCGTGCTACGATAAAATAAATTACTTGTCACTTTTCCGTACAGATTGCCGCAAACAATGTGTAATATGTACTGTATATACAGATATATATTTTCATATCTTTAAGTGTATAAATTAATCTTATTCCAATATTATCATAAAACTTAGTTAAATAATTACTTTGGTCACAATTAATAAAATTAGTTTAAACAATTTACAACACTGAGTTACTAAAAGTATAAATGAAATGTAAACACTACATACTTAACGAAATAAACAAGGTGAAAATTTAAAACAACCACTACAAAATTCTTGTTTCGCGTAACACACGATTATCTCGCTTGGAACGTGGTCATAACGAACAGCACGTCGCATAGTGCTGTACACAGAGTGATGACTGCGAGATGGAACTACACACGACGCGACGCGAAATAATACGTACCCCGCGAGTGTCCAACGCCGCGGATTCTGTTAAATAGCGTGTGTTATGGGATAAAACAAAAACACTACAATGCTCTCTATAGTTTTTTTACTACATCTTAACTAATTGAAATAAATATTACCCAAATAGTTCAAGTTATTCTATTCTGAATTAATTTTTTCTTTTACATTGACTTGCATTGTTGCATACTTGCACTAGTTACTTGAATGAAACTTAACAAATTTCTGCGAAATTGTATGAGGAATTTAAAACAAATATATTGTTTTAAACTAACCAAGGAAATTCATACCTATAGAACTATACTAAAGTGTTTTTAACATCTAGTTTTTATATTCATGATATTCTCAGTTTCTGAAACGGGCTTAAAAATAAAAGCACTGGAGGACAGTAGTTTTAGAAAAAGGATCAGCATAGTTTGTTCTCGAATTATGTCCTTAATTTAATTACACTAAGAAAATAATTTTTTTTCTGATAAATAACTACTATTTTTAAGGTGTTCCTGTTTTTCGTAAAATATTCCATAATCATTAACACATAGCAACATAATGCATCATTGAATTATGAAAGGCATGGCACGTATTGTGGAAGAATAAGGTTTAGGTAGAAAACTGATGAATATATAATTCATCTTTTCTTAGATCACTATGACTATGCCGCCATACTTTTTCTTGGCACTTTTTATTTAAGGTAGGCATAATGACGGCCGGCGCCAACAGGAGTGGCAGCTGGAGCGACTTTTCCTGTTACGGTAAACGTGTTGGTTTCACAGTGGATGACTCATTTCGTACCGCGAAGCAATTATTTATAAGTAGATATGCGGTACAAGCTATAACTAATGCAAGAGTTAACACCTTAACAATACAAACTATATGAAGATAATTTTAATACTCTTACTTATAAATTATGTTATTGAACTATGTATAATTTTAAACAACATGTTTTTTTTTATATATTTAATAACTGATTAACCACTTGATATGCCGTGTCACAAAAATTATTGACTATTTATAACCAACCTTAGAGTATACAGAGTTCTGAGGTTAATCATTAACAGTTTGCTACACCAGAGGATCGAGTTAGAACGCCTAATATGTCAACGCGCTTAAGAGCAGGTTCACACGACAATCGCTTAACGCACGTCTACAACTACATACATTTGGTTCAGGCGGTACACATGCTATCAGTCGTTTTAATAAAGCGCGCCTTGAACGCTGCGCTAGCGTTCGATTTTTGTCAGTGCGCGTAAAAGGCACGTTGAGATCATTGGTTTTCTATGTTACCGTTCAGTTAAGCGAACGCTTTTGACACTTTTTTAGCCTCTAGGAGGCAATACAAGCAAGGCTTGCTTATATTTGTGGCTTCGCTCGCGTTAAAGCAAGTTTTTCAATAGTATTAGTTTTCTGAATGAAAGGTACATATGTTCTTTTCTGTTCCTCTCGTATATATGTGTGTTTTAAAATGATCGGTTGAGTAGTAAAGACGTGAAAGCGAAACGAATAAAATCATAGCCACATTTGATAGGTTAGGATGTTCTGTTGCGTCATTTCAAAGACAAATTGTACAGGACGGCGGCGGCATGAACATGCTGCCATTTTTAAGATTATATGTGCATGCACGCAACAAGAGAGCGTTAATCCGTCATTTCATGAAATTATTGATTACAGTATTTCTTATTTATTACCGCAAGGATATAACGGTTTTCTTTCGAGAGTATAATAATCAATATTAAAAGTAATAAAATAAAGGCGTCATTTCGAATATGACAAATATAGTCATATAGTCAGGAAAATTGTAATCCGTCCTAACTTTGATTATTCTCCATACTATGCAACTTTGTATAAATACTGGTGAAAACAATTTTTCATCACCCTTTGATCGATTTGGAAGAAAGCCATATTAACGATCACTGATCAAAGAGTGGTTCTCCAGGTAGCGGACTAATTGAGTGTTAATGATTCGCTCCATGACTTTGCACAGTACTGAGGTTTCGGCAATGGGGCGAAAATTATTCAAGTTAGACCTATAACCCTTTTTAGGGACCGGTTGCACATTTGCATCTCTCCAAACACTAGGACGTTAGGACAGTCGGTATAGGCGTTTCAACACTGCAGTCAACTCGGGAGCACATTTCTTTGGTACCACAGCTGGGATACCGTCCGGATCACTGGCGACGCGTATCGAATGATCGCAACTCCTTCATCACGTCATAATTTCTGATATTAATGACAGGCATTGTAACTCAACAGCTGAATAATATAGGTGAAGAAGCGTTACGGTCATCTAGCCGCCGAGAGATTTGCCAGGAACGATGCTTTTTCCTGTGGCCTATGAGCCAGCGATCCATCCGAATATCTCAACGGGTTTAAGGAACAAGTGTGGGCGATACAAAATGGGCGTGCACTGCCTTGGTCAGGCTCCAGCAGGCTCCTCTATTAGTAGCAGTAGGATGCTTTACCAATTATGGCCAATGCACACGACACGCTTAGCGTCCCATCTGATGTAAGCTGCCCTGAGGTTCTTAAGGAGGATGTAACCAAGAGTAAAAAGGATGTGTCGGTCGGCGGTGTTATCTGGGACAAAATGTTGGAGGACGGCATTTACGTTGGAGTCGAGTCAACGGATATTTGTGAACTCCAGAGTGAGAGCGACACTGGGGTTGTGCACCGCTGTATATCCTTTTGTTATGTTCTTGTTCGTAATCATCATGGCTATGGAAGGAAAGGAAGATGACGTAAAATAAGCGTGACTCTCATCGGAACACCTTCAGATCACAAGAACGCCAGCTCCCGATATTCCTGACTAAAATTACACCGACTTAACCAGATACGACATAGATCATCATACTATACGAGATAGATCGCTGGGACCCCAGTTCCGGTCAGCAACCGGCACGGCGATACTACTGGACCATCATCGAGCATCGCGGCATGGTGAGGGAGCCTCATTTGGTTGTTAATTAAGCTTGGGTATTTGTACTGTACTACGGGCGGACAGCGGAACAACAGTTTACGAGTCTCCCTATCTGCCGATTCCATGCAGTTATATCAGGAAGTGAGGCAAGGGAACCTATCAGTCCGCGGCATCACGGTGAGAGTCACCCGATTACCGGAAATACACTGAGAGACCTCGAAACAAGTTTCGCCGCAGCGAGTCATTACGACGGACTTTACATAATGTGAATGGTATTCTTGGCCATCAAAGTCCTACCTCCCGGCAGCTGCTCAGTTAGAGCCACCCAGGGGTCACATATTGGGTCTCGAGTGTAAAGCCTACGGAGGTGAGCAGTATCGACCCTTCCAACTCCAGTTTTTTTTTTATGTTGCGTAGCATAGTGACTGCACTGCACCTGATGTTAAGTACAGTACAATCCAAATCAGCGACGACTGGCAATGAATCAAAATTCACTGCCAGTCAACGCTGCCATGCTAGCCTGGTTAGGTACCTTTGAACGCCTCTTTTGAAGGACCCAATATCATAGGAAGGAGGGAACACGCCGACAGGAAGACGGTTCCACAACTTCACGTTTCGATAGAAAACATTTTCGTTCTCGATGTTATAGGCGTCACCGTGAAATTGTGACACCGAAGTCCCAGCCGCGTGGTGGATTCTATAGTGGAATGGAGAAGAATGGATTAGTGCAAAGAGCACTTCAGAACAGTCGCCATGATACAAACGGTAGAACACGTTTAGAGAGTAATGTTCGTGAGCAATTGCAGCGGTTTTAAGGCGTTGTTAATATCTGCATCATTTAAAATGCAGACAGCTCGCCTCTGCACTCTGCCAAAGGCATCGATGGGATAGGGGATCCATCCATCTATCCAAACGCGGGGCACATCACCAGAGAAGTAAAATTGATGGTATAAGCGTGTCAATACTAAAAACAAATCGGCTGCACACTTTTTAAGTACGACTAGTGGGACACCGTCCGGAGCACTGGCCTTCCTAACATCGAGCGACGGCAACTCTTGATGCGGATTCCAGGCATCAAGACACCACTATTAGATGTTACAGGCGGTCGCACGTTACTGTCGTAGAGTCGGGTATCATCCGTAAAAATGTTGGCCAACAAGGTGGCTTTCCCTTGGGGTTCGTGGGCCTGTGATTCATCTGAATATCGCAGTGGAGGCAAAGATGTATGACAGAAATTTGCTTGGACAGCCTTTGCTAATCCCCAGTACGCACGGCTATTGCTAGGCTGGTTGACTAACTTCTGGCCAATCCGTGCAACTAGCTGAACGTTCGCTCTTGTGTAGGCCTTCTTGCAAGATCTAGTGGCTTTATTGTAGGCTGCCTTAAGGTAGTTGAGATTGGGATCTTTATTCGCACGACCCTTGATCCAAGCACGGTACGCAAACTCCGACTAAGAGCATCCGCGCATTCGTGATAGAACCAAGAGCGAATGCGGCGATTACCAACGATTTCGAACGAAGGAATGTAATATTCTGTTCCGAGCCCTATCTTGGCGGTAATTGCCTCAGCAGTCGCAGAGAGATCTCTCCCATTAAAGCACCTTTGCCTCCAGGATATGGATACTCGTTATATCACTCTCATAATAAGCTATATAATTAACATAGTATGCCTCAGCAAAAATCAAATAGCGTTCGCGTCATTCACAGTGGATATGAGTCACGCATAACCTCTATAATATGTTCTATGTTACTCCCTCAAACCGTTTAGGCTGCAGCGCATTACAAATAAAATGAGATACAAACATACATACCTATTTATATATAAAAATGAATCGTGGAAATGTATGTACGTGCTAGAGATGCTACGGTACTTTTGAATCGATGCCTATAACGGAGATCGCAACGCAACCAATAATTGCAGCTAAAATAAATACGTACAAAATTTAACTTGTAGCTCAGGAAATTCCTTGATTTTATGAAAGATACCACATTTCGTTTACATTACAATTCCTAATATCGAATAATATTATTATATATAACACCTTTGTCTTTTTCTCTACCTCCGTTTTGCATCAGACTCCGACTCTGGCTCCGGTATACCCACTTCTGTAGCATCCCTAGTACGAACGTAACTTCCGAACTACTGTACCAAATTGAATAATTACTTTTTGTAATGTGCTCGTTATTGATAGGACAAGGTTTGTATATAAAAAAAATGTTTTTTTTTTAATCTCATAATATGAAAAGTAATGAAGCGATGATAGCTCAGTTGCTAGGGCGTACGTATGGACGCCGCGTGAATGGATAAGGAGGAAGGACGATATTTAAATTTCATATAATTAAAATAACTTTAATTCATTGGAGTAATTAAGATGCATTGAATAACCAAAAAAAAAAACGGAAACCATATTAGATATAGCCGGTTCTATCGATCTTAAGGAATTGAAGTTGGAAAGTTAATTAAGATTGATTATAGCTAATCAAAATATTAAAAAAAAATACAAACCGGTCAAACCATTTTAAAGTTTTAGCGAGAATAAGGAACATCGATTTTGGGTGATACGAAGTTCACCGGTTCAGCTAGTATAAAAATATGAATAATTCAGTCGATGGATTCTGTTATTATTTATTAGATGCATTACAAATATCGTTTTGAATATATTTTTGTTACTTTTATGTTTGGTGTATCTTACGTAAGATTTATAATATTCCTCTCATTTCCACATATGTTTGATATTTTATATCATTACATTTAAACTTGCATTTTGACTGCCATTGGCATAATTTTTAGTTTCACATATAGGAACAAAAATACTGCAGCTTCAATGATAAAACTCGCGAATCTCTTTATCTCTTAAATCCAAAAAAAAATGACAACTATTTCATATAACTATTTAAATACATCACGAGTCCATTTTCTATCAAGCTAAGCTGGTAAATAATACATTTTCACATTAATATCTGTATCGCGTGTCGGACACGGCTATAGTTAGAATTTTCACTGGAAACGGAGTAACGCTCGGCTGTGCTCGGTGATAGAATTTGGGTCGCATACCATTGCGTGATGTCCAGTCGGTGATCAGTAAATGGATTTGATTAGTAGAGTAATATTTATATATTTCTTTAAATAAAGCCATTCTTACACTAAGGTTCAGGACCTGTGTCTCGGAGGCTTTTACAAACATATATTTATGGAGACTAAGTAACACCCAAACTCAGAACAATATTTTGTGAATCACATAAATAATTGTCCTGTGTGGGATTTGAACCCACCGCACACGACGCAGCGTTAGCAGCAAAGCGACCGCTTAAACCGCTTAGCCAACCGTGCAGACTTATTATTAAATAATTATCAGTATTTTTAAACTTACTAACGGAAAAAGTATAATTTTAAAAGCACTTCAAAGTACGAAAAAAAAACTCTATTTATGCCCCATTTTTGCTTATCGTGAAAAAATTCGTTTGCGTTAATCCTCTCGTTTTATGACGGGCGAGATACTAGGTGGGCATGTGGGACTCATCAGGTGTGTAACCCCATTAAATAGCAAAAAGACGACCCTCAATTCCCCTTCTATTTCAAGTCGACACTATTTGTGCCCTAGAGAAACAGAAACTAATAATATAATTCTGTACTAACAATTTTGTTTATGGCATAAGGGCTTTATTAAAAATAAATAGTTTTAATTCGTTGAGTTAATAAATTACTATGAAAATACGTGCCTGCATTGAATGTTATATTATTAAGTGTAACAATAATAATACAATAGTAAATAACCGTAGCAATGACATAATTTTTAATGATGGCACAGTCGTAGTATGTTCGAACTGTGATTAGATGGACGTAATTTCGAATTCTTACAATATGGCTTAGATCTTGGAGAAGAAAAACATTGTGATGAAATCAAAACATAATCAATCCAAATATCTATACGTGTGTTGTGGCAGTTACACTCGAGAGCCAGTCCTTTCACTAGGCTTAGCGTGTCCATAATTTTATGCCACATCGTGACTTCTGGTAAAATGTCTAAGTCTAGAAAAAAAACCTTATCATTTTTATTTAGATAGAATGTTACTTATCTATTTATTTTTCTATATAGAAAAGGAAGATCAAAAATTTCATTTTGTATTTCTGTTTCAACTGATACCAAACATAGTTTGTTAGAAAAGGTACTAAACACTACTCCAGCAACGTAAAGTATCATATTAAGTAAAAACTGGAGATTAACTGACCAAAACCTATCCAGAAAGAGATTTTATGGAAATGGTGATGGATTGGACATGCTCTAATAAAACAAGATAACTACATTCCGAATAAGGTTTTAAGTACGTTTACTAACAGAAGAAACCCTGATAAACTCGTCAAACCATCAGGAAGCAAACTGTTACTAAGTAGACCGTTTCAACTCTCAACGCGTTGAAAAATTCCATGGTAGAGAGATAAATATGAGCTTATTATCGAGCTTTGTATCGCAGACTTGTGAATATATCATCAACAAAAAAAAGGTTTACTTGTGGTAGTTTTTGGAAGAAATATTCAATATAAGCTGAGGGTGTTATATAACAATTACATACTTAAATAATCAAATTAATTATTAAATTATTTATGTATATTATAATGCAATCTATGCATTGGTTTTATCCACCCAATTTCAGTTTTATTTGTCTTAATGGTAGTTACAAAAACTTAATAATTTAAACGAAATGTGCCAATTAAAGTAGTAATATAAAATAACTTACAAAATCACAGACTTGATGCTTTTAACAATTTCAGTAATTGTAAATACAGTTTTTACTCAAACCTTATAAAATGATTTGTAGTAGTGTTTGATTAATTCAAATTGTTTGTAACCATTCCTAAAATCATTATGTAATAAAATCTAACCACGGAATTTTATTAATCCTAAAATTAATTATTAAGTATGTAAATCGTCGAATGCAATGTAAGAAAGTAATTTTAAGTATTAAGAAAATTAAAATTAATGGTATCCACAGAATGTAATTTTATTAGCACTAATTAAAGTAATTTTAATGAAGAAGTTATGGAGGAGGTAACGAATAAATAGCATGAAAATTGGTAACTTAAATCTAGTCATCTGTTGTCATTTAAACCAGGTCTTAAATTTGGAATACTCATGTTGTCTTTATTCCGGAGAAGGAGCCTGTAAAGTAAGTTCTATTGCCACGATTTATGGATTAGACGTCCAATAATTATTATGGTGGCTAAATTACAAAAAAATCATAAATAATATTGTAGATAGGCGTCACTAAAGTCACTATAACACGAAGATATTAATAATAATTTTACTATTAATGGTAACTTATGTCAATAACAGATACAATATCTATGAGATCATAGAGCACTCATTATTTTAAAGATCAATGTCAAGAGGAAAATCAGTTATAGCATCACATTATCGTGTATATATATCCGTATCTCCCAATGGGGTTTAAGTAATTAATCAGACATTTTAATTAATCGTCAAACAGTAATTACTATCGACATGAACTGATAATAGCTCATATGGTAGTGTGTACGAACTCCACGTCAAGGGACGTGAGTTCGAATCAACCTGCAATGAGCTTAAGCTTTCGGTGAAAGAAAACATCACGATGAAACCATAGCATCCTAGTAGCGCTTTTTCTAATGCCCGCCTGGCTGGCTGCCACCCTCAAGCCTCAAGCCAAATACCTATCGGTCTGTTCCGGTAGTTGCACTCGAAAGCCAGTTCCTCCACGAACTGTAAGCCTAGAGATTGTAGTCATAAGCTAAAACTATTAACTATTAAAAAAATCACAATACCTAAATAAATAAAATGATGCTTTTTACTGCAGCATAAAATCGCGAATTAACTTAAAAAAAATGTTTAATTTAGTAAATTGGTGTTTATTTAAATTTGAAGTCACGTACCTAAGATCCTGCAACAGGGCGTCTCCTTGTGCTATAGTGGCTGCGCATGCGTCCAAGCTAGCCACCCGATGCTGTGCGCACTGCTCCAACGCGCGCCGAGCGGCTTCAGGACTGTCGTCCGATGCACACACGCCACCGCCATTCCGAAGTGTTTCCAGCCATTGCAGGAGCTGCAAACATATCATAACAAGTTTAAAAAATAAGGAACTTTCTGCTAATACTCTACTCGAGATAAATCCGCTAGTTTTAGTAATACAGTTCTAGTAACAGTACCAGATAACTTTAACGATTGTGATGTTGTTTGCGTTTCGCTAGAATAACCACGATAATTAGTACATAGACCAATAATTCCCCTATATACATATACTGCACGGTTGGCCTAGCGATCAAAGCAGTTGCTGCGACCGCCGCGACTAAGTGCTGTGGGTTCGAGTCGCACACAGGACAATTATTTATATCATCCACAAATAGTTAGTTGTTCTGAGTTTGGTTGTTATTCTGTGTCCATTAATTATGTTTACCATAAATATCTTAAGTGCTTCACACTTAACACTGGCGAAATGGCCTACAAAGGCATATGCCATAATACAAAAGGCTTGTATTTATTCAAAAACCACTCAAATCAATCATTACTTTTATATTTGGTAAACAGTTGTTATAACGGTAGATAAAGTTTTTTTTTCAAAGATAAAAAGTTGTAAGTACAATAAATAAATAAAAAAAAATTGTAATCACTACATCTATCCAATATTGAAAAAAAGGCCGCAAAATCAAATAACTAACATACTCAGTATATCATTGGTCTTATCTTTTACTTTAAACCTATGTAGGTGCAACATTAATATGACAGGTATTATGGAAGTCGTTACTGTGTGTACACAATATCTATCGCTCAAAAACCAAAAGACACATATTTTTCTTTTATATTTCATCCTAAAGTGGAGTTTTTTTTTTGTAATACATCGAGATAGAGTGAATTAAACTCTCGGTGTTTACCGAGAGTTTAATTTAATTAAACGACTCTCGGTCGAATTTACCTTACCTCTTTCTCGTGAGTGTACAATAGGACTGCCAAGTCAAGCCTCCGCCTTCGTCGATCAACACGTGCTGCGAATGCAGCGACATGCGCCTCTAACTCTCGCGCGACACTTAGTACTTCCTCCGGGTCACATTCACCAGATCTAGCAAGTTCTTCTGCCGCACCGAGAAGTTTCTCTGCATTTGTATACGTATTCTAAAAACAAACGATTATTAATACAACATATATATATACACATATATATATACATATATTATTACCAAAGATATGATATAATAAAAAATAAATTATCTTATATATCAAATATAATCAGTGTATATTAATCATTAACAAAACAATTATGAAAAATGTGTTTAAATATCAATGCGTATTATATAGTATTTCAATCAAAACAATAATTTAAATTTGTATTTTACAAGAGTACCTAATCCAGGCTAAAGTAGAACATATTATTTACATACATATACATTTACAAATAAAAATTGTTTTTGTAAAAAGCGCAACGATCATTACGGGTATTATATTACAAGCTTTATTGTACAAATACAAATTATTTTTGTAAAAAGCGCAACCACCAATATGGGCATTATATTACAAACTTTATGATACAAATACTACAATAAATTACTAACCTGTGCAACATTTTCGAAATGTTCATGAGATTTCTGATATACTCTTGCTTTATGGAGATTCCTGCCTATTCCAGTATTCTTCTGTAAAAATACTTCACCATGGTTCGCCAACCAGTCGAGCACCTAATACAAATGTTGTCTTTTAATTCAGACACATCACAGATAAACTGTACTTGTTCATTTATGTAGGTACTAGTGTAATTCTCAACTGTTCGTCAAAATGACTGTTTTTTGCCAGAAAGTATATTAGAACTTGATAAAAAGTAATTATTTATTTACAGTTCAAAATGTACCTGTCTACAATCTTCTTTGTACAAGAGGAGAGCGAGCCGCTGATGTAGTTTTAATCTGGCCTGATGGTAACGTGCCTCCAGAGCGCGATGATGACCTAAGATCTGGTGTATTACCGCGAGAACGTGGTTAGCACCTGAGCTGTAGTCAGCAGCTGGATCACTACCGCTGCTACCCGCGCTGCTCACCGTACCCTCGTTTTGCTACATAAACACCCACTTTTATTCATAAAAAAATTAACTTGCAAACGTACCATTATGTACATAATGGTATAATTTATACCGACTTTCATATAAAAACACAAGTACTACATAAAACTAAACATATTGTATTTAACTAAACATAATTATATGATTGGAAACGATTATCTGTTGAAGGGCGTTCTTTAATAGTTCCTATCGAGTTATGTATAATGCATTCGAATGATAGATCACAACTTACTGTGTTTTCCCTAACAGTAGGTACAATATTTAAATAGGCCGTTAGTGAAGAATATTCTGATGATTATATTATTCCTAAAGGTATTATCAACCTGAACACACAACAGATGTTAATTCAGAAGATAATATCAAGAAACATATAAAGTCACCTACTATTCTGAACCAAAACAAATTTCCAAGGGACCAGAATAAGATCGGGATAATTCGGAAGCGAATGTTTTTTAGCTCAAAACCACTTGAATGGGTTAAAAAAAGTTATGGTCAGTGAATATATTATTTATGAATAAAACATGGAAACTGTCTGAACAAGCTTTTAAAATGTCAATAGTTCTCTATATTTTATATCTTGATAAAGAAATTTATATTAACCAATTTAAATATATAGAAAAACATTACGGGTGCTTTAGAATGGAAAATTTTAATTCTGTGACACTTTTTAGGTTTTTACTTAATAGGTTTAGCGATATGATCACAATGTCACGTAATGTTAAGTGGTAATGTGGCCCAAAGCCAAGGTGATGGACACGCTTAGCCTAGTTAGAGACTGGTTCTCAACTTTCAACTTGAGGGTGGTAACTAGTTCGATGGGCATATAAATAGGCCTACCACCATGCCATTGTTTCATCACGATGTTTTTTCTCGCTGAAAGCTCAGGCTCATTGCAGGGATTCGAACTCTCATCCATTGATGCGTCGTCCATAAACACTACCAATTGAGCCATCATCGCTTCACCTTCTACCTAACTACCTAAATCCCTATCTATATATCTCAAGTATCGCTTGTCTGGTAACTCTTATTATGTGTGTCATTTTCCTTCTACATTATATCAAATCAAATCCAATTTTAATAACTCAATAACTGCAAACAGAATTAATATCTTTAGAAAAATATTTGCCAACTCTAGAACTGCCAATAAATTACTACCTTTGTATACTAAGAAATAAAAAAGCCTAAAGTTTGGTATCTGAACGACACAAGGTTAATGATAAATAATATAATAAATATAACTCACCATATCAGCAGGGTCCGTTTGA
Organism: Actias luna; assembly: GCA_039707435.1. NCBI lineage: Eukaryota > Metazoa > Arthropoda > Insecta > Lepidoptera > Saturniidae > Actias > Actias luna. Next base: position 12,558,687 of record JAZHAC010000001.1, on the reverse strand, counting down.
TGGCACACTTGAACCAAGTGATCTAGTTGATACAACAATTTTTTACTAGTTGAATGAACCTATAACAAATTAAAAGAGTATTTAATAGTTTTCCATTTTATGTTTTATAATTTGAATCGAGTATGTTTTTTGTCTTTACAGAGATAGGTAATAGCAGAAATAAAGGGAAGAGTATATTATGCTCCACTCTATATAAGGCTATAGTATTCTAGAGTAGAATAAGTGACTAAGAATTGTTTTTAATACCCAATCCTAGAGATGGTAACTGTATGTACAATAGCAACATTCACTGCTATAGATACCAAAAAGTTATATTTGTTAATGGTTAAATATTAAAATTCAAAGTATGTAGATTGGGTTTTATAATTAAACAGATAAATAAAGTAGTACCGCGTCATTAATAGGTAAAAATAGATATGAAATATGAAGAGAGTCACCTCAGTGTATGCCTGGCACATGTGTTCATAGAGTTGACGGTGTCGCTGCGCGTGCTGTTCGAGCGCTCTCGGGTCATTGCATGGCGCTCCGCCCTGGCCGGTGGCGAGCTGCAGGGCGACCGCACACTGTGCTCCCCACCCACCAACCGCCGAAGCGTACGCCTCCGCCTTGTGATGAAACACTACTGACAAGGACAGGACTGCAGAACGCTCTTCGAGACCTAAACGATAAACCATAATATTCCAACAATATAATTAATTACATGTATTCAATCTTATTAATTACTTCAATTTAAAACCACAATAACTTTAACTAAGATTATCAATATGTATATATATATATACAATTTGTAGGAGCGTAAATAATGAGCCGGTGCAGTTGGATATAAACACAATTTATTTAATATTTTGCACAGAGGACACATATACATACAGATGACGCCGTTATCGGCTTCCGACAGAAAGTGACAACTATACCAATCTAAACATATTATTAGGAAGGGCACATAGCTCACGCTTCGCATATTCTTAACAAAATTAAATTAAAATATATATTTGTATATTATTCTGGGACTCGTTTTAGTTATCGTAAGGTAATTAATAGAAATAGTAGTTTAACCTATGCAAATAGTTAATATAAAAAAGTAATGGAAATTTACCAGCGGAGAGTTGTTTGTAGGCACGTTCGAGTCGATGTGCGTGTGATGAAATCTGCGCTTCAGCGTAGTGTCGCTTGTCGGCTAGACGTCGTGCCGCTGTAGTTACTCGAGCTACGCTTGGCCTACCACCACCGGTACAAGCTGCCGCAAATCTTTACGAAACCGATCACATATATAACGACACAACATCTTGCTATAAAACATTTATCTACTATATATTCTGATGATGCAGTCTGGTCCAAATGGCTTATGCGTGAAACCACCATTTGATCTTCAATATTCTACTACTAGACTAAACTGCTACGGCACAGCATGCATACATTTTACTACAAACTCATAATACACTAACTACTAATAATGACTAGTTAATTTGAGGAGCACTGTTCGATTATAAATAATATACCATAACTGAACGATATTAATGGTAACAAGAAATTGGGAGTTCCCAATATCTACTACTTTCATTTGATGTTGTTCCCAGATACGCAACGTTTAATGATCGTATTCACTATTTATTAAATGTGATATGGAAACCAATTATATTTAATTATTACATGAATATTATTATATATTTATATTATATTATCTAATTAAATATTCATTACAAATGTTTTAAGATTAGGAAAATAAAAATACCCCTCTCATGTTATTTCATTTTATTTTTGTTTGAAACTAAGTATAAATTTAATTACCTAACTCTTTATAGCTCAACTATAATCTAATCTTACTATGAATATATAAATTGGTAATTTTAACGTGGTTCTAATACGAGTTACAATATATTTACTTGATAATATACTTACACTTACGCTGCGCTTATGTAGAAAAAAATTATAATAACTAATAGATAATACTAAACTAAATCGACATAATATCATACTCAACATTATATTACTATTAAATAAAATACTGTTAGATCTTTTAAAACAATGAAACTAGCTAATATTTTCCTTAAAACCCTGAACATAAAACAACCTCACTAAATAACCATTTACCTCGCATGTTCTTCTTGTAATCTTTTGGCGGCTGCACACGAACGTCCAATCTCTACATAAGTCGCAAGGAAGGCTGTGCGGTGGTTTTCGATCCATTCTAACATCTGCAAATCATAATATACATCATAAAAAAGATAAAATAAAAATCGTCTTAAATGTTTTTACTGCATCGTTCCGTTTCCCATCAACTTATTATAACACTGTATACTGTGCAATAAAATACTATATAAACTTCAAATTTTATCCTTTTTATCATTAACCGACGCTTATGTATAATTAATGTAAAAAGTATTAGTATTAGTAATTTCCGCTTGCATAAAAAATATGTACAAAATTTTAGCGTCCATAGATAATCTTATTACATTTTAATTTTCACTATTGTGTAGAATATATATAAAATGATAGCCATATATAAATCAAATCTTAACTTATAATAGTATCTAAATAAAACTTATTTAAATGGATTTTACAAAGGCAAGTACAAAACTGTTACTAACTATCATTCGTGAAATAAGATCCGACCTCGATAACATAAATAATTTTGTTGAGATTAAATCCAATGAGTTAAAGACGATGTGGGATGTGGGATAAATGTGGGAACGGACCGCACCCCACCATAGATAACGAATACTCACGCGCAGATGAACAACGCGCTGTCATTAATCTGTCAAAACAAACATTGGATGATAACACAATTCAGGATTTATCAAAAGGATTAAATTTTGCCGTAACACCACGAAGGATACCGTATGAAGACACAATTTGTAACGTTGAGAATAGTCTCTTCAAAAATAATTTAAAAAAGGAGGATTCGGAGGCGATACGTCAAGACATTTCGTCAATATTACGACAAATGAAAGCGACCAAACCAAATCTTCCAAAACAACAATATATCGCTTTAAAGAACTTGCGTTCAAAGAAGGATATAACTATTCTTCGTGCAGATAAAGGTAATGCGACTGTAGTAATTGATACGTCAGATTACAATAATAAAATAGAACAACTTTTGTCAGGTGAAAGTACATACAAGAAGGTTAAAACAGACCCAGTCAACAAAGTTTTAAAGGCTACTAGCTCTTTAATAAGCAGTTACTCCGACACATTAAATCTTGACGTAAACTGACTCGTCCCATCGTGGCAAAACCTCCTAAACTGTATGGGTTACCGAAAATACACAAGACAAATGCTCCACTACGTCTCATCGTGAGTCAGGTCGACACACCAACCTACATACTGGCTCAGCACGAAGCAAAAGTGCTATCATCACTAAGAGAAAACACTAGAGCATCTGTGAAGGATTCATACCAATTTGTCAATGATATTAAACACCTACAATTAGCTGACAATGAAACCATGGTTAGTTTTGATGTCCAGTCTTTATTCACAAGTTTACAAATACAAGACTGCATTGAAATTGTGTCTAAGAGGTTAACAGAAAATAACTTGCCCATAGAGTATGCAGCATTACTTAAACATTGCCTCACATCTGGCTACATGTTGTGGGTGAATCAATTTTATGTACAAGTGAATGGAGTTGCTATGGGCTCACCTGTATCTCCAGTAGTTGCCGATATTTTCATGGAGGACTTCAAGGAGACGGCCCTAAGAACAGGCCCCGTCACTCCCAGTTTTTACAAACAGTACGTAGATGACACTTTTACAATTTTAATATCTGACAAAGTAGCTGCATTTTTAGATCATTTTAACTCCATTAACAATAAAATACAATTCACTGTGGAGTTAGAACAAAATAAATCTCTTCCTTTCTTAGATGTTTTAGTTATCCGTAATCCTGATCATACAGATAAATACCTGAACGGTGAATCTCACCACCATCCGAAACAGTTAGCTACCGTGGGTAAATCTTTGTTTTAGAGAGCACAAGAAATTTGTGACGAGGAACATCTGGCTGCTGAGCTGCAACATGTCAAGCAAGTACTGCGAGATAACAAGCTCTAAATTCCACCCCGCCGTCACGGTAACCGAGTGAAACCAGCCACAGTAGAACGTGTACCTGTTGTGTTACCTTTTGTAAGAGGGATCACCGAAAAGATTGGCTATGTACTGAAGCGTGGTTCAATTAAAACTTACTTCAAGCCGCCCAAGAAGATTTGTCAATTTTTGCCACCTGTCAAGTGTCATATACCTCTACTAGAACAGGGCGTATACAAAATCGAATGTGACTGTGACCTCTCCTATATCGGTCAAACTAAAAGAAATATAGGGACCCACGTAAAAGAACATATAGCTGATGTTAAACACCGGCGCTCTACGAAGTCTGCAGTTGCTGAACTTTCAGAAGAAGGCTCCAAACATTATCTTAGATTCGACAAGCCACAAATCCTTGCCAAAGAACACCGATTCCTACCTAGGATGCTTCGTGAGACTATTGAAATTAAAAAACATTCAAATTTCAATAGAGAACATGTTGGAAGCTAGCACAAGCCTGGGATCCGATTATACATTTAATTAAATCGGAGCCCAAAAGACCAATTGCCAGACCTCAAGACACTGTGAGCTCTTTCTGCGTAGATCGGAACTCTATAAATAACAAAAATTAAATTGAAGGTAGACACAGTAACATGAAGTTTTCTGGACAACCTACACCTCAGTCCGCCCCGTGACTACGAAGGCTGAATAGCTTTCGAAACGTCGGGAACAAAATTAATAAATAACGGCGATAAAATCCGTTTAAATTAATTTTATTTTGATGAATAATATTCGCGTAAACATAAGAAAGCTTTATAATAAGTACTATATGTCTACATTCAAATAGAATCGTGGAGTTCAAGTGGTGAGAATATAATAAATCATACCTAAAAAAAAACAAAGCTGCCTTAATACATACTGCCACCTTATTTCTTACAGTCCCAATTATATTATCTAAATAATTAATTCTGCATAAACTTAAATTATTGGTTATTCTTCATCTGTATGTTACATAGACAATAAAGTCACGCAGACGACTAAGACTTCAATAAAAAATACACATATATTTTTTTATATATAGTTAAGATTTAAGTGTTATAACCATAACCTCACCTGATCTTAACTAAACCTGTGGAGGGGTTGCTCTCAAGTTCAACTGCCGGGAGACACCTATTAGTATTTGGCGGCCGATTTTCCGACTTTAGGGTGGTTGCCAGACATTAGAATAAGCCTTACCATCATGCTATGGTTTCCTCACGATGTTTTCCTTCACCGAGAGCTCAAGCTCAATGTAGGTGAATTCAAACTCACGTCCCTTGACGCAGTGTCGGTACAGACTACCACTGAGCTATCATCGCTATTTAAAATACAAACGCCCTAAAACCAAATCGTATTACTTTATCTTACGTTAATTTATTAATTTTGACAATAAACTGTACCTTTTCACAGTCCTGTTCGAAAAGACGCAGTTGGAAACATTGATCGAGTTGCATTTTTTTATGCTGCCAGAGTTTGAGCGTATGAGCATGAGCGGATCGTACGGCGGAGAGCTGGGCGCGCACGGCACTTTGTGAACCGCAGTGAAACGCTGCTAGTTCACTGCCGCTGCCACTAGCTTCCGAGCACATGGACTCCGCCGCTTCTAATCGCTGGACTACTCTTTCACCTTGTTCAATAGAAAAATTTACAAAGTTTATTCTATCAAATTCATATAAACAAGTGTTACGTCCTTACCGTTTATCACAGTAGTTTAAACGTAAACTACATTTGTAGATATTACTAATCAGAAATAGTATTTTCAACGTTAACCATAAAATACAGTTCGTAAAAATTTAACAAAACACAAACTTTAATTATTATTTTTTTATACTTAAGGTTTAGCGTTATGGCCATAATCTCACCTGATCTTAAGTGACGATACGGCCCAAATTGGTAGACACGCTAAATCTGTGAAGGAACGGGCTCTGAAGTATTACACCTATTGGTATTTGGCGGCAGGTTTTTACAACTTGAGGGTGGTAGCTACCCAGGCGGGCATTAGAAAAAGCCCTACCACCTTGCTATGGTTTCCTCACGATGTTTTCCTTCACCGAAAGCTCAAGCTCATTGTAGGTGCTTGGATTCGAACCCACGTCCCTTGACGCGAAGTCGTGCACACTACCACTGAGCTATCATGGCTTCAAAATATATTTTGATTTTATATATAATTTTTGTTATTCAAAATATAAATGATTTTAATTGTTTCTAATATACGAAATGTATTAAAGATGATACTGTAAAAGAATAAGATGTCTATCCAAGCATCCAACTTAACTGATGTATATCGTAAATTATATTAATGCTATGTTTATATCATAAACGTTAACATCAGAATACGTAGACAAGCAAAATGAAGTAGATAACAAAATATCTATTTCATTTTGTAATGAAGTATTCGGCTACAATTGGCACTGGCGCGCAGACAACGAGTAATATTAGTAGAAATCCCAAATAAAATAAATAATAGTAAAGATAACAATGAATCAATATCAATACACGAACTAAAAGTCGAAAAACAGCTAGTAATTTTATAAAACAAAATAATATTCTTACAAATTGTAAATATAACTAAAATATAAGAAAACTAAATGTGAACCAAACACTTTGAAAAAAAAAAGTGTATAAGAATAGAACTGAATTATAACATACCATGTTGATTTGGGGTGCACAAGCAATCAAAACACATGTTTAAAAATGAGTGGATCTAAGAAACCGACACTCTTTAATTATATCGTAATTATATCGAGTTTGTAATACATTTGTAGTAATTATACAAGCACAAATATTGTCGGCGCGTTATCCATTCTACCGTATAACATCAATAATAACTATAAATTAAACAATAGAATATAATGATTTGTTTCCGTTCTTTATCGTTTTCTAAACCAATTAAATGTTTATGTTAGATCGTTTGATTGATGCAATATATTTTTTGCCTACATTCTTCATTTTCAACAAACACGGTTTCATAGCTTTATCAAATGACTAAATCCATAAATGATTGCTGTTAAATTCATAAATTCTGCAATCAAAGATGTCTACGTATTTTGATGATCACAATATATGTTTATAGTTGTTTGAATCTTATTCATCATAAGTAATGTTTTAGCTCTACAGTGCACTATTCTAATACTACGTTGTCAAAATCTATAATAACTACCAAACGGTCCCTCAATTAATTTGTGCGTCACGAAAGGCACCTTTTTATATTCTATTATACTCAAATTTGAGATAATATTATGCGTAAAAATTGTACAATCTAATTTCATCTAACCCGTTTCAACACAGGACAACCACCTTCACCACAACACACTTCACCTCGTGAAGTGTGGTGGATGTGGTGGATGTACCCGCGGTTGACCTAATGCAATTTGCTTAGTCGATTATTTTGTGGACAACTAAGAAGTGGTGTTCACTCTCTGTATCTAGTTTTTAGTTCACCTATAATTTGGAGGTCACTAACAAAAAAGTAAATGCGCATTTGATTTTCAACCTCATCTTTCAACAGCATCAAGAATCTAGTTACTGAGCTCGAGTGTGTCCTTGTATAACATAAAAAAAACTCTCTACAACTCTTCTAAATTCGTTTTACCTTGCGCTTCTAGTTCATCTACAGGCACTTTTGCAAGCCTTTTGTTTATATCTGCATGAGCATCTATAGCACGCCTCGCAGTAGTTACATCCTCGGCAAAGTCTGCTCGAGCAACGTCTTCTTGTAAGTCATCTAGCCGATCTAACAGTTCACCTGCTTGCCACATAAGCTCTTCTAAAGCCTATAAAAAATATATTTTTCTTAGATCCAGTCATTTACATATTTGAAGTCATTTTTAATACATAGTTATTACAATATTTCTTAGGGTATGAGACATATTGCTACACCAAAATTCCTTATCGCAAGGCCTAGATGGAGGACAGGCAAATAAAAATGAAAAGATTTTTCAGTCACGACCCTTTTTTAGTTTGTTCTATATTACATATAATTCTATAGTGTACACGGTTATCCATAGCACATATGCTATTAGCTGTGCCCAGTCATAGATGCGCGCTTATTGGTTCAAGACAGCCAGTAAGTTCTCAACGGCTCCGCAAACTTAGATCGTACACGTCATGCGGGTCAGCTGTTTGGTAGCGTATTATACATATTGTAATTAATTAGTTTAATTGAAAGGTGTACACTAAAATATTTATTTTTACTGCTCGAAAAAAAAATAGTACTAATGAAATTTCCTACCATACCTTGAATTCATTACTTATCTTTGCGTTTCTTTTAACTGCTCTCAGACGCTAGTAATTTATTATAATTATTATACAGAAGCCATGCGATGAAACCGTCAAAGTCCAACACAATCTAACGAAACAGGTTTACTATTGACCCTCAGCATAAGAAATATTTTCATGAAAAACATATGATTATAGTTTGTTTAATATTAAACATGATTGCATTTATTATAGATTTCTTAATAATACATATCATTTAGCAATTAATGCAAGTAAAAAATGCATAAATGTATTTACCTCAAAAAAATTACAATATAAAAAAATATGGCTACATTTTGATAGCAAATTCTTAGATGTAATGTTTTTCTGTTAGACTTAGCTTAATAATGCTTAATGTGTGTTCGCGATTTTTTTTTTCATGTGTATAGTTATATGTAGGTTGTAGGGTTCCGTATATCGCAGCAAATAGATGATAGATGTAAATAAATAATAAATTATAATCTGTGTATAGCATAGTAAGATATATAGTTTGTAGCTTAGACATAGTATAAAGTACAAAGTTAACAGTTTTTTTTTTAATATAGAGTAGAGTAGTTGCCAACGCATGTAAATAGTTTCTAAATAGAGACTTGATGGAACGCGTTACAAGTAAGCATGTGGTAAGCGAACGGCTGCCGCGCAATCGTAGTCTTGAATGTAATGGTTAAAAGACACAAAGCCGTCAGTTAAGGCCGTGTCCTGGATGCAAAATATGGCGAAAAAAACCTGCCGCGGCCTCCCCCAGCAGTTACTCAAGCCTAGGTTTGATCCTCCGAACAGTTTCCGGACTAGTTTACAACACTAAACTGTATATCATACGTACACATTCAGAAATAGGAACATAGGTGCTGTGAGGGGCCGGTTTTTCATTTTAATTAGCTTGATTAGTTCAAAGTTATGATTGCTCAATACATATACGCATATCAATATACGATATGTATAGACGTATATATTTAGTTTAGCATATAATTAGCTAAATTCGCAAATTTACATTGTGGATGTTTGCATTTTTGTTTATGCACAGGAACTCCCAGAACTATTTTAGATATAAGTCTTCAAAAAATATAAAACAGATAAAATGGAAATAAAATCTCAACCACTTATACTTTACTACCTTAATTCCAAATAGAAAATTAAAAAATTCACTCACCAATCTTAAATCAATCCACTGAGAATGATCATATTGTAATGTACCCTCCAAATCAAGTGTTAATTGTGTACTATCTACCACTTTAGGTAATGCTTCTAAACTAATCATGGTCGTCTGTAAAAGTAAATATTATTACATTAAATATGTATTAAGCTGTAGAGTTTCATGCTACAATTAACACACCAAATTAATTAATAACATTACCATTTTTACTGGTATTTATCAAAAATACAGTACTAATTAAATTAATTCTCCATATTTTTTGGTATCGGTTTTTTAATTTTATTTTTAAGTTAAGGTTAAGCGTTATGGCCTTAATCTCACCTGATCTTAAGTGCGGCCCAAGTTGGTAGACACGCTAATCCTGTGAAGGAACTGGCTCGTAAGTACAACTGCCGCAAAACATCGATTGGTTGGTGTTTCATGGTACATTTTCAACTTGAAGGTGGTTGCTAGCCAGGCGGGCATTAGAAAAAGCCCTACCACAATTTTATGGTTTCTTCACAATGTTTTCCTTCACCTAAAGCTCAAGCTCATTGTAGGTGGATTCAACCTCACGTCCCTTGGCGCGGAGTTCGTACACACTACCACTGAGCTATCATCGCTTCACACAAACTTCCATATAAAATATCTTTATAATCACACTCCCATAACTTGACGGTATTCAAAACAGCAACCTTACCTACCTAGTGAAAATGGTAAAACTATTCGAATGTAATAATTCAAAGAAATTCAAATATTTTATTTTATGTCAATAATATATATATATATATATATATTTTATAAAAGAATAAGACTGATACTATACATTTAATTAGAATTACACTTCTGTTAACTATGAAGGTTGAAGCTATCATTGAAATAATCTAGCTGCTTATAAAATGTTTTATAATTTATAGATATAAAACTTGTAGACCACTTGACATTTGTAATCTCCTACATACCATTATTGGTTGTGGTGGTTAAACAGGCACACAGAGGGTGCCTACTGAATGTGGTAATAATTACAGCTTACCATAATTAATTTATATTTTATATAAATACATTTTTTTATTTTATATACATTGAAAATAATATATCTTACTTACTTCAAATTTATACTTATGTGCTCCTATAGTTGTGCGTTGCTTTTGCCAAAAATTATCAGGCTTAACTACGAGTGCTTGATGGACGGATGAAGGGAAGTGTTCTTGAAGAACTTTTAGGATTGGCTTGATCGCCGCCCATGCAGAACCTCTCATATCAATTAATATTGTAAAACCGTGGGATCTTACAGAATCGCTGTAACAATAAAACAAAAAAAATATATATTATATCATGATATGGAAAACAAACAATATTATATGATTACATAGTAATATATATTTACAATTATTTTTATTTATTTTAAACTTATGTTATACTGTTTACAGTTCTATACTGAAATATTGTTTTAATTTGACAACCTATAACTTCAATTTTTATTATAGACTATACCATAAATATACCTGCTTGTCCAAATAGTGGAATAGTATAATATAGTAAGTGAAAACTTATATACTATTTTATATTACATATATACATAATATGTATTAAAAAGATAAACCCCCTTAATATTTTATCTATCTTTAATTGGAATATACGGCTTATGAAATTATAAGTACCTTAAGCACACACTGACATTCTCCTCAACCCCTTACAACCCCCAGTAAACAAGGCAGACTTAATTATATAAATACTGATACATCATCCCAGCGTCCTATCATCATAGTATATACATTTGCCTACTAATTTAAAACAGATTTGAGGTGCACGCCGCATCGCACTGATCCTGTGGTTGGCGCGACACGTAATGCAAAGTGGACTATGGTAGTATGGAAAAATTATATGTTCCTGCACTTATTTAGCAATGTTGGTAATAGAATTAACACATGAACAGATCATGCACCTGTGGGAGGCACTTTGAATATTATCTACTGACATTAGATGAACTGTATTATGTTCATGGTCAAATTGTAGCACCATCCAACTTCATCCCAAATTATTATTGACTTCGGAAGGCTTCTGCTAGGTGCTCAAACGTTTTAATGCTTTATTATCTAAATTGGATGTTTACAAGAAACTTCATTATGAGGATGCATACTAATGACGAAATGAACTTATAAAAACAGCATTCAGTAATTCAGTAAAAAAATTTTTATGGGTAGTATCTTAGTCAGTTAGGAATAAGATGTAAAAGATCACAAGTATGAGCATTATTAGAACAGTGAGGTTCTTAAAAAGCTGATGAACTTATAGAAAGAGAAATCAACACAGATTGTAGGTCAACAGTCTTCAGATAGTAGATAAAATTTCAGTCTAAGTCTATATTAGAGTCTTGTCAAATTGGGGCATTCTTGCTAAGGTTATTCAGTGGTTTTGAAGTGTGGGTAATTCTGCAGACGCCAAGAACAGCAGGTTGAATGAGTGTGAAACAATATCAGGCTTCATTTTTCTGAATATGGATTCATAAAAAGAAGATGATTTCTTTGTTACACCTTCAACCATAGGTCATGTTTGAGACTGACAAGCCTTCCAGGTGGTGTAGAAGCAAAAAGCGGACTCACTAGTTAACGCTGTGTCTGTGTTGGATTTGAAACTCCTTGATCATGAGGTGTAACTGGAGGCCACCATCATGCAAGCTTGTGCATTCTATTGAAACATCAAAAAGTTTACTGGTGTCCATGAACGAGAGGAACGACTACGAGCCACATATGTCACATGTGTGATACGACGATGCCTCCAGATAAGCGTATCCAAGACAGCGGCAAGTGTATAGATGAAACACTGAAATTTCATAACTATGTGCGTGACAGCGCATCACAGTTACACCAAGACCTGGCGAAGACGACATGAAACTTTGATCGCAATGGTTAGCATGCTGTGACGCTTGCCTTGCAACAAGCTGTTAGAAACTCAAAGTCACACTTAGATGGGATCAGTGAAGACATCTACATTGGTGCAGGGCAAGCATCCCCAGTAGTTACACCCCCTGTCAAAGAGGTTACAGCTCGTTCCTTAATGTCATCATCAGCGCACTGTTCCCAATCTAGGGATGAGATCTCTCATTCTTGGATAGCTCCGCCATCATAGGTGAGAGTGAGTAGATGTGGGCAGTTTCAATGTATTCTATGGACAATTGAGGATGGATATGGAACTACTTAAACAACTTTAATTTGAAAGTAAAATAATAAACAATTTACTAGTTTTTCAGTTTATTGCAATCAAACAGACAGACATGACAGGGGATATTCTTGTATAACATGTATAGACAGTATAAATATTTCATGATTTCCCAAAACTAGAAATAAAGAACTAATCATTTATATGGTAGGCATTAATATTCAATTTATAGTTTTACCTGGGTATACTAATTAAATAGTGCAAAAGTCGTCTATAGTCATCTGGTGCAACTCGATCTCGTCTTGAATTGGCTGGAAACCATATTATTGGACCACCACGGCGGTCTCGACCACCTGTCAAAGCTGCTACCCTCTCTTGAAGTAAAGGGAGTACATCCAAAGCTCTTGTTCCAGCTTCCATTGTTGTATAATTTCAAATACTCAGACAGAGTAGCCTAGTAACAAAAAAATATCACCTTTTTAAGTACTTTCTTTGCTATTGTTTTATAGCACAGCTTTCAAATTTTTCATATTACTCAAAATTATGAATAATTTAGAAATTATGAATTCTTAAATATTAGATTTATAAATATTTTTATAAACTCTACAAGACAGTAATTATTAAAACAATGAGACATCAAGTGCTCATATTAAACAAACTAATAATAGAGAGTAACTTTACAAATCTTTTGAAATTGAAGCTTTCATGAAATTGATTACAATCATATAAACTAATCAAATAACACTTTAAAAATTACTTTAACTGTAATTTTGACAGAATCCTGTTGCAGTTACTGCAAAGTGATATATCATTATATAGATTGTATCAATCAGCAATTTTAACCATTTATAAATTTTAACTGACAAAATATTAATCCCAAAATATTAACAATATTAACTACAAACTTTAAACACTTAAAACATTTTAATTTGAATTTACAAATAATATAGTGAAATTTTAATTAGTCACATGAAAGAAAGAAACAATTAAAATACAGCAATGAACCTTCTGCTATAGAATATAATAATATATAGAATGTAACCAAAAGTGGATTGCACAGAAACTAGCAAAGGTTTTTTTGAAGCATTTAAGTAATATTATCTCATTAATTACTAGGTAAATTAATTTACTGACCTACAAAGTCAGGGTTACAACTTGATAAGATAAGTATTTTTTTATGAATAAATAAAATTACATTGACTTTAAATAAAGAATGAAGTTAACTACTGAACCTAAATAATTCTCAGGGGTTGAAAAACGATATCTGCATAAATACAAGTAACATATACAATTTTCATGAAGTACTATAAATAAAAAATTGGTGGTCAATATAAGGCGTCGACAACGAAAGTTATGTTATGTTTTGTAAAAAAGAAAAGGTATGTACACAGAATACAATTTTATAAAAGTTACTAAGGTTTAATAAAAGTTTGACTTAAGTTATGTAAGTATATAAATATAAGCGCTACCGTTATTACAAAGATGTTTGCTTTGTAAAACTACTGACGCCAGAAAAGATCGGATCTTGTTTTAATACAAACATATAAAACAGCGACTGCAAGCAATATTTCCCTTACATAATGATGTTGGACAAAATTAGGTGCTACAAGATATATTTTGGAACATTCTCGGTAATTATTTCAGTAATCACTTTACGTTGCTAATAAATTATTATATATATTATCTATGTCACAACAAATAACCTCAGTCATGAATTTGAACTAACCGTGGTGACTCAAGACGTAAGTTAATCAGGTATAAAAGGTTCGGCACTCATTATTGTCACTGTTGTTACTTTCACTAAAACATCGATAAAAAATATATTCATAACTGTCCTAACTTAAAAAAAACACTTAAGTAGGACTCAACTGACACACTAAATACACACCAACCACCACAATACAATGGCGCGCGTTAGTGTTGCCAACAGTCGGACTCAAAAATTATCGATGGCAAGGCAGAGGTTTGTTTATTGTAATTCTTTATTTTTTTAAAGATCAAGCAAAAACCCCGACACCTTACCTACATATCTAACTTTATTTCATACATTAGTGTTGCAACAAGTTTGTGATTCTCTAACTCAAACTGTCCAGGAAGTTTTTGTAATGTATTTCTGTTTAAGTGGCTTTTTTTTCATTATGTAATGTATATTGCATTGTAAATTAAATGTATTTATTTTTGCATATAATAAGTATAAAAGTATGAACCACACAACAAAAGTGAAAACTTCGGAATAACCAGGTTAATAATACGAAATACAACAATAAAGTGTTATAAAATCAGTTCGGGCTTATAAGAAAAATTTTGCCAAAAAAACAAAGAAATTGTGTCAAAAAATTTTTGTTCCTAATATTGCTATTATTCAGATTAACTAGTGAAAAAATATTTTAAAGAATTTGATTAAGGGTTCAAAGGATCTCACTCTAGGTTGGTCTTATTGGAATTAATATTCAAAATATTCCGCGATCGTTCACTCGTCATCTTTTATTTCGGTAAACCAGAAAACTAAAATACTCTCTTCGTCAAAGTTGTTGACTATGCAAACATAAATAGGTATATATTGGACAACCATTCCTTGCTTTGTTTATATAGAATGCCCGACAAATTGAGTAGCGAATGTCGATCTCAAGGTCGTTTTCCTGGTCGAGCAACTCCAAATTGAAATCAGGAAGCCCTTGATAAAAGTGTGATCAACCAAACAATCTCCACTTTATATTCCTTGACATCGTGCAACCGTTGATCACAGTAGAGAACGCCTCATATCAAGCACATTGTTCCTAACTATCTGAAGAAAACTGTTCATGGTTACGCACACTCCAGAGGGCTGTCAAGTTTCACATAACCAAAACCCAATATTAAAGATGAAATAATCATCTAGAAGGTATACAAACACTCCACCATGCTTGTAGAGATCTCGTACGATCTATGTTAGGATAAGTCTCCTGGAGGAGAGGAGACTATCTCTTGTCTTTATAATCATTGAAAAAAACGAAATACTTTGCCACCAGCCTAATATATCAATGTTCTGATGATTTAAATCCAGAACACGTTAGCAGAATCAAGTCTAAGTGGAGTCCATACTCGCTATACACCTATCTGAATCCCAACACTTCATCACGTCAAGCTAGGTTTATTCTTTTATTAAAGGCCTCACTAAAAAATGTGTCACGCGACATCTGGCAAATCTGAATAGTAGAGTTTTTTTTGTATATGTTTTATGAACAGATTACGACAGGAATCAGATAGGGCATGATGTAAAGATAAAGTATTACAAATTATAAATATACATTTTTATTAAATACAAAAATCCAATTTTTTTAATTCGCTACAACTCAATTATTTCGCCACGTCTCACACACTACTCCGTATAGACTACGTATAGTACATATATTCCATCATATAGCCTGGCGATATGTCGCCACGGCCTGTATCGTCACGTCAACAATCAGGTTTACCCTCGCCTATAGATGTTTCACATCAAAGAGGCCCCAGAACCCAACGAGATCAGCAACAAAACACTCAAACTCTTTCTCATTGCTCAACTCATGCATATCTAAATCTCATTGCTCTTTTAGCCGCCTAGAAAATGACTACATAAATAGGCATTCAAAAAACTAGTAAGAAAGCCGAGTCCTCTGTTAGCTACAGTTCCATCAGACTCCTCAAAATGGTATGTAATATATATGAGCATCTCTTTCTAAACCAACTCCAAGCTATCATCATGGATACATGCTTACTCCGAAACGAACAGTTTGTCGTCAGAGAAAATATCATGCTCAACTTCATAGAGCTCTATGAGCCAAATAATACGGTCTTTTTTGCAAGTGCCAAGTTCTTCTACAAGGTTGGTCACGCACGACTCATTTACAAATTCAACCTCTTTGTAGTCTTAGTTAGAATAGTTTGGATAATTTGGTATCTAAGGTCATGCCGCCAAATCAGATGATATTTCATAATTATCAGGTTTGAGTTTGTAAAAGATAACACTCTTGTTAAAACTGCTCAGGGAAATTTGTAGCAACCAATGTATTATGGCTTGAATCATTATTCGTAATTTATTTCACTTATTGCTTCAGCCAAACTACATGAAGTAATTTTTATACAATACGCATCCAGCCCGCAAGAAATATTGTAGTCACACCCTCCTGAAAATCGACCAAATGCGAGTCGGTATATGAACTTGCTCATGATCCATATAGTATATTTCTACAACGGAGATGTTAATAAAATATATGGGTATGGGTAAAGCTGTGTAGCAAATACTTGCCGTGAAAGTTGACTTCATAAGTCTATTAGGGTTGTGGGAATGCCCATCGTACCGACAACGATGAATCCGCGCTTGGTCAAATAACTAATTATATGAATGAAAATAGAAATGACGACAATCAATATTATGCCAAAACCTCTCCTGATTTAATAATCATTAATGATAATTATCTTCAATCTTTTGTTATATATAATATTATTAGTGGCGTAATAAAGATAATACTTCTTTAGTTTATTGTTAATATTTCAGACGCTTAATGATCGATGCACATAATCACCTGGTTTGCAGGCGACTTCTTCATAAATCAAACTACCATAGTGAATAGAATTATTATTATATTCTTTTATAATTCTTTATACAATACACGTTTTAATGTCAGCGGTCGAGATAAGAGTCTTCGTAGTAGCTTCTTAGTAGTCGGTGAGAGTTTTCTGCATTAGATGAAACGTGTCGGAATGTCAACTCGGAACACGTCTATTTTTTTAATTAAATTGTTAAATTCCCAATATTAATCAAACATATAATGAGTTAGCAATTCATAAAATAGTGGCGAGTTTTTATTGGTCTTTGGTGGCGATGAAGACGCCACAGATGTAACAATAGTTTTAAGAAATCAGTAAAATATTGTCAATTACACTAGTACAGTAGAACGAAATTTTTACAATTTTTAAATGACAATTTATTAAGATTACAAATGTTATTTCTTTTGATAAATAAGTATTTATTTAAAAATAATACTATATCTAATATTATAGATGCGTTCCAGATAGCGATCACAACACTAACGCTCATGACCGCGATTTTTTAAATACCATTTGATTTAGTGACGTCATAATCAGTTATTTGTAACGTTTAGTCGCGTTTAAAGCGACCGTGGTCATCTTATTGACCGGTTGAAGGCATATTTTGAGCGTTGTGGTCGCTATCATGGACGCATCCTATTATGGACACAATTCTTAATTTTTAGTTATTAATATTGATAAAATTTATTTGTTCAAGTTAAACGTTTATTTGTATACGAATAAATTTATATATTTGGCATAAATGATAATGAAGTTCAATGTTTGTTACAACTCAATGGTTTCTTTAAAAATAAATTATATTTGCTTACGGGTAACATCGAGACTGTTATTGATTATTATACGTCATTGTAACAGTAGAATCAGGGATGTTTGAATAGTTTGTGTTAGTGAAAATTAAATGATGTTAGTCCTAAGAGTAAAGGTAATTATGTTTCGTTTTGATCGTTATTGTTTTTTCTTTTTTGCTTTGACATTTGCCAAATTGAGCATTTCCTTATTTCGTGGGTAGCAAAAATTTTCAGTACGTAGGTAAGTATTCACTTCTTTATTTGTAATATATACTAAGAGTGAGTAATTTCCTTTAAATCCTTAACAGAAGGCAACTTAATCAATTATAATTTTTAGGATAATGTAAAATATTATATATTATTTTATTAATTGCTGTTGCGGTAATAATCAAGAAGGCTGTAATAATGAATATTATAAAATAATTTATTTGACTCTCATAGAAATAATAAACATGACTGTTTCTTGTAAATTAAAATCTGTTTTGTGCAAAATCTAAAAATAAATTATTTTAATTATATATACTAGCCATTTGCAGAAAGTCAAAGTTCTTTCTGTAATTTTCAAGAGTATGTACCATTTTATTTTTTGGTCTATTTATTTTGAATATTTTGACTATAATATTAAATGTTTATTTGAGCTGAGCGATAATAATAGAAACGTTCGTCTTAGCCTGCGTTAATATCTACCACTAATTATAGGTTTCACTAATTACATCTAGATACTTGACTTATAAATCCCAGGTAAATATACTAATATTTTTATCTCTTCTGTTATTCTGATTAAATTTAGTCATTTTATAATTCGGTAAAATAATTTACTTTGTCCAGTTGTTTAAAAACTGTACTGTTTGTATATTCTAAGTATATAAATAATCAATTAAAATTTTGGATATAAATGTTTCCTTATAGATCTGACCAGCAGCAGTTAATAAATTGTTTGAGTTTGTTTAATCATTGAATCTATCAATACTAATACTATTGTGTAGGTATACCTAATCTACTATTGTGTAGGTTAAGATTAAATATTTTTGCTAGAAGTTGGTTCATAAGAATAAATTTGATTTTTTAAATTCTATGGGAATAATAAGGATAGTAGCAAGCTGTATTGAAAAAGTCATATAAACTGACAAAATTATAATTAAAATTTTCATTCCATGCACATGAAGTCACAAGCACAGCTAGTTACAAATAAGACATGGGAAGTTGAAAGCTGTTGCTAGTAATCTATACTAATATTAAAAGGCGGAAAAATTTGTTTATTGATTTGAACACACTAATCATAGAAACTGCCAGTCAGATTTCAAAATTTCATTTTGTAGTTTAATAGAGTAACCATTGAGGAAGGCTTTAGGCTACTTAACATCATGTTAGCTCTAACAGGAGCAAAGCAGTATTGATAAAAGTGACAACAACGGGAAATCCTTTTTTGACTGAAGACCTTAAACTAAATAAAGATTAGAAATAAATCTTTCAGTAGGCTTTCTTGCAACCGCTGCCTCAATGGTTAAGTTTACAAGCAAGTAATGTATAAGATAAATTTTTCTCTTAAAAAGATCTAACAAAAAGTCCATGATAACATATGCCTATCTTTTCTGATTTACCTATAATAACTATTTTTATGATTTACAATTTCTTTCCCAATTATCACTTCATTTGTAAAGTTGTTTTATCAACATGGTATTAATCCTTATGTAAATGAATTTGTTAATCATTCAGAGAATTTAATTTAGAAAAACTATACAGTTTATAGTTTCCAATTAACATGAGTCACTTAGGAAATATTACAGATTCAAAATATATGATGCACCAAAAGTTTAAGCCCCTAAACCAAGCTTACACTTACATTGATATTCTATGCAATATACCAGATATGGTTGGTTTACCTACAGAATGATTTTTACAATTTTTAATTTTTTCCAATTAATAATACTTTACTTGCCAAAGTATTTTATGATCATGGTATTAACCTTTTCCAAATGATTTTTTTAATCATCTTGAGCATTCCATTGAATTCAAAATTTAATTATATATTATTCAATTTAAAAGACAACAATGTTCACTACTAACAATAATTAACCTAACCTAACCAAACTTATATTATCTTAACATTTCACAATTTTCTGATGGATGTTTCGATACAGCCAGTTGCTAATAAAAATTATATTAGCATTAATTTATTTAGGACATACATTGGTTATAGTATTATAAGCAGGGTAGTTAGTAACACCGAGTAGTATAATTATGGTTCGAACACGACTATTGAATGAATTCAAAGCAAGGCACATGAGGCGACATTATCAAAATGTCAAAGATTTAAGTTTTCTTGTTATCAACACAGATTTTGCTATTTTTGCTGTTTATGCTGTAAATTATTATTGGGAATGGTTTATAGTGACGTTTGTGGCTATAATTTTCTTCTTTCATCAGAAATAACCACATCAATCAGCAAAGTGTAAAATTTGTGAGGAAACAATCACACACACCTAAACACACAATCACAACTACTTTTCTAAAACTTATCTTTGTATTTCTTTTATAACATCACGCTACCACCAATAGAAGCTAAGCTGTATTGAAAAATGTTATAAAAACTGGCAAAAAATGAGCGACTAATTTTTAGTTCCAAGGGAAAGAATTTGCAGGGACAGCTAGTTTCTTTTATGGAAGAGCTTATTTAATGAATGTAACAAACAAACACGGATTCGTATCAGTGACGATCCCTAGCTGTAATAAAGATCAAATACAAAATTTTCAAACACTGTACTCTCGATTATTCACTAAATTTAGTCATGTCCACCAGAATCAGTTGCCAGTTAGCAACTGCATGGTGATGCAGGTTTGGTATATGATTACCCGAGAAATAGACCTGATGAAAATAAAGCAAATTATAAAGCTCCGGTTTTGGTAGGCCGACTTCCGCAATATTCCTAATGTTTACCCGTGGCCACACGCCAAGCTTTTTTGAAGAAACACAACGTCATTATTTTTGTCTACACCCTTAACTTTATAGCCTAGAAAAAAAATCTACGCTCACTATGACTGGCCTTTGCAGATAGGGTTGTTATCAGCTCGGCAACAGGGAAAATAATGACGTCATTTGTGACAATTTATCCGCAACCACAACGACCATGGTTAGCAAGTCGAACAGCTGAAGACATGTCTTGAGTGTTTTGACCGCTAATTGGGACGTAGCCCTAGTATTCAACTTTACTACAAAGAAATATCAGCAAAATTATGTTACTCTTTACATATCTACAGTTTATTCGGAGAATCTGTTTTTTTTTTTCGAATAATTTGACCAGTAAATATGTCTGACGACCTTGCTCCCTAGATGCCACGCCACGTGGTTGTAAGGATATTTAAAATTATTATACATGCATAGGACTTTATTTTACGTTAACATCCGTATATAGTCTATAATTTTGATCTTATCCTATTTACCTGAATACTCGTCAGCACTTTACTTTTAGTTTGTCATGATAGCAATATGTTTTGTCTGAATGGATACTAGCTATTTTAAACGTGGATACTCGAGCTTCAGTAAGTTTCGCGATAAGTTATTATCAGAGGGAATTACGGCACGTTGAATTCAGATGGCTTATCTCTGCGAATTATTGGAATACATGAGATTAACACATTTACACCTCTCGCTATTACATCCGTAATAAGGTTGTTATTTAAAGCAAAATATTATTTTATTAGGGCAACTTCTTCTATAATAATTTCGCACAGGCTTAAAGGCATTGTATCCAGTGGCAATAATAAAAAAAAATCAAGAATCGGTTACGAAGTTCAGATGTCAAACATTAATAATTTTAGAACAATATCTTTCTATCTACATGTAATAAAACTGTAATGGTAGAAAATCTGTAATTTTTAAATTATAATTGGAGTCTAATTTGTCATCGATATAGAGGCCATATATTTTTTCTTTCTTTCTTTAGAAATTTGAAATTGCCATTCTGAAATACTTAGTTATTGGTTTGCCCGCTCCCGTTCTGGAATTTTTTCCGGAAACTTTTCCGAAAACTTTGGTCAACAATTACGAATTAAAAGCGATTGTGGAAGCTAATAATATTAAATCTACGGCTGAATTAGGAGCCACTTTTGAAGTTAAAGTCAAAACAATAATAGTCCATATGCGACAAATTGGCAAGGTAAAAAAGATTGACACATGGGTGCCCCTTGAATTCAATGCTCGCCAGCACGAAGTACGGGTCGAGACGTGCCTTGCACTGCTCAACATGCACACAAACGAAAGAATTCTGGACCGCATTGTTGCCTGTGACGAAAAATGATTTCAGTTTGACAATCGCAAGCACTTAGCAAGCTGGTAGGATCCTGGTCCAGTACCTAAACAATGCCCTTAACGGAAACTTGCCCCATGAAAAGTGATGGTCACTGTTTAGTGGTCTAGCGGCAGTGGAATTCGTCACAGCTCCTAACCAAACGGGATGAGCATTACTGAAGATGTGTACTGTGTAAAACTGAACACAATGATGGAAAAACTCATGCTTCTCCTACCAACTTTTGTTGCAAAAGCTGGGGTTGGAGGCTCTTTGTCATGCACCGTATTCACGAGACCTTCTACTTTTTCCAGAATTCTAATAATTTCTTATCTAGAAAAAAATTGAATACCCAAGAAGCAGTACAAAATGCCTTCAAATAATTTGTTGCCTCCCGTTCAGCTGATTTCTTAACTAGCCTTAACTTAACTGCCATTGCGTTGGCAAAGATGCAGCGATTGCATGGACAGATAATTTTGAGTAATAGAAACAAGAAACATAGAAAAAAATCTTTTTTTTGCTTTTTATGTAAAATGGCAATTTCGTAGGTAAAGCCCTAATATGACGGATCAATATACAAGATACTTTTTATTTCATAAACAATAGGACTCCGGCAGGAAATGTTTTATCCAAAAGAAAAAAAAAAATTCTAGCTGCAGATGGATTTTGATACATTGTTTTGGACAATAGCTAAAAAAAATTGATGTAATTGAACTTTGCCCTGAACATATAAAAAAGTATATTTCTAGTTTTTCTGCCCTTAATTATCTACCTTTGCAGTTTTACTATTTGTATAGATTAAATTAATGAACTCTAATATTGGTCGATAGATGTTACTGACCACAAATTATTAAATGTTGAAAAATATGAGACATCTTTCGGATTTTTAAATATTTGAAAAATACATGCTAGCCTCTACTAAAAGGATTAAATGCGATGTTGGAAGAACCTCAATCATAGGGCTTGTGGTACAGTTGCAAATAATGGTTGTGAATTCTTGTGGACTAGTAGGATAACATTAAAGCTAATATTTAAAATAATTGATGTAAAAGGAGCATCCATTATATTATATTCACAATTTTAAATATGAACTTTAATGTGTTCTGTTTATAGGTTAAGAGTGACAACCATTGCCTGTTTAACTGATGACTTAACCTTGTTAGTCTTCTCCTCTTTAGCCATAACACTTTCACTTCCACATTCTAATTGAATTGAAATTGTGAATATTTAGTATACGCAGATTTACTATTAGCTTGTATTGTACATTTACAATTTATTTTTCAATTTCAATGGTATTATTATTATTATTGTAATAAATTCATTTTAAATTAAACATATTATCATTCTGAATTAGCCTTTATTGATTTAGGGATTACTTGTTAACCTCTCACGTTACTAGGGATAGGAGAATTAAACAACATTTTTATATTGTAAGACTTCCTCCAGGTCTTCGTAACTCATTAAAATAAATATATTTAAAGAAAATTGACATTTGTAACATTATTAATATAAAATTACTAAATATTATCAGATAAACCCTTTTGTTTGTTAATTCATCACGTAAATAAAAAATTGTTACAATTATCAGATTTTCATAATTTAGAAGTAAGCGTCTTCAGCGAAACAACACATACCACTTTCCATACTAATATTTTCTAGTTGAAAAATATAAATTCAAATTTTTACAGTCATCCACAAACACACGAGTCTATTTTCTTGTTTTATCAATGTGTAACGCACCTCTGCCTCTATGCACCCTGCATTCGCGTCTTTAACAGCGCTACGGGACGGCAGTGTCCGTCAGTCGGCCGGTAATAGCGAATGCGCATACAGATGTTTATTGTTATTGCAACAAACCCAAAGGGTTACAATCTCCCACTCTAATCCGCACAATACGGTCCGATGTTTAGGTAAGTAAAAATTTTTTCTGCATATCAATGACATGTTACAATCTAATAACATCATTAATTGCTATACTTAGGCAGCCCCAGAGACGCCTTGTACACCGGCCATGTCAACTTTTCTCGCATACACGCCAATGAGTGTCGGACTAAACTTGTGTCTGAAGTCGAGATTTTCATTTCGAGTGTCTTTCAGTTCCGTGGTCATTTGGAAAATAATTGGCCTCCAAAAAGCTTGTAGTACGAGACAGTATTTTAGACGGAACATTGTCTTAAACTCTACAAAGCTCAGGTTCGGCCTTATATGGAATACTGTTTTCATCTCTGGACAGGGGCATCTCAGTAGCAGCTTCTTCTATTCGACCACATCCAACGCAGAGCGTCTCGAATTGTCAATAACCAAGTTCTTTCCGATCGACTTGATCCACTGGTATTGCGAAGAGACGTTGCATCTCTCAGCATTTTCTGTCGTTTTTACCATGGGGAGTGTTCCGAGGAATTGCACGGATTAATACCGGCTGCTGGATTTCACTACCGTACAACGCATCATACATTTAAATTCCATCCTGACAATCTACACGAATTGCGATCCAAGACTGTGTTTCGCGCGAAACTTCTTTTCCCGCATGAGTATCTTGTGGAACCAACTTACGTCGGCGGTGTTTCAGGACCGATACGACTTGGGAATCTTTAACCTAGGAGCGTACTCTTACTTGAAAGGCTGGTAACGCACCTACGATTCCCCTGGTGTTGTGGGTGTCCATGGATGGCTGTGATCACTTACCATCAGATAACACGCTTGCTCGTTTGCCCCCTATTCCATAAAAAATATAATACTCAGCTAGTAGGTGGTAGAGGACTAATGGATTTTCTAGCACGGCACAGTTTGTAGCGTCTAGGAGTAAACTTCCGTGTCTATTCACTGGTACTTTATTTATACTGTGGCGTCGAACGACGAACTTCACCACCATTTCTCTGTTGAGTAGATTGAACTTACTCGTGCATATCCCGTGTATCTACCCAGTTATTGGACAAAGTGTCTGCTATCACGTTTGTCTTGCCTGCTGTGTATTCAATTCGTAGATTATATTTCTGCAAAGTATGAATGTGTCATGGCGGCTACTTGGTTATTTGGCAGATGGTTGGATTTCATTACGACCACACTTCCGTTAAAGTTACAAACATTAAAGTATCTTCAAAACTTACATACCGCTCATATGACAGCTAAGACCTCGGGCTTCGGCGCACCATAGTTATTCTCAGCGCTGGACAGCAAGCAGTTAGCATATTTTATCAGGCGGTCGTCCTCGCCCTCCCCTTGCAATAAAACTGGTCCCAAAGTATAACCGTTACTGTTAGTTCGTAGGATGAAGGGCTTCATCTTTTGATTTTGTCAGCTTTCCGAAGAACAGTTGCAGAAGTTAGAACTTAATTTTATCAAAAGCCTGCTTCTGTGAAGATTTCCACAGCCAGACGATTGGTCTCTTTAAACGGTTGGTTAATGGGCTATTTCCGCGTATACAAGAATGAAACATCGAAACCAATTAGATGTTTGCTGAAAACTCCCAAGTGACTGACTTTTTGTGGTGGTGCCATATCTTTTATTCTTTTATGGCAGCAACCTTATCAAGATTTCCGCGTACCCTGCCGAGCGTAATAATCTGTCATAAAAACTTCAGTAGGTCTTGGATAAGCTGACTATTTTCTCGACTTACCCTTAGACCAACAACTATAGTTACCAGACGACGCAAGGTAAACTCTACTCATGAATTGTACTGTACGTTGAGATCGTACGAAAAGTACCATATACCTTGCGGTATGTTTAAGCTCACTACTCCGTCGATAATACAATAACGTCCTCGTGTTGGTGCGTGGAACTGCACGGAACCGCGTTCGTACCGTAGTATGCTGTAGTAGTAAGTAGTAGTATGCTGTAACTAGACATTTATAGAATGTTGAATCACCTTATGTACTTGGACTATGTCTTCCAAATTAAAGGTGCGTTCGAATTCAGTAAACATGTTTCCGTTACTTAAAAGGACTATAAAGTGCGGGACTCGCCAAGCAGTGAATCCCTTCATTATCTTATATTGTTACTCCTGTTTTATTCGGAATACTAAATTCTACGACAGGAAGATCGTGATCGTTAGTTACATTTAGGCAATTAAAATCAGTGCGATTCGCTGATGTCACGAGACTATCTTTTCGCGTTAGGCATTATCGCATTTCGAACCTACCATCCGTGGCCGACCACAGCCATAACATTGTATACTAAATGACGTGTTGGTATATGTAGGCGAAGTGCATTGTGCTTTAGTGTGAGAAGGGTCGTTAATAGGTGATTGACCATTAACAACTATCTGTGCTACCGAACTAAGGTTCGCATAATTATAACAATCTTCTGTATGTAATAAAAATAACGTCTACATAAGTCGTATCGTTCGCATTCGAAAAGAGTACTGTATGTTACACACCGTACCGATATAGATGACTTATTCTGGTACGCTGCGTGATTCCTCTACGCCACTAATGGCATTTACAAAACTTTTGGGACCGGCAATAGTATTTGGCTGCATGTATTATAATATCTTTCTCGCAGTGAGCAGCTTTCTAGCAGCAGATCTTTCTAGCACATTCTTTGTGCACTTCAATCGCATCTATAAATGCTTCCAGTATTTCGTCGGTATTTGTAACTGATGTGTCGTTGAAACGTCGAAAAATATGCCTAACGTAACACGTCAAATGTCGCGGGTTACGAAGTGGTCCAGATGCCGGCTGATGACAATCCTGTATGAATTGCAATAGCAACGTATGGTATTCGAACATTTGCCGGTTAGTTTCTGCCTGGCTCCTAGAAACTGCTGCGGTAATCGACGTTGATTGCACGTCGGTCATTATCAGTGGCTTTTTCCCGGTGTTCACGACTTCTTCGTTTGTAATCTCCAGCACTGTAAGTTCGCTATCATCGTACTATTGTCGCGTTGTTTTGGTCATTATGTGAAAGTTTTAACACTTAAATGGCAAAACTAATTATATTTTCGGAATCACGCCCCCCCCCTCACGTTGGGCGCCACTTTAGCAATAACAATAAACGTGTGTTTGCGCATTCGCCATTGCTGGCCTACTGTTGGTCATCGCCGTCACGGAGCATGGTCAGGGACACGGAAGAAGGGTGCAAAAGACCCAGAGGTTACAAATGTTCTTTTTTTTTGCAAAAATGTGATATTTGTGAAATAGAGTACATATTCAAATATGAGATTGATAGTTCTAAAACCCTGCAGTTTCCAATTTTACACAACTAATGTTTCTACTAACGTATTATATTCTCAAGAGTTCTAGCTGTTAAATATCTTTTTTCCCACTTTACATTAATCAACAACCTAATTGTATTTCATGTATTCAGTAGTTTTACATCTGCTTTGATAACATGGTGGCGCTCATCTATTTTTTTATTCTATTTAAATGTGTTTATGTTCTTGGTTTTAACAGGAATAGGTATAGATCAGTATGGCTTCAAGGAATCAGATGCTAGAGCTGAGCTGCCTAGATCCAGAGAACTATCGGAAGTTTTTTCGGGCATTATGCTGGAGTGGAACCAGGTAAAATTTTAGAATTATTGTTCAGATTTATTCCGTTAATGCCATTGTGACTCTATTAGAAAGTTATTATTATATATTTGTTACTTGAGCTACCAACCAAACCTTATTAGTCAAACAAACAATTAATCAATTACCATAACCTATTTAAAGGAGAGTAAGTCGCCTTGTTGCTACTGACTGCACATACTTCTTATATATATCAAGAATCCTGTAGATTTAATTGTTATACTTGATGTATAACGAAAGAAGTCTCGGATAATAAAGACGAGTTTTCGGTCGTTGTATCTTTTTATTGAGTGTTTTATGGTGCATCTCACCCACGCCATTAACGGACGGAACGCCGACGGATCCCACACGCCTCTCTTGTAGCTTGCTCGCCACATATTACGGAAGGACTTATTTATCCAACACGCCAATCAAACAAAAGTTTTTATTGTTATCAGTGTTATAAAGAGGATGCCACTCTTAGTGTTTCGATATCAAAAGGAGCCTTCTGTTATATCTGTTTTCCGTTTTGATTTAAAAACGTTAATAATACGGTAATAATAGTTATCGTTCGAAATTTTTCAAATATTTTTTGAAGAGAAATCTTGGTGGGTGATATGGGTTGTTATGTGGTGTGTAACAAGTTCTTTTTTATCTTTGCTTATGTGTTAATTTTTAGTATATTAACTATTTTGATAGAAAATATGACAAGAAACCACTGAAGAAAGTGAGTAAAAAGGAGAGAATTCGGAGACTGAAGTCCGCCAATATTCTTGCTGTTTGTCATGCTCCGTCACTACTTGGTAATCCGTCCCAATTTGCTGTTTACTCCACTGTTAGAAGAACAATACTTTCGCGATGGAAACATCTGCACGGATCAGCATCGGAACTGTCGGATGATAGCGATAATGAGGATGGCTGCTCCCACGTTCCCATTAGTAAATTGCCCAAGGTACAATCTAATATTCATTATTTATTTCGTATAATAATTAGAACAAATATACTAAAAAGTAATTTATTGATACTTTAAGATCAATGACTCCGGTAATACACGCTTAAAAAGTTATAATAGGGTACTGAGTACAGAAAAATTGCAGTATGTTTTATCTTCGATCTGATTAACGCCGTTGACTTAACAGTCCTTTACAGCTTTACTAGGTTTTGTGTGGACCACAAAGTGCATTCAGGCGAAAAGAGTGCCAAAGTAACCGGACATCGGCATGAATTTACAGTATATCGTAGCGCCTTTGTACATATACAACAGTGCTGTGTCCAGAGTATAATAACCAATTGAAGTGTATTTTCAAATATTAATATAACACATTGGATTCTAATAGCATAAGTGCACTTACAAAAATAGTTTTAGTAGGAACACGATTCTAAGCTTTTAGAAAATTGTACGTAACAAAAATTAGAACAAAGTTTAGTTTACTTCGTTCAGTACTATTTTAGTAATTTTTTAATATCCACTACTCATTTAGTTTTTTCGTTGTAAAATACACAATAAATTTGTAATGAAATATCTAGGCAAGTTGTAACTTAAAGTGAACCATTATGCTGCTGTATGATTCCTGAATTTTTTAACACAATAATTATTTTAGTTTATATTATTTGAAAGATTTTACAATGCAGTAGTTTACCCTATTTTGGTAAATAACCGCATACTATTTCATAGTAAATGAAATGTTAATTTTTTTATTGTTTATAGGCTTAGCTATATAGGCTTATCGCCACAATCTCACCTGATGTTAAGTGACGATTTGGCTCAAGATGGTGAACACGCTAGGCCTAGTGAAGGTACTCACTCTCAAGTGCAACTGCCGGAATACACCTATAGGTATTTGGCGACAGATTTTTAACTATCCTAGAGATCGATCTTTCGCTCGAGTCAGTCGTCAAGGCGATGGTCGAGAGTGAGGGCGGATGGAACTCGGTCGTCTCTTTCTGCGAAAATAATATGTCGGTGAAAGAGACGGCGGAGGGACCGCGGGAGCTCAAAGCGGAGCACCCATCTCGGCGCACCGGTCGTCGGAGGCGTGGGAATGACCTCAGGCCTCTACAGACAGGGTCTGCGGTGAAGGGTAATTTTCTAAGGGTAGCCCTGTGCATTATTGGCATTCGTATGCGACCAGCGTACGTAACGGTTCGTACGTAGAGTTGTGTGGGTCTGCCGTATCACACCGGTTAGGTAGGAGACACCGGAAAGACTGCACTCCCGTTAGAGACTAGAAAAAATACGAAAGCTGTCCCTGGTTCTGACCTGATTTGACCAATACGGGAGTTTGAAGTTTTTTTTATGGAGTAGGGGGCAAATGAGCCGTCTTTTCACCTGATGGTAATTGATCACCGCCGCCCATGTACACTCACAACACCAGAGGAAGCGCAGGTGCGTTGCCGGCCTTTATAGGAGGGTCTGGCTCTCAAGTGCCACTGCCGGAACACACCTATTGGTATTTGGCGGAAGATTTTCAACTTGATGGTAGCTATGCCGGCGGGCATTAGAAAAAGCCCTATCACCATGCTATGGTTTCATCACGATGTTTTCCTTCACCGAAAGCTCAAGCTCAAGGCGTCTGTACTCGCTACCACTGAGCTATTTGGTACTGAAATATCTGGGTATTTTAAAACTTCTTAGTAACTACCAGCTAGTAATATTATTTGAATATTTAAGTATATTTTTTATATGAGCTCATTTCGAGATATATTGGTTCATTAAAATCGAAGTCCCTGTATTGTATCCACAGTCAGTATACTATAACCCTGTAAGATTATAAATTCTATTTTGAGAAATCTTTTTATAAAAAATCCCGTTCCTCTACGTGTTCCTCTACGTTAATCTCGGAAATTGCTTAACCGATCCCAATGAAATATTGTAGACATGTATTTCTTGATCCTGCTTAAAATACAGGGTAGTTTTTATGCCGGTAAGTACTTAACCTTATCCCTAGACGCGATAGGTTGCGCTATGCCCGAGTTACTGATTACTAGAAATGGCAGAATACGGTCTGTTAAAAATACTTGAATATTGCTATCATGGTTTGTTTCATTTCTGTACTTAATAGATCACTGGCATTGGTCTTCGTACGGTGTTCACTTTAATATCGGAGGCACGTACTTCGAATGCACATTTTTGCGAGCACGCTTTGGCTGCGTTGTTAGATGTGTTACAAGGCCATGCCCCTGAGGAACTCAGTCAAGAACCAACTGAGGTAAGTTATTTATCATACCTATATAACTATAATACAAAGTAACAGTAAATTAATTATATTTTATTACAACTCTAATTTTTTTGCATGTACAATGCAACACTGAACGATTACGCTAGTGAGATATATCTGTAGCAAACGTGATCGTCGTGATTCTTTTATTATTTATTTATTATAATAGTAAGAACTATTTTAACTTTCCGGATAATTACATCATTACTAATTTAAAGACTGGTAGGCTGGTTAGTACTACAAGGGTTATACCAGCAGCAGTCTTATATAGCTTTGTAAACCTTTTTCACGCATTTCACATTACTTTTCCTATACAGTATTTGTATTGTACAACTTTTTATTTATATTATCACAATAATATTGGTTCGATGTATCTAAATTTCTAAGAAAATTGTCTATATGATGTACTTACAAAATATTACTAATACTACATATACCTAATCTGATCAAAAAAGATTATATGAAATAATTTATAATTGGATTTTTCCATATACGTTATCTGTGGTACAGAAAAGGATGTAGGGTGTATTTCACACAAAGAAAAATACATATTGGATTGACGAAATCTAAATTGAACTGAGAGAAGTCACGGGCAAAAGCTAATGTTTAATATAACTGAAATAAGTAACTAAGGTGAATTTTTAAGTTTCAGATGATAACAAATCTACATACGATGTTAGTGGAAGTAGCTAGCGGTTCAGGATCTACTGACAAACCAGTGACTCCATCAACCGTCACTGCGCTTAGTAGTTCGTGCCTCATAGCGTTGTCAGTGGCTAGAGGAGAAGCAGAACTCATTTTGAACGCAGTTGGCATGCTTATCATGTCAACGCCAGAACTCTCAGAACAGACTATCGTGGTGAGTTTTATTTTCCATGTAAATTAATAGTGTAAAAACCATTTTTTTTTAACAATTCTAATATTTACAAAGGGATAGCTATAAAATGTAATCAATGTCCGCGACTTCTACAGAAGTTTTCTTCAACTTTGTTGCCATTATATTATTATCTTTGCACATAAAAACATGTAACTGAGTCAAATATGGAAGTAAAATATTTTTTTTATCCTTGAACGTGTGGTCGAACCGATAACTTGAGAATAGGTCAGAACAACGTCTATCATGTTAGCTTCGAGTGATTCACACGACGCGCACACGACGATGCACACGATTTAAATTATCCATATTCTGAGGACCATCACGTTGCTTATCGGTTTCGTTCCTTCATGAAGCTGTATGACGTTTTTATTATTTTAATTTCTTCACATGATCAACTGGATTATCTGATAAACGTTCTTTTTTTTGTGTAGTTTTTTTTTGTTAGTTCATGTAATCGATTTGGGATTACTTTTATGCTTTCTTGGCATTTTAAAAAGAAACTTATTAGGTATTTTTATATAACTGGACAGCGCTCAAAATTACGTTTCTTTTAAATTATTGTATCTGACTATGTTAGCAACTTCGCCAATGTCAACTGTGAAAAATGGAATTAGAAAACACATTATTGTTTATAAACAGATCAAAATTAATTAAATGACAGATTTGCATAACCCATAAATAATAGAAAATCATGATAGTATTATTCCGAATACCACACACATACATGTACGTACGTACACACATGAAAATTAAAAGAGCAAATAAATATAGCTACCAAATAGCTACGATAATAATGTTTTGAAAATTTATTTCTATGATTTCATAAGAATTATCAATATCAGCATTACGCAAATTACTTCTAGTATACTTGACACTTTAGTCATATGGATATCATTTGGTATAAGAAAAAACACCTGCTAGATACAAAGATAAAAGTTTAGCACAAAATTTTCTTCTTTTTCGTCCGTCTTTTCTTATTTTCTATTATATTTCTTCTACTTTTATTTTAAATTTTAATTTAAATTTGATTCTATATTAAATATTATTTGTAAATAGGCAGATAAACGTTAATTATATAATATATACATTATTATATATATATATATATATATATATATATATATATATATATATATATATATATATAATAATGTATATATAAAGTTTATTGTATTCTTTTACTTTATCATTCCAATGACTATACTCGCGTATCAAAAATTAAAGATTGTTTTATATCCGTATTTTGATAATGTCGTTTTCAGATTCCATCGAACTTAACAAGGCTACAGCGAAGTGTTCTGTCAGTAATACTAGGTGCACCCGTGCGTAATCAGTGGCAGCAATTCGGAGTTCCGCATCAATGCTTAGTTACTAGTTTCCCAGTAGAACTTCCAGGCTCATTAACTACCGGTGCTGGGGATTTAGTTGTCCGTTCTCTTGTATGTGATGGCTGTTTCCTCTATATCTTCACTTCCAAGGGCTTACTGAAAATCGGATCTGGATATGGTAGTTCAATAAAGCAACATGTTTATCTGTACAAGCCTGATTTTTTTGCAAGCGAACGACATGGTTGGATGGGACACTGCAAGGTAAAACACGAATTAAATTTTAAATTCATTGATTTTCTCAGACTACAAATACTTTTAATTATGTTGTATTTCAGAACAAGTTGTATCTTAGGGTTGGCAGGAAGAAAACTGAAATATATGAAATAAATAAAGACACATTGGAAGTGGAGAAAACTATCAAACTAGATCCTGGACCTATCACCCCTATTGAGCCGAAATCAGCTGTTTTTACTGATGGCAATCAACTTGGATTAATACTCCTCACAAATTTTGTGAGTAATTTATGGTTTATATAATAATTAATATTTATTTTATTACACACAAGAAAATCGGGAATATATTTAAATTGGCGTTGTAATGTACCGTTACAATGCAACTGATTTTTTGTAAGGTTTTTCTGTTAACGATATCGTAAAATATTTACCATTATTCACACTTGCTAGTGTCAAGTTTCTTGTGTATATATTTTAGAATATACTATTATATATACGTATATTACTAAAAAAAAATGGTTTACATTTTCTGTATTAAGACAAATTCTTTTCGGTGTATATAAAAAAATAATCCTGTATAACAACTGCGATGAATTAACGACGTTATTATTTGCAGGAGAACTTAACTATACGAACGTACAACGTGGATGTCGCTGCTGATCGCGTGGATAACGAATCGAACGTGACTCTTATTTCCCGGAACGAGATCAAGGTGCATCTTCTCAGGCGACGAACTTTAGCAATTGGGCGCGCATCTTTCGAGGATTTTGGAGCACGACGTTTCTTTGATTTTGATGCTCCTATCGTCACACAGCTAGACGATGATGATGATGACCCCTTGACTAGTATTTATGCGGGTCAGGAGTTTGCACTTTTGACAACAGCTTCTGGAAAGGTAGGTTAATGTAATCGTTGTAGTACTACTGTAAATATTTGCATGATATTTTTATATATTTGGTTATGTTATATGTAAATATATGATATGTAAGTCCTCGTGATAAGTTGTTACAACAATGGACTATAAAATTTCATAATTTACTTACCCAGAATATAATATTTCACCTGTCACTCGCCCGCTAATCTAGGAGTCTTTTGTTTTTAGCTACCGTAAAGTTTTAGCAATTATCGTCTTTTCAACCAATTCATACAAAACCTTGACAAATTCAATCTAAACCTAAACCTTCCTCATGAAACACTGTCTGTTTGTGAAACCTATATAAAAATCCGCTCAGTACTCTTTGAGTTTATCGCGAACAGACAAATTCGGCGGGGGACGTTGTTTTAAAATATGTTATGGTATTGTAAAGGTCAATTTAGCAAAATACATAATACATAGTATTTATGTGTGTATTTGTGCATTTAGGGATTGTTTGAGACTAATAGTAACATTCCAAGTAAGGGGCCGTTCAAGTATTACGTAACGTAATTTTGGGGTATTGGGGGGTTTGGTAAAACTTTACGTTATTTCGTATTTATGTTATATTATGTTATTTGTGTTACTTTAAAAGTTTATTAGTACAAAGAGGTAGAACATATTTATGATTTTTACGTTATAATGGACACTTGTGTGTTACATAACGTTTGAGGATGGGAGGGGGTGCTACAGAAACATACGGCGGGTTATGTTTGTCAAAAACTTCAAAAAATGCGTTACGTACTACTTCAACGGCTCTTAACAACAGATTAAAGATTGTTACTGATCCTACTCCACTGAAACTGAAAATGTCACTCTTCTAATATAAGTTCTTTTTAGCATCATTCAAGCGCTGTTCAAATTATTGAATTCAAATTCTTAATGTTATGCTGACGAAATAGTTAAAACTGTTATTTAGGAATACGCTAAAAATAATGCTTTATTGATTTTTTATTTCATAAATATTCATGGATTTAGAACAATCAATCATTTTATACGAAGTAATATTTATCAATACCTAACATATTTAATAAATACGAACTCTCATTTTTTGCAAAGTATATTTCAAGATGCATTCTGAAATATATAGAAAGATTATTGGACAATTACCGCCGTTTTGACGTTCTATAATTAGGTTACAAGTTTATTTATTTTTAATAGCGCATATGTACTATGTATTTATATTTGCTGGATTTCACTCTACTCACCACAATTCGTACATACCAAAAACACTCTAAAAAATGTTGGAACGTGTTTTTCGATTAGGTCTAAATGGGACGCAATATTTTTTATGGGCGATTACATACCGAAATACCCAGTGAGTGTAGCCCCACCATGAGATTGACCGACGGTTTGGGGACGGTTGGAGGAATCTGCTAGATATATGCAATACATTAACGGTCGTACTAGTGCTCATTGGGACATTGACCTATGATTATTCAGCAATGTATGTCTTTTAAGTCGATAACCGATTAGGATAAATATAAATAAACTATCACGCCTTGGAGAATTGTCATAACGTTTGTGATTTTTTTAAGGAAAAAACCCTTTTTATAATTATCCATAACAAAATTTAGTTTTATAGAGGGATCTAGTTTTGAAAAAGCTCCTCGAGGTAGTCCAATGTTTTATAGAACGACCATTCATGAAGTATTTTTTACAGGTATATTATACTGGAAAAGGAAATAGTCTTGGATACAAAACGGCTACCGCTAACACCTTAAGATGGACTTTGATGAAGGATACTATTCTTACGCGGAATGATGCTCCTAACGTAAAGAAAGGAAAAATCGTTCAGGTTATTTCCTTACTATTATAGTAATGTATTAGCTATTTTGCTCATATTACTTAATAAGTAATACTTATTATAGGTAATTTTGTAAATAAAGTTATAAAAAAAAACTGCATACGCAATGTCTTGCCTTGTATTGTATATGTATCTGTACAAATATAATAAAAATATTAATTATCTTCGCATTCGTTGTAATAAAAGCGAAACATTAATTTTCATATTTTTTGATCAAAGTTATTTTACCAATACAAGTGCTGCTTTCCAGCATATACTTTTCCGTTTTATAACAGACTAGTTGTGCCTGCGGCTTCGTTCGCATGAAACTAAAAATTATTTAACTAAGCACTATTTAACTAGCATTCTAATGGTGCAATATTTTTTTAAATCTGTCCAGTAGTTTTTGGGTTTATTCGTTACAACCAAAAATACAATTTTTTTTGGTCTTTATTATATTAGTATAGATGACATAAATAATAACAGATGCCAGCCAAAATATTTTCGTTCATAACTTTATGACCTATAAATTCGGTTGACAGAATTATTCTTAATTCAGATACATTTAAACGATGTATCAAGAAGTATTTAGTAATTTTACAAAGGCTTAGTTTCTAGTAAAAAATAGTAAATGATTATCATATTATTTGTTAAAGATTGCTATTGGTCATGAAGGTGTCCACGCCATAATCGTTCTTGATAATGGCAATGCGCTATTTACTGGCGTAGCGCGACGAGGTGAAGACGGAGACTCAAGCAAGCATAGGCGAAACCCGAAGCCTAACAGACCTAAGAAGATGTTTAAGGTGCAATATCTTTGAATTGATAACATTTAAATAAAGTCTGTGTTAGGCGAGACAAATACCTACATCGGTTTTCATATATAGTTCTGAAATACCGCCGAAAGACTGTAAAAAGTGAAGGGCTTAGTACAACAATTTTATATTTGTAATAAGTTAGGAAATAAGAATTTACAGATATTATTTACAAAGTAAATTTAGCCATAATTAGATGGAATTTAAGCATACTAAAGAGATATTATTTAGAATCGATAGATTTGATTACTCTTATTCTTATTCATAGTAATACATAACACATATGTTTTCATAATTATGCATACTATTAGTGAAAGTATAATATTTGACCATAAAAAAGATAGCACCAAAAGTGCGCTATAACATACATTGCGCCAATTTGTCCTATGAATTCTCTTATCTTTATATCTTATTTATCATAATATTTATGTTATGATGCAACACATGTTATAAAAATGCTTCATTTGTTAGGTTGATGGTCATCATATAGTATACGCGGCTTGCAATTATGGTTCCACTGCGTTAGTAACGCGCCAGGGATTACTTTTGATGTTCGGCAAGGACACTCAGCACTGCGACTCCTCCGGCCTCGTGATCGGTCTTCGACATGAACGAGTCATACAGGTTATATACTTTATCGTATAATAATATATTAAATACTTATTTATCAAATATATTTTTAGTGTTAGTTTTTTTTTTGCAAACTGTGGCCTAGTCAGTGTAGATAATGTACAAGTAGTCTCATGTTATGCAATTTTAAGGTGGCGTTGGGTAAAGCTCACGCAGTCGTTTTGACTAACTCCGGACATGTCTACACATTTGGTATTAATAACAAAGGGCAATGTGGTCGTGAATTTGGATATACTAAAGAAAGTAAGTATTTTGCACGTAATCTCTCAAATTCTAATTTTAATACTTTTGGATATTTTATGACCTTGTAAATCTGAAAACGATATAACTTTCAAATAACAGCATTGTATGCCTGTATCGCTTAGTTCGATCATTATCTCCAATGCAATCAAGGGTTTAAAATTAAAGGGTTAAAAAGGATTATACATTTAGCTATTTCAAACGTAGATGACGTTGATCAACACTGTTAGCCTCAGGAATTTTTATGACTTCACCAGGCTTTGTAGCGAGTTTAGAAAGCTCTAAATCAATATGGAATAGACCGATCATATGATTTACTGACACCTGTAACTTTTTCATTTTTATATTTGTTTTTTTTTAATTATAGAACTAAATACACCTCGGCCATCGAACAGCAATAAAGAAGATTCTCGTCTGTGTCAATCGTCACACACGTGGAGTATGGATTACTGTCGCGTGTGCGTACTGTGTCGAGAATGTACAGGTTTCTCAAACGCTTGCCACTGTTCTCAATTACCAAACAGAGTGCCCCGAGAGTTAGTATTTTATTCATATATATAATTCATTTCTAATTCAGTAAAGAGTTAATTTTTAAAATTATTACATGTTGGGTTAATTATAAGCGCGCTTACAATTTATGTGTTTCGTGTCGGACCGCTGCCGCACGTTTACTGTGCCGTTGTTTATTCTCTCTGTCGGGCTGCTGCAGTAAAGCAGTATATAGTCGAATAGTATATATATATTTTAGAAGCACTACGTATACTGAATTTTCTGAAAAATATTCAATAATTTAAGAAGTTTAAGATATAAAATTTATAATATGTTTCAATGATTTATAGAAAATGCGGATGTGGTGAAGGTGACAGTGGCTGCACAGTGTGCGGTATATGTCGCGTGTGTGCTGAAACTTTTGTAGTAGCAGGAAGTTACGAACAAACCGTTATTGATATAGAAGAAGAGCTTGAGTCCTCTGTTAGGGCTAATAGTAAGACAGGTCGGTATTACGAACTGCTATTTCTTTAAAGAAGTCATGGATAACGATATTTTAAAAAATAATTCGCTGTTTCGCAGGCATTACAAGGAATTTTGTGTTTACCTACACATATTTCACGACAGTCTAAGAAATTTAAAGATTTTTTTATCTGAATCATACATTTCAGTTTATACCTATGCTTAATATTTTTGCAATGTATGCTATTAATAGATTCGTACTAGGTTGTGTTTATAATTTAAAATGCTGTGTACGATTGTAATTGCTTTACAAATTTGTAATCTGTAATTATACATTTTGTAAATATAAAATAATTGAAAATGGCTGTAGCATTATTTTTTATCAATATAATCATTCAAATCATATTACTGGATCATATATAAAAATATATATAATAAATGTAGCTTTTTACTCAGGAATAAAAAAATAGATATGTTTTATGTTTTTTCTTAAATTAATATATTTATATGTATAAGAGGCGGATATAAGTATGTTTATAATGGTTCATTTAATGAACAGACAAAGAGGCAGAACAGTTTCGCGGGCAGGATGTTAAGTTCGAAGCTCAAGCAAGTACTTCAGAAATGCAGGGAGATGTTAGCTCCAAAGTCAGTTGCTTAGCACCATCCCGCGTTGCTCTCCCGGGTGGGCATCTTGTTGTGTCCATTGGTTGTGGGCTACACCACACTGTTTTACTTACAGAACACGGTAACTATATTCTCTAAATAAAGCTATTTAATTTTTATCTATAAAGTTATATTTTACCCACAAAATCTTTCGAAATGTTTAGAATGAAGCTTTTGATATAAATATATCGGTATACTAATACTGTAGTTGATAATTATAAGGTTTTTAATGACAGATTTTACATGTTGCGATGAATGTGATAACTTATTAAGGGTGGTATTTGATGGTATAAGGTTTCAAGATATTTGAAAATAATCTTTAGTCAGCATCATTCCCAAGGGTTTTTAATAAATAAATGTTCAACTTGTACTGATAGTATCCAAAAAATATCACGGCAGTATTTTAAGTATTAAAAATATCATTTGTATTTGTTTCCTACTCCAAGGAAAATTTACTAATTAATTAATTGTCTTTTAACCTATACGTATCTAAGAATAGGTTCAAGCTACTTGAAACCTTACACAGCAAATATACAGAAATAAAATTTTCTGTGTTTATGTATATAAGCTAAACTTTACAGAATAATTGCATTTTTCAGTTCAATTAAAGGTATTGAAATTTATTCAGGTGAGGTCCTCACATTTGGTTCAAATCAATATGGGCAACTCGGTACAGGCGATGTTTCGAGTCATCACAGAATAGTCCGTGTGCGTGTTCCTAGAGCATCATCCATTGCAGCCGGCAGCAATCACACCGCGGTCCTGACTAGAGATGGGGAACTCTACACCTTCGGCAACTACCAGGTATATATATATATAATGTTTCTCAACAATGTGACTGCACTGCACCTACTGTTAAGTACAGTACAATCCAAATCAGCGGGACTGACATTGAACTAAAATTCTCTATCAGTCACGGCTATCATGCTGGTTTGCTTAGGTACCTCTTCATGCTTCATTTGAAGGACCTAATTTCGTAGGAAGAACTTTGACATGGAGACGGTTCCACAACTCCACGGTACGACAGAAATAAGGCTCGGTAAACCTTTTAGTTCTCGATGTTATAGGTGTCACCGTGAAACTGTGACACCGAAGCCCCGCCCGAGTGGTCTGTTGTGCAGTGGAAAGGAGGTGATTAATTCAAAAGCTCTTCAGAACACTCGCCATGATACAGACGGTAGAACACTCTTAGAGAGGCAATTACATCATATTTGCAGTATGTTTTTAGTCTATTTCCAAACAATTTTTTTTTAATCTGACATACGCTGTTAGCCGTAAGGGCTTTGACAGCTTCACCGAACTTTTTGGGACGAGTGCTGAGGGGACTCAGCTCCGAGGCAGCTAGCGCAAGGGTGCCAGAATGGCCGAACCTCGGCTTGGGCTGCTGCCGGAAAAACAAACAAGGATCGCGGAGGTAGTCCCTTACAGAACCGTTTATTTAACATGTAGGTGTGCATGGATGGTATGCGGTGTAATGATGTACTTTCAGTGATGTAGAGTGTCATTGTATCGCGCAAGCAGAATCACTTGAGGGCTCCTATCCGGAGGATCGAACCTAGGCTCAAGCGTGTGCAGACGGAGACCGCGGCGGGTGTGCGGGAGCGAAATTAACCGCTCGGCCTCGGCGGCGAGGGCGGCGGTTACGCGGGCGTGTACGCGGACACGTACGATTGGTGGAGACGGTAGGGACGGTGCGTTCAATCTCGTTATTTTATCGACGGGATCAGTGAAGCAATTACGTGGCCGGCGCGCGAAACCTTTGGCGTGCGGATTGGCATTGTAGCTAACTGCGTGTACTATTTTGGGGTTGGGATGAACTTCGGCTTTTTCGAAGAATTGCTTTGTAAGGTCTTTGATATATGCATATATGGACGGAATATCCATATCTTTATGGAGATCTACATTACGGACGTAGGGAGGGGCTTGGACGGCTATACGCATGAATCTATTTTGCAGAACTTGTAGTTTACGAAGGGTGATGTGCGAAGCGTGAGCGAATACGGGGCAACTGTAGGTAAGTATGGGACGAATGCATACTTTGTATATTGTGAGCTTATGTCTGAGTGACATTTTGCTCTTAGAGGAGGTTAGATTGCGTAGTAGAGCCATAGCTGTGGTGGCTTTTTTCTGTACATAATCTATATGTTTGTTAAAGGTGAGATGTTTGTTTAAAACTACACCAAGGTATTTAGTTTGGTTAGCCCAGATGATATTGACACCAACAAATGTAATGTTCTTTTTATATTCTTCCTCGCGTGAGGATCGAACATAATAGCCGCGCTTTTGTCTGGGTTTATTCCTATGCGCCATTTGAGGCACCTGGACCCGAACGTAGACACAGCCCTTTGGACGCGGTAGTATAAGTGAATCCTATTCCTGCCTGAGCTGAAGATGACCGTGTCGTCTGCGTAAGAGCCTACTGCGACGTTGGGGAATTCGGGGATGTCACTAACAAACAGGTTGAAGAGGCAAGGGGCTAGGATAGAACCTTGTGGGACCTCAGATCTTATTGAATGTGGTGAGGATAGAGTTTCGTCCGCTTTATAGCAGAAGGTACGGTCTGATAAGTAAGTAAGGATTATGCAGACTAGTCTGTCCGGGACTTGAAAGAGATTGAGTTTAAATATGAGGCCTTCGTGCCAGACCTTATCGAAAGCTTTGGCCTTGTCGAAAAATACGGCAAGCGTGCGCCTAGTACGGCGTGGCTCCGTGAAATTGGAGAGAATATGCTCCGTGAGGCGGAACACATGGTGGGTACACGAGTGCTTCGGTCGAAAGCCGAATTGCTCGTGTGGTAAGAGACATTTCTCTGAGACAATGGATTGAAGTCGGTTCAGGAGGAGCCGCTCGTATATTTTACCTAACGTATTGAGGAGGCTAATTGGGCGGTAGCTTTCTGGGAATAATGCCTTTTTCCCGGATTTGCGGATACCTATTACCGTTACCTTTTTCCAAGCGGCTGGAAAATGGCAGTGAATTATGGCCGCATTGAAGATACAGACCAGAAGAGCTATAAGTTTATCAGGGAGAAGTTTTAGGGATTCGTTCCTGATTCCATCAGGACCAGGGGCTTTCCTTGGCTTAAGGCGTTTTATGATCGTGACAACTTCGTCATTTGTGACCGGGTCTAAATTTTCAACTGGTGGGGTCTCTCTTATTGATTGAATTGTTCGATTGACCCTCCCAATGTGTCCGGGATCTATGGTATGATATTCATAAGAATTGGGAGAACACTGTTGTTCGAGAGTGTTAGCGACATACTCTGCCTTGTCTATACTTTCAAAGGCGGGCAGATTGCCGGGGCCTCTATCCAGCGGTGGCATTGAGGACGAGTAGCTGCTATTTTGTTTACGGACAAGATCCCAGAAGGCAAGATGAGATGGTTTGATTTCCTCTAAAAGAATGTCCCATCTTTGATCGCGGAGTTTGGAGATACGAGTTTTAACTAATCGTTGTAAGTTACGTAGCCGTACGTGATTTTCCTCCGTCGGATAAGAATCATGGGCGCGAGTCGCGGCGTTTTTTTCCGTGATCAGTCTTCGAATGTCATCAGGGAGTATGAAGCAGCGATCGTTTGCCGTTTTTACCTCTTTCGAGGTTTCGCTGATGGCATTCTCGAGGTGACCTACCAGGGAGTCAACGCCACCTCGGCATCGCTCACAGACTTTATCTCGTTGGGGATACTGTCTAAATGAGGAGAAGAGAGATTAATTGAGAGATAGTGTCTGAGTTTTGGATAGTCAGCCACTTTGACTGAAGCGGGTGTGTGGTCATCCGGGTGGCCTAGTTGCAGAATTACTGGGCGGTGATCGGAATCTAGTTCATGTACGACTTCGATTTGCCTTACTTGAAGCGCGATCCCTTTTAAAATAGCTATATCTAAAACTGAAGGGCGGCAGTTAGCTTGATAATGAGTTGGCTCTGAGGGAGCAATTACATCAAAGGTAAGCGCATTTTATAGCCAGTATAGTGTCCTCCCATTAGTGGTAGTACGCGGGTTGTTGTATTGAATGTGCCCGCTATTTTGATCGCCAGCCACTATAACAGAGTCACCGAGCGCGAAAAGCGTCTCCAGATCCGACTGGAGGAGAGTTTTATTAGGCGAAAGGTACGCGGAAACGATAAAGATAGTGGGATGACCGGTCATACCCACTCTACATACCGAGACTTCTAAATTTGTAAGTTCGGGAGGATCTATTGGCATGCAATATAGTGACTTTCTATAGTATATGAGCGTGCCGGCGCCTCTAACACCGGTACGGTCAATTCTTACTATCTTGTAGTTCGCAATGGCGGGATTACGAACGCACGGTTTTAGTAGTGTTTCTTGTATAAGAAACACGTCTATCTGTCGCTGCTTAAGAAAGCTAGCTACTAAGTCTCGTTGGGGTTTCAGTTTACGTGCGTTAAAAAAGGATATAGAAAGGCCACGAGGTCTGATCTTATCCTCCATTGCTAATTTATTTAGGGGAAGCGCGGATGAGGCGTTGCGCGGTCTTTGCAAGCACTGAGGGAAGCCTGCAATGCCTGGGAAGCACCTAATAGCTTTAAGACGGCCTAGATCCTGACTAGCACTGAGCATTTCGTCGAATGCGATGATGTCCTCTACTCAATGTTGGTCAAGAAGTTCAGCGAGCTAGTCGATCCCTATCAGACCAATGGACGGGCCGGACATAGTGGAATGTGAGGGTTTGGCCTTTGGAGGCTGCGGTTGGGGCGCCCATGAGTTGGTTGGAGCTAATGTGGGATTCTGGGACGGAGATGTATTGACGGAAGTGACTCGTGCGGGTTTAGGCAGGCTTGGGAAAGCCTGAATTGACTTGAGTGGCGGTGGGGCAGGATGTGCGGCCGTTGTTTGCGCTGAGGGCGCCTGATTGAAGGAACGCGTGCGTCTTGTGCGTGGAGCGCGTTCACACCCGCGATAGTTCGCGGGGTGCCCGGCTTTACCGCATAAGACGCAGCTCGGTGGAGTTGGAGAGTCACGGGTGCGAGAGCACTCCTTAGTGGAGTGGTTTTCTAAACATTTAACGCAACGCGGGTTGATAAACCAGTTGCGAGTGGAGTGGCCGTATGCTTGACAGTTATGGCATTGGGTGGGGGTATGCCTCTTATGGGGGATCTCTACAACTATGCCAGAGAGGCCGCAGACGGATTGGAGGGAGAAAATTTCTTTCCCTTCCTTGGATCGGTCCAAAGTGACTAGAACTAGGTCGTATAGTTTTTTTGTTATATTATGGTACAATCGATGTACCTCGTGGACCGGGAAGTTTTGCTCCTTAAGGCTAGGATTAGTTCGTCGGGGAGCTCTTTAGGAACGCGCCTAAGAACGACGCACAGAAGGCGCTCTTCTTCAGTTGTGTATGTATAGAACTGGTGTTTTCCTTCACGGAGAAAGGCCGTTAAATTCTTGTAATCTGTAATAGACGGGACTTTAACCTGTATCCCTGAA
Organism: Actias luna; assembly: GCA_039707435.1. Lineage (NCBI taxonomy): Eukaryota > Metazoa > Arthropoda > Insecta > Lepidoptera > Saturniidae > Actias > Actias luna. The sequence goes on along the minus strand of JAZHAC010000001.1, from coordinate 12,513,846 downwards.
GAGGTGCTGGTGGCTCTAGTGTATGCAATTTTCCTTGAGTTGAGCTGGGCCGAGATAGTTACCCAGGAAGCCTTATCGCAGATCGTAACGGGGGGCGGTGGGCGTACCGCTTTCTCAGTCGAGCTAGCGGATGTAGGAGGTTGGGTCATTGTGGTATTAGCGTTTTCGGATGCAGTAGGGACGCGCCTTGTTTTTGCGGCAGCAGTTTCAACTGTTGAGGGTGATAGCACCCTCTTGTTCTTGGCCTTGGTGACTATTATAAAGTCGGCTTCAGGATTGCTTTGAGCTTCCAAATCGAGGTCCCTCATTTCAGCCTCGTTTTCGGGGGTCGGGTCGGGGGACAATAGCGAGAAAGAGTTCGCCGTGGATATTGGCCGTGGTGCGTACGATATTTGCTCCTCGAAAGGACGAGGCGCAAGCGTGGGGTTGGGGGTCGCTGAAGGCGACTGTGTACGTGTTATGTTGACAGCAGGTGCCTGCGAGTGAATTAACACAGGCGAGCGGGATCGGGAGCGCGAGTGTGGAGATGCTGGGCGACGCACCGGTGCTGACGCTGCGGTAGATGGGGTACGGAGGGGTAGTAATGTGGATGGGGGGGACGCCGGTCGAGCACGAGTTGGTGCATTCGCCGCGGTCGGTGGGGTGCGAACGCGTTGGACCGGTTGGGAGGCGAGGAACGCCTTGAGCAAGTCTGGTTGCTCTCTACCTATGAAGGCACGTAGCCTTAAATATAAATCTTCTGGACGATTGGGCATGGTCCGGATGTAGGGCTTGGGGCGAGAAAATTTGCTCGTAAGCCTAAGTGAAACCTTCCTGCCGGAAGGGCAGGGGGCGCGGTTACCAAAAAACTAACGAACTATCCCAAGTTCGGAGAAATAACATTTAATACAATCTACTGCACGTGCAAAATCAGATAGAGAAAGGAAAAAAGAAAAAAAAACAATAAACAATATCTATGGCCTGGCCTGTAATAAAAGGCTTAAGGGAAAGTAAGTTTTACCTTTGTTGGTAGTCGGTGACCGGCGTACTTACAGTGTCGGCACTTTAATCACTGCACTAAATTCACAATGACGAAAAACAATACTTGGAATTCGCAATAATAAACTAAGATATCTCTCACAATATAAACTTGACACGATAACCAAACATTAGGTTGAGATTAACAAAGGACTAATTATCAACAATAGACGGATTATTGCCGATAATACGCAAGAACAGCACAAAGAAACAATAGGCGGCGCGGTAAGGCGCAGCGCGATCGGATTCGAGAACAATCAACGCGAGCTCAAGGACACGTCCGTTCACGACCGCGGTTGAATTAGAACTCTCATTTCCAATCAATACGACAACGACAAGTATGAAAGATATACATGCACTTTGCCAGCGGAGTCACAGTACTATGCTTGTTCATTGACAAATAGATTAACAATTCTCCAGTTATGTGCATTAGAGCACTTTGTATATAAGATAAATATTAAGTGAGCAGTACTTAGGCACTCTTACTTTGTGAAATAAAAAAGTGTAGCGGTAATATATATTTTATCTATAGTATGTCATGGTGGGCGAATAGTTTACAGCAGTGAAATACCGGTTCTATGTCCAAACTTTGGTAATCTATCAACAAAGAATATATCGCGAGAATACTCGCGTGCTCGAGATTTTTTTTATAAATCTGCATTAAATGGAAAAATATATAACTGCCACTTTTTCTAATACTAAAATTTGTTAGACAGTACTACATGTTGGCGTCGAGATTAAATTTGAGTCTCCTCGTTTGTGGTTGCATTTGTCGAGTAAAAAAATAATATAAGCGGGTATTATAATTATCATAGTTAAAAAAAGTTTTTATGATAACTAAGACACTGTGTATACGAAGAGTAATCTAAAAATATTGTTTTAAAGTGTTTTTTATATTTTTAACTTCCGTAGTTATTAACAAGCCAGGCACTGAATACTACCCTACTGCCATACTATGTTACCGCTATTACGAGATTATTTTTTCTAAATGCTTATTATACTTTGTAAAATTCGAATTCATGCAGGTCTACCCAGATTTTGAACACTTTACCATTGAGCAAATTTAAATTGGAATTTTGTGAACGCTTATTAATTATTGTTTTCTTTTCACATCAGAAAGGTTCCCTTGGGAGACCTCGTAAGGAAGAACCTCCACATGGAGATAGAAACCCTGTTTGGCATGCTACTCCAGCTAGGGTGCCTCGTCTTGGACCTCGGTACGCTTGTAAAGCGGTTTGGGTATCTGCATCTGGAGATCAGACCTTTGTTCAAGTGTCTCAAGCGCTCATTAAAACGGACACACTTTTCAGTTCAACTATAACAGCGAATAATAAATGCATAAGTAAGGATGAAAATTGATTGTTTAAATATTTTATTACATACTTTAATTTCGATAATTTATTAAAATACTATATAAAAATACTAGATACTATAGAAATGTATTGTACACTATGTTATTTCCTCCGTAAATAGATTTGCTGCTACTTTCACGTGGAATTGAATAGATATTTATTTTATTTCTCCGTAATTTGAATGTGGTTTATTTCATAACGAATATTCTTTTTTGTATTTGCCAGTAATACTACCCAACCGTCCTGAACACACTTTTAAATGTCTCACAATAAATAAAAGCGACGGTTCCTGCAACGCCTGGGTAGGCCCAGAACAAGTTGACTTTATAAATACTCTTGCTTGCTTAGACCCACTATATGATGTACTCTGGTGCTACCAACCACAAATGAGAGTCATGAAATGCTATAATATTCTCGCATTTGATTCCCATAAATTACAAAGATGTTGCAACAGCGATACGGAAGACATTTCTCCCGATGCTGAACATGATTATCCTAATTATGGAAACATGAAACGATTAGAAGATTTTAAAAATATGGAACACTTCGAGGTGATGTGCAATAAACAGGATAGGCCGACTCATAGCGTTGCTCTTTCAAACATGTCGGTTCTAAACCAGGAGTTAGCTATACCCTCGGCAATCGGATGTGTCGTAACAAGGATGCATGCAGCCTTACATCTATTGGGCTGTCTAGATTCATTGACATATGCTCATGATAATAAGTAAGTAGTACAAGTTATTTCATTCTTAATTCTATTGATGATTGTAGAACAAAGATTTTCCTTTACACGAACATATTTAGTAATATTATTACAAGCGTTATGGAGTTATTGTTTATATCTATTTATGTATATAAATATATGTATCTATATATTGAATTTCAATTGAAAAGGAATTCAGATAGCAATAAAAACATTAAACATTTTAAATTTTCAGTGTATTTACCTTATCATCTAATTCTCCAGTATGGAATGTGTTGCTTTACACTACAGTAGTCAATAAATATTATTTAGTTCATTTACAACTAATATCTTGTTTTGTTGAAAATATTTGTTGATTTAGTCATATGAAATTTTATCCTAAATCCAATATAACAGTTTTATCTAATTTATTATAATGCACGCATGTTTGGATACACAGTGTTAAGAATTAGCTTACACTTGCTTATATGTTGGGCACTATTAGCTCTCTTTAATAGGATAATCATACTACTTGCCTTCATAGGTAAAGGAAAGTAATAAGTTAATATATATTTTAAAATTATGACTCGGGAACTTTCGTGATATGATACAATGATATATAAGATAACGTACTTTTTGTCTCCTAAAAAAACTTTTTGGATATGACATCTTTTAATCCTTCATTAGTATTTTGCATATTATCATCCATATATATAGTTATCATATCTAAAACGATACTAATTTTATTTCGTATATCGTTAGGTTCTTACATAGCTATACCGGTGATTACGTTAACCTGTTTGTTATAGGTTATTATTTACAGCAAAATATGTATTTTTTTAAATAAACGGAATTTAAGAAATATTCAAAGGCAAGACAGGCAAGCACAAGGATATAATTTGAACCGTCCTTGGCATGTGACATTACAAAAATTAGGATGTTGGTCAAACAACCTATTTTTCAAGATACTCTTTTTAACACATCAGTAGTATCACAAAGAGATAAAATACAGTTTCAATTTTATGTTAAGGCAAGAGCTATCTAAAATTCAAAATGATTTAAAAAATCCTAACGAAGTTTACTTGCTTGCACTTGCAGATGTGCCATGTTTATCCCGTATCCCTTTCGTTGTATGTGTTAAAGTATCCTATATATTAATTAATGGTATTTGATATTACCATGTCAAATTTAATTAAAATTAGTTCAATAGATTTGAAGTGTTCGTATATGGCTGACCATTATTATGTAGATTGAAATAAAAAAATTAATAAAATAGTTTGATTGAGACAACAAAATAATAGATTCAACTTTAATTTTCAACGAGTATTTAATAAACATATTTGGGATGTATTATTGTAAGCATAAATGTATTTGTAATATATTGTATAATATGCTCCCTTTATTGACCTACATAAAGTTATAAAATTGTATTTGTTCCGCGTACATTTTTGAGTAGTGACTTTTGTGGTAGCCTTATGTTAATTGAGTATTTTATGTAAAGGTAGTAGTGCAGCTTCAAGCGGTCTATTTTCATACGTTAAGTATATATATATATATATATATATTGGCTTTTATTTTAGAATATATCAAGTTGAGTGCAAGCGCGATAATATTGTGTCCACCGCAGCTCCCGTCAAAGATGATTTCCTCACCGTAAATAGATTTGAAAGCCATGGGGGTGGCTGGGGATATTCGGGCCATTCTGTCGAAGCTATACGGTTCATGTGCGACACTGATATACTTTTAGGTAAGACTTTGATTTTCAACTGCCATTGTGGAATTATTGGAGTTCATCTTTTGATTTCTTTAATTTTCGCGTTTCACTATAATTGCCAAGAATATTAATAGTATTGGCTCTTAATAGTATTTGTTTCAAAATATTAAATAAATGATTTTTGCTTTGTGTATAGGTGCAGCTAAGCGACCAAAAAGAGTTATTGTCACTATTGTTTAGCGAACAGTACATTACATTGTAATTAAAATATGTAGCAAAGCGTTAAAAAAATATCTAAAATAAAATACTATACGAATCAGAAGTCTTTTAAACAAATCACCTGACTAGCTAATTATTATTTATTTTATATTATATATCACTTTCGAGTTGGAAACCTTGTTGTAAGCACCTATTGCTGTATACCAGAATATTTACTTGAGCTCTTTACATTTTCCTCGACCGACTCTTCTTTTAACGTTAAATAGGATAGGATCAAATTCAAGTAAAAAATTATTTTAAGGCATTTTTCTGAATTTTCAGGAGGATACGGCCTATTTGGAGGTCGTGGTGATTATACATCAAAGATAAAACTTTTTGACATCGGCCCAGAAGGGGGAGAACAGGAAGGTAGCGGTGAACTTATAGCTGAAAGTGATGAAATCGTGTTTGAATGTGCACCACGAGATCGTTTCCCAGTGTTGTTTAAAACTCCAATTCCATTAGTGGTAAGTTCGAAAAGCGACGTATCTTAATTCTATCTATCTTTTAAATATTAAACTTTAATTATAGTCATAAATAACCACCGCATACAGTTTAAGTTACAGTTAAGAATTAATTACATTAAAATTTAATAGCCAGTCGCTATTAGTATCTACGTCGAAACAAAACACTAGCTAAAACTATAACTTGATTAATTCAATTATCAAGGTGTTTTAAAAATAATATAAATTACTTTAGGATGTTTTTTTAAAATGATTATAAATATTACTTTATCGCCAGTTTTTATATCAAGAGAAACGTAGTTGTTATGACGGTGTTTGAAATATCCAACTAAGTAATTAGTACAGAAAATTTGAATTTTAAATTCATTACATTGTGTATTTCACATCAACGTAAGGGTCCTACTATATTCGCTCAGCACATTTGAAAATAATTTACTGAATGTTGAGTTAGTTACTAACGTAAAAGAAGAACTCTATTGAAATCGTTAGGATATTTAAAATAAGTTTAATTCAAGCAAAATGTTACGTAATTTAATATAATAGAGATACTAAAAGGACTTTCTAATCATTCAGGCAAGCAGATGGTACGTCGCTTGGGCCTGTATCAACGGCCCATCATCTGATTGTGGTTCATCTGGTCAAGCCATGGTCATTAATGACGACGCGGGTTTTCATTTTAAGACCTCTAAAAAATCTAATAACGGAACTGATGTAAACGCTGGGCAGATACCATGTCTTCTTTACAACCTGGCGGGTCCGGACCATGTTTTTCCACATAAAATAGTAGACTATGGGGAACCAATAATCGTGCTTTCCAAAACAATATCTAGAAAAGTTACGGTTGCTTGTTTTACATCCCTAATTACGTTATTAAAGTGGAGCTGGAAAACCTTTAAAGCGACCCTTTTGGATACGAATGGCCAGATTCCAATAAATTACCAAAAATTAACGGCCATGAAGCATCAAAAGAGATTGGTGTATGTGGTCAGAGCATGCTTGAGATTGATAACTTCGTATGTCAATGAGATTTATCCGCAACATACTCGAAATAGGAATTCCCACGAGTATATGTCTTATTTTGAGGCGATCGCAGAAGTTAGAAACCTCATACAAGCCATAATGGCGGATCCCACGCCTCATTGTTCAATGCTTCCAAAAAAAGTGGGTAAAAGTAGATCGGGCAGAGGTTGCTATGTGACATATGCTTTAGAAATGACTAGTTCTATATTGAAAGAAGCTCACGAAACTACAACAGCATGCTTTCATGCATTTTTTCCGACACCGACGTTAAAGTGGAATCATTTGTGCTCTTTGCTCTATTATGAATCGGTAAGTAAATAAGTATTTTCTTTAACGTATATGTAGCTATTTTCGAAGAATTATTTATTATATATAGATACCTTTGAACGAAGATGTTTGTACACTAATCACAAATATGATGTAAAAAAATGTATTTGTGTGGCTTTCATCGGAAGATAAAATAATTTAAAAAATATATTTTTTATTGATTCTCCATCGATTCTTATGAAGTTTTGTAAACAGCACTTCTTAATTGATAGCCCATAACAATTGTCAATAATACCATTAAAAGTGAAAAAAAAAAGAGATAAAAGGTGACATTATTTATTATTTATTAACTGATTTTGCTGAAATGTATATATTTTATACGAAAACCAAATAACTAATGGCAATGTTAATAACGTTATAGGAAATAATTAAAAATGAGTAAAATAAGCATACAGGTACGAGAGGTAAATAATTACTGCATAATGTAAGTGGGCACGGCCGTAGTATTACATAGCTAGTTACGAGTGATAGGTATTTTAAATGTATTGTATTTGTAGGAGGGTGTAGTCCCCGCAAAACAGATCCGTGAACTGACGGCAACATGTGCCGCCATGTGCGCGTCCCGAAGTCTGCGTGATGTCTTGCAATACCTTGCTCCCTTAACGCAAACGTGCATCGTAAACGACAACAAACGTCCGGAAAGCAGAGTAATATAATCTAAAATTATTATAAATTTTGTTATTGTGCGTTGCTTAAATAGCTTTATTGATTTTTGTTTTGTTTGTGTTATTAACAACAGAGAAATGGCTTGTTTTTTTTAATTATAGTTTAACAAGAAATTGCTAAAACAAAATAATAATTGATTTAAATTCATTTTGATTTGATTGAAAATGGTTTTTCTATATTAAAACGCCAGTGATGTCATTATATCGGGTTGGTAACGTTTTTACTTTGACAAAACATTGACATTAAACATCTTCTATTTCCTATTTCACCTCATTGATATTGCCATTTTTGATTGTTCTGTTATGCTTATGTATCCTTATGATCCGAATATCGAAAACGCAAAAGTATAGTATAATTCCGATTAACTTCGAGCCTTAACTGTTATAATGACGTCACAAACAATAGCAAGTTGTTTTTTTATTTAAACATATATCTGTGTTTCTTAAAATAATAAAATTACTTCAATGAACTTTAGATGAATTATTCTTCCATTTACTTGGGGCAAAAAAAACTTCTTTATTGTGACTTATTTTGCATTACAAGATTTTAAAAGAAGGGGCATCCAAGTTGCGCCGGTCAGGGTACTCGCTTAAGCACCCTCCAATACCACCCAGGTCTAACAAGGAAGCGCAAAAGGTAAGTTGTGTGCCAAAGCTAAGTGCCTTAGTCTGCAATTATTTTATCTGTGTCTTACACTGCACGGTACTTAAATACATGTAACATCACAACTATACACATATTCATTTAATTCCAACCTAAGCATACTTTGTGTATAAGCATACTATTGTAACTAAGATCTAGTATATAATTTAAAATAGTAGAATTTAATAGTACTGCGTTATAAAACCCGGTAAAGTATTCATCCCTAAATACGTCTTTTATATTTTGATTTCCTAAGTCATTGTAAAATAAATAATTATATCTAAAATAACGTTTCAGTCAGCGGAGTCGGCGGAAGCAAAACCTATACATGTCGATTGGCATTTACTAGATGTGATACCAAAATTGCTTGACATCACTTTGATACCAATCAAAGAACAGATGATGACGCGACCTTGTGGCCAGCACGATCACGGCGAAATGAAACAGCACGAGCAGCTCTCAGAGTTTTGTTGTAAACTTGTTGCGCGTGTAGTTGCGGAGTTGTTGCATAACGCCTCTAATATTAAGGTAACTGAACTTTATTGATTTTCTAAATTCTTATTTCTCTGTCATATTATTTGCCATATATTTATCATATATTCTGGCACGTACTATCATGGCATAAATATCATAAAAATGCGCGCGTTTTCGGACAATGAAATAAAAAAGCATATATGGCTACTAAACAACTGACTATCACAAACTTATATATTTTTAATACAATGTAAAAGATAATCTGAAAAATAAATGTTAAAACGAGGATGAGTGACCAGTAATAAGACATCATAAGTTTTGCTGTTGAAATATTATATTGGGTAATAGTTTTCAATAAAAGGAAACTCCACGATGAAACCCTTGGTGCGTTTACTAATACCCGCCTGGTCAACTACCACTCTCTATTCGAATATGTAATGTCAGTCATTAATGTGTAATCCGATAATTGTATTTGAGAACTAGGTCTCTCACTATCTTTAACGTGTTACGATCTCCAGCTGCAATGTCACTTAAAACCAGATAATACTGTGGCTAAACGCTAAAACTGACATATAATAACAAAAACTACCTGTAATACGTTACGTCAGCTGCATTATACATGAAATCCCATGCAGGATTAATATGCTTACTTACTTAGGCCACATTGTTATTGTGCTATCAAGTGTGATTGTGGTAAATCATTAAACCGTCTAAAACAATATTCTCAACCAAATAATAAATAAATAGTTTAATATTTTTGTGTTCTGTGTGTCGTTTAAAAATGTAGGAACAGGATTAAAAAAAAAATTGTAATATAAATACTTAGCAAAATAAGAGAGTGTTTTTTTAATAAAAATAACAAACAAACCGTATTAAATGTATTTAATAATTTATGTACTAATTAAAATTCAATCACGGCTTATATTTTTAATGTTGTCAGCTATCGGACATAGTAAATTGCATCAAAATATTAAGATATTTTTTTTTATATTTCTGTCCAGGAGGATCACGAAACCTCAACGGTGAAACATTTCATAACTCCTTCTCGGTTTATGCGTGTTAACCAATCTCGTTCATGGAACACCGGCAACGGCAGTCCAGACGCAATATGCTTTACTGTGGATCGTCCCGGTATCATGTTGGTCGGTGCCTGCGTCTACGGCGGTGCAGGCAATTACGAATACTCTCTTGAGTTACTGCACGACGTCAAGGTCAGAATTATATAAACATAAATATTATTTTTACCCACAGATGCTATTCATTAGTTACGTAAGAGCCCCGAGGAAGAGAGCATTTTTAGAAAATCTATATATGCCCTTATCTGGGTGGGAGGGGTAAAACCCAATCTTACGTAATATTTTACAAGTAAAAATTTATTATTCAAAATCGGATCTATTTACGTCAAACTATGAGTTTTAGTGTATCACAGTGTAACATACTTGTGGCCTTTTTTTCTAGTGGTTACACTAAAACTCATAGTTTGACGTAAATAGATCCGATTTTGAAGAATAAATTTATATATATATATATATATATATATTATATATTACAGTTACGATCGAATGAAGACATAAACCCAGCTCATTGCTGGGTCAGCTTGGAAGTAGCACATGGAGCATTCAATGGTGCCGATTGTCAGCATGATATGGTCCAACTCAAATTTGACCGTGCTGTATCCTTGAAAGTAAGTAAAATCTTAAAAGTCATTTGAAATGCCCACCTTTAGCAGTGATACATGCCGTTGACTGGATATGAATATATGGATTTACGGATTGTATCCATGAAAAGTTTGTCTACTTCGAGATTCGGCATGTCGTCTAGAACAGCTTGCTATTGCAGCGGAACAGCATTTTGATCGATTCGCTGAGTTTAACTGTACGGTTGGATTTAGGACGGTAATAACTGAGCTTCAAGTCTTGTTTTGATGATACGTGTAGTCTTAGCGGGAATGGTATTTATTGATTTTTTTTAATGGGATTTTGGCAAATCCTTGCCATAAATACCTTTGGTGTAAATCACAAGTGCCTAATATATTTTTTCAACTTATAATTAATGATTATGTGTACACCATTATATACTGCACACTATTCTACCAATATCATGAAGATAGAATATTGTTCTAATGTTTAAAGTTTAAATGTCTAACAAGCTGATAACTGCCTTGATATCAATCATATTGGTTAAGAAGTGTTTGGAAATTTTAAATGCATGTGTCTATTTATTGTTTCTAGTCTACTTGTTTAGAATTACAATACTAATGTATAAGTATCACTGATGTTACAAAAACAGGATCGAATAAGATTATGGATGAAAATTAAAACTACTACATACCTTAGATTGTGTCGATAATTCTCTTATTTACTTTCAGAATAGGTAAGACACTGGAGTAGAGAGTAATATTTATACCTATTTCCATATAATTGGGAATATCATTTACAACGGCTGTTTGTTCATTGTTGTTTTTATTTTTCGTGTTAGCCGGACCTTCGCTACGCTATAAGGCTATGTAACCATGGCGCACGAACAGCGAACGGCGACTGTGGTCTGCCTTCAGTGAAGGGGCAAGATGGCACTACGTTTCGTTTCGCATCGTGTGCTCTTAGCTTCAATGGTACGACGCTGGCGAGAGGACAGATACCTAGTCTTGTTTATTATGGGTATGTCAATAGAAAAAGAGCTATTGTAGAAAATGGGCTATTTACATGCTGTACTCATATCTTCATTGTCTATACTCATCCCAATACCTCCAAATATCCAAACATATATTTTATTACCTAAGTTTATTTAGAAAATACATAAGTCTATTTAGAAATTAATTATGCACTGATAGCGCTATAGTCGCAGAGACGAGAAAAATCCATTGAAAGATACGGCTGTTTAACTTGGAATCGATTGAATATAATAATGAAAGTACATTTAATAGCAGTTTACCCTTAAATTCAATTTTAAATATGTTTTTTAATAGTTAATAGGCTTAGTGTTATGGCTACAATGTCAACTGACGTTAAGTGACAATGTGGCCCAAGTTGGTGAACACGCTAAACCTGTGGAGGGATTAGCTCTCAAGTGCAACTGTCGGAAAACACCTATAAGTATTTAGCAGCAGATTTTCAACTTGAGGGTGGTAGCTAGCCAGGCGGGCATTAGAGAAAGCCATTATGCTATGGTTTCACCACTATGTTTTCATAAACCGAAAACTCAAGCACCTATGACGCGGCATCCATACACGCTACCACTGAGCTATCATTGCTTCGAAATCAATATAATGTCAAATACAAATAATAAGTAAAGTACATTTGGTTTTATCTATAACTAAATTTTACGTGCGGCTTCGCTCACGTTAATATCGATTTTGTTAAACAAATCGGATGACGCAATAAAAAGTTTCATACAAAGTTTATCCCTCTATTTACCCCACTTCCAATAAACATTCCGCGAGAAAATGTAGTCTATCGCCGTCTCCTGGGTCCCATCTATCTCTGTACCAAAATACAACACAATCGATTCAGAGGTTTAGGCGTAAAAGTGTAACAAACAAAAAAACAAACTCACTTTCGCATTTATAATATTAGTATGATTATATTCAAATAGAACTTCAAGAAACACGTTTAATCCAATGGAGAGTAGTGACACTCTGGTATCGGGGCTGCGTACAATGATGTTACGGGTTGCCAGTCTTGTCATGGACCGAAGTGCTGAACTGTTTTGCACGTTGCGTAACGAGCTCACATCTGAAGATCTTAAGAGAAATTCTGCAGTGCTACAGCAGTCGCCGGCAATTAACACCTTGCTCCCATACGTTCTAGCCAGTTTAGAATTACTTGATGACCCCAAGGTAATAATTTATCTACATCAATTATAGAACTGCTCTGGAGACATCTTAACCACAGCGTGTTGACGATGTATAGCTCAAACTATATACAATATACAGTTATGTACTTAATAAAATTTCATAATTTACGAGATGTGGCTCTTTTTGTACAACTTCTGATAAATTGCTTCTCAATCCAATGTTTTATTTTAAGCTATAGTTGGATGATTCGGTTATTTATTTTAAACTCTACTTGAATATGCCACAATTCTTGTTTAAAATATTTAATTTGCTTAACAACTTTCAACTAATTAATATGGGTATTCATGTAAAAAAGGTCACAATTTTTATATCATTCTATAATTATTATAGATATTCATGAAAATAGGTTATAATTTATTATGATTTAAAAAATTATCGCAAATTAACGTTTTTCTTTGTTAAATTAAACACAACTATAAGAGAGAGACAAGAAATGTCATATTGTAATATGTATACAAAATAACATTATTTTTTAAACATAGTTTAAGTACCAATATTTGACTTAAAATAGTAAGATATATGTATATTCGACAAATTTGTTATTTGAGTTATTTTTATAAAAGTTGGTGTATTCATATAGGTTACAATAATGTAAAACTTATATTAAAATTAAACATACTCTTAATAGGTACAGTAGTGTTCATAAATCATTTTTTGTTTATTCTTTCAAGAATAGGATGTTTGTTGCTTTATAATGTTATTCATCGCATAACTTTCCAGTTTTTTCCTTTTTGGAGACTTTAGAATAGGGAACAATTAATATTTTACGTTGTTTTATGAAACTGTAATGCACTATTTACTTTATTTTTTTAACAGAATGTAATCAAGATACTAGAACTGATTCGCAAACTGTTGCCGCACGTGGCTGCTATGAATCTTCTTATGCCAACAAACGAAGATTTAACAGCGACTACTGGAAATTACTACACCTGGGTCGAATGCGACCATCCATATAAACAGGCGACTGTTACCAACATGAGGTATGCTTTATCATAGTTTTAATTCTATTTATAGAAATATTTTCGCCTCGATCAAGTTTTCTTCCTAATGTGACGTCCCATTTTAATAAAGCTTTTGTTTGATTTGCAGTTAAATTAAGACTAATATTTTATTTAATCATTCTTAAGAACAAACTTCAAAGGACGCTTGAATTCTAAACTAAAACACAGTTCGGAAAAACGGTTCTAAACTACCGTAGCTATTATCGGCCATGTTATCATTTGTGTATATCTTTATATGACGAATTAATTTAAAAAAATAATCCTGGAACATTGTTATAAAATATTGTAGTTGTAGTATTGAGAATATTTAAGAATATGTATGAAAACAGGTTACTATTCCCTTCTGACGTGGCGTGGATAGTCCTGGAGATGGACCCGCGCAGCATGACCGCACAGCCTGAAGACACTCTCACTTTGTATGCAGTGGCCGGCACGCCCAAACAGCGTTGTCATTGCTCCAGTGAAATACGGACTGTCGAGCCTCCATTTCGCAAGGTTACAACAAAAAATAATTCGTCAAATTTCAACAATTACTTTATTTCGTTATTTATTTAAATCGCCAATGTTCATATTATATGCTAGAGCTCACAAATTCGTTCGTTGCATCGTATCATTGCAACTTTTCAAATCAATAGGTCTGCTGCTAATTTTGGAAATAGTGTAATAATTATAACTTAATCAACTTATCAATGACTGTGAAAATGTTGGCATAGATTGCAATAATAGTACTAAGTTTGAGGTTAAGGCCAAGGCCGAAAAACTAGATCAATTTTCATAAACTTTGCGCCTACGACCTGACACACTGTCATAATACACCAAGTCAAATCTGCCAGGAACTCATGTATATAAGGGGAATAAATATTATATTAAAATAAACATACTTGTGGCCTTTTTTTCTAGTGGTGTTAATGTGTGTCTTAGTGGTGTCTAATGACAGAGTGATTAATATATATTTTTGTAAGTAAGGATTGTACATTTATAGCCGAGTGTGGTAGGTAAAGAAATTAAGATATTTTTACAATGTTAGCTTTACAATTTTTTTAAATAAATAAAAATTCGAAGTTTTTGTAAACTTAGGGCTCTACACTTTAATGTTATCTTCTATCGTATTCATACAGTGAGTAGAATGTCCAGAGTTGTTTTGAAAAGTTGAAGGTCGGTAATCCCACGAATCCGTCGATATCCCTATTGTTAAAAGTATCTATAGTTTACGGTAACCGTTTACCATCAACTTCGACGTATGCTTCTTATATACCATCCATTTTATCCATAATTTTTTTTGCAAATTTTGTTTGTGTGAATCTTTATATATCAAGTAACTTTGACAGTCGTACAAAAACGGATATCCCTCTGATCGGTGCGACCATTCAATATGACTTATAATCAAGTGTAAGCTGAGATCGATTTACGCGTATAAACACGAATGAATGTGTGCATTTAATTACAAAGTTTATTTATTTGGCAGAGACTGATTCAGTTGACGGACGATGGAGAAACAGAAGAACTGGGGGAAGAAAATGATTCGGAAACCCCTTGTATGCATTACAACTGCACTTATATCAGTGCGACTCCGAAACTAACTCTTAGGTATGAATAAAAAAATTAAAGTGTTTTTTTGAAAAATATATACTATATTGCGAAATTACATACTCTATATTATACCACATATGTTATATTATGTATTAACATTCATAATTACTGAAAAAAGTACGTAGTACGTACATATAACTCACATGATTGCATTGTTCATACAATACTGATCTTTGTTAGTATATACCCTAATGATATTATTTACCTTCCAGAAAGATAAGTCTAGTCTGTAGAAGGTCAGAATGACAAGATATTGATCTTATATAATAATACACTATATAAACGCAATTCTATACGTAATACTTTTGAAAGACATATCGGAATTTTCGTTTTAACTGGCATCAACAGAATTTGTCAATGAGACTATATTCCTGATATTAGATCATAAGTAATTAACTTTTTCGACTGTACAACAACGAAAGATCTTTATTTTCTAAACGATTACAAAATTCAAAAAAACATCTCTCACTGTTACACTGTTACAGTGTAACATACGTCACTCTCCTCTCTTATTTATCCGACGATAACCCAAACCTTCATACTGTGCAACATGAGCTTTTTCTTCGATAATTGTTAGTCTGGTATTACATTTATTCTTAAAAGTATAGTCTACTATGATATTTCACCTGAGAATTGCTATTCCCGCAAAAACTTATTTAAAAAAAAATCAACCACATCAATCTATCTCTTTTCAAAAACTTCGATACTTCGATGCTTCGACTTCAAACTTCAACTGGTATACCATTTGGCCCGACAGCTTTTCCATTATTCATACCTTGTGCAGCTTTTCGTATTTTACCATCCATCGCCTGTCTTATGCATGGCATCTATATTTGTCAGTATAATCTCTAACTTTTTTTTTTTCATTCATTGATTTTTTAAAATATCCCGTCCAACGATCCGTATATCTTCATAATTCGTCAACATCATAAAACAATATTTTTGATAAATAAATAATATATATTTCAAATAACGTATAAGTATTTAACTGTCTGATATTCAGAAACAGGGAATATGAATGCATACCTCATTGGATAATTTATATTATTAATTTATAAGTAAGCCCTGAGATTTGCTTTTAAAATGATCAATATTAATAAACACTAAATTGTATAATAGAGGTAAAACGAAACGTTTACTTAAGCTAAACTTTATTTATTATATTGTTTTAGCAACTCTGACTGGCCATTAAAGGGATTATTGGTTCCTGGAAATGAAGTTATATTTTCGCTGGAAACTGCCACAGATTATTTAACAGAATATAAGAATAGTGAAAAGTAAGTAATAGTTTTTATAAAGAGAGACTTTGATAGCTGCAGGATTATAAAGGTTAAAACTATTGTTGAAGATTATATTAAGGATAGAAACATAACTCAATAACTTGTAATTAAACATAATAGTTATACAAAACTAATTTACATTTTATGTTTTCTATGTAATTGACAAGTTATTTTTATAGACGTAGCCCTTTAAACACAAAAGTTTTAAATATATAACTTAAATAGTAATTATCTGGTTAACTTAAGAAGCAACAAAATAATGTATGAATAGAATTTTACATTAAAATAAAATAAAAATTTATCTCACAGTTGTTTTCACTCACTCACTCAGGCTTCACTCTCAAATCAATATTTGTTATTTATTTATTGTATGTTAGGAATTGAACATTTCAACTTATAAAATTTTACCTGAGCATGGATTAAATGCGACCTATTAATATTTATAATACAATACAATATTTCCATGGGCTGGGCACCCATTTTAATGACTTAAATTCAGTAATTTTGTTACAATTGGCATCAAAATCAGTGAGAATTTACAATTTTGGAGAGCGTGTCGTTATCATGTAATAATGATATTTTGTTAACAGTGATGATACCCGTTTCGGTTTCCGTTGCTTATGTGTGGGTTATGACGACGTCACACTAACGGCTCAACGCCAAGGTCTTATTACTTTGGAAATGGAATTGACCTACGCTGGGTCCTCGTGTGCTGCTCGCCTTTTAGCACCTGCTCTAAGCATACCGTCTTTGACTATGAGTAAGTAGCTTTTGGTTTTGACAAAGACTCATTCTAGAAATAATTAATATCTTCAAAATACTCATATCTGGCTGTAAATATCTCAATATATATTAAATACTACCTCTCTCACCTCTAATACTTTCAAGCATGATGTAAAGGAGATTTATCCAACACAATTTTAATCTCGTGAGGTGCGTGAGGTGCTTAGCTTTCGAATATATATATATATATATATCGTGAAACCTAATCATAGTGGCATAAAGAGGACAACACGAGTGTGTCCGAGACTTGCGACTCAGATGTAGGTTTAAGGAACCCCTTTGTCGACGATCGTAACACTCACCTTCACCGCTCGTGCCTCTCTCCACCCAGTATAAACAATTCCCGATAATGATTTACAGCATAAATACCAAAACAGTGTCAATAATAGATAGAGATATATAAATCTTACGTCCGTTCGGTAATGTTGCAGATACGTACGATGAATAAACCTCAAGCGCCAAGCTTAGACTGAATCCAAAGCTCCGCTTTATCGTGCTTTATACTAATCGGTGTTATGAACTACCCTCCTATAATTATATTCTGCCATAAAACACAAGGCTATCGCTTTATATAAAGTTTTGGTGGCGGGGAGTCGTAAACACCTATATACATATAGTAATGTAGATGTCCGCCTTACTTTTGACTTAATAGTTTTGATAATAAGCATAGAAACTGTGACAGTTTAGCACTATATTTGTTCATTTATTTTCTATAATAGACACCGTTCCGGAGGCTCAAGCACAGCCAGCTTCGAGTAATGTAGCTGCGTTAGCTGAAGCAGATTTCGTTTCAGAAGACCCTGGAACAGCTGTTTTGCTTTCCCGTGGGCTTGAGATCTTGTCCCCGCCTACAATTCATCAAGTGCTGGATGGCCAACCACTACTACGGTAAGTCATTTCGGATAACTAGTTTTTCGTGATTTTTATTCATATATTAATAATTTTACACCGGCGTACTAGGCACTGTACAAGTATGTACCAATAAGGTAAGGCGTTTATTTGCTCTCGGTCTCAACTTCATGCTGAAGTTTGATTATTGTTTATTACATTCGCTATATAAATGAATTACAATACATAGACTAATTTTCCAACTATAAATATAAAGCAACGAAATAAATTAAACAAAATAGAAAGGAGATGGTTTTAGGAAAATAATGTCATTACAAGAATTTTTAGAACCTATATCTTTTACAAGTTTTATGTTATTACTAATGCTAATGTTTGTTTTTGGTTGCAGGTTTCTTTTTTTTCTTCTTTTTTTAAGTTTTATTATTTTTAAATAAAAGTACTGAAAAAGCAAGAAAAAAGTTTTACTAATATGCTGCCCCACATATAAATTGTGCATTTACGCAGTTAGTTAAGCGAATTAGTTTTTTTTATTGTTTTGCTTATGTATGTATGTATTAAATAAGAAGATTTTAAATGGTTTTTTTATAAAAAAATATTTTATAAAAATGTAGAAATCAAAGCTTTTACTATTTTGTTTATGTTTGTTAGCCCATTAACAAAGACTTTTAGTAAACAGTATTACATAAAGTCAATTTTATGATGGCCATAATACTGTTTTTATATTATTATACATACCTGTTTCAAAGAAACACTTGATAAAATCAATAATTTAATGATAGGTAGGAAACTTTGATCTATTAGCATAACGGCTATTGTTAAATTATCAAAACTAACACATACGCTCATCGTAACACAGAAAACATAATTAAACCCTATATTCAATATCCAGTTGCCAAATAATATTTAAACAATTACAATATTACTATGTAATGTACATATGTCATACGCACAGCTCGTGAACCTTTCACTTATTTAAATATGTTGTTATTACTGAGGAACTACTTGCTTTAAAACTGCTTACTGCACTCTACTGGTTTTTCGTAGATGCTTCCAGGGTATTGCAGAATTTCATTGTGCCTTTGTCATTTGTTTCAATATATTGTTGTACACATTGAACATAATTTGTGTTTTATTCGCTGTTTTATTTAGGTTTGTTAAAAACAAAATACGCTTAACGTAGTCGGCCCGTGACAGCTAGTGTATATTATAAATTAACAGTAAATTGTGTTGCAAACTGGTACTAAATTTATGCATTAGCATTTATACTTTTAATATGCTATATATAACCTAATGAAAACCTTTCATTGCCTGGTTGCCATTTGCTGAAATAAGTTTTAAGAACTTTTTTTTTAATTAACATGATATTTCCGCCAAGGTCAACAACATCACTGTAGCATCTGGCGTTGCAGCTGTCAATAGGCAACGATAGCCATTTATCATCAGATGGGCCATCTGCCTGTTTGCTGCTCAATAGCATAAAAAATAGGAAATTTTTATTGAAGATCAATATTTGTATCTTAATTAAAATACATTGATTAATACAACATAGCAAAATATATTATGTATTGTAACAAATTTAAAATCTCGCACATGTAAATTAACGCAAGCTGTCCAATAGAGTGGCTTTAAAAATAAAACAAGTTTCGTTCCTTCCCGCAGTGTTGTTTATAGATTAATATATTATATGCATTTTATTTAACAACATCGAGTAATAATACTGATCGATGTAAAACTAAACTTGGCACAAAATTGACTGACGATTTTACACTGAGGTAGAATACATTTGCGTGCGTTTTCTTTTAAGTATAAAAAATCTAACAAAACATTGTCTATACAATAATATGTTAACACATCCCACTAAACATGCTGATTAAAAATTATTACAACTATCATCTACATTTTCTCTTCAATATGTTTGCTACGTATAAAAATTTATTTTAATTTTATCATAGGACGGTCCAAAGGAAAGTGTTGATTTGTCTGAAGTTATCACAAATCAGTAGTAAGAAGCTCTGCTCTTTCCACTACGATATGAAACTCTGTCTCTCTATAAGTCTTCCCGTCTGGCATTACTATCTGAACTTTTTTCTTTTTCTCCTGTTCTCGTCTAACTATAAGGAATATTACTATTGCTACAAATATAATGGCTACTATTGCGCCTATAACTACGACTATCCAAAAAGTTTGTTTAAAAGCTCCACAACGATTGTCAACATAAGTAGGTAGTGAAACATAATGACTCTCCAAATCGTACCAGCAATTTATCGTTCCTACTTGTTGTTGCAGTAATTCACGCCATTCTTCAGCTAACTCGCATGTGCAGGGTATATTTAGATTTAACCCGTCAATTCTTTGTGTCAGTCTTGTACTATTAAATATTAATGATGAAGGGGCTAAATTAACAGCAGTGTTGTTGTCAATCAACAATTCTTGAGAGCCTATTAACATTGCTGTTTCTAAATCTACAGTGAACCCCAATAAAGCACCTTTCCGAAAGTTTGTTATTGTATTATTTCTAAACGTTATGGGCCCCCTTGTAACTATATGGAAGGCATCGCCTTCTAAGGTTTCGATACTGTTACTCTCGATTAAGACCCTCTTTGGTGCACGGACCAGAAATGATAAACTATACAAATACTTAACAGTAACACCTTTCATATGAAACAGATTAGTCACCTCCACGTCTGATAGGAATCTGCTTGGTAGAGCGCCAATTGTGCCACCGCTTATCACGAAATTTACTATAGTAAATTTTTTAAATGTTTGTATTCCTATGTTATTAAAATTATTACCTGCTAGTTCTATATTCTTAACACCTGTTAGACTAGAGAATGCGAATGGTTTGATATTATTGATCCTGCTGTTCCTGATTACGATATCATTTATACTTCCCTGGATAGCGTGCGAAGAGATTTCGTCAATAGTACAATTGTCTATAGTTATTCTTAAGCCTGGGTTAACGTCATTTTCGTTTGAGAATGAAGTCCATGCCAGAGCACGCTCATTGATGACGACATGCTCGACGTTTCTGATTTCCACGTTTCGCAATTGAATGAGACTGCGTATCGTGTCCGATAGGAATGATACTCTTGAACAACCATCGATTATTATGCCGGTTGTAGTTGAAGGTACTTGATATGCGCCATCAGGTCTAAGAATAACCTCCTGAGAAATTATACAATATATTAACAAAAGTGTAAAATTAACAAACAAAAATATTATATTTGTAAAATCGTAAAACAGTTGAGTTTAAGATTATTTAGAAAAAAAATAATAAATGCGCACTGTGTATTTTATTGTGCAGTTACATATAACCCTCGTGAAATAGTCACAGCGGCAAGCTTCCTCTTCGCATAGTGTAGGCGTATTGGACTGCGCCCGGCAGCCATGTGCCACGACTAGAAGCCACCATGTCAACCAAAGCATGCTAGGCGTGTCACGTCACCATCGCACTATGTTGTTTATACCCTGGAATTAAAAACGAACATTGTTATTTAGGTGGTTAAATTTTTAGGCTCTTGTTTTGTGACCTTGCTTATACTTATTTAAAACAACACCTGAAATAACTTTTAACTAAAAAGGACTTAAAATATTGAAAAAATAGATCTTTAGATCGTTATCTTCTTAATTGCGTACTTTAAATTTAAATATCAAACAGTTTCTTTAGTAACAATTGATAAATTATGTCCTTAATGACATAAATTATGTCCTCGATGATACATTCTTCTCAATACTTTTAATAAATCACGTAACAAGCCTTTGTTTATACTTTTAAATTAGATAAAAAATTGGTCGCATACTAATTAGAAGCATCTAAACATACAACTTTATGAATACACCTATTTTAAACAATTATTTGTTTGTTTGTCCCAAAGATTCATTAAAAAATAATATCAAATGCGGTTACACTTCAATTATACATTAAAACAGAAAACTTTATATACGCGTGAGCAACAACTTCGTATGTTTGACAGTTTGTGTTCATGTTTTGAATGGCCACCAGTAAAGTATATTAAAAAATATCGCCAACTATGTAATATATGAGGTAAATTTGGTTGACCTTGGATATTTTACGATAAAACCTAATGAATCTAGATAAAACATCACGACACGTACTAGTTTAATGCAGCATAACAATAATTACAATGTATAAAAATGTACATTTTCTCATATTAAATATTTTTCTTTTGTCTCATATATTCTTTTTAAATGAATGGTTAAAGATTGATTCACCCATTTATATAATTTATTTCACTAGTTTTTTATACTGGTACAATATTTCTAAAATAATAGGTAGCTGATTTAAAATACTGCTTGATTTCCGCTTAGAATTTCATAATATATTGAATATTACAAAATCAAGTTTGTTATTCTACCATGACAGCCATTTATTAATGGAAATATGTTGTTAAAAATACATTTTGAATTAAATAGTAAAGCGCAGAGTTGGCTATTTGAAGATAAATTATATATATATATAAAAATATTCCTAACCTTGAAGTTTGATATTAGAATTATTTATTGTATAGGTTAAGTAAGTAATAACTTTAAACAATATGCAGGCATTTTTATACATACGTGTAATACATGTTACACGTGTTAACAAACATACACAATGATACACGATTTACAACTATATTTTGATGAAACACGAATTGACACAGCAGTATTTTCATTCGTTATACTTTCAGTAGCACACATCGAATAATACTACTTAATTTTTGAATGACTCTTTACAAAAACAATATATTTTTAACACACGTGATAGTGATTTAACCGTAAGAAAAGGTAAGATGTGAGTCAGCTTGGTATATCGTTATCGGGGCCCTGTTATCAGATATACCCGTGAATCAGTTCACTGCGCCCATTTGTGTTCTTGCAAGGCTATCAGTGTAGATAGCACTTTATCGATAGCGATATTGCCGGACTTTTCAACGTTCATAATTGTAATACTATATAGAAATGCATACATGACTATACAATGCGATTTATTTATGCGTATAATTTATAATTTGTCAATTTTACTATCCAAAATTGGATACTAAATTAAAAGGACATCGTGATCGACATCTCATCACTTCGTAACGTTAGATTACTGAGTGTATATTTTTACCCTTAGCTAGTCAGGTACCTTTTATAAGTTGCTTTATCAGTTCATAGATATCTTATATTTTAGTTTACCAACATGTGTTGATCACTTAAAATTACAATTACAGAAATACAATATTCAAATCTAAATACAATATAAAAAGTATTACTCGATAGTCTGAATACCTCACAACAAAAAAAAAATACATATACCTACTGTTCCCCTACTTTGTTCATTTATTTCTGTTCTTCCATTTTTTTACTATACTCTATTTCAAGTTCATTTGTGCATTTATTATTATTTATTTGTACATTTAGAAAAAAAATCTTTTGTAAGCGGTATCAAAAATTTATAATTCAATTATAAATGTAATTTAAACGATTTAATCAAATGAATATAGGCAAGTTTCATGGTATTATTTTTTCCCCTATTTTTCATAAAACGATATCTTTTTAAATATTTTGCAAATTATGAGATGTCTGTCATGTGTGAAAAAGATAATGCTATTGTGATTTTGTCTTCCCGGTATTTTGCATAATTCCAAGGAATAAAACGAATATCGTACAAAACGTGTTTGATCTATGTGTACGTAATATTTTAATTGAACTTATAAAATAACCCTTCTTATTGAACTAATCGTAATGACGTGGTTAGTGAGCAATATTTCGATTCGATTTCTTTAAAACTTCCATTAATATCTGATTCTAGGTAGAACTTAATTCAGTTACTTGTAATTGACAAAAGTTATTGAAAATTCTTTCGATATCTTCTACCTTGATTTTGGTTGGTGGTTGGATATTTTTGTCTGTAGTACCTATAGGAATGTGTATTAATAAAACCATGCCTTGACCGACTCGTCTGCCCCACGATAATTATGGCACGTACGAAGTTATTTTGGCATTTCAAGTAGATTATTGCAATTGTTTTTAATAATATTATTTCCAATTTCATTAAGTTGTATTTAAAGATATAATTTTGGTATTTACTCCTGATTTTAACGCTTTCCAGTAATAATGTAGTTGGCAAAGTAGGACGTATTTATATTGAAAAGTGATTGGATTTGAATAAACGGTTTTGTGATTGGTATTTAAGCGAAACTGACCAATCAAAGAATGGATATTTCTTAATCATAAAGTACAGAATCCTTTGATTTAATGAATTTGTCCGTTATTATTAGTACTTATTTATTAGCATATAAAGACAAGTACACTTATCTAGGTCAACTCGTATTTCTTAAGGACCAAACAGACAAATAAATTTATTTAAGGATGGTAAGCGGATGGCGAAAACATTGGTCATTAAAAGAAGCCATGAAATCCAGAGAACTGAGTACATCTATAAAAAGAAAAGTATTTAACATGTGTATTCTGCCCTGTATTTCAAACGGATGCGAAACATATAAAACCACACAGAAATACATTGCAATATTGCCAAAGACCCGTGGAACGTAGTAAGACAAGGACAAAAAAATTGGACCGAATAAAAAATTACCTATTAAGAACTAATACGGCCAGAATTGGCCAATAAAAGAGGATTATCTCGCAAAATATGATACTGCCTTATAATTCTGAAAATGGATCGATCGATTTTTAAGATATTTTTAATACTTAAGCCTATAATATCGAAGGCACAAACCTACACTAGGGCGTTAAATTTAAGTAAAGTAGCACTGATCGTAGGTTCAAGTTGTTACACTTTTTGAAACTGGTAAAACCTCAATAATACACTTTTTTCTTCGACCTTGTTTTTATACTTTGTATGAGGGAGAACAAACTTTGATCGCACCTAAAAATTTGATGAATTCAAACACGATATAAATATCATTATGGGTCAACTATTACATACTCAAATTGTTATATATAGTTGCAGAAGGTAATCTGAAATGTCCATTACGAATATGGTCTACTAACATGTTTAAAACCTTAAATATAAATGGGGTTACTGTAAATAAGTATTATAATTTTGTTTCCTTTCACCTTAACAGTTACTGGTAGATACATTTCGTCACTACCAACAGTTAATCACAATAGGGTGCCAACGGAAATTTTCAAATAATAATCAAATTAACCCAGCGAGTGATCATATGAAGTTTGATAGCATTCAACATCTTCAACCCAAATAAAATAGATTTTATTTAACAACTAACAACTAACACGCTGTATTGGGAACTCGCCACTTCGGTCCCGACGTTTAGTGGTCAAAATTACAAGTTTTAGTGTACAGTTTAATACAGCTAATTTTAGTATGCAGTAATACATAAGTAAAACACTGAATTCACTTAAACAAAATTATTAGTAGAGTTTATCGTACCTTCATGCTACTGACAGTAAGTGAAAATTTTTAAATTAGTTTTCATACGTTTCCCAAGCCTGGTAGACGTTTTATTTACATTGAAAATATATTCAGAATAAAAGAAAAATAGAACGACTAAAAGCTTGACAAAATGCCTTATAAAAAGATACTGATGAGAACTCACTATACCACTAATTATGTTTTCATTATTTTTACTTCATTACGTGTCCAGATTAGAGATTTTATTGATTTTTTAAATTCTGAGCTGTGTTTGAATAAAAAATGTCAAATATTGATTTTAAAGAAAACATAAATAAAATAATTACGTTCATTTAATATAAATAAACAGATAATGTTTTGTTTGCTCACAATGAGTACTGAGTAGTCATGTTTTTAAGCTCCGCTCTCCGATCGAATATCGACTGAAACGTAAATGAGAAGTATGTACTCGGATTTATCTAGATGTTATTTTTATTACTAATTTTAGCAAGCGTATGACATAAGTGTTTATTGTCAGTGTATACCTACTGATAGATAAACGACCTTCAACTAACCAAGCGTTGTAGATGTATGAAAACGAATTTAATTACGTCAAAATGGCCTCCAGGTACGAAGTGTAGTGCATCTTTGTCATTGTGAAGATCAGAATATAATATTATAATAAGCAATCTACTTACAAGAAAACTGGTAATTAAAAAAAAAAAACAAATAAAATCAGCGCCAACAGTAGATACGGCAACATATTTCTGTAGATAAAAATGTGTTAAAGAGGGTTGAACTCAATTACCTATGGTCTCATATGGCTATAATCCGGAACGAGCGCGCGCGCACACGAACTATGCTACAGGTTTTGCACATAAGTTTTGTTGTTACTGCTTTGGAACATCTCATGTTCGCTTTCTCTTTGTGTTCGAATAAATTGTAAAAATATGTTTTCTTTTCACAAATGTGACCTAAACACGCAACATTACAATACCTCTATATATTAGTATAGTATTTCAATTATTTGAATATATCTGATGCTAATCTTATTTAAGCTGAATAGTTTCATCACAGTGTTTTTAATGTAAATATGATTTCTCCTACTTATTGTATTTATCAAGAGGAATTTATTTATCTAATTAGCTCCACGTATGCACGAGTTCATTCGTGGTATTTCCGCTACTATAACTATTGATATTCCATTGGAATTACACGTTTTGTCCAGAATTGCTACTAACTTTTAACAAAGATTTTTGTACTTTTAAATTTTGTGTTTAAAGTAGAAGTAACCGTAGTTAATTACGTTTATCGACAACGTTTCACGTTAGAATTATTTCATTGTACCGACAAACAAAAATCGGAACAGCATAAATGTTAATTAAGTGTCAAAATGATAAAAGTACAGTTACTAATGAAGCCGGTGTATCCAGTAACAGTATCGAATTGTAAAATGACCGTCATTTTATGATGAACGATAATATGCTAAAACTACAGGGAGAATACTTTATTACTTAGTGGGCTAGCTACCAAACGCAAGTGAATTTTTGTAATTCGACACTTATTAAGGTATTCTGGGAGCTAAACTTTAAATATAGCTATTGTTACTATACTTGACAATCTCTTCCAGTAACATGAGCTGCGGATGTTGTTAAAGGCCAACTATTTTTTGATCTGAAATATTGGCGCACCTTGGCAATGAAATCGACCTGTATGCCGTAACCGCCAACGCCATGACCTTCTTTTATGACGTCGTGCCCCCTCTTCTCTCTATGCCAGCGCTCCCAACTCTTTTTGTGTGCGCACTAGGCCAAAAAAAAGTTTTTTTTAATTCGATTCACTGCTCGGAATCGTTCCAGTGAATTGATATTTCAGCCATAAAAATCGAGGATTGTTTCTTATCTATTTTCATAAAACATTATTTACAATTATTTGAATATTTTACCCAAACATATAGAAATGATAATATGAAATGAATATGATATATATGATAGTATGAATGAATGAATATGAAAATAATTCACATAAATAGAATGCTAAAATCGGTTATTGTGGTGTTCTTTTTGTTTTTTGTGATTGGTTTTAGCAGGAAAAGCGAAGCGAAAACACATAGGTTTTTGATAAATCGATCTTATGGATCTCGTTTTATTAGTAAATCGTATTATTTTATTTCGATTCGAATCGATCCAACAATCGATAATTTTTCATAAAGAATCCCTAGTACGCACGTACACATACTATACACTCTGTTGTTTCTGTGCATGAGTTGCGTACAATTATTATTTTACATACGGTTCTCTTTATTATACTCATAAATTATTATTTAATTATAAATTCCAATATTAAATGTTTTACAGTAGCCGGGCCTCCGTCACGGACAACCTTGTATAATTAAATATTGGCTGATTCAGGAACAGCTGCAAGTTTTATTTTAGACTGTGCCCGTATGTTTTTACGTTAATACTAGCAATCTCCCACTATTTCGTTCACGGTACTAAGCTACGTCTAAACATAACTAACATTTTTTATTAAAACGAATGATACCATAGTAAATTTAATATTTTCTTCTAAACATGTAAATAGTATCTGAAACGTGTTGTTACCTAATTTATCTACGAATGAACAAATAAATAAACCAATGTTTCCGTAAAATTGCTTGGAAGAAGTTTTAATATCGATTCGAGTGGTATCAACAAATGAATAAATATTTTATTGCACTTTTAATATAAATACTTGCGAGCTTAAGACATTTCCTTCTAGGTGGCCGGCAGTATTTTGTTAAGAAAATTTAAAAGATACCATTGTAAGTAGTCCTTATAAAATTATGAAATAAGTAAATGATAATAAATACACTAACATGATATAGATAATACATAACGAATAGCATATTAAAAAAAAAACTGTTGGCAAAAGAAATAAACTAAATATACTACATACTTTCAGACATATATGTATACCGTACATATGTATATACATTCATACAGAGATATCTATGTACAACCTTTATAACGCTAAGTTTGCGTTAATCAACATCACTCTTGTTTATTAAACAAATGTCGATGAATTACTATAGGTATGTTATATAGGTTTTGAAGTCTAGAATGTATCTTTCAGAATATAATCGAAAATGTGGCAGAGGCTAAGCGTTCAAAATAGAAAATCGATTCTGAATTCATATACGTTACGTTGTTCCTGTAGACAGAAAAATAATTTGCACTTGAATAAAGTTGTGATCTCATGGGACGTTTCTTATATTTGTTACTGTGTTTGGACACCGCATTGATCAACTTAGGTTCGAGTTCTAAAAGTAATCTCAGCTTTCGATGAAGGAAAACGTTTCATTGTGGCGAAACTTTACCATTGTTGTAGTATATTTTCTAATTACCGATTGGTTAGCTATCATCATATATCTAAAGATGTTAACTATGTCATATTGATGCCGTAATGTGAAGTTGTGAAACGGCTACGGCCTGTATATAATCCATTATTCTTACAACATCGTTTCCTTAATAAAAAACTCAGAAACAAATATTTTAATAATTCGGTAATAAGTAATAAAAAGTAGTATTCAGAAACTGAATTTCAAATTCGTTTAATTTAGGCATAGCGTGGTACCTTCTAAAGTAAACGCTATATCTCCTATATCATAAACCTTAATTTTATTATATTGTATACATTGACATGATTTAATAAATTAATAGCTTTATATATATATATATCCATATTTTTATACAAGACTACATTTATTTATCCGATACAATATGTAAATAGAACGATTTCAGTGTACTTTGTGATCTTTCTAACCTATGTTTTTATAATAAAAATGTATGTCCATGTTAACTCTGATGTAACAAAAAACTTTACCTTGATATATTTTTTGTTAAATATAGAGATAATTCATTACTTGTAGCCATTATATCATTATTGTGTAATGTTATACTTATTTTGTACTCCCAAGAATAATAGTTTATCTTGATATGTATTTTTTTTTATTGTGTGTTATTATTTTATTTTAATTACCTTATATATATATTTATAATGTATATACCTAATTATTATTAGTATAATATATAGTGTGTATAATTAGTATACGTAGAATATCAGCCTAGTCTTTCATAAAAGTTGTATCCTATTTCGTAATTTTTTTCAAAATTATTTGGCTGTTAACGGTCTCTCCTTAGTCGTTAATAGTAATTATGTAGAGCCTAGATATTATTTATTTAGTTTTAGGATGAACAACAACTTCCTAAATAGAGGACAGATAACTTAGAGCCATTCAGCTGATTATAAATCTTTACTCATGGATTTGGTCACATAAAAATCTCTTATGGCACTAAGCTCGCCACTGTACATATTTAAAGTGCAATAAAGAATTCATTCAAGGCAGTAAACATAAGCAGATTAAGTTGTAGTATCTGCTACGATTTGTATTCTTGACTTATACTTATGATTAGGCCAAACATAATTGTTTAGCCCACCTTGTACTAAAAAAGATAATCATATAGTTCTCTGTAGTCTTATGACTATATCAAACCTACTTTATATATTGAACCACAAATTTTTATTCTAAATTTTGCGTTTAAATATTCCTAAGTCGTATATTACTTAGTTGTGCGCATAGTGTTACATTTTAACCACCAGTACGATGTATTATTAGAAACTGTTATTGTGCATTTTATTGGTATGTCTATTTACGCTATTGGAGAGTTCTCAAAACTGTGTGATAGGAAGGTTTTTGTATTAAAAATTATGTGTGGGATTGAGCTCATTTACAGTGGCTTATGGTAGCTATTATATTGGGACTGATCTGTTATCTCAGACTATATCCAACCAGATCTTTTCGAGTATTTTAACCATTTTAGTACATGTGTACATGATGGTAATTATTCCTCACTAATTTCAGATATTATTTTCGCTTTTTCTAAACATATTTGTGATATATCTTACGCTAATTCTTAGTAAGTAAAGCAGTTTATTCAATACTGACGTTATGACTTATACTTACTTAGTAAAAAATCACTATTATGACATACATTACAATTTGCCGACACATAAAAAGGTGTTTCCTATCGACACGCAAACAAACAATGCAAAATGCGGCGCGAACTGGTTTGTTGAGTACAATAGCGTGACGTCATGCCATGCTGATGATACTGTTTAAAATTCTAAATATTTTTACTATATCGGGAGATGATTCAGTAGTTCGTGTATACATTTTTATAATCGTACAAATATAAAGTAATTTCAGGGACCGAGAGATTGAAATCACTATGTTATAGCGCTTCAGTTTATTACATTTTATTAAACACATTATGACGATTGATTAATAACAAATTAATTAACAAAACTTGTCCTTTGCATTACAGAATCTAATTCCTGTATTTAGCGTCATTACCGCCATCGACCTAATTCTCGATCAGTCTTACGAAAATAGCCTATCAAATAGTAACTCGAAAATTATTTAGAAGAATTTCTGTTTTTTTTTCTATTCATTATCATTCAAGCAGGTGTTTATTAATAAAAATGTTTAACATTGTTTTCATTACTATTTATCGTTAGTGCATTACTAAATCTAGGAACGTTTTTTTTTGGTTTTTAGAAATTTACTAACTTTTAGTGTTCGCCTGTCTACTACTTTCATGTTGAAAAGCTGTTTCCAAGCACCTGTAATTCCTGTAAGCCAGTTTCTTTACTAGGTTAAGTGTGTTGCCATTTTGGACTACATCGTAACCTAATATTAGGTGTGATTGCGATCAAAAAACTAAACCAATAAATAAGTTTAAAAGCATGCAGATTTGTTGCAAAAGATAACCAGTTTTAGTAGCTATTCTACCAAAGTTTATTTAAGAAACGAATGTATTAATTCATATAAATATAGGTTGCTAGAGTAATATGCTCGCGTAGTAATATTATATATTCTACCGGTAGTTCTATATATATATATATATATATATATATATATATATATAGCATCGCACTTATATAATAATCTGTGTTATCAACTACCAACCTTCTCATTAACTTGAAGTATGTAGTATTATTAAGTTTCCATATTAATAAGCAGTATACGTAGTCTGTAACATACATATAGTAGAGGTTCAGTTTACTCAAAGCGACATTCGCGGTGGGTTCAGTTGAGTTAAGAACGTTCGACATTACGGAAGTGTAGTAGTAAGCGGAAGCTCTGCTGTAAAATATAACGATTGTAGAACAAGACCCTTGAGTATGATTCTACGTAACCACCACGGTCTTTAACATATGATCATTGTTAATTTTCTTAATATCTTATAATTTTTGACCAAGTTTGTGAAAAAAAAATGATATCACGTTGAGTTATTGCATTACATTGAGAGAAAATCCTGTAATCAGTTGTGGAGTTAACATTTCTGTAAACGACTAATGTGCTAATTTCATTTTATTCAATATAAATTATTTCCTTAATTATTAGATACTTAAACCATTGTGATGTAAATAAAGTATGTCTATACCGTATTACTTATACGTATGTAATGCATACACTACTTCATTCAGAGTGTTTATAGGTCTATGTACTTTCAACGAAAATAGATTATAGAATGACTGTTTCTGTTTACATGCATAATAAAGTAACATTGATAATGTAACAGTTGTATAATATTTGTTTCAATCACAGACAATTACTGAAATAGAACACAAATAATATACGAAATTGTTAATGCTTAAAGTAAAATTACGATTTAAATATAAATTGGTATGTAAAAATATCATAAATAATTGTTTATAAACTTTTACAGCCATAAATGACAATATCGTTTTTTTTTTCAATCTAACTACATTATTAGCCCAATTGAGTTTTACAATATCACTAGACTGTAGCGCGATTGCAGTAGGCACTCAGCCGAAAGGCAACTAGCACAAGGGTGTCAAAGTGGTGGAATCTCTGCTTAGGCTGTTAGCGAATAAACAAAGTTGGTGACGGATAACTTGCAATATAAGTATACATTGCTTTATGAATTACAGAACAAAGTACGCAATTAGTAAATAAACTTAAGTAAATGTTATTCTCAAGGCTATAATAACAATAATTTAACATCAGTGTACCTCATAATTACTAAGTATGTTTAAATTCATAAATAAATACATTATTTTGTACTAAACACAATCTCTAGCTGGGTTGTATCGTACGTCAGTTACCTACCTAGTTACAGCTTTAACTAGATATAAATATTTATGTTAAACAACAAAATAATTTTATTTAGTATATTTAATGTTTGTAATAATAAATAATGACTGACCTCTGACGTGTTGGATCCATAGGTAAATACAAAAATATATAATCGGAATTAGCACTCTTTTTTAACAAACTATGAATATTTTTACAGCGAATAACAACAATATTTTGAATCTGTATAGTTAATACCAAATAATTAGATCCAAAGTATTAATTATTGAGAAATGACAATGTATACGTCGTGAACGTACAGTTCCCAAGCGAGCGACTGATGATTTTACTTGAAAAGGACGTCAAATGAACCGAGAGGTACGTTCGTACGTTAGCGCGCTACGGCGTACCGCGCCGCGCCGACGCGCCGTGACGCTCCGACCTTCAAACATAGTGCACCTACTATAATTCATAGAAGTCGAGAATTTAAATTGCGAACTATTACGTATGTTTCTATAGCTAAACTACCATTCATTATCAGTTTACATATAAAATCTATGTATTTAAAAAGTTATGTATTAAAAAGTGATAAACGACTAAAATATGCAGCTGTAACATTTGTCTCCGTAACCTGAGAGGAGTAACGAGACTTACACGTCTTCAATTTCTCTCGTCGCTGAGAGAATCTGAAATGTATCATGACTACAATGTAAACAATGTTTCGGTTGAAAACATTACGCAAATCTTAAAGTTTGGGAGACACTGTTTCTCTGAACATGTGATAGAAGCTATGGTCATTATTTCATTTCATTTCATTTAAAACAAAGTCATTATTTTAAGCTTGATTATTACCGAAAAAAGTGTATTAAGCACCTAAAAATAGTGAAATACATACTGAATCTTAATAAGACCTTCCAATATTATCATGTAATTATTATGGTCATATTTTTTTAGCTATCGTAAAACTTAATTTAAGTAAATGCGTATAAGCCACATCTAATTTACATCATTGGAAATGATCTTTAACTAAACTTCTAATGGAGAAGAAAATATAAAAATTATATTGATAAAATATGTATTAAGTATTTTGTCGTAAATATACTGTTGTATTTTTGATGTCAGTCGTTGCATTACCGTCATTATGCTCATATCTAAATGAAATCTAGATTTATGGATTGTTTCATTTAAATCTATATAGGTACGTAATGAATTCTATAGGAAAATCGGTTCACAAATGTAACTTCCAGATATACCTATTTTAACACATGAGGTCCATACCACCGTGCAGTACCATCATGTTTCTTCACTGAAAGCTGGGTTTTATTATAGGATTCGAAAATATATATTTTCTATGTCCAAGCAATAACTAGGATTTTTTTTTGAAGTAGTTACTATTATTTTATTTAAATCCACAACATTGTGGGAAGTATCTCAGTTTAGTATGCGCATCACAAATAATCTATATTTGCTACTTGGGTCTGATTTTATATGATATTTATATGTTTAAAATATGATTTAAGCTATTTTTACTGAATAAGGGTACATATATCATTATCGAATACATCTAAATTTTTCATGACATTGGGCAAACGTTCATCAGTAATCGTAACAATTTAAATATAAGTATAAATAAACGACTAATTTTAATAAAAATAACATAACATAAAAAAATAACAACTTAGTTATCGCCGGGTGAGTACCATATATCACTCTAAGTCCCTCCGGGCTGGGTTGTTTTGCCTTGTTAAAAATGGTTTCGATTTACAACTTTTTTTCCAAAGTTGTATTGGTGTATCTTCTTTATATCTCAAAACGATTAAAAAATATGAAATATTATTATAGTATTATTCTCAGAGGTGTCTTTTAGAATTTGTACATTCTTGAATTTCGAAAGTCTTATGCACTTTAACTGCAGTTTCTGTAATTGATAGGTGTTCAACTTGAATTTATAAACTATCTTTAGATATTTAAAGTAAAATGGAATGACCCTGTGTTTTCGAAATATTTAATAGCGATGGAAAAAAATCTATAATTTGCGTCAGAAATTACTGTATTTATTATTCTTATTGCGTTGGGTACATTTAAAGAATATTTAAGTTCAGTTTTTTATTAATTTTTTCATTGAGCTTAATGGAGACACTGTGCAGGTTTCCGATCGAGTGGGAATTTTGTTTAAATGCGATCTGTTGTGTTTACGTTACGGCCGACGTATAAGATTTTGTATATATTTAGATGATTCCTGTTAACTCCATGTTCAATGCGGACGCCTGTTGTTATAAGTTATATATTAACTTAAAGTGTTTGTATTTATCAAAGTATTGTATACGTGGGACATCGAATTAGCTTTAGACGTAAAAAAATCTATTCCTGAATAGTAACTCATACAGAGGTGTGTCAGACTGAAATGTATTATAGAATTAGATATTAATTCAGAACAATCGTATTTAATATGGTACTTTTTTATACTTAAGGTTTAGCGTTATGGCCATAATCTCACCTGATCTTACATGACGATACGGCCCAAGTTGGAGGAACTGGCTCTCAAGTGCAGCTGCCGGAACACACCTTTTTGGTATTTGGCGGCAGTTTTACAACTTGAGGGTGGTAGCTAGCCAGGCGGGCACTAGAAAAAGCCCTACCACCATGCTATGGTTTCCTCACGATGTTTTCCTTCACCGAAAGCTTAAGCTTATTGTAGGTGCTTGGATTCGAACTCACGTTCCTTGACGTGAAATCGTACACACTACCACTGAGCTATCATCGCTTATCAGTAGCTGTAGTTATATAACAATCCTCTTGATAAACAACTTACTGCGATATCAATGACCTGGGATACTGTGTTTGATATGTTAGTCTTATAACTTTATATAAATACTAGCTATGCCCGAGACTTCATTCGCGTGGAACTAAAAATAATTACATAAATTTTGCCCATTTTTGTAACTTTTTACAATACAACTTTGCTCCCGTTGGAGGTAGCCTGCTGAATTGTTTAAAGTCTTTCTCATGGATTGTTCTATCAAATCCAAATTATTTTTTGAACTCCGGTTAGCAGTTCCTAAGATTACTACGTTCAAACAAATAAATAAACTTTGCCACTTTATACATACAATACTAGCTGTACCCGCGATTGCGGTCGCGTGGAACTAAAAATAATTTAATAATTTCCGTTTTTGTAACTTTTTTCAATACAGCTTTGCTCCAATTGGTGGCAGCGTGATGTTAAATATCCTAAAGCTTTTGTTAATGAATTGCTCTATAAATTACAAAAATAATTCTTGAAACTCGACTGGTACTTCTTAAGATTAGCGCGTTCAATAAAACAATCTGTTCTGGTTTATAATATTAATAATATAGATTAGCAATATCTCTTGCCATTGTACACCTCTACAATAATTATTATAAATAAAATATAGCCTACAATTTTCATTCCCTACTTAGGTTTATATCAGTGAAAGAATTCTTAGATAGAAAGTAATGGTAGAGTTAAACTAGAAAAATATAATCT
The DNA here is from genome assembly GCA_039707435.1 of Actias luna. Classification (NCBI taxonomy): domain Eukaryota; kingdom Metazoa; phylum Arthropoda; class Insecta; order Lepidoptera; family Saturniidae; genus Actias; species Actias luna. The sequence goes on along the minus strand of JAZHAC010000001.1, from coordinate 12,477,865 downwards.
ACATACCGCCATTAAAAAATTGCAAAATTGTTTGACCAACATTTACTATGAAAGGTGATTTTTTTTAATGTGATATTGTATTTTATGCTTGTAAAATAAAATAAAAATGTTCATACATATTTTCTGTAAGCATTTTCTTAGTCTCCATTCAACGAATAATAATCATGCAAACGGAACGAACTGCAACCCCCGATATACCCGGCTGCACATAGTTAATGTGTTTAGCTATTTCATTACATCTACACCTTATTTTAAACCATTCGGAAGGCTTTGATGTCATGTCAAGAACATGAGGTTAAAATTTGAAAATTATAGAGAAAGCCTTAGCGCTGTAAATAATGTTGCGGTTGTGTTATTGTTATAGAGAAATGCAGAATAAAGAATAGATAGTAATTGCATAAAAGTAGAAGTATGCAACTCGCGAGAACCATTAATACTCACAATAACCTCGACGGTGCCCCTACATACCTCCCTTACTTGTCATGAGACCAGGTAATGCTTTCCATTACTTTCTGTCTCTGACCGGAGTAGCAGTCAGGACCTTAACCACTCGATATCCTCTCGGATGTCACCTAAGTTATAAATTAAGTATTTAACCTAATGCTTAAAACCTTAATGTCACGTAAACCAGCAAACGTAATTTGATAAGTAGGTAAATTTTATCATCTCGTAGTATTTTAACCGATGACGTTTTACATTAGGGATATACATGCGTTCATACTTTTGTTATTTGCTCATAAATTACGTGGATTGTTTTGGCAATATTTCAATTTCGTGTGTGAAACAGTTTCTAAATACCACGTCAGGTAACAATTGTACAAATCTTAACCTACTAGAGAAAATGTCTTTATTATAATGTTGATTTATATGAAACGTTTTAGTTCTAGAAAATAATGAATCAATAATAAATAATGTGTCATGGTCTTATGTTGTCATTCAAGTATTATACAGTAACACTAGCAACAACCCTCGGGAACGGAGTCATCCAGTACTTCTGCCTTATGTTATAAGGTTATGTAAGATAACAATCTAAAATGATATTACACTTAAAATAATATTATTATATTTATATAAAACCTATTGGTTTTGCAAATTATTTTAACCAAGATTATTATATAATTTCATGAATTAATTTCGTCATTTATTTGTTATTACAAATTAACAAACCTTTTTGAGAATTCGATTATACGGATTTAATTCGGATAACTCTAGTCTATGACTTGAAAAATACCTATAAATGTAAACTGAACTTGTGAAGACACTATTTGTTTACAAATTATATTTTTAATAAATTAATAACTCTGTTACGAAGTTACTTTAACGGTATCTTTTGTCAATGCTTTTATCATTTGAGTATTCTATGTTTAAAAAATATTATTTTCTTTTAGGAAAATGGAAAATATTAAAACACTTAAAAATTTCTTAAGTAGGTAATATTTAACGTCCATTATTTAAGAATTCGTTCTTAGGGCGCTTTTTTTATATATACAAAAATTCATGTTCTTGTTCTTGTATGTCTAGTCATTCCTAGTGAATGTGAATAAGAATATATCCATTTCAAATAAATATATAATGCATGCCAGTTTTATAATGTTTATATCTAAATCTAAATTTACAATATAAAAGAACATATATGATTTTTTAATTATAAAAAACAAAATTAAAACACAATTATCAATAATTACAGAATACAAAGTTATGTAATATTTGATAAATTACAAAAACAAAAATAGTTCATAACATTTCAGGAACTATTTTACAATGCTGTTGTAGTTGAAATAGTTTTCATAAAAATGAGTATTTTTTTCTAATTCGATAATTGAGAAAGAAGACTAAAATAATTACCATTTAAAACTTATAGTATACTTGTATGTACATACTTGTTGAATACGTTGTGAAAAATTTAGTAAATAAAGTAATCAATAATTCGTGCGCTGTCAGCAATTGTTTCTCTATTAATAATTAGTTTATTCATTTTCCGATATTGTTTATTTATATTTATGTCTTTCTAAGTATATATTAAATGTTTGTCGCGATTTCACTAAGGTGGGCAGAAAGAAAGTATGTAGTAGTAGAAATTATTTACATAAATTTATTTAGTTTTGTACTTTGTTGTGGGCATACACATGTCATAAGTGTTAAAAATCATTTACCGTCATAATAAATCAGTCAAAAATCTTAAAAATATTTGTTTTTATTCATCTATAATACGAGTATATGTGTGTATAATAAAATTAGCAAGGATATAAGCACACGCATAAATAAAATGATTTCAGATATTACTTCAACATTTATTTTACATTTAACATCAATGGAATAACATCATTACTTTCTTATATAATTAAGTTGTCACGTAATATTCATGTTACTTCCTTTTTTATAAAATATGTTTACATATTTTCTACAATATAACTTTTATGGCATAGGTTGCTAATACAAATAAATATAAAACTATTTAAATCATAACGTATAAAAGTATATTATTTGAAATAGAGTTAATAACTGATAACTCAAAGACACTCTGAAAGAGGATTTTACGGACCAGGCTTTGGTTGTCCATAAAGCAGCAGTCTTGTGATCCTAAGGATACTGCGATCTTTTTATAAAATATATAATGAGATAGTCATTTTTTGGTGTCGTAGATATTCATCAAATACAGGTGCAATATGTTTTAATAGACTTGTTAATTTATATATTAAAAGACAACGTACAAGTTACTTATAGCTCAACACATAAACATTTGGTATTTTTGATACAGTACTATAGTGTAGTAGTAAGATTTAAACCATTATAAACATAAGTTTCTTATATTTTCAATAAAAAAGAGGATCGGAGTTCGTCTTAAAAATTATTAACCAATATTTATCTAATGGGAAGACATTAGTTATTCACTAACCTTTTTAACAATAACGAGTGCTAGAAATAGTATTGGTCAATATTAACTAGCTATACTAATTATACTATTATAATTGGTTAACTTCCTTAATGCTTGTTTTAAATTACTTTTTTTTTCATACAGCTATGAGTTAAAGGTGCAATGCAACATTTACAGAGACGTGTGTTTTGAATCACAACAGTATTAACTAAAAGCCTGATTAACCAATGTACATAATCAGTATATATAGATTGCAGAAAATATAAATATATAAAAAGTCAAACAATACATGGTTCAAATTCCTTGCATGATACAATAGTACTTGAACGTAGTTAAATTAAAGTCGAATAAAAAATATTTACAAAAGAATACAATCGTTTCTGATTAACATAATCACTCATAGTCTCACAATAATATTATTAAATATTCGAAATTAATATCACAGCAAAGAAAGATTTAAGCATCGTCATGTGCGACCCGCATCTTGAACACTTCGTAATGTAATTAATTAGTAACGCAAACGTTCAAGTTCTGATACAATTATATACCGTCGTCATTAATCAAGTGTCAGAGGATGTAGATGCAAGTAGATACTACCATGATTTCTTCTACGATCTCTTAGATCGGCGTCACTAGTCTCTTAGGTGACGCTCAACCATGCCTAAATGATGTACCCTCGCCGAGGTCAACATTGACTGGCTTTTCCGGCAAAGGTCGATTCACCATTTTTGCCGAAGAGTTAGATGTCGTAGATTTAATTGTTAATGTACAAACAGGACTACTAATAGAACTGTTGTTAGATTTGGTGCAGGGGCTTGAAGTACTAGGATTTAACTTTTCCCTAACGGCGCGTAGATATGGACCGCGTGGTACTGCTTGTTCAGCAATCACATCAGGTATAGCTCCAAGCAATATTCTTTTTTCCTTCTCAGAATTTGCAATTTCTGCATAAAGATGTATGGCTGCGTCTTTGGGTTCGAAATATTCATGTGCTAAAGCCGTTTCTCTATTATATGGTGAAAGAGGTGTCAATTTGTCCAAGGATGGTGTCCTGGTGCCTATACTTACCATTTTCTTCTTATTTCGACCTAGGCGAGGAACACTATGTTGGTATGGCAGTTCATAAATATTTTCTTCAACATTAATTAAGGTTGGGACCATAATGTTACGATTCTCTTCCATTTTTGTAATTTCATACAAATGTTCTATCATTTCTCTTGCTTCTACGTAGTTTTCGGGGTTATCGAGTCTTTCTTTAAGATGATCTAATAATTCTTTCGTTAGTTCTTCAGGCAACGTTTGTGTTGTTTTGTCTAATGTAGTTATAGGTGGTTCTTCTTGAAGTGTAGACTCTTGTACAATATCTTGCACTCGCGGTTCGTTAAGTCGGTGGCGCTCAGAATATTCATTTACAGAAAGTTGTGAAATTGATCGCGCATTATCTAACCCAGTAGTTATACCACACGGGCATAATCTATCGCAAAATGAACCGCAGGAAGAGTTAGATGATATGACGAAATTCTTAATATTGACACAATATCCTTTCCGCCTCATACATTTTATTAAGCTTACAAACATAGCGATTATTACGCATACTAAACAAGTTACAATAACAATGCCTATTATCTTTTTATCACGGTCGCTTAAAGACTGATCTTCTAAACCTTTATGAGGAAACCTTGGGTTCTTAATTTCAACTACATTCCCATTTTCTTTAGCTTTGTAAGTCTCGCAATGTATTGTGGTTGTGTTTATACAGACTGCGTCAATAAACTTTTTAATCTGCATATTTTGTTCAGGCACATTAAAACATCGTGCGAAAAATTCGCCTACAGTACAGTAGCTTTCTGATATATAAGGTTCGCCTGAGGGAGTGTCAAGACCCATAGCGAGCCAATAGGTTATATTACAATCACAAGGTTTTCCAAAATAATTACTTCGGTAAATAATATTTTTAGTTGAATGAGTTTCTGCTTGCCCAATAAAGCCAAGGCTATTTAAATGTATCGTTTCGATTTCGTTATCGACGAAAATCAATTCGTGTATAGAAGTGCCTGGGACAGCAATTGCGTTACTTGGGAGTTCGTCGAATGAATTCCTTTCCATTTGAAGTTTATTCCAGGAAGATACTTCGAAGCCCCGTTCTTTGAATATGTGGAATTCAGTATCTAGGATCACAATTGAAGCTACTGTTGTGTTTATCGCTTCTGTTTCGACGTTGTCAAATCTGGAACGATGAAATCATGTTTTTTAATATTAATGTATATATTTTATATGTATTGTGAAGAAAGACTACCTTACAGAATAATTTAATAATAGAATATAATTATAAAGTTATACAACAAATTTTTTGGAGGTGACCTTAAAGTTTCGTGGTTATTGGTTTATAGTCGAGCTATACCTATATCCTACTATACTTAATAATTATAATTTGCAAATCTATTAATCTAACTATTCCTAGAAAAATCAGTTTTTTGTTTCACATCCTTAAGAGCACACTTGTAAAACTTCTATGTTTACTTTATTGGGTAATCTATGGAACTACAGATCATATTATTTCGCGACTAGGAAGTAGGGATGTTGCGGATGTCAATTTTGAACATCCGCGGATGCAGATGCGGCCGCGGATTTTTAGAGGTTCACTACCGCGAAAGCGGATGTCAACATTTTTTAGGAAATACGTATAAATGCAGAAATAACATAAAAATATCAATATTTCCATAAAACAATTGTTAAGTAAAATTCAAAATGGGTGCACATTTAAAAAGTCTAATTTGGCTTTTTCCGTACAAGTCTGTAGATTAATTAATGATTATAAATAATAACCGGACTAATGAACAACTGTTCACAAGAAATAAATATCAGATTTAAATTAAGTATAAACTTCCACAGAAGCTCTACAAGCTTCTATTTTAGGCTAGTCAAATATCATGCGTTTCTACCTCTTCTATCGAACCTTTTGCTATCGAGTAAAAAATGTTACCTCGCAGCGACAATCCATACGCTCGAATGTCCCTCAAGTCTTTGTCTTATTGACCAAAATTTTCAACTAGTACACCAACAAACGCTTAATATGCCTAGCACTAACTTAGCGAATGGTTCCACAAATGGTGCTTAGTTAAAATACAATCTCAGGTATACAAGACGTATGCTCGTCCAATGCTCACAAATAGTTGTACCTTATTGCTCTTAGTACTAAATCGTAAGGATAATAGGACGGATGGCGCCTCCTACTTTGTTCAAAATAATTACCTCTAAAAGGAGGTGGAACTTACTACCGTCGAAAGCTACATGAAATCCCTTACCAAACTTATTTTTAAAAGTGTCGATCCACCCTACAAACAATAGGCATCCATGGTAGTCCACACCTCACCCACAAACATTCGGAAATTAAACACAAACTTTGTTTTTTTTTTTTTTTTGTTTTGTGAGTTACTTTTTCATTGCTAAGTAGCTGGACTTTTAAAATATATACGCATATCATTATTTGATATGTACACATACGTTTAATCTGTATGCTCAATGTATATGATTAGTCAAATTCAAATTATTACTTGCAACCCGGCAACAGCTCAAGATGAGTTTCATCTAGTTTAACACCCTTACATTAGTTGGTATTTCAGTTGAGTACCTTCTGCGTTTGGCAAAAGGCCAAATAAGGGTTAGGCAGCTTCATTAGGCTTTGTGGTCCTTCAATTAAACAATGTAATTCCTTAAAAAACGCATCGAATGAATATTCGCATTAATTATTGCAGTTTCGGATACGAATGCCGATGTCACAATTGATACAGAAGTTCTGCAATTGCGGATGCGAATATTTGCAACATCTCTACTAGAAAGCAGCACTATGTCTGAGTGATAGAGTGTCTTATTTTTAATAATTGTTACATTACATTTAACGCAGAAGAATTGCTATCGCTTATGATGATGATTTTACTGGTTTCTTTAGACTTATTATTATTATTATATTCTAAACTTATTTTTAAATTATTATCTATATCTCCTGACTAACCCATTTGTAAAACTTTAAGGATAATAATACTAATATTTGATGTATACATTTTTCTGTATTAAAGAAAGTGTCAATTTTTATAATAAACATATGCTTTAATATGGCTACATTTTAATAATATAATTATAAAATCAATATGAGACAAGTTATGCTATCTTGATATGGGTTGGCATTTTGTGAATTCTGAAAAAACCAAGTTAGCGTACCTAAACGAAGTTTTGCTCATATCAAGATTATACACCATCATAATACGGTTGGAATTTTTGTGGATGCTGAACATGGTTGACCATGTATGCAGTTGTTATGTATGCAACTTATGTTGTTTTAGAGTCTAATTTAATTTCAAACTGGCACTAATTAATAAAGAAAACCCTAATATTATAAACCTTATGTATGTCTTAAAAATATTATGTATGTATGTTAGTGCTCGTCTACCTACTAAACGAGTTGACTGTTATAAGCAAAATACATGTAATACGTATATTTAATTTATCGAAGCAATGGTTCAGAGTTACTTCATAATATAGTAGGTGTTGTGGTTGCGTTATTAACTACCGAAACTAGTAGAAAAACGTCGCCGGGCCAACTAATTAATATATGAACTCAAAGTATAGTTAAATAAAAACATATAACTTACTTTGATAGAGAAATATTGAGATTGCTGACCGCTGACTGTAATGCTCTTGATGTAAAATGTTCTATTTTACATCCAATAAAGTAAAGGTTATTGATCAATGATTTCGGCGCAAACGATTCTTCTTCGATTAGATGAAAAGAGCAGTTGACCGCCATAACAATGTTGTATGTGTTTGCTGAAAATGCCCCAGAGCGAATTGCTCGAACTTCTACTGATTCCATCCATATCCTCGCAGCCGAAGACCCGAAACTCTGGGTTGGAAATTCGGGTATAGTCGTATTCTTCATTTCAATCTGTAATGTTATATGACTTTTTTGAAAATTACATCCCAGAGCTTAAGTACAATTTCGCAAATGCACACTTTGTAGAAATTACAATTTGACAATCGCAATGCATTTAGAAAAAAATCATACTGACCGACATTCCTGGACCGTGTGCACCGACATTAGCTGCAGTCGGGTCTAGCATGAAAGATCCCTTGCCAAGTTCCATTTTACGAACATTACTGATCGTCATAGTCAGAAGCCATGAGAAAGCCTCGCCCTCGATTGATACAAAGTTGCAATTCTTTATTGACACCGATAAAGGACCTGGAATTGATAAAAAAAAATTGTAGGATTTCTTTTGACGATGAAAAACTGGTTTCTTTGATTGTGACACGCGGTAACTGACTGTTTTAAGAACAACGACCTCGATTCGGAAAGCGTGAATCATACTTCCCGTAAAATTAAACCCATTGTTCTTAACTATTAGTAAATATATGGGGGACAGATGTAGTTTAAAATATCTTATATTTGTATAGGTATGAGAAACTAATAACTGGCTCCCGCTTCGCACGATAGTGCATAGTATTTATCTATAGCCAGGTAGGTACCAAAAACCCAAAAAAGAAAATCTGTTGATCCGATTGCTACCTAGATAATTTAATCTGCTAATTTACTACCTAGCTAATCTGAAGATAATCAGAAGATTGCCTGACATTTTCATTAATATTGATCCAGCCATCTTAGAGTTAACAGTGAACATATATACACACATCTATTTTTAAATATAATATCTAAAGAAAATCAGGGTTTACACAAGAAAATAATAAGTAATAAGGAACAATAATTAAAAACAATATTCGCATTGTGAGAATTAATGAACGTCTGTTATTTAAGAAGATACAAGGTTTTTGTACTGGAACTTCTTGTCCCGTGAGTCATTATCCTGTTCAACGAATACCGAGTCGGAGAAATAGTGTATTTTTAGATAACAAACCGCGGACAGACGCTCTCTGTAGTGTCCACCTACATAATTTGTAATCAAAAGTGAAAACTTTTAATTTTGACACTTATAGTTTGCAAGCTATTATTATTTTGCTTTGCTTCACATCAGGTGAGTTTGTGTCCATAACGCTAAAACATTAATTATATGTAAAAAAAATTTTTTAATAAATGAGTTATTAAATGATTGTACCCAGTACAAGCCTCTTGTTGTGATTGGAATACAGACGTTTTGTATTTCCAATTTCTTTTATTTGTTATATTTTTAGATAATGTACCTACAGTTAATCTTAATTTTCCAGTCTCGCATCACTTTTAATTATACCTTTATGGTACTGGACCCTGTGGCAGAACAATGTCTGCGTACTGGACCCTGTAGTTGATTATGTAATTAATAAATAATCGATGTTAGTAATATGATAAATGAATGCCACTAACATATTCTTTTAAAACACACTGTAAAAGTAGGGAGATTTTTTTAAAAATACAAGAAGTAAGGAATGCTAAAAAATATGTACATAAAATTTATGTAATGTATTAAATAAGATTAAATTTTGTTCTGTTTGTAATAGCAAAAACAAACTAATTTTTCGCTAACAAACCCTAAATATAAGTAAAATAAAAGTATGATATAAACTATGACACATACGTGAACCTTTGAAAGCGCAGTGGCTAAGTTGTAATCCCTTCCAAAGGAAAAACGTGCAAGTTGAAATGTTCAATTTTTACTTGGTTCGAATGTCGCGGGTACAACTAGTATACTCGTAATAACATTTTACAATATAGCACGTATACGTAACAGATAATGTATCATGTGTTAATATCAGAAACTATGCCATCAGCCTTTAAGACTATTGATATATTAGAGTCCGATGCTCGAAATTCGATCGCAATTTATTGAAAATTTAAATTCAAGATTATTTTGTTAAATAGTGTTATATCTGTACTATAATTATTTTACTATATTTGTTTTGTTAATTGATAGCATTAATTATGTTATTTTAAGAAATAAATAAAAACTGCCTAAATCATGTAATTACTTCACATGTTTTAGTGATAGGGTTAAGATAAATATTCTCCCGATTTAGTTTACCACAGCCGCTGTCTTTCCAGTCCTGAGTGTAGGTGATGCCGGTTTCGGTATTTCGATTTCAGAGTTGGCAGACGTGACAAATTAAAACTTAAAAAATATATCGTGATTTTTATTTGTATAAAAAAAGACACAACAACTTTACTGCAGACCGTACGTCAGACCTTACTGTGCATGAGGTAGAGTAACCACCGATTCGCGTCACCGACTCGATCATGATGGCTCACCTTCATTCACTGTTCTCAAAGACCGCTAAATGCGTCTAAATAATCTTTTACTTACAAAACTGTAACGTTTTATATTTACGCAATTTAGTCTAAAAATTACATTTGTAATTAGGTACATTAAATCTAATACATTGTTGTCAGTAAACTTGTTGCATGTCGACAGGCGCAGATTTGCATATTGTGCTTACTTGCACGGCGAAAACAGAAATAATCTAATGTTAGTCATCAAATGTAATTTGGGCCGAAGTTTTGCTGCTTGCATGTGTATATTTTTAATTAGAAAAATATATTTATTTTATTTTTATGTATGTTAGCTGACATAATAACACTGCTAAACGAATGCTTTAGTGTATTATTGGCATTAATAATTATTATTTTTGATAATGATATAATTTATTATCGTTTCGTAATTGTTATTATTTCCAACATCATTATCACTTTAAACTACTTATTTGCTGCAAAACTTGGTCTTGTGTGAATATATACGTATAATAGGCCCCAAGTTTTGAGCTATATCTCGGAAAAAGCATAACCGCAAAAAAAAAAAAAGAAGTGAAACCTTTTGCGACCTACTTATTTTGTGTATCTTGTTTCTTGTATCTACTTGCGATTGATACAATATTTTATAATATTTAATTCTGATATTACTATTTCTTTTTTTAAATTACCGAAATATAGGTATAGTTAGATTTTCAACATGTTTTTCGATGTTTTAGTATTTGTGAAGGTAAATATTGCGTATATATAATGTTTTCACTACTTGGTTAGTTACCACTATTTATAGTAAGGCAAAGTGACTATACTTAATAGTAATCAGTAGGTACAAGCCAAAAACAACGGTGATCAAAGAGACATTCATTAGCCATGCATCGTCGGTCTACTATTATTATATAGCCTCTCGGTAGCCGATACACTTACCTGATCCCGAAATTCGATAAACCAAAATACGATCAATTGTGTGCAAGTGAGACACAATACAACTACAACAACATTAGCATGAGATTAAGAAATATCCCAAATTTAAAATATAATAAGAAAATTAAATTAAATTACATACACAAAACCATTTAAACACCCATCACTTATGCATTTCAATTGTAATACTCTCACTCTTTGTTTGAATTATTTTCTTATATGCGGTAACCGAGCGCCTAAAAATGTCAATATCGTTGAAATACAAAATATAAAAGTTACACAATCTAAATAAAAACGTATTAGCTACGAAATTAGTTTTACAAAATGTCACATTAAACAAAAATCGGTTTCTGGCATTATGTCTAAGGCACCTAAAGTTAAGTTCATTCAAAAGTTACGGCGAATCTATCAAAATATTAATAAATTTATACAAAAACATTTGATCTCTTAACAAGCGACGTATACGTATAGTATACGCAGACGAATAGTATTGGATTGATAATTAAATTTATATCGCAAATATTTAATGAATTTATTTTGAATCTTATCGACTCCTTCTAAATAAATCGAGTATTGCGGGTCCCAAACTGTTGAGGCATACTCTAGCACATAACCAACCAAGCCGTTATAGAGAAGGACAAGAGTGGAAGGTTCCATAAAGCATTGTTTTGTTCTTAAAATAAAAGTGAGCATTTTATAGGCCTTAGCTGTCATCAACTTAATATGCATACTGAATGGAAGCTTATGATCAAGGTATATCCCCAGGTCTCTCACTTCATTAACCCGATTTACTAATTCGTTATTTAGATGATAATTATATAGGATAAGTTTGCTGTCTCTAGAAAACGTAAAGACATTGCATTTTTTTCACATTTATATTCAGTAAATTATTGACACAATAATTACATAGATTATTTACATCATTCTGCAAGTGGGTACAGTCTGAAACTGATTTTATGGTTCAGAATATCTTCATATCGTGCGCATAGATAATAATATTAGAGTTAATGAATATAGGAAAGATATTGTTAATAAAGATATTAAATAAAAGCGGTCCCAGGTGAGATCCCTGAGGCACTCCGGAAGTAACAGACACAAATGAGGAACATTAACCTTTTACAGTTACCTCCCGACTACGCTCGCGTAGGTCTGAGGTTATCCATCGAAGGAAATCACCGTGTATACCGACTTCTTCGATTTTTCGAATAAGTAACGAGTGAGATATCTTATCAAATGCTTTAGAATAGTTGGTATACACCACGTCCACCTGGTAGCCTTTATTCAATTCTACTGCGATTCGGTGAATGAATGTACATAAGTTTGATTCCGTGGATTTTTTTTATTCTCAAAACCATGCTGCAGGTCAATAATCACATGCCTCAGAAAAGGAAAAAGGGAATCATAGATGATTTTTACAATTAATTTAGCTATGGTACTACGTTTAGAAATAGGTCTATAATTTTGAATATTAGGCTTGTCCCCAGATTTAAATACGGGAATCACATAAGAACGCTTCTAAACAGTTGGCATTACTCCCGATATTAGTGATTTATTAAACAAAACTGATATAGGGTAAGCAAGGTGATTCCGGCAAGATTTTAGGAAAAAAGGTCCGCTCTCCTTATTTGTGTGTAGGTTTTTTTAGATATTTTAATGTAATTTCCAGGGATATTTGAACGGAAGATAAAGGTATGTTATTATTTTATTATTCTCTGAATTATATGGAACGAACATTAAGTTGGTTGTATCTTCTATAAATACCGAATGGAAATAGTTACTAAACAAATGACTCATTTCCATACCATTCGAGGAAGATAAATCCCCATAATACATTGAATCAGGTAAATTACCTGTGGATTTTTATGATTTTACGAATAGCCAGAAATGTTTACTATGTTTGCTTCTTTTATATTCACAGTTTCGGATATAGTTATCATAGCAAGCACATTGAACATGTTTTTGACGCTCTCTCAATAAACAAAATGTGTCATAATCATAAAATTTTAACCTTTTTTTAACATGGGGTGCATTTACGCATCCCTCCCAGCCCGGGTCGATTGTGAGGGGAATGTGGGACTCGACCGGCGATAACCGCTGGGAATACCCACTAAAACCCCACAGCCGTCTGTCGCCTTCCTGGGGCTACGAGGGTCCGTGCTTGTAATCTACGCGTAATAATTTTAACTTAAGACTAATTATCTAATCGGGATGGAAATATAAACAATTGGAGCAGAAACGTTCGTAGATGGATATAGGCTACTTTTTGTCTTCCATTGTAATCTTTTTTCTATTTTTATCTGCCTAGCGTAGCTTGCAGGAGATGGCTAGACTTGAAATTAGGAAAATCCGGTCTCACCGATTTTGATGATTTTTGTATGTACTTATTGGGTACTCTGATCGGTGTTCATATATAGCTAAAAACGTAAGGTAGCGCTGTTTTCAGTATTAAAAAAAATACACTTGTCATATAATATCGTTTATCTGTTGTGAGCGCCATTAATAGTATGTACACACTTACATAGTTATTTTTTTTTATTTAGATATATTATCTCATACAGTTTCATCATACACCAACATTAATTTTGAGAACATGTGAGAGATAAATCCTGGTATGTTAGTACGAACGAAAGTCATTATATCGAACATATGTTAAAAAGGAGGGCGGCGTCACTAGAATGAGCTTTATGAATAAAATGCAGTTTCTTATGTAAGTAAGGTTAAATATCCATTTTCCACATTCTTTAAGGAAATGATTTACATTAATATACAATTCATTGATTTTCGTTCGCCAGCGAATTACTTTATTACCTTAACTTTAATTTAATAACTTAAATTTTTTTTGGAGATCCATCATTGCCGATCGTGTCCCAGAAGGATTAATTACGCTAGCAACATACAGTGGTCAAAGACTTTCACTCTGAACTATTAAATCTCTCAGATAAGATGTTCCATAGCTTCTGGAAGCTGCCCAACTGAATTCAATTTGACAATTGATACCTTTCTCCATTTTATTTAAATAAAATCATAAATAATGTCAAAGGTAGACTGATTTTTTGACGTAATTATAAATAGGCGTTGAACATCATTTTAAGACCAACTGGATTTGAGTTTATCTCAGACCATAATTTCTGTTATTAACTAAACAACCATTTCTTCTTACAGTATACTGCGTTTTACATGTTACTTTATAATTACAAAGATGAGTTCATTTTTGGTCGTTAATATGTTTCTAATACAAACAGCTTATGAAGTTCCTGCTATCAATTTAATCAATGCGTACTTATAATGTAGGTGTAACGTGTAATGTTAAATGGGAGTCAGAACGAAAAAAAAAAACTCGGATAATTGCAGAAGAAGTTGTGCATATTATAAAACAATTTTCATACAAAATTAATCGGAACCATACTTTGTATAGCTGTTCCTGCGACTTTGTTCGCACAAACCTAAAATTATTTAATCTCGCGTTGTCATTAAAATAACAACAACTTATGATAGAGAAAACCGATTTTAATGAAACTAAGATTAAATGTTACTCGAGGATACGCTTTATGATTTTCTTGGTGAAGTTTTATCATAAAAGTTGTACTTTAACAGTGATGCGTGCACAAACAAACAGTCAGACTTTCTAAAAATGATGTAAATGTATTTTATTTCTTATTCTGTCACTTGCAAATTTTTTTTTCTCACTTAAATCTAAAAAGTACAGACACGTTAAATTTATATTCTTATTATCGTATAGAAATTTCATAAAATATTGTGGTTAGTTTATATAAATGCAACATAAATAATATACGAATAATTAATTAATTGTTAAAAACTTACTAAACGAAAATTATCTCATAAAGTGTATAAAAGAACGTAATAGTAAAAGTCTACGAACAAAGCTCAAGGCGAATACCGGTTTTATTTATAAATTTATTTTAGCTAGATTTTGGTAGCGGGCCATTGACCAGTTGCTCAACATACGTCGAATGTGTTAATTCTGAAGGTGTGGGTGTATGATATTGTATTCACATATTTACTTAAAATATGTTTAATGTGATACATGAGTTAAGGCGTAATATATGTGTACCTTAAGAATTGGCAATATATTAAAAGAATATTACATTCTTAATAATATTACAAGTATTCAAAACACTTATCACATTCTTAGGTTGCGTTTTTACACTTTTATCATTGTTATAGTTATTTACATTTTTACTATGGTACAGTGATGTCGTTTGACAGTTGTTTCAAAGATTGCATGATAAATTATCAATGTCGAGTCTCGAGTAACTATTAATACTAAGCAAAAATTAATCCGCTATTTAGAAATTACTCTAAATCTGTTATAATGATACTTTACTGTCAGTCGTACTGCTAGTCCTATACTAGTCAAATAAACAAAAAAAAGTATACTTAAAATCAATTTTTTAATCCCCAAGTACTTATTAAAAATATTCCATAAAAATAGTGCATGGTGTTGCTTAACTATTTTAGGGTGTTTTAAATAAAATCTTACACATACTTTATCACAATTAACAAATAAAATAGTTAATACAAAAATGTTTTAACCATTAGATGCACGATGCATACACATAGAACTTGAAACAAGTTTCTTTAGTATTTTTTGTCAGTATGGTATGAAACGTGCGTCATAATCTTCGCAGCTACCATCCATATGTCGACGAACCATATTGTATCATTTCATTTCAATTTCATATTCATTTCACTAAGCTCATAAATTAGTTTTGTGTTAAAAAAAATCTTAGTTAATTTGTTTTGTGCAAATTAACTAAACTGACATTATAACAGTTCTTGGTGAAGTAGATACATTTTTTAGATATGTTTTAAGATTGTTCTTGGGGATAATGCAAAAGTGATTGATGAATATCAAAAAGCAATTGAGTATATAAATGATTACATAAATCAATATGAGTTTAATGATAGTATTATTGATTAGTAATTAATGTGAGTATTGAGTGTATATAGAAAATTATATCCAACATTTAAACTCATGATGCTTTATTTTTTAATATTTTTTTTTAAGGAATACGTTGATTAGTTTTCATGGATACCAAGATTAGAACTGCGACTTGTAGATTTATCATTAATAGGTTACAGTTGAAAATAACCTATTTAATGTATATATTAACTGTATTCGTAACTCCGCATTTCGTGGCCTACATAATTATTAGTCATTATTCACTAAGTACCAATGCTTTTACTAAGTACTCTGCAAACCTTGAGGTCGTTAAAAACACGACATAGATTATTATTTAAAATTATTTCTACTAGCTAATGAAATTACCTCTAAAATTATTTCCTCATTTTGGAGAATACCTCGCTCAAACAAACAGGAAAATAGACTATTAAAATTATAAAAAAAACTAATATTTGGACATTTGTATGGTAAAATAAACATGAACTTGAAAATAAATATTTATTACGAAATCCCAAACTTTAATCTGTTCATATATATGGAAAATATAATTGATGGCATAACTTATTTTAAACTTGATGTTAACCATTAAATCTGTATGACAGAAAGCTGGTTTAAAAGCACTTATACTTTTGATGTTATTTAACTGGGTGAAGGTTTACGTTCTGTAGATACCTTTACTGATAATATGTACGATATTAAATATAATAATCAGAAACTATATCACACAATTTTATCCACGTTATCACTTTAGTAATAATATAAGTGTCCAAGTTGGAGCAATACTGTGACAAATACCTTGATAGTTGATATGCGGGTTCGACATATACATTTTGGGTTTTGTTCTCTCTTATGGTTCACATTATTAGACATCAATTGATATTATAGGTCTGTATAAGGATAGACATATGTTTTAGTTTTCTTTGCTCTTCAAGAATATGCTCATCGTGTTTATGTATATACGAAAAATACATAAACATTATTTGACTATGAAGATTATAAATGTAAGCAATACGGTGACATAGTTGAAACAATGATATTTGATTTGATGGCTTTTGCAACACATTCTTCGCTGAAATCATAGAATGAAAACTATATACTTCCACGTATAAAACATTCAAGTATAGTAGTATTTACATGACTATTTCGACTAGTCAAGTGTGTACTAAAGTTACAACCTGTCTAAGACAGAAAAAGTAATTTTTCAAAATTTGACAAGGAAGAAAGGTCCTTGATATATATATATAGTTTTTCTAAAAAGACAGTGTAAATAAAGTGAAGTATGTGCTCCACCTATGAAAATTGGACGAATGACCTGATAATCGGGCTCATCCGGCAGTTCACGGTGCGTATGACCTCGTGAACAAACTAGCAATCGTCTACTAAACAATAGCTAGTCATATCTACATTGCGGCTTAACTGCGGTGTCAGTTAAAGCGTTATCCAACAAACGCGTCATTGTTTATGTAACAATACTTTAGTACTGCATGTGTTGATTTAATAAACCGATTCTACCAATGACCACATTACATCGTGCCATACGCCGCGAGACTTAGCAGATATTATAATAGTGGATATCTGTTGTTATCAGTAACCACCTATAAGTGTTCAAAATAATATATAAATTACACATTTTCATCTTTCGATTTGTTTGTTAATTCAACTAAAATAGAAAGAGCAACTTTTTTTAAATATGTTTTCACTTTTCAGGTAGTAGTTCAAATTTTCTTACCTTAAAAACGTTACTCGAATTGTTATGAACATATCTTTTTTTTTCAACCTGTCATATGCTGTTAGCCTTAAGAGCTTTGATAGCTTCACCGAACTTTTTGAGGCGAATGCTGAGGGCACTCAGCCCTGAGGCAGCAGGCGTAAGGGTGCCAGAATGACTGTACCTCGGCTTGGGCTACTGCGGAAAACGAACAAGGATTCACAATCCTAACTAAACAACAGGTCCTAACATATTGAGTTTAGTGGTCCTAACAATGACATCGGGCAAGTCACCGCGGGGGTAGTCTCTTACAGAACCGTGGTACCGTATGTGGTATGATGAAGTAGTTTCAGTGATGTATAGTGTTACTGTATCGCGCAAGCGAAGCCACTTGAGGGATCCTATCCGGAGGATCGATCCTAGGCTCATGCGTCTGCGAAGGGAGGCCGCGGCGGGTGTGCGGGAGTGAAATTAACCGCTCGGCCTCGGCGGCGAAGGCGGCGGTTACGCGGACGTGTGCGCGGAATTGTGCGATTGGTGGAGACAACAGGGAGGAGCGCGTTCAATCTTGTTATTTTGTCGACGGGATCGGTGCAGCAGTTACATGGTCGGTGCGCGAAGCGTACAGCAGATATCTCAGATATCATGATGTAGGTACATTATGTTCTTATTTAATTCTTTAAAATTAAAAAGCATCTACCATACTTCTCTTTTCTAATATACGCATTTATATGACGTGACGAGGGAAAATATTTAACCTTTATAAGATGTTTTATTCAGTCGTGGTTGTAAATACTTGTATTATTTACACATCCGACATTTCCAAGCCGCGTAAATTACACATCGTACACTATTTTACTGTACTTTACATAAATATTATTCATATATTATTATTATTTATTCTCCAACGTCTCTTTAGTTTGCCCATCTGTTAGTATCTATGTTTATAACTCAGAAACCACTTAACTGATTGATGTGATTTGTTGTTATAGATGCATTTAAAAAATATATTTTAGACTATGTTTTGTAACGTTATAATAAATCACAGAAAAAAGCAAATTAACGAGAGAAAGTTACTTTGAATAAAACGTGTTAATAAAAATCACAGTGCTTTACTCTTTCTTGGAATACCCTCCCAAAACCGTCAAATATATGATAAAGAAATATTTTTGAATTATTGACAAGAAATTTCTATAGACCAGAAAGATTTGAAAAGTTTGCTGCACATCACGTATACACATTTAACATTTAAATCACAATTTAATATTTCAATAGAAACCAAACATATCTACGTTATATTATTGTAAAATTACGATAATTATGAATTATTGTAGACTCGGGAAGGCGAGATTAACCATTATCTACATACAAATGAAGAACAACTACATTTACAAGGGCGATCTTAAAACTGTGACCTGGCAGTATTTATGACTTTGTTAATCGGTCTTTGAGCGGGACTTAAATAATGTAGAATTTCGCGAAAAATCGCTTTATGCTTGTCATGTAGATATTTGATGTTTTTATGGGGTCATGAATCTTAATATTTTCAATTCACTTCAAGTGTTAAGGTATACTTAAGCCGGTTTTGTGTAAAAAAAAATATATAAGCGTAATGTTATTTTTTTCCATTATAATTCTACGATGTATATATTATAAATTTATTATTCTCGGATTTCCCTGAGCAAAATTCGAATCTGGAAGTTTTCGTAAATTTGTAAGTATCCTGGGAGGTTGCGAAGACTCTTAAGGCGAGTCGCGAAGTTTCTATAGCGGAGTTGCAAAAGGTTGGCAAAGCAACTGCAGTAAAAAATAAAGCTTAAGAAAATTGTTAATTAAAGGACATAATCATTTGTATAAAATAAACCAAAAAATTTAAATAACTTAAGGGATCTCTTCTATCTTAAACATTTGTATCAAATTAACAAAAAATAAACTTAGAAGAACTCTTATTGCGAGGGTTGCGTTTGTTTTTCATTAACCAATTTCTCCTATCGTAGATCGGATTTTGCTAAATGGAGAAACAAAACGTTTTCCAAATTTAAGCGATTCCTTTCCTTACTTTTTATTTAGGTCATTGATGAACATGTCAACTCGCTCAAGTACGAGGTGGTAAATGGAATCAAACACTTCAAAGCCTCTATTGTTAATTCAGGGTATACCGATTTCCTTTTTAACCAAAATGTACGCACATTGACAGACTTAAATTCAGCAGATTTTATTTGACCTTGATTGCCAAATTTGCTTCATTTATAGCTGCATTTAAAAACAGACTTAAGATCCATCTTTGCCCAGTATTCTTCGATATGTCTTGCAATCAGAAATAATGACACAGTTCCTTGTTCGTTTTCCGGCAGCAGTCCAAGCCGAGGTTCAGCCATTCTGCAACCCTTGCGCCCGCTGCCTCAGGGCTGAATGCCCTCAGCATTCGCCCGAAAAAGTTCGGTGAAGCTGTCAAAGCCCTTACGGCTAAGAGAGTATGTCGGGTCGAATAAAAAATCAGTTCTTTAAATTTTTGTAATACCATTTTCATACCAGGTATAAATTCCTTAGCGTCTATCTTCAATAAAAAACTGTCGAAGAAAATAATTGAAGTGGTAGTCATTTCGAGACGATGACCACAAGTCAACTTTCTTTGTAAGTTGCGTTATCTACTGGCGACGCATTCGATGTTAGTAAAAAAGGTGTTTTACGTACTTAATTATGTATTTATCAGAACCCTAATTATAAAAATGAATAAATACTTTGGATTGAATATTTGTCACAAAATAAAATACATGAAAAAAAAAAGGAACAGGTAGGTCGCAAAATATATCTTCATAGTAAAGGGGCTGTGTCATGAAAAAGATTGAAAACACTGGTCTAAATGAAACGTACTGTACTAGTAAACTAACATTCAATATTTCAAACATATCCAGATATTGGATTAAAACCTAAAACCATATACATTTCGTATCGTACGTGACCAAAGCCACTGGTGCGAATATTAGTAATAAAGACAATGTTCTGATCAAGTCATTATCGCCCAGCCATAAGTATGTTACTATTCTGAAGCAATGTCAATGTAATGTTCTGAAATTATATCAGACCACATCGATAGATGTATGTTAAAATCTTTCTGAGCTGGTAGTGAAGAAACACATCGCGATGAAACCATAGTATGATGGTATAGCATTTTGTAATATCCACCTGACTAACTACCGCCGTCAAATTGAAAATCTGTCGCTAAATGCCTATAGGAATGTTTCGAGAGTTACATTGGAGTTCCAGTCCAGTACATAGTAGGCAATAGTGTCATTGAATAGGATATATAACAATTTTTAAATAAGATTTAAAAAAAAAATCCCATTTAGAAGATTTAAATGGCACAGAAACAGAAACAGAACAATTTTTTTAGTTGTTTTACTATACTTAAACATCCGCGCTCAGCTTAAATCGTTTTGCCGAATATAACTACAAATTTGAAAAAAAAAGACGAGAGTTGATAAACAAAGTTTACATCGAGCAAGTACTGTGGCGCAGCTAAAAGTAGATTGCATTTTACAACTACTATAAATATTCGCGTTCAATATATTAGCTGAACCATACCTTTTATGTTGCTAAAAGCCCGTTCCTCGATGCGGACGAGTTCGATGTTAGCGATCTCAAGATACACGCTGACGACGTTTAGGTTTACAGCGGCGAATTTCGACATGAGCAGGATCCCTGAATCCGATACGTGAATCTGACGAGCGTCTTTCAGCCGTGTCAATGAGTTGGCACCAAACATTACGGCTTCGGCACCAGTGACAACTACGTCTGTCGTGGTTTCTGGCAGATCACCTTCGAGTATGTCGAACTTCTGTAAAACAAAGTTCAAACTAAAGTGAAAACTATATTTACAATGAAATTGAAATTTAAAAATGAAGATAATGTATAAATCATCAAATAATAATCATAGTAAATATACTTTTAGAAATAGTATAAAAGTAATAAAACTATTTGGATATATACTACTGAGCTCCTTTGATTTTATAGTTCAAGTGGATTTTTTAACCAGCGTTGGATTTTAGTTCACGTTTACATTTTGTATTCATGACAGTGTAATACTAGAATCAGAAAAAGTAAATTGGTTAAGACAGAACTCTTTATTTTTTTCAGCAGGGTTAATTTTTGAACATAATTAAAAAGTCAATGTTTAAAATGAAATTCATTTTTTTTTCGATCTGACATTCGAGCCGTAAGGGCTTTGACAGCTTCACCGAAATTTTGGGGCGAATGCAAAGGACACTCAGCCCCGTGGCACCGGGCGCAAGGGTGCCAGAATAGCCGAACCTCGGCTTGGACTACTGCGGGAACACGAACTAATCCTAACTAACCAACAGGTCCTAACTTACTAGGTTTAGTGGTCCTAACAATAACATAGGGCAAGCCACGCAAGGGCCGCAGGGGTAGTCCCTTACAGAACCGTGTACTTAATGTGTCAGTGTGCACGGACGATATGCGGTGTGATGATGTACTCTCATTGATGTAGAGTGTCACTGTATAGCGCATGCAGTCACATGAGAACTCCTATCCGGAGGATAGATCCTAGGCTCAAGCATCTGCAGAAGGAGGCCGCGGTGGGTAGTATTCATATACTATGAATGGATATTTTTTAAATTTTGATCTACCTAAATAAAACGTAGGTATAAATATATCTGGATATAAATTAGTGTATTTATATATCCATTATTATACTCGATCTGTATCTGTGAAAATAATCAGGCTACGATAGGTTTTGCCTAGTT
Source organism: Actias luna (assembly GCA_039707435.1). Classification (NCBI taxonomy): domain Eukaryota; kingdom Metazoa; phylum Arthropoda; class Insecta; order Lepidoptera; family Saturniidae; genus Actias; species Actias luna. The sequence goes on along the minus strand of JAZHAC010000001.1, from coordinate 12,455,446 downwards.
GGTTTATAGAGAAACTATCGTATTAACAATGTTACTAATATATTGCATTCAAATAACAGACAAGTTCACATCCACTACATGAATATTCTTTACTTCAATATTTAACTGCCTGGTGCCCTAAGGACGTGGGGTCATAAAACGGATGCAGATAGATGATTAAATTATGCTTCGAGTAGGGAAAGTAAATATTAAAATGAAGGAAGTATAATCTAACTTCATAGAGTTTATACTATTAAATAATGTCAACATTTCAGTAGTATTATTTCTTAGGTCCTTTTTGTAAGCGTGTCTATACGAATAAAAGTTAAGGTAGTCACATTATTAAAAATTATAATCCACGTACTCTTCTCGATTGCGTTGAACACCGACGATAAAAACGTAGCAGTGTCTATTAATTTTAAACTTTCTTTTAAACAATCTAATTTTCCCACAAGTAACGAGTTATAAACGAAAGTAATATATTTTAGGTTACAGTAAATCATCATAATTTCTGGAAGTACTTAATAAATAGGTAAATTTTTTGTATTTGTAAAACGTAATCACTGGAACTACGCACTCTGTTCCTAAAACTCGTTACGTTTCTGAGTAATACTTAGTATCATTTACTGTTATTATATTTTATGTTATAACTGACACAAAAGAAGTTGCAGGCGATTACTAGTACATTATGTAATCGGTTAATTAGTTATTTACACTACCGATAAGGTCGTGCTAGGATCACTAAATTAGTAAGTTAGGACCTGTTGGTTAGTTAGGATCGCGAATCCTTTCTTCACTTTCCGGCAGCAGCCCAAGCCGAGGTTCGGCCATCCTGGCACCCTTGCGCTCGCTGCCACTGGGCTGAGTGCCCTCAGCACTCGCCCCAAAAAGTTCGGTGAAGCTGTCAAAGCCCGTAGGGCTAACAGCGTACGTCAAGTCGAAAATAATAATAATAATAATAATTAGCTATTTAGGAAACACTTGGATAGCAAAATCATTATAATAAGTAAATTTTGCGCATTTTTAAATGCAATTATGTGTTTATTATTAGACGGTAGTGTCCTGTGTAACACAATATGTATTATTTTAACGGGTCCATCGAAATGTCGAATCCAGAAAAAGTTTCTTTCTCTTGCCCGGTTTATCTAACTCCAAACTGTTACTTGCACGTTGTTATCAAGTCATTATGCCCATTACTGTAGATAATACATGTATGATACATTGTACGTTGCTTTTAAGAGAACAAAGTTTAGAACTCGAGTCATTTCTTTGTTATATAAAAAAATGATGAACTTTTAAATGAATACGGTCACATGCACACTTTATGCCCTAAATATACTTTGCACTCCAATATGTCAATGTGAAAGAAATCTACACATATTACTATAAAATACTTTGCGTATATGAAAGATACAAAAAAATGCGATAGAGCATCATGAAAATATACATAAAATAACGGCAGCTTATAATTTCAATGGCTTTATTGTGTGAGTTAAAACTAGTTTTTAGAAATATATATTTAATATTTGTTAATTTTCGGCGAATTTCGCATGATATTTCGCCAGGCATTGTAGGTAAATGAAAGTCCAAGATATTATCGAAATGATAATCCTTCTCATATCTGTCAATAAAATATTCATAACTATTGACACCATGCACCCCACGCTTTTTTTACAATTAAACATTTTTTTTCTTATTCAAACTATTAATAACTTATATTTATGAAAAAAAATTACATTATTCTTAATTAATATTTATTAAAATTTATTTTCTGTTTTTTAGTTTAGTTTTCTATATAAAGCGTGTGTTCTAGTTTTTTTAAACTATTATTTATTTTTTAGTTACTGGAACTGCACCCATGCGTAGTTCGCGCACTAGCTCTATCTCTCTTACTCGCATGCAAAGGATGCGGAAAGGAATTAATTAATCCTGGCGAATCTAATTAGGATAATCGGATGCTTTGATCGGATTATTGCATTGTCATCGATCTTTGACAGGTGCGCAAAGTTTGAATTAAATCTGATCGTTCAAAGTTGGACAAAATCGAGCTCAAAGGGGTCGGTTACATACATATATACAGGTGAAGCTAATATAAAGCATGTAAAAAAAACAGTATGTTCCGCAAAATGTCCTAATCTGTATTAATACCGAGATATGATAGTGTCTAATTCTTATAATGGTTCTATACCAAATTATCACAGTAAAGCATTTGCACACCTTTAAGACGTAATTTTTTTCATTCAGAAAATTACGTTAATCTTTATATGTGCAAGGCTGTTACGTACTTATTTCTGATTCACTTGCAAGTCTGTAGTTTTGTTTCGCAAGTTTAACGAGTCTTTCCTTTTTTGGTTACAATCTCTACCAATTTTCGATTGGTTCAGAGAAATTTAAGTGTTCCGTTTTAAATGCTACTTGTACCTGATATTTATTTTATGTTATCTCGATTAATAGCGTTGTTAATATCGATGAGGTCGCTGTCTTTACGTGGTAATAAATTTTATTTACAATACACAGGTTAGGGTACATTTTACAATATCGATTCAATTGTTTTAATATTATCATATGTATATGGATATTTAAATAATTCTTTTTAAAAGTCTTCTCCTTTGTAAATTACATTCAATTTGTTATCGAACTATAAAATATTGTTTTAAAATATCTGTGTAACCTCCCTCTAGGTAAAATGCGTGGTTGGCCGCATATGAGGGGTATAAAAGCAAATCGGCATCAGTCCTAAATTCGTATTTTTTAAGTAAGTACACCAAATCGTTGCTGCTTTTGAGCACCACAATTTGGTTTACTAAATTAAGAATATACCAATTTTCGACTAAAGCGGATTTGCTTTTATACCCCTCATATTTATTTCCAAATTTTCTTCAGATATTTCTAAATCGCATTTTACTTATTTCGTGACATTATATCAGTAATATGTGTTCATGCACTCTTCAAATTTTATAAAGCTTGATAGTTTTAATGCTACAAGCAACTGCAACAATTCTAATGATATATCGAGAAATATCGATAGACCTAGTAACATTTTAATAAATATCCAACATATGTGAAGTTTAGTATAAATAAATATTATTACAATATTGTTCTAAAATATGTACCTACAGTTTGTTTTAATTATATGTATTTTTATAATTATGACATTTTCAATGAAGACGTAGGTAGTAAGTTTTAAGGAACGTAATATTAGGTATCTGAGACCTAGTATGTGCTACATGCCGTAGAACGCCGTGATCTTATTAAATCCGAATACTATATATTCTTAAAAACTACAAATATAGATTTTCTGACGATATGCATGTTTGTTCAAAGATTTTTTTATATTATGATATCTGCCTATGTAGGCAATTTATATGTCAAATGTGAAGGTATTTATACATTCAATTAACAGATGTAAAGTAACAACAACACTCAGAACAATTATCTGTTGATCGAAACACTTCTTTTAACGTTGTTTGTTTGTTTATGTTTAAATTAAATATGAGCATGAGATTAATTTTCAAATCTAAAGTAACAAATATGTTAGGATCTACATTCTTGAATGAATTAATACTTGATTGCACTTTCAATGTGTACACAAGCGAGCTTAATGCCACAAGGCATTTTCTTCTAGCTAACAATCGGTATTGTTATCAATATATATATATAAAAATTGTAGACAAAATAAAAACAAAAGGAATATACGAAGAAATATAACAATAAAGTGAACTTAACATTCAATATAAATAAAATACATAAATAGTTTATTGAATAAATGAAATAAATACATACAGAACATATACACTTTTCTCTTCCTAATTTATATTAATGATACCCACTGTATTCTTCTTAAAAATACACATGTACTATGTTATGCGGATGATACAGCTATTATTTCTCATAGATCTTGTTGTTCTGACGTGAAATCTATTGCAGAGTATGGTACGTCGAAAGTTTATGAACGGCTGCAACTGAACTTACTAAAGTTAAATACCAAAAAGACAATACATATGTGCGTTCACAAGACACCAGTTTCTGCTCCGCCCTCTGCATTATCGGGTATTAAGATTCATACTTCTACCAGATTGAATACTACATCTGTATATGAATACATCAAGAAAACAGACGCTAGAAAATATCTTGGTGTGCTAGGGGATCAAAATTTAATATTTAAAAAGCATATCTAACAACTGTCGGGTCGCTTAGATAAAATAACGTATATAATCAAAACATTGAGACATACAGCTGATTTAAGTATCCTAAGATCTGTATACTACGCATACTGCGAGTCTTTAATTAGTTACTGTTTTATTTCATGGGGGAGTGAAAGGTGTAATAATTGAAGTCGAAATACCACAACGCTCTGTCCTTAAGGTCATGCTTAGAAAGCTATATATGTACCCAACTGCTAAAGTTTATAAAGAAAAAATTTTCATGCTCAGAATGTGTCTGACTAAACACAAAGAAGTACTGAATTGTGCCGAATATTTGCATATGTTACAGCGTCGCGTATTCTGTGCTCCAACACCCCATGTAAATTCGGCCTTTGCGCAAAGACTAAGAACATTCATTGCTTTCCATGTCTCTAGTACAGTCCTAAAATATTGTTCAATCCAGCGAGTTTCTGTCAATTCTGCTAAGCGTCTAGTTTCTAAGTGGTTGAGCACTCTTACGTATGACGAAACTTAACTTTTAATTTAATTTAAATCCTAGCTGCATTCTATAAAAAACTTGGCTTTTGTATTGTATGTAGGAATGTTCTTGTTTATGCAAATGTATATAAGTATTGGTCAAGGTATTCCTAATATTGTATAACTGTAAGATCTGCTGAGGTACTTTTAGATTAAAAATAAAATGTTAAATCGTATACTGGCGGCTACCAAGATACAGGCTCTGTCTAGTTTGGAAGCCATTGTAAATTTGTGTATATAGCTGTAACTTGTATTGTGAGTGCTAAATAAATAAATACAAATATATATATACCTTATTATATTTTATAATCGCTTAAATGCTATATGTAATCGACGGATGTTGAATACAATGCTCGGAGATTTTCGGTTCACTCGGATAGGGCCATAAGTCAATTAGAGCAATGGTTGGATCTGATTCGAGCTAAACGTATTTAGTGCCATACGCATAATGAAAGAACGTATCAAGTGCTGGTGGAGTTATTTCTTAGATCAGTTTTTATACTTTAGTTTTATAGTTTATTCCCAGACATAGTATTAAATATGCACAGATATTTATTGTAAACCGATAGTTGCTCTTGTAACTATTTAAAGTATATAGAGAAAATTATTAGATACAAAATATTTACAGGTTTATTTGATATTATTTTATGAGAACAATGTGTCTTTTATTGTATTAATGTTTCCGAGTAACATATTTAGAACTTTAAAATGATGAAATACTGATACTATTATTGGAAATTAGACTATTGTACGAACGTGCACTTTATTTGTAATATTTTTTTTATTTAGAATACGCACTTAAGTTACACTCTCATACAGTAGACGTGCGGAATTTTAATTCGTGCTGTCAAATGTAAACGAATATGAAAGCCACATCTAATATAAATACGCTACGCGCGGTTTCCGCTGTCTGAATTAGCGCTTAAAATAGGTTCTCTGTTTTCTGTAAAAAATTACGTGATTATATATTATTAACAACAATTGTTAAAAGTTTTTACAAAATTTATTATATGTTGGAAATTACGACGAGTCTACGACGCGTCTAGAACACCCTGAGTAGTTTCCTAAGATACTAGTATTATAACATCATACATGTTGTACGGTGCCCTAAATCTATACCCAATAATTACCGCGATAGCTTACCAACCACTTTTCTACTAAATCTTATGCCATTGCAATGTTACTTGTAATGTGTCGTAAACAATCGAACAGGAAGAAATTATCGGTAAAAGCCTGATAATGAATATGATTTAAAAGTTATTACCACTCATTTAATATGTAAACATTTACAGTATTAAAATATTGAAAGATTAGACAACGATTAAATTCTTAGGTCCTTTTCTCAATAATTCTAAGAGTTTATGAATTATTAATCATACTCATTTCTCATAAACATAACTAACTAATCACACGCATACATTCTTCGAAGCACTTACAAACTTCATATCAATAAACCTGCAGAGCAGTCATTTATTAGCCGTTTTAGTCAAGGAATCGCGACAGTTCTGAATTGTAATACATATTTTTCTTTCTAAATTAACAGACACAAAGAGTCAGTGTGTTCATAGTCATTAAATAATTTACTTCTAAGGAGGTATCCTATGACAACAATTAATTACCTTCGAATACTCTTTATTGTATGCTGTTAATGTAACAGTTTTTACTGGCACACTGACCTTGTGTTTAGACAATGGAGCGCTCTCGTAAGTCCTGCCCGTACCCGCACCTCGCTGCCCTAATACAATTGATTATTGTATGTTTTATACTTTATTCCAAAAAATATAAAATCCTATTTTGCGATTTGTATAATTCTTTTGATGTTCTCATTTTAACACTTTTATTTTAAGGATTTTGGTTTACAAATGTTTTGAACGTAATTTCGATGAATACATACCGATTCGAATAATTTCTTTTTAACATCTAATGATTACAAATGACCATGGTCGTACTAAAGCTATATTAAAATATATTTTTGAGTAATAAACAAAAATCCTTGTTTAGAGAAATTAGTTCTCATACTTATTTATTCAAAACAACCTTTTGATCTTACTAATTTAATTTAATGTTAAGTTAATTTATTATTATGAAAATACTATTGTAAAAATATTGAATTTTTTTTGATATCCTTATCATGCTTTAATCCTTATTAAAGTCGGCTCAATATATTTGGCTCACTGCTCTAGTAGTTGGCACCTCAATATTCACACCCAATATTTTATACACATATCATACTCGTGAAACAAACTACCATCTCTATTTCAGGCTTACGCTACTAGTGTATTAGTCTCCTTCTTCTTAACGTTTAATCTATTAATATTGTTTTCATCCCTTTTAATAACAACTATATTTTTTTAACTCTTTTAGTTTTTGCGCTTGTTATTATTCCACTCTATTAAAGGCAAAACTTAGCTAATATTGACTAAACCTAATTGGGAAAATAGTTATCAACCGCACCGCTAGATGATGGCATGCATTGAAAAATAAACCTTTTTCTAATTCATAACACCGTAATAATCAGAGAATGATGTAATTTAATGTAAGTAACGTTACGTTACGTAATTTATTGATAAGAACGTTTTATTAATTCTTCATGCAATTAACATTTTACAATTACCTAATCGAAGTCATTAGATGAAATCTATAAGAACACATAGGACAAATAAACATTCACATGTAGGTATACAGATTTAATAAATCCTTTGTAAATTTATTTTCAAATATACATTTGCTTTGTAATATCATCCATCGAAACTGTTTCCGATATAAGACATAGGTAGGTATATCGATATAATAGTAATATTAGCTTATGTTCCCCGAATATGAATGCTTCGAAGCGATATAACAGCAGTGAGCTCTACAGAAATGAGTCGGTATGTATTTCTAAAATAGTCACACGTTTGTCGAAAGCTGAGCGTCAAGCGGTCAGTCTACGGTTGCAACGAAACTCGGGTGTTGTTATTTATATATAACAAACATTTTATTAAACGGGACCAATTGTAGGGAGTAAAAATATTTTGTAAAATTATGTTTTGCACGCCGCAGCGCGGCTGTGCATTATTATCGGTAAACAAAAAACATACGTCAGACTTCTTTTTAATTATTCTTTCAGATAACACAATTCACTATTTTAGTATATACAATATACTGTTACAAAAAGGAATGTAAAATTTTTTAAGTTTATATAATTTGTTTTACAAAAAATGATTAAATTTTTTTTGCGAAGGCCGTCCATTGGTATATGTAGTTGGGATGTGTGTAAATACGATTACGATCGATTAGCTTTAACAATTTGCTTGATCTGTTTTTTAAACGAACTGGATTGATGAGGAATAGAAGGCTATTGAATATGAAGTTTTAATACTTAAACTGGAGAAACTGGCTCTTTGGAAGATTTAAGTAGTTTTCGCCTAATGACCAAATTCGACCAAAATCATTATTGAAAATATGAGAATATGTTTAGAAAAATGGGATAAAATGTTTTCTAAATTTGTTTATTGATAACATTACGGTACGTTAATCGTGATTAAAACAACAAAAACGGAGAAACGGAGGAGAAAAGGGTACTGAACAGTTTATATACAGTACTAGTTGGCTAGATGTTATTCTGTCCCTTTCGGTAGTATAACTTGACCACAGTATCATCTACTATATCATGGCATATATATGAAACGTCCTCTTGATAAAAATATATTACATAAATTTTACTTCAATTAGTCAACTAATATGAAGTTACAAGTTCACTAAAATACTAAAATACTTTTATATTTTATAGATATTACAGACACTGCGATCTTTTTGTTCCCACAAAATACATAACTTAGTTTATTTTTTGGAAGGTTTCTTGTGTATTTGTGTTTAAGTTTTATTTCTGAATATGCTATCGATTGATTTTAAAAGCTCCAATTGATTTCATTTAAAACAGTATCTCATATATTATCGTTAAAAATGTAATCTTTAATAGACGGTGTGTATATCGTCGGAGAGACCTCGCTTGACGCAGGAAGCGATCTCTCATTACTTTTTTTTTGTCACTCCCTGCCGCGGCCGCTTTTACCACCAAGTTGGATATACAATACAGTAATGTAGTTCACATAAATACAAAAAGTAAACGGTTCACTAGTTGTAGTGAAACTGGTATTCAATACGTCAACATATTTTAAAATATGTATAAGTTCATTAACTTTAAACCGGACTTTAAAATATACACTAGACACAAAAATTAAGGGATATAAAAAAAATCCAAATTTTTGGGTGATTTTCAACGAGCTGTAACTCCGAGGAAAATGATCGTACAGAAAAAACAAAAAAAGAGAACTGTAGCTCCATGTGTCTAGTTTTCAGATATGACTATGAAAATTTTTTTTCATGTCCAGGTCTGGAGAAATCCTAAGAAAACTACCAAAAACAAAGTTTTCCAAATTTATTCTCGTCTGAAAAAATGTCCACGGGCTTCAAAAAAATTTTTTTGATTGTTTCATTCAAAAGCTCTTTTAGAAAATTTAATACTCTTTAATTTCACGTATTCAAAAAGCCTGTACGACAATTTGCCGCGGAGTTATCGTCAATCAAAGCAAAAAAGTTCTTTTTCACTTTGATAATCAATAACTCCGGAAATAATGATCGTATAGGTAATTAAAGGAGGGTTTTGAAAACTGCACAATATTCTCTATCAGAAAATGTAAACATTTTTTAGAAATAAATTTTTTTTGAATTGAAAATTCAGACTGAAAAAAAGACAAAAATCGTATAATTAAGGATATTTGGATAACTTGGTATAACTTTGGATAAAATGGATGAACGAAGAATATCGTCAGTAATTTTTTAACCTCGAAGTGTCCCCTAAAATCCCTCAAAAATTCAAAGCGCTGCGATTTTTTTTCATTGTGCCCCGAAGCTTCAAATTCTTTGTTTTTGCAAAAATCACCATTATGAGCAATTTTGTGATTTCTATTCATTTTTTCAATGGAAAAAAATTTTTTCTCTCTAAAATCTCTATTTTTTTTATCAGAAACATTAACGGCTTAAGAAATTTGAAAAAAAAAAAAAAAAATTCAATTTTATTCCAAAATTGTTTTCGAATTTTTTTTTCGAAAATTTTTTTGTTATTTTTTTTTAACGTCTTCAGAATGCTTCACTATTGTCGAAAAAATTAACTCAATTTTTTCTGACCGCTACAACTGCCTTAGTTTCAAATGTCATTTTAAAATTCAATAAAAACAAATTGATATACCTCCGCGGATTTCGGCTTTTCTTCACAAAAAACTTTAATTTTTTGTATTCTTTCTTGCTTAAATTTTCTGTAAGCTTTTCTTTGACAATCTTTTAATATGCCTCGCCGACATTTAGCTGCCACAGATGTGGCAAAAAAATTTCGAAAAAAATTGAATTTTTTTTTTGTTTTTTTTTTTTTTTATTCAAATTTCTTAATCCGTTAATCTTTCTGATCAAAAAATTAGAGATTTTAGAGAGAAAAAATTTTTTTCATTGAAAAAATGAATAGAAATCACAAAATTGCTCATAATGGTGATTTTTGCAAAAACAAAGAATTTGAAGCTTCGGGGCACAATGAAAAAAAAATCGCAGCGCTTTGAATTTTTGAGGGATTTTAGGGGACACTTTGAGGTTAAAAAATTACCGACGATATTCTTCGTTCAACCATTTTATCCAAAGTTATACCAAGTTATCCAAATATCCTTAAATATACGATTTTTGTCTTTTTTTCAGTCCGAATTTTCAATTCAAAAAATTTTTTTTTCTAAAAATGTTTACATTTTCTGATAGAGAATATTGTGCAGTTTTCAAAACCCTCCTTTAATTACCTATACGATCATTATTTCCGGAGTTATTGATTATCAAAGTGAAAAAGAACTTTTTTGCTTTGATTGACGATAACTCCGCGGCAAATTGTCGTACAGGCTTTTTGAATACGTGAAATTAAAGAGTATTAAATTTTCTAAACGAGCTTTTGAATGAAACAATCAAAAAAATTTTTTTGAAGCCCGTGGACATTTTTTCAGACGAGAATAAATTTGGAAAACTTTGTTTTTGGTAGTTTTCTTAGGATTTCTCCAGACCTGGACATGAAAAAAAATTTTCATAGTCATATCTGAAAACTAGACACATGGAGCTACAGTTTGCTTTTTTTGTTTTTTCTGTACGATCATTTTCCTCGGAGTTACAGCTTGTTGAAAATCACCCAAAAATTTGGATTTTTTTTATATCCCTTAATTTTTGTGTCTAGTATATTAAAGAATGGTCGTATAAAAAATGTAGTTGTACTATATATGCTCAAATAATATCTTTTTTTAATGAATTTGTTCTGTAATGCTATAAAAAGTATTCATTGTATATTGATATATTTGTCTACGCACGTAGTATACCGTTTATTGTCTTTAGAGTACCCACATATTAGTTATCCTATTCTGTTCTCCAAACGACCAGCGATCGACCCGTATGATTATTTTTCATCTCACCAAATTTATCTGATACGTTTTATTTTTACAAAGGCTCTTGCATTTTATTGGTGATTTAAAAATATACATTTTTTACGACTGTTTTATTTTAAAAGGTATTTGTTTTTAAATGATCATTAAAACTAGTAGTAATAAATAATATACAATAATGATACCAATCATTGTCAAAGATACACACACTTGTTTTTATAACAACATTTTCTTCAGTATTGTTATTAAATAATAATATAATAAATATAGCAAGCTGCTATACCTAGATGTATCGACTATTTTAGTAATCTCCTTATTTGTGCTAATAATAGCAGGAGTTAAAGAGAGAACTCTTATTAATTGCTTCGACATGATCATGATTTAACATAATTATTACGCATATTTTATTATTTGGCCATGTCGCTCTTTTAGCGAACCGTATGAGAATATGGAATCGTGGGCAGTGTTTTAGACTTTTATGATAACGTGCATTGTAGAATATAGGAGCGCAAGAAATAAAACTAAACAATATTTCGCCTTTACAACCACGTTATTTTAAATAGTTGTGGGACTTATTATGCGTGGAAAATAGATAATCTATGATTATATTTATTAAACGATGAAACAGGAATAAATTTTGTGTGATCATAATGATAAATTATTATTTTTCTCAAAATCAAACTTATAGATAAGTGTGGATATCTGTGTAGATATTTGTAATGTAGTAAATGTGATGTTACTCGTAGTTTTCGCTTATGTTGCGGCTGATACCGCAAATAAACCGGTTGGATGGGAGATTGTATCGAATAACACGGTTTACAAATCATTCGTTCGCACAAATGTTTATGTCGAAGGTATCTAATTTGGTTGTGTAAATTTTCTTATAATAAATTTTAATGCATGATAGTATTCATTTCAAAATAAGTGTCAAACAACATTTGCGAAAACTTAACCTTTACTCTTATATTGTAATAACACAGATTTGTTAGGTGCTATGAAACTAACTAAACGTTACAGCTACGTTGACCAGTTTTTTTTTGTTATGGAATCTGCCTATGTAAGCAATGTGACCAATGTCAAACAAGAAATAATTTTTCTGTGCTGGACTCGAATCCACAGCACTTCAGCACTGCGGCTGCAACGAAGCAACTGCTTTAGCTGTTAGGCCAACCGTGCAGTCAAGTCATCAGTTTCTACTCTTGAAATAATCAACTTGTGTTGTAATGTAATACTTTTTAAATTGATTTCTAGATATATATTGTGTTCATACTGTTCATAATATTAAATGTCTTATATTAAATAAAAATAACTTATGTAAAGTATTTACATCACAGTATACATACAGTAGAGACAAACATTACATTTAAAGTGTTAATCTGTTTTGTCACCCATCACCAAGAAAATTGTTTTTAATTTTTTTTCATACAAGTTTTTATGCCATTGTCAGGAAGTCTATCAAGCCAACTAGTTACTTATAATATTATCTTGTAACTTATTTACATTAAAATATTATAAGGGAAGGCAGGCAAGTTTGTTTTTTTATTACAACGCGCTAATTTTAAGAACTACCCACAGGTGGCTATAGGCCTTGTAGCGCCCGTGTGCAAGCAATACTTTGGCGACCTCTAGTAAGCGCGCGGTCAGTCTTTGGTGGTGTGATGAGCGACGCTGGTATTAGCCCGACTAGTGATTTGCTTGAGGCGCCCTCCGTTCCATCAGTAGTTGGGGAATCAGCAAGTGGCTTAAGGAAGGTTGTGTCTGGTTTCGGGACGCACACCAGCGCGTTCAAGGGAGGAAGCCGAAAAGAAGAATCTGAGGGTATACCGAAGTTGTGCATATCTTCTTAGTACCTGCGCAGTAGTCGCCCAACAGAAGCCCATCAAACTAGACTCTTAGCCACGCCATCGACTGGCAAACACAACTCCAAAGACCCTTCTAAGGGCCAAACCAAGAACCAAGCTGCCGCATGGACACTGATTTCTGTCTCACAGACAATCTCGCCGACAACGAACTAATCTAACCGCCAAAGGACACCGTCGTTTTCCACGACGTCACCGCGGCCGGCGGTGAGCACGCCAGCCTACACCAGACTGCGTAGAGAGAGCACGTCCAAGACATTGACTTGGTCCGCCAGTTGCGGTCAACTGGTCGCCCCTCGGTTTGCGTTATGGTGGTGATGGCGTTCTACTTAACAAGTGCCTAAGGACGATGAATCATTAGCTATACTCGATAAAGAAGGCCACCTTTTCCTGCCCTTCGCATTACGGACACTGGCAAAAGAAGAAAATAATCTGGTCCCGCCACATTAATTCCTTAGCAGCGGCCGAAAAAAAATCAGAAGGATAAGCCACCAAACCCACTACCATCACATGCACATCTACTTCTACCTCGGTAACCAGCGGTAATCGCGTATAAATTGCCAGATTAGCGAAGGCATGTCCGAAAGATTACATATAAACTTGGAGGCCGCCCACTTTGCGCCCATGGGGAAAGGCGTCAAGTTTTGCCCTGCCCTGAAACGCAAAAGGAGTACCGAGCAGTACGCGATTACTTAAACTAGGTAGAAGAAGAGGGTGCCGCTTGGTACTAATACTCATTGTCAATTGAAAAACTACTAAAAGCAGGTCTAATAGATTGCCTCAAGAAACCGAATCCGAAGAAGTAAAAGAACGAAGGTACGATCCGATGTTCGTAAGAACATTTCGACTCAAGAAGGGCGCCCCGGATCTGTATTCTTCGTAGCACGCAATCGAACACCTGATACAACCTCCAATATCTACGCTCTCAATGAGCTTATTTAAATGAAGGTAATCCGAATAGAAGCTTGGCGGGGGAAAATGGGACCACCCCAATGTCACCGCTGTCAAATGTTCCGTCACAGCAGCCTATAGTGACCCGGACGCTAGTGTGTGTGTGTTGTGGCGGTCATCATAAAGCGTCCAACTGTTTCCACCTTACTGAGGAATCAGCCACCTGCGTCAACTGTGGTGGACCGCACCCCGCCTACTTTAGGCGGTATCCCGACTACTATGCAGAATAGGCGAGCCAGAACAACGGCCCACACTGGACATCCGCAGAGCACTGTCTCAAGAAGTGAAGCCGCGCCGCCACAGTAAACGCGTCGTTCAAATAGATGAAGCCCCCGTCATAGCGTTCGCCATGAAGCGGTCTCCCCGTACTACATCGAGGTGGAAATAGTGATAGTAGTAATAGCGAAGCTAGGAGAAATAGAGCGGCGCTTGGCGCTCCCTAAGACCCCGAGCCCGTGTGCGCCGCACACCCTGCACCTAATTTAAAAAATTATATTTGTATCTGATAGAGCAAACATTGAAAAAGGCTTTAAGCTGTTTAACATCACGCTATCACCAAAAGGAGTATTGGTAGTAGAGGACAAAGCTGTATTGGAAAAAGTTACAGAGACGGGCAAAATTTATATCATCCAACAAATTATACACTTTGTGTATACATGCATATGTTGTATGACAAAAATAAAACAATTGTTAGAGATAACTGATTCACGTTTGGAATACTTGTTTTTTTCAGGGCATTAAAAAGAGAGTATTTTTATTTATTTTGGCTATTACATAATTTATTTTTATCTATAAATATCAATTATCTCATTTATTTCAAATTATTACACAAAGGTTATTACTACAACCACATAAAACACCACAATTGCTAACTGTTCGAGCTTAAAACAATGAAAAATAGAATTTCCATAATTTAGTCCAATTATTTCAATAATAGTTTGACGATATTTACGTGAATTCTCACCATGTTTAAGTACTAACTTGTATTATTCTTCTAATTATTATATCTTTTGTTCATTCAATTATCATTTACAGAGTTCAAATATCGATTATACGAAGCAATAGGAAGTGATTTTGATACATTTATCTGAAACGTTTGTAACGCTTTTAGCCGGAAAGGTTTAGGCAACTTCAGTACTCTTTATTCAAGCGCAGAAGTAACAACTAGCGCAAGGTTGCTCAAGTGACTGTACCTCGATTAGGTATATCACCACATAAGACGGTTTGAGCCTGTTGGTTGAATGAAAACAAAGCCCTTCATGAAGGCATGGAACGTCCTTTTCATTAAAATTTACATCAAATTTACTTTATTAAAGCGTCGTGCAACCTGAACGTTCGAAACACCTACTTTTTATTTTGAATCTACACCCATTCGAAGTGGCTACAAAAACGTTAAGATCCGTATTTGCAAGTTGCACCCGAGGATGTGAACGCTAAAAATCTGCATCGTATCTACAATATGCATGCATGTTAGCTATGTTATGACCGTCGCGACGCCTCTATAATTATCTGCTCTACGTTATTTTTAACATAATATAGTTAGGCAGTAGTCCAAAGTGAAATACGATTTAATAATATAGCGTCAAAATTATCGTCAAAGGCGACGACCGTTCGTCTTATTGACTGATTGTGTTTGAGCAATGATATTAAAGGTACACACATGAAGTTTTGTTTATTAGAAAAACATTTCCGTATTCTGTTGGCTTTTTTGTACCGATGAGTTTAAACATTTTAACGTAAATATAATGTCCTAATCCGATACGCTGAAAAGGTCGGCTATCAGGTAGAAATCTTCTTTTGTTTACAATATTTAAATGTGTCGAGTAGCTTTACCATGCGTTATCCTTTGTTAAGTTTTATCGATATCATTTTTTGTGCAGCTACAGAAATGTAATATTTTTTTTTTTAATAGTTCAAATACCTCTTTGAAATAATATGCTGTGGCGAGTTATTCCTTTTGATGAAACCAATCTTGCAACAAACGCCATTCGATGCGAGCTATTTTCGATATGCCTCCCTATATTAAAAACTTTACTTATCCTTTTTTTCTTTTCTAACGTTCAATTTTGTTATACAGTTAACATAGACAAGTTGTGACGTGCTTGGCATTAAAAGACTTTGTTCCTTTCGTAGTTTGTCGTTTCCTACTATTAGGTTATCGTTTGTTCGATTTACGTTAGTTAATTTATTATTCTTACAATGTTTAACTACAATTATTTGGTTATAATTATAAGTAGGCACGTTGTTTTATGTGTCTGCATTTGAAATAACAAGACGTTATCTATATATACATTATTTAGTGTACATTCACTTTGTAGAGAAGTGCGTATGGTACCTTATCTCGAGGTACGGTACAGTTGACTGTGGTCCACGATGGATGCGCGGCAGGAGTGCATACACAGTAAGAAAATTGACAAACTCCGTATTTGTGATCAGAACGTGTAATAGTTAAGATAGGCACTAGCACTAACAACACAATATACCACGACATAGTTGCCGCGCTCGAGCGCGACGCACCACACGCGTCGACTGTCATGCAAAGACTGACGGGCGGTCCAACCACACCAACGGCATCGTCCGTATCCGAGATCGCCGCGTGCTGTATATCTCGGCTCGCCACGTATTAGTGATGATACCGGCCACGTTAACGCATAAACTAATAATTATCGATATCGATAATAGCAGTTTTATTTTATAGTTGAATGCATCAATCAATTTTATTTAGTCTAAAATTTATTGAACTAAAATTATGGTGGACTGATAATAGTCATATCTAGAACGGAAGGAAACTAAAAAATAACGATGAACGTCCTAAATTACAGGCACAATTGTTACATAAAACATACTGTAAATAAAATATTGTACTCATAATAGTATATATTAACTTATGAGTCTCGTTGTATCGCTATAAGAATTATAGTAATACTGCTTTGGTTGTGTAAAAAATATATAACAATTGTAGTGATATATATTATACAACCCATCACTATTTAATTTGTATATTTAACACTACTTTTTATCCGTTTTATCACAATTTCATTGTTCAATGTTAAAACGTGATTCTTATATAATGAATCGATAATTACGTAAATTTACTTATTTAGATTCATGTATGTAAATTTACCATCTGTATTACTCACAATAATTACCTGGAAAATTTAAGGTAAGATTAAAATTATTTCGTTTTACATAATTAATCAAACCGAAATACAGTGTTTGTAAATATTTTTGAAAAAATAATTCGATGCATACATGGTTTTAAAACTTTTGAAGTAAAGTTTAGAGTACATAATCAGAATCTAAAATTAATAAGAGCGTAAGTCAAGTAATAATACAATTTATAACCTTATGTAGCATAACAATATAAAAACCTCTAGAAAAACTTTATATTTTAATTAAATAATGTACACGCATGAAAACCAATATTAAGAGTAGTTTATTAAATTGAATAATCTAGTCGGTACCTGCGAGATATTTATATTGTAGATCGGTTCCCATAAATCTAAAATAATATTATAACGTTTCTATATTTGGCACTAATGTCATTGGTTTTATCAATTCGTCTTAAAACCTCAACCACAAACACTTCATTGAAATTGAATGTGTTCCTACATTGATTATTTACTCATTTTCTAATAGAACTTGGTTAAGTAAGTGGACTATGTATACCTTGTTTAACTAACCTCGTATCAATTTCCAGAATCAATAGTTGTCTTAAAATTAACTGTCTATATCAATATTTCAATAATTACTGTGTATCGATAATGCACTTTATCGTCGTTTGGCATACTTGGCCGGTGAATGTCGAGTCCCGTGCAACACGCCCGAAGCAAGGATAATGTAAAAGGCGCTTTGCCTTGTCAAGCACTCCTACCGTGCAAGTGCACAGTAATAAAATTAACACATATCATACTTTACGTACCATCGAATTTTAATATCATACTTTGTAAAGTACTGCTATGCTTTGAAGCATCTGCTATCTGTAGCTATAAAATAAACATTCTTGCTGCACTGGTATGCAAGAACTAATAAGAGTCTTGCTTACCATTAGTATAATACAGACACTTTAAAATGATACGAAAAAAAAACAATTGTACAATATTCGTTATTCGATGTATTATATATCGACTAACACTAGTAAATAAAATATGACGAAACCCAATAGTGAAAATTTAGTATTCAGTATTTAGATTCGTTATTCTATAAGTTTCATATATTGTTTGCAAATCTTTAAAACTTTGTTCGACGTTTGTGCTTAATTTGATTAAGCAGTAACGTTATATGCGTTAGGTTATATAAAATTCTTGGACTTGCACTCGTGTGTAAAGGCTTCTGGGAATTGCAATAATTTGTTTAGCTAATTCTAATTCTGAACTATCAAGACGTGCTTTGAATGATAAACTGAATCAAACTAAATTATAGCAAATATAAATGAAAATATGCTGAAATAGGACATTATAATAGCTCAGTTCGGCATAGTAAATAATAACAAGACAATCGTAATACTCCAAAATAATATATATCTTATATATTTAAAAACAGTTTTTATTCTGATAAACCGTAGTAATTAGGATTTGTTGGTAAAAAAAATTAAATGCATAGTAAGTTTTTTTAAATAATAATTTTATAACATATGTTTATACTGTAATAGTAATAATAGTACTACGGTAACAGTTCTATTAATAAATATACACATTTATGACGAATGTAATTTTGATTTATTTACAGAAGCGTTTCCACGGAACGTCAGTTCTTGGCTGACTTTGTAGCAGGCGCAGAGAGCACGGCCGGTGGCCGCTTAGCAACATGGTTGGCTCCAATTCCACGCGTAGAACCTGCTAAATGTGAACTAAAAGCTCCGAATACCCCTGTGAGGCCTTCTATCAAGCTAACGATGCCTGTCATTCTTCGAGATCAATACGGTGACGTTGTAATTTCACCAACGCTTAAAGTCGAGGTACGAATTGTTTATTTACGGATAATTTTCGAAATACACTTTTACATAAAGTTTAGTATTTAGACGGTTTTAGGTTTAAATAGCTTAGTTTTACCATATGAACATATATTTTATACGTTATTATTATATTTAAGGCTTTTGGCTCATTTCGAAAGTCAGCATATTCCACTACGAACAAACCAAAAACATTTGTTAGTCGCGATTTCTCGGAATAGGTTAATATATATGTTACGAGTTGTGTCAACTACTAATTACATTTATAAAGTAACTAACTGGTGCCCCCGAATTCGTTTTCCCGTCAGCTGCACGTGTTTATTAATTAATCTATACTTAGTATGCGACTACGTCGTGATAGAATACTAGTAGTTTTGGAGATACCGTGATGAATCAGTAGTATGTATTGATAGAATTTTCTACGTACCTTTATTTCTTTTCAAATAGCACGGGATCCGACTTTAAAATTAGTAAGAGATTAGAACAAGATTTAATGTACATTAAGTTTTTAACTAAAACCTCCTTTTTGGTGTACAATCGTTTTGATTGTATATATACAGCTACTGATAGCATTGCTTGAGAACACTGCTTTCGATATATGCGCAAAAAATCTCCGATCCATTATAATCTATTTTAACTTCTAGTAACGGCTATTTGCGGTCTCTTCCACATAGGTAAAAGTATTTCGTCATTCACAGAAAAAAATAGCTTTATAATCACTTATGTTATGTATGTATAAATGTAACAAAATAGTACCTGCTTCTACGTGACTGAGAAGATGGCGACCAAGCATGCAACAATAATTATAACTTTTTAAGTTGTTTACATATACTGCTTGTGAAGTGGAGTATAATTACTGTTCTAACTATTAATAATAAATCTTCAAAATATTTAATGAAATATAAATAACCCAATTTATATTATTTTACGTAAAAATATGCTTAAAAATATAAGGTGATATTTTGATAGCTAACAAGCAATAATATATTCCTCCACTCATAATTAAACATTTAGATTTTTATTACAATCTCGACGAATTCAATAATCTTGTAGCTAGATCTTCGATTAAAAACAAATGATCAAAAGAAAAACAAATGAGTCCCAGAAAAACTATATTAGAAAATGTAAGTTTTTATTTAACTATAGTTCATTATTTGAAAAATACCCCTGAAGATTTGTGACGTAAAATTAAACTGACCAGTATATTGAAACAATAACTTCATAATAACTACATAAACACTTTTTTATGCTTTTCGCAGTGATCTGTATATTTTTATTCCTTGTATTGATCTTCAATATAAGAATATAATGTTGAATTTAAACCATTGTAAACAAGTCTAAAATAATACTTATTATTGTACTACTTTACCTTTTTTAAAATAATCATTTTAAATGAGGAAGATTAACGATCTGAGACAAAATTTACACTAATTATGGCATTTATTTATGATTAGTCTGTGCTAGCGAAAATAATTGGTATTGTAGTCACTGACCCTGAGTGATTCTGTTAATTATGTAGTTATCAATACAAAAATTAGCTTATCACGTAGCTGTGTGCTTATTGTAAAGCATTGCTTCCTTGTTGCTACAGCATTCAATTGCATTTTACGGTGAATACATTTAAAGTACAAATTTTTATAAGTATTTACAGTTAAATCTATGCAGTATATATAAACATGATTCAAGGATCATCTACAAATACATTTTACAAATAATCGAAAGTTTATAGAATTTTGCTTCTTAAATCTTTAAGGAAAAGCATTAAAGTATTTAAATCTTTAAAATAAAAAGCATAGTATGGCGAGAATATGACCTCTAACTAATAAATCTGTAATAAATAATAATCATTTCAAAAATCAGGCGAATATAGATATATTGTCAAAGACTTAATTCTATAGAGGTTCTTAAATAATTGTAACTTATTAAGAGTACTAGATATTGCTTTAAAGTGACATTGTAGTCATACGGAAACTCTACAAAAGTAACGTATAAATAAATACGAGCGAAGTTGCAGGCAAAGCGTAAGCCCGTAAGACCGTAAGTGAGAATATCTATTTTTTATAATTAACATAAACATTGATAAAATCCCACATAGGTCGTAGTCCAGCGCGTGCAGGAGTCAACCTCTCGGCCTAGCTGCAGGACATCAACTGATGCACAAAAATGTCTTCCACATGTGAGCTACGAACCGACCATTAAAGAGTTTATGCGTTTTCAAGCTATAACTATGATGAAGGTGTTGTGAATGTCTTCTCTATTTTAATAGTATATTAATTTTAAAAGATTTTATATCTTAATTTTTTACATTTTTCCTACAAAATTCAGTCCTAATGTTTTGAGATGTTATGAGCGTAACTTGATCTGTCTAGGCATAATATACAAATTTACTATTCCAGTCGCCAAGACCTCTGAATGTTTCAGCTAGTCAATCCTTCAAATACCTCGTGAGGTCCTTTGACAGATATTTTGTTAAAACGTATTGTAATCTATCGACAGGCATATCAAAATTATTCATTTGAAGAAATTCGTCACGCAAGCGGTAATTGGACTCAGGCAAACTGTGTATCTGCTTCTTTTATTACTAACGGAAGGATACCAGCAGAGCGGTTACTAGTACGTTCGCTTTCGGATGGATCATACACTGCTTCTTGGGTACCGCGGTCTCCCGGCCTTTATGTCTTTAGATGTACATTCGACGACCTACCATCACCGCAGGTATTGATGTATATTTTATGGTATTATATAATATATTATTTTTGTCTTTTCTAAGTATTACAAGGAAGTAAATTATTATTATTTACGGTGCAGACACTATTTTAAGTCAAGACATGGTGAAGGTTCCACAGTAAGAGATTATTGTCATTGTGTCTTGACATTTTAGTGATTTTGTCTAATCTCATCTATTACTTCATATTAGTGAAGTTATGAACACCTAGTGTTTTATGAATTATATTTAAACTTGTTTATTTATAGGAGTTAACCATTGAAGTGATCGAAAACACATCTGAGGGTGCAGCTGATAGGGCGGTGCAAGCCGGTGGATCTTTGGAATCAATAATGCCAGCCAAGTTGCGACGTTTTACGGCGCGATTTAGCGCTGGACTGCGTGTTCGAGCGAGTCCTAGTCTACAGTCAGAGGAATTGGGCCGAGTACCGCCAGGAGCTGATGTTGCTTTTGTCGAAGAGGTATTTTAAAAATTTAATATGGTTGTAGTATAAATATGAGGCTCTTTTAATATAAAAAAGTAATAGTTTAAGGTAAGATATTAAGCCAGTGTTTTACATAACGTCTAGTTATATAAAATACTAGTTGCACTCGTGACTCCGTTCGCGTGGAACTAAAATTTTATTTCTTCATTTTCTTAAAATAATGTTATATAGCCTTTCTTACTTAGGACTAATGTGGCATTCTAATGGTGAAAAATTTTTGAAATGTGTCCACTAGTTCTTGAATTTATTCGTTACAAACAAAAATACAAGTCTTTCCTCTTTATAATATTAGTATAGATTAGTGTAGATCTATAGATCTATTTTAAATCTGTACTATTTTAAATTAAATCGCAATTAAAGAAATTTAGAACTATATTAATTGCTAATGACGATTAACAAATTAGTTTTATTTGAATAAAATTTTATGTGTAATTAGATATTTTTTAAATAATCTAATGTAAACCGTATTGGTGTTTTAGTAAAACATAATAAAAAAGAAGTTTTTCTTAATCGGAAAGCTCAAGATAGTTATGGGGCTTCGAACACACGTCTCGTCACGACGTAAAACGTGAAGATAATATAAGTTAGCTCAATAACAATTCATTATTAAAGGTTCGAAAACTATTATAAGTAGTGAACATTGTGATCTTTAAACTGAATAGTATAAAATGAAAATTTGGATTAAATTAAATGCTCAAGATGATTTAGAAATTTATTTAGAAAAGATTACAACCATGCCGCTAAAACAACTGGGCAAATAAAGTATTATTAATAGACAAAAAATGAAAATCTTAGATAAGGTTAATATAGGTATCTGGTGTATATGTCGCAGCCAACTAGCTTAATTAGCCGTTCAATCAACAGCCTAGCCTCTTTACTAAACAGCGCCGTTCAACTAGAAATAATTTGCAACTAAGTTAGGAGTTTGGGTAATATATTGTACGTTGTTAAGGTTAAGTTAAGGCTATTTAAGCTAGTTGGTTGCGTCACATACAATAACAATGTGACAGCAAGATTGGTTTAGGGTGTTTAACAATCGGTTCGCTGCTAACACAGTGCCGAAGTGTTGTAGATTCGAACCCTACATATAATATTTTGAATCTGTAATATTTCTTAAGTTATTCATTTTAATTGAATACCCTGAACTATAAACCGAGAATTTATTTAGAGAAGGATTAATACCATTTTGATAAAACATCTTCACAAATGAAGTGTTATTTTGGAACGAAATTGTAAATCATAATAACTGTTATTGTAGGTAAACCAGAATTATAAAACTTATTTATTATTGTAATATTAATAACATAACTAGCGTATGCTAAGAAAGCTTACATGTCATGTCACTTTTATCAATACTGCTTTTCTCCTATTAGTTGTAGCATGATGTTATATAGCCTAAAGCTTTCGTCCATGTTTAATCTATCCAATACAAAAATAATTTTTAAAATCCGACTGGTAGTATCTAAGATTAGCGCGTTCGAACAAACAAACAAACAAATTTTTAGCTATATAATATTAGTGTAGATTTGAACTTTTCTTCTATAAACTTCTGTGTGTAATCACTGGTGTTGTAATCAATTGTAAAGTTTATTTTTTATTATGAGAGACCTCACACAAAGTTTGGAAAATTCGAAAATGTTGATATATATTTTTTTTATTTGAAATTCAAAATGGACACCATACATTTGTAAATGCTCAATTTTATTTATTATTGTTATAGTACTTGCCAAATGTTAACTTCTATTTCTTGTATTTTATTATATTTTATTTTATTATATTTATAATAAGTAGTGGTATAACTGTACTAGGCGACATTAAGAGTTGATTTGGTATTTTTAAAGGAATATCTGTGGCTACATCTATTGGGTTTTTATTAGGTGATGAACAAGGATGGAACTTGGGTGCGTTTGTGTGAAGATTCCGCGAGGAGCTATGCGGATGGCTGTGCTGGTGTTGCATGGTGTTTACAACATCACCGACATCTCGACCGCGAGCTGCTGGAACCTGTTGAACCGAGCTCTCCGCAAGTAATTTAATAATTTATTATTATATATACCTCTCGGTGCTCCTGGCCGGAGGGAATTCATAAATGCATATCCCCACTAAATTGGTTAATAAATAAGTTATTATGAATATTTCAACTATTTACGCTTTTTGTGACATTTATAAAACAATACAAAACAACTAAGATTTCATACAACCATACATATTATATTTTACATTACAATGATAAGACTTAGGGATGTTAATTTGCTCTAATAATAATAATTTTATTAACTTTTAGTCGGACGCCGCAGGTGCGAGTGGCTTTTGTGATGCTCAAGGTGAGACACACTCCTGGGCCCAGGAGGAAGATGATGATGATGATGATGATGATCTGGACGGTATGACAACAGTATGCGTTTACATATGTGTTACTGACGAAGAACCTTAGTAGACGTATATTACTACCGCTCCTAGCATATTGTATTATATATGTTTGCTATATATAATTCTCTATCTATTAATTTTACAGATAAATTTTCTGCAACGCGCTATATTATTTGTATACGGTGCTTTTTATTCTGTGTTGTATTTTTAATTTGACTGATACTGAGTCAGTTCTGTAGATGGCAAATCATTTATATACATATATGTATATATAGATGGATTAATATGTGAAATGCGTATGATATTGATGTTTTAATATGCCTTTATTTTGATATATGATTTATAATTATGGCAATGAAGATGTTACAATTGTAGAAATTATTTTAATTTTAATTTGAAATTAAAACTCTTAATGGTTTTTTTGCTCTTCGCTACCACGAGAATATTATTCCAACTGATTGTTGTGTTATTGCGTTCATCGGCACTTCTAGACACTAAATTAAATATATTTTATTTTATTATATATAATTTAAAAGCTGATATAATTAATGCATTTTGATCCTGTGTTTGATGTTAAATGTATTAACAATAAACTTGATAATGCTGGTATATGCACGTATGAGTGTTATACGGTAAACGTACCTATGTGTTTGAAGGAATACCTAATTTTAAGTTTCGTTTGAAAACATAATACATAGTAAATTATAATAAATGTGGTTACGTACAGGAGTAGCCATTTTATTGAATTCCAAAGAAAAAAATCAAGATTGACAAATCATAATAATAAACAAAATTAAATGTAATACAACAATTGCATCTACTCCACAACAATTTAATAAAAATAAAACGAATAGAATGTTATAAATAATATTGTTTGTTTCAGATGACCGAAGATTTCCATTCTCCGTGCGGTGTGATTTATTCGACGAAGTGAGTGAAATTATTTAAAGAAGCAATACCATTTGTGTTTCCTATTTAATTTGTCTAGAGTTTGAGTTTTGCCTAATACTTAGAGATTTAACTTACTCGGTTGTCGCTATGGAAGCTTAGAGAATATGTCGTATTTTTTTGCATATTCATTGTTAAATTCCTCCTTTTCAAGTATCAACAAGTACACATAGAACTCAAAAATAAATAATAACTGGTTAAGTGTGTAATTAAAACGTAATTCCTAATTGCAATTTATTGTTTCATACTATTTAAGACTCCATACAATATGGGTTTTTGTTTTGCACGCAACACAAAAATTTTTGAATTGTTTTTAATTTATTTATATACATACACCTACTCTACTACATAGGAAATATAAGTTTGTACAATATTTAATAATAGGTAGACATTAATATATCTTTATTAAGATCAAGCTAATATGCGACCACGAACTCTAAATAGTGTTCGAACCGTTGAGGTAAAGAATACATTAAAATTCAATAATAAATTCAATACGCGCGGAATAATAATCGCTCGAAGAGAAACGAGGCACGTATTTAATATTATTCTATAAAAATATTTAATACCTCCCTACATAAGTTCTTGATTTTATTGTCGTTTCACCAGACCGACGGTTCATCGAGCCCATTCATGTTCGTTTCCGAACCAAGTAAACGAGCCAGGAGTAATCGCAACAAACTCGATCTACCGCCACCCAAGTAATGACTTATTAATATCTGCCGTGCTTCTTTTTGCTAAAATTAATACAATCCTAAACACCCTGCGATTAGAGTAGTGTTGGATTTTATTGTTAAACTTAAGTACAGTTTTGGGGTGTATTAATGTAAAAATAATGCTTATATAGTTTTAATTACGTTGTACAATGATATGTATAATATAGATTAGTTGAATTTTATGCGTTTTTATTTATGCATACGGTAGTGAATGCTGTTATAAATATAATTTATCAATATCTTTTGATAAAATACGTAAATAAAATTGAGAAGTTTTTAATTTTCATACAATATTGGGGGGTGTTGTGGTTTGGAACTAAAGCTGACTTTGGTGTCGCAGAGTTGCGCAGCGTCGCGGTAATGGGAACAACGACGATTGCCGGCAGCCGCGGAAACATCGCTCAAACGAAAACTTCCGTGACTTTGGGCCTATTCTAGAGGTTAGAGATAAAGAGTTTTTAGGAGGCTTTTATGATGAATACACCTCTTAATAATATTGGACAGGTTCGTAGGTTTTTTATTATTTTGCCTATTTGTGTCTATCCTGTTCGACGTTTCGAACACTTTGTAACGGTTGTGGTCGCATCATGGGTAGGTTTCAATATATTACATTTTTGTAAGTATAATATATTATACTTATTAACTCTTTGCTTACTAACTCTATTGATTAATATTGTTTGTGCTTGAAAAATGCAGGCAATAATTATTTATCTTTACTAGGAATTTTCTTTTTTCGTAATCTAAAATAACAGACATATTGTTTTAAAATATAATACAGTAGATATAATTTGTAAAACGTAAACTAATATTCACTTATCGTACCAAGTAAATTGCATTTAAGCCATGTAATCTGATGAAGCTTTCGCTCGAACTTCGATATTTGTATGCTCCCATAATCAGCATCAATCTCTAGGAATTCATTGTAACATGAATATAAGGCTGATTCTGTCGTATTAAGGATAATAAAAGATATAAAAGTATATATCGTTTGTGTCCGACTAAATTGCAGTTAGTCTACAGGAGGTGTAGGACCTACAACAGTAGCATTAGTCGTGTCACATTTCGGAATAAGTTAGTGCGTATCTAGTAACATAGAGATCTTTACTTTATAGCATAAGATATGACAATAAACTCATCACATTTTTACTTTTACATTTACATATGTATACATATAGTATACACATCAATTTTACTACTTCTTGTCCTATTGCATTTAACTGACAAGTGGATTCCAGGCCAAAATCACTGCGATGATCGTCAATCGATTGCTGATCTGTATATATATATATATATATATATAGGAGGAGGCTGGAGAGAACAAGGCCATGCTATTTAAAAAAATCATGTTCTTAATTTCTTTGTATTAATAATTGTCAACATCCTAGAGCAGTGATTGGGCTTCTAGATCGGTCTACTGTGACTTGATATTAGAGAGGTAACTAAAAGAAAAGGTTGTAGAATCTGAGATTATGTGCAACATTTTAGGATTGTGTTCCGGAGTAAACAGAGCGATTGACAGTACATCGTGGCATACGAGGTAAATTTTATAGAAAAATATGCTGGGCTGACAGGCCTTATTCTGTCCTAGCCAGTAGTCAATAACTCAGCCACAAGCTATACCGGTTGCAGATATGGCCACTTATCAAGATAAAAAATATCCAATCTTCCAAGTTGAATCAATTTCGCACAGTACAATATAGCCTCGCCTGCCGTGGCTCAGTACAATCTAAACTTTCTAGCTAGCTCTATTCTTAGAATACCCAGCTTCGCGATCTTACTCCTACTTTGTTAGTTAACATTCGAATTTCTTTAGATTAATCAGATTCGCGTTTTTCTTTCTTTCGTGTTATTAGTTTTGACACCACTATTCGAGTTAGGTTTGTATAAGTACAATCCTCTTGCGCCATTATGGTACAGTTCAATTCTATTCTCAAATTTTAGTCAGTATCACGATCGATTCTTATTGGCGTCCCGGTAACAACGGCTCAAGCCGAGGTTCGGTCACTAGTGGCACCCTTGCGAAATTTGCTCTTCGGGCTGAGCGCCCTCCGCGCTCACCCACTAAGTCTGGTGAAGCTGTGAAAGCCTCTCAGGCTAACAGCATAGGTCCTTCCACGATAAAACCAAGTTTAAATAAGCAATACACATTTAAAATATTTAATTGTAATCGGTTGAGCGGTTTTCATGATGAGCGTAGACGTATATCGTAACACGAGATATTTACACACATATAATGACAATTAACGATTACAAATTTACGATTACGACACGAACCAACACATTTTAAGGCCCTCAATTGAATAAAATCCCAATAAAATGTTTATAAGGTTAATTGTTAATTATGTGTTGTACTCTCATAGAATGATCTAGACCAAGATCCGGACTCTGACTCTGAATATAGAAGCGTAAGCCAACTTGCCCAAATTGGAACACAGACTTCACCTGACAGCAACAGTGAAGAGTTCGTTTCATCAATGCACTTGTACTTGGATATTTCTAAGGTATTATTAATTTATGTTTGAGATACTTAATTGTTACTAATTTCACATATTACTCAGTTTATATAGCCGCAGGAATGGAAGGAAGATGTATCCTAGAAAGTTTTTATAAAATTGTATAATACCTAACATACAGAGAAACTTGTTTGTTTTCATAATCGTATTCAATGATGAACTAAATATATTCTTTTGTATTATATACTGTGATAAAATATATTATTGTTACAAATTTGTTTTCATAATCGTATTCAATGATGAACTAAATATATTCTTTTGTATTATATACTGTGATAAAATATATTATTGTTACAAATTTGCAGGAGAATAGTAGTGTACGCGGTGAGGCGAGGCAAAGCAAACAAAGCCCAAGTTTTTCTCGCACTAGCAAGAGTGCTTCTCCAACAACATCGACCACGATACGTGTACCACCAACTCTGCCAAAAAAACACGCTATCAGCCCTTCACAGGCTGAATCTATCCGGGCAGTATTTGCTGCTACCTTGTGGCATGAAGGTGCGCTTATAAATAAGTGTTTACAATGAAAAATAAATAATGGTCAAGAGTTAAAGAGTAAACTAATTACAATAATTAATTATTTACTTCAAATGATACGCAACCAATATAGGTATTTAAAAAAAAATGGACTCTTGTTAGTCGTCCTTGAAAATTGAGTCGATTGGCGTCAATATCACCTTTTTTAGTTATGTGTAGTCGGTGACAATGATCATTTTGTAATACATAGCTCAGTCATCCGACAAAAGGTGTTTGATATAAATAAGTAATATTTAGTACTTGATAAGTACCCAAAGAATGGGGGTTTAATCATAAAAATGTTTTCAATAATTTATATTTTCAAAAGTCACTTATAAAGCCTTGTTTTATTTTCGTTAGTTTTTGTGAACTGTATTGCTTGTGTTTGAGATATATTATCCAATTACATAATTAACAAGCATTATGTGACTCACTTTATTTAGTTTTAAAGCTATACACCGTGCGTAAAATCGGAGTATAGTGTTCACGCTTATAAAGTAGGAAATTAGATGTTTGATATCCACCAAGACTACTTATATCGAGTAAGTATCCATAGGTACCTAATTCAATATTGGTGTTTTATTATATAAAAGATTTCAAGAAAATGTTTTGACAGTATTATCCAATGATTGTCACTTTGGTTACATAAGTTATTTTTCTTTTCGAATGGTTTTTTATGGCGTGACCCTTAGTCGTATTATGACTATTTATATATTATTTACTTGTATGCGTACTTCTAACTTACTAATTGATTAGAAAGCTCCTAAAAATCTTTTTTGGGTTTTAGGTATCGTTCACGATGCAATAGCCTGTGCGGCATTTTTGAAATTTCATCCGCAACTACCGAAACAGGGAGCAAGAGTGGTGACACGACCATCTCATGATGTCATAGCACCCCGACAACAGCGACATTCAGTAGAAGTGTTTAATGCAGGTAGTTATTATTCATTATAAAATATTGTAGCTGAAACTGTATCTAAAAACTTGAATTTTATTTGATATATTATTTGGATAAAGAGTATAATATAAATGGGTGTAAATGATTGTACGTTTACTGTCGTCTAAATGGATGTTTGCACACGTTTTAATGTTAGAATAAAATGATATGCTCATAGGTGTGCCTAAAGAAAACTTTATTTAATAACGGTTTAGCTAGAAAACGATATAAAAAAATAGTAATTTTATAAGAAAAATCTTTTTCGTGTGATATTTAGGTGTTGTATTTCAAGAAGAAAGTCTAGCTACAACTAGTACATTTGTTATTGCAGGGCATTATTTGCGCATTCATCCGTCAACTTTGGCCGCATTGACTCGTTCAGGAGAAGAGGCAAGCACGAGCCGTTCTCGCAAGTCCGACATCGACGTGACCATACGAGAAGAGGAAGGGCATCCAAGCTGTAGCCGTCAGAGTTAGTGATATTCAAATAGTTGTTGTCTCAGTCCAACTTTTACCTTAGTTTCATATGGAAATTCTTATACTGAAAGTACAGTAAGCTGGTAAATCGATATACTATCGTTTTTTTATAGTACCACTAGAAAGAAACGGTACGATATCTCATGGAAAGCACATTATAATTTCAAAATCAATCTTTGCCAATTTTTTTTTTTTTTTTCATTCACATACGCTGTTAGCCGTAAGGGCCTTGACAGCTTCACCGAACCTTTTGGGGCGAGTGCTGAGGGCACTCAGCTCCGAGGCAGCAAGCGCAAGGGTGCCAGAATGGCCGAACCTCGGCTTGGGATGCTGCGGGAAAACAAACAAGGATCGTGGGGGTAGTCCCTTACAGAACAGTGTACTTAAAGTGTAGGTGTGCATGGATGGTATGCGGTGTGATGATGTACTTTCAGTGATGTAGAGTGTCATTGTATCGCGCGAGCAGAGTCACTTGAGGGCTCCTATCCGGAGGATCGTTCCTAGGCTCAAGCATCTGCAGAGGGAGGCCGCGGCGGGTGTGCGGGAGCGAAATTTACCGCTCGGCCTTGGCGGCGAGAACGGCGGTTACGCGGGCGTGTACGCGGACACGTGCAATTGGTGGAGACGGCAGGGAGCAGCGCGTTCAATCTTGTTATTTTGTCGACGGGATCGGTGAAGCAGTTACGTGGCCGGCGTGCGAAGCGTTTAGCATACGGATTAGGAGTGTAGCTAAGTACGTGTACTATTATGGGGTTGGATGAACTTCGGCCTTTTCGAAAAATTTCTTTGTGACATCTTTGATATATGCATATATGGACGGAAGGTCCATATTTTTATGTAAATCTACATTGCAGACATAGGATGGAGCTTGGACGGCTATACGCATGAATCTATTTTGCAACACTTGTAGTTTGCAAAGGGTGGTGCGCGAAGCGTGAGCGAATACGGGGCAACTATAAGTAAGTATGGGACGGATGCATACTTTGTATATGGTGAGCTTATGTCTGAGTGACATTTTGCTCTTAGAGGAGGTTAGATTGCGTAGTAGAGCCATAGCTGTGGTGGCTTTTTTCTGTACATAATCTATATGTTTGTTAAAGGTGAGATGTTTATCTAAAACTACACCAACGTATTTAGTTTGGTTAGCCCAGGGGATATTGACACCAAAAAGATGTAATGTTCTTTTTATATTCTTCCTCTCGTGAGGATCGAACATAATAGCCGCGCTTTTGTCTGGGTTTATTCCTATGCGCCATTTGAGGCACCAGGACCCGAACGTAGACACAGCCCTTTGGACGCCGTAGTATAAGTGAATCCTATTCCTGCCTGAGCCGAAGATGACCGTGTCGTCTGCGTAAGAGCCTACTGCGACGTTGGGGAATTCGGAGATGTCACTAACAAACAGGTTGAAGAGGCAAGGGGCTAGGATAGAACCTTGCGGGACACCTGATCTTATTGAATGTGGTGAGGATAGAGTTCCGTCCGCTTTATAGCAGAAGGTACGGTCTGACAGGTAAGCGAGGATTATGCGGACTAGTCTGTCCGGGACTTGAAAGAGATTGAGTTTAAATATGAGGCCTTCGTGCCAGACCTTATCGAAAGCTTTGGCTATGTCGAAAAATACGGCAAGCGTGCGCCTAGGACAGCGTGGCTCCGTGAAATTGGAGAGAATATGCTCCGTGAAGCGGAGCACTTGGTGGGTACACGAGTGCTTCGGTCGAAAGCCGAATTGCTCGTGGGGTAAGAGACATTTCTCTGAGACAATGGATTGAAGTCGGTTCAGAAGGAGCCGCTCGTATATTTTACCTAACGTATTGAGGAGGCTAATTGGGCGGTAGCTTTCTGGGAGAGATGCCTTTTTCCCGGATTTGCGGATACCTATTACCGTTGCCTTTTTCCAAGTGGCTGGAAAATGGCAGTGAATTATGGCCGCATTGAAGATACAGACCAGAAGAGCTATTAGTTTATCAGGGAGAAGTTTTAGGGCTTCGTTCCTGATTCCATCAGGACCAGAGGCTTTCCTTGGCTTAAGGCGTTTTATGATCGTGACAACTTCGTCATTTGTAACCGGGTCTAAATTTTCAACTGGTGGGGTCTCTCTTATTGATTGAATTGTTCGATTGACCCTCCCGATGTGTCCGGGATCTATGGTATGATATTCATAAGAATTGGGAGAATACTGTTGTTCGAGAGTGGTAGCGACATACTCTGCCTTGTCTATACTTTCAAAGGCGGGCAGATTGCCGGGGCCTCTATCCAGCGGTGGCATTAAGGACGAGTAGCTGCTCTTTTGTTTACGGACAAGATCCCAAAAGGCAAGATGAGATGGTTTGATTTCCTCTAAAATAATGTCCCATCTTTGATCGCGGAGTTCGGAGATACGAGTTTTAACTAATCGTTGTAAGTTACGTAGCCGTACGTGATTTTCCTCCGTCGGATAAGAATCTAGGGCGCGAGTCGCGGCGTTTTTTTCCGTGATCAGTCTTCGAATGCCATCAGGGAGTATGAAGCGGCGATCGTTTGCCGCCTTTACCTCTTTCGAGGTTTCGCTGATGGTATTCTGGAGGTGACCGACCAGGGAGTCAATTGCCACATCAACATCGGTCACAGACTTTATCTCGTCGGGGATCCTATCTAAGAAAGGGGAGGAGAAATTATTTGAAAGATAGTGTTTGAGCTTTGGATAGTCAGCCACTTTGACTGAAGCAGGTGTGTGGTCACCCGGGTGACCTAGTTGCAAAACTACTGGGCGGTGATCGGAATCTAGTTCATGTACGACATCGATTTGTCGTACCTGAAGCGCGATCCCTTTTAAAATAGCTATGTCTAAAACTGAAGGGCGGCAGTTAGCTTGATAATGAGTTGGCTTAGAAGGAGCAATTACGTCGAACGTAAGCGTATTTTCTAGCCAGTATAGAGTCCTACCATTAGTGATACTATGCGGGTTGTTGTATTGAATGTGCCCGCTGTTTAGATCGCCAGCCACTATAACAGAGTCACCGAGCGCGAAAAGCGTCTCCAGATCCGACTGGAGGAGAGATTTATTAGGCGAAAGGTACGCGTAAACGATAAAGATAGTGGGATGACCGGTCATACCCACTCTACATACCGAGATTTCTAAATTTGTAAGTTCGGGAGGATCTATTGGCATGCAATATAGTGACTTTCTATAGTATATGAGCGTGCCGCCGCCTCTAACACCGGTACGGTCAATTCTTACTATCATGTAGTTCGCAATCGCGGGATTACGAACGCACGGTTTTAGTAGTGTTTCTTGTACAAGAAACACGTCTATCTGTCGCTGCTTAAGGAAGCTAGCTACTAAGACTCGTTGGGGTTTCAGGTTACGTGCGTTAAAAAAGGATATAGAAAGGCCACGGGGTCTGATCTTATCCTCCATTGCGAATTTATTTAGAGGAAGCGCGGATGAGGCGTTGCACGGTCTTTGCAATGCCTGGGAAGCACCTAATAGCTTTAAGACGGCCTAGATCTTGACTCGCAATGAGCATTTCGTCGAATGCGATGATATCCTCTACTGAATGTTGATCAAGAAGTTCAGCGAGCCAGTCGATCCCTATTAGACCAATGGACGGCCCGGACGTAGTGGAATGTGAGGGTTTGGCCTTTGGAGGCTGATGTTGGGGCGCCCATGAGGTGGTTGGAGCTAATGTGGGATTCTGAGACGGAGATGTATTCACGGAAGTGACTCGCGCGGGTTTAAGCAGGCTCGAGAAAGCCTGAATTGACTTGAGTGGCGGTGGGGCAGGATTTGTGGCCGTTGTTTGCGCTGAGGGCGCCTGATTAAAGAAACGCGTGTGTCTTGTGCGTGGAGCGCGTTCACACCCGCGATAGTTCGCGGGGTGCCCGGCTTTACTGCATAAGACGCAGCTCGGTGGAGTTGGAGAGTCACGGGTGCGAGAGCACTCTTTAGTGGAGTGGTTTTCTAAACATTTAACGCAACGCGGGTTGATAAAGCAGTTGCGAGCGAAGTGACCGTATGCTTTACAGTTATGGCATTGAGTGGTATGCCTATTATGGGGGATCTCTACAATTATGCCGGAGAGGCCGCAGACGGATTGGAGGGAGAAAATTTCTTTCCCTTCCTTGGATTGGTCCAAAGTGACTAGAACTAGGTCGTATAGTTTTTTTGTTATATTATGGTACATTCGATGTACCTCGTGGACCGGTAAGTTTTGCTCCTTAAGGGAGGCTAGGATTAGCTCCTCGGGGAGCTCTTTAGGAACGCGCCTAAGAACGACGCGCAGAAGGCGCTCTTCTTCAGTTGTGTAGGTATGGTACTGGTGTTTTCCTTCACGGAGAAAGGACGTTAAATTCTTATAATCTGTAATAGACGGGACTTTAACCTGTATCCCTGAAGGGGTGCTGGTGGCCCTAGTGTATGCAATTTTCCTTGAGTTGAGCTGGGCCGCGATGCTTACCCAGGAAGCCTTATCGCAGATCGTAACGGAGGGCAGTGGGCGTACCGCTTTCTCAGTCGAGCTAGCGGATGTGGGTGGTTGGGTCATTGGGGTAATAGCATTCTCGGATGCAGTAGGGACGCGCCTTGTTTTTGTGGCAGCAGTTTCAACTCTTGAGGGTGATAGGACCCTCTTGTTCTTGGCCTTGGTGACTATTATAAAGTCGGCTTCAGGATTGCTTAGAGCTTCCAAATCGAGGTCCCTCATTTCAGCCTCGTTTTCGGGAATCGGGTCGTGGGATAATAGCGAGAAAGAGTTCGCCGCAGGTATTGGCCGTGGTGCGTACGATATTTGCTCCTCGAAAGGACGAGGCGCAACCGTGGGGGTGGGGGTCGCTGAAGGCGACTGTGTACGTGTTATGTTGACAGTAGGTGCCTGCGAGTGAATTAACACAGGCGAGCGGGATCGGGAGCGCGAGTGTGGAGATGCTGGGCGACGCACCGGTGCTGTCGCTGCGGTAGATGGGGTACGGATGGGTAGTAATGTGGATGGGGGGGACGCCGGTCGAGCACGAGTTGGTGCATTCGCTGCGGTCGGTGGGGTGCAAACGCGTTGGACCGGTTGGGAGGCGAGGAACGCCTTGAGCAAGTCTAGTTGCTCTCTACCTATGAAGGCACGTAGCCTTAAATATAAATCTTCCGAACGATTGGGCATGGTCCGGATGTAGGGCTTGGGGCGAGAAAATTTGCTCGTAAGCCTAGGTGACTTTTCTATACATCCATTACCGTAGTATGTATATAATTCGTTAAACTATTTAGTGACAATTTTGAAGCAAGGCGTTATAAAGAACACCTACTTAACTAAGATTTATCTGAGATGATTAATTTGTATTATAATGATTTGTGTCCATCAGGCTCTATGCCGTCTGTCGTGAATGTTCTACCGCCAGCATTGCGTGCACTTGTTGCGCTATGGGATGCGCTCTACGACTCGGATCAATTGAGTGTCGCTACTGATAAGTGAGTAATATTACGTTATTTCTTCGTTCCATTGATTACAGCACAGCTTAAAACTTAGCAAACACAGCCAAAATCCCAAACCAA
The DNA here is from genome assembly GCA_039707435.1 of Actias luna. Classification (NCBI taxonomy): domain Eukaryota; kingdom Metazoa; phylum Arthropoda; class Insecta; order Lepidoptera; family Saturniidae; genus Actias; species Actias luna. The sequence goes on along the minus strand of JAZHAC010000001.1, from coordinate 12,419,373 downwards.
GTATGGCCTGTATCTTATAAATAAATGGCTCAGCAAATAATTTAATCATGGATGGGAATCGATCTCCGAGTTTTCGGTTCCATAGTATAACTCACTACTATTGCACTATAATGTCTGTCATTTAAAATTGATAAATTATTTTGAAGCTGTTGCTTATCGCAGTATTTTACATGTCTTCTGTATTTAAAAAAAAAGTACTCCTTTAAAAAGCATTGATGTCTGATAATTACTTTCGATCTGTTAATAAATAATTGATATATTTTAATATAGGTTTAAGAAAGAGAGTGCCGCTAATAGCGATAACGATAATTCATCACGACCATACACTGGCTTACGAGGAAGAAGAGAAAACACGAATTCGCCTCTTCCACAGACGCCGCATTCCGGTGAGCTGGAAGTCAGATGTATAGTTAAAGTCTTTTATTATTACTGGACTATAACCAAAACTAATATTTTAAATTTCAATTTATTACTAATAGAAGTATTTTTTTTGGACATAAGATTTAGCGTTATGGCCATAATCTCCCCTGATCTTAAGTGACGATACGGCGCAAGTTGGTTGATACGCTAAACCTGTGTAGGGACTGGCTCTCAAATGTAACTGCCGAAACACATCTATTGGTATTTGGCGGTAGACTTTTAACTTGAGGGTGGTTGCTACCCAGGCGGGCTTTAGAAAAAGCCCTACCACTATGCTATGGTTTCCTCACGATGTTTTCCTACACCGAAAGCTCAAACTCATTGTAGGTGGTTGGAAGTTCCATGACGCGAGGTCGTACAAACTACCACTGAGCTATCATCGCTTCAATAAACACGTCGCTTATTTCAATCTACAGTTAACTGCTGCTACTTTCTCAAATAATACTGAGCAATAACTTCTGTGATTTTGAATAAATGTTAAAGGTATTTCTATTTTATTCTATACTATTTCTATATTCTCTATTGAAAATTGAACTGATATTTAGATTATTGTTGGAGAAAATTATTTTATCTGTTACTCAACGCTTATGATAATCCTTAGACTCTATCATATTCTTTACTATAAATAAAGGTAATATTTTAAACATTGAATTAAGTTTTGTTTTATCTGTAAATATATTGAATAATATTAAATTAATATTATTTTTGGACCTATTATCTGTGACTAAATAATAGTAGATATTGGCTTTGTATATTTACAATGTAAACTTTAGAAACAACAATACGTTATATATTTATAATCATCAAATTGAGCTTTTATGAGTGAAAGAAATTTTAAAATCGGTTTAGTAATTCCAGTGCTAATTACCTTTTACATCTACATTTACAAATAAATATATTTATACACAATTATTTATAAAGATTCCTTATGTTTACGCGAATATTATATTATATTATAGTTTACAACCTACAACCTCAGTCCACCCCGTGACCACGAAGGCTGAAAAGCTTTCGAAACGTCGGGATCAAAATTAATAGATAATCGCGATAAAATCCGTTTAAATTAGTTTTATTTTGACAATTATTTATATTGTACATATAATTCCAGTGAAATGTGAGCTATGCAATACATGTGTACCGCCGCCTCTAGCTGCTCATATGCGTAACGCTCACCCCGGATGCCGAGCGTCGACAGTGTTCGGCTACGATCGTACCGGGACGTACAGAGAAGCGGATACACCACCTCCGGTAGCGGATAACTCTAATGCTCTTTGTGGCCAACTCGCTCAAGGTTGCTTCATTTTTCAGTATATCATAGTACGAGTTCAATATAGAATATCTAGTAATATTTCACTATTCGTATATATTACATTGGTCCACCTATATTTATGATTATTGAATGAATTATCGAAATGAAATCTGATTTTTTCTCTGCATTCGACAAGACCCTTTGTCATGGAAGTAATTATTATATTTAGCGAAAGCCGTAATACATAAAATATATTGAATACCCATTTAATAATGAAAATAACTTTGAAGTCTGCCATTTGAAAACAACTAATGAAATCCTTTATTTTAGCATTCCAATTATGGTACGCCTTTTGCGAAAAGTGCCGTGAGAAAACGATTAAGGAGTCAATTACAGTGAAGCAGTTGAAAACAAAAACTGAGAGGGAATCGCCTTACGAACGAATTGAATTACCACCAGAAGTAGATCATCATGTAATAAAGGATAATGCGATGTTTTTACTAGATTTGGCACCGATTACGAACTCAGGTACTTTTCCCATCTCTTCTTAATAATGTTTTAAAAATATTATCAAATTATTTTACATTATTTTCAAAACCCTTAAAGTGTATCGCCTGAGATGTGGTTGAATACTAAATTATTTAGGCAAAACTAGAAATAGGGTTCATCCAAAATACTGTAAGAGCTTTCTAAGTTATCTTTGTAATTGACTCAACGTTTTTCTTGAATACTCGGTTTACCATCCATACATCTTTAATACGTACAATTATTCTGATAAATGTTTAAGTAATTCTAAATTGCAAAGAACACGTAGCGAAAATGTGGTATTCGTATACATTGCAGAACCGGTAAACATGACTCCGTGCCAAGAGTCATCAAGCCGTAGCCCGCCTACACCACCGGGAAGCGTTTGGGTGCCGGCACCACCATTCCAATCTCTACAGGCGTTAAGAACCATTCCTAAAGCCGATGAAGAGACAGAAGCCGCAAGATATCATTCGCTTGGACGACCACCGATGCCATCGATCGCGCCACTCGTGAGTAAACAAGAGTTCAATGGTTATTTGTGTAGTCTAATCTGTTCATTTATTGTTGTAGATAGAAAAAAAATATAATTTCTGTATATTTAATAGGTATTTGTTAAGTCTCCAACGTTTACAAGAATATTGATGATGTAGATTTTGTACTATACTTCAATAGAGTGCTTGGGCTTCAGGATAAAGTCGTACAAATGAGCGATTATACTTTAGAATTTGTTAATGTATAATTTAGATTTAAAATAAATAAATAAAAAAGCTATTCTACTATATATACCAAAATACTTACATGAATAAGTTTATAGCGTTGTATCATTTTACTACTTCGATGGTATTCTATATATATATATATATACAATGATTTCCAACCCTTAATAAAATAATGTTACACTGTTTTTTAGATGTCTGCTTTCGGTATCGCGAATCCACCTGCTGGATCCCAATGGCCTAAGGTGCAACGTTCAATGTCCATGGGACAAGCTGGAGATAGAGACCTAGCGCACTCTGCTCAACCACCTCTCAATTGGAATGAACGTGCTGATAATACAGAAACGTTGTCTGGTAACGTTAATCTTTATTGCTATAAGTTTAGAATCTAGACCGGTCTGAACCATTTTATATCTTACCAATATTACGAACACGAAAGTTTAAAGTTTGTAAGGATTTGTGGATGTGAATGTTTGTCGAGCTCCCACGCAAAAGCTTTGCACGAATTTTGCGGAAACTTTAAAATAATATAGCTCTTACTACAGAATAATACATAGGCTATAATTTATAAATATATTGTGTAAACTAAATTTTAAACGCGAGTGGGGCCACAGATGGGTCACTAGTTAAAGTTGTTTTATGTTGTGTTTAAAGTTTGTTTCATAAGATTTTCAAAAAAACGAAAGTTTTATATAATTCTGAATAAATGTTTTTAATTCTTAAACTCTTGGTCCAAGTTCTTTAAATTTTCGCGACGATACATTAAGAATAGTTGATATAATTAACATGTACAATAATTCCGGCGTCCGTTCTATGTTATGATGTTATGCCGCATCACACACCTGTCAGTAGCTTGCTTATACATTATCACAAAACTTGTCATACTGCTATAGAGTTACTTTTTATTATGATTGATTGTTGTATGATGTATGATTGATAGATGATTATTTATTAATATAAATACATGATTAATATTGTACATATTATATGTTTTGAAATCATTCATGGAGATCCATTATCTGTAGTTTACATTGTATGTAATTACGTTGTACAGGTGCCGGCTCGTCACTGTTAGCGCAACCTAGCGCAGCGCTCCAGCGTTTAGTAGGTTGCGGCGCACGGAACGCACCCGGTTGCCCTGTATCTGCATTTGAGACACCTAACTTCGATACAGAGAACTTGATCAGTGGCCCAGTGATGACCTTTGTGCTTTCAAAGGCAGACCTTCATGAGCACAGACAGAAAATGGACGTCGCAGTCCGTATCAATACTGTTCGACAATACGCTTTTGAGGTAGGTACTGTAAAAGTTTGATATTATTTATTTTGAAAGAATGTTTATTTTCCGTTTAAGGATTTCGTAACGCTTTATTAAAAGGTTTATTTTTATAAGTAACTTATTTCTATAATGTGCATATTATATTTATAGCAAAATCAATAATTTTTTATTACAGGCGTTGACGTGGTTCTTGCGTTCGACAACAGTACCAACGGCTGTGCATGACGTCATGTGGTGGTTTTGTAATGCGATGGAAAAATTCTCGCAAGGTGCGCAGGCACCCGTCGCTGTGGATGACAACAAAGAGGTACACTCTACGATAGAAAATAAAAATTTCTAAAAAGTTAGCTAGTTTTTTTGCTGAGAAAATTTTGTAGAACAATACGTAAAAATTTGGAAAAAACAAAAAGTCTTGATCAACACTGTAATGTAGATCAAAAGCGATTCAACTGCTGAATTTGTCTTATTGCCGTTGTTTTTTTTTAAATCTACAATACAAATCAACTGTGCATATAAGGAAAAAAGTCGTAAATAATAAACTTGATTTTTTCTCACTTCGATAATACAGAATGGGGCAAACAACGAAATCACTCCGCGTGTTATTAAATTTCCGCCTTCAACATCTGTGATTTGCCCCGGAGGGAGATCTGCCAGAGGCGCCCGAGCTGCGTTCCACGCGTTCCTTGGTTCTGTGAGCGCACTGGCATCGTCGTTACCGCCTTCAAGTGCGGCCGGTCTGCAAGCCGTTCGCTGCTGGTCCCTTAACTACTCACCGTATGATCGAGCATTCCTACATAGGTTGGTATTTGAGCAATTACCTTTTAAACTTAGAACACTATTTCATTTTAATAATGTATAAAAATATTTGGGCAATGTGACATTCGTGATATTTTGAATTGTAGTAGTAGTATAGTATTTTATTGTTGTGTCCTTGCAGTTTAGAAGACAAACTCTGTGATTATTTAAAGCGCTTTTGCTGTAACGCGAGAACCTAGTAACTAGTATTGAAACTGAGAAAACTATACCAGGATCTAATTGTTGTACCAAAATCAGTAGCTTGAAACTTTTATGTATAATACATATCTGTTATGAAATTTATTAAATTAACTTGAAGTAACGTTTAAACAACGTAAACAAAACTTTAATATTCTTTGTTTATGATTATGTCAGTTTGAAATCATTAACATTTTTGTATTATTTGACGGTAATAACATTATTTAAAATACCTTTATCTTCGCGTGTTACCTACTCTATGAATATATGTTTTTTTTTTAATTATAAAACAATGTATATTATTACTATACGAGGGTATTAAGATTCAAGAGCTATTTATATTTATGATTATTTTTTATAGATTGATTTGAATATTTAACATAAATTTAATTAATATGTTACATGTTTATACTAAACTGTTCGTTACTCAAAATGTCTTTATAAATGTTAAATGCCGCACGGACTCAGGTCTCAAGTGTTCAGCGTTATCAGCAAGATCTTATCACATTCTGAGGATAGCGTGTACGAGGACGGAATGATCGGTGCCTTGCAAGAAAGCTATAACTACCTTCTTAAGGTATTATGCAATATTATAAGTACTAAAATGATATTTTTTATACGCCATTATAGTAATGATAATTATTATGAATACGAATAGTGTTTCGCTCGATGAAGAACACTGATAACTACGATTACAGTCCCGGCGTCTTATAAGATTTGGGGCTTTATAACTTTGGTAAAAAATAACAGTCTTTTAATCTAACCGTTAGCAGTATTTTATCTATCAATTTCGTTCAGGAAAACTACGTTTGGGCGTGTCTCGATGTGACGAGCTGGTGTGATTTTACGGTGTCATCTCGACAAGGTATGGCAGGCGCCTTAACCGATGGTAGCACTGAAACCTTCTGGGAATCAGGGGAGGAAGATCGGAATAAGGCCAAATGGATTCAGATCACATTTCCGGGTGGCAATCCGGAAGATCGTCCTTTCATTGTTTGCGTGCATATTGATAATACGAGAGATCCTATGGTGAGTTTTAAATCACTTATAATATCTTGTTACACTGTACAGAACTTGTAGTTGTTTGTGGTAAATTTACACTTTTCAGTGTTATTGACTGTAACAACTTTTTTGCAGAATAAGACACTTTTGGTGTCCTTCTTGTACAGCGGTGGTTCCAGCGATATGGTACACATGCAAGATATGGAAGTCGATACGAAGATTGCATCATGGATTTCCTTCACTTTGCCTAGTACGTATTAATTTGTAATCTTTTATTATATACATCATTTAATTTGTTCTAGGGTTAGTTCGTTTTTAGGTTACTTATAAAATATATGTGATTATGGAAGCAGTGTCGCTTGAAACTATTTCTTGTTATTATAGTCGCATATAATTTTGTTAAATTTTCATTTGTGTAGTAAATAGTATGTGTAATGAGAAAATATTGGTATTGATTATTTATAATAATTAGCTTTTGGTCGCTATTTCTTGTGTGAATGTCGACATTTAAGCGTATAAATTTTGCTACAGATACAAACGTATAATATTTAACGTCGGTAGTATTACAAATAATCTCTCATCGCAATATGTTTATTACGAAATGTTCCTTTGCTGAAAACCCAAAGAGCTTTGATCGACTGCGTGTTTGAGCGTAATACGAAAATGATATAAAATTTTGTTAATATTTAACGATAATAATAATTTATCGCAGAGGTGACGTGTGCAACAGTACGCATAAGATGTGAACTGCGCGGTCCCGAGCCGGCAGTCCGTGTACGACAGATACGTGTACTGAGCCCCCCGGTGCTCCAGCGCAGCTGCGCTTCGTCCCCCTCGCAAGTCCTCCATGCTCTCTCGGAGGCTGATACTCTCAAAGTTTTTCGTCTCTTGACCTCACAGGCTAGTATTATTGAGATTCCTAATGAAATTAATAAAGATTTAAAGTTTCATAGTACAATTTGTTTTTCACACATTTGGGTGTTACCCTAAATAGAATTACTCCTGGAGGATGCCGTTTATATATATATATATTTAATATAGTGTAAAATATACAAAAGAAATTCTTAAAATAATAAATTTTACGATGAACAGGTATTTGGTAAACTCCTGGAATGGGAACACAGTAATAGTGACTCTGGTGCAGAAAATACAGCTGTTGCAGCGGTAGAGGACGTTCCCGCTGCTGATGATAATGACTTGAGGGAACACGTAGTTGGTATTCTGTTCGCCGGGCACAAGCTCACATCATTACAGTGTCAGGTAATTCTTACATTATTTGCTATTTTATTAAAGTCGAAATTTATTTTTACAAAAAACGAACAGTTCATTATCTTAGTTATAAAAAATCATTATCGAATAATCATAACGAAGTTGAGGTAATTTGTTAATTTGTGACTAATGTAGTTTTTACGCACAGGTGATGTCTCATATAGTCAGTGCGATAGGCTCCGAAGCTGCTCGAGTTCGTGATGACTGGGAAACAGCTTTACTTTGTGCTGAAGCCGTCGAGAGAGACCATGAAGAACTCCATACAAAGCTTACTTCACACCAACAAGACAACTATTGCTTTGAAATGCTATCGCTGGTGAGATTTAATTTATTGAATCATATTATAGTATATACTTAAGTACAAAATTTCCCCCGACCCGCCTCCCTCAGTTGGGCTTAAGGCAGCGGATAAGTACGGGCATACCGGCCCCTCCGACCGCCTATATGCCTCTGGCGGAGAGGATACCCGTAGGGATCTGCCTCACGGGCTCTCTCCGCGGCCTATTTCTGTAACAGACGTGAATTTCACCTCAGACATTTTGGGACAGCAGCTAGGTAGAACGGGCGGTTGTGCATTGCGATCTTCGAGACGGGAATTAGCCGCAAAAAGATTAGCTAGCAATGCCGCTTTCTCTTGCGGCGTGTGGACTAGCGAGCCATCTGAGTACCTTAGCGAGGGTAGAGCTGGACGACAAAAGTTAGCTTGCACAGCTTTGGCCAAACTCCAGTAGATTCGGCTATTTACCGGATGTTCCACGAATTTGTGGCTAATTCGCGCAACGCGTTGGGCATCCGCTCTAATATACGCTCTCTTACAGGCTTTGGTGGCAGAGTTATAAGCTGCCTTGAGGGAAGTGATGTTCGGATCCTTATTTGCTCGACCCCTAGCCCAATCACGATATGCGGACTATTTCCTTCCAACAGCATCAGCACATTCGCGATTGTACCATGGGTTACCTTTACGACTGCAGACAATTTCGGAAGAAGGAACATAATACTGCATTCCTAACTTAATCTCATCGGCAATCGCCTGTGCAATAGCCAAAAGATCGTTCCCCTAAAACAGCGTTGCCCCCACGGAATGGATGAGAAATATTCTCGCATTCCATCCCAGTCTGCTGACGAGTAGTGCCAAACTTTACGCCGATGTTTGTTGTTCTTACAAAATCTTGCATTTTACTCCCTCAGTTATTACGCTTATTCTTCTCAAATATCCGTTCCATCATAATTACGAATTATCTATTAAGTTGGGCAGAATTGCCCAGAATTTTGTAATTTCAAAGGAATTAAATGTAACTAAACATATGAATATAAAATGATTTGGTTGAGGAAAATATGTTGATGAATTATCAATTAAACTACACTGTATATTACGCACCCAATTTTTGTAAAAAAAGACAATATTTTATTCATAAAAATATACAATCGTTTTGAAGACCTTTAAAACGTTGATTCCATACAAATATATTATAATTCTTATTTAATAATTTTAACTACATATTTTTGTAATTTAGTTTTATTTCAACTCTTATATTGAATATACGTTGCTCATAGAGACGACCAGCGGGGATCAAATACAAAATTAATAATCACAATAGAAATATTAACAAAAATAAAACCGAGTTTAAAAAACCTTAAAAAACATGCTCTAAAAGAAATCTTGTTGTGCCTTCGTAGTCCAAGTACTCCAGAATATTTTTGACCATAATTAGGTACACCAACTTAATTGACGTTGTAATAAATCTGCCAACATCGTTATCGCTATACATTTCTTATTCGCTTTTGTTGAATTTCCTGGTGTATCTTCGAAATCCGAGGTCCTATGTTAGTGAAATTAAAATGGGGTCCCTTAATAATATAGGGAATAAAATAATAATTACCGAAATCTGTTTACAAATGACAGAGTTTTGGAGTAACAAACATTGAAAAAAAAAATACAACCGAATTGAGAACCTCATCATTTTCGAACTGAAAAGTTGGTTAAAAAGATGATTTTCTGATATTAAAAAAAAAACCATAAAACTTGTTTTTAACCAAATTCCCTTAACACATGGATATATAATAACTTCTGCGTGCTGTACTTTCAGTTGCTGGCGCTGAGCGGGAGTGCCGTCGGCCGCGCTCATCTTGCACAACGTACTGAGTTACTCGGTGACTTGTTGTCTTTACTGCATACTGGCAGCGAACGCGTACAAAGACAAGTAACTCGTCTTACATTCATGTTTTCACACAAAATCAAATATATTACAATACAGTTTTGCTTTATATATATAATAATTCTTGCATTTTATAGGTTATATCTCTATTGCGACGTATGATCACGGAATTACCACCAAAAAGAATGCTCGCTGCAATAAATTACGGAAATGATTTGGATACGAGGTAATTACTTATTTTGCTAACTTATTATTATTTTTTTAATTTCTTAAATGTAAGATATATATATATATGTTCATAATACATATAACGTTTCAATGATGTTCTCAATGATGAGTACAATAAAATCCAATATCATCCGGCGTATGGTAGTTGTAATCCCGCTGGACACATTTGTCGAATTCTACCATCTTAAAGAGAATAGTAAAACATAAAACTGGCTGACACACTTTCAGTCTATCGAGCATTTCGTTTTCTCTTGCACTCCTGCTAAATCATTTTCACATGGTATGAAGAAAAATTAAACTTAGCGAAATAAAATTTGTTCCTGAAATGTTTAGGATAATATATCGCACTCGGATTTTACTAAGTAACTATTTTTATTAAACAGAGTGACTCTGTTGGACCATCTAGTATGTTACTTGGGCAAAGCGATCACAGTTCAAATGAAGGTAAAGGGCTCCAGCGGAACATTCCCAGCTTCACTTACTATGGGGAATAGTGTGACACCTGCACCCCCGGCCACTTGGTTTATGCGCGGAGAAACAACGAAAAAACATGCTCATACTGTCGCCAGGCTTTTGACAGACATGGCTGAGGTAAAAATGCCTTTTTTAATACCTTAATTTGAATTACTCTTAATTATTCCACAATTTTGTAAAGTACAATATCATGATTTACATTACATTACATTGTTACATTGTTAGAAACATATTTGCGTTTTATTTACTTAAATAATAGTGAATATTAATTAATATAGATAAGTCGGAAACTTAAAGATCTCGTAACTTTTATATGGTAAACTACTCGATGACTTTATTGGATATTTAATATGATTGATAGGACAAAATATCACCAGAGTGGGGTCAAGAAACTCGTAGTGCCTTGGCTGCGTATGTGGTAGCTGTTACTCATGTCGCTGAGGGAGACAGACGACCTCCGTGTTGTATCGCTGTTCCTACAGTCTGGATGGCGCTTGCGGCTCTCTGTGTATGCGAGCAATCTCACGTCGAGCTGTGAGTAAACATATATATTACTAGCTTTGCCCGCCGCATTGCGTAGCAATATTCTTTTTTTTGCGGAACCGTAAATTTTTCTAAAATAAAACTGGCCTCAGTTACTCCTTATTATATCAGCTATCTGCCAGCGAAAGTCACGCCAAAATCGGTCCAATCTTTTCGGAGATTAGCTGGAAGAAACAGACAGACATAACAATTAAAAAATATGTCTTATATTAGTACCATAACATATACTTTCATATGCGTTTAATAAAGAGCTGTTATTTTCACATTACAAACAGACACTTCATTTTTATTTATTTGTCTATATTTTTATTGCTAATATTAAGTACATTATATACATTGCATCAATAATATTATGTTATGTTTTCTCTATAATAAGATAATTCTATAATTTATAAGTATATCTGATGATACTGAAAACTTGAAGTTTAGGTTATTCTATAAATTACTAGACTTTATTTTAAAGCTAGTATTTAGACGTATTCATATCGTTAGATCATCAGAGACAATTTGGATGCAGCATACTTAGAAACAGAACTACCTAAAATAAATATATGGTTACAAATCGTCAGTTCAAGTTAATTTTTTATAACTTGCCGCCTCCTGTTCATATGTCTTTTAGTCCGCTGCTTCTTATCGGTGTGAATGTTAGTGAAATTACATTTATAAGAGCTTGTTAATATTAACGGGCACTATTCTGGTCGTAGTATGAGCAGCACGAGTGATGATCGCGACGTTCGTGGCCGAGACCCCTCTAGCGTGCGACCTTACTGCGTGAACCACGATGACGGCTCCACTATTGCTGTGATCGAATGCCATTCATGTGGACTATTGTGTGCTGAATGTGATCGATTCTTACATCTCAACAGGAATGCTAGGAGTCATCATCGTCAGGTCAGGCTTGATTAAATATATAATCGATTTTGAAAATGAGTAGTCAAAACGTATAGTGGGCGTTAATTAAATTTTACTAATACATAGCGGCATATGTTTTCTTTTGAAATTAGTTAGAAATCTTATCGATTGTCCTCTCCTATTATCTAAAAAATATTTCGCACTGATGGCTTAATGCTAAGACAACGGCCGCCATTACAGATCCCGTTTGCGTTAATAATGCACTGCCTTTTTACTTCATATTTCATATTCGCTTCCCATCCATATTCTGTACCAGTCTACATACGGTAAAACGTCTTTTAATACTGCACTATCTTACCATTTGTAAATAGCGACACTTATCTCACTATTCTATATCTTTATATATTTGCGTTTGTATGTTATTAGTTATTTATAGGTGGAGGCTTATAATTAGCAACATTGTTCTTTTGTATTATTTATGTTATTTAAAAGTTTGTATTAGCCCGTAAGCCTTTTTCTATAAAGTAATAGCTAGTAAAGACTATTTATATGGTTACATTTTTGTAAATTTTAACATTTTTGGGATTGGAGACTCGTATAAATATTATAAATTAAGTTATTTTTTGTTAGATATGCAAGGAGGAAGAAAGTAGTATTCGTGTTGATATTCATGAGGGTTGCGGACGAGCAAAGCTATTTTGGTTATTACTGTTAGTGGATCGGCGCACGTTGAAAGCACTGGCGGAGTTCAGAGGAATGGAAAGCGTATGCGACGGCAGTGCTGGGGAGGGCACTTCAAGAATGTCGGGGCCCCCGGGATTAGCCGGTATTTGCCGTTTTTGTGGCACTCGAGACAATACCGGCTTGCTAGCAATTGGCAACGTCTGTGCTGATCAGCAATGCCAGGTTATTTTTATACAATTAATATTATTATATTTTTTTTTTCTTTGCTAATTGTAGTCCTTATATTTAGTACCATATTAATCCTACTTTTAAATTTATCAAATAAGTTTCATAAATTTCTATAATTTTACAATGAATGAGTGCACAAATTACTGTAATTAAGTATTGTTAGTGCCCCAGAAAATTTGTGTGTATAAGATAAATATCACTACAGAACTAGAAACGTTACTAAACTTACAGTCAAAAGGTTTATTGCGCTTTCGTGGAATTGGAAAAGGCTTATGATAGTGTTGTGAGGAATGAATTGTGGGCGACGTTGTCTATATATGGGGTGAGTGGCAACTTGATACGAGCACTGAGATCACTCTATGAGAGTTCTAGTGCTTTTGTCAGGATTAACGGAGTCTACACAGAATGGTTTAGCATCGATAAAGGTGTTAGACAGGGATGTGTAGTGTCGCCATGGCTGTTTAATCTATATATAGACAATTGCTTGAAAGATTTGAAAGAGAGTGATTATGGACTTAAAATGAATGGTCTGACTGTCAAATGCCTCCTATACGCTGAGGACCAGGTTATACTGGTATTTTCAGTGGAGGAGTTGCAGGCGATAGTCAGTATTTTGGAAAGATCCGTAACAAGAAAAGGAATGAAAGTGAATGCCAGTAAAACGAAAGTAATGGTTTTTGAAAAGGAAGAAAGTATGACAGAGTGTTCAGTTTTGATTAATGGAGAACGAGTGGAACAAGTGGAAGGGTTTGTATACTTGGGGTCAATGGTTACCAGAGATGGAAAGTGTGACCGTGATATTGAGCGAAGAGTTGTGTTAGGGCATCGAGTGAACGGTGCCCTGCTTAACTTTATGTGCAGCCGGAATGTGTCTACAAAGGCACTTTTGGCTGTGCATCGGGGTGTGCTAGTCCCTACACTTATATATGGAAGTGAGTACTGGGTCTGTCAGAAGAAACATGAAAGCAAGATTAATGCAGCAGAGATGAGAAGTTTAAAAAGTATAGCTGGCATAAGAATGATAGCTAAAGTAAGGAATAGTGTGATAAGGGAACGTTGTGGTGTGGTAGAGGATGTAGTGATAAAGATAGAGAAAGGGATGGTTAATTGGTATGGACATTTAGAGAGTATGGATGAAAGAAGATTGACAAAACAAATTTACAAGGCGAGTGTGACTGGGAAAGCTGGTAAGGGTTGACCTAGGCGAACATATCTCAGTCAGATCGAGGACGTTCTTGAGAAAAGCCAGGTCAAAAGTAACCGTAACCGAAGAGCATGTATGAAGGTACTTATGAAAGTAGAAGAAGTGAAAGATGTATGTCAGGATCGTAGCAAGTGGAAGGATGTGGTCTCTGCCTACTCTTATGGGAGAGAGGTGTGATAGTATGTATGTATGTATGTAACTAGAAACGTATAATACAGTGTAAACTCTATACATATACGGTCTGCCCATTTTATGACGTTTTCCTGAGTTTTCGTTAAATGAACAACAAGTTAAACCAAGCAAATTCAAATAATTATGATGTTTAGGGGGTTAGTCGTTGAATCCAGTGGCCTTATATGGAGTTTATACTGGAATGGATACTATGAAACGAATTAAAATAAAAGCAGTAAAATATATATCGTAGTGAATGATACTTTTACTACGGTAGAATCAGTGATGTTGTATCGTCTGCCTTCTAACTCGATGTGCGCCACTGTTAATTGCTAGCGTTGTTTGAAGTCCCTTTACCGTAGTCCATTTAAACAAAATATCATTTGAATATTGAATATCATTATGAAGCGGTGATAGCTCAGTGGTAGTGTGTAGGATCGCTGTGTCATGGGACGTGAGCTCGAATTCAAACACCTACGATAAGCTTGAACTTTCGGTGAAGTAAAACATCATGAGGAAACCATAGCGTGGTGGTAGGCTTTTCTTAATGCCCGCTTGGCTAGCTACCACCCTCGAGTTAAAAATCTGCCGCCAAGTACCAATAGGTGTGTTCCGGCAGTTGCGTTTGAGAACCAGTTCCTCTAATAAAAGCTGGCAACGTACCTGCGATTCATCCGTTGTTGTGGGTGTCCAAGGGCGGCGGTGATCACCTACCGTCAGGTGACACGCTAGCTTTTTGATTGATATTTGTACAGAATATAATATATTCGGGATAATACCTGAACAATGGTGTATTAGTTAATTGAATGGCAATTATCAGGAGCACGGTCGCGACGCGTGCTGCCGCGTGCTGGGGTGCGGGCACGTATGTGGCGGAGTGCGGGGCGAGCGCACCTGCCTACCGTGTCTGTTCGGGTGCTCGGCTGGCGCAAGCGACAACGCAACACCTCTGCGCCAGGACGCCGACGACATGTGCATGATTTGTTTCACCGATCCACTGCAAGCAGCACCGGCCATACAGGTACCTGTAAACCTATATGAATAAATATTTTTTTTACTAAATGCATGTGAAAGTATATACGGTTCATATATAAATATAAAAAAAAACTGTCTGTTTTGGCTAATCTACGTAACTGCTGGACCGATTTTCCGAGACTTTCTCTGGCAAGTAGCTAATGTTATAAAGAGTAACTTAGGCCACTTTTATTTCAGATCAAAATTAGGCTTCCATGAAAATAAAATAAAAATATAGTTTAAATGCTGCGAATGAAGTCGCTGTATATAATATATAATATACAGTAGTAGTAGTAGGAGTAGTATACAAGAACAAGTTATGTCTATATCTATATTAATATTATATAGCGGGAAACTTTGTTTCAACGCGCTAATCTTAGGAATTACATATTATTAATAAACATATAATTAAATATTATTAAATATTTTTTAGTTCCACGCGAACGGTACCAAACCGCAAAGGTACATTTGTCTTTCTAGTAAATTGTTGATTATATTTTGAATTTACGTAAAAGTTCGAACTAATTAGAATATTAGAAAAATATGTGTGTACTGTGGAAACAGGTAAGTTTCAAACTATGTGAAAAAGAAAACAAAAATAAAAGTCTGTACAGACATTTTGGTTAACTATTATTTTGCTACAATTTTATTATTACATGACATCTTGATATCTTCTATATTAGACGAAAACTTTAATAGTTTTCTGCGTCTCTGTCTAATTATAACACATAGTGACAGTATGATCTCGGAACATTAATAATAATGAAATTCAGTAAATGAAAGGTAAAATGTTTGACAAACATCTCGCAAAATAAATACGCGAATTTTGAAACGATAACAGATTGCATCAGTCCGGCCGACTGTAAGGGCAGCTCGCTAGGCTGCCCGGATGGTGTCGGCTTACTATCAGCCCGGGTCGGTCGATGGGGTAACGTGGTGATTGCAAGCGCGAACCTGCGTTACCCAAGGAAGGCGACAGATGACCATGGCGTTTGGATGGGCAATCCCGGCGACTAGCGCCGGGTGAGTCCCAAATACCCCTCTCAGTCAGTGAATTAATGGGGATGCGTAAATGTATTTCCCCACGGTAAAAAAAAGTGCTTTCTTTAATACCAGCCTGACCAGCTACCACCCTGCTACCAATTAAAGTCTGCCGCCACATACCTATGGGTGTGTTCCGGTAGTTGTATTCGAGAACCAGTCCCTCCAACGATTTAGCCCGTCCACCATCTTGAATCTCATAGTAACTTAACGTCAGATGAAATTATAGAATAAAGCTAAACCTGTAAACGGTTGAAAACTTATTTATATTTGACTTATATTTATATATAAACATTTTGTGCACGTTGTTTGTCCGTGATGAACTCCTAAATTACTAAACTTGAGAGATAGGATACTTTTTGCCGCGATAAATGGTCATAACGCGATAGATGATTAACGATATGTGATTTAATACTCTAAAAG
Organism: Actias luna; assembly: GCA_039707435.1. NCBI lineage: Eukaryota > Metazoa > Arthropoda > Insecta > Lepidoptera > Saturniidae > Actias > Actias luna. The sequence continues at coordinate 12,402,900 of JAZHAC010000001.1, read as the reverse complement.
GCAGAGCAAGGTCTGCCTGGGCAGCTTGTATATAATATATTAGGTGGTGGATATAAAATAAATACATAAACCGAAAATGATATTATTAGTGTGCTGAAAATTAAGTTTTTTCCTGTTTCAATCAATGCAGTCGTCGCATAAGAAATCACGTGTATTTTATTGTTTTGATAGTTATCATGCGGCCACGTATTTCATCTGCATTGCTGCAAGAAAGTACTTATTAATAAATGGAATGGACCCAGAATTACATTCTCATTTTCGCAGTGCCCAATATGTAAGGTAAGAATTTGTTTCTTTATGTATTATCTTACTGTGTCTAGGTATTTTAGCGGGCTGTATTAATTTGATAGGTTTAATTATACATCAAAAAAAATTTATGAAATCTAGTTTTCTCGTGTTGCGACCGTCGCGTGTCCCTTCGTTCCTGTTTACTCTTCATTTTAATTTTCTTCTCTAGATGACCATGACGCGCCGGTCGCCGATATAGAACCTTATTCTCGACAAGTTATTTCAGTTTAAATAATAAGTTTTGCTCTAACCAAAATATTTTTATCTCTGGAATCGAGAAAATAAATGTACAAACTTCCTTATATAAATTATCGATTAAACTCTGAGAACTTTCCCTATTGCCTTTTTATGATGCGCAAAAATAAATAATATATTTGTTGAATTCAATTTCTAGGAAGACATAAACCATTGGACATTGGATGAGCTGTTAACGCCAGTACGGCGACTTCGTGATGAAGTGAAACGCAAGGCTCTGATGAGACTCGAGTATGAAGGATTGGCGACCCCTGGTGGGACCAAAACACGCGCACTGCAAGATCCCACTTTGTACGCCATGGATCGATATGCATATTATGTATGTCATAAATGCGATAAGGTATCTAAAATATTATTGAATTTAGCATGCTCTTTAGAAAGTTTCTTGAAGTGTCGCAAAATAGATTTACACAGTATTAATTATAAAATTGAAAAGATTACACAAATATTTTCTATATGAAAAAAATATAATTGATATTAAATGCAACAGCTCCTTATATGAAAAATTCTTTATGTAAACTCACGTTTTTAAATTAATTACTGTTAAAATGCTGACAGGGATATTTTTCTATATATGACAAGTTAATAAATATACAATTCAGGCGTATTTTGGTGGACTCGCGCGTTGTGAAGCGGAGTTGAGTGGATCATGGGACCCAGCTGAGCTCGTCTGCGGTGCATGCAGCGACGTGGCCGGAGCTAAAACCTGCCCGAAGCATGGAGCCGATTTCTTGGAGTATAAGTGCCGATACTGTTGCTCGGTAATATGTCTATTGTATTGCATATATATTGAAATACAATTTATAGTTTGAAGTATATTATAAAAATTACACTTGTACTTATACTTGTAATAAGGGTTTTATGAAGAACTTTTGTTAAACATTTTATTGTTACTTCATTCTTTCAGGTTTTTTATGATTGATATTGATATTGATATGATATATATTAATTAATTGCTTAAGTAATAATTCTAGTTCATTTTAATCGACATTAGTAATATAAGATTTTGTTGCAGGTTGCGGTATTTTTCTGTTTCGGTACATCTCATTTCTGTAACGCTTGCCATGATGATTTCCAGCGTATTACCAACATGCCTAGACATTTATTGCCTCAGTGCCCTGCAGGCAAGTGTTTCAATAATGGAAATATTATTATTGTTGTATTAACTTATGTTTACTTAAACCCATTTTGTAAAACTTTATCTAGTTTATAAATAATTTTTTTATATCTATTTGACGTGAAATATTAGGTGTCCTACACATTTCAACTGCTTGAATTTAAAAAGGCGTTAATAAAAAAGGAAAGTTCTAATGGTTATATCTATGATTAGAAGTCATACCTATCTTTCAAATATCATTAATAATAACCACTGGCAAGTCAAAAAATGTATGACGGTGAGTGCTCTGCAGAGCTATTCAATCTTATCCCTTCCTCTCCTTTTCACAACACAACTACACGTGCTGGACTCTGGAGTCACAGCTTCACGGTAACCCCCATTACGGCTCGAAACAAAAAGTTTGATATGTCGTACTTTTGCCGTACCGTGAAGTTGTGGAACAGTCTTCTGGCCCAGGTATTCCCTTGCTCATATAATATCGGGTACTTTAAGATAAACATAAAAAGCATTTACCCAGGTCGGCATGACAGTAGCGACTAGTGATGGATTGTCGTTCTCCCGATGGTCGCTGCTGTTTTTTGGACTGTACTATACTTATCATCGGGTACAGTGCAGTCACAATGCCGAGCTAACATAAAAAAACATAACACAAGTTCCCCGTAATTATATTCTAACCATAGTTTATCTAAAAAAACTTTTTAGATATTGATTGACTAATCAAGTATTCTGTTGTTTTAATATTTGGTAAAACAAGTATTAGTACTTAAGTATGTTATATCACTTATTTATTTATCTAAATAAATATTATAACTCTTGTATTTTCAGGACCAAAAGGTGAACAACTTCCAGGTACATCAGAAGAATGCCCATTGCACGTGCAGCATCCGCCCACTGGTGAAGAATTTGCGCTAGGGTGCGGCGTATGCCGCAATGCCCACTCATTTTAAAATCTTTACCTTTATATTTTCCTAAGCAAATGTTTAATTTTTGTTAAATTTTTAATATCACTGTAGTACTTCCCGATTAATGATTTACGTATTCGTTTATTGTGTAGGTAAGTTACTTCCTAACCCATCATAAGTTAACAGTGTAGATTTTTTGAAATTCCAAATATGTATGAGGCTGATTTTTAGGAAGGAATAAGTACAGTTTTGATTGTAATACTGAGTAATTTAATGAAGGATATAAATAAAAAGTTACGACTGACAATGTAATTGTGAAATGTACGTGGGTATAAAGTGCGATATAATTGTTAGATTTAAGTACATTGAATTTTTTTATTTAACTCATTCATATACAAAAATCATTAAAATGTAATTTTAAGGTTTTTGCTATTTTAAAGAAGCTTGTTTAAAAAGGCAAAGACGAAAAAATGTCTATTTGTGTGTTGTTAGGCGTAAAAATAGGCTGAGATTTATATCGATGATTTTCATACAAATTTGGTTACATTTTAAATACATGTATAACAAGTAAAAACAAAGAGTAATCAGGTAGGTTTGTTCACCTTATGATTTTTAGTATTCTTTAATATAGTAATATGGTTATTAAAGAGCATCCATAAATTTCGTTATGCGTTTACAAAACAATGAATTCATGTTATAAAATTATCTATCTAAATATTTGACTGGAAGTGTTTAAATATCAATTTGTAAAATATGGTTTATGGAAGAGCGCTAATAATTTCATATGCTTATGCATACGTATACGCTACGTATGTGCCTACGTAGAATAATACACTGCATACACGGTAATATTTAATTCAGTTACTTTTAACAATAATAATACGTTGCATAGTTAATCATAACCTACCTTAAAGAATACTATTAATTGTTATTTCTTTATGAATGATGTTGAAATTATATAACTTTACGTGAATTAGTGATGGAAGAGACCGACCCATTTTTGTGTTCTAGTTGCTATTTAAAATAAAATAATGTAGGGTACGAGTACGGTAAAAATGTGATGTTAATTCGAAATTGTGGCGAATAAAAACGTTAACCTTATCGATGCGAAAGAATAGTTTGCAAATGGTTGATAAAGTTCCATGATTCCATCAACTGTGCCTGGTTAAGTCAATAAATTATTCATATATTTATAATGAACAATTAATTAGTGCATTTTTTTACGTAGTGCTTTTTTTTTATTCCAATGGTTAATGTAAAATAAGATTTTTATATAACGGCTAAAGTAATTTCTTATCAATTTAAGTATATGTCAATATCCGTGCCTATTATTTATTTTAGTTACTATTTTACTGACAGCCGATATAAACTTTTATGTTATTATCCGTGCTCCTTTCCATATAAAGAACATCTATTAACTACTGGTCTGTCAATACTAAAGCATGGTTCGGTGATACACTATATCATACTTTTTACGAGTATCTACCTATAATAAAGTTTGCCAATAGTCGAACACGTACAGTATTAGACCTTCCATCTATACTTATATAATATCGCAATTTGCAGTAATTATCTTTCGAAAATGACAGCAAAAAATATAATTGTTCTCTTTACACGCTTAGAACAAACTAAAAGCTCGGTTACAACTTACATACAGAAATAGCTCCAAGCACGTAGCTCCAGCTGACACTGTTATTTCATAAGGATTTTAATAAGTAGTGCATTTTAAAGTAGTGAAAATTGAAAGCACTAGTACGGTAACAGGATGTTAGAATGTCAAATTGTATTTTTATCTAACTAAACGATAACTATGTTGGATTGTACATAGTAATTAAAGAAAAGAGTAAATTATATATTAATGTTACACTTCCAGTATACTCCTTACAATCGCATTGACTTTTCTGTTTTAAAAATGACGAAACTATACTTTTTTTCTAACAGTATCAATTAAACTTCTTCACGTACTCATTCTCGTGGTATCGAAAAAAAATTTACAATAAATAATTATTTTATGCGTGTAATTGTAACCGCTTAGTTTCATATAAAAGTAATTCTAATTTTTATGTAATGTTTTTATTACCTTTATATTTGTAAAACATAAACAATTACTGTACTTAGTAGTTTGTGTTAAAGTTATTGGTATGTTTTGTAAAATTATTTATAATAGTAATATGAAACACAATACAAGAAGTAACTTCATTCTTTAGTCAACATTTATTGCATGAATCTAACCTACATCGTTATCTTATTGATGTCTATTTTGTGTATAGGTACATAGTAGTAATAACCGATTTAAATTATACATTGTAGGAAGTATAATATATAACTAGTTACATATACGTATAAAACGTTGAAAATATGACAGTACATGATTTAAAATAAAATTAAAACATTTATTAATATTAACTCTCCGTCTCTCATCATACGTACAATATTTTCCGGAATTTGGACTTATATACAGAAAATTTTTCAAATTCCAGAGAATGTTTTTAAAGAATTCTAGATTCATATCCTTACTGAATTGTAATGAAAACTAATTATATATAAACGATGTAGAACAGGAGTAAAAGTATTCCAATATCCCCTTTTTTTCTTTCTTAATTGAATTGCCTTAATTTAATTATAATAAAAAAATTAGACTGGCACTGTCATGTAATTCAAGTTTAACCATTTCATGTAGAAATTAGTGTATTCGAAATGGAATAAAATATCTCTTTGGTGTTGTACAACAGATCATTCTTACTTCTATTAATGTCAGTTATCTACGAATGCTGACTTAATGGTACCAGCGCCCGCTCTAGAGATTACGGCGCCCCGGGCAATAAGACAAATTGCCGCCCTTTTCCGAATATATATACATAAATTTTAAAATAAGGATACATCTTTTTATTTTCAATATAACTATACACTGTTTAAAGTTTAACAATCATACTAGTTGTTGGGAATTCAACCTTCATCTATTAGTATTTTCTAGTGATTTGTTCTTTTTTGTTTTATAGCTTTGTTTTAATTTACGAATTGTTTTTATATGTATATTCTATTGTCAGTCTTCGTGTGTCCAATATATGATATACATCAAAGTATCGCATTATTCTTATTTTTTCCGACTAAAACCGTAGTCAACACACAGTCTGAGCTATCCGTAATATTTTGGTCCTTCTCCCTTAAAGTTTAGACCATTCTATTAATATTTTGCCCATTTATGAATGGTGAAAACTAGGGCTCAAACGAAAATTGAGGAAGAAGGAAACGATAAGTATATCAAGACTGTCATGTCCAGGTTCGCGTCTGATTTAATTACGGGCGCTCGCTCCAATAATAGTTCGCAGTCAGTACAATCTTCTACTACAATTAGAGCGCCAAAGCTTGCACTGCAAGCTACATATGTCAGGAAAGTTGGTGAAGCAGAAGCAGCGGCAACGGCAGCCGCATCTGCGACAACGGCCTCAGCCGCTGCTGAGCGCAAAGCCGCTTAGTTAGAACTTGAGAGCCAGCTTGCGATGTTGGAAGTAGAGAGTGCCAGAAGCCGAAAAAGCTCTGGTGCTTTAATTCAGAGGTGGTTAGTATCTAAGATAATCACGTTATGGTAGAGCCCGATACTATCGGTCCTAGCACATTGAATAAACGTCTCGATGACATAAGATTTTTCCAAAATATAAGTGGTGAAAGAAGCTCGCGAAACCCATTTTAATCTACTGCCACAGCGAATATGCCTATTAATTTTACTACTAGTGTGCAACACACCACTAATGAATTAAAAACAAAACAACAATCTGACACATTTTTATATATCATAAATGTATACAATATAATGTATATTAATGTATATAAATGTGTATAATATATGTATACCTCGCTCGTTAATAATAGTACTAAGCACAAATGTAGAGATAGCAGGCTGCCTATTTTTGATGGTAAGCCTTTGGATTGCCTAGCCTTCAAAAGAACTTATTAGGACAGCAAGGCCATCTTCTCGGCGACTGAGAACTTAACACGCATCCGTATGAGTCTCCGAGGAGCAGCTCATGAGGAAGTCTAAGTTCTTTTCACATCAGCTCATGATCCTGCAGTTGTTATGGACGCTTTAGAAATCAGGTTTGGTAGGCCTGAATTAATAGTACTTAATAAAGTTATAGCAGTCCGTTATTTACCTAAAATTAATTCTGATAATTATAATCTTATAAATTTGCCTGTAGAATTAGAAATTGTGTAGAAACTATTAGGCTCCTCAATCACGAGCTATTATTTCGAATCTCCTAAGCTTTTTCAAGCTCCACCTCGTGTGAGGATCAGGCGTAGAGTCTGGCACTACTCGTCCGCAGATTGGAATGGTATGCGGGAATATCTTGCTTCAGTTCCCTGGCGGCAATCCTGTTTTGTGGGGAAAGATCCTTCAGCAGCAGCCGAGGCTATTACCATCGAGATCAGAATTGCAATGGAATTCCTTCTTCTGAGATCTCTGGTAATGGCAATGGACACTTGTGGTACAACCGTGAATGCGCGGACGCTGTTGGCGAGAAACAGGCTGCGTACTGCAGTTGGATCAGAGGTCGTGCTAGAAGTGATCCTAACTTGAAGAATCTCATAGGCCGGAGGAGAAAGCAACGCTGCTGGTAAACCTCTTCGCGGTTAATTCTCAGCTCGATGACCCTAATGCTATTCCACCTATATTACCCAGCTGTGGAGTTACAATGCCTGTTATTTGTATCAGAAATTGTGACGTACTTAAAGAGTTGCGGTCACTCGACACACGTAAAGCCAGTGGTCCGGATGGTATCCCAGCCGTGGTCCTCAGAAACTGTGCAGCCGAGTTGGCTCCAGTTCTGAAGCACCTATATCGATTGTCCTATGACTCTGGTATCGTACCTAGTGCTTGGACGGAAGCTAATGTTCAACCGATCTCTAAAAAGGGTGACTGGTCCGACCCGAACAACTACCGCCCAATTGCCGTAACCCCAGTTCTGTGCAAGGTTATGGAGCGGATCATTAACACCAAACTTGTCCGCTACCTGGAAGACCACTCGTTGATCAGTGATCGTCAATATGGCTTTCGGTCAAACCGATCAACGGGTGATCTTTTGGCTTACGTACTGCACCGCTGGGGAGAAGCTATTGATAAACATGACGATGGTTTGGCCATAGTTCTTGACATATCCAAAGCATATGACAGGGTCTGGCACCGTGGTCTGCTCTCAAAACTATCGGCGTACGGGCTCTCCAACAACTTATGTAGATGGTTCTCCAGCTTTCTGGACAATCGCCGATTACGTGTGCTCATCGGGGACACAAGTCGCAATTCCGGACAGTCAATGCTGGAGTACCACAAGGTTCCGTACTCTCGCCCACCCTCTTTCTTCTGCATATCAATGTTATGCTGCTTTTGGGCAACATCCATTGCTATGCAGACTACAGTACGGTTCATGGGTGTTATACCAGTAAGCCTAACAGCGGTCGGAGAGAAGCAGAAAAGTGTTGTCAGGAACTTGTCGTTGAGGTCGATCGGGCTTTGAACCGCATATCTTCATGGGGAACACAAAATCTGGTCAAGTTCAACGGCTGTAAAACTCAGGTTTGCGCGCTCACTACAAAAAAATCCCCTTTCTCACCACTCCCAACTCTTCAGGGTGTCTCTCTCACAATCCATATAAACCTTAATATCTTAGGTATTGACATTTGCAGCGACCTCAATCCTAGGGATCACATCGGGAGCGTCATATCAAGTACCTCACGGAGACTAGGAATCCTGACCCAGGTGAGACGGTATTTCCCGCCCAACCAGCTGTACCTTCTTTACAAGGCTCAGGTTCGGCCATGTATGGAATACTGTTCGCATCTTTGGGACGGTTCCGCAAAATACCTACTGGATGCCCTGGACAGGCTGTAACGACGTGTTGTCCGCATGGTGAATGATCCAGTCATTACCAATTACTTAGAACCGCGTCCCCTCCTCTCCTTTCCACAACAGATCCACCCGTGCTGGATTACGGAGCCACAGCTTTACCATTACCTCCATCCCGACGCGAACCAAAAAGTTCGAAAAGTCGTTTCTTTGTCGCACAGTGGAGCTGTGGAACCGTCTTCCGATGTGGGTGTTCCCTCCTTCTTATAATATAAGCGAGGCGTGAAGAAACATTTAGTGGGCCGGCAAGACAGATGCGACTGACGAAGGACATTTGCCCCTACGGCAGTCGCTACTGTTACTGGACTGTACTAAAACTTACCATCAGGTGAAGTACAGTCACTTTGCCGAGCTAGGATAAAAAATAAAAAAATAAAAAATAAAAGCTGACTCCTCTGTTGCGCAATAAATGGACTGAATACGGCATAACACATTCTTCACTTGAGAAACAGACTAAGTTTAACTTATTACCACAATTTTTATCACGGGAAGTCGAGTTGCAACTCAAGTTTGGTTTAATTCCGGATCCCGCAGTTCCTCCAAAAGTGTTTGAGAAGGTTCATGCAGTATCATTTTCAGAATTTCTATATAATACTGCTACTGTAAAACCTACTAAAATGCACGTAAATTCCACAAACCTCGAGATTATTAAACCTTGTCTCATTTGTAAACAAGGTCATTACTTGTCAAAATGTAACAAATTTATTGAAATATCTATTCATAACTGATGGCAGTTTATAAAAGATAATAAACATTGTCAAATTTGTGTAAAAAAAAGGTTCACATAGTTACAAATATTGTAAGCTCACTAAAGAAATTTTCAAAGTTATACAGTGTAAGCCTAGACACCATAAACTCTTACACAATAGAGTTTTCACCTACGCATTCGATTGTTGAGAATTAACCCGACAACGATATTTGTACCAGTTTGCAAGATCGAGTTGATATTTTTAATGAACAGACAAACGAGGTTCGCACACATACAACTTACTTGTCTGAAAATAATTCTTTGTCTGATTTCTCTGACAAACATAATTACTAGAGACCTCTTTTGAAAATCATAAAGGTCATTGTCATGGCGTTAGGCAGTGTCAATAATAACGTTTTATTGGATGATGGCTCAACAGCTACGTTAATTGATTCCAAAATATGATAGTAAATAGTTATTATAGGTCCCGAGTCAGATATTATGTTGAACTGTGTAAGTGGCTAAGGCAAAAAGATTGGTGCTCAGCATCTTGAATTCAAAATTAAAGGCTATTATTCCACTGATATATTTGCTATTCGAAATGCTCGTTCGATTGATAAGTAGGTCTTCCTTGGAGAGACGACATTTTTGTAATCCCGGATAATTTTGAACATGCATTGTTCAGATTTAAAAGCTTAGAGAGGTAAATGAGCGAAGAACCAGCCTTTTGATGAGCAATATAAGTTAAATATGTAGGCTTTGTTTGATAAAAGTTACGCAGAAGGTCCCATCACTATAGAAAACTCTTTCAACAGATGTTGATACTTGCCACATTTAGGTGTTACCAATCCTAATAAGCCTGGTAAACTTCGTATCGTTTACGACGCGGCAGCCAAATCTAATGGAGTAAGTTTGAATTCCATGCTACTCACCGTACCGGACCTTCTCAACCCAATATACTTTTTCGTTTTCATGAATACAATGTTGAAATTTCTTCTGAAATTAGAGAAATGTTCCCACAACTAAAAATACGCGAAGATGACAGAGATGCTCAACGTATTTTGTGGCGAAATTGTCCTAATGAACCGATTCAAGATTTTAGAATGGCCTCTATGATCTTTGGTGCAGCTTCAAGTCCTTTTACTGCACAGTTTATTAACCATGGACGGCTGTATAGTATCTATACCTTCAGTGGCTGATGCAGCGCGTCTTGCTTCTGATATTCTTAAGAATGCAGGTAATGAGATGAGATCATGGATATAAAATGAACCTGAAGCTCTAACTCTCATCCCAAAAGAGTTTTAGTGGAATTATCCTTAGCTGATTGATTTATGTAGAGTAGCTAAACCTGTTAGAGCTATAGGCGTAGTTTGGCAACCCACTGAAGATTTTCTTAGTTTTAACGCTGACAGTTTTAAAAAGAAGGTTATCCCATTAATGTTTACAAAATGCGACACGCTGTCTCTTTTGATGTGCGTATATGATCCGAGTGTGTGCAAGTAATCTTTACTAGCGCCTCTTATAGTTAGAGCAAAAATCCTATTTCTAAATGTTTTGCATAAAGCTGTTGAGTGGGATCATCAGCTCACTGAGGAAGATACGGCTGCATGGAAATAATGGTACGATGTTTGCATCAGTTTCCTAAATAATTTAAAAATTCCTCGTCGGTACAACCTTAGTGAGTTTGATGACATAGCTGTAGAACGAGAACTTCACTTACTTAGCGACACTAGTGAGTCTGCATACGGTGCTGTAGCGTATTGGCGCTTAATATTGCCAGATAAAGGTATTAGAATAGTGTTGATAGGTAGTAAGACTCGAGTAGCTCCATTGAAACCAGCCTCAGTCTTACGCCTGGAACTTCAAAATATATGTATATTACAGTTAGTGTTCCACACCTTACAAGCTATTCTAAATTATTACGAACAAAAGCACAAAACAGTCTTCAGAATTTTTACACATTTAAATTCAGCTAAGAAACAGAGGATGAAATCTATTGATTTTTAAGGCTTTGCATAGCATATTATCAATATGTGAACTAAAGCTTATTCAAACTTAAGCTTTGAGTCGATATAACTTTTAGATCACTTATTGTATTAACTTTCAATAACACACTATCCTTGAATTTGTAATTATATCACATAAAAATTACTTCCATTTTATTCTCGCATATAAAATGAAATTACAGGTGAAGTTATAATTAACATAATTAATAAACGATACAAAATAGTTTTTCGAAGAAACCAATACTTGGAATGCTCCTAATTTCAGTGTGTCACGGTATATTGCGAAGACGTGAAGTTTCACACAGTATTTAATAGATAACTGTTCGGGCGGGAAAAGTACCTACTCAAAAGATTGATAATTTTCAAACTGATGTAATGTCTATCTTATTTTATCTATTTTATCTCGAACGTTGCGAAATATTGTGGTAGTAAATTCTGGTACCAACTTTTACGATTACTTGAAAATATTACTAGTCGAAGTTATGTGATATTTGTAGTGCGCGAATGAATAATAATAATGTTTTCATATTACGGATTAAAGGTATGTCTAGCAAATTTAAATTACATTTAATATATATATATATATATATATTACAATGTTTTTTAATGAAAATTACTAGTAGAATATTTAATTTTAATTATATGTCAAATAATATTATAAGCTCAATAATTCTCATAATCATACGTTAAAAACACATTTCCGTCAGTTTTACTTGAAATTGAAATAAATAATTTGATTATCAAGCGGTGTTGCAAATTAAGTTGAGGATAATATTACAGTGGACTCAATTTAAATGATTACAATTCATGCATTTGCCTCCGATAGTCATATATTGTAAATGTATTATAATTTATTTATTATATAAATATATATAAATTTATTATTATATAGGTGTGTCATATAATGAAAGTGTGCTTATTTTATTTTAAATATATACTATGTTCAGATCAAACTGTGAAATACTTTGTTTAAGATTATTAGACTATAAAAATAAAACAAATCGAGTTCTCGTAATATCTTTGAAATATGCGCTGTTGATAATTTCAGTATATTAGAATTTTATTAATGTAATTGCTAGAAGATAGTTCTAACATAACAAATGTGTTATTTTTAGGAATGTTTGAGTTGGCCTTTAATTCGTGCCCACTTGTGCACATTGGCCATAGCGTTTAGTTTTAACAGTACATGGCGAGCCCCTCGACAAGCCTTTCGATACGGAGCGCTGTCCTATTTAATAGTATTCACAATAACCATGGTAACGGTTGCTCTGCCAGTTGTGTTACTTCAATTAGCTGTGGGTCAGCTAAGCCAACAGGACTCGGTTGGAGTTTGGAGGGCTGTACCGATTTTCAGAGGTGTGTTGGTAATTAATCAAAAGACAATATTGACATATACAGAACATTACTTTTAAAATTACAAAAAATATAATTAAGTAAAGGAATTGAGGTATACATATTTCTATAAAAGTTAATGAGTACCGTTAATGAGTAGTTTACAATTTTGTTAACTTTTTCAAGTACCTTTTACCCGCTTACAGACTAAATTTAAAGAAATGCATACATCGTAAAGAAACAAGTGCCCCGAGTTTTAAAATTCTACCCATAATCCTTTGGGCTGACCAATTATGAGTTCGTACTAAGGTACTTTATGTGTATGGATTAAACAAAATGGGTTATGTTTTCTTAAATAGGACATTGATAGTGAAAATATGGGGATCATTTATTTTTGCTTATGCACTACTGCGGTCTAGAAGAAGCAAGTTTAATTGCCACAGTATTCAATTTTTTTATTACAAAACTAGGATTCTAGTAAAACTATATTATAGTTAGCGATGGCTTTTTATTTGTATCTATAAATATTTGTGTACATTTACTGTTCTATTTATAATAGTATCCTAATTTTTATTATCATTTCAGGGGTCGGATATTTGAGGTTACTCGTATCATTTTTAGGTGCAATATATTCATGTATTTATTTATCACTTACCATTACATATTTTCTGTACACTTTAAGTAACTCGATACCGTTTAGCGATTGCAGGGAACCCACGCTGACTTTGGTAAGTTCCCTATGTTAAATTTGTGTGTAACGTGTGAAGTCGTTGATAGACAATTATGAATGAGATTGAATGGCTGAAATGTTTAAAGGAGAAAGGGTATTACTTAACTACGTCAAGCATTATATTTTATTAAAAACAAATAAGAAATATAAATAGAACGAGCCGTGAATGTAAACCACTAATTTAAAATATAAAACTATTTAAAAATTATACAGGATTAAGAATTTTTAAGCATTGTAATCAAATACTTTATACACTTTAACTACTACACCTATAGTCCTTAAATTTTACTTGAATATTAATTTTATGGCATAGAAAGCCTCTAAGAATGGATTGCTGTTGACGGGAAAAACGAGAATAAGTAGTCTTCCATTAAGAATGATTTGAATTGCATTATGTCGAATTTGGCGCAAAAACTGCACGCGTACAACGCATTATTGTTACTACTATAACTCTGAAAAGTTCTTAATTTTCAAAGAATATTTTCTAACAAGAATTATATAATCTTCAATTTCAGGAAGTATATGAAAGTAAAATCAACGCTTCGGACTGTTTAGAGTACGTTAACTTTTTTTTATTTCAAGTTAGTATTGGATACGGAACTATTAATGTATGAGTATGGGCTGTGAATAACTTATTGTATTTCGTTGTTTTAGTATAACCTTTATGGCACCGGTAAATGAGAAACCCGAATATTATTTGGCTGTAGCATTAATAATAATTATGTTGTGGGTTACGTTTCCCTTTTTGTAAGTAATCATTCTTTTCATATTTTACGGTTATATTTAATAATAACATTATGGTTATATTATTTACAAGTCGTTTAAATATAAAATGATAGATTTAATTATAAAATTAATGTAATTATGGTACTATATCAAAATGTGCATTTTAAAATGCAAAAAGCAGGGTGATATGTAATTATGAAAAATATCACTATGAAGGGTTTACCATCGAGATTTTTGAAATCCAGCCACATATCCTACAAATCGTTAGTACCATTTGATTTGATTACTGTGTAGAGATTAGCTGATTCCAAAACGTCACCTGGTGTACATTTTATCATCAGGCAAACCACTCGCTTAGTTACTAGCTTTGTCCTATAAAAAAAGTTAAAATATATATGTAGTCGTTTGTCTAATATAAATATCTACTTGGAGATTTTTTAAGTTGTAATATTCTGATTTTAATGGCATATAACCATTTTCACTAAATGAAAGTAGGTACTACACGACGACGAAATCAAACTTTTTTAATATTATGGAATTGTAAGAAATATGTACAGACGATGAACGGATGTGAAATTTTAAAATGTAGCATATCTATTTATTAGCATAACTATCGACATTTTCAGATTTTACAACCAAATAAAATTTATGAAACGAATATATTACTTATTAGGACCTTTAGTTTTACTTCTGGGTGTTATTGTATTATCTTGTATCGGCGACCGCATAAACGTGCAATCGTTTTTAAAACGAAGCGATTGGACCAACTTTATGCAGCCGGACATTTGGCACGACGGCCTTGTTCAGGCGCTACTATCTTCACAAATAGCGGGAGGGTTTCTTATCGTAGCTGGAGATTCCATTTATGCCAGCACTAATGTTCAGTGGTGAGTTGTTGATAAGATGTTTAGCATATTATTTTCCTCTGAATACTATTATAATTAGTAACTGAGTATTTATTTTATTTTTCCGGTATTGACATTAAATTAACATTCTTTAACTATATAATAAAAAAAAGTAAGGAAGCTAGACATATCTCAATGTAAGAAACGATATAAGATATTCAAATTAAAGTTATAAGTACTAAGGGTATTTTTACTAACATTATTGATAATGTATTCAAGATGTATTGGTAATACACACCATCACTTGTTTGAAACGTAGATAATAATTATTTAGTTACAAGTTCAGAGTTTATGGCTTTATGTTGCTTTGCTTTTCACTATGGTATTGAAATTTGGAGATACTAGAAATCAAAAATTATGATTGCGAATATAATAGTGCAACTGAAAATGTTTAAAAAGGCATATAACATATAGTCACTTTAATGTTTTTTCAATTAAATCCTTTTCAAAAAACATTTTAGACAGTTGTGTCAACTAGTGAGATTCTAATGAGTGTTCTTAGTTTACAGCCTTACTATTTATAAAATGTTCATGATAAAATAATACACTTTCTAGGACAGCGTTGGCATTTGTCGGAACATCTGTGATCTCAACTTGGGCATCTATATTATTTTGGTTCGGTATAAGCAGTCCAGATCAGAGAGACAAGCGTATGGCAGCGGTTCTAGTGCAAATTTATCAAACGACTGACCAAAATGTTCTTAATATTGCATGGCCGTTGCTCATGTTTGTGATACTTTTTATGTCAGGAGTTTTAACTATGGTAAGATTTTATATTATATAAGTTACTATCACTTTTCAGCGAATTGGTCTTTCGGTGAATTCTTCTTTCAGCGCATTTCTTTAGAGAGTTGTTTTCGGTGAATTTACTTTGATACTATTTATACAATCAAATATGACATGCATATATGTATTTAATGATCAAAATATGTGATGTAGCATGATGTTGTAAAAGGGGGGGATTATGGCGACATTCCTGTCGTTATTTTACTTTAAAGTTTATCTTTCTTACTTAGTATTAATTAATATTCAATATTCTATTTACAACTAATGAGTATTATCAACTATCGTTTCCTACACACCTACTACATACCTTATCATCAATATATTTATACATTTCATACTAAACAAACTATATTTTAGAAGAACATATACAATTATTAATTATACTTATTTTATTCTAGAATTTATATGTATATTTATTTATTTATAATTCGTTAAAAAATTTGATAGCGCGGCGTCGTGCATACATACGTTTTTAATAATGAATGCGTTAATGTCAATTGTTTTTGAGGTAATTTAAATTTTATTTCAAATATTTTCAAACCGTTTTTATTTATTATTATTAAACGTAATTGTTTATTGTACAGCTCACTTTTCTATATCCGATATACGACCGACTCCGTAGAACTGGTGGGATCAAGTGGCGTATTATATCCATGTGTGTATCAATGATTGGCGCTGGAATAACATTGGGCACATTAGTAGGACGATTGCCCGCTCTCACTGTACTGGAAGATACTGCTGTTCCTGTAGTGGCCAGTATCGCGACAGTTCTTGAGATGTTAGCTTTTGGTTTTATATACGGTACAATACTTTATCATATTAGAAAATATCACTTATTAGCATTTTATCTCAATTCACAGTTGTGGATATCATATTTTTATTAGGCATCCTATTTCTAAAGCCACAATAAGAATGAATTTTCTTTAAGTTGCCATCATATTTATTTTAAATTATAATCAGTAAAAACGAATTCCTAAATAATTTTGTAGTAGCTTTGAGTGATAAAATTAGTTTTACTTTTATAACTGGTTAGCAACCATTTAACATATTATTCAAAGCGATCCTAAACTATTAAGTAATAGTGACAATGGTTTCTTTACCACGGAACAACTTTAAATGTGCATCGTGGAAAGTATGAGTTTTTACACAATATTTTTATGACTTTAACTTTAAATTTTATTTTCAATCTTGTAATAAAATTATGACTATGAGAAGCAAGTAAAAACTGTTCTACGGGTAATAAAGTACAGGTATTATGGCTGAAATGGTAGTTTTTCTGTAACTTCCACTTTGGATTTCAGGGTGGAAAATGCTTGTTAAAGATGTAGAATTCCTCACTGGCCACGAATTATCCAAATATTGGGTTTGGGGTTGGTCCGCAACTCCTGGTATAATACTACCATTCTACGTTTGGTGGGTGACCATTGTCTTTAACCGAGATTCCAATTGGGGGCATTCTCCATGGCCTACCGTCACAGTAATTACAACAATGATAGTAATATGTATGATCTTGATTATTTGTGCTTCAGTTGCTGTTTGGAGACAAGAACAATATGATATCATAGGGGTAAGTAATATTTAGGGAATGAGTGACTAATCTAATAATTTTACAAGTACTTTTTTGTTTATTGGTAATATATCTTGTGCTTAACTAATTATTTATTATGTATATATTGTAAATAAGTTAAGATTTATGGTTTGCCACTTCAACTAGAATAGAAGAGTAATGCAAACTTTTGTCTGCACATCTGTCTCTTACAGAGATTTGCTTCCTCAATGCTTCTAATTTTACTTCGCTTAATCCATGAAATAAGAAATTCACAATTTTGACATTTCGCAATCAATTTATCGATTTGTTATTAATCACCAAAACTTTGTGTATTAATTTCAAATTTGGATTATATATTTTTCAAATAAATGTTATTACATATCATACTACTACATATAATATTTAAATATTTAAATTTAAATATTGTAATAAATGAAAAAAATTTTTTTTTTGCACTTTATTATATATAGCTATTTTTATAATTTTTTTCTGCTTCAGAAAAAAAATATAACGTTGGTCAGTATTTGTTTATAACAAATTGTTAAACTAATAAACAATTAAATAATTAATAAAAAAAATTTTTTTTTGCCAAACTATTTAAAAGTGTAAATTATGATTTTTAAAAGAAAATTTTTTTCTTAACTAATTATTTAAACAATCGAAATATAAAAAAATCGTTTTTAAACAATTAAAAATTAAAATTAAGAATTTTTTTTTTTTTAAATCATAATTTTTTGTAAACAATAAAATAGGAAAAAAAATTTTTTTTTAAATATTGAATTTCTCAATTTGTTTATAACAATTTTATAAACAAATTACGTAAAAAAATCTTAACCTAAACTACTGCCATTGTTCAATGTGAAAACAGGCATAGCTAAATATTAATTGAAAAAAAATTTTTTATCAACATTTTTTATATTTTTAATTTTTCAATAGTTATAAAAAATCATAATTAACAAATTAATAAACTTTAATGAAAATTTACCGCGGGATCTTATAAAGTACATATACCAAAAGGGCTCCACGAAATTTAAAATTTATAGGCCAATTATTTATACCTTTCATCCCATTGTTTATGCCAATGGAGATTGGGAAAAAAATGGTTAGTTAACAATTGAATAACTTTTTGAAAAATGGTGATTAAACTTTTTTTTCTTCAGAGCTCGATTCTTTCAAGTGTAAAGAAGATACCAGAATTTTTTCAAATTTTTAAAATCACATTTTATGTTATAATAAAATTATTTTTACTGCTGAACTCTCTTTAGCGGCGGCGCGCGCATGCCGTAACTGCCGCGCGGAGCCCTATTTTCAACGTCTAATTAAAATTATAAATAATGGAGATAGAATTCCGGGAGTTAGCACTTTTTTATTGAAAATTTCCTACTCTTTAACGAGCTTTTTTCAAAATTTCTTAAATGTTAATATTTTTCGAGTTATTAACAAAAAACGAAACATCATTTTTTTTCATCTTATTTTGTTAATAACAATTGCAATTTTTAACCTGCACCAAAATCCTTCAAAAACATTTTTCTAGAGGTGATTACGAATCGAATGAGCCATCGCTCATATTTTTAGGACCTTTATCTCTATTTTTCACGTTTTTGAACTTGTTGACTAGACTATTACGAATTTACGAGAAATCACAAATTAGAATTGTTAGCTTTTTGTTAACCGGTAAAAAGTATGTTTTTTTATTACTTTGTTGTTGATGTATTTTTTAATGCATATTACATAGCATAACATATTTACTTTTGACACCAGCACATCAAAGTGGTGACGTGTTGTCAATCGACGAAGGTTAGACTGACTAATATAGGATATTAAGCCTGAGTTTTACCTGGACGAAAATGTCGTGATGAAATGACAGCAAGCTGCTAAAACTTCTTCTAATGCCCTCATAGGTAAACTACAACTCTCAACTTAAAAACATTTCCCTAAACAATTATGGGTAAGGTTTGGTAATTGCTCTTGAAAGCTCATTGATCCCCATGGGCCTAGTATAGTATAGAAAACGTCTAATCTACATACTTTGTGGTCTTGATCTATATTTTCTTTTGCCTAAATTTTAATGAGGACAAGACCTTGCCGACTCCTAAGTACAGCATAATCATGCGTGCTTTGAATAAGTGAATATATATAATATTTCCTGAAGATGTTAATTTTAAAACAGTTAATTAAGTTATACTACAGTAACATTTAAATTATTGTATTTTTGTAGCATACGTAACAAATACGTTCTTTTGTTTCATTACAGCTTCTACCTATGTAGGCAAAGTTGTAAATGTATAAATTAAAAAAAAAACAAGTTTTAAAATATAAATGTCAAATACTCAGTTTACTAAATAATATTTAGCTACAGAAGGTTCAATAATATTATATATGTTAACTATAGGTGAACAACATTAGACGATGATTTTTTTCAGACGAACACTTTAAAGGTATAATACTAGAACGTGTTTTTGTTTAATTATAAACACTCTCCCGGCTCTAGCTCGGACCATTACTTGCCGAAATATTATTGTTTTTTTGGAAATATTCCTCAGTAGTGTATTGAGGTGAATAATTTATTACGAGTTAAATGTCTCAATATATTTGAATAACTTTTGAAGTATGGTCAACCGAAATAGGCAAAATATTGCCAAAAGTATTATAGTTTTATTGCGGGGTAAATAGATGTTAACTTGTTAAAATTATTACGCTTTTCGCATTTCAGAGAAACTACCAGTTTTATATAAATTGGTTGGGTTGATTAAGATTTTCTTTTTAATTTTACTTATTAATTTATCTGGCTTCTGTAGAAATTATATGTGCCCTAGGGCATTTTCATCTAGATCCTGCATTTTTTTATTAATCTCAGTATTACGTTCTAATTGGTGAGCGATTACAATTTTATGATACCACGAGGAATAAAATCTAAAGCATTTTTCTTTTCTGCTTTCGTTTCTTTAAAATACATTCTCAACAAAGTTTTTCGAGATGCGTATTTTAGTTATCTCAAATCCTATAAAGAACGAAACGATCTGTCTAAAAGCAACATTTGTTTATAGAAGCTGAAATCATCATTTCAACCATCGCGACACTGGGGCCCAAGGGATCCAATCACGCATTACTACTGGCTGGCACGACGCGATGAAACTGACAGAAATGTTCCAAGAAATAGATACACTAGGAGACAGCTCGGCCAACTTTCACGAAGACCAAGCATATTAAACGTTCCTAATGTTTTACCTAGTAAAGATTCAAAGGAAAGTAAAAGAAGATCTAATTCTGATGATTTGTTATACACAATTCATAGAAATAAAAATTTGAAAAAAGTATACTATGAGTACGTGATTGAAAAAAAGAGATCGAAATCGTTGGACTGGACTGCAACAGGAGGATTTAAACAATTCTTATGCATAAGTAGTACTGTTAAAGAACCTTTAAATTTAAATTGTAATGTGGTAAGTAAAAGAAAAGAAAATATTCTTGATTAACAAAAAAATGTTTTTTTTTTATTGTTGCCAAATTGTTTTTATTAATATTTCATCAATATTTAACTTAATCAGAATTTACTGAACATATTGTATCATCGGTGTTTGAGCCAATCTCGATCTCTGGATGGACGTGAAGATCGCTGGAGTAGAAATTGAAAAGGGGAGAATGTTAAAATACTGGATGGAATGCGGTTGTGAAGTGCTCTTTCTACTCGGTAGCCGAATGTTCGATCGGAGTAATAGAAGTGAATGACGTTTAAGTAAAGCTTAACAAATTCGTTCCTGATGGCATAGGGACCTGGGGATTCCCTAGTCGATTACGGTAAAGTCTTTTCTGGGTTAACTGGATTAAGGGTATTTACTTGATGTGTTTGGGGTTGTTATTGTCACAGTTTAAAAAATATTGAGTTTTTATACTCATGTAGAGGTATGCTGCTATTTCAACACTATCGAATGAGGGTGACCTCCAGAATACTGAGGCATTTGTCACATTAGAGGACGTTGGGTGAATATATACACTTTAAGGAGCACACAAGTTCACGTATATACAACTCTCGAACATCAGGGTTCGGCTGGAGTAGTATTGATGTGTCGTTAGACCAATTACTCGCTGAATCCAGAAGTTCTGCACGAATCGGTAAACTTTGAACAGCCACTCCTGCCAAAGATTAGAAACAGTACAAAAGCTGATCCTGGTCTCTGGCAAGTACAAAATATGGCGTGTTCAATGAAGAAGATGACCGAGTTTCATCCCCGTTCAATGTCCACGATTTCATTCACGGCAGCTTTAAATAAAATATCGGTCCATGCAACCGCGATCAGAACACTGTCTTTCGAATCCCACGCGAGGCAGAGTACCATAGTGTGATTTTCGTCGTCGACAACCCAATAACAATGCTGCCATCTTAGTGTTATCTCCCGGAGATACAGGTAACTTTTGAAATAACCAGACCGCCTTGGACCAACGGGCGGACAACTTGAATGGTTTACAAACGTATATATTTTGTTTGGAGATTAGGGGTATATGAAGATTACATCCGACTTGCTACTTGTTTGTGATTTAATACTAAATTTTAAATTATTGGTATTCTGATTCTTAGAAGATGAACAAAAATACACAGTATTTTCATAAAAATTGACAAACACCAAATCTTAAAAAAATATTGGAGTATTTCGTCTAGTTTTTCGTCTGAAATTTTTAAATTTGCACCGATAATTGTTGTTTTAATATTGATAAATAACCAGTGTTTAATCGTTTTTATATATCACAAGAAAAAATGAGAATTATATATTAGAATTATATAATTATTTATCAAGTATCAACTTTTTTTTATAAATTTAGATGTTGTAATTTTTACTTATTTTGAAAAAAGGTAAATAACATGATAACCCATAAATGGTTCACTTTACCATAATGCATATGAGGGTTAAAATTATCGTAATTAGTCATCTCTATGACCTCCTAATGGAAATAAGTCGAATTACTTTGTATCTCCCGGTGTACTTGTTAAATTTATTAATGGTTTAGTGATCTAATGACAGTTCAATAGGCATTGATGTAGGTAGCATTTTAATTTTTCAAAATAACTCAAGATTGTATAATTGGATATGAATTAAAAATATATATATATATTTTCAACAGTTATTGCAAATCATGTGTTGAAAACTTAGAAAGAAATAAGGATAAAAACAGTATTAAAATAGCATGTCAGCTTTGTTTTAAACCGCTGTATTGTATGGCAAATAAATTGCTAGTTTCTAACTTTAACATTATCATAATCTTTACATGTATATCTACTTTCATCGAAAGCAATAATGAGGCTCAAGGTGGTAATAAAAGTAACCAACTTAGAAAATAAACTAAAAAAGCAGCTGGCATTTAAAACTATATGAAATCATTAAAAATAGTAAATCGGGGTTTTCTAAAAAATAAAGAAATGAACTACTCAGTTCTCTTACGCCGACTGTATAATTTAATCAATTAACGTACTGATTTTGGCTATAATGTAGAATATAATCTGCCAAACACGTTAGGTAAAACTCATGAGCGTGCACCAACGTCGTCAGCTGAGGCAGGATATCATTCATGTTGAAATGAAAGAATTTAGCTGTTGCATATACGCCAGCGGCTGCAAGATGCATTGACAAGACGCGACAACTACCTATAAAAAGGAAGAAATACAAAATGACATATATTTATTATTATAATCAATTCTATTGAAAATAATTAATGGTCATAACACTAAATAAAAAGAAAAAAAAAACAGAGCCCATTGTGGTTAACCGTAATGTGCCTATAGTTTTTTTTCATTACACTGTGTATAATATGAATGAATATAATAAATATTGAAGTAAGACTAATTCATGCAATGTAAAATAATGTATAAATTCTTTTTACTGTTACGTTTTAATAATTTCGTATTTCTATAATTCAAAATTTTAATTAATATTTTTATTTAAAATTGATTTTTATTATTAAGTTTCTCGGAAACGACTCTAACATTTTTTGTAAGACACCGAACAAAGTTCGTTAATATTTTTATTTTTTATTAGTGCGATGTTTTCATTTGTAATAACAAAAAATTCAATTGTATTTGTCGCCATATATCACCTAGATATTTAGATTACATTACATATATGTATTTGTCAATAACTTAGTTCAAATGTTATTCGTTTTGTAAATGTGTGAATATAACATTATCATAGCTAGTAATAGAAGTGGTATACGGGGCCCATTGCTTGACTGCTTCCAGAATGATCATAGATATATATATATATATATATATATATCTAAAGCTCATTAGATATACTAAAATCAAAATTTAAAATTGCTACAGTGAAAAAGTGTATACAGAATTAGGCACAACTCAGTGACCCGTATTAGGTCCAACTGAATACTTAATTTACGTCAATGATATGTGTAATATTTTGAACCAGTAAACCTAGTGAATATGTATCTGGTATTACTGATAGATAGCAGATTTAGCTGGAGACCACATATTGATTACATTTAATATATATTATGTGTAGTTTTATCTATATTGGTCATATTAAAATACAAAATATCATACAACATTTTGCGTATATTATATCTATCTCTTACAGGCTCAGTATTTTACTATAATTACGGTATTTATCCAAAACCCATCTTAAAACATTTACCAACTACAAATAAGACGGCTTAAAACAATATTATCTAGACAAATAAAGTATATATAGTAAATAAAGTATAATAAATAAGTAAATAAAGAATAGTAACAGTACCTAGACAAATAAAACTTCGGTATAAAAACCTTTAAGAAGGACTATTTGAACACTTTAAAGTAGTGAACGTTTCGTCGATAAGGGTCGATAAGGGTAAAATAGCTATATTAAATGAAAACATACACAAAATTAACAATCTCACAAAAGAGAGCGGCCAAGGTTCATGCGAGAGTTAGCATATATTCCGACGTATGTACTGACCAGTTAGAACAACTTCTATGGTATGCATAAATGGTAGTATATGTTACCCCTACCGCTTGTGTCGATGAGATATTAAAGTGTGGTATTAAAAGAGTTGTACGAGTACTAAGAAAATATTTTCCAATTACAAAACGCCTTTGAATTCATTGAACTCTAATATTAACGATGTTTCGCCTCATTTAAACTGAAATTGTGATTTCCGCAATTCGAGTCTTAAATGAATTAACTAGTAAACAAATTAATAAAAATTAATAATAAACAGTTTGTAATATTACAATGCTCATACTTAAATTATTTGGACTAAAAATAGCGGTCATGTCTCTGTTGATTTTCCAGCTTAGAAATTCAGCTCTATTTACTATAGTCCTCAGGAAGGGTGTCATAATCGCAGGTATACCTACACAGTCAGCCAGTAATTCTGAAATTCTGACAGTCGTCCACGCGTGGAAGTAGTAGTCTAAAATGAGAAACAGTATCATTATGGATTTAGTTTTGGAACTGTTTTTAATACTTTTTAAGAAGTTAACTCCTAAATGTATAAATATATATTTCAATACCAACAAGAGTGTATGGAAAAATATGTTATTTGTATATCTAGAAAAAACAAATGCATTTAACGATTAATAACAAGCGTAATAGTAACAAATATTCAATCATCGATCAATAAAGAGTATATTGATCAGTGTTACGTAGTGGTTGTCGTAATCGTAATGAACTTCTCTTCCACAAGCAGCAGATTACAAGTACGTACATAAGTGAGTCAGAAATCCATTACATTACACATAATACAACACAAACTCATAATAACGATATTTTAAACAAAAAAAGTAACTGTGTCATAAAATCCTAAAAATTTCTATACCTACTTTGATTATTAGAAATGTAAATACATTTTTAAGTATTTTTGTCACAATAAAATAAATGTCATAAGTAATTCCTTTGATTTGTACATTTAGAATTTAAAATAAATTTGTTTAAAAATCTTATCTTACCTCATTATTTTAGTGTTAAATTGCAAGTTAGACAATCCAATTCCTTATATTACAGTCTAATAATAGAAATAAATATATTGTAAATAATTTACAAATAAAATTTAAATAAAAGTGTATAATTATAAGATGCTAATAATGCAATGTGCTAATAAAAAAAAGAAATAATAAATATTGGTTTAAATCTGTTTTCTACAATTTATGTTTTAAAGTTATGACCAATTAACTAACAGCACTATGTGTGTTAAGAATTTGTATTTTATATTAAGACGGCGTAACCTATTATCAAATCTAGATCAGTATTATTACAGATTCGATAGTTAAATATTTATAATATCAAAAATATTATTAGGCCACTAATTTATATATAAAACAAACGAAAATAAAGTTTACAAAGAACTTACCATTAACTTTCATAATCTCATTTACGGAGTTAATTATGTTTTCTTCATTCAAATCAGTTATCCCTATTTGTAACAAAAACTCAGTCATAGCAGTAGGGTTAGTCGGTTGTATGTGATGTAATTGTGAAGAAATAATAATGGCTCCTGCCATGATTATTAGGAAATGACTAGCAAGGTACATTTTAAAAGAAACCCAAGTGTCGTTTTCTGTAAATAAAATCGCTTATAAGAACAACTCTTTTTTTTTCTTTTTTTTTGCAAAATGTACTACGTTTTTCCATTCGAATCCAGTCGAAAAAAGTTTCAGTTAGCTTATTACATATAAACTTGGCTAAATAGTAATTTTATAAGCAATAATACATATATGCATTGTGATATTTACAATGGTAAATAAATTATCATTTACGTGAAAAACTAGCTTCAGTAAAATATTATTGTTATATGTAGTAATGCCGTTTTGAAATATATCTTGTTTATATTGGAATAAGCGTTTTAAGAAATCAATGTTTCTGTAACTAAATTATCTACAGTTATTTTAATGCTCACTCGACGTAGATAAAGTCTGCATTTTTTCTTCTATATAGTGTTCGATCACGCGACAAGCAAATCCAGGTACACCGAACGAATTTACGTTCAACTGAGAACAGGAAGACCAAATCATACTCCTGATATTTTGGTCTAATATACATTTGGGACAACGAGTATTGTCCAGCCCTGAAAAATAAATTTATTAGTGAATAAATATTTCATTATTTACTTGAAAACTTTTCTTAAATTGTAAACATATCAATTCAATCCTATTATCCAATTATATCCCCAATTCATAAGTTAATATTATTAAAAAAATCAGATTTACATAATTTACCATATAATTGAATTATATTTACACTATACCTATTACATAAGATATGTATATGGGTGCTAGCTGGTTCGGCAGATGTTCTGGCCATTTCGGTAGTTAATAACTAGATTACAGCTTTTTCTAACTATATAATGGGATAGTTATGACCATCGCCTCGATAAAAGTAATATATTAGATGAATTTTACTTCTATCAGTTAACTAGTTTAGAAATTACATGGCCACTAACATATGTACACAAGATTTATATATATAACGATATGAATTAGCATTGAGATCTTTTTGTTTCCACAAAATAGCTGCGGTTAAATGGTTTACATGAACGCTATACCTCAGTATAAATATTTTGTATACACTTTATTCTTCAACATTAACAGTATAAATAGAACTTTATTCAAACCATTTCTTTAATATTTCATGAAACAAGGATTAAATTTATTTATTTAATACCATACTACATATTCTGTTAATTTTTAGAAATACAAAAGCATCTCATAATCAAAAATATTTGTTTAACTTACACTCAGCCTGTGATTGTTCTCTAATCCTTATTATCCATTGCTCTATATGATAACCACTAAAATTATTGGAATCCATTTTATAAAATGTTTTTTATATTACATAAGGACAATTGTGTAATCTGTAGTAATAACTTAGCAAGACTGAAATTATTATATTCGGCTTAAAGTAGCCTATGGATGGGCGAAGCGAAAAAAATTATTCAAAAGTACCCACATCTATTCATATATTGAAAAATAAACCTAAACACAATCATCTAAAGTTCAAATTATTTAGCGTGGTTAAACATGACTTATGGGTGCATGAATTTAGTTGTAAATAAATATTTCAATTTACCCTACATACCATCTATCTGTACATACATATTTCAAAGGTTTACAAATTAAAAATATTTGAAAACATATTTAAAGTTGAATATCCAAACTAAAATAAAAAATATTTCTAAATTAAACAATATATTTTGTTGTTTTGTATGGTTTTAATTTTAATTAAATTGTACGTTTGCGTTCTATTAACTAGTTTGTATTTCTAAAAAAAGATATAATTGTAGTTCATTCACTATTTTATTTCACAATAAGTACGTTGTTTTCATGTTTTTGTTTTAGAATCGATGATAGCTCAGTGGTAGTGTGTACAGACGCCGCGTCAAGAGACGTGATTTCGAATCCACATACAATTTACTTGAGTCTTCGGTGAAGAAAAACATCGTGAGGAAACTATAGCATAGAGATAAAGGCTTTTTCTAATTCTCGCCTGGCTAGCTACCACTGTCAAGTTGAAAATCTGCCGCCAAATACCAACAGGTGTGTTCCGGCAGTTGCATTTGGGAGTCAGCCCCACCACAGGTTTAGAGTGTCCACCATCTTGGGCCACACCGTTACTCAACATCAGGTGAGATTGTGGCCACAACGTTAAACATTAGCTATATGAAAAACCTATGAAAGGGATACTATGGAGACAATTGCTAACAAACACAGAATATTTAATTTATATACTTGCGAATGTGAATTAATAAGTTATTGTATTAATAAAGATTTTAATATTATATAGCAACAAAGTGCATAATGGACGTAGCGCTTAATAAAGATTTTATTTAGTATATAAAGTTTTATTATTACACAGAACAATAAGCATTATATTATATTAATTACACGTTCCATTCATAATAATAATTAAAAACATCTTCGGGATAATAATTCTTTATAACTTTGATAAAGACGTTCAGGTTTTTTAAGTAATTTATATTCATGAGAACAAGTATTACTTAAACATAATTATATAAAAACTAAGCAAGCAATATTATTCGAATATCGGTGACAGACACCTACCGTTCGCTATACGACATAAAATCAGTTAAACGGTGTTCAACCGTTAATCCAATCCAAACTCTTTGAATATAATTGATCAGCACAGGTTTGGATTCGGGTACTGTATTAAAATTAATATATTTATTGTAACGTAAACAGCTAACGTTAATTAGGGAGTATTATGATTTATTTCTGTAAAACATGTTATTTATTGGTGTGGATAAACCTTGTTAATTCAATAATTTCCAATCAATTTTATTTAAAAAGAATATTGTGTTATAATGTTTTACTTTTATACTCTTAAGACGATGACTATCGTCATATGTATTGTTTTATAATAATTTCCTTACGACACATGGAGCGCCAGCTGAACTGATTTTTTTTCCACCTGACATACGCTGTTAGACGTAAGGGCTTTGACAGCTTCACCAAACTTTTTGGGGCGAATGCTGAGGGCACTCAGTCCCGAGGCAGCGGGCGCAAGTGTGCCAAAATGGGCAAAGCTCGACTTGGGCTACAGCCTGAAAATGAACAATAAATTCACGATCCCAACTCACCAACAGGTCCTAACTTACTAACTTTAGTAGTCCTAACAATGACATCGGGCAAGCCGCGTAAGGGCTGCGGGGGTAATCCCTTAAAGAACCGTGTACTTAATGTGTGGGTGTGCACGCATGGTATGCGATGTGATGATGTACTTTCAGTGATGTATAGTGTTACTGTACCGCGCAAGCAGAGTCAATTGAGTGCTTCTATGCGGAGGATCGAAGCTAGGCTCAAGCATCTGTGTAGGAAGGCCGCGGCGGTGTGCGGGAGCGAAATTAACCGCTCGGCCTCAGCGGCAAGGGCGGCAGTTTCGCGGGCGTGTGCACCGACACGTATGATTGGTGGAGACGGCAGCGAGGAGTGCGTTTAATCTTGTTATTTTGTCGACGGGATCGAATGAAGCAGTTACGTGGCCGGCGTGCGAAGTGTTTGGCGTAGGGATTGGGAGTGTAGCTAACTACAAGTATGAGTTCGTTCGTATATCATTCTGACAGTAGATTTATCCGATTACGCTTTTAAATGATCGGCATATCTGTTTTAAAAACTACTCAGCACATTATATCTTAAGACCAGAAGAGGGATAAACACGCGTTCTATGCCGTTTGCCATCTTAATTCAGTGTATAGTATTTACCGTGTGCGTGGTTCGTGGAATTACATCTCAACCAAATTGATTACTTTGGGGCAAACAATTAGTCAGAATCAGGTTAGGCCGAGTCATGAAAAGCAGGCTCAATCAACTGGAAAACTTGACTCCTGCATGTGAGGGCCGTATAGTGTTGAAGATCCTCCTACATGGACGCTACGAGCTTCAGCTTCTGGCCGGCTTGTACGGGAAGTCTACGCAAGCAGACGCGGAGTATATGATTCCGTGGCATGGAGAGTGGACTCCCGATGTGTGTGCTGATTTATTCAGTGGTAAGCGATTCAATTATTTAGTATGGCTTTATAATTCCTGCTTGGACAATTTTTATAGCGATCGCCTGTTGATGGACAGTAGGTACCTTGTGACAGTTGTATTTGAAATGTGATCCACCTGTGATCGGTACATATATCAGTTTGTCTTAATATTCTATCTGTGATGACTGTGTCAAATTTCCGACTATTTTACCCGTGTGCACTGAAAGTGCAGTAATTGTACGCGGCACAAATTAGCTTTTCTACTTTGAATATTGGTTGGAGAGAGTCTGGCGCTCTGGACAATGAAAGTGAGGAGTCTACGGATCCTCGCGTCACCCAGCCCTCCGAAGATGAGACAAAACAGTGGTGCTAATATTGTTAGGCTACTGAGAGAACATACAAAGGTATGGGTACTCTGAGAGAACATGAGCGTGTTACATGGTCATTTTATGACACGATATGTCACACCGAGAGCTTCGTCGTATCCGTCATGGCAGTCGACATGGTAGCCGTGAGCATCGTTCTAATCGACGCCGAGAGCGTACGCCTGATGGTGCTTTTCGGAGCACCATGGAGGCAATCTTGGCTCGACTTACGGCATTATAGGAGCGGTCAGCGCGGTGACCTAGCCGGTCTCCTGAGCGACGAGTGCATCATACCCCACGTCGGTTCGTTTCGCCATCATGACGCTGTCGTTTATCCGCGTCTCCGGCTGCGATGTCGCCAGGCGGGTCACCGCCAGGGTCGGTGCGCGCCGTCGTACCGTCCTCGACACCGATGCCGACTAGGTCGGTCGAGGCGCCACCTAAAGAGATGGCGCACGGCATGCCGTCTGTGCCTACGGAGGCACCGGACACCGTGTCGGAGACCAGCATACCGGCACAGTTGGCATCACATGACGATGCTGAGTTGGGTGCAGCGACATCTGCGCAGCAGGAGGTCACCGCGGCATCGTCAAGCTCCGCGCAGTCTTCGAGTACTGATTGCATTGTCGATGCGATCCGGTCCATAGGAAGCATGATAGGGAACCTGCACTGGTTTCTGAGAGGGTTTCACCCAGTGTCGAATGGACTGGAACTGATGATGCTGACGTGGATGGTCTGTTGGTGCCAAGCAACGCCAGCACGGCAGGACCATCTACTGCTCCGGACGTTCACCTGGGATGAAAACGGTGCGTCGAGAACGAC
Source organism: Actias luna (assembly GCA_039707435.1). Lineage (NCBI taxonomy): Eukaryota > Metazoa > Arthropoda > Insecta > Lepidoptera > Saturniidae > Actias > Actias luna. The sequence continues at coordinate 12,372,065 of JAZHAC010000001.1, read as the reverse complement.
GGATAGTCAGGAGAGGCCGAGTTAGATGTTTCTGACTTCCCGCCATTAAAACTCTATATAAAGCGATAGCCTTGTGTTTTATGTTAGAACACAGTTATAGGAGGGTAGTTTATAACGCCGATTAGTATCAAGCGCGATGCAAGAGTGGCTTTGGGTTCAGTTTAAGCTTGGCGCTTGAGGCGTATTCATCGTACGTAGCTGGAACATTTCCGAAGGGACGTAAGATTTATATTTCTTTATTATTGACACTGTTTTGGTATTTATGTTGTAAACTATTATCGGGAATGGTTTATACATGGTGGAGCGAGGCACGAGCGGTGAGGCTGAGTGTTGACGATCGTCGACAAAGGAGGCACCTTTAAACCTATATCCGAGTCGCAAGTCTCAGACACTCTTGTGTTATCCTCTCTCTGCCAAAATGATTAGGTTTCACGATATACCCGGCATCCTTACGGTGAATGCGTGGCTTGCTAAGAAGTTCGTATCTCATCCTGACATTATTATTGATTGGATTATTATTGTTATCTTGTTACTAAACTACTCGCCACATTATATCTTAAGAATATTTATATAGTATTTATATATTATGTTCATATAATATGATAAATGCGAAAGTTATTATTTTTATTTGTTTGTTTGCTACGTTTTCACGCCTAAACTACTAAATTGATTGTGATGAATTTTAGTACAGAGATAGATGGGACGCTGTAGATGGTTATAAGATACTTTTTCTCCTGAATAACTTATAGGGAGTGGGCAAGGAGAGATATAAACCTTGTTTGAAACCTTTTATCGCGTCATCCGATTTTTCTTTGGAGAATACCCATATCCTGAACCTTATTTCTTATTAATATTATAAATGCGAATTAATAATGAATATTTGAATATTTGTTTTTCAATATATTCTTAAAAGAGGTGGAATAGGGTTGTAAAGATAATATGGAGAAATTTTATTAACGAAGCTAAGATTTGGCAGGTAGGTAGTTCGTAAATAGTAGACATAACCATAAAAGCATTTTAGATTATTGATTTCGGTACTAATTTGTATCCTAAGTTAATTAAGAAAAGGCCATCGGGTCGGATTTATATAAAGGATGTCTTTATTATCCATCTCCTACAATCGAACAATAATCAACGCTAGACCGCTTTTAGAATGGTATTTAAAGTAGACTAATCAATTATTCTTAATAGTCTTGACATAATACAATGTAAAAAAATGCACACATTAATTTTACTAACAACTACACTATTAATAAATCAGTAATAATATCAGCAAAATAGCTTAAGTCTTGAAAAGTAAATAGGATTTACTAGTTTAGATTTCCTCATTTCTTTCATATTTCTAAAGATCTACTACATCCTTGTGCAAGAGTTACGCATATTAGGTTTAGTTCGAGCAGAGCGATTTTGACAATCAATTATGTTACCTATACTCTAAAGTGCCTATATTAATATCTATTTTTATACAAGAATTGGCAGTATGAGGGTATCCATTAATTATGGAAGCAAATTTGAACGACCTCTCTGCTCTTGGTGAGATGTCTTGAGATTTTGCACCTACCTTGTCCCTAATCTCATTTTTTTTTATCGTGGGGATATGCATTAACGCATGCCGTCGCAGCCCAGAGGTACTGGGAAGGTTATGTGCGACTCACCCGGCTTTGGTCACCGGGGATACCCACTAAAACCTCACGGCCGTCTATCGCCTTCCTGGGACGACGTGGGCTCGTGCAATGCAAGCACCGCCTACGTCTAGCCTGGCGAGCTGCCGTTTCAAACGGCTGGACTGGTGCAATAAGAGGCGGGCCTAAAGTGGTGGAAGGGCACGAGCGTTTCGGCCTCTCCTACCACCTGGGCGTCTGTGTCGGAGTGTGTGTCCGCTGGGGTCAATTTATATCGAGTTTAGCCGTAAATATTTCAAACTTTATAGAGACTTTTATAAATATAGATTCGTCCCAGTGCTGAAGTCTCTTCCGCTAATGTTTGGTGTGATACTCTTAACGGTTTTTTGTACAACATTTTTCGTCACGGATGGTTTGCGCTTGTCGGAATCATTAAAAACTATACGTTTTATTAATATAAACATATTACGAATCATTCAAGATTAAATCAATAAATTCAAATAATGAACTTTGTATGTGTTATGATGTTTGATAGGAATAATGAAACAACAGATAAAAGTTTACTGAGTATTTTACTGAGTGAACTACTGAGTTTATAGAAAAATTTTTGGAACATAAATTCATAAAATTATACACTTAATGTCAAATGCTGCTATATGCTATGTTACTTTTGGCGTACCGTGTAGCTGTAGTCTCCCAGCCGTTTACTCCCTTCCTCTTATAACCTTTGGTCCTTCAACCGAAACGTAAAGAAGCATTTATACAGGTTGGCATGATAGTGTCAACTGGTGATAGATTGTAATTCTCCGACAGACGCCCCTATTTATGGATTGTATTGTGCATAATATCAGGTATAGTGCTAGAATTTTGCTGCCCTACCTAAAAAAGATTTTAGAAATTTCCGTATTAGAGAAAAAAATCCATCCATGTCTTTAACTGCATACACAGACAAAAATAATGTTTGTTACTGTCTAGAAGCTAGCTTGCTGGTCCGTGTCTGCTTGGTGAGTGGCAACTTATAGTCATGTCTTACTGGAACGAATATTTGTTGTCATTGATAATCATGAGATGTTCAACACAAGTGACTACTATCACTACTTGTACCGCTAAAATAGCGTGATAATGTAACAACTATATAAAATTAAAATAAATTTTTCTGAACGTCTATGTATAATATATGTACAATTAAAAGCATTATAAATATACATTTATCTTGAAATGCACAATAAAAAATATTTTTTCACCTTGAAGTACATAGCTCCGTTAATAAAACATTTAATATTGTATATTCCAATGAGTAAAACAAAATATTAACATAAGTTGATGAATTAGATTAGGGCTTGAAAATTCTACCTTCAACTACATTCTCTACTGTAGCACAAAGATTATAAGCACGTTAACGCACCAATACGTGAACGGTGAGCATAATCTGTACTCAAAAGTAGAAATATAAGAAATTCGGTTGACGTCGTTTAAGAGTTTTTTTACGCTTGGAACGGGTTTCTGTGCCCTTATAATACAATTGTCCTGATATCTCTGGCTACGGTGTTTTAGGGTATGATCGGCATTCAGCCGTACTCAGACAGAGCATTTGTGCTTCGAAACGCGTGCGAAGCGGATCGCTTTGCGGTTACGGTCGTGCGCTGTATTTAATTTGTGGACTATATTAAAGGGTAGTGATGTCAAAAGGCAGCCCGAGGTTGAGCCGGCTCGGTGTGCTCGCACCGGCTGCATTGTCAGCCTGTATGGACGCTTCGGTGCTAGCTGTACCAGCAGCTGGGGCGATTGTCTCTACAGTCCTTAAAGAACTGAGCAAGGCATTTATGCTTAAAAAGTAAGAGAATTCTTTTCAATTTATATTATGGATCATTCTTATATATATTTATATATATATATATAAAATTGATATTAATAATATATGTATATATAAAGGCTTCATTAGTAATAATTTAAATGTACATTATTTCTTAAACATTGAGAATAACCATCGTTAAATGAGTCAGTATTAAGGTCTGGCATTTTATTTATTATCCATTTCTTATAGAATATGGTCATTATATAGATAAAATTGAAAACGTGTATTTACATTTTCATTTTTTGCGTATAATTGATGTGAATACATTGTTCTATAATTATAAAAATACTTGAATATTAATTATACCACATATAATATATTAACATTTTACTTTTTAGAACAAATATAAAAATTTAATTTGGTGATGTTTCTATTGAAATAATATTGCTTTGAAGTAAATTTATTAAAACTTTAATTTCTTCCTCGAAAATTTTACATTACGATGCAATAATGGTCCTACTGGTTCACGCACCTGTTTCCAAAATCTTAGCATTACATCACATACTCGTGGGACTCCAGAACTGGTTTCTATATAAAGAAATAAAACGCAATGTATGGCGCCACGAGGGGATCGTAATCATTATAACAATGTTAATATCGAACTATACATTTATGTTGCACCTCCAATTGCACTAACACATTTAAGCTAAGAAGTATTACTACTGAACCTAAGTTAGAGAAATATAAAACCTAATACATTAAAAACAAAAACATAGTTATTCATAATGCGTTATAAATAATCGTAATATATATATATATATATATATATATATAAACGGAGATAATTATTTTTTTTAGTATTATTATTTATTTCTTTACGCAAAAACTATCGCAATGATGTAAAAATACAGCAATTATTATCATAGATCACGTATCACAAATAATATTTTGTATTGTTAAGGTTTAGCGTTATGGCCATAATCTCACCAGATCTAAAGTTGACGATACGGCCCAAGACAAGCTAAACCTGTGGAGGAACTGGCTCTCAAGTGCAACTGCCGGAACACACCTATTGGTATTTAGCGGCAGATATTTAACTTGAGGGTGGTTGCTAGCGAGGCGGACTTAAGAAAAGTTTTACCACCATGCTATGGTTTCCTCGCGATGGTTTCGTTCACCGAAAGCTCAAGCTCATTGTAGGTGGATTCGAAATCACGTTCCTTGACGCGGAATCCTTACACACTACCACTGAGCTATAATCGCTTCAAATATTTGTATTTGAAATACTATTTTATTTTCTTCTATTATTATATAAAAAGTACTTTTATGATTTTAGAAATTATTTTCAAAATTATCCTAAATTTATTTCACCGTCTAACTTTGCCATAATTAGCTGAGGAAAAATATCTTTAATGTAATCAAATAATAATCGTTATATAAATATTATATGAACATTATCGAAAGCACACATAGAGCAAATAAGTTTGATCGAAGTTTACCTGCCTCGTGTGACTAAGTGGACTAAAAACAAACTTTATGTTTATGTGATGTGGTCGCTAAAAGAGATTGTCTACCAATGAGGTGTTCTAGTATTTTAAGAGCGCTCTTTTTTAGATATAAATTACATCTGATAATTTATTTGATAGCCTTAACTAAACCTCGAATTAAGGGGTTAAATATTAAAATTTATCGTGTCACTTATCAGTCAATTTAACATGAATACAAACCAACACCAACACAAAGATTGTAATTGTTTATTTTAAACATCTATGAATCACATATACTTTATTGGGGTAAAAGCGTTTCAAGATTCTGTCAAGGGGGAAAACCATATGAGGCTGAATCTACATGATTCATTACGGGACATCCAAATTTTACAAATTCTTACAATTAATAATATTAATGGCTTTATTCAATAAATAGACTAATTCGGCTTAATTCAGGTATTTAACCGGAAATGTGAGTATATATTTAGTATTGTTAATTTAATTAATTATTGTTGAAAGCACTATCACTTTTAGAGTTAAGGGTACATTCTTTGGATTAATTGTTTTCGTCGTCTTGTCTTCGTTTCACCGAAATAGTATCATCTTAAAATGTTGACCTTTCTTACTGTCTTCTTTTTCCTAAGACAATTATTCTGGTGTCAAAATGGCATGTGTTTTATTAATATACTTTACAATAAAAATACAATTCTGTACATTATGATAAAAGTAATGTTATATTTTCTTTTAACGCTGAAGTAAGATGATTAAAGTGCATCGTAAGCATTGTGCAATTTAACTGTAACGTCGACTATCATAAGTGAGGGCGCAGCATATGGTTATTGTCTGTGTTTAACATTGAATATTAAAAGCCGAACATGTATTATTTTAATTTGATGTGACTAATCGAAAACAAAAGATATAGTATGAAATGAACATCTTTATTATCAAAATGTAAAAAGTGTGAATACCCCATTTAATAATTTACATACGCATTGTTTATTGTTGATTACTTCATACATTAACTTTAAAAAATATATAGTTAAGGTTTAGTGTTATAGCCATAATCTCACCTGATCTTAACTGACGATACGGCCTAAGTTTGTAGACACGTTAAAATCTGTGGAGGAACTGGCTCTCAACTGCAACTACCGGAACTGGCGGCAAATTTTCAACTTAAGGGCGGTTGCTAGCCAGGCGGGCATAAGAAAAGGCCCCACCACCATGCTATAGTTTCCTCACGATATTCGTGGTGGATTCGAACTCACGTCTCTTGACGTGAATTCCGTACACACTACCACTGAGCTATCATCGCTTCAAAATATTTATATACGTTTACCTAATAAAACTACTTTTTTTGTATTGACTGATCGTACCAGCAACTTCTTTCTGCTGTTATAGGGTTAGTAATCACAAACAGTATACAAATTAACAAATATTCAAATGTAACAAAGACAACTACTGGAGTATAATTTAAACTATTCTTGTGACGTTCCTGCCATTGCAAAATAGCCAAGGCTGCTGAAAAAACTTTATTCAAGGCGCTATTTTTTAAAACTCCAATACCATATACAGATAAAATATCGCTTAAACTTTAAGTTAAGGTGTTAGCTACCATACAGAGTAAATAATATCAAACCTCGTAAAAAAGTTAGTTTGCTAATAAGTTTTAATATTTATATAAAACGAACGCGTATGTTTTATGCAATAAAAGTATCAAATCCATGAAATTAGTTATGAATGGTTCAAATATCATTCAAACCTATCCAGTAGTTTCAGAATTATACGCGTACAAGGGGATAAACGGAAAAAAAATCCAACTAGAATGTTATTGACTTCTATACCGATGACAAAGTGTACCTCGATTAATTATCAAAAAAATAACATATAATATGAACTTTACATCATTCTTTGAGTAAATAACATAATATAATATTCAAGATAGTTAGTCCTGTTCATAATTTGTAAGAATAACAAATATGAGGTTTTATATTTTTCTTAGACTGAAAGAATACGCCAAATCGTGTCTACATATGTTACAATGGAACATTAGTTGAGGTGGCAAGTAATTGATACTTGTGTTATTAAAAGAAACAAGTTGTATATTAAAACATGAATAGGCGTTGGACTACGAACTTACTTTTAAAATATTTAATTAAAAAACGAGAATGTTATCAAAATATTTAATGACTTTAACGAGTGCATTTAATTTTAATGAATTTAATTTTATATTGGCGTAATTTGCGATTATGTAATATTTTTAATATTTCATACATAATAGATATTAATATTTCATAAACCGTCATTGCCTATGTTGCATTATTTTTTAATTACATTTCATTTCGGGGTTTCCTTACATATTTAAAATGTATTTCTGAAGTTGATTAGTCTTCTGCACTCCACTGTTCAGTCCTTGAAGGCTTTCCATTGTTATTGTTTTATGTATATTTTTACTGTTGTGACTGTATAAAACCACAATAAATGTCAACTGATAGGGGCATGCACGTTTTCGGTCCTTTATTATCATGACGTAAAGAAGTAAACCAACAATAATACATTATTCAGAGGCATTCGTCTAATTTGCAGTTATATCACTCATTGTTTCGCTGAGGAAACATTTTGTTTGGTTAGACACTTCATTAATTTTCACAACGCATTTTCTATTACTGACTGTTTTATTATACGAACGAGTCTTTTAATAATGTCGTACATAATATATGATATACATATTTGACAAAGGGTATTTTTTCAAATTTACCTTTTTTTACGACTCAAATCTTGTTTACTTCGCTTGTTATTAAAGTATATTTCTATTAAATTAATGCTTGATTTTGTTGATTGCTAGTAGAATAATCAACCTACAACTAAATTAACCTAAGGTATTTGTTATAGAATGGATGCCATTATCCGCTATTTTCTGAAACTCAAACAGAATCAGAGCAACTAAGAATATAAATTCCGATAATACTTTATTTTAAGGTGTCACTGAGAACTACTGCCTTGAGATAACTATAGAGGCATAGAAGTGTTAGCCATTGTATGTTCAGTAATCAGGTGGTCATCCAGCTCGGTCGTGACCACAGAGGGTATATTGAGAAACGAGTCACAGTAACTAATTTTTAATTTGTTGCGCTTTGGGATCAGTCATTGCCAGTAGCTTACTGACCGGCATAACAATAATGCCCGTCACCATTTTACCGAGGTCTCAGTTGTCATCAGGCTTTTTTAAATTATTCTATGCTTACGATCAGTTAATTAGTTCATACGTTACTGTGTTAGTATAAAAAAAAGAAACAGAAATAGATTGAAAAGAAACGTAAATTTGGATACACTATGTCAGATTAAGCATGCAGTGATATTATGACCGGAGATAACTGTGTTCTCATGTCAAGTATGTTATTTAGTATGTATATATGTAGTTTTATGCATTTACACATACCTCTACATCCATTACCAATAAAATTATATGTAATGTTTATTGACCAACATATATAAATAATAATATTTCTATAATGCGAGTTTGAAGACGAGGAAACACTCCAACTTTTTCTACTGTGTACGTATTAGTTACTACTACTTTGTCTGAGTGCTGCGTGGTCCGGGCCGCGCCAAGCTCTGGAGGCAGCAGTGGGGAAGTAAGAGCCATGCTCGGCAGCGAGAGTGTCTGAAATGAGATGGCCTTCTTCTGTGACCATGTTATGTTACAGAAGGAGGCCGCGGAGAGGGCCCGTGAGGTAGATCCCCACAGGAACCCTCTCGCCGTAGACGAATTGGCGATCGGAGAGGCCGGTACGCGCGTGCCGTTCTACCGCCTTAAGGCGGACTGACTCGGAGGACTCGCCACCCATTTCACCAGTACGGTCGAGTACAAGGGCAGCTCACCAGGCTGTCCGAATGGGGCCCGGTTTTCCATCAGACCACCGCAGGAAGACGACAGACAGCCGTGGGGTTTTAGTGGGTATTCTCGGCGGTTAGCGCCGAGTGAGTTCCACAAACCCCTCTCAGTCCCCCCGGGCTGAGAGGGACCCGTAAATGTATTTTACACACGTTAAAAAAAATTCAGGCCATAACGTTGACAGCCATAACGTTAAGTTTCTTTTTTAAGTATACTTCGATATTAATTATTGAATTGAACTTGAAATATCCGGATGTGGTATTGACCGACAATTCACCCATTAGGATTTCGATTAGCACGACAAGTACATATGTAGTAGTAGGCTTAGCATGTGTAAAGGTATTAATTGAGACTTATATACTGTAACATCTCCACTATTTAGCGAATGCTGATAATTCAATGTTTTCAAAAATCATCTTTATGTAAATGACTAATAATAATCGTACACTTTATCTAATCAATATTTTTAAACAATTACATTATTCTTATGGTAAAATAATATTCATAATTATTTTTAAGCAATTCATTGAAGTGCGAATAACCCAAATCATGATAGTTGACAAATTATTTTTAGAAATAATACTGACTATATTTATAAAGCAGAATTTCAGGTACAATCCACCAAGAGGTTCAGCTACCATGGCAACCTTTCCATTATTGCCCTTTCGGTTGAGTAGCTACTACACTCGCTACAAAGTTCAGAGAAGCTTTAAAGTCTTGTTTGACTAAATATATAGGCCTGAAAATGAGAGCAGTAACACTAGTGGTTTAGTATCATTAGCAAATATTAGAAGCAACGAAAGAAAACAAACATACGATTAACGGACGTGTTTTTTGAATTATATTAGTTTTGTGTGAATATATTAATTAACGATTATACGCGACATTTCCTATACTCGACACAGTATAGTAATAACTATAACAATATATTCTTGTATAATATTGAAATATATAAATTATAAATATAGCTTGATATGTTGATATAGTAACAATTGAGTTTAATTAACAATATCCCGTAGGTGGTTCCATGGCGTTATGTCGACAAAGGAAGCGGAGCATCTTATCATGGAGAAGGGCAAAAATGGCTCGTTTTTAGTAAGGGAATCCCAGGCACACCCTGGTGAATATGTGCTGTCCGTGCGTGTGAGAGGTCGCGTCAGCCATGTCATGATTAGAAAACATGTGAGTTCTTTTCCTTGTACTTCACTATTCATTATATAACTATGCGCACTAAACATTTTTTCATAAAGTCAAAAAACAGCAAAAAAGTAATCACATTTGTTAAAATCTGTATTTTATATTCAAATAGCAATAACGGTATTTCATTCAAATAAAATGGTATAATATGGAGAAGATAAAGCTTAGTGAATATAGCTGCAGGTACCCAATCTACATATATACACGAACGCTCAATCAAAGGAAAAAATATAATAGAATTTTTAAGAGCGCCCTATTGAAATTCTTTCATTTACATATAATATTCGCTAATGGTATATTATCCCCCAAGTCACAGAAGCTTGTAATTCCATTGTAGTTATTTAAATTTGTGTATTAAATTTTTACTTTTTCTATTAATTCACGTTTTTAAGATTTTGATCGTCCTTGGAATTATCATCGGATTATAATTTAATACGTAATCTTTTAAACAATAGAAATCTATTATACGCGTATTAAATACATTAAAACATACAGTAACTACTACTTAATTGAGCAAAATAGTCAATGTTCATATAAACTTACAGTATTTTTCAAAAAAGTTCCGTGAAATTACAAATATAATAAGATGACGAAAATTAAAATCAAATACAAAATCCAGCTTGTTATTTCATTTTAATAAACCTTATCTAAGAATAGCCACATTTAATAAAGGTTAATAAGACTGTTTTCCTAAAAAAAATCCAGTCGAAAAATCAAATATGTTCGATAAAATATTTAATTAGCGTGCCGTGATTCAGATTTTTTTGTTTTAATACCTACAAGTGAATCATTGGAGATAATCGAAATGTCATCATGTCCGTTTTTTTTTTACATTTGATTCCTTACAATAATTAATGATAAACCTTTATGAGTAATTTACGGAAAATAGTACTACTATTATGTACCCTTATAAACAAGACAGACTGCACGGTTAACCTAGGTTAAAGCAGTTGCCTCGCGGCAACCACCGGGCCAAAGGGCTGTGGGTTCAAGTCTTGCACAGGACAATTGTTTGTCTGATCTATAGACTCTTTCTTGTTGTCCTTCATTTAGCTGTTACAATTTGCTCTTAATTTTGCTCACAAAATAATTTACGGTTGACATTGACAAAATTGTTTACATAGTCAGATAAATAATAAAAATAGCAAAATAATGGTAATCTACGTTGCGTTTTATTGAATTAATATATATCCCTTTGAGATGTAATCAGTTTTATTACAATTTTAATACAGTAGTATTATAGTTACACTAAGTCTGTGTATAATGGTGTAAAGGTATATAAATAATATTCGAGGCTAAAGTTAATATCTCTAAAGTTTGCTTAAATGGTTTTTTTTTAAATAAATATAGTCTTTTAACCTCTGATATATACTATTTTAATTGGAAAGACAAATTGAAATGTATTCTTTAGTTTTCGAATCAGAGGTGAATAAATAAGAACTAATTACAAAAAAGTGAATTCTCTTTCAATTCCGAATGCTCCACGCACGTCCTTAAACCTGTTACACCGATACATTTGGGTGCGACGAGGTTCAAGAACAATTACTTGCTATATTATAAGAAAAGGAATTCGGCTGCCGAGTAGCAATCGTCGTGGTATTTGGAGGCCACCGTAGCTTAGCAAAGGCAACATCACAGATGCTTTCTCCTCAGCGAAACCGCCCTTTATCGTATAATAGTGTATATGGTCAAGACTTACTAAAAACAGCTTTTTACATAACTATGGATAAGTTTTGGTTGTGTTATATATTTAAAATATGAACATTATTATATGTTCACTGACCACTAATTTTAGTTAACTTTAATCAGAAATATAATGGCTGTTTCGGTGTTTTATCTAGTATAAGCTAATTACTTTTCTCTTTCTAACAGTGAATTATGCAGAACCTAATAATAAATCTGACTTATCAATTAGCGGATTTAAGTTGACGTATATATAGTTTCAGACAAGAGAGCCTGCTATTTACAAATACGATTAGTGCGATGATTTATATAATGTGGTAACCTTGGGTTAACCCTGACAATGCTTTGTACGACTCTTACGTTATGACCACGTGTGTTACCCACGGAAATTTAGCAAGTCTTTGTCACTTCCTAACGTTTTATTACTTAGTGGTTCGATGACCTTGCCACCCACATCTGTATTTATAATATATTTATATAATGAATATGATAGTTAATTTATGTATATAGATGCATGTATTAATGGAAAGAAGAAATAATATTTTGTAGTCTATGATTGAAACACTTTGCTTTTAATTAAGTCGAAAAAATACATACTATAATATGGAATTTTCCTTATGACAAGTAAGACAATTAGTATTTATTAGACTTAAGTTTCTTCTTCAACATTTAAATGTTTACATATTAAGTTACTGAGCAAATTAATGACTTGTATTGGAGCGTTTGTCAATATCTATCGTTTTTATAATACAAATCAGGTGATAAACAACGTTCTAGTATAGTCTTGTTTTTATAATTTGTGAATATGATGAAAACGCAGATTTACAAGAACAGTCTTTGACCCGACAGACGTTGTCCTGTCATAACGGTGAATATTGAATTGGAATTGGTATAGTTAATTAAAAAAAATAAAAAAATATAGTGTTCATACAACTTCATCAACAACATGTTCATAATACTCTATAACAACTGACAGTTATGTAAAATTAATATTGCGTTGAGGTTTTTTAATTTTCTTAAATTCTTTTAAATTTTTTTAATGTTCCGCTCAACTTCCTTATTATTTTCTCCATTTCCATTCTTCACGCGTGATGCCATGGCCAAGGGAAATAGAGCTTAATTTATGTATATATATACATATATACATATACATTATTATATATAATAACAGTTAACAAAATCTATAGCTAAAATAAAAGAGAAGGCCCCAATACTATATTTGTTAGCCCCCAATCATTTTTGAATATAATTCAGGTGATCTATGAAAGCCGCACGCCTAAGCGTAAACAGACCTGATGTATCGTGGTTATAAACCAGTTGGACACAATTTTTGTGTATTATTACTCTACAGAACATAAAACTTGATATAAAAGCACACGTTTAATCCAACGCAAGAGCCATCTAGTTGATTTTACTCATAATATGTACCGTAACAGTATTTTTTTATCTATCATTGTAAAAAATCATGTGATCTCACGTGGGAGGCTGATCACAGGTGATTTGATTTAAGAATATTATACACATTGACTTAATGTTTGGCTTTGAACGATAGTACCTATGTAGTTAAAATAATATAACAAGATTCGGAAATTTATACAGATATACTTTACTATATTAAACATTTACTAAGACTTATTTTACTGAGGCATTTTTTTAAAGATTATAAATTTATCGTTATGGCCACTATCTACCCTGATATTAAGTGACGATGTGGCCCAGGATGGCGGACACGCTAAGCCTAGTGGAGGGAGTGGCTCTCAAGTGCAACTGCCGGAACCTATACCTATTGGTAAAAATAGGTGAATAGGCATGTAGTTAAATTAAGTGTATGAAGTATAATAATTCATTAATCGCCCACTTGTGGTAATTATAGTATAACTATACCAGTCCATGAACTCCAAAATAACAAAAAGATTTGATTTAATTTTACTACCAGATAAATACTGGGTAAAAATATATAAATAGGATGTGAAGATGTCAGAAACCATAATTTTAAGTAATCGTAAGTCGATGATATTAAAGTTAGTTCAAATCATGTAAGGAGTCGGAGGCTTGAGTGAATGAAAATATCGTAATAAAACCACAAAATCGTAATGGGGCATACTAAGAAGCATTAACTGCGGTGGCTGTCATTCCGCGTGGTCAGTCGAAGACCTATCGCTAAGCACCATAGACGTGTTCCATTCAGTTTAAAACTAGGTTTAGTGTTACGATCTTGGACTGTATTGCTACCAAAGGTCAGATTATAAACAACAGGTATTGTCTGATATCGGGGCGAAATGCTAAACGTTTGTAGCTTAAACATCACTATTATTGACATATTAATAACCATAATGAAAGAGTAAATAAATAAAATAATAGCTATCACTACGGCAGTGTGTACCAATTCTTGTACCTGTACACACGCATTCTAATATTTGAATTGTGTACACAGACTACTTAGTGTACAATGTACACAGCTAATATTATATTGAACTGCGCGTGACGGTCTCGGCTACCAATAACACCCTTATAACCGTTTTCACTGTATTCTATTAATAAAATTAAACTGCTCACGTAAGTCAATTTTACATACAATTCGCACTATTTTATATTTTATTTATTTATTGTAATTCAATTTTCACGTGTTTATAGATCTTGTACACCTTTAAAAGAAATAACTTGTATTTATTCTTCTGTTTATTTTTTAAACATATTATTCACTCGCATATAATTTACTCAATGATAATAAAATCATACTTATTATAATAACTTTCCTCTTCGATATTTTCAAAATAGTCAGTATCCACTTATTACAAATAGCTCTCAGCATCTTTATAAAGTACAAGTATAAAATGTATGAGAACGTACTCAGATCTGAGGTATTTTATTAGTTTTTATTCGTTAAGAGTTATTTCATTATTTGTTTATACAGATACTGTTAGTAAATGTAATCGGATTAGCATGCTGTTAGATGAGTATGTTCTACTAATTAAAGTACATAGAGTAGTTACCTGCTTCATTGGTTTCTCAGCATGATTTACTCTTTAAGGAGTATTCAAAATACTCATTTGTCAAACCATAAGTAAACAAAATCAACTACAAATATAGTTTTTCTAACCAGTGATATAAGCCGTCGCATATTCTGAGTTAAAGTTACTCAGGCAATTGTTAGAAAACGAAATTTACCGTGACACAACATAATCGTGTAACGTAATCGTAACACGAGTGTGTAGTATTATCATTTGTATACGTAGGTACAAAAGTAATGTGTATTTGCAAATAATCTACCTCTATAATTTATTTAATTTAGGCAGAATACTAGAGTAATGTTGTGAACAATAAAATACGATGTTAAATTCCTTGATGTCTGATTTTTTAAAATTATTATACGACATAGTACAACGCATATATAGTACGAAATGTTAACACATAATAAGAAAATATATATACAAAGAATATTTAGAGTACATAGGTTTGTAAATGAATTTATAGAAATTTAAGGTTTTCTTTTTGCTATTAATTTAATAATAACGAATACATATTTGATATATTATACGAGTTACTGGTGACAAATGCATAAATGAATATATTATAAATTCCGATAGAACTTCGTTATGTTTACATAATTAATTGTTATATATACAATTTAAATGTATATATATATAATAGACTTCGAATGTTGTCGTTTAAACAGGCTTACTTTAAATAAGTTCAAATTATTAAAATGTGCTCGATTGAGGTCAGTAAATGCCTGGGGTAAGGCCACAGACTGCATTTTAGCCTTAATTTTGTTGTGCTACACGATAGGTTTTTATTTAAATCGCACTTTTATTATATACCTTAAATTAAAGCTTCATAAATTTTGTCTATATTTTTACATTTCAATAATCTTGTACATAATATTTTCAAACTCTTCTTCTTAACTCTACATTTATTTAAAGACTCCAACTTAAAAGAAGAAAGGAAGTTGATATTTCATATTTAAATCTAAAACTCTTTGTACTTCGTAATTCTCTTCTTCGTAATTCTTCGTAACAAAAGTAACTTATTGATATTTCATGTATCTCTATTGCATTGATAAGGGTCTACATAGATTTCTTTTCAGTAACGGCAAGTTTTTTCTCTATAAATATTATAACTGAATTATCTTTTTCCAAACAATGAATTAAGCTCAATTTTACGTTAAGATGTTAAAACATATAGAACCACACAAATTTATTTTTCGGTCTATATGTTACTAGTAGTTTACGATTCCTTGTCTATTTTTTCTCTGTTTTTCGTATTATTTATACATTTATTTCACGCACGATTAGCACAATGTAGCCCACAAATAATAATGATACCCGTGGAGTTATTTTTAATTTATCGTTGCCATATTGACTTGTTTAATTTGTAAACGTAATAGGTCTATCTGACAAAGTATAGGCTATTCACGGAAAAAAAACATTTATAGATTTTTCCTGGGAACGCATAATTAATAATGCCTTGAATCAATTTAAGTTAATAGGTAACCCAAATGAGATTTTGAAAGAAGTTTAAAATAATGTAAGATTATTTAATAAAAATAATAATGTCAATTCAGCTTACAAATCAGTTTGTTTTAACGTATCCAATATTTTAGTTAATAATGTTCAATCACGGCTTCTCTATTTTACATTATTTTATTGTTTTTATTATTGTTTGTTTTATGATTTGTATTATTATATATTTTACATTAGTAAATTCATCAAAATTTGTCATGTACTATTTTAGTTGATTTCATGTCGTAACCAGACGGTACAACAGTATAATTCAATGATATTAAAAATAATTGCTTAGTATTAGAAATTAACCAACATGGAAGTCATTCAGAAGCAATAAAAGAGTAGTAATCATTGTCACGAGTTAAGAGTTTTTTAAACGAGTTCTTGCCTTCTTATTTTTCCTGTTTACGGTTTACCTCTTTCCGCATCTAATTTAGTCGAAGCAACATGCAATTATAATTATTTTTCTTTGTTGAAAACTCTTAAATAAATTCCAAATCTGTTTTTTTTTTTAATAGATATAGCAAAAGATCTAGGGAAATAGCAATGGCGAATCCGTCCGTATTGTATTGATTATGATGTTGAGATAATATGCAGGTACCTAATAATAAAATGGTAAACTTCTTACAACATCAAATATATGACTTCAATGTTTTTTGTATGTCCCAAAAATATTTATATTTTCAGGACTTTACAGGACAGGATTTATTTCTTAATTTGGATTTTAGAGATTTATTACAATATATTTAAAAAAAATATATTTTAAGCGAATTAAATTCATTAGATCAATTTCTTTTTATAATTAATCTTTTCAACCTTGATACAAGATTGCTACCCTATAAAATATTTTATTCAGATATTTTAAAAACTTACTTCATGGTACAAGCTATTTCATAAGTTATAAATTAAGTGGTACTTTTCCCGGTACTTATCTGGGCGCAAGCATAAAATCACCAAGTTCTTGTAATCATTTCGTTTGGGGCAAGAACTTAATGCTGTATGTCGGTGAGTTGGTTACAGGTAGCTCAGTGCTGGGTTAGGTTAGGTGGACTTGTGATAACAAACTACGTAAAACGACTGCCCCACCGAAATACAGAATGAAGCACATACCCTACACGAACATTTACCTTACGGTTGTAAGAAATTTAACAGAATTCTACATTATTTAGTGATCTTTAAGTTGTGCCAAGCTAACGGAAAAATACCAATGATGCTACTAATTAAAAATCATGTTTTCTATGTTTCTAACAGGTTTAAGTAAATTATATTGTTTTATCAGAAATAAGGATTGAATCTTACTTAATATCTAATATTACTAAATAAAATTAGATCATACAATCGTAAGAAAAAAATGTTTAAGGGTTTTTAGTATTTTATTAGTAGACACCTACATATCGTTCAATAATCAGTAAAATTACTCTCCAACGTTGATTCATATATGCAATATTCCTAATTGAATGAATTCCACTTTTAACAAAGATTTTTTCCTAATACTTTTCTTTGTTCTTATATAGAGTTGATCAATTAAAGGAATATAGTAATATCCTGTTACCTAACAGTGTTTTTATGAAGTTATTGGTATATATTTTATTAAGTTGTTCTTTTGAAGTTTTTACATTTCCAGATTTAATAGGTTATGACAGTTTAAATTTCCGATTAGTAAAAATTTGTTACATCGTAATAAATTAATTATTAATTATTATGTTAATGTGTAACTTACATAATTTAGGAAGTATCAAATGCTTCTTACCACAAAAACACGCACACACTCGCCACCTACTTATCTTAGATTTTATTACTTATAACATATATCTTATAAGTATATTACTTTATTTACATTATTTACATAACATTATTTCGGTAGATTGTTGAAATTATTTGTTAATAAATGGTTTTATACTAACTTGTTAAAAGAATTGCATTTCTCCTGAAGGCAAGTACCTACATCAAAAATATCGATGTTATCTGAGAGTTACGTATCCATGCAAATCGCCGCAACGTTACCACCACCCTAAAAAATACAAAAAATAAAGTAGAATAGCTGAATACAATCTGGCTTATCTTGAAACATGTTATACAGCAGTTAGTTACTAGATTTGATTTTAAGAGTGTAGTGGTTGCGATTCAATCCTGATCATGTATCGTATCATCCCATCAACAGATGATACTACCCTGGAAATTTTATTATATATAATACAAAGATTTCAACTAATAGAATAACTAGTAATAATTCCATGGCTAATAGGTATTTCTTACTCAGTTCACATACTCATGAATCTTTATCATCTGGTGACTTAATTTCTAAGAAGTTGTACATTGACTCAAATGTTTGTCTGTTGCTACCTTATTAAGCAACACCTTACGTTTGTTGTGGGTTGAAAGCATATTGTATGCACGCGTTGCCTTGGATAATGCTCCGATTGTCTATACTTTGTAAAATGCACCAAATATCAATAGACATACCTAGTTATCTCTCATACCAGTGTTTATCACAAAAAAGGGCTTTTTTAGATTTGATTATACAAAACATTTTGTGAAACATAAATTCTATTGAGTTATATATATTCCATTTTAACTTTAAATATATAGATGATGTGATTTGTCTATATATTATTTTATACAAAGTATAAACTATGTTTTAAAATTCTAACAAAAAAAACTGATAGTATAATTATTACAAGTATTTTGTTACTTTTTTGTTATTAACTAGATTTCAGGTGCGCCTTCGCCCACGTTAATGTTGATTTTGTCACACAAATCGGATGACGCAATAAAAGTGTCATACAAAGTTTATCCCTCTCTGTACTCCACTTCTTAAAAGTTTTTCGCCAGAAAAAGTAGCCATCTCCATCTCCAGGATCTTATTTATCTCTGTGCCAAAATTCATCACAATTGATTCAGTGGTTTAGGCGTGAAAACGTAACAAACAAACAGACTCACTTTCCCATTTACAATATTAGTATGATAATAGTCTTCAACGTTCACATTAATTACAATATATATCCAATTAAAACAAAATTACAAGCATCATCCATATTTAATAGTAGTGTAGACTATACATAAATTATTAAATTATTTTTAATATGATTGCGTCTCCGTTAATTTCTGATACATTCACGATATTTAATATTATATGTTTACCAGGACGGATATAGTTTTATACAAGAGAAACAAAAATAATAGAAAATATTTGTTTATTTTTTTAGTAAATAAAAATTCAGTCTACTTCGCGTACACGGACACTGACCAAGTATTTATTTATATTATGGTTATAAAGTGATTATTATAGATTATGATTGTTGTAATCGTGGATCTCGAACAATAGGTATCGATGACGTCTGTGTAAATACATCAATCATTTATATACATTTTAAATAGGGCTTGCATGTACATAAGTGTAAGGAGGCTCATTGTTTTAACACACCTGAGTATAGTTTGTTTTATTACAGAACTTCTTAGCTCATATACTCCTAAAGTAATTCGATTGAAGTTAGTGCATTAAGTTCGTGGATTAAGGTATGAAGAATTTCTCAAAATATTTAATCAACTGAGCATGAACCATAAATCATTCCGACGAGTATTTTGTATAAAATGGTAACTGATAGTCATTTACTTCGTAAAAATAGACAGTTAAATAATTTGAGGCAATGACACCTCAGTTGGTAGTGTGCACGGACAGCCGGAACAATGGACGTGAGTTCGAATCCACATTCAATGGGCTTAAGCCAAAAGGTAAAGGAAAACATCGTAAATTATAGCATGGTGGTAGGACTTTTATAATGCCAGTCTGGCTAGTAACCACCCTCAAGTCGAAAATTTACCTATAGGTGTATTTCAGCAGTTACATTTAAGAGCCAGTTTCGACACTTAAAAAGTTGTATGCAGTCTTTATGATAGAGAACGATAAGGTTGTATATTTGTAGGTTTATCATATAAAGCTTTTACAGACAGATTTTATAGTCTGATAAATGGTATATAAACTTGACATGTAAATGCATTACCTAGTATATCTTATATAAATGGTTTGAATAAATACGAAAGCCCAAAGTATTTTTATTATAATATTTATTCTTTAAATACGGTTGAACGCATTATAATAAACTAGATGTGACCGCGACTTCGTTCTTGTGAAACTAAAAATTATGCAGTAATTTTTGTCCGTTTTACTCCTATTGGTGGTAGAATGATGTTAAATAGTCTAATGCCTTCCTTGGTGATTGCTCAATTAAATACAAATTAATAATTTTTTTCTGGAATAGGGGGCAAACGAGCTAGCGTATCATCTGATGGTAAGTGATCACTGCCGCCTATGGACTCCTATAACACCAGAGGAACACATAACATCACAGGTGCGTTGCCGGCCTTTGTAGGAGGCACTGGCTTGCAAATTTTTGAAATCCTGAAAGATTAGCGCGTCTAAACAAACAAACAAATTTTTTCACTTTATAATAATTATTAATCTAGATTCACACATATAACGACTGCACAGACTTTTATGAAATATGACATAAAATCGGTTATATTGTGGATTAGTGCATAATTTGTTTTTGTTGCTCATCGAAGAGGGCTGATTACTGTTTATATAGTATTGTAAAAAAATATTGTATATTTTATATCTATGGTACCAAAATATTGTCTATGTACAGCTAGCGCCACCTGTAAGCTTAAATGTAAATTCACTCACTGAATAATAATAAAAGCATCAGTACGTTACGAATCATACTCGAGTTTTATTAGGTTATGGGCCCAGCCCAAATTAGGTAATTAAAAAGTCTTTTATAATAGTGCAGTTACAATGGCAGGAAATTATTCGTTGAACGTCCCGAAGCTTAAGGGAAGAGATAATTATGACGATTGGGCATTCGCCGTCGAAAATTTTTTGATTCTCGAAGGTATCGACCTCGCGAACAGCGCTACTCTCAGTGAGCAAGATGATCGGAAGGCTAAAGCAAAGATGGTGATGACTATCGACCCATCACTCTACGTTCACATCAAGAATGAAACCACCGTGCATAACTTGTGGGCAAAGTTAAAGTCGTTATTTGACGATTCCGGATTCACGCGTCGCATCAGCCTACTCAGAACTTTGATTTCCGTTCGCCTAGACAGCTCGGAATCAATGACTGCGTACGTGACCCAGGTTGTAGATACGGCTCAAAAATTAAAAGGTACAGGTTTTGAGATTAATGACGAGTGGGTAGGTTCACTTTTATTAGCCGGATTACCCGACAAGTTCGCGCCCATGATAATGGCCATTGAGCACTCCGGCATGAAAATAAGTGCAGATGCAATAAAGACCAAGCTGTTAGATATGAGTGCAGATATCGAAAATAAAACCGAAGGAGCATTTTTTTCAAAAGGTTCATCCAAACATCAACGGAATGGCGGGAAACGCACACAAGTGTCAACGTCAAACAAAAACGTCAGCCATTCAAGTGACGGAAAACCGGTGAAAAATATTCGGTGCTACAAATGCAAGCAACTTGGACATTTCAAAAATCAGTGTCGTTCCCCAGAAATGGACAAAGATAAACAAGTAAATGCTTTTAGTGCAATGTTCCTGACGGGTGAATTCAGTGACAAAGATTGGTATGTCGACTCGGGTGCTAGTACTCATATGATTTCGCAGTCGAGCAAAAGTTTGCTGAAGAATGTTTCATATAACCTTGAGACTCGTAATATAGTGGTGGCTAACAAGAAAACCGTGCCAGTTATATGTTCCGGTGACATAGAAATTACCACAAAAGTTCGAAATAAGGAACACAAGGTAAATGTCAACAATGTTTTATGCATAAACAACCTTACCACAAACCTTCTATCTGTAAGTAAGATAATAAATAGTGGCAACAGAGTGATTTTCGAAGAAAATGTATGCTGCATTTATAATAAACAGAAGGAATGCATTGGAGAAGCTAACCTAACAAACGGTGTATATAAGTTAAACATTGTGAAGTCAGAACAACTGTTAGCAGCATCTGCAGTGACTTCTAGTTGGACATGGCACAGACGGCTCGGCCACATAAACAGTAATGACCTTAAGATTATGAGAGATGGAGCAGTTGAAGGCTTATTATTCCAAGATAAGGCAGAAATAAGCAGAGCGAATTGTACAGTGTGCTGCGAGGGAAGGCAAACCAAACTACCCTTCCCCATTAGTTCATCACGCAGTGATAATATTCTGAATTTAGTACATGCTGACCTCTGCGGGCCTATGGAGAACAAGTCGCTCGGACAGGCTAGATATTTTCTTCTATTGGTCGATGATTTCAGTCGAATGGGCTTTGTGTATTTTCTGAAATCTAAAGATGAGACTTTCTCTTATTTCAAGCAATTTAAGAACTTGGTGGAGAACCAGAAATCAACTAAAATAAAGATTTTAAGAACAGACAATGGTGGAGAATTCTGTTCAGCACAAATGGAAAATTACTTAAAGCAGACTGGAATTATACATCAGAAGACCAACCCATACACACCCCAACAGAATGGGCTTTGTGAGAGGTATAATAGGTCAGTAGTTGAAAAAGCTAAGTGTCTCTTATTTGATGCCAAGTTTGATAAAACATTGTGGGCAGAGGCAGTTCAAACTGCAGTATATCTGAAGAATAGATCCCCAGCTGCGGGTCTTCAGCATTGCACCCCATTCGAACTGTGGACTGGTAAGAAACCAGATGTCAGCCATGTACGTGTCTATGGCAGCTTAGTCATGACACATATACCTAAAGAAAGGCGGCTGAAGTGGGATAGAAAAGCAAAAAAACTATTTTTGGTTGGATACTCTGAGAACGTTAAAGGGTATAGACTGTATGATCCCAAATCAAAATCTGTTTCAGTAGCAAGAGATGTTGTGGTCATGGAACCAGAGAATGACAGAATGACAACACAGATGATATTACAGGAGAGCAGTGAAGAAAAGCAGGATTCAGTGGGGAACAAACAGTCAGACAAGTCAAGTTATGATACAGAAGATGAGCAGACAAACAACCATGATGAGACTTATATACCAGAAGACTCTAGTTCAGAATCGGAGGACAGTTTCCAGGAGTCAAGTTCATTGATGCCAGAAGATACAGAGATTGCTAATTTTCCTTCCAGTGGTATTGAAAATGCAGAAAAGCGTGTAAGAAAAAAGCCTGAGTACTATGGTATGGCTAATCTGTGTATTGATGATGAGGTGTCATGTGATGACATTTCCTTGAGTGATGCAATCAATGGTCCAGACTGTGCACACTGGCAGCAAGCAATCAAAGAAGAGTTGCAATCTTTTAGTGATAGAGAAGCATGGGAACTTGTAGATAGGCCAGTGAACAAAACAATAGTGAAGTGCAAGTGGGTATTTAAAATTAAATATAACAGTGAAAACAAAGTGAGATATAGAGCGAGACTTGTGGCAAAAGGTTTCACACAAAAGAAAGGTATGGACTACAAAGAAACCTTCTCACCAGTGCTCAGGTATTCTACTTTGAGACTTTTACTAGCTTTAAGTGTAGATAAGAATTTAGAATGTTTACACCTTGATGTACCTACTGCATTTTTAAATGGTTCTTTAAATGAATGTATTTACATGGAAATACCAGCCTGTTCAAATATGCCTAACTGTGAAAATAAAGTACTAAAACTTAAAAGAGCTATATATGGATTAAAACAGTCGGCCAGAGCTTGGTACCAGAGAGTTGAAGTTTGTTTGTTAGAACTAGGATACACCAAGTCTCAGTATGAACCTTGTTTGTTTATGATTTGTAATAAAAATGACAGAATATATATAGCGTTGTTTGTAGATGATTTTTTTGTATTTTATAACAGTAAAGAAATATGTGATAAATTAATATGTGAATTGAAGGCAAACTTTAACATAAAAAATTTAGGCCAGGTGAAACATTGTTTAGGTTTAAATGTAACTGTAAAAGAAAACTCTATTACTATAGATCAGAAGGATTTTGTAGATGTTATTTTAAAAAGATTTAATATGGTTAAATGTAAGAGTTCAGGTACTCCAATGGAGAAGAATTTGAAATTAGATAAAGCTAAGTCTATTTGTCAGAAATATCCATATCAGCAGTTATTAGGTGCACTGATGTATTTATGTGTTTTAACAAGACCTGATATAGCCTATGCAGTGAGTTTCCTAAGTCAATATAATAACTGTTATGATGAGACTCACTGGAAACATTTAAAAAGAGTTTTGAAATATTTAAGTAAAACTAAAGACTATGGGTTGAAATATGTAAAAGGGGATAGTTCCTTGACTGGCTTTGTGGATGCTGACTGGGCATCTTGTTCAATAGACAGGAAATCTTATACAGGGTATATTTTCAAATTGTCTGGAAGTGCAATATCATATGAATGTAGGAAACAAAAGACTGTTGCGTTGTCTAGCACCGAGGCAGAGTATATGGCACTCTCCGAGGCATGTAAAGAAGCCGTATATTTAAGAAATTTAATTTTTGAAATAAATGGAGGCCAAATTAATAATTTACCTGTTGATTTGTTAAGTGATAACCAGAGTTCACATAAATTGGCATGTAATCCTATATTTCATAGACGAACAAAACATATAGATGTTCGGCATCATTTTATCAGAGAATGTATTGTTAAAGAGTTGGTCAATATATCTTATTTACCTACAGCTGAGATGCCAGCTGACATACTTACTAAGAGTCTCTGTAGTGTCAAACATTATAAATTTATTGAGATGTTAGGGTTGTCAAAAATAGTTTAATTTGATTTTCTGTTATTGCTATGTGTAAGCTATGTGTGGACATTATTTTGTTAAGTGGTGGTGTAAAAAAATATTGTATATTTTATATCTATGGTACCAAAATATTGTCTATGTACAGCTAGCGCCACCTGTAAGCTTAAATGTAAATTCACTCACTGAATAAAAATAAAAGCATCAGTACGTTACGAATCATACTCGAGTTTTATTAAGTATAACGTTTTAATACGAAAAAGAAAAAAAAAACAACAAATGAGAAAAGTACATTGCTACTTTAAATGGGATTGTTTCTATGGTTACGTCGTTTGAATGATAAATATTAGTGGAATCAAAAATACTATACTTAAATTACATTCGGTATGTTTCCGGTTTCGGTGTAATCAGTGAAATAAATACATTATTTAATTAACCCATTTTTATCAAAAAATAAATTTATATATTCACTATAAGTACAGAGTATAAATATTATACCAAAGAGAAATGTTTAATATTTATTGCAAATCAGTTTATCTTTTATACATAAGAGAAATCATATATATACCAAAAAAACAAATGAAATTGAAATAACTTACGTTTAAACTTCGTAATTAATCGTGCATATAAATTTAAAAAATGTTACTATATAACAAAAAATATATATTATAGATAAATCATATTTGCTCTATTGTGCAATTATGATTCCAGAACTTTCTATGTAGACATCATATTATTGCAGGTGTGCCAGTTGTACACGCATACTATGCACAAAGTTGCTGTAAATTATAACATTGCGTGACCATTGTCACGATAGCAAGACCTTGTAAATTATAGGGAACTACCGTGGCGTAAAGAGTTACGACATATAACTCGCTAGTTTCCTTTTTGAATGCTCGATTTTCATTAAATCCTTGATGTAAATATAGCGCAAGTTTAGTAAATCTGACGTCATTGAGAGAGTTGGGTTTAACGATATCTGAATCTTACAATTATCACGAGTTTTGAGTGAAGTAAAAATTGTTGATTTATTGAATTGATGTTTTTATAGTTAAAATTAGCAAATAAGTTGTTTACTTGTATTTATTTAATTCCTCTAGAGTAGAATTTTAGTTGTTTGTATTACTAATTTTGTAAGAAATATAAAATCAAATAAAATAAAATCATAAATGTCTCGTATTTTAGTGGAGTACAATTGTTTTTCTGATTTCTAAAGCCCTTTATTATGTTTACCGTTACTATCACTCGATTTAACATCGGAAACATTGTGTTAGAGACTGGCATAGTCGGTATGATGTCGTCATATATAAAAAAGTTCCAAATATAAAAACTATTTGTTTTAATTTCTAAAAAATGCTGCGTGATCGTTGCTTCGTGTTTATATCTAATCCAAACATTTGTGCTCCCAACTTCCCATGTGTTAAAAACTCAAACAATCTTTATTTCTTAATCGAACATACACATTATTATTGAACAAGATATTTTATTGTGGTTATTTGACATTTAAACCAGTTAACAATTTTCTCAGAAGACATTAAATAACAATTGCACTACGCACGAAATTTTATAAATGAATTTCACTTTCAGCTTTTGTTGTACAAGTAAAAATATTTTCTTTTACTTTGATTTTAACTGACATGGGTACGTGAATTAACAAAGATCATACTTTATAAGATTAGTATGTACTCTACCAACACCATACAACTTACAGTCTTTATGTATAAGTTTATATTCATATAAAGTTATTTATCATTGAATTTAAATTAATATTCATTAGACTTGATCACATACCTTTTAACCTATCATTTTTAAATTATTTTTTCGCCTTTCTTATAAACATATGTACTTTAGTTGGCCTATATAATATATTTATAGTAATATTTGCCGTGCCCGCGACTTCATTCTCGTGGAACTCAAAAAATATTTATGAATTATTATCCCAGCAATCCTAATTTTCTTCTAAAATAAAAGTAGCTTAAGTTATAACATTAGCTATCTGCCAGAGAAAGTCCCATAAAAGTAGGACCAGCCGTTTTAGAGAATAACCGAAACAGATATTTTTTTAAATTAACTTTTTTATACAAGTACGTATATACTTTCATTTGCATTTAGTAAAAATTTGTTATTTTGACATTACAAACAGTCACAATAATTTTATTTATTTGTATAGATTATTATTTATTGTTTTTATGATTTTTTCTGTTGCTTTGTTGCAGTATTAATTTAATTTACAATAACCTGAATAACATTTTATATTAATCAATTACTTAATCGACAATATAAAGTTTTAGTAGATTTCATATGAAGCTTTGCACCATTTGATAGTCTTCATCTATCTTCAGATCATATTTGCTTACCACATTGACTGTATAATAAATACCTAGTAATTGACTACGACTACTAGCTATACATTCGCATACTACGGGTACGCAACACAATTGCATAAATAAATATTAAATTACTTGTAATTTTGAATACTAATCGGTAAAGATTGTATGCTAGTTAAACTGCTTTTACTATTATTATTTTTTGTTTTTATTACTTGTGCTTTTGAAAGAATTTATAAAAACCATAATGTCGATTCGGTTAAGATTTTTATTTTTAAAGTCACCGTCCTGGTTTGGCTCGTTGTAACCTGTGTAAGATTTTCACATTTCTGTTGCTCACGTATTGATACTTATAAATTATTTAATCCATTACATTTTTCTGCAATGGTAAGTACAGTTTTATTTTATTTTGCAATTTTATTGGAACATAATTTTATTTACAGCATAATAAATACGACGTCGGTAGCGGAGAACAGTTTGATGATCTTGTGGGATTGATTGAGCACTTCAGATCCTATCCGATGATTGAAACTTCGGGAGACGTCTTACGACTTTTGCAACCAGTCAGTGGTACGAAACTCAGAGTTCATGATATAGAACAAAAAGTTCAAGAAATGCAGGTAAAAATGCGTTTATGTTTTTATTTAAACGTTTTACAACAAATTTAACTTTAGTGAAGTATATATATATATATATATATATATATATATATATATATATATATATATATATATATATTATGTATGTACATTTACTTATAAATATAGAAACAATATTATTAACTATAATTATTTCTGGTAGTGATAATTCCCAAGTGAATACGTCGTTTTTCGCTCTTTTTCTTTATAATCACAATTCGATACTGCACGTGTCTGCTCTTAACGTATTTAATACCGAATAAGACGATTATAGAAATATATTCTTAAAGTACATTTTATCACGTTTTTCTACCGTATTTGTAAGGGTCTGCTTGAATAGGTTTGATATGAACGATATTGTTAAATAAGTTGTCTGTTAGGTAAATGTTAAGGATAGTACTATCTACAGCATAGTGGATTGTATATTGAAGGTTACACATAACATAGTTAACTATGCTCAATACACCTATTAAAATTTCTTTAAAATTCTTATTTAATTTTACGTGTCTTTTTAGGATTTGGATGATTTACAGAAGCTACATAAGAAAGCAGGCTTTGATTGCGAATTCCAATCATTGAAGATGTTGGAAGACAGACATGTGTTCACTACCAACGAGGGTATGAAGCCAGAAAATGTATTCAAGAATCGATACAGAAATATACTGCCATGTAAATATCCCAAAAATATTAGTAATACCAATATTTTATACACATAATACAGTTGGTGTTTGTTGTGTGTATGAAATAATATTATCGACTGTCTGTTTGGACAAGTTTATTGTATAAATGTACGAGTACAAGCCTCAGGTATAATAAGCATATAATATAGAAATTGTAGGAAATTGATAAATATTAATGAAAATTATGATTTACTCAATCTCTGTAAATCTCTCTGTAAATATCTCTGAGTAAATGTCGCCGGAGTAAAAGACTCACTGTGCATTGAAGTAAGAAATTAGCCATCTTTCAATGAATACAACTATATTGTACTGATGAAGGATCAGGATCATCTTTATCTTCGTGCTCTATTCGTGACGTAAAGTGATGCATTCTTATACTGTAATCTATTAGCTCTCAACTCGGGGTTATCCCATCTTTTCCCTCTTCATAAAGCTCACCCATATCTTTTTATTTATTTCATCCTATGCTATAATTATCTATTTACATGGTTAATATTCATCTTTTCATTTGTTTCATTTGTCTTCTTATCACGCCAATACCAAGCCAACGTTTATGTCACTGGTGCTGTTTACTATATTTCTTTTAATATACACAGATTTAATGATGTACCATGATAGTTCCACCAGACATCCTTCCTAATATTCGAATTTCTGTAACGTGTTATTTTCTTTCATTTGTTTCGTTGCCATTCTTCTTAGTAACGTATTATAATTATAATCGTAATAGCTTAAATCGTGTTGAAAATGTTAATGTATAAAAAATATCTTATTTCTCATTGATAATTATTTTTAAATAATTTCAGTTTGTTTAACTATTTTATTTTATTATTATCGTTATAAAATAAAAAAGGGAAATTTTTGCTTGCCTGCATGGAGTAGGAATACACGTGTTAAAATTTAAAGTAATATTTGTTGATTCCACAGACGACCAAACCCGTGTTGTTCTACGCAGGCGTGACAACAAACCGGATTCTGATTACATCAATGCCAGTTACGTGAGAGCTTCCCGACTCTCCGAATCAGATAGTTCCTTACAATCGTCTAACGAAAGTCTTCACAGCCTCAATTGTGAGTTAAATATAAATTATTTTAATTATTATTTATATGAATTACTGTTTATTTTGTATTTACTATGACACGTTCTTCGAAAGTCAATAAATCAAGTAAACTTTTGTAAACTTTATATATTTTATACAAAATATGTTTATAATGGTCGAAGTAGGTTACAGTCATCAAATTGAAATATCTTAAATATCATTTAAGTTATAAAGTAAGTGGTTTATAATTATAAATTTATTATTTGACTATATATGAATCACGTAACCTATTTGATCAGTGTAACTTCAGTAAACGTAAATGTGGCTATTAGGATAAGAATAAAAACAACATACATAATATTTCATCTGAAAATAAGTAAGTTTTAGGTGTATGCGTGTACATTAGTGTCCAAATTAGTTACATTTTTAGTAAACGTATAAATATTGCTTATTAAAATTGAAAGTAATTGTTGTAAATCAAAAATAAAATGTAAAGGAAGTTATAACTAAGAAACTATTCAAACCATTTTCTTTGAAAAATTATCTTCGAACAAGGTATTGCCACTAAACAATTTGGTCATTAAAATACACAAAACGTATTCATATGTGAGTATATCCTTTAACATAACCGTATTTCTAACGTAATAGTTGAGAAACCGAAAGGCGACGCAAATAATAAATATATTAATTGATTAGTTAATATTAGTTGGATGGGGCAGGACTATGGACTGATCATTGTACACCCTTGCAACAATAAATAAGAATATCGTACTCGTCATTTATATGTATTAAATTGATGAATTTAAATAAAAAGTAAAACTTAGTTGAACCGCTTATAAGCTGCATAATTTGAATTATAATAGGCAATATCTTAATCGTTATTTAAATTAAAAGTATTAATAATGTTATTAATAGCGGGTAGTACTTATATTTTGTACTTTTTATTTATATATAATATTTCTTTATCATGTACAATACCTACTTAAAATTCTAATCAGGTTACTTGACTGATGTTTTCGGTATCACGTAACAAGGAAAATTTAACTTAAATGCGTCATTCGGACACTGGCGCAATTTAGATGAGACACTATGCTTCATTAATTCAATCACATTGATTCTATTGATCACGTATATCAGTTCACAATGAGCAATTATTCTGTTTTATTCAAATTTGAATTTTAATACATTTTGGTGCATTTTCCTGGTAACAGGATTTAGAGTTTTGATTTCCATCCAATCTCACTATATTTTAGTAAATAATATTTTATTAATATTTTTTACATTATTTTACAAAGATTATCTACATGCATCAATACAATTTGCTCGTAAATGTTGTAATAAATATAAAATTATTTCTATAAACGTATTTTGCTCATTTGAATTAACGTATTTCGCTCATTTAGAAATGATATTATTATTGAAAATTTTTAATTAATTTACAGCATTAAAATTAAATAGTAATATCCAAAGAACTACACCACTTGTTGCAAAATCATTGTCTGACGAGGCTCTTAGGCATATTAAACAAATCCTTAAATTGGACAAAATCAACGGAAACACATGCTTTACTGTTGCAGGCTGTACTGTTGCAGGTAAGATTTATGACTCATCTATCTATCTATGGGTTTATAAATTGGTATTTACGTCGTAGACAAAGTGGACAATTACAACGTGTTGCCTCATCATAACACGCTATTGAAAGTATTCCACACATATTTATATAAAGTCTATTTATATGTAAGTAAACCTTAGTTAGAGGCAATCTTTGAAAATAAATAGATTAAAATCATACTATTTAAAATTATCTGTACAAAAATCATAATTTACTTGCAATAAACTATTTTTTAGTACAGAATAGTCATCGCAAATTAAAATCAAAAGTAATATTTTTCTGATGTGCAAATCAATAAGATTTGTTACTGATGAGAATTTGTACACCATTTATCACGAATAATTGTTTCTTGTCCTTAATATTACTTCAGTTGGAATTCACTATTGCATAAAGATATTTTCCTATACTACAATTATTGAAATTTTTTGTTATCTATATTGTACTGTATTTACATTATGGTTTGTAGTATATAATTTTTTATTTTTTTTTTGCTTGTAGTAAAAAACAAAGTTTACATAGCAGCTCAAGGATGCCTCTCAACAACAAAAGACGACTTTTGGCGGATGATATGGCAAAAGGATGTCCATGTTATAGCTATGATAACAAACGAATACGAAAAAGGAAAGGTATGAAATAATCGTAACATTTTAATTCCTACTTAATTTTTATCGGAAAAGAATAATTATTAATTTTATTTTGGTTAAATGAATTGTATGTATAAAAAAACTAGACGATTTACGCATTAGAAGTGATTTTTTTTCATCAAATCATATTACCCTGGCCAAAGAAAATGCAACTTATTTACTCAGAACGCATTTCGTATACGTATAGAGAGCAAAATATGATCTATTTGACTAGCTAGTTAAAATTGACCTGAAACTTAGAAAGTTCAAGAAATAGAAGGGTTACGCTTTTTGTCTAATATACGTCTATTTTCCCTGCCGCACACCTTTTTCTTATTAACGTCCAATAAGTTTATTTTATCAAATCTTTACGGACTTCCTCATCACACCGCGCAAATACATTATCGGGGCTCAGGCTAAGGCGAGAGTGGCATCATCGGGTGCTAATCACCAAACACTACCCACTAAAATGCAACACGACGATGCTTCAAACTTCCGTGTTGCTAGAGACCAGGGACAGCGACCACACTTCTTCTAGTCTCTTGTAGTTCATTTAAAAACAGTTAAACATGTCAAACATCGCCCGTTTTAATAAATATGGTATTATAAATATTAATAATTATCCTGATCTCTTTTTTCGATAAATAGCATTTATTATAAGAACTTCATGAATGTTTTAACAGATTTCATAAATCTTTTAGAAAATTTGCAATAAAATAGATATCACTTAAAAATAATATTTAGAAATTACATTCTTCGCGGAATTGTAAATGAAATGTAAAAACTGACTCTAATTAATTTATATCATTTAAAATTACAGAAAAAATGTGAACGCTATTGGCCACTATCAGGATATGAAGAGAGGTTTGAAAACCTGATAGTAAAGCCAATATCAGAATCATATTACGAAGACTATATTTTAAGAGAACTGGACGTGTGTGATGAAAATAGACACTGCAGAACCATTTACCAATACCAGTTTACGGTACTTTACATATTTTCTTCCACGTAATCTTTAAACAAGTTTTTATTTAAAAATCGACAATGTTATAACTCAATGGATATGTATAATTAGAATGTATGTAAACTACAAATATTGTATATTATCTAATTCATTAAAACGTATATATGTATATAAATCTAATTTAGTAAAGAATTTAACTAAGGAAGTATAGTAGAGAAAATAATTTAATATCAGTAGGAGATTTTTTATGTATTGACAGAACCGATAGGTCTCAACATATAACTGAAGTTTTTGTTTTTGCTTATAGTTTTAAAAATATACAGTCCTATGGTAATTTTGTATTAAAAGGGAAGTGATCCCTTATCTTAATTTAACAGTGTGAGGCTAAACTTAGCACCTGTTCCATAAATAAACAAAATAAAAATGGCTATTTTAGTTAGTGCTGATTCAGATAAAAGCAGATATCTTTTATGTATATTTTGTGGTGTCTTATCGCCCCTTTTATGGACCTTGACGATTGACTAATTATTGTGTGAGATGGAGGAACTGAGAAGGTTATGCCGTAGACCTGGTGATAGTCGTTTGAGATTTCTGTCTAAGTACCATTTCGTACCTTATGCAGATAGCTTTAATTGTCATTCACGAATGGTGCGGGAAAAATCAATTGAGGGTTAATACTGAAAAAACCGTTGTTCTACCATTCACTAAGAAGAGGCGTCTTGACAAATTAGTTCAAACAAGGTTAAACAACCCAAAAATTGCCTTTTGAACAGAAGTCAAATATTTAGGAGTTATAATAGACCTAAAATTGACCTGGAATAAAGAAATTAATACTATGACTCTATACCGCAGTGGTTAGACCAATTATAACATACGCCTGTGTGCCCTGGTGTAGGAAAGCAAACCAGTCAACCGTAAAAACCCATTTAGCTACAGTACAGAGAATGGCGTCTATCCTAGCGACGGGAGCCATGTAGACTTCACCTGGTGCAGTTCTGGATGCTTTGTTAAATCTTACGCTCCTTTTTGCGTGCGTACGCACGGGGAGAGCGACCGAACTTTAAGAAGCATATTAATCTTGGACGTTTTGCTTCCATTTTCCAGGCAGAGATATACGGTATACTAGAGTGTGCCAATATAAATCTGCAAAAGGCCTATGTAAATCATACGATTTATATCCAATCGGATAGTCAGGTGGCTCTTCTGGCACTGGCTTCAAATACAATTGGATCTAAACTTGTGGCCAATTGTGTGGAAGTGTTGAACAGTCTGAGGAAGAATAACAAACTAAAATTGGGATGGGTCCCAGGGCACACGGGGATTCCAGGAAATGAGATTGCCGATGAACTTACTAGAACCAGTGCTTTAATAACACAGATTGTACCAGAACCATTCCGTGGTATACCGAAAAGCACAGTTCGATTGACCCTAACGAACCATTTCAACCAAGAAGCGAAAGAATTCTGGCATAATTTACCTGGACAAAATCATTCCAAAGATCTTATCGTGCCCTTTAACCAACGCCGAGCTGGAGAGGCTATGAGGTTCAGTAGGAATCAACTGCGTGTTCTGGTGAGAACACTTACTGGACACTGCTGTTTGAACAAACATATGTTTAACATTGGTGTCCAGAGCATAAGAGATTGTAGATTTTGCAACAGTGTGGATGAAACGCCAAAACACCTCTTATGTGAATGTGAGCCACTACAGCACAAGCGTAACCGGATTCTGGGAAAGCATGTACTGCACTCAGAAGAGGTTCAACTTCTCCCCGCCAAAAAAGTCGTACAGTACATTCATGCTATAGGACTAGGTAGTGAGATTT
The DNA here is from genome assembly GCA_039707435.1 of Actias luna. Lineage (NCBI taxonomy): Eukaryota > Metazoa > Arthropoda > Insecta > Lepidoptera > Saturniidae > Actias > Actias luna. Next base: position 12,337,492 of record JAZHAC010000001.1, on the reverse strand, counting down.
AGTAGCGTCACAATAGATCATTTATGGTCGCAGTGATACAGGTCTGGAAAACCTGCATAGCTCCTTCTAAGAATAATAATAATAATATATTTTTTTATTAGTTTATTTGGTTTTTAAAATGATGAAATATTTAAAAACGAAATTGATACAAAAGTAAATTTTAGGCATGGCCGGATCATGGAACACCTCGAGAACCAGATGGACTCCTTAGTTTTTTAGACGATATAAACAGAAAAATGTCGCAGATAACACAAGAAAAGAATGCACCTGAGCAGGTATGCAATATAGTTTTAATCTTTAACTATGTTTAAATATGAAAGCAGTGTAAGAAACTTAATCAAATCATATGTGTAGTGGTGATTGGTGACGTGATCATAAATATTATTATAAATAATGTAGAATAACTTTTTTTTATTTAATTATGGATTTTATATTTCAGAATATTCTCTGCGTCCATTGTTCAGCGGGCGTTGGAAGAACGGGCACATTTATAGTTCTCGATATATTGATAGATAAAATAAAATCAGCTGGTGAGCTTAATTTATTGTACACCTAATATACTTAGGTAAAATTATGTAATATTATTTTTATAGTTACTATATTGCGATTTGTGTCCCAAATATTATAAGTATAAGTAGGCTTACCATAATTACAAAGAGCCAAACCGGGACGCTTACGAAGAGCCAAACCGGGACGCAGAAGAGAAAGAGGCTCATTTTCATTTTGCTTTTCGCTTAATTTGTGTTTTTCATATTTGAAATGCAATCAAAATTATTATGAATTGAAAACATATTAATAAATGTGAATATATTTTTTATTAAAAAGAAAAAGAGACAAAGTACAATTAATACAAACAACACAAAAAATTTGGACAGGGATCTCAAACCGGGACTATCCCGGTCAAACCGGGACGTATGGTAAGCCTAAGTATAAGTATAAGTATTTTATTATAGGTACGCTGTGTATTCCTTTATTATTGTTTCTGCGTTCCATAAAGAGTGCTAATTTGTGTAATACTGATGTATATATCGTGCTTTGTAGCAATCAAAACATAAAATTAATTCATAATTATATTAAACTAGCTGGTGCCCCGCGACTTCGAACGAGGTATTCAGGTTAAACAAAAATGCTTAGTCGGTGTCTACGTCATGAAAGGAATATTTATGGTAAATTTCAAAGCAATAGGTCTGGTAATTTTGGATTTGGATGTTGGATTTTGTATCCATGAACAATTTCATCCCCTAGTTTACACAGGTAGGCCAAGAAATTTTTGGAGTCCTTATGCTAAATTTCAAGTCAATAGGGGAAGTTTTTTTTGCTAGGTCTATTTACGCCCTTAGGGGTGAATATTGAAAAATCGCTTCTTAGAGAACTTCTACATTACAAAAGGGAACTAAAGCCGTTTAATCGTAAAGTAGTTTTGGCTGTGCGTTGTAGAGTCCGTCAACCAATTTCTCAATATGTACATAGATTAATGAAATAGTCGTATTTAATACATATTACGAGTTTATCATCATTCATATTCAATACTACTTCGTTTAGCGTAACGGAAAGAAAAAGTATTCTTTTTCAGTTTTAGGCCAGGAACATTCACCGACGTATGCAAAAAAAAACTTAACTAAAGTTTTATCACAATGGAATCACTTAATAATGCATTAAATATAATCATATATTTTTAATTTATTTATTTATATAGTTAAAATTATAATGCGGTATTTAATTATTACCTATAAAAAAAGGATTTATACGAAAATTTTATTGTAAATGTATTTTGGGACATAGCTGGTATCGTCTTCATAAGTAGCGTAGAATTACATCACAACTATTTGATCGCAAAGGTCTTATATTGTGCTTGGCGATGTACAAATTCTTGTGCTGGCTCTAGTTCAATAATTTATACAAAAACCAATATCACTGTACAATACATTGTATTTATTTTATGACGGCAAGCCTAAGCGAATCATATATCAGAAAGCGCATAATATGTGAACGTATATTGTATATAGATTTTATTGTTATGTGCTATAAAATCTTTTTAATTTTTTATAGGTTTTGACTGCGATATTGATGTTCATAACACAGTCAAAATTGTGAGAGCTCAAAGAAAAGGGATGGTTCAGAATAAGCACCAGTACAGATTTATTTATTTGGCACTACATGACTACATTGAAAATAGAAATTTGAAATTAAAGACGAAGGTAATAGTGATCATAATACGTATTGCATGACCATTTATTAAAAGTAAGCTGGCGATATAAGTGACAATAAAAAATACTGTGAAGCTTATTCATTTCTATTCATATAATTCGTTTCTATTCTAATAAACCTACTAGAAGGTATAATTTTTTTAAGGCAGGATTTGTTTGTCTTTTTTTGTCTATTATTGTTGTGTTTCGGTTATCCAAGTCAGTTAAGTTTACAGGTCTTTACTTGAGTTACGTTGAAGGAAAGACTACTTTGTAGTCATTGTCTATATTTATATAAATTCTCCGCAAGATAGATAGGTGTCTTCTTCTGCATGTACAAGCATTTTTTTGTATTTTCACAATTTCGGAGATCTCACATATTCTATTATTTTTCAGGCTTGCAAGTCGGACACTCAAAGTGAACGCTAGTCGACGAAAGTGGACAGTTAAATTGAATCATTGTTTAACTTCAAAATTTCAGTAATTCGAATTCAGTATGGTGTAACTTGAACTACAAACAATCATTTTCATAGTTGAAATATTCAACTTTTAAACATTAATTGTATTGTAAAATTTGAAATACATTTGTGTTTATTGTCACGTTATATTAAATAAAAATGTGGGATTGTTTGAAATAGGTTACTTATATGTAACATAAATATTATGGATAGTTGTATAAAATATAATAGTTCCAAACAAGCACGCAAAAACTACAGTATGGATTTTAATGAAACATCACTATAATATAACGTATGTATCAGAATAATACATAAGCTATAATTTATAAATATATTGTGTGAATTGTCTAAAATATAACAATAGGTGTCAAGTAAGTAGAAAAATTCTACCATCTGCAAGCTATTCTGGCATGCGCTGCAAAAACCGTTATAGTTACAAGTACATAATGTATAAAAGTAATGTTTATCTTAAATAGTCCTTCAAGAAAGCCCACGGTAACATATATCTATATTTTATGTGTAAGCCATTATCGCCAAAATAGTGAACCATAAATACAATGAAAATTGACAATTTATTTCTGATCCTTCTAATATTATAAAAGCTCTGAAAACTGCTTCATTTCAATATTTGCTCCGAACCATGTTATAGGATAGACTATGAAGAACAAGTTACCACATGATCGAAATAATCATCCTATCATAATTTTTCATCGCCACCGAAAAGAAAGAGTAAATTCCCATGCCATTATTATTATAAGATTTGTATGTTTGTTACTGATTAACGCTTCATCGACTAGACCACTTTAATGAAATTTGGTGTGCAGACAACTGATACCCAGGATTAATACATAAACTACAAGTAATCATCATCGTCATCAAGGTATCCCATCAGTGCGATACAAACTGTGAAAAACTGCCTAACTTCAGTATTTTCTCCGGAACATGTTAAGAGACGAACTATGAAAAACAAGTTATCTTCCAAGATCATGATAATTATCCCCATCATAATATTACATCCCCACCAAAAAAGAAAGAGTAAGTAAGTATCGATTTTTCAGCATGGACTATCTATATAAGCTGAGTTAAATTTTATGGCAAATTTTTATCGTGATAACATATAACAAGAGAATTCAGTGCAAGCATGGGTGATTTTAAGCAAGAAGTTGTTGATGACAGTCTTCTATTTTTCTAATATTTATTATGTTTATTCTTTGATAGTAGGTACGCAGTGCATTAAGCCGCAAGCACTCCTCTTGGGTAGTTACGAACGATAAGTTTAGTGATATATGACAGTTTTAGATTTACTCTGATATTAACGTCTTGTTATTTGAAACGTTCGGTGCGCTGGAATGCAAGCGGGCCGCGTATAAATGACTACGAGCACAAATGTTCTTATACCAGTCTCCTTTGATATAATTTATTAACATAACAAATACCGGAATCAAGTTTGTTTGACAAAATAAATATTCACGTGAGCAAAGTGGCGGGTAAAAGCTAGTCTGTAATAAAATTAAAATGAGGATATTTATTAAAGTTTCAGCAATAATTCAAAAATTATTATATTCGAAATAGCCACCTTTGGTTTTGATACAGGATTTTATAATATTTCTGGTGCACACACTATTTCAAGGACACATTTAGTCACTGCCTGCTTCCTCTAGACATTTCTAAAAAAGGGAATATCGGCTTATAGCTTAGAGCAGGCTATGTCCTCTAAAACTGACCATATTTTGTAGGTCGAAAGGTAGCAGATCTGGATTAAATGAGGGTCATGTTTATAAAAATCAAAACGTTGAGTTTGAGCCAGGCTAAGGCAATTTGTACCTAAGAATCTTAATGCAAAATCAAAGGTATAATTTTTAGAAAATATTTTTCAGGAGTTTCTCAAAATGATGTAAAATTGTGTTTAATACGGCTTTTTAAATTTGGAATTTGGCTGAAATCTTCACTCTTTTTTCACAAAAATAGAGCATTGTTAATCCTTAGCAAAATACCCTCTACTAAGCCTTGCCTGAAGCAAAATGATAATCACGCCACGAAGCAGATTTGAGCGTAGGCTTTCTTGTTTTATTGGTTTTAATATTCTTCAATAGAAAAACTTTTTCATCAGTACAACAAACTTTTTTAGGCAGTTAACCCGCGTATTGGTACTGCATTTTTATCGATTCACTCTCTGTAACACTAGAGAACAATTTAGGGCATATCTTGTATATCGGCATAAGCTCCGAGCCTTAAGTATCATTTGATGATACGTAGAGTCCTAGTGGAAATCTTCAATTAACGTGATTTTATTTGTTCGTTTCCGTCCCTAGGATATTAACAGTTTTTGTAGTGCTAAAAGTACGTGGCCGCTGGAAAGTTGCGATTTTTGCCAAATCCTTGTTATATGAACATTTATACCTAAAACAAAATTAAAAGATGAAAAGTTGAAAATTTAAAACCTCTTCGAAATGACTGACAGCTCCATATCTACGTTGTCAGCCGATCACTTTAGTTCTGTTTTCTTTAACCTCACCTCATTTAATATTCACCTTAAAAAGTGTGAAATAGATGGAAGTAGTTTGAAATTTCTAATATATAATATAAGTAGTCTTTAAAATATATTAAAGATGTACCCATAAATAAACGTTACACGAAGACTGTGATCTGATCATATTTATGTGAAATTAACTGTATTAATAAGTTTATTTAAATGAAATAAAAATAAGTATTGAACATTTGTTTTATTCTATTTCATATTTAGTTAAATGACAGATTTTATTCAAGCATCGAAATCTTCCTTCAAAGCTTTTTACAATAACAGTTTAAAATATTAACTTACATATCAGATGAATTTATACCATGCATTTGTTATATTAGAAATATACTGTAAATATTCACTACATATATTTTTATCTAATATCTATTGCCAGTAGTACTAATTTTCTCGTAAAACTAAAAACTGTATTACCTATGCTAGTTGACATTATAATTTACTCCATTTTAACTGTAAATTCCAGCTAAACACAATACTATTTTTTAAACATGGCAATATTAACATTATTATGGACAAATAAAAATATATAGGTCATAAAAAGTTCACAGCTATTGCGCAAGTCCCTTATGAAATCAATAAAACAGTTCTAGCAAAAGCCAGCATCCCGAACACTCGCATATTTCATTTTGAAATCTGTAAAGATGGATAATCATCAAAACTGGGATTTATTGTCTGTAACCAAAGGCACTAAGTTCAAAGTGCATCGTGAAGATTTCGATGCTAATAGAGTGGCGTTCGCTTTTTGCTTAGCTGGGCTTAAGGAAGTGAAAATTAAGATGTTGACCAATTGGGTAGTTGTGAAGGTGAAGAAAGCATAGAAATTAACAGCGTCACATGAAGCATACAAGAAGCGAAGATCCACAAAGAAAAATCCGAAGAATAAAAAGAAATATCTACGTAACAAAAGCTCGAGAATGCAACGGCTGGTGGAACTACGGGGACTCGGCTGTAATCCATTTTGGACAAAATCTCAGCATCATAGACGGCATCCCATACTTCGTAAGTCTTTAATTGTTGCCGTTTTACTTTCAGTAATAGTCATACATTTGAATAGCCCTTTTACACATATAGTGTTATTAAACAAGTATTGATTTTTTTATTATGCATAGTGTTTATTGTACATAAACTAATTTGTTGGACCTTTCCTATAGGGGTGATGAATACAATCCCCGAATCGGCCCGCCTTCAGACCCAACGTAGTCAGTCGGAGCCATCTAACGGTGGGACAAGTTCGGATTAAGTAAAAGGTAGTGAAATAATTTCATAGCTAATTTTTTTTGTTAATATTAATAACTGAATATCATTTGTTTCAGGATTACCAGATTACTGCTGAATGTGACGCTGATTTAAAACATTACAATATTCTTATCGATGTATATGTAGTCTCCTAAATGTGATGTATAAGTAGACGTCATTGTGACGTATAGTATTTAAAATAAGATTTATAATTCCTTATTTGTTGCAAGTATACCCAAAAACCATTATCTTATTTGTCGGCACATGTAAATAAGATCTGAGTGTATTGTTTCGGCATGATTATTGAATAGAAATCGTGATTGTTATCAAATACAATATATTTTCACAAAACTTAAGACTTTAAAAATGTCTAATTCATTTATTTTGTTTCTATTATTCACATTTATACATTTTCATCATAAACACATTGCTTTTTATGTAGACATAAAACGTTGAATCTATTTAATTATTTTTGATGAATAAAAGTTTTTACATAGTTTGTCAAGGACAGCCAATTAGACTAAAGTGCAGTTTTTTTTAAGTATAACTGATACTCTTGCAATAAAATACCTCCTATGCAAATCCTAATATCATGCTTATATATTAATATTATTACTATTCTTTTCGTAATAACGTATTATATTATAAAAATCGAAAATGATTTGGGAAATATTGAGAAACTATTTGACTCGTGTTTTCTATACTGACTATATGGCAAACAATTTACAAATATTAAATACTATTTACAAAAAAAAAAACATAAACTTACAAGTATTGTAGAAAATATGAAAAATAAACAATTAATAATTTTCGATGTGTAATCAGTGTATGAAGTTCACTTTCTAATATATATATATATATGTGTGTTGCAAAATATAGTATAAGTAAACATTACTGGTATACCACACAAAACTATGGTTAAATATAAAAATTAATAAAGAATTAATTTATCTTCGTCGTTCATTACAAGTGTTTTATTTTTACCAATACGCAGATCGAATAAGTATACTTTGACAACGTTTAATGCTGCTAGACAAATTTATACGATGGTTAGGTTACTTTTTATAAAGGTACAGTGGAAAATATTTAACCTTGCAACGAGAACCAGCACCAGTTTATTTTTGTTTAAAAATGAATGGTTGTGTTCATATATGAAATAGCTAAACTCCAAAACCATTTGACCAATCGCCACGAAATCTAGCACGTACATACATGTTTCTAAAAAAAATAAGATTTTAGTTGTATCTCGGAATGCGATAGATGGCGTTCTAACCGAGTTGTTTACTACTGGAACGAACAGAATAACATTTATAAGTTCAGGTAGAATATTTCATAATCGTTACTTTACCGTGTTAGAATGCATATCCCTTGGACACTAAATAACTAGGTTAAGTAGTTAAAGTTGCTTCATAAAAGGGATCAGTACTGATGATGCAGTGTTATAATTTTATGCAGCATTTAATTAATCATACGCAAAATGTTGTAAAAGTGAGTAAATAGTTTGCGACAATTACGTAATTTAAAAAAACAAACTTTTCGGATTTCCATTACTGTCCATTTATTGTATTACCACAGATGCTAATGTGGATGTCAGGAACCACAAATACATATCTGTTTGGGTCTTATGACTAAAATTAACGTATACCCAATATAATTAAAAAACAAATAGTTAATTAAAACAGGTAGGACTCGTAAAAATTAATTACATGCTCAGCATATTTTCAAAGCAATATAGACTATGTTGAAGTTCGTTAAACCGTGTAATATAAATTATTATTCTCTTCATTTATTATGCACCATCGTAAAAAAAAAAAATCTAATAGTTACTAATCAAAGTATTATATCTGCAAATGTTATTATTGAATTCCTGCACACAAAGATGTTCAAGGTTAACAAGCTTTTAACTATAAAGTTTGGGTGATTTTACCAACGCTCCAAAGTATACGTTACCATATAGGTATATCGTTCTACACAAGCAATAGTTACTTTTTACTAGCAGGTATTCGTATTTTTCTATTCTGTGCCAGGATACTATATTTACGATCAATAAATGGGCGGTGGTTCCGTGCAATATGTCAAAATCTGAAGTAATGTCTTCCGTAGCTTAATGAACAACTCGTTAATATCACAGTTATTCATATACAAACTATGAATTATTAGTGTTTATTCAATTGATTGTGATATTTAATACTAGTTACAGTTTTACATTTGATGCAGTTTCTTCAAACAAATTAAAGACACTCGATACAAGCTTGGATTCTGTATACGATAGGTAAGTTTTAAAATAGTTAATTAGGATATTGCAATTTAATCATTTAAGGTTATACCGCTGACAGTAAAAAGGGTCAAAATATGAGTTATGTAAAAACAATTGTTTAGAAATTTTAGGCATACATTATAAAATTAAAAGAAAGTGATTTCAAATAAAGAAGCAATATTTAAAAACGTCAATTACATTATAAATAATTATATATTGTTTTGAACGTTTTTTTACAGAGCATACTTCAAATTTAGAAGTCATTAATGTCGTCAAGGCAAGACGTCTACAGGTTCAACACAATATAGTGGTTATTATCGTTACCACATAACCATAACCCACCGGTTATAACCATATCGACATATCATATAGTAAGCATATTCATATTTTATTTCAAAGTTTACAAATATTACTTAAATGTTTTAAAATAATAATTACCTTTTGAACTTAAAGATTATTCCAGGGTGACGTGACAGAGTAATTAAAGTGTATGGATGAAGAATTAGTATTTACACTTTTTAGGTTTGATATTGTAGTAAATTGTTTTCGGCAGAATATTTATTATGAATATGACTTATAAATATTTGCAATGTTTGACTTCATGCAAACTAAATCGCTATACAGATTGATACGTCACGCTATAGAATGTTTAATACCAGACCTACACTGGACTACTTTGTATAAGGAATTGATTAACTTTTCACTCCAAATCTATAGACAGTATAGACAACAACACAAAAGATATATTACAACCGTAAACGCTTTTCAGTACGTATGGGATATTCGCTTAAACCACGTCACATATTTTTCAATTATATAAACTACTAAAAATGTCTTTGTATCTTATTAAAATATGAAATGACCATGTAAGATTAATAATAAAAATAATTTGGCAATAAACTATTCTTTTAATTTTAGACATAATATGAGTATACCTATTTTAAATACATATACTTAAATCAAGATACCTGTAATTGCTCATGAAATAAATGTATTTTGGGATAATTTGTATGAGTTAGGCATAATTAAATGTCTTCGCTTTATTATTTGTAACCTTATTCAGAATCTTGCTTTTTTCTTAAATACCAATGTCTAACGTTCATTTTACAGAATATAAAGAGCGGCAACTTTTTAGGTGCAAGGTATCTGCCTAATGTGTGAAACTGGCGTACAAAGAGGAACAGTAAATAATATTAGACGAGGAGTGAGCTGTATTGAATATACTTTCTTGTATTACTTTCAAATCATTTGTTTGTTTGTACTTTTATTAGTGAAGCTGGCGATATATATTGTTTGTATATTAAATTTAGTCGCGATTGCATTTGGTAAATAAAAAATAATAATTGTCAAATTATTTAGAATATGTTTTTAAACTTTTTTTAGAATTCAATGTTTACCGTAATTTATGAAATTTTATTAAAAATATTTCTTATTTCGTTTAGGAATTAGTATACAAAATTCTAGTATTATTACAAATTAATTATTCATTAATATGTCACAGATGTAACCAACTGGCAGTACCAACTTTCTTTCTACAGTGAAGTTGGGGAGATCACACAGGTGGAATGACATAGTCCTGCTGAATGCCCTATTTAGACTGAAATATCAACAATAATCTCCATGATTATTGATCTACATATTTAAAGTAAATGTAGAACATCATAACAGCACAATGTACGTATTACACCACATTTTAAAATCCTTACGATTGCTCCCTACGGCATCAGTCATGACTTAAGAGCAAGGATAAACTGTGGCCATTTGTGTGTTATACAAATAAGTACTGAAGCTACCAAGCTGCACTTGGACTCAAGCTTGTCGTGTATATATAATAAAAAATTATAGTCCAGATAATAATTTTTTTCCTGTTATTTCTATCGAAATATATTACCTATCTTTTGCAATTATAGTTAAATTGATTCTGCCCGAAAATTTCATTACTTTTTATTTCTTATACTAATTAATATGTATTTGATTCTAACACTAAAATACAAAGTATAGGATTTTATAGTAATTAATTTTGAGGCTGTTAATCTCTATTAGGTCATCTCAGTAATCAGATTACGGATACGAATTCACTTATCAAAAGTGTCTCTTTTGCAGGTTTGCATTTCTGCACCTATTTCGGGACTCGTCGATGAAGAACTTATTGACCATGTTTGGAGATGCATAAGTTATAGAGCAATCAGTGACTTATTTCTTTATCTATTCAGTGAAGTGAATAAAAATAACTAATTGAAATAGTAAACGTTATCTACTGAACTCATAAAATATGTACTTATTTATGGATGGATGATATGGATTATATGTTTGTTACTACCATGCAATATTGATAATATCGTTAAGATAAAACATCTATATTACATAATAATATATTTCCACGGCACATGTTTATATTCAAACTTAATGTATACGTACACGTGTGATATTTTGTAAGTATTATAAATTTAAATAGTGTAATTAATGGAATATAAACAGTTAGTTCTCTGAAAAAAGAAAGGAAAATGGATACCGTTAAGAAACCATAGACGTTAACCGAACTTCTCATATAAATCTAATGTTATTATAGGTATTGTATTATATAATAGTTGTGGTTAGTAAGGGTATTGTATAAAAAAATGTTTGGAAAATTGAAAAGTGCACGCCTTACAATCTCATTTTTTTATTGTTTATTTAATAACAATTAAACCACATCGAATCAGACCGTGAAAAGTGCTAGGGTTCTATTTCTAATTATATTGAAGTAAGAAAAAACAAAAAACTCGATTAGTAAAGTATTTCGTTCGTTATAATGATAACATACAGGATCTGCACATACAGACACACGGACGTCCTAGACATAACTTTTTTAAACAGTTTTTTAACTAGTTTTGAAAATTGTGTTTTTTCTTGATATGTGTGTATTTACTATTTTACAAGTGCAATATATGATAAATAGAGACATTTTATGTTTGAAAAATCAGTTGTATGCGTGAAGTGACAGTAGTACCTGCCTCAATGTTTTGCTTTGGGAGGCGTGCAATACTTTTTAAAAAAACTATAACTTGATATTGCCTTAAATATTTTTGTTTTGTTTTCCAAGCAAGTGTCACCAACATCAATTTTTAGAGTCTGTACTTTTGTAGTAGGAAACAATTCCAAGTTGGTAATCAAGTTTGTAATGGTAAATGACACAATTATATTTTGAAAAAAAAAAAGAAAAAAAACATCCATTATAAATTGTTGAGTTAAAATAAGAATAACATTATAACTTATCATTATACAGAAGTAATTTGTAAAATGTATCTATGATTATTTTCTTTTTGCTCTTCTAAACTCACTAATTATTAAAACAAGCTACATTTTATCTGTCCAACCTTATACTTATAATTGTGTAGAATAAAACTCTTTTACAACTGTGATATACTTTATTTATATATTTTTAATAGTTAAGGTTTTAACGTTTTACTATAATCTTACCTAATGTTAAGTGATCATGCGACCCAAGATGGTGGACTTACTAAACTTATTCGAGAGGCTAGCTCTCAAGTGCAACTGCCGGAACACTCCTATACGTATTTGACGGTAGATTTTTCAACTTGAGGGTGGTAGCTAGCCAGGCAGCTCTTAGAAAAATTCCTACCATCAAGCTATGGTTTCTTCACGATGTTTTTAGGTTAGGTTATCTACCTCATTACAGGTGGATTCAAACTCACTCCAATGATGCGGCGTTCGTAATAACCCCAACTTACTGAACCATCGTCGCTTCAAAATATAGTCTCAAATTTAAAATATAGTGTACGTGCCTAGAATGGATAAATTGTAAATATAACAATTAACTTGAATTAAAATAGAGAAAGTTAAATAAAATTAGAGATGAATGGATGGATTGTCCTTAAATAGTTAATGACTAAATGAAAACAAAACAAAGTGTATGAGAGACTATTATCCAATGTTAAACATGTTACAAAGGAAGGCTAATTTTAGGTATTACACTTAGTATAAAATTACTATGGAGGCCTAACACTAAATTTAAGGGAAATTATATTTCTATAATTAGATAAGTCTACTTTTTTGCATAACCTACTGTGTGTATTTTACTGTGAAGGACAGAGGCCGAGATAGGTACCATATTTATACATAAAAACTGGGAATTTTGGGCTATTTATTGCATGAAGTCTCGCAAATCACTAAAAAATAAGTCCCAACAATTTAGTATATTAACTTTACTATTCTAATACACACTTACCGATAACTACTAAGTTTTTATTATAGAAACAAAGACAGATTTAACAAGTTATGCCATTTTTCGTTTACTGAGACTGGTACTTAGTAGTTTGTTTAATAATAGTGTTAGGTTTTATATAAAGATACCTAAGTATATTATCGATTTGCAATCGTAAGTTATAAGTTATAATAAGATCAAAATTTGTGTGTGTTTACTGTTCATAGGTTATTAGCGGATGGAGAATTACGTGAATAACAGTGATACTTGAACACGAGTTCAACTTTATACATTTGTTATTTTTCTTTAAATATTTTTAACTGTAAATATTTTGTGTACATTAAAAAAACACATATTTGAGTTTCTCGCTTTTCTATATATATCAAGTGGAAATATCTATTTGCCAATAATTCTCAGACATGGGAGTGCTAATATGAGTGTTGTAAAAACTAGTTTTTAGTGATAGTATAGGTAAGGGTATGGGTTCTATGTTGGCACAATCATTGAAAGATAGCATGGTCAATTATTGAATGGTTGGTGCCACAAATAATCAGATATTTGACAAAATCTTGAACACAGACTTCGACAAACACTGTCATACTGTAATTTTAATAGGGAACAGCTCTGATATAAATTAGTTTGATTTATATAAGTCATCAGATAAACTGTTAAAATTAAATGTGAGAAAAATAATGTTATGTACTTTTCCATATTCAATTTCCCTAACAGAAAAAAGTAATAATAACATTAACATGTTAAACAATTGTTTACATAATCTAACATTTATATTTTTCGTTATTAATAGGTTTATTAATAAGTTTACACTTACGCGGGTAAATGGTTTCCTTCCAAAAAAATATACACGTCATATAGCTACATTGATAGCTTATAATATAAATAGGATAAATGACATATCAGTATCATCTACTATACCTAATGATACTGTGCTAAAGTTTTAAACTAGTAGATAAGACAAAGGAGCAGTGTAATATTGCATTATAACATCAAAATATTAATCGCTTCTCCGGCAAAATTTTCGACATACATTTATTATTAAATACGGAGAGGCTAGATATATTATGTTTTATAGAAATATGGCTTAAACCAGATAAAATGTTATTTTAGGTACCCCTTTTTCAGTACCCAGTGTTTTTACTAGAACACTGTAGGTAATGGTTGCATTATATTCAATAATAATTTAAAGTACTAAGATAGAAAGGATATGTGTAGTCTCTCAATAGATCGCGTTTGTGAAGTGGCTTGTGCAGAGATGGAGGACTTAATTATTCTATGTGTTTATTGACCTCCATCAGCAAATATATTTCTATTCCTACATACAATGGAGAAAATTTTAGTAAAAATACTTAATAAAAATAAGAAACTTTTAGTCTGCTGTGACTTCGACATAGATATTTTAAATACGTCTCCAGAGGTCATTATGTTCACATCGCTAATTAAATCGTTTAATCTTGATCCTCTTTTTAATGAGCCCACCAGATGTACGCCTCAAACTGCATTTTGCCGTAGATAATATCTTAACTGATTTTAAGACCATTGGCGGTAGTATTATTTCTGGCATACGGTCTGATCACAAAGGGCTACTTGTCAAAATGAATTTTAATAAACCTAGCGGTGACTGTAACAAAACAGCTAGAGTTTTATCCAAAAGTAGATTAGATCTTTTAAATCATAATGTTGGACAGCAATTGTCTTCCAAACGTTTTCCTATTCAAGATCCGGATAGGGACTATGCCAGCGTAATTAATATCATAAACACGGAATTTAGGATACATTGCCCAAGAAAAAATATTAGTATAACAAAAAAAAGTAATTTTAGCGAATGGACAACCACAGACATTAAAAGAAGTAGAGATCATTTATATGAGCTATATTATAGGAGATTACTGACTAATAGTGAAGTCTTTCTCGCTTATGTTAGAAATTATTCTAAAGACTCTCTGGTATATAATAAATAAAGAATTAGGAAATAATAAAATTATAACTGATCCGCTTAATTTAAATGTCGACGGAATACATATTTCACACAGTAACTACTTTCCAAGATTACTTCACTAACATACCTTTACAAGTACCAAAAAATATAACTACATCAGCCCATGGTGCCTCAGTAATTTAAAAAAATGTGAGTGTATCTATTAATTCAAAATTTAATTTTAAAATAATAAGTGCAGGTGAAGTAATTAGTACTTTCAATCATTCATATTTAAACACACTGAAAACATATGGGGAATGTCGGTAATAGTAGTTAAGTCCTTGATTTTCAATATTTCACCACACTTGGCTAATATATTTAATCAGTGTATAGCAAAAGGAACTTTCCCTAATGTAATGAAAATAAGTAAAGTGGTTCAGGCTGCAGAAGTAGTCTTGGAAACTACAGACCTATTTTTGTACTTCCGTCGTTAAGTAAAATTTTCGAAAAGATTATGCTCAAGCAATTGTTAGAATATTTCAAATTACAAGTCCTTTAATAAAGTCCCAAAGCACATTATTGAATTGCCGGACAGTAGGTTCAAGAACCATGTCATTCGGGATTTGTTGTCAAAAGGCTATTATAAGGTGGATCAAAATGTGAGCGATTGTGATGTCTGGAATTGACACCCCTCTCTGTAAATCCGCTAATAACTACTGTAACCCGTTTAACTATTATATAAAAAGATAAGAATAAGACTTAAAAAAAAGATGCAGATCGACTTTCTTGCCGGTTCTTCTCGATGACTACGTTACTTTCCGAACTGGTAGTAGTTTTGTCGTTCATAAGCGCCTTTTTAGAGCCTAAATAGAGTAAAGATTTTTGATTTGATTTGTGTTGCATTTCTGATGCACATAGAATTAAGTGTTGTGTGTTGTTAGATAACATTCCTAAGCAAATATGTTTGTATAGCACATTCGCATGCGCGTAAAGTTGTCTGCGCAGTTTTGTCTTATAAAATCAATACAGCTTCGGCCAGCTAGTGAACCAGTGCAGAGTTATACTCAAAAAAGTTTTATCCTTGTTTTTATCAAAAATGGATGAACATCTCCACACTTTGTCCGTAAAAAGAGGCAATACATTTAAAATACATAGAAGGGATTTCGATAATAATAAAGTTGTTCTTGCGTTTATTACAAATGGAATAAAAAGTATAAAATTAACAATGAAGGAAAATTGGCTTTTGGTAAAAGTGAAGGATAAATAAATATATAAAAAAAACTTAAAAATATAGATGTTGTTTATGTGTGTGTTTTAACTATATTATTAAAAATTCAGTAAAATAAATTAGAGTATACGTGAAATATATATATATATATATATACCTCATATGAAAACGTTATTAATTCTTGAGAATATAATAGAAACTGCCCAAAAAACAAAAAGCCAACATTAAGGAAACACCAGGTATGTTAGATCGAACACGTAAATAAAAAAAAGCAAATACCAGTTAAAATGATAATTTTGTATATCTATAATTTGATATCCATTAGTAATTTTAATAAAATATATAAAGCCTCACATAATTCCATGTAAGCATGCATGTAAATAATTCTATAAAATATTATTCTCATTTAAGCGTATTAAGTTTAACCACTTCATACATATTTACAGCTAAAATATATAAACACTTTTTAATCTAGTTAACAAATTATTTACTAATAATGCCTAACATTTATAAGTTCTAACTTGTTGATTGAAATTTAAATCGTAAAATTCAACAATTCGTTTTAGTTGTGTATGGCGTTTTGTAACCCACGCTTTTGGTGAACCTCGTCAAGCTATACCATCAGCAAATTTAGAATAAATCAAATCAGTATTCTATCACAAATATTAAAACATGACTGATTACCGGTGAAAATGGCATACAGAATAAATATATGAATCAAAGCGTCGTGCATTCCTGGTGTCAATTCTGTAGCAACATATACTACAACCTTATATTACAAAACTGGAGGTAATATTCATATTTATATATATTTTATTATTAAATATTTTAATTAAGAATTTAAGTATTCAACAAGTACTGAATGTAATAACCAATTAATATCTTTATGTTGTATATATATATTAGTTCCGAGTCATAATTTAAAAGTAAAAAATTGTGGCGCACTTGCTTATACATTTTTATTTTTTTCCAGATTTACAAGTATATATGAATATGTATGAAGAGGGTTGCAGATATAATTCATGAATACTAACCGGTTACAAATTCCTTTGCTTTTTCCGTAATTTATTACATTATATTGATGTGTTTTTATTATTGTGTGAATAATAATGTATTTAAATATATTCCAGCTCTTAATTTTATTATAGGAGTATAATCAGAAGTATTACTATGTGTCCATGCCGATTACGAACTATGAATGCGTACAGTCTTGCTTTTATCTTTTGCTTCAATAACGCTTAGTAATTTAATAATACATTGAAATTAATATCGCTATATATTAATGTTTCTTAAAATTGGTAATTATTGTAATCTTTAATTTAAACTACTATTATAATTAATATGTGGAATATTCTACATCTTTCTATTATCATTTATAAAGGGAAATTGTTAAAATATACTTAATGTACTTGAATTACTCAAAAATATGATTGTTTAAGACATATATTTATAATATACCTTTATCGAAAGTACAACTGCATTATATGTTTGTAAAATAGTTACATATTTTTAATATTATTAACTATTATCATACGTTTTTAAATATATCTTAATAACATAGATGTTTAATGTACCCTTCAAAACTAATAAAAATAAATAAAATGTAAAAGTACGTGTATTGGTTTATTAATTGTGTATTGGTATACCTAATTAATATTAATATACTTAACTAAGGATATTATGTATTATTGAGGTGTCTGCTAGAGGAATCTTGGAGACTGCAAGCAATAAATTCTTTAAAGGCGTTGTTCAAATTTTGACATAAACACAGAATAACTTATTTGTATTAACGTATGTATTTTGAAAAATCTTACGTGTAAGTAGTGGCGGCGGTTCGAAAAATTGCCAAAATTAGCCCATGTAATTAATGGGTGCCTATTAAGTCGTTTTTTTTGCCTTAATTTGTATTTAATGCCTCCACTGTGTCCATCCAGTGAATGGCATACGTTTTCGATAATCATACAAAATCCACTCTCTAACACAAGTAGCAACTCGATTTTGAGTAGTCTCATTAGTGAGCGTATTCAAAAAGTTAAACCAAGTGTTGAGGTAATTTGATTATTGTCCAGTCAGTTAATACGAATACCAATATCCGTTCTCTTTACAAGCACATCAAAAGTCATTGCGAATTACAACGTAGATTGAGATAAAACTGCAATCATTCTAGCTTTGAATTCATCGTTTGTCTTTACTGAAGTCAAAACTTTTGTAAATGAACCGATCAAACCTAAATTATACTGAAAAGTTATTTATAATATCTGGGCCTTACATTTTGTAGAGATTACGTACCTTGTTTTTACCTTGCCTTATTTTCATGAACTTTGTAAGCGACTTGAGGAGCTTGTTAAACATTAAGGCATGAACAGACTCTGAAATTACTATGATTTACTTTATAATATTGATTTAAGTATATATTATTCATATTTATTTCACGTTAATGAGAACAAAAATGGTCGCATCAAATTATAGTAATTTCACTCTGCTTGTATCTTGTTTGTTGAGAATGTACTAGTATAAAAAATACAGAGAATAAAATATATTTTAATATCATATTAAGTATTATACCTGTATAAATAAAAATATATTTGTATATTAAAATACAATACTACAGCCTAGAACAACTATATCATCAATATCATAAATATGCAATAGCAAATCCATATTTATAATAATACGGATAAAGAGTAAAATCCGACATCAATTATTAAAAATCCGTATAGAGAAATCAGTATTAATTTAAATTCACTTAAACTAAAAAAGGTAGAGCACAGATCATAAAATGAAGCTACACATCTGAACATACTGAGTACAATATAGTAATATTTGCTCTATCTATGGTAGCATAAAAATCAATAGAAATACTTTAAGCAGAACAGTGATCGGTCGTTTTGGTGTATAGACTATTAAAACGGGTGTTTCGTTTTTGTGAAAACAATATGAAAGTAATACGGCTTATAAACACGAAAGACACTTTTTGCTGTGTTAAATTAAAACCAAGGAAGCGTTTCGGGAACCGACCAATTTTTCTTCTATTTTTGTCAGAAGGATTACAAAGAATAATGATCAATATTAAACGTTCCACGATTGAAATTAATGTACGAAGATTGGTAATGAATAACAAATTACGATTTCGGGGTTAAAAATATATATAGAATGAATATGGACGATAGGGGTGATAGTATATTAACCAGCTAATTCGCGAAAATTAGGAACTCGAGAAAAAGACATGAAATTCAACTGAAAGAAATAATTCTCAGTAAGAGTTTAAACGAAGCATTCAAAATTAGATTATTGAAGCCAGAAAAAGGTTTTGGAAATGACTATTGCACCAAGAGTTGCGTGAATTTTTTTCGAAAAAAATTGTTCGAGCAAGCGCACTTCGACTACCTACTTTGGATATTTTAATCAATGAATTCAACTTGTCCAACTGTGGATTCGCACATATTTTTAATTCAGAACCGATTAAGATGGTAAGAACAATATTCTTTTATACATGTAAAGTAAAATTAAAAAGTAACGTTATTTGTATATAATTCTTACTGCATTCTGAGCTGATTGCCACTGTACATTTACCATAATATTTAATAAAATTAGATTTTGATCCGTTAAGAACACGATTTCTATTGTGATGAAGATAATTTTCATAAAAAAACCGAAACATGTAATAAATATAAAAAATATTAATGTAATATAAACATATATCTCGTATTTTCAGGAAATCCTGTGATTGGTTACATTTTTGGGAGAAAATCGACAAGTCAAACCAGTATACTATCACTCCTAAAATAATAAAAAACTGTGAAACACATTCTTTGGTTCATGCAATATTATCGTACTAAATGTTGTTAATCTTTTGATGTTCTACAATCTACATATTTAGCTGAACCAGAAAGAGATTGTGGTTGTGTATATATTAATGTTTATAGTTTCTAAGCGATTGTAATTTGCTGCCTGAACACATTTTACGGGGAACCGATAATAGGAAAGTTATTATTTATATATTATTTGATGCTGAAATTATTTGAAGAAAATAAACGACAAAATGGTCTTTATGGGCTACTTGGGAACGATTTACTGACTAGATGGGAAGACAATAGGCATAATACAAAGCATATCATTATTACAATACATTTTATCATGTTGGGTATGAGGATACGAGTTGCCATGCTACCAAGTAGTGGCTTACTCGTCGGTACTTATGGTCTACATTACGAATCTTATTCTATATGCCACCGTGTTCAAAATATGTCTTTTATGCTTAACGTCTGGTGATATAAAATACCACCTACTGTTTTATATATAAATGTGTTTTTAAATGTAACCTGTTTATAAGAGATTATTATGAAGTGGAAGATTGTATCAGAAATAAATCAGATAAAAATAATAATGAGATGTATCTGCGAATGTATTAATGACTTAGAATCAATAGAAGTCGCTTAAAGGTGGGCGAAATTATTCATTATTCTATGCACGAGATATATTTGACCATAATTCCGAAATCTGTTACAATAATAACTAAATTACTGACAAAAATCAGTGTTTCCGTTGTTAATAGAAAAAAAATTATAGTGATTGGTATGAAATGAAATGAATTCAAAAACTATTTTATATTTTCCTCTGCAAGTTTTACTAAAGTACCATTTTAAAAATCCCTTGATAATACACGTTATAGAGCAGAATAAAGAGTTTAAAATTAAATGATATCGTCTTTATAGAAATCTTTGTTACACTTAAAAAAATATAGAGATGTATTTTCTTTTGAAGGTTCTCAAAACCACATGGTCTTAGAGAACTGATACTTTGAGGCTATTAATATTACATATTCATCAAGTACCATTCAAATACCTTACATCTACTATGGTAATATTATTAAAGACTATTAAAAATAAAAAATAATATATCAGAAAAAGATTACAATAAGACGCTGCAGTGTAAATATAATCCGTTTTGACGTTCATATATACCCATTTTTAAATAGAAATAACACGGATATTCTCATCAGTAAACGGGCCCGAAAATGTGAGTAGGCATCAAAGGCAAAAGACATAAAAGTGGCCTAATTTGGTCGGTTACTATTATATTATTGTTAATCTAAAATTAATAATTATCACGTAGGTACGAACATTAGTTACATGTATGTATGTATTTTTCAATGTTTACATGATTGATGATTCCTATAAATAAAAAAAAACCTGTTAATATCTTTATTATAATAACTGAATAAAATTAGTTCATCGTAAAGAATTCGACATATTGACTTCTCTAATGCGAACCACAATTGCTTCAAATAATGATACATACGAGTAGTACTTTAAATCTAGTACAATTAAATGTTATTGTGGCTAAGTGTATTCCTGTTCTTTACAATAGTACTTATTACTATTACAATAATTTTAAATTTTCATTTTACAACCACATAGAGCATGATATAGTATAATTATTGATGTACATTTATCTATTCACATTTAAAATTGTAAATTAAAATTTAATTCAATAAAGTTGTGTCAAAATCATTATTTTTATTTTATTCTAGTTTTTGACATAATATTGTAAATTATAATAAATGAATAATAATCACAGTTTACCGTTAAGTAAATTAAAGCAACATCGAAAATCTTTATCTCCTAACAAAAACAGACGGAGATTAAGATGTATAAATTTTATATAAGATGTAAAAATACTTTATTAGGACATTCCTATTTAGCTTGAAGAAAGTGTTTTATTTCGTTAATTTTTATTTTGCCTGTGAAAAAATTTAATTGTAAATTTCAAATTGTTTTTAATCATTTTCAATGTTTTTCAATTATTTTACTATTGAGCAAATGCCTCTGAAAGACCACGAGGATTAACTATTTTGTCAAATAATTATGCATTATTATTTTAAATATCAAAAGACCAGAAATATATTTTTTTAGATTATAGATAATATAAAATAGTAAGGACAACTTTTAAAAATACTCACGTCTCGTTTAACAACAATATTAAATTTCGAAAAAATCACAGTGCCTACAGGTTCAATAGCTAGAACTCACGGACTTCACTCAAAAACAGATCCACATTCTATCAGCGTAATCATTCGATGACTATTATAATTTAATTATTGCTAATTTAATCAAATTTAACTATTTATTTAAATTCACGTGTAATGAAAATGCTTGATACATTGTAGATAGGTAATTTATACTGCAAGAAATATTTATTTTATTGCTGAAAAAATTATATTTTTTTTTTCATTCCGTTTTACAGTGTAATTATTAACACCAGAAATATAGTAAAATATTTACTTAAGTTTATGTCTGAAGAAGTGCGTGAACAATAAAAGATGGCATACTTTTTATATAGATACTACATGTTATTTGTAATATTATGTTATGAAGCTACAGGTATCAAGTAGTTGGCAATAAAACAAAGAATTTAACTTGTCGTGTATATATTTAACCCCACATTAAAACATTTTAATCTAATTAGTATTTAATTATATATAATTAACGATATTCTTATAACGTAAAATAAAGTTCACAAAATAGTATTAAATGATTCAGATTAAAAACAAAATTAAGCTTTAAGCTATATAATCAATTTGTTCAAAATCTTAAGCAAGAAACAAACAATAACTATAATAATAGCAAATATGACCTTTTGTTAGTATCTAAATTATGACTAAACACTTCTTATTCATATGGCTGAAAAACTACAGTAAACTATAGATTAAATGTAGTTTTAATTATCGTAAATTCATTCTAGAATCGTAAAAATTAAGCAAACAAACTAAGTAGTGTCTTTCAACCTTATGATTAAGAAATAAATAATTATTTATTAAAAATACTGCATCAAAACCAAAGTCCCAATTCCTTAGTTGATATTTATATGTATTTAAATTTGTATGTAGTCCTCGTTATTACGGATAACAGGTTATTATTATGTTTATTACATGTATGAATTAGTTTCATTGACAAATTATATTACTAACACTTTTATTTCTATTTTATTATAGATAAAAACTAGACACTTGTAGTTCAAAATCTTAAAATAGCTAAAATAATGAAGCGTGATAGTATAACACCCATTCTTTCATTTTATAAAATAACGAAATAAGTAAATTCTAAGTATTTATTTCCTGTGTGCAGATTTTTATTAATGTGTTATTGCAACTTAAACAGATAAGCACCAACGAATAGTTGGTATAAAATATATATTAAGTAGTTAAAAGCGTATTTTAAAAGTACTCATTTAAAATTTGATAAAACAGTGCCTATTGCTAGCCAATATAATCCTCTAATTATCTACATTTAAGTGATAGTGAGCGGAAATCATTGTTTGCCTTGCTTCAATCGATAGGCCTGAAGATTTCTCGAGTGGCGTTCATCGCAACGGTAAATCTAGTGTAGACAAAGCCGGTACAAGCTGAACTGATTACCCGTGGTGTATGCACATTGCAGAAATTTGAGTCTTTGTGTGAGATATATGTTCTAGGCGATCTAGGACGTTTTCCAGCTTTCCTCTGACTCGATGTATGGTTCATAATATTAAGCACTGCACATTTATTGGATGCCGCTTTGATAAATACGCTATTATCAATTAAACTTATTAAATGAGTATTTCCAAAATAAATCCCAACATTATCCTATTTATCTAGATACAAATATATTATTTTCTAATGCAAGATATACTTTGAGTCTAAAAATAAGATATATAGAAGGATAATAATATTTTTACAACAATATCACTCATATTTAATTTATATATGTTTATTTAAATTTTACAACATTTACACTATTTTTAGCGTATAATATAAACTATGCTAATATTAATGACGGTTGTATTGCGAGTATTCGTCAGGAAGGCAATAAATAGGTATACTTTATGTACTTAAAATATATAGATAATTATTTTGTCGTCAGAGTTCTGCATAAATGTGAAATACTTGCGTAGAATAGACGTGATAACGTTGCTTTAGTTTAATACAAGAATGAAAATAAAAATTAACTGCTGTATTTTGCTAAAATTTTACTGTTTTACTTTGAATCGTCAATACTTATATATTGCCTTCCTATACATATTATTAAAATTGCAAGCAGTCGATAAAACCAACATAGTGATATGTAGTAGCAAATTTAATTCTAACGCATTCTAAGTAGGTAACTTTTTAAATCACATACGGTGCCATTCTATAACCAAATATCTTTACTTAGTTTAGCTGTTCCGTCAAAAATATTAAATAGTTTTACAATTATTATTTAAATTTAAGTAGAAATTATGATAGTAACTGTCAAAGATACAACACACGGTTCGTTGTATTATTTATCTATTTTCAAACTTTTTACACAATAATCGTTGCTTACTTTCGAAAGGATCAGGTATATTTTTATTACAATAAAAATAAAAACGTTTGGCACGAATTATTGGGAATTTACACTTATATACCATCGTAGATTGACACCTAGAGTAAGAATAATGTATAATTATTTTACTAATTTATATACATACAAGTTAATACATTTAAAATACCTTACAAGGATCTCATGCACACCAATATTTAGGATTAGGCTGAGAATTATAGCGAAATGTATGAGCAAACGTTTATAGTTATAAAGTGTAAAGTTCTGAATTCACTGAATGCCTAAAATTCTAAGAGTGCAACTTCAAGGATATTTTATTTTAAATGGTGTAGTCAGGTGTATACATGCTGTAGTCGTTTGCAGGTGTTAATGGATTAAGAAACTCAATTTAGCTGTAGCTATAAACAAAATGCCAGGGACAATGTATTCATATTTCATTGCAGAAAGCTTATTATATATTATTAAACTGAGTGAATGTGTTCGATTACGTGAATAGATCCTTTATGTCAGTGGAAAGAAGTTCGTTATTTAAGTTTTTTTTTTTATATCGGCATTAATATTATCAGTAAGTTAAACAGATATGATAAAACAACGACTACAGGGTCACAGTATGTCAGTCTGGTACACTTTATTTGTTGTTGCCATCTTTTCACCCTTTGGTGTGTTTTGTAGAAATTGTTCATCAATCGATGTTTCTTTGTGATTAATACAATCACCGGCTAAATGCGTCATGCTGCCAGAAAGAGTTGCAGGTGCAAGATTTAAATTCATCTTAGTAAGTAAGTTGGATTCGCTGCCAGTTTTTTTCAAATCTGGCTGGGCATTAAGCGGAAGCGTCGGCCCACTACGCTGTATCATCTGCAAACGAGCATATTGCTCCTGCAACGCTTTTTGCTTTTTTAGTAATTCCTGGTGACGTTGTTCTAGAACAGTCTGACGAGGTGTGACCTTGTCGTCGTTAGAATCGGAGGTGTCGGGATCGAGGCGCGGTGGTGAGGACGGTGACGTAGGTGAAGCTAGCGGGGATCGGGAGGTAGTTCGGGGTGGCGGCGGAGGAGGCGCTCGGCGAGCCGCCATGGCGAGTAGCTCGGGATGCCGTTCTGGGACTGGAGGCTTTGGTGGATGCTGTCCACGAGCGCGCACGGGCGGTGAGGCATCAGTGTCGCTGCCACTCGGATATGAGTGTAGTCGACGTAATGAACCCTCACCGCGGCCACCTCGCTCTGTTGGTTTAGCGAAGGTCTGAAGTTCATCTAGTAGCGCATCGAGTGCATTCTCTGGTCGCACATCTGCTCCTCCTCTACTCGGAACGCTTCGGCCGATGTACCCGCCGCCGGTGGCCTGTACACCGATCCATTATTTGTAGAATAGCTCAGACAAAGCTAGCACTATTTTAAAAGCGCGATTGCATTCAATTACTTTGTATTTTTGTCTGTAATCGCGCTTTCAAAATTTTTGACACCAATTCGAAATAAACATTTATAAACAACCATTCAATTATTTAATATTAATTAACATTTAGTATTCACAGTTATTCATAGAGCTAAACTTCTTAATGCGACCACAATCATTCAAAAATAATAAAATATACACAAAAGACAATTGCCTTTTTATTATCACCAAAGGTAGCAGATGAAATTAAGTTTCTTTAAAGGGGAATTTGATTGAATGAATAACACTTAAATAGGCGATAGGAATATTAATACTACGAAAAAGAAAAGAAAAGGTTGTGTTTTAATGGCCTTTAACTTGAATATCAGGCCGACAGTAATGATATGCATTTAAGCAAGCGTACAGTGACAAAGTGACTATAACAGAATCAAGTAAAATAATGTACAAGAGAATGACACTTCATGATTCATGTAGCATATAGAAAAAAATAATTATCTCTTAACAATTGTGTCGATTTTGCCATTAGTCAAAAATTAAAAAATACGTTAGTGTTATGTGTGATATATAAATATTCAAATTAATTACTTTCAATATTTTCTACTAACAGGAAGCTAATTGAAGTGACTTTGGAATTCAAACTAATCTAATTAAAGCTCAAGTGAGTTATTGCTTTTATCTACTAAATATGTTCATTGACATGTGCTTGTTTTTAAAATATTTAATAAAGATTATAATATATTTAAGGCAAGCGTATACAAATTATTATAGAATCAATTACCTGTGCTCCAGATGCGTGGATTAATTAATGTAAAATTTATTTAAACAAAGATGATAGTCTATAGGAATCAAAGACGCCATCAGACAGGCGATCATATGAAAATGAATATTGATACACGCTATGAGATGGTGTTTAAAAAATAATGGCTGAATTTGTTTATAAGGTAACGTGTTGGTCTATCTTAAAAGATAGATAAGTAGTGCTTTATGAGGAAGGGTACGGAGATTTAAGCGGTTTCATTAATTTCCAGGTGTGGGCTGTGAGCTCTGCTCCAGGCATGCGTGCACTGCAACAGAAACAAAAAACAGCAAGATGCACAATCTATATATGCAAAGCAACTATGTCACATGCCAATTAATTACTATTGATTATAAGAAATTTATTTACATATTTTGAAACGCTAGTGGACAATGTTTCTCCGTTGTCTGCCAATATCTTATTTAGGATTATATCTTACACAATGTCAACTGTTATTAAATGTTTTACAATAGTACTTTCCTATTTGTATACTAAAGTTTTATTTTTTATTTTTCACATTAAACAATTATGTTAGAAGTTTCTTTTATATATTAAAATTGTTTATTCTTAGAGAATAGGATTAAAATGCGTAATTATATATACGTAGTTGTGTAGAAATTGAAATTAAGCCACAACCTCTGAGTTTCTCATTTCAAAATATGAAAACAGCTTACTATACAGATACTTGTTAAGTGCAATTTTCACATAAATTATATTTAGGTAAATGCAAGACACTTTGACGAATTTTAATTTAGTTTTACATCTTCATTATTTACTAAAAGTGCCAATTTTACGTCAATTTGGTCTGTCAAAACAAATATAAAATTTCTATAAATTAGTATAAATTAAATAGATACCTTTCAAAGTAGTGCCATGCAACGTGCATTATGCCTAATTTGGTTTTAAACACGACTTAGAAATTTAAAGATATCAGTTCAGCCAATTGCAATTTATAATCATAACACTTTATATTAAATTTCAAACAGGCCTTCTAACATCAACTTTCAACCATGGAAATTGAATGGTAGAATTTGGATTAACAGTAAAATTAAATAAAATGGATTAAAATTGGACTTATTTTAAAGTTTCAGAATTGAAAGTTGCATGTAAGTTAACAAGCCCAAAAAACCGTCGTGGCTTTAACCGACTCTGAGAAAATCATAGATCCATAGAGATTGGTATAGGTAAATGTCATTAGTGCATAAAATGCAATTAGTGAGTCTAATACATAAAAGCACAGAAGTCTACCAACCGTTTCCAAATATGCTTTGCATATTAAATTTTAACATTAATTTTTTTTTGACAAATATTAAAATTTATGTACCTAAATCACACGTGTACCCATTTTTTCAATATCGATTGAACTGTAAAAAATATTCAAAAAATCTATGAATCTCTCTATTGCTTTTATTTGGTTCAAGCTCATTTCATATAAATAAAGCATATTGTACTATTAAGTGCTCCAACATGTCTACACGAAATAGCAAAAAAACTCAGTGTTACTATACAATTAAAAATAAAAGAAATGGAATTATTATAAATTATTATTATGTTAAAATCATAAATACTTTAATTTATAAAGTAAAAATATGGAAGTGGTATAAAATATCGAAATAAATTATCGAAACGTATTTTAATGAAATATAATAATGGTTATATTACTAATAGAGGTATTACTCGTTAATAACAATAGCTTCTCTGAAGTATTGGCTCTGTCTCCAGGCGAACTGACGGGTACCATCATTGGAAAAAGACCATGAAATCCATTGTTAAAACAATTTGGTTATAAGACATAACGCAAAACATTTCATAAGATAAATGGAAGGAAATTCTAGGAGTTGGAGATGAGTTAGTAATAGTAAACAGATAAAATAATTTAATCTCCGAATGCAGTTCTCTACATTTAGTCACTTTATTGATCAATGAGCATTAATCTTGTCTCCTTGAATTGCACTAAGATATTTCATTTATTAGCTCTATTTAGGGAATCTAACGAACATACGAAGTAGTAACTAATAAATGTAGTTTTTGTAGTACTATAAAATTGTAGCAATATATACCTTGATGTATATATATACATTGCAGTAACAGTATAACAACCAGTAGTCTCAGATCCAAAAAGTTAGGGTTGCCTAATTTGTTCGACATAAGACTGAAGGTTGTGATGTTATTAAAATTGGCATTATTTTCCGGAAGCAAGGGTTATAAAATGCAATGTTACGGATAGTGCTTTGTTTTCAAAGGTATGTGCAAAATAATATTACGTTAGTTGTATTCTGATATATTTTTCAACACGCTCTGTCAGTAATGTATAATTTTGAAGTAATCTTTATCTAACAATTTCGTATCACGTTGTTGGTCAGCGATGAACTCTTAAACTACTGCAGCGATTTTCATCAAATTTTGTACACTGTGTGCAGTTTGATCCAACTTGAGAGACATGATACTTTTATCTAGATAAGTGATTATAACGCGATAGATGTCACTGTAGTCGGTGTGATTGACTAGAAAAGGCAGAACAAGGTCTGCCAGGTGAGGTCGTATATATTTATTATGTAAGTAGAACTAATTTAGACTGATAACACTCCAATCAGGTATTAAATTATAAATCTACAAAATGACAGTGCGTGGTTTAATTTCAGTATAACAATTGTCAAAATAAAATTGCATGCCAATTTTAGTTAAACATTACAGTTATATCTTTACCAAAATAACTATTGTATTTCGTGGTTATAAATAAATTTTGAGGTCAATATTGTTAATTACCCAGAATACAGTATTCTAACATAGATAAAAAATAGGTTAGTATCACAATGCTTAACAATTCGAAATTATGTAAAAAAGATTATAATATAGATTTTAATATGCAAAAAAGGAAAATAGTAATAGCTAATAATATTACCGCTAGTGGTTACGAAGGGTACAAGGCTATAAGTATGCGATTGATTTGTATTTAAACGATAGGGTTGCATGCATTGATAACAAATTAGATGCATTATAAGGGCATAACACTACTGAAGCTGAAATGTGACGGGGAGCAAATGATATATACGAACACCTCGTAAAGAACCCGAAGTGTTGGAAAAAAATGCAAATTTTATAACCTTTGGCAAACCTGCAATTGTTAAGCGTATGGTCTATTTCATGTAAACGAATATTTCATACTTTTAAATCCTAAAATGAAGGTGTCTGCATTATCTATCTGCAATAAATAATTTTGTTTATACAAACATGATATCTTAACTGTTATATATTAGTGAAGAAAATGGTTAAATAATTTCTTATTGTTTACATTATTATAGTCTGTATATTTATTCTTGATATAGTAAAATGCTTAGAAACTACAATTTTATTTCTTAACCATTCTCATTCCAATTAGATTGTTAGTTTGATAAACACAAATTATTTATTATGTTATCATTTTTAAACAACGTGTTTGTTTAATCGAACATTTCCCATAAGTAGATAACCTGAAAATAGCTAGTAAATAAAGTCAAATAATTGTATTACTTACTGACAAGTATTATTATTATCATAATAAATATCCAAGTAGCATAACTTAAAAGAATTAATTATATT
Source organism: Actias luna (assembly GCA_039707435.1). Classification (NCBI taxonomy): domain Eukaryota; kingdom Metazoa; phylum Arthropoda; class Insecta; order Lepidoptera; family Saturniidae; genus Actias; species Actias luna. Next base: position 12,307,348 of record JAZHAC010000001.1, on the reverse strand, counting down.
TTTTATTAACATAATACGTCATTGGTCTCTTGTTTGTTATACAATTAGATGTTAATGCTGTATGTGTGAATATATTATGCGTCTACAAGTTTTATGGACATATTATATATATGTGTATGAAAAATGTTGATCACATATTTATACCTTATTATTTTGAGTAGTAACTGCTGGACAAGTACTGTCTGAGTTAAATTCCTCCGAAGATGGGCAGGCTGTAAAGGTTGAGCTCTGTGATGACCCAGGGGATAAGCGCCCATCATTTAACGGTAAACGCTGCTCCTGAACGCAGGCAAGTCTGCAAACCAATGTTATAAAAAATATTTGAAAGTACCAATATAAATCAAAAAGACATATCAAATTTTAAAATAATTCACAATTACCATCAAAGATATTTTACCTTCAAACCAAATTCATTTCAGTTGGTAGTGTGTAAGGACGTCGCGCCAAGAGACGTGAGATCCACCTGCAATAAGCTTGAGCTGTCGGTGAAGGGAAACATCGTGATGAAACTAAAGCATGGTGGTAGAATTTTTAATCCCTGCCTGGGTAGCTGCCATTCTCAGGTTGAAAATCTGCCGTTACATATCTATAGATGTGTTCCGGCAGGTGCACTTGAGAGCCAGTTTCTCCACTGGACTTAGCGTGTCCACCATTTTGGGCCACATCGTCACTTAACATTTTTAACATTAACATTTTACATTAACTCTTAACTATAAAAAAAGTGTTTTGGCTAAACATTGGGTATAAACTAAAATTGAATATTTAAAAACTTTGAGTTGCGGTAAACATATAATTCGCTTGCTTGGATTGAACGCAAAAATACCGAACCGAGCGAATGTTTCTTCAAATATAAGTAGAACAAGAGAAACATTGAAAGGTTCAATGTTTTAATTCTATTACTATTTTATTGTTTAGATTTAGATTTAGATTTAGATGACTAATACCAAAAAGTTTTACTGCGCATCTATAATGCACCCACCGCATTTCCTATAAGGTGCACTTTCCTTAGCAATTACAGAAATAAAATGTGTCCACTCGAGCAAAGTGATGGAAAATGTTGATTACCTCTTCAAAGTCACCAATGTTCCAGTTAATTTCTTGCAGCGGCGCAGAGCCAACTCCAACCTTTCTGGTTCCTCTTCTAAAAGTTTCTCCTTACGCACCATCTAATAGTATTTGATCTTAGTAATTAATAATATAGTACTAATAGTAATATAGTTATGAACTGTTCATCAAAAGTTTCAGCTGCAAGATAGCTTTTTCTGTTAATAAAATATTTGTAAGATAATTTATATGAATTATTTAATAATTTACACACATTTATTCACTGCTTTAACCGTTCAGAGATTGATGTACACATACAATAATCTTTTATATGTGTTATATGTAATATAAGCCAAACATTTTAGTTCCTTTTCCTCATTTGTTTGTCAGCCGACTTTATTTTTCTTTTTATTTAGTAACTATTTATGAGATAACACTACAGTGGATCAATAAAATATAGGAAACAATATTTTTTCTGTTTTACAAGAATATACTAAAATGCTCAATAGTGATTATGGTAGAATTTAGAATAGTGGACGAACTTTATTTTACTTATTGGAGATACTATAAGTTTTCATATAATTTTTATATATGCTATGTAGTTTGACTTTACGGAAATCATAATATGATTTACTCAAACTTTGGAAGCGGTTGCATATAAAAATATAACAATAATATATAGGTCCGTTTATACATTCTCGTACAATTACAATTTCTTTATAAGATCATTGTATGAGTAATGAGTGCACGATCGCATTGTTATGTACGCACTTTCTCCATGTCAGCAGATAATTTGACCTTCATGGTATCCTGCAGGATTGGGAATTTCAGCTTCCAATCAGCGACGGTCTTGCTGCTCTTTGACAACACCATAGCGATACGCTCGATGTCGGCCATATTTACACGAGTCTCCCTGGAAACCATTCACGAGTGGCGTTCAATATACTTAAAACATAAAATAGCATTATTAAACAGTCTGTAGTAAAGCAATAACAGAGAAGTCAAGTAAGTGAAATTCTACCCAAAGTTCAGAACGCGGCTCCTTTGTTATGATTTGGTTAAGTGGTAACATTATTTCACATAATTTTAGAAGAATGTTTAACAATATCTTCTAGTAAGATACAATATGCGTTTACAGATCTTGTAATATTTTATCATCTTTTTACCTTATTTTACATCTTAAGACATTTACATGTTTTTAAAATTATATAGTGTTTATTTAGCAATTAATAAGAAAAATTGCTATTTATTAAATGTACCTGTTAGCAGCTTGTCCACGAAGGCGTTCCACAGTAGCTTCCAGCTCGTATAGATCATTCTCAAGGAGCAGCATGTCTTGACGATAAATCTCTTCTTCACGTGTGAGTTGCTGAATACATAAATACATTATGTTAAGTATCTGGTCCAGTTACAGAAAAGAATCATGTATAGTATAGATTTGTTAAATACTATAACAAAATAGCATGCAAAATGATTTTGTGACTTTAAAATAGAAATAGTATTAGTTTTTATTCTTTGTTTTTTTTTTTATATATATATATAATCGTATCGACCTTACTGTCATAGTATTTGATATAATCTAGCCGTATATAACATTACTACCTACTTAAAATTTTCTGCTTTTTATTTTCCAAATTCAAATTTGAAACGCTAAAAAGAAGCACAGAGAAAGTAAAGTAAATACTATTTATACTGATGGAATAAAGTTAACGATAGAATAGCATAACATCAAGGAAAATCATTGAGTGTACGCTCATAGTTCTAGCAAAACTCCGGAAGTGATCAAAAGGTTTCAACGTGGACATATTATATCAATCATGGTTGTCTTATCAAAGAGTCGCATAGCTTCATTTTAGTGAATAAAAAAAAATTCAGTGAAAATGTACCAAGAAAACCACCTTAGATCGTGCTGGTAACAACATTTTTAAAATATATCGTAGATTTTCTAATAACACTTCACCTAGTTACTAAGAATGAACTACACAACTCTGACTCGAACCCAACTTTATAAGACCGGAAGACTGGCCTTTGTTAAGGCCAGATATAAATCCCGTGGACAAGGTATTAAGGTCAATTTTAGAGTACATAGGCAAGCGGCACCAAGCGATATGATGTATTTAAGTCAAAGGTGGCTATGTCAAATATAATATTTTTTTAATAATCGCCGAGACTTTATTAATATTTGCATACAAGTTTTATTAACACTATATTACTCTATAAAAATAATTGCATTTTTATATGTAACAGGGCTTATGACTAAAAATGATAACTATATTATGTGGATAATAAATATAGAAAGACACAGAAATAAATTGCGATAACTACCGAATCAGGGTCTTGATCACAGAATGTTGCAGCTAGGGCTCCAATTTTCACTATAGTTTCGGCCATCAATTGTCTCATTTGTATCGCATGGGCCAAAGTAGAGCGGCGAAGATTGCGAGTCTGGACACAAATGACTCATTTGTATGACTAATTTAAAATTAAATGTTATATATTAAAAACTAAAATATTCTCGCATTTAGCTTGCAGACCAAAACAATTCGCATCAAAGCAAATTTATATTCTCTATATCTTTACCTCGATCCTAAGGTCGCGGCTTTGTTTTTGCAATATGCGCAGCTGATTAAAGAAGTCCGGAGAAACATTGATTGTATAATTCCTCTGCGGAACCAAAGTCAACTGCTGGCTAACTAAGCCTGCCGGCTTTGGTGGTGGTGCCGGCTTCAAGCGATCACGTTCTGTAATACAACAAAAGTAATTTTATAAAACCGCACGTATATCTTTGTAAAGCTCCGTGGAAAGCCACTATGACAGTCGTTTCAGCTCGATGAACGGGTGTTGTGTACAATGCAGCAATTTCTTTTTGTTTAGAGTTAGTTACATATAAAGCTGAGATTAAGCTTGGTAAAGTATTAAACTGTCTGTGATCTACTATGATTATATTTTAAAAGTAATATATAGATAGCTGTTTGGGTTAATTGTATTATCGCCATAATAAACATCAATGCAAATTGATTGCAAACGTATATTAATTACCTTGCGATGACGTCCTCGGTAATGTTGAAGATTTGATTGCTGGTTTTGTTGGTTTTGAATCAGCTGGTTATGGCAAAGAAGTAAGCGGAAAGAAACCAAATACAAGAATTATGAACATGGTTATGATATTAACTACAAGAATGGTAGACAATAGACAGACGGCGATAAAAGAGCTGCAAATTTGAGTCTTATAATTAAAATAAACTCTCGCTTTTCATTAATGTCTAATTAGCAGTATATACGTATGTATATGATTGTTAATGTAATAATGATGCCAATTGTAAATATAAACAAATTATTTTCTGTAATTGAACTTAAAGCATGTATAACGTATGCATTATATGTGTTTCGATATTAAATTTATGTTATGTGTGTTTGAAATGAAAATCGTAATGGTACACAGCATCAACGACGACAATTTCAAACAAACAAAAATCTAAAATAACGTTATCTAATAAATAAATATACATAGAAAAATAAAAATTATCGTTTTATACCAAAAACTGATGCAGTTAATTTTTTGGTTCATTGTTTAATATCATGTGACATTTTTTGAATCACGTCAACGTTAGGGAGCAGTTAACTACAATTGGTATAACCGGAAATCCTAATATACTTTTTATACATCAACATTTGTGGAAACTATTGTTCTTCGTTCCAACTGCATTTGACTTACAAATAAATTAGATAAAATCATACCTGAATGCTGGGGCGAATGTTGTTTAGGTGAATTCATATCAGGTGGATCATCGCTAAATGATACCGATTTTTCAAAGGACACAGATTTTTCTGAAATGGTAAAGTTTTACATAGTCAATGTTTTGTAGATGTACTTTTATATAATTATGCAGTATTTTAATTATAAATATGAAAATTAGGAAATTATAATATTTTGAGTGCTTATTATACTTTTAGGTGATTGAATTTTATTATTTTAGGAAGCTGTGTTTTTGTGTTGCATGTGAATATTTGCAAAAATATTTTTTAATAAATTAAGATTTTAGTTACATGTGAAAATAAATTTAGATAAAAGTTATGGTTGTTGTGTTAAATTATATATTGTACGTACATATAGTGTACGAAATCAGTGTTATATTAGAAAATGTCTAATGTGGCATAGTAGATGAAGTAAATACTCATCGCAGTAAACAAATATCAATATTATAAAAAAAAGATTAAGTATTATAAAAGTACAATATCTAATGACAAACTTAATGTTGAGTATGAAAATAATAGCTTAAAGGAATAATTTACTTTTAAAACTTGATGTCATTATAGTACAATTTAGTTTGCAATTAATACAGCAACTAGCCTACGCCATGTAATATCTATGAACTAACATGATCATAGAAATAACGTTATTGTATTTTATTTCATATGAATTTTGACACGGATATTTAGTCATAGAGGTATTAGTTATATTTGAGACACTAAATTCCATGCAGCAATTTTGTCAAGCAAATTATCTGTGACTCATTTTTTCGATATTTTCTACAACAAGAAAGAGAAAGTGTAATAAAATCGCTAAAAATTATAGGTTTATTTAAAAATAAAATAAGGTGAATTCCATGTCCTATTTCATCATTGCATATAAACTACGAACATTAAGATTTAAAATGTAATCCAATATTAAATCCTAAACTTAACAGTGAATATAAATATAACATGAAAAATAGAGTCTAATAAAATCGGTTCTGATAAAGCTAGAAATGATAAGACAACTTCAGCAAGCAATTAGTTACAGTCATTATCAATGAAAACTGATACATTGCGAATGTTATTGATATTAAGTTACTTTCTTAAGTGTTCAAAGGTAACACATACGTAACTATTTGTATGAGATATAACATGACTATAATATTAAGATAACGATACAATTATTATATATATTATAAATGATCTAATACCCTGTTATCGGTAAAAAAAAAAGTTAAATTTTTTGGTTGGTTATTTATTGTGATTGAAGAAAATACTATATTAACAAAATTAATAATGCAAGGTTTACATAAAATAAAACTTATATTAACATATATTAACAATAACATAGGTTCAAAATTCACAAATAAGTGTGTCTGCGACTAAGATGTCCTAATAATTTGTTTGTAATAGAATTTGGCAAAGGTATTTTCTCTGCGCCAATTGCCACGACGAAGAATATTCACTATTAGAAAGTTCTCGTGCCAGATCAAAGAAGCGACGGCCGAGCGAATAGAGCCCGGCGTGGCAGGTGTACTTGCATCTCTAAGAACTGTTTTAACCCAATTTCCGATAATTGTTTTCGAGGGTGCTTGCATTGGCCCTCTGTTTGTCTATGTGTGGCCGTAGCGGTCTGAGAACTAGCTGGGGAAGGCTGGGTGTAAAATAATGTGGACCTAGGCATTGGTATACTGGAATGGTGAAATTTTGACCAAGGTAAGATCATGCACGCGGCGGCCTTAGGCCAAGAGTAAAGTTTTTCGAGGTATCCATCCAACACTTCAAGTCCTTTAACAGTAGGGCTGGGATTTTTATTAGGTGCGGGAGTTCTGTTTGCCTAGTATTACTTGAGTCTCCTTGAGCGACATAGTTTCCTTGCGTATGAATTTATATGCATTGGAAGTTATGACTTTCCATGCAATGGAAGTTACTGCATCTACTTTTTTCTGTAGTAAGCTTTTGATATCGCGGCCAGTGATCCATGTCAGTCCAAGGTATTCGTAACTCTTGTACATGGTCTATTATTGATTTCTCGAAATGTATACTCTATCATAGTCTCCGTAGTCTCTATTCTAGTCCTTGTCTGACCCTGGAAAAGAGTGCGCAACTGATTTATTTACGAGCAGAAAATCGTCTAGGTATACTGTTTTGAAGGTACTGATTGACACATTTTGCTAGGGCTGCAAAGTTTTTGGGCGCACACGATAGTCCGATTGGCAGACAAGTCATTTGTATGACCATCCAGTCATCCTTCTGAAGGAACTGAGGGATATGGAACTGTGAAATCAGTTTGAATGGTTTTGGTACAATATATTGGTTCAGCCGATTTAGATTGAAAATGGGTCTGATCGATCCGCCGCTCTTCCCCGTTAAAAACATTGTGGAGAAGTAACTCGCTCCGAGCCACCGTTGATCCTGTATCTTCAGCGCTCCTTGTTCCAAAAGCTTGTGGCTCTGTTGAGTCATACTTGAGGATTGAGGAGTTTCGAAGCGACGGAGAACCTCTATTGACGGATGGACGAGCACAGGTTTGATGGTGAATAGAAGGCGCATTCCAGCGCTCATATATAGAAATACCTGCGGAGCCCTCAGCGTCTGCCATTATCTCCGATACGCTCGGAGACAGACTCCGTATATCATGATCATGCGGCCGAAAGGACTGAGCCCCGCTATCATGCGAGGTACCTGCTTTATCCGGTCTTGTCGATCTAGCGTTTGATGGCCGCACCCGTTTGTCTATTCCACCAGTGTTTTGAATCAAAACTCGTAACAGATTTTCATCAAACACATGTTTAGAACTAGGACGAATTTTACGCAAACCCTCTCGTAAATTCTTATTAGGCTGCAAATAATTTATCTGCAGACATAGTGGCGCCGGCAGAAGCTGTCCAGTTAATTTAAAATTTAAAAATTGTTGTAAGCTTTGGTTTAAAATCTAGCACTGCGCTAATAACCCGTTACAAATTGCTGCAACAATTTTCTCAGAATTTACGAAGTAATCGTTACCTTTTTTGAATTGTCTAAGTTCATCGTTAAGCTCCAGGTCAATGAATCCTGGAGAGGAATTATGGATTTTCAAAGTATGCGTATATCGAAACGTCTTTCGAAGATGGGTTGCCAAAGGTTTTCATAAGTACGAGCCGCTTCAAATGATTAGGGTTAGCTCTTTTAATACCTTGGCTACATGGCCAAGATTTAAAAGCCGGCTCATTTAAGAGCCGCAACTTGACCGTGCACGGAGCGACGGGGGCCATAGGGCATTGTAGGCAAAAGCCAGTAGTTACAGCTGCGTAAATGGTAGGCCCCAGCGTTGATTCGGGTACTCATGGTACCGAAGGATGTTACAGAAATCATCGTGTTATGCGATACAATTTCTGCTACTTGAGAGGGTAGACCAACATTGTGTAGCAAAATATTTGTTAGAACTCCAGCTTTATTAACCAGGTCACGATAATCAAATCAGACTCACCGAGTTTTCTCCTTTTTACCTCTTCGGACGAAGAATTAGAAGACGATGATCCCGAATCGCCACTCGAGTGGTCTCGTTTGGAAGCGCTTGCGCGGCTCCTAAGTAGGGGCGAAGTAAGCGGTAGCCCATTGCCACTACCGACGGCAGGGTATTCCGCCGATTCGGGATGCACATTTGCCACTTCACTATCACTCATAACTGATTTGAGAACACGCGATATCTTTCATACTTATAATATATACACTATTATAAAATTATAACAATTTACGCTATTATCGTAATTTCACTTAGTAAGATGTTGCACGTTTGAGAAAAAACGACGCTATGAGGGCAAAATGGCATTGGTGGCCCTTGGCGCCAACTCGCTATAGATGGCCCTTAAATCATAATCGGCATTGGAAGTTATTGAAAGGGAAGTATACAACACATTCTCACAAATGTTGTGTATCGTCACATGCCGATAACAAAAGATTTTGATTACTTTTAATTTTATAACAATAAAGACGAGACCATGAAGATGCAAAATATTTGTGGTTATAATAAAGAAACTGTATAGAAATAATTATTCAATTTCTAGAATGCATAAATACTTTACTTATTCAAATATTTTGGATAAAATTTGATATGCAGAATGTATATCTGAAATACTATAGCACAATATTTTGTTCACCATATATTTATAATGCAGCGGTTCCTAAGATGAATTTGATTATAAATAGATTTAGATCTATCGTCAGGACCTAATCGAAATGACTTGAAGCAGTTGAACTCTAAGAATTATATTATACGTTTGTTTTAAGATAATATTTTATATTTTTGTAAAGAAAAATCTTTTAATTTGTAATTTGAGATTTTAATGTACTGTCCCGAGTTATCATCTACTAATCTGACTGCCATTTATATGCTATTGTATAGTTTTGATATATACAATAAACAATATATAAAATACAAAAAATAATTATGACGATTTCAATTATAAGATTAATGCCCATTATGTTTGCATTAAAGTCCAGTAATGTTAGATATTTTGTTGATAGTGAAAGTACAATACTTTCCCGTTCTAAAATACAAGTTAAACATAAACAACAAAATTAATTTATTCGCTTGGAAGTGGAATGTGGGGAAACATACAATTTGTGGTTTTGTTTTTCTCTGTTGCTAATAGTCTAATTGTGTCGTTGAATCAGCAGGCTTATAGAATTTAAAACCAGAGAAATTTGTAAGGAGTTATTACATCCCGTCTTTGTTTAGTTTTATTGTAGTTTATAAAGTATTTAAGAGTCACAATTTAATATTTCATTAGCAATGTATCAGTAGTGTTTCGGGCCGCATCCAATCACACTTACGAAATTTATCCCTCCCTAATTTGGGAGGTCTCTCGTTGCTGGGAAATCGTACGGCATCTGAGTGCAGGAAAAGGCGAGCAACGTTAAACAACTAAGCTTTTCTGTTATATAGAGACTGCCTTAAAGTACGTTTATTTCTAATAAGTCACAAGTACACTATGAATATAAAATAAATTCCATGATAGATACTATCACAGACAATATTGAAAGTGACAAGATTTTCTATTAAAATTAAAACAAATTTATATAATTAAGATTTTGAAAGTTACTTAATTATTAAATGACTATATAGGTATATATATTTTTCATTGCATATAAACAATATGACTTAATTTTTAACCAAAACAATCTTTATTATTTTAATTTTTATAGAAACCAATATTTTCCTGAATAATTTAATCATTAAAAGGCTGTCTCTGCATATTATAAGCTATTAGGTTTATATTAGGGAAATATAAATATATAAATGTGTAGCAGGAATGATAACATTTGTCGTTAGTTAATAGTTTACACAATATGGAAATAATAAACTTAAAATAAAAATTATTAAGCCATACACATTTCTAGGCTATTAACAAGAAAATTGGGTACTGACAGTTAAATAATCTGATATTTTGGGGTATTTCTAACTTGCATAATAACGACTATTATAAAAATAATATAGCAAAGCCCTGAAAAATTATTTATATTAACTATGGGGCATTAATGCAAGATGGTGGTTGATGAAGTTTCCTATGACGGTAGTTCCAAATCAAGATATTTTTGTTAAGAAATTTATCAATACTTAGTAATAGATTTGTTGAGTAACTTAAAGATGTTAGTACAATTATGGATTTATTACCTTGAGGAGTCGAGCGTCCTTGGTAAGGTGGAAATTCTTGTCGCGGTGCAGCTGCTGGTGGAGCACCTGAAGGTCCAGGAACTTGGAGAGCCTTTTGGACTAGACCAGTCAAGTTGGCCAGCTGCCTCTCCATCTTTTCTACGCGGAGGCGTTGTATCTCGTCAACTTGAGGCGGCATCCTGGAATATCATATACAAGGAAACTATCCCATGAACAAAGCTCAACGTAGATCATTTTGTATACCTTTTTATTTACTGAAAAATGTAATTGGTGTATTCTTACAAAATAATCTTCATTTTTAGCGACTGTACTACATAGCATTGGAATCCTTATGCTAAATATGTATACATATTTATAATAACTTGTATAGTTTTTATGTTAATCGTATTCTTCATCCTATACATTGTCTCGGTCTATATCTACGACACGATACATACCATAAACGTACGATTAACATATAAGAACCCATTGTAATGGCGCTTTATTCCGTTAAATCTACTATTTACTTGAAGCCTCATATGACCACAGAAAATGACAATGAAAAATTACGATTTTTTTAACCAATACAGTTTCCAAACTGATATTTAGTGTTAATTGAAGCGCATATAGTAAATTTTACATATATTAATCCCTCAAAATGTATAAACACTTCGCTATAAGCATAGGTAGCGCTTAGTTTTGACCATTATCGCACAGCACAAAGCAAATAGAAAGTTTCAAATCACTGCAAAATAAACAAACATGTTGATTTCTTTAAGTAAATCACTTAGGTTTACTTTATTATTTAAACTATGTAAGTTATGTAACTGATATATTAATTTAATTTTTTTTTTTTTTCAAATGCTCGTCTTGATATCAAATAGTAACACCCTCATATCGTAAAATGTCCGTAAGAAATCAAAGATCTAATCTGCCACCTTCATTCAAGTACTGGTCGTTTTATACTTAGCGTGTTTGATCCTATAGTCACTTAACATCAGAAGAAATTTTGATCAAAATAGTAAACTTGTATATAGAACCATTATGAAGCAATAAAAATTCTATTAGGTATATTGTCTTTTTAAACTATTTATATTCAGAATTTTATTTTTTATATAATCTTGAGTATTCACTTAACGAAGCGTAGTAATTACTAAACAAAAATTTTAAAATTCCGTAACTAAACATGGAAAATACTTATTTTTATTCCATTCCAATACAGTCACTAAAGATTTAATGTCATAAAGTTTTCCCTTGTGTTAGAATTCGTATTTACATAAGTTTTCTATTAATTATTATACTGAACTAGGTCCTGCTATTGATATGCTGTATTATATCCATATTTTCAACATTATATTAAGAATGTGCTTATTGCATTTGTAAGAAATATATTCAAATAAACATACATCACAATAATTTTATGTAAATTTATGTATGTGTGTTAATTTGTTATTACTATAGAAGAATAATAAAAATCTTTGTTTTCATACGTTGTTAAAACTAGGTATACTCGTAACCTCCTGTTCACTATTATATGTATGTTATGTTAGGTAATTTATTAAAATTTCTATTGATAATCCACATTTACCTGGCATCATAAGGTGGACGAGGCATCGGACGAGGTGCAGCAGTGACCGGAGCCACCCCGTACAACTGGTATGAATCTTCTATTAATAAGGGATCACTGTAATAAAATAGATCTAACTATATATATATATATATTAGTACGTACGTATGGAACACTACTAAATTAGGTTCGAGGGCGAACATGTCAAGTTTAACAAATTCGAATAGCTGTGTTGAATTTATGTTGCATTTGTCTTCTCAATATAAAGCGCATATTTAAAAAGTAAGTATATTATTTAACAAGGTACATATGTATATAGTATACTTTCACCAGCAGCTTCAGTAAGTTACCGAAAATTTACATCACATGATCTGATTTGTACCTTTATTTATTATGATGAATACCCGAGTATACCAACATACAGAAACAGATTTTATATATTTACTATGAATATACAGGAAATTATAAATTAATACCCACCCAGCTTCTTCGTCGATGACAGGAGCGATAGGAGGTCTAGCCGCAGCTTGGCTTAGGAACTGAGCGTAGTACGGATCTTCATATGAGACTCTATTGGCAACTCGCTCGGGAGATGACATATATCCTTCCCCAGAATGTCCTGGATTAATCAAAATGGCGTAATATTTTACTTTTGTGAAAGAAAACGAATATACGGCAAGAAGTCAGCGAGCATAAAATATTATATTAAATAATAAAATTGTATAATATTGTTCAATATTTTTCTTTAGCAGTACCTAAACAAAACGACATACAAATAATTAGTTATCTAACGATAAAACAATAAAAAACCTTCGTTAAGTACATGTTACTATTACTAAATTAAAAATATGCAGTTTTATACATGAAAGACTGCTTTGCGAATTTATAAATAATATTGTCAAAAGGAAAACTTTTTGCTGCCAGTACTAGGACATGAAATAAATTTATTCACCTATCAGAACTCGAGTTCTGGAATGACAGTAAACAGAATTTCCACGTATCTAATAAAACTTCATTTTCCATCCAACATATGAAATGAGGATGAAACAACGCGAAAGTTGGAGCTCCACGTCCGTGATCGCTCACCTGTTAATTTTTCAAAATTCCGGTACACATATAAATTTAAAACCTAAAAAAAATTATAGCAACCTAACGTTTTAAGTTCAAGAACATTATATGTAATTTCGTTTATTGTTTATTTTATTAATCACATTTTATATGGATACTCAAATAAAATAAATAAATATTTGTCTAAGAAAATTGAAAATAATGGATATATCATATTTTTTAAATGAAATTACTACAGTTATAGATTACAAGGTATGCTTGTGTTAACAAAAAAAAAATGTTGTCATAAACTAAGAATAAAATACTACTTTTATTCCACAGTAATATTTGTTTTTCCCAATCACAAAACATGGAATTTAAACTTAAACGAGATTATAAATTAATATATTAATTAATTTGATCATATAAAACATTTAAATTTTATTATTTCAAAGAATGCTATGCTTATTCTTATATTATGCGTGTCGTGTCCTATATATCATATGATTAGCAAACAAGCGAATGCAAATGAATTACACGAAGCGAATTCCTTTTTATAGGAGGCACCGTTTACCAGAGATAGAGTACAGTTCGTCTGGGCCACGAGAACGATTGGGTGCAGCGAAGGAAAAACATCTTTCAGTCCCACTTCCGGGGTTGTATGTGCGCAAAGGTTTGACCGAAGTGGAACCTACACATACACTTTTTGTATACTATTGTACATATACTATTTAAATTAAATTTTGTCTAATGAAAATTAAAATTAATTATACGTTAGTAATAAAAATATACCTATTTAAATCTCACCTGATCCAGGTAAAGTCTTAACTCTATCAGCAGGAACTGGAGGAGCCGCAGGAGAAAAAGCACGCAATATAGGCCCACCTCGAGGCAAAGTGCTTGAATTCTGCGTACCCATGTAGTAAGCTGGGGCCTTTGACTGTAAAGTTTTGACTTATATCACATAAAATTATGTAAAATAATATTTTATGCATTTTACTATCAGGCTTATAGCAGGTATAATCTAAACCGGTCTTTTCTAAATTAACTGGTAAATCCGAATCAAAAATTAGATCTGCCGGCATACTGTTATAATATAACTATTGTGTAACTAATGTTACATAATGATTTCTTATGTTTACGCGAATATCATTCATCGAAATAAAACTAATTTAAACGGATTTTATCGCGGTTATTTATTAATTTTGATCCCGACGTTTCGAAAGTTTTTCTGCCTTCGTGGTCACGGGGCGGACTGAGGTGTAGGTTGTCCAGAAATTGAAGGTAGACACAGTAACATGAACTTTTCTGGACAACCTGCACCTCAGTCCGCCCCGTGACCATGAAGGCTGAAAAGCTTTCGAAACGTCGGGATCAAAATTAATAAATAACCGCGATAAAATCCATTTAAATTAGTTTTATTTCGATAATGTTACATAATTGAAATAATTCCTCATAATACTATGTATATGTCCATATAAAAGCTCTGGCTACCGACAATCGTATTAGATAGATTTTAAAAACATGCGGCGAATTTTTTATTATTTTAGTACGTTTTCTCAGAAGCTACTTTGTAACCAACTTAGAAGTATTTTGGCCATCAAATTTATAATTACCTCTGTATGAGGAAATTATATAATTCAAATTGCTTTAAATTCAGGTTTAGCCTTCTCACTATAATTACTTTGGGGAACTTAACTAAAGGATATATTTCAAGATATATGAATTTAGTACGAATTTAATAGGGGGGATTGTAAAAAAGGAGCAAAATTTTGGTAATGATTAAATATATTTTATATCTAAATATTCGGTACCAAAATGTTGTATTTTTATTTAAGCAAACCGAATCCACTTAATTGTTTAGATATAACAATATATTGATAACGGTTTTACATTATTCTAACTCTGACTCAAATGAAACATTTTATAAAATGTCGAATAATGGCATTTAAATAACAGTAGGATAACAAAACTTAGCAACAAAATTCAGAAACTAGAAATTTTCTACAGTCAGATGAAAACAATGTGAGATAATGATGCCGCGGTTTACAAACATTCAATCAAAACATTTATTATAATTCAAACAACAGGAAAGAAGTGTCAGTATATATCTCGTTTTTACATAGAAAGCACACAGTTGATAGCGAGTAGTTTTAAATTGTAACTATTATGTTCAGGTCATAATGATGTTGTCAGAAAAAAAATTCACTAATTAAATGAGTTATATGTTTATGTTCACTTTTTAAAGGTAAGTTTATTCTTTGAATTTATTTGGAGTATGCGTATATTTCTCTGTTCTATTTTGTATCTTACTTATAAATTGTATATTGGGGTTGTGCTTATTCTGTAAATGCCACTCCTTTTTTTATATTATTAATTATTAAATATATATAATAATAATTTTCGTAATATTTATGTATCAGATACAGCAGGTATCAAGAGTTGTATTATTGTAATAATATCAACGTTTGTAAGAATTAATTTTTGTATTATTATTTTATGTACGTTGCAGAATTAAGTTATTTATGTACTTTTGTGTTTATATGTATTAGTAACATATATATAGTAAATTTCTTGCAAATACAAATGACAGGGATATGTTCCAACCACCACTTACTTTAAAAATATTACATGATATATATCTGAGGTTTATGTAATGATTTGTTCATTGTCATTCAGAAATTTGTTGTGACAATTTTTTCATTATTTTTAAGGTTAATAAATCATGGACATCACATGGACAAATATGTTGGTGGTGATGGGTGTGTTGACAGCAGTGGATATGATCAACAGACCGGTTTATAAAATTGTTTTGACACAGAAAGGATATGCACAAGTAAGCTCAATAAGTTATATATAAAATTGTGAAAAACTATTACAACGAAAATATAAGTATTTTTCTATATGGGTCTGTATAAATTACAATAGTAAGCACAAATTTTTATGATATTATATATTTTATTGTATGAAACAAGCGGGTAACATAATGTATTCATGTATTTTGGTCAGACCCAATGTAATTGCAATAAAATTGTAAACAGCACAGCAGAGCAGATAAAATGCTCTAGTAATTAGGTACTAATGTAATTTCATCTTCATGTACAACATATATTTTGTACTATGAATGTATTAAAGGATAAATAAAGAATATACACTGTTCAACTTCAATGTAATTGCAGTTCCTTCAGTACGATATAGAGACGCCTCCTTTACGTGAATTCACATTCTGCACATGGATTCGAGTTTACGACCTCAGACGCGATCAGAGCATTTTCACTTATGTGGGTTAGTTAACAAACTATTTACAAATAAATACAAAATCTACACATACGTAACAATTTTACTGATAAAAATAAAACATAATTTGAGAGGGATACTGTAATAATTTAAATGACAACACTAAGTTTTCAGTATGGTTTTCAATTTCACATATACAATTTCTTTCCCATTAACACATGAGAGTATTTTATATACATTATTAGTATTTTGGAGACTTATTTTAAGAATTTCATTTGTCAATTTAATTTACTAGATTAACCCACATTATGTAATTTAACATCGCACTGTTCTTAATGGTAAGTCCGATATAGTCTAATAACAACGGCGGCTAGCGTGAAATCAGTAATCAATAAAGGGTCAATGCCCAGCTGGCCTATCAACAAAAACACACTGACTGATCCTATAACGCCGAAAGATATATGTTGAATACCCCCTATTCTACGTATATAATGATATTTTTCTTCAACAAAATGTTGCGAAACATCGCCATTTCAAATAAATAAGTCAGTGTAATTAAATGGTTCAGTTGTAATCCAATAAAAAGTACTTCATAATATCTTAATCTATGTAGTATATAAGTAAAATGTTAGAGGTCTGCCGTTGTGTGTTTTGATCCATTTTTTTAATAGTCCACGCACACACGCGTCCTTGCCTTTATAGACCATGTAAAGTTATCTATACGATTTTTTAATTTACATATAATAATACCAATGATAGGGTTTCAAAAAAAACTGTTTTATTTATTATTTCTTCAAACGAATGGGTCCTGGAAATGCACAAATGCAAAGTTTCACAGCGTTGCTGAAATAGCTCTGTTTGCGCTGGCTGGGGCATGTGCAACGCCTGATGTTTTCTCGTGTGCCGCGTCGAGTCATGCTAGATGCCATAGCAAATGCAAAAATAAGTGTTAAAAGCCCGATATTACGAATTAAGGATTGAATTAAATGTGATTTGATTACCTCCAGCATCACAATCACGCAAGATGATAGAAGCTCGCTGAGGCTAGTGACAATTAGCTGAAATATGTGTAATACACGTCATTCCGCTTTATTATATTCACTTTGCGGTCGATAGTTAGATTTGCTTATACAGCGATGGGAGAAAGTCCTTCCAGAAATACTATTAAAACCCTAAGACGTAGAGGCAATTACATATTTATTATCTATATCTTAAATATAATAAATCTGTATAAATGCCGTTTTTATACATAGAAAATATTAAAAAAAAAAATAGCCAGGATGTTTAAGAATAATGAACAACACACATTTTCAGCCTTTTTGGAATTTGTGTCTGTTTGTTTGTGCACGCATGACGTAAATTGTACAAAACCAATGTTGATAACTTTTATACGAAAAAATTGTACGCCATTTGAAGACTACTTAGTTTTTGTTTCATCACAAGCGGTTTACTTTATCAAGAGATATAATATTATAAAGAGGATAACTTTGTTTATTGTTTTTTTATTTCGTTTTTTTTTGTTGGTTTATAATGCCTAATCTCTGGAACTACCATTGCCATTTTTTAAATTATTTTTACGTTAGATAGAATATTTTACAAGTATCATCACAACAACACCAATAGGAGCAATGTAGTATTGAAAAAACTTATGTCTCGTCTCTTATCATTTTTCCGTAAATTGATTCCTTTCCGAGTTATTCGAAGTCAGAATATTAATTTAATCGATTTTTTTTTTAATTTTAGCTTATAATTGTGTATCGTGTCGTACAAGTGTATATATATAACAAGTAAATTCGACGTTTTAAAGAGTTTGTGGTGAACTTGACGGAATCAACTTCGGTGCTTTGATTTAGAACTATTACATGTAATTCGCGTGGGTAAATAAAGACACATTGTGTTTTAACATGCATAGCTATACTGGTTTGCATGAGCGCTGTTTGATGATTCTGCAGTATAGATGTTTTTTTATAGTTTATAGGTTTAGCGTTATGGCCACTGTCACTTTATGTTGAGTGACCATGTGGCCCAAGATGGAGGGCTAAGCTAAGATGACGCTAAGCTTAGTGGATGGCCTGGCTCTCAAGTGCAACTTTCGGAAAACACCTAAATATAGGTATTTGGTAGCTGATTTTCAATTTGGGGGTAGTAGCTACTAGAAGAAGTGTGTAAGCTGTTCCCGGTCTCTGGCAACACGGGAGTTTGTATTGTCGCCGTGGTGTGTTTTAGTGGATAGTGTCCGGTGCTTACCACCCGACAAGTCTTGTCACATGCCCCTCTCGCCTTTGACCTGAGTCCGGGTAAGGTATTTGCGTGTTGCGATAAGGAAGCCCCTAAAAAATAAGATTTGAAACACCATGTTAATAAAAAAATGAGGGTGGTAGTTAGCCTAGCGAACATTAGGAAAAGCCCTTCCACCACACACTATGATTTCGTCATGATGTGTTTCCTTCACCGAAAGCTCAAGCTCATTGCAGGTGGATTCGTTCTTGTTCTTCTTGGTTCTATTGACGTGGCGTCCGTACACACTACCAACTGAGGTATGTCCGCCTCCAAAGTATCTTACCAAATATATTGCTGCACTTGCCGTGGTAATAGGAATACCATAATGAAGAATATTGTGCACAGGTATCAATACAATGTTGGATGGTATAGAGAATAATAAAAATACGTACGGAATGCATTTTTCATGAATTTGTTATTCAGGATTATGATGAATTGTAATGATTCGTGATGATTGAAATGATGCCTATGCAGGCTCTTGTTGCCTACTATGTACGTACAAGCATAAAAAACACAGAGCTGTCTGTATCAGACAATCACCGCGCGCTTCTTGTGTTTTATTTTATAGTGATGCATACACAAGCATACTGCTGGCTAATATTATAAATCTGAATACTTTCACACCTTGACTACTTAACCGATCATCATGAAACTCACGCATACGTGAAGGGTAGAAAAAATCATACGGTATCTTACATACAGTAAAAAGTACTGTTTTTATTAAAATAATGACTTTCAGGTTGGCAAAATCTACATTAACGCGAACGAAATCGCTGGCAAAATCAAGTATGCATTGAATAATTTAATGTATATTATACTGCTTCAATTTCAATATAATATTTATATTGGCATCATTCTTAGTATCATAAATAAAATTATAATGAATCAGTTGCATCAAATTTGGCAAGCTTATGTTTATTATTGTTTATAGATTTGAAATATTTTAACCGTAGAAATGACAACGAGCATAAAAGTATTTAACTTTAACCCAATCTCGTAAATGACAAGAGCTACAGGAAAAATATGAGTGGCAAACTGGTAGGAAATTCAATTTAAAAAAAAAAAACCTTTATTTTCTATGTAATCTATATAATTTCGGACAAGAATGTTGCCATAAGGTTAACTTATTTGACTATAGAAACTTTCCTTCGAGAAAGCGTTATTCTAGCATTGAGATACCAAACTTTTATTTAACATTGTAACCTTAGATGATAATTCAAATTCGAGTCTAGTAGATACTTAGGTATGGTTATTTGTAAATTTCGGAGCTGGACATATTAAAGTAAATACATAAAGTGAAATAACATTGCGTAGTAAAGCATTAATTTGACCCGCTTTAAAATCTGAACTTGTTCAATGCAGATATCACAATTGCTCAACTGAAACATTTGCTTCACTTTTGCAATAAAACCAAAATTGGCATAATATGTACGTTTACTTAAACGATTATTAGACCTTGAACGTATAATGAACATAACTTTTAAATAATATAATAAGGGGTAAATTTATGTAAACTTTGTTTAATTATTTATACATTCGCATTCATATATGTAAATTTAAGTCCTATGTCATACATGAACCCTGAATAGGATATTGCAAATTATTTGAGAATAGTTATTATTTAAATTAGACACATCAATATTATTTTATATACATATATGATATCAGTCAATTTTCTATAATATATTATTATTTTATAACTCAGTCTATTTATAATTTAATATAGTCATATAAACAACATTAGTACAATTTCTTTATTTACATTTAAATTATTCTATTAAGCTATGTCGTTTATAAATTATGTTATCGAATAGTACAGCTTTTGTTTGGCCTTCCTGTTCCTCACCATCCTTTAATATTCTACCCATTATTTTTCTTAATACATACGTTACCTCTTTACTCATGACATGCCTATAGGAAGATAAATGATTCCCCTACGACTTCACTACCACTGGCGCCACTTTCAAACTCCTCGTAACATATTCATGCCTGACTGACATTAATTCATTGCAACATTCGCACTGCTGTTGCATACAACCGACACTCATTCGGCTTATTACTAGTCCAGCACTCCGATCCACAGAATATGACAGGTCTTATTATAGACATATATATTCTGCCCTTCCATTTGAAGGGTATTCTGCTATGGAAAATTGTACTCCAGACCTTGCGCCACTTCATTCACCCTGTGTTATTCCTCTGTCTTATCTCTCAGTCGATTTCGCCAACACTCTGCACAGGTAACCCAAGGTAAAGGAAGTTGAAATAGACTAGTAAGCAAACTCTAACGAATGTTAAACGAAAAGGACTGGACATACCGCCAAAGTCACAAAACATACTTTGTTTTAGTTTTGCTAACTTAAGGGCTATATTCTCCAGACTTTCCAACCAAACATTCAGTCTGTTCTGCACCTTGTCTTGGCTACTCTTACCAACCAACACGATGTTATCTGCGAATAGCATGCAACAGGTTGCCTCCATCTGGATATCTGACCAAGTGCCGACTCCTGGAGTAGGCTAACAGTCGCATTGTAATTTTCGGTGATTCTAGCTGCAGCATAGTCTAGCATCAGCGCTATAGTTTCGGAGTGCTGTGTGGTTCCGAACAACTTACACCTCGTCCTTGAGACATTCTCCCATCAATTCACTCACAATTATGAAAAAAGTAACAAGAAAGAGTATGGTTAAACAGCGGTTGCACTTCCTCCCACTCAAAGTGCAATTCACTAACATCCGTGGATTACACTCTAATCTCAACGCCATCCACTACCATCTGGAGACTGATAAGCCGCACCTCCTCTTTCTCACGGAGACACAGATTCGTTGTCCTTTAGATGTAGCATACCTTAACTACCCAGGGTACACCCTGGAGTACAATTTTATTCAACGCGCAGGCGCAGGTTTTATGCTCGCGATGACATATGTCTTAGACGTCTCCGTGATCTTGAAGACTCCCATTTTGCAATTTATGGATATTGGTGGACTACGGTGCAGAAAAGACTATTTACATAGGAGTCTACCGATCGCACAGTGGAGACCAGGAGACTACCAATCTGTTTGAACACCTAAGCGAGGCAGCTGATATGGCCCAGCAAAGATATCCTTCCGCACAACTGATATTTGTGGGAGAAACATTTAAATTTCCTCTCACTTTAGACCTTACACAGGTGGTCAACCAGGCGACGCGGGTACCCGACGTGGATGACCATACCGCTAACTGTTTAGACCTTCTGCTGACTACGGATCCAGACCGTTATTCCATAATGGTGGTCAGCCCCTTTGGGCAGTTCTGACCATTGTCTGGTAAAGTCAGTATCATCATATTCCCCACCGGATACAAGCATACAAGGTACTAGAAGAATATGGCGATACAAGTCAGCAGACTGGGATGAGATGCGACACTTCCTCGCATCTTACCCTTGGCGAGACGTATGCTTCTCTACTGCTGATCCGTCGAACTGTAATACATTAATGCCAAAAATTGTAATACGCACTAAGGATGTTCGCACTATATTAGGTAATCTAGATGTGAATAAAGCTAATGGCCCTGATGGTAAACCATCCAGGGTGCTCAAACACTGTGCACCGGAATTGTCTCCTGTTTTGACACGTCTGTTTCGCTTCTCCCTTGAATCCTGCATAGTTCCAACATCTTGGAAGCTTGCGAACGTACAGTCAGTTCCGAAGAAGGGAAATCGTGCTGACCCGTCCAACTATCGCCCAATTGCATTAACTTCCATATTTTGCAAATTAATGGAGAGAATAATTAACAAACAACTATTGGCATACCTTAAACAGAACGATATCTTCAGTGATAGACAGTATAGCTTCCGTCAACAAAGATCAACTGGAGATCTCTTGGTATATGCCACCCATTACTGGGGTGAGGCTATCGAGAAACACGGTGAAGCTCTAGCCGTTTCTCTCGATGTATCTAAAGCGTTTGATAGGGTCTGGCACTCCAGCCTTTTAAGCAAGCTCCAATATTACGTAATCTCTGAAAATCTGCGGATCTGGATCAACGACTTCCTGAGTGAGCGGGTCATACGAGTAGTTGTTGATGGCTGCTCGTCTGATGCCAAGGCTATTAATGCCGGAGTTCCTCAGAGATCTGTACTCTCAGCGACACTGTTCTTGCTGCACATCAAAGATCTGCTACAGCCAGGCATTCTTGGTTACGCAGATGACAGCACTGTCATTGAGAGGTACTTATCAAGTCCGCGCGCTTGTTTTCAAGTAATCCCTAAAGAGAGAGAGGCTATGGTCGAGCGTTTTAACTCAAAATTGAGGTTCGTAGCCGACTGGGGCGACAAGAACCTGGTAAAGTTCAATGCCGATAAAACACAGGTGTCTCTTTTCCGCGAAGCAGAGTCCGTTCCACTTGACTCCTACTTTCCAAGGCGTTTCCCTTCAAGTCGCTGATAACCTCGGGCTGTTGGGAATGCAACGAACAGCAAACCTTAACTTTGGGAGTTCGATTGAGACCAAAGCAAAAACAGCTGCAAAAAAGCTAGGGATTCTTTCTAAGGTCAGACGGTATTTCACACCTGATCAGCTTCTCAGCCTGTATCGGGCGCAAGTTCGGTCATGTGTGGAATACTGTAGCCACCTCTGGGATGGATCAGCTAAATACCAGCTGGCTGCATTGGATTCAATCGAGCGTCGAGCCCGTCGGTTGATTGGTGAACAAGCACTGAAGAAGGCCATTATGCTGTCTCTTGACCATCGCCGTAAGGTGGCTTGCCTCTCAGTGTTTTACAGAATACACTTTGGAGAGTGTGCTCAGGAACTGCACGATTTGATTCCACCAACTCCGTTCTATCTGAGGACGATCAGACGCCGCGTGGGTTTTCACCCGTATATAGTTGACATTCCCCCGATCCGCACGAAGCGTTTTGCAGCTTCTTTTATAATGCGTACTGCTAGGGAGTGGAATTCACTACCGGCGTCTGTCTTCCCTATATCGTACAATCTGGAAGTCTTCAAACAGAGAGTGAACAGGTACTTGCTGAGTAAGCGCGTTCCATCATAGACCACATCGTCACTTACCATCAGGTGAGATTGTGGTCAAGCGCTTACAACAAGTAACTAATAATAAAAAAAACCACGCTTTGCACATCCTCGAACCACCATGATATATCCTTCTTCTTCATACATCTTTGATACAGAGAAAACCATTTCATACCAGCACTCGTTATACCTCGCATTCCTATTATTTTGTTAAAATCTCGTTCTTTATATTAGCCTGCACATTAATTATTCTCTAACATATAGCATTTTATTTTTGGACAAAGTGGCTCCTTAGTTTTATAGAACTTAACCATTATCTTTACTTCAAGTATCAGAAGTCTGTGCTGGTAAACTAAATACTCTCCTGGCACTATCTTGTAATGTTTGACCCAATTAAGACGATTACGTCGAAGTAAAAAGTAATCATTTTTTATGGTTTTACGTTGGACACTCTTAGAAGTAATTAGGTGTTGCTCTTTTTTCTGATATCAAGTATTTACAATTGCTTGGTCAAATACGGAAGCAGCTTGCAGTTTGACCTCCCCGTCACTATTTCGACCTCCAAATTCCTATCTTCCATAAATTCTTTCATGACTAACACTCAGATATATCCATAACTACTATATTAATATCCACCGAAAATCTTTTTTTCTCTCTATCATTATATCCTGTTTGAGGCGCATAGGTGCTGATCGCCTTCAACATAATATTCGGAACCACAAATTTCAAAATAACCAGTCTATCATTCATAATTTTAACATTGGTAAAAGACTCTTTCAAATTTGTATCCAGCACAACTCCCACAATTCTGCAATCCTGTTGTGAAAGCCCAAGACCTGTTCCACTTATAAAATACTCTGATACTCATATATATTGCAGGAGTTTTACAAACATTTTTAAGGCGACCGGCTGCCTGTGTCGCCATTAATAAATTAAGCGTTTTCTTTATTTTTTTAAATAAGTTTTTGTATCAACAGGAAATGGCAATAGTCGTATAGTTAGACTATGGTTGGAAACCGGAGGAAGATATATCAAAGTCTCTATCAACAGGAAAGTAATATCGACATCCACAGTGGATATATTAAAAGACGTTTGGCGGCATGTATGCTTATCTTACCAGTCAGATTTTGGAGCATGGGCATTGTACCTTGACGCGCGTCTTGTATCATGCGAACTAAATCAAAATGTAAAGTTACTTTATCAAGTTGCATTTTTTATAACATTCTTTAAATTTTATCATTTTTCTTTATATATATCACTTTTAACATGATATTTTCAATCAGCGAAAGGTATAATTTATTAAAAATTCACAAACATCATTAGCTAAGGTTAATGACTTGCTTCTACTACCAAGTTATCATCGCTTTGTATTCTTAACTTGATATTATTATTCTAGACACATAGAAAGATGCAAATAAAGTCCCAAAATATATACCATTTACATATACGTACACAAGTACATAGGCCAAATAAGTAAAATACGCAAATAAAATTTGTCACGTATTACTAAAATATTACAAATTATACTAAATATTTCTTTTTGGTTAGGTAAGTTCATAGAGACCACTACCTATTCAAATATGATGTGATAAATTATTAGAGACAATAATTTCGAAATTAGATTTCCTACAAGGTTATTATTCAATGGATAACTATAAAGATATAGGCCTCAAGTATCACGATTAACTTGCGTCAGGACGGCGCCTTGACAAGTTATGAGGCAACAATTTTTAAATACTTGCACTTATTAATTCGCAATTTACATAGTTGTTTGTCGCAAAAAAATGAAAGACTTAATACAACATTGATGTTATTGCAGCTTCGTGGATACACATTGCCAGGTGGTGGTAGCGTTATAATTGGATATGGCACCGCTGACAATGGTACTCATCTTTATACGTATTTATCTGTAATAAATTATTTGTAAATCATAACCGTAAAGCTACCAAAGACTAAAGAAAATAATTTAATTTAAATAGTCAAAGTTACACGTATTATACTTTCAGGTTCACAGAACGGCTTTGAAGGTGAAATATTTGGCGTCAACATGATATTAGTGTCTACTATAGAAAGAAATTACATGGCAAAAAATGATCCGTTACAAGAACAGAAGTTTTTTACAAAGGACAAAATAAAAAACAATAACAAACACAATTACATTATTCTAGGTGATCTACAAACGGATGAAATACATAATAATTTTGAAAAGACAGAGTTACCATATTACTTACGCACTCAAAATTTTAACAAAAGTTACATTAAATTCAGAACGCCTTACAATTATTTAGAGCATGATGTAGGTGAAGTAACATCGATGAAGTCTAAATTAGATAATAAATCAAAAGAGCTTATGGATTTATCAATTAATTTCAAAACTCCTAGCACAAACAATAACCTAGTAAATTTCTGGACTACCCTAAATGATTACAGTGATCGATTTAAAGCTCACAAAGCTACAAATAAACTGGAATCGTTACAATCCGGTGCTAGAGAAGTTCAAATAATATCAGAATATGAAACTCCGCCCCCTCCTGTAACAGTGAATCAGGAATATATAACACAAAATTTCAAAGCGATTAGTCAACCTTTTCCGATATCAATTTATAAAATTAATGATACTGATATAATTAAACCGAGTAAGAGTTTTTCAAATAAAATATATAAGAATGAAATAGCTGATAATGAAGTCCCTCCTTCCCAGCAAAAAAATACGAAGGTTTATGGTCAATGGACTAGTTCAAAATTCGCGGGAAGTGTTTTAAATTACTTAAAAAGTATTAATTTTCATAAAAGAGAACACAAGAAAGCACCATCAACAATACCACTTTTTAAAGTATCAGACAGTTTTCCATACGCATCAGAACACACATTTACAAAAATTCGTTCACCATTGTTGTTTCAAAGAAGGAATTTAATAGAAAAACGATGTGATATTAAGAAATCCATTCCACAAATCAGTGTTCAAATACTGCAAGATGATTTAAGAAATAGTATTATTAAATCTCATGCACAGACGTGGCCGAAAAAAGTGGAGATATACAACAGAGGCGATCCAATTAAACATGATAAAAGATTTTATAGAAACGTTGATAATCAACACAGCCATGAAAATATTGATAGTGTCGAATTTTCATTTAAATCAAAATTATCTTCATTCCAAAATAAAAAAAAACAATCGTCTGAAGCCAACTTACTCAATAATCATAATTTGTTATCATTTTTAAAGTCAAAAAAATATTCTAATGACGTAGAAGATTCTACAAAAACTCAATTTAATATCTTACAGAATAGTCAAGATATGTATTTGAAAAGTTTATCAAATGGTAATAAGTGGCACAACGTGAAGTCGTATAATAATGATTACACACCTAGTCGCATAAACATGGATGTTAAAACTGAAATAGACCAAAACATTCTTGATTTTAATAAAAATATTCCGTCGATAAAGTTAAACCACAACCATAAAATTTATAAACTAGGAAAAGTTAAAGATAAAAATATATTTAAAGCACGAGATGTAGCTACAGAGGTGTCGAACCAGTCTAGTTTTAATACAGACGCAATATCCATATTAAAGTATAACCATGGTGTTCTACCTACGCAACATAAAAAAAACAAAATCTCTGACAAAATTAATGAAGTTTTGTCCATTAATTTAAACCCGAGAATTAAATCTAAAAGTAACTTTAACAAATACGTAAAAATAGGCAACGCTTTAAATGAAAGTTTCATCATCGCTAACAATGATGAACAGAAAAAAAAAAGTTTTGTGGGTGGCGATGACTCTGTACCTGATATTAATAAATACAGATCTGAGTATGACAGTAAAGATGCGAACGTACCAGCATCTTTAGGTCCTAGAGTATGTAAAAATGTAGAACTATATGATCGAGTTCTTTACGTCCAACCCGATGAAAGTATCGACATGACCCATATATTTTCGCCCATTAGAGTGAAAAATATCGCCATAGAATTTATAATACAGAACTACAAAAAGTGTTCGTTAACGGAATCATTGCTAGAAAAGAGTGATATGTTGTATATTAATTGGAGTAGAACACCTGTCAGGTTATTCGGAGGGGCATATCCAAGAACAACTACCGATCTTTGTGGATTCTTTTAAATGTTACACCCTACAGTAGAATCTTGTATTATGTTAAGATATTATATACGTATGTAAAATATTATAATAATATTTTTTTTTTGTTATATGTATTATTTTTTATTAATAGACATCGCAAACTAGTATTATAAAATAGTATAAGGAAAAAATATAACCGTCTATAAACTTTGATATTCGTAACTAATGTATTTTATATTATATATTATATACAAGAAAATGTGATACTCTAGTAATAAGGAGACAAAAAAAGCTGGTAAAGTCTCTCAGTTTCTCTCAATTCATTATCACTCGATCGAAATTGCTCTGAATAGTCAGATTTATTTGAACTTCTAATTTTTTTTTCCTAATGTCATAACGCTATTAGCCGGAAGGGCTTTCACAGCTTGGCAGGACTTTTTGGGGCGAATGCTGAGGGCACTCAACCCCGAGGCAGCGGGCTGATGCCGGAAAAAGAATAAAATAAAGACGGTCAGGACTGGCCTACTGGAGTAGGCCTTTAGGTGAAGTATTGGTTGAGGAGGCAAGGAAATCGGTGGAGTAGAATTGTACTGTGCTGAGCTTGGAGCGACCTAGTTTGTTTGAAAGTCGTCGTGTATGCATTGCAAACGACCGTTGAACTAGTAATTGTTAAGAGAAACGGAAATAGAAAAAGAATAAATTAAAGGCCAAAAACCACTGGCAGGGTCGCAGGGTGGTCCCTTACAGAACCGTGTACTTAATGCGTGGGTGTGCACGGGTAGTGTGCAGTTTGATGATGTGCTCTCAGTGTTGTAGAGTGTCACTGTATCGCGCAGAGGGAGGCTGCGATGGGTAAATTTCGATAAAATTGATGAAATACGTACATATATAGACGGTATTCAAAATTCAACTCTTTAGAGTTGTTAAAAATATATAGGTCGTAATAAAGTGTGACTAGGAAAATATATTTTTTACACGGTTCTAGAATCAATTCCAGTAGCAGATTATATTACCGGCCAATACAACTTCCAATGTGGTATGTAAAATAATATTATTTATTGAAATCTTTCTCTTCTTAGTTTTTCGCAAAACAGTTTTTTTTGCTTATTTAAATATGAAAAATACAAAATTATGAATGACAAAATAATACAGCTAGTATGCAAGTTAGCTTAAGCAGTTAGAATAATGATATTGTTGATTCGGAATAAATACAATTACATGGTTTAAATCAATACATTTTACATTTGATAAAGCAATGATGGCTCAGTAGAAGTATGTATGGACGCCGCTTCAATGGACATAAGTTCGAATTCCTGCAATGAGCCTGAGCTTTCGGTGTAGGCAAACATCGTGATGAAACTATAGCATGGTGGTAGAGGTTTTTCTCATTAATGTTCTCCTCAAGTTGTATACCTTTCGCTAAATAGCTGTAGTCGTGTTCCAGGTAGTTGCACTTGAGATCCAGTACCTCCACTAGGCATAGTACGTCCACCATCTTGAGCTACATCGTCACTTAAACTTACACTTCT
The DNA here is from genome assembly GCA_039707435.1 of Actias luna. Classification (NCBI taxonomy): domain Eukaryota; kingdom Metazoa; phylum Arthropoda; class Insecta; order Lepidoptera; family Saturniidae; genus Actias; species Actias luna. The sequence continues at coordinate 12,278,183 of JAZHAC010000001.1, read as the reverse complement.
AAGATCTTAAAAACACTTGTGCAAACTTGATAAAACAGTTCAAGGCTCAAATTACTTTTACAACATTGGCTGAAATTTTGTCATATGTAGATCAGAACAAGTTGAGCTAGTTAAATAAGCAATGTGCTAACTTAATTCTTGAACCTTACATAAGCATATCTCGTAATAAATGCATCAACATTTTTGTGTATAAGAGTAACAGTTATTACAACAATCTCGTTCTCTAAATCAATAAAAACATATTCTTTGACATAATTTTGAATGTCCACTTGAATTGTAAATAATTTATAAAAAATGTTTCATAGTTTGAGTGTAGTGAAATGTTTTTTGCTTTTTACATGTTGGTGACACTTACATTTAAGTTATTTACTGTCTTGTTACCATGTTTTAAATTATTTGCAGTTAACACAGCAATCATGGTACTGAAACAGGGTCACTAACGATGGGCTTCACAAGTTAAGGTTAATGACAAGCAATTGAGAGGGTATGCTCATAGTTTTTCTATGTGATTGAATAAGAAACGAGGAGATCTGCAGAAGAATTAAATTCATCAATATATGTAAAACGCTCTTCATTATTGCTATCTTGAATTGGTATTAACTGGGGCTCGTCAATAGAATAGATGGTCAATGGGACCAAAGAGTTCTCAAGTGATGGCTACACACCGCAAAAATTGACGTGGCTACAACTCCCAGAATGCGTTGAATACGATTGACATAGATCTAGTCCTTATGGCGATTTTTGTAGGAGTCCGTTGCTCAGCATTGGACGTGTTTTGATTGAATGGATATTAATGGGTAATAAATAAATGGGTTAGACGAAAATTAAAATGTTAATGCTAGTTTTTTATTCTTTTTAGATATTATTAATATCAAACATTATGAATTCAATAGTTCAATAGAATAATAATTTGTATTAAAAAGTCAAGTTGTTTGTATATTAAGCTACAAGGGAAATACTCTGCAACGTCAAAGCAAAAGTTTTGTAAATACAATAGCATTAGCCCCTTTCAATCTTTTCTATGATATTCTTTTCACAATGGCTTATTTCGAATTATATTTCGTGTATCAGATAATAGTTAGTTCTTTACCGTTTTTGCTTTAATAAGTTAGTCTTATGTATTCAGATGGTGTACATTAACTATAAAGACTAATATATAATACTAGCTGACCTGGCAGTCCTTGTTCTGCCTTTTCGAGTAATCAACCACATCGACTGCAGCGACATCTATCGCGTTATAATCACTTATTGAGATAAATAGTATCTTCTCTCTCAAGTTGGATCAAACTGTACAGTGTGTAAAAGTTGATTAAAACGGTTCAGTAGTTCAGGAGTTCATCGCGGACAAACAACGTGACACGAAATTTTTATATATAAAGGTTATTCATTCTGTTTATTTGCTACAATGTGTATTTTCTGTAGCTAAAAATAATCTCATGTGTGTTTTAAGAAAAAAAAACACATACACACATTAAAAATAATTCTATTTGGAGCTTTATACGCCATTTCTTAAACGAAGTTAATGTAAGACAGGACTATTTTGTAATTAACGGATATATATTATATTTCAAGGGCAGTGATTGAGTCAATAGAAAAAAGCTTATTATAGGTTTTATTATTTATGTAAACTATTACATGCCACACAGCCAGGATATGACGATACTGTTGAACAGTCTCATATACCGCAAGCAAAAAAAAACTAAAATAATTATGTTGACCATTGAGACTAATGGAGTTTACCGTCAGGGTCACCGAATTGAGGGTATACTATCCAAAAGGATAAAATTCAAGATATAATAAAATATCATTATTATTCAAATATACTTCTGGTTCCTTATTTTAACATCTTTGTTAAAATATTGTTGTGTATAACGTATGTGCTATAATGTACTAATTTTTCATTTTAATATCCACGACAACTCATACTTTAAGCTGAATATAAACATAATCAATTCAATATTAAGTGTAGATATAATAAGAAATGTATAGTTTGGAGGGTAGTCTAGAAAAGAAGATCTAAAAATTTATTTCAAGGTACAAAATGGTAAACAGAAATCATAATATGCAAGTTAGTAATTCATTTACAATTATTTAAGATGTTATTTCACGTGTTTTGATATCTTATCGGATAACGAAGAACTTAGGTTTGATGATATTAACTACTTTGCAAAAAAAAATGAACACTTAAGGAAATTTATATTCTAAGGTCGATTTCAATTAATTAAATTGAATTCAGTTGTTTAACGTGGTCTGTATATTTATAACTGTGTACACTAATATGCGTGAAGTGAATTCATTTTTTTCATTAATTTTAGGATGGATTATATACATCCGTTGTGCACGTCCAAACAATAAGAAGTGGGCAACCATAACGGTAAGGTTTTTTTTTAGTTTTTTTATTATTTAAACTTACAATTGTGGAAACCTAACAACGAGTGTGACTTCCTTTTGCCAAAATCAAGGTTTAAATCCTTCTGGACATGCTTTCCACGATATTTTTAATAATGTTTTGAGGAATAAGTTCCTAGTCTTCTGCAATCATTTTTATTAGCTGCCTGATGTTTTGTGGAGCAGTTGCGCTGATTTTACCCGTATCATTAGACCATCCCAGGCATGCTCGATAGGACTAAGGGCAGGACTTCGAAATGGCCAATCTAAACCACGGATCCCAACTTCCTGCATGTACGCTTCCCCCTCGCTAGAACGGCGAGGGCGAGCATTGTCGTCCATAAAAATGGAATCTTCCTCAAGACCAGTCAATGTGGGCTGCGGTATTAGGACTTCCGTTATGTACCGGTGTTGCATTGAATGTTCCATTTTCTATAAAAACTAACTTCATACTGTTATATCCTGAACAAGAAATGGCATGAAAGGGCTGACTTGATACAATAGTGTTAAATCAGCAATGTCTAGTTAGCCCGGCATAAGCATACAACCAGGACAGTCAGTTAGTAAAAACCCGCGGTACGGGTCTGACTCATTTTCTCTATAAAATCTTATATCAATTGTATTCTAATTCTAATTCAATGTTTAATAAGTTTAAACTTTAGTAAATCTTTTTATTTCATTTTATAACAATATAATATATATATATATATTAAAAGAGGTTTAAGCTTTTCCATATAACAGTACGCAACGTCGAAATAATTGCTGCTCAAAACATAACGAAGCCTGTACCATGTACAGTGATTTCTTCGCAACATACTTCTTCATAGCATTCCCATGGTCTTCTTAACATCCACTGCCGTCAGTCTTCTAAAGAGATTCTAGCTTCATCAGAAAACAATACTTTGTTCTAGTCCTGGAAGGTCCATGAAGCGTCAAGCAAACTGAAGTCGAGCAACACGATGTTCACGGAGTAATTTAGAGCCCGGGCTGGCCGGTAACTACTGATTTGCTAGCTAAAAGCCTCCTTCTGAATGTCCAAAAGCTAACTTCTACCTCCTTTTACTTCTTCCAGGCTCTTCTTCACTTCCATACTTAACGCCTTACGATTCCGCAACGCGTGACTTAATCTGATCATGTCTTGGTCCTGTGCATCGCTTTCTTTCTGAACCTGGTCTTCTTTTGACCGAGCCGGACTCTTGATTCTGTTGCCAATACCTCTGGACAGTTGAACGACTCACACTTAGCCGCTGAGACACATACGTTTGCGAACAACTTTCTTCAAGTAGGGCTATAATTTTAGCGGCCCTTATCGCTTTATCAGTTATATCAAAAAGTGGTATTTAGTCTAAAAAGAAAAACTAAATTGTTTAATTTGTAGAATATATTCAAAAAGTTTTAAAAAGATAGTAATTAGCAAATATAGTTTCTGCAATTATTACCATAAGTAAAGAATTTTACAGTAATAATTATTTTCCTTTTGTTAATTTAAAGATTTAAATTTGGAACGTAAGGAATCATGCCAAGATGGTTAAAATAACAGAATAATACATTTTAATATTGATAAAATCTCTTTTATTATCTGATGTAAATAAATTATCATGAAACTGGAGAATGCGATTGGGTTATGGTGTAATTTTATATTAATATATAAGCATAATGTAGTTTGTATATGTAAATGTAATGAAAATTTGTATAAAAATGTACACTGTAAGTAATCAATGCATATTTCAAGTTAAATTTGGTAATTCCTTTTATTTGCAGTTATAATAATAAAAAATAAAACAATTTAATAATCCTTTACTACTATATTCTATAATTATCACAACATATTTTTACAATAAGAGAATAAAATATATAGATATAGGTACGTAAAGGTATATATTTAGATAACTTTATTTAGAAGCGTTTAGATTAGTACAATATATTATCAAAAAAGATATTCAATGTAGAATCAGTTTATGACATGGATATGACTGATATGACAATTTCGAAGACTTTATTTTAAACTAAACGCAGTCAGTGGTAGGCCTTTTAAAATTGTGCAATTTCAACTGAGCGCAATATGGTATCTCCCGGTTTGTTGGTTATATACAAGTACGAAATGTGAATACAATTTTCTAGCAAAAAATATCCACTTCATTTAAGTTCATCTTTCAAATTGGTATAACATTACTGATAGTTGAAATTTTAGGAGAATATTCATTGTTAGCAGATAGTTTCTTTTGGCATACAGATACTTATTAACTAAAAAATCTTGGTTAAGCTTAAAAATTTTAACGTTTGGTCGCAATGTTGATTGATATTAAATGATGTATAAGATGATATCACGCTTTACCTATTAGAGGGTTTGGCTCTCAAGTGCAGCCGCCGGAACATATAGATGCTTTACGACAGATTTTCAACACTTGGTGTAAAGCAAATGCTACAAGACCTGCTTGTACACATTCACTAAGGTTGTATTTAGTATTATTTGACCATCGAGCGTTGCAAACGGCTAACATCAGTATCGCGAACTCGTTCCCAACAGTTACGCAATTTTTGTCAGACAGTGATCTCTAAAAATGGTCTACTGGTTTTTGAAGAAAGCATTAAGGTGGGGAACGTCTGTTAGTATCTTGTGCTTCATGGTTAGTGTGTGAGGCTTGAGTGACGCGTGCGCACGCGGTCAACGGATTCTTCTACATAACAGCGTAAGTGACTATTAAACATTCACTTTCATTGATTCTTTTGAACGTGTGTAAATATTATACGATATGCCTTTGCGATGTTTTTGAATGCTACAGCGAATTATACTTAGGCTTTATGACAGATGATTAGGAAGTTTTGTATATATTTTGGGCAGGAAATTGTAGAAAGTAATTTTTTTTTTTATTTAAGTAGATTATAATTATTAGTTTATTATATTTATGGTCAATTCTGTAATAAGATTGTATAGTAAACTTTATACTTGAAAGTATTTTATCGTCGTCGAAACAATTTCTTGCATTCAAAATATAATATGACAAACTTTGAACGTAATATCGTATAGGCTAGTATTACAAAAAGGTAAACCTCGTTTGTTAGTAAGAGGTAACGTAATAATTTGATTCGGATATTTTTACTGGCTGTTAGTTACATTATCTATAAGTGACATAGCTTAAACTTAATCACTATTAAATTTTATACCGTAATTATTGTGTACGAATTCCCGCGTGATTACTGAGTTTTTAAGATATCAATAACAATTCGGTATCTGGATACCAGATTTGGATCTGGTACGCAATGAATAAATGCTGCATAGGGAATTGAAATATAAGTTAGTAATTATAGAATTTAAACTCAGGGAAAAGCTAAGAAAAAATATATTATATATATTATTGCGCGATATATCATCAAATATATACAATGTTACAATAAAATTAAAAAAGTATGTAAATTTAAAAAACAGTAAATGTTCAGTAAAATCTAAACATCAAAAATAAGTTACCAGTAATAAGTTATGATGTTTAGAACAAACAATGCGTTGGTAAATGATATTTTACAGCGTTATGATACTCCAATTACAGATTTCATGTAATTTTAAATTTACACGTGATACTAAAAAAATAATTATAACTTATGTGTAGAATTTATCCAGTAAGTATTACTCATGGTAAAAGCTAGTTTTATTTAGATAAGGTAAAGGTAAATAATAAAATGTAGCTATTTTTTTATATTTATGGTTTATCGTTATGGCCACAATCTCATCTGATGTTAAGTGAAGATGTAGCCTTAGATGGTGGACACGCTAATCCTAGTGGAGGGACTACTAAGAATTTAGCGGTAGGTTGTCGATTTTAGGGTGGTAGCTAGACAGGCGGGTATTGGAAAAAACCTTACCACCATGCTATGGTTTCATGACGATGTTTTCCTTCACCGAAAATTCAAGCTCATTGTAGGTAGATTCGTACTCATGTCCCTTGACGTGGCGTACACGTACTTCCTGTAACAATAAAATCTTGCAACCGAGCATAATTGTTGAGAAATAATTACTCGAATCAATATCGAGTAGATAAATGAATTACAATTATTTGTATCTCTTGGATTATAAAATGATAGTGGATTTAGTGGAACGACATTGACAATGACAGTGGTTAAACTGAGATTTAGTTTTCCTGAACACAGTGTTCAATCTTTTTAAGTCAATGGTGATATTACTTCAATTATGGATAATATATTGATGTATATTATGTACCTTAATAGGGTTGAACAGCGATGTTCAACAGGTTGAATGGTTTGAAACCTTTTAACATAAATTACTCTACAGTAAAATATGTAGTTGAACTTTATTCTTTGTATTTTGTATACAAGAATGAAGGCAAACAAGTGAACTAACCGCTTAATAGTAAGGAGTTGTTAATGCCCATGGAACGTCCTTCTCTAAATGTCTCTGGAAGCAAAATATCGCATGAACATAATAAATGTTCCCAGCTGGTTTATTCTAAGTGGACAGAAATCTCTAGAGGGATTTGTGTCCTACCTATCTTACACGCGCCCTACATAACTTAAAATATTTAGCGTATTATAACTAAAAATTATAAATGGGAAAGTGTATATTACTGGTTTTCTATGTGCAATATTCAAATGCAACGGAGTCGGTGCAATAACCCTTAATTATTAATTTCTGTTCTTCTAAATCAATTTTTTTATAAGTTAATACGTTTTTCAATGTGGCCTTGATTATTATCAATCTATTAGTACATCCGTCTTGCAAACTAGTTGGTTTTTGAATTTTATTGGGCTTATAAACTAAGTCAAAGATGCCAATGATTATACATACGCAATAAAATGCACACCTAATTTTATGTCATGTTTGATTTCGTTGAATACTTTTGAAAAAGCCCTTGAACTGCTAAGATTTTACCAAATAAAAATGTATCGAATACGGTAAATTAATTAAATTCATAGATGTTCAACTAATACGCACCATTGCCATTCATAAGAACCAGTCATATCCACCAAGGTCAGCAACATGGCAGCACCCTTGGTGTTGCGGCTGTCCATGGCGACGGTAACTATTTACCAACAGACGGGCCGTTAGCCTGTTTGCTGGTCATTAGTATAAAAAAGAATAATATCAATTATAATGTATGTACTTTATACATCAGTACTTCACACATCTACCACCTGTAATAATAACTTTGTCTTTTTAAAATCAAAAGATGTTTAAAATTGATAGAAAACTTAGTGATATGACAGAGATCAAAAATAAAAAATAAAAAATATGTAAGCGTATTTAAATTTATAGTAGTAATCAATTTACTACAAACTTCCAAGTAAACATGATTAACTCCGTTTATTATATACCGCATTAATTATACAAAATTATTATATAGATATTTTTATAATTCCTAAATAAAACCATCGTAAAATTTGCCTGCATTTGCAAATTAAATAATCGTAAACGAGTGGAAGCCGCGATTTCTCTGCTAATTGACATCGGCGTTGAGCATAGGTGTGGCCGAAACTACCTCCAATTATACACTATGTTTGAATAATGTTTATTTTACGCAGCTCATAGCCTCATTTGATACAATACTTTATTAGTTTTAATTGTTTATCGATTTATGTGTGCCGTATTAATTATCAATACGAAAAAAAAATCCTATTTACGTAACACAGTATCTGTAAATTGCAGGACGATGATAAAATTTAGATTTTAACAAATCCCTAAGTTCAAATCAACTCTCGGGAAATCATTTCGCATTTCATAGAAATTTCAAAAAGCATATCATCCCCCTTCGTAGTAGTTTACCTATTAATAGAATTTGAAAACTAATCTATTTTGTTACCATAGCCTACCTACAGAAATATAATGCTGAATTTAATAATGATAATATAATGTACACTGATTCATAAAAACAATGATAATGTTGGAGCTGCACTATTACTTTGGAAGAATGGTAAAAAAAGATAAATCTATTTAAGTACTTAAGATAGAACCCTAGTGTATTCATTTTCAAACCGAATTATACACAATTTATGCAACCATTTAAAATGCCAAGTACCTAGCTATCTATAGTTATGTTGTTGTAGTTACTGATTCTAGAACTCTGTTATATATGATCAAAGACTAACAAACTCTGCACAGATTTGTATCGAATTTCATCATAGCAAGATCTAAATATATAGAAATTCATAATAAGGGTAAAATTTTGGGAGTGTGCACTGAAAATTTCGTAATTTCTCTCAAAATAAAAAGCCTTCATATCATTGATAAAATTAATAACCTTTTCCCACTTTATTGGAAAATTATAGATTCCCTACCAAAATAACTTCTTACAATTTCAAGACAATTTATTATTTCTTCAATGTGAAACGAATTCAAGAGAAATGATTTTGTATAGTAAGAAATAAGTGGTAATCGGAAGGGGCAAGATCTAGGAAGCAATGCGGTTGGGGTAGCACTTCCCATTTTTGGATTTTCAAATAATTTTGAACAACTCTTGCAACATTGGTCGAGTATTAACATGATGAAAAATTAACGTTTTGTGTTTTCGCTCGTATTGTGGCTGTTTTTCGCGTAATGTTCGTTTTAAACGCAGTAGTTGCAGTGGATATAGATTACTCCTGACGGTTTTGCTGGGATTTAGCAGCTCATAATAAATGACACTTTCCCGATCCCACCGAATATAGAGCATTACCTTCGAACCGTGAAGTTATTTATTTGTCGTGGACAAGAAGATGGTAGTGACTCACCGCATCATAATTTTTTTTCATTCGATTATCCTAATTTAGCCACTTGCCATCTACGGTCACGATGCGATACAAAACCTTTTATCCTTTTATGCCGTTGAAACAATGATTCGTATGTGCAAAATCGCCTTTCAACATCTCTGTGTCAATTCGTGTGGCCCTAACTTACATGTTTTTGAATCATTCCAATGACCTTCAGTCGTCTGGAAATTGTTGCCTGATAACCTTTTAATGATTCCACAAGTTCATTTTGGGTTTAAGACGGATCTTCATCGACTAGTCCCTTCAATTCATCATCTTGAAATGTTTTCACTCGCTCAGGGCGTTCATTATCTTCAACAATAAATTCACCGTTTCTAAATGTAAAAAACCATTATTGGCATACATACATTAATCGATGGCTCATATCTCGGATAGGTTTCTGCAAGTAAACGGTTACTTTTCGCTGCATTTTTCTTTTAATTAAAATATAAAAGTAACGCAACCCGCAAATGTTGCTTTCTAGGCACGTCAGACCCCATGTTGTAAGTGGAATAAAATATGAATATTAGAACTTAAGGTCCTAATAAGGTGATTTAAATGTGGCTAACTTCATTATGCGAAAATAACAGCTAAGATGTTAAAATTAAAATTAAAATAAAATTGTAAAATATGGTTGAAGTTGAGTTAGTAAAAAGTAAGGGCAGCTCCTGTCAGCGACCGGGATGCTCTTCCAAATACGTGGAACAGACACGCAACTTCTATTATATGAAAATTGTAATTGGTGAGGACTTGGTTGTTTATAGAACTCAAAAACATTTGGTTTTTCGTTATTCTCTATCTAACTATCCCCTTTTATGCACATCGCTTTGAAGCTACTGGACAGATTTTGATGAATTTAGACACGGTGATAAATAATATGATTAATCAGAACAGATTAAATATGCTTGTTATACTTGACCGCAGCAGGCAGCGGTTTTGTCAAATTATTGATTAGTGTATAGAATAAGATGTCTATCAGGTTAATTGGCACTAATTAAAAACTAACTAGTACTTGCAATATCGTTAACGTGAAATTATTGTTAATATAACTTGGGAATTTCGTTTTCTATTTTGTTAAAAATTGATAATGTTTTATTAGTTTTTAAAAGTAATTTAATCAATATCTCTTGACCACATGGAAAAAGTTATGATTAGTAACATATAATTTTCGTTAGGGTCAGTTCTATATTAATCTGAATACTGAATGTTTTGCACTAGCAAATTCATCATTGTGTACATATATACTAATATGTATCCACGGTTATTTAAATCACTATGAATTTAATGAATTAGAAATCATATCAGTGGTAATATTATTAACATATGATATAACGGTTTATTTTATAAATATCTGACTAATAGATATATTTAATTTTTATTCAGGTAAATTTAATACATAATTCTTAAAGAATTAGTTCTGATTTATACGACTTTCGAAAAATAAATCGGATTTCCTAATCGGAATCGGAATTGCACGAAAACATATTAACCAACATTATTATAAAGGATTCCTGAAGAACATTAGTTATTTATATTTTTTTAAGTTTATAAAATTAAGAGTAAATAAATAATAATTTTTTTCTTAGGAATTATGAAAATATTGATTTTAACAGTTAGTTGAATCAGTATTTAATATTTAATTATTTAGTTATTATACAAATGCAAATAAATAAATTAAATGATTGATACCTACACTTACAATAAAATATATATAATATAAGGTTCCTATGTGCTAGTTAATTTTACGTTAACACCTCATTGTTCTATAATATACATATATAAACAAATGTTATCGTTATTGAGTGTTTATAAGATTAATTCGAAACGCGGCCTAATAGTAGAAAATAAATTTGTTCAACTGGATCGTGACCACCATACAACAAAAGTAAAATCCACTATAGGACCTGCTTTGCGTATCCACTTCGGAATCAGCTGCTGTGTATCCAGTAAACAAACGGAGTTGTACAGTTCTCTAATTTCAGTTCAGTATTTAAGTGGGTCTTAATATATATGAGGCATTCAACGCCAAATCGACCACTTCTGAACCTGACCCACTTTGATTTGGCTAAAACTTCTTAACTTTTTGTACCCTATTATAAATATTTTTTTGAATATTTCAAATTTTTCTACCCAATTAATAAACAGTTAATAAATTTTGAATAATAAAATTGTATATAGAAAGTGTTTGTATTGAAATATACTGATAAAAAAAAATACAAAAAATTATTCAAATCGATTTTCATCGTTATTGTATAGATTCTTGGAATATATAAAAAAATTCTCAGTGATCCCCTTTTTTTCTCATTAATTATATTAAACTTTGAATTTTTTGCAATAGCTCCATTTTTTAACAGTGCCGTTTTTCTCATTTCTGTATTTAACAATTTTTTTTACTAGCCTTTGCTTTTCATAATACCATTCTGAAATTCATTGAGAACTCTTAGATAACTTCTTTCTAAACATGAGAAAAAATAAATACAATAATTGAAAAATGTATTCGTCACAAATTATACTTTTTTCGAAAATATAAAATCACAAATAAAAAATATTCAAACTCGATCAATTCCGTCACTCGATTTTTATACGTACATCTAATATAATTTACTAGCCTAACTGTGAACAAAACTACACAAAAATTATGAAATCAGTAACAATAGTAATACTTGATACTTGATACTTAATACTTGATATAGGATATTTGTAAATGATTAAAAAATGTAGTTATTAGTCAATTAAAATCTTCTAAAACTAGTTTTACTGTCAAACATTTTATTAAAATTCAAAAGTTGAATTATTATGCGTTATTACCGCATTCAATAGGTATGCTGAATCTAAAAACTTCATAATAAATTCTTCTATCCATATATTCTCTTTTAAACGTGATATGGCTGATTATTGATTCAGTGAGAGTTATTAGAGCCAGTCTTCGAAACATTATAGTAGCGAATATTTTTCTTACCTTCCGAACAACACGGAAGGTTGAATACACTTGATCAGAATAATTTACTTTCATATTGACATCAATGCATGATTGTTACTTTGAGATGTATTAAGCGTTATTTTGTCTTAAAAAAAAGGTTAAGGTTAAAATGTCTATTTATGAAACAGTGAATAGTAGACTCATTGTTATTTAAAAATAATTCAACGGTTATACTTCAATACGCACCACGTTTTTAAGTGAAATTATTCACAGGTCGAGTCGAGTTACATAATAAGCATGCCTTTCCGGATAAGGTGCCTACGGCCCACGCTCACAGCAATAAAGTTACAGCAGTTATTTAATTCTTTTGGAATCTCGTACAATATCGATCGCAATCAGGCTCTTATTGTGCTGCACTTCTGTGTACTCCGAATTTTAATTTTTATACAATATGTCTAGTATATTATTTTACTTTTACACTCTTTAATATCAACATTGATATTTAAAATGCATTTATCTAAAAATAAACTTCATGAAATTGCATTTTTACAATAATCTCTTTTGTTTTTCTAACTTTTTGATTTGCATTTAATATGTCTATCTCTAAACCCCTTTTTAAGTTTCAATCAAGTTTAATTTGAGATATACAGATTTATATAATAATAGGATTGTAATGACATTTAATGTACGATTTATTAATTTCTTTTAAAAGTACCGATATCAAAGTTTGAATTACTGGTATCAATATAAAAAGGATCAATAGGATAAAATAATCGTCCAATTGCAATTCCGTTACATATCTTTAAGATCTTCAAATAAGGATCTACATATATAAGTTAATATCTTCGAAGATAATGTGTGCGACCTCATAGCTTAACAGTATGACAACTAAATGGGTTGTCAGAATAGAAAAAACAAAAAAAATAATTAGCAAAAACCTTTAAGAGTAATATCGACTTAGATAAAATTGAAAACCGCCATCAATAGCATGTAACTAACTTTACCTTATGTAAGCAACAATACAAAAGAAAGTAGTAACCAGTAGTTAAAATTGACTAAAAAGTAAAATAATACGAATAATAATACTTCTTTACAATTGTCAAAAATCAAATTTGATAAATATTTCACCATGAGATGATTTACTAAGTAGGTCACGGCAACTATATTTTATTTACTTTAGATCGTATCTTACCAAGCAGCACATAATTAACATTGCTGTCATAATTCAACGATGTGGGTTGACGAAGCATTGTTGTGGAAATAATGTCACGTAGCGCATCGTCGTGTAATAAACGCATGTTCGATTCGTAATTGAATTTGAATCAAGCGCTGTACCAGATTTACCTCGAAAATTTACGTAGGATGTGGAGAGGCAACGTCGGTTTGTTTAATGAAATAAGAAAATTTTGTAATATTATCTTTATTAGAAAGTGATGGACGGCGTTAAGAAGATGGTGTTTGAGCTAGTCCAAAATATAAATAAATTTAATAGGTAACAGAATGGAAAGTGTATGATGATAGAGAGAAAATTGCGTAAACGTATTAGGATGTTTTCTAGTTATACTTTTGGTTTTAAACATAATAGTGATGTGAATCCTACCAAGGTTTCTGAATATTTTGTTTTTAATGAAATCATACATTTAGACATTGAAAATTTTTGAGAATTTTATATATTTTACTTAATATGAATCACATTATGCTGGATGATGATTTAGACTAAGATATTCAACTTAGTCAACACTGCCCGAGTATATTTTAGCTCCGTATAAGAATTAGGAATTAAACTGATATTTTAGTAATTAAGTTGGTTAAAGTACTTATCTTGCTAAAAACAAAGTGAATTAATGTTGGTGAATCATTTGGTGCAGTAAAATAAAACAAATGCTTATCCAGAACTCTGTGATAAAAACTTAAGATTGAAAGCGATTCAAAGCTAAGTAAAAAGTGCAATTTGCGAAGGAACTAATCAGTGAAACGAATCAAGTGAACTAATGACAAATATTTATATATCATCACAATACTGAAAATAAATCACAACACAAAAGAACAATAACCGTTATAAATTTGAATGTGGATATCAAACGGTTAAGTTACTTACACAATCAGTTATTTACTACAAACAATAATGTTTTCTTAGCCTATCGGTTCATGCAACAGTATAGAGCGGAACTGTCGACGGTTCTACCCTCAATGAGAATAATATAAAGTTTTTCTGACATTTTACAACGTATGCACAATTTGAGACTTGGTGATTCGGGTAATAAACATAAAAATCGCGCAAGTGTCGAAAAAAAAACACTACCAGTTTCGTTACTATCAAACTTTTAAAATGGAGAGTAAATTCCAACTTTTAATCGATAAAATGAAATTAGAAATGCAGCATCAATCTACGGAACTTGCTAAATCTATTACAAATAACATAATATCTAGAATAGATGAAAAATAATCCCGAATATAGAAGAAAACAAAAGCTTAAAATTAAAAGTAGAAACTCAGCAAAAAGAGATAGATTATTTAAAACGAAAAAAAGAAATAACAATATAATTATTTTTAGTGTGGATGAAACAGAAAAATCAAAATTAGATTTAATAAATAATATAAGGCAAACATTTAAAAGCGACATAAATATTGATATTGAGAAAAATGGAATAAATAATATATACCGAATAGGTAATAGAAATAGAGAAGGAAATAAGCCGAGGCTAGTTTTCTGCTCTTTCGTAAACGGATGGAAAAAGTGTGAAATAACGAAAAATAAGAAGGATCTTAAAAAGATATATGTTACTGAAGATTATCCAAAGGAAGTTCTGGCTATAAGAAAAGCTTTACGGATCGAGTTGATGGAAGAAAGAAAGAAGGGGAAAATAGCATTTTTGAAATACGATAAATTGGTAGTGAAGGAAAAAGAAACAATGAACGATAAAAGAAAACGAGAAATATCTTCCTCACAGCAATCTGCAGCCTCTCAACCTAAAAAACAGCAAACTACCATATCGTTTAAGGACAATAGAAGTAATGCATTTGATGTGATGAGAATCAGATTCAACAAAAACAACTATCTAAACACATCAAAATATCTAATGTACCGTATGAAGAAAACGAGGAAACCTCCAAAGATTGAAAAAAGTCGCCATTAAACTTAATATGTCATATGGAGAAATAAACAATGTATCGAGACAGAACGGACAAAAAGAACGACCCAGAAATATAATGGTGTGGAGCAGAACGAAGAAAAACGCAAAGAAGATGGATAGAAGCGGCAAAAGCTGCCAAAATATATTACGTGGACCTTGACACAAAGGTAAAGGAATGAGTGGAAAGGACGTGGTCTATGTACGTGAGGCGCTACCAAGTATAATAAGACATTGTTGTGGACGGCGAAACGAGACTTGAAAGAAGCAGGATACAAATACATATGGTGTAAAAAAAGTGTAATAATGGCAATAAAAGGCGAACAAGAAACGGTAGTTATCTTACGATCGGTAGAGAATGTGAAATACCTATTAGAATCTAACAAAAGTGCTGCCTGAACATAACCTATATACTTGTTTACCTTTACACATTAATACATAACCTTACCTAAAAATGGATTACATAGCTAATGATATTAATGAAATTTTTAACTGTAATAACGTAAACGATTTTCTAAAATGCATCCCCAATAGTGTAAATCTACTCTGTTTTCATATAAACATTCGTTCAATGATTAGGAACTTTGACGCCCTCAAACAGATAATTGTATCATCTCAAATATGTATAGATGTCATTATTTTAACAGAAGTGAACATATAACAGGCAATTACTTACTTATACAATGTATATTGATATAATATGTACACAAAACTGCGAAAAAACAGAAGTGGTGGTGGTATAATTATATACGTAAGCACTAAACACAAATTGAATATTGTTAACACTTACACAAACCACTTCGAATCCTACATATTTAAAATCACCACTTCTTGTGGTTACATTGCCACCCTGTGTGCGGGCTACCGGCCCTCGAGCCATAGTAAACACCTATTAATAGATGAGTTATTCACTACATTATGTAAATTAAACAGTAACGAAGGCCTGTACTTAACTAGGAGACATTAACATAGATTTAAAAAACGATACACCTGTAAAACATAAATATAATAATGCACTTCATAATTGTGGTCTTATGAGCGGAATCTCAGACTATACTCGTCTCGAATTTGTAAAAAATAAACTATGCAAATCATATATCGATCACACATACGCAAGATCCCGCTCGAAAGAAATCTACACAGCTACGCTCGATATCATCCTGGCCGACCATCGGGCGGTAGTTATCGCGTGCGCTGGCACCCATATATCGGCTGCTCCTAAATATAAAATTTGTTTCGATAAAATAAAACTTAAAAAATCGTTTTATGGAATAAAGTGGGACTTACCCATTGAAATGGAATGCACGATATCAATTTATAATCATATAAAAACAACAGAAATCACTGCTATAAACAAGCAGAAAAAAATATTAAAATAAGATCTAATACATCATATAATACAATCAATTGGATAAATAAAAGAGTACAAAATGCATGTAACTACAGAGACACATTATTTCACAAATGGAAGGGAGATAGCACTAACAAAGTTTTAAAACTACAATATAATAAAGCACGAAATATAGCTAACAAATTAATTAATAAAACTATAAATGAGAAAATAAAAGAATGCATAATAAACAAGAAAAATAATCCTAAACAGCTGTGGCAAATACTTAACACCTTAACAGGTATGATTAAATCTTCTGTTGATACCGTAATACGCAATGCCTTTGAAAGACCAAATTCCAGCTGTGAAGACATTGCCAACGAGTTTAGTACAACATTTACTAAAAGTGTAAAACAAATAACACCGACATGTAACAACTTACTCCTCAATACACATACGTATCTACGCCCAGCTAATGTATCTATGAGATTTCAGAAAGCATCGGTGAATAACGTGGAGAAAATAATAAAAAATCTTAACAACAATAAAGCCCCTGGAGTAGATAACATAAGAGCACTAGATATAAAAGAACTATGAGACAAAATTAAAACAGTCATTTCTAAGCTCATAAATACAAGTATACAAACCGGATATTATCCTACTGAATTAAATTCTGGCATTGTTAGACCTATATACAAAAAAGGTAATAGATCAGACTATACTAACTATAGGCCTATAACAATCCTTCCAACGTTAGATAAAATTGTCGAAAAATATATATGTAATCAAATACAAAGCTTCTACTCAAAAAATAATATTCTGACCAATAAGCAATATGGATTCTAGCCTGGCAAAAATACTTCTCAACTGCTATCAGCTTTTACTGACTCCATATTTAAACACCTTAACTATAAAAAACATGTGCTAGCTGTATTTATAGATTATACGAAAGTATTTTATGTGTTTTGGCATGAATTAATATTAAAAAACTTAGAAAGCTGTGGCATTAGGGGTAATATGTTAGAATGGTGCAAAGATTACCTCAGTGAACGCTCATTTCAAGTTAAGGTTGGAAACGACATGAGCAAAAAGACGATAGTTGATCAAGGCACCGCCCAGGGCTTGGTATTAGGCCCAATACATTACCTGACATAGGTCAACAGCCTTGTCAATGTGATAAAAAATTGTGAGATATATCAGTATGCTGATGATACTTGTCTTGTTGCCGCCAATCGAGATGTAAAAGAAGCTCTACAACATCTCCAATCTGATTTTACTGAGATTACAAAATGGTCTCATGATGTAGGTCTAGTATTTAATGCCAGCAAAACAAAAATAATGTATATCAGCTCCAGTCAAAACCGAAAGCCATATCAAATACAATTAATTGCTCATGAGCATAAGTGCTTACACAGCCAGCAAAATAGGGCACGAACACAATCACAATGTCTCTGCACTTTAATCGAAATGGTTAATCAACATACCTACTTAGGACTAATAATAGACAGCCAACTGAATTGGAAAGCCCATATCGGTTACATATGTGACAAAATAAGAGCAATTCTTGCCAAATTTAAGATATTTAAATATAAAATACAATTCAATACTCTATTAAATTTATATCAAGTATTGGCTGAATCCATAATAGCTTATCGCATTTCTAGTTATGGGCGCACATCCCAAAGTCATCTACAACAAATATATCAACTACAAATACGGTTATTAAAAACCATAGTACTTTTAAATATTAAAAATAAATGTAAAGATGGAAATTACCGTACTATGTTTGCATAGTGTAAAATATTATACATACGTGAGAAAGTGCAGTATTCAATATTATGCGAAAATTCACATAATACCGAAGTTTTAATACCAAGGTCCCACAATAAACTAACACGGCTGGTCGAAAGCAATTATTGAATTTACCAGAATACTGTAATATATATGGGCGATTAATTTATATGATACCATTCTTAATTAATCAGATACCGAATTATGTAAAAAAGGAAATGAAAAGCAAAAATTTTAAAAATATAGTAAATAAATTTTATTTGGATAGATTGTCGGATGATACTAATAATCTAGTATCGCTATATTGATTGTTGGTGTCGTATAAGATTTCATCACAAAATTTTATTGAAAATCATTTAATTTTTAATAACACTTATATCACCTCAATAGAGCCGCCTGTATATGGGCAAACAGATAACGCCGAGCGAGTTACCCTCAACTGATGCGCAGAAAAACGACGAGTTTTTGTTGCATCAGAAATATAATGTTTATATGTGTTTTACGTGTTTGAATATAAATAAATAAATAAAACTGAAATAGTAAATATTGCTTACAGAGTATTAAAAGGAACTATATAAAAGAAAAATAAACAAATTTACTATGACTACGGTAGGCGACACGCAAGACGCGGAACCTGGACTACCTATTCTGAGAGAAGAAACAGAAAGAGCTATTATCACGCAGAAGTTAGGAAAAGCACCCGGCCCTGACCTTATCACCAATGAACTTCTTAGAATATCAATGCCAGTGATTGCCCCTAAACGAACTAATTTATTTAACGAATTAATAAAAACAGAAATATTCCCAGAAGATTGGTTGAAATCAAATATAGTTTTGTTACGTAAAAAAGGTGATAAAGGAGACATTGATAATTATAGGCCGATAAGCTTAATGTCTAATATATACAAGATATTTTCAGAAATACTACTGTTGAGACTAACTAACACCTTAGATGAAAATGAGCCGAAAGAGCAAGCTGGTTTTAGGAGCGACTTCTCGACTATTATACAACGTTATACAACAAATACTTCAGAAATACAGAGAATACAACAAAATACACTACCTGGGTTTCGAAGACTTTAACAAAGTCTTTGATTCCCTAGAACATCACTATATATGGGAATCATTAGAACAACAAGGTATCCAAAGAAAGTACATACGCATTTTGAAAAGCATTTACGAAAATAGCTCAGCACAAATAAAAATGGAAAGGACAGGCGATGAGTTCCAAATTGCAAGAGATGTCTGTCAAGGTGACTCTATTTCACCAAAGCTATTCTCAGCAGTGTTGGAGATGATTTTCAGGAGACTAGGTTGGGATAACTTCGGACTTAATTTGAACGGAGTAAAATTAAGTCACTTGAGATTCGCTGATGAATTAATACTATTCTCCGAATGCCCGAGGACCTTGGAAAAAATGCTACAACATTATTAGATGAAAATGCCAACGCAGGCCTCGCAATGAACGTAGCAAAGACAAAAGTAATGCGCTATTCTCCACAAAAAGAAACTATCGTAATTAATAATCAGCAGGTGGAATATGTAAATAAATATATTTATTTAGGGCAACTAGTATCACCAATAGACAGTATGCAGAAAAAAATTGACAGAAGAATAGCAAATACTTGGAAGAGATTCTGGTCGTTGAGCGAAATAATGAAAAACGAAGATATGCTAATGTCGGAGAAACCAAATGTTTTCAACACCTGTATACTGGCATGTCTAACATACAAATGCCAAATTTGGGCCTTAACTGAACAGCAACAAAATAAAATAAATGTATGTCAGAACGGAATAGATACAAGTGTACTAAGAGTAAGAAGAAGAGACAAAATACAGTTAAAAACGATCAAAGGAAGGACTAAGTTCGGAAAAGTTCAATCAACCTGCATAAAATTGAAGTGGCGCTGGAAGGGACAGAAATAAGTGGCAAGCCTTAGAGGAGGGCTTTGTCGAAAGACAAGCTGTTAGAAGGCGAGATCAGAGGAATGCGGAGATCAGAATTTAGTTTAAGTTAATAGATTTAAACAAGTATATTTGTAGAAATAAGTTTAAACTATAACAGTAATAAAGGCTTATTATTATTAATATAATTATTATTATATTCAACTTGATGCTCTTAGTTGACCAGTAGAATATTAGGCAATATCCTCTTATCAAGCTATTCTTTCACTGAATGCTTAGACTTTGTGTAGAATTTGAATACAATTAATGCCTTATCTGAACAATCTGTCGTTCAATCATGATTATGTCAGAAAATATTATTATTAAAAAATTTACTACATAAATTCTTACTTATAACTTAGTGATTTAATATGTACCAAAAAAAAAAACATGTTTTCATCTATTCGGACATTATGTTTGAAAGAACGTTCAAATTTTTATCAGTTGTAGAAAAGTTCACTCATAAAGCTCTTATTTAACTTCTACAATCGCATCAACTATTGGCCCTCTATATTTTTTTTTTTTATACTTAAGGTTTTACCGTTATGGCCGTAATCTCACCTGATCTTAAGTGACGATACGGCCCAAGTTGGTAGACACGCTAAACCTGTGGAGGAACTGGCTCTCAAGTGCTGCTGCCGGAACACACCTATTGGTATTTGGCGGCAGGTTCACAACTAGAGGGTGGTAGCTAGCCAGGCGGGCATTAGAAAAAGCCCTACCACCATGCTATGGTTTCCTCACGATGTTTTCCTTCACCGAAAGCTCAAGCTCATTGTAGGTGCTTGGGTTCGAACCCACGTCCCTTGACGCGAAGTCGTGCACACTACCACTGAGCTATCATCGCTTCAAATAATTATCTTAAATAAAAGAAAAGCCTCCCTTCTGTATTGATTTTGAAAAAAGTTGAGACAAAGATATATGTTGAATGTGGATCCTAATCTGTAACGATACCGAAAGTTACTAGACGAACCGAGCATTATTATTGATTCATGATAACCATCTATAGAGCTAATAATTGCCTCACTTATAAAATAGACTTAAGAAAATTGTTTGACAAATTAAAATTAAAATCTAATAACAAATGCTGACTAACTGAAAAGTATTAACAGATGTTTTTGTGGAAATTTCTGAGTACCATTGAGAATACCATAAAATATTGCGAGCGAACTATCTTAGAACTAGTTTGGAAATGCTACACAAGTTGTTGTGCGATGTCACTTAATTTAAAGTTAAGAAAAAGAGATGCTCAATTGGGATGCCTTATAAGCGGCCGACTCTGTTCTATCTACGGCATGACTTTGATAATTGGAATTGTCTCAACGTTTTTACAATATATTTCCATTTTTTCTAATGCAGTAAAAAACGAAAATTTATCAATTATAAATAGTATGCATATTATATATCTATATGAATAACAAAATTCATTTAATTAGGTTAAAAAATCGATATGAGATGCGTGAAAAATTTATTTCTAACATACACTATCAATAGTAGTAGTAGTAGTTTTGACATTCACAAGCGCCTTCTTAGGGCCTTAAATTGAATAAATGATTTGATTTCACTAAATTTCGATAACAATAATGATATTAATATCATAATATTTTGCAGTCACATATGGCTAACAAGCGCTCAGTATTTCGTAAGCGGTAATTATAAGATAAAACTTAAACTATTATTGAAAGAATTTTCAATATCAAGTAATTATGGTGTTCGATACCCCTTAAATTCAAACTTATACATTTTTATTAACTGCTTTGTTATCACTATTGCACGTCTCAAACGCGAAGCGGATGGGGTTGTGCTCTACTTTCGATACGTCAAGATCAAGTAATTTTTTGCTCTTAAACTACCCCTACCACAACTATTTGCATTTATACGATAATATGAGTAGATGTATTTCAAGAAAACATTAACTTGTCTCATATTTTGTAAAAAAAAACAATTTTATTTTGGTACATTGAAAAAAAAACCGTTAAAAAAAATTAGGTGGCCATTCGGATATTTTTGTAAGAAGTGGTCACGATAGCTCACAAAAAAGTTGACGCAACGAGACCAGGTTACGTTTATTATCTTTATATTTATTAGAATAACATCAACCTGTTACCTATTTCATATCAATAACCAAGTCCCCGTAGTTTAATAATAAAACGGTTTTTGCACGCCTCGTTTTTATGTTTATTACATTTTACGTTTACAAGTTATTGGTATTGTCATTTTTTTTAAGGAAATGGCTAAGATACCGAAACCATACTGCCGAGTCGAACGTTATTTCATAATAATGAGGTTAGCGCTTCAACATGATAGAGACACTCTAAGTAAAACTATTTTCTGGCAGAGCTTTTTGTGGCAAACAATAAATCGTGCTAGCTTAAAAAATTTGAATAATTAATAAACGAATTAATAAAATAATAAATAATTAATTGAATTAGTCAATTGTACGGCTTGTTATTTTTTCTTAAAACTTCAATGAATGATATAAGGCGTGCACTTTTGTGTTTTCCAATCTTTATAGTATTAGTATACATTTAAATGAATAAACATAATTTAAATAAATTGCCCAAATCAATACCGATATTAAATTAACAGGAAATGTAAAAAAAAAACCTTTTTTGAATAAATATGTTTATGAAAATTATGTTCTACGATATTACTATCCTGCACGTCTTACACAATTTTAGATTTTATAATCATTTGTATAATTTGAATATGAAGTTCAGAAACGAATGCATTTTGTGAACAAAGTAAAAACTCACAAAGATTGTAAGATATTCACCACTAAAATGCTGACCTGTAAATACAATACTCATCGCCACTTTGTATAGGAATATAGATTAATTTAAATATTATCTGGGATAAGATCCGTCGAAGTTTATCTACTTTTTCTTCTTGTCTATCAAATATGGCCGTAATCTTGTTAGTGTCTTTCACACTTTAAAATGTACGTTTCAAATACATTTGAAAGTTCACGCGTTTCCTTCATTGATGCTGACTAAAAGATTTAATATTTATATTTTCTCAATCAATTTTAATAAACGATAAACACCACCAAAATCAAAGTTTCTGTTAGTGTAGTTATAAACATCATAATTTAAACAAATTACCTAATTTGCAAGAATTGCAATTTGCAAAGAATTTGCAATTTTGTCATCTGATCAATCTATATTGTCCGATATGCATGAGCATGATAATAAATAGTGAAGTAGGTAATTATTTACCTAAAGCAATATTTCCTACTTCAACCTGGAATTTCGAATGGATTTTTATTGATGATTGATTTCTGCAAAGTAACGCATTCTTCGGTCAATCGTATAGAAATTATACATTAATAGTTCTAATTACCATTAAAATAAACATCTAAAATTTTTATATTTCACGTTCTATATAAATTACTCAGTACAGGTAGAACAATACAAGAAGAACAATATAACAATAATTAAGAGAAGAGTTTCAATAAATAATATTTGATCGTTATAGTAAGTACTCATTACATAACATAACATTATAAGTTATATTCTTTGTAATAAAAAAATATTTAAATATTTTTCTTGTATTTAACTTCTGAAAATGGAATAACTTTTTACTTTTCCGTAATGTACAAAAACGCTTTATAAAAAAAAAAAAACTATGAGAAACAGAGTTTATATGCCTAGAAATATCAATTTGAATAACTAAAATAGATTTTGTAACAGAAACAGAACCAGGATCTAGTTTATATTTTTCTGAAACTGACGTTGTAACGAGATTTTTATAGTAAGTAATTTTTTTTTCAAGCTAAATTTAATGACGTATTGTGAATAGGTTTGGTAAACGTAATATGTCGTCGGCTTCTTCTGCACTGATCATCAGATGAGTTTAAGGTTAAGTGCTTATACTTAAAACATAAAAAGTTTTGTGTTTATGTATAATAGGGTTTTTTTAGTAGCTTAAAATATTAGAACAGTGTTCTTTTCAGATTAAAAATAATAGTAACTAGATAAAGAAAATACCCTACCAATTTATTATGGTTCCATGAATATACTTATACTTTAGGTTCAAGTTATTCATGATTTCCCGTATCTAATAGTAAGATATCAGTAAATGTTAGAATCTGAAGTGTAAAATCAATACCTTCAGCACAGGTTGTCTTATACATTTTATATTTTAACAAAACAGGAGCTCGTCATGCAAGATCCTCGATGTTTTGGTTTATAATAATACTAAAAGTGCAATGACCTTTAACCTATTTGTATCTGTCGCTCCTATAAATGATCTACCAGAAGTTGAAGAAAAGCAAGTAACGAACAACACTACGTTGACGATACCGTTTGTAGTGCTTAAACTAAATAGAAAGTTTATATAATATCGGCTTGTAAGTTACTGCTTATGATATTATATGGAATGAGAGGTAATTATTAAAGACAGAATATGTAATGCTAACGTAACCGAACTCGATAACGTTAAGTAAGATAATTTTAAAACTCGTTGAATAAATACATTTACGCGTAATTGATTTTTGACATTACTAGTACACGTAATCAGATCACACGTTACGTGAAAGTGTTTCGACTGTCTCATCGCTGTGGCAATCACCTAAAGATTATTAGTAAACGCAGACGTACGCTCACTGTACACATTTATGATATTTTTGTTCAAAATATCGACAACATATCTTAAAACTGAATGCCATGATCAGGGCGTTTTAAAATCATAACATCTTTATTATCATCTGTGAAATAAGTATATGTCTATGTTGTGTTTCAAATGCGTTTAATTGTTAAAGTTTCAACACGTTTTGATTACGAGATTTAGTTTTCAGATATGTCGTCAAAATTCTATTCAAGAATGCCATCCTACACAGTTTTTGTTTTCTCTTTACACTGATAATTGTAGAAACCCCACAACTTGGCTTGAAAGCAAGTAGTACAATAGAAACAACATATAGGCTAAAAATAATAATTTAACGAAATGCATGGATGAACACTATAATTGTAGTTTTACACCACAAACGCAATAATAAATATGAACACAGGCGTAACATCATTGATTAAATAATGGTTACGAATTATAAAGCAACTATTGGCAATTAGAAAGTATAATACTAAATACCTTTGACGGAATGTAAAAGTTTTCACACTAAAGACGCGCTAAGACTGTCTAACCGATTTATTAGCGTTAGAAAATATTAAAAAGTGTTGGTTTAAATGGTTAAAAGAATGGTAGTATTGGAATAATTAATTATTTTTGGTTTAAATAAGAACTGATTAATTTAAGCTTTTATAAAATTTATTTTTGGTCATAATCTCACCGTATAGTTCTTCGCAATATAATATAGCTATATATGGTGTTTAAGTCTTAGTACTAACAAAAAAAAACAGTCTTGAAAATATATTATACAGAATGTTAATTGTTATACTAATAATGGTGAAGGTTTTCAAATTAAAACATTTCAGAGATAAATAGATAAATAGAAAGAATACATGTATCATAAGTAATTTTAAAAATGATAAACAAATTGCTTTCCCGCTTACCCGATAAAAGTAGAAATACGTTAAAGGCATAATATAATATGTATATAGATAACAATAAATTCGTTTAATTTTATTTATAACCTATTGAGCGTATATTGGATGTTAATTGCATACTAAATATTATTTTTATATATGTAATGAATATTACAAAATTCAAGGTCATTATAGTATATACAATAATAATATAATGATGATAATATAGTACATGTAATAATGATAATAAAAATAATAAAAAAATAGAATCAGCATAACAGTTTTCATTATATTTTAGATGGATGTTTGCCTATAGAACACTCTTTTTTCCAACTCGTTTTATAAATTTCGATTATATAATAACTATCTATGAATTTAAAAATATTGGCACAATTTTTACATGTGCAGACTGCAGAGACCTTATAAAAAAGTTGTAGTTTTGGTATTATGTAAGTACAGTGAACATTTGATTATTTAATTATTTTTATACGCTATAAACCCATAAGGGTCGGCAGTAGAAAAATTAAAGAGAAACAATTTTAGATGCGTATATATTTTTCTTCAAATACAGTCGTAAAAAAGTATTTCTGAGCAGGCCGGCATGACGTACTTTAATTGATGATGAAAAATATTTGACAGAGGGTCGTCTTTCTTTAAAATTACTATAACGATAGAGTAAACAATTACGTAAAAAATAAAAAATTCAAAAATATTTTTTAGCAAATACATAAGATAATATCAATCACATTAAATTCATCAAGTGGTATTTAACTATTTTTAGTTATTTAACATTAATAGTTTCTATTGATTTATTTTTGTAATAAATACAACTATATAAGTAGGAATAAGAGTTGTAGTTAGATTGACTGTCAGAAGCCGTTTATTCGTTATTTTAACTTATTTCAAGTAATTATTGTAATGAGTTCAACATGAGATTAAGATTAATACGTCTATAAAGCATCTTCTAATACGCTTAACTGGAGCAAACTGTTTATATTTTATGACAATATAATATAACGGATTCTTAAGGTCCTTAAGAGAAAAAATTGGTACTTCAAAAAGTTTTGTGTACTTTAAGTCCTAATTATACTTGATATTTAAAAAACAATGGACAATGAAACCCAGTATAGAAACTCCATGAAAACAGATCAGCTATAACTTAGAACATTGACTAAAGTTCCATTGTCTATTCAAATAAAGCTACCTAACTCTGATCGGAAGATACTCGGGGTTCTGTAGAACAAAATGAAGTTACCTACACATAATATAATACTCGATAATATTAATTAGCTTTCAAATAAATATGAATTTATGCGTATTAATTTAAGTAATCGGACAAACGAAATTGGCTTTATCAAATGGATTGCCATCGTGGATGTTTCGTAATAATCTTCAAATTACCTAATAAAGTGAATAATATTGAAGTAATTTTATGGAGCTATTTTCATTTTATATACTGTACTTGAAGTCTTGTTCTGATGGGTAACATAATTGCTATTATTTAGGTATATGTAAATATTATATAAGTATCACTTTAATTCGACGAGAAATAATATAACGTGTATGAAGTTTTAAACTCAAATATAATATATTTTTTGTACACATCCAAACAATAAGAAGTGGTCAGCAATAAAAAACAAAAAAAAAGATTTTTTTATTTACTTACGTTAACAATGAAGAAACCTAATAACAAGTGTGATCTCCTCTTGCCAACATCCAGACTTGAATGCTTCTGGATATGCTTTCTATTACATTAGATTAGAAAAATATAAGGCTTATAGTATTATATAGGCATTCCAGATATTTTAACATATTTACATTTAGAAAAAAAAATTGGGTAAGTATACCAGATCATGTTAAAATTAATTTTAATTATGTTATATTTTAATGTAATAATTTATTACAATTGAGAAATTATCATGTAATATTAATAACCACGGAATTTAATTGCGATGAATTCTAATTCATATAACGATATATGAATCGAAAAATCAGAATTAATATTGATAGACAGATTGAGAGACAATTTCAAATTAGTGTTCGGAGAGAAGCTGCATTATACCAGATCATTTACAATCAAATTTCATTACGCACTGGGTATTGGAGCTTGTGTGATTCATACCATTGTTAGTATATAGATATTCGCACTATATATATATAATCTCTCGAGGAATAAATTCCTGCAAGGAATAAATTTCAACGTGTCCGTAATACCTCTTCACGGGCACCCATTTTGGAACCCTCTACCGATGTTTAAATAACAATACGTAATCCCTTTCTCAAAGTTCAAAATATGTTGTATTTGTTTACTAAGAAAGATACAGATATTATACACTGTACAATCACAGTGATTAGAAAGTATTAAAACATGAGTGTTACATAAGTGTTACATAAATTTATTTGTTGTATTTCTTATACGAGGGTGTTATTGAGTTATTACCATAACGAAATATATAGTTGTTCCATTAAACCCGAACTCATCATAGATCTTACTAAGACTTACATTAAAATGCATATCAACGACGAGTGTTCTATCGGTATGCAAGTCGACGTAGATAGTTTTCACTTCTGATATCCGCCTTACGAAAAGTAGGTCCGTTAAACTAAGCGAATAATAAACTATCTTTATTGGAAATAGTAAAGATTTAAATTAACATTTGTATAATTTACAAATCAATACTTTCTATACTATCCAATTATATATCTATATAGGTGAACAATATTCTTAATTCAATTGTTTTTATAACTATGCCATAAAAACATAATGACACCTTGAGTAAATAATCATTGAATAGAGCTCATACGTACCCATACAGATATGTATATTCTAAAACGATACGACACATTTTAACCCTGCGTACGTGGTCATTAAATGACAAACAAATGAACTACGAAAATAATCATTTTAAATAAATTTTATGATTACAATAAGATTTACCGACGTCATACGTAATCTATAATTTGCACCCTCACGTATTGTTATAATGTATCAATATTTTCATCAATATCGGTCAAGTTATTCTATAGCTGTAAAAGGACATATAAACAGACACAAACAAAAATTTGTAAAAAAGTAAAATTGCATTAGTGGATTCTAAAATAAATATTTATCATCAAAATTTATAGACCGTGCTTATTCATTTATATAGTAGTATAGATTATATAAAAATCATTTATTTATGCTATTTGCTATAATAATAAAAAAAACTTAATGTTGTACCGAAAACATAATATTAACATTGTAGAATAATTTACTGAAAAGTAAAAGCATTCAGAATTAATGCTTATAATTACAGTAAAAACTGATCATTAATCTAAGCTTCAGTAATAGATCGTTATGGCGTTTCAATTATATACATAAGTGTTCCTGTATTGTTGTAAAAAAATTACACTATTTAGTGGTTATTTTCCGTGGTATGAAGTTAAAAATTAAACCAATTACTATATTACATATTATTAGAAAAAGTATCTTATGATCTCTGTTCGCAATATTCCAGCAACTCTAGCAGTGGGTAAATGTGAAAGACTGATAATCAGGTTGTTTGTTAGCGTTAATGAAATAATCGGTGGTCTATCAGAAAACTTGGAGATAGCCGATATCATTGTCATTATTTAATAGTCATAAAAATACACGATAGCTACTATATTCATTGCGAGATAGTTTATTCAAATATTTATTAGTGAATGTGTACAATGTTTGACCTAGTTTCTTTGATCAGGACGTATCTTTCAATTTAAATGTTCACTAGATTTTATAAAAAATCACGTGTTCATATATTATTAATAAGAGTAATTCTCATGCATATATTTCAAAATCAATAACACAATTAAATGACACAAAACGTGTCACAGAAAACAAACCTAATATTGAAAATATAGAGCTAGTCATAATAATCTTTATCTTACTATCGTTCCAATCTTAGTATTTTTTACAATCTATCGTAATGTTAACACGTCAAGTCTTGTTAGGCTTAACCTACTGTTTATCTACTGTTTAACAATATCCGTACATATGGCCATTTTATTATTACCTTATACACAGCACACTCTGTCGGAGCTGTCTCCGGAGAGGGCTCTTGAGGATTATTGTTATGGGGATACTCTCTGTCGCAGACGAACAGGCTGCAGTAGGAGGTGATAGATATAAGCTATGCATGAGGCATGATAACTTATGCAGACTAACATGACTACGTTAACCGTAAATAGATTAGGAGTCGTTCTCTAGATGGCTGCCGGAATATTTTAATTAAACTTTGATAATTAGCAAGCACAATCCCTTCACATTAGCATCTTACTAGAAAAAGGTTGTTTATGATATTCTAACAAAAACTCGTTTGAAAAGCTTATTTTGTTATAATAATAGAGTGTTTATGTTTTTGGATGTAATATTTAATTATATGAGTAATATTCTCAGCTTTCTGTGAAAATGCATTATGAATTTGAAAATTCTG
Source organism: Actias luna (assembly GCA_039707435.1). Taxonomy (NCBI): domain Eukaryota; kingdom Metazoa; phylum Arthropoda; class Insecta; order Lepidoptera; family Saturniidae; genus Actias; species Actias luna. Next base: position 12,248,010 of record JAZHAC010000001.1, on the reverse strand, counting down.
TAAAGCTTTGTAAATCTACATTTCCATATAGCAATTACCTAAATTCGTTTATGTACTACATTCTATTTTAAGGGATGCCGTGGGAGCTTTGTATTATACAGTGCTCTTATATTTTCATGAACTTCTAATCTCTTACATTTAACAAAGATTGATTACTTGATTCCATTAACCTCATGACAGAAGGCCATTTAATTTTATGAGAATATGATTTTCGCAGAAATCTTTGACTATAACTATATGAAATTATATAAAAAAGAATTACAAATATTCTATATTAAAAAGGTTTTTTATATTTTATATATAATAATTTCCACGTCATGAAAATATTATACCAATGTCATCAATACAACCCTTACTACCCTTACCCTTATTACCCTTAATACCCTTAAATACAATAATTTAACTAAATATAAATATAAGTATGTTTAAAAACTTAGAAACTAAAAAAATTATGATTGTGAAAGTGTATTAATGATGTAATGTACTTTGCAAATAATTATGTTAAGTATTGTATTATAATATATTGTATGTAATGTATTATATTCAATTTTTGTACTCATTTTAAGTTATTATTTTATGCATTTGATTCTTGTGTTTAATTTTACTCAATAGAGCTTTGTTATCTGATAAATAAATAAATAATAATAGTAACTGAACTTTTATCATTACAAACATATAATTAAATATAATATTTTTTGAAGTTTACGCAACAATCTATACAATTACTCAAACAATTTCTTATAATATTAATATTGATTTTGTTACAGAAAATGCGACTATTTCTGCTTTGTGTATTGTTTGGCGAAGTAATATCGAGAGAAGAAGGATGGCAACCAATTTTATCGGAATCATCTTTAACCTATGAAACATACAAACCATCTGATAGATCTTTGGAAACCAGGTAATTAACCAATCTGTAATATAAAGTTCAAAAATCTGATTTTACTTTTTTACAAACATTTTTCTAGTATGGATGTTTTATATGTAGAAAAACATGATGGTATTATAACGAATACCACATATACCACGAATACCACACCTTTTCGTCACACAAAGGGTAAAGCAGAGCGACAACATTCAATGTGGACAGACTGCATATTACATATTAATGAGTTGTTCATGTTAACAAACGAGCACGAAATTCAGTAAAGATTAAAGGATTTTTGAATTGTTTAACAAAAAGTTGTTTGTCCGGCTAAAATAACACCTGCGGCGACTCATAAATTAATATATTATTTTGTAATAACAGAGAAAAGAAAATACGTATATTAACCAGATAAAATGATAAATTATATATCAAAGTTTCTATTTAGTATAATGAAAAAGAAAATGCAAATATCATTATACAGTTTATATAAAAAAAAAATATGGTTTCGATGTATTGACGTATGTTAAAATAAAGCGTGTTACATTACATTATTGAATTATACTTAGAAATGATTATAATAAAAGTAAGTGTTGCATTTCGAGAGGTAACTATTGATTTAAAGTAAGTAAATGAATACTCTAACTTTTTAATATCTTGGCGCAGATGTGGAGATACGAAATTTTACCAATTTTATGAAAATATTTCTCTAGGTATAGCTAGATAAATTTGTATTGCAAAACTTTACAAAAGTATTTTCAGGCGAGATAATTTCATTACTTTGTAAGCTTTTATATCACTTTGATGTCGTTTACTGTTCTGCTTCCGATAATGCTTTGGCACTTTTTATTTTCAAAATGATAAAGCGTTTCATTAAATGCTTTTTTAATCCTTTGCACGTACCTGGTCGATGATTTATATAAATACAACAATAACAATAGGCAAATATGTAACAAGTTCCATCTAAAAGATCAGTGTGAAACGTATTTTTAATAGCAACAAGTCATTTGTAATATCTTAGTCTCCGAGTGAAACATGTTCAGTTGTTTCGACAGTTTCGTTAATTATAACTATTAATATATGCATGCATAATATATATATAAGCATATGCATATGTGAGAATATAAAAAAACACTGGTACCATAAATACATTTGACATTTAGGATAACCATAAGGGTATAAGAAATAAATATCTTTTCAGTGCTTCTCTGAGGATCGTTAATCGAAGACCAATTCAAAATCACTACATTTCAAGTAACAAGGTAACACTAAACAATTCTCCGCCGATATCATCAGACACTTGCAGTATTTATAAGATCTCTATGAACCAGGAATTATATTTCCAATATTTAGAATACGAAAAAGACCTGCCAGATCTAAAGGAATTTACGCTGTGTATGTGGATGAAATTCCATAACCACTCAGCTGACCATCCGTTATTTTCTTATGCTGGTAAGTTTCTGCTTATTTATAACCGTATTAGTATGAACCCTAGTTGTTAAATGGATTTTGAGTAGATGTTATGTAACATACCTTATTAAGTTATATTTATATAACTTTTCAACTTGAGTGTTTTTCTGTAATATATACCGATAACATAAAAATTTCCAACGTTTAAGACTTAATGCAATAAACCGAATTCACCTAAGCTGAAGTTAACGAGTCGACTTTTAGTCTTTACGTGCAGATATCGATTCCTATTTCTATGAAAACGACGCAGTTTAAACGGCAATGAAACACTACAAGCCAGTGCTTTTATTCGCCAGTACTTGGACTATTTCTAGATAGTTTTTTGTAGGTTTTGATATATGTACAATATAGAAAGCGAACTAACAAAAATTTGACTTTACTATAAAAATGTATGTTAAAAATCAACTATATAAACCTGCGTATACCAGGAAATTTGTCTTTGATTTAAAAAATCTTAATTTCAAAATATACACTTATATATTTTCGAGCTTTTACAATTATTTAAAAGATAATTAGATGTTTGCGATTAATCCCAAAATTGTTATATATAAAAAATAACCTAAAATGCAAATATATAACAATAAAAATTACTCGTATGAAATTTTTGAGAATATACAAGTACAATATAAAAACGAATGTATTTATTAATTTAATAATTTATATAATTTTTATATATTATTAATTATATACACTATTTTAATAGGACGACACGAATTTTGACAATAATAAATATAATACATATATTTAATCCTATATTAAATCGTAATAGCCGAATAGCCGGGAAGGATTAGACTAGATAATATCATAGATTTCATAATCATGTAACCACGCAATGAATTTACACTATATAGCACGCCTCATACCGCGAAGCGGATGATGAGGTCGTGCTGTTCACTCGATACGTCAAGATCAAGCTATTTTTTGCTCTTAAACTGCCTCTACCACAACTAATTTGCATTTATACGATAATATGCGTAGATTTATTTCAGGAAAACATTTAAAATAATTTATCTCAAAATCTTTTTTATATGGACGTCCGATTTTTTTATATAAGGTGGTCACGATAACTCCCGAAAAATTGTACGTATCGAGACCACGTTTCGTTTATTATCTTTAGAACAACATCAACCAGTTACCTACGTCATATCAATAGCCTAGTACCCGTAGTATAATAATAAAATGGGGTTTTCCAGGCCTCATTTTTGAATTTATTACATTTAGCATTTGATTTTTTTTGATATTATCATTTTTTTTTCTTTTTAATGAAAAGGCAAAGATACAGAAACTATACTGTTGAGTCAAAAGTTATTTCATAATAAAGACGTTAGCGGTCCAATATGATAGTCTCTAGGTAAAACTTGTTTGCTTAAAAATAAAGAATATTTTATAAAAGAATAAAGAATTAATAATATAAGTCAATGGTACGGCTTGTTATTTTTTTCTTAAAAATTTACTGCATGGTATAATGCGTGCACTTTTGGATATTCTATTTTTTTTCTAATTATACATACATTAAAGAGGAATATTATAATATATATATATATAATATATCATATTTTTTACCGTATGATGTAAAACACTGATAGAATTATGAAAGACGAAGTTCTAAAATAATATGCTATATAATGTATATATAATATCTAAAAAAGTTGTAAATAAAATATTTTTGGTTTGATTATATCGAGAATAAAGTTCAAATCAAATATAGTTTCCAAAAAATAACTAATGCACAGTTTTAGCTCAGTGACTAGTTTATTTTATCTAAAGGTAGATTAATTGCACGCCTCATAAGCGAAGCGTTGAGGTGGGTACTATTGTCACTTTACGTAAAACAACTGATTTTTCAAACTTAAAATGTCTCTATTTAACATATATTGCACTTGTAAAATAATATATATACACACACACATATCAAGAATAAACACTATTTTTAACACTCATGTTATTATTAACGCCATTTTTGTTAATTAAACTAGTTGAAAACTGTTTAAAAAAGTTCTGTCTTGGACGTTCGTGTGTCTGTATGTGCGGATCCTGTATGTTATCATGATAACGACCGAAGTACTTTACTAATCGAGTCTTTTGTTTTCTTAGGCTTCAGTATAATTAGGAATATAACCCTATTACTTTTCACGGACTGATTCGATGTGTTTTAATTGTTATTAAATAAATAAAAAAAGTACAATCTTTTCATAATTAATATGAATGCTTAAATCTATGTCATTCAATTATAATTACTTATGAGGCGTGCACATTTGAATTTTCCAAACTATATTATTATTTTCTCAGTTGGGGATATGCCTAAGGAGATTTCGGCCTGGATATCAAATACCAAAGAAGCCAGTTACTTTAGCATGGCCGTTCATGGACAGACATTTTTCAGATTAAATTACCCATTAAAGTTGAACACGTAAGTAATTTTTGTATATTTATTTACCTCATTAGTCTACTAACTTCAATTAACTATTGCATTGTAATTGTATGAAATATAATTTTATAAAATAAAACATAAAATAATAAAAACTTAATATAAAACCATTATCCACAACTCTTCAGTACGAGTATTCAAAGAGAAAATCTATTTAAAAGTATTTACGCTACTTGTTTAAATACTAGTGCTATTTCTACAACGTTATATCTTTAGTTGGAAAACGTTAACAGATGCTTTTGACAAACATAAATTTTAATATTAATAAAATCAACCTACCAACTTTTTTAATGTAAGTATATTGTACAAATAAAAAACCTTTCTTCCGACTAACAGAAATTTACACACTCGAAAATATCAAACTAACTTAACAAATTTAAAGAAATAATAAATATGAAATTTTAGAGCTATATTAATAAATATTTCTGGATAACATTTCAATATCTATGAAAAGATTCGAAAATTATAAAGTGCAGCCTCATTTGAAAATTAAACGCGATTTTACTATTAAATTGCATAAATGGTATTTTATATGCTATTAATTATGATTACTTACTTCACGATTTAGACTGACCGTAATGTGCAAGCACGCACTATAGTTAGACAACATAGTTTTCACCATAAATATGTGTTGCGTGGAAAGTAAAGGTATATTTATTGATCAGATATGATCAAATGATCCCGCATAATATGTACAGTAATATAATAAATGTAAGTAATTGTAACAGATTGAAATTTACAAAAATTTTTTCGAGTTACCTTTGAACCATGATACTACCCTGACACTTTAGCTGTAATACACCAACTGGATGGACACTGAAGTCAGTCTCTTGAATTGAGTAAATAGATTTTCCTAATTTTCAACCGCTACGGTTGGGTAATATCTAAGAAAGATCAAAATTATGTTTCTTAATGATAATACGTATTAACAGCAAGTTAAATAATGTGAGTTTGGATCTCGAAAGCGCTTGAATATTTCATCTATGATTAGAAATATACCGACGAAACTACTACAAAATGTTAGACCAGTTTCTAACAGTTGCGTAGTTAGCTGCCAATGTAAAATATACAATTACATGTTACAAACATATCGATGTTATATTGTCAGGTATTCTGATACAGTTCTTATTTATATGCTTAGCACGTGAATATCTTCAGTCTAACTTTACGTGACATTAAAATCAAATAATGAATGAACAGAATTTTGATTTTTTAATATTTCATGTCTCACTTATAAAGACTATACAAACAGTGATGTTCTTTAAAAATTGAAGGTAATGTTAGTGGTAAAGGTGTTAATAAGAACTGTTTCCAAATATAAAATCTCGAAATTATTCCATAATTGTGAGTCACATTTAAAAAGTTTTCATTTATCCAATAAAAACTCGATTATAGTATTATATAAGTATGAAATATTTTATTCTGCTCGTCACTACATTATACCTGCAGCAATATTAAAATAAAAATTCCAAGACGAGAAAATGATTTCTCATTTTATATTCTGAAAAGCTTTGAAGACGAAACCATGTTAGAAGACGCCGTCTGTAAGTGTCTTATTTCGTAAACATCCATATATAATCTGACAGCGTATATACGGCCAACGCTACAAAGAATCTTATTGCATATCTTAAAATATTATTTTATAACAAAGTACTTTTTTCGTTTTTTTCAAGCTTAAATACAGTGTAATTGAGAGAATCATAGGAATTACTTATGTAACTCCGCGATCAGCGCTCACATCGGCATCGTTTAACACACGCTTTAAAAAATGACATTATAGCAAACATTAACCAAACTAATTATGTCACTAATTGAAAAATTATGGCAAAGACAAAGCAACATACGAACGCATGAGTTGGTAATGTATACGAACGACGCGTCAATGGATGTGAATTCGTATCCACCTACAATGAGCTTGAGCTTTTGGTGAAAGAAAACATCGTGATGAAACTATAGCATGGTGGTAGGGCTTTTTCTAACGTCTGCCTGGCTAGTTAACATCCTCAAGTTGAAAACCTGCCGCCAAATATCTATAGGTGTGTTCCGATAGTTGCAATTGAGAGCCAGTACCTCTATTAGGGTAAGCGTGCCCACCATATTACGCCACATCGTGACTTAAGATCAGGTGAGGTTGTGCCTGTAAAGTTAAGCATATAAACTATAAAAAACAGCATACTTTGGCTGTTTTTTTTACTTAAATTTAATATTAGTGTAAAGTTTGTAAACATAGTTTTAAAATATAATCCATTCATTGCATTATATTTTGACAGCTACGTGTATAATTTGTAATATTTAAAGATATATTATTAAATATTACTGGCAATTTATAGGTAATTTGATTTTAAAAATCTGTTTCGGAGATTATATTAATAAGGCTGAATGCATATACACTATAAACAAAACTTTTAAACTAAGTAAGCTGTTGAATCAGTCTGATGCTATAGAAATCAAATCAAATAATTCAGACCCTGAGAAGACGTATACGAACGCCAAAATTACTACTGATGCGGAAAATAAACTAAGCACCGAGAAGAATCGGCAGTAAACTCGACTGGTTATATTATCTTTTTTAGATACTTCTTTAAACATTCGTCTCATTCTTATAGATGCAAAGAAAATTTAAATACATTTACAATAGTTTATAGCGAATGCACAAAGAGAGGTATTAATACCAGGCATCACCATCATTCAGATATTGATCCACCCTGTAAATAGCCTTTTAAATTGACATCAAAACCCGCAAAACTTGATGCTTGAACTTACTCTCCAGCAACTCGGAGTGTTTTAGGACTTGTTATAAATCCTAACATGTAATTACCTAAAAACCTGTTACTGGCCTTACTGCGTGTGAAATATGGGGTGACTAGTTTGTCATGATTTTTAATAATTAGCTCATGCTGGTATTTAATGCACTCCAGATATTCAAAGTTTTTGCGGCATACATTAAATTGTTAACAATGTACGGGGGGGGGGGGGGGGGGGGGAGGCGGAGTTAATATAACGAATTCCAGAAACTTACCCTTTTTTTATTTGTCGAGGTTCCATATTGTAAATTGCTCGAATTACTCGTTTTTGTACAAGAAATATGGTGTCTGTCAGCTGGTATGGTATGGTGTGTGTCAGCTGCTCCCCCAGAAAAGTACAATAAGACATTAAGCTATGGGAGTAGCTATATCTATAACACTGTATCAAGGACGTATTGTATTATACACTTTAATATTTGACATCGTTACTTGAATAAAACATAATTAAAACAGAGCAAATAAAGTTATACGAAAAACAAATTAAAACGTAAATTTATTTAAAAAAGATTTTGCTAAATTAAAATGGTATTAGAAACTAAGGTTGATGACTTTTAGAAAGCTTTCTAGACATAAATAACGCATGCGATCGCACACTAGTGAAAATAAAAAAATGTCATGAGTCATCACAAATTTGATAGTAAAAAGAGGCTTCCGCTATTTTTAATAAATAATACCTGTACCTGTTATTATATCAATTTATGTATATTATATTATTTGATAGTAAATACTGTAGGATAAAAAAATAAGCACTGATGGCTTAGTTGCATATTCAAACTTCACTTCGATCGTCGTGAGTTCTAAACTTACTATAGGCCTGAAGTTTCGATAATTATAACGTCATGAAGAAATCATAGCATGGCGTTTAGGTAATTTTTCAAGGCTACGTAATTAGATACCATTACAAAGTAAATCTGTCGCTAATCACCTATAAATGTTTTCCGGTAACTGCACTAGAAAGCCAGTCTTCCCATTAGGATTAGCCATATATTGGGAAAATCGTCAGGTCATATGTTGTGACTCATTAGTTAATCTATAAGACATCTTGTACTTTTATTAGCGTTGCTTATTTAAAATATATTAATATATTCTCAGAGGAGCTTATTTCTAGAGTCTACAAATGAACAAATCCATTTATTACATATGATATGACGCTCTATTTCACTATTTGTCAGAATTACACTAGATCAAATACAAAAAGAAATTATATTTTTTTCAAGTAATAGTTTAGCGTTACGGCCATAATCTCACCTGACCTTAAGTGACGATACGGCCCAATTTGATAGACACGCTAAAACTGTGCAAGGACTGGCTCTCAAGTGCAACTGCCGGAACACACTTATTGCTATTTGGCTGCAGATTTTCAACTTGAGGGTGGTAGCTAGCCAGGCGGGCATTAAAAAATCCCTACTACTATGCTATGGTTTCCTCGCGATGTTTTCCTTCACCGCAAGCTCAAGCTCATTGTAGGTGTATTCGAACTCATGTCCCTTCACGTGGAGTCCGTACACACAACCACTGAGCTATCGTCGCTTCAAAAATCATAAATTCAATTATAATCAATATATAATCAGCGACTATTTTTGACATGATTTTAGTATAAGGACTTAAGATCATCTTACAAAAGTGTTTAAAGGTTGTATAGTAATATGAAAGGAATGGCGAAGTATTTGTTATTGAAATACAGTTTAATTAAATTTTACTTAGAAGATAGGCAAGTAACTACGGAAAGTCTAGTTAGTAAATTTCATGTTTTTAATTAATCTCGTTGCTACTGAAATTAAGCTATTCATATTATAGTATCAGGAGTCTTTGTTCTTCATACTATTAACAATACTATCACTATTTTTAGCTTATTAGATCCACTTAGGCGAAGTGCAATGAAGTATTTTATGCAGGCCGGTATAATAGAGGCGACTGACGATTGATTATCGTTCCCTCAATGGTCGCCACTCCTTTTGGATTGTACTAAGTTTAACATAAGGTACAGTGCCTTCACTCTGCCGAAAAAACTAATTTTTATACAATTTTAAGACATATCTGTTTTAGTAGTTTTTTATTGTAAATATTTTTCTAAGTAAAAATATACAATATACATAAAAAATGTCATTGTAATAAATATAAATGACTAATAGCTGTGTGAATTAAATGGTCAATATCAACATTTAATTAATTTTGTGCTAATATATCGTGTGTTTGTAAATAATTCCAGACAACAATGTGATTTGTAAGTGCACGAACATTCACATCATTGATAAAGGTACGATTTCATTAAACACATGAAATTGCATAATCTTTAAATTCCGTGCTCTATTTCTACCGACAAATTAACTGGTTTAGTAGGAAAGATATATTTGCGAAATCGAATTTATCGTGACTTACTTTCCGCTAAACAAGACTGCAATATGATTTAGATTTGCTTCAATAGACCCGTAGTACATCTCAGCGGTTGTAAAAGCAAGACAATATCGTTTTATTGATATTACCGTCTACTTTTATTTATTATTCAATCACATTTTCTTTAAATACTGCCAATATGTATTAAATACCAGCTTACGTTTAAGTATATACTATCGATGAAATTAGTACATACCAAAATAATTTTGTACTTAATTTGAATAAAGTCACAGTCACTTAATATACTTATTATAGAAAATTTAACCTTAATATACCGATGCAAGAATCTACATTAACATTTTCAAAAATTAAACACTATTTTAAGGTTTCAAATAATAAGGTTTAAAAGAGTATTTCAATAGCACATAGTGACTGACATACCAGTGCCCTGTAATCAAGTTTTATTTAAATATATAATCAGATTAATTAAAAAATATTCATTTTTATTTTGAGTTATTACAAATATTATAAGTATCATACAATACAAAATAATATTGTTAAAATTAGTGGAATAATAATCTAATATCTGGAGGTCCAAAAATCAGTTTATCAATGATTCCTGAATAACGAATGTAATTTGTAATTAACTATTGATACTGAAAGAAAATATTACGAGGAAAGTTAAACGCTGCCAAATGTTGTATTTATCGAAACGAGTCAAGAATAACCACACTCTTTTACCTTTTTCTATTTAGGTAACTCATTCCTAACTTACTATCCTCATCGTGAAGTAATGTATTATTGATAGTGTATATTTTAAGGTAACAACTTCAGGTATCATATGCATAATTAACGAATATTAACTGCAAATATAACAAATAAGATCCTTTCACCCACGACGGTCTAGTTCTATTAGGTATTTGCGCAACTCACGCAAAGCAAACATAGTACCATATAACTGTGTTATTTGTAACTTATTAAACGAACATAACAGTTATAAATCTTATACCTATGATATAATCATCGTATTCAGACTAAAGCGATGAATTTTATTACTGCTATTTGCATTGCTGTTGCGTAAATACAATGTTAAGCTTTTTTTGTCGTTAGTATTTTCTGTTGCATAAGAAATTTTACTTTTGAAACATACCGTTCTCATATCAGCATAGTAATGATGACTGCACAACATTTTCAACGTCTCTTTGAGTATTTAAGTTGACTTAGATTATAGTTTTCTTTCCACTTCGTTGCTATGTTACTTTTATACAATCAAGCTAGCGGAATAATTAAGAAACGACCTGCCTGGTTAATGGCAAGTGGTTACTGTAAGCTTTAGATGCTCGTAGCACCATGAAACTTTGTTTTTAACGTTTACGTATCTGCTTTCCGCGTATGCCGGACAGGCTAAAAGATGAGTATGTAGGACTCAACTGAACCCAGCACACTAGCAATACCCAGTAGAGATTTCCACTTTAGTATTATTTCTGGTCTCTGTTGGGTACAGACTTTAAACTAGCTATGTAAAAAAAGCTGAAGATTATAGCTATGGTTAATGGTCTAAGGAAATGGTAATGACTAAGAGTATGGTTCTTTGGTTATGTACTTGAGATCTTCTATAGAACATATACCAGTCGGGTTGATCAAGTATAACAAATTACCGAACAGATAACATACTTAACTCACATGGTATTTTATTAAATACTAGCCGGAATAAATATTCTTAATCATTTTATTGAAAACAAATCAGAATATCATAATTACATTGTTTTCTCGTAATGGCTGGTTAAATGATATCCTAATTAATACCAATATTTGCAAGACTAACATAACAATGCTATCGGTTTATGAGCAAATATGTATTAAAAAATAAGAAAACAACATTTAACAAATTTTTAAAAGCAACACAGGCAACTAGTGGGATAGGATTTAAATCTTCCTAGCTACGAGACATCACAGAGTTTCCGATGCTGCTCAAAATATCTTATTCTTAGCACGTTACTTTTTAGCACCTACATAGTATAGAGATATATAGTATTATTAAAGTATTTATTTATTATGCCTGCAACCAAATGGAGAAGATTGCATTAAAATCCGTAGAGAAATTAATTTATGACATTTTCCCTATTCTTCCCATAACATGAAGAAACCTTTTCATTTATGGGATAAACAGTATCAAAAATCATCAAAATATGTTTGACAGTTTTTAAGCGAGGAAAAGAGCAACAGACCAAATATATCCTTACTAATATTATAATGTTAAAGTGAGTTTGTTTGTTACGCTTTCACACCTACACCGCTGAATCGATTAAGATTAATTTTGATATAGAGATAGATAGGACCTTGGAAACGGTAATAGGGTACTTTATCTCGCGAAGTCTTATTGGAAGTGGGGTAAAGAGAGGAATAAACTTTTGTATGAAACTTTTTATCACGTCATCCGATTTAACAAAATCAATATTAACATGAGCGAAGCAGCGAGTAAAAGGCAGTCTAAAATATTTTTTGGCTTCCATTTTAATAACAAAGGACAATAACCTCCAGTCTTGTTTTTTAAAGATATTGTATATACAGATTTATTATGAGTAAGATAATATAATATTAAAAACAAAATTGATGATGGAAGAAAATCATATCACAAAGCGGATAACATTTTTGTAATTATTTAAATGTTTAATAAATATCCAAATTAAAGCCCAAATATTTATTATAGAAAAAATACTAATAGATGCATATTATATGGATTAAAAAATGTATATATTATTGAGATCTATATGTACAGATTAACGAATTCCTTTTTAAATTTTCAGGTGGTATCATGCGTGTCAATCGTGGAACGGTAAAACTGGTGAATGGCAGATTTGGGTAAACGCTGAGCGTGTTGGTAGAGGATTCCATAATAGGGTGCGTAAAATGGATTATATATAAGAAATATTACTCATTAGTACGAATGAATATTATTTAATAGTTTAAATGGAAATATGATTATTATAGTAAAATAAGAAATTATGACACATAAGTATTGTTATTATGTATAATAATAATTATAGCAGGAGCTTTAAGTGGTGCATGAAGTAACTTACTTTCTGTGCCGTGAATACTATTTCTATTATTTCAATTTATATTACCAAACACAAAAGGAAAGTATATAGGATTTGGCATATAAACGTTTCATGCAAGTAAATCCAAGCTCTAATAATTAATAGCAAACCTACCATTCTCCTGAATTCAAGTTGTTCTTATAAACCCATATAAAGAGGAGAGAGATCGCATTCCAATTACATTCAGATTACGCGTGAGCAGATAACCAGTAATTACATCATGATTCAATAAAACACCAGTTTTTTATTAATTTAAAGCCACACTTTTTCTGGGCCAGCAGATAGTGAATCATTTACAAATTGAATATGGACAAAATATAATGCAATAAAATCATTGTTATACCTAATAGGGCTATCATTACTCTTACAAATACTTCATTAAATATACTTTGATTTTTATTTCGGATAAAATATTCGTTGAAACAAATGTAATAACTTGTGTATAATAATTGATTACATTACATTACGTGTACATTAATTGATATACTTTGAAATCTATTAATGGTTTTGAATACAGGACTTCAACCTCTAAGGTCAGATGTTGATTATCACAGATCAGTAGCTTAAGATTCACTGATCTATGTTGATTATAGTACGCATAATGTTTATGCCTATATTACCTGCTGTTTCGATCAGGCGTGCATTCAATGGTTTCTAATCCATTGACTTGAAGCTTAAGCTGGATCGTTCGGTATGTTTGTTAAAAACCATTCCTTGAGTGATTAGCCACTTCAGTATGTTTACTACGCAATTAGATGCTGCTATAACGTGTAGGAAAATAAAGTGTTAATTTTAGAATATTGTTTCAGAATGAGATTCTACGTCATTTCAAAAAATGATATTTCGATACACAATAAGTTTTAATAAAAAATATTGTAGTTAAACCTAAATATGACGCAACATGCCAAACTACGAATTACCAAAGATAGTGGCCACTCTATATCTGTGGTTTACACGCACTCGTTTCTTCACTGACATATACAAACATTTCATCGTTCTGTTTGCTGTAACTTCTTCGAAGTTAAAAATGTTTTAGCCTACAAAAGTTGTTCGCGGTATTTTTTCCCGAGCTCCGGTGTTACAAAAACTGACGACCTCTTGAACCTTAAGTTTGTCAAACGTTTATATTAAAATGCTCTTTTTTCTATTGATAAGTTCGGAGTCGTAAGTTTTTATTTAGCAGTAACTTGATTGCAACTTTGTTTAATCGTAACTGAAAAGCCAATATTTTTGCTTGAGGGATGAAATTCGTTAGATTCGCGTCCGCATTTCTTTGACTATCACTGGTGTTCTAAATATAAACGATCGGCTGGTTCTATTAGGGTCCTTGAAGCTCAAATCTTATTGTATATATCATCTCTTATCAAATGGTATTATAGTAAGAAACATAAATTCTACAGTTATTTTCATATTCTGCAGATAATTTACAATATTTGTGGGTGCGTAATCGTAACGGTTATTTAGTCGATATTTCCGCTACTGTCTTATTTTGAGTTCACTCAAATGTTTTATAGTACATTAATGGATTTTTAATGGTATTTAAATTTAAAATTTAAATTAAATAACGTGTCTTAACGGACTGTGTGAACAGTTTCCTATATCTTTGATCAACTAAATTCTGAAGAAATGAAACAAACTTATGTTATGTATGTGAAATACTCCCAATTTTCTGTAAATTCTTTACGGGCCCTTTAAAGTTTCAGCTTATCATTATTTTGTTTATGACCGACATATACATAACTAATATAGTATAACAACATTTTAAATTAAAATAATAAATACATAATTGTTACAAAAAGTATTTTAATAATTAATTATACTTATAATAATATTAAAATTTATATTCAGCTCGTGGGTTACGTTATTAAAAGTGGTGGTGTTGCAATCACTGGACAAGAACAGTCACTATTGTATCCTAAAGATGGCCTCGAACCCGAAACAAGTAAGAAATTTATATAAAAACTTCAAATTAGAAATAGTTATATTTATGGTGATATTAAAATTCAAATACTATGGGATAGCAAAGGCGATGAAGGTCACGTCGATTGTGTTAGACTAAATTGCGGCCACCATAATTCAGGTGTGACGCTGATTATGGTAATATGTTTAGTTGGCATGCGTTCCGGAATCCGCCCCCTAGCCGAGTTGTCTTTTTCTACAAGTGAAAAAAAAGTGGCAGGACTTTTTCTAATGCTTGCTTGGCTAGCTACTACCCTCAAGTTGAAAATTTCCGCCAAAAACCTTTAAGTTGTACTTGAGAGCCAGTCCCTCCATTAGGCTTAGCGTCTCCACCATCTTGAGCTACATCGACACTTAGCATCATATGATATTGTGGCCAAACGCTAAACTTTAATAATTAAAAAAACTAAATTCCGTGATAATAACGTGTTAAATAAAAACTTTAAAATGTACAAGCAATTGAAACAATACTGATTCACATAATACGCCATATTTTTAGCATGGACGCCATATTTTTTTCTGATCAAGGGGTTTAGTGTTGAACTTAGTCAATTAAAAAATAAAAAATAATAACATTATGATGGACCCATAGTAACATAGACATTTCGATATTATGCCAATAATTAATGGTACTTAATGGTAAATAATGCTAGAAAGAAAGAAATAATTAAGTAATAAAAATTTAATTAAATAACTCAAGCTCAAATAATGTGAGATTAAAGTTTATGGTTAGAAACAAGTGATATTTTTTGGCAGACCATAACATGAAATTCAATTTTAATTAACTAATAAGCTGTAAATATCAAAAAGTAATAACTTTTTTTGTTGATACAGGACAGATCGGTTTTATCGGTGAGATAACTATGCTCCAAC
The DNA here is from genome assembly GCA_039707435.1 of Actias luna. Classification (NCBI taxonomy): domain Eukaryota; kingdom Metazoa; phylum Arthropoda; class Insecta; order Lepidoptera; family Saturniidae; genus Actias; species Actias luna. Next base: position 12,232,179 of record JAZHAC010000001.1, on the reverse strand, counting down.
TGTATCATGTTGCGCTAACAGCTGGTAAAGCTCACAAAGATCACAAACATCATCATGTGCATCATTTCAAACATGACGGGACACCACTAATAGCTTCAACTGAAGCTGCAACTGAACCACCACCACCAGAAGCAACGCCTTTAGGGAACGGTAACTACTTAATAGGAGGACAACTACAGAGACCGCCTAATCTCAATCTCGCTGAACCTCAGCAAATGATTCCTGTGCAGTTATCGAATGGTTTGCAATTACAACAGGAGTATGTGAACGGACAACTAGGCAATAGAATCGTATCAGAACAACTTTTAAATAATATACAAATCCAAAACCATCTCACAGGTACAGCTCTTCCCCAAATATCTATAGTTCCAGTTGTATCAAGCCAATCGTTCATAAGATCTAGACCTTTAGGGCCTTCTAAGGGTACAAGTATAGTTTTATCGGGCTCTTTGCTAAATCCAGCTAATGTACAGTATATAGATGATACGTCACATAATGTTTACAGAAGAGATTCTAAGAGAGATAAGCGAGACAACCCTGAAAAAGATTTGGTAGAAGAAGCAAAATCGGGTAAGAGTGCCATTTATTGATTTAGGATATATTATGTATTAACCCGAAAACGTGGTATATCTTTGTTAACTACAACTAATCTTGTATGTTTTAACTAACATAAGGAACACGTCTTAGCTACAACAACGTAATCCTTAACTTGAATCTGTGGTAATTTTCAATACAGTGCAAACTGAATTATAGAGACATTTAAAATATTGCGCTTTTTATGTGGTTATTGAGATTATCGTTAAACAGAGAGAATATAATATTGTATGGAAAACAATATGGTAGTTTTGACGTTCATAAGCACTTTTTGAGGGTCTAAATTGAATAAAGTATTTTGATTTAATTGGCTTTCAAGGAAAACCAAGGTTAAGTAATTTCCTAGTGTACAACTATAAAATAGAAATTAATAAAAAATTATGTTTGTTGTCAGGTAAAAAGGACAAACGCGATCTTGTAGAGTTATCGGATGGATCAATAGTTGATGAAGCTTTACTGAGCCCAGGTTTGTTAAGAAATGATGATGATGCAATTTTTCAAGATTCTCTACTTCACGGACTTGCCGGAGTTGTAGGAAACTTGCCAGTGCAAACTTTACAGAAAGAAACGGTGAGTATTGTACAGTCAAAAGATGAAAGTAAATACTTTTTCTTAGCATGAGATGATAAATTATTTAATTTAGACCTCTTAAAATTAAGTTTACGTAAAAAAGAATTGGTTACAAAACACCAACCAACTAAAATAACTACCACAAAATAAAGGTTTATTTAAATTTGTAGATAAATTAACACTATGAAATATGCCATAATTATTTGAATATTTCCACATCTGAATACTTTTACACAGATACAATAACAAAAAAACAAACAATAAGTAATTAACAAAATAGTAAGCGAGCAACATACATGGCTTAGCTTTAGGTTCAAGTGAAATGTACTCATAATTTAAGTTCGGAAGGAACCAAGTACCAAGACATAAGTTAGCTTAGTTTAGTAATTTCCTTTGTGCCAAACTCATTTAGCAAAACATAAGTAAATACGGTATCTCATTACACACATGTACGCCATTTAGAAGATTTTGGTAGTTTGTAAGGGCGCCTAAGTTAGCCGCCCCGTCTAAAGCACGCCATATATAGGCATGGCGAGTACTTTTTTTTATGAAATAGGGAGCAAACGGGCAGGTGGCTCACCTGATGAAAAGTGATCACCGCCGCCCATGAACACCTGCAACACCGGAGGGCTTGCAAGTGCGTTGCCGGCCTTTAAGGAAAGAATACGCTCTCTTCTTGAAAGTTCCCAAGTCGGTAACGGTTCGGAAAGACCGACGGCGACAGCTGGTTCCATAGAGTGGCTGAGCGAGGTAGGAAGTGACTTACAAATCGCGCTGTTGAGGAACGCTGGACCGATCGAGGTGGTGTGGGTGAAATTCAATTTTTTTTTCGAAATATCGACGACAAGTATTTCGATACTGGCTTTGGCAGAAAGGGGACTATTGTCAAAATGAGGAGTTACAACAAATGGTAACTTTTTAACGCGCAAATTTGTGTCTTTTTGGGATTGAATTGGACTAAGTTAAGTCGACCCCAGTCGGAGACTTTGGTTAACAAAGACTCGACTTCAGAAACAAGTTTGTTCCGGCTCTTGTCAACCCGTTCCCGAGAAATATTAGCACGGCCAGTGTACAGTACATCCACAGTGCTATCGTCTGCATATCAATGAATGTTGCTGATTTGCAGCATGTCATTGTTATACGGAAGGAACAGAGTTGGAGACAGTACACAGCCTTGTGGGACACCAGCATTGACAAATTTAGCATCAGAGCATGCACTGTCGATGACGACCTTGATGTTCCGATCTGCCAAAAACTGGAGATCCAGTTGCATAATTTCTCGGAAAGCCCATAGGGAAGTAGCTTCGAAAGAAGCGCATTGTGCCATACTCGATCAAAGGCCTTCGCTATGTCCAGACTGGCTGCAAGCGCCTCCCCCTTGTTCTCAACAGCTTCTGCCCATCTATAAGTCAGGTAAATTAGAAGGTCACCGGCTGAGCGACTCCGACGAAAGCCGTACTGGCGGTCGCTAATCAACCGGTGGTCCTCTAGGTACCGCAGGAGCTGGCAGTTGATAACGGACTCCATGGACGGAATATGATACATAACAGTATCAGTAAGCCTAAACAGTTTTATTAAACCTATTATGTATTAACTGTCAGTTATGGTTAAATTAATATATTAATTTAATATAATGCCAGAGATGTTTTGTTTGATTCATATGAAGTTTCTAGAATTACGTGTAATGTACAAATACATATATATACAGCGTCTCGTCCGATATTTTTAATTAATTTGTTGATAGCTAATATTACATCAAAAGGTCGATCGTGCATCGTATTACTAATTGAAATCTCATTGAACAAAGTAAAAGTGGAATGCATATAGCATTATATGCATACAATGCAATAAGCATTTTCATTTATTTTAATTAAGCAAGTAAACTGCTGGATATATCAAGTATTTTAAAATAATCGGTGGACTTACGAGTTAAAAATAGACATAAAATAATAGAAAATATTAATCGAACTTATGATATTTAACTTTTGTATATTATACATCAGGTTGATGAAAGAGAACCAGCTGAAGCGGAAGTCAAAGCAGTAATGCAGGTTTGCAGTGGATGTGCGCAAGAACCTTTCAAAAAAGCTTTGATTCTTTCATGGAGAATGACATCTAAGAAACTATATAATGGAGCGCATTATTATAAAGGATTACCCATTTGTCGCGCCTTCTAGCTTTTGTAAAAATGTCTGATGAAGTATTAAAAGACATTCGCATTTGATTTGAATTTGGGTGATTAAAAATGGTACTATTGTTTTTATAAATGATCAAAGTTATTATTAAATATCAGAATTGGGGTGTTTTAATTTAATTGTGTAAGATTATACTATTTATTAAGGAAACAGTTGATTTTCGCGTGCAGTCGTTGTTGTATAATAAAACTGGAATAGAAAGTATTAATCCCGGGTTATTGAATGATAATGAAACGAGGATTGTCTATTGCTAATAAATATTAAGATTTAAAGCTTTGTACATTATGTCATTATTCATAAAGAGTTGAATAAGCTTTTGATTTAATCAAACGTTTTTTTTAAACCGATTAAATGTTGATCTGTTTAATATTTTTCTTAAATAATTATAATGATAACATATTATCAGTAATAAAGCAATAATTTACATTATGAACATACTAGAATACAATTATTTGTTATGATATTTCAATTATCATCAACTTGAGGCTGTTAAACAATAAAATTATTTTGTTTATATTTTGTTGAAGTTAAATTGCCATCACGGGATGATTATTTATTATAGATATAAGTACTCTAATATTACTTAAAGCTACTTTAGATTTAAGGATAGCTTACGTCTCGATTTGTTACCATATTTTAAATAAATCGTTTTTTTATTTTTATATATTGTTATTATTTGATTTTATCCACCCTAATAATAGTGACTTTTATAATATTTACATCAAAACTTGTTTCTAAATAATTCATCTACAAAAGTTTTTTTAGATATACAATTTATGTCATGATTTATTATTATTTATTTATTAATCAGATTATAAGGGTAAATACAATCGCGGCTTATATTTTATTCATGTCATCAGCTATGAAACAGGCTAAATTGCATGAAAACCTGCCAAAAATAGAATTACAACTTAAATATAACTTATATCTTAAAGTCAAAAGAAAATCTTTTATTTTTAGTGTATACAACAACTATAATACAAATAATTTAAAAATGTTACCAACAAACAACACCTCATTTATCAGGGTGACTGAAGCTAGCCCTAATACTATTCCACAATTAATGCATTTTGGTGGTACACTTTACTGAGAAACTATCACACTTTCCGGTTTTTAAATTTGATATACTTTGATTTCTTTTCATGACTTGATGAAAATTATTATTAATTACAATATTATTGTATTACTACCGCCATCTCTTGAAAGTTATAAAATCAATAAAACAATCGTATTTTATCAACTAGACTGTCAAGAAGAAAATAAATATTAATTTAAAAAATAAATGACAATTATTTACCGTATAAATTATTTACAGAATACCAATAATTCATGCATTAAAAGATCTTTAAGAACTGCCTTAAAAATTATAATCAGATAGAAAACTGCGAGCCATTCTAAAAAACTACTTTTTGCTAGTATATCTAACTCTTGCTTTTATAATGGTTTAGAACGTATGTTTTAGTTTGCATAAAATAAAAGCAAAGAATGTAGAGCACAAGAAATATTTGTGTACATATGCTTAAATGTTTCAGTCAAATAACTAATATGTGTATTTATGACAATGAAATTCATATACACAAGCTTTCACAACCAAAGTATTATATACTGTTAATAGGTATATAATATCTTATATTGCTATATATAAGTAAACGTCTCCATTCGTTGGTCATTGTAATACTTCAACGGGTTTTCAAAAACATAGTATAATAAAAATAAATTTAAAATTATATACTTACACAATAAAATAAAATATTTACTTGTTACTAATTTTCTTATACAATAAAAAAATGTGTAGAAGTATTTCATAAAGTTATTCCATTAAATAAAAGTAATTCTTATATGACTTCATAACGTGGCTGACATAGAAAATACACCTTTCATATCGGGAAAAATAATCTAAATATCCATAAATATGAACACATTATTATGTGAGTAAATCTTTTCATAATGCTTATTTTCCTCTTCAAAGGCTTACATTTGTAAGCTATCTTTTATGGTTTTGTATGTATAAAAGACATTGTTATGAGAATTACTTACTTATGATACGTGATGGAGGTAAACGCCCCGAAAAGAGCCGGTACTGCGTTTTGTGACTGTGATATTACTATTAGTATCCAATGATCGCTGACAATCAATATCTACATCAAAAGAAAATTAGGCAAACAGAATTTTAAGAGGCACTTACCTTAGATTTATGCACATGCTGATGATGATACTCCGAGTCGATCTCTGGCTCGCTGAAGTAGCTCTGATCCTAAACAAATTTTTATGTGTTCATAGATTTGATGGGTACATTAAACGTAGTGACACCTAAAGTCAAATAAAAAGAAGTACCACTAAAAAATTGTGACTAAATTTCTCAATATTTCAAAAGCTATATTGGCCTAAGTTTTTTTTATAGAATAGGGGGCAGATGAGCAATCATGTCACCTGATGGAAAGTGATAACCCCCGCCCATGGACACCCACAACACCAAGGGAATCGCAGGTTCTTTGCCGGCCATTATTGGAGGAACTGCCTGTCAAGTGCAACTGCCGGAATACACCTATTGGTATTTGGCGGCAGATTTTAAACTTGAGGGTGGTAGCTAGCCAGGCAGGCTTTAGAAAAAACCCTACCACCATGTGTGACATATTACAACGTATGTTTCGGTAATACGCGAGTATAATAGCTTCATTGAAATCTATATTTTTGTATAATGCTTCGTAAAATTTGTTAATTTATATATAAACAATAAATAAATACAAAGTAAATTTAGATAAATATATCACAAACATGGATAAATACAAAATATAAATAATAATGTTATTAAATACTTAGAAAACATATTGAACATTATAAAATTTATTATTATTAAAAAAATAATAGTATTAGGAAACATAAACATGTGTTTTTATATGCTGCATAGATATGATTATAAAGCAAATATTTTAATAAGTTCAAGTATAAAAAATGAAGTGGCACTTTAACACGAATGTGAAACAAAAATTTATATACTGTTTACATTTTAACTGATTTTTTATGTATGAATACTGCCTGCATACCAATTCATGAATCTTGCGTCTGAGGTATTCACACTTCATATAATTTTAAGAACGTGATAGTTTAGACCAGATAATGCTGTGTCAGCATGAATACGCATCGTGCGGGAACTATCGTCGCTTATATTGCTATCAAAAAACGCCGTTGACGCAAAATAAGAAGTTTACCAGTGCATTCATAAAAGGCAGGGTAGTTGCCATAAGTTAATTAATGAGTTATGCGAGGAAGCATTTATTTCAAGTCTAAATTTCGCTAATAAGCCGATATATAGGCAACCTAATTTTCACAACCGCTATAAGACTGTATATAAGAAATAGAAAAAATAGTCACACTCTACCATGTAACCTGTTGTACTACTAGTAGTCAAAAGTCTATCATCGACAAGACAAGAGCAGTAACTCTCGACAACATATAAAGTTGTGAAGAACATTATGTTTGGTAATATTAGTTTTTATACTTTAACATAATAAGATACAAATAGACGACCTCTCAATACGTATTGGAATATTTAATCAATAAAATGATACGCTCAAAGCAAATCATACCTGATCCCAGCTGTTCGGGCCTGAGCAAGACGAAGTACTGGGAGGCACGGCTACAGAACCAACACCAAAAGCCCCGGGAAAAGTTCCACCTCCAATATCAGTTGCTTCAAATAGTCGTAGCACGGAGCGATCACGGATGTCACGAAGATGAGCTCTAATGAACAAGATTAAGGACTCTGAATTATGTTTTTAATAAAACGTAATATTACTATACTTTTGAGTTTACTACTATAACCTAAATGTTATTATTGTATATGTGACTAGCTTTTGCGCGTTACTTCGCGCATGTTAATGTAGACATCCAGAATGAAAAATCATTTTGGGGATTACAAAAATAATTGTCATAGGTGGGAATTGGACCTACAACACTTTGGCGCCGCGTTAACCAACTTAACCAACCGTACAGTCACATTGATATTCTATATACTAAATGGCTGGTTTACCTATATTAACCATTTTTATGATTTTCTATTTATATTATTTTATTTGCCAAGGTATTAATCGACATAGTATTAAACTTTCCTAAATTAATTTCTTAATCATCTTGCAAAAGGAACTTCGTTCTAACCGAGTGTTCCCCGACACTCTTTATTTATTTATTAATTCTTAGAAAATCGATACGTTCACATATATTGCATAAATTTGATAACACGAGCTCTTAAAACAGTGTAAAATGTCATTACAGGTGTGAACATCTTACATTATTACATCGCAGCACAATCCTAACACTAACAACTCATGTGCAGAAAACAATATTTTAACGAAAACTTTGGAATTAGCAGTGATAAAGTCAATAAGACTAACATTGTTATTATAACTTTCGCTATACGACTACTCCATACAATTTAGAGGTGAACAGATGTTAGCTCTCGTGAATTCTTAAAAAAAGGTTTTTTGTGTATGGAATCTTTCTAAAAATGGAACATTTAAGTTTAATTCTTGTAACAAACCAGCGACTGAAAATAATCCATTAACAAGAATGTACTAAAGAATAAAATAAGATCAGAGATCTTGCGTCAATTATATTATGATATTAATTTGAAATGTTTTATAAGAGTACGGTAATCAACGCGGTAAGGACAACTTCGATATTTGCGAGCAATTTTTTTTTTTAAATTGCGTTGGATGCTCTTTACACGATTAATATGTATATTATAGTGGGAATTCCAGATATATTCCGTACTTTAAAATGCTTTTGACTAATAATTTATAAAGGTGTAATATTATTTTATATCACGGAATTCGTTACACATGCGCTTAACAAACCTACACATTTTCTAAATCCAATTCTTAAAACTTTCGTCTTGGATTTAATTTGTAACACTTCCGTGCCTTCCCATCATATTGTCGTTGCACCAATCTTTAGGAGTTTTAAATCGCTTTGTAGTAGAGTACAAGTGGGTCATTCTGATTACTCTATTTCATTTTAAGTTATATGCAAACAGTACCCATTTGGTTTATTTTGTATAATGAGATTAATGAATATAAAAAAATAACGGACCTAATGCAAGCCTTGGGGAAAGTATATCCGTGTATTACCGCTTTTTGCACCCGGTGCTTTAAATAAGAATAAAACCACAGTAAAATAGGCCCATGAATACCAAACTATTTACTTTTGTAGTAAGTAAATTATAGTTAACCTTATCAAAGACGTTGCTAAAATCAGTATATACTACATCAATTTCAAATCCGGCATCAATTTAGGTTATAATATTAACTGGAGTTATAAGTTAAGGGACAAAATTTGCATGGATTTTTTTGTCATATTTCCAACAAAATTATTGCGGCGGGACCAAAAATAGTCGTGAATAATGCAACTTTATAGGTACAAATGTACATGCAGTAAGAGAGCGGAAATTATATTGATTATAATATTTCTTATCTATTTTTTTGTCTTGACATACGCTGTTAGCCTTAGGGGCTTTGACAGCTTCACCGAACCTTTTTGGGGCGAGTGCTGAGGGCACTCAGCTCCGAGGCAGCGAGCGCAAGGGTGCCAAGATGGCCGAACCTCGGCTTGGGCTGCTGCCGGAACACGAACAAGGGTTCGCGATCCTAACTAACCAACAGGTCCTAACTTACTAATTTAGTTACTTTACTAAGTTTCAGTGATGTAGAATGTCACTGTATAACGCGAGCAGAATCACTTGAAGGCTCCTATCTGGAGGATCGAACCTAGGTGCAAGCCTCTGCGGAGGGAGGCCGCGACAGGATATTTCTTATCTATCACCGTCACAGCATATTGAGTGATTTTACCCCTGAGGCGGTAATCACCTCCAGGTCGGAACCCCGGTTGTATACTGTTTAAATAAATTAATCTTAAATGTTACAACGTAATGTCTACATTTCTATCATCACATCTGTATATGTATAATTATTTGTATCTTCTTAATATCTATTCTATATATATAAATCGATATGTTTATGAATAATTCGACCAATTTTTATGACATTTTCAAATAACCTATAGGTTAGTAATGGGTGATCATGTAACTTTTGAGAGTGATCGGAAAAACATATAATTTTTTCTTAGTGTGTAACCGGGCTGGGTCGCTAATAAACAATAAATTTATAAGCAATGCAATCCGTTTTTATTTTGCCTAGTTTTTTATTGTTCAACATTGCATCTATATCAGCATAAAAAATTCCAAATTTTGGTGTTCCATAAGTAATATAAACTAGTCAAAAAATAAAATTGTCATAAGTTAAGCAAAATCCAAATTTTTTTGGGAGAATTTTAACAGGCTGAAACTCGGAGGAATAAACGTCGCGCAGTAAAAGTTAAAGATACAAACTGTAGCTCGAAGATTCTTTATTTTAGATCTGGCCTTTTTTATATATACGGTTGTACAGTTTTTTTTTTCTAATTCTTTGCTTAAACCTAAATTTAAAAGAAAAATAAAGATTGTCTACAAAAATGTATTGAAAAATATTTCATTCTGGAGATTTTTGACGAAAATATACACTTAAAGCTTCAGAACAGTAATTTTTTTTTACGCTTTGAACTTTTCTGAGCTTCTGGGAAATACTTTTTAATTTAAATAATATCGACCATAACTTTCGTTCATCCTCTATATGCAAATTTATACCAATTTATCTAAAAATCCTAAAATATGTAAAAGAAAATTAGATTTTATTTGAATAACAGCATCTTGCGGTAAATGTTTTGCAGTTAGTAAAACCGTTTTAAAGCCTTTTATTAACTTCACCTGTATGTTTGTTTGTATGTTTGTTTGTACGTTTGTAACCGACTCCTTAGGGCGCGATTTTGACCTACTTTAAACGGCCAGATTTCGTTCAAACTTTGTAGATTTATCGAGGACCGATGACAATACACTAAATTTATAAAATTATTCCATTTTTCAATTTGTAAAATATGATTTTTGTTAATTTATATAATTTTCATCTATAGTCGCTAAGACAAGAAACTTAATTTTAATTTTTCATAATTTTTCTCTATAGTCGATAAGACAGAAATTGATATTTTAATTTCCAATCACTATCTTTAGCCGATTTCTCTAATATTAACAAATTTTCGAATACTAAAAAGAATTTTAATTCTACAAAACATACAATAGTTAAAAAAAAAAACGCTATTTATAGAAAACCAAACTAAATAATAGTGAATTAGAACAAATAACAGTTTAAAATTAAAAAAAAAAAAACAAGCTATTTTATATATTATATAAATAAAGCAAACTAAAAAGTAGAAAATAAATAATAGTTTAGAAAAACTAAAAAAAACGCTTTTTATAGACAACTGAACTAAAAAATAGAAAATAACTGTAATAATTTTTTTTATTTTTATCTATAAAAAGCGTTTTTTTTTTTTTTTTTTTTTTTTAACTTATTATTTATTTAATTTCATGTACGATCATTAATTTTTTAAATTAATGATTTGCAAACTAAAGGTTTATCTAAAAATTGCAGTATTTACTAACTAAAACTTCAAAAATATTATTTAAAATAATCTATATGAATTTCACAATTCGGTTTCATTTGTTTAAAAATTAATTACAATTTTAATCAAATTAAATTTGACACGAAATAATGTTAGATTAAATTAAATTTATCATTAAATCGTTTGTCATCCCTTTCTAAATAAATGTATTTTGTATGTATTTTATACAATCTAAAAGTAATAAATATCATTTTAGATATGTCTACTTATTAATGTAATACACGAGAATATAATGGAATCTAAATAAGTCTTTAGTTTTTAGGATTCTTTTTAGAATGAGTAGCAAGCAAAAAAGACGTACAATATTACAAGAGCTACTAAACAAAAAAATGTTTGCCAGAAAATAGCATAGTCAGAAATTAGAAAATAATAAAAATCTTAATGCAGCATTAAGAAAAACGAAACTGATGAGCAGCGAGAAACTGTAATCATTTAACACATGTACTTCGATGAAAAAATGAATCACTGAAAGTTGGCCTCGCAGACGTTGACCTAGTATTTTCTGTAGTTATTAAGTTGACCACCTATTGCGTGCAAGGGTAGTTAAAATACGATAAATTAGTTCTCCGCCCATAAAATAAAAAAAGTACTTTGAAACTTCTCCAATATATGCACTATTTAACACATTAGTTTTTAAATCAACCGACAAACATTAATTTTATTGGGAAGTAAGTTATGGAGTAAGTCATTTAAATTACTGAAGATAAATGAGTTATCAGTACCATAATAAAATACCAAGCTTGAAATTAGCAGTGATTGACTAAGATGAATACACTCATAATATAGAAACATAATTTATGTATATAAATAACTTCCCTAGCGGCCTGCTATTATATAGTAAGCTTGGGCGCGACAGAATCTGTACTTGCGGCGCCATCGAACAGAAAGACAAAGCCTCCGGCATAGCTTGCTCCAGTGCGTCGTATTTTGGGATCGGACGGTGTATCAACAAGCAACCGATAGGTTTGTTAGTACTCATTCCTGATTGATTCTGACCATCATATTCTGGTGATAAATTGGGTCGATTTGTCTTGCCATAAAATAATCAGGTATTGTGTTTATCCCGTAACCGATCCACTTTATGTACATACCGTCAGTGTCATTAAAAATTGAAACGTATAAATTTCGCGGAATTACCATAATATTAATTCCCAAAAATTATCTTCGTACATTATAAGCAGTAATAGCCACTATTTTAATATGTCAGTGCTTAATTATGAACAACAACTCATATTTGTTTTTAAAGATATCATAATATATACTTTTCAATTACGAATGAAAAACTATCTAATGTAGATAGAAAATGCTCGATTATATATACATATATACACATAGCAAAAAATCAACATAGCCATTCAACGCGGTAATGCTGCTAGTATTTTGAGCACACTGCCTAGTAGCCCCGATTTAGTTTCTAATTAGTATAAAGTATTATCATTATGTTATTAAATTTACACATAGCATATATATAGATAATATAAATAAATATGATATATAATTATATACATTATTATTTATACAAATAATTAATACATCTGTACATAAATAATACTTACGGACATCTGTAGTCATGTGTATGCATGAAACTCTTACTTGGCTTCATAATTAAAAGAAGTAAATTGCAAATGCCAATAATTCAAGCTAGTACGTATGGTTAGCGGGGCGACGGAAGCTATACTGATATACTGATGGGGTGTGACCTCGGGAACTCTGACGGAGTAGACATTGCGCAAGGTCAGTTGTGTCAATCCTACATGTTATCGCCATAACGTTTCAATAGTTGTCAATTGTTACCATGTGGACTAACATAGCTCGTTTCAAATGATTTAAAAATATTTTAGTTTCTTACAGACATTACGATTTGTATTAATTAATACAGTTTTTAGATATTTGATAGTATATAATGATTGGACTGAAGGTTACAATAATTACCTATTAGAAAATATTGCAAACATATTTAAAATGTATTTTTGTTACTTTCATGTTAGTGCGAATGAATAGGAAAATAATTATTATACCAACCAATGTAGATAACTTTTATACGTAAAATTGTTCGGAACTTGGAGTATTACTTAGTTTTTGTTTCATCGCAATCGGTTCACTCTATCAAGATATATATATATATAGATGAATCGTCGAAATGTATGTACGCGCATAACTTCGGAACGATTGTACCCAATTGGATAATTCTTTTTCATTGTTTGTTATTGCCCGGACAAGGTTTTTATACTAATAAAAAACGAATATAAAAAATAAAAATAAAATCTCATGATATTAAAGTAATGAAGTGACGATAGCTCAGTTGGTAGTGTGTACGGATGCCGCGTTAAGGGACGTGGGTTCGAATCCACCTATATTTAAATTTCATATCATTGAAATACATTTAATTCATTGGAATTATAAATAATTTTTATTCAATAACCAATGAAAAACAGAAACTATATTAGATATACCCAGTTCTATTGATCTTAACGAATTGAAGTTGAAAGGTTTGTTAGGATTGATTGTAGCTAATCAAAATGTACAAAAATAAAAAACAAGTCAGTCAAACCATTTTTTAAATTTAGCGAGACTAAAAACAACTATTATATGTGATACAAAGTTCACCGGGTCAACTGGTAACAAATAAATACAATACTTTCGGAATGAAGATTATATTGAAAAGTAACCAAAATTCTGCTCGGCATCTTTAACATTTACTGATGTACCCAGTAAACATATATAGTTTTACAACAGTTGGTATTAAAATAAATTTGATTATTTGACTGCAAAGCTAATAATGCCAAAACTGACCTTATACAGCAAATTTACAGCAACCTGGTGTTGCAATGGACGCTCAACCAACACTAAATAAAATAGTAAACTAATATCGCTTAAACTATAAATTTTGTATTTTTGAGATAACAAAACGAAAATCAAAACAATTTAGTAAATAACAGCAACAGTCATAAAATAATTATAAACGTATAAATTGAATAAGGATTACAAATAATATTTTGGACTTTTGTCATTTAATCTATCAGAACTTTTTTAATAAATGTTTTCAAAGCTCTCGTGCTCACATGGCCTGACTATAAACTAGGCGATATTAATGTTTTAGCTACTTTGAACTAATTGTAGCTTATTAATAACACCAAAGGAAATAATTATAAATCAACCTACACTGTTTTTCTTCTGCTTTTACCTTAACCTTAACGCATTTTTATATAGATATTAAAAATACTAAACCTGTCTATTTAGTGTTTTGTAAAGATCATACTCTTAAATATGTCTAAATTATGACATAATTTATATACATTGTATATACATTTAAAAATTTCAGTCTAAGATTATTATGAAGTCTCTACCAAAATAGTAGTAGAATAGATAGTCTCGGTATATGACGCAGAAGGTACCCGGCGACTGAAGGTGCTCGGGCATCACGTCGATATTTCTGAACTGTATGCTTCTATAAAATCATCATGATTAGTTCCAAGTGAACCCGCATTTAAAAGCCCAATTTCAACTAATTTTGAGAGCACTAAAATTAAATAAATATATAGTAAATGTGTGATCTATTAATGATAAATAAATCAATAAAAGGTAATTGTTAAGTGTTACATAGTGTTGACCTTGCATTAAATACTTATAAAGAACTGTTAATGATTTTATAAAAGTAAAAATATATGCTAAGGAAGAGGTGAAGTCTATGAATACTGCAATATGCAAACAAAACAAATATGAATATTGTAAAAAACAAAAATAAATACATAAATAACAACAACAAATTTAATTGGATCCGAAAATTCGATTGATATCGGATTCACCCGTATCCGCTCAACGTATTTAGAGTGATTGATTCTAGCAAATATATTTCCTTGTTTAGTCTAAATATATTTCCATTCATGTCGACGTCCTATATTCCGCAGATTCCCAAAGAGCTGTTTATTAAATTTAGTCAAGCGCTCGTTGACATATATTCTCCGCACAGTTCCAGGTATATCAAGATCGGTGGTGGTGAGGTGGCGGCGCACACGCGCTGCTTGTAGAAACGGTAATTATAATTTATTTAGCGTCTGATAAAGATTATTATTACCAGGTGAATCTATTTAATATCTATGATGTGTCTATCTAATGTGAATCTAATATAATCTATTTTTGAATCTTTAACAAGAAGTCATGAAAGCCGTCGGATCTATGTTATGAAATACATATAATAACAGAAGTATTAGAAATAAAGTAACTCACGGTTACAGTAATTTACGAAGAGTCATACGCAATTTTATTTTAACCCGTGATGAAAATTGAAAACGTTGCTTGACCAAAACTTTTCATATTTGAAATGTTCTTCTGAAATAGTTTGAGGTAAAACTTAGCTAAAAGTTTGGAAATTCTTACGATAATGTCTTGCAGATATACGGAAAGTTTACGTATGTTCGACTAATGCGGGCCTAATAAGTTACTACAGATCTATTATTGAACAAAGTATACGAATTGTTTAAGGGTATATAAGATTAATATTTTATCTAAGAATTCCTAAAATAAGTGCTTACCTGCTATCTTCTAGCTCATAGAACATATCCTTTGACGAATCATGAATGTAGATCTTCACCATTGGGCTGTCCATATATTGCATAGATAGTTGCTTCGGAAAACTTCTTACAAAGAGTGCTTTCACCGTATCAATCGAAGTAATCTCATTAGGTAAAAGGGCGCGTTTTGTTTCATTTCTGTACTGTAGAAACACCAAGCCTGAAGCAAAAGTAAATTTAGTTCTAAAAGATAGTTTTATTTGTTGATTTTTTTAACTTTATAATTATGTACGATTGTTAAGTATATCAGATCTAAAGAAATAATTTGTGACTGATAATTAAAGTTTTCTAAATAAATTCTTATTGCAACTATACCAATAGCTTATACATGTATATATTTTCAAATTTCATTGAGGCCGATATGTTCATGTAATTATTGAAAAATATACTAGGGTAATTCTCATGAATTCTTGAAATTCCTGTCCTAGCAGTTTTTACAATAAACTTAACCGACTTAGGATGGTATTTTTTCCTTTTTTCGGAAAGAACATTATCAAGGCTAAAAATGTTAGTAATAACTTTGGAACCGTATGGGCATTTGATGGGAATAATAAATATTTAGTACTCTGAAAATTATTCCCTCACTATGTCCCAAACCCCAGATTAAAACATTGTCTAAAGTTTTTATGGAAAACTTCTTAAAATATCTGTTTACAATTATATCTTGTCTATTGTAAATACAACAAATTTTCAAAATTTCTCTGAGTTTAGGATCTTAAGTCATCAACAAGTTGTCTGATATTGACTCAACATGGGTCTCATGAAAAATAATCATTCCCTCACATCATTACCAATAGTCGATAAGTAGGTATATATTTAAGGACTTTAGTAACAGTCTCATTCGTTTTTGATAGTTGGTAGTACGGTCACTTGTTTGGAATGACAAATTGACTCCAAGCTTTTTAGAGTACAGGTTGGAAAAAGATGTCATTTTAATTTTTTAAAGATTACATTTTAAACAATCATTCCATCACAGTGAAGAATAAAAAAGGTAATTATAATATTTGAATTTTTATGACGTAGTAAAGTCTTTTTTTAGAGGTAGAAACCGTAGAGAAAAGTTAAATGGTAACAAAAGGTTATGTTGCGAAACTTTTTAGGTTATGATTTATTTTTTCATTCCCTCACCATCATTCCCACATTTTGAATTAAATTGAGGGAATGATGACTTATGAGGTAATGACTTTTATACTAGATCGACACGGTTTTTGTAAATCTTTGCTCATAGAAACTTTTTAATAACCTTTTTGTCTTATTTTAGAACCAAACAATGGCAAGAAATAAGAAGATGTCTGATTGCGACATCGTAAAATAAAACTGATTTGTGAGGACTATCGTATACTAACTAATAGGTTATAAGTTATAATATTCTGAACGTTGCTCGAAACAATGTTCTAGAATCTCACTAAGAGATTTTAAAAATGTATAAAGAAGTAAAATATTTTTGGTAATTTTATATAGTTTATTGTTGTAATTGAACTGTGAATACTACAATGATAAGGAAAAGTTTTGACATAAGTATTCTTTCAGTCATGTCCAAGCTGCAATATGAGTATTAATTCATAATTTCAAAGTTAATATAACCCAGTAGAATTCTAAATATATTTTAAAAATAAATATTACGGTTTCATATGAAAAATGACAAAATATCTTTTCCTCACCTCAGCCATCATTCCCTCACATTTCATTATTTTCAGTGATCATAAATTCGTTCAAAACTCATTTATTTTGGGGACCAAGATATTTTGCACGTCTATTAACATAAATAGTACAAATTTAAGAGAAAATAAAGATGAATTAATTGATATATTTTTTATTAATTTATTGATAGGTAATTTCGGGATTGCATAAGAATTACCCACTTATGAAGTTATCTCAATTTTGTTAAGTTATCTAATTTTAAATATGGCTTCCAAAACCCAGTTTTGAGTTGTAAACTTTGATATATGATACTGATGATGATATACATATGATGACTGATGATAGTAAGAATAATATCACTATCGATAATATTTATTATATGCAATATTTTGAGAAACAAATATAGGAAAAAATGAATCTAATTTTTTGATTACTTATTGTGAACGATGAAGGTCAATAGCCGATGATATGTTCGTCAAATATGTCAGATATTAGAAATATTACTAGCTGCTTTATATACACATTATGGTAAATAATACACTGTCGACGTATATCACCTTAGAATCTTTGTTGTTAAGTTTATTAAGAGGTATTAAAATGTTTCATTTGATTATATTAATGACTTTTTATATATTACCGTTCGTATATGAATAAATAATAATAATAATAAACAAAAAGTTATTAGTATAACAAGAAAAGCGTTTTTGATCAAGATACCGGACAAAGGACCGTTAATGTCACCCATCCTCTTACATACGTCATTAGCGATCCTTCTAAAATCTTTACGACTTTAATTGGAGTATTAATATGACTACTTTCATATTAGGAAATAACAGTATTGATTGATGGGCATTTGCGTCTACAGTATTTGGAACTAGATATACTCTATTTTTTAATAACAAATTGTCACGTATAATTTGTGTGGTACTAATATCCGATTCAGAAATAGAATGTGATAGTTCTAGATTCTTAAAATCGAACAATATATATTTCAATTAAATTTACATTTTCTGGTTCTGTAGGATTTGGGTGGTCAATTACATAAGACAGCACAAAGTTACTGCTTTGGATAATATCAACATTTAATGCACAGTTTACCAGTACATTGCATAAGACGCTGAATAAAGTTTTTTTTTTATTGTTAAAGTTTAGCGTTATGGCCATAATCTCACCTGATCTTAAGTGGCGATAAGGCCCAAGTTAGTAGAAATGCTAAACCTGTGGAGGAATCTGTCTTTCAAGTTCAGCTGTCGGAACACACCTATTGGTATTTGGCAGCAGATTTTCAACTTGAGTATGGTTGCTAGTCTGGCGGGCACTAGAAATGCTATGCTACCACCATGCTATGGTTTCCTCACGATGTTTTCCTTGACCGAAAGCTCAAGCTCATTGTAGGAGGTTGGATTCGAATTCACGCCCCTTGACGCGAAGTACACACTACCACTGAGCTATCATTGCTCCAATTACAATTACGGTACGATCGAGTCAAAGAAATACAGTGATGGAATTTAAATTATTGCTAAAAAGGTTTGTTATTAGTCTTCCCTGTTACAACAAGATGTTCGCTCTACTATATAGAAAGTTGACCAGCAACTATATCATTTGGTTACTTTTCGAAAATCATTACAAGTACTTTAATAGACTTTTAAACCTGATATCCAAAAAATAAAAAAGATATCAATTATTTAATAATACTTTAATTTGCGAAAATTCGATATAAATCTAAAATTCAGAATGCACAAAAACCTGACTTACTCACATTATTTATCGATTAAAATAGCTGAAATGGTTTAATACATGGACAACATATATTGAACGCATAATATTTGATACGGTACCTACTCTGAAACAATTCAGTCAATAAACGAAAGAATGTTGCACATAGTTGTGTGTTTCAAAACACATTTACCTACAACGATCAACTTAAAACTAGAGATGGGACAGATTCGACTAAAACAAATAAGTTACTTTGTGATAAAATATACTTCGAAAATAAAACTACACTTGAACAAAATTAAATTGTAAGATAAAAATTAGTCATTAGTAAAAATTACTTTTATCTTAATGAAACTACTAATATTTTTATATATTAATCTACAATACTAACATATTGTGGCCATAGCATAGTCATATCTGAAATTTACCCTCTGAATACCTCTTTGAAAATTAAATAATTGTTGGAAAAATCTAGATTAGTTTGATATAGTATGAATGAATATAAAAATTAGCATAAATTAATAATTTTACACACCCTACAACAGCTCTTTTTTCAAATTGCTAATTTATACAACAAAGGTCAAATGCACATTAGCGAATTAACGGGTAATAAGTCCAAGGAACAGGTCGATCACGTTTAACCTTAATAGATCATTAAGTGATGCATACAAATTTCTACAAACGACTTCTCCTGTAAACATTTTATTTTTCTAGTTCTTTTAGTAACTTACTTTAATCGCACAATTAAAACGTAAATAGGTTGGTTTTGATGTCTGGGATATTTACCAAAATAGTTACAATTTTCTTACTTGATTTAGATTTAGATGTGTAATTACTACACAAAAATATTATAGTAATAATTAATTATGATAATATGTATAGTATATTAATATTGTATTATAATTTGTTAGTTCAGTATGTTCTTTCCAATATGTCTAGTAGCTCAAAATTAAAATTATTTTATATAATGTATTAACTTATTCATTTTCTCAGCACTAGTACAAAATCACTTGCATTTGCTATCTCTAAAGCCCACGACAACTAATTTGTACTATTACGATTTGCAAATGTTTCTATTTGTCCGACGGTATTACACACATTCTTATTACACACTAGCTTTTACCCGCGGTTTTGCTCGCGTTAATATTCATTGCGCCCAACAATTCTAATTACGGTACTCGCTATTTTACATAAATTATATAAAAGGACACTGGTATAAGAAAATTAGTGTTCGTAGTCGTTTATACGTGGGGCACTCACTATTTTGGCGATAATGTCTTTACATATAAAATATATATATATATATATATATATATATATATATATATATATATATACATATATAATCGCGGGCTTTTTTAAAATGAACATTGCCATTATACATTATATACGTGTAACTCTAAAGGTTTTTGCAGCGCATGCCATAATAGCTCGCAGATGGCAGATTTTTTTCCTACTTACTTGACACTTATCGTTATGTTTTGGACAATATCTTTATAAATTATAGCCGATGTATTATTCTGATATTATTGTAAAGTTTCATTAAAATCTGTTCAGTAGTTTTTGCGTGAAAGAGTAACAAGCATCCATACTTACAAACTTTCGCGTTTATAATATTAGTAAGGATAGCAATAGACCTAAATGATGGTAAATTCATTATCAATGCACCGGTAAGTTAAGACCAATTCTGCGTATAGGCAAGCTTTTTCTAGATGGATATTTAAATGAAACGACATTAATGTCATGTATTTGGCTATATGTATAATAGCTGTATGTAATGTCATCTCCACCAGTATTATTATGGCCACATTGTTTCTTGAGTGCAGTTGAAATTACATAAAACAAGCAAACGATAGCGACTAAAATATTTATAATTTACGCGGCTCCGTACGAATTTTTAAGCAGTTATTATTTTCGTTTATTCGTATTAGTTTCGTTTCTAGAAACATATAGCAAGTGGGGTAAAGAGAGGGACAAACTTTTTATGATACTTTTTATTACGTCGCTATATTTATCCTACAAATTCAATACTAACACGAGAAAAAAGATGCACGTAAAATCTAGTTGTACAAAAAAACGTTATAGTTTATGAACATGCTTGTAGGTGATAATCTTTGAAATGACTGACACAACTATGAAGCATTTTTCAGTGATAAAAACCCAGTTTTCCTTTAACATTTACTAATGCACCCATGAGAGGATTTAAAAAATATCCAGGCTCCTTCTAAATTTAACCGTACATTAAGGAAAAGAAAACAGCTGCATAAATATATTCTCTGAATATTAAAAAAAAGACTATATATGTATGTATGACTCCAAATTTTACTGGACCTACTTTAAGGTAGTCTTAAGATTAACCCAGCAGCCAGTGAAGTTAGGCGACAATCGGATTAACAGACCTTTTTGATCTGTGCAAAACCGGGGCGAGTTGCTAGTAATTAATAAAAAACAATTAAGAAAATATTATAATAAGAGTAATATAATAAAAAGAGTAGATTCGTTTAGAGTCGTTATTTACTATGTTACTATTTGAATAACAATAATAATTACAGAATTTATATTTATATAAAAAGTAACAGTTCACCCACAAATGCAAAGAAACGTATAGACTACGCACGCACACACACAAGGAAGTTAAGAGCGGTGAGGTAAAGGGGGTATGACAACATAAAAAAGCGTTGCGCGTCTTGCCTTTATCTGTCCCGGCACATGGATCGATTTTAGTGCCAAGGAGTGACAAAAAGTGTTATGTAAAACAGATATGAAAAATTAATTTTTGTATTTGCTAGCACAGTTATTAAGGAAGCTTATCCGTACTAATAACACAAATGCGATAGTAACTCTGTCTGTCTATCAGTTCCGTTACCATTTCATGCCTAAACCGATAAAACAATTTTTATAAATTTTGGTATGGAAATAGAAGGGATCTTGAAACCAACGATTTTCGTGAAAATAAAGCTTGAAAGTATAGATAACGAGTGAGAGTTTGTATGAGATACAAATAATTTTATCCACGTGGACTGGCGAAAGGCTTAGTGACACATAAATATTAGGGTGGCGCAAAAAAACCGGCTATTTTTTTTTTTCAGTCTCGAGTGAAAAAATGTTAGTTTTTGATGTTTTAAGAGCCCTCTCCAAAGAACAACTAAAAAAAAAATTTTAATATGTCGCTCCAAATTTTTTTAAATTTCATAAATCGTCAAAAATCGTTTTTTTTTTATTTATTTTTTTCTCGTTACGGTAAAATTTTATAGACCAAAAAACAATAAGTTTCTGAAAGTTTCAGTTCAAAATTTAAGTTTTGAAAGGTCGCTCAAAATTTTTTTTACATTATTAGTTCATTACTTTAGATTTTTTCGAGCGACCTTTTAATATTTAAATTTAAATTCCATACATTATTTCTCTTTTATTTATTATAATAATAGATAAAAATTAAAAAATTTAATAAAAAAAAATCTATTTTTGACGATTTTTGAAATTAAAAAAAATTTGGAGCGATCTCTTAATTTTTTTTTGTTGTTCTTTGGAGAGGGCTCTTAAAACATCAAAAACTAACATTTTTTCACTCGAGACTGAAAAAAAAAGTCGGTTTTTTTGCGCCACCCTAATAAATAAGAAATATTGATCCTTAGTAGATTTAAAAAAAACTGTGGTAGCATATGCCTGTCTCTTAAACATGTAGAGATATTTTTTGACATAAAATACTGAAAATTAAAAAGCGATATATGGACTTTATTATATTTGGCATATTATTCCTTACCACAAACAAACCAAAGTTACATCATGGTCAAAATTATTTTATGAAGATAATTAAACATCAACCATTATTGCATGTTATTTTAGGACATATGTTAGGAAATATTGGAAAAAAACCAATTCAACATTCAACTCAGAATCATCTTTTAGGGTAAGTTGTCAAGTAAATCGGTGAAAGATGGGAAGAAGTAGGCTACTGTACATAGAAATTCTATGCAGATGAAGTCGTGGGTACCAGACTGTATACTTGTTAACTGTTCCATTAATCATCATGAAATTTTGCATATATGTTGTATACAGGGATACTGAAGAGGATACTGCTCACTTTATATTTGGAAAATACGTACTTAAATAATATTTAATTCCACGCGAACGAAGTCGCGGGCACAGTTAGTCATATACAAAAGTATAAATATTTTTACATTTACTCATGAGTCAGATTTGTGGTATCTTTCAGGAACACTATGTGAGTACACGTCAGATTTCTTTCAACTGCATGAACTGTAAGAAAATCGAACAAAATTCCATTCCATTTATTTCTCGTTATTTTATTGTTACGCGTGCAAGACGTGAAATCATCGATGGTATAGATATATACGAATTGAAAATGTTACGAGGATCCTTTATGTTATCCTTTTTATGTAGAAATAACTAAGAGGCATTTTGTAAACTATTTTGTTGCATATAGAAATAAATACAGATAATATGATTACTACACAAATTCATTCACGTACACATACTTTTATATATATCTGTAGCCATGACAGGAGATCGTAGCAGATAAATTTGACAGACATAGAAATAGTTTTTGAATACCGTACTTAATCCTCTCTACAAGTATAAAAAAGTTTCACTCCAATAATATTAATTTATCGCGACTGGTCTATTTAACAGGACAATTATCGTATTATTTTGTGTCTAGAAATAATTAATCACATATTGTGTAAAACGTTTTTAATAAAAAAATCAGAAAACGTTTCTCCACAAAAGCATAATTGAGGCGGCTACACTTATTTAAAACTCAGTATTTTTGAGTTTTTGACACAAGCATTGCGACTTTTAAACATACCACAACAAGAGAAGTGACGTTACAAAATTCGTCTAATAGATAATATTTTTCGAGTAACATTTACTAGACTACTAGACTAGTTTTCTATTATCAATGTTTGATCACTACCCAGCAAACTCATAAATATACGACACGCTAATTTACATCAGAGCATATACACAATTTGTTGATTAATACATAAACTATGAATACATTATAACATAAATAAATGTATAACTAAGGACATTACGAAGTAATTATTTTCGTCTAGTATAATTATTTTCGCTTATTTTTAAACTTCCAAAAATATGACTGGTAATAATTACGGGCTATTTGTTATCATAATTTTGGAATTAAACATATTTTATCTGTTATACTAAATTCATTACATTAATTTAGAATCAATAAAACATCGTATTTGCCTTTTTTCGTTTTGATGAATTCTACATTATTATTAAAAGTATTTATAGTATTTTAACTTTGCAATAACATACTTTTAGCGTGATTTTATATAAATCCGTAAAAAATAAAAATAAAATCGAAGTTTAAGATTTCAAAACGTATTGTTACTAATTTCTATGCGTCATCAATTGCAGGATATATTCCCCTAAAATCAATCAAGCTATTTTGAGTTAAATCTATTTTCTAGTTCTTTTGTTAGTAGTTTTTTTTAAATGCCATATTCATGATCACTCATAATATACTTACTTACCTACATCTCATGAAAATTAAAACAAATTAAATTACACGTACACAGAACGAATTAAAACTTCGGATTAATAATTCGAGAAAAAAACATATTGAACATAATTAAGAATGTAATAGCGTTTTAAATATAAATAAATAATATATTTTAAGCACGGGAAACCAAAGATTAGAAAGATAGTAATTAAATTTAAAAATATAAGGTTTTATATATTTGCCCAATTTTTAACAATTTTTAGTTTTAGCAGCCTTTTTTTTAACATGGAGAAATCCATTTATAGATACCCTTCGCCTCGGAGGGGAAGAGCGTGTTATGTGGGACTCACCAGGTGCAAACTGGGAATACCCACTAAAACTCCACGGTGTACCTCTGTCGCATAAATTGAGGCGACACAGGGTCGATCACACAATCACCGCGTTGCCCCGACGGTTGGCCCAACTGGCCTCTGGCGCTAAGGAGGGACAGCTTGGTACACACCAACTGTCCCCCAGATGGCTGGACCAGTACAATGGAAGACGAATACTGCTATTTTTCTAAAAAAAATTATTTCTGTCCTTATACCTTTTTATAATTTAAGAAAGGCTTGATCGACCATAATAAACACTAGTACATTGTAAAAATATGTGATTACGCAAACGATAGACGGCTATAATCTATATAGACGATATGATAAGTCTGTAAACCCTGACAGTAATCACAAAAATAAATCGCTAATGATTATTTCAATAAGGGTTTCAAATTATAGTTTATATATAATGAAGGTATACCTTATGCTATTCATAAAAATAATTTTCCAACCATATTTTTTTGTTTTTAATATTATGAAAGTGTTTTTTCAACTTTGTGCATATAATATTATTATCTACATAATTATACTCTCAATAAAACGGTAACAGATCCAAATATAGACATTTCATATTTCTACACTATCTCTGATAACGATGGATGGCTCTGTATTTGGGCAAATAACAAGTTTATCATCTTTTATTTTTACTATACATAAACAAATTAGTTTTTAATTTTATTTGTAAACAAATAACAATTAACAGGTAATTATAAGACAAAAAACAAATAACAGGCAGACAGATAAAAAAGGCGAATTTTCATCAGAGGAACCTTAAATAAAATTTATCATAAGAAAATCTTACACACAGAACCTACAAACTCTAATACGGATAAAAGAAAGGCGTATAATGGAAAAATAAAAGCTCGATACTTTAAAAAGTTAGTAACTAATATTAATTTTTTGATACTGTTAGGTATGTTGATCTCGCGCCGGTGACGTTAGACAATTTGAGGATAATAAAGTAACAATATTTATGTAAAATAAATAATACTATGAAAGGCCAGGGTCAGGGTAGGACGGATACGTCAATCTTATTTTCCTTTAGTTTTGTACATTCGAAACAGACGCAGATGGGTTTTCAATATTAACTGATCAGAAATAAATCAGTAAAAGTTTGCATAGGACAATATAATTCGTTGATCTGTTCTATCTCTCCGAGTTAGAATATAACGTGATTATAGATGGATGTATTAGCAATAAGAATAGGAATTTGTTTATTACTCATCAAAAAATTATTACTGAAACCACTACAAATAATAATGTAGTATGGGGTACAATATATATAGTTATAATATATTATTTAATATAATTTGCGAAATCGCTACACGAGTTGCATTGTTCACTTCTCATTGGATTCTAGTGATTCAGTAGGAAATGAACGGTCGAAAACAATAGCTGATATATATTTTTTATATTAGGATATAGACGGTTCGTGCTTAAAAGCTATTTACTATACTGGGCAATGGAAATATCGCTATGATTTATTGAACCAAAGTTTTTACAATATGAAAGAACATAATTTTAATAAAAAAAAACACCATCCGAATTAAATCTTTAAATTTGAATTCTTTTTTAAAGTTCAATATTCAATTTATTCAAATATTCAATTTAAGGTATACTTCAACGTTATAACAGTAATAGAAAACAGTACAGAGAATAAACAAAATTAATAATATCAGTCTCATTCTAGCATGTGGCTACATCATACATATGTTTAAAATAAAAGATATTGGATATCCAAATACTAACATTATTACACAATATAATCCTACTAGATTTTAAGCGCGGCTTCGCTCTCGTTAATATAATGTTAAATAAAAAGTTCCATACAAAGTTTATCCCTCCCTTTACTCCACTTCAAATAAGGTTTTCGCCAGAAAATGTAGCTTATCTACGGCTCCAGGTCCAATTTACATGTATACCAAAATTCATCATAATCTATTCAGCGGTTTAGGCGTGAAAACGTAACAAAACAACTCACTTTCGCATTTATAATATAAATAAGGTACATGTCTTTCAGTTTAAAATCGTATATGTAATATATGGATACTTTACGAATGTTTTAGATTGAAGTATGTGTGAATTTATCTTGATTTTTATAATGTAATTAATTGCATTGACTAATAAGGTATGTTATTTTAATATTTAAATAGTTAGATCTCAAAGCGCCGTATGTCATTTGTTAATGTTCTACTATCTTATGCTTTTCCTAAAACTTATATGTGCAATACAAAAGTAGTTTGACAAATGATAACTTTTTACATCTAGTAACGACAGAATAGTTATAACTGTCGTTAGATAAAAATAATATCAATAAAATATTCGAGTAAACTCTAAATTCTAAGCAAAATGTCAAAAGTATTATTATTTTTACGTTAGTTATATTGTTTTTAGCGTTATGACCACAATTTCACCTGATATTAAATGACGATGAGGTCCAGAATGGTGGTCATGTTAATCCTATTGAAGGAACCGGCTCTTAAGTGCAACTGCTGGAACACACCTACAGGTATTTGGCGGCAGATTTTCAAGTTAAGTGTAGTAGCTAGCCTAGGTAGAAAAAGACTTACGGCCATGCAAAAGTATTCGATATTTATAACAAAACGAAGTGATTAAGCGCGCAGCAATTACAAACAACGTACATTAATTTAGAAATCGTCTTTGAATAATATATTTTGAATATAGGAAAAGGTCCCCGGATTAAATATTGTTTCACAGTATATGTTTTTATAATAACGATAAGTTCTATATTTGAAAAGGAAATCAGTCACAAATATAAAGTTTTTTAAGCAAAACATGTTTATTTCTTTACTGTAGAAGTATAAGAGAAATGTTAAAACGGAAACGAAAACCTTATTGTACACTAGCTACAGCCTATGACTTTCCTTGTTATAACGCTTTTAATGTACCATGCCAACTTTTTATTTTACATGGAATAAAAGGACACTTGTTTTATATATTTTAAATACTATCTGTTAAATTTTTCAATAATTTTATATACTCCTCAATAAATATTCAGGTTATATAATGAAGTATAAAGCCATTTGGGGTAGCATAAGCTTGGGCTCCTTATCTTTGAATTCACTTAAATATTGTCGAGATCATATAAAAATATTAATAATTATAATTTTCAAGAATATAATATTTCATTGAATTCCTACTTAAAAGGGATATACACTACATAGAATTATAAACTATTAATGTATTAAATAACATACCTAGTGGTCTTTCGAGTGTCTTGCTTGGAGTTCGTACAACAGGTAACGAGGATCTTTGCTTGCCACCACGCCTGAAGCCTGTTGACGCAGTTTCTACTTCTGACATAATACCAGGATCATCATCGAAAAGAAGAGCATTGGTTGATGGCGGGTAACGCGGCAAGGGTGGCTATAAACAGATTTGAAATAATGTATTAAGCACAATCAAAATAGTACAATGAATAACATTACAATAAACTTTAAAATGATTTTTTATATCAACATGAAATATAAATATTATTAATATTCAAAAACTAATTCTGCATCATCTATAAGTAAATATGTCAAAATTTAAAGAAAATGAATGAATACGTATAAATATACTAATTTGAAAATGTACTGATATGTAAGCATTAATTTAATGTTTTAATCAACGCAAAATAAACTTTGAGGGTATTTGAGAGAGGGCCGAAGATCATTGAAAATGAAGCTCCCATTCGCTTTACTTTGACTGTACATTTTCCCTGAATTATTCAATTTTTTTTTTTCTTTAATACAGTAACAAGGTTTCTTCAGATTAAATAATTTTGTGATTTATTATTCGTATACAAAAAATAAGCTCACAAAGCACCAAATGGCTCAGTAATACAATGAATGATCACATTTTATTTTTTTCTAGTTTTGTTTGTATCGGCTAAAGCTATTTTTTTATATTTATATTAATAATTATATTTATTGCAATCTTACGAGTAGTATAGGTTGGTTCTGAATTGAGAAACATTTATACTTTAAAAAATAAGCATCTCTATTAGATTTATTTTATTTAAATAAAATGTGTTTTACTGAAACCATACTAATATTTACCAATTCATTACTGTATTCATCTTTTATAACTTAATTATCATAGCTAGATATTACTGTGCTCAAAGCATCCTAAGTAATAAAAATCAAGTATTTATAAAGTTATCAGTATTTTATTATTCAGTAAGAGTATACAAATTGTTACAACATCAATTATTAACTATATCGTAAAATGTATTCCCTTTTAAAAATTGATTAAGTAGCGGTGTGGTAAAACACGATTATTGTTTTTGACCGGATCGTCTCATCTATAAACCCGGTATAAAACAACAGCATGCTTAAGCGAGTTGCGTTCCGGAATTAATTGCATATATATATTTAGCATTCAAATGGAGATGCTGGACTCTAAAACCATATACATAGAGTATATTATCAATTATCAACCGGCATTTTTAAATAAATATTGACGCCCTATGGTGTTTTAATGAAAAAAGAAACCTTTTAAAAGTAGTTCTTACAACCTTTACAAGAATTTAATCAAGTTTTCAATGATGGTTATGGTTAAATTTCGACCACTAGGACAACTTAAATAGTTCCATGGACTCTTCTGGAAAATCACAAACAGTTAAATTAAATAGCAGCTTAAAACCATTATTAATATTCGTACTGATATAAAATCTTTATACGTGTTGTAATGCATATAAAAAATAAAGTGCTCAAAAGTACTATTCAGTACTGTCCTCTTATTATTTTTAAACTCAAGTATTATCTGAGAGGGCGTAACTTTCGTTGTACAATAACCAAACTTATATAACCAAATATTCTTCAAAATGTGTGATAATTAATATTCTGTACGGCGGACAACAGAATACAAAAATGAAAGTACATTATAACGTTATCGATTTATTATTTTTTCTATAAATAAATTGTGAGTACTTGAATTTATTTTTTTAAGTTTTCAAGAATTCATAAATGTCACCAAATCCTTTTATTTTAGGATGTTTACCTATATCTTGCCTTTACATGGTTTTGTGTGAAATTGTGAGTTATTTTTATACTTTATAGGTTTAGCGACGTAATCCAGGATGGCGGGCATATTAGTCCTATTGGAGGGACTGGCTCTCAAGTTCAACTGCAGGAACACATGTATAAGTATTTGACGGTAGATATTCAACATGAGAGTGGTAGCCAGCCAGGTGGGCGTTAGAAAATATATGCATCTAATCATATATCTTAATATATAGATTTAATACACGACATATATTGTTAATTTTTAGGTAGGTATTGTTACAACGATGCAATACAAGTATTTTAATATAATATTGCTATGTTAGTATAGGTTACTTTCACATAGAAACACTGTTGGTTGTAGTGTCCTTTAAATCATAACTGTGGCAAACTGTACCTTTTTCATATGTGGCTCTAAAATTATTTTCTTCATATCAGGTACTCTCGTTACCGTTGCATATTCAGGTGTATTTACTGACTTCTCATGGTTGTAATGCTGAAGATAATTAAAAAAAAAAAGAAATGAACAAAACAGAAAAAAAGGCGCTCAGATTTCATAAATCAAACGAAAATATGATATATTTTTATTCATAAAATTATAAAATTATCATAAACTATAAAAATAAATATTGCGAAATTTTTATTGAACTCAATTACATGTAAAGGGAAAAAGAGTGCTAGCGTATATTGGATTAAGAGGTCGAAATTAAATAACCGTTAAATAAATGGGCATTAAATAGTGATATAAGAAAAATAGTAAGGGAACAGCGAACGTACAGAAGCCACAGTAATAAGGCCAGCCGTTTTGAATCACGTATAATATTTTTTATACAGTTTGGTAAATATGTTTGGGTTAATCATTTGATATAAAAATATATAATTACGGCTATAAATAACACTTTATTTGAAAAAAAAAAAAAATTAGTGATGGTTAAGTTCTTACGAATCTTTAATTGTTCCAGCAGAAAATAGACACATGAAAAGGAAGATTAAAAAGTCAATGCAGAGAACGAGTAGTAAATAAGAACAAATAGAGTAAACAAGTAACCAAAAAAATAATATAATTGAAAAGGAAATTATAAAGTCAAACAATTGAATGATATAGGGGGTTTGTTTATGCTCATTTTAGTATTATCATGCCAGTACTTTTAATAATTATCCCTCCCTTTATTTTATATAAAATTTGTTTATATAAAATAAAGAGAGACCTTATCAGGTTTAGCAAAATAAATCTAAGAATGATAAATAAGTTAGGACCTATTCAATAATAGACGATTACATAACAATAATAATATTCAAATGAAATCAAATACAAATCAAAAATCTTTATTCAATTTAGGCCCTAAGTGGGCGTTTATGAACGTTAAAATAACCACCGGTTCGGAAAGTAGCACACTCATCGAAAAGAACCGACAAGAAACTCGATCTGCATCTTTTTTAGGTCTTATTCTTATTCCATTCTCATTTGTAAAGACACCTAGGTACCAGCAGGAAGGTACAGTAACTTCTCCCCTGCGATGAGCTCGACGCTTGAGATTTTTTTTTGATGCAGTAACGATCAACTTGCTTCTTGTAAAATGTTATATTTTTTTCATTGCAATGGTTTTATACCAGCTACAAGAATTTATCTCTAAGTATAAGGTTAAAGTTATATAGATATTAGGTTTTCAATAAATAAAGCTGTAGATCTCGCTCAGATCTAAATCGGTAACCTCTGGTATTAATTGGGATATCTACAACATCATAGTATTATGCAAATAATACTAACTACAGCGAGGTCTCGTGGCTCAAGATGGCGAAGCATCAATACAATAGATATAATTTCAAGGCTAACCCCAATTTAATCTGTTCTAAATAATTTATCTGAAAATATAATTTGATAGATACATGTCTGTTTCTTCTATAATATTTCAAAATAATTTAGAATCATATTGTCTAAATGATTAATGGGCTCCCTTTGGAGGACTGAGACTCCGAAGGGAATTTTGTAAGTGAGGTAAATTAGTACTTACTTCCATTTTGTGGACATTGTTCTGCATAGAGTGGTGAGAAGGAACATATAGATTGTTTCCTGCAAGAGTATGCCGTCGAGGGTCGTCACGGCGCGATTGACGACCCCTTGATAAACCTCGACCACCTTCACCATCCGATAAACCTCCTGCGAACAAAATTTTCTATTATAATACTTTTCTGTACTAATATTATAAGAAGGAAAGATTTTTATTATTGTTTGTAACGAATAAACTCATGAACTACACCACCGCTTCCAAAAATTATTTCACTATTAGAAAGCTACATTAGCCCTGAGTAACATAAGCTATATAACATGGTTTTATGAAAATTATTAAATAAAATTTTAGTTCCGCGCGAACTGAGTCGCGGACACAGCTACTAAATATATAACATGTATAATATTTATACACTTATAATAATAATAAACTACTATGCAAAAAACGGACACCTAAGGAAATAAACGTTCTAAGGTCGATTTCAGTTAATTAAATTAAATTTAATTCTTCGACTTAGTCTGGTATACCTATAATCATATAAATTAATGTTCTTAAAGGGAATTCAGATAATTATATATTTAGTATAAATGATCTGCCGTTGATGGCTTACAACGGTGCTGGCATGGTTGTTTTTACAGACAACTACACGACATTTAAATTGAAAGGTATAGATTCGGAGGTTAGGTATCGAAATAATACTTTGAATAATATTTTATTACTAATAAAACAAAATTTATAACATTTATCTAGGCTAACTTTTCTAATCTAGATACATATAGCCTACTTGACAATACTGTATTTGGGGCATCATATTTGATTCTGAATTATAATGGAGTCTCGAAATATAAAATAATTAAAGCAGTCATGATGACTGTCGACAGTTGTGAAACCTATATTTTACAAAATAATAAAAAAAGTAATACTCGTTAGCCATACGTTGAGGTTTTGGAACCTACGACCTTGCTTACGCGTGTTTATTAAGTCGCACGTCAAACCAATCGACCACGCGTTCATATTTAACAGGCTCGTAACTAATACTCTGTATATACTCTCTACATATATGGAAAGCGTTCGGTGACGATAGCGCGAGTTCCATGAATTTTGTTCAGCCAAAAATTGCTCAACGCGCATCAAGAAGTTTTTACTTTGAAAATGCATCGGCAGTTCGTAAAATTCGTTAACAACTACTGTCAAGTTGAAAATCTGCCGCCAAATACCAAAAGGTGTGTTCCGGCAGTTGCTCTCGAGAGCCAGTTCCTCCACAGGTTTAGCGTGTCTACCAACTTAGGCCGTATTGTCACTTAAGACCAGATGAGATTATGGGCAAAACGCTAAACCTTAACTTTAAAAAAAAGTTAATAGATGTTGCTCACTTCCATAGCTTAAAATCTAACTCTGTATTTATATTACAAAAAGCAATTTTACATTATGAAACCTCGCGAATCATTAGAGGCTAAATTTCAGGAAATTGGTGTCTTAACTTTGTCCTACCAATGCATTCTTGAATAAACAATATATGTCCGCAAAAACTGAAAAAAAAAGTGGATTTCGTTAAACGCCAGCATGACTTACATGCTAGAAATTATCATTAAATAACCAACCCACGTTTCAGACATAGCAATACTATTATCATTTTATTAGATACTAATAGTGTTAGTTTTATAACAAACTGCCAAAAGCACGTTACAGATTTACCGGATAGTAAGTTCAAGCACCATGTCAAGCGGGTTTTGATATTGAAAGGCAATAAAGGTGGAGCAATATGTGAACGATAATGATGATGGAATTAACATCCCTCTCTGTGAATCCTCTAAAAACCACTGTATTGCCCCCGAGGGATAACAATATAATTTTATTAATAAAAATATCGACATAAAATTAATTTCTAATTCAATTCTCAAATTACTTTGAAGATTTATTTGCCTGTGTAAAACGTATTCATAATATATATTTAAGTTTAACAGTATAATTTTTTATTCAGCATAGTTCTGAATAGTTTCCAAATATAAAAGAAATTCGTGCCATATTGCAACTCATTATTTTAAAAATAAAGCCGACCGCTATCACAACCAAAGTTTTAAAGGGAAATAACATGGGAAAAGATTTGTTATTTCTTTGGAGTTTTTAAGTCATTAACTAATGAACACATTATAACGACCCATAAAAATTCTTGAATCAAATTGAACGCTCGACAAAAAAGGTCTGTTAAAATTTTTTGCTAACTTGACTGGTTCAAAAGGTATTTGCGGTCAAAGTTGAGGTGATATATATATATATATATATATATATATATATATATATATATATATATATATTACCTCAACTTTATATATTAAATATGCTAGCTAGCTAACCCGGTGAACTTCGTATCACCTAAAGTCGATGTTCTTTATTCTCGATAAAACTCAAAAATGGTTTGACCGATTTGTATTTTTCTCTTGTTCTGACAATAACAAACACAATAAAAAAAACATTATTCAATTTGGTACAGTCTTTCAGAAGTTATGCACGTACATACATTACGGCGATTCATTTCTATATATATAGATTACGTATTTTTAGTTTATCTATTATCATTACGGATATATCGGATCATAATCAGTTTTATTATGGCGAAATCGGATTTTAACCTAATAATACCTTCAATGATATGTTGTGAGTACGTCGACTTGTCGAGGAATTTCATGTGGTAGAACTACTTTTGACGTTGATGTTCGCTTCACTCTAGACAATGCTACACACAACATTCTATACATGAAAACCGATGACCTCTAGTTCACACCTACAAATTCGAATGTTTGTCCTTGAGACTTATGTACTGTCATGACAAATGCAGATCTTACTGGGAATTGGTGTCGCTGCAAGTTACATCCCAGTTGACCCTTTAAAGAAGCTAGAGTTATTCTTGGTATATGTTCCTCTTTGCCAGATTGTTCAGCATCCGTTCCGTCCGTTCAGTTGCCGTTATTATTTTATTTATTGCACAAACTTTTCATAATAAGTCTTACACCGTTACCTTCTGATAAATCCAAATGACGCAACAACGTTTTTTTTAAATTCTTTTCGTTTTTTAGTATTCTTTAAAGGTTTAGCGTTATGACCACAATATCAACTGATGTTAAGTGATGATGATGGCCTAAGATGATGGATACGTTGAGCCTAGTGGAGGGAGTGGCTCTTTAGTGCAACTTTAGGAAAAAACCTACAAGTATCTGGCAGCAGATTTTTAATTTGAATCAATTGCACTTTGCCCCTGAAAATAGCAGCCATCAACAGAATTTCTATTGATTCCATTTAAAACAGCATATGCAGGGAAATCCAAAGAATTGTAATTATATCGTGTTAAGGTAGAATTTTTTATTTTTTTTCTCTTATCCCGCAGAAACCCTATCGTTTTATGAAATAAAAAGTAACCTAAGTGTTGATTCGTAACATTAACTAACACCCTGCCAAATTTTATTATAATCTATCCTGTAATTTCAGAATAATGCGTGTTCATATTGTAATTCATATTGTTAATATTGTATTATATTATTGAGATTGGAAAAAGGTAATTATTATTCTGACTGAAGAAAAAGTTATTTTACCAGATCTTTATATTTGTGAATTGGTACTGTGCCTTGTTAGTTGTGAGATGTGTTGGTGGGTTGATCGAGGTGTAAGTTGGTGGCGGCAGCTCTAACTGTGGCGTGTGATCTTAACACATACCTAATACACACAGTTCACTGCACGTACACTACTTTACAAATCTTGTGGCGGTTTTGAGTGCCGAGCGTCGAGATCACAAGCTATCAGGAACGGAAGGTAGGAAATAGGGTTGCGTATCGCAGGCAGCATATCGAGTTGTCCGCGAGTAATATCATTTGAGGGACCCAGCACCTCTCGCTTTTGCCGGTCATGGACAGCTCGAATCGGGGTTGTTAGAACACTTATAACTCGAGAACGGCTGCACCGATTTTCATGGTTTTTGATTTATTGTATTTGTCTCCGTCCCGCATAGCAGAGTAACTATTAAAAACATTGGAAAATTGTGGAAAACAAAAAATAATCGAAAAGCATTTACCTATACAAAATGTTTATGGGTTTCGTGACTGCCAAATATTTAATGTTCATCCCGTCGATACAATATACTCTCCCTTCAAATTAAAGAACATACTTAAATAAAGGTTTCGAATCGACAAGATATATCCACAATACTCGGATAATGGCATATTTGAGATTTAAAAAATGAAGAATAATGTCAGTAATGAAAAAAGATTGGCATATTTATTGGTTGTAAAATAATTGTGCGTGCGTTCAAAAATTTACAATAAGACGGGAAGTGATTCTATCCATTTCTTGGCAAACATTAAAAAATAAAACAATTGTATCCAAACGACGTCGTTTATCAAAACGCATATTGTAAAGAACAATCTTATAACAAGGTAAATAAGTGCTACAATTCAGAAAGTACGAGCAATAGTGGCGTCGAAAAATAAAAATGACGATCTCAATGCGACTATTGCAAAGAATTTTCTTCGAAGTCAGTTATTATTTTACAAATAAATCAACACAATCATCAACTAGAATGAGGTAGTTAACTATTCCACAGAATTTTTAAATTTACTGACATTGTATGGACTAGCACCTCACAATTTTTGCTAATAAAAGTAGATTTTGTTGGATGTAAGAACGCTTCGGAATGGTCAAAACGCGGTCTCCCACATGCGCACATTTTATTGTGGATAGTTGACAAAACATAGGTAGATAAAATTGATTCCATTAACTGAACTCATTGTACCATGGGAAACAAATATACCAAATTACCACACTATAAAATAAATATAAAGTAAGTAGTAAGTACAAGCTACTAAATAACCTGAACGGGAATGGCTATGGTAGATAAGTTATACGTGGTCGAAGTTGAAGCAAGTGCTATACCAGCAAAATCTCCATGACCTACTAAAAGATCTTAGCCAGTCTAGTGCATAGCAGAAAGTGCTATAATACAACGTGGCTCTGAAGCTGCGCTAGCAGGTTCCTACCAAATTTGACTTGGCAGGGAGAGAAACATGAGTAGTAAAGATGATTGTTGACGTGCGTCGGAAATGGGCCCCTTAAACATACATTCGTATTACAAGTCTTGAGAACTGTTCGGAGTATCGCTCTCTGTCATACGATGGATCGACCACCCGCAAAACCCCACAACGTAGTAAGAAGTTACTCTCATTTTATATGAAATTCCAGGTAAAACTGTTGATTAAAAGTTACATGCATTAATAATTTAAAAAACGATAAATAAGCCTTGCGGAGTTTTCAACAATAACTCACCCTTTATGATTTACGGTTAGTGTTCCAAGCGTTGTCCAAAAAGTAATGATGGATACCCAATGTATGCAATGGATCAGTTGCAGACAATAGTAGTGAACTTAAAAGGACAATCTCTTCATGTAAGCAATAGTTGGATTGTGTCATACTCTCGAATAAAGTCCAAGGCTTATTAGAGTTACATTAATGTGAAATACTTTAACTCTGTCAAGTTAAATAAAGTTAAAATGTAAACATAGGCGGTTATATGACCATTTTCGCTGAAACAAATACAAATGACAAAGAATCTCAGTATCAACCACTATTAATACGACCATGCAATGTAACCAGACTGGCTGTAAACAGACTAATGAATAACGTCAACGAATCAACGATCAAGGGAAAATACAAAGGAGAGGTTGTCTTGATTTCGCGTATACTGATAATTCCAATGAATTTGCCATTCGATTTTAAGCGGTTACAACTTCCCGGGCGACTGTCTATTGCGTAGACAATTAACAAATAACAAAACCAGTCGTTGGAAGTTTGCCTAATCAACTTGGAGTTTTACAGATTTGTGAAGGTAAGAATTGATATCGTGTGTTCGCGCGTCGGATAAAAAAAAAATATTTACGCACTACAAAAAGAAACTAAAAAATATAGTATATCAATAAGCATCATGTTAACTACATTTAAATTGCATATGATTAAAGACATATAATTCATTGGATTTATAGACCAGTTTCATTCAATAACCAAAAGAAATAAAAAACGGAAACGATATTAGATATAATCAGTTCTATTGATCTTAACGAATTGAAGTTGGAAGGTTGATAAGGATTGATTATAACTAATCAAAATGTAAATAAAAATACAAATTAGCGAAAATATTTTTGAGGTTTAGTGAGAATAAAGAACATTGATTTTAGGTGATACGAAGTTTACCGGGTCAGCTAGTATTTGTAATAACGTGCACCGACATAAGTGATTAAAGTACCGCTTCACACAAAATGTTATATGAAACAGTAAGCCTTACCTTAAGGGAATGGCAAACATTTCAAATAACCTGTTTTCTAGCAAACCGATAAAAATATACTAAAAAAAAGTCTTAATGCATGGATTGATTTGTCCTCTACAAATCCTGATTAATATTTTTGTATTTCCCTCAGCTTTGTACTAAGAAGTCTGTTATGCTTCGAGTGATTAGCTATAAGAATTGTAAATAATATTTTAAGAATTAAGAAATCTTAGTAAATGAATGAGAAAACAAAGAAATGACTACGTGATTAACGTATGCAGATCTTTGGATATAGTTAGTCATTTACAAAAGAAAATAAAATGTTTTTTTTTTTTTTTTTAAGAAATATACACCTGCAAAGGTATGGAAGAAAATATTAAATAATATTGAGATGTCAACTACACGTAACTACTACTTACCGGTAATTTAATTAAAATAAATGGCCTAACGCTGTTGTTAAAGGGAAGCATCTTGAATTTGCACAGTGCAAGTGAAGTGTGGTACTTATTAATAATAATATATTAATAGTAACTGGTGACCTCGACTTTGCGATTTTTGCATCAACCACCGTAACTGTAAGATCTGTTCTTAGTGGATGTTTACGTTGTGAAAGGAATATCCATGGCAAATTTTAAGTCAATAACTCTGTTAGTTTTAGAGTGATGAGTCATTTAGTAGTATTTCACTTATAAATGTTTGATTTACAACATACAAAACAAACTACTAACATCGAAACCCTATATTTGTAAAGCTTACATACAATATTTGATATATATTTATGTTATGTTGGAAAACAGAAGCGAATCCCTTTGGCGTTGTGTTCTGGTTGGTGTGATTGTGGTTAGATGTATGTGCTGTCGCAAGAGGCGTTTCAATTTAGTCGTCGGAGGTATCTATTAGTGGCTGGCCACACGACTGCGGTTGTATTGAAATTGGTTATACATTACTATGTACGCGTAGTACCGATAATTTTCTTTCAGACATCTGTACGCCCGTTTCCCTTTGTTTGCTGTTCTATCTCTTTGTCTTGATGATATCAATCTTACAAGATCTAGTCTAACGTATTGAACTTTATGAAGTCAAATAGAATTTTAATCTAATACAATGAGATTTTGAGTTCATCATGTTCTATCGACATTCGAGGCTCTCAGCTTATACCGTTGTTCCTAAATAATTATCGGGAATAAAATGAAACCGAACTTATGGAAATCTTGCAAAATTGTACAGCCGTGCCCAGCTGAGATGGTGGAATGTCTTCGGGAATGTCATCTTGTTCAAACAGAAAATTAACCTTGAGCAACCAGTTATTTCGGTAATCATTCCGACAATGAAAAAGGACTCTGAAAGGAAGAAAGTGAAACTTTATAGATTTAACCCACTTGTATTGAAACACAAAAGCGCAAAGTACGGGTCAAGCAAGGTGCCTCTAGACTTATTTTCATTGTGATGATACAGTAACAACTGCATTGAATAAATGTTTCTCAGATGGCATTACAGAACTTGTTTTTAGGCAAGAGTTTGATAGTCCAATCATTTGATAGTTTTACCTGGAAAGTTTACCGGAAGTTTTGTAAATTGGTGATTTTATGAATTTTCGAATCTCTACGTTGCCATCTAGTATCTTTGCCGCTCGCGCCTTCAAATAAAGTGGAAACAAGATCGATATTGCAATGCAATATATTTATTGTTATTACCAGCGTAAATTGTGTCTGAAGAGTATTAATTTTCGCTGGACGAACTGATGGCCAAAATTAAACGTGATTATTACGTATACATAAAAATAGTGAATGCACAACTCTTCAAAAAATATGGTTACGATATAAATAAATACAAATATGCTATCAGTGTCAATATGGCTCCTGTGATTTATTTTTGTAACACAGATTATAAATTATTGGCAGAAGCCTAGTACAACAAAAAAAACAACAACAAGACAGAAGAACATCGGCGTATTGTACAGACAATTACAGCAATAGTTTTGGCCAAAGAGTGCAATGCATTAACTTTGCAGCGCGCATACGCTAGATCTACTAATTTTATAAAAAAAAAATTACTATAAAATTAAA
The DNA here is from genome assembly GCA_039707435.1 of Actias luna. Lineage (NCBI taxonomy): Eukaryota > Metazoa > Arthropoda > Insecta > Lepidoptera > Saturniidae > Actias > Actias luna. Next base: position 12,192,103 of record JAZHAC010000001.1, on the reverse strand, counting down.
GGAAACTTTCTCTAGTTTCATTTATTACATAACCATTTTCATGTATTTCATATATCAGAAAAGACATATTTTCTGGGAATCTTATTATCAGCGCCATTTTTTCCAATATGGTGGCGTGAGCGGCAACGATACGTGGTGGCTAAGTAGAAATTCGGAAAGGGCGTGTAGAAATCTGCAAAATCACCAATTTTCAAGACTCTCGGAAAACTTTCCAGGTGAACCTATTATTTGAGCACCTAATGACTGGATTATGACTGAATTCTGCAGGAAACTTTTAACCATACAGTTATGCGAAATTTTTATCTGTTAGAGAGTTTTGTTCTTATGAACTGGTTGCAACGTAAATTAAATACTTGTGCGCTTAAATTACGTGGTAGTTTAGATAATTATCCAACCGTAACACAATTAAAAGTTACAGTTCAAAAAATGTAAATACTAACTATTTATGGCATTAAAGTATGTATAATATATATTAAAATTGTATATTTTAATTTTATAGAATTATCATAGTGAAAACTTGTCTAGGCGCGTTAGTCGCTTTCTGTACGGAGAAACGACGTTGCAAAGATGCTTCCATTGTTAAAAATAAAAAATTAAGTTCTTTGAAACTAATGTTAATTCATTTCATTTATAAATGTTTACTGTTATGTTTAAATAACGGAAGCGTATCTTAATTACTATGTTAATTAAATTTTATTTTTTTTAATCGGAATTTTATTTTAATCGGAATCAAATTCATTTAAAAAAATTACCTATAGTAATAAAATAACGTAATTGTTTCCCTTTTGTCTAATAGTGGGTCTTATGTGCTGATATTATTTCACATTTTTATTAACTAATTGATTATGGAATCATATATTCTTATATAAAATTTACTAAATTTTAAAATATTTACATTCCTATTCATTTATTTATTTTTCCTAAATATGTCAAGTAGTGAATTCCAGAATAGTTTACATAACATGCTTTGTTACAAAACCTTGATAAAAGTTGTATGCAATACAAAAAGGCATTTATTTAAGTATTTGAACTATTCTAGATATTTAAATAACCGTTTTAGTAGTAAAATATTATATTGTTCTTCCTTTACATAACATGTTATAAAAGTAGATTAAGAGTAAGTATATTATAGTTCCAGTATTTATTATGGATAATTTTTATAAATAATTTTAAAACAATATACTGTTATAAAACGTCATTAAAATCGAATAAGAGTAGTTTTTATACTTTCTAAAATAATTATTGATTATTTTATAGTATGTTGAATTATATATACTTCACAGACCCAAAAATGTACAATACCCTTTGTAAAAAAATGCATTCAGGTATATAAACAGACCGAAATAGTTTCAAGAATGTCAAGCCTAAGTTTGCCGCCCCTAGATGTAACATCAATTTTTTTTTTTAAAGTATGCTGAACAAGGTTACAAGTGTATTAATAAAGTTAAATTAAAAGTTAATTTCTGTTATGAAGGTAAAACTTCTATGAGACTCAACTGTAAAAGCAGCACCGTAAACAATTCTTCCGCGAAGTATCGTTGTTTGAGCTATTGTGTACCAATCTGAAAGATGTGATTTCTAAGACGAAGCTATTTCTAAGACGAAGCTTTTCCACGGAAGTTCCAGGAGTAGTAACTAACCTATCATGAACTGAATTCAATTATCCCTGCAGTCGTATTTATGATTGATTATAAATAGCTAAAAGTAGTTAATGGTCACTTTATTGTATATGGGCCATATGCACTTGATTCAATATAAATGAAGCTCAAATTAATATATTACTTGTTTAAACGCTGTTTTGGTTTAATGTTATCATGAATATTAAATAATACATAGTTCACTCATAAATGTTGAGTTAACTAATGTGGGTTCGAAAGTTTATAGATGCGATTGAGTTGTTTAATGTTAAAAATCACTTTGTAAAAATATGCTACTATGAATTTTCCAGTGCTAAGAAGATTGTCTAGCAGCTACATAGTTAAAAGTTATTACCTATCATAATTGGACAATTATATTCGGAAACTACTGACATTCTTAAATTTAACGTGTTATTTTTTATTGTTAAGGTTTTGCGTTTATGGCCCCAATCTCACCTGATGCTAAGTGACGATGTGGGCCAAGCTGGTAAACACTCTAAACCTGTGGAGGGACTGGCTCCCAAGTGCAACTGCAGGAATATACCTATAGTTATTTGCTGGCAGATTTTCGACATGGGGGAGGTAGCTAGCCAGGCGAGCATTAGAAAAAGCCCTAGCGCCATGCAGACTTATACTTAAATATAAATAAACTTAGTATATTTTGTTAAAGCACCATTAAATATTTAATGAATTTATAGTCGAAAGGAATAGCAAAAAACTAAAAATTTATATACTATAATATATAGTGAATAAGGTACTTTTCACGGTTAGGATTTGTGTAAATTGTTTGACCCTATAAAACTACCGAGTTATAAATACCTCCCTATCGCTAAGAAATGTGTTGGTCATAAAAAAAACGAATGCTATAGTTATTTAACTATCATCGGATTTTTAAATATTTCACAATATATGTCGTGTTTAGATTATAGACTTTATTATTTAAGAAATTTTAATAATTGTTGTAATATAAACTAACATCTCATTCAATAAAGAAAAAAACTTTTAAAATAAAAATAAAAACAAAAATAAAAAAGTTTATTTTAGTCATAATAATATAGATTATAATTAATCTAATTTATAAATTTAAATTATAACCATGTTCGTATAGTTGATTGGCCCTTATATTCATATCTTGAGATTTAAATTTAATTATGAAAAATAAAAAATTAACGATTTTGTAAGCGCTGAATTAGTTAATATTCAAATTTTGTGTAGTGTCATGGTGTGAAAATATTACTTAATTGTAAGTTTTAGTATTATTGGTAATTACTTTGTGGAATTCTAACAATAATAAATTGTGTTAATGAAGCCTTTCTATTGAAGTTTGGTATTAATAGGGGTTTAGTATCAATCACAACAACATTACATTTATTTATATTTATTTCACACAAATAATTGTTATATATTTTTTCAACAACTACAATTATATTTTAAATGATTTTTCAACTACATAATTTGAAATTGACATTCTATATTGTTCTCTACTCTAAGAAGGACTAGAAATCTCAATTGGCACGAAGATAAATAAGCTGATAACTATTTCTTCAACTCCCATAAACATGAAGAAATTGGGTTTCGGATTCAGTTTTCATTCGCTGAAAAATTAATAACAACGATATTAATAGTTATAATAGAAAAAAATACATATGTTTTAATAGAAATATTTTTAGGACCACGTACTCCAAGTATCAGAGATATAAGAGTGGTAATATAATATTTAATATTTGCTATAAGTATAATTGTCTATTAATTTGTTTCTAGTATTTGTCTTGAAGAGACGATAACGCAGTTGGTAGTGTGTACGGACGCCGCGTCAATGGACATAGTTCAAATCCACCTGCAGTGAGTTTAAGCTTTTGAAGAAAAACAACATGATGGTGGTATGGTTTTTTCCAATAAATTTGAAAATCGGCCTGCAAATACTTATAGGCATATTTCGGCAGTTGCACTTGAAATCAGGCCCTCCACTAGGATTTGTTTACCACCTTGTAGTACATGGTCACCTAACATCAGTGGAGACTGTGGCCAAAACGGTATGTTACCACAATAAAAAAATTATTATTAAATTTCAATAACAATCTTATATTTCAATTTTGAAGAAATTTATAATTTGTAGGCTTGGCTATTTTAACTGTATAACATTAATAAAAAATATATTTACTTAGCCATGTTACTATTAATCAAAACTTTGTCACGATGGCTCAATTAGAAACCCGCTGTTAGAAATCTATGGTTCCCAAGTTATCATCAGTTCCGGTGTAATTCAGTCAGAAGCTTAACAGAGTTTAAAGACCTAGCAAAACTATAGTTTATAGCAATCAAAGTATGTTTTATACAAGCATGTTAATATGATAGTATTTAATTTCCACGTGCATAGTAAATTCAACAAGTGCAATATAGATTGCAATAAAAGCTTTTGTTAGTTTGTTATACCGTTTGCTTAAGCCCAAGAAGGGAAGATTTCTCCCCTTAAAGTAAAACATAAACTTGCCAATTTACCGCTCAGTTAAAGCGATATGATGAAACATTTACAAATTAAAAGTATCGCCTGTCCTAAACTACTTGACCACATTTTCTCAAGTTTCACGCAATTCTTACAAAGTAATTGTGCTAAGGCACACTTTACTGAAAAGGAATAATATTAATTATATTAATTATGTAATCTTTAATGTACATTTTACTTCGTATGAAAACAGTCAAATATTTAATGCATTTTAATTAATTTTAGTATCAAATTCTTTATTCTCAACTTAATTCAATTCAAATTCAATTGTAAAAAAAATTATTTATCCCAAAATAAATTAATTACTGTTAGGTATTATATGTACTAAACTTTTCAATAATACGTTTAAATATGTTATACCCAATTTAATTAAATTCGCTTACCGATAAGCGGCAACTCCTCCTGAGAATCAGATTCGCTACATAGCGGAGATGATTCCGAAGTTTTATTATAAGTTGACATATCAGAATCAGAATCAACTGTACTCTGTGTCACAATCAGCAATGGTAGTCGGCGATTGAAGGTATTGTAATTCGGTAAATTATTGTTGCAAATCAAGGGTAGCCTCGGATCCATGAGATCTACGAGGTATTCGGGCTCAACGTTATCCACAGGTACTACGAAATCAATGGGCTGTACGATATTCACGGGCTCTGCGTGGTTTACGAGCTCTACGACATTCATGGGCTGTACAACATTCACAGGCTCTACAACACCCATGGCGACCACGGGGATCGAGGGTTCTATAGGCTCCGGCTCCTGGGGCGTATTGCACGTATTAGTAGTACACAGAAATAATAGACACTGCTGTAAACACAAAAAAAATGGTTTTATTTATAACAAACTTTTTCTGGCGGCTTCGCTTACCTTAATATTGATTTTGTTAAATCGGATGACGCAATAAAAGTTCATACAAAGTTTATTGCTTTTACCCCACTTCTATTGGGTTTTTCACGAGAAATAGTAGCCTATCACCATCTCCAAATCCCATCTATCTCTATACCAAAATTCATCCTAATCGATTCAGCGGTTTAGGCGTGAAAGCATAACAAACAAACAAACTCACTTTCGCATTTATAATATTATATGTAAAGACCAGTGATGGATTTAGTTTGTTGGCACCCTAGATCCAAGTTAATTTGACGCCCTTATATATAATAGCTGCGTCGGCGACTTCGTTCGCATGGATTTATAATTATTTAATATCCTAATATAATTTGTCATTTAATCTACAACAACAGATGTCACACTTATGTTATATTAATTTAAATTACGCGTATAACTGTGACAATGCAAAAAGGTTTTTTTTTGGAATAAATAAAGAGTTTTGAGTTGATAGTTAATATTCAGTATTACTATGTTCCCAAAAATCAAAAATTCAATTTTTTTTTATAGTTAAGGCTAGCTTTATGACCATAATCTCACCTGATCTTAAGTGACGATACGGCCCATATTGGTACACACTTTAAACCTTTGGAGGAACTAGCTCTCAAGTGCAACTGCCGGAACACACCTATTGGTATTTCAGATTTTACACCTTGAGGGTGGTAGCTAGCCAGACGGGCATCAGAAAAATCCTTACCACCATACTATGGTTTCCTCACGATGTTTTCCTTCACCGAAAGCTCAAGCTCATTGTAGGTGGTTGTGACGCAAAGTCGTACACACTACCACTGAGCTATCATTATTTGACGGCACGTCTATAGCCTTAATAAACATTTCTTTGTAAAGATGGCACGTCGATATAATTATAAAGGTTTTATCGTGGAGTCCATACGTACATCGACTTTTATATACCTACTAGCTGTACCTACGATTTCGTTTGAGTGTAACTAAAAAATATTTAATAATTTTTGCCCGTTTTTGTAACTTTTTTCAAAACTGCATTGCTTCTATTAGTAGTAGTGTGATGTTAAATAGCCTAAAGCCTTCCCCAATAATTGCTTTATCAAATGCAAATAGAATTTTTGAAGCCCGCCTCGTAGTTTTTAAGATTTTTGTGATCATACAAACCAATAAACTTTTCCGGTATATTATAGACAATAATATTAATTAAAAAAAATACAATTAGGTACGTACATGATTAATAATAATTAAACAAAAAAATCTATTCTTTGGGCTTGTCAAAGCAAAAAATATACCTTGGCCACACGGGCCTAGGCCTAAATTCGCTATTTTAGCGATTTTAGCGCTATTTTAGTAAATGAAGGAAAAACTATAACTTACTAAGCATTTATCGAAGATGCAGTCGATGTATACCTTGCACCAACACATTTGGCTACAACTTTCCTTTATTGGAATATTTCAAAATTGAATTTAAGTATTTAAACTATCTATTTAGTGAGAGTATTATTCAATAAACTTGAATTTATAGAGATATGAAGACACGACTGTTCCGACTCCGAGTCCGTTCTGTACAATACTGACTCTAGTTGTAAACAGAGGCGAACTGCGTAGCGGTCTTGCAATAAAGCTTCATAACTGATGCACAGAGTATTTATAGTGCCCGTGTACATGTACGCATGCGGCCTAAAACAGTTGAAATTATCACTTAAAGGTATCGATATTATAATTGTTAATATTGTCTTAGTATTATTTTTAAGTGAAACGTAATAGATATAATACTTTTAAAATAGACTGCATAAATGGTACAATGGTAATACCCCAGATTTTATAGTCTCTATGTATAATTTATTTTATTAGAATTGCCGATCACTTTAAAAGTCGCAAATAAACAATAATTGGTAAATAAATAATAGTTAAAAAAAACAACTAAAAAAATACGCATTTATAGAAAATCCATTCCATTTACCCATTTATTATCTATTTTTTAGCTGGATTTTCTATAAAAGCGAATTTTTCAGTTTTTTTAAACTATTATTTTTAATTTTTTACTTGAATTTTCTATAAAAGCGCATTTTTTCGTTTTTTTAACTATTATTTATTTTACATTTTTTAGTGATTATTTAGCAAGAGCTTTATAATAATTACATCTCTATTAGTTATTGCATAGAAGAGCGGTGTTTCACCTTGACGGTCTCTACAATTGTCATATACTAAAATCGCTAATCCTGATTATCGTAGTAAGGATAACGGATCAAACTGTTTAATATATTAAATTGTCATCGGTCCTTAATAAGTATGCCAAATTTCGAATTAATTTAAAGGTAGTCAAAATCATGTTTAAAGATTCCTTTACGTACTAACATACGTATGAAGCTAATAAAAGCGTATTAAAAAAATAAGAAAACACATCTGTTCACTACAAATAATAGGCAATTCGAATATAAGTATTAGAATGATATAGGAAGTAAATAAAAAAAGTTTTGTTTGAAATATTGTTTTTGGATGTGCATTGTAATTTCCCCGTCGTAGTATCAATGCAACGATATTGGCCAGGGCCGAACATTCTAGCGATCACTATTACTGCGCATGCCCCGGAATTCAAAGCTAAACTACCTGTTTGTTATTTTGTGTACAATGACTCTTTTTACATTAAATGATTTAAATAGATATATACATACCATAATCAATAGGCTATTCTCGATGAAATTTATCTAAAAGATAATAATTATTCGGAACGACAGAGATTGTGTACTCTTGTATCAATAGAGCTAGCTCGATCGATCTGGTTTTGAAGTTCACAAACCACCTCAGCTATTTGCAGACAAAAATCGTAATAGAATAATATTTGACTCTTTTTTTATAAAATTTGCTTGATTAGCCAAACCTGTAATATAGAAAATCTGTTGCTATGCATAGTTTTTTCACTACGGTTTTTGCAACTACAAAGTCGGTTAATTAGTTTTCTAGGTTTAAAATATTACTATCTTCGACTAAATCGCCATGATCACTTGGAACCTTTAAACATAAATAATATATTTTTGGTTCAAGTGAATATTTTAATTTAATAAGGGCATTCAAACAAATGTGGCCCGAAATCTTTAGCAATTAAGAATCTGTTAAGAATATAGAGCTATTATTGAACACAAACCAAATTTAGAGTTCTCTAATGGACAAATCATAATACATACTAAAGCATAATTGAAAATTACTAACTATTAAATGTAGACGAGTTAGAGATACTATGTAATTTAAATTTATTCTGCACTTTACCTAAGTATGTCAGAATCGTATTCGATTTGCTAGTTTTTATTGTTAATAAAGTACATATTACCAGTGCGCTTTAAATTAACATCACAGTTCAGTTAAATATCAATATGACTGAATCTCTTAGAAATGTCCGAAGAGCGACAGATAATTTGATAGAAAATTGGTTTCGACGGGAGTAAATTAGAATACAAAAGCTAGGTGGTAAGTCCAATCGTATTAACTTAATAAATTATCGATAACTACGATTTATTAAACTCATGAAACTGTGTATATCAATATCATTATATTTCGTTAATTATTACTATAAATGTACTAATTATATTTTGAAAACATGAAGATAATTACAAGTAATTGCAAATAAAAATAGCAACAATCGTATATTCGTGTTATAGCCAAAAATTATGTTAATAGAATAGTTATTTTTGTAGAATATGATAATGTCCTCCTTCAGACTAAGAGAACACTCTGTTAATTTCTAGTATTTGCATTTCTCATATATGTAACGACATCTAGTGAATTCAATTTATTTATTAAAAATTCGGTGACATGTGCTACAGTAAAGTTGCCTATGTTACTTATTACTTTGAATCAAGCTTTTCTGGAGTTGGTATCTAGCAATAAGACTTATAATACGGGAAAGTACGAAAAAATCAGTTCCCTTATTGTGTGCATTTCCTTTCTTCTAACTTCGAGAAGTAAGTTCTCACTCACGTAGAAATATACGTTTTGTACATAGATCACGTACACATTTCTCACACACTCTTTTTCTTCTTAGTCTTCATTACTTAGTCAGCTGTCAGTCACCTTTAAACATCATTGTAGTGAAGATATTGTCCTCAAGATGTGCATTTTGAATAAAGATAAGGCCTTGGCAATCTGGAAGATTACGATGCAGCTGGTTTTTTAACAATATCGTAATCGACATACGGTCTCTAGTTACTATATGTAGAAATTATTGAGTCGCTTATTATCATCACTACGCAAGCACCAACTCTTAGAGGCGTACAGGAGAAAAAGTATCACATTTGTATTGAAGACGGCTAGCTTCCTGTACAATCTGATGTAATGGTATTTTTAGACTATTTAACTAAATTTAAGATAGTGGGAATTTACTAAGCGACTTGGGATGCGACACAGTCAATATACTGAGAAGTGTAGAGCTCTGTTTGAAGGTTTCACTGTACATTAGTCTCAGTCACAAATCGTTCCATCCCAAATGATGCACTAATTGTCAAGCCGAAGTTGCGGTAAAATTCGTGAAAATGATCCCAGCTATCGGTCATAAAAGAGAAAACCGCCAGTACAAATTACCAGTTTCCAGGATACTAGATAAGAAAGTTAACTTTACCTACACAACTAAGCAGCTATCTCATAGTTTATAACTGTTGCGATAAAAAGTTATTGAATAATAATAATTATATCTAACAAATCCGCGTTTCAATCTGTATCTGTATTTGTAACGTGAATCATAACCAAATCAAAAAAAAATTATGTGTGTTATGAATAAATTATCCAACTTTCTTTTCAAATTCGATTAAGTTTACAAAAAGAGTTTCCTATTTTCAGTAAATTAAAAGTGAACAGATCAATGAATATTCATGATTTAAATGAAACCGTAGTCAATAATGTGATTATTAGTGCTCGCCCAGGCTGCACATTCGCACATAAAAAGATTAAGTTATCGTTTCCATGTTATACTAAATTGTACACTTTTATTCAGTGAGAAAACGACTCTTAGATTAATTGCTTATACGTTTTTTTTTTTGTTAGTTAGTTTGTGCCCGCAAATAAGTACGCGATAAAACGGAAAATTATTTTTGCCCGTATTTGTAGCATTATTCAATACAGCTTTGCTTCTATTAGTGGTAGCGTGATGTTAAATAGCCTAAAGCCTTTCTCAATGGTTGCTCTATCAAACACATAAATAATATTTGAAATCCGACCAGCTATTACTAAAATTAGCGAATTCAAACAAACTTTATATTATTAATATAGATCTATAATTCTTATCAATTAGTTTTAAACGTAATTGATTATCTGCAATAACAATATATTGTAGATTGTAAATAAATATAATATATAAAATCATAGCTAACACTAATACCTTTACTAATAGCTAATATATATATATATTAGGAGTACAAATAAGTTTCCGCCGTTTTTTATCAAAAATTAAATATTAAATATATTGCCTATCACTTGCAACCATTTTTTCCCATCTCTCAGGCAGCATTCGAATCCCACGTCTGAAGAACTCCTTGCCTTTTGAGGCTATCCATGAATCAACCCAATTTTTGGTATCCTCATAAGATGTGAACCGCTTTGCTGACAGAGCATGTGCCATGGACCGGAACAGGTGATAATCGGACGGTGCAATGTCTGGTGAATACGGCGGATGGGATAACACGTGTTTCCAACGGGAGAACACAAGTGTTTCCAAATACTTTTTCACGGGAGCCGCAACATGTGAACGAGCATTGTCATGCAGGAGAATAATTTTTTCGTATCTAGAATAGTATTGAGGGTGTTTTTCCTTCAGAGCTCGGCTCAATCTCATCAATTGTGTTCGATAGAGGGCCCCAGTAATTGTTTTGCTCGGATTAAGCAACTCATAATACACTACACCTAGCTGATCCCACCAAATACACAGCATAAGATTTTTTCCGTGAATATTCGTTTCGCTGTTGATGTTGACGCGTGGCAAGGTAATCCCCATGATTTTCTTCTATTTGGATTGTCATAATATATTCACGTCTCATCACCAGTTACGATACGATGTAAAAAAACCCTTTTTTATGACTAGCTAGCAGTATTTCACTTAAGCATAATCGGCGTTCAATATCTCTCGGCTTTAATTCATACGGAACCCAATTTCCTTGTTTATGAATCATTCCTAATGATTTTAAACGATGTGAGACTGCTTGCTGAGTGACTTGTAATGTTAGAGCAAGTTCTTTTTGTGTTTGAGATGAATCTTCCTCCAATACTGCATCCTCGTAAATTTTTGGCCTTCCACTGCGATCTTTGTCTTCTACGTCGAAATCACCGTTTTTAAACTTTTGAAACCACTCACGACACGTTCTCTCACTCAAAGCACCCTCACCATATGCTTCTACGAGCAATCTATACGCCTCAGAAGCAGATTTCTTTAAATTAAAGAAGTAAACTAATATTTCCCGCAAATGACGCTTACTTGGCTCAAATTTCGACATTTTCAACCAATAAAAATTATATATTACCAATATGAAGTCAATAATATTAATAGGTTATGTTGTTCTTGAATGTCCTTTACATAGCTAATAATACTCGTATGTTCTATTCTGATTAGTCATTTCAAAATATAATATGTTCTATTAAAGTATAAAATATTTAAAAGCAAACTCACCATCAATCCGTGAGCCTTCCCCATGCCAGTCTTCTTCTGAAAAAGAAAAAATATCTTAAAGGTCCTCCTAATTAATCGCATAAACCTTTCATAACGACGGCATTGACATTAAACAACAACATAGTGACGATGCATTATTAACATTGTATGATATAATAATCCGTATTAAATGTTATGTTCAGTGTTTTTAGACTTATCGACATCAGATTTTAAACATACTAAGCACTTATTATTTCGTACCCTATAACTATTTATTGTAACAGTGTTCTATTGCTACAACTAGTAAGCCTTGCACCGTGTATTCTGACGAGTTCAAAAATCTCAAAGATTTTCAGCAATCGGAAACTATGTAAGTCATACTATGTTTATCATTTATTATATCACGTATCCGCATATCTAACGCAATACATCTTAGACGGCCATGTTAATGACCTTACAAAAATTTATTCGTCATTAATTGTCTAAGAAGATTAAATGTCCTATTTTAATATAAAAGTTATATCGGCCTGCCAATAAATAAATGTTGATTTCACTATTAAACTTAATAAAATGAGTGCTAAAGCACTGACGAATAATAAAGTTTAATGCAAAAAAAAACTAAATCAAATCAGTAGCTCCAGAAATTTTATCGAATAACATAAACTTAACCTATTTACAATATCTATGTCTATATAGATATAAATAGAATTAAATGTAGATGTATCTAAAATTAAATTTCTGTGGTTGCAGTAATTTTACATACTTTCATTCATTTATAAACTGTAAATTATAGAACTCGTGATTGTAGGGTGGCAGAATCCGATGCACGCATGATTGGATCGTGACTACACACACCATTTAAGGTAAAATACCTGCCATAATATTTAAAATGTATGTGTCACTTTTTACTCATTTATGTTCTAAATAATTATTTTACATTTATTTCTTAATCTTTATCAATGTAGTAATAGTAGCTTTCTAGCCACAAGCTTACGCCGTATTACCAAATTCTATATACTTCTAGCTTCTGAAACGTTTTGCGTTCATTCTGCTTTATAATCTTTTAGGTTTTTTAGCATATATCCTTCATAACAAGATAGTTTCATTTTTATACAATATTTTTTACAATTACTTAAACAGTTTTAATGCTGATGGTTTCATGTCAACAGCTATATATATTTTTATAAACCTATATATTATTTATCTTCTTTCGAAATTCCAAATATAACAAATAAATGGATAAAATATATATTTTACACCTTGATTTTTTATTATTTCCTTTTAGCATTAATATATTTCATAGTCCCAAGTAATTGAAGCGATGATACCTCAGTTGGTAGTATATAGGGTCTACGCCGCAATGTACGTCAGTTCGAATCCCCTACATTGAACCTGAGCTGTCGGTGAAGGAAAACATCGTGAAGAAACTACTACAGGGTGTTAGAGCTTTTCCTTATGTCCAACTGGCTAATTACCGCCCTCAAGTTGAATATCTGTCGCAAAATACCTATACGTGTATATTTGAGTTTACTAGTCGCACTACTAGCATTAGCGTATCCAACATAATGGGACACATTAATATGGGACAATTTAATAGATCGGAAATTTTTCGGTTTTAGGTTGCAGAATAAAGATAATATTGTTATAATTTCGGTCATATTAATATTTGTTCAATAAAGTTATTAAGTATTTTTAAAGTATTATTTTGATGTATAAAGTTAAAGTATATACACATTCTATAAAGTACATAAACATCAGACGAATGACGAATATAATGATAGGCGTCTATTAATAGATCAATCGAACGAAAACCGTTAGTTGGTCAGCCCAAAACATTTTTATAACGATTTTATAACTTTTTTATGTAACTGATGATGACATTTTAAATAAGTATAAAATTAGAATACTTTATGTCCGCGACAGTATTCTACGCATTATACCTACCAGCGTTTTAATCTTCTACTATTTTGGTGTGAACGGTATCAAATATCAAATAAAAATAATCAGACTTTAAATTAAATATTACTTAAAATAATTTAAAATTAATTTTAATAATTTTGATTTAAATCAAGAAATAATAACTACACCAACTGAAGTTTGCGGATTTAAATTATAAAGAAAAATTATATAATACTTCGAGGAAGGTCTCTGTTACCTTCTAGTTGCCAGATAAATGTGATTCAAGTCTGCTCAATTTCAACGTTAAAGCGTACCGAGAAATTTAAATATCAACAGAGATTTACACGAGATTTTACGCTTTGACCGAAGTCTCAGCATTAACTTCCTATGAATAAATTTAATGTAAGTAGATAGAATATTATTTTATGCATGCTGATACAAAACCAGCGTTTATATTTTAATTAATTTTACAGACCCAAAAATGAGTAAAATACATGCAATTATTCATGTACAGATTTCTTTAATGTGTATATAACTCAAAAAAATATTCTGTATGGGTATAATAAATATGACCGTATTGAAAACATTGTTTGCATCCGGCTATATACAATTGGATTTGTACAAAAATCATGTGATAATTAGGTAAACTTGCTCATCATAGGAATAGTGATTATCTAAAAAGTCCTTTAAGAACTAAGATCGGATAATTCCATCAATGAAATATGTAAACTAGTATAAACTTCTCATTGTACCCTATATTTCTAATGTCTAGTTGAAATTCGATATATATCAATTTTCATTAATTCAGCTAGTTACACTTTTTTTTATAGTTAAGGTTAGTGTTATGACCATAATCTGATATGGTCTTAAGTGACGATACGGCCCAAGTTGGTAGACACGCTAAACCTGTGGAGGAACTGACTCTCATTTGCAACTGCCCAAACACACCTATTGGTATTTGGTGGCAGATTTTCAACTTGAGAGTGGTTGCTAGACTGGCGGGCATTAGAAAAAGCCCTACCACCATGCTATGGTTTCCTCACGATGTTCTCCTTCACCGAAATCTCAAGCTCATTGTAGGTGGATTCGAACTCACGTCCCTTGCCGCGAAGTCGTAGACAATACCACTGAGCTATCATCGCTACAAATGTCATATCTATATAGTATACGAGTACATAGGAAACTTCCACTGACTCATCACCTAATTTCCAAAACTTTAATTGGAAATATGTACGTTTGGCATACAATTTATCAAGCAATTTCCTACAAACAACATAGACACATACTAAGAAGAATCAGTTCTTTGTTGAAGTTGAAGATGCCTTATGGTTAATAGAAAACCACAAATTTTCAATCACTAGCAGGTATACCTAATCGAGAATTTCTGTGGTTTATGGTGTGAATTATATTTGTCCGTTGGAAAAATGAACATATAGTCTTAGGGCAATTAGGTGTTAATTGTTTTGACACTGAGAACCGATTTTGTTTACCTATATTTTTATTTATCACTTATATAATAACTCGAACCAATTTTACATTCAAAATAAAAATAACAAACGATAGATATTAAATGAGTTTCCTTCAGAACATTCATTGATATTATTTTATGTAAATCCGCAAGTGTCAGCAGAGTGTGCAATATTTAAACTAATAAACGTCTGTAATGACTTACGTTTTAATAAAATTGAGTTACAACATAATGCTACTATAAAAAATTGTATCATGAAATTATTAAATCACACTTACCATTGTCTCTTCCTTTACGTTTTTTCTTTCCACTCGAACTAGAAGACTTTGAAGTCTTATCAGATTTGTCTTTACTTTTCCATCGACTTAACATGTTTGTTTAACTTCTTACGCGTTCATTGTAAAACACTTCAGAGATATTTTTAATAAAATAGCACTGCAGGATGTTTCGTACGTTAATCGACATACACACGGTATTTTCTTTTTAATTTGACACTCTATTTGATTATAAGCACACTTCACTATATGAATTTCTTTTTACACTATTTTGTTTAAGATTCACTATATTTGTCTAACTGTGAGATGTATGTTTGTGTAATTGAGGCTTTATTATGAAACATTTTCGAAGTTAGTAAGGAAGCTACCGAGAAAACATGAACAATTATTTTTATTAACATAATGGTTAGCTTAGTTATTATATATTTTATACGACACAGTAGTTCATACAAGAAAATATCTGATTAAAATAAAATAGCAACAAATTGCAATAAATAAACATATCATCTACTTTGTATACACAAATAATTAAAACACATATTCATATTTTATGTCCTTAAATATTCTAAATTAACGGAGATACCCAAATTTAGAGGTAGTTTTATGTAGATTGATATATAATATAGTTCTAGAGAGCTATATGCACTTGTTTATGTGACCGTATAAAAAAATCGTTTTATACGGTCACACCAGGTGAAAATTACTTTTGTTACTTTCTAACTAAATGAACGTTTAATACAAAGATAGTACGCAACGTTTATTTGAGACCACGCAGGACCGGAATGCTAGTTACTACTTTGGCCAGCAAATCAGCATTGTCATACGACGTGGCAATGCCGTTAGCATTTTGGTTACACTACCTTGCGGCCCCGATATTTGTTTGTATTTAACGTAATTATATTAAGATAGATTCCTGATTTTTTTTAAATATACTAAATGAATATAACAATTAATATTATTAATTAGTAATTACCCTTAATTGTTTACAATTAAGCTTAATTCGTGAAACTAAGTACTGCAACAAAATTATATTCTCTATAAAATATGTATTTACTGAGACAAGGTTTCCAAAATTAGGAACATTTTATGACGTTGACGACTTTTTAGTGAGTTTTCTAGCTAGACTTAATTTTTATAATTATATATTTATTTAACTAGGTGTGTTGGTATATATGAGTCAAGTTAATTCACCAAATTTGTAATTATTTGCACTTAACCGCTTGAAAAAAATTTACAATACTTGTGCAACTTTGAAAACAATCCAAAAATTATATTACTGAGCAGATCTCATCATGAACATGGGAATTTGTGACGCATCAACAAAATAATATATCTTCGTCGTAATACAAAACTAAATAAACGGCAAGAAGAAACATATGTAAAAATGAATTCAATAGATTTCGTTGGTTATACCACATTTCTGAAGCGATGAAGGCTCAGTTGGTGGTGAGATCGAACGTCGCATCAATGGACGTAAATTCGAATTCTTACAATGAGCCTGAGCCCTTGGAACAAGAAAAAATCGTAATGAAACGATAGCATGGTGGTAGGGTTTTTTCTAGTGCATACCTGGCTAGGTACTACCTACCACCATTATTTTTATTAAAATGGTGTTTAAAGTTCTAGTTTTACAGGCTTCCTTATCGCAACGAGTAAACTCACTATCCGGGCTCAGGCTTAGACGAGAGGGGTATATGGCGACTCATCGGGTAATAATCACTTAACACTACCCACTAAAAAGCACTATGGCGACACTTTAAGCCCCCGCGTTGCCAGAGACTAGAGGCAGCTTTCAAACTAATCGGCTAACTACCACCCTCAAGTTATTCACGTAAATATTAATAGAGTCAGTCCCTCCGCTAGGACTATCGTGTCCACTATCTTGGGTCACATCGTTACGTAACATCAAGTGAGATTGCTTTTTTTTGAACTTACAATCGCTGTTATCCTTGAGGGCTTTGACAGCTTCACCGATCTTATTGAGGCGAGTGTTGAGGGCTACTGCCGGAAAATGAACAAAGATTCATGAGCCTGACTAACCAACAGGTCCTAACTTACTAATTTAGTGATCGTAACCACGACCTTATCGGGCAAGCCGCTCAAGGGTCGCGGGGGTAGTCCCTTACAGAACCGTGTACTTAACGTATGGGGGTACACGAATGGTATGTGGTGTAATGATGTGCTCTCAGTGATGTAGAGAATCAATGTATCGCGCGAACAGAGTCACTCGAGGGCTCCTATCCGGCGGATCGAACCTAGGCTCAAAACGTCTGCGGATTGAGGCCGCGGCGAGTGTGCGGGAGCGATATTATCCGCTCGGCGAGGAGCGCGTTCAATCTCTTTATTTTATCGACGGGTTCGGAAAAGCAGTTACGTGGTCAGCGCGCAAAGCCTTTGGGGTGCGTATTGAAAGTGCAGGTAACTGCGTGTACTATTTTAGGGTTGGGATGAACTTTGGCCTTTTTAGATAATTTCTTTGTAAGGTCTTTAATATATGCATACATAGAGGGAAGGTCCATATCTTTACAACCTTTGGAGATCTACATTACGGACATAGGGCAGGGCTTGGACGGTTATGCGCATGAATCTGTTTTGCAACCCTTGTAGTTTGCGAAGGGTGATACGCGAAGCGTGAGCGAATACGGGGCAACTATAAGAATGGGACGGATGCATACTTTGTATATTGTGAGCTTATATCTGAAGTAACTTTTTGGTTTTAGATGAGGTTTGATTGCGTAGTAAAAATATAGCCGTGGAGGGTTTTTTCTGTACGTAATCTATATATTTGTTAAAGGTGGGGTGCCTATATAATACTACACCAAGGTATTTAGTTCGTTTCGCCCAGGAGATATTTACACCGAAAATTTGTAATGTTCTTTTTATGTTCCTCCTCGCGTGAGGATCGAAAATGATAGCCGCGCTTTTGTCTGGGTTACGCTATTCAAACGCGGTA
Source organism: Actias luna (assembly GCA_039707435.1). NCBI lineage: Eukaryota > Metazoa > Arthropoda > Insecta > Lepidoptera > Saturniidae > Actias > Actias luna. Next base: position 12,173,891 of record JAZHAC010000001.1, on the reverse strand, counting down.
GTATACATGAATCCTATTTCTGCCCTAACTGAAGATGACCGTGTCATCTGCTTAGGAGCCTTCTTTTACTTTGGGGAGTTCGGGGATGTCGCTAACGAACCAGTTGAACAGGCAAGGCGCTAGTATAGAGGCTTGCGGGACTCCTGGGCGTATTTGGCGAGGCGCGGATAGGGCTCCATCCGCTTTGTAGCAGAAGGAGCAGTCCGATAGGTAAGCAAGGATTATGCGGACTGGTCTATCCGGAACTTGACAGAGATTGAGTTTAAATCTGAGGCCTTCGTGCCAGACATTATTAAAGGCTTTGTCTATGTCGAAAAATACGGCAATTGTGCTACTTGGACAGCGTAACTCCGTGAAATTGGAGAGAATATGCTCCGTGAGGCGAATATTTGACCGAAAATATTTTAAAATAAAATAAAATATAAATAGCGCCATCTAACCTGTAGAGCTTTTAACTACGTATCACCTGCATTTCTTAGATCTGGAACACTTAGACACCTAAATTTCCGGGCCGCTCAGTGCATAACGTAGTTCCATATTTCACCACTAGAATTAACTTAAAATACACTATTATTTATTTTATTAATAAATTATAAAAAATAATAACATAAAAAATATTTTTAGCTAATGTTTAGGTTATACACAAAATATATCTACATACTCTATATTTTGCTTTAGATGTTTAGCTTTTGACCACAAACCTATATACCAAATGACGATGTGTCGAAAAGTAGTAATACGGTAAACCTAGAGGACTCAAATGTAGTTGACGAAATTATTTCAAGTGTCCTGTTTTAGCTCCCTGGTAGTTATTAATTTCTATTACCTACTTACCTAGTCACTGTTTCCTTTTTGTATCAGATCTTAACCACAACATCAATATTTTTTTATCAGATTTGAACAGTTTGTAACTCAAAATATTAACAAAACACTTATTATTTTAAATTTTTCGATGGAAGTATAATTATATTTGTTGCCTTATTTAAACGATAAAAAGCAATGGACTATTATAAGACACACAAATAAAGATCCGCCCCCAATCTTCTAGAAATGGGTCTTTAATTTTTTTGAAGTATAAAGAATATAAACTTATTTCGAGATAAAAACAGCTTGGTGAGTAAATATAGTTTTTATAAAATGCGTATTGCACTTTTTGAGTACGGACACAAAAAGCTATATCTTTTCTATTTTCTTAATAACACAATCAAATATATACATACGGTTGACCTAGCAAATGAAGAGTGAATAATTCACGCTGGCTGAAAGTGAATTATTGTTAAAAGTTCATTCGCCTATTCTTTTGTAAAACAAAACGAGAAGAAAAAGTATCTTGCGTTGGGCACATATTTAGATTGAATGTTATAAAATTTTCAGAACAAAAAATCATTTTCTGATTACATATAGCATATAATCTAAAATATTAACGAATTAAAAGTATATTTTAATTTAATTAATTCTTTTGTCATTTTAATAAAGTTTTTGCTTTTTTATGTAACGGGTTACGCGAGTATTATTTATGCTCTCCACATACATGCTGAAATAAGTTTACAAATTTTATTAAAAATATGATAGACTGGAAACTTACTCGAGTGCCCTCTAGAGAAAACACCTAGATGTAACATAAACAATTCGTTTATTGTGTTTGTTACAAATTAGAAACGTCTGAATAATCATTAATATTTGGAAAGTTGGATCGTTATTTTTCCTTATAGAAATAATTTATATAATTATTGCTGAGTAGAATTGGAACAAACAAATAGGTGGATTTTCCTGGAACTAACTTAGAATTGAATATTTTAAGGTTCGAAAGCGATGAACCTCTCGGTGCATCGTCAGTGAGGATGCACTTGCATTGAAGTTCGTTACAATACATTACAGTAGATGGCGGTAAAACAAAATAATAAATTACCAGTTGGAATCAAAGGTTTTCGAATGCATTCAGTGCAAATCATACTGCACAAATATTACCAATATATATCGCAATGCGTGCGCCCAGCTGGTATTTCAAATTTAAATAGGTCTTCGTGTGCTCATTATCATACTGCAGTAATTATTTTTTTCCAGATTCGTGGAAACTTACTCTATAACAATTCAACCTTTTAAAATTTCTAAGTAATCATTACTCTCAAAAAGGAGTGGATTTGTAATATTCAGTTGTCAGTGCTTTTATTTCTTTTTTTCTATAAAATGAAATCAATACTGCACAGCTGCCTACTTATTTTTCGCTTCATGACATGTAACTACTGCTACTCAAAGTCGTAAAATTGCATACATGCGTGCTAATTTTTGCAAATGTGATAATATTTTTTATTTAATATTATAATTCCCTGGTATAGGTAGCAAAATCAATGAAAAATGATCCTATTTTTTTACATTTCAGTATGTATAAAATTTATACTACAAATATTTATAAATATATGATATATGGTTTAAGAAATCTCCGAAGCACGGCTGGAGTTTATTTCTTAAGGAAAATTGTCTTTCAAATAATATTACCAAGTGAAAAGTGCGCAAGTTATGTTACGTAGAAATAACTAGCGTTTTTGATTTTCTGTTATTAATTTGACTCCTCATAAAATTTCTATACCGGGTGCCTTATATGAAAATCGATTCTTAAGGAGTAAACTCCAAAAAGGGGTAAAAAAGGAATACACGTAGATTTAATTCCTTTAATATTCATTTTTATTCATTTATTTTTACAAATATGTTCTATAAATGAAATAAAATCATAATTTCCGGTTAATGTAACATAGGAATTATATATAATTAATTTGACGTGTTATAAGTGATTATTGTGTTACAGTACAGCTCAAGGCTGCTCAACCTTTATATCAGTCGGACCAAACGGACGAATCAGACAATTTTGGCGGGCTGCTGCTGTTACTATTTCAACTACTTTTACAATTACGTTTGTAATAAGTAATAATTTCAGTGAAACTGATAATGGAGGGATTTAAAAACAAACTATAATCTGTAAACTTGTAAACATCCACTGTTAAATTCGTATACCAATCTACGGTGACCATGTTAAGCTTATTTTTGCTAATATTTGTGCGTGGTAAAAAGAACAAATATTTTTCTGTTTTTAAAGTAATTAATTAATGAGTTGACTTGCTTGCATTTAAAAACCGTTCGGTGCCACACTATGGACCACATGCATATGATTGAGCAGTCTTAGTATAAGGCAAAGCAAGAATATCTAATAAATAAATATATGTATAGCGCATCTTTATACGATATAAAGTAAAAAGCCGAGCATAAGAGATCTAATAAATATAGTTTCTTTTTATATATTTAGGCTCAATATTATAATAATGAAATACCGAACAGATTTATTGAATCGATTGAAAATATAATTATGTTGTAATAGACTTGTTTATTAATATCAAGCTGATTTTATCTGGCATAAGACTATACTAGAGTAGATCAGCATTTTCAATTTTTCTTTTCATATCCACACGCTTACTTTGTACGTAAGCATAATTAATTCACACAATATTAATAAAAATTAAAGACTCTGAACTATGACACTTTAATACGATATTAAATGACATTAACTAATATTTTGAGTACTATAACAGTCATATTTTTATGGTACAATATCCACAATATTTATACAATATATCGAATATATACACGAATTTATTATTAAACGGACATCATCGTATTTAGTACTAAAAGTAATAATAAATAATTAGGCTCAAATAGTGACCATGTAGTTTGGTGATTTTCATCAACACATTAATAAAACTTGTGTAAAAAACAGAATAAATTTTTGTACGGTTTTGAAATAACCCCTTCATGTAGGCGACAAATAAAAAAATGGTTCCAACTTGAACCCTTAGTTTTAATTTTAATAACTTTTTTATCTTAAAGTTTTCCATTTAAAATACATGGGAAACTTAGTTTTTTAATTTCCTATAACTTGAAGGCATTAAATCCTACTGTTTTAAATTTATGCTCAAATTAAAGATGATTTTGTTACTCTATGAAAGTAAGTTGACGTCAACTCAAATATTCTGTTAAATTTATTCCAACAAACTCTATATTTATGGAATATCTCTTCTTTTTCGTACTTTCCGGTGATGTTTCATCAAAAGATCAAATATCAAAGTTACAACAAAACTGTAAAGCGCAAGAAAATTAGAGATTCTACAACTTATATACAAGCAATATTTACGCTTCATAGTTGCAATAGTTGCTTTACAAACGTTATGGTGGCCCATTGGTTTAGACGTTGTATGTTAACCACGGCAGAAAACAGAACATCTGTGAGAATATACTAACATTTACCCATTTAAAATGATAAATTGACTTTGAGTTGCTTAATGTTGAAAGTAATTATCGTAAGCTAAACATCAGAAATGGAGAAGTATTTCTTTAGCTACTGGTAGTATTTAAAAATACAGAATGTTTATATCTTAGACGTTCGGAATCGTTAATATATACTAGGCAGATATAGTAATTAAGCTAGTGCCTTTCAATCGGAAGAGGTTATTGCCCAGAAGTTAGTTGGACATTCACACGCTAGTGTTATTACAATATAATATAGTCGCAGTGGCGGTGACGGTACTAATAAAAGTTTAGTAGTATATAAATAATTTCATGCTGCTATTATGATGTAGTATTAATTAGACAAACCTTTAGCAACATAGGTATATATTAACTATTTTAAAGATATTAAAAATAAACATACAGATTTGTATAGCATAAGTAATTGCAAGTTAACTATGATACATAACAAAATATATTATATGTGTATCAGTTAGCAATCTATTAACCCCATATAATAAACACTTAAAGATAAAATAAACATTATTTTATAAATAATAATTTACATTTCAAATTGCAAAATTTTTGAATCAAATATGTCTGATTATTTTTTATGTTATATTGTTTGACATCTAGATTTAAAGGGAGTTTAATTTACATTTATTAATATCATCATTACTTACCGCTGTAAAGTAATTATGATTTCCTGTTTTGGTTTCACTGGCTCTTGGGTTCCCCACAGAATACCCAAATAAATAGGATTAGAAATTAACCAGAAATTTATTCAATTTTCAAAGTTTTCTATTATGTATGACTGCGAATGGTATAATAACATCTTTGTCTAAGCTCGGACGCACATAAAGCGGTTATGTGTGTATTATTGAAAAGATAATGCGATCCCTTATTTTTATAATGTAATATAAGCTATTATATATACAACCTTCGGCATAATAATATAAATATTGTATTCAAACAAAAAGAAGAAATTGTTGTGAATCAAGTTAACTCATTGACGATATAACTACACATAGTTCTAGTGAAATTTACTGTAATGTAGACATTATGTTATTATTATTTCACATAGCATATTAAGTAACGTTTCATTTGAAATAATTATTGATTTTATCATAAACACTACATTAACAAATAAATGTATATTTCTAATTATTACGTAAACAGATATATTGATAGATTTAGTGTGTAATTACAGTAAAATATACATAATATAGTATACAATTGTACATTCATATTTTTAGCAGGAAAATTATCATTTACATTTTTGTATTTTGACATAATATACTATATTGTTTTGATAATTTTCGTTTTGGTTTCTGTTTGGACGTTTTGGTTTTTTTTATTTATTGCTTAATACTATAAATAAATATCACTTTTACTGCCTGAACATTTACATATTTTAATAAATATATAGTAATCAAATATAAAAAATATAAGTAACAAAAAAATAACCTCTGATATATTGTTTACTTAAAGGAACATGAAAATTTAACTGCATTTAACTAAAATTCGGGTAATAAAATTATATTAAGCTCGATATAATAAATATTCCACAGACTTTTTTATTTGACCCAATAATAAACAAATACAATAAAAATTTGTTACCTTTCTAATTATATTTCAGATAACTAATTATATTTAAAGGGTATGGAAACAAGTGGGATCTAAGAAATTTCAGATCTGTTTATAGAACCAAAAGAAACATTTGTTCATTATCACTGGGTCACTCCCTCTTTCCACACTTTTTTCAATTTAATTTAAGTAACATTAGAAATTTTACTACTTCTCGGTTTTTTTTGTATTTATTTTTTAAATATTTCGAAAATAAATATAGCTACAAAAAGTTCTTAAGTTCCTTTTAAATTAAATACTTTTTAATATGTAAATTTCTAAAAATGCTTTTTTTAAACGCCAAAGTTGATTATCAACCTTCAATTTTCGTTCGATTTTTAATTTATTTTAATAACTTACTGATTTTAAAATTTTAGAATGGACCGAGCTTTCTTTTTTTGTTTCAAAAATACATTTTTTTTTACTTTGTCATTACTAGTATACAATACTAACGATAACATATTTTTTTTCTGATCAAGATCGTATTACTCTGTTTACTTAAATAGCAAGTTCCCTAGACTATTTTTCATTCCTAAATGAAAACGAAAAAAACACAATTTTTCATATCATTTTTATTATTGTGACGTTGTTTTTTTGCCCAATTTAGAAGATTAAAAATATTACTCAGAAACGTTCTTCGCAATGATTAGTATTATTTCCCAGTAAATGACGAACTTCAAAAAGTTCATACTTTTGAATCAGCAAAGGGATTTTTTTTAAATCAGAACGTGTATTAAAAAATCTGGAAATATGTCAGTTTTAAAGAAATATTACGGAAAATATTTTTTTTATTTACCTCAAGTATCTTCTTTGAAACAAAATCAAGAACTTTTTGTAGCTATATTATTCGATATATTTAAAAATAGTTAACAAATTACCAGAAGCAGAATGGGTTTTTAAAATATTGCATTATTTTTGATAAAACATTTTTCGTCATTTTCCTTTGTTAATAATTCGTTTTATAATTAACGACCACTTCCCACCAAATTTCATCGAAATTGAATTGGGTTTATTCCAAGCATGGTTGATCAGCCATGAAATGATCCCACTACAAAATGGTTGAACCACGTTCCTACAATTTTTTTAACGAAACGATTTTATTATCATGAAGCAATAATAGCTCAGTGGTAGTGTGTACAACTCCGCATTAAGGGACGTGAGTTCGAATCCAACCACCTACAATGAGCTTGAGCTTTCTGTGAAGGAAAAATTCGTGAAGAAACCATAGCATGGTGATAGGGCTTCTTCTAATATCTGCCTGGATAGCTACCACCCTCAAGTTGAAAATCTGCCGCCAAACACCAATAGGTGTGTTCCGGCAGTTGCACTTGAGAGCCCTTCCCTCCACAGGTTTAGCGTGTCTACCAACTTGGGCCGTATCGACACTTAAGATCAAGTGAGATCATGCCCACAACGCTAAACCTTAAGTATAAAATATATATTATACAACAATTAAGGTGCTGAAGGCTGTCAGTTTCAAGTATATTTAAATCTAAAAGCTTCATCGTATTGTTTTGATGTTGTAAACGTTCTGCTTGAAGTTTTTTTTATTAATTCAAAGTTAACACTCTAAAATTTAACGTTTGAGTCATTTTTATGTTGGTAAGATTTACACTGTTTCTTTTATAGAATAGTGAAAAAATGAGCTAGGTTGTCACCTGATGGTAAGGATAACCGCCGCCCATGGAAACCCACAACACCAGGGGAATCGCAGGTGCGTTGCCGGCCTTTATTGGAGGGACAGACTCTAAAGTTCAACTGCCGAAACACACCTGTTGGTGTTTGGCGGCACATTTTCAACTTGAGGGTGGTAGTTAGCTAGGCGGGTATTAGAAAAAGCCCTACCACCATGTTTTGGTGTCCTCATGATGTTTTCCTTCACCGAAAGCTTAACCTTATTGTAGGTGTTTGGATTCGAACTTATTTCATTAAGTAGCAAAATAATATAACCAGTTTTTATAGTTTTATCGATAACATAAAAATCAGGGCTATAATATGGTGACAAATGTAACAAAAACTATACGTTTAAGTCAAATACCTCTATTGTATATCTGAATATATTACAAGATAAAATCACACAATAACTTTATAGTATTCCACGTGTGTAGTTTGAACAAAAAACATAGTCACTTTTATTCTATATTCTTACATAGTGGTCAAAACGATTTCGTTACAAATGTTAATGAATATAGCTCAAGTAGGAACATAATTTATAGGCAATCATTGTCATACTAATCTTTGTAACACTGCACACCTTTTTATCTGGATATTTACCGATCCAAAAATACTACGTATCGAAGCGATTCTCCATATCGAGTTTTTTAAATTATTATCGAAATTCAGTTGAACACGAGTAGGTAGCCCACTAAAACGCAAACATTTCAGTCACACTTGTGGAACACAATAACTACACCCGGTTATAAAGTTTATTTTTATGGTTTAAAAGTTTAACGTTATGGCCACAATCTCAGCTGATGTTAAGTGACGATATGACCCAAGATGGTGGACACGTTAATCTTAGTAGGGACTAACTCTCAAGTGCAACTGTCGGAAAACACCTATAAGTATTCGTCGGCAATTTTTCAACTTGACTGTAGTACATATACAGGCGAGCATTAGAAAAAGCTCTACTACCATGCTATGGTTTCATGACGCATGAACATGAACGTAGCGTCCGTACACACTACTAACTGAGCTATCATCCAAATTAGCTAAATCTAAATTTGGCTAAAGTATATAAACATTTCTCAAAGAAAGGCGAAATTATTGCCTTCGTTGATTTCTGTGAACCGGGATTGTCCATTATACTGTTTTTTTAATCAGTTCACTATATTAACCGAATTCTAAATTAAATACTTATTATTCATCATCAATGGGAAATGTAAATGTAACTAAATACCCCTAAAATCATTCCCACATTATATCCCAAGTACTAAATCAAAATACATTCATGAAGTAAATACCAAAAACTTTTTAAAGTTGTTAGCTATTGCAGTTTTTTTATTTATTTATACTGGCTACATATTTATACGTAAATAATATAAAAACGGTAAACAGCAAAATATATTTTTCATGAAAAACAAGTTTTTTTTAAATACATTTAGAATAATTTTTAGCGCATGCACAGAGAGGGGTGTCAATTCCGGACATCATTATCGTTAACATACATACAGATCCACTCTGCAATAGCCTATATATAACTAACATATAATTCCCCCATTTTTTATATTATCGTGTTACTCAATATTTATCAATTCAAATTCAAAAACATTGGTGACAACTATAATATCGTGGTCAATTAACATACATATGTACTATGAAATTAGAAAAGAAAATTAATCAAAATAATCATAAAACATTCTTTTATGATTTAAAAAAAAACAAACATACTTAAATTTGCGTGGAATAATGAGGTTTTATTTACGTATATTAAATGTAATAAAACAATATCAAAATAAATAGGTCGTTTATTTATGAAAATTTGAGAAAATAGCTGTAAGTGTGAAAAAAACTGTTTTCTTTTTTTAATTTGATGAAAACTAGAATTCGTTTATAGGTATTAAGCTTTATGTAAATATAGTTTTAGCCAAAATAAATGCAGAAACATTTATCTTTGTCCACTCATTATACGATTGTAGAATACTAATTTATTTTTCTTGACACTGTAAATTTTCTATCACTTTTTAGTAAAATGTAAGTAGTAGCAAATGTGTAAACTGGGCTATCACAATATGATGTTGGTTAGATTATTTTTACTGTATAAATAACATTCTGCGTATCCAAGCACACTAACAGTTTTTATTGAATTTAATACTAATTTGTAGTCAATTTAAATATCATATTATAATAAGGTGCATATCTAATTATAAATACATGTTGTTATTTCTATATAATGTTTCCGAACATTTCAAAAATTTAATAATACTAATTTGTAATATCTTCTCATAATAACCTGCTCCCAATACAGGAATCTATTTACATATCGAAAAATCCTAACCAGAAGAGACCTTTATGCCAATTCATAGCAAAATATATACAATTACATACTATTAAATATGTCTGACAAGGATATCATTCCCTATTCATTTAATAATAAAAACTTGCTAAAGAATTTTGTAGATATCAAAGACATAAAAAAACGGAGATGAAGGAAAATAACACAATAAATGGATGTAAATACAACAATAGAAAACTCATTACAATAACAATTCCTTCCAAAGGAAATTCTTTATTTCCAATGTTAATGTTGAGAGTGTTAGCTTTGTTAAATAATATGTTCCATAATAAATAAAAAATCGTAATTCATAATGGAAAAGTATGTAGATATAATTAGTCTGTCTAAAATTTTCCTCTAAAAACTCAAATAAAATCCAACTGATATATTCAATTGAGGCCATGAACGTCACAACTACCGCCGGTTCGGAAAATAAGCTAGACATTGAGATGAACCGACAAGAAACTCGAGATAGTAATATTATTATTTTGAGGTACATACTTAAAAATAAAAAAAATGCATTTACAATAGCTTTTAGCTGGCGCACATATGAATATATTAATTCCAGACATCACTATTGATCACATATTGATCCGATCTGTAATAACCTTTTCACATCAAACCCCGATTCTCATGTTGCGTGTACGTACTATCCAATAAATATGTAATGTGCTTTAGGACTATGTTGTGTATCCAAATGATTCATTCCAAATGTATTCATTGTTTAACAAGTGTAACTGGCTTAGACTATCGGTAATCAAAACATAAATACGAAAAAAATCTATTACAAAATAATAAAAAACAACTGCGCGATGTCATTTGACATCAAAGCGAAGCTTTGTACACTTTGATTTTGTATATAAAATCGAATTGGCAATTAACACAATTTTAATAAAATAGAGAATTTTTCCTTTCAGGACTTGTAATAAAAAAAGAAATAATTTTGAATATTCCGTTGTCTATCACACTTGCAGAATTACGTTTACAACTTCCGTTAGGGAAATTTCACATTTTTATGATCCGTTAGTCATTTCATTTATAATAGGCAGTATAGTGAAATAAAATTTGAAACTACCATTTGATATATTTTACTGCTTTTATCTTCCTTAATACTAGAAAGCTATATGACTAATGTTTTTAAATTTGTATCATATTTAAAAATATTAAAATTACTAGCTGACCAGGTGAACTTCGTATCACCTATAACCGATGTTATTTATTCTCGCTAATACTCAAAAACGGTTTGACCGATGTGAATATATTTTTTATACATTTTGATTAGCTATAAATCAATCCTAATCAACCTTCCAACTTCAATTCAATAAGATCAAATCAAATCAAAAATCTTTATTCAATTAAGGCTCTAAGAAGGCGCTTATGAACGTCAAAACTATTACCAGTTCGGAAAATAACGCAGTCGTCGAGAAGAACCGGCAAGAAACTCGATCTTCACCTATTTTTTTAAGTCTTATTCTTATATTTTTATATAATAGTTTAATGTGTTACAGTAGTTATTAGCGGATGTACAGAGATGGGTGTCAGTTTCAGACGTCACGATAGCTCACATATTGATCCACCCTCTAATAGCCTTTTGACATCAAAACCCGTTTGACATGGTTCTTGAACCTACTGTCCGGCAATTCAGTAATGTGCTTTGGGACTTTATTATAAAACTTGACACTATTACCTAAAAGACCAGTTTGTCGTTATTTCTAATATTCAAATTATGACGGTCTTTAATTTTTGAAATAGCTTTTGTAAGTTTTTGCGGACATACATTGAATTATTAATAATATATTGGGAAGGCATAGTTAAAAAACTGCTCGTTTTTGTAAAAGAAATACAGTGTCTACCTCAGCTGCTGGCTCCCTCCCGCAAAATACCATAAGACATTAAGCTATGAAAGTAAGCGAAGTAGCCTAACCTAGCAGTGGCAATATCTGTCTGCTGTCGAATCTTACGAACAGCGAATGCAGCAAAACTTAACGTTCCTGTCAATTCTTTTATGTGTGCACCCCATTGTAGTTTGAAATCAAGCGTGATACCCAAGAACACAGTACTATTAACTAAGCCTACTAAATCCCCTTCGATTTTGACTCTATTGTCAACCCGTGAAACATAAGGCAAGGTAAATCTAACACATTTAGTTTTGTCTGCATTTAGCAGTAAATTATTTATTGCAAGCCAATCAGAAATTTTATTTAAAGTATTATTTACATACCTAACCTCTGAATATGCTTGAGCATAATCTTTTAGAAAATTTGACTTAACAACGGAAGTACAGAAATAGGTCCATAGTTTCCAAGACTATTTCTGCAGCCTGATTTAAATAAATGAACCACTTTACTTATTTTCATTAAATTAGGGAAAATTCCTTTGGCTATACACTGATTAAATATATTAGCCAAATATTGACAATCAAGGACTTAACTACAATTACCGACATTCCCCATATGTCTTCAGAGTGTTTGAAATTTAAATGATTGAAAGCCCTAATTATTTCACCTGCACTTATTATTTTAAAAATAAATGTTGTATTTATAGGCGCACACAATTGGAATTGCTAGGGCGCCATGGGCTTTTTATTATATTATTTAATATTAATTATATTCTTTGTTACTTGTAAAGGTATATTAGTGAAGTAATCTTGGAAAGCAGTTATTACATCTGAACTGTGTTAAATTTGTATTCCGTCGAGATTTAAATTAAGCGAATCAGTTCTAATTTTATTATTTCCTAATTCTTTATTTATTATGTACCAGACAGTCTTGGTCTTATTTTTAGACTTAAGTACTTTATTACTTAAAAAATTACTTTGGCAGCTATACAAACACGTTTTAAAACTTTAGAATAATTTCTAACATAAGCGTGAAAGGATTCACTATTAGTCAGTGATCTCCTATAATGTAGATCATGTAAATGATCTCTACTTCTGCCTGTACATATTGTCAAAAATCTAACTTTCGGCGCCATTTTTCAAAAATATCGGTGCGAACGGCAAAGCTCACGTGGTTACAAAGTAAAACTTCGGAAAGAACTCGTAGAAATCTATAAAATGATCAATTTTCAAAACTTCCGTATAACGTTCAAGGTAAAACTAGTAAATGACTGGACTATCAATATATTTCTGAAGTTAACAGAGTTTCCTACATACACAAACAATTTCAACGATATGCAAATAAGGAATTTACAAAATGTTTTAAATTAGCAAAGTTTAGCTATTTCTATGGGAATGTTAAAATGTTCTTATTTACTTTGCTTTTCAGATAATTTTGAAATATTAAAGACATTAAAGATGATAAATGATTTTTAACGATTTTCTGGTACGTAGTCGCGGCTCCAGAATTATTCGGCCGCATCGAATATCCATTGTATGAACAATGTACTCTGCACACTTCCGCTTAAGTTTATTATCGGTGATCTTTGTGAAGGTGATCGGTGAAGGACGTTAGATGTTATGACCTTCTCCTTATTCATATTAATTTATATCAATCTGAAAGTGGATTTGGGTACTCATAGCCGTATTTACGTGTGTCTCTACAGACTTATAGACAAATTACGGGGACAAAGTATAACAACGGGGCTAGTCTACTAGGGTACTAACGGGATGACACACAAGACCAGTCTCCTACTTTCGAATTGCTAGTCCTGCGAGATTTTAACATACGCCATGTAATATTGCTGGGTTTCTCCAACAGTGACCAAATCACAACATATACCTGCAACTCACAACCTGAAGTAAGTAGCCCATCTGAACTCAAGATATTACAGGTCACACGCTCTCTCTTCTGGATCTTCTACTGAGGAGCCATCTAACTGGTTACGATGTGTTAGTATAAGAGCCGTTGGGTACGTTAAACCACGGCCTGGTAATAACATATAAGCCCTGCGTGATCCAGCGTAAAGTTTGACACTCGTGAGGAGATTGGAACAGAATGCGAGATTACTTCGCATAAATTATTTTGCAGCAGAGCTGGTTTCAAGAGAGGGATCTTACTGCGATTACCGTCACGAAGAAATTAGAACTGCTGTAAAATATTGTAGTGTCTGTACTCACCGAGGCCATTTTTTGGTATAATCACAAATGAGTTGATAATGTAAATAAAAAGCAAGTCACATATCGTAATAGGATAAGAGGTCGTACAAATAAGAATCTTAATAAATCAAAGTAGCCTACAAATCTGCTAACAAAGCCTTAAGAATTGTATTCAGCGAGAGAGAGCCAGAAACTAGTAGGTCACGTGGCTAATAGTCGAGTTTACTGAAGTCTAGCTAAAGCTATGCAAGATAACTTTTGTTGTTGAACACTTATCTCCAGCAAAGCTTCAGTACACTTATACTACAGACGCAACGTTGAATTGTAAAGAAGTTTATAGATTTAGTATTTTACTTTCATATATCGGCATCTTCAGTTGCATTTCAATACACGGCTATAACTGTTGATTTATCTCCTACCCACTGTACTTTTTAATGTACTTTTATTTGCACACTAACTTACACACTTTTAAATTATTCATTCATACACTCCGCAGTAAACGTGATATAATAATTATTTATTGTTTATACCACATCCATTCACCGACTTGAACTTTATGCGTGTTGAGGCCTCATACTGACTACCAGCGCTGAAGTATGTACCGTAAGGTACGCTGTACTGTACTGGTACCCTATACTGTAGTAAGCAGCTGTGTATGGAGTTATTGTTGAATACTTGAATAAAATTAATTATTAAATCAAATTTAATAATTATATTTGTAATAAATTATAATATAAAAAACCTTATAACATTTCAAAGAGAAGGATCTCTCAGGCCCTGTTAACTAACGTTCGGTTGCCGTTATATCAGCATCGTGGAAGGTTGTGGAGCGAATCATCAACACTCAACTTGTCCGTTTCTAAAGGATCACACTTTAATAAATGATCGTCATGGTTACCATACTGCATCGCTGGGGGGTTGCAATTGATAAGCATGGCAAGACGGTGGTAATCTGTATTGACATAATGCAGGTTTTCGGTAGGTTCTAGCACCATACCTTTCTCTCCAAGCTTCCAGCTATAGACTACCTGACAATATGTGTATCTACATACAAAGCTTTTTACATGAATGCAAAGTGCGTGTTCTGGTTGAAGGATGTGATTCGCAGTTCATATCAGTAAATGTTGGAGTGCCAGAGTTCTTTATAACAGGCAACACGCAGTTAATGCAAAAGTGCACACTGTAAGACTAAGTCATATCTAAATTTCTACAGCACTTAACCTAGAACCGGCGCCTGGGGAATACTGCACACGACCACGGAACTAAAATCTAATTGTAATGACCAGGGAAGATCAATACTGCGAAGACACGCGGCAGATATAGTCAGCACTCTGTGGAAGAACGATCTGGTTATCACTGACTTGTTCAAAGTGGTTTTCCAATTCGTCGAAAACATCGACTGAAATGCTTACAGATCATCCTCATGACGTTCCTCTTTCTGGAGCAGAGCTAACCGACCGGTCTTCCAATGGCTGACTGTAATCCAGATACGCAAACAGTCTCGAGGACCTCGAGAGTCAGAAGCTGTGTTCTACCGGGCAGACCGTCGGGTCAGCTTTCTTAGATTTGAGCCGTTTCACCGGCGCCTTCGATTCTTCGTGGGTTACATGGACAGTGAATATGTCCGTTTCCACCATAGGTAGGGGAGCCAACCGAAAAGAGGACCAGTGTGCTTACGACAACGTCGAGAAACTGCGGTTGCTGGCTATCTGTCACCGATGGTGCCCACTAGCGGAGTTTTCCTCAAACCGTGCAGTACAGATCTCATTTATACATCTTCTTAGCCCGCTATTTCGACAGCCGAATGTGTGACTCGCGATCTCGCGTACCTTACACAGATAGCAGTGGCATCTCCTTCAGAGATGTGACCTAAGCATTGCATCGACTTCGCTTGGCCCTGGTGTATCGAAATGGTATGGTCACATACGCTGCGCGCAGCCGTGGTATGTCAAAGATCCACCAACATAAATTTCGCCTGGCTCAGATACGCTGAGTTCGAGCTATCGACTCATTATGCATTTCAGATACAGCGACAGTACTCAGTTCTGCATGATAGTGACCTCTTAAAACACCTCCCGTTCGAGACTTTTAGGACTCAATGAAGATTGTCCCCTACAATTACTCCTAAGATCAGTAGGTCCGCAATTTGATAGTAGACATTGACCGGATAAAGTCTCCACTTGCTCGAGGACTCTCCAGTCCCGCATTACCAAAGTAGCAGCGAATGAAGAGTAAACTATGAATTCGTCCTGCTATCTCACCCAAGTGCTTAACGAAACGCTATTAAAAAGAACTAAGATTGATATCACTTGGTCAGCCTGCTGTAAACTTTAAAAAAATAAATGAAGGTTTTGTATACCTTCTTTACATAATATAAAATGAAGTGGCTTTCGCTGTCTGTTCGCTTAGATCTTTTCAACTAATCAACGGATTTAAATGCAGTTTTCAGAAATACATACATATTATACATACATATCTAGTACAGAAAACCTGTCAAATCCAAAGATTTGTAATGTTATACGAAGTTCACCGGGTCAGCAAGTAAGTCAAGTCAAGTAAGTCAGTAAGTATAATTCAGACAATCAGAAACAGATGTATCGTTTTATATTTAAGTTACAAACTTTAAACCCATTGTGTAGTTACAGAAACTAAATTATATTCAAATTAAATTTCTTGAATCTAGAAATTAGACAAAGACTATTTACAATAGCATAAAATTATATCATAACAATGAATAAAAAAGTATAAAAAATATACGAACTTTAGTTAAATCTCGAGGGAGTACATATTTCAAGAACTTTTGTTGATCTCAAGAATCTGTTTCTCAAGGCTATTTCACAAATTTTACTAGCTATTTCACCATATTTGATTCATACATTTAATCAGAGCAAAGCAATAATTTTTTACCCAAAACTGATGAAAATAGTTTTGATGTGTAAACAAAACTGTAGGTGTAATTTTGAAGATATAGACCACTTCGTTCCTTCTTACTTCCTTCGGTTAGTCAGATCTATATAAAAAATATGCAAGCGTTGTTAGTACAATATATCATCAAGTAGAAGATTTAGAATGAGTGATAATAAGATTTAAAAAAATTGATATCTTACGCTGGTGCAACGTTATTAAGTTTACTTCCTTCGGTTAGTCAGATCTGTATAAAAAATATGCAAGCTATGTTAGTATAATATATCATCAAGTAGAATCCACCATTTGCGCTGGTGCAACGTTATTAAGTTATATATATATATATATGGCGCTTCAAAGTTATTGTCATCAAGTTTATTTTGTCGCCGCGGGTTTACAATTAAGCAAAACACTATGGTGTTTCTGGACCTTCTCTAGACCCATGTGCAACAGAGTTAAATTTTTGAATTCCTTTTAGAAGTAAATATTACAGATGATCAACTTTATAGTTAAAAACTGTACTCACATGGTCCATTTTACGTAATACGGTTATGCAATTAAATGTCACATTAGTTAAAATCTTTGAACGATAAGCTTTAAATAATATATTTATAAACGAAAAAGAAACAAAATATAACAGAGATGTGATTTACCCGGTATTCATCACATTTCTATGAATATTTGATCAAGATAAAAAGGTAATATTTATCTTCATTTTTTTAAACAAGTTTATTTTAATTTAGGTTTTGATTTAAATGTCACGATCCAGTATTGACAATTTAGTTACAATTTTATTTAAAAACAATATTTGTGACTTATTAGAAAGTACAGTTATAATTGATATTTTTGTACGTATGAAAACAAGAAAACTCGAAAGTAAATAAACATTATTGATATAATATTATATTGCATATATGTGTTATATTGTATATATATAATATTGTTTATAAAATCGGTTTCATATTTTTATTAACTTATTGATCAGTTCATCAGTGAAATTTACCCGAGAAAAACTACGAATAAAACAAGTCATTGTAGCTAGTTTTAAAAGCAACTACTAGGAATACAATAAAAGGAAGAAATAAATAAAATATAATACTTCAAAGTCGCATTTCAAAAGAATGTTTCACAATAAAACTTTTCTGACATAAAAAGTAGATAAATAGATACGTACTATAATATAAATCAATGTAGCAAAATTAGGATATCAATGAGATGGGACAAGGTTAATTGGCTGTGAGTGTATTATTGCGCGTCTTATTATTCTATAGTTAAACTTTATTGTAAGTTAGTTTTTTTTATACTTAAGGTTTAGCGTTATGGCCATAATCTCACCTGAGCTTAAGTGACGATACGGCCCAAGTTGATAGACGCGCTAAACCTGTGGAGGAACTGGCTCTCAAATGCAGCTACCGGAATACACCTATTGGTATTTGGCAGCAAGTTTATAACTTGAGGGTGGTAGCTAGCCAGGCGGGCATTAGAAAAAGCCCTACCACCATGCTATGGTTTCCTCACGATGTTTTCCTTCACCGAAAGCTCAAGCTTATTGTAGGTGTTTGGATTCAACTCACGTCCCTTGACGCGAGGTCGTACACCCTACCGTTGAGCTATCATCGCTTCATTTTTACCTTTCTAACTTTAATGAAATTAATAGTTGACTTCATTGAATACAGTTAAGACTTGGAGATCCTAATACTTGGAGATTAGATTGGTTAAGGAATAAACAATACAAAACACATTGGAAATTAATTAAATTATCTCTACAAGTTTATAAATTTAATGTAAATATTATTTTGTATATGCAATATTAAATTAAAATAATTTGTATTTAATTTAGAGCAAATAAACATGCGTTGCCTGATTGGCTGAGATATTAATGTTGAGTTCAGATTGTTAGAACGAGAAACATAAAATTTAAAGGATAGCTTCTAATAGAAGTTTACTGAGAGTATGTTTTCAGTAAATTAACGCTAAGTGAGTGTCATGCTACCATAAAATCTGTATTAATAATACTTAAAGAAATTGTTGGTCTAAAGCATTTCTGTGAAATTTATGAAGCGATGATAGCTCAGTGGTAGTGTGCACGACTTCGCGTCAAGGGACGTGGGTTCGAATCCAAGCACCTACAATGAGCTTGAGCTTTCGGTGAAGGAAAACATGGTGAGGAAACCATAGCATGGTGGTAGGGCTTTTTCTAATGCCCGCCTGGGTAGCTACCACCCTCAAGTTGTAAACCTGCCGCCAAATACCAATAGGTGTGTTCCGGCAGCAGCACTTGAGAGCCAGTTCCTCCACAGGTTTAGCGTGTCTACCAACTTGGGCCGTATCGTCACTTAAGATCAGGTAAGATTATGGCCATAACGCTAAACCTTAAGTACAAAAAAAAAAAGAAATTATTACTATAATCGTAAAAAAAGATCACCGATAATAATAGTAGAATACCTAAATAGTTCCTGCGTAATAAACGGATACGAAGCGGCGAGTACTTATTTCGTATTTGAATGCACATAGCTTAAAACAATTAAATAAATATGAACGTAATATTCAAAAATCCTAGGTGAGACGGTGAAAGAAGATCTAAGCTGCATATCATTTCGTTCTTTTATAGGACAAGCAGTGATCAAATTATATTTCATAAAATGAAAGAACTCAAAGCATTCGCGGGATATCATATGAACAAAGTTGCGCACACCAGTTAATATTATTAATACTAATTGTATTTTCTACTTACTAGTTACTAATTAATTAAATTACACAATAATATATACTGTATTAAAACACAATTTAACTATTTTCTAAGCGTGCCCACTAACTAAATATCTTGCCTTTAATGCAGTGTTTAAATATGCTTATTTTTTATATACAATATAATTTTAAAACATACGGCAATATTATATTAAATAATATTGATGACATATTTCAAATTCTCTAAAATCTTTAGATACTAATGCTAATCTATTCTGTCCAATAAGAACGGATACGTGCAATTATGTATATATAAGCAGAGCTAGAAAGCCACTTCATTTTTATCGATCAAAAACAAAATTATGCACAAGCGTAGTCTCAGAAATAATTGAATATATTTTATCAAAAAAAAAACACCGGGTTCTGATATAAAATAAGAAACAGAAATTAACAAAAATTTACCGACGGTAAAATGTAGGCGATATGAGTATCAGAGATATTAATGAGTGCAGGATATTTTTATATTTACTATGCAAGTATAAATAAAATCAATATATTCAGATCTTAGGTACAATATTCAATCGTTTAACTGTCCAATCGATCCTCTATATTTACTAACTATTACTAAATTTATTATCGGCGTCTTATAGATAAACGCCGTAAGTGACTGTTTCGATCATGAATCATGATGCAATTTACAAACTATTAACGTCGTTTCTACAACAAGCATTGGAAAAGCAGTCCGAACTGAAACAGGCTTGTGCAACGCGCAGAATTAAATGCATTGCCGACTCCATCGTGCATGGGCGTCGACGAGCCGTGTCCGACGTTCCACATCACGTGGTGCCTTGCGACAACCCTCTAGTTAAGAATTTACAAGTAGCCTCACACCCATAATGCAAAACAAACAATTACAATGTTTCGTTATGCTTATCATTGGAATATGTTACCTAGCGTATTACATTACATTGGTGTTTATATTATCACAGTAAAAAGTGCGTTGAAGTAGAATCGCGCGACCGACGTACTTTCGCCGGTAAACTTATGGCGGGGGCGCGGTGTGCCCCCTCAGACGCCCTCTTCGAGACTGATGAAGTTGCCTTATGTTTTCGCTATACACAGTGAGGGTTAGGTTGGGCCTGTTGCGCGGCGTGTGCGGTGCGGCACAGGCGCGAAGCATGTATATTGCGATCGATGCGGGCGACGACCTTGCGCGGTGGTATAACGACGCTATCCTCGATTAATCCTCACCAAATTTTGGCAAAGTCTCCCAAGCCGATCAAATGGAACTATCTCAAGGCATAGAAATAGCAAGGCTCACGCCCGCTCTGGTGCAGAAATTATATCATAATGTAAAGACTCAAATGTATTTCCTTTTTTACATACGTGAAAAGCTTTTAAAATGCATAAAATTTAAAATAATTTTACTAGAAACAGTACCGAATGTACGTTGAAACTACATAAAAGAAAATTTTACTCAGACTATCTATTCTATAAGATTACATTCATAAATGTATACATTATACCGGCGCCTCATTCATATTTGCTAGAACCGCAGGTAGCGAACAAATAGTAAAAACATTTTATTAGTGAATAAAATGTTGCCGGTCTATAATAAATACTTTGACGTTCTCGAGCTCGTGAGACTGCTCAAATAAATTATTTATTTTGATTATGTTTATCTTAATATTATGAAAGTATCGTTTATATTTATCGTTGACTGCTATACCATCTTTCTTTAATGGAGTTTGAATACAACCTCTTTTTAAAACATTTTATCTATAAATATAAAGCTTTTTAATGTAACATATTTGGATTCAAAGCCAGCATTTGTTTCTCCAGATGACCAAAATTGCTTTTTGTTCTTGCTTCGTCACCACGAACCTTCGTCTCGTTAACTCAATAGCGGACTTTCTAGAGCAACTGGCATGACATGCGTAATTTATTAGAACTGATTCTGATTCTGGTAAATCCAATAAGAATTTATATAATATACAATAAGAATCCAAATTTCGCAATAAGAACCCTTACGGCTGTTAAGCTAGACAATAAACATCGAAAAGTCTATACTGGCTCCTACACTATACCTAGAGTTGCATAGCATAAAATAGGAGACAAATTGTTCTGTTATGTTCTTCTCGGAGTCAAATTGCCTAAAGCTATGCAAAGCACATTTGGACTGCACGATAAACTTCAAAAGTATGTGCTTACTCTACATCAACGCATTGAAGTATAAATAATTACGCAAAGTATGTCCTTGACTACTCAAGAAATGACACATAGTCGCTCAACCACTACCAAACGCTAATAGGGAGACTTTATTTTGCCCCATTGGTAACTTCCAGGGGTCGACGTAATAACAGTTATCAAAAAACTATCACTAAGTGATTATATGTCAATACACCCGTAATTATATTTCAATACACACGAATGAATGTACTTAATAACAACTGGCACCTTCGTCGCCGGTTGTGCTTTCAGTAAAAAGAAAAAAAAGGCACGACATCCAGGAGAATAATACCTCATGGAGACTGCTTCAAGAGTAATATTTTAAATATGGTGTACAACGGAGATAAAGGTGACTGCTTGAGAAACAGCAATGTAGGTTTTTGAACTATTTAACGATTTTTATAGTATAGATGGACTAGTGACTAAGGCAAAAAAAAATTTTAATTCAATTGTTAATTAAATAAGAATAATCCTTACTTAATATTATAAATGCGAAACTGAGTTTGTTTGTTGTTTTCACGCCTAGACCGCTGAATGGATTACGGTGAACGTTGATAGATGGGTACCTACCATACTTTTTCACGCGAAAAACTTATAGGAAGTGGGGTAAAGGAAAGAATAAACTTGGCATGCAACTTTTTAGTACGTTATACAATATTAATTCGAACGGAGTCGCGGGTAAAAACTAATTAATAATATTTGTAAAATATATGTATCCATACGTAGAACCAAATAAAGCTTAAAACGAAATTATACTTTTCATGATTTACAGAATTAAAATACGCCTTTTTTTAATGTTCTCACGGTTTAGGAGCGAACAACAAGAGCCCTTCTTCCCATTGCACTGATCAGCCGTCTGGGAGACAGTTGGGGTGTACTAAGCTGTCCCTCTTTAGCGCTGGAGGCCAGTTGAGCCAGCCGCTAGGGCGACGCGGTGATTCTCAGTTTGATTCGAGTCGTGGTGCGCTAGTGTCTCTGGTAAGTCCCCCTCGTAGGTTCGTCAGAGGCGTGTCATCCCATTTCCGACCCTTCAAACCGTAAAAAGTGACTCTTGATGGTGGCCCCTGTTGAAGGGCCTGCGTCTACCGAGAGAGTAAAAACAATATGATAGCAGTCCCTGCTCCTTAACCGAACAAACGAAGGAAAGACACCGTGGGATTTTAGTGGGTATTTTCGGCGTCTAGCACCGGACGAGTGTCATATTCTGCCAGTCGCCCGAGCATGGAAGGGAATGCGTAAATGCATTTCCCCATTTTAAAGAAGGCTGACATCTTGCAGTCAGTTGTATGTATCAGTCCTGTCGTTCAGTTGTACTCCTTCCACGTACTGGGTGCTACTTAAAAAGATACTCTGCATTAAGGTAGCACTGCCAGTGACGACAAATCATACACTCATTAATTTCTTCCCACTTATAGCATTCCTACAGATGTCTGCCTTTGATCAGCTGTCAAATAGTATTACTTCTAACGTAATAAATGACTTAACTGTCAATTAAAAGCTATAAAAGTTGTCGTTAAAATGATAAAATTGAGATAATGATCCAATTTTTTTAACAACAAAAACAAATGAAATCGGCAAAAAAATTAACTTATTATTATTTTTGTGAAAACCAAACACGAAAGAAAAGATTATTGTTTTAAATCACACGGTACATGTTTTCGAAAAAAAAATATTATACCAATGAACTACGCTAAAATAAATTATAATCAATAAAACTTGCCGCTTTTTTAAAGGATGTGTGTTACTTTTTTTTTTTTGTCATTATACTATCAATAATTTATTTATATCAAAAAATTTTTGCACTGGAGACTCAAACAAATTACTCAATATAGAATCCGTGAAACAAGACAATAAATGGACCGTTTATTTTGAAAGTGGTGTAAGTCCATTTTCTTTTGTTTCGAGAAATTAAAGGTTACTATATTTGTTGATAATGCAATTTCATTTACCGACCGATTTTAAGTTGTACAAAACATGGGATTTTATTGAGAAATTAAACACGGACTAGTGATATATAAAAAATTTACATTAAATTAAGCATGAATTACGTGATAGCTCATTTTTCTCAAAAATAGACTTACACCACTTTCTAAATAAACGGTCCAAATAATAAAGAAATTTCACAACCAATAAGACTAACCTATTATTTATTCTAGGTTATCAGAAATCTAAATGAGTCCTACTTGGAACTAACACTGTTGCATGCATGTAACAATGAAAAAACCAGGCCTGGTGCTTAGACGCCAAGTAAGTACCACGGACAGTATAGAGAGTGCCACTTCGTACCGAAGAGGAGAGGACAAGAAACGTGCGATGGTGGAAACGGAAGTTTTTGATTCGATACAGATTCCGGATAATGGTAAAAATAATAAGATAATCTGTGACTACAATAGAAATATATATTTCTTAATAATCATAGTTTACAACGATAATTCCAATAAAGTGTAACAATCGATAATTCCAATAATGTGTAACAATCATTTTTAATTATAAAATTATTCGTTTTAATATGTTGTGTTGTATGAAGAAGTAATATATTGCCTTTGTAAATTTATACATTGAAATAACGTGGGAGTTATACCACAAATCCAATGAATATGATAATATTACGGTGATTGGTAATAAATATTTCATACGATAAAGCATTTCTGATTCTCTATAAAAATCTGTCATTAGACCTTGATACATGAAATTATCGTTTTATATGGAAAACGTAACACTAAAACAAATACCAAGAAATTTTATATTTAATCAATCAAAGTAGGTACCATAATTATTTGCATTATATGTACTTCCATCATTTTGTATGTAGTATCAATAGAAGAAAAAAACGTGGAAGCTAGAATCAATCAAATCTTTGAAGGTTATATGGAATTGATCATCGGAGTCGATTATTTTTCGTTTCAAGAAATTTCTAAAGTCTGAAATAAAATGCTAATCTGTTGGAGCAAGATCCGAGGAGCATGGTGGGTGTTGGGAGACATCCCCACCGCAGTTTCACTAATTTGGCGGACGTCTGCTGTGAGGTATGGAGTCTGTCGTTGTCTTGAAGCAGCAATAGGCTTTAGAGATTTACGAGTCTCGGTTGTTTAATGCTAGCTTTTCCATCATGGATTGCATATGTTGTCAATATAGATCGGTTGTAAGCAGCTGGCCAGATCTTAGGAAGCTGTAATGTATGACACCAGCACTGGTCTAACAAACACTCACCTTTTCTGAGTTAACCTTCGCTTGAGATAGGATTTGGCCGGTCCTCCTGGATTTAACTAACTGACTGTCATGACCGGTTCTGATCGTCGTACAGGACGCATTTTTCGTCACAAGTAATTTTAAAATTTCCTCGTTATTGCGTCTGTTGAGTAATGTAACGCAAAATTCAATGTGTGTATGTTGGTGTGCATCATGCAGTATAAACAACTAAAATTGTTTTATCATTCACACTGAAACCTGTCGCTAACTCTGGCGTGGTTTGTGATGAATCATCTTTCACGATTACCTTTAATTCTGCATTGTTATCTAACATTTCCGTCCTTACACAGGGTTCGTTTCGTAGGTCAAAACGTTGGAATCGAAAAAGTTACTTCCTCATATACATTATTGAGCTGTCTATGTAGCGCTGGAGCCACGGTGTCAGAGCCGGTCCACACGGCGCGTTGAGTCGACTGAACTCTGTCACTGCGTCGTTTTACATACTTATAACCATAGCGTACACACGGTGCGCTGCGTCGACGCAACGCACACACGACCTACTGCATCCCCCGAGACGAAGCGGACGGGGAATATAGTCATTGGAACGCCGTATTAACGCTGCTATGACACAGCGCCTTTGTGGCTGGCAATGCGTCAAAACATTTGCGTTGTGACGACCCAACGTGCTGTGAGGACCAGCTCTAACTGTTAGGGCCGGATCACATATGGCGGAACGCAGTGCAGAGCATTTTTACTGTCAAGCTGTTATCGACATTGTCCTTATTGAACTTATATCTAAAATCAATTAACACAACCATTAATTCCTAGTACTACACTGTGTAATGAATTAATTGATTTTAGATATTGTTTCAATAGGGCCAATGTCGATAATAGTTTGACAGTGTAAAATACTCTGCGCTACGCTCCGCCATATGTGTGCCGGCCCTGATTTTTAAATAACGCAATATTTTACGTTTTCCCATTTTGTGTACAGAACGACGTCAAAGAATGAACACGAAAGAAAACATGAAAGAATTAATTCAAAACACAAATACACAAGCTTAAATTTGAAATAAATTATAATTTGAAATTCCTAACCAAACAAAAAAATAAAGAAAAGTAATATCAAAGTGGTCAATTCCACAAAACGCTAATTTCATATGTGACCTAAATATAGGTGTGTACATTCCTTCATAAATTAATGTTGTTTCCAAATATCTACCGTATTTTGTTACTTTGTAAAATAAATTGTAATTAATGCATCCCACACAAATTCACTTCGATAAATGTAGTGAAGGCATTCCTGTCACTATCTATTATTCCAGCATGAACAAAGAGAACGTTGAACATTCGTTAACAACTTTGATCGACTTTAGCGAACTCGGTACTAGTGTCATACGCTATTACCACTTATGATTATTAATTCATTTGACTACATTAAATAATAAGATATCTCCAGTTTATAACTGTTGAAATCTACTTGATATTTTGTAACATACGTTGGTTAATTATATTGGAACTTGACACGTGTTAATCAATAACTTTCATTAAAATTACTTCGGTTAAAAGATGAATTCCGGAACATCACTTTAGCAATACAAAGTGATTGCTGATTTCATCGTATTGTTTAAAAGCTCTGTTGAGGCGTGTGCCCTTTTTTCTACAGAAATAGCTTACATAATTTCCAGTGAGTGGTCAATTCCAGAAATAGCAAAGCGGGCTTGATTATAGAGTGGAATAATTCTAAAAACGTTTTTTAATATACATTCATAATGATATTAACTTAGATTTTTAATAAAGCCGTTTAATGTTTATCAACTAGACTAGTGTTACAAAGTTACTGTAATGATTTTTATAGTTAAAATACGTGAAAACTATTTCACTTTTATTATTACTGTATACAGCATGTAATTATTACACTAAATATAGAGAGATATAATATACAATTATATATACACAACAACAGTATATATAAAAATTATATAAAAATGGCTATATCTAATATGATTTCCGTTATCTTTTATCATGAGATTTAAAAAAATACTTCTGTTCGTTTTTTTTTTACTTATACATAATTTGTCCTGACAATAACGAACACAAAAAAAGAATGATGATGTCATTTGATACAGTCGTTCGGAAGTTATAGGCGTACATACATTTCTGCGATTAATTTATGCCATTGAAATAGGATCTATTAACTTGTTTATGTATTAAATGGAATGTTTGCTTTGCCCGCGTATTTTCTACATAAACAAATTTCTATTTTTTGTCGAAACATAATAAATGACATGGACGATGAAGCGATGATAGCTCAGTGGTAGTGTGCACGACTTCGCGTCAAGGGACGTGGGTTCGAACCCAAGCACCTACAATGAGCTTGAGCTTTCGGTGAAGGAAAACATCGTGAGGAAACCATAGCATGGTGGTAGGGCTTTTTCTAATGCCCGTCTGGCTAGCTACCACCCTCAAGTTGTGAACCTGCCGCCAAATACCAATAGGTGTGTTCCGGCAGCAGCACTTGAGAGCCAGTTTCTCCACAGGTTTAGCGTGTCTACCAACTTGGGCCGTATCGTCACTTAAGATCAGGTGAGATTATGGCCATAACGCTAAACCTTAAGTATAAAAAAAAAAAAAAAAAAAAAAAAAACACCACGTCTTT
The DNA here is from genome assembly GCA_039707435.1 of Actias luna. NCBI lineage: Eukaryota > Metazoa > Arthropoda > Insecta > Lepidoptera > Saturniidae > Actias > Actias luna. Next base: position 12,146,294 of record JAZHAC010000001.1, on the reverse strand, counting down.
GCTTGCCAACTGATCATAGATTTCTAAGTTTTCAGAAAACAGACAAGCATCAACTTAATCAAACCAATATGAATCGTTTAATTACATTATCAAAACAATCAATAACATTAAAAACCAATACCAAATCCCCTACGTACCAAATACCCTGGGTTATAAGCAATATTTTATATGTCTATTATATTCGACTTTCTATCGTTTTTTTTCTTCAAAAAACAACTGTAACTCGATATTAGCAAACACTTCACCAACCCCGAACTTTTACTATTTTCTTTAAATGCAGAACAGTAAGAGTTTGCTAGTAGAAATAGTCACGTAAAGCCGTATTCCTCTTCCTCTTTATATTATGTGTATTGGCAGTTCCATAAACTGAAACGTTTCATTAAAACGTATTTTGTCATGTGTTTTTATTTTAAATCATACGCGAGTTATATTTTTATTTCAAAAATAAACATAATTTTATTGTATTATACATTTGGGGTCAGTATTAGTAATGTATGCTTTATAATTCTTAATAAATAACACACAAATACATTTTGAAATAAAAGCTTTTCGTTAATTTGAATGCAACAGACACTATAGTGGCACTTGAGTAATTAAATTTGAACGGCATGTCCGTAGGTATCATATATTCATCGTGGAAGCATAGGTTTCGTTTTAACTAACTTAGCTACTCCTGTTCCACAAACTAATAAAATATGCTTACGATAACTATTTAAAAACTAACAATTTTGTTCATAACATCGTATACCTGTAAAATCTGCTGAGGTGCTTCTAGTTGAAGAATAAATTGTTTGATCGTATCCTGACTACGCAGATACAGACTCTGCCTAATTTGCAAGTCATTGTGAATATGTGTGTATGAACGGAACTCTTGTAAATGCAAATAAATAAAATAATAATAACATATATTTCAAAAATATTACCACTCAAATAATGAATGATAATGTCAATTGTTGTTAAAACGACGGATATCACGGTTACGATTCCCACAAGTATAAACTACATTTAAAGTACTCAACAATAAAAATAAGAGAAACGATACCATCTCATCGTAAATAAAAAACTTTTTTATTAAAGAAATATTACAAAATATCTTGCACCTTAAAAAATTAGTAAATGCCATAAAGATACTACCAGCCGTTTCATTCCTGTTTAGGTTCAGTTGCATTATAAAATCTGGTTTACAGAGCATCAGGAAATTCAATTTATTAACGTAAAGGAAAAATATTTTCCTCTTCGTCGTGTTGAAAATGTTATATTGCTGGATTTATTAGTTGTACAAAATACACCTTATTCGATTTATTCTACATCGTGTTATTAAAATGGTTTAACTTTCTCTTTAATCGAAAATAAAAAGTAATTATTAGTAAAATAATTAGGATACATGAGGTGGGATTTCTACGGACAAGTATATTCTTCTTACTTAAAGAAGTATCCTACTTACCCAATTTATGAAATCTTTTGATACAAAAATAGAACTCCAATTTAATAATACAATTAAGGTATGACTTATTATAAACCATATAAATTTGAACCTATATACAACGCCGTTTAGGTTCAGAACCTAATAAGGAAGCCCTTATAGCCCCATATTGTCCATCTATGTATGTCGATCTATCAGGACTGCTTTTCTCGGACACAATTGTAGGTATAAAGCTCAAAATAATAACATTTATGAGGATTTGTCTGCTTATCCTGCTACAAAAAAAATATATATTAAAAATATAGGGATAAAAATTGTGCTATCTCTCAAGATCAAGCAATACACATTTACAAAATGTAATTATAATTGATTGAGTGGTTTCAATGTTTAACTTAAAGTATATTCAAATGAATGTAATATTCGTATAAACTTGGCTATATTTTTAATTAATAAATATTAAAAAAAAAAACATATTTTTTTAAATATGACAACATGGTAATATGATAACGCGTTGAGCCTGGTATCGGAGTAACAAAATACAATTGAACTTAAATCGCATAAAACAATCAATACTACGTATCTAATAAAATGTATGACCCCGTTTTAATTCGGTGGAGCGGTGGATAAACAACTACCTCCCAACAATAGTGAGCTTAAAGCTCATAAATATACGCAGAACATTAGTATCAGTACACCTAGATTAAGTGGAAACGTATAAAACCGGAATCTATATAAAAATAATTGTTATTATTGTTATAAAATTGTTTTATTTAAATTTCTTGTTCAAATGAGTAGCAGCAAAATAATATTTTGAAAATACAAATAACGTTCGGGTCTTTTATATTATGACGGGATATTAATAAACGATGTTTGCTACATTGAAACACTTGCGAATTTGTTAGTCAAAGTCTTTTGTAAGTTTAATATGTTACCATCTACGACAACATCATCATATATATAACCGTATCAAGACATTCGATTATATATATGCCTCCAGCAATGACAGGAACAGGTTTATCCGAAAACATGAACCTACTATTTAAACACTTTTAGATTGTCATAATTTTCATTAAAGCCTGCAAAGCCGAGTGAAAAATAAACATGTAAATCTGCTTTTTTGCTATTTAGATATATATACGAATAGGAAAGAAAGAAAAGATAGAGAGATGTTACCTTTCACAATACATATGAGAAATCTAACAAATAATTTCTAGCAAAAAATAGGAATTATAAATTAACAATAGAAAATAATTATCTTTAATGTCACGTAGTCTCTTGTGATACCTATCTAATATTATTAAGTGAGCAATTCTTGTATATATGTATATAAAGTTCGCGAATTACGGAAACAGATCTATTGATTCGCATGTTTTTTTTGTCTTGTTTTAATTTAGGTACTTCGGTCCAAAAAGGACATGTCATGCCCATCGTACCCTAACCTTACAGTAAGTACAAAATTACTTACAGATAATATAAGATACAAACAATGAAATTACAAATACATTACAAATATTAGATAGATTCTTGCTTTTTGAATTCACTTATATAGGTGTATTTTTCGTAACAACGCATTTTTTATTAAAATATTTCAAAAATATTTTTTTACCTTTGTTTTTTATTTTAAATAATCAGTTCGTTCATATATACCATCAAAAAATCTGGATGTGCACATTGAATGTAATTGAATTGAATTGAATGAATGCACATTGAAGTATCATTTTAAAAATAAACACAATAAACAAAAAACCGAGCTAAGCTCGGTACTTAATTGTAAACAGAACTAACGAACGGAAAATCCAGAGCACGTGATCGAAAAGTATAGCAATATCGTATAAAGTACACATACATAGTATGTATAATTAGTATATTAGTGTTTTGTTTTCTGATACGCAAAACACAACACTAGGCCAATACATTTTCGTTAGTTATATTAATTACTTCTTGCTCAAAGTTAATTGCACTTGTAAATCATTTAACGTTTTTGTTTTGTTGTTAGATAGAACAATATAAAATTATATTCTATCCTTCAACAAATTAAAATAGAATGATGTTTTTTAAAGAAATAGACTGTATTACTTTTTAGTCAGTCTGTTTAGTCAGTATTATGATACAGAGCTGTGTTTGACGGACTTTGTAACAAAATTTATTTTATTATAAGAAAATCAGAATTCTTACATAGTATAAAACGAAGTCGCTTCCGCTGTCTGTTAGCTTAGATCGGTTAAACTATGCAACAGATTTTATTATTATCTACTATTATTATTTATTATTATCTATTTATCTATTATTATTAATAGAGTAATTCAAGCGGAAGGTTTTTATGTATAATAGATACATATCTACATAAATCTGAAACATTCAAAGATTTGAAATGTGATGTCGTAACAAACATATTTTTGTGCTCTTAAATTGCAAGCACTGGCTAAACCTTACGTGATAGATCAAACTAATGTACTACGGAATTATATACCTTCAAAAGATCGATAAAAAAATCTGGGATGGTATATATTTATCTTTACAGGCTAACCCACAGTAATCATTTTTATCGTTTACATTTTACAAAAAAATATTTAATATATATAAAATATATATAAGAGTTATTTACCAAGCTATTTTATACAATACTGTATTATTCTTTATCCAATTAAATTCATTAAATACGTTGTACATTTAATGTAGATTAAAAGTACCCTTAACAGCATTTCATTAAAATGGACATTATAAAAGATATCAGAGATTTAAAAAGCGGTGGCACAGCGGCTGGCGTGCCGTACGTTTCGTCCTAGGTGACACGAAGTTCACCGGCTCGGCTAGTCTATACTAATATTATGAATAAGAAAGATTTCCATTTTTGTTTGTAACGAATAAACTCAAGAACAACTGGATCGATTTCAAAAATTCTTTCACCGTTACAATGCTACATTAGCCCTGAGTAACATAGGCTATATAACCTTTTTTATGAATAAATAATAGTTTAATAAAACTAAAAAACAAGCTTGTATAGAAAACCAAACATAAAAATAGAAAATAAATTTTAATAAATTTGAATTATTAATCGTGTATTTTTTTTATAAATATAAATTAATAATAGTGTAAATAAGAAAAAAATGTATGTTATTTAATAAAAAGAGCTTAAATAAAATTTTAATTTCACGCGAACAGAGTCGCGGACATAGCTAGTATAAATTATATTTTATATATATAATATAAATTAATCGCACGATTTTCTTTACAATTGCATTCTGTGGTAGAAATTCTAAAGCTCAAAACTTATTTTGTTTCTAAAATATGTGTTTCCATAATTAACATGATTACGAGTTTAAATTTTAACAATAGTAATTTTTTTTTTACAAATTGGGCTGTTTCGTAACTTTCAAAAGTAACGCCTGACAGAAAAATCAATTCATCATTATTACATTCCATAGATAAAACTTTGTCATTTGTGGGCAGAAAATTTATTAATAATAAAGATATTTGATACTGCGGTAGATAATAACCTTTTATTAGATAAATACGTAGAAAGGAATCAAGGATTCGTAATACACGTATCTCCATAACAAATAGTAATTGATATAAGTTGATATTTGGAATTTATATTGAACAGATCTTGGGTACAATAAAGATTGTTTGTATGTATATTACATATTAATTGTGTTTATACGTCAGGGTTATAAACAGAAATCAGTTTGTTATGAAAATCAGAGGCACCCTAGTGTGTTTGGCCTGTCTAACTTAATTAACTTGAACTATGAGGTGTCGTTACTCTATGTACGGTTAGCCGGTAAATAGAAAACAAAATGAGCTAAATTTTCACAGCTGTATTTTTTATCTTCATTAACATAGAACCTATGATAACATTATTAAAAAAAAAGTAATAAATTTGATAAAAAATATATCACGAAAATGTAATTTTCATATAAATTTGACAAGAAAAAATGAGAGGTTACTACCGTTGCTATACAAATTTTTAATGAAATAACTTCCTTTTTATTTTTTTGTACATTCTACAAGTAAGCGCTTGACCACAATCTCACCTGATGGTAAGTAACGATGTGGTCTATGATGGGACACGCTTACTCAACAAGTACCTGTGCACTTTCTATTTGAAGACTCCCAGGTTGTACGATAGAGAAAAGACAAACGCCGGTAGTTAATTCCACTCCCTTGCAGAACGCATTATAAAAGAAACTGCAAAACGCTTCGTGCTGATCGGAGGAATATCAACTATATACAGGTGAAAACCCTCGCGGCGTCTGGTTGTCCTCAGATAGAATGGAGTTGGTGGATTCAAATCGTGCAGTTCCTGGGCACACTCTCCAAAGTGTATTCTGTAAAACACTGAGACGCCAACCACCTTACAGCGATGCTCAAGAATAAGCATATTGGCATTCTTCAGTGCTTGATCACCACAGATCAGTGAAAAAAGGGAGATATGGCTCGGGGGCGTGTTGCGTGCGAACGCATCTGGTCTAAATTAGGCTTGATGCTGATTTTGGTTTGTATTCGAATTCAGACTGCAAACGAGTACACATCTCTTGATTTTTTACAAAATTCCACGGTTTTCAGTGCTTGTTTGTATAAATCCCAGTTTTAATGTATATTACGTTAAAGATGGCATCTCATTTCACATGTAAGTATTAAAATATTATTGTTTTTTCATTTAAAAAATCAGAAAAACATAATATAATGTTTGTCAAAACGCAGTGAACTATCAAGTAATTTTTTGTCATTAAAACGAAACCATTGCTTGCTTAGTAGAATTCATTCAATGAATAAGTTTGACTAATGGCGCAACGAATGAAGAATGAATGGTCGCGGTTGTAGCGATACTTTCACTATGACAATAGATTTGTCCATGAAATAGAGATGTGATGTGATACGTGTAGCTGTCGATATTTTTTCTATGTCCACAGTCAACGCCTAGTCCGGATGATCGTATTATACAATTAATTGATTTTTTAATATACATATTTGGTTATTATCACTAGATAACTTAGATAGATGATAAAACGAATAAATATACTTAAATTATTGTCGTCAATTTATGTTAGTGTTACTGCGTGTATTTTTATTAAATATATTATTTTTATTTTTAAATTTTAGCCAGCTAAAGAATAAAAAAAATAAGGAAAAGTGAATAAATACTACAGGAAAAGGTCCAAGTTGTTTTCCAACTAAAAATATTACCATTTGGTCAACTTATTTTGATCCAAAGTGCTTTCAACCATTAAAGTAAGCAATTAAGTATTGTTGATTTAGTGTAATTTTAATAAACATAATATTATTATACAAAGTGTTTTAATTTTTATATCGATTACCACTTTTCATCTCTAGTTGTATACATGTGTTTATTAACAGTCTGTCGCTACAGGTGATGCACCGCCTTCTTTTTGCATGTGGACTATTAGTTAGTTTATTTGTGTTGCTACAAATACCTTAGTTTGCGTGAAAAATATGAGGAAGTGTGCCGTTTTTATACTTTTATGGTTGGGTTAGTGTAGTAAGGGGGAGTAGCTTCGCTTACCGAGGAGACATGTGAACTCGAACAACTATTGTTTCAAGACATATCTCCCTTGTTTCACTGATCTGTGTTGTTCACCAATAACCGACGGGCGCGACGCTCGATTGAATCCAATGCAGCCAGCTAGTAATTAGCTGATCCATCCCAGAGGTGGCTACAGTATTCCTCACATGACAGAACTTGCGCCCGATATAGGCTGAGAAGCTGATCAGGTGTGAAATACCGTCTGACCGTAGAAAGGATCCCTAGCTTTTTAGCAGCTGTGATTGCTTTGGTTTCAATCGAACTCCCTAAGTTGAGGTTTGCGGTTAATTGCATTCCCAACAGCCCGAGGTTATCAGCGACTTGAAGGGAAACACCTTGGAAAGTAGGAGCCAAGTTGAACGGACTCTGTTTCGCAGAGAATAGATACAGCTGTGTTTTTTCGGCATTGAACTTTACCAGGTTCTCGCCGCCCCAGTCAGCTACAAACCTCAATTTCGAGTTCAGACGCTCGACCGTGGCCTCTGTCTCATTACGAATCTCTTGAAAACAAGCGCGCGGACCTGATAAGTACCTCTCAGTGACAGTGCTGTCATCTGCGTAACCAAGAATGCCCGACTATAATTTACATTACATTCCTAGGTATATTTCTAACCACACGTGTCAATGTGTTAATGTTCCAAGAATGTTATATTTCACTTTATTATAGGGATTCGAAGTCACATTCTTTGTCAAGGCGACAAACAACTACATCGCAAAAAAATCTTATTATTATCTACGAGCACAAAACCTCAAACGGAAAGCTAAAACATTATGTATTTGACTACAAAATGTAAGCAATTGAAAATTTCTCCCAGTATTATTTTTTCTCACAGTACTTTGACGTACGTGTATTTTATAGTGATTCTGCAAACATGATTACAGTCTACATATTTAACTAACATGATGCTCCTATTTGCTGCTAGACAACCGAGTTCAAAAGTACAAAGTAATTACACAGTCAATAAAATAATTGAACATATTGGATTAGATAAGTTTTAAATTTGTATTTATCTCCATAAATAAAAATCAGTTCTTAAATATATGTAAGTGCATCACCTTAGAATTGCTACGCCAATTTGACTAATTCTTTTTTTGTATATCGTCATGACATGGTTTGTATAAAATAAAATGTTTGTAAAATCCCACAAATAAATGAAAAATTTGGGTTACAAATTATCCCAATAAAAGTGAGTTAGTGACACAATACAGTAGGAAGATCTTCAAAAATATTGACAGAGTGAGGTTATGTTTTTTTCTGATTTTGCATTGTTTTAGCTTGATTCGTCGTATTGGATACTTTGTGAAAAAAAGTAATAAAAATTTATATGCTGTAAGTATATAAGTACATCAGTTATTTTTTTAAATACCATAAATGGTAGTTTATAGAAGTCCGTGAGTTATCGTTGTGTTATCTGTCATTCAATTTTGTTAAGTTTTAATTTATTTTATCGTGAGGCTTCAAAATGTCGATCGGTTGACGCGTTATGCATACCGAGTTTCTAATAGTCGAGTTAATAACACTGAAGAAGTGCATAGGCAGCTTTTAGAGGCAAACAAAAAGCGAAACACTCAAATGAGATCTACTATGGCTCCAGAAGTAAGTACTCATACAGGCAAGTTCAGGCGAGTGTAGTCAAGATAGACGGTCAAAAGCGACAGTTCTCTATGAATGTTTGGCATTGAGTTATGATATAACAATCGAATACGCAGCTGATAAATCTATCGTCTTCGCAACAATGAGCACTATTTGTCAATATTGGAATTGGAGCTTTCGACTTGAACCGCCAAGATTATGATATCCGAGCGGAAAGGTCAAATTATCCCAAATGACACCACCACCAGAGCCACTGGATTCAATATTTTGAGACTAAAAACTTTTATAAGAGCATTGTTTTCAGAATACTTAAGAGTACAATAGTTTTTTTGCAAATTACATTTTTGGCGGCGCATATATTCGAAAGAGACGGGTGCGATTCACATTTTAAGGATTTCTTAATCATATACATAACACATCATACTTATCCATGGCATTAAATATACAAACGTCAAAGATCTATTCAGGCTCATATATGAAAAATATATTTACTTCACTGTGGAAGTCAATGGCAGAACAACGTTGCGAGTTAAAAATAAGGATTCTGTAATCGACGACAACTGGATTGTTCCGTATTCGCCGCTGCTATGAAAAATATCCAAAGCGTATTGAAGTGTTGAGTATTGTAATTCGGTAAAGTCAACCAAGTAAGGAAGTTCATCACGAAACGAAGCAACATGGCTGTATATGGTATTGCAGCTACTCATACTAACGATGAAGTTTCACAATAACAGATGGGAAGGTATGTTAGCAGCAATGAGTCGGTTTGGAGAAACTTTTTATTCTCTATACACGAACGTCCATTTAGCTGTTCACCTGGGAAATGGCCAACTAGTTTATTTCACGGCAACAAACGCAGTGCAAAAAGGTGAACGACCACGAGCAACATCGCTGACTAGCTTTTCAAGTAATGCGTAATCTATAAAGTTAATCGGAGTAGCTAAAATATTTCACATAGAATGAATTATCTAAAAGAAATCAACATCCGAAACAAGAACAGCTTGCACCGGAATAAGAGAATGTAAATTGCAAAGACGAACGTTTTATTCAATATTGTTGTTAGTTGATGTTTGTGGACTTACTCCATTCGAATTTCTAATAACCATCAATGACGAATTGTGTTCCACATTAGCCACATATAGAGAGCTTATCAATGTCTTTTGCTAAAAAAATATGCGAATAAATCATTAGTTCTACAGATGAGAGGCTTCGGCCGCAGCTTGTCACCACTCTTCGAACTAAGCCATGCTGCAAAACGATTCGCCGTATTCTGGTGTGTAGTCCAAAGAAGCCTGTACATCTACCGGGCGAATGTTGATGGGACAGGAGTCGTAAGGCGTTTTAAGCCAAACTCGGGCTGTGTAGCGGTGGGCGACTCGTCGTGGAGGCTAGCGGGATCCGAAGCACGGTGCACCGCTGGTCGACCGCAGGTTGTAGTAGGCCCCAGTAGTGGGTTAGCCGCCTCTGATAGGCTGCCCTGCTGCCTCCCGAAAAATCCCGAATTGCTACGTTGTGCCGGTGGCGACCGGAGAGGAGAACCCGACGGCCGTTTTGGAGAGAGGGGGGGGGGGGGGGTTCGGGCGTCTCCGCGGTCTCCGCTTGAGTAACCCATCAGCGCTGTAGTTTCGGAGTGATGTGTGGTTCCGAACTCCGAACAGCTACACCTCGTTCCTGCGACATTCTCCCATCAGAGAGTGAACAGGTACTTGCTGAGGAAGTGCGTTCCATTATAGACCACATCGTCACTTACTATCACAAAAGATTGTGGTCAAGCGCTTACTTGTTGAATGTAAAAAAAAGATATTTGGAAATATGTAATATTTAGCGACGCAAGTAAATTTAAAATTTTGGCAATAGGCGAAAGCAAACAATTTTGCGCTCTGAGACTGAGAACCCTTATGATGACAAATATCTAAAATGAACCGTGAAGCAATATAGTGGTAGTATCATGGTGATTGCATAGCAATTATTTAAATTTATTAGATTGACCGCCCATGTCCCCACTGTTACCAGACCTCAATCCTATTAAATATTTATGTGAAGAATTGGATCTTAAGATTCCCATAATCAAACAGAATGTGTTTATACAAATAGTTTTTAAAATATGGTTTAATTTGCCACTTGTGTAATCTTGTAGTAAGTAAAAACTTGTGTAATCAAAGTCTCGAAGACCCAGGACAGTTCTGCATAACAAGGGTGGACATACAAACTATTCAACATTATATTAAAAGTCTCCTTTTAAAATGTTATGTTTTCAACTTACTTTTGACACTAGATATATAAGAGATATAAAAGTGTTTATTACGTAACTTATAGTCCGTGTTATGGAAGGATACCAATTTTTATATAAAAAATTTAGTTAATAAAGTTTATTTATATTTAAAATACCAACAATATTTAATGTACTGATTTTATTTTATTTTACCCAAGATATTCAAGATAAAACATAGTAATATATTATTTCAACTAACTTTTGGAGCCCACGTAATTCTATTATTCTTTGCCATCATAATTTCAACGTGCTTTCTATTGAAAAGGAAAGGGAACAGAGAACGTTATTTTATGACATACAACAACGGCAAAACCAAAACTTAAAATTTAGGATGAGAAACACTATTAAGTATGGATTTTTGTAAAAAAAAACTGTAATTGATAGACTGTTTTCTCTCCGTAACGAAAAGCAAAGTAATGTATCTACATTACATAATCTTATTACTTATATCATTATTATTAGTATTATTATTATTAGTAGAATATAGATATTAGAAAGCACTGGAATAAATTATTTAAATGCTTTTTATGTAGACCTACTGTAAAGAGTTTATCATCATATGCTTGTTAGTAACGGCTAAGTTGAGTATTCATCACTACTACTCCGCTGATTTAATACATATACATCAGCTGATCCCGGAACACGACATAGTTAAGCGTACAAATATGGCGGGTGTGCCATCTGGTGTATGGCCCGTTTCTATGTTTGGAAAATTGATTGACTATAAAAATCGTTAGTAATACTTTTCAAAATCTGGGATTAATCGCCTGCCATCAAATTTAGTGTACTAGAAGTATATATATATTTATATTAAACCATTTGTACGATATAATAACAGTAAATACGTTTAGTAATCGTCATTTATAAGAAAATAATAACTGATGAAACTGTTTAGTAATCGCATACGAAGCCCCTGGCAGGAATTAAAAGAAATGTCTAAATAAAAATATCGTGCTTGTTTTGTTAATGTTTTTAAAAGTCAAGAGCATCAAGGAGGTAATCAGCGGATTCATCCCGGAGCGAACAGTATTCCATTCAAGACCGTACTTGTGCTTTATACAGAAGGTATAACAGACCGGGCGTGAAAAACCGTTGCACACTGTTGAGAGTTCCAATTCGTCGTAGAGATGATACTCCCAATGTGGTCCCTAGCGTTGAGGTCACTGCGAATATCTACACAGAGGATTCTGAGACTATCGCGGATTGTGAGCGAAACGTTCTAGACAGCAGGGAGAGGAAAAAACTGAGATCTTTTACAGGTTAACTCAACCATCTATAAAATGCGAAGAAACTGTTTCCCAGATCTACGATTTTCTTTTGACATTAAATTGGTACAGTTAATTGAAACATAATATTTTCAGAACCTGACCAATGATACATTATGTTTACGCAGAGATGGCGCAATCTATTAAAAATGTATCATTTAATATCCGTATTATGATCCTCAATAAGTATTTGTGTTTGTATTTATTTGTACACAGACGAAACTAATTTATTAATATAATCTCGGCAAAATTACGGTATTTGTAAAATGTTTGCAAATTTTTGTAAGTAATAAGATTTTTTTGTCAAAATATCCACGATGTATCAAATTAATAAGATAAAATAAAATTCTTACCTTTTTGCGCGTTAAACTGCAGTATTCTTTTTATTTCGCCTGTTTCTGAACCACTTTCTGACTCTGAATAAATATACTGATCACCACCACTCACTTTAATTATTTTCCTTTTGTTCACAACTTGTATATTTTTCCCGGGATTAACACTTGTAGTTCTTATAGGCGGCAGTGGAGGGTCATTCAACTCGTTAACTTTATCTGTGTTTTGTAAAATCTTATTTTTTGTTATTTGTTTATTATCACTTAGCACATTCACTGCACGATAATTAACTTCCTTTTTAGTTTTATCGTATACATTATTTTCATTTTTCGTATTCTGCGGTAACGTAACCCGTTGATATATTTTTCTCTCCTGCGATGTAACGGGCGACGTCGCACCCGCAGCAAGTTTCTCTGGATATCTATAAACTATTTCGGGATTGACTAACGTCCGATTCTTTATAAACGTGTCGGTCCGTCTTTCCGGAGTAGCTCGTGTCAATGGTACCGAAGAATAAATAGGTTGATTAACATAATTTTCCATATTTTTACCACGCGGTAAACTATAGCTCCTTGGTTCTACAGATGACGGTGTACTACAGTTTGAGTTATTGGACGATATGTTATGTTTTATAGGAATCCTTAAGGAAGATTGACGAAAAAAAAAATCATCTTCTTTCTGTTTCATTTCTTTTAATTTTTGCCAGTAAAATGCTTCTATTTTTTGTCTCGTTTTTTCTTTATAGTTTTCATCCTGTTTTAGGGTTTCATTCTGAGGAATCGGAGTTGAAACTGATCTGTGGTAATAATCGTAACTCGGCAATGTGGTGGATTTATTTCGAATAGTAGTAGATCGGCCGAGAGAATTTCTTTTTTCTTCTGCTTCGATCATTTTTTTTTTCACTTGTTCGTAAGGAGAAACTATTTTGGGCATATTTGGAATTTTACAACTAATTGGTATCGGAGACGTTGGTGCTGAATAATTGTATGTCTTTTGAACGCGGACTTCTTCTTCTTCTTTTTTATTTTTGGGTGCATTTATACCCTCATTATTATCAAAAGATAAACTCCGCGCTCTGGTTGGTTGAATAGTTCTAACTTCAGCTTCCTTTTTTGGTGATATCAAGAATTTAGTGCATACTTTTTTAATTTCAGCTCCCACAGATGCAGGGTTAATTTGAGCTTGCGATGCTTTGTAAATTTCAATTTCGTCGAGTGGCGATATTTTATCACACAATTTCTCTAATGAGTGATAATAAACATCGGGGTATTGTAAATTATTATAATTAACTGAAGTTGATGGTTGTAACATTTCGTTCACAGGTTTTGGTGGTACTTGTGGCCTGGCTGCGAAAATCGTATGTACTTTTTCGAATCTTTTCTTGTTTTGTTTCCTAATAGATCCTGTTGCAACACTCTCCGAAACTAACGTGCTATTCGACGAATAATTGCTGGGTATATCACATCTAAGAGTATCAATATCGTTTTGCACATTTGTAGTCGTTAAATTTTCATATATACGTTCGCTATCTTCTCCTTGAATATATTTATCTGACTTTATCAATTGAGGACTCTGATACTGATTGGTTATTGATATATCGTTGACACATTTCAAGGTCGAATCATTATTGATTTTCTCTTTAGATTTATTCGAAAAGAATAAACTTGGAAACAATTTTCTAAAACTACTATTTTTCTTTTTGTTATCAGACATTTCTCCGTGTAGTTTAATCTGTAACAATGTATTCTAATGTAGCACATAATAAAAATATTAAAATTGAATGGATCAGGTGAGCTAATCGGTCGCTTTGAAATCGCGAACATTTTTTATACTGATGCCTTTTTGAGTAATAACGGAATTTCATAGTTATGACGTACGTAATACCTAATTTATATAAATAACTTAAGAGACCAGACTTATTTTACAATATCTATAATATCGTTTGTATAATCCCTATTTGTTGTTATTGTATCTTTACAGGAACAGAAATGACTATAAACAGCAGCCAGAAACAGTGTACCTAAACGTTGTTATGTATCAACTAGCTTCAAAGAACACCTATAATTCTTTAACTATTGTATAATTTACGACAGTTTTAAAATTTCAGTATTTGTATTCAGCGTGTAAAATATAAGCTAAATATACCTATACGACTTATTCTAATGAATACTGAAACTGATATTTCTGCCGCCAAATACCTATAGGTGTGCACTTGGAAGACAGTCCCTCTACTAGGCTTAGCGTGTCCACCTATTTGGGCCACATTGTCACTTAATATAAGGTAAGTTGTTGCCATAACGTTAAACTTATTAAAAAATGTCATGGCGTTTGTCAAAATATGCTAGAATTACTAGAAAATTCCAAAATATAGTGCCGCAAAAACATGAAGAGTATATACAAATCCCAGATGTTAATATTTGCTTTCATAATTGTATTTCAGGCCAACAATAAATTTCAGGATTTGTAATAAAAATACGCCAACCGGGTGATACCATAAATGGCATAGTCAAATACTTATTTTAACTTCTACTTAAACGATAATGAAAACAAAGCATGCATTTAGGAATTGAACACGGTCGCGGGTGATAGTTACGCTTGTGTTGTGTATTGTTTGGTGAAACTTTCTTTTATCATCATGCTACATACAAATTTAAAAAAAATGTTCATGTATAGCTAAATTACGAAGCTGAACTAAAAAATAACTTCACGTTTCTTTGGTTCAGTAACCACTAATTTGTATATAATTTAGCTGCTTTACACAATCTTAATTAACGCCTATAAACTATAAACTTTGAATGATTTGTTTAAATTTTACATGTGATAACTAATATTATGAATGAACATATAGCATGCATTACGTTCCATATAACGAAAGATGTATTGCGAGAAAGGAGATAAATAGTAAAAATATTGTTGTAAAGGCACTTCTTTGTAAGTTAAGATAATGTGTTTGTTCTTCAATAAGTATAGAAGAGTGTCGGATTGGAAATAATTATACTTAGTATAATAATATATTGTCCAAAAAGTTGTATATGTTAATAACCAATTGATTTCTTACAATACAAATATAAACTTTATTCACTTCTAGTTTTACTTGTAGATGTATTTTATATTTATATTTCGCACACCAGAAATTTTTCAAGGTGTTTCTTTACTAAATTTTTAATATAAACAGTGATATCAATAAATAGTAGTGTTATTAGTTATGGAGTTTTATCTCCTAAAAGGAGTGGTAGATAATATGTAAGTTCAAAGTAAAATCAAACAGTTTTATCGACGTTATAGATCCTGGTTTAGGTTAAAAAAGACTTTTTAAGGTTATATCACCTAAACCAAATCACAACCAGGGGCCACGTAGCAAGGTTATGCAGTGGGCTTGTAAGAAAAGTTAGAGTTTAGTTATCTATAAATCTTTCGAGTAGTTTAAATTGGAAAAAAAATAGTTTTAACTATGGTAAAGATAAGTGGATCTTGTTATGCAAAAATAATTTAATCCATAAACTATCCAAAATTAGGATACCACCCTATCGAAAAGGATCGACATTATTTGGGTAAAGAAAAATTTTAAAATACTTCCTCGAGACAATGATTTGTAACTATCAGAATATAATATTTTTTCCTACGTAAATATTGCAGTTCATTTTTGATAGCGCGGCAGCAATGTTTTAATTTTAGCTAGTTTTGTATGGATTATTTCTGCACATCATGTAATAAGCTTATACGAATAATATAGTTTCATAAAATAATTAATTAGAATGTCACTTTTCTAAGTAATACTAACAATTAAACTAGAGATTGCTACAAAACCATCTAGCTAGTTGACTTATTAAAATAATAAATTTAGAGAAATTTACGAAGGACATATTATATGACATATGTATTAAACAAATAACATCTACAGCGGTGGCTCTCTCCGTTCTCATAGTTCTTTCTACTACATAAACATTTTCTTGTATACATATACAAGTAATTAAAGTGTAACTGAGCAAAATTTCTATTAGGGTTGATCTTTATTATCCATATATAGACCAGCAATAGTTATTCTATACAATAGTCATTGTATGTCTGTTTATAGATTCCCTTTTACACGCATTACTCTGATCCTTTGTTGACCGTTGCCCCATAACAAAAGTTCTATTACCCAAGCACGCAATCTTCCTCATTTGCTTTCAATATAGAACGGGAATATGTAGCGGTCTACATGAATATATATCAACATACTGTAATCTTCTTCTAACTGTTCGCTTACTAATAGTAATGCTGAGTATTTGAACTAGATGTATTGCCGTAAGGATGGGTTCTTTACGAGAACTTTATACGTAATGACTCTATCTTGTATAAATGATAACACGATTTTTCCCACTGTAACGACCTCCTACTACCACATCCACAGTAATGTTGATCATATTCGATAAATCACATTTTGATTGGTTTTCAGGATCTTAGTATTTATTTGTTGGATATTCTTCTAACATATTCACTGCTCTTATCAATTCATTTCATTTTTTATGTTGATGGTCCATAACTGTATAGAGACCATGAGACAAGATTAAAATTAAAAATCACCGGTAACATTGGTTAGCTATACACCGGTTTCAAAATGGTACAATTGAATTAACATATTAATATACTTCAAAATTTTTTTTTATTAATTTAATTATTTTTTTTCTAGTTTTACTGAATGAATCTTTGTAACCTGATAAATAAATAAATAATAATAATAATATTGCCTTTCAGTTATCAAAGAGAGATCTTGTATCTAATGAAGAAAACTGAGCTTAGATAATCAGCTCCATAATCTTGCACAACACTAAGGTCACGATTGGATTGGATTGGACGTAATTGGTCAGGTCTGAATGATTCTTGGGAATAGACTGCACCTTATTCTACCTCAAAAAAACAGACACGACATCAAAGAGGTAAGATAGTCGGTATCGGTACGTTAATATGGGGAATAACTTGGCACATAAAGCGAGTGCAATTCCTCGAGTATGTGACATTGTCTGAATTGAACCACACATACTGTGGCACTGTAGCTAGAAATTATAGGCAGTTTTGTATTACAATCGTCCAACCATTGAATATAATGAATTAAAATATTTTTTAAATTACTCGAACGTCGGTTGTGTATTTCGTGTAAACATTATTCAATTCATTCGAATGCAATCGCAGAATAACGTAGTTTGTTTTACGACAATATGCATCTACGATTTCAATAATATATAACACTATAAATATTGTATATACATCGTACTGTTTATTTTAAATATAATGTGTTTGTCAGGTTACGTGATCAGTTTTGGTAGTCCAATGATGTTCGAAAACATATAGTCCACTTTCTAAAAGACACATCTGGTAGGTACCTAGCAAGAACCAGTTAATGTAACTTAATATTGATTTAATTTTCAATTTAAGTATGATATATATTTTTAACACGTCACTTATTAACCGTCTTCAGTTAAACAAGGAGGTGGTTCTTAATTCGGCTGTATTTTTTATATTTGTTACCTCAGATTCTTGTGATTTATAAGCTGATTTGTATTTCTTCCTACGGGCGCAAGTCTCATGGCGTATAGATAGGCACCTGATTCGGCGCCGTGTCCGTAGGTCATATCATGCGGTCTATTTCTCCCAGTTTGGACTAACAACAACGTTTGATAATAGTACCTCAATATAGACGGGGAATTAACATAGACTGACGTCTTATAGTTAGTTGTATGTATCACTCGTGTCGAGCAGTTAAACTCCTACCACATCCTGGTTGCTACTCAGTAGGATCCCCTGTAATAACATAACGCTGCTATTGATACCGAAATACCCAGATTCCTGGGGTTTATTTCTTCCCATTATTAGTATTTTTCAGCTCTCTGACTTTTATCAGCAATCAAATGCCGGCTTTCCAAAAAATGTTAATCTCTCCATAAAAAAAAAAAAACTATAGTAAAATTTTGGCTAAAATGAGAAAACATGAGATAAAAGCCAATTTATCAAGCAACGAACGGAAACACAAGAAATCAGGAAAAATAACTTTTTTTTATGAGAGTAAAATAAAAATCAAAAGATTTTATTGTTAAGATCAGCCAGTATATGTTTCCAAAAACGAAAAAGATGCTAATTTGCTATGATAAAAAAAAACAATTAATAAAACTCGCCGTTTCTGTCAATGACGTGTCTTGCTTAGACTTTTTTGATGTGTGTAGGTATATTTTTATTGATCACTGTTTTAAGATAAGTAGTATGTATATATTTATTTATTTTACTATTTACGAAATAGTTTACTTTCATTTAACGACTACAACGTGAATAATATTGAACACCATTTTGCATATAGTGCTTAGACTCATTAGATAAAAGAAGATTTTTTTAGGTTTTAGATTACAGCCATTTAACCATTTCCACAAGTAACTATTTACCAGCCGCAAATCTCTTTATCGAAAGTAATAGTCTTGAGAAAATACACAATGAGAATTTTTTTTAGGATTAGAATTAGTGGATCGGTTTAGCTATTATTTATTTCCAAAAACAATGACCTATAGGAATATATTCAATGGGAAAATTCTGGATCATAACACGCAGTGGAAGAAATCACATACCTATGCAGAAGTGAAAGAAGAAAATTTTTACCAATAGAGAAACAATGTAGTTTTTTTATAACAGTATCACTAATTATATATCAACTAGTATTCTTGTAATACTATACAAAGTATGTACTTATTGGTATCTTTTCAGTATCTCTATACACTCAGTTTGCGTATTACCGAAAATTAACGTTTAATCTGAAATGCGTTAATTACTATCTATTTATAAACAAAAAAAACAATAAGTTAGAATAAGCATTGCTGTGGAATGTTTCTATGAGTCATAGTTAAATCCTTCAATTTGACATTGAATTTACCGCTCTACCACTTACACAAAATGGATTTTATAAAACATATTTATGAATCACTTACAAAAAACTGAAGTTTATAATGATTTTCGAGACCAGTTGATCGCAACTTATCACATTAAGTCTTGAATAACAACATTACAAGAATATTGCTTCATATAATCCAACTTTCGAAACTCCTTGCTAGTTAGCTTTAAAAGTGTGACAACACGTAGAACTCATATAAAACTTATCAAGGAGGAAATGTCCCGTCAAAAATGATAAAATGTAGATACATTTAATAATACGAAATAACCTTTTACGTACATAATCTGCATCATAGCTCTACATATTTTGTTACCTCGAAGGCTTTGCGTCGATCATTATGTATTATAGAGCTTCTCATATATAAAATAAAGTTAATTTTACTGTGTTAACATTGTATAATTGTATCGTGAAACTAGAATACGTTTCATTTTACGTTATTAAATGTTGTAATACTTTTATAATGTAACGTATTTAATAATAATTAATACTAAATATTTTTTTTAACAATATACTGTCAATTTAATTTAATTGTTTTAATACAATGATGTGAGAAATCTGAGTATTCTGCAAATTATCAAAATTCAGTAAATATACAATATATTAAATGAAAACCACATAGTTTCCTGTATTAAAACATAGTTTTCGTTCTTTTACTTGTCTGTAAAACAATTAATACTTAAATTTTAATAATATATTCTCAAGTATTCCACTATTGTTAAAAAATGTTACTGGTCACAGATTGCCAACGCATTCAAAAACAAGTTTACGAATTAAATATTAACACAGCGTCATCTAGTGTCTATTAAATTAAGTAAATATTAAAAGTACATGTTACATTCTTTTTAAATTTGAACTTGCATAGATGGCGCGAAATTAATATATTACATCCTATAAAATATTAATTTCTAACTATAAACTTAACTACTATTTAATAATAACTGCTCCAGCAGCCGTTGTAATGTCTTTTCCAGTAGTTAGTTAATAAATCGTAGCAAAGAAATGTATAAAAATGAAACGACTCCATCAGTTAAATATTTAAACGACCTAGTTAGCAAATAATGTGTGGCGCTAGCTAGGCAAATAATACAGATGGCAATGGTAATGACACCTCCAGCATCTATTAAATATATTTTTTTTATTTAAATTAAATATTTTTATTAATTGACAACCTTTGAACCGGATTGGTCTAACAGGTGTAATTTGCTGGATGTGCATACCGTATCAGTAGCTCTCCGTAAGAGAGACATCAAGAAGTGACCTAGTGCGGTAAGCTGCCGAGTTGTTCTGGGACGCGCACAACGTGTTTCTGGTGTGAAGCAATGCTAGTTAGCAAACCTATGGTACGCAGAGGAATCCCCTACCATTTTAGCACCTTGGAACCTGTTTTTAATCCATAAGCTTTGAAAAAGGCAAAAAACTCGTTCTGAAAATATTTTGAATACCCACTGCATCATGTTCTCACGGATAGGCAGAAGCAAGAATAATAGCCTATTTCAGGGCCAATCAACCTGGACTACTCATGAAGCTAAAGATGCCTCAGAACTATTGCCACAGCACCCCACACGGATAACCGAAAAGATTCCATAGGTTGAAACCACGTATGCCTCCTCGACGCCCACTATCACAATACCACCACCGTCCGCTGCTAGGCCTCGGAGGAACGATAATGAGCGAGACCGTGTGGCAATTACCAAGTTGGCAGCAGCTCAACTCGTCTTGATTCGCTTGCACGACTGGATGAGGTTGTGGATGACGCTTTTTCAGAATGTATTTGCAGAAACATCATGGTCCAAAAATCAAGATCAAGAATTATCTACTGATCATCAACCACCTGTTGGAAAAGTAATGCCTTGACATCCACCCGCAGTGTCGAGACTGCGTTGATTGAATAGGTGTTTAAGGCCTCACGTAGCCTCACATCAACCATGCCCAATGAATGAATGCGATGGAGTACGTCCGGTATCTACGACACCGGGAAGATAGTTTGCATCGGTATCGATATAAAACGTCGCCAGCACCACATCAGTCGTCTACTTTTGCAACTGTCGCAGCAATGCAACAATTACAAAGTCTGCAGAAGTCACAGAGACTTCTAAACGAATACAGATGCCGATAAATAAGAAAAACGTCGGTCAATAATAGTAAAACACTTGTCAATCGAAAGTTACACCATTTCAGAGTACAAAAGAACGGCTGGGAAGAGCTTCGAATAAGCGTCCTCAAGAGTTCTGCCCGGAGAAGTATAAACCTGATTCCCGGCATATACGTAGTTCGGGACCAACTACATATGTGCATGGTACAGATAGAAGTCTGTCGCGGGAAAACTGGGTTTCCGCAGCGTCATTGTTGCCAAGAGTTGAGGCACTCCTACCAGTGTCATAAAAGAATAGCGTCTGTACGATGTTGAGATAAATACACCGTAAGAGATTGCAGTCTCCCGATGGATGAGCCCGCAGTCTGGGTTAATTGCGCAGGAACTAATTCCAACAATTAAAGGCGGTATCTGGTGTTGCGTGAGGCTAGGAATCGCCAAGCCACCACTATGGAACGCACTGGGACCATTGCCGGCTTAATAAATAGAATAATCGAAAATGATATAAAAATAGCTACTACTGTAATTGTTGATGGGGTGACCATATTACCAAAATAGCTCTTCGTAAGAGATTCGAAGGTTTTCAATCGTGGGAAATCCGTTTTGTCTGCAAAAGTCTTTGTCGCGAAAAAACTACTTCTTTCTAACAGCCATACGTATAAAAATATTTTGCAATCATATAAATCTATAAATATTTGGGTGTAAATATATAAGTGAATGCCACAATTTTATAACTTGGGTGCTGGAACACATATCTTGTAGAGCATAACCTTGAGTCATATGAATCTAAAGAGACTAGAGTTTGGAAGTTCATAGAACCTAAAAAGCTCACATGGATTGAAAGATTTGTGTACGGACATTACAGAGGCATATGAGATGTCAAAAAGGCTTGGAAAAGAATTAACAGACATGAGAAACGGGGATTTTGATAAATGACCTTGGTAGTATGACCACGAGAGTTATTGGAGTATCTTTTTTCCTGTCATAGAACACAAATAGAACGAATCGATCACGGACTTTGGGATATGGACAAGATTGTGCTCGAATTGTTCCTACTGCGGTAACAACTAGGATCGCTATCAGTATGTGTTTTAAAAGGTAATATCGGTAGTATAATTTGTACAATTACCTGTAGTTTAATTATTGTACTCAAGTAAAGTGGATTAATAACAATATTTAGAAATATTGTTCTGTTTAGATAGTCCAAAGAACACGTAAAAAGATCTTTATTTAGTTGGGCTTAAAAAACCAGCATCCGAAGACCTTAACATTGAAAAAAGAAAAAGTTAAGTTTTTTAGTATGTACGTGTTTTGTCTGTATTAGTAGATTAAAAACTTTCGTTTTATCGGAACAATATTACGAAATTACGTGTTGCATAGCATAGTAAAAGTACAGTTGCTTATTATACCTTGATTATTGAACTTTGTTACAACTATTTAAAATAATTACATAAGAAAAGTGTATATTTTTCATTTAAAAATGTCTAGAAGCAGAAGCGAATTTCGATTCATATTTTTTGCTGGCGCAATATTTATCTGTTATTTTATATTTGGTATGTTACAAGAAAAAATAACACGAGGGAAATATGGTACTAATGATACGTTTACCTGTACACTGTCATTAGTTCTAGTGCAATGTGTTGTAAATTATATATTTGCACAAATTTTAATGGTAAGAATGATTTTTAATGCTAAAATATCTGGATTATACTAGCTACCAGTTTTTGATTTATGAGAGAAGTTGAGCCTTTGAATGTATGAAC
This sequence comes from Actias luna, assembly GCA_039707435.1. Lineage (NCBI taxonomy): Eukaryota > Metazoa > Arthropoda > Insecta > Lepidoptera > Saturniidae > Actias > Actias luna. The sequence goes on along the minus strand of JAZHAC010000001.1, from coordinate 12,123,094 downwards.
ATGATTGTGCTTCATAAATATGAATTTTTAAATGAAGATATCATTGACTGGAAACCTTCCCTTGCTTGCGATTTATTTTCCTATTAATTTGAAATAAAATTGTCGAATATCTATTCAGTATATTCCAAATATTATTTATGGAAATGGTTTACTATGAAACATTTTATTATTTAACACAAACTCTTGTCAATGTTACATTTTGAAGAACTGTATAACCATTAGAACTGTATTAACCAGTAAACATTCGTAAAAATCTAAGTAATATTTATACTTTTAGTTGTCTTGGAAACATGAAGCTGATAACACTAGAAATATATATTATTTCACATCAGCATTGACATTCCTTTTGGGTATGGTCTGTTCAAATATGGCTTTGCAGTGGATAAATTACCCTACACAGGTATATTATTGAAAATATTGTTCTTATACTATTGAACAAAATATTTTTTGGTAATAATATGTATTCCTATATATCAAATTATAACTTTATTTCAATTGTATCTTGTATATGTTATTTTAAATAAGAAACAATTATTATCAGACACATATTATAAATTACAATTTAAAAAAATATGCTTCAAAGAAATATGTCTAGTTAAATATTTTGAATTTTTGATTTACAGGTTGTTGGCAAAGCTGCTAAACCTATACCAGTTATGGTTCTTGGTGTTCTCCTGGGACATAAAACATATCCTCTCAAGAAATATTTATTTGTCCTTCTAATTGTTGTAGGAATAGTTCTATTTATGTATAAAGATCAAACTACAAAGGTTATTGATGAGTCACAAGGCTTTGGTATTGGAGAGCTACTTTTATTTCTATCACTTTTTATGGATGGGCTTCTTGGTGCTGTACAAGTATGTTATATATTTACTACATTGGTCATTATAAATTAAATTTATTGCCATTTTTTTGATTTTTTGGTAAGCTTGAAGCTTGATGAAAGCTCGGAGCTTTATTAAAAGTTTGTTTTTTTTTTGTTTCTCAATTGAGTTCATATCTTAATTTTCCCCATATTTTTTAGGTTTCCTGTTTGTTTTTGGGCAGTGTATGTGTACTCAGCTGTATGTATATGTATATATATTATTATAATAAAATGGCTATAATATTATGTTATTTTGTAATTTGAATTTATTTAGGTTTTAAGGTTCTTTATTTTCTAGATAAAATAGTATTTATCAGAACAGATAAAAAAATATGATTTTACCAAATAATCAAGTTTGCCACATCAAGGCTTGTGTTGTTATGAAAAATAAAATCTAGTGTTTTCTCATCAAAACACTTCATCATCATTTATCTATATCTATTTCACTAGATCATCTTTTTAAGGGATATCATAAGAAATTTAATTTTTAATAACTAGTTTAATGACAAATACTACTGCTGAATTATAATTATAAAATAAATTAAACAATTTTTTTATACTTTTATACTTTTACTTTTATAATTATATTATTTTATACTTGTCTTAGCATACTTTTAAATGGTAACATTTTTGTTGTCTTTAAACTGATTTTATTAAGGAGAAAAAAAAAATGGTTTTATTATTTCTGTTAACCATAGCGATACAATTTTTTTACCTTTTTTGTTAAAAAGTGTTACAAAGTATCTTCTGCCTCTTTATGGAAATTCCTTAACTTATCATTAAAAAAAAATATTTTGTTTCAGGAACGTATAAAAAGTGAATCATCTCCAACAGCATATTCAATGATGCTTAATACTAATCGCTGGTCTGTATTTGTAATATGTACATTTTTGTTTATTCAGTTATTTGATAATGTACCCATCAATTTAAACAAACTATCCTTACAGGAGTAACATTGCATGTCATTTTAAATAACATTTTTGATAGTTACTCAATTTTTGTGTTTGTGTGTTGTGTTTGCCTAAATTATTAGTATGCTAAATATGAAAAACTATACCATATACAATTATCATTATAAAAAATATATTTTCGAGATAATTATTATGTGTAACAATAAAAAAAAATGGTATAACTTTCTTGTTACCGTTTAAAAATCAATTATTTTGTAGGTATTATGATACTAAAGTACTTCAAAATAATTAGAAAAATATAAATGTTTTAGGTCTTCAATAATTCTGTCTTTTGCTGTTGTATTAAGTGGAGAAGTATTCAAATTCACAACATTTGTGTCACAGTATCCTGAAGTAATTATATATCTTATAGCAATTGCCCTTATGGGGGCTTTAGGACAATTATGTATATTTTTCATGGTAAGTTTATTTTATGTATTGAGGTAGTGTATTATGGTGGCTTATATAGTTAAGTTTACATAAAGTAAATAATAATAAGAATCATAATAAATAACTTGACTTTAATTTGTTACTATGCTATAATTTGTAATATAACTGTTTGAGCATTTATGGATATGATTATTATTATTTATTTTTAAATCAATAGAAAGAATAGAAACTGTATTATTATTGCTCATAAGTTGTTTTTCTCGCAAATCGCCTTAAAAACTTGTTCTATTAAAAAATATATATACTACTGCCAGTTTTATTATATGTAATAATGTTGAACATACACATGATAATAAATATCTGGAGCAAATGAGATGGAAAGTGTTGTAAGACATCTTATTCATAATATTCTGCCATTTTATGCAATCAAGGTATCTCCTGATTACATGAATACATCCTGATTATTACTTATTTTGAATAGAGCCAGTATAAATAATGAGGGCTGCCTTTTCTTTATAGATTAATATATGATTTTTTATGAACTTTATATGTTTAGTATTAGGGCCACAGGCTGTCTTGATGTTTAGTGATGAAGTGGCCCAAGATGGATGACACTCTGAGCCTGGAGAAAGAACTGTACTTCAAGCATAACTGCCGGAACAAACCTATGTTTTTATGATGCGGCAGAGTTTGAACTTGAGAGTGGTAGCTACCCAGGCGGGCATTACAAAAAGTCCTTCTACAATGCTATGGTTTTATCACAATGTTTTCGTAATTTTTAATGTTTGTTCGTAATAAATAAATTCGTCGTAATGTTTAAAATTCACGTGCCGTCTGTACACACTATCAACTAAGCTTTCATTTAGTGTATTAGTGCAATTAGAGAGTGAATGTTACTGGTTTAATTTTGATTTTCTTTAGTATTAAACTTTTTAATAACTGTGAAGTAAACAAAAATGTTTACTGTCTTTTTTATGACTTATGCACTTACTCATTAACTCGTACTATGTATGTTAGCATTCCGTTTAAGTGGCATATGCATTGGTATTGGGTGCTTATAATTGAACATGACAAATAATATTATTTATTAAATATATTACTTATTACTTTTCAGGTGTCTGAATTTGGTCCTCTTCCATGTTCGGTAGTAACAACTACTAGAAAATTCTTCACAGTACTTGCATCGGTCGTCTTATTTGGTAATATTTTGATGCCAAGACAGTGGTTCGGCGCAATATTAGTATTCTCAGGTATGTTCTTTTGAACTCTCGTATTGGTGTTAAAATCAATATTAGTTTCTACTCATTATTTATTATAGGCATTTGTATTAATTATACTTACTGTAAAAAATATATTTATATTAACAGGATTATTCTTGGACATCTTCTACAGCAAACGAAAAGGCCAACCTCAAAAGAGAGTATCTGAAAAGTGAACTGAAGTGTTTAATAGGAATATTGACAAACTACATACCATTAAATTCTATAGGATTCAAGTGTATATACATTATTTGTAATGTAATATTTAATTTTGATGTCATAAAAGCATTTAGTGTATTTTATCCTATTTTTGTATAACTCATATATAAGCGTCATAAAAGTATGTGGATGTCTAAAATGGTACAAACAAATATTTTGTGTCTACTATTACAAAATAACATAATAGAGAAGTTGCACTATTTCATAAACAATTTTATTTTGTTATACGATTTTTATTGCGGATGGTTTTATACGAGGTGGTTACTATAACTCCCAAAAAAATTGTCGTATCGAGGCGGAGTTTCGTTTATTATTTTTAGAATAACATCAACTAGTTACCGATTTCATATCAATAGTCTAGTATCCGTAGTAAAATTGATTACATTTTACATTTACAAATTTTTGCTTTTTTAGAAAAAAGCAAAGATACCGAACCGTTCAGCTCAGTTGAACGTTAGGTATTTCATAATAAAGATCGAACCCGAACGAAAGTGTGAACCCTTCAAGATAATAGACTCTCTAGGTATAACTATGTACGGAGTTTTTGTGGCAAGCAATAATTGATGCTTACTTAAAAATATAGAATAATTAATAAAATAATAAATAAATTAAGTCAATGTAACGGCCTGTTTTTTTTTTCTTAAAAATTAAATGAATGGCATGAAGAGTGAACTTTTGTATTTTCCAAACTTATTTTTGCTACAAGTTCATATATAAATGAAAGAATAATTTATTTAAAGTACAAATAAAAAATACTTCATATTTTTATTAACAAATCCATATTTTTATTAAAATAACAAAAATATTTATCTTTAAATAAAATAGTCGACTTGTGTTTGGCTGTAAAGTCGTTATATCCGTTGAGGCTGGGAGCTAATCGAAACAATGCTATACTTTCGTGTTTTCTATATTCGAATAATTATGCATCATAACAAAACAGTCAAACAATGTTATTATGAAGGTAGTGAAACAGGAAATAGAAGATACTCAATATCTATGTTTTGACAATTTAAACATGGGGTTTATCATTTTTCCATGCGTTACATGCGTCCATGTGGCGTTACTAAAGCGATATAATAACATGACTGGCGTTTGAATTTAGAGTAATAAAAAATATTTCTAATTGTAATATGACATTTAATATCAACTTAATATATTTTGGTAAATTTTAAAAAACACGCTATTTCTCTATTACGATATTGGCGATGTTATATAGGTATAGGCAAGTTAAATCGACTGGAAAATTTAACCTTTTTAATATCTTAAGTTAATGATACTGTAAAATACAAATATAATTATATTGAAGCCAAGAAATATTGTACATCTAGTTCAAATTGAAGGAAGTTGGTTATCTGTAATTTGTTAAATAAAAATAAAAAGTTTTATTGCTATAATTTATATTAATATTAAAAGTGGAAATTTTGTTTATTTGAATGCGCTAATCTTAGGAACTACCAGTCGGATTACAAAAAATGTTTTGGCATTTGACAGAGCATTCTTTGAGAAAGGCTATTTGATATCACGCTACCACCAATGGAGAAAAGCTGTATTGCAAAAAGTTACAAAAACGGGTAAAAATAATTAATATTTTTTAGTTCCACGCGAACAAAGTCGCAGGCACAGCTACTATAAACATATTTAACAACAAGGTTATTCACAACATAATATGTTGACTATATGTAGGTAAAAACATGTTACCTTAATATTATTTAAGTGAATTGAAAGATAATTATTAACTTATTTTAGAAATGATGTTGTACATTTTTTTTAAATATACTAAGTATAATTACATTTAGTTTTAGTGGCCTTATTTATTGATTTAGTGTTTCGGTATTGTAATAAACACAGTTTTAAGATTTATATGGCTCTCTATACTTTGTGAAATGTTTTTGCTTAATTTTTTGCCTACAATAGTTACGTTAATAAAAACTTTTGATAACTTATTTTATAATTTTCATAATCTGCTACGAGTTGATATTTCAGTTGTAGTACTTACAATTTACAACAAATGATACTACTAGTAAAATTTCTAAGCAGTACCGAAACCGGCAGTGAGCCCTCTTATCCCCGCCTTTGGCTATAACAGACCCAGCGGTAGAATTGGCCCAAACAACTAACTACCTATAATGATTTACAATATTCTATTCTATTCAATTACAAATTATATCGAATTAGAGTGCGAGTAACTAATTATTTATTAAAGTAAAATTTTCTAGAGAAAAATTTGGTTGAATGTAAATAGTTTAGGAATTAATACAAAAAAGTAACTTACAGCTACTAAAATTATAGTTAAAGTATAAGATTTGGTAAAACCAGCTGTAGCACTCAATATCTTAAATAATATCATAGTCTGATATTTTGCAAGTTTAGAATTACCTTACTGTTACCATTAAATTTTAATAAACTAAAAATCATATACAGAAGTATGCGTAAGATAAGAACACATTTACGTAAACCAATTTATATAAGATATTAAACTCGTGTCTTTACTTCGCCTACTAGCCTTCATGAGTGTACCAGTGTACTTCTGACAATACAATAAAGACTTTCTCTACACTGGGGAATTTTGGATAAAATCTCATAAGATTTCTTACAAAGCATTATATTTTCACCCTGTCATAACCTATGTTTAAGTTGCTATGTTGTAACCTATGTTTACGCGTATGTTTTAAAAATGTATCATTCAATGGTGTTGATTATTTGTGCCTGTTACCAAGGCTCCTGTTACCTCCACGTGGTGACGGTGAGCAACGGAATTATCTGGCAGTCCTCGGGGTAACGGGAACTTAAAAAAGACATTTTCGATGGACCCCACATTCTAACTTTATATGAGGACGTAAATTTTGTTGAAAATCATTGGGTTGCTTGATGAATTTTAAATTGTATTTTTTACACACGATAGGTGTGGGCCAGGTGCACAGACCACTTTTTTAAAAAATATTTAAACAATTACTAATATCTAATATGTTTTTATGGCTAACAATCATTAAAGTTAGCCAAAGCGAAACTATAGTAAAATAAAATTAATAGCAAGCAACCTTTACAAATATTACAATGATTTCACTAACCGAGTTCTAAAATAGTTCGGCATTTTTCGTTGTTTTTACTTACACTTACACTATACACTTTTATCATATCATATCTTAATAATATTATAAATGCGAAAGTAATTTTGTTTGTTACGCTTTCACACCTAAACCGCTGAATCGATTGTGATGGATTTTGTTACAGACATAGATGGGGGCTTAGGAGACGGAGATTAGCTACATTTTAGGGAGTCCAATCTTTATTGGAAGTAGCATACATAGAGGAATAATCTTTGTATGATAATTTTTATTCCGTCATCCGATTGTTTGTTAATCGATATCTAGTGAACTAAAAGTGAAAGATAACCAAAAACAATACTTATGGAATGTTGCTTAGCTTATTTATTATTTCTAATATATTGTATACATAAGATGGTCTTTTACGAGTGGTATTAAACTTTGGTCGGCAATGTATATCTATTAGTAGAAGGAAGGTAGTTAGTCACACCGAGTAGTATAAATACGGTGCGAACACTGCTATTGCAACAGCCCAAGCTGAGGATCGGCCACTTCATGGCTCCCTTACGCTCGTTGCCTCGGGTTGAGCGCCTTCGGGCTCGCCCCCAAAACTCTCTGAAGCTGAGAAAGGCCCTAAGGTTAACAGCATATGTTCAATCTAGAAAAAAACGTATTTAATATACTTCTTCTCATTTAGCAAGTACCACTCTACACCACATTAAAAAATGTGATAAATACTACAAAAATATAGGTCCATAAAATGTATATTACAATAAAGATTACATTACAGATTAAAATTCTGTCAGACACTACTGCAAATGTTGTATTAAAATTTCGCAGACCATTTAAAAAAAATATAATAATTAAAAGCATCTCTTTCTGTATAATTTTCAAAAAAACTCCCGCGTCTTTAACGGTTTCCACCGTTCCTATTACATTATATGTGATGCAATATAATTAACAACTTAATTAAAAATGTCCTTTTATCTGTAGTTCGAAATCGTATGTTAGTATACTTGAAAACTAATAGGTATACACATATTTAGAACTCGTTGAAATCGGAACAGTTTTTTAAAACCTTTGACATAGGTAATGATTACCTTTAGTAATAACATTTTAGGTATTATCTATATGAAGACATAAATATAAATGTTATTGAATAGAATTTATCTGTAAAATTTAGTACATAGTCTATACCTTAAATTGTTAAAATCATATCTATTATACTTCAGTGTACGAACACTATAATATATAATTATATAATATATTATAATAGAAATACATTGTGTATTTTTATATTTTATAATACGTATACCTAATACATAATTGATGTACAAATATTTCATGATTACAAATCTTTCTGTCATAATTGTTTTTTTTCATACCTTTATCGTAGCTCAAATTATCTTGTCATGGATTCTATAAGAGGAAGGGACTAAAATTTTTAATGGTTTAGTTATAAGTGTTTGGGTTTGAGCAACTGTAAAGCCTTGTACGCACTGGGCTAGTAATTTAGTCGAGAACCGAGTAATTTAGTAACTAAACGTGTCTGAACAACAAAAAATTAGTCGAGTAGATCCATTTTGTTTTATTTTCTTTGCCGAGTAGCGCCTCCCACCACGCGTCACTGCTTACTCGTTCAGTTGTTAAACACGTCAGAACCTGTTGTTTTAGTCAAATTCATTAGCTGCCAGGTAATATCGTTTCGCTGGGGCAAAGATATCACTCTAAAATTTCTACGTATCTACGTATTTACAACATGCAGCATTCATGTTTACTTATTTACTTTTAGACAGCTTATTTATTTTATTGCGTTGAAGGTTAATCTTGCAAAACACCACTTACTTGTGTAGGAACCTGTACTCGACTGTAGTGTTGACAATTTTTGGGCAGTAGCGAGTATTTTAGCTAATAACTACTCGGTACTCGACTAAATTACTAGCCTAGTTCGAACAAGGCTTTATGGATTTGTGATTTTGTCATTGGGACCCTAAATTATTTAGGAGCCTTTATACTTTTACTTTGGGTCTATATTGCTATTAATCTCACTATTTGCCTCTGTATTGCATATTGTTGATAAATTCATATATAATTATGCAATTAAATACAGTACTTTTATTTTTGCTATATCTTAAAATCAGGTTATAAAAAAATATTTAACATCCCTTTCGTATGTTATTTTGTCACGAAATAAAATATTTCATTATAACCTAGCATCTTTGTAAAACTTTTATAATCAATAACAAAAACATGCGAATAAATATAAAAATATTCTTTGTGTTCTTCAAAATAATACCTTACCTCTCTTTTTTAATTTTGGAATATCTTTGCAGTACATAAACACAAAAAACGTGATAATAGCGACAAAATATAAAACATACCTATACATGCCTTTTTTCTGTATTGTCCCGAGTTAATTATAGAATGACTAATTTCAGTAACTTATTTCTCCCAATCTCACATCAATTTAATTGATAACCGACCGAAAAATTGATAAACTTAGGTACCCCATATGTAGACCCACTTTTGAACACTCAAAAAGATATTTCTGTAACTTTGGTCCATAGTCTCTTAATTTGTAATTATTGTTTTATAATGTTTTATTATAGATTGAATATATAAAACAATATTTGGTGTCATTTTCACAGAACTTTATTTTTCCACAGCGTAAACTAACGTATACGGTGTAAACAAAAACATTAATAATATTATAGGCACTGAAACTTGGTTGAAACAAGTCCATAAGGAATGCCGGCAATAGATGGATATTTATATTAAGGAATATACATACATTCAACAGTCAAAACTGATTTAAAAATTATTACTTATTTGAATAGACACTTTATCAAAATTAGGTACTTCAAAACAGTTTCTTATTAAAATAAAACAAAAAAATATTTATTAATTTTTATTTTATTCAACATTTATTTTCGAACATCAATATAATTACTTAATAAGTAAAGTCTGTGACTATAACATAATATATATGTTTAGAGATATATCATAATGTTGATAGAGACATTGTTTATTTAATTTTAATCTTAACTTGTCACTATAATTTCAGTAAGTTGTAAACCTGTTTACTTCTCTAGTATGATTTTTGTATAAACATGATTTCAAAGTAAAAGGTGCACAAGATACATTCCGCAGAAAAAGAAACGCTTTTGAGTTAACGCTTGTATTAATATAGCTCCTCATATAAATTCAACTGTAATACAGTATAATTGGGTTTGCTTATGGGGCTTATAATTGTACTGTATTTTATTCTCCTTTCTCTAGGTTTGGATATCTTATAAGTTAAAGAAGATACCTAAGTTGTTACAATAAATTTTAATAAACCAAGTTTCAATGTCGTTTTTTTTTTATTGCAACAAGGTTACAGTACATCTACATACATTTATCAATTTTACTTATATAGCCTTCATAAATCAATTGATATAATTAACAATTAATTAAAATACCTTAATAATCTATAGCGGTTAACACTCCGCAAGGTAGTAAATAATCTTTACCATTATTAAAGTATGATATAGGAGCAGATATAGACTAGAATAGATAGTTCAGTATTATTGTCAAATTTTGTAGAAAGTATTCAAATACGTTATTACTAATTACTTAAACAACCTAGTCGTACTCATTTTTTTCCACATTGACACCTAATTTTACAATTACCTACATACATAGTAGGTGTTCTCGTAGGTCTGAATGTACTTTATATGGTTTTATACCAAAAAATGTAATTATATTTCAGATAATAAATAATGATGGTTACGTTGTCGAATATGTTCAACGATACATAAGTGTAGCAAATTTTGTGATTGAAAATATTTAATATCCTCCACGACGACCACCAGCAGATTCGGTCAACGAGTAACTTCCACGTGAATTCCTTGCCGGCAACGTTACTCTGTAATGGTTAAATAAAATCATTGTGTTAATCAAATAAGATATTAATAATTAGATGACCAAATAAGATATCAATTGAGATTAGAAGAGATGATTATAAATATTGAGATGTTCGATTGGCTCACTTCAGTAAGCTATGCGTTTTAATAAAGAAAGTTTTCATAATTTTGTGTATTATGAAATAATAGCAGTGCCTGCCTATCGAAAATAAACCGTTATTTTCATTATTATAGTGAACATTTGTTGCTGGTTAACAAACAAATATATGATAGGTATATAATATTAGATTCGGGAAAAAATTTCTTCGCATTTTATATGAAAACTGAAGACATTTTTTTCCAAAGCCTACTTACATTTATTTACAGTGTTTATGTACACTTTGTTTTGTTTGATGAGTTTCTGTCATCTTGTAGGTAGTGCCATGATCCCGTTGCTGTAGAAACTTTGGGATTTCTTATCAAAAAATACAAGTAGTTTTGGCAGTCTTCTCTGGATGTTAACATGACACTGCCTAAACGATTTTGAATAGACCGAAACAGGTGGAAATCTGAAGATACAATGTCAGGGCTATATGGCGGATCCATAAACAACCCTCAGGCAAACTCTCTTAATTTTTGATGATTGGCTAAAGTTGTGTGTGGTCCAGCGTTAACGTGATGAAAGAGCACTTTTGCTATTGATCAATTCCAGCCGCTTTCTCTCAACTTTTTGATTTAATATCATTTGTTATTGGCAATAGATATCCGAATCAATCATTCTGCCTGGTGATAAAGGCTCATAAAAATGGTCTTCCCGATCTTACATAAACACCATCACCTTATTGCGAGTAAACCCAGGTTTTGCCGTAGTCTGTGAAACCTGACCGACCTTTGACCATGGCCGTTTTTGCACATGCTAGTGTTACGTGATCCACTTTTCATCTCTAGATATCAATCGCTTCAAAAACGGTTCAATATTATTACGTCTCAATAAAGAATCGCAAATGAGTACACGTTTCATTAGGTTTCTTTCAGCGAGTTCGTGCGGCATCCAAACATGGAGCTTTTTTGTGTACTCAGCATATTTTTATATGATGCGCAGCATAGTGACTGCACTGCACCTGATCTTAGTACAGTACAATCCAAATCAGCGACGACTGGCAATTAATCAAAATTTACTGCCAGGCACTGCTATCATGCTGGCCTGCTTAGATACCTCTTCAGGTCTCTTTTAAACGACCCAACATCATACGAAGGAGGTAACACGCTGACTAGAAGTCGATTCCACAACTTCGCTGTCCGACAGTAATAAGAGTCGGTAAACTTTTTCGGTCTCGATGTTATAGGTGTCATTGTGAAACTGTGACATCAAAGTCCCGCCCGCGTGGTTCTATTGTGGAATGGAGAAGAAGGAATCAGCTCAAAGAGCTCTTCAGAACACTTGCCTTAATACAGGCGGTAGAACACGCTAAGAGGCAATATCCCTGCGCAATTGCAGCAGTTCAATATTGTTGGTAATATCTGCATTATTTATATTGCGGACAGCCCGCCTCTGCAACCTGTCTAAGGCTTCGATGAGATGTTTGGTGGATTCATCCCAGAGGTGCGAGCAGTACTCCATGCATGGCCGTACTTAGGCCTTATAGAGAAGGTACAACTGATCGCGCATGGAAACCGTCGCACTCAGTTCAGGATGCCAAGTCTCCGAGATGTTATGGAGATGACACTTTCGATGTGAATACTTAAGGTTCAGGTCGCTCCGAATATCCATATCTAGGATTTTTAAGCTGTCACGCATTGCAAGTTGGGTGTCATGAAGAGTAGGGTTGGCGGAAAAGGGGGATTTCTTTGTAGTAAAGACACATACCTGTGTTTTCTTGGCATTGAACTTAACCAAGTTACTTGCTTCCCATGTGGATATACGAGTCAAAACTCGGTTAACTTCAGTGACAAGTTCCTGCCGTCTCTTTTCTGTGTCTCCTTGACTACAGCCGGGCTTACTGAAGTAGCTACCATGTATCATGCTATTATCTGCATAGCAATGAATGCGCCCTAGCAAAAATGTATCATTCAATGGTGTTGATTATTTGTGCCTGTTACCAAGGCTCCTGTTACCTCCACGTGGTGACGGTGAGCAACGGAATTATCTGGCAGTCCTCGGGGTAACGGGAACTTAAAAAAGACATTTTCGATGGACCCCACATTCTAACTTTATATGAGGACGTAAATTTTGTTGAAAATCATTGGGTTGCTTGATGAATTTTAAATTGTATTTTTTACACACGATAGGTGTGGGCCAGGTGCACAGACCACTTTTTTAAAAAATATTTAAACAATTACTAATATCTAATATGTTTTTATGGCTAACAATCATTAAAGTTAGCCAAAGCGAAACTATAGTAAAATAAAATTAATAGCAAGCAACCTTTACAAATATTACAATGATTTCACTAACCGAGTTCTAAAATAGTTCGGCATTTTTCGTTGTTTTTACTTACACTTACACTATACACTTTTATCATATCATATCTTAATAATATTATAAATGCGAAAGTAATTTTGTTTGTTACGCTTTCACACCTAAACCGCTGAATCGATTGTGATGGATTTTGTTACAGACATAGATGGGGGCTTAGGAGACGGAGATTAGCTACATTTTAGGGAGTCCAATCTTTATTGGAAGTAGCATACATAGAGGAATAATCTTTGTATGATAATTTTTATTCCGTCATCCGATTGTTTGTTAATCGATATCTAGTGAACTAAAAGTGAAAGATAACCAAAAACAATACTTATGGAATGTTGCTTAGCTTATTTATTATTTCTAATATATTGTATACATAAGATGGTCTTTTACGAGTGGTATTAAACTTTGGTCGGCAATGTATATCTATTAGTAGAAGGAAGGTAGTTAGTCACACCGAGTAGTATAAATACGGTGCGAACACTGCTATTGCAACAGCCCAAGCTGAGGATCGGCCACTTCATGGCTCCCTTACGCTCGTTGCCTCGGGTTGAGCGCCTTCGGGCTCGCCCCCAAAACTCTCTGAAGCTGAGAAAGGCCCTAAGGTTAACAGCATATGTTCAATCTAGAAAAAAACGTATTTAATATACTTCTTCTCATTTAGCAAGTACCACTCTACACCACATTAAAAAATGTGATAAATACTACAAAAATATAGGTCCATAAAATGTATATTACAATAAAGATTACATTACAGATTAAAATTCTGTCAGACACTACTGCAAATGTTGTATTAAAATTTCGCAGACCATTTAAAAAAAATATAATAATTAAAAGCATCTCTTTCTGTATAATTTTCAAAAAAACTCCCGCGTCTTTAACGGTTTCCACCGTTCCTATTACATTATATGTGATGCAATATAATTAACAACTTAATTAAAAATGTCCTTTTATCTGTAGTTCGAAATCGTATGTTAGTATACTTGAAAACTAATAGGTATACACATATTTAGAACTCGTTGAAATCGGAACAGTTTTTTAAAACCTTTGACATAGGTAATGATTACCTTTAGTAATAACATTTTAGGTATTATCTATATGAAGACATAAATATAAATGTTATTGAATAGAATTTATCTGTAAAATTTAGTACATAGTCTATACCTTAAATTGTTAAAATCATATCTATTATACTTCAGTGTACGAACACTATAATATATAATTATATAATATATTATAATAGAAATACATTGTGTATTTTTATATTTTATAATACGTATACCTAATACATAATTGATGTACAAATATTTCATGATTACAAATCTTTCTGTCATAATTGTTTTTTTTCATACCTTTATCGTAGCTCAAATTATCTTGTCATGGATTCTATAAGAGGAAGGGACTAAAATTTTTAATGGTTTAGTTATAAGTGTTTGGGTTTGAGCAACTGTAAAGCCTTGTACGCACTGGGCTAGTAATTTAGTCGAGAACCGAGTAATTTAGTAACTAAACGTGTCTGAACAACAAAAAATTAGTCGAGTAGATCCATTTTGTTTTATTTTCTTTGCCGAGTAGCGCCTCCCACCACGCGTCACTGCTTACTCGTTCAGTTGTTAAACACGTCAGAACCTGTTGTTTTAGTCAAATTCATTAGCTGCCAGGTAATATCGTTTCGCTGGGGCAAAGATATCACTCTAAAATTTCTACGTATCTACGTATTTACAACATGCAGCATTCATGTTTACTTATTTACTTTTAGACAGCTTATTTATTTTATTGCGTTGAAGGTTAATCTTGCAAAACACCACTTACTTGTGTAGGAACCTGTACTCGACTGTAGTGTTGACAATTTTTGGGCAGTAGCGAGTATTTTAGCTAATAACTACTCGGTACTCGACTAAATTACTAGCCTAGTTCGAACAAGGCTTTATGGATTTGTGATTTTGTCATTGGGACCCTAAATTATTTAGGAGCCTTTATACTTTTACTTTGGGTCTATATTGCTATTAATCTCACTATTTGCCTCTGTATTGCATATTGTTGATAAATTCATATATAATTATGCAATTAAATACAGTACTTTTATTTTTGCTATATCTTAAAATCAGGTTATAAAAAAATATTTAACATCCCTTTCGTATGTTATTTTGTCACGAAATAAAATATTTCATTATAACCTAGCATCTTTGTAAAACTTTTATAATCAATAACAAAAACATGCGAATAAATATAAAAATATTCTTTGTGTTCTTCAAAATAATACCTTACCTCTCTTTTTTAATTTTGGAATATCTTTGCAGTACATAAACACAAAAAACGTGATAATAGCGACAAAATATAAAACATACCTATACATGCCTTTTTTCTGTATTGTCCCGAGTTAATTATAGAATGACTAATTTCAGTAACTTATTTCTCCCAATCTCACATCAATTTAATTGATAACCGACCGAAAAATTGATAAACTTAGGTACCCCATATGTAGACCCACTTTTGAACACTCAAAAAGATATTTCTGTAACTTTGGTCCATAGTCTCTTAATTTGTAATTATTGTTTTATAATGTTTTATTATAGATTGAATATATAAAACAATATTTGGTGTCATTTTCACAGAACTTTATTTTTCCACAGCGTAAACTAACGTATACGGTGTAAACAAAAACATTAATAATATTATAGGCACTGAAACTTGGTTGAAACAAGTCCATAAGGAATGCCGGCAATAGATGGATATTTATATTAAGGAATATACATACATTCAACAGTCAAAACTGATTTAAAAATTATTACTTATTTGAATAGACACTTTATCAAAATTAGGTACTTCAAAACAGTTTCTTATTAAAATAAAACAAAAAAATATTTATTAATTTTTATTTTATTCAACATTTATTTTCGAACATCAATATAATTACTTAATAAGTAAAGTCTGTGACTATAACATAATATATATGTTTAGAGATATATCATAATGTTGATAGAGACATTGTTTATTTAATTTTAATCTTAACTTGTCACTATAATTTCAGTAAGTTGTAAACCTGTTTACTTCTCTAGTATGATTTTTGTATAAACATGATTTCAAAGTAAAAGGTGCACAAGATACATTCCGCAGAAAAAGAAACGCTTTTGAGTTAACGCTTGTATTAATATAGCTCCTCATATAAATTCAACTGTAATACAGTATAATTGGGTTTGCTTATGGGGCTTATAATTGTACTGTATTTTATTCTCCTTTCTCTAGGTTTGGATATCTTATAAGTTAAAGAAGATACCTAAGTTGTTACAATAAATTTTAATAAACCAAGTTTCAATGTCGTTTTTTTTTTATTGCAACAAGGTTACAGTACATCTACATACATTTATCAATTTTACTTATATAGCCTTCATAAATCAATTGATATAATTAACAATTAATTAAAATACCTTAATAATCTATAGCGGTTAACACTCCGCAAGGTAGTAAATAATCTTTACCATTATTAAAGTATGATATAGGAGCAGATATAGACTAGAATAGATAGTTCAGTATTATTGTCAAATTTTGTAGAAAGTATTCAAATACGTTATTACTAATTACTTAAACAACCTAGTCGTACTCATTTTTTTCCACATTGACACCTAATTTTACAATTACCTACATACATAGTAGGTGTTCTCGTAGGTCTGAATGTACTTTATATGGTTTTATACCAAAAAATGTAATTATATTTCAGATAATAAATAATGATGGTTACGTTGTCGAATATGTTCAACGATACATAAGTGTAGCAAATTTTGTGATTGAAAATATTTAATATCCTCCACGACGACCACCAGCAGATTCGGTCAACGAGTAACTTCCACGTGAATTCCTTGCCGGCAACGTTACTCTGTAATGGTTAAATAAAATCATTGTGTTAATCAAATAAGATATTAATAATTAGATGACCAAATAAGATATCAATTGAGATTAGAAGAGATGATTATAAATATTGAGATGTTCGATTGGCTCACTTCAGTAAGCTATGCGTTTTAATAAAGAAAGTTTTCATAATTTTGTGTATTATGAAATAATAGCAGTGCCTGCCTATCGAAAATAAACCGTTATTTTCATTATTATAGTGAACATTTGTTGCTGGTTAACAAACAAATATATGATAGGTATATAATATTAGATTCGGGAAAAAATTTCTTCGCATTTTATATGAAAACTGAAGACATTTTTTTCCAAAGCCTACTTACATTTATTTACAGTGTTTATGTACACTTTGTTTTGTTTGATGAGTTTCTGTCATCTTGTAGGTAGTGCCATGATCCCGTTGCTGTAGAAACTTTGGGATTTCTTATCAAAAAATACAAGTAGTTTTGGCAGTCTTCTCTGGATGTTAACATGACACTGCCTAAACGATTTTGAATAGACCGAAACAGGTGGAAATCTGAAGATACAATGTCAGGGCTATATGGCGGATCCATAAACAACCCTCAGGCAAACTCTCTTAATTTTTGATGATTGGCTAAAGTTGTGTGTGGTCCAGCGTTAACGTGATGAAAGAGCACTTTTGCTATTGATCAATTCCAGCCGCTTTCTCTCAACTTTTTGATTTAATATCATTTGTTATTGGCAATAGATATCCGAATCAATCATTCTGCCTGGTGATAAAGGCTCATAAAAATGGTCTTCCCGATCTTACATAAACACCATCACCTTATTGCGAGTAAACCCAGGTTTTGCCGTAGTCTGTGAAACCTGACCGACCTTTGACCATGGCCGTTTTTGCACATGCTAGTGTTACGTGATCCACTTTTCATCTCTAGATATCAATCGCTTCAAAAACGGTTCAATATTATTACGTCTCAATAAAGAATCGCAAATGAGTACACGTTTCATTAGGTTTCTTTCAGCGAGTTCGTGCGGCATCCAAACATGGAGCTTTTTTGTGTACTCAGCATATTTTTATATGATGCGCAGCATAGTGACTGCACTGCACCTGATCTTAGTACAGTACAATCCAAATCAGCGACGACTGGCAATTAATCAAAATTTACTGCCAGGCACTGCTATCATGCTGGCCTGCTTAGATACCTCTTCAGGTCTCTTTTAAACGACCCAACATCATACGAAGGAGGTAACACGCTGACTAGAAGTCGATTCCACAACTTCGCTGTCCGACAGTAATAAGAGTCGGTAAACTTTTTCGGTCTCGATGTTATAGGTGTCATTGTGAAACTGTGACATCAAAGTCCCGCCCGCGTGGTTCTATTGTGGAATGGAGAAGAAGGAATCAGCTCAAAGAGCTCTTCAGAACACTTGCCTTAATACAGGCGGTAGAACACGCTAAGAGGCAATATCCCTGCGCAATTGCAGCAGTTCAATATTGTTGGTAATATCTGCATTATTTATATTGCGGACAGCCCGCCTCTGCAACCTGTCTAAGGCTTCGATGAGATGTTTGGTGGATTCATCCCAGAGGTGCGAGCAGTACTCCATGCATGGCCGTACTTAGGCCTTATAGAGAAGGTACAACTGATCGCGCATGGAAACCGTCGCACTCAGTTCAGGATGCCAAGTCTCCGAGATGTTATGGAGATGACACTTTCGATGTGAATACTTAAGGTTCAGGTCGCTCCGAATATCCATATCTAGGATTTTTAAGCTGTCACGCATTGCAAGTTGGGTGTCATGAAGAGTAGGGTTGGCGGAAAAGGGGGATTTCTTTGTAGTAAAGACACATACCTGTGTTTTCTTGGCATTGAACTTAACCAAGTTACTTGCTTCCCATGTGGATATACGAGTCAAAACTCGGTTAACTTCAGTGACAAGTTCCTGCCGTCTCTTTTCTGTGTCTCCTTGACTACAGCCGGGCTTACTGAAGTAGCTACCATGTATCATGCTATTATCTGCATAGCAATGAATGCGCCCTAGCAAAAATGTATCATTCAATGGTGTTGATTATTTGTGCCTGTTACCAAGGCTCCTGTTACCTCCACGTGGTGACGGTGAGCAACGGAATTATCTGGCAGTCCTCGGGGTAACGGGAACTTAAAAAAGACATTTTCGATGGACCCCACATTCTAACTTTATATGAGGACGTAAATTTTGTTGAAAATCATTGGGTTGCTTGATGAATTTTAAATTGTATTTTTTACACACGATAGGTGTGGGCCAGGTGCACAGACCACTTTTTTAAAAAATATTTAAACAATTACTAATATCTAATATGTTTTTATGGCTAACAATCATTAAAGTTAGCCAAAGCGAAACTATAGTAAAATAAAATTAATAGCAAGCAACCTTTACAAATATTACAATGATTTCACTAACCGAGTTCTAAAATAGTTCGGCATTTTTCGTTGTTTTTACTTACACTTACACTATACACTTTTATCATATCATATCTTAATAATATTATAAATGCGAAAGTAATTTTGTTTGTTACGCTTTCACACCTAAACCGCTGAATCGATTGTGATGGATTTTGTTACAGACATAGATGGGGGCTTAGGAGACGGAGATTAGCTACATTTTAGGGAGTCCAATCTTTATTGGAAGTAGCATACATAGAGGAATAATCTTTGTATGATAATTTTTATTCCGTCATCCGATTGTTTGTTAATCGATATCTAGTGAACTAAAAGTGAAAGATAACCAAAAACAATACTTATGGAATGTTGCTTAGCTTATTTATTATTTCTAATATATTGTATACATAAGATGGTCTTTTACGAGTGGTATTAAACTTTGGTCGGCAATGTATATCTATTAGTAGAAGGAAGGTAGTTAGTCACACCGAGTAGTATAAATACGGTGCGAACACTGCTATTGCAACAGCCCAAGCTGAGGATCGGCCACTTCATGGCTCCCTTACGCTCGTTGCCTCGGGTTGAGCGCCTTCGGGCTCGCCCCCAAAACTCTCTGAAGCTGAGAAAGGCCCTAAGGTTAACAGCATATGTTCAATCTAGAAAAAAACGTATTTAATATACTTCTTCTCATTTAGCAAGTACCACTCTACACCACATTAAAAAATGTGATAAATACTACAAAAATATAGGTCCATAAAATGTATATTACAATAAAGATTACATTACAGATTAAAATTCTGTCAGACACTACTGCAAATGTTGTATTAAAATTTCGCAGACCATTTAAAAAAAATATAATAATTAAAAGCATCTCTTTCTGTATAATTTTCAAAAAAACTCCCGCGTCTTTAACGGTTTCCACCGTTCCTATTACATTATATGTGATGCAATATAATTAACAACTTAATTAAAAATGTCCTTTTATCTGTAGTTCGAAATCGTATGTTAGTATACTTGAAAACTAATAGGTATACACATATTTAGAACTCGTTGAAATCGGAACAGTTTTTTAAAACCTTTGACATAGGTAATGATTACCTTTAGTAATAACATTTTAGGTATTATCTATATGAAGACATAAATATAAATGTTATTGAATAGAATTTATCTGTAAAATTTAGTACATAGTCTATACCTTAAATTGTTAAAATCATATCTATTATACTTCAGTGTACGAACACTATAATATATAATTATATAATATATTATAATAGAAATACATTGTGTATTTTTATATTTTATAATACGTATACCTAATACATAATTGATGTACAAATATTTCATGATTACAAATCTTTCTGTCATAATTGTTTTTTTTCATACCTTTATCGTAGCTCAAATTATCTTGTCATGGATTCTATAAGAGGAAGGGACTAAAATTTTTAATGGTTTAGTTATAAGTGTTTGGGTTTGAGCAACTGTAAAGCCTTGTACGCACTGGGCTAGTAATTTAGTCGAGAACCGAGTAATTTAGTAACTAAACGTGTCTGAACAACAAAAAATTAGTCGAGTAGATCCATTTTGTTTTATTTTCTTTGCCGAGTAGCGCCTCCCACCACGCGTCACTGCTTACTCGTTCAGTTGTTAAACACGTCAGAACCTGTTGTTTTAGTCAAATTCATTAGCTGCCAGGTAATATCGTTTCGCTGGGGCAAAGATATCACTCTAAAATTTCTACGTATCTACGTATTTACAACATGCAGCATTCATGTTTACTTATTTACTTTTAGACAGCTTATTTATTTTATTGCGTTGAAGGTTAATCTTGCAAAACACCACTTACTTGTGTAGGAACCTGTACTCGACTGTAGTGTTGACAATTTTTGGGCAGTAGCGAGTATTTTAGCTAATAACTACTCGGTACTCGACTAAATTACTAGCCTAGTTCGAACAAGGCTTTATGGATTTGTGATTTTGTCATTGGGACCCTAAATTATTTAGGAGCCTTTATACTTTTACTTTGGGTCTATATTGCTATTAATCTCACTATTTGCCTCTGTATTGCATATTGTTGATAAATTCATATATAATTATGCAATTAAATACAGTACTTTTATTTTTGCTATATCTTAAAATCAGGTTATAAAAAAATATTTAACATCCCTTTCGTATGTTATTTTGTCACGAAATAAAATATTTCATTATAACCTAGCATCTTTGTAAAACTTTTATAATCAATAACAAAAACATGCGAATAAATATAAAAATATTCTTTGTGTTCTTCAAAATAATACCTTACCTCTCTTTTTTAATTTTGGAATATCTTTGCAGTACATAAACACAAAAAACGTGATAATAGCGACAAAATATAAAACATACCTATACATGCCTTTTTTCTGTATTGTCCCGAGTTAATTATAGAATGACTAATTTCAGTAACTTATTTCTCCCAATCTCACATCAATTTAATTGATAACCGACCGAAAAATTGATAAACTTAGGTACCCCATATGTAGACCCACTTTTGAACACTCAAAAAGATATTTCTGTAACTTTGGTCCATAGTCTCTTAATTTGTAATTATTGTTTTATAATGTTTTATTATAGATTGAATATATAAAACAATATTTGGTGTCATTTTCACAGAACTTTATTTTTCCACAGCGTAAACTAACGTATACGGTGTAAACAAAAACATTAATAATATTATAGGCACTGAAACTTGGTTGAAACAAGTCCATAAGGAATGCCGGCAATAGATGGATATTTATATTAAGGAATATACATACATTCAACAGTCAAAACTGATTTAAAAATTATTACTTATTTGAATAGACACTTTATCAAAATTAGGTACTTCAAAACAGTTTCTTATTAAAATAAAACAAAAAAATATTTATTAATTTTTATTTTATTCAACATTTATTTTCGAACATCAATATAATTACTTAATAAGTAAAGTCTGTGACTATAACATAATATATATGTTTAGAGATATATCATAATGTTGATAGAGACATTGTTTATTTAATTTTAATCTTAACTTGTCACTATAATTTCAGTAAGTTGTAAACCTGTTTACTTCTCTAGTATGATTTTTGTATAAACATGATTTCAAAGTAAAAGGTGCACAAGATACATTCCGCAGAAAAAGAAACGCTTTTGAGTTAACGCTTGTATTAATATAGCTCCTCATATAAATTCAACTGTAATACAGTATAATTGGGTTTGCTTATGGGGCTTATAATTGTACTGTATTTTATTCTCCTTTCTCTAGGTTTGGATATCTTATAAGTTAAAGAAGATACCTAAGTTGTTACAATAAATTTTAATAAACCAAGTTTCAATGTCGTTTTTTTTTTATTGCAACAAGGTTACAGTACATCTACATACATTTATCAATTTTACTTATATAGCCTTCATAAATCAATTGATATAATTAACAATTAATTAAAATACCTTAATAATCTATAGCGGTTAACACTCCGCAAGGTAGTAAATAATCTTTACCATTATTAAAGTATGATATAGGAGCAGATATAGACTAGAATAGATAGTTCAGTATTATTGTCAAATTTTGTAGAAAGTATTCAAATACGTTATTACTAATTACTTAAACAACCTAGTCGTACTCATTTTTTTCCACATTGACACCTAATTTTACAATTACCTACATACATAGTAGGTGTTCTCGTAGGTCTGAATGTACTTTATATGGTTTTATACCAAAAAATGTAATTATATTTCAGATAATAAATAATGATGGTTACGTTGTCGAATATGTTCAACGATACATAAGTGTAGCAAATTTTGTGATTGAAAATATTTAATATCCTCCACGACGACCACCAGCAGATTCGGTCAACGAGTAACTTCCACGTGAATTCCTTGCCGGCAACGTTACTCTGTAATGGTTAAATAAAATCATTGTGTTAATCAAATAAGATATTAATAATTAGATGACCAAATAAGATATCAATTGAGATTAGAAGAGATGATTATAAATATTGAGATGTTCGATTGGCTCACTTCAGTAAGCTATGCGTTTTAATAAAGAAAGTTTTCATAATTTTGTGTATTATGAAATAATAGCAGTGCCTGCCTATCGAAAATAAACCGTTATTTTCATTATTATAGTGAACATTTGTTGCTGGTTAACAAACAAATATATGATAGGTATATAATATTAGATTCGGGAAAAAATTTCTTCGCATTTTATATGAAAACTGAAGACATTTTTTTCCAAAGCCTACTTACATTTATTTACAGTGTTTATGTACACTTTGTTTTGTTTGATGAGTTTCTGTCATCTTGTAGGTAGTGCCATGATCCCGTTGCTGTAGAAACTTTGGGATTTCTTATCAAAAAATACAAGTAGTTTTGGCAGTCTTCTCTGGATGTTAACATGACACTGCCTAAACGATTTTGAATAGACCGAAACAGGTGGAAATCTGAAGATACAATGTCAGGGCTATATGGCGGATCCATAAACAACCCTCAGGCAAACTCTCTTAATTTTTGATGATTGGCTAAAGTTGTGTGTGGTCCAGCGTTAACGTGATGAAAGAGCACTTTTGCTATTGATCAATTCCAGCCGCTTTCTCTCAACTTTTTGATTTAATATCATTTGTTATTGGCAATAGATATCCGAATCAATCATTCTGCCTGGTGATAAAGGCTCATAAAAATGGTCTTCCCGATCTTACATAAACACCATCACCTTATTGCGAGTAAACCCAGGTTTTGCCGTAGTCTGTGAAACCTGACCGACCTTTGACCATGGCCGTTTTTGCACATGCTAGTGTTACGTGATCCACTTTTCATCTCTAGATATCAATCGCTTCAAAAACGGTTCAATATTATTACGTCTCAATAAAGAATCGCAAATGAGTACACGTTTCATTAGGTTTCTTTCAGCGAGTTCGTGCGGCATCCAAACATGGAGCTTTTTTGTGTACTCAGCATATTTTTATATGATGCGCAGCATAGTGACTGCACTGCACCTGATCTTAGTACAGTACAATCCAAATCAGCGACGACTGGCAATTAATCAAAATTTACTGCCAGGCACTGCTATCATGCTGGCCTGCTTAGATACCTCTTCAGGTCTCTTTTAAACGACCCAACATCATACGAAGGAGGTAACACGCTGACTAGAAGTCGATTCCACAACTTCGCTGTCCGACAGTAATAAGAGTCGGTAAACTTTTTCGGTCTCGATGTTATAGGTGTCATTGTGAAACTGTGACATCAAAGTCCCGCCCGCGTGGTTCTATTGTGGAATGGAGAAGAAGGAATCAGCTCAAAGAGCTCTTCAGAACACTTGCCTTAATACAGGCGGTAGAACACGCTAAGAGGCAATATCCCTGCGCAATTGCAGCAGTTCAATATTGTTGGTAATATCTGCATTATTTATATTGCGGACAGCCCGCCTCTGCAACCTGTCTAAGGCTTCGATGAGATGTTTGGTGGATTCATCCCAGAGGTGCGAGCAGTACTCCATGCATGGCCGTACTTAGGCCTTATAGAGAAGGTACAACTGATCGCGCATGGAAACCGTCGCACTCAGTTCAGGATGCCAAGTCTCCGAGATGTTATGGAGATGACACTTTCGATGTGAATACTTAAGGTTCAGGTCGCTCCGAATATCCATATCTAGGATTTTTAAGCTGTCACGCATTGCAAGTTGGGTGTCATGAAGAGTAGGGTTGGCGGAAAAGGGGGATTTCTTTGTAGTAAAGACACATACCTGTGTTTTCTTGGCATTGAACTTAACCAAGTTACTTGCTTCCCATGTGGATATACGAGTCAAAACTCGGTTAACTTCAGTGACAAGTTCCTGCCGTCTCTTTTCTGTGTCTCCTTGACTACAGCCGGGCTTACTGAAGTAGCTACCATGTATCATGCTATTATCTGCATAGCAATGAATGCGCCCTAGCAAAAATGTATCATTCAATGGTGTTGATTATTTGTGCCTGTTACCAAGGCTCCTGTTACCTCCACGTGGTGACGGTGAGCAACGGAATTATCTGGCAGTCCTCGGGGTAACGGGAACTTAAAAAAGACATTTTCGATGGACCCCACATTCTAACTTTATATGAGGACGTAAATTTTGTTGAAAATCATTGGGTTGCTTGATGAATTTTAAATTGTATTTTTTACACACGATAGGTGTGGGCCAGGTGCACAGACCACTTTTTTAAAAAATATTTAAACAATTACTAATATCTAATATGTTTTTATGGCTAACAATCATTAAAGTTAGCCAAAGCGAAACTATAGTAAAATAAAATTAATAGCAAGCAACCTTTACAAATATTACAATGATTTCACTAACCGAGTTCTAAAATAGTTCGGCATTTTTCGTTGTTTTTACTTACACTTACACTATACACTTTTATCATATCATATCTTAATAATATTATAAATGCGAAAGTAATTTTGTTTGTTACGCTTTCACACCTAAACCGCTGAATCGATTGTGATGGATTTTGTTACAGACATAGATGGGGGCTTAGGAGACGGAGATTAGCTACATTTTAGGGAGTCCAATCTTTATTGGAAGTAGCATACATAGAGGAATAATCTTTGTATGATAATTTTTATTCCGTCATCCGATTGTTTGTTAATCGATATCTAGTGAACTAAAAGTGAAAGATAACCAAAAACAATACTTATGGAATGTTGCTTAGCTTATTTATTATTTCTAATATATTGTATACATAAGATGGTCTTTTACGAGTGGTATTAAACTTTGGTCGGCAATGTATATCTATTAGTAGAAGGAAGGTAGTTAGTCACACCGAGTAGTATAAATACGGTGCGAACACTGCTATTGCAACAGCCCAAGCTGAGGATCGGCCACTTCATGGCTCCCTTACGCTCGTTGCCTCGGGTTGAGCGCCTTCGGGCTCGCCCCCAAAACTCTCTGAAGCTGAGAAAGGCCCTAAGGTTAACAGCATATGTTCAATCTAGAAAAAAACGTATTTAATATACTTCTTCTCATTTAGCAAGTACCACTCTACACCACATTAAAAAATGTGATAAATACTACAAAAATATAGGTCCATAAAATGTATATTACAATAAAGATTACATTACAGATTAAAATTCTGTCAGACACTACTGCAAATGTTGTATTAAAATTTCGCAGACCATTTAAAAAAAATATAATAATTAAAAGCATCTCTTTCTGTATAATTTTCAAAAAAACTCCCGCGTCTTTAACGGTTTCCACCGTTCCTATTACATTATATGTGATGCAATATAATTAACAACTTAATTAAAAATGTCCTTTTATCTGTAGTTCGAAATCGTATGTTAGTATACTTGAAAACTAATAGGTATACACATATTTAGAACTCGTTGAAATCGGAACAGTTTTTTAAAACCTTTGACATAGGTAATGATTACCTTTAGTAATAACATTTTAGGTATTATCTATATGAAGACATAAATATAAATGTTATTGAATAGAATTTATCTGTAAAATTTAGTACATAGTCTATACCTTAAATTGTTAAAATCATATCTATTATACTTCAGTGTACGAACACTATAATATATAATTATATAATATATTATAATAGAAATACATTGTGTATTTTTATATTTTATAATACGTATACCTAATACATAATTGATGTACAAATATTTCATGATTACAAATCTTTCTGTCATAATTGTTTTTTTTCATACCTTTATCGTAGCTCAAATTATCTTGTCATGGATTCTATAAGAGGAAGGGACTAAAATTTTTAATGGTTTAGTTATAAGTGTTTGGGTTTGAGCAACTGTAAAGCCTTGTACGCACTGGGCTAGTAATTTAGTCGAGAACCGAGTAATTTAGTAACTAAACGTGTCTGAACAACAAAAAATTAGTCGAGTAGATCCATTTTGTTTTATTTTCTTTGCCGAGTAGCGCCTCCCACCACGCGTCACTGCTTACTCGTTCAGTTGTTAAACACGTCAGAACCTGTTGTTTTAGTCAAATTCATTAGCTGCCAGGTAATATCGTTTCGCTGGGGCAAAGATATCACTCTAAAATTTCTACGTATCTACGTATTTACAACATGCAGCATTCATGTTTACTTATTTACTTTTAGACAGCTTATTTATTTTATTGCGTTGAAGGTTAATCTTGCAAAACACCACTTACTTGTGTAGGAACCTGTACTCGACTGTAGTGTTGACAATTTTTGGGCAGTAGCGAGTATTTTAGCTAATAACTACTCGGTACTCGACTAAATTACTAGCCTAGTTCGAACAAGGCTTTATGGATTTGTGATTTTGTCATTGGGACCCTAAATTATTTAGGAGCCTTTATACTTTTACTTTGGGTCTATATTGCTATTAATCTCACTATTTGCCTCTGTATTGCATATTGTTGATAAATTCATATATAATTATGCAATTAAATACAGTACTTTTATTTTTGCTATATCTTAAAATCAGGTTATAAAAAAATATTTAACATCCCTTTCGTATGTTATTTTGTCACGAAATAAAATATTTCATTATAACCTAGCATCTTTGTAAAACTTTTATAATCAATAACAAAAACATGCGAATAAATATAAAAATATTCTTTGTGTTCTTCAAAATAATACCTTACCTCTCTTTTTTAATTTTGGAATATCTTTGCAGTACATAAACACAAAAAACGTGATAATAGCGACAAAATATAAAACATACCTATACATGCCTTTTTTCTGTATTGTCCCGAGTTAATTATAGAATGACTAATTTCAGTAACTTATTTCTCCCAATCTCACATCAATTTAATTGATAACCGACCGAAAAATTGATAAACTTAGGTACCCCATATGTAGACCCACTTTTGAACACTCAAAAAGATATTTCTGTAACTTTGGTCCATAGTCTCTTAATTTGTAATTATTGTTTTATAATGTTTTATTATAGATTGAATATATAAAACAATATTTGGTGTCATTTTCACAGAACTTTATTTTTCCACAGCGTAAACTAACGTATACGGTGTAAACAAAAACATTAATAATATTATAGGCACTGAAACTTGGTTGAAACAAGTCCATAAGGAATGCCGGCAATAGATGGATATTTATATTAAGGAATATACATACATTCAACAGTCAAAACTGATTTAAAAATTATTACTTATTTGAATAGACACTTTATCAAAATTAGGTACTTCAAAACAGTTTCTTATTAAAATAAAACAAAAAAATATTTATTAATTTTTATTTTATTCAACATTTATTTTCGAACATCAATATAATTACTTAATAAGTAAAGTCTGTGACTATAACATAATATATATGTTTAGAGATATATCATAATGTTGATAGAGACATTGTTTATTTAATTTTAATCTTAACTTGTCACTATAATTTCAGTAAGTTGTAAACCTGTTTACTTCTCTAGTATGATTTTTGTATAAACATGATTTCAAAGTAAAAGGTGCACAAGATACATTCCGCAGAAAAAGAAACGCTTTTGAGTTAACGCTTGTATTAATATAGCTCCTCATATAAATTCAACTGTAATACAGTATAATTGGGTTTGCTTATGGGGCTTATAATTGTACTGTATTTTATTCTCCTTTCTCTAGGTTTGGATATCTTATAAGTTAAAGAAGATACCTAAGTTGTTACAATAAATTTTAATAAACCAAGTTTCAATGTCGTTTTTTTTTTATTGCAACAAGGTTACAGTACATCTACATACATTTATCAATTTTACTTATATAGCCTTCATAAATCAATTGATATAATTAACAATTAATTAAAATACCTTAATAATCTATAGCGGTTAACACTCCGCAAGGTAGTAAATAATCTTTACCATTATTAAAGTATGATATAGGAGCAGATATAGACTAGAATAGATAGTTCAGTATTATTGTCAAATTTTGTAGAAAGTATTCAAATACGTTATTACTAATTACTTAAACAACCTAGTCGTACTCATTTTTTTCCACATTGACACCTAATTTTACAATTACCTACATACATAGTAGGTGTTCTCGTAGGTCTGAATGTACTTTATATGGTTTTATACCAAAAAATGTAATTATATTTCAGATAATAAATAATGATGGTTACGTTGTCGAATATGTTCAACGATACATAAGTGTAGCAAATTTTGTGATTGAAAATATTTAATATCCTCCACGACGACCACCAGCAGATTCGGTCAACGAGTAACTTCCACGTGAATTCCTTGCCGGCAACGTTACTCTGTAATGGTTAAATAAAATCATTGTGTTAATCAAATAAGATATTAATAATTAGATGACCAAATAAGATATCAATTGAGATTAGAAGAGATGATTATAAATATTGAGATGTTCGATTGGCTCACTTCAGTAAGCTATGCGTTTTAATAAAGAAAGTTTTCACAATTTTGTGTATTATGAAATAATAGCAGTGCCTGCCTATCGAAAATAAACCGTTATTTTCATTATTATAGTGAACATTTGTTGCTGGTTAACAAACAAATATATGATAGGTATATAATATTAGATTCGGGAAAAAATTTCTTCGCATTTTATATGAAAACTGAAGACATTTTTTTCCAAAGCCTACTTACATTTATTTACAGTGTTTATGTACACTTTGTTTTGTTTGATGAGTTTCTGTCATCTTGTAGGTAGTGCCATGATCCCGTTGCTGTAGAAACTTTGGGATTTCTTATCAAAAAATACAAGTAGTTTTGGCAGTCTTCTCTGGATGTTAACATGACACTGCCTAAACGATTTTGAATAGACCGAAACAGGTGGAAATCTGAAGATACAATGTCAGGGCTATATGGCGGATCCATAAACAACCCTCAGGCAAACTCTCTTAATTTTTGATGATTGGCTAAAGTTGTGTGTGGTCCAGCGTTAACGTGATGAAAGAGCACTTTTGCTATTGATCAATTCCAGCCGCTTTCTCTCAACTTTTTGATTTAATATCATTTGTTATTGGCAATAGATATCCGAATCAATCATTCTGCCTGGTGATAAAGGCTCATAAAAATGGTCTTCCCGATCTTACATAAACACCATCACCTTATTGCGAGTAAACCCAGGTTTTGCCGTAGTCTGTGAAACCTGACCGACCTTTGACCATGACCGTTTTTGCACATGCTAGTGTTACGTGATCCACTTTTCATCTCTAGATATCAATCGCTTCAAAAACGGTTCAATATTATTACGTCTCAATAAAGAATCGCAAATGAGTACACGTTTCATTAGGTTTCTTTCAGCGAGTTCGTGCGGCATCCAAACATGGAGCTTTTTTGTGTACTCAGCATATTTTTATATGATGCGCAGCATAGTGACTGCACTGCACCTGATCTTAGTACAGTACAATCCAAATCAGCGACGACTGGCAATTAATCAAAATTTACTGCCAGGCACTGCTATCATGCTGGCCTGCTTAGATACCTCTTCAGGTCTCTTTTAAACGACCCAACATCATACGAAGGAGGTAACACGCTGACTAGAAGTCGATTCCACAACTTCGCTGTCCGACAGTAATAAGAGTCGGTAAACTTTTTCGGTCTCGATGTTATAGGTGTCATTGTGAAACTGTGACATCAAAGTCCCGCCCGCGTGGTTCTATTGTGGAATGGAGAAGAAGGAATCAGCTCAAAGAGCTCTTCAGAACACTTGCCTTAATACAGGCGGTAGAACACGCTAAGAGGCAATATCCCTGCGCAATTGCAGCAGTTCAATATTGTTGGTAATATCTGCATTATTTATATTGCGGACAGCCCGCCTCTGCAACCTGTCTAAGGCTTCGATGAGATGTTTGGTGGATTCATCCCAGAGGTGCGAGCAGTACTCCATGCATGGCCGTACTTAGGCCTTATAGAGAAGGTACAACTGATCGCGCATGGAAACCGTCGCACTCAGTTCAGGATGCCAAGTCTCCGAGATGTTATGGAGATGACACTTTCGATGTGAATACTTAAGGTTCAGGTCGCTCCGAATATCCATATCTAGGATTTTTAAGCTGTCACGCATTGCAAGTTGGGTGTCATGAAGAGTAGGGTTGGCGGAAAAGGGGGATTTCTTTGTAGTAAAGACACATACCTGTGTTTTCTTGGCATTGAACTTAACCAAGTTACTTGCTTCCCATGTGGATATACGAGTCAAAACTCGGTTAACTTCAGTGACAAGTTCCTGCCGTCTCTTTTCTGTGTCTCCTTGACTACAGCCGGGCTTACTGAAGTAGCTACCATGTATCATGCTATTATCTGCATAGCAATGAATGCGCCCTAGAGGTAACAAATCATTGATACACAAAAGAAATAACGTCGGTGATAGAACAGAGCCTTGTGGAACTGCAGCGTTTACGCACATGTACTGCGAATTGTGCCTATCGACGAAGACACGAAATGTGCGCTCATACAGGAAGCTACCGGGACCGGAAGACCGGGAGTTTGGAGATAAGGTCACGGTGCCAGACCTTGTCGAAGGCTTTGGCTATGTCTAAGGCAATCGCCAGAGCCTCGCCATGTTTGTCAACCGCTTCCCCCCAGCAGCGATGCAGTATGTATATACTATACTATACAGCGTATGCTAGAAGATCCCCCGTTGATCAGATCGGTCGAAAGCCACATTGACGATCATGGATAAGGGTAATCTTCTAAGTGGCGCACAAGTTGGACATTTATGATGCGTTTCATTACTGTACAACACTGAGGTTACAGCGACTGGGACGAAGTTGTTGGGGTCTGACCGGTCTCCTTTTTTGGTAATCGGTTGCACGTTAGCCTCTCTCCAAACGCAGGGTATGTCACCAGATATATAGAATAGGTGGTATTAACGAGACAATACTGGAAAACTCGGCTGCAAACTTTTCAAGTACGACGGATGGGATACTGTCCGGACCACTGGCTTTCCTAACATCGAGAGATAGCAACTCCCGGCGCACATTTATTTGCCTGATTCGAATTTCATTCACCGTGACACCACTGTTAAATATTGTGGGCGGCTGCGCGTTGCTATAGTCAAATTAGGAATTGTCCGCGAAGATGTTGGCCAACAAGGTGGCTTTCTCCTGCGGTTCATGGGTCAGTGACCACGGCAGAACCAGTGGCAGAGATGTATGACAGAAATTTGCCTGGACCGCCTTTGCGAACGTCCAATATACACGACTATTGGTTGGCTGGTGGACCAACTTCTGGCCAATCCGTGCAACGCGCTGAGCGTGCGCTTTTTTTGTAGGCCTTTTTGCATGATGTAATAGCTTTATTGTAGGCTACCTTAAGAGAGTTAAGATTGGGATCTATATTCGCGCGACCCTTGATCCAAGCACGGTACGCAAGCTGCTTACGACTGAAAGCATCCGCGCATTCGTGATTGAACGAAGAGCGTTTGCGGCGATTATCGACGATTTCTGACGAAAGAATGTAATATTATATTCCAAGGCCCATCTCGACGGCAATTGCTGCAGCAGTCGCAGAAAGATCTCTCCCATCAAAGCACCTTTGCCTCCAGGGTATTGATGCGAAATAATCTCGCATACTATCCAAATCTACTGACGAGTACTGCCAAAGCTTACGCTTAGTCTCCGATGGAGGTCGGGGCAAGAAGCGCGGCACTGCCGTTACAACGAGACAGTGATCTGAACTTCCCAATGGGGCAATGACCGACACCTTTTTTCAAGCGGTCAAATATTTTTTTGATCATTCAGCAATGTCGTAACTACTGATATCCCGATCTTACTCCACTTTTTCAAAACATTCACACACAAGCGTTCACATTATCCGTAATAGGTCGACCAGAGTGAGGTGCAGTTATGACCAAAAATTCTCGGATTGAAAACGTTTAAACCGACTTTGTTCTACTTTAATGACACTGCATTAGTTTAATGACAATTTAATGACACTCCATAAACGTCACATTTTTTTCGCAGCTTACGTTGTGTTTTTTCCTTTTTGTAATAAAAGTTTAGTATGTATTGAATTTCTTCAGAAAATTCACACATATTGACAGAAAAAAAAAACAAAATTAAAATAGCTGGAAAAAACATTTTACTAATTTGTTTTGTTTTTAAAATGTAATCTCCTTATGTCATCAAAAATAAACAGATAGAAACAGTACAACTAAAGAAATGTTATTACAAGTTTATACGTACTATATGCGAAAAGACTTTCCTTGACCTATTGTATTCTGACAGCTGGACTAAAGAATTAAAAGCTGGGGTAAAGAGTTGACCCATATTCTAAGTCGTTTCCACGAAACTTACTCGACTCCAGTCAACCTCATTGAAGGAAATCGGATTTCATAGTAGTAAAATGTCACCTCCAGTTGGTATCACTCGACATAGTCAAACTCAAGGTACATCGGGATTTGCCGTAAGGAATACTTAAGTAAAATTTATATAATACATCATTTCTTATACTCTTACGTTCACGCTTGGAAGCAGAGTTGTTTATTGTATTTGCATTGCTTTTTTGTAATATTTTCAATAGATTTCTATGATTTTTCAATATATCTATGACAATGCAAACGTTACAATATTTTGAAAATTGTAATGAAATATTGCTCTGCTAAATCAAATCGCTTTAGAAAAGAAACTGCCTTGAATATATAGATATAAAATCGAATAACTTTAAAAAAGGAGCAAAGAAATCTTTCGTAAACAATTTTATATAAAGAATAAAGTACTGGCGCAATACAACATATAGATAACACTAGCACGATACAGATAAAAACATGTATACAATACATGTGTATATCAACTTTCAAGTAAGAAGCAGAAAAAAACAAGTGGAGTTGTGGGTCGTGGAGTATTTATACTAGGCGTTTGACGCTGTTTCTCACCTAATGAGTCCCACAAACCAGTCTTGTAGTCTGCCTGGCATTGTTGCAAGAGGATTTAATTTAATGTATTTTTTCACCGAGTGAATAAAAACACGGTATGTTACTTTATTTGACTAACACTCTCGAAACATGATGTGTACTAACTACATATCCTATATTATTCGCTTAATTTTTTACTCTAGATTAATTGAAAATTTTCTTTTATGTTCAGATAAATAATATAACGTAGGTATAAAAATACTCACAACTCAAAATTACCTTCCACATCGCGTGCAAGGATTGAGTGCAAACGTATTTCTTCTGCAACGCTCAATGGAACCGAACGTCTGAAAAAAAAGTATTTATACAAAAAATTAGCACTCAAACCCCTGGACCTGGTTTATTTTTATTGAACTTTAGTTCGATGAAGTACAAAATACGAATAAAAGTACTATAATCTAGAGTGTTGTTCGAAATATTATAAAAGGCTTACCCAGAATTCATAGCATTTAAATTCTGCATGCGACGGTTCATCAACGTTCTATGCACGTGCTGAAGTCGAAATTCCCTGTAACATGTTATATAATTACAATTTAAAAAATGTTTACGAGTTGGAGCGCAAGATGGTTATGTTATATAACAATGGTTATTTATGAATATTGAAACATGAAATTTACTCTGTACTTTAATTTTATGACGTAAACAGTCACTGAGGAGCGCCTTTTTTAAATTTAACCTCCGACGGAGATATACAAAGTGCACAAAGATTGTATAGGAGACGAAAAAAAACTTCACCTATTGACTTCAAACTTACCATAAACCTTTGTAATGAAAATAGACTCTTATTTTACCATTTATCAAAAATATCCCCTAAAGATAAAGATAAATTTTATATATTTTTTGTGTATTTTTTTGTTCAAATAAAGTTATTATTATTATTTTTATTATTAAATGTGTAACATGGAAGATTACATTTTTAATTGATGCTCTTATTGAAATTTTTATGTAAATACTTTGTGGGTACTTTAAAATGTAACTACTGGAAATGGCACATAAATGTATGACTGGCCTGACAGTATCCAATAAAAAAAAAAACATTTTTATTTGCCATAATTTCCATCTTTATTATATAATATTGCCTACAGATTTTATTATAAATGAGATGAAATGTATTATGATTAATAGGATCTTCTATTACGGAGACTATGTATGTAGTGTTTTATTTGTTTGTTTAGGTAGGTATAATGTTTCGAGATGGTTCCACATGTAATCACCCGACCACGGGGCAAGCGGGAGAGTATTCATCTATACTTGCCATCACCTCCAAACTCGTAATATTTGGGAGCGTGTCTACGCCCGCTTAGGATTTGAGACGGAAAGCCATGCCTTTAGTAACTAATCCCCGAAGAAAAAATTAAGCCCCTATGTACATGACAAAACACTATTTTATTAGAATACACAAAAAAGTAGATAAGCGAGGTTCTAGCTTTATTTTTATTTCTTTATAGTCACATTTAATTAATAGATCATATAATACAATCCACAAAGATAACTTTTTTGCCATTCACAGGTTAGTACTTTCAAAATCTATGTTGATTGAAAATATACCATTCTAGATTTGAGATTGGAAAATTGTTAACTATTTTATTTAATAAATAATGTATATATATAATATTTTTTGATAATCCAAAATAATTGACAAGGATTATTGTTATTACTAATATTCTTATTGGTAAATTTTAACTAATAGCTTTTTTTCATAAATTGCAATATAATTTCAAAAGGATTATATTTAGGGAGCGTCGCAAGAAAATTATTTATTTAACGACCAGACTACTGTACAGGAGTGTAAAAGATATAAATACTATATAATATTGTTAAATTTTACAAACAAATTCAAATTCCTACGAATGTTTGAAAAGTTGATTATAGTACGAGCTTTGTAAATTAATACTATAACACAAAAAAATACAATCATATATTCTATAACACTCTTTCACTGGTGGTTAAAGGGCAACATTTTTTTTCCTTTTGGTGATAATTATTTTATTGATTAAAAGTACAGATATTTAATAGTAAATAAAAACTTATCACATTATATTATATTATATCTTAACAAAATCTTAAAAGAGGACCAAAAAACCTAAATGCGTTGTCTTACTACAGGTAGAACATTATTATTGTAAAACTTCATATGAAGTCAATATCATTATACTTAATATGAAACACAAATGCCAGCAGCAGAATACTTACAGTTCCTCAGTAGCTTTTATGTATTTCAAATAGCGTTTAGCTGAAAGTCGCTCTCTCTCGATTTGTGGGTTATTGCTGAAATTATTTATAAATAATTATGAGCCTAACTTATAAAGTGGTAGACAATTAAGTAGGTAAATTATATAAATACTGATATAGAAACCAGCTAAAATGCTCATGACCCAAATGAAACAAAAAGTTTTAAATATATATATACTATGTTTTCTTGTACGAACAGAACATTAAAGGAAACAGAAAGAAGACAAGTAAATTAAAAAAGAACTTATATATAATAATGAATCGTTGCTATTATTTTTCGGCCTAGGTAACAAAATAACAACAAAACAATAGTCCCAGCCAGAAAGCTAATAAAGCGTGCCGTTGTCAACGGTTACAGTGCCAAGATTGGGATGTTCTAGACGTCGTCATTATTTTGTCATAACCTGGTTTCCTCCAACTTTTGTGACACATTTTCATGAGATACTGATCACAGGCTTTGCTTCACTATTTTCACGTGCTACTTGTCTTATGGAGCTTTAGACTATGACTACTAAAATGGATGATCATCGACAAGATTTGATGATACTCGTTTAGAGCTATAATATTGAGCTACATCTCAAGCGATTACATCTCCACAGGTATGAGATCAGGATTTAACTAATTGTAAATGGTAATCTAGGTGTGACAAGAGTCTGATTCGTAGAGCAAATCTCAAATCTGATTGAAATTTAATTGCAAATACTATAGTTAAACTTTTCTACTATATATTATACAATATTATAATACAATACAAGAATAGGCTAGTATAAAAGAGGACATCTTTATATATAAAAATTTCGTGTCATATATATATAATACTAGATGACCTGGAGGAACATGTTCTGCCTTTTCGTGTAGTGAATCAAAAGAAAAAATTTGAACAAGTTAAACGATTGTTAATTAACAGAATTTTCTCGAATTTTCGTCTTCATTGTAAATGAAAAAAATGTTTAAATAATTGTCGTAATTTTTTTTAAACAAAGTTTGAATATTTTTTAATTTTTATGGCGTGATCGTATTATATATACATATAAGAAAGGCTCCACAAAGCGAAAAAATGTACGACAATTATTTAAACATTGTTTTTCCTTTACAATGAAGACGGAAGATCAAGAAAATTTTGGTAGTTAGCAATCGTTTAACTTCTTGAAAAATTAACTTTAAGTAATTTTTTTACGGGAATACATTTTATAAAGTGTTCAGAATACATATTAATTTTTCCAATTATTTAAAATATATTCAATACCTTAAAAAATCAATAAATGTGTCGTACTTGCTTTTGATGCTGCGTGTGAAACCTAAAAATGCAGCGCGGAGACCCCATTTCCAGCATTAAATTAAAATTATAAATAATGGATATAGAGTTCGGGAGGTTAAGAGTTTTTTTTTGAAGATTTCCTCCTCTTTAATACTCTTTTTTTGAAATCTCTTTGAATTAGTCTATGAAATAATGGGGATAAACAAAATACCTTTTTTAAAATCCTTGTTTATAAAATTTACGATTTCTTATGTGCTAATACACGTTTTTAGCACATTTTTATAGGAGTCATTGAAGATCCAATGAGATATCACACATAATTTTAAGAGCAGTATCTCTACTTTACACCATTTTCAACTTATCAATTCGACTCTCGGTCGATCACTAAGGCTTATACATTTTACATATGTTCGTAACAACTATTATAGATAAAGACTATTATAGATGACTTCTCAAATTCCTCTCACCTTTTGTTGGCGAAAGTCCTCGAAATTTAATGATGATCAGTTAAGCAGTTAAAAAATATACTGTCTGGTGCCCACGACTTTATCTGCATAGAATCACTACTTTTAGTAGCCTACTTTCCCCATCTTACAACATCAAACAAACAAACTTTCTGATTTATAACATAAGTATAGATGTCTATTTAAAAAACTGCTTGGTTTTTTACTATAGCACACGGCCTAAGATTACGATTCATTCAACATGAATCATCACCATCACTTTTAATAGAGTACTATTTATATATAATAAAAATAAACATACGTGAGGCTGGTATGGATATTTCAAATATTTAAAGATTCAGCAAACCTTCAATATTTTTCAGCATTTAATCATTTGTGTATAGTAGCATAAATCCGCCAATTTTGGAGTTTGATAATTTTATCTATACGATACGAATAATAAAACTGTAATGGTAGAAAAAATATACAATAACAAATTTTTAATTTAAATCTATGGAATACTTTCCGAGTGATGTGCGTGCAAGGCGACAGACAGATAGGCAAAACATGAAAAAAAAAAAATTTTTTACTTCTGCATCGTTAACAGAGTAGACTCCAAATAAAATTAAAACAAAATCTTGAGGGTATAGGTTTTCTACCATTACAGTTTTATTATATATAAAATATTAAAACCATATGAATATGCAACATATACCAAAATGAAATTTCGATAATTAGAAATTGTATTAAATAATCGGATTGAATCGATGAGAAAATAAGTAACATACGCCCGTGCTTAAAGCAAACACAGGTTCCTTCTATAGAACCGTTGACAGTGATTAGTTATTTTTTAAAATGTCTCAAGGTATCAAACTCGATCGAGCATCTAAATGTTTATTTTGTGGATGAGTGGGTAAATTTATCCATTTTTATTTAATTTTAATATATATATATATATATATATATATATATATATATATATATATATATATATATATATCCAGAATTTAATTATTTTGGGTGAATATTAACAATATAATTTATGTTTTTCTGAAAATGTAATAACTAAAGTAATCGAATCACAAATTTACTTCTTTCGTGTAAATTAGATCTTTGGAACGGACTGCCCGGCACGGTTTACTCCCAAGGTTATGATATGGGGCTCTTTCAAAAGGGGTTGAAATAGGGTCTTCATGGTTGGCAACATGGCTATAATGCCCCTGTTGTTGCAGTTGTTCATAGGCGACGGTAACCATGTAACATGTGCTTGTTTGTTGCCCATTAGCATAAAAAAAACTAAAGTTTTCGGATTATTATTGAATATGCTTATCTTATTAATGTGTTATTAATTAAATGTAAAACAATTGTAATCAAAATAACATTTGTAGACGGCAAGTAGAATGCTTTAAGCTAATGTTTTTTTGGTGAGCACTAGAATCTAACTAATTAACTGCCAGTCTCCAGTGAAATAAAACAATAATTATAGTTATTTGTATACAAGTGTCCGAATTCATACATTATATTCTTTAATATAAAAAATATTGTAAAACGTCTCAGGAACTTATGTAACATATATTAATAAACATGTAGATGTTATTTGTGTCTAAACGCGAAGGTGATATCAGATGTATTATTATCTTAATACAAATAAATTATTGTTTGAAATTAATCTTGAACCTACTACAACAAACAAGCGTCAGTTTTATTTATTATATTTTAATTGTTAATTCTATTATCATGTTAGTTATGCTCTAAGATTTTTCAAATGCTGAATACAATGAGATTTCGTGAAAGGCGATAAAGGGATTAAAAGTATAGAGTTATGGTTGTAATTACTTAATTGGAAGTATTTTAACTATAAGTACATGCGTATATCGAGAAGAGAATTAATGGTATTTGGATATAAAAATTTCTTTAATACTGACGTATTGTGTTAAAAAGTAAAAACATTAGAATTACTTGATTACCATAATCATATGTTAACCAATAAAGTTTCAAAAATATTATTTATAAAATGTATAGTATTAAAATATATTAGCAGAGTAGCTATCAGTACATTTATGATATTAGATTCTTAGATGTCTAAAAACCTATTGATATTTGTTTATATTTTGTTGGGCACATAGTTATAGTAATAAAATTAATAAGATATTCATACTGTAGTAGGAACTTCAATGGTTGTTAATAAATATTTATTGTGTTCATTGTGCTACAGTTGTTAATATGTAATAATTTGTTAGTGAATTATACATATGTTCCTGAGACATCCTTAATTTATTTATTCTTACTGCAGGTTTGGCGCACATTCTATTTCCGAGCATAGTTGTTTTATCTGCTGTCGTAATTCGGTAATCCTCTCGATCCTGCAATGAATATGGAGCAATACTTATGTATAAGATTAAAACAAATTACATTTATAACTTTACAATCTGAAGTTTTACGCCACGTTATATTCATATTCATATAGGGCCAGAAAATTCAGAAAAGACAAAATTTTAAACCGAAGAAGCCGAAGAGTACTCAGGTGTTTTTGTACATACAACTAATTAATGTAGTTTTATAAACAATGAGAAAATAGACGACTGCCACTATCATAAAGTACTATTTACTCACTGGTGTCCTTAAATGATCAAATGAAATTTTTACCTTGGAATCTTGGAAATTTAAAATCTTTATAGTTAAAATTCTAAATATTTAACCTTACTCGTACTCGTAACCGTACTCGTAATATTACAATTTCTTATTCTGTATCAGCATTCCTTATATGGACGTATAAAAGTAGCGTCGTCAAAAATACCATATCAGTTATAAATAGCTATATCCTGAAGTAATGGTAATCTTAAGAATATAAGTATCTGAGATGATTTTACTATGATTATATTATTGAAATATGTAAAGACGCCAAAAGCAAGTGGTATAACTGGTTTATGTTAGGAAATAATATAATAATAAAATCTGATGTTTTTAACTAATTTATGCGAATTGCAAGTCAGATAGAAGTTCTTTCAACATTTTATGTGTACTCTTTACAAGTAACACAGAGAGGCAGTGGCGAATATCCAGGTAGGCGAGGTAAGCTTGCGGCGACATTTTTTCAGCGTCACCGAAAACAGTCTATTAATTTCGTCAAATCCTCTCTTCGTAATCGATTACCAGAAGGTCAAAAAATCTCTATTCTTCTCTCCCTAAATGTCTCTACTCGATTAGTGATGACGGGTGTCACGGCGGTAGAGTGCGGTGGCGGCATAAGACGGTCGTCTGTCTCCCTCTCTCACATCAGATTAATCCTTTAATGAAATCTCCTTGATCTCTATTGGGAAATCTCTCCAGAGAAGGAATACACAATATAGCAGACGGTAACACCGACTGCCTCGATCAACTCTTTGCATTTATTTAAATATGCTCAATTTGACATGTTCAATTGAAAAGTAAATAACAGTGACAGTGATCTACACCATAAATACTGCCTACAATGAAAATGCCGATTTAATTATTTTACTTTAGATCGATCTGGTATATAAAAACAGTGTAATATAATTTGCTTATTTTTTAATTTAACTGTTAACTTATAATTGATTGAAATACTTCAAAAATACCTATTAATGAAAAACAAAGTGTTTATGCGAATAGATGCATAAGAAACTGTTAAAGAAGAAACAATGGAAACACAAAGAAGTCTTGGATAAGATGTAGAACTACTAGTCGAATTTGATCCATTCCTGAGAAATACCTAAAGTATTGTTGGTGACCGGGTAGTGGTAAAACAAATTATATTTTGGCTACGACATACGAAGAAATTCTATATATAACGGTTCAGAAGTGTAGGGATATTATCTGCTAATGTAAAGATAGCTAAATATTTTTCGATAGTTGGAGATTCAACACCTGCCATCTCACATCTTAATCATTTATCGATTGTCAGTGTGATATGTCCAAGGATGACCAACACCAACGTCGGTTTTTAATATTCGCTATTGTTGCTAACATTGGCTATCCACGATGCGCTGGAAAAACTGAATCAGACCAATATAAATATAACACCAAATAGTTTGTCATCCAAAAATACACAAAGGTTTATTGAAATTTTTAAAAGATATTCACGATACTCTGAAATCAATTTCAAATGCTAATTTAGATAAAGCAATAAGAAAAATGGAAACAGCATGATTAGTTAAGAGAAGAACCAGATTGAAAACTGCACTTATGATTATTTCTTGGTAATGTATGTAATGTGGTATGTCATGAATGTAGTCAATTAACAATTACAGCAGGAATTCATCGAATTAAAAGTCAAGAATTTTACAATCTATTAACGCTAGGGAGAGTTATAATCGAATCAAAAATAGAATTAGTGTGAGGAAGGGATATTTTGATGAAAGCAGTGATGATGATGATGAAGAAATTTAAGGGTGCCTTCAAAATAAACGTTATGCTTGTAGTTACAGATCGATTATATTCATTTTAGAATTGAACAACCGAAAAGTGTGTACATGATGGAATATATTTTATATAATCTCTTTACATTCCAAATAATCTCTTAATAAAAAATATATAGTGAAGCGCAAAAATTATGTGAAATTTATTCACAGGACATCGCAGACGATCTGGCTAAAGAGATCTTGCACCTCAAAGAGTATATAAATATTAACAATATGTACAAATATATTACAAATCGGAGTTAACTTGATGATTCTTTTTAATATCAATATATTTTCAAGAATTTATAAATCAATTACTATAAGCATTTGTTCTTCTTGTGAATGATTTAGCATTTCTATTTCGTTTGATGATATCATAACAATTTTCTTTAAAATTCAATTAAGAAAATTATATATATTAATATATTATTACATTATTAATTTTTAAATTCTATCAAAATAAAGTTTTTTTTGTATTTTATGTTCTGTAAATTAAATACTAATAATCTGTTCTGTTTATTCTGTAAATTCGTATTTCTTATTTTATTCCCTATTTTTGATTATGCAAGAAATGTAGTAGATATATGTGGCGATTTAATTTAGCCTACAGCCTTGTAAAGCTGCCATTTCAAACAGGAATGTAAGTCATGGTAAAGACATTAGGATCTCTTTACATTTCAAAGCAGAAATTGACTACCACGTTGGTTGAAACGTCAGGCGGTTTGGAAGAACTATATTTATTACATAGTAATTACTTAAGTTTATGCAAGACGTAATATACGATTTGAAGTACCAAAAACAGCAGTCAGCTGGTAATTGCTAAATTATAATAAAAACCAGATCTAAATTATTTAAAAAGATATGAATTACAAGTACTTCAATTCTAGGGTAGGAAATATAATAGGTTATTGCCAACCGCGAAAATCGAATATAATAATTTGATTTTTATATGACATAGTACATAAACTTACTCTAAAGCTGGATCGTAAATCGGCTGCACACTGGTTTCGAAGGATTGCCAGGTTACCTGTGGCGGCGGTGGAGGTGGTCTCCGTACTAGCCAAGAAAAACAGGATAGCATGCAGCACTGTTCCTCCGCTTCCGGCTCTGGTACTTGGAAGCTAGTAGATCTAGTTTCAAAAGTAAAGTTTTTATACTGACCAACGTTAAAACGTATTCTGTGTGAATTTTTATAAAATTAAAGCCTTCACGTACTACATAAATTTAAGAAGTCTGACAATAATTTTAGCGGTACTATATTTCTAACTTATATAATTATTAAGATTATCAAGAAATGTAAATAACAAAAAAAACTTCGTTAGTAAATTAGAATAGGATAAAAATAGTTTCTCTTTCGTTAATTTTATCTTGTTGTCAATAATTATTTTAAATTTTATAATTATACTCGTTAGACAGCTCTCCAAGCACGTAATCAAAAACTTTATAAATTACTATTCTTCATGAGCTATATTTTTATATATAATAGCAATACTCACTCTGCTTCCTGGCTGTGATCTGAACCATATTCATCGGGCAATGAAAAGGCTCGGCTTTGACGAGAGCGATCCATTCTCAGTGATTTATAAGTTTGGTAACGTTTATAAATTACAGATCTAACCTGCAAAAAAAGATAAAGTTATAAGAAAAGATTAAGAAATCATTGTAAAATACATCACTAGAATAAAGTACTTTAGTACAGTGTTTTTCGAGGTATCGGTCGCAACTCCCTATATGGTTGTATAGGCTCTATAAGGGAGTAGCGACGCCTCAGTAAAAAGAATAACATAAAGTACAAAAAGATACTCGCACATATGTACATACGCTGGTTATTAGCTTTACTTTTGTTATATCGTTTTT
Source organism: Actias luna (assembly GCA_039707435.1). Taxonomy (NCBI): domain Eukaryota; kingdom Metazoa; phylum Arthropoda; class Insecta; order Lepidoptera; family Saturniidae; genus Actias; species Actias luna. Next base: position 12,078,685 of record JAZHAC010000001.1, on the reverse strand, counting down.
TCATAGAGGCGTTTCGACACAATAGATGTGAAAATATGCCAGTTTTAGGTACTTTATTGAGAATTTAACTGATATCTAATCATAAACATGAAATATGAACATAATAAAATACAAGTTAGAAACAGTGGAACATAAGGGGTTGCGAAATATTTTTTCATACTGAGGGTTTTCTTACCAGAAAAAAGTGAAGAGTACTTCTTCGGCCAATGATATTATAACAGTATAGATACGTTATCTTAATAATATTTAGTCAAAACATATGTTACTTAAATTGCAATATAGGATAATATATCATATATCCTATTTCTCCCTCCATTGCAATTGACGTAACATATGTTTTGACTAAATATTATTATATTTGCGGCTATATTTTACTATACAGAATCATCAAAGAAAATAGTAATATTTACGAGGTAAATGTGATCCCATGACCCTTAGAAGTTTTAATTGTATAGTTTGTACAATATCGCATTACACGCAAGGGAATTATCTGTTGCTTTAGGCAGCGTCCGCTCTACGGATTACGTCGCCCTGGACAAAAAGAAAAATTTTCGCCCCTTAGGATATATATAAACTTCATTGATCAGAGACGTACTATCTATCCATAGCACCGAATGTTCAATTCAGTACAAGCTGCGCTCTTTAGAAATTAGAATATATTATATAAAATTATATTGCATAAACAATATAATGTTTTAGCAAACGAAGGGACTGATATCCGAAATTTTGTCTTTGTTGGTAAAATTGACCATTTCAATTTTTACAACCAAACGGCCACTGCAGTGTTCTCGGCACATACTCGGCTTACCTCTCGCCGCCTAGCCCGGGTCCTGCTTTGGGCCACTCAATATATCGGTACATAACCGGTATATACCTAACAATATAGCGTGTCAACTGCCACAAAATCAGCGTGCCAATTTCGGAGCACACATGCCGTATTAGAAGTAGACTTCTAATACTATTAAGTAAGCAATTTTTATATATTTTTGTGAATTCTCTGTAAGTCGGAAATGACTCTTTACGATTTGGATGACATTTTGTATTAATATAGATTCTTGCTTTTTGAATTTTCCTATTTTGTTGTATTTTTATTAAGGATACAATTTTTTAGGCAAATGGTTTCTAATAAAATTATTTAATAAAACAATGACAGTTGTGTTTGTTTTATTTTAAAAATTAGCTTATACTAATATAAAATCCTAAATGTTAATCTTTTAATCAGTGTATAATATACGAATCATATATATGAATCATATATACTTTTCGTAAACAAACATATTTTTGAAAAGAACATATCAAGCTACACTCGGTCATTCAGGTACTTTCTACTTATAATATCATTGGCTCTTCTAACAGGCTTATCCTATTTACATTGTCATCTTATACCTACCACGACCTATAAAACTAAAATAATATACAGAAAATAATACGAAAGTATAGCACCAATTTTAAATTAGGTTCTATTTTGCGGTGTTACAAGCAACTTTCACAGGTATTTTAAAGCTAATATTATTTAATATATTTACACTCTTTCATTAAATTGTTTAAAAATAGCAAATTATATTAACAGCCAAAAATTAAGAAGCACAAATGTTAGTATAGAGTTAGTGTATAGTAAAAAAGGAAAATATCTAATGTGTTTTTTCAACTTTGTTTGCCTGACTCGAACGACTCTTTACAAGTTCACCAGACTTTGTGATCAGAATAAAAGATATTCAGCCGAAAAAGCAACTAGCGCAAAGATGTCACGGCGGCCAGATCTCGGCTTGGACTGATGCTGGTATGAAACTATAGCGGATCTGGCTTATCCTTACAATTTGAGATAAACTATACACATATGTGCATGAATGTGATAAGCATATATGTATTTAGTGATATTACCACTGAAGTAATCTGAATATATTAAAAAAAGGATTTATTGTGTGGCCGTGCAACCGTGTGAACTGCATAATGACATTGTAGTGCTATGAATGAATAATGTTCCCACTACATTAAGGCGTACGTGCAGAAGGCTTGAGTGCCTTTTTTCAGAGTATTGAACCTAGGCTTGAGTTGCTGCTGGAGTGGACACAGCATTGAGTGTGCAGGAGCAAAATTTACCATTTGTCACCGGCGGCAGAAAAAGTGATTAATATGCCGGCATGAAAGCGAGGGCCCTTGATTTTTGGATTATGGTGGATAGGACTTGTTTGCGACCGTGTGTCATCGACGAGTTCGGAGAGCATGTCGCGAGATCGTCTATATATCTTTTTACTATACAGATATCAGGGGACGGTTTTTTAAGTAGGTTACGGGGTGTGATTTCATATAAGCTTCTATCGAAAGAAGTTTAATTTATTTATGGAGATTGTCGATGCAAACGAACTAGGACAACAGTAGTACCAACCTTGCTATTTATCTAAAGCATTCAGCTTGAGCAAGTTGCAACTGGGGTGTAACATTCTTAAGAACGTTTATCATGTTGAACGACAGTGGTCTTAGTAATGGCTGGAATCTGGATAAGCTATGGCGTCAAAGTCAAGCTTGTCGCTTAGCTAATCCAGTATCATTCCGTTTGAAAAAGTACTCGAAAACGTGCCCGCTACTCATCGAGACAGATATGAGAGATTCACCAGATTGGGGAGTGGCTAGATATACCCAGTTTACATACAGATACTTCCATACTGGAAAGTTGTCGAGTTTCTATTGTTGGCTACAGACACAAGGTGTTGCCGTTTTTCAATTTGAAACGTTTTCAGTTTTTAAACAAATCTTAATTATATATTTATTAATCTATACTAAACACACAGTAGAGATTATAAGTGCAGTTTCACGTCTAGTTGATACTAATTTCCGTATTTGAGTAACCCTTCTACCCTAAAAACTAAAAACCCGCCTAAGGCGAGCTGACCATATTGACTTCCTGATTAACCTACGACTCTGCAAAGTATATGAGAAATATAATACGTTTTAAATAAAAGAGTCTGTACCGCTTGTTTATATTATTGGGATATCGTGTGGGTAAAAGGAATAAACGTGCAATGTTTTATGTATACGCTAATTTATTAGTACACTAGTTTACGTTTGTAGAATTTTGTAAGTGAACTTATTATTTTTACCTATTTTAATATTACTAATATATATTTTGAACTTGCTTTTCAAGTCACTTCTTGATGGGCTCAAGACTAGAATCTTAACTCGGAACCAGAGGGCAATGGAACGTTAACTTACTTTTTGTCGCTATATCTGTTATTTATTTGTAAATCTAATTAAGATGTTTATATGTATACATATATTTCGTTATCCTTAAGTGAACTATTTATAACAATTGTATATTATATTCATATATACATTTGCCGCATCTCTGATAGAGCATGAGTAGGAAATTAAAGTAAAAGAATGCATGTTGCAAACGTGAAGTGTTATTTATAAAAGATGGTCCTACTCGTAAATATCCACACTGTCTATCGTAAGGGTATATTCATAAAAAATGGTTTAGCGATATGTCGACAGTCTCACTTCATGTTAAAAGACGATGGGGCTCAAGATGCTGGACACGCTAAGCTTCGAGCAGAGTACTGTTTTTTTAATCTTTATAACCTTTTATGCCTTATAATGCAGTCGATCTCAAGAGAAATAATCAAACCTACATACTAATTGGCAGAATGCTGAAGCGACGTAGTTTCGACAAAGAGGTATAAATACTACATTTAAAATTAAGTCATATATTTAACCTTGAGAATGTTTATGTTCAGCTGTGTTTGGCTTAATATATTACTTTCTATATTATAAACATACAATACTATAGCCCAATAATCGTTTAATATCTCTAATGCACTTTAACAATATAATTTCAGTGTTTATGAAATAGCCACCTAAATATAATTAATAGAAAGTTAACTAGGCATGCAGGTTGCATTAATAAAATGAAAGTGTGAGTATAGGTATAATATATTTTATTATAAGTGAAATAAATGTTATATCAGCCATGGTTAATAACGCATATTCCAATAACTTTATAGTTAGATTCGATCCTTTTGTACTCACTTCACCGTTCATAAAGCAGTATATTAAAGCTATGAAGAATCCCTGGAAAGATCTTAAAAAATGAGTGATGTAGCACCATAATGCAAATTTCCAAACAGCTCCATCTAAAGGGGCTCCCAACATATTTAGCAAGTTGGTTATACCAAGAAGTGGTAGCAAAACCAATGCAGCTCGTACGGCCTTTCTAAAAAAAGCAACCGCAAATAATTAACAATATCTTATAAAATGTATTGATATATAAGTATTTTCTCATTTTGCAATGATCAGGATTTCCCAATAAGGTATTAATTTTTTTACCGCAGTTTTTCTAATTCTGATGTACGGCTGTCTTGTAGTTTCACTATTAGTACTCTCAGTATTTTCAGCAAAAATATCAAATTGACCTGAAATAATGTGTTATTGTAAGTCACAGTATAGGATTTTTAAGTAATTTAGTGTATTTAACTATTGCAAGACAACTGGAATTCATTTTTCTATACATACAGTTATATTAAGAGATACCATTAGGAATGGAATCACATACATAAGATAAATAAATACATAAGACAAGAGTTGTGTACGAGACTGTTACCAATATAAAGATCACAGTTAAGCTTATTTGGTTAGGATATATGAATCGTATAAGTTTTTTTAATACTATAGAGGTTTAACGTTATGGCCATAATTTCTCCTGATGTTAAGTGACGAAGTGGTCCAAAATAGAGCACACACTAAGCCTATTGGAGGCTCTGGCTTTTTGCAATCAAATTACAATACTTTAATCTACATTCGGAAGAGAATCCAGTCGTTAAGAATAACCGGTAAGAAATTCGATCTGGTTAAAGCTTTTTAGGTACATATTAAAAAACTTCTTTACAATTGTTTAGCGAACTACCATCGTTCACACATTGTTTCACCCTATAATTTGCCTATTGACATCAAACCCCGCTTCACAGGGTACATGTACTTATCGCTTAAATTGCTTAAATTGTTAGGCCAGTCGTACAGTCAGTACTTACATTCTGTAGGCTTAAAGCATGCAAAGGTAATTTGTAAATAGGTCTACTACCTCTTTTTTTTTAAAAGTCACCTACGCATTGTGACGTTGATATTTTCGTAATTTTAAATTAATATTTTTTTACTTTGGACATATAATAGCATACAATTCTTAATGTACTGACTAGTACATTCTAGCTAACTCACCAAAGTGAATCGAAGTGTTGAGAGTGTTGACAATATGTCAGAATTTTCATAACATATTTAACAGTTCCGTAATAGTAAAGTTTAAGAGAAAATATTAGCATGTAAACGAAATTATATACAGATTATAAAATATTTTTATTATTACTCTTACCATTATTATAAAAAATCGAGGTCCTTGTAATATCCAATACCTCCATGTAAAATTATAGCCATACCAACAGCTGCAACAAAGTGCAAACGTCAGTTCAACCTTTCAATTAAGAATACTATGACACTTAATAATTGCAATTTATTATTTTTAATATTCATATTTTATATTAAAATGTTATATTAGATTACCAAGTAAGTTTCGTGGTTTGATTATGTTTTAATGAACACAATTTGCTACTTTAAACAACTGCGTAAGTGAATTGAAATAGTAAACGTGATTAAGAAGATATGAAACGGAGTTATTTTATGCAATATAAAAAATATTTAGCAATCGCTATGAATTAATAGATTTTTGATAAAGTTACTTGTAAAAATAAATTTGTTATTAAATTAATTACAGTAAAAAACGATTATGAATTAAGCTATTATATGAGAAGAACATAAATAAAAACCTTACGTGCGCAAATTGTCGTTACTATATAAGAAAGCTGTAGCAACAGCCCAGGTCACGGTGAGAAGAACAGGTACAGCCCAACCGACAATATAAAACATGACATGGGATAATCTTTGTCTTAATGAATTTGCTGTAACTACATTATGAAGATAAAGTCCCTCAATAAACATCCACATAAACATGACAGATATCGTATATTCCAAGAGAATATAAGACATCTCGCAGACGTAGGGCTAAAAATAATTTAATTTATTATTTTAATGAGTTGAAAAACAATTATTATATAATATGCTCTGCAAAATAAGGCATACTTGTGTTAGAACCTACTAGTTAACTATAATTCATTGTATATTCAGTATCAAAAATAGTACAAAAAACAACATTTGCTCTTTCTATTGAGCTTCTATTCTGATTTAGCTGAGGCTGATTAATGTTTATGTGGATTAGCGAATCGTTTTCTTTAAATACCGGAAGAGTAAACTACGCGGTTATATTGATCTATCGTTTCTCTTGAACGAGAGCGTTTTTGTATCACTTTAACTCTTAATTTCGTTAAATAAATCGCAAGTAAAAAACTTTAACTACATTAGGTTGTACTTTGTAATAATAACAAATTAACCTTAAACATGTTCATACAAGCGCAAGATGTGGCCAATAGGCGCAAATAGTTAAGTTGATTATATAAATGTTTTATTGCAATGTGTTTTTTGCAAACACTTTGTATGTATGTCATTTTTTAAGTAAAACTGGCAGTATATTTATTTAACTTTAATTAGAATTCATAACATATTTTAAATAAAGGATAGAATTTTGGCTTCATCGGTAAAATAAAAAGTAGTAATAAAGTTACCGTATCATCAATTCCTTTTCTTGTGAAATTATTATTAACCAAATTATCACCTATTCTTCTGTTTACTGCTTGATCGATGTAAACAGTGAGGCGTATAAGAACTTGTAACATCATGGCTGTAAATAAATTCTGGTGGATTTTTGTCCTGCTATTTCTTAACGATCTGTAAAGTTAAAAAACACATTAATCTAGACGCTATAGTCTCACCCAAAATTATATTTGCAATTTTATATTACTTTAAACAAAATACTTTGTTACAATTTCTAATATTGTACGAAAGTATTGATTTCTCTAATACAGATTTTTTTGATCGACAAGGTCTATCTAAGATTTGCGGATGTTAGACAATATATTAATGTGCGCAAATTTAGAGATTGCTCTAAACAGGTTGCCACTGCTTACAGGCAAAATGGCCGATAAATACAATATATTGTAAACTATAAATGAAATTATTAAAAATTAAAATGTAGTCCCATACTGATTACTTTATTACATATCTGAAATAAGATATTATACTTTTTATAGACAAACAGATACATATATATACCAGTTTTGAAAGCTGAACCCGGGACATGTTCTTGTGTTGTTTAGTATATCGTATGCCTGCCTCAAAAGGCTTCAAAGTTAAAAGCAATTCTCCGTTCTTTAATTTCTGAATACTACAGTAATTAATAAATTCTAGTGCTGGTCAGACTATTTTAAGCCGAGCATTTTAAAACAGAAATATACCATATCTTTTATTTGATTAATAAAATTAAGGTCCGCCCCGTGACCACGAAGGCTGAAAAGCTTTCGAAACGTCGGGATCAAAATTTAATAAATAACCGCGATAAAATCCGTTTAAATTAGTTTTATTTCAAAAAATGAAGGTGGTGTGTTTAGACTTACTTAAACATATACATAATTAATTTAAGTGTATAATACGATCACTATAATAATAGTTATTACTCTTAAACCCAATAATTACCCATATGGACCCTTTGATATCTATTTAGTATGAGGTTTTATAGAATTAATTGTATATTAAAAAAAAAATGATGGTTTTAATAGTATTCTCTTACCTAAAGCAACAATATATTATCATCGATATTAATAATGCTAGAAATGATATACTAAATCCCACAATTTCCAGGTGACGAGTTCGTTGTGCGATTGCAAATTTTGCCTGAAACATGATGATTTTTGTACAACATTGTATTTCAATGATATTTGACATAAGGTTCTTTATAGCGTATCTCACAATTGTTATATTTTATGTGACTGTAAGAATTTATGCATTTTATTGTGCATTTATGCTTTTACTTGATTTTTAAGTATCAATGTTACTTATGTTAAGATATAGACTACATCTAGTTTTAGTTATTTTTTAAAATGTGTGGATATAAAATAATATGTGGGAAAGCTACTATTTTATTGTTACTAATAAATAAACCTGGAAATATTTCCCAAAAACTAAGTAATGAGAAAATAGTCATATATTATATTAGAAAAAAATAAATTAAAACAAAAGTTAATGTTCAATTCACTCAAAAACTCGAATAAAAAAGTTTAATCTCAAAACAAGAATAAAGTCTGTTTCAACTGTTCAAATATTTATATAATTATAAAGTTAGTTCATGTTCTATATTTGTTAAGTCTCTTCAGGATAGTTATGTCGTAGGTTGTATCTAATTTTTTGTTTGTGTCCTTATTCGATTGTGCATTTAGGCATAATACAAAAACGGCTATTATCTACAAATTATCAGAATAGGATGAAACTTTGTACATTGGTAGCATATACATGTGTTTTTTTTTATACTTAAGGTTTAGCATTATGGCCCTAATCTCACCTGATCTTAAGTGACGATACGGCCCAAGTTGGTAGACACGCTAAACCTGTGGAGGAACTAGCTCTCAAGTGCAGCTGCCGGAACCCACCTATTGGTATTTGGCGGCAGGTTTACAACTTGAGGGTGGTAGCTACCCAGGCGGGCATTAGAAAAAGCCTTACCACAATGCTATGGTTTCCTCACGATGTTTTCCTTCACCGAAAGCTCAAGCTCATTGTAGGTGCTTGGATTCGAATTCACTTCCCTTGACGCAAAGTCGTGCACACTACCACTGAGCTATCATCACTTCAAATTGCACCAATATCATTATTCTCCATTAGTGGAGTATAAAACTAATAGCATAAATAAATTCATTTCCGAAATTAATATGACGCTTACGAAGTTGCGGACTATTATGGTAACTTCGACAAGATGAAGGTATACAAACATATTTAAATTAATACTAGTATTATACCTCAGCAGCAGTACCATTTTCATAATATACTTTTTCCATCAAAATTCTGACCCTTTCTGGAAAACAAGGTGTGTAGTTTGTCCATCCACGAGTGTCGTTAACATATCTACCAGTCCAATTTCCATCCCCACCACACTTACGAAATGCACTATCTAAAAAAAACAATTTTATAATAATAACAATATATATATTGCCGCTTGAGCATGATTGATGGAAAAACATTTAAACAAACGTACTTTTACATTTATAATGAACTACTCTACTCGACTAATATCGTTTCGCCTTTTTCAGCAGAACATAGCTCCACTACAAAGTTAGGTTTGCATTAAGTGACAACATAAATATCATTTGTATGAAATAAGAACAGATATACCAAATTACACAGTAATTGATCAAAAAATTCCGACGGTTATTATACCTTCCAATGTCCATTTTACATAGAAGAGATATCTATTTACTTTTTTATGGCACATCAGCATAGCTGCACATTTTATATGTCAAAAGTGTCTATTTGCAAATTTAATTTAATTTCTGTCGTATTTAAAACTGATCATGGCGTGCAATTTATACAATCATACAAACTACAATCTTACATAATAATTCCAAATATGATTAAAATTGCTTATTACAAACTATGAGTTAAATTATTTGAAGTGTTTTCTTGAAATACATCTATCTACTCATATTATCGTATAAATGCAAATTGGTTGTGGTAGAGGCAGTTTAAGAGTAAACAATTGCTTAATCTTGACGTGTAGAGCACTACCTTAAGCCGCTCGCGGTATGTGGTGTGTAATAGAATAAAAGTCATATTATAAATAATATAGATTTGTAATAACTTGATTAAAATCGAATGCAAAAACAAATATCGAAAGAAAAAAGGTGTTGATGAAATAATTAAAATCTAGTACCTATTTACCTTCAAAAGGTACAATGAAATTACGTTTAAACAAGATACATTACGTTTTAACATTACGTAGAAATGATTGAAGCCTTATAGTTCCAATAAAAGTAATAAATTTAATTGTACTTACTAGATGTGTCGATTAGACGTATCGCTGGGCAATTCTGAAAAACTACAGTACTGGCCTCTGTCGGAGGCCAGCATAAAAACCCGTCCCATACAGCACTGCAATATTTTTTACCTGTAAACCGATCGTTATTTAGTCATAATGTAATGAAATTTAATCTATCTACAAAATACAAAAATTACAATAAATACAAAAATCAAAAATTAAAATAAGTACAAAAATAGAGATACAATTAAAACGTACATACTAAAAGGCAACTAAAGGTTTTAACAATAATTAATTGCACGTATTTATCTTAATTTAGTTGTGTGTTGTCAGCATTGTAAAATAATAAAAAAGCTAATAACATAAATATTGAAAGCTACATAATTCTATTCTACACTACTTACTTTGCTTAAATATACTCAGTAAATAAATTTGCAAAACCATAGATGTTTTATAGCTTATAATTATAATATATATATATCGCGTCAGGCGTGGCAGGATGTGAAATCACGTGTTCGTTATTTTCACCATCCATTATGATTATTCATGGGCGCTACAGGGTTTCCCAGGCGACGTAGTAAATGGAAACACAACGTTCAGAATTTCTTTTAATCCGAACACTTCAGAATAATTCTTAAATAATTCATTCAGTGCAAGTGTACTTAATAAATAATTGTAGGTGTCCACGCGGTCACAGACAATTCCTCCAGTACATGTCTTGCTATGTCCGAGTTTAAAGAATAACTCCGCCAATATTTTAAGCAAGACTTATCACCAAGACGTCCCGGAAATCTGTGGCGACATCTGCGTTTCCGCGTTTAACAACATGAAATAGATCGTGTGAATGTCTTTTATACTCTCGAATGTAAACGGAATTTTGAAGACGGAAGTAGCTAAACGGAAATGAACCTCTTTTTATCGAAGTAACAACCAAATGAACCTCTTATAGCATTTAAAACGATCAGAGAATAGATTAAGATAAAATAAGGAATATGAACAGTCAATTCGCCGATTAATTTCCATCTTATTGTTCCATTTCTGACATATATTTTAGCAAGATAAAGTGACAGCACAGTTCTGTAGTGATAGTACAGTCCACAAAATAAACGTTGACTACCGAGCAATCGGCAATAAGTCGCCAATCACTGCCTCGATGCCGGTCTGTAAGCTTATAATGTTGTTGCCAACAGTAGGTGATCCCAGAAGAACCGCCTACTTAATGTTCTTTAAGATAGGTATCTAAACTTGTTACGATGGTATATATATAAGTATAAGAATGGAGTAAATTAGAGTAGTATGAGTAGAGGAAAACCAAAGAAAATATGGATGGATTTGTTGTATACGATAAGTATATAGATGGTGTATATAATAATAAAACAGCTGATAGAGTACATTGTAAGAAGAAAACATGTTTTGCCAATCCCATCTCAGTGGGATCTTTTCTCGATTTCAGTCGGAAAACACCAATAATTATATGAAAGTCCTCATTCTTGAGACCTCTTTCATCCTCGCAAACTTATTGTAAGTTGATAGAATACAGTAAGCAAATTTTATATAATTAAGGTATCAAAAACAGAACAATTTTACTAAATAGGGTTCAAAGCGTACCTACGAAGTTTCCAAGTAATAAAAATACCTGAGCTCGTTCAATATTTAATTAACTAAAACAACCTTTTATCTCAAAGTGCAGACTGTTTTAGTTTCGTACTCCGATTTCACAGAGACTTTATTTCACAAAGGTGCATTTTTACTTTATTACTGATAAAATTTTAAAATTGTTTCCTACTCGATTTTTTTTAACTATGTAAAATGTCTCTATAGGCACAACATTAGAAGTAGACATAATTACACTGTAAGTACGTTTTTATAAATATGTGCAAGAAAATAAATCTGTACCTTATTTTTTAAATTAGTACATGTGTATATGTGACTTAGAGCGAGTTACATTTATTTCATAGTTTTCAGCAGCTTCTCCGTTTCTTCGTACAGCTGCTTCATAAGCTATTTTGTCATTACTTTTTTATATTTATATTTCGTTTTCCAATAGATAAGGATTTAGCAATTAATCTTATTAAAAAAATGCTGTATTAAGTAGCCTAGTTTTCCAAACTAGGTATATCCTTACAATGTTAAATTATGAATATAATATAACACCATATAATATAATATAATATATTATATCAATGCTGAATGTCTCTCTAATAGTCGTAGTATAAATATTTGCAAATCGATAAAACTTAGTCATAATCTTTATATATAAAAAATCTTGTTAGAGTTTATATTTATCAAAATAGAAAATCCTTGGCGTTATTACATTGAGTGTGGAAGTAGATATTTTAAATTTTGTGACGGCGATTCGATATGACGGTTGATAGAAAAATCAATGTATAATTTACAATAAAACTTACTTAAAACTATAATTACAATAAAACTATTCACTTTTAGAGTATATGTGTGTCCGCCTGTACTTTATACAATTTATTCACATACTTTATATATAAAATTTCGTGTATTGTTGTTTGTCCGCGATGAACTCCTAAACTACTGTACCAATTTTAATCAAATTTTACATACTGTGTGCAGTTTGATCCAACTTGAGAGATAGGATACTTTTTTTCTTGACAAGTGGTCACTACGCGATAGACGTTGTTCTAGTCGATGTGATTGACTACTTGAAAAAGCAGAACAAAGTCTACCAGGTCAGCCAATCTTTATATATAAAAATTTAGTGCAACATTGTTTGTCCGCGATGAACTCCCTAAACTACTGAACCGAGTATAATCATATTATACACCGTGTGCATTGTATCTCTCAAGTTGGATCAAACTTATCGGATACTTTTTATCCTGATAAGTGATCATAACGCCATAGCTGTCGCTGTAGTCGATGCGATTGACTACTTGAAAAGGCAGAACAAGGTCTACCAGATGAGCTAGCTATAATATATACCTGTAAATTTAGAAATTGATAATAAAACAAGTACAATACTTTTAGTACATCTATTTGTGCTCTTTCAAGAATTATTAATGTCGTTTTCGTTACTCTTCTCCAGATTGAGGCACATTTGATTATGAATTGCAAAGAGTGTAATTCGATTGAAAAAAAAAAACTTTAAAATGTATTATTGCAGATATTTAACTGAATCAATGTGTTAAAGGACAACACCAGTATCACAGAAGTTGAAGTTATCATTGAAATAATCAAATATAGAGTGGTCATCAATAAGTTTCTGATTGTGGTTGCTAAGATTACATTTTAAGTAAATTGTTTTACTTTATTAAAGGTTAAAGAATTTGCTCCAAGTAAATGAGTAATTTTATTTATTTAAGTAATGCTTTTTGTGCAGTATTCAAACTTGCTTAGAAGAATTATCAGAAAATAGAAGTATAACGTCATCCGCGTAAGAGGCAATACCTTCTTTCTGAGGTTGTAATTTAAATACAATTTAAATTATATTTAAATAAATATAATTTAAATATAATTAAAAAGTTAATATTGTACTCCAGGATTTGAGTTGTGCCCCAAAATACTGCACTGAGGTACTCAATAGTCTACAGTACTTTCTTCGTTTATAAACTAATAGATTCTTATACGTGTGGTTGTTCAGAAAAGATAATCTCGCAGTAGATGCAACTGTATTCTACAAACACTTAACATTTTAAGTTTATCAACTAAGACCGGAACAAAGAATATGTCAAATGCTTTAACCAAGTCTAAATATATTACCAAACATTTATTTTTTCTATCTAGATTGCTACATAATTATATACAGTGAACTATTCAGACTCTATCCTGTTATACGCAGTGCACATATTGCACAAATTACAGTACCTACTAATCAAAATACTGTATCACATCTGTTTTTTGACTGTTTTCATGAAAACAGTACGTACGATACCTAGCATCTTATACGTACTTTTTCTGATTTTACACCAAGTATTCTAATTTGAATCAGAACTTGATTCATTCGTATTTACGGAATACCTTTTAAATGACTGAAATGAATATCCAAACAAACTACTATACTATAATATTAATAAACTAAAATGTCATAATAAAAATACGTACTTCCAATTTATATTTACAAATTCTTAGTTCATTTTAAATAGACGACTCTACCAAAAAAAAAGGTAAATATAAAATACAAAAGTACCTTATTAAAAGTAAGATCTCTAATCAGAATTAGGTATTATAAAAATATACATTAATTTATAAAATAATAAAATATAGTAATCCATTTTACTTTTTCATTATTTATTTTAATACGAGGAGTTATTCAAGAAAATTATCAATAAGACGAAACAAAATTATGATGTAGATAACTAGATTTAAGATTATTGTATTTTTCTAGAACAAGGCTTTTTCCTTAGGCTTGTAATTAAGGAAAAAGTCTCTATATGCTGAAACTACGACAGGAACTTGACCAGGCAAGCCACAATTTGTTAGGGCCTTTTGAGTGTTTTCTTCATCGAGCTGCTTAAGTTCGCAAAGTTCTTTGAGGTATATTAACCATTCTTCAAATGTAATTTCGGATTTGCTAAAAATTTAGAAATACTTATCAGTCATACTTTTTGTAAATACAAGTAAGTTCGTACACGTTACTTCTCTGAGATAAATGTTGTTATTTCTTTTTACAGACTATTAAAGTTTTCAAATGTGAGTAAACAAAATTAATTAAATATTAACAAAAAAGAAACAGTAAAGAGAATTTTATTTATAGGTATGTATTACATATATATATACCTTTATTTTTATTACCCTTACCCCGCTAGTGTAAGGTCAGCACAATATGCTTTATACTATATTAACGGTCATTTCAGTATTGTCCCTTTTTATACACATTTCATTCTTGTAGCACACATAACCATGTGGTAAGATATTCAATTACAATATAGAATTTTTAGTAGGGATCTGTAATTATTTTTAGTAATAAATATAGCCTATGCTACTGAGGGATAAATGTGACATTCTGCTGGTATTATAGAATTGCATTTCATTTCATTGCATTCTAATTCTAAAGAATTTTAAAAACGGTCCATTCGTTTTTCAGTTTATTCGTTACAAACATATAAAAATACAAAAATGGAAGTGCTTCTTTTTATATAATATTAGTGTAGATAGAGCAACACTGACGTTTAAAGTTTAAAATTATATGTACCAAAATTTATTGAATAATATGCCTGTATCGGTCATAGTAATTTTCCGGTCATCTATGAGCTTCGCTTGTCTCATCCAAAAGTCAGAACGATATAATGTGATAGTGTTCCCGGATCGTTTATTATCCATAAATTTACAGTACTCAAAAAATTGTCCGTCGAGTGTGGCTTGTTCCTCATCACCCATAGCGTCTTGAGTCTTCAACTAAGACCGAAAAGTGACTTTTATTTTTTTAAATAAGTGAATTTTTTCACATTGTATATGAGATTTGTGATTTCTTCATGAAAATAGATCATATTTTTTAAACATGAACTGCCAACAATAATTATTTTTATTGTTCTAGTTTCTAATGAAAATTGTTTTTTTAGAAGGTTTATCGGTTAGATTAATTTAAATTTCGTAGATTTATCGAGGACCGCTGACAATACACTAATTTTATAAGATTATTCCATTATAATGATTTCTTAGGTTTGCGCGAATATTATTCATTGAAATAAAACGAATTTAAACGGATTTTATCGCGGTTATTTATTAAATTTTGATCCCGACGTTTCGAAAGCTTTTTCAGCCTTCGTGGTCACGGGGTGGACTGAGGTGTAGGTTGTCCAGAAAAGTTTATGTTAAATTGAAGGTAGACACAGTAACATAAACTTTTCTAGACAACCTCCACCTCAGTCCGCCCCGTGACCACGAAGGCTGAAAAAGCTTTCGAAACGTCGGGATCAAAATTTAATAAATAACCGCGATAAAATCCGTTTAAATTCGTTTTATTTCAATTATTCCATTATTTCATTTAGGGAATAAGATTTGTTAGTTAATATAAAACTTTTAAGTTTTAAATAAATAAAATAAATATAACTTTCATCTATAGTCGATAAGGCAGGAATTGATGTTAATTAGAATCTCCAATCATTATCTTTAACCGATATATCTAACATTAATAATTTTTTGAGTACCAAAGAGAATTTTAATTCAACAAAATAAGAAAGAAATTAAATTTACCATTTTAGAGGAAATAGCCTTGTTCGCTATTGTAATGAATGATGACTGAGCTACCGATTAATTATGGTCTAATAAAATAATAGTTAAAAAAACGCTTTTATAAATAAACTAAACTAAAAAGTAGAAAATAAATAATTTTTACCAACTAAAAGATAGAAAATAAGTTTTCATAAATTTGAACTAAGAATAGTTTAATTTTTTTATAGAAATAAATTAATAATAGCCTAAATATGTAAAAAAATATTTCAAAAATATGTAGGCTGCTTTTAAGATATTATCGAAATGATAATGATTCTACTCATATCATCGTTTTTTTTTAAATGAAATATATTTTTTTCTAATTTACGCTATTATTAATTTATAATTATTAAAAAAATAAATAAACTATTTGTAGTTTCAATTTATTAATATTTATTTTCTAGTTTGATTTTCTGTAAAAGCGTGTTTTTTAGTTTTTTTTAAACTATTATTTATTTTACCTTTGATTGCGCTTCTTATTTCCGGCAACTGTATTCTCGACATGTTTACGGAACATATCTTCCGCGAGTAAGAAGCTTTTACTGTTTGCGGAATGCAATTGTTGTGAAATTATTGATATATAAGAGTAACTATAAACATTTTTTTTTGTTTTTATTATTCCGATTAATTATTTTTTTATGAACAATTACATTATTTACCTTTGTTGTAGCCAAAACACAATGATGTACATGGAGATATGTAAATACACAAATCAATTTGTTACCAATGTAAAATTGTTGTCAGATGATTTTGTTAAAATAGTTGCCATGGTAAACGATCGGCGTCATATACATATATGTTTATAATTATTGTCTGTGTAAAAAATAAGAACAACAAGATATTTATTTAACTCGTATAAAACGCAGCGTTATAAAAACTCACAAGAATTTTTTACCTGGTTATTATTATATTTCATACGATAATAATAATTTGAGATATTTTTATTAATTTAATAACGTATTATACTATTGTCACACATTAAGTTTCATATAATTAGTTACTTACTGTCTAACAAAAACATGAGCAACGGTTTTGAATTAACACTAACAAATTTTACTCAAAACCCCCTTGGCGTAGGAAGCGGAGACGTTCTAATCACATTGATATAAACTCTACATTTTTTTTTAATAGATGGCGTCCTTAGTAACCAAGTTATTAAAGCATTACACTATTACTTTAAATTTTTTTAATTGGTTTACACAATAAACAGAAAATACAAATATCACGCGATTTATAACCACCAGGCTGCCAAACTAAGATTCCCTGTATCTTGGCAGCTGGCTTGTCTCCGACTAGGTACACTACTGCTGACATTAGTCGTATTAATTCAGTAATATTTGATAGATTGCAATAGTAATGTAATAACATTATTTTTCCCATATACACATTTTTTAATATCTGTTTGATATTTTAGCGCTAGAGAACGCCTTACTAAGTGAAATTCCAAATCTAGCGATCTGATAGCTTTTTTGTAAAATGTATATAGATTGTGGAATAGGGTTAGAGTTCTATTCGCTCGCCCTAACAAGAGAGCGGTTTGCAATTTCAAATAATTCATTCATTGTACTAAGATTTACTACTTTTATTATCTATATAAAATTAAAAGTATAAAAGAGGAGCTACACTTTATATCTCTTCTTGTAAAAATTCGGACTTTATTTTTCTGTTCTGTATCACTTCGATCTGTGAAACAAAAGTACTCAATGGTTTTTTTTTGTTACTGTGCTCCTTGTTATTTAGAAAATAATTGTTTATGATGTTGTAAACAAAGCAATAGATGGTGGCTTACGAATAAACACTTTATTTATAAAAACAAAAAAAATCCTAGTTGCCGTTGCAATACTGCATATAATAGCGTATATAAAATTAACTATTTGTTATGTTCTATTTACTGAAAAAGCAGACTGACAGCAGAAACGGACTGCAGAGTGAGCACATCGGTATATGTATAGTTCCAGTTTAATAATAAGTAATTTGTTTTTTGGATACATTTTTCTTAGCCGGTAGTATATACAAAAATGGAGGTACTTGTACGAAATGAGTGAATATTTTAAAATGAAGTTGCACAAGTAGTTTTTTTGTACTATGTGTTATATTATGAAGGAAATATAATTAACCGATCTTTTTTCTCGAAGATGATTAATACTACCTTTTACCCGCGGATTCGTTTACGTTGATATTGATTTTGTCAAATCGGATAAAGCAATAATAAGTTTCATACAAAGTTTATTCCTCTCTTTATCCTATCTCCAATAAGTTTTTCGCGAAAAAAGAAAAAGGAGTTCACCGTTTCTAAGGTCCCATCTATTTCTATACCAAAATTCATCATAATTGTTTCAGCGGTTTAGGCGTGAAAGCGTAACAGACAAACAAACTCGCTTTCACTTTTATAATATTAGTAAGCATTTAAATTTAATAAGTCTTTGTGTTCTAGTGTCTGGTGCTGTGACAAGTGCTATCCTGAAACAACGACGACGCTAAGAAAATTTTATCATATCTATGTGTTTTATAAAGTACTACTCGTTGATATACTATCCTGAGAGAACAATGATACTAAACTGACACAATCATATTCATATGAGTTAAGAATTTGCAGCAATATAAATGAAAAATATTTTATAATGTCGCGCATCAATGGTTTTTGTTTTTTTTTTCGACCTGACATACGCTGTTCTTCACCGAACTTTTACTTTTAACTTTTAACTTTTACTCATCAAGGATAATATGGTTAATCCATAAGCTTTCTTATGTACAGCATTCGCTAATGTTTGTTTGAAACTCCAATTACCTACTTATAATAAAAAAACTAGTAACGCACTCAAAGTGTGATCTAAAAGATAAGTTAGAATCTAGGATAACAACTAAATGATTAAGTATGGGTGTCGTTTATATCGACTCCCATAATGTTATAGCTGAAATTATAACTATTACTTTAACAATGTTATAGTTATAAATCGTATAAAAAATGACGAACGATATAATTTTATATTGTCATGTTATTAACTAAATATGAAATAAGTTGTTATATAATGTTTAATAAATTATTAAATATATATTCAAATTTTTTTGGGGAATTGCATGCTTAAATTGGACATTCAATTAGATTAATTATCACAATAAAAAATATTCTAATTGATCATTAGAAATTATCAACAGTTAAGAATTTTTTATTCTTGAAAACCATGACATTTCATAAAGGTACATTTAATTGTTAAAATAAAATCATTTTGTCACACAGTTCTGCTATTAAAGAAAAAATCTCCATTTTTAATCTTGGTAACTTAGTCCTCTTTAGAGATTATTGCTGCCATTTTCAAATGATAGGGTTTGGGCAGATGAAGTTAATGGGCGGGCAAATGGTGAAGTGCAGTTATAATAGAAAATGTCATATCACTAGCACATTTTTGACACTCAGTAAATGTTCCCTTGTCATAAAACTCATTACTATATCCGTAAGCTAGCGAAGTATTTAAAAATAGAACAGTACAATCATGAAACTTCCAAAACTATTATTAGTATTACGGACTTGAAATTCTTGAAACTTCTAACTATACTTACTTCGGTTCTATAAAAATGATTTCTTTTTGTACTTAAATGTCGTAATACAGTTTTATACAATTTCTCATCTTATTTTCTATTTTATCGTAGCACAGTATATCCAGTACTTTTTTATTAAAAATCGAAGATGATTAACAAGTCGACCATGTTGTCGTGCCTACGTATGAGTTATTTTTAGATTTCATAATAAAGGGACATTAAGCATAACAATTCTTTTAGAAATCTTAAAAAGTGTGAAAAGATAAAATAGTTTTACTTATTCCAAGATGATTCAATGAAATTTACGCAGTGGCCGAATATTCTGTTTTAAAATGTGAAAACTATATTAACTATCAATTATATTTTAGAAGAAATATAAGTATAAAGAAGTTGTAATACGAAAATAATTTGTGCACAATAAACTTGTCCGGAGCTGCGGAGCACCGCTAATGTGATAACCGCTAAATCTATTGATTTAAAACAACCTGTTATCTTGTTTCCCTGGAACAGAGTTTCCTATTATTGTTCATCTCTATTCCATTATATCAGTTTAATATAGTAATTTCTATATTATTCATACTAATGGCATTTAGAAAAAATTATACATATTTTGTTATAAAAGTTTTCTTTTCGTAGTGACTTTGGAGTGAGGGACTTTTACCTGTAGCTTCACAACGCTTTGTGCCGAGCGCACAGTGCACTCAGCCAAATAGCAATGTTATCAGCGTCACGATATCAAAGTGACCGAACGTCGCTTTGAGCTGCTGCTGTGTATAGTATTCCGTGAATGAAAGCTGAGCATTCCAGTTAACTATATATTTAACTAACCATATATAAACATATATGCCTCTGACCTGTAGAATATTGAAGAAAAAAAAACAAAGTTTACTTGTATTTTACATGGGAAATTATTGTACGCTTTGTACGCACTTAATACTATTAATTATACTTTAATTATTATACATAATAATTAATGTTAATGGCTCAAATTTACATGTTTTCTTTTAGTATATCCCACAGTATTTCGAGCTGGGAGTGAAAAAATATAGTCGTTAAAAATACCCTACATTTTTATATATAGAATAATGTCCGGTTGAGCTACGAACTTCTTAGCAAACCACGGATTCACCGTGCTGGTGCCGGAGCCATCATGTATTTAGGTATAAAATTAATTGAAGAGGCAAGAAAATCGGTGGAATAGATTGTACTGTGCAGAGCTTGTAGTGACCTAAGTTGTTCGCAGGACGTCGTGTATACATTGTGAGCACCCGTTAAACTAGTAGTTATTAAGAAAACGAAAATAGAAAGATAAAAAGAGAAAAAATAAAAGGCTCGAGTGTATGCAGAGGGAGGTCGCGACGAGTGTGCGGGAATGAAATTAACCGTTAGGCCTCGATGGCGAGACCTGCGGTTACGTGGGCGTGTACGCGGACAAGGGCGGTTAGAAGAGACGGCAGGGAGAAGCGCGTTTTCCCTAGTAATTTCGTCTATGGGATCGGTGAAAGAGTTACGTGGCCGGCGCGCGAACCAAACGGCTTAAGGGTTTGCAACGTAATTAACTGCTTCTACTATTTCTGGATTTGGTTGAGCTTCAGCTTTTTAGTAAAAGTTTTCTGTGAGTTCGCGTGTGTAGGCGTATACGGACGAGAGGTTCATGTCTTTATGAAGGTCTATGTTGCGAGCGTAAGGCGAGGCTTGGACCATAGAACGTATGAATTTGTTCTGGAAAAACGCTACATGGGCAAAGACTGGACAGCTGTAAGTGAGTATGGGGCAGATACATGTTTTTACACCGTAAGCATATCTCTGAGTGATATTTTGCTTTTGGAGGAAGTGAGATTACGTGGCAGGGCCGAGGCGGCGTTGGACTTTTTAGTTGCGTAATCAATATGTTCGTTGAAAGTGAGGTGTTTGTCTAAAACTACGCCTAAGTATTTGATTTGATTGACCCAGGGTGAAAAGGTGTAAGGAGCCTTCGAGTGGTTTGAAATTATGGGCGTCGAACATGATAGCCGAGCTTTTGTCCTGATTTAAACCTACGCGCCCTTTGAAGCACCAGGATCCAATATCGAAGATGGCTTTTTGGACTCGATTGGATTTGGATTAGTGAGAATGGCTCTGTTTCTATCTGAGCTATATTTGAGGCCTACTTGGACATCTTCGAGGTCTAGGTTGTCGCTAACGTAAAGAACCATTAACCCAGAACACATGAGTGATCTAGGCGGAAGGCGAATGGCTCGTCCGGGAAGAGGTATTTATCTGAGACGACTATTTAGAGGTGGTTGAAGGATCCGCTTGTATACTTTACCTAAGGTGTTAACTAGCTAATTAGACGGTAACTTTCTGGGAGGTAGGATTGTTTACCTGGTTCCCGAAAGCCTATTACGGTAGCCCTTTTCCAGACAGCTGGAAAGTGGCAGTGAGATATGGCCGCATTGAAGATGCAGACCAGAAGCGCTAAAGTGTGACAGGGAGAAGCTTGAGGACTTAATTCCTGATTCCGTCAGGGCTGGGGGCTTTCCTAGGCTTGAGTCCTTTGATGATCATGGTGATCGGGTTTAGAGATTTTGATGGGTCTACCTTATTGTGTGCATTATTTGGTTGACCCTTTCCCAGTGTTCTGGATCTATATCTTGTTATTCATACGGATTGTTCCTCTAGAGTGTTAGAGAGGAGTTTTGCCTTATTTTTGTTCTCAAAAGCGGGAGGGAGAGTGGCGCCTCTGTCTAATGAGGGTTTCGCTGAGGAGTAGCTGCTCTTCTGTTTGCGGACGAGCTCCCAGAAGGTGAGGTGAGATGGCTTGAGGTTCTCTAGGAGGCTGTCATATCTTTGGGAGCGAAATTCCGAAATGCGGGTTCTGACGTGTCTGTGTAGACTACGTAGCCGGACGCGGTTTTCCTCCGTTGGATAGGCGTCGTAGGTACGAGTCGTGGCGTTCTTCTCCGTTATTAGCCTCCGAATGTCGTCGGGAAGTATGAAGAGGCGATCATTCGTCGCTTTTACCTCTTTCGAAGTAGCCTCGAGGCATTCTGGAGATGACTGACCAGAGAGTCGACCGCTAGCTCGGCATCGGCTACCGACTCTATCGCATCTGGGATCCTATTTACTCGAGAGAGGAGAGATTGTTGGAGAGGTATTGCCTGAGTTTAGGATAGTCGGCTACTTTCTCAGGAGGGGAAGTATGCTCATCAGACTTGCTGAGAAGTAAAATTACTGGGCGGTGGTCTGAGTCGAGTTCCTAAACGATTTTTATGTGTCGTACTTTGAACTCCATCTCTTTGATAATAACTATATCTAGGACTGAGGGACGGCATTTTGGTGTGAAGTGTGTTGGCTCTGAAGAAGCGATAACGTCCAAGATGAGGTCATTTTCTAAGCGGAGTAAGACAGTTCCAGGTGGGGGTTGGGTTATTATATAGAATGTGCCTAGAGTTTAGTTCAGCGGCCACCATAACTGAATCACCAAGTTCGAAGAGTGTCTCCAGGTCTGATTGTAGCAGATTTTTTCCGGGTGAGAGATACGCAGATACGATGTGGATTGTGGGATGACCGGTCATGCCCACTCTGCAAACCGAGACTTTTAGGCTAATGAGTTCGGGACATTCTATTTAGGAGCAGTATAGTGACTTTTTGTAGTATATAATCGTGCCGCCGCCTCTTGCGCCGGTACAGTAATTTCTTATTATCTTATAGAACGCGACCACGGAAATGCGGTCCTTGGTTTTGAGGAATGTTTCTCTACTAAGAATAGATCCTTTTGCCGATCCTTAAGAAAACCAGCGAGCAAGTCTTTTTGACTTTTTAAACTGTTGGGGCTGGGGGGTGCTGCTAGCAAAAAACTAACGAACTATCCAGAGTTCGGCGATATAACATTTAAATATACTTTACTGCACGTGCAAAATCGGAAAGAGAAAAGAAAAAAAAAACAATATCTGAGGCGTGGCCTTTAATACTTGGAATTTACAATAATAAACTACGAGAATTCTCCCAATGTAATATTGACACGATAACCAAACAATACATTAAGTTTAACATAGGACTAATTATCTGTAACACGAACTGAATTGACGTTAATAATAGACGGATTATTGCCGATAAGTAAGTATAGATAAGATATTGTAAAAATAGCACAAAGAACAATAGGCAGCTCGGTAAAGCGCAGCAGTCGCTTTATACTAATCGGTGTTATAAACTATCCTCCTATAACTAGATCTCTATATATATATATATATATATAGAAAAATTTCGTGTCACGTTGTTTGCCTGCGATGAACTCCTAAACTACTGAACCGATTAAATCAAATTTTAGACTCAGTGTGCAGTTTACTCGAACTTGAGAGATAGGATCTCAAGGTTTGTCAGATCAGTTAGTATATATACTTATATTTCGCAGGGATGAACATCAAAACTGTTGGTCATTTAGAGAAAGATTGTAAAATTAAATTAAACCACTTTAGTAACATTTTCAAAATTATGTAAAAAAAGATAACAGGAATTCTGATTTGAATTTGGTAGTTACAAATGTTGGCTAAAATTAGTTTACGTTTGTTTAATCAATAATCAGTGTCATCGACGTTTATTTTTTAAATTTTAACAGATTTGCTAGTCTTAATAAAGTTGTATTAATAGACCGTCGATATTTAACTAGAGAAAAGTTAATATAGCCTGGTAAAGTCCGGTGTTATACAACAAGTCATGTTGATCTCTATTTTTAGACTTTTTTTGGTTTTATGTTTCAGTTCTACAGCAAGGCAACTGCGGCAAGAAACTTATTTATTTGCTCAAAGAAGCTCAAAAACGCTTTCTATAGAACAATGTTTAATGAAAAATGGCTGTCTACTTATGAGTCCAAATTTCCCCCCAAATACCCCAACACATTTTTGGAGGGTTCCAGGAATAATATGTATTAAATATGTTAATTTACTTCAAATTTTAATACATTAATGGATAGAACCACTCTTATTGGGCATTAATAATGGGTAAGTGATTTTGTTTCGACCTGTAGCAGTTATGTGAATTGAGTAGTTTACTGATTAATCCCCTATATTCGATAGTTCAATTTGTAAATTGTTAGAGGATTCGTATTGCAGAGTGCATACAAGGTCATTGCGATTAGATGAAAATTAATAACGGTTACATTACTATCAACACTTTTAAATAAAATTTGCATTGCCTTCTTGTATATTGAATTATGTGGTTAATAAGGACGCATCGTCAATGACATGTTGACAAAGAACATCAATTAATTTTTAAAAATCTTATCTGCTAATTTTGTGAAGAAATAGTTTTAGGCCTGTTTACGGTAGCTAAACCTTTTTGCATGTTTTTGAGGAGGAATTTTTACACAGAGTACAGATTTTAATAGTATCTTTGTTTTTCGATACCAATTTCTTTAGACTAGACTCATAACATAACTCGTAAAGTTGTTTTTTATTAAAGACTTGTTTAAGGAGAATACGACGTTCTCATCCATTCAACATATTTTAACATGTATTTTTCGCCCTAACATTGATTCCTACCAAATCATAAATTAATTTGGTTTCGTTGGATACCGTTACATATCACTTTTAACAATACACCTACATTGCGATTGTTTTTTTTCATATTTGTAAACCTATGAAACTCGTTAATCTGCCACGTCAATCTATTTTACCTATTTATTCATAACAAGTTGAAACCATATATGTGTGTTGCGAGGGCCTCTGTGTTGGATTACATTGGTGCTGAGTTCATCATCTGGAACCTAGGATCACCACCACGTTAGTGAGGCTTTCCTTTTCCTCGGTATATGTGAGAAGAGATTCAGTGGTATAAGCCAAGACCTATCGGCTCTTTGCTGCCCATCCGTCGTGCCCTTTGGGTCGTCATAGCGGTGAGTATTTTTTTTTATTATTCCACGATCACGTCAGCCATTTTTGAAATATAATATTAAATATGTATGTTTACTGATACCTAGTACTAAATTACACGTAATTTGTGTCTTATTTAAAATATTTATAAAATATGGCATGACTTGAAATTTTGACTCACTACCTGTATGATGCAAGTTTATTATTTTAAGGTTCTGCAAATTTACATATAGCATTTTGTTGCTAGCAATCACAATAAATATGATAGTATGTATTAATTGAAAGATTATTAATTGTACAGCTACTTTTAGATCATATCGACTCAAATCAAAATTTTTTATTACATTTAGGCCCTTAGAAGGCGAACGTCAAATGAACGTCAAAACTACCATCGGTGAAAACTATAACCGGCAAGAAACTTGATCTAGTTATATATTTTTTGTAGGTAAGTACATAATTGTACAAGCAAAAAATTTAAACACATTTATAATAGATTGTAGTGCATGCACAGAGAGGGGCATCAATTCCAGATATTACTATCGTTCATATATTGATGCACACTGTAATACCTCGCATCAATATATTGCTTGACATGGCGCTTGAACTTACTATCCGGAAAATCGGTTATTGTGTTTTGGGACTTAGCTATAAAAAATAATATTATTTCTTAAAAATCTTTACTATAAACACGTAAGTATATTACAGTGGTGGGTACCAAGCACCTTACATTTGTTATAGTTTCTACAGATTACTCTATATAATTTTATAGAATATTACAGTCACTGACTATCGTTTTGATTCAAATTTCAACTGACTTAACATCAGTAAGAAGGCTTATGAAGATACTCCTGTTTCTCTACGGATGATCAGCGTAACTTAGCCTAAGAAGTCATATTATGCAATGTGTTTGATGAAATAGTGCCTTTTTTATTCTAAGATTTTTTTTCTTATTGTACGCCTCATAAGCGAAGCATTGTGGTGGGTACTAGTGTCACATTACTCAAAACATCTGATTTTTTTACATTTAAAATGTCTCTATTTATCATATATTGCACTTGTAAAATAATATATACACACATATCAAGAAAAAACACAATTTTTAGCAGTCATGATATTTTTGATGCTATTTTTGTTATTTAAACTGTTAAAAAAAGTTCTGTTTCGGACGTCCGTGTGCCTGTATGTGCGGATCCTGTATGGTATCACGACAACGACTGAAATACTTCAATAATCTAGTTTTTTTTTTTACCCTTTAGTATAATTAGGAGTAGAACCCTATTACTTTTTACGGTCTGATTCGATGTGGTTTAATTGTTATTATATAAACAAAAAAAATAACAATATTTTTTCATATTTAATATGAATGCTTAATGTCATTTAATTATAATTACGTTATAAAGCGTGCAATTTTGGATTTTCCTAACTATTTATTTATTTACTACACTTTTTCGTTCGAACCCGTACCAATGGAAGTTTAAAATATCATTATTAGTTTTAAAAACTCGACTATATTGGGTACTTTTTTTATAATACTAATTTTAATTTCTTTGAATTGTTTAATTATTTATGTGCTACTGGAAATATTCTTACATAAATCCCGATTACATTTTCATATAAGAAAAACATTCGCGTTTGAATGCTCGTGCAAGCCGCCGTTACTTCGTTGCACCTGTAGCCCAGTGGATCCCAATCTTATTCTTGTACTCATTTTAATTTTCTGCTCTAGAGATGAAGTGTGCACTTTGTAATAGTGAATTTAATGACGGAGGATAGTGTACAAGATGTAAGTGGCACTTACACTACGGTTATGCGTGTACTTCCGAATCCTGGTATTGCAGATTTAGACTAGAGTGCCGAGCTGCCTAAAAGTGCCCTTAATGTAATATCAGCCCAACACACACTCCTCGCAGTATTAATACCGACTGGGATATACTTGCCAGGTGATTTTAATGGTACTAAACTAGAATGAACTAGATGAGTATGGCCTACGGTTGGTGAATGTTGAATGTAAATCATCTGGTTACGAAACAACTACGGACAAGTTAAACTCGTGTATTCAAGATGTACAGCAGCTGGAAGAAGAAGTAAGTTCCCAAGATCAAAGGTCCCGATTAAATAATACAGAGATCAAGAGAGTCCCGCTCATATCTGTTGAAAATCTTATCTGTATGGCTGAAACCCTGAGCAATGTGGTAGGACGCTAATTTGATAAGTCTCAAATAAGTTATATTGCAACAATCCCTACCTACAACTCAAAGTATAAATCGATAGTCCATCGGCTTTATTGATTGTTACATGAAGGAGGAAATTAATAGCGGCTGCAAGGGCTAGGAATGCTATTGGGAGAAGGGTATTGCAGGTAAGTACCGTTGTATCTGCGTGAAGTTTAGGAAATATATTTAGGAAAAAGTGACCCAGTTCATGTGATTATTATAGCTTAGAGCGATGGGTTAAACTAAATAATTTAGGTTATTGCGCATTAATTATTTCTTGTCATCGATGTTTTTCGGTTGCCTTTAATATTTCTTCGCTCACTTATATCTACTTTGCTAATTAAATGTATGCCATTCACTGTTAAAGACAAACCACTAATGAAATGTTATTGTTCATCGCCTATTTGTTACGGTGACGATGACCGCTGCATTCATATGCTAATTACCCAATCAATAACGTGTACTTACCTACTAATAATTCTATCTGTAACGCTCACCTACGTTCGCCCACTACTGTTAGTATTATATTTATTGATATGTTTGAGTGGTAAAATTAACAAGCCTCAACAAAGTAACAAGTCGTGTATTAATATAGATAATTTCATTCAGACATATAATGCGTTTTTTGTTTATTAATAACTGTTTCTCACAGTGTTGATATAAATAAACCTACTGTTTACTATCAAAATACGAGGGGCCTACGTCCTAAAAATATTTTTTTCAACCGTAATGCAAGTTATCTGATTATGATATAATCGTTTTGGCTGAAACTTGATTGGTAGGCGGAATCGAAAACGCTGAGCTTTTTGGTAGTCGATATATGGTGTGACGGCGTCACTATAATTATACTGCTCTTGGTCAAAATCAGGGATGCGGTGTGCTCATAGAAAATTATACCACAGCGATAACACATTATCATTCGAGTGCTGAAGATCTATGGGTGATAGTTACTATTTACTGTCATATAACGAGACTCTTGTCAAATCTTCATATATACACACTTTATTAATGCACAGAAAGCCAAGGTAATTCCATTTCACAGCAACTACATAATTTCTTATGCAGCGTTTATGATATAATTACTAAAAATCCTGGTGACAGATGTCTTATATTAGGTAACTTTCATATGAGCAACATATTATGGAACCTTAGTTCTGAGTGTGACAAATCATATAAATGTCAATCACAGGACGAAATCTTCTTCACTGATGAATTGTCACTACTTAGTCTGAAGCAATTTAATGGTATCAGCAATATAATGTATACAACACAACTTTGGCTTTAATTCTTTTTAAGGATTCTGTCTTCATAAATGTGTTTTTTTTATGTGTCCCAAGGTGTATGTTCAAAGAAATTAAAATAAGTATTATAAAAAATGTACCCAATAAAGTCGAGTTTTAAAAACTAATAATGATATTTTAAGCTTCCATTGGTACGGGTTCGAACGAAAAAGTGTAGTAAATAAATAAATAGTTAGGAAAATCCAAAATTGCACGCTTTATAACGTAATTATAATTAAATGACATTAAGCATTCATATTAAATATGAAAAAATATTGTTATTTTTTTTGTTTATATAATAACAATTAAACCACATCGAATCAGACCGTAAAAAGTAATAGGGTTCTACTCCTAATTATACTAAAGGGTAAAAAAAAAACTAGATTAGTGAAGTATTTCAGTCGTTGTCGTGATACCATACAGGATCCGCACATACAGGCACACGGACGTCCGAAACAGAACTTTTTTTAACAGTTTAAATAACAAAAATAGCATCAAAAATATCATGAATTTTTTCTAAAAATAACTAAAAATTGTGTTTTTTCTTGATATGTGTGTATATCTTATTTTAGAAGTGCAATATATGATAAATAGAGACATTTTAAATGTAAAAAAATCAGATGTTTTGCGTAATGTGACACTAGTACCCACCACAACGCTTCGCTTATGAGGCGTACAATGAGAAAAAAAATCTTAGAATAAAAAAGGCACTATTTCATCAAACACATTGCATAATATGACTTCTTAGGCTAAGTTACGCTGATCATCCGTAGAGAAACAGGAGTATCTTCATAAGCCTTCTTACTGATGTTAAGTCAGTTGAAATTTGAATCAAAACGATAGTCAGTGACTGTAATATTCTATAAAATTATACAGAGTAATCTGTAGAAACTATAACAAATGTAAGGTGCTTAATTACCCACTACTGTAATATACTTACGTGTTTATAGTAAAGATTTTTAAGAAATAATGTTATTTTTTATAGCTAAGTCCCAAAACACAATAACCGATTTTCCGGATAGTAAGTTCAAGCGCCATGTCAAGCAATATATTGATGCGAGGTATTACAGTGTGCATCAATATATGAACGATAGTAATATCTGGAATTGATGCCCCTCTCTGTGCATGCACTACAATCTATTATAAATGTGTTTAAATATATTTAAAAAAAAATGTATATGTTTAATTGTCGAAATTACGAGGCAATGAACGCTGAAATTCAAAGTAGTGACTGGCATCACTTACTGTCGGATTTCTCACTAGATAACACCGTTTGATAATTTATCGAATTTTTTGAAAATTTTAAATTTAGATACATACTATTATAAATCATAAAACCCAGTCACTATCCAGTATGGTACTCTACCCCCTCTAGGAAAGATATTAAAGAAAAAATTTCATGCATAAGTATAAAATGTATGACAATAGATCTGACAACGAATCTTATAGAATACTGGGTAAAAAGGTAAACAAACTTGAATGATTTTAATAATTATATATGTACGCCCTGTAGAGAAATTTATGAAATATAACCCCATATACTTTTGGTTCTAATTCAGGTGTAAAAAAATTTGAGGTCTGTGCTCAGTAACATGAACCTGGCCGATAAAGCATTCAATACTGATACCGACATTTGCGATGCCGATTTTTCCGATTTCTTCCGCTCTAACTTAGTTCCACCAGTCAATATAACAATCATTTGTATATCATCCTAAGCTATATGTGATATTTCTATAGTGTACGTCGATGCTGTTGCAGTTAAGAAACAATACTTCATGGACCCATCAAAATTTAACAGTCCAGATAAACTACCTAGATTTTTTTTTACTGAAATGCTGATACTATAAACGCATCCATTAGTATTTTATTTAGTAAATCTCTCCGTGCGGGTACTATGCTGGATTTATGGAAAAAGGTCTTTTTTATGCCAATGTATAAAAAAGGGGCTAAGACTTCCAATCTCAAAGCTCGGTAAATAAGATATAAAAAATATATATATAAAAAAATCTCTAAATACGATTTTTGAAAAAAATATTTATAATCATGTCTACCCTCCGTTAAAGCAATTTTTCAGCTCTGTCAGCATAGTCTTCTTAGAGGTCATTCGACTGTCTTCAACCTTATACTTCTCAATAACTTTATAACCAAAACAATTTACCAAGGAGCTCAAGCTGACGTAATTTATACCGAATTCAGTAAGAGCTTTGATCATGACATCCCTCTTAAGACGCTTTTTAACATTGGTATCTACGGTGATTTGTTGATAGTGTTTATCTTATACTAGTTGTGCTTGTGACTTGACTGGAACTGAAAATTATTTAACTAATGTATAGCTTAGTTACTCACAGATAATATATCATTCTAATGGTGAAATAATTTATAAAATTGATTCAGTAGTTTTTGAGTTTATTCGTTACAAACAAATACATAACTTTCCTATTTATAATGTTAGTATAGATTGATAATTATATTCTAGCTGTATTCGTCAAAAATTACATCTCAGTGTGGGTTCCTATACCTACTGGTGTTCCCCAGGGTTCTTTGTATAGGTCCTTTATTGTTCGCAGTATGCTTATATTACGTAAATACCTATTTACATTCTTCCAAATTATTGTGCTTTGCGGACGATGTCAAAGTATATAACACGATTTTGTCAATAGATGATGCAAAGGCATTTCAAGAAGGTATATACCAAGTTCAAAAATACTGTGATGATCACAGTTTAGATCTAAATCCGTCGAAATGTAGTATTATGATGACCATCATGCGTAAGCGCAATCCCATACACTTCATGTATCAACTAAAATTTTAATATGTGTAGAGGAACGATAGTAATACTGTACTGTACTCTCGTTGCGGTCACTCAGAATACCCCTCTCAAATCTGGAATCCCCTGTACCATACATATATTTCTCGAATTGAATATATCCAGAAAAAGTTCGTAGGGTTTATATGCCGTCGTACTCATGAAAGATACAATTCTAAATCGTACGAACAGCATTGTAAAATGCACCACTTATTACCACTTGATAAATGATGTACGATTGCTGACGTTGCTTATTTCTTAAAAATTGCATAAAACAAGGTTGATCGTCCGGATCTCCTCACAAAAATTTCTTTAAAAACTTCGTCTATTGCTCTTCAATATAGCTCGTTGAAATATGTACCTCACTCTACTACTAACTATAGAAGTAATCGTTATATTATGCGAACTAGCTATAATTTTAATAAACTGAGTAAAGAATTCAATATTGTAAGCAATTGACCGCAACGACGACACAACTACCCCTCCCCCCCCCCTATCACTACTTATAGCCACTGCCTATAAAAGGGCAGCTAGACTGCCGATGCGCTCACGCCTCTTCCGGCAACAGTCCATGCCAAGGGCCAGCCACAACGGCACCCTTGTGTTCGCTGCCTCTGGGCTGAGTGCCCTCAGCATTCGCCCCAAGAAGTCCTGCCAAGCTGTAAAAGCCCCTCCAGCTAACAGCGCATGTCTAGTCGAAAAAAAAAAAACCAATGCGCTCACTTAGTTCCGAGCGTTCGTCGCGTTCACATCAGTTGTGTTGTGTTGCGTTAGCGTTAGGCCGTAGCAAACTAATTTTTTTTTTTTATTAAGAATATCTGCTCCAGATTGATAAAATCAGAACTGGGATAAGTAACTTCTAGCCCACAGAACAGAGTAGTTTTAGTAAATATAACTAGCGGATCCAGTCGTAGAACGCGACGTCGTTCTAGTAATAATAGGTCGCGGTATCGGTCACGTAGCCTAGCCGATCGAGTGTTTCAATGCGGAATTGTCGGTTACGGCGTCGTTCCTGTGGTAGTAGAAAATAGTGCGTTGTGATCTTAGTAACGTGCGTGATACCACTGAGGTCGGGGTGACGTCTCAACTGAACGTGTCCAGACGCTACACACCGGAACCCCAGACGTATTGAGGACGGGTTTTGAGTCAGGGTCAGGTGAGGCCGAGCCCACATAAGTTCGAGGCCCTTGTAAATTCACCGGCTCCTGAGAACGTTCGGCAGAGTTGTGAAGGTTCTACCAAATAGACAATATGAGCTTAAAACTGCATAGCGGCAGTTATGAAAAACTACTCAAGAGCGGCGCAGTATATGGTGCCTTGGCGTGGCGAGTGGTGCCCTGAGTCATCATGTGATCATCATGTGAGTCACGTTCACAATCTAAACTTCAGGCGTAAAGCCTTGGCGTTCCATTATCTGAACTACAGGCTTAAAGCCTTGGCGATCAATATCCGAACTACAGGCGTAAGGCCTTGGCGTTCATTATCTGAACTACAGGCGTAAGGCCTTGGCGTTCCATTATCTGAACTACAGGCTTAACGCGTAGGCGTTCATTATCCGAACTACAAGCGTAAGGCTATTGTTGCTTGTTCGCGATACAGTGTCTTTGTTCTTTAACCATATTGTTTGGTTATCGTGGTATTTAAATTGAGAGATATCTCTCAGTGTCTTTGTGCCGTGATTCCAAATATTGCTTTGTTATTGTGATTAAGTGCAGTGAAATTAGTGTCACCGCCTGTAAGTACGCCGGTCACCGGCTTCCATATAAGGTAACATCTATTTAAACTTTTTTACGGGCCAAGTCCCAGTTATCTTGAGTAATTGTTCTCACTTTTCTTGTTATTTTTAACTTTGCATGAATAGTTTAAAGTAAATTCGTGTTATAACATCACATCCAAGATAGTTGTTGATTTTATGCTAGCCGCGCCCCCCTGCCCTTCAGGCAGGGAGGTTTTCTGACGTAGAGTCAAATTATTTCCCTTATTTCTTTTATTTTTTATCCAAGTTTATCCATCTCTTCAAGATGGAGAAACTTTTAAAATTCTTAGAAAAAGATAGTCCGGAACTACTGAAAAGGTACCTTGCGACCGAATCTGCGCCCACGCAGCGGGTCCGCGCCCCACCCATCGGCACCAACGCGCCGGCGCGCCGTCCACCGTCCCCACCTGCTCCCACGACCCTACCCATCCGTACCCCCGCCACCAAGGCGACCGCCCCGGCGCGTCGTCCGGCGTCGCCGCCCCTACCGCCGCGTCGCCCCAATTCACCGCCGCTGCCGCCGCGATCGCGTTCTCGCTCCCGTTCACCGGTCATCCGGCACGCGGTAGCGTCCGCTCCCCCCGCCGGCACCTCGTCGCCCTCAGCGACCACCGCCACAACATCTAAGCCTCGTCCGTTCGAGGAAATAATATCATACGCACCTAAGCCAATACCTACGGCGAATTCATTCTCGCCACTTTCTCCTGACCCGACTCCAGATGTCGACAATGAAATGGACTCGGAAATAACTAATCCCGAAACGGAATTCATAACCGTTTCAAGGGCCAAGCCCAAACAAGAACAGGTGTTATCACCCGAGACCACAGCCCCGGCCGCTGCAAAAACCATGCGAGCCGGAAACAACCGCGTCCCTAGATCGCGCGTGCCTCATTCTGCGCAAGCAGCAGCAGAGCCCACCGAAAGGGCGGTGCGCCCACCGCCCCCAGTCACAATAGCAGACAAATCAGCGTGGCTTAATATTTCCACGCGACTTAATTCTCTAAAAATAAATTACACACACGCCCGGAGCACCCCATCCGGCATACAAATTAAAGTCCCCACAATCGCAGACTATAAAAATCTAACATCATACCTCCGCGAAGGTAAATTTCAATTTTTTACATACACACCCGAAGAAGAGCGCCTTCTGCGCGTAGTAATCAGGCGCGTTCCGAAGGAGCTCCCAACAGAAAATATATTAGCCTCCCTTAAGGAGCAGAATCTACCAGTCCACGAGGTACACCGCATGTACCACGCAATCACCAAGGACATTTATGATCTCATCCTTGTCACCCTGGACCGTTCCAAGGAGGGCAAGGAGATTTTTAATATTCAATCTGTGTGCGGGCTCTCTGGCATTTCAGTAGAGATAACCCACAAAAAGCATGCTCCTACGCAGTGCCATAACTGCCAGTCGTACGGACACTCGGCCAGGAATTGTTACATGAAGCCGAGATGCGTCAAGTGCCTGGGAGATCACTCCACTAAGGAGTGTCTTCGCATGCCGGAGACCATCGAACCACCCAGCTGCGTCCTGTGCGGTAAGGCCGGACACCCCGTGAACTATCGCGGGTGTGAACGCGCCCCACGGACAAGGCGCACGCGCACACATGTCCCGCGCCACGCGCCTTCAGCGCGTGTCGTGGCACCAGGCCCCGCCCCACCGCCACCTAAGTCGGACCAGGCTTTCCCGAGCCTGCCAGGATCCACGCGCGTCGCTCCCGCGCAGCCAACCGCTAAAGCCCCACCCACGGCATGGGCCCCCAAGCCCAAGCCACAAGCCCCGAAGGTTAAGCCTTCAAGCTCAAACGAATTTAAAGGCCTGAACTGGATAGCAGGCCTTCTACAAAGCTTCGACGTCGATGACATCATCGCCCTTGATCTTATGATCAGCTCTGCCGACGGAATCGACCGTCTAAAGGCCGTAGCCGCCTACCCGAACCTAGCTCGCGCCATGCAAAAGCTCATCCGAGCTTCTCCGTAATCAGCATCCGCCGTCTCTTCAAACCGTTCGTGTCCGCGTACACGCCCGCGTAACCGCAGGTCTCGCCGCCGAGACCTAACGGTTATTTTCACTCCCGCACACTCGCCGCGGCCTCTCCCTGCAGACGCTCGAGCCTAGGTCCGATCCTCCGGAAAGGAGCCCTCAAGCGACTCTGCTCGCGCGATACAGTGACACTCTACAACACTGAGAGTACAACATCACACTGCATACCACCCGTGCTCACCCACACGCTAAGTACACGGTTCTGTAAGGGACCAAAAACCTGTGGCCCTGCCAGTTGTTTGGCACTTTTTTTTTTTTTTTTTTTGGTTGGATCTTTTTTGGTTGCTATTGTTGTTAACCTTACACTGTTCAATTAATTAATTTCTAAGTATTTCAGATATACAAGCACCAGAATACTAGTTAGACCACGGTAGTTCACGGTCGTTTTGATGCGAAGACTACGTCCTTCCAACTCCGACTAATCAAACGTAAAACAGTACAGTACAATCCACTCCACCGACTTCCTTGCCTCTCTTAACAATTAGTATTTTTAACATTTAACAAATTAGTATTTTATCTAAAGGCCTACTCTAGTAGGCCAGCTCTTATTACTTTATATAATATTTTCCCTTCCGGCAGCAGTCCATGCCAAGGGCCAGCCACAACGGCACCCTTGTGCCCGCTGCCTCGGGGCTGAGTGCCCTCAGCATTCGCCCCAAAAAGTCCTGCCAAGCTGTAAAAACCCCTCCGGCTAACAGCGTATGTCCATTCGAAAAAAAAAAAAAAAAAAAAAACCGATGCGCTCACTTAGTTCCGAGCGTTCGTCGCGTGCACATCAGTTGCGTTAGCGTTAGGCCGTAGCAAACTTGTTTTTTTTTTATTAATAATTTCTGCTTCTGATTGATAAAAATATAGATCTTTATAATACTCCAGTTAATGTAGCAGCATAAGTCATCATCATCAAGTCATTTTTTTGACACGGGTGCCTAATATGTAATCCCTATACTGTGCTTTATTATCATTTGTGCAGCATTAAATATCTTCATAATACTACTTCATTAATTACTTCATTCTACTTATTACTTCTTCGTTACTTTCCCTTAAGCTT
The DNA here is from genome assembly GCA_039707435.1 of Actias luna. Classification (NCBI taxonomy): domain Eukaryota; kingdom Metazoa; phylum Arthropoda; class Insecta; order Lepidoptera; family Saturniidae; genus Actias; species Actias luna. The sequence goes on along the minus strand of JAZHAC010000001.1, from coordinate 12,042,011 downwards.
TTTATTACAGGCCAGGCCACAGATATTGTTTATTGTTTTTTTTCTTTGTCCTTCCGATTTTGCACGTGCAGTAGATTGCATTTAAATATTCTTTCTCCGAACTCGGGATAGTTCGTTAGGTTTTGGCTAACCGCGCCCCCCCTGCCCCTTTGGCAGGGAGGTTTTACCTAGGCTTACGAGTAACTTTTCCCGCTCCAAACTCTACCTCCGGACCATGGCCAATCGCCCGGAAGATTTATATTTAAGGCTACGTGCCTTCAAAGGTAGAGAGAAACCGGACTTGCTTAAGGCATTCCTCGCCTACCAGCCGACCCAACGCGTCCGAGCCCCACCCGCCGCGGCGAATACACCAACGCGTGCTCGACCGGCGTCCCCCCCATCCACATCATTACCCCTCCGCACCCCATCTGCCGCAACGATAGCACCAGTGCGTCGCCCAGCATCTCCACTACTCTTTTCACACTCACGCTCCCGATCCCGCTCACCTGTGTTAATTCACTCGCAGGCGCCCGCTGTCAACACAACACCTACACAGTCGCCTTCAGCGGCCCCCACCCTCACGCCTGCGCCTCGCCCTTTTGAGGTGCAAATATCGTTCGCACCGCGCCCAATACCCACGGTAAACTCTTTCTTGCTATTATCCCCCGACCCGATCCCTGAAAACGAGGCTGAAATGAGGGACCTCGACATGGAGGCTAAAAACAATCCTGAAGCCTGCTTTAAAGTAGTCACCAGGGCAAAGAAGAAGAGCTATCACCCTCAACAGTTGAAACTGCCACAAAAGCAAGGCGCGTCCCCACTGCATCCGAGAACGTTACTACGCCAGTGACCTAACCTCCCACATCCGCTACCTCGACTGAGAAAGCGGTACGCTCACCGCCCCCCGTTACAATCTCCGATAAGGCCTCCTGGGTGAGCATCTCGGCGCAGCTCAACTCTAGGAAAATGACATCAATCACAAGAGCGCCTTCTGCACGTCGTTATTAGGCGCGTTCCTAAAGAGCTCCCCGAGGAGCTAATCCTAGCCTCCCTTAAGGAGCAAAACTTCCCGGTCCACAAGGTACATCAAATGTACCATAATATAACCAAAAAACAATACGACCTAGTCCTCGTCACTTTGGACCGATCCAAGGAAGGGAAAGAAATTTTCTCTCTCCAATCCATCTGCAGTCTTTCCGGCGTATTGTAGAGAACCCCCTATAAGAGGCGCGTACCCCTAGCCAATGCCATAATTACCAAGCATATGGCCACTCCGCTCGCAACTGCTTTATCAACCCGCGTTGCGTCAAATGTTTATAAAACCACTCCACTAAGGAGTGCTCTCGAACCCGCGATTCTCCAACTCCACCAAGTTGAATTTTATGCGGTAAAGCCGGGCACCTCACGAACTATCGCGAGTGTGAAAGCACTCCACGCACGAGAGGCACACGTTTCTCCAATCAGGCGCCCTTAGCGCAAACAGCGGCCGCATATCCTACACCACCACCACTCATGTCAACTCAGGCTTTCCCGAGCCTGGCTAAACCCGCGCAAGTCACTTCCACGAATACATCTCCGCCCCAGAATCCCACATTAACCCCGACCACTTCATGGGCCCCCCAACCGCAGCCTCTAAAGGCCAAATCCTCACAATCCACTACGTCTGGCCCGTCCATTGGTCTTATAGGGATCGACTGGCTTGCTGAACTTCTTGATCAACATTCAGTAGAGGATATCATCGCGTTCGACGAAATGCTCAGTGCTAGTCAGGATCTAGGCCGTCTTAAAGCTATTAGGTGCTTCCAAGGCATTGCAAAGACCGTGCAACGCCTCATCCGCGCTTCCCCGAAATAAATTCGCAATGGAGGATAACATTAGACCCCACGGCCTTTCTATATCCTTTTTTAACGCACGTAACCTGAAACCTCAACGCGACTTAGTAGCTAGCTTCCTTAAGGAGCGTCAAATAGACGTGTTTCTTGTACAAGAAACACTCCTAAAACCAAGCATTCGTAATCCCGCGATTGCGAACTACAATATAGTAAGAAATGAGCGTACCTGTGTAAGAGGCGGCGGCACGCTCATATACTATAGAAAGTCACTATATTGCACGCCAATACATCCTCCCGAACTGACAAACTTAGAAATTTCGGTATGTAGAGTGAGCATGACGGTCATCCCACTACCCATATCGTTTCCGCGTACCTCTCTCCTAATAAGACTCTTCTACAGTCGGAGCTAGAGGCGCTTTTCGTGCTCGGTGACGCGGTTATAGTAGCCGGTGATCTAAATAGCGGGCACACTCAGTATAACAACCCGCGCACCACCGCTACAGGTATGACACTTTATTGGTTAGACAATGCGCTTACCTTTGACGTAATTGCTCCTTTAGAGCCAACTCATTATTAAGCTAACTGTCGCCCCTCAGTTTTAGATATAGCCATTTTAAAAGGAGTCGCGCTTCAGGTACGGCAAATCGAAGTCATACATGAACTAGACTCCGACCACCGGCCAGTAGTTCTCCAACTTGGTCATCCGGGTAACCACACTCCAGCTTCAGTCAAAGTGGCTGACTATCCAAAGCTCAGACACTATCTCTCAATTAATCTCTCTTCTCCTTACCTAGAGAGAATCCCCGACGAAATAAAATCTGTGACCGATGTCGATCTGGCGATTGACTCTCTGGTTGGCCATCTCCAGAATGCCATCAAGGAAACCTCGCAAGAGGTTAAGGCGGCTAACGATCGCCGCTTCATACTCCCTGATGACATTCGAAGACTGATCACGAAGAAAAACGCCGCGACACGCGCTCACGATTCTTATCCGACGGAGGACAATCGCGTACGGCTACGTAACTTACAAAGATTAGTTAAATCTCGTATCTCCGAACTCCGCGGTCAAAGATGGGACAGCCATTTAGAGGAAATCAAACCATCTCATCTTGCCTTCTGGGATCTTGTCCGTAAACAGAAGAGCAGCTACTCGTCCACAATGCCACCGCTAGATAGAGGCCCCGGTAATCTGCCCGCCTTTTAAAGTATAGACAAGGCAGAGTATCTCGCTACCACTCTCGAACAACAGTGTTCTCCTAATTCCTATGAATATCATACCATAGATCCCGGACATATCGGCAGGGTCGATCGAAAAATTCAATCAATAAGAGAGACCCCCCAGTGGAAAATTTAGATACGGTCACAACTGACGAAGTCGTCGCGATCATAAAACACCTTAAGCCAAGGAAAGCTCCCGGTCCCGGTGGAATCAGCAACGAAGCCCTAAAACTTCTCCCTCATAAACTCATAGCTCTTCTGGTTTGTATCTTCAATACGGCCATAATTCACTGCCACTTTCCAGCTGCCTGGAAAAAGGCAACGGTAATAGGTATTCGTAAATCCGAGAAAAAGGCATCTCTCCCAGAAAGGTACCGCCCAATAAGCCTCCTTAATACGTTAGGTAAAATATATGAGCGGCTCCTTTTGAACCGACTTCAATCAGTTGTCTCAGACAAATGTCTCTTACCACAAGAGCAATTCGGATTTCGGCCGCAGCACTCGTGTACCAACCAAGTGCTCCGCCTCACGGAGCATATTGTCTCTAATTTCGCAGAGCTGCGCCGTCCTAGGCGCACGCTTGCCGTATTTTTCGACATAGCCAAAGCTTTCGATAAGGTCAGGCATGAAGGCTTCATATTTAAACTCAAACTCCTTCAAGTTCCGGACACACTAGTCCGCATAATCCTCGCTTATCTAACGGACCGTTCCTTGCCTGTGTGACCTATTTGTTTGTGACATCCCCGAATTCCCCGACATCGCAGTAGGCTCTTATGAAGACGACACGGTCATTTTCAGCTCAAGCAGGAATAGGATTCATTTATACTATCGCGTCCAAAGTGCTTTCTCTACGTTCGGATCCTGGTGCCTCAAATGGCGTATAGGAAAAACCCGGACAAAAGCGCGGCTATTATGTTCGATCCTCACGCGAAGAAGAATATAAAAAGAATATTACACCTTTTTGGTGTCAATATCCCCTGGGCTAACCAAACTAAATACCTTGGTGTAGTTTTAGATAAGCATCTTACCTTTAACAGACATATAGATTGTGTACAGAAAAAAGCCACCACAGCTATGGCTCTACTACAAAATCTAACCTCTTCTAAGAGCAAAATGTCACTCTGACAGAAACTCACAATATACAAAGTATGCATCCGTCCCATACTTACTTACAGTTGCCCCGTATTCGCTCACGCCTCATGCACCACTCTTCGCAAACTACAAGTGTTGCAAAACAAATTCATGCGCATAGCTGTCCAAGCCCCGCCCTTTGTCCGTAATGTAGATCTCCACAATGATATGGACCTTCCGTCCATATATGCATATATATATTAAAGATCTTACAAAGAAATTCTTCGAAAAGGCCGAAGTTCATCTCAATCCCAAAATAGTACACGCAGTTAACTACTCTGCTAATCCGAGCGCCAAAGGCTTCGCGCGCCGGCCACGTAATTGCTTCACCGATCCCGTCGATAAAATAACGAGATTGAACGCGCTTCTCCCTACCGGCTCCACCAATCGTACGTGTCCGCGTACACGCCCGCGTAACCGCCGCGCTAGCCGACGAGGCCGAGCGGTTAATTTCGCTCCCACACGCCCGCCGCGGCTTCCCTCCGCAGACGCTTGCGCCTAGGTTCGATCCTCCAGATAGGAGCCCTCGAGTGACTCTGCTCGAGCGATACAGTGACATTCTACATCACTGAAACTTAGTAAATTAACTAAATTAGTAAGTTAGGACCTGTTGGTTAGTTAGGATCGCGAATCCTTGTTCTTTTTCCGGCAGCAGCCCAAGCCGAGGTTCGGCCATCCTGGCACCCTTGCGCTCGCTGCCTCGGAGCTGAGTTCCCTCAGCACTCGCCCCAAAAAGTTCGGTGAAGCTGTCAAAGCCCCTAAGGCTAACAGCGTATGTCAAGTCAAAAGAAAATAAAGTGTCTGACGTTGCTAAAATTAGTAGTACCCCGAAATTATGGAGAGATGCAACAACATTTTAGTTATATTACAAAAAAATATATTAATACAGACACGAAGTTCTTATCCTATAATATTTTAACATTTATTTGCTATTTTTAAGAAAACCTTTTTATTTATGGGATATAATGTGTCGTAAATATTTATCCATTTATTTTTTAAACCATTTTACTAATTTGAGAGCGATGCGCGTACAACAAGAGAAATGGACATAATATTTAAGTAATATATTTTCACCTTAATATTGATAACAAAGTACCCCTGAATGTAATTCTTTAAGAATTATTTATATTATACATAGATTTCGTTCAGTTACTGTTCCATCATGTGCATATCTAACATAGTGACCACGTAATTTCTTGCTTGCTTGCTTCTTTTCTTATAAGATGATCTTTATCGAGTTTGGTAGTAGTTTGTAATAATGTTTGTTTTTAAATTTCAACTTCCGGACCACACCAAAATAGGTGGATTAACCCGAACGGCAATTATCTATTTCCGTCAGCTTTCAAAACGGGTTTTAGCTTTAGCTTTGCATCTTAAATGTGGAGATAAATATATCAGTGCACACAGTCTAAGCCGCAACAGATAAAGTTTTGTTCATTTAATACTGATGAGTGAACACCACACGAGAGTTCACGGCATGTTTTCAACTTACTGTTATGGTACTAGCTTTGAGCTGGTCCTACACATTCCATAAATTTATTCACTTTATTAATAAAGTATACATGATACAATTAGAAGTAGGCGAAAAAATAAGGAAATTACTATATATAGTACAAAGATGGACAATTGTGTAAATTGTTACGTGTAGAGATCTGATCTCAATTTATATTGAACAAAGAGCATGTAGCGAACGACTTAAATATTTGTTCCAAGTTGTAGTACATTACACATATGTAGTTAAGGATTCCTAAAAATTCTTTGATAGGTATGTAAAATATAGATAGGTATTCGAATGATAAAAGCTTTATTTTTTTACTTTGAAGTACTGTTGCCCAAAACCGATTTTGGTCTTGCAGAGAATCTTGCAGTTAATTCAAAGGTATTTGTTCAAGATTTTCATAACATGTAAGTACTGCAGTAATAATATTAATGAATGAAATGTCTAATTGCAAACAAATTTCTTTTGCTCCACCGCAGAACTCCACGGCCAATCTATATTTAGTAACTGCACTCACCAGTGCTATTTACCACGAGATATTGAAGTATCGTACATATTATAGATTTATCAATAATTTCTGGAATGCATTCTAAGAGCTCTGGATAACAAAATCTGCTATCAGATACAGATCTTAAAACAAGACTCTGCTCTTGGCGATAAGAGAGGTTACATGATATGATACAAATAACTCAATGTATAAATTAAATCAGATGCTTGTAACAGAGATAAATATAAAATATGACTTACAAATGATTTGTTATACTCAATCTTTCGCCTAAATTATCTTTTGTATATTTTAATTCAGTATACTTATTATAATAATAAGTACTTAATATTTACGTTGTAGAATGCTTATTCACTATGAAATATATTTGAAGAACAAAGTCATGTTTAAGTAATTTTCAAAGGAATCAGAAGGATATTAAAATAATTTTCATAACACAATTTGTAATGCAGACGACTAACATCAAAGTATATCGTCGGTGTAGGTGGAGAACTAAATAATTACGATTTTGAGTAAATTCAGTTTTCACCATTTTCGTAATACCCAAAAAAAGCCGCATATTATGATTTAAGAAACCTTTTCCTATCTTATCCCGTTTTGGAAATAGAACCTCTATGTATTCAAAATAAATAAAATACAAAGTAGCATTAAATAGTATAAAGAAAAATAAGTAACTCACAAAAAAAGACGAAAAACTATTTTTTTGACCAATGAAAAGTTTAAAGACTTATTAAATAAAACAAGTTATTAAATTTTATCTGGACTCAATTTTTTAAACTATAATTAATATGAACCATGTTCTGGCAAAACGAAATAATTCGCGTTGTTCAATTTGGCCATTATAAATTCCAATGTTACAATATCTGAATAATCGATATTATCAATTTTTGCTCAGACTAAGTATTAATTAAATAAAATGTGGTCATCAAAAATAATTTATTATTTTAGTTACTATTTATTTGTTTAGGGAAGGGATATACCCATTTTGTTAAAAATATTGTATAAGTTATTATTATATTAATCATTATATGGTAATATAGTAAAACTAAGCCAATGCGATTGTTAACCATTTGAGTTGTAGAAAAAGTTGATAACTTTTGAGGATTTTATTTGAATTGTGAATCTTATCGCCATGTAATAAGATTACTTTTGATCTGTCGAAAAAGTGTCGATAACCCAGCCTTCGATAGTGTTCGTTTTTTTTAATCTATTTTAATAGCAATCTATTTATTAGACTGAGTGTCACCCAGAGACTAGTGACAATAGTGTCGCCCATACAATGAAATACCATACACTCGTTTGAGTTCTTAACATTATTATGGCAATTGTACTCACTGCTAAACTAATGCCACCTTGTTATTTTCTGTAATTAATAGGTAATATGCTAGGTCTAGATACCTACTGCCATACATATACATGCCATACATGCTACAAAAATTATACAAGAACAATAAGTGCCGGGCGTACTTGTGTCGGTATCATTACAATCAAATGATGTGATTTTAACGTGTCTTTTTTGAAGATATTTTATAATAATTTATTTTATTAATTCGAGTTACCTTATTCTTGAAGCTGCTTTTGTTAGATTGTTAGATATCTAGTCTGCGTAGAAACCCAATATAATGGATCTAAAATTATTATGTCATAATTGAAAATTAAGTTACCTTATAAATTGTTTTAGGTAAAAATACGATAATACAATAACAAAGAACAAGCACTGTCATTATCAGCCCACAATGACACCTTATCACCAGTCAGCAATCTTCACCCGAAAATAACAAGCATACTAAAAATATAAAAAAAATATTAAAAATTAAAATATTAAAAATGTATGATTTGTATGTGTAGAAAGTGAAAGAAATTAACAAAATACCTGTAAAATTAAATATTTATAAGAAAGTATTTAGTGTGCCATACAATTACGCGTTTTATCATAAAAAAGTAAATGTAACTTGTGTTATCAAAAAGACGAAACTATTACCGGTATTGAGAATAAGTATTATCAAGATATAGAACGTAAAGAGGGGTAGTACAAGCGGGATAAAAAAAAAATCTTTGACTGCAGATTGTCTAATTTACTATTCAAGAAAGTTGAACTTATATAATTTGACTATTTATAAGTTTTAACCCCTGCAGAATAACGCTCATTACAGTCGCTGCGTTCATATCACACATGATATGCGATAAACTAAATATAGTAAATTTTCTTAATCAAGAAAGAAGGATCTTTTACAGCGGTTAAAAAAAATCCTAAAAGGATCTATGGTTTGTACCAAAATTTTACTATATTTAAATGACACTCAGAATGAACTACTTTACACATATTTACATCAAATCGAGGAATAACTTTAATGAACGCTAGTAGACTTTTATCGAATTTGACTGGGCAGAGAAGTAGGAGTACTGAAGGTGACTATTGACGTGCGTTGGAAAGGGGCACCTTAAGTTTACACCCGTGTCATAAGTCCCGGGATCTGCTTGGAATTTCTCTCTCTGTAACACGATGGACCTACGTGGTGAATCCATGGATTGCTAAAAATTCTTCTCTCTTATCCACCCACAGCAACTTAATATACAAAATGATTGTAATTAATATATTGGTTGTGGTTATGTGTTAAGTGATGTTATTTTTTTATGCTTTGAAATGTGCAATTTTTTAAATAATTTCTTAGTTCTAATTTGTTTCAGAAGCTTTTTAGTTTATGCTTCTCACTATATAAAATGTACTCTAACCATAGTATGTGGTAGTTTCAAAATGAATAATTATGTCGAGTAATGCTTGTACTATCAATTTGTAATAAGTTTTTCTAATTTTAAAAATATTTTAATAAATAAGTGGTTAACTCGAGTATGCATTTAATATTCGGTTGTGGCAAAATGAGATAACTTGATTTTATATTTATTTTTTATATATGGAGATATAATTTAGATTGTTTAAGCATAAAATGAAAGGCAGCTGGACTCAAAGTATATAATATAATTACCGACGTAAAATTATCTTCCAATTCAGAACTATATCAAAACACTTAAGAAAAAAACAGTAATACGCGATTATCTCGGAACTAGAAAAAAAGTATTTAGTCCTGCACTTACACCCATGATATATAAAATATTTTCTTTATATTATTTCTGATTTCGTTCATATTTAATAATATCCTCTATAATTATTCAGAAATATATTTTTAAATTAACAGAATTTATGTTGGACACGGTGAACTCAAGCCTCCTACCCACAACAAGCGATTTTAAATAGCAATAACAACCGTTTGAACGTAACAGTACCTATCTTATATAAATCATATGTCTAGACTTAACATACCTGCAAAAAAATAATATTACACTGACATACATAGCCAGGTTCTTTGTTTAAAAAAAATGTAATCTATTTAGCAAAGTTTAATATCGCAAGTTTACGTAAGTAAACTTAAGTCGAGTAATAGTTTTTGCATCAGTAACTATTATAGTCTATCTTTTTATGTTAACCGATATTTTAGTTCATCATCGGTCAGTCTGTGATTATAATTTGCTGAGGAAATAGCCGCTCTCTCTACCACTGGCGTCACTTTCAAATTTCCTCTTACATACTCATTCCTGAGTTTGTCCATCCTGGTAACACAATACATCTGAGATATAAAATTCACATTTCTGTTGTATATAATCGACACTCATCCGTCTTCTTACTAGCCCAGCGTTCCGATTCATACAATATTACAGTTCCTACAATGGACTTATAATGAAGCTAAACTTATAAGGTATATAAAAAACTATTTATCAACATAACGGAATCTTATGACGTAAGTTTTAGCCTTTTAAAGTCATCTAATTTTCTTGAACAAGAACCCGCTCTATTGAACACATATACCACAGCTTCGTCATTGCTGTTTTATCGCCGTTGCTCTCATGTCAAGGATCGCCGAAGTGGATATTGTGATAATGTTTTGTAATAATAATACTATTATATCATTATATAGAACTGTACATACATTTACTATACATCAAGTTCTATAGTAGGTACTCTATAACTACTAGGTACATAAATACGACAGGAAAAATACCTAAGAAAGTTTATTATAATAAAATATATAGTAATAGGCTCATAGGTAATTGTAAGACTGGCGAGATTCTAGCTGCAAGACCGAGACTAAGACCAAGATGAGGTGTATTAAGCCAGACCAATACCAAGAAGACTAGCTTTAATCTTGCCTAATTCCACACTAATTTCATGCATATAAACTTTTGGAATAAATATGTGACTAAGGATCCACGTTTTTAAATTTCTGCAAAACTTGACAATACACATACATAGTTAGAGGAATGTGAAAAGAATTTATAAGTATTATACGCTATTCTGTCATTAAACTATTATGTTCAACTTTATCTAAAATATAAAAATATATAGCTTTATATTGAATATACTACAATAAAAACATGAAAAAATAGTAGATGATGGTAAACAATCAGTTCCATGAGCCTTTATGTTTCTTTGATAGAAAAAGTTATGGGAATACGATTATTTTGCACCGATCATATTCTTCGTTGCCCTAGTATATTGTTCATTCAATGAAGTTGGAAGTGGCACTGACTATTCAGAATGCGGCAAGCATACATGGACATCGTCGCTCGTAGAGACGTGTGTAAATGAAGACCTGTGACTGATACCAGCTTACTGTGTGTAAAATTCTAATAATAATATCAATTTATAAAACAAACAAATATAACCCAAACAAATTATATAAGTACCTATCTATTGGAAAATAATATATTTATTGCATGTCACAATTCTACACTTTGTAATATGTTTACTGGCATGCTAAAGCAGATTATATTTTTCCTTATCACGATATTATTGTCTTTTAAATTGTTTTACGATCAGTTGCCGAGTGCTATAACGCTAAATTTTGTTAGTGAAGAATATTTTATTTTTTCTAGTTGAACTGAGAAAAAGAAACATTCAGAGAGATATTTTTTACTCAGAACAACTTTCAATAATAACGAGCCTAACAACGTTTGAAATCAAGTCTTTTCAGATGTATGTGCTATTAAAAACCCAAATCAGGAGAAAGTTTAATGAGCAAGCAACGCGGTTTCTAAGAATATCTTAAAATATTGTGCCGCTTTATACACAATTATGTTACTAATATTCTGTCGAGTTTTATTTATCCTTTTAAATAAAAATATTTAATTTGGATTTTATTTTATTTTTATTTTATTTGGATTTGGATTAATTTGGATGTAGGTGCATACGTGTGTACATGCACATATATAACAATTAATTTGACTATATTCTGTTTTAAAAATTGCTAAAACAGATTTTAAGCTTTATTAAGTATTTGGTTAGAATGTTTATTCATATATTCCGGGTTCATTTTTTTTATACTTTGGGTTAAGCGTTATGGCCATAATCTCACCTGATCTTAAGTGACGATAAGTCCCAAGTTGATAGACAAGCTAAACCTGTATGGAGAGACTGGCTCTCAAGTGTAACTGCCAGAATATACCTATTGTTATTTGTCGGAAGTTTTTCAACTTGAGCGTGGTTGCTAGCCAGAACCGCTAACATTTGCGCTTTAACCGCTGCGGATTTATATATTTATGAACGAGAAAATATACGAATTCTTTAAAATATTTTACCAAAATTATAAAATCTTCGTAATCTTGCTAATACTTTTTAATCTAATGTGTATTTTCTAATCACTTAAGAACAAATTCCACATTTACTATAATTAATTTCCATTTCCATTTTTACACAGGCTACTAGGTATATAAATAGAAACCATAACCTAAATAAGTTAAAGGCTACAGTCACATTCTTTATTTCATATTATAATTAAATTGTAGTAGTCCGTGTAATTTTTATTTTCGGCAGTTGAAAAACATTTGTAAATTATAAAAGTCTTTCTAATAATTATGGAATATATTTGTTAACACTATACACTATTAAAACAAATTTCTGTCTTTTATTCTATAAATTTGCCCCTAGAACTTACACCTATGGTAGGAGTAAGTACATTAGCACGTGGAAGGTAGTAAAGCATAAGTATTTAAACTTATAACAAACACAGACTTTTATAAGTTCTTAGAAAATCTCTATTGAAATAGAAACATTGTTACATATTATTTACAGTTTTACCAACAGCTGAATATATAATATCGTTAACTGATATTGTAAACAAAAATATGATTGACTGAATATGTTTTGACTTGACTCAATCTCTTTTCTTATAATGCAAATTGGTGGCAATCCCAAATAAAACAAACAAATACCGCATCAATTTATTATGAAACCTATACAAATAGTACTAGCAACTACAGTTGAGAATACTACAATTTTACCCTCAAAATACTAATAGATTTAACGCAAACCTTTATCCGTGTGGTACAAGTAGGTACCTATGCAAAGTACGTTATGCAAATGAGCTTTGACTTTGTACGCAACAGAGATTTTTGTTTGAGCGCTGTACAGTTTGATAGTGTGTTTGGTACGCCCACCATTGACACTGCTTTTATTGCAAGTTGAAATTGCTACATTGATTTCCATGAAACGTGATAAAAACCTGTGTAAAAAGAAATTAAATAACAGATATAGGCATAATTATCTGATTAATAACGTATATGTTGTGGTTGAAATAACTATCACCTTAAAATCCTACAATCAAAACTATTAATTATAAACACATATATTCTAAATAAAATAAATGTATGTATAAAAACTGAAATAAGTTTATGTAACTTAATCACATGAAGTTAAAATATAAAATTGATGTAAAAGTATATAATATCACGGCGCTATACAGTTTGTACAAAATGTTAGCATATGGTAATGCTGATTTACTATGGTAGAATAAAGCAATTTTCTGTCCTAACTGAGAATCAATAAGAAAGAATATTTGCCAGCGAAGACACAGGTAGCTGTGTATCTATACAATGTTATTATGAAGTTTTTAATAATACTTTTAAAACTCAACAAGTTTAAATATGTTACATATGTATAATACTTACATTTAATAAAGCGGAAATATAAGTATCTTAAATTCATATAAAAATATTTACAATGTATATGTGAATTTTTAAGGAGCTGTTTGCAAAGTATTATAACATTTATGATTTTATTTATTATATCATGGCTCTCTAGAAATCGTTATATGTATTTCAATTTTCTTATTCGAAAATCTTACTGCCTACGTATTCTGAAAATATCAAGTTTCTTATTAACAATCGATCCTTTCAAGTTGTTACTGTAATTGCTTACATCATCCACAGTTATAATTAATCACTCTTTGGACTGTAGTCTAACAAGTAAATTTTACAATAATAAAGTCAATGTTAAAATTATAATAGCTCGCATACGAACACACCTTTAAATTTAATCCGAGTCTTCGCTAGAGCTATGAATTATTTAGTTAAAATTTGAAGTCGTCAAATTCCACAGTTTTATTCCAATGATCTCTAAAGCAAAAATTAGAAAATTATTATGCATTTATCATTTCCACTGTTGGTATTAATTTTTTTTCCTATTACTACATCAAAACATACTGGAGCTTTGAACATATATATATAATAATACATATAATTACTTAAATTATAAATCAAAAAGCCACTAAAATTATAATATTATGCTGTGCTATTTTACTTAAATTTTTGAAGCTTTCTACATGAAAACAAAATAATATAAATTGAATAAAAAAAATGGATAGGTAATGACTATTATTAATTATTAAACATTACATTAGTAAGGAAATTGTTTACGTACCTAAATCTTGTTCAGACGGCTTTACAATCTTCTATAATTTCACACAAATTCACAACTGAAGTCTCACTGTATCAATTGAGGACACTTGTATTGTTTTTACAATTTTTTCGCGTAGTATTTTAGAAAACGTTTTATAAACGCATGACAGATTTACTACTTCTGGTATACATTATAATGATAAAAATACTCATTTTTATAAGAAACAAAATCAATTGTGATGCGATATAAGTTTTGAATGCACTTGTCTGTTCTTACATTTTTATCGAAGACTGTTTCAAAGTTGAAAAAAAAGGTCTGTCTTGACCGCTTAGAAGCTAATTACTAAAGTATCCTAACTTCAAATATTTATTATAAGATAAATTACCCATATATAGCGATGATAGCTCAGTTGTAATGTGTAGGAACACCGCGTCATGGGACTTGAGTTCGAATCCAACCATCTTCAATGAGTTTGAGCTTTCGGTGAACGATAACATCGTGAAGAAACCATAGCAAGGTTTTAGGCTTTTTCTAATGCCCGCCTATAACCCTCAAATTGAGAATCTGCCGCTAAATACAAATAGGTGTGTTCCGGCAGTTGCACTTGATAGGCAGTTCCTCAAATAAAGGCCAGCAACGCACCAGCGATTCCCCTAGAGTTGTGGATGTTTATGGGCGGCGGTAATCACTTACCATCAGATGACACGCCAGCTCGATTGCCCCTATTCCATAGAAAATAAATATATATAAAGTTCACACTAAAACACTGTACTACTTAATACATATTGTATATGTCAAATTATGTATCGAATTACTTTTCACATTGTAAAAGGTCCCACTAAACGAGCGAGGAAAAATTATCATGATATATATTTTTTTCAGACTTACTAGTTTAAAGCAGTCATGCTTGGTATTATTTAGTAAAATTAACTTGCGCGTACCAGTCGTACCTTATAGAATCTTTAACAAGGTCGTTATGGCGACGTACAAACAAGATTCTTTCCTTAATTAGAGTAGGCAATAGTACAAATATATTGGTTAGCGATCTAAACGGAGAGATCTATTTAATACTAGCTTACAGAAACTTAATTGTCTTCTAAATTCTAGATTTTTTTATTATTTGCTTATTTACTTATAGCTAAATGTCCATCGTTTAGTTAATTTTACGTTAATTTGTTTAACGTTTATAAATATGTAATTTAATTATTATTTTAGTTATAATATTTCTTAAGAGTTTAAGTAAAATAAAAATTAAATATTTCAAATCAAATGTTGCTATAAAACGTGTGGTAATTGTTGATTTGCACAAAAATAGAAATGACCCTAATGCAGTACTTATCTCAATGTGAAAAATTATCCTAGTGTACTAAGAGAACAACTTTACAATATGAAGGGTTGTTCATGATGTACCGGGCATATACGGAAACGCTCCAGTCACTCAAATAATTGTTATAAAGAAATACTGTGAAACTGTTGCAAAAATTAACTGAAAAATGATAAAATCAAGTACTTACTGCTGCGGTAGATAAATGAGCTGAATGATTTTACACAATCGATCTCTTCTTGTTTAGATGCTGATATCATATCATACAAGCTCAAAGTTTTGAATGTAGTGCCGGTGTCTTACAAAAACTCGAAATCTGCAAGAAAAAATAATATGATGAATGACTAATAATATGTATATTCTTCAGGTACAAATTCTTCACGAGATAACAACAATTATAATCATGAAGAATAAATATAGATTCATCCATTCAGCTCCCTCAGAGATTACCATAACAACCGACCGTACTCGCATTCCACAGGTATTTGATATACCTTTCACTGATCATTGATATGGAGGGTAGGAGTTAACGAGAACAATCTCGGCGTATTAAAAAGTGTTCGTCGAAAAGCGTCGAACTAGGGTGGTGCCATGGTAACAAGTGGCTAAATTATTATTTATAGGCGCCGGTTTTTTTAAATAATAAATTTAAGGTTAAAAATAGTCATTATATTGATAAGCAAAAAAAAAAAATATAATTGCGTCCCTTCTTGCTATGAAAGCGCCATTATGGTAAGGTCTTAAAATAGTAATTTGCTTCTTACACCTGGAAACTTTTTTAACTTTTTACCATATAAGATCACGATTCCCCTCACCCGTACTATCCATAATCGTTAGTTTGCGCATTCTGGTGCGTGGCCGCCAATCGAGAACTCTTCGCCCGTACTTACTTAGTACGTAAACTACTTATACGAACTTCGATTAGATAATATACTATTTTAATAAAGTATCTACCAGTCTAATATCATGTCTATATCATATTAGAATAGTTTAAATATAAACGGTGCTTTGTTATAGTAAAAGTACTAAGAAATAATTAAAATGAAGAGGTAGACATCTCGTTAATAAGTGGACTTATTAACGAGAATTTAGCATGAAATAAAACTGATGAACGTTCATTGTATCTCGTTGAGACATATCAACAGGTATTTGAAAGAAGCTTAAATAGTATTTACGTTTCGCAAGACAGCAACAAGTGGTTTTGTTCCCTACTGTTGTAACTCGATAACTCGTTTTGGTTTATTGTAAAATAAAAAGATATATTAATTTTGATTGCTATTTTTCATGAAATCCTATATTAAAATAAAAGATGTATGGGCTGGATTTGCGTTTTGGTGTCTTTATTATTTTATAAAATATTGTTAACCGAAATTAAAAAAAAAATTAAGGCCAAATAAAAATAACTAACGATCTGGAATAAACTTATGCACATAAGTTTTAAGGTTGAGAATACTCTAAAAACTCAATAATTTGTAAGAAAACGAACCCGTAGTCGGTGTCGCAGGCTATATTCAAATTAAATTCTAGTAATATAAATAAAAATCCAAACAGAATGTATTAATTTGAAATTCTAATATTGAATCATATAAATTAAATAAAGTTTTAATGTGATATGTTTTCATAATTATATTGAATTCGTCTTAGATTACTATGTATTTATTTTAGACATAAGTAGACATTAAATATTTGAGCAATTAATCATTTTATGAAACAAATGACTCTAATTTTACCTATATTAAAAATGAAAGGTATTTTCTACATTTTATATTAGTTATTTAGCTGATACAGATGACTTTGTTCGCGTGTTTCCTGTTAACCGTACGTGATCAAAATCCAATTTTAGTAGATGACTACGTTATGAAAAGTGTATTTGTACCAAATTTCAAGTGAATTTCGCATATATTTTTGTTTATGTGTCAATGAGAAAGTGGAACTCACGTAAAAATGGATATATATACCTAATTACAGCGTATAAACGTAATGTTACGTAATATCATTTTTCGATTAATATAACGAATTAAAATTAATGATCATATCTAGTGTACCTGCGTCATATCATACTATTAGTACTTTTATTTGAAATTGATATATGGAAGTGCAACACGATTCTCTAACAATAAATAAGAATTCCTTGAACAATTTCAGGCATTTATGTCCCGATATAGAAATAATTATGTCTGAATTCTGAAATGACTGATGTTCCTGGTACTTAGTTACAAAATTCTATTTTTGTAATAGAAATTTCTTCTTCTATTTTTCAAAATTTTAAAACATTTTTACACGGAATAGACCCACGCTACAATATAATCCTGCTCTAAGCCGTTCTTTGATACTTGTTACCCTAGTATCCACTCACCCTATTATCGATCTGTAATACTACAAAGGCGGCGACTTAGGGCATCAGAGATTACGTTCGTTATTTTCTGTTTATTATTCGTTTTTCAAACGAATTCTTTCTGTAACTGTGTAAGTATTGAACGAACTACTTATCTATATCTGAATACCAGTAGTATTAAATGAGGAATTCTTATATACACATCTTATATATACATATGTACATGAATCTGATTTTGAGCAATTACGGCAATGGTTTGGATGAGATCTACAATTCTACAAATCTCATCTACAATGAGATCTATAATAATTTTTATTTTCGTATTTTCATATGTAGTTTACGTTTTTTTTTTCATAGGAATTTATTTAGGCACTTTGGACACTTGGAATTGGGATACTTTTCACTTCAGAAAATTTTTGAAGTGAAACCTTTGGGTGCGATGAGCAATTCATTTTGTGGGTATTAAGTGAAACTGGTCTAAAACGCTCGACAGTGTTATGCTCGGTCTGGTTAATTCGGCTCGAGTCGACTAAGGAAGTGAGAGAGGTATAGTAAACGCAACACTGCTATGCTCACTCAGCAAGCGTTTCATGAGAGAGCATGATGCACTAACCTCATTCAGTTCGGCATGCGAATACTTTTTATTTATTTCATTAGAGTTATATTTTGTATTATTAACGTGGAACTGTAAAATTTAACGTCATTGGGCTGTAAAAATTCCTTTAAACCTTATCCTTTTGTTAGAATAAGCAAAGATACAGTGAATTTACTAAGGTAGAGGAAATAGTCTTTTTCACTGCTTTCGATTTACCGTCTGAAGGAAAAATAATCTCTAAAAATAAAGATAAGATCTTATAGAAAATTTAAATAATCATATAGGAAATTAAATTTAAAAGAACAACAATTATGTTCTTAAACTTAATATTATTAAAAATGATGCAAATTATTTTTTCTATAATTGTCACACAATTATGTTATATTTTTTTAAATATATTCTAGATTTCAACATTTTAATTTTCTGTATGAGCAGTTGTAGCAAAAAAAGGATCCTTTTAGATTCAAAATTCGAAAATAAAAATTTCCTTTCAAAACAAAGGAATCGAAGCGAAATTAACAGGATATTTGACCCATTCATTGCATTAGCTCGAAATGTTTTTTTTTTTCATGCTTTGCGTGGGAACCGCAACTTGTACATCATTTCCGACAAAAAGATTTGAAAACTAGACTCTTTAAGTTAAAGTAAAATAAAAGGTTAAAGCCACGGTGCGACCATTTATCCTGAGAATTCAGCCCGTCGAAAACCATAAGAATAAAATTGTTGTTCCTTTCAGTTGTACGAAAAGCATATCATTCAGTTATTATTTTTCTAGTAGATTTGGTAAATATTGATGTAATTTTAAATTAAAACACTGAATGTACATTGCCTAAAATATTTTACACTAATAAGCGAATCCATTTTCTATACAAATAACATAAAATCGATTGGTTTGAGCGTCGATATAAAGCAAACAGTTCGTAAGATCTGTTTTCTACACCTTCCATAAATCGTTAGATTTCTTAAACCCTATTGAACAGAATACGTATTTTGTTAAATATAAGAAACATATTTGTAATATAAAATATTCTTTGTTATTTCATGTAAGCTGAGTTGAGCTAAGCTCATTTGAGTCGTCTAGTATCCAATGCCACTGTGTATTCATATATCGAGTTGAAGCAACTTCATTTTTTTATACCTACATATTTGTATATTACGTTTATAATATGTAAAACATTAGGCCTAGAAAGAGGTTTGCATTTATCTAAATATCCAAACTTACTTGGCGATAGATTTTACCTTGATAATAATAACTACTTTAACGAGCTATAGTAAATACCATATCTCTATGGTTTAGTTTCACAAAGACGACTAACTAACTGATAGTTCTGTATGCTACAGTACTTCTGTTAAGTTCCAAAACCTAATCGAACTATGTATCTCCACAGCGTCTGAGCGTACTATGAAGCTCGCATTAGTATACATTATATCAATGATATCGACTATGTAAATTAATTTCATAACGTTACAATGTAAGTTAGACTCCCTGGATACTACTGTAGCGATTTGTCTACCCAGATACGTGTTGATTTTTAGAACACCGATTGCAGCTCGGTTGCCCTTATACTTGTGGCGTGTACAAACACTGCCTCAATGTACTTGAGTTCGAATCCATGCAATGAATCTAAGAGCTTTCGGTAAAGGAAACATCGTAAGGTAGGGCATTTTCCAATGTCCACCTAAATAGCTACCACCCTCAAATTGAAAATCTATCGCCAAATAGTGGCAGCTGCACATCTATGGCTACATAATCACTCAACATAAGGTAAGATTGTTACACAACGTTAAAAACTTATCAATTATAAAAAATAGCATCATTTTAATGTGAACACAGGTACATTAAAATTTTGTTTTCAATTACAGTAAAATGTTTCAATAAATCTTATCGCTTACAGAAAGTTCTTATTCAAATTAATTCCATACAATATACACGAGGTCAAGAGATAGCCTCAATTTTTTTTACCATAATACAGCAATCTATTTTTATGAACATTAACCTTTTTACTGTTCCGTATAAAATGTAAGAGGTGAAGGCAGATTTCCGCCCATCATGATGTAAAAATGAATAAAATATTTGTTAATAGTTCAATAATTTGCTATATATCAATATCGCCTATTAAAACTGTATAAAATAACTCCAATATATCCATATTATGTTTAACTTATTTTCCACCTGTTATATATCAGTTAACTATTTAATTTATATGTCAGTGGTAGGAAACAATAATTTATATTGAACATTTTTTTTATATAGTTAATGTTTAACGTAGTGGCCATAATCTCACCTGATCTAAAATGACGATACGGCCTAGTTGCTAGACACGCTAAACCTGTGGAGGAACTGGCTCTCAAGTGCAACTGCCGGAACACACTTATTGGTATTTGGCGGCAGATTTTCAACTTGAGGGTGGTAGCTAGCCAGGAGGGCATCAGAAGAAGCCCTACCACCATGCTATGGTCTCCTCACGATGTTTTCCTTCACCGAAAGCTCAAGCTCATGGTAGGTGGTTGGATTCGAACTCACGTCCCTTGACGAAAAGTCGTATACACTACTACTGAGCTATCATCGCTTCAAAATTCTTAATAAATTAGTATGTTCAGATAAATATATATTTATTCATTAAAGTAAGTTTTATAGATCATTATTATTACCATTATTAAAAAGACCTGTATTTATCTAATAATTTGTAGTATTCTTTTTTACAGCACATTTAACATTATTAAATTAATTTTATTCAATAATGAAATGGCACCAATTAAGAAGTAATCAGTATTACGATTTGTATTGTAACGGTTACGTATTCTATTCGTGTGTATTCAAAGGCCTGCTTTTAGGTGTATACATATGTATCTGTTGTGTGTAGGAGTCGTTGTGTATATTACTGTTTAATACTTTTTGTGTCACTGATTATTTATTGTTTATGCTTAGACATGTTTAGAGTAAACTCTTTAAAAGTCTCTCTCTCTTTTCCCAGTTTCCTATGACAATCTGTTTTAAGAATTCAATTGTTTGTGAAATATTTTTCTATTTCGGTAGAATAAATCAATAGGACTAAATTTTGTATCTGTCGAGTATTTTATGTAATAAAACTGTATAATAAGCTACCGCTAGTATTTCACTACTCAATACATAACTGGCGACTAATATTATTATAATTAAATTACTTTTTAGAGCTATATAGTTACATAACCATATCATGAGTAGTGTAATTATATGTCATACTAAGTAGTGCCAAAATGTTTACCATAATTGATTCAAACAAATTATTTTATTCTAATTTTACCGTACATGTACAATAATTGGTACACACGTCAGTACATTCGAATATATGTACCAAATGTCATGTACCAAAAACCATAAGGAATGTTCCTTTTGGTTTTTCTTATTTTTGTCAAATGTTTCAAAAGTTGATGGACAAGGTTATCAAAGGCATACGACTCACGGTAGTATTCTTAGATGATATTTACATGTTGCAATTTTCAAACCTGACTTGTTCTTAACAAGTTTTAAGTTGTTTACAACTGGTAGGATAAAAAATCATAAAAATAAGTTTTTTAGAAGAATTGTCAATTATATTAGTTGTATAACACATACCGAAGGGGTTGTTCATAAACTAAAACATTTTTGCCTGGCATTTAGGTTTGTGCCTGTAATGGGTCTAATATTGTACCAACTGGACAATTTGTTAAAAATGAAAGTTTCTTGGTACTGTACACCCGAGTGTTATCAAGCATTTTGTAGAATGAGAGAGCTTTCTTTTATGGGATAATAAATATCTGTAAGAGTACCGGGGGTAGTCATATAGTCATAGTAAATAAGCCATCTTTTTGATGTTTTTATTCGTACAATGATAACTACCATCGAATGAATCAGTCTCGCTCCCGATTCTCTCACGATATATCCTAGTTCCTAGCGCCTTTTCATAGTATAATGGAGCGCAACCGTCAGGTAGTGCGCCAACAACCCTTAAAGTACTTATAATAATTCGTTGTTGTACTCGTAATGCACAAATATTCGTTGAAGTACTATTAATCATAATTCGTTGAAGTACTATTAATCATAATTCGTTGATGTACTCTAATCATAATTCGTTGATGTACTTTAATCATAATTCGTTGATGTACTTGTAATGCAATAACATTTGTTGAAGTACTCTCATCGTATTTTCTGCTTATATAATATTTGCGCTAATATATCTAGCATTGGTACTATAATGCCCATTTGGAGATAGTTCTCAATGTGGACAGCAGTGCTCAAGAAATTGGCGTAATACGGGAGTACAAATATCTTGATGACTTTGAGAAGCCACTATGGTATGTATCGCGTTCACTTAATGCAATGGAAAAGTCGTGTTATTAGCTGGATAATGACGCTTTATTTGTTTTGAATGGTGATATTCAAAATCATCATGTATCAATATTTATTTGGAAAATATTTTATTATTCATACTGACCTACTTGATACTTAAGTAGCCCTTTCGTCCGTTTATACTCTTCGTATAATCTCTAACCCATGCTTCTTAACCTCGTTTTATTATTACGTTTATTATTTATTTCGTACAATTTCCTTATACTGTTTGTATACTTTAAAAAGCCCCTAAATTTCGTGGATATATTTTATATGAATTACATGAGTCTTTTGGGTGTAATGAAAACAAAAAAATATCGTTTGTAACTATATTTATTGTTCTGTAATAGACACCAATATTGAAAAATTATGTAAAAATTTCAGACTCATCAAGAAGCTATCTGAGATAAGGTAAGTTAAAGTTGCCTGGTCATAGTAAATTATAATCATTAGTAATCAACGAACGATAAATATTTAAATAAGAAATAAGAGATGTTAATGGGTGGTCCTGCCTACATGCGGATCTTAGTAAATATACACAAATTGTATGAAGTTTTCTACGAACCTTTTTATTGTGAGAATTAATTAAAAAGAATAATTTTACAATTTCCGACGTTGTAGACATCTTTAGGATATATACCATCTGTATCAAGTTCACAGCGTGTTAATATCATAATACCTCCGGTGACCTGGTTGCTAATACAATGGGCATTAGCGCTTATTTGTATTGCAAGTAATGAGATAATATCCAAGAACATTGTATCGAGCATCCGAGAGCGCAGTATTATATACATATGTATCACATATACTAGTCAAGTCTTACAAATACTATATGGTTTTGATTTTGCGTGCCTAAACAGATTTATTGGGTCATTCCACGAACGCTACGCGCATTTTGTTAATACATTGAAAGTGTGGTTTGTTGACCTTGATATATAAATGGTTTCAAATATTTTTTTGTGAACAATTCATAAAAGTATGAATGGTTTTTTTGGAATATTGGATGTAGTGTGAATATTTTCTTCATTTTTATATTGTATATTTAATAAATAAAAAAATATGTAAAATAAATAACGTAAAGACGTAAAGAGAGGGAAACATTTTAAGCACTATGTTAGAGTTCAGAGAAACACCTTTTATGTGTTTCTATATTTTTTGGGGACAAACTCTTTATGTAAATTAGTAGTAATCCTACATCTTAAACTATCACATTTAATCTAATACCTCCATTACTTTTAAGTCCTGGTGGAAGCGCTATCTCTCTCTGCTCATCACTACAAATAGTTAGATTATCAGGAAATCCATACAGATATCAGTACAAAAAGTGTAAATTTGTGCTCATATTCACCTCTGATATCTTGAAGCATTTCAACATCTATTGCATAATTTGCAAATAATTTGTTGCTTTGTAGTTCTCTAAAAAAATATCACTAACGTAACGCCAACACAAAGTCCCTGAAAGTTTCACTGTCAGAATGCATCATAACTTTTACAAAATCTATGTCTTGCATAAACGTGATTTTTCTTCCCTTAACAATGGCTCATTTATTACATCTTTACATAGTATAAAAATAAGTCGGTCCCGCTGTTTCTACGCCTATATATTTTAAACTACGTATTGGATTTGAATGTCGTTGTCAGTAATAGATAGCGTGATTCAAGAATAAGGTTTATATGTAGTATATATGTATATTATACTAAGGAAAAGACGATAAATTCAAAGATTTTTAACGTGATGTCGTAACAAACATATTTTTTGCGTTTACATTGCAAACACTGGATAAACCTTACGAGACATATCAAACTATTGTACTACGGAATTATACATCTTAAAAAGTAAGTATAAAAAAGTCCACGATGGTTTACCAAGCTATTTTACACAATACAGTATTATTCCTTATCCAATTATACATATTAGATACGTTCTGCATGTCATGTACATAAAAAATTCTATTTACAGCATATCTTTGAAATCAATATCTTAGAAGATATCAGAGATTTAAAAAGCGGAGGCAGAGCGGCTGACGCTCTAGTCTAGTTAGTATCTACATAGCACACGTGTTACGGCGGTATATAAAAAAAAAATGAAAAGTTATAAGTTATAGCCTGTTCTATTGATCCTAATAAATTGAAGTTGCAAGGTTGATTGTATAGGATTGTATACAGCTAAATAAAATGTTAAGATATCATTTTAATTGGTCAAACCGTTTTTGAGTTTTCGCTGAAGAGTCATCAATTCTCCGAAATCCAGATTTATACGAATTGAGGAGTTACTTGTAGAATGACATTACTTCTACATACCCGTAATAACTGCACAGAAATTGAATTGTAATTAAATACCAAAATTCGTGTTCGAGCCGACTGAAACTGTTAATTGAGGAGTGTAAAAGCAAATCTAAGTCTAAAGTTGGTAATTTTAAGTAAGTACACCAAATTGTACTGCTCGATGTACTTAATGTACTTAATTAAAAAATACCAGTTTTGGACTGAAGCGGATTTATTTTAATACCCCTCAATTATTCTAAATACAAGATATGGTAGAATCATAAAAACTATAGCCATTCGATTATTTCTCGCAAATATTCAAAAACTATACTTGTCAAAATATAGAAATACGCAGAAAAATTCAGCACATAAAAAAAGGTTTGTTGTAGAGTAGTGTTATATAAAGTGAAAAAATATAACATACAAAATTGATAATACCAATAAAATAAGCAACAATTCGCTTAAAATTAGAGTAACAATTCTGTGTATGTATACAATTGTTTTCTACGTGACGCATTGTAAACTAATGTAAGTGTACTGCAACAAGTACTTCTAAGACAAACATTTTTTTACATAATTGCAATGCCGTAAAGGAATAATTATATACTAATATTATAACGAGGAAAAACATTTATATATTTGTTAGTAACAAATAAATTCAAGAACTACTGGACCGATTACAAAAATTATTTGAAACCATTTCAATCCAATTAAAACCATTTAAATGCTACATTAGCCCTTATTAACATAAGCTATATATATATATATATATATATATATATATATATATATATATATATATATATATATTATGAAAATGATTAAATCGAATTTTAGTTCCACACGAACGGAATCGCGGACACAGCTAGTATCATATAAAATAGAATCAGATTTATTACTTCTTCGTCCATTTATTACTTCGTCCATGTTGTTTTCAATCCAGGAAGAATCTAAAGAGTATATTTGGAAATACATGACGTTTGCTGCAGAGGCGGATGGCAGAGGATGAATCGTTTTCCCTTATGTACATTTTTGCATTTCTTGCCCAAATGTACTTTAATTCCAACTCCTTGCATACATTATAATGTGTTTTTAAAAGTGTTTTATTTTGGTCTGTCAGGTGATTTATAATAATTGCCGTACGTCTCTTGGAATACCCTTATAACTATCGTTAGGACCTTTTTCTTTGCGAACACTATAGGCACTCTGCTTCTTAATGTTATTGTTTTATTAATTATAATATGTTCTAACGAATTTGTTTACACTTAAGTTGACATAATACAAGACATTTCTGTGAATTCTAATTATATCATTGTAATATGTAATTACAAAATCAACATGCAGTACAGTCGCTCGTAAGTTGATGGATATAGTATAAGGAGTCAAGGTAACTACTATTATGGTTAAAAAATTAGTACTTAAATTTAGAATATATAGTGATACCAAACTTATACTTTTCTTAACTATATACTAGATCACTTTGTAACACTCCTTCTCCTACTTCTGATAGTTGAGCTAGATGTTGAAAATTTAAACTGATATCTATAAAACTGCCAATACTAAAACCTTGGTTTATACAGTTTGTTCTTAGATTCAACACTGACCATTATATTATACTCGTAAATAAATTCAGTTCTAATTCAGGCAACTTTGTTATGTAACGTACGTATATTCCCTTCCATTTTTAAACTATCGAGCGTAAACTTCGTCTATTAATGTCTATTACAAGTGCGAGCAGATACACAGAAAATGAGTGTACGCATAAGATTCAATATAAATTGTGTAGAATGAAAGAAACCCGGGTCTTAAAAATCGAATAAACAAACATGTGAATAGCTTTAAGATATTCTACGATCCACAGTTAAAATAAATAACTCCACAAAAAATAAATTGGCCTGGATTTTGTAGAAGTTCTAAATGGTTTTGAAAATAAACGTGAATTCAGTATATTTTGGTCGACTTTGTTGCGTGACGTCATAATGAGCAACTGTATTAAAATAGGTAAAAAAATTGACGTAATAAATACCATCAATAAGTTCCCATACTATGAAACATTAATTATTTATAGCATTTTAGAGTTATATGTATATAGTGTGCAATTTTGCATATATTGTAACTTTTGTCAACTGAATAAACGATATAAACATTTTATTTACAACATGAAGGAAACATGAATCACCCATATTTGAGCGTTTATCTCTAAATGTGATAGGAACGAATGTTCTGAAATGACTTATATGGATACTACTTTTAGCCATGTTGTTTCTTATTACAAACAAAATAATGCCTATAAATCGTTATCGTAATATAAATGAATAATTTTAGCCACTATGACGACTGATGACAGTCGAGCGCAAGGACTAATAATATCAAGGTCAGTCTTTCATTATTTTTAACAATATTTTCATATTGTTGTGTGTTATGAAATTATTTGAAAGACAAACTAAATCTGTATTGTAATAAATCTGGAATAAATGTTTCAATTAACTACTTTAATAATTAAGTGACGTACCCTATGAAATGGAATATACGTCATGATATCTTATATATAAATGACCTGCCGCTGCTGGTTCATAATTGCGCTGACATGGTTCTTTTTGCAGACGATACTTCAATTATATTTAAAGTGGATATGAGAGATTTAGAGATTAGGTATATAAATAAAAGTTTGAATAAAATTTCTGAGAGAATTATTGCTAAATGCACATAAAACGAATGCATTAGATTTATCTTAATGTTCCTCGGGTTGACACTAGAAACAAGATCGAAGGGAAATTAGTAGACTTAGTTGATAACAATGTATTCTTCGGTATCGCGCTTGATTCAAAATTACAATGGGGCCCTCACAATAAAAAGTGGCGGAAAGACTAAGTTCTGCTGCCTTCGCAGTTCGCAATATTCGCCAGCTGACAAATATTGCCACTGCTTTACTTTACTTGGCTTGTTTTCATAACTTAATGTTTTATGGTATTTTGCTGTGAAGGTCAGCAGCTGAAGTATACATCCTATTTATTTTACAAAAACGAGCACTTTGAGCAATTTATAATATTAAACTTGGCGAATCGTTAAAGGCTAAGTTTCCGAGGTTCGGTATCTTAGCTCTGCCCTGCCAGTATATTTTTCATAATTTAATGTATGTCCGCAAAAACTTGCGTTAGCTGGGATGTGTAAAAGACCGGCATGACTTAAATACTAGACTACTATCTTGACAAACTGGTCACGGCATATTTTAGACTCAGTAAGAACAATAAAAGTTTTTTAGGTAAAAGTGTTAGGTTTTATAGACCATACCTAAGACAAAATTATATACCTAAAAAAATATACAATTAACCAGATCGAGTTTCTTGCCGGTTTTTCTCGATGTCTCGATTATTTTCCGTTAGCCGTAAGGGCTTTGACAGCTTCATCGAATTTTTTGGGGTGAATGCTGAGGGCACTCAGCCCTGAGGCAGCGGGCGCAAACGGGCGCAAGGATGCCAGAATGGCGGAACCTCGGTTTGGGCTACAGCTGGAAAACGAACAAATATTCGCGATCCTAATTAACCAACAGGTCCTAACTTACTAAGCTTAGTGATCCTAACAACGACATCGGGCAAGCCGCCACCGCCGCGCAACACCTGTAGCTTGCGAAGTGTGGTGTGCGCGGTGTGAGCAAATACGGGGCAACTGTAAGTAAGTATGGAACGGATGCATACTTTGTATATTGTAAGCTAATGTCTGAGTGACAATTTGCTCTTAGAGGAGGTTAAATTGCGTAGCAGAGCTATAGCCGTGGAGGTTTTTTTCTATACGTAATCTATATCTTTGTTGAAGGCTAGGCGCCTATCTAAAACTACACCATGGTTTGGTTTGGTTAGGCGGAGCACTTGGTGGGTGCACGAGTGCTTGGAATGAAAGCCGAATTACTCATGTGGTAAAAGACATTTTTTGTCTGAAACAGTGGATTGTAGTCGGTTCAGAAGGAGCCTCTCGTATATTTTACCTATCGTATTGAGGAGGCTTATTAGGCGGTAGCTTTCTCAAAGGGATGCCTTTTTTCCGGGTTTACGGATACCTATTACCGTTGCCTTTTTAAGCTGCCGGAAAATGTCAGTTATGGCCGCATTTAAGATGCAGTCGGAGTGTTCTTCTAGTAGTTCCGTGAGCCAGTCGATGCCTTTGAAACCAGTGGCCGCGATGGGTTTCGCAGGTTTAGCCTTCAGAAGCTGCGGATTGGCAGCCCACGCGTTGGTCGCGGCTAGTGTGGGTTTTTGGGGAGGAGGTGGGTATGCGGAAGTGTTTTGCGCTGGCTTATCTAGGCTCGGGAAATCCTGAATAGACATAAGTGCCAGCAGCGCGATACGTGCAGCCATTTAGTGCGCTGAAGGCACTTGTGATGGGAAACGCGTACGTCTTGTGCGTGGGGCACATTCACAACCACGATAGTTCGTGGGGAGACTGGCTTTGCCGCATAAGACGCAGCTTGGTTGTTCAGGAGACTGGGCACTCCTTAGTTGAGTGGCTTTGTAGACACTTGATGCACCAAGGCTTAATGAAGCAGTTGCGGGAGGAATGGCCATACGATTGGCAATTATGGCTTTGAGTAGGGCTATGTTTTTTTTTTTGCGGTAACTGGACTGTGATGCCGGAGAGGCAGCAGACGTATTTATTAACTTAGAAAATTTCTTTGCCCTTCTTGAAGCGGTCTAGGATGTCACGTATAAGATAAAACAATTTTTTGGTGATTTGGTGATACATGCGGTGTACCTGGTTTACGTGAATGTTTTGTTCCTTCAAGGACGCAAGGATTTCCTCCTCGGAGAGTTCTTTGGGGATGCGCCTAATAACCACGCGCAGTAAACGATTTTCTTCCAGAGTGAACGTGAAGAATTGGTGTTTTCCGTCTCTGAGAAAGGCGGTTTTTATAATCTAAGGGCGTAGGGATGTTAATTTGAATCCCAGAAGGGGTGCTTTTTCGGTCAAGGCCGCGGGGCTGGGAACGGGAGATGCGGAAGTTGAGAGGGTCTCGGGGACGCGGGTGTTTTCGGTGCGCCAAACCTTGGGTACTTTCAGTTCGATAGTTTCTGGTGAAAGTAACCTTTTGTTTTTAGGTTTGACCCTACCGACTAGGATAACGTTGCTGTCGGTATTAGTAAACTCGGGCTCCTTCAAGTTAGCCACGTTGGTACGTGTCGGATTCGGGGATGAGTGACAAAAATGAATTTACCGTGGGAATAGCGTGCGGAGCATACGACCTAAGCTGCGCGAGTTGTCGCGGCCTTGGTACCTGGGAAGTATAGAAGAGACAGGCCAGTAAGTAACAATTTAAAGGCCTTGTTGGGGAGCGAGATCGCGAGCAAGAACTAGAGGTCCATAGTGAGCGGGATGGAGAAGGCAGGCGGGTGCACGCGGGCGTTTTTATCGCCGTTGCCGAGACATGAACGTTTTGCGATTGTTGTGGCTGGGTCGCAAGGAACTGTTGAAAGAGCTCTCGGTGTACATTGTCTACGAAGACTCGGAACCTATTTAGCAGAAGCTTGAGCAGTATGCCATTCCGGTAGCAGGCTCGAGGTAGCGTAACTTTAAAAGGAAACCTGTATAAGAAACCTTCCTGCCTGAAGGGCAGGGGGCGCGGCTAGCAAAAGTTAAACGAACTATCCAGAGTTCGGCGAAATAACATTTAAATACAATCTCCTTCCTACACGCACTGCATAATCGGAAAGAGAAAAGAAAAAAAAACAATATCGGAGGCCTGGCCTGTAGTAAAAGGCTTTGGGGAAAATAAGTTTTACCTTTGTTGGAAGCCGGTTACCGGCGTACTTACAGTGGCGGCACTTTGATCATTGCGCTGTTTCACAATAACGAAACGCAATACTTCGAATTCACAGTAATAAACTAAGAGAATTTATACAACGTAATATTAACACGATAATCTTACAATAGATTGAGTTTAAAAAAGGACTAATTATCTCTGTAACACGAACTGGATTGTCGGAATAATAGACGGATTATTTCGGATAAGACGTTAGAATAGCACAAAGAAATAATAGGCTGCACGGTATAGCGTAGCGATTGATTTCGAGAACAATCAGAAATCATGGACACGTCCGTTCACTACCACGGTTGAAATCGGACTCTTTCCGAACCGGTGTTAGTTTTGAAATTCATAGGCGCCTTCCCAGGACCTAATTGAATAAAGTTTTTTGAATTGATTACATTTGGTAAGTAATAGTTAGAAAAAAAATAGCACAAACAGGAATGTTAATTCCAGGCATCACCATCATTCACGCATTGATCCACCCTTAATAGTCTTTAGACGTCAAAATTCGTGTAATATGGTGCTTCATCTTATTTTACGACAATTCAGCAATCCAGTACGGGGTGACTAGTTAGTCACGATTTCTAGTATATAAATCATGCCGGTCGTTAGCAAAATCTAGCTTTTTCATGTTTATGCAGAAATCAATTAATTATCAAAAATATGGTGGGACGGCAGAGTTAAGTTACCAAATTCCGAAAATGAATGTCTCCCTCAGTTGCTGTTCCGCATAGCAAAATACCATAAGACATAAATGTATGGAAATAAGCAAAGTAGACCAATGTAGCAGTTGCAATATCCGTCAGCTGGAAAATCTTACGAATAGTGAATGCAGTAGACTTTAATCTTCCCGCTATTTTTTTATGTGAGAACCTCATTGCAGTGTTGAGTCTAGCGTGATACCAAAGAACACAGTATTACCAACAAAACCTACTAAATTCCGTTCTATCTTGATTCTAGGGTCAACCCGTGGAACATCAGGCAAGTTAAATCTCATATATTTTGTTTTGTCTCCAAATATTATAAATGCGAAAGTATGCTTCTTTGTTACACTGTCACACCTAAACCATTCAACAAATTTGGACATACATTGGCACATAAGTAGACCACTTCCTGGATTAAACATAGGATACTTATAATACCAGTAATGTATTCCACTGAGATAATAATTCAAGTTTAATGTTATTTTAACTTTTTATGCGGGCGAAGCCGCGGGCAAAAGATAGTTTAATAATAACTTATTCGATGCACACCTATCAAAATTTTTATTTAAAATATCATTTACATTCTTAACCTCTTATTCTGCCCTTTTAACTTTAACTTTCTAAAATCGATCTTTTAACAAAAAACTCCACTAACTCTAAAATGTTAAATGTTCTGTTAATGTTATATAAAAAATTACGATGTCTCCTCATTTAAACTGCAATTACGGTTTCAGCAGGATGAGTTTTAAGTGAATGAAAAATTAACTAGTAATAAATGTATAAATAATTATGTAAAGTAAGACACTAGAAAGTCGAGAGAAGCTCGACAAATACCATAGTGTTTTAATTTAAGAAACAGAGTACTATGATCAACATAGTCAAAGGCCTTCGACAAATCACAGAACACACTAACGGCATCCTGCTATCATTCTCTTCCCAAACCAGAAGTCACATATGATTTATAAGCGCTGTGCCAGCATCAGTAGTAAATTTTGATTTCGTGACACCAAACTGTTGAAGAGCGAAACTTTTCACTTTAAAATTTTCTAAAAATTGCTTCAAAATAATCTTTTTATCATTTTTAATTAACGACGAAAGTACAAAAATAATTCTGTAGTTTCCGACACTGCTTCTACAGCCTGATTTAAACAACGAGACCACTTTGCTTATTTTCCTTAAACAAGGGAAAGGGTTGCTTACACTAATTAAAATATATTAGATAAATGTGGTGAACTATTGATCATTAAGGAATTAATTATTATTACTGACATTAAAACTATTATTGTCTCTTGCTAAAATTACAATGTTACATTGTTTGTCGAGGTTTGTGTTCAATATTCTCATAATTAATCATGGTGTCTTTTAATGATTGCAGCAACATAGAACCCATACCCTAACCTATTGTCTTTATTTGTTTGTTATACTTTTGAGTTTACGGATTTGTGGTTAATTGCGTGGCTGTATAACTTGTTCTTAAATTATTAAATAAACTTTCTTTTGTATTTATGTACATAAAAAAGGTTACTCATATTAGTTTTAATATTATACCCGTGTATTTCTATTTATATAATCTTTCATGTTTTTAGCTGATATGTAAACTAGAGTTGTAAATGACAAATTTAACAAACATATTAGATATGTTTTATACTGATTTGTTTTAAGATAATATACACGTGTATCGTAACGAGTATACTCTACAAGCTTAAGTTCATTTACTACTAGTTAGAAGTCCCTCCTCTGTCAGTTCTAGAATCCCTGGATTTTTATTTTTCTCTATCTAAAAACATAAGCATACACAAATACATTATTCAAAAACCGAAACAACTTCTGGGTAGAAGTAAACTCGTTCTGCAAAAGTATTTTCCACTATAGTTTTACTTAAATGCATCAAAATTTTGACATTTAAATACTTTTTTGCACTGTTATTATTATGTAGACCTAATCTATTGAAATTCCTACGGCTTGCGACAGACTTATTATGCGTCGTTTGATTGGAAGAAACTGTGTTAGTAAAATAGTTAAATTTAAGTAGTGGAGGGTAATAAATGAGATTGGAATTAATTAAATTAAGCAATAAATTATAGAGAATTTTAAATATTTTTTAAATCTTACTATTAATGAAAAATATTATTGGCCATTGTATTACAAATACTGGTTAAAACAGGTTTATGTCGCACAAAGATCTCGTTGTTGTCTAATATACTTAAACATTCCAAAAGTAATCAACTTGTAAAATATCATGCCAGGTTTAAGACGCATTAACGCATATCATAATATCTTTTTCATAACTGTCTATAATATTTGTACGCAGTGGGGAAACGAAACAAATCTTGATTCATACTCGAAATTTGAATATCAAAATCATCGCAAGTGCATAGCCAACCTATAAAAAATGCACACTTCCTTCTTGAAGGACCCTATGTTGTACTCGCCTGGGAAAGCATCATTAGGAAGTTTATTCCATACCGAAAGTGTTCGTGAAAGGATTATCTCTGGAATCAGACTATTTGTGGCCATTTACTCTTTAAAATATGAGGAAGAATTTATCGAGAATAAATATCGAACAATTTATTAGAATAAAATACATTGTGTAAACGATAGAACACACTATGAGGTGAAGTCTCTCTCACCTTTAAATCAAAGATTCCATTATGTTTATGAATGTTGATTCGGTAACAGTTCTGAGAGCATGTCTTTGAACTAAGTATACTGGGCCAAGTTGGTATCAGGTGCTGTCAGTCAGAAATGACAATAGCATTCTATATGGGTTTGTATCTGCAATTTAGATACCAGGAGTCTTTGCTCCGAAGTGAAGTTCCGCTTCGTTCTGTTCAGTCCACCAAGCCTTTTTAAGACCTTTTTACACTTGTTTTCTATGTGACTACGCTTCTGAATATCGCTGTAGATATTTACACCCAGCTTTCCAATACTCTTTGAGATGGCAATGCAGTTCTTTTGTAAGTGTTGAAAGCACAAAATTGTGTTTTAGTGCGGCTGAATCGAATCAAATTATCTTGAACTCAATCGGAGACATTGAATAGATTTCTGACTTCTAATATAAGGTTTTCGGAAGATGCTTCCGTCACGATGCAAGGAATGTTTGCACGCTTTATATAAAATGAACCTTCAGTACTGTTGTCTTCATAACAATGAATGCCGCCAAAGGAAATAATATAATTGATATACATTAGAAAGAGTGATAGCACCAGTGTTGGGCAAACTGCAAGCAGATTAATGATTTAAGATTATGATTACATTGTGTAATCTTCAATCATGATCACAAATAATCAAAAATAATCAAAAAAGTAATCATACAAGAGATTAATGATTATTAATCTGTAATCACAATATTAATTACTTTTTTGATTAATATCAAAATAATAATTTTCAAACAAGACATAGTTTTATAGAGTAAATCAACTTTATTTGTCACCAATTTAAATTTACTCCGATTATAAGATATTAATCATTATAATCAATGAATTTTAGTCTTACAGGTATGTTTGAAATTATTTATATACGACTTAAATTGGATTTCAATAGCACTTTCTTATCAAACATTTCATCTAATAATCAAATAACATAATCAATAATCAGTTATAGAATAAAGTTTTGGTAAAAATGCAATAACTTAAAAAAAATATTATATCAATCGACTACTTTTAGAGTTTTGCAGTCATAAGATACAGAAAATGTTTACTTATTTATATACTTACCTAAAGTTCGTTTTACTTCTTGTAATAAACATATTCGTGCTTTAATACCTACGGGCTTACATTTGATGGCATAAACTAATACTAAAATATTGAATACAAATAATCATATAATCTTGATTACGGATTACATTAATCGTGATTAATGATTACACAACAAAAATGATTAAATGTAATCTTGATTGAATGTAATCAAGATTGATGTAATCATAATTACTTTCAATCAGATTAATAATCTAATTACTAAACTAATCGATTACGCCCATCTCTGGATAGGACTAAGCCCTGTGGTGCACCAAAATGTATATCTATGCATTCGGAGCAACTACCATTTATGGCTTCAATGTGCCTGTATACGTGAAATAAACCTGCTTCCAGGGGTACAACGTAAAGTAGCCACGCAATCCATATCAATTTGATTACTTATACTGTCATATGTCTTTTAAAGTCACTAGCTCTATGGAAATGTATGGCTCCAGTCGAATATTCAGGTGTCCAAAGGGTTATGAGTTGTGATTAATCTCAGCTCTGTACTCAAAGAAAACATATATCCTCCCGGTTATATATAGAAAAAATGTTAAGGTCTGAAGAATTTATATTCAACTTTTTAACAGGATGTAGGAGGTATGACGTGCTGGCAGAGCAAGATTTTGAGACTCCGTACGAAATAGAATGTTCGGCTACCCACTCAAGATGCAGGTGGGCTATGTTTACATTTGAAAGCATATATTGGATTTTGTAAGTTCATTCAAAGTAATTTTGACAATATTCGTTGTACTTACAGTTTGGGAACAAAACAAAGCAAAAGTAACAAAGGATGGTTCAGGTACTGCAGGTTATAGATGCAACGTACGGAAGGGCATGGTTCGGAGTTATACAACCAAACTGCTCTCCAAGCATATTGTACTAAACAACTCGTTTACTCCGCCATTGTCATACCCAGAACACACTATCAAAAAGGCTAATTCACTAAACTCAGTCATGAACCAAACCATATCGGACGATAAATAAGATATAGGAACAACCAGTTTCTAACCCGTGTCACGTCCATTCCGAAAGAAACGTCAAACACTACACATTAGATTATTATCAGAAGTAAATAGTTCTAATATTAGTCGTTGGGAATCTACATACATCTCCGCCACCCGCGCGCCCCTTGATGACGACTGACTTGAAAATTGTCTGTGGATTATCACGGGTCTCCATATAAATCCTCCGCAAATCCATATACCCTCTCCTAGTACCATAATCGTTGAAACTTGCCACACAACTCCTGCTTCCATTCCAATTTGCTAAGGAGTTCACTCGCGCACTATAATCCGCGAACTACCCAGCGGCATCCTGTGCAGTAAGTTCGGTAAGGCCGCGAGTTATCGCGGTCTAAGTTAGCCATAGTAACGTCCTGCTCCACGCTACCATTCCTCATACCTGTTAAGGCATTCCCAAGCATGGAGATAAGCGTACTGTCTAGGGTTTATGTCACCGCCTTCCTTATAACAGCACATGCTCTCCTGCTTTCGTTGGTTTCGAAACCCGAGTAACAGAAAACTACCCAACATCTAACCAGCCAGGACATTATTTTCTCTCGCTAGCACTGACTGGACTAACTTCTAACCTCGCGTTTGGTAATCGCGTTCAACTATATGATTAACAGTAGTAGCAACCTCGGACTTCTGAATGCTGTTACGAAATTCTCAGACGTTGTGACTACGATCTAACACCCTGCCAACTTCCAAACACCTTCCAAAAATTGGTACTATTTTATTTAAAGATTTATTTTATTTTATTATGTGGATTTATTTATGGCATTATGGGACCAGGTATTAAATTCTTTGCAGCTAAAAACAAAAAAAAGCTACAGTAATAAGTATACACAAGCTCGGTAAAACGTCAGATTCACCCGATAGCTGCAGACTTATTAGATCAGTCTAGAAGCCTTTGTAAATGATAAAAAGCAAAAAAAAAAACAATTAAAACCATTGGAAAAGGAAGAGAACGTAACAGACATGAAGGTAAAAATTAATTACGGGTGATCTGAGATCAGGAAGGGAGGAATTTTTAACGGTAAAAACGGTTTTTATCGATTTCCGGCAAAACTACAAATCCCATGGAAAAAAGTCAAATGGCAAAGTTATAGGTGATGAAAATGTTTATAACTTTTGTATATACACTTATTTCACTTAATCTGATCTCATAAAAACACAGAAACAAAAACTAAGCAATGATACGAGTTGAAGAGCTAACTCAGGAGTGCGTCTTCGAAGCGTGCATTTCGGCGCGACGCCTGTACACCAGGAATAGGCGTAGGCGACGCCGATCGCAGATTGCAGACCCCGAAGAGGCGGAGCTGTACGAGGGATATAGAGCAGCCAAGCTAACCCTCCGACGGGCCATCGAGCGCTCTAAGGCACTTGCCCGCGAGGAGCTGCTAGAGACGCTCAAGCGAGATCCGTGGGGCCGCCCGTACCAGTCTGTACGTGGCAAACTCCGGCAGTGGGCCCCCCCGGTAACGCAGAGTCTCCAATCGCAGTTCCTTGGTGAGGTGGTGGGCGCTCTGTTCCCTTCTAGGGAGGAGTTTTTACCACCCCGTATGGCCCCGGCCGCAGCTGAACCCGACATTGACGAAGTGCCCGACGTGACCCGGGAAGAGCTCAGGGCGGCTGTGATTCGCCTTTGAGCAAAAAACACCGCCCCGGGACCCGATGGCATTCCTGGCCGTGCCTGGGTCCTGGCCTGCGAGGCCCTCGAATCCCGACTATTAGGACTACTCACTGCGTGTCTGGAGCGGGGTCTTTTTCCGAAGCGGTGGAAAACCGGAAAATTGGTTCTGATCCGGAAGGAGGGGCGTCCTGCGGATTCGCCGTCTGCGTACCGACCCATAGTACTGCTTGACGAGGCAGGCAAACTCTTCAAAAGAGTAATTGCAGACCGCCTCGTCAGCCACTTGACGTGCGTGGGACCGGACCTGGCGGTGAACCAATTCGGTTTTCGTAAGGGACGCTCCACCGTGGACGCGATTGTGCAGGTGAGAAGTCAGGCGGAGGAAGCAATAGCTCAAGGCGGGGTGGTGATAGCGGTGTCTTTAGACATCGCGAACGCTTTCAATACCCTGCCCTGGTCCTGCGTTAGGGAGGCGCTCTGTTATCACAGAGTGCCGAACTACCTTCGTCGCATAGTCGGGGATTACCTCTCGGAGAGGTGTGTAATCTTCCCAGGTCCTATAGGAATGTGTCAGCGAGACGTTGTGTGCGGTGTTCCACAGGGATCGGTCCTTGGCCCACTCCTGTGGAATATCGGATACGACTGGGTGTTGCGAGGTGCGCTCCTCCGTGGCCTGACTGTCGTCTGTTACGCAGACGACACTCTAGTCATGGCGAAGGGTAAGTCGTATCACGAAGCCGCGATCCTGGCGCAGCTGGGGTTGCTCAAGTCCTCGGCAGAATCCAGGGTTTGGGACTAGAGGTGGCGCTTCACAAATCCGAGGCGCTGTGTTTTCACAGGCCCCGGCATGCGCCACCTCGAGGGTCCAGAATCGTAGTGGGAGGCGTTTCCATCGGCATTAAATCCGAGATGAGATACCTTGGCCTCATCCTGGATAGCCGATGGAACTTCGAACAGCATTTCAAGCAGTTGACCCCCCGTCTGATTGGTGCAGCTGGCGCGTTAGCACGATTGCTGCCCAATCTGGGGGGTCCGGATTCCACCTGCCGAAAGCTCTATGCGGGGATCGTGCGATCCATGGCCCTTTACGGGGCCCCTGTGTGGGCCGACAGTTTGACGCCTCGCAATGTGGCTTCCCTACGGAGGCCGCAGAGGCTGATGGCCGTAAGGGCGGCCCGCGGGTATCGTACGGTCTCCTTCGAGGCTGCCTCCCTATTGGCTGGATATCCTCCCTGGGAACTGGAAGCGCGAGCCCTCGCGTCACTGTACAAGTGGCGCAAAGAAGCACATGAGCGAGGTCTGCGACCGGCGCCTCGAGAGATCGAGGCGCAGAGGTCGGCGCTCATCCAGTCCTAGGTTATTGAGGAGTGGCAACGGAGACTCGAACGACCCAGCTCGGGCGTAGTGACTGTGGGGGCCATAAGACCATATCTTATGGAATGGTTACGCAGACGACACGGCACTCTCACTTTCCGGCTGACGCAGATACTTTCGGGACATGGATGTTTTGGAAGCTACCTGTGTCGCATTGGCCGGGAGTCAAGTGCCGTGTGCCATCATTGTGGCTGTGACGTCGACGACGCACAGCACACTCTGGCAGTCTGTCCTGCGTGGGAGTCGCTGCGTCGGGACATGATCGTGGTTACGGGGCCCGATCTCTCGCTGTCGAACGTGATTAAAACCATGGTTGAGAGCGAGAGCGGGTGGATCTCCGTTGCCTCCTTCTGTGAGCAAGTCATGCTGACGATGGAGGTGGCGGAAAGGGTAAGGGAGCGGTTGACCGGAAGAGTGCCCTCCCGCAGTCGGCGAGCCAGGCAGCGTCAGGTCAGAAATGACCTCCAGCCGCCATAGAGATTGCCTGCGGGCGTTGGACTAGGGCGGGTCCTTCGCCAAGATCGCATGTAGGTCTGCCAGGCCGGGGCAAGCGCATTGCGTTCGATGCATTGCCTCCAAGGTTCGTTGGGGGAAGCACCCCTCCCCCGTTATTGACTGCGCGACCCCTCTTTGAGGGTCCCCAGGTTCGGGTCTCCACAGAGGCCAGCACCTGCTGGGGAGTAGAAGTAGTGTGGTAACAGTTCCTGCTCCCCGGTCCAAAAGTGACTGAAGGAACGTCGTGGAGTTTTTTAGGCATAGTGGTATCTCCGGTCTGATCCGGTTGAGTCCCCCACAGGCCTCTCGCCTAGCCCAAGGCTGGAGAGGTAGCGTCTATAAAAGATTTTCCTCCACGTAAAAAAAAAAAAAAAAAAGGAGTGCGTCTTTAAAATAACTTAGTGACATCTGCACCATCAGATCGTCTTTGATACTTGTCCAGGGCATAGAGGGTAAATCTTATCGATCCATTATAGTTATACGAAAAATATTTACTCCCGAATATCCGTAACTAAGATATTTAGGTTATTCCGTATTTAAACCGATACATTTTAAAAAGAGCAAAGGAAAGAAGTGCAGATGTTATATATGTACGTTCAGGACGCATGAGCTTGTTCCAAATATAGATATGTGGTGCAAGGTTACGCAATTTTTTCTTATCACTTTTCTAATTCTATCTTCCTGTAATATTACCCACAAACTATTTTATTAACTACATAACAATAAATATGACCCAAAGGGAACTCATTATGTATATGTACAAAGAACACGGAAGTATAGAGATTCGTAGAACTCCAGCAATTATTGATATGAGCTGCAAATTAGGTCTATTCATAAAGACTTGAATTGCAAAGATCCAATAGTATAAGTTCTCGGAAAGTCTGTACGTCATTAGTTTGGAAAGAAAATACGGTTAAAACTAATAAACATTAGCTTTATGAAATAAAAACTGTATTAGAGACAATCTTATAGTAGTTAAGTGAAACTCACAACAGTTCTATGACTATTATTGTTGTGTACTGTTGTTATATATATAACAACAGTTTATTTAGAACTAGAGTAAGTTAAGTAAAAATGACCTATTTTCAGTAGATTTCGCAAAATGTGGTACGGTATCATATGAAGATTTTACATATTTTAATATTTTATATTTCCACCATGAGCTCTTAATACAGCTATCATACGGTTTGGCATGCTTGCCACTAGATTCCTAAGCCGATGCTAAGAAATATCCTCCTATTCTTGTATTAGTACTTCTTTCAGTTCACGAAGCGTGATTGGAAGCGAATTTCGCTGGAGTTTACGTCGTCTCAGTT
This sequence comes from Actias luna, assembly GCA_039707435.1. NCBI lineage: Eukaryota > Metazoa > Arthropoda > Insecta > Lepidoptera > Saturniidae > Actias > Actias luna. Next base: position 12,001,192 of record JAZHAC010000001.1, on the reverse strand, counting down.
CGTCCCTGGTGTGTTCGATAGGGTTCAAGTCTCGGCTGCGTGCTGGCCACTTCATGTGTGTAATAGCAACATCAACAATAGTCAAACACTATCCTAGCTGTATGGGGACGAGCGTTATCTTGCATAAAGATGGTGTTCTTGTCCATATTTCCTAAAAATAGGCCAACTTTTCTATCACCACTAGCGTGCACCTTTCGGAAGAAAGTTTAGCCTACACGTGTATGCAACCTCTGCCATATTGCACTTTCTCCTCAATGCAAGCTTAATTATAGCGCTCTGATGATTTTCACAGACTCTTTGCCTCCCATCGTTCGTGCATAGTATGAACCTCGAGTTGTCCGAAAACATTATTCTTGACTAGTCATCCAGAGTTCAATTCATGTGTTCTCTAGCGTAACTCAGCCTTGGATGCTGCCTTACGAGATTTGGGCCATTTACGGGTCAAAATGGTTTCAAGTTTGCAAATGCAATAGCAAATGGAGGGTATGTGCCCAATAGCAGTTTGAAATCGATTTGTCAACATTGTTCACATCATATATTGATCCTCCCACGTTATTGTGCACCTTGTCCAGCCTGTTCCTGGTCTGCGACTATTAAATCCAGCCTCTTCAAATAACTGGAGCACTCTTTATATGGTTTATTACGACACACCATTTTTCAAGCATTGTCAGAATTCTGGTTCACTCTGGTTTAGGGTTTCTTCTTTCTATAGTTGCAATGAAATAAACATTAATTTGGTTTATATTATAAGTGGACTGTTCAAATATCTTAAAAGATCACATTTTTATAAACGACGCATTTTCTTTGCGGTCCAGTGTATATGTTTAAAGCACAGTATATTTAGCGATCGCCTTCTATCAGCAGTGCAACACATATCCTAAAATATCACAAGAAAAATTAGAAAAAGCAATACGGACAACAACTTATCAGAGGTGTTGGTGTTGTTGATCCGCTTCATTACTTTGCACACTACTAAAGTAATTATCATCGGATGGTAATTGTCAGTATCTTATCAAATAACTTTCAAGGCTTACTCCAAACTCGAAATAACTGGAACAATAACTAGCCGCATTCTAAATATGACAAATACAGTTGAAAGCAATTCAATATCATAGCAAAATCCTTGTGGGATAAAAAAGTTTAATTACATTGCAATATGCTTTTACTAAGCAACATATTTTGGTACAAATACGTCATGATGTGAAAAAGAAGAACGTTTTATAGAATGATTATGCATATTCCGAATTTGAGGAACTACAATGAAACACGGACAGGTCAGAGGGATAATAAACTGTATATGAGTGAGGAATAAAAGGAATTTTTGATTGTTTGCTTGCGAAGAGTTGCGAAGAGTTGATTGCTCAAATTAGTAAACAATTAAAAAACATCTTAAATAAATACAGTATAAAAATAAACCATATCAAATATATAAATGCACATTTCAAGAGACCCCACTCAAGTTCAAAAAGAGTCGTAATCACTTTTACCAATTACAAAAATATACTTTTATGTAACTTATTAAGACTCCTGTTAGTTTATTTGTAAAATCCTAAAAAGTTTGTATGAAGAAATCATATTGACATAAAATTGAACTGATTTCAGGAATATATACCACCAGTAATTTTCTCTACATAGTTGTTGGTACCACAATATTAAATAGTAAAATAAAGGATACAAATCAAAATAAAACAGGACAGAAAAAAAAAAACAAATTGCATAAAAACATATACGCATTGTATCTTCAATACATTAATTATAGGTTTTTAATTATTTTTCTACCTAGAGATAGAATCTTGAGTAAAGTCGTTAATACATAAGGATAACGCACAGCATAGTAATTAAACAAAGCTAATTAATATTAATATCAAGAGAATTATTAAACACTTAAATTAATAAGAAGCGACATGTATTATAAGCATTTTATTCTATGTCAACAGATGTGTTTACTGGCATCAATATATTTGTTACATATATCGATACCCAAATAGACAAATACCACTTGATTATCGATATAATAAAATTATCATATACTAAGTTTACTAACTGCATACGTAATTGAAGCACCCACCCCTTTCTCAAACTAGTGAAGAGTGCGAAAATGAAAACTGTGAACAAATGAAAATTACATCTCGGACTGATAATACCTTTGTAAAATAAACAAAAAAATAGTGTTCTATTCGCATATTACACCATACGAAAATGGCAAAATAATTAGGCAAATTTGTTAGCTGTACGTCACAAAGTACGCAATCTTTTTTTTTTTTTAGAAGGCTCTCACTTCTATTATTATATAACTAATGAAAAAAAAGTCGGTAGGAAGTTGCGGTAGTAAATAAAGGTATAAAAAATATCCATTAATATTATATCCATGTATCCAATCCAATCCAATAATATTATATCATGTATATCTAATAGCATATCCATAGAGGAAACAGAGGGATACTTTTGTATGAACGAAACGCGGACTGCATAATCTCTTAAGCATACTTTTGCATGCGACAGAAGCCTAAATATTGTACGCCAGGAGCAAGATTGGTTTATTTTCACATGCTCTGTGTGGAAGAATAGAGTGACGAAAGAGAGGATTCTGCATATTTTATTATTTACTTTTGATTTTGGAATTGTAGAGCATTACTGCTTTGCTCAAGCAAAAGCACCTGTGCGTGCATACAGCAAATTAACCCCTCACGTTAACTGCGGCTGATTTTCCACAGGGAAATCGGACATGCAAAAAAACCTATTGACCGACCTTAGTTGATAATAAATGTAGGTATGTACTAAATGTGGCGTGAATTACTGTTCTATAGCCTGCCATTATTGACAAGAGCTAGTAGAAGATTGCAACGCAAGGACATGTCAATAATAGAAGTACAATATATGACACGATCCGACTAACAAAATATTTGAGTAGCGGATGTTAACGTATAAACCGACAAATACTTTATTTAAGTATAGATAGATATACTCAATACCTAAAATATCTTTTGTAGATGGGAAAATATCATTAATGGTTGGTTCTTGATGACGTGCAAATGTTCCGTAAATGCCTTACATATTAGGACAATAATAAACATAGAATACATATTTATAAACATCAAATAGTGGACATTAAATTACAATCATGGAATTTTAAGAACGGAATTTCCAAATATATAATATGTTCAAAATACTTTGCACATTCATACCTATTCGTGACTTCGATACGGTCTCATAATTTAGGAGCTCAGTATAGTAGTGCCTTAATTGTTCGCAATGCAAAATAAATGACTACATATTTTAGTTAAGATTCTCAGACACCAAATTGTTGTAGATCATACTTTAAAAAATGAAAATGTTAACCTTACCATGTATATTAGAAATAGGGGAAAGGTATACAAGTTGATCGTAAGAAGTAAGATGAATGTTTTCAATTGCGTGCTAAGCAGACACGTCATCTAGTTGGATTTTTTGGAAAATAATAGCCCCGTACTACCTTCTACCTTAGTCAATTTGTACTGTAGGCGTGAGTGATACATTAAATTTTACGGAAAAAAGTATGAATTGTACAGAAACAAAAAAAAAAACATTGAGTAATTGAGGCAAGATGCAAAAGAGCAGGATGATTCCCTTACATGTGTAAAAGATGATCGCCAGATAATATCTTGTAACTTGATTTTATACAAGCTCCTTATACATATTAACTAGATACATATTTAACTTTAAAATGCGTTAATAAAATAATTCATGTTTTTATATATTTAGATTGTAAATGTTGAATACTGAATGATTTTATCAAATTATGGCATAGGTACATATTATGTGCTATGTCAATCTAGGTCTTTAGGTATGTTATAGGTTTAGGAAATTTGATGCTGCGGACATATATAAGAAACCACACCCGAGGCAATGATAGCTGTTGTGAAAAATGTCACGGTATTTAAAATAACAAGAACCTTATTTTTAGTTCTCATCATGTCATTGAAATGAAGTGCCGAAAGAAAAATAAAATAGCCCTTTGTGCAATAAAATATCTAGGAGTAAAAAAACTGGTTTTACAGAAGAACAAGAAATCGATTTCATGAACCATATTATAGACATAGATACAAGAATGGGAAGCGTGGGTTAACAAGAAAGGAAGTACTATTGTGGTCATATCAATTAGCTGTTCCAAATAATCTTGTACGCCCACAAAAGAAGGTAGTGACTGGTTAAGAGGACTTAGAAAGAAACATCGAGATTTCTAAACCCAGTTCAACTGCTGGAGCGTGAACTTTTATTAAGCCTTTGTACACTAGTTTTATTCTAAATCGACAATCGCCCAGGATACAAAAAAGCTTTCTGCCTGATTTAGAATGTTGTTGAAACAAGAATTTGTACCGTACGAACTAAAAATATAAAGAAGTTTGCAGAAACTGCACCAATACAAGTCACATTAGCACAAAGAGGACTGAGAACAGCATCTGTTATTTGCAGCTTACGTAACATACCCATAGATAAAGATAATTTCAAATACCGGAGTGTATAAGATACTACTTTATGGAGTTAAAAAAATATATAGCTAAACCTCAATTGTTTGTACATTTTAAGTAGTAAAATAGTAAGATAGATACATATGACATTAGTCAACGCCTTAACTTTTGTAATGTATGGAAATACTTAGATAGTACATCCATTCTTGCATAAGGTGATCATCTTGTACATCTTTCCCCTAACAGCATTTGCTACACAACACCCAGACACTATCAGTCAATATTCTAAAAGCGTTCGACGAAAGAATAAGCTCATCCCACAGTAACCTAAATAACAAATATATAAAAAAACAACCCCTACTACAGTTCCCTACCTACCCGTATATAATAATATTCCAGACAACTTTTAGAAAGGAGAATAGTTGAACGAATTAAAAAACCGACTTCAAGAGCTTCTATAAATAAATATTCAATAACAATTTATAAACACCGTAATAATGTCTAATATTTTTAATGTAAGTTAATAATTAGCACTTGGATACCTATATTGTTTATATGAGCAGTTCTGAGAGCGGCCCTCATTACCTTTAGCAATAACACAGAGCCGCCCCCTCCTACCACGACTTCGGCAACTACCCGACCGTGGTACAAACAGGTGGATAGAGAACGTGTCCCTCCCATATGTGCGCAGTTCCCCAGCTAAATTTTGGGTCAGGTCGGATTTACACTTTTCCGCCGCGGCCATATCACATGCTCCCTCTCAATTTGCATTTATCCTAAAAGTGCGATGTTACAGATACAACTTTTTTTCAGTTAGGTAACCAGTTAGTTTTCCAGTATTTAATAACACTAGCCACTCTAGTACAATTTGGAGGTAAGTGTAATAAACGTTGAATTATTTTACTCGAGATGGACTCACCTATAATAATAATAATTTCCTTATACTAATAGTTCCATTAATACAAATATCATACATCATTATTTACAACTATAATCGTGTTTTTAATATTGTTAGAAATCATAACTAGCTATAATATATAATAATATACTATAATAATCATGGCAGTGGCAGAGAGGATAACACCGAGCGTTGTCCGAGACTTGCAACACGGATGTAGATTTAAGGGGCCCCTTTGTCGACGATCGTCAACACTCACCTTCACCATTCGTGCTTCTCTCTTTGTCTAGTTTAAATTATTCCCGATAAGGATTTAAACATAAATATCACATATACATATATACATACTAGAGAAATAAAAATCGTCCCTTTGGTGATGTTCCAGCATCGTACGATGAATATGCCTGGAGTGCCTCACTTTGACTGAAGGCCGCGTTCAGGTTCCACTTATATAGCAATCGGTGTTAATAAACTACCCTTCTCCGTTACTTATTTTGTTTTATTATTCCGTATATATTAAAGTTGTTGTCAAAATAAAATAGTGTAATAATTAAATCGTTTTTAAAATGGATCACTGCATTCGGCCATGCGTCTGCTTGCTCACTCCAAAGAACGCTAGCTTTATTACAAAAGTATGATTATGTTTCTACCCTTGTTATGTTTCTATATTAATGAGCAGTAAACGTGGAATTTAACACACGGTTGGAAACTTTAGAATATTTTCTAACATAAGTATTAAAGGATTTTATTAACTATTTGTTAATTACACCTATAAACAGCTCACATACACTACGAAACGTTTCCAAAACAACATGGACAACGACGGACATTGTTCAACTTGTTATTATTAATATACTTTTATGTAACAATAACAAATAAAAATAAAATTCAGTACATCGCATAGTGTACACTACGAAAGTACTAGAATACATCACAAAGTAGCACATACACACTCATACACAATCTCTTGAGGTAGGCACACATTCCCAAGAAAGTGACAAATGTCCTCATAATAATCGTCGAACTTGGCTAACAATTTCAAGAACCAATGTATTTTATATATAGATCAGTCGGCTTTGAGTACCTGGAGGATACTCCAAGCACAACTACTTTACACACTTAAAAGAATTACTAGTAGACATACACCACGACACGTTACCGAAACAACTTAGTGAACTTTCCTTGCTTTGACTGAACGCATAGCCGCGCTCACGACGAGCTTATATAGCAGTCGGTATTAATAAACTGCCCTCCTCCGTTACTAATCTCAGTTGTTTTATTATTCCGTTTATATTGATTGCAATTATTTAATCATATACAACTAATATTTTTAGTTATATTGTTTACAGCTATGTAATGGAAAAAATTAAAAAATCCTTTCGTTCTACGGAATAAAAAGTCCAATAGTCGATGTTGATTAATCATGTTAGTTGTCACCGTTACAAGTTTTACCAAAATATGTTAAATAGTTTCTGACTAATGCACACAAATAAGGAAACAGACATATAGGCAAAAATAAAATAAAATATTTTATTGACTCCTATTTCAGTACCAAAATACCACCACATCAATTTTCAAAAAATATCTCAAACAGAGATTAGGGACAGTTACAGGTTTCTTATATACATAGATTGTAGATTGTTCATGATAAATAATCTATATTCTGACATTATTCGTGACAAATCTGACACCTATTACATAATAGCCCAGACGCACTTATGGCGAACTGTTAGTCACCTACTACGAGAAACCTATGTAGGTGATTATGACATTACTGTTCATCTTTAAAAAATATATAAAACGTCTATGATACTAATAGTTACGCTTAGCCTTTTAATACTATGTCCACAAAATTGCAAGCTAGGTCCTGAAATTATAGGAAACATGGTTCAAGTTCACACGAATGATATGGCGGGCATTGTAAGTATAGAAATAAGTTAATGTATTAACACATGTTAACACACTGCACACAGTACTTTTGCTGCGTCTCTTTCAAGTATTCTGAAAATTATAGAAAAAAGTTTCTTCTGTCAAAAAAAAATTTGTAATTTTACTGAACATATCATATAACATTTATAGAGTATTCAAAAAAATAATGTTATGTTGTATGCTTCAAAATAAAAATGGTTCATATTTACGTAGGTATTATTTTTCCATTTTATTAGCACGCCATAATTTTCTCCAATACTTTACGCTGCGGCCTTCACTCCCCTTGTATAACGCTGAGCCGCTACCCACGGCCTCTGCACCTCCACAGATAAAGAGACGCGGCGCGAGACGATGTTGGTAGTGCAACGTGACGCTATTGTCCTTTTAAAAATACGTCTTTGAAGTAGCTATTTATATACCCACAAAGAAAGTATGATTCAAGAATTCATCAAGTGTTATGATTCCGACCGGTACGTACATACATATATATTTGTGTATAAGAGTGTTCATCTATTCACAACTTCTTAACTACTAATCAGAATAACACAAATAACATAAGATCCAAATCGGACTTTACGCTGATGACACAGTTACCATTAATTCTTGCTTGGGCAAGTTATATGCACAAGTCACAAGGGTTCACTAACAAGAAATTCCTCTCTAATGACCTTTTATTGCAAAATTGTGGCTCCAAAATATTTCAATAAAAAGTAAATTTAAATATGAAAACCCCACTTCTGAAAAATCAAGCTCTCAAAAGTACGGATCAAGAAAATAATGTCGTCTCTAATTGTTATGTACAAACGAATCAATATTCATCACTCATTAAATAAATAGAATAGACATATACTATAAATAAAATATTTAAAAAAAAACGTATTTCTATTAAAACTTGAATTTTTTTTATGTAACAGAAGGCAAAAGAGCAAGATGATCACCTTATGGTAAGTGACCATGACCGCCCATGGACACCCACAACACCAGGGGAATCGTAGGTGTGTTGCCGGCCTTATAGGTATGAGTAGGTTCTCTTCCTAAAGGTTCTCAAGGCGTATCGGTCCGGAAACACCGCCAACGCATGTTGGTGCTACGAGATAGTTGTTGCAAATTGCATGTGCCTATCATACAATAAAAAACAGTATCTGTATTTATATAGAGTACAAGAATTAAAGTGCAGAAAGGCAGAAGTATAAAATATAATGACCTGGTAATATATAAGAGGCACAATCGCTTACTTTAAACCATGATGTTTGTGATCACTGGTATATTGACCATTTGTTTAAGTTTCCTCTACTTCATTTGAATATTGAGTATATAAGGCCGAAACTAAAGTTAAACTAAATAATGATTTCTTAGGTTTACGCGAATATTATTCATTGAAATAAAACTAATTTAAACGGATTTTATCGCGGTTATTTATTAAATTTTGATCCCGACGTTTCGAAAGCTTTAAATTAGTTTTATTTCAATTAAACTAAATAAGTAAAAATTACTCAACATGAAAAGACCCTGATTATTTTATTACGTATAAAATTATATATAAATCCCAGTATAAAAAATATATTTTATTTTTGAGTATCTAATTTTTTCTATGTTGCTGGAGAAAAAGCTTTAGGTATACTTGAAATACATTGTTAAAGCGCGAAAGATGATTATGCTGTATTGGTTGAAAACTGTGAACCCATTTTTAGACTTTTTTCTACTTCTGGATTAAAATTAGAAAAAGAGAAGAATTGTATTGTTCATTCAGGTCAGGTTAATTTACCCTATCCTGTCTCATGTCCTGTAATTTGTATTCTGCGACTAATTATTATAATCCCCCAGGCTTATTTCCGCTATTATGCAGTACGTCGTCGACTAAGTATTCTTCCTTATATTATAAAACTCCCGACTTTAGATTTTCATTGTCAATGAATAACAAATTAAAATTTGTTAAGTCATTATAGATATTAATAAGGACAAATAAATAAATGAACAAACAAAGATATAAAAATCGCATGTATTCCTTTAGTAACGTGCAAACAAATTAATAAATAATAAATCTTACAAAAAAAAAAAACTGTGTTTGTAATATAAGTTGCACATTACCGACGGCAAAATTAATTCTATCTATATAAATTTAAAATTACTTCGTCTTTCAAAGAACATGTAACAAAACAGTGAAAATAGTACCGGCGATGACTAAAATGTTAATACAACTACCGGATCTAATGAAATCACTTGTAGGCTTTCAATTAAAAAGCAATTGGCAAATAGGCGATTATTAGAATATATCCTCTCAACGTGACCATCAATGACCGCAGTTTCCATTCACCAGGACAATTATTGAGGTGTAAAATTTTAAATGATATAGAGTGAACATTAAATTAATTTAAAATTCAAATTAAAACGTATTCCTAAGTTTTATATTTTTCAATGTCGGTGAGGCCACTTATTTGTATCAGTCTAATAAAAATATCTTTGATTTAATAAATATGTAGTAATAATATACAGGTTTTTCAATATCAGAGCATTAACAATAAACACTATTCAAATGCTATAGCTACTTTTAAAACGCTAGATTTTAGTCACAAACGTAGATATTAGATCTTCACACGTTATAATTAACACCAACACATTTTTCGTAACACTGGTGAGATTAATTTTACCATAAATTACTCAACAAAATAATAAACACAAATACAACGCATCAGCACTTTCACAATTATTTAAGACTTACCTTCAAGCTACTCGAAAAACATAATTAATAAACAAACATTCGCGTTCAAATTTATTAGACACTTCACAATAAATCGCAAAATAATTTCGCGCGTCCGGTTTCCACCGAGTCCGATTCCCGAATGATTCCTCAGACCCCTTGACAGAGCAGACAGGCGCCCTGCGCCACAGTGATTCGAGAGTAATAAATTTATACTAAAACATGGATATGACAATTTCTTCTATTAATTATAACAATAACAATAGTGTGTCTTAAATTCTTATTTGGGACGAAATTTGCTTACCGTTTAAAAATGCTAATGACCGAATTTTAAACTTAATATTTTTATTAATAATATTCTTATATATTAATAGAATTATTATATAAATTATAATAATAGACTAATATTCTTTTTTAATTATGTTATGTTTTTGGACTGTACTGTACTTAACATCAGGTACAGTGCAGGAACTTTGCTGAGCTAACTCATAAAAAAAAACTTTATGTTGAATGATATAAATCAAATATTAATTCTCTTTTACAGCTAAAACTTCACTTTGGTTAGTTACATTAACATATTTATTATTTAATTTTTAAAAAATGATGATCATTACAGCTATGTTACAAATAAATATCTATACCGATGAATTTCTGATAACCCAACTGTCAATTCATTGGTTTATTAACCGACTTCAAAATAGGAGGGGGTATATTGTTTGGCTCTATGTTTTTTTATGCATCTTAGTCGATATATTCAACAATTATAGGCCGGTTTAAATGTTTCTTTATTTAAATTGATTTTACTCAGAGATCCCATTTAAGTATGAAGAAAATATTCTATTCCTAAGAGGAGCAATTAAGGGTTGATGAATACCACTTATTTTTTAATACATTTATTTTCACGCACTTTTTTTTCTACCCATGCTGGCTGATATGTTCGTTGATATTAAACCGATTTCTTTTCGAACCAAATCGGTGCATTTGAATTACTGATACTTGAAAGTAGTCTCTTAAAAAAAATTAGAAAATATTTCGATTCTTAGGATGGTATATAAAAGGATGAATAGTCTGATTATGATTTACAATCATTTCCTGATTTTAATAAAAAACTTGGCTCAACATGTATTTACTACAAAAATAAAATATATACTGCCTTAAATCAGATTTGATGATGGAAATGGCATGGAGGAGAACTCAACGGTTTACAGTTGCTATCTTGTGTTTGGCTTGATAGGACTCCTTTAGTTACTTATCTCGGGATTTGACTAGAAGTGGAATTCTCTTTAGAATTTTAAGAGAATTTCAAACGTTACTTTTTTTGAAACGGTTGTTCAACGTAACTTGTTTATTAGCGAATAAAGTGTGTAGATATTTTTCTTATTGCCCTTATCTTTCCATTTCTTTTAATGCTTTTTCATTATATGATCTAGTATGTTGTTCACTAGGTTCCGAATCACAAAGTGCATTTTTAAAGTTAGTCAATAAATGGTGATTTCGTACATTTGAGTCTTTTGAGCGTAGCCCATAATTTAGCTATTTCTTGTATTAGGGTTCTTATTTATTTTTAAAAACGGCTAATCTTTTTTTTTTTAATTACATTTTATTATATGACAATTTTTCTGCATACCGTGTAATACCACTAAATATATTCAAGATACAAAAATACAACAATTACCGAATAGAGACTAATAACGATGACTAGTTTTGTTTGTTTTAGACGCCAATTTCGAAATCACAAAACAAAGAAATGAAACGTAAGTTTTCATGGCTACGTTAAATCAGCAATACAATGAAAACATAAATGCAATTTCATGGTATGTTATTTTAACAACAATTATCATTGCAAACCATAGTTTCATTTGTTGTTATAAGTTATTTTTTATAACTAACATGTGTGAATAAAGAAAATAGTAGAATTGTGTAAGAAAAAAAAACAAATAATGAGGGTGGTAATGGTGTTTCTTTTGTTTACATGATAGTTAATAAAGGTCCGATAAAGGTCGGCAACGCACCTGCGATGCCCCCGGTGTTGAGGGTGTCCCGGGGGCGGCGGTGATCACTTACCATCAGGTGATATGCTTGCTCGTTTGTTGGTTGGTGGATCAAAAAAGTTGATGGTTATAGCAATGCACACTCTTTTATATATGTCGGTTATGAACGATATTCGAATTTCTTATTTTTATGAAGTAAATAAGCGATTTGGTATTTTATTGAAGAGGATGTACAAGAAGATATAAACTGATTATTTAGCATTAAGGTTCCATCAGCTATTCTTTCTATAATATGACAATAAATACAAAGTATTATTGTTAAAAGAAACTTATTTACACATTATTTTGGCATTAACACCACATAATAACAAAGTACCAAATTTAGTTGTTTTTAGAAATTTAATATTTTTAATACAATTGAATGAAAGTATCTCTATATTATTTAGATGTCATATGCAAGTATTTTGCAGAAATTGTATAATTCAATATAGTTGCGTGAGAAATATTGTGACTGCACATCCAATTATCTGTTCACTACAAATGCAAATTTTAAAAATACAATTTGACTTCGGAATCGTTTTTGCGATCAGAATTTTTCTGATAAAGTGGATGCACTAAATACTACGACAGACATACTAATTTTTTTTTTTAATATTGTGGATGTAATATTATTCCTCCAAATACTGCTATGTCACTCAATGTTTGATATTTGTTACTACAATATGATACGTACTATGGTTTCAATACTAAGTATCAGAAATATTTTAAATTGCTAAGATATGACAATTATGTAAGACTGAATTGTGACCTCTGGTAGTATACCTAATACGAACTATAAGACCTATTTTATAGTCTTAAGTTTCGATAAAAGTGCAACTACCTTTATTGTACCAACATTGTTTCAATTTGTCTCTCATCGTACTAATTGAAGCTTTTTGAGTATCACAATAAAATAAAAATTGATTTAATTATTTTGAAACGATTAATTAAGTTCTTTGTTAAGTTTAAATCGATAGATATTGTTTTTTTTATTCATATTCACATTATATTTTACACAGCTATTCGAAACTAGGTAGAGCCTGTACATTGCGGGCGTATTATGATTTCAGTTAATTTATTCGCAAATAATTTATTTCATGTAAAACTGTTGCTATTGATTACTTATTCACGTGCCGAAGAGGAGGTGGGTGAACGTCGAGCGGTGAGTCTGTGGGGTGGCAAGTTCTATGGCGGGAATTCTGGGAACGGGTACCATCCATGTCTGTGTAGAGCAATACCATGGATGGATGTACAAAACTAAAATTAAAATAATAAATTTATTTTTTGGTTACCATTAGTGATATTTTGAATTTTTTATGTATACAAACTAATATTTTTTTTGTTGCATGTTTGACTTTGCAAGTTGGTAGGGCTTTTTGTAATGCCCTGTTGGCTAAATACCATACTTAAGTTGAAAATCTACCGCCAAATACATATAAGGATATTCCAGAAGTTGTACTTGAAAGCCAGCCCCTCGACTAGGTTTAGCGTGCCCACCATCCTGGGCCACATTGTCACCTAACATCAGGTGAGGTTGTGGTCATAAAGCTAAATTTATAAAGTATAAAAAGTCATAACTTATGCATTTTTTAATCACTCATATAAATGAAATCAAACTTTGGTGTGATGTTGTAGGTATCCCCGCAGGTAGGTAATTTTTGAATCAAAATTATTACTTATAGTGGTTCGGTAGTATTCGTTTCAAGAAATAGTGTACTATATGTTAGCCTGATGATTCCGCGGTTAGATAATATTTATAAAACAACACTGGTGGACGTGGTACCTGTACTACCTATCACACATGGTACTTGCTTATAAAAATGTACTTTCGTACGTAATGCCCCTGTATATGTTTTTTTTGTCCTGTATATAAAATTTTGTACAAAAGTTATTGCTTTTGTCTGATTTGGATTAAAGTATAGATACTTTATGTTGGGCATCTAAGAAATGAAAAATAAAACGATTTTTATTCAGTTTAAGATCCAAAAATGCTAATATGGAATAACTTGATGGGATTCATCAAATTTGTTAATTGAGCAGTTACCTAATGTTTACGAGAATAAATTCCATTATTTTAATTTTCAGAAAGGCTTGTTATGGTTTATTATAACAAATTTTTCTTTATTTATTTACAGGTTTATATATTAATTGCCTTATTTATATGTCCACTAATTAATACGCTGAGAGTATTACATCAATACAAGAATAAGGAGGGAAAAAATATGGACGAATCACAGTTGAGTGAAATTATAGAATACTTGCCTAGTCAAAAATATAGATTTAATAGAAAATCAATAGATCCTTTGAAACTAGAGAAAGCAAGTTTACCTAAATATAAATTGTGGATGAACGAAGTACGTGCTAAAAGAAAAAGTGCATTAATAAAAAGTGAAACTCAATCCACACGCGAATCAAACTTTAATTTACGAAACGAGCATGCATCTTTTGCTGAGAACGAACTCAAACACGCATTAGTACGTAAAAAATCAGCGCTTTACGATAGTCCCTATGTTGAGTCAAAGGGTGGTAACGATTACTTAGTACTACGTCCAGATATGCTTGATCCATTTGTGACAGTTATTCCCAACGATATTTATTACGCTACTGAAAAAAAATGTGTTAATTGGCTAGATGACTGCAGTCTTCAAGGGATTAGATCGCGTCTATTACGCGGTGTTCAATGGCCTTATAAGTGATGTTTTATAATAAATTCCTAAAAAAAATTTAACTGAAATATGTTTATTACAAAGTTAATAAAGATTAAAAACCTCAGTAGGATACTTAAATATATTTATTTACAATATGTTACATTAATTTGAACAACAATAAAGAAATTGTAGTGATATATAAAATTATTCAAAATATACATAGTAGGTATCTCTGATAAGGTAATTGATTGCTAGCACTCAGTTTTATATTACGGAACAATGATTGTAGTGAAAATTTAAGGTAAGTCTCAATAGATAAGTCTTCGTAAGATTCAAAATTAAATGTTTATTTCTTGTGTTTCTAATATTATTTAGTAACATCATTATAAATTCCAAATTATTATTCTATACATTGAGATGAGTGTTTTAGGTAAAGTTTTTACAGTTAGATTTTGTTTATTAATTATTTATACTGTTTTGGATGTGACATTTTTTTTATATCAGTATCAATTCATCTTGTAACAGAGTTCGCGCCTATTAAAATATGAGAACAATTTCACTGCGTAAAATTGGTTGTGTATATGATAAAGTTCTTTATGTAATTTATTACTTTAAGCAGATGACTGTAGTAGTGTAACATAATGAGATGACAAATGCACGTCCATTAACTAGCCTGTCAAATATCTGAAGTAAAATATATTATCATCTAATTAGAAAATAATTTTACTTTGAATTTATTACGACTAATATAACAAAATACTTCAAAATTATACAATTAGGAAAATACTTTCTAATTATGGAAATTACGTTATTTATTGTTTTGTTAAGAGATTTTAGATGAATACGATACGTATAAAAATGGTAGAACATATTACATTTTTGCATTATATTTTACAAACAATATGGAAAATTTCTATCCCTCTTGAGAGCTTAAATTCTTTCAAGCTCGGGAATAATAAAAACGTTTTAAACATAAAATATTTTGTGTACGTTCTTTAATTTGTTCACACCAATATTCTTATATGTTATAAAAGGTAACTAGCTTCCTTCTGTAGGTCTTTTGTTTGTTATAATTATAACATTAGAACTGCTGATTACATGATTCTTTTTTTAATTATGACGATAATAGTAAGACGACAAAATAAATTTCGTGTAAGATTTCTAATAATACTGCTATAAGCGATTTTTCGTTTACTATGATGGAATCGCAAGCATTAGGTATGCAAAGTTATTTAAGAAGTACGTATGTTCCAAAAAATATATTAACCTCATCTGTTATTCTGTGTAATTTATGTACAACTGGATATGTTTCTTCAAAAATACAAAAACACTTAAATTGATTTTTATGGTATGACATATGATATTTAATGGGCCGGGCTAGTAGGGTTCTGTATTCGACGTGTCGACAACCATATCTCTCTTCCTGTTTTTCACATTTCAGGATTATCGAGTATATATTTAGTTGCCTAAACGCACGCAGACTATCATGATAGCCCCGTCTGCGATAGACTGACAAATGCCGTGCTTTAATAAAAAAAATACCGATCTGATAATACGATTCCCTGATATGATCTTCGCCATAATCGTCTAATTTACTAAATTACTCAAAAGACTGGTTGACTCTATAGAAACTAAAAGGGGTGCTTTAGCAATTAGCTTAAAAACTATAAGGTTTATTACAGGGCCTGGCATATAACCGTTTTATATAAATTTAAAGCATTTGACACTGAGGGTTGTCGCATGTGAATATTGAGCTTTTTATTTAATTGCAACATTAGAATTGTAGTATATAACTAAAATGTAATAAATAATATGATTTGGCTTTGGGTCATGTATATTTAATCGCAGTTTTTAAAAGGGCAAATAAATAAAACAAATATATACTCAAAAATTTAATGTTTATTATTAGTGATTTTTTTCACTTAACAGACATTATGTATTAAGATATAGGCAAGCCTGAACAATGTAATTATATAAGACAGAAGTAATATCGGAAAGGCTACTTTAGATGTCTCCTTAATGAAAATATCACGTAGAAACACTATAAACGTATATCAAAACATACTTAATCAAGGTAATTCCTACAAATACGCTGTCCGCCTGGTCTGTTACACAAAGAAAATGATCAAATTATTCGGATTAAATGCCACCACGATATTTACCATAATAAGTTTATATTTAAAATGGTTATTACTTAAATTAATATTGACTGTTTACGTACAAAATCATCATCTACTTAAGTAATAATAGGGAAACAAGTACGGCAGTGGTAAAGATTTAAATTAACAATACAAATGTCACGTTTGGCACATCAATCATTAATTAATTTGTTACTTGGACCTTGAAACCAAAAGTGTTAAAACGAAATAATTTATATACAGTACATAATTAGCCAAAAATTTAGAAGAAGTCTGGCAAACGAAACAATAACATACAGGTTATTTAGAAACGACGTTTTATTAGTAAATAGCTTCCTAACTACGATTCTTTCAAATTTATGGCACCAAAATATCGCTCGACAGAGCTTCCTATTATACGCGAAACAGTGGGCATTCCATAACCACGTGATATTTATTACATTTATCTATTATCTAGGTTAACTATTGTTCAAATTGAAATATATTTAACACTAAAATTATAACATTACCGTTTGATAAATCTCTACATATAATTGCAACTTATTATTAAATACTTTATAGATTAGATAAAATATGCAAACACACGGTAATTCGATAAACAATATTTATGAAAACATATTTACGCATAAGATATAAAAATCAATAAACAAAAATAGATCTTAAAATATAGTCTTCGAAGATTCGTTCGTAGAATTGACGTTGCGTTAGTAGCGAGTATATCTGAAAATTAATTGTATATATATATTATTAATATATTATATATAATAAACATATTATTACTTCTTGACAAACATTATTTTGACACAAATATATATTCCAAAGATCTGCTGGATGACCAAAAACCACTGTGTATATTGTATACTGTACTGTACTGTACATTCATATATACATGTTGAATTTTACTGATACGTTATCGCATATCAGTAGGTACATCTCTTACATCATGAAGAATGTAAATAATATTTACATAGCTAGACAATAGATATGTAATATTTTAACCTTCAAGTTAACGTCCAAATAATCAAGAGATTTAGATCTGTACTAAGGAGGAATATGTTTGTTTTGATAAATAAAAAGCTCAAGCACAATTTAGTATATAATAAAGACGAGCTTTTAATCGTTCAAAAAAAAATTGAGAGATGTGAATTTCCATATTGTATTTTATTTTATTCTAAATCTTATTGTTTTTTACTAGGCATGAGGTTTCGGTCACCTAACAGTGGTTTACATAACTGATTCATATTGTACCGTCGAAAAAAGTTCTTAACAAAGATTTAATTAAATCAATTAAACTTAATACTCGTTCTAGGATAATCACTTAGTATAGTAAGATATAGTAATTATGTCAGTCGTAATAACGACCAGAAGGTGTAAAGCTCGTCACACCACATTCCGGGATCTGTCGGAATACACCCAGCATTCTGGCAGGGTGGTAGGAATTTGTACCAGACAAGAGTGACAACCACCGTACACATGGTGAAAAATGTACCAAAGTTAACTTAAAGTACTATTCTCTTAGTTCGTCGCATTTCAGAATCAACCAGTGAATTTATTTACCGACTGACATGACAGTGGCGACTCCTAATGGTGGCCGTCATTGATTTTGAATTGCTCTATGCCTATAATCAGATACAGTGCATCCACTTTGCCGTGATCCCATAAACAAAGGCTAATGATTACATCAACTTGTAATGTTTAACTACGTGAACAGTTCCATACTGCAGTCGATGTTTACCTTCAATGGCTCTTTCAACCAACCAAATAACAATGTTTAAAGAATGAGCATCTAAGATTAATACACTCAACGTAAATTTGGTCTGTTATTATTAAATAGATAGAGATAGAGAATCTGTTAAATAGATGAATGCATTTTACATAAATAGCATAATCACCTAATTTTTATAATTTTGTATATATTATTTTAATTTTACACAAACTCACCTGTTGTTTCATATTTAGCAGGTATTATTACTGAGGAAAAGGAAATATTTGGATAATAACATGCATATAATGGACAGCATTAGGATGTATAGATGAATAATGGATTTCAATTTTTGTTGGGTATTAAAGAAATATTTGGGTGGCGGAGATTCGAACACTTCGATTTCTTCAAAGTAAGGATAGACATCAGGAAACATTGAACTGTTCGATCCAAAGGGAGCATGAAAATATTTAAATTTTATTAGAATATTGAGATTTTGTAAATTTAAAAGGTCCCATATATTTTATTGCATTATCTTACATTCATGGGTGTCCTAACATTTTAAATTTTTCAAACTATGATAAATTATTATCATTATTATACATTAGTATTTGCCCGCAACATTATTCGCGTGGAACTGAAAATTTCATTTAAATCGTTTCTAGTCAATACATAACATACATACGCACATCGATATGACATAAGCAATTATAGAATAAATTGTTACGTGAATTGCATACTGCATTTGAATCTGCCTGTGTGATTACGTATGGTAGACAAACATTCAATGCAAATAATCGACTTGCTCGCCTCACTAGAATAAATGACTGGAAATCCCACTCCTCAGTATCAAAGCACTCAATACGTAGAAATGTTACAGTAAGTGAACAGTACGCCAGTACGCGCGAGGTACACGAGTGCTTACAAATCCAGTAGATATTTCGAGGAATATGTACTAACGATTCAGTTATTTGGAATTAATAATTGGATGTATAAGGGTCTTTAATTGTAACGCACATTAGTAGCTAGCCTAAATAAATGTAACACAATTATGTATTTAATTTGTTTATACAATACTTACACAATAATCGGACGTGTAAGTCAAAAATAATAAAATAGTACTCTCATGACACATTTTTTGTTCTGAAATGATAAATTTAACATTACATAATAATATGGAACTGGTCAAGGTAGTAGTAGTAGTAGTGAGGTTCTTATCCCAATGTTGGGGTTGTGGAAATTCTTTGTTGTGTATAAAATATGTTCTCGATTTATCATAAAATTTAAAACACGTGGACATATTCAAATAAAATAATCATATAATAATTATATATTCACGGATTTTTAAATTGCAAAGGATTAAATTAATGTAGGATTCTAATACATTATATGAGTGTGTTTTTACTAATAGATAATTTCCAGAAGCTGTTTCATAAGTATTTAGAAAAAATATTTCTTAAAGATTAGTATTTAGAATAAAGATTTGTTTATACTTTTATTAGTTTTTGGCCATAATCTTACCTGATGTTATATTACCATGTAGCAGAAGACGGTAGACAGGCCTACTTACTGGGACTGGCTCTCAAATGGAATTCATACTATGCAACTAAACTCAGACATAGCAATAGGTACTTGGCTACAGAATTGCAACTTGATTGTGGTAGCTAGCCAGGTGGGTATTAGAATATGCGCTATCACTATTCTATGTTTTATTTTACCGAAAGCTCAGACTCGCTGATAGGATTCGAACCTATGTCTATCAACGTAGTGTATGTACACGTTCCTATTGAGTTACCATTACTTCTGAGCTACAATATGGCACGATTTATTTTTCTTGTGCTCTGTGTGATGATAATTATAGGGTTATATAATATAAATTCTCATCATCGGAATAATAACATAAAAAGCAATAGGTACAGCCTCGATGAATAACTAATGAAATAGGACATTTTCAAGACTATCAAGATTCTATCTGCGATCTTTTAAATTTTATTTGCGCCCACGTTTTACGTCGACTTTCAAATTTTACTGCTCCTTATAGTGAACCGCCCTAGAGTTTATCTAACTTAAAGGCTTAGTTCCGTTTTGGTTATTAATGGTTACTATTTAATTATGTATTAATAGGTAAACCTAGACAAATAAGTTTTTTTCCATATATCGCTATAAGTTTGGTAAAAGTAAAACTTTTAGATGTTTATATTAGAAAAGACCGATCGTTCTATTTATACAATTTTGTGTTTGAAGTAACGTGTAGGCAGTAGACGGTGTTGGAGGTCTATAGAATTTTCTGTATAGTATATTTTCACAGAAAAGTATAACAAACGTTTAATCCCTTCGGTGAAAGTAACGGTATTGAAACGCTCTCACTTTGATATCAGTAAAAGAATTTATTTTATCATACGAAAGCTCGTCCTACTAAAAGCAGACTAACTATACATTTACACGTATTGTTCAAAAATCTACACAATATGTACACATTTCTTTTATGTCGACATAGAACATTTTAAGAAATATGTAATATTTTACAAAAAAACAGTCTCGCAAGGTAAGTTGCGCAGAAAAACGTAACGGTTTGGAGTTAACGCTTGTATTACTCACACTTCTTATAAAATGTCCATACCCGGAGACTTATATGAAAAATCGATTCTTAAGGAGTAACCTCTATAAAATAACGTACAATCAAAAGCTTAAAAAGACGATTATAATGATTGTTTACCGTGATAAACGAACTACAGGACACGTAAAAGGACTTTCCAAATTGTATGTATCCTGATAGAACCTTATGGTATTGTTAATTAGACAGTATAAAAAGTGACACTTGATTGTCATGATTTAAAAAATACATTTGTATTTAATACTTATAGGTTTAGCATTATGACCACAATCTCACCTGATGTTAAGTGACGATGTAGCTCACAACGGTGGAGACGCTAAGCCTAGTGGGAAGAACGGGCTGTCAAGTGCAACTGCCGGAACACACCTCTAAGTATTTTGCTGCAGAATTTCATCCCTCATCATCATGCCCGGTGGAAACTTAAAAAAGCCCTAACACCATGCTAAGGTTTCATTACGATGTTTTCCTTATTTGAACTCACGTTCATTGCTGCGGTGTCCGTGCATACTAAAAGATGAGTTAATAAAAATTTGCTATAGCATGAGGTCATCGGTCTTAGTATTTTATATTAATGCTTAGTATACGATAATTGTTTATATTTATAATAAGAAAGATTATAAATTTTTCGTATAGTAACTTTAAGTGTCTTATTTTATATTCATTTAAATTTCAATTTCAACCTCATACATCAAGCCGTTTGTGATAGCAATAAATAAAACTTAAAATGGCTCAAATTTAAGTATAACTCCAAGCTATATTATTATTAATTAATTCTGGATCTATTCATCCATCCATTCAACTGAAAGACGTCCACTGCTGGACATAGGTATCTCCCAAAGCTCTCCACGATGACCGGTCTTGCGCCACCCGCATCCAGCGGCTTCCCGCAACCTTCACTAGGTCATCGGTCCACCTTGTGAGGGGTCTACCCACGCTACGTTTTCCGGTACGTAGTAGCCATTCGAGAACCCGTTCTAGATCTATTACTAAACTTATATTAAAACATCTTTCATTCCTAATTCAAATATTCTAGGTCTCTACAATGTATCTTATACGTTCTGATAATTAGCCAGAAATTGCTACTATTAAACAGTCTAAACAGAAGAAGTGTATTTATTGATTATGTTAATTTAGAAACTTGTTTTTATGCCAGTATGAGATTACTAAAATAGTAAACAATATGCATTTCAACTTTTTTCCTCAAGTCGTTTTCGAGAAAAAAAGAGTCTAAACCCATATAGAATGACAGTCAAATACAAATTATACTATTACAATTCATAATACGGAATTTTCTTTGATTCAGAATTTTAAAAATGTTTTAAATGAGGGTTGCTTAGAGCTAGCTCAGTTTTGATTCAGAAATTGGTGATAAATAAATAATAAATCCTACATATAATTATTATAAAATCTAGTGATTGTCCGCGATAAACTCCTAAACTACTGAACCGATTTTCATCAAATTTTGCGCACTATGTGTGTGCAGTTTGATTCAACTTGAGAGATCGGATACTTTTATCACGATAAGTGATCATAACACGATAGATTACGCTGTAGTCGATGTGATTGAGTACTTGAAAAGGGAGCCCAACTCTGGCAGATCAGCTAGTTTTATTATAAAATATTTTAATGATAATATGATGAATGTTATTGCCTCTGATACGCAATACCACGTATAATATTTCCCCGGGACTTCGGCTACTAACAAGAATATAATTTATTTTTAGATACAGCCTGATTGATCCCTCTTAGGAAGTATTATATCAACAATATTTTACTTTGCGTGGAATAAAGTTAAGTCTTATATAAACTATACAAGCCGAAATTGTTATACCTTAATTAATGAAACATATCAAAATTGTTTAACGGATTTAATATATTATGTAGGCTTGTAAAATTCGTAGCAGATGAGACCATATATATCATATAAAAATAGAAGGTTTGTGAATATCTCACATTTGTGATTGACGATGTACATACATATATAAAATAAAATGATCACATTTATAATTATTACCACTATAATAATTTTTTAAACCCCTCTCAAAGTCTGATTTTAGCAGCTAGAACTATGTATACTTAGAATTGTTTAGTCTGCTTTACTTTTGGAAAAGTCAGCAATTATAAGTAAATCGTGACTAAAACTAGAAAATAAAACTTACTCTCTACACCGTTGCGTATTTCTGCCCGCTACAGCAACCTGACCAAGATTCAGTCCTCGACTGGTGCCCATGAACTCGACTTGCTCTATACAACCAATGAGACCTGGGTAGCCTCGCACATTGATACGGTCCGGGATGCCACCTGATGAGAATTTATTATTTTAGTACTTAATTGGCTGGCTCTTGAGAAAATATATCCACAGAAATGGAAGCAGCACGTGTCATAGGAGCCATAAAATTCTTATTGATTTTTCATAATATTTTTGATGAGTAATCTCCATGAAAATGCAGTCTACGACCCTTGCAAAAAACTGTTTGGTTCCACTTCTGAGGAAAGAACTTGCTTTAAGGCACCGTTGACGAAATTTGTATTATTCAAGATGTTCCGAGTACAAATAAATAATCGATGGTATTCATTGTTTACACTACATATACAATTATAAACATATAGAAATGTGTGATTTGACAAAAATAAATGTCAGATGTATAATATTAAGTTATGTAAAGTATTCATAATTTTAATTTATTTGGTATATAATAGATATTGCTACTGAAATTATAAATATATATGCAAACGACATAAAAATACTTACCAATGTAAATATTGGAGTCAGCGCTCATGATATTCGAAAGTCCGGTAGTTGTACCTGTTCGCGTAGCACTATCTACAGACAGAGAGACGGTATTGTCTTCGTGCAGCTTAGCGATTATCTGTAGAACAAATATATATTTATAAAAATAATAATAACGCAAGTATTCCTTAGGCATCAAACAGACAAATGTTTATTTTTTCCTGTTTGCAAATTATACCATATTTATTGTATTTATAAGTATGACTTCAAAAATCGTACATTAAGTAAAATTTCAGAATCTTAGGAAATAAAGACATCTTTAAATTCCCCTTTCACCATAGCGACAATGTTGGCCATTATCGAATATGTTATTAAACATAATATGCTGAAAATAATAATTATATACAGTAAAAGGAAAAGTACTAACCTGATGTCTTTCACCATCGTTTACTCGAACATTTTCGATTGTGATGGTTGATGTACCACTGCCTAAGTCCCAGTCCAGTACAACAATACCTCTCTCAACTGCAATCAGTATATTTATTAAAACGTACCTCTATATAAAAAATACTATTCCATATATACAAATATATATATATATACGTTTGACCTTACATCACGCTTAATCTGCTAAATCATTCAAAAGAAATACGGCATGTGGATATTAATTAACAGTGCGACCAAAAAAGTAAAATAGTAAATCTAGATAAGGAGTTCCATTATAATAACTATGTTTGGATAGTACACTTACTTCTAAGGAGAATGTAGTCACCACGGTCAGGCGGGCTAAGTGCCTCCCTCTGATACAATAGGACGCCGTCTGTTGTTGTATGAATGGCGAGTGCGATCACTGCGGGTTCTGATTGGAGATCATCGTAACGTAACAGTTTCGCGGGTAATTCGAGGTAACCATTGCCGCTGAATCCAACGCTTTGAAGTAATTGCAAAGCTGTGATAAAAAAAGTTTCATAACTACAAACAAAAACAACCCATGACAAGTCGCTCGCTTTTTAGAAGACACGATTCGTGCTTCGCAGGTATTCACATGTACTAATAGGTTTTAAGATAGAATATAAAGTTGACATACGTGCATGTATACATACATGTATAAGTGTTAGCAAAATCAGTCTATATCATTTATATAATCATAATTTTTGTTAAATAAATTTATACGGAATAATAATTACAATTTGGTTTAACAACCTTGACCCTTAATAGAATGTTAATATTATTATTGTGCAAATACTTACGCATTTGACATGATGCACCAGCATATCCCAGTGGGCAATCACAAGTATGATTCATTCTTGAACTCAGATCGGGCCTACACGTACCACCGTTACGACAAGGGCGCAGGGAGCAAGGATCACTAGGTCCTATTCGAGAAGTAATTAGTGGATTCGGCACACGTTGCTCGCAATAAGTTCCAGTATACCCCATTGGGCAAATGCACGTTATGGAATCAACTGAGCAGGAACCTCCGTTGCGGCATTGACAAGATCCTTCGATCTGTAACGTTTTATGTTCGATTAGATTATTCCATGGCATTTACCAAGATCGTAGTTTCATTCGCTTAATTAGTATTAAAATTAAATTAAAAATAAATATCTATATATTTATGTATTTTTACTGTGCCATTATTTTTTTTAAGATATATACCGAGTAACTGAGATAATGGATACGTTAATGCATTTAATCCAAAAAAATAATAGTGTTATTTTCACTCGATATAAATTATTTAACAAATTAGAAACAGTCATATTTTCAAATTGTATAATACGGTCTAAGAATGTACCTATTATAGCTATGCTAAATAAAATTACTTTTTAAAACTAACTTTAAATATTGTTACCTATCTACTTATCCAAATATTCGATTTTAAATAATATGTCTCTTGTTACTTTATCTACCCTACACAGAATTGTGACGATAAGATTAGTGATGAGTAAGAACTAAATATCGATATCGATAATTCATTAAGTAATAGTCAATAATGTTGTAACATTGTATTCAAATACAAGCAACCTGAACTATGCCTTCATAGTTACCTATTAAACCGAAACTAAATATGAAACGCTATTTTGGGTCAATGTTAGTAGTCAATAAACCATATTTAAAAATGTTTTATAAATAGTATATTTTGGTTAAACTAGTGCGACAGAGATAGATAATTAAACTTCATAATAAGAAACCAATAAGGTTGATCCTACCTACAAATTATTTTAGTAATATTTGTCGAACAATTAGGCATTTTAAACAGTTACAGTAGAACCTCGTTAAGTTAAAAACGAAGGGAAACACAAAATATTTTGAGTTATAGAGTTTTTAAATCATTAAGGGTTTATATGATATAAAATTGCTGTCTAATATACAGTAATTTTCAGCGAATTAACGAACTCTTCAGCTTTTTCTTTCACGATGGGTCCGCTAACTGTTTGAATCACGTAAACAAACATTGTTCCCAAATATGGAATTTAGCAATTTTACGTATTTTACATAAAATACTTTCTCTCAATTCTCGTTTCTTCATGAGTTCAGTTTCTTATCTAATTATGAATGATGATGTACTTTCGTGTATTTTAAACTGAGCCACAACATCTTTCCCTTTTAACCTACTTTTAATCTACTTTTTACTGCTTCTATCGCTTTTAATTTATAAGCGTATGTTAGTGTTGTTAATTTTCGTTATGAACTCATTTTACTAAGCACAGTACAGTTTTCTGGACAGTGATAACCAACTAATAATCCGAGTAAGCTGCTGTTCAAATACAGCTTTTAGGGATTTCAAAGAAACAATAAGTGATTGTATACTTATTGCTAGTGTTAACAATTTAATTTGGTAACACGTGCAAGTAATAAATTTCGAGAAACTTTTTGTTTTGTACATTAATTCGAAATTAATAAATTGGCAGAGAGTTTATGTTATAGAGGTCATCGAAACATTTCTTTAATTTCTCTAATAACTGAGGATTAATACTGAAATTAGTAGTTTAAGTTATAGAAGGTGCGTATTTTAAGTAATAGAGGTTTTGAGCTCCGAGGGGAAGAGAATAGATTATTTTCTGAAATTATAGAGATTTGTCTTTATCGAGGTTCGACAGTATTATGAAATATTTTAAATAATACAGCTGGACTGGTCGGCGTTAAATTAGCATATTTTGTTTCGAATAGACATCTGTTATTTACCCTAGGGGCTTTCAAGCTCCACTGCGCTTGGGGAACGAGTGCAGTAGGCACTCAATCCGGATTTGAGCAACCAATATTGTACATTATGCATATGTAGATGATTTATTATTATTTAACAAGCCTTGCCTACCTATAACCAGGTGTATGCATAACATACCGACATTTCGACAAGAGTTGAATTCATCTACATAACTACAGGGATGTAGGTTGTAACAATAGATTCTAATTCTTACTATACCTCAGGAATATCTCCACGGTCGTAATTACTACACTCCTGGACATTTGCAGATTGGATTGAAGAATTAACAAGATCTACAGCATTTTCATAAATCATAACCTGTAACAAAGTTTTTTATAATTCTTAAATATAGTAATATAGTATATTATAATACACTCTTATATCATACAAGCAATACAAGATTTTTAAGTACTGTATGCAGTATTTTTATGTTGACTAGTTGGTGTCCTCCACTTCGTTTGTGTTTTTCCTATTCATTTATTTATTACAGGGAAATCTAATAGCTAACATTAAGAACTTAAATTAAAACAAAAAATACAAAAGGCTTATTTATAAGTTTTCACACATATAATTTACCTTGATTGATCGTTATATCCGTCTAAATTATAAAAGTATTATTACCTATACTGAATTTGGAGGCAATTGCCTGCAGAGTTTTACAGATCTTGTGATTAGTCATTGAATCAGTCAATGAGTTTTATTCGAGATGAGTTTCTTTGCATCGACCTATGTATATATACTAAGAAATCTTTAACTCATAGTATTCTGCTAAATTTATTAACTTCACAATTTGAGCATTTTCGATTTGTAGGTAAAATTAAATTACTGGAATTTGTATATACTTACATCCTTAATGCAACCGTTAAAACCACCGGTGACACCTGTATTATTGTTCAATACTATAGAATCATCAAATCCTCCAACGAACATTGGTGTCTCCAATCTTAGGCTCTGTGAACGATAATACACATTAAATACAATTCTAAGTATTATTTACATCGTTATAATTAAATACTATCTGCCTATTTTAATTGTGTATATTATAAATCAATTTAGAAATTGTGTTACTACAATTTCTTTTTCTTATTTACGCATTAAGATTTACTTGCTTGCGCCCAATTGTTTATAAACGGTTGGTTGTAACTTAAACGGATACAAAAATAACGTAATTATATTATTATTGATAAGATTGGCGATAAATAGTTGGTCGAACCAGAGCGGTGTCATTAAGCTGTTTTTAGGTCAAGTATTTTATAATATAAATATTGATCATATAAAAAGAAACAATGTATTTTTATTGTTTAATATAGATTTTTCGTCTAGTCATAATATTCCTTCTATCTTTGAATGTAAACATAAAATACTGACCTCGGTGCGACCTTCTAACCACTGTTCGTAGCTATGTACAAGGTTGATCTTTAGGGAAACGGAGCGGCCTAAACGTGCGATATGAACGTCTGTCCATTCGTTTGCAGGCAGAGTCTTGTTACTGGTTAACACAACTGGTTTACTTCCTGTGTTGGAGATCAGTAAATGAATTAGTGATAATTACTGTGAGGTCAATATTTTGTAGAAATTGAATAAATTTCATCGCTAAATTAACAAAAATATTTCATTAAACAGCTACAAGACTTAAGTATTTTTTGCATACCATTAAAATAGTTTTAGAATATATAAACATTTTTTTATAGTTAAGGTTTAGCGTCATGGCCACAAACCCACCTGACGATAAGTGATGATATGACCCAAGATGGTGGTCACGCTAAGTTTAAGGGACTGACTCTCAAATACAACTGCCGGAATACCTCTACAGGAATTTGGTGGCAGGTTTTCAACTTGAGGGTGGTAGCTAGCCAGGCGGGTATTAGAAAAATCCCTACCACCATGCTATGTTTTCATCACGATATTTTCCTTCACCGAAAGTTTAGACTCAGTATAGGTGGATTCAAACCCACGTTTCTTGATGCGGCGTTCGTACACACTACCAGCATAGCTATCATCGTTTTAAATGTCCTAATTACATATAATTAAAAAAAATGCCTTTTAGCCTTATACAGACCTCCGCCAAGGTCGTAGCGGAACTCTAATTTTCCGTTGCGGACAGCTAGCGAGGTAAACCCTCCATAACCTCTTGGGGTCTCTGCGCAATACATAATAATACCATCGGTGACTGGTGATGAGGCCTTCACTTTCATTGACATCTTCAGAGATCTCGTTGCGGTTGGGGGCTTGATAGCGAGATAAGCGCTACCGGTGAATGCTGGGTACTCAATGGATTGCTTCACTTCACAACTATAAATATTATGCAATTGAAAATACATATATAATACAATAATACAGTGTATTAACAATTAACATTATTTGCACAAGATAGCTCTTGGAAATACTGGTATGAGTCTACAAATTCTTTTACCGATAGAGAAAACTACGTTATATTTTTATTACACTGAATAATGTAATTAACGCGTATGAAATCACGGAAATAAACTAGTATATTATTTACTATATTAGGATGATAATTTTCTTACTTTTTGCCTGTATAAGTTACAGGACAGGCGCATTTATAGCCGTCAGCGGTGTTGATGCACTTCCCAGGACCGCAGAGGCCAGGACGACAAGATTCACCGATTCTATCACAATTGGTTCCACCAAAACCGGGAGCGCATAAGCAAATGTAGCCATGTTCAGTAAGCGCCTCCTAATAAACAATGTTACAACATAAGAAACATATAAGTTAGTAAATCTCAATATCATAATACTATCGCATTGAGTTTACATTTATTACAATTTATGTACAACGCGCCTAAATGTAAAGATATTTCCAACAAATATTATTGTTCAATATTTTTTAATTCATCTCTCTATAGATCAGTGATCCATATCTGTAAGATCGCTACGGTTCTAGGTTTATAAAAATAGTATTTTTACTTAGCTTGTAGATAGGTTATTCAACTAGAATAACTAGTAGTAAGTAGGCTAATAGTAACAGATATAAAATATAGATTTCAAATCTAATAAACGTCGCGGGCTGTTGATTAAACCTACCTTTTGTTTAGCAATGGGACATTAACAGGTTGATATAATGAGCAAGTACTGAGCTAGTACAAATTATGTTATGTTAAAAATATTAATTCTTTAGTAACCTGGCAGACACCGTCGTTCAGACAGAGGTTAGGAGCGCAGGTAAAACAACTCTGGACGTTTTGTTGATCGATTGCTAGGGCCATGATGTTCTTCTCTTCGTTGCCAAGGATGAGCATACTTATACATCCAACGAAACTAGAATTCAAAAAATTATAATTATTAATATTTTCATTGAATTTTACCTTTCTTTGTATATATTATGTTAACTATTAAAGTTATATATATGTTTCTTTGCAATTACGATTATTTTTGAATAAAAATAAAAAAGATATATAAATTATAATAACCCAGATGCGCCAGCAAGATCAGCTGGAAGTTGGTCAAAGTCAGGCACTCCACCAATGTAAAATGGTTGCTTCAGTTCCAGAACAGTCCATTGATCTTGTGATTCAACAATAAACGGTCCTGTGTTGTCGACATCCATTGTTACTGAAACATTTATACATTTTGCATCGTATACAGTTAAGAATATATATATATATATATATATATATATATATATATATATATATATATATATATATATATATAGATATTGATGATTTTCAATATCTTTGAATAGTATTATTGGTAGAAATCTAAAATGTCTACACATAAAGATCTTATTTTACAAGGAACAATATTATATTATATTCTGATTTATTGGTATAAGACAAACGTATGTTTCTTCATATGTTTATCCATGCATGTTGTTATGTATGCTTTTACATTAACATGAATAATGGCATGGCAAATAAATGATATAAAAACAATCAGCAGATGTTTTCAAACCTCGTGTAAGATTTTTATTTACCTGAATTTTACTATTTAACTGTACGATAACTAAAAAGTATAATTACATTTTGAACCACTTCTGCTAATGCGTATAGTGTGCCATTCGTTCAGTTGTAATGGTCGATCGCCTTTAACTACAACGGTACCAGCACCAGTTTCGAGTAAGAATTGTGGTATTCCTTGGATCAGTTGTAAAGCTAAATAGTCACCAGTTCTTCCTTGATTTTCACTGTTATATAAAATCAATCCGTTGTTATCTGAAATATATTTTTAATTGAATATAAATAATTCCTTAATAATTAAAGATAAGTCTTTCAAATATAGTTAGATAGATACAATTGTCATCATGGGTAAATGAGTAAGGAAATATTTGTTTGTAATTTAAATAATCTACAATAAGGGGACAAATAAATGTATATATTTTTTTGTAAATAGTTGAATATTACAATAGAAATTAATTGGGAGTATACCAGTGGGTCGGAAAGAAACTTCGATATCGAACTGTTTGTAAGCATCTTTCATATGAGGTAATGAAAGCCAACTTTCTCCATCGAAACGAGGGACTACACCGGTGACCCGGAGAATTGCTTTGGCTTCAACTGCATGTTTGTTGTTAGAAACTCGACAAATGTAAACGCCTGCATCAGCTTCTGTCACTGATTCGATGTGTAAAGTGGGCTGTGGAAAGAAAAGCAATAAAATTTTGAACAAGAACTTCATCAATTTGTAGATCATATTATATCGCATTGCTTATTTTTATATGTTTAATATAATATGTACCTGGTTGTAGGCAGAATTGGCAGGGAGCGATGAGTATTCTTTTCTCCATTCGACAACAACGGGTTCTTCTAAAGTATGTTGACAGGGTAGGTCAATGGAATCTAATAGTCTTGCTTCATAGCGCGCTATGGGAGTAGAGTTTTCCGAGTACGTGGGTCCATTATAACCTGTACAGAATTGTTTTCTATAAATAAAATAGTATTCAAAATATTCTGCTACATGTTCTACAGTTATTATGAACTCTTAAAATAAGGCTGTAAAAGTAGTAGAATATAATAAAGATTTAATTGTTGCTGTAATTTTGTTTATGATATTTGAGTATTTGTGTCGAATAATTGTACATTCGTCTCTAGGAGCTGTTATATTCTACTTATAAAATTAAGTTTGTTGGAAATAAAAATTGTAAATTATAATGTTACTATAACTTAAACGATGATACAGCCTCAATTAGGAACTGTAGTTATAAGAAAGTAAGTAAGTGGAATATCAAATTTTTATCATTTTTTTCTATAGGGCACGGGTAAATAATGTTAACTATAGTGTGGAGGCTTACGTGAATATGTGTGCAGAAGGAGCTACATTCGTTTTATAACTTATATATAAACAAATATAGATCTACGCATTACCGTTTTAGTTGGAATACATGACAAATTAAAGATGGCATAAAAATAGAAGTACAATTGATATCTTCCACTAAGGAAGATAGTGTACTGTGACTGCAATCAGTGTTCTGCTATATGTAAGATTATCTTTTTTTTTGCTTTATAAGATTATATAAAAATAGATTCTACCTTGAAGCACAATACTTTAAAGACCTACTGACGTTAAAATAATATTTTATATAGGTAAGGACCTGGCACAACAACAAGTCTGAAGTCACGGTAGAACGTCGCCCCATTAGGATCCATTCCAGTACAGCGATATACGCCAGCGTCAGATTCTTGAACGCCGTGGATGACCAGCACAGCTCCATCGCCGTATACCTTATGAAATATAAACGTTTGACATCATTCATTGTGTATAAATTTAGAAGACAGTTCTAGTCATACATCTCATAAAAATATATATTTTATTATCAAGAAAGTTATTATACTAGTAACCAATGTAACTTAAAGTAGTCAATATTGTATACTAAAGACATTCAGCCGCGGTACGTCGATAGCTTTATTATTTGTTTTATTTTAGTTACTTAATAAAAGAGGGTGGTGATAAAACTCTAATCGGAAAAGTAATATTTTGAAAGTATATAGAAAATTCAACTTACGTTTGATTCTACATATTGATTTGTGCCATAACGTTCCCATCTAACTCTTATATTTCTGGCGCTAGCCTTGCACACTACTTCGACGTTCTCTGATACTCTGTATGAACTGTGCGGTTCTACAATTGATACTAATTCTTCTGTTGGTTGGTCTTCATTACCGAGACCTATAATTAATTTTTAATTACTGGAGTATATATGATATATTTTATTTACATCGTAGTTCCTACGCATATAGGATGCAATAGAAGCACTGATACAATAGTTGTATTTCTCCGTTATTTTAACAAATTTATTATATCATATATTATTTCTTTACATATTTTCACATAAACGCTAGATCGTTACTTAAAATTACACTAAGCCAAGAAATGTGTTATACTATAAACACATCTGAACTATCCGTAACAATATTTTTATTATCACTGAAACTCTGATCTAGTTACACTGACAGAAACATAATTAAAAATACACCAAAAAATTCAATTGACGTTACTACAACATTGTTGAAATCGTGATATATAAAGCCTAGAACAAACATCGTAAAATAAATCTCAAAATTTTATCATTTAGATAATAAGCAACCAATCTTCCTAACACCACTACTAACGCACTATCTCACAAACTAAAACTTTGTATTGAATTGTAATAAAACTCTAAACTATGTAGCTTTATGAAAATTTCATAAGAAATTTAAGCAATGAGTAATTTGTATAAATGATAAACACAAAAAATTCAGTAATATTTCAAAAAAGTGCCAAATCCCTAAAAAGTAAGATTACAGTAGGCTATAAATTGTCAGTAATTTGCAAACCATAATTTAAATTCAAACAATGAAAATATATTTATGTACATAATAAAAAAATAATGTATTAATACTTTTGTTATTTGTGAGATAGCTCTCTAGAAGCATGCAGAAGCAAACAACAAAACCATTATTGCCATGAAACCAAACATTGTAACCATATTCATAATACAAACACGTAGAAACCATCATCCGTGAAATCTATTACTAAAATAAAAACAGGATATAAAAACCAAAATTCAAGAACAAATTTGTCTTTTTAGTTACGTTCAGACCATAAGTGTGATTCATCGTATCTCCATTTGTAAGTTACATAATATTACCAAAATCTACATAGAAAAAGTAAAATTTAATGACTAGACAGTACCACATGGAGTAATTTTTAAGACACTAATTTGATAATTGTGGGATATTTTTTGCATCTATATCTAATGCATTTAATTAGTGCTACCCACTTCTTATATTATTCATTAATTTTTTATTTATCTGAATATATAGGTACCAGAAATACAGAAAACATTTTATATTTTTATTCCTTAAATAAATTAAAGTCTAGTCGATGCCTGTATTTATATGACATTTACAGTAGGTATTTAAAATGACGTTATTAAATGTTTTACATAGGTATATTAACAATTCCAATTTACTTATACTTCTGACGGTGATAATTAGTTTGCGTAGTTATTACCGAGATTATTGACCAATGAATCACATATATGGATGCCGAAACAAAATCGTAGTTCACTGAAAAAAGGCCCGTAAAACAGACACCCCCACACACCCACCCGGCACCTCATTTACCGGTGACAGGGATTAACTGATCCACGTAATCCCAAATCGAATCCGAGTAACGTTTATCCCTGTACAGGCAGTTTTCCTCGTCACTATTATCTTTACAGTCCTGGAAATCGTCGCACAGAAGTGTCTCGTCTATGCAACCGCTGTGGTCATAACAACGAAACTCCGTTTCCAAGCATTCAATACCTTTACGAGTGAAAAAATTGATGAGATTATAAGCATTTTACCCCAACGTTTGTTTGCTAATTTCTAACAATTCTGTTGAAATCAGGCAACTCATGTCTTTGCTTTTTTATTTTATTTTTATTTTATGTCATGTTTTTATTTGCGTTGGTAGTACCTGGAACTATTAGAACTACAAAAGAACCTGATTACAATAAGAATTGCAAATAACAAATTATCCGCCACCAAAAGTTTTTAAATATAATTAATAACATAATTATTTACATAAATGGTAGGGAATATGAATAGAAGATATTTTTTTACAAATTTTGAAATTTGTTACATAATACTACAAAATTAATAATACCATCTACTTTAAATAAAAAAACAAACGGGATAACTGACAGAAACCGATACATATGGCTATAATAGAAATGGCAGGGTAAAAGTAACGGGTAAAAGCTCTTCGAAGCTTAATTGCGTCTAAGCATAGAAGAGGACCTTGTAGCGACTTAGCACTTCAAGCTGGTTACTCAATGCAAAACTGACCCTTAATATGTAGATTGATGTAATTGCTTGTATGCCTTCCGTATTTATCTCTTATATGACAAACATAGCGGCCGCTGTCTGATGTCTGAGCGAGCTTAATAAAAAGCGATCCATCATGCTTTTGGCGTGAGCGAGAGACTGGTTTTCCATCTTTAGTCCATTCTATTATTAAGTCGGGTTGTGTGACGTTACAGCTGAGATGAACTGCTGCTCCAGAGTGTGCGAACTGTTCGTTCTCATGGGACTCCGTAGCCACACGATCGTTTTCTTCTACGAACGATTTTTATCATGCAATCAACCCTCAAGCATAAAATTAGCAATCAGTATTACATGAAGTGACTATCGACAGTAATTGTGAGCTAGCCAATCAACTGGTGCGACACATGTGCGGTTTTTACTATATACATTCTGTTTACTGTTTTAACTAGAACGTTCTATCAGTATCGGTAACGTAACACTTAAGTAAAATCTTATTTTAGTAAAAGTAGAAATGATTTAATAACAAGCAATTAAAAATATATTTAAATGTTATGGATACTGACAAAATCATGTGTCAAATTCACCTAACATAATGCTAAGTACTTTGATAATACCCGCGCTCAATTGCAACTTCCTAATAGGTACTGTTTTAAGTTACTATGCTATTTGAATACATACCGCTAACAATAACCTCTGCAATAGCACTTGCATTGGCAAAACGATTACGTGCGAAACATTGATATTTTCCGGCATCCTCAACTTGAATCTGATGGAAAATGAGAGTAGCACCTCGTGATTCAGCGCGCCTGGAAAATTTATAAAAATATTTAATAATACCAATTAATAAATTCAAATAAAAAAAGTGAAACTATTTGGCTTCAAAGGAATTAATGAATTGTAAAAAGAAAGGTTTTTAATGGTGTTACTAGAAATGTATATTCTTAAAAAAACTAAACATAAAAATTTACCGTGAGGGAGCTCTATTGTAAGGGGTCCATGTAATATCAATAACATCATCTCCTTCAACAACACATTCCACGGTTGGCGATTGACCGGGTTGGACACTTTGGATTGGAGGTCTTAGTGTGATTCTCGGTACACTGATCACCAGAATATTTGTGTAAGCAGCTTTAACTATTTCACGTGTGTTTATGTTATATAAACTGCAGACGTATTTACCCGTATCACTTTGAGAAACCTGAAATCGATTAAAAGAGTTATACTTTTACGCATATAAGCGAATTAAGTACAATTTATTACAGTGTATTATTCTTATGTGGCCCATGGATTTTTATTTTAATAAAATCTTTCTAGCTATATTTTACATTGAAGGTGGAATAGATTTCTTACTTACATTATAAATTATCAAGCGAGAATCACGTTGAATAGCATTTCTCTGGAACGGTAGCCTATCAACTCTAGACCATCTAGGTTCAAAGCCTTCGGAGCCGTTGCAGCTAAAATTTTAAATGAAGTTAATTTATGTTCCTTTATATAAAAGTGAAATATATAAAAAGAGAAAGCTACAATATATAAAACTTTGTGTTTTGTACAGTTCTAATTATAAGAATAAATATGATGCACACACAAAAAACTCATTGATTTTTTCAATTTTGATAATATTACAATTGAAGTTTATTTATTCTATAATAAATTATGTTTACCTTATAGTGATTTCAGGTTGGCCCTCTATTGCAATTAGATCTGCGGGTCTGCTATTGGGATCAATGGGATATCTGTCTGTATTGGTTGGGTAATATCCGTCTGTATTTGATGGATATCTATTTGTATTTGACGGATATCTGTCAGTATTAGATGGGTATCTGTCAGTGTATGATGGATATCTGTCAGTGTTCGATGGATATCTGTCAGTATAGGATGGATATCTATCCGTGTTGGTCGGATATCTGTTCGGATAGTCTGGATATCTGTCAGAACTGCTTGGATATCTGTTGTTATCAATTGGATACAGTTGCCCATTTTCGTCATATCCACTGCCTTCAACTGCGAAATTAATTTTGTATCAAGTATTTACTTTTAGAATAATTCTTCAATAAGAAGCGTTCACAATATTTGGCAAAGGAAAACCAGTCAAAGGATTTTATTTATTAATTATATTGTTTCCTATTTAACCTTTCAATTTCTGTTACATAATAGACATCATCACATATTTAGTGAAAGGGCGACAGAAAGCATTAGGTTACACTAAATTTTAAAATATTTTTTTTAATATATAGCAGGAGCGGATAATACCCATAGTTCAGTATTCAGAACAATTATTAACTTAAAATATTTTTTTTACCAATTTCACCGCCACCTCCATCACCCCTGTCAACACGGATGCCAAATTGTTCTTCAATAGTGCCAGCAGGTGAAGTAGCAATACAGATATAATCGCCGCTATCACGTTCACTAGCTGAAGGAATACGAAGTATTGCGATTCTGGGTGATGGGCGTACAACCTCACGAAGGTCTGTGCTTGCTGTTCAAAAAACATTTTTTATCTATAATTTGTAATTAGTTTTTTAAATAAACATTGTACAATCAACACTAACATAACATTTTGGATATAAATTTTAATTGTTAACAAATTTCTGGAAATTGTAAAAATGAATACTTTAAAAACACGTTTGTTTATTGAGGAGTTGTATTGTTCATTATTTTTTACATATAGTGATATGTGCATGTGTATAGTATAATAGTTTAAAGAAATAAATAGAGATTGTAGTGTGTGTATAGCATAGTAAGATAGTAGAAGTAGAAGAGTACGCGTGCGAGTGTTATTGCTATCTCGTTATAGTAAGTCCCGCTCTTTCATGTAAAATAAATAGAAGAAGGAGAAAATGGGACTATAGGATAGCAAACGGACTGTACAGTTCGAGTTCGACCACGAGACGTAATAGCAACAACCGTCAATAGCAAACTCCTAGCGGTACTTTCCGTATTTACTTGTATAAATCGACTTTCATTAACGGTGCATTGATAGTAAACCCTTCGTGTAGAATCGGCGACAGTAATAGTAGTGAGTTATACACTTAAACCTTCCTCATAAATAACTTTGTCTAATGCAAACCATAAAAACAAGAACACCGTATAAAAATCTGTTCAGTAAGTTTTGTGTTTACCACGTTTAAATAGATAGACTTGACGGGTAGACTTTATTTTAATGAATAATAACGCAAATACGGTAAAATAACATAATGGCTTACTTTTAATTGACACAATAGGATCGGGGTATCCATTTGCTCTACATTCAACTGTTACTGCTTCACCTTGAAGAACTTGCTGGAAGTTGCTAGGAGTGATTGTAATTTCAGGTGGTGATCTTACTTTGAGAACGGCACTTGCGCTTGTTGAACCAGCAAGATTAGTTGCCGTACATGTATACTCCCCTTCATCATTCACATCGATGCGGTCGAATCTAAATACAAGAGAACTTTACATTATTTCTTTGATCAAATGTAAAATGTAGCATAGTATATTTACAATATAGGAGTTTGGGTTTTACAAATTACGCAGATAATAAATAAACTATTTTATCACTTTTACTAATCTATTTGCACTCTATGATATCACACATATAATATTTTGAAGAAACTATTTTTGCTTTTAGAAATCTTCACATCATTAATTTTTATGACATATCAGTTTGTACATGTATGTTTAACAGAAATTCTAATTTCATACATTATTATCCTACAGTAGATATAACATGGATCCTGTAGCCTAATACAATTCTTATGTATGTATAAGAATGGTATAGGTATATTAATTGTGCGTTGTAATATATTTCATGAAAACTACAGAGTTTTTTTAAAGAATTCTAGTAAACCACTCAAATATTATTTTCAGATTATATATATATATATATTGAAACAGTTTATAGATTTTAGCGTTATAGCTGTAATCTTAATGAAAGAAATGAATCAGTAAGAATGTGCAACTCACTTCAACACATTATGCGGTTGTATATAAGCATATGGTGCTAGTGGTTTGCCACCACTTCTGCTCCATGTTACATCAGGCTCGGGATACCCTCCCGTCACTCGGCAGTGGAGTTCATATTGTGATCCGAGAGATACCGTCTGTTCCCCCTGCGGCCATATTTCAACTCGGGGTTGTTCGCGTTCTAAAAGCAAATTGATAATGTAAAAGATGTCAGTATAAAGTAAATAATATTTGTAATTATGTTACTAGTAATAATTTTCATGTGTCGAACAAATTCAGCGACATAAAGAGCAGTGAGAACGATTGTTATAATGTATAACAATTTAAAAGAATGACACCGTTATCAGATTCGTAACGAAAAAATGTGAAGTGAAGAAAAATATAATTGTAAAAACTTATTTACCCATATTTTTGCATTTGCAATTAGAAATCAAGACATCTACTATAAAAAGTAATATCAAAGTACTCACTTTCAACTTCCACAAACACGTAGATGTAAGCGACTGGGCTTCCGTTAACGACTCCTTCACAGAGATAATAACCTTGGTCATCTTCCTGTGCCCGGTTAATAATGAGAGTGTTGCCACGTTGGCTAGTACCAGGACCAAAAGCACTTTGATGCTGATTAAAACATTATAAGTGAGTTAGTAAATAGATCTTGTGCAAATACTTTTTACGGTTTTTAACTTAGATTTTTTTTTGCTATTTTTGGGTCTTAGAACTACAAGAAGCAAAATTAAAAAACTAATGCATCATTATTAAAAACACCATTATTGACTTATACTTTTGTTGAGTAATATTTTTTTTTGTACTGGTCCCTTATTTTACTTCACCTTGCTCTAAATAATATATTAAATATACATAAAGCATAAAGACGCACAAAAATACAATATCAATTAACTATAATAGGCTATTGTTTTATTGATCTATTTACACAATCTGTTTTATATTACTGTAACAGTCCATCTAGTTAATAATTAATAATATAAAATATAAATTTACGTCTCTTCGATAACGCTCCAGCTGAACGATGTTCAGTACGATGAATACGCCTTGAGTGCCTCACTTTATATAGTTTTATATATTATATAGTATATTTATATAGTTTTAGGTTTTAGATATTACTCCTTGAATTTCTCCTAAATTAATATTTTCACAATATTTAATCTTTCTACATCTTTATGATGTTTGCGGTTAAGGAATGTAGAAACATTTGTATTATTGAACTTGCCACTTAGTGCTTACAGAATAATAAAATGCGCTCTTGTATTATAGTCGGGATCAGTTAATTGATGTGCAGCAGAATTATACAATAGATACAAATATGAAAAATATAATATTTACTTTGCTCCATTTAATCACAGGCAGCGGATAACCTTGTGGGTTACAGTCCACTGTTCCACTTTCACCTGCGGCAACTTTCAATCTGTCGACAGTGACAGTAATGTTGGACGCTTCGGACGGTGACGGAGTTCCCTGGGGTACGACCGTTATTAAAATTGTTACTGGTGCAACGCTAGAAGCTGATGTTTGGCATACGTATACACCTCGGTCTTCAAGTTTTGCGTAATCAATATAAAGTATACCATTTTCAGAGCGCACGTTTGTCGACAATGGAACACCGTCTTGTCTGTAAAAATAATTCACACAGGATTAATTCTACATATCAGTAAATACTCTGAAAATATTTTATCTTAGACAATGTACCTATTTTTGAAATTTATACATATCTTATATTTAAGAAGTACATCTACTAAATATATTTTTCTTTCTCTATTTGATATATTTTATATAGTTGAATACACCAGCCCCAATATACCCTGTCCTCTCTAATATAAAATAACGATAGTCGCTGTATAATATATTAGCCTCTATTTTCATGGTAGTCATAAATGATCTGTTTCGAACATAAAAAATAGATATCTCGGTAGACGTTGTCTAATACTTGGGATTTCAATCATCTTTACTACATAGTAATATACACGTGCCATTAAAAGGTTTTCTACGCTCCACAGAAAAACAATGTCAATGCTGCATGTTTTAGAACTCCAAAGAAATTGAGAAATAGTTTATATTTTTAGCTATGTAGTGTGAGCTGTCAAGAGACAAAGTTTCGTTTTATGCTATAAGAAGTATCCTACATGTTGATTCAGTATTTTTGTTATCACCTTGTCAAATAAAAAAAACCCTATTCAATTGTTTCAGAGTGATACACGGACAAGTAGACAGACAGAGAAACTGCCAAAAATAATGAAAAAAAAAATTTTGCTATATGTAACGAATACGTAATATCTATGATGCAGCCAACTAGCTTCATTAGCCGTTCAATTAACAGCCTACAATATACAATACAATATATTAGCCGAACTTCCAACTTATAATAAAAGGGTAATTATAGTAAGAGGTAGTAAAAAAAGAGGTTATAGTAAATATTTATCAC
Source organism: Actias luna (assembly GCA_039707435.1). Lineage (NCBI taxonomy): Eukaryota > Metazoa > Arthropoda > Insecta > Lepidoptera > Saturniidae > Actias > Actias luna. Next base: position 11,959,511 of record JAZHAC010000001.1, on the reverse strand, counting down.
AAGTCCAACCTTACCTAACCCAGCAAATACCTCTACCTCTACAACCACCTCACCGCTAAATACTGCGCCTATAAGTTATTTCTTTATTACCTTTATTATTGCTAGTCGCACGGCCTGCTAGTTGAACGGCGCTATTTAGTAAAGAGGCCAGGATGTTGATTGAGCGGCTAATTAAACTAGTTGGCTGCAACTTCTTAACCGCAAATTAAATAAATATATTTAATGTACATATTTGACTTAGTTGCAACTTTGTTATACTTATGTATAGAACTGCAGATTACTTCAATTTTAATGTTCTGTAATATGGTTATCTACAGTAAAGACACAATTTATACTAAATAATTTAAAAGATTAGTGTAATATTACCTACTAATGTCACTACTACTAACCTTATCCAATCAATTGAACCTGCCGGAACATTTGTAGTTCCTGTACACACAACTCGTGTACTTTGACCCTCATCAACAGTAGGCGATGTTGGTGAGACTGTGAGTTTGTCTCGGGTAGGCCATGAGGGTCTTGGTCGCACTGTAATTATAGCGACACGGTCGACTGAACCTACTGCATTGGACGCGATACATCTAAAAACATATTTTTTTATTTATAATATTAGAACTTAAATATACACTTAAATCGAGGCATGGAATCCGATTCCATGGAAATACTCAATCGAGAACTCAGAGTAAAACTATATCCATAGAAAGATGAGCAACATTTGCTACATTTTGCTAAAGAACTTTGATAAACAACTAATCTTTCTTAATAACAGTAGTAACTTTGATGTATTAACTAGTCTCAGAAAAATATGTCTCTTCCCCTAAATCTATTTTTAGGGGAAAAAAAACTTTTAATATAATCTGTTATTTTTCCTATTTCACTTAAAAGCGGAAAAAAGTGAGATTTTTATTTCACGTGAATCACATGACTATCAAATAAAGTGAACAATTATTACCATGTTGGGTTAAATATATATTGTAGTAAAAAACTTAACATATTGCATATTTTTCAGATGAACTTGAAATATGTGGTAACGAAGCTTATTACCAGTACATAAATGTTTAATTTACAAACAAATATATAACATACCTGTATTCACCAGAATCTTCTTCACGAGCGCTCTCTATAATAAAGAGTTCATCGAAATGTTCAGCAGAGGCTGGCAATGGTCTATTGGACGCCCTCTGCCATCGAATGGTCGGCGCTGGGTTACCACTGGCGTCACACTCAAGCTCTATCCTGTCACCTTCGTAGTATTCGTTAATCGTGGGTCTTATGGATGCAGTTGGCATGGTCATTTCATTGCCTAGAACAATTAAGTTTGTATTAATACGTTTTCCCGTCTCTATAAGTAAGTTAGTATAATTTAGTCTTATAATGTTAATTAAATCTTTAAATTAAATTTCATGATGTTTCAAGATTACAGGACCAGGAAGAAAATGAGAATAGCTTTCGCTAATGATAATACCCAAGTATATCCAGCGTACCTTTGGTGTTTAGTTCCAATGGTCAAATTTACCGATTAGCCAATCTTTGACTATACTCTTAGAATCTAACAATTTTAAAACTACGGTTAAGGATATTTTCAATCAAAACATGGCTTTTTTGACTTGGAAGAAAAATGAAGGTATTATAAACTGTATAACTATATATTGATATGTATATTAATTTACCTTTTGCATAAAATATCCAATTCGGTACAACTATCCAACGATGCGTGAAAATGTAATTATTAATATATAAAGAAATCGTTATTCACTAAATATTTTATAAAACGCGTTATGAATTCCTACCTCGAAATGTAGGATTATCTGGATCATCCAGAATACGTATTTGTAAACACGTGTAAATATATAAATAAAATATATTTATAAAAGTTTGTTTATGTATCTTATATTTATTATTCACCTGGTACTTTAAGAGTTGCAATTGCCTGGCCAGTAGTCACCCCGTCGCTTGTCTCGCAGAGGTACTGACCACTATCAGAGACCTGGAGATTGGTAATAAAGAGCACGCCAGTAAGTTCATCGATGTTTGTTCTCCCTTGAGGCAAGTACCCATCAACTTTGGACCAACTGATGCGAAGTCTACTATTAGTAAGCTGACTCAGAGCTTGGCATGTGAAGTTCACGCTGCTACCAACTTCCCGGATCTTGATTGTTGGGCTTGTGATTTGAACGAGGACCGTGGTATCAGGAAGACGAGGTGAAGTACTTGGTACGACCACTGATGGTTCTCCGGCTATAAATTCAGTACTATAAATAAATATCTTCGATTTTGTCCATGTATTTAATTGTTTAATTGACTGTATTTAAAAAAATATAAATTTAACTACATTATTTATAAAACATCATTTATATTTATTTATTATACATTACATGAAATTTGAATTAGACCAGTTGAAAAGGTATTTTTACTCAATAAATTGTTTAATTTTAAAGAATAAGAATTATAGAGTACGATACTACAATTTTCCAAAATCTCTTGTAAATTGTTTTTCATACCCGTTTTTTGTATATACGTCTATACGTGCCATAACAAGGTACTTTTGGGACTTATAAAATTAAGTAGTAATGCTAAAAATACTATTTTTTTTAGTAGAGAATTGAAGAACATGTCAGACAACACATTACATGTGTAAAACGTAAACAGCTACGACGCACACGAACATAAACTTGTACAGAAACGAGGTATGAATGTTAAAATGCTATGACTTTTAGTATTATTTACACAAAAACCATATCCCCCAAAACCTAGCGACAAAACCATTACTACACTAAAAGCCTATAAAATAGTTTGGATGAAAGGTTTATGAACTAGACGGTGCGAAACGTAGACGACGAAGCTTCACGAACTTTTGTGTAAGAAGAGCTACCTGGTTCTGGTAAACTGGTGGTCAGTACACCAAGCGTGAACCCTTTCTCAGTAACGGTGTGACATTCATATATTTCTCCCTGCCTCCTTGTGTCCCATACAGTGTGCCAGACGTGTTGACCGTGCCAACCGTCTTTATGAAGCCTCGACTCATTGTAATACTTTGGGGGCCACTGTTCATGACCCTCGTGGTAAAACAAAATAGTGAGAGGTTCCGGTGCGCGGTACTTGCACGTTAAGGTTACCCTTCGGTAGAAAGTGCTATTAACTCCATTGTCGTGGATTGTTGGGTGTAGTTCCATCACTAAGCCTAAACCGTTTTATAAATGTTTTATTACAAAACTCGATTTACCATCCAATATACTAGATATAATTAAATTAAACAATAATATTGGGGATAGTAGATCTATTCGTTATTATTTAACTATATTGATTAACTCAAACATTCCTCCTAAAGGATATTCATAAAATAATTTAGTTATTTATACATACATACATACATCACGCCTCTCTCCCATAAGGGTAGGCAGACACCACATCCTTTCACTTGCTACGATCCTGACATACATCTTTCGCTTCTTCTACTTTCATAACCACCTTCATACCTGCTCTTCGGTTACGGGTAATTTTTACCTGGCCTTTCTCCAGAACGTCCTCGATCTGATCGAGATATGTTTGCCTAGGTCGACCCTTACCAGCTTGCCCATTCACACTCGCCTTATAAATTTGTTTTGTTAATCTTCTTTCATCCATCCTCTCTACATGCCCATACCAATTAAGCATTCCTTTCTCTATCTTTGTCACTACATCCCCTACCACACCACAACGTTCCCTTATAACACTATTCCTTGCTTTATCTATCATTCTTATGCCAGCTATACTTCTCATCTCTACTGCATTAATCTTGCTTTCATGTTTCTTCTGCCAGACCCAGCACTCGCTTCCATACATAAGTGTAGGGACTAGCACACCCCGATGCACAGCCAAACGTGCCTTTGTGGACACATTCCGGTTGCACATAAAATTACGCAGGGCCCCATTCACTCGATTACCTAACACAACTCTTCGCTCAGTATCACGGTCACACTTTCCATCTTTGGTAACCATTTATTTTGGTAAGCATTTATTTATCAAGACATTTAATCCTAATAATAAATCTCTTGCATGCATATTTAATTCCAATACCTTAGAAATATTTATCATTTTAACCAAAAACTTACCAACACTCAAGCAATCGGAGCCAGTGTAAGGTGGTCGACAATTACATACGACTTGCCCATACGCGTCGAGTTGACATTCATGACCGTTACATGCACATTTTTGGCAGCGGCCAGTTTGATCTTTATAGTAGCCAGAAGCGCAAGATTCGCAGCTAGTACCATCATATCCAGGTGGACACATGCAAACCTAAATAAGAGTTGAATAATGAATAATGTGTGGTACTTTTTATTAATATGTTAGAACTTTTTGGTTACAAAAAAATGGATTAAATTGATATCGGTTTTAACGACCGACGATAAAATATCTTTATGAAAATTATTTAATTACTACGATTACATTTACTACTACCTGACCTGGCAGATCTTGTTCGGCTCTTTCGAGTAGTCAGTCACATCGACTACAGCGACATCTATCGCCTTATGATCACTTATCGATATAAAAAGTATCTTATCTCTCAAGTTGAATCAAACTGCACACAATGTGCAAAATTTTATTAAAATCGGTTCAATAGTTTAGGAGTTCATCGCGAAAAAACAACGTGACGCTAAATTTTATGTAGTAATAAAGAATTAAAAATAATACATAGCCTATCTGTCCTCTATAGAAATACGTCAGTACTCAAAGTTTTATTTCAATGTTTAGAATATATGTTAGTTACTACTACGATCTAACGCTTTCGAATGCCACAAAATTTATGTGATATATATTGATGATATATAATATGAATCTTTTTATACGAATGGCCAAAAGAAGAGTGTAATATTTTGGATAAGTTCTGTTTATGACATATATTATTAAACATAAGATATATAAACTTAAAATACAATTGTACTACTACTTTTTTTAAGTATTCATTTTGATTTTGGGTTTAATTGTCCATAGTTACTTTTTTTCTAGGACATATTTTTTTAAGATCATTGACGTGTTTATTATATTTTTAATACTATAATACAAATATAAACATTGTTAAATGTATATATTAACCTCAAGACCTCTTGCAGCAGGGGCTTCTGAATCATAGCTAATTGTAGCAGTATCCATGGAAACATCAGCGATAGACGTGGATAGTATGTTAGCAGCTATGGTAGCACGAACCAGCACCCTCTTCAAATTTGCCAGAACTCTCAAGAAACGGTCGCGAGTTACCGGTGTAACGGTATTCAGTATATACCAACCATTTTCGCGAAGTGGTACTTGGTAACTCTATTAAAGAAAGAAATTATATAAAAATATTATATGTTCACCTAAAATTTTTAAGAAAGTTATATTTTGTTTTAATATATTTAAGGTTTAGCGTTATGGCCATAATCTCACCTGATCTTAAGTAACGATACGGCCCAAGGTGATAGACATGCTGAACCTGTGGAGGAACTGTCTCATATGCAGCTGCCGGAACACACATATAGGTATTTAGCGGCAGATATTCAATTTGAGCGTGATTGCTAGCTAAAAAGCCCTACCACCATGCTATCGTTGCCTCACGATGTTTTCCTACACCGAAAGCTCAAGCTCATTGTAGGTGGTTCAATTCGAACTTACGTCCCTTGACGCGAAGTCGTACAAACTACCACTGAGCTATCATTGCTTTATTTATAATGCATGACAACTCAGAGATGGTATGTTCGGATATCAGATCGATAGACGTAATTTCGAATTTCTTCATGAAACCAAAATTGGTGAGAAGAAAAAGTTAATTAGCGTGGCCACATCGTCACTTGGCATTAGTTGAAATGCCAAATGTATACAGTATGAAAAACTGCGCATCTATTCAACTAAAACGATCACTAAAGGTAATTAAAATTTTACAATGTCCAAAATTGTCTTCGTAAAGAATTATGTCATTCAGTTCAATTCTTGTGGATCAAAAATTATTCCTAAAGCAACGTATTCTTTGATTTAAAAGAATTGTATAAAGCATACATACCAAAGATTCCGCAGCATTGATACGACTCGGATTTGTCCAGTATAAGGAAACATCATCACCGACCAATACAACATCTGTTCCAGGCTCAGAGACCGCTCCGTAGTCGTTGCTGCGGAATTCTTGTCTAAGTGATAGGGAACCGCCATAGGACAGGATCCTATTACCTGTTAAAACATGAGTTTCGTAGGTAAGATTACACTTAGATTCATGATTAAAATTAGTATTAAACAACTAGTTTGTTCTCGTAATTTGGTAATTGAATAGTCAAACATATAGCTTGAAACCGAAAATGTAGCTCATTTTAAGTTTCAGTAGAAGCTAGAATTTACTTTACTTTCAGTTTTAAAAATTCATGTTCGATACAATATAAACAATTTCACAATATACAGTGTGTCCTCCTTATAATAGCTTACGGTCTACACTGTTCACTGACACTCAATCAATACAATTTAGATTCTTATCTATGTAAATATAAAAATATATAATATATACGAACCAGGAAAGACAGGTAGAGACCAATATAATTCCTGGTTTGGCACAAATGAAAACGAATACATCAGCTCACTCTTGTCCGGTACAGGAACAAAATCATCATTGATCACTTGCTCAGCATTAAGATCCATAATAGTAAATCCACCAAATGTATCCCCTAATATCGGAGCTGCTATAGGAATTCTGGTATAGTGAGTACCCTGCATACCGAAAAATGTTATTAGCGATAATTATAGTAAGTAATGTAAAAACGACAAGATTTAAACCCACGCTAACTTCAGCTATCCAAATACATGATAAGCTTCACTGACAGGAGTCCCTCAACGTGATATATAGTTTAAAATATAAAAACTGTCTAAAAATTATATAAGATATTAATACACTCCGTTTATTGAAAGACTGGTGCGATCAAAGACTGACATATAAGAAAACACGAATTTATGAATTGTATTATAAAATGATAACAAACCTCATGACAGTCGGATGTGATGCCAGAACAGTAACAACGCTGGCATCCGAGTGGGTTTGTGGAATCAAGTCCAAACGTGCCCGGCCTGCATTTATCGCAGTTCTCACCTTCAACGTACTCTTTACAGTTACAGTAACCACTATCATCGCACGGCGTAGCGGAACCGGCTGGATCACAACTATAAGAATATTTAAATCATCAATGCAAACATAATTAACAACTAAACACTAATTCTTGTAGATATTTTATTTTGTTATTTGTGTAATAATATTAATTAAATAAATCATTTCATTAAATTACTAATCCTAAGAATAAGCAGATTTTTAATTTATGCCTCAATAAAAAAAGTATGAGAAATTAACCATATAACTAAAGCACATTGTTATATATGAACTGATACTTGTTTGGTATACTACATTTTATGATCATTATTGTAAATACAATATCGTAAATACCGGCAATTTGCAATGTTGTTTTCGGATGAAGGGATACAATTGTTGTAGCTATCACGTTCGTAGCCGAACTTGCAAATTTCACAGTGTGGCCCATCGGTGAAATCAGCACAATCCTGAAATGAGAGAAATATTTATAGGGATATATGTATATAAAACGTATCTGTAACTAATAATTTAAATTGATGATTGATCATATATTGTGCTTAATAATTATTTCCTGGAAAATAATTGTGTTCTAATCTTCCTTAATTACAACTACTTTTTGGAGTAACGCCATATCTCCTTTAATTTATTAATTATTCTAATGATTTCATGAACAACTTAAAGCTTTTTTGTTTTTCACTATAGAAAAACAAATAGTTTTATATTTATAAGTTCGTTAATTTAGAAACGATAAAAAAATTGAAAATGTGAATACTCAGTATTAGAGCGATGGTCCATAAAGAGTCTGGAATTAATGCTTTACATAATAAACAAATAATACAATATGAAGATAGTTAAAAGTAACTCACTTTGCAAATTCCGGTTTCAGGATGACACATGTTAGAATGCCCGTTACATGAGCAGGGTCCACAGTGTTCCAAATAAAGGCCACTTGAACTCCTGTTATAAGTACAACATCGAATAAGTTTCAATATATCAGTTTATAAAGTGCAGTTAACAGTATTATTTTATTAAAACTAATATTAACGTTTAGTGAGAATCCGTCACAAGGTCCGTTCTTTAGTTTGCCACGTTTCAGGGTTTATCAGTGCATATTTAGCTACCGAAATCCCGATGAACAGCTAATCTCTCTGTGATTGTCACTTGATTGTACTTTGTTTACCACACGGCACAGTGTCTTCAATTTATCGGTTACCGTTAAAATATACAATATTTACTTAATTAATGTGATAAATTCTGGTATCTTTTTTTATATCTCAAGAGATAACTATTTCTCAGAATGGAGTTTTCTGTTTAATATACATTGTTATTATGGTACCGACAAACTATATTTTAAAACTCACGATACCGTTGTAATATACAAGAAAAAACAAGTTAAAATTAAAATACCTGGTAAATCCAGGTGCGCAGTCCTCGCAAGAAGTTCCAACGTAGCCAGACGGGCAAACACATTGCTCTACGTGCAAGGCTCTAGGACCATCTCCTGTGGGTTCAGCAGTTTCAATACTGGCAACTAAGGGAATTGCAAGTGGAGCATTGTCGGAATATGTGGCTTTGATGAGAATTGTCTTTACATCAGCCAATGCAAGAAGGAAATGTTCACGAGATACTTCCTTGCCGTCAGACCTGGAAAAAATTAATAAGTTTCACATAAATAGATTGCAATGGTTAGTATTATCACGCCATAGTTATTTCAGTGTTCCCATCATTAGACCATCAACAGACTTGACTTTGACAGTTGAATGATTTATTGACTTTAATGGTAGAATGTTTTTCTTCTACTTTGTAAACGAAGTTTCACAAAAAGTAACTATAAATATAATGACATTAGTAATTCTTCATATACCTTTAACGAAAGTATTAAAAAAATGTAGCCGGATTAAAAATGTCGGATTAATAAAATAAATACTGAAACAATAATCATATATGCATAATATGGTAATCTAAACTACGCAATAATATCATAATTAACTATTTTTCCAATAAATAGCATGTACAACAATAAATTATTAAAATTAAATTACCTTTGCCATCCCTTTTCAAGGAATTGTACACTTGCATTTAAAGTTCCGTCAAACGAGTGTTGGAAGTTACCGGTATAATGAAATGTCAGATGATTGAGCTGTAAACCATAAGATATTTTTATAGAGTTATATGTTAAAATTCAAAGAGTTGAATAACAGTCAATATAAGCACTACTTACACTAACAAGTTGTACATCCGTTGCGTTATTTTTATATCTGATGTCATAGGTGGGAACATTTAGCAATGTGTAGCGCAGATAACCACCGTAAGAAGTTACCTTATCACCCGCAAAGCTGGTAAAGCAAATATTTGAATTTAGTTATCACTTAATTTAAATTTTAATAAAGAATAAAGATCAATTATCAATTATTTTAAATTTCATCAAAATATTTTTAAATCTCTTATCAAGTAATACATTTTATAATTATATTTCTTTTTGTACATTTAAATATCTCCATATGCAGAATACCTATTAAGTTTAATTTTTTTTTTATTGTTATTGGCTTATAACGTAATCCCAGCATTGACATTTTGTCGTATATATAATTCTGTCGTAAACGGAATGAATAATATATTAAAAATTTAGGATTTTTAATAAATACATGTCCTGATTGTCGACACGATTTAATAGTGTTCACATGAATTGTTCTAAACAAAACATAATAAAATGTTTATTTTATATTAATACCTGCTTGGTAAACTCCAATAGTAAACTGAAGATTGTGAACGCTGGAATGAAGACAGCGTTATCTGTCCTCTCACCAGTTCAGGCTTATTTTCAATTGCCAGTGGTACAGTATATCTGACAGAACCAACAGGACCAGCAGGAGCGCTATTATAGACCTCAACTTGGTTCACTATATCTGGCACGTTGAACTGCACCGCTGTTGTTTTACGACGAAGGTCACTGCTTCGACACTGTTGAGAAACTCCCGAACAGAAGCAAATAGCGCAACCGTGTCTGTGAATAAAATCATGAAAAGAAAAAGATTAAAACTTTTAATCATAATGGAACCTTCTGAATTGAAACTTAAGGGCGCTTTCAATTTATGCGTTTCGTGTTCGACCGCTGCCGCACGTCTACCGTACTGCTGGTTATTCCCGCTGCCGGACCACTGCAGTAATGTAGCATATCTGACACCAAATGCCTAAATTCAAAGCGTATCTGACTTTTGTATACCAATGATACGACATCAGTCAAGCCATGGACGCTGACGAAAAAACATTTAGTGCTCTTGCTGAAAATCATCAAAGAGAAACAAAAACGACGTATTCATTAAAGAGTAGCACCTATGTTTTCGTCAACATGTAATTTTGATGATTTCTATAATCTTTAGCCTAGATTAAAGAAAGATCCAAGTAATTGTTTTTAATTATCTAAAAATGTCTAGAGAATGTTATACGAATTACTTGTATTAGTTAAATGCAGAACGTATTTCATTTTTATTATAATATCTTCCACGTTTATATCTTCCATTTTAAGCAAATAAATAAATTTTGTATGGAATTAGCGCTGTAGTCTATAATCACCGCCCTATTCAACACTGAAATGAACACGTGGTGCTTGCAACGTTGCCGTCCTGCTGTCGAATATTCGTGGTAGAGGCGTCGCGCTGTAGCCGCACCGCGCGATTTGTATGAAAAAAAAAATCGTCCATGCGCAGTCGACTATAACACCGCTTCGACACCGCTGCAAGTGGATAAGAAACGCATAAATTGAAAGCGCCCTAAATGCTACACAAATTACTAAAATTTTATAATATTAATATCAATACATTTATATAAACTATATAGACAGTATTTTACTGTATATAACACCACTTTCATAACGATGGCTCTCTAGCCAACACTTTCATTTATCTATATAATACATATATAGAATAATGATCATTTTTGTAAGAGTTACATTGTTAATTTTTTCTAGAAATAATATTTAACGTCTATAACAATTCCAGTTCCACTAATAATCTTATTTAGATTTATCTTACCTAAAGTCTTCGGATAGGTAGAAACTGTCATTCTTGCATTCATCGCAGTAACGACCTTGGACGTTGTCCTTACAGTCGCACTCATCAGGTGGGCGCACGTATCTGGTACCGGTTGGATTACAGTTGTCGGAAGCTTTAGGTTTGCAAGAATCACCAGGGATGATAGGGTTGCCTATGTAGCCCGGTGCACAAACTTCGCATCTTTTACCATCGTAACTGTAAATATTTTTATCACAGCTTTGTAGTTTCTTCTCCAAACCTTTTTACAATAAAACACTACATCTAGGTCAAATAAACTCTAATAAAGAAATATGTCCAACAATTACCTATTCAAATACACATTCAATACAGTGTTACCTTTTAGATATTTTCCCAAATACCGAATACCTAGTTGTTTGTTTCTGCGGAAGGAGCATATTTTTCACTTTTGATCAACAGTTTCAGTTTCAAATAGTTTACAAATTACTCTATTTAGTAAAATTATTATATGAATAATACTACAATGTATGTACCCAGGATTGCAGTCACAGACAACATTGCCGTCATATCCGATTGAACAGGTCCTGGCAAACTGATTGTTCCTGTTGGTAAGGGGGCACGGGCATGGCTTGCATGCGTAACCACTAGCTGGATCACCATAAGTACCCGGAGGGCATGTCTCACGAACGCAGTTACCAAGCCAGGGACCGGTGCTCTCGCGAACGTAACCAACAGCACATCGCTGTAAAATTATAATATTAAGAAATTATTAAAGTAACATTCATCAAAAAAGAACGATATATTATTTCCTTTAATTTTTATGTAGGCCTTTAATAATTGTATCTTTTAACTTACTTCGCACGATAAGCCTTCATAACCGGGGGGACAAGTGCATTCTTCAACAAGGTTTGCGACACCTAGTCCAACATTAATATGTTGGGCTGATTCCATTGCAAAATCAGATACATTTACACCAGCGTTGTTCAAATCAGCTCTTAACAGGATCGTTTCAATGTTATCAAGACTGAAAAAATAGCACACATTTGAAAGTAGAATTCGAAAATTAGTGTGCATTATAAGACAAATTATTAAGTACTTGTAAGCTCAAAAATCTAATTATCCATTTTAAAACAATGATATAAAACTACATAAGTTACACATTCATTCTTTTTAATTACAACAATGTATTTTTGAATTTTTATGATTCAGATGGGTGCAGTAATATTCTAGAGAACTACAAACCAGCTGTTTAGTGTGCGTCTAAAAACTCTTAAATTACTAATTCATTAATAAATTCTCAGTCCTTATTTAATTTAATTGCGGTCGGTCTATTTTATTTGTTTTTTTTATACCTCAAACTATCTAATGATCAAACTAAATAGTTCAATTGAATATATCATATATATTTATTTATTTATTTATGTAAAGATGAAAAATTAATCTTACGCCATCATAATGTCTTCTCTGGTCGCAGGGACTAAACCTCTTGGGCTAGGTTTCTCCCAATTCTCAGGTGTAAGGCGAGCTTCGATGTTAGTATTTCGCGATGTATCACCTCGGTGAAAATGGAAGAGGTTACCGTATTTCCCCTGTTTATGTTAAAAACAGAATTAACGAAAAGTTGTTACGAGAATTTGAATTTCACTTAGGGGCCGTACATGATGTAAGGCAATTAATAGCAGTAAACAACTTTAAATATTTTTATGTATTAATTGCTTGCAATAATAAAATTTAAATCATTCACTCCGAATTGTTCTATGAGGCTACGAACGTCTCGATTTCTTAGACTCCTCGATCTCACTTTCACATTTTAACACCTTCCCCCATAAACACGAACATATTTTATGAACGGACCCTTGGAGTATCGCATAAATATTTTTGGTTTAATGATTTATTCATTAAAATTGAAACATATAATATAATCTAATTAAAAAAAAAATCGGTATAATAATTTTTATGAACCAAATTACATCTATATATATTACATATATACACATAGTAACCTGCCCAACCAACGTTGTAATAATATTTTCCGTAGTTAATAACTCTATCACAAGGTCATTTGTCTTATCTTAGAATAGCTATAAACTATGCTCAATAGAAATATGTGATGTGAATATTTAAGTGACAGGGTCTACCCAATAACAAGTACAAGATTACTATACTAACAAATACACATAAAAAATTATACATAAAGATACTTATATAAAATAACTATCACATAATAGTATAGTAAAACTACTATAAAACTAATGTAATTGCTCATACGGTGCTATTAGATTTTTTCTTAGGCTATATATTAGCTCTTTTCCTTTAGAAGTAAATTCGCAAAGATAGAGGAAGCTAGTTTAAAGTCGTGACATTAAAATAAAAATAAATAAATATAAATCAAACCTTGATGATAATCGTAGGCGTACTGGTATCCGGTGCGTAGACCGGTGCATGCGGCGAGATTGTATATTTAATGTGGCCTCCATATGAGGTCAGCTGATTTCCGTTGTAGCTCTCAGGTAGCGTCAGGTATGGATGTGTACTGCTCCATTGCCAGCTAGAGTCTTCTGACACTACTTTCGTCACCTAAATACACGAGATTTTTATATACTTTATAAGATTGGTGTTATGGCTACAATCTTACCTGATGTTAAGTGACGATGTAGTCTAAGATGGTGGATACATTAAGCCTGCTAAATTGACTGGATCTCAAATGCAATTGCCAGAGGACACCTATTTACCAGGTCTTTGGCGGCATATTTTGAACTTGACGGTTCGAGGTAGTTAACCAGTTGGGCATTACAAAAAAGGCGTTCCACCATGCTATGGGTTCCACACGATGTTTTTTTTCACCAAAAGCTCAAGACTCAATGCAGATAGATTCGAACTCACGTCCAATGACGTGGTGTCCATACATACTACCAATTGAGCAATTATTGCTTTAAAAAAGTTTTAAATTTGTCGTCTGTGTTAAAAATTGAAGAAGTAAACAAATCATGTATTTACAATTTATGTAATCATAAAGTTTTCTCAAACCTTTGATTTCTTCCAATAAAGAAAACTGTAGGAAAAACTAAAAGAAAACAGTAATAATACTATGCTTGTATAACAGTAATACAATAGTTACTTTAAAACTACGAAATTGTTGTAAGTATCATTGGCTTTAGCCTTGATAAAAGTATATTTTTTACCGTAGAAAACACCTGTTTTCTAGTACAGACTCTATGATAGCTTAACTACAACTGATCGGAAACCCATAGAAATAAATTTAGGTAGTTTTAAAAAAAGTATTTATACATAACTCACCGTAGCTCCATTCCTGAGTGGTTGATATAAATACAGATTACCAATAGGTGAGTCAGTTCGAATTTCACCGTTCGATGTCTGCGTAACTCCCAACAGCCTAGTTCCACCTTCTCCGAGAGCAGTTGGCATGTTATATGTAAACAGATCGGCGCTACGACATTGGGTGGATTCGCCAAAACAGAAGCAACGGATACACTCATTCTGTGATCGGGCTTCACTGTAAAAACATTATTAATAATGAATAATTGTAAGTAACGCAGATACTATTATTATTATTGATTGTAGATTGTATTATTATTCATACACATCACATGAAAGATAATAGTCAATTCATTTTGAGTTCCTTTAATAATAACGTATCTATTCAATCAGTTATATCGTAATACTCGCTAAATAGAGGTAAATATATACTTACTTATTAAAGTATCCAGGTGGGCATGGGTCAGTTTTATTGACATGAACAATGGAATCTGGTGCTGCGAATGTGGTGCCCTTATTGTTAATAGCTTCACACGAATACGCTCCACTATCTTGAGGCTAAAAGAAAAATAAATAGAATATTTTAATCTTATGTTTTAACAGAATCGATCAAGGTTAAAGAAAAGTAATATTTTAAGGATAAATAAAAGTCAAAAATGTATACGGTTACTTTAAACATCCTAGAAACTACACAATAACTGCTAAACTAACTAAAGTTTCGGACTCTATTTAATATATTACTAAGGCAAAATGAAAAAAAAGCACATACTTCCATATTATTGCAGGTTAGGGTACCGATGCCGTTTTGACTAACAGAAGAACACTTAGACGGCACGTGACCCCAGTTCAAACGCCAAGAGATCAGCGGCACTGGCATACCCACGGCTTCACACACGAGAGTTAACGTATCTCCAGGATTTAATCTTACGTTAGATGGTTTAGGTGGTCTAGTTACGTGAACTGGTGCTGTTAATCATAGAAATTACAGTTAATATAATTTTTACTCAAAAATAAAATAGTTTTAGGATCTCATTCGAGTGTCAACCTCAATTAAAATTTAATTATAATTAATCCTGTTTATAGTTTTACATACCGCAACCGATTTCATCGGATCCGTCCATACAGTCGCTTTGTCCATCACAGTGGTAGCTCTTTGGCACACACTGAGTTCCGCTGGAGCAAGCGAATTCTACCGACTTGCAAGTGTGTCCAGGTTCAGATGCACCACAATTCTCTTCGTCCGAGTTATCACCACAGTCATTCTCCGAATCACACAACCAAGTTTTAAGCACACATTTGCCGTTGTTACATTGAAACTGATTAGGCTCGCACATTCCGTTTGTATCTGCAATTTTTTACATGCATATTACTTCTTCCTTTTTCTTTGTTTATATAGTTATACATATAGGTAAGGGTAAAGTTCGTATGCTGTACCTTAGTACATTACTGTAAATGCATGTTCGAATGCTTTCGAATTACCTAAGCTGTATTTATTTAAATAGTAAATTGGACTAGGGCTTAATTGTTTTTGTAGTTAAAATTACGGGTACTCAAAGAAACTGGTACGTTTTATATTAGCTAATGATGATTACGCTACGTAAAAAAAAAAAATGTACGGTGTTTTAGTATTTTGTCATGAGATATACTATACAAATTTAATTAAATTTATACTCACGGCAAGTATCTTCATCAGAACTGTCTGCACAGTCAACTTTACCATCACAAACAGCAGATTTGGGAATACATTGTCCATTACCGCAAGTAGCTTCGTGCTGCTGGCATGTAATAAACGCAGGTCGTTGTGTAATTGCTGTAAAAAAGTCAATAAATGTATAATATTATAACTATTTCTTTGGCACTTTATCTTTAGTAGTCATCACAGTTATCAGGAAACGAGAACAGATGTATAAATATAATTATATCAAAAAATATGTAGGTTTGGAAATGCTGATTAGAATTTAAATAGAATACTTCCAACTTCCTACCACAGGATTTTACTTTAGAATGTATGTATATGTACGAAAATACGTAGAGACAAGATAAAAAATTAAAATACTATAATTTTTCATTATTTTTTAATAAACAGCTGTACATTTTCTTAACTTGTTTAATATATAAGTTCCAAAAATATGAAAACCCAGCTAATAATTTCATTAATGTTGCAAAGATTAAAAAAAAACATGTTTAAAGTATCAATTATTGCCCAACACAACACTACAGTTGAAGCTACTAGCTATATGCTTGATTTGTTGTTTATATATTTTGAAACTTAGATTTTGTAAAATTCTAATTAAAATTTATTGGTTTACTAGTATTATACATATTGAAATGCACAACTTTCTTTCGTAACTTAGCCTATTGAGAATGTTACAAAAAAATGATTTCAACGCGTAAAGGCGTGAATTTAAGCTATAAACTTTTAGCATCCGGACTCCTACTTTAACTTCATATTTCATACGAGTAAAACAATAATACAAAATGCTAAGTAACGGGTTGTAGGCTAATCGAATCACTTGGATTCTTCTTAGCTATAATCGGATGGGATAAGGGACGCTGTTGTCGATATCCATAACATTCTTAATCTTTTCTTTAATAACGATCATTTTGTCTGGCCTTCTCACATAAAAAAATATAACCTTCAATTTTTAACCTCCTAACATATGTAAAAAAATTAATACATTATTTAATATTATAAATCTTACTACTTCTTAATCTGTAGAACAAGTTTATCTACCTATTAGATCAATTTACTATTATACTATGATAATATTACATACGTGCAGTTTCAACTTCCAATGTAACCCTGACTTCCGATCCAGGATATCTTAAAAAAGATGGTGCTTGACAGATGTATACACCGCTGTCCGAAGGCTAAAATGAGAGAATTTATTTAGAGACTTTTTTGTTTTATAAGGTCAATTATTGAAAAAAGTACTAAAGAATATCGAGAAATACAAAATAGTATAAATATACAAGTAAGCTGTAATTAGCTTGAATTAAAATATGTGTACATGAGATAAGTTTATTACAAGCTTATATTATTTTGTTTTAAAGTTTATAATTAAAAATATAAGTTTTACAATATGAATTAAGTAATGCTTACTGTGACGGCGAACATTTCCAGTCTTCCATTGACATCCTTCGATCCCGCTTTTACAGATCTACCGCCTTCTCTAACCCACCTAACGGGTGCTCGTTGTGAACCTTCATCACGGCATTGGAACACTACGTCACCACCTAAAATTATACTTTCCTTTAAACTCATGCAAAAAAGAACTAGGTTACCCATAATTTATTAGTTTCAATATGCACCAGTTCATATAAGTAAAAAACGTTAGAAAATATAAATTTAAAAACCAACGGTGAATTTAACGATTATTTATAGTTAACTGTGGAATGAAATTTCTTCAGATATATTAGATAGAAATACTGTCTATGAACGAAACACTGAAAATATTCATTATTATATTAAATATGAGTACCATGATTCATCACATCATTATATATGTGGGGTTGTATTATCTAAGTATGTGGATATATATATATTACAATATTATGGCCATATTGATAAGATAATAATAGAATATGTAAATAAGCATTCGTATATTTATTTTTGAATATATACCAAGATGAAAAAGCTTGAAACCTATTATTGTTATTTTGATGTTACAAAATTCACATGCAATACAATACAATTCACTTTATTATTACTAATTTCTTTACAGTAGATATTATTTTAATACGTTCCTTGTATATTTTGTATTTCTCCAAATAAATATACATATCAAAATATGGATGACTACGCAATGATTTCCCTGGGAATGATTAAATTATTATTATTACTTTGTAAAACGGTTTATACTAAATTATTAAACGTTATTATAACCCATTATTATATTTGCCCAAAATTGTCTCGCAGGCAAACCAACTCACCAGTATTGGCTGATCCACCACCATGAAAGAAACAATATTAAAATATATTATTATTAATAAATCTAATATTGAATAATGTATCGTTATAATTGTGGAAAATTTACCTCCATATTAAAAATAAGTAATAAAAATAGTTTGTGTTTTTTACGAAATACTTGCTGTACTTGTGACTTGAACACATGACATTATGTTGTACGTTAAGCGTTTTTATATCAGTTTCTTGGCAGTTATTATGTAAAGTATTTGCTGTTACTGACAGTAACTTCTTAGCGATTGTAATTATTTATATTCGAAATAATAATTAGTAAGTACTAGCAATATTTATACGTTACATTATCGCACGTAGTTGCTCTCTTAAATGTTTTGTATAAATAAACGAATTGGATAAAGTAAAGAAAATATATATTTACACATCCTACTATCCTACTACATTCATTGCGAGGGTTATTTTAAATAACTTTGTTGTAGGTACTTAGCTCACCTTTAGATTTTTATCCAAGCTTTTTGTAAAATATTTAAACCATTATAAAAAATATATAATACAATTTTAATTTTACACAACACTATAATTTCAGACATATTTATAACAAATATTTTTTCGGAAATATTATTAATACTTTAGCATATTATTATTTATTTTGTGTATATAATCAATTAGTTTCGATCATTAATTATGAAATAAGGACACAAAATAAAAAATAAAACATACTTTATCATATATATATATATTTAAATAGATAAACTTACCGTATCTGACAACTTGTCCTTGAGGGTATATTTTTATATTGAGTGACACAGGACCTGTAGGTAAATCAGACATTTAAAATTGTATCTCGTTATATTTTAAGAAAAAGCAATAATATTATTTTTTCAAGTACATCAAAGCTTATAAAGAGTGAAAGAATATAAATATAAACTTAACTAAGCCATGGGATAAAGTTAGATTTATAATAGAGCGCTTTTATTTGTTAATGTTCGTTAGATTCTTGGAATCTGATATCATTTTCATTATACGTGTCGTATTATAGAACTTAAAAAGTGTAATCCATTTTCTTTAAACTTTATAAACGAACGCAATCTAAGAAACCCTATATAGGTTAATGTCACATTTTTATACATTCTATGTATCAAACAGTAGATGATTATCGAATGTTCCTGGTTAGAAACGAATGCTACAAATATGCATTTTTTATATATTTGTAGATCTAAAAATAATCTATCTACTCATACAATCAACTACATTTATTATGCATTTAACCTTATTTAAAATTAATTTACCAACGCTTAAATTAGCGTAGTGATTAAGCGGAAAGTTTTTTAACCAATTTTGATGAATTTTAGGTAAAAATATTTTAGATAAGATCTAGAAGAAAATACGTTTTATACATATTTCTTATTAACGATACATTAATTAAAGAATAACGCAAATTATATTATTGCTAATAGTTAAACTCGCCTTCTTTTCTCCTTGGCGAATCACTACCAGGATAATAAAAATCATCGGTAGTTCCTGATCCTAAATGTATTCTGTCTCCATTGCCTGTTTCTGCATACGAATTACCAATTCCTGGGCGATTAGATTCACCACCACCGCTACCGACATTATATGTATTATCATCATTAGGTCCACTACCGTTTGATTCAGACCCGAATGATTCTCTTCCTACACTGCCTCCTGGCCCATATTTATTACGAGTACTGTTGTTAAATCCTGAACTTTCACCGCCAACTTCATTTTCATAAGGGTTCCGATCACCATCGTTAGACGTTCTAGACGGAACTCTATTCGCTCCATCACTTGTAGATTCGTAAGGATTGTAGCCACCAGTTTGACCTAGGTTGTATAAGTGGAAATATACTATTTTAAAGAAGAAAATTAGGCATATATCATAATATAATAAAAAGGCGAAACAAAATGGAAGAAAATATGTATTGATATTAAATATATAATTTCTTCTCACACTTTACCGTCCTAAGAGTTTATTGTAAAAAGTTACTTCTCGTTAATTTTGACTATTTATCCTTTATGGTTGATTAATGTAGTATGTTTTTTTTTTTAATAACAGCGGTCTTATGCAAATTTTTAAAAAGGTTTAACAAACACGCTTGCTTTCATTCTAATATTGTTCGATTTTACTTTAAATCAACGATACACAGATTTGTATCAGTTGTCTTAATATATCATATTCTACGAAGGATTAATCACAAGTAATTGAATTTTAAATTGATTATTATATGTGATAATTACTTACTTGGTTGTACTGAATTTGGATATTGATCGCCGGTATTGGGACTACCTCCAAATGCGTTTGAATCAGAGCCAGGTCTGGACGGTGTAACTAAATAATTTCTAGAATCTTCACGAGCTCCATATGGGTCGTACGTATAAGGCGGTGATTTATCATAAGTAGATCTTTGTGTTGTCGTATAGATTGGACCTGTAGTTGAAGATCTTCTGTCTACAGAACTGGTTTCAGTACTACATTCTTCTTCATCGGAACTGTCATCACAATCCACCCTACCATCGCAGCGAGCATATTCAGAAACACATTGGCCAGATCGACACTGCCAGGAATTGTCGTCACATGCTAAAATAAATCGATATATAGTAAGTTTATTACTTTTACATACTAATGTATCTGATCTTCATAGGTGTAAAATTCCGACCGCAACATATCATTGCATTTCTATATAGTTATTTTATGTTGGTACACTTTAGTTTTATTTATATACTATATTTTTACTGTATTATTTGTGCTTGTATGACGTCCAGGTAATCACTAAAATTCATTACGTTACGAAGAATAACATAATCAACGACCGATATTTCACACCTTTACTGAGATTTGCATTATATTAAAAATATAGGTAATTAATAATCTATTGTATTTAATAGCTTTAAGAAAATAAATTGCTAATATTACAGACGACAGGCAAACTAAAAGAAAAATGTGTAAATTTTTAAATTGCATATATTAATAAGTAATTAAAGTAAATTACACGCTTTCACTTAATATGATATAAAAACCGTGAATTAAAACAGCATGCAAAAGCTTTGATACTACGGTATTTCTAATAAAGGATATCGTTTCGACCTTAACATTATTAGTTATCTATATAGAAAACAAGATATGTTCCAATATAACTAATATAACAATAATCAATACTTTTCAAAATTGAAATGATTAGGTCGTCACGACAAAAATAAAGATTTCATATAAAAGGGATACAAAGTTTTAATTCAACTTCCTCGCATCTAAATACTTGGAATACATAGTTAATATATTGTTAAGTTATGATGGGGTTGGTATGACTACTGTCAAAAGCCCCTAAACAAAATAAAGGAAAATATAGTAAGATACACATTGTTCCAAAAGGCATTCCAAAAATGCTGCTCTGTACCGGGATAGTGACATTTTTGTTCATCGGAGAAGTCTGAGCAGTCATATATATTATCGCATCGCCTTGATAGTGGTATGCATCGGCCATTGTAGCAGGTAAATTCCGAAAAGTGGCACGATGTGGTTAAAGGTGAACGGGAAGCCCTCACCATGTACCACGCTGCGCAATATTACTCTATTATATAAAATTCTAGTAACCATCTGCGTTTCGCATTAAATACAACATAAAACTTAATAAGAACAAAAATAATCTAATCACTCTAGGACAATGTAACTATTAATTAGTGTAAGAAATTTTAATCAGAGCAGTAGTTCCGGATATTACTTCCCTTAAACTTAAACTTTGTAATAAAAATATAGATATACATTAAATAATATTAGGAAGTATTTATGTAGAATAGGGAATAAAGTTAATGATAGTTACACATTCCATTAACGAACCACAATAAAGATTGACTTAGAAAAAAATGTACACAAAATCTTTGTCAGCGCTCTCATCCCTACCTATTTCAACGAAAAGTAAATATTAATTCAATAAAGCACAGAATTTGTAGCTTTAAACCTATTATAATGAAGTAATTAAGTTCTATATAAAACTCATTCGATTAGTGCTTTATAGCAAAAGTGCATAATCATAAGTGCCTCTTTGTCAATTGTGCGAATTCGTTGCAGTTTTAAGTGAAAAACAAGTGCTTTAATTTGTGGAAGCGTGATATTATTTGCGTGGTTAAGATATTACAGGCAGTAATATAAATTTTCAGTATATTAATTAGATTTAATTTTCATTTTTACGTAATTTTGCCAAAAATATTTTAGTTCGTTCGTGGTGTTCCTAATAAGTCAAACATAGACTGTATGTATAAAATAATACAAATATCTTCGCGGTTATACTAATTCATATTGCTCATTTAATATTTTACTTGTTGAAGATTGTGAAGTAGATAAAATATACAATAACAATAAAGTAACTAAAAGTTACTTTCAATTTGAATGATATTAGAAAGTTGCGGCAGATTAGTAACATAGCAAAATATTAATCGATTGAGTCGATTGTCGATATACGACAAAAAATTTATAGCTAACTTGATAAGTCAAGAAATATACAACTATAATTTAATTACTAATACTACCAGCGATTGAGAAAATGAAACATCTTGAGGCATTCTAAATATTTAAGAGTGGTTCTCGTATTACTTGCATTGTGCAGAGGTATATTATAAATTATACGAATTATACATTTATAAATATACTCTTATCGGTATCTGAAATACTAACATGTGAAATATCGTGATACTTCTTATTTCCTCTCGACAAACGGCCTTTACTAGCAAAATTACCATTATGCGTTGTGTTATTATTATAACATTAGATAAAATAGTAATACATGGTATAAACCTAACAAGATTATTATGCTAACCTAGTAACAATATGAATAATTAGTTTATGTAATATTTTTGACAAATACGTATGAGTTAATGTGTACAAGTTCAGCAGAATTTGTACTTTACAAGGGTAACTTTAATCTATAATTATACTTACGGCAATTTTCTTCATCGGAACCGTCTGGACAGTCCGCTTTACCATTGCAGAAATTGAAACTACTGATACACGTACCATCCCGACATTTAAATTCATCAGTGTTGGAGCATGTGGCTAAAAGCAAATTTAATTCCATGATTTATATATATATATATATATAATATATTATACCCATTTTATTCAAAACCCAATTTAACTTAAAGCTAATCGCTTAAGGCCACTAATATAATTTAGTATATAAATATCTAAAGCTAAGTTTTTATCATTATTTATGTAATTATCGTACGAAAAAATATCGTCGTGGATTAAGTATACGTGAAATAGTCATAATGTGTTCTGTTATAAATGATCATATGTTTTTCTGTAATTTAATTATATTTGTGAATTTACATTTTATCGGTCTAGTATAATTTTCTCTTTCTTCATGACTACATAACGTATACCACGTATTTTAAACATGTAATTTGTGTCAAACATAATCTTGGATAACGAAGCCATTGAAAACTTTTCAGTTCATTTCTCTACTGAAAAACAATGTAACTAACTGTGGATCGATTCCTACGCTGCACCAGCAACTAATGTTCCTGGAATATTTTTAACTAAATCTTACACAATGGGCACTTAATCTACACAAATTGTATGAAATAACTATCGTACTCTAAATAATCAAACCAATGTATAATTTTGAAGGTTATTCCGAAGTCACCTTTTGGTTTATGAAATTCTCTTACTCTGTATATGTCCTTCGTTCCTATTGAGGTTAACTAATAAAATTTCATCTAAGTAATTAACAGAGAACATTTGTTATCTAATTAAAACTATAATAACCATCTTATAAAAGTATTGACAATAATTATATCTAAAATAATATAAACTTACGACAGTCTTCTTCATCTGAATTATCATAACAATCTTGACGTTTGTCACAAAAGAATTGTATGTCGATACATGTTCCGTCCTTACATGTGAACTGATTGGACAGACAACCACCTGTAAAGTAGATTATAAACATAAGATTACTGTTAATAAGGATCAGATTATCATTTATATATTGTTTTGTGAAACACCTATAAAAGATGATTACTTATTTATATCTTACTAGCTGTGCTTACGACTGCGTTCGTGTGTAACTAAAAATAAGTTTATAATTTTTGCCAGTTTTTGTAACGATTTTCAATTCAGCATTGCTTCTATTTATACATGTATGGCGATCTTAAATAGCTGAAAGCCATCCTAATTGATTGGTCTATCGAATACAAAAAAGAACATTATTGAAATCCGACTGGTATTTATAATCTTGGCTTTATCTTTATCTTTATGCACAAAAATTTTGTGTCACGTTGTTTGTCCGCGATGAACTCCTAAGCTACTGAACTGATTTTAATCAACTTTTGCACACTGTATGTAGTTTGTTCCAATTTGAGAGATACGATACATTTTATCTCAACAAGTGATCATAACGCTGTAGTCGATGTGATTGAACACTCGAAAAGACAGCACAACGTCTGCCAGGTTCCCTAGTGTTAATATAAATTATATGAGATACTTACTAGAAGTAGGTATGATTGTAGCATCGCAATTTAATTCATCATCGCCTTTTGAGCACTCCGTTATGTTATTACATTTTGAATTTATGTGAAGACATTCACCCGTACTACATCTACAATAAAAAAAAGCATGTTAAGAAAAAAAAACATGAAACAATAACTTACATACGCTTTGCAATAATATATGCTAAAAGTACCGTCGCTTATTATATTATTCGCTAATTATAATAATTACAAATGTGTAGACTTCAGATCGCATGGCAGTGGAAAACAGTTTAAATAGAACACATGTTGACAATGATGAAGCCAATTTACCTGAAGTCTTCTGGGCCATCGCATTTGTCGCAATTTGATTCATCAGAACCATCGGCGCAATTTGGAATACCATCACAAATATGATCATCGTCCAGACATCTCCCATCGCAAAAGTGGTTGCAGGTATCTACAAATATTAGCTTTAGGTTACGTTTGTTTGCTTAAATTACAAAAAATAATATCGCAAAGAACATTTATTAAGAGTGAAATTCGCAAATGCAAATATCATTAATATATTTATATACTAACACCTTGAAATGGGCAATACAATGCAAGTTAAGGTACACAAATCCGCCAGCCAATTTATGGTTTAAAATATAATCTCAAATATCCCTTTTAAATTGGTAAAATATAAAGTTGTTTTTGTAAACTGAATTCATTAAATTTTACTCAAACCCGATATTTTGAAATCGCAAGCATATTCCATAGGCTAATGTAAATATATTGTGTTCAAAAACATAATTCTTAACAGTAACAAAGATTTTATTATGAATAATATTACAAAATAAATAAGTCATTATTAAATTTTATTGTAACACCCACAAGGATAATTTATAATTATATGACTGTTTACAGAGATGAATCAATCAATTTATAAATAACTATATATCATCATAAAGTAGTTAAAATATTTCAAAATACGTAATGTTGTTTCTGAGTAAATAAGTCAGTAAAATACTAAATTTTTAAATTATCCATGTATTTCTACATTTTGGTTACTAAGTTACAATGGTAAGATTTTTTATTTTGAATTTGAGTAACTTTGAATAAGATCTAATATATCTTTTGATAAACTTAGTACCTTTGCAGGAGTTCTCGTCTTCACCTCCGTCGCATTCCACTAGTCCATCGCATTGTTTGGCGCAAGGGTTAGAGGAAAGCGGGCCACAAGTAAAGTTGTATTCTGAAGGACACTGAATCCCACCTAAAATAATTATTTATTGAATAACTATAATTATGTAGTATTTTAAAAAAGTTCAATAAAAATCATATAAATCCAGTATACAAAAAAATACAAATTACATGTGCCACAAATTGAAGGTAATATACACATAAACGTGTTTATGTTTAGATAGACGACAGCTATGTAAAAAATACACAACTCACATACTTTATATTGTACATGAGGTTTTTATATGGAAAAAACACATTGTAACAATATTATACCGGACAGCAATTACAATACTCAATATATTTTAAGAGACAGTTCAAATAAAGCAACTGTCTCGTTAAGATAATATATTAAAAAAACCAATTTACTCAAATGTATGATTGTATAGTTGGATATTTTTTGCAGAAGCATGTGCAAATAATAAAGTATACTTGACAAAAGATCATTTAATCTCTACAAAAAATTAGCTTAGTTCATGCGATTTCCATTCACATACTCATGCACATGCTATTATAAAATTGCATTTAAAATAGTTGATGATCTTGTACTGAAGTCTTTACCCCATTCTGTTTAATAGTGAACAAAATAACGTAATCGGCAATTGCTTTATTAACTAAACATATACGCTCGACAACGTTATATTTCCAGATATTGCTTCGACACGACTTTAATCAAGACACTGATTATTAGACGTAAAGGGCAAAAGTAACTCGATGCAGTTAAACTGCAAATACAACAAAAGCTAACTGTAGAGACGCTGAACTTACCGCAGTTGAACTCATCCTCACCATATGGGTGACAATCACTATGACCATTACATCTCAATGCTATATTAATACAAGAACCATCGTGACATTGAAACTGGCCCCTTTTACATGGACAATTCATTTCATCTGAACCGTCTTCGCACTCTGTTATGCCGTTGCACCACGAGTCAGCTAGCACGCATTTCCCGCTCGTACATTTAAATTGATAAGCCATGCAAACTGTGCCTGCCATAAATATAATGCACCATAACCGTAAATTTTCTAAACAGCAGTAAGAGAATATAAGTAGGCCATTTGTTACATATTTTTTCGATTTATAACCTAAATATCATTAGAGTAAGAATAGTTCCTTGCTAAAGTTTTTGGTTTCAAACACACAAAAATTGGTTAGAATTGAATAATAAATTCTCGAATAATATTATACCACACAGATTTTTTTAAATTATGTTTCTGCATTGGAATAAAATTCATGATGACATATAAAAACGCAGTATTTTATGCATGTACAAAAATAATTAAATTTCTGTTAGTATGGCCCTTTTTAGGAGAATACCGTATCCAGAAGTAGAAAGTTGATTTGGTTGGTATAATTTTGCCAGTATTAAAATGTAATATAAAACTATAACGCATGTGCCGTCATATATAAAAAACAAGTAACTAAATAAATCAAAATTCTATATTATGAGTATTTTAGAACACCATTCAAATAACATATGTGTAAGAATTTTGTTGAAATTTAAAATGTTCCTAAGCAATTACTTAAAAATGTTTACCAAAATAATATTTATTAAAATTTGGAAGAGATCAAACCGTAAGTGCAAAGTCGTTCATCAGAGCCATCCTGACAATCATGCGTTCTGTCACAATGCTTGAACGCAGGTATGCAGTGGCCATTGTCACATTTGAAGTCGCCTTCACCACATGCTAAATGGTAAAAGAAAATTGCTGCATTGATAAAGTTTATAAATATTTAAATGTAATCATGAGCAAATCAACCAAATATAAGAAAGCAACGAGATATAGAAATCACAACAGAACAATGGAAGGCACTACTATAACCGTGAACGAAAAAGAAACCATTCACCAGGAAGAGACGAAAATATAAAAATGATAATAGAAATACACGAAAGTGTAGAAGATAGAAAATCAAAACGAAGTGTGCTTCAGAAACATAATAGCAGAAAAGCTTATACGGGAATCCTGCATGATTATATACTTACGACAATTTTGTTCATCGGAATAATCCCCTCGGGGGCAATCGTATCGGCGATTACATCTCAATGAATCAGAAATAAGTTTGCCGGATGTGCACTTAAAGTACCCATTCACTGGAAATACATGCAAAACGAATTTTTTATCCAATTCAAGGAGAACAGGTATTTACCCTAACTTTTGAATATCAACCATTATTTTAATCCTGCGTGGGTATGTGATACATGCGTAAACTATGAATGTAAAACCTTCAAACGACTACTGTTATTCGATAACATTAATTTCATTATTTGCATAAAACACATTTACTAAATATTCATGGCATCGAAAGTTTTATCAAGGCTAATAATTAATTAATAAAATAATTATTCAACTATTTTTGCCAAAATATAAAACACCTGATAAATGATTAAATAATGAGAACAATACCTATATGTAAACATTTGTAGATTTTTGTACTTACTTAATTGCAAAGAATTCACATTTGTTTATGCAGGACGTACTACAGCAAACAGTTCTCACTAAAAATTTTAATTGGCATGCAAAGTATCTTACCGTAACAATTTCTTTCATCAGACCTATCACTAGGACAATCAATTCGGCCATTGCATCGCATACTTCGTTTAATGCAATTTCCAAAGTCACATTGCCATTGATCTGATCTGCATGCTTTGAAAAGAGATATTTTGTTAGTAACCACTATATGAAAATGTGTATTTCCCAATGTATCAAACACAGTGGATGCATTTATTCACTTATTTAGGCTTCAGAATATTATACTACTAAAGTTTATATTTCTTTGTTATTCCCCTTAAAATTGTCGTCTTAAAGATAGTTTATATAAACTTATTAAAATTAATTCAATTTTCAATATAAAGCTAGTTATAGTAATTGATATATTTATTTAAGGAATAATTTAATTTACTAATAAAATGGATCCACTGATAGGATAGGTTAGTAAAAGTATGATATACATACGACATCCCATTTCGTCGTTTCCATCCTTTGGGCAATCCCTAAATCCATCGCAGCGCAGTAAAATTGAGATACAAGTACCATCCCCACATCGAAATCTTCCTCTGTTCTCACACACGTGATGACCGAACCAATTAAAACTTTGGGATACTTACGATTATTAAGATCCAAAATGAAGCATGTACAAAGAAAATGGCATTTATATAACAATCGTATTGTATACCTGCGTTGTGGTTTAAAAAATAGTTTGTCATACGTCCATTATCTTTTACAAAAAGTGTGGAGTATAAAAGATATCGTAATTCATGATGATGTAAAAATAATTAAAAAAGATACTGTCCATATGATATACTATTGATGAATGACTGGAAAATGTAAAGAAGAAAACTACTACAGTTGCTTATCAACTTACCGCATCCTGCTTCGTCGGATCTGTCATTGCAATTGCTAACACCGTCGCATCGTTTTCTGGTCTCAATGCAGGTGCCATCGCTGACGCATCTGAACTCGCCACTTCGACATGCTACAAAACAATTGAAGTCGTCACTTTACCCTGATTTACTTACTTTAATTTAAAATTGAATTTACATATCATAATTAGCAATTTGAAGTAAAAAATAGAGACATTACTCTATATTACTGTAGGTTTAGATGTACAACTGTAGTCTGTATATACATTATTTTACATTAATATAAGCTCTTTATTTATTGCCTCAGTTCTTATATGTTAAATCCGCTATTATTAGCATTTTAAAGTACAAACCATTTTTGTTCTACTATGAAAACAAACCTGCTTCCTTTTTTATTTAGTGGCCACATGTGTGCGTTAATCAATTTTTTTAGCATGCACTTCAAGATATTAAAGAAGTACCTTGCTTGTTAAAAGTTATAAAATAGCTACCTCTTTATTCAATATAGAGCAACAATCTTTCCACTTTAAAATGCGACAGATGGTGGATTAAACATATAACCATTTAGGCGACGAGTTATAAAGGTATATTTATTTATTTTATTTATGGATAACTAACAGCTATAATAACAATACACAGATAGTAAACGAGACTGTTAACTAATTATAACGCATGGCAGCTTAAAAATTGTATATTACTAAAACACTTCTATTGATACTGCCGAAAAAAAAGCAATAGCCTTATAAAAGGGTGTTTTAGTTCTTTGTAAATCAGTTTCATATTTAGTTTAGTTTTTCAGTAGTAAATACTGGATAACAACGTTACCCAACAAATTTTATACTATCTGTGAACCGTCTATTCAATAAAAGTAACATATTATCATGACACTATATAACCTCAATCTGTCAAATTGTTTAGAAGTTACACGGACTCTATAGACGCACACAAGATTTTTATATAAAATTTCACATTATTTACCTTTTTCTACCTTTATAAAATTTGTTTTTCAATCTAAGCGTAGGTCAGTAATTATGAATTTATTATAGGTATTTAAAACTACAAATAAATTGGTTCAATAAAAAGTGTTCTTGCTACTTTAACAACTAAATCAGTATAATACCCGAATTTATATTTATTATCTACAAAGATAACTACAGCTTTATTTCGACGAAAGTTATCGATTTTTTTTAAAGCATCTGCTATGCCTGCATCTTCTCTTGCGTAGAAATTGAAATTAATTTTCTATTCCTCGGGACCAGTCCTTTTTTCTAGATTTAAAGTAAGTACCCTATACGGTTTCTAAATGAATATGGTTATACACATTTTTTTTTATCGCGACTGTTAGTCTCAGAGTTTAACGTGTTTATATAAAGAAAACAAATCTTCAACTTTATTTTATTAGCATAAATTTGATTATGATTAAAACGATCTTAACGGTGGATATTGATTTTTTATATTCAATAAATGACAACATATATAAAATAAAAGGTTTCATTTAATTTACCCTGTATATTATGTAACAATAGATGTTTGTATATATGAAATCCATAAATTCCACGACTGGCTGATAAATAACGCTGTTTTCAGATTATGAGGCTACTGGCTAAAGCTGTCTGGTCATCTGTCTTTAAAAATATTAACTAATACAGGACAGTTAACGAGCTTTAAAGAGAAATAAAAAGGAACCAAGTAATATTTAAAAGTAGGAATAACAATTACTAGGATACTATTTGATTCTTGGTATGTAGCATTTTCATAATTGTATGCAGGTAATAATGATATACAGAGAGACGAAAATTAAAATAATCGTGGATTTTTATTACTGAAGCGATGATAGCGCAGTTGATAGTGTGTAAGGACGCCGCGTCAAGGGACGATATTTCGAACCAATTACAATTAACTAGAGCTTTCGGTGAAGTAAAACGTCGCGATGAAACCATATCATGATGGTAAGGCTTTTTCTAATGCCCCATTGGCTAGCTTTCACCCTCAAGTTAAAAATCTGCAGCCAAATAGCTATAGGTGTGTTCTGGCAGTTGCACTTGATAGTCAGTCCCTCCACTAGGCTTAGCGTGTCTACCTTCTTGGGCTACATCGTCATTTAACATAAGGTGAGATTGTGGCCATTACGCTATACCTTTATTATATAAAAAAACTGAATCTTAAAAGAAATATTTATACCCTGCACACTATAGGAATCCAACACGGAATTGGTTGCCTTATCCACTACGATAAAGGTATATTACCATTTGGGCTACCCCCTAACGAGTAATCTATACAAAGATTTCCCTGTGAACACACATAAATGTAAAATATAACATACAGTATTTTTTTATTAAATAGGAAATACAATATACACACCGCAATTCTTTTCATCCTCATCTCCTAAGCAGTCGCTTACGCCGTCGCAGCGCTTGATGCCTTCAATGCATTTTCCGTTGTCACATCGGAAATCGTCATTCCCACATGATTCTGTCAACAACGGGAACAAAAACATAAGTAATGTAATGCAAATATTACGTAATAATACGTTTTTTTTAATCCAATATCTCAATAATTATTTATTTAATACCTAAATACAAAAATATTTATTATCGACCATCGTCAGACCTTAACTAATTTGAAACTTTCTGTAATTAGATTAGAGAGGCATATAATTACATAGTGTAGTAAGCTGGAGGTTTACCTAGTTAGGTGTTTTTAATCAAAATACATAACAGAGAACGGCCACCCAGGTACAGAGTTAGGATTAAGTAAAAGTTGTTTTAATGTTCATATCACTATGCGCGATGAAAGTACGATACTATTGAGTTTATTATAAAAATATGTTCACTTAGAGATTGTAATGTATAATTTCGCTTTTTACAGTGAATTAGTTAACTATCTCATAATAACACAAGGACATCTAAATATATTCAATTTATATAGTGTTTTTATCATGTTTACACATTACCCTGACTACTGACATAAATACAAGTATTTGTTCATATAGAACAATAGACGGCTGTTTTACGTTTTGACACTTGCAAGTTAAATAGGCAAAACGATTAGATGTACTGAAGGAAACGTCTCCGATGAAAAATAAATTAGTGGACAAGTTTAAAGCATTGCAGTGACCTCTATAGTATAGGGTAGAAAATCACTTAAGTAGGTAATACTTTCCGTATCATATTTACTTTCCGATAGAATTAGTATTTATATGAACAGAAAGATGGCGTTGTTCAATAAAAATTTCATTGTCATATATTTTAGAAAAACTTCAATTCAGTAAGTACACTGACTGGCTCAAAGCAAAGTAAAAAATACTTGTTTGTTATGATTGAACAAATTCATGTTTATTTTTAAATAACTTATGCTTTTTAACAAGCATTCGGAAATGTTACGTAAATTAGGTATAAGTTTAGTTTGCAGCCTGTGCAACATAATTATTTTCTAAATCTGTATTATACTATTAATTATATAAAAAATCTGTATTATAATTAATTATAAATAATTATACTATTAATTAGTATTAAATAATAGTTTAGGTATAACTGGAACGACAGAAAAATACACAGTAGAAAAATAACATTTTGACAATAAACTCTTTGCATTATAGAAAGGAAGTGACTAAAAACCTTATCACGTGTAAGAAATTTTAACATAAATCGACAATAAAAGAAAAAAACCTACATCCCGTGTAACGCACCCATTTTATCCGACAAACATTTTTAGAACCTCCTTTTTATATTTAAAATTCTACGCGGTCTTGAGCTGTGCACGTGATATACTTACGTCTATATACTTAATAGCTGCGTATTATAAGTTTACAGTTTGTGCACACGGCCTGAGGCATCGCAAAGTTTGCCGCATTTATATATTGTTACTTCGTGAAGGTGTTTAACAGTCCTTAGTGGAACCGTACCAAGAATTTTTGAATTTTATCAACATTCAGGAGGTAATTTTACTTTGAATGAGTAAAAATATCGAAGCCATTGTTTTCAAAACATAACAATTTCAAAAGAGGATAATTTATTTTTTATTGTAAAGAGTTATTTATTGGGTTCCGGGAAAATGATTGCTGGTAGATTAATTTTTTTTTAACTTTTGAAACACTTTATGACTTATTAAGGTGAAAGGTTTACATGTATATAGTCGTCTTAGTACTGTTTTCTTTCTTTAATCTTTTTAATGACAACATTTTACAAAACTTTTTAGGTAGATTTGTAATATCATACAAATCTTTAAGAGAAAGGATTTTTAATACACGTAAACATTTTTTACGATAACCTATAACCGGTGTGCAATTGAACACAAAGCTAACTTTATTTCAAATCCTTACTAATATGATAAATGCGAATATGAGTTTGTTTATTTATAATGTTTTGATGCCTTAATAATTCGACCGATCATCATGAAATTTTTCAAGCGCATTATCAAGAGTACAAACAACGGGATCATAGAATACCTTTTATTTTTAAAAGCACTGCTTCCAAGGAATACAAAAATAACTTTTAGATTGACAAAATCTACATTAAGACCAGTTACTAATGCTTGCTTTTACCTAACTATGTATATAAAATAAGCGTTAAGCCTTAGATTGTTTAAAAACACTGTTTTAAGAAATCCTTTAAATTATTCAAATTTTATAAGAGTAATAAGTAGTGACAAATTAAATGTTATAATACTTGTATTTGTGATATAAATAGAAAAATATTAATAATTTAGTACATAATTATAGTTATAACTTTTGTACAAAAAGAATATAAAACAATACTATTTCATAATTTAATCAACAATAACAATCACATATACCTATACATTAGTATTTTTTTAAATAGCTTAGGTAATTAAATATCGTTGAATGTATACTAGTAGTATTTACACGACTGAAGATACATCTCTCTAATTATTAATGTTGATACAATAGTTTAGAAATAATCATTATTTATATAAGTTACCTTTTATGTTTGTTTTTAGATGAAATTTTATA
Organism: Actias luna; assembly: GCA_039707435.1. Taxonomy (NCBI): domain Eukaryota; kingdom Metazoa; phylum Arthropoda; class Insecta; order Lepidoptera; family Saturniidae; genus Actias; species Actias luna. The sequence goes on along the minus strand of JAZHAC010000001.1, from coordinate 11,925,184 downwards.
ATATAATTTTATAAAATAATCTAATACTATTGTGTATACACTACATGCATATTACATTAATGCTTTGAAAGGTAAATTAGGTTTGCTCTACGTTTACGCACGCAAAAACACTTTATTAAAGGCTTTTTGGGAGGTATAAAGTCTTTTGCTTGATCATTCGCAAGACAATTTTCTGTATTGACAGCGAAGTGAATTTTTATACAGTTTCAAGATGATATATAATTGTTAAATGTAAACCCCAATCATGAACAACAATTAGATTTACAGTGTAACTACCGCATATAGATTTGTAACCTCGGTTTTTTTAACACAGTAAATGACAGCTAGTTACTGTTATCCTTAACATCAAGTAACTACGTTAAAAGTTAATTTTTCAAGTTGTTTTAAATAACCGATGAGAGTTGTGATGCAATAATTATTGTCATATAATTAAGAAACTTCAGGTTCAATTACCACAAAATATAGACTTTAAATTAAGAATACGGGTATAAATTCTGCGTGGTAATTCTGGTCCAATTTAATAGCAATGCGTGATAATGATATCAAATTAATAATATTATGTCATAAATTAAAATTATTATTTAACGCATGCACAGCATATATACATTTCTAGATAACTTACTAAGCAGAAAACATAAAGCCTGTTACACTGATGACAAGTTCAACTAGATAAAATTCTAAGGAAAATATACATAATTTATGAACTTGTTTAAGAAATAAGCATTTACAAATAATTTAATGTTACATAAAAAGTAGTAACAATCTGGCTTTTAAATTAAAATAGATTATTATTATGGTGACTACACGCAACCAGATTTGATAATAATAGTACTGGTTTCTCAATATGTATTATGTTCTTTATATCTTACTAACTAGTCAGTAAAAATGGTAATCATTATATATTTGGAACTTATGTTGTACTGATTGACTAAATTCGGTTAAAATACTATGAAACACACATTAACATTGCATGAGTTTTGCATTATTTGAAGCGATGATAACTCAGTGGTAGTGTGTACGACTTCGCGTCAAAGGACGTGAGTTCGAATCCACCTACAATGTTAGCTTGAGCTTTCGGCGAAGGAAAACATCGTGAGGAAACCATAGCATGGTGGTAGGGCTTTTACTAATGCCCGCCAGTCTAGCAACCACCCTCAAGTTGAAAATCTGCCGCCAAATACCAATAGGAGTATTTCGGCAGTTGCACTTGAGAGTCAATGCCTCCACAGGTTTAGCGTGTCTACCAATCTGGGCCTTATCGTCACTTAAGATCAGGTGAGATTATGGCCATAACGCTAAACCTTAACTATAAAAGAAATTATAATATCACAATACTGTGACTAATATTGAATCTATATTATAATATTATACGGCTGAAAAGTTTGTTTGTTTGTTAGTTTGTTTCAACGCACTATTCTTAGTAACTACCCGTCGGATTCCAAAAAATTTGTATTTGATAGAGCAATCATTAAGGAAGGCTTTAGGTTATTTAAAATCACGGTACTATCAATAGGAGCAAAGCTGTATTAAAAAGTCGTAAAACCAGTAAAAAAAATTGTATAAAATTTGAGTTACACGCGAATGATATCGTAGACACAGCTAGTATGGTATAATCTAAAAACAATGGGTACTATCGAGAGATAGGTAATCTGTCGGCATTTGTCATTCTCATTACAGCCTTTAATACTCTCTACGGCTGGATATATACTGATTTCAAAACGTAATAAGTCTAGAAAGAGTTACTAGGACAGATCTAACATCATGTGCTTGTTTATTGCAGCTTAATGTGGTAAAAAATGGTACCACATTACTAGATTAACAGATATACACAGTCCAATCATAGAATGCGAAACCACAAACCATCTTATTAAGTATATTAGGTGTAACACTTGATGTAGCAATTTTCGTGCTAAATAGCTTCATAACCATTTCCCCACCTAGGTAAGGTCGGAGCATATTGTTACAATTTTATAGTTAATAGGTATATAGCGCTATGACCACAAACACAACTGATGTTAAGTGACGATGTGGCCTGAGAAGGAGGACACACTAAGTCTAAAGGAGGGACTGGCTCTCAAATGCAACTACGGGAACACACTTAAAGATATTTGGCAGCAAATCTTCTACTTAAGGTTGCTTGTGCACCACTTTGTTCTTGCATTCTACAATATCAGATGTCATCTCAGTATTCAGCTGGATTTTATTCAGTGGTGTAACAAAACACATTAAAAAAAACCAGAAAAATACATTTAAACGTAAATATACTGATAAACCGATAGCAGTATACAAAATAATAATTTTCAGTATATATATTTTATATTAATATAATCTTTGGATTTATTAAGGGCAAAAAAGACATCAAATATTATACAGTATACATACATATATTAAATAAAAAGCAACTTTATATATTTTGTAGCGTATTACTAGACACATAATGCGTAATACCTTTTTGAAAAATAAGCACGTTACTTTAAATATTTACTTGACATCAAAACGTACGTTAGGAGAGATATTATCGTAACTCAACCCAGACTAGACAGTAGAAACGACAAATAAATTAAACCTTAGTAATAAGCCGGTCGGCTGCACCAGGTACGGGGTATCCCTTATTACCAAATTGTCCCTGCGGGTTATTCGTGCACGGACCACTCTTCAAAACGGCACTGATTATGGAAAGAGCTTCGGTTCAATTATTATTATCAGTTTATTTCTTTACAAAATATATTACTTTGAGCATAAATTATTTTTCATTCTTACTACTATCAATTTTACATTATTCATATACATTTAATGCAGTCGTTTCTAGTTTTTGTAATATGTATAACTGATCACAAATATTATGAAAATTATTCTATATTATTCATCAATACGGGACATAAAATTTCTATAAAATTTGTATCAGTAAAAATAGGGCATTGACTAAGATTTTTAATTTAACAATTTCTGTAAATTCACATTAAATCGTATTACCTAAATGCTCTCAACTCAGTATTATACTTATACATTTTATGTATGCAAAAATAATATTATACAATAAGGAGATCGGCATAAATTTAATTAGGTATTATTGACTTATTTTCCGTAACCATAGTTAGTCGATTTCTTGTATGTGTAATATTTAGTATTCTGATACTGTAGACGAATCTGTTTACGTAAAAATATACGATTTGCTCGAATCCTACATGATTTACGTATGATTTTGCATATTGTCAGCAATGTCGGTATTTATCAACTTATTGACAACGTTGCTACGTACGTGGATGTGCCTTGGGAATTGGTAAATTCTATTTCTTAATAAAATTAAATAAAATAAAATAAAATTGCATTAAATAACCTTTACTAACACAGTAGGTACTTATAACACAATGATCTAATTAAAAATATTTTTGTAATTACAATTTTATAAACAATGTGTAAAAACGGACAGAAGATCCTGACTCGTAATAAATATGTACTTGATGATGGGAAAGTTCATGACACCATCTGGCTTGGAGAATTTACTGAGAAGCGGAAGTTAGGGCATGAACAGTCTGGAAATAGTGATCCGACAAGGAAATAATTTATTTAGATGTACACTGCTGCCTAAAGTATCATTCGTAGATATTCACAGACCAGTGATTACAATAGTCCCTTAATTTACATACAAAGAAAATAATAAAAAAGTTATAATGTATAAAAAAAACAGTAAGTAAAATGTAACACAATAAGATTTAATACGCGTAATATAACACTAAACGCAAAAGAATTTAATGATGACGTCTCATCAATGTGAAAACAACCGTGACCGACTCCGGTCAATCTTGGAGATAACTTTCTGACATTGTTATTTTTGACATTTATTTTTGATTACATAATAAAGAAAATCTTTGTAAAGTTATTTCTAATCATATAAAAAGCTTTAATTTATGTTTAATTTAAAGTAGGTATTTTTGTACAAAGTTGTTCTTATGAACCATAAAATATCTGGTCTTACACTTTGTCTTTAACATTAGCTTCGCTATCACGAAAGCCTTGACAGAATAAATATATACATAAGCTAATGGTACTATTATTATGGTAATACAAGTGCATTTTGTATCCGTTCTAATTTGGGCTAAACGAGCCGTTTGGTTCACGAGAGATTAACCATCATCTTGACTAGTGTATACTACTATTTAAGTGTTATGTTAGTTTAATAAAACGAGGGGCATACATATTGATGTAATCTATATTAATATTATAAAAAGGAAAAGTTTGTTTGTTTTAACGCCGTAACGCCGTAACGTTTTAAATCTTAGGAACTACCAGTCGAATTTGAAAAAAATATGTTTGTATTTGGTAAATGACTATTCAGAAAGGCTTTAGATTATGTAATATTACGCTACAACTAATTGGAGCAAAGCTATATTGAAAAAGTTACATACACGGGCAAAAAAACTATTACATAATTTTATGTTCCACGCGAAATTCCGGGCAAAGCGAGTTAGAGTACAGCTAGTAATATTCTAGAACGGTAAACGTTATTATAATGAATATCTAATAATAACCCACGCTATTGTTTAATTCAGAGGATTTCTTCTAACAGAGTCTTCCATAGAGGATTATAATATGAAACCCTTCGTTTTGCATATTTCATCTATCACTATTGTACTGCGCGGTCGTCTAACGATTTACAAATATATACTGGGTTTATTAAGACTCACATGTGACTATAAACATTGTGTAAGTCTGCTCGAATAGACGTGTGGCAAATGTACATATTAAATATTCGTTGATATATTTTTATCAACATGGAAAACCGATTAACTTGACTAATTGTTAGTCACTAGTCGTTCGGCATTCGGATAAATTAAAATCTGGATAATTCAACATATGAAGACAAGGGATTATTATACATATTATACGCAATACGTACCTAGCGATGACGTGTTTATAACAACCCTCAACTGATTAAAACAATAACTAAATGCAAGAGGCAGAGATCGCACTCCTAATTACGTATTTTACAAAAGCAAAGAGACTGCAATAATCGGTAAAATTGAGTTTTATATTTCTTTACAATTTTTATCAAACTTAATTTGTAAATAATGCATTCCATCGCTTGTTTGATTGCGCTCTATATTAAGCTCAGTTGGTAGTGTATAGTGCAGAGGTTCCCGAAGTGTATGCCGCGGCGCCCTAGTGCGCCGTATATAGTCATGAAGGGCACCGTGAAGCGATTCTTTTTACCATTCTCCGAAATATTACCTTAAGTATTCGCGGGTACAAAATAAACAATTTAATTTATATATTTACCTACATGCTCGGAAACTGTTATCCTTATGTTTATATTAATAAACGGTTTGTATTCGCAATGTGGATGTTTTAAATGTTGTGTCTGTCTACATAACTAGTATAATAGTACCTATCTGTTTCGACCAGCTAGACAGGTAGGGGTACCAGGCCTGTATGTGCATCGCGAACTGAAAAATATTGGGAACCCCTGGTGTAGTATGTATGGACGCCGCGTTAATGGATGTGATTTCGAATGTCTGCAATGAACTTGAGTGTACAATGAAGGTGAACATGGTGATGAAACCATAGCATGGTGACAGGGCTTTTTCTAATGCCCGCCTGGCTAGCCACCACCATCAGGTTGAAAAACTACTGCCAAACACCTATAGGTGTGTTCTGACAGTTGCACTTGAGAGGCAGTCCCTCCACTAGGCTTATCGTGTGCCACCTTAGGCCACATTGTCACTTTACATTAAAAAAAAATACATAATCAGTTTTGATAACTAAATTAATCTCGACGAAATCAGTAACCAGAGATATAATAAACGTGAGCAGAAACTTTTGGTAAGATCCAATGATAAGGAAAATACTTTTGATTTTATAATCTCATGTAACTAACTCAATATAATAGTTCCGTAAAGCACAATCGCTTCAGGTTTCGATCCGGGTGATCTCAAGTCGCGGTCACGAAGTAATTGATCTCATAAGATGAGGACGGCCTTTTTAATATTCATGGAGTCTCTGTGGGGCACCCTATATTTGATACTCGAAAACACCTTTTTTATATTTTATGAATATATTTGTTTTTAAACTAATTGTTAGAATCGGTGCAAGTGAACCTTTGTATGAATATTAGAGATAGATGTGAAAAATGGTTTGTACCTCAGCAAAATTAAGTATAACACTTTGATAAGCTGTATGATGAATTCAGTTCATATAATATGTAATTACAAATTACATGTAAAATATAACTTTTTTTAAATACTACAGTTATAATTACATATAATATATATTTATTTTTAATTCTTTATCAATCACTTTCAGTTATTAACTAGCGAACGCACCATTATAATATAATGAGTATTTTGTAGTAGGTATCACGGAAAAATGACAAGATTGTTTCTAACTGAATGCACGATACAATTCAACATTTTTTACGGCCATTGTGCCGGGTTCATCAACATATGTGTGGTGGTGATATCACAGTTGATCTTGATCCCTATCACCCAAATTGGTGATTCACCAGCTGATAAAGACACATCCAGGCGTGCCACTAAGACAAGGTCTATATCTGCTAGTTAGGTAGATAAGTAAGCTATTTACTTATCTTCTGAAGACGTACTGTTTATTATAATAATTAAATTGGCTTACTGATGATCAATGCATAGCTTTAATAAATGAATATAAGAGCATCAAATTTTACAATAGGAGTTTCTAGAATAAGATGAATGAACATTAAAAAAATCTGTAATTAATTCTCCTACAGAGACGATAAAAATTCTAAGACAGCTTAATAAAAACATAATTATTAATATTTGATATTAAGAGGAATATAAGACACCTATATATTGGATGACAATTTGTATTTATTTATCCTTACTAGAGTAAATAAATTTTTTGTCCATATTATTCATAATAATAAAATCGTCGACAATCTTTGTGCAAGTTAATGACTATAAGATCATTGTACTAATTTACAAAATAATAAATCTAATTTATATACCTACTATATATCCAATTTATAGATCTTAACATTATAGTACTGGTGAAGGTAAAAAAAATACGGTTTGAACCTAGCAGTAAAATGATTCAGTGTAACAACGATCTATTCCGGGCCTATTTGACCTAATCGTAATTAGAATCTGGATCATTCAAAGTTCATTGTAGATTCTCAGACAAACTTGTTACTCAAGCATAATTATTAAAATCATATCAATTACATGTCGATTATGACAATGACGTCTGAAGATCATTGTTGCAACTCTTAACGACAATAACGTAGCAATAAATATTTCGACAAGACTTTGACAATAAATTTGTCGATATATATTACACTTTTTCATCAATGTAAATAAACACGGATAAAATTATTTTATTTAAATAATTTGATATTGTAATAAAGATTGACTTATCATAAATTTTATTTATTATTTTATATTAAATATATAAATATTTAACTATTATAAGTTTGTGATTGACGATAGTGTTCAGTGTAATAGTACGAACTGAACAATTATTTAAATAAATAATTGAAATAAACAAAATCATAATTAATAAATATTTTTTAGTTTCACGCAAAAGAAGTCGCGGACATAATTAAAAAACTATTATAGTATAAAAGAAATGTTAAATGTCATGAATAATATACTAAACCTGTAAGTTTAACGAAAATGTTTTTATGGTAATAGCAATTTTTGAAGCCGTATTACAAAAGAAAACCAACTCCGGCTATATTAATACGTTGAGAATTGTCGTACATTTTAGGGTAGCCGGCATCTATACCTGCCTGCGTTACGACCACTATCTGCAGTTTTCATGGTAGTAAATCTGTTTAAGTTACTCCTTTTAGTTTGTCATATTTCGGGAACAGATAATATATCCAGCTACCGGCTCGCACATTGTCACGGCATGACAATAACGGCCATAGTAGAAGTCACAATCTTACGTTGACCTCTCATAAGTACGGGCTCTATGGTGTGCTGGTTTACGGGAAATTATATAAAACCAACAGTGTTTTCCCATTTTAAAACGAATAATTATTTTAATTAAATCATAAGATTACTGAACTTACGGTGCAAGCGGTAATTGTTACAGAAAATACTTCCCAACATTTTTTTTAAATTGATTCATTAAAAGAAGTAAATTCTGTAGGCTAACTCTACCACTAGATGTCTATAACCGACCTCCGTGGTGCCGTCATAAATTTGAAATTAATAATTATTCGAAGCGTCACCATAACGATTTTCGTCGTTCCTTTTTCGGAAAAATAACCAGACGCAACGGCTGAAGAATTTGTTGAATATATTACGAAATACTAGAAATTATTTAGCACGGCTCGTTAAACTGTTTTATTGGTAGTTACCCGATTGTTAATGAATAATAAGGCTGAAAATATTATGTTTGTGCGTCGCGGGCGGCACTGAGCTGGACCATATTAATGCTAACTTCAACGTCTGGGACCTGGGACCACCAGGCAAGTGAGGGTTTCATTTTGATGAAAGATACCAGTAGCGCACGCCCAGCCCTACGGGCTCTTTGCTGCCTATTTGGATCGACTTAACGGTAGGATTTTCATTTTTTTATTTACCATTATTGTCGCTACATACATTATAACTTTAGTTACAGAGTAGTGCAGGTCAATTATAAAAACTAACTTTACTCTTTGTTCAAACGATTACCGAGTGAGTCCGTATTAAAGTTAAAAAGAGAAGCGTCGTTTGATTAGCAATTCTAAGTTCGCTACTATTCTCAGATAAGTAGATAATTTAAAATGGCAAATATAAAATCGAACTCCCTATACTTTATTATAAATATGATGATTATTTTTTAAATTTATTTTTTACGAACCATATAATCTAAGTTCAAAAATATAACTTAAGATATTCTGTATATACACAAGAACGGGTTTCCTGTTACATAGCAGCTAATAGCTGTCTATTCTTCTATCAATCTGACTATTGTGTATATTATTTTAATAAACACTATTCTAAGATAACTGAATACATAATAAAAATATAAATAAATTATTACAGTTAAATGAAAACAGAAAAACATATGAATTAATTGAATTATTTTAGAATCCAGGTTTATTTTTCTGTTTATTGTACTTTCACAAATCTGGGTTTAACGTTCGTGGAACGCTACGATGCGAGGGCGTGTTTAATCATATCTTACTGTCGATTTGAACGCGTTGCTTCGTAGAGATCTAAACTTCTAGATATACCAGAAATTGTAGAAGTACTTAGTTCAAAGTAGTGCGAAAGCAGTCCCTGGTATCTGGTAATAAGGGAGAATGCGGGCTCGTCGTGGTTTTTTTTTGTAGATATTTGGAGGTGCCTCTCACATGATGAATCCCATACGTCGCCCATATTGCAAGAGCGGGCACGTTCACAACTTAAAAAAATATATTAATTCCGAGGTATATGTTATTACAAACTCCTCCATATTTGTTGCTGCCTATGATAACGATTTTATTAAAATAAACAAGTCAAATAAAAAATAAAAACTGTGAAATTTCCATAAATTAAAAAAATAATAAGAGTTTTTTTTACAATTTAAAGATCTTTAGAATTACAATACCTAGTGTTGAATTACATTCGATATTTAACTTGTTTAAATAATGAAAAACTCGTATACCTAATTTTTTTGATTAATTGTATTTTTATATAGAGCGTGTATTGAATATAGGTACGTATATTTTCCGGAACTCTATGCGATAAAACATTAAAAATTGTTTCATGTCAATATATTGTAACCACGTAAAACGTTAGTTTATTCATTTCAGAACACGACCATTAAACAAGCAAATCATATCCGTTCGAGCAGTTGCTTAGTCACAATCGAAAAAGGGGTTTATTGTCAATTTAATATTGAGGTTAACCTATATACAAATTAATGTTGTTGTTAATAATAATATCCTGGCATTGTAACAAATACTCGTAGGTAGATACGCAAATACATCCAGCCGACTAGTTATTGGCTCAACTGTGCCAAAAATAGCAAAGTATCTTCACGTGGCATACAAATCAAATTACCTAACAACATAATTATGTATACATATAATATTATAAAGATTACTTCAATTCTTTCGGTCCTGGTTTTATAATAAAAAAATATTTATGATGGCTAAATTAAAAATACTTAATATATTGTAAAATGAGTTATTTTATCATTAGTCATTAGCCTTTGCTAAATACTGATACTGCTGTAATCCGCTAAATATTGAACCAGAAGAGTCGATCCACTAGAAGAATAATATTTATTTTAAGATCCATATAATTTTCAATTTTTAATATTCCTTATTAAAGCCACATGATATTGTTTTATTATAAATTCAATTAAAATGTTAAAGAAATAATAATGCACTAAACGCGATATATGTATATGTATTTAATATTCAACTTTCTTATGTCTTTGCTAGATTTCTATGAACGTGTCCAACGCAAGGGGGCGTGGCATAATCAACTTTTTGTGGTCCTTTATCTTCCTCTCTCTCTTTTATGGCAAAACATAACAATCTATAGTTGGAAATAAAAAATGAGTATCATTTTCAAATTATTATGGAATGTTTATACATTATTTTAAGATGACCTTTGATGCGAACACATTGCCCTTACCTATTACAATGAAATAAGTTAGGGTACAATAAAGTTAAGACATAAATTATGTATAAACATTGTACTTTTATTTTATATAATTTATTAATGGGTTTTAAATAGTTTTTTTTTTTATATCAATATTATTGTTATTTTAAGTTACTTTTTAAGTTTTATTTATTACTTATAGTAATATATAATAAATGTTCAATTAATCGAATCATACTTATATGTAATGTGCTATTGTACTTTAGTACAAGTAACTATTAAGCTAATTCACTCTTAAGGGATATCCATGCGCTGTTGATTATTATGAAATTAATTAATGTGTATACCCTTTTAAAAAAATACTTACGTCTGATGAACTGCGATTGTGTCTCCAGAGCCCAAGCGACTGCTATAATAAGAGGCAACCACGCCTCCTTAATGGTTCTCATTTTATCAGTCCGGTGTTTAACATTTATTGCTGTACCTTTAATTTTAATACACGAACGCACTACAAAATATACTTTAAAAGTATCCTATTGCTTATGATTTTAGTATTCCACACAGAGCATATTCAATCAGATAAAATGAGCAGGTTCAAACTAAGCTTTTAACTTTGACATTGGAAACATTAGAAACGACGTCGTAGTGGGATATTTTTGATTATCAAATTTTTTGCAACAGCAGATGGTCATAGACAGCCTTTCAAAGAAATTTCTGTTTGAATTTAAGTAATATTGTTCTCAAAAAATATTTGAAATATTCAAGATGGTAACAATAATTAATTTATACTAAAATAACGCTGTCTTCATAACGTTAAGATTAACTTACTCTGGGTGATATTAAATAACATAATTTATTGGTATATTTCATTTAAAATATTAAACACTTGATTTAATGAGCTATACGTATAAGTCATATCTATTTCTTTATGTGCTTATTACGGCAATGACGTCAGTCTTTGCCAGCTCTGCTTGTTAAGCTCGCTCATTATTACATTACAGTTCATTCAACAGCATATTCTATTTATTACATTGATAACTGACATAAATTTTATAACTCTACATTTATTGGACACTATTGGTTTAATATTAATCAAGTATTTTTAACGCCGGACGAGTAAAGTTATTATCGATAATGCATCGATCTAACATTTGCATAATATATAAAATTCTGTTATATTCTATATCAAAATACTCATCTTTTGGTAAAACTAAAACACAAATTTGAATATAGTCGTCAAATTAATATACAACTGAATCTGAATGAGAATAAGCTTTTTAATAAGCATTAATATGCTTATATTAATAAATAAGTAATTACAATAAAATTTAAATTGAAAATCACAACCTTTTGATTGAAATCTTAATAGTAGATTAAAATACTGAATATGAACATATCCAAAATCAGATCGCTTGATAGTAATGACATGTGTCATAATCCAAATAGGTTTTCGAAATTCGATAAAACTTCCACTACATTATTTAATTTGATTAAAGACTTTGATTATGTATTTCTTTTATCCAAGTTTACATTTAATGTTACAAGATATATGTAAAAATATTAACATACTTATTATTGACTTTCTGTTCTACTTGTCAAATTCAATTATTTCCAAAATAATTGATTGGTCACAGCTAGTGAAATAACTCACATCAACATTTATAAATCCTATAATATATCCTTTGTTTTGTTTATAAACCTATAATTATAAACCCACATCTCTATTAATATCAGTTTTTTAGCAAAATTGTTGAGAACGTAATGATTAGTAAAATTGACAGGGACTTAAATTATTTTGCGCTATAGTTCGATTTAAGGCCTGTTTCCACAGTAATTACAATATTATATTTTAAGCGTATTTTTGGATAGTATTTCGATAGAAGACAATAGACATTGTAACTTTCTTGATCTATCTAAAGATTTGAATATGACAAAGCACAATATCCTATGCTACAAACTGCTTAAATAAATACTCTTACGAATAATACGTTATCAATGTTTTTCAATTCAAGTGAATGTATTAAACCAATTTTGCGTCAGATAGATCATTTATGTATCTATGCTATTATTATAGAGAGGTTGTAAGTTTGTAACATATATTTTCTGAACTGCTGATTCGATTCGAAATATCTTTATAGATATAAAACTACAATGTCTCTCAAACGGTTTAGATAATTTTAATTTCAATTTGAAGAAGTTATAACGCCATCATCACTTCGTATCGATCAATCTAAGTTCGAATCTCTGGAATGAGCATACACTTTTGGGCTACTAATGTCACCTAAGAACTGTTATCACTTACAAGTTGAAAGTAAGTCACGAAATATCTATATATGTGTGTTTCGGTAATTCCATCCCGACAAACTTAGTGGTAACCTAGTAAGTTACTTGAGAGCCGGTACCCTGATAAACTTACGTCTTGGGCTACAACGTCACTTGAAATTAGGTGAGAATGTAGACAAATACTAAATTAAAAGAAGATATAAACAAGCAAAGTCTCCAGCAGTTTCTACATGTATAAACTATTATGTGAACTTAGACAGAATTACCCAACGAAAACCATTTAATTTATACATTAAGGTCTTGATCGTGAAAGCCAGAAGAATCAAAGTTAGTAATCCATTAAAAATTAATACTACTAAGTGTAATTTTTTATAGTTAAGGTTTAGCGTAATGGTCGCAATCTCATCTGATGTTAAGCAACGATATGGTCCAGACATGCTAAGCCTAGTGGATGGGCTGGCTCATAAGATCATTTAGCGGAACACACCTATAGGTATTTGGAGGCAGATTTTTCAATTTGAGGGTGATAACTAACCAGACAGGCATTAGAAAAAGCCCTACCTAACTTACCTACCTAATCTGCTATGGTTTAATTACGATGCTTTTCCATCGCCGAAAGCTCAAGCTCAGTGTAGGTGGATTCGAACTCACGTTCCCTGACGCGGCGTCTGTATACTCTACCATCTGAGCTACCATTGCTTATTGCTATTGTTTATATAATATATAATCGCTTCAATAACAATAGTAATGCGAATGTCATGTTGCTACTACGTCCTTCAACCAATACAGTCCAAAATCTATTAGTGATTTACGTAAACTACACGTAGAGTATACATAGGATATTATCATATAACATATAAACATAGAACCTACCAAGTTTATTATACCTAATTAAACATATTACTTTAGATATTGAATATTAGTAAATTACGAATTGGGTAACATAATACAGTTCGTACATTGTTTCTAAAATACTTGTTTTACTATAATCCTTACATACTTTAAAAGGCAATGTCTGTCTGTCTGTTTGTCGGCTATTGTGTTTATCATTGGAGAATTATTGAACTAATTTAGATGATTCTTTTTTTAAATATATGGTTTAACGCACCAGATAAGATATAAAACCATTTATGAGGGTAAACTAAGGAGATAAACAAAATTAACCATGCAATGCTTGCATTCTCAATTAACAATATTTTAGTGGTACACGCGCAGAACTAGGGGGCATAGCAACTAAACTATCATTTACACCGATAAAGTACGAGAATTGAATCTTAAACCTACATCATTATGGTTTACATTAATGACTCAGTCTTGTGTTTGATGATATAGTCCATCTTCCGGAAAAAACAGCAAGATTGGTTGATAACAATGACGTCACTCAAGGCTGATAAGAATTTTGATGTTATCAGCAAGATAAAATACCTCTTAATGACCCACTAAGCTTAGATTTTGTATATATCACATTGTTTGTTAAATTTAGAATGTAGCCATAGCGTTTGTTAGGTTCTGCAGATTTCATTTTCATTATAACATTTGCCTATTATTTGCCTTAAATATAACGACTTACTGTATTTACAACAATTTTGTATATATTTAATGCGATTTTTACATTTTACCAGAGCATCACACATATTTATGACTGTTCTCTATTTACCTTCTGTATATAACGAATTATCTACCTATTCAAACTATGATACAAATCTATTTTGTCAGTAGTGTATCCAGGTTTTTTATTGATATTTTATAACAATAATAATCGGCATACAGATGCAACATTTTAATGATTCTTCTGACTTTTGGAAGCAGATCCAAGTAAAGAGCGAAGCTACAGCTTTACTATAACCTCCATCCCGACACGAACCAAAAATTCGAAGTCTTATCTTTGACGCATTGTGGAGCTGTGGAACCGTTTTCCGATCTGGGCGTTCCCTCCTTCCTATAATATTGGGTCTTTTAAATGAAGGGTGAAGAAGTAAGCAAACTGGCATGACAGTTGTGACTAAAGGAGGTCATTTTCCCTGACGGCAGTGAGCACTGTTCTTGGACCGTACTGAAACTTACCATCAAGTGAAGTACAGTCATTGTCTTTAGCTAGGATACAAAATGGAATTGATGCCCTACAGGGATAGTTAAATACAGGGCAAGCTAATAAAAGGGTCTTGACAACATTTTATTCGTATCCCTATTTAAGAGTCAGTTCGTTGTCTTATTTTTATGTTAATATACTTCATCGAAAAAAGATTTTTTAAATATGAAATACGATTTTAATAATTGATCTCCAACATGATATCATGAAACCTTTTTTCTTTGCGCTGCGTGTATGTATACTTTCATTTGACAGTTTACTGAAGGTATAAAAAGACTTAATAACGGGAGACATGCGATATTATGAAAAAGAAATAGATCACAAATTTACAGCCTATTATGAAGTTGGCGAATAAAAGTAATTTTCATGTTAAGAATTAATGGTGCCCCGTGATAAAGTGTACGAACATAGCGTCGAACGAGGTGAACTCAAATCTCTGTCATGAGCCGGAGCTTTTGGTGAACAAAAAAGCCATGAAGAGACATAGTCTTCATAGTAGCGTATTTTCTGCCTCTCTGATTAATGAATACTTGTTAAAAATGTGTTGTTAAACACATACAGATGTGTTCCAGTAACTAATACTTGAGAAACAATTTTCCCACTAAGCTGAATTTTTAAGATTTAATTCTAGAGCGGTAATGGCTCAGTTGGTACTTTGTACGGATGCCGGGTTAATGGACATGAGTTGGAATCCCTGCAATAAGCCTGAGCCTTTGGTGAAGGACAACATCATCATGAAACTATACCATGTGATAGGGGGTTTTTATGCCCACCTTTTTTGTGAGGAAATGCATTTCCGCCTTTTCTCTCAAGTCTCATAGTAATAAGTTCAGTAATTTTGACGTGATTGTGGGATTTGAACTGTATTGTCGTTTTCAATTTGTGATGATATTTTTTAGCACTATTTATATTTAGTTTACTAACTTCAGTGGCATATTTTGTAAATAAGAGATTCCAAATTGGTAGATTTACATTTCATTAGGAATTTAGATTCCAAAATGGTATGATGTACTATGATGGTATGATCTTCAAGGCTATGGCATTAAGTGCACAGTAAATATGGTGCTTCGCTTTAAGTTTAGTATGACAGAGTAACTATATCCTATACAACGGGATCAAAAACAGGTCGTTCATGATCCACTATAATACGTATATAACAAACGTACTCGTATATACCAAAATTATCAAATAACAAAATATTCCGAAACAATAACATTCACAGTGTATTTTAGTTTAAAATATAAATGTTTTATATAAATATACTTTAACAAAGGAGTTATGAATATAACTAGTAACATATGTGAAATTTTGACATGTGTGGACAACATTCGAGTTTCGTGCGAAAACTTGACTTTTATTTCTAAACATGTGATGTTTCAATTGAGTATATGGCAAATACAGAAAATATGTTATAATAATTTTATATTATGCTCTGTGAACAAATAAGCTTAGTGTAACCAAATATGATGTTTGAAGATTATGTAGTATTACTTTCAGTATCACCAAATTTATATTAATTTTAGGATTGTGTAAAGTTGTTTACACGGTCGCAATTATTATAACATTATTTTAAATCGAAGGACATGAGTAGGGATTGTTTTCTTCATATTGTAAAAAAAATATTGCACTGTTTAATATAGCGACATATATAATAGCTTCAAGAAGAATTTAGGAACGCTTATGAATTGATTTGCCATTTGAGCCTAGTATGAGATTTTCAACACAGCTTTCGTGGTAGAATCACAATAAAGTACACCTTACTAGTTAACACTTTCAAGATGAAAATCTATCGTCAAGCAACTATCAGCATGTTACGGTAGCTATATTTACTTGAGAATTTGTGTCTGTATTACACTAACAAACTACCATGTTAGGCCAGATCATTACTTAAAATTACATATAGTTGTAAGTGCTAAACATATTAAAAACAAAACAATTTTAAATTTAAATATCAATGAAAATGTAATTTAATTGTTATTTATTGTCACTTGTACCTCAACGATTATTTAGTACCAAGTTTTTTTTTATTACGGTAAACAAAGGACAAAAGTGTATCAGAAATATGTACTTAGGTAGTGACATAAAAGATGAAAAAGGGTGAAAAAATTCGCAGCATTCGTCACGAAGGAAAAGTATGTCATACCCTTCCTTCTCTACAACAGAAACCATTCAAGCTTCTTTTAATCTCTGAAACCAAGAAAATGAACCGTGGACTTTATCCAAGTTTCGGTTACTTACCGATGTACTACTGTAATTAACTATAGATCAATTAGCGAATACCGAAAAGATAAGTAGAATTTGGTATAGGTCAGTTACTAAACGTGTAATTTAAAATTTTCCTTTTTATAATAACAAATGTATAGCTATTATCTATAAAATGAATTCTATAAGGCAAAAGCTTTCTCAATATACGTATTAGAATGTATTACTAAGTTTACTTCTCAATTGACCCAAATTACATTGATATAAATATAACAAGACTATGTCCAAAATAATCACATAAATTGCTTAAATGTAGGCATGACCCTTATATGTAGGTATGAATACGTTTCTGATTAAATTTCAATAGTTATGCGTCGGATAATGAATGTTTTGATGAATGGAAGGTTTATATGTACGACAATTACAAAAAATATGTTAGCCGACTCTACCTATCTATTACTAAATAAACCTAAGTAGATTCGATTGTAAATGTAGACAGTTTTTCTTCAAATCTATAGCATGAATGCATTGAGGTATACCGTTATAAGATAGTAAAATAAGTGTATTTATTATAATATTATTTTGTCTATTAAACATATCAGATCAACCTACATAGAAATTCATATTTAAGGGCTTTGATTGATTAAGTCTTATATTCATTTTTTTCTTTTCTAAATTACCGGATCTCAATTTGACAAAATATGATCCTTGTAACATCATCTTGGTTGTATTAGCAAATATCGAGACAAATGTATTCACCTATTAAAGCTGTATTGCTATTATAATAATTTATATTCTTCATAAATATTAGCTTTAGATATATAATTATTATAATATGCATCCACTATCTCTTGCAAAACTTCAGATATCCATTAAATTCTTTGAGCAGTTTTGGGTATATATTTACTTACATGAAAGAAATTTGAATTTTTTCAATTTTCCATTAAAATGTATATAAGTACATTTTAAAAACCGTTTCGAATCACATTTTCTTTTAATTAATGTCTACTATTTATATAAATTTAACCTTTATTTATCATTATAGAGTAAAACTCTTTAGATATTTCACTTTCGCATTATAGAAAGGAAGGCATGTATTAACTAACGCGAGAGCCAAGAAAAATATTGTATAAATATCTGGAAATAAAAATTTGTCAGAACAGATTTAATTCTTCTATGTGTATATATCTAACAGCTTTTAT
Source organism: Actias luna (assembly GCA_039707435.1). Taxonomy (NCBI): domain Eukaryota; kingdom Metazoa; phylum Arthropoda; class Insecta; order Lepidoptera; family Saturniidae; genus Actias; species Actias luna. Next base: position 11,906,849 of record JAZHAC010000001.1, on the reverse strand, counting down.
GCTTAGTGAATAACTTTACTGATCGTCATAGCAAAGGAGATGTTTGAACTTTCGATAAGTCTTTTTGTTTTGCATCTCAAACAATGGTTTTAAATTACTATTCAAGTGCCGTTTAAGCTTTTGGCAAGTATAATGTTATAAAGTCATAATTGATTTGATACCTATTGTTACCGAGTAAGCCCCAACGTGCATATACTGTGATAAACATTCTGCTTATAGTAAAACTAGAAACTATGAACATTTTCTTTTTCTATAGAAAATCTGTAATATTTTTGGTATCACATTTATGCTCAGCTAAAGAAAAATAAACTCTTATCGAAGTTAAAGTTTACATTTATACTTAATGTCAGTGTAACAGTTTCTTATTAACATTTATTTAATTTATAATTATTTATTTGTAAGTATACGCCTACAAAAGTATTTTGTTTTCTAGATAACATTGTTCATTCTCTGAAATATCGCATTTTAATATTATTTTAATTTCATTTAAAAATGACAAAATACCTAGAGTAAGTAGTATGGATATAAAATGTAAAAAATATTGACTAGGGATTTAATCTCTGGCTGGACTGACAACTGTATACAGATAAACTTGGTTTGCGGTTTTTGTTCCCGTGTATCCGACTGTCATAGTACAGTCTCTTCTTTTCCAATAAAATAGTATATTATTTTAAAACAATAAATATTGTCAATACAATATGTTATTAAGGCAGGCCGTGAAATGAAATTGATATGACCATGCATTGTTGCAAAACGTGATATCGATATAGGCATGTATTCTTTTAACTGTAACACGAAGCAATACAGATGCCACTATATTTTGTTAAAATGCACAACCGTTAGATACTTCCAAAACGTTTCTTAAAAGAATATAAAACGACTTTTTGAAACTATAATAGTATAAGTAAATAATGGATAAATCGTAATGTAAATATACTTAGTACCGCATTACGGTCTTTCAGTGAGTTCAGTAGGTCGTCAAATTGTTCCTTGCCAGAGACTTATTTAGATACACTGTTATTAATTTTATTTCGCTCACGGATTGCGTGTCTGTTTCCTGTCATTTTTATCCGTTGAAATTCATAAGCCGTTACGAGCAAGTACAAAAAGAATAGAACTAGCATAAATTTTTATATTGTTTAGTCATTTACTTACTTTTAGAGATGTATAAAAGATTTACTCGCGGTAGTCAAGTAACTAAAATAGAGATATGTCGAATAGACTTTCTGAACAGCTATAGTTTCTGAGTTATATATTTCCATATATACATATATCATATATTACATCATTTCCATATATCATAGTTTTCTAAGTTGTATCTGTCAATTATATATCCATACTTTACGTATGTGTAGCTTTTTTAAATCAATCCATAAAACAATCCAAGGTACTAAACACGGCGTCATCAGCGGGGGAGTGCTTTTCTACAATTCCTACATTTACTGGATGCATTTGAATAACTATTACAAATTGTCAAACTAAATATGAGTTATTATTATAAAATACTTAAGCTTATAACTTAGCTCATAGAATTAAGTAACAGTTAAACAGCTGCTTTTTATGCAAATCTGAGTCATGCCACGATATCTCCGTTGTATTTTCGAGCTACGCGGCAATGCTTAATGATTTGTGAAATAGGGGCACTATTCAATTATTATTATTATTATTATTTAATTTATCTTAAAAAAAAAATAGCTTCAGATTCACAATACTACATATTTACAATTAAAAATTACATTGTAAATACTAATGTATAATAAATACTTGGTTTATAAAATACCTCTCACCTAAATTCATTTTCTTCCTTGAAAAGATGATTAAACATCGTTGCGGTGATGCATTTTGTGATTTAATGTAATGAGAATAAAACATTTTATATCACAAAATATTGATATACATATCATTTTAAAACATAATATGGACCGTTTATTTTGAAAGTGGTGTAAGTCCATTTTTGAGAAAAATGAGCTATCTCGTAATTGATGCTTAATTTAATGTAATTTTTTTATATATAACTAACCCATGTTTAATTTCTCGAAAAAATCCCATGTTTTGTACAACTTAAAATAGGTCGGTAAATGAAATTGCAGTATCAACAAATATAATAGTAACCTTTAATTTTCTCGAAACAAAAGAAAATGGACTTACACCACTTTCAAAATAAATTGTCCATATATTAGCACGTAATTTACTTATTATATTGTTTTGCTTTTATGTCAAAACTGCTAGTTAAAGCCTACTAAACATGCTTATGCTTATATACATTTTTAAAAAGAACATGCTGCACAGCTTTTATTTTAAAACTTCCGGATGTCTGGAGTTTAATTCAAATCAACTTGGAGCTGGCTTACTCAATGGAAGTTAAAGTGATAGGTATTGAAAAGGCCTTACGAAGTTCTAACCTGAAACCCACTTCCCATCCAACCTTTTGTTTTGTCATTTGAGCCTGACACTAATAAACTTTGTATAGTAGCGGAAGCTTCATTGTTTCATAAACGAAGACTAGTTTAGTTTATTGAGTAGAAATAAATTCTGTTTTTAAGATTCAAAGTAAACCTGCATTTTAATTTAATAAACGGTGGTGTATCACTTTACTCTCTTTAACATATGTTCTCTTATAAGTAAATAACAACGAAGTTACAAGATTTTAAATTGATTACTGTAAATATATTAAGTGTTATATTAATTTGTGCAACAAAAATCATATACAAAATCACAAAATTCAACATTTTTTTAAGTATGATATTTACTATCTATATATGCAATATATATATATATATATATATATATATATATATATATATATAAACGCCTAAAGTACTAAACCGATTTTAATCAAATTTTGCACACTGTGTGCAGTTTGATTCAACTTGAGAGATAGGATACTTTTATCTAGATAAGTGATCACAGCGCGATATATGATGCTGTAGTCGATGCGATTCATTGCTCGAAAAGGCAGAGAAAGTTCTGCCAGGTCAGCAATTTGTAATACATGTATATAGTAGTTACAATAATGACAAAGACATATCGATGTGAGTCTGTAACCATAAAAAGCGAAAACATTCGTATTTTATTCTATACTACTGTTTTTTTTATGCCATTCCATAGACCATTTGCATTCTTATTTATTTGATTTTCTAAACATTTTTTCCTCCGAATACCACCAAGTTTTGTTTTTTGAATTAATTTGCTCTTTATTTTTAAATAAAAATAAACATTACATATTGCTTACGTTCAAAATTTGATTATTGATTTATAGTTTAAAATTAATTCCTAGGGAAGCAGGAGGTCGACGGATAGTTTTTCATAAACGAATTTTAAGCGTTTAAGCGTTAGGGTCACAATCTCATCTAATGTTAAGTGACGATGGGTGGACACGCTAAATCTGGGGAAGGAGTAGCTCTCAAGTGCAACTGCCGGAAAGCATCTACAGGTGTTTGGCGGTAGGTTTTCAATTTGAGACTTGTAGTTGGCCAGGCGGGCATTAGAAAAAGCCCTAGCTACCGTGCTATGGTTTCCTCTCGATAATTTCCTTCACAGAAAGCTCAAGCTCATTGCAGGGATTCGAACTCACGTCCTTTGACGCGCCGTCCGTGCACACTATAACTGAACAATCATCGCTTCTAAATTTTAATTCTTGTAATTACGTGACCAACATATTATGCAGGTTTATCATGATTTTGGATAAATTGAAAAACAGCTGGTGTGTTGCTTATAAATTGTCATAAAGCGAGTACTTAATTATCATGCAGCCTCTTTGAGGCTACGTGGGAGCTAGGTTATGTCAGGCTTTTGCCTTTTCAAAAGATGATGTAGTTTCCGACTGAAATTATTTTATACAAACGCAGTAACACGCAAACAAAACTAAATTTTAATTTTAGATTAACTTGTAAGCTATATTTGATATTTTAGATTCAGATTATGAATATGAGAGAAATTGCTATTTTTTAAATTCATATAGATAATATTTATATTACTTTATATTTGTAGATTTGGTATATTTTATTGATCCATTGTTGTATATAATTTCTTATTTGCAAATTGAATATCGACCAGAACAAGCAACTTACTGTAACATTATCACATTTTAAAATTAATTTAACAAACTAGATTAAATGAACGCTAATAAATTATGTGTCAATTATTAATACGAATATCTTGTGTACATAATGCAAACATTTTTCCCAAACTGTAATTAAACTTGCACAGGTACGCGTTAAATTTTCCTAGTTAACTAAACTGTTGAAGTTGTCAACTCGACGAGAGAATTGTAACAATTTAAACGGCCATACGTGTTATTTCTACCCAAAATTAGGTTGTATAGAGCTTAGTAATTAAACATTTCTGTAGGATTTAGAAAGGTTAAATAAATGATAAAACCATTTTATATTTTAGTGTATATTTTGGCGCTATACCTCGAAAGCAGTTAACGAGTACATTACCTAGTTAAACTCCAGATTAACTAATTTGTACTGTATCAAGTATCAATAGTTTTCCGCATTGTAGCTAAGTAATATTTTAATTATCTGGCGCTCGTGTCGTGTCGCACTTTTTTATACTTGTAGATACCCGTCATGGCTACTCTCTGGCATAATTTTATTTGGAACTTTTATTCCTTTGGTGTTGCGGGTGTCCATGGGCGGCGGTGGTCACTTACCATCAGGTTACCGATAGCTCGTTAGCCCCCAATTCCAAAAAAGAATTACCATAAACTCAAGTATGAGCACTATGGTATCATCCGCACAATAAATCAGGCCTCATCACTATGGAAAGGAGTGCACCGTGGAATATCACTCACACTCTATCTAGCACTGGATCATGATGCCAAGGTGGCCCACGAAGATAATCTCCCTAACCTCATGATAGGTTTGCAAAGAGGCACGATCATATCTCTTCCAGGGCTTCGGAAACGGTCTCACTATGATTCTGAGGTCGACCATCTCCCAAAGCAGCCCCTCCATTGTTATGGAAGATTCCGTTCCCATTTTCTCATCAGTAATAAGGAGAGAGTGCATAATTGTTTCAGTAAGTACTAGGACGAATAAGTTAAAACAACTCTCTTCACTATAATCGATTGCAAATCGTTTATGGAGTTCCTGCTCTAAGCATCCTATGCAGCCCAATGGGAAGTAGCTACTTTCTAACCACCAGCGTCAAAGAGTCAAGGAACCAACCCTAATTTACGGTGAAGTACACTCTCACGATCGCGTACCCTCTGGAGAAGGTAGCCACAAACTTGAATCCACTCTGACTCCCATCCCGCTTCTCCGATATGAAGATTTTTTTTTTGTGGGGTGAACCTTTTCCCTTCTCCATCGTGCAATGATCGGATGCCTTGCCGGCATCGGTACGTCTGGCAAAATACATCTATACTTATGCACAATGTGCTACTGTAGCCCACCTTTACTATGAAACCTAATGACTCCTGATCGGCTGTCGATTGATACAATGGCTGAATTAAGCACAATCTCATGCATTTAAAATAATGCATGGACTTCTCCTATACTGGGTGGGGTCGAATCACACTTACGCCGAACACAAACTTGTCGGTCTCCTCAAAAAGCCTTACCGATGCGATTGGAAGATATATATTACCATATACATACATACATACCATAATATATATTACCAGTAATATATATTATCGTGAAATTATTCACAAATGTTTGTAATTTTAAAAATTGCATAAAATCAGTTTCTATTTTGGTATGATCAATTATTCCAAATAGTGAGCGTAGTAAAATTTATTCCAAACTTACAAGCAACACAAGCTTTGCTACAATGGTAATAACACCGTACTATTAAGCCAAGAGATCGCTGGTTCAATTTCCTACATAAGACTAATTTATGTTTAATAAACATAACTATCAGTTCGATGTCTGAGTATATCATATAATACATGGGCATTTATGCAAGGCATGTCAGCTATTAGGTTACCATAATACAAGCATACTTATATTTGTCAAGACTGGAAATACTTTAAGTCGATCTAATCAATAAATATTATATTTCAATTGAAATTAAATATTTAGTTATGATATACGCCTTATTGTTACTCATTTTAATATTTATATTAATAACACGGTCCGTGTAATAAACAACGTTATTGTTTTAGTATTGTAATCTAGGTAGGTATACTAGTTTGAATATCAGGCTTGTTTATAGTTTTGTTATATAAATGCAACCATAGTTGTTTCAGTAATTAAATACCGAGAATCTTTGTAATCGAGCACTCGACTGATGGCTAGTAACAAACAGTATACATTCCATATATGTTTATTGAGACCATCAATAATACGTAACTTCAAACAACTTATAACGGTATAACAATCAATAACAATAACTGTAAGTACAGATACACCGATTAAATTGTTAATTAATAGTTATTAATATTTAATGGTTTCAACAATGTATTTTCTTAAAATTTATTTTGTAGTTTATTCTTGTAAATTCCATAAAAACAGCTGTTATTATTCAATTTCAGGTTATTTATACGTTTTAAATGTTTTTTTTTCATAGTAAAAACGGTGAATCTCGAAGAAATTATAACAATGTAACGATTATTCTATTACATTTAAATATTGCTTTGTACATATTATTATAAACATTCTTATTTCGTGATAATTTTTAGAAACATTTTTATTTTTAATTAGTATTTTTGTGTCTTTATAACACACAGTTTGCTGTGTTAATGAGACGATAAGATTATTTATAATATACCAAGTGACCTGCAAACGTGTTTATCTGACACTGAGGTCCGTAAGGGCCGGTTGCGCGATAATTATGTATGTCACTGTACTGAGATCTTGAAAAACAATGAGCTAATATTACTACGGCGGCCCTCAAGCATTACTACTGAGATAAACACTTTATACATTATCCATTATAAAATTATAATGAAGTGATGATATCAAATGCACTTTTGTCTGCGGCCGACTTTGGGCGTAGAAACTTGAATGTTGCAATCTATCACAATCGTTATGGAGAATATCTGTATTACCAGCATTGTGATATTTTAATTTATATTGGGTACCTACACAAGAGATTGTTATTTGTAAGTTATTGAAATTATTACTTAAAAATATTTAATTGTTTTAGATAAAAATTTAGAAGACTATTGAAAAATATTGTTAATAATATCAGTAAAACATTTTATAGATAAAAGAGATATTTAGAATATGTCATCGACATGAAAAGAAGTATCATGTGTTAACCTGATGGCCTTGAAAAATATATTTGTAATGCCATGAATGCATTTTAAACTCCAATAGAACTAATAATATATAATGGACTTTTAAAATTTTCGTTATATCGTGGGCTGCCTTGGAGACTAACTCAATGCTTTCCTCAAGAAGTGATATTTATCAGTTAGTCAAATATATTGTCTGATATAGTTATTTTACATTAATATAGTTTTGGGTAATATGTAGATAAAACTTAAAAAAACTTTTAATTTAGAGTTTTTTGGAAGATACAGCTGACACAATTAAAATATTTATTTCACAACCTTCATTGGGTTAAACGTTATTAATTTTAAAATTGTTTTAATTAAAATATTCGGTAAATTTGTAACCTAATCCATCAAATGTAATCATTATATCTTGAAGCATAGTTCATAAGTAAATTCCACCTCTCGAGTGTACTTAACATTTTAACCCCTAACACAGCATCTCATTCATACATCAAAGCTTATTTAAACAGTTTTCGAGCAAAATACCACTGTTGTGGCTGTAAAGATGTTGTTTTGTAAAGTAAACCGGGCCCCTTTTGTGCGTTGTGATGTTTGTAAGTAATATTTAGCTTGGAGTTTTATTTTAGAAGATGTTGAATTGTTTTCAGTTAAGTTCAAGAGCAATGCGATGGTTCGATTCTAAGAAATAACATGTTTTAAACAAATATTGTGCTTTGAATAGGCAATTTTATAAAAAAAAACTGAACAGTTCACAAAATTTTATATTATTTGTGTCCATTGAACATTTGAGTTGTTATAACATTGTACACCAATTAGTTTTTTTTTGTTATTAACTTTTTTAGATTATATCCTTTAATAACAATGGTAGAAATTTGTATCAACAAAATAATATTTTTTTCAAAAATTAAAAAAGTTTCCTTTTAAATCTGACTGAGGCTGGAACGATGAACTCATCTGTAGTAATACAATATTTAAAGTAAATTCAATAGTATTTTCTTGATATCAGGTCTACTATTATTATTATTACTATATATTTGTGACTAAATATAATTTACTCTAAATAATAATATTTTTCTGTTATTTAAATAAAAATTATTTAAAGCGAACGTACAGTGATCAGAAAAATGATTTGTTTTACAATTTCAATGAAACCCAAAATCGGGTCCCTGTAGCGATTATATTGTGATTTAGTAAAGAATACTTAAAATTTTATCTTAATTATAAAATTTAAAGGCTTATTTTATTTATTTATTTTAGTATTTGAATAATTAATAACATTTTAAACAACGGTTATACAATCGATTTATCGTTCAGAATATTATAATATAAACAATGGTTCTGTAACGAATTTACAATTAAGATTAAATTTAATATGTTGGATTGCGGTATTGCCGTACATTTAAATAAATTCTAAGAGAATAGACAGTGTCCTATTATACATTTAGGTCTCTACTCGCTCTAACTTTCGTTTTTGTTTGTTCAATCCTACTGTGCAAATAAACATGGTATAATTTTTACATTACACTGCCTTCTTGTGTAGATACAGTAACATATACGACATTATTTCCTTTGATGCCTCCAACATTGGTACATGTCACGAATACATCAAACGGTACTTGTACAAATATACTTTAAATTAAAATCATTATTTATATTTTATTTAAACAAAGAATATATTGCTTCATCGTAATTTGATAACAGTTTATAAATAACACGCTCAAGTATTGAATTATCTATTGGCCTATAATTGCAAAATATTGTAGTCCATACTAATATATAAATCTGTAGGCTCTAGATAAAAATGTAATGTTTTGAGAAAATATTATGATAAATATTCGTTTTAGGACCCATTGATGTAAATTCTAATGTTAATATTAAAAAAAAATTGTCAGTTTGCCTTTTATAACTCAAGTACCGCTGGACCGGTCTTGATAAAAATAGGTTTGTTGTGAGAAATTTGCGCACACGATAGGCTATTTTTATGATGTCCGTAAATCGTATGATAATCATAAAAATAAAAACATTATTTTCATAGTTGTTTGGTGGACATATTTATTTCTTTATATTAATATCTGTATTGTGTAATGTGTGCGTGTGTTTGTATTTAGTACGTGTGTGAGTGGTGCCATCAAGGTTTCCTATCATTTATAGTCTAATTATGTGTAATAAACAAGAATTTAAATTTTATAGCCACGTCTTTATTTTCGATTTTATAAGTTTCTTTTTAAAACACCTATAAAGATGAAAAGTTAACTCAATTCGATTACAAATTTTTTTATCTTAAAAAGAATTCATTTATTTGTCAGAAATAAAAGTAAATAGCGTCAAGAGATTGGGAAATAATAAAAAATCAATGCAGTTTCGTGAAGAAACCAAACCGATGAGTAGCCAGAAAGTCGTCAAAATTTTGATCATCTAATGAAATTATTAATGTCAATATTTGGCTTAGTTACAGATTAATTACATGTAGAGATAATAATAAGATGATGGGAAAAATTGAGAAATAAAAAAAATGTATAATAATAGAAACGGAAGTTCAAAAGTAAAAGTGGACTTGCCACTTGAACGAACTCGCGGGCACGGCCATTACAGTATAAATTCATAGAATAGTTTGTGTCTTTAAAATCTTTATAATAAAGGCATCTAGTACTCCAACAGGGTTGTTAACCTGAGCCTAAAACCGTTAGTCATCCGGCGACTGCATGCATACACTCAAACGACGGCCAGCATCACCGAGTTACTAAGTCGTACCACACGGCTCCTTGCCGCCGTACACCGCAAAGGAACGCCCCCACGATGCGACGGACCTTTTGTGCAAATATATTAAGGTTTGCCCTTATATTGCCTTACGAGCAGGAGCAAAACCTTAAACATATTGGTTTTGCACGGCTCATATCGCGGAGCGGATAAGGTTGTGCTCTACTCTCGACACGTAAAGATCAAGCAACTTTTTGCTCTTAAACTACTTCTACCACAACTAATTTGCATTTACATGATAATATGAGTAAATGTATTTCAAATAATTTATCTCATATTTTGTAAAAAGCCATTTTATTTTGGTATCATGAAAAAAACTGTTTATAATTTATTTTATACGAGGTGTTCACAATAACTCCTGAAAAAATTGGCAAATCGAGATCAGGTATCGTTTATTATCTTGAGAATAACATCAATCAGTTACCTACTTCATATCAATAGCCTAGTTCCCGTAGTTTAATAATAAATTGGTTTTGTGTACACCTCGTTTTTGAATTTATTACATTTTACATTTACAAGTACTTCGTATTGTTATTTTTTTTCTTATTAAAGAAAAGGCAAAGATAAGGAATAGGCAAAGAAACCAAAACTATACAGCCGGTTGAACATTATTTTAATAATAAAGAGGTTAGCACTTCAACACGCTCTCTTGGTAAAGCTAGCTACGGAGTTTTTGTGTCAAGCAATAAATTAAGCATACTTAAAAATTATAGAATAATTAATAAATTAATGGTACTGTCTGTATTTTTTTCTTATAAGTTATAGGTTTGTATACAGGTTATAATATGTGAAGGGCTTGCAAACTTTTGAAAATTTTATTTATAATAATAAAAATTAAGGATTGATAAGTATAAATAAATTATTCAAGCGCTTTAAAGACATAAAATGAAATTTATTCTCAAATATTAAACGCAAAATATATCTAATAGGTACAAAAGTGATTTTCCTTATAATTGGTTTATTCATGGCAATAAAACCTCTTCTTAACTATGAATACTAATTGTAGATGAACGGATAGTCTTTTTATTTTGGGTATGTATGTGTCTACTTTTTATTAACTTTCTCAACCATTAAGGACAGAGTTAAAGAAGAGAAGGAAAATTGTATTCATAAAAAATAGAGTTAAATTTATTTCAAAAATAGAAAGTTCGATTTTATGTTAATGTACTTTGTAAGAGGCACGTGAACATATATATATATATATATATAATTTTCGTGTCACGTTGTTTGTACGCGATGAACTCCTGAACTACACTACGCGATGAAATTTTATATGCGATAATAAGCTTGAGACCAAAATGCTGATTTTTAAGGTACCATAATATATTTAATGTCGTTATTGATTCAGTTGGAGACCTTCTTAATAAAATAAAGTTTTCAACCATTAACACTATTTCACCCGAGGTCCATATAAATTAACTAGCATTTAAGCATTTTCACCTAAATTCAATGGAACGATGAGGACTTCAGTATTTATATCTATATAGCGTTGCTCTCGACTTCATTCGCATGGATCAAAAAATTCTTTCATAATATTTGGCTGTTTTTGTAAGTATTTTCAATGCATATTTATTCCTATTGATAGTAGTGTTATATAAAATAGCGTAAAACCTTACTTAATGACTGATCTATCGAATACAAAGAATTTTTGAAATCCTAGTGGTAGTTCCTACGGTTAGTGCGTTTAAACAAATAAACTTTTACGCTTTAAAATATTAGATATAGATTTTAAATATCACACAGAAAGGTCTCTCATTTTATTGCAATAGTATTATGGTAAGTAACAAAACTTTGTATCTCAAAATTTCAGTTATATATATCTTGATCATGTTATGTTATATGATCATTGATTGGTGCTCATAAGGATTTTGACAATGTTTATAAAATAATACTTTATATATAACAGTTATAATGAATATATGTATGTGTAAATAATATAAAGTATAGTAACAATATATGTTCTAAATATATACAAGCATAGTACCAAATACTATAATTATCTAGCATTATGTATTACTTGATATATAAACTTTTGCAATGTTGTTCATTATTTTTTTAAAGGTCCCTTATTAAATACAAATAATTCAAAATGTTATCAAGTAAATTTTTGCTATGCACCAATGTCACGAAGAGTTAACAAAATGTAGAACGAAATATTAAAATGATAAACAGTTTATGCTTGTCATAATAAGCTCAAAGTTCCTGGTGGTAAAGACAAAAGCAACTTCAAACAATAAATCGAATTATTTTATTATGATCATGGTATCAGTGACAAACTAAGGGGAAAGCATAATTTAATACAGACTGCATCCTGCACAACGCATATTGATTGGAACCCTGACCTTGGTAATAGTTTCAGTAACCTATTAATTATTCGAAGCGTAAAATATAGTAACACTATACCATTTATCACTGACACACATGATTCCGTTATTTTAAAAGTTAATTTGCATTAAAGTGAAATTAAAATAGATGAGTAGATATCATAAATAAACAGATTTGTTTTTTAATTCATATTTGCAACATCAGTGTGATAGGATATTTACTATATTTATTTATTATATTTATATTAATATCAAAACTTGTTACTATTCAAATTTATGGTCTCTGAAGATTAAAAGAAGTTAAATTTAAAATATGTAAGGATACATTTGAGAAAGAACAGTATATAAGATTATAAACTTAAATCTTCTTTTCAACTTAAAGAGGACTACACTATGTCGTTTCTAACAACTCTAACTTCTCTAGCCTAGTCTCCGTCCTAGAGCATACAAGACTTCTCTAGAATACTGTATAATTATCGGCAAAGTATTCAACTCTTTTATGATAAACTTAAGGACTCTCCAAACGTTAATATGTATGTAACTAACTAATTAAATTATTATTTTTTTAATTATCCCAGATAAAAATCAAATTTAAAGCCATATAACATTTCTTTGTAGTACTTTTTAAGGGTTTATATTATAATAATTTGGTATAAGTTAATATAACACCGACTATAATTTAAAAATCGAAAAAATATTTCTTATGCTGGACTATTGATAGTTAATAATACTAATGAACTTATTATAGAGGCATTTACTTATGCACACAAATTAGATATATAATAAAATTTTCGGAAGCCCGAAAACATTACAAGTAAGGTTTTATATCAATGCGATCTAATGTTTGCTATGATAAAATGATAACATATTAATAACTGCAAATTTTTTGTTAGATACACAGACGAATTCAAGAATATACAAATTGTAAAATTTCCGCCGTTTCCAATGTCAATTTTAAGTTAATCTAATTCCTTATTAGAACTTAATAGTGCCATGGCACTGATTGGTTAGTTACCGATGTATCTGTGTGGAGAGCTTGTGAAATGTCATGTAACTTACGTATGGTACGGACGGATATTACTCAGACCGCGCGAGCGTGAAAAGCGTGCGATGCGACGCACGGCTGCCAACCGACTACAGAGTACAGATGATAACTATTTCGCTAGAGCAAGCACTGGCCTACCTCTTAGCGCAAACATACTATATCTGCCGATGATCACATAAGATTTTGATACACGGGCAGCATTAAAATTGTATAATATTTCAATATCTCAATGATTACTACGAACAATCAAAAATCCATTTTAGAACAGCACTTTACACTGTTAATTACTAAGTTAAGTATTCGTATCATCTATTTTTGTAATATGGCCATAATTAACAATATATGTATTATGAAGAAAAATCATACAATACGAACAGTAAAAAATTTACAAACACAATAGTGTAAATTAAAGAACATTGTACAATGTAAAGCCTGTAGTAATGTGCTACTTCTATAGATACATATGTAGAGATAATTCTGTGGTTATTAAGAAAAATATATATTATAAATCGTGTTGTTGTTCTCCTCTCTAAATATTAAAATATATTTATCCAGGTATTGGTTAGTTCACTTTTCCAACTTAAATCGGTAAAAGATTAAAGTTCGTTACTGTACCAAATCAACTACTATATACTACATACTATATACTATATAAATCAACTACTACCAAATAAAATTAATCATACTGGGCTCCTACTGTTGTGGATAACCATGTTTTGTAGATTTAAATAGGGTGAATTTGTAGACAAATACTAATCACGACGAAATATGAAGACACATATTAGTTACAATTATCTTAAAATAAAAAGCTTTGGTACTCTAAAACTTATTATGTGAGACTTTTTTTATTTTCTAAATATTCTATGGAATAAAATGTTTACTATATTATTTTATTTGACTGCGTTTTTTTTAGTATGTTTTATTTTTTGTCAACAATATTGCAGTGAAAATTGGTTTTGCGTAAGCATTTATTTTACACAGAATAAAAAAAAATGTTTGTATATTTGTAATATTATGAGTATATATTCCTTTTTCTATTTTTTATAGCATCCTTATTTATAAATATACTTACACGTTGTTTTTGTGGGAGTCCAAACAATACCTACTGTCAACCGAGTAAAATTATACTCGAAAGTATCTAAAGCCTATTTAAAACATTACTTAAAAATACAAACTAAACTTCCTGTTATTTTTAAGTAAACATTAAAAATTTATTATTAAATAAATATTTAAATATAATTGTAATAGTAAGAATTGTAAAATAGAATAGTGTTAATAACACTCAAATTACATTTATTCTAAAACGATAAATTAAGAATGTAGGTATATCATAAATTAATGTAGATATTTAAATACTATGGCTCTATGAGGTAAGGTAGAAGAAAAGTGAATTTTAATATGTTTTTATGCACGTGCAGTGTACATAGTACAGTATACCCGTAAAGCTCTACGTATTTATGTAGGGGAATTTTTTTCAACTGTCCTAATAAAACTTTTGCAGATTAGAATAATCGAAAAAGAATAAAACAAATATAAATATAGCTTCATTTCATTATTGTGTAAGGCACAATTCTTTAATTTACAATTTTACGTATATTAATATAATGAATATTTAATTGTTATCAAATCAAACTATACACAATTTTCTAAAATTATCATTAACTATAACTAGTACAATTTGAATCTTAAATAAATTACTAAATTTATCAATATCCTAAGTTATTAAAATTCTGTCTGAATTATTAAACATTTTTGATAAATTACAGCAGCTCTTTACTTAGAAAAAGTGAATTATCATTTCAACCTCAAGAATTTGAGTAACAGGCAACATTTTTACGTTAACTATTTATTCAGTATTCATTTCGATTGACACCTTCTTCAAATAGTTGAGATTTATTTACCAAGTATTCTTCATCAACATGCTTATACGGATTTTCCGTTTTTTTACACTAACTCTTCGTCAATCAATTCAATATTATTCTTATTGATTGTACTGCAAATTACAAAAACTACCATGTAGTAGTATGCTTGCTCCTTTAATAATAATGAATCTACCTTTAAAATATATCGAACTTTGCTATTATGTGTTTCGTGTATTTTCATTTTTCGTACTTTCTGTTTATAATAAATTGATTTTGCCCGCCCGCTCCGACAGGGGTTTTTCTCCACATTGTCAATAAAATGTCCTATGTTCATTTTCGTGGCACAATGTTGTTAGTATATCTCATTGCATTACTGTTCCTAATATTTTATCAGTGAATTATGGTAAAGGTTAGTAAAAGAATTTCAAAATATAATTAACAATATCTTTTACACTGTGATAAAATAATTTAGTACATAATTTAAAAATAAAACTCCTTAAGCGTCAAGCAAAATTCATTCAGATTCCCATAGTAATCAAAAACGCATAAAGATGTTATAGAAAATTATTAACATATTTCATCCTAACTAAACCAGAAGTTTTTCCGCCAGAGTGCATGATTTAATCAGTTATTATAGAAATATTCGAGTATATGTTAGTCAAAGTTTGGAATATAGTAATTATCTATACTATACTACAACATAAATATACAGATTCTGTTTCCATGTTTTTTTGACCAACCAATTTTGTTATACATTTTCGTTTTAGGATAGAAATCCTAATATAATGTACACTATAGTAGTATAAACTAGAGTGTAGCTTATATAGCGACACTTAAATAGCTGCGCATTCTATGGCGTTACAAAGAGTTGTGGTTAATAACAATTCTATAGACAACAAGGAAAAACAAATCGAAATCAAGTAATTTCGACATTTCAAGGAGTTGGTTATTAAATCAAACGACGTTACAAAGAATACACACTGCTTTTTTTGAGTTTGCCTCTCGTGGGTGCTTCTATAACTCCAGAACTGCCTGATCATGACGAAAATGGTATATTCTAAGAACATGATATATATAATTGAGCAAATGACAGGTTATATTTGGCTCAGTTACAGTTTTACTATAGATAATAATATAATGTCAACAAAGTAACCTGTGGCTAATTTTACCGCATTGTAAATAAAAATAAATATTGCTACCTTTACTGTACGTTAACGAATAAGCAACGATCAATAAGTGTGTTGAAGCTTAACATATATTCCCAGTAAACGGATTACCAATGAAGTAAGTATAAACGGCCTCCCAATTACGGACGGCTGCATTCAATCTTATCTATATATATATGGATTATTTCAGTCAACTCCTTGTAAACAAAATTTTATGTTGCATCTCCATTTTTAGGATTGAATTAAATAAATAGTTACCACTTATATGTTTTTCTTAATAATTACAGACTGATGATTTTCAATTTGTTTGAATATTGATATTATTCTTACATAACGGGCTTAGTACTAACAGACAAAAAATGTTTAAATATGAAAAAAAAGGAGATGATACAAGAAGTAAGTATTAACGCTGTATATTGTATTGCTCTAATAATTTAAATTATAGTGTATTAATTCAAATTTACTGTAAACAGAATTTGTGTACTATTGTTTAATAAGCTATTAACATTCAAATTCAATGTGGTGGTTAGTTGCGATAGTACAAAGTAATAATCTGAAATAAAAAGTATGTAATATTAATTTATGATGACCTTTATTGAGTATTTTCGTATACTTAGGATTAAAGATAGCTACGTTCACACAATCGAATGACGACACAATTATTCTAATTGTTATAAAATTTAATCATATGTTGTGTTCTATTGTTATACTTAAAAATAAACCCTCATTGCTTAGTATTAAGTTTAAATCACATTGTCGTTGTCATAAAGAGTTGGCGTTTTGTAAATAGCAGTGACCGCGAAAGCACGTCGATTAATGTTACTTAAAAAGTGATCTTGGAGTTGACTCCGAGATAGAGTTACACATTTTATTACTTAGAAGCCTATACTTCAACTTGACGTGTAGACAGTTCTATTTATTTTGACAACAAATGATTATTATTGCACTCTCTCTTAATCAGATCTGATTTTCAGAATGTAAGCTCAAAATATTATCAATTATAGTACTGTAAGTGATTTTGTAACTCCTAAACGAGATGACTGTACCTAAACTTAATGTTTTATATTTCTTTTATAGATATTCTATATATAATAGATGGCACTAAGGAGTAACTATTAACTACCGAAAGGGGAATATGTATATTATGTATCAATATTCAAAAAAATGTTTACTTAATTATCTGTAATATTATTAAACATAATTTAAAACTCTCGTATACTGAGGATATTGCTAAATAACATATTATATTATGTACCATGCGTATGATCGATTCATCACAAAAATAATATTTAATTAAATTTTATTAAGTACTGACAAATAAATGTGACTATGTCTTATGTAGTGTTAGTAACATATCGTCAATCATTCTGAAGAGTTCCTAAACGATTGGTAACACAAATGGCCTTCTGTTCCAATAATATCAATTGTGTGAGAGACATAAACATTCACACTCCATTTCATCAAATCGAATAAAGTTAAATCGCTTTAATTGTAAAGGGTTGCCAGACCTTAAAAATTTACAATACTAAGTTATGTAACAGCATTCATTTAAGAGATAGTAAGATAAGCTTTTGGGTATATTACTCTGGATTAATCATGAAACATGTGTTATGCTTATTTGCATTTACATTTAAAAATAATGCATAACAAAGGCAAAAATAAATTTTGTGTATATGTTTTGGCAGAATTTTAACAGACAAAACACCAGACACATTTCTACTGACTAATAAAATTATGTTAAACACAATATTTTCTAAATAAACTGAAACTATACATTTTACACTTAGTAAATCAGTGTCTATTAATATTGAGCTACAGCAACCCTAACGTAAATTTTCAATAATTGTATTACCGGGTGAATGGTTCATTTCTAATTTTGGCCTGCAACCTTAACAATAAGCGTAATCGACATTGTTATCGTCGTTAACAAGTTTTCAACAGACATTATTTGCATGTGTATTTAAAACTGAATTTCTGTGATAATGCTTAATCGGTTTAATTCATAGCTTTTGGAGAGATTTATTGTTTTACTATGAAGGTATATGTTTCAATGGTGTATTAGGTCACATTTAGGATTCCTTTTTTGACTTATTGATATACTAACCATATTATACAGGTGCATCTTTATCTTTTTGCAATATAAATTATTTAACAAGCGTCTACTTGCAAATAAAATCGGTAAACCAAACTATAAAATTTTAACAGCCTAAATCTGTGCAAACATTATGTACTTTAGTTCTCAGCCCATTAGTTTAACATAAGTTCAGTTAATATTTTCTTTTACTCCGACGTTAATAATAGACATTTTAAAAAGGGTGTCTTACTAATCTATGAATTCTATATGTAACATAATTCCCAAAAAGGGGCATTATACAATTATCGGAGGCTAAATATAATAGATGTTATATCGTAAAATATTTTGCAATTGCCTTTCGAAAATAAATCATAGGTTTTTTTTTTATTTTTTTTATTGCCTCGATAGGCAGACGAGCAAGCGGCCCGCCTGATGGTAAGCGGTCACCGCCGCTCATGGACTTCCGCAATGCCAGGGGCACAGCCAAGCCGCTGCCTACCGCTGAAGGGATATTCTTTTTAAGCCTCGTTTGAAGAAGGACATGTCCAGAGCTTACACGTGCGTGGAATAAACGAACGCTGGAAACGTACGGTACTAGACCGTATTGTTTCCAGGTGGTATGGATGAACTCTACTGCGGTGTCGGGTGGTACGATGGTAGAATGGTGACGTTGGCACCATCTTAAACAGTTCCTCAGAGCACTCCCCATGGAACAGCCGATAAAACACGCAGAGAGAACCAAAGTCTCTCCGCAGTCCTAACGGTTCCAGGCTATCCGTGAGATCAGGATCATCGACGATTCGGACAGCTCGTCTTTGCAAGGAGTCAAGTGGGTTAAGCAGGTATTTTGGGGCTCCTGCCCAGAGGTGGGAGCAGTACCCCACGTGGGGCCGTACTTGAGCTTTATAGAGCATCAATCTTTGGCCCGGCGTGAAGTACCGCTCCGCTCTGTTCAGGATACCCAGCTTTTTACTAGCCAATTTGGCTTTGTCCTCCAAATGACTCCTGAACTGAACTGTGCTCGAGATTTCGACGCCGAAAATCCCAATACTCCCGGAAACCTGAAGAGGTACTCCTTGGAACTGAGGCGCTATGACAAATGGGTCCTTCTTCGCAGTGAACGCGCAAACTTGTGTCTTCGTGGGGTTCGTCTTATTACATCTATAATATATCTTATTATTCGTCTTTCGTTTTATTACATCAAGCAATATAAAGAGTAAATATACAATATATACATTTCTTATGGCAATTAACTAAATTAACGAATGTCCTCAATTCATTAAAATTATTTATGGAAACAATTACAAATCTCAATTGCTTCATGCAATACCGACAAAGGAGTGCGTGTAAAAATGATTATACAGAATAACGCTAGAGTGCCTGGCGCAGGCGGTTTAATAAATAGCATTTTTTTACTCGTGTGAGATATGAGGCAGGTGCTTTCAATAGAGGGTTTACCTTATCAATATTTGCAGTACAGACATATACTACTGTATTAGTAATTAATACTGCAGAAAAAAATATTGTACTTTATAATTATATTTAATAGAGCAATAGTTGATTTCTAACAATATGTACATACATGGGGTTTATAAATATGGAATAATAAAATTATAGTCATCGCCTGAACAGTCGTAATACGATGATGTAACCATGTGTGAATACCAGACGTCATGGTAAATAAATTAAGTACCATTGTATATTTGAATCTTAAATGTTAATTATTTGCTTATTTTGTGTTTAAATTCTAACATTTAAATGAGTTCTTATTTCTTGCTCTTCAATTAACGTTAACCGACAAATTTATTGGATAAAATATATTCTCGTGTTCTTTGAAATTTAATTGTTAATAATATAAAAATATTAACTTGAAATCGAGTTTCAGAGAAGCCACATAAAGATATAAGATGTTTTTATATAGTTTATAGGTTTAGAGTTATGGCAGCAATCTCACTTGATGTTAAGTGACGATTGGCACAAGCAAGTGAACATGCTAAATCTATGGAGGTACTGGCTCTAAAGCGCAATAGCCGGAACACACCTCTAGGTACTTGGCGGCAGATTTTTAACTTGCGGGTTGTAGGTGGCCAGACGAGCATTAGGAAAAGCCCTGCAACTGTGCTATGTTTTTATCACGATGTTTAATTTTACAGAAAGATCAAGCTCATTACAGACGTTTGAACTCGCGTACTTTGACGCGGCGTCCGTACACGCTCCCTTTGAGCTATCATCGCTTCAAGAATATTTCCTCTCTTCTAACTCTTGCATGATCATTACTTTGTCTCACTGCTCAAAATGCTTGCATGATTTGGAATTACGCTTGTGATTAAACTATTTTATACTTAACATCCTTTGGAATATCATATAGCTATTACCTAATATTAACAAAATAATCTACTACGAAAATGTAATAATAATAAAGTAATACACACCGCTTAATAATTAATCTGTGGAACAAATTGTGAGTTTTAGTTGTTTAGAAATCATTTAAGATACACGCCTGAAGAGAAATTTATGCAAAATGCAAATGTAAAGGACATCCGTGAAACTGTGTAAAGTTTTTCATGGATTTCATGATTACCAGCGCTTACAATGACAGACATAGTTTAAACAAAAAGTGAAATACTAAGTCGGAACTTTGTCATAAAACATGGTAAATGAGGGCAGTACACGCAACCCCAGATACAGGCCAACCACATTCTTACTATGAATCTCAACGAGTGTCTTAACGTAACTATACTAGTAAATAATGGTTAAGTGTGAGATGGTTTAAAAAAAAATTGAATGTATTTTAAAGCAATTAGGTATACACTGTATGTATCGTAATGCCCGATAAACTAAAACAGTGCTCTTCTTTCTTTTGGAGGAGGAACCTTCGTGGGCGTACGCTTAGTAATTCAACAAAACTCCATCATAATCGGATGAATGGTTTAGGTTTGGATTATTTCAAATTAACGAAGAGATGTAATATTACATTTACTGTGCGCGAAATTACTTTGTTATGAACCATAAATTTGAGAGTGCATAGTATATGAAGTCCGTTAAAAAGAACTTATTATTTCCTGGCCAACGAATAAATTTGAGCTGTAGAATAGTATTCTACCGAAAGCAGATAATTGAATAACGCTTTATGTACCTATCTATTTATTTTTTGAATCCTGACAAATATTCAAAAAACAATTTACAAAAAATAAATACACAGCAATGTTAATGTATTCAGATTTTAATTAAATAATATATAAAGTAGTAATAGATTCGTTAATAGAGTGAAAGGATTTTTTGTTAAATTAAATTTTTAACAATTATTTATGAGACCTTTCTTTGGTTCTTATTATTTATATGTACAACCTTACTTTAGAGTAATTGTATACTATTTGTGAACACTGCACATTTATACTAGTACAATGTGAGCTATACTCACACTTCTACATGTAAGTTACAAAATGTTATATTATATTATTTGTGGCAGATAACTTATTTATCTGTTGTATATATAAATAATAGAACAACGTTACATTCTGACAAGAGCAAATCTTATAAAATTTAAGGATATTGTTAAATTATTTACATGATTCAACCCAGATATTAATAAACTATACAAACTAGGTTAAACAACTAAATAAATAAATGTTTATATTCCACCGAATATAAGCGATAAGCATGTGGCTTTAGTAGAACAGATTTATTGCAGGTCAATTTGCCCCATGAGTCGAGAGATAGAACGGTGACATCATCTCACGCGGAGGACGTTTAGGTATAGGACAAATGTTTGGTGTGCACTTAACATAGCCTAAATATCCTGCCTCATGTTATCTTTCGGGTTATATTTTACAGAATTGATATTTTCACTTAATTTTTAACTTGTAATTAAACAGTGTGATAACGTGATAATTATATTACCAAATAATTATAACAAAAAACATGAAATAGAGCAATTAGATAATTACTTTATTGTTAACCAGCTTTGTTCGTGTGGACTTGAATTATGTTTCGTAAAATTGTAGGATGCATTTTAAAACTTTATGAGCCTGGCATTATGATGCTAAGTATAACAATCACTTTATTTTTATACCTACCCAAATTCAGTCACATTATCACAATGCACAAAGACTTTCATTTATACTAAATTTTAACTTTTAATCTCTATCCTGGAGGATTTTGTATCACTCTAAGAGATACCGTGTATAGAGACATGTGTATCGCAAATTTCAATTTAGTACTTTCAAATAAATGTACTGATAAAGGGACATACATACAAAAAACCGTAAAAATATTGATATTTCTAACTTCTATATTGATAACAAACAACAATAACAAGCTTGTATATATAGATAAAAAGATTTTATTAGTTAGATATTAGTTACAGTTTTGTTATATTTATATATAATTATTAACGGTATTTTAAATACTGAAAAGGATATTACTTTTGTAAAAGCTGTACTTTAAAGAAAACCAATGAAAATAAAGGTACTAATGAAATCAAGTTACCTTATATTAGTGAGCAAGTAGACTAAACTAAAAAAAATCGAATTAAATATAATACACCAGTTACTTTTACAATCGCACAAATTATATGTGAAATATGTAAGAAGGATAATTCAATGCAAATTGCAATGAAGTACAAAAGAGAGATAAAGACTAACTGGTTAATAAATTAGTTACAAAAATAAGGAAACACGACTCCATATAACATGACAAGGAAGGAATGAAAAAGAAAAGGCTCACACAACTATACCATTCTTGATTGTAAATTATAAAAACGATTATTTTCAATGGTATTGTATATATATGTATGGTATGCTGTGTCAATATTTTAATTGCATTATTATCGTTAACAATTATTAGTAAAAAAGTAGAATTCATATTGTATATATTTACTTAGCTATCTTCCATATATATTATACATACGTACAACCAAGCTTTCAAGTAATTGTGTACTCTTTGTGAACACTACATATATTTATATTTATATAAATATTATATAAATTTTAATATATGATATTTATGTAGCTCATCCTTCCATGTCAAAGTAGAATTGCGACAGCGCCAACAATAGGCAGCTATAACATAGCTATGATCGGTTGGTACCTTCATTAATTGCCAAACCAGGTCGTTAATAAACTTTATAAGCCAATAAAGTAACAGTAGCTTTAGGTAAATTTTGACTACATATACATATAATATGTTACTTCCCATGGTGAATTAAAAAAAAAAAATTTATACTACATACAAACTCTACTATCCTTATATAAAAAAAACTGGCATTAAGAATAAAAATTAATCATTGTGTTAAGGAACCTAACCAAAAAGATTTTCATTACATAATACAGGTATAACAAAAAATCGAAAACAGAGAAAAACATATTACAAAAAGAAATGACTATATAGCTTATTGTCTTATATATCAGTAATTTTGCTTACAACGTTAAATAATATCATGGATTTCAATAATGCTTGCTTGGTCTCTGTGGAGCTTCATAAGATAATGCAACCTTATAATTACTGCCATTGAACCACATACTAATTAATCTATCAAGGAGAAGCAAAATGAACGTCGAACAATGAACATTGCCAACCATTTACGCGATAATAAGGAGAGCGTGTGTCCACATGCAGCCGAGGTAAGTTCACAAAAGTACAATCATCCACATAAATCAGGTGTGCGAACGACATGCAACGTGATAATGTCACCATCAGTATGTAGCACTCCGTCGCGCTCGCCTGCTACGGAAACGATGTCGCGGTATGTCCATCCTCGAGGTCTGATAATTGTTATCAACTATTACTAAATAGTTCTCAAAACATTAACACAGTGTTTTAAAACAAAGTAGATACGTTTTGTTAGTCTATTCCCGTAGTATGCTTTATATAGTTTAATAGTATTTTTTAGCTTGAAAAAAGATGTCAAAAATATTAAAATATGTTTTGCTTACAATAAATTGAGATATTACGTGTTTTATTTTTTGCATAAAATTAAAGGAACATGTAATGAATAGATGTTTAATAATTAGTTTCACAATTATTTGACCTCTGGCAAAGTTTATCTAAGTTTGCCCGAACATAGACCACTTATCGTTACTTACATGTATCAATATTGGCAATTTAATAAAATACCCCATTACGGTTGAGAGAGACATAGGTCGAAGGTAACTCGGAAAATGAACGTGAACACGCGATCACTATATTCAATTTCATAGGAAAACTTATTTTATGTCAACGGAGCTGTACGCACTCACGGAAAGCACAGAATTGATCACTACGTCACAGAGCTAAACATTGTAGACTGAAAATTTATTCTTTATTTATTACATATATAAACATTAAAATTATATAAGCTAGTAAAATTTATCCAGTTTTGAAATAATACTACGTATAAGTAATACATAATAAAAGTAATAGAAAAATATGTATGAACAAATCTTAAAATCAATCAGTTGGATTTCAAAAATTCCTTTTGTATTGATTAGAGTAATCATTGAGGAAGGCTTTATAAACTATTTAACATTTCTCTCACAGTAAGAAGAGCAAAACAATATTGAACAATTTTTCAAATAAGGGAAAATAATTATCAAATAATTTTAGCACAGTTAGTATTGTACAAAGCAAATGAAGTAATTTATACTGTAATTAGAATTATTAGGTAAGTCGTAACTTTATATAATTTTCTAATATGAGAAGTAATATTTTTTGTTACTTAATATTATATTCATTTAGGTTTTAAATATTTTATTAACTCGACTGTTCAAGCTATGTTAGCTTCCTTACTCTTAGACTAAAACACACCTACAGAGTTTGTCCTGAAGAGAGTTTCGCAAAGCTTTGTTATTTGCGTGAGTGGTTACGATTTTACGACGAAAAAATTAATAATTTACTAAAATTCCTACAAATTAGTGAAAATCACGAAACACACTGAATAAATAACCTTAAAATTTCTATACTAAGTAACAAAGAATGTTTACATTGTACTAAAAGTTTTACTAAATACGTAAGATTATATATTATAATAGACTAAGCTTTAGAGTTAAATTTAATTCTTAAAAATTACAAAGAAACTAAACGGTAATGTAATAAAGCACAACATAAAGTAGATTCAATAATTTGGTTATTTAATTATGTAATGAATATAACTTTATCTGCTTATTTGTAGATAAATTTTAATAACTCTAATGAAAACAATAATAATACACTATTTCTATATTGGTAATGGGAATGTTATGAATATAACATATGTATTTATAACACAAATATAATATTTTAAAATTCACTGCTTGTTGGTTCTTATTGTGAAATATTATTTAATATGTACAAATAAATATATGATACGCCCCGGCTGCGCAACGTTAATTGAATTAATCGTAGAAGATAGACAAATAGCGGGCTACACTTAATACATATTTTTAAGAGGAATAGTTCCGTGGTATATTACTTTCCAATGAATCTCTAGGTTTACGCAGCGCACGCCTGTAAAGCTTCCAGTAGGTATAACTTTTTTTCGACTGCTTCAATAATTTTTATCTTATTTCAGCCAATTTACACAAAACCTTAATAAATCACTCTGTCATGAATGCTCATGAATCACTGAATTTATTGGTGACACCCGCATGAAAATTCGTTAAATAGTTTTGAGTTAATGGACATTAACCATTAAATTTTCGAATATATATAAAATATAATGTAATTGTAATTACTTTTCGTACTATGAGGCAATGATAATAATTATGTATGAACTAAAAATGTTGTGTAGCTGTATATATACTAATGAAAGAGATAGATCAAATACTACATATGACGAAGCAAATAAATAGATGCAATGGTTAGGAGATAAGGGTGGATAGAATAGATAACATTATAAAAAATATAAAACTGCAGCAAATAGTGGTATAAAAGTTGAGTAGTATTAGATACGAATGATATGGTCGTGTTATAAGGACAGAGAAGGCTATATAGCTCATCGAAATTTAGGTATTAAGATGTAAGGATACAGAATTTCTCATATTTCAAACTTAAAAAATATTCAAGAGTTAATTGGAATAATATTACTTCAAATAACTTTTAAATTAAAAATAGTTTCTACATTTTTAATCACATTAAAAGTTTTAAATTCACGTAACACAGTGTAAATTATTTATAACTCCGTTTTTTTTTCTATTGATCGATCTCAATGTAAATCTGTTTCATTTAATCAACCCGTCCATAGTAGCAAACGTTACGGTATTCCTAAATTTATTTAAAAAGAATAATAATCAGACGTTGTCAAATCATTATTCTTATAAAAAGTTTAGCGTAAATATAACAAATTAAGCACGGAAAAAATTAAATGTATAGTTCTAATCAAAGGTCGTCCCCTCTTAGTTACAGCCCAACTTGATATGAGTTATTGTTTTGTAACTGTTTTTTTAACCTCGGACCTATATTAGATTACATATATTTTAATCGTAATTAGAATAGTCTGATTTTAATATTCACTGTATATAATTATACACAGTAATACTATTACTTTTTGAAAATTTAACGAAGATACAGTCTGTACAAAATAGTTTGACTATAAATTTTAATCCACAACGTTTTATTAACGTTACTAAAACATCTTGTCCAACAAATGTTTAACACAATTTAAAAGAAACTGAACTAATTGAACATAAAAATAAAAACTGTTATCTATTCGTACAAGTTCGAATTTTATTACTGTAGAAATTTTGTTTATTTTAATATTTTTTAGTATGAATAATAAAGCCTTTAATAAACAAATTTTTTGATAGAGTTTGTGGTAAATCATTGAAATTTTATTTGAAATTTTGACTTAACTTATAAGCTATTATTTGATTCGTTTATAAACGAAACCTAAATTTCTCTTGTCATACGATATATCAAAGGGTAGTCAAATTTCTTAAGTTTCTTTATGGATCGAATTCTCAGGAATGCCTTTTAATATATAATCTGAGACTTTTTTATTGTTGTTTTTCATCTTAAACTGACTTATGTTTTTGTTAGAAGTAGTTTTGTTATTTATTTTATACAATATTCGATTTAAGCATGTATCAATATTTTGTTAGTCACGGTAACACGGATTACCAAGTTAGTCTGTGAATGACTGGAACAATACAAACAAAAACAAATAATAAGTGGTTTTTTTCTCGCCTAATTTTTGAATTTATTACATTATACATTTATAAGTTTTTGGTACTGTAATTTGTTTTTATCTAAACTATCTACGGAGTTTATTTGGCAAGCAATAAATCATGTTTGCTTAAAAATATAGAATAATGAATAAAATAATTAATAAAATAAGTAAGTAGTATGGCTTGTATTTTTTTAATTAAAGGAATAGTATGCACTTTTGGATTTTTAAAGCTTTATTTTCAAATATAATCTAATGGAGGGTTCACGCCAGGCAAGAGACGGATGGTTGTGTATCTCAGTTTAAAACGTGTTGCGAGCACTTACATTATTTTAACGTAATATTATATTTTTGTTACTTTCTTTTAGTTATTAAAACATTAATACGCAAAGTGTATATCTGTAAAAACAATAATAAACAATAAATAAAAGAATTTAATTTAAACTTAAGCTTTTTTTATTTAATTTATTAGAATCAAACAAGGTAGACGAAACGTGGGCAGACCATAAAAACGATGGGCGGGGACGACATAGTGTCAGTGGCGGGGGAAAACTGGACAAAAATTGTACAGACCAGTGAAAAATAGAAGAAATTGAAGCAAGCTTATACCGTATCTACTAGGGGTTCTTATAAAATAAATTAAAAACTAACATTAGAATTGGTCACATTTAGAGATACTAAGATAGAATTAAGAAAATATATTGTAACTACATGCTTCTATTCATAAGAAATAAAAAAGCTTTATTAATAATCTCATTGTAATTTCAATGACTTTTATGGAGATACTTAATATCCACAAGTATTATATCATGTTACTGTCCGTTTAGCGATCACAGTCTTATATTCATAAGAAAGTAGTAATTGACAATAATAATGAGGTGATAAGAAATATTTTTAGGAAACATATTTTTATTAATGTTTTGTTTTTTCTTAGAAGGGATATTGTGAGCTCGTATTCATTTAAAACGTATTAACAGTTGCTATTATGAGCCTTTCTTTAATACATTTTCAATATCTTTGATGTTTAGCAAATTTTATACCATCTTTTAAGCAGGAAAGATTTTGCAGCCGACAACGTTATACAGTATAACAACCTTTAAATTACTAAAGATAAACTGAGTAGGGTAAGGTGCACTAAAAGTGCATGGTCTACAATAGTACGCAGTGTCCATATTTACCGGACATACTTATGATTCGAACAAACTTCAATCATGCCTTTACTATGTACCGGATGTGCCTGTGTCAACTAAAAATTTAAAAAATCGTATTATGGTTTATTATAAAAAACGGTAAGGTTTTGATCAGTTTTTTTTTAAATATCTGTGTTTTATGATGTGTGTGTTACTTTAATTTCGATAGCGTTTCGACTCGCTATGTATATACATTTCACTCAGTAAAAAACTCCAAAATAACTAAATTGTGCTAATTTAATATATACTAGATAGACTTGAGTCCTTTTTTTCTCAAAACAAAGTTGATACAGCAAGAGTGCGCATGCATACTTTTGTAATACTTTGCAATCTTGCGTTCGTCCACGTTATATTTTATAATTTACCTTACAGATGCTTTCAAAACAATTGAATATCTGTTACTACAGACGTACTAGATCTAGCTTATTAATTAATGTATGATTATTAGTATGATGAGATGTCTAGTTATTACCTAGTGACTAGTAGTAAGAAGTTAAAAGAGAAAAGATTAAGTTAAACTTAATGTACGGAGTAATTCTTTTTAATATTTTTATAAACATTATTCAATATTTATCATCGATAGATACCTTTATAAATAAATAATATATACATACATAATACATCGGAGAACTGAAATCTTTATCGGTCTACTTCTAAGGAGTGGTCTAAGGACACATTATATATATATATAACCACATATACCTACATACATTTTACTATACCTATATGTTTTTCTCATAATTTTAAATGTAAAGGACTATATGGCGATTTCCATAATAAATTACTTTCCTCTATCTTAAAACCTTCTAAATAGAATATTACTTATAAAGTCAAATCTATTATAATTATTCCTTCTTTTTTATGTTGCTCTCATTCCAAGACATGACAAAAGTACTTTATTCGTATGTGAATATAAAATATTAAAAAAAAACCATTTTATATTCCTAGTGAGTGATTGTGCTGATAAACAAACAACGGTGTAGGAGCAATAATTGAGGAGTAAGTCGGGTGTTTGCGAAACATTATACTCAGGAGACTACATCTCAGTTAATTGTGGAGAATTAAATACAAAGGCGCCTCATCAATTAAACCACTTAGATATATATTGGCTGTTAAAAGTTTTATTAATTTATTTTTGTCAAATTTTCATTACATTAATTCAACCTCGAGATAAGATATTTTTACAGATGATATAACAAAGTTAATAGGTAAAAGTTGTATTGTAGAAGTAGATAATATTGTTTTAAAACACTCAGGTAACGTGCAATCATTTTATTGTAGAACCTTTTATAATAATTGATTATAAACTGTGATAAAAAAAATTACTTTTAGTAGGGGACGTATTTTATGTAAAAAATAATACTAAATGTTTTAAAAATAATTACTTTAAACTTATGTGTGTTTGTACTTTTTTTTTTTTTAATTTCTTACGGTAATTAAAGGAATAACTTCACCATACCCCATAGGGTATGGCACCATAGTGCATGCCATATTTCATTCAATTAAATGATTTCTATTCATTTTTACCCAGTGTGTCACAAATTTGTTTATTCAAATTAAAATTTTTACTCTATGGTTCTTTAAGGACGTAATAATGTTCCATTTATTTTTAATATTAAATAATAAGTAATAATAAATAATAGATCGTGCTGTATAATGCAGTAAGTTATATTTGACATACAAGTATATCTAAAATGTTCTAAAAATTTAGCGGATTCTTTTTAGCCACTTTTAGTGTTAAGGGAAAAATTCTGATACCTCCAAAAACATGTCGGTTTCCGAACCCATTAGTCAAAATGCACCACAGCACGGAGCACATCATGTCTTATTTTAACTTTTCCAATTTATCATGTCATACTGCAGCGATATTTTTCGACTTAACGGCAAAGGTAAGTTAAAGTCTGGCACGGTGATTAGTTTACAAACTGTATCAGTCCAAAATCCCAGATAGGTCAGTTCCTACTCACACTACAGTCACTTTTCTCTTCGATCGTATTTTACGCCGTAGAGCAGATGATGAAATGTCACCAACTTAACATACTCAGATGTTCCCTAGTTTCTATGTCTCTAAGATTAATAAATAAGCATGCACGGCTGACACAGTCACCTTTATTTCGTTTACTAACACAGTTCTCCTCAGATTATGTATTCGACTTGACGTATATAATTGGTTTGTAGATAGCGCATAGAACCTACAAACATACATATATATTATATAATTCCATCTAATGAACCAATACACAAACCATTCACATATTTAATATAGATAATTTACATAGTTCACATAGTTTAGATAATTCTTGCGTCATCTAAACGAAATATGTGGGTATACCACCTTCGATAATTATATTGAAGGTTTCAAGGTTCTAATCATATTGAAGCGATATGATGACTCAGTTTATAGTGTGTTAGTGTGATAGTAGGCGTCGCGGGAATGGACGTGGGTTCGAATCCCTGCAATGAGACTGAGCTTTCGGTAATGTAAAATATCGTAAAGAAATCGTAGCATGGTGGTAGGACTTTTTCTCACGCGCACCTGGCTAACTACTACCCTCAGTTTTAAAATCTGCCGCCAAATACCTACAGGTGTAATCCTTGCACGTTGGGCTTATCGCGTCCACACACACTTAATATCAAGTGACATTGTAGTCTTAACACTAACCCTATAAAATTATCAAGCCGGCTGTGAGGACGGCGGATTTGCGTACGCGGTCGCGAACAAGATTGAATTGCGAGTCAGCAGGAAAAAGGCCTCGTTGAGTCTCGTGGTCTCGTCTACGGGGTCGGTAAAGTATCGTCGTTGTCATACTAATATCTGCTGTATACAAAAACTATAATTTTGAGATATTCAATAAAATAGCAGTTTTTATTTGATAATATTCAGGTCTTTTGATACTTAATCTATTTTTTATCGACCCCAGTTCTCCGTATAAGGCTTAGAGCCATATAACCAATCTATTTATATAAAAATTTGATGAGTAAATTAGTCATAAAATTACGATATCTCCGAAAGTACACATGGCTGATATTAGTTTAACAATGATGATTCGTTTTATTTTACTGGATTTTGGTAATAAGGCGTAATACGGGTCGCCGTGAAGTCGTTTTAGTGGGGGGTTCTTAGTCGATAAGTCGTACACTCCACTCTCATAGTTAGCCTGGCCTGTTACGAGACAATAAATATGTTTAAGCTTAAATACGTAATTATATTTTTTCTCCACGTTAACAAAAAATAAAAGTTTGTTAACCTTTTAGTTGTTTTCCATTTCAGTTGACAGTCCGAAGAGCACATCAAACTAATGATGTTGGTAATAAATATTTGGAGTCAGCAATACAACAATATTATAAATAATCAGTATCATACATATAGTATTATAAAATTCAAGCAACATTTGCCAAAGAAATTCGCATTTTATAAATGTATAAATAGTAGGCACAAATTTATTAATTTCTAATAAAATGTTTCTACATAACTTAAACTTGAATTTAATTACATGTAAGTGAGCTAACTAACTTATTTATAGTGTAATAATATCACAGAAGGTTCCAGCAATATATTTTTTAAATATTTAATTTATTTTACAAAATAGCTTTTGCCACTTATAATGAACGCTTCGATGTAGTCAGTAAATTAATTACACTTCGATGGTTGACGGCTATCTATTGTTTCTTGAAATTACTTTAACGGTGTTTGTTAATATTCTCTACAGGTAAACATATGTTAATAGTTCTCTAAAGCGATTATGCGTTTTATTATTTAATCTATAGTTAGTCATCGGCCTTTTAAACGGCATATTATTAAGTACCATATATATGGAGAGTTATTGTAAGAGCAACTGATGATGGATGATTACGCCTCCTCAATCTCTCTGTTGTTATTAGTTTATAAACTTTACTTCATAAACATGTTAATAAATATAATAAATGTATAAGAACTATGATTTGTAATGTTATTACACTAAGCCAGAGGCCAGCATATTTCAAAGACAAAAAGGCAGCTGTTATTATAAAATTTACATTAAAATTCCCGCTCACTGACTGATTAAGAAAGCCTTAGGGTACAATGCCAGGTTACATAAAGTTTTAAAATATTTTATACAGTTCTTAATGTTCTCTACATAACTGTAGACAACCATCAAAATCATCTTTTTAAGTTTCCAATAACTCTAAACCCTTTTTTTTATTTAACGTGGGGTAATGTATTTATGTATACCCTCCCAGCCCGGGGGGGGGGAATGAAAGGGGTATGTGGGACTCATCCAGCGCTAAGCGCCGGGAATACCCACTAAAACCCCACGGCCGTCTGTCGCCTTCCTGGGGCGACGCGGATAACTCTAAATCCTTCATAAATTTACGTTCATATAACTTAGGTTTTTTTTTTTTGATATATTAAACCACTTGTTGTGGGTGATATATTGAAGTTAGATATTCATGTGTGGGCGAAGCAATCTTTTTTTTTATCTTTCTGGTATACATAAATTTATAATCCTCTCTAAAGGACTTTTTGAACGTTTGTTGTACAAAGATTGCGCAACGTCTATTTGAGAGCACGCAGGACCGAAGTTGCATTTCGGTCCTGCGTGCTTAACAAGTCAGCATTGCAATACAACGACGTGACAATGTTATTAGCATTTTGAGTACACTGACTTACGGCCCCGATATGGTGCTTTTAGACTTTATTTTATATTTAAGTTTGTAATGTATATATTTTAGTATGTGTAAACTTAAAAAGGCTTTTTTATTGTATGTTTATAATTTATGTATATTATCCAAAGTTTAATGGTTTTGAAAAGCGTGAAAGTATTTTTTTCCTTATCACTTAGAGCTATGAAAAATAAATTACGACCGATTCTCAGATCTACCGAATATACATATAAAATTCAGAATAATCGGTGAAGCCTTTTCAGAGAAGTATGCAACTAACATTGTGACACGAGAATTTTATATAAATATAATTGATATATATTTTATGTCACTATCCAGAAAATTTTAATTACACTATATATCAAACCTAGGTAAATTTGAAGATCTACCATCCAAAAATGTGTGATAAGTGCAAAGTGAATTCTGTCTGATACACAGAATACATCAGTAATATTTATAACCCAATATTTATAAAATCAAAAATTCATCGCACATTCAGATTAGAAACAAACTTCTTTAAGAATAAAAATATTAAAATAATAAGCATCATAATTTTTTACCCATAATCATATTACAATTATTATTACGTAGCTCTAAACCTTCGTAGAAAGATAATATATTAATAATACCTAAATTATCTTTACAACATTCTTGTATATAGTATCAAGATAATATCTCTACCGTATTCTAATTTCTCATTTCATGTATAGCTTAAATAGTTAACTACATCCAAACCATTATCGATTTCTTTATAATAGTTATAATTATATAATATATATATATATATATATATATATATATATATAAGGTCAGTTCTAAGTACCAATTAAATGCTTGAATAATTCAAGTGCTTACCCGCATAATCAGCTTGCGTAAATGCAGAAGCTCTAAAAATAGATATAACTATATGTAAGTTAGCCATCTTTAAATTTATTTTTTTTACAGTTAAGGTTTTAGCGTTATGGCCATAATCTCACCTGATCTTATGTGACGATACGACTCAAGTTGGTAGACACGCTACACCTGTGAAGAAACTGGTTCTCAAATGTAGCTGCCGGAACACACCTATTGCTATTTGTATTTGGCGGCAGATTTTCAACTTGTGGGTGGTTGCAAGCCATGCTGGCATTAGAAAAAGCCCTACCACCATGCAAAGTAATAATATCAAATGACACTGTTTGACTACCTGTGTTGTCAATATATTGTTTGATATATTTTTATTTATACAAAAAATCGATAATTATTTTACAGTTAATTATATCAGGTAGATGGTGCTGCTGTTGATGTGCACAATTTATTATTAAAATAAACACTTCTTCAGACGCGTTGGGTGAGTTTTTATGGGTAAAACCTTCAAGGTCGCGTCACCGACATACTACCGTTGTGTGATACGACACAAACATTGAAATAATAATGAAATCAACGTCTTTGATAATATATTAAATATATCTTGTTATATGTAATAACAATGTATATTAATTATTATACGAATTAAGTTTCATTTAAATTCCTTACTAGGCTTGCACAGCTCAATAAATAAACCATACAAAAACAGCCATAATTGTTGCTTGGAATACCGATAAATATAAAAACGAGTGAAATATTAATTATTTTAATTTATATATCATACATTTTTAAGTTTGGATAACTCAATTATTTAGAAAATTCAAAATATCATTATTAGTTCAATGTTTAGCTTTTATCGGCAATCTGCGATTCTTCTATTTAAATAAATATTTTATATTTTTGGCTCTTCTTACAAAATATATATATTTTTTTTTTATTTTTTATTTATCAGCTTTTTAGTACATCTAAATGTATTTTTTTCCTTACCATCATGCCCATTAAAATAGTTTATAAGTATAGCTATTTTGTTACCCCGGAACAACGATGTTCAAAGCAATGGACATTTCTTTAGAAAATATTCAACATGGGAATCCACTGGATAAGGTACAGTGGTTAGTGGAAGTTATTGAATAATTATAAATACTTTTACATTCATAAAATATTGCATAGATAAGATCTATGCAATTTATATAATGTCAATAGACAATAATATATAATCTATATGTTTTATTTCGTCTAATTTAATCTGTCACTGCAGAATCGCTTACGTTTCGTAGCAATAATTAGTATACCAGAACACTCTGCTATTAGATCTCTTCAATTTGCTATAATAATTAAGGATCAGATGATTCTACAGCCTCGTGTGACTGTCAATTTTTTTAAATACCGGCCATATTTATATTGAATGTATTTTTTTATTTAAGTTTCATTGATTACTACGATTTATGTTATTGATTGGCTTAAATAATAATAATAATTTGGATACGAATATAGGTAACCTGGTCGATCATAAAATATAATAAAGTGATAAACTTTCGCATATATTTATGTTAAAATAAATATTGTTACTTAATTCTACTTTTTGTATTATACTAATATTTATATTATAATATAAATATGTATTTATGTACCAAATAACTGTAAATAGTTATTAAAATGGGTTTCTTTCATAGTCTTATTTTAAATGCACTTACCGGGACAGCCCGCTTCGTCGGTACCATCGTTACAATCAGGTCTAGAATCGCAGCGTTGGTTCAGCTTGATGCAGCGTGTGTAATCACATCGGATCTCATCAGCTAAACAGACTGAAATGAAAGAAACCACAATTTTATTATTTCTTAATATATGGTGTCCTTTAAATTTACGAGAAATGGAATTAGGTCACTTTTAACTAAACCGATCGTCCAAATTAATGTTATTTTGGAAATAGTTCCAAAAACCGACAAATATTTTATTAAAGTGAATAATAACTTTAGAAACAGTTGATTTATTTATACATCTTATTTGAATCGCAACTTGTTTCCAGACTTGGTTGTTCTATTTTGTAATAAAACATGGTTTAAATGAGTCTATTTCATATTTTTCGCCGTCTGACAACCATATTTTGACAAACATGTATGAAATATAGGTAACAAAAACAGGATTGCGCACTAACTCGATTAATTGAATATCCGGTAAATCGCGGCGTGTTGTAGTTTGAATAATTTTCTCATGTCTCCTGGGGTGATATATTTAGTTTCGGTTTTTTAATTATATTTGGTTGTTGTGGAAGCGAACTACTACTGCTATTATATATTTGGTATAAAATAAAAGTGGCTGCCTGAAGCTTCAACAACCTCAGGTTTAATAATCGCTAAGATCGCTTAAATTCACATCTGAACAGGTTTGCTAATAGGCTTAAACAATCGAGCTGCTGTATGCCCTAAATATTCAAAATTAAATAGAAATTATACATAAGATTAATTAGTTGTCTTCACAGACAAACACGTAGATATAAGTAAATCAATACCTGTACGCGCGTGGGAAATTTCTTTAAAAACCTATTACACTATAAACTATTATCAAAGTCGTTTAAAAATTCACAATACGTTACAAGTTACCTAATAATTTTTTTGGTTTATGAGATGAGCCTCCTCGTATGTTATCTGAGTATGTTTGGCGCACCCTGGGCAGTCAGTCCCGATTCCAATTTCACTGACTAGCCAATCTTTTCACGACAGCACTAAGGTATTGTTTTCAATGAAATTTGTGCAAATACGATGAAAAAGATGATGATAGTTTTGATATACATACATGTCTTGCAATATGTTCATATTTAATGGCATTCAAAATGATACAACTAGTTATAAATAAAAATAAAAGTTATCTTTAATATGAAGCATAAAATAAATTACGCAATGATTTCTAGCATATCACCCCTTTGTTATAAGCAGAATTTGTGTAGAGTTTGTGTATTCGTATTTCTAGTTTATTCCCATATTAGTTTTTTCTAGAATAACTTTATCCCTTTATTTACTTACTTAGGGTGTCATCGAATTCGCTATTTGGCGGTGGCACAGTGGTACGTGATGTGGTCGCTTCATATTCTATCGTAGTGGTAGTAGTATCCAGGTCAAAATCGAGACTTTGGTCACCTCTTTGAGGTGGGTTGCTGGTGCTACTTTCGGAACCGTTTACTTCTTTAAGATAAATAATAAAAAAATTAATAAATTATATACAACATAGAAAGAAAAATAATTAAAAAAAAAATGTAACACCTTCTTCGGTAAAAGATTCACAGTCTTTCTCGTCATCTCCAAACGGACAGTCTTGAGTGCCATCGCATTTCTGTGTACTGCAATAAGACACGGAAGAACTATAGCAAGCTATAGGATCGCTACAAGATATTGTGTTTGCATTGTTATTATCGATTTCTTCATCTCCGTCTCCGTCTCCGTCTCCATCATCTTCATTTTCGTCTGTTATTGGAGATACAGGATCTTCTATGTTCGTCTGTTCTTGATATGTATCTAACGTAACAAATACAAAATACAATATAAACAAAAATGAACATAAATATAAAAAAACTGGAGAACAAAACCTGTCTCTTACAAATGAAAATAACAAAAAGAAAATAATAAATATTTTAAGGGAATTTTACATAAGAATGTTCTTTTATTTTTGATTAGACCGTAAAAAAGCCTGCTTATACTGTTCAAATCAGCCAGCATATCGAATAGCGAAATAGCTTCCATCGAAGCAGTAGTCCTGGTGCGTTTATCCAATGATAGGTACACTTTCTAAAATAAATGTGTTGGTCTGATAGCTAGAGAGAACTGTAGAAACAGCTCTTTGACTAGATGCTTGCACTACAATAGATAAGTAAACTCATAAATAGCAACATTAGAAGCCACCTCGCTTTAACGTACACAATTTCAGGTAAGTTTATCGAGCCAGATGGTTTCTGGAAGCGGGGTCTGGGCGACTATTTTAAGTGCAAGATGCAGAGGCACGGGATCTTTTCCTAAGGCGGATCATTATACTTTTCGTAGATATTATCACGAGTCGGCCATATAAGCAATTTAACTTTAAACCCCGACGTAAATCGCTCATTTTTTTCAAGTTTCTTTCCTTTTGTTAAGGAATCATGACATCACAGACAACAAGTATAAATTAAGTAGCGGTGGATAAATCCTACAGCACTCTCTTGATAAAGATCAATAATATTTCTGAATTCATCTTCAACTTAAATTCCATCTACTTTTTTAGGATTAATTCTTCACAGTATGTCTATAAGTAGTAAAAGTATGCTATCAATGTGTACGTAACTAATACCATTACTTATTACCACCATACCATACCATTACCATTCTTTTACTCATTACTCTACTACTGAATATGATATATAAGTCGAAGCCCTTTTTAGTACGTCGGTCCACTGCTTGGTTATAAAGTCTGTATCATGCATTCAGACTTCACCAAGTTTAAAAACTAAAGTCTATTATTACTCATCAACTAGTTGAAACAAAATGTCAGAGTATTTGCATAAATTCGTTAGTGGGAATGCTATGTAAATAAAAAAAGATGGTATTTGTCTTAGCAATTAACGACGAGATTGGAAATGTAATGTAATATTATATTTTTTCCACCGACATCCTGTGTAATCGTTGAGGATAATTTTAGTGGACTCTCGAATAAGTTGCTATTGTTAATAGAAAAAAACCACTAGATAAAAAAAATCCACACCACTAAATAAAAAAATCTACACTATTAAATCAATTACTTTGTCGTACTATCGTTTACTAATCATTTCCGAGGTTTCCATATAATGAGCCACATGGCCAGTATATTGTACTAATATGTCACGAAATAGTGAGCCGTCTATATACGATGTATATACTTCCAAACAATCTCCGTTTGCCGTAGTTGCTAGTTTTCAGAAAGCTTTACTAGCTTTCTGTGACAGCTTAAATATATTCAATATTATATTCCAGCTATATGTAGCAGCTTCAACTACAAATATCACGTTAAACGTGATCAGATTATAATACACATCTTATAACAGTTTTAACAGTCTTTTAACACCGAATCAGCTACAACATATTTTTTTATATACCATACAATATTTTACCACAAATGGCAAATATATGTAATATATCTGAACCAGACACGAAAACTATGTA
The DNA here is from genome assembly GCA_039707435.1 of Actias luna. Classification (NCBI taxonomy): domain Eukaryota; kingdom Metazoa; phylum Arthropoda; class Insecta; order Lepidoptera; family Saturniidae; genus Actias; species Actias luna. The sequence goes on along the minus strand of JAZHAC010000001.1, from coordinate 11,867,469 downwards.
CTTTTTTGAGGATCAGAATCAGGTGTAAATTAGGGTTGATTGCAATGTGAATGATGGAGCCATCATAAATACAACAATCAACTTTAGCAGCCGAGACCTTGCCTTCTTCGCCTTTTTTACTGTTTGAATCACATGTCCTACGCTTCAAAGAGAATGTTTTATGGTAGCCCAAGGTTCGCAATGACTTATATTTACAAGACTATAAAGCAATGCAACTATTGCCCGGCTAGTTGCATTCTTAAAACATCACAGTCGAAGACATTTATACAATCTAGTAGAGAGTACAAAATAGTAAGAGCTGGTAATGTATTGCTGATATCTCAGTTGTCGCCGTTGTTTTTTTAGAAGTGCCGTAACTTAGTCGGCTTATTATATTAAACATAATTATCGATCAAAGAAAAAGCTACACAACTGTGTATGGAAAAATCTGTTATTGTGATTTTGTATAACTTTAAAGATGATTTACCTTAATATAAATAGGTTTGAAACCAAACCTATCCAGATAGTTAAATTTACATCAAGCATTTATTAAAAACTTTTAATAGAAATATAGTGTTAAGGAGAAAAAAGAAAAGATGAAAATTTTTAAAATAATGTACCAATTTCACAGCCAGCTTCATCAGAACCATCATTGCAGTCTTTGCGACCGTTACATCTCGCACTCTGTGGGATGCAGCTACCGTCATTGCACTGGAGATCGTTGGCAGAGCATGTGCTCAATGTTGCTCCTGATTATATGTTTCAAAGTTAACAAGAATATTGTAAAAATAGATATTTTTAGAAATAGATATTATTTATAAAAATTTAAATTTTTAGAAATGTCTGTCTGTCTGTTTGTTTGTGTAGGCATCATTGCTAAAACATAACGTTTATGATAAAACGTTACCAAGGAAATCATAAAGCGTATACTCGAGTAACAGTGAGTTTTTATTACATAGAAATTTGTTGACTCTATTAAAAATTATTGTAATTTGAATGATGGTGCGAAATTAAATAATTTTAGTTCCACACGAACGAAATTGCAGGCACAGATAGTAATAAATATTGTTGAAAAAAGTGGCGATAATTCCAAAAGTTTTGTTCATTGTTTTTTCTATTATAATAATATATGTTGTATCAACGGTAATTTTAAGTATAATAGATTATGTACCTTTGTTTGAAAGTACGCTTATTGAACTTTTTAAATAAATTTTCACCAATAAATATAATAGGCAACTTTTCCAACAACTACAACAACTAGTCCAATGAACGACATTTGAGACACTTCTAATATATTTTTAATAAGTTTATTATTCCATAAACCTTGTAATAAAAAATGGACCCTTACACATACTGGCAGTTTGGAGAAAATTAAAAAATTACTGGTTAGTTTTTTATAATATAAAACATAATTATTTTTTCTCAAACATGCATGGTAATATTATCATTATTTTCGAAAAAAGAACACGCGAATTATCGAATTTACGGACAAATAAAATCAAATCCATTGCAGGAGCGTTTTTTTTTTATTTGGAACATTACAACGCTCCAGTAATGTTGTATGAAACGGCGTGCTGGGGTTATAAAATACTCTTTGATTAGATCTCTTATATCTCTTATCATTCTTAGGATACCAAAGTAAGTCTCTTTGCTTAATACAAATTGCGTTCACGTGGCTATATAGCCATAAATGCGCTTGCCTTTCGGCACAGATCATAAATATAAAATTGGCGGCAAAGCTGAAAAATCTGCTTGATTTATTATTTACGTACTAAATAAATATAAATGTAATAATTAAAATGAGTTCCAACGGTTCAGAGAGTGAAATGGAGATTGGTTGTACTCTACCAGAATTAAGATCATAAACCAGCAAAGTCAAAAGAAAAATACAATTTTAATGAGATTGCTAAACCTAAAATTAAGGGAAATTTATTCCATGCTGAAAATGTACAATTCATATTAAAACGGAATTAACTTAAAAAAATATGGAAATTTAACTACTTTTCTTAAAGACAACCGACCGGATTCAAAAGCAAAAAATCGAAATTTTTACTGGCGAAAACATAAAGCAATTTTTAATTTTAGCCCCAGATGATATATATATTTAGCGGCAAAGGTAAATTTAATTATTCATTATTTATTTGAGACACAGTTAAACCAAAACAGCTGGATGAATTTTGATACATAGGATTTATGAGTCTTATTAAATATACTGTCCGTGGCTGTAACTTGATATTTAGTTTTGTTTATTACATATTGTTATTATATTAGGTGATAACGGAGCATTTTGGAGTATCGAACTCTATAATATTACCACAAAATACAGAGTTTCTTGATAACAAAGCAATAATAACATTGCGCGACACTAAAACAAAGATCGAATAATAAAATAAATCAAAACATAATATTGCAACCTCATTCAGAAACAGAATCTCATCAGCTGGCCAATTGCCAACATCTAAGTCCACAGCCATCCACCTCAAAACAGCATATTCAGCCATCTACCACTACACCCAATGCCCACCTGCAAACCTCATCAGAAGTTCAACAAACAAACATAAATGTACCGGGGAAATCAATAACATTTTCTTTTAGTAATTGCCCCAATATGATTAACTTTTAATTTTAATGAAATGTATAATATATAAAGTATGTTTTATTTTCCTACATTTTAAAGCGATGATAGCTCAGTGGTAGTGTGTACGACTTCGCGTCAAGGGACGTGAGTTCGAATCCAAGCACCTACAATGAGTTTGAGCTTTCGGTGAAGGAAAACATCGTGAGGAAACCATAGTATGGTGGTAGGGCTTTTTCTAATGTCCGCCTGGCTAGCTACCACCCTCAAGTTGTAAACCTGCCGCCAAATGCCAATAGGTGTGTTCCGGCAGCAGCACTTGAGAGCCAGTCCCTCCACAGGTTTAGCGTGTCTACCAACTTGGGCCGTATCGTCACTTAAGATCAGGTGAGATTATGGCCATAACGCTAATCCTTTGTATAAAAAAAACCTTAAGAGAAGTAATATATATGTCTCGGTGGAAATGGCAATTGCCTGTCTCGTTAAAGTGAAGTCCTCACCTACAGCTTGGCCTTCAAACTCATACTCGACCTGCAATTGCCTTTTCAATAATGTACTATTAATAGATAACACAGCTGGACTTCGCTTTTTAATTTAACCGATCGTACATAATTTTTAGTGATATATAAAACATATTTTATGGTTTTGTTGTGAAATTTCATACAAAATTTTGTGAGAATATACTTCTATTTGTATTTATATTTTTACTTAAAAGGAAGATCTTGTTTTGAAATTTTGTAAACTTTAATGCATTTACGGTTTATTTGTATTTCTTATATATTCTAAATCTATTTATGTAAATGACTCTGTTTGCACCCTTATTAATCTCGAGTGAGATTGCTGGAGACCTAAAGATCGATTTTTAGGACTATTAAAAATTCTTTGCGATATATGCTTTTTGAAAAATGAAATGATGTAGTTCTATCAACAATAATGTCTACATTCAAACTTTAGATACACAAAAGTCTACTAATCCGTCCAAAATAACAAACAAACTCAAGATAAAAAAGAGTCAAACAAATTGGCTTTAGTTGATTCGTGTAATATAATACTATCTAATCTCTCTCTTTTTCTTAGGTGTATCTTTTATTGCTTACTGATTACTGTAGAGTTCGTTTAAATTTAAGTTGTCGAAAAGTGAAGACCTTAATATCACGTGAAGAAAAACAATACAGTTAAACAAAGTTTTAAACTACAGTTTATATGGTCTGCGCCATTGTTATCTATTGTCTGTTGTAATATTTTTCTACATTCAATGAGTACTGTAATACACCGTAAACCCTCTTTCAAAAAAGCCAGATGCTAAATTTTATTTTAAATTTCTGTAGGTGCTAACTAATCGCTGTCTATTCGATACCAGAGTTAATCACAATAATTAGAGATATCGAAACTTAACAGATGATGTGCAACCGATCACTATTTTATATACAGCTATAGCTGTTGGCCTTCCAACAAATAAATCAATTTGTCACACAAGAACGCACCATTTGTCGTCAAGGATGTTAAAGATTATAAGGATAATTTTCGAAATTACATTTTTTTTATAGTTAAGGCTTTGCGTTGTAGCCATGGTAGACACGTTAAACCTTTGGAAGAACTGGCTCGCAAGTGCAACTGCTGGAACACACCTATTGATATTTGGCGGAAGATTTTCAACTTGAGGGTGGTAGCTAGCCAGGTGGACATCATAAAAAGTCCTACCACCATGCTATGGTTTCCTCACGATGTTTTCCTTCACCGAAAGCTCAAGCTCATTGTAGGTGGTTGGATTCGAACTCACGTCCCTTGACGCAAGGTCGTACACACTACCACTTAGCTATCATCGCTTCATATGTAAAACATATTATAATTCGCAACGACAACAGTGCACTGTTTTACTCGCTATTTATCGGGCTCTTATTCTTTTACACTGTACAGTTTAAAAATTCTTAATTTACTAGAAGGCTGAATCATTCCTAACACAACAGAACAGAATGAGTGTCCTGTAAAAAATTTAAAATGTGTTCTCATGTTAAATCGAAAATATATTGTATCAGATGTTTGTATGAAGATAAAGGTATCTTGACTTTAATATATTAGACAAGACAATTTTCTGCTTATATCATCTCAGATTCTGAAAGGATAAAAAAAAAAGCGTAATAAGTACGTCGAGGTGTTTGATTAAATTTTTTTTACAACAGCTGTACGCCACTTGGTTGTATGTAGGGTATAGTCCGCAAGCAGCGGTGACCGTCGGAATCACAGATTTTATCATACGTAGTCGATGCCTTGGCAACCTAGCGATATGCCTTTTCACGACTCAGTTGAAAGATCATTATAATAGGAAGAAAAGGACATGTTGGCTTAGACCTCCAAACCATTCCACATCCGCAAAATTAAGAATTTAGGTATATAAAAAGTTAAGAGAATTTCGTTACAAGAATATAACTTCGATCCATATAAATTCGATCAGTAATGTTTCAAGGCTTTTTTTAAATATTACTTTTTGGGAGTTACCCAGGGATTGTAAGTAGAGAATATAAACTAATTTCAATTCGGCTTACCACGGCCACGGTGACCACGGCCTGTGTAACCAGGTGAGCAATTATTAAAAAGTAAGTCACGTTTTAGACCCGCATTTGATTTTTATATTATAAAATTATTTAATTTTTTATTTCTAATTATTTTGGCCTACCAATAGGATAGAAAGTAATTGATATTGAATGATGAGCTAACCTGGATCAATGACATTGGCGCTGAAGTCATCGTCTTTTACTGTAGAGTTACCCAATAATGCACGATTTCTGATGTGATCTCTCAAGATTTGAGTGATTCTTTCGGTGTCATCGTAACCAGTTGTTATGATGTCCAAGGTAACCTTACAAGAGAAACCATCTAGACGAGACCTGGAAAATTTAAAACAACATGATTAAAGCTAAATAATGTATTTTCTAATATAAATGTGTATCTAAATTAAGCTTTCATTTCTAAGTAACAAATGATATCAAATTAATAAAAAAAAAAAAATATAGATGACATTACCGCTAAGATATTTAGTATATTTAAGCTTATTAAAAGTTACATATTTTTTAACATTAATGTGATATGGCATTTTTTCAATAAGGGAGCTGTGTAGCTGCTATTTTTAGATGAATATCATAAGGAACAAAATTTTTTTATTGCACTAAAAAATATTAATTTGTATATATTAATATATAATATTCACATATTAATGAAATTTCTACAAGTTCCATCTTATCTATGTAGGTACACTTTGTGGAGTTAAATAATTTCGTAACTTTAGATTATACAGAGCTATACTCACTGTATACGAACAAGGCTGGCTTTTTGTGTTCCTGGTAGTGATTCAAAGAGTAGGTTTACTGAATCAGCTAGTGATTGAGATAGATTTTGAAACTCTACCGAATCTCTATTAGAATATTTCTCCCGATAAGGTTCCATTACAACGAATGTAACACGGAGTGTTTCTGAAAAATTATTAAAATCTTTTCATATTACTTGTACCTTAAAACACATTATTTATAAATTAATTGAACTAAAATTTATAGGATATTACGAATACACAATAATAATGGTGATTATATTTAAAAAAAATATACATAATTATGAGTCTAAAATAATGTAAGAAGTTATAAAAGCACGAAATTTATTAACTTAATAGTAAATTTAAAATATGAAGCACTTATACTTCATATTTTAATTTGTTTCAATTATAGTCTATAAATACTAACTTTCTCTAAGATCGGTTTCAATTCTGTTGTCCGGTTGACCAGACCCGTCAGTTTCCAAATCGTCTTCTTTTCCATCACTGAAACATTAATTTTATTAAATATTTATATCCCACTATTATTATAATAATAGAGTTAAGTATATACAAATATTACCATTCGTTGGTATTGAAAACTTTTCGTTAAATTTACTTTATTTTATCTTAATTTTAATTAGGGGCTGTTAACCACAAGATTATGACAGTCCGGTCGTAAATGTACATATGATTAAGTTAATATCTTAGCAACAAGAAAACTATATAACGTTTCGGAAACATTTGATATCAGTTCTGGAAAATACACGCACGTATTGCAAACATTAAATGTGTAATTATGGGTACAAACTATTTTATTAATATGATTACTGGAACATTCCATTAACAAAATTATGGTTGTCTTGAATCTTCTTACAACATTTGCAAGTTGCAAAATGGGTAAACAACAATTTTCTTAATATAATAATATTATCTTGATTATAGAAAGTGGGCCCTATTGAGGGGCCTAAGCCTGTCGGGGAGCAGATGCAATGTGAAGACAGATCCTGCTCCCTGACCCAATAGGCGATAGAAGAACACCACTGGGTATAGTGGGTATTATCGGCGAGTCTTTCGCCGGCTGAGTCCTACATATACTTCCCAGCCCATCAGGGAAGGGATGCCTAAAAGCATTTCCCCGCTATAAAAAAAGACATTAAAGTCTTTTATTAAGAACACAGAACACTATTTCTCGATACATTATTTCAATGTCATATTAAACCTCCTCTGATTCTGCATATATTTTATGAAAGATAGATTCCTTCTCGGTTTTGCTATAGTCTCCTTAACAGTTGAATATATGTACGTGTTACTAAAATTTGGTAACTGTGAATTGATTAAATGGTGTAATGTCTTTATTTTTTATACACTTTATGAAAACTTGTTTACCGGTTGAGTGAAGTAGAATTAACACTTCAAAAACATATACTCACGGAGATGTATCATCATCTTCTGTGGCTGTTTCATACTTATCGTCAGAAGATGTACCGAACAGAGCTGAAAAAAAAAGCCAATTTAATACAATTTGCGTTCTTTCAATAACTAACAGTAAACATAGAGTATAACTATCTGGCCCAGCAGATGTTGTTCTATCCCTTTCGGTATTGAATAACTTGACCGCAGCACCATCTATTATATATCATGAAATAACTATGAATTAACGTCTCGAAAAAAAAATTAACTTCTATCAGTATTGTGTAACTAGCTAATGCCTGCAACTTTGTTTGCGTTTCTTCGTACAACCTCGTGTGATGATAAAAATTCGTTCTTAAAAAGTGCCTACGGTATGAAATACACACATAAGTTCATGCCAAATTTCATGTCAATATCGTATACAGTTCTGGAGGTCTAGTGATGGGAGTGTATATATGTACGTAAAAAAAATGTGTGTTATCAGTTACAGAAATAAATAATACGGTATGAAAAAACTTACAGAATGGGTCAAACAGGTCACGTTTAAAGCGTCGGAAATGACTTACTAAGTCAGTTTCTTCTTCTTTTACTTCTAAAAACGCATCTTCCCCCTCCCAGTATAAGTCTTCAGCATTCGACACCTGAAATGGTACACAAACATAGCATTAATTAAAGAAACTAAATCAGCGCGTCGTGCCCGGAAAATATTTACAAGCCTCGGTGTTATTATTCAAAGTTAGATACACATTTATTTTCGTTACATTTAAATCAAAAATATCTCAGTGTTAGTATGTTCGGACAACGCTACGATTGATGTTGGCTCAAAACCTATAATAAGAATTATTAACGTATGAAGTAAAACATCGTAATGAATCCATAACTAATAATAGAATATTTTCAAAACATTCAGCAAATCGCATTCGTCCAGGCATTTTTAAGTACTTATTGAGTACTATATTGTTGAAAGATAAAGTTCATACGTAAGCTTAAAATAGTTTCTAAGAAATTTAAATACCCAAATTATATTTAAACAATTGTCAACTGCCATGTAAGTATACAATGAACAAGACGTTACGTTTGGGGCAGTTAAGTTTGATCACAATTATTATGAAGTGTCATTTATTTTCGGGTATATAAAGGCTTTCGATGTGGGCTTATGTACGAATAGGTAAATAGATGTTCTGTGATTGGGCAGAGTTGGCGCCCCGCCCCCCGCCCTCCGCCCCCGCAACGATCTTGATTTAACAGCCTCGTTTGTTCACGGTATTTTTTAGTCACTTACTCCCGGGACTTTCCATTGTTCCTTTTGCCCCTTAGGAAAATATTTTTGTATTGATCTCTAAATGGTATAACCATGTTACACCTTTTTTTACATGATACTACAATACTGAATTCATTTTATTATCTTCTCTCCTGATGTCGAAAGATTTTATTGTTTTTTCATTAAACATTAAAAAAATAATAGAAACCATAATAAAAAAAATATTCAATTCATCATGTATACCCAATATATATTCTAAGTACTATGCAGTACTTTAATCTCCTAAATAATACAGAAGAAAGTAAATGAAAGAAGAAGAATATTGATTTATTTATTTATAACTATAAAAAACACAAGAGTCGACATCCAGATAAAGAATAAAGTAAGAATGATAAAAAGAAGGATACTAGACTGTAACCTAAATTCGTGTAAACACATTGTGAATAAAGTTTACACTAATAAAAATATTATAACGTTTATATATTTACTAAACATTAAATATTAATGATTAAAATATTTGAAGACTCAATAAAAAAGTGGAAAAGTTAATGTACTTATAACAAACTAAAACTATACCCTGGGAACGAAATTAGTATGACAAATGTAACCTAGAGTATGAATGATATCCAAGTTGTATTCGCATCGTTATGTTTATGCAGTGTTTATTTATTTTTTTATAGTTAAGGATTAGCGTTGTGCCCACAATCTCACCTGATGTATAGGGACGATGAGGTCCATGATCATAGACACGCTAAGCCTAGTGGACGGGCTGGCTCTCAAGTGCAACTGCCAGAATACACCTAGGAATACGTATTTTGCGGCAGTTTTTCTACTTGAGGCTAGTACCTAGCCAGATGGGCATTAGAAAAAGCCCTACCACCATGCTATGGTTTCGTAATGATGTTCTTCTTTACTGAACACTCAATGTAAAAGTAATACATATCGGTCACTAGATATACTTAGAATATACGCAATATATTTCAGAGTTGTTCAATAAAAGTGACAAAAAACTAACTGTTTGAAAGTTAAAAAGTAAAGACTAGCAGGTAAAGCTGATTTTTAACTGTTAGATGCAATTAAATATTATTATCTTCTGTTATATATATACAATATGTTATATATATTTAATTAAAATACTGATCGGTAAACCAAGAAAGAATTATTATCTTCCTGAAGATTAACATGCTTGGCTGTAATAAAGTTCGGCAGAAGCATTTAATAAATTACCGAGTCAAATATTAACCAAACTAAATAGTTCGGTTCGGTATATATATATATATATATATATATATATATATATATATATATATATATATATATATATATATATATATATATATATATATAAATATTTGACTCGGTAATTTATTAAATGCTTCTGCCGAACTTTATTACAGCCGAGCATGTTAATCTTCAGGAAGATAATAATTCTTTCTTGGTTTACCGATCAGTATTTTAATTAAAAACCACGTTTTATCTGGTAGTAAAGATAACATTTTTAAATAATTTAGTATGTACAAAATCAAGTGTGACTATTTTCATATACTCTTTAGATTTGTTGTGATTAGGTCCTAATTATCTTCGACACAGTTTGGATTTCAAAATATCTATAATCTTCAAATTCTAAGAAATTTTCTTCTTGAAATGGCGAGATAAACCATAAAAATTATCTTGTTTATTCATTGGAATATTACCTATATCCGTCAATACCCATTGCAATAATGACTTTTATGTAGGTATATACTAGAGCATCCTCCATATTTAATAGACCTTAGTCAGTAAATTTCATCTATTTCCGATGATGAAGTGCTATTTCAAATGATAACGATTTCAAAATCATAAACCAGAATACTTCACATTATAGAAATTTATATGTGCACAGGATAGTAAGTCCTTAACTTAAGCCTGAGAAAGTATTCTACTTATATTTCATTCTATTTGTATTTGTTTCTATGCCTTCATTTGTAATTTACTGTTTATATCTAATTTATACATTATCAAAGAAAAACCCGATAAAAATATAGAATTTTGTCACATTTTTTTAACTTGATTATTTATATTGTTATTGATCAACTCATTTCAATTATAACTGAACTAGCTATGCTCGCGATTTCGTCCGCCAGAAACAGTTCCTTTTACAAGATTAAAGGTACACTATAGCCTTCCCTATGCCTCTTGCAACATGTATGCAAAATTCAGTTACAATCGGTAGAGTATTTAAGAAAACGTAACAAACAAAGATTAGATTTATACGAGAATTATCTGATTTCCTTAAAATAGAAAAAATACTCACTTTAGCCTCACAAGTGTTCTTTTTCGATATCAACTTTGCAAAAGAAGAAGTCTTTTCAATGCCATATATAAATTATATATTTAATAAAAATCTGGCATAAACAATACCAACCTACTAGAATTTATATACAAAACAGTAAAAGAAATTGATCAAGTTCGCTTACTTTACATTATGCTATAGATATTTTTAAGTAATTGACATGCAAAGTCAAAACAAGACACAAATGTCATAGTGTTGTCATTAACTTTACGGCGAGGTTATAACTAGCAAATAAATCGGTATTCAAGCCCCAATTAGGGGTTGGTGAGGTCGTTTGAACAACCAGGGATTTCTTTGCAATTTTGGTTAGTCCAACATGATCCGTTCGCGAGTGTGGAAGACGAGACTGGCAAGTTAATGGGCCGGTCTCGACGGTCCGGGCCGTTACAATCCGTTTCAAAAACACTATGTTCTGTGTCAGCCACAGTGTTATAGAAAACGAGTTATATAATTTTAATACTAATAAAAGTATTTACAATTATGGATTAAATTGACTAATGACTAAACACTAATTAACCTAGATGTCTTCTAATACACATATTAAATAGGTCGAAAATTCAATTTGTACTAAATAAAAACTTTTTAATATTTCATTTTTTACAAATTTGTTACAATATTAATCCTCTAAATATTTTTTAAGTAACATTTTAAGATAAGTATGAAACTCCATATATAAAAATTAAAATAAGTTTGCTATGCCCGTTAATATAACAGTGTCAATTACATATAACAATTAACTGTATTAAATACACAAAGAGAATTCTACAAACTCTTAAAACAACCTCAGCAAAATGATGTAACACAATGAAAACTGTGTCGTCAGATGAAAAGCCCGCCCTCGGACACAATATGGTAAATGTGCGAAGTTGGAAAATGGGGGCTGTACGATATTCAGCTTAAACGTTGAAAATCGCTTGATTTATTGTCTTTATGAGGCATAGCGCAACTTTTTATTTTGCTTTTTATATCATTACTATAGACACATTTTAACATTACAGCCTTAGCTCTAAATGCTTACCTATTTATCATACAATATATACATAAATATTACTATCTTATATTTGAAAGATAACTACTACTCAGGTAAATTATATTATCATTCTTCCTTTAACAGTAACATAAAATTAAATATAGTTTAACCACCTAATTTGCTTCAAGAAGTTGACCTTAATGTATTGAAATAAATATTCGTTTTCTTATATTCTATTATGACGTTAGGTCTTATTGCAATACCAATTCTATTATAATGCACTCAAGTACCGCGTGTCAACTCCTCTCATATTTCATTAACTTCTGCAAAATACATATTTTGCTTACCAGTAAATACTCAATCTATTTAAATGATATATTCAGATTTTCCTCAATTTCAACACTCATAACATTTGGTAGTTACTTTATAGAATATATTTTTAGGAAATTAAACTAACAAATTGCACTATGAAAATATATCATATAATACATACTAATTTCAACCAAAAATATGCCTACAGTAAAAAAGCTCTCGTATATAGTTGTTATTATATCTTAAATATACTTCACTGGTTATCCTTAATTTAATGACGTTATACGCTAACATGTCTGTATGCATGATACTAAATCGTAAACGTCCCAAATGCAAAAATGTTGATAACCCATTACACTCTCCCACAGTGGTCCTGTTAAGCCAATTTCGCCAAATTCATTATATTGTCCAAATTGTAACTGATGTAATACGCGTTAACATACTCATTAATAACGATAGTTAAACTACATTTTAAGATGTTACAAATTACCCTCAAACAATCGTTATCAATAATGAAGTTCATAACATATTGATAAGTAACCAGAAAAATAATATCAAACGGATTTATGTATATTTTTACATTATTTCTCTATCAAATTCAATTTTTTAATATTCTTGTTAAATTAATAAATCCAATAAGTTCCAAAAATATATGCACTGTTTCTAATTGGAAAACGGCTTGTTTGTTATTAGGTAGTGGGTACTAAAATGCATTCATAGCGACGGTCTATTTCAATGAGTGTTCTAGTTAACTTTCAAGCAAGCTTGCACTATGAAATGAATAATAACAACACGGATGTATGCCGAAACAATTTTAGAATTACGTGGAAATTAAATATAAACTTATTTGAGTAATATTATTATAGTATAAAGTATACCCTTTACATATTATGAAAGGCAAAATGGCTCTGTGTGTCGATTAATGTAATTGTAAAACGAAAACCGCTGGATATTACATGTTTCTTTTTATATATTATTATAAGTGATTTTCGAAGCAAGTGTTACGTCAGATGATATATAGATAACAAACTTAGGAGTATTTAAAAAAAAATATAAGTAAAGAATTTACTCCCAGTACTTTTGGTTTTAATACTGATGTACTATTAATAAGACTAAGCTTCAATATTAAACCATTGAGTATTGGTCATAAAATAAATCATATTCATAAGGTATTTTTTCTTTGTTCACGCGAATTGGAGACCCAAACATAGCAAGATTGTTATACAAATCCGACAATGTGCAAATGAAAATTCAAGAATATATAAAATATAACATGAATAATTTGGGTTTGAAAAATTAAGCCTCAAACAGTACTCGTGTTGAGTTTCGATACTAGGACATTTTTTATCTAGATAATCTATAGTCATAGTATGACTAGACATAGTAGGCGTAGGAATATACTACATTAATATAATGATTAATATCAATTAATTTACATCAGTTTTACATGAGGGTTAGTTTAAATATCTTTTATTTTTTTAAAAATCCATCCATGCCTACTTGTAAAGCATAAAAATAAAAAATAAAAACAAATATTTTACTTTATAATACTCTATATGATCGGCTTTAATATTAGTATGTCTTTTTATACCACCGTTTTCAGGAAAACGTATTTAGGGGCCCTAGATTTTGAATACTGTTACGACATGCGATTTTAGGTCGTCGTGATTCACAGTTGCCTAATTTTACCGACCAGTTTACACAGTTTACCATATCGATAGTGCAAACATAAATCGTATAATATATTTTCGTTATTATCGAAGTTGTTATTGTACAATTTCAAAGTATTGTATTACAAAACATCCTCTAATTTCCTCAATCGAAATTAGTAATAGTTGTAATAACATTACACTTTCATATCAAACAAATGAATTAGCTATAACCCTCATTTTCTTATAACCAATATAATTATTACAATTTAAAATCTGATAATAATAATATATACACTATAGGATTCAAGAATAATGTAGCTTCCTATTAGCAAAAGAATTTTCAAAAAAATAATACAGTACATTCTAAAATAATCTTGACATCATATCTCACACACCTTAATCTCTATATCTAGACACTACTATTCAGAAAATAAAGTAAAATTATGAGATTGGATCATGGGTTAGAATGTGAAGTTCTATTTAAATTTTATTTTTAAACTTACTGTACCAAATAATAATATAAATAAATATAAAACGTAATTAGAAGTAGTGATAATTCAAATTTCCTATTCTAGTATTAATTTAGATTAAACTTAACTAAGTTTAAAAAAAAGGGATTTTATATAGGTATCTCATATTATGTAGTCACAGTTACACCCACTTATATAGTCTCAGTTTAAGATCATCATTTTATATAACCGTTTTATTTAAATGCCGGAGGTTAACAAGACTCCAAATTTGGTTTTGGTCAAATATATAATTTTCATAGACGTATTTGTGAATTCATGTTATAAAGTACTGCTATTTTTTACTTTTACTTACTACTAGTTAAACGTGCAACTGTAATTCATATAGATAGCAACAGCTAATTTATTTTTGATATATATTATGTTTACATGCATGTTTCCAATTTATTAGAAACTCTTATTTTTACTACGTCAATTTAATCATTACATTTTACAAGTATCAGTTATCGCTTTACGAACGATTTTGTTAGAGATCACGTTATTCCAGGGAGGCAGTCTCTTAAATACTTTATCAAAGATATTGAAACACATATTTTCGTAGCATATAAACTAATAGAATAAAATAACAGTTTGTCAGTCATATACCTCTTAAGTCAATATTATATTAATAAATATATACATGTTTATATAACGAAAACTTTAGGTAAAATAATCTAAACCTGAGATTGTAAACTAGCACCCATGAACAGTAACAAATACTCGTGCATCTATAAATTCCCGCGTACGAAATTAGTAGCTAAATAATTTTAAAATAACTGAATAGTGTTCTGTTAACCGATACGATTTACGTAAAAAGAATCTTCGTTTTAAATGTAAACATTATCTCTCGATTTAAGTACCAAATTCCTTATAGATTTACTTACACGTCGAATAGGCAATAAACAAGTGCGAATTAAAATTAGGTCAGGAAGTCAAGATCAGACGCGTGTATATCCTACGTATTTTAATATAAACAAATTTTATTTGCCACTTGATCGCTAAATATAGTTGTAGACGTTAAAGAATTTTGAAAGTCAGTTACTTTCGGACAATTAAATAATTATTGTCACATATGTAACCAAACACTTTATACATATTATTCACACATACCACAATATATGTATATGTATATGTATATGTATATGTATATGTATATGTATATGTATATGTATATGTATATGTATATGTATATGTATATGTATATGTATATGTATATGTATATGTATATGTATATGTATATGTATATGTATATGTATATGTATATGTATATGTATATGTATATGTATATGTATATGTATATGTATATGTATATGTATATGTATATCTAAATCATATTTATCTTAATAATAATCACAAAGTATATAATATAAAATATTGTGTAATATTATGCGAAAAAAAATTAGAAATATAATGAACCTCGAAACGAAAGCAAAAACCTTTTTCATTTGCATTCCGTTTCCTTCTTTTGTCATTAATGCCTAAGCTTTCTACGCGTTTAACTAAGCGAGAAATGCATGACGTATTTTAAGACATATCTTTTGTATCTGCTATACTTAGTGTGCCAATTATATACCAGAAGTCTTACTAATATATTTGTTTTCATGTAATTTTCATCATAGCATTGTTTAGGATTTCCTATTTGGATTACTGCACCTTGCTCGAGATCTCACATAGACAGAAAAAAACGTGTCATGGTAAACTGGCAGATATTATGTCATTATAAATTTAATTCAAACCTTTATAGGTGTTACCAATAAGCCAATCACACATGTTATATAATTTTGAAGTTAATATTTAACAATTAATATTTATTGCATCTTTTATTGTTGAATATTGTTCTCTTCTTATCCAATAACACTATTAAGAAGATTTAAGACGAAATTTCTATATATCTTCAATACAGAAATATTTCTTATAATTAAATAAATAATAAACTTCCATACATGTGAGTAATTAAAATAAACTTTGGTAATACTACCGCATGAGTATAAAAAACGGTTACTGCGGGAAATAACCCGTTTAAAGTATGGAATTTCCTCATTAATCGCTATCTTTCCGAACCCTTCTAATTATGAGTACAATTAGTGAGTCTCGCTGTTTTCTTGTGAATAAATTGCTATCATGTACTATTTTGTTACTAAAATGTTCATGTAGATATTATATAAATCATAATTTAAAATATATTAGGATTCCTCCAAATTTTACTAAATTTCTTTATTGAATTGTCTTGATATATAAGTACTTCTATGATTAAATAGTATTTTGTAATAAATTAGACACGTATTAATAACCCATTAATGAGATATGCAGAAAAGTATCAAAGCAAGTTCTATTATATTCTGACATGCAGGAAGCAGTTGACAATACGTATTAAAATTAATATCTGACCTAGTATATGACACTAGTCGTATAGATTTAACAGGCAACTATAAATTGCGGTAACCGCTTGTCATCATCATAATGTTAGTATAACAAAAGTTTGTGACTGGCACTATATTGAATTATGTGATTTAAAAAATCCGTGTAATTTTAGTAAATAATATTTAAATATTACTTACCTACCGCTAAGCTGTCCTGCGCAATTAATATAAATAATGGTAATTATTAAATTAGTGTTAAAATACTGAATTCCGTGTAACTACAAGGAAGAAATCTTATCAGTGGCATAGATTTAATATATTTGTGCGAAAGTGAAGTCCAATTTTAGAAGCGAAAATATAAATTTCAAGACATTTTCAAAATTCGTTGGTTTATGCAACACTATTATGCTGTATTTTTAATGTAGAAATTTAACACAGTTTTATTAGGTTTATGTTACTTAGCTTTTAGTGAACACATCAAAGAATGTAAAAAGTGATGTATTTTTTTTTTTTTTTTTTTTATACTTAAGGTTTAGCGTTATGGCCATAATCTCACCTGATCTTAAGTGACGATACGGCCCAAGTTGGTAGACACGCTAAACCTGTGAAGAAACTGGCTCTCAAGTGCTGCTGCCGGAACACACCTATTGGTATTTGGCGGCAGGTTTATAACTTGAGGGTGGTAGCTACCCAGGCGGGCATTAGAAAAAGCCCTACCACCATGCTATGGTTTCCTCACGATGTTTTCCTTCACCGAAAGCTCAAGCTCATTGTAGGTGCTTGGGTTCGAACCCACGTCCATTGACGCGAAGTCGTGCACACTACCACTGAGCTATCATCGCTTCGTATTTCATTCGTTCATATGTAACTGGAATGAGAAAAAGATTTTAAAAAATACTCACCGAGCAGTTTTCACAAATACATACACTGTCCTAATACACCTGTAAGTGTTTGTAAACACATCTCATACATGTAATATATGTATATATATATACTAAACTAGCTTCCAATTGGAGATGTATTTACAAACACTCTCAGGTGTATTAGGACAGTTTCACTGTAGAGCCAGTTCCTTGACTTGGTTTAGTATATAATTATCTTAAGCCTCAATATCACTGATGTTTAATTCAAAATGCTAAACTTATAAACTTCAAAGATAAATTATAAAGTGGATCTATAATTTGGATATAAAAAGTTTTGCTGAAGCTCGTGATTACTTGGAAATTATGTGAACCAGAATACTATCAGCATTAATAAAGCAGACAAAAGACATTTCAAAAATTAACCTAATTTACATTTTTATCTACTCGATGATCTGTCATGCGGTTGAAACACAATGCTTAATATTAATTGGCAATTTCACTCTATTTACGGCAGTCCAACTGGTGAAATGCCTGACAGAAGATCGTACTGCAATAAGTCTGTGTTGTGCTTCTGCGGTGAGTTGGACTTTCCGAGTTTCATAGGGAGGAGGTTTTAAGTTGACATCATGCTAATGATACTTCAAGCGAACATAGGCTTGACTGCACACCATCAGACGAGCTATGCTCTTATTTTGCACCTTAGTTGTTAAACAAAACTTCAGTAAATAGTTAGTAGTTATTAAATAACTCAAACATGCAAAAGACACGAACACAGCTATTCAAACCTAAAACGCATTTTCTTTTAACTTGTGGCATCAGCTATTTTTAACCCAGCACACGGCATTGAACCCGGCATGTTCCATTACGTAGTATGCATGTATGTACGTAACCACTTTGTATAGACAGTTTTATTCGTGATAGTTTTACGTTTAAGATAAGTTATAATTGAACTTTTATTAATAATGAGGCCAACCATTGTTCATATTGTGTATTATATTTACTAACTACTTAAGAATGATAGAATAATTTTTATTTACATTTAGCCATAAAACTTCAAGTAGATTTTCGCAACTTTAGGATGGTATCTGGCCAGTTAGTGTAAAAAAATACTCTACCACCATTCTATGGTTGAATCACGATGTTTTCCTTCTTTGAAAACTCAACTCAAGCTCATTACAGGGATTTCAAGTAACGTCCTTCGACTCGGTGTCCGTATACGCTACCACTGTGCCATAATTGCTGCAGATATGTATAGGTACATTGTAATAAAAAAAGTGATATTAAAAAATACAATATCCAGTTAGCAAAAAAAAACTAATAATACCTGCATGAATGATTATACTCGGAAGGTAAAACATTATCTTAATACAAAATTTGAGTAAACGGTTTCCGAGAAACCGATTATGCATGTACATATATTATATATGTAACTTATTAAATAGTCAAATAGTCACAATTTGTCACTTATTAAATAGTAATAATAGATTACAACTAGAATGGATGGATATGTATTGAATAAATGCGTGATCTCATTCATAGTTTTGACTTCAATAGGAGAGAGCAGTATAATTTGTAGTTGTTATTACTCAACCGTGCTTTATCAATACCTTTTAAACTAGCCCGCGTCACAGGGATCATTTGAACTAATTTCATATCTGCAGAATACTCAGTCATGATTATTACAAACTTGTGTATCCGAATTCATGTCTGTAATATACAAAATTATTCAACAAATGTCGATCAGATCTATAAAATATCTTGTTGCCCGAGTTCCAATAAATTTTCCTTATACTTTAAACTGTAACAGTAAAAACTATAGAAAATCAAAACGTTACTCTTTAAAATTGCAGAATATTTCAAGTAATGTTTAAGGATATATTGATTATTACTAAATTAACAATAAAATTATTATAAAAATTAAGAATTTGTCAATACACCTTCTATAAGGTTTTAAAACTTATTTTTTAGAT
The DNA here is from genome assembly GCA_039707435.1 of Actias luna. Lineage (NCBI taxonomy): Eukaryota > Metazoa > Arthropoda > Insecta > Lepidoptera > Saturniidae > Actias > Actias luna. Next base: position 11,847,975 of record JAZHAC010000001.1, on the reverse strand, counting down.
TTAAGTAAGAATCCTCTAACAAAACAAATTATAATAAAGAAAATCCTCTGAGATATCCTCTCAATTATTATTTTTTTAATGAAAGAAAGGGCAATCGAACAAGCCCGTCACCTGATGGTAAGTGATCAGCACCGCCCATGGACCCCCACAACACTAGGGGAATTGCGAGTGTGTTGCCGGTCTTTAAGGGTAAGCTCTCTTCTTGAAGATTCCTAAGTCATAATGGTCCGAAAACACCGACGACACAAGTTGGTTCCACAAGGTACACGTGCGTGGAAAGAAATTTCGCATGAAACGCACTGTTGTGGATCGCCATTCATCTAGATGATGAGGATGAAATTTAAGTGTATGACGCCTCGTACGGTGTTGGAATCCAGCAGCATATATTAGTTCATGCAATTCCTCGGAACACTCCCCATGGTAAATTCGATAGAAAATTCAGAGTTGCCACGTCTCTTCTCAATGCCAATAGATCGAGTCGATCGTAAAGAACTTGGTTACTATCAATTCGATTTGCTCTGCGTTATAAATTACTATAAATAATAATAGATATTGCTTACAGTTCTTGATTAACGTATATTTACAATTTATGAACCTACATTGTTTAAGTTACGACTCCTAATCTTCAGACTTCATAATTTGTCAATAGTTGTAAATAATATTATATTTTGTTATTTATAAAAAGCTTTATTAGCCAATGCCCAAGCAAAAAAGCCAGCAGTTATAAGGAGTCGTTTTGAGAAAATACCGTAGAAAGATTTAATAAATGGACTCAGCACGTGAGGTTGCTTTATAAATTTAACTCATTTAAAAATGTCAATAAAGTAAATGTACCTTTCAGCTTTTATACAGGTTTCATGCTTACTACTATTATAAATGCGAAAGTAAGTTTGTTTGTTACGTTTTCACTTCTAAACCGCTGAATCGATTATGATGAATTTTGACATAGAGATAGATGGGAACCTGGAAACTGTGATAGGATACCTTTTCTCGCAAAATACTTATTGAAAGTGGAGTAAATAGAGGCATGAAGTTTGTATGCAACTTTTTATTTCTTCATCCGATTTCTTTGACAAAATCAATATTAATGCGAGCGAAGCCGCAGGTAAAAGCTAGTTAATCTAATATTGGTTCTACAACCAAAAAACTAACAATCGATTTATAATATTATAAAACATATACCTACATATATATACATACATTCTTATGTAATATTAACGAATTTAATGTAATTAGATCTTTCAATATACCAGTAGGATCGTTTTACAGATTTCTTTACTTTTCACCCACGTAAGCAACATATGCTTCTGCTTATACATCCGCTCAGACGGATTACGTTCGTGCAATATGAAAATAAATAAAGTTATTTATTTACATCTAACATAGTTGCCTAAGGCGTATACCTTGTATAATGTTACAGAAATCAAATTTATATTATTACACTTCAACTATTTAAGCGAATAGTTTATGAAATTATTATTATTATTAGGTTTATATGAACCGAAACTTCCTTTTAATCGTGTTTTTGTACATTGATCATATTATTATAGTGATTTAGTAACTTGGAATTTAATTCTAACTACGTATATCGAACAGTATTTATGTCAAAAGATGTACTTGCTTCATATCCTTATCAGCTAACAATAATCCATTTGAGTAAACATATGCCATTCCTAAACTCGTCATTGGACTCGACCTACTCAATAAACTATGTACCTATACATTATTTTCTCCTCGAATGTACGTGATCAATTCTTAAACATATTATATTATTGCTACTATAGACAAATGACGCGATTAATCCTTTAACCTGTTACATTTTGATTTGTTTATATTGTTATAGTGATTGAAAATCTGCCGCCAAAAGCCTGTAGGTGTGTTCCGGCAGTTGCACTTGATAGACAGTTCCTCCACCAGGCTTCGCGTGTCCACTATCTTGGGTCGCATCGTTACTTACCATCAGATGAGATTGTGGCTAGACTAGAAGAAGTAGGAAAGCTGTGTTTGGTGCCTGGCAACACGGGAGTTTGAAGTGGTACCTTGGTGAATTTTAGTGGGTAGTGTTGGATAATTAGCACCCAATGAGTCACCATATGGCCTCTCGCATTGGTCTGAGCCCGGGTAATGCGTTTGAATTTACGCGTTGCGATGCAGAAGTTCGTAAAGAATAGTATTTTAACACCACGTTAAAAAAATAAATCGAGAATGTGGTAATAACGTTAAACCTATAAACTATAAAAAAACTATAAAAAATTAACTAAGTAGATATGTACTATAATATAAGCTAAAATAAATAATTAATTTTTAGCTCACATTTACAACATACATTTTATTTTTGATATTTCACTTAGAAATCCGCCTATAGAAACCATCACAGAAAAGGAAAACTACGAATTATACTAACTATATTTATAATTTAAGAATTACATTATCGAAAGTGTGTCTGATGTTATCTATATTATACGCCGCGTAATTTCAGCGGCCGATTTCCAATGTCCATAAAGATAAAAAGATTAGGCCAATGTCTAGTTTAACATACGCAGAGCTGGTTACATCAACTGTATATAATGAGTTATAAAGGATTTTGTTGGCCTGCTTATGATTCATATTTCAATATTCATATAGCGCCACCTATACTCATTACAAGCTGTTTACAGTATATTTGTAAACGCTTCTTAAGATATTACTTACAAATAAAAATAAAAAAATTGAATTCGAATACATTGAAGAATTCTTATCGATATAATATAAGCCAATGTTACATGATGATTAATGTAATTTTCTATTCTGAAACATTAAAAGCACAATACCAGTACATAGTCAACGTAAAAATCCTAATGTTCCAAAAATAAAATATCAATTAATTTTACTGCCCTGAAAAGGCTCGTAGTTATTTCATATAAAAAAATTTTTTTGATGAGACATTGTAAGATTCTCATTGATCTACATACACATCGTTCGACATATACTATATATTTTTATTGTATTCTTAAATTGTTATATACTGTTGGAAACTAAAGGAAACTATAGATATTAGTAGGTAATTACCATTATATATGTAATCAGTATATATTTACAAATGTCATAAGCTTAATAAGTGCTTTAAACAAAATATATTATGTGGTTATAAAATTACAGACAAATAAATCAAATTGCGATACACACTCTAGTAATAATTAACTTACTGATACTGCAATCAATTTCCAATATTCAAACTTTTCAAAGGAAAATAATTAACCTTTATACATATTTGGTTACGTTGTTTTACAAAATTTACTACTTTAACTCGTTCTACTAAACAAAGTGTATTCATATCTTAAAAAATACATTATAATAAAACTATGAATTTTAATGCACTCTCTACATCGTTGCATTGTTTCACTTTCAATAACATGCTCGTTCACGTCTTGTACAGTAATGGAAGTGTCCAAGAAACAGTGATATGAACAAGAAAATGCATAATAAATTCTCGCGTATCGGATTTTAATGATAATAAAAATATTGGATTCTGTGTTGCGTCGAATGAACTAGTGATGTGAATAGTTTATTAATGAAGTTAATACAGTTATTTAATAAATTGATTATAGTTATTTTTATTATTATTGGTCAAAAAGAGAGCGTGATAATGAACAGAACCTTTCTTGTAGTAAATTTTCTCTTATGAAAAATGATAGATGAAGAGTGAAAAACTAATTCAATGGTTGTTATATGTAATACAAAGCAACTGTCTGTCTGTTCTTTAGTATGCTTTTAATTAATGGGTCATTAAAGGGATTTGCATGTTTCTTTTTTATCGTAATACTCTTTTCTGTTGGGTTTTAGTATACGTGGTATAACATTACAAATTTTTATACATTAAGTTGTAAGGTTAGCAGTCAATTGATATTTAAAAACCTATCACTCTTGCAAAGTTGGTATAGCAACTGGTTTAAAATAATGTTCTTTTTTAGGAAAATACTTGTTAATTATAACGATATTATCAATTTATTAGATAACTAGCTGAGCCCGCGAATTCGTTTGCGTGAAAGTAAAAATTATTAAAGTACTTCTTTTATAGCCATCTGGTGTACAGAATATTAATCAATGCATACACGGTTGGTTCAGGGGCTTAAGCAGTTGCCTCGCTACTATCGCATCGCCGAAGTGTCGTAGGTTCGAATCACATATATGATAACCTTTTTTGTAATCCACAAATTGTTTTCCTGATGTATGTCCTGGCTGTTATTCTATAATTGTTGTTTATAGTTATTTTCGCTTGAAATTGACGAAATCTCCTACAAAGGCAGACGCCATAATAAAAGAGACGTAAATATTCTTGTTGCGTCATTATTTTTTTTATAATCAAGGTTTAGCGTTATGACCACAATCTCACTTAATGTTAAGTGACGATGTGGCCCAAGCTAGTGAGCATGCTACACCTGTGGAAGGACTGGCTCTCAAGTGGTGGCAGTGGTCTCATATATGGTGGCAGATTTTCAACTTGAGGGTTGTTACTAGCCTCACGGGCATTAGAAAAAGCCCTACCACTATGCTATGCTTTCATCACGGTGTTTTCCTTCACTGAAAGCTCAAGCTTATTGTAGGTGTATTCAAACTCACGTCCTTTGAGGCAGCGCCCGTAGACACTACCAACTGAGCTGTCATTGATTCAAAAATCTGTGATATTTCTTAAATTACTCATTTAAATGGAATACCAGAAACTGAAAATTTGGTATAAATTAAATCCTCCTCCGAATGATTAATAATCCAAGAAAATACAAATTTAATTACTCGAATTAGGGCAAGAATCTCAGTACAAGCGATAGTCGGCTATAGACCTTTATTTTGACACCGTAATACTTGTCTTAAAACCTACTTATCGTAGGGTGTCCGCGAATACAGATATTTCAAGGTCCAAAGGTCATAAAATCGATTTATTGCAAACATCTCGTTTCCTAAGAATTTTATGCTATTTGTATGTATGACAAATGTGGTAGAAGATATTACAAAGTTCTTTACAACTTTTGTATAAACATTTTTTTATATATCTTGAACAATTTTCGAGATAGAGGGCAGAGCTCTGGCCGTTTAACTATTTTGAGTATCATTCGAGGTCAACCTGCAGTCCCGATTAAAAACACACTTCTTCTACACACATATTATTCTAAATAATTTACATATTTTATTATCTATTACGTTATTAATAATTTTTTTTTTCTATAATCCATTTAATAATACTTACCTACTCGTGTAATTATAAAGTTATTAAGCGAAATACATTAATTATGTTTAATTTGATTGATGCGATAATAACTCAGTGGTATTGTGTACGACTTCGCGTCAAGGGACTGAGTTCGAATCCAACCACCTACAATTAGCTTTCGATAAAGGAAAACGCCGTGAGGAAACCATAGCATGGTGGTAGGGCTTTTTCTAATACCCTCCTGACTAGCAACCACCTCAAGTTGAAAATCTGCCGCCAAACATCAATAGGTGTGTTCCGTCAGCTGCACTTGAGAGCCAGTTCCTTCACAGGTTTAGCGTGTCTACCAACTTAGGCCGTATCGTCACATAAGATCAGGTGAGATTATAGCCATAACGATAAACGTTAATTATAAAAAAATCTTATTTATACTAATTACGTCTTAATTAAATAAAAGATAAAAATTAAACTTTTAATGAATGTTTTTATTGAAAATTACCATTTCATATATTTATTAAGGTTGAAATTAAAATAAATTGAATATTAATAAGAACTACAAGTTCTAATTTCAATTTTCATCATCATGGTATTCCAGTCGCAGTAAAATTTCAATACTATTGTGGATTTATTTTTAGATCTTTTTAAGAGGAATATTTATCTTAAACATTACTTTCATTGATGTCTAATTATTTAGACAGCGCACGCCAAGGAAGTTTATAGAAATATTTATCCCGTTTTTGTATTTTTTTTAATACTACTTTACTTCTATTAATGGTAGCTTGATGGAATATAGCCTAAAGCCTTCTTCATTGATTACTGCATCAAATACAAAAGTAACTTTTGAAGTCCAACTGGTAGTTTATGAGATTAGCGCTTTCAAACAAACAAACAACCAACCAATCTTCTCCGCTTTATAATATTATTAAATATATAGGTTAGCGTAAATAAATAGAATAGTTACATGATATTGTATTCTGTGATCAATTGTAAATCTGTAATATTTCCTAAGATACTCTTTTTCTTCTTCTTCTTCCTTAAGTCAAATTTTCGAAAAGATTATGCTCCAGCAATTGTTAGAATACTTCAAAGTACAAAAGTTTCTGGATGGTCGACAGTTTGGTTTCACGAAATTAAAATCTACTACTGATGCTGGTGCAACACTCATAAGTCATATATTGGAGGCCTGTGAGGAGTCACAGGATGCAATCGGTGTGTTCTGTGATTTGTCTAAGGCCATTGACTGTGTTGACCATAGTACACTAATTCTTAAATTAAAACACTATGGTGTTTGTGGACCTTCTTTAGACCTCATAGTCTCTTATTTAAAAGATCGATGTCATAAAGTTAGTATAAATGGAGTAACCTCTGCGGGATCCTTAGCACAAATTGATGTACCGCAGGGCTCCATCTTAGGGCCCTTTTTGTTCCTGGTATATATAAATGATCTACCGCTAATGGTTCACAACTGCGCTGACATGGTTCTTTTTGCCGACGATACTTCACTTATATTTAAAGTGAAAAGGATAGATTCAGAGGTTAGGTATGTAAATAATACTTTAAATAAAATTTCTGATTAGTTTGCAATAAATAATTTACTGCTAAATGCAGATAAAACTAAATGTATCAGATTTACCACACCCAATGTTCTACGGGTTGACACTAGAGTCAAAATAGAAGGGAATTTAGTAGGTTTAGTTGATAGTGCTGTGTTCTTGGGTATAACGCTTGATTCCGAACTACAATGGGGTCAACACATAAAAAAATTGGTGGGAAGGTTAAGTTCTGGTGCATTCGCTGTTCGTAAAATTCGACAGCTGACAGATATTGCCACTGCTAGGTTAGTCTACTTCGCTTACTTCCATAGCTTAATGTCTTATGATATTTTGCTGTGGGGGACAGCAGCTGAGGTAGACACCGTATTTCTTTTACAAAAACGAGCAGTTCGAGCCATTTACAATATGAGACCTCGAGAATCATTAAAGGATAAGTTTTCGGAATTTGGTATTTTAACTTTGCCCTCCCAATATATTCTAGATAATTTAATGTATGTCCGCAAAAACTTACAAAAGCTATATTTCATTAAAGACCGCGATAATTTGAATACTAGAAATCGCGATAAACTGGTCACTCCCTATTTTAGACTGAGTAAGACAAGTAACCGTTTTTTAGGTAATAGTGTCAGGTTTTATAATAAAGTCCCAAAGCACATTACTGAATTGCCGGACAGTAGGTTCAAGAACCATGTCAAACGGGTTTTGATGTCAAAAGGCTATTATAGGGTGGATAAATATGTGAGCGATCGTGATGTCTGGAATTGACGCCCCTCTCTGTACATCTGCTAATAACTACTGTAACACATTACATTATTGATTATAAGCATAAAAATAAGACTTAAAAAGAAAATGCAGATCGAGTTTCTTGCCGGTTCTACTCGATGACTGCGTTACTTTCCGAACCGGTAGTAATTAGTAATTCTTGACGTTCATAAGCGCCTTCTTAGGGCCTAAATTGAATAAAGATTTTTTGATTTGATTTGATTATAAATTAAAAATTATCAAAAGAAATTTAGGACAAAACCAATTTTGCTCAAACATTTGAGAAATCTGTTTTGCTTGAACCAAATTCATAAAAATGGTTGTTGTGACTGCATGGTTTGTTCAGGGGCGTAAGCCGTCACCGCGATGGTAGCACAGCGCCGAAGTGTTGTAGGTTCGAATTCCACATATGACAATTTGTTTAATCCATAAATAATGTTTCAGTCTGGCTATTACTTTATGTTTATTATTTATTGTTATTTTTGCTTGTAATTAATATAACTCCTACAAAGGGATTCATCACAATAAAAAAAGCCAATATTAGGTGCGACATATATTTTGATGATATTGAAATCTGTGATATTTTCTAAGTTACTCATTTTATTTGAATACTATTAAACGAAAAGTTGGACTAAATTACATTCTCCTAATGATTAATAAAGTAAAGGATTAAAACAATGTTGATAAAACATCTTCGCAAAGAAAGTGTTATTTTGGAACGAAATCGTAAATAATAAAATGGTTATTGTAAGTAAACCTGATAATATAGACTAAATAGTGAATAGATAGAAATAGACTTATCTTTAGAACTTATTAAGAGGAACATTTCTCTCATACATTACTTTGTTTTAAAATCAACCAGTGTGGCAGCGCACGTCAAGAAAGCCTACAGAAAGAATATTTTTGTTCCCGTTTTTCTCACTTTTATCAAAAGTGCTTTGCATCTATAGGTGGTAGCGTGATGTCAAATAGCCCAAATCCTTTCTCAATGAAAACTCTATCAAATGCAAAAAAAAGTTGAAGTTCGGCTGATATTTTCTAAGATTAGCGCGATCAAACAAACAAACAACCAAACAATCTTTTCCGCTTTATAATATTGGTATACATAAGAATTATAATTGACGTAAAAAAAAAACCGCGAAGAAAGTGATAACGGAAAACGCTATTAGCAAATTTGATTCTTGTAAATCTAGTATGCCCTTAAATAACATTATATTATAATGGCAATGATCGATAATAAGATCAACCCTTATTCCCCTTATTTTTCTTTAAACATGTGTTAAAAACTTACTTAAATTTTTCTCGAATTAAATATTTACATTCATCCCAAGACTGAATATAATAACTTACATATATTATTTTCATAATTTTAAAAAGCTTGTGTAGAGTGCAGATTAGCTTTACTGACACAGAAATAGTATTACTAATGAATTTGGCTACTTGACATATATAGTAATTGCACTATACTATAAAATGGAACGACATTAAAAACTATATCTCGTTATATAATACGAGCCTAAAAGAAACTAACAACATTGCGAATTAAAATATAAAAGACACATGTGTACGTATTCATTTTTGTATCAAAAAAAAATGAAACTAATAATACCTATACACGAGATTTCATCAAAAACTTATTTTAGCGCGAAGTTGCTTATTTCGTAGAACCGACTCTGTGAGTGTTTACGAATTAAATAACTTGTTGTAGTGTTTATTTTTTTGTTTTACACCTCTGCCAAATATAGTGATTGAACTTACACTTCGCATAGCTTAAATCGTCGTAAAAATAAGTACAAACTACACTTTTTAGGCCTATTATTCATTGCCATTATTGCAATTAATTAATAAATACCTACGTAATAAAAATATAATTGTACTTAGAAAAAATATATTATACATAAAATATTATGATCAGCGCAACAAACAGTGATCAGAAATATGTTTAGACTATCAAATACTAAATAAACTAAAGATAAAATGAATCCAAACAGTGCCGTAGCTTAAAATTTAGTCTGAGACAATCTTTTGCGTACATTTTTTATGAGGTGTTACTTCTATAAAATATTTTTTAACGAGACGAAAACTTGTTTATGATGAATTCCGTATAATTATTATACTTACAGCTACATCAGCTTAAAGAAAAAATCATCTTTTACACAAAATAATACTGAACGAAAATGATATTATCTTTCCTAGTCCTCTTGTATCGGTTTACTTCCAAAGGGAAAATTATGTTAAAATACCTTGAACATTTGTAATTATAAAATACTAGCTAAACTTAAATGTACTTAATTAACTTAATTGATTTTTTTTATAATAATCAGTGATAATAAGTTTCATATTATATCATAATTATATCATAAATCAGTATATTGGGTTATAAATTAGTAAAATAAATTTAAGAATCGTGTCATCAGAGGAGAACTACGGAAGAGATAACTTCCTAGCCTCCAAGCATTATTAGGAATTTTTATTTTGTAATATTAATGCATTAATCCCATAATTTATTAATTTATCCATAAGTTCCATAAATTCAATATTTATAAAATATGTTTTTATGTCAACGCATTTCATTAAATTGTAGTGAGTCTACTGTCCGTTAAAACAGGATAGTAGACTCGGCCGTCTAAACGCTCCCTCGCCAGATAAAATAAGAATGCACCTAATTAAATAACAATAGGTTAAGTTACGCCCATTATATAATCCGCGCTCGAGCAGCCAATGAATAATCAATGTAATTAGACGAACTATAAAAGGTCCGGCACTATGTTATGAGTTGGGTTTTTATTTGCATAAATTCTTCACGAACACATCGTATTTTTATTTCATACCTTCCGAAATAAAAGAGCAAAAGTAAATTGACTTTTAGTGAATAGATCGTGTATTATCACATAACACCGCTTACACATCTATATCTCTATAAAATCTTATTATTTTATACATACACCAGTAAGGTGAAGATGTAAAGATATTACTTTAACTGTAAAATATGACAATTTGATAATACTTAAAATTTGCTATATGCTCGAAATTAATCATGCAACCTCACGCGCAAGGTTAACTTACCTGAAGATTCTTGTACCGTAACAAGATTCTAGATATCCGACTCAAGTAATCAAACTTACCTTTAATATTGTTACTAGTTAGCTACAGCAATTAGTAACGATACACTATTAAAAACTGAATAAAGTTGATGTCTTTCGTAACTTATGTCGACAGTAAACATCAAGTATACATAAATGTGAACCCAAAATGGGCATCTTAAGTAACCAGCGAAAGCACTCACTAAAACTGGTTGCGGACTACATGAAACCGTAAACAAATGAGTTATTGACCTGTATGTAGGTAAATACAGTTATATGCGGGAAAAGGTAATATGTCTTCTAAATGTGGAATGTCTTTTTTTATAAAGAACATAAAGTGTACTATAGTTAATGACTTCATTTGTTTACGCGAATATTACTAATCGAAATAAAACTAATTTAAACGGATTTTATTGCGGTTATTTATTAATTTTGATACCGACGTTTCGAAAGATTTTCAGCCTTCGTGGTCACGGAGTGGACTGAGGTGTAGGTTGTCCAGAAAAGTCAATGTTACAACCAGTTACCAGTTACCGGTTTTTAAGAATATCTTGATAATTAAAAATGGTTTAAATTAATTCCTAATTTTTTTTTATGCTTCCTTAAATATTACTTTGAGTTTTATATATATACTATTAATAAATAAAAAATTGCATATGAACATCAATGAAATGATAATAAACATCAAACACAAGAATACTAAAACAGAACTCATAACAAACTACCTTAAGATAAAATATAATTAATTTTATTTCATAGTAAAGACATTTACGGTTATACAATAACTTCACCCTTGTTTCATATAATTTGATTATTGACAACTCAATCGCTCTCTTATCAAAGCACCGTACAGGAAATATTGACGTAGATTTTTCCTTTGCTATTAAACCTTATATTTGTTGAATTTAGTCAACTATGCACACACCACAATAATGTTCTATATATTACAAAAAGAATAACACTACCACTATTAAAAGATCTGAAAATAATATTTTAATACCATTTTATATGTGTATGCAAAAATATATTTTACACACGCATATTTTTTGTATGACTTTTTATAGTAACATTGAAGGGAGTATATATCATTAATACTCTGTAGTGGCATGTTTGGATGCTGTGTCAACCGATATTTTCTCATCATATAATAAATACAATCTATTGATAAAGTAAAACGTCATTAAGAAATAATAACACGGTGAAAGAGCCTATTGTAGTACTACCCTAGCCTATAAAAGCCTATAGCGTGTCCTTATGTTTTTAAAATTTATCGACCATCTCCTAACAATACGTTCTGGGAGCTGCTTTTAAGGTCTAGCCTCGTTGTGATAGTCTTTCAATATCAACATAAAATTGTGGTTAAAAATCAACTAGTGACTAACAAAACTTTTAATACCGTTTTTTACAAAATTGATTACATGAGAAATGTATACTGAAACCTATTCATTGTATGCAACTTTCGTTAAACTGAACAGCATTTTTTTAACCAAAACAATATTGCATAAATTTTTATCTATAAATATATTAACCTCATGAAATAAAGCCTCTAAATTTGTTTTAATTTTGTAGTGTTTCGATACAGAATTGCAGCTAATTTGGACAGTAAAGCAAGTTATAAAAACAGACAACGCTTGAAGTTCAATTGAACTGGTTAGCCGAATAAAAAATCCTCGTGGTATGAAGCTTGCCAATGTACAAATTAAAAAGCCCAATAATGTATTCATTCAACGACCCGCTTATTACATATTTAGCAAAAGCAAAGCTATCGCATAAACTAATGCTGATACATAATATTGATAATCATATTGCTTGTTAAGCAAAATGAAAAAAAAAAATCAAATATTGAGCAATTTACGTAATTTCGGGGCGCATTCTTTTTCGGAGAATGGTACGATTAAATAAGATGTTGTATCATAAGAGATCAAGGAAAATAAATATCTACATAACTGTTGGTGGATGCGCACTATACAAATCTAACAAAAATAATGTATGTTCAGAATCACTTATAAATGAATTCAGCTAGCTGTATTAAACAGTTCGGAATTCAGTTAGGCTATGTAAACAGTGTGTAGTATAAGCAACCACCCACCAGCTTGTTACTAAATGCCTATAAGATATTGTTACACCAATGATGTCATGTCCACCTAAAATTCGAAGAAACCACTGACGTTCTTTGATAACCGGGTCAAATGGCAACATTAATTGAAAATTCTATTATTATTATTATAACGCAAACATTTATATACATACTTAAATATGTAGTATATGAAGTATGCAATATGTAATATATAGGTAATTTATTTATTTACCATACAGTTGGCAAGTTAAAATCTTTCCTAATGATTAATTAGCAAAAGAAAACTATAACTAGGGGCTTTAACAATCTTTACGTGATGAAAAAAAATCGGTTTCATGTCATGGTAATTTTTGGTTAATACAAACGTATTACTAAAATGTAAAATAAAATTAACATGAATGTACATGTATGTCATACGACATCATATAAATAAAAAAAAATAAGAAGAAATAAATAAATTTTGCAAAATTAAAATGACATCTAATAATACCTACTATTATTTTTATTACATGTGTAATAAAATAGTAATAACAATAATCATACAAACATGTATATAATTATATAATATATTTTGTACTAAATATTTTTCGTTAAATTGATATTATAAAAAAGTTAATAATTTTCTTATGGACGATTCCAGTTTTCATACTACTCGTATTCTTAATACGTTAATTGTAGACATATGGATAAACAATTCCTAAAAATGATCTCTGTTTCTTGAAGCGAAATACTTGTGTGTCCTGTATACATACGTATTACTTAATTTAAACTATATGTATATTGTACATAATTTAATAATAAATACATTCAATATATTGACCTATCCTATCGTAACGATAGTTTAATGGGTACGATTTTTTCTTCAAACGTAGAGAATCATTAATACAAACCAAACATTTAACTTAAATTTCATAATTTTAATATAATGCTTTCAAATGCGTTGTCCAGAACACGATATCATAAATTGCTATACTTCCTGCCTTCTCTATCTTCGACCCCTTTGTTCATAGTTCGTTGCTAATTTCTAAATAAAGGCTGAACACAGAAATAAACAGTAAAGTTTCAAGTAAACTATGTTAATGGAACTACTGACATAGTCCTTTATATAACATAGAGAAACTATTGTCAAAAAAAAAAATTGTCCTGTAGCAGGACAAGATTTACGTGCTGAGCCCAAGAGTGTTTTAATAAATTAATGTCTGCCCATATTATATTGATTTTGATGTAAGATCGATAAAGGAAATTAGCCTACGGCCGTTTAGTTTTCCTAATATGACGTGTTTACTATAATCTAAGATCATGTATAAACAACATCAAACGAAGGTGCACTTCCAGAATTGTGTCGTAAATAAGTTGTTACGTCTGAAAACTAAAACGATTACAGAAGTAAATGCAGTCCTACCTTAGTTATGTGTTTTTTTTTACGTATTTGAAACATTGCACTATATTTATTATATAAATGAGACAACGCAGAAAAAAAAAAAAAAAATTAGTAAGCCCATTTTACTTAAAGGAAACTTCATTCATAGATTTTTAAAACAGCTTATCTAAACTGAAAATAAAACCAGTTTAAAATGCAAAAAATAAACCTTACAATTTATCTTACAATTAAATGACCATGAAGTTTAACTATTGGTATATATCGAACTATCGTGAAAGACGTGTTATATACAATTCCGTTGAACATTGAAATTATTATTTTCATACAACATTATAACAAATTAGCTGATATGTCGATCATATCTACAAGAATTTATTCTGCAATATGTTTAACCAAGAGATTATCGAAATATTCGTTCCTATTTCAAAATGACAGCCCTAGAAACATTGTGCATTCATATAATTTTGGATAAATTAAAAGATTCCATATATTTTTAAACTTTTCGTGATATTATCCCGTTTAATAAATATGTATTTGAAGAAAGGTATTTAAGTATCTCTCTATGTTATTTATAACGAAGAAATTACTTAGGTAAGAGAATTAAAATATATTTTACTTTTTGATTTATGATATATAGTGATGATTAGATAATAAACGTAAATTGTTAAATTTAAGGTCTTTTTTAATTGTAAGATGTTATACTTATTATAGTCCTTGTCGATTAATACAATAATATAGTGAATATTTGATTTATGCATCATTAGTTTACTGGTTTGGCATAAATTAAATTTTTATATAGATTAGGTCATAATAGGTAGTGCAATTTTAAACCTCAGCAAAATACAAAGCATAGGAAACAAAACAAACAAATGAGTTTTAAATTAATTAACGTCGAAACTTCACAGCATTTCTTTTGTTTCAGTATTTAACCTAAACCTAACCGAACCTAAAACAAAACCACTTTTGCTTCCATATTCAATTATGCAATAATTATTGGTTGTTGGTCGAAATTTCATAATAGTATAATTACTCCTAATTACTTTTATTTACACATCAATAATTCTGTGTTTTGAAATCATTATTAACATCGGATCTATTATATGCATACAAAAATATAATTTTGAATTCCCAATGCGGTTTCTTTCAAGAAAATGATTGTTATAAATTAATTAGAATATTATCAAGAAATAATATATTTTTACAGTATTGTCTTTGCTTGGCACGGATGACTTTGATACCCTTTTGCTCTTGTGAATATGCAGCTATTTATAGTATCCCAGTATACTGTTTTCTCATAAATTATTTGAATAGTTTAAAAGTGCTCTAGGTTACGTTTATTCCTTGTTGATGTTAGAATGCTGAGTAAGTGAGCGGCCGCCTCACGGTGAGAGTGCTTTGTCAACCCGCTCCCTCTAGCCTCTACGAAAGAAACAATTGCTAGACATTCTGTTGGATACAACCACATGTGTTCTGTCATTTATTTATACTCACATTAATTTGTATAAATACATACTTTAAAATTATCCAAATTATATTACAATTATTACTATACTGTTGCTTAATCTCCAACTGATGACTTCTATGGTTTGAATGTAAGAAGGTATGCTAATACCCGTTGACTGTAATAATATAAGTTTATAACTGTTATTTAGATAAAATCTAATACAATTAATTTAATATTTATTACATACACTAATAAAGATTATGTTTTCGAAGTATATGAAACGGATTTAAATAATATAGAAGATCTTGGTAATTACAATAGGTATAATTATAATACGATGAAATATATGCTATATATTTGAAAGCAAGCACAGTAATATCTAAAGTAAAAAAAACGAACGCTGATCATATAATGAAAACACTTCTGAAAAATTATTAGATGTTGGTGACGTATCACATTAATGAAATTCAAATCTGTTCGCTATTTTACTGACAATTGATTGATAGCTCGCATTTAGAGATTTTCTCAATTTGGTGCACTCCGGTATTATTAATATTTCTTAGTATTAACTAATACCTATCAAGGTGCCCCCTTTTTATATATATATTTAAACAAAAAGGTATATCTGTTTCTTTTACATATTATCTGATATAAATGTTCAATAAACAGTATAACAGTAAAATTAAAATACTGTTGAACATTTTTGGACTCCAGCCATTTTCTTTCTTAGAATATGTGAATTTGTGTTAACTTATTTCATTAAAACAATAATAAAATAGAAATTAATTAATTTATTAACCTTAAAATCCATTGTAACTTGGCTGTAGTAGGTACTATATATATAAAAGTACAATACGACGTCAGTGTATGATGTAAATCCTTTGCCGAAAAATTCTTAATACCATTATGAGAAGGGAGTCTAATCCACGAGAAAAATTTACTTCCTAATGAGAAGACAAAGTCAGGACATGCAGTTTTTTATTTAGATAGATGAGGAAAACAGAAGTATACAATGAATAGATATGCAAAATAAATTATAAGAATAATATGTATCTTCCGATGACATGTTCCACAGTTAGTAATAGTAAGTGAATCGTGCCAGTACACACGAAATATAGTAAATGAAAAAAATAAATTTACAAGAAATGTTTTAGGCTAATTGTAAACTAAAACTAAATGTAAATCATCACGTTTCATGGGCTAGGCGGTGTTATATAATAACGTATGCATTATTGTTAAAAAAAAACAATTACAACATATTTTGCCGTGAAAACAGATAGCTAATGACTTCCTTTCTGAATTTGTGCTTATTGTAACGAAATATATCAATTCTTGCGAAGAACTTATTGTATCGAGTAGTAATTTTTGTAATAAGACTACGGTATACGGTAGGACACCGGTATATGAAATAGTTCATGTGACCTGGTAGTACGAGTTGGGACGTGTAGTGCGATTTTACCTACTAGTTCGGAACACTTTAAGTAGTTGTTAAGAAGCTTGTATAAAAACATTAAATCATGTTGAATGAGTCTATTTCCACTAGATATGTATGTATTCTATTAAAGTTTGAATGCATACTATAGGAGTAATTTTTCTAAATTCTGTTTAACCGCAAAAAGTGCAATGTTTTCCAAATACTTTGATGTTTACATAATAGTATTTGAATTCACTAAAATATTTTACCGGTAAAAAAATTAGTTAAATATGAGTAAAACGATAGTTATAAAAAGAAAACCTAAATTACTTTTAAAAAGCAACGTCCATAGTTTCTAAATGGACTGTGTAATACTAAAGTATTATATTTACAATCTGTAAATGTTACAGATTCTCTTAAACGATTTGCTCCGCTAATTTCACAAGTACAAAGTTAAAACCGTGTTCTGTTACATTAAATCACAAAATTTACTGACGGAGATTTTTGCTTTGACATGATAACATATTGGTGTGATTTAAGGGAATATTTTATATACATTTGTTTTTATTTCTTATTTAATGTTTTTATTTTTGACTTGGCATTGTTTTCATTATTTTAGATATGCTATACAAAGTCCAAATACGAAAACGTCACTGCACAATTAATTAATATTGTGCTCCTGTTTACAGGTATTTATGTTACAGCTAATTATATTTACAAGCAGAAATTACACTCACTATATTATACTACATTATACATTACACTACACTACATTATAACCGTACCGATTTGCTATTTTTATTTGATTAAAAAATAGTATCGACATTTGAGAAACACTTTCGTTACCTATATTAATAAATACTTCTGCGTACATACAACACATATTTGTATAATCTTTAGGTACACACAAAAAGCATATTTGTAAATTTTTATTTATGGAAAACATTTCTTTATAGATACCGACTGAGGTTCCAACAAGGGTTGGGTTTAATAACTCATGAAATGTATGTAAGCAAGCTGGGGACGTCTGGCACTCCACAGCTACTGGCAACCGTACCTAAATACCTACGTACCCAACGACCCATTGTCAACGCTTCTCATGATTCCTTTTGAAACTCAAGAGTCGTATTTTTCACGAAGGAAGAACCTATACAGATACTTGTTGCGCATTGTTTTATAATCGACCCGCAGATTAAGCCAGTACCATTACGGTAGATTTCATATCCTACTGAAATGCGTGAATATTATTCACGTAATTTCACTATCAAATTTTACAGATAATCTGCCTTTATAAGATTATAAACTTGTTATATCTTTACATCTGTCTATCATTAAAGCACGTTCCATTTAGAGTAAACAGAGACACATTCATTCATAAGTCATATTTGATCTCTTTGATTTCACTTTAATATATTTAACAAAAGAATTTGTACTGATGTTTCTTATTGTGTATGGATACACATTTATGTATTTAATATCGGTAAGGATATTCAATATTTAGAAAAATGTTATATTAGAGGTCGTAAATAAGAAAAGACAGATTTATTTTTGTTTTTCTTTAATGTGAATTTGAGAGAAGAATAGGTATTTGAAAGTAAACACTAAGCTTGTTATTAAGAAATCGCATGTAGACTCGTTACCGATGAATGCCCTTCTCACACAATCTCTATTGTCATACCGTTATCGAATATTAGAATATTCTCACTTTCCGTACATGAAAACTGTGGTTTAATAAATTTAATAGTAAATACTTTAATCTCAATTTACTAAATGGAACGCTCAAAAATAAAAATGAAAAGTATTTTCAGTAAGAGTATTAACCAAAAAACCTAAATGGATAAGTGCTAACCTGTAATATTTTATACTATACTTTATATACAATGGACAATAACTATTTCTACATTAAATAATTATTGGAAAATTAATTTAATAAAATATATAAAAACGTTTCTATTGTCAAATTAAAGTACCATTAATTTTTATACCAAACCCGTATATTTATTACTTGTAAGCACTAGACATTACAAAAAATATATCGCGGGCTATCATTTTACGTAAACTATACTACTTCTTACTTATACACAAGAACCTTGTTAAGTTAAAAATTTTAAGTTATCGAGTTCTAATTTATCAAGAGTTTATGTTAGAGTGTCATTGATGAGTTAATACACAGTTCCTATTTTTACCCGAATGCGCCAGAAATTGTGGTAATATAAAATATACACTTGTAACATAACAATAAAACTATATTTAAATCAATATAAGTATAAAAATCGATTTATTTTCTATGATAAATATAGAGTAGAATGAATATATTATGTTTTATGTTGCTACGTTGCTCTAAAAATTATCGTACAGTCACTATAGCTATTCTTGTTTCGTTGATCGATCATCGTCTTTATCACTTTCAATACCATTACTAACTGATTCCAATATTTCTTCTTCGTTTAACATCCCTGCTGTGATTACTACGCAATACTACACAATACATTTCGATAAACTTTTTGTCTTGTACATTAATTCGAAATGACTCATTGACCGACAGTTTAGGTTTGTTAGCTTGGTCGTTGATCGTCTCTTTATATTGTTAGCTTGGTCGTTGATCGCCTCTTTATATTGTTAGCTTTATCGTTGATCGTCTCTTTATAGTAAATGTAATATAAAAGGGTTTACATATTTACGCGTTTAATTAAAAATAACTTTAAATTGATATTTACATGTTTGGTTAAAAATAACTTATCAAATTCAAATTGAAATGACGAGATTTTATAAAAAATATTAATCTATTTCAAGTATTAGCTTTATCGTTAATCGAATCTTTATATTAATTATCATATTACAGGGGTTTAAATATTCACATGTTTGATTAAAACTTACTTTATGGATTGAAATTGATATTTACAATATATATAATTTAATTATAAATAATTTACAATTATAATAACAAGATTTTATATAACTGGTTTTAATAATCTATTTCAAGTAATTCGTAATTCAAAGTAATTCGTGTATCTCTTACAATACTGAGGCAGTCATAGTGGAGCTCCAGAACGAATCAGCGGACTGAAGTATTAGTGATATGAAGAACCAAATAGTACCTGTAGACTATTAAACAAGACGGTTAAGATATAAGGATTTTTACATGTTATAGAGGTCGTCGAAACATTTCTTTAAGTAACTAAAGACCAATTGGATTTATTTGTTTAAGTTATAGAGACTGCGTATTTTAAGTAATACTGTTTTTGAACTCTGAGGGGAAGAGATCAGATTATTTTTTGAAATTATAAAGGTTTTTTACTTTATCGTGGTTTGTGTTATCGAGGTTCTACTGTAATATAATTATGTCGTACGCTTACAGACAACTTGGGGTCGGTACGGAAGTGACGTGTTTGTATTCGTACCTCGCAGTAACTGAAGTAAATTCAACTTACTGAACCCCAGACAACCCCTAGCTTCTCATTCACAACCTGCAGGGAACCTTGAAAGAATACAGGAATAGATAAAAAAAAAACGATTTTAAAAATAATGTTATTTACTAAAATATTGAATTATAAAAAATCTAGAAGTGTACATACTAATATACAATCGTAATTCAATAGCTCTGCTAGTCTTTCTGCAAAAATTCAAAGTTAAAATGAAATACATATGTATTGTAATAATGTTCTCTACTATACAGACACTAGAAACGGATCGCAGACACTGTGCTAATAAACCATGAAGTATGACAAATATGGGTATATTTTCAAGGTCAAAAGTATCACTTATTATAAACAGCTCAATGCGGTGATCAAAGTGTGTCGCCGGAATATCAGTAGGTACCAACTTCGTCCAACTACGAGACTGTTCAATATTTAATCAGATGAATTGCACAGGTGTCATTATTATAGACGATAGCTATGAACTCATTAATTATTTTAAATTCATATAATTGCGTTGTAAGGAAGGAAGTTATAGAAAATACATAGTACGCAAAATGTAATGTCTAACGACTAAATTAAACACTATCTAGATAAGACACAAAGTCATCATAGCTTGTATGTACATTTCACAATATTTTCCTAGTCATTTATAATTTTTATTACATTTCTAATATTGTTCACCAAAGTAATTTAGAAATAGAGTCGAAAAACGGAAGACTGACTAAATTATTGTGTTTGAAATTTAGGGCGAAAAGTAAAATAAAAATACTTGTGTACGGACGCCGCGTCAATGGACGTAAGTTCGGATTCGTGTAATGTGTCTGAGTGTTCTGTGAAGGAAAATATCGCGATGAAACCATTACATGGTGGTAGGGTTTTTTCTAATGTTAGCTACCACCCTCATGTTGAAAATCTATTGCCAAATACCTATAGGTGTGTTCCAGCAGTTGCACTTGCGAGCCAGTTCCTACACTAAATTTGGTGTGTCCACCATCATAGGACACATCGTCACTTAACATCCGGTGAGATTGTAGCCATAACGCTAATACCTTTAACATATTTAAACAAAACTTATATTATTTCTATTGATTTAACATATTTCTAAGATATCCACTTCTCGAATCTTACATATTTTTAACAGTAGTCATTAATGACAAATTATTTACTTGTTGCATAGAGTCTACAGAAATAAAGTATTATTAAAAAAAAAAGGAAAATAGTCCTTCAAAGTCTATATATTATGCATCACACAGTCGCGTCGGGACGAAAATAAATTCATCTAAAATCATATAATCCAAATAACATTATATGAAGACAATGTGATCTTATAGTATCTCGGGAAAAATATATGGTAATCAAAGTTAAGTATTAAAATATTTTTTAGCAAAAGCTACGCACTCTGCAGATATGGGTTTTAGGTACCAAATTTTTACCACCAAATTTGTTACAAAATAACATCTTAGTATTGAAAATGATTTTTTTTTATTATAGTAACAAAGGAATATAAACATAAATCAATCTTGGAATTGTAGAGAACATATTTTTGAACATAGTGCCATACATAAATTCATACAGTAATGGCTAGACCGTGTCATCTGATTCCAAGCTGATCCGCGGATTGTGGACCCATTGTTATTCATCGTCGCTCCCTTAGAATCTGTAGTCAAGGAATTTTATCGTTACAATAATATAAAGCATTTTTGGTATGACTTACAAAGCAATAATGCGCTGTGCATAATACTTTTAATGTTAAGAAAAACATGTTACTAGAAACCAATGAAATATAATATAGCAAAATACCTAAACAGCTATTTCATATAGAAATTAAGCACAAAGAAAGAATTTTGAATTTTTTGTATAGTAACAAACAAAAAACCAAAGTGATGGTAATGTATATAATGGTAGTAATGACAATATATTCAAAAACAATGGAGAAGGCCGAAATATTAATAAACCAACAACGATTATCACTGCGGTTGGTTCTGGCTGGTAAGCCTCTCAGGTACTGGATAAATACCGCTGACCCCGAAACAACAAATCAAAAGTTGGAGACTGTGACGGGTTTATGCACTCTGTGCATGCTAGTTGAGACACAATGGATATAGATATCTACAACCTCATTCAATACCTACATATACACTTGTTAATTTTTAGTTATAACATGTCTAATTGTGCCATTATGTCAAGAGTTATTTATATCTGGCGTGTCGTGTTCGTATTAGCCAACAAGAAATATTCAAAAAGGTAAACTATATTTTTTTTCCTCTATTAAGATGTGATCCGTGACATAATATCGTAAATAATACGCTTTTTTAAAAAACATCCATATTCGAATACATTATAAATCGTGACTTCGTGTCTCTGTTTTAACTCATTGTATCAAACAATCAGTATTACACTTATTAATAAAATATCTAAGTATATTTAGATAATTGGTTAACAAATTGTATTTTAATTTTGGCTACATAAGTAATAACTGATTACGTTAAAAGGATATATGATATCGTGTCGAGCAACGTGTCCAACATCGAAAGAACAAATCATGATAATTTACATTATTAAGGTTACATTATAGCAGGTAACGAAAGTATTACTGTGGTTCATCTAATTTATTTTACGATTTTTTGTAGAAGGAATTAAGATTTGTTTAATAATTATGATAAACTAAATACTTTCTGCACACCGCACATCTAAAATCTCAATAACCATCAGTTTGTCAGATATCGGCGATCGGGATCGATCAATATGTCTCCCGGTCATCTCTGTTTTAACAAACCACTGACCAGCGCTAAGAGGGGTTTCTTGTCCGCAAGAAGGCTTTCCGCCGACACGTCATCTGTTCATATTGAGATTGATGTTGCAGCGAACTGAGAGCTTGCTCCGAACGGAATACTAAAAGGCGAGATCCCCTATTCTTTCCCCAATTAGTCTCCGTACCGGCTTTTGTCTCAAGAATATAACACCCCGCATACTAAATTAACCATAATTTTTCAGGTAAGCCCTAGCTTCGAGGACTGCAAAGAAAAGTTTGAAAGTAGTTGTTAAATACCTACAGGTATCACCGTACGATGAGTTTTAATAAATTCATCGACATTTAGTTAGAATAAATTTGTTCTATAATTTAAGTAGCAAGCTATGTATCTGATATATATATATATATATATATATATTACGGACAATTTATAGCAGCGTATTAATTGGTGCTCTAACTTTATTATAATACACTCCCAATATCGGCCCACTAATGCATATAGAACCACTCTCAGACACAAATTAATAGTGAGTAGTGAAACTTTCAAAATAATGCTGAGACGGTATGTTTATGGGCATGAAATTAAATTAATTACGCTTGTCCTCGATAAATGAAAATACCGTTATGAAGGATAAGACCGTACGTTAGAACCAATAATAAGTAATTATTAATGACGAATTCGGATACTGCATTAACGAACACAGGCTTAAATCCTACATTGAACCTAAGTTTCAGGTACAGTATGACAAACCTTGGAACCGCATCATCTACAAAAGAGCATTGCCGAGGTGAAAGCGTTTTATACTAAATACTAACTGACCTTGCAGACCTTGTTCTGCCTTTTCGAGTAGTCAATCACATCGGCTAAAGCGACATCTATCGCCTTATGATCATTTATCGAGATAAAAAGTATCCTATCTCTCAAGTTGGATCAAACTACACAATGTTTAACTGTGCAATTTTATTAAAATCGGTTCAGTAGTTTAGGAGTTCATCGCGGACAAACAACGTGACACGAATTTTTTATATAAGATATATACCCTATGAAGAATTGTTTCACTATAATATCAAATCATCTTCTTGCTATTACATAATCATGTTGAATGATTTACGAAGCTACAATTCGAAGATAATTACGATTTCGGCAAAAGAAACCCATGCATAAACCGTTACTTTTGTTATAATATTAAAATTGGAATTGAATTGCGGCAAGTGTGTTCCTGTGATATTAACTTGCTAAGGAATAATTATTAGTAATAAGAGATGTTTTAGCGAAATGATATGTCGGCGATGACTATCGATAAGTTCAGTCTTCGTCACAACAAAGCTTGCTAGAATTATCCTGAGACAAAAAATAAATAAATTGATACCACTTATTTTTGTTATATTACGGTCATTTCGCTTAAGAACCAGAATCTATTTCTTGGTTGAGCGAGTTTTCGACAAAGAGGAAGATTATTCACAAATACAATGAAAAAATATCTTAAGGCGGTCATATCTAACCGAAAAGAGTCGATACACCGAGAGATGATTTTTATACAGATATTTATATTATAGTAATTATGAGTATCATGATATCTCTCAAATATATACCATTTGAAAAAGCTTCTAAAGTAAGGTTCATAGAAATACTAACGATTAGGCAATTTTCTTTATTTAAATATTATAAGTAGTTATTAAATATTCTGATTTTTCATTCGAACCAATAAATATTAACATTCAAGTAGTTTTCAAAAATAAACTGTTAAATGTATAGTGCTATAGTAATACACGAGATGATAAATTAAATGTCATATTAATCTTAAGTTTTTATTGTTATTTTTAGTGCTAACAATACAATGATATACTTAGTAGATGTAACAGAAATTTATTTCATTTAATTTAAATTTGCTGATTTATAGACTGGTGATAAAAACGTTGATACATTATTTATCCATATCATTGTGATAAAAGATTTTGTGTATTTGTAATTGGTGTCTTAATTAAAAGGTGCTGTAACAATTTAGACGAAGCTTTACAATTATACCAGCTGGCATTCTAGATCTTGCCCTTTCAAGTAAACAATAATTCGTTACGTTAAGGAACATTGTTAGGTACTTATCGGTATTAAAAACTATTATTCCTCAAATTTTACCAAGCAATATACGTAATTACGTAATTTTATTTAATTTTATTTAAACGGACAGACATTATGACACGGGATATGCTTTACAAATTTACCTAGATAAGAGTTATCTTTTTAATTAGACATCAAGTCAAGCCTATACAATGAGATATTATCCTAATATCCTTTCATTTTTAGTTATTTAGTACTATCGGTCTGAAATATTGCATACTCTATTGTTAAAATTCACCTTAAACTAATTAATATACTCACACGGGAAAACAATTGTACGTGAATTAGTTAAAAGTACCAAATTAAAAATTAGACCGGTATTAAACACATTTACTCGCAATAATAATTTCATAATGACCTAAAAGAATTATTAGCATAATCATGTAAAACGAACCAAAAAACTATAACGAAAAAGCAACACGCATTATTCATTAAAGTCGCATTAAAATTAGCATAACTTTTATACGGGGCGTCAACTAACCACTTGTTTCTTGATAGGAAAAATAGTAGCCATGTTATTGTTAAATGTCATGTTGCGGTTATGATTTAAGTTCCTAAGTACAGCTTATTTTAAACATTCTTTTTTTGTTTATATACATAAATAGATTTATAATATAGCTACATATGAAGATAGTTTACATATCTACTAAAATTCTCATTATATATAAAATTTAAATTATACATTTCTATGGTCCAATTTAGAGTCTTTAATATTGTACTTGTTATATCTTTAATAGTACTCATTGAACGCATTTGAACGAAAAATTTATGTATTTTGAATTTCCTAGATAAGTGATTCTTTGTAAGAAGCCCAACCCTATTATCTAATAAATTTTATAACATTGATAAATTACAAAATGTCACAATAGTTTCATTTATAGGCCGGGGATAAATCTATCGATGTATTAGTTAAAAATATAAATAACATAAACTATTGATAAATATTAATTAGACAATATCCTTCTATTGTTTGTTTTCTGTTCTTCATATTATATAACATTTATCCGCAACATATTTGCAAGTTACGGGTAAACGGCTATTAAATATTCTATAATCTTCAAGCATGACTGTCTTTAAATTAAAATAGGAGACATTTAATCAAATTACATAATCCAAGTTGTAGTTCGTATGAACCTATATTTACATTTGTGACAGTCTTGCAGCAAACTTTTATGTTTATGTTCAATATCAGATTTAAATATTTTTTTAACTATGTATTACTATAAATATTCAGCAAAAAATTGTAATTTAATTCGAATTAGTTATAATGTACCTAATTCAAATTATCATAACCTATTGGATCATAATTAATGCAAAACCGGCCGTTTTACATTTATCTAAGCTTCTAAGGCAACAATCATACGTATCGTTCCGGTACAACCAAATGTGTTGAGGTGATAACGTTATATTGCATACTTTTAGAAAGAACGCAGATTGTGAGATATTAAATAAAACTTTTGTCGTGTAAATATGTCACACAAAATTTGAGTTTCATTTGTACCAAATATCGAAATTGTAAGGCCCCGGTAATCACCACACAATATACACCATACAATAACAATTTTATTTGAATAATTGGTACTTAAAAAAAGTGTGATATATTTATGTGAAGTAAATATTGAAATATAAGTATATTGCCGTTCATATTTCTGATTTATATAAGCTTGCTCTAATTTTATATGTTTGTTTGTTATGGTGATATCACTTTTTCTTCCTTATATATTATTTACTAGCTGTTCTTGGGACTTCTTAATAAAAAGGGAGCAGTATCCTTTTCTGTACTCCCTACAATGTTACACAATGTAAACAGTTAATAAACATACCGTCTGATGCCCACAACGACTTTATGCCGACTTCAAATATATTTATCGTGATTACTTATTAAAATATATATTTACCAATATTTAGTGTATAGCACTCAGGGATAATATACCTTTCTTTCAGTGAATGAAATTTTAAAATCGAATCAGTAGTACCGGAGATTACCCAGAACATCCAAACTCACAAACTTTATCTCTTTATAATATTAGTATAGATCACAATAATCATTATAGACATTATACACAAGTATTAAAAAAATGTTTATGTATTTTTTATTACAGCTGTATGTGAAATTTTTTATGTCCAATAACATAAGAGTAACAAACATCCATTCCTCCAAGCATACAAACTTTCGCGTTTATAATATTAATAAGGATTGAACGGGTAGGAAATCCACAAGACTTCGACTTTATTCCTAATAAAGAAGGTAAAAACTATTGACAAAAAAAATTAAAAACTAATATAAGAGTGACATTAGTTAAAATTTATAATTATAATTTCCTCTTTTTAATTATGAAATACGTTATAAATAAACTTTGAACTGTGCTTTTATTCAATAAAATATGTATTTGATGATAACTTCCTATATTATTATTAAAAAGCATGTAAATAATAATATGCAATAATAACTCCGTTTTTATTTCTGCATAAAAACCTAAATCATTTTCCATAGATTAATTTACCAATATCATTTAAATTTTCCTATAATTTTCATATATTTTCACAAAAGATATCGAACTTAAAAACTTTGTAAATTTAATATTATATTTTATTTATTACTCTTACATTTCTGCTATATTTAAAAATAGATTGATTTTTATATAAAATGAAGTTTTATCGAAACCATTCATATTAAAAAAAGGTGTTAATTACTCAAAACGCAGTTCTGGCACTTAACACGCTAATGCGTAACAATATCCATAATTTACATGAATTAAAATAACTAAAATATAAATAATATATAAAATAAAGATATACAAGTGGTTGTATATGTATATGTTTAAATATTATACTTCGCCAGGAAAGCTTTAGAAAATTCATCACTATCAGTCTAAAGTGTGATATTTTCATACATCGAAATGCTAAGAAAATAAGATTGCAAGTTAACGTCGTTGTACAAAGCTACATATAAATATTATATTATAAGTTAGTTATTTGTTCTTGTTAAAGTTCTGTTTAAACAAACCTCAAGGCAATGAACTAAAACGTCTTCGGCGCACGGACCATTTGGCTGATTTATGCTAATAAGAAAACAATGGAAAAGTTACGTAACATGGACACACCATAACATCGCAGTCTACCATATTCTTTGGTGATGATGCGGGCTGTTGTAAAATAAGGCTTTCAAATGGTCGGTTACATTATTCCATGTAAAGAATATAATGTATCAGGTACTTTTACATCATTTTCACCACTTTTTCACACATCGTCGCTGCAGAAAAAGTCAATTTTAGCTTACAATATTTTTACTTTATATACGGTATTATAATTTACTGAAAATTAATAAAAATACAACATATTACTTTTATACTTAAGACTAAACAATTACAGAGCATACGTGAAATCAAAGGGAGATTACTGCTTCTAATAATTTAAAAATAAATGCTTTTGCAGTCCTATACTGATAAAATAAAACTTGTATAATACATAAACAACACTTATTATGTCGCATGTTGTTTCTTTCATTCATTTCTAAAGTTATATTCAAATAGCAAACAAGATAATGATAACAAAATGACTAAACTCTGTAGTGATTGTATTCATGATTCCAACAACTATTCCAGATGACTGCGATAAGTTATTCCCTAATAGTACTTTATAGAATAACGTATAATGTATATTAAAATGTTTTGTTACTGTAAACGAATTTCATACCTTTAGAACGACATGTATGGTATAACAACATTTAATGGGGCAACTACAAAAGAGGCGCTTCGCGGCTCTGCGTGGTCAGGCGGAGACAGACGATGACGAAATCGTCCCTCAAACTTGTTACTCATTCGCAAACTGTCTCCATATTCCTTTTGTCATGGCAGCAGCTAGTGGTAACTTAATGTACTCTTAGTTACTTAATAACCTATATTATTCAAACCTATTCACATTTATTAACAGTGTAAAGGGTTTAAGCAAAGATTATTTACAATCCCAATACCTATTTTAAAACAAAAAAAAACTATATAAAAATGATCTAATAGACAGAAACATAAACCAATAAAAGTATATATCTACATGATTTACTAAATCCGTCAGAAGTGAACTGCTATCGTGCATTTAATACATCTGAATATATAACTATTATCATCCGTAACATGCTCAGAATCTACGAAGTAAACGGGTAATTTACAACACTGCAAATTTAATGGGACCGATATAATAGTTTTAGTGCGAAACTGGTTTGAACGCAGTAAAGTATACTTGCCTGGTTAATTCGCTATAAATATTCCAATAACTTAACATAATAACTTAACTTAATATAAGCAAAGGATAAATGCACAACACTAAATAAGATTTAACAAGATAATTTAAAAAATAATTATTTCCATGATAACTGCACAAAAAAGGTTATCGTATATCAACAAAAATAGGGCAGACAGGCATGTTTTTTTTCTAAAATTTTCTAAAATTTGTGAGACTGTCATATCCAGCGTTTTTTAATTAACCGTAATATAAAACTGAATAATACAAAAAGTATAAAATATTTATTAATCACATTATATTCAGAGTCTAGGCGGAACCTAAAAAATTGAGGTGCCCATATATGTAATCATGATTTTACAGTTTCGCTAGACGCAGCTCAATTATGTATTAACTTAATTTTTTTATCGGAAGGTCTTTATAAGTACAAGTTGACGTAGCACATATGATTATAATAGAAAAATTAATTGACAACATTTTGTGCATGAGCATAGTTCTAAAATAAGTATATTTTGTTCTTAGTGCATAGATTAGTCGAATAGATATAATAAAATGTTTTAATATCCCTACTAATAATTACATGTTCTAGTTCCTAAAAATAGTTTACAAATGACGTAAAGGTTAATCAAATTTTAAACTACATTAATTATTAAAACGCAGGTATTTTCTTCAACACCGTGATGAATACAAAACAAACAACTTTCTAACCTATGAACGAGATACAACAGATCACTTTTGTAAATGTGCTAGTAATATTTTTGTAGATGTTTTTTTATTTTTATTTATCGATTATTTTTCTACAAAAAGTACCAGTAAGTAACATAGAATTTATTAAATACAATCCAAACGAATACTATAAATACGAAAGCCTAAATGGCTGAAGTAATTTAGATCAATGTCGTAGGATTTTTTGGTAAATAAAATTAGAACCCATGTAATGTAAGAGTAACCCACGATTTATCAAGTTAGGGATATAAAAATTCATATTTACGCTTTTTAGTACAAAATAAAGAGTGGTCCGCGTTTTTGAAAAATCATCCCTCAAAACGGTATAATTATTGGACGATGGTTATTAATCAAACCACGCAAGAGTACTTACAGGTACAGAGAGTTATATATTATATGAAGCATAGTTTAGCTTAGGAAATATAGGTACAAATATTTTTGAGACTTCATTCTATATTCATAATGAATGTGAATCTATCTCTCAAATTAGTCCAGCAAAAAGCTACTAAAATTCAGAACATCGTCAAACCGTGACCGAGATAAAACTGTAAAAGATAATTAATATATTTTAAGAACACACATAGCACATCACCATAAGGAAATGTATACAATAAACTGGCCACAAGATGTCATTTTATTTAGAAACGAGTTTAATTTTAAATAATTAGCATATATACAAACGTACATCATAAAAATCCAACAATACCTAATTTAATAATAACTAAAGATAATAAAAAAAAATTTAAGTACGATTACTACACCTTCAATTACGATTGTTGCGCTATTCCAAAATAATTAGCTTAAATTCCATTAAATTAAACATAAAGGGTTATAACGATGATTAAGAATATGGTATTAATGTAACGAACCTTACTGTTCACCTAGTTAGGACCGTTAGGAGATGAATCTATCCATGTGGTACTACTACAGCAATAGCGGCAAAACAATGGCTTATAGGTTCATCTGGTGCAACTTGTATAAGTTGTTAAAACAAAACGACGCATTTTTATCACAGTTCTGATTGTATACTGCTTTACGTTATTTTGTGAATAATAGAAAGATACGTTATAGAACACATTCAATTGTAAATAAATTCTGTGGGTATATAGTCTACGCAAGCAGAGTCGCAATAGAAAGCTACATTGTTATAAAACAACATGAAGTCTACGTAACCGTATTCAGAGGAACTTTTTATTTTAAGATAAATTTATCATGGTCGCTACTCATTATTGTACAGACTTCAGCTTTAGATGCTTTTTGCTCTATACATTTTTTTATATTAAACATTCTCAGGCATTGACATTTTATGAACGTTTTCAGTGTTGACCCTAAAAACGTCCGAACTAAACGAGCTACAAACCATGAATGCGTTACAATTTATTAATGCTCATTTGGACTATAATTAGCCGTTGTCCAAAACGTAATAATTGAAATAACATAATCTACATATTATACATAAGGAGTATATCTATAAGCAAAATTTTGATAAAGATAGACCACTTGACATGTTAAGACAAATAAAGACCTAATCAGTAAGCGTTCCGTAATCTAATCTTGTTTGTGAACGCGTACAATGAACGTCGTAAGTGGGAATTTTGAATATATTGTTCCAGAGAACGTGGGACGCGATAGTCATAACAGGCTGTAAAAATCTATCAATTGGGTTATAAACTTGCTTCGAAAAATTGACCTCGTGGATGTAACAAATATAATTAATTAATATTTATAGCGTATGCCTAAAGATGCAAAGTCTGATGTTAGTAGAAGATCGTCCCTATATCCCAATTTAATCCCTATCTATTATGTACACTACGTTAACGATGCATAATAAAAACTATTTCGTATTCTTATTTAATTTTACATTTCAAAAAATAATATACATTGATTATACGTTAAATTATTCTTCTTATGTATAAAATTACATTGAAAATTATAGATTTTGTAAGAAAATCCATTCTTTACGTAAACAATTTCGTAATTACAACTTTTCTTTATTAATAATAAGTTAAATATACAAAATCCTTTTGTTCTTATTAGAAATTACTGAATGTATTGAGAATAACTTATTACACGCTGTTTGAATATCTGTTGTTATACCTAGGGACTGATCAAAATAAAGAAGATCAATAAGCCTGGTTTAACACGCAGTGATCTGTTTTATGTTAATCTTGACAAATTCATATAATAACGACGTATCGGCTAGAATATTACTGTCTTTATTTTAAATCTCGTATAGAATATATAAATTACGGTAAAAATATATAATTTAAAAAAAAGTCTATTAATCAAATTAGTAGTTACGAAATCACACACAAGTCAAGTAGGGTTAATTAAATAATTCCAAACGATTTTGATATTTAGCAATTCAATTGTTACTAGAATATTGAATAGTTTTTGCGCTTAGTAATAACAGTTATTTACTTAAATCCATTAAAACGAAACACACCTTAAAAGGAAACAAGTCTGTTTAACGGTCCAATGACAAAGTAACAGTTGTGAGTACTTGATGTTTTTATAGATAGATTTTACGAACTGTGACTGTCTCGTGTAACTAGGTTAGGTATTCGTTCATCTATGAGCGATTAGAGACATGATCTCAACTTACTAAACAGAGACGCTGAGTAACTCAATTGCGTACGGTTCGTCGTCATATAATTTTTTATTAGGCGAACGCAGAAAGTAATTTATAGGCAATATAGGCGTTAGACATTTAAAATGCAATAAATAAAAACTAAAGTTACATCACACATATCAGCGTATGTCGTAGTACATCATCGCTAATAAAACAGATTGATTTATGATGATTTATATGAAAGTGTATTATATTTTACAAGCGTTTATGATTGAAAAATAAGAGCTGAAATTATGCTTAAAATACCTACTATATATCTAAACTACTTCGTTAGTTTAAAGAAAAATAAACTGTAATAATTTTAATTAACAGTTGACCAATTCTAAGTATTACGTATTAAATGGTCTGCAGTTTTATTTTACGGTATTGAAAATTCCTAATTAGTACAAAGAATGGGAAAGTAACTGAACTTGTTCCTATTTCTCGCCTAACCACTGAAACAATTCCGATATATTGTGCTGTATAGATCTTGAAGAAGGACATAGGCTATCTACTGTCACCAGAAGAAATCTTGAGGGGTAAAATAGATAGAAAATTGATATGAAAAGTTTATCCATTAGCAAATTAGGCATTTAAAAATACATAGTTATGCTTTAGGTTCAAAATAAAGAATGTTCTGTCTTTAAAGTCAGGTCATGTCATGAAGCGATGAAGCTCAGTGGTAGTGTGTACGATTTCAGGTCAAGGGGCGTGAGTTCGAATCCAACCACCTACAATGAGTTTGAGCTTTCGGTGAAGGAAAACATCGTGAGAAAACCATAGCACGGTGGTAGGGCTTTTTCTAATGCCCGCCTGCCTAGCTACCACCCTCCAGTTAATAACATGTCGCCAAATACCAACAGGTGTGTTCCGGCAGCTACACTTGACAACCAATTCCTCCACAGGTTTAGCCTGTCTACCAACTTGAGCCGTATCGTCACTTAAGATCAGGTGAGATTATGGCCATAACGCTAAACGTTAACTTTAAAAAAGGCACATCTAGTAATGTTATAAAATTACGATTTTCTCAGAAAATTATTTTTAATATATATATCAATTCCTAATGCCAATCTGGCTAGTTGCCATCTTCAAATCAAAAATTAGTCG
The DNA here is from genome assembly GCA_039707435.1 of Actias luna. Taxonomy (NCBI): domain Eukaryota; kingdom Metazoa; phylum Arthropoda; class Insecta; order Lepidoptera; family Saturniidae; genus Actias; species Actias luna. The sequence goes on along the minus strand of JAZHAC010000001.1, from coordinate 11,814,112 downwards.
TCAAGCATCTATAGCTGTAATATCCTAATGGAATAAACGGTTTATCATCTTTGACCACAATGTTACTAAAAATCAAATTAATATGTGGTCATATATAATCCTTACAAATAATTTTAAACAATGTCAACATAGAACATACAACCTTAGCGGTAAAAAGAGAATTAATAACATTCATGCTTACTGACTTTAGAAGATTAACTTTCTTTTCCAGGAGAAAAAATAGTATCAATTTAACAATTATTATTGTTTACCTAGATAATCAAAATAGATTTAAAAGTAATCTATTTTTTCGTAAAAATACTTGTGTCCGTTAGTGATCAGGTAATTTCTAAACTAGTTGGTCAATTTATGTTAGATTCACATATTTGGTATTCTAAAATCGGATAGATAATGTTATGTTCAAGTTATTATTTACTGAAAATTTCGGAAAATCCTCGGCCCGACTATGTAATTTATTATAAAACACTTATATATCTACTAACCAAATAATAATGTTACGAGCGCTTCATAATATTATGGAAATATGCTATAAAACGTCTTTAACATATTGGCTATAGAAATAAATCAAACAGACATGTATTTTGCTATTCGAAAAAATAAAACCATTTTCTTAATATCATATACTGACTTACACGTCCCTAAAACAAATTGAAATGTTGCTTTTTACCTGGCAAACAGGGTTGAACCGATTTTGACCTTTGCGAAAATATTCTGGGTTGATATTTTACCGAATCATCGACACGATATAATTATCAGTGAAATACGATGCTTTGTTGCAAAATAATTGTCAGTAATGGCAAAAGTAATACATGCAGAGCCGCGAGCTCAGCTATTTTAGTTATGGATCTATACTGTCGTGTATCTACTAATATACCTAATATATATATATATATACATATATAATTCAACTAAAATCAATTATTACAGTATTTCTTTGAATATATTTGAAATAATTACAAACTAGTCATGACATTTTTAATTTTTGTTTTATTAATTATATTCTTCAGTTATTTGAATGTATCAGTAAAATTTAGTGGTTAAATTTTAATCTGTGTCAAAATTTATATTAAGAACGTAATTAAAACTATAAAATAAATACAATAATTGACTAGAGGATTGAAAATCATTAGCCATTTAACAAGTCAGGAATTTTCAAACATCATATATCATAACAGGATAACCTAATCATATTTTGTTAACTGTACTAACACTGTTTTGTTTTGTATTAGTACATAACGTCATTCAAACTAAAATGTCCTCTTAAAATAACACAACTCGTTGAAGACTCGAGAACATACGAATCATATCCAAATGCTAATAGAATAGTCAGTAGTTTGCGAAGATGCCTACATTTAACTGGATATATGACATGAGTTTTTAGGTCAATTAATTTGTTGGTCTTTAGTTAGCCCGGTCAGTTTAGAAAATGAAATAAACAATTATAGTTGAAAGATTTAATTTTATTCGTGCATTTTGACAGGTTCTTTATTTCCGTACCCATTATTTGATTATATATTTAAAACACTTATTAAAATTGATTCAGAAGACAAATTTAAATCGTATATATTAATGATATAAAAATTATAAAATTTTAATCAAGAAATTGAGTAATATTTAAGTGTTGCAGAATTTTTGAAATTAAATGGTAAAATGACTATCCAAAACGTTATGGAAATTATAGTATAGTCATAAAACACCGGCGACCGTTAGTGACTGGTTTCATTAACAGTTGCTAATGTCCTGACTTCGTCTCATTTGAAATGCGTATAAAAATATAATAGATTGTAAAAGGTGCACTGAGAAATGAATTCACGGATGCACGGTAGTGCACAGGTAAAACATAAACGGGTCTCTTTATCCGTGAGATGATGGATGCCTAAAGTATAATAAAACGTTTTGCTCAAGAATAACATTAATATGTTTATCGTAATTCCCACTTCACTTTATCGTACACTTATACCATAGGAAAATTCAGAATATTACAACACAATTACATAACACGATTATTATAACATTTTAAAACGTTGCATATAAACTTTACTTAGAATATTTTACATATAAGTCATGGAAACCAATTAATAGCTTGTTATTCTTTATAACACTTTTAACTCTGTTAAGGAAATATTCAATTTTATTCATATGTAAATCTATTTTAGACTAAATACTGGCATTAAACCTTTATAGAACTGTGATAAATGTTTATGTATTATTCAAGTAGTAACCTTGTTTATATGAGGTATTAAAGTTATTATATAATCAAACGTATAATAACCATTTAGAATAAAAATCCTTTACATGATCACAAGTTTTTCAGTTATTTATTCTCCTAAATACGTTATACCTACCATAGTAACAGATATATTCTGTCAAAATTATATTAGTCTTATTATAAAAATTGTTTAAAGTAACAGAATAATGATTGATATCATTGTTTGAAATCAATTTTATATCTGCTAAAATGGTTAAATCCATGTGTTAATTATGTAGTATGTTTGAGAAAAATATATTTACCTAAATGATTATGTGAACGCTCACGATTTGCTACATCTTACGTGTTCACAGACCATTACAAGGTCTCATGACAGCAGAGATCTTATTGTTATTAGCTGTCGACTTGTGTATAAAGTCGAAAAAGTTGTCGATAATGTTAATGTCTGTATATAGGAGGACGCTTTAGTTCTTATCAAAAATTACTATGGCGTTATTGAAATATATCCACTGTAATGCGCTAATAACTTGTAATTATAATAATAAAAATTTTAGCAACGTTAACTTTCAGAGTTTATAAAACATAAAAAACAAGCTTAGAGGGATCACAATAATAATTCCAATTCTGTTGAATATATATTACGTAGCACGAGTTATATTATAAGGGTACATAATAATTCGTACTTATATGCAGGAGTAATTGTCGAAACATTGTAATAAGATGCTACTTGGTATAATTGTGTACTTCGTAAAAAATACTTACGTAAGTGTCAAAGTTTCATGAAAACATCATTTGATTGTTCGTCGTCATATTTAGAAATAAAATTGCGATGATCTTACCTGTAATAAATAAACATATATTTAACATAAATTTAATTTTCTAGTTGTTTCATACAACTGATATAATGTTGATGAAAATATATAACATTATAAAACAGATTAGTCGTCGTTATTATTGTAACATGATTTTCAAAAGTCGTCTACAAAATTTCACAAACATGATTAAACAGCATTACATATATTGTTACACATTTGTTAAACTAAACTTACTTTTTCACAGTATTTCATCATAAAATAGCAAATTATGGGGTTTTTATGCAATTAATAATCACTAAGGAGTGTAATTTGTTACGCTATTTTTGAGAAAACTCACATAAAATCATTTGTAATTGGTTTAGTTTAACAATAATTTAGTTTAACAATTAATTAACGTTCTAATTATATAAGACCTATATAAGTCTGATAAAAATAACAGAGCATTTTAAAAGACTTATCATTTTTCTTAACGGAAATAATAAGATATAAACGTAGGTCAAGTTGGAAAAAACTAACGTTGATTCATATCACGTCTAACATTCAATTCTAACACGAGTAACGACGCAAGATGTAAAAATTTAAATACAATAAGCGTACACATTTAATTATACAATTAAAATAAACATATACCCACATGCATCAATTATCATTGCCCTCTTAGTTCACCGGATGAGCACCAAAACTGAGATGATTTCAAAGTTAAAAGTCGATCGATTAGAATTTAATATTAAATTCCGTGTTATCATTCAAGCTGCATGTTCACTTGAATGCAATATGTGACTGCTACCACTTAATTGGTCTATTCACATACTTATGTAAATTCGAAATAAATTGTATATATACATACATAGGCAAAGACAACACACTTGAGTACCTTTTCTTCTTTTTTCGTGAAACGATTACCTTTTTTTGTGAAGTAGGTATTGAAGAGCCTTAGTTTTATCAGTTAAAAATCAAATTGAAACGGTTTTTTTATACCAACCTCTACAAAAACTGACTCAAATGTTTAATGGTTACTAATGGTCAATAATTACTCACTGTAGGCAATACCTTTATTCGGAGTATATGTTGTGTGACACAGCTAACAACATAATCTTTGACTATTTTCCATGAACAAGAAATTAATATTCGTTTATTTTCTTATTACATGATGGTTTTCATAAAATGATGAAAGAATGGTTTGATTTCGACTATAAGCTAAATAATAATCAAATATAGGGAACAGATCGATGCAAAGATTTATTAAATTTATGTAAGCGCCTTACTTCACTGTAATAAATAAATATTCTACAGATAGACGTATCTCGAATTCAATGTTTGTATAAAGGTGAACAAAAATATCATGAGCTAAAATTTTGATATAATTAGATAAATGACAATTATATTACTATATTTTTACTGTACCTTTTGTGTAATTTTTTGTGTCCAATGTTAAATCAAATTCTTAAGGATTTTAACAAACAGCTTTCATGTGTACTTATACCAAAATTTCAATCGGCATTACGAATAAATACTAAAAGCAAAGTAATTATCATGTCACTTTCCTAATCCACTACGTACAATATACTTTTTTTGTAGATTAATAATAAAATTGTAATGTAGTAATTAAATTATCATTTATTTAATAGATTTGAATAGTTTTAATGTTGGGCAGGATCATTTTGATTATTTCGTACATCAATAGAAATATGTTAAAAATAAGCCATATGCTCTCGGGGTAAAGGAATCATTCTGAAAAATATGAACGTTGTTCTATTGGCACCATAATGTAATAAGAAAATAAACGAATATGAATTTCTTATTCATGGAAAATAGTCAAATATTACGTTATTAGCTGTATCACACAACATATCCTCCGAACAAAGGTATTGCCCACAGTGAATAATTATTGTCCAACTGTAAGCTATTCATTTGTCCTTTTTATTTGCATTTATAAAAATACAATATAAAATAAATTCATTAATATCAACAAAATAATATTATTTAGAATAGTGTGCACATACATATAAAATTATAGAATAGAAGGACATCCGCAGCATCCAGATTAAGCAACATTCAAAGTAGAATATAGGTCGTGCACTTTATCACAACATTATCAGTGCTTCTCATTGCTCCAGCAAATAGCGAGCCATTTCTTAAAATAACTTTTAAAGTTCAACAAGTGATTTTTGTATCAAAAAACATTATTATGAAAGTATATTTCATTGTATATCTGTACAGATATTTTTATTATGTGAAAGGACGTTAAGAATCGATGATATAAAAGTAGTAATATCATAAGAATTTTATCATAATAATAAGAAGAAGAAAGGAACATTTTACTTGTAATGAAATAGGTAAAACCAATTTGGCTGTTACCTACTATTATTGAAAAATATTTTAAATACCTCAACAAGACGGAGTGTTATTGTTTTGTTTGCATCGAATTGAGTAAAACATTTTATATATATAGGAAATTCATCATGTCTACATAATATACATAATAAATAATGTACATAATATACATAAAAAATAAACATGTCTAAATAATAATAATCTATCAATGTAATGAACTCTTTCATCTGTCATCTGGTTGACTTGAACTGCGTGAAAAGCTAATACAATAAAAACCTAACCTTGTCCTAATATCCTGATTACAACAATTAGTATAAATGAAAATCACCAAACGAAATTTATAGAAAATAGCACAATTATGCCAGGGACCTTAAAAATTTGAGACTAAACAAATAAATCATAAATTATAGTTTTAAAAATATATAAATGTTATTGAAAAATTTTTGGGTGCTTTTTACGGTATTATTATTATAACTTGTATAAACAGTAGTAAATTTTTTATTATAATTGATGTCAAGCATCCTATACCTTTCTTTACACTTTTTACAAATTCTTTACTTTACTCTTTACAAATTTATATCACCATAGAATCAACTCTTCTCACTTAAAAATTATTTATTTCTGTTTTCGTTTGTTTTGTTATTTTTTAAACTAATCAATTAATTTGTAACCAATAGTTTTATTTCAATTTATTTTTATTCGATATGTTGACATCATTATTTATTATTATAGTTTAATCGTAGCATGTACAGGACGTGAGATCGAATCACTGCAGTGAGGTTGAGCTTTCGGTGAAGAAAAATATCGTGATGAAACCATAGAATGATGGTAGGGCTTTTTCTAATGCTTTCCTGGCTATCACCCTCAAGTTGATAATCTGTCACTAAATACCTATAGGTGTGTTCCGGCAGTTGCAACTGTGAGCCAGTTCCTCCACTAGGCTTAGCATGTCCACCATCACATTGAGCTATATCGTCGCCTAGCTATAGTACATGTTTGGTTAGAAATATTAACAAAGACAAATAAAGTAAGGCAACGTAACAACTTAAAATGTATTTACTGTATAAAAATCTTTTTAACTAAATGAACAGGATATTCTTGTTACTAAGCGATATTATCTATTTAATGCTCATGTTTTAACACAGCACTGAAGGAATTACAATGGAATTGATTAAACAGTCAAATAAGTCATTAAGTAGCGTTATCCGTTATGGCATTCGAAAATAACTAATTAACACATATTCTAGTATCAAAATTAAACATTTATAATAAGCAAATTGGCATAGTTATCAAAAGAATAAGTGTTGTGCAAGCTGTCATTGTATGGGGTCACGAGGCGATAAACCGAACAGATAACCGGTACCAGAAAAATCACACATTTTGTTGGTATATGTATTTTTTTAGTATTTATCTCGTACGTTACAAAAATAAGGAGAGTGAGATGATAACTCCAGGATAACCCCAGAGTATGGCGATCTTGCAGTTGGTTGATTAATTATTGATTAATAAACCAAGATATATGCGAAAAATGCGGTTAATATGTTAAAATAAGGTCGAGTATTTTTTATTAAATTAAAAAACGGCCCGACCTCGTTGATGAATCTTTCACAAAGTACACTGAAGATTATCGATAATATAGGATAATTAGTGTGCAGTAAATTTCTAACGTTTAAAATAGTAGTAATAAATATCTGCAAATTTTACCTTACGCCTTAAGAATGTTTCCATCTTTTGTATTACATAGTTTATTTAAAACATTTTAAAACATACCATATGATTTCTTTGGAAATACTAAAGACTTTAATAATTATGTTGTCATTTTAAATTATCTGACTTGAACTATCAATAGATTGTATGAAACAGTCGGGTGTCTTTTCCCCTACTTTCTCTACCTTTTAATTTTAAACTTATAATTTTAACATATTAGGTCTCATCTATTTTCATGCATGCTATGTTAAATTATAGGTATTATAATAATGTGTATTGCACGCCTCATACCGTCAAGACCAAGCAATTTTTGTTCTCAAACTGCCTCTACCACAATCAATTTGCATTTATACCATAATATAAGTAAAAGTTTTTCAAGAAAACACTTCAAATAATTTATCTCATATTTTGTAAAACACAATTTTATTTTGCTACATTGGAAAAAATTGTTTCTAATGGTTTTACGCAGACGTCCGGATTTTTTTATACGAGGTGGCTACGATAACTTCCAGAAAAATTTACGTATTGAGACCGGGTTTCGTTTATTATCTTTAGAATAACATCAACCAGTTTCCTAATTTATATCAATAGCTTAGTAATAGTAGTTTAATAATAAAATGGATTTCTGTACGTCTCATTTTTGAATTAATTACATTTTAGTTACATTCACAAGTTTTAGGTATTGTCGTTTTTTTCTTTATAAGGAAAGGGCAAAGATAGCGACACCACACAGCGGACTCGAATGTTATTTCATAATAAAGTCGTTAACGCTTCAACATGATAGAGATTCTCTAGGTAAAACTATCTACGGAGTTTTTGTGACAAACAGTAAATCATGCTTGCTTAAAAATATAGAATAATTAATAACATAATATATAATTAATAAAATAAGTCATTGCTACGACTTGCTTGTTTCTCTATCTTAAAAATTAAATAAGTGGGATGAGGCGTGCGTTTTTAGATTTTTCAAACTTTTTTAAAAATGTTTATCAAAAATAGTTTTCGGTACCAAATAAGTAAATGATAACCTTTTATGTGATTACTATAATGTTAAACAAAATGACATATGTGCCTTGAATGCAGCAGAGAAACCTAGAAACACGACATATCCACGCCCCTAGGTACCTAATATGTATTAAATTATCTATTACAGCCATCACAATATATTTTATCCAAGAACTGTTACAGATTAGTTACATTATTTTTATTATTCGTTTTTAGTTGCGATATATTTCTGCTTTACATTATGCACATATGTTATTGAAAACACTACACTATATTACAAGTGCATAAAATACGTTGACGCGAGTGTATCGATATTGACCTATTTATTATTTATAATTTTTGATTCTGTGTTTGTGTAAGGTAATTTTTACTTATAAAAAAGCAACATAATATACAGCCTATCCTTCGGCTAGTATAGTACACCCGATTTAAATACGGAGAATTTTATACAATATTAAGTATAACGGACAATTCATACACAATCTATTGTATACTAACAATAATGTGCCAACATTGTCCACGTAAAGTCTTACAAATATACAAAAATGTTGTTCAATCAAATGAACACACAAATTTTTCCTCTATATTTATATACTACACTATATGTACTTTGAAAATAAAGTATATATTATTACATTTTTATTAAAAAAATAATTAATGTTCTAACATATTTTTTATCCAGCATTCCTTTTGTAATAGGAACGTTTTTCCAATTGAATATTGCTATAATTGTAATTTGATCCACCTCAAAAAAACTATAATACTTTCCTGTGCTAAGTGTTTGGATATCAAAATCAAGCGTGCTACACCAGTGAATGCCAAAGTAAGTTTACTTGAGATAAAGTTGTATCAAAAGCCTAAACCTTAACATAACGAACAAAACTTTATAACCGGAAATGATACTTATTTAACATACTCGTAAATATTTAGAACTTATAATTAATCCTTCTAGAATTTTTCTTTATAGCATTAGTAAGCTGAAATTAAATATTTGTATATATTATCTTAGGTTCAGTCATATATCAAAAATGGCATTAATTGTCGAGAAATTATTTGCATAAAAAAATCATAAAACGTTTGTAAATAGTACATAATAAGGAAAAATCTTTATTATACTCGTAAGACCCTAACTGCTAACAGTCCAATTGTTTATAAGGTATTTTAGTGTGGTAGGAGTATTACAAGCGAAGGCTTCCATAAATTATAGGAATTTTACTAATGTAAACCGTACTGAATTGACGAGGTTACCACTTATTTTTAAGTTTCATACTACGGTATTATAAGGTATCAATACTAAGATTTGGTACGTTGACCTTATAGAATTTTTGAAAAATCTTGTTTTTTGCTATTAATATGCTCGTATACAGCAGTCGCTAGTCTGATTAAAATGTTATGACTTTGTATGCTATATAGTTATCAGACTCATATTTGTTGAAATTATTCGTTAACGAGTCCGAATGACAAAAGTACCCAATTAAGTATATTCGACGAACTCTGAATGTCTTTTATTGATGTAAATCAATGTCAGTAAAAATGCTATGATTATTTTACCGAGTGTATCACGAAAAGTCCGTTCCAGTCGAAATGTATTCTATTATTTTTAATTAAATATAAGAGTAAAAAAAAAAATAAGCTCGCGTTCTTTGTTAATGGTCGTATAAACAAAAATGTACCTCAAAGAGTCTCTAAAATATTCAAACAGGACTAAATGAAATAATCAATGACTTATTAAATCAGGACGCTCAAGTATGTTCAAAAAAGGTTAGCCAGATCTGTCAATAATCCTAATAAGGATCTGAAAAAAGTAATGCCTACCGAATGTACCTTGATAAAAAAATCTAAATTTTAAGAACATTTAAAATTTGGTAGGCAATTAATTAAATCTTTTCGTTTCCTGGTAATACAGAGATTTTACTATATGCTTCGATAGTTTAAAATAACACATATAAAGTTTTCAAATCAAAACTTCTAATTGTTACTAAAAACTTATACCCTACACTATAACACAACTACCATTAATAAAGTAGAATTTTAAGTTAGTAACTTAAAAACTTTATTTAACTATTTCTCAATTATTTATTTTGGGTTTACATACCACTGTATATTTAATAAAAATATTGAGAAAAAAATAAGCTAGAATATGTAAGCACGATCTCCTGATTCAACAAATATCATGCATAACGTCAAATCAGTTATTTAGCTAATAAAAACACGAAGAATATAGTTCGTAATATTAGAAGCATCCGACGAACATTCTCTTAAACGACAACTTATAAATTATAAAACAACCTATTTTATTTTGCTATTGTAAGATTTTATATTAACCTACTGGTATCCTCTGCACAAGACCTCCTTTAACCCGAAGGTTATCGCTTAGTCTGTACTATGTGACCACTTTATGAAGTAGACTGGAAATCAAATTCACAACCTATATAAAGCGATAACCTCATACAGCTCTCGAGAACCTAAGAATATCTTTCAATAACGGCGCTAATTTATAAGTAACGTCACTAATTAAATTTTATAAGCTTATCTCGAAATTGTGTAGTTATGTCTCTTTATAAGTTCCTCAAACATCTCGGATATTTGTACATAAGTCTTGTATTTTACTTATTCCATACAAATTGTTGAACTATAAATAATGCAATAATTATGTGATCCTTAGCTCATACAATGTTTGTACCGTCAGTTTTATATTATAAATTTTAACGTTTGATTCAAATTAATACATCTCGTCCACCCTTTTGTTTCATTATTTGCAAAATCTTTTTTAGACAAAAAAAACCGTGGCCACTGCAGACTAGAGTTGAGTAAATAACTGTTTAATTAAGTACAACTATGGATCGTAACATTTAAATCGATCACAATCGTCGGCGCGACTTACAAGTATTTTTATATAGGTACTAAGCTGTATTAGGGACGTGCTAAAACCACGTCCAATTTGATATTAATCGAATTTATTTTTGAACTTATTTAGTGTGCTTCTATTTCTATAAGTTTTACACTACTAAGTGTTCTTAAAACTTAGGTACCTATTATACAAATATTTTCTAATAAAAATAAATAATATATTTATAAACATAATGAACGAATGTTGCGATTTGATATTATTTCATGTGAAAACGTCTTTTTGTTTAACTTGTCAATAAAATTCATTATTATTAACTATTTTTTCTATATTCTGACACATACTCGTTCCTTATCATTGCCTATTATAGACGTACACAAATAAGTTAAAGTCAGGCTAAAAATAGGCGCAACCGTACCGAATTACCAGGAAACGTAGATAAGCCTGATATGGAAGTTGATTGCGAATTTGGCGGGGTTCAAATTAATGGAATCAAATGAAACGGAAATTTATAACTAAACTAGAGGTATGTGTGTAAGTTTCGTAGGGTTCTAGAACAAACTACGGTTATTATTAATGTTTTACCATAAAAACATCACAATAAAATTAAGTTAAATTATTTTTTACTTTTACAATTAAGTTCACAGAAGATAGCGTGGCTACTATTACTACAGACGTTTATTTTTTCTTCCTAATGGCGTCTGCCTTTGTAGGGAATTTCGACAATATCAAATGTGAAGGACAAGTAACCACAACTAACGAACACAAACCAAACTCAGAACAATTAGTTATGGATCACATAAATAATATTCCTGCGCGGAATCCGAACCCACAGTACTTCGGTCTGGCGATTGCTGCGTGCCATCTGTTTTACCCACTGGGCCAACAGTGCAGTCAATAATTAGTATTATACTTTTGTCGTTCGTTCGTATTATATATAACCTGCTCTATTATTTTCTACCAAATGAGAAATCATTTTGTCGTTAACAAATATATATTTATTTCTGCTCATGGGCTATTATAAAAAAGTTATTTAATCATTACTTTGAGTAAGTATATATCAGGCACACTATTAAAAAAAAACATTTTTTAGTAATTAGTCGTCAGAGGATCAACGAGAAAACATATAATGTAAGTAGGTCGTTGTCATAAATCGTTAAATGACCTTTTCATTGCATTCCCAATAACTTGTTGAGGTATTTGCAAGTTTCATTTTATGGAAGAACAAAAATAATTACTGTTGAATGAACTGCCGATGAAATCCAAAGTCACAGAAAACTATTCTATGCGAACAAAGGAATTCGATTTTTTTTTATATTTAAACCGAGATAATTGGTTCCTACTTGTTAACTGCTTTCCCTGAATGGAGAGGTTAAATAGAGTACAAATATATGATGACCGCTTAATATATTTTGTTTATTCACTGAATATATATACTATCATGAATAAATACACGACTGGCTGTATTTATTCTTTATATTATCAATAGAAAGTAGTAAAAACAACCAAATAGGAAGGTTATCAAATTTATGTTGGTTACTTTTTCAAGGACCCTTAAATTCAGTAATTAATCTGAATATCATAACAAATTATAAAGATTCTCTAAGAACCAATATTAAGACAAACTAGGTATTAGAGTTATTTGTAATGAGTGTTTAATGTATAAAAAACCTTGTAATAAAATAAATATGAATGGCAGAATAGTTAAAAACGAATCACGATACGAATCAAAAGAAAGTTTAATAAAAATAAAAGCTTATACCGAAGTTTAATGACGTCAAAATAGTGTATAAATTACCAATATGGGCATATGATAACAAACAAAAAAGGGAAATAAAGCTATAACAGAATGATATCCGAAAAAGATATAAAAAATACAAGCCAGACAGAATGCGAGGTGGAAGGATGATATCAAAAAAGTATCTGGCCCAGCGTGTCCCAAAATAGCAAAAGATGGAAGTCTTTAGAGGAGACCTTTATGGAAGGATGTGTTGTATAAAAATATTAAAATACACAAAGAAATTATATAATTTATATGGACTGCAAGTACAGCCATAAATGTTTGATTTACTTATTTTATGTTTGCTCCACAAGTGACATTTTTTTAAACAAACGCACATTAATGAATGCTATTCAAACTATTACATAATTAATTACTAATAGAATTTGCGGTGATAATATATATATATATATATATATAATATAATATAAGATTCACTTGTAAAATAACTAAGAAAGAGAAGCGGATATTAACAATGCATTTAATAATTTAAATTGCTACAGAAGGTTTTATTTTTACGATATGTATAGAATAATATTTTGTATTCATATAAGTATTCAGGTTAATGAAAATTGGAGATGTTTCCATACCGACTTTTTATCCCTTGACCTAGAATCTGAATAGTCTGAATAATATTAATTCCTTAACATTCGGAAAACATAAAAACATATTGGTAATATAGTTTAAATCTTCTTACATACGCATCCATATGTACCGCAAGGCTACTGTGTTAGAAATATGTACGTAGTTCATGCTGAAAGCTTTTAAAAATGTTGCTCCTATGAAGGTAGTAAATTGAGTTCCCTACGTGATGTGTAAGAGTGCCCGTTTTTGAAAATATAAATAGAGCTACTACGGAGTATATCGTTGAATCATTTAAGTTATACTGTATAAATTACTCAAATAATTATTACAATTTTGATATCAGAGTTTCGCCTTACTAATAATTGCCTAAGTTTAATTATTATTTTGGGTCTCTATTTAACCTTAACTTTACGTTTTAAAACTATATATAATTTGTATATAGCATATTATATGTATTATAATACCATATAACACACAATATATATAGCGTCCATATATAGATTAAAAACTTTAAAGAGTATAGATTATACTTTGGTATTTTAAAATAAAACATAAAAATAAAGTAATTTTGTTTGATATGAACGAAATATTTTACATATGAAATAAATTAGTTATCATTTAAATTTTATAGAAACTGTTATAAATAACCGATGTAGATTCGTGATAGAAATATAATTTAAACTATTTATTTAATATACTTATTTATAACAGCTTATTTAACTATATATTTATTTATAACAGTTTCTATAAAATTTAAATGATAACTAATTTATTTCATATGTAGAATATTACGTTAATATCAAACATAATTACTTTATTTTTATGTTTTATTTTAAAATACCAAAGTATAATCTATACTCTTTAAAGTTTTTAATCTATATATGGACTCTATAGAATATTCAAGTATTTATATAATTTGTTCGTATTCACTTTGCAAGAAATATTTCATACTTTTCGTTCTTTTTAAGATAAAATTATGTATGTGTATGATTAAACATATAACCGTTAGCAAGATTTCTTTAAGTACTGTCAGTTAAAATTAGTTTAAAAATAAAAGTTATTGCTTACTAATAAAAAAAACAGGGAATAAAATTAATTACTACTTTTATGAAACTTTATTGCTATCGTAAAATTGTTGTATATCGTTTTATAAGATTTTTTAACTTTTTATAAACTCGAATCTAACTGTAGTACTATTCTATTGATTTTGTGTAGGCAAATAATAATGATAATATTATTCTTAAATAAATTTGCGTAAAAACATTAATTATAAATAGGTATTTCAAAATGTGAACTCCCTTAGTTCAGTTTTATATGATTTTAATCGTCATATGAATAACTGCGGCCTCTTTTAAAACTGTACGATTTGTACACAATGTACACATAATAAAGAAGCAATTTAGCCTTTGTATTGACATGGGTAATATTTGCTCAAACTATAGCATGACTCTTCCTAATGGGATACTTTACATTTGGCCATACAGTTTGTATTATTGTAAGTTCTGGTTGCAACCCTTTTTCGGTTTGTTTATTTAAACTACTTTCAAACCAAACTGACGTGTAGTAGTTAAAGACTGAATTTTAACAGTCCTAACAATTTAGTGACAAACAATATGTTAAGGCTTCTTAAATATTCTAGGTTAACATTATGGTACCCCAAAAACAAAGAACTCTATATTTATTGGTTTAAATTATTAACAAAAAGACTAATATAGCGTCACCTGAAGTTATTTTACTTATATTAATTTAACTCTTTAAGTTATATTGCATTGCTGCCATATTGTAAAATTGCTTTAAAAGTTTCTACTTTTTATATATTTTAATGCTTTTTGATTTTCTTTATGAAAATGTCGTCCAGACATATTTTAAAACTACCACATTAATTGTATGTAGTGTAATTTTATTAAATCAGTGTTAAATATGATGTATGCGGGTTACTTCTATGTTACTGCACTCATATACTCTACATTTATATTTAATTGGCGTGAACTCTAACCGTCCCTCAAAATTACTCAATACTCAAAACCAGTCAAGCCATTTTAGGAGAAGAAAAAACTTCCAATTATTTTGCTAAAGATTCTAACTGAAAATGGGGCAGCTGCAAACGTATA
Source organism: Actias luna (assembly GCA_039707435.1). Lineage (NCBI taxonomy): Eukaryota > Metazoa > Arthropoda > Insecta > Lepidoptera > Saturniidae > Actias > Actias luna. The sequence goes on along the minus strand of JAZHAC010000001.1, from coordinate 11,798,718 downwards.
ATAAAATCATAATAACTTTTCAAGTAAATAGTTGACGTACTGAAAATATTTTAATACACGTTCATTACAATGTATAGTTAAAATCATGCAAATAGAGTCGAGAGGGATTTAGAACTTATTTCGAAAATATTTTGCAGCTAATATTTTTGTATCGCAACTTTAGTAGTAAATAATCAGATATTCTAATATATAGTACTTAATTGTTTTATTAATTGAGAAGAGTGTTCAAATATATCTATTATGGATAGTAATAAAATATAGGTATGTAACAAAACGGTTCAAGTATACCTTATTAGTGGCCACTGAAAGTTTACTTATAATTACTAATCATTTTCAGATGTAAAAATTACTGAAAAGGAATAATAACTTATATGTGTTAAAAACTACAAAACGCTCTAAGACTCTACTATTACAAAAGTTTTTTATTTAGTTTTTATTAAGTTTATTATTGTAAATTTTTAACTGGGTTTATCGATATTATCTAGAGATAACATAATTGTTAATTTACCGGTTAAATTCAAAACATATTTTTAAAACAATCAAAAATCTCATCAAAAGTAAAAAAATACTGAAAAAAAATATTATTAACATTTTTGCCAGTCCGAGATTTAACTACTTCGTAAACTTAAAATACGAACAATAGTCGCAAAAACCGGTTTTGTTGACTATATGTACCTATTTTATTATTAGGACTCACAAGTCTCTGGTCAGCGGATACAACATCGGAAACAATGAAATGCCATAAGAATTTGACTCGTCGCTAAAAGTTTTTGCAAAGTATTTTTCAGAAAGCTGAGCCCCACCGGCTCTAATCATTTTTTATGGCTTACCTCAATAGCCAGTGTGACGAGGAGCAGAAGGGTCGCCACCGGGACCGCTCCCGTCCTCATGGTGATCCTGTGGTTATAAAAGACGAATGTTGAAAGTTTTCCCGGTGCAAGACGAGCGCGCAGGCGTTGACCGCGCTACTCGACTGCCGAACCGCGAATGATTCTTGTCGCTGAGAATACTGCGACTCGCGCCTCAATTTTTCGTTCCAGGCACACACCATGCCTTGCAACGTCTGCCTACGCAACCTTGCTATACTTTTTTATACAAATACATACAATGTTATATGCATCTATCCTTTAAAAACAAATAAGATTGAAAATTTACATCAGTAACACGATGGATATGGAGATCGGTGTCTCCCACAAATGCGTCCGAGCCCTGTAAAGTTCTATGACCCCTCTCTTGTGCTTATCATATCGATTTCATTTAGAACCATAAAGTTGTAAGTGCAGTCGTATCACTCAAGAAAAACCTTACTTTTGTAACTAATTCTAAAGCATTTTTTTATTTTATAAACAAAACGCGCGCTGTGATTTATAGTATCATCATATCGCTGTTATTTACTTGTCGCACCCAATTCCTTCCTTCGCCAGCTAGGTACTTGTTCATTTTACACCAGAAATGCCATTAAATTACATTCAAGTATTATGAAATATTAAATACAAAAGAATGTGCATTGTCAACATATAAATATTTTAACATTTCGCTAAGATTTAAGAACTATTTTATGTATTAATGTTCAGGTAAACTATGATGTAAACAATGATGTAATATGTCATTTATCGACGAAGGTTTTTGCAGGTTTCGTATAATCAAAGTAAAAGCTATCGCACCTGTTTGGAATGTAGGATTTCGATATAGAGAAAAAAGTTTTAGTAACCAATTCTCACCTACCAGTCACTGTATTTTACGTATTAAATTATAAGGCTACTAGTACTATTGTAAATGATTTAAAACCAACGACTTAATTTAATCATGATGACGAATTGCTTACTAAATATCACGGCTTAACATTATATAATAAAATTAAGTAAAGTTTGAATAGAAGCCAAAATTACAGATATATATATATACATACACACACACGCGCGCACATATATAGATTTATATATTAGCTGACCTGGCAGACCTTGTTCTGCCTTTTCGAGTAGTCAGTCACATCGACTACAGCGACATCTATCGCGTTATGATCACTTATCGAGATAAAAAGTTGGATCATACTGCACAGTGTGCTAAATTAGATTAAAATCGGTTCAGTTTAGGAGTTCATCACGGACAAATAACATATCACAAAATTTTTATATAATATAAATGATATATATAATTCAATTCAATGCAGAATAAGCTGTGAGAAATTTTAAGATTTTGTTAACATGGCTAATTATTAGATATGACTTCATAGTCATACTTTAATTCAAAAGTTAGACTTATTTCAAGATATATTATTATTTATGATATACAAGAAACTAAATATAAAGGAACGCGCTGTTCAGATTTTAAATTTTATTTTGATAACCTTTTTAAAGTTCACTACGATAAATGTAATCTGAATGATTAAAATTTTTATGTAAGTATATTCTTGATCAGTAAATTCACGACAAAATATCATGCTTCAAAATGTAATTCATTTAAAGAAGAATGTTATTCACAGCGCAATTATTAGAGATAGGACATACACTTTAACTAATTTGTATTGTTTTTCTATTTAAAGAAATACTTATTTTGTATATCTAAAACCTTATATTAGTTTACCACAAGCAAAGTTGCGAACAGATCAATAGGCAACCAATTCCATGCTTAAGGCAGAATATTTTTATAAATATGTATATATTAAATAACTTCATTACCGTTGGTATTAAATGTTATAGAAGCCAAAACTAACTGCAATTACTAAAAAACTTTGCTCTACCAGCTTGATAACAACGATGCAAATATTACTTTTTCACAATTGATTTCAACTACATGTTAAGGGCATTATAGACCTTTTGGAAAAAACTGGCTATCACTATGTGACAAAGAGTTGTTGCGGCAACTATATATACCTAATTTTCCCTCGCGTGAAACGTTGACTTCGCAGCCTGGCATTCGTAATTATATTACAAACTCCCTGTGCCCGCGACTTCGTTCGCGTGGAACTAAAAATTCTTTATTAAATAGTGACCGCTCAGATCCGTCCAACTATACGCTGATTGCTATCACCACCTTGTTCTCCGAGATATTGGAGTCCATTATAAACCGCCAACTTCTGAGGTACCTAGGCGATCACCAACTGATCAGTGACCGCCCGTACGGTTTCCATCGGGGTCGATCTGCTGATGATCTTCGAGTCTACCTAACTCATCGTTGGGCAGAGGCAGTCGAGAGCAAGGGAGAGGCATTAGCCGTTAGTTTCAACATAGCTAAGGCCTTTGATCGGGTCTGGCACAAACCGCTTCTCTGGTAGCTCTTTTCCTAAAGGCTGCCCGGAAAATTGTGCAAATGGGTGACCAGTTTTTTCACGGAACGGAGCATTACGGTTGTTGTTTACGGTTCTTGCTCGAATCCTAAGCCCGTGAACGCTGGTGGTTCCAATAAAAACCATAGAAACAAACACTTTTTTAACCAAAAAAAGTTACTTCTTATAACTAATATACTATTCGTATAATATAGTAGACTATTCCGTATAAATTATATCTACTCATATATGTGTATACATAACATAACAATTTATTTAACAACCAAATATCAACTTACAGGTAATTGAACAGAATAATTTGAAACTTCTTATTATAAGCGAATCGGAATAATCTACCTCCCACCCAGGATAGGGACAGGCGATCGTCGTACGAGCAAGGGCAATGGCCCGCACCATGTCAGCTGATAATAGAAAAAGATATCGACGCGCTTACATGTTTTTTTTTATATAAATGTTTTATATAAAGATAGATTTAATGATAACTTTATTATAAATTAATGCACATTAGAAATAATTAAATAACAATCGGTAAATGAATTGTATTGTCACAAAATAACAAGTTGTTTAGTATTCGGCTTACTGGTTAACAGTATAAAAATTGACAGAATAGATTTAAAAACATGGATATTCACATACTATTAGTGACATTGCGATATAACATAAAACTATATATCATATTATTTATTTCATATTCAAAGTTTTTATCAATATTATTTATTATAATGTCGCAATTCTTATGACATAAATACTAAAGGGACGCCCTCATTAGAGGACGTAGACCCAAATATAAGAAAAATAGCTGCAAATATGATTTAATTAACACTAAAGTCGACAATTGACGACCTAAATACAATAACCAATTGATATTCAATTAATTAACGGAGTGTGGAAAATAAAACATTATTAAATTATAACATTTAATTAGTACATGAAGTTAATAACGAGTACTTATATAATACTACATGTACATTTCTGCTGCATTTGCATATCCTATTATTGATAAGACGTCCGAAAAGTAGCTGCAGTTGCTCATAAAGAAGAAAATAATTCATCGAACATATTTATTTATTTTTTTATATAAAAAAAGAAATAAGCACCTAAGCAGAATGAATAAATAAATCAATCTGAAGCATAAACTTCTAAACCCTAAAAATTTGTCCTCGGAAACTATAGTAATAATTTAAATATATAGTCAATTTTTATTTATAGTTAAGGTTTATCGTTATGGCCACAACCTCACCTGATGTTAAGTGACGATGTAGGTCATGATCGTGGACACGCTAAGCCTAGAGGAAGGAGTGGCTCTCAAGTGCAACTGCCGGAAAACATCTATAGGTATTTTGCGGCAGATTTTCAACTTGAGGGTGGAAGCTAGCCAGGTAAGCGTCAGAAAAAGCCCTTACACCATGCTATGTTTCATCACGATATTTTTCTTCACCGAAAGCTCGAGCTCATTGTAGGTGGATTCTTAAATAGATATATAGAGAGAAAATTTAAATAGATTACATAAACAAAACCCTAATCCAACCATAAGTAAAGTACTTTCTCTCAATTACAATTAAATACTGCATAACCTAATAATTGGTTATGATAATTTCCTATTAATTTGCCATATAATAATATAAATTATGTAGCAATAATCAATTATGTTAAAACATAAACATTGTTTAATCATGCAAATGTTGATAAATTATATTATTTTGCACAGTATCAATATTAAAATTATAAACCTATATAGATATCGATTATTTATAATTGCTGAAAATAAAGTATTATCTGTGCCACTTTAAAAAGGTTATAAAGGAAATTCGTTTACATTATCAAAACTATTGGAAATCGTAAATAAAAAACCAGTCGAAACCGTAACGGTACCCAATGTTTCCTGTATTTCGGAAGAAGGTAGAGATTACTGAGATATTGTCAAATACGAAAAACGAGTTAAAATTGTATGTATAATTATCTTAAATAAAGCAAATATTTTTTACTGGTAAATGCTCAAGTAATACTTATTTTTCTTCTAAAATGATTGTATAATTTAAAAATATAAAATGATTCCGTAACACAATTTACAATATCGGAGTGTCTGGGTTTCTTTTTACAAAAAAAAAAAAATTTTTTTTATAAAATTTTATGGTGTTTAAAGTGATTCGAGGGTACCACACGGTGTCTTCAGCAGTGGCAATGGTGCTGCTGGATCCCCACCCTGGGAGCTAGAGGTTTTACTCCTCGCTGCTGTGAACAGAGACTCGGCGGTAAGGAAGACGAGGAGGGAGCCTCCAGCTCCCACTACGCTAGAAATAAGGAGAAAGATAGCCCACATAGACCTGATGCGGTGCTGGGCGAAGAACCTAGCGGATGAACGCTATGGACGCTGTTTGCCCGGTCCTCCGAGAGTGGTGTAGCCCCTGCTACGGCTCCCTGACGTTTCCTCTTGTGCAGATACTGTCCGGGTATGGATGCTTCGATTGGTATCTGCATAATATCGTGTGCAAGGAGCCAACGGCCGCCTGCCATGAGTGTGGTGCGTAGGAGGATATCGTGCAGCACACTCTGTCCGAATGTGTTGCGTGGTCCGAGCCGCACCACATCCTGTAGGCGGCAGTGGGGATGGATCTCTTGCTGCCGGGCCTGGTGAGGACCATGCTCGACAACGATGGATCATGGAACGCAATAGTCTTCTTCTGTGAACAGGTGATGTTGCAGTAGGAAACCGCGGAGAGAGCGCGTAAGGCGGATACTCACGCACATCCTCTCCGCCGCAGACGAGCGGCGGCTGAAGAGGCTAGTATGCCCGTGAACTTTCACCACCCTTTAGAGCTGGACTGAGGAGTGTGACCCACCACCCATTGCACCAGTCTGACGCTCAGCAAGCTTACCATCAGGCCGTGCTGGTCGGCCCAGGAAGGTGACAGAAGGCCGTTGGGTTATAGTGAGTATTAATGACGTAAGTCCAATGTATTATTAATAACCTATATAATTCTTGGACATAGATATTATTTTATATTAATTGTACCACACACCTGTTTTTTCGCACTTCCGTAGGGTATCATTATTTTTACTGTGTGCTTTATAACCTTATCTAACTCTTGGTGCAAGTTTAATCATATTATATTAAGACAAAATTCGTTATCTATTATAAAGCTCAATAACTCTATTACAAATACGTATACCTATAGTATATACGTAAACCTATACGTTATAGTATAGAAAAAAAAATGGTAGTAACCATAAATAAGAATAAAATGTCTATGCTGGTCCAAGTCAGGTCGACACAAACCTCAAACAAGGTCGGTCACAAACCTCGTTTGTGGTTGGTTCCACACACCAACATCGTTTCTAGCTTTGCCACTCCAATTTTATCTAGACATTTTGCTAATAACACTAATATTCACATAAATGAAAACCTGTAATTGAATCTATCAATACAGTAATCGTAACTATTTGCTTTTGTGGGACTAATTTTAAATTAATTTCTCGACGTTGCCCCAATTATATTACTTCTATCAACTTTACGCTATTTAGTGGTGACCATACATGTAAATTAGTTATACACGAATCAGGAGTTGCAAGAGGTTCAAAGATGCTAAGCGCAAGCTTAAATTTAACATGAAACTGTATTGGCACGCCATCTTCATTCTTAAAGTAGAGTTATATATATACAACAAATACCGCCAGATGTCGTTTTTATAATCACGAACTTGGTAAATATATAATATTATATAATGAAAATTGTATAAGAATAAAAGACATATGCCTTAATTTAAAAAATAAAAAAAGTGAATGCCTAGATAATAAGATCTATTTCATCTTCATCTTATCCATCTATCCGTCTTAAATTTGTTTGTGGATGTGTAAAATGTTAGGAATATTTTTTGTACTTGTACACAAAAGACGCATCGATGTCGTTTAATCTATGTTTTACAGAGTGCGTTTTCTTATTTTATACAAATTTAACAAAGTGTTGACCAGTATTGCTCGAACACCGCGTATTCAGTTTTATTGTTTTTAATAATAAAATTAAAATGCGTTGTTATACTTACGTAGATAAGTTGCATAATAAGGACTATATTTTAACATAAAAGTATCAAAATGGCGTAGAAATTCGTTAAAAAGTATGTTAGGTATTCTACAGCTAAAAAGCATTTGACGTATTGAACTAATAAATTATGAAGTATACTTTTAAGAATATACATGATCATGTGTATTATTAACCGGCCATAAATTAAAAAAATCCCCATAAAAAAGAGCCTTATAATTTTTATTTCATATAACAAATGCATATTTAACTGCTATGAAAGAATACACTGGTATTACAATTTCAACTTATTTTAGTACAAGGAAATACAATCGATAGTACATAAGGAAGATTTCCAAGCCCAATAAAACAAATGGAGAATTAAGAGGAATTCAATGATGACTTTATAATAACTGAATAGAAGATGACGCCAGACTTTCAGCGTCAATAATTGTGTATACGTCGCGTCCTGTCGTCGAAAATTAAGAACGGAGATGAAACAGCTATGCTAATTTCTAACGACAATCAAATTTACATATCATCTATCTCATAACAACAAATTACATACTAATATAGACACTATAAATTTTATTTTTCGTACTTGACATGAAATTTCGACTTCTCTACATAAATATAGATTTTCATGTTTCAACATTAACACGAGAGCTGTCCCTTCAATTGTATGATCAATATGAGATTGTTACAATCAAACAGTAATAAGGGTTTTGTGCACCGACCCCGATCCAAAAAAATCTGCCGTACATTGTTTTGCCGTCTAATTGTCAGGATTTTTACAATTATTTTCTCTGGGGTTTACAATCAAACTGGGTTTTATTGGATTTACTGGGCCTTACCTGTAATGAGTTTATCTTAAGCATATAGTCGTCAAAGATTAAGTTACACAAAGTAAAACAATTGAAGTTGATAAGAAATTCGATATTAGCCGAGTAGATAATGGAATCTAAATATATTACTATATATATAACTGGAAATATTGTAATTAAAACTTATTATTCATTACAAAGGAATAAAGACAAAAAGGTTTTTTACTAAGAAAATTTATTTATTTATTCCAAATTGTACACAAAATTTCAATAACCTAAAATAGAAAACCCACAATGAACGTATTACACACGTGAAATATTAAATGTTATAATACAAACACTTGCACCGACTTATGTATTATAAGCGTTCATACATATCTTCCGAGTAAAATACCAAATTTATATTGTATTTTATGGACATAAACCTCGCCAGGGTTTAATATGGAGTTGGGGAAATTTCTCTGAAAAAAGAAGTATGTCTGTATATCACAACAATATTTACCGTAAACTTTTGCTTTACCGCTATTCAACTCATAATGAATAAATCTCTACTTACATGGTTAATAGCATCAGGATAGTTCTGCGGCATGAGGCAGAATAGGCCGTGTTTCTTATATATAGTGCCTTGTTTACCATACAACGGTACATAACCATATCCAACCTTGCCCTAAAATCAGTAACAAAATCCATTACAATTAAACAATGATGGGAGTACAAATTATAAACATAATATAGCAATACTATATAAGCACCAAAAAACTAACAAATTACTTGTTTTTGTTTCCTTTTAAAAGGGCGCTCGATTAGCAATTTATGCTACTTTTTTCGTTTCTGAATCTATATGTTTTATTCCTGTTTGCATTAAAATCGGTACCAAACTATCCTATGTACGATATCATTCACAGCAAGCAATCTCACCTCGCTTTCTTCTTCAATCGCTTCTTCACCTAGTATGCTAGATTTCTCGCTATCCGATTCGCCTTCACTCTGTTCAGATTTGGCTTCTTGATGTTTCTCTTCCTGATTTTGAACCTATATACGAATATTGCCACCCAATTACAAATTTTGTATCAAACTTTTTACGAACAAGTTAAACATAATATCGATTAGGTATAAATCCCATAATTTAAAAAGTTTTGTTCATAGTTGATAAGATTATCAGGTTTATCCGACATTATGAGTAAGAGAATGGGTATTTTTAAAAATTAGCCCGTAACGTAATAGTTTTGGTTGTCACTTGTAGAGAAATCTCGCAACACTGTGCTAGTACGCCAAAAATCCCAAAGACTATTAGGGTTTATGAATAGATTATTGTATTGTTCTATGAAGAAGGTTATAAATAAGCTAAATAAACGAAGATCAGAGAATTCTGGTTTAAAATTATTGGCAATATGCGTTATTTACCACAATCTTTACACTTGATGCATATAATCTAGTAAATTTCTCTCAAACATATTAGCTACACTACGCTTCCTCAATTTGTTTTTTTCTATCAATTTTTGTCATTATAAAATTATCCATATCGTGCGGTCATAACGCCAAATTTTTGAAGTAACAAGTTCTTTTGCAGTAGCATAAAGAAGTGGCAAGTGAATCACAGACTTTTCTACGAGGATTTAATTACGTATATTTACTTTGTAGACATCGTTTCGGGCACCACTTTTAGTACTTAAGCATTAGTTATAAGTATTGCTTTTGAATGGGTACCTAACCTCTACTATTTTATCCGGATCTGGAAGAAGATTGCCAGTATAGAGTTGCATGCCGGGCTGGTTGCTATATACCTCGAGCACTCTACCCGTGTAAGGATGAAGCACTCTGCAAACAATATCAAAATATATATTTTTGTACAAATACACATATATGTAGATATATATTCTACTTTGATTAATATAGTAATAATTATTATATATTATAAGTTCCTTTGTTTTTTAAGTTCCATAATTTTTAACTTACAATTTTTAATATTCCTAAATATTTGATATAGATATATATACTATGATAGTATTTTAATTTTTTATAGTTTAGGTTTAGCGTTATGGCCAAAATCTCACCTGATCTTAAGTGATGACGCTAAACCATTGGAGGAACTGGCTCCCAAGTGCAGCTGCCGTAACACGCCTATTGGTATTTGACGGCAGGTTTTCAACTTGAGGGTGGTTGCTAGCCAGGCGGGCATCAGAAAAATCCCTACCGCCATGCTATGGTTTTCTCACGATGATTTCCTTCACCGAAAGCTCACGCTCATTGTAGGTAGTTGGAATCGAATTCACGTCCCTTGAAGCACAGTTGTACACACTACCACTGAGCTATCATCGCTTAAATGACAATACAGATTATTTTGGTGGAATCTTATCTACAATGTTCAATTTTTAAGTCATTTTGTCATTTGGTTTTTTTTTTTTATAATAGGTTGTCTTTGTTGCTTACCTAATGAAGTTTAGTTATTGTACCCATGTGAATTATAAAAAGCTATTACATTTATGCATTTCTAGCATACATTTACCAAGACCTCCTGCTACTTTGTTACAAACTACATCTAAATATAACATATACCTACTACACATTGAGAAAATTAACTACACAAACACAAATTATTATTACAAATGAAATAACGAAATGAGTTAAATTTGTCATTATAAAACTGATTAAAAAAATATATCACCGAATATACTATTTAACATAACCTGAGTATTCGGTTATTCGGGCACCAACCTTTCAGTACAAAGTTACGGTCTAATAGAATTAATAAGGTACATATATTGAAATAGATACTAGATTAGACCCAAGGTGCGCACCGAGCATGAAAGGTTAAGTCTTGAGCTGTTCCTTGAGTAATACAAAAATTGACATCGTATCCTCCCATAGTTATCTTGGGCATCATAGTCTTGAGAACACGAGGCACGCGAAAGTCATATGCAGTACCACCCACTACTTTCTTTTCACCTGAAACATATTGTATTGAAATTAGAAGATTACAAACATGTAGCTAGTAATAGAGAGTAATGAGAGTAAAAATAAGAAATCTACCGTCTGTTAATCCTGTTACAAGAAGGAGAAACAGAGTTTAGCGTGTGCTATTTTGTCTAACCAGAATTTTATAATTATAAAATATTGGTAAGCAAAGAAGTAGGATATACCTATTCATATATTACCTGTACTTACTAAAAAATTAACTAATACTGAAAATCTAATAAAGTAATATTAATTATCATTTTTTTCTCTCAGGAATTAAAACACTCTATATACGAAAAATCCGTCGATCTACTTTAGAAAAATTCGCTTCACCATTTAGGTTCTACATATTTTTTCTATTTTTATCTAATAATTCGTTTATTATGTCTATGAAAATAAATAATTGTACACATGAAGTAACTCTGAGAAATGAAAAATAAAGTTGAGGTGTGTGAATAATGATGATTACAGAATATATTTACCTGTAACTATTCCCTCATCGTCTGTAGGCGTATACTTGTCTGCATTGATAGTTATAATGTGGTCAAACATCGACTCGCTTCCTGCATGCTAGAATAAAAAATACGATGTTTTGTACAAGACAAATTAAAAAGTTGAAAAAATAGAATACATATAACAATAATATAAAAATTATAAAGTAACGTAGAAGAGTTATGAATTTTTATTTACGTAAACCATTTTTAATTTTATGTTTATAAAGGGAACTTAACATTTAGGTAATGTATAAAAAATACATAAAACAAGCGTATTTTACAATGTTTTTATTAACACGCTTTCTTGTAAAGCTGTCCAGGTGGATTTTTTTATTTTAATTGATTTTAAACTAACTTTCTGATGAGTTAGATACTTGAAATCTGGTCCATATCTCAGACATAGATGACAATACATGATAATGTATAAAAAAAAATATTTGTTACTATATAACTACTATATACTATATAACTACTTGAGAGCCAGTCCGTCCAATAAAGGCCGCCAACGCACCTACGATTCCTCTGGTGTTGTGGGTGTCCATGGGCAGCGGTGATCACTTACCATCAGTTTCTTTCTACTTCTCTTTCAGTTATATACTTGAATATAGCTCAAATCTAACTGACAGATGAACAGAATATATCAAAATTTCATTCGGATTTCCCTAAAAAGCAGAAAATAATAATAAAATAAATAAATAATTAATGTACAATGTATTTACAACGGAGTAAAAAGTAGAAAAATAAAGTTCGAAACGAAAAACATGCAATAGGTACATAACTATAAACATTCGCCCCATATTTTTCGTTTTCATATTTTATTTTCTACTTTTAAGTCCGTTATAAAAACATTGTACATTAATTATTTATTATCATTACTTTTTCTTATTTATCTTGGCTTTTGCCCAAACTTCTTTTTATTTGCGAGTGATAAATTATTTTCCTATTTTTTATTATTTAACCTGTATCTTGTGATGCGATAAACATTTTTTTGTTTTTATAATATTTAATTTATTTTTATTATTTAATGTTTTTCTGCAAATGTTTCTAATTGCCATAAATGTACAACTTTACGCCAAGTGGGTATATTGTTTGTAATTAGAAAAAAATCAAACTCATTTACGTGTCCAGCCAAATTGAAATATGGCGAGTTACTTAGATTTACAATTGTCGGTTCGCTTGTACAACATTTCATCTCGATTTTGATAGTATTATCACAGGTGACTTCGAAGGTGATCTGAGTCATCAGTGTACCTGGATATCCCTCGTCAAAACGATCAGAAACATGGCTCATTATAACCTGGTTACCATTCATATAAGAGCGCCAGTTAACCTAAAAGGAGACGTTAAAAAATAATATATTCAATCGTATTTTTCTTACAGCTGCGTCTATGATATACCATTTGTAAAAAAAAACTACTAACATAGTAAAATACAAGCAAATTACTAATTACATTTAACTTATTTCATTTAAATTTAACATAAATACATTCAATATAATTATGAAAGGTTTGTAATTATTTTAGCAATAGTTTATGTAGTAAAGGAAGGGCAAAATGTAATTATTGGGGCTTAAGATTGTTGTATAGATTTAAAGCAGCTTGTCATTGTGTTTTGCTTGTATTTAATAGAATAATTTTATTGTTTATCAAAAAAATGTAACAGGTTACATTTCGTTTCTTTATTGATCAAATACTCGTCGATTTTTAATAGAGAAATTACACAATACCTTGTCGAAGCCAACATATCCACCATGGTAGTGATGACTGCCCTTGTTATTAGATAACATGTACATCCTACCAGATGGTTTTACCATCATGTTCGCGTCACATATAATGTTCGCGTATCGGCCAATTGTTGCTCCGAAGTACGGGTTTCTCGGTTGAAAATACTCTGAGAAATTATACACGCTCTTTAATACACCCATTTGAAATAAAATATCTAGCACACGAAAGCAGTAGCCCAAAAATAATATTTTATGTCGGAAATAATTTATATTTATTTCTAAGGCTTAAGTGGTAATAATACTGGTAATAATTAAATATTTTATTGTATTAGTGTAAAATGTAAAAAGGTTTACGATAAATACAATACCTTAGCCTGCTCTAAAATATATTTTATTTGAAACATATCGGAGTGAATGGATTTGATTGAAAATGAAAGTCATATATTTCAACGCCCATATATATATATATATATATATATATGAAAATTAATAAGGAGTCTTAAGTCATTCGATGCTACAGATATACGAATGTTCATATTAACAAAATTCACCTAAAATATTTTTACTTAAGATTATAATGATCTACGTATAATTTACATGTGGTTAGATTTTGATTTGGCCCACGAACAAATACGATTATGCACATTATATTGATAAAAGGGTTCGGAGAGTGATAGTAAAAAAAAAATCATTTAAGTTGAAAATCTACATATGAATATTTCTGGTTACACATATCAAAAAAACCTCATTTATATTGTAATAATAAGAATTTATCGTTATAAAAAAATCGATGATTACAAAACTACAATCATGGCACAACCAAACCTTCCAGTGTATCGAATCCGGCAATTACGTCGTCTGGTACACCTTTTTTGTCTGGAACTTGGATAGATGTTATTGTAGCACCATATGTTATTAACTGAAATGTCGAAAGAACAGACTACTCAAATATCAAACAGTCAAGTTTTACTCCGAGTTCATTCTCAGTCTACATGCATTTTAGCATTTCAACAGAACTTAATTGATCGTTTGATACTTAATCTTTTAGAGTAAAAAAAAAACTTTTGTGTTGTTTGTTGTTTGTAAGTTTGTATAGAAGGTAACGTAACCTCCTATCGGGGGAAAGAATCTATTATGATAAGCCAGTTAAAAAAAAATCAGCGTAGTACTCAAGTACCAACCATTTTATTAAAAAACTAAAAACATACTATCTGGAGTGGAGTTTTCCGACGTTCTGTTAAGAGTTTTGAATTGTTTGTAGGTTTTAATTCTGCTTTGGCATCGCAAGAAGCCAAACTAGTTGTTGCCAAATCAAACAATTCAGTCACAAATGTATTTTTACAAAAAAAAAAAAAAAAATATCATTGATAAATGTATTCTAAGCGTACTATAACTAAACTTTGATTACTCGTACTAAAAAAATAATACACTAATCTGAGTAGGCAAGTTTTATCAAAGGATGGTCAATTTCATCGAGATTCTGAAATGCTATCTTATGTGCATCTTCTATAATAAAATAATATATTATTTTATATTTTGAGATAGATGACCTATTACATTATTGTGTCGTCTAAATAAAAGTATATAAGAAACAATTGCAGTTGTTTCAGTGAATTATATTTTAGTGACGCTTTTATCGTTAGACAGAGATAGTAGTGGTTCTTTATGCAATTAGAAAGAGATAGATTGTGACACCTATGACGCCGCCATTCTGTAATTAACAATGATTCACTTTATTTATTATTTGTCAGTACGTTACGTTGCTTTGTATACTATACAACTATTAGTATTCTGTTATTTCTAAACTAACCTGGATTGTTTTGGACTTGATTTGGTGTATTTTGAGAACTCACCTGGCTTTCTCTTGGACTTTGATTTTTTGTTGTGCAAATCGTTGAGCACTATGCCAAATACTTATTCTGAAGATATACCACTCAATGTTTTACGAAGAATATGGTGTCAGCACGACGGATGTCCAGCCCATTATGCCCGGCCGGTGAGAGAATATTTAAATAATGAGTACCCTAATAGATGGATTGGTCGTTCGGGTCCGATTGAGTTGCCAGCACGATTCCCGATTGAAATCCATTATTTTTTTTTTATTGGGGACACTTGAAGGAAATGGTATACAAAAAACCAATAGAAAACCTAACTGACCTACGTAGAAGAATAAAAGAAGCTGCAAATCAGATAAATCGAAAAGGATATGCTAGACACAAAAAGATCATTTTTAGGAAGATGTAGAGTATATATTAGTGTTGGTGGAGAACAGTTTGAGCATTTACTTTAAATAAATAATTGTAAATAACATGTTGTTTTACTCTATTTTTCTTATCGTTCGTTCGTTATCTCTTATCGTTCTAAACCTTCTAAGAATTTTGAAATACTCACTACAGATATAAGCGTGCACTCTTACATCGGCAGTAAGCATCAGCCAATTTTTTTTTTATTAGAAAAGTAGATACCTTGCAAGTGTGTTAAACTGCGTAATTTAACCGGTACCTGCACGACACATGTATTATGTTATCTCATATATGAAACGTCTAACACAGTAGCGTGTTATTGTCGTCAATATTCACCAAAAAAACAAAAGGGAAGTAAAGCACTAAGTGCCCACCTCAACCTCAAAAATGGGAAACACAGCACAGAAGAGCCCACCTCGACCTTAAAATGGGAAGTTGAGCACGGAAGTGCCCACCTCAACCTACACGTATCAGTCTCAAAGAAAGAGCTACACGTATACGGGGTTCACTCGCCACGCCACAACACCATACGTTGGGCCGCCGTCTGGGTCTTTTTACCATAAGACCCGGCGAGAAGTTCCAGCTCGTAGCGGTGATGTGGAAGCGTGCGTAAGACCTTGTAACAGCCGCGCATCCCGGAGTCAAGTTTTCCCGTTGACTACACAACTCCCTGTGAGGGGTTAACCTCGTCTACTCTTATTTGTAATATAAAAGTCAAACTCTGCACACAATTGCATCCATCAACAATGGTAAAAACAGCCAGATCCGATCCTTCTTTATACCCTTCCGGTTCCCAGTTCGGTACGACTTATTCTGGACGCAAACTATCTTTAAATTTGTGGAACTCCAAATACCGGACGGACGCTTGGTACATTAAGTTTGCCCTTGGCTAAACTGACCACACAAAAACACTTGGATCACTCGAGTCAGGCGTCTTCTCTTCCATAATGCTCTTGCAAGGGTACTCGGCTTTCACTGAAGACACATCAGCTCACAGTGAACCACATTGACTCAAGCCAAAACTTCCAGTAACTAAATTCACTCAAGCCAAAGAGATAGCATGCACAGGCACGACGTTAGTATACCATATGGCACACCTATAACGGAAAACGTCTTAGGCTGCCGTCGACATTCATTGACTCAATCGTCGTAAAAATATAAAACCTGTCTAAGTGAACCATTAGTGATCGTCGAAACCAGCCAACAATTTCAAGAATTGATGCATTGCATTTTATTTGAACTTGGTCACACCTGACGAAATAATAGAACTTTGTTGTAACATTCCTCAATGTTACTTTTATTAGTCGGAATGATGAAAGATCACTATCACTATCGATATCGATAGATAGATATCGATCACTAATTAATTATTTCACATCGAATGGTTATAGTCCTATGTTGACACGATCAGTAGTCTTGACGAGATTGCGGCCCAAACAATATTAAAACAAACAAGCCTGCTTTGGGTACCTGGGGCACACTCCATCCACCCTTTACACAATCACTCAAAATAAATACTAGTAGACCAACACCACGAAACGTTTCCTCAAACAAGTTTGTTGAACGA
Organism: Actias luna; assembly: GCA_039707435.1. Taxonomy (NCBI): domain Eukaryota; kingdom Metazoa; phylum Arthropoda; class Insecta; order Lepidoptera; family Saturniidae; genus Actias; species Actias luna. Next base: position 11,781,611 of record JAZHAC010000001.1, on the reverse strand, counting down.
TGGCGGTCATTTTCAACCTGATTTGACCTTGAAAGATCGCTCGGTCATTCAAACCAAATCACCCGAAGTTACCGAAATAACAGCGATATAAACCAAAACAATTTTATCGCGATAGTCACTTAACGAATTTATTAAAATTTTCAAACTAGTATCTCATTGTAATTATATACTCTAGGTTTTGAATATCACCAGCAGCAAAGCAATTTTATCGCGATAGTCACTTAACGAATTTATTAAAATTTTCAAACTAGTATCTCATTGTAATTATATACTCTAGGTTTTGAATATCACCAACATCAAAGCAATTTTATCGCGACAGTCACTTAACGAATTTATTAAAATTTTCAAACTAGTATCTCATTGTAATTATATACTCTAGGTTTTGAATATCACCAGCACCAAAGCAATTTTATCGCGATAGTCGCTTAACGAATTTATTTAAATTTTGAAACTAGTATCTCATTGTAATTATATACTCTAGGTTTTGAATATCACGACCTATCGTATGCCTAAAAAAATTTGCTAGCTTAATCAAAATTAAGTGATAGTACGCTTAGAGTACATTTATAAATGGCATTAACTTATTTTTCTGTAAAAATACATTTGTTTGATTTGGCAACAATTTGTTTGACTTCTTGTGAGGCCAAAACAGAATTAAAACCTACAAACAAGTTTTTATTATAAAATGGTTGGACTCGAGTATTACTGTGTGTAGAACGCTGTTTTTTTTACTGGCTTATCATAAGACGGCCTTTCCCCCGATGCGAGGTTATCCTTACCTTCTGGGACACACTGTATATATATATATTCGTTTGAGCCTTAGTTTTCACATTTATAAATGGACAAAATATTAATAGAATGATTTAAATTTTAAGGGAGTAGGACTAAAGTTGAGGAAAAAGGAAACGATAAGTATATGAAGGCGTTCATGTTTAGGTTCGCGTCTGATTTAATTACGGGCGCTCGCTCCAATAATAGTTCATGGTCAGTACAATCTTCTACTACAATTAGTGAAGCAGAAGCAATGGCAACTATATATATATAGTATAAAAAAAGTATTTACCTGAACAGTCATCCTGTTTTTGGTTTTCCACGTGTACCGCCTAACAATATTTATGTTTGTACTTGAAGCACATGAGCTTTTCGCTTCTTCTACTTCCAAAGCAGTAATCTGCTTCAAAGATTTCTTAGATTTCTTCTTTAGATTTTCTTCATTATTTTGCTTGGGTTTAGGCATAAATCCAAAGCCATCAACGACAAGCTCTACATCACGTATTTTAGGAAGCTCCGGCTCTGGAATTTTTTCATGTTTAATTTCTTCAGTTGCATCGCTGTTTGCTTTATCGTTTTCTAAGTCAGTCATGTTAACTAGAATTTCGTAATGATATTAATATTGTTTAGTCAATTTTGACGTCAAATGTTTATATCTTTTTCATTTATATATATTTTTACAAAAATTTAGTCATGTTTTTGTTTTAGCAAAATTATTTACTATGTGACATTTACTGTAAAAACGTATTATTATTTAAATCATTGACCAACAAAATAGTTTATATTCAAAAAATGTTTAAAAAGTAGGTCTAAAATTATAATTATATGAACCAATTTTGTTAAATTGGTCAAATGGAATCACATATGTGATCTTTTTTATGGTACGAAGTAATAGACTAGAAGAAACGTAAAAGCTATCTTTGGTATCTGGCAGTATAGTCATTAAGGTGTTTTACTAGATATTTGATGGTGCTACTCATGTGATGAGTTTAAGATAATTTTTGTAAAAGAACCATAGCTTTACGAGTTTTTCTGTCTGCCAATTTACTGAATAACAACGTTTTAAGACCCGAAAACTCTTGCAACACTGTGCTCATATTATTTAAAATAAAAAAAATTACTTACGTTACTTAATCTGCAACGCTAAATTACACTTATTAGTACTAGCTAAAATAATACATACTCACTAATATAAATAAAAGAATGAAAATATGTAAAACTTGTATACAGAAGCTTATAAACTGTTTTTGTCGCTATATTTATGAACACTACAATTAGAGCTTTGTTGGCTACTTCGATTATTTTGATTATAATCATTAATTTTTTAATTTTTTTACGGAAACGTCTATGATAATTCGCTTACTGATTTTTAACTTATGCAACAGTGTTATTGTAACAGTGTTAGTGTTTACACCGTAAAAAAATTAAAAAATTAATGATTATAATCAAAATAATCGAAGTAGCCAACAAAGCTCAAAAGATAAATAAGCCACATTTCTAGTAATCTTACCTAAATATCCATATAAAGATGTTGAGTTCCCTTGAGAATTATTGAATAACGTACTAAAAGATATTTTAGGTGAAGTCGATAAAACAACTAGCAAAAAAAGCCCCAAAATTAAAAAATATAGAAAGCCGAGAATCGTTAGTTATAATTATTAAAAAAGTTTTAATCGTAAGTTATAATTATAAATTATAAGTTTTAATAAAGGCCTATGTCTAGTACTAGACTGATACGATTTGATCCGTCAGTAACCTGAAACATTGTTATCACACAATAATTATGATGTAGAATTTCATATAAGCTATTGTTAAAATCTTCATAATTTAAGGTTATAATTTCAAAAGTTTAAATTTTTCTTAAACAGTTTTCATCATTCTTAATTTGACAAAGGTCCAAAATTTGGCAAATCTTGGACATGAAAACTACTATCCAATTTTTATATTTATTGAATGTACAGATGTGTATCATTGTACCAGTAAGGTTCTCTGAAGTGAAATTTCTTTATTGATAACTTTTGGATGAGTAAAAACTTTGAGCTTACGTCAACAGCGTGCTTACGTCACTTGACTAACGTCACTAGACAAAGAAAAGTTAAAAAATAAAGCTCATTAAATTTCATGTAAATACAGACACTGTGTACAAATAATATAAATGTACATGTATTGATTACTATGTCAATTAACTTTTATTTATATTTTGCACTGAGTTTACGCAACCCATCCTGTGTTTCGATAAATAAATAAATAATGTAAAAAAGAAATAATTTTGCTCTGTTTACCGAAAGATGTAACTAACGAGACCAATATTAATTATGGAATTTAATTAACACATTAAGTAATTTTAATTTTTGATAATATAATTATTTAGAAAATGCAAAGTTTTTAGAAGTGCAAAATTGTTCTGTTAAAGTTTGTTTTCTTAAAACAATGTTTTCTAATATTATTTCAAACTAGATTTACGTACGTGACTTACATACATTAAATATAACGGTTTAACTAATCACTTCACTGCTGCCGCCTCGCTCAGTGCTCTAGGTGTGAAGTCTACATGGGAATATTATTTATATAGTCTAAAATGATTGCTGTGAGTTTGGTTATCAATTTATGTCCATTAATTCTACTAACTATTATAATATAATATTAAGAGTAAAAATGTCTTGCCGTTCTAATTTACTTTTATTCTTGTAATTATTACAAAACATACATCGGTCTAAAGAATACACCAACGATTTAAAAATAATCACACAGTCATAAGCAAACAAAGACAGGGACAAAGAGAGTTTGCTTTTTATAATAAGTGAGGAAGAAAGGTTTCTTCTAATAACTCATTGAAAAGAATATTTTGGTTATTTTATTCTTGGTCAATATGTACTTACAATCCAACTCTATATAGCAACACTTAAGGGGCTCCGATTTTTATGATATTATTGAGAGTTATCATTAAACGGAGTGAGTGTATCCAATTGTATGGACAGCAAAGTAAATCAACTAAATTCAAGTAATCACTCTTAGGTATATGTAATAATAAGTCTTAAGATGTTTGTCGTTAAATCGAATGATATTAAATGGAGTTTACACTGTATTTTCAATGAGTTCAGTAGTATTCCCTAGTAGTATAATTTTATTAAATTTATACTGTATAGAAGGACTGATTATTCTTAGAAGAACATTTAAAATGTAATAGTCATTTTTTTTAAACAGGCTCTGCATCATATTACTCATTTGGTTTATTTTATGGTAAAAAGACACAAAAGTAAATTCATATTGTGGATGTAACTGTTAGTATGTATTAACACATAAAGCAGACATTGTTTTATCATTTGTCGAAATATTCTTCACTATCGTGACCGTGATATTAAAGCCATTTTAATATTTTAAGTTTACGAGCTTACTTTTTAGGTAAAATTGAATAGTTACTAATTAGTTCACAAATCAAACCATAAGTTATCAACCATATTTACGAAATTTATTGGAGTTTCAAAACTATCAAAAAATAACAGACAGTTTCAATAGAAACTTAAGGCAATATAAATATTTATAGTTCCTTGCATTATATATAAAATATACAAAAATCATCATCACTTTGTGCACTACTATAGTATTCGCTATATTGAAAAATTTTTAATACCTAATTCAAACCCAAAATACTTTTACTGATTGTTTTTCAAGTTCGACGTCATTATTTTTCCATTTTTCTGTGTCACCCAAAATATTTGGTATTTGGTCTATATAACCAACTTCTTTGCACGGTGACGGTGGTATAATACTTATTATTGGTATGCCAATTTCTTGAAAAGAATTCATAGAAGAAAATCCACTTTCATCTTCAACAAAATTAGTTTTATGAATGTAGTCATTTTTCTTTTCTAGTGTTTTGTCTTGATTTATTTTAAAATCTTCATGTTTTTTATCACTGAGTTTAACTTCGTTAAATACATTTTCTACACCACATATTAATGGTAATGGCGAAACAACAAAATTGCTAACGCTATTACATTCCGTTTCTATAATTTTCTTGGTAATATCATCCAACACTTGTACATTTTCATTGTCATGAACGGTATTCAGCATAAATCCGTTTGAATCTTCTTCCATAAGATTTGATGAAACATTTGACTCAGTATCATCAATTACTTCACTCTCAATATTTTTAGTAACATTCGCCGTGGTCAAGTGGTTTTGGTTACACATGCAAGCAAGATCCGGTATTTTAGTACTCAGCACTGTATTGGCAAGAGTAATCAACCTGGACATTTCTTCTGTTATCTTTTGAGTAGTTCCTGTTTCAGATATGAAAATCATTTTTGAAGGACATCTAAAAACGTAAATAGTAAATAAATAACTTATTGCAAAATGTCAAAAGAGAGTATATAGATAAAAAAAATTACCCAATACTGTAGTCTTTGAAACCGCTTACATTATTGATAGATTTGCTTATCTTTCTAGTATGTATTTTCTTGCTGGGAGAATAATCGACATTTTTGTCAACGTACAAAACTGAACGTGAACGAGGCAAGTCAGCAAGGTTAAACGATCTCTGAATTCTATTAATTTCTTTACATTCCTCAGGTTTCTGACTTTCAATGTGGTCCTTAACCCTGCTTAGAAAAGTTACTATTTGCTTTAATAAAGCTATGTGCATCTGTCGGTTAGCCTCTGTCTGAAAAAATCACACTAAAATTGACAAAATAATTAATCCTATTAAACAAGCAAGTAATAATATAAAAAATTCGCAAAGCATAAAAACATTTCGCATAATAGTATTAAATAATAATTATAGAGTTACAATTATTGGTGCGCACCAATGTTATAAATAGTAGTAATTGTAGTGAAATATAAAAAGACGAACAAATCAAAAATTTAATTCACAATACCTGTGCCAGCTGCCACCTTAAAGTGTCGACTTCCATATTCAAAGCAGTAACTTCAGTACATCTTATATCAGCGTTCTTAGTCGGTTTGTCCGGCGGCTTCACCGGCTCACCATTCTGCTCCGTGACACTTTTAGAAAGTTTACTCGAATCAATTTTTTCCTGCAAAAAATAATCCCAGATTACAATGTAGGAAACTCTGCCATCGTTATATGATATCACTAGAACCAAATTCATGGCATGTTGATGAATCACGTCATCCTTACAATTTTGCTCTAAGTTTCTGGAGGTAACTCATAATAATAGGATAGATCAAATTTGAGCCTAATAACTGCCAGTACTACACAGCTAGTAACAACTATAGATCCCATTTATTACAATGATATAAAGTAATTATTTAGTATGTAGTATAAAGTATCTGTTAACGTACTACATTACTTGTGAGAGTTTTCCAACGACAGTTACGCCGTAAAGGCATTACGTTATTCGATTTTCGTTATTTCACGTATAACTTATCTTTGTGCTTTAACCTATTTCAAAGTCGTATTATATGCAAAATTAAATTTTATTTAAATAACTATATTCTGTACTTTTGGATAACTAAAATTTTGGAATAAGTTTTATAACAACTTGAGCACTCGATGATTAAACACTATATTTCTCTCTTAATTAATCTAGGATTATATATTATATGATTATATATCATGTTATATTATTGTATAAGTATTTTAATAAATACATATTTTCAGTAAGTCATATTCAATTTAGTATCGTCTCAAACGAAATTTCTACGACTTGAGTTTATTTCAATTTACTTAATAAATTAAAATGTAACTATGTAAGAATTGAGTTGTTGTTTTACATGAAACAACTGGTTTATATTATTTATACGCATTTTTGATGAATGCTATAATTAAATTATGTAAATAATTTACATAGAAACCAGAATAAAAAAATTCAAATACACACGAAAATTCAGTTTAAGTATTCGTTGCGTAGATTCACAATTTACAGAAAAAAGCATAAAATATCTGCCTCCATGATATGCATTATTTTAATAAATCCTGAGGATGTCGGTAATATTAGTTCCACACGAATACGAACGTTAACGATCTTGATTAATGTATTATTATTTTACAGTAAGTCCTAAGAAACAATAACAATCTTATGATACAATCATAATGATAAGGGAAAAGCTAACTTTCTTATATTATACAATAGTTAGAAAGAAGATTCCATTCATTGTTCCAGATTGAAAAAAAAAACATAAACCTGCTTAAGGTTATATTAAACCTTACTAGACATAGTTTTAAAGGAATAAGAAGAATTGCTAAGGAATTATCATTTACTTTTTTAAGTATAATTTATTTAGGTGTGACTATTAGGTAACTGTATGCATTGAATGACATCGTAATTGAAATAAAACAGCAACGTTGTTCCGCATATGTACACGTCTTAAATTGTTATTCATCGTGTATAAATTGTCAATTTAATTTAATGATAATGGCAGGCTTTTAGTCCATTACTATCGTTGTTTTAATAGATATACGGTCTAACTTGCTATCAACTTACTAGACGCACATAAAATTATGCAGCCAAAACATAGTGGATGCAAATAGTATGTTATGTGCAGAGTGCGCGTTTCGATGTTTATACAGTTTTTGCGGTAAAAACATTCGGATATTTAAGCTGTGAAGAATTACTATTGTTAATAATTATTTGAACAATATAAAAATAGAAGAATTGTGACACATGTATTTTCGTGATTTCACATATATTATATTTATGATTTACGTAATAAAAAATAGGTTATTGTGTGTTATATTAATTTTGACTAACAATCATACAATATATCCTTTCAGTTATCTATGTTTAAGTTATTAAAATTTTCTATAAATTATATTGTCTACTCAAATCAGCGAATTGAGCAGAAGATAAAAACTATCGAAATGCTTTTTGTGTTACATTATCAGCTGGTTTTTTATTTTATTTTGTTTAAGAAATAGTTCATTTAATTTGAGAAAATTTAGTAATAGTTGAACATTATCACCTTATAGTTCGATTCTATCATTCGTGGTCTAACTATATCCAGCCGTAACCAAATGTGCCGCGACCATCATACCAAAGTAAAAAGCTATCATAATCACTCTCTTTTGATTTGTTACGTTTCAAGTTTAGTTAATATTAAATTTTGTTAATATCACCTCCGCATAAATTGTTCACCATTAAAGATTTGTATCGGTTGATTTGAATTTGATTTGAATTTTACGGATATAACATCTGAACCTTTTTTCTTTACTATACCTACACTTGATTCTACCTGATTTCGGTACACCAACCAACTCTACAGTTGCGTATTTAAAAATATTCCAAAGACTCTCTTCTTCAAAAATGTGGAGTTCTTCACTTCAATGCTTCTAGATTACAAAAAAATCACTACTATTATATATCACTACTACTACCACTACTACTTCATCTGGATATATGGTATGGTCTTTAAGTATTAAAAAAAAGCAATCTAAACGTGTTACATGCCGTTCCCACCAGTTTAATTTACCGTAAGCCAAACAAAAAGCTATTGTTTGATTTGAACCGTACAATCTGTAATATCGAAGTTTGTGCTGGATTCTACGGGAAGCAGCTATAAATTATGCTATATAACGGGATTAATATAACCAAGATTTCTACTGATTGGTATTATGGAAGAGAAAAATACTGTAACTCATAATGTTATAATTGAAGCGATGATATCTCCATTGGTAGTGTGTATGAACGCCACGTCAAGGATCGTGAGTTTGAATCCACTCCACCTACAAGAAGCTTGAGCTTTCGGTGAAGGAAAACATCGTGATGAAACCATAGCATGATGGTAGGATATTTTCCAATTATTTAGCCTGGCTAGGTAACACCCTCCAGTTGACATTCTGCCGCCAAATACCTATACCTAAAGTAGATGCAATCCGCCAGTTGCACTTGAGAGCCAGTCCTTCCACAGATTTAACATGTTCACTAACTTGGGCCACATCTTCACCTAACATTAGGTGAGCATGTGGCCACAACGCTAAACCTTATTAAACCTTGATTAGCAATTTTGTAGTAAGCAAGCGGTGAGGAAATTATCACAGAAACCGTAAAAAATCTTTTTACTAAACACGTAATAAAACCGTTTAGGTAAACTGCATTATATTTATGTTATAATCAAAAGTAAAACCTCATTTAACTGTAATACGATACCATTTGTAAATGTTATAATTACTACATGCGCTGGTGTATGCTATGTTTCACCTATGCTTTTGATGTTTCCAATTTATAGGGGCCAGATAGGGCTTCATTGTACGTTATATTTTATATGTCATACTACTTAGATACTATAAATGATTTTTTGTGTAGTTTTCAAGAATTGGGTAAACTAACACATAAAACTTACATTTTTTATATATACATACAACACCTGTTATCTTTACATTAATTAAAATATATAATTTATTATCAAAAGAAATTGCCATATATTATTCAGGCATACTGCAGTTTCCTATTAGTAGATGAATTTTCAGAATATAATCGTTAGATATTGACGTCTATAAATATAGTCACAAACTATAACAGTAGGATAGCGTAATAACCTTTATCACGTAAAGAATATCACACCATATCATATTATTATTATTCAAACAAATCAAATTACACACATACATTACTATTTAGTGGTGTTATTTAGGAAGTAGAGTCATTTCAAGCGCCCGATGAAAATTATGTTATGTCTACCGTGGACAATATCTAGTTAACAAAGTACAGTCACGATGCACTGCCTTGAAAATTGAAAATCCTTTGATATTTATTTATTTATACAGGTCAACAACAGAGTTTACATCAACAATCTAATATCAACTAGTTATACAATTCAATATTTTCTGAAATGTAACCCTAATTACAGGTGACAACGACATGCAGGTGCTAGGTGTAATTTTCATTCGTCCATCTCTGCCCAACATTCAGGTCCATACAATATCCAACATTCAGGTCTTATAATGTCCTGTTTTGTTCTTCTAATCGTCTTCCCACTGTTTTCGAATATCTCCCGACATTTTCTCTCTCTGAAAGGCCGTAGATAGAAAGAATTTTCTCCTACAAAAACAATGTCATTAGCTATGTTGTGATTTGGCTTAGTTTTTTTTGATCGGCCGCCTTTTTTTGTGATGGAGACCAGAGACAGCTTCGCATTTCTTGAAAAGCACTAGGCGTTGACATGAATACCTGTTTTACATCTATAAACAAATCTTAAAAAAAATATATTATCCATAAACGAAATTTACCATTGGATTCCTGAAAGAGTTCGATAATGTCCATATAGTCCATAGATAGACACGCTAAGCCTAATGGAGAAACGAGCGAACAAGTGCAACTGCCGAAACACACCTATAGGTATTTCGCGGGACATTTTTAACTTGAAGATGGTAGAACATTAGAAAAAACCCTACCACCATACAATGGTTTCATCATTAGGGTTTTCTTCACAGAAAGCTCAACTTCATTGCAGGTGGATTCGAACTCACACTACTAACTGAGCTATCATCGATTTAGAACATAGCATATATGCATTGATATCTCTTTGGATCAATTTTTTTTCTGGACGAAAGGGTAATTAGTTCTATAGTTAAAACGGAGAAATGCTCAACACTCCGCAGATGACATTACAGGCAAGTATCATACAAGAGCAAATGTATTTTTTGTACTGTCGGAAGCTAACGTAGTATTTATTTAGGTGGGTCGGTCTTGTTATTAGGTTCAATGTTACCAATCTTACTACAGCCACTGTCTATAAATCTAATCCCTACGCTGCGACATGCCTCTCCGTCCGGGCAGCTGGTCATCACCGTCCAGACAGCAGGGGATGTCGTATTTTAAGTTGCGTCCAAAAACGTATAAAATGTATAATTTCAAGCAGCAGCTAAAATCTTATAAAAAAACTTGTAATATATCTATACTTATACATAAGATTGCGATGCATTGCAACTAGTAATAAGAGCAAATGACATCAAAATACCTCGAGAAGTATATTTACTGCAATCTATTTACTTCTAATTTCTATTCTGAAGTAACCCTGAATCTTGAAGTGAGTTTATAAAAAGGCGGAACCACATTCAGGGCCAGATCCAGGGGCGGCCTCACAGAACCTTTTAGAAAAGAGTGAATAGGCACATCTTTTAAGTTTGCGCACTCCATCCACTGCTTCATCTTTACTCACCACCAGCCATGATTAAGATCAAGCGCACATTTCTAAAGCATAAAAAAGCAGAATATTGTTTATGGTTTACCCAAGCGAAGCCGCGAGTAAAAAGAGTAGAGAGCAAAGTTCATGAAAGCATATCGTAATGATAATATTTCCAAACTAATTGTCTTATACCGAGTAATGAAACCCTATATATTTGAACGAGTTACATACATACACTGAAGGTGTTATCGGATTTCAGAAGACGTGGATCGGTCATCTCATATATCGAGGCTTTGACTCGGAACCACGTTTTATCAAGGTCAATATTTTATTCTCACGTTTCAATTTCCAATTTACACGACATTAAATATATACTTCAATGCCGATTGACTTGAATGAAAATGGCTTACATTGAAGACGTTGAAGGTAAACTAGTAGTATAGGGAGTCTATATTTGTTGAAGTTGATTAAATATATTATTTCCAGTTTAACAAGACAATTTTATATATCTGAATTATATATGTAAATAATTCTGTAATTTCTAAATTGATAACTGTCGTGAAAAAGACATTAATCACAAAAGCCAAAAGCTCAGGAATACTAACTATATAATAACATACTATGTAAATTAACGGTCGGTTTTGTGTTCGGATGTAAAATATTATTATAATGTAGTATAGAGTCAGTGTCCTTATGGCAAATAATGTAAGGATAGGGCGTGATGGTTCCGAGGGTCGCACCGGATGCAGGAGTCACGCATCACTAGTTGTGCATGACGGGCTTGCCTCATAATGTAAGCCGTCACGAACAGTAACCACCTACCGACAACAGTACCCGTAAAAACATAACACAATCAGATTCGGCCGCGTTTTAGATTTTAAAACGTGAGGGCCCAAGACTAACTATTACGTAAGTCGGTGAAAATATGTCTTAAGTAGCATTGTTTTACTTAAGTACTTGTTGTGAACGTCTGTGCTCACTATTTAAAGCAGAAGTTTATCCATCTAATCGCTTAAAAATGTTTAAAGAAACCTGGCTTTATCAAACGCGTAAATTACGTATTTCTGCCAGGAAATATATATACTCACCCTATCTTATTTCTAAAATCATATTAAGTGTCAAACCAATTTGCAGTCTCCGTTCGAGTGCCCGTAAAATGATTCTTAAAGATTTATTTCTTAAAAATGATTTTTAAAGAATTCTTACTGTTTATTTAACAAGTACGATTAATCATTCTTTGTATTTAGCACTCAATTTAGAAAATCTATAAGAAATATATTCATATATCTGCTTAGACTTATTAAACGGCGATTTTTTTTATTAATTTGTAGAATAACTAATATTGCAGATTAAGCATCTATCATCCACAGATTAACGGTAAACGTTGAATCTGTTTTGTGACTAAAAATATAACAAAATAAATAATAAAGCAAACTTCATGAAAAGTTTGGTCTAAGCTGTATTAAATCCACTAAATCATTATAATTAAATAATTTTCTATAAGAATTAGGTTATGAACAATAGAAGTAATTTCATAGTTAAAAGTTTTTGTTGCTTGATATCGAATGTTACATATATTTCATTGGTAGCTATTTATAAAAGTTGAGTTACAATAAAATTGTAAAAGGCACTCTATACTTTTTCACAATAACGTAAATTATTTTATTGACAACTCATATATTAAACTATTTCTAATTTATTTAATTATACTGAACTGGTCGTCTTTATACTGCTGTAGAAAACTCTTTATAATTATAAACTATGGTCTACTTTTTACTTCACTTTGCTATTGAAGCATTTTTTTTCTCTCTTTTTATATATTTGACTGGCTAATGCTCCCGACTTCACATTTTTACCATCAACAGCGTGTCATCGTAAAATTCTTAGTAGGTATATATGTCGTAAGAGGATATCCATTCCAAATTCTAAATCTATAAGTCCGATAGATTTGGAGATATCGTAATTAGTCAGTAAGTAGTATTTCACTTACACGTGTAAAAAGTTATAACCTTTGTATACTCTCAGTATGACATACCTAACGTCACCCTTAACATCAAAACTAAACGATATGATTGCTAAAATAATATTTTCAATTATTCGTAAAAAAACGCTTAATTATGAGCTTAATATATTTATTGTAAGATATCAGATTCAATGCAACAGTTCGATTTTATCATTTTTCCTTAATAGAGAAAATCCATATTTACCAACATGATCCTGATAAAATGTATTTTTTTTAATAGTTAATAGGTTTAGCGTCACGATATTTTCCATCACCGAAAGCTCCATCTCATCAGTTGCAGGTATTTAGACTAGTGTGTGGTTTAACAATAGTTACTAAAAATGATATAAAATTGTAAAATTGATGGGTTTTTTTTACAGTTAAGGTTTAGCGTTATGGCAATAATCTCACCTGGTCTTAAATGACGTTACGGCTCAAGTTGGTAGACACACTAAACCTGTGGAGGAATTGGTTCTCAAGTGTAACTGCCGGAACACACCTATTGGTATTTGGCGGCAGATTTTCAACTTGAGGGTTGTAGCTAGCCAAGCGGGGATCAGAAAGAGCCCTACCACCATGCTATGGTTTCCTCACGATGTTATCCTTCACCGAAAGCTCAAGCTCATTGTAGGTGGTTGGATTCGAACTCACGTCCCTTGGCGCAAAGTCGTACACACTACCACTGAGCTATCATCGCTTGTAATGAGCTATCATCGCTTATCATCGCTTATGATTGTAAAATTAGATTAAAAATAATAGCATTTCTGATCAACAAATATTGGTCAACAAAAATTCTAAGGACGAATTTCATGGCAAACCATGGATTCAAAGTACGGGTGAGGGGTCTATTGTGTGACAGAAAGGGAAACTGTGGGACACGGATGTAGGTTTAAGGGGCACTTCCCGACGCGCGTTAACACTCACCTTCACTACTTGTATTTCTCTCTATGTCCAGCCAAATTGGTACGATAAAACAAACAAAAGAGTCTGATACTGTAGCTTTAGATGCACGATCTAGTATAGTACCTATTGCAAACCTAGACAGGCCAAGATCTTTTAGAAGATTATAAAGAGATTTAGCTGGTATATATCTCGCTTCCACATTGACAGCGTATAAATTAACTACGCAGCCATTCAAATGAGCCGTTCAGGTCATTTAGTATCTCTTAATATTTATTAATTTTTATAGCGTGGCCCCTAGGTATGTTTTTTACCATGATACAGTAAGCTAAGCAAGTAAGCTTAACCGGAACTATGTGCTTAGTTATTCTACAATAAATAAATATATCCGGTGTGGAAGTCGAAACCCGAACATCCTCTGGCATTTTATAATACTTTTCATACGTGTCATTTAGTACAAACCAGTCAGGTGAAGCACCCAGGATTGAGAAAGGTTTATTGTAGGATCTTAGAGTTGAGCCCTGTGTTAAAAAGTTGATTTATGTTTTGTTCGTAGTCAGAGTTTGAAGAAGCGATGATAGCTTAGTGGTAGCGTATAGGAACACCGCGTCATGGGACGTGAGTTCGAATCCAACCATCTACAAAGAGCTTAAGCTTTCGGTGAAGGAAGATATCGTGAGGAAACCATAGCGTGGCGGTAGAGCTTTTTCTAATACCCGCCTGGCTAACTACCACCCTCAAATTGTAAAATTAGGTTTGTTTCGGCATTGGCATCTGAGAGCCAGTCCCTCCTATAAAGGCCAGCAACGCACCTGCGATACTTCTGGTGTTGTAGGTGTTCATGGGTGGCGATGATCACTTACCGTCAGATGACACGCTTAATTTAGAGGCCGGCAACGCACTTGCGACTCCTCTGGTATTGTGGGTGTCCAAGGGCGGCGGTGACCCACTTGCTCGTTTAACACTCTTTTTGGGCTCTAACTATTTTAAGGCTTATAGCTTCACGTATAATCTCAAGTACTCTATCGACGTGAGTAAGCTCTACCCTCAGTCAAGGAGCATCTTGCATCCTACTAATATTTTAGTAACAATTAGAAATATATGGTTATCATTACCGAATCTAACAAAAGTAGTCTGCGGTTTTGTGGGACTGATTATAAATAAGCATATGACTGTCAATAAAGGGACGACCTACTGTATCGTGCAAAATCTAGAAATGCAGGTCAAAAGCTTTAAGGTCTGCCAAGCTTTTAATTTCTTACTATTTCTTTAGAGTTATGGCATGGCTTCAAACTTGTTTTTTTATTCAAGTACTTACATAGACTTACATTGGTAAATATTTATATACATATATAAGTACGTAATAAAACATAACGTCTACTTTTTTTAAAATTTAATAGAACTACTTTCACATATTTCATCCCATTCAAAGACACAAATTTCTAATTCTCTTATTGAACAATGTATCACAAGATATAAATATTCGATAAAAACATTGTGAGCTATTTCCGGTAAAATTAAACATACTTTTTCCTTTATACAAAAAATGACTATTTTTTATTGACATATGTATCGCATATGATCAATGTAACAGTATGACAGAATAATACAGCTAGTTAATGCCAAAAAAAATGTACTTGTTAGGTATAAAGCTTACACAAAATCTACCATTCTATTGATAAAAAGTATCTCACATTATTTATACGGGGTCGAAGCGAGAACGTATACCAGTTTAAGTAAGGCATATTCCTGCACATTTTTATATTCATGGAACAAGAATTCGTAC
Organism: Actias luna; assembly: GCA_039707435.1. Classification (NCBI taxonomy): domain Eukaryota; kingdom Metazoa; phylum Arthropoda; class Insecta; order Lepidoptera; family Saturniidae; genus Actias; species Actias luna. The sequence continues at coordinate 11,766,066 of JAZHAC010000001.1, read as the reverse complement.
GCAATGCGTTTTCCTACTTTTTTTGTAATCCTCTGTGAGTATAATAATATACGTAACATTTCTAAAAGACAAGGTACATGTGACAACAAATATCATTAGCACAGTAACATAAAGCACATTTATGCGATAAATATTTTTTAGAAGTACTAAAGTTCATTCTTAATATATCTATAGGGTATAATTATACAACACTATTATATATTAATACCCTCATTTCCCATTAATCAGACCAGTGACTTTTGCAATGCGTGCATACACTCATTTCAGTAGATAATAATATCCGCAACACGATTTTCCTCTTTTTATATTTACAAAACTACTATTCCATTTAATAGGAAATTAGTTTGTTACTCTGCACGATATGCCCAGAAAATAGTAACAAAAATGTATTTCAATTAAAATTAAAAAACAACGTAATTTGAAATACCAAACTCTAGGAAGTTCAATGTATGTATGTATAGAATACAAAGGCTCTATCAAATATGCGTGTCACGACGCGATGTAGGACCGTGTGGGGTGTCTGCGCTTTGGCTTCTCTGCATGTATTCGATCCGACATCATGTATTTGTATTTAAACTGTGTATTTGACTTTTGTGGGATGTGGCACTAGAATTATACATCTACTATATTAAAAAAAATATAACAAAGAAGCTCTTTCCATACAATCTGAGTTCCTCTTACCTTTTAACGTTTTTAAAAACTATTAGTATATTTACACATATTTTTAATAGCAATAATCTTATAGGAATTTCAAGTATTATTAATAGTTTTTTTATTTTATTAAACAGCTAATTCGCTGCCTCCAGGATAGTGATCGATGATATAGCTTTCATCTGATAGACAAAGTCATGGCACATTGGCCCGAGTTCAACAAGTCTGTGCTTTCAGCCACTTTGTTACATGGCTAATTTAGCACGTGGTGGTGCCGATGCCCACGGTATTTTGCATATTGCTGTATATCCACATATGGAAGAGTGGACAAAGCTTCTGTATTCTGAATAGTTATTTAACCTTATCTCATCATCTCTCTTCCATCACAGAACCAAGAAGATTAGTATTTGGAACCACTACTTAAGAGTAGTGCTCATCATTAAGTAAAGAATCAATTATTGTAAATTCTTATCATTGCTATGCCGTCCGTATGTAAAATTGTTTTCCAGTAAATACGTTCCTTAAAGAGATGTGAATAAGAAATTAAGCAGGCTGACATAACATTGTTAACTATTGATGTGCCAGCGATGTATATGTGGCCGCTGTTTGTTAATTAGTAAATAATTGGTATCAGGTGCTGTGTCGACATTTGGCCAAAATAATATAAAAACTACACTTACCAACAACCAAAGAAATATATCAATTAAAACAAAAAACATCTTGAATTAAAATTTGTAAAATTGTACTCTATACTTCACCAATGCAATTCTTAAATTACACACTCATTTTATAACACCTGAATATTAGAGAACCATTTACCGACTAGTGGAGCAATTCAGACTTATTAACTACGCGGAGTTTGATTTCGCCTTTACGTCGGCGTCGAATACTGAGAAAATCAATGCTTCTTCTTAAAATGAATCTTACGTGTTACTTGTAAAACATTATATTATTATTACTACTTTTATAAATTAAATAAATTATTAAAAATTCTCATGAGAACCAAAGCTTATCGAAAACGAAAATAGACTATATAAGAGTGACATACTTCAAAGAGCATCATGACGGCATATAATTACAGCAACAAGATTGAAACTCTTGCTTTATTAGAGTTTTCAAGTATTACATAGTAAAAAATACATCATCATCATTGTTCCCGCCAATTTTCACACGAGAAATGTCTACATTGAAATAATATAAGTATCGAATTGTCGGGATGTTCTATAAAATGATTGTATAATATTCCCAATTATTGTTATACTGTGATAGAATAGAGTCAGACAAAACTCTAAATGTCTTTTTTTTGAATTGACATACGCTGTTAGCCGTAACGGCTTTGACAGCTTCACCGAACCCTTTGGGGCGAGTGCTGAGGGCACTCAGCTCCGAGGCAGCCAGCGCAAGGGTGCCAGAATGGCCGAACCTCGGCTTGGGATGCTGCGGAAAACAAACAAGGATCGTGGGGGTAGTCCCTTACAGAACCGTGTACTTAAAGTGTAGGTATGCATGGATAGTATGCGGTGTGATGATGTACTTTCAGTGATGTAGAGTGTCACTGTATCGCGCGAGCAGAGTCACTTGAGGGCTCCTATCCGGAGGATCGATCCTAGGCTCAAGCGTCTGCAGAGGGAGGCCGCGGCGGGTGTGCGGGAGCGAAATTAACCGCTCGGCCTCGGCGGCGAGGACGGCGGTTACGCGGGCGAGTACGCGAACACGTACGATTAGTGGAGATGGTAGGAAGAAGTGCGTTCAATCTTGTTATTTTATCGACGGGATCAGTAAAACAATTACGTGTCCGGCGCGCGAAACCTTTGGCGTGCGGATTAGCATTGTAGCTAACTACGTGTACTATTTTGGGGTTGGGATGAACTTCGGCTTTTTCGAAGAATTGCTTTGTAAGGTCTTTGATATATGCATATATGGACGGAATATCCATATCTTTAAGGAGATCTACATTACGGACGTACGGAGGGGCTTGGACGGCTATACGCATGAATTTATTTTGCAGAACTTGTAGTTTACGAAGGGTGGTGTGCGAAGCGTGAGCTAATACGGGGCAACTGTAGGTAAGTATGGGATGGATGCATACTTTGTATATTGTGAGCTTATGTCTGAGTGACATTTTGCTCTTAGAGGAGGTTAGATTGCGTAGTAGAGCCATAGCTGTGGTGGCTTTTTTCTGTACATAATCTATATGTTTGTTAAAGGTGAGATGTTTATCTAAAACTACACCAAGGTATTTAGTTTGGTTAGCCCAAGGGATATTGACACCAAAAAGATGTAATGTTCTTTTTATATTCTTTCTCGCGTGAGGATCGAACATAATAGCCGCGCTTTTATCTGGGTTTATTCCTATGCGCCATTTGAGGCACCAGGACCCGAACGTAGACACAGCCCTTTGGACGCGGTAGTATAAGTGAATCCTATTTCTGCCTGAGCTGAAGATGACTGTGTCGTCTGCGTAAGAGCCTACTGCGATGTCGGGGAATTCGGGGATGTCACTAACAAACAGGTTGAAGAGGCAAGGGGCTAGGATAGAACCTTGCGGTACTCCTGACCTTATTGAATGTAGTGAGGATAGAGTTCCGTCCGCTTTATAGCAGAAGGTACGGTCTGATAGGTAAGCGAGGATTATGCGGACTAGTCTGTCCGGGACGTGAAAGAGATTGAGTTTAAATATGAGGCCTTCGTGCCAGACCTTATCGAAAGCTTTGGCTATGTCGAAAAATACGGCAATCGTGCGCCTAGGATGGTGTGGCTCCGTGAAATTGGAGAGAATATGCGCCGTGAGGCGGAGCACTTGGTGGGTACACGAGTGCTTCGGTCGAAAGACGAATTGCTCGTGTGGTAAGAGACATTTCTCTGAGACAATGGATTGAAGTCGGTTCAGAAGGAGCCGCTCGTATATTTTACCTAACGTATTGAGGAGGCTAATTGGGCGGTAGCTCTCTAGGAGAGATGCCTTTTTCCCGTATTTGCGGATACCTATTACCGTTGCCTTTTTCCAAGCGGCTGGAAAATGGCAGTGAATTATGGCCGCATTGAAGATACAGACCAGAAGAGCTATAAGTTTATCAGGGAGAATTTTTAGGGCTTCGTTCCTGATTCCATCAGGACCAGGGGCTTTCCTTGGCTTAATGCGTTTTATGATCGCGACAACTTCGTCATTTGTGACCGGATCTAAATTTTCAACTGGTGGGGTCTCTCTTATTGGTTGAATTGATCGATTGACCCTCCCGATGTGTCCGGGATCTATGGTATGATATTCAAAGGAATTGGGAGAACACTGTTGTTCGAGAGTGGTAGCGAAATACTCTGCCTTGTCTATACTTTCGAAGGCGGGCAGATTGCCTGGGCCTCTATCCAGCGGTGGCATTGAGGATGAGTAGCTGCTCTTTTGTTTACGGACAAGATCCCAGAAAGCAAGATGGTTTGATTTCCTCTAAAAGACTGTCCCATCTTTGACCGCGGAGTTCGGAGATACGAATTTTAACTAATCGTTATAAGTTACCTAGCCGTACGCGATTTTCCTCCGTCGGATAAGAATCATGGGCGCGAGTCGCAGCGTTTTTTTCCGTGATCAGTCTTCGAATGTCATCAGGGAGTATGAAGCGGCGATCGTTTGCCGCCTTTACCTCTTTCGAGGTTTCGCTGATGGCATTCTGGAGGTGACCGACCAGAGAGTCAATTGCCACATCGGCATCGGTCACAGACTTTATCTCGTCGGGGATCCTATCTAAGAAAGGGGAGGAGAGATTATTTGAAAGATAGTGTTTGAGCTTTGGATAGTCAGCCACTTTGACTGAAGCAGGTGTGTGGTCACCCGGGTGACCTAGTTGCAAAACTACTGGGCGGTGATCGGAATCTAGTTCATGTACGACATCGATTTGTCGTACCTGAAGCGCGATCCCTTTTAAAATAACTATGTCTAAAACTGAAAGGCGGCAGTTAGCTTGATAATGAGTTGGCTCAGAAGGAGCTATTACGTCGAACGTAAGCGTATTTTCTAGCCAGTATAGAGTCCTACCATTAGTGGTACTACGCGGGTTGTTGTATTGAATGTGCCCGCTGTTTAGATCGCCAGCCACTATAACAGAGTCACCGAGCGCGAAGAGCGTCTCCAGATCCGACTGGAGGAGAGTTTTATTAGGCGAAAGGTACGCGAAAACGATAAAGATAGTGGGATGACCGGTCATACCCACTCTACATACCGAGACTTCTAAATTTGTAAGTTCGGGAGGATCTACTGGCATGCAATATAGTGACTTTCTATAGTATATGAGCGTGCCGCCGCCTCTTACACCGGTACGGTCATTTCTTACTATCTTGTAGTTCGCAATCGCGGGATTGCGAACGCTCGGTTTTAGTAGTGTTTCTTGTACAAGAAACACGTCTATCTGTCGCTCCTTAAGGAAGCTAGCTACTAAGTCTCGTTGGGGTTTCAGGTTACATGCGTTAAAAAAGGATATAGAAAGGCCACGGGGTCTGATCTTATCCTCCATTGCGAATTTATTTAGGGGAAGCGCGGATGAGGCATTGCACGGTCTTTGCAATGCCTGGGAAGCACCTAATAGCTTTAAGACGGCCTAGATCCTGACTAGCACTGCGCATTTCGTCGAATGCGATGATCTCCTCTACTGAATGTTGGTCAAGAAGTTCAGCGAGCCAGTCGATCCCTATTAGACCAATGGACGGGCCGGACGTAGTGGTATGTGAGGGTTTGGCCTTTGGTGGCTGCGGTTGGGGCGCCCATGAGGTGGTTGGAGCTAAAGTGGGATTCTGAGACGGAGATGTATTCACGGAAGTGACTCGCGCAGGTTTAGGCAGGCTCGGGAAAGCCTGAATTGACTTGAGTGGCGGTGGGGCAGGATGTGCGGCCGTTGTTTGCACTGAGGGCGCCTGATTAAAGGAACGCGTGTGTCTTGTGCGTGGAGCGCGTTCACACCCGCGATAGTTCGCGGGGTGCCCGGCTTTACCACATAAGACGCAGCTCGGTGGAGTTGGAGAGTCACGGGTGCGATAGCACTCCTTAGTGGAGTGGTTTTCTAAACATTTGACGCAACGCGGGTTGATAAAGCAGTTGCGAGCGGAGTGGCCGTATGCTTGACAGTTATGGCATTGAGTGGGGGTATGCCTCTTATGGGGGATCTCTACAACTATGCCGGAGAGGCCGCAGACGGATTGGAGGGAGAAAATTTCTTTTTCTTCCTTGGATCGGTCCAAAGTGACTAGAACTAGGTCGTATAGTTTTTTTGTTATATTATGGTACATTCGATGTACCTCGTGGACCGGGAAGTTTTGCTCCTTAAGGGAGGCTAGGATTAGCTCCTCGGGGAGCTCTTTAGGAACGCGCCTAAGAACGTCGCGCAGAAGGCGCTCTTCTTCAGTTGTGTAGGTATAAAACTGGTGTTTTCTTTCACGGAGAAAGGCCGTTAAATTCTTATAATCTGTAATAGACGGGACTTTAACCTGTATCCCTGAAGGGGTGCTGGTGGCAATAGTATATGCAATTTTCCTTGAGTTGAGCTGGGCCGAGATGCTTACCCAGGAAGCCTTATCGCAGATCGTAACGGGGGCGGTGGGCGTACCGCTTTCTCAGTCGAGCTAGCGGATGTGGGAGGTTGGGTCATTGGGGTATTAGCGTTCTCGGATGCAGTAGGGACGCGCCTCGTTTTTGCGGCAGCAGTTTCAACTGTTGAGGGTGATAGCACCCTCTTGTTCTTGGCCTTGGTCTCTAAATGTCCTACCACTTTGTAATTCGTTATTTGATTTTACTATACGGACATTTCAAAAGCCGACTGGCCAATAACAAATAACTAAGTGTTAGATTACAAATAGCAATCGGGAAATAATTCCTGAGCATCTTATGCATGAACATATTTAAGTATATAAGTAAAGCTAGTCATATATAAACTACCTCTCGTAGGAATTTAACGTAATTTTATTTTCACATTGTTGTGTTCTATGTAACTTGTAAGCTGACAGTAGAAATTTAAACGTCATATAACAGTGTTTATACAAATAGAAACAGGAACAGTTAGTTATATTTCTTTAATTTATAAAACTATGCTCGGAATCATCGAAGAACTCGTTGAAAAGCAGTTGTTATATGTTATTATCTAACACAATGCAGGTGGTTGTGACTCATTCCCAGGTCCCGGTAATTTGAGTGCAAGAAGCAGCCGTTTAGAACGAGATTATGTATGGCCTTTATTATTTATATTGCGTTGTGTGAATGCTCACAGCAACCTATTCTGTATACTATTAGTATAGTTCCCCTTTATACACAAATAGCTTACACTGTTCAAAATAACAGCATTACACTGTTCTGCGGGCGTGTTATAAAATTTATTCTAAACGCTTTTTCCCTTGTAAGTTAAAAATGAACATATTGTTAGGTTTATTTATTACATAACACTAATATTTGTTAGGTGTATTTATTACATAACAGTAATAAGTTGTAATAGTAAATTAGGGTACTTAAGTCAAACTGTCAACTGATTAATGTACTTAAAACATATTGTAAATATTTTAACTAATAAATTAGGATATTTTATGGTACTATAAGTCAAATTGTCAACTTATAACCAGCACCGCACTTAAAACATATTGTAAATATTTGAAGTAATAAATTAGGGTACTTTAGGGTTCTATAAGTCAAATTGTCATCACATACTAATCGAAGCACCACACTTAAAATATATTTTAAATATTTGTAGAAATAAATTAGAGTACTTTATGGTACTTACTATAAGTCAAGTTGTCGCATTTAAATACGAGACGGCTGTAGAAGTCGGCACGATTCGATCGGAAGTCGTTGTTTTATGCTGTATAGAGTAAGACGTGCAAAGTAGAAGATTGTGAAACAATATAGTTTTGTTACCTAGAGGAAGTTCTTTATTATATACGCCTATATCCCCTGACCTAAGCCTTTAATATGCATTATCTTTTGCACCATCTACTTGACATACGAATTTTACACATCATTAAAATTATTAAACAAAATTTTAATTCGTGTAAGTTATAAAATGGTATTCAGGTATACTTGACCTTAATTTTAACTTGGTTTTAAGTTTCTCTTTAAATTCTATAAGAGAGGCAAAATAAAACATCATATTAGATTAGATATTTTAAAACTATAATTAGATCCTACTTAAAACTTTTTGCAATTGTACAACGAAATTTTATTTATTTAAATATAGCCCTGATGTTAATTTCAATCGTACATATTGTGGTGAAATTATTTAATACTACTAAGTAATATAGTGTGCATTTAATTGTTTTCTCAGATTTGGATTTGGATTCTATTGTAACAATATGAATGAAATTTTGGATTTAGATAGCGGATTATTTTCTGTAATCACCTAAATAGGTAATACCTAATTACCTAAGTTGATGTTTCATCATAACACATCGATTAAATTTCTATCGCCCCGATTAATAATAACAAAATAAATTTGTCTCTCAACCTTACAAAATAACTGTCAACAATTCTTGATATACAATTGTATGTCTCAAGAGTTGCAATACAAAGATCGTATTAATAAAAATGAAGCAAGTAAATAAATACTCGCCTTTGATGTTACCGCAACAGTTCATAGTGAATGGTATTAGTAAACACAATAACATTGAACCAAAAAAATATAACTACATAATTACTCACGTTCTAAAACGCAAAATAAATCATAAGGAAACAACTACTATATTTTTTCTTTGGCATTCATATAACTGAGTTTATAAAACTTATAAGTACGGGGCATGTGTGGCTATACGCTTGGATTAATTTGTGCAAAACACTGTAACATTACGCAGCGTTCACTAACACAAGTAGAATTTCAAGTATTTATATTTTATTACCTAAAACCTTGAATAACTTAGCTAATAATATAAAATAATGAATGTTTATTTGTTATATGAAAATATCTGTATGTTCACACTTATTAATCTCAATACTTAATATTAAAAAAAAATATGCGGTCAAGAATTTCACTAATATATTTCAACTACTAATACAAGATTTATAGATATCGTAGAATTAAAATTCATTAAATAAGAAATTTGCATGTGGCATAACTTACTCGCTCATATTATAAAATAAAACACAAGTGCACAGGCTTTTGTTTAAAAGTCTTGTTTTATTTTGGGAAGTTAATACATTTATCTTCACAACGTAAATGTACAATTATACATCCATCCAATTTGTTTTAATTTATTTAAATTGACTAGCGCTGTATATAATATAATAATTACTAAATAAAATGAGTATTATTAATAATATATTAAGAGCACCTATAAATACGCGTCAATACTCCTGTTTAACCTAAGTTTTTTAGGGTCGAACGGCCGAAGTCGTACTCATTGTGCGATTAAGTGTCATTGAACTAAGAATACCTACTCTTATCGGATCCAGTACATTATGATGGCTGTACCGTAATTGAAAGCTTAAATTCCGTTGCCAAAATGTACATAAATTAATATAGTAGATTACAGCATTATAATTCTTCCTACCATATCATTACGAAACTTATTATTATGTATACTAGTAGGTACTATTATAAAGAAGTAATGTTTGTTGGACGTAATCTTTGCAGTGGCATCGTAATGGTAATTAAATAATACCTACGGGTAATGCAACTCTAGAAATTCTTACACGTTATCCTTAAGTATTTTTTATTCTTCTTGATTGCTATGATGTCATTATTGCTAAATAAATCCCGAATGGTTACTAGTAATCAATAAATACAATGATATGAGATGATAGTTTCTTGCGAAAGTGTTATTATGAAATATTATTATAATTATGAAAAGCTAATGGTAACGAGTCAATGAACTAAGTATGCAAAACGCTTAGTAATGTGTAATGTTCCACACATTCGTTTCAAAAAAAACGAGAGAAAAACATTGTCATTTCAAAGTTTTATATTTATGAACAGTAAATATTTCCTTTATTTATACAAACTGCTATATTCACACTAATAATGTATAATTTCTATCACCTAAATATTTAAACTAAATTAAATTCTTACCAGAAACTTTTGTTTTAAGGATTTTATTTGTTTGTAACTTTCTTTGTCACAGAAACGATTTATAAATAAAAGAAGGCTTTTAAGGACGTATACGTTTTAAGTATACGTACTTAACGTAACGTAACGTAACTTAACATAACGTATACGTTACCTTTTAAGGAAGTATAAGTTAATTATCATAAAAAAATTAATGTAAAAAATATAATTTATTGTACACCAAATTGAATGTTAAAGTGATACAAAATGAATTATAATATAAAGTAATCATTTTATATATTCACCTATACAAAATAGTTTTAAAGAAATAACATACATAGGCTATGATATTGCAATGTGACCTCTTTCCAAACGCAAACATTTATCATCCTTGTTAATTCTTAGTAGTAGTTCTGGAGTTCACAGTATTCACGGTTTTGCCAAGATTCTTGCTCAACGTTTATCAAGTTCACTTTACCCACATCTTAATGTAATAACTACAACTCTTTACCAGATAGTAAGTATAGTTTTAGTGTACATGCAACAGAAATTTCCTCACGTAAATCTGCACGAATGCAGGTGGTAAATAAAATCATACTCTAATACTTATATAACTCATCCCTTCCTATTCCTCGTTTACTTGAAATAACTAAATCAAGACACATTCGACGAAAACATTAGATTTACTTCTTTCAATAGAAATTTAGTTTGAAAATATCGCTATTGTTATAATTTTACACAGTGAAATTCAAATCGTGTTTAGTTATATATTCTTTATTTTGCTTCCAATCTACACCGTAAGCATAATTAACTAGCCAGGGAGTCGTTTAATCAAACTAAGATTTATGTCGAAGAAGTCATGATTAATGCAACTTGTCGTCACTCACTACACTGCCATTCTTACATATCAGTTTAGATACGAGGAGATATTATCGAAATGAAATAGGTAATCTCACGATGTAGTCGACCTCGCATTCTTCACATAACTGTAATAAACTGTTAAACATTTATTGTATCTTAAAATAACTGTCCGTCTTACTTACCTACATATGCACTTACGAATATTCCTTCATTACGAATATTATAACTGCTTTAATAGAATCCTTTTACAAAAAACGTACAAAAATCTTGTGAAATGGGCTATTCACATTTATATGTAATTTATATAAGAAGGAAGTGAGAAACTCTTAGTAATGCAAATGAAGTCGTAAATGCTTCTATTAACCTCACAACAAAATAAAACGTGAAAAAAAAATTATGGAACTGTAAAAGCCACATAAATAGTCTCTGCATCTTTTTACCTCCAAGCAAGAGTTCTATGTCATGTTATAATTTGAAACAATTATTAAATAAAATTCCAATTTCATACAGATATGATTTTTATTTTTTGACTTGATTAGCGTATCCTTATACAAAAAATATTTGTTCATCAGAAACATACCTTTCATACTACTATGTTACTAATTTAGGTTATAAACTCAAATTCTTATAGCCATCTCAAGAGCAACGACTTATATTAATTAGATTCTCTATTCCATGAACATTTTTTACCGTTTAATTAATCTTACCACTTCATTTGAAAGATCTTTGAACAAGATTTGTACGTCTACTATAGATCAGTGATTCCTGTCTTTCTTTTCAATTTTATTTTACATTTAAATTCAGAATACTTTATAACTCGTATTAATTTCAATCAGTTACTTTAATTTGAATTCTCCTTTAATTTTATTTAAAGACTAGCTGTGCCTGTAACTTCGTTCGCATGGAACTAAAGAATATTTAATAATTCTATTTCGCTATATTAATTATAATGTCAGATCATTTCTGAAAACTTTAAAGCTGTGAAAGTCAATTGTTTTAAATATACTTACCACATAGTAGTCTGTGTGAGAGTTGGTAAGGGCGAAAAGTAAATTAAATTATTATGGTCTAGCGGTACCCTTTGGCTGAAAAAGTGTTTGTTACGCAGTAATTATTTTCATCTGATAATTGCGATGTGATATAATACAATAATTATGTCCGACTGGTTCACGACTAATATACAGTTAGTGTAAAACTCACCATAAGCGTATAGCTATCCGGGGTCAACCGGTGTATATACAGCAATCGAACGGGGTGGTAGAGATCAATACCAGACTGGGTAACGACCCCTCTACAGATAGTGATAAATCCGTTCCAAAAACTTTCTTTTAGTTTGTCACGTTTGGAGGTCAGCCTATGTATATTGCGCTTTCGATAGGCTTACAAGGCGTCATGACAGAGACGACTTCTGACGTATTGCTATCGGAAGACGTTAATGTTAAAGGAGTGTACTGTTCTTATTATCAGATACATGTATTCCTATCAATTGCGGAATGCGGAATGCTACATATTTTCCGTTTAAAAAGTTTTATTAAAACCGCTAAGAAATTGTAAAATAATTAGTTATTCGCATATTAAATTATTTACCGATTGTTAAAGTATTATTGAAAAATCTTATAGCCTATTAAGTGTAGAATAATATAAGTCTCCACTGTATAATATATAAAATAAGTTTATATTTTGTTGACTTAAATTCAGACATACATTCTTTTTTTTAATATAGTATTCATTAAATTATCAGTGACCTTTACGCCTATGTTCAGATAGAACTACAGATCAATTGCGTTTATACACCATGTAAGAACGGTAGCACTGTATTTTGCTGTCTCCTCACATCACAAACAAATTACGATGTATTATTCATGAATTATTTATAGGTGTCTATACGATGAATTTTTTGGCAACACACAGGAACCATATATTAGTAACTATCTAAAAGGATGGACTTTTCAAAATCCCTTCTTACTTACGTTATAATAGGAACCTTTATGCCAAATTTAATACTATGAAACCTCAGATTACTCTGTGCATTGTCAATCAGTAAATTTTAATAACTTTATTAAATGTATGTCAAGAGGATAAATATACAAAGTAAATAATAAAGAATATACATTACAAATTATATAATTCATCTACATACATACATTTTTACGTATCGTTCGTTATTATGTTTAGAATATATAAGCAATTATAAAACATGTAATGTAGTCTTCAATATAGCTTAAGCAGCTTATGCAGCTTAAGCAGCCACAAAGATACTTTATAAAAAATGTCAATATTTAAAGGATGTAATGTATTAGTATTTATGGTAAAGTATACATCTATAAAACTTAAATAAAAATTCGCTAGACTACAACTCGAATATAACCAAACAAACATATTACAACCTTCTTACATCAGTGTATATTAAATTAATATTTTCTTTAATTGTTGGTATACTAAGGCTCACTGTATCTATGATGTCGCACTATAAACCAAAACACCAATAATCGCGTTTGAAGCGTGATCAAAAGTAATATTTTATGATTACTACGTTCAAAATTACAAAATATATGATATCACCCCAGTAAAGGCAATGAAAAGTACTCGAAACATCATGAAATTAGTGTGCCACTAGTTGCAGATGCGGTAATTATCTAAGTTTGTATCCACAGCATTTATCCTCTCAAGGTTGTGTGAAAAATACAAAGAAACCTGTGTACAGTTATTTTTATAGTTATTTAAAATATCTAAAGTCTTTCTCCAGAATGAGACCTCAAATCGTTGACAGTAAAGTTTAAAGTAATAAAAGATCTGTACAGCCTTTCCACTCAACAATGCACGTCATTAATCTTTATTTCTCACATCCTATAGTCCAAGGAGATAGAGACGAAAAACAATGGCTCTTATCGTCTTTCATATCGCGAGAACGGTGCCTCTCACAATAGTTTCGCAGACATTTCCGTTGATTTTAGTCTCACTGGATTCACTTCAGGTTAACAGAGCTATTCTCGTTTTGTTTTCATTAATAAATCGAATTTCCTACAAAGCTCATTTAATATCGAAAGTAGTTACTTCTATTGTTTAAATATAAAATATCTATTTCCAATATTATTATCAATTATACTTTGCATAGAATCTAGTTACAAATCACATATAAAAGCATAATCATTCTTTCTTGAACATATGTATGCTAATCACTAGCGCACGCAGTAATAACAGAGTAGATACGAAATTTTATTATCTGTGCTACAGTTTTTCGCTCGATTCGCTTTCAGTACTTCGATATTTTTATAATTCATTTATCCATTCATTTAGCTATAGCGAGCATTTTGCGTTTTAAATATATCTAATTTATTTACAACAAATATAAAGTAATATAAATTTACGAAATAATAATATACAACTTTCATGAAGACCAAACTATATAAAATCATAGACTGTCTTTAACATAATATATAATATTGATTAAAGCGATGCAAACAAGCTGTAAAAGGCATCGACTTCTTTGCGTTTCATAACTCAGTGAGAACAGTAGTCATGACGTAGATCGTTTTGTTTCATTGTCGTCACTAAAGAAAGTGACTGACAATCTAATGACGCCATACAGGGATATATGAAATTTAACACGAGGAAATTGGTTAAAATTTTATTTTATTTCATCAAAATAATTAATATTTCACCTTCTAGATCTTAAAAACGTTGTTATGTTTAATTTTTATAATGAATTCTTTATCTAATATTTGTATTTATATAATATTTGATGTAACTAATTATGAAAAAAGACAATCAGGTTCGATAAATGCATCACTATTAGCGCAAAGTTTGTTTTCTAAAATATATAAAAACGTACTATAAGTAAACTCTATCAAACAAAAAATTCTACGAATAGCTAAATGTAGGCATAAGAATGTGTCACAGATAGTTTTAAAAATATTCCTACACTAAAAATTATACCGTTATTCTAATTTATTATAGATAAATAGAAAATTAAATGTACAATTTTAAAGTAAAAAAATATTTAGATACTAATATGATAGCACCATATCAGGCTCTTTAACAAAATGACTTACTTTCAATTGGTCTTATCTTTACTTTTAACAACTATGAATGGTAAGTAGATAATTCTGGTTTTGTCTGAAAAGTTTAATTTAATCACTATGTTGGCATAACTATACCAAAAATGTCAACATACTAGATTTTAACTATAAAATGTTGTATCTCCTGATTGTGTTTTCATAGAACATGATTTTTTATAGTGAGTTGAGATAATACACTTTAACATATGAAATTAAATTCAAACTTGAACTTTTCGAGAGTTTATATTTAAAGACAGACGCATTATAAAGTAACCCTATAAAGGTTCCGTTTTATACTATAAAGACATGGAACCCTAAAATAAGCGTCGAAAACTGTTTTCACCCTTCTCCTTTTTAATTTTATTGTTAAAATATTAAAAATGTTAAGTAGGTATTATTTTAAGAATACCCAGCGCTTGTAAAATACCGTACCCTCTAATTAAGGCCAAAATATGAATGTGAGTCTTTTGAAATAATTTTGTAAATATTTGAATTACCATATATTTGAATAATTATATATGCATATACTTTTAAACGGAATACTTAAATAAATATAAGATTTATTTTTCAATGTGTCCAATTCATCCAATTTTCGGAAGTTAGTTATGTTGAATCTGTTTTATAGGTGTAAATAAAACCCAAGGTCTTATGCCTATTTATATATATTTCATATATAACCGCGTCGATTACTACACGAATACATACTAAATAACGTATTTATATACAAAACACCAGTATAACACACCACACAAAGGCACGATTACGATGTTTCTTTTATTAAAAGGAATTGTTAATTTCGGTTCTCCTCAAGCCGGTTCAATGTTTTTATTTCACATTAATTGTATGATAATATTCAAATTAACTCACTAGAAGGATACTCTTCCTCACCTATAAGACATACGAAAATAAAATGGTGGTTTAATAGTTGATTTAAAAAGCAAAATATAATTATAATAGTCATCTATATTATAATAGAATAAAGTAGAAAATATTTGTTTATTTATTTGTCTAAACGCTCTAATCTTAGGTTCAACCAGTCGGATTTCAAAATTTGATTTTGTATTTGTTTAAGCAATCATTGAGGAAGACTTTAGGTTATTTAACACGTGACGCGTCCAGCAATAGGAGTAAAAGCTTTATTGAAAAGAGTTACAAAACGGACAAAAATTATTAAATCTTTAATTTCACGCGAACGTAGTCGTAGGCACAGCTAATTTAATGTACATTTAGAATTAATTTTAACCTAGCATTTTGTTTTTTGTATATAAGATGATCAAAGAAATTTCCTTTACACAAGTTTCTTTAAATATTATATCATTCGATTCAATATTATATTAGTACATCAATTAAAATGTGAGTATTAGACATAGGTTTGGTGGCAATAGAACAAAATAATCTGATCTCAAAAACGATAGATATAGAACTATAAGATGGTGACCTAGATATCCTTCCAGTATAACGGCGAAAATAAACGCACAGAGAAGCACACTGTATGTTTTGAATAACGTACCTTATACAAAACATTAGGGTATATATATGCATGGAAACCAGAATTTTAATGAAATGTATATAGGTTAAAAAAATAAAGAAATATAGCTTTAATGACGCACGCAAGTTTGACGATTACAACTGTCAACACATATCAAAAACATATACAACACAACATTTCAAATGTTATTAAAAATTTGTTGGTGTTTTGTATGTAGCAACTTTTTCAAGAAGATTGTAGGAACGGAAGAAAAACGGAACACGCCAAACTTGGTTGGTATATAATGTAAACTGTGATATACCATTTTCAAATAAAAAAGTCTCACTAATCTGAAAACTCTAATCAATGCAATAAGAAATAATTTATTTCAAACCATTAATGTAAGTGAACACTGTCTATCAGTAAATACACTAATTTATGAAATAAATTAAACGTCTTATATTACTACACAGGTGAACATTCTATTCATATCCTAACGTCACTGTTTCATTAATACGTCTATGACAAAAATATTTACTTTACAAAACAAAGCTTTTGTGCAATTCTCTCAAGAAACAACAAACATGTATTGTTTTATAAAACGTGCATCTCACTATCTCTTTATGATATATAAAACGTTCACGTTTGAATATTATATTATGTTTTAGAAGAAAAAACATGTCTTTTTATTGTTACTCAAAATTAAAATTTTACGCCATTTTAATCTGATTAATATTGATTATTAATAAAAATAAAAGGAAACGATATACTTAGATCTGATATATAATTTTAAAATCAATGTTACACAGCTATTGATTAATAATATACAAATATTTTATACTCTAAAATTTCTTTCAATTATATTATTTTCTTATTTTAGCTTTATTATTATTGTTATTGTTTTACTATATATCCGATGTTTGATCACGATAATGTGGAATTTTGCAACTAAACTTCAATGTACATTATCTTTACTTTCGTATTTAAAAAAGAATGTGTGTCCACTTGATGCTAATCCAAATTATACTTCAAAGTATAAAAAACCTAAGTCTAAAATAGAAACTACTTTTAAAAGATGCCGTTGAAAGATTGCCATCAAGACACATTGAATAATCATTACAAAATGATGCTCCATCACCATCCGAAATCTCAGTTATTATGGAATGCATACCATCGTCCTCAATATTCCTGTCTATTTGGTCCGGCAGGTATAAAATAAACCGCACTGTTATGTAATTAAATAAATGTTTTCAATGAAAAAGGGACCATAGTATTTTACTAATAAAATAACTTGTGTATAATATTCTCAAAAATATTTTAGAACATTCACATCCATTTAATTATTTTTCCAGTTAATAACACTAAATAAAAAAAAACTGCTAGTTACGCTTTTATGATGCCAATTTGTATGATCTCAGTGTTATTAAAACTAAATAATCTAAATCTAAGTTTGAATACATATTGCAATAAAACGCACGGAGTTAAGTAACACATTTCCTAAAGGAAGCATGAATATTTATAAACCATTGTGTCGATAATGATTTAACACTATAGATATAATATGAAAGTAGTATTATTTGTCATGAAATAATTATGAAACTAATAGAGACGCTTTCACCGCTAACATTATAAAACAACCATGATTTGAAAATAGGTAAAGTTAACACAAAAAACCGGCAGTGAGAGCCGTTAAGCGGTTACAAAAAATTAGAACAGTTTTATATATATATATATAAATGAACTTACATGATATATATGGTCAGCTGGGTGCAATTTTGATAAAGCATCTTGTCTGGAACTAAATATTGGCCTGGATATGTAACGGTTCGATAATTTTCTTGCGAAATTACTTTTAAAATCTTCGCATCTCATTATTGATTCTACAGGACGACCGAAGCCTTCGTCGATCTTTCCGGGAATCAAATTTGATTTCATAAACATTGTCAATTATTTTCACAATTAACTTGTATAGAGAAACAACTTATTAATTACATTATTTTCAAATGTTGTACTAACTTTTTTTTAAACGTGCACTCTTGATGCAACCGTTTACGATAGAGTTGCGTTTTATACTGATACAGCGGAACCACTAACACCTGCCTTTGCTACAAGTTAACACTGCATTTTTAGATAAATAATGAGTTGGTTAAATGAGAAATTAAAATGTGATTCTATTTATAAAAATATCTATAACTGTAAGATATCTATTATATGTAATAAAAAGAGACGTTATACGAGTACAAAATAGATACTTTATAAAGTTAAAATTTAAAAATTGTATGCTTCTATAAACACGTCATCTATGTTTTCTAACAGTAATAAGAAAACTTTGATGTTTCTTGCTAAGATATAATTAGCATGTTATTATAGCCTTACATGATCACAGTTCAGTAAATAGTTTCGTAGTAACCAAAGAAATATATAGATGTCACTAAATTAAATATCGATACTAAAAAAGTACTTGTACGAAAATTATTTTAATTCTTCTAAAGGACACTATAACACCTAATTACTAGGGATGGCCCGTATGTGATTTGAACCGAATACAAACTTCAGTTTAGCATTCGGTAAAAATAAATTAGTAACGCCGAAATTCGGCCGAACATCGGCTTACTAAAGAATGAGAGATTCAATCAAGGCAGCACTAAGGACGTGATCGTCTTTTAATAACGAATACATGCACAAAACGTTCGGAATCTACTACAATGAATCAGCGTTAGTAAGTTGCCCTATGTAGAAAAAACCAAAAGTCCAACTACAAAACAGATAGATATATTACAATGATATTTTACATATATATATTTTTTTTATTATATATATATATATATTGCTTAAAATTGCCATCTATGGACTTCTTCTAGATTTATATAGAACGTTGTTAAGGTAAATTAAAATTAGTTTATTTTTAGCAGGTTTTTATCTTTATAGTATATATAGAATATACTAGATGTCGCTAAATCAAATGTATATGTTTGATAAATATTTATACAATAAAAATCTTCTTTTATAATTTTATTCATTAAAACATTTTATACTCTGCCTGCTATAATTTAATATACTATAAGCAAGAATCAGTATTTATTAGTAACTATTTCAGTGCTACCTTGAATCTTTTCTCGACGGGATGGGAGTTAACAAACTAATCTCTTACAAAGTACAAAGTAAGTTTACAAAGTTCTCTTTTGTTCACCTGAACGCAAAAATGTATCGATACATATATCTTATAGGGAAATTGAAAAATATGTATAAATGTAGCCAATCGTTGTGGTTGTTTTGTAAAAAATAGCCATGACTACACTAAAGAAACACAACACCTGTAAATACAATTTTTTATTACAATTTATTTATAAACTTCTAGTTAAGTGATTCTTTTTTTAAATTTGGTTATCAATCTGAGAATTTGTGTTTTACAAGATATCTAGCTTATAACAACAGAAATATTATCTAATATATATTTGTATATAGTGACATCTTTTAATTTTCATTGATACTATGTTATTATAGATGTGGTATTATACACCATCCTACTGAAGGCCCAGCAACCTCTGCAAATTACGGTGGACCGCACCCAGCCAGGTTAAAAGGCACTGCTCGGTCTACTCCAGGAAGGCGCGGAACAGGCGAGCCGAAATAACAGAATACACTGGCTACTCGTAAGGCGGGGCGACAAGCAAAAGTGCAGGCATGCCGTCTCACATAATGGCAGAAAAAAACGGTTACGACGCTCATGGCGCCGGTCATCGGCGCGACAGAGCGCGGACGCAGAGATCTTGGTATAAAACAAAGGAAGACAAAGAAGAAAAAGAAGTCCGCACTATGTAAGCAGAACACCTGGGAAGCCATGAATGGCGTCCTGCAGGATTCCCTGCAAGCATTGGGTAAACATCCTAGTGAGCATTCTGAAGCTCAGAAAAGGGTGTATTCAATAAGTCACTACTTCAGAATAAAGCAAGACCCCACCTGTTGCACACTGTAATAAGCATACTATTGGAAGCCAGAAACTGGTGTTCACGGCAGAGCAGACTTTACCTCTCGCACCAACCAAAACATCGGTCCTCCGAACCATGCTGGATCAAATCCTTACAATAGTAATCGTACTGGTGGAGGAGATTGAAGTGACCCCGTCTGTTAACACGGGATGACAAAGATTTATAAAGTACAAAGTTCTGGGGTAACAAACAAAAAAAAGAATCAAACTGAGAACCTCCAACTTTTGAAGTAGGATAAAAATAACCTGGAAAACCGAATGAAACCGACCTAACTTTGCATAGTACTTGCGGAATTGTTTCGTGTTGAAGCAGTCTTTGTTAAACTTGGCAACAGTTAACAGCTTTCATGTTAATATCGTACTGAAGTGCAGCATAATCGCTTTTCGCTTACTAGTCTAGTACTAGTAGTATTTTGGTGGGTTTTTGAACTGTTATTTACTGCTTACAGTTGGACAGTTGTCACCCATATGACGAGGTTCTCATTACCTTTACTCCCATACTTACTGCTTTCCTATATTATAAAGTACTCTGTGCATACTACCAGGTGTCACAAGGTATAACAGGTTCTGTAATACCATAGATTATTTGTGTTCAATTTATTCCATTTTAAGGAAAAGGCAAAGATACTGAGACCGTGTTCCCGATTCAAATTTATTTCATAATTAATATGTTAACGCTTTAACAACATGGTGACTTTCTTGTTAAAACTATCCAGGTCAGTTTTTCTGGCTACCTACTAATATACCATGTTGCGCATCATTATTCACAATTTACTTCACTTATGAGCGTTAGCTAAACCACATCAAGTAAACTGTCACCCATATAACACAACATAGGGTTAATAATAAATAATTAACTATCTGAATAAAAATAAAAATCACAACATGATAGATCAAAATCCTGCCAGAAACTGTCCATACCATAAATGATAATAATATATTACGAGGAATAGAATTTTGGCAGTAAGATTGGTAACAACAAAATTTTATTTAAAAGTGAGCGAAATAACCGTAGATAAAATTTCTTAATAATATGTCCTGTTAATAATAATAAATATTTTTTTTTTATTTCAGACATTTCGATATACTTTCTTAACAAATATGAATTTTAATTTACAGCAGAAAAGAAAAGCAATTTTTTCTTTATAATTTAAAAAAAGAGTTGATTTTCTTAATTCATTTACTTTTTCATAACATAGAGAACTATTTTCGTCACGTGTGTACGATAATATTGATACAAGTTAAACCAATTATATTAGATATGAACCATGTTACCAGTACAAAACTACGTATTTACGGAGGGGAGGAAATGCAAATCGAGCATATGCCTTGAAAATTTCTGATCAATTAACATTATAATTATTTATTCCTAAAGCCAATTTATCTTTTTGTCTAGGACTACGTAATCGCTAGAGTAGGCGCTGGTTACTAGCATGAAATTCAAATCCAAAATGGTTAGCATTCAACTGTTTTATAACGTTATATGTATTGTGGTTTTGGAAACATCATCAAAGATCATCATCATATATCGACGACGGAAAACATATTTTCTGTAACCCTTAAAAAAGTTATATTACGTTTATTATGACATTTTAATTAGACAAAAAATCTATGTCGATTATCTCTGGGTCTCATCTTTTTACGATGAAAAAAACAATGACTTACTACGTTCGTGTTATGAACGAAACTCATTATCATTATCATAAAATTGTTTCTTTGTATCCAACGTCAATTTTACTTAACTTAGTAAATAAATTTCTCTCGTTACAGCATTTAAAATTTCTGTAAAAAATGGAAATATTATCTTTCTATACAGTGTTGCTTGTCAGTTACAGCATTTAATAGATATGAAAAAAAAAACTCGTTTGCTGTAACCCATAAAAAAGGAGAAAATAATAGCTTTAGGAAGTATGATCGATTGAAGCGATGATTGCTCAGTGGTAGTGTGTACGACTTCGCGTTAAGGGACGAGAGTTCGAATCCAACCACCTACACCACCTACAGTTAGCTTGAGCTTTTGGTGAAAGAAAACACCGTGAGGAAACAATAGCATGGTGATAGGGCTTTTTCTTATTCCCGCCTGGCTAGCAACCACCCTCAAGTTAAAAATCTACCCCCAAATACCAATAGGTGTGTTCCGGCAGCTGCACTCGAGAGCCAGTTCCTCCACAGGTTTAGCGTGTTTACAAACTTGGGCCGTATCGTCACTTAAGTTCAGGTAAGATTATGGCCATAACGCTAGACCTTCACTATAAAAAAAGGTAATTGTGGCTACACTTAGAATACAAAAAAAAATCCTATAATTTATAGTTATGAAGTAAATAATTTTTTTCCTTTTGAGAAAAGTTTTTTGGCTCTGTTGAAAACTTTGCATTTTGGAGGTTACAACAAATATATATTTTCTTGCGTCGATATTTACATTGTTCATACATATTTTAATATATGTATTGAATAGCTAGAACTCTTTACACATAACTATTTGGTATTTTCTCAGTAGTCTTTACAAAACTTATGGCATGTAACAAAATAGAAGTAGTAAAACTGTGGGCTTAGAAATTATTGGCGAAAGGTTATTTACAAATTTATTGCAACATTTGATAGGATTTAACGATGGATAACAAAGAACGATTAGGTATGGTTTCCCTATTTTGAAATCTATTTAAATCCTTGGCCGATAAAACCACAGGTAACCATACTTTATTGATTATGTCAAAACCATTTTATACAGACCTAATATATTTATTATTTACATTTTATCAGTTTATTTATTCCTTGTGAAATTTAAATTCCCTTTAACTATTGCATTATGTATACATCTAAATATATTTTAAGACTACGAACATTTTTTATAGTATGCATAAGTAGCTCTGTTCAGCGGTCTATTGCGTGAGTGCATTTGACAATCGGTCTGTCAAAATGAATGATATGACATCGTGTGTAATCATCTGATTATATTCACAACCATGACCACTCTGTGAATTGTAAAATGACTGAAATCACAACAATTTGGTGTCAACAACATCCTTCTATCTCTGTTATAATCCTGATATAATTTACTTCTTAATATATTGCTTTGTATTATCTACTATAGCTATTTATAATATAGCTATCTGTATTCATATTATAAAGTTTGTTTAAATGTTTGTTTGAACGCGCTAGTATTAGGAATTACCAGGTGGATTTCAAAATATATTTTTGTATTTGATGAGTAATCGTTGAAGAAGGCTGTAGGCTATTTAACATCACACTACCGCCAATAGAATCAAAGCTGTATGGAAAAAAGTTACAAAAAGGAACAATATTGATAAAACAAAATCCCACGGGAACGAATTCGTAGGTGCTACTAGTTTATAATAAAGTACAAATAAATTTAATTGCTATATTTTATTTATATTTTTCAGAACGATGTTAACTTGATAACTTCAAAACCCTAGCCGATTCTATTAACAATAAATGTTTTAAATTACATTACAAAACACATCTATTAATTGATGCGTAAATTAATACTAAATCCGAATTACGCTAAAAAAGCGTTTAAATGATCTAAAGGAATATAACAATTTGCAAAAAATAATGTATTATAATTGAGTATAAAGGGCGCTACTATATTCCCTATCAGTTTTGCGTCACTTTCTTGATGATATGTAAGTAGCTATTTTCCAAGAAAATATGCATGGTATTATTTTTTATTTAAAAATATACAAACTAACATATATTTTGTTATATCTTTAAGTGACAATATGGGTGCAAACGAGTTCCCGATGAAATCGGCCAATTGCAATCAGTTCGACCTGGTTGAAATCGTATTTATATGCGTTGCTTTCACGTTCCTGTTGATACTCCTCACGCAGGCATGCCGTATCATTTCATCAGGCTTCATGAACGTAACTCTTTAGAATACAACAGGATATTAGAGCTTTTTTGAAATGGGTATTTATATGAATATTATGTTATCCATTTTAGCGGTATTCTAGATTTTGAAATTACAATTACCTACAGGAAATATTTGTTTTAGTACATTTTATATTACATTTATAGTACATTTGTTTTATTAAACAATAAATTTATTGTAAAAAAATGGTCATATTGTTCGTAGTTTTAAAATAAAGTAAACCTTAATTAATAAGATGATCTATGATTTAAAATACACAGCACGACCAAGTCTGTGAATGCAGAACATTTAGGAGAAGTAAATTTAACAAAAGATTTTGTCAAGTTATTATTTATGCAATACAGAATTAATCACCTATATGTTTCTGTTTTTTTTTATTTTTATAATAAACTAGTAACTTAATTGTGTAGAAATAATTCTTTAAATTGTTAGTATGCATTAGTTTATTATGTTCTATATTAATTTAACATCTATGATATATGGATATATCCAGTATTATAACAAGTAAAAAATTATATCAGCCTTATTTATTACGTTTATAACTCTCAAATTGAAATTACATGTACAAAGAAATGCATGTAACATTAATATATATAAGTAAATAGACATATCCGTTATATCATAATTTCATCATATTTTAATTACAGAAGATTACAGGCACTGTTTAGAGGAAATTATAAGACTTACTTCGAAAACTTGATACTTATTATCAACTTTGCTATATCTTACTATTTACTATCAACTGTATTCTCAAGCAACAGCAATTACGAATTGCAACATATAATGAGCTCGACAAGACGTTTAGCAACGATCTTCTAACGTAACCGGCTGTACTAGTTTTTTTTTTTTTATCTGGACCTGTTTATAGTTATGTAATTCGTGGCCTTCTATTTACGACGCTGTCGGTTACATATATTATAAACCGAGAAATCATTGTTTATAGGTTTTTTTACGTCAACATTAAATGGCTATGTTAAAACTTTTAGTATAAAAATTCTTTGTATTTATATTTCATTGTTTATATTTTAGGAAAGATAGATTCTATGTGATTGTCGTATTGAAAGGTAATAAGAACGCTCTGGAAAATTATTAGCAAATATATTATTTATTATTTACAAGTGTTTTACTGATCTATGAACCTGAGATTTTACAAGTGGTGACCATGATGGAAATTCTAATAAAACGAAGGTCAGTTGCTAGACGATTTTTCACTTGTGCGGATAAAGATTTGCTAAAAGCATTAGAAGAACATAGACGTAACATTTACGCTTTATTCAAGTACTGTACTGACAAAGCTTACAGTTTATTTAAAATCAACTTACAAATTAAGGAGTCCTGATTTCAATTTGAAGAGTCATAATATATTATATTTTCTGATCTAGAAACTGCAGAGGAATATACGCATCGATGGGCCATTTTAATGATCGAATACGAAAGTGTCTCCCGTTATTTACCAGAATTATTTGAGGGGGGGACTAATAATGGAGCTACGGTAATATCAGATAACATGGGAACTGGTAACGCAGTACGTATTTTAAGGTTACCTGATTTAGAATTTAAAAGGTTCCACAGCCAACCTGTCAACTGGCTTTCTTTCTGAGGTCAGATTCAAAAAATTCACGATGATCCAAAGATAGACGATTTTGATAAATTTGAACGAATTTACAAGGCAACAGAACAGCACTCAATAGCACGTCAATTGATTGAGAGCTATCCGCCGTCAGGTAAGAATTACCTAGTAGAAAGAAAAGAGAAAAGAGAGATTTTCTCGAGATGATCTTTGAATTGAACATTATATTAGAAGTCTTTTGTAGCTATATAAACTATAATAGCTATATAAACTATCAACACAATTCGATGCATTTCCCGACAAGATTCCCTTGGTGACATCAGAAAAATATGCAGCAATGCTTCTATCTATGATGGAATCTGCAATTCCTTCAGACGTTTTAAAGGCTTGGGAAAGAATTCGCGATAAAGACAAAGAACCTCGGTTGTTAGAGTTATTGAATTTCATTAAACTAGAGGTTGAAAGTGAAGAGTGAATCTTATCAGCCAAATATGGTTTCGATTAAGGCTTGAGTAACTCTTACAAGGAACATATTGCAGCATGTTTTGTAGCTAACGAGAAAGATAATACAAATACATAAAACACGGCTCATATGTCACGTTTGTTTTTATGACAAAAACTCACACTATACGTTAGAGTGTTACAAAATAAAAAAACATTAGAACAGAAAAGAGATATTTTTAAGATGAAAAATGCGTGTTTTATCTATTTAAAAAAAGGTCATAATTACTACCGTTGTCGAAATTATACAAAATGTCCTCTATGTGGTTAGCGTCATTTGATTATTATGTGTCCAGAAGTGTTATTCAAGTAACAATGACCCTACAAATAAGAGGAAGAACTCTGCACAAGTCATGATTTGCCAACGTAATTTACAAACTACACTTTTGCAAACAGTTTTAATAAGAATTGTTTATAATAATACTAATGTTATTACTAGGGCTCTTTTAGATAATGGCGCTCAGAGGTCTTACATCCGACAGGGTTTAGGTAAAACTGTATGAGACCAATTTATACTGAAGTTGTAACACATTACTTATTCGGTGGCGTTCAAACTAAAAAGAGTATGTATAAAGTATATAATTTTTCTATTGAGAATTTGAAAGGTACGTATCAGTTACAAATGTCTGCTTTAGATAAAAATAAAATATGTAGTCCACTGCCGAAACTAATCGATAGAGGTTTGATAAACATATTACGAAATATGAATATCCATATTAGTGACTAGGGAACTGGAAACATAACTGATGTAGGATTATTACTAGGAGCAGATGTATTAGGATTTTTATTAACTGGTAACTTAATACAAATAGAAGGTAATTTGGCAGCTATTGAAACAAAACTTGATTGAGATTTGTAGGATTAGGTACCTAGTCTGCAGACTTGAAATGAAATAAGTTATTTCATTAATAATTTGTCTTTGTCAGAATTTTGAGACTTACAAACGTTAGGTATCAGGGACCCGGCTGACTCAAAAAGTATTGAACACAGTCAATGTGAAACATGTAATTTTATCATAGACACTGTGAAAACAGATAATGAGGGTCGTTATGAAGTATACGTGCCAGGTAAAGAAGGCTATCCAGAGCAACTTACTTGTAATAACAAAGATTTCGCCTGCAAACGGTTGATTTCTGTGTCCAAAAGCTAGATTCAACAAGTATGATAGAAAGATATGATGAAGTTTTCGTTAACTGGTGTAAAGAAGGTATTATAGAAAAGGATGACGGATGTGATAATGACTTACGCTTACTACACTATGCAGTTATTAAGAAATCGATTGCTACTATTTCTATTAGACCGGTTTTTGACGTCTTAGCTAAAAACTATTGCGACCTGTCTCTAAGTGCACAAGGTAGTAAATCTATTAAAAATTATACCTAAGCTGCTTAATAGTTTTTGTAAAAATTCTATTGGCATAACGTATGATATATGCAGAAGCCTTTTTACAGATATCAGTTGTGGATAGCGATAGACGTTGTGCATAATTTCTGTGGTAGTAGATTTTTTGCACACAAGATATATTAGTCACACGCCACCATAACATAGTAGTTCGTATTTGGGATCACTAGTAGCCCTTTTCTCTTCGCTGCAACTATAAACCATTATTTAGATAATATGACTGATAATAAAAGGTGGTTTGTACAACAACTAAAGTCGAGTTTTTATGTAGATAACTGTTTACACAGTGTAAATACGGTACATGACTACCGAGAATTTATAAAAATGTCAGAGGATATAATGAGCGAAGGTATATACATATACTATAGTAAATTTTCCAAAATAGTCCAAAAAATTTGAGGACTTTGTCATAACTGTAGATTTAAGGGTGATATTCGTCACTGCGATATTTCCTTTGATGAGTATAAGAACTCAGACACAAATTTATTAAAGATTATTCAGCAAGATAGTTACATCGGAAACGATTTAAAAACTGTCCGCTTTAGAGGCAGATGACGGGAAGGAAATCCAGACTAGGTCTGGTCGTATTGTCAAGTCTCCTCAGCTATTAATACTATAGTATATTTTGTTAATTAATTTCTGTTTTTTTTTTTGTATTGTTAAGATTAGTTTTAACACCTACTTTAATTTCTAGTTGTGTTACCAGATTGTTTAGGCTGGAGGTCGTTAAAAACTCTGAGTATAATATATTTATATTTCATTATTTATATCTTAGAAAAGGTAGATTCTATGTGATTGTCGTATTGAAATGTAATAAAAAAGGGCTGCGGAAATATATTAGCAAATATATTATTTAGTATCTACTGATCTAAGAACTTGAGATTTTACAAGGTATATATTACAAGTTTATATAAAATGTTGGAGACTGGATTCCAACCACAAGTATTATTACAAATAAGTAATATCATAAAAATATAACATCGAGCATGAAGCAAATCCAAAAAAAAACCAATTAAGACAAACAAATCCAGAAAGTATAAGTTGATGAATTATCTTCATGAATTTATATAAGTATTTCAACTTAAAATGCTTTATCATTTCATATAATAATTGTAAGGAATAAACTTTAATATAACAATTTTAAGTGAATGTTATATTGAAACCTATAGTTCCAGGTACAGCCAATTGCGAAAAGATTATCCAACCACGTTCTAAAAACTTTCATTCGAATGTTGTATTTCACGCCTTATTTGCGTAAAGACTAACTCATCTACCCAAAAATATTCGCCTTATGCTACAACTACAAAATATTTTGAATCTGTCAACGTATTTTTTATTGAATTCTCCATGCTTGCCGGTTTACAAAATTTAGAATCTTTTGTTTAACTATTTCCTTTAACCCATTGAAGAGTCTCTTTATAGTTAAGAAACATTTGACCAAAGATGTAATCCATATCGATAAATGTATCTTTCTTAATTTACTACTTTGAATACTTTTAACTTTTAATTGAATCCTAAAACTTAGAACCTGTTCTATGTTGGGTTGGTTGGTTCAATCTTGTATGTTGGGATACCTACAGTAAATTTACTTGATCTATTTGCAACTTATCAATTTAATATTATATTAGCTTCACCAGATCGACATTCCTGATATATTATTACCTCGGTTTTCTCTCTATTCTTCATTATTCATACATCTTATTATTTATTATAATGCTAATTATAAATAAGCGGTTAAGGAAATTTTCATGTTTATTATAAAAGAAGAATTTTGAGAAATAATTACAAAGCATCCGGACATCGGAGTTTACCTCTGTAAACACCGATAATAATATAATAATGGTTTTACAATAAAAATGTGCTGCGGTAATCCGAACACGTAAACATTGCCATTGTAATCTCAGTGCGGACATCATTCTACTTCTTGTTGAATTTATGGGACATTTTAATTACTAAACCGCGCTTAGTTCCAAAGTTACAAAATTGCTTTGAACGAAAAAAGAGTGTTTTACGCATTTTACAAGTAAGTTTTGAGGTAGGAGATGTTACGATTCCTTATAGAAAAATAAATATAATGTACATTTTACTAACAATATTTGTAAAGGAATAACTCAATGTTTCTGTTCTATGTACTATTGAACAAGACTTATATTAAAAATATCAAGTTTTCCTGTAATATTATAAGGTTGTATAAAAAAATACTAAGCTTATTTTAGAGTATAACTAAAACTTTACAGGGATACAATGCACAAATCTGAGGCACTTTTAATTGTTATTATTAGACCATAAAAAAAAAGTACTGTTCAAACTTCTACTACAAGCTCTACATTGAAGCAGAAATTTATTCAAAAGTAATTCCGTGCACAACACATTATTCTAAAATATATTACTGCTGATATTAAACGTTATTTTGAAAAATACATACTAAATATTTTTAAATTCGTCATCGGCATATTTCTAAAATCATTACTTTATAATATATCCAATCATAAAAGTGTTTATTACCTAGTAAAAGGAATCGATGTTACAATAAGCCACATTTGCTTTAAATATCTAAGCCATATACGTACTTTGCATAAAGGTACTTTGATAGCTTCTTCTAAAATGATTTATCTGGATGTAAAATGAATAGGCATGCAACTCTATTTTTATGAAAAAAAAAACTGAAATTACTTGAAAACAATACTAGACTATTTTTAATAAATAGTGTATCAAGGGTCCAACTCAAAGACTACTCAAAAAACATTTAAAATCGTATCATAAGATATCATAAACATTATCAATCACTGGCAAGCATAATAAAACACAATAAATTGTTATATAAATAATATTTGTATTACAGAATGACCTCAAGTAAAATGCTGAGATTGCCTAAGCGACATACTTCGGATATAACGTTGCCAGAACATTACGTCATAAGTCTCATAAGTTACCGTTTTTTCTGATTTGTGTCGATAACACTGACTTAAAATATTTTTAAGGGAAATAAAATTATATAAGCGATGATAGCTCAGTGGTAGTGTGCACGACTTCGCGTCAAGGGACGTGGGTTCGAACCCAAGCACCTAATATGAGCTTGAGCTTTCGGTGAAGGAAAACATCGTGAGGAAACCATAGCATGGTGGTAGGGCTTTTTCTAATGCCCGTCTGGGTAGCTACCACCCTCTAGTTGTGAACCTGCCGCCAAATACCAATAGGTGTGTTTCGGCAGCAGCACTTGAGAGCCAGTTCCTCCACAGGTTTAGCGTGTCTACCAACTT
Source organism: Actias luna (assembly GCA_039707435.1). Lineage (NCBI taxonomy): Eukaryota > Metazoa > Arthropoda > Insecta > Lepidoptera > Saturniidae > Actias > Actias luna. The sequence goes on along the minus strand of JAZHAC010000001.1, from coordinate 11,735,414 downwards.
GGGCCGTATCGTCACTTAAGATCAGGTGAGATTATGGCCATAACGCTAAACCTTAAATATAAAAAAAAAAAAAAAAAAAAATATAAAAAATATATTCTCTGATTCATAATTTTAAACTGTATCTTATAAATCGTTTTTCAGTTCATTGTATTGATTTAATAAACTATCAATAACATACCTTACATGTATAAGCGGTATAATTATTTGATTAGCTGCCTTCATTTTAGGCCAAAAACATTCAAAGTATAACGTGACGTAATACGAAAGCTTAACCCAAGAATACATGTTCCACAAATAATAAACTAAGGATTTTGAAGTGTAAATAACCTTGACCTGTTGGAGGTGTGCCTAACACTGTATTGTATGTTGTATAATATATATATATATATATATATATATAGACAGAAACTAGCAAAAGAAACTACACAATTTTTTTTAGTAATCTGTTCAAATTATATTGACCATATTCTAATGATTTACCGAACTGATTAGAAAAATATCGTCTAGACCAAGGGTTTCTAACTAGCAGGAAGCCAAAAGTAACAAAAGACTAAAAACAGATGTTTTTTCTTTATTTAGTTTTATTTAATAATTATAAGAATATTAGATATTATTTAATTTTGTATTAATACTTGAAAAAGAAAACAATATAAAGTGTATCTACTTATGGCATCACGAGACTTCAAAAAGATTATATGTCCTACGTCCAATTTCTGATTACCATGCCACAGAAAGATATCCACACCAATGAGTGAAGAGCACAAATATTGGGTACAACTTGTTAAGTCAAAAACAAATATAAACAAAACTACAATATAAAATAAGTCAAAGGTAAGTATAATTTTGCACTGTAAAGGTAATCATACATGTAACTTTACAATCATTCACACTATATACAAATAATTGTGATTTTAGCAATACTACAATAAAATTATATAATTTAAAAATACTTAACAGCAATAATAAAAAAAAACTTAACTAGAAACTACCGAACCACTTTGTATAAATTTCTCGTATAATTGATAGTCTATCAAAAACATCTTCCCATGAACGATTTGTTCAATGTAATAATTACGAAGTCGTTAAGATTTAGTAAGACCTTAATGGAATCCATATAATTAGGCTACTAAATATTACCAAGTACTCCCTCGGTTTTCTTTTTGACTGATTAACTCACCATAATATTTAACTGAGTGCTATTTACATATTTACTGGAAATTTTTGATGCTGTGAACATATAATTTTATTACTATATTTCTTTTTCATACTTCGTCCTACAACATTTTAATTAGTTGTCATATTACCATTAATACTCGATATTATATTACTTATAATTCTTAAAAACATTTTTATAACATGATTGAATTAATAATGAACTATTATATTACAACTTTCCTAGACACGTAGCATTGCATTATACATAAATATGCGTAAAATATAAATTAAAAAACAATAATTAATCAATTTAAATAATATTAAAAATTATTAAGTTTACAACATCGTTATATTAACCACGTGATCGTCTCCGCCACCAGGTTCGTTGTATTCAGAATGTATGTCAATGACTGCATGAGCACTTCATGACTTATAGATGTCATAATAGTGAAGTAATCTGAGTAGTACCCGCAGTGCACGAACGAGCTCTCAAGCATATTAAGAGAGAACAGCTGGTTCATTTCACAAATAAAATTATTATATTCCATGTCTTCTGTGAAAACAGTATTTCTTAATGACGTGAGAGACATTAAAATGTTTCTCACTTATCCAGGTCGCACTTAACCAAGTTTCACTGTATAACAGTATAATTACAGATGCAGCTGCTTGCAGAAAATTGGGGGTATCTGGTTCTGTCTTATATTTGGTTATACATGGGTGCTTTCTCTTTCTTTACAAAGTAATTTTCCGTAGTATTACCTCTTTTACTCTTACTTACATTCAAGGTCAAAAATTATTTTAATGATAAATTATTTAAATTACAATATTCATTACGGAACTAATATTACTCATCGTACCACATTATTACAAATAAACTGATATAATTCAAGAAATGGCTTTTGACAAATAATTTAAATAGGTACGTGTAAAGAATATGAATAATCAAACAAGTGCTGTATTCGTAGCAATACAAGCATATTAGAGGATAGTCTGGTTCTTTATGATAAAATGTTATAAAATATGTACATTCGTGGTTAATTTAATATAAAAAACTGTAGTTTCTGTAATTGAGTAATAATTTTATCATGGGCATTATTACATGAAACAGAGTTAAACCTGCGAGTATATTGTAGAGTTATTGAATATAGAAATTGGCAGAAAAATATTTGCGAGACAAACTACGTCGCTATATTGTTTAAATTCAATCATTAACTATTTCGCATCTTTATTGTACAGAAGAGTGTCGTCACTAATGAACAACAATTTGAACGGAGGTTCGGTTTCGGTTTCGGCTGGTATCGGCCAAAAATTCTAGTTTCGGCAACAATTTAGGTTTCGGCCAAACATTGGTCGAGTCTTCGGTTTCATCGATACTTAGTGTCCATTGCGGGTCGTTCGGAGTTCGCGATTCGTTTGTTAATAACTATCTCTCTCCGCACACTGTTCTTATAGTTTTCAGTTTGTGTTTTTTAATCCATAAATAATTTGGTAAATAATTTATTATCTTTTTATTTGTAACTTACTTAAGTCATTAAAATATCTTTAGTTTTTTTAAGACCTGACATATGCTGTTAGCTTTAAGAGCTTTGACAGCTTTACCGAAATTTTAAGGGCGAGTGATGAGTGGCACTTCGTCCCGAGATAGCGGGTGTAAGGATGCCAATATGGCCGAACCTCGGCATGGGCTTCTGCCGGAAAACGAACAAAGCTTCGCCAGCCTAACTAATCAACAGGTCCTAACTTACTAATTTAGTGATCCTAACAACGCCCTTATCGGACAAGTACCGCAAGGGCACCAAATGGTATGCGGTGTCACGGTGTACTCTCAGTGAAGTAGAGTGTCACTGTATCGCGCGAGCAGAGTCACTAGAGGGCATATATTTAGTGACTGTAGTATATACTATTGTGAACTTTGTTGAGACTGTTAATTAGATTACTTATTATTTTATGTCCGTAGAACCAACCATTAAACCAAATTGAATGATACGTTAGCCTTAAGAATATTGTAAACACAATATAGATAATAGTCAATTAGTAAGTGTTTAAGTACTAAGTGTGAACATTGTTGTAGTTTACTTATATGAGAAGTTTTTGAATATATTTACGTATATTTTTTTTTCATGTTAGATTTTAAATGTGAAATATTATTTTAACATATTTCAATTACTATTGTTCATTCAAACAAGTTACTTCTTGTCACATATGTGTTAAAAATATAATAAATTTCAGTATAAAATACAAAAATCCCAGTTTAGATAAGTTTCGGTTTCGACTGAAAATTGTATTTCAGTGTGACACTAGTCGAGGATATAACATTGTCTCAGCATTGACGCGCACATGAGCCTCAGTAAATATGAAAAATATGGTGGAGAACCTGCTGAACGAGATACTCGTTCGAAATATTAGTGAAACGAAAGCTAAAAATATAATCTAATATTACATTTGGTATCAGGTTTTCGTGTACTTAACGTACATTTCGTAAACTTGATTTTTGTTGTATGCATCCATATTATGTTATAGTGGCAAACTGTGAACAAGACAGCTCGACTCCTTCTAAAACTTCACCGGTCCCCTGAAATTATTACAGATCTCCAACAGTGATCTCCTAAGCAGCTTTTCGCAATCAGTGAGTACATGTATTTTCTTTATTTACCGAAGGATGTTCTGTACTGGGGCTTTCTTACTGCAACATCTAGATTAAAAAGATGTTAATTCTTATATCCCGGTATCACTTAATTATTTGTTGCTTTTGATTAGTTCTTAAAACAAAATTAACTCTCAAAACCTACTTTGGAAAATATACCGGTATGACTAAATCAAATCAAATCAAATCAAATCAAATCAAATCAAATCAAATCAAATCAAATCAAATCAAATCAAATCAAATCAAATCAAATCAAATCAAATCAAATCAAATCAAATCAAATCAAATCAAATCAAATCAAATCAAATCAAATCAAATCAAATCAAATCAAATCAAATCAAATCAAATCAAATCAAATCAAATCAAATCAAATCAAATCAAATCAAATCAAATCAAATCAAATCAAATCAAATCAAATCAAATCAAATCAAATCAAATCAAATCAAATCAAATCAAATCAAATCAAATCAAATCAAATCAAATCAAATCAAATCAAATCAAATCAAATCAAATCAAATCAAATCAAATCAAATCAAATCAAATCAAATCAAATCAAATCAAATCAAATCAAATCAAATCAAATCAAATCAAATCAAATCAAATCAAATCAAATCAAATCAAATCAAATCAAATCAAATCAAATCAAATCAAATCAAATCAAATCAAATCAAATCAAATCAAATCAAATCAAATCAAATCAAATCAAATCAAATCAAATCAAATCAAATCAAATCAAATCAAATCAAATCAAATCAAATCAAATCAAATCAAATCAAATCAAATCAAATCAAATCAAATCAAATCAAATCAAATCAAATCAAATCAAATCAAATCAAATCAAATCAAATCAAATCAAATCAAATCAAATCAAATCAAATCAAATCAAATCAAATCAAATCACATCACATCACATCACATCACATCACATCACATCACATCACATCACATCACATCACATCACATCACATCACATCACATCACATCACATCACATCACATCACATCACATCAAATCAAATCAAATCAGATCAAAAATCTTTATTCAATTAAGGCCTTAAGAAGGCGCTTATGAACGTCAAAACTATTACCGGTTTGGAAAGTAAGGCAGTCATCGACAAGAACCGGCAAGAAACTCGATCTGCATTTTTTTTTTAAGTCTTATTCTTATCCTTATATAAAATTATTTTATGTGTTAAAGTAGTTATTAGCGGATGTACAGATTGAACCTAATTTGTAATAAAAATAAATCTCTTACATTAATGCTTAAAGAACATTGTATAATATTTATCAATACTTAATGTGTCTCTTATAGTCTAAACCAGGGGCGCGAATATGGTCCCACCTCCACGTGGTGCATCCTGGGCAATGACCAGCAGTAAACCTAAATTAGGGAACTGCTGACCATTGGCGAAGAGGACCATACCAATCTAAGGTGTTAAGTGAACCGTGCCGAGGGATGCGTGGCTGAGGGTAAGCTCATTCGTGAACGGTACCTCTCTGATAACAGGGCACCTCGGAGAGTAATAAAGCCCTTCTACCGACATGCGGGGCTCTGTCGGTGTGTGACCTCTTTTTCCTAGCTACTCGTGGAAACTAAATGGATGATGAAAATACGCAAAACATTTTATTGAACCTAAATTCTCTTGTTGACGCTCTGGAAGATTCTAGGGACGTCAAACAAATTGGGACGAGGGGAAGTAACCCTTCCCCGACGCCTGAAGCCCAGAGGACGAACCTTGGGTCGGAAGCCACTTCGGCGACTGCACCGCCCATGGAGTCGACCTCTGAAGAAACTAAATCAAAGAGGCGCAAGCTATCTGGGGCAGCAAGGAGGACGTTCAAGAAGCTAGTGCAGGCTGAAGTTAGCCCTACTGAGGCACTGACGCTGTGCCGAAAGCCCTGGACTGAAATCCCAATGGAGAATCCTTCAGGACCGAAGGCAGTAAAACGAATTCGGTCTGAAGAGGAGTCACCCAATATGCTGCCTAAGAAAGTTTACAAGCCTTCTACTGATACCAAGCCGAAACATAGCTTCAGCGAGGTTGCAGGTTCAACGCGAGTGGGTGTTCGCAACGTGAATCCCATGAGCGTAGAAGAGATGAAACTGGTCCAAAACAACCTTACGGACGAAATTGTAAAAATAGGAACTAAGGGTGCTGGACCACGTTTCTTAGGTCTTAACCATAAGCCGGGCTGGATGCTGACAACGAGCCTGCTACTCTTGAGAAGGCCCTCGAATTGATACGGCTACAAAACCCAGAGCTTAACCCGGAACACTGGAGAGTGCTGCATTGCAGGGAGAAAAAAGGGAGGACGAGTCGTCGTTTTTGCCCTTGACGATCCCTCGGTGCAGGCACTCCAGAAAAACAACTTTAAGGTTATGTTTGGCTTTAGATGGGTATTATTTAAAGTCAAACCCGGAACAGACGGCAACCAGGAGAATAAATCACTGGCAGAGCCTTCATCATCAAATACCGAGCAAAGTAGGGTTTCGGAAACCATAACGGTGACATCACCCTCACAAATGCACGGAACGGGCGCAGGTGAACCTGTCCCCTCAACCTCCACGGCCTCAGGCGAGGAATAGGGTCGAAGTCACAAGTAACGAAACGAAACCTAGTTCCAAAGCTCTCTGGTAGGGGAGGTCAGAGGAGAAGCAGGTCTGGAAAAGCTGGAGGAACCGAACCCAGAGATGGACTTACACGTCCCCAGATGGGTAAGGCGACCACTAGCCAACAGCCCGAACCATTAAAACAATAGCGCGAATTGCGGGTCGAGCGCGGTTCCTCCAGGTCATCCTCCATCATGCGGTAGCAGCAACGGCGGTACTGGAGAAATGCTTCTTGGATGGTATTGTGGACCTCGCTCTTATACAAGAACCGTGGTTACGCGACAACAAAGTTATGGGACTAAATACTGTAGGGAGCCTCCTTGTGCACAACTGCGGGACTAGGCCCAGAGTAAGTATAATTTTCAACAAAAAAATTAAATTTCTACCTGTTCCAGAACTCTGTTCTGATGATCTGGTTGCAGCGTATGTAAGTCTTGACGGCTGGCAGGGCTCGAAGCTACTCGTGTGCTCAGCCTACCTTCCAGGCGAGAGAAACAACCCAACAGAAGAACTTGTGCGAGTCGTTAAATATGCTAAGAAACACAACGCCGAGCTACTGGTGGGATGCGATGCAAATGCTCATCACACCGCATGGGGGAGCAGCAACATCAACGAAAGGGGTGAGTTACTTAATTACTTTATCACTACCTTTAGCCTAGTAATTTTAAACAAATGATGTAATCCAACCTTTATTACACGCGCTAGGCAAGAAGTTTTAGACATTTCATTTGCCACTAACAATATAGCTAGGAATATAACTAACTGGTGTGTTAGAGACGAAAACTCTATGTCTGATCATAGACATATTAACTTCGAACTCTTATTATCAACACAGAGTGAGAATATTATGTTTAGGGAACCCAGGAATACCTCACGGGATACTTATAGAGATAACTTAAGGTCCAACCTGGAAGTAATCCTTAAAAATATTAAGACAATAGAGTGTCTGGAGTGGGCCACAAATGCTCTTACGATAGCGACCATAGACGCCTTTGAGCATAGCTGCCCCGTAAGACAAAAGACATCAACAAGAAGAGTCCCTTGGTGGAACTCTAGGCTTGGGAAGCTTAGAGAAAAAACCAGGCGACTTTTTAATAAGGCTAAAAGAACCAAGGAATGGGAAGCTTATCAAACAGCCTTAACAAACTACAATAAATAGATTAAGAAAGCCAAGCGTGCATCATGCAGAAAGTTCTGTGAGGAAATCAGCGAAATGCCTCAGGGAGCAAGAATCCACAGATTGCTAGCTAAGGATAAGCCTAATCAAATTGGACTCCTCAAAAAGCAGGATGGCACCTTTACCAACAGCGAAAAAGAAACCATGGAGCTCCTCACCTCAGTTCATTTCCCAGGATCGGAAGACATGATGTCGCGGAGTAGAGAGATGCCATCTATACTGAGACCGCGTATCGAGGATTGGCAGAGAGCTGCGATAATCATAATACCACAGAATGTGAGATGGACTATTAGTACATTTAAGCCATACAAACCGCGAGGTGAGGATGGAATTCAACCTGTACTATTACAACAGGGCAAGGACATCTTGACACCGGTTTTGGTAAAAAAAATCAGGGCGAGCCTTGCATGGGGATTCATACCTGAATTATGGTCAAAAGTACGAGTTTTATTTATACCTAAGGCTGGAAAGAAGGAAGTCCTTCAGACCCATAAGCCTTACATAATTTCTCCTTAAAACAATGGAGAAAATAATTGATAAATACATAAGAGAGGAAGTGTTAACAAAAACCCCAATTAGCCCTAACCAGCATGCCTATAGTAAAGGTAAATCCACTGAGACTGCCTTACCTAAGTCTTGTGGACAGAGTGGAGAGGGTGATAGAAGATAAAGAAATTGCACTGTGTGCATTTTAGGACATTGAAGGGGCCTTTGACAACACACCAACAAAAACGCTCATGCATGGTTTGGAAATCAAGAATGTGGACGTGACCACCACTAGATGGATTGAAGCAATGCTTTCAAATCGCATAGTGAAACTATCACTACATGGTACTAGCTATGAAGTGTTAACCACAAGAGGTTGCCCACAAGGTGGTGTCTTATCGCCCCTTTTATGCACCTTGGCGGTTGACCAATTACTGTGTAAGATGGAGGAACTGAGAATAGATACACAAGGTTATGTCGATGACCTGGTGATAGTCGTTCGAGGTTTCTGCAGAAAGCTTTAAATGTCATTCACGAATGGTGCGGAAAAAATCAATTGAGGGTTAATACTGAAAAAACCGTCGTTGTACCATTCACTAGGAAGAGACGTCTTGACAAATTAGCTCAACCAAGGTTAAATAATCAAGCAATCGCCTTTTCAACAGAAGTCAAATACTTAGGAGTTATAATTGACTAAAAATTGACTTGGAATAAACAAATTAATACTGCAATACAAAAAGCAAAAATAGCAATGGGAATTTGCGGACGACTGGCAGGTAAGCGCTGGGGTTTTAATCCTAAGCTGATCATATGGCTCTACACCGCTGTGGTTAGACCAGTAATAACATACGCCTGTGTGCTCTGGTGTAGGAAAGCAAACCAATCAACCGTAAAAATCCATTTAGCTACAGTACAGAGAACGGCGTCTATCCTAGCGACAGGAGCCATGTCGACTTCACCTGGTGCAGCTCTCGATGCTTTGTTAAATCTTACGCCCCTTCATTTACACGTAGGAAAGATGGCGATGTTAACAATGCACAGAATGTATGTACAGGGAAGGCTGAAATAGCTATCCTCGTCCATGAGATCCCTACTGGACTCAATGATAGAAATACCTGTTTTAGGAATGATAACAGACACTCTGACTCCTGAAACAAACTTTAAATTTTTTTATACTGTAGAGATGACTCCTGGACCAGCAATAAGATAACGTGGAAAAAAGGCAGTCTACTATGGTATACAGATGGATCAAAAAGTGGACAAAACGTAGGCTGTGGAATATATGGAGAGCGACCCAACTTTAAGAAGCATATTAATCTTGGACGTTTCGCTTCCATTTTCCAGGCAGAGATATACGGTATACTAGAGTGTGCCGTTATAAATCTGCAAAAGGCCTATGTAAATCATACGATATATATCCAATCGGATAGTCAGGCTGCTCTTTTGGCACTGGCTTGAAATAAAATTTGGATCTAAACTTGTGGCCAATTGTGTGGAAGTGTTGAACAGTCTTGGAAAGAATAACAGACTAATATTGCGATGGGTCCCAGGGCAAGCGGGGATTCCAGGCAATGAGATTGCCAATGAACTTGCCAGAACAGGTGCTTTAATAACACAGATTGGACCAGAACCATTCTGTGGTATACCGAAAAGCACAGTTCGATTGACCCTAAGGAACCATTTCAACCAAGAAACGAAAGAATTCTGGCATAATTTGCCGGGACAAAATCATTCCAAAGACCTTATCGTGCCCTTTAACCAGCGCCGAGGCTATGAGGTTCAGCAGGAATCAACTGCGTGTTCTGGTGAGAACACTTACTGGACACTGCTGTTTGAACAAACATATGTTTAACATTGGTGTCCAGAGCATAAGAGATTGCAGATTTTGCAACAGTGTGGATGAAACGCCAAAACACCTCTTATGTGAATGTGAGCCACTACAACACAAGCGTAACCGGATTCTAGGAAAGCATGTACTGCACCCTGAAGAGGTTCAACTTCTCCCCGCCAAAAAAGTCTTACAGTACATTCATGCTATAGGACTAGGTAGTGAGATTTAGTAGCGTGGGGCGATCACAATAGATCATTTATGGTCGCAGTGATACAGGTCTGAATAGCCTGCATAGCTCCTCCTAAGAATATTAATAATAGTCTAAACCAAGTTAAGCTTTATTCACAACAGTGAAGTAATATGTTTATTTAAATGTTTTTACATTTACTAACATTTTTGGAGTGGTAGAGCACAATAAATATATGTGATATATCCTAGATGTAACAATAGGACCGTTTGAATGTTCCGAAATTAGTCGGTGTATAGGATGATATAACGTAGTGTGGTAGACATTTGTACCCGACTGGCTTAAACGACTAGCGACAGGTAAGCACCAAAAGAGAGGGAGAGATCCTAGCTTAGCTTAATTTTGATGACATGGTACTTTTCTATACCGGAAAGCAAAAAACATGTTCACGAATTCCCTAAAATAACGCGGTATTTTAAAGCAAATTTAAAAATATATTAGTCCTGATGTTTACGTAAGCATGGGAGGAGGAATAAGGGGCTTGCCTATTTTCGCTTATAACATTAAAAATTACTAAAATTCAGCTTACGTAATACTTGAATAGCCTCGAATCACCGTACGTATGACACGGATGACAAATTGGGCCCAATAACTCTCTTTTAATTTGCGACAGTAACTCTCTTTTGATTTGTCAAGGCAGGCAAAACAAAGACTTCTAATAGATTGCTAACCTCTCGATGGCTGTCGTTGCCCTCTTAAACAGCCCTCAGGTTCAGATATAAGCTAGACAGGGCTAGTCTATTGTAGCTGTTCAAAACGTTAGCTTCAAGTCAAACTTGGATTTTGGTATATTCTAGCCTTAACAGCGTTAACACTTTAACAGTCTTTGTAGTTCTAATAGAATGCGCTAGCATTTTACAGTGATCAACAGAAAAATTGTTTATATATCTATTGTTAGTAGAATACACTTACATAAGGCTGATAGTAAGGTTATGAAGTTTCTTAAAAATTTACTGATGGCTTATTTCGTGCAACACAATCACAGAAATTCTGTTTTCTTAGAGACCCCACTTTATATTATAATTCAATTTTGTCGTCAAGAATAATGAGAAAGACTGGCGTATCATAGGTTTGTAACACAATAAACGCTTTGAAAATTTTTATTAACGAAAAGAGAAAAAAATTTGAAGTTGTAATAATATTGATAGCTATACTGATTAGTGAACGTGCAAAAATAAAACTTTGGAAATATTAGTGCGTAGATAAATAAGACAAAGAAGGTATTGTTTATTTTAGATTAGTGCGATGCTGCATAATGCTCCAAAAACTATTTATATGTTACAATAGAATTAAGATTCGTAAATTTTAAAAACAACATCGACTAGTGACTAGCAGTGGGCGCCGGGTGAGTCACACATACCCTCTCAGTCTCCCCAGGCTGGGACGGCATACGTAAATCAATTTCCCCGCGTAAAAAAAAGTCATCAAGATCTTTAGTTAAAGATCAATCAACTTCAACTTCAAAATCAACTTTAGAGAAAGATCTTTGCAGCCATTGCGTAAAGTTACAGGGTCTTCTCAGTAACAATTTTGTTTGAGCAAAATGAAGTGTTAATATTTTATAAAACAGCTGAAAAAGCTAAATAATTTTACTTCGGCGGTAAGACAGATTCCCATACAATGTAAATTACATACAAATAACCAAGAATAAAATTTTACTTTATTATACTTATATTGTTTGTATTATAAGAAACAATAATGGAAAAAATCTTATCTAAGTTCCTATGAACATTAATTAATTACTTTTAGAATACAACAAAAGTTATAAATAATATAAAAATGCTATTAAGAAAAAGGAGATCAATTAATATAAAAAAGCAACAATAGAGTTAACTATGCAGCAAACGCCGACTAACACGAAACTTCTAATACTTAGATGTGGTCTCAGTTTAGCGTAAGCACAGTAAAACTACTTGCAGAACGGCAACAGTTGTCAGTAGTTTTCCACTCGCAGTGAAACGTGCACGCAGAAAAACAGTGAAATAGGCTTTACATTTTTAGTGGGAATTCCGAGGTCAGTTTATATATTATGTAAATTAAGTTACTTAAAAATAAATAAACACAGCTATGCGATTTTGTTCTGCGTAATAAGCTCTAAAATGATGTATATTTGATTCATAAATATCTGATTTATAAATTAGCTGTAGCTAGTTGTAACCGCATCTTCGTTCGCATGAAAATGCTTTATGAAGTGGTCAGAAACAAATTTATTAAAAAAAAGAAATCGTTATTATTTACGTTTTTTGTGTTTAAAATATTTTAATCTTAGTACTTTTGCGAATTTACTAAGTTCAGTGGACAAGAGTAAGCTTACATTTTATTTATTTTGACATTTAATTTTAATATTATTTTCTACATAATTATAATTTTATAATTACATAATAATTATAATTTTTATAGCTATTTCAATCCGAAGAATTATATCGATTTATCTTGAGAAAACGATATCGTATGGTTTGCAATTTATTTAATAAACTGGTTTAACATAATCTGTTTAATTACAAACGTGTAGTTAATTAAATTAAGGATAAAAGATTTGATCTCAACTTTTTGTATCACTTAACAATCATATTAGCGCTGAATATTTTAATATATTCTAAAATCGAATAAAAGAAGAATTGTTATTTGAATTTTTGATCTTTTTTCATAGATTTAGAATTATATGGTTTTGGTATGGAATTATATTTTTTCTTATTTTGTTTCTGTCACCATTTGCAGATTATATCATTAATTAAATTAAAATGAGTTAACAACACGGTTTATCACCTCCTTAAGAATACATATAGTTAAATATATTTTAAATAGTATTTCTTAGAAGAAAATAATATAAGTAAAAATAAAAGTAATATAATGGATAATGAATAGAAATTTCTATTCCGTATATATCAAATACATAATTATTTTTGTTACACTTACAGTCAAAATGGTACTTCTAAAATATTGGCACCGGGACAAAAATGTCCAGTTTGCCCGACCATAAATCAACCTTTACTTGAAGCCCCAGACGAGTCCGTTCTCCATCAACTTAATTTTTATACATTTCCACTAATTACTCATAAATTAAATTGGATGAATCATTTCCTCATTAGCCTTAAAGGGTAAAGTACATATAACAAAATAAATTAATACAATAACAAAAAATTGTTATAAATATTACATGTTATTTTCATAATACAATAGTTATAATCGCTCATAAGTCAATTTCAGTTGAATTTTAGGCGAGGACGGAAAAACACTTCTTAATAGACCGTGTATTAATGAACTTGCTAATTAATATCACTACATATTATAAAACAAAGTCCCCCGCCACATCTGTAAGTTTGTTCGCATTAAACTAAAAAACTGCTTAGGTAACGGGTTTTCATGAGATTTTTCCGCCAAAGAATAGTGATTCATGAGAAATATTTATCTAATAATTTGTTAAGGTTTTAGGTAAATTACGTGAAATATGACGATGATTATTTAAAAAGCCGGAAAAATGTATACCGACTGAAAAGTTCACTGGTGTGCGCCGTTTAAACCAATAGATTTATATGAAAACAATGTTTATGGGAATTATTCCGTTTAAAAAGATCTATTAAGTGTAGCAACGCTTTATGTTTATATTGTATGATTATTTCAATAACCAATTCGATTAAATAATACCTAATCTGATGTATTATTTTTAGACAGAGTCTGTTATACACAACTATAACAATGATAATTAACGTGTTATTTGAAATGAAATATGTACAGTACCAAGAAATTGAATAATTTGTGATACAACAGTTGCATTGTATATTACAAGATTAATATTGGTGATTAGTTTCTGTTTATTATATCATTCGCGATTATTACACATATTGCATGACATTCTAATGTACAATACATTGTATAGTAGTTCCATTATTAATTAAGCTCATCGTATACATTTTGCTTACCAAAGGTTTTTTTCACAAAATTGTAGAACGCTAGAGCATGGGTTCGAATCTTATAACAGAATAATTGTTTTGTACTTTACTATTTAATAAAGTATTTGTTACGTTGTAAATAAACAATTAACGTAATAATTATATTTAAATGATCAGAATGATTAGATAACCTAGAAATAATATTTTCAGACAAGCTTCATTATTTAATATTATTAACACTCAGAATAATCTACTGCATAAGTTTATAAATGTATTATTTCTCGGTAGTAGGAAATAAAAATAATATGATATCATTAGACTAATAATAACTTTAAGTGACGTAAATATTTCAAACATGTATACAACGAATTAAAAACCAAGAAAGAGCCATAGTGTTTGAAAATGAAAAGATATTATGATTATCTAATACCTATCGAAGATTCGCTGTTATGTTTATTGTTATCGAAATTTGATCATATATTGTCCTTTTACTCGTTAACGTATATAAAGGTTTAGCTAGCAGTATATTTACATATTTAGAATAATCATTCTATGGTACTATTTTCTGACCATCTTCCTTGTAGATCTAACACAATAACAGTAAATTAAACGATTCTTTCACACCGGTATACACCAATGAAGTTTTTTTTTTTTTTGCTTTTTTTTTATAATTAATTAATATTACAACTGGGCGGTAGTCTTTTGAAATTACGAGTGAGATATTTAATTTCATATTAGTTGATAAGGGTACGCACCAATACTGGGGACAACTTTATTACTCTATAAGTGCCTGGAAACAAACGGAACCGTGGTTATCCGCGCTCGTTGACGGTGAACGGTGTCGTCCGCGATATCCATCCATGGTAAACTTGTTTTGAAACACAACAATTTTTTAAAATTATTCTATATACAAGTTAATAAAAGTGAATGTAAATAATTTGTATTATTATGTGGATGATGTTATTGTAACTAATATAAATATGTCCTTTTTATCTCAGTAAATTAACAAAATGTCACGAAGATTAACTAAAAGATACTTGACACAAGGTGATGAATACCAGTGTCCCCTGGTTCTGGAAACTCAAAATATAGCGGAGAAGGAATTGAGAGAAACTGAAAATTCTAGGTCACAAGCCCTAATTGCTTTGAGAAATTGGATGGAACAGAATCCCAAGTTTTTAGCAGTACGACTAGGTATGTATATTTGAGAAGAGCTCTTGTTTACATTATAATTTCAGCATGGAGTAAGCATTACTACAGCATATTAACACACATTTTAAATATACGCATTTGTATGAAGGTATTTCGTAGGTATATTTAATTTTTTTTTTAATATTTAAGTTTTATCATTATGGCCACATTCTCATCTGATGTTAGGTAACGATGTGGCCCAAGATAGTGGATACGATAAGCCTAGTGGAGGAACTAACTCAAATGCAACTGCATAAGTATTCGGAGGCAGATTTTTATCTTGATTGTGGTAGCTAGCCAAGCGGGCATTAGAAAAAGCTCTACCATTATGCTATAGTTTCATCACAATGTTTTCCTTCACTGAAAGTTGAAACTGGATTGAAATTGATAAGTGGATTCAAACCCACGACCCTTGGCGCGGCGTCCGTACACATTACCAACTGAGCTATCAACGCTTCTAATTCCCGTATTACCTGTGATCAGTAATATATTGTAACTATTATATAGAGATAATCTAGTTTAACCTTGCCTAAAATAAAGTTATGTAGATATCCTGATGTATTTAAGCCTTTTCTTCAGTTAACCAAAAAATAATATTGTTTCATTAAACTAATGATAATAGTCTTTGAATTTTTATGATATACCTGCCATAGATAGATTTACTATATTAATTTCATGATATATTATAATGAGATTTAGTAAAGTAACCATGTTTAGACCTGTAGCGGACGTCGGAATTAAATGAGGAATATTTTTATGATATTGTAAGCATGAAAACCTTTGTCATTTAATTCCGACATACGTTACAGGAGAGGTCGAAACATGGTTATTTTATTAAATCTCATTATATCATCATTTTAACAAAAATAGTAAATTTTTTCGAATATTTTTAGTAATAGGCCGAACTTACTAAATTTGAACAAGATATGGTGTTTTTATAGACTCTAATTTTTTACTGCGTTTTCTACGAGCGAAGAAGTTTAGTGTACCCATGGCTCAAGAAGCGATCGAGCGATATATACTGCTTCGTCAATCCTGGGGTATCGCTTTTAACCAGCTTGATTACAAGCTGCCTACAATGATGGAACTCATAAATTTAGGGTAATTATTATATACAAACACATGTACGAGTTGATGCATAAAATTTCGATGCTCGGATGGCTATATTATTATTTTTTATATTTTCAGATATATTTTTGTAAGTCCTTTCAAAGACAGATGTGGTCGTCGAGTTGTCATATACAGACCAGGTACATGAAAAAGACATTTATATTTATTCCTTCTCATGTTTTATTATATAGGACTGTGTAAAAAGTTATTAGACTAAACTTATAGGTTACCTATAAAATATTACAACTTTCGCATTGATCAGATTTTAATGATTTATTAAGGTCAACGTCTTGCAGTCAAATAAAACTTTCCAATAATAGATATTAAATTATTTGTTTATATTTTTAATTTGGTATACAATTTTTAACAACCATCGAGCATATTCTGCGATAAAACACTGTATAGTCAATGGAGGTGTAGAGCTTATTTTTTTTATCCATTTATAGGAACGAACAGTGTACATAAACAGTGAACAGTAGTAGTCTTATCGAGTAACATTTTCCGTACTATACCAATCAAAGAATATTTTATTACACAGCTTTTTAAAAAGTATTTTTCTATTTCTAGGTGTGTTCGACCCTTATAAATATACAAACCAAGATATGTGTCGTGTTATGGGTGTTTGTTATGAGACGCTAATGGAAGACGAAGATGTACAAGTCAGAGGTTTGGTACACTTCGCAGACGGTTGTGGGGTTGGTTTTCCTCATATGACACTTTTTACACCCAGAGAGGCAGTTAGGATCGTTAAAAACGGCGAGGTAATTATAACAGAAAATTCCTCAACACATTTACCTATATAGTTTTAATTTCATAGCTATAAATAGTCTACATATCATATCATAATACGTAAAACTATATTAAGAAATTTCTTTAGGATGTAAAATTAAATATTATGGTTATATGGAATTATATTACACTAGTCACAAAAATTAAGGGTTAGTAAAAAAGTCTAAATTTTTGGGTTGTTTATTACAATAAGCTCTAACACCGAAGAAAATAATAGTACAGCATAAAAAGCAAATTGGTCCCTTAAATTTTGTGCTTATCACATTTTTAGTATACTATAGATCTATAGATAAACTGTTTCTGCTTTTCTTACTCTAACAATCTCTTACACTTTCATTAGCGTACCATCCCAATGAGACACAAGGAAATTTATGGAATCAATGTACATCCCACCATAAAGTTTGCATTGGATTTCGGCATGGCACTCATATCTGATAAAATAAGAAAAAGAGTTAAATTGTACACAGCGGTCGAAGATGTGAAAATCGATAAAAATTTGCTGCCGCAAGAATATGGTGGAATAATGTCCATGAAAGAAATGATAGGTATGTTTATTAAGTGTTATCTATATAGAAAGTATATTTCTTTTTAAATCGCTTATTTATTTTAGTCTATCTTGAGGATAATATATCACTAGTTGTCATTCGAGTTATTTAACACTATTGTCTTTTTTATTAGATACCAACATAATTACATTTGCTAGGGGGAGTTACACCCGAAAGGACCCCTTATTATCTATTTCGAAAAAGCAAATAGATAGCAAAGCCGCTAAATATTGGCTTCGAAATGGCAAATTCGTATTACGTACCCGCTTTGGTCTATTTACTATATTTTTCATTTATTCCGCTTTTGCGAAATAGATAATAAGGGAGCCGATTGTAACATATATGTGACCATGATATTTTTAGGTAAAATGTGTAGGTATGCGCTCCAAAGAAAGTAGATTTTGTGTCAATTGGAATACTCAAACCTCATTATCGCGTCGGCATCCAAGGAAGTATGTTGTGTACCGATTGATATATGGTGCCCCGAATTAAAAGGAAATATCCTAGTGTGTAATGCAATAATGTACAAAGTATACAAACATAATGTTTAAAGATTATGGGTTCAGATTTATTTCTAAATTATTACCTTTCTCATATATAGTCTCACATTACTATATTTTGATTTCCAATTAATACCTATACATATTTAATATATTATGTTGGTTGTATCGTATCTGTGTCATAACATTTATTTGGGAAAATGTAACTGAGATTTTACTGTTTCACAGAGTTATGGAAAGAGGAACTGGAAAGTAAACGTAATATCTTATTGCTGAACGATAAAATGGGAGTACGGTTAGAAATGTACAGTGAATCTGCACGAGAGGGTGCCATCTCTGCACTGCGAGCCGGTGTGAACACATGTGCAAGTGCCGATGCCGTAGGCGACGCAATGCGCGGTCTCACTGGCAACTTCAGAAAGCTTGAAGTAGATTAATAGTATATTCAGAGTAAACTTTTTATTTATGGTTATCATGAGACAGATTAAGGTGCATTATACGAATAATTGTTTTAAAAAAGAATTGTTTTAATTAAGTATATGTAGAAATTTAATAACATATAGTTTAGATCTTTACCATACTTTTTACTCTGCGAGGATTACAATGAGTAACAGAGATTCAGTAGCTGAACAGGAAAATATTTTGAGATTATCTCCCAAGAAATAGTATATTGATGCTAGTTGGTTGAATGTGGTATGTTGGCACAGCTGTAATATTAAACCTTTTTGAGATTTAAATATGTTTTATTATTTTAAATTTTTTATTACAACTATAACATTTTTTTTTATACGTGGGGAAATGCATTTATGCATCTCCTCCCAGCCCGGGGAGACTGAGAGGGGTATGTGGGCCTCACCCGGCGCCAACCGCCGAGAATACTCATTAAAACCTCACGGCCGTCTGCCGCCTTCCCGGGGCAATGCGGGTTTGTGCATGCAATCACCGCGTCACCCCAGCGACCGGCCCGGCCTGGTGGAAAGCCGGGCCCCATCCGGGCAGCCTAGTGAGCTGTCCTTGCAGTCGTCCGGACTGGTGCAATGGGAGGCGAGTCCCCCGACCCATCCTCCTCAGTCCGACTTAAGGCGGTAGAAGGGCACGGAAGTACCGGCCCGTTCGACCGCCAATTCGTCTACGGCGGAGAGGGTTCCCGTGTGGGTCTGCTTCACGGACCCTCTCCGCGGCCTCCTTCTGTAACATAACAAGTTCACAGAAGGAGGTCACTTCATTCTAAACACTCTCGCTACCGTGCATGGCTCTAACTACATCCGGCAGCGAGAGGTCTGTCTCCACCGCTGCCTCTAGGGCGCGGCGCGGCCCGGATCACGCAGCACATTCAGACAAAGTGTGCTGCGCAGTATCCTCCGCCGCACCGCACTCATAGCAGGCCGCGGACGGCTCCTTGCACACGATCTTGTGCAAATACCACCCGAAGCATCCATGCCCGGACAGTACCTGCACAAGACGAAACGTCAGGGAACCGTGCCCCCTACAGCACCATTCTCGGAGGACAAAGCGAACAGCGTCTATTGTGTATCGTCCATAGCGCTCGTCCGCCAGGTCCTCCGCCCAGCACCGCACCAGATCGATGCGGGTTCTCTTCCTCCTAATCACTAACTGTGTGTCTGTGTACACAGCGGCAAAAAGTAAAGCCCCCAGCTCCCACGGCGGGGATCCAGCCAACAGATATTTTACCTGAGCCCAAACCCGGAACCTTACCCCGTGTATGTAGTGGCTGGGTCCCGGTGGTGGCCCCCGACCAGGTCCATGCAACAGCAGGGCCTCCATCTTCTCCAGGGACATTTTGAGGCCCAGCCCCCTAATGCGCCTGACCACTGAGGTAACACCCTCCGTGGCCAGGCGTTCCACCTTATACCACTCCCGACCCTGGGCTACGACTAAGGTGTCATCCGCATAGCAAATTAAGCAAACTCCAGAGGGGAGTACGCCGCGGAGCACCCAGTTGTGGCCCATGTTTCACAGGAGCGGTTCAAGGACCGATCCTTGTACAACCCCACAATCTGTCGGGCGCTAGACAATGACACTTCGACTGTCCACGTAGGTGACCTTTCGGTCCCGAAGATACGTCTTTTAACAGCCGCCGCAGGTACGGGGGCACCCGAAAATAACGGAGCGCCACCCTTATGACACTGTGCGGCACACTACTGAAGGCGTTGGCGATGTCAAGAGACACCGCCAACAGCTTATCTCCCCGAGAGGTCACCTCCGTGGATCATCTCTTCAATCTTATCAGGGCGTCAATTGTCGAGCGACCGACTCGGGAGCCAAACTGTCCGTCCGCAAAGTTGAGTCCTCCACTACTACTGATGTGCTGAACGATGCGAGATGCTATGATATGTTCGAACAGCTTTCCTGTATCGCCGAGCAGCACCAACGGTCGATAAGCAGACGAGCAGTCGACAGGGCGGCCAACCTTACCGATAAGGCAGAGCCGCCCCTCCTTCCACAGCTTTGGGAACTGCCCGACCGTGATACAGCGGTCGAACAGTTCCCGAAGGGCAACCCCCATATGACCGAGTACCAAGGACTACAAGTGACCCGGGACCCCGTCAGGCCAGGTACTCTCCGCCTCGAGCGAAGGCGTTTCACCGCCATCTCCATTTCCTCGTCGGTGACGAGGGGTGGGATGGCAGGCGCAACATGAACTTTGCTATCGTCTGCAAAGCAATGAATGCGACCGAGAAGTAGCATATCGTCATGGGGTCCTCCATGAAGTGCAGACGGCGACAACACACATCCGACCGTGCATATACACATACCCCGGCTTTAACTTGAAAGTTTTCCTCGAGCTGGTTGCCAGGGTAGTGTAGATAGGATGTATCGGCCGGACGACGGATCTGTCTACTTCAGAAAAAGTAAAGCAGGCCGTGCCGTTTCAAGGCGGTGGTGGACGGCATTTAAGTTAGAGTGAAGTCCGTGGATGTTAGCAAACTCCACTGTGTAGACGACGTCAGGGCTGTACATTGCTGTGGTCCTTACTTTTTGGCACTGACTTGGGAAGTCACTTTTCAAACTAGAGAATTTAGTGAATTTTACCGACACACAAAGATTTTAGGCTTGAAACACCTGCTTGAGCACGGCGTAGAGGCACTGATCCGACAGATGGAAAGCCCCCATATCTTCCCGGTATAGCTCGCCGAGACCCCGTTCCGGTCACCAACCAGCACGACAAGACTACCCAAGATTATGCGCGGCATGGCGGGGCAGCCTCTCGCGGTGGTTAGCCGCGTTTGGGCCCCTGTACTACACCGCGGGCAGCCAGCGATACAACCGTTTCTACAGGTATCCCTGGCTGTCGGGTCAGTACATCTCAACAGAACAACGAGCAACTGGTAAATCTTATAACTCATCCGTATCACGGCATAATCCCCTAAGGTACTGGATATACACTGGCTGAACCCGAAATGCGATAAGTCACTATTACGGGTGTTTCACCATATGCCCCAGGCGGGCACCGACGCCCTACCACCCCGCAGCTACTCGATTAGCACCACCCGGGGGTCACGTGTAGAATCTCGAGGGTAAAGCGTACGGACTTGTACAGCATCAAACCCCAATAATAAGACAATAATAAACATAAACGTAGACAATAATTAGTTATTGTGATAATATATTGCAGTTATTCTAAGATACTAACATATATTTCATGTTCCAGGGCTAATTTCCATAAAAACTGATACTTTCTACTGCTACAATTAACAATTGGAAATCGAAATTCGTGTGTCTCGGCAATATGCAATTTACCTTTTACCGTTTACCTTTAAGAGAAATTATAATATGTATTGTAGAATGTATTCCTGAAATAGCATTCAATTTGTCTTTTATAAAACAATATAATTTGGAGTGTCGAATAACAACTTCAGTTTTGAGATAAACAACTTACAACTCATAGGTATGGTGGTAAGTGCATGAGGTGAAGCAATCACGCTAGTAAAGTAGTGTTACATTGTGACAACTGTAACAACAGCCCGTCATAGTGAATGTCGTTACAAAAGGGGCATGCCGTGGTACGTGTTGTTGCAATAGAATTCGTCAATGGGTCACCCATAAATTAATTATGTGCCTAGGGAAATTTGTAGAAACAGTTGTTTCGCTTAATAAACAATAAATAAAATAAATAAAAATGCACCCGCGATTACTCTTATATTGTAGGTATATATGGGCGACGGTAATTACTTACCATCAGATGACACTCTTACTGGTTTGCCCGGTACTACATTAAAAAAAAGCCATGGTAGTGTAGAGACTCATTACGAGTAATGATGAGAGACCTCGCCACGAAACCATACATAACCTTGGGTTGGTAATTGCATTCGGCAGAATGTATATTTCTCTATAAAACTAGAGAGACTAAATAGTTCACAATTAGGTACTGATCGTGAACTCGTTTAAAGGTCACTCGTTCTTCACGTTTTTTTCTTACTTGAGTCCTTATTGAGTCTTCTACAGTCTGTATGGTGATGCGCGGTTAGAAGTACTGTTCAACCCAATCCCGTTTTCTTTCATAAAACAGCAAGCACGCACTAGATTCCGGAGCCATACCATTGTGTTAAAAAAATTGCTTCTTACTTTAAACCACTAAAGAGAAAGCTAACCCTTCACATATTTTCTGTTAACTACAAAATCGACCTCAAAATAAAACAATATATTTAGTTCATTATATTGTTTATTAGAAATCGGATAACTACCTTACCGGTAGAATTACATATTTTCACATTATCACATATTTCAAAAACAAAACGCATTATACAAATATAACGTTATAGCGTAACTTATGGCACATAGAAATTTGGCATCCTTTTGTAACTATCCAGAATTAACGACTCAATGGTAAAACATATGACAAACAAATAAAGTTATAATTAATAAAATATAATGTATATTAATAAAAAGGTAAAATGTTACCATATATTCCATTACAACTTATAACCTATAATTTGAATTGGCTCTAACCAATAACTAAAAGCGGCTAATGAAAACGAACTATAGCATACTACTACGACTGCTTGTTTGGTAAGATATAGGACATTATGTTAAAAACTCTTTAAAATGGATTAACTGAACAACAAATATGAATGTGGATACAACAAAAAAATAACAGAATTTTAGCAATTTACACTACGTGAACTGGAAATAAATTTGTTATAGCCCAATTATTCAAATTATTCTTTCTTATAGCCCAATTTTAGTGTAGAAGAAATGATATTTAAATGTTAAGAATAGCGAATTTATAAATTAATAAGACGCTAAGTGATTGTAATTTATTCATAGGCTGATAATCACTAATCCAAATGTACCTGATATAAATACGTCATCTTAATGTTAGCGTAATGTCCTTACTGGTGTATTTTATTTCATATTCCTGATTATAGGATCACAAATGATTATTATTATGATTCATGTATTACTTTTTATTATGCGTAAAATAATTATTTATCAAACTTCTAGACTTCTAACATGATGCTGAAATAACAATAACGTTCTAAAAATGTATATATCATAGGTTTAGGTACAATTAAAGCTCATTTGCATGGTAAATTACTTGGATAATTGAACTGTAGGCACATTTCTAACCGATGCATTAATTACCCATTACGTTCAAATACTTCAGAATTTTTAAACATATCTAAGCCTTTTATCTCTATCCCTTGTGATTTTAAGTACGTATTTGCATTCTTGTGATTTATTAGATTTGGGGTAATGTGTAACATAAGCACCTATTTTTATCGAATTATATAATTAATTATACAAAATGCATCCATCAAAATCGCATGGTGACAACCTAATTTAAATAATTTAATTTAAATTATTAAAGAAATCTGCCTAAGTATAGGTATATTATAATTCATTAAGGTAGTCACAACAAATATTGCGTATTTTTAAATATATTTGCGATATATTTGTTGTCACTGATAAATAATTAAGAATTATTAGGTTTATAAGTAAACAGTGTCTACAAAACTCGTTATTGCATTCTACGGAGAATCGTAGTGCAACTTAAATAAATATTTTCCTTTAAAAAGAGCTACCGATGTTTTTATAAGATTTTAAGAGATTTGATTTTATAAAGAGGAAAAGTTAATTTATTTATTTGTATTTTTGAATGCGCTAATTTTAGGAACTACCAGTCGGTTATCAAAAAATCTTTTTGTACTTGATAGAGCAATCATTGAGGAACGCTTTAACAACAAGCTACCACTGACGGGAGCGAAAGTGTATTGAAAATTTTTAGTTGCACGTGAATGAAGTCGCGGGCACTTTATATAATACATTACTAGCTAGAATACATTATGAAGAGTTTTTTTTTTTGTATTTTATGATGTTACATATTCTTTATAAAAGTTCGATCACAAACCACCATTTTACTTATATTAGTATTACTATCTGATGTCTCTCTAAAGTTTTTGTCTTCCTTTGCATGTGGTAATTCTTAGTACTTTTATTGATTTACTTTATAAATGTTGTGAATGACCTATAGTCATAAGTTTTAACCTAAAATATATATAATACAAAAAAAATGATTAGGATTAGAGTATTTCCTAATTGATTATACTGACTTAGTGCTTGCAGAATATGAATATAAATATTATAAATAGGTTACGAATTGCCTAAAGGCTTATTTATTTATTACACATGTTTAAAGACGTTGTTATATCAAATACGTTACAATTACGTATATTTTATTTTTTATATTTATCGCTTTTGAATTATGTAATCTTTAATAATATCTAACATATTAATAGTAATAACGCATAAAATGTAATAACCACTAAAATCTTATGTATGCTATCATATCCACTTAAGAAAATAACTATGAAAAGTCGATAAGGTTAAGGATAACGTTTATAAAACTAGGCACTTTTATTTATATAAATGTAAAAATGGTCGACTGTGAATAAGCGGTTTCAATTAGTATTTCTATTAACGAACATATTATGATCGCAATTCTTCAGTTGTAAACATTGTATCTTTATTGAATTCTTATTCCACAACTACAAACGGATTTGAGCGGCTATTATTTTAAGTACAATGTATTATTCGAGCAAAATACAAATAAACTTAAGTACATACATTATTACGCGCTATAAATCCATTTCAAATTACTAACAAATAATAAACAGTATTGTATATAAAATATGTATATAATAGCTAATACCATTTTTATTATTAATAATATTACATTGGCACTATTTTTGGCAATATTCGTGCGGTAAATTGAATCTTTGGAACCGACCGCGACGGGTGAATTAGCGGGTAAAACTTAATCGCAAATCTATATCTATAAATACGGACTACATAACTAGTTAATAATTTAATCCAGTCTATTTATTTATTATTATTTAAGGTTTGAAATAGGAAACTGTACTTGGTTATTGTAATAAAAGTTATAGCTAAACTAAGTGTTATCATTGTGGTCATTAAAATTATCGATATATAGATATATTACAATGACACTCTTCACTCAAATGGGGGAAATCTATAGAGGGTACGCAGCCTCATCTTTACCTTAACTCTAGAATTCCAATTTATAGTCGCTACCTTAGCATTTGTTTACCTTAAGCCCACAACAGACGGAGCTATAATATATACATATGTCAAGAAAACAGAGTGGCATTTTTCGTCTGTCATTTGTGTGCGCGGTAAACGTAACTTGTTAGATCTATTATAGGATATCTAAAGTTAGACCGTTATTAATAATGTATCACAAATACGTGCTCATGGACCCGCAGAATTAATGAGTGCAACAATATATATGTATTAGTATAGCCGCCGTCTGTGGTAGCTTGTTATGCCGTAATATATAGCTTACTATATTAATATATATTATAGCTCCGTCTGTTGTGGGCTTTAACCTGAGCAAAGACCAAGTCGTTAAATTATAGCTAATGTTGAGATAATACTAAGCACGCTATATATATTTCACTCAAAGTTATATTTATAACCATAAACGTGAAATTTACAGGTAATTTTTGTTAATAATATTCTGACTATAATAAGTTGAAGTGTATTATTGTACTGAGGTATTTCATTTACAAATTAATTGAATGCACAGGTATTTTTAAATATACTTATTATCTCTATTAACAGTATAAACATAAAACTTTTTTTTTTGATCTTCTGATACACTAAACTAAGTGCCTTAGAAGTTATCATTTCGTTTTGTACATTCAACACTTTCAAATAAACTATTGTATTTTAATAGTTATTCATGACATCGATAAATAAATTTATTCCCATTGGTGTAAATGTTACTATAGAACCAATTTTTTTAACTATGATATAATTATTATGCTACAATACCACGCCTTTCAAATTACAATAACGTGCAAGTCACCATTAGTTTCATTAATTTTCGTATCCTCTTAATAAATACGAAATTTATACATGATTTAAGCTTACTTGTATTCGATTACGTTTGCTTTATATAAAATAAATGTATTACGGTTTGCGTTATATTGTTTTATTCTTAATTTTTAATTGGATATACGTTATTGCAATAATAAAAGTGCAATATATACTTTATATATAAACGGGAAAGCATACTAACACATTAATCATTTATCATTAATAAAAACGTGAGGTACTGAACAGGTACTTCCAATTGAGTAAGGTGACCACGGTAACTGCTTTACTGATACAGCGTGGGTTTTAACAACTTTTGTGACAACTACGTATCCTAAGCGGTTATAAAAGCGACTTGTTACACACAAATGATTTATTTTACATTTTTTAAAGCAATTGATAGAGTTTTCTTTAGTTGTAATCTCTTATCAGTGTATGTACTTTCTTAAATATTTGCATTATATAAATAACAACCTTATATCATTAACATCTTCTAAATGCAAAAAGTATATCTTTGAGATATTGAACAAAATAGCAATTTTTATTTAACAATATTTTGATGCTTTGTGGTATAATGTTTCCAGTTATATAGTAGTCTATTTATATGAAAATTTGATCAATAAGCTAGTCATAGTATTCAAATCTCCAAAAAGTGCACATATGACATATTGATTTGACAATCATGATACATCAAATACTTTTGATTTTTAACATCTTATTTATGTAGTGTAAACGGGCACTGTTATCAATATTTTCGTATATTATAAAACCTTGTGTATTGATTACATCAGTGATATAGAACACTTCGTAATATAATCACACTTCTTGACACGTTTGAGTTAAACAGCTAGGTCAATTCAGTTTGTTGATATAAATATTTTAGGCTACTTAGTACAAAAGTGTCCAAAAAGACAATCGCAGTCTTTGAATTGAATCATAAATATGAAATGTTTCTAGTAAAACTGTCAAGTACCAGTTATTATATTATCATTCTTATAGGCAGTAAAATACATTTCCGTTTATTTATAATTACATATTGATTAAATGAAAAGGAAGTTTAAATAGCTTAGTTACTTAAATAATAAACTTCGTACGTATAACTAATACGGAAGATGTTCTCATACCGACGTAATTCTAATAATGACAAGAATTAATGCAATAACGGTTACAAAGTAATCTCACAGCTGTAGTATTTGTGCGCTCCTGTGTAATTGCTGAGTAGAAACGACGTAGGAACAAACTCCACGCGCCTCCGACCGATAGGCCGAGTTAACGCCACAAATTTATCGTAGTGCGTTGTCACATTTACTAAATATAAATAAGAAAAAAATCACTACTATATAACAATTAAAAAAATATATATTCAACGGTTTGTTTTTCAATTATATTTAAACAATTTTATCATTTATCCACAATCTCCCCTGATATGGAATTATGATGTGGCCGAAGATGCCCTAGACTATCTGACTCCAAGTTTAACTGCAGGAACATAACTATAGGTATATTTGAAGCGATGACAGGTCAGTTAGTAGTACGTACGGACGCCGCGCCAATGGACGTGAGTTCGAATCCACCTGCAATGAGCTTGAGCTTTCGGTGAAAGAAAACATCGTGAAGAAATCATAGTTTGGTAGTAGAGCTTTTTCGGATGACCGCCTGATTAGCTACCACCCTCAGGTTGAAAGTCTGCCGCCAAATAACTATAGGTGTTGCACACATTTGCTCTTGAGATCCAGTCTCTCTACTAGGCTTAACGTGTCCACTATATCGGGCCACTTCGTCACTTAACTTCAGTTAAGTGTGGTCATACCGCTAAAACCTATAAAAAAGGTACTTGAGGACGGACTTTCATCTTGAAACGGTAAGTGAGCTAACAAAAGTCTCTTCCATACAAGTAATATCGATTTTCTTAACATCGGACAATATTTTTAATAAAGCGTACTTCATTTTAACTCGCACATCCAGATTAGAACCTTAAATAATGCTGAATCTTGTTTGAAATTTCTTAATTATGTTCAAAATAAAGAGCTATGCCTACTAAGTTGCTAAAATCTTATTATACGGAAATATACAAATTTTGATTTGAAATATTACCTGATCTGGGAGCCCTGGGTAATGTGAATGTGTCCTTGGGTCAGACCCAATATTGGTTTCGTCTTAGCATAGGGTTTGCTGGGGCGACGCCCGGCGCGCGAACTGGGTATGCGGACTCACTTGCTTCATAGCTACTCCAGTCTTCGGCCTATAATATAAATATTTTGTACTATTAGAAAGAAGTTTGTTAGTCCCACAAGTAGTATAAATACGGTGCTAACAATGCTATTGCAGGTATTCGAAGCGAGGCTCACGATACGAGGCATTCGGGTATTTTCAAAGCAATAATATCACCGAAGGGCAGTATTATTTATATATTTCTATAATCAACAATCTTTTCATATTTTAGTGTTTATGCTGTAAATCGTTATTGGAAATATGAGTTTATGGTTATTATTTAGTTCCTTTAGCAGAAGGAACCACAATGTTCATTTAAAACGTGCTTATTTATATTTCGTCGTGTTATTATATTTTCTGAAAAACATCATAAAGATATTTGATAGTAAAACAGAAAAGTGATGACATAATGTCTGATATAAGCAATATACAAATCAAAAACCACCTGCAAACATTATGACAGCTCAATATAAAACAGCTGTACCCGAAACGCAAACAATATAACCTGTTTGCAACCTAGTCCGACTATATAACTACTACCATTTTAATTTAATACAAAATTATATTGACTATTATAGATATGTTTTTACTTTTTGACTAATATTTTGACTATTTTATAGCCAAATTTCAAAGCCTGCGGACCTTTCCACCCGTACATAGTACATGGCAATTAATAGCAATATATAAATTTAAATATTTATTGCTTGCAATAACAAACTTATTTATATCTGTAATAACATGTAAAATTTACAAAATCGTTTTATGAGTTACGAACGTCACGTTTTCTTAGCTTCCCCGGCCCCCATGTCACATTTTGTCGTACTAAGCGACACCCCGGAGTTTTTGGCGGGATCTTGACTGTCATATTGTGGTTTTTATTTTATATCATATAATTAGTTATATACTTGTTTATTGTGTAGTATAGGTGACATTTTATGTAATTTAGCTGAAGAGCATAAGTGAAGTGAATTATGAATAAGCAATCAGAATATATTATATTAGTTGCCACAAAAACTCCCATGGGAGCTTCAACAAGAGAGTCACTGTTTTGTTGAAAATAGTTTTATCTGCCCAAATCTTATCACTTGAAAATAGCAGTAAACTATACTAATATTATAAAGAGAAAAGATGTGTATTTTTTTATATTTTTGTTTGCAACGAATAAATTCAAGTTCTCCTAGACCGATTTCAAAAATTCTTTCACGATTAGAATGCTACCCTAGAATAGAGTAGAATCCTAGTCCTGAACTACCTAGACTATATAATATTTTTTTTAATATATTTTTTTATTAAATATAATTTTAGTTCTACGCGAACGGAGTCGCGGACACAGCTAGTAGTCTCTAAAGAGGACTGAGTTGCCAAGAATAAAAAAGAAGCGACACCCCCGATTGCCATAAGTGCAAACGTATATTATAAACAGTCCCAAAAATGAAAAATGACACTGGTAAAGAAAAGATCTCTAATATGAACTCACGTCAGTATGATCGTCAGCGCCGTACGGGTATCTCGCGTTGAGATCCGGCAGCCCGGCGTCAGCGAGCGGCGTCACCTTACAAGCAACACTGCCACCGGACGGCAACGGGGTACTGGCACCCGTGTGGACAGATTGCTCCGAAGACACGTATCTATACAGTAAACACATTAATTGAGGGGATTAAATGCAAATCCGCTTCAATCCAAAAAGTGGAGCGATGATAGCTAAGTGGTAGTGTGTACGGACCCCGCGTCAAGGGACGTAAGTTCGAATCCACCTACAATGAGCTCGAACTTTCGGTGAAGGAAAACATAGCATGGTGGTAGGGCTTTTTCTGATGCCCTGATGAAATGGTGTGTTCCAGCAGTTGCATTTGAGAGTCAGTTCCTCCACAGATTTAGTGTGTCCACCAACTTAGGTCGTATCTTCACTTAAGATCAGGTGAAATTATAGCCATAACTCTAAACCTTAACTAAAAAAATAAATAAAAAGAAAATAGTATTTTTAAGTAAGTACACCAAATAGTTGCTGGTTACGAACACTACAATTTGGTCTGTATGTAAGTCGACGAATAAGAAGTGATACTTCCGTAAGTTATATATAACCTATTTTTTTATACTTAATGTTTAGCGTTATGGCCATAATCTCACCTGATCTTAAGTGACGATACGGCCCAAGTTGGTAGACACGCTAAACCTATGGAATTGCTGGCTCTCAAGTGCTGCTGCCGGAACACACCTATTGGTATTTGGCGGCAGGTTTACAACTTGAGGGTGGTAGCTAGCCAGGCGGGCATTAGAAAAAGCCCTACCACCGTGCACCTTTGTATTATTGAATGTTATAAACAACTAAGATGTATTAGGTTAGAACAAAGATTTTTATAAAGTCGTATTAAGAAATTGTGTTATTATAGTGATCAGTAAAAATACAACAATCAGTTTTATTTATTTAAAGTGGCATTATACATAAAAATCAAAACTATTTTAAAATAAATAATAAATGCTATTGTATATGCACGTGATTATTATTATGTAATGGGATTTTAATTTTAATTTAAAACTGCATATTTATTTTAGTACCTTAGTAAAATATTAATCACGTAAGTTTAGATTGTTGATTGTAAAATTACATTAGTTAAATTGGAAAATACTTGTACCAAAAAATGTGTATGTAACTCGATTAATAAGAGTATAATAACAATCGCCTAAATTTCAAATAGGGGATGGGAGATTCATATAGGGATGGGGATTCAGTTTTAATAACAAACTTACCGTTTAATAGGCGGTGTGACTTGTGATGGTGATGGCATAAGGTGATCAGGTGGTCTTGGCAATGGTATGGGGGCAACAGCACCTTGGCTCTGCCCATGTATCTTAACCAGAGCGTTCTGGTCTCGAGCCATATATTGACGACATTTCAACAAACCGAATATTACGACAATCGCAAGAACCGTACCAGAGAGAGCCATCAGAATTGTCATATAATATGAAGTAGAATCGATGTTAATAACCTGTAATTTAATTTAATATTTTTTTTTTAATCTTTACTAATCTTCACATATCATTTTGGAGCGATGATAGCTCAATGGTAGTGTGCATCGAAGGCGCGTCAAAGCACGTGAGTTCGAACTCCTGCAATGAGCTTGAGCTTTCGAGGAAGATAAAACATCGTGATGATGGTGGTAGGGCTTTTTCTAATGCCCGCCTGGTTATCTACCACCCACAAGTTGAAAATCTGCCACCAAATATCTATAGGTGTGTTCCGACAGTTGCACTTGAGACCCAGTCCCTCAACAGGTTTAACGTGTTCACCATCTTGGGCCACATCGTCACTTAATATTAAGTGAGATTATGGCCATAACGCTAAATATTAACTATAAAAAATATATTAAGATCCCATGTCACAATGTCCGTCCATGCTGACCTCAGAAATCGGAAAAATATGTATATTTTGGTCCTACATGGCAGGATAGTTTTTATCAGGATTAGTAACCCAATCCCTGAAGGCGACAGGCGACTTATTTATTATTCGAAAGAGTAGGACGTCTGATAGAACAGCTAGTTATATATATAAACATCGTAATAAAACATAGCGAAGTATTATTTTAGAGCAGTAACGTGCCGTATTATTTTAAACATAATAAACACAGACAAACTATTCGTATACTTAATTACATAGTTTCCATTAAACAGCGATTAGGCACAATATCGTGATGCTAAGTACCACATATACGTAATTAACGACAGATTTTCAACTTAAGGAAGATATATAGACGGGCAATAATTATAAAACGCCTTACCACCTTGATATAGTTTCTTAGCCATGTTTTCCAGTTCGAAAGTTCAGGCACACTGCAGGAATTCCAACTTACGGGGATTAACGTCAAAACAATGCCAAAAAACATACATAAGACGGTATACTTACAGGTACACCCTCATGACTTTCCGGATCGTTTGGTCCTGGTAAATTCTTCTTTTGCCTACTCCCAATAAAAATTTTCACATCATCCCCTGCCGGTTGAAATATAGTCGCCGCTAACAGAAACCTAAAATGATCTTCCATTCCGTTAAGTTCATTAATTTTCTTTTTGGCCACATAATAGATTACACCAGCTTTTATATCTTCGTGAGTAAAATAAACAACTTCTCTTTCCCGAGCGCTGGTCTTCTCTCCGGAACTCCGGATAATTTTTTTTATCACTCCATACTTCGGTTTTTTGAGTAAAGTGTAAACGGGGTCACTTGCAGTTAGTTTCGCGAGACCCGTCGCGTCCATTGTAGTCAGTGTGATCTTAGTTTTATCATTATCTACCTTTAACACCCCGAGAGCCATCAGCGGCTGAACTACAATTTGTATCGTAAACGGTAAGGTGGCATTACTATTATGGACATAGGCAATTAAATCGAAACTATCATTCGCCGCTGTCATATCATTTTGCATGTAAATAACAACTTTATCAATCAAATCCTTATGAGAGAAATATGTCACTGTATCTCGCCCAACGTACACCATTCCATGTAACGGTGGACGAGTTATATTATACCAAACTTTTGACACTTTCGCATTTGTTTCTACGTAAAACTGATCAGTAGTTACTGTTGCTACATTCGAACCCTGTTGCAAATATATCGGATGTAATGACGTCGCATTCAATATTACGGGTACAACGTCGATAGTGAAGACGGTGTACGTTGGTTTAAACTGTCCATCCCACACTCGAAAGTAAAATGTAGCGGTTTGTAATATTCCCGAATGCTCGTATATAACGCGGCCATTGTTGATATCAGCTTGTGTAAATTTATTTATCGACTGTGCCTCATCGATAGTTTGGTTTTTGTCAATCATTACTATTCTACCTTGTGTCGGTCCACTTATAATATCGTAGAGAATAAGCGCCGGTTCAGTGTCGGCATCTTCAGTCAACAAATCATTACTAGTAATAGTATAATTTTCGCCTTGCACTACTTGTATTTGAGGTGTATCGGTGAGCAATCGGAATGGTTGATCGTTAACTGGTATTATATAAATTGGTATCGTGATATTACAAAGAAGCACGTAATCTGGTAAGAGGTACAAAGACATGTCGATTTTATCCTGCTGAGTGTCCGAATCATCGTGTTCGTAATTTACAACACCGCTTTCCAACTGCGACTGTGTTAATGATGACAATAGGGGTTTTAATTCACCGTGTGCTGGATTTGACCACTGTGCCTCGACTTGGGGCTGCCTCAAGCCAGCTTGTGTCTCTAAATACGTTATTACATTGCTCACATTTACTTTTATAGGCACTTTGTCACCTTCCTGTACTTTTATTGGCGGTATGTGAACGTACTT
Source organism: Actias luna (assembly GCA_039707435.1). Lineage (NCBI taxonomy): Eukaryota > Metazoa > Arthropoda > Insecta > Lepidoptera > Saturniidae > Actias > Actias luna. The sequence goes on along the minus strand of JAZHAC010000001.1, from coordinate 11,701,356 downwards.
CGATAAACCACCTGACGAGACAGAGATATCGATGTTAAAAATCTGGTCTGTGATTGGTTTAGCCAATGCAGCCTCGATTGTGAATATGAAAGAATCATTTGTATGTAAATCGGAAAATGGATGCGTGTGTTCATAATAAACTACAGAATTGTTAACATCTTGTTGGGTAAATAGTTTGATAGATTTATGATGGTTTTCACCATTTAGCATAATGAGACGTCCCAATGTAGGGGCTCTATCAACTTTATAAGTTATTGTCCGTGTGGGATCAGAGCATTTAGACATCAATATGTAATTGGATAGCGGCTCTCGCATCAGTGGAAAAACGCGTAAATTTTTATTGCGTGTTAACTTTAAAGAAACGGATTTTGTTGATATAAGAAATGTAATTTTAGAGAGCTCATGTAGTCCGTCGGTGACATTGAATATCATTTTGCCCTTTGTGCCATCTGTAATATATACAAAAAACAGTGGATAAATATATGCAACAATATTAGATAAATCTATTTTAGTATTGAAAACTCTCAATATATTTGAAGAGTTTAAAGTTTGTTTCTTTGAACGCGCTAATCTTAGGAACGACCAGTCGAATTTCAAAAATTATTTTTTGTATTTGGTAGGGTAATCACTAAGGAAGGTTTATGCTATAACATTACGCTACCACCAAGCTGTATAGAAAAAAAAATATATATATTAGGTAATTAAAGTTCCACGAGAAAGAAGTCGCGGGCACAGCTAGTATATCATACACTTACTTTTATGCACAAAAATAACTTGTCTGTTATCAATGTCCGCTTGAGTGAAGTGACTAACAGCGTTGTCAAGGTCGCCCTTTAATGCAATGTATCCTGACTGTATGTCGACTATTTGTATACTGACATTTTGTAGAGGAGTATCGATGTCATTTACATCTAAAAAATTAATAAGATATACATTTTCTCTACATTATTTCAGTTATAAAACACATTTCATCCAGTAATTCTATAATATATTAGAACATTAAATAACTAATTTAAGTTGGAAAATGCCTTTTTGACGCAATAATGAATAAGCGCGTCTGTGTATTGGTATATTTGTGACTCATATGTTCACACTTAAATTTGAGTCATGGATGTTCATTTAGCTACTAGAGGAAATTCAATTAGACAAATATTAATCTATGAGGCTAATAAACAATATTTCAATTAAATGACACGTTTCTAATAAGGCCTGCCAATTTTACCATTTGCTTCTTTGTATACGAGAAAAGCGTAACTGGCATTTCGAAAAATTAACAATAGTGTATGTATTACTACATTATTTTGAAGCGACCATGGCTCAGTTGGTAGTGTGTACGAATGCCACGGCAATGGACGTGAGTTCAAATCCACCTACAATGAGCATGAGCTTTCAGTGAAGGAAAACATCGTGAGGAAACCATACTATGGTGGTAAGGCTTTTTCTAATGCCCGCCTGGCTAGCAACCACCTTTAAGTTGAAAATTTGCCGTCAAATACCAATAGGTGTGTTCCAATAGTTGCACTTAAGAGCCACTTCCTCCACAGGTTTAACGTGTCCACCATCTTGTGCCACATCCGTCACTTAACATCAGATGAGATAAAAAAGTATTAAAAAATGAAATAAATCAAAAATTATAGAGGGATAGGAACAACATATATTATTTTATGCACATAAAAAATATTTACAGAGTTCGTTTCTTGTAAAAACGAAAATGCCTCCTTCCCAAACGCATAGGCCCGTGTTAGCCGCCACTATCGGTGTCTCATCATTCACTGGCACCACAGTTACTTGCACAAGAAATGATTCACTTTCTTTATTCTTCTCCGTCACGGCCATCAATTTGAATGAATCTGCTGGTTCTTCAGAACCGTCGTTCACATACTAAAATGAAGTATTATCGTATTAATATTATAAAGCGCAAAACTTTGTTTCGCCTTACAAAACGCGCTTATCTTAAGAACTAAAGTCGGATTTCAAAAAATATCTCTGTAGTTGATAGAAAAACCACTGAGGACGGCTTTAAGCGATTTACCATCACGCTGCCACCAATAGGAGCCAAGCTGTATTGAAAAAAGTTACAAAAACAGGTAAAAATTATTAAATAATATTTAGTCTACGCGAAATATATGTACACTGAGAGTGCTGTTATATTTATTTTTATACTGGTTGAATTAAAGAAAATTAATGACATATTAAACAAAAATTTTAAAATATTATCAATACTATAAAGGTGAAATTATATAACAAAAAAACTCATACCTGTATATTTCCAGAATTGAGTTTAAGAACGGGTAACAAATTTAACTCCTGGTTATTCAACATAATCATCCCGTACTTCGGTTTCTCGACCACTCTGTAGGATACAACTTTCCCTCGATAATATTCAGTGACTGTTTGAAACAGTTCTGGTTTTATACTTACTGATTCACCTTCCACTACTGTCAAGTTCGATGCTAGGACATAGAAATGCTCCGGGATTATTATAACGCTCAGTTCTAGGTCTCTTAGCCAAACAATACCATTTGTCACGTCCATTTTAATCCGATCGTATGTGCGATTCACTCCAGATTGCACATACATTAAGCGGTTAACGTTAATTATAGATTGATCGAAAACCCGCGTGTGGATCGGCTCTTCGTTATAATTCTCAACTTCCAAAGTGCCAGGGGTCGAGGTTATTTCGAGCCAACCGTGATAGGGACCTTCCGTCACTTTGTAAACTATATTTGATGGTTCGATTTGTGGATGCATTACCTGGTATTCGAAAAATATTAATCACTTAGAGTGAACGTTAATAGATTTATCAGGCCGGCGAGACAGGGGCGACTGGAGATGGATTGTCGTTCCATCCATTGTCACCACTGTTTTTGGATTGTACTGTACTTAACATCAGGTACAGTGCCGGAACTTTGCCGAGTTACCATAAAAAATTAGTTCCACCAGGACCAACAATATTATGTGTGATATATCAAGGCAACTAATTTAGTTTACTGTACATATTTGCTATGAATATTATAAAAGGGAAAAGTTTGTTTGTTTGAACGCGCGAATTTTAGGAACTCCAAGTCTGATTTAAAAAAAAATATATATGATAGAACAATTACAATAAGAAATAATTATCTGACAGCTATTTAAATTTTGCTTAACGGTAATATGATGAATGAAATTGCCAATACCTCTAATATGTCTCTGGTAATGTTGACACTCGTTGACTCTTCTACTACAAGCTGCATGTTTGTTGTAACCCTCAACGGCTCCCAATAACTAGACGGGAATATTTTGATGGTGTAGAGACCTTCCCCCCATGTATCGAGGCACATTACTTTGAATCTAAAAAGTATTATATAAAGTTTTTTTCACATTAATTATAATAATTTAATTATTATTCTCTGAATTATTAAGGTAACTTTCATATTTTTAAGGACTGAAAGTATCCACTGTTACAATAAGAGACCGTTCATAATATACGTTCGCACTTATGGGGTGAATGAGGTGTTGCTTACTGTAATAAAATGTGACCAGGAGGCCAAGGGAGCTAAAAAAATGCAATGCTTAACGCAATCCTTTCGGTTGATATCTTCAGTGAACCTTGAGTTCATATATCTATATTAATATTATAAAGCGAAAGAGTTTGTTTATTTGTTTGAACACACACACCTAATCTCAGAAACTACCAGTCGGATTAACAAATTGTTTTTGTATTTGATAGAGCAATAATTGAGAAAGGCTTTAGGCTATAGAACATCACACTAACACCAATAGGGAGCAAAGCGATACTGAAAAAAGTTACAAAAACGGGCAAAACTGAATAAATAATTTTTGATTCCACGCGAACGAAGTATCATTGTAAATGCAATACCAAAGCTTTTGTGTGTAGATTAATATAGGCATTAATGAATCGGTCGAATCTGTCATTTATTTTAAATTTTACACGATTTTATCAGAATATCATTAGTGACGCCTTAACTATGCCACAAACTTACACTACCAATATATAGTTGTTTCTTGTGCATTATTTTATACTAAGAGGAGATAATTACACGAAACCAAAACAAATTTAAAAACTATTTTATTTCAAAAGGATTTTGTTTTTATATTTTTCTTAATAATGTCATCTGCGGAATATCGAGATGTTTCGTTCTAACTACTCAAGCGACTATTATGACATTTTGCACACACGTTTTCAGTGATATAGAAACTGACATGTCACTTTTGTCTAGAAAAAGTATTGCTTCCAAAACATTTAAAAAATGTTTTTAGTACCAACCGTACCAAGAAGCGTTTGTGTGATCGCGCTAATCTCAGAAAACAACAGTCGGATTTAAAAAAATCTTTTTGTATTTGCAAATTTATTGATGAAGGCTTTAGGCTATTTAACATCTCACTACCATTCATAGACGATAAGCTTTTTGAATAAAATTATGTATTAAATAATGTATAAGGAATGTTACTTTTATAAAGAGTGTCTTTTATGAGCTTTGTTTAAGGTTTAGAGATTTTTATGGAATTTTTAATTTTCTTTCTTTCTTTCTTATCTTGGTAGCCCTTGAATATAGAAAATTACATCAAAATCCAAATTGTTGAACTATTAGAAAATTCCATCTTTTATTCCGATTCCGAAGGAGACATTTCGTTTTGTAGAACAAAAAGTAAGTTATATTTAATCCATAGAATTAAAGAATTTGACCGAAATGTGTTCAGTGGTTTCAGAGTGGTGCATGTACAAAGGGGCAGACAGACAACAAAAAAAAAAAAGTTGATCTCTTTTCGGATAAAAATTACACTCCGATTATTTAAAAAACTGTTTAAATTTGATCAATGTACAAGTTTATTATATGGATGTATATAAAATTGATATATTTATTTCCTATTGTTGTGATCGATTATAAAATTGTTACTATTTTAATTAGCTGACTACTATTACTACCTAATTATTATACTATTTGAATTAAACAATATCTTTAATGTATACGCAATAATAAAACATCTAAAATAAGTAAGGAAAGTACGTGCTGTGTGATGAAATGTCTCTAGTGATATTTTTCCATAAAACGGTGTTATTAGTTTGCCATATATTTATTAAAATTAATTATATATTAAAAACATGATTATAGTTTGTATACTACTAGTTAGGTAGGTAAATAATTAGGTATTTTAGTATTTGTACTAACGGAAGTAATGTTAGTTGTTGTGAGCGTGGTTAGGAAGGAGACGGGCGCTCCTCCGGGCAGTCGGTCGAAAACAGTGTAACGAATAGGTTGCCTAGGTGCAATAAATCTACTGTGAAATACGTGACTTTTTGTCAGAAGTGGGATGATCTGCGAACCATGTTGGGCGAAAACCGTAAGTAATTTTATCCCCATTTCTATTATTTTAGTTAAAAAGGCGAGTTAAGTTTTGTGAATAGTTCTCCTAAATATTTTATGCCGAAATTCATAGCCATCAAAAGCGGTTCCGAAAAAGTTCCGGTTTCCGGATAGTGCACAATAAGGATAATTGGGTCCATGCATGTGGTGCATTTGGTCGGGGCAACACGATAGTGCTGCCCCGCGACATTGGGCTAGTTTTATTAATTATGGTGTGTTAGAATTTTGTCGGGGCAACTTCCCGGCAGTTCTACTGCAGCGTACAGGCAGGCGCTAGAATGGTACAGGTGTTGCTTTCGGTCGGGGCGCGACTCCATGATAAGGTTTCACTGCGTTGTTTGGTGCAAAAGTGTTGTGCCTATCTGGAAACTATTTCCTAAATAGATACGGATTACTAAAGATCCACTCACACAGTAGCAGATGTTACCCATGCCGCCATATAGGGGAGCTGTTAAATATTTTATGTATGCATACGATTGAAGAAAGCTTTATCATCAACATAACTTTATGAAGATAAACATCGCCTCTTATAGCATATTATTTGAACGCATAGGTTAGGAAATAATGGCAAAAAAACGTTCGACAAGGGTTATCTTTTAGGGTATGTTATTAAGTAAATTGATGTTAGATATGATGACGATGTAAGATCGGGAGAGTAGTAATTCAATGCAAATAAGTCATGGCCACCAAATAGTATATTTTTTGACTGCTCAACTAATCATTAACTTTTACATACACGTTGCCAGTGGTACAGAACTCAAAACTTTTTATTAAACAGAAGTAATTAAATAATTTTTAGATCTACAGGAAGACGCGGGTACAGCTTATCATATACATTTGGCTACAAAGCGTTCATCGTGCGAAAATAACTTGCAATTTGCAATCTATAAAACGATCATCTATAACTGACATTACCAGGCGATTCAAAATGAATCCAATATTATATATAGTAATTAATATATGTACTTGTATACTAAAATCTGTTTTAGAAAATCCATAACTATCTTCTACAGTATACATTAGAGTAATTATATCATATCATGCAAGTTATTATTCATATTAATATAAAAAACGGTTCAAATTTTGACTTACCTAAAGTGGTCAGTGGGAGTTTTAGGCTCCCTGTGTCTGTAAGCGACCCTCCCCGCAGCAACGTCGAGTTGTGTAAACGTATACGCTCCCTGTCCTTCGCCTACCTCGATTGAACCGTGCTTCGGCTCCAATGTCACTTCGTACCGAATGTCCTCTTCTAGACAATTCATATTCGTGTCTACCTTAAAATTATCATCACAAATTCCTTAATTTGTTTTTATAGTTCATAGCTTATGATAACCCTCTCAGCGGATGTTAAGTGACGATATGGCCCAAGATGGGGGACACGCTAAGCCTAGTAAAAAACTGGTTCGCAGCGCAACTGCCGGACCACTCCTACAGGTATTTGGCGTGGGTAATAGAAAAAGCCCTACCGCCATTCATAATTATAAATACAAAGACATTTGCTTATTCAATTGATAAATGTGATAACTAAATTGTCAACCAAAAAACGAAGAATATAAATCCATGAATAAATTTGATTATTTACTATAAAAATTTTGCATTGAATAATCCGTCGCGTAGGTAACCTTTCATTTATGAGGTAAATAGTATGATATATTAATATATTGGGAAGCTACCATCGTATCTAATCTTGCCCAAATCTATCAAATAATTTAGGGTGAATGAGTAAAACACGTTATTTCTACAGTAACAAGAACATACAAGAAAAATCATGTATTTGTTGTGTGTAATATTGTTCACGTCTTTGATAATCATTACCCCAGCACCGTGTAACAACTTAATAATACTACCAATAACGCTTAATATTATAATAACATTCGAAATATTTCCAGCCAAATGTTTAATCTTTATGATTATAATTCAGGCATAATAATTTTGTAATCAAATTACAAGACGAAGAGGTTAATTGTAAGTTTTTATACCAATTTAAAATATAATACATACTTGTATATCTTTAGAAGTGATAACAACAGCTTTCCCATTCTCAACTATGGATCCATTTGTAGGGAACATCCTTATAAATGGCGGTGACGCCTGTATCTCTAAAATTCCGTTTACATCGAAAAGGCCATCTGATATCCAGAACGCCATTTTACCGTATTCTTTGCCTTGATGTTTGAACAAGACCAAGTTTTTATTTATATCGTCTTGAGTGAAAGTAGCTATCTGTTCCGATGGGTTGTCCGCTCTGAATATACCACCGTTCGGTGGATCTTTGGGTGATCTTTGTACGGTATAAACGATATCGGAAGGTTTTGTGTCCAAATCAGCGTCAATATAACTTAAATCTTGGGAAGTTATCAATCTTGCTCCACCGTGGACTATGTGGAACACATTATTGTGAACTCGAACAGGACTGTTATCATTTTTTAAGATGATATCGATATGAAACACTCCAACGTATTGAAAATCTTCCGGTTCCGGACTCAACGCCATGAAATGAAACGAATCGTGTCGACTCTCTGAGTCATCATGAGTGTAATATACTCTGTCGGAGTTCAATTCTTCTAAAGTGAAATAAGTTGTATTATCACGTAGGATTTTTAGCATATCGTTAATCACTTCAATTTTGCCGTGTTTCGGTAAATGTGTAATATTAAATATCAGATTGGTCACAGAGTCTGTACGAAAGTTTAAATGCGTTGCAGGTATGACCATTCTGGAACCTTCCGACACTTGAAGTCTTTCGAGAGTAGTATGAAATCGATTTGAAAAATGATCAAAATTAAATGAACCGGGTATATGAGTTATCGTCATGATCCCAGTAATATTTTCGCATTCCGTAGCACCGACGACGAACGAAAATTCGTCCTGTACATGCGAATATGCTCGTCTGTGCAACCTGTACCACAGTTGATCAGAATCAATATTTTGTTGCGTGAATGTACTATGGGTTTGTAAATGATGTTTCCCTGATGATAAGTGAAGTATTCCATACTTCGGTGGTCTTAATATAGTGTAAACAATTCGATCGCTCGGTATGCCAAGAGGTTTTGTTTTAAATCTCAAATGCTGAGATGATATGAATGCTTCTCGAGTATTGTTCAGAGCTAGTTCCTCATTCATAGATTGGTAAAGTTCAAGTTTTATAAATGTAAGTCGAAAATCGTACAATGTATTCGTTCGTATCGATCCAACAGATGCTTTGAACTGTAAAGATAGAAGTTAGTTTGTATTAATTTGTAACAAAATTTCAATTCGTTGATAAAACTAGTTTAAATGTTCAACAACTAATATTCTACACTTACATTTTAAGAGCCAATAATATTTACTCTACTTTGAGTAAAAAATATAAAAAGTAATTTAATGTTAGGCACATCTATTCGCAATTATTGTATTAAGGTCCTACTAAATAAAAATTTTATCAATACCTTACCTTAAAATTAAAATAAAAATTTACCTTAAATTCATCGTGCAATGGATTCCCTAAAAGATGCATATATCGGACTCGTCCAAATGTGACCATTTCACTAGTAAAAGAATCTACCGTCTGCCACGTGCCATCTAGGACTCGTAATCTTTCGACAACACCGAACTGTGGTGGCTTTACTATGTCGTATCTAAGGGAAACAAAATATAATTATTTTATTATACACATAACAGTATTTTAAGTACCCAAGTAATTGATATATAATCTAGTGAAATATTTAATTAAAATTAATCATTTATAATTATTCCTTCCGGGGTTAGCTTCTAAGGAAGAGCTATTGTTAAAATAACATTTTTTTTTTCGACCGTCAGGTGTTAGGACCGAAGCTGTTAGGCGTAAGGGCTTTGACAGCTTCACCGAACTTTTTGGGGAGAATGCTAGGGGAACTCAGCCCCATGGCAGCGGGCGCAAGGATGCCAGAATGGCCGAACCTCGGCATGGACTACTGCCGGAACACGAACATGCCGGATTCGCGATCCTAACTAATTAACAGGTCCTAACTTACTAGGTTTAGTGGTCCTAACAATAACATAGGACAAGCCACGCAAAGGCCGCGGGGGTAGTCCCTTACAGAACCGTGTACTTAATGTGTGGGTGTGCACGGATGACATACGGTTTGATGATGTACTCTCATTGATGTAGAGTATCACTGTATCGCGCGAGCAGATTCACTTGAGGGCTCCTATCCGGAGGATCGATCCTAGGCTCAAGCGTGTGCAGAAGGAGGCCGCGGCGGCTGGGCGGGAGCGAAATAGCGAATAGGGCGAGAACGGCGGTTACGCGGGCGTGTGCGCGGACACGACGATTGTTGGAGACGGCAGGGAGAATCGTGTTCTATCTTGTTATTTTGTCGACGGGATCGGTGAAGCAGTTACGTGGTCGGCGCACGAAGCGTTTAGCATACGGATTGGGAGTGTAGCTAACTAGGTGTACTATTTTGTGGTTGGGATGAACTTCTGGCCTTTTCGAAAAATTTCTTTGTGACATCTTTAATATATGCATATATGGACGGAAGGTCCATATCTTTATGTAAATCTACATTGCGGACATAAGATGGGGCTTGGACGGCTATGCGCATGAATCTGTTTTGCAACAATTGTAGTTTGCAAAGGGTGGTGCGCGAAGCGTGAGCGAATATGGGGCAACTATAAGTAAGTATGTGACGGATGCATCCTTTGTATATTGTGAGATTATGTCTGAGTGACATTTTGCTCTTAGAGGATGTTAGATTGCGTAGCAGAACCATAGCCGTGGAGGCTTTTTTCTGTATGTAATCTATGTGTTTGTTGAAGATAAGGCGCCTATCTAAAACTCCACCAAGATATTTAGTATGATTAGCCCAGGGGATATTGACACCGAAAAGGTGTAATGGTTTTCTTATATTCCTCCTCACGTGAGGATCGAACATGATAGCCGCACTTTTGTCTGGGTTTATTCCTATGCGCCATTTGAGGCACCAGGACCCAAACGTAGAGACGGCCCTTTGGACGCGGTAGTATATATGAATCCTGTTCCTGCCCGATCTGAAGATAACTGTATCGTCTGCGTAGGAGCCTACTGCTAGGAGAATTCGGGAAAGTCGCTAACAAACAAGTTGAACAGGCAAGGCGCTAGGATAGAGCTTTGGGGGGCTCCTGAGCGTATTGCTTGAGGCGAAGATAGGACTCCGTCTGCTTTGTAGCAGAAGGAACGGTCCGATAGGTAAGCAAGGATGATAGTCTGTCCGGAACTTGTAAGAGATTGAGTTTAAATATGAGACCTTCGTGCCAGACCTTATCGAAAGCTTTGGCTATGTCAAAAAATACGGCAAGTGTGCACCTAGGGCGATGTAACTCCGTGAAATTGGAGAGAATATGCTCTGTGAGGCGGATCACTTGGTGGGTGCACGAGTGGTTGGGTCGAAAGCCGAATTGCTCGTGTGGTAAAAGACATTTGTCTGAGACAGTTGATTGAAGTCCGTTTATTCGTATCTCCGCCGTATTTGTATCTATACAGCCGCTCGTATATTTTACCTATCCTATTGAGAAGGCTTATCGGGCGGTAGCTTTCCGGAAGAGATGAGATTTCCGGGTTTACGGATACCTATAACCGTTGCCTTTTTCCAAGCGGCCGGAAAATGGCAGTGAGTTATGGCCGCATTGAAGATGCAGACCAGAAGAACTATAAGTTTGTCAGGGAGAAGTTTGAGGACTTCATTTGTGATTCCGTCAGGACCGGGGGCTTTCCTTGGTTTAAGGCCTTTCATAATCGCGAGTACTTCGTCAGTTGTAACCGGGTCTAAGTTTTCGATTGGAGGGCCTTTCTTATTGATTGAATTGTTCGATCGACCCTCCCGATATGTCCGGGATCTATGGTATGATATTCATAAGGATTAGGGGAACACTGTTGTGCGAGAGTGGCAGCGAGATACTCTGCCTTGTCAATACTTTCGAAGGCGGGTGAATTGCCGGGGCCTCTATCTAACGGGGGCATCGCGGACGAATAGCTGCTCTGTTGATATAACATCGTTACACTTAACCTGCAGCCCGCGCGCCAGATGCCTACCTACGATTGAAACGGTAATTTGTAGTAAAACACTGTAGTTCTTTCATTTATTTTCAATATACATCAGAAGTCTGATTGTATCTACTGGGCACGGCAACACATCATTTTAGTATTATCTTAAAAATAAAAAAGTTTGAGAATACAGCAATCCAAAATTTTTAGAACACTGGCAACGTGTTGCAATTATCTGTTTTTTTACTAAAACTTTAACAATTGGAATTAAACAACCTCTTGTGACTACGGACACTAAAGTGTTTGAAACGTCAGGAGGTAATAAAAAATTGTTAAATATACGCGATGTATCCGTTCATAGTTGCTTAATTCAATTTGTAAAAATCGCGAAAACCTAAGGAAAGTAATTATTTTTTGTTTAATGCCCGTAACACCATGACTAACACATATTTGTGGCCCTATAAAAAAGGTTGAGTGTGGCTGATATAACACATATAGCTGTAGCAGTATTTACAATAACTTTAATCATTAAAGTTTTAGTTAGTAACAGTATATAATTTATTCAAATTCAAGCCTAAGGTGTAGTTAGCTTTCTATTATTATTATCCTCAGAAGTGCGGTCCTTTTCAGATTAATCTTATTAATTATAATTAGTCACCATCTAATATCAGATGAACTACATATTTATTTTGTATTCAGTATCCTAAAAAATGAGCGGACCAGCAATACATAAGTCAGTTGTGACATTAGACTTACTTGACTTGAACATTAGTCTCGTCAGCATTGGTTGTGAATGTAAGGTTGTCTGCAGATATAATAGCGTAGGAATTGTGAACAAGTTGTAAGCCCGTATTATTTACAAGACGCACTTGAAGCGGCACTATCGATATACGAAGGATACCCGGGCCTGTTGTTTCAATGCCATCTGACACCTGAAATATAACATTTTTTAAATTATTGTATCTGGCTCAAATTTACAGACACAGATTTAAAGATTTTAATTACGCAATGTTCTGTGCATTGTTGGTATTATTTACAATTCGCATTGATACATCACGATAAAGAACATAATTATACATGTGAACAGATAAAGACATAAAATAACAATATTCTGCTTCCATAATATATTGTTGGCGCCAGAACCAACAGCGAAGGAAAATTACTTTTTATATTCTAAATAGACAAGTATAACCAGTGAAAAACAATATTTATTGACCGATACGTCACAGAAAATATTTGTTTGAAAAAAGAAATACTATTATTTTGGGGTCATGTTTAGTATGATACGAACATTCAACTACGGTAGGTACTTAGAAAAAGTGAATTGCCTGCCAAATGTGTTAGGTCTTTTATAATTTTTTTAAATTTAATAAGGCATTTTTCCTATGTATAAGTGTGAAAGTTATATTGGCTATATATAATTGTAATTTAATTAACTATATTATATTGATAATTGACATTTAATAGTCGACCGACAAGACACAGATTAGGGGTGCCCAAGGACAAATTCTGTACAATCAATTTATTAAAAAATATCTTATTCTATAAGTATCGAGCATACGAATTGATATTATGTTAGATTTATTATTTTTGCCCGAGCATAATACTTTAAACGTGCCATTGTTTATTTAATTACTTTAGTCACTTTTTTCTAAGTGTTTCGACATGTTTTTTATTTGAATTGCGTCAGTATTTAAATGGTGATTATATGCTTTTATGGTGATTCTACCAGATTACATTTTGAAGCATAATCGTCAATAATCGGTTAAAATGCAGAGGGCATCCCTAGTTGAAAAGCCATCTTTATAGAAATTGTACAAAACGGCTTTTAAATATATAATAAGTATCCTAAGTGTCTGTTTGATTCTAATATCCACAATCGGTATAATTTATTATGTACGTTAAAATGTGTTGGTATTGGGGCACTTTCGACAACCCTTTATTATCTGATGTTCATATTACATGCAAAACTAAATTAAATATCTGTGCATTAATCTCACTCATTAGCTATTATAGTGTATGCGTAATTGTAACTGTGTGCAATACCGACGTGTTATAAATAATGCGTGCCGAGCCTGTGCAATAAGTGCGAAATAGCAGATATTATACTCGTATATACGCTGACTAATCTCGGAAAGCGACAAACTAAGGTGGACTTATGACCCGTATGAATGATCGTCGTACGAATGAAGGGTACAGTGTTACATACCACGTTCACTGCTTATTTATTTATAAAAACTTAATATAATAACTAAATAATATATAATAAATAAAATAACTAAATACTTTAAATTGTAGAAATGGAGGGTAGTTGATAACAAAGATAACACTATAAGTGTGATGCGAGCACGGCTAGAAGTTCAGTTCAGTTACAGCGACACTCGCGGCAAGTTCGGTTAAGTTAAGAACGTTCGACAGTACGGAAGTGTTGTAGTAAGCGGAAGCTCTGCTGTAAAATATAACGATTGTGGAACATGACTCTTGAGTATGATTCTATGTAACCTCCACGGTCTGTAACAACAGATCCAGTATAGAGCATTGTAAATTCGTAAATTTTCGGTGCCACTAAACCAAATTCAATGTAGTTTTCAGAATATTGTAAATTCAAGCAAGACGAAGATTCTAGTCTGGTTATAATTATGATTTCACTTGATGATAAATCTTGGATTAAATCCAATCAAAACCTAGTCTTTGTGCAACTAAAAAGTCTTCAAAAGTAATGAAGAAAATTGATAATAACAAAGTAATTATCAGTTATTGTTTACTTTTTTTATTTTATTTTAATTTTATGAAAAAAAAAAAAAAAACTATATTTAAAACAAATGATGTATAAATTCTAAATGAATATTCTCTTTCATGTACGATGATGGTTTCCTTTTATAAATACCAATACAATAAAACCAAGTACCGAACAAAAGTACCAGGAAAAAGTAACAAAAAAAAATATTCACCTAAAAATAACTAGAACTTAGAATCTTATACTAGATTTTTTCTTATTATTAAAATTGTATAATGTATTATCTGTTGATGTTCCTACAACCGAAAAAAGAAAAAGAAGTCTTGCCTGTAAATTGAGACGAAGAGACGTTTTATTAAGCTGCTTGTCACTGTTGGACCCGTGTACATAGGAGATCAGTCCAACATTGATATCGTGTTGGGTAAAGGAATCTACTGCCTGTCCGGACATTTCTATATGACCACTAAATACAAAAAAACAACACGTTATAATTTTAAAATAAGCGTACCGTTGGAATACAATATAATCTAATGTTAAGAGATGATGTAGTTCAAGATGGTAAAACGATATTGGAGAAAGTTCACCTGCTGAAACACGCCAACATAATACAATAATAATCGTTTATTTCAAATAAAATAGGTTCATCACAGTTAGTTATATAAAAAGCATACATGTAAATTGTTAATAAAATACTGTCAAACACAAAAAATACTGTCGATTATCACATTACCTGTTCGCTTCATTTTTCCCGTGTAAAACAGTGTACAGTAGATTTTCTGGAGGAGTATCTGGATCTTCTGCCTTTAAAATATCCGATGTTATCACCTTCTTTGTACCCTGAGGATTACAGAATGTCTTTCGTATTGATTCGTTCCTATTTATTATAACATATGAGAGTAAGCTGTCATCTCTTACATTGCGGCAACGGCGTTATTAATACATAACTTGATCAATACGAATGGATAGATAAACAATATTCACCTTCTCATTAATTATAACGTTATCATGTTGACTATTTATTACAAACTATCGCACCAATTATAAGAATCAAATCATTTAAATAATGAATAATCTCTAATTATATTATTTTTTATTTTATTTTTCATATGACCACAGTATTTCTACAAAGGAGAACATCTATTTCAATATTTACTATCATCTATTAGTATTACTGATAATACTAATATATTACTAATATATACTGCTAATACTAATTTTACTGTGCTTAAAACTCAAGAACCACATAACCGTTTGCCATGTGCTTTTATTTAGCAGAAAATTTAACCAAAAAAGATTATAATTTCATAATTTTATTTATTTATAATTTTAATTTAATAAAACGTAGAAAAGAGAAGGATAATAATAGAAAGTTGAGCCGAAAAATATCACTACGACCTCGCTTTCTTAGAATACTTAGCGAAAATCGTCAATAATAATAGATATAATCACATATGTGATTTTTTAGTGTATAATATACTAGTTTGTGTAGACTATAAAGAACTACAAATGTGTGCTAACGTTCCTTATATCCCTAACTTTATTATAAAAACCGAAACAAGTGATTTAATGTTACAAAATAAATTTAAAATGTTTATGTTTACGTATAATTAGGAAGATTATGAAAAATTACACACTAAAAAAGAAGCCTTGAAGCATTTTCTACAGCTATACTTATAAATTTGTAGGAGAGGCCTTAAACTGTGCGTAACCTACAACCTACAGGCTTTGTTAATCGGTCAAAAGCAGCAACACTTTTAGTATGAAGAAACGAAACCTCTTTTTGTATTCACTTAGAAACTCGATTTATTATGCGGCAATATGATGTGTAAGTATGTGATATCATTTTCGCTATTTCAAAGAAGAAATCAATTCAATTCAAATCAATTAATTATTTACAGATTTAATCAAAAAATTATGTTATAAGATTTCCAATCTTGTGAAATTTATAAATTATATGTCTTTGGGAACTACTCTATAATTTTTAGTAATCTTTATTGAGAGGAATTTAACTATAAAGTGCCATATCTCTTTATTGTGTTAACCGGCATGTGATTTTTAGAGAAAAAGTGTGTTAACACACTAGCATACAGACGGGTAACAAAGTGCTATATGGGCCCATTTTTTTTTTCTTTTCTCATTCTTCTCTTATTGTCTGTAGAACAAAAAAATAATATACGTAATTACGAATTAAATTATTAAAGCTGAAAATAAAAAGCTGTTTTAATTAATTACCTCATTTAAATCAATTAGGGCATACTGTATCAGGCAACGTAAAAAAGCTGTAAAAAGTTTTTTATTGCATTATCCCATACTTACATATTAACTAATAGTTAATTGTCGTACACTCAGTGAACATGTGGCAAAAAATGATCATGCAACTACACAAAAGCAAGAAATAAATTATTTGAAGCGCTGGGGGGCATTCTGAAAATAATAAAAATATACATCAGAAAATATTAAACCCTTGATAAAAGCCAACTGTAATCTCGTTACTACAAACAAGGATATCCTATTTCAGCATTGTAATGTAGCTCTACAAAAATTTTTAGTAAATACAGTATGCTGTACTTGTAGTAAAACGAAACTGGTTGCTGCCACATTGAAAATCACTGTTGTTACTACAGTCTATATATGACATGATGTATATTACAGGCAACTAGTATTCATTAGATAATCTGAAATATGTAAGAATTATACCGAATGTGTAAGATCATTATAACCCTTTTTAACAAGCATTTTTTACATACCAATACTAGGTATAGTATAACTTTCTAGTACCGGATAAAAGGTAAGTCAATATACCCAATTCAATGTTTGATTGATTTTTTTAATTAAATTTATTTTTATAAGCATATTTTAATCCTGCTTTATTTCACATACTACACATTTGTCGTACTGTACATAAGCGGCATGTATTAATCACACATATTATTTTCCAGTAACTGTCAAGTGAATTTCTGTAATTTCACAAGCACATTCATAAAAGAATACAACTATAATGGTTACAGATATTTTATCAGAGCTTAAAAACGCTAAGTAACTTCAATATATAATATCATGCTCTTGTGAAAAATCATGCATAGTTAAAGGTTTAAGTTTAGATATAGTTATTTTATAAAATCAACTCAAGAAGCAGAGAACAACATAACATATAAGATTCGTGCTTGAAGAAATTAAACTATAATCACCGTTTCCTAATTCATTTAAATTTCGCTATCGCATGTAAATATTTCACCGTATGAATATTTTAAGTGTAAATAAACTAAAACATTTTTATCAATAGTATCTAAAATATAAATTTTATTAGACAAATCGTAACAAAGATTGCAACTCTTAATCAATTGCAATTACTTAATTTTAACAAATCGTGATTTTAAAGTAAAAAAAAATATCAAAACAAAAATACAAAAGAAAATAAGGTTCTCGCCTTATCGTTGGATATACTTTTAAATTCAACAACATAAATTTTAAAATATTAACTAATAACGATACAATAAAAATATTTGTTATGTAATATACATATATTACACTAGTTATGCCCGCAACTACATTCACGTGGAACTAAAATTTTGTTTAATGATTTTTGCCCGTTTTTATAAATTTTTCAATATAGCTTTACTCCTACTTTTCAAACAAACTTTTCTGCTTCATAATATTGATATAGATATTTAAATCTAAGATTCTAAACTACCGTACTAGTTAGGTAAAGTACTGTTTTATAAAGTAGAACTATTTCGTTCTAAGTTACCAAAAAGCTAAATAATAGGGGAAAATACGCTACATACACGTTTCAAAGCGGGGTGGCATTAATTAAAAGTGTAGAGATTGTTTTCCTTTAAATAAGTAGATAAACCATTCGTTTTATTGGATTACTGTATCGGTGAACGGTATAACATTTATAACTTGCAAACAGTACTTTAGTGCAATATTGTTAACACTTTTCATTTATAACCTTCCTATTACCTGAGTTAATCTTAGCACTTTCCCAGGCATCAAGTCGAGGACCGGTGGGTCATTGACCGGCGTGATGTTAATATGGAGCACGAATGTGTTCCTACCCTGAAGATAACTGGGCAGTGTAAATTTAGTCTCTTGGATTAATTCCATATCCAGGACTATAGCGTCTTGGTGGTTTTCAGAACCATCATGAACGTACCGGACCTGTAATGTATAGGAGTTTATTTTAATTTAAGAAATACAGACAAAAAACTTATACAAAAGAAAATTAATAATAATAGAAACTTCTCAATCTTTCAACGACATGATCCATATGTTCATCGAATCATCACCAGGTTTCATTCATAATAACCAAATAAATTACAAAGTGCGTAAAGCTTAATTTCATAGCTCTAATTATAATCTATTTTTATATTATTTAGAATATATATTAAAACTACTGGAAGTTCAAAAGGTGTAGTAAATTTATTACTATTGCATAGATGATATAAGAATGTATGATTAAGAGATTAATGATACATTATTGCAAAGACCATGAAATAGACAATTGCAGGTCGGGTATGAGTTTGAAGGCCGAGCCGCGGGCAAGGACTTCACTAATACGAGACAGGCAATTGCCATTTCCGCCGAGACATATATAATGCTTTTCTCAAAAGAATGCAGGGAAATAAAACATACTTTTTATATTATACATTTAATTTAGTTTACCTTTGTCGCTAAATATATATCATCTGGGGCTTTAATTAAAAGTTGCTTTATGTTTTTGCCAGCAAAAAAATTCGATTGTTGTTTTGAATTCGGTCGATTGTTGTTTAAGAAAAGTAGTTAAATTTCATATTTTTTTAAGTTAATGCCGTTTTAAGGAATAAATTGCCCATAATGTAGATGGCTTTTTAGTTTTAGCAATCTTATTAAAATACGCTAAAAATATTGTTTCGGATAAAATACGCTAAAAATATTGTTTCGGAGAAAATGTACACACTTTTCTCGTTTTTCTAACTCATAAAATGTTTATATACTTTTATGTATTTTTGTTTTGACTTTGCTGAAAGCAGGTATTCCATTATCGATGTGGCTTCTGATCTTAAATCTGGTGAAGTACAATTAATTAATCTCCATTTCAATCTCAGAACCGTTGGAACTCATTTTAATTATTAAAGTTATATTTATTAAGTATGTAAATCACATCACAAAAACACAAATCATTTGTGCCGAAAGGCAATCACATTTATGGCTATACAGCTACCTGAACGCATTTGTACTAAGCAAAGAGACTTACTTTGGATTGCCAAGAATGATATAAGAAATCCTATCAAAGAGTATTTAATAACCCCAGCACGCCGTTTAATACTACATTGCTGGAGCGTTGTAATGTTCCAAATTAAAAAACGCTCCTGCAATGGATTTGATATTCTTTGTTCGTAAATTTGATACTTCGTGTGTTCTTTTTTATGAAAATAATGACAATATTTCCATGCATGTTTGAGAAATATAAGCAAAGTTAAAAGAAAATACAGGAAAGTATATGGAAATTTCATGAGTTGGAAAACGAGACAATAGTGAACATTTTCTCCGAGACACTATTTTTGGCATATTATAATGAGATTACTAAAACTAAAAAGCTAGTTACATTATGGACAATCCATTACATGCCGAAATGTCCATACAATTCATGTTTAAAAACGTCATTAACTTAAAAAAAATGTTAAACAACAATCGACCGGATTCCATCAGAATTTTGATACACAGGATTTATGAGTCTTAATAAATATACTATCCGTGGTTGTCGCTCATATTTAGTTTTGTTTGTTACAGGTTGCTATGATATTAGGCGTTAACGGAGCATGACGGAGCATCGAACTCTATAATATTACCCAAAAGACATAGAATTTCTTGATGACAAAGCAATAATAACATTGCTCGACACTAAAACAAAGATTGACCGGATATTTTTAATCCGAGAAGAGTTCCTAACATATGTTAAAAAAATATTATAATCTTCGTCTAGCAAACACAACATCAGATAGGTTTTTTTTAACTTTCAGAAAAGGAAGTGCACGAAGCAGGTCCTTGGAAGACACAAAATAGCTAACATACCTAAAGAAACAGCAACTTATTTAAACTTGACAAACCCTGAACGTTACACTGGAGATTATTTCCGTAGGTCTTCAGCCACTCTTCTGGCTGATTCTGTAGAGAATATGACGACTCTGAAAAGACACGGATGCTGGAAGTCTGATAAAGGGGCTGAAGGCTACATTGAGAACTCAATTAAAATCAAAACTGATATAAATAAAAAAATATATACAAAACATCACAGTGCAACCTAATTCGAAAACAGAATCTCACCCGCTGGCCAATTGCCAACATCTAAGTCCATAGCCATCCTCCTCAAAACAGTGTATTCAGCCATCTACCACTACATCCAATGCCCACCTGCAAACCTCATCAGAAGTTCAACAAACAAACAAATTCAATCAATTCAAATCAATCACATTTTCAATCAATCAGTCAAGAAATCAATAACATTTTCTTATAGTAATTGTCCCAATATGACTAATGTAGCTTTTAATATTAATTAAATTAAATGTATAATATAAAAAGTATGTTTTACTTTCCTGCCTGCTTTTGAGAAAAGCATTATACATGCCTCGGCGGAAATGACAATCACCTGTCCCGTATTAGTTAAGTCCTCGCCTACTACTACTATCTTATACTACTGAACTCATACTCGACCTGTAATTGCCTATTTGACGGTTTTTGCAAAAATGTACTATTAAAAATTAAGAAAAATATTACAACATTTATTAAGATCCATTTATTTAATTGTTTGGTTTCAATAATAATTAACTACTTTACTTTTTTTATTTTTATTCGATATGAGTAATATTCTACAATGATATTTTTCCTTTCATTTGAAATGTACGCGAAACCCCTACACGCTGTACTTCTTTAGTTTATAACGTCACTAAGTGACTAAACTTTCAGCAACTATGTTTTTGAATTAAGTTTTTGTTACTAAACATATTTGTATTTTATCCATACTACATATAATAAAACTATAACAGTGAAATATCTATACATTTAATTTTTTTTTTGGAAATTATAATTGCAGTGTACTTTGTAATCGCCACTTTTGTCTTCAGTATTAGCTGCCACCCTGTCAAATTTCATTGTTTATCTATAGTATGCTATCCAATAGTTTTAGATTAATTCGCATATAAGAAAAAAGACATCAACTATAATTTCCAAAAAATATTTATTTTTTACATTAGGCCTAGTTACAGGTTCATTATACATAGAAGATACTTATTCGTAATAAATAATTTAATATTATTTGTCATAACTTTAGCATCCATTTCACAAAAGCCTAGATGCGCCTTGCACAAACCGTGAACCACGCACTAGTTGAAACCAATGTAGGCAATGTTATTGATCTTAAATATATAAAACAAATATGATACTAATAGTTAAAATTAGCATAATAATTATATGTCCACTGAATTGAAAGTAGGTTTTTAAATTATAGAAAATATGATTCAAGTTCTCGCGAACGAAGTCGCAAGCACAACTAATACGTAATAAAAAGCGACTTTTGTTTACAAAAAATATATCTATTTTTTCAAATATATATGTAATGACATGTCGTAACAGTCATAATGGTGAGTTTCGTTTCGCATATTTGTAGAATCGACCAAAATGTTGTATATTCTTAAGAAGTATATAAAATTTCATTTTGCTTAAAAAAATTAACGTATATATATCATTAATCGTGTATATCGGTAAGTTAAATTAATAACTATTTATGCATGGCAAAGTGACATCACTGCCGGTATCCGACGATAAATAAAGTGCGTTTTAAAAATAACAACGATCAAACAGAGACCATAAGCCCAGGTATAGGTATAGGTATCAAATCAAACGTCGTTGATGTCTTTCCTATTTGTAAGCTTTCGGTAGTTAAATATGCATTGGTTACCCCCCAAAACGTGACAAGCTGAAAGATTCCCTTTGACGGGTCTACATGATGGTTTTTACCAGGACGGGCAGATCCATATCATCGCGCTTGATCACTGTATTCACACAGACTGATTCCGAAACATGACCTATCTAGATATACCACTAAGATAGGTGTTACACCTGCTGTATAGTGCTGACAATTCTATTAGATACAATTAGCATATCCTACCACTCCTAGCTAACTAACATCTAACTAGGAATATTTATATGTAATTTTAAATATATACTTACTTTATCCCGAGACAAATCGAGTAGCGTGAAGAACTGCTTCGATTTTCCTTCTCCTTCAATAAAATTATATTGTGGTGAGTTTCTTTGCAATGACAGGTCTATAGCGATGCGTCCATGCTGAGGTGATTGAGCAACGTGGAGAAGAACGCCGGAAGGTCTAACACCATATTTGTGGTGATCAAGAACAACATCGATGTTCTGAGTGGTAATCACTGCCACTCCACCTTCTTGCACAGTTAAGGGATACAATGCTACTAGTTCAAGTTCACTGCTAGATTTCGAAAACACCTGTAAAAATAATATAATTCAAATTGGCGCTTATTTTACTTCGATATGTTTATACTGCCTATAACAAATAAATTATAAAAACGTAATATCACTCGTACTTATTATTATTATTTTTTCGAATACAAAATTCATATATAATTAATAAATTTAATATTAAATTGAGTACATTTTTTTATACATTTTATTAGAATAAACACGTGAATAAATATAGTTACAGTAAGAGACTCCTTTGAAAGTTCGTGATGAGAGAACGACACTTAAACTGATTGATTCTATTGAACTACACATAAATGACATTAGAAATGCACTAATTACGTTTTTTCACTATTTCCTCAACTGTAAAGTTCATATTTAGAGCCAGGATACAGTAGTAGAATACAGTAATAACCATAATAATATTTAAATGTAATCTCTGAATGTATCGAATACAACACTAACATTTTTTTTTCGTGAGGATATAAATTTACGTATACTTCCTAACTCGGGGGACCGAATGGAATATGTGGGTCTTGCCCGGCATTAGGTATATCTTGTTATCGATATAGAGTCAAAATAAAGGTTTTTATGATGTCTGTCTGTTTCCTTGAATGCACATCACTCTTCATCACAACCAATGGACAGATTTTGATAAAATTTGACACGGTGATTACTGACCCAGTGGATCAACAATTTTTTATCCTAAACTATCCGTAACTCGGTAGTAATATTATCGTACGCAAAGTGTAAAAATAAAAGTAAACACACCTTGTACTTCTCAGCATAGTCCGGGTTAATGCACAAATCACTATCGCATTTACAAGTAAAATGATCGACGCCATGCTGCTCGCATACTGCTTGCGAAATGCATGGAGGATTACCCGGGCTGGCTTGACACGGGTACCACCAAACACACTTTGGACTTACACCGTAGGTAGCCACAGCGTTTGGTAGACCGAAAATTTTGTCATCGACCTCTATCGGCTTTATACAACCCTATAATTTAAAACATTTAATCGTTGTGAATCCGTGTTCCTTTGAATGTAACGTTTCTTTTTGAGGTGAAACTTCTTAGGGGAGAGCGTTGAAATTCTGATACGCAACCTTTTTGTGTGCCATTTATTTAGGTAAAGTCGGCTCTAAGCGACCAAGGAAGCGAGAGAGATATAGTCATGTTTCAGTTCTGTCGTATGGTCTAAAGCACACACCATTTTTTTACACATAAATTCTATAAAAAGTGTAAAAACAAATAGATATCAGTTTTTACGTCATAACATTTCATAGAAACATATTTAATTAAATTATATCTAGGCACTAAACGCACCATAATAAGTACTTAATTACATTATATAGCGAGAAATGAATCTATGAAAGAATGTCTTCTTTACTTTTCACATTGAATTTGAATAACGTTTTCAGTCTAAACTTGTTAATCTCCACACTTTTTCTTAAATGTACTAACTGATTTAATTAACTAATGAAATAAATAAATATAAAGAATAGGTACTTCAAACAAAATTTGGGATGCACTGATGGTACTTAAAACTGTTTAGATAAAAAACAGAGATTACCAATCGGATGCTAGATTTATCTTGACAGATAATTTATTTTATCTATCGACTGATAACTATAAAGCAAAACTACAAAATGTAACTCACTACCACCCAACATATAACAATTAAAATGTCTAAGGAGTTGCAAGCCTCATTCATACACATATTGATAATACCGCTTAAGGTACTTTTTTTTCGTGTTTCGAAATCAACTAGTATACATCCAGCTACTGGAAGGCTTGCATAAAAACGAAAACATGCAGTAAAAAGTTCTCTCGATGATTGCCTTTGTTTTTTAATAGTACAATGCTCACCGTCAGGCATATCGATGTCACGTTACCATATTGTTAAAAATGTAACGAGTTTAAGGCGAGCACTTGTACGATAGCACTGTATATAATTCAAATGAATATGAAGGAAAACCTAAAATGTAAATGTTGGGTTCCACTACAAGTTCTTAAAAAAATAATCAACATGACAAACACTTTGCTAAATTATGACTATTATTATGCTTGCACAACACTCGTGACATACACTCAAATATAGTAAACATAAATTTGAAACGGAAACAAAAATACTGAATCACATAAAAAGTAAAAGTTAAAGAAAAGAATAAGAAACTCAAGCATCTCTTTTGAGAAAAATCACTATACGGTATACCATAAAATTAGTAAAAATAATACATTATTAAATATGTCACATCTATGTAGACTTATTATATGAACATTAAAAATTCACAAAAATGGCAACTATGTCGACTATAAAAGTTACCAAATTTTTAAATTAATTTACAAGTAAGTATTATAAAAATAAGCTGCAAGAAAGGTATTGTTTAAATTTATTTTAACCGTTTTATATTTACGTTTTAAACATGATAGTTCAAAATGAATATATCAACATCGAAGAAAGCATTAGTAATATTAATAATCTTGGTATTACAAGGCTAACAACATCTACTTTAATTTCATATAACTGGCGAATATAAGTTTACCTTTGTAATATTGGCTAAATAAGTTATTTTGTAGATAACTTACCATTATACTCGAATCAGCAGCTTTAATTCCTTTAGAAAAAGCTCTTTGTCGTTTCTCAGTTTCGATCCCACCGAGATAGAAAGAGTCAGATAGATCAAGATACCGTGTACCTCCACTTTCAATTCGCGTACTCATTGCAATATTATCGACTGATAACTAGAACAATAAAAGGTTACATTTAAAACAATATAATTTAAGCAAACGGGAATTAATTTTTCAAAGTGTTCAGAATACAACATATTGTTTCAATAAAAAAAAATCAATAACATAAAGCAATTAGTCAACGTGTCGAACACGCTTTGGACGCCGCGCGCGTAATGCTAAAAAAGTCGCGCGGAGACCCATTTTTAGCGATCAATTAAAATTATAATTAATGGAGATAGAGTTCCCCGGGCTAGGACTTTTTTTATTGGAAGTTTCCTACTTCTTAAGAATATATTTTTGTTTTTTTTTTTATATTAAAAATCTATGAAATATTGGCGAAAAGCGAAATGCCTTTTATTCATGTTTTATTGATTAAACTTGAAATTTTTTATGTGCTAATAAACGCTTTAGGCACATTTTTCTAGGCGTCATGCCGGATCCAATGAAGTATTACACATACTTTTAAGAACAGTATCTCTATTTTAGACCATTTTCAATTGTCGATTAGACTAATAAAACTATTTTTAATGGTATATAAATATTATGCTATGTTTAGTAAAACTACAATTATAATTAAAAGAAGTACAATTTCGTGCGACAGAAATAAAACATTGCCGATAATTTTGAGAATACTCGAAATAGAAAGTTTAATAAAGTGGACGAAATATGTTCGATTAAACTATAACTTTTTGTGTTTAAAACAACTTTCCTGTGATTATTTACATCGTACAGTTAGTTTTTCGAATTTGGAGGAATTAACTTATGTGAAATTGATAACAAACAAAGTAAACATCTCTATTAAATTTTTTGTTTAAAAATATTAAATATAGCAATTGAAACGTTAAAGATTTTTTATATTATACATGAAGTGTTCATGAGTGTGTGCAAATATGAGGTTTCTAACTTTATATAGATTTTAGTGTTATATGTGTCAAGTAAATTGATTTAATTAGGCTACTCCAACTACTAAACACTACACAAACCAAAGCGATACAAATTACGCGTCAAGGGACGTGAGTTCGAATCCACCTACACTGAGCTTGAGCTTTCAGTGAAGGAAAACATTTTGAGGAAACTATAGCACGGTGGTAGGGCTTTTTCTAGTATACACCTGGATAGCTACTACCCTTAAGTTGAAAATCTGCCGCCAAATATAATTGGTGTGTTCCGACAGTTGCACTTGAGAAACAGTTCGTCCACAGGTTTAGCGTGTCCACCAACTTGGGCCGTATCATCATTAAGGATTAGGTGAGATTTGGCCTTAACGCCAAATGTTAACTATAAAAAAAACCAAGGCATGGACACCAAATATTTATTACTCTTTCACGCCTTAACTGCTCAACATCATGAAATTTTGCTGTTTGTTTTGTTTTATTTTCAGGGGTACACAAAAGGACATTAAGTACTCTTCATTGAGAAAAAATACTGTTCACAATAATTATAAAAATAACTTTTAGTTTCACTCGAACGTAGTTACGGTCACAACTAATATTTAATTAATTAGAAATTATATCTCTCGTTCAATCACGCTTAAACGGTCGGATTGATTCTACTAAAAATTTAAGACACAAAATTAATTATGTCATACGTCATACATTTATATATAAAAGACACGAAAGATCAATGTAACAATATGTTTACCCGTTAATTACGATTAAAAGGCAAAATTTTTATCGCCAAGAAAAGACCGCACGTGCCAACAAATAGATATTATAAATTTAAATCTACGTTTGTTCTTTATGCACACGTAATCAGCATGCTCTTGTTCCCATTAAATACGGCATTGGAGTTCGGTAACATCGTGGATTAGAATACTTATTTTAATTGTCCATCGAATCGCAACAGCAATCACCTATTTAAATTCGAAAGTATTAGTGCTTCTTAATTACGCATAAATAGTTGGACGGTTCCTAATGAAACTTGACGTAAAACGTTGCAGTGAACTCGCACCAGCAATTAGAAATAATACATGTGTATGTTTTGTGACCTCAAATTACACTTAAACAGGCAAGTTAAATATATTCAAGTTTGAAATAATAATCGATAAATCATAAACTTTTGATTACACTCCGACTACCCGAAGCAGGCATGCACCAGCAAGTGAATATATTATAAATATAAAACATTTTTGTAATAAACTTTGACATTGCCATTGCATATATCGTCGAATAGAGATGCTATAAAGCAATTGTGACTCAACAGTACTGTCCACAGACACCATCAGCGATAAGAGTTCGAATTCTTAGAATGAATATTGAGTTTGCGTTAAAAAATACTCTCCTGTCTAGCTATTGTTGAAAATCTGTCAGCGAACACATGAACAGAGATATGTTGGAGTAGCTACACTTAAAAACCAGATTCTCCACTAGACTTAGCTGGTTACCATTATAGACCACATTATTACTTAAGCCTGTATCCAAAAATTAGAATACTATAAAAGGACATATTTTTATTAACCAACAAAACGGACATGCGCCAACAAGAATACATTATAAATACAAAAATATGTTTATCTTAGAATCATATTTAAAGGGATTTTATTATAAGATGATTATTGATATATTATATTATTTATTACCTATAGCGTGATATATTATTTTATTATAGGGTAATATTGAAGTAGATTATATTGTCGAAAAGAATACACTTGACTTGTTTTTATCCCCAACGAAGATTGCGTAAATCAGTAACTAATAATGTATCGTGTATGTGGTTACAATAACATAACATAACATACATAACATAACATAAAAATAGCTATTAGGAGTTTATGCAAACTAATCGTAAAATACGTTAAAGTATCCTATTCTGTGTAACGCCAGCAAAAATATATTTTAAACGCAAAAAAAATGCTCAAGGCAACAGGCCTCAACGGATGGACGTTCATTGAAGGCTGTATAATTGAAGACGGTAATGTTCTTGAATAAGATATAGAATAAATAGACGAGCACGTTCAAGTATATTTTATAAATGCTATATAATATAAATATAATTTATGTTTCAAATTCAATAATATTTAAACTACTGGATTGATTCAAATAAAATTTAGCCTATGAAGTTAATTATGCTGCAAATTAAGATACACATTTTTATCGCCCAGCAAAGCGTGTATCTACGAGTTGCAAGTATAGCGAGGTCACTTAATTACGCTTAGATAGTTGGACAGAATATAATAAAAGATGACATCGAAGTCATTTATATCATAGAAAAGGATATAGAAAATATTTATTGCCCAGCCAAACGGGAAAGCGCCAGGTAGTATCATAATAGTGCACACATTATAAATAGATTTTTTTATTATAATCAAGCGATTGATTAAAACCTAATCTAATTCGATTTACAAATAGATTGTTTCTTAGATTAGGTTAAATTTTTGCATAATCCAACAAATAAGCACGCACCAGCAATATACCCACGTTAAAAAATAAAAAAGGTTTATACTATACATTTCAAAGTATGTTTATCCATTAACTATAAAAACAAGACAGGCTACTCTAAAGTTTATAATCAAAATTGATTAACCGATAGGGGACACGCACAGGCATTTACATTTACAAATTATAAATACATAAGTATACTGTCCTTTAATGTCGCTCTTAAGGCAGGGTTACTAATGAATGTATACCAATGAAAGTCATTAAAGTCAAATATATCTCTGAATAGAATATAGAATATTTGTTCTTCTGTCACTCAATAAAGCAGGTTGCAGCAACTAATACATTGGATACACTGTATATAATAATAATTCTTTTTATACAAAATATAATACATTAGAAGTTCTCTTCATTCCTCAATCATTATTGACGACTGGACGGATTCTAAACAGATTTGGCGTAAGAATTTATTTGAGTAGTATACATTCTCATCCCACGGCGATGCTTGCGTACGCCAGCATATCTGTTCATATTATAATATATGAATATATGTTTAACCCTTAATGACGTTTAAACTGCTTGTCTGATCCTAAACTATTTGGAATAGCAGTAGATAAATTGAATAAAATAAGAGGTCTTATATTATAATTCACCTAATGAAGCGAGCAGGTAGTAACTAAATATATTACAAAAACAAATATGAACATTAAAACACTACCTATTAACGGCTTGGAAACCAATCCGATCATAGAAACTAGTAAACATAACGTTTGGGTTTAGTTTGTTTTAAACGTGTACAAGTCTTTACTACAATTACTAAATATTTTCATAGTTTAGCATTTGTACAGTAACAGCGTAATTTCATATCACTATAATTCATTATGAGACCGTTAAAAAGTAAAATTTCCTTGAAATTTGAACTTATTGACCGTAAAATCAGTAATGCGTTTAGGAATCTAATTACAAACCTTATCATTGTAACCTCAAAAATTTTATTAATCGCGTTAAGTCTGTGACGTGAGATGACTAATTGGTAATTATTTCAGGCATTAAAATTGTCGGTACTTTATAAAATATAGCGTATCTAAGGTTTCAAGTATTAAGTATGTTATAGATTGTTGGTGAGTGTTCTAATCACATAATTTTGCAGTATACATAAATAGTACAATACCGTAAGATAATTAACTAAGCTATGGAAGTAGACGAAGTAGACTAACCTATCAGTGCCAATATTTGTTACTTGGCGCAGCTTACTAACAGTAAGTATAGCAGAGTTTAATCTTTCCGCCAAAGTTATAATTTGTAGACCCCTATGATAACTTTAATCGAGTATAATACCCAGGAAAATTATATTATTCAGTAAGCCGACCAAATTACCTTCAAAAGTAATATTACCATCAACATTCACCATTAAGTAAGACAATGATAACGCTTTTATTTTTATATGATATTAGTATTAATTATTTTAAGAGCAAACCGTTCTCAAATTTTAACTCTAGGACTATTACTTGCCGAGCCCATTATTTTTAAACGAGGTATAAATGTGACGCGCTAAAAGAACCCCATTTTTTTTTTACTCGACGTACGCTGTTAGCCTTAAGGGCTTGGACAGCTTTACCGAACTTTTTGGGGCGAGTGCTGATGGCCCCCAGCCCCGAGGCAGCGGGCGCAAGAGTGCCAGAGTGGCGGAACCTCGGCTTGGGCTGCTGCCGAAAAAACAAACAAACATTCGCGAGCCTAACAGGTCCTAACTTGTTAAATTGAGTAGTCCTAACAACGACCTTATCGGGCGAGCCGCGCAATGGCAGCGGGGATAGTCCTTTACAGAACCCTGTACTCACCGTGTAGGAGTGCACGAATGAAATGCGGTGTCATGATATAATCTCACTGATGTAGAGTGTCACTGTCGCGCGAGCAAAGACGTTAGAGGGCTCCTTTCCGAAGGATCGAACCTAGGCTCGAGCGTCTGCGGAGGGAGGACGCGGCGGGTGTGCGGGAGTGAAATTATCCGCTCGGCCTCGACGACAAAAGCAGCGGTTACGCGGGCGTGTACGCGGACATGTGCGATTGGTGGAGACGGCAGGGAGGAGTGCGTTCAATCCTGTTATTTCCGTGTTTCCTGGCCGTGGGGTTTTAGTGGCTATTCCCGGCGCTTTAGCGCTGGGTGAGTCCCACATACCCCTCTCAGTCCCTCCGGGCTGGGAGGGATGCATAAATACATTTACCCACGATAAAAAAGGGTCGGTAAAGCAATTACGTGGCCGGCGTGCGAAACCTTTGGCATGCGGATTAGAAGTGTAGCTAACTGCATGTACTACTTTGGGATTGGGATGAAATTCGTTCTTTTCAAAGAATTTCCTTGTAAGATCTTTTATATATGCTTATATGGACGGAACGTCCATCTTTGTGGAGATCTACATTACGGACATACATGCAACACTTGTAGTTTACGGACGGTTGTGCATAAGGCGTGAGCAAATACGGGACAACTGTAAATGAGTATGGGACTGATGCATACTTTGTATATTGTGAGATTATGTCTGAGTGACAATTTGCTCTTGGAGGAGGGTAGAATACGTAGCAGAGCCACAACCGTGGACATCTGTACGTAATCTATATGTTTGTTAAAAGTGAGATGCTTATCTAAAACTACACCAAGGTATTTATTTTGGTTAACCCAGGGGATATAAAAAAGATGTAATGTTTTTTTTTTATATTCTTTCTCGCGTGAGAATCGAACATGATAGCCGTGCTTTTGTATGGGTTTATTCCTATGCGCCATTTGAGGCACCAGGACTCAAACGTAGAGACGGCCCTTTGGACTCGGTATTATACATGAATCCTATTCCTGCCTTATCAGAAGATAAACGTGTCGTCTGCATAAGAGCCTACTGCGACATCAGGGAATTCGGGAATGTCACTAACGAGTAGGTTGAAAAGGCAAGACGCTAGGATAGAACCTTGCGGGACCCTTGATCGTATTAAGTGTGGTGAGGATAGAGCTCCGTTCGCTCAATAGCATAAGGATTAGTCCGATAGGTAAGCGAAGATTATCTGGACTAGTCTGTCGGGGACTTGAAAGAGATTGAGTTTAAATATGAGGGCTTCGTGCCAGACTTTATCGAAGGCTTTGGCTTTGTGGAAAAATACGGTAAGCGTGCGCCTAGGACGGCGCGGCTCCGTGAATTTGGGAGAAAATATGGAGAATATTGGAGGAATTTGATGGGTACATGAGTACTTCGGTCGAAAGCGGAATTGCTCGTGTGGTAAAAAACATTTGTCTGAGACAACGGACTGAAGTCGATTCAGAAGGAGCCGCTCGTATATTTTACCTATCGTATTGAGGAGGCTTATTAGGCAGTAGCTTTCGGGGAGAGATGTCTTTTTCCCGGGTTTACGGATACCTATTACCGTTGCCTTTTTCCAAGTGGCTGGAAAATAGCAGTGAGTTTTGGCCGCATTTAAGATACAGACTAGAAGAGCTATGAGTTTATCAGGGAGAAGTTTTAGAGCTGCGTTCCTGATTCTGTCGGGACCGAGGGTCTTCCTTGGCTTAAGATGTTTTATGATCGCCAGGATTTCGTCAGTTGTGACCGGGTCTAAGTTTTCAAATGGGGGATCTCTCTTGTTGATTGATTTCTTGATCGACCCTCCAGATGTGTCCGGGATCTACGGTAGAACCACATCAGCACTATTCTCAACCTTTAGCAGTAGGTCATGTGTCTGTACTAAATAAAACAGTCCCAAAAACCAGCTCTTAAGAACACCAGTTCTAGTTGACGATCCATTTATATTTACTTTCTGAATATAGTTTATTAAATTAGAGATACGAAGTATCAGTATCATAGAATACACCGATTGCATTCTGCGACTTCTCCCAGATGTCAATGGTAGATTGTGATTACGTAAAATTGAACAGCTGACCTTAATCTATAGTCGAAATTAAATTTAATAAAATTACTGCTAATTAAGGGAAGCGATCTAAATTAAAAAATACACATTTTTAATCGGGATTACGGATTAAAATTATCTACGGCATGGAATCCAGTGATAGGACGACTTAAGCCTCGGATGCGATCGATGCATGTATCATCAGATACAGTGAGTGTATTGTGGCGGAACACCATTAGTGATAGAGACCATATGAGGGTAATTACTAGAATCTGCTCTCCCTAACGAAGACAACGCAACATTTCAGTCGGCTCGTGACCACGGCCTGTGCTACCAGGCCGAAACGTGGAGTAATAAATAAAAAGTAAGTCATGTTTTAGACCCGCATTTAATATCTATATTATAATCAAAGAACTGTTTATAAACTCTTACAGTATAAAAATATTTTATACATGATAAATTGGCATAAATATAGGTTAGGTCTCGCATAGATAAATAAATACTGTAATTAACTGACCTCTATTAAAGATGGATTAAATTGTAGATTCATTTTATGCCACTGTCCGTCATTAATGCGCATTGTATGAAGTATTTGACCTCGAGCCATTTTGACCTGGACTACACCCTCCAATATTTCCACAGCGATGAAATCAGAGCGACCTCCACCGGCGTTGTACAATATAACAGCATTTTGTGCTATTGTCTTAAACTCTATTTGCCATCTAAAATCATTAAATTTTATGAATTAGTAAAAAAAACAACAAAATGTATTTCTTCTTATTTATCCTTAATATTACACATTCATCTTATGTATATGTATAGCTATGCTAGAAAACTCCCGTTGAGCGATGTTTTAATAGAGAGTGCATATATATATATATATATATATATATATATATAAGGGTGATTAAGAAAATATTTTTCTTCCAAACAGGCTCAAAAGTTCCTTTTAGGTGTAAAAAAATTAGTGTGAAAATATGAACCCTTATTATTAATGTTGTCCGCATTGCACTTTTCTATTTCCCATAAGAATAACATCGTTTGTTTTTTCTTTGCAACTTCTGATTTTTATTGCTAGCCCGACGTGGGTCATAAAAAAATTCTTCCAATTATTTTTGTAGCAAATTGAACGCTCTACAAAAAAGGTCTCTTATGATTTTTTCCGAAACTTAACAGATTAAAAGTTAATCGAGGTCAAAATACA
The DNA here is from genome assembly GCA_039707435.1 of Actias luna. Lineage (NCBI taxonomy): Eukaryota > Metazoa > Arthropoda > Insecta > Lepidoptera > Saturniidae > Actias > Actias luna. The sequence continues at coordinate 11,667,598 of JAZHAC010000001.1, read as the reverse complement.
ATTTATCGCAAAAGTGACTGTTTAATGCATGAAAGTATATATATATATATAAATATATATCATTATACTCTTCCTTAAGTAAATGAAGGATTTAAATGAGATACAATTTTGTGTTACGAATTAACTCAAATTATAGTTCAAAATTTTACAACAAACATTCCTTTGACATGTTAACATTTTATACATGAAATAAGCGGATCTGCTGATGATAATTATTTAATATATGAATTATAATACCTTCCACCAGCTCTGGAATTAATTCGAGGCAACATTAAATATGCTCCCTCGTCGACAAAACTAATGTCAGTGTTGATATCTGCATCAAACTCTGGTGCACAATTCCAAGTAACGCCCTCTACGTGAACAGAGCCAGAGCGACTTCTAGCCTTTTCGATTATCTTTACGCCATTGTAGTACACCTGCAACGTTTTTCTTTAGTTTAAGCTATAATAATCCTAATATACTATTTATTATGGATTAACAATTTATAACTTATTATCCCAATACCAGAATGAATGGAGGACATTTACATAAAACTCGAGGAGGTTAGTAAAGTGATGACTACATCTCTTTAAAATCAGGGCATGATAGTACGTTACTATATGAATTTAAAAAAAAAAAACAGATTTTATTTCAAAAATTATTATTACGTTTTAGGATACGTATTAAAACTGTTTCTCTTTACATATAGACAAGTAAAATGTTGAATGTAGCAAGTGACTGTTTATTTTATTACTTCCTCGAAATATACATATGCAAATACACTCTACCTTTTCCGATCTGTTTGTTACAGTCAGTTGTAAACATCTAAATATAAATAATTCTTAGATCATATGATTAAAATATAAAAATGGAAATAATATATTTACTTAAGATATTTATCTAGATAATACCATAAATACTACATACATCTTCCATACAGCCGCGAAAATTTTCCATATGACCCAAAAATAATTCTGAAAAGCCTCCCTGGCCGCCGAGGAATATACCGAAATGAATGTTTAACTCAAAGAATCTTCCAGGTAGCCTCTTTTTCACTACGCTGTCGTCGACCTGAAATACAACAGTGCGCTTCCAATTAGCCCCTATTCAGAATGACATCACATATGTACATAAAAACCAGAAATATCAGTAACCAGTATTATTTACATTATTTTGTGTACTAAAACTTATTTTTATTTACTAAAATATAGCGATTTATGACTTACATATAAACTACACCAACTTAAAAAAGCTGTGTTTAACATATCTTAATTATTCTATCATTATACTCTATACATTCATATCATTATATGGAACAGCTACTAATAACTCGCAATGAAACATGAAAAACTATAATTTAAACATTTGGGAAATGTTGAATATCCTTCTTTTAAATAGATATACATATACTCGTAAGCGAACAACAGATTCACCAGGTCCACTCATATTTTGAACATCGAAACAAACTGCGAAATCAATGTCACAACTCCTACGCAGCGATTAATAAATATAATGTATATATTAATAAAGTGATTAAAAACTAGTTAGTTGTTTACATTGCAGTATTAACCTGTAAAACCGACCTAATTTCTAGCTTTTAAATAGGCAAAGGTATACTCAAAATTTCAGGACTTTTAAAAAATTATATATATTTGAGGGCTCTGGCGTCTTAACATAGTTTATCTTCATTTTTATTACTATCAATTCCAGAATAGAAGTCAGTAAAATGATACAGTGAGAAAAAAAATTTATTCACCATATTATTTTATCTAGAGTTTATCCATAACTAACTGTGTCCGCAATTTCATTTGCGTGGAACTAAAAAATATTTAAAAATTTTACCCCTTTTGAACCTTTTTTCAGTAGAACTGAAATCCTATCGGGGTAGCGTGATGTTAAATAGCCTAAAACCTTTCTCAATAATTGCTCTACCAAATACAAAAATATTTTTAAAGTCCTAAGATTGGCACGTTCAAACAGACTTTACGCTTTTAAATATTAATATAGATAATAGTTAATTGATTTATTTTTACTTTTATTTAATATAATAATATTAGCCTACAAAAAGGGCATCTTAAAATCCACCTTATTGTGTCAATGACATTTCAAACTGAAAGCAGTCACGTATGATCAGCACACTAGACAAAGTAGGTTAGAGTCGACTCATGGCGCGTTTTCCGGAACAATAGCTAATAATATGAACATATATGTATTATTAAGTACAATGAATAAAGCTTACAAGCAATTCATTTGATGCTTTTTTTGTAATTAATAATGTTTACAAAAACACATGTACAATATATCTTATATTGAAATGGATCCGAAAATAAGGATACAGTTTTTTTTTCTCAATAGGACATATGCTGTTAGCCTTAAGATCTTTCACAGTTTCACCGAACTTTGGGGGTGAGTACTGAGGCATTGAGCCCGAGGCAATGAGCATGAAATGGCCGATCCGCTGCTTGGGCTGCTGCCAGGTGTAAAAGTATTAAAAAAACAACGTCTTGTATTTGGTACTAGCCCTCGACTCCGTTCGCATGGTAAATAACATATCGTATAAGTGGACTTGTTTTTTAAATTTACGGATATCTTACTAGTAGGTTAACTATTACTATGGAAGCTCAATGGCATTGTCGTAATTATATTGTTTTCAAATATAGTGAGTAACGGTTTTCGAAGCTTGCAGCTAGACAATTACCCAATCTATGACAGATTTTTCATAAGTAATGTAACAGTACTGGTAATTTATTTATTTACATTGAAATCAACATTGTTAAGTAAAATAAAGAAACAGATAATAGGAAAACTCAGGTGGGAAGACAGGCTATTTGACTAGTAGGATGTATTTGAAACATCTTTACTATATTCCATAGGCTACGTTTTACTTAGTGTTTACAACGGTCATGGACACGAACGCGGTCTTTGCCATTCGATTTGCTCGTGAGTTTTAAAATCATCAAATGGAATCAACTCAAGTTTAATGGAGTGTGGGTTCACCATTGCGGATGGGTCATTGTAAGCTTGGCTAAAGTGTAAATAATGACGTCATTAGTGACGTTTTCACCACCATCGTGATCCTCATGAAAAACTGCTCAAGTTATGCTTTCAACATTGTAAACGCTAAGTGAGATATCGCCATAATCTAATTCCTAATACTGATCAAAAACAAGAGTATTTTGTTTTTTTGTTGAAGAGGTATTAAAAATAGTTTAAATTATTTTTTGATACATTGAACGGAGTATATTACATAAAAATCTACGAAGTTCATTTATTATATACTTCTAAATTTTAACGCCTATCCCAGAGGAAATACTTTCTTTATTTTTGATTAAAAGTATCCTATCGCTATGTTAAAATTTTAACCAAGTCTGCCCAGTGGTTTCAAAAAGTATATTATAACCTCTATATAAAAACAACATGCACACTAATTATAATTTTACAAATACATCTAAAGAAAGATTTTGTTCAGTTCAGTATTATTATATTGAGCCTTTTTGGGTAAAACATAGTAAGCACTAAAAATATTAACAAGGTATTTCTGTGTAAACTCTTAAAAATTATCTTTGTAAATTAAAAGAGGTAAGTAAATAGCTCTTATTTTTATAGATCAATGGTTAGTTATGAACAAGTATTTTTTTATTATAAAGGTATTTCATAAATACTTTTTCATTAGGAATGAAAAAAATCTTTTGTAATAACGGAAATTGTCACTTACGATGTTTTTCCTGAAATGGCTTGATATGTGTATGTACATGAATCATTTTCAACATTATGTATTTATAAGTAGTAGAATCTACCTTCATTGTTAGGTTAGCCTCTCTCCGGATGATGCTGACATGATGCCATTGTGTATCATTCAATGTTGCTTTAGATGAAAATAACTCACTTTCACCAGCTCCTAGATTTATGTTCAATTTTAACCGTCCTTTCTCTAACCGCACCTGAACCATTATTAATAAACAATTTTTATTTGATGAACAACTTTACTGTTCATAGATTAATATATATTTTTTTATTTCTTCAATTAAAACATCAAGAAATTAGATAAACATAGTTAATAAATTTAAATAAGAATGATCATTATACATAACACCGTACCTAAAAGACTTTGTATATACAAAAAAGCTGATTGACTAACTCAACTATGCATATCTAGAGCTAGAAACATGAAATTTAGACAGGGGTTCACTTTTGTGACATAGAGGCTCACTAAGGGTTTTTTCATAAGATCGCCCCAGTGGGGATTAATGGAACGAACAAAGATTGTATGGTGGCCAAAACAAAACCTTTACCAACTGACTTGAAATTCCGCACAGAAACTTCCCTGATGAAAATAAATAATCCCCTAAGAGTGTAAAATTGAGGATGAATTTTATCATTGATTGTTTTATAGATATTTATCAAGAAGGTACTTGATTTAAAATTCACTTAAAATGTAAATATTGGAAAGGGCAGAAGATGGCCTGCAACTATATAATATAACTGTAAAATATAGAACTAGAGCACTTGTAAAATATATATTTTTAATAATATTTAGTAGATCACACAGTCCTGCCAAAGGGCATGATTATAGATAGAGGATTATGTCTAAAGGGGAGATAAGAGCAAGCTTAAGCTGCTTCACGCTTACTTGAAACACATCATTATATATTAACAGTTCTTATAGTATTAAGAATCTTGTTCATATTCATTAGTAATTCTAAAATTACAATTGCATTCTTCAAAGCCTTTTTTAAATTAAATTACAACTAACATTAAGCTAATATGAAAATCAGAGACAGAGCTCTTTTTCAAGTAAAAAGGCACCTAGCAGATTAGACATATCAAGACAGAAACAGTATTTTAGGAGCATACAAACAAAACATTCCATTCCTTTTTTTGTATTGTATAATTTGAATAATCAACCTCATAAGACTTGAGGTTGTAGCAAAATAATTAATTCAATGTACAATGCAATTGACATAATTATAAAAATTAAAACACTACCATATATCCAGAGGCCCGAAGCATCAAATTGTTCAGTAAAAGTATAGTGCAGTTTAAAATAAATCCATTATTAGGTACACAAATATGATAATTATAGACAAAAACTTTGATAATTAATAAGTGAATAATATGTAATAAATTATTTATATAATAATGTAATAAAGAATACTAAATTAAAATGCTGTTTGCTAATTATTTGTAATAATTAGACATCTGAAGCACAAGACAATAATACTTTATAATTTGGTAACATTTTATGTCTAAAAATTATAAAGTTATTGTTATTACTGTTAAAAATTAAATCAAGCATACATGATTTAATCTTCTAAAAATATGACCAAAAAGAATTTAAGAACCCAGTTTATAGCATTTTATTTAATCCAACAAAAATTCCTTTGGTTTTATGAATTACATAGACCTAATGATAACATAAATACTTACCATACAATAATCAGTTTTTCCAGCAGCCAAAAGAAGTAGTGCATCAGAAAGGTGTGTTCTAAAACGCAGGCTAATATCTGTAACACCTTTTGCCTCTTGAAGTGGATATGAAATATAACTTGCTCCATAAAAAGATGCTGAAATATATTTGTAAAGGTAAATAACCAGTTCATACAGATTACATTTATAACTTATGACTTAATGCTTCAATTGCAATTTGCTTCATAAAATTGCATAATTATGTCAACAATATAAGATATCCCAACTAATGACAAAAGCCACTATCAACTTCCTAAGTAGAGTACTGAATTAATTGAGGTATCATTCAAATATGTCTTTATTATATGAAATGTAGAAAAGAACATATTACGAATTATTTATTGAATGTAAAAAAGAAGAATATATTAAAAGTAGAGGAGCATTATGTTTTACCACAATTAGTGGGACTACAAATAACTATCACTTCATTTTAATTTCCACCCAACAAGTGAGTCAATTAAAATGGTTTAAAAACCATTGCCAGTTTCAGTCGATAAACAAACTAAGACAATAATTAATCGACCTTGACGATCAGTATGTAGAAAAGGTCATTCACCATAACAATTGACATTACTATACCTATATTTAGCATGCAAAGGTAATTTATACTTCTTTTTACTATAAACTCCATGTGGATTGTGTTAACTTACCTTTATCATAGGCCAAACTGATGGTAACAAGAGATAAAATTAGAATTGATTGCATTCTGTAAAAACAAATCCTAAAGAATATTTAAGATAAATATTTCAACTCATTACTAATGAATTCCACAGTATTTGTATTAATAACAATTTATCACATATCTAAATGCAAACGTTAGTACACTCGATAGGCTTCTTTGCTTATTAGCAGATCAACTACGGCGTGGCTTAAATTTATAAAAAGTACAGAATGTGCCCTGAACACTGCGGACGGGAGACTTATATTGTATTTGTTATATGCAGCACTTTCATAATTCAATTGTAACACCAATGTTTATTATGCATCAAATTTTTACACTGTTATTTCATTCGAAAAAAATATGAAACACAACGTAAACCTAAAATACTCGGTACCACAACTCTACAGTAATCCCCTTCGCATGTTGTGACTGAGCTATTATAACATATAGATAGTTTGTTATAGAATGCTCATGCGCTACCTAATTATATTAGCTATTTATTTCTGTAACGGGTAACGACTGCTATGTAATAACGAACAGTGATATTGGTGTTTATCGGTAGCGTTAGTTGTCTAAGCTACTTTCACATGTAACAGAGCTAGTACAGGAAATTGTAACTAATCTTTCATTTTAAATCACTCCTGTTTTCAACTTATAAACTCAATAAACCTTACAATAATCCTGAGCTATGTAATAATATATAATTTCATCTTTACAATATTTACTGTAAAATTACGTATAAATATTTTTCGAGTAATAAAAGCTCATAGATATAATTTTTTGACAAAATGATAGGCATGAAAAATTACGTAATTATTTCGTCGGTATAGTACCATATATCTGTTTGATATATATCAAAGTAAAATTAACACTATATAGAAAAAATATACACTATCAAAGGTTTGTTTACATTGTTTTACGTTTGAAATACTATTTTTAAATATCGAATCAATTAAAAGTATATCTTGTCGTATAAAAGCGAGTAAACCGCCTGAGGGCAAGCCTTATGTAGTGGCTATCCTATCAAGCCGCAACGCGACGGATCGCTCTTTTTAGTTGGTAAAATCCGTACTGCCGTACAGATCAGTTTCCACTAGTGATATTTGGTGTGGTGTCAATGAGGAACGAAATGCAGCTTCTGTTTGATACCTGTTGAGTTTGTAGCAATTGGTGGCTTCTATTCCAGAAGTAGTTTTTTTACAAAGAACCTTGTACAAATTCGGAGGTGTTAGTTAGGGTGTGCATAAGGTTATATTTGCCCACCGTTTGCAGGAAGTCTTGCAGGATACTTATCATGGCATCTCTTGGATTCTAGTTGCACTGTGACTGTGATTTTTAGCTGGATTTTTCCTTCATAGCGTGTCTCCGTGGCTTCTTTAATATGATACTGCGTTCGCGCTCAGCCACGCCCTTTGCTGGCAAAATGAACATCGTAGCCACTGTGTCTTCTACAACCTTTCCCTGAGGTACTAAAGCAGCTTTTCTACTGGTGCCGCCTTGAGAATATCAAGTACACATCGCCATACACGTTCGTAAATATACAAAGAGCTTTCCGATGCGCATATACGCGTCATATAGTTGTCCATCAGCAAAGCACAGAATTCCAAGTTAATTCTACAAACTTTCAGTGACTAGCCTTGTGATTATTTTATGGTAGTTGCAAATTCTAGAAGCACAGGAACTTGTAATCACTTTTTTATTGTTTATGAGATTAGCGTATGGCCACAATTTCACCTAATTTTAAGTAACGATGTGTCCCAAGAAGGTGGACACGCGAAGCCTAGTAGAAAAAAAGGCTTAAAGCCTAAATAATTTTTTTAATCAGTCTAGTAGTTTTTGAGTTTATTCGTTACAAACAAAAATTCAAACATTTCCTCTTTATAATATTAGTAAGTATAGATTTATTATTTTATTAAGTGTTCTATATTTTTAATTATGATTTATTGCTTGTCACAAAAACTCCGTAGATAGTTTTAGTTCGAGAGTGCTAGCCTCTTTATTATGAAATAACGTGCAAACCGGCTGCATGATTTTGGTATCTATGCATTTTTCATATCTTTACCTTTTCCTTAAAAAAATGGACAATACAAGTGTTTAAAAATGAGACGTGTAAAAAACCATTATATTATTGAACTACGGGTACTAGGCTATTGATATGAAATATGTAGCTGGTTGGTGTTATTCTAAAAATAATCAACGAAACCTAGTCTCGATACATCAAGTTTTTAGGGAGTTATCAAGACGATCTTCTATAACAAAATCCGGACGTCCACGTAATTTGTTGTAACACCTTTTTACAATGTAGCAAAATAAAATTATTTTTTACAAAATATGAGGTTCATTATTTGAAGTTTTTTCTTGAATTACATCTACTCATATTATCGTATGATAAATTGATTGTAGTAACGGCAGTTTACGAGTAAAATATTGCTTGATCTTGACGTGTCGAGAGTAGAGCGCCACCTTGCAATACGAAGAAAAGTTTCATACAGGTTACACATTATTTGTTTCTAGGGAAAATATAAACATTTTCAAATATTTTTATAGGAATTTTAAACATCGTTGAATAGAAAATAATGATTAATATAAATAGTTGATATTCGGTTATTTTTTTACTATAATATTGTTATAAAGCTACTAAAAAAATCATATCGAACATCACTAATATGCCATAAATATTCTCTAGTTGAAAACAATGTTTCCTGGGTTCGTGATCAAAAAGTTACGGTTTGTGTCCTGAAAAGTTAAAATTTTTCTATAAATGTTACTCCTTAAATTTACTTGAAAAAATAAAATTACTTGCATGTTTTTTCCTTTGTATTTTTTATTGAGCATGTTTGTCATTCTTTTACGTATTTCGAAAACGGAGTTTAGTCCTAACTTTTTATATATTTACTCAACAATTATGTTAGTAAATTCTATTTTTATGTATAAACAAATTCAAAGATATAACCATTTGTCACGCAATGGTTGAGTTAAAGATTGCAACATGGTAAATTATTTTTGAAATTGTTTAGATCGCCTCAATGATCACGGATTTTTATTCCCTTTATTTATTTAATACATATATTTCGTATTGTTGACTTCTTGGTTTGTTATTTTTTATTTCGGCTTTTCCTATTTAGACTTGGATTATTGTCACTATTCTATTTGTTTACCTACAATACATATTATACTTTTTTTTTTTTATTACATTATACAGTATTTTTTCAGTAGGTAAATAGAATTTTTGTTTGTAATTTTTCTTCACATATAACGAAATAAGTTGTAGTCGTGTTCCGAAGAGTTTAACTTTATTTTAGTTTTTTTTAGATATATTTATTGCATTATTAAACTGAATGTAGTTTCACATTCATAATATAAAAAAAGAAAATATTGAGTAAAATAATAAAAATATATTTAAAAAGAAAATATACAAAGTGTGTATATAAGCGGTAAACTTGTCAACTATATTATAGTATGATAGAAATAATACGCTGGTCACCAGAGAAGCGACGAAGTGTTATAGTATACCTGTGCACGAACACAATGGAGTCGAGAGGAGTGAAGTAGAGAGGGCACGACGGCATAAAAGAGTGTCATGACGACTGCCGTGACAACACACGAGTCGATATTACTGCAAAGGCTCGCCAATAAAAGTTTCACATTAAAATGATTAATTAAAAATGAATAACTATCAAATAAAACTGGCATACATATTTATTTTCTACTCTTTTGACTGCACTGTAATAAGTTTTTACTTTTTACATCACTGGCCAACAAAGGATTGTAATGTTTTCAGGGTTCATGTATGTGGGGGTTTTGTTTCACCATGATTATAATGCAATCTGTGTATTGCAACGCCTAACGGACTGCGCATTTTTTTGTTATTATTGAAGAGTGTCGTTAAAAGGAATATAGAAAAAACAAGAACATTTTACTATTATTGTTTTTAACTATTTACTAATAAAATATAAAATTTACAAAAATTGATATAAATAACAACACTTATTCCGTAGTATCTGTTATTTCCGTCAGACGTTTTGGATACATTCTTATATATAAAATTACATTATAATATTATAATAAAATTATCTATAAAATTCACTACATACAGCCTATACCTAATAGATGATTTTTACCCGCAGATTCGACTTGCTTCATCAATAGTTTCATCTTCTTGATACTTTTAATCACGCTTTGAGCCATCGGTTGCAAAACACTCTCTAAATCAGAGGTGGCCAACACCGCGACCGCGGGCGCAAGTCACACAAGGTTGATTTGTAATGCGTCTAATGCAAGATTTTCAAAATACTAATTTAAAAATACATTTTTTTTACTTTTTTAACCGTATTAAAATAATTTAAAAGTTATTGTTAATATTAGCATTTAGTATAATCATTTTATTACATTATTGTAACGCTAATATATGTTTTTTTTCTATTGTCTCTCCTACCCACCTAAAAAAACACGCGCCCACCGCTGAGTAAAAGTTTTGCATTGCGAACTTGCTATGAAGAAGGTTGGGCATCGCTGCTCTACATCCTAGATCTGAGCGGAGGAGTACCTCTTTTATTTGTAAAGATCATGGGTTGATTTTTTACTGCTTTATAGCTTTAGCGTTATGACACGCTAAGTGTATCGGAGAGACTGGATCTAAATTGCAACTGTCGGAACACATCTATGGCTATTTGCTATCAACCGCTACGTTGAGGCTTCTTACAACAAGCACACTACCATTATCGAGTTTAGAATAGTAGCCAAAAGATGTTTACCTATAGTCGCTTTCAGAAGCTATTATAAGATCATGAGCGAAGACAATTTACCTCTATTTATTTATTCAGACCCTCATAGATTTGAGTGTCGGTCAGATAACCTACTAGTTTCTGACTATTACGGTTGACGAATTGTGTCTTTTCAGAATTGGGTTAGTTATATACCTAGTAAATATAGGTATCATTTAATACGGTCTACGTTTATCTGAGGATCTGAAGTTTTTGATCAGTGCTTAGGATAGTAGTAAAATAAACAAATGCTAAATTTAAAACTAAGTATGCAACCTTTTTTAAGTTTATCTGGAAAATTGCAAACGTACATTGCTAATTGCTTCCAAAAAGGCTTATAAATAATCTTATGCTGCTGTTTGCATACAGTATGAAAAAAGTTGTCTGAAGTTATATAGACTAGAAAATTTGTTATAAAATAGATATACTAACGCAAAAAGCGTGCTTCTAATAATATAAGTCGTTTCTAAAAATAGTAAGTTTAACCATACAAGCTCTCTTGCTTTTTAGTATTAGAATTAAAATACGTTAAAATATAGAGTCCTATATCTTAGCTCGAACATACTGCTACAGGAGTTTTAGGTGGAGCATTAAGCGCTTGAAGACCCATGTAACATTTTATTTTATGTAGTATATAATGTAAACGGATAGTTAGGTACTGTAAAATCAATATAGGTAGATCGTGCTCACTGCGTTCCAGGCCAATAAACAGTATGCACTATGACCTTTATTTCAGGTTGTGTAAGCTAAACTAGTTTTGCCCCTTTTTTAAATGCCCAATAAAGATTTCCTTCTGTTTATATTAAATTCGATTTACAAATTCCAAAGACTGGTTTTTTTTTTATTTACTTTGACTAATTATAAAAATAACAATAAATTTCACAAAAAAACAAATGTAAGCTTTTACTTGTACCTAGTGGCTACAAACACTTAGTATGTTTTATTTCTAATCGATTTACTTACAATATTATTAAGAAAGTACTTAGTTCAATTGTGGAGAAATTAGCATTGTTTTTTTAAAGTGAGCGATACGATCCTCAAATGCGATTCCTCAAATAGCTGCGCTTTTTACTTTATAAATTACATGCTTAATAATAACTTTGTGATATTTCGATTATTGTTTGATCACTTGATATCAATCCAGATGAACTTGATTTAACAGAAAATAAAAATTGTGACGCAGCTCAAAATAGTCCATAGAAAAATAAATAAGATTTCATGAATCAACATTTTTATTTTTACACTTTATTTTTATTTTTATTATTACACTTGACATAAAATTCAATAGTACAGATTTGCAGATTATGTTAATTATATTACGACATCTATTATTTCATGCATGTATGATATTATTCATTATTGATCAATTATTATGTTGTCTAATGTTACACAATTCTGACTGGCAAAATTTGTCTTTAGACAAATAATACGAAACGCTTAATTATTTATTTTAAAACTGTAAATAGTGTAAAGAGTAGGTACAGAATAATTTTACAAAAAATATAGGTAAATACATTTTATAAAATTCAATATTAAATGAATTCATATATACTTTGAAATGATATAAGTATATCTCGTATATCTTACATATCATACTGATATTTGAGATTAAGACATATTTATGACATTTATTTCTTTAGAACTTAAAATATACGAGGTCATAACTATCAGATTAATCAATAAACCACATCAAGTATATAAACCATGTACACCGATTAAAACTTTATTTATTAAGAAAAATATTAGTAGAACTAAACAAGATTTTTTTATTTTTTATTAACTTCGACTACATGAGGAACAGAGAACTCATCTCCTATGGTTTTGACGTTAATAGCACACTCAAATCCTGGACATAGATACTGATGAAGACGATGCTGCCATTCTTCAGTTTCTACACTGGAGCAATATATAGCGACTGCTGGTTTCTCACGCATCTTCATAAAATCAACCTTCTTCAACTCAGTGTGCTTAACATCCACTTTATCGCCCCAATCTAGTAATTGGATGACTGCTCTATTTCCGTTACTTTTAACCTGCAGTATGCAAGCTCGCTCGTAGAACGTTTCTTCATACGGACATCTGTAACCTACGGCTCGTCCTTGGAAAACTTCAGTTGGTAACAAATCTTCTTGTTCGTCACAGTAACGTGTAAACTCCTCGCGATCTGCTAAATATTCTGCGTAGTCATCCAGTTTGGCGACATAAAAATCTTCCACGGACGCTGCTGTCTGTACTCTCACGCTCAAAACGTCACCTTCTTCAAGCTCTTTAAAAGTGTATTCTTTGTAACTGGAAGAAGGATGTGGTTTTTCATTTTCATTAGGAAAATGGCAAACGGCAAACCGATTGCTTATCAGCCACTGACCGACGTTGATCTGAGTTGCCTTTATATTCATATCTACAATTAGACGATGGTCGAGCAATGTTCGAACGTGAAGCCTCACCAAAGACTCGCCGACGAAGTTCCTCATGGCGTCACTAGCACCTTCTCCCCAAGGTGAACCGCCAACGGGAAAGCAGTTACACAGTTGGCACAAGAACGCTAAGGCATTAATCGATGTGTCTCCACCGCGATCATATATGTTTTTGAATGGTACTAAATAATCATAGAAACCATAATCTATGGCATGCACAGTATATTTGTTGTTAATTTTTTGCGGAATTACTTTGCAAATTCTGCCTCTTATCATTTTTCCCAAAGTTTCGGAATGGTACACAACGATTTTATTGATCTTGAGATCTTCTTTCTTTAATGGTCTGCCGCAAACTTCAACAGAATTCAAATCATCTTGAGTGATGGCAGCAAGACGTACATAAAAAGTAGATGGGAAATAAATTTTTGTTACATAAACGTCGTAGTAACGCATGCTACGAAATTTATAACGGGCAATCTTCTCTGGTAGAGTTAATTCGTCCTCCGACATTTTGTTCTGATGTCTGGACATCATTTTGATATTGTCCACGTTTATCACCGTCTTATGCTGCCTTGCAACTAAATGTAAAGGGAATAAACGATTGAAAATCAGTTATGCGCATGTTTTAGCGGGACGGAGACTAAAAATAACAGTAGTATCGATTTTATGAAGTGCAGGCTATTCCATTGGCTCACTAACGTCCCGGATAATGTTGCCCAGACCTCTGGAAAACGTTTAGATTAATAGTAATTACGTAAAACCATTTTACAAATATACTGTAACTATTACAATATTTAACTATCGTTAGAAAAACATACATATTTTTTTTTACTTGAAAAAAATAATGAGAAGGAAAATTTATACTTTTCTTTTTAATGAATATATTAAAATGACAATTTCAATTTTAGATGGATAGTTAGAATTTAAAATCTTGAAATACCTTTTTACCTATTATCGTTGATATATGTATATATATATATATATATATATATGTATCAAGTGTAACTGCCGGAACGCACCTATTGGTATTTGGCGGCAGATTTTCAACTTGAGGATGATTGCTAGCCCGGTAGAAAAAGCCCTACCACCATGCTATGGTTTTCTCACGATGTTTTCCTTCACTGAAAGCTCAAGCTCATTCTAGGTGGATTCGAACTCACGCCCCTTGACGCGAAGTCGTACACAGTACCACTGAGCTATCATCGCTTCAAAAAAAAAAAAATATATATATGTATATAGTTTGGTTTGATTTCAATTGGACAAAAACAATTGGTTTCACTATCAGTTCCTTTACGATTATTAGGTTCTTAGACGAGAAATGATTCTACGCATTTCTTTGTTAACATTCATAAATCTAATAATTGTTCTTAAATGACGTCGTTTAACGCAACACATACTGTACAGTTTCAACTGGACAATTTCATGCCGACTTTCAGGGTAATTACTTACTTATTTACAGGGTATTACAACATAATAGTTTTTAGTAACATTCACGTTGTATCAGTAATAATTTCAAAATTTCTCAAACTTTTGCACATCTAATGTACATATTATCACTAACTAGGAGCGCTACTACCAGATGCGGATCGTTAATTTTTACAAATTTATAGTTGATAGGCATCGTGCTCTAAATCCAACAATAAAGCGAATTAGTGTCAAAAAATTCAAGGAAAGAAAATATAAATTTAAACTGAATAACTATATTTAGATTGTATGTAATAACCAAAAGAAATTTATACCGTAGAAGATATACTTACCTTATTATTCGTCCCCATGATTTGAATTCGGAAGGTTGTAAGTATATAATAATATATTCGAGTGGTTAATCAAAAAGTAAATGATCTATGTTTTCTATCTATCTATGATCAGTATTTAGTACAGAGCATCTTATTTCGGAATAAAAATTTCCAGCAGTTCAACTGATAAATTGGACCTAGTCATTGATATCCATTTTATAGTTCCAAGTAAATGAATGTAGTGTTTCTAGCAACAATCTAGGCCCTACCTATTGCCTGAAATGCATGCGCGAATAACGTGGTAGCTTGTGTTCATCGACCGGTACATAAAGTTGCAGTGTGGGCTGGAGATGCTTTAACATTTCCAAAGGAATTCACTCTAAATATATCTAACTACCTCAAAAATGACTACCCAGCTTTGCCATATCTAAGGCTACTTCTATCGAAGCATACTCAAAATTACTGTATAAGAAAAAATCATTATTATTGTATTCACATCTGCTTGCCCAAATGCAAGATTAAGGCAAGACTTAAGCCAGTCATGGTTTTGGTCTTGCGTCAATACACATAGTCTTGGTATTGCGCTCTCAGTTTGGTTTTATTCTCAGTATTGTAGCTAGAGTCTCAGAATCACTGATTAGCCTATTGCTATATGTATTCAATTAAACTTAGATACGTTTCCTGCTGTATTTATGTACCTACTAGCTACTGAGAGTACAATAGAAGTTTATTTATAGTAAATCTATGAATAGTCCTATATAACGGTAGGCATAGATAATATTATTATTTCAAAAAAATATAGCACACCTCGTACCGACCGCGAAGCGGGTGAGGTAGTGCTCTGTTCTCCACACGTGAAGATCAAGCAATTTTTTGCCCTTAAACTTCCTCTATCACAACCAAGTTGCATTTATACGATAATATAAGTAGACGTCATTTAAGAACACTTCAAATTATATATCTAATATTTTGTGAAAAAAAAGAAAAAAAAGCAATTTTAGTATGTTCTCTTGAAAAAATACTGTTTAAAAAAAATATGTGGACGTCCGGATTTTTTATAGGTGGTCACGATAGCTTCCCAAAAAAATTGACGTATCGAGACCAGGTTTCGTTTATTATTTTTAGAATTACATCAACCAGCTACATATTTCATATCATTAGCCTAGTACCCGTATATTAAACTACTTAAAAAGGTTAATAATAAAAGAAATATTAAAAATATTAATAAAATAAACCAATGGTACGGCTTATTTCTTTCTTAAAAATTAAATGAATAGTATGAGGCGCGCACTTTTGGATTTTCCAAACATATTTTTTAATATCTACCTATCCTTACAACTACAATATTCCTTGAGAGGACAACACAATCTGTGGACGTTCGTTCTGGTTTTGTGGTGGTTTCTGGTGGAAAATGTATTTTATCCCTTAGAACGGCGGTGATAAAATGTTAATAACCACGCTGTCAATTGGACAATGTTTCAACAAAGCGGCTCCTTTGTTGGTAAATTATAAGCACCTACCGACCGATGGTGAATAAAAATATGGGGTATTTAACGTAAATAGATGGGCCATAATATTTACTGATGCAAAACTGTTACTATACCCGACCAATTGTGTTAGTTTTAAACTTGCTAAATAAACTATATTCTTTGAAACATTAATATAGATTGCATATTATCGGTTAGTATGAACACATATCTACGCTTAATCCACACATAAGATTTTTGTACAAGCATAGGTATATATAGGTATATAGGTGATTTTTTCATAACTGTGATTTTTTTAATTAAAAATTTTTTAAGAATATGAAATTCAAGTTTTTAATTTTTTTTTTTCATATTTTACATTTATCTAATTTCCTGTAAAAATAAAAATCTGAGAGGATATTGATACACCTTTAAAGCGTCAAGAACGAAAAACAAATTTCAAAGTTTCACGGTACTGACATAAAATAAATTCGGTAGAAATTAATTAAGAAAATTACTCAATTCATTTATAATTATTATTAATTAATATATATTTTTATGGCGCTCGAGTCACACAAATTTAAATTAAAAAATTCGTTAAAATTTTAAGACAAAAGTTTTTAAACCGGAATTCAATGTTAACTTAATACATTAAACAAAAAGTGTGTCATTTTTTTCAGTTTGATCATAAACATTACAATTTAGGAGGTAATTAGTTTAAATAAAAAAATAACAATTTATACATCAATCCTAAAAATGGACACGACACGATACTGACATTTAAGTGATATATTGTAAGTTTTCTCTAAGTGGCAAGTTATATTATCTAAAAAAAAGTTGAAATATGTTTATAATTATCCAATTAACACAAAAAATTCCTTGATTTATTATTAATTAATGAGCTGTGAGAACAAACAATACAGGACATTGAATATCACAGAACGGAATCACCCATATGCGCTAGTTTTTTTTTTTTTTTTTTTTTTCGAACTGACATACGCTGTTAGCCCCAGGGGCTTTGACAGCTTCACCGAACTTTTTGGGGCAAGTGCTGAAGGCACTCAGCCTCGAAGCAGCGGGCATGAGGGTGCCAAAACGGCCGAACCTCGGCTTGGGTTGCTGCTGGTAAGTGAAAAAGATTCACGATCCTGACTAACCAACAGGTCTTGTCTTACAAATTTAGTGATCCTAACAACGACCTTATTAGGTAAGCAGCTCAGGGCCGCGAGGGTAGTCCCTTACAGAACCGTGTACTTAACGTGTGAGTGTGCACGAATGGTATGCGGTGTCATGGTGTACTCTCAGTGATGTAGAGTGTCACTGTATCGCGCGAGCAGAGTCACTCGAGGGCTCCTGTCCGGAGGATCGAACCTAGGCTCAGGCGTCTGCGGAGGGAGGCCGCGGCGGGTGTGCGGGAGCGAAATTATCCGCTCGGCCTCGGCGGCGAGGACGGCGGTTGCGCGGGCGTGTGCGCGGACACGAGCGATTGCTGGAGACAGCAGGGAGAAGCGCGTTTAATCTCGTTATTTTGTCGACGGGATCGGAGAAGCAATTACGTGGCCGGCGCGCAAAGCCTTTAGCATGCGGATTGGAAGTGTAGCTAACTGCGTGTACTATTTTGGGGTTAGGATGAAGTTCAGCATTTTCAAAAAATTTCTTTGTAAGGTGTTTAATATATGCATACATGGACGGAAGTTCCATATCTTTATGGAGATCTACATTACGGACATAGAACGGGGCTTGGACGGCTATACGCATGAATCTATTTTGCAACACTTGTAGTTTGCGAAGGGTGGTTCGCGAAGCGTGAGCGAATACGGGACAGCTATATGTAAGTATGGGACGGATACATACTTTGTATATTATGAGCTTATGCCTGAGTGACATTTTGCTCTTGGAGGAAGTTAGGTTGCGTAGTAGAACCATAGCCCGGGAGGCTTTTTTCTGTACGTAATCTATATGTTTGTTAAAGGTAAGGTGCCTGTCTAATACTACACCAAGGTATTTAGTTTGGTTAGTCCACGGGATATTGACACCGAAAAGGTGTAATGTTTTTTTTATGTTCTTTCTCGCGTGAGGATCGAACATGATAGCCGCACTTTTGTCTGGATTAATTCCTATGCGCCACCTAAGACACCAGGACCCGAAATTAGAGACAGCTCTTTGGACGCGGTAGTATACGTGAATCCTATTCCTGCCCGAGCTAAAGATAACTGTGTCGTCTGCGTAGGACCCTACTGCGACGTCGGGGAATTCGGGTATATCGCTAACGAACAAATTGAACAGGCAAGGCGCTAGTATGGAGCCTTGTGGGACTCCTGAACGTATTGGATGAGGTGAAGATAGGGCTCCGTCTGCTTTATAGCAGAAGGAGCGGTCCGATAAGTAAGCAAGGATTATGCGGACTAGTCTGTCCGGAACTTGAAAGTGATTGAGTTTATATATGAGGCCTTCGTGCCAGACCTTATCGAAAGCTTTGGCTATGTCGAAAAATACAGCAAGCGTGCGCCTTGGACGGCGTAGCTCCGTGAAATTGGAGAGAATATGCTCCGTGAGGCGGAGCACTTGGTGAGTGCACGAGTGCTTCGGTCGAAAGCCAAATTGCTCGTGTGGTAAAAGACATTTATCTGCGGCAAAGGCTTGTAGTCGGTTTAACAGAATCCGCTCGTATATTTTACCTATCGTATTGAGGAGGCTTATCGGGCGGTAGCTTTCCGGAAGAGATGCCTTTTTTCCGGGTTTACGGATACCTACTACCGTTGCCTTTTTCCAAGCAGTTGGAAAATGGCAGTGATTTATGGCCACATTGAAGATGCAGACTAGAAGGGCTATGAGTTTATCAGGGAGAAGTTTGAGGACTTCGTTCCTAATCCCGTCAGGACCGGGGGCTTTCCTTGGCTTAAGGGCTTTTATGATCGCGAGGACTTCGTCAGTTGTAACCGGGTCTAAGTTTTCGATCGGGGGGATCTCTCTTATTGCTTGTATTGTTTGATCGACCCTGCCGACGTGTTCGGGATCTCTAGTATGATATTCATAGGGATTGGGAGAACACTGTTGTTCGAGAGTAGCAGCGAGATACTCTGCCTTATCTATACTTTCGAAGGCGGGCGAATTGCCGGGGCCTCTATCTAACGGGGGCATCGCGGACGAATAGCTGCTCTTCTGTTTACGAACGAGATCCCAGAAGGCGAGATGAGACGGTTTGATTTCCGCTAAGAGGCTGTCCCATCTTTGACCACGGAGTTCAGAGATACGAGATTTAACTGATCTTTGTAGGTTACGTAGCCTTATGCGATTTTCCTCCGTCGGATAGGAATCGTGCGCGCGTGTTGCCGCGTTTTTCTGCGTGATCAATCTTCGAATGTCATCAGGGAGTATGAAACGGCGATCGTTTACCGCCCTTACCTCTTTCGAGGTTACCCTGATGGCATTCTGGAGGTGACCGACTAGAGATTCAACTGCCAGATCAGCATCGGCCTCAGACTTTATTTCGTTGGGGATCCTATCTAAGTGAGATGAGGCGAGGTTATTAAAGAGATACTGTCTGAGCTTTGGATAGTCAGCTACTTTTACTGAACCGGGAGTGTGGTCACCCGGGTGACCGAGTTGCAGAACTACTGGCCGGTGGTCGGAGTCTAGTTCATGTACGACTTCGATTTGCCGTACCTGAAGCGCGACCCCTTTTAATATGGCTATGTCTAATACTGAGGGGCGGCAGTTAGCTTGGTAATGAGTTGGCTCTGAGGGAGCAATCACGTCGAAGTTAAGCGCATTTTCTAATAAATAAAGTATCCTACCATTAGCGGTGGTACGCGGGTTGTTATATTGAATATGCCCGCTATTTAGATCACCGGCCACTATAACCGAGTCGCCGAGCGCGAAAAGTGCCTCCAGATCCGACTGAAGGAGAGTTTTATTGGGCGAGAGGTACGCGGAAACAATAAGAATAGTAGCATGACCGGTCATGCCCACTCTGCACACCGACACTTCTAAGTTGGTGAGTTCGGGAGGATCTATTGGCATGCAATATAGTGAGTTTCTATAGTATATGAGCGTGCCGCCGCCTCTTACGCCGGTACGATCATTTCTTACTATTTTGTAGTTAGCAATCGCGGGATTTCGAACGTTCGGTTTAAGAAGTGTCTCTTGTATGAGAAACACGTCTATTTGCCGCTCCTTAAGGAAGCTAGCTACTAAGTCACGTTGAGGTTTTAAATTACGCGCGTTAAAAAAGGATAAAGAAAGGCCACGGGGTCTAATTCTATCCTCCATTGCAAACTAATTACGGGGAAGCGCGAATGAGGCGTTGCATGGAGCGCGCAATGTCAGGGAAGGCCTTAATGGCCTTGAGGCGGTCAAAGTCGCGACTCGAGCTAATCATATCGTCAAACGCGATGAGGTCGTCGACAAGGTGTTCTTTGAGAAGGCCTGCGAGCCAATCGAGGCCATGGAAGGCGGATGACGACGCGGACGTGGTGGAATTTGCAGGTATTGGTTTCGCAGGTTGCGGTTTAACGGCCCACGCAGTGGTTGGAGCATGTGCGGATGTATGTGCAGGAGTAACCCGCGCAGGACCAGGGAGGCTTGGGAAGGCCTGGTTAGAAATAAGCGGTGGTGGAGCGGGACGTGCTGCCGCGGTGTACGTTGAGGGCGCTCGATGAGGGCCACGAGCGTGTCTCGTGCGTGGGGCACGTTCACAGCCGCGATAATTCGCAGGGTGCCCGGCCTTGCCGCATAAGACGCAACTGGGAGGTTCGACTGCTTCGGGCATGCGTGGGCACTCCCTAGTGGAGTGATCACCTAGACATTTGACGCATCGGGGCCTTATGTGGCAATTCCTAGCCGAATGACCGTATGCCTGGCAGTTGTGGCACTGAGTCGGGGCGTGTTTTTTATGTGGGATCTCGACTGTGACACCGGAGAGACCGCAGACTGAGGTGAGCGCGAAGATTTCTTTACCTTCCCGGGTGCGATCAAGGACAACAAGAACCATATCGTAATTTTGTTTAGTGAAGGTATGGTACATACGATGTACTTCACGGACAGGGAAGTTCTGTTCTTTGATGGACGCGAATACCTCTTCGACGGGTATTTCCTTTGGGACGCGTCTCAGAACTACGCGCAGAAGGCGCTCTTCCTCTAGAGTGTAGGTGTAGAATTCGTGTTTGCCTTCTCTGAGGAAGGCAGTAAGATTTTTGTAGTCCTCTATTGTTGGGACTTTAACTTGAATCCCTGAAGGGGTGCTCAGAGCGCTAGTATAGCGTATTTTTTGTGTGTTTAGCTGAGTAGAAATATTCAGCCACTTGGTTTTATCTTTGATCGTAACCGGGGGAGGTGCACGAATTTTGGGTTGCGCGTGTACAGCTGGTGTTGCAGGAATCGCGGAGCTTGAGGGAGTTGCAGATAGCTGAGGGACACGAGAGTTATTAGCGCGTCTGGCTTTAGAGGCAGCAGTTTCAACTGTCTCGGGTGATAGCACCCGCTTGTTTTTAGGTTTCGTCCTGGTAACGACTGTGAAGCCAGTTTCGGGATTAGTCTCTGAATCTATGGCTTCCATTTCGGTCTCTGTTTCAGTGGTTGACTCAGACAAGAGCGGCGAGAAGGAATTCGCCGTGGGAATTGGACGTGGCATATAGGAAATCATTTCTGCAAACGGTTGAGATGCAGGTGAAGGGGTAGGAATCGCTGAAGGCGACTGGGTGCGCGAGGAACAGTTCGCGGGAGCGTCGGATACTTGTGCCTGGCGAGTGACAGGCGAGCGGGAACGGGAGCGCGTACGCGGAGGTGACGGTGGAGATGCTAGGCGGCGTGCCGGTGCGGTCACCGCGGCTGCGGGAGTGCGGATGGGTAGGGAAGTGGTTGTGGCTGGGGTTGGTGGGCGGTGCGCCGGCGCGTTTGCTCCGGTGGGTGGAGCGCGAACATGTTGTGCGTGTGGGTGTTGGTGGGTTTGGGTAGAAAGGAATTTCTGGAACAGGTCCGGCTGTTCCTTTTCGATGAAAGCGCGTAACCTATTGAGCAGTAGCTCGCTACGATGCGCCATATCGGGTGGCGGGCTTGGGGTGGGTAAGGTTATAAAGAAGTAGCCGATGTAAAAATAAAACCTCCCTGCCTGAAGGGCAGGGGGGTGCGGCTAGCAAAAACTAAAAACTATCCCGAGTTCGGCGAAATAACATTTAAATACTATCTACTGCACGTGCAAATTTGGAAAGAGAACAGAAATAAAAAACAATATCTGAAGTCTGGCCTGTAATAAAAGGCTTAAGGTAAAATAAGTTTTACCTTTGTTGGCAGCCGGTGACCGGCGTACTTACAGTGGCGGTACTTTAATCACTGCACTAATTCACAATAACAAAAAGCAATACTTGGAATTCACAATAAAAACTAAGAGAATTTTCACAATGTAAACTTGACACGATAACCAAACAATAGATTAAGATTAACAAGAACTAATTATCTGTAGCACGAACTGGCAACAATAGACGGATTATTGCCGACGAGACGTACTACAAAGGAACAATAGGCGGCGCGGCAAGGCGCAGCAATCGATTTCGAAAACAATCAGCGAGAGCTCACGGATACGTCCGTTCGCGACCGCGGTTGGAATCGAACTTTTCCATATGCGCTAGTGATATCAAAGTTAACATGAAACACTTTTTTAGTTTGTATGTTTTGATTGAATTATAAAATGACTAGACCGATTGTAATGAAATTTTGTACACGGAGAGTATATAAAGAAGATTTTCATTTATTAAATACTGATTTATTCTGAATCGGTTGTTGTAAAATTTTGTATACAAAAGATATATTTAATTTTGAAGTTGATAAGCTGTAAAAGCAAACAAAAAATGTCTACGTACATGTGGTCTTCGAAATCTTTGTTTTACATGCAGAAATCCATTTAAGGATCATCTTTCAGTCGGAGGACCAGAGAGCAGTATTTGAGACAAGTGAGTGAGTGCAAACGAGAAAATCTCATGGTGCAGGTACCGACCGCCGCGATATGGGTGCCATCGAATCGCGGGACCATGCACCACCACACCACAACTGCGAAGTCTGATAAGGCTGCCTATTAACGAAGACAACCCGTTTAACTGTTGCTGGCCTCTCGTTCGACGGACCACTGGAATGCGAGTACTTGACTTAATTAGGTACAAGTTATTCACTCACATAACTGTTTACACAATCAAGTGTACAATCGTTTTTTTCTATTTTATAACAGACAAATGGTAGCCGTTAAATTTTAATACTATAGGTTTCGAAATATCAATGATGTTTGCATAGCATTAACAAATACTTGACTTGAATCAGCCTACCTAAACTTACCTTACCTCTTACTTACCTCCCCTTGTCAGCAAAGTTCGTACACCCCTCCTATCATAACGTACCACAATTCCACAAAACGTTAAAACATCTCAGCAAGTACGCAATAACAATTATTTTGAATAATTTCTGAACATGACTTTTGTTTTCGAGCGTAAACAAGTAGGTGCAAAATTATAATCTATAATATTTAACAGAAAAAGTACATAAACATATTGTTGACGTAATCACTAACTAAACTCAAAAGCAAAGACCCTTTAGACCTTTTTGCTGCTTTCGTAATATTTAATGGACGCCTTACTGGTTGAATACATAAGAAAACAAAGAGTATTATCATTTTACAATTATTAGTCTTAAAAAATACACTACAAATATTATGAAAACCATAACAATGTATCAATCAAAACTAGTTTTATAATCTGGGACCTAGATCTTTATATTCTGTAAACAATAAATTTATTTTTATAATATTTACATCAATCTTAACTAAAACTCATCATAAGTATTATAACAGATGAAGATTTCAATCATTCATGTAATAAAATGCAAATTATAATCGTATAGGTAATAAATAAATTTACAAGTAGCGGATACCATCTGGCTCGCCATAAGACAGTACCTAGAAAGCTGGTCAGATTGCCTGATTAAGAAACATTTTTTTCATATGATACCTTATAAATGATGGGTGTGACATTATTATAGTTTAATAAAAACAAATATATTTTATTTACATTTTTATTATAAAAAAACAGTCGTTTTGCCCAAAATTTCGCATTTAAGCGATATGCAGAGCATTTTTGATAAAAAGTAAGTTTTAAAGAAACAATGATAAAACATCTTATAAATATTATTGTTTCAGTTTTTTATATAAATATCACTACTTACTTCATTGGTATCTTTAATATTTAGTTTCATTTAATATTTAGTTACAAATATGATTTCATGTAAAAAGTTATAAAAAGAAAAACAAAATAAAAAGTTATTTACTAAGACAAATCCTATACAGAGAAGTAGTTTAAAAATGAGTTAACAATTTTCTAAATAAAATCAGACTTTAGAAGTTATCAATAAAATCTGAAATCTAAAAAGATTTTAGTACTATACATATCATCATTTCATTGTTGTTCTTAATATCGGTTTATATTTACAATTTATTTTATATGTATGATTTAACATAAAAAGGATATTTATAAGAAATATAAATAAAATACGAAGCCATGTTCTACGAAAAATCATATGCAGAAAAGTTGCTTAAAAATGAGTTAAAGATTCCTAAAAAATTCAGACTTTACATCCAGAATATCATTTTAAGATTCTTTTATCAGCTTCTTCAGCTGTCTCCTCAGCTGTTCTGACATCATTGACATCAATACCAGTGTCATCATTACTGTTATTATGCAATTCCTCCTGTAAACAATAAAAACAAATAATTATAATATAAAACCAATTTGGTTACATTTAATTCAACACTTAAATCAGCACATTTATTAATTTAATATTTTTTCAATATTGACACAGAGTAGCATGTAGGCACATAAATAGAAATATTTTTATTTATTTACATACTTCTATTTACAGGCTGCTAAGTGTTAACTACAATCTATTTATTTTAATTTAAATATTTTCTCTGAAACAGCTACAGGTAAAATGTTGAAATTTTAAAAATATTACAATCCGATACTACAGTTAAAAGTTTCTATGTGAATACAATAAAATACTGTTAAACCTTTACATTATAAAAGTTACATTCATTTACGTTATTGTTCTAAAATTGGAACCAGTTTCTAAATAGTGATTTATTAACTTTAGCAAATAAAGAGAAAGGACATATGTTATACCTTGAGTACTTCCAAAAAGCTACTAGCTTCATCCAACATTTGAACCAATAATACATTTTCTTCTTTTATCTTTTCTATAATTTTAAGTAGCTTTTCATGTTCTTCTGAAGCCTCATTCAAAGCACTCCTGTTTAATTGAAAAAAAAATTGTAGGAAACTAACATGTCTTCTATAACTAAAGTATATACTGTGCATTTGACAGTGAATGTTAAATTATTAAAATTAAACCAATAATTATAAAAACTACAAATAGCATTTGGCAACTGAAGATATTAATATTAATGCTTGTTTTTACAAAATAGTATTAAATACAAAAATTTCCTCAAATACTATTAAAAGAACCTTTTCTTAAAGAATACATAAGATAAGCTTCTATAGTTTCCTTATTATCTGGAGTATCTTAGTGTAAATTAATATTACAAAATTAATTAATAAACACGTGATATAATTTTTTTGAAAATTATATGTAGATTACACAAAAATATTATTAATACAAACATAACTAATGAAAGTAATCTTAAAACCACTACTAAACATAAGATCAGAAAGGGTACATAATCACTACGAGTGGCATAAGAGTATTATAAAGACTGATCCCATATAGAAAAAGCCAGGGGACTGACGATTTATAGCATATAATGAAACTGTAATCTATATTAAATATTTTCTGAAAAATAAATCATATGCTGATTTGTTATTGCTATAGAGGACAAAAATATTTTTATTAATATATTTGCAGTTTCAATCCTTTGTACATACATCAGTTTAAAACTATTATACAGATTTCATAGAAATTTAACACCACGCTTTATACTATACTGAACCGACTTCAATCCATTGTCTCAGAGAAATGTCTCTTACCACACGAGCAATTCGGATTTCGACCGAAGCACTCGTGTACCCACCAAGTGCTCCGCCTCACGGAGCATATTCTCTCAAATTTCACGGAGCCACGCCATCCTAGGAGCATGCTTGCTGTATTTTTCGACATAGCCAAAGCTTTCGATAAAGTCTGGCACGAGGGCCTCATATTTAAACTCAATCTCTTTCAAGTCCCGGACAGACTAGTCCGCATAATCCTCGCTTATCTATCAGACCGTACCTTCTGCTATAAAGCGGACGGAACTCTATCCTCACCACATTCAGTAAGATCAGGGGTCCCGCAAGGTTCTATCCTAGCCCCTTGCCTCTTCAACCTGTTTGTTAGTGACATCCCCGAATTCCCTGACGTCGCAGTAGGCTCTTACGCAGACGACACGGTCATCTTCAGCTCAGGCAGGAATAGGATTCACTTATACTACCGCTTCCAAAAGGCTGTGTCTACGTTCGGGTCCTGGTGCCTCAAATGGCGCATAGGAATAAACCCAGACAAAAGCGCGGCTGTTATGTTCGATCCTCACGCGAGAAAGAATATAAAAAGAACATTACATCTTTTTGGTGTCAATATCCCCTGGGCTAACCAAACTAAATACCTTGGTGTAGTTTTAGATAAACATCTCACCTTTAACAAACATACAGATTATGTACAGAAAAAAGCCACCACAGCTATGGCTCTACTACGCAATCTAACCTCCTCTAAGAGCAAAATGTCACTCAGACATAAGCTCACCATATACAAAGTATGCATCCGTCCCATACTTACCTACAGTTGCCCCGTATTCGCTCACGCTTCGCACACCACCCTTCGCAAACTACAAGTTCTGCAAAATAAATTCATGCGTATAGCCGTCCAAGCCCTTCCGTACGTCCGTAATGTAGATCTCCATAAAGATATGGATATTCCGTCCATATATGCATATATCAAAGACCTTACAAAGCAATTCTTCGAAAAAGCCGAAGTTCATCCCAACCCCAAAATAGTACACGCAGTGAGCTACAATGCTAATCCGCACGCCAAAGGTTTCGCGCGCCGGCCACGTAATTGCTTCACTGATCCCGTCGATAAAATAACGAGATTGAACGCACTTCTTCCTACCATCTCCACCAATCGTACGTGTCCGCGTAACCGCCGCCCTCGCCGCCGAGGCCGAGCGGTTAATTTCGCTCCCGCACACCCGCCGCAGCCTCCTCTGCAGACGCTTGAGCCTAGGATCGATTCTCCGGATAGGAGCCCTCAAGTGACTCTGCTCGCGCGATACAATGACACTCTACATCACTGAAAGTACATCACCACACCGCATACCATCCATGCACACCTACACGTTAAGTACACGGTTCTGTAAGGGACTACCCCCACGATCCTTGTTTGTTTTTCCCGCAGCAACCCAAGCCGAGGTTCGGCCATTCTGGCACCCTTGTGCTCGCTGCCTCGGAGCTGAGTGCCCTCAGCACTCGCTCCAAAAAGTTCGGTAAAGCTGTCAAAGCCCTTACGGCTAAAAGCGTATATCAATTAAAAAAAAAAAAAACTGTTTACTATACGATGAAAGGAAAGAGTATATAAGTTAAAAATTGTAATAAGTGAACTGCTTTACAAATTTTGATGTCATTTACTCTTTTAGTTAAGTTATCTTAACTAAAACTCTAAACTATTTTATCTCTCTAAAATATTTCAGTACTAAAAGTGGAGCCTAATTAAAGATGGTTTCTCAAGCAGCATCTTTAAGGCTGCAATAGCACATGTTAAGGATGGGTCAAATAAAACCCCACTAATTCTCTTTCCTGACTATAAGTATTTGTTAATTACTTTTTAATTTTCTATATTTATTTTGTGACAAATGAACTTATTATAGGTGAACAGATTGACTCATATAGCTAGTTGTAAAAATTGTTTACTTACAGTCGTTTTCTAGAGAGCAGTCGCCAATATTTATCAGATGGTCCTTCAGGGTTTGTGAGGTCATCCTCTGAGATAACAATCTCCAAGTCTGCCTGAATTTCCTTATTAAATACATTTTTTATCTCCACATCAATTGTTTCTCTTGGAATAAAATATATAGTAAATATATATACTATATAACAAGAAACTATTACAGTACCTAACATAATCTTACAAAGGTGAGTTCATCTGGTAAATGATAGGTACAATAAAACTAAGCATTATGTTTTCCTATGCACTAGTTATAACTGTAATAATCAAGACTTAAAGTATTGAATACAATTATTTTATTAATAGGGTACAAGGTAATTATTAAATACTATAAGGAGGCAATCATCTGAACAAAATGGGCAGATACAACAAGAGAAAGCAACAGACTAAATTATTTTCACAAATTTCAAGTATAAATTAATGTTTTTTGGTTTGACCATTGAACTTTCAAAACTTTACTTAATTAAATAAGTAATTAAAATGTTAATAACACTTTTGTATATAAACCAATATTTTGTAGTAAAATAGTTTGTTTAAAGTTCTATAATATAGCAAGATATATTTTTTCTACTTACGAATTCTTTCCTTCAGGTAGTTGACAATCTAAACTTATAGGTGGTGAACCCACTAAATTATCCGTGTCATTTTCCGCATTCGGCATAACGAATAGTTTTCATAGGTTTTTATCTAATCCTAATCGTTTCCTAAAAACAAATATTATTAATTTTATGCGTAAATAATTAAGATGTTAAGTAATATATTCTAAAAACCTGCATATTTGCACTAATCACAATAAATCAATTACTACTATTATAATTCTAAAGCAGTACTTCTTAGTGTGGACTAGAAGCTTTTCGAGTTCTTAGAAATTTTGAAAGCTTTATTTACGCAATGTAAAAAATAAACACAAATTTAGATCGAATTTGAAAACCCGTATCCGTGCAAAAGAGGTAGCACAGAGGCGGTAGGTAATTTCTATGTAAAGATGGTATAATTGCTATTTTTTATAATTCATTAACTGTTATATTATTTTTAATAGCACTACTGTGTTGCCTTCTGTTTATAAATCAGAATGATAAGGGTTTGGCGAGATATTACTTTATTTATAGTTATTTTAATGATTTCAAACATTAAATGATTTTGCATAATATAACGTGATTTTATACATTTGCGAGTTAAATTAAAAACAACAAACGTTCATATCACAATAACTCCTAGCATAGTTCAACATGGTATAACAGAAAGTTTCTTTTTTTAGAAAATTAATATTATTATAATGAATTTTATGAAATGATATTATCATTAATTTAGCAGTAATGATCTTCGATATCAAGGATTTACAACTAAGTTACAAGAAAAAAAGAACATGAATATCATTTTTCGAATACAAATTCATTTTTTTCCACCTTACAATGTACAATACAATACAAATATACAATAACTAAAGACAGTAAATTTCATTAAATAACTACTTAAATCGTTGACAATTGCTATTAGTCGAAAGTTATTTAATAAATACTATTTCTCATGTAACATAGAATCCAGGTTTTCATTTATATTCTATCTAATTTAACATTCTCAACAAATACATCACACTGAGTCACATCATATATAAAAATATATAATAGTATCTAATATCAGTGCTTTATAATCAATATTAAAAAATATAATATCGTTATCAATTTTTTCATAGTAATGTTCAATATATCACAGATGTAGGTATATGATCCTGTAATAACAAATGTATATTTTGAAATAACCTTTTCTTGTGCACATTATGCCATTTTTGTCCAATAAGTTCACTTGTAACATCCTATTCGGGACTCCGAAATAACATCTTTAGACTAAGAGCCCCTGAATTTAGACAGATAGCTCGTGATTTAGTAGCATTACCAGATAAACAGTGTAAATACATACAAATACCCATTAGTTCTTAAAATGGCAACTAATATAGTTATATTTTAATATAAGTTTAGAGAAATGAAATGAAGTTTTTGTTGGAGCTATTTCATAATTGTTCAGTGGTAACTTGCTTTAATATTTACATATTAATGTGCACAAATATCGCACAAATTTTCGATTGTTGGCCTGGCGAAATAGTAAGTTCGGGAACCTCCCATCTAACAAGCCTGTGGTAGATTACTCGCTCTGTTAAATATTTAACAGCTCCGTTAGATTTTTGTTTAGTTGCTGAAAACTATATATAGGTAGCGAATATACTACACTATAAAAATACAGAAATAAAAATTAATTCGTGCTTATCGCAGGAAAACTCATTTATTATTTCATATGAAAAATAGCAGTGACACATATAGTTATTGCTATATATATATATATATATATATATATTGCTATTATAGTATATATATTATAGTTATATATAAAAAAATATTTTTCATACTTTGTGAAAAACGGCAATGATTAAAAGGCAATTATGATGACTATAATATGATAACAATATCAGTCTACCCCGAGACAACGAAGGCTGAAAAGCTTTGAAAATGTCGAGATCAAGATTAATAAATAACCGCGATAAAATATTTTAATATTTGTTATATTGTAATATTTGCGTAAACATAAGAAATCATTATTATATGATAATTTTCTTAAACGAAAAGTTCTCAGAAAAGCAAATGAGTCATGCCCCGAACATTGACTGGTTGCCGCCTTTAAAGAGAAACCGCAAGCACGGTCAAGTTTGTAAATCTTATTATTTTGCTATTGCATTTTTTAATAGTTAAGGGTTAGTGTTATGGTCATAGTGTTATAGTCACAATCTCACCTAATGTTAAGTAATGTTGTAAGGTGGTAGCTAGCCAGGTGGACAATAGCAAAATCCTACCACCATGCTATGGTTTGATCACGATGTTTTCCTTCACCGTAAGCTAGAGCTCATTGTAAGGGGATTCGAATTCGCGTTCCTTGACGCGGCGTCCATACACTATAACAACTGAGCTATCATCGCTTCAAAAATACTGCATAATTAAGTACCAGGTATCCTCTTCTCACCCTTTCTATGCTGTAAAAAGGGCAGAGACTCATTATAATTTAAAAAAGGCTATGTAAGAAAGGCATACATACATATTTACAAATTTATTATTTTAGTTAATATGGGTTAAATCTTCTAATTTACTGACTACAAACGCGAAATTATATAATTAATTTTTTTTAAATTCTCAGATATGATTTCTTTTGGTTAAAACCTAGTTACTTTTATAGTAAGTAATTTAGTAAGTGGCATTATTTTACTGCAGGTTATGTAAGTTTGCACAGACTTCACGAATCATTATCTCCATTGGTCGTAATATCTCACATACTTCATAGAACAGTCATATAATATAGTTGTTTTGTGTTCAACATTTCTGGTACATAGGTGTGGCTGATTTTATGGTTTGCTTGTTGTAGAAAATACAAATATTTGATGTAATCAGCTAGTCGAATAGTTATAATTAATATTCTCATATTGTATTCACAAAATCGATTAGTCGATATTTTAATTGTACTTAATATCGATATTTATATTACCACTTATTTTTGTTATACATGAGTCTTTATTAAATATCGTTTAAAATTGAACATCCCTAGCACAAAGTATATTCCTTATAATCATATATATATATAGTGTTTTAGTTAAAATTCGTAGTTGAATTTCAATAATATTGAAATTAATATGAATAACTCTGCAGCTAAAGTATGTTAATAAATAAATAACATTAAATTATTAGATGTTGCTTTTATTGAATGATTTTAAATATTTCTAGGTTGGAGAAATATTCAGGGAAGCAGGAACAGCATTTAATAAGTTAGCCGAGATGACGACGCTATTACATCCTATGGGAGATTCTCAGCCAGGGTTAGTAAAATTAAAAAAAAAACATAATTATCATGCATATATATGTCTATTTATCATTACAAATCTCTACTAGAATAGAACAGAAAGGTTGTATTTAGCATTCTTTGGCAAGAGCTGGACCTTGCAACGGGATTAAAATTGGTATAGGTTTGACTCTTAGTTTTAACATTGCGAGACTCACTAAGAGGTCAGTTTCGAGAAAAAAAACTAAAACTATTTTAACATTGTTAAAAAATGTTAGTTGTTAAACTTAAAAAATCTAGGTTAATCTCTTAGCAGCAAATGAGGGTGTAGATGAGGAGAGGAAGAGGTTACTTCTAACCTTCTGACACCACTCTCATATTTGCATTGACTCAAGATTAAAGAGATATTATAATTACAATTTTACTGGTCCTGAATGTTCAAGTGGGCCTGATTTGTGCATTTTTATTAAATGGCACTAAAGGTTAGTCCTAACTCAACTGGAAAGAGAATATGTAGATATTCATAGTATCTTAATTGTTGTAACAAAGTATTTAAAAAGATTTCTTGTTTAACTAACTTATCTATCCAAAATATTAGATTAAACTGCTTAATATTATCTCTATTTTCATTGTTCAAAGACATATCCAAACATGAAAAAAAAATTATTGGTGTACAAAATACAAATTATCATCATACTGAAATACTTTTAACAGATTTACACTATGCATACAACATTCCATGCTTGTTATGTGTGACTGAGCATACTGATGTACTATTGTGTTATTAGATATTATTATGAGCTGCTGGGGTTTCTGCAGCGGCCATTTAGTTGCAAAAATTAATATGGTAAATTTTACCAACACTGCAGAAATTTCACATATGAGTCTCTTCATTTGTTAAAAAATTATATTGTTTATGTAATTTATGTATTGAAACTATATTCCGATTTGTAATTGGTGTTGCTTGAATAAATTTTAACATTTGGTGCTATGGATATATGGTACTTCGCTGATCAGTGATAATTATATTCCTAAGAGCCAATAATTTTTTATTGGGAATTTCCTTCTTTTTAAGAATTCTTTTTCATTTCTTACATATTTTATTTATGAGTTGTTAATGAAAAACGAAATATCTTTTTATTTCATATTAATTTAGCATAGAGGTTGAATTTATTATGAAATAAACCATAGGATAATCAATTATTACTAAAGGGCAACTCCCAAGTAATTCAGGTAAAGTTTTTCCAGCTAAAGGTAAATCTAGAGAAACAGGTAACACTAAATTCTATACATTCATAGTGTAATTTTTATCATTTTTGGTGACATATTCTTAATATTATCTGTTTATATAATCTGTAATCATAGATGGTATTGCTATTATAATAATTTTGTCTTAGTTTCATACTTAATTATACATATTCAAGCCTTACTGTGGTACTAAGTGCTAATCATGTTTTTTTGTATATTTTGTATAGTTTTATATTGAACTTCTTTTATTCCTTAGTGGCAAGTGGACAGAAGAAGAAATTGAAATGTTGAGAGGTTGTGTACATCGGTTTGCTGTTGATCTCAATAAACTTAGTCAACACATTAAACATAGGACAGTGTAAGTATCATATTAATTAAATATGACAACATCTCTTCAAAATTGTTTTCTATGTCATCCAAGTAAATTCTTCTAGAAAGCTAATTTTTTGTGGTATGGTAAAATATCTTTTCATTTTTATAACTAAGTTTGCTTGAAAATCTATAAATGCTGTAAATATGTGTGTCGTTAATAACTGAAAATTATATAAAAACTTATACATATTTAACTATTTCATGGGGATCCATTAGTTAAATAAAAGCATTACAGTTATTAGTTTCACGGTATCCATGTTGAGTATAAGTGTAAAAATGGTATTTAATATATTGGTTAGGTAAATTTTGATTGAGTTCATATTAACACTTTTCATTTCAGCTGATGTATAAGGTTCATTTATGTTACAATATACGATTCAAACTTAAAGTATTAGAATATATAAAATAATACAAGCATCTTTCTAGAATATTTAGTTAATAAAGAGTAATAATCTTTATATACAATCATTATGATGATTTAGAAGGCAATATACATGTGTGTGATTCTTCTGTCATTATAAAGATTAGCAAGATTTTTAAGTAAGCTTTCAATAATATTAAAGGATTTTTCGTTATTCTATTGAGAATGGAAATAAAACTGCACGGTGGACCTAGTAGTTAAAGCAGTTGCCTTGCTGTAAGCGCCGCGCCGAATTGCTGCGCGTTCGATTCTCGCATAGGATTCTGCGTTTGGTTGTTACTTTGTGTCTATTAATTGTTAAATTGCTGGCCAAAACTTTAATACCAATCGTAAAAATCGTATTTATTATAAAGAACAAATGTGCATACCTGCGTATAATATTATAAGCTAAGCAATATTTAAAAAGTGTTGTTCTATTTATCCCTCAGTTAATAGAGCATTGAAGTGTGTTGTTTCAAAACATCAAAGAATGCCGAACTAGAACTCGGGTGGTGAAATCATTGCAATACTTGTATAAGCTGCTTACTAGTAATTATTTTGCTATTGTTTCGCTTTGGCTAATGAAGGAATTATTTTACAATCAAAAACGGTATTAGCTATTATTAATTGTTAAAATTTTTGTGAAATTATTCAGAAATGATTTTTCTTAGTGTAGGTTTGAAGTTTGTACAGTGAAGACGTATTTAAAGTGGATAAATGTCGTGATATTAGGAGTGAAATGCGATCTATTATCATTGTAACATAAATTTATGGCAAATTTGAACGTGAGTTTGCGTTCTTATTTAAGATCTAAAAAAGTTTGTGTTCATAACTCAATACCTCGATATAAGGCGACTGGCAGAAATCAAGACTCCACGCTCCGGAAGAACTTCAACGTTGTGGCTAGCCCCTTGCTATACATGCCTGACAGCTTCAGAAATTCATGCTGAACTGAACAAAACCCGGTCTGAACCTGCATCACTGTAAATGCGATTGAGAGATGCCAAGGAGTTTTGAAAAACATGGTGTGGCTATCTCAAAGCCCGTATTTCAATCCTATTCAACTTTTATGGGAAGAGCTTGACTGATTTTTTTTATTCTGACCTCTTTGCAAGAAGTCAGGCTTTAAATAAAAGTTTGATATACCTTAGAATACAATTTACAAATTTAATGGTTGTATGCCGCGATTTGTTAAAAAGGTATAAAATGCAAGGGACGGTTATTTGACCAAGAATTAGCTTAGAAAATTTTAGAAAAAGTGGGTGATATTACTTGAGTATTTTATTGTTTTTCATATGTAAATTAGCATTACATCTGATGATTAAAACTACTTTCATTAAAAAAAAAATGATTTATTCCTTTTTTTTACATTTTTTCCTTCTACGAATATAGTTTGATGATTTTGTCCGACAGAGTATATATATATATGTATATATTATTTATGTTATATAAATCAACTTTGGAATGTATGTAACCGCATCACTTCAGAATGTCCTTACCTGTTTGGCTAATTATTTTTTCTCGTGTTTATGATTATCATTTTTTTGTTTTGTACAAGTTTTGTACAAAATAAATTATATGAATAATTGTATGTATAGAAAAATTAAAAAATTAGGTTAAGAAATCTCCATATGAATAAGAGAACGGAAATCTAAGGAGATCTTCAAAATATTAACAAAATGGCGTTCGGTTCTTCAGTCTCTCACATAACTTTAGCTTGCTTTGTTCTTTAAAAAAATATAGTAAAAGATTGAGGGATGTTATATTTTACTAATGGTAGTTAGAACTCAGTGTGTTATCGATGTATTTTTTACCGCTCAATTGCTTTCAGTCGTAGTGTATTTTATTCTTAAGAATATCGGTAGGCGTTCGTGTAACTCAAGCTGAAATTCTAATCGTCGATATAATGAAGCTCAAGAAGCCTGCAGGGAGCGTTTGGGCGTAACAGTGCAACTTTCTCCAACGCGAGCTACCATGGCTCTTGAAAAACTCATACAGGTGGATTCAGGCGAGAGTTGACAAAATAGACAGTCAAACGTAACAATTCTCTATATCTACTTTTGGCGTTTAGATTTGATCGATAGATTTAGATAAATCGGTCGAATTCGTAACAAGGAGCATCGTGTGTCAATATTGCAATGGTTTCTACTCGAATCGCTAGGATAATGTTGTGCTAGTGAAATGCTCAATTACCTAACTGACACGGAATAATACACGAAATAACTATAATCATAAGTAAATTCAAAGATGAGGATGTGCTCATTGCAAGGACACCACTAGTTCCAAATGACGTTCCTTTTAGATTATGGCGTATTTAGTTTCCGGTTTAACCTGCATTCTCCATCACGATCAATAAATCAAGGTTAGTTATTAAATCTTTTTAAATTAAATCTTAAATTACTGGTATTTTTCGCATGGGCAGTTGTACGTTGCATGCTCAAGAGTCGGTAAATTATCTAAGCTGTGTTTTCATTCCGGAAGAAAAAATTGACATTACAAAGCATTGCAATAAATTATAGTTGACTTTATGTAATTGCTATTTTATTTTATTACTTAGTCGTAATGTAAAACAAAAATTGTGTCTCATTTTCTTCAATAACCCGTTGCGAAGTTGGAGCGAGCAGATACTTTTATTTATCTGTTTATAAAAGAAAGTTGATACCTTAATAGAAACCTTGTAGCAGGTACCCCACGCTTTTTTGCAATAAAATTCTTCATGCTTTAAGATTATTTTCTCCTGTTAGTTATATTTGTTATTGAAGTGTTTTTTAGTTTATGTAACTATAATTTATATTCTGTTATTTTAGTCTGGTTTTTAAGGTACTCCCGGAAAACTGCCTTAGTCATGTATGATGTTCTAATTGCATTATTTTCTATAAATTACAATTAATAAAATATAGCTTGTAACGCCTAATAGCTGTCATAAAATGACGTCCATCAAGTTCCGTATTTTCAAAGATCAAAACATGTACACGACAATATCGTACTTTATCGACATGATGAATAGTGAAGTTCCCCTCGTAATTGAAGACGATAAAATCTCGATCTTACAAATAACTTTAATCGTTTCTTTAAAAATACAAAATGTAGATTTATGGTACATTAATATGGAAGATATAAAATAGTATAACTTAAATTCTATGTAAAGCTTTTAAATAAAATGTCTTACTTTAAGAATTTTATCAAATTGAATTATGTTTCATGGTATATGAGTAAATTTCGTATTTTCGGTGAACAGTTATATAAAGAAAGGTACCTGAATAAAAGCACAAACTCATAAATAGGTGTATTACACTTAATTTTTTCTTAAAATAGTTTATTATTTTTACGTACCATATTGAAATATATAAAAAAAAAATTATTTGAATATTTTTTTATAAAGCGTTCTATATATTTTTAGTTGAGTAATTAGCAGTATACGAAAAATTCTAATTTTAGTTTAAGATATATTGTATACCTATAAAAGTAAGTTAAAATAATAAAAATCAAATACCCCCTTAATATACGGATACAATATAAAATTGATTACAATTGTGTTCCATTGTATAATCGACAATTAGTAGCTGTACGTATAAACAGCCGCATCGGTTAATAGACATGGGCATGCACCGCGGTTTATATTACAAAGCAATACCTCGCATTAACCGAGCCATCTTAACATCTACTATTTACTCAAACAACTACCGTATGGCTTAAATACTTTCCAAAGCTTTGGAAATACTAAATGATTTTTCAAAATTGTTGCTAACGTATTCGTAATCGTCAGTTTTGTGTATGTTTACAAAAAGTCTTTTATATTAAGACTGACCTTTGAAACTTTCATTTTGAATAACCATATATTTAGATAAAATAAAACGAGTCTAATGAATGACATGTAAAAGTTTTAACCATAAATTTCAATAAAACATCTTAATACCACAACAGATATTTTTATTTGTATTCACATTATTTCACAACATCTTCTGTAAACTAAACATCAATATAATATAGCCTTAAATTGTTAATAAGAAAGTATTGACAATTTGACACATCAAGTTTAATAAGTAATATATAGTATAACATTGTCAATTATTGTATATATCTACTTGGTGGTCGTACTTTGCGACCATACCTCGTAGAATATGGAACGTTTTCAGTTTTTGGAGTCTCATTGGGCTTTTTGAGCTTCTTGGACTTTTTTTGCTTTTTCGGCTTTTTCAACAACTTATCAACAACTTTTAATTTTTTCTTTGCTATCGGCGCATCTTGAGTATCCCTTTGTGGGTATGAATCTTCACTCGTAAAATCAGAGTATTGGTAATTGGATGCAGTGTTTGAAGATCCCTGTCTGAATAACGCAGAAGAACTATGTTGATATGTTTGGTTATTTTTGACTGTACTTGAACTGCCATTATGCTCATCTGCCGCATTGTGTGATGTTACCCACACTTTACCCTCGCGAAATTGTACTTCGTTATCCCTTGATAATGTTGAAAATACTCTTGGATATTTGTGTTTATATGATACCATCCTCACTGAAACCGTTAACTCTTTACTCTCCATCTGGATGCCTTTTCAATTAATAAACTTTGAAATAGAACATATTGTGAGGATTTTATATTCTTAATGCTATGTTATCAAAATATTTGTCATATCAATTGTAATTTACAATCACATTGAATAAATATTACTGTTATTTAAAAATGTAAGATCATGCATACAACGGATACGTATTACAATAAAAATTAAAAATACTGGTTATTATATTACAACGTATTATACGGAAATTCTGTTACTGTGTCCTAACAACACTTATGTCTATAACATCATACGAATAATGGTACATTCATACATAAAAGATGAGCTATAAACTGTCTTTTGAATTACGTCGATTTTTAAGCTAATTGCACACTATTTATTTTCAGAACACAAATTCGAACAACATTGAAGAAAAAAGCTTTCGAAGACGCAGGTATACCTGTCCGTCAGGTAAGCAGTACAGTCACCAGCGTAATTCTGCCCCAACCTCAGATAGCTCCACCACTGAGGGTCATCAACTCTCAGTCAGTATTAGGAAAGAACGCCGAGGTTTACCAAACATTCATTACCTATTTGTACCTGATATTAGCACAATTTATTTACTGTCTTGTTAGCTATGAACTTTTTTTGTTAATGAGGTGTGATTTTTCAAATAATTTCCGGCTTAGTTTTGCACTCGGTTGCATGCATGAGCCAATTTGTTATTATTTTATAAAGGAATTATTTTACGTAAATCCATAACATATTTTCCGAAAAGTTTAAACACATATGCATTATATAGAACTCTCATATTTCTTGTTCAAACGTAGAATCTTTTAAAATTTACCATCTTATGTAGATCTTCAATAAACGCGCTCGACGACTCAAATGTCCAGTTTATTCAGGATGAGACATCTTCATGTTCAAAAAATATCCTAGTGTATTTTTCTGTATCATACAGTTTTATCTCGAGATGATATTGCTTGATTTGAGATTGTCTAAGTGCAACTCAGGATTGAGTAAACAGTCAACAAAGCTTTAAGTTTATAATTATCATTTTTTTTCCTTTGATAATATTTGTGCAAATTTATCCTGATATAAGAATACATGTTTGTCTTTAAAGTTGTCTTTTAAACTTCAGTATTTATTGTACACTATTTTTGGAAATCAGAATATTTAGTTTCACTTTATTAACAGTTACGTTTTATAACAGTTTCTAATTAACAGATGATAACGCAGAATATTTATGAGATAAACTAGTACAAACGTTCAAAATACTGCGTTGTTGAATATCTAACGACGAGCCAACTGTGGATTTTGAACTGAAGTTAAAATGGTTTCCTCACTGGAGCTATTTACTGCGCAAGCCTGTATTGATTTGTCCCGGGCGAGCTCTGACCCTGATTATGTAGCTTTAGCACAAATATTGTTACCGGACTTTGTTATTATTTTGTATATACACTTGGTAGAAATGTCGTAAAATAAAGGTAGATGTTTGTGTAGAATGTGAATGTGTATTGTAATTACATATTTTAATGACTGTTTTTTAATAGAACGGGCTAGTTCAATGATTTGTTAGAAGTAAAACGATTTAATCCTTAAGTGAAATACCGCTGTATTTCGGTACTTTCTAGTCGATTCATTTTCATTGAGTATATATTTAATATATGTATATCATTATACATACTCAACCACTTAATAATTATTTTTCAAATAATAATCTTTCCAAAGAAATCTTGTTGAAGAAATCGATGTTTTTTTTTTTTTATAATTTGTATCATATACTATTTTCTAGGATTCTCAAGGTGTTTTTCTAATTAAAAATAGATTTGCACTAGATGAAATAATCTTAATTTCGTATCATACTTTTATTATTTGATTGGTCCAATAATTTTTATATCCCACTTAAAAACAACTGTTTCTTCATGTACAATTAATTGTTTAATGTGTAACACGCGAAATTCGTTTCCACGAATATAAGCTTTAGTCATATTTCAGTGATAAGCTTGTTATATCAAAATATTACCGTAAACTGTTTTCAAAATAAATTGGAATAGCTAGTTTTTTTAGTAACATGACAATGGATTACCACTACGCTGTTTGGTTTGCCGTAGACAATGATTTTAAAAACTCGACGATCCTTCTCCTAATGGAATTGTTTAGTATTTGCAATATTTTCCATTGTTACCAGTCATTATAAAAGGACTGAACTATGCGTGTGATGGGATTGATTAGTCAAGATTGCATGATACGGTGATGTCAGATATTAGGTTCTCTGATGCAGCTATATTATTAGAGTCATTTTTTATATTTGCTAAATAAAAAGACATATTAATTAATCAAGAGTAAAAATAATTATTCATTTTTATAAGTTTTAGTGTCTTAATATAACCTTTCTATCTAGTTATGTGGTAACGCAAAAAAATGTTGTGATTATGGAATAAGGATCGTTGAATAAATTTTGGAATTAAAAAATGAAATCTGTTTTGTTTGGAAATTTACATTTCGTATTTTGTTATTTTTTACTTAGGGCCGCTTGTATCAATCGTCTTAATTGTGTTTGTTTTATTTAAACAATATGTTTTATTGAAGTCAAAAAAGTGTCTTGTGCCAATACTTCAATGGAGCTTAATAGTGTACTGATCTGTTAAAGTTAAACGTCGTATTTCTGCTACTTATTGCCCCATTTTTTCGAAATAAAGATGAATTCTATGGTTTTGTTCACTCAAAATTTAAAATTCCATGCACAAACCGAATGCCTAAAGTTATATTGCTCTAGGAACACATTTTCTATTATTACACATTTCAAAGTACAATTTAAAAAACATAATTACACAACACAATATAGTAATTTCATTTTCACGTTATCTAGGTAATTATTACATTATTATCGAAGAGCGCGAAAAGTATATGTTAAAAAGCCACTTGATAGTAATAAACAATGCCATTCATTTTTTGAACGCATACTGTTAGATATTATAGTGCAGTTTTATTCAAATTGTTGTCAAAATACAACTCTAGAGAGAAACCAAACGTCAATGAGTACATTACCGACAGGGCAAATATACATTTCGAACTAAAAATTGTGTAAAGCGTTCCTTTTTAAATGTCGTTTGTTACAAGTCGCCCTTAGTAATTCAACAAATTCTTAGTACAAATTTATCAAGTTTATATTTTGTTTGAATTTTATGATGATTAATTATTGTACATTTCTAACTACAGATAAAATTAGTATTATTATTGTATTAGTAGTGAATTTAGATAGCTTATTTTGTTTTTGTGGTTAAAGAAAACTTAAAGCATATAGAATTAGTAAAAAAATATAGGTAGTACGACATAAACAAGGCAGCCATTTCGTTTTTATACTATGAACATACACTAAGTTTTAAAAATATTTGTAATAATAATAACATTTAATTTCTAAATCATAAATTCCGATATTGACCCACCACATTGAATATTATTGCGTAATAAAGACTCGGTTATCCGGCCCTCAGTTACGTCTCGTCTACACGTCTACAGATGTGTCCGCGGACGCTGATAGACGCATCAGCACATGGACCACCACAAACCGTTTACATGTCTGTAGGTCGATCAGTCTATGTTCATTATCGACAAACGCAACTCGCAATTAGCGTTAAAAAAAAAATATTGTAACCGTAGCTGTCGCAGTTATTTATTACTTTTAAATACTACTTGAGAGTACATCACAGTAGAGTTATAAAAAATAAAAGCTCTCAATCGCAACTCCGACCAAACTGATGCGTCGTCAGACGTGTGGATAGATATATCCTTACCTTAGATAGACCCTTTGATTCGTGCCACAAAAACCGAAAATGGTATTCAAGACGGACACATCTGCGGACATTAAATACCTACAACAGACGCGCAAATTACTCCTGCAATACGTCAGCGGCCGCATTCAAACATGACGTCTGTAGATGCATCTGTTTACGCGTAGAAGAGACTTTATAAGGATACGGATAGCCAACCGCGATCAAACAAAGTTATAAAACATGGAAATCATGCATGCTCGGACATTTCGGAACCGACACACTTTCCGGGCGATTTGGCTCTTGCGTTTCTAAAATGTTTTAATTAGTTACCGGTTCTTATAAACGTCTAAGTACATACTCATGGAAGAATGTAGGTAAAAATAAAGCAACAAAAAACACTTATCTTCATACATTAAATTAGCAAGAATTTCGTTCCTCCGAATGTCTAACGGCAACAATTAGTCCAATTAGTAGAGTTTCCACTATATTTATTGTATTTATGTAATAAATCTTATTCGTAAATAATGTTAAACAGATGATGATTCTTTCAGGTGACATTGAACATGTTGAATGCGTCTGAAAATGAGGTCGATGTTGAGGGTCTTACATCCGAAGTTAAGTTGGAATTCGAAGGAAGCACCGAAGAAGCCACCTGAAATTTGTTTAGCTGTTCTTACTATTAAGATTTCGTTATTTTTAAAGGGTGATCTACATACGGTATATCGAGAATAATTTTAGTTTACTATGTGATTGACGATAGGTATAATTTCACTTTATATTGGTTTTATATGACAAATAATTTAATTCAGATCTATTGTAATATACACAGTTTAAAACTAAATATTTACATAGGGTCAAGTGCGGGGCAGTGTAACTAAAATACACTTTCTATAAAAAAAAACATAAACTAGAAACCAAGTTTTTAATAGTAAAACAAACTAAAATTAAAAAAGAATCTTAATAAATTTAGAATAGAAATAGAATGAGAAACAAAATTATTCATTTTATTGTAAAAAGTGGTGTGAATTATGCTTTTTTATTATAACTCTAGTTTTACCAATAAATTATTATAACAATTAACATTAAGTAACCAACGTTTTTTTTTATTATAAAATTAATTATTTTGTTTGTTACTCTAATTCTATTCTAAATTTATTGAAGAATATTTTTTACTTTTTAGTTTGGTATCATGTGAAAGGGTTGTTTTTTGTTTTTGAAACATATTAAGTTTTACTTTTTAGTTATAGTGTCTCTCTACTCTTCGAACATAAGTGGGATTTTATTAGGATTACCTTCAATTTTAACAAATCCGTCACAATATTAGCATATTCTAATTCTGGATTTGGTAGACTCGTATATGGAGCGTTCTTTTTTCAAATTTAATTTTTAGTGTAAGTGTTGCGGTGTCTTCGTTACGGAGAGCAGTTTCTAGTAACTCATTTGTTCATGGTCCAACGATTAGGACTCTCTTCTAGCAGGTGTTCTGCTATAGCCGACTTATGTGTATGTCGATTTTTGACTGCCGCTGTGTGCTCCTTAACCCTTTCTGCGATTGTGGGTTTTGTTAGGCCAATATATGCAGCACCATATTCAGTCGGCTCGTGACTACAGCCTGTGTAACCAGGTCGAAACGTCGAGTAATTATTAAAAAGTAAGTCGCGTTTTAAACCCGTATTTAATTTCTATTTTATAATGCATACAATACGCGAAATTTTAAAAAGTATTTAGAACTTTTAACCGCACCTTTACAAGAGTAGTTAATTTGCGCGCCAACTGCCTTCCTTGGATGTGGTAGCCGTTTCTCGACCTCCCCAAAAATTGATTAAGCCATTTATCGATACATATGCAACCTATTATACTAATCTACTTTATATATTTTTATGTCCTGATGGTTTTGACCAGAATTCTAGGACAAACATATATCTGTCCTTGATAAGTATGCAAAGATTCAAGCTAATCTTATGTTTTTCGAAATTAGTGATAAAATAAACAGATAGATTGAAATGGAGTTGATAAAAGCATATTAACAAAGGGTATTAATGAATCAGTTTCTTATGTTATATTTTTATTATTTACCATAAAATTATCGGACTTTAACTTACATATTAAGCTTGATGTAATATCAAGATTAATACAAAACTACTCCTTTTTTGTATCCAACGTATATTACTTTTTCAATTTTTTTTAACATATGTAAATAGATCTTAACTGTAGTTTTCAACGTTTTTTTATTAAACCCCCTGTTCTATGTGGGTATTTATTATATGCCCGTGATATATCTAGTAGAATCATATGACATTGCTTTGAAAATAATAATGTTGTAAATATGTATAACAAATTAATATAGATTTTTGTTC
Organism: Actias luna; assembly: GCA_039707435.1. Taxonomy (NCBI): domain Eukaryota; kingdom Metazoa; phylum Arthropoda; class Insecta; order Lepidoptera; family Saturniidae; genus Actias; species Actias luna. The sequence continues at coordinate 11,622,680 of JAZHAC010000001.1, read as the reverse complement.
TGCTATTGATTGTCCATTACGATATCAAATGATATGGATTAGATAGCACTTAACCTTGCTCACACGATAGGAGAAGAAATACTTTACCAACAATAAGTCTCGAATGCAATTCATAAACTTCCTTTAAATCCAGCTTAGTTTTAATGCGATACCAATCAACATATTACCTAAAAATATTACTAAGTTATCAAAGTTGTGTAGTCAATATTACTAAAATGTTGTTATTATATACTATTGTAATCGTTTTATAAGCTTGCTAAGTACTCACCTATTAGATATAGTCGTATGTAAAAATAGTTTGTGTGCTTTTTGTGGTCTTCAGTGATAGCGTATATAGTTATAGTTGACTATAAATAGTACAACTTATATGTGGTATTTTTATGGTAATTGTGTTGCGAGGGTACCTATATTATTGTGTAATATATTAGATAAGGGAATATAGATTAATTAAGGTCATGATGGCTTTTGTACATTTAATATGTGTAATAAATATATTTATCATTTAATCGTTGAACTCATTAAGAATTATACAATGAAAAGGTAGCATGAATAGGAAAGTAGGTATGTGGTATTGAAGTATTTGTATTGAAGTAAAATAATAGAAGTAGCGTACGAATTCGACGAAACCATGGTGGTTTAATGTTTAATTTTAGTGCAAATCGTATTTATTGTTCTTAGTTTACATTTAATTAAATCAAAACATGTTGATTGAACTATGAGGATAGTTACATCAAATTTAAAAGTTATCATTACTATTGTTGACTAGTATTCAAAATTTGAGATTCCATAGTTTTATTATTTTTATTACAATCCAGTCGGGTTTTTAAGTTTCCGATTGACATCCAGTACAAAAAATGAGTTTTTTTTAATGCTATCACTATTATAATAATGTAACTGTAATTATAATAATGTAAATTTTTAACTTGAGGGTGGTAGATAGCCAGACGGTCATTAGAAAATGCTCTACCACCATTCTATGGTTTCTCCGACATCTTTCTTCATTGTAAGGTCAGGTTTATTATAGAGAAGTAGCAATACAAAATGCCCTTTGTGCTTTACCTATACATGTATAATACATAGTCTAATTATTATATTCACAGGTATCAAAAATGTTTCGGTTACGTGAAGAGTATTTTCTTTCCTTTCCTATTCGCTATGATCAGTTGCAAAGGACTAACGTAGAAATAAGTTTCATTGATTGGTCTCAATAATTTATATTAATTTAAGAATTACGTATTATATCATGTAGAAAAGGGCAATATGTATTTTGAATATTGTAGTTGAAATAAGTATATTCAAGTAATTGTGAGAACTTTCAATCCCTTTCTTGTTTTTCAATATTGCTTTCACTTAGTGCAATTGACTATGAATACTAAGATGAACCTTTTAAGCACGAATTGGCTAACACTTACTGTTTATGTACTGGAATACGCCAAAGTATTGGAACGCTTGAACTTAAGTGTGTTAGCTACTTATTCTAGCTAGGATAATAATAAGAAATGCATTTGTCGAACATTGCCAACAACACAAGTGAACAAGAAAGAAACAAGTGAATACTTAGAACTTTAAAATCAGTAACTCTTTTGGATCTTGACAATAAATAGTTATATTATCAACAATAAAAATGTATTATTTGTAAATTAATATTAGTAACGTAACAATTCCATAGATATTTAAATGACTTATTTATTTACCAAACCACAGGATGGGTCGAGCAGGTTCAGAACCAAATATATATGTAATATTATATTATATTAATACATAGTGTTTGTGTTTTTATTTCAGAAGAATTGAATATTATAATCGTAAATTACTTCATGAATTTAACTTGGTTTGTACTAGTGATATAATAGTGAATAGTAATTATTGATTGATATATGATAATATAATTAAATTCTATGTAATATATGTACGTACCTATATAAATAAATTTGTTTTTATATCTGTAATTGTATTTTTTATTTCATTATAGACGTAGTTTTATTACAAAGGAGTCTAATCACAAATATGACATTAAAATAAAATTGTTTGTCGTAAGTATGAAACGGAAGACGGACGAATAGACTAAAATCGTATTTTTTTTTAAATGTGCATTACTGGACAACTATTCTACTAATTTGAATGTTGTTTTCTGATTATATACCAAACCAGGGAAGGGTCTAGAATATATCATTGAACCTCCTAACACTCAATATTTATGACTTTATGAAATACGATTATGTAGATTATAAACAACACATAATACTTATCTTGCTGCTCAACGTGCTGTTCTCCCTCTGGATAAAGACAACAATCATGGATCATGGATGACAAAGATCATGACTAAAATTTCCGATGACTAACAGTCCAGTGTAAGTCTTATCTGAGTAGAGTCAATAATTATATATATCTTGAGCACTGTTTATCAAACATAATCGTCACTTAGTCGGCTAAATAGAAAAATTGGTTTTTAAATATACAGTGGCTAGGTAAAGAAAATAACTGGCAGCTATTTAGGGACTGTCGATAAACGTGAAAACTAAAATCAACGAAATAATTTTCAAATGTTAGTTTCGCCAATTACAATTTCACCATATTTGTATTAAAATGATTAACATTTATTTCAACGATATTTAGGATACTCATAGTATTCTTATTTCACTACCTAGCACAAAACGTAAAATATAAGTAAATTCTGTAATATGAAATCCTCTTGTGTAATCTCAGGTTCTCATTTGGTCAGTATGTTAGTAGATTTACACTTATAAAATAAAATAATAGATTTACTCATTTTTCTTGTGTTCTTTCATTGTCTTTACTCTTTCGAATCCCAATGACATAAAACCTGTCGTTTATAAAAATATGAATAGAATACAAAGAGGCTTATTAACATTTCTAGCTAAAACTATATTTGAAGTCTAAGAATATTTTTACCCATTTGACTATGCTAAATACCATATCATTATCTGTTTCTGTCGTAAATCGTAAAATCATAATTTCCCATATGATTTAAGAATAAGATACTAAGAAAGACTAAATTAAACGATTCTTTTATGCTACTGTTTATTTAGTTGAGTACAAATACTTTTTAACGAAAATTATAGTCGTTTCTGTACATAGTATTTACCGTTAATACACTACATATTAAATGGAGTTAAAATGTAGGGAATCTACTCTATTTCCAGTGTATCTGGTAATATTATATAGAGCTATCTATTGCCTAACCGCTAAAGCCATAAGTTTATGAAAATTCTTGCTACATATTAAGGATGTTGAAGTACGGTGTCATCTGTTATAGAGTAATGTCTATACTTGACCTGCTTTTTGTAGCGGACTCAACGTACCTCCGTGAGAGGGCGCGAAATAAAATAGTTATTGTATTATAATAAAATAGTTATAGTTATTCAGTCGAGCTACTTAGCAAATACCATATCTATATTACAGAGAGGATTTGTATTTTTGTTTGTAACGAATAAACTCAAAAACAACTGGATCCATTTTAAAAATTCTTTCATCATTGGAATGCTACATTAGCTCAACAGTCTATAACAGATTTTTAATGAAAATGATTAAATATAAAATTTTAGTTCCACGCGAAAGGAGTCGCGGACGCAGCTAGTTACTTATAAATATTTAATCAAAGTCGTTAGAATTCATTCTGAGAAAGTAATTATTTATTTATGATTAGTGTTTTCATATGCATGTAATTTGCCCAAAGTTCGTGAACGTTTCCTGTTACTATCGGACTCAGGTGTTTGTTGCTCATATGCGTCAGTTCTCTTTCATGCAATAATGTTATCTATGAATCTTTCACTTGTTATATATGGCGTTAGACTGTTCTCAGTCTGAAATCTTAACTACTAAGCTAATTGGCTACTTTATATTTACGACCACGATTTACCCAGTCCACTTACTTGCTGTGGTAGCACACAGAGCATTTTCTAGAGAAATACAACGATATTCTTATTATCCACATTTTTAACTATTAAAAACTGGCGTTAAATTTCTCAACGCCTACTTGCGACCCACCCATGCAGGTGGGTGAGATTTAATTGTGAGCGTGACGTGGGTGAAAATAATGGCGTCATTAGTGCCGTTTTCACCGCGACCACAACGATCGAGGTTTTAATAAGGAACGGCTGAAGGCTTGTTCTGAGCGTTGTGAACGCTAAGAGGAACGTAGCCTTAGTTTTGCGAAGCTCCATTTGTTATTGAGTTGCTGCTATATTTAATGAAAATATTAGCTACAGAAGAGTTGTTACACCTGCACAGTGTCATAGATGCCAGTAGTTTCAGTATAGCATTTATTAGTGGTACGGGACGCTGACTTGCCTCTGATTTAGAGGACTGCACAATGCATGTAACTGTAGTCGCCTGGTTCGTGAGCCACCGACCTGCGCCAACTACCAAGGATGTGTCAGCCGCAGCTTCATTGATGGCGCTAATTCCCCTTTCGACCAGCTGCAACGAGAAGCCTACCCTGCGTAGAAGACACCGAGGACTCCAAAGGAAGCCTACCAGCTAAAGATGCCACAACAAAGTGTTATTCTTTTGTACACTCAAGTAGTTTTTTTTGTATTTGAGTATATTTCTAAAGCCGACTTTGTGTTGTTCGCATTTTATTTATTCATTTACCATCCTCATCTAATAAAGGATGTAGTGCGCTAACTCACTTTCACTGTAATGAGCCCAAAGCCGCGCTCGCATCGCGCTCTATACTAATCGGCGTTATAAACTACCCTCCTATAACTATGTTCTGCCATAAAACACTCACCCTATAACTACATCCCAATATATATGTGTAACGTATAACTGTTACAAAGTATTACTTATTTCATCTAGGTGGGGAGACGGTGGCACCAAGTGCGTTATGGCAGCCATATCTTTTCAAGTTCTAAGTAGAATACTATTTATTTTTAAAGTAGTTTTTTTTTTTTTCAAAAATGTTAACTTAATTTTAATTAAAAATACTAGCGGCAACATTTTGATAGGCACCGTAGCAAAAATGTAGTCCCTGCATATACTTATATAATATATATAATTCTATATAAAAATTAGATTTTGATTAAAATTCACATGAACGTAGCACAATCTTGCAGCCGGATCTCGTACTAGTATCTAATTACATATTCTCTTGTAAAATAAACTAAATATAGGAACGTATCTACTGCAGTAGTGGTTTTTTTTTTTGTAATATTTGTTAGTCAATATTTCTATTATGGCAAACAATACTAAGAAGTGACATTTTAGGTGAAAACGTTTGGTGGTTCTTATTTTGGGCAGAAAAAAAATAGTTTAGTGATGCTATTGTTATCCTAATTATAAAATAATATTATTGAATGAAGTGAATCCCACATCATGGCTATAAGTTATCTAAATAATTATTGGCCTATCGATGTGACAGTTTATGTAAGTAATGCTAGGTTTTTCGAGTACCTAATTATTGTAACCGAACCAAAAATCTTTAAAAGCTTAAAAAAGCTAGAAACCTAGACATTTAGGCAAATTATTGTCGAGTTTTAAAGCAAGATATGCGATATTTTCTTTGGTATTTGTTAACGAATGGCTTTAAGTCAAACCAACATAGGATCAGATAGTACAATGCAGTAAAATAGTGCAATGAAAATTATTTAAAATATCCAGTATGTGTGGGAATATATGAATTATTGTTGTTATTCATGGTAACAGTCTATAGCAGGGTTTGCCTACTTTAGTAGAATTCTTACGTACGTTTGTGGTGACAAATTCCGGTAAAGCGGCAAAAGTCCTGCAGACCAAAAGTTTTAGTCGATTTAAGAAGGAAACGTTCTTATTTGTAAATGGTAAAAATAACTGGACTAAGTTTACGAATGAAAAAAACTATGATTGTAATCAAGGAGAACTTGTCAAGATTTTCAATAACTATTTATCAGGAATTTATTAGTATTCGTCAGTGAGGTTTTGTTTTTTAATGTAAATTCTTAAAACGTTGAAAACGACATTTTTTTGCTGACCTACAACTATAACAATTATATTTATCGCGGTACAGCAAGTTTTTAATGTTAGTAATTAAAAATAAACTTGTTAAACGGGACTAACGATTAACGGGATTAAATTATAACAAATTAACCCTTTAACAGGTATTTAATATACATCCATTTATAAAAGTACAGTGTATTATAAATTAATATACACAGCATAATCATTAATCAAATCTTATATATACTTAAAAGTAATTTGCTCACACTCTTATTTTGACTAGAAAACGTTTTCAGATCGCCAATAATTAATTTGATTTAATAATAACTAATTTTAAAGTTTATAGTGAAATACTCTAGACACTATAAGCGGTATGTTAAATAAAGTCCGTAAAACCAAAGACTATCAACTTAGTTTGAATAGATATTCATGTCGAGTGGGGAGAAATTTTTAGCCATATTTTATTAGTAGTGTCTTGAACACTATGCGTTCACCAGTTGTTTGAAAAATGAGGCGGTTTAAGCTCATTATGTCTTTATGTACAAAAACAATAAATGACAGATATGAATAAATGAGTATCAAAAATCAGGATTACATATCGCTCATAGTGCAACAGTATCCGAAATACAGATTTCCAAAAGGAAATGAGCTGCTGTAGTTTACGCTATAATAACAACTTCAATCAAACTACAGTTATGATGGAATCTTTAAATGTAAAAAATATCATAGACCCCTTTACATTAATAAATATTGGTGCAATTATTAAAAGTGTGATATATACTTCTCTTAGCACACTTAAGTCAAAATATATTTCAAAAAGTCAAATTCTTTGTGAACATATACATATTTTGCAGGACTCAATTTTAGATAAATTAGTGTGACGTAAACAATAAGCTGTATAATATTTCGTCTACAGAGATTAATTGAGCTACTTATTCAACATCATAACAATATTTAAAAACATATTTGTATTATACAAATTATAGTGCTTATGGTTTTTTGTTTTTTATTTTTCAAATATCTTGTAACTTCAGCCCAAGTGACATTGGAATATTGATTGTTTACTGACTAAAACTCCTTTGGATTTGTAAAATGACTAGTATTAGGTATATTCCAAAAAATGACATGTTATTTACAGAAAATTATCGAACATATTAAATAGTTCAAGGAATTGAACAGATTACATAATGGGATAACCAGCAAGGTATAGACACCCACTACGTATACTTATTTATATACGTACATACTTACATACAAGTTATGTAGCTTAGAATTTTGATTTAAAAATATTACAACACGAAAATAGAGCACGTCTATTTGTAGCTTATTTCTTAAATATTTCTTATAATGAATATAATTTCTTTACAATATATACAATTATTTTACTTTATTTGGGAAACTAATTTAATCACTGGATATTATATAACACAGTAAATAAATACTCTACGTTTATTTCTATTTGTAGTGCGCCCTAATAACCTATAAAAGCACTAATATTTTGAATGAAGAATAATTTCTAGCTACAAGTTTAAATCCGAACCACTGACTTGAATATAACTTGATAGAAAATATCTTAAAAGTATTTCTGGCAGAACTAGATTTTTTAATAATTTCGATTTTAGGTATAGTATGGAATAGTTGAGTGACTCCTAAATTATCTTCTCTCGTGAAGGAGACTTTACTCAATATTGAAGACTGGACTTACTACGTTATTTAACATATTTTGTTAATTGTAAAGTAATTTATAGTATAAACTTCAACAATTCGTAAATAACAAAGTCTATTTTTCCATAATTACTACTGTATGATATGATAACAATTGAATGTATACCTACTAGTAAAATAATAATAAATTTGTATATTGAAAAACAATCTATATGATATTAATTTGTAACACTGCAAGTTTCGTGGGTTCAGGAATAGGTTAAATTTAAGAAAACTTAATTGTAATTATTAAGTTGAAATTTTCATAACGATATCACAAAGTAATATTGTTGACATGCTAAAAGTTAGAAGTGATTTAATGTCTAGTAATGTCCACTGTAATTTTTATTATAAGTGTTCAAAGCTGCAGTATCAGAGTATGTCAAGGTGTGTTTAGTTTCAGTAGCCGTGGTTTTAACGCACAAGTCTATAGCTGCAGACTGGCGCACCCTATGGGAGAACTTCGAATTGCGACCAGAACCACGGCGACTACTGAATCAATGGTCAGTACTAAAATATGAGTTTTGCATCAGGTACAGTTTATCTATTGGGTTGACGACTGCTCCAGTACCCAGATTGAGAGGTTCATGTGCCGAATGAGTTGCGTGTTGGTGGGAATGGTGTTGGACTTCGAGATTTTGAAGACTCATAGTGTCAGAAGCACCCTCATCGAGCTGGTCAAAATTGCTGCCATCTAGGGATATATCTGAACTGCAGAAACTATCACCGGAATGGGCTGGGTAATCTGTAATATAAGTTTAAAAATATAAATAATTTATCTTCCTATTGTACATTGGTTAAAAATAGCTTACTTATCTTCAAAACACTTACCATCTGGTGAATATGGTAGGTTAGGATTCAATGGTTGGCTGGAAGCTGAGTAAGCTCCATCAAGTCCTAAATAATTTCCGTGCTCGCTTGTAGGAGATTCCTGTTTGATAGATTTTTCATCTTTATCCTTCTCCTTTTCAGAGTTCTTGTCACCTTCTTGTTTTGCTTTCCGTTGGATTTTCTTCATTTTAGCCCTTTGGTTTTGAAACCATACTTGCACTACTCTTACACTCAAACCTGTATCTTTCGCGAGAGCTTCACGAACCTTACGACACGGTTTAGGACTAACTTCGAATGATGCCTTAAACTGCCGTCGCTGAGCAGATGTTAAGATTGTTCGTGGGCGCTTTGGTCCTCTTCTTCCATCACGAGGACGTTCTGAGTCATCAATTATCATATCATCCTCCGCGTGCTGCATTAAATACATTTCCTTCTCAAAGTCTTGTCTGCAGAATATTTGTCCAGCTCTTATGACATATTGCTCTCCTTTCTGGAGAGGTTGGCAGCACATGACACATACAAAACACTGTATGTGAAAAACATATTGTTGAGCTCTCATTACCATCTCCTGTGGTAGAAGGCGGTCACCACATCTTGTGCATTTTATACCAAACAATCTATAAAGAAAAAATAACAGAATATCTAAATGAATGTTAATTATTTTAAGACAATGCAAAATTATCATTTCGCTCAGATATTACGCGCAGCTGTAAAAGTCGTGCAAAACTCGCGAATGCAATTATCGTCATTCATTATTATATGACGGCATTTTAATAAGTTATGTGAAAACCTTGTTAAAACATTTTAGGGTGTTATAAATTTAAATTCTCTTTTCCAGTACTGAAACATTTTTGACAAAGTATAGCAAGAATTATACAACTATGAACTGTAGTAATGATGTTTATTTACAAACGAATATTTATAATTTGTTAATGTGTTTAATTATAAACTTATAATTTTGGCATTGTTAATAGTCTTTTGGATCCTTGTAGTACTGAGGTCTTAATTTCGAATAAAATGTAATAACCTTAAGTTTTAAAAGATTAACAAAAGAATTTCATAAAATACTCCTAAAAAGGTTATTTAAAAAACCATAACTTGGTATAATTTACCTATCGTAGTCCGGTTTGCAATATAATTTGGAATTTCTTGTGTAGCATGTGTGCGCAAGTGGTGTTCCACAAACACAACAACTAAGGCAGTGCTCGTGCCAGGAGAGCTCGCCTACCCTCATCAGGTATCGATCTTGAATTTTCTGGCCGCATCCTTCACATATTTCCACTATTTTCTCTCGTTTGATGCTGGCACTCAGTTCTGAAGGCAAATTAACTCTAATAAGTAGCATGCGGAAAAAGTATAAAAAAATTAAAGCAGCCATTTTCAAAGACACGCTCATGATAATTACGTATGTTGTTGATAATAACATATTTTATTAACATTATTTTAAATAATAATAACAAAATAATACATTACATCTTATATGTTTTTATTTAATTTATATTGCTTCTTTAAACCAATTTCGTAAACGGAAGATTTTGTACGTAATTTTATTACGTACCTATTCACTCCTTGAGAGATTCTTATTCTTTTCCAGGAAAATTTATATACTTAATGGAAAATTTTAGTTCATAAACTATTAAGGTGCCATTCTTATATAATGACCTGTATAGTGTATATAGCATAGCAAATTTGTTTATTGAATATATTAACAACATAGATTGGCTAAAAAAAACTATAAAATAAAACTATATACATTATAATCTACATTATTTTTACATCAGACTACTTCGTGTTGCGTTGGTACATAATATCGGATATATACAATAATAATTAAAACAATTTTTCATTTCTGGGGTAGCAAAAGTTTCCCCTTTTGTATATTTCGATATAATTACTTCTTCTATACCTATGAAATTGCCGTTATATATCAAAAAAGCATACCAATTGTTTTTCTTTAATTTTTTATTTCCTTTAATCAAAATAGTCACCCAGGCAATCAATTCATCTTTGCCAACATATTGGCAGTTTATTGATGCCATTCAAGAAGAAATCAGCTAGACGGGAGACGACAAATTCTTCAAAGGCATTTTGTACTGCTCCTCAGGTACGTAATTGTTTTTCGTCGCAGGTAATAATGCGGTTCAAAATTTGTGTTTGGTTTGTGTCTGTGATGCAGTGCAAGGCACGTCTCGACGCGTACCTCGCGCTGGCGATCATTGAGTTCATTTTTCAGTTTTTTTCACCTTGCCAATTTGACGCAAATGGACGAATATTGTTTTTCAGCCGTAAATTGAGTATCATCAGCTTACACAATCGCCTTTAATTCGTTATTGTCAACCAAAGTTTTCGGATGACCACAAGGTAGATTTTACAGGTCGAAATTTCCAGAAGCGGGCAAACCAATAACAGTCGTTGCATTGGTTTGTAGTGTTAGTTTCGCAAACGTCGTTGATGTTGCGTGCCGCTAATGCCGCATTGTTGCCTCGAAGATACTCATATTCCATAATTACTCGAATTTTTAACGTATCCATGATGACCAAAAAGATTGAAATGCGATAAAAACATAAGATTAATCAACAAACAACTAAAAAAAAAAAAGTGTTATATAGCCTATGTTACTCAGAGCTAATGTAATATTCTAATGGTGTCAGAGTTTTTGAAATCAGTCCAGAAGTTCTTGAGTTTATTCGTTATAAACCAAAATACACAAATACAAATCTTTCCTCTTTATAATATTGGTATAGATGAATAACTTAAATAACATTAACGCAAACAATTATTCACTATAAATTGATACATTTTATTTTAAATCCAACATTCAATTGAATAAAAGTAAGTGAAGATGTAATCACAATAAACTTCCTGGAATTAACATTCGCTTTAGCATTTTACGAGCAAAGACTATTAGACATGACTATAAAAATCCTATAGATATTATACTGTACCATATTGCACCGAAATATACTGTTATATTGTCTTATTATACATTGTGTTTTTATAAATCATGTAGCATAATTAATATCTATTTCTAATGCTAAACAAAATTATACAATATTCTTAATGTCATATAATATTTTCAACCTGTATCTCGGCAGTAGCTATTAATATGGTTAACCTATCAGTTGTAATATAACAGATATTCTTTTATACTACCTATATATTGACATGTTATAATGTATAAATAGTTTAACGCTCTGTTATACCTACTTGAAACAATAAATGAATAATAAATATATAGTAAATTGATAAACGTTGAAATATATACATTATAAAAAGTTTATATATAGATATGTAGGAGTAAAGTTGAGAATAATATATTGGATAATAGAAATAGATGTTAAAGAAATATTATTGTACAATATAAATGACATTATTGTAGATAAGAGATACCTAAAAATAACAATATATGAATTTTAAATTGTATGTATAGTAAAAAAATCATCAGTCCGGCATTTTATCAATTGCAAGTTTTTATAATCGTGTGAACTTGGTTTTTATTGTTATGGTTAAGCGTTATGGCAATTATCTGACCTGATCTTAAGTGACAATACGGCCCAAGATGGTAGACACGCTAAACTTGTGGAGGAACTGGCTCTCAAGTGCAACTGCCGAAACACACCTATTGGTATTTGGCAGCAGATTTTCAACTCGAGGGTGGTTGCTAGTCAGGCGGTCATTAGAAAAAGCCCTACCACCATGCAGCTATCCGTCGGATATGTCATCTCGCTTAACGTTTTATATAGTAGGTATATGCAATTGCTTTGATAATCGCATGGAAAGAGATATCACAATTTCATCATTTACTGATTTAAAATCGTTGACTGTAAGGTAAGTCAGCATTACGTATAATATTTTGTGAATCGGTACTGAAAATATAACAGATTATTAATAACTAGCTGTATCTGCGACCTCGTTCGCGTAAAATTTTATTTAATAACTTTTGCCCGTTTTTGTAACTTTTTCAATACAGCTTTGCTTCTATTGATGATAGCGTGATGAGAAATCGCCTTAAACCTTCCTCAATGATTGCTTTTAATTACGAAAATAATTTTTGAAATCTGACTGGTAGTTCCTAAGATAATCGCGTGCAAACAAAGAAACAAACTTTTCTGCTTTATAATATTAATACAGGTAACGCGAGAATAGGACCAGTACACGATTTACTATTGACAGTAAAGACGTCAAACATTAAGCAGATCAAGACTAATTAATTAAAAATAATAAGTCACTATGACATAAAATTGTGTTTTTATAATTCATTGTAGGATTCTATAAATGTATCTATTAAACTATATAACTCATAAAATTACTATATATACCAAAACATTAATCAAAGTATTGAACGTTATAATTTAAAGTGCTTGGCTGTTTCGATCGTCTATATGCCGATCAATAATTAATCTATTTTATGCGAATCAGTGAATATCAATTTCATTTAAACGCTCACTATTTAGTTTCGAAATTGCGATCCTCTCCCAGTATAACTAATAGTGTTAAAATTAACTCTAAACGAAATTTAAACAGATCATTTACATTAAGCGACGATAGCTCAGTAGTATTGTGTAGGACTGCCGCGTCATGGGACGTGAGTTCGAATCCAACCACCTGCAATGCGCTAGAGCTTTCCGTGAATGAAAACATCGTGAGGAAACCATAGCATGGTGGTAGGGCTTTTTATTATGTCCATCAGGTTAGCTACCACGGTCAAGTTGAAAATCTGCCGCCAAATATCAATAGGTGTGTTCCGGCAGTTGCACTTGAGAGCCAGTCCCTCCTATAAAGGCCGGCACCGCACCTGCGATTCCCCTGGTGTTGCGAGTGTCTATGGGTGGCGGTGATCACTTACCATCAGGTGACACGCTCGCTCGTTTGCCCGCTATTACATTAAAAAAAAGAATATTCTTTTTAAAATATATTAAAGCACAACAGTTAAGCAGGCACGAAATATATCAAATCGACATAGATTATTGTTACAGCTGCCCAATTATAATTTTAGTTTAATTTGTCATTTGTTTAATATAAAACGACCAATAAAGTTTAATAATATTTTAGTTTAATAAGTTTTAGTTAATGAGTGTAATATTCCGAAGCGTTGACAGCTGAATTTTTTTTTTGTAGTCGATATTCAAGCAATATATTTAAAGATTCTGTTATGTAATTTAAATTAAACTAATTTTAATATATTAAACTAACTGTGCCAAAGGCTCCTCTAAATTATTTATGAAAAAAAAAATGTTTTTAATTTTACGTTGTTTATTTTATACTCAAATTTTATTATAGAAACTTTTTGTATGCCATGCTTATTACATATACAATGAGACCTAATCAAACTCGTAAAGGAATATTTTATGTACACATAATTTTATTTATATACAATATGATAACAAAACGATTTAATTCGATAATACCTACGGGTATCTAACCATATCAAGTTAATGGAACATGTCACGCTAATAATGTTATGTCAGAAACTTCGAACGATTCCTTGCCATTTCACGTATATTTTTAAAGCAACTGAAAATTTTAAAAGTTTAGCAAATCCAAAAGTACACGTCTAATTTTTAAAATTAAATTAAATTAATTAGACGGTAATTTTCGATATCAGAATTCAGAATGATACTGAAGCGAATGAAAAAAAAATGGACTCAAGAAGGGATGTTTTTGGGCGTTATCGTGACCACATACATCATTCGCACATACAGACAACCCGCCGTCCACCATACTTTTTACCAAAACGGTTTCTTATACTATCTAGAACAATAGTGTTTTTAAAGTATCTACTGTCATAAAAAAATGTTCTTGTTCATATTTGTCGACTCATTTAATACTCAAAGTGCAAAAATGATCGGATAAAAGTAATTTAAGTCGAGATTATTGCTTGACCTTGAAAGAGTGAGAGTAAAGCACTACGGAAATGCTTCGCGTTATGAGACGTGCAGTATGGAATGAGTGGTCAAAAAACCGAATTATAGTAATTGCCTTACACAAACTGGGTATGATGCCGTCGATTTTCAAAATCCTTCATAAGCTTGGTGGTATCAGTCGTATGTTTGTATATCGCGGCCAGCCGGGGGCGGCCGCTTTCTCTATGACTACAAAGACTGTTATAGCTATGAAAGCTACAATCCCATAAGGAAGCAAAAAAATATCTCGGGAAATAAAAACTGTAATGTATCGTCAAACAAGATCCGAGGCTTGCTGCTTATCGTTGGTATGTTTTAAATCAATCAATTCAGTTAAAGAGAGTAGATATATCAAAATCATTGTTTTGTTAATATGCAGATGAAAGGTATAAAAACTTTATTAATTCTGATGAAAAAAATTATTGATGGAGGCGTTACTTTGCGGAAATTCATAATTAAATGTTGATGTGTATACTACTTCGGCTTGGAATTGATTGGCCGCTGACGTCGTTGGTTGACAGTTGACCCGACGTTAGCGGATGGTTGAACCGATGATGGCGAATGGTTGAACTCACGTTGGCAGATGGTTGAGCCGACGTTGGTGAATGGTTGAACCAAATGTGGTTATGTGGCAAAATCGATTGCACATGTTTCATCCCGTCACGGAGCATCTTCAGATCACTGTTTACTTTTCCGATGCCAGCAGGCGAGCCAACGTCGGTGCAACCATCCGCCAACGTCGGATGAACCGTACACCAACGACGTCAGTGTAGCTAATCAATACCAAGCAGAAGTGCAAAGTATTACTTATACACTTCATCATACCAAAAAGGATTGAAGAATACTGCTACAAGCAAAATAACAAAGTGTATGAAAAAGCCTCGTGCAAAAATGCGAAGTGATAATCATCCTGCGTGAATCATGTTTTGGTAGGAGTGTCGCAACAATGAGACACAAAGGTTCATTTTTATGAAAAGGAATGAATACTTCAGCCAAATTGCATATCGAAACTGTCTTAGTGTTGTGAAACAAACAATGAATACACTTTTTTTAAATGTATCGTGAATTAAAAAAAAATATTCATTGTCACAAGGCGCGAACTAATAAAGCCTAGCTCAAAGTGGGCCTTTCACGCTTTCTACGAGCTGGACATTGGCTTTCGCCTAGGTGAGATATGAAACCCTTAGACTACAAATTATTTTACAGGACATGGGCTTCCTTAAACTACATATCTACATATATTACAGTCTCTTAAGAAATCTCTAGAGTAAGTAGTGTAAACATTTCCCATGGAAACAGTCCTTAATCTATAGATTAGCTATTTATTATATTTTTGTTGTTACTGAGATTTTTATATGTACAATGTACATATAAATTTTAATAAGATTATTTTACTTTATACATGTGTTTATTAAATTATATCAGGAGACAAAGTTTATGATAACTTGGCCAGAGCTTTAAAAATCACCCATTCAACTACATCAATAATACCACCAGATTCATGTAAATCTTCTTAATTATTGTCAAGTTATAGGTATATAAGGCGAAAGACCTCGTGACGAAGCGTTTTATATCTTTTGTAAACTCAGACTTATGTGTGATAAGTATTTCATAATGTGTTTGGGTATTCAATATCTGTATATGTATAGAATATAACCATGTAGTTACTATAAGATAAGAATTACTGTTACTATATAAGATATACAGATAATATCCCGACCGTATTTGGCGACAGCGACTGTGATATGATTATTAAGGGCTTAGTTGATGCACTCTCTGGTGGCTGATATAGGCTATTTTTACAGTGCCTGTGCGACCACATTCACTGCAAGCCAGCACCCCTTTAACATAATTATAATGTATGGCCACATATGGTCGGAAAACACCGTAAAGAAATTAGGTGTATGTAATTATAATACTTTTTTATGGAATAGGGGGCAAAAGAACAAGCGGTTCATCTGATGGTAAGTGATCACCACCGCCCATGGACTCCTACAACACCAAAGGAATCGCAGGTGCGATACCAGCCTTTAAATCGTGTATTACCAATCGTAGAAAACTATACTATTATTTTAAACGGCACGGCAAATTTACAGCCCTATCGCTGATAATATGTAGAATACAATTCAAAAATAATGGCCGCCACTTAAAGATAAGTGATCCGTTAATTGTCGTCGTTGTCGTGCTAGTCTGCAAACATTTTGGTAGTTTTCGCTGGTTGAACCTAAACGGGTTTATCATAATATGCATTACGGTCGTGTGTCTGTCCGATACAAATTCCTACTACACCGTGTGATTAGTGGATATAGGTTCATCAACTGATCCTGAAACGCGGCAAGCCTAAACGTTCCACTATAGTGGTTGTTATACTTATTCACAACTATTGTATGTCAAAACTCCGTGACACACACAACTTTAACATAATACATTCTTTGCACTTATACACCTAGTGTAATTGAAGAATAAAAGGTCATAATAAGATAATAAACGAAATTACCAGTTACACTTTTTCTCCTGAATCGTGAATTCAAAAATGTGAAATCGCAAAAATTTGCAGATGAGTTCCTCTTTCTGCGAATATCAGAATAATTGTTTTAAATTTACTACGATGATGTTTAAACACATATATTATTTATTATGTTTTATTTCTTTACTTTTCTAACAAAGTGCAATGAATCATGAACTCGAGACTCCCTTGTATTCATTCCACGTATCCATTATTGATTATACCATTTTACTGAACCACGTAAATCTCTACCTATCTACAGTTAACAGGGTGGCATCTCATCGCACTTCTTAGACATTGGGAGCGAGGGGGACACGCCCCGTAGGAGGGCTAGGGCGTGCCCGGCTTACCCGAGTCATGCGATGAAAACCCGGGTAACAAAATGTCGGCGTAAAATAACCATTTTGACCGTAAATCGATGTTGTTTGCCTTTTCACTTACGGAACGCAGCGATGAGCATATACGAGTTTAACTGCGAATAATGAACAAAATGATCCGGCTTCCATTAAACTGTACAATTTTCGAAGTACAAAGAGATTTTTTACTGCCTCAACAGATCCAATAAAGTTTCAAGTAAATTAGGTAAGTATAACAGACTAATTATTAATACCTATAAATGGTGTGTGAAAATGATGTTCACCATTTTATCTTGTTTATCCAAGAGCTTATGACTTCTATATAAAAGTACGAAAAGAACATTCTTTCATTTCAATTTAAAAAGAAGTAATAATTCTGAAGTTTCGCTTGATAAATGCTTTTCATTCCAAGAATGTCTGCGTTACCCTCACAAGCATAAATAACTAAAAGAATTGATTCGTAGTCTGAAACTGAACATGTGAGACGCTACCTCCGTACGGTAAAACTAGCTTAATGAAATGAAAAACAAATTAAAACTTGAAAATATTATATTGATTTTTATTTCTAGCTATAGCATCAATAAGTAAGGTCGGTTTCGGTTATACTTATTTGATTAACAATAAATTACATGTTTGTTATGTTTAACATTTTCCTTCGCTAATATCTTTTATTTTCCCCAATTCCTGCTAAACGAAAAAGTTGTTTGAATAATATATTTTAGAAAGAAACCAAGGGGCAAATCGAAACAAGTTAGTTATATAATTTAGATTTATATGTAGTCGTGCAAATGTATATTTTTATGCGCTCTAGACGAAGTGCACTTATCGGATAGTCACACTGCCGGTGAGTATTCTACAACGGGCGACTTTTAAAGTTTACGAGTGCTGTCTTCTGTTATCAGTTTTTTAAACTTTTCTTATAAGATTGTTATAACGTTTTACCATCATTGGTCGCATCATCACTTGATGCGACGTGAATTTTTCATCCAATATTAGCTTAGTCATAGATTTTAATATACACCTAACCCAATTTACATCTCATACAACACAAAATTATAATAATACAAAACTCAATCCTAGTAAATTTGATATATATAGACAACAGACAGAGTCTTTATCATTAGCGATTAAAATTTCAATCAATTCGTTCGAAATAAGTTATTGTTTTTACCTAGGTTTTACTCGTGGCTTCGCTCGCGTTATTTTGATTATGTTAAACAAATCGGATGAGGAAATCAAAAGTTTCATACAAAGTTTATCCCTCTCTTTACCCTACTTCCAATTATGTTTTTCGCGAGAAAAAGTAGCCTAACACTGTCTGAGTTCCCATCTATTTCTACAACTAAATTCATTTTAATCGAATTAAAAATAAAATCGTAACAAACAAACAAACTCACTTTCGCATTTATAATATTAATAAGAATAATGGGTCGGAGAAATAGTATTTTCTTTAGTATGTATAAACTTGCAATAAAATGTCTGAAGCCATACTATTTGTATCTGGCTGGTTGAGATGACATTAAAAAGGTTATATTTCTAAAAAATATACGGATTAGTAAAATGTTGTTTGCAGCTATTATTCATTTGTTTTTTTTTCTGTCAAAATGAGTGAAACTAATAAAGAAATTCGATACATTTTAAAATTTTATTACAAAAACGAAAAACATGCAACGCAAACCGCAAAAAAAAATTGTGACCTTTATGAACCTAATGCAGTTTCAGTAAAGAGTAGCACAAAGTTGGTTTAATCGTTTTTAATCCTGGAATTTTGATGTCATAGATGCACCTCATTATGGTACTCATATAATGAAGAAAGTGGACGTCATTTTTTAAAAATGGAACAATTACGGCATATTCGTCTTTACGACATACCTGAAGAACTGGGAATTGAGCACAAAACAGTTTAGAACCATTTATAAAAAGATAGGCACACAAAAACGCTCTACATTTGGGTACCACACAAGTTCACTGAAAGAAACCTAATTAAGCGTGTAATCATTTGCGATTCTTTATTGAGACGTAACGAAAACCGAATCATTTTTGAAGAGATTGATAACTGGTGATGAAATGGATCGCGTACGACAAGAATGTGCGAAAAAAGTCGGGGTCAAAGGTCGGTCAGGCTTCACAGACTGGTGCAAAACCTGGGTTAACTTTCAATAAGGTGATGCTGCGTATATGGTGGGACTTGTAAAAGCATTGTTTATTATGAGCTTTTTCAGTCGGGTAGAACCATTGATTCGGCGGGTCTCTTCTGCCAGCAAAGAGATTAAAATTAAGAAGATAAGAGAAAACGTCCGGAATCGCTCAAAAGAATTACTATGACTGTGCCGTTTAGTTATGACAATATGATATGACACTATACATAAGTATGGTTAAATCAAAGAAATGCTTTGATAAACTTCCTAGTGAAAAAACCCTGTTACTACTTACCCCTGTTATAACAAACCTCATCACGTCATGTTAGGTATTGAGATATACATATATATAACTCTGAAACTATTAGAAAATGAAACAGTTGTATATATAAATATTTAATTGTTTGAAGACAATCCATGTTTTTTTTTCTTTTTGTAATTAAGGTTTAGCGGCATGACCATAATCTCACCTAATCTTAAGTGACGATCCAGCCCAAGTTGCGAGACACGCTAAACC
Organism: Actias luna; assembly: GCA_039707435.1. NCBI lineage: Eukaryota > Metazoa > Arthropoda > Insecta > Lepidoptera > Saturniidae > Actias > Actias luna. The sequence continues at coordinate 11,602,788 of JAZHAC010000001.1, read as the reverse complement.
TTTGGGGGAACTGGTACTCAAGTGCAACTGCCGGAACGCAACTATTGGTATTTGGGGGCAGATTTTTAACTTGGGGGTGGTTGCTAGCCGGGCGGTCGTTATAAAAATCCCTACCACAATGCTCTGGTTTTATCACGATGTTTTCCTTCACCGAAAGCCCAAGCTCATTGTAGGTGGATTCGAATTCACGTCCCTTGACGCGAAGTCGTACACACTACCACTGAGCTATCATCGCTTCGAAATCGAAAAACTCAGCTCTCTTTATGAGAAATTTTACCAGCTAATAAACGGCCGTTATCATACCTGAAGAGAGAACTGATTTCATATCATACGATGTTTAAAAAAATTGTTGTGCCAATATTAGATTCTTTGCAGTAATAAATGCAGCTGTGATAAAGATTTTAATTTACTTTTTCTTAAGTAAATATAAGCAGAGGTCATTTTGTAAAGAAAAACTAGGTCTAACAACGATAAAAAGGTATTTTACTTTAAGAAATAAATAGTAACAAACTCAAAAAAAAACGAAGCTTAAGTAAATGACTATATAATATATAAAATAAATAGTACTGAAAAGGACGAAATAAACATGGTGTTCACTAATAGGTATACTATACTTATGCTTCTACTAAAAATAAAGCTCTGAAACATTCGGTAAATGTTGAGACTGTCTCTCTACCATAATAGAAAACCAAATCATTATTTAAACAGTTGCAGAAGACCTATTTCTTTGTAACACGTAAAACCGGATTAAAATGGCAGTCACCACGATAATGGTTGTTTAAGTTCGTATTATTTTAATCTTATTTTTCATAAACCTAGGTGGGACCTAGGTAGGGTCGGCATAACGTGTTTTTTTTTCTTCTACTCTACGCTATTAGCTGTCATCTCGGTATTCAAACTTTTTATACACATAACATTCCTCACACAGTCCCATCCATATCTTCTTCGGCCTTTCTCTTCTCCTACATCCATCCGTCATCATACTTAACATTAGGTACTCTAGTATCTAATCTAGCTTTTATCTCTTCTCATAACATACCCATACCACGGTAACCTATTACTTCGTTCGTATTAAATGATTTATTTTAGTAAGTTTCGAAAAAAAAAACAGTTTTCTGGAATAATCACCAAGTGTGTGTATACTTCCAAATAAGTATTAAGTATTATTAAAAATGGGTATCCGATTGCGTTGCTACCACCGTGCATGTAGTCATAAACCTCTCATGAGGCTGCTATTAGAGTGACGATCCTTGTTGCATTCTTTATCTTTCGGTGGTCGCAAGAGGAAGCTAATTTCATTTTTCTAAGTCATTACTTTGTGTTGGGACAAAATTATTTTACCTTCATTAATAACTTATTTACCAACTTTCTTGGTTTTTAATTACTACTTATTATAAAATAAAATCTCCCGCCGTGTCTGTATATCTGTCCGATTGCGATAAATTGAAAAACTACTGAACGGATTGTCATGCTGTTTTCCCTAATAGACAGGGTGATCCATGAAGATGGTTTAGGTATTGTGTAAATTCATTGACGATAATTATTGATAATAATTAATTATTTATATTATAATTAACTATTTACGGTTGCTAAAAACAAAAGATAAGAAGCTACAGAGATAGAAGATTGATTTATAATAAAGTAAAATGTTTACATCGAAATAAATATTAAGCGAAAAAGTCAGGATTCATAATTTTCTCGAATGAGCTCATCGTTAAACATTTGATTAATAACATACATATTTTATTTTAATAAGTTATAAGAAAAACACGTGACTTATCAAAGTGGATTCACAGAGCGATACACACTATTGATTCGTAGCTTAAGTCTCTACGAATAACTACACGGCACGTAGAGTGGAGAGCTACGAACAGTGAAGAAATATATAGACCGCGCCGCCACTGATCTTATTGATTTTCACAAATTTGTTAGACGTTGCTACTAAAACATTTCGTGTCTGGTATTTATTTAATGTTTGCTAATGGACGTTCATTTGTTTCCATGCCATAAACCCACTACTAATCGTTATGTCAGAAACAAATTGGTGTGGATTAGATTATTTTAAAATCGAAAATGTTAACTTTCTTTCCTTTTAATGAAAGTAAAGAAGATGTACTTTTTTATAATTAAGGTTTTAATACGGCTTAAGTTGGTAGACACGCTAAACCTGTGGAGGACCAGGCTCTCAAGTGCAACTGCCGGAACACACCTATTGGTATTTGGCGGCAGGTCAACTTGAGCGTGGTTGCTAGCCACGCGGGCGTTAGAAAAAGCCCTACCACCATGTTATGGTTTTCACACGATGTTTTTCTTCACCGAAAGCTCAAACTCATTGTAGATGGATTCGAACTCACGTCCCTTGACGCGGAATCCGTACACAGTATGAGCTATCATCGCTTAAATCGTATGCATCTAAGATTTAGTATATATATAGATACAAAATAGTAAATAGAAATCATAAAAAACAAATATTTTATATACCTTAAACCACGATTGTGTGGATGGTAATGTAATAATCTATAATACATAGACTTATCTATAGCATTGGTATCATGGTATGAGTGCTATTTAGTTATTCTATTTTGTATTTAATTCACAAGAATTAATATTGTTTTTTTTTGATCATATCAGAAGTAAAAAAGAATAATAACGAACTTCTACCGTTTAATTATTATTTAATTTTGAGTTTTCTGAGTATATGATGCTATTCTTATATAACGGTAGTGTTTTAAAAAAGTCTTGAAAATCAATAGTTTTATTAGATAATTGTTGAATTTTATGTCAACCTAAAGTAGAGAGAGCACGTGGAAATATATTTACATCAAAGATTTCTTTATAATAGTATTTCGCAAAATAAGCGTTAATATGATGGAAAACTTTGCAGTAGGTGTTACAGGTTATAAGGGAGCGTGAACATCACAACGTCGAGTAACTGGTGGTACTACTACCGGGATGGTAGAACACTGCAATTGTGTCTGTGGGGATCACGGCCAACATACACCGCTGCCCCTAGCCAAGCAATGTCGACTTTGACAAGAGTCATTCCATATATTTTTGTTGTTTCTTTACGTTAGAAATTAATAGTTTGACTAGGGGCACGCTTAGGTATGTTACGTTGTGTAATCAACAGGTATATACATATAGTATATGTATATATCGTACATCGTATCGTATAGCTGTATGTATATATCGTACATCGTATCGTATAGCTGTATGTATATATCATACAGTAATCAAGCGGTATAGTAGGATCTACACCAGACTGGCTCGTAACAATCCTGCACTTAATGACTTTCTTTTGATTAGTCAGTTTCCAGATCAGATAGTCACATCGACACATTCAGTTGCCGAGATGCTTGCATTTCGGTATGGCAGTAATGAATTTCGACGGATTGCCGATCGCAATCGCCCATTGCTTTCAGCAGTCGTCATTGTTTTCGATTGTACTGTCCTAACTTCTAAATAAAGTGCCATAATTCTGTCGAGCTACTATAAAAAAGCTGATATAATTATACTAAGTAATAATAATATAGTAGCAGGAATTCGACATACTTATATGAATAATAAATTACATTTCTACAGAAAGCAAATTATAAATGAATAATATTTTTAAGACGAACTTTCTTTATACTACGTATAGAGCCTAGAGGGCAATTTTTTAAAGTTTGTTCTTCTGTTTATTCGTCCATCTGTTGTCTTGTACACTTGCATTACTCTGTAAGTGGTAGATAGGTTGTGATGAAATTTCATAATTTTATTTCACGCTGCTAACTAGTATTACGGTACAATATATATGATACTTTTTATACCCTAAAACGAAAGGGTTTCTATAGAGCACAAATATTAAAGCTTTTAAGTAAACCAATTTATTATTGGATTATGAAGTAGTATTCGGTTCGGTAGCTCACAATTTAACTAAAAATGTGAAGTGTGTTTCCTTTTTTTTTTCTAAAAATAGAGATTCTAGGACAAGCTTTTTGAAAAGCACCGGGAACTGTGCAGTATCCCATAATAAAGTTGGTTCAAACTCCTTCCCAATATTTAAATTTTTTGCTTTTAATTTATTACTTTGTTTCTGTTTTTAACACCTATTTTGTGACGGTAAAATATTACATTAAGTTAATCAAATAATATGTTATTTTTTGTGCGTTGTTATATTATACGCGAAAAATTTGCCATTCTAGTTAAAATTGTTTACACAACGTGGAGAAATAGGTCCTAAAATTGTATTTAACAATTCACGTGAACTAATCTATATGGCCACAGATAAGTATATAATAAATTTTATATTATATAATCAAAACTGAATTTTTATCAATATCTCTCGATATGGTTCAATTACATTTTTTTGAGATAATTTAGCGTTTAGTAAGTTGCTTAGTTTTCGGAGGTATATAATTGAAATTAATATATTTACTTCCTTTTACTGCTGAAATAAACAATTTTCTAACTTAACGTATTAATAACACGTGTCATTTTATAGTTATAACCTCGCTCACTAATTTAACACTAAGAAAAGAAAGGACTATTAACATGAACTTAGGAAGAAAAATTGCAAAAATGATCACATTCCCCGTTCCACGCGGATTTACAATGCAACAGGATTATATGGCGTTTTTATTTTTTTATTTAGGTACAAGACTTTAATATGTAGTCTACACGACCTCAGAAATATATAGCGGCTAAACTTAAAAATAAAATTTTCTGTGTTGTAACCAGAATTATTAAATTATGTTTTTGTTACGATGAAAAAACTACAGCTAACGAACTAAACTAAAAAAAACGTATGTTATGGATCTTTAAAGTATTTATTATTAATTAATTTACGCAAATCAATCATAAATTTAATATAGAAATATGAATATATGTATAAACCTATAATTTATTTTTGTATTACTCAATATTTTAACAATTGTTACAAGTGAAAAGCATGAGGACAAATTATAGATGTTGTTGTGTACAAACACGTGGAAACAAGCTCGCTTTGTAAGCTTTTAATTAAAGCTAACCGAGGTCAATAATTAATTAGTACATTCAACAACCAGTAGCCGGTACGCAGTGAGCGTTAAATGCTCTCGATGACGGGCGGCCCGCGTGACACGTTACAAACATGTTTTTGATTTACTATGCGATTTTAATGTATGGATAGTTTCAATTGTCTTTTATTATAATTTATACATGAAAAATTTAAGAATACGTTAAAATATATAAAGAAAATTTTTGTAATAAATATTTTAGTAAAAGTTAATAACATGTGTTTTATTTATATTGTTTATAAATATATTATAATTTAAATAAAGTGAAAAAAATAAATGTAACGTTGATTTCAAGAATTGCATAATAATTACATAGGCGTATTTAGTGCAATTATTACAATTTTGTTAAGATACAATTGGATTTTATTTTTACTAATATTTTATTTTATATTTCGTAAAACATAACTAGCACAGGAAAAGACTCGACTAAATCATACTAATTTCTGAGATTCTTAGATAATGAGAGGGTGTTGAAATTACAAACTTATGAATTAATAACCATTGAATGATACGATTAATACACATTATAAATAATTTTAATAGGTAAAGATAAGTAAAGTATCTTAGTAGGTAAGTCAATATCTCGAGACGTCTCCACTAGCAAGAACTATTCACAAGGGTTTCACAATAAAATGTCGAGACATTATAAAATAAGAAAATATACTAGAGGTTCCAATATTTATTTCCTTACACTTTTCTATTTAAAATTAAATCGTTTCACTCGTATCGTGCCAGTGGTGGTTAATATTGGGCTTATGATAATCTGCTACTTGTTTGATCGGCCACTGAACTGCTGCTCTTTTGCAATAAGTAGCCCAGAGCATAATGAAAAGTGATCAGTCTATTACCTGGATTGACTTTGGCGTGTTGTTTTACGTTTAACTTTGGTTTCTAGAACTGGTCGCATGGCTGATGAATGTAACGATGCGTAGCTTTTTATTATTGTAGATAGAACTTTTATTAATGTCATTTTATTAAGTCATGACATAGATACACCATCGGTTCATCATATTTCCAATTGGCTCTTTCTATATCACATATAGTGTGTAGAATGTTTTTTTTTATTGCGATGTTTTTATATCACACAAAAATATAAAGAATGCAAACAAATAAAGCTGCTATGCTGTTGTCCCCTTATATCATCATGGCTTTAATAATATTTTTGTGCCTCTATGTCCATTTGAGTTTGTTCCTTGCAGAGTTAAAGTTGTATAGTTACAGCAGGTTTAATATTTAAGCTTTTACCTTCTATATATATATAGTACCTTTGATGCTAGATCACGACAAAAAATCTGTATGTATCAGGATGGGACTATGGTCATTAGATGAGGAACTTTGCGTAGATGATTCTAGACTAGATATGCAGTCTTTGGATTCTCTTTTTCCTTTGTCATATTTATTCGATTTACTTTTGTATGATCAGGGTAGCGGGCGAGTTACGGCTAGTTTATGTATAAAAATCGGTTTCATCATTATCTCTTAAATTATTTATGTGACATTATTATCTGAATTGATTATAATCATCGTACATATCGAAAAACTAGTCATGATAACTGTGTTCCTTTGGATTGTTGATATAATACTTCAAGACCAGTAACGTGAAGATTACTACTGTTTGATCCGAGTGTCTCGGTGGTTGGAGAAGTGTTAAGATTATTTTTTATTTTTATGTTTTGCGTCATATTGCTACCTTCTATAAACAAAACATATCGAGCATGATTGGCCTCAAAAGGACATTATAGTACCCTAAAACTACACTGAAACAAATTCTTTTAAACGAAACAACATCCTTTTACACCTTTCCCATCTCTAATGTTATCTAAGAATTTAATCCTGTTATTTATAAATAAGGTCTAAAATAATAAATAACTTGTAAATACGGAATAAGTTCAAAGAGAGAACGGTGTAAAACCAACCCAAGATAAAAATTGTACCCTCGGCAGCAAGTAATTCATAAGAACAGACATTTCATTAATGAAAGCAAAATTTTAGTACATAGTACTTTTTAACATTTAGAAAACAGAATTTCCACACCTTCCGAATACATATGCATTTTACGTATTGGAAAAATATATTTTTCATTAATCATAAATGTTACTTAAGTAAAAATGTCGATAAAGGGCAATACATGAAATCAATGTTACTTTAACTACTTATTAAGTACTACAGTCTGATTAAAAAATAATTAAAACAATATAATTTAAAAAAGAATCACACAGTCATATAAAATAATACATAATACTATATATTTTTGTAATTCGAGTATTAATATACTAGTTATATATATAAAATACTAGTTCATGTACGCAATGCCTCTATTAATTATTGTAACTGACCTGCTCTAGCGCTGCATGTAAGTGGCGGCTGCATACTCTCCTGCATTAATCCAGAATTGATGTTCGTATAAAATTCTAACATTTTGCTTGAAGACCGACACTGCACTCCCCAGATGTAACCAAACCGCAAGTCGAACACACAATGACGCGATGATCTCATTTTACCCTCACTACACAACCGTATCCCCCTCTTCAACGTTCGCCAATCAGGAGTCCCATATTTTAGGGAGCTCCGCCTCTTACCGACGATGAAACCTACCTATTATACAGATCAAAGCTATAATATTTTGCAGCTCTGTTGAAACAACGGTGGAATGTTTTTTCGTGTGAAAAAATTTACTGGTCAGACAGTTCAGCCCAAAGTTTGCTGACACGATGGACAACTGCTAATATTAAAACTTAGTTTTTATTTATTGCTATAACAAACGTATTTTATGCTCAGAGTATACATGCAACTAGAAGTTTAAGATAGTTCGTTCTAGTTGCTATTTCTATTTCAGAACTTTTCAATTACCATAATCACAATACCCAATACAAAAACCGAGATAGAAACTATTGAAATACTGAATAATTAATTTATCTTTTCCTAAAGTAAAGGATTAAACAATCTTGGTTGTAAAACATCACTATTAATTTTAAATTCATAATCCAAGTTCACATACCTAAGAAAAATAGCTAAGATACACCTTACAGAAATGCTACTCATTATAGAGATGTCACACTGAAAGTGTCAATTACTTTGAATATTTTCAATGATATAATTAAGTATTCCTAATTGTAAGACTACGAAAATGTCGATCCGATATAGGTAGAGTACGGCCATTCGCTACTAACGGAATATAGCTTTTTAATTTTTTTTTTTTCAAATTAATGTGAAAATTTATTTTAGTTTTATTTGTAATAATATCGGTAGATTTTTTAATATGGCATTTGCTTATATAGGCCTTTTCGCCAATGTTAAGTGAAAAAGATATTACAAATACAATTACTTAATAACGAACATAAAGTAATAACCAAACTCAATACTATTATTTGTAGATCACAATGAGCGTGACTCGAATTCTCAGCATTTCAGAGAAGCGGTTGCAGCAAGGTTACTGCTTTAATCGCTGGGTCAACCTTGCGTTTTCAACATGTAGGAATACATAGTAAGAAAACCCGAATTCCTGACATATTTTTACAGCGATAAAAATACTTAAAGAACTATAGATTTTTTTAAATGAAATAGTCAATACTTCATGGTATGCTACTCTATTCCATTTGCTCCGGCCTTTGGCCAGCAGTACTGCATTTATACGCTATAATTATTAATACTAATCTTCTTTTTATTATCTACTAAGTTGAAACAATCAGAAATCAAAATTGATATAGTTTGTATACTTAAATTTTGTAGAATAATAAACATTATTTTAAACGAATGCACAGTTTTAATATGTTTAGTCTTCATGTTAATTACTATCTTTGTATAAATAGAACTAGATATTTTTTTAAATATTCAAATGAACTATATTTAACATTGCTATAATTGTCGCAGTATATTGCAGCGTAGCAAACTCTAAAACGATTAACACTTTGGTATATATATGCAGTAATATGTCGAACCCTGGGTTAGGTTAGCTTGTGATGCAAATAAGCACAAACCGATCACAAAAGAAGCAGTTCGAGCGTCACGGTAAAAATCCTTTAAAAGTTCATTTCAATGTTGAAGGTATCTCTAAAAATTTTTACATAATTGACAACAGATATACTATATATTTTAAGCTGAATTTTATGTTTCATAAAAATAGGATAAAATAATTATTTAAACTGTTTATTTTATGTAGCATCACTATATTATCTTCATTAATCAGCACAATTTACTGATTTCAATATTATTTTAAAGCACACACTTCGTGCTGTTTTAGAAAAATAGATTTATAGGTAGATATAAAGATTTTTATACCCCTATTATTTATACCGAAGATTTAGATACACCTATTACCACACTATTATATTACTATAACGTGTTCAAACAGGATAATATGTGAAATAATCATTGTTTTAAGAGTTAGCTAGTTCTTATAAAAGACAATTGTACTGATTTAAATGTGAGAGCTTTATTGCAAAATTATAAAAATCTTTAAATTCATATTTTTTTGTATAAATCAGTAGGGTAAAAGCTGGATAGCTGCCTACGACGGGTACATGCCCCGGTTTTTATTACACTATGTTAGGAATATACCTTGTGTTGGCCCTTTACTACAATAAGTAGTAACCCCCATAGACCTCGGTGCCACGTAAGTCATCGGAGTACGAGTACGTATTTTGTCCGTGTGAGCAAAAATCTTCCGCGGCAAAACTTTGAGGGGCGTAATAGTTATATTGGTAAGTAAATTCTATTGGGTATATTTATTACTGATCGTGGTTTTAGTCAACTTTTTGTTTATTTGCATACATTAGTGTTTACATTATATTCTTTATTGTGTTTTTTTGCTAAATAATTTTTATTTTTTTCGCAAATAAAATGGCAAGTATCCGCATTAAAAAAGGTCAGTCCCCTTATTTACTTTCGCGGATAGTTGCCCCAAGAGTGATTAAAAAAAATTTAACACGCAAAGACGAAATTATATTTTTATTGTTTTTTTGATCTTACTGTTACTCTAACTTGTTGTAAATAAAATATATATTTATTCTAAATATGCCTTGTAAATGTAAGCGAAAACCAGACGTGGTGCCACGCAGCATCAACTGAACAGAAGGCAGCTTAGCACTTGCCTTCAAAGAACTGAGACAATATAAAAAAGGTATCAATGAAATTTCTCGTACATACGGAATATCCTTTCGAACCTTAAGAAGACGCTACCGAAAGAGTAATCAGCAACTGCTAACTCAATATATATTTTTGATTTAAAGGTACCTTATACCTTACCTTACCTTAGGTAGATTAAAGGTAATTTGTACCTAGCAGTATAAATATAAAATTCTATCTATATACCTTCTTATCTAACCTATTTGTATTTTTTGTATCTTCTAGGAAAATATGCTGTTCTTGGCTTCGAGAATGAAAAAAGACTAGTAGCTCATAAATTATAGCTCGGAGACACCGGTTTTCCTTTTGACAGAATTGTGATTCGCTTATCAGCTTATCAGTTTGCCGAAAAGTTGGACTTAAAGCACAACTATAACAATGAGATTGTTACTCTCATGGACGCTGGATCGCAATGGCTATAAAGCCTTCTTGAAAGAAATCCTGCGATAGCTTTGAGACAGGCTGAGGGTTTATCAATTGAAAGAGCGAAGGGTTTTAGCAGAACAAAAGTCGCAATTTTTTTCAAAATTATAAAGACTGTTAAGTAAATAATAAAGATTACTTTAATTTATATACATTTCTTTATATACAAAATTTAAATTTATACCGAGGTTACTATGCCCGCACGAAGCAAGTATCCCCCGAAGTATCCCCCGAAGCTTTTTCCACGTTAGGCTACTATCCGCCATAGTAGGCAACTATTCCTTTTTTGAGAGGTGAAATAAAACAGTATTTATTCAAAACCATTCTTAATTATGTATACAAAAATAGGTTATTATAGAAGATAAAAGACCTATATTTTGAGAAACTTACTAAATAATTTTCAGCAAGTTCATATTTTTTTAATCCAAATTTTATATATTATCTTAACATTTTGTCTCTAAGCATGATTAAAATTTTTATGGTAGCAAGGTCTTTGGTATGATTCCCACTGACTACTGAGTCTATAAAAAATAATATTCATCAAGACGTTCGGAAAGAAAATAAAGTTATGAAAAGACGTACACCTTTATAAAAAAATCATATATAAACGATCACCTACTTCAGGAAATATACGAAGTAAGTTCATGTGAACAGTAATTCTTCATACCTTATTGTCATTTTCGCTTCCATTAGGTTCTAAAAATTTCGACGATATAAGAGATGAATTCTATCGCTATTTTAATGGCGCCCTACGCTGTGCCGACTCGCGAACTAAGGCGCATAACCGAAATAATGCACTATATTACCATTAAAAATCCAAATAAAAACAAATGGCGCGGCGTCTTATACTAGGCGTTAGCGTACATCCTTATAAAACCTAACGATATCATCACAATGAGTTTGTAACAAAAAAAAAAATAGGCATATAGATGTATCATTGACGCAATCGGTTGAACAATTAAATTTGACCACTAGGTACAGAGAATTAAAACAAAATCCCTGTCGGGAACTAAGTTAGTGTTTCTAATTTAACGCTTGGTTGGTCGCACTGGTGACACAACATACCTATTTGAGACCTGTTCCTATGTTAAAACCAACGAACATCGCAAACAAAGGGGAATCAAATTGTTACTCTATACGTGTATGACGGTAGGATAATCATATTACTTTGTATTATAGTGTACTGACAGTTTATGCCAATTTAGTCATTATAATGATATCAGCATAATATTTAGGAAATATTAGAATAATATAGTACATATAATAATCACATGAGCCAACGAATAAGTGTAAGTATTGTAGAACAGAAGACTAAGAAGCCAGTAGTTCTACGTTTTCACGCAGTACGGCATTACATAATCTACACGGTATATGCAATTTTTACGCAAATTATTTTCCTCATATGGATTTTCTAAACCGACAAAGTATAATTTAAAATAATGAAATGTATATTATGCATTAGTTTTCTCACGTATAATCTTAAGATCGTGTCAATAGATATCGCGTCGTATTTAAATGATTCCACCATAAGTAGGTACCAACCGTAACTTCGGTATTTTGATAAAAATAAAAAATGATTACGAGGAAATAAAATAAGCAGTTTTATATTTCAATTTTTGTAAAGTCCATGACTTACATATTTATAAATGTTTATTTATCCATACATAACTAATATGGATAGTTTTATTGTACGAAAATTTGTTCCTTGGAAATGCTATAATTTTGGTTCACGTAAGCAGATTTTTTGCATCTTTTTTAATGCTTTATAATTGAGCTGTTCTGGCAACAATCTCACTTGATGTTATGTGATGATGTGGCTAGCTAAGCTAGGAGGGACTTTCTCTCAATTACAACTCCCGGAACACAGAGTTGATATATACCTGCAGACTTTCAACTTAAAGGTAGAAGCTAGTCAAGTGAGCATTAGAAAAGCCCTACCACTATGCTATGATTTCAGCAGAATGTCTTCTTTCACCGAAAGCTCATGCTCAATGCAAGGATTTCATCACATATCCATTGACGCAGCGTCCGTACACACTACAAACTGAACCACCATCGCTAATAATTGAGATAATCAGTTTAAACTGTACAAATGCAAATCTAAGTATAACATAAGTATAACATATTTTAAGTAAAAAGGAACGCATTCGGATTTCATTGTATATTTTAAAAAAATCGCCGAAAACTCTTTCTTACATACGGCATAAGCTGATATAAAGATTTCAACCATTACTTTTTTTATTTGCTCATCGAACCCAAAGTCCTTGTATCATCATTAAAAAAGAATAAAACATGTTATTGGTTGGGTGGTAGGTATAAGAGGTATCCCGTCAGGGTACTGTACACTGCCATTGAAACTCGAGTGGGCCAATTCTCCCATTGAACCCGTACTTGCACCATCCGCTATGTAAACATCAAAGATTAATTATTTGTAGTTTATTATTGAATGCGGTATTACATCATATAAATCATGATTTAAATGACCAAAATATATTCATTTCGAAATATATTTATATCTTATATAGATTTTGAAATAACTTTTTTATGTGTGTTTTTAGCGATAACATAAGATTCTCTATTTCCTTTTGAAAGGTCTGTCCGTAGGTTTAATACTTAAGAATTTAATTATATTTTTACAACAAAAGAACAATACTGTATAACCACTATGTACTAGCTGATGCTCCGACTTCGTCCGCGTTTTTACGATTACGGTGTCTGTAGTAAAATTCGTTGTTATTAGATGTCTACGTAGTATGAGTAATATCGCGACCAAATTTGAAGTGAGTAGGTCTGAGTAAGTTTAAGAACTTATTTTGCTATAGTTACCTTAAATTATCAAAAATTAATGCTTTTAATTAATTTTAGACTACAAATTTTTGATAGTGCTGTAGGCTATTGAAATATTGATATATTTTTGAAATGATACAGGTAGATCAGCGTTTTTTGTCAGGTAACACTGCATACCGAGGCTTCGTATAATTCCTTCGCTAATAAGTTATCGCATTAATGCGGTAGTTAGATAATTGGTAGCTCCGTATATAAAAATGAATTGTCAAGTAATACTTTCATATAGGTAAAACATAATTTCTAGACGTTTTGAATGAAATCCTAATTAACATAAATCGTCATGTTTTATGCCTTTATTTTATTTATGTGGAATATTCTTGTGATTCCACATTGAATTTTAAAATTAATTAGAAATCTTCTAGGGCTTTTAATACGATTAAAAATTATAGGTAAATGAACGAAGCTAGTTGAATATAGCACAACGATAGCCGATAAAGGTTAGCTACATCTGCGTGCGTACACGATGTGCTAAGTTACGTGACTGGAGACGCAAATATGCTCTGTTAGCAATATAACTAAAAATAATTGAATCAACTTGATCGAACGACCAAGGGTAAAAAATTGCCTCATCCATATCTTGCAGCTCGCTGCAAGCTAGCGGAGAATTATTATTGTGTTTTCATTGCTCTAACTCAATGAATGGCGCTGCGTGCGTTTTTTTATGCTATTGTGTTCGGCTGGGCTCACCGCCACTTAAAGGTGAATGCTGTGATGAGCACGAAAAAAGCAAAACTATGACGGTTTAACGTTTTATTATATATATATTTTTTTTTTAAAGTAAGTATGCTCCGATTTTATTAATAAGTATATTTATTGTGTTGACAAAGAGTTATTAAGAAGACGTTTACCTCTAAACTCCGAATTGTATTACTTAGAATCATTTAAAAATATCATTATGAAGTTATTTAATGCAACTAAAATGCATTCTTTAATTATTTCACATTTAATATTGTATATAAAAAACTACAGAGTACTGAACAACATGTCTGTGAACAAAATTCCTATTGTTAATACGAAATTATTACCTTTAGGGTTTTCAGGTAATTTGAAATTTGCTTTAACATTATTTGTTGTTAAATTATTTAACATTTTTTAAGACTAAGCTAAGGCACTACTAAGTCTATGATCTTTTTTAGTTGTAACAACATGATAAAGTGAGGATATTGCGTGTGATGGTAACTGAAGTAAAATTGAAAAAACAGCGCCTACCACGCAGGGATCTGTAATGCATCTGTGTTCGTCACTGTCATGCTATCGTGCAAGCTTCTTGCTAGTTAAATATACACTGGATAGTGTAGAAAAGCAACAAACTAAAAGAGAGTATTTAAGTATTGTTGATTTATGGCTATAGGCATTATAGTCTAACGTCACCTTTGTTGGTTATAGATTCCCACGATCTCACTTAAATACTGAATGTATACCGGAACGCAACACATCTTAGATCCCCAGCTAAGTTACCTACTCCTACAATCGGTAGTCTAAAAATAAAAAATATATATATTATAAGGCATTTTAGGCACTGAGATTTTTTCATTTAACAATTTTACCTCAACACAAAACACTGGGATCACAGCGTGTTAAGACTTTAAAATTCACATTAATTTAAAAACGCCATGTTTTTAACACGCTCTGGTCACAAGATTTTGTTTTGAGATTTAGTGACGGTTTAGTGTTTAGAATGTCATCTGATACAATTTCCGTTTCCCCTTTATGCTAACAATAGTAGAACAAGACAATTTGGCATTATGCATCTTTGGTGTTCGTATGCGACCAGTGTGCGTCACGGTTTTGTTTGTAGATTTGTGGGCGTCTGCCGTATCAGACCAGTCAGGTAGGTGATGGCAGAAGGGCCGAAAATTCGAATGGCTACTCTCCCCAGATATTATAAAAAGTGTGAAAGATGTTCCTGGTCTTTAGCAACAATTATCGTGTGCTATCCATTCGTTAACGTCCATACCTATATGTATATATTTTATGGTTATTATCTAGTGTTACCTTTGTTGTAATTAACGATTATCACTGTTATCCATTGTACTATACACTATCATTACTCCAATAAATAGTATCCTAAATAATCAATATAATGTCTAAATATGTGTAAATCTAAAACCCTTGAATTGATAAAATGTTAAAAAAGGTCATACAACTGTCTATTTACGTTAAGTACCTGAGCAGTGTAATGTCTATAATGTTCTCAGTATAAAATTATATTTCACAAAATAGTATGTTAATCTACCGAAATATGTGTGATTATAATTAATCTTAGTAAATAAACCTAATTGTCACGATTGAACAAATAGTTTTCGCTGAATATCAATATCATTTAAATGTCAACAAATTCGTTTCCACCACTCATGAAATTTATCATTAACTAAGAAACATAAAAATGCACTGAATAGTACATATTTACTTTATTAATAACGACAAACACCCTTATACATTTAATAAGTATATACATTGTTGTTCTACATTTGTAATAATTTTTAAAATCGTTTTAGATTAAAAAAAAAACAACCATAATTAGGAGGTGTACATAGATGAAAAATATTCTTGAAAAATTTTCACCTTCTATAAACGGTTAATGAATTTTGAAAAAAATATTTAATATTCATGTTCATTCGATGATAATCAGAATTTTTGCATATGAACATTCCATGTTCAGAGATAAATGCTGTCGCCCCACTGACGTGAACGATCGAAGATCCTTTTCAATAAAGGCTCACAACTCGTATAGGCGTAGAAAATTCCTACTGCTTTTGCCCTCTCACCGATTTCACTCTTAAAATGAAGGGAGGGGAGATATTTCATTGGTGCACTTGGAATCTTACGCGACAGGGGCCCGTTTTCCCCATCGTAAACACAGGATCGCATTTTCTATAGATTAAACTTACTTATAGATGCGACATTTTATTCAGTATTAAAAGTCGTAAACTGTACTTGCTATAGTGTTAATCAGTAAGTAATATCACTAATTAAATCTGTATATATTAATATTAATCATACGCAAAATTTCTATTTTTTGTTTATATTTTTAAATTTGATGGACATAATAATAAACCATAAACACTAACTGGAAAAAGTAAAAACGAGCGCTTTAAAAATAATAGTAAAAAAGACTGTATAAAAATTATTAAACATGATACGACACGTAATATGCTGCTCATTCTAAGGATTCATAATTTGGTTATGATGCCATCTAGTACGAATTCTGCTCGTCCTCGGGCTGAGTGCCTTAGTACTCGCCTCCAAAGCTCGATGAAGTTGTGAAAGCTCTTGAGGCTAACAGCAAATGTTCAATCGAAGAAAAAAACATTTACACATTGGTTGCTTATGAACACTTTTCATGAAAAATACAAATGAAACCTATACTCATAGTCTTGAATTCATACAAAACGCGACAGAACACGAAAACATAACTATCTTCCCTTCAAACCTCTTTTCCTATAGATGTCTACTATAATAATACAAAAATTAAAAATATCAAATCTAATCGTAAACACGTGATTCGCTTACCAATGAACAGTGTATATATATATATATATTGAAATAAAACTAATTTAAACGGATTTTATCGCGGTTATTTATTGATTTTGATCCCGAGGTTTCGAAAGCTTTTCAGCCTAGACCTTAACCCCGATAAAATCCGTTTAAATTAGTTTTATTTCAATGAATAATATTCGCGTAAACATAAGAAATCATTATATATATATATATACTAGCTGACCTGGCAGACCTTGTTTTGCCTTTTCGAGTAGGTTTTGTAAATGTTAACATTAATAAAATAATTGATTTCATATGTTAAAAACATATTGTGGCTAGAAATTCTACTTAATAGTCACTTTATTGATATAACTTTTCTTTGTGAAAATTTTACTTCTTGGGTGAATTCTATACCCTCGCCGACTTGCGGCCGTCATTGCACTTTATCTTTTGTTGGATATTAAACCTTAAATGAAACGAAAATCCTCAGACACGTTTCGATAATTTTACATTGATTAACTTTAAATATCAATATCGAGTAAGTATAAAACATCATTGGGGTTGGAACAACAAAACAGACCAATAATATTTTGTTTTTATTTTGCCGCAAATATAATTTTTATGGAAAAAATGACCAAATTAAATCACCCATTTTTAAATCATCCGAATCAGTATTACTCTTGTTATAATAGAAGTAGCGCAAAATATTTGTTATCTACAGGTTTTGTATGATTGATTAAAAAACTGTAATTAAGTAGGTGTAAGCTATTATTCTATATCACTAAAGTATTTGTCGAAGTCGTCTGATATTGAAGACAGTTTTTTTTTTTTTTTAAGACTTATTAATTCCATTTCGAATTATTTTTTTGTCTTTAATGCATATTAAGTAAATATATTTATAGAAATATATAAGTATATAAGGAATAGTACAACCGCATTGCGTTCTGTTCAAACCATAAGAAGTGACCGCTGTAAACATTAGGTCCTTACACATGAAATGAACGTTTATACGGAAAAAGTAAACCGAAAAACAATATTATGAAATTAAGAATTTAATCCATTGAACTAAGTATCATTATTATCTATGCACTTTCAACCCTGTATAGGTAGATTTTTGATTCCATTACTGAAAAATTAAGGGAAAGAGAATCAATAAATAATTTAATTTAACTTGCAAGGAATTTTACTAAATTCCGGAAAAAAAAAACAATTAAAATCGGCAAGGTTTGGAGAGTATCGGAAGTGTAGAAGATTTTCCAGCTATAGTTCCTTTAATTAAACGGTCGTCTGTTGTAAAAGTATGGAGTCTAGCGTTGTCCTGAAGCAGTAGTGGGCTAGTGAGATTGACCAGTCTCGGTTGTTTAACGGCTAGCTTTTCCATCATAGTTTGCAATTGTTAACAATACATATCTGCCGTAATCGTCTGGTCAGATTTTAAGAAGCTGTAATGTATGACACCAGCACTGGTCTAGTAAACACTCACCAGTACTTTGTCTGAGTTAACTTTCGCTTGTGACAGGATTTGGCCGATTCTTCTGCCATTAAGCACTGTGCTGAGCGTTTCCGATTGTTCTAAACGATTTATTTTTCGTCACAAGTAACGATACTATTCAAAATTTCCTTGTTATTTTAATGATTGAGTAATGTAAAGCACTAAATGCGTGTTTGTTGGCGTGCTTCAGTTAATTTCTGCACTACCTATTTCGAGTTTTTTTTTCACTTTTTCAAATTGTTTTGTAAATTTAAATTATTTTAACACTCACACCGAAGCCTACCGATAGCAATGACGTGGTTTGCGAAGGATCCTCTTCCGCAATCATCTTTAATTCTTGGTTGTTTCCGTAGTTCAAATCTCCACAACGAAAATGTTGGAACCATAACGTACCGCGCTTTCTTTTACAGTAGCTTCCTTAGACACATCTTCACTTCTTCGAAATATTTCAGCAGCGCTGGTGCCACAGTGAGACTCCTATTCGTAAATAACGTAGTATTTTATGTTTTCCATTTTGTGAACAGAACGATGTCAAAGAAAAATGAAATGGTGCCAAAACAAATGAGTCCCTAAATTCGAAACATAAATAGACAAGCCTAAATTTGTAATAAATTTTAATTTGGAATTCCTATTCATACGCCAGATATTTAAGATGAAAGTGGCCAGTTCGACAAAACGCCAATTTCATATGTAAAGACCTAATATTATGTAGGTAACACATTAGCTATAAACTATTTTGAGTTCGGCACATCTCAGGAATATTCAGTGTATATGTCATAATAATGAATCTATGGTGTAAATTTAATAATTTAGTACCAGTTTTTACCCAAACGACTTTATCCCGGTTAGTGGATTATGGAATATGGTTAGTTCTTAAGGTTGCTGTTTCGGTCATAACGCAGATAAAATATAATAAACAATTACATTTATCCATAGCTTTATAACTCTAAAAAACTGAATTTCCAATTCACAATGATATTTGTCACGTATTATTTATACCGCGCTATCATTTTATCACCATCGTCAAGAAATAAAAGTTACATCAGATATTATTCCGTATGCTTTTATTCTACTGACTTTGGTCAAAAGTGAATAAACTTTACTTCATATACAAGTTTAATGAAGTGCGATTTTAATAACATACATACTCTCTTACCGTTTGTATGCTACTTCTAAATCAATTGCAAGCGACCAAAAACGTCGAACATATATATTAATAAACATTCTTTTAATAGTTACCAAAAACGTAAAAAGACACCCTTAATAGGTAATTTTGGTAGGTCCGAGTATTAAGTGTATGATATACATAAATAAAAAGTTTCATCGACGCCGTTTATTGTTGTTGTTAGTATTAGATAATTAGGTATTTATATCGTATTATGTTAAAATATGTATCCTTTCTCGAAATATAACAAAGATTATTATAAATTATGTATTAATGTAAAGAGGTATTTCATAACGAAGCTTCTCGTAGCAATGTCAGGAATAGAACAAAAGTTAAGCTACAAAATAATAAAAAAATAGATTTAAAGTACCTAGCATTTGGAAGGTGATTTTTAATCAGTTTATTATAATTGTATATTTAATAATATAGTATTTATGTGTATGTAAAAATGACATATAAGTAATATTATATTAATGTAATGGCTATTAGCGTTTATCAATGTAAGCATTATTATATATGACAAATAGAAGAAAGCTTTATAATAAATTTCAGTTCAAGTTAAGCATACCGTACATTGTGGTACTTATATATAGGTTGCCCCAAACATTATGACTGATCTTACGTAATCTTAATTAAACTTTTATACATATTTGCTGAAGTGATGGTATTAATTAAAAATAACATGCCTCGAATTTAAGGTTTTATCCACTGTTTTTTTTAGGAAATTGAACTACATCTGTTTCTAGACATTTCTTAAGAAACTCAATGTCAGCGTATTTAAGTGTCGCCGTGGTTTTTTTTTTAGTATTTGAAACTGGTTGTTACCCGATGTGTTTCTTTAGACACCCCTCTCACTTTATGCTGAGTCCGGATCACACCGGTTGACGTGTTGCGATAGAAAGAGTAAATTAATTTTTTACCAGGTTAATTAAGAAGACCATGTCCTCTAAAACTGATATTAGTGAAGTTCTTTGAAACATAAGTAGTTACAAAAATATGTATGTTAGTATGATGTTATTGGGTAAAATTTTAAGCATATATGTTAAAACTACACATAAGATTTATACAGGCATATATTATGTGTCCTATATAGGTGTCCAAAGCATAAGAGATTGCAGATTTTGCAATAGTGTGGATGAAACGCCAAATGCGAATGTGGGCCACTCAACATAAACGTAACCGGATTCTAGGAAAGCATGTACTGCACCCAGAAGTGGTTCAACTTCTCCCTGCCAAAAGAGTCGTACAGTACAATGCTATAGGACTAGGTAGTGAGATTTAGTAGCGTGGGGCGATCACAATAGATCATTTATGGTCGCAGTGATACAGGTCTGAATAGCCTGCATAGCTCCCCCTAAGAATAATAATAATGTATTATATACTGAGTAGGTACTGTAAATTTCATGCGGTTTGTTGTGTATAGCAGCCTTAACAACACCTTGTTTACGATCAATGATGTCCTCTTTAAAAAGTATTTTTGAATTATGACTAGCGGTTGTTGTCAGAAATATGAACGAAATCCGAAATAATATAAATGGAAGATTTTATATGTATATAGGCACTTAGATGCTGGCCATCTGCATTACAGATTTACTCTGATACATTAAGAAATGGCTTAATCGTGTCTTTTGTTTGAGAAATATGTTCAATAGTGAAGAAGCATTCGACATCGTAACTATCAAATACTTATTAGAAATAATTGTTGAATTAAAATATACCTGGATAACTAAGAAGAAAGATTGAGAATACTGAAAAAATATCATTTGTTGGCCATGGTTTATATTTATATTTATTAAGATACAAGCATCTGATTTAATTTGCCCGACGAAATCATACCCACATTGAGCATGGTAATCAATGTAATTTACTGATTCTTAACACCCTATTCCATTTCGTAGTTTAATGTTAATCTAAAAAAGTCGAACCACGAGAAATAGTCCGAAGTTTCTAACAAAGTATTGCAAATTTAAATTCACAAAAACATTACATGTTTTTTTTTCAAACAATAATAACATTAATCTTCACTCGCTTACCTTTTACTTCGTTCTAAGTTATGCAAATGACAAAATTTTCCCATAATTACCAACATCAATTGCCTTTAAAGATAAGCTAATTGTTATTATGTATAGTCTACTACAAAGAATCCCATGTATCAGATAGATACATGAATTAGAGATTAGACAAAGCGATGAACGCATTCACCCCAATCATTTTCTAGTATTAATCGGTATGCGATCAAAGTTGCCTCGAGTGTGGGGGGTGCAGCGAATCGAGGCACAGCACACGCATGCCACGTGCCGCGATTTAAACTTATTCTTTTCATTTTATGCATCCTACTAATCAATTGTAACAAATTTCACACGGTGTAGCAGGTGAATCATTGATTGGGGATGATCTGTCACACAGTTACAAGCTTTTCACTATGATATTCCACACGCTCACTACACAACTATTCCAGGTACATTATTTAGACACAGATTTAATCTGCGAGGTACGAAAGTAAGCTTTATATTAATTTGTATGAGGCAGACATCATATATGCTTTATATACATATTTAAAACGTTTTATAGTGCATGAAGTAGAATTTAAATGTAAAATAAAATGGTATTTTGAATGGCGTTCCATTAATGTATAATCTATCAACCTAAAATTTTAGTCAGTTACAATAATTTCTATAAATATTCTAAACATTTCTGTGTAAACTTGTATCTAACATAATATTTATATTACTAAATAATTTCATATAGGTTTCAATATCCAGCTGTGATCCCTTTAATCTGGACTTGTGACGTCACGGCGTGCGAGCTTACGAAATAAGTCGTGTCACGCTGTGAGCGTCCCTCGCTACAGGTCTATTGTGGACACAAAAAACGGCACGCTTCCATGTTGGCACGTCGCGTCAGCCTTGTGACTGAGGGCGTTGATATCGCACGACGATTAAATATTTCAGATTGAATTGATTTTCATTTGTATTTTATTGCCCGATTGAGTAGCTCTCATTTTACATTAAGTGGGTTACGACATCTAACAGTTTTCTTATTTTTATAAATTCTAGATCATTTTACTACAGAATAATCAAATAAGTAAGTACTTTGATTTTACTACGTTCAAGATATTGTGTAATTATATCAGCATACTGTTACTTATTTGCATACTACACTATAGTCATACTGGCTTGGATCATCTTTGTATTTTGTACGGATGTTTTATTACTAGAGAATTATACGAACCCCCATGTATTTGAGTGCCACCCTCAGACATCAGTAAATAATGTTGGTATGTCTTTGAGTTTATACCTATATATAAACTTTGCAGGTTTACTTAGTCCTTAGACTTAGCTTGACATTAATATTCAACTATTGGCAAATGTTTAAGAATATTTTTTAATAAATATTTTGGAATGTTGTATGAAGGCTTAATAAGGATCAAGGATATTGAGTCCTGTAAGTGTTATGTTTGCGAAGTAGTATGGATCTGCGAGTGTATATCCAGTTGGACGTAGGCTTTTAGAGGGAGGTATGCCAACGGTGAGCGTCGGCGAATTGGTAACCTCTTGATAGGTAGTCGCCTTTGGTATTGTACTGTATTTGGCTAACCATCTAGAATTCTAGACAGTACCAACACTTCATCGTACCACGGTAAAAAAACAGATTTGTATTGTATCGTACTGTATATCATAAACTGAATTTTGAATACTACTGATAACTTTGTTAATCTATGCCATCAGTAAATTAAGTTATTTGTATTTGAAAGTTAATTAAGAAGTACAAGTTTTAAAATTTAAAGGGAAAGTTTAGCATATTTTATATATTTTGACATTATAACTTAAAAGCTCGATTTGTTTCTAGTGCATGAGGCACATCGCTAATAGGATGAAAGGAAAATATTTACTACACTACGCTTGAGTTCAGGACGTTTATAGACCGAAAAGGTCCACCGTTAAGAAGATATTTAAACAATTACAAAATATATTTAAATAAGTCAAAAATCATGAAGGAGCCGAAATCAAGAGCATGCAAGAAGCAACTACATTAGTGGCTACCGATATGAGTGGCTAATATTATGTACAAAGTGTCTAATATAAGTAGAAAATGAAGATTGACAACGTAATATAGTTTTTACTTAGTCATACACCTAAGAAGTATTAGAGGAAGGCCTTACATGCGATGGCAGTGACTATGTAGGTGTCGTCGAAAAGTCATAAAAAATCTTTTTATTGTTAAACAGACAAACGGTTCTATAAGCACTAAGCAAGTTCACAACAGTAAGGAAGAACACGGTATGCCAACTTTAATATAAATTACTATAATAATGCTATTATAATACTATATCATAGGTCCAAAAATTTACGAAATATAATTCAAGGCCCACGCGAACGTAATTTGAGACACAGTTATTAGCTTAATAAAAACCCAGAATTTCCTGTCACTATCACCTTGAGCCTTAGTTAGTAGTAGTAGTAGTAGTAAGTGGAAAAATAGGATCATTATTTACTTAGATTATGTACTACATATATATTCATTAAATTTAACTTTATTTAATATTACGATAGACAAACATAAATTGGAATAAAATGCTTAATATGAGAAAGATTTATAGTTATCCTGCTGAGAACTTGACTGCGCGTCCGAAATTGACCAGTTGGCGTTATTAACATGAAAGTGGTCATCGGATGCATTCGATAGTTTGGTAAACAATGCATTTTTGAATCTAGTGTAGGCAGGCGCTGCGCTGGTCTTGTTTACTATATTTTAATATATACTTTTTTATTTTATATAAGCTCAGATTTTTATTCTTTGTAATTCTACTTTGACTCGTTTA
The DNA here is from genome assembly GCA_039707435.1 of Actias luna. NCBI lineage: Eukaryota > Metazoa > Arthropoda > Insecta > Lepidoptera > Saturniidae > Actias > Actias luna. The sequence continues at coordinate 11,578,399 of JAZHAC010000001.1, read as the reverse complement.
CATGTCTCATTATGTTGAACCTATGGTAAAAGAAAATAGCTATCTTATAAATTTACAAACCCTATATAAACTAATTAGAAATACCTACAACTTGGTTCGCGTAAATTTTAATTATGTTTAGTATTATTTTAAGAATTATATTTCGTTTTTTTGGTGGTGGTATAGTGATACCATTTATTATGTTAATATTACTTCGAAAATTATCTTACACGTGTGTTGTTGCTATTTCTCTCATTGCCGGTTGCAGCATGAAAGCCTATGTAACTTCTTTAAGACTGTTTCCCGCGACTATCTTGCCCAGATTATATAGCCCAGATGATTACTTCTTAGTAATAGGTGATTTTAATCTGTGCCTGAATCGCAGGCAGTTTATAGAAGCAATGATACTTCAATTGATCTTATAAACGTGAATAACAATTAATCGGTAATACAGGCGTTACATAGATTTTTGTGTTTTACTAGTTAAAAGCAATACAATTATATTGGTAACATTTATCGGGAGACACATAGATTTAATTATTAGTAGCAATCAATGTATTGTTGTTAAATCAGACTTCCCACCCGTGAATGAAGACACATATCACCCGGCACTTGAAATTAACAAGCGAGTATCCCAAATAACAACAATTCGCCCTGCTTCCCGCACTATACAGCTCTTTCGCGTGGTTGATTAAGAGTTCATTAATAGTCACCTTCAATCTATTATGGTTTTCTAGTTCGTAAAAAATATATTTTATTTTTAGTTAAGGCTTTGTGGTATGGCCATAATCTCACCTGATTTTAGGTGACGATACGGTCCAAGTTGGTAGACACGCTAAACTTGCGGAGGAACTGCTTCTCAAGTGCAACTGACGGAACACACCTATTGGTATTTGGCGGCAAATTTTCAATTTGAGGGTGGTAGCTATCCAGGCGGGCATCAGAAAAAGCCCTACCACCATGCTATGCATGTTTCCTCACGATGTTTTCCTTCATCGAAAGCTCAATTCATTGTAGGTGGTTTTATACGAGCTCACGTCCCTTGACGCAAAGTCATACACACAACCACTGAGCTATCATCGCTTCAAATCAAAATTAAAATTCATTCATGGTTATGACACATTTTTATAGAATTTATTGAGAGAGCATCAAAAACGCGTTCCATGTGCTTACTATGATAACTATATCGGAAACTATGAATATAAATAAAGCAAACATCCACAGATGATTTACCTGATTCAATGTATTATGGAGATTTTTCTTCCTTGAATAGTATGGAAATGAGTCATTTGTTTAGTAACTAATTCCATTCGGTATTTATAAAAGATACAACCAATTTAATGTTCGTTCCAAATAATTCAGAGAATAATAAAAATGATAACATACCTTTGTCTTCCGTTCAAATATCCCCGGAAATTAAATTAAAATATCTAAAAAATCTAGACACAGATAAGAAAAATGGACCTAATGGGATCCCACTTTTATTCCTAAAATCTTGCCGGGATCACCTTGCTTACTGTTTTATTTAATAATTCGCTAAAATCGGAAGTCATGCCAACTATTTTGAAGCGTTCTTATGTGGTTCCCGTATTAAAGTCTGGGGCCAAGCATAATATTCGAAATTATAGATCTTTGTCTAAACTTAGTACCATAGCTAAATTATTTGAAACAATCATCTATAATTACATTTTTCCTTTTCTTAGGTATGTGATTATTGACCTGCAGCATGGTTTTGTGGATAAAAAATCCACGGAATCAAACTTATGTAAATTAATTCACCGAATTGCAGTAGAAGTGAATAAAGGCTACCAGGTAGACGTGGTGTATACCAACTATTCTAAAGCATTTGATAAGATATTTCACTCGTTACTTATTCAAAAAATCGAAGATGTCGGTATACACGGTGATCTCCTTCGATGGATAACCTCAGACCTATGCGAGCGTAGTCAGGCGGTAACTCTAAAACTGTTCCTCATTTGTATCTGTTACTTCCGGAGTGCCTCAGGGATCTCATCTGGGGACCCTTTTATTTAATATCTTTAGTAAAGATATCTCTCCTATATTCATTAACTGTAATATTCTTCTCTATGCCGATGATATGAATATATTCGAAACTATAAAATTAGTTTCAGACTACATCCACTTGCAGAATGACCTAAATAATCTATGCTATTATTGTGTGTGTAAAATGATCAAAGTTGCTCAAAGGGCAATGGAGAGGGCTATGCTTGGAGTTTCACTCTGCGTGATCGAATCAGGAATGAGAAGATCCGCAGAAGAATCAAAGTAACCGACAGTGCCCGAAGAATTGCTAAACTTAAGTGACAGTGGGCTGGGCAGGTCGCGGGAATCCGCTGGATGCGGGTGGCGCAAGACCAGTCATCGTGGAGATCTTTGGGGGAGACCTATGTCCAGCAATAGACGTCTTTCGGTTGAATGGATGGATGGATGGATTATTGTGTCAATAATTCACTGAATATAAATGTGAAAAAATGCAATGTTATTACATTTTCTAGAAAAACCAACCTTATTATATATAATTATTATGTAAATAATGAATTAGTAAATCGGGTTAATGACGTGAGAGACCTGGGGGTATACTTTGAGCATAAGCTTCCATTCAATATACGTATTAAGTTGATGACACCTAAGGCTTATAAAATGCTCAGTTTTATTTTGAGAACAGGACAATACTTTAGATAACCTTCGACTCTGTTCTTCTCTGTAACGGTTTGGTTCGTTCTGTGCTAGAGTATGCCTCATCTGTTTGGAACCCGCAATACTTGATTTATATAGAAGCGATCAAAAAGATTGAAAATAAATCATTAAATATTTGCAATGTAAATTTAATTATAAATCCAGTACTATCCTTTTACTCTCCTTACATATACGTCGCTTGTTAAGAGATCAAATGTTTTTGTATAAACTTATCAGTAATTTGATTGATTCGCCGTATCTTGTGAATGAACTTAACATTAGGGTTTAGGCATTAGCCAGAAACTGATTTTTGTTTAATGTGCCATTTTGTATAACTAATTTTGTATCTAATACATTTTTATTTAGAATGTGTAACTCTATAATTTGTATTTTAACGATATTGACATTTTTAATCACTCGGTTACCGCATATAAGAAAATAATCCAAACAAAGAGTGAAAGTATTGCAAATGAATTGCATAAGTGATGGGTGTTTAAATGATTTTGTGTATGTAATTTAATTTAATTTTCTTAGTTTATTTTGTTATTATATCTTCAATTTGGAATATTTCTTAATCTCATGCTAATGTTGTTGTATTTGTATTGTGTTGTGTTTTTCTTTTTTTGTTTTGATAACCATAAATTATAATTATTATTATTTAATTTTTAATCTAATAAAACGCTTGATATTGTATGTTTTATGATATATGTGGAAACTTAATTGAATACATTTATAAAGATAAAGAACTGTATGTTTCCCAAAAAAATAAATATAAATCAAATGATTAATTAAAGACAAGAAATTGGGAAGATTTTGACATAATTTAAACCATATTAAAGAATTCCCGATTTTGCTCAAGAAATCTTGTTCTCAATACGATCTTTTTTTAATACAAAAGCACCTTACAAAGATGGAACGTAGCTGAAACATTTAGTTCTGTTATCAGCTACCGGCCAGAGAAAAATGCATCACAGTCAGTCATGAAATTCATTTACTACATTTTTTTTACTTTCATCGTTCTTATTGAAGGGATCCTTTCGTTTTACGGTGTGAAAACTATCCAATATGCCAGTTGTTGTAAATTATATTATATGTCATCATTCTATCAAATTTTATCAAAATCTATCCAATAATTTTAAACCCAACTCAATTTCTTTTGAACTTATAATAACAAGAAACTACAGTCTGATTATAATTTGCAGAAAATATTTAATGTACAGTAGAACCTCTATAAGTCGAACATCAAGGGAGACGCCAAAAACTTCGAGTTATAGAGTTTTCGACTTATAGAGAATGTAGGTTTTGGTGTTTGAAGGGAAGGGAGCAAACATGTTTCGAAATTTGGAGTTACAGTTTTATTATACAAATAGATAACTAATTAGTAATTCGGAAGGAGCCAAGTAGTCACAAAAACTAAAAATATATTATGTGCTGCCGACAGCCATAATGATTTTAAGTGCAAAGATGGCAAGTGTTTGTTTACTACATATCATAGCCGCAGTACCGTAAAAATATAGTACCAAAGACCTAAGCCGCAGACAACCCTCTATCTTTTAACGACTTCTTACGAAGCTGGAAGTAACGTAGATACTTACAGCAAGCCGGTTGCTCTAGCAACCGAGAGATAATCGAGCCGTAGGCGCCTCCTCTAAAACACCAATATGCTGTGAGCCAGAGAAAAAGCGATGAGATTTGCTAGTGAAAAACTTAAATTGGAAACCACTTCTTCACAGTTTAATGATGAAAGTGGTTTCAGTAGGGTACTATTTAGAAATTATGTTTTTTTTCAATCATTTTATAATATATACATATTCAAAAAGAAACATTGTGACTACTGATATTGTAAGTAAAAGTAACTTTTTGTAGTTTCGACCTTTTGAGTGGTACGATAACATATGTACGAAGGTCTCGACGTTCGCGTTCGTTTTAAGTTAAAACGAAATTTCAGTATTATGTGATTACCACGCACAAGCTACAGCCATGCCTACTTAAGCATACAAGACTAAGAAAATTGTGATACGAGATCTCCTTTTATGAAGAAATTAATGATATCATGGTAAAAAACGCATTCCTTTGTTTTGGCTGCTTACTTAAACATTTGACTTAAAAGAAAATGAAACTGTCAATAAATCTCAGATTTCCAAGTCGATTACCAGGCAGGCAGTCCAGGCATATCACATATTTAAACTTCATATTGGCAACAGAGTTTATCTCCTATGTTAAACTTTCAATCAGCGTTCTTTTAAATGTCAATAGCTGTAACAGTTAATATATATAATGATCACTGAAAAATACGTTTCTTTTTACTTAATTACTTATAATTAAATTCAGTAAATGAATGAATTATTGTAATTCAGGAAGGACAGAACATGTTATTAGGTTAAAAATGTTATATTATCTCCATTTTCGTGGCCGTTAGATTATATTACCCTGAGCAAGGCATCGCGACTACGCGACGGTCTTCGCAGGAGCAACGAATGATGCTTAATATAGCTACTCGCTCGTGTTTCCTGTAACATGCATAGCTTAAAGGTGTGATTTTATAAAATATTTAACAAAACCGAAAGAAAGGTAACTAAAAAATTACTTTCAAGAAGCATTGTAAGAAATGTAAGTTTTATATCTTTTTATTTACAAAAACTGTATAGTTAGATACTATCACATACTTGTTTGGACTGGTCACAAAGTGATGAGAAACTTGTATAATCTGCCAAGACGTAGTCATAACAAATATAGTGAGGCAAGGAGAACCATATCTCCGAAACTTTTCACCAATATGTTGGTGGACACTTATACGCGCGTTTGGAAAAGGTCGAGAGCATAAACGTAATTAGGTAGGCAAGTTCAACGTAGTTGGCCGGTGTATAGACAAATGCGTTTAGTCAAGTCGTTGCGAATACAAAAGTTTCTAACAACCAAATATGGAAATTTAGAATGAACCTTGTCTTCAAATAAAATTAATTTACGAAGCTATGAAAACTATTATTATAGAAATCTTATGAACGAAAAAAATCCTAACAAAACAGATAGAACTGCGACTTGTAGTCTGCTAGAAGTGACTTATATAGAAAGTAGAAGATCGGATCAGAGGACGATTGTTGGAAGAGGCCTATGTTCAAAAGTGGACAGTTAAGAGCTGATGATAATGACTAGTATACATTAATTCTGTTCTGTTCATTACAGAACAGAACTCATTCTATTAATAAAGAATTCGAATTTTTTATAACCCGTAGGGTTGTACAGTTATTGAGAAATAACTGAATAAAAGATAATTGAGCACAAGTGCATAAATATTGCATAGGGTATGCTTTATACCTATCATTTTCCTACAAAGACGGCACACCGTCGTGATTAACCGAGATCACATTTGGGCAATACGGTTGGCACTGGTGAAGATAATTACAATTTAATTAATGTATATTGGTATAGTGTTGTTTGTGGCTACTACTGTTAGTATTCATGTTAGAGTATTAATTTGGTGGTATAGTTTTATTTGTTTTTACAATTCAATTGAATTGGGTTTTTTTTTCATAACTCTTAATTTTTTGTTTTTTATGTCTATCAGTAGGTAATTTATGTATGTCAAATTATATTTATACACAAGGTACTCAGACACGAATTCACGAATAAAACAAAATTATTGCACGCCTCATACTGCTAAGCGGGTGAGGTTGTGCTCTACTCTCGACAATTTTTTGCTCTTAAACTGCTTCTACCAAAACCAATTTACGTTTATACGATAATATGTTTGTTTTCCTTAAAAATTAAGTAAATGGTGTGAGGCGTGCACTTTTGGATTTTCAGAACTTTTTTAAACTGCTGACAGGATGAAAATTAAAGATGTATATTTAAACGTGAGTATCACAATGAATATAGAGAATTGTGGGCAAATAATAATAATACCAGTATGTCAACAACAACGCCACCTACCAGGTTAATATAAATATGAGTTTTACATTTCACTAGTATAATTTATAATACCAGCCTGTAAATGTCTCATTTTCAGTGTTATACTTCACATTTTCTTCAATCTTTCGCTTCTTTGCTTTCCCGACTCTCACCAACCTCGATATATTAGTTATTTTAAAGCGGAAAAAAGTGTAAAGCTCATACATTCAGAAAAAATCATCATATTCGATCGAACACAAATTTTATATACAAAGTAAATATAAATCCTATAGATTATAAATTAGGGATATTATTTAGGTGGGTATACCGGAACCGGAGTCGGAATCGGAGGATTATAATAGGCTTTATCAGAGTCGATATCGGAGAAAGAACCTGAGTCGGATGCAAAACGGACGTAAAAAAGAAAACAGATGTGTTAATAAATAAATTATGTAATAATATTACTCGGTACTAAGAATTGAAACAAATAACGAAAGTTGGTATTTTCCATAAAAAACCCTGTAGAGCAAGCAATCCTTTGAAAAACAAGCAAATACCTGAGCTACAAGTTTAATTGTGTACTTACTTATTCTAGCCGCTGTTACTTGTTGTGTTTCGATCTCCGTAACCTCCGATTCAAAAGTACCGAAGCCGAAGTCGGTGTCGGAGGTGTAAAATCAATCGGAAGTTTCGACCTTTTGCAAGCGGAGTCGAATCTCCGTAGTAGCTCTATTATAAATGCATCTCTGTTAGATCTGTACTTTAATGAATAAAAAATAATACATGTATTTTATAATTCTTTTATTTTACAACATAAATAATAGATACAACACCACGTAGTAAAAGTAAACACAACAATAAAAATAAAATCGCTGGAACTAGCGCGTTATTAGTTACAAAAGACAAACAACATGTCCCCTTTCAATATTAAATTTTGCAACCATACCGTTGGTCTATCGGACATTTTATCGGGCAAAGTAAACAAGATTCAAGCTAGTCCAGCACTGTTAGTTCCCATGTTAAGATTTATTGTTATATATTCGTATTTAAAACATGATTTTTTTTAACGTAAATACGATTATAAGTAACTCTTTTAACCATTTATATACCACTTTAATCATAATATGTTTAAGTGGAATATTTGATTTAGTTTGGAGTTAGATTTATTAAAATATAACGTTGTAGACATAGATAGTAGATACTCTTACCGAAGAATATATATTTTTATAAACCGTTCTGCTTCTCGTATGTGGCTGTTTCTCATTTTCAAACAGAATTTCTTCCGTTTTTTGTTTTCGTATATCAAATTACATGATTTGTGATATATTCCGGTCTAAAATAATGCGTTTTTGAATTATTTTGTTATGTCTAAAGTTAATGTCTTAAGTTCATAAGATGTTATTTAAAACAAAAAGCTCAAAGCATACATCACCTAGGTACATAGTAAAATTTTGGTTTTCAATAAAATTAGCAAATAGTTATAGATTAAAAAGAACTTATAAAAATTGTCACTTCTGCAACTTGTTTATCACATACAGGTGAGGGCGACTAGCGATCTAGCGCGTGCATGCCACGCGTGGGAACGCACGCTGGGCATAGATATTATCTGTTTGGGCACTTGTCGAGTGCTTTCTATGTGCTGGGACCAATCATACAGATAGCTTGGTATTAATACAATTCGACAGCGTTTTATTCTTGTAGCTGGGGTGATAATTGGATCTCGCCTTTTTAAATATGAATTGTAAATTAAAAGGTCAATCAGGCAAAAGTAGAATAGATTTTCTTTTCCTGCTGTTCTTCCCCTCTAAGTAGAGACAGTATTATAATTTTTTCTTTGTATTGAGATTAAAATTCGGCTGAATACTAAAGGCTTGCTAATACTGCTTTACTTGTACGTACTTACTGGGAATATAAAAGAAATGTTATATTGACACTTGAGTATCCTCCTAATATGGTATATGCTTAAGTAGCTCATTAAGCTAATTACAAATCTGTAGAAATATAATAATAAACACGACACTATGATTTTTGTATTTATGTTACATGATCTCATTTATTATTATGTTTTTTAACTTAAAAAAACGAAATATTTTATGTTCATACACTAATATTAAACGTAAAAATGTGATTTAAAACCATGTATTATGATATACATACATTTATGGTATAATAATATAGGCTAAACATATTAAGTTTGTTCTTCCATAAGTTTTGTACGTATAATATTATATATCAACCACAAATATTTACAAAACCCAATTACAAAGCCAAAATACAAAGAAATGGTTTAACATACTGAAAAATGGAACCTTAATAATTTTGTTTAAAAATATATTTTCTAACTAAAAAATCAACATGTAAGTCCTATCTATGCTATACGTTTCCTTAGTACTTTTTATAATAGGTTTTGTAATGCGCTTCACCTTACTACAGTATCACATAACTACAATTTTTGTTGTTAAGATTGAAAAAAAATTGTCACCGTAAAGTACTTTTCCGTGTTTAAACGCGCATCATATTTTATTTATTAGCACAGTATTGAACTAGAGGTAGGAAAATTTCACGCGAAGAACTTTGTGGTTCAGTAGCTTGTCCATAGGTATATGAAAATATCTAAAACTCTGAATTGATCAAACGTTTAAAACGACTTTTTAAAGATTATTATGGTGCCTTTAAATTATTTTATTTTCTACTCTTTCAATCTTTATACATATATGGCATAGAAAAATGTCAAAGAGTTTTAAACGTATCCTTAATTACTGCAATCTGGCCATTCCTCTCGCGGCTGGTTATTAATAATATACATAAATGTAATATAAATTTCACATAAAAGTTATTGATGTTATTTAGCCTAAATAAACCAAAGCTCATAAACTATTTTAGTAATATAAATTTGTACTTTTGATTGTGCGTAAATACTTCATTACAAACACACATAGTACTGATAATATTGGTTAAATTCAATGATAGAAGATATAGATCGGTGCAACTGAATAGGTAATAACACCTGCACAAACACAGTGGACTATCCTCGCACCCTAATGTCAATAGCACACGTAATATAGGCGATTTGACATACTTGGCCTCTGATACATGTGATCACAACAACATTCACACGTCAGTGACGCAATAATATAGGTACGATACAATGATTACAGTAGATACCTGATACAATTTTTGTTAACATTAATATTAAAATTATTATATTTGAAAAAAATATAATTAAAAAATAGGAACAAAGATATCTACATTACGTATCTAATCTATACTAATATTATAAAGAGAAAAGATTTTTGTTTGTAACGCATAAACTCAAGAACTAATAGATCGATTTCAAAAATAAAATCACGATTAGAATTCTACATTAGCACTGATTAAGATAGGTTATATAACATTTTTAATGAAAATGATTGAATAAAATTTTAGTTCCACGCGAACGGAGTCGCGGACACAACTAGTGTCGTATGTTGCTAAAATGTTTTCGACCAAATACGTGGCTAACAGGGCCGTCTTTACTAACTAAAGTTTGTTTTCACTGAGGTTTTGTATATAACATTCTGTATACAGAATATCTTTCTGCTTTGTTGGTGTTTGTAGTTTAATTCAGTTATTTATCCCTGATTTGATTTTAAAATTTGTTTTATTATTTGCTATAAAGCTTAATATTTTCTGTAGCCTGCAAATACATATAATTTTTAGCTTACAAGGGATATGGGATTACGTGGGTATGAATTAGTATTCAATGGGTGATGTCCAACTTAATTTAATGTAGGTGCTTAATCGTAAACCTACGACAAACTTCAAATCAGTATTTAAAAGAAATATTAATGTATATAACAAAAACAAGTAATAATTAAGTTGTGAAGTGAAATTATACATAAAATATCTACATTTATCGTTGAATATTAATATTTTACAAAGCCCATTATTATAATGTTATCATTGAAACCAAAAAAACGTCTTGTTTGTTTGTTTATCTTATAAAACTAAAAAAATTTGCTATCGACGATGGTCCAGGATGAAATATATTATTACAATATGTATATTTACTAATACTTATACAAGTTATAACTTAAGTCCTCTAAATTTATCCCGTACTTGTTAGAAATATTAACAAGTACGATTTAAAGACACCATCATATACAATCACAGTCAATGACAAATACGAAATCATAAAAGAAAAATGTTATTTTTCCCATACGTAAAGTAATAGCTGTAACAAAGGCTAACATCCCACGGGGCAATAAAACGACCCGTGTGCAAACATAGGCGGGTGTATACACGGGCGACTTATCAATCGCCTAGTTTGACGTTTAGTGGCTGACGTCGTCTGCATGGGCTTAAAGGCGCGTGCACAACAACGCCGACAGCGACATGCGGCTTTAGGGTAACTACATATTCTCGTGAACAGAGACCGCTTTTCAAAGATAAAATTTAGTAAACCATCTACATATGTACATATATGTATAAAATAATAAAACTTAGTCAAATGAAATTTCTGAGCCTTATTTTTTCATTACAAGTAATATAATACAGAAATATTGAATGGGACTTGCTTACGGTTTTGATTATTATTTATAGATTAAATACAATACAATAATAAAACATGGAAAAATAGATCTTACGTGTGCCGACATAAATGAATACGGTAAATTACTCTTCATAGAGTCGATTCGTTGCATGAGTTATATATATTAATGTTAACATTCATGAAACATTCATACGTAAAATACAAGATGTACTTAATTTGAGCCTATCTATATGATTATTTACTTATTGACTATATATACTAGCGACGCTAACTACTTTGCTAATGTGAACTATTAAAAGCTTTTTATGTATTATATGGTTTCGTTTCAATTTATTGGCTATAAATATTTCATAGGGTTTCATAACCTTTTGTAAATATTGTAAAGTAACGAAACAGTCACTGTAAGCTATAAGCTATAACATATACACTCTACGAATTCACCTACGATTAATTTTTTTTATCATAAATCGGTTTAATCGTTCACAAGTTATAAGACCACTAAACGGGCAGAGAAACGTTGCTTTATTTGTATATTTAAGGAGTGTTCGTGAAAAACTGTTCAAATGGCATCTCTTTGAACAATGCAGTACGAAATTTCGTACAGTATAGAGTTTGCACTTTATTTCTAAACATTTAGAGTTTTAATTTAAGTAAGCTATTTTTTTAATAAAATTGTTTATGATAGAGAACTAGATATTTTGGCTAACATTTGAAATGACAGTGTATAAAATGGCAGCGTATACACGGGGATCTAAAGATAAATTATTTATGTTTTATTTACTTTCATTGTATCTACGTATTATCGCCTAAATAATTACAGATGATAATTTTTCATGAAACCATCTTGCTGTAGTTTCAAACCATACAACCTTTATTTTAGTAATTATTATTAAATATTGAAATGTTTAATTATTTCATAGTGCTATTATATTTAACACGAGATAAAGTTGAATCAATTATTATTTCTAAATGTTTGCTCATTTAGTGTTGTCTTACGGTTTCACAAAATTGCAAGTATAAATAAGTAATTTCCCGTTGTGTATCTGTAGTAGATATATAAATAGTTATTTAGTCATTTAGTTCATTCAGTTCAGTAAATCATAATGAAAATGACTTATTTTTGTACTATTTACTACTGTTTATTACCAATTTATTTGCTAAATATGGAAATAAAATATTCTCATATCACGATACAGTGTAATAAATATACTAAATAATTCATTATACAGTAGGTGACAATGTTAAGCCGGTAAAGGCGACTGATATTTAATTTGGCCGCGTGCCTCTCTCAGCACGAATTTATTAAACATTAAATGGTGACCAAGTTAACGGTGATAGGCGAAACACATTTACCAAGTAGTAACTACAAAAAGTTGCCGTTAGCTGACTCAGTAAAAATAATACTTTTTAGAGCCTAGATAACAAAACGTTACGTACGTAACGTTAGAGATCACGCTCAAGCGGTTGAAGAGATACTAATAAAATTTGACAGAGAAATCGATTATGGAGTGGAATAGGAAAGATAGTATTTTTATGACCCAACGAAACAGGTTTAACTAGTATCATACTAATCACTAATTACAAATTACAAATTGACTAATATTACTAATATTATAAATGCGAAAGTGAGTTTGTTTATTTGTTACGCTTCCACGCCTAAACCGCTGCATCGATTGTAATGAATTTTGGTACAGAGATAGATGGGACCTAGGAGACGGAGATAGGCTACTTTTCCTCGCAAAATCTTTATTAGAAGTGGGGTAAATATAGGGACAAACTTTGTAAGAATAATTTTCTTTCGTCCTCCGATTTATTTGACAAAATCTATATTAAAGCAAGTGAAGCCGCACGTAAAATCTAGTAGAAAAATAATTAAAACAATGCTGGTGCATTTATTTGTAAATGAGAACTCTCAGAATCCTTGTAAATGTGTGCATACATGTACGTTATACTAAATGAAGAAAACTTTTTTTGGTAAAACTTGGACGCTGCCATAAAACTATTATTCTAATATTCCCTATAACGAATATCAAAGAGTTTTGTAGTAAAAACAACCTAAACCATTAAAAATAATAAGTAAATAATTAAACTAGGTAAGTATCATATTACTAAATTAATTTAAAGTAGGTAAATAATAACAAATAAATTGTAAAAGTAACGTAAGGAGTAGCATAGTGGTAAATTTGCCTATTTATTTTGAGTTTTTTCACGATAAAAGTACAAAAATTTAAAAAACTAACACGTTGCATAATCAAGTAACTATTGCACTATGTACGTATATTGTTATAATAAACAAGTGTGTATGTGTGTGCGCGTATCAGCTTCGACGCACGACAGGGGTGTTTACTCTTCACTCCTTTAGCCAAGTTGTCTTTTTTTTTACAAATGTTCGAGTGTGAATAATCACAAACCTATGGAATGACATTCTAAACGCTAAAACGACCACGTATCTTAACAATATATTATATTATTGATTAATAATTTATTATAGCATTGAGATATGCCGTCGATTTGGTTAAAATGAAATTCCATACCTTATTTGTTTTCTTTTTATGCTAACCATTGTAGTAAAAGACAACTTGACTAAGGGAACTTAATTACGCTTCCCATGGGATGGACGATTTCACGATAATCGAATGGCTAGTTGCGCAAGGAACGTTACTCAGAAAAACGTAGCGCTTTTGAGTTAACGCTTATAATAATATGATACTTCATAAATGTTCCAACCAGGGTGAGAATATATGAAAAAACGATCCTTTAGGAGTAAACTCCAATAATAGCCTTTATAGAAATAATATTGTTTGGATACATTAGTTACAAGTTTTTTAGTTATTAATTATATACATTAGATAAAAAGTAGTCATCGCTAAACGATAGCGTAGATAGATAGATCAAGGGAGTTTAAATCCACCTACAATGAGCTTGAGCTTTCGGTGAAGGAAAGCATCGTGAGGTGGTAGGGCATTTTGTAATGCTGGCTTGGCTAGCAACCACCCTCAAGTTGAAAGTCTGCCGCCAAATACCAATAGGTGTATTCCGGCAGTTGCACTTGAGAGCCAGTTCCTCCACAGGTTTAGCGTGTCTTCCAACTTTGGCCGTATCGTCACTTAAGATCAGGTGAGATTATGCCCATAACGCTAAAACCTTAACTAAAAAAAAACATTTCATTAATATTAAATAAATAAAAAACTAATTTTTGACAATTTTTTAGCTATGAAGGCAGTTTTACCGAGCCGATGCCTTTCTTACAGTCTGCAAAATATAAAAATAGTGTTCAGATTGTATATTTCACATCCTAAATGAAAGAATGTAAATAAATAATAGTTCATGAACTTATACAAGATAAAATAGAATTCATCCAGTATCCACAGAAATAGTGTCTGTGGCAATGGTTCGTAAGTATAAGAATTAAATAACTGCCTCATTGAAATCTTATTAGCATTTTATATTAATCCCACTGACTTAATTTTATAAAATTTACGTCGATTGAATTCTCTTTAAATTCTCTTTATAAAAATGAGCTTAGTTATACCTTATAAATAAGACTTATTCGTAAGTTTTTTTAGTGTTACAATATTATTTTTAATTTCAATATTATTAAATTGATATTGAGTCCAATAAAAAGTAGTTTTAATTATTGGATTTAATAATAATTTAAATATTATAATACTAAGTGTACGGTTATTGCGGTATAAAAGTATAATTTATAAGGCATAAAGTTAAATAGAAAAATAAAGTTACAACTATATTACCCAGAATGTAGGCAGTAGAAGTTGTTGTTTATGAGAAATTAATGAATTGTTTTACAATAATAATTATATATTATGATCTACAAAACTACTTAGTTTGAAAATTTAAATTAAAAAGGTAGATACTTTTCAGGCTATCCAGTACTAAAATTATGTTAGCAAGAAGCATATTTATTTATATTTAATAACATCAAGAATCTTATTCATTATGGAATATTATAGATCACTAGAAAATAGGAGATAACCATTTTTAATTAAAGTATATGAAAACCTAATTTACTGAAATAGCTCAAAAAGTAAGGAAGTAAATAAATGTATGGGATCGATCCAAAAAAATCGAAAGACTAAAAAAGTTCATGACCAATAATCGCATATTGTCAAACGTAATATAGAATGACCGCAAATAGTTTTGATACAACGATTTTCGGGGGGCTATTGAAAGCTGAAAGTAACTGGTTGAGAAAAATCGAAACCGATCCCAAGCGTCGGTAAAGGTCCATATCCAGCACTGGGCTTCTTAGGGCTGACGATGATTTATTTGGAGATGTTATCTTCTAAGCTGAATCTCGTTCATAAATTACAAATTAACTTAATAAAATAAAAACTAATTGTAGAGCATATATTTCCTTTTTTGATTACAAATTAAGTTCAATTAAAATAAAGATTATTTATCTATGTATATAATACGAAGTTCACCGTCAGCCAGTAGTTTATAAGTTTTAACATTATGCTCACCATCTCACCTAATGTTAAGTGACGATGTACCCCAAGATGTTGGGCAAGCTTAGCGTAGCGGAGGGACTGACTGTCAAATGCAATAGCTGGAACACTTCTAGGTTTCTAGGATTTGGCGCCAAATTTTCAACTTAAGGGAGGTACCTAACCATGCGGGCATTACCACCATGTCATGGTTTCATCACGATGTTTTCCTTTACCGATAGCTCAAACTCGTTGCAGGAATTCCACCTCACGTCCATTGACGTGGCGTTCGAACACGCTACTACCCAACTAAAATTATGCGGCAATTATGTGCTAAAATACTTATTGATATTTATTAGTGGAAATACTAATAATAATCGAGGGTCAGAGAAACAATACTAAAACTTGAACTCACATGTTTGTTTGACTAAAAGGCACGACAGATGTCTATAATAGGATTATTGTCACAGTGGGTGTCATCCGAAAACTGATCGTACGCGTATCAATATTTGAGCCTAATAGGCACATCTTTAATAAGTTTAAACACACTTTAATTATAATTCTTTAATAGAATTCTACAGGTTAGGTGCTCACTCTGACAAACTCATTACATTACACACATTAACATACTTACATTTACACAAACATACTCTACTAACATTGCTCACTTGCATTTGCTCTGTTTTGCTTAAGTTTATGATAGTTTACCCTTCAATTATATCTTTCTTATTTTGTTTTTATTATAACCTCAGCAGTAAAATTGTTTAGATGTATTCGTAAGGTGGGCGATAGTAGCTACAACACAGTTCTAAACTACTGTAGTTACTATCGGTCATGTTCGTCATTTGTGTATATATTTTTGTGGTAAATAAATAAATAAATTATAATCTTCACAAATAAAAATCTGCGTCATGATGTTCGTGCCTGTTAATCTCGGAGACCGCTCAACCAGTGAAATGAAATTTTCTAAATATAATATTGCTTGCTTTTTCTTCTCTTTTCTAACAAGAATAGTTATTGTCTCGATAAATAAGCTTCTTCTACTGTACGCAGTAGGTGACACATTGGTCGAGTACCTTGTTACTGGAGAAAGCAGAACAAGGCCTGGCATGCTAGCTATTTTAATATAGAATATATATATCGTCTCATTTGTTAGTAATCTCCTGACACAATAATGTCTTGGGCTATTAAAACTAAAAGAGTAATGTTTACCGCAGTAGATTATAGTCCCAATTTATAGATATATACCCAATAGATATCCCTATAATCAGTTCTTATCAAATTCAAATTTAAGACTATGAAATCTTACTGAGAGTTCAATAATTAGATAATTTACATTTATCACAAGTAGTATTTAACGAATAATGTTTAGAAGTTGCAATGTTCAACTTTTATTACACTGTTTTAACGCATTATTTCATAGGTCTCTCTTTTTCACATTGCATAATTTCTATCACATCGTGTTGCATGCGAGCTCATTACATTTATATGGTTAGCTTTTTATCGAATATTTTGCATAAAAATTGTCCAAGTCAGATCCAATTAGCTTATTTTCTTATTTTACGCAGACTATAGCACAACGCAGTCGGTTAAACAAAGAATTTTAGTGAAACTGTAACAAATAAAGCTTCCATATAGGGTCTCTTAACAATAGTCTGACACTAATACCTTCAGTGTAATTGATGACACGGAAATCATTCGGCAGCACGTATCGCGCACTTGTTCCCGACGTGCAAGGGTTGTGATAATTAATTTTCTGTCACATTTACCCCGTTTAACGGGATGATATGGTGACTTTTTAACCATTCTACATGCAGAGAATTAGTTAACTAAACCGACTATGTAATTTTTATAATATAAAATATATTATTGTAAGAATATATCCATACTTTAATTACTTTATTACTTATTTACTAAAATACGCTTGTTGCATGTGCATTACTATACCATAAAAACAAAACAATATTTAATATATTCTTGAGAAATTTAAACCGGTTGTTGACTTTGCGTGTCAAGTAAAATGCTCTATTAATCTAATTATGTAAGTATAAAACTAATTATATAAATATATATTTCTTTGTAACTATTTTAAATTTTAGACCTTAGTATGCCCATTATAACATTTATTAAATACTACGGTCGCCTATAAACTCACTGGTTTTGTTTTATTTGGATTAAATTAAAAAATCAACTCCTTATTTTCCAATGAATATTCAACCCTAAACCTGACAGATTACAGTATATTCTTTGGTTACTTGCATGACAATAATTTATTATCCAGAATCCAATAGCGTTTTTGCTCAGGGGCTTCGTAACAGGTGGTGTAATGTCGACCGAGACTGATCACCCCTAATTTTTGGGGATGAGTAGTACTAAAACTTACTTGATAGGGTTGGGTACAAGGTATAAAGCATCAAAGTCACGGTAAACATAGCAAGGTATTAAAATACTGTGTATTTACGTATATAGTTTTATAGGTATTAGCTTTATGGCTACAATCTCACCTGATGTTTAGTTGTGATGTGGCCCAAGATGGTGAACACGCTAAACCTGTGGAAGCACTGGCTCTCAGGAGCAACTGCCGCAACACACCTATAGGTATTTGGCCTATTATACTGTTCTTGATAACGTTGTTCAAAGTTCACTATAATATCTTGGTAAACACATTCCCCTTACGGTTCTGAATATACCTCCAAGTTATCATTAAATTGATCTAAGTGAGCATGTAGCCTGTAAAAAGTATCCTATCTCTCAAGTTGGATCAAACTGCACACAGTGACTAAAAGACAGTGGTTAAAATCGGTTCCGAAGTTTAGAAGTTTATCGCGGACAAACAACGTGACACGCAATTTTTATATATAAAGATTATAAAACAGCAAAAGTTTGTTTGAATGCGCTAATCTTATAACTACGAGTTTAAAAAAAAGAATGCGATAGACCAATCATTGAAGAAGGCCATTTAATATCAAGCTACCGCCAATAGGAGCAAAGTTATATTCAAAAAAGTTACAAAAAGGGGCATAAATTATTAATTTTTATGAAAGTTTCACTCGAATGAAGTCGCAGGTACAGCTAGTTTTACATAAAATTTATGACGTATTTTTATGCTCTTATCTTCTAAAGTATTTTTGTAGTTACCTGCTACATGAAAAATGAGAGACCCATATTTTATTTTAACTTGAAATGTGTAAGTTAAAATTAGCTTCGTAGGTTTGACAGAGTATAATTCTGATGATGATGAGATGATGATGAAAAATAAAATATCTATGCTGAGACGACAACGACGATCTCGAGTCTTACTATTCCAAAATAGAACTATCAATACAACAAGGCCTTACTCTTATACCCAAAAAATAAAAATAAAATATACTATCTGATAAAACAAAAAAATAATTAAGAATTATTTTACCACCGAACATAACATAAACCACCGAAAAACAAAAAAGATAAAAAGGTAGCCACCGCTCTTTATAAAACTACAAATAAATAACTGGAAAAATATTATTAAACTACAGGATACATATAATTGAAAAAACAAAAAACATTTTCAAAACTAGGATTAAAAAACAGCTTACAAACAGCTAAACACCGAGAAAAAATTAATATATAATTTAAAAGAACAACGAAAAAGGGAAATTAAATACAAACAAGAAAGGATTTGGTAGGGATTGATTGGGATGTGTAGCAACAGGTTTTATAAGAATCTGCATGAAGAAAAATAATACTAAAGAAAAAGGTGATGAATTCCTGTTTACAGCCATGCCTTAAATATGAAGCTCAAATTTGGATATGTAACAAGAACGTAAAACAAAAATACAGTTTTTTCCCGACCTGACATACGCTGTTAACCGTAAGGCTTTGACAGCTTCACCGAACTTTTTGCGGCGAATGTTGAGGGCGAAAAACGAACAAATATTCGCGATCCTAACTAACCAACAGGTCGTAACTTACTAAGTTTGGTGGTCCTAACAATGGCATCGGGCAAGCCGGTTACAGAACCGACTAAAATGCAGTCATGCTATAGAGCTAAAGAAAGGTAAATTCTTGGCATCAAACTGCTGGCCAAATATAAGTGCAAAGACATAAGAGACAAAACTAAAGTTATTGGTGCGGAGATACATTCACATTAATTAAAGTAGAATTGGGCAGATGACATAACACGTATTCCAACCGAAAGATGAGCACAGTAAGTCATAAAGTTAGGAGCTCCACAGGACACAAGAGCAAAAGGCAAACCTTCAGCCCGCTGGATCGACGTGTTTGAAAAAGTAGTGAGCAGTGGCTGGATGAATGTTATAGAAAATAGAGACAAATGATAGAGATAGATATTTTATAAAAAAAACTGGCTGACCTGGCAGACCTTGTTTTGCCTTTTCGAGTAGGCAAATACATCGACTACAGCGTCATCTATCGCGTTATGATCACTTATCAAGTTAAAAAGTATCTTATCTTTCAAGTTGGATCAAACTGCACAGTGTGCAAAATTTTATTAAAATCGGTTCAGTATTTTAGAAGTTCATCTCGGACAAACAACGAGACACGAAATTTTTATATACAAAGATATTTGTATACTCTTGGCATAATATGTCGAGGATACGTAAAGGTGTATTTTACTATTATTATTATTGTATTTTTTAATCGTCTTGGGAAGTCTTTTACACCTATAAAAGTGCGAAATATTCTCTCAACATTGAAACATGATATATTAAGTTGTTATAAAGTGGTAAGGGATTTAAATAAGTACAGATATGTAAAAATAATTCATATATATCAATTTTACTAATCTCACCCGTTGTTAAATAAAATGTTTAAGTTGATGAATAAGATGATACAGTATCTAGAAAGGGGATCCATCGTCAAGTGCGCATACCAGAACACGTCGACAATACATAGTAACACATTCTTCACTTTAATGATAGTAGCCAATAGATAGCCAAGAGATCCATAGAAAATGGTCTAAGATCACACGTTATGGTTTTGGTTTTTGCACCAATGGTTTTGTTTGCATTGCATTGCAATCCAATACGGTGGACGCCGTTTTCATAAAGTCACTGTATCATAAAGCCATCCCCATTTAAATCATTACATTGTTTTTAGAACCTCCTCAACACATTTTCGTTTTTGAGTTTTATGTGCTCATATTGTGCCAATACAACAAATCACATGTGTACATTAAAAAAAAGAACTATATTTATGTATCTAGCTACTCTGTCATTACCTAAAAATTACATAAAATGTAATTTATTTAAACCGTGTAATGACAACCTTTTAAAAAATACATATGAAAAATTCATTTATCTAGTCCATTCGTATAAATATTTGTAGGTTTTATTACATTTTCCTCTTTGGGTCTGTGTGTGGTAGTCTAAGAGTATCTCTGCAAGAACGTGACGCCGTGTCGTCGCTTCTCCGATATTAAACTAAGTGAAAGTCATTCTCAAACTTTATTTTAATAACCTCCAAAGTAGATTTTTTCTACTTGAAAAAAAAAATTTGAAAAATGTAGATATAATTGTATTTGTACGGACCTTAGGAAATCATTTATCTTATCACGTAAATACTTAAGAGTTCATTTAGTACAGTTTTTTACTTTCTAATATAATGAAAGTTTCTATTTATAAACAGATTATTTTAAAATATTATTCTCATATATTTTTATATTTTAATATAATATAATAGATTATTTTAATATATTATAATAAAAATTATATTATTCCACTAGTTCTCCCGGCAAAAACTGTTCTGCGCATTTTGGTAGTTAATAAATCGACCATAACGCCATCTATCATATTATAAAATAGCTATATCACATCGTCTCAATAAAATTTTCTATATGGATTATACTTCTATCAGTCAATTTGTTTAGAAGTTACACGATCACTAACAGAAGTACCCAAGATTTCTATATACAAAGATATAACTTTAGAAATTGTTGGAAGTGTTATAGTTATTCATGAAAGTTTGAAATTCTTTACTTATCTATATAATTCCGATAGTGGCTTTAAGTTTAAAGTCCGTTGCATTTATACGATTATTTCAGAACCACAGTTTTTTCCCCCTTTGGGAAGATTGCGCTCCCGTGGCTTGGCTTACACATTAAGTGACATCGCACCGGAAAAATTTAATTGTGAAAAACGACCGCTAACTTTCAGCTCCTGTATTCCTGTAATCAAATCTCTTTGCTTTCCCTTTGCGTTCCCATGAAACAGACGCAAATCGGGTAGCAGGTGAACGTGCGTTGCAGTTTTTAACTCTATTATCGTTCGTAAAATACCTAAATATTTTTGGATAAGGAAACAATGGTTACCTACGTAACTGTGGTTAATTTAATAAATAAAGTGGTAAATTAATTTTAATGTAATAATAATAAAATTATAATAGTAATAACAGAATATTTTTTTAAACATATGTAGTACCATATAACTTTGTATATATAGCAGTGGAATAAGTAAACTTATTAAGAAAGACTGATGAATGAAGAGAATGTGTGGATTGGAGTTCTTGGGGATGAGAAAATCAATTTGAGCTTGGTAATAGAAATAGGTATCGATGAAGTGAAGAGTGTGGTACGCGGAATGAGGAAAGGAAAAGCGTTAGGACCAGATGAAATACCTGTTGAAGTATGGAAGATGTTAGGAATGGAGGGGTGGAAGTGGCTGACTATATTCTTCAATAAATTGTTACAGGAAAAAGTCATACCTGAGGAATGGTGCAAGAGTTACCTCATGCCCATTTTTAAATACAAAGGTGATGTGCAGGCGTCTGCCTATTATCGGGGAAAAAAGTTAATGCCTCATACGATGAGAATATGGGAAAGACTAATTGAGCAACGCCTGAGAGAAGAGCGAGATTTCATAAAACCCGTGTGGTTTTATGCCTGGATGTGGGACAACGGTTGTCATTCTTGCCATTTGTCATTTGTGCGAAAAATACAGAGTGGCACACAAAAACTTGCACATGTTGTACATTGACGTCGAAAGGGCATATGACCGGGTGCCTCGTAAAGTCTTGTGGTGAGCCCTTAAGAAGATAGGAGTGCTAGGGAAGTATCTGAAGTTACTCGGGCCATGTACTTCTGGTGTAGTACTCAAGTTTGACCTGCAGTTGGTGTCACCGACAGTTTCTATGTGACTGTTGGCCTGCACCAGGGTTTGACACTTAGCGCTTACCTCTTCCTGCTAATAATGGACGCCCTTACGTTGGACATTCGGGAGGAGGCACTTTGGTGCATGTTATTCGCAGACGACATCGTACTGATTGGTGAGCGTGACCAAGAGATGCAGAACAGACTGGATGTGTGGTGCCAAAAGCTGGAGAATGAGACTTTGGCGGTATGTCTGATCATGTGCGGCTAACGCTCGAAGGAGTACCCTTACCAGTCTATTCCGACTTCCGCTACCTCGGGTCGCTTGTGCAGAGTGATGGCAGAATCGATTGAGAGATAAGGCGGAAAATCAACTCAGCCTGGATGAAATGGCGACAGGTCTCGTACATAATTTGTGACTGCAGAATGTCCCTTAGATTGAAGGATAAAATATAAAGTCCATTATAAGACCTGTCATATTGTATAGATTGGAGTGCTGGGCTACTAAGAACTATGGATGAGTCTCGATTGCATGCAGGAGAAATGCGAATGTTGAGACGGATGCGTCAAGAATGGGCAAAGTCAAGAATGAGTATGTGAGGGGGAGTTTGAAAGTGGCGCCAGTGGTAGCGAGAAGTTGAAAGGGAATCGTTTGTTTTGGTTTGGATATATCACGAGAAGAGAGGAAACACATGCGGTGAGAAAAGTAATGCATATGAATGTTGAAGGATAGAAGGGAGGAGGTAGGCCAAAGAAAAGATGGTTTGAGTGAGTGAGAAACGACATGAAAAAAAAGCAGGAGTAAATGAAAAGATGAGGGCTGATAGAGACCTGTGTAAGATGAAAACGTAATGCGTCGACCCCAAATGACTTGGGAACAGAACATGATGATGATGATGATAAACAGTGTCGAAGAATCCATACAACCCTATTCTCATCGGCTTCCCTTTAGGAACTGCATATAACGTATATACTTAGTGTGATATGTCAAATATAATGTCAAAGATAATTAAGTATTTTCGATTGTTATGGGTGCTACATAGTGTTCAAAATTAAATATATCAGATGAAGTTCGCAGTTATAAGCCGTTATAAGCCCGGCTTGTCCCCGGCTTGTCGCGTAGCATTCCATCTCTTTCATTTTCCTAGAATGCGAAGAAAGTCTGTCTAGCTGTCACCTAAGGCGGCACCAATATAATCTGACCCAGTAGCGAATACGAACTTGCAGTATAATGGCAGCTCTGACAGCTCAAATAAATTTGACGATAATAACTCGCAATATATCAGGTTATGGTAGTGATATATATGTATTTTAAAAGAGGAAGCGAGAAAGGGTGAGCGTTGATACCTCTAAATTAAAAATTATGTCTAGTAATGTAACAGGTACTTTCTTTCTTTACTTTCTTTATATTGTATTTAAAAGGTGGTTTGATACATTTTTTTACCTGAATTATACATGGGTGCTCGATTTTAAAGTTTTGTGATTGTTTTATTGTGATATAATAAATTGGGGTTAGTGATTAATAACTAGTAGGTGTAAGTTACCTGTAATTTTGTTTCAGTTCAGTAAGTCAACATAAGATATGGCATTAATTTACATAAAATGTTCTTTAATATATTTATTCAAGCCGTGTTTTGCCAGATATGACTATAGATAGAGAGGCGGGACGAATTTGTTAAACATTTCCATAAATATCTTTATGATAAAAATAAGTTGGTTGACTGTTTTATTGGGTTTATAAGTCTTTAATCGCCATAGAAAAATCGGGGATTGTGGTGAATAAGAATATTAATATTAATATTCTGTAAGAACTTTTTTTTTGCTCCGGCTTCCCTTTTTCAAATTTCAACCCTTCGTCACGGACATATAGGTATTTTTAAATATTGTAATATTTTTGTTGATATTGTAAAATCCAACTCTCTTTTCTCTCATTAATATATTAGAGAAGCATACTTTTATTTCACGTGTTATTTTGTACTATATTTTTTTTCCATTGAGTAAAATAAGAATAGCTCATAAGTGTATATATCATATTTTGAAATATAGATACATGAAATAGGATCACAAACACCGCTATCATATTGATTACATATGACTCTGCACAACGTCATTACGTATTATATTAATGCTCCAAAAGAATATCTCTTAAATGTAATCAGTAAGAAAAAATATTTTTAATTTTATTTTTATTTTTATTCATATTTAAATATATGTGATATATGATATAAATTATCGTTAGTTAGTTCAGAATGCATCCCTAGCGTTAGGCAACACGTGTGCCCAGGAATGCACCCACGACCACGCAGCACGGAGGGTGAATAATAATTTTCCAACGTTTATTGCATTAGATAATATTAATTCGTTTTACCGTGACAACTATAATTTAATTATGAATCTGTTGCATAAATCTATATAAGTTAGAATGTTTGATAAAATGGAATCTTTAAGCGAGTAAAAGCAAGAGACACTATTATGTTCTGATGGACCAAGACCGACAAAAACCAAGTGTAACATCCACTATAGAGGAACGCTTCGAAGTTTTATATAACGTGGCCATTCGATATGTATCTAGCAGTTAAGCAAGCGAGATGATACAGATTTGTTATCATGATCTATATCGGACTATCCATGTCTAAAACTTCTAATTGTACAATAAACTTACCTAATTACTACACATAAACCTAATGCTAAAAATTTGAATTTAGTATTTTTTATGAGAAGTTTGTGTTTATATTTGTTGATAAAATTATCAGTTTCTGTTGTAACTGAATCTTTTTCACTATACGAATTATATTGGACTCAACAAATATTATTATTGTTATTCTATACTAATTTTATTACCATATCCCTGATTCAAAATCAATATCAAAAAATATTTACACAATTTAGGTGCTAAAATAGCTCGATGGAGAGTATGAAAGTTAAAATACTACAAACAGTTCAAAAACATCGTAATTATTGCGAAGTGACGAAACCAACATCGATTCATTTTAATACATTTGAATTTTTTAAACTGTAAATAATGCTGTGGTTATTTTAGTAAATGTTGTTTTATTATAAAAATTGAATTATACCTAACTCCGTTTGTATTCTGTTGTAAGTAATAAATAAATAAGTGTAAAGTATAAATAATGCTAGAAAGAATTAAATAGATGTACCCGGCAAATTATAAGTTTTCATATCAACTTATAGAAAACTCCTTAACTCTCACTCCTTAAGCCTTTTTTGAAGCGATGTGAGCATTTGAGATTGAGATTTTAAGCGAAGGGACGTGAGTTCGAATCTACCTACAATGAGCTTTGAGCTTTCGGTGAAGGAAAACATCGTGAGGAAACCATAAAGTGGTGGTAGAACTTTTTCTAATGCCCGGCTTGCTACCTACCACCTTCTAGTTGAAAATCTGTTGCCAAATAGTAATAGGTGTGTTCTGGCAGTTGCACCTGGGAGCCACTTCCTCCACAGGTTTAGCTTGTCTATCAACTTGGGCCGTATCCTCACATAAGATCAGGTGAGATTATGGGCATAACGCTAAACCTTGACTATAAAAAAGCCTATAATTTTATAAAATGCCTTCTTGGACGATACATACAATATAAAGTCAACACTCTCTCCAAATTTGAAAATTTTTTGTACTCTGAGTTGAGCGATAATTAGTTGATATAAAATCGCCTTTCATGCGTACTTTATTATTATTGTTTTATCTATAAAGATATTACAGACGACATTTAAACTTTTGTTAACGCTGTTTCTTTGAACTTGTATGTGCAACATAGGTTAAAATGAGAAAACACATTATTAAAGGCGGACGATGTCGTTGGCGTTTTGCTATTTTCATTCAGTCTTGTTTACATTCCGGCACCTAGATTGCTTTATACAACAAACACACCGCAAAGGGAAACCATACGTGTACTACTTAATATTTGCTCTAACTCAACTACACATATTATGTACCTCCAATGTATTTTTGTGTAACGGCTTTTGAAAAATTAAAACGGGACTACATAAATGGCAATTATGAAACGTTAAATTGTTTTTCTTTTGTTATTATGCGATTGATATATATATACTATAATATTTTAGTCACTTTCTATTCAATTAAGTAAAGATTATTCTAGAATTTCAATCTCAAACTTTTCATGTATATTTATATTGTATCTTCTTCTTGATTATAGGTTCAGATTTTAGTTTATCCGATTTATGTTTAGGACGATGTGCATCTAAATTGACCACTATCAATTATCCGATAACGATCAAGTATTAACTATGGTCATTGGACATCCGCTTCTCAGTGGTAACGGTTATTCTTGAACTAAGTTTCATATTTAACAATTACGTTTTACATGCCTTTACTTGAAGTGCATTGATTTTGCTAAATGTGAACAACAAATAATCTTAAAAATTCTTACATCGATGGTGTGAATGTTAAATAACAAGACCAATGACAACAAATACAATTAAATTAATTTATACATCATATTTCTAAGCTACACGTTAAGCAGAAATTATTAACAATACGGAATAATAAAAAAAGAAGGCATCGTACCAGTAGAAAAAACGCAAAAAACGAAAGTAATGGACAAGAGTACCTGTTTGCAGAAAGGCGATAGCGATTTTGCATGTCATTGAATATCACATACACCTCGGAGGTACGGGACTCCGTTTTTCTCCGGATTAGTTACAGACGATTCGTCACATGCCGAGGGATAACAAGGCGCGTCACGTTATACGCTACATCATGGATTAATGCGCGATTTGAGACGCGCACGCGTCGACGCGCGTTGTGGCCGGAGGGCGTTTTATGAGGAAACATTGCTGAACATTTAATTACGTCCCGATGTGTTCTAAAAATAGGAAGCAAGTAGCTTTACGTTGAAACTATATTTGTTAAGAAATATCCTTGATAACGATAGTGTAACACGTAAATATACACCTTAATAAGTTATTATTATATATATATCTTAATAAGCATATTATACATTTTAGAATATATAGGTGTTCGTATATTTAGGTTTTATATTTTTCATATATAATGAAAGCATTTCATTTTCTCAATTGTCAGTTGCAGTTACTTCTACTTAAACTAGGGAAGCTGGTAACGGATACCCTTATCTAGCCCAGATCTGAATCCCTCGGACTACAAAATAAAATCAATTTAAAAAATTAATTTCTACCGACATAGAAATTTTTAGGAAAACTCTTAAGCATTTAGTGCTTAAATTCGGATTTAAACAAATTGTAAGTTCATAGTTTTATGTCCAGGAACATTAAAGACCTGGATCAAAGCCTAAAGTAGCAATTTCGAAAAGAATTATGTTTTTATTATTGCCGAAACTACACTAAATATGTAGATATAAGTTTTGTAATGACTATATTAAAACATACGTTTTCATCTGTAACAGAACTTACGCCAAGTATAGTTCTCTCTTACCACAATGTATTCTTACTTGGAATTCATATACGTATATAATTTAAGTAGCCACGCAAATATATTGAATTGCATTGTAATATTTGTTATTATATCATAGACTAGTGCATGTTTGCATAATATTTTTATTTTTTTTATATCGTGCAGATTAATATCCGTAACCATATCGCTTGTGGCAGTATCCAAGTACACTATCTTCACACAATAATAAAGACAAGTTCTAATCTGTCCAGATTATCAATAATATCAATAAGTGTGTTAAATCGAATAAGTTTAAGTTAACGTAGAAAGGATCTTCATTGCTAAGGACCAAATCTGGATCCTATACCTTATAGCAAGAGGGTAACCCGATCCTCTGAGTAACTACAGATGAACAATACGGTTGTGACAATCACTCACAATTTATTGGGATACGTTTAGTTTGAAACTCTGCATGTAAACAAGGGATATGCGTTTAAAATAAAAATAATCGTTACAAACTATATAAAAATTAGAAATTTGAGTATGATAACACATCAGCTTTATGTTTAAAATTTAGAATCGATATCTTTCTAGTGAAACCGGCTTAAAATGATTGTAATAGTTTTTGATTGACAGATGGTGGAATTGCGTTAAAATGTGTAATTGAGTTTAAATAAGGAAAAATACATGTTTTTCAAATTGTATAAGTAATCACTGCTTTTGACAGCTTTGACTGATATGGAGGGTTGTACAAAGGTTTAATTCACAGCGCTTAAGTGTACCTTATAAAGTATTAATTTTTGTAATTCTTATGCAGAATAATTAATAAGCATTATCGCGTCAACTAAGTTACAATTAATTTATATCTCTCTTCGGTGATATATCGGACTACATCTCAGAGTATACATTGGTTTTACACCGCAGACAAAGACTTCTAAGAAAGTATATATAATCTAAGCTAAGCTCAAGTTAACAATGTTGTCTTTGCGTACAGCTGATGGACGTCAGTATAAAATATTCTCCTTTATAGTAAACTGTAGGTGGATTTCCTACTCGGACGCACGTGTGCCACCCTCCTAGACGCATAAATTCCTGGCCATTGTGCCGTGACGTCATAGCCCCTCCGCCAGCGACAGGCGACATATTGCCGCCAAATATTAGGGTGAACTCTGCGCTATTCGAAGGGAATCCTCCAATATGGACCGCCTTTATTGTTTTATTAAATTCTGGAATGAATTAAGTATTTGAAACAGATTTAGGATTATTACGTTATGTGATATTTGGGCAATTTTTAAATTGCCCAAATATCACATAACGTGCGATGCGAAACAATACTACTTACCTATTTTAAAAAACTGCTTACTATTCTTATGGTACTTATATGTACTTATATGTACATCTGGGAAAGTAAATAGTACATTCAGGTGAGCCCAAATGATAGTCATTTTCAAAAAATATTTTTGTATTTGATAGAGCAATCATCGTGAAAGGTTTTAGGCTATTTAACATCCCGCTACCACCAATAGGAGAAAAGCTGTATTGAAGAAAGTTACAAAAATCTTCAAAAACGTATATATAACCTTTAATTACAGGCGAACAAAGTGACATACACAGCTAGTTTATTATATAAGTGACGTGAATTCACATCGACGACCTCAAGGGTGTTTATGATTTACCTATGATTTTTTTTTATGTTCTCATTACTTCTGATGAAAAAATTTAAATATTCATTTAATATTCGAATGTGGTTTTCGAATGAAATATATAATGAGATATTTATATATAAACAATTTTATGTGAAAGTATATATGGACCGTTTATTTTGAAAGTGGTGTAAGTCCATTCTCTTTTGTTTCGAGAAAATTAAAGGTTAATATTTGTTGATAATGCAATTTCATTTACCGACCGATTTTAAGTTGTACATAACATGGGACTTTTTGAGAAATTAAACACGGACTAGTTATATATAAAAATTTACATTAAATTAAGCATGAATTACGTGCTAGCTCATTTTTCTCAAAAATGGACTTACACCACTTTCAAAATAAACGGTCCATATAATGATCCACTTTATTCACATAGGACTATATAAATATGATCAAATTATTGTAAGTATATACTAAAAATTCCATATAAATTAAATTACGTACATCGTAACCCGTAGTTTAAATATGTTTGTATCGCATATTACGAATATTGCTCAATCATATAATTAAAAAATGTTATTATACCACAGTAATTGACGGTTCCATATCAGTCGCAATGAAAGTTGAAATAACCTCGATTGTGTCGGAAAAATCAATTGTACCGATTTTATCACGATCACTTATCGAGTGGTGAGATAAAACGATAATACTTAACGATAACGTCCGATATGACTTAAATGCATAGATACTCTCCGATTATATATAATATTTCTCTCTATTGCTGATTATCAACTTTCACAAACGTTACGTTATGATATTTATTAGTTATGAGAACTTAACCACTTTGAAAGGGATTTATGTACCATAGAGGTATTGTGAATATATATAGGTATGCACGTAAATCATTTCCTTGAAAAATAAATAAAATTGAGCTATTCACAATTCCAATCGACCAATAAATCCTTACATATTGTAAAAGCCAACATCTGTTTTTTATCTGCTTGTTCGTTACTATGCTATATAATTCGAGAACTGACTTACATGATTTTGTTTTTCAGTAATAGATGTATCCTGAGGCCAGGTTGTAGTATATTTATGTTACATTACATTATATAACAAGGTATAATGATAACACTCAATTACACCCTATACATTACCTTGCGATATTGATCACCAAATATTTGTATTTCACGGAAACGAAGCCGCTAGTAGACATAGGTATTTACCGTACATGTTTTTTTTTCACTATCTTTTACATTGTAATTAATGTGAATAGGTTAGAGGCGAGTACTAGTTCTTAATAAAATAAATTCTTCTTTTAATATGTTCTTTTTTCTGTGCATCCTTAATAAGTTATCCATCCAATATAGAGATGTGTAATGACAATTCGAGAGAATTAATTTGAAAATCTCGACGACACAATATAAATTAAAACTTTTAACCCTAAATAAAAATACCATTGCTAATACCCCAGGGGCCTTGCCGTTATATTAAGTGTCAGGCAAACAAAGTAACGTTCTCGGCGATGGATTCACGACTGTCCAACAATCTGCCCTGACACGTATCGAGGGCAAGTTAGACTTATTTAAAGTCATTCTAGTTTTCATATAAATAAGCCTTTATATTAGTAACAGTGAATGATAAAAACTATTTTACATTTGAACTATTAAGTGAGCAATTCTTGTATATATATATATAAATTTCGGGTATCTTAGAAACGGCTCTAAGGATTTAGATAAAATTGTTATGTATTTAGAAATATTTTTGATTTATAAATTCATCTATATAGTTGCATTTTTAGTGAAATCGCAGTTTAATTTTTATGAGACAATATTTTTAGATATAAACACAATTTAAAAAACCCGAACTAGACTCGGTCACCTAGGTACTAAGCCGTTATATTAGTAATAGTGAGTGATAAAGACTATTTTACATTTCAACTAGTCAATCCTACATACCCTCTATAGGCAGAGATTGTCCTGTTAGAGAACTCACTACAAGAAAGATTTATACGTGTTGGTAATGATAAATCGAGGATTATATTATTTATGTAAAATAAAAAAAAAATACGAAAATGTTAACAATAAAAACCGGCATTCTGCAATTGCTCTTACAGAGTCTAACTGTAGCTGAGAACCACCCAGATGATTCTATAAGTTCGTGAAAATAATTTTACTAAGATCATTCAAGGTATTTAGAGTACCAATTACGAACACACACGCATCAGACTTTTATATATAAAGACAAAAAATATACCCCCATATAAAAAGTGTGTAAAAATAAAAGTACCTGAAATATTTTATTCAGTCCAAGGATTTCCTTTTGGGTTACTGTGTAAATCTCTATATATAGGTACTATGAATAATACGGAGTTTAGATTCGGGTTGCCTCAAATTTAGGGTGAGTGTAATCCCCCTCCACCTCCTTCCTTTCTTACTTTGATGTTACTTTATTGATCAAAACCTTAATGATTAAAATGTCAATAAGGAAATAATATAATCTAAAACTCCAATAACATATAGGTACATAGATACATTAATTATTATCTATATATAGATAATGTGAAGTACCTACATATATCATTGCCGAAAATAGACACACAGGCACCTAGACATGTTTATTTAATCTCAGCTCGTTCGTCCGTATACCTACTACTAATATTACGTTAGGACTACGTACTAATATTATATATGCATAGCGTATATCATATGCAATTTGGTGATAAAACACAACACAGAAAATTACGTGAACTTGTAACATAACCATACCATATTCTTTAAAACGACATTATAAATTAAAAAATATATATTTTTCTCCTTGGCAACGTTCGTAGATATTTAGGCCATCTTCTTCAGTCTACACAGATATCTGTATGTTTCTATAGTCAGATGGACTAATAAAGCTCCTCCCTATAACGTATATGAGTACCACTACACTTGTAATTACAACTAAAAACTCCTCACAAATTCCATGTTTGATAATAGTGTTTCAATGTACAACAGTTTTCACAGTATTACTTATACTAACATATTTTTGCTAAAGCTTAAACTTAATTGATACGTTCAAGTATCTACGTAGTATTCGTCATATTTAGATATTGGATTATAGATATTGGATATTGGATTACATATTTTTATTGGAAGTAGTTTTAGTCTATGTCTACAGGACCACTAAGTCCTATCTTTATTCCTGTAATTTAATGATGGCACGATTAGTAACAACAAGCAAAAAAGCAACATCTGGTTATAAGTATTAAGTCTGGTCTAATCTTTAAGATTAAATTGTGGCAAAATGAATCTACTTAATTCTCACAGCCACGTATTTATTTTTAAAAGTTGTTATTAATAAATAACATTTGCAAAACAACGAACTCCTTACTATAAAAAGAAAACACAAAAAGGAAATAAAATAGTACAACAGGTTGTAACAAAACACATTTGATTTTTTTCTGGTTTCAGTTACGAATATTTGATCAGCATTCAGACACAGGTGTCAAGATGTCCTTGTGATTGTAAACGAATTGTTTATACAACCGTAAAAGATACAAGAAATATTAGAAGTGGGCACATCATAACAAATATGATAGTATACTATTATAACCCATACTATTCTAAGAACTGTTTGCCTGCCTAATCAATGAATTTCATACTATAATCGCGCAGGTAGATAGTAGGTTGTTGCGGATATAACAGCGAGTAACTATGTAGTGGATCTGAAGTGGTTAAATTACTGGCAAATTGGTCTTTTGTCCGCCAGACGATTACTCATTGAGCGATGCATTAAGAAAGCGGAATAATCAATACACAATTATCTACTATGGTACGGAAAACGTTAACAATGTATAGTTAGCTCAAATATACTTGTTGTTGACATGCAAATGCAATGAAATACAGTATTTTAATGAAAAATAATTTAAAAAATCTGAACGTCTAAATGTTATTAAGTCTGCTTAAAACACTTCAAAAAGTTAACGTCTCTGTGTCGAATTGATACAGTTTTGAACAAAAATAAACCTAACGCCGTTTTCGTTTGTCGTTTCCCATCAATTTTAATGTTCAAACACTTGCCAACTGCTCTTGAATATTTTCGGGTGCCTTTAAAATATATTACATGATCCAGTTACGTATTATCACTTTGGTTTTAAGTAGTGTATGCAATAAATGTGAACTATGGTTTATTATTTTGTTAACAATGATTACAGGGAAGGATAGTCTCAATAATAATGTTATATACCTATCTCAAAGGGTGACTGTGGAAAATATATCTTGATGTAACTCCAACTCGAAATCCATAAAAACTAGTCCTCTCTATTATATTGCTGACAATGATCGTAAATAGAGACAATTTCATATGCATAAAACTACTACCAAGCAACACTTTTCGCCGCGTATCACCTTTGTGGTTAGTACTTAATACCCAAAGTTTTATGTAAACACATGTAAAAGACGAACTAGAGTCGTTATATATTTTCTACTCACTCGCTTAGTTTTGTAACTATTTTTAGTTTAATATTTAAATACGGATCATATTTTCGCTGGTACCTTTGAGCCACAGCTTTTTTCAAACCTGATAAGTTTTAGCAAATGTAGCTATAATGAATAATATTATATTATGTTTGTGTACTAAGAGGCCTTTCACGATATTGATCGTTATTTAGTCATTGAATATATACATATACTGCAATATATTTAACGAACATTATCTAAATATTTTCTGGAAACCTACTTCAAGGATTTAAATGATGTTTGGTAATTATTTAGATAATGTTATATACAAAATATATATAAAACAGAATTACAAACATAGACAAGAATAAACGAAGGAAGATAATTTCCTAAGCATTAACAAACGTTCTTGTAAAAGCAGGCACCGATGTACTGGTAATAATGGTACACGAAATATTGGTAAAAAGTCGAAACTCAGTAAGATTCATATATAATCTAAAAGAAAGCAGAAGAGCTGAAGAAAACTAATTTACTTTACAGGCCTTTAACTTTTCTCGAGATCAGGAGTCCAAATAAGAAGTATAAACCTTTATCTAGGAAAGTCACAGTCACGTTAATGTGCTATGCTTGCAACATTACATCAAAAATCTGCTATAATAAGTGTTCATTTTTAAAAAAGGTCAAGGCACCTGCGATTCCTCTGGTGTTGCAGGTGTCCATGGGCGGCAGTGATCACTTACCATCAGGTGAAACGCTTGTTGGTAAGCCCCCTATTCCATAAAAAAGTATCTGGAATAGGAAATCATGAAGCCTGTAACCGCACTATTATTGATTACGTTTTGTCCCCGGAAACACAGTTTTGAAAAAAGATTTATGCTTTTTTTTACTTTATTCAAATTAAATTAAAAAACCATTTATTTTCATTTAGATTACAAAAACCAGTGAACTTAAACCTATTACATATAATACTTATGCTATTATTATTCTACACGAACCCCTCCGCGGGTGAAGGCTTTCTCCAAAGAAGCCTATTTATCTCTATCTTAAGCTATTTGTATCCATTCTGTGCCAGCCGTTCTGTTGATATCATCCGCCCACCTCATTAGCGGTCTGCCTCTGTAGCGCTTCCTTCCTGGGCCTCTCCAAAGTGTGACACTTCTAGTCGATCGTTCGTCTTTTAGTCTTGCCACATGCCTCGCCCATTTCCATTTCAATTTTAGGGCATATGTTAGATTATGTTATGTGTAGCTTTAGTTATGCTTCTTATTTTAGTATGTAGTATTTTTTGTTTTTTTTTTATTTTCAACATACTTCGATCTAAGCCTCATTGACATGTGGAAATTTTTTCCTATATATAGTTAAGCATAATAATTAAGCATATGTTAGGCACGGTAAGAGACAGCTCGACACTTCCAATACAATTTTCTTTTTATTGACTCCCACTCGTATTTCAATATGACACTACCTTTGTTGTTATTATAAATATTTGTTGTTATCTGTATATACTAATTTTCAACCCCTTGTTCTGATAGCGCCTTCCAGATACTGGAATGTGATACAGTATCAAAGGCTTTTTTTGTAGTCGATGTAGGCGACGTATAGAGTTCTGTGTCTTTCTTGGTATTTTTCGATTATTTTCTTTAGAGTGTGGATATGGTCTATAGTCGAAAAAGTTTTACGTTAAGGATTGTTAAAAGATATCTTGGTTAGGGGCATTAATATTGGTTTGACAACATCAATATTTGCACTAAAAAGATGCCACTCTTTCTAAAAACATTAAACTATTTTGCAAATAAATAACCTGTGCATAATGTACTGTAAATAAAACAATCAAGTTATAATATGTTAGTATTAAACTATTTGGCTACTTGGTCAGTCCCTTTTGCTTACACAGTCGTGGACATAGCTATACAGAATCTAGAAAAAGCATAAAATTTTCGGTAGGATCATAATCTGTAGTATTGTGGTTTTTATTTTATGTGATATACTTTGATTATCGTAAGTACACTGAATTATGAACAATACCCGTCAACAAAAGGTTCACTATATTGTTAAAAAATGTATAAACTCTGAAGATTTGCAAGATATATAATATAACGGCATTATTTTCTATTTAAACGCGATGACGCTAAATTAGGCGAAGAAAAAACGACAAAGCTTATTGTTTTATCGTCACAGTTCACCGTATAATGCTCCTTGTCCATCTTTATAGCAATCTTTTCATACAAAATTTGGTTAGTCATAATAGTCAAAATGTCAAAATTTCTCATAAGGGAACATAGCAGATATTAGTTTGATAACAATGACATGTAAAGTAAATATAAATGTGTGACAAAGTATTTTAAAAGTCTGTTTGATTAATAAACTGTGCTATAAACCTGAAAGCAGGATTATATTGTATAATGAAAAAATATGACATTGAGATAAGGACTTCAAAAGAAAACTTTATATAATTTTATCAGCAGATACAGAAAAATAATGTAAAAATGATCTAAATAGAAATTCGTAATTGAATTCGGATATGAATTGAGATGAAAAGAGAAAATATTCATGTTAGTAAATAATATATATTTGCGGTACACTACCTTAACAGTTGTGTTATTATTTCATTTTAAAGTAAATACTTCATATTCAATTGTAATTGAATAAATTAATTTTATTGTTTATTCGTATTTGTGATTTGGAACCTTGTTTACATTCAACATGACCTCGATATAACTATAGCCCCAATTCTGACCTTTTGTGAAACGAGAAAACGGGCTCTGTATTTACCCATTACCCGGGATCAGAATTTATTGCTTTGAAGTAGTACCAATAGATATATCCTTTAAATTAATAATAGTTCCAATTACTCATACGCGACACGGGCATGCCTGGCATTTATCCTTTTTTTATTTATTGATAATTTCATATATTTAAATCGCTAATTTTAATTATTATGTGTGTCTAATTATTTTTATAGCCTCAGGAAATCTGTTCAGTAAGAACTAAGTAGATATCAAATAATTAAATCGTAGTTTACCATACCCAAACAAGTATTTGTTGATATTATCTATACATTATCATGAAGTTTACTGACTGCCTATAGAATTGAAATTAAGAATTGAAGTAGTTACTTGATTACAACTTCCTAATGATAGTTCTACACAGTTTTAATGAATGTATTATTAAAAAAACAAACGACTGACCTCTTCAATTCAATTAACTACCGTGCAACAAGGAAGTTGCTTAAATGTGTACCTAAATGACATAGGAGCTTAATATAGATAGCTTGTTAAAAGGTATTTTATATTATACACATACATATAACAGATTACTATATAATAAATGAATTTAAATAACTTTTTTTGCAAATTAACTATATGTATTGGAACTTAAGCATCATGCACAGTTTTAATACTTTTTACACGTTTTTTTTATTAGCTTTACTTGTATGTTTGTTTGCATGTTTGTAACCGACACCTTTGGCCTTGATTTTGACCCCCATCAAACTGTCAGATTTCATTCAAATTTCGTAGACTTATCGAGGACCGGTGGCAATACACTAATTTGATAAGATTATTCCATTATTTAATTTACGCAATAAAATTTTCTAATTTACATCTATAGTCGATAAGGCAGGAGTTGCTGTTAATTGTAATTTTCAATCATTATATGTAACCGATATATCTAATATTCACAAATTTTCGAATACCAAAGAGAATATAAATTCCACAAAATAAGCAAAAATTTAAATTTACAATCTTAGAGGAAAGAACCTTTTTCGCTATTGTAATGAATGATGGTTGAGGATGATTAATTTTTGTCTAATAAAAATAATATTAAAAATAACTAAAAAAGCGCGCTTTTATAAATAAACCAAACTAAAAAGTAGAAAATAAATAATAGTTTAAAAACAAACTAATAACACGCATTTATATAAAACCAAACAAAAAAATAGAAACTAAATTTTAATAAATTTGAATTAAGAATAGTGTATTTTTTTTATAAATATAAATTAATAATAGTGTAACTAAGAAAAAAAAATTATTTAAAATAAAAGCGTGGGGTGCATAGTGTTAATAGTAAGTTATAAATATTTTATTGACAGATATGATTAAAAGGATTTTCATTTCGATAATATCCTAAAAAGCAACCCACGCTTTTTTTAAATAAATTACTTTTTTTTCTTATTTTTAATTAGCACTATTCTTAATTCAAATTAATTAATAATTTTTTTAGTTTGGTTATCTATAAAAACGTGTATTTAAACTATTATTTATTATTAATGCCTTCTCTAACTATTAGAACATTATGTATTCTTTTTAGTTTAATTCACATAAAAAATCATGGCCATATAGAAAATAAAATACAAAAGAATAAAAGAAATCATGAAAGTAAATGGCAACTTTTTGTTTATATATGACAAAATATTTTAACTAAAAATAAAAATGATAAAAAAATGAGAAGGAAAATACAAAGATAAAAAATTGATAAAAAAATGGTGATTGCTTAGTAGTTTATGTATACCATTTTTTCAATCACGAACTTTATACAAATATATACAGTATGGCGAGGTAAGTTGTGTAAATAACCTTCGAAAATTACTAGAAATGGTCTTACCCTAAAAATTTAAATTACACGAGTCAGTATAGAAATTTACGTTTTTTTTTACGTCTTTGCTATACCTTGGGAATGATCAATGCAGGAAAAATATAAGAAATCAAATAATGTTTACTACAATCAAATAAAATCTCATACTCGCTAGCTCTAGAACAAAGCTGATGCTAAATCAACGTCAATACATGCTAATTAACATTCTAAATATTTAAATTTTTAGTTTTTGCCCGTGTTCCGATGACAAAAACGGCGCAAAGTCTGCTTTACCGCTATTATGTCTTGTACCTCGAGGGAGTTCCCAATTTCCAGAACAAGGCAAATCGGGTAGGCCACGACCAGCGTCTGCCGGCAACATTACTCAAAATGACTTTCAACTGCTCGACGAGAACTATATACGGAAACATTTTAAGCTACCACACAGAGCTCTTTATCTGGATCCATTCAGGTAGACTTGGTTCTATAAATACAAGTGTGGTAAGAGTTTTGTTCTTCTGAATTATTTTTTAATGCGTTGCAAGTTCTACAGCATAAAATTGCGTTTTCTA
The DNA here is from genome assembly GCA_039707435.1 of Actias luna. Classification (NCBI taxonomy): domain Eukaryota; kingdom Metazoa; phylum Arthropoda; class Insecta; order Lepidoptera; family Saturniidae; genus Actias; species Actias luna. Next base: position 11,539,151 of record JAZHAC010000001.1, on the reverse strand, counting down.
TTTTAATACCTTTAGAATTCATTTAAATGGTTTTTTGAAACATAGTATGAGTTTTACATAATAGAATTACTTATATCATGTCTGGAGGCTCTGGTATTTTGTGTATTTATGGTATAATAAAATATATTTTACACATTTTAAAGTTGGATATTTTATAAAACATATTATGCAAAGCTTATTTAATAAAGACTTAAATATACAACATTTTTGTGCAAAGTTCCTAAATTCCAACTTTAGTGACGGGCTTGTGATGCGGAAGGGTAGTACCTACCATGTAAGAGTCTAAATATTTCTGTGTATGGTATGGTGGTTCTTAACTTCAAATTAGAGAACATAAAAATATTTGTATTCTTAAGTTTGTTCATAAGTTTGAATTAATACGTCAATACGTTTGTCATTATATGTTTGAAGATACCGTAAAATCTATATTGACATTAATATTATAAAGCGCAAAAGTTTGTTTGGATGTTTGCTTGTTTTAACGCGCTAATCTTAGGAACTACCAGAGGGATTTCAAATATGATTTTTGTATTTGATAGAGCAATCACTGAGGAAGGGTATTTAACATCACCCTACTACCAATAGCAGCAAAGCTGTATTGAAAAAAGTTAGAAAAACGGACGAAAATGATTAAGTAATTTTTAGTTCCACGAGAACGAAGTGGTAGGCACACCTAGTTTTATATAAAACAAGTAATACCGCGATCGTATGTATGTATGTATATACATATATATGTGGCGTCCTTTGTAATTGTCACTGGCCGTAATATCGGCCTGCGTGCCAGCGGTTTGGAAGGAAAACTATTAAGGCAGTCAGTAAGGGCGACAACCGATTCCCGATTAAAATGTCGCCGTTTATTCGTAACAGATCAAAATTCGAAACGTCAGTTTTTAATTGATACCGGTTCTGATTTATGCTGTATGCCACTTAAATATGTTGGAGGCCGACGTTCACGTTCCGACTATAATCTCAGTGCTGCCAATGGAAGCGTTATTAAAACTTTCGGTAACATTCAACAATCACTCAATTTGGGTTGCGCCGTGACTTTCGATGGAACTTCATCATAGCCAACGTCAGCACACCCATAATAGGATCGGATTTCTTAGCACATTACCATTTACTACCAGACTGTGCTAACATGCGTCTAGTGGATGGTAATACTGGAATTTATGCACCAGCTTTCATAGCTTCAGTTGACCAACCCAGTATTAAAGTCGTTACTGAAACCACTGGGATATTCAGTGATTTATTCGCGGAGTTTCCCAACATTATTCGACCCCCTGGTTTCCCGAGGGAAATCAAGCATACTACAAACCATTTTATTAAGACGACGGATGGTCCACCTGTTTCGTGTCGCCCACGCCGGCTCGGGCCCCTTAAACTACAGGCAGCTACAGATGAATTTAACAGTATGATACAGTATGGTACTGCCAGACCGTCAGATAGCCCCTGGTCTTCACCGTTACACATGACACAGAAAAAAGACTGCAGCTGGCGACCTTGTAGTGATTATAGGGCTCTCAGTGCTAGAACCGTCCCAGATCGCTAACCCGTGCGTCACATTGGCGATTTCAACAACAGTTTATCAGGGTCAAGTATATTCAGCACCTTGGATTTAATAAAAGCGTACCAGCAAATACCTGTTGCGGAAGAAGCTGTTTGTAAAACTGCTATAACTACGCCATTTGGCCTCTTTGAATTTCCGTTTATGACCTTTGGTTTGAGAAATGCTGGTCAGACATTTCAAAGGTTCATTGATGAAGTTGTACGGTGTCTCGATTTCTGCTATGCCTATGTTGATGACATATTAGTGTTTTCCTCTAGTCCTGATGAACATGTGCAACACTTACGAAGCATATTTCAACGCCTGCAGGACTACGGGGTCAGTATTAACCCGTCCAAGTGCACTTTAGGAACCAAGGATGTCACTTTTCTTGGTTACCATATTAGTGCTGCAGGTGTCCAACTTCCTGAGGACCACATAAAAGCCCTTAAGGAATACGCATTACCAAAGACCATACAAGGTCTTCGTCGATTCTTAGACATGATCAATTATTATTGGCGTTTTCTACCCCGCACTGCAGAACTTCAAGCTCCGTTGATTTAGATGCTTACCATATCTAAAGGAAAAGGAACTGCCTCAGTCCAATGGACCGAGGAGTTGCAGCAAAGTTTTCTTAGCTTAAAAGACAGCTTATCTAATGTTACACTATTGGCACACCCTGTACCTGATGCTCCTTTAGGACTATTTACAGATGCCTCAGGTATACAAATCGGTGCGTGCTTACAATAACAAGTGAAGGGTCATTGGCAGCCAATAGCATTTTTCAGCAAGAAATTAACAGGCTCACAGAAACAGTGGCCAGCGTACTACCGGGAACTACTGGCAGTTTACGAGAGTGTACAACATTTCAGACACATCATGGAAGCTCAACAAACTACGATCTTCACTAAGCATAAACCTCTTGTATATGCTTTTACTCAACGTAGAGAAAAGTTACCGCCGGTACAACTGAATCAACTAACATTCATTTCACAATTCACTACGGATATTGTTCATATTAAGGAAAAGGAAAACGTGGTCGCGGATACCATATCTCGCATAGAGGCTGTCGCTATTGACACCGATTTTTCAGATCTCGCACAATCACAGGAATTAGATAACGAACTTAAAGAATTTCTTAAATCCAATAGTTGTTCATTCAAATTGGAAAAAGTTATTATTCCAGGGACTAGCACGACGATTATTTATGATACCTCTACAGGTAGACACCGTCCTTACATCACGCCACAGTTTCGACGGAAAATTTTTGAGCAACTCCATAATCTGAGCCATCCAGGTATAAAAGCTACAACTCGGTTAATTACTGAGCGATTTGTTTCGCCGTCTATCAACAAAGATTGCCGATTATGGTCCAGTACGTGTCTACAGTGCCAACTTAATAAAGTCACTAGACACACAGTGTCACCGATTAGACAATTTCAAAATCCATCAGCTCGTTTTAAACATGTCCATATCGACATTGTTGGTCCTCTACCAGTGAGCAAAGGATATAATTATTGTCTTACAGCTATCGACCGTTATACGCGATGGCCAGAAGTGTGGCGTATTACAAACATTACGGCTGAGGAAGTTGCGCAAACGTTTCTTAGCGGTTGGATTGCACGATTTGGCGTACCCACAATTGTTACTACTGACCAGGGCCGTCAATTCGAATCAGACCTATTTCAAAGATTACTTCAGCACTGTGCAACAAAAAGACTAAGGACTACTAGTTATCACCCATGCGCAAATGGCATGGTAGAGCGTCTGCACAGACAGTTAAAAGCAGCCTTGATGTCCCACGATGAGACATGGGTTAGAGCGTTACCGCTAGTACTGCTTGGTATGCGCTCTGCTCTCAAGGAGGACCTAAAGGCTTCACCAGCAGAGTTGTTATATGGTGAACCTCTTCGATTACCTGGTGGATTTGTCGCAGCTCCTCTCAACTCAAGTCGTGCCGACGATGTTACAGATTTTGTTGATCAGTTGCGCTACAAAATGAATAAACTTAGACCGATTCCTGCTTCATGGCATTGTCAACAGGCTACCTTTTTATTTAAAGATTTGAAGACGACCACTCATGCTTTCTTGCGCGACAATACCATCTGTCGCCCGCTTCAACAGCCATACACTGGTCCCTATAAAATTCTTGACCGTCAAGGAAAAACTATAACCTTGAACATAAGAGGCAAACCAACTGTAGTCAGTGTTGATAGGGTAAAACCAGCACACATAGATAATAATGATCAACTTTCCAATATTCCTCGTAGCCAGCCTCTTCTACCATCTCCCGACACAGCCGGAACCTCATCAGATTATAGAGTTTTAGACAGTTATGTTACTCGACGAGTTCGCTTCGCTAAACCTATCGACGTGTAACCCCGTCTATGTTTCTTCGAGGGGGGGTGATGTGGCGTCCTTTGTAATTGTCACTGGCCGTAATATCGGCCTGCGTGCCAGCGGTTTGAAAAGACAGATGTCAGAGGGATACGACATAGAATATCGCTACATATACATATATACATACATCGGAACCACGATATACCACAAATTTAAATTAAAAAATCTTGATTAAAAGGTTCCGCAGAATTATTTATACTTATAGCCTCCCGGCTATAAGTATAAATAATTAGTGGACAAAATTGTATTTAAAACAGGACTATTCTTGAAAAAATTTGGTTTACAGCGCTATGTACGATTTTAATAGGAGGACTATAAGGACTATAAGGCGCATAATGATCTCAAAATTATGGTATTCCAGGCGGCCCCTGATTACATTTCCAATGACACAAGAAGTTTCAAAGAACTTTAACTTGGCTCGAAAATATAAAATCAACCAGCAAATTCTTGACGGTTTCCTTGACCCCAGTGAGGCCATATCAGCACCGAGTGTCTTTGTATGTAATATTTACAAATTATTGCCATTATATTACATTTTTATTGTTTTTTTGTGTGAACTGCAACATACGTAATTAATATTATCAACTATATCTAGTTATTATTTACATATATTTATAATTGGTACTAATATTACATAATAATTATAGAATTACTACATGCATGTAGACATTCACACTCACTAGCAAAACAGGAATTATTGGATAGATATCTATAAAAATTAGATAGTAACCTTATACACAATGTATTATATGGATAATAAATTAAATAACTCCTTTTATTTCTTAGCCCTACAAAAGAACTGAAACGAAGAAACGAAAAGAGACCGAAGAAGATGATGAAATTATTTACATTCTTCAATTACCAGATTGGGAGTTTAAATGTCCAGTACATAACGAAACTATTAGGACGCCAAGGTACCAGATTGTGTAATATTGAGATTTAGGTATATGCGATTTAGTGTAAGTATTCATTTTTTCATTATGTTATATGTAAAACCCAAAATAATGTTACCTTTTTTATAATATGGAAGGTAGAGGTAAGGATAACCACCTGTATGTAAAAAAAAGTGTCATTCGAAAGGCATTAAATAAGCGTGAAGTAAGATGTTACGGAGCTTCGGAGCTACAGAGGTTGGAACTTCCAATTGATTTTACACCTACTTCGACTTTGGCTTCAGTATTTTTGAATCGGAGGTTACAACGGAGATCGTAACACAACAACTAACTGTGGCTAGAATAATTAGGTACATACAAAGTTTAACTTGTAGCTGAGGAAATTTCTTGATTTTTCAAAGGATTGTCACAGGGCCTTCCCTTAAGTTTTATGGAAGATACCACATTTTGTCGCTTATTACAATTCCTAGTATCGAATAATAATAATATATAATTTATTTATTTAATACATCTATCTTATTCTCTACCTCCGTTTCGCATCCGACTCCGCCTCCGACTTCGACTCCAATAAAGCAGATTATAACATCCGGTTTCGACACCGGCTTCGGTATACACACTGCCGTAACATCCCTAGCGTGAAGCTAAAGTAGCAAGACGGTAAATTTTGAAAAACGTTCCAAAAGTATTGAAATGGTATAGAAAAGCAAGCAAGGAAGGTTTATTCCCACTTGGACAAGTTTTCAAATTTTTGCCAGTATTGCACAATTATTTGAAATTGTCGTATATAAAACTAATAATAAAAGATCACTTCAAAGTATTGTTAAAAGCTCACAAAATAAACTACGTTACTACGTACGTACTTACGTTACGAACTGCTAAATATATATGATACATTTTTTGTAAGCTAACGACATGTAGGTCGGTTGTTGAACTATTATTTACAGTTTTCATTGGACTCGTTTTCAACTTAGCCTCCATATGAGACAGTTTTTCTTACCTCTACCCTCCATACCTATTCAGTATTTTAATTTAGTGTTTGTTTTTCATATTTCACATATACAAATATTACATACTTACTTAGTTAACTAAATTAAATTCAAACGAGTGCTGCCTACATTTTTCTCACACTACTAATAATCGATTTCGGTTAACATTACAATTATTACATAACATAAATCATTTTGATATGTGGCATGCTATATTTTATTATTTACGTTAGCGATGGTCGAAAGACAACTTGGTTAGGGACATAAGTTCCTTCACTTTTTTCCATTTTTCGTATGACCTTTGAATATTTATTATTGGAGCCGTTCAAGTATTACATAACGCAATTTTTGACCAAATTTGACCCTCCTTCCCTATTTCAGTACCCCCCCTCCCATACCCTCCTCAAACGTTACGCAACACCGAGTTCCTTTTTTACCTAGCAGTCATAATTATTTTTACTTTTTTTTTATAATAAACTCCGTAAATAAATAACTTATTTATATTATAACCTCTGGAAATGCGATTAGAAATAGTCGAAGGATTCTCCGTACAACATAAACATGCGAACTTCGGAAATTTTAAAGGGCTAGATATTTTTTTTTATTAAAAAACAAGGTTACGTAACACGTTGTTCGAACCTACCTCCCGCCGTTGTAACGCATCGTTACAAGACTCTCCCTCCCTCAAATTTCGTTACGTAATACTTGAACGGCCCCTTTATATTATATACACGAATAACGTACCTACATACCATTGAAATATTTCTTAAATGAAAAGTATTAGAAACCAAGCTAATATAATAACATATCGATTGAAACAAACAACTCAACTTAAAGTTTTAGTGCGTTAAAAATTTTATTCGCCCTTTTGATTGTCGTATAAAAATACTAAACATGTCAAGTTACCCCATCTGTCTACTGTATATGCTATTATATTCCCACTAGAATTGAATTTTAATCAGCGCCATCTATACTGCTTATTTAAACTTTTTTGTCGTATTGCAACCATTTTGTTTAATAATATATATTACAATAGATAGATAGCATTGTTAACAATATAGATAATTGATTTATATTTAACATATTATTAACTTTCTTACTAATCACACATTTAAAAATAATTACAAACAATAAAAGCTTAAGTAAACTTACTCCTATATGTATATATTTTAATTAAATACAATGAGCGTCATCTAATAGAAATTTAATGAAAGTGTTAATGTTTTGACATTTTTTATTTTTCTAAGGGATTTCTAAAGGATTCAAGGGATTCTAAAAAGTACGTAGTGACGCGGGTAAAACCGGTACTACTCCGTTTCGACACGAACTAAGACGGCAAATACCTACTTAAAAAACAGGAAATTTTGGGATTATCTGCTAGACAATAAAGTTAAACAACATGTTTGTTTTTTATCAACAAAATTTTATTTTATGAATTAACAAAAATGCTTAGGTGGTAATATTTCAAAACGATAGAGAAAATGTTAAAATAGAAATGTTTACGGCGTGTCTATAAAACAGCAATAATATGCCTTCATAGAGACGCTGTCAAATGAATAAAGTGCAATCAAGGATATACATGATAATTTAATGTGTGCAAATAAAAAAAAACTTGTTACAATTAAAACACCTTTTTACAGATTTATATGGCATTCATGTAAAAACCAGAAAGAAGAAAAAGGAGGCGAACAAAAAAAAGGTGGCGGCCCTCTGAATAAACCAAAACCTTGGCTACTAAGCAGACACACAGATTTTGATTTACTATCTCAGTGGTAGTTTCATTGTTTGGATTAGAAAATTTTGTAATCAAATATATTTGGAGCAATTTATTCCATAAAAATGATAACTACTTTTTATTACTTATTCCTTATACAACAAAACAGAAGTTATATTGAATTTTATATTACGGAACAATTGCAAAAATATTAAAATGTTCCCTTCGAAATTTTTTTAATACGTGGGGAAATGCATTCATGCATCCCCACCCAGCCCGGGGGGACTAAGAGGGGTATGTGGGACTCACCCGGCGCCAACCACCGAGAATACCCACTAAAACCCCACGGCCGTCTTTCGCCTTCCCGGGACAACGCGGGTTCTCCTCGTCACCCCAACGACCGGCCCAGCCTGATGGAAAGCCGGGCCCCATCCGGGCACCCTAGTGAGCTGCCCTCGCAGTCGTCCGGACTGGTGCAATGAGAGGCGAGTCCCCCGACCCATTCCCCTCAGTCCGGCTTAAGGCTGTAGAAGGACACGGGCGTACCGGCCCCTTCGACCGCCAATTCGTCTACGGCGGAGAGGATTCCTGTGGGTATCTGCTTCACGGACCCTCTCCGCGGCCTCCTTCTGTAACATAACATGTTCACAGAAGGAGGCCACCTCATTCCAAACACTCTCATTACACTCGGCAGCGAGAGGTCTGTCCCCACCGCCGCCTCCAGGGCGCAGCGCGGCCCGGACCACGCAGCACATTTAGACAAAGTGTGCTGCGCAGTATCCTCCGTCGCACCGCACTCATGCGAGCCCTTCAACATTATTGCTCTAGAACATAAAAAAAAAAAAACAATTTTATTGAACAAATCCACTTTACCTAAAGTAATAATGATAAAGCGATGATGGTTCAGTTGGTAGTGTGTATGAACGCCGCGTCACTGGGCGTGTGTGCGAATCTCTGCAAAAAACTTAACCTTTTGCTGAAGGAAACATCATGATCAAGGCATAGCATGATGGTAGGGTTTTTTCCAATGCCCATCTGACTACCTACAATCCTTTTTTTTCTTATTAACGTGTTGAAAATCCTATTCTTTACGGACTTCCTCATCGCAACGCGTAAACGCATTACCCGAGCACAGGTCAAGACAGGAGGGGCATGTGGCAAGACACATCGGGTTATAAGCAGCGGACACTACTCCCTAAAACGCACCACGGTGACACTTCAAACTCCCGTGTCGCCAGAGACCAGGGCTAGTATACACATTTCTTCTTATTGCTACCTACCACCCTCAAGTTGAAAATCTGCTGCCAGAAACTTATAGTTGTGTTCGCAAGTTCACATAGGCAGTTGCATTAAAAAGCCAGTTTCTTCACTAAGCTTAGCGTATCCACGATCTCAGCCCACATCGACATTTTACATCAGATGACATTGTGGCCATACCGCTCAGCCTATAAAGTACATATTAAAAAAAGAAATGAATTGTTTTACACTATGGTTTCTGCCTATGTCTCAGACCTAACTGTAATAATATGGTGGCTCTGTTACTGTTTAAGGAGGTTTTAGAGCTACATCAAATATATTAACCTAGCTATGATTAATAATTTAAAGCACTTATGCAGAATAGCCTAACTACATGAATATTCAAAATGCAGCCAAAATAGAACCAAATAAAAGAAATTTATCAATTAAAAGCCACTTCGTGGCATATCAAGATTTCCCAAAAAAAAAATTTTAATACTATCAAAAAGATACATTTCCATTTGTATAATGACATGTATGTCATTATATAAATTGAAATGTCTATTACTTCAAGATTATATGAAAAATATTTGTAACTTAATTTTTAGTTTTGGTAATAAAAATGTATGTTTCAAAATACAATAAAGCGATAAATTTAATACAATAACCAAGTATGGATGAAAATAATTTGATAACCAAACTAGCTGACATGTAAGTTATTTCTGACATGCATACCTACATTACGTTGTCGATTGATGGTGTGATAGCCTTGGGTTTTATGGTAGAATACAGTTATAGGGAAGTAGTTTATGACACCGATTAGTATAAGGATAAGGAGCGATACAAGAGCGGCTTTGGATTGAGGTTGGAAGTCCGATTTTGGTTCTGCTAGCGAGTGGTCGCGTCTCTGAGCCAACATAGTTGGTTTTATTACGAATTTTTAATACTTTGCCATAAATTATATAAGTAGTTTATATTATATAAATATAATATAGAAGTTCAATTTATATTATACTTTTAGTTTTTATACGGTCGGTCGACCCCCGCCCCTCTGGTGGGGTGGTTATAGAAATATTTATATAACTATTTAATTATATTTAATTTAATGGTGTTTCGTTGCTATTTTTTAAGTTTTTTTTTTAGTTTGTTTCTTAATTGTTTTTATGTTAATATTATATTATATCTAAGTATTTTTTTTACTATAACTCCACTCCCCAACCCGCTATCGGAATGGCATCCACGAATAACAATAGCGACATAGATCTAGACACAGCTCTAGAGTTCTTCAGTATTAGGTGCCCAGAAGTATTTCGGGCATATCGCGAACAGCACCAGGCAATTTCCCCGGTCAGAAAACCTGCCCCCTTAATAAATGCATCCGACAAAAGGATGAAATTCCTATCAGGGGCCGTAAAATCGTTCATGGCGGTGGAGCCCTTAGCTCCGCCACTTCCGCGGTTAGGCTTCCAACCCCAAACCCTACCGCCTCCACCTCCAATATGGAGTTCGCGAGGATGACGTCGTACGCAATACGACCAGTTCCGATCTCAGCAACTCGGGCAAATACGTGCGTTCCGGGGCCCTCAACCGGTGCCGCGTGCTCGCTCTCGACGACGTACGTGAGCTCAGTTAGTATGGGCGAAGGTCAATCTCGTTCTAGTTCAGAGTTTAGCACTGTGACTGAAAACGACTACGAAGAAGTAGTGTCTGTCCGTAAGCAAGGCTCGAAGAAAAAGCGAGGAAAGCGCACCGCCTCCGACAATGGTTCGAGTAAAAGGTACCTCATACCTGATGATGAGGGATGCCGAGCGGTCACCCCGGCGCTTTCTACCTCCGCTGTCAGGTTAGGCCAAGAGTCGGATCCAGACTCTGGTAGGGTACGTTTTAACCCTGATGGTGAGGATATCACCCCCGCACAATCCGCACCCCGCGCCGCTCTCGCACCCCGCGTAACGCCTGCGTCCCGCACCACACCCGCGACCCGCACCGCACCCGCGAATCGCACCACACCCGCGCCCGTGACCCGAACCTCCACTCCTGGCCCTTCGGGCTCGGTTGAGCCGGCTCAGCCGCAGTAAGGCCGCGCGCCACCGCCAGTCATTATCCAGGACAAATCCGCCTGGACCCGGATCTTGGCCGAGTTACACGCGCGGAAAATACACTTTACTAGCGCAACAAGTACCCCCGCGGGTATTCAAGTTATTGTACAGACCCCACTGGTACACAAAAATTTAACAGCTGACCTTAGAGAAACTAAGCAACCTTTCTACATGTACACACTCGAAGAGGAACGCCTCCTTCGAATCGTCGTCCGCAGGGTGCCCAAAGAGCTCCCCCTTCCCGAGGTCGTAGCTTCACTGCGGTCTCAAGGATTCCCAGTCCGTGATGTGTTTAGAATGCATCACAGACAAAACAAGAGACCGTATAATATACTTACTTCTAGACCGAACAAAGGAAGGAAAGAATATCTTTTCCTTGAAGTCGGTGTAAGAATTGTCAGGGGTCATCGTAAACCCCCCCCCCCGCAAGTCCCATATTCCTACGCAGTGTCACAACTGCCAAAACTATGGCCACTCAGCCAGTGGCTGTCATCTTCGGCCCAGGTGCGTAAAGTGCTTGGGCAATCACTCCTCTCTTCTTCGCCTGAGGCCTCATTAGACTTTGTCGCGTCTGATTAGGTTCGGTTAGCCATTAAAGGACTTAAGCCTAGAAAATCTCCCGGTCCAGATGGTATCAGGAATGAAGTACTGAAACTTCTTCCTGACCATCTCATAGCTCTTCTGGTTTGCATCTTTAATGCGGCCATATTTCACTGCTACTTTCCAGCGGTTTGGAAAAGAGCAACAGTTATAGGTATCCATAAGCCTGGCAAATAGTCAAATCTGCCAGAGAGTTACAGACCCATTAGCCTCTTGAACACTCTAGGCAAAGAATTTGAGAAACTTCTTCTGAGTTGTCTCTTCAAAGAAGTTGATGATAAAACGATTATTTCGGAAGCACAGTTTGGCTTTCGAGCCAAACACTCGTGCACAGATCAAGTGCTTCGCGTCACGGAGCACATCAAAGTCAACTTTGTTAGGTCAAGACCTATTCTTACGTATAGTTGTCCCGCCTTCGCTTACTGTCCAAAATATCTCTTGAGCAAACTTGAAAATGTTCAAAATAAATATATTCGTAGGTCGGTTTGTGCGCTGGACATCATGAGAGACATAGACCTCCACAAAGATCTAGAACTCCTGTCAATAGAAGGATATATCCGGACCATTTCAAACAAACACTTTGAGAAAGCTGAAGCACACTCAAATTCGCTCATTAAAGCATCTGTCTCCTACGTTCCCACCTCTAATCAATCAATCAGGTTTTAATCAGGTAATAGTCTCAGGCACCGCCAGTTAGGTTTCTATATGTACAATCTTTCGCGCCATTACAATTACTCTTCTCTTTTTATTATTAGCTAGTACCGCGTTTGATTCTCTCTTTCGCATTTCGGCAACAGTCCAAGCCGAAGTTCGGTCACTAGTGACACCCTTGTGCGAGTTGCCCCTCGGGCTCGAACGCTTTCCGCGCTCGCCCCCCTAGTTCGGAGAAGCTGAAAAAGCCCTTCAGGCTAACAATGTAAAAAAAAAAACGCCTTTGGATTCAGTCTAAGCTTGGCGCTTGAGGCGTATTCATCGTACGTAGCTGGAACATTACCGAAGGGATGTAAGATTTGTATTTATCTATTATTGACACTGGTTTGTTTTTATGCTGTAAATCATTATCGGGAGTTGTTAATACTGTGCAGCGAGAGGCACGAGTGGTGAAGGTGAGTGTTGACGCGCGTCGACAAAGGAGGCCTCCTTAAACCTACGTCTGAGTCACAAGTCTCAGAGACACTCTCGTGTTATCCTCTCTCTGCCACAATGATTAGATTTCACAATGTACCCGGCACCCTTACGGTGAATCCGTGGCTTACTAATGGCTTCGTATATCATTCTGACAGTATATTTATCCGATTACCTGTTTAAATGATCGGCATATCTGGTTGTTAAATCACTCGGCAATATGTTTCTAAATATATATATAAGTACGTAGTATACTTGTACGTACTTTCAATTTTTTTATAGTTAATGCTTGGTCCAACAGTTTAGGCGATCGCGTCGCCTCATGCTGACATGCCGAAATAATACTTAGTCTAAGTCTGGGTGTACTTTGTATTCGTTGCTTGTATAGCTATTCTCGCTTGATATTGGCGAAATGGCCGACGTAGGAAGATGCCATAAATTAAAAAAAAAAAAGATGAAAAACATTGTGATGGTACGTAAGGTTTCTTTTCCTGCGGTAGGTTGTTGCCTTTAAACGGGTGTCAACTCGAGTAGCCCGCCCTCCCTAGCTATGCCATGCGAATAGTTGTAGAAAGTTATTGATGCTGTGTTTTATTTATTTATAATAAGAGGACAGAAAGTTACTGCATTTGGCGCAACAATACACATAGAGTAACTCAAAAATTGCGTAACCATAGAGATCAATTATTAATTTTCAGTCAATATTATCACACCCCTTTTAATAAATCAACTTATTGAAGTAAAACTACGCACGCTTGACTTAGGGAGTAAACTGGTGAATGCGTGACGAGAGTGTTACGAAAAGTGGGATCGGGCGAAGCGAATGAAAGTTGAGAGGGAGCTATAAGTTAGTGAAGATAGAGTGAGACTTACGGTTCCAGAATGCCATCAGCGAAACCTCGAAAGAGGTAAAGGCGGCAAACGATCGCCGCTTTATACTCCCTGATGACATTCGAAGACTGATCACGGAAAAAAACGCCGCGACTCGCGCCCATGATTCTTATCCGACGGAGGAAAATCGCGTACGGCTACGTAACTTACAACGATTAGTTAAAACTCGTATTTCCGAACTCCGCGGTCAAAGATGGGACAGTCTTTTAGAGGAAATCAAACCATCTCATCTTGCCTTCTGGGATCTTGTCCGTAAACAAAAGAGCAGCTACTCGTCCTCAATGCCACCGCTGGATAGAGGCTCCGGCAATCTGCCCGCCTTCGAAAGTATAGACAAGGCAGAGTATCTCGCTACCACTCTCGAACAACAGTGTTCTCCCAATTCCTATGAATATCATACCATAGATCCAGGACACATCGTGAGGGTCAATCGAACAATTCAATCAATAAGAGAGACCCCACCAGTTGAAAATTTAGACCCGGTCACAAATGACGAAGTTGTCGCGATCATAAAACGCCTTAAGCCAAGGAAAGCCCCTGGTCCTGATGGAATCAGGAACGAAGCCCTAAAACTTCTCCCTGATAAACTTATAGCTCTTCTGGTCTGTATCTTCAATGCGGCCCTAATTCACTGTCATTTTCCAGCCGCTTGGAAAAAGGCAACGGTAATAGGTATCCGCAAATCCGGGCAAAAGGCATCTCTCCCAGAAAGCTACCGCCCAATTAGCCTCCTCAATACGTTAGGTAAAATATACGAGCGGCTCCTTCTGAACCGACTTCAATCCATTGTCTCAGAGAAATGTCTCTTACCACACGAGCAATTCGGCTTTCGACCGAAGCACTCGTGTACCCACCAAGTGCTCCGCCTCACGGAGCATATTCTCTCCAATTTCACGGAGCCACGCCGTCCTAGGCGCACGCTTGCCGTATTTTTCGACATAGCCAAAGCTTTCGATAAGGTCTGGCACGAAGGCCTCATATTTAAACTCAATCTCTTTCAAGTCCCGGACAGACTAGTCCGCATAATCCTCGCTTACCTATCAGACCGTACCTTCTGCTATAAAGCGGACGGAACTCTATCCTCACCACATTCAATAAGATCAGGGGTCCCGCAAGGTTCTATCCTAGCCCCTTGCCTATTCAACCTGTTTGTTAGTGACATCCCCGAATTCCCCGACACCGCAGTAGGCTCTTACGCAGACGACACGGTCATCTTCAGCTCAGGCAGGAATAGGATTCACTTATACTACCGCGTCCAAAGGGCTGTGTCTACGTTTGGGTCCTGGTGCCTCAAATGGCGCATAGGAATAAACCCAGACAAAAGCGCGGCTATTATGTTCGATCCTCACGCGAGGAAGAATATAAAAAGAACATTGCATCTTTTTGGTGTCAATATCCCCTGGGCTAACCAAACTAAATACCTTGGTGTAGTTTTAGATAAACATCTTACCTTTAACAAACATATAGATTATGTACAGAAAAAAGCCACCACAGCTATGGCTCTACTACGCAACCTAACCTCCTCTAAGAGCAAGATGTCACTCAGACATAAGCTCACAATATACAAAGTATGCATCCGCCCCATACTTACCTACAGTTGCCCCGTATTCGCTCACGCTTCGCACACCACTCTTCGCAAACTACAAGTTCTGCAAAATAAATTCATGCGTATAGCCGTCCAAGCCCCTCCGTACGTCCGTAATGTAGATCTCCATAAAGATATGGATATTCCGTCCATATATGCATATATCAAAGACCTTACAAAGCAATTCTTCGAAAAAGCCGAAGTTCATCCCAACCCCAAAATAGTACACGCAGTGAGCTACAATGCTAATCCGCACGCCAAAGGTTTCGCGCGACGGCCACGTAATTGCTTCACTGATCCCGTCGATAAAATAACGAGATTAAACGCACTTCTTCCTACCGTCTCCACCAATTGTACGTGTCCGCGTACACGCCCGCGTAACCGCCGCCCTCGCCGCCGAGGCCGAGCGGTTAATTTCGCTCCCGCACACCCGCCGCGGCCTCCCTCTGCAGACGCTTGAGCCTAGGTTCGATCCTCCGGATAGGAGCCCTCAAGTGACTCTGCTCGCGCGATACAGTGACACTCTACATCACTGAAAGTACATCATCACACCGCATACCATCCATGCACACCTATACGTTAAGTACACGGTTCTGTAAGGGACTACCCCCACGATCCTTGTTTGTTTTTCCCGCAGCATCCCAAGCCGAGGTTCGGCCATTCTGGCACCCTTGCGCTCGCTGCCTCGGAGCTGAGTGCCCTCAGCACTCGCCCCAAAAAGTTCGGTGAAGCTGTCAAAGCCCTTACGGCTAACAGCGTATGTCAATTCAAAAAAAAAAAAAAAAAAAAAAAAAAAAAGAGACTTACGTTTCGTATATTACTGTAGAGGCAAGAGAGAAGTGTGAGCACACATTTTATTTCTCTCTTTCTCTCATAGCGAGAGAAGTTTTACTTCAGTCGTGTAGTCTGAAGCACACTCGTTTTTTACCTATAGCTTCTGTTTGTTGGGTTTATCGGATTTTACGTATTTGTATCTTCTGTTAATAGGGAAGCTTTAAAGTACATAATATTATTTTAACTTTTTTCTTTTCAAAGTGTCGTTTTATTCTTGGTCTGAAAGGACGGACTTTCAATAGTGGCTATAGTACCTACTGAATATGTGACCTATTATATACTTTGAATACAACAGGTAATATAGGATCTTAAATGTAGCTACTGAAGCGAAATCTTAGGGGTTACGCATTTCGATCGCCAAGGTGAACGGCATTGTGTATTGTGGGCGTGTTATCATTCAGCTGAATACATATCTTCTATTGCAGCAATTTAGTAATAGTCTAGATATGCAATGACATATCTAACACAATGATGTCTTGTTTATGATCAGGGTGTGGATTTAATCTGTCTTGTTAAATACGACAGAGTTTAAATGATATTAAACACCTTCAAAATATGGCTGAGAAGGATTTTCAAAAATAATATTGGAAAATCCAAAAGTGCTTGCCTCATACCATTCATTTAATTAAAAAAAAAAAAAAAACAAGCTGTACCGTTGACTCATTTTATTAATCATTCTACATTTTCAAGCAAGCAATACATCATGTATTGCTGGGCACAAAAACTCCGTAGTTAGTTTTGCCTAGTCTCTATCATGTTGAAGCGCTAACCTCTTCATTATGAAATAAAGTCCGACTAGGCTGTATAGCTTCGGTATCTTGCCTTTTCCTGAAAAATTAAAAAAGTCCAAACCTAGAGCTTATAGATGTAAAATGTAATAAATTCAAAAATGAGGCATGATAAAACCGTTTTATTATTAAACTACGAGTATTATGCTATTGATCTGAAATAGGTAACTGGTTGATGTTATTCTAAAGATAATAAACGAAAGCCGGTCTCAATACGTCAATTTTTCAGGAGTCATCATGACCACATGATGTAAAAATATCCGGATGTCTACGTAAAAACAACTGTTTTTTTTTTCAAGGTAGCAATATAAAATTGCTTTTTACAAAATATGAGAAAAAGTGGTTTAAGGGCATCCGCGTCGTAAATGTGTAAATGAGATTCGATTTGTCGCACTTCGACGCGCCGCTATAGGACGCACTTTCATAGTAAATGTATTGTAGGAGAATTTCTACGATTAGATTCTACTCGACTCGGCGATGCTAGTAGAAATCTCTGGAAATCCCACAAACCTCGGGAACGCAAATCATTATTATTAACTAAACTGAAAATACAATAGAAACTAAGTTTCCATATTATATGCATCTCGATTATTGTAGTTTTCAACAGTATACTCTATGATGCTTATTAATAATAGGTAAATTACGTTTTTAGCATGTTTTGTCTATGAAGGTTGGTACAAATTTATTAATATGTATATTACAGTCCGTTAGCTCGAAATGGATTCGACGCTTTCAGTATGTCTGCCCCAACTATAGTACAAATGAATCCGGATGGCAAATGGGAAAGTTGCAAGCCAGAAAATTTGGAGGAAGAAAGACTTAAAAGAGTAGTCCAACATTTAGTAAATTCTAAAACAGTAAATGCAGCTCAAAACTATTGCTGTAAATGTGCAGCAGAATCTCAGGTTTTATTATTTTTTTATATCTATTCATTCCGGAATTAGCTATAGGTTCTTTATATAAAATTATTAAAGATAGATTTTTATATTTCTGCATATTGATATTGAAAAATATTATTTATACTTAAAACTATTCTTTGTATCTAAATATTCTAAATTACGTAAGAACGCAAAAATTGTGGGGACCCTACTTAGGTGAGACATAAAGAGGAAAAAGCAAAATGTACCTACAATTTCAATATCAATTAACAGAGTAGTATACTAAAACAGAGAGACGAACTTCTTGGCAAACCATGGAGTCCCCGTTTGGATGCCGAGTCCATCGTGTGGCAAAGAAGGAAACTCCGAGCAGCTCCCGTAACATGTGGTACCGTTGTAGGTTTAAAGGACCCCGTTCCGACGCGCGTCAACACTCACCTTCAGTACTCGTGTTTTTCCTGCCTAGCCAAATTTGGTAGGAGCCTGCTAATGTAGCTTTAGTATATACATATAATCTCTCAGATACCTAAAAACTACGGTATCTATTTATTTGATATGTAGCGTGCATACTTCTTTCTCATTGTAAACACCCATAAAAACGGAATTTGCGATCGCGCGCTGCATATGAGATAAACAAAAACGGTTTCGAATACACCATTTAGTTAAATATATAGTGATGAATTTTCATTTTTAGGAATACTAATTAACATTTGAATTTGTCATTACATTTGTGTTAAATCATAATACAAAGCTTGAACGCCTATTCCCACATGTCAGTATAAATAAATAAAATATTACTCATCCAGAAATATGGAGGTGGCACATCTAACTATGTACCAATTATCATGATGCCGATATACCCTGCTGATAACTGTCCTTTTGACATGGAATATGAAGTACAGAAAATGCAAGAAGATAAGACAAAACTAACAAAGAAACCAAAAGTAATAGAACAAGAAAAAGTATTAGAAAAAGATAAAGAAAAAAAGAAAGCAAAAAAACGTGGATTTGTTATGCAAAGATTAACCGATTTTGATTTACTATCCCAATGGTGAAAGTCAGGGCTTATAATAAAATTAATCGAACAATAAAGTTATTGTCAATGTAATTATTTTTATATTTATTTTTTTATTGCCAATAGACCAAGACATTTAAAACTAATAACATATGCATGACTAAGGCAGAAATGTTTTTAGAGAATGACTTGTTTATTTATTAGTCAATAGGTACATAAATTCGATTTTTCCGATATTTATTTACATAATAGCATCTTAGAGTTTAGCTGCTAATTGTGCAGTGTACTGTAGAATAATATAATAAATTATGGTTTATAATAACTAAAAATCATACTCTAATAATAAACCCAACTAAAAAGTAGACTAGTAAGTATCTTTAAGTACGAAGAGTTTGTTCTTAGAGATTTAACTACATTGTCAAAGAGCGTGGGGAGCCTGACATCAAATATTTTAAATAGGTAACTGATAGCTATTTATAGAAACATAGTTATGGAATAAATGTCGTAAGAAGCACCCTACGCCTTTTACTATAATAAATTTGAAAAACAATCATTTGCAGCAAAAATCACTAGTGGTAAATAATATCGATTCACTTTTCAGTCCAAATTCATCACTCCTTTAAGTTTTTTTTAGACGGCATACATTTAGAAATCCACAGTATAAAATAACAGAAATTTTAATGAGTTATATAAAATTGTTTTTGCAATTGGTAAAAGTGATTATGATTCTTTTATCTTTTTTATTATTTTGATTATGATCTTCAAAACCGGACCGATTTTAATTTGATTTTTTTTTTCCAATAACAAAATACGATGACTTTACATATATATTCTTAAAGGGCGGCAATTTGTCTTTTTGCCCGTTGCGACGGAATCGCTAGAGTGGGCGCTGCTTATACTACATAATTTATAAAAAATAAAAAAACAAAAACAGAGAAACATGGAGGTGGTAATAGAGGAGTATACGATTGTATGGACAAAAACATCATGCGCATTCTAATGGCCACATTTTACAATAAATGAAGCAATTCTAACAAACATTTAGAAAAGTGATTTAGCAGCATCTATGATATCTTGTTAGTACCTACAATTTTCTAAAAATTAACCATTTGTGTGTATCCTGGTGATCGTTATTTATAAGACGCGTGAAAACTACGCTTGGTCTCTGTTGGTATGGGGGTGAGGGTCGCCTTGGTATGTTTTTAGTGGATATTTGATGGTGTTTGTCTCCTCACGAGTCTTGTCACATGCCGTTCTCGTGGCCAGCTCTGACATTCTGAAAGAAAATAAATAAATGTTTTTTTTTTACTACGATACAAAAACAAACCAGCATGTGTACCTAATTAAGATCCAGACACCATCTGAAAATTCTACTTATACAAATATATATCGTAAGCCTAAATAGAACCCATGATTAATCGGCTCAACAATAAAAGCTTACCATTTTTTAAAGGTAAAAGTTTTTGCGTTATGACCACAGTCTCATCTGATGTTAAGTGACGAAGTGGCCCAAGATGGTGGACAAGCTAAACCTATTGTAAGGACTGAAGTGCAACTGCCGGAACACATCTATAAGGATTAAGTGACAGATTTACAACTTGAGGGTGGTAGCTACAGGCAGGCATTAGAAAAAGTCCTACCACCACCACATAACTTATACTTATTATAGAAATGAAAAGAAGCAAATGATATTTTTTGGTAAATGATAAAGGTATATTATATATACCTATCTACCGAGGCAGGGCATTTAGGGTATTTAGCTTTTTGTAAAGTTCATTAAACTTTTATGCAATTGACACATGATCTAGAGAAATTATGATCTTTAAAAATACATATACAACATTTTTATATTTTCCTTTTTATAGTTAAAGGACAGCGTTATGGCTACAATGTCACCTGATGTTAAGTGACGATGTGGCCAAAGATGGTGGACAGGCTAAACCTAGTGAAGGGACGGGCTCTTAAGTGCAACTATACGTATTTGGCTGTAGATTTTCAACTTAAGGGTGGTAGTTAGGTTGGTGGGCTAGTAAAAGCCCTTCCATAATACTATGGTTTCATCACGATGTTTTCCTTCAATGAAAGCTCGAGCTCATTGTAGGTGAATTCGAACTCATGTCCCTTGAAGAGAGGTGAGTACACACTAGCAACTGCGCTATATTGCTTCACAACTGCATTGTAAAGATTATAATTATCAATGAAAATAAATCACATTGAAATCCCTGGTAACAGAATTATTGTCCAGGTTTAGAGATTTAGTTTTCTGACGTCTCAAATACTTTTATCATTTCACTCCATAAATTACCCATAAACAATTAAACTCTTAAAACCATAAAAGGTATATTTTTCAATATGTTATTTTACTAATCGGTTTTATACTAGAAGTAATTAAAGGCGAGAGGACTGATCGTCGTATGGTAATGACGAAAAATTTATTTATGCTGATCAATTATGTGGGATTATGGAAAACTGAACTCATTACATTTTTGTTCAGTCAATGTCTTGATAAATTAGTATCTTTTTACGGCTACCTATCTTCTTTGTGCAAGGCTATATTTCTAATTCTGTTTTCTGTAGCACTTGATTCCATAATGTACTTTATCATTAACCAAACAAACACATCAAATGGTGGTATATCTTTCCAATTTTCTAGTATAATAGATACATTCCATATTTGAATTAGGAAAATATAAAAATCAAAGGCTATTAAGTTGTAACAACATTTATGACTACATTAGTTATTTTAAAATGGTTTGAACTTAAGTATTATTCGAAATTATAAGCAAGTATTCTGTAAAATTTGAAGCAAATCGAATCACAGAATAAAGTTTCATTCCTACAAAGTTTATCACTCTCTTTATCCCACTTCCTATAAGTTATTCAAGAGAAAATTTGCGTATCACCATCTCCATGTTTTCATCTATCTCTATACCAAATAAACTCACTTTCGCATTTATAATATTACTAATTTACTTGTGTTAATATTGATTTTGTCAAACAAATCAGATGACACAAAAAAAGGCTTTACACAATGTTTATGCGTTTCTTTACCCCTCTTCCAATAAGGTTTTCGCGAGAAAAAGTAGCCTATCACCGTCTGCAAGGTCTCAGTGCCAGAATTCATCACAATCGATTCAATGGTTTAGGCGTGAAAGCGTAACAAACAAACTCACTTTCGCATGATTTGTCAAAGTAGTAATAGTAGGATAGTAAGGATATCATGGTAGAAGGTAAAACATAAGACTATAAGTCATGTTCAGCTTGCTCCTACACGGTGTCATGTTTTGTCGTGTGATGACGTAAATGTAAGTCTATTATTATCTTATTATTTTTAAGGTAACACCTGAAAGATCGCCTCGAAGCAACCACCTCGGCGTAGTGCAGAGGGTTCGAGCTCCGCACAGGGTAATTATTTGTATGATCTTCTAATAATTATTATGAGTTTCGATGTTGATTTGTGTCTGTTAATTGAGTTCATAAAGTTCTTTCTCCTTAGCATTGGCAGATGCCATCGTATAAAATAATAACAATAAAAAAACTAAACCTATTTAATTACCCATGCTTTTTATTCTTTAGTCTTACTGTATACTCCACATCTAGACAGATATGTATAAAAATATTCCAGGCATTTGGTTATCAATCTCTTCGATGCTTGAATATGTATATTTAAGTTTTGTTATTCATTATCTACATTTTTCCTTGTTCGAGCAAGATAACAACCATAGTAACAGCAATAGGTCAAGGAGCATTGCTGATTGCCATCTGAAGATAGAAATCACATTTAAATTTTTAATATTTTCCTTAATGGCTAACCAATAATGAAATATATATAGCATCTAGAAACTTTGTATGTAAGTAATTAATCATAATAATTTAAAAAAAAATTAGTATCTCTGATTCTCTAGGATTTTTGTTGTTTTAATAATACAAAAATAATTATTTAAAATTATCATTTATCTCTTTTTAGGCTATTTACAGCTCTTTTAGTTTTATTGTATATTCCCAAACTTATAATACCTTGCTGTTACAAGATACAAATTATAGTATATTATAAAAAATTATCATTATTTAAATAGATAGTTTTAATACTTAATTACATGGAATAATTACTTACCAATATATAGTTTCTGTATAACAAATGTGTTGTAATTTCCGTGTAACTATCACAAATATCTTTAGGAAAATATTTCTTCTTCCTTAACTTCCCAATTAATGGGCATGAGATAATCCTGAGTTTGATTGAGAATAAGTTGTTTGAGTCATTTAGTTTGATTGATAGTTTTCGGCAGTGCTAGTCAAATTCAGTTATAGTACTGAAAAATATCATCATAACATTATTGAATAATAATTTTGTCCAGTGGCAAAGTTTTATTATAATTTATATATGTATAAATTTCCTATGTTCATGAATATGGACATTTTAATATTTATTTATTGTCAACAGATGTAAAATTGCTTGATCTTGATGTGTCAAGAGTAGTGCCCTATATAACCTAGTTCACTGTAGGAGGTGTGCAATTAATATTCAAATATTCAATCATTTTAGATAACCTCAGATATAGAAGTGATACATTTTTTAATGCATTATATTTAGAAATATAATAAATGTTTAAATGTGGCAGGTAGACATTTATAATAGAACAATATTAACTTTCATTTAAAAATGTATGATTTAAATTTATTTGGTTCTCAATAATTTTTCACTCAGCTTTAACATTATTTAAAACATTTATATGCCATACAAATACATTTTAGGTATCTAGTAGTTTAGGGAATTATATACCACTCCAGATATTTGTTAACACAAATTTTGATAATAAGACTGAAAATTTCACCAGAAAAGAGTTTAGCTATTTAAGAGAAAGCTCTCAACCTCTCAATATACACTAGCTGATTCTGAAACATAACAAGCCAAATGAGAGTCACTATGTTGGGTTTGCTACCATGTGCCTAATGATTACAGGAACAGATTCCTACCACAATGTTTGATAGTTGTATATACACCAACTATTCTTGTAATGTAACATACCAAAATACCAAAGCCTGTTATGACAGGTCTTAAGTCTAATGTAAAGTCTAATGTATATTTCTAGGCCAGTGTAATTATCACATCCTTACATAAGAAAAATTAACAAGTCTGTTAAGTTTAATTAATAGTGTATAAAAATTTTAAAGAAGCAACACTTACTTGCCAAATCTCATTTCCTTTAGATTTTGCTATTTCTTGAATTAATTAATATGTACATAAACTATTAATAGTATATTTATGTACTGTATTCTCATACTCATTCTGAAAACTAATAATCATGTGTCTCAAAACCAAAATGAACAAAGTTGTTATTCTTCTATACTTAATTAAGGGTATATTAACTCCAAAACAAATGTATATTTTATGTTAATCACCTATGGTGACCTGTTCTGAAGATTGTTTTATTTATGGTAAAACCATTGATTCCTCAAGTTATAAGAACAAAACAGTTAATTTGAACATTAATTAATTAGGTAGATAGGAGTACTTTAATAGAGATTGGTATAACACAAATATTAGGTTAATAATTAATATTCAGTTACCTGTCACCCTTTTGGCAATGTGCACAAATAGAACTTAATATTATTTGGTATAGTAGATACATTTAAATAGCTTCGAATAGTCTGCTTTTAATATATGGAAGTGAATAGGATTAATACGCGTTAAATTGAAAGATTACATATTAATATTTCATTCACTTTAACACTCAAATTTCCTAATACATTTCATTTAAAATTGATTAGCATACATAAATTCTGTTAAATGAATTATTTTACCTTGTTAGCTTCAGATTTCTGTCTTTCTATTCCTTTTAATCTCCCAAATGCCTGCAACTCATTTCTCCAAATTGCAGAATCAGGTGACTTCTGTCACTCAGTTTTTTTTTTATAACATTTCTTCTCAGTAGTCTTACAGGTATTGGGAGCTCAGTTCTATTTCTCCCTTGCCACATTTTTATGGGCCATGATTTACCATGTTTTCTGCCTCAGTATGATCACTAGGTAGTAAATAAAAGTTAAGTTGAAGTTCAATGGCAGTGACTGATGTTGTTTATGATGTCTACAGTTTATAAAATAAAAAGAATAGGTCCAAAAACTGAAGTTTAGGAAACTCCTCAAAATACATATTTAATAGAAATGTCATTTTACTTTAACATATTACAGGCTATTTTTGAGGTAACTATGAAATCAGCAGATTAAACTATTATCAAATCTGTAAAAACAAAGTTTTGAGAAGAACAATGCAATATTAATGCAATCAAAAACATAGGCATAAACAAACAGTTTGTACCAGAATGTTGCATTACCTTTAGTCTCGGGCAGCCAAAAAAATATCTATAGCATCCAAAAGAGGAAGAGAAAAATAGAAAAGTTGACACACTATGACTCTTTCTTAAACCTGACTAAATATTGAAAGTAGTTGGATATTAAGACATTGATTTATAATCAGCCTACTTAATATTTACTGAAGTATTAGGAATATGCACAGCAACAGGTAAAAGGGTTGCAAGTCCCTTGATTATTAGATAGTTTACAAACTATAATATAATTGTTTTTCAATATATTGCTTAATATTTGAACACCTATCACATTATTTGATAGGACTTATTCGACACTATTTTTATTTATAAAGCAAACAGTTGTATATAACACGTACAAATCTAGCCTTACTTAGTAAAATCGTATTTTATAGTTAAATAACTTGTGGTATTGGAAAGAAACATGGAAATAAGAGTTAATATTGTTTACAGAGTTGTTGTTATGCCCATGTTTTTGTAAAAATTCTGCCTTTTTAATCCAAAGGTTGCCTTTGCTATTATTATTTTTTATAGGGAATCTAATAAGAAAATTTGTATATAAATCTCGTTATAGTTAATTTCATTATTTTTTAAGGGCATTAGGCACTGACTAGAGATGTAATCTGTGATCGATTTATCAAAGAATCGATCTTTTTAACCAAAAAGACTGATTCAGATCTCTGAATCAATCCGGTAAATCGAATTTACATCCTTTTAAATCGCGAATCGATCTTATATATTTTCATAAGAACTATAAAATTATTTACAAATTAATTGAACATATTATTCAAAGACGTTTATACTTATTATAATTTTAATCATAAACTCTCTAGATGGTTCATATTATTATGTCCGAATTGGCTGCATGGTTTTAGATACCTTTGCTTTCACTTTAATGAGGATGCTTCCTTACCTCTTCGATTTCTAAAAATTGATCTTGAGAGTTTAATTTTTTATATGTGATCTAAATCAATACATTAGGATTTGAATCAAGAAAAATTGAACTCTATAAGATCAACTTGAGTTTTTGGTGGGATCTTGAATGATCATGTGATTTTTATTTTTATTTATATACTTAGTTATTTAGTCCTGTATTCTGTTATATAGGCGACATTTTACGAAATACAGTGTAGCTGTAGAGCATAAGTGAAGTGAACTATAAATAATCATTTGTAACATGATCTATTAGTTGCCACAAAAACTCCCCGGAGAGCTTCAACAAGAGAGTCGCCATCTTGTTGAAGATAGTTTCATCTGTCCAAATCCTCCGAATCATATTACTTGAAAATGACAGTAATAGTCTTTTAAGAGAACTGAGTTGTCAAGAATAAAAAAGAAGAAGAAGAAGATCAACTGATCAATTGATCTTTTAGATGTCGATTTTTAGAAATCGTTCTTTTATAAATCGATTCATTAAGATTCGAATCAAGAAAAATTTAAATCTAATATATCAATTTCTAAAAATAATTATATTTAAATATATTTTTTTTGTGAATCTATTGATTAGAGTTCTATTTGAATCGATGCAAGAAAAATCGATATCTGAAAGATCAATCTTCGATATTTAGAAGATCGATCTTATAGATGTTGATTTTTTATAAAACGTTTCATTAGACTTCAGTTCGAATCAATTTAAGAATCTTTTTTTTAGAGACAATCATTATCATATATATACAAGCATTTATATAGCACTAGCACTTATATATATAAGTGCACTATATATATACAAGTTCAGTCAAAAAAGTTGAATGTGGTTCGGTAAGGGACCGCCCGTGGCCCTGAATGTGGTTCGACCTTTTATTTTTTCTTGTATATGTTATAGATAATACTCTGTGTTCCTTTGCCTTCTTCTCTGTTTTTGGGGTTCTTTTTTGCTAGGTACGCTCGTCACCAACTATTAGGTAGGGAGGACGCACAGTATAATCTTGCCTCGCCTGCCATGGTACAGTACAAACCAAATTTAGTTTTTCAGATCGCGAAGGGGATCAGTTAGTTTCGATTATACTACTTTCGATCAGGTAATAGTCTCAGGCACCGCCAGTTAGTTTTATATATGTACAATATTTCGCACCATTTCAATTACTCTTCTCTTTTTATTAGTAGCTAGTACCGCGTTCGACTCTCTCTTATGCGTTTCGGCAACAGCCCAAGCCGAGGTTCGGTTACTACTGGCACCCTTGTGCAAGTTGCCCCTCAGGCTCGAGCGCTTTCCGCTCTTTTTTGGCACCAAAAGTAACGAGTAACGTAACGATACGATAGTAACGACTACTAATAGTTATGGTAACAAACAGAAACCAGTAATAGATTAGTCTCGAATACATACGGGTACGCTATTTTTCGTTACTTTTATATCTCTATATAGGTATAACATAAATTCACATGTTAACTTAATAAAACATTTTTTTCTTCTAATAGTTTTCTGCTACGAGCAATTTCTGCATATAAAATATCCATTTTTAAAATCCTATTATTCAAACAAAAGATTATAAAACATAATTCGTTTTTACATTTATGACAGGTATGGCGATCTAAAACCAAATAATTGAAAATCGATTTCATAATTAAAAGTTTCTGCTCTATACGGGTTTGAAGTGAAATTATACAATAGTATTCATCGAGGTTAAAAGTATAGATCTTACTATTAGAAACTATGGAACATTTTTGCAAACAAAAATGTTTCAATAAATATTTTTTTTTTAGAAATATATTTACTGTAAACTAATTTATTACTGGTTTCTGCCATCTGTATCAATCAATACCTACATTAGGGGTTCCTAAACTTTTATAGTTCACGACGCACTTACACGTTTAGTATATTGTCTCGGCGCCCTAGCTAGTTGAAATAGGGTGCAATGATACTGATGAAGCTGAGTTTTTTTTATTTATATACAATAATACATTTATTTTTTAAGAAAAATTTGAAATATAGTACAATGGCAACTTAGTCAATGTGACGTGTGAGCTTCGTGATCTCCTTTTCGTAAACGCCTCAATTTTCTCCATTAGCTTCAATATGTGCATGTTACTGCCTTGGAGAGATAGATTCAAATTATTCAATCTGTCAAATATATCGCAAAAAGTCTGTTTCGGCAAAGTATCTGGAGTTTACGTGACCTTCGTCTTGTAAAAATGTGTGAATTTCTTCATGTAATTCGAATGCACGAAATAAGACATTTCCTCGTAAACTGCAGTAATATAGCAAAGCCGTGTGTTGAGCTTCTATATCTGCGTGAATAGTTTTTGACAAGTCTGACTTTTAGCGTCCTAATTTTTATGTGGTTTACTACGTCAATAATATTTTCTAATACTTGGTTCAATTCAGAGTTCATTGACTTGGACAAAAGTGTTTCCCTATTGATGATGCAATGGGTACACACAGCATGCGGTGCTTTTTTAAGAATAAGCCTATGTTCCTCCATACCTGCCAGACATTGACCAAGCACCATCAGTAAGTACACCGATACACTTTTCCCAACCTAAATCATTTTCTATAATAAATTTGTCAAGCAATTCAAACTAACGTTAAGCCTTGGCGCTTTTGGTAATGCTTTTACAGAATTAAATGTATTCAATGATAAAATTGTCATCCAGTTGTAGTGCCCACATTAACGTTGTATGTCAGCTGTGTGTTGCTACAGATCTAATGAACACAATGAAAACAAAGAAATCGACCTCCTCTCGTCTCTATGCCTAAGTTTAGTTTCCGGAGAATAGTATACAGGAGTGAATGTCTCACGGAGCCCGTCTGTGCTCTCTACGATGCAGCAAGGCGCCGCGGCGCACAGTTTGAGAACCCTCTGCTTATATCAAGTATGTTATAATCTGAGACTACCTACCTACCATTATTCACAATGTTGCTCAAAATAAGAATTACAGCAACAGGTAACTACTTACATCGATTATTTAAAATTATTTGCTCTACATTTACTTAAGCACGCTCTCGAGCATAGCAAGTACATTTACTTCAGCGCACCCACTCGTATTACTCTGAGCGCCCTACGGCGTCCAATACACACTTAAAAACGACCCACAATCCCCTTCTTACTAGACTGGTTATTGCTTTACACTACTTCGAGCACTGTATTAACCTAAGTACAAAATATATAATAGCACAACACACGACAGTAACTTTAAAATGCCTAGTAGTGCTCTCTAATCTACCGTGATTTACTAATTTCTTCATCTCATATTTTCATTTATAGTCACACTAGCTGTGCCTACGACTTCGGTCGTGTGGAACTAAAAATTATAAATAATAGTTACCCGTTTTTTGTAACTTTTTTCTATAAAGCTTGGCTCTTATTAGTGGTAGCGTGATGTATACCTAGCCTAAAGCCATCCTCGATAATAGCTCTATCTAATTCAAAAAGATTTTTTGAATTCCGATTGGAAGTTCCTAAGATTAGCGCGTTCATATATACTTTTCCACTTTATAATATCAATATAGATGATAGAAAAATTTTCAAAGGAATTTTCAGTTCTTATTGCTTTCCAATTATGATATAATGCACATACAAAGCCTCTTTTAATTCGTCTGAGAGTTAATAATATTATTTACGATTTGTAAATTGTATTGACAATTGATACAGTTAATCAATTAAAAAAGATCAAAATTAGAAAATCATTTTGAGGGTAAATCTGGACATAAATACAGGCCATAGTTCAGACGGACTGTACCCGCGACTTCGTTTACGTGGTTGTCGAAAACTAAAATTCGCTTCGATAAGAGTACAGCAATATCCGTGTTACATGATGACCTCATATGCACAAGGCCATCTATCGAATATGAAGTTCAACTGTCAACATTACTTCTATTTTGGCGTTGCAAATAACTGAATTGCGCGAGTGAGTTGCAATGAAACAAAAACGAAGTAATACCTCAAGTTGCGTACAATTTTTATGTATAAAATTTATCTGCATTGGTTTCGTACATTTTACGTAATGCGTGCACAGACAAATAGTTAAACAGAAAAAAAAAACAAAAATGCTGGAAATCGGTTCTCTTCTTTATCGTTTGACGGTCCTGCTATTTTTTTGAAGTACTAAAACGACTTTACTACTGGTTTATAATATGTATAAATAGATAGATGTATATATGACTCACAATATGTTGACACGAGTAAGCATTGCGCTTGTCGATCTTTCAGAGACCATTTTTAATTTGTATTTTATGAAGTGATTAGTATTTTAGTTGAAATCTCACAAAAACGTTTTGATCTACATCCAACAACACGATAGACCGTTTTTAAAGTGCTGTATCACTCGAAATGTAGTAAAATTCAAGATTATATTATCTTCAAATATAAAAATAGGAATTTTTAATTTTCTGTCGTCTCAAAATTCTTTCAATAAACAAATTTATATAAAGGAAATAATAAAATAAAAACTGTCAGAATGTTAGCACTGATTATATTTAATTTTATTAACAAATTTATTAAAGATATAGGTGCTAA
The DNA here is from genome assembly GCA_039707435.1 of Actias luna. NCBI lineage: Eukaryota > Metazoa > Arthropoda > Insecta > Lepidoptera > Saturniidae > Actias > Actias luna. The sequence goes on along the minus strand of JAZHAC010000001.1, from coordinate 11,508,785 downwards.
TTACAGTAATTAATATATTCTCAAATTTGAAATGTTTTATTTTTCATCAGACGTTTAATACGTATCACACGTATTTCTATATATTTTAATACTTTATAAGTTTGCGCTTGATGTCAATGATGCCTGGTGGTAAGCATAGATGAGGCCAACGATGGAGCGCACAAACTTAAAAAAATCCAATTCACTCCTCTCTTGAAACTATCCAGATTATAAGTAGATGGGAAGACAGACGCCGGCAGAGAGTTCCATTCCTTTGCTGTACGCATGATAAACGAAGACGCAAAACGTTTCGTACGAATCATGGGCACTTTTACCACATAAAAGTGGAAACCCACGCGGCGTCTGGTCGTCCTGTGGTGAAACGGGTTGGGTGCAATTAATTCAAATAGTTCCTGCGCGCACTCTCCAAAGTGGAATTTGTAAAATACTAAGAGACAAGCTACCTTACGTCTATGTTCTAGACTGAGCATATCAATAGGAACCCTACATTTTATTGAGAAATTGTCGTTAAAATCAATTTCTTTCATTATCAATTTATTTAACTGCCTCTCTATTGTAGTTACAATAACAATACAAAATATAGGTATAACCTCTTATTTTATGACGAATATAGGTATCTTTTTCATGGAATAATACCTGATACAATTAAAGATTGTGTTAAAACCTAGTCAGTGAATACATAGAAAGACGAATTTCTTAGAATCCATAGACGCCGCGCCGACTCCATCGTGTGGCAGACAGGGAAACTCGCAGGTAGATCCTGAGACTTGTGACACAGGCATAGGTTTAAGGGGTCCCATTTTGACGCGCGTCAATACTCCCCTTCACTACTCGTGCTTTTCTTCCTACCCAGCCAAATTTGGTAGGAGCCTGCTAGCGCAATTTTAAATGAACGTTCTAGTATAGTACAACTACTTACTGCAGTCTTAGATAGGCCGAAATCATTTAGTAGATTATAGTAACATTTTGGCGAGATCTTTTTTTACCTGTTGGTCCCACTTCGACTGTGTATAAATTACCTACACAGCCATTCCTCTTCAAGGTTCTTACGATTTGTTTGTTTTTATAGTGTGTCCGTTAAGTATATTTGTTTCTCATGATACAGAAAGTTCAATCAGTACTAACTGTTTACTTCCACTAGAAAAAAAAAATCCGGTTTGGAAGTCGAAGCTCCAACATAATCTGAGATGTTATAATGCTATTAATATAATCTAGTTAGGTGCAGGCCTAAGATTGAGAAGCCTGTATTGAATTTTAAATATGAGCCTTCTTTTATAAAGTTTACTTGGCTTATGTTTGTATTCAATCCTTTTTAGGCTCTACAAGCTTACAGGTACAGCTACAGGCTTACGGCTTTGCGTATTATTTTGAATACTTCTTTCTGGTGGCGTGAGTAATCCCTCTTGTGTACTAATTGACAATAATAATCAAAACAAACAAAAAAGAATCCTACTAATAAGTGTCTTACTTCTGCCTAACCGCAACTATAGCAAGATTTGTCAGAGGCTTTCCCCCATCTTACTATCTTAATGTGGTTTAGGATGATCACTTGGAAGGCGCTAATTTAGAATTTTAATAGAGCAGGACATGAATATTTTATCAGAAATAATTATGCCAATATATAAATAAAATAAAATAAATAAACAAGGTTGTTTGTTGCACTAATTGTAAGGATGTTGTTAGTATTAACATAAAACTGAGTAAAATTAACATTCGGGGTCCACAATCTTAGAGTAGGAGGGTAAAGGCCTGAAGAATGAATGCCTAGCGTCGCGATTTTATTCCATGACTACCCTGCTCTTGCCTGCTGTACATTATCTTTCCCCGGGCCTTTGGCTAACCTTCTAAGTGAAGGATTTCTTATTCGTACCACACTTCCACAATGAATAGTCACGGATATGTATTTTCCTAAGAAAGAACAATATACACGGCATAATCGCAGACGATTAATAACAAAGATATGCCACTTGTGAATGTTTTTAAATTTTACAAAAGAAACGAGACGACACGTTCTACGACATTATGTTTACCGATGTGTGTTATTTTTATAGTATATTTACAGAAAACAATTATATTTAATTTCATTTGGCAACATTAGGGCAATGTAAAAGTATATTTGGTAGGTACCTACCATTTGGGTAGCACTGCGACGGTAGATTAAACTACATATTTATATGTTATAAAATTGTTATCGTTAAATACCTACACAATTTTGATTTATTTATTACAGTAAATAACCATTCAATATAAATTGAAAAATGACTCACAATGATATTTTGAATTAAACTTTGTCACTACAGAATAGCAATTATGATTGCCAGTATCATTAATTATTGTTGTTTTTAAAACCTAATTTTTTACTACATTTATGCGTAGGTACTGTATGATTTGTCTCATTTATTAGGTTAACAATTAAAATTATTCTATAATTTTCTTCTGCATGGTTGGCAGAATTTGGTAGATTTTTAACCATAATATAGCAGTACCTTTTATCAACAGATGGTCACACTGCACTATTGCCAACCACGGTGTTTGAAGTTGATAAATTGAGTGCACATTGCTACATTTTTTTTTTATTTCTTCCACAACTTCAATTATGTTACAAAATAAGTTAAACAAATGATACCCTCGAAACACTAAAAACAAAATATAAATAAGGTGAGTGTTTATATGTTAATAAAAGTACGTGGGGCAAGTCGTCGTCTATTTAATTAGTTTTCCCTAGGATTCACTCTAGTACTCTTTACGCCTTTATTCCCAGGCAGAGCTATTTAGCTCGGAATGCGTTTCTGCGCATCTGTCTAGTCCTTGCACATTTAGGTCAGTGCTTGAGCGCAACGATCGTTATTGCAAATATGCACAGGACCGAGTATTTCGCCATGAATTTTGTGAAATTAGCTCGTAAGTTTTTTTGTTTCAAGTAGGTACTACCTGGGAGTCTTAGGACTGTGAAGAAAAGAATCTCACGCGTGTGTACCAATGTTTTTTTTTTAATATTGACACATGTGTGACTTTCCTATGCACTAGAGATCTATCACGGACGCGAAATTATTGAGCTGTGTTTGTATTGTTTAGTCGTTCTTTGTTTTTTGATTACATGGTTTTGTTTAAAAGCTACGTTAATTAAGTAATGTCTTATAAAGACTTAGAGTAACAGTGGCCAGTGGCCTTCACAATGACATTGTTCTTAACAGTTTAAACACTTGTCCAACAGTTTGGCCTTGTAAGTAATCTAAGCCATTTCTTGTCATATAATCAATGATATTTCTTATTTGCATAAATTTAATAACAATAAAACGACACTAAATTGTCACTTCAATCTTAAGTATAATCTTATAATATCTACTACTACATTTGTATTAATACAAATGATTGACAATTTATCCAATATTTTTCAACTGCAATTAGGTATGTTAAAAGACCAGAAATAATTTATGTGTGTTCATATTTGAATAAGGCAATTAAATTACTTGAAATATAATACTTAATTAAACAATAATAAGTTGTAATAAGTATTCCTATAGCTTTCTATTTTAATACTTTATAAACAATCTCACTTAACTGTAAATTTGCTCACATTTAGAACTTTTGACCTAGTTGTTTCAAGGCCCAACAGATCATAAATAGTGGGTTTGATTAGAAAATTATCAGTTTATTTTCCTAACCCTCAATACATTGTTGTAGAATTTGTTGATAAAGTGAGTACACTATAGAAGCTACTTTAAATTAAAATTATTAAAAGGCAAGTAAATAAAATGGGATCAATATTTCAGTGTGGTTGTGCAGTAAAGCTTTATTTATTATTATATAATATTTTTATATATAGAAAGATAAGTTATACCTAATTTCTAGATACTGGTAATTCCAATATTAAAGATGAATTAGGAAAACTAAGGCTATATGTTGTCATTATTAAAAAAATCATATATTCAGTGTTAATCAAAAAACAAGTGTTCATTGGTAATAATACTAATGTAAGTAATTTTGTTTATGTTAATTACTATATTTGTTTTAAAAGTTCTTTGTTACTGAGCATAGTTGCATTTACTCATAAAACAGGCATCTAAATTTACAAGCCTGCTAGCAGTATAATCCAAATAACCTTAAATTCAATCTACTGCAATAAGGCATTAGGGTATGTTTATAAACTAATCATACAAAATTATATCTTTTTTGACCCCCTTGCCCCACTATGACACATTTTCTGCAAGCCCTCTATTAATATGATATCACAAATGATAGACCCCTCATGATTTATGGTAATTAGAAGCAGTACACAAGTGTCAATAATTTTAAATATTTATTACTTGTAGTAATAAAATTAATAAATTAATAAATATCTCTATTAACATGTAAAATTTACTAAATTGTTTTATAAGTTGTAAATGTTACATTTTCTTAATATACTGATGGATTCATTTTCTTGTATTCTATCAAGTATCAATACTCAATTTGAGCTACTAGTTAGCAAACTCTAATAGGTGAAAAAACATTACTAACCTAATATATATATTTATTTACAGAGCATTACAATATTATACCATAAAAAAAGATATAAAATCAACTACCAAGCTAAGATAATTAGCAAATAATTTCTCATGTCTATTTTAATGCTTGTTATTAGTAATCTAAGAACAAATTGTAATTTAAATAATGGTAGTTAGTGTTATGGAGTGCACCTTGCATAGTATATATTATAAAACTATCAGACCTGCAAGAGGTTTTGGTAGTTAATAACTTCACCAATGTGTCATCTATAGTTTTTAAAATAGTTAAAATCAATGAGCTATTTTTTTTAAATGTCATGCATCATAGTGACTGTACTCGGTGTTCAGTACAACCAAATCAGCAGTAACTGACATCGAACTAAAATTCACTATCAGTCACCTTAGTCATGCTGACCTGCTTAGATACCTTTTCATGCTTCTTTTGAAGGAATCCTTGTCGTATGAGAACACTCTGTTGGGAAGACAGTTTCACGGTGCCTCTGTACAATGAAAATAGAATATAAAATTCATCTAACACCACTCAATTTAATGACAAACTCCCTACATTGTTAATATTGCATGAATTGGGTTGATTTGTCTTGTTGTCCATACAATGATCAATCTTCTCTTTAATAATACTATAAAATTCACAGCCCCTTAAATGTTGCTATATTGAGTGTACACTAAGTATTACATGAATATAATCTCAATACATCAACTACAGATCAGTGACATCTACATTTCTGGTTTACCAGTAAAGTGTTATAGACTCCTCTCATCTGCTTAGGCAGGAGTGCATCTATAAAGGGATTTTTACACATGCTACTTCAACCTTTTGTGATGATAAAATTTCATTGATATTGGGTCTGTATTTGTTGTGAAGGAAATGTGTATGCCTAATTTAAATTCAATGGATCAGTTAGCTTCGGAAATACCATCATGAGTAAGTCAGTAGTAAATTGCTTATATATAAATTGAATGGAAACAGATATATATATATAATGCAAAATGAAAAAAAGAAAAGAAAAAGGAAAGAAAAATTTTATATAGATAAAATTATTATATAAAGTATAATAATAATAATTATTACAACTGCTAGTTTAAAGTGACATAATTTCCCAACTAGCAAATTTGCAAAATTCTCCATTATTATTCAAGTTTCAGATATACAGGAAGAACATTTAGTAGTGCAAAATCATCATTCTCATAATTAACGGAATGTACATGATTTTTATTGCTGGTTAGCATTTTGAATCTCAATGTTGTTCCACTTCTCTCTTTGACAAGACAATTTAGAAATCATTAATTTTTATAGTTATTGTTCAATATTTCTGCAGCTGAAACAATCACAAATATTTGAGGTATCTTTCATACTTTTTAAATTATCATCTCATTGTCCCTGTATGTAAATAGGTATAAAGATAGAGAAGCATTACACTTTGTAATTGACTAGCTGTCCCTTTGATTTCCTTAAGTTGATGTATGTTTTGTATAATTCTAGAATCCGTTTTCCATATTTCTAAACTGTTATTATTATTCAGAGTGTAGCTGTTCCTGTCACAGATTTTATGTATACTTACTTAAGCTCAATCACATTGTAATAATTAAAGTGCCTAACTACAATATGAATTCAGGGGACAATTATTTGCGCATGAGTTTGATTGATACTTTGTGACTATGAATTGTGCTTATAAAGATTGAAACTTGACATAGGTAATATACGACCATTCCGAATCCAGACATATTTAATTTCCTTTTCTCTTGTGATTTTTCTAGTTTCTGCATGTAACACTTTTAAGTATGGTGAAATGTGTTCCGAGACATCCGTTTCGTTTTTAATATCTCCGTATTCCAAATGAGTAATATTAAGCTTTTTGTTTTTGTTGCGTTAATTAAAATTTATAACAGCAGCAATCCCATTATCTCTATTGCTTGCTTTGCGCGCATTCGGTAATTTTACTATTACAGAACGCGGTCTTTTGCTCGACTCTTTGAGCTTCCGAACTCTAACGCAGTTTAGTATCTGCGTATCTTGTAAAGGACAAGATATAACTACATTTAGTTGTTCTATTGTAGATGGCATGTTTTCCGATTTATTCTCTGGTATTCCGTTAATTTCAATACTGCTTTCACGAGAGTGTTGCACCATCAAAGCAAGGCGTGTGGATTGTTCAGAGATAACTTTAGACAGCCTTTTGTTGTCATTTGTTAATTTTAGTATTGTCTCTCCGTTAGATTTTAAGTCTGATTTAATATGGTCGTAATCTGCGCTTAAGTAATCCAATGATGATTTATACTCTTTAAGTACTATAATTTCATTTTTGATACTCTGTAATTCTCCTTCGATATATGTTTTAATGGCAGATTTACAGGTTCGCTGTAAGCGGAATATATTTCAGCTCTTACTTCTGAAGATAACAAGTATTCTGTCCTGATGAAGGAGTTGGTGATCGTTCTTTGGTTTGCATACGTTGTTGCTTCTTATACTGCGTAACATTCATAGCAGAGCATTCCTCACTTTCTGGAGATTTTGTTAAAACTTAAAGTGGTACTGGACGTATCATATTACAATTATCACTTTTTGGCTGTTTACGCGACAATTATCACAAGTCCAATTAGATTTTTGCTCTTTGGTCAGTTTATTATAAAACCTCTTCTCAGTAACTGCACACTGAAGGTCGTAACTACTCCAACAACTGGTACATCGAAGATATTCTCTCGCTGTGATGTTATTCAAACAACCTTGACATGATAAATTCTTTGAAGTCATATTTACATTAATTAATTAAAGTATGATCCAATACTAGTAATTAATTAAAATAGAGGGTAGAACCAAATAATTATTAAAATTAGTATAAATATATTGGCGATTGTAATGAGATAAAGGGCGTAAGCGCCATGCAATCGTCACTTACGCAATTTATTAATGCCTTTTCGTTATTCCAAATTTGCTTAATATTATTACTTTTATCACTTGTTACTAAATTTGTTTACCACAAATGTTGTTTTAATACATTATAATAGTAAAATCACATAGCAGTAAGTTTTTCTTAGGAAATATTCAGTAATTCACATCAAAACTATTTAATCTTAAGACAACTAGCAAAACAAAGCTGTATCGCTGACGTTCGCGACGTTAAGTTTAGTATCTTACAATACACACAATCGAATAAAAAGCTAGTATTTATTGTTTAATCAATTATAGTTATTTTGTTATACAGGAACCCAGTTCATGCATTAGCAGATTTTGCATTATATATAAAAGTAAGTTGTTATTTTATTTTCTATCAATGTATTTTTTTTACGTTTAAATCATAGATTCTGGGTTATTTCTATTTACAAAAAAAATGGAACCTAAACATTATTGTACTGTTACATTACATTTATAAATCATACACATTTCTAACTACAAAAGTTAACTCACAACATTCTCTTTTATGCTATACAGAAAGTTTAAGGCTTTTAGTCACTGTAATAAAATATTGTAGTAAAATAATTTTAATTTTGTTTCCTCAACCTTTGAGATTGTTCATTCAAACAAACAGTCATTCTGTTCTTAAAAAATAAATAGGCTGAATATTGATTAGTTATTTGAATTTCAGTCCGTACATACTATAATGGATCCATCATGTTCACACAATTCGTGTGATATTTATGAGGCGACGAAAAAAGTAATAAAGGAGAATAAGACTGACAAAAATGTCGATATGGTCGATAGAAGCACCGAAACGGGAAGCAATGGTGAAGAACAGATTGACGATATAGAACGAGAAGATTTTGAAGAAGAGAACCGAATAATAAAAGAATGTTCACGCTTAATAGTCGATGAGAAGATCTCAGTGGCTCCTTTTCTTGGACCGTTATTGAGTGGAAATTCCAGCCTAGCTTCTAGTTCTGAAACTATATCGACACTATCGAGTATTGTCAACGATCCCAATATTCCCGGATGCAGTAAACAGACATGCAAAGATAACAATTCGTACGCCAAAAATATGATTGATCCTACGAAATATGAGGAATTAAGTGGAGATAGTACTCCTCCAAAGCCAGATTTTATGCAAAAACTGTTAAGTAGCGGTACACAGGAAAAGAAAGAATTTCCTAAAGGGAAACTTTACAAAGCGGATGCTGAAGCTTTGTGTTCGATTGAAGGAGATGTACACGAACTTGATGGTATGAACGGGTCCTCGGGGCGCACTAGCTCGAACGCATCGAGCATCGCTAGCACGAGCTCCGACAACAAGGATTTCAGTGTACAATCGACAACAAACGCTGAGAGACTTCTCGGCCTCAACGACACTGGGAAGAATGAGTCTGGGTTTCATAAATCTTCTGTGAGTAAAAAAATATATTTAATTATTGCTTGGTTCTAATTCGATTTCTATAAAGTCAATATTTTACCCGTTCTGAAACATTGTACATGGTATGAGAGCGGAGCAATTACTAATGTTAAAATTTCTAGATCCCGCCCTATATTTTAAACATGTGGTGTGTATTTCAATAGATTGCACTTAAGAGATAGGTTTACTTCTATTGTACGCTTAAGACGTGTTACACTACCACTTGCAACACTACATCGTCTTCACTTAACATCAGATATAATTTTGGTTAGACCCTAGAATTTATGAATCGATTAGTACTATGTCAAAAGTACTTATACATACAACAAACAGTTATTAAGACGCATGTTTATTAGAGTTCTTTATAAAATACATATGTAAATTATTGACAATATAATATTTATATAATGGAATAGAGTGTCATCAGAATCGTGAAATAACTTCAATTTAACACGTTATATTCTAATGCTGGCCTGGTAAATTATTACTACTGTCAAGAATGAAATTAATTGTCAATTATGAAACATTGTTTAGTTTATATCGATATATTTTACCTATATAAAAATTTATTTAATAATGTCGTTTTTTGTAACATGAAATATTTTCAAACGTCACAAGTCATCTTTGTTATCCATATCTATATTACGCACACAATAGTATTAATATTAATGTAATTTTTGTATTATAGTAAATTGCATATAAATTGTACATTTCCTGAGCTACGTGACATTTATGCACTTTTTGTTTAGAATTAACCGTTTAGTACAAATATAAAAAAAAAGTTCTTGAATGAAAAGTTGTGTGAAAGAAATTCTTTGAGCTAAATTTAAACCGGCAAAAACTACCAAAAACTAAACTTTGTAATATATTCATTTTTACTTGTAGTATTCATTTAGCGCGAGTGCTGGGTAAACGTTTGTGATCATTGTTCAATTTCGTTCACTGATATCAATAATTATCGTAATTGATTGTTTTTTAAACAGTTCTATTAACGTTTTCGTTTTGATTACATTTTAGTGCCCTATAAAATATTACTTCATAATACATTTAGATTTTTCAAATATTCTTGTAATTATATATTTTAATATGATTTTTATATAATAAGTAATTTTTACAGGGATACATGCAGAATAACTGCGAAGAATATGAGGACTCTGATGAAGAAGTTACCGAGGAAATCTGCTGTACGTGTTTGTCCTCGCATGAGGTAATTATTTTAGAATATATGTTTATTTTATGTTACTTTAAATGGTTTTCACTAAAAACTATTATTTGCAGAATAAGCTAGTAATTAGTGAAGAATTGAATTTGACGTTTAATTCTTCAAGTTCAATGATAAGACTAATTTAAAAAGATCTTTATTAGTATGTTTTTAATCATTCGATTACAATATTCTTTCGTAAATATAGATGTAGTTTCTTTACTGGTATGATAATCGCAGTGATACTCGTACTCGAATTGCAATTTGGTGTAAGAATTAAATGATTTTATTTGTATATTGTTGTTAGAAAATTAATTATTGTAGTCAAGAAAACTTCGGGATTGCTGCAATATATTATCGATAAATTCGAAATTTAAAAATGGACTAGTTGGCTTGGCAAACTTTGTTATGCCCTTTTTAGCAGTCAATAACTCGAGCACAGACCACCTTTCGCTTTAGGGTCAGTTGTGGAGTTAAAAACTAATATTTCTTTTAAATTAAATAAAATTACTCTTAGTGTACAAAAACTTAGTGTTCATTAAGATTGGTTCAGTAGTTTCGGAGTTTATTGTAGAATAATATCGTAACGCGTGATTCTTATACGTATATAAAAGATTAGCTGTGCCCGCGATTTCGGTCGCGTGGAACTAAAGTTATATTATAATTTTATAAGTTATATAATAAATTATTGTAACTTTTTTCATTAAAACTTTACTCCTATTGGTGGTTGCGTGATGTTAAAGAGCCTAAAGCCTTGGCCAATGATTGATCTGTCGAACACAAAAATTATTTTTGAAATCCGACTGATAGTGTCTCTAAGATAAGTGCATTCAAACAAACAAACTTTTCTGCTTTATAATATTAATATAGAAAAGCAAAGAATTATTGTTCAAGTGAAAATGCATGTAGTCAACCCGATATTAATGGTCACGTCATGCTACGGCCATTTATAACTATCCACAAGCAGGTCTCTTATATTTATTTCTCGTTTCGAGCACCGAATCCTGAGCCTTTGTTTCAATTAGCCGTGTATGTTCGCAATTATGTTCTAGATATACAAAATACGACGATATATATTGGCCCTCAAATTTCTTAACAAAAATCTTTTTAGGTCTTACTATACGGTAAAACAAACTACAACATAACACATAACAGCTAAACCTTTATTTAAATAACATTGTGTTTAACACAATGTTCGTGATATCTATTCATTTTGCGAGATTGTGTCATCGTTTTAATACTGTGTTGGTAACTATCTAACAATAATGAATAAATATCACGTACAGTATATGATAAACACATTATTACTTAATATTAGAAACGATTTGAATCCGTATTCCGTAAGTACTTTTCTTATTATTAGATAGTCTGAAATAAATTGTAACAAATAGTAAATATAACCATATTACTTATCAAAATATATTCTTGCAGGACGACGATGACGAGGATGACATCGACTCAGAACCACAAAGGTTTTCGGTAAGCTGAATTCTTGGCACAATTAATAATGACAGTCTAAATTCCAGTAATTGAAGTATTTGATATAAAATAGGCTTCCTATTTCTGTCTACTTCATTAGTATACGAGATACTAGCACATTAAGTTAACCGCTCACAGTAATGTCTATGGAAATAAAGAAACACCAAAGTCACATTTTACATGATCCCTGTAATTCTTTCCAACAAGCTAACTAATTATCTCAAAAATCGGACTTAGCATAAAGGTCAGTGTTATCTGAACGAATATTTCTAATAGAAGTATTTTAAAATTACATTTAATGATGATATAGCCAAAGATGGTAACAGGATGTATTATTATATAACAAACTAGCTGTGTGCGCGACTCCGTTCGCGTGGAACTAAAATTTTATTTAATTATTTTCATACAAAAATGTTATATGGCCTATGTTACTCAGGATTAATATAGCATTCTAATGATGAAAGAATTTTTGTAATCGGTCCTGTGAGTTTATTCGTTACAATCAAAATACAACTCTTTATAATAATACTAGCTGACCCGGTGAATTTCGTATCACCTATACTTTGGAATGCTTGATGGCGTTAATGTAGCTAGATTTTTTGACAAACATTTTTTTAATTTAAAGTACTCTGTGTTACTTCTATTACCTATAGGAATATGTGTACAAAGTTTCATGATGATCGTTAAGTAGTTTTCGCGTGAAAGCGTAAAAAACAAACTTACATTCATATCATTTATAATATTAGTAGGGATAGTATAGATATATTTAAAATAGTCTTTATACCATTCCTTCTGTTTTGGGTCAATTATTTAGAGATGCAACCTAGAGTTACATTACATTATCTATAGCAAATAATCTTCTCAAGTAAACAACTACAAAAATCAACTGGAGACCAGCTAGACTGTAGATAGTCTAGCACTTCTGTGCTAAGATCGTAGATAAATTTACCTAAGGCTAGGATGAAATTATATTTGTAGTCAAATTCACTACATGTATCAAAAGTTTTATGGCGCTTAAAGTTTAATAACAATTTCAACTAATGGTAAGTAACGATGCAGCTTGGAGAACTGGCTTCAAGGTGTAGCTGCTTATATATATCCTGAACAAACATTTTTACAAAACTCAGTTCTGATTCATGACAGAATGGTACAGAATATAAAGTAGTTAAATTGCGAGCGTAAATTTTTATTCATAGAGCTATTTTTCAAAACAATTTATATTTGATCAAAAATTATTAATGTACTTAGTGTGGAATAGTTTGCGGGAAGGAACTTAGAATGGAAACCATCTTGTAATCACAAATTATTGTGACTTAAATGTTGTTCAGTTTTTTAATCTTTAGAACAGTATCAATTAAAAGATAAACTTAAAATATTTGACATTTTAACGAATGATCGGAATATACATTAGTAAACCATTGATAGATAAACCTTCATAATCCGTACTAAGTACTAGAAAATGTAAAGATCTTCGTCGATAAATTTGCATGAAATGGGGAAAAATTATAAATTCATTTGTAACGATAAAACTTGAGTTGATTGTGTATTTTATTTTATTTAGTTAAATCTATTGTTATTTTATTCTTGGCATTTAACTGCTAATATTGTAAGCTAGTGATTAATTATCTTCTTTGCATCCGCTAATAACTATAAACATTCAAACATTATTTAATAATGTACCTAAAAAAAATATATAAACAGATCGAGTTTCTTCTCGATGACTGGGTTATTTTCAAAACCGGTGGTAGTTTTGACGTTCATAAGCGCCTTCTCAGGACCTAAATTGAATAATGATTTTTGATTTGGTTTGGTTTGCTCACCCGTAGTGGACGCGTTTTTAATTTTCTAAGTGTTAGTTTTATTGAAACAATCGAAAGTATATCTAAGATTTTTTCTAAAAATGAGATAATCGTTGAGCTAATTGAAACCACTCGTTTATTGCGTTTCTTTCGATTATCTCTTAAAATTATTATAAAGCTCTTGGAAGTACCCAACGCTAATTGCTATCGTAGTGGAATTTTGCATGGCTTCATTTTTTATTGTGTCTGACTAAAGATGTCTTATTTAATATAATCAGTAGATCATTTTTATGCATTCGTAATATATTACAGAGAAAAAGGCGTTACGATGACATCCCACTAGCGTCCGCTAAAAGGTTCTGCTCGGACATTGCGTCCACCAGCTCAAGTCAAGACTGCAACTGGGCGTCGACTATACAAAGTAGCGGTGCCTTACAACCAATGGGTACCAATGGCTTTGTTCAAGCATCTCCTGAGTTGAAATCATGGCTCAACAAGTAAAGTTTATTTAAAATGTAACGAATTAATATTTAATATCTAGTCATCTTATAAATTATACGTCAGCGGTTCGCAAAATACCTCTGAAGACAAGATGGTTGATAAGTAGTTGTATTTGACAATATTATATTTTTATGATAGAATTGTTGTACTTTTCAATGGTTTGTTTTGCGAATCATACTATCTTAATTTCACAGTATTCTAGTATTTATTATAACGTTAAAATAGTTTCGTTAATTTTTATAGGACATTTACAGAAATAAATTAATTTACACTTTCCCTAGAATTTACACTTGCTTCAAACGCAAAAGCCGCGTTATAAAATTTTGTTTATAAAGCAACTTTTGCATTTACTGCTATAGTTTCGTCATAAAAAATTTGAGTGGCTATACTTTGACTGTTATCATACTTTAAACTAAAATACAAACTCTCTGAGTACAGTGAATTTGGAGATAATAATTGATTGTCTAAATGTATTAAATGTTATTTTATATTTGTAAACAGGTTTCAGTCATGGACTAATACAGACAAGATAGAAGCAATAAACGGCCTCATAAAATGTTGCGCCGCAAGTCAAATCCGCCATATGATGACTGCTATCGAACCCCTCTTTCAGAGAGATTTCATTTCTCTACTCCCAAAGGAACTAGCTCTTACAGTCCTTGGATACCTTGAACCTAAAGATCTTCTAAGAGCCGCTCGCACTTGCCGATATTGGAGGTAAGTATTAAAGTATGGGTTACTACAGCGATAAGTCGCGTCATAAGAATTCGATTTATAAAGTTTTTAAAATGTACTAATCTTATTATAGCACATCGATATAATCACATTATAATTACCAAATCAATTATAACAATATATGCTTGTTCATCTAATTACTACATTGTAATATTTATATTTATACTTTATATTAAAAACAAAACGTGAGGAATAAAATTTAACAGGTTAATCGTGAAAGATTTATTTCTATATCTCTTGAATAATTAAAAACGAAAAATTTTGCACAAACAATTTTTTTTGGGTATAGGTGTATTTCATATATAAAAGTATGGTGGTCGGTCTATTGCTAAGTTTGACTTTCATTATCGTGAGCCTTTTCTTGTATTACAGGTTTCTAGCGGATGATAATCTCCTCTGGAAGGAACAATGCCGACGCATAGGGATCACAACTTTGAAGAAGATACCGCGTTCGTTGCCGCGATGTGCCAGCCCTTGGAAAACGGCATACATGCGCCAATATTTGATAGAAAACAACTGGCTCCACAAACCTGTGAACAAACCCACCGTGATGAAGGGTCACGATGACCACGTTATCACCTGCCTCCAATTCTACGGCAAAAGAATATTGAGTGGTAGTGATGATACAACGTTGAGGGTTTGGTCTGCCGTTACTGGGAAGGTTAGACTTATATTTAAGTTGTGATTACTTTTTACTAGGTACATATAAGCCACTGTTTGTAAGCTAACGTTACGCTGCATATAACTATCTCTTCATAATTGTGTTTAGTTCCTTTCATCATCTACCTGAATAAAGTTCTACCTTCTCACACTCATGTTAAATAGGAGTGTGAGTAATATATATAAATAAACAAATGTAGTAACGCACATAACATATTTATTATTTATTAAATAGAAATAGCCTATATTATTACTCTATGCTTTCGAAGTTATAGCAAATGCAGAGTAATAATACCTTATAATGAAATAAATACATCAATATTTGTTTTCTGTTAAATATTTTTGTTGTTAATATTTATCGATGAACACTACTGCATAAAAATACTGGATGACTTTCAAAAGTATTTAAGTTTTTTATTTAGAAAATCACCTCTTTATGTGTTTATTTATTATATTTTTAATCGGTACTGTGAAAAATAATTTTGATATGCTATGCCTTGCGCAATATTGTCACATTTATTTGTTTAAACTGCAATTACTCCTGTTGCTTTTGCTATTGCTTCGCTGTTGAGAGGAGAATGTAAATTAATGCATCTAATTTTTTAAAATAATCCTTGAAAGTTTCAATTACATTGAGACGAGGCTACGTGTGGATCAATTATGTAGGTATATATATATTGTCATCTCGGGCTAAATATAATTAAAGTGGTTACAGTGGTTTGTGGTCTAGTATGTTCCTGCTTTTGGGTGATGCTGTGGTTTACTTTATTTTATTATACGGCATAAGTCTAATAATATCGATTTAACAGTGATGTTACGTAAAGTTTCCGCTGGCGCTTTATTTTCAGTGATTAATTAATCACAATCGGTGATAATGTATAGGTAAGAGCATAGAAAATCTAATACACTGAGAAGCCTGAACATGCTACATGGATTATAATTTTCATGTCATTTATTGCAAAAACGATAATTAGTCCTCATGTGTGTGTATTGTTTTTTTTATTCTATAATAATGAATTAATGACTTTTAAACGTTTTAATTCATAGGGAGCCATGTCCTAGGAAGTCAAGCTAAGATTTCTTATGAATAAGGTTCAAAATGCTAGAGTATTTAAAACAAACCAAGTATAAACAGGATTAAACTTGTTTCTATCTCATAAATAAATGTTAAATCTATAATAATAACTTTTCAGAGTTGTACGTTTCAGTATTACATTATCCTGTAGTAACATTCGAATACTAATTTATATAAACTAGTAACAACGGGGATCTCACATTATATCGACACTATATTAAGCGCGCCCTGTAAATTCATTTTCGAAAATCTTAGATGAGAACATTCGTTATATAAGAAGATTCTGTACAAAATGTCATACATCTAGTCCTAGTTGTTTAAGCTGAGCGTTCTTTATAGTAAGCTTTAAAAAATTATTTCATATGTATTCATGAATTACATTCATAAATGCCTATTGTTTTTCACAGAAGTGGAAAAAATTAGAGTGTATCACATAGGACTTATTTTTCATCTCGAGCGACGTGTAGACGTCACACTGGAAAACTTTTTCTTTGTTCCTTTGTGATACAGTCTACTATTCAATGAATGAAGATGTGTTTATTTTGTCTACAGTGTATTCGCACGTTGGTCGGTCATTCAGGTGGTGTGTGGTCATCTCAAATGATCGGAAACACTGTCATCAGCGGATCAACTGATCGAACACTTCGCGTCTGGGACGTAAAATCAGGTCGCTGTTTGAAGGTGCTCTCTGGTCACACATCCACTGTCCGTTGTATGCACATGTACCGTCATAGGTAATTATTAACACTAGTGGTCGCCCAGTGGTCGAAATTCAACCATAATTATTTTAAATTATAAGTTTGAACATTATTAAGGTTCTGTTGTCAAAGACTCGTATAATTAATATATAGGGTTATGTTTGACATTCAGTAACAACTAACAATATTAATCTATAATCTATTTTCAATTTGACCTCAGACTTTAACAATAAACAAAAGAGTATATATGTGTGTGTGTCAAATACATGGTATTGTGTGTAATGTTTTTTATATTGTTTTAATGTATTTTTATGCATAATAAAAAAAAAATATAAGCATTCTGCCCTCCGTCTCTCTATAAACTATAAGTATGCGAAATTTCATATTCCTCAGGCCGCGTAATTTTCGTAAAAAGAGGTACTAAGTTTTTACTTCACGTATTAATATATAGATAGATATTTCATGTGCTTTCAAATGTAATAAATGAATAGTAGTGATTTGTAATAGACAACATATATTTTTATAAACATTGTTTTATAAAAAACTAAAATACAATTCAGTTAGTGTTTACTCAATATACTTACCTATCATTATCTTTGGGGTGCATACAAAGAGCCTCTGCGAGTGACGATACCCGAATCAGTCCGGCACATCCTGGCCATTCAGTCTCGGTTCCAACTTCACCCATTGGCCAAACATTTCACCACGACACATGATACACATGGGTTTTTTTTTTAATACGCTTGTGTTGACACGAAGAAGATTCTCTTATTGCTTTGCCTTGTCAGATTTCCGTTTGCGTTAGAATATACTTAAGTATTTTCAAACATCTGAATTGATTCAATTTACAACACAAATAAGTAAACATTTTATATTATTTTCTTTTATTCTCTACTTAACGACACTTATAATATAATCAAATACTTTGTTCCTCCATTTTTGATGAGTTTACATTGTAACTAATATCTAGCTTTATTTGCTATTTATGTGAGAACATTCAATAAAATTTTGTTTTCTAAGCATTAATTTCTATATCCGTTATTAATACTTTGTACATTGTCGGTCATTGTTACGCAGAATTCTTGACATGAGAGTGATGGAATTTCAGGCTGTTAAAAAAATTGTATCACTCAAGTGGATTCAGGGTCGGGTTATATTTTTAACAAAATTAAATTATTTTCGCTGCATAGTGAATTTTTTCTTCTATTATAAACCCATTTAATCTCTACGAATAAGGTCTATCGGCACATCTCTATATAAAATAATTACGGACTAATACGAAGTGAAAACTTTGGATCACTTTTTAACAAAATTACCTACTGTGCGTACGCACTAGTCTAAGATTTTGCATAGTTAAAGTTTATATGGAAAAGAAAAGGGGAAAAAAAGAAAAGTGTAGAAATTACATTTATATTTAACTAGCCGTGTCCGCGACCTCGCTCGCGTGGAATTAAAAACTATTTAATATTTTTTGCTCGTTTTTGTAACATTTTCCAATGCAGTTTTGCTCCTATTGGTGGAGCGTGATGTTAATTAGCTTAAAGCTTTTATCAATGATTACGCTATGAAATACAAAAAGATTTTTTTTAATTCAACTTAATGGTGTTCAAACCAAAAAAAATACTTTTCGCTTATGAATATAGATAGATATAGACGTGCGTTACAAATATTTAACGTACGTTACGTTAAATATTTGTCATTGTTTGCATCTATACTCCAATATTAAACATATAATCTGTTCTAAAACGATTTTTACAGAGTAAAGACTAGCCAAATAATTTTAAAATGTTACCAAATAATATCAAAATCACATAGACAATTAGTGGTTTGTATTCATTTATAAATAAATTCAATAATATTGAAACTTTACTAGTTAATTAATTATGATCGAATTTCGATTATCGGGTGACTATCGTGTAACTGATATATAAACATTTCATATTCTGAATTGTTCGCAGGGTCGTATCTGGTTCACGGGACGCTACCCTTCGCATTTGGTCGGTTCCGGACGGGCGATGTTTGCGTGTTCTTATTGGTCATTTAGCTGCGGTCCGGTGTGTTCAGTATAACGGAAAAGTAGTCGTTTCCGGAGCATACGACTACTTTGTTAAAGTATGGAATCCAGATACAGGAGAGTGTTTACACACTCTCGCCGGACACACCAATCGAGTATATAGCTTGCAAGTAAGCTAATTTCTTTGTCATCTATACCCACAAAAAAGTTGGATACATAGCTCCATCAATAGCTTATACTTTTCTAATTGTAATCTATAAAAATCGATTTGACTGTTCCTGATGTATTTAATCTCCTAACTACCTGACAATGAACATAAATTCACTGCCAGTGACCGCTGTCATGTGGCCTACTTAGATATCTCTTCAAGCCTCTTGAATCTCTGGTATTACAAAAGATTTATTTTCATATTTACATTAAAGACAATGAAAAGTTTACCGTAGTACTAAATTTTGCTAAGTTAAAAACTAGCCATTTTAAACCTTAGTTAATTGAATGTAACTGTAGTCATCATAATGCAGTGGTTGTATTAAGCCTTTGGTCAGGGCATTGGCTAATGTGTATTAGGAAGTTTTATATACCTCATGAGGTATCCCGTAAATTACAGGATCAAAAGGGTAATAAATTCCCAAGAAAGTGGTGTTTGCCAAAGTGTTTTGGCAGATCCCTGTTTGACTGATACACAAATTGTGTACCATATATCAGAACTAGCTCGTTTTCTGATCTCCTGATTTGTTAGAAAGCAGGATAAAGTACAATGAGCGGATTTTATTACATTACACATTACATTACATTACACGATGGATAAGTTTATATAAAAAAACAATGGTTATAAAATAATAACTTAAATAATTTTGATAATCCGCTGAATCGATTATAATAAATTTTTGTATAAATATAGATGAGACCCTGAAAACTGTGATGGGCTACTTTTTCTCCCGAAAAATTTATAGGAAGTGGGGTAAAGAGGGAAATAAACTTTAATACTTGAAACTTGCTATAGCATTTAATAGAAATATTATTTCTGTATCGATCGATAACGAGAATTGGTTGACAAAATCAATATTAACGCGAGCAGAGTCGCGGGTAAAAGCTAGTTTATAATATTAGTAAGGATATTGGAATTATTTTAGTTGAATATCTCTAATTTATTCTCTTTGTGTTTAGTTTGATGGGGTGCATGTGGTAAGCGGGTCTTTGGACACCACAATACGTGTGTGGGATGTAAAATCTGGACAATTGAAGCACACCCTCACCGGTCATCAGTCCCTTACATCCGGCATGGAACTACATTCTAACATATTAGTATCAGGCAATGCCGATTCCACAGTCAAAGTTTGGGATATCACAACTGGACAATGCCTACACACTTTATCGGGTAAGTGTATATTGTTAATAATTACGTTACATATAATAAACAAGTTGTGCCCGCGAATTCGACTGCGTATACTCAAAAACTGTTAATTGAAAATTCCTCTTGTAAAGTATGTTGGTTTTTATGACCATATATATTACAGTGTATCTATAAACAAATTATTTATTTAGTAAAAATAATGACTTGGTGGGATACCGTAAAAGAATACTTTAGTTACAGTAGTTGGTGATGAATATATTAACGACTAACTGTGCCCGCGACTTTGTTTACATGGAACTAAAAATATTTAATAATTTTTGGATGTTTTTGTAACTCTTTTCAGTACAGCTTTCCTCCTATTCGTACTACCCCAATGTTAAATAGCTTAAGGTCTTCCTCAATTATTGCTCTATCAAATACAAAATAATTTTGGAAATCAAACTGGTAGTTCCCAAAATTTAGCTCACACAATCAAACGTTTCCGCTTTATAATATTAATATAGATTTCAAATACGGCATATTTAAATTGGTTCAGTAATTTATCACTGATAAGCGTTAGTTTACTACGTTAGCGTTAGTTGCTACAAAAATTGAAGCGATGATAGCTCAGTGGTAGTGTGTACGACTTTGCGTCAAGGGACGTGAGTTCGAATCCAACCCCCTATAGTGAGCTTGAACTTTCTGAGAAGGAAAACATCGTGAGGAAACCGTAGCATGGTGGTAGAGCTTTTTATGATGCCCGACTGGCTAGCAACCACCCTCAAGTTGAAAATCTGCCGCCAAATATCAATAGGTGTATTCCGGCAGTTGCACTTGAGAGCCAGTCAGTCCCTTCACAGGTTTAGCGTGCCTACCATCTTGGGCCGTATCGTTACTTAAGATCAGGTGAGATTATGGCAATAAAGTTAAACCTTAACTATAAAAAGAAAAAATACACAGACAAATATACATTACCTTGCTTTCATTTGTAAGTATATAAAATAATTATGTGGGTGATTTATTCAATCTATTATTTATGTTATAAAAGTGACTTACCTTTCTAACTTTCTCGTAGTTTTTATATTTCATTTGAATAAAGTATGCCTGATAAAATAGTTACGGTCTAAGCTATATAGTCATATCATAACATTGCACTAGTGTGACAGTTTAAAAATATACGTTTATCAGAACGTAAATGCATAAAAATTAAAATTACTTAGAGTTTAATGTCATTAATCAATAATAAAAAAAAAACATGTTAAGTTATAGGTTCCTATAGCATTCACAATAATCTGTTTATGTGCTTTATATTCGTTCTATAGGTATAAAACGAGCGTATATTACGAGTTTTTTCGAAGTAAAATAATTTTAAACATATTGTGAGAAAATGTAGTGCTGCAATAATACAAAAAAATACGTCCGCCTGGCATGTTCTTCCGTCTCAACTGCAGATGTGTATGTAGAATCTATTAAAAGTTTCACTTATTTCGTATGTTTCCCATTCCATATTTCATACCGTACTCATTTTTGTTCCAAATCGGTAAAACACATTTTAGTTACAAAACAATGTATATACTCGTTTTGCAGGTCCAAATAAACATCAATCAGCTGTGACTTGTCTTCAGTCATCGAAGCGATTCGTGATCACGTCCTCCGACGATGGCACTGTGAAGCTGTGGAACGTACGCACTGGTGAGTTTATACGTAACCTCGTAGAACTATCGTCGGGCGGGTCCGGGGGCGTCGTGTGGCGGATCAGGGCTTCCGCTACTAAGTTAATATGCGCCGTCGGCTCCAGGAACGGCACTGAGGAGACGAAACTCCTCGTTTTAAACTTCGCCCTGCCGAACGCTTGCCGAAAGTGCGAAGAATAGCAGCGACTTAATCGGCGCTTAATGCGTCGCTATGCAAATCTGTACGCACCATGGAACTGCTAAACACATTTCATTCCACCCGCCTGATTTTTGTTGTTACCAACCAGATGTAATATATAATCGATAAACAAATAACATTAATCAATTTTTATTATCGATTATTATTAACAACGATTCTCGATATTGAATGCCTTATTGGTCATTCGTCTTGGCGGTGATACGTACTAGGTCAGCTTGCAAGGTTTTTCAAAAGTGAAAATATTAAACCCACCGTACAGTTAAATGAAAATGGATGTTCCAGAAAATATAATGATGTAACCCAATTGAATCCATGTACTCGATACATATATTACCTTCAAATCGGTATCATTTACGATGTATGTCTATATATGAATTATATAGAAATAAAAATATTAGTCGAACTTTATGGACCTTGAATAAACATAACAACTGAATATGTTGCAAGTAGATATCTTTTTATCTAAATCTTATAATTCAAAAGGCTCATATATAAATATGAACACATCTAATTGTTGTGCTCCTCAATAAGGTAATGTCACATTTGCTTCTATAAAATTCATATAGCATGTATAGTTAATAAAAATATTGGATGTAGAACAATTTCACATCACCAAATTCCTGTAACCATTCACACCTTATATTCCAAAGAATTCCACTGAATAAATCGGGTTATTAGGTATTTTAAGTTAATGATTTTAAGTTGCCATCTCGACGTTCCAACTATCGATGTCAAATCTCGTGTTCTCTGTTATCGACTTCTGTACATGGTTTCCATAATGTATGGTTTAACTCAATCTGTTTTATATTTTTACATCAATTTTGCAACGTGGTCTCCCACTGACGCTTTTTATACACTGTATTCTATCTTCAATCAATCACACAAAGCTTTTATTTATTCCATAGGTATCGCAATATGTGTGTGCTCCATTTTAAATTATTTTATAATAAGTTTAAACTTTACAATACCCATAATAACGTCTCTGTGCAATAGAGTAGCATCACAGTTGTCAAATTGGCGCTTTAAATGAAATATACACAAACTAATAATAATAGGTTGAACAGCGTTATCGAATGTATTTATGTATTATAATCATAGCGTATTTCATGTAATTAACAATATAATAGGTAGATTAAATTGTTATATCACGAATGTCTTCAAACCATAATTTTTATGTGTAATTGTAATTTGTGTGTCATTTTCCAACAGCCATCTTGATAGTTGTTCTAGCAGAACTATTGTCAGATTTGAACTGCACTATATATATATATATATATATATATTGTTTGTTCTTTTATATGTTTGGCGTTTGTATGTTGTTTAACTCAAAGTATTTCAGTTACGATTGTAATGTAAAATTGAGTAAATGATTTAAAAAAAATCTAATATGTAGGTCCAATGTATTGCAGTCTTTTATTTATATATAGCATGTATTTTTACATGTTTTTATTATACCGCTTGACTTGAACCTTATAGGTTTTAAGTGATAATAATTAATTTTCGTTTATTTTTTTTATAATTTAGTTTATATACTTAATTTATTGCAATTGTGGGGATTTAAGATCACAATCAAGAATAAAAATTACACACTGCATCTCAATTATAATTCATTTCGTCCAATTTCAATTTTTTTACAAATAATAACATTAAATATATAATTGGTTGATCTTATTGTTTTTAATTTTTTAACCTTAACGTACCACAATTGTATGATTTAATTTATAATAAGAATTATCCTTAATACATTTTAGTTTTTGACCATTAGTAATAAATAGCATCAAATTGTATTGTTAGTTTAAGGTAACATTATAATAAACATCCCGACTAAGTATCTCTGTGATGATCATCAGTTTGCATTTTATTTAAGTTATATAACACTTCATAACTAACATTTTCCCTGGTCTATTTGTAACGGGATTTGATCAATGTATATATACATATTATAACATTACTTTGTTATTGAATATTATTATTATGATTTCTTTCGTTTATTATTTCAATTTATAAGCAGCAATTAAACACCTACGTTGTAACCAGTTAAAAGTCAAATAAATAAAAGTAACTAAAATGATAAAACCATACATACAGAATAACGAATGCACTTAGACATGAGCGATGTTTCAAACAATTTTTAATTTTAATCTATTACAATTACCTTTTTGCTTATTTTATGTATGTATTATTGATGCATATTTAAAAGTGTAAAAATCCGTTACCACGTTTAATGCTTAAAATGTTGAAGCATTATATGTAATTAGTAGAATGCACACTACAATTGTAATATTCATTTTTATACAGTTAGTCCTAAGCGTGAATAAGATAAAAGACACCCATCTCGTGACATGAGTATTGCCAGGCTGTGAATTGTTCCGCCATTTTGGCACGACAAATTATACTCGCGTGGTCGACGAGTCATAATTAATCAGTGAACTATCATTATTATAATATAATTGTACAGCAGTTTTTTTTTCTTTCACTGCTATTTTTCAGGTGCTTTAAAATAACCTGCGATATTATAAGTTTGTTGTGTACTGTATAGCTGAATAAATTTTTGATTATTAAAAATATGAAGATGTTACCGATTACAATTTACAAATAAATGAACGAGACTCACAATATTATATAAAACTTATTAGTTCTACTGTGTTATCTGCAGGTTCATGATTGAATATGTGACATTTTATATTGTATGCTAAAAAATATAAATATTATGACCATATAGATAAGTAAGTAGCAGTGATGTATAAGTTCATCTATGCCTGGTTTCAATATAAATTTTTGAACGTTTCTTTTGTATTTTAAGCTCGGTTGTTTTGTAATAATTATAATTTCATATAAAAAAAATAAGATCACGATTGTTGAATAACGTGCATATTGAAGCGTATCTCTATCTTAACGTTTGTCAATGTTTCAACTGAATATGTGTTGTTCTATATGTATATACAATAATTATGGTCATTTCGAGTCCGCTTTTAAACTGAGTGAGACTTTTTACGTGGCTGTAATATGTAATAAATAATTAAAACGAAGACTGAAGCGTAGGTATAGTATGTAATATTTAAAGTATTAAATTTAGATTTCTCTCTTGTACCGTACATCACACTCGTGACTTCATAGGTCATCGGTTCACTTAACTTGTTGAGTTACTTAGCAGTTTTTATATATGTAATTTATAATTTTTTCGTTGTTAGCTTGTAGTGGAAGAAGGCGTGGTCTGCAATAATCTGTATACAAACCGTTTATCAATGGATTTAATAGTTGTTAGATTTAAACTATGATTTTATTAGTTAAGTTTGTAATGCCAAACTTGCATGGGATTAGAAATAAACTGTGTTGTATGGGATGAATGCGTGCAGTTTCCTCCCAGCTGGATTTCATTACTTTTTATGAATACTTATATACATTCGAAATTAGTAAATTATGTGTAATGTATACAAAATGTTTATGTAACTTAAATGTTGTTTATACTACTCTTAACCGGATTTTTTGTTATACCACTATTTAAATCCCGAGACGCCAAATGCTCAAGCCATTTGATTGCCATTGAAATATTTAATGCTTAAAAAATAAAAAACAATACTTTTAAATTGATATTACAAGTTAATACATAATAAAAATGACTATTTTAATCAACGGAAGTTTTGATTTTCTCGTTGAAACAAGCAGCATTCATTCTCAAACAAGTATTTAATTAAATATACTTTTTATTTTTTAATTAAACAATCTCAAATTTCTCGAACAAATAATACAATTTTTCTTTCGTTTCATATGTAGTATAATAAACGAACATAAATTTTAGGTTTCTGATCCCATTTTTAGAATATTTTATCTCTAAAAACTCACACAATGTTAATGCTAATAACAGGTATTCTATCATATAATGTAGAAATGTAATTGAATGAAAATGTATCTATGATTATATTTTTTGTTTAGTCGTCGGAAATAAATCGGGTTATTTGCATGAATCTTTTGTTTTATTTTTAATTATAAATTTAATTCAACCATATATTTTATTTTTATTCATTAATAAGAGTGTGTGCATTAAATATAATTATTAACGTTAAAATACATTAAAATCAAATCCAGAATTTTATTAATATTTCATTTTGTACCTAACATAGGTATAAAACTAAAAAATTATAAAGCAAAATTCTGTGTTATTCTTGTTTTATTAGGTAATGGGCTCCTATACTTGTTCAAAAATTTTCTACTCGTATAGTTTAGGTCTATACAAATATTTTAATCGAATCACTTTCTTTCATTTATGTCAATTTTATTTAATAGATATTTAACGTATAGGAGCTCTCAAACAGCACTGCTATAAATCCTGCCAGTAGATTATTTATAGCCTCAATCAATATGGTCATTTTATTGTGCCCCCCAAGTTTCCAGAATAACTTTAAAATGCAAAATAAACCACCGTTTATTTTTCTTACTTGTAGGTTAATTTACACTCCATTAGATAAAGAGAACTAAAGTCATGAAAGTGCAAAACAAACAATAAATATTTAGCGAATTACGGTGTGTCTACTATTTATACACTAATATTGAGTTGTTGTTTTCTTGTTACAATTAAACAATACAATTAGGTAACACAAAAAAAAAAAATCTTAGAAATTAAGTAGATTTCTGATTGATACAATAGTACTACCATTATAAAAAGAGCCTCACCATAATGTCCTATTTAAAAAGATAGTAGTCAAATACATAACAAAAAAAATAGTAGTACTTACCCAAATTATAATAATACTATAAAAGCAATCTCTATACCAGGCAAAATTTGGATGGATAATATGTTTAAAGTATCGTTTTGGTAGTTTTGGCGTACAAGATATTATCATGTTAATATTCAGCGTATGCAATTACCAATAATACATTTACTATAAAAATTAAATAAATATAATATATAAAAACAAATACATCCATATATACTGACACTTACATAATGTCATACATAATAATAACTAACCTAATTGAAATAATATACATATGCATGTACTTAATATATACCGATTAGATCCGCGAATAAAGAAATCTTTAGCCGCGAATATAGGAATTGGGTCACAATTTTTTAATCCGCGATTAGTGAAAACGCGAGTGAAGGAAGCGTCAATAAGGAGCTTCTACTGTATTTAAATGATAGGTGGTAAATATGATGGAACTAAAAAGTTTCAAAATTTAAATATATTAATTAGTCTTTAACAAATAATAGGAAATATTTCATTTAAGATTAACTAAGCGGACTCATATAAAATTTTAATATAATTTAGATGATCATAGTGGCTCTTGCTAAAATAAAAACATGTATTTTGTATTTTTTACAGGTATTTTTACATATAAAAATAAACATTTCTTGTCATAATGTAATAATATATTACATATAAAAGTAAACTGCGTAATAAATTTCAATGTAATTTTATCAATAATAATAATAATAATTTTATTTATGTACATGTAATATATATAAATGTGTATTGGCTGGTATAATTTCAGAGAGAATATTATTTTTTTCTATTTTATTAGTGATCGGTCAGTGTTGGAGTGTTATATTCCCCATTTCGGAGTAACCCTTTCGTTTTATAGAATAAGAAATATTCCTACGTTGATCTCATAATATTAGCTGTCAAAGTGTTAATTATTATTAAGATCGGTACGTAGTTTCATTGAGAATATTGCCGGTATTTAGTTTTACCATAATATCAACACCCGTCTCTACTTTTAGAAAACTTCAGTCCGCTATGACTGCTTTACTATGTGCTATCAGTAGAAGCTTCGTGAAGATGTTGAAATTCTTTGATTTACGGTCGGAAACAACTTTCGTAATACTGAGATCTGGTTATTAGAACAGATTATTACTTTCATGTGGACCTGGTTTATAATTTCAGTTAAGATTAATTGGGACACATCGTATTTTTTTAATTATTAAAACATACCCTATTATTAAAAATAGTGCAATAACGTATAGCAGAAATTTTGCAAAAAATAAATCATTTAACTGTATATAACTTTTTAAATCTTATTTTCAGCCATATAGGCAGTAGGGCTTGGCTGCCACAATACCATTCAATAAGTTGGCAATAAGTTGGTAGCATCATCTCTACGATATTAATAAATTATGATACCTTTTTAAATAATGTCGTGTCGCACGAGCAAGCCTGGTTTGTATTAATGTAATGGAAGCTATACTACAGGATCTCTCAGCTCATTGAATTATAACAATAGTTTGGGATGTTGAAATAAAACGATATTTTGAGCTATTTGTATATTAATATATATCATTCAGACATGTGACGATAACAAACTTAAATAAGTAGGTAATAATTAATTGAGACAGTAAAGTGCTACATGCATTTATTTCGGACAACAGATAGTAAATCATTGCATTAAAAACTATAATAAAATAGTAGATATGACGTAGGTTTTTTAAAACACCAATTTTTTCAATTATTGTACTTGATAAAGACTGGCTTGGCTTGCTGTTGCTATTATTATGGCAAAGAAACGAATATATTTTTATTTAAGAAAAGTTTCATATTGATCAGTAATTATATTCTTAAAATCAATTTAGATTTTGCCATAATAATGTACAGTCTGGATTCTGTAACTTAAAACTATAATTCATTTTATAACAAAAAGTTTTCTAGCAGGAACATACAATATAAAGGAAAAAGAAAATAATCTTAACAACAATAAATCAATGAACGCTTATTTCCGTGCCTGAATTTTATAACATTTTAGAAAAGGCTGTAGCATAAAAATATTTGCACGGAGACTTTTAACACAGATGTAACTATCGTAAGTTAACATTTTTTTTAATAATTATAATAAAAAATAATAAGTAGGCGTTACACTTCAAAATTATATAATTAATTTACCGATTTGTTTATGCGATCTCTGTGTCTAAATAATTTTATATTTTTATGTCGACAAGTTAGAATAATTTTAAAGGATAGGCAATTACTAGTAATACAAAAACCTATTAATGCAAAAAGCACTTTTAGATAAGCAATCTTACAAAAAAGGTAAAACATTTAATGGAACTTATACTTTATATTTAAAAGTAGTCGTATACGTACATAATAATTAAACAGGTTTTCAACATGAAACTTGTAGTATGTATCAGTTTATAACAATATATTTAGGTACATAAGTTTTAAAAGAAAATTTAAATAAATGTTTTTTTTATATATTTTATTTAGTTTTATATCTAAATACGAATCGAGATCATAAACATGATACGCATTAGTTCTATATGCACAGAGACTACATAAACAAATTAACTACACTGTTTTTTTTTACTAGTGATATGCTATAGACATATTACAAAGAGAAAGCAACGGTAATGTTACCTACCGATGGGTACCTACCGAATTCTACTAACTAAACAGTCATAGCTTCTTATGAATTTGTTACAATATATTTTTGGTAATCACGGTCAGGCTACATGGGTAGGTATCAAACTATTTTGAGCCCAACACGGCGTTACTCAACTTAAAATATAAAATACGATTAAAAATTAAATACAAAGTATCTTCTTTCACAATAAAGAACATCATCGCAATTACAAACATATTATATATTTAATTACAATTATCACATACATTTATGGAGAAAATCATTAGTGAGAGTAATTTGTCATGCAGGGCCGGGTCGTGACAAAATAATACACAATTATACATATTTTATATAGAATCGTAAGATAAAATTACTATCATCATAAATAAGAAACCTAAACAGTTTCTGTAAGTTACACCAATATTTTTAACTAACATCCATTGCTTACTTATCACGAACAATATAACACATTATGTAGATTAGGTACTTATTTCTGTAACTAAAATTTATATAATGTAGGTATTTATTATTCCCGTACAATAAATTAATACATGATTATAACTACAGATTCAAATGTAATATAATAAAACAATAATAAATGAACCGTAAACTACTCAGTTCAAACTAATGGCACTTTGCTATGTCTGCATTCTTTATTAATAAATGATTTTAATCATAGATTTGTTTAAAAAATATAGAATCAATTTTGTCGCCGAATAGTCAGCTAACGTTTGCCTTTCCGGGTATAACCACATCGGCCAAATATATATTTTATGTATATTTTCATCTATATAATAGTCATATGTATTTAATTTTATATATAATTTGGAATTTTTAATAGTCTATCTTTTTACAGTTAACAATCCTTTGCGGGTGGAGGGTAGCGGGGCGGTATCCTACTACACTCTCAGTACCTGATTGTAAGAAATCATAAAACGAGATACTTGCTGCGAGAGATTCAGTTCTGTCGCCAAAGTTACCCGGCCCGCTGCCTTCTACCGCTGCTAGTTAATACTCGTCGCACATATCCCAATACTTACTGTGGTCAAAAATTTGGAAGGCACTTTCTACTTTTTCAAAAAATTTAATTTTTAATTTATGTTTTTGAACACATTAGCCTAAACTTACACAATAGAAAATATGCGTAGTAACATTTACCAAAATTTACGCAATTCTTCCGAACGTATAGGCCATTTATAATTTTTTTAGATACCTAATTTTATTTTATTTTTCCAAAATCGATAGCCAAATAGTTTCAATTCTACATGTGAATTGCAGTTGAAATATTTTTTGAAAATTTGGTATTTTTATAAACTAGTTCCAAACATTAAACGATTCAGGTAATCCATAATACCAAACAATAGTGAAGTATCAAGGCCACTTGAAGACTTATTATAAAACATGTTCCTGCGACTTAACTTCCCGGGCGTTAGAGAAAGTCGCGAGGGTTTACAATCCAGTTTGGAATTCTCACCCACGCCACAGTCCGAAGGCCCTCCTCTACGAAATTTCCACTATATAAGAACGCCAACGATTTTTGCCAACAATATTTAATGGTATACCCTTGAGGCGAAAAGGTAACAATATAAATTTACCACCGAAACAATCAAATCATACGATAATGCATCAAGGGGATTTATCGATAAAATAAATTTGTACATATATATATAGTAGATATATTTTAATAAAAAGACAATGTCACACTTAGGCAGCTTTAAGAGTTGCTGCTATTAAATATTTTACCATGTATGTTTACTACAAATAGTTTTAGAGATAGTCTAAGTAAATTGAAATTTATTTATTCTAGCTATGCATGGTTAATATACCAGACGTATGAATTGTAAACATTTCGTTCTTGGCAATTATAGTGCATCTAAAACTAAAGCGGAACCAACATACCTCTGTTAATTAATATTAAAGAACATAAAGATATTGCAAAATAACAAATACAACATTTCCTAGAGATTATTTCGATAATGATATTTCAGGAAATCGTTTACAATAGTTTTAAAAATATAATATTTAAAAATAACCCAATCAAAGGAACAAACTTGTTACATAGAGCGCCATCTTTTGAACAAAATAAATAAAATAGCACAACCATTCGAAAATACTAACATGCTGTAAGTTATTTTAACTGATAATCGTTTTAAATACCTATTATAGATAACACAAACAAATATTAATTAATTGAGGCCTTTCGCTCCGCACATATCTAAATTAGACTAACATTTGGAACATTTACTACTGGCTAAAGGTACATCTATATTACATTTGGCGATCACTAAAGCCTAATTATATGTGAATCGCTGCATAAACAGTGACCTATGAGCTGGGAACCGATGGCTCCGTGGGTAAGAATGGAAACCTAAATTTTAATTGCGACGACTCGAATAAACACTTTCAATATGTTCGTAATATTTATTTATTGAAATCTGGAAGTACTGCTATTCTAATGCCCACGGAGTAAGCGACAAAGAACATTCAACATAACAGCTATTACATAAATTGACATCAATTTGACAAAGTGAATGATTCCTACATGTAATATACATTAAATCTATTTTTCCTCTTACACACGAATATATTTGATGACAAAGGTATACGCAACAGTCTTTTGAAACGGGCCAAATATAGGACTTTTTCTTCCCGAAATTTTGACAACTATTTCACAGATGAATCTACATTGTAAAGGTTAATATAATAAGCTTAAATATTAAACGACACTTAGATTACGAGTAAATAACCTAAGAGAGCAAAGACTGACATGTTCTCAACTAAATCACTATTTGATTCATACAGAGTGAATAGTAAATAAAAATTGAGAATACCTACTTATATTACATGAAATATGTAATGTTCTTAATAATTTACTAACAGAATTTAGCAAAAATCGCTACCAAATAAATGGAATGTCAATAGCTGAATAAAAAGTTGTACATTGTAATAAAATACGGTAGTAAAATAATACGGAATAATGAGTTAGGTTTTAAAATAAAATCATTAATTAAAAAATTCACCCTGTATTACAACAAAATAAAAACCAATTTTTCGAAAACATTCAACTAAGACTCTCTTAAAATTTTATGTAAACGTAATACAAAAGAATTATTATTAGGTATAAGCATTCGATTGCACAAAGCGTCCACACTTGATACAATAAAAATAATGTCGATTTTATATAATTATATTTTAAAAGACAGATATTACCAATATATCTTACCAACACACAGATGGTGTTGTTTCGATAACGAACGTCCTGTGAACGTCCCGAATCATAATTTACCGTTTGCATACGGAATGTTCTTTCAGGAATATTTATTATCATTTTAAAATAATTCCAACTGCGACTATCAAAAGAAGATTAATAAATATAATCAGGAATTAAGATACGTTTCACCTTGTGTAATCTTGTGTTCATCATATATATTTTCTGTTTTGACAATTTTTGTATTCTTTCTTATGTAGTCTTGACAGTCTTATTATAATGATTAGAAACCGTGTGACGTTTTAAGAAATATTTTAATCATATCTTATATATTTTGTATCTGAATTTAGACTGTCGGTGATTTAGTCTAGCTACAATTTTTGTAGCTGAACTGGTTGTATATGAACATATGTATTATTGGGTGGGTATAACATAATAATGTAAAGCGCAATAACTTTTTTCTAGCAAACTTGTTGAACTTGTAAAGATAATTTGCTGTTTTTAATAAAACAACAAGATTAAAAGATTTTACTTTCAATAAGTATTAGGTAATTAGAGTTTTTTTTTTGCAATTAAGTTATAAAATTCAAATTAATTTCACTAAATCTGCAATTGGTAGCCTTCATTGTATATCCTTGATTTTGTTTGCGCTGTATCCAGACACCTAATTAAGTAGTTCAAATTCAAGTCCAAAATTATATAAAAAGTAATAGGTACCTATACGTTATACTCTGAATAAGTACCTACCTATTCAGGTAATTTGTTTGTTAATATATTAAAAAAATGGACTTAATGCAGTTTTGATCGTTTTAAGGGTCATCGCAACTCAAATTATTTTGCTAATATAACTTATTTAGTAGATGTTAGATAAAAGACATACTGAACTACTTCTTACCAATTCATAATTATTGAAAATGATAAAAGTACAATTTTGTCTACATGTCGAAACGCGGCAGTAAGAACTAAGTTTTTAAAATCTGACCATATGATTAAAGTTGACTTCATGGTGTCCTTTACTATTTTGGAATTCTTATGGTTTATGGTCACATTTAAAATATATTTTGTAAGAAAAAGCAGTTGAGTTGCGTGACGTTTGCTTGTATCTATTTAAAGCTCCAATAACTCTATACCCTTAAAAGTAGCGTACTGAGCTGTGGCTGTTCGGGACGAAGTAGCGGTAAGCGGGCAGCGGCGGAGGCGGTAGCCCTGAAATAGTGGGCGTCGCCGCGCCCGCTGCCTCCCTTCACATATCCCCCCGCTCCTCTACTGGTACATCTAGCTCCATGGCGGGAGTCGATTGCCCATTCCTAGCAGGCACCGGAGTCTTTGGAGGACCCATCTCAACAGATTCCATTATGGCGTCACGTTCGCTGAAACGGCTTTCAGAACGAGGGGAAATGAATGGGCGGAAAGGGTCGGCGGGCTTCGGTGGTTCGAGAGCTTGTCCTGGAGGTAGGGGCGAGCAGAGTGGAGACTCGAGTCCAGAGGATAATGGTGACGGTAAGCGCGGAGACTGTAACGGTAAAGACGGCAAGCCGAGGTGCGTCGGCTGGTCGGGTGGGCGCTGCGCAGCCACCACCATGTTGCACATTTGACGACGCAGGCCATGTGCGACTGCAGCTACGGCAGCTGCGGCGGCGGCATTCGGGGAGACGCGCTCCTCACGCCCGTTGCCGCAAGGGATCGAAGCGTAAGCGTTCGGGGTAACAGTACCGTCCTGCAACAATACATACTCCAACATGACTTACATTACAAATCTGCTGACAATACTAAAGTTGAAAAATTTTAAGGAAACCAATACGAATTAAATTAAACTGTCATCTAAACGATATAAATATTTTGTGCAAACGTTTCAGTAGTAAACGTGTACACAAAACGAAAGAAAACAAATTTTAATATCCCAAATCAATAAATCAATCGATCCTATAATTTAATTAAACTTCGCAGGAGCACGTTCGCATAAGCAGCAAGACTAGGTGATGGAGTAGTGTAGCGATAAATTCTCATTATAGTATTGAAACCGGTTACAACAAAACACATCCAAAGTAACACAAAGAGAAAACTTGAAAACAAGCGCCGATTTTCTACGGAGATCGCAATCTTGAATCGATGTCAACGTACTCAACGTCCCTACATTTTCGCGAACAATAATTATGGGGTAAACAAAAAATATTTAGGATTATGTGTGAATCACTGTGGTGTAGGAAATACCGACGTCGATACTTTTTGCGATATCCTTTGATTAAAAGGCGGGTTTACATTAAGCGAGTTGACGTGGGACTGTAAATGTGCAATCCATCCAGTCTTATTAAGTGACGAGCTCTCGCTGAATGTCAACCTGTGTTGATTGTAAGGCGGCTTATCGATACTGACCGTGATGGCAGGATAAGCCGGTAATTCAATCTCCCGCATGTGATGCGGATTGGAGTGCGGAGTGTGAGTATCTCGGAACACGACGGCGCGTATTACTCCGCGGATGTGCTCGTCGGGCCACACGCCCAGCAAAATCCTTTGAGGACGACCACGTCCTTTTGGTCTCAAATCTGTAATGCCGCATAACAGTAAAAGGTGAACACGTAAACAATCAAACAAAAACCCTTTCAATTCAAACTCATTTAAAACGAACGAAGAGAAACGAGTGTGAATTTTAATAATAATACTTGCTTTATTTTATTTAAAAGTTGTTTTAATTATGAATTTATTAATAAGGTCTTTAAGTTAGAAATAATTTGACCTTTGGTTGCAATCCAATACTTTATAATATTATATTACGGATCGCCATGTTTTATTAATTTCCAGCACCGAATGCTTCGCCTCGTATTGTGTATGACCTATTTAATAAGTTATTAATTATATTGAAATAGACAAATATGCATATGCCTACAAAAATACTCAAATTAAAACTCAGAATAATTATGATAATATTCAATCCAGCAATCGCATAATTAATAAGTTCGCAATGCTATACGCCCAACTTAAAATTAACAACGTTATAATTTCATTCAAAATGTGAAGGTAATATTATAGAACACAAATTATTATACTGGCTGCCTGATTTAGTTAAAATTTTAAGGATAAAAATAGATTTGCAATATAATTTTAAATTTTGTAGTTACGTAGAAAGAAGCCAGGGTAACAACTATGTGTCTTCAATCAAGAACGACTATCATTTACAAGTAAATAAAAACACTGAAGTCCAATTTATATAATGTTATAAGCTGTGTATTTGGTTTATGAAGCACTAACTCAAATACATCAGAGTATTTCTGTTTCTGTGAAATATATTCTGTAAATTTACAAATAAATTGTTATTAGCTTATCATAGGATAACTTCTTCCTAGTATACCAACGGCGAATTTTAAATTTCACGAAACAGGAATACGTTTTACTTTTTTTGGATTCAACGAGTTTTGACATAATCCACAATATCGAATATATATTAGAATAGTATTTCAGTATTTCAGTATTCAGTCAGTATATTTAAGTATTTATATATGATGATAAATACATACCAGCTCCACCATCGGCGCTCGGACCCAACATGTTGTGGACGCGGTTAGCGTATAAAACAAAGGTCGGGTATGGTATGTCATATTTCCTCGCAGCCTGGGATAGTGACAAGCCTTCTTTCAGGACAGAAAAAATAGCTTCTGCCATGGTCTCTGGTCTCCAAGACTTGAGTGGGCCGCGTTCGCGGAACCTCAGATTGTGAACCAAGTTTTGGTTAGTGTTCCAGCATTTTTGCCACATCGATTGCAGTTGATACTGGTAACTGTCTGTAAAGGATAAAATATTTATTAAATCATACTAATATTATAAATGCAAAAGTGAGTTTGTTTGTTTGTTACGCTTTTACACCTAAACCGCTGAATCGATTGTGATGAATTTTAGCACAGAAATAGATGGGACCCTGGAGATAGAGATAGGTTATTTTTTGCAAAAACCTTATTGAATGTGGGGTAAAGAGAGTAATAAACTTGGTATGAAACTTTTTATTGCATCGTTCGATTTGTTTGACATAATCAATACTAACGTGAGCGAAGCCGCACGTAAAATTTTGTTATCAATAATATTAACTGTTATTGATAAACGTACAAAGAAATTTTATAAACTCCATAAATACAATTTTATTTTAAAAAGCTAATAACTTACAAATCTGTCAATCAAATCAAGTATGCCATAAAAATGCCATATTAGGAAATTTTATAGCCAATAAAATTTAATAAAACTTTCTGATTTGAGACTATAATTTCTAGGACTTTTTATTTATCAATAAATTTTAATAGTTACTTCGTAATATAAACATGTTGGAAAAATAACTATGCAATATGTATTTCTTCAGTCTAATTGTTATCTATGTAATTAATTAAATATAAAAAATTACAAGGTTTTATACTTATACTACATAAGATACAAGTAGGTATGTGTATTTAATGTGAACCCATATCTATTAATTTTATTGTCAGAAAACATAATAACATCTAATAAAATGAATATATTATTAATATTCGTATATTACATATTATTTTAAAATATTATTCTGTTTTCTAAAGTACGTTCTTTCATCATGTTAAACGCATAAAACAGCATGCAAAATAGAATCTCTACATACTGACCTCGGAAGAACCTGTATTTATAAAAAAACATATTTATTAGTGGATAAAGATAATAAAACACGTTCCAACCAAAAGATTTTTTTAATGCCGGGTACATATTTACAAAACATTAGCTTTTTCTTGACTAAATGAAACAAGGATTATTTTAACAATAAGTCATTGATCACTTATTGATTAGGAACAGACAAACATTTTTTAAAACTAACACATTTTATACATCCATGTGAAGAACACTAGGTATATACTTCTTAGATCTTGTGTAACAGCGCCCGTCCTACTGTACTGTAGAGGAAAAACAGGATATTTGTCCAGTACATCAAAACTTTTATATGATCCATTTAATAGAAATTCCAATTTTTTTTACTGTTTTATTTTAAAATATCTATACATATGTATGTTTGTTTACATAATTTTATTTAAATTTTAATAAAATGACTTGTAATTAATTGATTTCTCGGAAACTAGTGTAACAATTTGAATGGAATTTTGTTTTTAAATAACGTGTTATATTGAGGTTTTTTTAATACTTTATAGGTTTAGTGTTATATTTAGCCACAATTTTATTTACTGTTAAGGAAAAGTGTGAGCCAAGATGGTGGACACACTAAGTATAATGGAGGAACTGGCTGGTTTACTAGGATAAGTACTTCTTTTGTAAGCCCTTAAGCAAAATTTGGCTACCTTAATCTTATATATTATGAAGGTTTTTCCATTTACCCTTTTGTTTAGGCGAAGCAACTACTAGAACAGGCGCTGCCTATGATAAAAGTCTACAGAAAATATGTTTTGCTTACAAATATTACAATACATTATGTGCTGGTAATATTAATATGTTAAATATTTTTCCAAGCTGAAGTTCTGTTGACATATATGTAAAGGAATAAATTTCTTACTATTATTGTAACTAAAGAAAAAAACTGAAATATGAGCCAATTTTGAACAGACAATTTTTTGAAACTATTTCTACATTCAAATAATACGATATTAAAACTATATACTTACCCATACGTCTACTTAAATTCGTTAAATTTGACTAGCAAATAGAATACCCATTATAATTCAAAATTGGCCCCCAGAATACTTAATTATTACGCACCACATTATATGACATAAAATAAATACCTATTTATATGAATGCCGATTTTGTTTATGGAATTCCATTCTGCTCAACTTAATATTTAAAATATTGAGAACCGTAAATATTATTGGACACAATATCAAATTTTTATTTAACTAACTCTTGAAAGTGTGTACGTATAATAATTTAAAATAAACATGATTCACGGATGAATTCATTGAACGCTTTATTCGGCACTTTACAATTTATAATGCTAAAGTAAATGTGTACTATCACTATATACGTTATATTATTAATGTAAATAATGTATTGTAGAATATGTGAACTTGCAGCTGGGGGTCGTCATCTGGTTTGTGTTAAATACTAAATTTACATATGAAGTGGATTTTAACTACCCTCAAGAAAACCATGGTAACTATACAAAATCTGTCGAGGTTAGTAGAAGATCATCTAATCAAGTCTGATCGGTTCATATATCAGACATATTAAACATTTTCACAAATTAGTCGCCTTTTAATATCAGAAGTTTACAGCAACCGCAAAAATTAAAAAAATATAGGTATCTAGAAATTATTTTTGCTTACTTAAACATAGTTGCTTACTTAAAAATATCTCTGGTGTCACGTATGGAGAGTTGTTAAAAAATCGTACTTTACAAAGTTTGTAATTAATGTCTTTTTTCAAACCTTACATGCCAACATGACGGTATATAAACCAAGTATTGTCGAAAAATATCTATCAGTACTTTTTGAGATAAGATATTTCACTTAAAGACAGTCACTTTGACGGGATTATTTAGTATTTTCACTATTTATATAGCTACATTCTATTTAGCGTTTACAACGCTCACGCTCATGACTGCGGCTTTTCCCGTTCCACGTGTTTGCGAGCTGTACAACCACTAGCTTAAGTGGAATATAGTATAGCTCGTTTTAAGCATTGATATACATTTTACAAATGGCGATCTTGAAAAATAACACATTATCTAAAAGTGGTTAAGTTACAATCTTTAAATCTTAACCATAAACTGATATATAATTATTGTTTAACTTGATATATACTTTAAAAAATATTCATTTTAAATGGTTGAATGTTAACTAAAATTATTTTTACTGAACTCAATTAACATAGCTATGTTTACCTCTGGCCGCATGCTGAGCATTAGCTGGAGAAATAAGATGTTATTATTTTTGTCGTCATCTTTACCTTTAAAAAGTTGCGACACATTTGGCAATGCCCACTACGATACATCCTTACAGATGGGTCGTTGTGAGCTTAGCGTGAGTGAAAATAACGTCATCAAGATCCCTACGACTACATTATATTTTAGCTTTACTAACGAGCATTAGTTCTCGTCTGAATAGCTAACCTGTTCGACATTAATCACTAAGCATATAATAAGCATATATATAAAAGCATCATAGTATTCCGATTCTTGTATTAAAAAATCCGTTTTTCTTCCTTATTAAACATTGATAATAAAATGAACAAATATATAAGCCATTGTATATAAAAAAAATATCTACCAAAAATGTAAGGTCGACATAAAAAGGATAACCATCACATTACACTAACAATTATTAATTTTGAGCAATTCGTGATTATCTCTATAATGTTTACTTAATTGTTTATATTAATATAATTTTTTTATCGACCTGTCATACGCTGTTAGCCGTAAGGGCTTTGACAGCTTCACCGAACTTTATTAATATAATAAGGCACTTAATTGTATTTCATACAAATCAACAGGAATTATTAAAGTTTCATTATAAATTGATACGGCAGCTGGAACCGACTTCAAAAAGTAAATCTTTTTGTTTTTGATGCTTTACAAGGAGATAAATTGAGAAAAATAATTAGCTACATATATGTAGCATGACTCAACTTGAAAGATAGGATACTTTTATCTCTGTAAGTGATCATAACGCGATAGATGACGCTGTAGTTGATGTGATTGACTACTTGAAAAGACAGAACAAGGTCTGCCTGGTCATCTAGTATTAAATATAACAAAAAGTATATTTTAAATGAAAAATATTTCGAATGTTATTGATTAGACTTATTGTAATGTGAAATAGAGTCACTCTCGTAATCATAATAAAGAACTAATAATTTAGATAATCCTGTATATATTTAATTTTTATTATGTTTTAATTTCAGTTGCTATTGGTACGTAGAAGAACTCTAAAGGTGTAACTTAAATTCGTATAATATACATGAGTGTATACAGAATCAAGTACGTGTATAGGTGTATCAACTTTTTTGAAACTTTGTTATGATGAAAATATCAAGCGAAAGATAAAAATATTTGTTTTTTTTTAATGTAAAAAGTTGCACTATTTTTATGTATTGTAATTATTATATTTTTCTATTATAACTTAATACGTATTCTGAGGTTTCGAGTTTTGTGCTAGAATTTGACAAAGGTCAAGAAATTCTATTACCTGTATAATATAGCATTTTAGTGGTATTCGAAGCAGTTTTCACTATTTTCAACACTTAACACAAAAAATGAGGTAGATGAGCTAATATTGCTCATGCGTGTATATAATTTTCTCTTTTTTTATATGCACATACACGAAATGTGACCGCAGCTGATAGTTTTTTATATGTAATAGGGGGCAAACGAGCAAGCATATCACCTGATGGTAAGTAATCACCGCCGCCCATGGACATCCACAACATTAGGAGAATCACAGGTGCGTTGCCGGTCTTTTTTTGGAGGAACTGGTTCTCAAAAATAGTGCTTTTTAATCAGTGTTTATAATAGCAAAAGAAATAATTGTTCAGAACAATATAAAATAATGCATAAAATTTTATGTATGAACTTTCATCAAGGATACGATTTATTTGTATGGATACATTCATTTCAATAACAGCTCTTTTAAATACTGTTATATATTGAAATTAATATAATATAGGCTAATGAGAGAAAATATTATTATAAATGTTTTATAATATTCTTATCATTCTTTAGTTAAAAGTTATTTATAGTGGTGTCATAAGTAACAAGAACAAACAGGGGGTGCTTAAAATGTTGATTAATCCATATGCCAATTTACTTCGTTCAGTGAAGTGGTTTACACATACATTATTATTATAACACTTACGTTGTTTGAAGTCTAGTGGCCCATAAATATTTTTGTGAGTAAAGTTAACGGTTGTTTTTCCATATAATTTCCATTATAAAATAGTATTTGCTTATATTTGATATATTCAACTTTTGTATTCGATATATTTATCAAAACAGTTTTTTTTATGTACAAATTTAGATATATAAAGTTTATAAACAAATTATAAGATTGTGCTTGATTTGGAATATATCATTTTAAGAGTCATCGTCTGGGTTGACTTCACTCTTTACCTTGGAACCTCTATTTTTAACGTTACCTTCGTAATATAAGGAGACTATTGAGTGTTTCTTACAGAATGCCCACCACCACCTAAATCCTGTTAACCCAATAAAGCCGAAATTAGGTTCACGGATCTTTCGTAATTTTTCTACGTATCCTAAAATTACTGCTAAGGGCTTCTTTGTTCTCCTATTATATGGAGAGACACTAGTTTCACAGCAGAAATCTAAAACTGCCCTTTCTTCACTCGAAGATAATCCGGCTTCGTCTAAAACAGCCATTCGTTTAGATTTACCTAATATATTATCGTATAGTGTTCCTTTGGGTATACTAAAGTGAGTTGCAGCTTGTGTAAATCTCATACGTTGAGTGACCACGGCTTGGATTGCTTCTTGTAGCTGGCTCTGAGTCCATGTAGGCGTTTTCAACTTGAGCGTTTGACCGGGGAACTCTAATAAAGGTGTGACAATAAAAAATAAAAAATAAAATTCTCAATGTTAACTGCTGAAAATACCTTATTATGCAATGTGTTGATCCTTTTTTAATATATATTTTATCTCTCTCAAATATATACAGTCATATATTCTATTTATATATCATATTATATATATATATATATATATATATATATATATATCATATTTATTATATATCATATATATTATTCAGAGTTCTTATCCAAGATCAACTCAATTATAATTTTTTTAAGAAGTTGCTTAAATATCCCAAAAATTCTTGAAATGGTCCTATTTTTTTAGCGCTGCGTTTTATTTTTATACACAGAAATTATGTAAATTAATAAAGGAGCATCTCAAAATTTGTTTACTTTTAAATATTGTATAATATTCAATACAGAATTTGAATTTTAGGATAAAATAACATAGTTTATCCATAATTTTATTTTTTGCCTTTGCATACTGTCACTCATTATGATATAAATCAATAATACGATCTCTTTCGAATATCATTTGATTTGATCTTTAAATAGATCATATTCTAAAATATATTAGTCGGAATATGTTTGTATACAAAACTCTGAAGCATTTACTACTTTTTTTAATTTATATTTAATTTGTTACATACACCAAAGAGTTGATGCATTGTACAGTATTACATAAAACAAGTATTTTAATCAGCAGTTAGCGTTTCGAAAGTCGTTCAATATTTATAAAGATTATTTATAATTATTTCAATCAAGAGGGCATTTAAATACAGTGTCACTCCATTTAACGCTACACGATTATAAAATATCAATTTACTTGACTTTAGTTGGTTTGCCTTGTTGCTCATACAATGAAGATGGGCAATTCCTAAAGTGTCGCTGTATAGAGTTCACACCATATTTAAATTACTATTATTGATTATTACAAAATAATTCCAAATAGTACCTCTATCTATAACTAAAATTTATAAAATGTTGTTGCCTTTGTTTTCAATTTCGTACGTGTGGTGTTTTCAGGTCAGTTTTTTTCACTATAAATACTGTACGAACTTTCACAATTTCTTTTAATAAAGAGAAGCGTTTGCATTATAATTTAATAATATTAAAGAACTGTTTGGTTTTGCTAATGTGAATGTTTTTCTGGCTGTTTTCTGTAACAATTTTCTTTATTAGATAAAGTACTCCAAAACAAGATTACTTAGTAAAAGAAATAACTTGCAGTCAGATTAAGTTATCGAAAGTTTTGACAATAATTATTAGGTAATAGGTATTATTTTCTACTAGTGTACACTCAATTATAGAAAGTTGATAATAATGATTTAAACCTTAATGTTTGAACAATTTTGACGTTATTTTTCAAAGAGTTTAAAAGCACCTCTAACTATGCTCTCTCTAACTATACCTTTAACTATGCACTCTTCTATGCAGTATTTGGTATTATTTGGTTATATTTATAAAAAGAATTGGTGTCATCTGTGCTATTCTGTAAAACTGTTTGGCAATAGACTATGTTTGATTAGCAGTATGAATGAAAAGAATGAACATTTTTTATTTATTTACTTTAAATGTTTGTAACACATAATAAAGTTTAGCTTTGTGCATTATTTCTTATGTAAACTTTAACCATGCCAAACCGCAAACTGCCTCGTGTGTTAAGTATTCTTAAAAAGGGAATCAAAGTTTTCGCTTCACATATATATTAAAGAACAACAACACAAACGCTTTCTTAATAAGGAATTTTTAAGCTACACGCCTTTATTCATGCAAAAACCGAAAAATAACTGTAAAAAAATACAAAACACTTGTGTAATTGAAAGCGTGATTATTTTTAAATTTATCATTAAACATTCTATTTTAAGAATTAATCACAATATTCATAACTTAGCCTCAACATTTTTTTTTTTTTTTTCAAAATATGTCATGGATTAACTTTGATCAAGAATCTGTGAGAAATTCTTAAAATGTATTAGGCACAAGTGTTATTTTATCCTAAATTTCAAATAATATATGACTGTTTAACTCACCTGCAATAGCTGACGTGGATGGTCCGAGCCATGCTTGAGAGCTCTCTATGAGCCTTGCCTGTGAACAAAAGAAAATGTATTAGATATATGTTATAACAAGCGTCTATACATCTTAGCAAGTTATAAGTAACATAATTCTGAAGCCGGTGATAACCTTATACTGTTATTGACATCATTTAATTAATGTAAACAACTAAAACTATCGCTGGCAATAAAAGGAAAATTGATTAAGCACTAGTAGTAGTAAAGTATTTTATAAAACAGTTTGTAAAATATAAAATGTGTTTCTCGACTGACATTAGAAAAAATTTCTTCTGTTCATTGATATTTTTTACATTAAGTATTCTGTTTGTGTAACGACGGCACTTGGTGACGAGAATTTGGAACATTCTGCACGCAAGCTCCTAATGTCCTGTCTACTTGTTTGTTGGACTTTGATGTTCATCCGGTAAATAAATTTTAAAACCACACAACGTAATG
Source organism: Actias luna (assembly GCA_039707435.1). Taxonomy (NCBI): domain Eukaryota; kingdom Metazoa; phylum Arthropoda; class Insecta; order Lepidoptera; family Saturniidae; genus Actias; species Actias luna. Next base: position 11,464,034 of record JAZHAC010000001.1, on the reverse strand, counting down.
ACCGAGCAATAATAATAACGGTCAGATGAAAAAGAACAATTCATCAGTTAATTTACAATTTCCCATCTTGAACAGGAAGTTTACGATTGCACATTTTATCGATCGCTAGTGTATTTCACGCGTCGCCCATACCGGTGCGTACGCGTACGTTTATTTACGTCCATCTAGTAATTGTTCGAGCAAAGAGCGGCATTTCTTTGTGCCCAGCGCTACAACTAAACATTATCGAAGTTTTAATTGTGAACGCAGACAAAAGCCGGCCATTTTACGGCTGTAATAACGGAACGCAGTCCAATCTACAAATAAAATCTTTTATTAAGTTAGCCGAGCGACGCCGGGCCCGCCGCTACTAGTGTTTACGAAAAGCGCACGTGCTCTAAGTACCGCTTCGAACGGTCGATGTATTGTTTGTTTACCCGAATAAAACACTAAAATCCAATTCAATAACAAAGAATTAAAGATCCCGAAATAAAATTTATTGCTTTTAGTACGATAAAATAGATTTATGTACGCGCGGCAAGGCGTGGAGAGCGCAACGTAGAGCGGCAACGGGCGCCCGCCGCTAGCGCCCGATCTCCTCATATTATATTAGACGTGTTCGGTCAACGAAATCACAATCTTTTATTACCGTATTGGCAGTTACTGCAATTCCCTTCCGCAGTACCAACACAAAAAGCGTGATGATTGTAAAATTTTTCCTACTATTTGTAAACTTATGGTGACAGATTACAGAGCTTTAGTTTAATTTGTGGTATTTATGATCAACTACGTATATATGCTAAATTAAAAAAAATATCATAATAAGTGCAGATTATTTAATAGGTATTTATGTTCGTAAAAATATGTATTACTTGTTTTATCCTGTATGCTGTTGTGATATTTAATTAAATCTATATATCTCTTATAGTATTACTACTTAGCTAAAAATACGTCTTTGTTAAGACTTAATAAACATTTGTGAGACTGAACTCTATCATCAGCATATGTGCGTAAAATCAATGAACACATCTTTACCAGGTGAAATAATTTCCTACAGAGAATGAATGCAATCTAAAGCATTAGTTGGTTCATTATTTATCATTTTCCGCAGTCGACGGCCGGCGGTGGCGTCCTTTAATCGAAACTTTCCACAGTATGAAACGCAATAATAAACTTCCGCGTTTGTACGCAATTACTCCGTGTGTGTACAGTATTGAACCAAGTACCGGGTTGTCTTGACCCCCAGAAATAAAACCTAACATTGGAATTATAACATCACAGATTTTTCTTATTGATTATAGAACTTGTAGGAGCATGTATTTTTTTATTAAATTCAGTAATAATTATGTAAGTCATAATAAATTACATATACAATAGTCGTATTAACATATAGTTTGAACTTTCAGTAGTAAATATGAATTAAATTAGTAATTTATATATTGCAAGGTATGAAATTCACTCAAATTTTCAACGTTGTTTTATTAATTAAAATAAGTAAATGATAATAATAAATAAAAATTGGTTTCATAGAATTTATATTAAATAGTCGGAAAATATAAATAATATATTTCAAAATAATATAGTAGCTTTTATGATTAGTTATTTTGCAAGGAGTACAATAAACGATGAGAGCTAATAAAAAAAGATTATAATATTTTATATTGTAAACAAACAAAATTCTTTGAAAGATATTGCTGTGTTATACCTATGCAGATTATCATTGATTGACATATGTAGGTAACGAGTGCTAACGTTGCCTAACCACGAATTGATAATATCTTTATTTGTTAGTCTAGTCTTAATCTGTGCAAGGGGTCGCCCATTAATGGATCGCTGAAAATGGGGCCAAGGTACTGAAATTGCCTCTTTGAAAGACTCAGTCTAGTCATTATTGGAAGTATGTTAGAACGGAAGTAATAGTATATGGTAACATTATGTTTTATTACAACTTTTACTTTATTTAATTTTATATATGAAATTAGTATCATACTGAATAAATAAAATTTAGTCAAAATTACGTTAATAATGAAATTAAATTTATAACACAGCTTAATTTCTAATTCTATTTCCTTTACAAATGCACGAATTGGTCAGTCATACTTTATTCACTCTAAATAATTTGTCAGGATATATTAAACTTATCAGAAACGTATACATGGAATAGTGATATAAATATGAATATTGAAATTATATTTGACAACAAATTTTAATTTAGCGATGAATAATTTAAAAATAATGCAAACGTTATAATTAAACACAAAAACGTTAATTGACTGTACAAAAAATTTTGCTACACGGTTCCGAAGTACTACAAGAATTTCAATTATTAAACGTATTTTAATATCATATTTAATAACTGATTCTATTTCTAGATAAAGATTAGGGAAAACGAGGGAGGAAGCAGGCGCTTGTCAGGGTGTCAGAACCACGGGGGTCACAGCTAAGAGAGGTAAAGGATAAAACTAATCACATCCGCTTCGCAGAGTATAGGTTGCAGCCTGAGTGACCATATAAGATACAACTGGAAAATTTAAAACATATATCAGTAAAGGTTCAGAATTAGACAACGATCAACTTTAAAATATTAAACTTACACTGAATTTGTAAAACGATAAAATTAAATATTTAACTGCTCCCATGATTTGAAAACAATACCTAACTATCATAGGTTTATTTGAAGAAGAATGATTTAATTTCAATTAAGTTAGCAATGTAGTTTTAAATATTATTTATGTATGATCGTGTCGAGTAATTAAAGTGTAGGTTGATAAGAATTGTATTTATAGTATGATTAGATGCATGTATGTGTTGTGTTACCTATCAAACGATGGCTTTAATTTGACATCATAGACAAGTGAGGTGTAACATGTACATCAATGCTACACACGTGAAAAATAAATAAATGGTTTCATATGTGTTACGCGTGTTCACTGGGTAAGGTCTCAGAAATGAATAGCAAACAAGATGTCTTGGGGAAATTATGAATCAAGATTTGTTGTATCAGTATGAGATGGGTCAGCTATTTCTATTTTTAATAATTTATAATCTAAAAGCTTCAAATGAAGATACTCGATTAAACTTAATAAGCAAACGCGTCTTCAAAAAATAAATACATTACAAAAACTAACACAAAATCCCAACGAACAATAGTTCATTATTTCGTATTCACAGTATCTAAAAGATATGATACAAGAAATATCTAAAATAATAAGTAGGTATTAGCGCAGTAAAGTAATCGCGCGTATATCAAGTACAGGCCAAACACAATGACCTTCGAAAGAACAATCCATCAGAGTTTCGCTGTCATTTTAGCTTGCAAGCTTTTCGCTTGACACCAAAAAAATATAATGACAATAATATCAGTAAAATAATCTAGTAGAGTGTATGTTTATTATATTTGGGGCATCTCCAAGTATTAGTGCCGTTGTCCGCTGTCACAGTGGCCGCACCTCGTCATAGTCGTTGCATTATCCATTTCCACATTACTGCCTTTTTGTTCCACGTTTGATTGTTTAAACGTGCGTCGATGCGGTATCCACTGGTTGTTATTACCGCTCTCACTCCAAATGGCTCCAGTCGCGTGTGGAAAAAAAACCTTCTCATATTGTTTGCGAAGAACAATAACAACCTTCATTTTATATGTTACAGCTTCTGAAGGATTGATAGGCACTTTGGCTTTCTATTATACTATTCATCTATTGTTCTGTGACCGGGTGTTCTTGTTTTATTTTTTCCGCATTTGCTTACTTACTGACATTGGCTTTCCTTTTAATCTAGATTTGATGACCAAGTACCTACGGGTTTGAAGCTATTTTGCATATTCGTATTAAAATATGAATTATGTAGAAACTTGAATTTTGTACAGTTTATAAACAATTATTTATTAATACTTGTTGACCATTACAGTTATCGATGACCTAAAGCTTTTATATATATAAAATGGTAATCCAGTTGTATTATTGGAAGTAGGTAGTTCTCTAACGTATATTCTTGGATTTATATAGGTTTCATTAATTCTTACGTATAACTATATTTGGTTGAAAAGTATAAGGTTAAAAAATTGCAAATATAATATAAATCGTATAGCGAATAAAAAAAATCAACCATGTGAAGTTCATGGTAATTGCGAGTGAGACGAAATTATAAGGGTGAGCAGAAGAGCGAAGTAGGCGGGGTAATGCGCCCGCGCTGCTGGAATTAACCTGCTTAATGTAGCGGCAATTACGACCATAATTCGATTTTACTCATAGAGAATAAACAGAAGGAACTGGTCAGGGAATTGTTCAAATGTATATTACATTTTAACATTTTCCTTTGGATATTAATTACTAATTTTACGGTCTTTAGCGTAGTCATAGCGTTTATAAGTAGCACAGTTTAGAACTGGTGATATTTAATACACCGCACACTTTGTGTTAAGGTCATTCTATCAAAATGCTATATTTAAAAATTACATTACATAAACTAAATAGATTAAATAAGCGTTATTACTATTTGACTCGTTAGATTGAAAAAAAATATAGATTCTGATGTACCCACATAAAAAAAAATATTTTTAACAGAAGCCTTATTTATCCTTAACAGTAATGGAATAAGGTACCCTAATGATTTTCTGGCTTGCTTTAAATTTTCTAATAATATTCCGATAATACCAATTTGGCGAATCATAAGTTTAATGAACTTAGATGAAAGGTTATCCTGTCAACATTATAAATAATTTACCTATGGCAATTAAATACTTTACTTGAGTTTTTGTAATATTATTTTATGAAAGTATTATGATATCATTACCATAATCATTTACGATTACATAAATTGTTTTGTGTATGTGAATGAATATAAAATTAAAATGGATACGTGTTGCTACTATCTTGTCGGCTCTTCTCGATGACGGAGAAAATATTTCAATACGATACCACAGTCTATGGTATAGGTAGGTACCTCCAAATACATAAATTTGTATGCAATAACGTATGGGATGTATGATATTTATAAACTAATAAATATAATAAATAAATATTTAACTAATAAATAATATTTATAAACTAAAAAATGATCTTTAGACATATTATCGCTAAGAAAGAGGATACGACGGATTCATAATGCAGCCTGTCGAAATTGTAAAAAGTCATATTCAGTTTTAGTCAGTGATAATATTTTTGTATGTAATATAATATAATATAATATAATATAATATAATATAATATAATATAATATAATATAATATAATATAATATAATATAATATAATATAATATAATATAATATAATATAATATAATATAATATAATATAATATAATATAATATAATATAATATAATATAATATAATATAATATAAAATTAGTATATTTTATATTGTATTATGGACTCTTACTAACTTAGGTAATGATCACAGACAACGATAAAACATTGTGTACAACTTGTTAAGGTATATGGTATCGAGAGTACCTACCTACCTACTTTCACAGTATATAAATTCAGTGTTATTTATTATAGAGCTTTGCTAACTCGGTTTCTATATTATATAAGCAGTTCCAGAGGCAACATCAATCACGATCCTCTTGTCGCGATTATTCTTTTCATTGACATGGAACACACAAAGTAGGTCACATTATAAATAACACCATCGTCGACCGTTGTTGCCATAGCGAACGTATTATTGAGTTTCTTAATATATTATTAAATAATTTGAAAACAATAATACCCTTACCTACGAAAAGAAACAATAAAATATATGGTCTTAGTAAATACGTATGTAGGTACGTCATTTAACATTTTATACTGTAATTTTAAAACTGTGTAATATGTAATTTTGTGATATTAAGTAATTTTACTTCGCCTTCGGTTAGTTTGTTTACTGTCTAGTTAAAGTTCTTAATACTAAACAAATTTACCTACTATATACATATTTGTTTATTGTATAAATTTTATTTCTTATAAACTGTATAAAATATATATATATAAAATGTACCTACTGCAAACAACATGTTGGAATTTCTTAATTTTAAGATAAATCAAATCCTAACATACTGTTGTCTTCTATCACCTAATCGAATGTTGAAGTATACTTTAAAATAATTATATGTTAACCGCAATCTATTATGTATTTTTTTTAGTATTTAATTACACCAATTCAAATGCATTGTATCTTAAAACAAATTGTTATTCATTTCGTTAGTCACAATATTTCAGTACCTCTAAATGTCTACATAGGAATTAATTATAAATATTACCGCAAGTTCCCAGTAAAAGAGTATTCGTAATACAACTGGACGGAAAATTAAAACTGAATACAGTAATTTCAAAAATACTTCGTTATCTAGCATTCATATTAATCTTGTAAAATTTAAAACAATTTTCTATATATCGTTTTATTGTGAGTAATTAAAACAACAATAAAAGAGCATAGTATTATATATACAATTGTAGCTACCTATCTATTTACATATAATACTACGATATAGATACGATATTTGGGTTATTTTTCTTTTTATAAATATATACGTTTTAGCGTATACTCATAAACTCACCTTATTTATAAAATTATGGCATGGTCTAAAATAATCAACTAAGATTATAAGTTATCTAAAGAATAGGCTCGCAAGGAGGTGGAGCTACTAGTGTGTTTGGTGATAATTTTCAACCGAATTGTTATGCCTAATATGACAAATATAAAAAAATCTCAGTTTTGAATGAATATATCATAGCTAATTTGTGTAGTAAGCATACGAACTTCATTTGAAATGTAAAAAAAAATCGGATACGACTACAATTTATCTTGATGAATATATGAACAGATAAAAATATCATTTTTAGTAATCTTAAAAACTTAGAATTCATTTGAAACATTTCTCATATTTCTTAAACAAAATATTTGTAAGATTCGAGCGCACTCATTACAAGCATGTTTACTATTTTGCTGCGGCGCCCTAACCTATCTAGCTGGTTGAAATAATAAGTCCAATGATACTAGTTATGTAGATGGGCACAACCATTAAAAGATCCACATTATTAACCCAAACTGTTTATTTATATAAACATAAAATTAACAGTTTTTCGAGCACGTATAGCAAGTATAAATTAAATTGTTTATTTTGTACTCGCGCACAGTTAAGTTAAGGTCTCGGAGAATGGTAAAGAGAATCGCTTCACGGCGCCATTCTTCACTCTCTACGACGCACCAGATTGGGTGCACACATTGCAGCGGCGCACACATTGGGTACCTCTGTTATATACTACAGACAATTTAATTACACAACCAAAGGCCAAATTACAAACGTTACTTTAAAGACACACGAAAACTTCAAATTCTTAACGTTAAGCGTAGTTACTTTGCTATACGTTGGTGTTGTATTTGAGTTGCATATAAGCGCTCGAGCACTTACGCTAAAATCAAGAGAAAATTTATTTGACTTTCCTGTTTCAAGTTAGGCGACGGTGTAGCAAAACAAATATTATGTTTATTATTTCATGTCGCAATTTGCTCACTGCGAGCGCACTAAATCAATTCCATTTGAATTTGATTTGATAATTGCTTATTTCATTTTAGATAACAAAAATAAGGAATAACTTTTGAAATTTGGTTTGAAAATATAAATGCGGAATTCTTACAAAATATGCCAAATATAATTGTCTTTTTATGTAAAATTTAAATTACATTCTAAACAATGTTTATAATATTGAAAACCACATATGGTGTTTTTAATACTACTTAAAATTTCTTACAGTAAACGAATGTTTTACTTTTTCTGCATAATTAAAAAAATTGGTGTCCAAAAACAAAATTACCTAAATTTCATTAATTATATAAGACTTATTACATTCTGAGTAATAAATTGTAATTCTATAAATAAAGGGCTAAATGAAATCTTTACTTCAGTATTATTATTATACTGGCGGATCCGGTACTTTCCGGTACGGTAAAAAAAAACACAAGATCATTAACTACGTCGTTTCAATATAGCAAACAACTCTCCAGTTGACCCTATAAGTACATTAAATACATTTTATCAAAATAGGCCTAGCTGTTTAAAAGATGAAGAAAATGAGTAATACACCGGAATTTTACAAATAAAGATTAATGGTACTTTTTGGAGTGATGCTAAACACCTTAATGTTTATCTTCAGTGAAGGATCTATGTCCAATCACATAACCAAATGAAATTTAATTTCCTCTAAAGGCAAAATAACTAAATTGATAGTAAAAAATAATGCGAATAGAATTTGTATTATTCTTAAATAATTTTATCAAAAACAGTTTACCTTAAGAGGTTGAAATTATCCATACAACGATTGTACTATTTTCACTTGCTGAGAAAGAAAACCTTTCACACCTAAAAAATTTCATATTGACCAATTGTCAATGATACCCCTATTTCCATTGGCATCGATTGTACGTTAATTCAATCAGATTATATGTCCATATTAAAAATAACAACGATTCTTTATTATAATAATATTCTGATTGTCTGTAAGTATATTGAGGAACATTGTAATTTAAATCTAAGCTGGACCATCTTGCATTTAGTAGAGCGACACTTCTTCTCAGCGCTGGATGAGTCTAATGCGATCATCTGACAAGATTTGCTTCTACGATGCCGACATTTATGTTAAATAATTATTACGCATACTGTAAACTTAAATAATTTTATGTAAATTATTATAGATAATGAAATATAATTAAATATTAATGATCACCTACGTATATGAATAATAAAAGAAATTAATCAAAAGACCTTTATATAGTTCATATATCCAATAAATATCTTTAGACGAACTCTATAAATTATTTTCATTTTATTAAAAAAAAAGATGTTAGGTAGTGTAGCCTATAATTGTTATCACTAGGTGGAGCTAGTGACCTGACAAAAAATATAAACTAGTGATTGCTTAAAATTAACTTAAAATTGTTACTAAATACCTTTAATACAGACTTTCCATAAAATTATAAATAATAACAAAGTGTGTCAAAACATATGATCAATATTACCTTTTTGTTACATACTTATAGACTGAAGTTAGATTTACTGATCGAGCAAAAGTTTTTCATATAAAAATTACACAATTCAGAGTATATACAAAGTTTCAATTTACATTTTTTTTTATCACAGAATAGCTGAACCGAGTAAACGAGTATGGAATACAGAGAAATCACAACTCACATTTTTAGTTTTGCGTCAAAAGTTACCGGAATTAACACGTCAGCACCGTATATCACTGGTACGAGCCTGTCATTAGAACAAGTGAACTGATTTTTTGACTGAAACCAAAGTTACAATGGCTTCGACGTTAAACTGCCAAGCTTTAAAAGTAAATAAAAAGGGTGTTTAAAACACACGGTACTCCTTAACTCTAATTAACCGGTTGAAAGTGAAAATGCGCGAAAAAAACGAGTTATATAATTTGGAAGCCAGTTTTCACGTACTGTGGAGGGAGAGCTTTTAGTATTTGTTTTTGAATTATGTGCTACTTTTAAACTTTGCACATTTATACTGCTCTCTTTTTTAAATTAAATTTTCAATTATATTTTTTATTACTTCTACATTTTCTAGCATTTAGGTTAAATTATATTTACCTTTATTAATTTTGAAAGTTTATGTTAATACAATTAGACATATTCTGGCTTACATTAAAATTAAACTTATTATTCCGAATAAATTTATTCATTATATATCTGAATCAGATGTGAGCTGAAAGACGTCTAATGATGCACATAAGCCTCCTCAATAGGTGATGCAATAAGCAGCCCTATATTATATTATCCAGTTACTGTATCCGTATCCGGTCCGCTTTGTCTAAATCTTTATCTTCATCGATATACCTTTTTACAAGCTACATGCCCGCTCACTATGTTGGCGACATAGTTTTGAATGGATCTCGTCGTTTCTATTTAGATCTATAAAGAGAAACTCTAAGCATAGTCTTGTTTATAATACTTCAAATTTCTTTAGCTTTATTAGGAGTCCACGTCATAAAAAGACTGTAAGTAGGTTTGAGACACGGTGGTATTATTGATTAGAACAGATGTTTTAAATAGATGAATGTTTTGAATTTGGAGCTACCTTACCGGTCAGTTTACCTTAGGTTAATAGATTCGTCAATTCTGATCTTTACTAACATTATAAAATCGAAGTGTTTCTCCTTATTCTTATATGAACACCAGAATAAAGTAAGCAAATACTTGGCCTAAATAATAATACAATGTTAATAGTAACGTTTATTTTAAGAGATGATAATTCAGTTTGATTGTATGATGAACACTGTGAATATGTCAAGGAGTTATTTATGTATGTGAATCAAATAAGAAAATACTATTTTATATGACTATGTATAGGTATAATTTCATTTACTTATTTTTATGATAAGATGCATTATATATATTGCAAGTAGAAAGTTATGGATGAAATTATTCTTTATAGTATTATTTTGCATAGATTTTGGAATTTTCTTTCTACTATTTTATTGTCATTAATGTTATTTATTTGTATTAAATAAATGATAAAATGAACACAAAAATAATAAGAAAACTTACTCTACAAAATTAACATATACTAGTAATAATAGTTCTTAACTCTCGGCAGTGATGGTTTTTTTAAAGTTCGTAAGTACCCTAAGAGGGCATAAAAAATATATATCATTTATTTTTGAAAATATCAAACGCCTCTAAAAACTATATTGTTACCTGATATTTCAGTGGTCAATATAAATGTCGAAAGTACATTTAATTAAAATATTGAGACAAGCACCTACTAGAAATAACTAAAAAGCGATCTGCGGGCATTTTTCTTAATCAGTATTGATTAATATTGCTCTACATATAGCATGAACACAATCATTGCTCAGTGACCAATTATAAACATAGCTATGTGATCGGATTCATTTGTGACTTATTCAAGATTCCTCCTTCAATTTGGTAAAGTTTCGGTAATTTCCTTTTTTATGTTAGCTGAGTCAAAGTTTTTGTAGATTGTCATATGTCCAAAGAGCTCGTTCAATGAAAGATACAAAATATAAGATACTTTAACAAAACTTTTCCAAATGTGGACAAAGGATAATCGATACCTTTAGGCAGGTACATGAATGCCGATCAGCGATTAAAGCTGGTATCATTAAAGTTCATAGTCTGCCGCATTACATACTTAATTATAACTTCTTTGTTACTTCATAGCAACTTAATAATATTTATAATGCAACATTTTACTCTAGTTTTTATTGATGATATTCTTTTTTCGTCGTATAACTGTAAATTTTAATTCGCAGGTTAGGGAGTTCTAAGATTACAAAGGCTAGCTAAATGTATGGTTTATATGATTTGTTTAAAGCTAAGTTAAATGGGACTTTGACTCCAACAAAACTGCAAAACACTATTTACATACATATTTTAACTTCTTTTAAAATATCAAAACATTGTACAGGTTGCACTGACACTGACTGCACACTTAGTCGAAAACGACTGAAACGGGCGTAAATTGTCACACATTGAGGCGTCAAGGAGTACGATGCGCCTCACGCACTATACAATACGTGTGTTTATATTCCCGGCTTATTTCCTTTGAACTCACATGTGGGCCCGAAGAAACATAAAACAAACACAACTTTCTCGTAATGTTTAATTAAATTAATCAGTCGGTTGATTAGTCGATGGTTCGCCGGTGGTGGCGTAAACAAAGCGGGTCGGCGATGTGCGCTTTGATCTACGAAGCTCTCATCTATACTATTGTTATATATTTGTTGGGGCCGAGATGGCGCCTCATATCCTCGCTCCTTGCACATCCTGTAGGTCTTTCTGCAGACTGAAAAAAATCAACAGTATAACCTGGTTAATAAGATACCATGAAATAAGTAAAAACTATATAACATTCCTTGAGTACAGAATTGTAAAAAGAAGAATATCTTAGGAAATCGGTGACATTATAACCTGTTTTTTAAATTGTTGTTCTTTTAAAAATCTAAGGTATAGATTTTGTGTAATGTATAGATTTTCCATTGGTATATACTGACAGACAGTTACAAACACTTTTAAGGACATCCCAGTAACACATCAACATCTATGTTCAAAACGTTAGGTATTACTGTAGTCAAGTAATTAATTAAACAATGTAAAATGTAATTTAAGATTTAAAAAAATTGTTAGCACATATATATTATGTTATTTTCAATCGTTCAATAATTTATTGAAACTTAACTTATTTTTAAAAAGGCTGCTCTTATAACGAAATGCTAAAATAGCGAAACTCACTTATCTCTATCAATAGGTCCGTAGTTCTGATAGTACTTTATTTTTCGGTTTGGTAAATCTAACTATTAATTCTAAAGGAGAAAAATATTGATTCATGATCGAATTTAAATATTGTAAACGAGAATAAAAATTCTTATGTTAAAGTTTATAATATTTATCAATAACGTACGCTTAGAAATTAGAAAATATGAGTAAGATAAATGTTTGTTATAAAGTTATTAATGGAAGTAATCATTTAAATATTGTTAGGCTTCTGAGATTGAAGGCAATTGCACATCGTGTATGTATGTAATTTCTAATTAGACTAGTAATGAAAGTACACAATTCGATGTATATTTTCAAAACGTACCAGTGTTATAATTTTAAACAAAATGTATATTATTAGCGGACATAAAAGACAACACGCCGGCTCGGCGCGGCGCCGCGACGCTGCCGACGCCCAACGCCCGACGCGCTATCTCAATCACATTTAAAACAACATTGCTATTCTGTTTTTAATCGTTTGTAAATTAAAAATAACTTTCATGTAATCCGGGTTTATATGTTTGCATGACGACTTCACTTTCGGTATAGGTTGGGTAGTTTATTATAAAAATTGTGGACAATATTTTCTCCTTAAATAAATTTAAAATACTAAGATAATTATTTATTAATATATAAGCTAATAATATAGTAGTTTGATTATGTTTGTTTCTTTTTATCATTGTACAATGTGTATACATCCTACATAAAGTAAACACATATATAAAACCATTTTAACCAAATATAGCACTGATAAAATTATTAAAATAGAACGAAAGAAAATTACTAAATTAATAGAATAAAAGCCGCATTAATGAAAGAACGAAAACTCCTGTTTAATAACATATTAAGGCGATAAATAATTCCAACTGTGTAAATTGGTTAGGAGAATAATAGAGTAATCGGAATATTACTTTACAATTACAAAATACTTTTGAAATGATTACAAAGAAACATTGTAATTAAAGGCTCATTAGGAACAATAATGATAGACGAAATATTAAAATATTAATAATATAAGTTGGCGTACATCAAATATTTGTGTTTTAAGTTATAAGGAACTATATTCATTTATCACCTTTTTTTATCTTATCCCTTTTTATTAAGACACTATTGGTATTAGGCATAGGGTTCCTGTATGAAAAATAAATTGTATAGGGTGAATAACGGTTTTTTCAAGAGTATCTATTGATATTGGTAAATAACCTAGATCTGTTAAATCACCAACAAATTTATTTACTTGTTACGATAATCATTACCGATACCTATTAAATGAATGACTTCAATACGTAACCACGTGTATAAAATTAGTTTTTAATTTAAATTGTTTTTTATTCGACTCCGTATTCCATATGAACCGAGGAAATTTACATCATAATAGTGAACAATGGATTGACAGGTATACGAAACTTACTTATGGGATCTCTTGTGCCCTCTTATAAACATAATTGAATTAAGAATTATATACAACTTTACTGAAATGGTTAACTATATGATAAATGTTTATCGTTAATTTCGTTGATATGTAGAAAAATAAGATAATATAATTAGAGTTATATATTTTTTTGACAATACGAACAAAACTATATTAATATTTCTAGGACGGGCCCTTTACTTTATTACTTATTAGGAATTGTAATTTGTCTTGTTCCTACTATAGTACAATTAATCAAATATTAATACTAAGAAAGTGGGTGATTATCACGTATTTTTGTGTGTGGTGTCAAGTGCGTGAGTGTGTGTTTGTAATCGCAATAAGAAATTGGTAGAAATAATAAGCAGTAACAGATCAATGTTGTTTATTTTGTGTACTTTATGGCAACCCAAGAATAAAGACTAAACTTGTTATTCTGTACTTTTATGGCGTGGAAATCGTGTAACAGAAAAAAAATGAATGTTGGATCCATTGTGTTTATTATGCGCAAAACTAGTCATTATGATGTCAACTTCTCTAAAGTAAATAAACAGTTACTTAATCATTACTACCATTCATCAACGTCATTCAGGCGCATGTTTTGATTCAGATGAAGGCGTAACGGACAGTGCTTTTAGATGCGTGTTCAATATTATTAACTAATTCTGTGTTTACAAATTCAATTTTAATCTATAATCATGCACTAAGGTATCTTGTTTTTAAAGCATACTCGTTATTTTTTCTCATCTGTCTGTCATTAACAGACGAGTTTTGCTGGGTTTTATATAAACTTCAAATCAGAGTATGCGTGTATATCATGTTTATATAAAGCCAGTTGGTAGTTTGTACGACTTTGCGTCAAGGAACGTGAGTTCGAATCCAACAACCTACAATGAGCTTAAGCTTTCGGTGAAGGAAAACATCGTGAGGAAACCATAGCATGGTGGTAGGGCTTTTTCTTATGCCCGACTGGCTAGCTACCAACCTGAAGTTGAAAATCTGCCGCCAAATACCAATAGGTGTGTTCCGGCAGTTGCACTTGAGAGCCAGTTCCTTCACAAGTTTAGCGTGTCTTCCGTCTTGGGCCGTATCGTCACTTAATTTCAGGTGAGATTATGGCTATAACGCCCTAATACCTACCTATAACCTATATACGTATAACCTTAACTATAAAAAAAATCTAATACTCAAGGGAGTAGGCTAAAGGACTATTTATATTTTTTAGTTTTAACACATGTTTCAGAAAAGTGGTTTGGTTCTATGCTTGCCAGGTATGTTTACTCTGTTTTACTTTATAGGATTAGAGTTATGGCACTATCTCACCTGGTATGAAGTGACGATGTGGCACAAGATGGTGGACAGGCTAAGCCTAGTGAAGGTACTCGCTTTCAATTTACAGGTATCGATTTACTATACTTACATTACTTGATTTTATCATTTATAGTTAACACAAAGAAAGTCCCAAATTCATATTTCTCTATGCTGTTGATTGCATACGTACTAACCGTAAAATATAAGGTGAAATAGAAAGACAATAAAGATACACAACAGTTCTGGTACAAAAAAATACAAATACCATGAATATTTACTTCATCAAAACCCAATCTTCATTTTACTGTTTCTACTTACATTCCATGAAATGTAATTTTGTCCGACATCCTAAAATAATTCTGTTTTGCTAAAAAGTCATTACTGCGGAAATGTTTTTACCGTAACTTTGCTCCACAAAGCATCCTTGCGTTCACATAGAAGTTAGATAATTAATCACATTAAATAATATAATAGTATGTCGAAAGCATGAGCGTATAGATGGAAATGCAATTTATTAGCACGGAAGTTAAAAAAGTCTCAGGTAGACGGGTAGCGAGGTATTTGCTATTTTGAATAACTGCATTAAGTGAAGGACCGAGAGACACACCGAATGCATGTACATTCAGCAATTAAAGCGTAATTAAAGGCTTGTACAAACTGTCGTTCCAACATTTCAGCAATCCCTTTTCTTATTAATGGCTTGTATAGTTGTTACGCCATATTTCTAGACGTTAATTATGACGTTTCTAGATCATGCAAAGCTTTGTTTTACGGGAGAAGTCATCGTTCTTTAAAAAAAATGTTGACGCAGTTGTAATGTTTGAGCAGAGGCAGTGATTACTAGATATTTTTGTGAGAGCAGATATTTGTATGAGGTTTTTAAAATACAATAGAGCGAAGTACCTATGGTAATAAGATATTTCTAATAATGATACTATTCTACTCATCTATTCGGAAAACGGCGATTGGTTATGTAATAAATACACCTGAAAGAGGCCTTTGTGCACGAGATTTCCATATAGGGCGAATAAAATTTTGAGTTGGAAGATACCATCTGGTTAGCTGAACGGTTGTTTATATTGAAACAAAAAACACGCACATTTTAAATAAGAATACCAATACTGTGTATTCTTAAGAAAGTGGAAATATTAGTATTTCAAAATGCAGAAATTACTTTATTCATCACTACGATAGATTCTGTTATTTTGTACCATGTTATACATATGTTAATGGGTTCGAAATAATCCTCACAGTAAAAACAGTATTATGTTTATTATATGGAATACTTAATTAAATGCATATGTATATACTAATTTTGCTTCAAAAATCACGTCAGGACTAATAAACATTTCACCCATAACTTATATAATATTTTATTCCTGTATTTTAATAAAATGTAAATATAAAATCCTATAATTTGTTTTTTTTTTAATATTTATAAGCATTATATTTTTTCTTAATATTTTTAACCATATAAGCATTCTAAATAAATTCTCATTAATTTTTATCAACTGCACAACTCGGGCATTCTTTTTTACAATGCTTTTACACCTGATGGTACCTGAAAATATAACTGTTGTTTTTGATTGTGAAATACAAATTGTTTCTATTGTTTTCCGTTTTCCATAACGCTCGCAGACCAGTTTACAATCGGAGTTTTGCGTTTCCCTAACGTGACGGTGTGGCGCCATACAACGTTTAAAACTGTGAAATGCGGTTTATATTATTACCAGAAAAAAAAACTATACATGTTTTGTAATAACTCGTGGTACTATTCAAATTATTTTTTTAGTGTAAATTCTTTACCATATCCACATGTGAGGGGCCTACTAGCGAATCCGTTTCAGCCAAAATTAGTATTTTCTTTTACGTCTCTCATGTATCAAACAATTTAATGAACTAGATACCACAGTAAAGACTTCCTGTCCTAACTCTTTTCAATTTAACCTTATAAAAATAAACATAAAATAACTTGCCGCTCCTTAATAAATAATATAAACTTATGACAAATGTATGTAGAAAAATATACATTATAAACATATATACAAAGATATATTACATATACAATACAACAATTTGCAATACATATACAAATATATATTAAATTATTCCAACGTACTTATTGTCTTCAAACTGGGGAGGGTAGTAATAAGAGTGTAGTATTATCAGTTTTCTTAGTAGACAGTAGTATAGATATAGTAATAAATAGTTTAAAGTACTTTCGTTTTTTTCAAGCATGTAATGCATTTCACGCACCGGTGTCGGTTTAGTAATTGTCGCGTCCGCAACAGACAAGACATTTCTAATCATATGCTAACATATAGGTATCGGATTCTGTAATCATTCAAGTAAGTTGTTGGTGAAATATACAATATTGTATATATAAATATTCTACACAGCTTTTAGCAACACAGGAGATCCATTATAAGGATTTAATCGGATTTCTATTCCTATTGGAGTGAATTATATTTTAATAATAAAAACTTTAATAATAAAACAGTAAGACAAAACCGTGCAGTACCTTTTTTCCTATATTTTTCAAGTGATATATTTTTTAATCTTGTAATTTACAAACGAACCTTAGTTATGAATAAAATTAGAAAAGAGTTCTTTTTTCACCTTTAACAGGAATTCTTGAAATTGACAATCATGATTAGGTACGGTTGAATTTCGATCGCCGAGTGAATATTAGTTTTAATAATTATTTTCAATAACACGTTCTCATAAAACAAGGGAAGTACTAAAAAATACAATACTAAAGTGCCTCTATAGATGTACATATATATTTTTTTTTAATGACACATCATTTACTTTGTTGTCGATATTGACTGAACTTTCTGTATTCACATCAATATTACTATGCTTTGTTTATTAAGGAAGAATAAAATATAAGTTTTAATGGTGAAACAGAACATTTCGTTAAATCAATACGTATACATTCACTTAGATGTTTATCAAAGATTCATATATATTTATTAATATATTAGTATCTCAGCAAGGTCGCACGAGTTTCCCAATGAAAATCATCTCTGTAGTACTACTTTGGCATATCGCACTATAATTGTCGTATAAACGACAAAAGCTAATAATAACTTGTTCATTATATGGGTACACTTTAATTCGCACAGTCAATTTATTACTAGTTAAGATTAAAAAGTAGGATAAAATAAAATAAAAATTTGCACCCAGACGATGACCTTTTTCTTTCAAACTTGTGGCTGGGAAAACTGTAACTCATTCTGCGATTACATAGTAGTTAAAACTGTTTTAGATATTTTATGATCTTTTCATTACTACCATTAAATTAGACTGTTACAATAGAATGCTTACATGTATGTCAATCTAAAATGGAGTTTAAAAATTACTATAATTTTTGTAGTAATATAAAAGTAATCAAATAATTACCTGATTTTATAATGTGTTGTTTCCTTTATATCGATTCTGGAAATTCGGAGAATTGTTATCTTCAGTCATAAAGAAAACTAAAAAAAAAACCTGTTCCGTGTACATCACGTATAACATGTTAGAGAGAAATACTTAAACGTTGCAGACGTGAACTGCCTCGGTAGTAGACGTGGATGTAAACAATTCTAAAACAATACGAATAAATGCTACCGAACAATGAATGGGTTGATCACGAAAAAATCATCTTACAAGACGATCGTGCGCGGCAGGACGGAATCGTGGGCCGTGGGGTGGCTCGACCATAGTTTCAACTCCGATCGGCCGACATGCCTCATGTTTATTGCTCTACGTGTCTATTTTATAGCACTAGCTACTTACGCGAGAGTCGGTAAGACGACAAACACTTTCGATTATTTGAAAAAAACGTTTCATAATATGTAAGTGTTGCCGAGGTTAGCAAATCTATATCAATATTTTCGGATTTTAGGATACTACGTGTATTTTGTATGAAATAGTTTGCTGCGTCACTCATAAGTCTTTGTAATGACTGAAATTAACATAATGAACTATAATAAAATAAAAAGTAAATCTTATTTCATGGTATAAATCACGTACGTATATGTGTGTCCAGTTACCTGTATTTATAATGTCAATCCTTCTATGCTACCCATGTGCTAGCTATGTCTAGATATGTGTTAAAATCTTTGGACCACATAAAAAATAATTGTATTTAACGCAAATTTTAAACCATTCGTATTTATATATTTGTTGAGTGCACGTTTCGTTTTAACATAAAATGAATACCAACGGTTAGTCGCAGTAGTTACTAAATAAGTAAACAGATGAATCTTTGAGTACAAAATTATTGTTGATTTTATGAGATGAAACTTTTTTACCGTTTTATTTGTATTTTCATATACAGTTTTGACATAGGATTATCCTATAAAATATTGCAATGCCATTGTGAAGACAATGAATTGGTTACATAATTTTTCTATCAGGTCTAATATACCCAACTTGTTAATTATTTTCAACGCGTAAATGAAGTAAATTATAATTATAAAAAATTAGAAAAAAAACCACACTGCCATAGTAAATGAAAGTAAAAAGTAGCACAAGTACAACGTATTTGTTCAACAACAATATATAGTCTACTAGTTCATTATGATTAAATAATTTGTTTCTAATTAGAATTCAGTTATTTACTAACAGTTATAAGTTAACAAAATAATTAACTTTATCTTGAAGAGGCGTAAATAGCATCATTTACTATATGTTGTAATCATTCTATAAATAGCTACTAATTAAACTTTTGTAACCTTAGAAGTTGAGCACCCCGCGTTTTTAACATGCTTATTTTAGAATAAAATTAATGTTTTGTTATTAACATCATTCTTCTTGGAATCCTTATTGAAAAGTATTTATTTATATTTAAGTAATGGATTTTATACCGCTGTAGAACGAATTCTTTAAATTTAAAATTAATCTTCTACTTTTTGTTGCCATTTTCTGTTAAATCGTAGTTTTTAAATTACTATTAATTTTTTCTGTTAAAACGGAAATAAGAAATAGCAATAATCAAGAAAAATATTAACTTTTGCCGTCATTCTAAATATGGTACCTATATTGTTAACCTGTAAACATTATATTGTTCCTAGTAAGATAATAAGGCAAAGTATAAAACTATTGTATTGTCCTTGATCAATCATACATGTGCGAATTTATAAATTAATGGAACGGTTATAAGTGTTTTTTTTAGACGGGACCTATAGTGTTTGCCTGAAAGGCTTTCACAGTTTCACCGGACTTAGTGGACGAGTGCGGAGGGCGCTCAAGCTCGAGGAGAATATAAGTTGGTGAAATTCACACACCTTACATAGACACCTTAATTAGATTCAGTTACGGACACAGATCAAGCTAAGAAAACGTATTAAAATATTTACATGTAATGACACTTTTATATTTTATATATATTTAAAATAAGATCTTCTGTCCAGGTCTCAAACAGCATAAATCTATGAATTTTCAACGAAAATCATGTATTACATTGATCAAAAATTAAGTTTGTCTTAGTCTAACAAATGTGGGAGACCTCTAATCTCAAGAATACAATATAGTGCGTTTTTTATAATTATAAAACAACGACTTCAAGACGTCGACTCTACATTGCTGTGAATAGCATACATTAGAACAAATAGTATGGATGTATTTTCGTTTATACGAAACATGAGGGCTATATTTTATAAAATATACAACAGTTTAAATGATAATTTATATTCCATTGTTATTCATTGATGTTATTATATGTATATTTCGCCATTGTTTCAAATCAGAGCATATTTCATGCATTTAATGTTCAGTTCTTAGTCACACTTCGAGATATGCTATATATATTTTTGGTCTCGGTATAATGTTAAATATATAAGTATTATTCCTGTAGACATTTGAAATAAGAATTAAGATAAAAAAAATCCTAAAAACTATTAAGTAACATAACGTTCAAATCAAACTAGTAACATTACCATAATTTCATTAGTCATTCAAATACATTTAAAATTGTATGCAGAATCCTAACTAATATTATAAACGCGAATGTTCTTCGTTTCTTTATATAAACAAAAGGTATTTGTAGTCTTTATATGTAATTCAAATCTGTTATAATAGCTTATATAGAAAAAACAAAAAGCTATACGAAATATAGTGTCACAGTCACGCTACGATCTTAAGGGGTAGCCTAGAAATTTTCAACTAGAAGCACTTTTGGGTACAGCTGCTGATTATAAAAAGGAGTGAAATAATAATATAGTTTACTTTTGGATGCAAAGCCAGCAGAAATAAACATTTATCCGTTTAAAACCATTGCATTGCAAATGACACGATTGCAAAGAATGCAGATCAGTTTTAAATGGTATCCATCACTTATTTAGATAATATTGATATTTTGTCTCCATTAATCATCTTTTAATTATCTATGAACGCAAAATAATCAATCAAGGAGATATTAAAATAAATGCACTATTTCAGTAGGTACCACGGTCATGTTATCTTAAAATATTGGTTTATTGGTTGGCATTATTGAAATATATTGTATCAATTTGTAATTATAATGTCTTGAATGGTAAATTTACTGCACGTACTGGATTCAATGACGTTAATCGGGTATCAGTTTATAATTTCAAATGTATTAAAACAAATCAAAGTCAAGGAACTCTATGATATATAACAATGCGCATCTTTAATGAACCGCTTGTGCCTTCTTCAAGTGGTTTTTTATTTATATTTATTTTTGTGGTGATATATTATAAGTTAAATAAATAGATACAATATTATATTACTATAAATTTAAAATTGCATTAATTTACTAAAATAATTTTTACTTTAGATGAATACAGTAATTTTATTACTTTTTTATAGTTGAGGTTTAGCGTTATGGCCACAATCTCACCTGATCTTAAGTGCCGATACGGCCCAAGCTGGTAGATACGCTAAGCCTGTGGAGAAACTGAAAGAAACTGCCGGAACACACCTATTGGTATTTTGCGGTAGATTTTCAACTTGAGGATGGTAGCTAGCCAGGCGGGCATTAGAAAAAGGCCTATGGTTTGCTCATGATGTTATCCTTCACTGAAAGCTCAAGCTCATTGTACTCGGATTCGAACTTACGTCCCTTGACGCAGAGTGCGTACATACTACGACTGAGCTATCATGTTTTCAAATATACAGTTTTTATTTTTATAATTAGGTTATACTTATTTTTTTTACAGTTAAACAAAATACAAATTATTATTTCTTTGAATACAATCATTTAAAATATGTCACATGCGTTTATAGCATACAACGGTATATCTAAGAGTATAGCATGCACCCGCCCCACTCGTATTGTTTCGCTTATGAAATGTAACTCGAACGCACACACAAGCTTCTTTATACACACACACAAACGTGCATAGCTGTTATTTATATTCGTGTCGCTAAAATGGCGTGTAACTTCTGAGACAAATATACAGAACAAAAAGGATTGATTTCTTTGAACTCGTGCTACCGGATTTTAAAAGTATTAGAGTGTGAGAGATATAGTAAGCTATACGAAATTCTGTGATTTACATTAACTTGTATTTCCTAGTACTTCCATTGGATTGTTAATAAAAAATATTATTTCCTGTGGGTTTATAGTATCAACGTAAGTTTTTTTCTTATATTGTGATATGAACTTTGCATCTTTACAATTACTTTATTAATGTTTTAGGATAGGTTGATTATTAACGGTAATCAATTTTGATTTCATACATTTAGGATCTCTCTGCCACTAGCTGTTCCACATAGAAACTCTCCTGTAGTAAATAGGGACAATATATATGTGTCGACGACAGGCCACTGAAGAATACCACAGAATTAATTATAAATACGCGAATTAAATATTCTTATTTACTGCCAGATACATACATATATGCATTTGATAATAAATCATTCGACCACAACAAAATGGGGAGGAGATCATTGATAGATTCAGAATATATATTTAACTAGCTGAACCGACAGACGTTGTCCTGTCTTAACTGAATATTGAATAAGAATTGATATAATTAATAAATAAAAAAATCATCAAAAACATAGTATAATTAGTATTGTAATGCTCTATGACAACTGACAGTTATGTAAAATAATATTGGCGTTAAATTTTTATAAATTTTCGTAAATTTTCTAGTGTTCCACTCAACATCTAAAAATTTTTATTTTATAAGAACCTTCTCCTGACAATAATTAACACAACAAAAAAAGAATGAGCGAAATTGTTCCATATGTTCACGCATTATACGATGATCAAGGGAAATAGATATTTATATATATATAGATAAATAATTGCTGCAACATCGCTTTGTATAAGCTTACCATCATTATACGAACCTGTTATTATACGTAGGAGCAATAACATAGTTAAGGAAGTCATTTAAACGTATATTCTCGTAGTAAAAGTATAATACTGTGAACTTTTTTTGTTTGTGCTAGGATGCAAGTTACCTAAAGCCCTGATTTCCGAAGCCTAGTACTTAGAGTTAAGTTATGCGAAATATTTCTACTTTAGGAATTTATTACTACATTAGGAAATTATTTTGGTTAGGACAAGAGAAAATGATTTTTGCTATGTCCGATAAAAGGGCTTTTAAAATAAAAACAATGATCTTGTATTACCTACTGCCTTTTACGCTGTTTATTGTACGAAGACGACAAATCAGCATGCAGTTTACATGGTAATAAGTGGTTACAGCAGTTTTTAGGAAACAAATAAGTGCAAAATGGGATAAAAAAAATATCACATATAAATACTCATATAAAATTAAAATGATTATAAACTACGTTAATGAAGTCATATCAGTACGCAAAACAATCTTTGAAAGTACTTTTTAAAAATGCACAGGAAGCACGTGTGTTTAAAAAAAGAGGTATGCAATAAAAATGAAACAATACGTATGATGGCCGTTATAAATTAATACTGAGGCAACCGGAGTCGAAACTCGGTACGAAAAGAAACATAATATTGTTATACGGTGAAACGATAAATAAAACGTCGAAAATTATGTTTATATGTAAATATGGAGTATTGTTAGAGTAACGAGTCTTGCTAAATCACAATATGAAGTTGATTTATATCTCCACGGTCGGTTTGACTTCATGGGAGGCCTATAAAAACTGTCGAAAGTACTTAAGTAAGAGCAGTACAGTTCGACTAATTTTTATGTTATTTATTGAGGCTAATTTCTCAAATATAAATATGAATTTTATTTATGACATAAATGGCATAAGTCCAAATCGAAAGTTATAATTCGGGTGACTAAAACTATTTTTACATTTATAATAAATTTATGTACTAATATTATATACATATTGATTGATCAGCGGGACATGTTAAATACAATACATTGTACAACATTGTATCAATAACAACATAAAGTAAATTATAAACACATTAGGTAGTGTTTCAAAACTATTTCTAGCTTTCTCTTTATTTGCATTTCTATTTAATCAATAAATAGATAAATAAAATTAGCAAATTAATGATAATTTTATTATACTCAATCCGATATTTCGGATTGTGTGGATATTATGTAAAGACTTGATAGGTATTCTGTTAACTGATGAAATAGAAACATTATGGTGCTACTTTCAAACTATTTTTCTTTGAAAAGTTTTTGCATAAATTAATTCTTTCTATCGAGCAAACACAGTTTTTTTGACGTTAGGATTCATTGGAATCTACAACCTCCTAATACCTACTAAAATTTGAATTTGACGTTATAAGTTACGTAATAGCAATATTAGTAATCCACCACACAATTATAATAATGTCTATTTATTTATCAATATACCATAACTCAAACTAAAGATTAGTTTCATTGTGTAATTTTGTGCTGTAGTTTTGTGTTATGAATAGTCAATACGTGACTATCGATTTTACACAGTATTTGATCTACTGTAAGCGGTTGACTTAAGTAGTGTTTTTGTGCTTTAATTTGATCACAAAATGATTTCTAAATTTGACACTCAGCGTTTTAAATTCTGTAAAGTTGAAATATTTAATATTATAGCACGTAAGGTATTATGCGTTATTAATAAAGTGTTATTAATATTAAACATTGCGTTGGAACAATGGGAGCTTAGTTGGTAGTGTGTATGGACACCACGTCAGTAGAGGTAAGTACGAATCCATCTGCAATGAGTTTGAGCTCTCGGTGAAGGAAAATATCGTGATGTAGCCATAACGCTTTTTAATGCTCACCTGGCTAGCTACCACCTTCAAGTTGAAAATCTGCCGCCAAATACCTATAGGTGTGTTCTGGTAGTTGCACACGGGAGCAAGTCCCTGCTTGAGGCTTAGCGTATCTACCATCTTAGGCCACATCATTACGTAACATCAGGTGAGATAGTGGCTATAATGCTAAACCTATAAACTATAAAAAAAGTATAGCTCTATTTTGAATTCGAAAAAAGTAAAGGACTTATGAAATTTAATAAGTGTAGAATTAACAAAGGAGGTCCCATTTTTTAGTTTTATTATTGTACAGTCGCAAAATGTGTGCCATAGAAACAATCTGAGTCGGTAATTATCTGTGAAAGAAAGCTAGTATACTTGTATTATCAAAATATTTTTCCCAATTGTTTTTACAAACTGGTTATTATATTTTAGTTTTATGACGATATTTACTATTTTACTAATGCGTTTTACAGTTTTTCTACAAATTTCAGTTTGTTGCGAATAAAATTGTATTTAACACATTAAACTTACTAGGAAAGTGCTGTTACACAAACACGGTCTCGTTTTCCAAGACACAATCATGATATTTCCTCATTATCACAATCACACACTTTCATAATTAACAATATATGGTATAAGCTTTGAAGCGATGATTCCATTCCTACAATTATTAGGTAGTTACGAATATGATACCTGTCTGTACTAATTATTCGGGTGGTTAGACCGAGTAATTAATGGTGTTTTTATGCAACAGCCATATGGTTCTTAGTTAACTGACATATAATTCCAGATTTATTGTCGCATAAACTTTTTACAGTAACAGTAAAATCAAAAGAATAAAAAATAATTAAAACTAAATTATGTGTATATAGATAATTAGACTGCGATGACATGTGGCAACGACTATTTGTGATGCAGAAAATTGTATAGGCAACTAATTTCATCATAGGCATAATATTTTCGTAGAATTTTTACCTAATAGAGCCATTTTACCTCTCTAGTTACGTATAACACGTAAATTTTAATTTGAAATATAATTCGTTGTACATTATACCTGAAACATATGCTTTAAGAATCAATGTTGTTTAGTTTATGTACAAATTACATTAAAAACATTGATTAATAAAACATTATTACTTTTTTAAATTCAGTGATTATTAATTTTGCGTTATAACACATTCAATCAAAAAGTTAACGGTAATCACATAACTGTTAACATTGTATTTAAATAAGTTTTGTATAATAAACTGGTTATGTATGTAATATGTATACTATCTGTCAGATCCAATATCTATTTTTGATTCAATATCAGGTGTACTTATAATAGTGATATATGAAGAGAGCTCGAAAATAAGGCAGTTTTTCACAGCAATATAGTATATTACCTACCTTCGCCTTTGTAATATAAAACAATGGCGTGTACCAGACCGGAGGAGCAAACTAATCATATCACCGAACTAATCGTGCGCTTCGACGAGGAAATTCATTAATATCCTGCGTCGACTCATGTCGTTCAGACGGACAAGTGCCTGCGTATTTTGCATCAGTCATGGGGTCAGGCTGTTGGCTCTCGATCGATTGATATCGATTATATTTTGACATCTTTTTGATTGTACTATCCTAATATTGAAACAAGCTTATAATGTGTCGAGTTATAACGAAAACCAGAGAGAAAAGATATATAACACTTAACAAAACAATGAAAACAAAATCACAGCAAACCTATAAGTATAACAACAAAAAGTTTCAGTATACTGCAGATATTGCTTGGGATAGATATTTTAAATCATCATCTCAGAAACCTTTATTTAAGTAGCTTATTACAAATGCTTTATTTAAACATTTAAGGTGATAAATAATGTTAGCTTTGATCCTACGTTATCTTTAGCGTGATATTGATAAGTGTCTATCAATTAGATACAGGATCAGATAAGTACTTGTTTATAATGAAATACAAAATTATTCGATAATGTCAATTGCCCTTGAAATTTGTGACAAGTTGAAAGTTTTAAAATATTATAATGTTGTATTCGTGTCAATAACAAATATGTTATGATTGAAGCAGCAACTTGAATTTCAAAGTAAACAAAAATGCAGATTGAAATGCTATTCAAATAAATGAATATATTTGCACGTTTTGATTATTCCTTAAACATATGAACTCAAAAATATACTTCGAGAATAAAATTACAATCTCATAAACGATACAATAACCCGGTCGGTTACCTTTGTTGGCTAGATTACTAACTGCATTGTTACATTTCTAATAATGAAATATTTAAATGTCTCTATATTTCTCCTAAGGGTCAAATAAATTAGCAGTGGGCCGTTGACTGAAACGTATGTATGTACTCAAATTTACTTCAATGTAGTTAAGATTATCTGTAGAAAATAAAAATACGATAGAAAAGGGTACTTGTACCCGACCCATGAATCTGTTTGGTTAGACGAAAGTGGGTGTGTATATATTGCAACGCCTAATTTTCTAGCAGATACATAATTCAAGAAAAATATAAATATAAATGTAGTGCCGCCTTCAATCAGTATGTATTTGACTCTTTGTAACTTTTTAGCTAGAAGAATACAAGATAATGTATTTACCCTGCCATAGGTGTCCTCACACTCTTTTAATTTATTAAAAAATCTTTTTCATTACATGTTTTAGTTTTATTTCGTTAAATTGAAACGTATAAATATACTAATGCGCCACAACAGAATTTTGATGATTTGAAATGAAAAAATAATTGTTTATAGTACTATTACAAATTTTTTTTCACATCTCATTAAAAATAAGTATGTCACATCACTAATAAATGGTGGTTATATTAACAAAATATAACAAAATAGGGTTTTGCAGTCGGTATCCACTCGGAAAATCGGTTGGGAAATAATCGAGAGCTGAGTAACGAATCGTTGCGGAAATAACGCAATTTGCTGCCGTTTTAAAAGGTGTTTCAACTCGTGATCGGGCGCGGGGTGAACAAGCCGACGTAAAAATAACAACATCCTAGGGTTTTGCTAAAAGCCACTTTAATACTGAATAAAACGTGACTACGAGGAGTTCAATTTTTTCGTTTAAAATAACTTTTATAATGTAATTTTTTTTTTCAAATATTATCATCTCAATTTCAATAAAACTAAAACTACACGCATCATCATTTTACATACTATGGCTCAGGCCCTCTCTATTTAGTGATTTGAAATAGGTATGGTAATAAATATACTCATGTGTTAATTATAGACCTAAAGTTAAAATCAAATTTGGAAAAATTACATGAGCTTTATCTCGGAACTAAATGTAATGTTAATAATAATTTTATCGTTATATTTAGACCACAATCGTTACTGCTGAACATAGACTTTTCTTCTTGTACATCCTTATCTCGTTCCAAGGTTTAAATCGTCTATATTAGACCAGTGATTTTAACAATATCTTCAATCCAAAGAGCTTGTGAACATTCAAAATGTAATTTACAGTTCAGTAACTCATTAACATTTTCTGTGAAGACTAAATACCTTGTAAAATTAAGGCTATCCAGAAGGTTAATTCCACTTCAACCCTTTGATCACTAACCAGTGATTTTCTTTCTAAAGTCGCGAACTCTAATAAAACTTTAACTGGATATTGTAATTTAATGACATGCATGCCGATATTCATGAATATTTGCCACTTCAATTTTGTGCATAGTTTCATCAGTAAGCTTTGAACGCGGAAAACTCATTGATCTTAAAAGAGAGTTTTCAAACATTCTCATGCAACTCTCATTCAACTATTTATACTGAATCTGCATAAGATTCAGTATAAATAGTTTCTCGTTGTAAACTTGGCTGTAATGCAAATACTGATAGTTTTCTTCAATTACTTCCTGCATTAGAGAACTGCACAGATGAAGAAAGACATGTGTTTGTTTCGTTGGCTCAAAGTGCAGGAGTCCAATTAAGAACAAGCACCTACCTCATTATTAGATAGTTATATATTAGATAACTTAAAACAATTATTTTATTGATTACCTCACTGGCCATAACTCTATGCCTTACAACGAAAGGGGTTGAAATCTATATCTATGATATATAGCTGAGCTGCATATTACTGTATACTAGTTTATATATAGTTTGTAATATCTTCTGACGATTCTTATAATTTATTTACTCTTGCTAATTTCAACATTAAAAGTGTATGTAAGTATGCAGATCCCTCGGGTAATACATTTATTAAATATGGTTTATCTTTCAGCTAGCTCGTAAGTTGCTTTGTATTAGTGAATTAGTAGATTAGTAGTATATGATAATGGATAACCAAATTTAGTTCTTCCCACCTATCTTATAATAGCGTTACCTGATCTTGCAAATTGAGGGGTTGGTAGAATACGTACAATAACGAATTCGGCTCTGTGAATTCAGTTAGCTCGGACAAGTAGTCATGGATAATAGCCTGCGGTATACAAGGTGTGTATTACAGATTTGTGTAAACCGGAGAGAATTGCGTGACTATACGCAATTGTCGTATACGGACTACAATATTTTACAGTGAACATCTAGATCAAATTAATAGCTTCAAATAAAGTTTAGAAGTCAAACTGTTTGCGTACTTTTTAACAACTATGAATTGCTAGTTCCAGAAAGGACAGAAGTTATTAACCGGCGTTTCAAAACTTTGCTCACTGGTTAATTTAGATAATTACTAATATGAAAACGTAACAATATTTACATTTCTTTACCTTGTTTAAGTAGATAAGGTAAAGAAATGCTACCTACTAACCTTAACCTTAGTAACAAAACTACAACCTAATGTTTGAAAATAAAGTCGGTAAAATAAATAAAAATCAATCCGTTTTCGAAACGTTTAATATTTTTATTTTAGACAAATGCCGCGTGAAAGATAGCCCTCGTTATTGTAATATTATTTGAAAAACTGGTGGGATTATTGTATTCTATATTCTGTTTACTATAACTGCAAAGAAAGATTGAAAAAATGTGAGTGAATTATGTTAACGAAGTAATGTAAAAATCTTTATCTAACATGTAAATAGGTAACAAAACCTGCCAAAGTCTAAAAACTACGAATCACGGTGTTATGGATTGGTAATTTAAAATCCACTTAAATACAGCCGCGGAGGTTTAATCGAAAAGTTGTTCGGCGCTAAGTTCCTAGGGGAACTCTAATTGCTTGTATTAAAATAACTGACTTATGTCAAGCATATCTGGGGCGAGCGGGCGCCGCCTGGCACGAACCTCACATGTTAATAATCATTATGATACCATCAAGTGTACGATAGCCGAGGTCTTTACTTACCTCTATAGGGTTACCGCTGGCGGCTCTTGAATGAAAACCCAATGTATTATCAGTTATCATAACTTATTATTTACCTCAAATACTTCTCAAATTATTGATAGAATATAATAATATAAATATAAAGTCTATAAGTATAAATATAAATATAAAAATAATAATATAAAGTCTCGCACTATATCAACATATAATTTAATTATATCTTTATGAATTATATCTTTCCACTTTCGTAACAAAAGCAAAATGGTTGATATAACAGCAACTACTTGCAATGTAATGTACTCATTGTTGTTTTTGGAAAGCACTGCTTTTACCGTGTGATACAAGAACGTCACTTTGGGGTGTTACGATATATCAATAGGTAGCAAAACACCTCATATACACAACTATAAAAGATAGTATTTATATATATCATTACATATACGAATTATTTAATAAAAGTATGTGGGTAGCCCTATTTTCGGCTCCACCAACTCTACGGACGCGAATAAACGAGCAAGGTAATGTTTTGTGTGCTTCCTATTGAAATGACTACCGTTTACCTAGTTGGCGTTGTTATTGGTGTTACGTTTGGGTTATGTTTTATCACATGCACTGGTTTTTTTACAGAAAGTTCCATTTAGTACAAGCAGAAAACTTTGCAGTTGCAAAAATGTCAATGTCAACCTATTTGGTGACAGATTTTTCTGATGTACCTTTTTAAACTATAATATTCTATCACTTTTAAACAGAGTAATATGAGTACATAGCGCAGATAGTGACTCAGTTTGAGAGAGGGAAAATATTTTTATGTCGAATCTTTTATTTTCTATGATGGGTTTTAATGTTAAATCTTGCTTAATAATGTGAAATATTGATTCGTCTATTAAATATATGTCTTTGAGTAAGCTATACTTTTGACCTTGTAGGACTATTGCAATCGTTTGATATAATTACAAGATAATATGAGATATTTATTTAGAAAAATAAAAGCATTGTTGTTAGCGGCGCTGATTCTCCCATTAATCACTGAGTCAACGGTCGCTGCCCTTCTCATTGATGAAAACTAAATTATCTTATTATACTAAAGTTACACAATTTAAATTGAATGTGCGCTGCCCTTAATAAAACGTTAATAAAACTAATTTAGAACTTGCCACGGACTTGAACGCGTCGTTCATATTTTGTAGCACTTTGAAAACATAAGACAGAGAATGATAACGACATATTTGCCCCAACTACTTAGGTTATATTTATATAGTATAAAATAATATATTACTGCTAAGATTATCATCGTTTGATCACAATATGAAATTATATTAAGGTAATTAACGTTCAATAAATTCTTTAAGGTAGCTATCTTTTTATAGTGGCCCAACAAAGTGGCACCACTATGCCTCATAACAGTAAGCAATTTATAATTTAAAAACAATGACGACCACATAGAGATCAGCAAGGCAATTTGGCGAATTGGGCGATACTGTCAACGCATCCTTTATGTTGCACTGGTTAATCTCGAAATGCAACACATCAAAAGAGAGTAACTCTAGCAGCCTTATCACTATGATATTTACACTGTACGGTAGGCATTATCTAGTCGGGTATAGATCCTTACTACTCTGATTACTGTATATACATCGGTTCAACTCAGAATGCGACAGGCTTTAACATTTCACTACTATTGTAATCCAGTTTGACACAATGGTCGTTTTCTGTCACCTGGTAACATGAAGAAATATCATGTTGGAATTGGATTTCTACCGTTTTCTTCACAGAGAGGTCAGGTTTGATGCAAATTAGGTCATTACGTCCCTTGAAGTGGCGCGCACATTTGAAAGCAACGCAATACCCATTACGTGAGTACTCTATATGAATTTATTTAGCGATTTTTGTTTATAACCGAAATGAATATTTAAATACACTATATAGTTTTTTAACTTCAAAAATTTTTATTTTATTAGGACGGTAGATACCTAAAAAAGTAAATTTAATTTTGAAATAATGCTCATTAGTAGATCATTTTAATATCATTAATGCTCGCTTGATTGAAATAGTTGAAAACAGATCATTTTTAGTACAAGTTATAATATTATTTGTAAAGCGTGTCTTGGAATCTAATTTTGCATACTGGGTCAAAGATTGCAAAGTAAATGATTGTTAAATATTGATTCAGAGTTAGAATAGAATGCTTAACGCTTTGAAATGACAGGTATCCGATAATACATATTTTTTATATGTAGTTGTTGTAACAGTGTCAGTAATATATTGCTTATTCTGAAATTATATTTATAATTATATTTATTTATAAATGAATGAAAATAATATGACCAGCATGATATCAATAATATGAATGGTAATTGTCTAGTTCTGGAACTATTTATTACAACGAAAAAACGTCAAATAACCGAATCGAAAAGTGTATATTTAAATTTAGTAAATAATAATTGATGAACAATATGCCTATGCTTTATTGTATTGATATAATCACGTTGTATGAAAGTTATATTCTTATAAAGCCGTCCTGAAGCCCAAGTTTAAATAATGAATAAATATTGTAACACACTTTCAAGCTTAAAATATACAAATTATTTCACTGGGTGATACATAAGATAATGGTTTACATATCTCATTAAGATATAATTGCTTTAAACATAAAATTGTATTATAATTAGCCCATCAATTTGAATGTAATTGAAGGAATAGTATTAAAATAAAAGTATTTTCAAATCTATATAAGTAACAATTTATTTATTTATATTTTAATATATTAATTATAAATATATTATATAAGTATATTATATAAATATAAGTATATTAATATAAATATAAGTATATTAATATATTTATATATTAATTAAGTAAAAAAATTATACATTGTTTTTATATTATCCGTGAAAACGATATGCGACGTTCTAATCAAGTTTTTGATTATCAGAAAAGTTTCCTAGCTACTTCGTTTTGCTCAAAAAAGAATTTTCAAACAAAGTTTGATTACAATAAATCTAGCTGTTTACACGTAATGTGTTAAAATGTATATTTTTATTTATATTACAAGATATTGTTATTAAATACTAGATAAAGAATATACAGCAAATTAGACAAGATATTTTATTCATGATTAACGACAAAAAAGAATCTTTAATTTTTTTATATTTTACTTTATAAGTTTAGTTTTTTTTTTTAGATTTGTTCTGGACGTATTAATTAGGCAATGTGCATATACAACCTATAGGTGATATCGACGCCGAGCACTCCAACACGCTCTACACGCCTTTAATGAACTTTGTGTCACCATTTCAATACAAGTACACTTTTCCTTGCGCTATGTGTTAGTTTGAACAAAGCTTGTCAAGTCT
This sequence comes from Actias luna, assembly GCA_039707435.1. Lineage (NCBI taxonomy): Eukaryota > Metazoa > Arthropoda > Insecta > Lepidoptera > Saturniidae > Actias > Actias luna. The sequence continues at coordinate 11,430,289 of JAZHAC010000001.1, read as the reverse complement.
CACGGTGGGGACTCGCCACTTTCGCTTCTTATTGTTCTTTCTTTTTGCAGACTCGAGCAATTTAGATATATGTTTGGTGTGTAATAACTGAAATTTTGTAACTATAATTAAGTTTCCACGTTTAAGTTTTGATGTAGTGACAGAGCGATATTACTACTTTTTAAATTTATTTTTCTATATTTATATAAAGAAGTGTAATAAATATATTATAGTGCAATTGCAAAGGTAGAATTTTTAAAGAAATCTTTAAACTTATTATCTCACATTTATCTATTTATTTAGTTTTGTAATGATATCTTATCACAATTAGTTATTATTATAATACTGTACTGGAATCTATTTTCTATAAAGTATGAATTGTATCAACACTAAGCGCGTACGATAAAACCACAGGTACTGGGCGAATTCTAATTACGATAGAATAATAACACCGCTAGGAATCGATCTAACGACGCGCGCTAAGCACCACGGGTCGCCGCCACCCGACAGGGGGAGATATACCAAACTACTGCATACAGAAATAAATATAAATATATAACCACCGCTCTCATTGATTTACTATTCTACTATAGATTTTTTAAATATAATCTAATCAATGTCTTAGAAATTTTACGCTTATTAAATCAAAATGCTTATTCACACAAAATTTTGTAGACAACATCAAAATCAAAAGACCTTTATTAAATTACGGCTCTAAGAGATAATCAACATTATCAAACCATTAAATTTTAAATATCATTATATTTCAACCTACTCTCGATCTGGACATTGCTGAATGTGACGGGTTCTAATTTTAGGCAATATACTAGTGTACGGAAAGTTATACGAAATCTAGACTATAAGCCAGAAAAAATCTTACGTAGAACACGCAGTATGTCGTGTATTCGGTTATGATTCAAATTTAGTATAATATCGTTCCTCTCACTTCCTATATACCTTAGCGATAGTCCTCTTTCTGTTAAGTTACCTTTGTAGTTATAGTTATACTGTTGTCGTTATAGGTATACTTTAAGGATAGTTATAAGTATAGTTGTGTGATATGCGAGAGTAGTTCTAGCATTTTCACATGCCTCCTTACTGTACAAAGTTAGGTGGTTGATGATGTACTTAACGTGACCACTTTTGTGGTCATTTATTTCTACCATAGACTTTAACGTCTTGTTTTAGATATTTTTCTTTGTCCGAGCGTATAACATGATCATACCAATTTATACGATATAGGCTATGTTTGCGACTCCGTTCGCGTGGAACTAACATCTTATTTAAACTTTTCATAAAAAGTGTTATATAGCCTATGTTGAAATCAGTCGGGTAGTTCTTGAGTTTATTCGTAATAAACAAAAATACAAATCTTTCCTCTTTTTATTAGTACAGATATAGCGATCTTCTTATAATACACAAAACTCTAAATGTTTGTTATCTATTTCAACTTCAAGTACATGAGCATTTTCATCTAAAATCCAGTTAAGTTTATACGAATCAATACTCTGATCCATAAAAAACAACGAACATGTTTTGCTTATACAATTTTATTTGAACGGATATTTCCGTCATAGATTTGTATTTTAATCATCATATTACAAATCCTTTTTCTGATATCTCACTAGAGATATTAATAACAAATCGGGAGTAAAGATTCAACTCAAGAAGTTGGTAAGATTTCCACAATTTACTGAGAAACCCTTAAAATAAATCAGCCGATGCTAATAATTTGCTATACTAATTATTAACTATTTATCCATAATGTGTAGTGTATCTGTATATGTGTGTATTTTATTTTACTTCTACTTACTTAAAATTTTCTAAATTTTAATGTCAATCAAGCGGGGATCCACCGTTGTGCGCATGCCTACTACCCTAATAGATTCGTGATGTCTCACTTTCGCGGTTAGTGTTTACTCCACAGCTTTATCTACATTCATATAATTTATAAACATCTTCTTTATAGGATTGCACTATATCGATCATGAGCAAGTTCATACGCCAACTCGCACTTGGCCGATTTTCGGGTGGCTGTGACTACAATCTTTTTTGAGGACTGAACCCGAGTCTGATGTCATCAACCATTACGTCAAATTATCTAGATTTTGCAAATCTAACACGAAAGCACTAAAGTACAGTTTCGTAAAAGCATAGTGATCTGTCTGAGGATGAAAATTTTCGTTTATTAGGTTTATGTATATTAGCTTCTCACACCTAACTTAGTTATTTAAATAGTGTTCTCAGATACAAAGCTGCGGGCTAGAATTAGACTACCAATGGTAGTTCACTCGTATATAATATACATAATAATATGTATACCTAAAATTGTTAGTTGATCTGTTAGTTACATGATAAAAACATATCGATAGTCGTTCCAATTTCCTAACTTTATTATGCACTACATATGAGAACGTTAACTGTTTAGTAAGAGATTATTTAATGATCAGTTTCAAACTGGATGATAATAAGGCTTATTACACACGTTTATTAAGTGTCAAGATACCTTAATTTTTTATTAACCTACACAAACGTACACTAGAACGTGAAGGTACACTACATTTTCCATTTATTACATTTTTTGCTTTGTAAAACTAGACAAAAAGTGGATACCAAGTTAAAAATAATGGGATTGGATTTTGTAATAAAAAATAATTAATATAATGTCAGCTAAGCCAATTTTTTACCAAACCACAATAGAATAATAAGTACACGATTTTAAGCATATCGCAATTCATAAACAACGGCAACCACAAATGCATCTAAAATTATTCGTCAGTCGTCGTTGACATTTCTATTTGCTCAAATATGTATGTACATTTGAATAATTCTATATTGTAGCTGACTTCTATCCTGGAACTGTACGAAACCTTTAAGTTTCCAACTTATTGAATTATATATATATTTTTTTAATTTTACATTATATTACAAATTGTTTAAAAAAAAATAATACGCTATAAATATATATTCGAAATAGTGTCTTTATATACATGTTGCAAGAAAATCTTAACATAATTTTGCTATGGCCACACTTAAAGTATATTTTTTAATACTTAAGAGTATTAACTAGTACTTTTTAGCGTTATGTCCATAATCTCACCTGATCTTAAGTGACAATACGGCCCAAGTTGGTAGACACGCTAAACCTACAGAGGGACTGGCTCTAAAATGCAACTTCCAGATTACACCTTTTGGTATTTGACAGCAGATTGTTAATTTAAGGGTGGTTGCTAGCCAGGCGGGCATTAGAAAAAGCCGTACCACCATGCTGTGGTTTCCTCACGATGTTGTCCTTCAGCAAAAGCTCAAGCTCATTGTATGTACAATCAAACTCACGTCCTTTGACGCGAAGTCGTCCATGCTACCACTGAGCCATCATCGCTTTGATAGCACTTTGATAGCAGTAGCGTATTATTAATTCTGTATTTATTTCATTTCTTTATTTTTGAAATTATGTTGAGAATGAGCCATATTATGGCAATATTTACATGAAGAGTTAATTTTTTTAATGTATTTTTTAATATATTATTTTACGTAATTTTTGATATGTTTTGCTGTAATAAACTAAAACAGCTAATAATAGTAAAATTATTTAAATATTTAGAAACATATGAACTAAAAATAATATTACATTGACATTCAACCTAGAGTACATATAATAAGATTATTAAGTTTATAAAGTATTGTTTTATACAGTAAATCATATTGTAAATACACCATGTATTTAATTTGATATGATATACTATATAGTTATTTGTAACAATAACTTAAAAATACATTAAAAGTAAAAAAAAAAAAACAATATATTAGAAGAGATATTAGTTTAAATAAACAATCATAATAGACACACTTTTTTGATTGTATGTTGAAGCATAATATGTAGCTATACAAAGGAAAAGTACGAGGAACGATAGAGATAATATTACTTGAATTGTCTATCTACACAGCGACAGCTCGGCATAGACTTTATTATTCCTCCACAAACATACAAATCCAAACAAGACATTTTCCCTTACCAAGCGTTTGTGGACGCAATCAGCGTAGAAACTCAGACCGAATTGCGAGCAATTATTCAAAATACACGGGCAATATTAGATAGTGGTCACCGTGCATTTGGCATTTGGAATCAATGAGACTTTGTGATCGTGGCCCTGGGGAGTTATTTGTTCTGTAGCGGCCAGGTTTTGGACCATGCCTTTTACCTACGCCTAGAGATTGTGTGAAGTGTGACGTAAATTGGGGAAAACTAAATTATTATATACGATGTCGAGTTAAATTATGGTACTGATGATGGCGATCGCCTTTTCAAAGTGAAATTAAAGAAAAATACTAAAAATTAATTTAGCATGTATCATCTGCATTGAGTTTTTTCTCAATTTTTGATAATAGTTTTTAATATCATCTTTTGATAAATATCTAAATCTGAAGTATTTTGTCAAGATAAAAGAAATTATTATAATTTATAGTTTGACTATTTTCAGTTCAATAATCGTATTATGCACTCAAAGGAATTTTACGCTTCAATAATTGTGAAGATACATGAATAAATGATATTGGTATAATGTTTAACGCAGACGCCTGCATTGATATTCCCTTTGCGTAGTTTGTTGTGCCCCCGTACATTATTTGTACATGTTAAGCATGAAATGTGGCTAAGCAAACGCATACGTAGTATTTGTGTAGGTTTGGAAAGGAGGCAAGCGTTGCTCTAACTGCCCCCCATACCCCGCTCGTGCGTACGGGTGGCGAAAGCCTCCATCACCCACTATGAGGTTTCAATACTCCATACCGAAGAGCATTCAATTGCAACATTTTTTAACAAAAAGTAAAGAAGAGCATTGACCTCCCCCCCTAACACAAACTATCTTAAACGTTTCCAATTTTGTTGTTCGCGTTTGCTTTGTGGTAGTGTATGATTGTGGTAGTGGTATTTTCTGCTCAAAGTAAGTTATCGCTTCGATTTGTGTTTGTGTATGTTTGTTATCTTATGGAGTGTTCAAAAAAGTTAAACGAAGCCATGGACTAGAGAACTCTTATATGTTTTGAACGTAGACTGTTTTAACTGGCCAAACGTCCTGGCTTTGAAATTTAGTTACGAAATAGCTTATTTTTCTTGTACATCAAAAAAGTATTTTAATTTATATTGCGCTTAAAATTTAAATTGCATTTCAACTTTTCCTTATTTCACACTGTAAAATATAATAAATACTACTTTTAATGTTTTGTATAACATAAAGTGTAAAATCAAAAGTAAAGTGTGAAATGTGTAAACTTTATAAAGATCGCGTTTATACGTAACGTGAATATGTATATTTTTTATATGATTAGTTGTAATATTTATAGTAAAGTACCAAAATAAAATAAATATACGAGACGATACGAGATTAATATTTTACAATTTCATCAATTTATTAACATTAAAGGCTCTGTTTCATCGATAACTCTTTAAATTCTACGTCATCACTTCTCAACTTGACATCAAGTAGCATCAGTAGAAAATACTGTATAGACTAGTAAATAACGTTTAATAAACATTTTATTTTGTAATATTTATACCTAAAAATATGAGTCAAAATAGTTTCACTATTTGAAGTGTGTTGTAGCGTGACGAGTCTACAATTAAGTAGGTACTCCATTAGGTAGTAATACAAACCGTGCTTGATAGTGAAGCACCATATTAAATAACTGCATAATTATAATTGCACAGGATAAAAAATGTAACACTAACATTGTGAGCGAGATCGATGTTGAGCCATATTTTCCACAGGCGTTTATTTAAGTGGTAGCACAGGACTGTTACTGAAAGAAAAAGGAAGATGGCCCTCTAATTTTTATAACAAAACAACAGGAACAAACAAAACAGACCGAGATGTGGGGAGAGCCACGCCGCGCTTAGCTTTGATTGAGATTGCGATTCCCGCGATCGGGATCACTAGATAGAAAGGGATAGGGTATACCGAAAGGGATGGCAGCATCGCAATTACCTCGTGAGATTGTTGAATAAATTTACATTCAGTTGATTGAAATAATAATGAAATTGCCCCGGCACACTCCGTACGATTGCACGTTATATTTAAATTAATAATATAATCATAATATTACACGTTCACGTTATCCTACGTCGTATCTAATATAATTAGGTTCTTCGTATTTTCTTTTGTTTAATTCAAATAATATAGAAATGTTCTCAGCTTCTTCGGTGGGAAATGTAATATTATTACCATATCATTCATTATTCGTAGCGTGTTGTATTTTAATGGAATCGTAACAAATTGTTCTACTGTTTTGCACACACTCGAAACAGTAGATAGACATGCACATATTTGAATGGTATGAAATGAGAGTAAATATTAAAAAAATACTGAATAATTAGAGATCTCAATTTGAAATTTCATGATGAAGAACAACGAATTTTTTTTTTTTTTTTCATCATATAGGTTTATTGTTTAGGTCTCAATCTCAACTAGTGGTAAGTAAAGATGGTGAACACGCTAAGTCTAGTGGTGGTACTGGCTCTCAAGTGCAACCAGCGAAGCACATCTATAGATATTTGGTGGCTGATGTTTAACTTGAGAGGGATAATTAGTCGGGCAAGTAGAAAATACCCTACCACCGGGCTATGGTTTCATTACATTTTTTTCCTTTATTGAAAACTCAGCTCATATTAAAAATTAGAACTCAGGTCCATTGAGAATACATTCGGTATTACAACATCAAATTCATTTTCATATTACGGTTGTTGGCAAAAATTACTTGCCGTATTGAAGTTCAAATTCGGCATATAAATTTAGTTTTCAATATATGACTGTATTGAAAACTAAATTAACTACTAGACCGAATTTCACGATGACAAGCTGTCATTGTAGGAGGTAACGTTTGTGAAGTCGTGGATGCTAGCATGTACTATACTATAAGTAATTAAACATTATTTGATTGAAGCGATGATAGCTCAGTAGGTAATGTATACGGATGGCCGCATCAGGGGCAGTGAGTTCTAATCCACCTACAATGAGCTTGAGCTTTTGTTGAAGGAAAACATCGTATAGAAACCATAGTATGGTGGTAGGGCTGTTTCTAATGCCCATCTAGCTAGCTACCGCCCTCAAGTTGGAATTCTGCCGCCAAATACCTATAGGTTTGTTCCGGCAGTTGCACTTAAGAGCCGGTCCCTTAGCGTGCCCACCACCTTGGGTCACATCGTCACTTAAAATCAGGTGAGATTGTGTTCACAACGATAAACTTAAACTATAAAAAAATAGAACTATCTAATTAACCACATTAATAGTATATTACTATACGTATTATTCATTCTTATTTATAGTTTAGATGATATTTATAAACAAGATAATAATTGTAAAATTATTTGAAGAGTATTTGAACTTTTATTTCACTGGAATGCAAAATATATGATGTTATATTAATTTTCGCTAGCTATTTTTTTATAGAAATGGTAGTAGAAATAAGCGTATACAATTATAATTTTCTATTATTGAAACAAATCTATTTCAAAACTTATAATTAATGAATGGCATTAGAAATTTCAATAATAATATCTTAATTATGTTACATACCGCACGAAACTATGAAAATAGTGTATACCTGCTTTCAAATTGAAAATTATTTTTATAAAATAGATTTGCATATAAATCTAGAAATAAGATCCCATAAACAATATTTGACGTATTCTTAAATGTTTTGTACATATGATTGGGCAATATGATACGCTAGAACTAAAATATAATAAATTGAACTTTAATAATATAATTTCTAGCATAAAATTGTGTAAGCTATATCAACAAATTCAACCTTGACCTAACTCAAGAGGTCAACAGATGTGACCCATCAGTAACTATTCGTACGGAAAAATCGAGTCGGTAAGGCGAAATTCGTCTAGTCACAGTTGGACTACCTAACCAGAGACATCGTGCATGAAAGCGGGTCAACATGAGACGGAGATGTCTCGGGACGACCCTGACCTAGGCAAGCGTTGGGCGGGTCACGTGGTCGGGCGGGCGGTTGTAAGTAACTCGGGTCGTTCACCTTGAGACGGACCGTAAAGCGGGAGGAGGCGGAAGCGATTTGAGGATAATTATGGGTTTTGTTTAAATGCGAAATAGTATTTAACTCAATTATTTGCGATTAAATAAAGATTAACGTGTGTTAATGTAAACACTTCTGCATATCGACGCTGGAAAGTACAAATGTTGTATCTCACAAAAATGCGAATACGAGTTACATAGTTTAAATCTTAAAATAAACCTGAATTGATTTGATCTTGTTCTTCTGCGAGGAAATAAAGATTTGCTTCATATAACGTTAAAAAGAAAGCCGTATTTTATCACATGATTTTTTGAAAAAGTTTTCCGTCTCTCCTGTGAAAGTTAATTTAGCCAGATACGACAAATACGCTTCCCACCGTCGATATAAACTGTACTTGCTTTATATTTACAATACTTAAAATGTAACTAAGTATATATCTATATACTATAAAATGATTTTTTATGTATGGTACAATTGTAGGATAAGATTTTTTTTTGTATATAGTTAATGATTTCTTATGTTTACGCGAATATATTCATCGAAATAAAACTAATTTAAACGGATTTTATCGCGGTATTAACCTGAACTTTTCTGGACAACCTACACCTCAGACCGTCCCGTGACCACGAAGGCTGAATAGCTTTCGAAATGTCGGGATCAAAATTAATAAATAACCGCGATAAAATCCGTTTAAATTAGTTTTATTTCGTTGTATATAGTTTATAGATTTAGTGTTATGGCCACACTCTCACCTTATGTTAAGTAACGATATGGTCCACGATCATGGACACGCTAAGCCTAGTGGAGGGGCTGGCTCTCAAGTGCAAATGCCGGAACACACCTATAGGTATTTTGCTGCAAATTCTCAACTTGAGGGTGGTACAGGGATTCGACCTTACGTCCATTCACACCACCAACTGAGCAATCATCACTTCAAAACTAATAAATCATATCTTTGAAAGAAACGAGAACCTCCAAATAATCACAATAGTAACATCGAATAGTAGATTTAGTCGCTATTATTAGTATTCCTACTTATCTCCTTTTTTAGCTCCCCAGGAATACTTTAACAAACACAAATGTCAGATATGAAAAAAATATTTCCTCGTTAATTTATCTAACGTCCTTATAGTAACCATGAATTTTAGGTACTTAATGATTATTTGAACAATAACCCTAAAATCGTCGTTGTAAAAGTCATATCTGCTAGGTGTTCGTAATTTTTTTGAAAAATGCGACTATTATGACTAACTAAACAAATTTTGCATAATTTGTAAAGACTAAATTTTTCATAATTAGGCTCTGTATCTTGACATGTGTTTAATTATAATAAAAGACAATGATTAATGACATCATTGTAAATTATACAAGTAGACTTTAATATTTTGATAGAACATAGTAGCGACAATAAGCTGCACGCATTGATAAAATATAGTAAATACAGACTATTTTGATACCCCAATTTGCAGTAATCGATCATTTAGCAAATTTTCGCTTATGAAATAAGAAAAGTTGCATATTATCATAGTACGAAAGTCTTATAGTTATTAATTCGACATAGAAGGTTTCTTATTTGAAATATTAATAACATACAGAGAATGAACCAGTGTACGTTACGCTACCGTATTTTGTTTTACACTGGTCTACCTAATAGGTGACTTAGTTGAGCGATACAGTACTATCAACTTGCTCACTTGCCACTAAACGCAATATAAATTATTTATAAATAAGGCAAACAAATGAGCTTGTTAAAATTTTCAAATAGTTGAATTCAGGCAAATGTTAGCTTGTTCATATAGATAATTTATCATAATATGGTAGTATAACGATTAGATATTTTGTGATTGTTGTATTGTGCCTTTTTTAGGTTATTCTACGATACACTGAATGCCTGGCATTTAACTTCAAAACGTGAATTTGACACACTTGACATTGGCGAAGTTGTCTACGTTGGCCTATGCCATAATATTAAAAAAAGCAGGAAATATAAAAAATATTTAGTGGATGAAGAAGACAACCACAGGTAACTTAATCTATAAGTTACATGTAAGCATTTGCTAATCAAACGGTACAAAAACTATATCAACAAAATAGTATCATATTTTTTGATATGAGTCATTTTGTTAATTCACATACATTTTTTTTTTTTTTTTATATTGGTGCAATTTCCGAATAAATGCGAACATTTAAAAGAACCGTAAATAGAGTCACCAATAATTCCTAACAAATCCTCAATATCGTAAACGATTAAAATAACAAAATCGCAATGTTACATCAGAATGAACGAATGATCTGTCTACAGAACCCTCTTATGGCGTTAGGAGTGGCCCTCCAAGCTAATTCCTGGATACAGCGAGCTGACGCCTTCCTTCATTCGACTACCCGAAAAGCACTTTCGAGGCACGTTAAGCACTCGACTGGTGGGGGTGGGAGAGTTCCCATTCCACTTCGCGTTCGAAAAAAGGCGATGCACTTCGAATTGTTCTTTTTGTGTCGACGATCGATCGTTTCGGTAAAGCAGTGAGTTTTTTATCTGTCCACCGACATTTGGTTACTTTGTACACTGCTGGTTAATTAGAGCTTATTGTCACGCTAAAAACATTAGGCGTTCAGCTTTAAAAAAGATTTAGGATTCACAGCTATTTTTCATATAGACTAATAACACCGATATATAAAACGTATAAATATTTATTTTTAAATTTCGTACTATGAATTTTGTACACTTTCACAAGAACTTATTTACGTTTATTATTTGACATACTGTTATTCTTTATATTGTTTTTAATATTTAAGTCCTTGAGCCGAGCCTACACCGTTCGTGTAGACTACAGGTATGATGTTAGGAAGTCATAGGTGTTTTTTACTACATAAAAGATATCGATTTGATACGTACACAATACATTCTTTACTCCTAAGTTCTTGCGAGTGAGAAGTTTTCAATACAGTAAGTTAATAAATAAGACTTGGGTAACTTTCTAAGAAATGAATATTAAATAATAGAATTTATTATTATTTCTAGCCTATGATATTGACAGGTCTAGACTAAGCCTTTCTTAGTACCCTAGCACTTATATCCATATAATATGACAAGTCTTATATAGTATACCTTTCAACTTAAGGGGCATTCTGCAGTCGTAAATTGTGCGCGAGACTCGTCGTCACTTCATACACCCTGAGTTGATTCGCCTCCTTATCTCTCGGTCTATTTCGCCATCAATTTACACAAGTGACCCAAAGTAGTGGAGGTCGGAACGGACTGGTAAGTGTATTACTCCGAGTGTTAGCCGCATAAGACCAGAGATACCGCCAAAATAGCAAAATATAATACTCTGTTTTAGTTTTGCTAACTTTAAGGCCTACATTCTCCACCATTTGCCACCACACAGCCGGTCTATTCTGCACCTCTTGGTCACTCTCATCAATCAGCGCGATGTCATCTGCGAATAACACGCACCATGGTGCCTCTTCTTACATATTCAACGTAAAGACGTGTTTAGCTTACGTATTGTAGTAAATAATGGTACGCTACACTATGAACTTTTCTCATCATATTGATAGGAAGAGTTTGATGTTCATCTATAATATATATAATATACATAATAATAATATATTTCTTAAAAGCTTGATAACAAATGTTTTTGTTTTTATACTATAAAATAAGCGAACAGATTTTAATTTATACTTAATAAATAGCAAACAACACAACTGATTTTGATTCGGAAAACAATTACAAATCATACCTAATTATTTAAAAAGCACACCTGGACCGTGGTTTTTAAAATTTTAAAATTATTATATATTTTTTACTATCCAGCTATTAAAGAAAAACTGGCAATTCAGCTACTTTATTAAAAGTAAATGGAACTTTCACAAATAGATGACAACGGTTACATATAGTAAAAGAAGCGGATAAATGGGTATTTTAACTTATCTTAATGTTATTTCATGTACAATTTCAATGTTATCTCGTGCATTACGTTGGCTATTGATTTCAGAAAAAAATATACTGAATGCAATCTGAATTCATATTAAAAAATCTGCACTGTCTACGGTGTCAAATATTGATTCCGATAGAGTTTCAAACATGTCATCCACGCAAAAGATAGTACTATATAGCAATTGCCTTCAATTTTGTATGTTTTTACTATATCTGTATTTAAATTTAATGAAGAAAACCAGGTGTGGAAAAATAATTATAGTTGAGTTAGCAGGATCTATAAATTACGAACACTAACAGACAATAACTACTTCCAAGTTATTGCTGGAATAATCTAACCATTTAATATTTAATTTATTTGTTTTATTCGGTAGTCATTGTAGACCGTTCTATTAAGTTTACGCATTGTACTTTAACTATATCCATGCTTTAAAAGTTATTGTATTTTACCAAAACTATGAATATCACAGATCAGATGCCCAGAAAGGTTTTCATTATTTTGTCTATCGTTCATGCTTGTACATGGATATAGAGTGAAATTGTCACTAGGTAGTCGAATGCTTTGTGAAAGGCTATACTGTTTAACACTCGAATTAGCTATTAACAGAAGTATCGGTTTCAACTAGTTTCGGCTAAATTAATTGAATGTTCGGCCCAGTTACACTTTTCGTTTTACGTAGTTCCAAGTTTAAAATTCGAAATTTGCTATTTGTTTATGTGACCATTTCAAAATTCAATCGCTCAATAGTTGTTCAATTATCTTATAGAGAAATCTCGAAGATACGATACCATATTAGGTATATGCAGGTGATAATTTCATTAAAAATGTAGTTATTTCAAACGAATAACCTATCACAAAAGTGAAACCACTAATTTACAGTGTATTGAACTCCAAGTAAATTTTAATTAATCACAAATATTTCAGGTCAAACCAAACTATTAAAGTTACCAAATGTTCGATTACGGTTTCCGTTTCCACTGAAGATGATTTTGATTCTATTAAACACAACAATTATATGAGGTGATTATGATCTTCAATAAAAATAAACGATCGATATATAGTTTTATGTTGATCAAATTGTTAGTGTAACGGTAGTTTCAGTAATATAAGTACATAAGTAAATTAAACCAATGAATTATACACGGTCGGCTGAACATCGCATTGCTATATCTTATAGTATAAGGATCGTCTATGAAAATAACTGGAATCCAATGTGCCAAAGAAAATATCGCGTGAGAAGCCTCATTCACATAGACTATAATATCACGCGTCGGGTTTCTTAGACGAACATATATTATAAATTTAGTATACCTGCGACTATACGTTCGTGGACGACTGAATTAGCCTTTAAATGCATAATTTCTAATTGTACTTAAAGAAAAACAATATATTAATAAAAACTGTAATACTTCGGAAAAATATAGCTTCAAAAATGCTTACTGATGCAAAAATATATCGCCATGTAGATACACATTTAAGGGTTAGTATGTATGCGTATATAGTTGAAGATTATTGTAATTGTAAAACCTCGGTAATTAATATCATTTTGTATTTCTGTCTACCTTCTCTTCTACAGTCATCGTTTTGTGCTTTTTTTTATTACTGTATTATGATGCCGTATATTTCAGGAGAATATGTTATCGAAAATTTTTCGAGTTCGTATTTTTTTCATAATTTAGGAATATCATTATATCTAATCAATCTAAAAAAATTGAATATATCCTATGCATTTTTAATATTGCAACTCAGGTAAATAGTTCTCTAGATTTATATAGGTATTATATTGTGTATATTATACTGTGTCTTGTTATCTATTGAGATGTAGAGGAATATATATCTAAGTGTTATTATTAAGCTCAATAAAGCAAAATTTGATTTCTTTTTTGATACTAATATCACCATACTGTATTGTACCACTCTATGCATAATTTAGTCATGAATACACATAAAACAAATACACATTAAATTTGTGGTGAGACAGAATACATATTTTTTAAATTTGGGCGTATCTTAGTAACCAATTTGCTTACGTATACCAATTGAACTATTCAATGTGTCTCTGAATACATGTAATAAATGTGCTCATTGATTTATAAATTTTTCTGTATTAATTATACGACACCATGGCACGCAAAAATTTAAATAACATGTATGGGTTCTTAATAGGTAATTAAGGTAGTATATTTAATGTTACAAAAATACTAAGTTATTAGACTGTAAAATTAATGTAAATGCTTATTCTCACTCTTTTTTTTTAATATTTGGTATTATTTTTTTTACTTGTCCAGCACAGTGTACGGCAATGTTCTTGATGGTAAGCTAAAAGCTAAAAACGACGATGACAACCATGCTGGCTTTCGGCCCTTGTATATACATTAGCTGATACTAAGAAGTGTCAAACTAAAGTCCCTGTGACGGGTTTATTATCACTACATGCATGGTGTATCTAGTCGGTGGTAATTTCCTATCGAAACGTTTTATCATTGGACATACGCCGGTTGATCCCGGAGCGCGACATTACCAAGCCTACGCTACAATGACGAAACATTTCTGACGTATAGTGATCATCATCTGGTTGGATACAATTTTCATATACTACTATATAACAATTATGTAACATACAGGCTGTGGCCGCGACATCATTCAAGTGGAAATAAAAATTATTAAAAAAAATTACCCGTTTTTGTAGTTTTTTTTCAATATAACTTTGCTCCTATTAGTGGTAGCGTGATGTGAAATTGCCTAAGGCCTTTTTCCATAACTGCGATATAAATGCAAAAATAATTTTTGAAATCAGATCTGTAGCGTCTAAGGTTAGCGCGTGCAAATAAAGTTTTCCGCTATATAATACTAATACAGGTAGTATTAATATGATTGAAATAAAGTAAGTGTTTTTCTGGCGAGTTGATTTTTGTATAAAATAACTATGTAAAAGAACATAATTTTCTATAAAATTAAAATAAAATTAGCACCAAATATTCTCTAAACCTTATCTCACATTAACTTATTCATACAGTTATGTCCTAGTTTAACTGCATATTTTAAAATATAATATCAGTTGGTTCGTTTAAACGTTGAAAAACAATACATTTGCGCATAATTTATGCTGTTAATATGTAATATGTTCTAGATAAATATAAATTCCTGTGTTACGAACCGATTGGCTTGCGTGTTAGTTCTTTTACTGGTTTGCTAGTTAATTTTTAAACAGCATTTTATGTCAGTAATGTATTTTAGTTATTACCAAGTTATCCAATTACAACTTAAAGAACAGGTATATTCTTATTTCTGACTTTCAAAACAAAATGGTATTTTTTTGTTATTTTGGTTGTTTGTTACGCTTTCACGAGAAAACCACTTAACCGATCATCATTAAATTTTGTAAACATATTCTTGGAGGTATTAGAAGTAACATAGGATACATTTAATTGAAAAACAATAATTACGAAAGATAATAAAATTGTTTATCAAAAAATCTCAAAATCTAGCTACTTTAACGCCATCTAGCATACCAGAGTATAGATGATACAAAGTTCACCGGTTCAGCTAGTAATTTATATATTTTTAATAAAGACAGATGTTTTGTATGTATGACTTAAAAATAATTAAATGCAAATGGGGCTAAATACCTGAAGTAATTTAGTTTCTTGATACTTTTGTACTACTATCGATCCGTCACTGAATGCATTGTATCCAAGACTTTGTTGCTTAGTTTGTTTAAAAGCATATTATACTCTCGCCCCATATCCCTAAGGGTGGTGACGTACGTTCAGCCTTACCATAACAAATTTCAGTTGAATGGATTAAAAGATATGATTTGATTAAACTTGGCTGCAATGTTATTCTTTTGTTACTATTTTGTGGGTAATATAAACCTCTATTGATGTAACATAAGTTCTACACAACAAAATGAAAAGTATCTATTTGTTGGTAAGTACATAAGCAGCTTCTTTAAGTGAGATATTTGATAACAAGTACACAATACAAATGAGAGAAATCGATAACATTATCGAAAGTCTAAATATTCCAAACGAGTTCACATTAGCAACTTGCATGCTGAGACAAACATGTTTTTTTTTTTTTTTTCGACCTGTTATACGCGGTTAGCCGTAAGGGCTTTGCACCTTCACCGAAACTTTTTGGGGCGAATGCTAAGGGCACTCAGCCCCATGGCAGAGGGCGCAAGGGTGCCAGAATGGCCGAACCTCGGGTTGGACTACTGCTGGAACACGAACAAAGATTCTCGATCCTAACTAACCAACAGGTCCTAACAATAACATAGGGCAAGCCACGCGAGGGCCGCAGGGGTAGTCCCTTACAGAACCGTGTACTTAATGTGTGGGTGTGCACGGGTGATATGCGGTGTGATGATGTACTCTCAGTGATGTAGAATGTCACTGTATCGCGCGAGCAGAGTCACTTGAGGGCTCGTATCCGGAGGATCGATCCTAGGCTCAAGCATTTGCAAAGGGAGGCCGCAACGGGTGTGCGGGAGGGAAATTTACCGCTCGGCCTCGGCGGCGAGAACGGCGGTTACGCAGGCGTGTGCGCGGACACGTGCAATTGGTGGAGACGGCAGGGAGCAGCGCGTTCAATCTTGTTATTTTGTCGACGGGATCGGTGAAGCAGTTACGTGGCCGGCATGCGAAGCGTTTAGCATACGGATTAGGAGTGTAGCTAAGTACGTGTACTACTTTGGGGTTGGGATGAACTTCGGCCTTTTCGAAAAATTTCTTTGTGACATCTTTAATATATGCATATATGGACGGAAGGTCGATATCTTTATGTAAATCTACTTTGCAGACATAAGATGGGGCTTGGACGGCTATGCGCATGAATCTGTTTTGCAACAATTGTAGTTTGCAAAGGGTGGTGCGCGAAGCGTGAGCGAATACGGGGCAACTATGTATGGGATGGATGCATACTTTGTATATATCTGAGTGACATTTTGCTCTTAGAAGAGGTAAGATTGCGTAGCAGAACCATAGCCGTGAAGGCTTTTTTCTGTACGTAATCTATATGTTTGTTGAAGGTTAGGCGTCTGTCTAAAACTACACCAAGATATTTAGTATGATTAGCCCAGGGGATATTGACACCGAAAAGGTGTAATGTTTTTCTTATATTTCTCCTCGCGTGAGGATCGAACATGAAAGCCGCAATTTTGTCTGGGTTTATTCCTATGCGCCATTTGAGGCACCAGGACCCAAACGTAGAGACGGCCCTTTGGACGCGGTAATATAAATGAATCCTATTCCTGCCCGAGCTGAAGATGACTGTGTCTTCTACGTAGGAGCCTACTGCGACGTTAGAGAATTCGGGAATGTCGCTAACGAACAAGTTGAACAGGCAAGGCGCTAGGATAGAGCCTTGGGGGACTCCTGAGCGTATTGGGTGAGGCGAGGATAGGGCTCCATCTGCTTTGTAGCAGAAGGAGCGGTCCGATAGGTAGGCAAGGGTTATGCGGACTAGCCTGTCCGGAACTTGTAAGAGATTGAGTTTAAATATAAGACCTTCGTGCCAGACCTTATCGAAAGCTTTGGCTATGTCAAAAAATACGGCAAGTGTGCGCCTAGGGCGATGTAACTCCGTGAAATTGGAAAGAATATGCTCCGTGAGGCGGAGCACTTGGTGGGTGCACGAGTGCTTGGGTCGAAAGCCGAATTGCTCGTGTGGTAAAAGACATTTGTCTGAGACAGTTTGTTAAAGTCGGTTCAGAAGGAGTCGCTCGTATATTTTACCAATCGTATTGAGGAGGCTTATCGGGCGGTAGCTTTTCGGAATCGCGGCCTTTTTTCCGGGTTTACGGATACCTATTACCGTTGCCATTTTCCAAGCGGCCGGAAAATGGCAGTGAGTTATGGCCGCATTGAAGATGCAGACCAGAAGAACTATAAGTTTGTCAGGGAGAAGTTTGAGAGCTTCATTTCTGATTCCGTCGAGACCGGGGGCTTTCCTTGGTTTAAGGCCTTTTATAATCCCGAGTACTTCGTCAGTTGTAACCGGATCTAAGTTTTCGATTGGGGGGGGTCTCTCTTATTGATTGAATTGTTCGATCGACCCGATATGTGCGGTATCTATGGTATGATATTCATACGGATTAGGGGAACACTGTTGTGCGAGAGTGGCAGCGAGATACTCTGCCTTGTCAATACTTTCGAAGGCGGGCGGATTACCGGGGCCTCTATTTAATGGGGGAATTGCGGACGAATAGCTGCTCTTCTGTTGACGAACGAGATCCCAGAAGGCGAGATGAGACGGTTTGATTTCCTCTAAGAGGCTGTCCCATCTTTGACTACGGAGTTCAGAGATACGAAATTTAACTAATCTATGTAGGCTACGTAGCCGTACGCGATTTTCCTACGTCGGATAAGAACCGTGAGCGCGTGTCGCGGCGATTTTCTTCGTGATCAGTCTTCGAATGTCATCAGGAAGTATGAAGCGGCGATCATTTGCCGCCCTTACCTCTTTTGAGGTTTCCCTGATGGCATTCTGGAGGTGACCTACCAGGCAGCCAATCGCCACATCGGCATCGCTCTCAGACTTTATCTCGTCGGGGATACTGTCTAAATGAGGAGAAGAGAGATTAATTGAGAGATAGTGCCTGAGTTTTGGATAGTCAGCCACTTCGACTGAAGCGGGTGTGTGGTCACCCGGGTGGCCTATTTGCAGAATTATTGGGCGGTCATCGGAATCTAGTTCATGTACGACTTCGAGTTGCCGTACTTGAAGCGCGATCCCTTTTAAAATAGCTATATCTAAAACTGAAGGGCGGCAGTTAGCTTGATAATGAGTTGGCTCTGAAGGAGCAATTACATCGAAGGTAAGCGCATTTTCTAGCCAGTATAGTGTCCTACCATTAGTGGTTGTTGTATTGAATGTGCCCGCTAATTAGATCGCTAGCCACTATAACAGAGTCACCGAGCGCGAAAAGCGTCTTCAGATCCGACTAGAGGAGAGTTTTATTAGGCAAAAGGTAGGAGGAAACGATAAAGACAGTGGAATGACCGGTCATACCCACTCTACACACCGAGACTTCTAAATTTGTAAGTTCGGGAGGATCTATTGGCATGCAATACAGTGACTTTCTATAGTATATGAGCGCGCCGCCGCCTCTTACGCCGATACGATCATTTCTTACTACCTTGTATCGCGGGATTGCGAACGCTCGGTTTTAAAAGTGTTTCTTGTTTTAGAAACTCTTCTATTTGCCGCTCCTTAAGGAAGCTAGCTACCAAGTCGCGTTGGGGTTTCAGGTTGCGCGCGTTAAAAAAGGACAAAGATAGGCCTCGGGGTCTAATCTTATCCTCCATTGCGAGTTTATTTAGGTGAAGCGCGGATAAGGCGTTGCATGGTCTTTGCAATGCCTGGGAAGTACTTAATGGCTTTTAGACGGCCAAAATCTTGACTAGCGCTAATCATGTCGTCGAACGCAATGATATCATCTACGGAGTGTTCTTCAAGTAGTTCGGCGAGCCAGTCGATGCCTTTGAAACCAGTAGAAGGGCCGGCCGCGGTGAGTTTCGCGGGTTTAGCCTTCGGAGGCTGCTGATTGGTTGTCCACTCGTTGGTCGGAGCTAGTGTGGGTCTTTGGGGAGGAGATGGGTTCGCGGAAGTGACCCGCGCTGGCTTACCCAGGCTCGGGAAATCCTGATTAGACATGAGTGGCGGCAGTGCGGTACGTGCAGCCGCTGAGTGCGCTGAAGGCGCTTGTGTGGGAAAACGCGTGCGTCTCGTGCGTGGGGCACGTTCACACCCACGATAGTTCGCGGGGTGCCCGGCTTTGCCGCATAAGACGCAGCTTGGTGGTTCGGGGGACTCAGGGGTACGTGGGCACTCCTTAGTAGAGTGATCTTGTAGACACTTGACGCAACGCGGCTTAATGAAGCAGTTGCGGGAAGAATGGCCATATGATTGGCAATTGTGGCATGGAGTAGGGCTGTGTTTTTTGTGCGGTAACTCGACAGTGATGCCGGAGAGGCCGCACACGGATTTAAGCGAGAAGATTTCCTTGCCTTCCTTGGAGCGGTCTAGGATGACAAGAACAAGGTCGAACAATTTTTTAGTTATGTGGTGGTACATGCGGTGTACCTGGTGGACCGGAAAGTTTTGTTCCTTAAGGGACGCAAGGATTTCCTCCTCTGGGAGTTCTTTGGGGACGCGCCTAATAACCACGCGCAGTAAACGGTCTTCTTCCAGAGTGAAAGTGAAAAATTGGTGTTTTTCTTCACTAAGGAAGGCGGTGAGATTTTTATAATCTAAAGGCGTAGGGACTTTAATTTGAATCCCGGCAGGGGTGCCACGGGCGCTAGTATAACGGATTTTTTTAATATTAAGCTGCGTGGAAATATTTAAGCAAGCTGTTTTGTCAGCGATAGTGACGGGTGGTGGTTGCCGGTCTGCTTTTTCAGTCGAGGCCGCGGGGCCAGGAACAGGAGTCGAAGAGATTGAAGGGGTCGCAGGGACGCGGGTGCTTTCGGTCCGCCAAGCCTTGGCTACTTTCGGTTCGGTAGTTTCTGGTGAAAGTACCCTTTTATTTTTAGGTTTGACCCTACTGACTAGCGTGAAGTCGCTGTCGGTATTAATAGATTCGGGCTCCTTCATGTCTGCCTCGTTGGTTGGTGTCGGGTCTGGGCTAAGTGGCGAGAATGAATTCGCCGTAGGGATCGCATGTGGAGCATATGAGATAAGTTGCTCGAATTGTCGCGGCGTTGGTACCTGGGATGTAGGTAGTATGGGAGAGACAGGTGCCTGTGAATGACAATTTAGATTCCTTGTTGGGGAACGCGATCGCAAGCGAGAACTAGAGGTCCCGAGTGTGCGGAACGGAGAAGGAGGGCGGGTGCACGCGGGCGCATTTACCGCCGCTGTCGGGATACGCACATTTTGCGGTGGTTGGGGCTGGGTAGCAAGGAACTCTTGAAAGAGCTCTGGGTGTATCTTGTCTACGATGACTCGGAATCTATTTAGCAAAAGCTCTGAGCGGTTTGCCATTCTGGTAGCAGCCTTGGTGTAACGTAGGTTTAAAAGGAAACCTGTATAAAAAACCTCCCTGCCTGAGGGGCAGGGGGGTGCGGCTAGCAATAGTTAAACGAACTATCTGCAGTTCGACGTAATAACATTTAAATACAATCTAGTGCACGTGCAAAACGTAAAGAAAAAAAGAAAAAAATAATACTAAAACAATATCTGAGACATTGCCTGTAAAAGTAGTAAAAGGATTAATGGAAATTAAGTTTTACCTTTGTTGGCAGCCGGTGACCGGCGTATTTACAGTAGCGGCACTTTGATCACTGCACTGTTTCACGATAACGACAAACAATACTTTGAGTTCACAATAATAAACTACGAGAATTCTCACAATGTAATATTAACACGATATCCAAATAATAGATTGAGTTTAAGAATAAACTAATTATCTGTAACACGAACTTTATTGTCGGCAATAATAGACGGATTATTGCCGATAAGACGTAAGAATAACACAAACAAACAATAGGCGGCGCGGTAAAGCGCAGCGATCGGTTTCGAGAACAATCAACGAGCGCTCACGGACACGTTCGTTCACGACCGCGGTTGAAATCGAACTCCGGCAAACATGATCTCATTGTTTACTTTGCAGACATCTCTTACCGATCTACCGAAACATTTGTAATAAAAGTATTTTTAAAGGCTTTTCCACATAAATATCGGAAAAAATCCAGTTGTGATGAGTCTTTAATATTTGAAAACGTGAAATGGGGAATATAAATTGGGAGATTGCTCGACTTGTGGATACATGATGCCAATGAAAGTTCTTGACTACATTTACTTTGTAGCGTGTTTGTGATAACAAAAGTATCATCATATCGAATTGTAATGAGTTCATTACATCAGATACAATTAGTAACTTCTATATTTTCAATATTCGGTCATAATATTCATAATGGTGACTACGCAACAACACACAACTTAAATGTAGTGCAACAACCTTCTTCCATTAGAAGAGATAACAAACATTACCGTTCCCCTATGCCTTATTCATATGATAATTTGTTTATATATGTATTATGTATTATCATTAATATATTCATAACATATCGATACTGGAGGCGGATGTCTGGCTTTTGAAGCATGGAAACATGCTCTCAAGTAATCTCAATTTTTTTGTTATATCTATTGAGTAGGTTCACTGTATTGTATTATAGTATGATTGTTTATTTACACATATTGGTATCACAGTTACCTGTATTAGGATAAATATTATTTTCATATCTGTATATAATATAACTTACTAAATTCGAAAAATTAGTAAAATGTTTTATCTATACACAATGTCTTATAAATGAGTAGCAATTAGCCTGAGGGTTGAAAAAGACCGAAATGTACACACATGTTCACTTCAATAAAAAATGTATTTTTTTAATATCAAGGTTTAAGGTCCGCTTTTTAAGCCCATTCTGTATAGTTAACTCATTATAATAGAATATTGAATTAATTCAGTTTCATTCTCGGCGAGTGATATGTATTAGCATATTAAGTCTTATTGATAGTTGTTTTGATGCGTTGCATTGAAGTCTTATGCTTAAGTGCTTGAAGTGAATAGGAATTTCAACAAAAGCAAAGCTAAAGCGTAGTTGATATGTATATATAGTACACGTAATAATGATGTTGTGATATGTCTCTTTTGTTTTGTTGTACTTCTGGGATTGCCGATAACTCTATAGTGGGCGTTATTTTTACATTATACTGTGATTGTTATCAGACAAAGTGGCTTTTTTTATGTTCTATTAAAAGTAAAAGATTGGCGACATAATATGAACAATTTAAAATATCGTTTCAAGTAGCACAACATGCCTGATCACTCCCGACGCCTCGTTGTACCCCACATACCCCCTCGGTTCGCTTCAGAGGTTAATTGCTAAAACAATTAAACCATTTATCAACAATACGAGTTTTAAGTGTCCGAATTCACCCGTTGTGCATGTATTTTCGTAGGCTGTTTCTACTAACTTTAACAATTATAATATAAAGTAAATAACTGTTAATACATTATAGGCAATTTAATTTACCAGGTATAATATTTGAATTACTGTTTATCTGAATTAGTGTTTAAACAATTTTAAAATTAATAGAAATCAAAGTGACCTTTTTTCTATGTAACTATATGTAGCTGAAACATTGAATATAATTCTGTGGTAAAAGTTAAAACATTTTATGTACACTGTTATTATATACAAATGGTAAAAATGGCTAGTGATAATTTCTCATGGCAATTATCGCTAGTGACATCATAGGAAAGCTGCGTCGGGTTGATTCCAATAACAGTTTTATTTAGCAGGACTTTTTTACGGCAAGCTCCATATATATATATATATAAGCAAGTAGTATAATACAGAAATATTGTTTTTGTTTTGGTACTCGCGAACTGCTTGAGTGCTATGAAATTTATTTTAATGGTATATTCCTATGATGAATATTAAATGTTTATTTTATTTGTAAGTTACTATTATTTTACTTTATTTTCTTTTAGTTTAGTACAAGATTTTGCAACCGATTATTATGTTGACAACAAAATTAATCAGATCATATGTTACAAAATTTGAAGTTTTATTGCGTATCCCGAGAGAACTAAAAATTATTCTAACATTCTACATTAAACTATATCTTAGAACCATCCAGATGACCTAATAAATATCAAAAATAACAACATCGAAACTGGTCAAGCAGTTTAGGAGAAAAAAACGAACACGCGCACATCAGAATGTTATATATAATAATGTACATTTATAATTACAATCATATACAGATATTAAACAGGCTTTATATGATTAATTTTTATTACTTGAATTATGTTTGTTTTTATTTATTATATGTAAAAAGATATTTGTTACGAGAAAGGCAAATCTATCTGTTTTTAAATCTAAATTATTTGTTATTTAAATAATACTTATTCAAAAAATATTAAACTGTACATTGAAATATTAAGATGTCTTACAAATTCACTCACTTTAATTTAGAGTGCGTACATAATCACAAACGTTATATTAAAATCACCTTTCAGATCGGATATAAAAATTCGAAAACCATAATATTGCTGTCGACGCGTCGTATACGATCTGTAACTAGTACCGTTTTAACGTTTCGCCGTTTTAAATGATATAATAAATTCGTATTATCAACATTGCATCGACAAAATTGTTTTCACCCTCGCTCGGCTTAATTCATTAACCGACTTCATATTATATGCATATATATGAGTCAATATAAATGTGAACTTTGGTGCTATGTAGTTACTTAATATATTAATGTTATTTTTGAGTAAAATGTGTAGTGTAATGGATAAACGTAATAGTTTTTAAATTGTTTCCTTTTTGTTGAAGGACTGAGCTAATTTCAATATGCGTATGACGCGATTATCGTTATAATTTTCGTATCATGACTACACGGTTGGCCTAACAATTAAAGCAGTTGCCGCGCTGTGATCATCGCGCCGAAGTGCTGTGAGTTCAATCCCAAACGGGAAAATTATTTTAGTGATTCACAAATAATTCTTCTAAATTGGGTTTTTGCTTTATGACCAATAATAGATCCATAGACAGATGCCGTTATATAAAAAATGGTGACTGTCACTACATGGTGTGCAATGGTTGAAATGCAGCTGAATGTCATTGTACCCTCCTAATCCAAAAATGCAATAAAGTAGTATATCTCAGCATATAAAAACCCTTTGATATCAAATTACAGATTTAGAATACCAAAGTTCTTTTGCATAATAAACATTCCCTTTATATCACATAGTTATTTGAGGTAATAATAATTGATAATTGATATATCGTTGCTCTAAATTAAAATCTTATTTTTATACTGATAATGATATAAAATTGTACGTATCATGTAAAATCTACTCAACGGTTTGTTTTACAATAATTAAAAATAAATTAACACAATCGCTGGCCGCTAGTGGTAAAAACTTGACCAACAGTGTTCCGGATCAAATATTGACAGGCGATCAACACGTTACAATTTTGAACGCGAAAAACATTTCCGCAACAAGCAAAATAATTATCCATACAATGAAATGGCAACCAAAAGCCGTAGAGCATAGTTCACAAATTAGTTTGACACTGGGAAAAAATAATCGAAAGGTTTGACTGGCAATTTGGCCACGCACAACGTTTGATGTATTAACATTTATTGGTTTACAAATTAAAGATAAGCCCCGTTAACGCCGCTGGCTATATTGTGAATGG
Organism: Actias luna; assembly: GCA_039707435.1. Taxonomy (NCBI): domain Eukaryota; kingdom Metazoa; phylum Arthropoda; class Insecta; order Lepidoptera; family Saturniidae; genus Actias; species Actias luna. Next base: position 11,405,103 of record JAZHAC010000001.1, on the reverse strand, counting down.
GATATTTTTCAATCGTTAAATATATGTACGACTAATCGAATGCATGAAAAAACTATGGAATACATTTTTATTTTAATACTCTTCAATCAATATGTATTAAAATCATTTCGATTTTCAATAGAATTTAAAACAACAGAATGAAATCAAAAAACCAACAGAAACTATGACAAACGTGCTGATGCCTTGTTTTGTTTAACTTTTGAGAAAATTAACACCTATTATTATTAATACTATACTATAGAATCCTATGAATAGCCATCCTATGAAACATAGAAATGAATATAATTTTCAAAACTATACTTATCTATTGTGGCTTGTTAGTATGTATTCATTTGAAATAATTATTGATTTATGCTTCTGACAAAGTATTTGTTATAGTTACAAAAGTGTAAAATAATGTTTGTTTTAATTTTCAGTATCAGTACAGCGTCGGCCCGAAAATAGATCCCTATCAATATAATATAAATTTATAAATGATATTTACATAGGTTTGTTTGAATGTTCTAACAACCGAAATTTTGAAGAAGTTAATCTCAAGCTTACCATACTCTGCGTAGTAACAACTGGCTACGGCTCTCCGCTACGAACGTAGCTAATGGTGCGAATGCTATATAGCTGTCATTAATCTATCTTCACAATTTTTGTTTTTATTTCAATTTGAATTAACGTTAGAATGCTTATTTATGGTATATGTTATAATATATATATTCTTTTTTTTCATTAGCATTTGGCTATTGTTTATAACTAGTGGTATCCATTCAAAACTGGGGTGGGTCGCTAGTTGAATGTAATGAGGAAATTAAAATATATATAATTATTTTCTTGCATTACATACTTCATTCTGGTGAGTGAGTAATTTTCAAATTTTTTTGCTCTTGAATATGGAGTTTAAAAAAGAAAAAGTACATATTCACAAGTAAATAAATACATTGTAGGTAACAACAGCTGCAGAAATAATACCGTAAACGAAATATCCGTTTTCACAAATGTTTTATTTGTGGAAAAATTAATAAAGTTATCACATAAGCACTATGGATCTATCAAATAAACGACCCATAAATCACTTGTGAAATCCAATTATACTGCTAAGTAAACATAGTTCCATAATCAAGTTATTGAGAGTCAACGTCTTCCAGAACTACCCGTTTGACAGAAATTACAACAGAATCGACCTATAGTAACCACAATCAGGATATGAGATGTATAAACTGACAATGTGGGCGTGGATGTTTTAACATTAAGGATATTTTGGATCCTTATTGTTTATTTGGTGATCTGTAAACAATAATAAAGCTATGAATGTTATCAGATGAACGATTTAATTTCCATAATTCCACTATAAGTTGCGCATATCGAAAAAGTAAATTAAATGTTGTCTTTCTTTGCAGTGCAGATAATTTGGGGAATATATCTTATTATCAAGAACATAATGTATAACAACGTCTGTTCCTCTGTGCCAATGTTGTGTTGACTATGATAATAATTATTGCTAATGATTATTGTAGCCAATAGATAAATTGTATATAACTGTATTTTGTTCTGTTCCAAAAAGAATATGATTAAAGAGCCATGGGCTAATAGTTTTTAAGCTAATCCATTGCATTAAGTAATAATTCTATAAATAAATGTATTTTAATATTCGCGTTATGAATTTAAAAAATACGATCAGTCAATGAAAAATGGATTGAATTTTTTAACGATAAGCTAGAGTAATACATATTTTAGAAGTTATTCGTGCAGATTGACTAACATTTTCGGACCTTCCACCATAGGTGTCGTCCAATATAACAAAACCCATAAAACATTTCAACATACACCAGACAATGACGGCCAACTCAAAATGCAATATCAGTTGCAATATACTTGCATTTGTGTGTACAGTAGGAAAAAATCTCACACCGGCCCAAGTGAAAAAGGCACTTTCGATAACGAATTTGAAATCCAATATAACCGACACAATCCTAGGATTTTTTGGCCTAAGCTTGTGACTGTGAAATTACTCTTTCACGCCAGTCGGCTAAGTGAAACAACCATCTGTAGGTTAGTTACATAATCTCCGTTGGCTTGGTTTAGTGGTGTAAATATGTGATGTATTTGTAATTGAAAATATATATTACAATGTATATTTGCTAGTACTTATTTTATGACAATTGTAATTTAAAAAAATTAATGATGTAATTTATCTACGTGTACATGAATCCTTTAAGCGGTTGGGCTGAAACTTTGTTTAGTTATCCAACAATGCCAATATTTACGTGATTTTTTCCCACAGTGTCAACGATGTACTAAAAAGATAGGCGTGTCATTTTAACAGACATATCTTTTTCATATAATTTGCGGTGTTTTGCATATAAACTGAAAGACTTCAAAACGGGAACAAAATTACATATTGTTATTTCTTTCTGTGGAAGCTAAACAATAAAATAAAAATTCAAACAAGAATATATCGGACAATATACTTTAAATCCAAATAAAACATGTAGTTTAAAATGATTTCAAGTTGTAGCTTTTAGTACTTGTTCATAAAAATCGGAAATTTTTAACAGAGTTTGAAAGGCTACAGGTTAGATGAAAAAAAGAAAGAAAGGAGAGTAGTGTTAGGTTCAATATTAACGTGTGAGGGGTGAAACTTCATTACTACGACAACAATATATCGCTTAAGCGATTTTACAGAGCACTTTATCTTTTGAGAGTTTTAAAACCTATCTATAATGCTTTTAGCACAAGTTTAGTTTTATATTTAACATAATTTAACTATTCAGTTTCATTATCATATTGCAGATATTGTAGAATTCTTCTATTTCTTCTTCGTCATGAAGAAGGAAAGAAGATAATATAATTTATTAATTGAATTACGTTGTAGATATATTAGATAACCCAGATGTCCGAAAGTCTAGTTTACAATATCTATCTTCCACTATACATGAAATAAAATAGTAATGGAAACCAAATCTGTACATTAATTTTAATAATTATAATTAGTGTGTATCTACTTTATAATTAACATATAAGCAAAATATATATTGTTTAAATGTTTTTCTGTCTGTATACATACATACCTTTGTATATTTATCACATTAAATTACCGGAACAGAATTTCATAAAAATTGACACGGTGATAACTAGTATTAAGGATTAATATATAGGATACTTATAACCCTATAAAACGAAAGGTTTTTTTTGTGGATAGGGGATTATACGGACACCCCCAATACCGTTTGAATGATCACCATGAAAGTAGAAACGTATATGTATTTTTTCATACAGGTTTTTATGCTATCGCTAAACGTAAATAGATGGCGTTGTGATGGAATTATTAAGTAATGGAAATAGTAAGATAGCGTATGACGGGGCATCTGTTCATAAATATAAATGATTAAGGGATTGTGTAAAGAAATATTTTTTTCTGGATATTGTTTGTATTTTTATACTTCTTCATCAATATCCAGATCCATATTAAAATCATCTAAAGTAGAATCTTTGCCAAATGTATTTTATTTTTCGAATTAACAAATTAGCATTTTTCACGAGTATCAAGATGACTTCCATAAAGACATTTCGTTCTCGATCTATACCTATAGTTGCGGCGGCGGATACAATGACCGTGGCGCGTAAACTGTACCGACTAGATTACCGCCTGGCTATGCGCACCAACGTCTTCCGTTGCTGACCGGTAAGAATGCCTCTATTTTGGGTGTTACATATATATAAAAATTCACGTTATTTCTGTAGAAATTGACAAACTGATTGAAGTCTAAACAAAATTAATTACAATTCATTCACGATTTTTGTTTATAGTTAAGGTATAGTGTTATGGCCATAATCTCACCTGATCTTAAGTGACAATACGGACCAAGTTAGTAGATACGCTAAACCTGTAGAGGGACTGGCTCTTAAATGCGAATACCTATTGGTATTTGGCGGCAGATTTTCAACCTGAAAGCGGTAGCTACTCCGGCAGGCATTAGAAAAAGCCCTACCATCATCTATATATATATATATATATATGATGTATCGATACAATATAATCCTCGGTACAATTCGAAATATATAACTACTTAAAAATATTTTTTCTGCAATTAAATCCTCTCTCGAGCTTCTTGTTAAGTCGAAAACTCGTTAAGTCAATTTTTTTTGCATTTTCCTTGATTTTCGACTTATAAAGATTCCATTGTATTAACTTTTGTGAGCTACTTATAATACAATATAAATAAAGCTATCAATGTTATCAATTAGTACTCAGTATCAGAAATTTTCATTCACATTTACTTCCACATCTCTCAAGGAAAGTACACAAATGAAAATGTGCGCTTAAAATGCCTTTTCATGTATGAGCTGTTGATGACAAATGTGCATAGTTATTTTATTTCAAACTACAAAAACCTAAGCACGTATTGCGCTACTTAATTTATTTTCCAAGTCAATAATTATTATTATAAACGTCAAGTAATTATATAAATAATCACCATAATTGTTTGTGCGACCAAAAAATATAAGTAGTTTATCTGTTCCCAATAACTATTTTAAAGAGGTCACGATCTCAGAAATTATGTAATCCGCAAACGTTTATGATTTTTACTCTTGATTTCAATATGTTGTAATAAATCATCGGATTCATAAAAATATATTTATTTTAGTTATTACTTAATAGAGGACAGTTAAAATATATACGAAGTGATAAATTTCTAATCAACTTCAATGCATGAAAATTCAACTTCAATGAAATTTACATTCTATATCGTAAAAATTATACAACACAAACAACATTTATATACGACTGTACAACCAAGTGTGGAAACGAAAGCTTAAATTCGTTACAGAGTTTTGTCGTTTTCAATTGGAAGAAACTTGTTATGTAGTGTCTATACTCTATCATTTCAATTTCAGTGACAAATCTACCGCCTTGATTGGTTGTCCGGTTTTATATGAGGAACGAATCAACTGATACCTGTTTTATCCTTATAGGGATTTGCAGACTTACGTTGATAGCTTTACGTGAATCAATAATTTACTTTTCAAGAGACATGAAGTAAAGGTTTTTTTATTAACTCATATAATTGAATTTAATCGTTTTTAGGAAGATTTTATAAGCAACTAGCTTATTCCCCTGTCTTCGTTTGCGTTTTTACCGTCAATCGCGAGTGGTCATAAAATTCGCTCTTAGTGGGGATTTACGACGTGCAAGGAATAGTCAAGGCAAACTTCAAGTGTAAAGATCTGATCGTTTTGAAGATATCGCGAGGAGTCCTATGAAATGGTAGACAGAAATGATGTCTGATTAGATCGCAACCACTATGCAACAGGTTTTTGGTGGTTGCTTCTAGATCGTACAGTGCTAACCATTAGGTAAAGAGCAGTCACTTCAGCATGCTACAAAAAAAAAATTACTACGTAAATTAAATAATATAAACTCAAAGCTATGGTATTATTGATCTGAAACAAAAATGACAATCACATACATTGGCATGAATATACAATTATTGGTTCGTTTTGTATTTAAATGAGTGCCTTATATTTTGTATTATTAAATTGTTTTACAGATCAATATTTCATTATATGTAGTATTTATTTTATTTTAATATTGATACCAAAGTAAAGATTAGTGTTTTTTTTTAATATAATAAGAGGTGTAGTATAATAACAAGTTAGCGGAGGTACTACGTATCTCTTTTGTTAACAGTACATAACACAGTGTATGCATTATGTACAACTAGTAGAGCCAAGCGAGACCGGGAAACTGAATAAATCATTGGATATCCACTAAAATATGCAGTAGTTTTGTGTAAGTTGGACGACTTGGGCGGGCCGATCTATATTTTATTTAATATAGTTAAGTCACATACTTGTTGCCCAACAAGCCTCCATGTTCTATCTATTTATGGTTAATTAACCATAAACCTTAGTTAATACTAATTTCTTAACGTTTTTTTTCCTATATTTCTCATCCAAACTACTTAGGGAAATGATCATTCACTTCTCATAAGGTCATACTTAATAATCCTAAATAATTCATTTTTATTAACTAGAGGGTGGTAGAATGATACGTTCTCCTTGAATTATCTGCTTCTGGTCTTGTTACAACCTTTTATTTTTGTCGTATGTAACTCATAAATATTAGTGGTACGGTGGTAGTTCCACATTCCATCATAATTTTTTTAATAAGATTTATCTTTTCAAATCTATATGATGGGCGCAGCATTTATTTAATATAAACGAAAGTTATTTTAATTACGTTTATATTAAGCTGCTAAATAAACAAAATATGTTGATTAAGTAACTAATCTTAAAGGCGATTAATGTAAAACTGAGCGAAAAACACACAGAATTTTACTGCACTATAATAATTCATATAATCAGTATATTTTCAGTTCTAATATGGTGAATCCTTTTTTATGAGATTCATTTGACTTTAATTAAATAGAAAAAAATATATTTATTTACAAAAATCGATATCATTTTAAATCTTAAATGTAATTAAATACACGTTTAATTAATAGAATACCAACAAGAGAATGAACATTTACGTCAATTTAACACCGTTAAAATTTTTATATCAGTCTAACTGATCGAGGTAGTCCTGAGTTAATTAGGTTTAGACAAGGCTAAAACGTTTCAGTGAAGACCTATCTATGTACGTATATAAAAAAGGCCTTTCCATAAAGTTACCTTTCACTATTAATGAGTTTGGTAAGGTGCCCCAAGAGTGCGTGGTCTCTAAAAGTATGCAGCCATCACATTAACCAGAAATATTTACGATTCGGATAAATTTTAATCATGTTTTGACTGCCTGTTGGATCCATCTGTTAATAAAAAATTAAAATTTATAATTTACAATATTTGGACCGCTTTTCTTATACTATTATTGTGTCTTACAAAATGTGCAAGGTATGCTCTATTGCGGTCTCTTGAACGTCTCTATTTTAAGAGTGCGCATTCTAGCAAGATGGTGAATATCTATTGGATATTTCTATTTCCGTTGATATTATCTAATTTTAAATAGACATTATAAATCTTTCTTCATAACAAGCACGTTTAACTTTGGATAACTTTTAGAGCTTTTGAGGAATAATATGAGCAATACTGCTCTTGCAATGACTGCTGATAGAGAAAAGTAGGACAGGACAATATGTTGAGCTGAGTGTAAAAAAAAAGTTTTCTACTTCTTCTTGCTCTTGGTTGAAAAAAGCAAGAAGAAGTAGAAAACTTTGTAACTTAATTTTATTACAATTAATGTTACAATAGAACCCACTCATAATTGAATCATATTTATAAAACCCATCCAATATTTGTTTATCAATGACATTGAAGGCAGGGCAGTAATTTAGCATAATCTTGGTGAAAGTGTAATCAGTCGACATACATTTTTCATGACCGCCAAGGGAGAGATCGCGTGCGACAGAGATGCCTGCATCTACATTTAAAGCGCATTGTAAGCAAAGGCATTATTAATGTATTAGTTTAGTTGTCTGACTCGCAGAACGATGGTGCTCCCGTCGCTCGAGCGCTCCGGTTGTTCATGAAACATTCACAGTCCATACATATTTGATACCTTTTAATTCTAGACGTCTTTCCTGTGGATTTTGCTATAGCATACTCAAAATGCATCGATTCCGTATAGTTGGTGTTTTTATTTTCAACTAGTCTTTTTTTCTTATTTAAATGTACCTACATATAATACCTTTTATATAATCCGAAAAGGTAATACTGTTTATTTTTATAATTTAAGTTATTTTTAAACGCTATACAATCGCCTTATGAGTATCCTTTTCAAATCTGGTGCCTAGTATTGAAGATCACTAAAATACAGTGTGTTAACACTTGCATACGTATACGTATAAAACAAATGTTTCAGTATCTACATAGTACATTTATTTAAAAATATTAACACTCAGTAAGATCATCTAATGGCAATATATAGAATTCGAAAAAAAATCCGATACTGGTTGCGATTATATAACAAATTTTTAATACAGATTGTATGATTTACTTCATGTACTGGAAATTAAACATCTTTCGTGTCAATAACAGAGTAAGATATTCTATGGTTATAAAGTAGTATAATCAGAAGTCGTTTAGCTTTCAAGGGTCTCTCACTATAGACATTTGTGATCTTGAGACGTTGTTGACGCATGCGCACGAGTACTAATGTAATATTAACGTACGCAGCATGTCGACGTGAATAGTTTCGATTTTGAAGAAACGTCCGTGATAAATTTAAACTAAATTATTATGAAAACATAGCTAACAAAATTACACTTATTTCTCAAAAAGCATGTAAATATTGTTTCCACTAAAGTAATGTTATCATAATTAATTTAATAAATATCAATGCATAATTATTAACTGAATAAATATACTGAAGTAGTGTTATCTTAATGTTAAATCATTACTTCTAAATTCCTCACAGGAAACGCTTACACGTACATAAATTCTGTACCTATATAAAAAAAGTTGTTGAACGAACTTTGCACTTTAAATTAAGCTTATATCAAAGTGATAGGACTTGATATTAGCTTATGAATAGATCGCGAGCACAGTACATGATGGTATAACAGCCGCCATTGAGAGACGCTTAAGCCCACAACAGACTGAGGTATAACATATATTAATATAAATTATAGCAAGGTATATTACAGTATATTTTCTATAGTAATCGGCGAGTGGCTCAGGCGCAGTTATAACGTATATTTTTGTTACGTCACCAAAATATGACGACAGATGTAGCACGATATATTTTGGTATAGTAAGACATATTAACGTATATTTTGATATATTTCAAGAACACCTTGTAATTTTTTCTCTGCCATTTGTGTACGCTGTGAACATTACAAGTCAGATCCAGTATACGATATCTAAAATTAGAACATCCTTTATTAACATTGTAGCACAAATACGTTCTCATGCAACTACGGCCGTAGAGCTAATGAGTGCAAAAATATATATTACAGAATAGCCGCCATCTGTAGCAGCTTGCTATACCCTAATATATTGTTCACTATATTAATATACATTATAGCTCCGTCTGTTGTGGGCTTTAGGTTTAACACATTTTGGAATCAGAGAGCGTATATATAGTTGTCAAGAGGCTTGCAAATCATTAAGTCGGATGGAGTAACTGTGCTTTGTTACGATATAAAAAGAAAACGACACAGTTCGTAATGATGATGATTTTTATTAATGTATAACATCAGCAATTGTCTAATTACTTATTTGCTGACTCACGGTTATTCAATACCTTTTTTTAATTTATATATATTATATATAAAATATTATTAAATGGATATTATTAAACTTCAATAAATTAAAAATGAGTGGACGCAGTAAAAAAAGTATTTTTATGGTCCATGAAACGTTTTTATTATATTCTACTACATACATTTTAAAGGGTTCATATTAAATAACAACTAATATAATAATATTCCGTGCTATAAGACACATCGTAAGAGGACGCAATAAGTTTCAAAATAAAGGGCTACGTAAGGATCTCCCTTTGAGAACTCGTGAGTGTAATGCACTTATAGACGTATATCAGTAGTGTATGTATATTGTATATAGTAAGTATGTCTACAATATACTGTATGCAAATTATATTATTATATTCACGGTAGGTCTATCTATTGAAAATGACGTATTGAATAGCGGCAGTGGAATGAAAGTTTCGTTTCAAATAACAACTAGCTGGAGGCCCGCGACTTAGTTCTCGTTTTTCCCCGTCAACCGTGCGTGATCGTAATATTGCTATTCAAGGTAAGTTAAACATTAAAACTACTTTAGTATATTTAATTTTATTTTGCTGATTGTTTCGCTCGTTTTGGATTTTACAGTGCTCAGCATCAGGTACAGTGCTGCCTTGCTATTGGTAAAAAAGTTGGAGGAACATTTTGTAGACAGTACGGCTGCCCTACCGGTTAAAGCAGTTGCCTCGCTGCAATCGCCGCGCCATAGTACTGTAGATTCCGAGCCCGGCATGTGACAATAAATGTCTATACAATGGAACAATAAATGTTAATTTACTTCTTATGAACATTTTATTAAATGGTTTTTTTTATGGTATCTGCGTATGAAACAATTTCGCCAATGTAAAGTGAAAACGACTCTATAACGACAATTAACCGAAAACAAATCAGTTATGTGTGAATCACACAAGTAATTATTAATAAAATAAAATAAAAAGAATATTTTTCGTTACGAAAATGTTCGTATGAAGTTAATTAAAGTACTTTATGGAAATCCAATTAAGATTAACAATAACATTAATTTCATATCTATTGTACCATGAATGCTAAATATACATAAAACATACTCTTTTACATTTCTTTTATATTTTTATTGCTTTATATAAATTTTCAGTTTAGATGAGATTACCGTCAAAGAAAAAGCAAGTTTACTTTACAGCAAAGAAAAATCCTGCACAATTTTCCTTTACTTAAATACTGGCTATGTTGATGAGATCTGCAATATTGGATGCATAGAAAATCACCACCACTGAGCTACTTTAAAATATTTTTGAAACAAATGTATACTATTTCTTGGATCCGGAGTACTTAATTGTATACGAGCTCGTCTACGAGAAAACACAAAGTATTACTGTCCTCATGATCTGAAAAAACACATATATTTAATAGGTTTGTTTTTGCTTTGACTCGAAGTAGTGCGAAAGCAGTCTCCGGTCTTTAGTAATTGTGGGCCGTCGTGGTGTCTGATTTGATGGTGTTCCATCTGATATGTCCTACACGCTCTTGTCGTAGCCCGCCTTACATAAAAGGTTAGGAATGTACGCAAATACATAGTATCACCACGTCAAAAAAAAAATAAAGATTTGTTTCCGCTTTCCTGACTATGTTGTATATATTTAAATGTTATAAACTATTAAAAAAAAGAGGCAATAACTAAAATAATTTCACCTATAATGTAATAAAAATATAATAATTAAACGTTTAGACACCTCAACATGCACTTTTAAGTTTATACGAAAACTTTCAAGGCGACATACAAAAGGTTAGCACTTCACAATTTTCTGCGTATAAAACCCTGTGTTGGCGACCCGACCCCGAGTGAAGTTCAAATGAGTCGTCGTGAGGCACCTACGTACATAAGTTATTAAAAAGTATACCTTCGCTTGGAGGTTTTAATAAAAAAAGTCGCGGCGCGCGGCTCTTTGTCACAACATCAGAGAACGTGCCATACCCTCTGTTCGCAGGGCCTAAGACAACCAGGGAGGTATTGAGTTTTCATTGGCACGTAAAATTATATGAAAACGGAAAAGAGTAGTAATTCAATCTAAAGTAATTATGTTACGTTCGTATTTCAAAGATTTGAAAACAATTGTGTTATATTTTTTAGGTTGTCCAAGATTCATTAATGGTGCCATATAATAACAACCCCGTCATTATAAGAACATTTATTACAGCTAGTTCAATAATTTTATTGAATAGTAAAATAATAAATAACCGATCAATCTTGCAATTTAAAGCTTTGGTTTGGTTAATGAGATCGGAATATGACGATAGTTCAATGATACCGTGTTTGTAAGCCGCTTCGAAAGACTTTTAATCTAATCATATGAAACCACAGCGTGATGTTAGAGCATTTTATAATACTCACTTGGCTAGTCATTATGCCTAGGCTAATAATCTGATGTTAAGCATCTATATTTTTTATAGTTTATAGGTTTTAGCGTTATGGCCATAATACTTTTTGATCTTAAGTGATGATACGGACTTCGGTACGGTTTTCCTTCACCGAGAGCTCCAGCTCATTCTAGGTGGATTCGAACTCACGCCCTTTGACGCGGCCTCTGTACATACTAACACTGAACTATCATCGCTAAATATCTATTTTCGGATCGTATTGGATGCAAAAATTCTGTCTGACTAGATCACACGCTCGACATCACACGTTTCGGGAGCAGCACATGTACATTCAGCAATCTAGCGGGTTTCTTTAGGAATGTGTACCCGACTGGTTCGATACTATGTTTTAAATAGTGATAAATCCCTTACAGCGACTATCTTTCAAATCATCACATTTGAGTATCAGCTAGTATATATCCAACTATCAAAAGACTTAAGGGTTCGTCGCCACGACATCGCTCGATAGACTGTTGATTTCTCGAGACTTGTTTTTGTTGGGTTGTAATGGGCTTACTGTCAGTTCAGTACCGTCTTTTGCTACTACAAAAAAATCTGATTCAGTTGCTGGACTTGGATACTTTAGAATTAGTATGTTGTTATCTTATGTTAGATTGTCAACTTGTATCAGATGAGATTATAATGCAAAACTTAATCTTCAATATATAAAAACACTAAGCTTTTAAGCTTGTTATTAAATACTATGATTATATTTCTAAAGTCTCATAGACAAACTAAGATAAGCTATTCCAAGCAAAATATAATAGGAGTAATTGACTTATACTCGTTTATATATTATTCGACTATATATTTGTTTATTATCATACCATCTCCTAACCTGAATAAGTAAAACAAAACAAGTGCATATAATTAAGCAAAGACAAAAATCGAATATAAATACATTATTTTATAAGAGTAACGTCGAAACATGTCTTTAATTTTTGACGCAGATTTCAGTGTAGATGCATATTTAAAAAATGATATATATATTTTTTTTTGTTATAGTTACAGTAGGTGCCTGCACTAAAGTTGTGCACCCAATTCTTTCATATTTCCCTATGGCTCATATGAGTGAATGGATGTACGGACTTGAGGTCCTTTTCATTAAAGAACTTTCTAGACTTTGCATAGTGTTAGAAAAATAAACCGACTGAAATGAATGTCACTTGATTTATTTTACTACTATAAATTTATATATTTATATAATTGCGCTAATATAATAAATATATCTAGTATAAAAAGTAATACAGAAGTTTTACTTTTTTTTGTATATATACATAATTTCCTATTAATAAATTACGTAAGTAGATACACCGAGTTGTATAAGAAAGATTTACAACAAAGTAACAATAAAACTATTAACAACGTATTTACTGAAATGTATATAACATGTGTGTATCTATATAATGTGTAGTAATGTGTGTGTAGTGTGTGTGGTATTAGGCCAGAAGCAAGTTAAAACCAGTTAATTTATGAAAAAAATCTGAAAATCCAAAAGAGCATGCCTCATTCATTTATTGAAAAAAAAAACAATTTAATTGAATTATTTTATTATTATTTATTATTTTATTAATTAATTATTCTATATTTTTTAAGCAAACATTTATTGTATGTCGCAAAAATTCCGTAGATAGTGTTACCTAGAGTCTCTATCATGCAGAAGCGGTTACTTTTTATTATGAAATAATGATCGCCTCGGCTATGTGGTTTCGGTATCTCTGGCTTTTCCTTAAAAGAAAAAAAATGACATTACCAATAATTTATAAATGTAAAATGTAATAAATTCAAAAATGAGGCGTGCAAAATACCATTTTATTATTAAACTACGGGTACTAGGCTATTGATAGGATATAAGTAACTGGTTGATGTTATTCTAAACCCGGTCTCGATACTTCAATTTTCCCGGGAGTTATCGTAACCACCACGTATAAAAAATCCGAACTTTCACGTAAATTGTTTTTAAACAGTTATATTTAAGGTAGCTAAATAAAATTATTTTTCTTTTTTTACAAAATATGAGTTAAATTATTTCAAGTGTTTTCTTGAAATACATCTACTCATATTATCGTATAAATGATAATTGGTTGTGGTAGAGGCATATTTACTAACAAAAAATTGCTTGATGTTGACGTGTCGAGAGTAGAGCACTACCTCACCCGCTTCGCGGTATGACGCGTGCAATATGAAGATAAATGTATATAGATATAGAAGATAAATTAAGACAATTCACGCACATTTACACGAAAATACATTTGTAGGTGGATCTTGTAAAGAATGCTTAAAGACAAAGCTTAAGATTAGGACGGCGTTCAGAATCTGTTCGCTATATCTCATAAATTACATGTTACTATACTTAACATTTAACATTTTTTGTTCTTTGTTCTTTGTTTCGATGATAAATTGGTTATATTTTTGTATATTAATACTTTATTAAATAAATAATTATATACATAAATGTTTGTCTAATCATACTTTGATAATATATTACACATTCGGTGTAGTTCTCGTTCGCAATTTACACACCAACTACATATTTTTATTCAATTTCCTACTTTATCTTGCTTCTCGACGATATTATTCACTTATGTTGATCAGTTACTATTAACGAAAGCATAGTGAATGAATGGTGCATTTTATTCTGTCCATTATACGTGTCTATTACTTTTTGAATATATAATAATTTTGAATATATATATAATAATAATAACCGATTAGTAATTCTATTATACTTGTTGCAGTATGTCTTGTCCCACACCTACCACTTATGTAAAGGCGTCTTCTTCATTAACAATAAACAAATTACAGTTGAACACACTCAAGAGTTTAAGTACACTTAAGGTTTGCATACTAAAAGTTACACCCGCGAATGTATGCGTAACGATAATGTTTTTTCATGAATTCATACAATTTGCAGCATTTTTTCCATCTCGACATAATCTTAACATGTTTTCTGTATAAACAACGACAAACCATTTCTCAAAGTATTTTGGTTCTTAAAATTATAAGGTTAAAGCATGATTCGTACTGGTACCACTTCCTACACATCACTTAAGATATTAATGAGTGCATTCGTAATAGGTGAAACATACATATGAAATTCAAATTTGTAGCGAGACGGGAGCGGGCTCTTCTCCATATTTTAGTAGGCACCAGAGTGTGAATTTGAATCTTTTGTTAGCGTTTAGTACAGTTTATGTACAAACACATTGTTTATAACATCAGAGTTAAGTAATTCAAATGTATGAAGTCAAAGGTATTATTTTGTGTGCGTATCAGTATATTAATTAATAAAGGAAACGAGCAGGTCCTCAGACATAATTAATAACAACCAGAAATAAAGATACACCAATTTGGCGAGGGTGGGCAATAAATAATTCCCCGACTGCATGCATCCCACCCTGACCGAGCAAGAACACCACGAAAAAAGCACACCACCCGCCGGAGTTTTATATTGACGGACAAAATAGGAGATGCCCAAAATAACTATATACGGCGAATGAAAAACGTTGAAAAAATGCCAAAATCTCGCTCGCATGAATAAATAAGTGGACTTTCGTATTGAAAAAAGTAAGGCAACAAAAATAAATATGACGTGGGGAACGACAACGGACGACGCCGGGTCGAGCGTAGTGGGTGTAAGCGCACTCTTCGCGAGACACCTTACCGGAATACACTTTACCACGCGATCTACATGTTTTCATATGACATGTTACAATTCATTCGTCTTTCTATTTACACATATGTTAACATTTTAACACATTCTTATTGATAAAAATTTGCATTTTTATATCAAAATTCAGTACAGAAAATTGGAATATCAATGTTACCACCACTAATCACCACTTTCCCACTAACAAGGGTCTTAACAGATAAATTTTGTTTACAAACGAATATCAACTATTGACGGCTTATCTATGTTAAGGTTCCAATTGAAGTTCAACGGTAGTAGATTTTTTTACCTGCAATTTCCGAAATAGCTGGTAATTAAAAAAGAAAATATTTACTATACTGGCTTAGACTTATATTTTTTTACTGCTGTACTCTAAATCAGTATTAAAGTCAGCGACCCTATACAAAGTGCGATCAAAAAGGGAGCGAATATAAGTTTTCGAAATTAGCTCGGGTTTAACCGGGCCCTGGCGTTACGCCATGCTATTTAATCACTTTAATAAAGCAATAAACCGTTCACAGCGGAGCTCAGCATCGGGAACAATAGCAAACATCTGATCGCTATAAAAATGTATCGATTCATAACCGAATACACAATGAAATGTCATATATAAGCTTGATATAATTAATAAAAACGTTATGGGAATATAACTATATGGTATAGTTGCTACTTAATCTTGTTTACATGAATTAATTTTTTGTATCTGTGAAGTTTAAATTCATTGCATATCGTCGTTTTTCTAAATTCCTAACCGTTATATCTATGCACATGGGCAACTACTACTAATGAACACCTCTAAAGCGATTCATACGTATCTATTTACAGCCCAAATTACTATATGAAATTCTATGTAAATAATAAATAAGAATTTTAACGAAATAATATCTCAACATATTGATACAAATAATATGTATTAGTGTTTATTTTTGGTTAAAACTATTTTTCTGATATTTCATTCGTATGGTAATTGTGGCTTTGTATATATACTCACCATACTGATCTCCATTATTTTGAAAAAGTCAACATAAAAAATAAAATGTTACGTAGGATGCGGAACTTTATTAATTTTAATTCATTTTGAAAAGTGATATTGTGAACTCAAGTTTCGAGTGCGTGCATGGCTGAAAGCATTAAATTCAAATTCCTGAGAAATAATAATGTGCACAATGCTTAATTAAAAACGTCTGTATTTAAAACATTAATGGATTATGATGAATTTATTACCTTGATTTTTGAGCTCAAATACGGTCGATATGTGAAGTATAAGCCAGTGTCGGCCTACACTCACCTATGATCGATTGATAAGTAAAAAGTACTTCAAACTGATGAACTGAAAGTATAAATATATAAACAAATTTATTTCCGCAAATTAGGGGCTCCTGAGAAACTCTATTTTTATAATTGTCTTGTATTTATTTATCACTAAAAAAACCTTTGGATTATCTACTAATCTCAGTTGTTATTTTAAAGTTGTGGTTATCAGTACAAAAATATTAATTTATATACCTACCTGAAATAATTTAACACGGAAAATATTCTATTTCTTTTAATATGACTAATAATTATAATATTAACGGTACTTTTAGAAAAGGTTTCTCTCTAAAATATTAAACAGCCGTATTGTTAAAAAAAACTGCATTTAAATCGACCACTACTTATACAGCTAATTACATATAAATAAAACATTTACTTGTAATTTAATGGATTTATATACATACGAAGTTCTTATTTGTGCGTGTTTTTATAAGGTATAGTTTGTATAGTATAGTATAGTTTGTAAGGTATAACTTATCAAGGTACTTACCCATACTAAATCATTTAATGTTTAATTAATAAATTGAATTATACTATTTAATTTGTTACAGTTTAGTTACTAAACTAATTTCATTAAAAATACCATATAATAAAGAATAAGTTTTAATAAAAACTGTATGATTTGAATATCAAGCGACATTATGCCTACTAGCTATTACAAAATTTTATAATCGCTTTACAACAACAATTAAGTTGTCTAACCAAAATAATAAATTTTATTGATAAAAAGCGCGTAGTGCGAATATTTCATGTGAAACACCTAAGACTTTTTACACGAAAAAATAAAATATAATTTTGTTCATATAACTTAGTTATTATTTTGTAATTATAAATAACCAGTGGACTTTATTCCGCTATAATACACACTATTGATACTTAAATGTTATTTTACGATGTATGGTTTGGTTTGTTCTTAAAGCGTGTTTTTTTTTAGTTTTTTAAATATATATTTTTCCTTTTTGTTTAGGCTCATAATCAAAAATAGGTATATTCAAGAGACTCGACGTTTAGTATATCGTATATATACTAATCTACTATCTAAAATCAAGTCCAAATTTGTTAGCAATATCCATAACTGTACTATTCTCTAGAAATTAAGGTTTGAGATTTTCATTTAACCTAATAAACTTCCAAAGTTTTTATTATATTGATAGATACACAGATTAATGTGATGCTAATAAAAGAATGTTAAAAATGCCAAGACATTTTTATAACTGCCAGATCATCACATTCAGTTAAAAAGAAACAAATAATATAGTAATTTGTTCGATTTAGTATATACACTTAAAGTATGTTTATCATATAAACATAGTATATCTTTAATATTACACATTGGTATTTAATATGATCTTGCGCAGTTTGCTGTGCTAATATGATTCGTAAAAATAAGCCCTCATAATAACGAGAAAATATTTGTAATTGGAGATTTTTAGAACAGGCATCTCTTAAAGGCTTAACGAGTGACATGTGTTTGTATTTAAATCAGTTGTCGAATATAGAATTTAAATACTGATGAATAAGCTCGATGTAGAATTTAAAAAATGATGTTTTATCTGTAAGGCTACATGCGTTTAACTTGTAACAACAACTCGTAACGTACTACCCTTTTCACGCCAACCACGTCCATGCGATCCGGGAATTAAATGAAAATACGTTGCACTCAACTATCATGTTCAAAAACAATAACGTCCTTATAACAAAAATTATAACTTTTATATAATATTTTTTATAAAACAGCGCAGTTAATTTTGATATTTATTTATCACATTCGGATATGTTTAGCTGTATCTTTCTTATGAGTTTAACTTAGGGCCGCAACGTTACCTGATGTTATGTGACGAGATGGTGTAAGATGTAATATGGTAAAACGCTTTAGCGAATTTATTCTAAATACAACGCTTTATCATTATGATATGTATATTATAGGAGTCGAACTCATGTAGATATTCTCGGTATTCGTACATTAAGAAGAAGAAGTACCAAAGAAATTACTGTGCAGTGCTACCACTATTTAGATTATTTGTTTAGAAAATGTGCAATCATACTTTCCATACAAAATACGCCCCTGATGGCCAAATTAATGTTAGTCTATCAGAGATCGTTGTAAGGTTCTGGTATTTACTTCAATAACCCCAACACAGTATAATACATATTTTAACAATTCAATAATAATATCAAAATTGTGAGAATATTTTTTCCCATTTTGTAACTCCGTAAATAAAATACTCATTTTATATTATACACACCAATAGGTTTAGTCATATTTATTTAATAATTGGTTGTTGATTTGTACATTTATGATTTGCCAAATTTCTGCAGTGCTTTATTTGATACATTAATGTTTATATAAAATGTATACTAAAATATTTTTGTTAAATCTGATATAAAGCATATAAAATCATGTACGAAACTAGAATCAATATTGTAAATAACGTATAATTAACTAACACAAAAGTTAGACTCATACAGATAAATGTTTATGAAAACTGAATATAGAAAGTGTAAAATATCTACATGTTGGAAATAGATGTTGTGACTACGAGTTAATTTTACATATAACTGCAATAACAAAGCAAATATAATTAAATCATTCTAAAGTTTACTGACGGACAACACAGGCTAGAACGTCCAGTTCTAGAAGCATGAATTTTTGGGCAGGAATTCTTTGCACCGGAACTTTAGTATTACAATGGCGTAAGTGAAAATAAGCTAGTGTAGTAATAGTATAAAATAATAAGTACTACAAATATTAGGTGCTGTAATCACAGTTGTAAATATTATGTCATTTTACTAATTACGTTCTAAATTCCTATTAGCTCAAAATGGCATTGATAATTTATTAAGAAAAAACATTATAAAAACAAAACTTAGTTAAATCATAGATTAAAGATAATTGACATTTTTTATGTTTTATTATAGTTTTAATAGACTTTATATTTGAATTTCTTAATAGCGACTATATCTAACTGAGAATGATGAAGTATATAATTGTTTACTACAAAATATAAAAAATATAAACATAAATATCGAAAACCATCTCGAAACCACGCCATTAAACCTACCGCGGCAGGCAGACACCTCTGAAGAATGCGTCCTTAATAAGTCATCAGCTAAGTAGCGCACCCACGAGGTGCTGACGGGGTGAGGGGCTGCTCGTGGTGTGGGGCGGCGGCACAGCGGCGCTCGCAAAAATGACACAAAGTATAAAATCTGCATACTGTAATAAAAGTAGTAGGTTCTGAGAGCCTCCTAGTGTGCAAAGATCAAAGGTGCAGTGGCTTTCTACATGTTTTCGTTTCCATTTTTTTTTTATTTTGTTAAATACAAATTGCTAGTTTAATATTTAACTGAAACATTTTGATATATTTATAATTCTTATTTAACTTCATAGGACATAGCAACGGTATTAACAGTTACATGTAATTACTATGAATATGTACTTAATAACTACGTAGATATTTTCATTTCAGACGATGTGACGATGCCTCGGTCATTATAATGAGGTTCTGAATCAAAATCGAGTAAAGCAGTTATTTTGGCTAATTTGTATTAATTATTTGAAATATACTGACGGCCACTAAAAACGTTCGTACGGCTATTTGTTATCAGGAATATTTACGTCTATATATCCTACAAGAATATTAAACAGCAACTAATTCGCAAGTAATGCGAATTCAATTTAGAACAGAATTTAACTGAATCTGATTGTTGATGTTGTCATGCTCATTATTTCTGTTATTTTGGACACTATGGGCAAAAAACGTTTTTGTTTTATAATCATTACTGCAAGTATGGTGATTTGTTTAGCTATATGACTAGAAGAAGGAGATATACATATATAGAAAGAGAATAATATTCGCAGGGTACGTAATCTTCATCCAGTTTAAAATATATTTTTAATTACAACAGGAGCGCATCGAATAAAGACTATAAGAATATTATGATACTAATTTTAACTTAAAAAAATAGCAGAGTTAACAACCATATGTAAGTATGTAGGTATATCTAAATAAAAAGGCATCGATAATAGTCTAATGATAAAATTGTTCTTACAAGTAACTTAAATGCATTGAATTTCAATTTAGACTTCTTACTTACAGCTGCTGGTACAGATTGAGAGCCAGTAGCTTAATATTCAATATTTGTAAATCATATTAAATTATACTTAAAAACTATAAATCCTCAGAAACATGTATAAATGGTGCATATGCATTGGTGCGTTGATGCATATTGCAACTTGTACTTAACAAGCAAATTTCATCTCTGCCCGGTCTTTATAGTGACTAAACTAATTGATGCTAGACGAGCAAAAATCAATAAGGTTTCGAGTATACGGTGAATAGACAATCTTTGACGCGGTATGATTACCAATTCAAAACTGTGAGGACGAAGCCAGTTTTAATTAGAAGTCTCTCTTGTCGAGTGATATCAGGATCGTATAAAGAAATATTTAATTAGTGCTGCTCTGACTTTGTCGAGTGATCTGGCTGTTTAATCAATAACCTCTTATTACCTACGTTGTATCGGTGTACGATTTTTTTTTTTCAAAATATCAAAACGATGTAACTTTCTTATTAACTTGTATGTAACTGTACTTTACTTTATGTAACTGTACTTTATGTAACTGTACAGTTTCTTAGGCAGCCCATGGTTCACATTTAATATTTATATAAGATCGATCCAAAAAAATAACAAATGAAAAAACGTCGTATTTGCAATCGTTTGGTATATTATATAATATACATATGTACTATATGTCTTTTTATTTAGTATCATTCTACTAACTAGCATTTGTAAATTAAATAGAATGAATCTTAAGGTACACAGCTTTAGAATTTGCGTCAGCGCACTGAAACAAGCCATATTGCCTCTCTTAGATAAATAAAATCAAATAGATTTCCGTCAATATAAAAGAAAAACTAAAGTATACAAAATACGTTAAGAGTATTTCTTACAAAGAAAATCTTAGCTTTTCTTTTTTAAAGTACTTTTAGAATTACTTCTGCTTTCATTTGCAGTCAAGTAATGTCGTGAATGAAGAAGATAACAAATTAAGCAACGATGTATTAGTTTTCAAGTGCAACTGCAGGAACATACATTGATGGTTCTATAGCAAATTGTTTATTTAAATACTGTATTAAATTATTTAGTTTATGTGTTATTAAAAAAAATTATAAAGCTAATTTGGCTACAAGCGATAACGGCTCAGCTGTAGCGTTGTCGGACACAGCGCCGGTGGCCGTAGGTTAAAATTTAACATGTAAAACAATAACGTATTATGTCTAATTTTGAATATTTTCTGAAGTTTAATTTATATCATGGAAATGAAAAGAATTCATGAAGGTTTATATTTACAGAATTATTTTATGAAAATTGTAATGCGTGATCTAAATGTAGCTAGCACATCATAATTTCGGCTACATACAGACAGGTACGTAATAGTAGTAAATTGGCTTCACCTTTCAAAATTTAAATATTTTAACCACCAACCTAGGTCACTCTAAATGAATAATCCATTTTAGTAGTGTACCCGATATAATTTTCCATCAGCAACGCATATATACTTATTATAGTTAGTCCGTAATCCATTGAAATACAAACACAAACCACACGTAAGTATTACTCTACCGAAAATGAAAGGTTATGCCACTATACAGGTAATCTAAACATATACTACAACAAGGAACAAGAAAATAATAAATAATTTTCGTCACTTTATTTAAAAGTCCCAGACTCATGTTTGAAGACTATCTAGAGAAAAAATAAACTCTCTATGTAACCCTCTCAGATTATAGATTATCAAGAGTATTTTCTTAGTATTAATCTGTGTTACTCAACGAAATCTAACTTTCAAGGGCTACTAAATATACTACACAATATTATAAAATATTTGACCCACGAAAGTTCACACTTGTGAGAAAAAATATGCATTTAATAAACATAGTTGAAATGTAAAATCTCATCTAAATCCATACACACGTTTTGATGAACTGGTTACACAAATTTCTTACTCAATGATATTAGGCACAATAAAATAAATACACACCTACTTAACTCCCTAACCTAACTTTACGACGATTTTTTAATTACAAACTATAAGTATTAAAAAGTAAGAAATATCATCAATAACTTATTTATTATTACTTATATCCTATAATAATATCCTTATTGGACGTCGCAATGTCATACAAATATATATTTATATCGCTTTGGGTAGTTGGTATAGTTACTACCACTCCAAAGATCATTTATCACCATATATATGCTGGTAACTTTTAGCAGCTGTTGTTGAGAATAGATTCCTCTACTCTAGGCGTGTTTCCATCGTGAACCACAATACCACTGACCATCAAATGTGGTTATGGTGTAAAACTCAGTACAGATCAAATGAATGGTTAATTCTAAGGAAAAATACTTTATAAATAATTTCTAGTTTATAATACTTTCAACTTATAATATTCCTTAGCTAATAAGAATCAGTACAAATTACTATAGATGTGACCAACAACTGTTAGCATATTATACAATAAAATGAAATGAAATAAATAAAAAAAAAGGGAAAGACTAAAAACAAAAATGAACAAAGAAATATATTAAAACTAAATTAAAAATTTCACTGTTTTATATACATTTTAGAGAAGATACGCTGGTGATAAAAATCAATGTTATCACCTAGAGAATTGAATGCCTGCTCGCTTGGATCACAAATGCATTTTTCCAAATTCGAATATCAAAATAAACAATAGCATTTCAAAATCAATCATTATTTGTTTATTATTTAAGGTAAAAGTACTACTAGAACAATGTTAAGACTTAAAAAAAAGTTATGATGAATATTTAAGTAATTACGTGATCGCTTTGTAACAATAAACAAATAGGTATTAACGAAGTGCACAAGAATTATTAAGTGTCATTATGTAAAGAAAAAAACTTCAATAAATAGGTATACAAAATTTAGCTGTTTGTCTTTTCAACATTATTTTCCAGTGTTAATCGGTCGCCGCTTTGTCATTTAATATGTGATTATATACATTCTACTTGCAAATAGCTCTGCATTAAATATAAGTCGACGATTATAATGAACCGTCATGGGTGTTGGATCCGTTTGCAAAATTGATCAATAAAAACAACAGAATAATAAAATACTATTAGCCTAAAAGTTTTCTATATGTATGCAGGTAAAACTAGCAAAGCTCACTCTTTTCACATGCTAAAGATCTCGCTTCTAAAAATCTAAATACAAAAATAAGTAGGAATAGAAGTTTAAAATATATTTATACAATCGTCATAGGTGTTTGACCTCCATGCGAAATATCATATTTGTTTTGTAATACCTAGAATACATTATTTACCAATGTAATTTGTGTTAATGTTTAATTATGTGTTGGAGTTAGATCTTTAAGGCTTAGTAAAAAAAATATTATATAATATTTCTTCTAAAAAATAATTATAATTGTGGATACCACATTTTACGGTAACTACGGTAAATATATTTTACAGCTTTGTTACATTATTTTCGTTGTAGTTCCTAATTCAACTTTCTCAGTTTAGTCGTTCTAAATTATTTTACCATAGGTTCTACAATCTAAAAGACGAATGCTTGTAAACTGAACAATAAAAAGTTGATCACCGCAACAATATTTTGTGATTGGTTCAAACGGTTAAAAATGCCACCCGTGCCACAACCCAGGCGGATTTAAAAATATAGTAGTAAATACATTTTGGTTATTTTGCCCGGCGATTGTACCTCTCCCTTGTTTCAATGTCTTCGTCCTTTTCTTTTTAATTCCGCGTATTTTTATTTGCTATGATAAATTGTAACGGCGGGAGACGGGGGTGGGTGGGTGCCGCGCCGCTACGCTTTTGTTTCGGTAATTTTTTATGTCTGCTGTAGGGCTTAATTGCGCGGCGCTAGGCGGAAGCGTATTGTGACTATGTGGGTCATAGAATCCGAAACACCTTACGGCGTGACCTGTTTACCTTGCAACTTCATTTTGAACCTTGATAGCGTATTATCTCCTATTTATGAAAATTATAGATATACGTTTGTTACAATTATCATGCACGTTCAATACTCGCCTAAAGTAACCCTAAAGTGCCCTACAGTAAAGTTAATGTTGAACTTACAGAAATAAAAATTAAAAGAGTCTATTGGACTTATTAAAATAAAACTTATTATTAAGCCATTCCTCTAAATATTTTGTATAAGACTACGATTGGAAATTGCTAATCGATTTAATGATGATTGTGTAGGTATTGTGAAATGTTAAAACGAAATTGTATCAACAAAACTTGCCTGTTCCTAATCGGTTATTCGATTTATGCTAATTGCAATCCGTATAAATTTAACAAACATCTGGCCATACAATTAAAGACACTCGAATTGCTTAGCAGGTATAAAAAATATATTGTTGCTATTGAAATTATATTTATTACACAAAATTCTTGACACATTAATAAAACAGTAAGGTTCATATTAATATTTGTTTGCATGTTCTTTTTGCAGTAATAAGAGCCCGACACATCTTGGGCATTGAAGCGAACAATTTTGTACAAGCTTCTTCACAAATTTGTCCCATTCTTCGCTAAAGGCATTAAAAAGTTGGTCAGCGTTTGACGTCCGCTTTGCCGCTACTTTCTTATTCACTTGATACCATAAGTATTCTATTGGATTTAAATCTGGACTGTATGAGGCTCAATCCAAAACTGTACCATAACCACCATAAGTGTTTTACTCAATTAAGGAGTTTCTTTAATTATCTGACGATCACTGTATATATATCTTCACTTAGTGCATATTATGCAGTTAAAGCTATATTTCATTTCATTAGAGTGATATAACACAAGATTCCATACATTACATTTAAGGTGGGCCTTAAAATATTAATTTTCATGAGTTTTAAAACTATACAAAAATATAATATAACGATACAAAACAGATCAAATCAAAAATCAATTGAGGCCCTGGGAAGGCGCTTACGAACGTCAAAACTACCACCGGTTCGGAAAATAACCCAGTCATCGAGAAGTACCCGCAGGAAACTCGATCTGGTTATATGTATATGTTTATTTTTCATTAGGTGGAGAGATAATTTAAATTTAAATACACTTAAAGTTTTTAGCGCATGCACAGAGATGGGTGTCAATTTCAGACATCACTATCGTTCACATCTACTTCACTCTGCAAAAGCATTTTGACATCAACACCCGTTTGACATTGTGCTTAAACTTACTATCCGGCAAATCAGTAATGTGCTTTGGGACTTTGTTATAAAACCTATCTCTAATGAATGAACGAATGAATGAATGAATTCTTTATTGCATTTTAAAAATGTACACTGCCGAGCTTAATGCCATAAGACATTTCCATACAGCTAACCAGCAGTAATGTAGTAAGAAATAATTAGTACCTTTGTAGGTAGTGCAAATAAAATAATTGGCAAAATAAGAGTGTAATAATAAATATATTAACCTAATATAAATAATTCATAACGAATAGCATTTTAAATAAGCAAAATGTAGTCAAAGTAAATAAACTACATATACATACTTATACATATATACATACATGCATATATACATACATACACATTCAATATGACGCGGCAGTGCATTCTACAACTGTATGGCTGTTATTGTAAAGGAGTTTGAGTAAAGTGTCGTCTTGTGTTCAGGGATCACAAGGGTGTTACTGTAGAAGTAACGTAAATCCCGACCGGAAGCTGTTAGCAAAGTAAAGCGTTCCCGGAGATATTGTGCAGTCCGTGGATCAAATAAAACTTCATAAAGTAAGTGCAGCATATGCGCATTTCTACGGTAACGGATACTAAACCAATTCAATTTTGAACGGAATTGTGTAATAGGATCGTACTTACGCAGCCCAAAAATATAACCAATACCCACATTTACTATACGATCAAGTTTGTTGAGCAATTCCTCAGTTAGGACAGGGTAAGATACATCAGCATAATCAATAATGGGGACGAAGAACGAATTTACGAGCGTCACTTTTGAAGATAAATGTAAAAACTTTTGCATTCTTCTTAAGGAATGCATGACACCGAATACCTTTTACTAATTATGCTAATATTTTGAGCCCATGATAAATGTTGCGAAATGTGCAAGCCTAAGTTCTTAACGTGAATATGATATTCAAGTGCAGTGGTATTGTAAGTGACTTTTGGTAACGATTCAATGTCTACCTTGTTTAAAGTTGCTCGCCGACCAACGATTATCACTTGGGTCTTCGTTGGGTTCACAGCAAGTCCAAATAGTTCACTTCACAAGTGTACAGCGCTCAGATCATCGGTCATATTTTTTATACACTGTAAGGCTGCTGAAGGATCGAAGTGTTTGTAGAGTTGAACATCGTCCGTATATAGATGAAATTTACTAAATTTATTTTTGAAACTAGAACGTTAATATATACGGAAAAAAGTGTAGGTGATAAAATGCCGGCTTAAGGTACACCACCTACAGTATCACACCAGAGAGAAACTAGTTTGTCAACCTTAATACGCTGCCGTCATCCCCTTAAATACGAAGAGAAAGAAAGACAGAGAAGGACGTCGTGATCGACACAGTTGAAAAAATTGCTAAAATCAATTAACGTAAGATAAGTGAGCTTATTATTATCCATAACGAGGCGTATGTGATCAGTTATATTTATAAGAGCTCAGGCTGTACTATGTACCGAATATGTCCAAAGCCTGACTGAAAAGAACTTACAAGTTTATTACGGTTTAAAAATGCCGAAAATTATCGATGTACAACATGTTCAAGGACTTTGGACAGAAATGATAAGATAGATATAGGACGGAAATGGGAGAAGTCAGTTGATAACTTTGTTTATGAAGCGAAAATATTTGTGCATTTTTCCTGATAGACGGAAAATTTCGGATTGGTGATTTTTCAATGGCCTCCGTTATTTTGTATTGCACTGTGACTAAAGTTCTTACGGATAGGAGCCCTCAAGTGATTCTGCTCGCGCGATACAGTGACTCTACATCACTGAGAGTACATCATCACACCGCATACCATTCGTGCGCACCCACACATTAAGTACACGATCCTGTAAGGAACTACCCCCGCGGCCCTCGCGCGGTTTGCCCGATATCATTGTTAGGATCGCTTATTTTAGTAAGTTAGGACCTGTTGGTTAGTTAGGATCGCGAATCTTTGTTCGTTTTCCGGCAGTAAGTAGCCCAAGCTTTGGTTCAGCCATTCTGGCACCCTTGTGCCCGCTTCCTCTGGGCTGAGTGCCCTCAGCATTCGTCCCAAAAAGTTCGGTGAAGTTGTCAAAGCCCCTACGGATAATAACGTATGTCAGGTCCAAAAAAAAAGTGATGAAAATCAGGTACAGTGGCGTCGATTAGTAGTATAATACCTACTATAAAAACACGAAACCTCAAAACACGCTGCAGCCATAATTGAGAATTAAAACATAGAAATAAATTTGTATATAATGTATATTGTTAGGAAATTAAAATTGGCCGTATGTCAAATGTATTTTAATTTTTAATATTCTATGGACCCTTTTTTGTAATAGAGTGTATACTAAATATCTAAAGTTATTAAATAAAAAAGCAAAACTAAACAGAGGAAATTTCTATTTGTTACCAATTTGAGATAATAATTCGTACAAATTATAAAATGTTTAGATGCCAAATTTTTATATATGCGAGTATGTTCTGGTCATAAATATACATTTCCAAAATATATACAGAGATGTCTTCATTGTAAGCGTTGACACGTCCGCTCAGGTTAGAGACGATTGAACGAGTTTGAACGTTGTTAAGGGTCGTACAGTTCGCCGACGTTTTCTATTCGACTTCACTCGTTTTATGTTATTAACGTTACGTACAAATTGACACACTGAGGTTAACTTAATACATTGTTTATTATATGTGACAGGTAGGTAACTCTATGTTCTGACATATTTTTTTAAATAATAAAACGGTATTGCATTGCTTTGTAGCAATTATCATTTGTAATCGCTTTAATGGGTATTGAAAATAAAATTACGATTCTACTGGGATATTTGATAACGAAATAAAATTAATTGCTCAAAATCCATAGACTCTTTTCCAAGAAATGATTTAATAATTCTTCAACTAATTGTCAATGGATACGTTGAATCAATCGTGTCGCGTAAGTGATACAATGGCGAAATTAACACAAACACTATTTATAATATCCGTTTGGTATCGTTTGCGATGTAACGTTGTTCATTCTCTACAAGTTTTGTTATCCGATCATAATATCCTGTCTCAATAATATTGTGTTTACTTTTTACTGGAAATGCTATATTATGAGGCGTATGCGCAACTATTCCGCATGGGAACACAAGAC
The DNA here is from genome assembly GCA_039707435.1 of Actias luna. Taxonomy (NCBI): domain Eukaryota; kingdom Metazoa; phylum Arthropoda; class Insecta; order Lepidoptera; family Saturniidae; genus Actias; species Actias luna. Next base: position 11,376,138 of record JAZHAC010000001.1, on the reverse strand, counting down.
GTTATTGTTTCTTCGTATCGTATGCTTTTTTATAGTAGTCGTAATCGGAGCGTGGGTTTGAGTAATAAAGATATGTGAACTAATATTAATAATATTAAATTGTTGTGTTAAAATGTTTAAATTAACATTTATTTACAGTATAAGTTACTTATAAGACAACATACGAACCGGCTTATTCGCATAAGTACGAATCCAATGGCTAAAAGGTGTCGGATGAGTAAGTAATAAATTCATGTTTTTTATAATGTGTATGAACTGCATATGAACATAGTAGAGCGCAGAAATTAAAGAATAAGAACATCATTTCATTAAAACCAGCGTATTAATAAAATAGCAAAATAATTATTTATAAATAATAACTAACTCCGCAGACGTAATTCTACTTTATTATTCTGCATTATTATCGTTATTTTTATAAAGTAGAATTTATGGTATACTGTTTTGTTTAAAACAAAAAATCCAGAATTATATTGAAGAATATAAAATCTTTGTTTCATAGCAATATGGAAGTAATAATTATATATTCAAATATAAAACAAGAATAAAGTTCTAATAAACAAAATACAATACATTCATTCACTTGTTTTTTTTTTACATTTCATCGTAGTAAATGTAAGCATTTAAAGTAACAATAAATATCGTTTTAATGTTTAGTTTATTTATAACCACTTGGTGTGAAAACCATTTTTGTCTTCATTGACGAATTTCGATCGACGTCAATATATTAGTTTAGAATTATAATGTTTTCGCACATATCCTTTAATTCTACTACTTCTCACCTAATGAAGCTGTATGGGAAGACGTGAATGTAAGTAAGTGTTCAATGTGCGAAAATACCATAAATGAACTAGACATTCTATGCAAATGTGTGGTAAATATTGTTTACTTATTATAAAAAATACAGTTAACTGATGTGAAACGGTTCCGTGAACTCTAACGAATTTAGTATAGGGCAGACAGACCGATTCATTGAACAGATTAAATCAATCATTTACTATAATTAGTTATACAATTTTATATACAATTACTAAAGTGTTTTAGTGCCGTAATAAGTTGTTACTTTTAACTTAATTTGCAGTATGGTAGAACCCAACATTTGTAATTGCCTGAATCGCGACTAATATATATCAGAACACTGAAACAACTTGTCTTTTTCTACTTTTTTTGCGTAAAGGGTAATAAAATAATGTATTTGATGACATTCTAAACAGTAAATCCACGATTACACGAATATCTCAACACTAAATCTCGTGATCAGAGCGTGTTAAAAACATGGCGTCTTTACTATCGATCAGATGTAAAATAAACATCAACGTTGTGTTATAAATATACGTGGATTTTAAGTTTTTAAGGCACAGTACTGACACTTTATAATATTACTAGAAAAGATATGGCAAATAGAAAAAAAATTGTATGACATATCGATTTCTTCAATATTTTTTTTTAATACGAAGTTTATGAACATATTGGAATATTAAGAAATGTACATAATGTAATATGTACAAAGTGGAATGTTGATACGTATCATACGTATTCAAGATTAAATTTATTATTTACCGCTATGCACAAACAAGTACCTAAACCAAACCACTTTTACCATTGTTACTAATCAAATACATAAAACATCGAGCATTCAAGATGTCTACAAAAATAATCAGATTTAGATTTATTTTTCATTCAATCTATGTATTGGTCCTTAGTAAAGAAGTTGCGTATTTATAAATAAAATATTATACGTACTAGTAACATATCGGCAAAGGATATCTTTAGCTGTTATAAATATTGATATGTATATATTGGAAGTAAGTACGTGTTGTTTGGTAGATGCGTGCTTGCGAGACAGAGCGCTGGGGACGCACGGTAACCCCATTAAAACTGCTTCGGCCTCGCGTCGCTCTTCATGAAATATTAAAAATTCAATTGCGCTTCTCTTTATTTTAACCCACACCACCCCGTGGCACCCTATACGCTTTTGCGTACAATATATAATAAAATATGTATTCCTAAAAACAACATTTACCTAATATTTATAATTTATGACACACGAATCCGAACTGTTATCGAACTTCTCCGACAGGTTGAAATCGTTGTTTATTCGATAAAATTAACCTGTAAGTTTGTCCATAAATGAGGTTCTCCAAAATTACAAATCTGGAAATGTAATACAGATTAAATAAATGTGTATTATTTAATTTTTAGCCATAATTATATTTTATATTTTGTCTATGAAAAATACATTTGTTTATTCTTTACGACGATGACAATGGCTTTCTAATTTAACCTTTTATCTAATTAATCACAAAACATTCCTTGTATTACGTTGTTTCAAAAGCTTGTAAGTGTAAAATGTAATAAATTCATAACTGAGGCCTGCAAAAAATCATTTTATTGTTAAACTAAGGATACTAAGTTATTGATATAAAATAGGTAACTGGTTGATGTTATTTTAAAGATAATAAACAAAACCCGGTCTCGTCAATTTTTTCGGGGGGTATCGTGTCCACCTCGTATAAAAAGATCCGGACGTCTACGTAATTTTTTTTAAACAGATTTTTTTTTAAAGTCGCAAAATAAAATTGTGTCTCACAAGATATGAGATACATTATTTGAAGTGTTTTCTTGAAATACATCTATTAAAATACATTTATATTAATCGTATAAATGCAAATTGGTTGTGGTAGAGGCAGTTTAAGAGCAAAAATTGCTTGATCTCTACTTGTTGAGAGTAGGGCACAACCTTACCCGCATCGGGTTATGAGGCGTACAATAATTACACGTTTATTTTAATGCTAAGACATACATATAATAATACTATGCTGTCAGATATCCGAAACTAAAACAACATATATTTAATGTATGGTCTTCTAGTTTTTAGTATTCAATATATGTTGATTTTATTCTGTTTATGCTTATATTTTGTATAGTCAGTTACGAAGTTTATTAAACCAGTTGTAAATATTGTTCAAAATATTGATATGATTGGTACGTTAATTTATAGAGTATAAAGTACGACAAATATCATCTCAGACAGCTGAACCAGCTTAAATTGCCCGTGACAGACGGCCACTTATGGACAACTAACTTGATCGAAATGGTGAAAACTCGCTATAGTAAGAGGAACTTTTACGTCTCACCTTTAGTATGATCTAATGTATACATATATGCGAGTATTTATAGTAATCGGCCTGATGATCACTTTTTAACAGACCTTGCCGTTCTTAAATAGTAACATTATCCCAGTATTATTTACTATTACCATAAGTATAAGGAAGTTAATATTATTAAACTACAGTAGAATCTTCGTAAGTCTATCTTAGGGGAGACGCTAAAAACTATATTTTTAGAGTTTCTTTATAAAGTATTTTGACCTAGGGGAATTATGTAAATAATATGGAAACATTCGATTTGTTGGAGGCGATTTGAGGTTAAGGTTCTTTTTTACTCATTTTGAGTTAGAGAGGTGGAACATATTAAAATAAAAGCTATAGACATTTCACAAAAATAGTATTCTTATTTTTTACATAGGCACTCTTGTATTGTTTTCTAAGAACCAATTATGTATATTTTTGGAAAATTCTTAGTTTCGATACCTTAAATTCATCGATCTATACAGCCAATTAGTTTGAAATTATCTAGTTATACAGGTATTAAAATTAAACATTGCTATATTCAAGATACAGAGCTTCAACTAATTTTTTCGAATTATAGACGGAAACCATGTATTAAAGTTGTTGTGAAGACTCATTGATAATTTCGTCCTATAGAGGTATGAAATTTTGAATAATGGCCGTTTTAGACTTAACATCGTTCGAGTTACAGAAGTGCTACTGTACGTATAGTGGAAAAGAAAATACTACAAAATATGTTATCGATTTAACCTTTTGTAAACTACTACGGAGTTTTTTATAATTCCATTATAATTACGGAAGTGCATATGATATAAGGTAGTTTACTGTTATACATAAATATAATAAAGTTTTGAGAGGTTTTCAACGTATTCTTCAAATCTACGTAACTAAAATTTTGCGTGTTTACCAATAAATAACATTAATATGCGTTTAAACTTTTTTAATTCATTCTTACTTTTATCACAGTCATTACCTACTGTATTTTCGGTATTATTTATTATCAACAAATTTATACTAATTACTTGTTTGTAGTATATCTTTACATGGTATAGCAAATATTTCTTGAATAATTTTCGACATTGTTTTTAACTTTGATAATATGCAGTCTTAAGTATATTTATAGTTGAAATAAATTTGAAAATAATGGATCAAAAGCTTAGTGATTACTAGATAAAGTACATAAAACAACAAAAAAAAGATAATGTTGAACCACAGAAGAACACTAGTTATCAATGAAAGAAAAAAATAGTTCTTAATTTTAAAAATGCGCGCGGGGATTTTAGTGTCTAACTACAGTTAGTGGCCCCTCGTGGTGGCGCGACAAAGGTGAGACCTGCTCTATCTATAGCTTCCCCCACAACCACTCTGCTATAAGGTACTTTTGTACGCGAATATCCATTAACGACGGTGTTACCAATTCTCAAAATTTAGTTAAACATTTTCGTAAGATGCTTATGCAAAATTATTCTTTCTTAGATTTGACACTACTGTTGATTTAATTTAAACATATTATCATTATGTTGTTTTTATCTTTACATTTACAATTCTTTTTATTATCTGAATGCTATGTTGAACAGAATTTTTTATAAAGTAAAGTATAACATTAAGTAACTTTACAGTAATAATTTCTTATTACGTGTTCATAGAATCATTAGAAATAGAAACATGTTTAAGTATTTAGTATACGAGTTGTCATGATTTCAATGAAAATAAAAATCATTACATATTTTAAATTGGCAACACCATTCATTGTAGCCGGAGTGAGGAGGGCAGCCAACTTTCGCACCGAACTTTGTCTGCCTGTATTTGGTATTCCCTTTTTTAAACTTTCGTTTCGAGCGCAAAACACTGTTGTGGTGTTTTGTTTTACCCGTTTGTTAAAGTCATAATTTGTAAAGTGTAATATTCATAGGAAGTTTAGTGTGATCGTTTTACGAGTCGCCACATGAATGATCAGAGATGACGCAAAAAATATTAAAATGCAGTCTGAAATGCAACGAATGACAGCCTTTAACTCTGTATAATGTTTATTCAATAAGTTGGTAAATTATAAAAAATACATCGAAACTATTTATAATAAATTTTGTGATAAATAATCTGTACTCTTATATTATTCGTAACCGTTGGCCTGTCACTGCGATGCTATTGAGCTGCAATAGATATCTAAACGTTTATTGTACTATAACTAACTAGTATAATAATACTATGCCTACAGAATTGAAAAATAGGTCCTAAATTATAGGAAACATGATTCAGGTTCACGCAAACAAAGTCGCTGGCACTAGTTTTTTTTTATAGTTAAAGTTTAGCGTATGGCCATAATCTCACCTGATCTTAAGTGACGTTAAGGCCCAAGTTGGTAGACACGCTAAACCTGTGGAGGGTCTGGCTCTCAAGTGCAACTGCCGGAATACACCTATTTGTATTTGGCGGCAGATTTTCAACCCCAGGGTGGTAGCTAGCCAGGCGGGCATTAGAAAAAGCCCTACCACCATGCTATGGTTTCGTCACGATGTTTTCCTTTACCGAAAGCTCGAGCTCATTGTAGTTGGGATTGGAACTCATATCCATTAACGCGGAGTCCGTGCACACTACCACTGCGCTATCGTCGCTTCAAATATATATATATATATATATATATATATATGTATAACATAACATATGTAATATAATAGATTATACGACCACGGTAGGTTAATGGGGAGGAATCGCGAAGAAAGTCGAGAGCACTTCTTAGTATTTTCCTAAGCGCAATAATAATCCAAAATTGTATATTTAAAGTTGTCTTTACTTTCAAATGAGTGCAAAGGCAATATTAAATTAACCAGCAAAATTAACAATTCAATACTTACCTTGAATTTCTAGCGGCGTCGCGTGAATAAACTCAAAATATTCTAAACAAATTTTATTGCGAGCTTCACTTACCTGTAAACAAGAAAAAAATGAAAGTCATCAATTAAAAGAGGTTATAAAACAATCTTCAGGCTATTGTGACTTTATTATTTTTATAACAGTACCTAAACGAAAGCAGAGTTTTGTTTTTGCTTAGATTTTCATGTGCCTGAATTCGAAATACTTAAATGGTTTATACCAATATTTAACGAGAAGTATACCTTTTACTTTAAATATTATGATTGCGCCAATTCTAACACTGAAGCTCTTATGGCCAATCATGGGGATAAGAGGTCTCAATACCTATAACCAACCGCCGTGTTGCCGTCACCATATATGAAAAAAAAAAGTAAGCTATCCGAATCGATACCAAAGCAACGTTCAGTTATTATTGATGATTGTCGAAAAAGGCAAGATAATATGTCTGGAGAATTTTACATTTATTTTGCACCCCCAAATTGAAAGAAATCTTATTTAACAAAACGACAATTTAGTAAATGAATAGCCCATGTGCGGCTTTTTTCACTTTTTTGTTGGATGTCAATGACACCTGAAGACCAGCTGAAGCCTTAAATGTGTGTGTTGCGGACGGCGCTGTGATTTTGGTGTTGGTTTCATCGTCTGGGATCTCGGATCATCTCCAGATAGATAAGTAAGGCTTTCCCTTCCTCGGTATCGGTAAGAGGGCATCTAGTGGTGTATGCCCAGCTCTACTGCTATTTACTGTCTATCCCATGGCGCCCTTTAGATCGGCTATAGCGGCGGAATATTTTTTTTTATTATTCCATGATCGCTGCTACATATTGCAGTTTTTCACTTCCGGGATTGTTGGAACATAACCTAACACGCCAGTTAGTATATATGTATATTATTATACACAAAGACACTTAGTGGTTAATTACAAATAACACTTAAAGAACTAAATATTTTGTGTAGACGTTACTAAAACATAGTATTTACCTTAGAAGGCGTTACTTTAAAGAAAAATTCAGTATTAGTTTTCTAAAACGTTGCGTCTGTAATAAAATATACAAATAATGGTAACTGTCAAAAGATGAATTTATAACATGTAACTGAAGTGTATAAATGGTTTTCATAACATTAAGTTAACCTAGTAATCATTACATGTATACTCCATAAAAAAAAGTCGTCACACAATATTAACAACGCTTACTTACACAAAAATGTTGTGAGTTTAAATACGAACAATAGGCCATGTCTATCCAGAATTTCGTTAAATACCTTAGATATTTCAGCACTCGTGCGATTTGCGACGAAATTTCCGAGATTTTCCGTCTCCCGTATTACCCGGGGCCTTGTTAAGAATCTATCGGACGTTGAAATTAGAATTTCCTCGGTTGCAATTGCACGAGAGGCATCTATTCGCGTTCGGTACGGTTAATTTCATAACCGATGTGATGTGTTCCCGCTTGATATTTGATTTGCTTAGCAAACACTAATTCATTGGCGGAGCCTTCACAGGTCTATTGAATTGTTTGGGATTTAATCTATGCATATAATTCAACGCATACCCCATTATTAATTTTGTTTTTAATGTCGATATACATAGAATTTTTGTTGTATTTCTAATTTCTACAGTGTATTAGACGTTAAAATGTAACCTTAGAACAATTTGGTAATAAAAATAATTACACCACTGTCCACGAATTATGTTTATCCATATTATACTGATTTTCATATACCAACATAGGTAATATATTATAAGTTGCTCAATGTTTAATTAATGCTCCCGCAAAGCCCCTTGTGGGTGAAATTTCGTAAAATCCATTCTTAGCTGACTTCTACTGGGTGAAATAATATTCCTGCCAAATTTCATGGTTCTAGGCTTTATAATTTCAGAGATATCGTCACGAGTGTTTACATAGGTGGAAATCTTTTATACATGTATATAGACTATCAACTCGACTGTTGATAATAGTTTCAATCTCTATACCGAAGCATTAAAGCTCTTCCATTATATAAAACTGTAAAAAAGCACCATTTAAAACTCACGATCTTCCGCAGTCCGAGGTACAAAACAAAAGGCTACTAGTCTGCTATTATATTTGGACAAAAGCCTTACGATGTCCTCGGGACTACGCGACACGCTACGCGCGGAAATAACGCGTCCGTCACTACCTTCGAACCACAGAAAAATACCAAAACCATTTGACAGTTAATTTTCGAGAACCCAGCTTATTTCTCATATCTACCGACGGGGTTCATACTTAAAACACTTTTTTTCAAAATTTATATGTTTGTCCATGAATATTTACGGACACTTTTTTAAAATAAACTATTGTAGAGTAGGTAACCGAATGAAGTTTGTTTATTCTTTCTCAGCGCGCTTCATACTTTGAGATAATAATACATCAATAGTATTGTCTATACTTAAGAAATATAACTTTAAAGATATGAAATACAAATAATTGCAGTAACAGCATATCAGTATATATTCTATCTCTATTAGGGTTGTTGTATGATGTCGACATTTCAATGTTTTTCGTGAAATTAGAAAAATGAATACAAGCTTTTGCTGGCAAGCATTGTTAATATGTAGATAAAAAAGTGTCCTATATCCTATTGTATAATATAAACGATTTTAACCCTAAAACTTACCATAAACAGATAAACCGTTTCAACGTAGTTATGAGTACAAATAATAGTAAATTTGGTAGAGAATATTCTCTGTAACAACTGATCACATTTTAAGAATTTTTTCACGTTCATCCCTAAAGGTTATATGGTTAAAAGTAAAACAATCTAAGGATTTTTAATTATACATTTAATATCCTAATTTTATCTCAGTATGGCAAAGCAAAGAAGATTAATATTTTGGTATACTATGTATTCGAAATATGAATACGTTTATTAAGCGATGATAACTCAGTTTGTAGTGTGAACAGACGCCGCATCAATGCCGCGTCGCACGTGAGGTCGAATCCACCTGCAATGAGCTTATGCTTTCGGTAAAGGAAAATATCGTGATAAGACCATAGCATGGTGGTAGTGCTTTTATAAAGCCGGCCTGGCAAGCTACTACCTTGAAAGTAAATTGAAAATCTGCCGTCAAATACCTATAGGTGTGTTCCGGTAGTGACACGGGAGCTAGTCCCTCCACTAGGCTTAGTGTGTCCACCATCTTTGCCTACATCGTCACTCAACGTCAGGTGTGATTGTAGCCATAAGGCTTTACAACCCAAAAAAAATTAATAACGAAACTATCCACATAAATTTGGTCAACGAAACTCATGTAACATAGAAACTTATATCTTAGGGATCCCGCTGTTGCAAAACACAAATTCGTAGTAAGATTTAAGAAAAATAACCCTCATTTCTAACATTTAATTACTATATTAATTTTACTCAATATAGTTATTTTAAAGTTCATGTGTGCTAAAACTACGCATTCATGGTCAGATATCAATCAGTACATGTTCGTTATTTTAAACGATTTCATTATTTAAATTAACTACTTTCAATATTTAATGGTTGATATATAATGTATGAATATGAATTCATAATTAAAAAGTGAATTATAGTTACTTTTCTTGACCACAACATCAATTTGGAATCCGGGAAACAAAAGTAAACATTGCGGGAACGGAACATACAAAGCGTACACCTAAATCTACCACTTTTGAAATTATTTATTTACATTTAATTCTATCAAAAGAATGTCGTTAAAATGATTTCGAAGCAAGCATGCTTTACTTGATTGTCACATACATATTAAGTTTAGTTTCACTATTTCGTTGGCAAATGCAGTATTTCAGGAAACGTTAGTATAATAAAATAATTTTAGATATAAAACTAAGTCTAGCTTACTGTGATAAAACTTTTAGATTGCAATCGAACTTTCTTTATTTACAAATTTTGCTTGTATATCTAATTCGATCAATATTAAGATCGGAACCTTAATTAGCCTAAAACCTCACACACTTTACGTAGCATATGCACTATAAACTATGGCACATCAGGTACCTACCAATCTCAACATATGTATGTAAAAGACAGAAAATACTTGGTTTAGATGGAACTACAATGAAATTCCTTAAAAAAAGTTATTTATAAAATGATCATAACGTTTTAGTGAAATACTAAAAGTCAAAATTAATATTTTACCTTGTACAAAGATCGGATTCCAGCAATTTCTATTATAACAGGATGTGAACATGGAAATGATTCTGAAATACTAACTACTCTTTATTGGTTAAATAATGATAGTAATGTTGGCAATGCATACATCGAACTTCAATTAAAAACTTAACTTGAAAACTATTTTAGAATAAATATTTTTAAGTGTATCATATTGGATAAAAGAAGTAATGTTAAGAAGTATACATAGAAATTCGTGTAAAAAAAGTTGAGCTTTCGTAAAGGTATACGCTATAAACAACTTATGCATATGACACAAGGCTATGCATACGATATGCTCTGTATGCATTATTTTGTGACACGTTATACTAAAATTGTCTAAGCACACCCCTGCCTAAACCTGTGCGCACACAGCCGCAGGCAGCCACACACATGAGTAAGGTGCACCCCTATTTGTTCATTTACAGGATGTTTCTAGAGTAAAAGTAAAAGAAAGAAGGTAATTTTGTTATTGGTAAATAATTTTTTTAATGGTATTCATCAGTTTGTCGTGTTATACATATAGAAATAAAAAAAACAAACCTACGAACAGCAAAGATAGTCATACAGAATTGGCTCAAGGTCTTGCCGTACAGAGAAACTGAGGATCTTATGCAAACTGTAAAGTAAATTATTAAATAATATAATATTTATCATTATAATATGCATTAAATTTACTTTAGTCTCGTGTGTTTTTATGTAATTAATAATAATAAGCTTATAAAATTATCTTTATGTATGTAATGCATAATATATACTTATGTATAATACCTATTTAGAATAAACATAATGGCGGTATGTTGGTTACCTACTACGTTAATTTGTACAAGCGTAGTCTTGTTTTGTTTTTTTTTTCTTGTCGTGGCTACCCGCAACACAAGGTTTCCCTAGTGCGGGGGCCACGATTTGTAAAACATGTAAAGCTTATTCTTGATAAATAACTTTTATTTATTTATTTATACATTATTAATCTACATTACATCGTAAAAGTGGTTATTGTCATTTAAATATAAACGTTAAACATCTGTCTAACTTTTTAGTTATATCTATGTTTAGTAATAGTCATGTTACTTACTAAATTGTTGAAAAATACCAAAGAGAGGGGGAGTTACAATGTTGACGTATAGCTTTGATAACTTAAAATCATTCTGAACCAATAACTATCATTCATTAATATAAAAATTAACTAATATTTAAAAATTAATATTTGTTCCTGTTAATTAGTGGGAACCTTTTTATACACAATTATGCCAATGCGACGTATAATATTTTGCAAATATTCAGTGTTCAGACAATGTTTTAAAAAGATGTTAACTCTCTTTTAAAAACTGTCAAGGGAGATTTTGTGGAGGCAACTATTTGTAAAATTTATTTGTATTATTTATATCTAATAAAAATTTATGTTCTAAATAACATTAACGATTATTTTATAATTCACTTTACTTATGCACATAACAGCAATCAAATTGCATCACGTCAAATCCCACTAATATTACATAAAATATACCCAAATAATAAAAGGTTATGACTTAAAAAACAATGACTAAATGAAAAATTAAAACAAAAAATTTTAATAGCAATTCTTAATTTAATAGCAAAGGAACTAATGATAAATATAGGTCATGATAGATTTAGTTATCATTGAAAATGAAATTATATTTTAGTTACGTAATATTTTTAACACTCTTGTCAACTTTTCATTGGTGCAATAAAACAAAATAATATAAAAAATATTATTGTTTATAATTTCAGATTCCATACGAAACGGTTTCCTTTATTATCAACTAGATTTTACGGGCGGCTTCGCTTGCGTTAATATCGATTTTGTTAAACAATTTGGACGACGCAATAAAAAGTTTGTCTCTCTCTTTACCTCACTTCCTGTAAGTTTTTAGCAATAAAAGTAGACTATCTCTGTCTCCAGGATCCCACCTTTTTCATCATCATCTTTTCGAAGCGATGATAGCTCAGTGGTAGCGTGTACGACTTCGCGTTAAGGGACGTGAGTTCGAATCCAAGCGCCTGCAATGAGCTTGAACTTTCGGTGAAGGAAAACATTGTAAGGAAACCATAGCATGGCATAGTAGGGCTTTTTCTAACGCCCGCCTGGGTAGCTACCACCCTCAAGTTGTAAACCTGCCGCCAAATACCAATAGGTGTGTTCCGGCAGCTGAACTTGAGAGCCAGTTCCTCCACAGGTTTAGCGTGTCTACCAACTTGGGCCGTATTGTCACTTAAGATCAGGTGAGATTATGGCCATAATGCTAAACCTTAAGTATGAAAAAAAAAAACAAAAAAAACTATCTTTGTACCAGAATTCATCATAATGAATTCAGCGGTTTATGCGTGAAAGCTTAAAGTGAAAGTGAGTTTACTTTCGCATTTATAATATTAGTAAGGATTTGTTTTGTTACATCTGTAATGATGTGACAGTGACATTATATGACATTGTAATACATGTTATACTACATATGATAGTAAACCTAATATAAAGAGATAAAAATTTACTTCTTAACAGTTAGCAGCGGAAAGTAGTTCTGTTGGAAATTAATGAAAACAACAAATATACGTTGCAATACGACGCTGTTCTTCGACGAAATACTTTCTAGATAAGGAAAAATAAATTAAAACATTGTGTTCAAATACTGTATAAAAAGTGTTTGATTTTTATGTTGTAAATATTATTATAAAAGTAACTATATTATTTAGTAAGTTTCTTTAAACACCGAATATAATTAATAAAACGTGTGGAATTATAAACAAACGATCATCAAAAATAAAAAAAGCTGTTATAATGCGTATAAAAATGTTACACAAGGACCGAAACCATTCGAAATTTAAAACTTAAATTGTCGAACAATTCCAGCTGAAATTTAAATCTAGTTTAGGAAAATATTCTGAGCATCCTGTATGACTGGAGAGTCGTGCGCCACGTCTATTTGTTTTGCCATAGCTTTGTCGGGGCCTGGGACACACAGGTCATTAATTGTTGTGAGCGCTAGCTTCTAATCGATAGTGCACCACGTTCGATTCCAGTTTATATTAATGTTATTTGTACAACTACCTTGCCGGCCCGTCCGCTCTAAATATCTAATGTTATATTAAAATCGAATTAAGCTTCTATTATATGGAATTCAGAATGACGTACTAGTACGAGTATACGCCCCGTCATACGTAATAATGGAGGGTGAATAAATATTTCAGCGGATGAATAATTAATACTTGCGTTAGTTCACACTATATATATAACTGTTTGTTTATTTTATCTTTCGATCGTTTAGAGAAGCAAGAGTACCTGTGGACTAACAACATATCTTGACATATTTATTGGAACGAAGTTCGTTATCGCACGGTACGGATGGAAGTTAGACAAATTAAAATGTATTTTTCCCATCATGACGCTTTCATTAGTCTGTTCTATATTTCCATAGTGCAGATGGTTATCAATAGTGCATATGCTATTAGCTGTGCTCAGTCATAGGTGCACGCTTATTGGTTCAAATCAAATCAAAAATCTTTATTAAATTTCAGCCCTAAGAAGGTGCTTATTAACGTCAAAACTACCACGGGTTTGGAAAGTACAGCAGTGTTCGACAAGAATCTGAATCAAGAATGAATGAAGAATCAAGAAATTCCATCTGCAAGTTTATATCTTATTGTAGGTACACTTTTTTTTACTATAATATAGCTTTTTGACATCAAAACCGTACTGTCCGGCATTTAAGTAATGTGCTTTGGGACTTTATTGTAAAGCCTAACACTATTACCTAAGAAACTATTACTGGTTTTACTGAGTCTAAAATTAGGAGGGAAGGGCGTTTAAGACAGCCAGTAAGTTCCCAACGGCTGCGCAGATATAGTTAGTACACGTCAAACGCTCCAGCGATTTCGTAGCGTATTATATGTATTATAATAAATTAGATGAATTTAATGATGTATAATAATTTTCACAATTAGAAATAATATATGAATTACGAAATTTTCTACCATTTCTTTAATTCATTAGTTATCACTGAGTTTCATTTAATTGGATTTGTTATTCAACAATATAATACGTTTATCAATAATAATAAATTACGTAAGGAAATTTGTTCCAACGGAGTATTCCACGAATCTAACTTTTTTTTTATCCTGTTTTTACTGAAACGATTTACGATAAAACAGAAATAAGTTGGACCTAACTACTTTAACGCACATTAACTTTCATTAGACCTCAACTGTAGACGCAAGATTACTTATAATTATCTTAAAAATATTAATTGTCTGAATCCTTATGGCTTAATACGCAACATGACTTCTTATTTGTATTTTTAAAGAAATTAAAATTAATCCACATGATAAACAAGCATCGACTCAAAAGTTTTTTTTTTAATTGTATAATTGAATATAAGACAAGAATCCAATAATCTAGCCTTTCCTTTATAAAAAATATGACTAATAGAAATAGTTAATACGTATCATAAATAAGTTGTATTGTTTAAATTGCGCAAAATCAATATAATTCACATGCTACTGCCGTAGAATAGTGATGGTGGTGAACAGATGAGAATCTCTCGAGAGAAGTTGTTATCATGTCAGACTTCAAGAAAAACATTAAGTTGAAATATCGATAAAATGAATTAAAATAAATATGAAATATATAATATAATACATAACATATCGAATAGAATTATAGTATCGTGTTTTAAATTAGTTAAAACTGTAGATGTTGATATTCAGCTACATGGAAAAAGACTTGATATTAATGATCTGAATAAATGTTTTACAGTACATATAAAAAGTAATCATGACCATGTATACAAGATTCCATCTATTGTTCTCGTTGTTTTCAGATATTCTATTTATAAAACTTTTACACTTCACTTTAACGAGTGCTATTACTGTTGTATGTTTGTTAAGACTTCAAAACACCATAATGTAATGTCATTTTCTGTTAAAATGTAAACATACATTGTTGTTTGCATTTGTATGCAAACACTACAGGGGTTGCTTATAAGGTTCTTATATCACTGACGGCGTTTTGTACTGTTAAAAAAATATTACAGGTAATCTTTTCAGTTATAAACATATTTAGCTTTAGTGATATGATGACTTTTTGTTTAACTTTTATGCTTGTACAGTCGAGCTTGTTCCCGTGTTAGGTACGAAGCTGGAGTTACTGGCATATTTAATGTGACTGTAGGTTTGCACCAGGGATCAGCTTTAAGCCCGTATTTATTCCTTCTTGTTATAGACGCACTGACATCTTATATACAAGAGGAGGCGACATGGTGTATGTTGTTTGCTGCTAACATTGTTCTCATAGAAGAAGATGCTATTGAGGTGCAGATCAGACTGAGACAGAGAAGAGGAAGGCCGAAGAAGATATGGATGGACTGTGTGAGGAAAGATATGTGTATAAAAAGATTAAATACTGAGATGACGGCTGATAGAGTGATAAGGGCTAAGAAGAAGAAGATGTGGTTACAACAATATACTAGTAGATTTTCCCGGCTGGTATTGTTCGAATAAACTTGTGTTATTTTAAATAAGAAAATTTGAATAAACTTTTTTTATGTAAACTATTTTTACAAACAAATTAAACTTTGCCCAGCTTCTTATGCAGGGCCCACCGTAAAGTAAATACAACCAACAGTGCCTACGGTCAACAACATATAACATTAATTAATTGTATATAATGTTGGCCCATAACAACATCCATTATTTATATTACTAATTATCATATTTTTCATTCAGAATAGCAAAAAAACTTCTTACAAATAATCGTTTTCCGTGTTTTTGTCCTTTATTTCGTCAGTGTAAGCACATCGGCAGACGACCAAATGAGGCTTTTATAATAAAATTGCATATGTGTTACCATCACCGTGTGTCCGAGGTTGCGACTTCAAGGGGATTTTGACAATTTCCGCTCCGACGGCGTACTCGATGAGAAAATTGAATTTGGACGTATGACAGTCCCACATGTCCGAAAGAGCTGTCGCTGTATGAGAGAGAAAGAGATGCAAAATTGTGATAAAATCGACAAGATGCATCGAAATCACCAGAATGTATTATTTTAAACTTAATCTATATCAATATGTTTTAGTACAATCATCGTTATTATTTTCATATATTTTTTCCTCTTTGTGTGACACCAAAAATTTATGTGTGATGTATATACCTATATAGTACATTTAAATGGGCTACAATGATAAAAAGAGAAGAATATTGACGAATTCTCCTCCTTCGATTTAAGATGATAGTATATTAATATGTAGTACTTATTACCAACAGTTTTAATTTTCATAAAATAAAATATTAATACATCCTCATATTATTTTATTACATGTGTTTGACTAGAACATATTGATATGTCTACAAACGACCAAAACCGTTTGTTTTATGTTTTTAGTTATCGGTATAACATTACAGTACACGTTTGTTTTTCTTTTTAAAGAAATCTCGTTTTATAAATAATTAAATTATATGTAAAGTATTTAAAAAGAGACAACTTAGACGTCAAGTGAGTGCCAGCTAGTCTATAAGTAGAGCATAATTTCATAAGCTTTATTAAGAATGTATTATATTATATTATTATTTTATTCACTAAAATAAATAATCACTTGAGATAATTCACTCTATATAAAATAAAAATTATATTAAAAAACAAAAGATATACGCACTACAATCGATTTTAAATGATAAAAGATATATTTATTCATTACTACTATAATATTTATAAGTAATTATTATATTTATAATATTCACAATTGAAAACTTTTATTTCCAGATATAGAGGAAAACCATTATTTGTAAAAACATACATTAATGAAAGGTTTAATACAATAATGAAAGCATTACGCTTTAAATAGTAGACGATTATTTGAAGTCATACAATAATTGTATCTGAACGTTCATTCCGATAATCCGTCAGAATTAGGAGCAGCTTGAAAACGGAAGATTCATTTTGGTATTAATTAACGATTGACGAGAGTGCATCCGAAGGCATATACGGGTGCCGCGGAGCCAGTAGTACTGTATATTCCGTTAAATTACAATTTCAATTATTGAAAGCAAACTTACGCTTCACGGATATTGTTGACTATAGTTATCTCCGTTAATTTCAAACTGAGTTTAAGTAATTTTTTAGTTTATGCATTATACTAACTTCTCTTTACACATCTGCCGGTATTGTAATTTAAAAAAATATATACGTACAGCCAATACGTTTATAAGAACTCGTATTGCTAAATTAGATGTTTTATGGTAAGGATCTAGAATAGTTATTGAATATAAACTATTGCCAGTAGTTTAAAATATTAAAATGAGAAAGTACGAAACTTCACCAATTTTAAGCCTATTTCTTTATAAAATATATTACGATCCATAACAAGGTGTTTGTTCCGTTTGAAAAATAAATAACATTTTTAAAATATACACATAATTTAATTCATAGGCATATAAAATGTAACGCTAATTTCGATAATACTTTTCAAATGTTGGCTTAAATTAATAGCGCCTAATGAATCAAGACTCTTTGAATTCTAACATAAGTGTTAAATTCAAAAGAATGCGTTAAGACTTAGTATCTCTTTTGGTCTAGCATTTGAGTAGTGGTGAACACAACTGGGATTACGAACTTGTACACTTAAATGTTATAACAATTGTTATGTACAGCTCTTATAAAAATATTTCCTGTGCATGTGTGAATAGGTAATGACCCATATAAATGTGCAGGCCATTTCGGATAAGGGTCCATATATTTCTCAAAAATGTCGTAAGAATTTGTTTACACAACACAAAACGGTAAAAAAAAAAAAACTTTTTTACGTATATCAACATATGTAGACCTTAGTCGTTTCACAGATAGATAAATTAGCATATTTGCCATTTGTGAAATCATATTAATTGATAATTTAAGGTGTCCGATCACAGACGCATGTACATATTCTAAAATAAGATGTACCCGCAAGTGAAAAGGAATTCAAATGACGTGCTAGAACTAAATGTTTGTAGGAGGGGTTGATGAGCCGATACGCAGCTATCTAATTAATCACAAAACATTCCTTATATTATGTTGTTTTGATGAAAACCAAAATATAATCATTTCACACAATTTTACTTCAAAAATGAAGATGTAATATAAATTTATTATATAGTGATATTTATAAATACTTAACTAAAAGAAATCAAAGGGATTTATTTACCTGTGCTTAAGCAAGATTTTACCTAAGTTTTTGTTGCTGCCATCATATTGTATTCCTACTTTTTATTTGTTCTACTACTACCAGTTATTATTTCAGTGCGTTTCTTATTAAACTCGTTTCGGTTGAACACTTTAAATTTACTGTGATAATAAGTACAATGGGCACATCATGCCCCGCGGACATCAGCGCTGGCTCATTGTAAAGCTTGCGCCGTCCATACGAAGTTTCTATTGTCGCTCTGTGTAAAGTTTGAGCTATCGACAAGCCGATAACGAATGACAGCCGCATTTGTTCAAAGGACCTCTGTGACGTTCACTGGGTTGTGTCCGTGTTGTCAGGCACATCTCAATGATTAGTATTAGTTCAGCTGCTTCATCTGTTAACCATCGTGTTCTAATTATAGGTATTATCCAGTACTTCGTAATCTAATTTATAACCTACATCTCGTCTCAATCTATGTATCTACTTAATAAACGCAAGGGTAATGTATTTTTGTTTATTCCAACATTGGATTTAAAAATTACGGCCAACTGAATGATCTTCAATCGTGTAAAAGAAGTAAATTATTATTATGAACAACTATAACATAAAACATGAAATTAGAAAACTAAAATTATACACGATCAGAAACAAAAGTATGTACTTTATATTATGTATGTAGGTACTTCATGATTCAATGTTAATTTTCGTCATAAAAATACAAGGAAATAATTACACTAGAGGTATTTGAAGCGATGATAGCTCAGTGGTATTGTGTACGACTTCGCGTCAAGGGACGTGAGTTCGAATCCAAGCACCTACAATGAGCTTGAGCTTTCGGTGAAGGAAAACATCGTGAGGAAACCATAGCATGGTGGTAGGGCTTTTTCTAATGCCCGCCTGGGTAGGTACCACCCTCAAGTTGTAAACCTGCCTCCAAATACCAATAGGTGTGTTCCGGCAGCTGCACTTGAGAACCAGTTCCTCCACAGGTTTAGCGTGTCTACCAACTTGGGCCTTATCGACACTTAAGATCAGGTAAGATTATGACCATAACGCTAATACCTTAAGTATAAAAATTATATATATATATATATATATACTTTACTTGTTACTAGGGGATTGTACTTTTTATACTGTTATAAATCTCGTTAAAACGATAAATGTTATCGAATAACGTAAAAAATTCTCAGTTGCAACTTCAACCATAACAAACATAAAGAAATAAAGCTAGCCAAAATAAAAGCACACGAAAATTTCGAAAATAACAGTTTTAGTATAATAGGTGCCTACTTGATATATGACCTTTATAAGCCCTTCTTGTTCTTTCTTTATTCTTAGAAACCTGTTGGAAATTTCATGAATTTATGAACTCACGTTACGACTAATTGAATTAAGATTTTGTAAGTTTGACGACATTTTGTGTGGCATAGTGTGATTATTGGGCACAAGTGAAATGAATTATAGATAATTTCTAAGTTTCCACAAAAACTCCCTGAATATCTTTAACAAGTACACCTAATAATGGTCACACTTGGTATTGGAAAATACCAATCTAGAAAGAAGTTATAATTTAAAAAACAATTTTATTAAAACTTGCCTGTATTAAAAAATAGTTAATTTTCTTATTTTACCTATAATTTAGTATTAACGTTCACTACAAATAACATAATTATATATTTTGAGTTTTCTTTGAAAAATAACATATCTCTATTGTTTTCTCCTAAAAAAATCAACTTCGTTGCGAGGATAATTAAACGAGGGTTATACCAAACATATAACAATTAAGAGAGGTTTACGTCACTCCTTTGGAAAGTTTTAGATACTTCCGTGTCAGTTCGTGACGTAGTAATTATTTAATATCAAAAGTTTGTCCATTAACTCTTAGTTCCGTGCGGAAACCAGGTGTGGAATCGTAAGGGTGGATAAAATATCTAGCTGTATGAAGTTTTTAGGTAATGATAATGGTATCCCAAGCCTGTAGCTGGTTGATCACACGTATTAAACATTATTTCTTTATTTGGGCATTTAAAATATTTATATAACAAACAGCATTTTAAACAATGATATTTTGCATTTTTTTTAAGTGTTTGATAATATAAACAAATTTAAAAATCTATGATCTGATCTATTATTAGTAAGTAGATGTTACCTATGTAAATATTCATAATTTTCACAAATAAAATAATAGTACGAAAAATTGGCCAACATTTGTAAATGTTAACAAACTTACAAACTATTTTCTTTCAAAAATATCGCTGCAAATAAGAAAAAAATGTAACAGAAATTTAAATATTTTAAATCATACAGTTTTAAAATAAAGAAGACGATTAGCACAGTAAACGATCAGCAATTATTAATGAACAGAGTTATTTGCAAAATTTTACAGAATTATTTTAATACCCACTACAAAAACAACAAATGTAGTCACATTCGAAACTGTTTGCACATTTTCTAGCCCTCGTTGATTATTAATGAATATTGCAATACATATAACGTATCTACTTAAATATTAAAGCGCGTAGTTCTCGTGCCTCCCGTAATGGGCATACTGAATTATTTATCAGGATTTTATGTCTCGGATCGCGCCCTTCCTACTAAATAATATTTGTGATACATTTAACTGTGGTCGCGTAATACAGTTCTGCCAACCGACTACTTTTCTTTTATTTATACCAGCTTACTTGAGTGCGTTCGACTATGTTGTACATAGTCAAAATTTTTAAAACGTACATAGATTTCAAAATAAGTCTACTTCTTATAGTTAATATACACATGGTCTAATATATCCATCTTGATGTCCGTAGAAAATTGAGAATATTCCTTGCCACTTGATTTTACTTCAAAATTAACTTTTATTGTTATAGTATTACGTGGAGATGACTCATTTATATTATTTTTGTAAAAGTAATAGTATGGTTAATTCCAGAAAATGGATTTGCAAAAATATCGTTTTATTTGAGAGCTGAAGAATATCGACCCTGATGTCTCCATTTCGCTCGTCAGAAGTCACACACCAACTGGTTTTCAAAAAGTTTTACACTAATATAATATTCATTATAATAAAACAAGATTATCTCAATTACCTGTATCGATGTACAAATTAACAGAGTAAGTACAGTAAACGGGCAAACTGGTACTCCGTCTATTGTCTAGCTTTAAGCGTACAGGTGCACCGACACACCTGACTTGTTTCTAATTCTGACAGAGCTACCCGTTTAGTGCACAATGAGCTGGCGGTCGCCTATGCGGGATGTACGCAATAGATAATCTCTATTCGAAATAATATTGCAGCGTACCTATTGCTGGTATTGCATATTTATTCTGAATGATAACCACGATTTACCGAACCTCTACCTAACGAGAATTACTGATTACCGAATATAAGTAAATAAACAATAAAGAGTAATCGACCAAAGACCTTAATTATGCTTTGAATTATTATCAGTTATCTAAATAAAGAACAATTTTAATCTTAACAAAACAGTAAAACGAGGCCGTCAATGCATACAGAAAATAATACACTATAACTTTTTCTATGAGAACTTAAAAAAATGTTACACTACAAATAAAATAAACCCACGTGTAATGATTACATTTACGGAATAGAATATATATGCCCATTACAATAACTACGAAATAAGTTTTTTTCTATAACATAAAAATACTGTTTTCATAAGAAAGCCACAGCTGATATACGACTTAATTGTCGTAAAGTAAGCAAATGTCAAATGTCAAGATGAAAATATATAAAAACATTAGTGAGTTAAATGTATTAATTACTAAGACAACAAAGGCCTAACATAATAAAATACGTAAAGTATAATTATGTTACATTATTTTTGAAAAACCTCAATTCACGCTGTACAGGCGTAGTTGCTACGAGTTACGAAACGTAGTAGAACGTAGCTACGTAACTTGTAGGTGATTTCAATCATGTCCAAGGCGTCAGACTAACGCTCTGTGCTAGTGTTGTTTGGACTCTGGTTGATATATGACAGCGACACAGTCTATTCAATGTCAGATTTAATTTATGGCTATTAAAACTAAAAAATAAATATATTCTTGTACGTCTTGTCTCTACAATTACAATACAATTAATAATACAGCTTCCCTAGTTTATTTAGGCAGGTTGAGGCAAATGTTTACTACGGTATTTATAGAAATTGTTATGTTTTCCCGTCATGATTATATTGTATAGATATTGTTTTAGAGAATGTATGTGGCACTTCAGTACATTAAAACGGCTAATACAGTATCAGAGCTATACGAAAGTGTAAGTGTATAGATAACTTTATATTTTTAATTATATAAAAACATAAAGTAAATGTACAGTAATATAAATGTAAACGCACATTGTTTTTCAATAATAAATCTTTTTATATTTATATCTTTTTATATATAGCATAAAGGAATACAGTTGACAAAACAAAACAAAATGGAAAAATATATTATTAAAATCGCTATTAATAAAGATAACTATTTAATGCCAAAAACTTTTATTTATTAACATAATTTTATTTTTATACGATTTAAGATCTTCGGTATTTAAATACATGCTTTAAATATTATTGTTTAGTTCACTCACATAGTTTTTTTTCTAATTATAATATAATCTTGTCCAATGCAAGTAAACAATAAAAAGTACGAGTATGATACCTGCAAAAACTACCATACTCGTACGCTCTGCTATAAGTTCACAGATCGATCATATCCCGTATAACAATTGACCTACATCCATATACTGTGACACTATGCAATTGCTATCGAGCAATAATTTACCAATTGATCATATTATGATCAAAACGTCAATTTAAACTCTAAGGTCTATGCAAGTGTAAGCGTGGCTAACAATATTGGAAAAATAATATTAAAAATATTATACATCACAGGTCGGGTGGTGATTTGATTTAACAATTTTATTATAATAATGACTATAACTTTAGTTTCATTTTACTAATGTATTTTTTTTAAACTATGGATCCTTTAAATATATTTTTAACTTATCTTATGATATGTAGGTACGTTCAATGATTCCGTTTCTTTTAACCGCTTCGGTAGTTTATTAAATATTTTAGGTCCTTAAAATATAATGTTTTTTATCCAATACTTTGTGGTTTTTGCTTTATTACCTAATTATTAGCTTGTTTATATTTCTTACAATTTTTTTTTTAAACTTATCTGTATAGGGAAATTATTATATTTAGAATGTTTTTTATTAAAATACATGTCTTATAGGCGTATGTTTGTCTTAATAATAAAATTAAAGTATTCAAATTATAATTATGAATATTTATATCTTATATGGGCATTCTCATTGATCATCTGTGTTCCTAAAACTTTCTGTGTTCCTAACAATTAAACTGCCCATAAACACGTATTAAATCAGTTGTACTGCCGTGGAACTAGTAAAAGCACCGCTCTCAGCAAGCACGTTGATACTCATAAATTTACATTTATACCTCAATGGATCTATACTATAGAGCTACGAGGTTAAAATTATTTTCATAATAATACTTTTATAACGTCTACAATACCACGAACAAATTACCGATCAATCGGTGATCACCATTGTTTTTGAATCGTACTGTATTTACCAGCAGGTCACTTTGTCTTGCTACTATAAAAAAACTTACGAATTACTTAAATAAGTATTTATTCGTATATAGAAATCATATAAAATGTAAAATCTTAACAATTCAGAGGATTTTATTAATATAAATTTATTAAAAACACCGAAAAAATAAATTTTATTTTAATTTTGTGCCCGTATTAGCCAACATTATTTAACATAATTATGATTAGTACATTTCAAAGTATACTAAGCATAAAGGATAAAGTAAGTTCCTTTATTTGTACCCTTTGATAGCATTATATGTAAATCTATTCAACATGCTTTATCGGTTTCATGCGACAAAATTAATAGGTGAAAAATAATTAATTCAAATTTTATACTTCAAAAATCTTAGTATTGTTTTTCAAGAAATCGATTACACACGATATACACCTAGAATTAGGAAAAATCACAACTGTGCTTGTTTGTAAATGTTTTCTTTTAAACCAAAGTTTATGATTTAATGCTTTTTATATAGACCTGAAAAACCAAAATAAAGTCTATATAACGGGTTCATTATTATGTGCATGGTAATTGTAATCCAGTCGTGTGCAGATTCACTACACCCCATTTGTTTACTGGATACACACCGGTCGAGCCCGAACAGGACATGCATGAATGAATCGCTAAGTCGATCGTCACACTTAGTGTATGGAGTTCGTTATCTAGTCGAAATTTTATTGTCGTGTAACATCCTATAAAATGCAAAAAAATATATACCTATTACATTTTTATATATAAAAGACAACTAGCTTCGCTCATTAGATTTGATGAAAGCTTGGCTAAATATCGATGTTCGAAATCAGAAGTGGACCTCGTCGGGACTCGTTCACGTAACGTTGTTACGTGTTGCTACTCATCCTAAATTAAGGCCGACCAATGTAGTTACTATTGCACCTACTGACATTGATTGGACGTTAAGCCAATTTCGCACTAAATACACACACATGCGCGGTTTAAATAGTGGGTCCCAAACCAACGCAAAACCTAATGTTCAAAACTTCATTCACAATTTTATTCGCTCAGTTATTCACTAAATGATATAATATCAAGTTTATAGAGTTATTTTTATATAGAATGTCTCTAAAAATATTTAGTTCAATTTTGGGACACCACCACTGCGACCTTAACCATTAACTGAACGAATGGCTTCCCTGGCTGTGGAACGCGACGTGGTTGGTGAAGAACTTCGACGTGGGGAGGGACGCAGTTGCGACTATCACAACCGAGGCTGCAAAGGACCTGCAGGAAAACTGGTGCAGGCGAACGGCAAGAAAGCTGAAAAAAAAGAGCGCGAACCATAGCCTCCACTTTAGCTGGTTAGCTGGAAGAAAATGCCTCATGGCATTAAACTCGCCAGTGTACAAATTTAAAGTGCAATAAAGAATTCATTCATTCATTTTGGTAGACGGATACAAAGAGCCCGATAAGCACCCGCGATCGTGGACGAGGCTCTTATGAACCATTTTAGAGCCACCCTGACTGCAGCCCGGCTGGCGGGAGCATGCGAAATCCTCCTCATGGGGGACTTCAACCAGCTTCCATACATCGATCGAGAGAATATGTTCCAAATGGCCCTTGCAGACCGACGGCCGTCGCCAGCATAAACAATAATCTTTTGTTCACTCATAGAAACACGATGAAAGTGGCTTACGCATTGGCTAAAGTCTAGAACGGTATATATAAATCAAAACTAAAAGTGAGGTCGCTGAGTATCGAGGGCTTTTCGAGCACACAAATCACTCCCCCAAAACTCTCTTTTTAGTCCATACTCAGGAGGTGAAAAAAGCCCTGACCAGCAAGGGTTATGGGGCAGGGGAGGGCTCCCGAGTGCTAACGATCCATGAGTCTCAGGGATTGACCTTTCAATCGGTGATAATCCTGTAGACCAAAAACAGGAAGATGTAGATACACGAAAGCGTGTCACACCTGATCGCGGCGCTATCAAGACACACGAAGACTTGTGTCTATTATACCGAACTAAGTGACGACGCAATCGGGAGGTTAATCTGTCGAGCTATGAGCGCTCGTGGATTATAATTAAAAAATGGCGATAAAGGTAAGAAACCAAGGCGTTATCGAAAAAACTCTCAAAACTGCCTCCTTCTGAATAATGAAAACACAAACTCCATTCCCCTGTAACACAATATTATGTTAAATAAATATGAAATTAATATTAAATATATACCTATATACCTTAAAGACATTTAAAATGGTTACATTT
This sequence comes from Actias luna, assembly GCA_039707435.1. Lineage (NCBI taxonomy): Eukaryota > Metazoa > Arthropoda > Insecta > Lepidoptera > Saturniidae > Actias > Actias luna. Next base: position 11,349,978 of record JAZHAC010000001.1, on the reverse strand, counting down.
TAGATTAAGCTGCACAAAAATGAACAAAAAAATTTCAAGCAATTTTTGACATTAGTAATAAATACAAGTAAACAAAAGGTCTAGCGTCTGCGGCGGGAAGAAAACAGCAATAAAAAAATAATATAAATTCATTAAAAGGCACAAAAATATGCTATGTTTTTTTTTATTTATCGTTATACCGATATAACTAAATGTGGCTTAAAAAAACCAAAAACTTAACTATTTGTCGCCCTTTTTCGTAACTATTACAAAGACTGTTTGTTTGTTCAAATTGTTCTTAGGCTATTTATATTCGCGATATATCTTCTATCCCAAATTAAACTACGTTAGATATATCCAATATAAATAAATCAAATTTACACGGACTATTGCTCTAAGAAAACGGCAATCTGTGAACTTTTAATGACTTTGTTTGTATATTTATGACAAAATTTCTTTGTAGTGGTACGGCAAAGTATAAACAAGATGAAGCACAATACAATCCAAGCACAAAGAAGATCACGGTGAGATTAATAGTAGCATCGGTATTATAGCTTACGTATTGCATGGCGATCGTTACATAGTCAGGTACAGTTTCCAACTATGCCACAATACGAAAAAGACATATGCGCTCAATATAAGAAGTACGTACAAAAAAGCACAATTTAAAATTAAAAATCTAGTATCTTCCATCCGTAATTACATTATTGATAGTTATAACTTTTTTTTTGTTTAAAAACTTTTAAAAATTATTATTTATATCTACAAACTAAAATACTACTATCAACGCCACCTCAAATAATTCTTGAAGACCTGACATCGGTACGTAAAGTGTAACCGTAATAGACACTAACTGCATGATCGATTCACAGTTGGTGAAGCATCACCTTTACCGCACTACCACTACGCAGTACTAACAAGCACACTGACGTCATTGTGGACGAGTACGTACAAACATTAAGAGAGGATAGAGGGTACTTTGCAATTCATATTAAAGTACATATGTGGTCGATCGCCAACAAACCAAATCCGGGACAAAGCTTTGAATAGTGTTTCAGAATTAAGTAGGTATTACCGATAGTTCATTAACACCAGTTCTAATAATATGTCAGCAGGATATGAAAAGTAAAAACCTGATGTATTATTGTGATAAATATAGATTTTTAAACTTCCCTATTTATTATTGACCACGGGGAAGCAAAAAGGATAGTTATTATTTTGACCGGTATGTATGTATGTTCTCTTATACATATTACTAAACTACTTGTCAAAATTTGACAAGTGTGGTATCCTTAAAAGCGTTTTGATTAAACTAAAAATATACAAAACTAATCTGAAAATACTAAACGCAAATTTATAAATTAAAAATAATTTTAATAAAAGTAAGTTTAAAAACTAAATCCCAATTACCTACTGAAAAACCATATTCTAATAAGTAAAAACATCGGGTTTTAGTTTTTGAACATACTTTTTTGCCTCTGATGGGTAGCAAGTGTATAAATTAAGACAAAACAAAATTAAGTTTTAAAATTGAAGCAATTCAACATTTATTTTGTTTATTTAATTTCATGGGATGCTTAATCATAAACAGAAATATACTTAGTGTATACAATAAGTAATATACAGACATATAATAAGTGGTGAACGTCCTTTTTCAATGGGCAGTGGTTAGTAGCAAGCAATATTATAGTGATCTGTCTATTATTATAGAACCTAACTCGATGTATAAACATGGGATGCGGATTATATACAATCACTAATCACTTCATATTTACTAATAGGTGTAAGAAAACACTAACATTATTTATTATACCAGCTGTACCGACAGTTTCGTTTGTGTGAACTGCTAAAATCTAGTTAATTTAAAAACATCTTATAAATTACGCTGCATATTTCAATCGTTTTGTCATTTTTACTATTACGTTTTAAACATATATCATCTAATGTAACAAAAATGTACTATTACCCGACCAAAGATTACATCCATAATTGGAATTCGTCACAAAAGTGTACATTGCGTAATTAAAATTTATGCTGTAACATATTATTGACTAAGCACAACCCTACAAACGGTTAAACAGGCTCAAGGATCTTTAATAGTTCTTTACTTTTTGCTAGTTAGAATCATCAACAGTTCTTACAGTTCCTCTTTGAATTGAGTCAGTGAGGCAAGCTGGCAATTAGATGCTCCCATCCAAACATGACGGTTGTACTGCATGACATCAGAATTATAATTCGAAATAAATCAGCAGCCTTTTACTCTGGTATGCAGTAACACTTCACTCTGTTCAAGACACCGAGCCTTTTGGAGGCCAGTTTGGTCTCATTTTCTAAATGACTACGGACCTTAATATTACTGGATTTATCGACCCTGGATTCCAAGACTCTGTGATTATTCTCAAATATGATCTGAAATTACACTGAACGCGATTATCTCAGTGTTAAACGCGCAAAATCCTGTCTTAGTGAGGTTAGTAGGAGAGGTTGGATGGATGAGAGAATATTCTCGATTTCAGACGCAGGTTATTTATCATTTTCTTCCACAATGGAACGAGGTATGTTTGCACGGCTTGTATAAAATGCGTCTCTGTGGACATTGTTTGGAAAGTGATGTATGCCATCAACAGATTTCATATATAACAAAAACACTGTTGCAGATGGTACCGAGGCCTCTAGAACACCAGCATTTATATCCATACATTCGGATCAACTACGATATACATACTAGAGCGCTAATGTGTTTGCTGGACAGAAAGCTGGTAACCTATTTGCACATCCTTTTGGACAGTCTGTAAAATGGTAACTTTAAGAGAAAATCACTGTTACAGAAATAATGAAACACCTTCGCTATGTCTAGGCTAACTGCCAATGCCTAATTTTCACTCTTAATAATTTAAGTCTATTAGTGTTTGAATACGATTCAATCATCCACGGCGACAACCGTATTGAAAAACTTTATATTAAGCCTACAGTTTACATATTAAAGATATTTTAATATTATATCTAACCACTTCAATAAATTGCTTATTCAATTACTCATGTAAAAAAGCTCGATTATAAAGTATACAAGTTTTGAAAATAATATAAAATAAATAATTATAAGAATTTAAACTTAAGGATATAATCGTTATATATTTTCACACACAATTAATCATTTATTAAATATTAAGAAAAATAGTTCTTACATGGGCCATACATGTACGTACGACGCCTGACATAAGATCTAGAATATTTCGTAGCTCAGTGACCTGTGATACATGGCCCCGACACCAAATCAAGTTTGGTGTACCGTATCCCTTGGTAATTTGTTCTAATTGAAATTCAAGCCAATGACACGGCCAGCGGTAGTAATCGAATTTCTGGTAGCATGCTCTCCGACTGACTAGTTTCTCATTGTATGGCAGGAATGGAGTAAAATTAAACGTAAATTTAATGTACTACTATTTCACTAATGTGGATAAAGAATATTTATAACTTTATATATTTTTGTTTTAATTTAAACCGAAGTACCCTAGTATTATTAGAAGGAAGTCTAAAACAGTATCCATCGAATATGATAGTAATTTAGAAAATAATATCTGAATTACGTTACTTTATCAAATGACAATAGACAATAATCAATTCGTTACTAGAATTACATTCGTTTTCATATTTATGTATTATTATATAGGTTTATCACAACTAGCAAATAGTTTCAGTTTTATTCGTTATTTTTATACCACAAAAATAAATATCAAGAAAGGATCTATTTCATTAAACACTCTGCAAACGAACAACTTCCCTAATACGATAATTTAGAACTAAATTAATATAAATAAACTACCTATACACCACACACGATTAAAAATTATTTACAAAATGTGGTTGTTAGATTAATCATAATTAAAATTTAAGAAAAAGGTTTAGTATAAATGAGAATGACATGAATTTTCAATTATAACAAGGAAGTATTCGAAACATAAGGAATATACATATACGGCCAATATACATTTGCAAGTAACACATTTTCAAATCATTATAACATAAATAACGGGTACAGACATTGTTTTTAAGAAATATGGGGCAAACGAGCAGGCGTACCACCTGATGGTAAGCGATCACCGCCGCCCATGGACTCCTACAATACCGGAGGAATTGCAGGTGCATTGCCGGCCTATAGGAGGGGCTGACTCTCAAGTACAACTGCCGGAACACACCTAATGGTATTCGACAGCAGATTTTCAACTTGAGGGTGGTAACTAGCCATGTGGGAATTAGAAAAAGCCCTACCACCATGCTAGGTTTCCTCTCGATGTTTTCCTTCACCGTAAGCTCAAACCCATTGTAGATGGTTCGATTCGAACTCACGTCCCATGACGCGGCATTTCTACACGCTACCAGTGAACTACCATCGCTATAAGATTGATTTCGAAACCTTTGATACACAAATACTTCGAATGCTTTTTACAATTGTGTTAGGGTGTTAATATAGTTAGAATAAAAGCTTTAGTCACTTCAAAGGTGGTAAATATGTAAATTGTACATTTTATAAAATTATGTATGCGAATAATTTATACGGAAATTTTCATTTTTTTTTTTTAAGTAGTAAGTAACAGCTGTTTTGAATAGTATTAAGTATATTGTATTTTTGTACTAGATTAGGCTATCTTTGCTGATATCTGCTAAGTTCCCGATTGAAATATGCATGGAAAACGTGGGAATAACTCTAGATTAAATAAAGCGATGATAGCTCAGTGGTAGTGTGTACGACTTCGTGTCAAAGGACATGAGTTCGAATCCACCTACAACGAGCTTGAGCTTCCGGTGAAGGAAAACATCGTGAGGAAACCACGGCATGGTGGTAGGGCTTTTTCTAATGCCCGCCTGGCTAGCAACCACCCTCATGTTGAAAATATGCCTCCAAATACCAATAGGTGTGTTCCGACAGCTGCATTTGAGAGCCAGTTCCTCCCAATGTTTAGCGTGTCTCAGGTGAGATTATGGCCATAACGCTATACCTTAACGATAAAAAAAACCTAAACTGAAATACATTATATTTTTCTTAATAATAAAAATACAAGCTGGTTAACATATAAAATACTGTTATATACTTATATGTAAACAAAAACGCGCTAGTAATAAGCTGGGTGGTTACCGCAAAAATCGAATCAGTTAACAATAATTCAAAGTAGGTGGGGGATCACGCGAATAAAGTTCGGTGGGAAAAGTTGCGGCCGACGAGCGACCGAGTAAAGGCCCGCCGGCCAACCACACGGTGTCCTGTCATAGGCCGCTAACAGGTTGCCAGATTTGCCACTATTTTTACGTGTCCCGCGTGACCCTAGCTAGTGATGCGACACACGTCACACCTGTTGTACTGACGCGTTGCTTGTCGAAACGGTGCCGCTGTTGGTAAAGCATAATATTTTTAATCCAATATATTACATTTCATATTACGGTAACTCATTCTAAATGTTTAGAATAAGAACATTTCGTTGAATAATGAAGTAACATTAAAGGATGCATGTTTAATATACTAAATCTTCAATCTTCTATTATCCACTATATTATAAGGTATTATTTTGGACCAAGTGGATCTGCTTGCTAATAATACTAGCTAAATCACTTTAAGTTAGATGACAATTTTGCTAAAGCGAAAGTATTCAAAGTAAAATACAAATAATGATCTTGTATGTATAAATTATATACTTAATTAAAAGCTTCAATAATCTTAGAATATATTGCTTAAATTGCTACAAATAACAGTATCGAGATGTCAAGTAGCACTCCGTTTAAAAGTATAAGTATGTATAAGAATGGTATTGGCCTAATAAAAAATAAGATATATTTTTTCTTGAAATATTCAAAATCGACGGTTTTGTTCAACAGATACGTGCATTACTAATTCACAATACTACGGCTAATTCACAAGAAGAATTGAATATCCTAATGTCATTCCATAAAAATATAAGTAAAATAATTTATATTAATTTTTATTTTACCTCTATAAATGTAGTTTTTTTTTCTCTTTCGAATTGACAGTGTGAAAATTTGATGCAAACATTAGCAATACATTTGTGATGTAATTACTAACTTCCTCTTCAAAATAAGTAAATTGACACCTGTGTCTAATTGCATACATATAAAGAGATATAGTGCAGATACATTGCAGAGCTACAACTAAAAAAATAACAATAATGCGATGGCAGCGGTGACACTTAACATCAGGTGAACCGCTCACTCCTTTGCCCCCCTGGAATGCCTTCCAACTAGTCGCCAGTTGGAAAAGTACCTGAAAGCCTAACTGCATTATCGCTTTGAATAACAATTCCTACTCTTAGAACGAGGAATCTACCCTTTTTTCAGCCATAAAACACATGTTATATGTATAATAATGCAATACAGTAATTTTTATTGCTACCAGATCTTATGTCACTGTCATTTAGAAAATATTAATACTATTACTTCCTTTATCTTATATGTAAAATTCATGTGTGGCAATGTTAGTTGCCCTACTCCTCTGAAACGGCTTGACCGATTTTTATGATATTTTAAATGTATATTCGGTAGGTCTGAGAATCGGTCGTAAGGTATTTTTCACTAGAAATAATTTAAAAGACAGAACAACGTTTGTCGGGTCAGCTAGTTATATATATATATATATATATGAAAATATTATTACTCCCTTTTACATATAGGTTTAAGTAGTTGGGTGACACAGTATTGAAAAAAGTCTAACACAGGGTGACTGACATTCGATTGGTATATTCATAGACTGTCAACTATCGACACCGACCATCACTGAGACGCAATATCAGCATTTTGATTGCAAATGATCCGCAACGCGCGAACACAACAGCCAATTAAACTGTTTTTCGCATTCGCCCATTTGCGCGGAATAATACCCGGTCGTGTTAACGCGATTGTCACCACATAGTGCTGATATTTTAACTGGTCCAATGTTCGGCTCACTGTTGATTTTTGCGTTTGCAATAATAGTTTTTGTTTGTAATGTAATGCGAACAATTTTCTAATATTTGACAAATCATATTCGATATTAAATATTCCAATGGAAATAGTTTTGTTATTAGATTTATATTGAAATGCTTACGGACACAAGGTTATGTTTTTAATGAAGGAAACGGTTTTATATGGTTCTAGGCTACTTAGTTTTCGGCTTCCAGTGCCCCTTTGTAAAAAAAAAAAAACGATTTACTTTTGTATGCCCTAAGTAGCGAGTGGGTGACGGCTGATGTACTCGAAACAAGTAACACAATTTTTATTGTTTTCTTTCACCCTGATGCTTAGTGATCACTTTTTATTAAGCCTTATCAAATTCAAATAATATATCTTTATCTGTAATATATATTTTTATAATTAAAAAAACAATACTTTTGCGATCAAACTAAATGAAAACGTTTATTGACGAAACAGCACTTATGAATCAATCCTAAAAAATGACGTTTTAATTGAATATCCATATTGCATACGTCGATCAAGTCATTTTACATGAGATATTAATTCATCATCGATTCCGCAGTTCAACGTGACAAGAGCCGACCTGATTGTGCTTCGGTAGTGCGATGTTGAAAATCATTTATTTGTGAACTAGTTTAATACAAACAACATTTTAATAACACAATCATTATGTGTTTTTTACAAGTCTTGTTTATTGAATAGTTATTTATGGAAGAACGGCGTAAACGAATAGTTTGTAGGAACATGCTTCACTATTTGTAATTATGCAAATCAAACGAGGAGTGAAGTAGTTTTTAAGCATGCCATCGAGCCTGTATGACATCGACTTATGCCAATGAAAACCGTCAACTAACAATTACCGTTGCTTGTGGACTCCTGTTATAATTATCACTGGATTTTGCAAAATAATTTTATAAAATGGTATGAAAAAAATTTTTTTTAATTAATAACATAAGTAGCTTTAGAGTACAGAAACATAAAAAAGTGAAAATACTTAACAATTATAGTACATGTTCAAAGATATCTCAATAATCGAAATCAGAAATAGAAATCTTCGAAAGTTTATTACACTGAGTCATTGGATATTTTTTGAAAAATATTTTGAAAAAGACAATGTTCTCTTTTATGTGAGTCCATTATGTAATCAACCAGTTCAATTTCTATAAATAGATAGTTATATGTCGATTACGATATTTATATGTCGGTCCGCTACGATCACGAGTACCCTTTATGCACCTATATCGCTTGCCACTTTTCCATCTTCTATTCTGCCAAAACACGTTTACTGCATAATACGGCCCACTAAATGATATTGCCACAACTGACTACACATAGCACACTGCACGCGTCTAGCACATTGCCGCAAATTTTACTAAGTCGTCGACGCATCTTGTGGCGAGTCTGCCCCCGTTACGTCTTCCCACACATTACTGTCACTCGAGAGATCGTTATATATCCTCATCTATAGCGATATAGCCTACCCTACTATTTCAGTCTAGTATTCAGTCTAAGGGCTATATTGATAAGTAATTGAAGATCTTCTTATTTGTGATTGGTTCACGCAAATAAATGTCAAACAGCTATATTCGTTACCTTTTAAGTAGTCTTCAGCTTTTTTATAAGGTTCACCGGTAGTGATCATACTTCTTCTACGTACCTAATGTTAGTGTCACATGTAGTAAAGTATTATTATAGTAAAAATACAGGGAATCGGAATTACACATTGTTAGAAGATGATATGTTCAGATTTTTTCGTTGTTCTTGTCTATTACTTAAATAATAAATATTTAGAATATAATATGCCAAGTACTTTTTGAGATAATAATAATAATAATCGAATCAATAATAATGTCAGGATGAGATACGAACTTTTTAGCAAACCACGGATTCACTGTAAGGGTGCCGGGTCCATCGTGAAAACCTAATCATTGTGGCAGAGAGAGGATAACACTAGAGTGTCTGAAACTTGCGACTCAGATGTAGGTTTAAGGAGCCCCTTTGTCAACGATCGTCACCACACCTTCACCGCTCGTGTCTCTCTCCACCCAGTATAAGCAATTCCAGATAATGATTTACAGCATAAATACCAAAACAGTGTCAATAATAGAGAAATATAAATCTTACGTCCCTTCTAGCTACTTACGATGAATACGCCTCAAGCGCCGAGCTTAGGCTGAGTCCAAAGCCGCACTTGCATCGCGCTTTTGGTGGTATAAACTACCTTCCTATAACTATATTTGGACTAAAACACAAGGTTGAGAGTTTTGGTGGCGGGAAGTCGGAAACACCTAACTATATTTTAATGTTTACATGTGTACTTTATGTCAAAATAATGATAAAAATAAATAATACGAGAGTTGTATTAAAGTGAATCAAACAGAATGCTACCAACATGCTACAATCTACAAGGCAAAAATGCAAACATCTTAAATTATAATTAAATATGTTCTCAAGAATTAATTATAAATTATTTATCTTGACCTACACATTTAACAAATTTTACTTACATATATGCTTATACTTATACAATATATTTACGATAAAGTGATAATAATATTATATACTAGAACTGTTAATTTATGGTAAGCATAGCACAATTTAAAAACAACAACGTGGCTACCATCGGTTGTTATTACTGTAATTTCGACTTGGAAACCTTTCGGTAGCTGGATATACATTGACTGATGCCAGAAAAGCAACAAACCAAAGGAGAGTGAATATGATGGATTTATCAGCATATGGACGGCGAGACAGCAGACGCGACATTGTCGAACATATATTCTTGTCACCCCGCAAATAATTGTAATGGCCCTTTCCGCACATATTATTATGAATCTAAGTTTTATTTAAATTATTTAAGATATGGTATCTAGTCCATGTTTTGCGTTTTGAAATAACACGTTCAAACCAATAGAGCAACATAGATTAGTAACAAGTTACTATGTCTACATACGTTTCAATTGTAATACGTGCATTATATTCGTGTTCATAATGAAAATATTCACATCATTATTATTAACTGTTTACCTTATTCATTAAGTGAAATTTTATTAGAGTTGATGACTGTATTATTTTTAATTATATACGCAGCTATTTGTGTAAAACTATCCAACCAGTATTATAGCGGTTTTGAATTAACGACTGAAGAGTTACATAATTGTTATTTAAAAATACCATTTACACCTTTCCACTCGCTCGAAAATTTTTTATCGAGAGAGATAGTTACAAAAACTAGAATTAAGTTTATGTGAGTATACCGTTTTCCTATAACTAATTATTGACTGTTTAATTTTAATAAACCAACCCGGCGTCAAAAACTCAAAAACTTGGTGACAGAAATCAAACGCTTATGAAATCGTGATTCCATGGAAATTAGAACTACAGCAAAATCTAAATCCAAAGGGAAACGAGTGAAATAACTTCAACGATCTATAAATATCCAATTTATCTTCCCAGAATCGTCTATATCTGATTTATTGAAAGATCCGTCCAATTTTGTAGTTTTTTAACCATAGCGAAATAAGTCTGGTTACTTTAGTCTAGTTACATAAAAATCATAGATTAATGTTTATGTATTGCTGCCGATTAACTCTTTAAATGATGCGTCATTCTCATCCCACATTGGCTTTATTTATCGTAAGCGTACAGTAACTTATTAAATTTTTTGTTTGGGTAAGTAATGTAGAAGTAAGAAAAAGAAACCTTTGTAAAGATGAGCATACTACTTCAATGTTAATTTTCCGGGTTAATAGATATATTAATTTCCTCTCTGAATATTGATCTTAGAATATGACAAACGAGTGACAGTTTTGATAATCTTCAAAGGATATAATTAGTAAATTCAAAGATTTTGTTTATTGATAAACGGCTACAAAGCAGTCTTTTTTCTCTTTCACTGGTTTTTTAAAACGTCTACGTTGTATAAAAGTAAATGAGTCTTAGACCGTTAGGTGTTTATGTAGTTTTGCTGTTAACTTCTTGTTAAAAAGTAGTCATTATAATACGTGGATATCTATAAGTCATTATACTATATTTACTATATTTCTATATAAACAAACTATATTTCTGAGTTTATTTATATATATAGATGAAATTACAAGTAGATTTCAACCTCTGATGGAGTTGGAATGTCTTATTTCCAATAGCTGTTTGCAGACCACACTCAGTGCATTTGACAATAATGCTTCGTGCCGCGGAAATAAATATGTGATCAAAGCTTATATATAATAATATGTTACTGAACTTGTCTAGGATCTACTAGCATTTAAAGAAAGTGCTAGAACAAAAGTGATCTACATAACTATCTAACCACCCGTATCATATGAAAGTTGTGTTCGAAGTGTGTTTATAATAATATAAAATTATTTTTCATCGCCTATAAGCTGCGTGTGTCTAACATTGTGTAAATTAAAAAAAAATATATTCTAAGAGAAGTTACTTGTTCCGCGAAAAAATATATAGCGTTGAATATAACGCGGTTTAAATGAATTATTAAGTACGTATTTTCAATTAATAATTCATAAACGGTAATAATGTTACGCTCCGTGTAAAGTTATTTAAATTGTTTTTTTTTTAAATTTTATAACAGTATAGGCATACTTGCCACATATATGTTTTATAACCTATTGTTAATTGATAAAAAAATATTTTGGTCACATAAAGGAAAAAAAAAGAAATATTCGAAAGTCATAATTAAAAATGTTATATGTATATATTTTTAATAATATTACGTAATAATTTATCACGTTATTTTTTACTGTATTTAATTCGAAGCTCACTACACAAAAACTAGGGCAAATTTATAAACCTGATTAATATTAATAAGCAACAGTAATGATTAAATACATCTAGTTTCTACTTTTAGTAAATTATTGTCGGGGCACGAGTTAGTTGATTTACTTATTTATTTATTAATTTCAAGTATATATCGTTACTGTTATAATTGGAAGACAATATTATTATCAACTTTGTCAAGTATAATTTAAAATTCCTGTATAATATATGATGGAAAACTTAAGACATTTTATCCAATGTTTATTTACATTTAATTACAGTAACGATGCCATTTTTGTCGATGACTTTGAGCCATATTTTAGGTAATGCCATGATCTCGGGCTATAAAATTTAGGGACTTCTGTTAAAAAAAAACGCGATTAGCTGTATTGGCAGTCCTCTCTTGATATTAACCTGACACTGTCAAAAGAATTTGGATACGACCGAAATAGTTGGAACTCTGAAGGTACAAGGTCAGAGCTATATGGTGGATGCATTAACACCCCCCGGCCAAAGTTTCTTAATTTTGCCTGTGTGCCTAAATATGTGTGTGGTCTAGCTTTATAATGATGACGGACCCTTCATATTGATAGATTCCGGCCGTTATCTCTCAATTTTTTCCTTTAATCTTATTAGTTGTTGACAATAAATATCCGAATCAATGGTATTGCCCGGCGGCAAAAGCTTATAATGAATAATGCCTTTCCTATTCTACTATACACAGGGCATCACCTTATTATGAGTTAATCCAAGTTTTGCCACAGTCTGTGAAGCCTGACCGACCTTTGAGCACGACCTTTTTCGCACCTTTTTTGTCGTACGTGATCCAATTTTCTTCCATCCATCAGTAATTATCGATTTCTTCAAAAACGGTTCAGTTTCATTTCTTCTTTTTTCAAATCTTTTGGTTCGGTGGCACCTAAATATGGAGCTTTTTTGTGTACCCAGCTTTTTTCAAATGGGTCATAAGTGTTTTGTGGTAAATTCCAAATTCTTTATCTATGTAGTAACTACCGATATGGCGACCTGGCTCCACTTTTTCAAAAGTAGCGTCCACTTTATCCGTAATAATGCGACCAAAACGAGGTGCATTTTTAACATCAAAATTCCCAAATTGTAAAAAAAATGTATCAAATCCCTTCATTAGATTCACAAATTTCGAAACAAATAAAAAATAGCTGAAATCAAAATGTTATTACTTTAGATCTTATTTATAGTTTATACACACTATATGCGAAAAGACTTTTTCCCTGACTTATTTTTTTCCTTTTATTTACTACATCTAAAAAAGTATCCTTGTGACTGTAATGGTAATACTAGGTGCTATACTAGGTAGGTACTAAGCAGGTAGGACTGTATCAGTAGGTACCAATATTTTTTAACTAAAGTCCTCCTTAAATGAGTAACATATTTAAAAAATGTTTCTATACGTACTTTGTACGTGTAGTACGTTAGAACTATATGACGGTGTTAACCCATTTTCATGTTGCCTCTTCAATACTTGAGGCATCAATAGTGAAAAACAAAATGAGATATATATATTTTTTAAACAAATTATTAAAATCCAGAAATGTAACAGATAACAAAAAATAAGTTTTTAAAAAGAAACATAATTTGCTTAATCCTTCGTGATCATGCTTGATGAGTAATGGATAGTAATTTTTATTGGTACACATTACTAGAAAGTATAAGTTATCAGTCAAAAACAGGAAACATTAGCCGTTGATCATATTGTACACACACACATCCGCATAATTTCTAAAATAATCGATTCACCACCCTAAACATTAGGAGCGAGCGTACACAGCGCTGGGGGACCCATCGTTATCGACCAAAATTTTTATTATGCATATTTTTAATTTTATTTTTTGTTGGCACCGCACCCCCGCGCACCTTGCACTACGCTTGCTGGAGTTAAATCAATACCGGGTACAGATTCTTGCTGCTTTATTTCAGTACCGAACGTTTTTTGGCGGGGTTTCATTTCTAGCGTCTGGCTTTCTATGCACGTCTAATGGAAGGAGTATGCATACTTTTGGACTTTTACTGTCGACCCTAATGCACCACTGGTATTTCAAAGTAAAGTTTTTCCACAAATATTTATCTTTTATCAGCTTTAGTTTTGTTTGCCACCAGTTCGTATAACCTTACAGGATTTTTTATGGAACTTTGAGAGAATATTCGCTCTTTTTATTTTGTTTTTTATTATTTTGATATTATTTTTACTACACATATTTCAAGTATCAAATTGCGTACAGTATTCTCAAACTGAACTTATTCCAGTGTTTATTCTAAGTATTAAGTTAATACTTTAAATGATACCAGAGACCAAGATTTTTTTATATATTTTAATTTTCGGTGCAGTAATTTATTGACAAAACTTATGCTGACTCAAAAACTTAACTAGTTTTGTTATTTTTTACTTTTATAAATAATTAGTATGAACAATTTTGTCAATGTTTTTGTTATTCAACTTATTTCTCAACTAATATAATAGTGTTGTAATATTAGTTTCATAAAATAAAGTACTAAGAGTTTGTAGACATAAACGCAGACACATTGAAAATGAATCAGCTGATAGACGAGTTCAACTAGTATAGACAAATCGGTGGCGCTTATCCTTGTTCACGGGGACGACGTCAAATGGGAGCAAGAGGAAGTGACAAAAAACGGCACAGTACGTAAAGGAATAATGGGCGCGTGGGCCACTTCCGCCACCTTTATTTTCAACTATTAAATAAGCGGTTTAATGGGGATGTCCGCGCTTTGTTCCTGTCACGGCAACGTGGAAAATTGACGCTTCATGCGATTATGTTTTGGATGAAGTGGACATCTAATAAACTTTTCTCAAGGATACATCTCTTGACATGGTAGATACTACTTGCACGCAAATTGTTTTTAACGAAAAAATAGTTTTGTAAGGTATATACATAATAATAATATGGTTTTTTTTGGCAACTGATAATATAACAAAATCCTTTGATTGAAATATGTTGGTGTTTTAGTCATTGTATTTTTTATTGTAGCAATAATTGTGTTAGACCGGATCGCGAGCACAAGTGCATTGCTATAAACTAATCATAGTGACTCTCTTTTGTTTATCAAGTTCGGAACCAGCCATATTTCCAGTTGCCGAAAGGTTTTCAAGGCCGAAACGCCTTTAAATAGATCGCTTGATCTTGTCATTCTTCTCTGCCAATGTCGTTATTTTTGGTTTGTGCTGTAAGTTACGATTGGATATTATGCTGTAATCTCACCAATACTTATTTATTAAAAGAAGAAGAGAAAAAAACTGGTATGGAAGAAAATTTATAAGTACTTTATAATTAAATAAGTACGGACTGCGGTTGAAACGGTGAAAGAGAAAACCTTGCGTAGACATTATCCGTCGATTAGTATACATTATGTGGGTACTACTGTAGTTATGTAATAATGTTTATTAACATAAATCCGTTTATCCTCATAGGTAGATGAGGTAACGTTATATACAAAATATTAATACCACTCATTAAATTTACGAATAATGCTTCATTAAAGTTGTTGTATACTAAATGTCTGCATTATATATATATATATATATATTCTCTCTACTTCTTGAAATATCTGTTTTTGGGTTTGTCATATAAAAATGTACAATGTTTAATGGTAACTTTTAAGTCTTGCAGCAGGTCTACTTTTTTTGCAGAATAGTATCTGCGTACTCGGTTCGTTTGCATAATTAGAAATATTATATTAGAACCAATAAAAGGTTGATGCAATATTTCGATCGATAGCAGTAAATATAAAATAAATAAAAATCTGAGAATATATTCCATTAAAATCGACTACAAATTTATAAACTTAGCCCATTAAGGGTAATTTGTAAATAATAATCGTAAATGCGACAGCAATTTCTTACTGTGATCGAGTATATTAAAAATTCATAACCGTATACCTCGTAATAATTTACATACTTCATATACTTTGTAGAGGATAAAGGTCACAACATTAAAGTGATTCATTATTACAATTTAAATTAAAAAGTTGATATCAGTTGGTGTGTATGTTAAAGAAAAAAGAAACAATAGTTTTGGCTTTACACCAAAAAAATATTGATTGAGATGTCATGTTTGAATTGTATGTTGCTTCAATTTATCATAACAATTATCATTTATCATTTACTTAATAATTGCATTCTGAAAATATTAATATCCTCTAATGTCTAAATCTATAACATATCTATATCAACCTCAACTTAAACTGTTTTTCGGCAAGACAGAAACAGTAGTATGTAGCACTTTTACATTCAACAATTAACACATAAACAATGTTACTCACAACAATCTTTTATAACCAAATCAAAATGTCCAATATATGGCAATTATGTCATACATTATTCAAGTAATCAAATCGTGTTGTGGCGCTTCGCTGTCGTATGAGCAAAAAATAACTTGATATCGATTTACGATTACGATTTGATAATAAATGATGTAACAAAGACATAATTCAACGAGTAATTTAATGTAAATACTAGTGTAATTTTAATTACCAGCTACACTGCAAACGAACCCAGCTATAAAGTATTATCTAAGTCATATATTTTTTTAAGAATATCAATTGAATTTTCAATTAATGTCAGATTTTACACAATGAGCGTCCATGTCCTCATAAATGAATAATATCTAGGTACGCTTCCTGTCTTGCTAAAGCTAAGTAATAATAGTATTCTAACACTATAGAGATCGTTTGAAAAAGTTTATTTATTAGTTGAAACTAAACTTTTTTATTTTATATCGGATATAAGTGATTAATTAAATTTGAAGTACAGTGTAAACTCTATTTCATATCCGATTTAATGACAAACTTCTTATAGCGTCGAAATTATTAGTCTTTTGGTTGGTTGGTTTATTGTTTAACATATACAGTGTAAACAATAGCAACACTTAATAAAACTCACATTTTATGATGTTATTGAGAGATCTCAGTATTTTGAGTACAAGATAAACTAACCAAAATCAAGTAATTTTGACGTTTTAGGGATTTCGATGTCACATCAAGTGGCACTGTATTTAAAAATTGTTATCAATATCTCTTTGGTGAGGTGATACGTAATTGTATCAAAATAACTTCATTTTACAAAAAAGTACATACTCAAACATCACATACACAGTTATAACTAAAACTCATATACGCATATGCGTAATCAAAATTGTTTTCATGATGAGCTTTTTCGTAATCGTATCCAATACGTACCATTTAAAATACAACGAAGGGGATTATAAAATTGCTTATAATTCATCCGATCCCTCTTTGATAAATCAAATGACCTAAATAACACCCCCATATTAAAACACAACATCGGGAACGCATCCAAATCGATATCAGTAATATAAAAGTCAGCTGTTTGAAGATGTTCCTTGCGGCTCGCCGCCTGCGCAGTGTAGCAAAACGAATGTATTACGCACGCAGCAATATGGCAGCGTGGCCTTTCTTTTGCACTATTTTTGCATGACTGCTGCCCTTGTTTGCTTATTTTATTAAATTAAACAGAGTAAAACTTCCAATAATGAAACTTGTAGGGAGAGTATACGGACCCTATAATTTAGCACTCAGTGCAAGATATTACCTAACATTATAAAAAGAAATAATAACATGACATTATACCAAACGTAGCTCATATGTATAGGACAATATAAATTAGAAATATTAAAATGTATTATTTGTATGACTTATTATATTTGGAAACCTAGACTGGTACAAAAAGAAACAAATATTGACGAAATACAGTGATAAATTAAAATGGGATTCCATCCACTAAAATATACATTTTCCCTTAAATATCTAACGTAACATTTATTCAAATAACAATATTACATTCTTCCAGTAGATAATTATCCGTTCGTGCAAACAACATTCTAAAGTTCAATTATTGATATTTATCAAGCAATTAAACTTGACTACGAACAATATGTGAACGGTAGAATGAAGTTTCCCGACGACTTATTAATTATAATTATTTAAATTTACCAAATGGCCTCCGATATATTAGTAACTAGATTTTACGTGCGGCTTCGCTCGCGTTAATATTGATTTTGTCAAATTAATCAGATGACGCAATAAAAAGTTTAATACATAGTTTATCCTTCTCTTTACCCCACTTCCAATAAAGATTTCGCAAGGAAAAATAGCCTGTCCCCGTCTCCAGGTTTCCACCTCTCTCTATACCAAAGTTCATCATAATCGATTCAGCGGTTTTGGTGTGAAAGAGTAACAAACAAACTCATTTTACCATTTATAATATTAGTAAGGATTATTACGAATATTATTCTAATTAGGTGAACAATAATGGAGCATAATAAATGTAGTATTCTAGTATCAATGTTTTTCCGTTACAGATAATTAAAAGCTAAGAACAATATTAATACGCATTTATTATAATCATACAATTCTTATGCCAACCGGAATATTTAGTAGGCGTTCCTCGCGTTCAAAATGTCAGAATAACGAAATTTTGTTACCACATACATTTATTATACACTATATTTGATTTTACTAATAAGTAATAATAATTGAAAGTCTTCCTTATTCCTCATAAAATCACTGGAATTACTTATGCATATAGTAGTAGAATATATTTGCCCATTAATTTATTTTAACAGGAATACATAAATAATTACCTCAAAATCCTATAAGTCACAGTTAAAATGTATTTTATAATTGTGTTAATCATAGATGATAGAGAGACAGCGTATAAACACTTCTTCCATTAGTTAAAACTTTTGGAAAATCCGTTCGGTATTTTTTTAGTATATCGTGTTTAGACAGAGACCGACGTTGCAGGGGGTTTTGTTTTGTGATATGTATAGATATGTAGAAATTTTGTCACCGCATATTTCGGATTCCTGCAAAATGAAAGAAATTTGAATAAACGTGAAAAAATGCTAAAACAACCCCACTCGCAAAACGAAATTCCTGAAGTAATATGTTAAAGATATACACGCTTGTAGTACCTTAATTATGTCATTTCTGTTTTAATCAGATTTAAAGGTGAAGTTATGACGTGCCGGCAGCGCAGGCTCGCTGAAAAGGCCCTCTCATTAAATTAGTCCGGTGGTTGGAGCACTATGGTACCACTTGGCTTACGCGCCGATTGACGCAAGTGTGAAAGTCGCTCTCTTGAGCGGCGCGTATGAATTACCAAACACTGCCTCAATGCCTTCTATAGGGGTAATAAACGCGGTGGTGTTGGTATTGTGCTGGCTACTCTTAAATTATAATATGAAAATTGAATTTATCAAAGTTATATTTAAATAACAAGAGAAGCAAGATCACAAGAGATGCAGCTGACACGGTTTCTTTACGCAGAATATATATCTAACACCTGGCCGATTCGTGACATCAGTTAAAATTTTTAGTACCTTTTTTGTCGCTTACGTTAAAACAATGGAACAGGTTACACAGCATGGTTTTGCTCCAAGGCTATAATAATACGGGGCTCTTCAAAAAGGAATTGGTATACGATCTCCAAGGTTGGCAATATGGCTGTAATATCCCTGATGTTACAGCTGTTCTAGGTGATGGCAACTATTTACATGTTTGCTGGCCCTTTAGTATAAATAATAATAAAAATAAATTTGAAGAAATAAGATCATTTTTTTTAATTTCACCAATAATATTGGGTTAGATTTAAATCTATTGACATTATTTAAATAAGAAAACACAATAAAACGAGATTTAAGATCTTTTATGAATAGTCTATTAAAGATATATGTACCTACTCACAATTTTTAAACAAACGTACAAAGTACCTGGGTGGAAAAATATTCAACAAGAATTGTAATAGAAGCAAATTGTAATTAAGATACTAACACGACGCGACACATTTATTCTTGACGTGTTACACGGTTGCAAGTCATCAACGATGCCGACAAAGTAGTCAGAAGTGGTTACACGCGACTAAAAGATTTTAAACGCACCATTAAAGGGAGAAAAATCTAGCGCCTTTGTGGTACTAACCCAAAGCTTTGCACTCTGTATGATCCGTTAACGTAGGCGTTAACTCTGTTTAAATTGTGAGACAATGAAGTCTACAATGTAAGCGCATTATATTTAGGAGTCCGTAAGCTACATTGCTAACATTTTATGAACAACATCGTCAGAATCTCAGTTTGGATAATTTTATGAAAATTTAGACAAATATGTTGATATAGTAAATATTTATGCAATTAAAACATTATATTTTTGAAACACATATTTTTTAAATAACCTAAGTTCAAAAAAGAGGAGTTTCTCGATTAGATTGTATTTTTTTATGTTTGTTACCTTAGAAATTTGTCATTTATATAATACTTGGGAATATTTTCAAGGAGGTTCCATTTTAATTTGAATACACAGGAATACATGTGTATCATTAAAAACTAATATATTTTATAGTATAAACCAAATTGAAATAAAAATTTAAATCTGAACCCGTCTAGTAGATAAGTAAAATTTAACCAGTCTCGTCTAGCTGCCTATCCTCGCCTTCTGGTTGCTCTGAAAGGGCTGTTACACACGACGCCTGTCTGCTGTTATTAAAAAAGTATGCGACGAAGCGGGCTCCTATATAAATATACTAGTGTTGTGTTGCTGTCTGCTTTCGAATAGTCGGACGATGGTAATGTCTACTTTGATTTTTTCTTTATATTTATTTGTTAATTTTTATTAATTATATTACTATAAATATTTTTCGTTACATTAATAATGACTAGTCGGTAAACTAATTAGTAAGTTAGAACTTTTCTTAAATATTAACTTGAATCCAATTGTATGCCTATAATTCACGTGTAAATTTATGCTAGAACTTTTAGTTTTCGTTATCTGAACTGCAACATTGACATTGTCACAATACAGAAAAGAACTTTGAAGTACATTTAAAAGAGTTCTTTAGATCCAGTGTCCTCACTCGTTGACATTATGTACATTTCTCACCTATATTTTTGACAATTTCACATTTTTCTGATATGTTACTAGTTCTCAAAATATATTTAAATGCGAAATTAGGTTTATAATAAGGTGTTATTAAAAGTAATAAAACAAAACAATCAAAATGAATACCTATTCATTCAGCACTATAAAAGTTATTTTTCATCGTTAGAATGAAATTTTACTGAATTGAATAACAGAGTAAAGTGTATATAATAATAAACTTATACTATTAAGCATTACTAACTGTGTAACATCCGGAGAACTGTTTCACCGCTAAATCAAGCCTACACACCTACACCCCGTACACATATCAGGTACAAAATAAAAGCTTGCTAGACTAGGAAAACGAAAGGGGTAATCGTGGCTGCGTACACAAAACGCTCACCGTTTGTAAACTTTAAAAGAAGCTGTTAAACCTTTAGAATGTACAAGTAATATTTAAAAATTGTAATGGTATATATTAAAGTTTATAAGGGGACTGGCATATTTATATTGTCAAACCTGTTTACTTAATTTAAACAGACGGAAGCTATGCGTATATACATATATAGCTATAGTTATATTTAGAAACTTACCAAGCCGAGAGGAGAATGTAGCTAACTATATGTAGACTTACCTGAAAAGACCATTATAAATAATAAGTAAACTTTATATAAGTTGTATTGAACCTTTTTGGGGCTTTAAACTGGAGTAATTAACTAGGTGCTAACTATGGCCTCTACTTGTTTTTAATTAACAAAACGTAAAGCAAGGGATATTAGATCTGAAGAAACTTATGCCAGTCCCACATCCATATTGTACATGATTTTGAATACTAAATAAAGAGTAATGATGTACACCAGCTCATTTACTACGTAATTAGGAAAAGAAAAGCGATATCAAAAACCGCTATATATTTGCTTAAAAATGGAAAATTCATAGTACGTATCATGTTTACTGTATTAAATTTGTTAATTTATATGTGTTTTTGCGACTTTTGCTATGCATTGCTTTCGCGAAATACGTTATAAGGGAGTGGACTATATCACAACCACTACACATACAATATTTAGTTTTCGCCAACAAAGATTTTCTAAATAATTAATTTATAATAATATAAAGTCGCGACCAAAAAATCCTAGAACACGGGTAGTGGAATCGGGTTATTCATTATTTAAAAATAAAAAATGTTTTAATATACATATATAGTTGTATTAATCTTTATATATAAAAATTTCGTGTCACGTTGTTTGTCCGCAATGAACTCCTAAACTACTAAACCGATTTTAATCAAATTTTGCACACTGTGTGCAGTTTGATCCAATTTGAGAGATAGGAGACTTTTTATCTCGATAAGTGCTTTCAAAAAGGCAGTGCAAGATCTGCGAGGTCAGCTAGTTGTAATATATTTTTACATATGTTTATTTTTTATAAATACGTACCTTATATTAAAAAGGGATTCAAAAATAAAAGTTAAAAATCTTTATAGTGAAATAATAGTAGATATTAGTTCTTAAATAACATTTTGTTATACAATAAACACGTGAATACTTAAGTATAGCCGCGCGTTCGCTGAAGATGGGCTAGGTTCTATGTAATTAGACCAATTTAAATCTTAATTAATATTAATTGTACGACGTCGGAACGAATCTGTCGTGCATGAATCGCCAAGCAGAAAAGTCTTTTTTTTTAATGAATTAATTTAATTTATTAAATTTAATAAATCCCTTCAAAATGGAAATACAATGACTAAGGCAAGTAAAAATTTTTAAATTACTGATACGAGACCAAATCGTAGAATGATTTTAAAACTTCTACACTTAATTAGCAGTTACCGTGATTTGATATTTCACGATAATAATAAAGTTTCAAACGTTATTGCTAATATATCATGTTTTGCACAGTTACAAAATGCTTTAACATACATAAATTGTTAGAGTGTGTGAAGATAAGATCTTTACTCTGTACTTCTTACACTTGCAAAGAGTTTCAAGTTTGACCTATATTTCTGACTTAATAGCCTACTTAGACTTATAGTCATATTAGTAATCTATACAGACTTAAGATTTGCCATAACGTCATCGCGAAACCAATATATGATATGTGCTAAAAGTGTAACTTTGAGATATACAATAAAATAACTGATTTTGTTTGACAATATTCTAGCTTATGCACATTGCATATTTTTTAGCGACTACAGTTCACACGTGTATTAAGCGTAGAGTCATACCGTAGTTTTTATATCGAAAATTTGATTAGTAAACAAGCCATAGTAGTCAAAAGGACAATTTTTATAGAAAGTGCACATACCAGATACTGCTTTGACAACGATGAGATAATAATTAGCTTGTGTAATGATTTACACTATTCAGAGTGTTTTACTTATTCACCGGATGATTGATGATTTGCATTAATCCTGAATTAACCTCTGTGTGAAATATTTCATAGGTTATATTGATACAGTTAAGACGTCAACGTAAAGAACTTACCCGCTCGACTGTACCGTAAAA
Organism: Actias luna; assembly: GCA_039707435.1. NCBI lineage: Eukaryota > Metazoa > Arthropoda > Insecta > Lepidoptera > Saturniidae > Actias > Actias luna. The sequence continues at coordinate 11,326,834 of JAZHAC010000001.1, read as the reverse complement.
TAATACTTACTTTTATCATCGCCGAGCATAATGTTGTCGCTTCAATACGATGCCCAGTTAGTACTATTAATACGGATGTAACATTTATTATTCTATTAAATTAAAAGGTCATTTTAGCCAGTGAATGTTACATTATGAACCATTTCCTTTTGTTATTATATTTTTGTATTTATATGTTTTTTGATACACCTTACCAAATTTATGTTGTTTTAAGTAAAAGAGAAATAAAAATTGCTATTTTAATCGATACATTATTTAGTCGTAATTTACTGACATTGGAAGTATGGGATTTAAATAGCTATGATTCGAGAAGGATTTATGTTTACTATTATAAATACAAAGATATACATATACCAGAACATTATTATTTTCTTTTTCTATCCCACCGTATTTGCTTGGTATATATTCTTTATTTAATATTGAATTAAGTTAAACAAATTCATGTTATATGTCGAAAGCATTGTTAAAATTATGTAGCGCCTACCTACATATCAAGATTGAATTATTTCCTATAGGCATTATAGTTTAGCATGCCACACAATTCAGTCATTATATAAGAATACTTTTTAGTAAATTTTTATATTTGTTGAAACGGACATTGATATTAAACAATGCAAAATTAAAGATGACTAGGCCCACAAACTACTACCTTCCCCATACCCACCCCCAATACCCCATCAATGGTACTATGTTATTATTTTGAATTTACCACTGCGGTTTATTTGTTTTATTATGTATAATGTAAATGTTTCTGTTGAAACAGGGCCGGCAAAAGTTTAATCATAGCCTAATTTTTTTTTCGCTTAAATAGTATCTTAGGATAGAACTTATTCGTAATATTATAGAATACTATCATAATCTATCTTGTCATTTCGCTTAACTCTTGGAGTGTGAACAATTTATAAATGACCGCTTAAATATAATAAAAAATACCCTATACAGGAAATCCAGGATGCACTGACCGCAGTTGTGTGTAAACTTACTTTTAAATGGGTAAACTCTTGACGCGAGATATTTGCTTTTAACTCTTTTTTTCTAACCTGGGGAAATACATTTACGGATTGCTCCCAGCCCGGGAAACGTATCACAAATACACAAATACATAATGTTTTTATTAACGTTACAAAAATATATATTGGTAATATTTGGCATTACTCCCAGTAATTGATGAGTCTATAAAGGAAATAAAAATATATATCAACCTATTATTTTAAAATAAGTAATTCACTTCAATAATTGGTTTCAATTTGTACAAACCTTTTTAGTCACAATTCCTACTATTCAAATTATCTAGAGTTAGAAATGTATGAGAAATGTAGGAGGGTAGTTTATAACACCGATTATTATATAAATAAGTGCGGTGCGAGCCGGCTTTGGGTTAATCTCGATGTCATTATTTATTTTCTTCGCGCAATGCATACACGATGTCCATCTAACAAAGTAGGTACAGTACAATCTACTGCACCCGAATTTCTTGCCTCTTTCGTCACTACTTTACTTACAGGCCTACTCCAGTAAGCCAGTTCCTATCATGTTTTATTTTATTCTTTCTCCGGAAGCAGTCCAAGCCGAGGTCCAGCCGCTATGGCACCCTTGCCTCCACTGCCTCGGGACTGAGTGCCCTCAGAATTCGTCTTAAAAAAAACCCTGCCAAGCTGTAAAAGCCCCTCCAGCTAATATATCTAGAAAAAAAGGCTTTGGGTTCAGTCAAAGCGAGGCATTCGAAACGTATTCATCGTACGTAGCTGGAGCGTTACCACAGGGACGTAAGAATCATATTTATCTATTATTGGCGTTTGTGCTGTCAATCATTATCGGGAATGATTTATACTGGACAGAGAGAGAATCACGAGCGGTGAAGGTGAGTTTTGACAATAGTCGAAAGGAGGCCTTCTTAAACCTACCTAGTCGCAAGTCTCAGACATTGCCTCGTCGTTATCCTCTCTCTCTGCCACATGATGTCTCACATCGTTTCATTATTATTGAACCGATTATCTTTCTAAAACAACTCCGCTTCTCTGTTTTACCAACACAAAGTAGTGTTTTTTTTTTTTACATAATATATTATCCCTGGTGGTTGATTATGATCAAAACTAAATAGGAGTAACTACTGCATGTGGAGAAGCAATCAACAATTATCGTCAAAGATATTATTGTGCTAAATATTGACTGAGCGAAAGGAATAATTATTATAATCCAATTATCAGACATCTAGGACCGCATTAATAATGAAACTTAATTTAATCAAAACTATTTCCCAACCCAAAATGAAATAAAATTTGAACAATATTCTTATTCCAAAGAATATAAAATTAAACAGTTTTTATTCGTACATCGAAGACTACATTTTTTAGGAACCATTGAATAGATTCGCACGAAGAGGACTCTTCATTTACACAGTTTGTCAAATAAAAACCAGTTTGTAAGCTTCTTTATTCTTGCCTTCCTTGTTATAGGAATCGGAGGTGGCTTTGAATAAAATATGGATATCTACCATAAACATATTAGCAACAACACCTATCTAAGTGAACAATGTTGATGATGAAAAGTTCTTTTAGTCATAATTTTTATGTAACTAATTACTTTTTGTTCAAACTTTAAAGCTGTGTCGAATTTTAATTAGTAACATAGTTTATAGTATTATATTTCTAGAAACATCCATTATGTATCCATTATATACATGGCAACCCTAGATTCAGTAACTGTTGAATAATAATTATAAACTAGCGGGGTTCGCGGGCAGATGTTACCTTTTTCCTGCAATAACGGAACTTCACGATTATGACAAGACAATGCGACCTGTCCAGTATCAGATTCACATAACGAAGTAACTTACAGTTGAATAAATTAGGGTTTGTGGCATTCAATTTAACTATATATTACTACAGCTTTAGAATTTATTTTTCTAGCGTATTCTTATATGTCTTCCTCCTATAATCTCTGCCTAGATTATTATAAGTAATTCTAAGAAATGATACAACAAGTATCTGTCCCATTGACATTAGCATAGTTGCTTACCATAAATAGAAGCAATATCAAAAAAGTATACCTAGGTCTAAGCAAATTTGTAGTATGTTTGGTTAAATTATTGGAGGTAAATCTATCTCTATATTTTATTTAATAATAAATACACAGATATATTCCTTTCTTGTCAATCTACAATAATGTTTAGCTGGAAACGAAGTGTTAAATGTATCTAACACTTAGTACTAAGCAGCTTTAGAATATAAAACGTCCTAAGAGGCTTATTATTCGAAATTTCCACTTCATAAACGTTATTTGAATAAAATACCGTTCGAGATTGCTAGTCATTTTCGCGACAATTCAATGAAACCGCGACTGGAAACTTTGTCCAGCAAGACCAGTAATTATTATAATTAAAAAAGTAGTTAAGAATAAAATATTGCAAGTTTAAAATACTACGGGTAAAAGTGGCACGCGTTCGATATGGAATAATGAGCTCTGTGAAAAATGGACCGTGACGCGTATGGACATAAAGGAAAAACAAACAATACGTACCGAGAAAATTCACTCATAAACAGAGTTCTAAGCGCAACTAAGTGCGGGCGTTAATTATTAGTTTAAGTATTCATAAAAACGTACGTTTACACCAAGCCAAGACTGAGCCGGAAGCCGGCAAAAAGTTTTATTTCGACTTTATGATAGCGGGACGCAGCTGGTGTTTCGGCAGACTGCACGCATACGTCTAAAACAATGCGCCAAATTTAATAAGTAAAATAAATGTCGTAACTGATTCTTGGGTAAAAGTTAATTATCATTTAATTAACGACTATAACTTACATATACATTTAAATCATACATATGTATTTAGAATAAGACTGGCATTGACCTAATATGATAAAACACTCACATACTTATCAAGAAAATTTAATGTAATACAAATTGAATGCAAACACAAAACTAATAAAATATAGTTGATATTGTTTAAGTTTAAATAAATATACATATAAATTCTTAGACTTACTTATTCTTAGACTATAGTTTAAAGCTTAACTAATATATGTAATAAAACTACCGAAGTAAATAATATCTATTACAATATACTTCGTTACAGTTTACTTACTACTTTACTAATCTATAAAATTAAAAACTCATTTAAACGTAAGGAAGATGCTATATATGCAAACATGCTTTCAGTAGCTGTTTTATCCAACATACGGATAATACTTTGTTTTTATATAAGGTTGCGAGGTTTATTGTCGCAAGATAAGACGGTATATCAAAGAATTCTTAAAAACGCGACCACGATACGCGTCTATGTGACGCAATTAGTATTTATTTTGTATTATACGCAATCATTTGGTGTCTTCTCTGTCTGTCCGTCATTTAATAATAAAAAACACTAAGCGTCGTTTCACCATATTGAAAATAAATGCTGAAATATTATTTTAATTCGTATTAGACATATATATTTGAAGGCAATATGTATCGATGTTAATTTTTTGTTTCTGTAATAATGGGTTCCTCTGTATGGTTTTTAGTTGTCTAGTACCTTTTCTTCAAATTTATTTGTGTACCTTCTGCATTTCTCACATATAAATAAACAATTCTTAATGTTCAGCCTCCCAGTACTTAATTGACGAAAATATAATTTATTTTTGAGTGCTTCATCGCGAACTACATTCATTAACAAATCAAACTTTTTAATTCACTTATTCACCGTCCATCTTTAAACAAACGCATTAAATGTGAAAGTGAAAAAATAAAGCATTAAAACGATTGTAAATCAAGTTCCAAGAAAAAGTGTTGCATTTACGTTTCCTCTACCGTACAAATTATAAAACATCGGACGTTTATTAAACGCAATATATTTTAATTTTTTCCTGTGTACTGAAGTTGACAGCACAGTTTATAAAAATATATGTATATCTACATATAAATATACGATTCTTTGTCATGAATGTTTTATTATACATTCGCGTAACGATATCTAAAACGACTAAATGATTTATGGTCGTCTTATTTTCTACAACAATAAATAACTAAAAAAACAGGTGCTTATTACATTGGTATTCATTTAAAATGAAGTGAATTGCAATAGAACTCGATAAATTTTGCAGTGATTTTATGCTGCGTCATATATTTTATGTAAGTTCATTTTATTATTGACACTAATACTATTTGAATTGCTATTCAAGCTAAACCTTGCTTGAACCAAATTTACATTTGCTTAATAGATTATTAGTCGCAGTAATTAAAATTATTGTTAATAATAAATTTGTACTCAATGAATGTTTATATATTCATACCATTTATATAATGAATTATTCTCAACGTTTATGAAATTATTCTTTATTCCTACTTACAGTTTTCTATGTATACTAGCTACAAATAGTAATAAATAAAATAGTTTTTATATTGAACTCTTTAAGTAGAACAGGCATTAAATTTAGGCGTCTATTGGAAAGCATATCGAAATTTAGTTATTTATTAAGAACTAAAAATTATTTGATAGTTTACTTTCAAAGTAATTAAAAAATATTTTAAGTACTGAGTGTTTCAAATATCAAAATCGGCGAAAATTTTATACGAACTAAAATTACATAAATAAAGCATAACAAATACAATGGAGTGAGCTAAGACGAGCATGACACGAGTACAGAATGACGAGATACGCTTGCTTACACTTTTATTTATACTGCAAGTAGTGCAAGCATGTGCAATGAGGCTCGAAATTAATAATAAATTTACACAGGATATTCCCAACACAATCAGTCAATTTATATATAAAATAAAACGTTTTAATCTTATTTGTATAAATTTAATTCCTAACCCGTTAATTATTTAATTGGTTCTTTGTTATCAACATAAAAAATTCTTATATTACTCTATAATTACAGAAACAACAACAATTACATAAGAAATAAAATATAATGACTTCGCAGTGATGTTTAATCCTATTAATTAATGTAAAAATGAATTACCTTAATGGAACATAATAACAATAGTGTAATGTGTTATTACAATTGCATTGTTATTTGTTGTTTGAAGATTTCACTAGAAATACACCAAAACGTTCTGTAATTAATTCTCAAATATACGAATTTTTATGCGAAGTCAATTGGTAATTTAATTTTAGCTTATAAATAAGTTTAAAATTCTTTAGATGAAGCTAGGTCCAGAGTAAGGACGATTTTATTTTCGAAATATGCATAATTATAATACAAATAAGAATTAACATTTGTGATTTGGGCTTTAAAATTATAAGGAGCCAATAGTTACGGGACTACGATGTAGTTTTAACTCAAGTGCACAAGTATATAATATGAAATGCATTAAGAAAAAAACTATACGTGTAATTAAAACTCACACAAATAAAAGCAACAATGTAACGTGCACAAACGGGAAGGTCGCGCGTCCAGTAATAAAATTGAATAAAAAAAATAAAAAAAGCAATTATAATTATTATTTGCCCGCATTCGTGCGGTGCGGCCATGTTGCTATTGATAGTAATAGTTAGGGGAACAATAAAATATACTTTAATTAGCATCGTCGTAGCGTTCGGTAGGGCGTCGACCCTCTTAGACACTTTACACGCTACGACACGATGACGTTCCGACATCAATAATACATAGCTCTCGTTGTTTTACCTATTCATTCATCGTTGTATTACATATTCAAACGGTAATAAGTACTCATGACTGCTGATACGGAATACAGGTATATAGGTTTATTAGAAAAAGTGTGAAAGCTATCCGTGATCTTGGGCGAGACGGGAGTTTAAAGTGTAGTCGTGGTGCTTCTTAGTGGGTAGTGTCGGGTGGTAATTGCCCGATGAGTCTTTCCACAAGTTTCTCTCGCCTTGGGCTGTGCCCAGGAAATGCGTTTACGTGTTGCGATAAGGAAATACGTAAAGAATAGGATTTCGAATATAACGTTAATAAAAAAGGTGTATATGCTTGGAAACAAATTTTCAACTTGATTGTAAAAGCTAGATATTATAGATTCCCTTACCATCATTGGGATCATCACAATACTTCTTTAACAGCAAGCATAATTCTAGTATTCGAAATCACCTTGATCAATTTAGTATCAGAGTACGTAACTACTTCTCCATCGTTGCTTATAAAATGTAGCTCAAACTGAATCACGATATTTGGTACAATCAAAAGAAAGTTAATTTTAACATAGTAAAGATTTTTAGCATTTGTAAATTGTCACATTGTCACGACTTTACGATATTTATCCCAACATGTAAAAGGTGTTATTGAACTAGAACGACTCACAACATTGTGGTGTTTCAAAAAAAAAACTCGCCCGACAGTCGTTTCTTCAGTTTTTTTATTAATTATTATATGAATTTTAAACTTTGCACACAGAAAGACGTAAAGACGTTCAACTGCTTATCCTTATCAAAACGGACTCAATTAAAGTATATAGGTTTATTTGTATATTTTTGTAAAAGGGTAATGTTGATAATTATCATCTACGGTCTAAAGCGATGCAATTTTTGTAATAATCCATAAAGGAAGAGAGGAGTACAATACTTCTGGTATTTGCGTAATATTATCTTTTAGACCGTCTAGATTGCGACGAATCATACTCAGCGTCTCGTTCCACAATCGTTATATTTTATAGCAGAGCTTCCGCTTACATACACATTGTATATTTCGAACAGATTTCCGTACTGTCGAACGTTCTTAACTCAACTGCCTCTCACAGTCGCGTTACTACTGAGGATAACACTTAATCAAATAACCAACTTCTTTCACAGTCATTACACCAAGAGTGTAAGATCAATAAAACAGCTTTTATAAATGCAAATTATAGTTATTGTTCGTAGTTGAATCACCCCAATAATTAAAAGTATGTAGTATTATTATGTCTCCACACCAATAAGCAGTAGACGTGGTATTTAGCAATTAATAGTGTGAAATGAGTTGCGCACAGAAAAATTATCTAAGTATCAAATTTATTTTTCTTGTTTTAAATACAAGTCATATCTATTGCAGTATGTTGTAAATTAGATTTTTGTTTGAGATGAGGTTGACTTTATACAGTAGGCATTGTTTAAACGGATATTTGTCGACAATAAGCCCTCAACGGGGTACAATTGTTTTTGGAATCCATTTATATGGAAAATATAAATTAAATTAATGTTAATTAGGTACTGTTTTTATTGTAACTATCTATTTCTAGTTATATAATGTATGAATAATGTATGAGTAAATGACCAAAAATTACCTTACAATAATCTATGTCAATTAGCTATTAAACTACCTAAGTACTATACAAGTCCTGTCACATACCTATATCAGCACGTCATAAATATCCTATCATGAGTAAATGACCACCGTCTTTGTTATCAAGTTAAAATGATAAGGTTAGGTTATAGGATTTTGAAAAGATTTATCATCGAATTAGGAACGCTCAACAAATAGTACATAGTTTTTGATTTAATTCAAAATTAAAATGTAGAATACTATATTCAGTTTAGACCCTATCAAGTGACAAAAGAATTTCAAAATACTACTAGCAGTTGTACCAACGTCCCAGTCATCGTGAACATTGCTAAGAAACTTGATTGGATTTCCCAGTAGTTTTTCATTGGAAACCAAATTTGATCATTTGACACATAACCAAAACCAGTAGCCCAAATTTTATAGATTTATAAACTGATTTACATAGGTTGTTTAGTTATTCTTCTTGAACTGTTCATTGCCGTTGCGATAAACGAGTTCTTAAGGGAGAATAATCGTATAGATAAATGAGATATGAAATGCATCCTTTACGACAAGAATTAATTAGAATACATTTTATCAATTCACCTTAGATGTACCAATAGGTAAAAAAACAGAATTGATAGACTTCCAATTATTTTTTGACATTACATTTGATATATAACCCTTTGTACATGTATAGGTATTGCTTGTCGATTTCACAAGCGTTTTCCACTTAAACACTTATAATAGCTTTGGACTATCTCATGCTTTAATCGTAAATATCTACTTTTACTTTTTTATATATTTTTTCTACCAGACTCCTAAACTAAATAAATATTGTAGTTTTCCTTAAAAGTATGGAATAATAACTTGATAATTCAATAAACCGACTTTTCTAACATTAATCAGGTGTTATTAATATCGCAATATCTAGTCAATAAATTTATTCTCATGATATTTACTTAATTTCCGTAAACTCCTAACAAATATGCTCAGGTTTTGTTCACATCAACCACTTGTTTATTTAGAAAAGCGCTTGTTTTATTTTGTCAACATTCTGTGTCCATTTCATATCTGTTAAGCCTGACTACGGGAGGAATGATTAAATCTCATGCAAACATTGGCGGTGGACGCTAAATAGAAACTATGCACATGAGTTTTTATTATTTAGCTAGAATACTAATCATCGCATCGTCAAAGAGTCGCTTGATTAAGAACATACTTTTACCAGTTTATTTTTTAATCCAAAGATTAACAAGTGTACCCCTTTATATACGCATTTTTATTTTACTATTTTAATCTACAGTAACAGTTTCGGAAATAACTATTGATATTACCAGTAATATGTTGTTCATTAGCAAAAAATATATGATGGAAGTGATAATACAACAAGGAAAAATTATTGAAAGTCGCAGCTGGTCAACAATCGATTTCAAGGTTATTGTATTATATGGTTCAATAATTTGTTAAAGATCGTTATACTTAAGGTATTTATTAATCTGTATATATAAAACAAAGTCGGGTTTATTAGAGCACTTGTAACTCGAGAACAGCTGGAACAATTTTCATGGTTTTTGATATGTTGTATTCGTCTCCGTCCCGAATAGCAGAGTAAAACATTGGAAAATTAACGAAAACAAAAAATACAAGAAAATACTTTTTATTATACAAAATGGTCATGGTTTTCGTAGCTGTCAAACATTTAAAGTTAATTCCGTCGATTCGGTAAACTCACCCCTCAAATTAAAGAACGTATATAAATAAAGGTTTCGAATCGACAAGATATGGACCGTTTATTTTGAAAGTGGTGTAAGTCCATTTTCTTTTGTTTCGAGAAAATTAAAGGTTACTATATTTGTTGATAATGCAATTTCATTTACCGACTGATTTTAAGTTGTACAAAACATGGTTTTTTTTTTGAGAAATTAAACACGGACTATATAAACGGTTATATATAAACGACACGGTATAGAGACACGGTTATATATAAAAAAATTACATTAAATTAAGCATGAATTACGTGATAGCTCACTTTTCTCAAAAATGGACTTACACCACTTTCAAAATAAACGGTCCATATATCCACAATATTCGAATAACGGGGTATTTTAGATTTTAAAAATGTAAAATAATGTCAGTAATGAAAAAAGATTGCCAAATATTTGTGCGTGCGTTTAGAAATTTACAATGAGATTGGAAGTGATTCTAACCATTTCTTGACTAACATTTAAAAATAAAACAGTTGTATCCAAACTACGTCGTCACTGCAATGCATATTGTAAAGAACAATTTTATAACAAGGTAAATACGCTACAATTCAGAAAGTACGTGCAATAGTGACGACGAAAAATAAGAATGTCGATTTCAATGCGACTATCAAGAATTTTCTTCGAGGTCAGTTATTATTCTTCAAATCAGTCAACACAGTTATCAACTAGAATGACGTAGTTAACTATTCTACATAATTTGTAAATTTACTGACATTGTTTGGACTACCACCTCACAATTTTGTAATAAAAATATTTGTTAGATGTAGGAACTGTGTTAAATAGTAAAAACGTGATCTTCCACATGCGCACCTTTTATTGTGGTTAGTTGAAAACATATGACTAGATAAAATTGATTCCTTTAACTGAGCATATTGTACCATGGGAAACAAATATGCCAAAATACCACCCTAAAAAAAATATAAAGTAAGTAATACGAGCTATTAAATAAGCTAAACAGGAATAGCTATGGTAATTATGTTATACGCGGTGGAAGTGGGAGCGAGAGGTATACCAGCAAAATCTATAACCTACTAAAAGATCTTGGCCTGTCTAGGATAGCAGTAAGTTCTATATTACAACGTATCCCTGAAGCTGCGCTAGCAGGCTCCTATCAGCGAGGGAAACACGAGTAGTGAAGATAAGCGTTGACGCGTCTCGGATAGGTGCCCCTTAAACTTACTCCGTATTACAAGTCTCGGGAACTGTTCGGAGTATCGCTCTCTGCCATACATAGACGAACCACCAGCACGGGTAATGCATGGGTAACTAGCTAAGAAGTTACTCTCATTTCATATGAAATCCCAGGTGAAACAGTTGAACAAGAATTACATGCAATAAGAATAAAAAAAATGATCAATGAAACTTGCGGAGTTTTCAACAATAAGTCAACCTGTATGATCGAAGGTAAATGTTCCAAGCGATACCCAAAAAGTAATGATGGATACCCAATGTAGACGATCAGTTGCAGACAATATTAGTAAAATTAAAAGGACAATATGTGCATGTAAGCAGTAGTTGGATTATGCCATACTCTCAAATATAGTCCAAGGCTTATGCCGGTCACATTTATGTGAAATACTTCAACTCTGTCAAGTCAATAAAGTAGAAATATAAATAACTAAACAAAGTCACCAATATAATATCACCATTTTTGCTGGAATAAATACAAATGTCGAAGAATCTCAGTATCAACCAACACTACTAATACGACGAGGCAATATAACGAGACTGGCTGAAGAAAAGGCTAATGAGTATCGTCAACGAATTAACGATTAAGGGAAAATACAAAGGAGAGGTTATCTTGGTTTCATGTATACCGTAGATTCCAACGAATTTGCCATTCGATTTTAAGAGACTACAATTTCCCGTGTGACTGTCTATTGCGCAGACAATTAACAAATAACAAAACCAAACGCTGGAAGTTAGCGTACTCACCTTGGAGTTTCCCAGATTCTTAAACAGACATATAAGTATTATGTATATGTATAAGTACAATATTAGCATTTCATAATAAACCATGTCACTATAGTTATGAAGTTCAAATTAGATTGTGATGATAATGCAGATATTATTATTTATTGAGAGGAAGAGTTAAGAATATTCATTCAAAATTATGGTCTACAGACATAACACAATATTTTAAGTTCATAGAAAGTCTAGAGTTTGAATACAATGTTCTAATCTAATCCTTATGCTTCTGAATCTCATTCTTAAGCTAACTACAATGTTTGGGCAAGGTGTTTCCTATTTCTAAAAGTTTATTAGGTACTACTGACATACATTAATATAATCTACATTATTTGTACACATCGTTTATTATTTTGACGTCTAAATTTAATTGTATATTTTTTTCTGTATGACACAATTTTTTATGACTGCAATATTCATATGTTTACTCTTTGCACACCGGCAAATTTAGTGGAATCCAAGACGGGCAGAACAAAAATATATTAAGTGCAATCTAAAATTTTAAAATAATATTTTTGTTTTAAAATTGAACATAATTGTTATATAAATAATAATGAGTTAAAAATCTATACCTAACATATTGATTGAGGCTATAGCATATACAGAGCGAGATACTCATAAAGCCGAGTATTCTTCACAGATAGGTATGTACACAACAAGTACACCAATTTTGAGTTTATGCTGAAATCTATGGACGCATGGCGTACAGGTTATTGAATAATTGAAAAGCAGTCTACAAGGCCAGATCCTATCAAAAGCTTTGATTCTGTCGAAACTGATTACTAAGGCATGGCCATGCTTACCAATTGCTTACTTCAACCATGCATCATATGCATTAGAAAATCCTCCGTTGAGCAGGTCTAGCGAAAACTAAATTGACGACAATTTATCAAACAGTGATAATAACCTTGGGTATTGGATAAGCTGAATGTCGGTGATCTCTTAATTTTTTTAATAACACTGTTACTACGGTGATCGAACGCTACAAATCCTTATTTTTGGGAAACTTTTGTAGAGTAGCGAATTTCTTTTGTAGCGACAGACGAGCTAGAAGTTAGCGTAGTCAGGGAACCTCCAAGTGGTGCACCCTAAGGCAACGTCCAGCGGAGGGTTCAGGCATTCCTTCTAATGGAGAGTGCCACGGACGCACACTGGCGGGCCCGATGTGTACTTACACTACCGTCAGGTAGGCGGGCGAGGGTTCCTGCCTTGCCCGCACCGTTAGTTTCGTAATCTGGTTGGAGTGTTGTTGAGTGCGAGTGATGCGCCTCGCGCCTGCGATGGGATTGAGGGGCTTATAGTCCAGTCATTATCGGAAAATCGACATACCCACGTAAAAACTACCCAGTATATTACCACGTAAAAACTTGTATGTTGGCATCCTAAAACTGTTTTCAAAATTAACATTTAATTAGGTGGTCGCAAGTTTTAAAGTCAGGGGTCAAAGGTCACAAAAATCGTTTTTTTTTTTTTTTTGTAATTATCTCGTTTTCTATGGGGTTTACGCTATTTGTATTCATTAAAGATATTATAGATAATGAAATTCTCTACAACTTTTGTATTTAAATTTTTTTCATACCATAAACTGTTTTCGTAATAGAGGGCGGAGAGCGCGCGGTCAGAAAATCATGTGAGGTCAACTGGTAGTTCCGATCAAAGACTCATAATATTAAGGTTATAATAAATACTATTGCTAAATATATAATTCTCATTTTTTATTAACTTTTTCATTAGACTCACTTTTTTTTTGTTACTTATAAATTTTTAAGCGGCAATTCATTTAATAATACTTACCTGGCCATGTAATTAAAAAAATGTTGAGGAAAATACTTAAATTATATTTTAATTCTAATATAATTTATACTAATGACTTTCTATATAAATAAAGCAAAAAAGAAATAAATTTTTAATTAATATTTTTATTTAAAGTGGCATTTTATAGATTTATTATTGTCAAAATTAATAAAAATTTCGATAACTTCTTCTTCATCATCGTCATCGTCCTGCTGCTGCAGATTTTCAAGTTCCTCTTTATTACCGTCTTCAACGATATTTGTCTCGAAGTCATTCATGATTTCTGGATCAAAGGTCCTCTCATCATTAATATTGGTCTAATATGGAACAGCTTAGAGACAAGCTCGTCCATTACACTGGCCGCAAACTAAAGAGCATTGTAACCCTGCTTACCTACATCCACATATTGAGCCACAGCCACTCTTGCAGTTACAGAATATTGTATTGAGTAATTCATCTGGAGCAGGTGGTAAAATAGTCATAATAGGTTCCAGGAATTCGTTACACCTTGTCCAACCCCATTACTGGGGTTCTAAATCATGCCCTAACCAAGTTTGAATTTGATAATAAACGCGATTGAAATGTTGTTGAGTTGCTCCTCTCGTTGGTGGAATATTTGATAACTGCACAGGTTTATTCGACTTTGTTGACTTGACGTATAGTGCATAACGGAGATGATTTGTACTATCCACAGAATTTGGAGCATAATAAACTGCTAATAAGGTTTGCATTCCACTCTCAAATAATCTCTGACCCGAACAGTTTTCTTCTTCAAACGCTGCAGCAAGGACAGTTTCTCAAATGTTCTTAAAAACGGTTTTTTCCCTTTTTTAAAGAGCGTAAAAGTTGTGTCACAGCTACTTAATGCGCGCAGGAACAAAATGTGTTCTTTAGAACGAGGATATTTATCAAAACTTAAATTATATTAAAATGTAATTAAAGTATGTCACTTAGTAATTTTTCAATTACAGAAAGAGATTATGAGTGTTATTGAATTGATAAATTTTAGAATTATTAGAAAGAAAGTTTGAATTTCATGTAAAAGTTAATAATAAATGATAATTATATATTTAGCAATAATTTATAACCTTAATATTACGAGATGTTGATCGGGACTACCAGTTGACTTCACATGATTCTCTGACCGCTCCACCGCCCTCTAACTCGAAAACAGTTCAAGTTATGAAAAAAATTTAAATACAAAAGTTGTAGAGAATTTAATTGTCTACAATATTGTTAATAAATACAAATAGCATAAACCCCAAAGATAAAAGATCTGTTGGATATACCAAATGTGTATTGTTATGCAGATAACAGTACGGGTGATGCCGTATACTCAGGTCGTGCCAACATTTCTCTAGGCACTTGTAGAGCAAAACCGGACTATGCTTGTGTGTGAGATTGAGAGTTCCTTAGATAGGGCATCCAGTTGGAAACAAGAATATCTCATTCATTTTAACCCTGGCAAGACAAGATACAAGTTTGTGCATTATCCGCAAAAAAAAAAACACCTTTCCTCTTAACATCTAGGTTTCATTGCACTCCCCTAAAACTCTACAGCCATATCAAAATCTTTGGCAACGACATATCCAACGATGTACAACTTCGCAACCATCTAAAAGCAAGGCCAAATTGGCAGCGAAAAAGCATGGCATTATTAACCAGTCCAAACACTACTTCACACGGAGGAAACGTCTTATTCTGTAGAAAACCCAAGTACGACCTCACATAGATTACTGCTCGCACGTATGGGACGGGGCTCCCGCTTACCAGCTTGCTCCTTTGGAATCAGTGCAAAGGTGAGCCATCTACATTGTCGATGATCCCGTACTTATATGCGGTCAAGAACCCCTAAAACTTCCTAGAGACATAGTATATCTTTGTGTGTTTTACCGCATGTATAACGTGAAGTGCTCTGAGGAACTTTTTGGTTTGGTACCCTCAATACAGTTTCAAAATAGCACTACTCGCCGTTGGTTAGCTGGTAATTTTTGTTAAGTTAGCGACAACAGTTAATTTTTGTTTGAAAAGTCTGGCTTTTAGCGGTCTAGGTTTTATGTAGTTTACTACGATAATAATTTTGCTAATACCTTGTTAAATTCGAGCTCATTGACTTAGATGCAAGTCCTTCCTTATGGGTGATGCAATGGGTCCACATAGCATGCGGTGCTTTTTCACAAATAAGCACTTGTATTCCTCCATAACTGCCAGACATTGATCGAGCACCATCAGTACATACACCGACACACTTTTCCCAATCTAAATCATTTTCTGTTATAAATCTGTCAAGAAATTCAAACAAGTCTTGAGGCTTATTAGCACTTTTGGTAATGCATTTACAGAATAAAAGGTCTTCAATGATAATATTGTCATCTAGTTTTAGTGCACACAGTAACTTTGTATCTCAGCTGTGTGTCGCCACAGACCCAATCAACTCAATGAAAATAAAGATATCGAGCTCCTCTCGTCTCTATGCCTAAGTTTAGTTTCCGGAGACTGGTAAACAGGAGCATCTCACGGCGCCTCTCTGTGCTCTCTACGGCGCACCAGGGCGCCGCGGCGCTCAGTTTGGGCATCCCTGCTCTAATCTATTTAAGGGTATAATCGACTTCTACGCCAAACATTACAATTTTACTGGCGGCTCAAGCGTAATTTATATATAAATGTTTATTAAAATAGAATTAATATACAATTATCAATTTAACATGCGATCTTGTGAAATTAACACGGTGGAGTAAAAGTTTCCTACATTCTCTTATGTGATAATACGTCATGTTTAAAGATTTTCATCCATTATTTTTTATTATAGGTGGCTGAAATAATTAGTACCTACCTGATAGATAATAATTGTATCACAATCTAAAACAACATATGGTAAAAAAATCTTTTCTTTTAATATAAATCTGTCTACTATTATACACATAACGACATTAAAATAACATAAATTTATAATGACGTAAAAAATTAAAATATAGCGCGGCTACCGGTGTGGAACGAACATTCTCCCACACCAAGTTAATTTGTTATATCCACATTACAATCACGCATTGTGCCTGATAATAAATAGAAAAAGCGACAATGGAAATAACTAGTCGTGTATAGATATCTAATAATGAAATTGTATTGCATATAAATATACGCTGGTTATGCGTTTCTCGGTCTGTCGGACCGTTTAATGCGAGTTGTTATTTATTAGAGTCACTTCCGCGTGTTGACCCCTTATTCTAAAGTCGTCGACATGGCCACATATCTTCTATATGTTATTAGGATTAGTACACGCATTGATAGTACTAGTCAAATAACCCTTTTGTGAAGAGTAACTAGTTTTATCTACTAACTTAAGAATTTTAAATAATTATTCCTTACATTGCATATGAATAACTTGTTTACTACTTAACACACTTTACGTGTTGTTTGCTACAGGTTATTGAAGTGCCACCACTCAATTCGACATAAAATGTCGAAGAACGAAGAATTCAGAACATTGCGTCTAATTTTGCATCCAACAAGAAATCAGATTCCTATCATAATGTGATGATGGAAAAAATACTACCTATTACCATTTATTTTGTAATTATATAACTTTTCTTCGTAAAATAAAGTAAAATAAGAACGTAATATATATGGGAAGATCCATTAATACTCGACGAAAGTGTGCGCACTAGTGTCGTCGATTTTGATGCTGATAAAGCAGTTAACTGAATGAATAAATAAATAAATTGTCATTTCCTTTATATTTTTTTGTACTTTTACGTAACATTAGAACATTTAGTTCAATAGTCATTACATATGCTTAATAATTTTGACAATATTAAAAAAGTTATAACTGAAATACAAGCTCGATTCTCTAGTTCAAATTTTCAGGGCTTCTTGGGGCCAGAATAAAGCAACTTTCCTAAAAATCATCAATTTACTAAACACAAGGTACTACAAAATAAATACACTAAGACACCTCATGTTTACACATTCTTGTGAACTCTTTATGAAACAGATATTTTGTAACTTTAAGGCGTAGTGTTTTAATTCGAAATTCGATTTAACTAGCTGTGTCCACAACTTAGCTAGCGCGAAAATAATAGTTATTTTTATACCCCCCGGGTATAGTACTTTTTTCTGAATGAAAAGTACCCTATGCCCTTATCTGTACTCCAACGTGTATGCAAATTTTCATGATGATTGGTTGAGCAGTTAAGGCATCACAGAGTAAAAAACAAACTCATATTTTAAATTTGGTGTAGTTGTTTTTAAACATAAAATTTTGGGTTCTTAGGTGGGCAAATCATTTTTCTTAAACACTACAACTCTGTAATGAGTTAGTAATAGTTCAACTCGAACACAGTTCGTTCAGTCTAAAGTGTCTAAACCATCCGCTAAATCTTTCTCGAGAATTCTCAAAAATAGTAGCCATATTTTGTTTCTGTTACCCAGTGTACCCTGTGGGCGCTGAGGCTATCTGAGGGGGTTATTGAAACTTCAAGTGATATTGGATTTCCCTAAAAATTTCTGTTAAAAATTTAGATAAAATATTTCTGGGGGGCGTTCGGTACTCAATTTTTCCTAAAGTGGGCGGTACACCAAAATGTTTGAGAAATAGTGTTCTAGATAAACCGTTTCAAAGATGTAACATATATGACCAGTTCTAATTCAATCTATCTGTTTATGCCAAAATGTAATGACGAGAAAGCATACGATCAGTTGTCGTAGACTGTGATTTTTGTATATAATCTATGACAGTTGTCGTTTGAGACTTATGAAGAATAACCAGGCAAAACGGCGCTGGCTGGCTGGCTCAGGGTACAGTTAGTGTAAAAAGTGTAAAAGTAACAATTCAGCACATCGCCCATACATATCGCTTAACGCCGATCAACCCATTGCAAGTAGGTAGTTGTCCTTTCATTTATCTAACTCTATATACAATCCTTGGTTGATAACGCATTATTTCTGAGCATTTTCGAGCCGGATTAGGATCCACTATGGTTCCTTAAGAATTTGGATTAAGCCATGATGAGTTAGTGGAATGGTAAATAAAGACCGCCATATTAAGTTACATAGATGAATCTGTTTTTTTTTTTAATTAAGTATTTTTTAAATTTTAATTATGTTTTTTAATATGTTTTTAGTTTACATCTGCAATAATGTTAAATAAGAGAAAAGACTATCAGTTCAAGATATTCAGTTAAATATTTTGAAATCTATGCGACCATAATTTTACTGACGTGTTGAGGTAATGAGGAATTCATAGTTGGTTTCGCGCAGTAATATGTTTTTATATGGAATACGAGGCAAACGATCTAGCGATTCACCTGATGGTCAATTATCACCGCCGTCCATGGACACCCACAACACCAGAAGAATCGTAGATGCATCGCCGGCCTTTTGTGACACTATCCAACCAATAGCCGACTAATAGACATTATTAAGAAATTCTTATGAGTAAAGAAAAATATTGCACAAACACTAGTATATTCTGAAAGCGCAACATTTTCACAGAAAGTGGTATTGCAAATAAAGAACTTAGACCAATAAAATAAATTAATGTGCATTGAGAACCGAACCCGACATTACCATGTATGTGGTTAAGTGTGTAAAATATTATATTTTTTATTGGCCACGTAATGAGCTATGTGCCTGTTTATAGAAACTGGCTAGTATATTGCTTTTAAATACATAATAATATTAAATGTATAGAAACGACAAACAGAATACATTTTCTTTACACTGCAAGTATTTAGTTTTACTTACTAATACTTTTAAGCTAGCTCAGCTAGTTCTAATCGTAAACAATAGAACCAAGAAAGTATATTATATAGCTTAAGATAGTAAACTTAAATTGGATCAATACTTTGAATACAAATAACGTCAGTAACCATGCAGACAGTCCCGGGCAAAAAGTACTTGCGTCTACCTCTTGTATTTTTAATATACCCTTCCCCGCTCGCACGCCCCTCGCTCGCCTGTCACCCCCGCTTTAACATAATATAAAATTATAAACGATATGAATCACGATAATGTTTCGTGGAGCTGTGTGCGCGGCCAATTCACAACTTCACCGGGGCCGGGGCCTGCCCCCCTCGCTCCGCACTCCACCATTGCAGCACCCTGGTATAGTATACCACAGTACAGTAGCGAAGAATGCAATATGATTATCTTTATTAATTACTAGAAGAACGTAAATGTTACGTATATGAATATATTGTGGGGATATTTCTACGTATTAAGATTTACACCTGCCATGTAAAATTCTACCTATACGTTATATATATAATCACTGATATGTTCATATTTTATTAATAATAGGAATTATGTATCGAATGTAAATAGGTTTCAATAGGTAACAAATATGTTCAATAGGTAAAAATACAGAATGGCATAATATTAATAAATTTATCCTGCATTCTAGTTATGCATATTTGCTGAATATACGCTGTTTTTATTTATAGTACCATAGTATATACCCTAGATTCTTTTTGATGTTGATAGTTACGAGAAAAAATAATACTAGAAGTGTACAAAATATAAAACGTTAGGAAATCTATCCTAAACAATCGTAACCCGATATTGATTGTACCGTGAAACTACAGTCGCGGTCGCGTCATAATGATGACAGAACCGTGAAACACACTCGCCTTACCGTTCCTACTGATACAGTGACGTGGCCGCCCCGCACCGGCAAAAAGAAAAGTTTTATTTTTATAAGACAAGAAATTTATTATTGCTGATGCTCGTGTCGGTTTTGCGTTACTTCGGAAATAGAACGTAAAATAATGTTTGCATCGATCCACTCTCGGTCGTTTTTTCTCAAGCTTTATTTTGAACATACTGTTAGTAGCGACATGTTGCATGCTGCTGATGAGACCAGCATTTTATAAGCCTAGATAATATATTTTTGTACTATTTTATATATATAAGAAATAAAGCGTACTAGAAGAAGTGTATACACCAGAGATGCCTAAAGTTGTAAAAGAACGATTAAATATGTATTCTAAAAATGTTCATGGTGTGTAATATTAAATAAATTGTATAAACACCCCATGTTTTTGCTGTTTTAGTAGTAAATCTTGTAATAATCAGAAGTTGTTATTCAAGCTTCAAAAATCTAGAGTTTTGGTGGTAACAGCAGTTTTTAAAAACTCTGTATTTGGTCATGTTGGTACATACCTGTGAAAGCATTATATGTATTATTTTTTTTTGAACTGACATACGTTGGGGCTACCTAGGACTACCTAGGGGCTTTGGCAGCTTCACCGAACTATTTGGGGTGAGTCTAAGGGCACTCAGCTCCGAGGCAGCTAGCGCAAGGGAGCCAGAATGGCCGAACCTCGGCTTGGGCTGCTACCATTATATGTAATGATATCATTTACTGTGAAATATTATTACTATGTTCATATTCAACGCTTAAAAATATTATACATTTATTTTCTCCCCTTGTGCTTCCAGCTGACAGACAATAAAGGAATTGAAATAAATCATATTTTCTGTAAATTTAAAAACTTAGTAGAATTCAATTTTATTCACTAAAATTAACTAATCGATATAATTTCAGAATCCAAATTCCAGATGACTCCAAAATTTGGGAATATCTATCCTAATACCCTAGTAAACAAGTAGTATCCTACAACATGCATATAATATAAAACCACACGTTTGGCGTATTTATAAAGTCCAGCCGATTTTTTATTTGGATGTGGGCTGCTCAATTATTCAGGGTTTGTCAAAAGTTCTAAAAATAAAAAATTAATATAATTTTAATATAGTCAAACGCATATTCATATTAAAAAAAATACTAGATTGAGTTTGAGCACATCACTATTTAGTGCAGAATAAAATATCAATAACTTAATATTTTACAATACATCATTATAACTTTATTAAGTCATAAGAATATCAGAATGTTTCGAGTTTTATACCGGTATTAAATTGTCAACTTGTAGACACAGATAACTCATAATTAAATTATTAATTCACAATGAGTGCAAATCGGGAGTCCTAATAACTTAGATTCGGATCAGCAGATAATATTATGGTTTGAACAACTTTTTGTCTCCTAGTGTGCCACCGGACTTATTGACCTAATAGTTGTTTGCAGTAATATATCTTATTTAATACAAATAATATATTGAACTACTGCCAAATTTAAAACTTATTCTGTGAATATTCTTTCATCTTCGTTATACGAGCAAAGTTGCCGCTATATACATAATGCAACAAGAGTTGTTTTTTTTTTTTATTTTTTGGCACTAAATTGAAATGTTATCACTATTGCAAGTTTATTAAGTTATTGTAAGTTTTGTTAAGTATTTATTATATACCACAGTTTTGATTTTTAACAGTATAATTTGTGAAAAGTGCCTTTAAACTGAAATGTTCCAATACTGTATTCATTATATATGAATACAGTATTGGAACAGTATATACATATTTGAATAATGTTTTAAATCTCTTTCTTTACTTTCAAGAACATGGCAAACAGAATGTTAGTAATTGGATTTTATCCGAGTAGTAGTACCAAGCGAGGCCGAGCGACGCCGAGCGCTAGCCTGTGCAAGCCGGCAGACATTGTCAGTAATTACCTGTGCCGCTATAATCGCACTTAATTACAACTATACAACTCACAATCGCGTTCGTTTCAAGTATTCATTATTAATATTAATACGCGATAAAAACAGGTTTCGTCTCGTATCCTGATACAAGAGTTCATGTAGCGCATAACTAACTCAACACCCTCGTTTTATATCATTTGTTATTAATACAAAGCCCAACCTATGTACGAATTTAAATATTTTTCTTAATTAAAAAAAAAATTGGACCTACGTAGACTTTGTAATTACTACTAATGAATGAGATAGATATATCACAATATTAATATATATTCTTTTAATTAAAATTTAAACTAGAACAAAACCTTAATCCCGGTAACAACTACATATGTAGTTTTTAATTATAAGTAACTATTAATTTTAATATAAAATCCGCACTGTATAACAGTTTTTCGAGATATACTTTGTGTTTAAGCTAGCTGAATCATCATATTTAAAACTGAAATTAACTTAATTATTTTTTCCGCATGTATTTTATATATTTTAATTTAGGTGAAGTATAATCCTGGTCATACAATAAGATTCACAAAGCTACTGCACACAAAACTTACAAAGAAATAACACGTACCAAAAAAAAATTCCATACCACATTTTATTTTATCATTTAAATCAGCGTTTACGATGGGGAACAATGCTGGGCTCTGAACCAAACAAAAGTGGGACGCAAATAAAGAAAACAATAAAATTAGAATATATAAACACATAAAAACTGGCGTCCAGAATGTTCGCGTTGTGGCGGGCAGCGCATGCGCCTGGCATCACCGCATATTACATCAAATAAATTAATATTAAGTCCAACTGCACAGTGAGTTTGTAGCTACAGGCTGCTGGTAGTGTCCAGGGGTCTTTTAAGTTCGATATAGGGGTGACATTTGTACGAACGTGAGGTGCTTGATCTGCGGTCGATGTTATACGAAAACGAAGGGACACTGTTTATTTGACATAACTTTTTTAGTACAATGTTTGTGTGCTCGACTGAAGAGCCACCCTCATGGGCATTTTAACGTTTTTAAACATTTGTGTAAAGTTTTTATAATACTAAATTTAGCTGGTCCTTACTGTGTGCACTATACATGTATATCCTAGAAATATATTTTAATTCGTTGACACACTTAGGTACGCACGAGGAACTTTGTTAACATTAACTAACCAATCAATTATAATCAGATTTCAAATATATTCGTTAATTTATATAATAATATAGAAATAATGATTAATTAGTTTAGCAGTTTGTATTTAGCATCGTTTTTGCAGCTTTGCTTACAATATGAAATTGTCACTATTAAGTTAATACACTATAGGTACAAAATAAACTTAATTAAAATTAACTCGTCGCAAAATCGAAAGGCATTGCAAGTTCAAACCTTAGGTGCAGTAGGACATATGTCATTCTATATTAATATATTATGAGTTTGTATATATTTATAAGGTTTAAAAGTGTTTTAAAGCAGACAGTTGACTGTTAAACAATTAATTGTATTCTGATAGTGTAGTAACATAAAAATTAAATCCAATATAGATAGATCAATCAGATATATCCATATTATAATAATGTAACGCACTATTCAGAATGTTGTCGAATCACTAATAACTCGATTCATGGCGATTCACAATCATGCCGCATTCCCCTAAAACAGCATTCATTTCTAAACGACATCAAATGGCAGGAAAATTACTAACAATTGCGAATCTTAACAGAAAAGCTTTTAAGAACAAATTCAAGTTATTCTATTTTGTTGTGAATATATAATGAATAAATGTGTTAATGTGTATAATTGAACGAAATATTATGTCGAATCTTATGAATTACTAATATATTATATAGATGCTTCACCCTCCAATCGTGTAACTATAATACTGTGTGCTTTATATAACTGACTTATTTAAATTACATTGGCATAATTATAAATAATGTGTTAAAGGAATAGCTATAAACATTAGTTATCAATACAGCGTAAATTCGCAGTATGATCGAGTTAGACACCAAGTAGTCAGGTTATTAAAAATAATAATACCAATCGCAAAAGCTCTCGACATCAATTGAAGCTTTAAATAGGTTATTCGCATTTATCCATAGTGAAAGTATGTGGATATTTAAATATTAAATTTCATAGATATATTCGAAGAAAGTAATAACAGGAAGGATATCAAATATTAAAAAAAAAATCATAATTAATGAATAATAATTATGGGCAACATTATTTGACGATGTTTGAAAATATCAAGTATGTTTGAAAGAGGTGTTAACGTTAGAATCTTGCATGAACAAAAAATCACTCATATAATATTAATAATACGTGTATTATTGGGTCTATCTTAGTGCTTCTTTACTGTGGTAAGGTATTTTTTTTAAAAGAATATCTGCCACATTGTCCTCTTCTTTACTTTATCACGTAACTAAGGTACAACTTAGCTAAGAGCCCCCAATACGATTGAATACGATTTTCTGAATTCATAACTCTAGTTACCCGACATTTAGGAGCAGAGCGAACACAAAAAATATGGTGAAGAAGGTCGTTCAATCTGTGGATACTCATTACTTCACCAACATTAGCTACAGGCAGCTTTTTTAGTTTCATAGGGTGAAATCCTTAAGCACGATTACTAAACCAGACCCGTAACTATAAGATTACTCTAAATAAGTTTAATATATTGATACACACACTATTCTTAATACACTTTTCCAACGTGCCAACTAAGTATGTACATTGTACATCTATATTAATATAATAAAACGGAAAAGTTTGAACGCGCTAATATTTGGAACTACCAGCCGGATTTAAAACAATATTTTTGTATTTGATAGAACAATCATTGAGGAACACTATTTATGAATGTTGGGAATTCAACCGTCTTCTATTAGTATATTCTAGTAATTTATAATTTTTTGTTTTGTAGTTTTGTTTTAATTTTCGAATTGTTTTCCTAAGTAAATCCTATTGTCAGTCTTCATGAGTTCAATATGAGATATACAACAAAACAACGCATTACTCCTATTTCGCCCCTTAAAGCCCTAATCAACACCCAGTCTGAGCTATTCGTAACAATAATCGTATTTTTATCATCCGCTACCACCAATAGGAGCAAAACTGTATTAAAAAAAGTTACGAAAACAAGCAAAAATTATTAAATAATTATATTTGTTGCTTTCAATATACATTCGGAACCATGAGGTCGGCTGACAAAAATAAATTAAATATCTATAACCAACGTATTGAATATTATTAAGTGTACTTTCGATATCTACATTTATGTAGATTTATTGTGAAAATTACGTGTTTGTTACCTAATAAACTTACAAATTTGGCTTAAATTAATAATCAGCTTCAACCAAAGCCATACAGTATGTATGGCATATTTAAAAATTTATATAAATTATATAACATATTATATATAGTTACCAAAACGATAACTATGGGAATAAAAAAAACATGAACTATGTAATTAAAATAATTACTTTGCACAACAAAATATTACATACAATATAAAAGGAAATATGCCATTCCAGACAATGGTTGGCATTAAAAAACGGTGGTTAATATCAACACCTTCGACATTTTACAACAGCTGTTTATCTTCGCGTGATATTTCACTATTTACCGCAGGCTAACATTTATCAAAGATTTAATATATGTCTTTATATATAAAAATCTTGTTTACGTATGTTAGTGCTCCTGTAACTTTAAAAAAAATCTGAACTGATAATAAGTAAAATTAATGTAATATATTACTTTTTAAAAGACGACGGTTCATAGCTATTCCACGATGTGTTAGACGAAGCTGTGGTCAAGTTATTAATTACCGTAATGGCAGAACTTTTGTTTGTATATTGTGATTTGTACTTAAAACAAAAAGTTGCAATTTAAACATACAACTGTTGAATAGTAAATCAAGTTTATTACTATTGTAAGATATCCTTGTTTTAGTTTGTCCCTTATTAGTTTTACAATTAAGACTATTTAAATTAACTCATTTATGTCATCTACCGCAGTTTATATTCTAAGAACTCATATAAGAAATATATAATGCAATTAATATCGTGTACACAAATAATCGAGTAGTCGTTAATAGTACACCTGATTATTTTTATTGTTTTACTAACTTCTGTATAGAAATTACAGTTGTTTTACCATTAAAATTGTCCCACGCTTATGATTGCGTTTTTGCAATATTATTATGATAGACGGCAGACAATCATGTACAATGTAAGGCAACTTTAACAACCATCTACGTAGATATATAAACGTTAGACTAACAAGCAAGTGATATCTACCTAATAATACCTAAATATGCATCCATCCCCTCAGATGTGACATTAGATATTCCTATTCAATCAAAAGACTTATGTAAGATTTTTAAATACACTTTTATTTTTCTTAAGCGGATACCACATAATTAATACCTTTCCAAATCCAAAACTATAATATTATGTTAAATTTATTTTGTTTTTAGTATGCATAAATAAATAAGAGTCATCGAAGGAAAGTTTGGAACAATTGAGCGGCGCTCCTTAAACCGGCGAACAAAGAGTTGCGAAATCTCCAATGATACAGTTTAAAATAAATTATAAATTACAATGAACCGTGTCGTCGACCTCCACGTATGAAACTAATAACACACAATCGAGCCCATGATTCAAGTCCAGACGGAACATAGTTTAGTTCGAACTCAGTCTTCAAACTCTGAACAATCGTTTCTTCTTTGGTCTAACATAACTTGTAATACTCATATTATATTTAGCCACGATTATCAGTTAAATTTGTGTTTCTTCCAACTCATTTATTAATTACACTATTATTTCACCAATTAAATTTACTCTATTTATAATAGTTTAGTTTTCACATATATTTTTTTCACATAAGTTTTCTCAAAATTATTATTGAATTTATATGTCATATTTACAAAACTGAATCAGAAAATATTTATTCCCGTACAAAGTTTGCCATCCGTTTTCATACCTCTATGGGTTTCAAATTTTTATAAGTGATCTAATATGTGTTGTATTAATTATGTTAACGTATATTAAGAGCAGTTTCCAATCAATCTTACTAGAAAAATATAATCAATAAACTTTAAAAGTAGACAAATATTACAACATAATGTTCTCATATATTCGTAACTTACAATATCTATTTTTAGTACTTTGGGCTAGACGAAGATGAGTCAATTAAACATTGCCTTTATATGGACCGTTTATTTTGAAAGTGGTGAAAGTCCATTTTCTTTTGTTTCGTGAAAATATACTACTAAAGGTTAACTATATTTGTTGATAATGCAATTTCATTTACCGACCGATTTTAAGTTGTACAAAACATGGGATTTTTTTGAGATATTAAACACGGACTAGTTATATATAAAAAAATTACATTAAATTAAGCATGAATTACGTGATAGCTCATTTTTCTCAAAAATGGACTTACACCACTTTCAAAATAAACGGTCCATATATACTAGCGCACTAGCTGTGCTCGCACTTACGTTTTCGTGGAATCGAATTATATTTCATATAATTTTAAAACTTATTTTCCAACTTTGTACTTTTGACATTATATTTTTAAGTATTACTGTTACTACAATAGACTTTTTATAAACCTTCTAAAGCTTAATTACATTTGTTTTAGGCAGTGAGTGACTAATAGTTTAGGCCTACCACGGCTAGATTATCGTTTACTGAATGCCATATTTCTCACGTATAATATACAGCACAGGTTACGTAATGCAGTAAAGGCATTGCAATATAAAACACTGTAATGAATATAACACAACCATTTAGTTAGTATTTGTACCGTGAATACTATATGATTCGACACACTATTGCTAAATAATGATAACGTTGACACCCACTAAGAACGAATTCATGCGCTGTTAACGGTAAAATCTCGAAAGAAGACGGAGGCAACAGCTAGTTCATAATATTAGTTATTACCATATAAAATATCATTAAAACTTGTTCTGTAATTTCATAATGATTTGGGCACAAATAGCCACAGGCCTTTTTTGACCCTTCTATCATTTAGACTTTCGAAAAATATTTCACGTATGGACAAGGTTCCTTCTAGAAACAAGTTCATATATGGATTTAAACAGACATATTTGATTTTCATCTACAAGAGTTATAAAAACATAATAATTATTTATGATTTAATATATTTGAGGATGTATTTTTGGCTTTGGCTTATTTTTAAAACGACATTAACAACTTATTAAATTAATAAATATATTTACCATTATTTTCTTTAGTTGTTTTCTTTTAATTCAAGGTATATAACATTTAGTTACGACGGTCTCGATAATTTTGTGGTCTGCTATAAATTTTGTTGTTATAAATAATTTACCATAACTTATGATAAAATATGTTTTTGATAATTATAATATATTGAGCATACATATGTATTATAATGTGCTCCAAATGAAATCAACGTCCATGAGTTTTCACACAAACACGCGATTGCAACGCTGATCGCTGATGGAAGATATTTTTAATTTCTTCAATTCTTGGTATGTGGTTCAAAGTATTCTTCCCAAGGATTTTTGTCTATAGGTACAGTAAGTACTTATTATTTAATTGACCTACATGAGACACTTATGTGGATTAAATAAAAAATAAATAAATTGTTTGTTCTGAAAACTTACCGTAAACCGCTTTCACAGCTTTCTTTATGTACGTGTGTATGTATGTTTATGTGTTCTTTAAGTACCTCAGTTTTATTTACAAGACCAGTGACTAGTGTGACAAGATTCAGTATCCTGATGTGTGGTGATATATATATGGTAAAATAATGCTAAAATATATAAAACCTATACCTTTTTTCTCTACTAGTCAAAAGTATCATCTTTAGTGAGTAAATATGCTGGTGTAAGAAATAGATGATATAATGATGATAACAGGCATGGGTACATCTACTTTTATTTATTATATATAATATTTATAAAATACGATGCGTTATATTAAAGTTTTGAGATTGCAGTAAAGTATATAGGGATTTTGTCCCACGACTACTACTATCAGTATATTTTATTGATCTACTTTTATTTCTTTCTGTATAATAATTATATATAAGTTAGGTGTTTCTGACTCCCCGCCACCAAAACTCTATATAAAGCGATGGCCTTGTGTTTTATGGTAGAATACAGTTATAGGAGGGTAGTTTACAACGCTGATTGGTATAAAGCGCGATTCAAGAGTGACTTTGGGTGCAGTCTAAGCTTAGCGCTTGAGGTATATTCATCGTACGTAGCAGGAACATTAACGAAGGGACGTAAGATTTATATTTATTTATTATTGACACTGTTTTGGTATTTATCTTGTAAACCATTATCGGGAATGGTTTATACACGGTGGAGTGAGGCAGGAGCGGTGATGGTGAGTGTTGACGATTGTCGACAAAGGAGGCCCACCTTAAACCTACATCTGAGTCGCAAGTCTCAGACACTCTCGTGTTATCCTCTCTCTGCTACATGGATAGGTTTCATGATGTACCTGGCACCCTTACGGTGAATCCGTGGTTTATTAAGAAGTTCGTATCTCATCCTGACATTATTATTGTTATCTCAAAAAAACTACTCGGAACATTATATCCTAATATATATATATATATATATATACATTCGTCGTATTCAGTATTATTGGCAACGTGTATGCATAATGTCTTATTGATGGATTGAATAGATAAGGCGTGAACCGGTAAAAAATAAATAATCAAACTTACATTCGCATTTATAAATATAATTTTATAAAATATATAAACAGTTATAATAAGCATGATCTCAGGGTAATAAAAACATAAATATTACATGTACAGCTTTTCTAAACTATGACGTCTCAACCCAGCTAAATAAATTTTTAAAGGGTAAAATTGTTACATAGTTAGAAATACTGTGTACATATACCCTTTACGTCGATCAATCTTTCGTTATGTCCGTATATTAATTAACCTTTTCGGGTACGGAATTACAGCTGACGATAAGTCGTTGTACATATTGGGAAAATAAATAAATAACAATGTATCATCACGTCCGTTACGAGTTCTGTGCAGTGAGACAGGATATAGTAAAAATGTAAATAGCAGAACCATAAAAATTACTTTTTTTTTTTTTTTGAATTGACATACGCTGTTAGGCGTAAGGGCTTTGACAGCTTCACCGAACTTTTTGGGCGAGTGCTGAGGGCACTCAGCTCCGAGGCAGCAAGCGCAAGGGTGCCAGAATGGCCGAACCTCGGCTTGGGATGCTGCGGGAAAAACAAACAAGGATCGTGGGGGTAGTCCCTTACAGAACCGTGTACTTAACGTGTAGGTGCATGGATGGTATGCGGTATAATGATGTACTTTCAGTGATGTAGAGTGTCATTGTATCGCGCGAGCAGAGTCACTTGAGGGCTCCTATCCGGAGGATCGATCCTAGGCTCAAGCGTCTGCAGAGGGAGGCCGCGGCGGGTGTGCGGGAGCGAAATTAACCGCTCGGCCTCGGCGGCGAGGGCGGCGGTTACGCGGGCGTGTACGCGGACACGTACGATTGGTGGAGACGGTAGGAAGAAGTGCGTTCAATCTCGTTATTTTATCGACGGGATCAGTGAAGCAATTACGTGGCCGGCGCGCGAAACCTTTGGCGTGCGGATTAGCATTGTAGCTCACTGCGTGTACTATTTCGAGGTTGGGATGAACTTCGGCTTTTTCGAAGAATTGCTTTGTAAGGTCTTTGATATATGCATATATGGACGGAACATCCATATCTTTATGGAGATCTACATTACGGACGTACGGAGGCGCTTGGACGGCTATACGCATGAATTTATTTTGCATAACTTGTAGTTTGCGAAGGGTGGTGTGCGGAAGCGTGAGCGAATACGGGGCAACTGTAGCTAAGTATGGGACGGATGCATACTTTGTATATTGTGAGCTTATGTCTGAGTGACATTTTGCTCTTAGAGGAGGTTAGATTGCGTAGTAGAGCCATAGCTGTGGTGGCTTTTTTCTGTACATAATCTATATGTTTGTTAAAAGTGAGATGTTTATCTAAAACTACACCAAGGTATTTAGTTTGGATAGCCTAGGGGATATTGACATCAAAAAGATGTAATGTTCTTTTTATATTCTTTCTCGCGTGAGGATCGAACATAATAGCCGCGCTTTTGTCTGGGTTTATTCCTATGCGCCATTTGAGGCACCAGGACCCGAACGTAGACACAGCCCTTTGGACGCGGTAGTATAAGTGAATCCTATTCCTGCCTGAGCTGAAGATTACCGTGTCGTCTGCGTAAGAGCCTACTGCGGTGTCGGGGAATTCGGGGATGTCACTAACAAACAGGTTGAAGAGGCAAGGGGCTAGGATAGAATCTTGCGGGACCCCTGATCTTATTGAATGTGGTAAGGATAGAGTTCCGTCCGCTTTATAGCAGAAGGTACGGTCTGATAGGTAAACGAGGATTATGCGGACTAGTCTGTCCGGGACTTGAAAGAGCTTGAGTTTAAATATGAGGCCTTCGTGCCAGACCTTATCGAAAGCTTTGGCTATGTCGAAAAATACGGCAAGCGTGCGCCTAGGACGGCGTGGCTCCGTGAAATTGAAGAGAATATGCTCCGTGAGGCGGAGCACTTGGTGAGTACACGAGTGCTTCGGTCGAAAGCCGAATTGCTCGTGGGGTAAGAGACATTTCTCTGAGATAATGGATTGAAGTCGGTTCAGAAGGAGCCGCTCGTATATTTTACCTAACGTATTGAGGAGGCTAATTGGGCGGTAGCATTCTGGGAGAGATGCCTTTTTCCCGGATTTGCGGATACCTATTACCGTTGCCTTTTTCCAAGCGGCTGGAAAATGGCAGTGAATTATTGCCGCATTGAAAATACAGACTAGAAGAGCTATAAGTTTATCAGGGAGAAGTTTTAGGGCTTCGTTCCTGATTCCATCAGGACCAGGGGCTTTCTTTGGCTTAAGGCGTTTTATGATCGCTACAACTTCGTCATTTGTGACCGGGTCTAAATTTTCAACTGATGGGGTCTCTCTTATTGATTGAATTGTTCGATTGACCCTCCTGATGTGTCTGGGATCTATGGTATGATATTCATAGGAATTGGGAGAACACTGTTGTTCGAGAGTGGTAGCGAGATACTCTGCCTTGTCTATACTTTCGAAGGCGGGCAGATTGCCAGGGCCTCTATCCAGCGGTGGCATTGAGGACGAGTAGCTGCTCTTTTGTTTACGGACAAGATCCCAGAAGGCAAGATGAGATGGATTGATTTCCTCTAAAAGACTGTCCCATCTTTGACCGCGGAGTTCGGAGATACGAGTTTTAACTAATCGTTGTAAGTTACGTAGCCGTACGCGATTTTCCTCCGTCGGATAAGAATCATGGGCGCGAGTCGCGGCGTTTTTTTCCGTGATCAGACTTCGAATGTCATCAGGGAGTATGAAGCGGCGATCGTTTGCCGCCTTTACCTCTTTCGAGGTTTCGCTGATGGCATTCTGGAGGTGACCGACCAGAGAGTCAATTGCCACATCGGCATCGGTCACAGACTTTATCTCGTCGGGGATCCTATCTAAGAAAGGGGAGGAGAGATTATTTGAAAGATAGTGTTTGAGCTTTGGATAGTTAGCCACTTTTGACTGAAGCAGGTGTGTGGTCACCCGGGTGACCTAGTTGCAAAACTACTGGGCGGTGATCGGAATCTAGTTCGTGTACGACATCGATTTGTCGTACCTGAAGCGCGATCCCTTTTCAAATAGCTCTATGTCTAAAACTGAAGGGCGGCAGTTAGCTTGATAATGAGTTGGCTCAGAAGGAGCAATTACGTCGAACGTAAGCGTATTTTCTAGCCAGTATAGAGTCCTACCATTAGTGGTACTACGCGGGTTGTTGTATTGAAATTGCTCGCTGTTTAGATCGCCAGCCACTATAACAGAGTCACCGAGCGCGAAAAGCGTCTCCAGATCCGACTCGAGGAGAGTTTTATTAGGCGAAAGGTACACGGAAACGATAAAGATAGTGGGATGACCGGTCATACCCACTCTACATACCGAGACTTCTAAATTTGTAAGTTCGGGAGGATCTATTGGCATGCAATATAGTGACTTTCTGTAGTATATGAGCGTGCCGCCGCCTCTTACACCGGTACGATCATTTCTTACTATCTTGTAGTTCGCAATCGCGGGATTACGAACGCTCGGTTTTAGTAGTGTTTCTTGTACAAGAAACACGTCTATCTGTCGCTCCTTAAGGAAGCTAGCTACTAAGTCTGGTTGGGGTTTAAGGTTACGTTCGTTAAAAAAGGATATAGAAAGGCCACGGGGTCTGATCTTATCCTCCATTGCGAATTTATATAGGGGAAGCGCGGATGAGGCGTTGCACGGTCTTTGCAATGCCTGGGAAGCACCTAATAGCTTTAAGACGGCCTAGATCCTGACTAGCACTGAGCATTTCGTCGAATGCGATGATGTCCTCTACTGAATGTAGGTCAAGAAGTTCAGCGAGCCAGTCGATCCCTATTAGACCAATGGACGGGCTGGACGTAGTGGAATGTGAGGGTTTGGCCTATGGAGGCTGATGTTGGGGCGCCAATGAGGTGGTTGGAGCTAATGTGGAATTCTGAGACGGAGATGTATTCACGGAAGTGACTCGCGCGGGTTTAGGCAGGCTCGGGAAAGCCTGAATTGACTTGAGTGGCGGTGGGGCAGGATGTGCGGCCATTGTTTGCGCTGAGGGCGCCTGATTAAAGAAACGCGTGTATCTTCTGCGTGGAGCGCGTTCACACCCGCGATAGTTCGCGGGGTGCCCGGCTTTACCGCATAAGACGCAGCTCGGTGGAGTTGGAGAGTCACGGGTGCGAGAGCACTCCTTAGTGGAGTGGTTTTCTAAACATTGGACGCAACGCGGGTTGATAAAGCAGTTGCGAGCGGAGTGGCCGTATGCTTGACAGTTATGGCATTGAGTAGGGGTATGCCTCTTATGGGGGATCTCTACAAATATGTCGGAGAGGCCGCAGACGGATTGGAGGGAGAAAATTTCTTTGTTATATTATGGTACATTCGATGTACCTCGTGGAAGGAGAAAGGACGTTAAATTCTTATAATCTGTAATAGACGGGACTTTAACCTGTATCCCTGAGGGGGGCTGGCGGCTCTAGTGTATGCAATTTTCCTTGAGTTGAGCTGGGCCGAGATGCTTACCCAGGAAGCCTTATCGCAGATCGTAACGGGGGGCGGTGGGCGTACCGCTTTCTCAGTCGAGCTAGCGGATGTGGGAGGTTGGGTCATTGGGGTATTAGCGTTCTCGGATGCAGTAGGGACGCGTCTTGTTTTTGTGGCAGCAGTTTCAACTGTTGAGGGTGATAGCACCCTCTTGTTCTTCTCATTTCAGCCTCGTTTTCCGGAATCGGGTTGGGGGATAATAGCGAGAAAGAGTTTGCCGTAGGTATTGGCCGTGGTGCGTACGATATTTGCTCCTCGAAGGGACGAGGCGCAACCGTGGGGTTGGGGGTCGCTGAAGACGACTGTGTACGTGTCATGTTGACAGTAGGTGCCTGCGAGTGAATTAACACAGGCGAGCGGGATCGGGAGCGCGAGTATGGAGATGCTGGGCGACGCACCGGTGCTGTCGCTGCGGCAGATGGGGTGCGGAGGGGTAGTAATGTGGATGGGGGGGGGGACGCCGGTCAAGCACGAGTTGGTGCATTCGCCGCGGTCAGTGGTAGTAATTACAATCTCACTGTTTGTTAGAAGACATGAGATGAAGAAACTGTACGGTACAACCTGCTCATAAAATGAAATATCATCGAAGTCGATAACATATGCGCTTATCGATATTCAGGCTCGTTTACATTTTTCCGTAGTGAGATTAGTATTTTTGTAGTAACTCCACTTTTTGATTATGATGCGTGAATTACGTTATGTAAATTGGTTATAGATAATATTCGACAACTTAATAAGCTTTGTGGCATATATTTATCAGCGCAAATATTATATAAGCAGAAAATACGATTAAAAGTACTTCAACGAATTATGATTAAAAGTAAGTATTTCAACGCACATTTGTGCATTACGAGTACATCAACGAATTACTACAACAGATGTTTGCACATTACGTGACGGCAGCGCTCCACTATACTACAAAAAGGCGCTACGTAATGCTGGCTAGAATATATCGTGAGAGACTCGAGAGCGAGACTGATCATTCGGAGGTAGTTATCATTTTACGAATAAAAACATGAATCAACAAGATGGCTTATTCCTTAGAGTAACCCCTCTACTCTTACATATTCATAAATTACTAGTAATTATAAAAAATATAATTGATTTGGAATGCTTATATACCTAAAAGAATTTCTGCGAGATAGGAATAATATTTATTGGGTAATTCTATAGACGATTAGACCAAAGCTTATTTCTAAGATAATAAATAAATCCCTTTTAACTATACTTAAAGTTTAATAATATGCATCATTGTAGATTGAATTAGTATAGAGAAACTATACAACCAGAATAATGTTAGATTATAAAAAATGTTAGGCGTTTGGCTTGATTAGTCATGTTGGTGATTTTTTTAAATTGATAAACTTACGTTTTTTTCTGTATTTTGTAGGCTGTTAATTGACTATTGTGCATAAGTGAAGATCATTACATATTAACTAGAACCGTGGTCTTTAAAAAATTCTCTGAGCAGATTTAACAAACGATTTACCATCTTGTTAGAGTTAGATTTGAAGATAATATTTCATACTTAACACATACATAAAAGAAATTAGTAGATGTTTGAAAAAAAATCTATATTATTTTAATCGTTTCTAATGTTATTATAAATATTTGTGATGTTTATCTGTACTATTTATAAGCAGTTTTACAATTCACTAGCGTTTTATCAAGTCACGCGAATGAAGTTTTCATTAGTTAAAACTCCACACGTTAAAAAACTTGAACACTTCGTTGGACTTTCTTGCAATACATATAGAAATGTTGTTAACGTTTTGCAATTTAATGCGTGATGGAGTATCATTGCCAGGATACTTTAATACAGTTATAATAACTTAGCCATCAGAACTTTTCAATGGGTAAGTTTTATTACATGAAAACACCATATCATAACGTTTAATAAACATAATATTATAGTTGATTATATGTTACCTTTCGCATTTTCATTACATAGCATAACAGTTTCATATCCATGAATACCATAGATGATGGGATAAAGAGAATAAAAACGTAATCTCTTGCTACAAGCACTGAAACTGACTGAACCAAAGGCTACGAGGAATGCGAATATTTACCGGGTGATAGAACACGAAGATTAAGTCTAGAGGAATTGCGTAGATGATAAATGAAGCGCAACACCTGTCATAGTAACACTGCGTGTCCGGAGTATATCCGGCTGTTAACATTCTTCACTAATAGGCATAATAGCAATGTCAGGAATCTATAGGCGACCTCATAGTGATGCTTGTCCTTAGATTGCACTTACTGTACTTTCCATCAGGTATAGTTTCGTTAATGCACGCGTCATGCCGCGAAGCGGGTGAGGATGTGCTCCACTCTCGACACGTCCAGATTAAGCAATTTTTTGCTGTTAAACTGCCTCTACCACAACCAATTTTCATTTTTACGATAATATTATAGTACATAATGAGTATAGAATAATATGTATTTCAAGAAAACACTTCAAATAATTTACCTCATATTTTGTAAAATAACAATTTTATTTTGCTAGCTTGAAAATAAATGGGTACTTCGTATTAACGCCACCGTACCATCTAAATCGAACAAATACTTCCCTTTTAAAAAAGGTTTTTCGGACTTCTAAAGTGTTTTATTTTATATTTTGTCGCCGCAGTAGAAATTCTTTGGTTTAGGTTAGGTTTGACTTGGCTTTTGACTTGTGACTGCGGTGGCGTTAATACGTACCAAAAATTGTTTAATTTTTTTTACGAGTGTCCTAATTTTTTTACCCGAGGTGGTCACGATACTTCCCGAAGAAATTGACGTATCGAGCCCGGGTTTCGTTTTATCTTTAGAATAACATCAAGCAGTTACCTATTTCATATCAATACCTGTAGTTTAATAATAACCTGTTTTTGCACGCTTCATTTTTGCATTTATTATATTTACAAGTTCTTGGTATTGTCATTTTTTTATATTGTTACTGAAAGGCAAAGATAACGAAACCATACAGCAGAGTCAAACGTTATTTCATAATAACGAGGTTAGCGCTTCAACATGATAGAAACTCTCTAGGTAAAACTATCTACGGAGATTTTGTCGCAGGCAATAAATCATGCTTGCTTAGAAAATATCGCATAAATAAATAAAAATAAAATGATAATTAATATGCATTATTGGGTTACAGAGTACGATATTTATAACTAACAGGTTTGTGATCACCATACACTACGTGTATCATCAGCGATAAAAGCGCACTTAATTGTTTCGGGTTCCGGGACCAGGTGACAATTATGTAACATATTATAAGCCAGTCACTACTGACTAACATAGGTGTCTAAATGGGTACAGTTTTTTTATAATTATACTGAGTTTTTATTACTGTCAGGTAACGTCAACACTTTGTGAAAACACAGTTTATTGCATAATAAATATCTTTCTCTAAATTATTAAACAAAAACCAGACTTTAATAAACGAAACCTTAAAATAAATGAAAAAAATTAAGCATTAGTTTCATTTTCATATTATCTGATCACACACATTTACAATTTATTTGCTTTCATTGGTAATTAGCACACCATGAAAACCATTTATTTCAATCATAGTGAATTTAAACCATATTATTTTTACATTCTAGATTTCCTAGTTATTGTTGTCACACTTAATCCTATAGATTGAAAGAGAACAGAATTCCAAATATTTCAGTTTTTTTTATGGAATAGGGGGCAAATGAGCACGCGTGTCATCTGATGGTAAGTGATAACCGCTACCCATCGACACCCACACTATCAGAGGAATCGCAGTTGCGTTGCTGGCCTTTATAGGAGTTGGCTCTCAAGTAACACTGCCGGAACACACCTAATGGTATTTTGGGCCAAATTTTCAGCGGAAGTTAATTACATATACAATTGTCGAATATAAGTATCAACTGTGTAAAGTCTTCAAGCAATGATGGTTTAAAGGTGAAGTGTACAGATGATTCTTCGATCGAATTGAGTATTGTACTCAATTTATGGGTTAATTTTTGAATATTTTTTTTTTTCATTACAACATAATATGATAAAACATTTATTTAACTAATTCACAGTAAAAGTGAACCAATGAACGTGCGTAAAGTTTACCTAACTAATTTAATTAAATAAGGATTTATCGAGTAACGGAGTAATAATAAGACTTAGAAATTGAATAGACATAGTTAATAGATATTTAATTAATATTCTTTTTACCAAGGTCATTTAAGTTTTTTTTTTATAATACGCATCCATTGTCGGAGGGAGCTAGTAAATTGACAAAAAGATATAAAAAAATGGTATATAATATGTACGTTATTTCCATTTTTTCGCCATATTTCCACCCCTAATTAACAGAATCACATCAGGTATATTTTTAAAATCGAAATTTAACACTTGTAACTATTATAGATGTGCAAAGTATTCATAACTAACAAATTGAACCTGATCTCAAAGATTAAACGTATTGAGGTCTGTAATCTACGTTGTCGAAGATCTTCCATATTCACGGACAGCTTTGAAATTTATTAGAATGAAAATATACCTTTGTGATTTTTTTGTTATGTACCGTCTTCCATAGATAACTTCAACTTCCACTAAAATTTTATACAAATTAAGTTTATTATAAAATTCACATTCTTAATTGCACGCTGTTTTTCTATTACACTCTTGTTTCCGCGTGTTAATTACTAGTTGCTTATAGTGTTTTGCAAAAGCAAGTATATTATAAAACGTAATTATGTTAATAAATATATTTTATGATGTCTGTAGATGTTTTTTATTGTAGTACTAAAGGAATATTTTATAAAGACATGCAGGTTGATTACATCAATACGGTAGCTATCTCAATACTAAGTTATACTTATTAATCTAGTTTACTTTTGTTAGTCGCTTTTGAAATGATCACTAAAATAACATATATGTCTATCATTAAATATTTTACAACCAGTCTACGCACTCTTATAAGCGAAATAAAATTATTGCACTACCTATTGAATATATAATTGAATATATTGAATATATAATAATAAAAGTTAAAAAATGGCTATGCGCTCCTAGAATTATATAATGAGTTTAAGTAGATTTAATACAAAAGCATGGTATTTTCTAATTATGTACCTTGAAACAATATATTAACACATAAAATCGAATGAAATTTGTAATTACGGATGCACATTTTTTACCACGAACCGGAGAACTTCAACTACGGAAAGAAATTGATTTAGATTACATTGAGACAGTTGCGTGCATAAGCGTTGATTGTTAGTCAAGCATATCAGAATAAATAAAATAACTAACTACTCGACACTTTGGGTTTCCTTGTAATTAATTATTAGTTTCCTGGCAATAATAACTATTTAAATAATAAATGATTAAATTTCGATCCGAACTCTAATCATTTTGAACATGTATACATACACGTTCATCTTATTTTACATAATTTCAGCGGGCATTGTTTAATACCGAAACATAGAACCTATACAAACGTTGAGACATAAATGTAATCGAATTTATTTACATTTTTGTTAATCAACAATGTGAATAATATATGCCTGTATAATATTAATTTTAGAATGCACTAAGCTAGGCATCGATGCGGGCACATCTGTCGCGATTGCAGTGCAAGCCCGAGAAGGAGCGTGACGAACCTCTGCGCACACCTCTCCGTAGGTTTTGTCTGGGTGTGCCGATCCCCAACCCCATTAGAGGGAGCCCTTGATTAGGTTTGGACCTTACCGAGATTAGATGATCAATGTGAAAGCGCTCCATCAATCTTGGTGGAAGGTACAGAGGCCGTAGGTTTTTAGTCAGTAAGAATCTGACATAACCCATACTTTTGCTGCCCGGCGGAAGGTGGGTATCTTATGTAAGATCTACCTACGAAAAAAAAAGGGCATTGAAACCTTTTAAAACGCAAAAGCCAACCACAAAATAAAAACCGATGTATGAATTTAAAAATAGGTAACAACTATTTGCTTTCAGGTTTTTTAAATTAAATTTGATTAAGCACAGAATACTTGAAGACCCGCAATTGGCTCTTAAAAAGCTCTATACTTTTCGCGGGTCGTGGTTTGCCTACTCCTGTATTAGAGAAGTTCATTTTTACTGATCAGGCAATAGAAATTCCTTTATGACTTACAGTGTTCTTGATGTTAGATAAACTTAATAAAAATGGCTCACTATAATAGATAAGATGTGTATATAAGTTTTAAATGTATGCATGTTAAAAATATTTATTTATAAAGTTTACTTCTCTACCACATTATATGCACCAGTTGCATGAAAAGAGCACCAGTGGCTGAGAAATTGATGAGTAATAGTGTAATGTGATATGGATATGTTATAAGAAGCGATGAAAGAAATAGAACTAGAAGAACTTTTTTATAACACAATTATATTGATGATAAAAAAAAACAATATTTTATACATTTTAAATTTTTACATCGTCAGCAACCTCGATAACAGCCTACTTTTCCCTGATAGCAGATTTTAGTTGTATCTAATACAATTTCGAAAGTATTTCGAAAACAATTTTGCATTGCAAATTTCGATAACGTGGATCGTTAAACGTGGATCGTTTAACGTGGATAATTGATAAAAATCAATCGACATATTAAAGTTAATAGAAAACGAACTAATGAATTTTAAAAAATCCTTACACACATCATCATGTATATATAATTATAAAACAGCCTATTATAAAACGATAAAAAATCCCGTTCCAATTATATTGTACATTAATTTGAAGTTACCAAAAAATTTGGAATAAAAAATAAATATGATGCATCACTAACAGCAGTAACAAAATAACAGAAATAACTACAATAATGCCAATGTAACCAATCTACAAGCTTACACGTTCAGCTTGAACAACTGATCTGTTTGTCAGTAAAACTTAAAGAGATTATCTTTCAATATAAAAAATTTCGAGTCACGTTGTTGGTTCGCGATGAACTCCTATACTACTGAACCGATTTTATTATCAAATTTTGCACACTGTGGGCAGTTTGATCCAACTTGAGAGATAGGATATTTTTTATCTCTGTAAGTGATCATAACGCGATAGATGACGCTGTAGTCGATGTGATTAACTACTCGAAAAGGCAGAACAAGGTTTGCCAGATCAGCTAGTCTAATATATTTATTAGGCAATAATACATTTATTATGAATAATACATTTATTACTATATTACGCTCGTGTTCTCGTATTATTTTATGATTATGTAAACAGACTTTTGCTGTATAATACAACTTAGGTCTAAAGCTATTGGGCCGTACGATCGCTAAAATA
The DNA here is from genome assembly GCA_039707435.1 of Actias luna. Taxonomy (NCBI): domain Eukaryota; kingdom Metazoa; phylum Arthropoda; class Insecta; order Lepidoptera; family Saturniidae; genus Actias; species Actias luna. Next base: position 11,285,079 of record JAZHAC010000001.1, on the reverse strand, counting down.
AATTGGCTTAGTATTTATTGACGAAATAATCTGTAAATCACACAATAATGATGTATGCAAATGTTACACTAACCACTACTAAGTTATTTTGAGATTTCTAATGTAAATAAAAATACAATTAAGTTTATTTCTTAGCTCCTTATATATAATTGCTGGTTAAAGATTATTTATTATTAAGATCTGAAAGTAATGGGTTGACATTTTGAATCTTTACCTTTTAGATGAGACCAGTATCGAAAGCTGTACTCAGAATTGAGAAAACGCAAAGTTAACAGTCTAACGAGAATGAAACCTGAGAGTTGCGTTGTTATAGAAGTACAATTAAACAATAATGTACAGAGGCAATTCTCACACTTTTGTACCAGAGATGTATTGAGTCTTAGGCCAAAGATGGGCGAATTTTACGTAAATACCGCATTTGTTTAAATGATTAATTTGCACAATCACCAGAGATCAATCAAAAAGCACGTACTGTGCCAATATATACAAACCAAGACGGTCTTAATACACTTTCGTTTTGAACTAACGAAGCAAAGTTGTTCTTAAAAATTCATTACAAATACTTTTTATATATATTCGTAAGAAAATCGTGAGATAGGTATAGGATTAAGAAATTTATTATAAATAATCCTTTTAAGTTTATTTTACATTAAGAAATTTATTGACAAATATATTTTTACATTGTTTATAATAAGCTGAGATTAAATATTTTTATACTTTTTGTGTAATTTATATTAGTTTGTTCATTCTATTGTAAAAAAACATTACTTAGGGGGAGGGGGCTAAATCACAGTACTAAACTAAATCCACCACTGCGTATAACGACAGAACCCGAATGGGTTACTAACAATGTGGATGTAGATTGCAACGTTTATCAATGCTAAGACCAGACGTACTGCTTAGATATCGAAATACGATATAATCGGATAGACTAAACAAATGGGATGAAAGAGATTAAGATGTAACTTAACTAGCGTGAGAGTAATAATCATTATTTCCAAATGTAAAACGCAATGTTATCGTAGGTACAGAGGTATGGAGATCTGCAGTTTTTAATCGCAGTTATTAGAAATAGGTACCTACTATGTAAGTACAACTTGTATAGAATTTAATACGATGTTTCATGATAAATGGTCCGAGATGGATGTATCTAAGACAGAATATAATTACTTGGAATATGTTTTATAAAAATGATTATAACATTAGTTCTAAATATGTAAGATATTAACATAGATTACAATTTATAAAATGAGAAAAGTAAATTTAAGTCGTAAGGTAAACAGCATCGATAATATAGTTAATTTAGACTATTTTACATATCACAGCTACGACTACGTTTGCACCAATAACGAATTCCATAAATGCAAAACATCTCGTACTCTCGATTAGATAACAATGAAATAAAAAATTATAAGAATTTTCTATGAAATCATAATAAAATCGTTTCTTCGTGTAAACAAATTAATATAATCCCACTGTTATGAAATATCTTAAATATATATATATATAGTTACATCTAAGTTATTATTTGGTAATGAATACTATTGAAAATCTAATAATCAATATTTTCATATTTTATATCAAGGCCGATAATTGTATTTTGAGGCATATAATATTTGCGTGTCTTTTTCAAATATTTCTAAAACATTTTGCATTGATTATAACCGAAGCAACAAACATACTACCTATAAAACATTATCGACTGCTCCTGCTAAATAATCTAGTTTAACACTACAAAATAACTAGAATATACGTACTTGTAAAAAGTGCGTTTGTGGAGTTACTAATAATTCTACGATAGATAGGTTTTATGTTGAAAAGAAAATATGTACAAGAAAAGCCATTTTTAAAAGACGTTTTTGAAACATGGACGTTGGAGTATTAATTTCGAATTAACACAGAGTTGAGTATATTAAAAACATTAAAATACCTAATTCTTCTCATATCTAATTATAAACTGTTCTATGAAGATATTTATAATTTTTACGCTATATATTAATAAAACATATGTACAGTATAATGTGTTGTTACGCGGCAAAAAGTTTTAATATAACATAAAATGTAGCTGTCCGACTCGGAGTTATAAATAATACAAAAGCATTCTTCATTGCAACTTGAATATAAATTGAGTAATTAATGTTGAACAGTACGGTACGTGAAGATAGATACAGATTAAAACTTACAGATACGTCATTTTAGGATACTCTTTAATTTTATTAGTTACGACCCTAAACTTACATATTTATTGTTAATCAATAATTATTTTGCACATTTTCCCTAAGTGGATAAATAGTTGTTTTAAGGACTTCCTTCAAAAAGTGTCTAATTTTAAATATAACTTTGAATCTGTTAACAAGAAGTCTTTATAACACTGTATATTTGCTCCCCTCATAATCACATTTTTGAAATAAAAACATTACAAAGGAGACAAACTGTACAATATTGTTATTAAACAGTATTATTGTGTAAAAATATATTAAAACACTGGTACAAAATACAAACATAAAGTGAAGTTTCGTAGTATGTCAAACTAAAACAAAATAATGAACAATAGACCCGATTGCATAAGGACATAATTCATCTCTTCACAGCCGGTATAATAATTTAAATTTTTAACCGTATATGGGCAACTTTTTACACTTTCAAGACATGTGTTCATGGTGTAAATTGAAAATGCACCGAGTCACATCGTCGAATGATTAAGCAATGAATGAGTCATATTCCCCAATTTTCCTTTAACAATTTTATAACACGTAGGTAGTAGACACTGATTCTAAAAATTGTAATAAGTAATAATACTTACAAGAACTTGGATCATTTTATTTATTCAATTAAAACATAGTATAAGGAAGATAGAGGAATCATAGAGAGAACTAATAACTGTAATACCGAACGGCAGATATTATTATTGTTTGTTTTTTTGCACTAGTTTTGCTTTGTAAAACCTTCATATTTCAACTATAATAATAGATGGACAACTGGAAGTATTTTTTTCTAGGAAACGATCATTTATTACTGTAACACGTTAATCGACTATTACCAAATAAAAGAATGCGGATTAATGTAAACTATATTTTACGTCACACCAACAAATTATATGATACAGTCTGATAAACATTGTAACATATATGTAAATGTACTTATATTTCTTTACGACGGACTAGATATTGTATTTATATGCAAGTAATCATGTGAAATAAAATGTATACAAATTAAACTCAATATCCAAAACCGGAATGGAACATCGCGAACAAAATTGTTCTAAATTTTATTAACTAATTTACGTAACATATTCCAATCTTAGTAAGGAAGATTTATCTAGTGCTATTTTAATTAATTAACAAACTAAATCTCTGTATTATCTTAATGTTATAATATTTATAAATAATAAAGAAGAATATCTGTATTAGAATAAAGAGTAAATTACAAATACCCACTATCGAAATTCTTAACAATTTACACCTGTCAGAAAGCATCGACCATTATACATATTTTGAACTTTTATGGCCATCTGTACCGGTATTAATTTCTTGCCCAAGGAAAACGAAGTAACTAGTAGAATTTAATTTAAAAGCGTAATAGCTGCTATTTTCTATATGTATTATCCGCATGCTCAATGTACTTTGTAAGAGTGCCTTTACTCAACGCAACTGTTCGCCAATTTGCATACATTCAACTTTAAATTAATTTATTTTGATAACATCTGCCACTTATATGTATATTATATTGCTTTTTTGCGATAATATTCAGGATACAAATTTAATGAATATACAGATAAATTTGTTATTTTATTTTTCTACCTTTCATGGATTTACTTGTTTTTATTATCAACATGTACCTATGCGCCTATACTTCTATGTATTAAAGCGTATAATACTACTGAATTGAAGTATGTATTATTGATCACAATAAATCAGGTATTCTTCTCCTATTAAACGGCGTCACTGATATTGATTAATTTTTTGGGTAAATTCATCATCATAGAGATTCTTAGCTATCTTAGCTTAGCTTCCAGTAGCTTGCGATGTTATACGCAATATTTTTTAAATATATTTTTGGGATCATGGTGAACAACATTTGTTTACCGTGTTCGCTAGTAATACATATTGTATATTCAGTCACAATTGTTGTATGCGATTATTCAAATTTATCGAAATCTGAAAATATAAATCTTAGCAGAGTGTTAAGTCGAATTCCCTTAAACGAGCTGTTTAAAATGAAATGGATATGATATTCTTATTTCTTTAAATGCTGCCTTCCGAAAAATATAGTAATAATAATTGTACGTAAATTGACGTAAAGTCTGTGCGTGAATATTTTCCTAAAAATTCTGTATTGTTGAGATTGAGTGTATTACCTACATATTGCTATAATTACATCAAAATTATTAATTTGTATTGCAGTAATAAATAACAATATTTTAATTCCTAGAAACACTTTTATTATTTCATTCAGGGATAATTCGTTGACAGAATGTAGTGTTCAGATAAAACCCTAAAGTTTTCAAATAAGCCGCCATATTTGACAATACAGACAGTTAGTTGATTGTACGAACTACCGACCAAACGAGACTGACACAATGCTCCCAATGACTCACAATAGCGAATTAAGTATTATTTTAAATTGACGTAATTGAAAAATATGCAGTCGCTCGCGCGCGGAGCTCGAATAAATTGATTCATGTATAATATTAACAATGATTTGAGAAACAGATGCGACGTCTTTACTGATTTAGATAACTGCCTACGAGCTAAATTTATGTTGGTGATATTCAATATACATATTTTTTACTGTAATTTCATTTTGAAGGTCATTCATTTAATTAAGTAATTACAGAATTCTTCAAGCATAGCGGAACGAAACATCATGTAAAAATAATTTCTAACCATCATTCTATTATACCTACTAATAAATTAGTCTAGATATATTTTTCATATACTACATTATTAATATTTTTATTTATTTTGTACTAATGATTTGTCCATACTTTGGCTTGTTCATAGTGTTTACCTAGCTAGCTACCATCTTGAAGTTGAAAATGTATCACCAGTGCAATAAGTGTACTTCGACAACTCTATTCATATATCAGTTTCTTTAGCTTTTGTGTGTTATCAGTTTCTACTATATTATTGCTTAATCTTAAATATAGTGATAGTCACACGTAAAACAAAAAGAACGAACCTAAAACAACAGCAACAAAATCCAATATTTTATTAATTAACTCAGTGTATAAACACGCAAAGAATATAGTAAAAAGGTATAATTCAGATTAATTAAAACGTCCTGTCTGTAATAGGGGCGTCTATTCTTTGTTGATACGTAGAAGGACAACGTCGTCTTGGAACGGTCAAGATAATAAATAAAATGATCATTATTATTCATATAAACATGTAATGTGCTAATAAGAAAAAGTATATACTTATCTTTACCTATTTATTAATATTATTATTTACTTATTTTACTAATTACTTTTATGGTACAACCCACAATTGTTATTTTCTTACCATAATATGGCTGGTCAGCTGGAAGAAGAAGCCTTGTGGCATTAAGCTCGCACGTGTTCATATTGAAAATGCAATAAAGCATTAAATCATTCGGTTAACATAGACTGTTTTTTTTTATATAGTTAAGGCTAGACATGCCAAACCTGTGGAGGTTCTAGCTCTCAAGCGCAACTGCCAGAACACACCTATTGGTATTTGGCGGTAGATTTTCAACTTGAGGGTGGTAGCTAGCCAGGCGGGCATCAGAAAAAGCCCTACCACCATGCAAGGTATGACCAGATCACGCCTCAATAGGATTAAAAAATTGGCATGCATATTCCTTTCACACGGCAGTATACTAATATATTCACAAAGTAAATATAGTTGTAAAATAAATGCACGATTAACTAAATTAATATCCATCTATCCATCCAGAAATCTATATGCATATCTAGATTTAGTTGTATTATCTAGATTCCTATATGTATATACATACATACGAATTCAAGTAAAAATTAGAACACAAAGAGCATGATCTATATATAAGTGACGATTATTAGGTACAGTTTCTTTTTAATTCCTCTCATTCGATCATAAGGTTCACTTTTTTTTAATAGTGCGATGAAAAAAATATAATTTAAGCATTTTTAATTGTCATATGGCAGTTAAAATTCAGGTCCATAAAGTACTATATAATTATAATTATTACAATAGGAACACACTGATCATGCGATTCAATAGTATTCTTTTTGCTATTCTGAACACTCAACTGGTTGAGCAAAATATACTAAAGAAAATATATTGGAAACTCCTTAAAACAAGTTTTGAATTTAATTTAAAGTCGCAGAAATAAGGTTTTTTTTTTATTAAATAGACACCAATTGCAAACTATCCTTCTACTGCCATTAATAACATGATATTTTTGCAATAGGAGTCGTAAACCACGTAAAAATCAACATATGTTTTAACGCAGCGGTTTCGTAACACTGAAGAGCCACACATGCTCAATAGAACTAACCATTATGTTGTTGACAGGATTGTATTCAACAGGATCGCGACCACAATACAGAAGGTGTAACAGCCATCATACGCTTTGGCATGCCGTGTTTCATTGCCGTGAATCAATGGTGTATATTCAGTATTCAGGCGAGGTAGTAAAAATCTGTTGACTGCTAACGAATAACTGATCTCTCGATATTAGCCACTGTTATTAGAGTTTAATGTTCGTTATATCGGGCAGAATATTTTACTTAGCCTTACATGTATAAAAAATAGATTCAACGTGAAAAATAATGCTATTATAATGAAGCATTTTATCAAAATCTCCGTCCCATTAAAATCCAAGAGGATTGTTGATACCAAACATACAAAAAAAAATCGTTATAAATATTTTTATTCTTTATTTACGTATTGTGGCGTACGATTATTTGTAATACATACTATGTTTCACAATTCTATTAAATTCAGCTGACTATAGTCAAGTGCCTATGCAAACAAAAAATGCAGCGACTTATGTAAACAAGTGTAATTAAAAACTAGTGATAATCCTTTAAAATTATAATTCAATGAATAATATTCACATTTTAAGCCTTAAAGACTATTTCATATTCAATAGTTCATAGAATAAATCAGCATATACAATCAGCAATAAATAAAATAACAAAAGGAATTATGGTTCCATGTATTAAGAATTCCAATTTACAATCGTCGATGTTATATAATCGAAACAAACAAGCATAAAAGGCAAAGCCTCTGATCCATGTCGTGAGTCCGTGAGCACAGAACTAGAATTTCTATTGTCATTAAAATAATTATATTATTTATAAAAAAGTTAATAGGCATCCATACGGCGTATGTTGGGCATAATTATAGCGTATTACGTCCCACGGTCAGATGGTTAAGGGTACTATTCTGGTAACAGTAATATGATAACATTAATATTTAAAAAAGTTCGCGGGAAGGAATTATTTTGGATATGTAAAGATTTGACCAATTAATAACTTTATGCCATAATCTACATTTATTTTTATTATAATAAGAATAAATGTTTAAGGCCAGGTTTAAGGCACCTGTATTTTTTCCAAGTATCATATACGATTTACCTCGAAATAAAATGTGCAGTACCTACTTAATTTTTGGCTTCTTGGTACACATTTGGAACTTTTTGAAACGATACATTAAATATGTGCATTATCATCCGCCATATGGCCGAGTAGTTCTGTAATTTTCGTAAGACAACCTGCACACACTTATGAACATATATATAAAATATTCATATTTTTTAATTTATGAAACTCATTCATTAAATAATCGTTACATTTCACTAATAACCAAAGGGATATGAACAGATAATAAAGACCAATGTAGCGGTAAACAAAATTGTTTACAATAAAAACAATGTCCCTTTTACTGACAGACTTGCAGTTAATTAACATGCGCTGATTTATTTGTATTTAAAGCACGCCGTTGTTTTACGTGGTAAATATTAATTATTTTTATCGCGATGATATCTCAGTTGGTAGTGTGTGTGGACGACGCGTCAAAGACAACGTGAGGTCGAATCCACCTACAATGAGCTTAAACTTTCGGTGATGGAAAACATCGCGAAGAATCCATAGTATGGTGGTAGGGCATTTTCTAATGCCCGCCTGTCTAACTACCACCCTTAAGTTGGAAAGTTGCCGCTAATTACCTACAGGTGTGTTCGGGCAGTTGCACTTTACAGCCAGTCCCTCACCTAGGCTTAGCGTATCCGCCATCTTTGGCCACATCATCATTAACATCAGGTGAGATTAAGGCCATAACGCTAAAAACCTTAACTAAAAAAAATATATGTAAAGCACTCCGTTGTTTGACGTAGTATATGTTAGCGATTTTGAGTTTTATTAAATAGAATTCTAACAGGCCTTGGATTGTAGTCGTAGTAATGACTAATATTAAACCAAAAGGTTACAAGTTTGATGCCCATACAGCAGGGATTTTGTCATGAACATCCAGCTGTAAAACGAGAAACTGCATATATGTATGACTACTCAGAAGATACCGTCAATTTTGCATCAAACGACCTTGTATAAAATTGAACATTACAATGTTTGTTTGTTATTATAGTTTTCCATAGAATAGACTATTCCTTTAGACTAAGGAATTAAGGATTAAACGGAAGGATTAAACCTTTACTTATAAATAAGTAATGTATAGTAATATTGTACTTAGTTATAGTAATAAGTATGTATACTTGGTTGAAGTATAGAAGAATTGTTAAAATTGAATAAGCGTAATTCCAGTAAATATTGATGAATTTTTAACTTTCTTTATCTATTCGACTCTCTTCCTAAGGTAAATAATATTATGTTCTTTATTAACTTTCTTTTTTATCATCAGGATATTATAATAATTTGGTTTTGTGTATTAATGTAGTTACAGCAATAAAAATAAAATAATGTTAACGATAATCAGCATTACGTACAAACACAACCAGTGTGTTATGATATGATAAAATAGTCTTAACCACAAAAAGACAAATTCGACAAATTTCACGAGAAACTCTCAACAATGCGCAACATAAAATGATAGGGTCCCGATATTATTTATAACTTTAATAACACGAGCCATAACATCAATAACAAGGTTTACAACATATTATTTATATGTTTAATCGAAACGCATACAATTACACACAACATCCAAATGATAGCGTACGAATACGCATTACGTATCTAATTCGATATCTTCATACCTACCATCATACTAACTTTTATAATAATATTATTTGGAGATCAATGTTTTTTTTTTCAAAATTGGCTCGATCTAGCCTGTTTGCCCATTTTAAAGACTAAACAAAGCGATGACGGCTCAGTTGGTAGTACGTATGGGCACTGGCAATGAACGTTAGCAATGAAACCATAGCACTGTGGCAGGATTTTTTTAATACTAGTATACTCGTAGATTATTTTAATCGGAAGAGAGGAAATTTTTCCTGTGTAATATAAACAAATTGGATAAGGAAAATATCAGTAATACCATAATATTATGCTAGGGTTGTTCTACTACTCGTCGAGTTGTAGTAAGACAGTGGTCGGTAACCTGGTCATGCAAAAGAGCCAAATATAGACAATACACAACTTTGTTCAAAGAACCATTTTTTAAGCATCAGCTTTACTGTAGTAGGAGTTTTAAGTTTAAAAAACACTATCGAATTGTCAAACATGTCTTTGTTTTAAACTAACAGTAAATAAAATAAAATATGGTACCATACCTAAAAAAAGATTAAAAAAAACGAGTAGTGACGTGAGACATCAGATAGGAACGAAGTTGCTTATTATAAAAATATTAAGTTCAAGTTCTATTCGAGGTATAAAAAAAATAATTATTCAGGTTTACACTTTTATTATGAATTTTTTATCGATTAAATTAAAAAAAAACTACTCTACAAAATTATCTTAACACCCTTATTTTGTTTACGATGATTTATTAAATATATATATAATAATAACAGTCATCACGTTGACTATACATAAAAACTAACAACAAATACTCCACTAATGTGAATATTGGCCTTGAATGTCCTGGGAAAGTAAGTAAAAATTTTACTCGTCTCTTAAAGGTAAGATGATACATAATATACCGTGCCTACACCAAACATTTCGTATTAGCGTATCAACGATATACTACCTCTAGGGCGCATTCATTGCTATGCAGACGATAGTACGGTTCATGGGTCCTACGTCAGTAAGGCCGGTATTGGCCGGGGAGACAGAAAAGAGACGTAAGCAATTTGTTATTGAACTCAACCAAGTCTTGACCCGCTTATCCACATGGCGAGTAAGTAACTTGGTCGATTTCAACGCCAAGAAAATCCAGGTATATACCTTTACCTAAAAAAAAATCTCCCTTTTCACCTAACCCTACTCTTCAGAACACCCAACTTGTAATATGTGGCAGCCTTAATATACGGGAAATGGATATTCGTAGAACCTAAACCCCAAGGACCACATCGAAAATGTCATCTCGACAATATTTCGGAGACTCGGAATCCTGAACAGAATGCGACGGTTTTTCATGCCCGATCAATTGCACCTTCTCTATAAGCCCTAAGTTCGGCCGTGCATGGAATACTGCTCGTACCTCTGGAATGGATCCGCTAAATATCTACTCGATGCAGAGGAGAGCTGTCCGCATTGTAAATGATGCAGACACCACCAGCACCGCTGAACCGCTGAAGCTACGAAGGGATATTGCCTGCCTAAGCGTGTTTTAGCGTATGTGCCATGGCAAGTGTTCTGAAGAGCTCTTCGATATAATCCCCTCGTTTCCGTTCCACTTCAGAACCACGCGGGCGCGAATGCGGTGTCACAGCTTCACGGTGACTTTCATTGAATCGCGAACTAAAAAGTTTGCTGATTCATTTTTTTGTACTACCATGGAACTGTGGAACCGTGTTCCCGTCAGCCTGTTCCCGCCATCTTACAATATGGGGTCCTTTATAAGAGGCATGAAATGGTATCTTAGCAGGCCAGCATGACAACGGTGACTGACAGTGACTTTTGGTTAAATGTCAGTCGCCGCTGATTTGGTTGTACTGTACTTAATACCAAACAAACAAACATAGAATACTTGATGCTCTATTTTCTGTTAAATGCATAACGTGATCTTATTTTTTTTCCACCTGCTACTATGTTATTACTATTTGTAAGAGAAATTGAATAAAATTTACTTAAAAGGTTTATATTGTAAGCCATGAAAAATAAATACAGCTAGAGACGTTTTGTCGTTTTATTAGCAAAATATATGGATATCGGTACGGGTTAAGGGTGAAAATAACGAAATATTATTGATGAGAAATAATAAATACGAACATCCCGAAGAAATATTGCATACTGGGTCATGTTCTTTTTTATTATACACCATTATCAGAACAGAGTTAGTTAAAACTGCAAGAATTAGTTATAACGGCAAAGAACAAATGATAGATATTATACCCAACTCATAATGTATTAAAAATTATTATGCCTCCAACGCTCTGTAAACAATATGTATCAAAAACTTTATAGTTTAAAACAAATAGGATATCAAAATTCATTTTATAACTTATTAGAAATATCCATTTTCATTTATTTGAAGTAACAGATATCGAACCCGTAACGTTCATAGTTTATATGGTAATTATATACAATTTGAAAAAGTATAGTATCAAAACAAGTTAGTTTAGTTCTTTACATAAAATTCTTCGAGCGACAAAAAATGTCAGAAATAATACGACAAAGTTTATTCAGACATAAAAACAGTTTATATGTTTAGGAATGTCGAAAATTATATGTGTTTAAATAAAGCCCAAGACATTCTGTTGGACGTTTTTTTTAGTTTCGTCCAACTAAACAAACATTTTGTCCAAACATCGCATTGTGCTGTGTTTGATCTGAAACATTATTGTGTGGGGTTTAGGCGCAACACCGCTTACATCGCAGGCGATATCAATTTTGTAATGTTAATAGCATTTGAATTTTCAATTGACTTATCTTCATTGCACTTATTGATATCACACAATAATAATTTTAATAACTTTGTAGAGGAATAAATTAAATTAAAAAAACTTACTGGACTAGCGATGAAACTGTTTAAAATGTATGACTTTATAATTTACCTAAATATAAACGAAACAAAATAATACGAATGTATTCTGTTAAAGCTGTTGAAGTCATTTTTCGTAGTTAATCACTAATTATTACTAAAAATACAATGGTACTGTAAATAATTATCGAAGTTGGAATTTGCGGGGATACATGTGTCTAGGCAAAAAAATATAGAGTACTGCAAAAATATTTTTACCTTCATGCTTATATCTCTGTCACAATCATCATTCACATCATCAAACACAGATGTGCAAAAATAGTTTACGTATAATAATATTAATGCATTAATTGTATTTATTTCTGAGAGTATAACTTAAGCATGCACTTTCAAAAAGTAATAAATAATAGTAACCGATTACAACAAATAGTTGAACTTTGGTAAATGTAATACAATTGGACATCCACGTCGCTTCATCACCCTAGGTTTAAAAAAAAAATCTGTATATGACTCTTTACTAGAAGAATCTTTAGATAACGTAAATACAAGAGCATAGGATAATAGTGGAGACACGGTTTAGACAGAGTTATTTTTTTATGTATTTAGAGGCTTGAAGGACAATAGCTATCAGGGAGTGTCGAGTTTTACCTAGCTTGCGAATCTCTATTACTATGCCCTATTCTCAGGTGGCTAGAAAATGGTAGGACAGTATGGCTGAATTGAAGATGCAAACCAGAATGGGTATGAGATGGTTAGGAAAAATTTGTAGTACTTCGATTCTTGTAATCATTGGGGCCAGAGGCTTTCTAGTCTAATGACTTTGGATGACAGTATAAATCTCCTTAGATATGATGGAGTCAATGATTTTCACAGATGGCATCGCGATTTTAACATTTATAGGGACCTTGATTCTGTTTACTTACGTGTATGGGATTGATATTATGGTGCTTGGAAAGCTTTCGGCTTTTAAGCTTTTGGCGAAAAACATTGCTTTGTCAACGCTATCGAACGCGGGAGGGATACTGGAATTTTTTCTAGGGAGCATCGCGATAGAACTATTTTATTTCAGACATCGTATGAGATCCTAATAAAGTGAGACATTTCAAATTTTATAACCAATACGAATATACCGCGCTGATGATGATTTTGGGAAACTGGTATGAAATTTCATCTGAATTATATGATTATTTTTATGTTTTTTTAAAAAAAGTATTACATTAGTTCGCTCGAATTGTATTATCCATGTTTATCCAATATCCTTGGTGTACGAGTTGTGTAAACATATGAAAGCGAGTCCTTAAGGATCGATTACTTAATAACATCGATACTTGCTTGTAGTTTTTCTGTATCTCTAATTTTAAAACTAACAAATCATACATGTATCTTTATTTTTCAGTGTGATCACAAGTACTTGACAAAATCATTTTAATTACTTCAAACTAGAAGACTACCTATATAAAATGAGTTTGATCACATAGTCCTCCAGTGTGTATTTTTATAGAGTACAGACAACATATAAACAACCTAGAATTCATTACATTGATAACGCTACATTTCCATAGACCTTGCTGGGATTCGAACTAACAATCTCGTTAGTTTTTATAAGGAATTTAGAATATGAAACAGAAAATGATAATGCACATAATGTTTTCGGTGATCAGAATGCAAATAAAACAAGGCAAAAGGAAGGTCAATAAAAAGACAGACTGACTTTGCCCTCCTAAAATAAAGGATATACGACCCGACAGGGTACGTATACATATTAATATAAAATTGCGACTAAAGTTGTAACGAAATTGAAAACACCATTATTAAACGCTATTCTTCTGACTATATTATAAAATTTGGTAGAGTCGTTTGGAAGATAAGCACGTACATTCATTTCGAGGATTCATTTATGTAATAATGTATCTACGCGCATAACTTCCGAACAACTCTAGCAAATTGAATAATTGTAAAAAGAAGGTATATATTCAAAAATAAAAAAATTACAGTTTTTTTTATCTTATAATATGAAAACTAATGAAGCAATGATAGCACAGTTGGTAGTGTATACAGACGTCGCATCAAAGGAGGTGGGTTTGAATACACCAATATTTAAATTTCATGTAATTAAAAGACACTTAATTCATTGAAGCTATAAACAAGTTTCATTTAATAATCTAAAGAAACGAAGACAACGAATAAAGAAAAGAGGAAACGATATTATATATAGCCAGTTCTATTGATCTTAACTAATTGAAGTTGGAAGGTTGGTTATAGCTAATCAACATATAAAAAAAATAAAAATAGAAATAGGTCAAACAGTTTTTGAGTTTTAGCGAAAATAAAGAACATCGATTTTAGGTAAAACGAAGTTCACCGCGTCAGATAGTATAATATAAAGTCTACATAATTTGAGAAATTTGCTTTAGTGAATTAAATGTATTAATTGGAACAACACGAGTAATAAAATAAGGCTCATCATGTAAGCAGGTATGCTTTCTTTTAGCAGGAATTATAACGCTCCCAAAAAAATTATAGACTTTTAATTCCTACGTTCGATCGGGTTTAACTTATACTGTAACTTAACTCTGTATTATAAATATTTGATGTATCCATAATTTAGGGTAATCCTATAAAATACATTATGAAAGGCTAAAGAAACGGTGAAAAACGGTTTTCGTAAAAGTTATATGTAACGTGTGCCTATTACTTTATAATAAAGTGCTAACGTATATTACCTACTAGGAACAGATTTTTTTAAATGTCTATGAGAAATAAATTCTGAAATTGTCTATTGAATCCTGAAAATTTCTTTTACTAGTAGCATCTCTGAGGGACTTTTTTAAAATTAGTCTTACGTTAATTAAACGAACGCAATCACTAATTGGAAAATATATTTTATACTCCGACTTCAAGAATCCAGTTGGTTTATATAATAAAAACATGTTTTGCATTATTTTTCTCTTTCGGCTACGATGCTAATTAGGCTGATTAAGTAATCTTAGTTTAACATTTTTTGGGAAAGCGGTTTGTTACTTAGTAGAATAACTATTTTATTTATTAACTAGCTGACCAGGCAAACGTTATTCAGCCTTTTGGGTAGCTAACAACTCGACCACAATACTATCCATCAGACGCGACGTTAGAATATCTATAAACCACTATCTCGATAAAATAAATATATACTGTTAAAGTGACCCCAATCGGTCAACTCGTCTCGAAGTACACGATCGCTAAGATATAAGCGAAAATAATATATTACTTTTCAAAGAGATGTGTAATATAATAAACGAAGTATGTCGTTGTAAGTACTATGTTTAGTATAATTGTTTAAAAATGAATAATCTTGCGTACTTATTCTGGTGAATAAATACGAATATCAGCGAGAGCTTAATCCATGACATGGTATTTGTTTAAACTATGTTAAGTTTTGAATAAAAACATGTGCTAAAAACTAAGATCAATAGAAAAATCGACTTTTTCAACAAGTACTGCAACTAGCTTCAGCTCGCGACTCATAACACCTCCCAGGGAAAATTACAATAATCTGCGCGACAGAGATAGCAATACTACGAATAAACGTCTCTATTACGTCGAATAAAAAGAAAAGTTATTATATTTTTTATTGGAGGGCCTCTACACCCTAGCCGTTGCTTCTACGAGGGTTATATTTATACGAAAAGTTTATTTTCCATTTGTTTTAACTTCTATTTTTGCGATATGAGGGGTGAAACTCATTCGGCACTCGTTCAATGACTCACTAACGCGCAAAGTATCATTATCTTATATAATGTTTATATACATATATATTTTTAATATTTAAACTTTCGTTGAACAACATTAAAATGAGAAAAGTTTTGGAGTGTTATTGATGTGTAGGAGCTTACCGCGGCATTGTTCATCCATGAATATTAAATATTTTTAAATCGAGTATAGCGCATCTACAACTTTTATTTTAAACCACCATTGTTCTCGTATTTAAGTCTATATTTAATTATGATCTGTATGACTCCTTGATAAAGTTTCGTAAAAATGTGTACTGAATTCATGAAGAAGTACACATATTGAAACGTTTTCTAGAAACCGTACTTTTAGTTATTACTTATTATGTGTAGACATAATCACTATTATCTTTATAACTGGTTCCATATGTTACATAATGCATGGACCAACACAACCATGAAAATGTTCTAAATATGTGTAGAACTTAGATATAAACAACAAAATTTAGCGTAATAAAATATAATAAATATTAACAGAGCATTAAATAAAAAAGCAATAAAAAGATGAGGTACTGGCTTATTTTTTTCTATAATATTTTACTCACCTTCTTCAGCAGTTAGAAGATATGCCAAGCCATGGTCTATTTCTGCTCGAAAGGAATCTTGTAGTAGAATGTCTACAAGGCAGATTCTCACAAGGCCTCTTCGACGAGGGCGCACACGTGGCATCAGAACCAAATGACTCGCTCTATTCCGACGGGCATAGTCAAAACTAAGGGGAACGAGCCAAAGGGTCCGTTTACCACTGCACTGGTTCGGCCGTTTACTGAAACAGCTTATGTCAGGCCTACCTGCTAACCTATTAGGTCAACAGCTGCTTGGCCGGTCTCAGAGGCGATGCGGTGATGTTCATGCGATCGCGTTACCCCGTACACTGAAAAGATGGCGAATGGCAGACTGTGGGGTTTTAGTGGGTATTCTTATTTCGCACCAGTCAATTACATATACCTCTTTCAGACCCCTGGGCTTGCAAGGGTATCTGTATTGCCCAACGTATAAAAAAGAAATTGGTATGACCATTATACGCAAACTTTTGAATAATTATAATCAAGACAGTTATACGCGACAGTGGTCATGACATTTGAACCACTAGTAACATATACACATATTATATACATTATATACGGTCTAATATCTGTCATCCTTCGTATTGTGTGCTTTATGTAAATCGCGTTTAAGAATCAGCCGATATATGTCCATTTATCAATCGCGTTGGTGGAGATGAGGTACCCTACTGAATCGCGATCACTATAACATGCACAGGATGTTAAACTCGATAAAGTGGCTCTGTTTTGATTTGTCGCAGTTCGGGAGATGTGAATATGAAATGTAACAGCAGGCGTGAGATTCCTGAACTGGTACGATAGCGATGATTCCTGATTATGGATTCCTAATCTCCTGGTAGTCGCCGTTGTTTTCGTATTATAACTACGTTCATAAGCAGATATAGTGTCGTCACCTACTGTGTTACTATAAGAAAAGAGATAATTTTCCTAATTAAAATTTGTGTTATATGGTTACGATATACGTATAAAAGTATGATTTATATACAAATTATAACACATTTATAGTCTAGTCATGCAAAAAACAAATGTCAGAATATATATGATTCGACTAAGCTATTATAAATACAGAACATTTGATTGTGGGTCGCAAAACTGAAGTTCGTAGTGATTTGTCCTCTTACTAATAAAATAAACAGCATTTGACAATTTTCGAGTTTATAAATATTTGATTGATAAATTTTTCTTTTATCAAAATTATACCACATTAACAAAATAAAACTTTGCTAATGGAACGTTTCAAGGAACGTTAAAATATATTACATGATACAAAAACATGCAATAAAAACATACAATCATAAAAGACCAGAGCTCTTAATCTACTGTTATATTTGTCTAAATATTGGCTACGAGTGTGGCCGCGGGAAGACCACCGCCCAGTGTTGGTATTAGCTTTTAACTCTCAAATCGTAGTAGTCTATTTACCCCCCAAAAATATAGTAGTCTACATTTTTAACGAGCAAACCTGACAATGCCCGTAGCCACACAGCAAGGTTCGTATTGACTCACCATCAACACTAAGTTACATAACAATGAGTTTGGGTAAAACTCATCTAATTGTTATAAAAACACACGGCTCTCGAACACAGTATGATTTAAAAGTGATATTCTCAAACCATAAAGAAGTTTCACATACGCATGTGAAATATTTATCTTAATATTATAAGTAAACTTAAACGCTGGGGCGGCTTTGTGCGCGCTGCCTGGTAGGTCTTGATGGTTGATGGTGTATTCCTTGTTTTATATTATATCTATTCGTCGTTGGACTGAATACAGACTTTTGTTAGTTTGCTGTACAATCATGTTCAGTAATTTACATTTTTTAAGTATAAACGTGCAAAGTAACAGGTGTTTATGTTAAACTGATAGTCAAATATAATGTAAAAAATTATGTCGTAAGAATATTGTACTCAGAAGCTGCTTCAAAGGTTTTTTTTTATAGCTTAGGTTTTAGCGTTATGGCCATAATCTTACCTTATCTTAAGTGACGATAAGGCCAAAGTTGGTAGACACACTGAACCCGTGGAGGGACTGACTCTCAAGTGCAACTGCCGGAATACACCAATTGGTATTTGGTGACAGATTTTCAGCTTGAGGGTGGTAACTAGCCAGGCGGGCATTGAAAAAGGCCCTACCACCATGCTTTGGTTTCCTCACGATGTTTTCCTTCACCGACAGCTCAAGCTCATTGTAGGTGTATTCGAACTCACGTCCCTTGACGCAGAGTCTGTACACACTACCACTGAGCTATCGTCGCTTCAAACTTAAAATCTTCGCTTCACCAAAACTTCAAATTACTCCTCCAAGGAGTTCACCCTCCAAGAAGGATGACCATTTGGTAAAAGTTTTCAACGCAGTTACCTTAAGGTAGTAAAACTATTTCTTGTGCTCATCTGTCAACTATACAGTCTAATATAAATACATATAAACGTATATTAATGGCTTTTGAACCTCTTTAAATTTTATGTTTCTGATTTGTTTACTAGGCTGTGTAAGAGAACAGTTCGTAAACATTCTTATTACCTGCACAGTCAACTGATAGATATAAATAATAACACAGACTTGCCAAAATGTATGAATGTAGGAATTTTTGCTGAATATAAGAAATTACTTTTGTACAAGAAGTGTCAGCCTCAGATTATACGGCTGATATCACTGATGTAGTTATTTAATCGCTTCAACTTGAAAATGTAAACGTATTCTGATCATTCTTCGCGTATTTATTTTATAAGAATTTGTATTTTCCAACTGTTAATGCATACACCTATATATATATATATATATATATATATCTCTAATTTTATTAACACTAAGAAATGATCACGTGTAATACATGAAGCTATTTGTAATTGTATTTTAATGTATCAGATTGCTTTATGAAAAATTAAGATAAGATTATGTACATTGCTAAGCTTAATGTTGATATTTCAAAATGATGTAAATGTTTTACGCATTAAATGCACATGTTCATAATTAATGAACAATGTTAATAAAATATCCATTAAAATGAAATTATAAAATAATATTATGGTATTAGTGAGCTACATCCGCCCTTAGGTTAGTGTATATTTACATGTGTTATAGAGAATTAATGTAAACTAAGCATTAAAAAACATTTATACCTAACTAATAAAAAATAAACAATAGATTGATAGATTTAAAAGTATCAAGATATATTAGTTTGATGTAAACAGTGTTTCAATTAGGCACTATACATAGTATACATAGTAGTTGGAGCGCGTTTCACACCGGCCGACCTACAGGGCCCTTTGTTTGTGAACACATTTGAATACATGCACACTGAGCGTACCGAAGATAAACAGAAAATTACCAGCAATCTTTGATGGCGACTCATAATTTATGACTTGATATATTTAAATGACCTATCAAATCAATACTTTTATCTCAGTACAAAAAAAGGTATGCAAGTATATATTGTGATTCGGCCATAGAAATGCACTGCAGTTTATTAATTGAAAAATATACAAAAGCTATTAGTACCACAGATATAGGCTTATTCTTCAGCAGCTATGATGTTTACAGGTCAGCTATCATCACTGTGATACTATCGCATAAACAGCCATATTGTCATTGTTAAAGCAATAGCTGCTTTGTGCTCTTTTTGGACATTTCGGCGTATTGTGTATTATGACCTATTTACTAAACACGTTTTCTTATAGGAATTAATATATTACTAAGCATTATACAGTATATTATGTGTTAATGCATCAGAAATAAAAACAAAAACAAGAAACAAACAAATAAAAACTGTTATTTTGTGCATTATGTCGACATTTTACCATTTACATATAGCAGATATTGGATTGATAACGACCATACGCTAACATCGTTAAAAATTAGGAACAGGATATGCGTACAACTAGGTAACTGAATATTTACTAACTCGTACTAAAAGGTAATCTATATAGTCAAAGTACAATATTTTGTCCTTTATTACTTTTCATGCAAATAAACGAGAAATGTATAAAATAATCCAATGTAAAATATTAATACAAATGTCAAAAGTACATTAAGTGTTTTTTCATTCCTTTTAAAATTAAGAATATAGTTAATTAAATAATAAATATTTTTTTGTACCCAGTACCGAAAACATGCCGACAGTACCCGAATAAACCAGAGCGCGTGTGACGTTATAATGTTAAGTTCTACTCATCGTAGCACACAGATGATCTTTTAACCTTTAAGCAATGAAATCTTGTTATTATTGCCAATATATTGATAAATATATAAAAAAATGTAGAATCGAAAGAGTTATCATGCTTGTTTCTTTTTTGTTTCACATGTTCCTAAATGTTTCGCAAGATGTTATAAAATAATGGTTTCAAGGAATGCGACGACCTAATCCCAAAATAAAATCATGTTTTTTTAAAGATAATTTTAATCTTAGTATTTTATAATAATGTAGTAATTAAGAATTATTTATGTAATATGTAATGTAATAAATAGAATTCGAAAAATATATTTTTTAGTTTAATTTGATGATTTAGCACCTCGAATTTCAGCTAAAATAAACCTAATATCATGTTTAAAAATCTGTTACCATAAATATATCCAGATCAGGTATATTGTAGAAATACGCATTTATATTAATTAATTATATTATTAATAAAAAAAATTAATTATTTATCATTAATTTAAAAATATATGGTTGTTCGTATAGACTATCAATATAATTTATGATAAAGTATATATATACATTTTTTTTTTAAAGCCATTCCATATAAGGTTATGTCGTTAGTAAAATTTCAGTTTATGGACCGTGTTACTTGGTATTAAAGAACTTATAATGTACTAGATTTTATCTGCGGCTTCGCTCGCGTTTATATCGATTTTGTCAAAAAAATTGGATAACGCAATAAAAAGTTTTATACAAAGTTTATCTCGCTATTTACCCTACTTCTAATAAAGATTTCGTGAGAAAAATAGCTTATCACCGTCTGGGTTAAGTGTCGATAAGGCCCAAGTTGGTAGACACGCTAAACCTGTGGAGGAACTGGTTCTCAAGTGCAGCTGCCGGAACACACCTATTGGTATTTGGCGGCAGGTTTACAACTTGAGGGTGGTAGCTACCAAGGCGGGTATTACAAAAAGCCCTACCACCATGCTATGGTTTCCTCACGATGTTTTCCTTCACCGAAAGCTCGAGCTCATTGTAGGTGCTTGGATTCGAACTCACGTCCCTTGACGCGAAGTCGTACACACTACCACTGAGCTATCATCGCTTCAATTCATCACAATCGATTCAGCGGTTTAGGCGTGAAAGCATAATAAACAAACTCACTTTAGCATTTATAAAAAATTAATGTCCAATATTTATATTTAATTTTTTCGATGATAAATATATATAGTATTTCATTATATTATATTGAATTTGAAATTGAATTATTATTCAATTCATTATATTGAAACATTTATTAATAAACTAATATTTCGAAACCTAAAACATTAATTTAGTAATAAAATTTATAAAACTTCAAAATGATGACTATACCGAATCGCAAGAACATAATCTTTTAAATAGAAGTAAATATATGTCATCCACCTAACTCGCGTTTTTTATTTAATTCTTTTCATCACACAACAATTAATCCAGGTGAAAAAACCAACATAGTAGTAAAAATCTGAAAGTCGCATAGGGAAACATTAACAGCAGGCTGTGTTAAAAAAGTATGCCATCTGACCTCTGCTCCTCGTAATATAGAAGATTAGTACATACTGAGATTGTTAGTATAACATAAATAACAATTGGTTGGTGACCACTTTAGCACCATATAAATAACAGCTTACGTACAATAAAAGTGGAAACAAACCTTCTAAGTGAGTAATCGTTCGAAGTGAAACCGGTAGTACTACAAGTATGACCAATTAGGACGGAAGCGTCGAAGTTTTAACTTTGTATGTAAAAACAAAACGACTTACAGGTTTGTAAGTCCGGTATAGGTAACCATAGTAAGACTTTACTAACAGCGAGACGGATCTAGTAGTGCTTGAGTTCATTCGTTACAAACAAAAATACAATAATAGAAATCTTTCTTCTTTATAATATTAGTATAGATTTTGAAATATGAACCACTATCTTCATTGATTACTCAAATATTACAAAACTCAATCTACAGATTTGAAAAATTAAAGGAACGAGATAGCTTTAATAGCTTTTGAATTAAGGCATTAAAGTTTGTTGAA
This sequence comes from Actias luna, assembly GCA_039707435.1. NCBI lineage: Eukaryota > Metazoa > Arthropoda > Insecta > Lepidoptera > Saturniidae > Actias > Actias luna. The sequence continues at coordinate 11,262,495 of JAZHAC010000001.1, read as the reverse complement.
ATGAAGATTATTATCATCCTGTTTTTATCGAACATAATTAAAGTAAAAGGATCTGGTGTTTTATACAGATAAGTAGAAACTATCAATACTATTTTCTCATTGCTCAAAATTTTAATATATATAATTTTTGCTTCATGAATCTTACGCTTGAGCACAATATCACCTAATGCTAGGTGACGATGTGGGTGAAGATGATAAGACGTTACGCCTAGTGAAGCAACTTTGTCATAACTGGAACTGCCGGATTTTTCAACGGGTAGCTAACTATACAAACGAGTGAAAACTGGCGAGTACCACCATGCTATGGTGGCATCACGATGTTTTCCTTCGTCAAAAGCTCATGCTTGTTACTGGTATTCAAACTAACGTTGTTCGACCTTTTGTTTATGGACGCTACCACTGAGCTATTATTGCTTTAAATATTATACATTTATAGTACCTTACAAAACTTATGAAAAGTAGAATATAATTTTATTTATTGCATTTTAAATTTCATGTTACGTCTTTTAAAGCGGCAGTAAAGAGTCTTCACCCCGACACGTGTTTTAAACTGGACATACAAACTGTGCAAACAAAAGACAGACTAAATCGTTGTTAGACACAACATGCCTCTTTTATAGGCTTTGTACACGTCTTTGTAAAATAAAATCTATTTGAATATTTTTATATTGATTCAAACCGATCACATCAGCTATGGCATAAATACTTGTTGTAATATAATCGTATATTACAACAAGTATTGTTATTATATTTATTTTTTATCATATTATATATATAGCCTAAACAAACTATTACGCATGTTGTTTTTTTTATTAAAATTTGATATTTAATGCATGTCCGATGACTTAATATAATTCAATGAGCTTCAATTATAAAGGTATTGGCCTTCGATTAATTTTCGCATTAAGAACATGGTGTAAGAATATCACTGACATATTTGTTTTGTTGAGATTGTTATTTTTCAGATAATATATAAGCAGCTGGTGCTCCACGACTTTATTCGTTTTATTTCAGTTAATCACGCGTGCTCGTAATATTCCTTCTTAGTGGGTGTCTACGGCATGAATAGGAATATCCGTGGCAAATTTCAAGTCAATAGGTCAGGTAGTTTAGGAGATATCTCAGTAAATATATCAATGAGAAATTTCATCCTCATCATCATATTTTACACATGTAGGGGAATTTTAAAAACTCTGAAATTCGTCTTTATTTATTTGTATTAAGGAATCTTTGGGTTGCATCTCAAGCCAACAGGTGTTTTTTTCCTCCCCCATACAAACTGTCATCTCCGTTTATCCTCTTAAGGATTAAATTTGAAATATTGCTTCTCAGTGAGCCTCTTCATCATAAAAGGGAACCACAGTCCAAATTATATGTTCAGTAGTGTCGCGTGGACAATTAATTTATTTAGATAAAAAGCATTAATAAATGAAAAGAAATGGAATTCGAAAATGAGATAAATTGTATATATTACCTGAAGGTTTCTTTACAATAATGAATATAAAAACCATGAAGAATATAAATTTGCTATTTTAATCCAAGTAATGTAGGTATGTAGGATCCTCTCTGGCAAAGCGCTCGTCCGAAGTCGGGTACCGTCCAGAGGAGTTTTCGTGTATCGAGTACCATTAGAGGGGCCTTCGTGTAGTAAGTTCCTACTTTTAAGATATCATATCCATATCATGCTTGACATCCCAGGTATACATAGATAGATAGTAATAATAAATATTATTGTAGATCGGTATCGTATTCCTGGCTCACGTTTTCTTCTTCACGTCCAATTTCTCCGAACTCTACTTTTGGTTCACCAAGGCCAATTGGTATCGTACAACTGCAGTTTTTATTAACCTTGATACTAGAATATTTCCGCATGTCCGTACAATTCGAATGCGTGATTTTGATTGACGGCCAAATTCTTTTGTCCATTCGATTCGAAGTCTTCTTCATTCGTTCAAACGTTCAATATGCAAAGAGCATGCGTTAAAATATTCTATAAAATTATATGGCACTTGACATCCAAATAGCAAGTTAGTAGACAACCTTCGGGTTTTCCTCATGAAATAAATATAATAATGAAACAATAATATATAAATAATAATAATATAGATAATATATTATTTGGATAGAATAAATTAAAGCCAATCATAACAGTAGTTTCGGCTACCAAGGATATACCTTACCAGCTAGACAAATGCTTTTCCGCCACATTGTGCTTTCATCACGATGTCTTCTTTCGTTAAAAGATCAGACTTCTTATAAAACTGCAACCCACGTCGGTAGACGTGGTTAAACAACTATTGATTACAATCCGGCGTCATTTTCAGTCCGGCTGGATTAATTAAATCAGGACGATTTTCGCTTTTCGGTTCAAAATTAACTGTTAGTAAATTAATCAAGTGTCATTGTACTTAATATAGGTAGTTCACAAAAAATAAAACATATACATATATAAAATCAACTTTATTTTTAATCCAATGTTAAGATTAGACAACGAGCAAACAAACAAAATCTAGTAGTGTATGTAACTAGTACAATTGTAAAGATGTAGCGACTAGCTCAGTCTTCCTAAATTTCAGTTTTACAGATAGGTCAATTATTTTAGTAAGTAACTTTATAAAATCTTATATAATTAATCTTACGAATTTACTAAGATGATATCACAATAGTTATTAAAGAATTTGAGAATGCTAACTATTGCTAACAAACAAGTCTTATATTTATGACAGACACCATCATATTTTGATGAATCTGTCTAATGAATGCCACAATTATCACAATAATGAGTTTGTCTTATAATTACAACTCTTTAGTTTAATCAACTTACTAAATTATTAATTTACTAAATAATTATTTTAAGTAGAACTTTAAGTAATTATTACCTTAGTATTCATTATTTATTATAAGAAAATCAATTTATATTTTGAAAAAAGGATCGTAGAAAACAAATAGTGGTCACTGTGTCATCTGCTAGTCGACTTCTAATAGAACTGCAAATATAGCTTGGGGCCGAAAAGGCCCTGTCAGCTTCTACACTTGTCGGCTTTATTGTTAGTAAATAATCATGAATAGCAGACAAGTATTCTCCTCGAACTCCATCACTTTCAAATGTAGTCATTACTTTTTTTAGTACTTTATCAAAATCTTTCTCGTTTTAGTATGTATGTAATAACAAGTGGTTTCTTGCTGTGTTTGTAATTCTTACTGCAATGTCAAATCTTTCTTTAGTGATGGTGAATCGAAGTTCTCTTCTACTATTTCTTCCATGTTTTCTTTAGAGTCATCATCTTGAATTACTCTTTCTAAGGTTTTCCTCATTTCTAATCGTATGACTTTTTTCTTTGGTTTAGTAAATGTATAATCCGATCGATTTACATTTTCATGATATTTCTTTTGACTTTGTAAGTATATTAATATAATATTTCTGTTACTGGCGTCAACGGCGAACGTAAAATGGCGTTGAACGACTCGCACGCATGAACACCACGCGCAATGCATTTAAATTACTTACTCATGAAACAGCTCTATTATTTTGGCAAAAATTGCTAGTACCGGATCCGGTGAACGTCGAATGATGCCAGTTCCGCAGGATTACCAGATCCCTTTTTCCGGATTGCAATTCCTATTCCCAACACTATCACTAAGTTATCATCACTTCTGTTTGCTTTACCCAAGCTGAGGTAATTTAATTTTATTTTACTGAACATAAGAAGTTGTCACAATATTCTGATATATCGTTTTAACACGAACTATTCGCATTCAAGAATTTTATTTTTAGTCAAAATGACGTAATATTCATTCTTCTATAAATCTTTTTGTATGTTTTAAATAGTATTTTAACATTTTCCTATTGTTTAGTATTTCAATGTAGTATCAAGGTCGACGACGCTATTGCTTGCCAAAATTCTGTCGCATGATTTATTTGAGCTGAATAACTTTAAAATTAGTATTGTCAGAAGTTTGTATAATTCTCATTTCTCCAACAAGGTTGAACGTAATTCTTCAAATCTAAATTTGTGATTGTAAAATTTCAATAATCAATCGTTACCAACAAACAGTGTTCATTCTTATCACTAATCCATCTACCGTTTTCCGTTGATTTTGTTTCGCCTATGATACTAATATTTCAAAATCTTATATATAATAATGATATATACAAATAATTATATTATTATGTAAGTACTTTAGAATAAAAATATTGACCTAAGTTGTAATTAATAGGAGAAGTGAACAAAATTCATAATTGTGACTGTTACTGCGTAGAGTAATTGGCAGCATTTCAATAATCGAATAAAGAGTATGTGTGATCATTATAGCAAAATGTTGGTGTAATTTTTTTCTAATAATATTAGTCCTCCCTGTTGTTAATTTTTTAAATGTATTTCAAGCTCCCATAAAATTATAGTTTTTAGATAAATCAATCTATCCAATCCTCGGAAAAACAATATATTTTTCCTTTAAAAAGTAATTTATATAGAGATTAAATTATCTTGAGTATATTAGTATTTTATTAGTCCTTCTATCCTTTGAGTTTCATTTCAATATATTTTCAGTATCAATTCATAATACCCCTGCACCCTTACGACCTTTGTAATTTATATATAATGAATACCAACCCAAAATTTACAGAACTATTTATTATTTTTCGAGCTTACGTTGACCCCACGGTATCTTAGAACCGTATGTTGCAAATAGGCATTATAAGTTAAATAATCCTTTTATAAATTAACAATAGTTAAATAAACATTCCGGTATTTTCACTTCAGATGGAAACTATCATAGGCTAAATCATTATAACCATAATAAATAAGCCAACAAGACTCAGGTGTGGGTGTTTTACCGTCCATGCGTTCGTGTTTGTATGTGCCTACCGTGAATTGACAGTGTTATTAAAGTCAATAATTGAGGGCAAATAGACGAACAAAATAAGTTAAAGAGGAAACTAGTAGTTAGAGTTGAAAACGTCTTTGCATAGCGGCTGCGTGTCACACAACAACGTAACTAATGCATTCGTATTACTTACAATTATAATGTAGTTTCTATAATTCGAGAATGTACATTTTCTAGTACAGTTATCACTATATTACATATATATATTTTACATACATATTTATATTATACATATTTTACATACGTTTTGGAGATTCAATTAATGTTGTTTATCTTAATAACCGAAGATTTTATATAACCAAACTTGAATTATATACTATAAAATTTATCCTGACCAAACATAATTTTTGTGATAAGTAGGTACCGAAATAGTAAAAACAATGTTAGGAGATCGTGCAAAAATAACCAGTATCAAAGGTCACTGTAATTTGTATATATATGTATCTAAACAGCATTAAATTCCATACTACCTTAATTGAAAAGTTCAATATCTCAAGACGTATGGAATGTTAGCAATTTGGTGACCTGGAACTTTTTTCAAGTTTGTCATTCATATTTTTTTGTGTAGCTCTTGTCATTTACAATGTCTCTTAAATGCGTAAAACGATATCTCAGTTTAAACAAACGAGAATTTCATAAAAAAATTAAGTTTAGTGACCCGTACTAACCCGTGAGTTCGAGTTACGAATATGCTGCAATAAACACTGTTGTAGAGCATTCAATTCTGAAGAAATCGTATCATTGACCAAGATTCTACCATAAAATGCCTCTAAGCAGTAGAACATTAAAGAAAAAAAACAAAGTTTACGTGTATTTTATATAGGAAATCATTGGATTAGTCAAGCCTTGGTGGAGCACGTAATATTAATATTAAGGGCTTTAATTTTCAAGGAATTTAGATTTAAGTATATCTAACAATATTTCGAGAAGGTAGTGAAAAAAACAAATAGTCGTTAAAAAACACCCTAACAAGGTAATTAAGGGACAGATACCTATATGGTATAGATGCCTACTGAATAAGCAAAAAAGAAATAAAATATTGTGTCAAACGAAACGCATTTATATTACGTCATTCAAGAGCCGATATCTTCACGTAAGTATTTATATACAAATTGTAAACTTTTAATTGATATTTTGCAGTTTATTCGTAAGATAAGGTAAGTAATTCTAGCATTACAATGTTATGTTTGACATAGCAGTATTTTTGATCGAAAGGTTGTTACTTAAATAGTATTTAACTGTGTCATAACCTAAAATTATGATCCTCTTTTGTTGATAATACACCATTTTGTATTAAAATGCTTGTAGGTGTGTTCATAGTCTATAGGCATCTCTACCTTACAATCGGGAGAGATGCCGAATGAGTTTTCAGGGTTAGTTACCCAATAATGATTATTTCTGTGATATCTTTTTAGATGCCGAATGAATACAAAAGAAAGCCTACTGGCTCTAATAGAACGTTTTTAGGCAATAGTGTTAGGTTTTATAATAAATTACCAAAGCCCCTAACTGATTTGCCAGACAAGTGCCATGTCAAACGGGTTTTGATGACAAAAGGCTATTATAGAGTAGACCTATATGTGAGCGATCGTGAAGTCTGGAATTGACACCCCTCTTTGTACATTCGCTAATAACCACTGTAAAAAATGAAACTATTATGTAAAAAAGATAAGAATAAGAAAAATATACAGATCAAGTTTCTTGCCGGTTCTTCTCAATGGTTGCGATTATCTAAACCCGTTGTAGTTTGACGTTCTTAGTGCCTAAATTGAATGAAGATTTTTATTTGGTTTGATTTGAATAGAAAACAAGAAGTAGAGAAAAAGCCGCTCTCCGAAAAAAGCTGTATCTTTCTATATGATAGTACACCAGAAATGGGATATAGAGTACGAAATTTTGGGAGTTATTTGCGTCGTGCGTGGAGAGTATTATAACGCCACTACAAAGAAATATGACTGGCTACAGTGCGTCCAATAACGACAGTGGTTCCACGAAGATGGGAGTAAAGATCCAGCGAAATGCTTAACCTATAATTAATCATTCAAAGTGCGCATTTATTATTTTGTACATACTATTTATATATATATATATATATATATATATATATATATATATATATATATATATAGAGCGCTTTACATAATTACATAAAGCGCATACCTATATCCGGCGCTATACTGGATACGGAAGCTCGTATATTTGCGTGGCGTTCGAAGAACTTTACAAAATGATACTTTATTGGTACTTAACCCATATGTGTTACACGTGTTACTAAGTACGTATAAATTTATTCTTATTTAGGGTTGCCTAAACAAAACTCATTACGCTATTTTTTTTTTGTTTTTTACTGCAACTTACTACTATTACAACTTATTACTGCTAGTAGAAATCCACATATATATATATATATAGACTATTTTATTCAATGAAGTCTAATTAGGTCATTACTATGGTGAATAATAAGCTTCGCTGAATATTTATAGCGAATGTATACCTACTCCTTTCAAGACCTAAATCTCGAAAGAGATGAAAAAATTACTTATAATACTTATAAAATATATGGAATGAAGTAAGTCATGCTATATTTGGTAAAAAAATTAAGTTAAGGTGTAGTTTCATAATTAACTAAGTATCACGGTGGTAATATAGGTATGTAATTGATCCGAAATACTTAAAAATATTCTATTTTACCTATAGCCACATAAAAGCTTTTTTCTTAAATACTTTATAGGTTTAGCTTTATGGCCATAATCTCACCTGATGTTCAGTGACGATATGGCTCAAGATGGTGAACACGCTAAACCTAGTGGAGGGACTGGCTCTCAAATGTAACTGCCGCAAAACATCTATAGGTATTTGGCAACAGATTTTCAACTTGAGGGTGGTAACTAGCCAGTTGAACATTAGAAAAAGCCGTCATGCTAGGTTTTCTCACGATGTTTTCCCTCACTGTAGGCTCAGGCTTGTTGCAGGTAGATTCGAATTCACGTCCATTGACGCGACATCCGTACACATTACCAACTGAGCCATCATCCCTTAAAAAATCGGGGTATATTAAACTAAAAGATCATAATGTAAACTGAAAATGGTCCAATTTGTGGGTAATACTTTCAGTTTTCTATTAAAGATTCAAATTTTAATATAAATGATTAATCAAAACGACTTACGATTTCAAAGGCTGGCATATCAAGGAAATCAAGGTAATATACTTCAACACCAACCCGTCAACCCTATCGTCCATATTCGCACTAGCGGCATCTATATAAAATACGTACCTATTATTATTAAAAAAACCGGAGCATTCCACATTTTTATTACAGCACGCTCATTTAACTGTTATAATTAATGTACGGTGTAATAAACAACACGAAATTTAATATATTCGTACTATACAGACGCCCGTTAAAACTGCGTTGCAAAGAATAAGCACTTTTGAGATGCGATGCGCTGTTTTATTACCGCGGTTCCTGCCTACATCCTTCATTAACATATTATTATAATAAATTATAATATTTCTTCTATTTTTGTTGAATATAATTATGACCAGTAAAGAATATTCCTCTATTATATATATATATATTTCTTAAATTGTAAAAAATGTAGTACATACGTTGTATTAAGCATACTTACATTAATAAGTACTTGCTATGAATTTTAAGTTTTGTTCACTGTTTTCATGCACGCAGCACTCATTTCTTTTTAAACTATAAAATTTGTGTTCTAATGGCGGCGTGTTATCTAGTTTGTTAACAAAATAAAAAATCAATGGTCGCTGACAATTATAAACTACAAAGTGTTTTCCTTAACAGACACTTACAGTCGAAGCATATGTCATTCATATTTAACTTAATCCTCAGTCCCGAATAAAGAAAAAATCACCAAACTGTAAGATAATAAAAACTAAATACATTAGATATATTTACTTTGTAAATTGTTCGTATATTTTAATTTTACGACTAGTAAGTATGTTAAAAAGCCGTACTATTATAGATATAACGAAATAATATCTACTAAAACAAATACTTACGCAATAAATTATAATTTTATTTAGAGGTTTCGGTGAGTGGATTTTCACATTTTCACATAAAATATGCTAAGACACTCTGGTACGAAATTACATGTGGTGCAATATTGTGTCTGCCTTTTACGCGTAGGTGTGTATACCAAACAGTAGTTGCCTATATGTAGTTTCGTTAGTGCAGAGTCGCTAATAATAATAACCAGTTAATAATTCATACTTTTGCAATACATTTCAAAGAATGTTCATATAGAACTCCTTGTTTAATCTACAGAGTATTAAATGGCCGGATTTAAAGTGTTGACTAAACAATAGAATTAATTATCTATGCTGTATCATGTACAAAATCATTACCACACTAACCACAAACTAGTGAGATCAGATGGGCAAATTTACAGCCATAGTCTCACAGGACCAATATTTATACATGGATAATACGATTTTTTTTTTTTGATACCAGTACTCTTTTACACACATCCAAAATGATATATTTGTTGTTTGTTATTCGTAATATGTTATTTATTTGTTGTTGTTATTATAACGATTTAATTATTCATTAATTATCGTATCAACTACTATACTACTAATACATACTAATAATAAATACAAGAAAATATTACGATGCCGATTAAAGATATTTTATACTTGCCTTTAATTGAACATCAGGATTTTTAACTTTGATTTACAATTCCCTTACTCAGTCAACCAAATAAGTTTATAAGAGTTGATATAACGTACAGTGGTTTAGACGCGAGTGAACCAGCTGTTTTCTATTTATGATCACTACTAAAGCCAACCGCTACACGATAGAATTGGTGTAACATTTTTTAAAGATAATAAAATTTGTTATGTTAATTTACTACGTTATCTTATTAATGTTCGAATAAATTACATTAACACAGAACTGAATATAAATTAAAGAAAAATTTAAGTGGATCTTATATTTTTTATTTTACTTATTATAACATAAGAACATTAGTGCTTACATCCATACATACATAGGTATAGGGAATCGTCGGTGGCAATTTGATGAAACTAGTAATTATGAAGAAATGTGGTTTTAAAGAAGAGAAAAAGCGGTGCTCTATTTTGTTGGCTTTTAACATTAGGTATAAAGATAACGTGATGAAACTAAGATAGCTATAAATGCTGTGAACTAGTCTAAAAAAAAAAACTACTGAAGCACAACTTTTTAAACAAAAAAGTCACATTATCAAAATGCGGTTCAGTATTAAATAAAATAGTAATTATAAACTAAGTAATATTCTTATACGTAACATAACATATTTTTTGTAATGTCGGGCGAATAACAATTAAGTGTAATTGTGTAATTAACTTATATACCGAATAAGTTCGAATTACTTACTTACAGATTTAGTATTTACTTCAGAACCATTATGCTATTATTGCTTTATCTATTGAGACAATCTTTGCAAACCGAAGTTCATGTTTGGGTATGTCAGTCAGTGTATGTAGCCTAAATTACCCAATCACAAAATATGTACTACAGAAAAAAAAAAACATAGCATACACAATAAATACTACAGTTCTGAAATCGCTGAAATCGTTACGACAACCGTTCAATCAAATTTAGTATTAGCAATGCGTGATTTTTAAATTAAAGTAAGCTTGCGTAAATACGTATTTTTTAATGTCGCTAAACTTGAAAACTTTAATAAAATAGATAATTTACCAATAATGCTAACCACTCGTGATATGTGATATCAACTTACCATATACTTATTCCGAATCTTCCATATTCTTTGTTTCCGTGCAAAGGTAATTAATTAATCTTTGACTTCAGAAAAGAAATATTCCGTTTTATGTCACATTAAATGTTAATCATTTCAACAAAATCTTCTATTCTAGGTAAACTTACCTGAAACAACAAAAAATATATTAATTTTTAACTAATATTATCAAGGTTTATTTAACAAACTTAGAAAAAATAAACTTGCCACAATTCAAGTCTATAGGTCTGGTAATTTGTAGTAGTATTTCACTTATAAATAGGAATGTATATATAGATTTTGTTACACTATCATAATAAACATTTTTTTATAGTTAAGGTTTTAGCGTTATGGCCATAATCTCACCTGATCTTAAGTAACGATACGGTCCAAGTTGGTAGAGACGCTAAACCTGTGGAGGAACTAGCTCTCAAGTGTATCTGCCTATTGGTATTTGGCGGCAGATTTATAACGTGAGGGTGGTTGCTAGTCAGGCGGGCATTAGGAAAAGCCCTACCACCATGCTATGGTTTCCTCACAATGTTTTCCTTCACCAAAAGCTCAAGCTCATTGTAGGTGGTTGGATTCCAACTCATGTCCCTTGACGCGAAGTATTACATACTACCACTGAGCTATCATCGCTTCAAACATACTTCGTTTTAAATGGTTATTAAATATAAAAAAGCGATTTATAAAAAGACTAATCTTGGATGAGATAAAGATGTCTTGTAGACTGCTATTAATTTTAGAGAATCGGTAAAGGGAAAAGTTAAATAGTATTAGATTGGCCTTTGAAAATTTGTACAGGCATGTATGTTATCAATTCTTTAACTAACGAAGCCAATTGTTTTTTAAGATTGATTTGTAATATTGTCTTTTTTTGTACTTCATATCTTGCTGCTAAAATTTTAAATATTTTAATTATAAGGTATTCACTTTGCCCTGCCTTATCCTACTGTAGAAATAACGGTAATCACACATTTTATAGGTCTTATATCGAACATAAAAACAAATATTCAAAACAATAACTCCATTACAATAAACAATAATATGCGATATATAATCAATTTTATTGAATAATATAATGTTTCGTTCATGACATAATAAAATGTCGACCGATATTTTTATAACAAGAACGGCCGGTAAGGGCGGCGCCTCACAGAACTAACAGCGTTTTATCGTCTAAACACTGTCAGACGAATATAACCACTGTTATTTTTATGAGTTAAAAAAGGAATACAAAATTAAATTTGATATCTTTTATACCTTCAAAAATCTATGCAGTAAACGTTTCACATAATTAACTACATTAATTAGGATATTATTTTTAAAAATAAATCTTATTTTACAACCCTTCAAATCTAATCAGTACTAAAATGAAAAATGTTATATAATATGTGAAATATCAGTCTTGTATTCGCAATTTGTCGCATGCTTTAATATAAAAAAAAATATTTACCTGACTGACCCCTTTAGAATCGACATCAATTTCCAAATATAATTTTTCTCAATTATATTCTTTTACTCACGTACGGATACACAATAAAACACATTTCGACAATAAACCGACAACATAACACCATAACATACGTTAATATAACAATAAAAAGCGAAACAGAGAAACTACAGAATTACAAATATATTAAACGCAGGCAGATTTCGTAAAAATCTAACAAACAAAGAATGGGTGTTATTTTTAGATGAAATTAACGCACATTATGAGCATACGCGCCGGTTCCAATCGTGAATCATTTTCAGATGCGGTCAATACATAGACGAAGAGCGAAATTATACTTTAATCGGACGCAATTGCTTTGAAACAGCATTTTAAGTGGATATTCATTGGCGGTTTTGCTTTTTAAAATTATTATTACCATATCTGAATGTTGATTTCGGTACAGTAGGTCCAATATGTAAGTCGATTTCCATTTAGTAAAAATATAAATAATTGATCTGGTTACGCAATTTAATTAATAATATTTAATAAACACCCGAAAATAACAACTATAACTATAAAAAAAAAAATGTAACATATGTTGAAAAGTTCATGAATGTCACAAAAAATACTATATTACTGTAATATTAAATAAATAAAAAAACTTATTTTATATTAGTAAAAAAAAATATGACATAAATCAAAGCACAGTATATAAGAGAATAGACAATCATAGAAATCGCTAACCGCTCGCAGCGAGATCGTGTCCGCCGACAACATTTACGTCATCCTAATAACAAATATTTTCCACTAAATGTTGTTTTTTCTTATTAAAACATTAGTTTTTTAACATACTTCAAGAGAGAGTTTGAGGTTTCCGACATTTTAAGTACCTGGAACACCTTCATATAGCTTAAAGATGTACAAATAACGATAATTCGCTTATTGTGATCACATTCTAATAATATTCTATAATTTTATGTATTAGCGTGTGATATAAAAATATTAGGACATTTATTGTTTGCAAGATGTATTTGGTTATTATAAAGATGGACCAGTGTACTTGCTTGCAAGTGACTCAAAAATCATTTTGATAATTATTAGAAATATTTACTATTGTATTTGATATGATCGGCAGCGTAACTGATCAACATATATGTACATATATAGGAAATTAGTTATCTTCACGGTATATATGATTGGCAGTTATGGTCATCAAGCAAAACCTAATTGACGGCGTAGTTCGAACCTAAAACCCTGCGCGTCAATGAATAGGGCTTTCTACCATTGCGTTAACAAACCAATCAATATAACATGTCTCTTCACCTCTACGCATATGATGGGAATCTGTTATAGTTATAAGATATTTTGGAATATATATGGATTTGATTAAAATAAAAATAGAAAAAAAAGGATATTAAAGTTTAAAATTACACTTATTGCACTCATTAATTTAAGCTATATAATGTATTTGCTTAACTTATACTAACTGTTACTGTTCTTTTCAATGTATCACATTTAATTATAATTTAAAACCCTAACAATACGTATAAGCGTTACCTTTGGTTACGTTTATTCACATCGGCATTATTTTTTTTATTATGCATAATTGTAATGAAACATAAACATTAGGAACACTATAAAAATTTTAACAGGAAAAAATATAACGTAAGGCGACAATTAGTAGTAACAAATAGCTTGAGTCCGAACGATCAATCTTCTTAGTTTTGTAACACTGTGTCAAAGCTATTGGGTGTTGACAGGGAACTAGTGGGAAGTTTGTTTACACTGATGCCTTCTTTACGCTGTATGCATAGTTAATAACCGTGGTGTTTTGACAACGTATTGTAATATTCAAAAATATTCATTTTAAAAACTTAGAGCATAGGTAAGGTAACTTGATAAGATTTATGGTAATTTACACGTACAAAGTGTCTTATAAGTCAACCTAAAACTAAATGGGTTTACAAAATGATGTCCTATCAGTCCAAACCCAAAGAAAATAGCCTAAATTAAATTCTGAGATTACCAAAATCCTTTTTCTTGTATCATTCAATAAATGTTTTTCAATTCAATATTATATATTCCTGACAGATTTAATAGTTAATAGCAAGTATCATCCTTCCATTAAAAAGTTAATGACAGTATTTTTTCATTTTATTCAATGTTTACGGGGTTTACGTTTCTTTCATTATTTATGAGGCTGGTATAAAGTAAACGAATTTAAAAGTTCAAAACCTAAACACATATTTTATTACAGTAGTTTAGTCTTCTTCTTCTATCGTGTCAAAGATTGCATCGAATTAAATTGGACCAGTATTCGACCCCTGTCTGGGCATTTGACATAGATGCCAACAGGTCATCGAGTCTGCAGGAGTGCGTACAAAGTGAGCATGATAGTATATGAGTGATAGTTTGGGGCTCCTCATAGTCACATAGTGCTTGGTTTGGTTCTCTAAAACCCCATTTAAGCATGATGGAGATGCAGCGGCCCACCTGAAATCGAAGACGGTTTAATGTTTTCCAAATATTTCATGGCAAATTATATACTGCTGGTAACTTCTCAGCAGGTTGCACGTAGCCCGGTGGCGGTGCTAACTTTTCTAACCACATTATCTTTCGTGCCTCTGTTGGAAGAAAGAACGTCTAGAGTTTAAGTATGTCTCATGAAACTCCTTCGGCTTTTTAGTCGGCTTTTGTGAGGTTGATAGGCATAGTGAGAGTGTCGACTGTTGGTTTCTTGTTTCCTTTTTTCTATACCACAGGCCACGCTTCTTCGGATTTCCGGTAGAGCAATGTCAGCCAGAGGGTACAGTTTGTTGAGAGGAGTGGGTTATAGTAGTTTAGTGTAAACATATTTAAAAAGGTTTATATTGTTTTAGGAACAGTTGAGTAGGTATACAAATATATACAAAAATCTTAACAAAGTCAATTCTTATTACATAAAATATTTCTAAATGTATATTGATAAAATATACATAAAAATACACTTATTAACACATCGTTAATAGAAAAACTACAGTATGCAAGAAATCTAACAGTTTTTCTTAAACGTCAATAAGGCGTTAAGGGACGTTCATGCGAAAGGTTCGTCGTCGACGTCGCGTCGCGTCGGGGCAACACGTGTTCCAAGGCGGGAGTAGATTACGATCTACACTGCTTCACGGTAGCCGGGCCCGGTTTATGGCCACTTTCGGTTGTAATATAGATGTTTAGTAACATCCACTGACCCGTACAAATGTATGTAGATACTGCTTTATAAACCCGCATTTACATTTATTACACGCCATGAATATCTGTACGTATTTTATTTAGTCTTCAAAAAAATTTCAAAAGAATTTTCATACAATAATTAAAAACAAAAGTAGTAGCATGCAGGTATATTTTCAGATAACTTTAACATGTTATAGTTACGATTCCTCGTAACTGTATTTCAATTAAATTTAAGTAATTAAAATACTATCTACCTACCTACCTACCTACCTACCTTTTACATACTACTTGAACCAACCATGTGTTAAGGCAGCAGATGAAATAGAGGAAGTTTGAAACACGAGTGTCAACTCCGGATACCAATTATTCTACTTCGCTTTATTTTAATCTAAACAGAACTACTATTAATGCAATTAAAAATGAGGTGACTCAGAAATACGAAATGTAATTGTCCACAAGAGGTCAGAGGTACACTTATGCTCTTAGTGGGAATCTTACACTTCCCCTTCCGCGTAATTTGCTAAAACTAAAATAAATAAAATGTTTATTCGATGAATATCCAAAATATTGCAATATGTAAGAGAGACGAAATCCTTTGATACGAATTAAATACATATTGATTAGAAAAAAAAACAATTTCTTATAATTGTAGTTGAAACCAATTTAATGCGCATTGCATTCATATATACTAGACTAAACACAACACATTGAAACGTTCTATATTATTGTTACCGATCATGAACTAGAGTTACTATTCATGATTTATTTCGTTGTCTGTATAAGTTATTAAGTGACCATCATAAGTGTTACAGGTATGTCTAGGCGATCGTATAATTTACAATGTTTTATTTATAAAAGCGTAAATATCTTTTACAACTGATTTACAGATAAACAATAATGCACGATGGTAGGACATAACTTACATTTCATTTCAGACCCATTATTGACTACGGTAACAAAATTTTATGTTTTATATTAGGCATTTTATATGTATAATATGATTATACATATACATATAATGTAATTTTATTAAACGTAAATTTGCAGGTGAAAGGATTAGCGTAATAAGTTACTAACTTATTATTTAGGATCGAATATAATAAATGCGTTTCGAATATAAATATCGGAACATTAAAACTTTTCGACGTCCCGTCAGGTAAAACGAATAACATTTTTTAATATAAAAATTATACATATTGCCAATATATTTCGTTTATCCGCCAACAGTAACCCAAGATTGGATTAAATGACTCGGCTGAATATTTGTAATTAAAATATTCCTTTACGTGAATATATTTATTTTTATTACAAATATTTTAAGTATTTTAAAGTCAGAATTTACATTTTGAATGTTATAGGTAACTAAAATAATGATAAAATATATTAACATAAATTGGGCATAATTACGGGATTATTTTCTGTCAAAGTTTTCGTAAGAATCTTCGATGATAAGGAGCTTGTTAAGTTGTGGTATGCGAAACAGCGTTAAAAGACTTTTTTTCTCCTTTTATGTTACCTAGTATGATATGAGGCGGATAGACTGTGGGAGTAATGATATATGCATAAGGTTTGATTACTGAGCTAGCAGCTGATAAAGGAAAAAGAAAATAGCTTTACCTGACCTTAGTTAGGTTACGATGGAGTACGAAGTGGTAGGTATTTTAATTTACAACTATGCTAATAAATAAAGCATATTTTTTATTCGTAGGTATTTAAAATGTTATGTTTCCAATACGTCTGTAATTTGACTAAAATAAGCTTATGTTTATTAAATATCATTATTCGACACAAGGAATACCAATATATACCTAAGTATATTTATTTAGTATCATGATATTAAGACTCAAGTTGTGCAATTTAATGTTTTAATATTACCAAGTGACAATATCTATGAATATATATGTATAATGTATACGAAGATGACTGCTAAATTGTAATATATATTTTTTTATATTTTAATCTACCTTTATGCATAATTCTATTTTAACGGGATTTACATGCTAATCGCTAAGGTAGATATTTAAATGTATGTACATGGATTTAACCTGGCTGATCTAAAATCTAATAGGCCAGAATGATAGTGGTGACTGAGAGTAAATTTTGTTATTTTGGTCCATTGTCAGTCGCCGCTGATTTGGATTATATTGTACTTAATATCAGGTGCAGTGCAGTCACTTAGCTGCGCAATAAAAAAAACACTTTGAGGCAAAGAAAGTGCTACTTAATTTTACACTCTCCATCTGAGAGTTTGCTCAATTGAAAATCGAATATAAAATATTTCCAGATTTGTATTGCGGATTTTAATTAAATTAATTTAGTTGATATTTCGATTACTTAAACGGATCTTGCTCATTTATGGAATAAATTTAAACGCAAGTTTAATTAATTCAGTTTCGTTGCACGCTAAGTTCTACATATGTCTCCTTTGATATTTAGTTATATCCTGGATTAGTAATTATCAACAACAAACAAATATCGATACATTTAATCCTCTATATACCTACCTACAACATATGTCTGGTTTGTGACTGCTATCTAATTCAGAAATACTAGCAACTTTCAGTACTTTAATGGATGATAAGTATAAACAGGAAACTGATACTCGATACTCTATACTGCTTTACTCAGCTCTGTATCATATTACCTTATTTTAGAGGCTCATCTTAATAACATTTTGAAACTGGTTTTCGCAATAACGTGTTAGATTCTTGCACACGTTTGGCCCAGCTCTATGGGAAAGCTTTGTAAGACCGGCAACTCAACAGCAATTTAGTATTATGGATGTTTACATACCATGATTTCCAATTAAATATATCCACGTAAAATGCATGTATATCTGGTTACTAAGTTGTAATACAAAAACGGTCCATTATCAACTTTTGTAGGAATTATAGTCCATAATAATTCTTTCAGAAGCGACTTGCATATGCAAAATATTTCTGTTGTATATTCTTATATAGATGTCCGCTCTCAAAACGACATCGTAAATGGAAAGACATTATAAATACAAGTTGCGCATCTTACAATTAACTTCGACAAACACAGAATCATATAATGTTAATTATATTGATTTTTGTACGTTGAATTATTTTAATTTGCAAATACAAATTATAGTTTAAGTATATCGAAAATAATATGTATTTCTTTTGGTCAGCGCGTCACGCTTGAAGGATGAAGTAATTTCGCAAATTTTTTGTTGTATTAATTATTGTCAGGAGAAGGTTTTTATGAAAGAAAAAATTAAGGAAGTTGATCAGAACATTAGAAAATTTAAGAAAACTTAACGACAATATTAAGTTTAGATAAGTGTCGCTATAAAACGCCAACAATATTCATAGTTAAGACAGTATATATCACAAATAAAAGTCTTATAATTAAAAAATACTTGATGGTAAAAGAATCTATCAGTACTTACGCAATATCATTCAAAGCATAAATTTTCGGGTACAAATGATCGATAATTGAACAACATATATACACAGTTACCATTTATTTTCATACGTTATTTTATCAATCCGTATTTACCAATCACATATAATGTGCTTCTTTCTTACAGACAATAAGATGATATATAAACTATACTATTAAAACATTCTTAGGCATTGTTACATGGTTCATTTTATAGTTCGTGTATACAATCATTTTAGGTAGGAGTTTAAACGCGTGTAGGAATAAATGTCACAAAATCAATCACGATATTAACAAGTTATAAAACGTCATATACGACAATAGTCGAGCTTAAAAACACGATTATCATAAACTTATCAATTAATTTATATTACAATTTACAGTACCTTACCTCCAGCAGAGGTAATAGAGGTAACAGGCTACAGTGAGAAACTTGAGTCTGTTCTATATCTAACCGTAAAACAGCTTGGTGTCCTTATTATGTATCCCGCAAAAGCAGAGCAATAGCAAAAATACGCGCAATATTTGCTTCGAAACGGCAAATTCATAGTATGTATTAGCCAAAACAAAACGACAGCAAAGAACCAATAGCGCTGCCTTTGTAGAACAATCGGTAAGGTAAAATGTGCATAAATTTGTCTACAAACTAGGAAGATTTACGTATTACGTAATACTTTAGACAGAGCAAGCGCAAAGCGATCCCTGAGCCATTTGATCTGTTAAATTGCGATAACCCTTGAGTTGATAGTGTGTACGATTGCAGATCGATCGACTCAATAATTATATCCTGGTCATCCTGGTTCAGCATCTAAACAATTCCCTAACGAAAATTTACCCCTAGTAAAATGATGGTCACTGTTTAGTGCTCTAACGCCGGTTTGTTTTATCACAGCTTATTACCAAATGGAATGAGTATTACTGCAGATGGATACTGTGAAGAACTAAACAAAATGATGGAGAAGTTCGCAAATCTGCAACCTACTTTGATCAATCGTTCGTCTCCGCTGCTCCTGTACGACAACGCGCGACCCTATACTCCGGAGCAGACGGTCTCCAAGATGTAAGAGCTGGTGTTGGAAGCTCTCAGTCATCAATCATACTCACCAGACCTTGCTCCTACAAACTTCTACTTTTTCCAGAATTTGGATAACTTCTTGGCGGGAAAAAAATTTAATACACGAGAAGCAGTACAAAATGCCTTTGAAGATTTTGTACCTCCCTTCCAGCTGATTTCTTCAAGAAGGATATCAATAAACTGCCATTGCGTTGGTAATGATGCATCGATTGCATGAGTGATTATTTTGATTAATATACATAAAAATTATACAAAAAAAATGTTTGATTTACTTAATATAAAATGGCAATTTCTTAAGTGTTTACCTAATATAAGTTTATGACTAGCTAAAAGCATAGTTTTGAGGAATGGCTAAAATAGAAAAGTATATCCCAAATACAGTAAAAACCTATTGCAGTAGACTTCATACATATTTTATTTATATATTTATGTGTAGATTGATATACCTACTTAAAAGTACAACTTAGAATTTACCTTCATCAAATAAAATACAGTGATGTACAACAAAAAGCACCGTAATTTTATACTTGTTTATGGAATAGGGGGCAAACGAGCTAGCGGGTCATCTGATAGTAAGTGATCACCGCCACCCACGGACACCCGCAACACCTGGTGCCTTGCCGGCCTTTAAATAAATTACCTTTTTCATATCATCATTTCATAAAGAAATACAAACAATCACTACTAGCAATTTAATTAATTATAGGGTCTTTAATGTAACATGTTTTAATATGAAATAAAGTAAAAAAAACTCTATAATTCACACCTTTAGAAACTGAAATTAATGGTTTATGTTTATAAAATATTACTAGCTGTATAACTTATCTGACTTGGAAGACCTCGTTCCCTGCTAGTATGTATAAATTAGAGATTAAAGCAATGGTACTAAAACGTTTTCACAAATAAATCATTATTTTAGAACTAAATAGAAAATAATAAAAATGTTTATTATTATTAGCTAAACCAGAAAAATAGACAAATGCTACCGTGGACTTCTTTTTAGAACTTTGTAAGAAACTAAGACAAAACGCACGCCACACAAGCTCTCAGAAGAGAATATTTTTGCCTGTTTTTGTAACGTTTTTCAATACTGTTGCTCGCAGCTTGATGTTTCATAGTCTATATTATTCCAGAATAGACATTATATCTAGTCGAAGAAGAATTTTCCAAATCGGACTAGTAGATGAGCTTACCCATTATAACAAAACAAATAACTATTTGATAGTATTATTAAGTACAGCGATCAGCTGTCGACCATTAAATACCCTCAAAAGATGTATTTCAATAATGCGATTTGAAGCGATTATAGCTCAGTAGTATTGTGTAAGAACGCTGTGTCAAAGGACGTGAGTCAATAAGCTTAAGCTTTCGGTGAAGGAAAATAGCGTGATGAAACCATAGCATGATGATAGAGCTTTTCTAATGTCCGCCTAGCTAGGTATTACCCTCAAGTTAAAAATCTGCCGCCGAATACCCATAGATATGATCCGGTAGTTGTACTTGAGAGCCAGTCCCACCACAAGTTTAGCGTGTCTACCAACTTGGGCCGTATCGTAATTTAAGATCAGATGAGATTGTGATCATAACACTAAAACCTATAAACTATTAAAAAATTGCAAAATAAACTTATGTAAGACTATTACACAACCGCGAATATCGACTCTGGAACATATGGCAGTCTTTTAACTACTCCTACACAAGGCCTACAATATCTTTCAACAAATTTATCATTAGCAAGTCACGTTAGCATAGGATTATAAAGAAAAAATATTATAATAGAGACATTAGCTTTTTGTTCGCCGCGGTTACGTTGAAATTAAGAACACATCGCAATGTGCTGATAAGATTAAATAATTTAATGTTAAACTTATTATCTATTGTATAAACATGGTTATCAATGTTTATTGGGCTAAGTAACACGGTATGCATTAAAATTGTTTTACCATAATTTTCCTTAATGTTTTCACAGACAGGAAAAATTTGATTAATTTGGCCAAAGATTTCAGCCGACTCGTGTCATTAATTGATTATTGTTTAAAAACGTTATTCATACATTTTAATTAAAATACATACTTTATATATCTAGTAATATGAATTTCACTAAAATAACAGTCTCAAGAAATGTTTAAATAAATGAAACGTATTTCAAAATTCCATTATTGTAGAGATTATTTACTTATTATATATTTCATGTCTTTTAAAGTCATAGAAAACTACAAAATAAATGTTCTGTCTTACATGCATTATGGATTAAGCAACACAAACGTAAGTATATCGATGTAAATGGCGCCTTAGATCTTACTTTACAATATTTGCGAATTCTAATTGAATAAGAGATTCTTAGCAGTTTCATGGCAGTTTTAAAATATTTTCATCAATGAATGTGGGCATAAATTTAACACACAGAAATTCATTAGGTTATACCTTGATGTAGGAATTGAGCATTAAATTCAAACTTGAAACAATTGGCATTACCTTTCATGATTTTTATCATTTATATCAACAAGCTAATTGTAGCAAAATAATTTTAATTAATTTCTATTTCATATCTACATCGTTTACATTTGATACTTAAATTATAAATAATTATTTTAAAACTAACACTACCTAATGATATCATAGATTAAGAAAATAATAACTTCTCAAAGTCATTAACATCAAAGTGTACATCTTCTCAAAAGATATATATACAAACAGTACCTTCTAAGTATAAGGGCATTATAAGCGAATGTACATACATACGACATTATAAGCTTGTTGACATACGAGCGGTCACAAGAATCGACGTGTCAACACACACTAATGTAACCTTAATTCACAAGAACTAGCACTTTGTTGTTTTAAATTAAAAACAGCTAAGTATGTTTAAAAAGGCTTTATAATACTTGAATAGTTCGGCCGACATTTGTGTTGAACAAATTTTCTAAGACTATCTGATAAGGGGAGACTCATTTGCATTGTGTAATTCGACTTTATACGAAACAATTATGTTGGCTATTATAATTTTTTACACATATATGAGTATCGTTAAGCCGGCATCGTTTGACAAATTATCGTGAAATTATGTTGGCACAGGCGATTCTTATCATTATTCACATTTTTTATTTTATTTGTATTAACATTATTGATATAATTCACGGATTGTAGTATATGAGAGTTGTGTCCAACTTGATTGTAGACACTAAACATCAGGTGAAACACCTACCATAGTGACGCACTTAAGAGTGTGGTGTAAGGGAATCAACCGATCTAAATCTAGTAAAAAACATGGAAAAGCTGGATTTCGTAAAAGAAGGCGTGACTTAAATACTAAAAGTCATGACTAAATTAGTCGCCCTATATTTTACATTTAGTAAAATCAGTAACAATTTTTTTTCGGTAATAGTGTTAGGTTTTACAACAAAGTCCCATAGCACATAACCGATTTACCGAACAGTACCTAAGTTTAAACACAATGTAAAAAGTAGGATAAATATGTGAACCATAGTAATGTCTAGAAATAATATATCCCTCTCAATGCATCTGCTTAAAACTATTGTAGGTACTTAAAAAGATAATATAACCAGATCGATTTACTTGCCGGTTCTTCTCGATGACAGGGTTTTTTAGTTTAGACGTTTATAAGCGCTTTCTTATGGCTTAAATTGAATAAAGTATTTTGATTTGATTTGAATCAAAAGGAGTATTAGTGGTCTTTACCCTATTTGCATGTATAAAGTAATATACCCATCTCAGTGACTCTTTTTAAGTTTGTCACTTTCGGGATCAGGTAATATATAATAACCTTGCAAGCTGATATGACACACTTCATTCATCGTTAAAAATTGGAAATAAGCTTTGTAAACCGCAGGCTTCACTGTTCTTCAATTAAAATACGTTTTAATTTATTGTTATGAAGGAATATGTCAACTCATAAAATTATATAATACAATTATTTATTTAATTTTCTCAATATTCTATTTGTATGTAATAATTATTTTGCTTCTTAGAAGACGACCTAAGAGCTACATGTTGCCTTAGAGCTGCATGTTTCCCGCTTCTAGTTTATACTCTTCAACTACTGTTTTGCAACCGATTATTAAAGCCGTCTCGAATATGTTGAAACTTCACAATAGCGGAACAATGTGAATCGAACAATTTCACCAACCACCTACACTTACATGCCTACGCGAATTGAATGTAATTTCGAAATTTATACAAATAGATCTGAGAAATCTTTGTAATACATTAAATTTATTGAAGTAATCAAAAATATAGCCTTGTGTATAGGTAATCAAGTATTAATCAATACATCAAGTAATTGTTACGATTTAATTATATTCTACTGTTAGATTGATCCACAGGATTTATGCAAATGTTACATTTCTTTAGAAATAACGCAATAATAGAAGCTTATATAGACTAGCCACCTTATATAATTAAGCAAATTATGTCAAACGTCATGAGCTAAAAGCTGAAATAATCTAGAAATCACAATTCCACTGCTTTTATAAGGTTCAAGTTATCAAAACTGGCTTAAACGCATTTTATGAAACGTTGAACATTTGAATCTTTGTATCATTTCTTAAGTAATGAAGTATACAAACTATTAATAGTACTTTTAGATAGACTTACGCAAAAAATATTAAACTCTAATAGAAATAAAAAATATAAAACAAAAATTGTACTAATTATGAACCAAGTTCAATGAGGTATGTATACCCAGAGATAATAAATGTATAAAATATACTTAACAATTAACATACAACACAAGTACAATTACCAGTAATTAATGCATGTGGAGCTGCAAAGAACGGCAGTTCATAATAAAATCTATCATTAATTGAAAGCTTTACAAGCCTAAAAATTGATCTAAAGAAGTGGCCACTAAAAACAAAAGTGCATAATGCTTATCACTTACTCTAAATGGTAAAGGAATGCAACATGATGAAATATAGACGCTAAATAAACCAGTCATGTTAATACTATAAGAATGTTCAGTGAAAGAGTGACTGCGTAAACCATAGTTAATGTTAACGCTTGAATGCTCCAGCAATTGACACTTCAGAATATCTAATAAAGTCTAATATTTTCTACAACGTGAATGAGAAAATTTTAAATGTATCTTGGAATGTTATCGAACAATTTTATTCTCTCACATTGCATCGATTTTTTCGACCTGTGTGTGTAGCGAATTAATGCTGTATATTCAAACGTAATATTTGAAATCAAAATATTATAACATCAATTCAAATATTATCTGAAGTTCTGAAGTTATGGGGTAACAACAAACATAAAAAAATACAACCGAAACAGGAACCTCCATTTTTTTTATTTAAATCGATTAAATTAAAATGCAGTCAAATAATGTATCAAAGTACTATTATTATATATACGTACTTTGCATTGGTAATATTATAATTAAAGCTCGCTTTTAATACTACAATGTGCAAAACTATTCAATAACTTAATTTTTTTTATTAGAAGCCGAAACAGTTTTTAGTTCGTGATATCACTGTGTTTGAAATCGATGATACAAACATTCAAGAATACATCAGAGCCCTTGCACCTTATGAATAGGTCATAACCGTACAGATCTTTGAGGTTAACCGATACAGTTTAAATTCAAATGAATTTTAATAAGAATACTGTATGCATTAGCATACCTCTTAGGTTTCCTTCTGACAAACAACAGTCCAGCAATGTTTTAATCATATATTCATTGATAATAAAAACATTGGTTTTATTGTTACACTGTGTCCATACAGTATTATATCATAACTGATATTGTGGGTGTAAGAATTAAGAAATATATGTGTGTAATATCGGTACTAATACGGTAATACGTCAAATAAATGTACCTTAACATCGTTGTACACTATAGTTATAACTAAATCTTAATTCTGTTCTATTCTAAATGTTTTTTTTATAGTTAAGGTTTAGCGTTATGGCTATATTCTCACCTGATCTTAAGAGACGATACGGCTCAAGTTGGTTGACACGCTAAACCTGTAGAGGAACTGGATCTCAAGTGAAACTGCCGGAATTTCAACTTGACGGTGGTTGCTAGCCAGGCGGGCATTAGAAAAAAGCCCTACCACCATGGTATGGTTTACTCATGACGTTTTTCCTTACCGAAAGTTCAAGCTCATTGTAGGTGGATTCGAACTCACGTCCTTTGACGCGGAGTCCTTACACACTACCACCTCTAAGCTATCATCGCTTCATAATAATTCATATATTCTATTGCAATTGCACTTTAACATGTGTTTTCATAGTTTTTTTTTCGAATTTATCGAGAAGTATTGTATGCTTATGAAGTAATCTTTTAAGCTTATATTAGGAATCACAAAATCCGGCCTGTGCATTAGGTACACTGTTAAAAATTTTTGTAATATTACAATCTCTTTACAAGACACATGTCATGTAAAATTACAATCCAGTGTGTACCAAAATGAAGCTACTATACTATTTAGGTAATTTTTCCAAACACTTTCATAAAACCACTATAATAAGTTGCAATTATAC
The DNA here is from genome assembly GCA_039707435.1 of Actias luna. Lineage (NCBI taxonomy): Eukaryota > Metazoa > Arthropoda > Insecta > Lepidoptera > Saturniidae > Actias > Actias luna. The sequence goes on along the minus strand of JAZHAC010000001.1, from coordinate 11,236,222 downwards.
AAAATGCATGTATAAACAGTACACATATAGTAATTTTACAAATCAATTCATTAATTACAAATGAAAAGCGTTATAAATTTACAAGCTTTGTTTTTAGTCTTATTCATAACAACTTTATGTAATATTACAAAGAAACAATGTAACTTTGATTACAATGAATTTATTATATATTCAAAAATCATCATATTATTTTTACTTCTTTAATTGTAAAATTACAAAGTACGTAGTAATTTCGCCAAAAATTAGATTATGTTAGCCGCAAATTGTAATTTTACTAAACTTCAACTGTAAAAATTATTTGTAAAATTATTATATTTTTACAAATCATAATTATTGTAAAATCCGATATCACACTGTTGAAAATGCTCGTAAAATTACAATCTATTTACAAATTGAAGATTAAGTAAAATTGCAACTTTGTCCAAACTAAAATACGATTACCATACAATAAAAGTCATTTTCTAAGACATATCAGAAAAACACTATTAAAAGTTTGAGTTTTACAGCTATATTGCATAAACTCTATATGTGTTGTAAATTTACAAATTGATTTATCATTAATAAATTAAAAAAAAATTATATTTACAAGTATTTATCCCAAAGAAATATCATAATATTATATTACAATGAAAATGAATGAAAATTACTTAATTGTCTCAATATTTTTGATGAATTGTAATTTTACCAAAAAAATTTTGCAAAATTAAAATATCTCGTAAACTATTGACAAGTAGTCGAGACATCTTGCGAATGAAATTTAGAGAGAAGAATAATAAACAAATTGAAAAAACCGCATTACTCTACGACTAATAGCTTACAAAATATTAATTTTTTAATAAAAACTCTGTGAGTTCTGAGCGTACGCTCATAAACAAATATCTCTATCTCGGAGATAATTTAATCAATTTTATTTTTTCTCTTTATTATAGATCTTATCTAGTTCTGCCACTACTACCACTAGTTCTATTATGAAAAATATCAGCTTTAAAAAAATTTTTTGCAGATGCTATTTTGATTAAACCGAATTTTATAGTTTTTTGTCGTTAAAAAATCGTTAATATTAAAAAATGCACTTTTTCTTATTCAGGAAGCTACGTTCATCAATGCATTGGATACATTGAAAATTATAAAAAAAAATTTTGTTTATTGAAAAACAAGACATATTGCTTTTGATAAGTTTTGTATTTTGCAAATTAAATATTTTAATTTTACAAACTATTTTTAATTTAGCTTATTTGTAAAATTACAATGTTCGTCATTGACATTAGTACTTACGTTTTTGAATTTTCTAAAACAGAAACAATGAAAAATGTTTTGCAAAATTACAATGTTTGTTATTGAAATTAGTATTTACGTTTTTGAATTTTCCAAAACAGAAACAATAAAAAAAGATTTGTAAAATTACAAAGCTTGATTACTTAAATTACAAAACTGCTTTGAGCATATACTTCCAACACATTTCTTGTAAAATTACCAAAGAAATTTTTAACAGTGTAAGTTATATATAAAATCTATATAAATTATTCACTGTTGCTTTTATGTCTCATAAATCCAATTGAAAGGTAAATTTATAAAAATTTATTATTTAACGGAATGAACACACAAATATATTTCTATGTATAAAATTACTTCGCGCCTAGTGTAAAGGAAAATTAGGAAAGTAGTTGTGGCTGTGTATGATTTTATTATTATGAACAGAAATGGTTACAATAATTTGCTCCATGCACTTATTCGTTCTATTGTAAAATATATTAAGTTCGCTTGCATTTATAAACGACTCGCTACCACAGCACGTTATCGACCATTAGCAGCGAATTGTAGTAACCATAGTAAGCATTGGACTTACTCCATAATCCAACCCGGAAACTGTCCGAAATATACATTTAAAGAAACGACTCACCCGCCGTTTTCTTTGCTTCAATGTAATTACGTCACCATTATGCATGTAAGCTCCATTTGTATTATACGAAGCATAACTTAAACATCTAAAAGATGCGTCAACGAACACAGATAGTATATTTGTAAATCAGATCATACCAGGTCACTCAGATACTTTTCTAAACATGTATAACGAAATTGTTGAATCCTAAAGATATTGTACATTTAATTTTATTTAATGTGTGCGAAGTCACGAGTATATTATAAGGGTATGTTATACACTTAAAGTTTTAGTGTAAAACTTGCTCTCACCAAATGCTTATGGCATTGTCATGATAGCGATATAAAAACTGAACGTGCAATGTAGGAAATCCGCAAACTAAACAGAGATTAACTATTCAGAAATTTCATTCGTCCTCAACACTTTTACCCTTCAATAAATGTCGAAATAAGTTATTAGGTATTTAACGTAAGTTTAAATATAAACGAATATAGGTATAGAAATAGAGAATATAATACCAAAGTTCTTCATAATTTAAAAATATGAAACGTAGAGTGTGTTATGTACGTAAGACTTTATTTATGTTTTAAAATTGAATGCAAAGAAGAATCAAGTTACATAGTTCAACGGCTATGACACGATACCTTCTAAGGATTTAAATTTTGCATCTAACATTAGAATGCTGTTTACCTCCTAATATTCAAACATTATACGTTATTATTACCATACAATAATAATAATACCATATTACAGATTTATAGTACCACTTTTTAAAATTTCATTTGAACTTTTATAAACTTTTGTTTTAACAAAGTTTATAAAAGTATGTAGCATATGTAAGCATATTATTATATATTTAGAAATTTTAAATTAGTATTAACGCATTTCAAAATTCTGCTGAGAAAAATCCTCATTTGTAGAGAACAAGGAAGTATTTGTTGATTAAAGTTGAGTCCGAACGCGTATAAAATAAATTACATTTTCAACGTGACGTGAAGAAGGCGATATACTTTTCAATTTCACGGATATACAATTCTTAAACGTTTATTTTTTTAACAAATATTAGTAATAAGTTTTATTTCAAGTTCTTTACCTATCGTATATATTATAAACATATATGTTCTGTATATATATATTACTGTTCTGTGGAACTACCATTATTATGAATATTTAATTAATATAATTAAATACACTAATTTATGAATTATTATTCTAATCTTTCCAGCAAGGAAAAAGTTTAACAGGGTTCAAATTTTCAGTCAATCTAAACTGACACTGACTGAAAAAAAACTAAATTATTAGAAAATTTCACGCTATTATTAATATAAACTTCAAAAGATAATACGAATACTTGTCATTATAGTAGTTTAGAACATAATATTCTTACGTAGATTGCTATATTACAAATCGTTTTTAACATTAAGAACAAGTAGTTGATACGGTCGCACCATAAAACTGTTAGGTCATTGGGCCTTATTCACATAAGACGCGAAATACAGGCGCAAAATCAGTCCACGGTGATTCACAACCGTTACAAATATAATTACCGTTTTATCTTTATTAGCAATGAGCAATCGTTACTTCACACAAATAGTATATTTTACTATGTATGATTAATATCCCTGTTATACCATTTTTGTTTGCTATAATGACCACACAAAAACAAAAATACTTCAGAATTTCAAAGATCTTCATAATAGTTGTTCTTGTTATCCTTTGAAATTCCAGATTTACAAAACTTACATCTTTTTAACTAAAACTATTCAAAAGAAATAGTTTATAATGAATTAAAACTTAAGGCTGTTTTTTTTTTGTTAGTAGGAATGTAGCTTCATATTCGACAGAATTATCATACAAACTTTCAACTTCTTTGCACGCCTATATATCCCACCACATATAAGATGATACTCGCAATGCTTTTAGAAAAATGAAGAAAGCGAATCCTACTTCGAGCTTATCTTCTTCAACATTATGTACATTCGAACTGCATAATTATGCTACTACGTCCTGTTTTTTGATATAAAAATGAATGTATATATAATTGCTCAAAGTACCGATTGATGTCAATACGAGACTTTCATTAATGTTAACGTTAACAATTTCATTTCGAATAATAGATATATATACATATATGAACATATTTAGAGAATGGTAATCTGACTAATTTTCGCCTAATTTTAAATGACAATCAGCATTTTACATGAAAAACAGCAGTTTATATTAGTATACGAAGCTACATCGACAAAGTCAACGTCTTCGTGCATTCTGCAAATGTCATGGCATATCTCATCATGGTGGACTTGCAATGCGTGATGTAAACATTACGCGCAGAATCGAACGTCTATGATTCTATAAATGTCGTAATCCATGTGTGCACTCCTACACTACAAGATAGTTACATGCAACAGACCAAAATGAAATTAGTTTTAACCAGCCAGAATAAATACCAAACGAACGTAAAGCGAAAAACCTATTGCTTATCAGAACTCCATGGCCCGTATTAAGTGAATTAATCGAACATTCTACATAAATACTCTTATCGTTGTGACATAAATTAATCTCGTGCTTAATACTATATTTTTTAAAAGTTACATGGACAATTTTAATTACGAAAAGTTAATTGAATACGTATGCTAGCTTTGATGATTATTATTTCCTAATTCCATTCACAGTAGCTGTTTAAACTGGCAGTACAAAATTAATAATTCGATTAACTGAAATATAAAGTTATACTTTTTCTGCGTACCATAACAATGTTTTAAAACTCATTGCGCATAGAGTCAACTGCAGCTGTTACACACTAACACGGACGTTTCGAAGCGACAATGATTCAGTAGTAACCAGCCGCACCTCATTGAAAATCGCTTTTCGAATCTTGGAATGGATGAGGAGTATCTATAAAAATAAATGGAATACAAAATACTCTGTAAAGTTTACTTTAAAACACTTTAAACAGACAAAAGGTTTTTATATAAAAATATTGAGAGTGCGCTGCGGTTCCAATCGCGCATATTTTTTATCCTAACATCTGTATTTAGTGGAATGATGTCTACGGAAATGAAATATTATTGTAAAATATCAAATCAAAGTAACAGTAATATTGACATGTTGCATCACAAATGAGAATGCATTTATTTAATAAAAACGTAACTACAATGTAAATCTCTAATCTTGTGTTCAAATAATTATTAAAGTCTGGATAACAATAAAAAACTAATGCTATTTAAAATGGCCAAGTTTGTATTTGATATAGGACTTAAATCTGTTTGGCTTTGAATATACGGATTAACGCACTGTTTCATGGGAAAATGTAACCTCGATATCCACATAACACCAAATTCGTTTTTATTCATTTATTCCTAGCTTCTCTCTTTCGTTAACAAATACTCTCCTTTAAAGACTTTCTTCCCTATATGCATATACTCTAAACAGTTCATTACATAAATTATTAAATATAGTGAGTCTACGAAAGCAATTGAATTTTAATAACATCAGACGAAGCTTCGAATCTTGTCTATTGCAAATAATGGAAATATAACAAGAATATTTTTTCATAATCTAGCAGAACTCGTAATATTAATATTTACTCACTAGTCATATTTTTATGTTGCATAATTACAAGATAAACGAAGTATCACAGAACAGGTTAGAGAAGGGTGTATATTAGTTTTACCACAACTGCCTGATGTACTAACCGGTAGGTACCCACCTACTCCTAAAATGTTATAAAGCTCGAATAAGTCTCTTATTTATAACAGATCTGTATGTCGACGAACCTATATATATACCACAAGGTTTAACGTCAAGCGATGTTTTATTCACACATTAATTCAATTTGTATGTTTACGATAATTTTTACCCCAAAATGGCGATAACAGGAGGCGTGACTTCTGTACTTTCATACTTTATGTGTTGAAACATATTGTTGAGTAGTTTTCACTAGAGTAGCACACAGTTAGTTTAAGCGTTTTCAACCCGGAAATTTTTAAAGCAAAGATGCACCTCGCTCTGGTCCCCCTACTACGGATAGGGTGGATGCCATTTTTGAAAAAGTGGAATAAGATCAGCATATCAGTAGTTACGATACAGCTGAAGAACCAGGAATTGACCACAAAACTGCTTTGATTCATTTGATAAAAGCTTGGTACACGCAAAAGCTCGATTTGGGTGCCCACGAGCTCACTGAAAGAACCCTAATCAACCGTGTAGGTAATCATTTGCGATTATTTATTGAGGCGTAATGATACCGAACCGTTTTGAAGAGATTGATAACCGGTGATGAAAAGTAGATCACGTGCGAAAAAGGTCGTGGTCAAATGTCGGTCAGGCTTCACTATTACTGTGGTAACACCTGAGTTAACTCGCAATAAGGTAATGTTGTGTGTGTGGTGGGATTAGAGGGCATTGTTCATTACGGGTTTTTACCGCGAAGCAGAGCCATTGGTTTATATCTCTACTGCCAACAAATAATGAGATTAAAGCAAAAAGTCTAAAGGAAGCGGCCGGAAATGGTCTTTTATCGTAATCATCACGATAACGGCAGACAACATACATATAAAGCCATTCAAAAAAATTAAGAGTTTTTGGCTGGGGAGTGTTACTGCATCCACCATATAGCCCTGACCTTGAACCATCAAATTTTCACTTATTTTAGCCTCTTCAAAATCTCTTAGGCAGTGTTAGGTTAACGTAAAAAAAGGACTGTCAAAACTACTTGTCGCGTTTTTGATCAGAAGTCCCAAAAGTTCTAAAGCAAAGGTATCATGGGACTACCTACAAAATGGCAGAAATTCATCTTAGAAAATAGCGCATATATAATTCAATTTAAAGAAACTTTGGTAAAAAATGTCTTAAGTTTTCATATAAAAATGCGAAGAAACTTTTTCCCAAATCATAATTACGGGAAAAATGTAAGAATTTACTGTACCTACTAATGGGAAAAACATGTTTGTAACAATATAAATAATAGTATAAATACTGAGAATAAATGAATATACGTACGTGCATACGACACATACAGCCACGTGCTTCCATAAATTTAAATTTAATTTTGTTCCACAGATACCTATTGTATATAATTATCGAGAGTAAAATTATTTTATACATTTCAGCTTTACATAAACACATATATTTAAGAACAATAAAGACCAAAGTTATATAAGTGCATTTGAATTAAGTTAGAAATTGTTGATAATATTTAGAGTTACAATCCATTGTTAACAAACCATTGTACATTTTAATGTTTTGCGAAGAAAACTAGGTCTTATTGTAACAAAAGGATATTGTTCTAGCACAATTAGCAATGTAATCTACATAGATAAGTTAATGCTATGTTGTGCAAAGAGTTATGTGAGAAAAAATATTATTCTTCAATTCATCTTACTTTCTCCTATATTGCCTTTAGGTTACTTTTTTAGCAGTACGACAAAATAATAATTGACAATCTATCGCCATAGTCTACTCGTCTACTCAAATATCTCTTCACTTTTAATTTCAAGCATTTTAGGTTATCGGAAGCATTACAGCAATAATATAGTAAAGTATCTGAAAGTTTAAGCTCATTCAGTTAAGTAATAATTTAATTATGTTTATAACAACTGAAACTTTTAATAGAATGATGCGTTAAAGTATTTTTTTTATTTATCACCAACGGCAACCAGTTTAATTGGTAATATAAATTTCGTATTCTAATTATGCACTACTGGTCGAAAATTATAAAGTTCCTATGGTAAATAGTCCTTTCCTAAAAAAATATTCTCTAAATATTTTTAGTTTAATGCGAGTTTTACAATATAACAAATTTCACAAATAAAACCTGACCGAACAAAATCTTGGACATAGATTTGTGCATTAAGGATATTAAACCCTATTATTAACTACTAGCTATTACTCGCGGCTTTGCCCACGTTAATGTTGATTTTGTCAAAAAAATCTGATTCCGGTACCCGCTATTTTAAACAAATTATATCAAAGGAGACTGGTATAAGAACCTTAAATCGATGTTTTCCTTCACCGAAAGCTTAAGCTCACTGTAGGTATTTGGATTTAAACTCACGTCCCATGTCCCGGCGTTCCTACACACAACCACTGAGCTATCATCGCTTCATAACCCAAATATCCTTACTAATATTATAAATGCGAAAGTGAGTTTGTTTCTTGGTTTGTTATGCTTTCACGCCTAAACCACTTCATCGATTTTAATTAATTTTGGTATAGAGATAGATGAGAACCTGGAAACGGTGATAGACTACTTTTGTTCTAGAAAAATTTATTGGAAGTGTGGCAAAGACAAGGGTAAACTTTGTATGAAACATTTTATTGCGTCATCCGCTTTGTTTGACAAAACCAATATTAACGCGAGCGAAGCCGCAGGTAAAAGTTAGTATGGCTATATAACCCAAATTATATCTATTACTTGAAACTTGTTCCTATATTCCTATTTTTTGCCCACCCACATTTTTTAACCACCGTGTTTTTATCTAACGATATTCTTAGTTTTATAGAATGTTATAGAATTACAAAGTCTACATGAACCAAACATTCCTTTGAAACCTTGTCGCTACACCAGTCAACCTACAGTAACTGTTCATTTGAAGCTGGTTTTGACGTCAGTACAGTGCGCTGGCTTTTATCCACCATGAGTTTCCAGCAGTTGAAAATTTCATACCCGGCCATTTCATTACAAATCGAGCGTCCAAAATATCCATCACAAAAACACACATAATATATTAAACACCTAGTAATAATAATTACTTTTTATACAGTATGTTATACACGATAGTCGAATCCTTATTATAAGTATGAATTTATAGTAAACTATTTTTATATTGACCTCCTTTAAATTTTAATCCTAGATTGTTCTAGTAGTAGTTATCAGTATACCTACACATAAAGATATAAAACCCTTTATTATGTGTAAACAATGACTTAAGCATAAAAAAATGGTATCTAAATTTAATTATCACGTAAGTTTAGTTAATAATAATAATACAATTTGTATTAGTCTTGTTACATTATCAATGGTTTGATCAAATGTTTATATCATCAATTTCAATTTTATATGTTCCTTTATACAATATAATTTTTGAATACAAGCTGTAATAATATATTTTAATTATTGAGACTATAAGTAGAAAATAGAACATAACAATTTTACATATTATTATTAAGTTAGAGTATATAAATAAGATAATTGGGTATATTAAGATATATGTTACGCAGCGTCTATTAATAAAACTAGCTCATGTCCCCAACTTCATTCGCGTTTTCCTCGTCAACCGCGCGTGATCGGAAAATCCGTTAGTGTCTACGTTGTGAAAGGTAAAGGTATATTATCGATGCTAAATTTCAAATTAATAAGTGTGTCTACACGTGATCGGAAAATCCGTTAGTGTCTACGTCGTGAAAGGTAAAGGTATATTATCGATGCTAAATTTCAAATTAATAAGTGTGTCTACACGTGATCGGAAAATCCGTTAGTGTCTACGTCGTGAAAGGTAAAGGTATATTATCGATGCTAAATTTCAAATTAATAAGTGTGTCTACACGTGATCGGAAAATCCGTTAGTGTCTACGTCGTGAAAGGTAAAGGTATATTATCGATGCTAAATTTCAAATTAATAAGTGTATCTACACGTGATCGGAAAATCCGTTAGTGTCTACGTCGTGAAAGGTAAAAGTATATTATCGATGCCAAATTTCAAATTAATAAGTGTGATAAATTTGAAAATGTCGTAATGAGACATAATTTTGCTTATGTATTACTATATAAGATAGCTTATCGTCTTGATTATCTTCTAAGATCTTAATATAAATAAAATCGAACAGTTATCTCTGTTTACACGCACAGAAACGTAATTCGGCTATCTTAACTTTTAAATGAAACATATCTTGACATCAGGGAATCTGTTTTTATTGAATTCTGTATCGTAAATGGTATTTGTACTCTGCTCTATAAACTTGGATACGGTCCAGTGATAAAGTACAGTTATAATTTATTTTATGAAAATTCTGATGAAAATGATTGCAATCTTTTTTATTTACTAGCATTTGTCAACGGCGTCGTTCATACCGAACTAAAATTTATACATATTTAATTTATTATATTAATTCCCTACTTACATACTTTACATAACTTTATGACTCAAAAGGGATGCAAAGTTTTTTTTAATTACATTGTCATACTGCTTTAAATTCATCCTCGATAAGTCGATAACCTCTAAACTCGAAAAATATTTTATTTCTTTTCGTTCCAGATCTAAAATCTCTATTAGATACCTGAAATTTTAACCCTCTACAGGTCAAAATAATCAGTGAGTCCGTATGAACAATTTCGATAGGTAGATACATATTTTTGCTCCGTACCTGTTTGGAAAAAGTAAATTGGCTCTCTGTACCTCTAACATAGCTCTTTCTGATTTTACAACCTTTACAACTCGATCATTAGAAACAAATTATTCATTAATATAGCTCAGAGAAAAAAAGGTACAACTATAAGAATTTGCTAACAATGTACATACCTAGTGTTTATTACTAAACTTAAGTTAACTAATTCTATGAAACGTATGTTCATAATTTTTTTATTATTATTAGGTAATCCTGATATTGTAAATAAGCGTTACAATTATAGGTACCTATATTTTTGTTTAACTGGCATCGTAATATTAGGTCGGTATATTTCTTACCGATGCCAATAACCCTGTTTATGTTTCATATATGTAAATAATATTTTTCCATAATACTGCATGTACTAATTTATTATATCATGTAAACAATAAAATAAATAAATAACTAGACACGTTTTAATAGTTCAATATAATACTTCTTTCAACTATTTCAAATTGCATCGAAAGTTTTTACTCCCTAGACATTTCCATTAATGGCTTTGTCAAGCTTTCGAGGTGATTAAACTGAACCTAAAGAATACTCAAGAAACTGTCGCCGCGCTGGATCGAGTTATACTTAGTTTACAAATTAATTAGTAGCGAAATATATTCTTAAAGGCAAATGTTATTTTATATAACTCTATATAACGTTTTAATGATAATTCACGTATTACGTCAAGATAACGTCTTTATGTCTAATATTAAACACAGTTTGAATAGACCGATAATATAATCCATCGCCGGTAGTCGTTCTCATGCTGACCCGCGTAAATGTCTGTTTACGTTTTGCTTGAAGGACCCGATATCATACAATGGAGGGAACACACACACCGAGATGTTGTTCTACAGCTTCACGATACAGTAAAAGTATACATTTCGACGTTATTGTATATTTTTAAACGTTTAATCTATACTTATATTATAAAGAGCAAAGATATGTATTTTTGTTTGTAAACTCAAAAACATCTGGACCGATTACAAAAATTCTTTCACCATTAGAATGCTATATTATCCCTGAGTAACATAGGCTATATTAGTTAAATAATTTTCAGTTCCATGCGAACGAAGTCGCAGGCACAGCTAGTTATATACAGTCTTATACTTGTACTTGTTAGTCGTAGCTCCCGTAGTGCAGCGAGCGGAAACAATTAATGATCGTATTGTTATAGTATTAAAATTTGTAAATTTGGTAACTAAATAATCAAATAGGTATACATAGTATAAATATCATACATGAATAGTACGTATAAATGACAATAACCGACAGACGAGCCGCCCTAGAGACCTACCTCGGCGAACCCCAGTAAGTGACCGGATGTGGATGATTACGAAACGCTAAGTATCTATAAGATACGTCACTAGATCATCGCGTGTGCCATTCGGTGAGACAAGTCGTATGAGTTTGCGCGATTTTTAGTATCAACGTCTTTGAATAAAAAAAAACCTTTTTTTATACGTTAGGTAAACAAGTAGTGGGGTGTTGGATATATATGAATATTTTTATAACCATTTATTAATTAAAAATACCTTTATTAAAAACGGATTTCTTTCTGAAGACTTTTGAATAGAGCATGTTATAAACAAACATAGGAATGTATTAGAAACGATATCATAGTTTAAAGAAGTAAAATGGAAAATTAATAATGTTAACAATATATACGTAGGTATATACGTACCTAAGTTAGCAACAAACAAAGTAGTAAACTTTGAAATAAATTAATCACGTAATGTTGTACGGTAGGGAAAGTTTCATGAGGGGGATGGACGGCGAGTGACGCGGGGAGGGGCACGCGAGCTCGGGTGGCGGTGAGGGTTGCGGGGGGCGGTAAAAGTTTTAGCTAGTAAAGAAACGAGAACTCACCCGTTCCTCTTCGCGTATCATCTCAGCGATGCCGGGCCTGATGTCCGCCTCGTCGGTGGACAGCGACGGCATCGGCGGTGCCGGCGGAGCGGGCGGGGAGCCGCGTTGCGGGGTCAGGTCTGCGGGCACCATCGGCGGCGAGCACGGCGAGGAGCCGCGCCGGCCGCGCGCCCCGACCGGGCTCTCAAGGCTCTCGGAGAGCCGCCTGCGGCCGCGAGCCGCCCCCGCAGCCCCCGCCGCCGGCGACCTCTCCCGACTCAGTGGACGCTTATGGGCACGCTCCTCCTGAACTAGCGACTGCGATGCGCTCACGTCCGTCAGACCCCTGATCTTTAGTGCTTCGGCCACTTTCAGTAGAGCCGGGATCTGGTCCTCGGACACGTTGATCTCTCCACGATACATGTAATACACGACCGCCTTCAAGTCGCTATACTTGATATCGTTGTTCATTATTATTATCGGATGCTGACACGGGTTGTCGGTGAGCAACTCCTGGAAATATGGGCTGCACGCGGACAGGACTAGCTTGTGCGCCTTAAGTTTCTGACCCTCGCAGGCGAGAGTGACGTCGACGAACAACTCTGTCTGCAGAAGTTGATCGAAACATGAGGTCAAGTTGCTCTGATAGTTGTTCCATCTGAGGCAAAACTGCTGAGGAGTCTCGCGGCCATCCATCATAATAGGATCCTCTTCGGCCGGCATGGCGGCGGACGTGGTAGCCGCGGGCGCGGCTCGAGCCGCCGCGGTACTATCTCAGGGGTCGGGCCGGTGCGGTCGCTTCGGTTGTCGCGATATCGTCCACCCTAAGGTAGTGCCGGAGGGACGCACATCTGTGCCTGCAACGAAACGAGTGCAGTATGAACAGGTGCGCGCAACACGTACTACACAAACGAGAGGTCGCGAAGCACTGAGCGGCAGCGGCACCGAGAGCGGCGCGGGCCGGTCGGCGGGGGCGGTGCGCCCTCATTGTATTGCGACCAATAGAGAGAGTGCGCCGCCTTCGCGGTTACGCCCCTCGAAGCTGCCGGGCCGCGAGCCCGCACGCCGCACACGCCGCGCACGCCGCACACGCCGCATACGCTGCACACGCCGCCCCCACATCGATCCCATGGAAAATGTTCTGCTGTGCGCGAGCGCACCTCCACTGCTCGCTCGTGGATCAAGCAAACAAGCACCACGCAACCTGCCCTTCTTGTAGAATTTTCTTTCAATATGATTGAACATTTAAATGTTTCGCATCATATCTAATACTATTTGTATTTTTTAGAAACAATATTATTCTATATTATACGTTACAAACTAAAATGGATAAATGTTGAAGCGATGATAGCTCAGTGGTAGTGTGTACGACTTTACGTCAAGGGACGTGAGTTCGAATTCAACCACCTACAATGAGCTTGAGCTTTCGGTGAAGGAAAACATCGTGAGGAAACCATAGCATAGTGGTAGAGCTTTTTCTGATAACCGCCTGGCTAGCTACCACCCTCAAGTTGAAAGTTTGCCGCCAAATACCAGGAAGTATGTTCCGGAAGTTATACTTGAGAGCCAGTTCCTCCAAAGGTTTAGCATGTCTACCAACTTAGGCCGTATTATCACTTAAGATCAGGTGAGATTATGGCCAATACGCTAAATATTAACTGTAAAAAAAAAAGTTTTGTTTAATTAATTGCACGCAATACGACTGGTAAATTGAACATCTAAGACAATAAGAGCACACGCTTTTAGTTACACGTAAGTAGGGACCTTAAGGCAAATTAAATCAGTGCTATAGAGACAGCAATGTTACTAACTATAATTATTATTTACAATATTTTGTTTAATAAAACAAAATAGAATAATTGTATACAAGTTTTAATTTTAATTGTAATGAAATTTTTTACCTATTATTGGACTGTTCGTTTGTTTGTGAATACACACAAGCAACACCATAGGTTTAGCGTGTCTATCAACTTGGGCAGTATCGTCACTTAAGATGAGGTGAGATTATGGCCATAATGCTAAAACTTAACTATAACAATTAAAAAAAAAGATACATTATTAGGCACGCATAATGATGTAACAAAAGTTTTATTAAAATCAACGAGTACTTGGTACCAGGCCTTATTTAAACCTATTGTTATAAATTATTTCTGAAAAAGAAAAGAAGCAACTCATAGCATATGAAATAGTAAGGTAGGTAAGTACCTAGGCAAAAACTTATAAAAAAGACCAAAATCCTACTTTTATCTTCATTTAAACTAAGAAGAACGACTTGCGTGCCAATATATGTATATTACCCGAGAATTACAATTACAGTTTCAGCTCTAACATAAGAGAACGAACATTGTTGGCTTGCGAAGAAATATATTTGTTTTTAGAATTGCAATAATCAAATCAAATCTTGCACAGGGACGGAAAATTTGAAATACAAATAGCTATTGTACCCTCATATAATCATACATATATGAGATTCGTCGCCCGCTCATACCTAATTGTATAGGATTAATTGTGATAATATTCAAAAGGAAAACCGTTTAGAGAAAAATCTTTTAAATTATTTGTTACAATAACAGATTTAAAATAAACCCAAAAACCGCGAGCAATCAGAAATATGCATATTTACGTATAAGATGATTACACAAAAATAAAAATGTTGATATTGAAAAGCAATACGATCTGGACGCAAACTCTATCGTGAAAATAATCTTTATGTTATATTAAAGTATATATATTAAAGTTTACAAGCCACAACTGTTATTGGCATTTTAAGGTATGAGAATAGTCGTGACAAGCCTGAGCGAGTTCTCATCACGTGTCAAATATACAATGTTATTCTTTATGTATAAAAATTTCGTGTCACGTTGTTTGTCCGCAATGAACTCCCAAACTGCTGAACCGGTTTTAATCAAAATTAGCACACTGTGTGTAGTTTGATCCAACTTGAGAGATAGGATACGTTTTATCACGATAAATGATCATAACACGATAGATGTCGCTGTAGTTGATATGATTGACTACTCGAAAAGGCAGATCAAGGTCTGCCAGGTCAGCTAGTATATGTATATAGTATAATAGCGAGCATTTTATATTTATACTTTAAAGTTACAATGTTTTCTTAATATATATTTTTTATTTCAAAAGGTAATTAACGTACCTACAGTTGTTTCTGTCACTATAAATATTGTGTAGTTTGAATGAGATTTCTCAATACGATAGTAGACGGGAAACAGTTTACGTCTCGCCACAACTATGTGTGTATTTATTAGGTAGTTTGTGCCTATAGAGGTTTTAGCGGAATAGAAACATCAAACAGGTTCATGCGACAGCGTCTTACTTATTTATTTATACTATAACCTAAGCGTTGTTTTTAATTAAAAAAAGGTCATCAAGTAACTTAGCTATTGCCTATTTTTAATTGCCAAAACATGGACACTTACAGGATTACAAATATAAACGGGCGCATTGAATATCACAATAAAGAAAACACTAATAATAATTTATTACGTATTTTATTAGTACATTTATTTTGATGTTTATCTATGGATGTAAAAGAATAATTATTTTAATGAAACTTAATTTGGAACTGGCGACCAGTCCCAGCTTCGCACTGGTAGCCGGGTAATTTTCTATAGCCAGATACCAAAAACCAAAAAAATCTGTGTAACCGATCGCTACCAAGTTTCACAGGATCAACCCGCTAGGGTAATCTTAGATTGCCTAAAACTTGTATCAAAATCTGTCCCGGCTGTTTTGGAGACCACATGGAATATGGAAAATATGGCACGGTGTTTAAGAGAAAAATGCAAGAGCAATATCAATTCTCATGTGAATTTTTTCAACAAAATCCATTCCGTACACACGTCAATTCATATAGGTATGGTTTGCGCTCCGTATTTTTCGTTAATTTAGTTTGTTTTAAAATCGTGGTAAAGTTTTTTCCAATATGATGTTTATTTAAAAAAAAGGCATCACCACTAGTGATTTTGATGGGATTATAACAAAGACGTGTGAGCACCAACTCCGAAGTCAATTACAAAATTTGCATTGAATAAACAAATAACAGGCTGACAAAACACAAGAAAATCGTAATACCTGTTAGAATATGTAATTATAATACAGCTATTTGATTCCAATAATTACAATCTCACCTAATTCTCAGTTACGTTTAAAGTTTTCAGTTTGTAGCTTGTCGCAATCTAAGTATAAAATCGGGTACCTATCGAACAATAAAATAACAAAAGCTAGTGAAAAACAAGTGTATTACACTACGCACTCGACAGCAGAACTCTTCTTTACAACAAAGTTCTGTTGTAGTAGGTACTACAGAATTAATTATGTATCAGTTGTAGCATTTGCACTAGACCTTACAATGAGCTCAGACTTTTAATGAAAAAATCACATCGTGGTGATACCATAACATTCTAATACTCGCCTGTTTAGCTACCAATATCTTCAAGCTGAAAATCTATCGTTGAACATATCAGTTTAGATTGCGAACAATCATTAAACTTTTTAAGATTTAAAAAAAACAATAGAAAATTTATTTCAAGTAAGTAATTTATAAAAGTAGATACATATTGTTACTATAAAGTGGGTGAAGTGAAATAAACGTAAGTAGAGTTAAGGTTGTTAACTTTCTTTTTAGTTTCTTAAAAAATATATTAAACATACTTTATTTGTTACTCTTACTCTGTAATATATTCCACCATAATGTTTGAGGCGTTTTTAATAATTAATACATAATTCCGTACTTATTCGATGATAAGCGACTATTCATATATATAAATAAGTTTATAGAAGCACAAGTAGAAACCTACAAATGTCGAAAAAAAACATTATGGATTTAGAGTTTTCTTTTTAAATTCTTTATAAGATTATCATTTAACCCCAGTTTTATTTGATGTTAAATGGTGATGCCTGCTAAGTCTAGTGGGGATAGTGGCTCTAAAGTGGTGCACCTTTCCAAATACACACATAATTATATCGAGATAAATTTTCAACTTGCGGGAAATACCTACCTACGGGAGTCAGATAGTATTTTAAAATAGCCTAGCACCATGTTATGGTCGTTGTCTACTCGTGTCCTCGGTAACAGCCCAAGCCGATGTTCAGCAAATTCATGGCACCCTTGTGCTCGTTGCCTCCTATGACTTCCACACTTCCACACGCCTTCAAAGCTGTGAAAGCTAAGGCTAACAGCATATGTCCAATGGAAAAAAATGCTATAATTTCCGATGCAAAAAGCTCTGGCTCACTGTACAGATTTAAACACGCCACGATTGAAACAGTACCAACAAATGCCAAGTCATCATTGTAATAAATGTTATTGTTTAAATGACTCTAATTTTAGTCACCTCGGTTTCATCAGTTTTATTTTTTGGTTTTATTCAGTAATTTTGTTGTATGTGGTATAAATATTTATTTTATTCATAGATATATTTGAAACATACCTACAACTGTTACTATTATTACATATTATTACTAATAATATATGTAATTATTAAGTGCATTATTATTATAAATAAAGACCACAACATTTTCAGTTAATGTAAATACATATTCCTGCTTAATATTAAACGAATATTAAGGATTCAAAATACTTATAAGTATATAGGTACATAAATTAAACTAAATAAAAACTCGGCTAATTAGGTATTTCCATCATTCCCAGGCCTTTTAAAAAGAAGAGAGTACCGAGGAAGTACTTGCGACGGTTAGGTCACGCGTTAGGTCTGGTCTGGAACTGGCGTTAGTTACTGCCGTGTTTAATGTGGCTGTAAATTTGCACCATAGATCCCGTATTTATTCCTTCTTATTATAGTTGCAACAAAAGAAGTATAAAATTCTCCAGGCGTCTTCCCTGTTTTTCAAAAAAATCAACCACAAAAATCAACTGAATATCGTTATGATAACGCTTCGAAACTTATTTAACTTTTTCTTCTTTCAAATCTTCAACAGCACCACGAAGGTCGGTGAGACCTCTTTTCCCGTCATTGTCGGTAAGAGATTCAATGGTAAAATTGATTAAAACAATGAAAAGTACACGAATCATACCATTCATTTAATTTTTAAGAAAAAAAAACAAGCCGTATTGCTTGCCACAAAAGCTTCGTACATACATAGTTTTATCTAGAGAATCTCTATCATGTTGAAGCGACAACCTCTTCATTATGAAATAACGTTCCACTTGGCTGTAGGGTTTCGGTGTTTTTGTCTTTTCCTTAAATAGAAAAAAAAAATACAATACCTAGAACTTGTAAATGTAAAATGTAATAAATTAAAAAATGCGGCTTACAAAAAACCCATTTTATTATAAAACTACGGGTACTAGGCTATTGATATGAAATAATTAACTAACTGATTGATGTAATTCTAAAGATACGACACGATAAACGAAACCCGGTCTCGATACGTAATTTTTTTCGGGAGTTATCGTGACAGTTTTTTTCTAGGTAGGATTTTTTTTTTTTTTTTTTTACAAAATATTAGATATA
Source organism: Actias luna (assembly GCA_039707435.1). Taxonomy (NCBI): domain Eukaryota; kingdom Metazoa; phylum Arthropoda; class Insecta; order Lepidoptera; family Saturniidae; genus Actias; species Actias luna. Next base: position 11,217,625 of record JAZHAC010000001.1, on the reverse strand, counting down.
TTATGTGAAGTATTTTCTTGAAATACATCTACTCATATTATCGTATACCTAAATGCAAATTGGTTGTGACAGAGGCAGTTCAAAAGCAAAAAGTTGCTTGATTTTGACGTGTCGAGAGTAGAATACTACCTCACCCGCTTGGCAGTGTAAGGCGTGCAATAAGTATCTTAAAGTATAAGTCAAATATACAATCGGAGTATCACCTAACTAGCTCGAGTATTCTTCCGAAGATTTTTTTATTTCAAAATAATTTAGTTCAAAACGACTATTTCCTTAATTTGATTTCAACTACAGACCGATCGCTGTTAGTATCGACCCATAACCATTTTTTTCATGGCTAAATCAATTTACTGATCGTCTCGCGCATCGCGAAAAACGCATTACCCGGGCGCAGATAAAGGCGGAAGTGATACGTGGCGAGACTCATCGACAGACACCCTCTAATAGCGACTAAAACACCACTATGACACTTCGATCTCTCTTAATGCCAGAGAGCAGGGACATTTTTCACTCTTCTTCAAGTCTCTTGCGGTAGTAGCTATTTGGATTTTAAATCGATAATAATCAAACGACTACTATCCACTTTAGGCGAGATATACATAGATACATCTCAATAACAAAAATAACTTAAAAATTTCATGTCGCGTGCCAGGTTCTACGTTTGTAAACTAATTTAAAAAAAGGTAAAATAAAATATATTAACCACCTATACCTATAGGTATAATTGGATAATACACGTATAATATAATAAATATATAAATATAGTAGTAAATAAGGAACCAAGTTATTCGAAATTTAAGCTGTGACGAACAAGTCGTCCTGGCGCCCTAGAGGTCCTCACCATCGTCGAATAATGAAAATATACACAGAACGCTCTGTAGTTACAACAAGGAAGTGGCAGCAATAACGTTGCTCAATGTAAAAAAAACAAAAGTCCAACTGCATCAGAGCTAGACAGATATCTCAATGATGATCTGCTGCCAAAAGACTTATACCCATATCACTGATAATAAGGTCAAGTTCCCTAACATGAATTTTTTGACTAGAATATTTTTGTCGTCACCTGGAAACTGTTTATTCTGAACGACTTTTCTCAAAGGTAGGAAACGTATACAAACAAGAACGTAACAAGCTTCTGCCAGATAACGCCGATTTTTTACTTTTTACCCGTAATAACCTGCCAAGTTTAGTTCAAGTTTAGTTGGTAAACTAAAAAAGTGATTTCAAAGCAAATTAAATTTGTAATTTCTGGTATCCGTAAGAAGTGTTTTTTTTTTAAATTATAGTTACGCATTATAACTAACTAATTTAATAACACTACTTACTGATATTTGTTAGAAGCATACTAAGTTTATTTCATTTTTGTTTAAATTTGTTGGCTATTTAATTAGACAAAAACTTTTAAATTAAGAACTAATTCAATTTAATAGTTATCACATTGCAAGTTAAGGTTTATATGTTTTAGCTAAAATAAATAACCATGCGTATATATGGACCTAAGTTTATTTTACAGTTATGATAGATATAATTTATTTTAGTCAAAATAGTACAACTATGTATTTTACTTGTTTACACCGAATGCTCGAACCGAACATTTAAACCGAATTTCTGCCGGAAGCCGACGTTCGGCTCAAATTGCCAAATTCGATCAAACCGAATATAAAACGAATTACGGCCCATCTCTAATAACTATTCTACTCTTCTTGTTACGTAGCATCTGTTGTAGATTCTTAAATATTACATTGTTACTATAGAAACTATCTCGAATATAAGTTACCAGTTGTCACGAACACGTAATACCAACCAACTTCGTTGTGTTGATTTAGATGTCAGTGCGTGTGCGCATCGTAAAAATTCACGCTCATCAATTTTCCCTAACATGGCAAAAGAAGTAAGTTTCCAAACGTGTATATAGTGATAGGTTGACTGGAACCAACGCAAAAAGATTTACCGACCTCTGCCAAGTAAAGTCGGAGGGATGTTTACAGTTTACTTCTAGTATGCAACAGAAGAGATCCACATCAAATCAGATCAAAGCCTGTCAAAGCAAACACGAGAGTGACACCCATAAATAGATACTTAAACGTTAAAAATATTTTTTACTATAATATTATAAATTATAATGTCAAGTAACAAATTAGCTATTGATCTAACATACTAAGCCGAGAGAAATTGTCTATCAACTGTTGCTGCCGGAACATATAAGAATTTGATTTATGATTTATTTAGGTCTTTATAAAATCAACCACCATGGTATGGTGTTATCATTACGTTTTTCTTGAACGAATGGTCATTTTATTTCCAACCAATATTCCATGAAATCATATCCCACTCGGCTTTATTTATTACCTATTTCAATATGATTTATATTTTTTGTTACGATCTTACACCTGTTTTCCTAATTTAGAACGAAGTTGTTGTCTTCATCTAAACAGGACCAAAACTAAAGTAAGTGCTTGAGTATTTGTATTTGCTCGACGTTCTATGTTCGCTTGTATATTTTATAACAGGCGTAGTGGACAAACGTAGACAACTGGCTTCGTGGAACAACTTTATGTTAACACTGTAACTCATGTTCTAAAATCCTTTGTATTCTCTATGAAGTTTTATATAATGTTTTACAACAGTGTTCACACGTGTGTTAATAATGCAACTATTCCTAAAATAGATTGCGACCTTTTAGTTTATATATGTGATACATACAAGTAAATAATGAGTAGGTAAGTTTAATGTGATATTAATACGAGATTATTAACTATATATAATGATGTTCATTTTTTTATTAAGTGTAGCGTGACCGAAAGCCAAATCTGTTCAAAATTTCCACATTAGGTACCTAAATAGTTGGTTGGAGTTTGCCTATATTCGAATTCAAAACTAGAAACAACGATTCAATAATAATTATATTAACTCATTAATACTCAATATTAATTTTTCATTATTTCATATTGGACCATTTTAAATAAAAATGTAAAAGTAAAATTTCTTCTTTAAACATGTTACATAATTACAGATGTTTTATACTTTTAATTTTAACAAAAGATAGCACGTGTTGTTTTTGAGGTTTATAATAGGATGTAGAGCAAGCAAGAAGGACAAATACATTTACATTAGAGTATTTTTCAGAAGCTGGATAGTAGGTGTAGAGGTTATTGTGTGCATTTCTTTGTTTGAACTCTTCAGTGTTTGATTATTTTCGAGGACGTCATAATACTTCGGTATTAAAATCTATTACTTTCATTAGCATAACTTTGGTCTTTCTTTTCATGGTAGAAACTATTAACATATTCCCATCAGCCGACATTAAATCTAAATGAAAAATTACGTTCTGTTTGTTTTTCTATCAATCATGTTTTAATTGCTTTATTTCCTTTTTTATTTTTATTTATTTAATCTTTTTTGTACACCTTAAAACATAATTATACATAACAAATGATTTAGTTAGTACAAAGGGCGGCCTTATTGCTCATAGCAATTTCTTCTAGGCAACCTTTACAAATACATTGTTTGGCATAAAGTTCATTATATTGTGGAATAGCACATTGGATAATTTTATATAATGTCATCGGGCAGCAACTAGTTATAAATAAATAATAGCTCTGTGACTCAAAAAACTTTATTTCAATAAATAATTACCTAATAATTTGAATCCTTCGAATTTGTAAACATCGTAAATTTTTTTACCCGCTATTTCATAATTTGGCTAATAATACCAACAATGACACATTTTATGTGTGAATTACTAGTATTAGTTTAGATATTTATTTAATTAAATTATATCCTAATTTCGTGTTTATTGTTAGTGTTTAAGATTTGTATATAATATGGTTTTTTTTAATGCAATAGCGGGAAAACGATCAAACTTGTCACCTGACGGTAAGTGATTACCGCCGCCCATGGACACCCACAACACCAGGGGAATTGCAGGTGCGTTGCCGGCCTTTATTGGAGGGACTCGCTCTCGAAATGGTATGTCTACTATTAAAAAAATATTTCTTCTATATTTGTGAAAAAAGCTTATTATTCCCCTATTTGCTACAAGTGCGAATCTAATGTTTATTTTCAGATATAAAACTAAATTTAAAATTTGTGTATATTTAACAATTACCATGACAAACTAGAACCAAACAAAATAGAGCAGAACATTAAAAACGTATAAAATAGTGTTTTATAAGCGAAGGAAATTTAATACATCTTCTACATGAATTTATACTTAACTAGCTGACCTGGCAGACCATGTTCCACCTTTTCGTGCAGTCAATCACATCAACTACAGCGACGTCTATCGCGTAATGATCACTTATCTCGATAAAAAGTATCCTATATCTCAAGTTGGATCACACTGCATACAGTGTGCAAAATTTGATTAAAATGGGTTCAGTAGTTTAGGAGTTTATCGGAGACAAAAACCGTGACACGAATTATTATATATAAAGAGGTACAAATCGAAAAAAATTAGTTCGATTTAAAAATTGTGTTATAATTAAAAAAACTAAATGTGACAATTTACGTGGAATTTAAAATGTGTCGAAGGGCATAAGAGAAGCCAAATATGTTGATAGTTTTTATAATAATTTGAACAAATAACGCACCATCCTGTACTTAAGGGACCACCGGCGTTGTATTCCTGAGCATCGGTTCGTTGCGCGCTAAGGCAATACTCATCCATATTTGACCATTTTTTTCTTTATTTCCTCCTACACACGACACCAGAGTAGAGTTTTGTAAATAAATAGTGATCCTAATTTATTATAAATACCGAAAAATATGTTAATTATAATTTTTAACAACTTCATTACAACATTGATAGCTTATTATAATATTAACCGCTCCGGCAAAGTTGTTTCACCCTTATCAGTAATAAAGAACTCGACCACAGCGCCAACTATTACGTTCAGAAATAACATAAAAACCTTATCTAACCATATAGATTTTATAAATCACATGTAGGTATGTTGCAATTCTCATTCTCAGGGTGATAGTTCAAACTGTGCTGAAATGTTAACTTTTGTCCCTTATTCCTGACAAACCCTATCGAAAGTCTTATACAGTGGAATCTTGATAAATCAAAAGTCAAGGGAAAAATTTCGAGTTTATGAGCTTTCGACTTAACAAGCAGTTTGAGATACAATAGGAATTAAGTTGAAATTTTGACTTGAAAAGGCACAATTTTTGAATACATTTTTTAGTTTGTTGTATCAAAGTTAAATAAAAATTGGACTTAAGTTTTATGGTACATATTTATTGAAACAAATTGGATTTTAGTGAATGTACTGTATTAAGATCTAAAAAAATCTGTATTTTTTTAAGGAATTTGATTATTTTTTATTAATTTTTTTTTAAGTTCAAAGAAAGAAGCACTTTCTTTTTTAATATGGAGAAATACATTTACGCTTCCCTTCCCAGCCCGGGGGGACTGAGAGGGGTATGTGGGACTCACTCGGCGCTAGCTGCCAGGAATACCCACCAAAACCCCAGGGCCGTCTGTCGCCTTCCTGAGGCGACGCGGGTTCATGCTTACAATCACCGCATCACCGCAGCGACCGGCCCAGCCTGATAGTAAGCCAGGCCCCATACGGGCAGCCTGACTAGCTACCCTTTCAGTCTAAAAGTTCGGAGAATTCCAAGAAAGATGTCTTTCATATTTTACTAACTACGACTTATGGAGTCTGATTTTTTAAATTTGAGTTATATATATTTATATTAATTACTTTTGCCACTCTTTATTAATCTCGTCAAAAACAAGATTAAGAATAGAATTAATATGTTAACAGAAAACTAGCTAACTCATATAGTAACCATATGCACTCCACTAGTGTGTAGTTAAAAAATGTTAGATTTAATAAAACCCAGTCTGTGGATATTATAGTCTATGGTTCAATAATGTTAATATATTTCTATCAACGTGTTATACGGCAACTACCATAAAGGATGAAGTGGCTACCACTTTACCTTAATCTCGCAAACATCTTACGCCCATTATCATTACATATAAATTATATCAACATTATATTTATACACTTAACAGCTTTAAAATGATTACGGCATTAATTTTATGATTACATCACTATACAACACATCTCTAAATCAAAAACACAACATAAAACAAAACAACGGTGTGTACAAGGTATTTTTCCATTATTTTACTTCGCTCATAAAAATATTGGTGCCGAACGAGCGGTCACGCGACAGTATAGGGCCATCAATTAAATTGTGTCATATAAAATGTTCTAAATCATAATCTCGGCTAGTACAGCATACGTTATTAATTAAATTATAAAAATGTCATAGACTAATTAGCATATTTATGAATCCATAAAAAAGTGGGCTCGGAGTGGTCTATTTTACGCACTTAAAACAGGGACATCTATTGTTGAATTCATGAATAGAGTTAAGCGATTACATCGATAGATGGCAGTGTTACTCATGTTTCTTTTATTTCTTGCAACAGTTATCTATACATATAAGTAAAATACCGCTCACTGAATAACTCATCACGACATCTTCGAAACTACCAGATCTATAGTCTTGAAATTTGGCATAAATATTCTGTCTTGATGTAGACACCCATGAAATACATTTACGACCACGCACGGCTGAGGAATAAAATGCAAACAAATTCGTGCATCAGCTGTTAATGTATATAAATGTACTTCCTGATAATGTAAAATTATCACCATCAATTACAAATTACATATGAAAATTAATACCGATATATCTCTTCTATATTACTAATAGACGTGACCACTTTTCTGCTAGTTCGAATTACAACACAAAATATTCTTTAAAAAAATATAATTAAATCTGTGTATTTTAAATTATTTAAAAAATATATTTTAAATTAATATTATAAATGCTTTGTTTTGTAATCAAGTAAATAATGGGGTTCGATACAATATTGCAAAAAAATATGCAGGAAGTAATGGTAATTTGTCTTAATTTACTACTCATAAATTATCACGCATAATCTGATGTAACACAACATATTGTAAAACTTACAAAAAAATGCATCTATGATTTAGAAAGGATGTGATCAAAAATGTTTGATTCAGTCGTTCTAAAGTTAGAAGCAAATGTACGTCACAGATAAACTGTTAGTGAGGCGTTACCTTTTAAGATGTAAGAACATAACTACTACTATTATTTAAGCCGTATTTGATATTACAAAAAATTGTCACCATAACTAAGCTGTACATTTAAATAAAATATTTCAAGTGATACAATGCATTACACTTTTTTAAAAATATCAGTTAGATCAGGACACTTTTGGTGTCTAGGTAGTGGGTGCAAATCTTCCAAATATTACCTTTATGTTTTTAAAATAAAATGTCATGTCGTTTATATACAAAATTACTTGCAGGTTAGAAACGAATAAAACCTATTAGTTCATGAAGTATGATTATGAAACTCACAAATGAATGTTAATAGAGATGGTAATTTATTATTATTACTGACAAAATAAAATCGGAAGAATATTAAAAAATATATTACAATATCTTAAATACGTACATGGGATTAGGTAGACGTAGATTCGAATTCTACAACCAACGTCAATTTTAAAGTCGATTACCGGACACCTATCGTCGCCGGCACCTATAAGCCGGCCCGCTTGACTTCCAATATTTGATTTTTCTGTATGCCACGGGAATTTTTCTGGTATTGCCGATAGTACGGGCGCATTCAAAGATACACTTAGGATGCATTCCAAAGTCAAATAAAAATCGATGACTACGCAGAGTGCCTACGATACTATGGTCAAAAAAAAAATGTATAGTTGATTATATGATGTAAAAGTTCTATTGGATTTCTTGTAGTGTGCAATATAAAATAAGCACCCTGGGAATTATATTTTTCAAGTATCCCACAAAACACAAAATCACAACCGGTGTACAGACAACGGTATACTTAACAGATATAATGTTAAAAATATTCAAAGTAATTGTTTTTTTTATTCGTCACGAAAATTTCAATTGTATTACATATGGTTTTTACTTGTTTATCTGTTCACAAATTTCTAATACATAATAAAAGCTCATCACATAATATTTCAACTTTGTTAAACACTACTTGCAAGATTGGGTTAACATTACAAATTATTTATTTAGGGTTAACGTTACAAAATCCACTACCTATTGCATGAGGAAATGATATTAAAAGTAAACAAGCGCTACCTTCATGTAGATTGATAATGCAGCAGCTACTCGCCGATAGAAATACGTAAACATCCAACAAATTGTTCCTACGTATACCTCATATGCGAGTAATTGAATTTGTACTGCGTAAATTAAAACAAGCACAGACAATCCTATCAATTAAGTTTTCATTATAAATACGAACATTGACACTTGAATTAATTTTACCGAAATATTTATCTGAAATGCTTAATATTTCTCATTTTTTAAATATATACTATCGATCCTTATCGAGACCACTTCGAATATTTTTTAACTTTGTCAGAGTCTTGTGTCAGAAGAACGGATGGATGTTTTATGCAGTTGTGGTTTTGGAACTAACAGAAGCAACTTGATAAAACCATAAAATTAAGAATGAGTAAATGTTTTATACAATTTTATCTGTTTTAATATCAGAATCAAATTAAAAGTTTATCGCAAAATACCTAAAGATGCATTCCGGAGCTGAGTTTCATTGGTAGTTTCTATAGACTTAGTGTGTTACCATCATTAGCAAAGTTGATATTGAACATCAAGTTAGATTTTGGTGAAACACTAAAACCATAAGAAAAACTCATATAATTTTATTAGTTAAGTAACATATGAGGCAGGTACTTGTTTTGTATAAATATGCGTATTTAAATTATTTCATAATAATATTTCAAAATTAGTAAAATATAAACATCGTGATGATATGTAAATAACATGTTTCTCCTACTCTATATGATATTTGTAAAGCTAACGTTACTTGTCTCGTTACGGCACTTAGCTAAACGACAGGTGTTAAAATGAAACGGAACGATACGCTTACTTGTAAATGGCTCATGGTTTTTTTCGCAGAGCTATTTTTTAATACCTGCATTTAATTTGATGCTTTTTCTAATCACTGCTGACTAATATTAGGATCTAATATTTATCATTAATATGTACGATTAAACGATTTTAACTTAAAATCTAACGAATTTGGTGTTTTTTTTTATATCAGAAACTCTAATATATTAAATAAAAAATATATATCGCTTTGTTAAAGGGGTCGTAAAATTTAGTTTCTTTTTAATTAATTGTAATTAACTTGTTAGTTGCACATTACGCTGAAACTATCTAACCTATTGAATTGAAATTTAGCATGCATATACTTTTCACAAAGTAACTACCCACTAAAATCTGATTATACGGTCAGGCGTGATTGAAAGTAAAATCACATAGCTAGTCGAGAACACAAACTAATATATTAAAAATGTGAAAAAGCGTTTGTACAAATTTTGACAATCAAGTACGTTCAAACAGGTTTGTTGAAGACAGCTCCTGCACTAAGGATCTACGGCCTTGTGTCACGGGGGACTTTAGAAACATACAGTAACATTCATACTTAGAACAATAATTTATAGATCACACAAATAATTATCCTGTGCAGGATTCGAATCCACAGCACTGAGCGCGACGGCAGCGATCCAGCAACCACTTAAACCATTAGGCCAATCGTACATACTCCACTCAGTCAGTATCTGTCACCAATAACATATTATTGTATATTCTATTCGTGGTATTAGCTTCCATTTTTAATACCACGAATACAATATACCTTGTAGTACCTGTTTCTTTTTATTTATTCGAACGAAATTTAGTCTCGATATAAGTTTATAGAATAATCAGATTAAAATTGGGATAAAATGTTTATCAGTTTTCATTTAACATAACCGATAGTCATAACATATATAGCTTGTTTTAAAATCAGGTTTAACTATTACTTATATTACCAATGGATGCTATTAACAGAGTAGGTACCCATTTAATATCAAAAGAAAATGTAATATAAAGAAACAATATTTTTGCATGGGTATTTCGTTTCAAACTAGATACCATATAACGGCTATAATAATTGGGAATAAAGGTAGACAAATTAATGAACACAAATTAACAACGCCTTCAGATAAGTTAAAGACACACCGAAACTTTAGTTTAACACTGACACTGGTTTTCTTTGTATATAGTTAATATACAAATAATGCTATATAAATAATGGTAAAATCAAACTGCTTAAACTAAACAATGCATATACGAATAAAAGCGAATAAATTAAATTTCCCATTACTGCCAAGATGCTACGTATTGTAAGCTCAACTGAACGCTAAGGGGTCAAAATTGTTGAGCTACTAATAAGAATGAATATTCCTATGAAAAAAGAAGTAAATTATAATAGTACAAAATAAATAAATCATACATAGAAGAATGTTCTCAGTAGTTCATCTTTTTCGCAATATTTCCTTCACTGAGGTACTTATTAATTTTCTAGTAAAACAAGTCATTAACCATAATAGTTTTACTACCCGACCCTTGAGACCCTACAAACCTGCTTAAATATCTACCAAAAGTGTTTAGACCTATTGTAATAGAAACTAAACTGATCATATTAAAGGGCCGCAATATTCGATATTGGTAAATGGTTTTAGAGAATCCGACAAGCGTTCACGCCTAGTGGTCCATGAAGCACTCATGAACCATTTCGGAGCCATCCTTTCAGCAGCCAGAATATTTGGAGCAGCAGAACTCACCGTCAACAGAGATTCAAACCAGCTCCCCTATATCGATAGGGGAAACCTTTTCAAGATGACCTACTGTCGACCAAGAATAATAGCCGGCATAACAGAAAATCTCCACCGCATCCACAGAAACCCCATGGATGCTGCATACGCCTTAAACAGCATATACCCCAGTATATACCCTCCTATATCTAGAGTAAGGTCTCTGAGCACCCGGGGATACACCGGCTCGAGAGTCCTCTCCTCCGATCCGAATACTCTCTTCCTTGTATACACTCAGGAAGAGAAAACATCCCTGATATCTAGGGATTTTGGGGCGGGTACGGACTCGCGAGTTCTAACTATCCATGAGGCCCAGAGGCTGGTGTCTCCGTTGGTAATAATTCTGCAGACGAGAGGCAAGAGGCTGAAAATACACGATAGTGTATCCCATGCGGTAGTCGCCATCTCCAGGCACATTAACACCTGTGTATACTACGGCGACGATATAAACGACGCCATGGGCAGGCCCAACCAAAAGACGGTGAGTACGCTGGCTAAAGAAATTGTCACCTATAATATTAAGTAGGCTAAAAAAAGGGGCATTGACACAGTAAATAAGATTTCAAATAAAATAGACGACGAGTTTGCCACAGCTGACTCAGCGGTTCAGTAACATCACAAGCACTCTTATTTTTTTTTTTATTAAAATAACAATAGTAATAATACATAAAAACACCACTAATAAGTTATTTGTATTGTTCTTTTTTATAAGGAGTACTTTATAAGAACATACAATTAAATGTAAATGGTATAATATTATAATATAATAAATGGAGTAAGTATTATATCTAAAGTTAATATCACATATCAAAATAATATGGTTGAAGCACTATGGCTCGATATTCAGTACAGAGAACTCACCTTTCTTATGGCTTGTGTATACAGACCTCCCTCAAGCTCACTTTCTGAATTGGATATAATTCTTTGTAATACCATTGAAAAAGTTGCATCTGAAAATACTGAGGTTATTGCTGGAGACTTCAACTTACCAAAAATAAAATGGCCTCTTCAAAAAACTCGTGGTTATGACAGTCTATGTGACATTTTTGTTAATATGTACATGAATAGCAACCTAAACCAACTTATAACACAAATTACCAGAAAACGAAACAAATAAGAATCTCTTTTGGACCTTATACTTTGCAATGATGACTCACTATAAAGGCGACCATTTGGTTATTACTGCTACAATGCAAGTAATCAGTACCAACACTAAGAGTAATGAAAAGCGAAGTACAACTCAATACAACTTCTTCAAAGCAGACTACGAAAAATTATCTCTGTATCTAGCTAATAATTTAAATACAGTAAAAGAATCTGTAGGCGATATGTACATCACTTTCAAAAACCAAGTCATTAACTCAATAGAGAAATTTATATCAAAAAGAAAAAATACAACAAACATTGCAGGAACAAACCCTGGATTAACAAAGAAATAGTCATATTAACGAAAAGAAAAAAAGAACTGTGGAAAAATTATAGAATTGATCCAAACGAACACTCATACAAAAAATATAGAAAGGTCAATAACATAATTATTAGTCTACCTAGAAGCAAAACAACCGCTTTTGAATCAACTATTATAGACTCAGGTCTTAAAGCTTTTACAGTTATATAAGAAAACAACTAACTCTAAAATCTGCATCCCAACCGTAATCAAAAATGTCTCAAATGAACTTGTTATGAAGCCTCAGCAAATTGCTGAAGCCTGAAAACCGATGCCAAACATCAACATTCCTAGAGTCACAAACGCTATTCAAGGCTTAAATATAACTGGAGACATAGTAAAGAAGACGTTATCTAGCTTCAACGATACTACAGCATCAGGGACCGACGACATACCCGCAGTGGTATTAAAAAAATGCTCGGGAGCTCTGAGCGACGAAATAGCAAGTATCATGAATAAATCTCTGAAGGAAGGAGTAGTGCCAGCTGACTGGAAGATGGCAAATGTAGTGCAGATTTATAAAAAAGGAACTAATTACTGCCTGTCAACTATAGGGCCATAAGTTTGACCAGTGTTTTGTTCAAAACCATGGAGAAAATGATTGCCCACCACATAAGAGAATTTCTAAAACAAGAAAAGATTACACTGGACGGGCAGCACGGTTTCATCCCAAAACGATCTGTCACAAATAACCTACTAAATTGCTTAAACGAGTGGACATGCAACCATAGTAATGGACAGCCAACAGATATAATTTACTTAGATTATGAGAAGGTATTTGACTGTGTTCCTCTAAAACGTCTCACACACAAATTGGAATATCTTAGCATACGTGGAAGCATTTTAGCCTCGATATGTGACTTTCTTTCTGGTAGAACGTTTCGGGTGCGCATTGGTGAAGTCATGTCTGATCTCCGAAGTGTACTCAGTGGCGTTCCTCAAGGATCGGTGCTTGGTCCATTGCTCTTTATCTTGTACCTCGCAGACTTGAAAAATACTCTACAACTATAATTTTCTCTTTTTACTGATGATACCAAATTTTTGGCAAACCCTCGAACCAACTGGCAAGCCATACAAAATGACCTAAATGCGATATTTCAGTGACTCAAGACTGGCTTCTAACTTTAAATGTAAATAAATGCACCGTGCTACATATTGGTAATAATAATCCTCATCAAGTATATTGTCTAGGTGGTGAGCAATTAACCGCAGTTGAAATACAAAGGGACTTAGGAGTCACAGTTTCCAACGATTTTAAATGGGAAACTCATGTACATGGAGTCGTGAAGAAAAGTAATTCGATCCTTTATATCATTCGCAAAGCGTTTAAATGTCTCACAGCTAAGACTTTTATAAAATCATACAAGACCTATATAAGACCTCTCCTTTAACTTTAACTCCTTTATCTGGGATCCCTATTTTATAAAAGAAAATAAGCTCATTGAGAAAGTACAGAGAAGGGCTACTAAGATGGTATATAGAATGCATAACCTACCATATGAACAGCGCCTCAAACATCTTGGCCTTACCACACTAGAACAGCGTAGACAGAGGGGCAGGTTAATCGAAACTTTTAAAATCCTCACTGATTATTACGATGTGCCCAGCCTTAAAAATATGTATAATCCAAATAAAAATAAACAACTACGAGGTCATCCCTTGAAACTTTGTGAAACCTCAGCAAATAGAAACCCAAGAAAGCATTTTTGCCTAACAGAGTGGTCGTAGCATGAAACAAACTCCCACAGAACGTTATGGCTCCAAATTTAAGTTGCTTTAATAAAGATTGGATAAGCAATATTTCCTTGTCTCCAAGCTATTTGATACACAAGCATTAGCTAATTAGCTGCTAGTGTGTTTTACTAAATAATAATAATAATAATAATAATAATAATGGGTGCGTAGTATCGTTCTAAATAGTACTTTTTTATTTATCTACGAAAACTGTATAGTAGATAAAATACCGACTACGAATATAATCATACATAGGAAAACTTGATAAATAAGTAACGCAAACTGTGTACGAAAAATCGGAATAATGAAATTTTTAATTTGAGACTGTGTTTTTTATTTATTTTCCCATATCCTCCGTTATAAAATATAACGTTACATTATCGAGATAATTAAAAGGAACAATCGTGATTTAATTCCATTTAGATAAAAATTCTTATTCAAATTTTGAGTACCTACTGATATTGTCCAACACTGAAACTAAGTTAGTTAGTTAGTACAACAAGTTCCTACAACTCGACCACGTATAATGGTTACAGTTTCATTTGATATATTTAAATAGATATAATATATTACTCTAGTTTTAATTAACAGGAGTTTATACATAGCTACAGTTTTCAAATATTAGACAAAGCTTAGATATACTATTTGTGCATGCGGTGATTACACCGTGCACACAAATTTCATTTATACATTTCTAAGTATCTATATTAATATTACAAAACAGAAAAGTTTGTTAGTTTGCTTCTTTGTTTATGTTTTTGCTTGTTTCTTTGAACGCGTTAAACTTAGGAACCACCAGTCGGATTTCAAAAATTATTTTTGTATTTGATAAAACAATCATGAAGTCTAACAGGATGTCTTAGTTTTATTGATAGTTACTTATTTATGTTTAGCTACGTCATTCTCTAATCGCAAAATAAATCAATCTCTTGTGTTTATTATATTTACAAAAAAAATATGGTTTATTGTATTTTAGATATTGTATAACACTATAATATAACTTTACAAACAATCATCATATACATTTTGACCTAATTCAATTATGAAACACAGAATCAACATAATTTTTTTTATTTAACTTGATACATCTAGATGATATTGAGCCCTAATAAACAGGTACCAGAACTAGATAATGAAATAAAAATTTATATTACTCAACATGTAGATGAATATAATGGTACTTATACAGCTCACGATACTCAGTAAGCAACGAACTTTATATGAGGGAATGAGGAGGATTCGCCCCTCCCAGACTTTTACATTTCATTCCATAAACCATTTTAATGGAAAATCGATGAAATAATTCATTTACTCGTAGCAAAGACACGCCACCTTGAGTTCTTTTTCTTAACACAAAACAATATCACTCGGAAGAAAATGGTAAAAATAAACTGCTAGCGTCGACTCATTGGTTAAATGGTTGAACAATCACAGTAATACAATTAAAAATAATAAAGTTATTCTGATTTAAGTAGGCATTTATGTATGCGTGTATATATATATTTATTATTACATATTCCGTAACTATGCCACAATTTAATAGTATATCCAGTATATCAAGTGAATCCAGTGGATGTTTACATGAATGCCCTGACTAACATACATATGTTACTCGCATTAATGTTATAGAGTTGAACGAATATTACGTAAGACTTTTGTACATTATTTGAATATATACTGGTCTTTTATTTGTATTTATACGATGTAAGATATCACAATAAAGTGAAGGTTTTAGTATAAAACTATCCGTTTCACTTTAAATTTAACTTTGGGAAAATCCATAAATATTATCAACTCATTAATATGAACAATTCTAATACTACTATTACTATTCGAAACTCCCTTGCAGTACCTGTATATACTGTATATTCTCGACCTATTTGAGCTGAGTTGGCTGGTATTCAATCACTCTCGGAAAAGAGGGTGTTTGCTTTTCTCATACTCTCAGTAGAGAGATATATGTTGCCTGTTTCTAATAACCGTGATATCATAATTTAATATTTTGGAAGTTACTTAAATATAAGTTATGATAGAACAGATACTTTGGCTTATTAAACTATTATCTCAGGTTTAAATTGCATTTCAGTTATCAATTAATATATCGTATAAAGTACGAAACTAATTTCGATGTGTAAAATTCCCATTTCATACATCGTAAAAATTCTACCTACCAATCGTGCTTGCTTAAATATTAAAACTGAAGTACATATGCGAACATTTTAATCAGCATCTTCTGATTAATTTAATAATGTCGTTGATAAATTTTCTTTTGTTCTCTTTGATATGGTACTGAATTTTAATTATGTTAAGTTAATTAACTAACGCTAAATAATTAACTAAGATTAAACATGGTATACTAGTCACCGATGTAAATCACAAAATTGCATCGTATAGGATCAGATCATAGCAGTTTGATAACACGATATCTTTAAAGTAGAACATTTCATCTATCAATTTCAGTTTCAACATTAAGAAGTTTAAAAGGAAGTTGTAGATGTAAAATTCTATATAGAAAGATAATAAAATCAACTACTGCATTTTCTTGTTTACGGGGTGGTAGAACAAGTTCATTTTATCCTGTTGAATTACGTAACAATGATCTCATGCTTCTTTACACAGTACCTGCAGTGTAAGGCCTGGGGAGTTCGTTATGAGTTCTTTCGGGTTATGCGTTAATGCATGCGGGCTACGCGTGCATCACGGTACATCCACAGTTATGCAGGGGATTACCAACAGAGTAATGAGGAATAGTAAGCTGAGGAGTAGTACTACTGCTAGACACAAGAAGCAATACAAATCCCGTTTCTGGTCTCTAGCAAATAGGAAAAATGCTGAGTCGCACTGTAATTTTAACCAGATACTGCTAATTCGAGAGTTCCAGATGAGTCGCACATACCCCTGTTATTGCCTGCCTGGGTGTTTTACGAGAGTGCATACGTAAACGTATTTGGACATACGTTAATAAAAAGAGGTATGGCACCAGCCACAGTGTTACTTTAAGGCGTGTCGCAAGCCGGTGACCAGCCGGTAAATGTCCACTAATAAAACGGAGTCGTAGGGAGTTGTACTCCACTGGGTTTCGACTGTTGTAAACATGAGGATGGAGCCGTTTTAGTCTATTTTAGCTTTCCACGTTTCAGGATCAACCAGTGTCCATCAAGCTTGATAAAAAGTCACAGCTATGATCCCCGATGGAGTGTAGTGTTTTTCCCAAAATTACTCTAATAAATTATTGAAAGAAAGCAAAATTTTTAGTCTCTTGATTTTAGCAAAACCTAATATTACTTGGATATTAACGACATTAAAATTGAAATGCTGAGATGGAAGAGAATAACATGTTTATACACAGTAAAAAATAAAGTATAATTTACTCTCTAAAGTATAATTTAATAAAGTTAATTTATTTTCTGCCTTTTTAGTTAATAACTCGACTACAGATTCACCTATCAGATCTTAAAATAGCTGAAATCGTAACCTCTATAAAACAAGTATATCATATGTATATGAGCTCATTCGGTTAATTCTGTCATCGATCAATGTCAAATGCACACCAGTTTCATATATAAAACAGTTAGCACTTTCAAACAAAGATAATATAATAGTCGTAGCAGTGTGAATTGCCATTTATGTAGAAGCAGACTTAAAATATTGCCATCCACTTTGATAGTTCGGCAGAACGAATAGGATTCGCCGGATAGTACGTATGTACATGTATGTACTACAAGAATTAAGTGTTTATATTGTCGGCATATGCCGAGGACGTAGGTCTGGGTAAGTAGACATATTTTATGATATTGGGGAAAACCGAAACGCGATGTGCAAGGAAATTATATAGTTTATCATATATATGGTATCCCCTGTAAACGAATTTTTTTTTTAATTTTTTTAGTATTTCAGCAATGTAATCCTTACAGCACAAATACAACCGTTATATATTTATTTATACTTGACTGCTTTGAAAAGAACTCTACCTTAAGTTGAGGCTCATTAAATTAATTACTATTCCTCAAAATGTTGTTGCTATCAGAAAGTCTTACCTATCAATCTAAAGACTAAGATTTAAAATGAAGTTATAATAATTAGAATATTTAAAAGAACTAAAATGTTATTAACATCATACCAGTGTTTGCGAAAACAGAAAAAAAGGTTGGTTACTTTGTCCGGTGAAAAGTCATTAATCTTAAATATATTTGATTAGAAATATAAACAAAATCATTAGTATGGTGGAGAAATAAAGTAGATATGATATACTATAGATATTTCTATGTTATATATATAATATATATATATATATATATATATATATATATATATATATATATATATATATATATATATATATATATATATATATACTAGACTCCAGAATAGAGACTAACGATATATTTATGATGTTTACAAATAATCTAATCCCATATACATAGATCCAACGAAATGATATTATAACTCTGATAAAAGAGACAGATTGGGTATACAGTAGTTAGGAAGTAATTGAAAAAGTGCAACAGTATGATATCGTACGATTGTTAATGTTACGATCGCGAACAGCCGCGATATGACTATAGAAACAGAGAACGTATTAAAGCAACAATCTATGTCCCTTTTGGACATGGTATGTTTTACTCGTTTATTTCTAAATTTATGGAGTTGATTTCGTCAGATAGTTTTTCTATGTGCAGTAAAGTAGAGAACTATTGCGTGTTCACTGGTAAGATTAAAATAACAATTTCACTCAAACGTATTTCGAATTTATAATTCGACTATACAGTGTTTTGTGTTATAAAAAAGTTATGTTCTTCATAACGATAACTAAATTATTTATTTTAAACAAAGAATAATCAACTCCTCTTTTTTTATTTTTTTTTTATTTTAGGTTCAATCCAAACATCAAGTAATACAACATACAATTACAGTTTACTTTACACTTTTCTGGAAGTAAGTTACAGTAATGTGATTATTGTTGAAGTTATATATTATTTCATTTGACTTGTAAGATGAACAAATATCGAAGCATATAATCAGCTTGCGTTTAATCTTGTTTATTATTCGATTCAAACCATATCGTTACATATAAGTGAGAAATAATAAGTGTGTAGTTTGTGAAAAACGTGTGATCTGAAAACGGGTACCTCTACAAGTTCGTGTTATTTAATCGAGGCGTTGCACTATTATCGTATGACTCCCTAAGACGACGTTTTACGTATTCTATTTTATTACGGATTTATGAATGTGCAACTTCTAAGAGTTAAAATTTTACACAGTTTAAGTTTTATATGGCTTTTTCTGCAACAATAACGTAATATTTCAACTTTTCTTAAATAAATTGTCAGTACAGTCAATAGCTATCAAGTAAATTGTAACCACTATTAATTATTGTTTGTAAATGTAGATACATAATAAATGGCAGCTATAAATGTATTAGTCTTTTTTAAATGATTACAATTATTTTTCAAACAATGCACGATGTTTTAAAAATGTTATACTGGAACGTCCACTGAACATACAAATATTTTGTCCTCACAGTCCCACATAGTGCAACATCGACTTTTATTCCCTTTGTTACCGGTTCACGTTATTATTAAAAACAATAAATTGCTGACGGTATCACCTACCACTATAGCTTCGCTTTCACTTCACAACACTCCTCTGGTCGCCCCCGGACCCACCTTGCCACAACCCCCACGGTAATTACTTCCAAAGAACACCGGGTCTGTTTGAAAAAGTATCATCAAAGCTTGATTAGTCATTAATTTGTAATGATAATGAAGATGTTTTGTGGGCTATAAAACCACAAGTATGTTTTCTGTAAATTCGTAAAAAGTTTATGGTGTATAGGTCGAAATAATAAAACACACCTCCGTTGAGGTCAATTAATTTAATCCTTAGACTACCAGTACATCTGGACAGATAAAACAATGTATCGATTTACAGGCAAGCGCCAAAGTTGTACAACATATCGTAATTAAGTACAAAATTTTATTTCTGGGATAATTTTCGAATCTCACAGCGAAGCGAACTGCAATCAATTAGTGATATTAACACCATGGGATGGAAAGGAATCGGAAAATCATTAGCGTGCTTAATTAAGTAAATAACTAATTAACGTAATCAAACCAATGAAACAGCAATTTCACAGTGTCGTTTATATTTTTTGCCATAATATATGGAAACATTTGTATTCTAGACAAGATATTATATATATTTATATTATAGTATATTATCGTAAACAAATTTCATTATACATGATTGATATTTTCAAATTGGCGAAAAACGTAGGTAAAAGAAAGAATTATACAATCGAAGTTATTTTTATTTCAAAGCGTAATAACGTAGTCATTATTTCTTTTCGTTGAAGCAGCACAATAAAGAGCCAATACTGATTCTAATAATAATCACTTTACACTCAATCCAAATGGTCCATAAAAGCAAGATGATGACTAGAAAAGAGCAACTATTAGCAGCTGGATGCCTTAACACTGGTTGAATCAAAAACAGAATATAATTAAAGAAGACTCTCTTTATGTTATTTTAATCACCATATATATAATTAATTGCGACCCATTCTGGAACATATACACGCTTTTCTATTTAATTACTATATATATATATATAATTATATACTGACTGATTCCGGATCACGACACGTCTGACATCTGGGTGTATCACTTCGTTGATTATGTATTACGGACACAATTATCACATCCCAAAATCGTCTGCTATAAGCTGCCGGACATAAGTTCAGTAAAATGTATTAATTTCTCAAATAGGTAGCTTTGTTTATTTATCTCCAATTCTTACATATCCATATAAAATATCGAGCATTTTAAATAAAATTTCAATATTAGTCTTACGCTTTCTTGATCCACCTCTGGATGTCCCCAGGGCTTGGCACGCCGAGTGTACCGTACTCATTGCATTAATTAGAGACGACCATCCTCGAATCCAGCAAGTTGCGACCACACTGGATTGTCGATTCGATTATCCACAAAAAGTGACGTGATAATAGCGGTAACATAACAATAGCTAATAGTGATCCGTCTGAAAGAAATGTGAAAATAATTCCCAGTCCCTAAACGTTTTTGGCCCCTCTCAGCCGCTGAAGCGGAAGGAAATCCATATAATTGATGTACCAACATTACAAAAAGGGATATTTATTTATACTTATTATCTACATTTTAGTAAAAAAAAAACATGATTGCCCCTCCAGGATTCTTCTACAGGACTAATTTAGCTACAGAAAAGTTAACTGAATCGAGTCTGTAACTCAAATATATGCCATACATGACAATTTAGTAGGGAATTTAATGTCCTACAATTTTGCTCTTTTAAATATGATTGGAGGCATACACGCTACATATATTTTAAAGAAAAGGCTCGTTTAAAGATAAAAAATACATGTAAATATTCATGACTTTAAAAAGACCTATTGTACCACATGTTTTTTATAGACATCCAATCACAAGTAAAACTTTTTATAATACATATTGAAAGTAAGAACGCAAAGAAATAGCTATTAAAAATAGCACATCGGAAATGGAAAAAAGAAACGTACGTCGACAGCAACTATTAAAGTGTAACATTAACAAAGTTGCTAATTAAGCGCAATGAACATCGACCAACACACAATTAAGTCGAAATGAAAAGAACTAATAATTCAATACCACATAATTTAACCGATTATATAGTAAAAAAATTGCAGGTTTACATCATGTTTGTGAACATGTCACAAGCCAGGTACATCTCATACGAAACAACGCTATTCATGTTAACAATACATTTTTTTAAAGGTACAATGCATAGTAATTGTCATATGGAAAATTTATTTTCATTTCGCAAATATTTCAATACAGAATCATTTGACTGTTTTCTATATATTTTGATGTAAACTAAAACGAAGCTGATAAATTTTGATTAAGTTTTTTTTTATGTAATAGCAGGCAAACTAGCAAGCATGTCACCTGATCGTAAGTGATCACCGCCACCCATGGACACCCACAACACCAGAGGAATCGCGGATGCGTTGCCGGCCTTTATAGGACGGACTGGCTCTCAAGTGTCACTGCCGGAACACGTTTCTATTGGTATTTGGCGGCAGATTTTCAACTTGAGGATGGTAGCTAGTCAGGCGGGCACTAGAAAGAGCCCTACCACCATGCTATGGTTTCCTTACGAAGTGTCCTTTCACCGATAGCTCAAGCTCATTGTAAGTGGTTGGATTCGAACTCACGTCCCATGACGCGGCGTTCCTCCACACTACCATTGAGCTACCATCGCTTCGAAACTTACTTGTATGATAGCAATTTTATACAAAATATAATTCGAGTAGAGAAAGCAATTGTGATAAATAAATGCTTTACTCATATGTATTATTAAAAATAAAGACAAATATAAATGATCAATAAAATGAATTTACAAGAATAATCATTTTGAACACACCTGTACGTACTTAGTTAATAGGAGTAGGACAGTCAACGTTATTAATAATGGCGACGAATAATTAAACTTAACTCGTAGTTATGCGTCGTATGATTATAATTTCTCTTTAACTGACCCTCGGTCGTGTTTAGCGTGATAGCCTTAACCGTAACTTAACGTTTCTATTGTATTTTACGATGACAATTGTTGTTCAGCTAATGTTGATAATAAACGGGAGATCGCTACCTATGTGCATATAACTTGCTGGTTTATAAAGACTTTGGTTCTTTGAACTTTGGAATCTCCTCATTTGTAAAATGATTCCGTGAAGAAATTACGAACATAGGTTAATCTATTATCTTTTAAATTTTCGTAAGCTTAATCTAGAGCCCATTGATGGTACAATGATTACAAAAAAATAGATATTAAATGTACAGAACAATACGGAAACCATAGAGTACAAGGTCTACTCGTTGTTTATCCATTTTTTTACTTGACCGAAACTCAGTTATCGCTTGATTTTAACTCACGTAAATGACGAGGATTTTGAGGCTACTAGCACTGAACCATTGACACTTCAATCATTCGCGTTTTGCTGGTAATTAACTTTTCTAATATTTTCCATTTTTTAATTTAACGTGGTTACACGTATATACTAATTTTATCTTCATAATTTTTACATAGATTAATTGAAAACAGGAAGAACATATTACATTATTAATTGTTGACCTATAATCAGAAAGCTGCCCATTAGTTTGGTAAATCGTTGTGTTTAATTGCCTCAGTTACCCTAGCGATCGCCAATAATGTAACAGGAATTATTAGTACGTTTCGTTTAATGATGTTAATTAATACCATCAATTTAGAATGATGGACATCGGAAATTTCTCATTCGAATGCGTAGTGTGGCTACCGGACTATGCTAGAATAGTAATGACGGTTCCTACCGAAGCTGTCTGGACCACTATCTACTACCACTCGACATTTCCCTTTCTATGCTACATATACTAGCAATCATATGTTTATTATAAATAGAGTAATAGTAATAAATTGATTTTTATTAAGAACATATAACATAAAAATCTCATTACAACCTGATAGTGGTGTGGGATTAAATTACAAAAAATTGTTTTTTTATTTTAATTTTAATAAATATTGTTGTACGGTATATTTTATATTCAATCTGACAATTAAATGAATGTCATAAGATCTATAATGTATATACAAATATAAATAAAATTCAGTGCGTACATTGTACATATTTTCTTATTTTATTTTGCCACTTAATATTAATAAACAGTAATTGTTTATTAATGCTGAAAAACCCCTGACTCCATGTTTAATAAACTTTACGTCAATGTTATTGTATCTTAACTAACTAATTACTATAGTCAATACTTGATACAGTCTACATATGTTTTAAAAAATGTTAAATATTTTATAACTTATACTGTCAATGAGTCTATGAATTTATACTTGTGTGCTTTCTAACTCTCTATAAATTTACTAAATCTCTATGCAATACTTGTCTTTTAAAGTCAGGTTTCAGATACTATAGTACTAAGCTGATTCATTTAATTAATTAGAATATAGAGTATAAATGTAACGAAAACAAAATAAAAATCTTATTGAAAAATATCTTAATATCCTGTCAGTTACGGTTTTTAAGGGGTTCAAAGACGGTAATGCGCTTGCGATACCTCTGGTTTTACAAGCGTTCATAGTTTGTATATATATGAGGGAGCTATTTTTAACGAATACTTTTTTTGATCTTAATGCAAATATTTTTTTGAAATACGTAACAAAAATGATTAATATTAATATTAACTAAACAAATTAATATTAACTATAAGTACTATCGCAGAACGTGAGAAGATTTCCCATTGGAAGTACTCGAAAATATTGTTTTATTTTTAATATATATAACTAGAACTTGGTATTATCGCCTTTCTTATATTTCTCGGTCATTATTATATAAATATATGTTTATATTATATTATTTATATAAATATTAATTACATCAACTCGAATCAAATATTTATAGTTAGGACAAGGCAACGTCCATCGGGTCAGCTAGTATTAATATATATCAATCTATTCATTGGGTTTTCTTGAGCGGTAGACGACTCATTAAATAAGCCTTAAAGACATTTATATTTATAGAGCAGCTGACTACTCATTAAATAACTCAAAGTCATCTAAGTAAGCCTTGAATTGAAGCGTTCAATAAGCCTAAAGTTCAACCTAATGAACAACTTCTGGAGTAGGCGCCATTGAATGTGAGCCCTATCCCCTACTGAATGATGAGTGTATGAAGTGAAGATGTATGTCTGATGTTAAGGTAGTATTAAATTGTGAGGTATGCTTATATATATATATATATATATATATATATATATATATATATATATATATATATATATAAATAATACTTAATTTTTTGATCTGCATCACTAAAAATTCCGGGAATCTGAATGGGGAAATGTAATGATTGGCTATAATTTGTTTTTATCAAAGTAGTCTATTATCGATATTATTATTATTTATATATTATTGTTTCATAATGATATTTATTTCATAAGGAAAACCCGAAGGTTTTCTACTAACTTAGTATTTCGATGTGTCATAGAGTTTTATAGAATATTTTAACGCATGCGCTCTGCATATAGAACGTTTAAATTTAATATTTCGAACGAATAAAACATCGAATCGAATGGACAAAAGAATTTGGCTGTCATTATACGCTATGTACGGACATGTACGGACGCGTGAAACAATTATAGTATCAAGGTCAATAAAAACTGCAGTCTTACATACGAATTGACGTTGGTTAATCAAAAGGAAGGGTTTGGAGACAAAGGGAGTGAAAAGGATACGTCAGTCTGCAACCATACTGATATGATATCTTAAAACTGGGAACTAATTACACGAAGGCCCCTTTAATTGTGCCTGATACACGAAGGTTCCCCTGGATAGGACCCGACACCAGACGAGCGCATTGCCAAAGAAGACCTTACTTACCTACGTTACTTGAACTAAAATACCAGGTTTATATTCGTCACAGCCTTTATATTAATAATTGTAAAAGGAACTTTCGGTAAATATATGTAATCAATTTTCATATTATATTTTTATTTGAATACCTTTATCTAAATTAAATTATTTGTCCTCGTGACAGCTTTTCCTCTTTTATAGAAATAAATTTTAATGAATTGAGCCATATTTAGAAAGATATTGGTTTTCTACTTTATTACAATAAATCTTTCAATAGTTGTTTTACAAGCTGTCTTTAATGAAAATGATGAATACTATAAATTTTCAAGCTGAAATTAAAATAGAACGAAGAAAAGATAGTTTCTTTGGTTAATAATAATTATATTTATAAAATTTTATGTTTATCTACAAATCTATAGATATAATAAATGTGTAGAAATCTAGTTTTTGTAAATCGAAAATATTTCTAAAAAAATATAGCCAAGGCGTTAAAGGATAATAAACAGAACATGTTTTCAGCATTTTTTGGAATTTATATCTGTTTGTATTTGCATGCATCACGTAAAATTTGCAAAACCAATGTTAGATAACTAAGATAACTTTTATACGGAAAAATTATACGCAACTTGGAGTATTATTAAGTTTTCGTTTGATCGCAATCGGTTCACTCTGTCAAGATATATATATATATTAATTATCGCAATATATTTACGCGTATAACTTCCGAAGGACTGGCCCAAATTGGATAATAATTTTTTTATTGTGTTCGTTTTTTATTGTGTTATTTTTTAATAAATAAAATATGCAAAAAAGATAATAGAAAACGGTTAAACTATTATTGAGTTGTAGCTGATTATAGGTGATACGACGTTCACCGACTCAGCTAGTATATCATAAAAATTGAATTCACGCAAAATATTATAATCATAAAATAAAATACGAAACTAATATTCTGAATTCGTTTCATATTCGAGGTTAATTAGATTGTATTTAAGTTAAAAAGAGTATAACATGCTTAGTGTAAATAGTGAATACTTGTCGCTTGAATAAATAATACGACTTAAAGAATATCACTAGCATAATCTACGGTAAAGTTATGAATATTACAAATACAGTTAGGGAAAAATTAAATTAGATTCTGTTTTCTTTATTTTTTAATATTCACATAATTTATTGTAAAATTACAGTGTATATATTTGTATAACATGAAAATTTGAAGTTTTTTTTTTTCTTTGTCTTTATTTATTTTAGGGACTTCGTTCCAAAAAGGACATGTCAGTCCCATCGTACCCTGACCTTATAGTATGTACAAAATATAATAAAAGTTAAATATGTCCTAGAACTACTTAGATCTAATCACAAAATTCCATCATCACAAAATCTTGGCTTTTCATCACTTGGAATTTTTTTTAAGTAAGAATAATATGATTCACAATTTCCATAGTATTTTTGTAGCTAACATTATATTCACACGTGTAGCCACAGCAACGCTACAGAGAAGAGAATACGCTGCATATTTTTACATCAAATCCCGAAAATATTTAAATATTAAGTAAATACTTATTTATTCATCTTCATTAAATATAACAAAATTACTATAATATATAAGCAATGATGGATCAGTACTAACGTGTCGGGCTCTGCATTAATAGACGTGATTTCGTTTCCCAGCAATAAGCCTGGGCTTTCAGTAAAGGAAATCATCGCGATGAAGCCATAGTATGGTGGTAGGGTATTTTCTAATGCCTGCCTGGCTAGCGAACACCCTCAAGTTAAAAGTATGTTGCCAAATACCTATAGGTCTGTTCCGATAGTGTTATTTGAGAGCCAGCTCCTCCACGAGGCTTAGTGTATTAGCAACTAGGCATGGCCAAACGCTAAATGTATATAATATTAAAAAACAAGATTACACTTACCTTTCTAGATTTATATCAAGAAGCGGAGTCAAGTGTCGTGGCGAAGATGATGACGACTGGGACTGGTGGCAGGCGGAGAGTTGATGCTCGAAGAATGCTGCTCGAAGACTGATGCTCGAAGAATCGTATCCGAAGACCGATGCTCGTAGAACCGTTGCTCTGGATGCTCGATGTCCGCCCAGACTCATCGATTATTCGCCACTACACAAGAAGTGCTCCAAACCCTTTTAAGACAAATTAAAATTTCTGATAAGGTATTACGCTATATGCACCTAAAATAATTACTAACGGTAATTATTTCTTGTAAATATCACAGACTTAGCAATTGTACTCTGTTTGTCATACTTGGCATATAGGTAACTTTGTCATATTTCCAGTAATCGTATTTTGTATAGGTACGTATTCATATGATTTCTTGAAAAGTATGTGTAAACAAATGCTCAGAGGATAAATATAGTAACATTTACACTACATCTCAAAAAGTCGAAAGCATTATTAAGTTATTACTTGGAATCAGTGACTTCTTATAAAAGTACAACCTAGTCAACTTTAACAGTTCTGGATAGGATTATATTTAACAAATTATAACGCATACTTTAATACACATTTAGAATGTTAGGAACTAACTGTTAATAGGACAGCCAAAATACTGAAAACCGGTGAAGGGAACACGACAATTTACGTAACAAAGTACGTACAATATACACGCTAAACTGGACATTGTGCGTTTTTTGAAAGAAGCTTAGAAATATGCACAATTATTAATAATTATCATTATATAGTTATACCATTTAAAAAAGTAATATCGATGCGATCTTGATACCGCATCAGTTACAGAAATAAATAAGACGCAGTTTTATACCAGATGTTATTAATTACAACCATAACATAAAACTAATAATCTAGTTCGTCCTGTAAAGCACAAAATTGGAATCTGTATCTGACTTTAACAGTAGATTTGATTATAGTTAAGCAGTTTATGTAATTGATGACGCACCTATTGGTTGCTAACATTTTATATCAAATAAATATTAGTAAGTCAAGATACTGGAAACTAGCGGTCACGTGTGTTGCACCAATTATCCCATTCTAATTGAATTCTCGTGTAGGGGTCGCTAAGACGTGCGTCGGACGAATGACAACTTGCTGCCAATCTAGACGGTGCAGTGATACGATTAGATGCGGTGTCCGTTACCCCTAATCAATTTAAATTGATCGACCAAACTTTAACCGAATGTCGCTAAAATTTCGTGAATAATTCTTTAAATTTCTTCGCTTGCATTATATGTTACAACATCGATGTAAGTTCATGCAGACTGTTTATCTATCAATTAAGCTCATACATATACGTTCATATAAATCTATTATGCCGTGGAAAAAACGGAACGGATATTAACCGGTATTTGTAATAATAAATATAGGCTGCACACGTTAACATTATTTATTATAGAGATATTTAGGCATAGATTACTAGGCGTGGTAAGTTTTCTTCGTTGTAGAAAATTAAACAGTACTAATTTAATAGTTGCCTAGTAAACATATACATTATTGTTATGAAACGTAACACGTTTGTTTTTTTTTTTAATAATGTTTTGAATATTATTACAACCACTAATTATAGTACATTTTTCTTACACGTGGGGTTGAATGGCATTAAATGCACTAGTTGAAGACTCTATAATAGGAAGGTTACATTTTAAATTATACATTACGTATTGAATCGTTATATCCTTTATGTACAAGAACTAGTGGCCTACTTATAGGCCACAGAGGGTGGCTAAAGGACTCAACCCTGATGGAGCTACTATGATTTATTATGTGACGACCATGTTACTTTCGTTACGCCACATTTGACTTTTTTTAGAATTTCCTTTTTCAGTGAAACCATCTCCAAAAAATAAATATAAATATTATTGATATATACTTAATAGTAAAACAATATTTACCAACTTCGGTTGAAATTGTTTTTACAGTTTTTAATATATAAAATAGTGCTTAGTAACAACGTACGATTCTACATATAAATTGTAATATATTTGAGTATTTAATGTAGATTGATCAGAGTATAACAACTATAGCCGAGAATTGAAAAATAAAATGTCATAGTTATATTATCTCATGTGTATTAGTGAACATATGTAACAGGAATATTATTAAATAAATAAACTAATGATAAGTAGATGGTCAGTTTAACAAAAATATATACAAACAATTCGAAAATTAGTAAAAAAAAATGTAGTTTATTATAAAAAAGTTATATGAACATTGCTATTATGCTGAAACATAACTATGGCACAATATTAGTGTATGAGAACTGTACCTACTGGTGGTTCTGTTTTAATAATAGGTACGCTTTAGTAAATGATTAGCTATTAAGAACTACCAAGCGGAAAACAACGAGTTATAATAGATATACAACTTAGTCGTGACGGTGCAGTGGTGGCATACTAAGGCTAATGTAATTGCATGCAAAAGTGATAATTTTCGCATTTGCTATTAACTTCTTGATAGTATTATTTTGAATAGTGATACTCGAGTGCTGGCGTGTTCGGATAATTCGTCGACAAACGTGGGTTTTAATTCCACTGTATAATAACAAATTCACAACACCACACTGACATAAATTCTTTATTTAAAGTAGACGAGTCATGAGAGGTATATTAATTAACAAAAATCGTAACATATAGATGAAAGCCTGTACTTATTAAGCACACATCTATGCTGAACACATCTACAGCTAACCTTGATGGCCAGTTTCCCTACTTTCACTGTCCCTACTAAGCTTAGTGTGTTAACATCTAAGGACATATTATCACTTACATCAAATTATACTGTGGCTAAATGTTAAATCTATAAATAATTTAAAAATATTCTGAAGAGAAGTGTTCGTACAACACGTTTGAGTGTTTTGTTGGCTGGCCAATAAACCATAATTTTGCCATTGATACACATTTTAGTTATCACGGCAAACAGAACGATATCAATATCTGCACCAATAGTTACTTGTTTACTGATTATGAATTTGCTGATTCTAGTTGAGCCAGCCATGTTTTAAACATTTTAGGTACCTATATAGAGATAAAGTACTATTTAAAAATAGAGATAGATATGACAAATATGAAACTTTAATTACATTCGCACTCTAATACTACCTAATATTGTATATTAATGATCTATAAACATTAATTTTGGAGAATACTCTACTAAAAAGGAAAAAAACATAGTATTTTATCTATAATGTTATTTTAAAGTTGTGAAATAACGTACACTGGTACTTATTAATCTTTTAAAAAATATGATATATTGCTTAGAACTGCAACATACAATATTTCCTTCATGAGACGGAGTTTATTACCTTTTCCAAGATAAATATTGACTGAACTCTATTCACCGAAACGGTTAACTTTGTTGAAATGCAATTCAACACATTGCATGTGTATAACATACCTATATATTGTATATTTACATCTATATTAATTACACGAATTAATTATTTCCCCACAAAATCTATAAATTATTAGGCTCATTACTAAATTAGCCACGATAGCAATTAAGAAATTATACCACAGTGGTAGCGTATAAGGACGCCCTGTCAATAGATGTGAGTTCAAATCTCTGCAATGAACTTGAGATTTTTGTGAAGAAAAACATATATATTTACATATATACATAAATATTTTTAGTATGGTGGTACAGCTTTTTCTAATGCTCGCCTGGCTAGCTACGATTTCAAGTTGAAAACTTGGCGCCAAATAGCTATAGGTATTTGCTCTTGAGAACCAGTCCTAGAATTCCTAGACTTGTTCACCATTTTTGGCCAGATCGTTACTTAATATCAGGTGAGATTGCGGCCATAAAGCTAACCCTATAAACAATTGAAAAAGAAAACCTAATATAATTGGTTACTCATTAACTGATAGTACATAATATCTACCTTATTTAACATATGAATATGTACATAATCGAACAAGCGATCTATCGAAATCGTGCCAAAGTGGTCACCCTATTGTAATTCTCTACACGTGACGGTCGTGCTCTGCGCGATTCGTGAGTCCCAGACGTGTGGATACCCTTACGGTAAGGTTGTCAAATAAATTTTTGTTTCTCTATACGATCAAGAAATCGATTTCGTAAATTAAAAGTTTTTTTAATAGATTATAGGTTTAGCATTATGGCCATAATCTCGCCTGATATTATGTGACGATACGGCCCAAGTTGATGTACACGATAAACCTGTGGAGGGACTGGCCCTCATTTCTCTCTTTCGTTCTCTATTACCTAATAATGCAAAATAGAAGACTGAAAAGATATCTATCCCTTAAGGTATGATGTGATCTTAACATTGTAATCAATAAAATACTTATTATGTAGTAAAAACTATTATTATAATTAAAAATAAATTTAGTTATTTTAAAGTGAATTAGTGCAGTCTATAGAATGAACAATTATAGCGCCCTTAAGTTGACCCATCTAACTATGTCATCTCGTATATCATATCTCGTGTTTCACCATTTGTGGGAACCCCGGGGGTGTCCGTGTTGGTTGCCAACATGCAAGGTCGGGCGGTGTTTGTATTCTTATGACATCTTTTCCAGTCGGGTAATTCTTTTTCTTCCTTGCACGTTTGTGATGTCACCTGCAATTGGTTGTCTTGCGGCCACGCTCCGTCGGACCATTTGCCGGCACCATTAGCTTTTTTGCCGCGCTCTCTTCAACCATCAGTCGTGACGATCGGGCTGGTTCTAACTTTCCGCCGTCCCGTTGATTGCCAGTGCATGCCAGTGTTTCGCGCCTTCCACAGGAGGACTGGATTCGTAACTAGCGGGATGCAGCCCACCACAGTTGGCGCAGGTGGCCGGATCCTCTATGGCACGGTCACAATAGGCCACAGGATGTGGCAGTCCCCAACGCAAGCACGCCAGCGCCCAAAGACACTGATGGCTGCTGTGACGGAACTGCTGGCAGCGATGGTATTGGCCGAGCTTCCCTCTTCTCCCATGCCATTCTTATGTTCCCGATACACGGGAGCTCTTGCACTGCATATATAGCAGAAATTGTCTCCAGTGTTCTAGTGAAAGCAATAAACAGGGTCGCTCTATGACGCCGCCCTGGCACCGATATGTTCCGGCAGAACACCGGAACAAATCCCCGCTCACTCAAGGCTGCCATTATTTCATCTGTGCTGGTGTTTATTGGGAGCGCTTTCAGGGAAACTTTCACTAGCGTGTCTGCAAGGCGTGAATAAGTGCGTCAGATGGCACCCGCCTCCTTATCCAGCTGTTTTACGTAGGTATGCACCGTTCAGTACTCCTCTTCTGTTTCCGGGCTGAAGATGCCCTTTGTCCTCTTGGTCGGACAACATGTAGTCGTTTAAACAACTTGTTAATATTCCGGAGGTGCTTCGACCAGTCCGGAAGCAGACGCACAAAAATCGGCAGGTATATTGAGTTCCTCGAAGTACCTCTCGTGGCTACAGGTGGCCGTTGTTGCTTTTTCATTCCTCCCCCCGCGGCGATTCCTTCCGCAAATGAGGGTGGCGGGGGCTGTGTCACCAGCTTTGTCTGCGTCTGTGATGGGGACGGCATCGGTGTTGGTGTACCTGTACCTGTACGGGACCTGTACCGGGTGTTTCTTAGTCGTTATTTCAGTCTGTGGTGATTTTTCAACATAGGGCTTTCGCAGGGTAGTATGGGTAGATCTCTCCACCGCCACAGTTAGTCTCCGCTTGAGAAAGCTCTCTTCATTTATCATTTCATGGCAAAGTCATTTTTCGGTATCCTGAGGATGCATTCCTCGTCCGCGTCCAGAATTTTGTGGTAGAAAGCCAACCATTGTAGCATGCGCTCCGAGCACCTGCTCTCTACTTGCAAGAAGTGGGAAAGCAAGAGCCAGTACTGCCGAGTCTTCTCCTTGCTTCCAGGTTCTCTCAGAACCCATGGTTCAGCGGTCAGGGGCAGAGAGACAATAAACTCTGGTCGTACATTGGTAGTCCACTTCATCGTCTTCATATTCGGCCTTTGTTTGTGCGTCTATGCATCCATACGCATTCCAAATTATATCATCAATCGTTATACCCTTGAAGGTGCAATTTCACTGCTTCTTCGGTATGGTTTCACTGTAGCAGTAAGTTCGCAGGCGCTGTGAGGCTATTCTCAACCTCGGTATAACCTCGGCTTCTGTTTTCTCATAACACACCTGAGACGCGCTGGCGTGCGTCTCAGAAGCAGGCAGCGGCTTCCACCAGAAAGTTGACAGCTGATTCCCCACTCTCGGAGAGAACTGGTCTATCGGCAGGCACCCCGAACGATTACTTGTCGAACCAATCCATGCTTACCCAAATGGCGCGGCGTGATAGGCAACAAAAATCCGGTAAGGCTGCGCTTATATCACTGGTTATTTATCTGGTTATATACCTGGTGGTGGCCCGAATCCAAAGACAAAGAAAACAACGTCAAAAGTTCCGCCACAGTGCTGTCCGCGACACACATATACATATAAGCTCTCCGTCGTTATTAATATTCGGGTAACACCCGACATAACAGTATGACGAGCCAAACGGCCGATATTTAGGCACCCAATTAACAAGAAATAACTTTTAATTTTCCATAAAATATTCACAAAAGAAATGTAAAATTCTCCAGTCATGTTGTATTGTTTTTGCGAAAAAATCACCAAGAAAAACAACGGAACGTTGCTATAGTGAGGCTTCGAATCGTTTAAATTTATCTTTTCAAAGCTATAGTGGCATCATGGAGTTTAATTATAGATAGTGAGATCTCTTTTCCCCGTGATTGACAATAAGAAATCCAATGATAAAATTGTCCTAAACGGGACTAATATTTAAAGCTCCTACTTAAAAGAATAACATTTGTAATGTTAATCATTTCATGGTGAAAATTAGTACTTACTTAAAAAGTAATAATTACATTTTGAATATTTCTTTATTCCTTTATTATATATAATTATTTATTCATCTATTAGTTTCTGTTTTATAACTGTGTTTTATAACCTATATTTTTGTTCATATAACTTGAAAATGTGGCATAAATATTCTTGTTACATACTTCCTTTACCTACTGCTGTTCATTAATAAACGTTACTTCTTTATGTGTGGGTGAAAAATATATTGAATTTCAGTATACGTTCCGAATTTTGCCAAGTTTAGATAATTTTCGGTTTTGGTTTCGGCCGAAACTCAGGCCCAAGCCGAATATTTTTTTTCGGTTTCGGCTGAAAATCCTGCTTCGGTCGGACACTAATTATTATTTTATAGGTAATTTTATTAAAATTGTCGCTTAAACGTAAATACTTTATTCCAATGAACATGAAATATATAAATCTTAACATGGCAACCCTAATGTCTAATCCTCCATGTCTTTCTGTCAAATGGACCATACTGCTAATGCTGTGATGTGTGCTCTTGTACATTTAATGTTAAGGACTATTTTATATTCAGTAAACGGTATACTTAAAATTGTTTTATTGCACTGTACAACGGCACTAGTCCGATAGACAACAGGCAAGTGACAATATAGTACAAGCTGAATAGATTATTATGTCGTGGCAGATTAAACGTTGCATTTTTAACTTTGTTATTGTTATAACATTATAAACTTTCAATAGTGTCTGATGATAGGAAAATTTTTATTCTCTTCCTCTTTAAAATTAAAATCGATCTGCAATTAACAATAGTATTTTTAGTTGAACTTTGCAGTGTTATATCTATAAGAGTGAGTAACAATTTGACTACTCGGTTGACCTAACAGTTGAAGCAGTCCTTCGCTGCAAACGTCAAGCCTTAGTACACTGAGTTCGAATCCCACATAGGACAACTATTTGTATATGTGTCACAAACTTATTGGTGTCTGTTAATTGACAATTATTTTCTGAGCATTGTTATTATTTTTCAACGGATAATTATTTTTACAAAGTCCTTCCCACTTGACACTGGCGAAGTTGCCCACATAAGCAGAAATCATAACAGAAAGAAAAGAAGAGTTATGTTGTTTCGTATCAGTTATATTATATTATTGACAATTTTAAGATATTCATTTTAAAACAAAGAAAAGAAATTTAAAGGCCGGCAACCCACCTGCGATTTCTATGGTGTTGTGGATGTCTATGGGCGGCGGTGATCACTTACCATCAGGATCACCTGATGAAAAAAGCGGATACCATAAAGCCACTGTTTTAATTATAGATTAAATGTATCGCAGTTCAATAATGAAGCTTATTATGAACGCATTAGGCTGATACTGTGTACAGAGTGTTCATTAAAGATTAAAAAGCTCTCGAACCTAGGCAAGTCGTAAGTACTGAGTAATTCTACATACGTATATATACACCGAATGCTATCTCGACCATTAAACCGAGTGCATGGCTCTATGTTAGGCCTATTCGACATAAACTTCAGTGATTAGTGTTACATAGTTATTGTTGCTTTCAAAGTATGCTGATAACTAGTAAACACCTGGATAAACAAAATATAATTAGCGTTTTATGGCATAGGGGGCAAACTAGCAAGCGTGTTACCTGATGGTAAGTGATCACCGGACACCCACAACACCGGAGGAATCGCAGGTGCGTTGCCGACCTTTATTGGAGGGACTGTCTCTCAAGTGCAACTGCCGGAACACATCTATTAGTATTGTGCGGCAGATTTTCAACTTGAAGTCGGTAGCTAGCCAGGTGAGCATTAGAAATAGCCCTACCACCATGCTATGGTTTCCTCACGATGTTTTCCTTCACCGAAAGCTGAAGCTCATTGTAGGTGTTGGATTCGAAGTCACATCTAATGACGCGACGATCCTACACACTACCATACCACTACCAGCTATAATCGCTTGAATTGACATTGCATCAGAAACTCTCCGACCCTTTCTCCTAATATAATATGTCTATTAATTACAGTTTATAAATATTAATTCCTATCAATTATTTAACTGTATTTACTTACAGACAAAGAATAAAAATACAAATGTTTCCAGTACGTATTAAAAACGTATAAAAGACAAAATGTTGAAGATTAGCTAAATTGTTTTTTGACTTATATTTCTCAATCATCGGCATGCTAAAAGTAACAGTTAAATAGTCTCTGTTAATGCATTACACAGACTAATGCAGGGTTGGAAAAAGAGTTTTTTATTTTATAAAACAAACCGGACAAATTGTTTTAAACAAGTGTTTTTTTTTCTTTTGGTCATTAATTTCAAATCAAATAGACCTATATTAATTAATTTCTAGACTAGGTACTTTCAAATTCGCCATCGTAAGTTAAATATTTACAAAAATCGATCAATGGTTAAACATTTATTTTATGTTGCGTGCGTACCTATCTCTGATCCGTATTAAGCGCTTTCATTCATTCTGTATGTTCTAACTAATGTTCATTTTTAATAGCCTTTTACAACCGAAATGCAATGCATGCACCAAAAAAATGCATGCATCAAAAATTGTTTGTTATTTAATGGTACTTTGATCTTTGTTTGATTGAATAAAGTACTTGTAATAAAAATTATATATATGTTTTAATTACAATGCCAAAAGTACATTTGTATAAAAAAAAATAGCATAGACTCAAATGGTTTTATGTCAAGCTATTTAGTCCTAAATATTAATTTATTGCACGCCTCATAACCGTAGCGTTGAGGTGGGAATTACTGTCAGATCACGCAAAACAACTGATTTTAAAAACTTAGTGTCTCTATTTATATATATATACACATATCAAGAAAAAACACTACTTTACACTATTACTTTTTACGGTCTGATTCGATGTGGTTTAATTGTTATTAACTAAACGAAACAAAATGAGATTATGAGGTTATTTGGATTTTCCAAACTTTTTTCATTTATTGCCATTCCATTCATTTGCAATGAAAAGTAGTTTTAATTATTTTTTTACGTTTTATACATTGTTTATAACTTGTTGTTAAAAACGTGATAAAAAAACACGGTTTTAATTCAAACTGTTTTAAAACAACTTGTTTTAATCATGCCAACCCTGGACTAAGTTAATTCTAATCAACACTATATAATAAAAATTAGATAAGTTATGATCTTTAGAACTAAAATACCAATATTTAGAGTTAACACGTATCATATACAAGGAGGTTCCGTAATAAAACTGCACCTACAGCCATTACAAGCCAAAAAAACGGTTTTCATGTCCGCCTGTTCACTTTACGCCTGAGGAATCAAATATCGTTAGACGAGGGTAAAGTATGAACAGAGAATTCAACGGTTACAAATATGTTACGATATATATTTATTTATTATAAACAAATATGTAAACTGTTATCCCTAAATAGTATGAAAAAAAACTAGTGTGCTTTAGACCACACGAATGAAGTAAAATTTCTCTGGCTATGGAGAACAAAGAGAGAATGAAAATGTATGCCCGCACCTTTCTCTTGCCTCTACAGTAATGTACGAAACGTAACCCTCTCTCTTTCTATCTTCACTAACTTATAGCTTCCTCTCAACTTCTTTTCGCCACACCCGATCGTGTTTTACGAAAGACTCTCGTCACGCATTCACCAACTTACTCCCCAAGTCAAGCGTGCGTAAAGATGATTTACTTTAAAAAAGAGTAAAATAGAACAGCTCTATTGACAACTTACCATGATAAAAACGGTATAATATACTCAAAAATGCGATATTCCTATGCAACTTAGGTAGATTTACTGCATTATGCATAAAGCGCACCGCCTATATCTGCAATCTATTGAGGAGATATTCTGGGGATCCGTCTCAGAGATGCAGACAATATGCCGTACGTAGATAAACCTATGCCTTATATATCTGGCACAAACTAAGTGTGTGAAACTAGTTGCTCCACGTCCATGATTTCAAATCTTAAATTTCAATTTCAAGGTCTGTTATAATTCCTAAATGTGAGGTAAATTTGTATACCTACTTATGATTTTAAAGCTGTAACGCATTGCGAGCGAAATGTTGTGAATAATGGGAAAGCTGAAAACGAGGATTTTTAACACGGTATACGTTTTACATTTGAATGTTTGAAGCGATGACACCTAAGTTGGTAGTGTGTACGGAAACTGTGTCAAAGGAGGCGAGTTTGAATCCACCACAATTAGTTTGAACTTTCAATGAAGGAAAACATCGTGATGAAGCTATAGCATAATGGTACGGCTTTTACTAAACCCCACCACCCTAGCTGCCATCCTGAAGTTGAAAATCTACCGCCAAATACCTATAAGTATGTTTCGGCAGTTGCACTTGAGAGCCATTCCCTTCACTAGGCTTAGTGTGTCCACCATCTTTGGCCACTTCGTCACATAATATCAGGTGGCATTGTAACGCTATCCCTTAACTATAAAAAAATAATATATAAAAAGGTTATGTCTTTTTAATATCAAGAATAAGATTTCTGTAGATCATGAGTCAACTTCATAAAAATTTAATAAATTTTAGAAAAAGTTAATACATTGCCTCGTTAGATATGTATGTATAATATACCTATTATACTGGATTGCTATATCTAAAGAATAATATCAGCTATCGATTAACATAAAAAAATCATTTGCTTTTTTCATTTCTAAAAAAGTATAAGTGATGTGAATTATTATTTGTACGTAACCTAAGGGGAAATCGGTCTTAAAAACCGAAATATAAAAAAACACATTGTTATATAGTATCAAAAGTACTCAATAAAGTCATAATTTCTATACATCACATATTTTTCAAATGGTTAACATAACCATTTGAATAACAAACCTTAGACAATGTATTATATTTTTTATCGAAGCTTAACAATAACTAAAAAGTACACGGAAAAATATATAAAACCTAACATATAAAGATTAAGGAGAAATAATGGTAAGTTTAATATCTATAAAAATAATGATTGTGTAAATAATAGCTAAAACCCTGGTCAACTCTAGTATGTAATATTTATAAGAGGACCGCAAACAAAGGTACAATTAGTAATATGAAACCGGCCTCATTTTTGTCTATTTAAATTAGTAAAAAAGGACTAGGTTGGAACTATACCGGCCGCACCTATGACGCGCGCGATTCCAAACACTACGCCAATAAACTATTACTTTATTGTGGCCCGCCCTTAACAATCATTAGTCTATGTTAAACAATGGCTAGGACGTGCCCGCTTTATTGCTATTTGCTCTTGTAGAACTTTTTTGCACTGAATAGTGTATGTTTATGTAAGGAGTACAAAATACTCGGTGAACGTACGAAGAAATCATCGTCAAAGCTTATACATATATCACGCTCGTACGTATGAATTTTTAATAACGCAAGACGCTCAAACACTTCATATGTAATATGTATTTAGTAATTACAGTAGAATGGCTGAACTTTATTATTTAACATTCACTATTAATAAACAGTAACCTAACCTATCGGCACAACTCATATCCAGAGGGTTCTTATCAATCGATATGTTATAACCACTCAAAAATGTGGTATGCAATAGGTGGTGCAAAATTGCTGAGTATAGGGTACAAGAGATATGAAATATGTTAATTTGAACTCCATTATTTATACATTGTCTTATTAAGATGCGTTATTGACAGGTAAATATTAAAATATTTCAAAATAAATTTCAATATAATTATGAAACAAATAATACGTATAATCTACAGTATAGTTGTGTTATCTGATAGACAAACTGCAGTTTCATGTTCAGTCTACTTATGTCTTTAGTAAAATATTAAAGTAACAAGTCAATAAATAAGACATAAAAATGATGATGCAATGCTAGCTTGTATGGACACAATGTTGATCGACTTAAGGTCGAATCTCTACCATCAGCCTATGATTTGGTATATGGTTCATGGTATATGGTATATTGGTATATGGTTTATGGTAAACAATGTCAGCACGATAGTAGATCATTATCTATATATATAGACGCCTGGATAGCTAACAACGTCAAATTGAAATTTTTCACCAAACACCTACATTTGTACCTAAGATATGTTATGATTGATGTACTTACGTCCCTTGTCGCGACGTCCGTACACACTACCAACTAAGCCATCATCGCTTTTGAGTTTCAAATAAAATTATGAAATGTTTAAGAGAGTTTATTTTAATTAAATATTTTCTCGGTTAACCGAAGAACGATATTTATACCAATTACCCCATTTATATTAACCACAATCAAGTGATTACTCTATGACAACATGTATCGCGACACTAGCGTGCATTAGATCAAAATACATTTATTATTTTCTAGCCGTGTGCCCGATTAGACAATACATATTAGAAAATAACCTCCTACCGTAACCCCTTAGAAGGATGAATTTTCAAGATTCCTGTCTTAATGCTCACATATACACATCACACATCACACAATTCTTGTGCCACCGATTTTAGATATGCATTATATGTCAGCAAACTTTGAGTATAATCAAGTGTTTATACTTTTTCTTTTCCAATTTAATTTATACAAAATTAATTACATACTACCATAATACTTATGAACACATAATTTTCGAAAAATTTTCCTTGTGTTGTCAGTTAAAGAAACCGAAAGTATACTTGTTCATCTATTTATATAAGATCTTGGCATTACTATTTCCAAGCAATCCCAAGATACTTTTCTATTCCTTTCTCTTCCGTATTAGATGAAGAGGACAACTTTACATTTCAACAAGTGATTCCACAAGGAAGTGAGGACGTCCCGTTGACTCAATACTATTAGGAGAGATGAAAGGAAATGGAAACGGCTACGGCGACAAACTGCATTCGATGGAGAACAAAATGTTTTTTTATTGGAAAATGGCTCGAACCAACCGATTGTACGTTTTTCTAAAAGTTTAGATGTGGTTTTACGTGATGGACGTAATGAATATCCACTTAATTGATTTATATTTATTCTTTATCCATTTGTCTAAAAGCTTCATAACTGTTTTCGTTATCGAATACCGTTAAATGATTTACATCTTTAGATACATCAACTAGCAGAGCCCCTAGTTTTGAGGTGGAAACTATAACTATTAGTAACATCTAACTTTTAAGAATGTCCATAGTTGGCGTAGTGGTGAAAGCAGTTGCCTTGCTGTAAACGCCACGCCTAAGTGCTGTAGGTTTAACACCAACACAGTACATATGATTTGTGTGACCCACTAATAATTGTTCTGAGTTTGGTTATCACTTTAAGTTCGTTAATTGTGTTTATAAAGGTTTTTCATTGGACATTCGCTAAATTTCCTAAATAGGCAGTCGCCATGACAACATCTCGCACTCGACGGACCGGTGGACGGTTGCGTAGGAACAATCTCGGACTTCTATAGATAGGGCCTGCAGTAAAGGGTATATTTTTAAGGCGAGCCCTTCATCATAGGAGTATTGCGACATACCATTGGTGATACGTATACGACCTACGTACGTCAAAGTGTCATCCTTAGTTTTGTGGGGCTCTGCCGTATCAGACCAGTTAGATAGGTGGCGCTAGAAGGACTGATAGTTAGAATGGCTATTCCCGTCAGGGCCTATAAAAAGTGTCTAAGATTTTGCCGGGGCTTGTCACCCATTGAATCGCTATATATGCCTTCCGCCTTGACCTGGGCCCGGGTAATACGTTCTACACGTTACACGAGAGAATCAAGTAATTAGTTATTAAAGCGATGATAGCACGGTGGTAGTGTATACGTACTTCGCGTCAAAGGATTTGAGTTCAAATCCACCTACAATAAGCTTCAGCTTTCGGTGAAGGAAAACACCGTGAGGAAACTCTAGCATGGTGGTAGGGTTTTTTCTAATGCCCACCTGGCTAGCAACCATCCTCAAGTTGAAAATCTGCCGCCAAATACCAATGTGTGTGTTCCAACAGTTGCACATGAGAGTCAGTTCCTCCACAGGTTTAGCATGTCTATCAACTTGGGCTGTATCGTCACTTAAGATCAGGTGAGATGATGGCCATAACGCTAAACCTTAAATAGCGTCGACTATCCGGCTTCATACTTTGTATGTATTTCTTATGAGGAAATTACATTAAATGAAAACCTTGTATGTTTATAAATATTTTTATTTTATTATCGATCTTACACATTTTGAAATGAAAAGGAAAGCTACCTTCCCTTTGGTAATTAGTTTCCAAAATGACTCGCTAGAAACTGTCGTAGGTAGTTCTACTTGTATTTGAGAGTGCGAGGATTCGTCTGTCTTCGAACATTTGATCTCAGAACCTAACTGAAGTATAACGGTTGGATGTCGGTATTTAATATGGCTGTTCATACTTGTAGTATTTGCTGTTTTCCCTGCCCACCACAATAAATTATCATTTGGGATTGGTTACACTTTACTTGACGGGAATCATTATCCTATGGTTCAAAAAAACCAATAACGTGACTTTCTTTTTGATATGATTAAATAATAGTTCGGCTTTTTTACTTTAAAGAACAATTACATTATTATACAAAATTATATTTACAAAAAAAAAACTCAAAAGCAGGACTCTGGCCCGTGCAAAAGCAAATCAAGAAACAATGCGAAGTAAATAAAACAGGTTCCGACACATTCGCAGGTGGCGGTTGCGACTTGCGCACGAATCAGCTGTAAACGAAGTTTCACGAAAAGCCCCGTAACTGTATCGGCTTGGAAGACTAGTCAGTCAACTAGTCGGTCTCTTTACAACCGACTAATCGGCTAGTCGGCGAAAGTCATAATCGGCATACCTCTAGTAAAAATTCATTTTTTTTATTTAAGTACTTCACATCCTTTTAGGATAAGAATAAGAAACAGTCTATTATAAATAATAGCCTTAGGGGTCTCCTGGTAATCTCTAATTCAAGCAACTTTTGACAATTTTCTTGCTAGGCGTGACTGCACAAAAGGAATGCGATACAACAAAATTAATAAAATGCTTGTTACCTTTTTAATACTTTCGGTGCTTATCTTAGGCACGACTGTTCGTTTGAATCTGTACCTGAAAAATAAATATGTTTTAGCCTTCAAATTCGAGTAAAACCCTTGCCTAACTAAAATCATACTAATTTTATAAATAAGAAAGTGAATTTGTTTGTTTGTTACTCTTTCACGCCTAAACCGCTAAATCGATTGTGATGAATTTTGGTACTGAGATAGGCTACTTTTTCTTGCTAACAACTTATAGGAAGTGGGGTAAAAAGATGAACAAACTTTGTATGAAACTTTTTATTGCGTCGTCCAATTTATTTAACAAAATCAAAGCCGCACGTAAAATCTAGTATCAAATAATAATAATTATGTTTCTAATGTCTATAACACTTCTATGAAATTGCTTATTGAAATATAAGAATCGAATGTAACTACGTTTGATTTTTCGTAACTTTAATTTATACCTAACAGCTTCGAACTAACACATAAGTATCAAAAGGGTAATTGGATTTTTCCATTACTACTGGTTACGTACAAAAATATGTACCAACAAGAAACATGTTCTGTAAAGCGTAAAATTCCAAATTTAAATAGTCGCATGCGATTGGCGGTTTTCTAAGCGATGCCAAGGTACCCGCACCCATTGGCTAAACATAAATTGATATAATTTAATATATTGTCACTAGACGGCGGTTTTCGCCTTATTGCAATTTATTTTCCTAGGGAGCGTTATTTAATTTTCACCAACATCCTGATACATTAATAAACGATATTGGATGGAGCAACGTAAGCGGGCGGGATATGATTTGGAAATGATTTGAGTAAATTGCTAAGAAATAGATAAAATATGTCATTTTATTAGGATTTTATATATAAATCCATCAATCCATTATATATTTTGTTTTGGTCTAAATAGTATGTATACATATATATTCATAGGATACAAGGCAAGAAAAGTATAAAGAAATAATGCATATTTTGCTTTCTGGTATTAAAATTAGTGATTAATTTCCTATAAGGGTATTGTAAGGTAGAAGTACATAACAAATATTCGACTCAATCATATACCAGCAGCTACACACTTTTTCAATTTATTTGGATTGTACTAGTTTTGTTATTAATTTTGTTTTTAAGTAAAACCCATCATAATTTTATGTGTATGCCTAAATTCCATATTATTTTGATCACTGAATGTTGATTACACATATATCAGACACGTCGCTAAGCACTTTATTACAGGACTAGATCAACTACAAAAATCATATATTATACTTTAACTAATAATGGTAAGGTTTTAGGCCATTTATATTAAATCCGACGGTCACAACCATCGTTAGACTAAGCACCTCTCTAAACAATAATTGCAGGGAGAAATAATAACGTCGACACAACGCGGTCTGTATCCGTTAGCAATAAAAATGTAAAACGCAGCCGATAAGCGGCAACGCGAAATGTTCGAATGTGAAACGTTAGGGATGGTGTTTATCAGAGGTTCCACCTTATTTTATCGATATAATATTATTTAACAATAAGTAGTTTATTGTAACTTGTTACTACTTATTACCAACTTGTAACCATTGCTATAGAACTCTGTATTGAAATAGTAAAAATAATCAATCACACAAATAGTACAGAACAAAGTAAATAATTAAGCACAATTACTCAAGTACTACATTTTCCTTATCATTTATTGCAAGTTTATTGTTTGACATAAGAATATCTAGAACTCTTAGAAACCAATGATTTTTTGTTATCCCTCAGAGATTAAAAAAAACTTTACAGTATCACGCAGCACATTGTATTAAAGTATATTAACAA
Source organism: Actias luna (assembly GCA_039707435.1). NCBI lineage: Eukaryota > Metazoa > Arthropoda > Insecta > Lepidoptera > Saturniidae > Actias > Actias luna. The sequence goes on along the minus strand of JAZHAC010000001.1, from coordinate 11,172,702 downwards.
AATTACATATTTTGTATTATTATAATGCTCTTACATAGCATTTTATAAAATTTCATCTTAAGAATATATTCTCTATCTCTACTCTCAATTATGTCTAGTTACATTACATTTAGTTATTAAATAATACCAATTTTATAATATTACCTAGATTACTACTGTAAATTTCATAATATACCAGATTTTTTAAAAAAAGGTACTATGAATAGTTACGATGTTGTAATGTGTATAAAAATATTGCGAATATCTAAAACAAATCTTTGTAATAAAATTGATATAGTTATAGACATAGACAGAGACTATTATGACGTATTAGATATAGCCAGTTATTGTATACACGAAAAAATGTATATATGACATAAAACAAATAAGTAGTATAAATATATATCGCCATAATAAAAATAAAAAGAGAATAAATAATTATGGAATCGATACCTTTATTGGAAGCATCTCTTCACTATTACGAAAGCAGGCAGTTGAGTTTTTGCGCCGGGATCAAACCGCTAGGTATTTTGTCACATAAAATATAAACGTGGTTGACTTCCTTCCGCCATTGCATGTTATCTAAATGATTAATTGTCAGCAAATGCAACTACTTTCGACAATCTATCAACAATACCAGTAATCCCAGATAATTTATACTTAAATTTTGTACCAAGAGTAATTTAAGTAAAATTCTTTATTTAAGTCCTCTCCAAAATTCATATAGAATATAGGACAATGTGTATACCGTGTAAATTATGAAAATATATTTATGTATTTACCAGCGTATGAATATCCAACTAGTGGTATAAGACTCTTCAGAAGTAAATGGTCCTAAGTGAAATGAACAATATTATTCACAAGCCTATAAACATTAAATATGGAAATTGAGCCAATAACATTGAAAATTTTATTCTCTTTGTTATGGAATCATTTATTATATTTTAAAGAATTCTAGAACATTAAGGCGTTTAATAACAATTCTGTTGTAGAGAAAATTATTTCAATTATTCTGCTCCTTCATGCATTTCTAATAGCTTGAACTAAAATTTGCAATATAAATAAAGAGTTGATAGACTAAGTCGAACGAAACATGATTTGGAGAGGTAATATTAACTCGAATATTACCTTTCGACTCGGCCGAGATTTTGAAGCCGCATAGAAATAGCCTCACAAAAGTTAAGAAAAAATTTTAAATTAATTATTGACATTAATTTAATAAACCTCGCACATCATTTAAACCTTTAAGTCTACCATGAATCCTTCACGTTGCCAGTGATAAAAGAAAATCTAAGAAGGCAATCTACTGGATAACCTTATTTGTTAAGACAATTCTGAAATGGCCTGCAGGCGGAAGACGCGGGCACGTCCCTCCGCCGTTGCACACACAGGCTCGAGGGGAGTCGCATCTTGTGTTCGGTGCGCCCCTCGAAGACTCTTCAGGTGGGTCTCTGCCATCTTTGACCCTCCAGATTATAGAAGGTGGCCCCTATTGAGGGGCCCTAAGCCTGTTGGCAAGCAGATGCAATTTGAAGATAGATCCTGCTCCCTGGCCCAATAGGCGATAGAAGAATACCATGGAGTTTTAGTGGGTATTACCGGCGAGTCTTTCGCCGATTGAGTCCCACATGCCCCTCCTAGCCCATCAGTGAGGGGATACCTAAAAGTATTTCCCCACGATAAAAAAAAGACAATTCTGCAGATGTTTTCTCGATATACATAATATGTACTTGATATTTGTGTATGTGGTATAAGCGCATAGCGTACATAACAATTAAAGTTAAGTTTTTATCTTGTTTGTTTTTACATTGTGCGATTATTATAAACAAAGTTGTTGCACCCGCGCCTCCGTCTGCGTGAATAGCAAATATTATTTGTTAAAAAACCTTTTAAACATACTTGATTTATTTTATAACCAAATAGCAGTAACTCTTATTACACTTTACTTACTTCTTAAATAATGAAACCTAATTTAATGTCATAAAGAACTTATATATTTAATTTCGAGGGAAAAATGAATGATTTTGATAATTATTTGTTTTGAGTGAAATATCAAACATTTTTAAATTTGATATGTCACCTAAATACGGTCATTGTAATGTAAATGATACACTTAGATTTACGTTACCTTTGTTTTTATTTATTCTATTTCCAACCTTTTCTACAACATATTATATTTTTGGCTGAAGTATATTGATAGTGATTTTTGTAGACTCACTTTATTTTTATCACATAACTTGTAATAATATATTAGGTACATAAAGTAAGTACTAATATATTAAAAAGTTGATTAGGAAATATACCCACAATCAAAATTGGTTCAGTAGTTTTCATTTTTATACTTTATAGGTTTAGCGTTATGGCAACCATATCACCTGATGTCAAGTGACGATGTGGCCTAAGATGGTGGACACGCTAAGTATAGTGGAGGGACTGGTTCAAATACTGGAATACGGTTATAGGTATTTGGCGGCAGGTTTTAAACTTTTTGGGTGGTACTTAGCCAGTCGGGCATCAAAAAATAGCCCTACCGCCATGCTATGGTTTTCTCCCGATGTTTTCCCTTACCCAAAGCTCAAGCTCATTGCATGTGGATCCGGATCTACATTCATTGTCTGTACACACTATCAATTGTGCCATCATAGCAAAATGTCATATATATATCTTAATAATAATTAAATTTTAAATAAATACATATCTATATTAATTTAAATTCGTATTTATCAAAGTTATTGTCTATCATTTATTTATTCATGTATATCATATATCATTCATATATGTATTGTTATTGAAGTGTGGAAGCCAGGTGGATAACTTATATACTTATTTCAGTGTTTTCTTCACATTTACTCATTTTTTATATTATCATATAAAAACCCTAGAGGCTACTGGGTTTTTAAATATTCGCTACATTTAATAGTTATCGCGTTTAATCATGAATCTATTAAGTTATTAAATTTTTAGGCTTAGGCATTAAATCTTAAAATATTTAACTGATCGTGAGCCATTAAGGGAATACTGAATCCTAACTTAACCAATGGACCAGTGGGCTAACTAACGGTCCTTCGGCGCTATTAGCTGCTAGTTTGCTTAATGAACTATATATCAATGATATATCAATCTTGATATTGAATATTGATATATTAATATACTTGTAAATTAAATTAACATTAAATATTATAAGAGATAACTATCGAGTATAGTCCCCAGGTCTCGCTTATACGATCTCCTCAACCATACTAACGAAAACTGTTTACAAAAGCTTCGTCCAGGTCGTAATTCATGCAAATGGTCTACATATAAAACGTCTAATTCAGACCGTTAAAAACAAAAAGGCAAGTTTAATATTATGGCAAACGTAGACTACCGAGTTGCAGTCGGTTATTACACACCACAATCAAATTGTGAGTAATTTCAATAAATATGGTGAACAAGTTACGCTCGGCTATAGTTACCTGCCCTTTTTCCAACGTTCTAATGAACAGTTGAGGATCACGAGAAAACGATCGCCAAATTGATGTATTTATTGTTACTTTCTCACGATCAGGGAGATGGACTACTGTAAATCCACAAGGTCTAGGATGGACCAACCTAGTTCAAGGTTCAAACAAAGGAAGAAAGTCAAAGGAAATACCCAACCTTAATAAAACCTTCACACTACATTCAAATTGAGTCATATGGATGACTCAATGCAATTTCACTATGTTTCTATGCAATTTTAAAATACATAAAATTAAATATTCTAAGGACAAATATATCTACACACATTTATTAACTATCATTGATAATTTAGAATATTCGTAGATATATCCTTTTTTTTATAGTTAAGGTTTAGCGTTATGACAATAATCTCACCTGATCTTAAGTGACGATATGGCCCAAGTTGGTACACGCTAAACCTGTGGAGGAACTGGCTCTCAAGTGCTGCTGCCGGAACACACCTATTGGTATTTGGCGGCAGGTTTACAACTTGAGGGTGGTAGCTACCCAGGCGGGCATTAGAAAAAGCCCTACCGCCATGCTATGGTTTCCTCACGATGTTTTCCTTCACCAAAAGCTCAAGCTCATTGTAGGTGCTTGGGTTCGAACCCACGTCCCTTGACGCGAAGTCGTGCACACTACCACTGAGCTAGCATCGCTTCAAAATCCAAAATGATTGTTCCTGTTATTGAGAATGATTGTTTCGTCCTTCAAACATATGTACATATATCATTAACACATACCTATTATGATAGATATACTTGCTGAATTTCTTAACTTGCAACCACCGATAGTTGTATATCATATATTTGTTTTTCACCACTTTCCTAAAGAAATTAGATCAGGTTTATAAGATCAAGGATTATTAACATTCACCCTTCTTTCATTCTCTCTTGAAACTTATGAAAGCTAAGTATATTTAATTGTAACTGAATGCATTATAGTACGTCCAAGCTTCTATCAAACATTTCCAAAGGAATGAATGTGTGTAAAAATGTATTTACACGTTACTTCTACATGTTACCTTTCAAAAGCTGTAAACTTTTCTATTTCTACAAATCTTGTAAATCATTCTATTTTTATAAGTTAGACAAAAAGGATAAAATTACGTATGTTAACATGTTTTTTAATCTATCATTTAAAGGTAAATCAGAATTGAATCAGTTTTCGAACTACACGCTTTTTGTACTGTGATGACCATGCCCTTACTTTAGTAATAAGTTTTTTTTTTACTTTGGTGTTAATGTTGTTTCCAGTATTTTCGACACTAAAGATCATCCAGAGTCTTATTATATTTATGCAAATAGGTAGGCAATTGACTACATTGCTAATGAACTGAATTTCATGACATTTACATTATAATATTCCATGATAGATATATTATAGGTTTCCAGGTGGACAGTACCGCCTTACCGTATTTACTCAGCATTACGAAACGCAATGCGTTGAATAATTATAGTGATATATTCAAAGCGTGCGCAGGAAAACGGCGACACAATTTATTATACTACTCTATTGTTATTTGCGAATACGTTAGCGCAACTGATGACTGTATGACATTAACTGGATTTTACCGTAAGTGTTACACCCTTCAGTGAGTCGTATTTGCAATGGGCATTACATGCTAACTTTATCCTCACTTTGATATCTTGAAGTTCTCAATAATACATTATTGACCTGTCAATCTTACCAAAAATATTCAGTTGAACTTCCCGGATATTGCTTTGAAAAGGCCTAGGTTCAAAGAGAGTAAGTTTGAGATCGAGCTACCAAAAAACAAGTTTAAATAATTAGTTCTCATTCATACGGTCACACAACACCAGATTATAATTATTGCGTTCACACATTACTACAACAAAACAGGCCTCAAGCAATATTAAACATCGAATGTTTTAAAGTCGTCACAGAGGCAGAAACCTAATTATTTAAGCCTTCAATAAATGAGCTGGTTATTTAAACGTGGTTAAGTTCCTTCAAACATGCATGGACAGACTGGACGAACAGCCCATATGTTAGCTTTCGTACATAACCTGACGAGTTACTAACCTACTTCACCTGAATTCCTGAAACGACAGATTAAGCATTTCTTAATCATACTGGACCTACAGTTGACCTATGTGACCAGAACCCTGCTCACTAAAAGACGACATAATCCCATCACCTCGTTCTCTTCATTATCGCCCGCAAGGTATTCTTTTTTATTTGAGCGTTACGGCCGCAAACTCATCTGATGTTAAGTGTCCATGTAGCTCATGATAGTGGACACGCTAAACCTAGTGGAGAGACTAGCTCTCTATTGCAACTGCCGAAACTCACCTATAGGTTATTGGCGGCTGTTTGTCTACTAGAAGGTGGTAACTGGCCTGACAGGCATTAGAAAAAGCCCCACCACTATCCTATGGTTTCATCACAATATTATCCTTAACTTAAAGCTGAAGCCTATTGCAGGTGGATTCGAACTCACGTCCATTGACACGGTGTCCGTACACACTACCAACTGAGCTTCTAAGTTTGAGGCCCGATATTATTTGTCAACAGATTGGTAACAAATGCCCTTGCCTCCGCAATTCGGCAGTAAAATTATTTAGAGATAAGCAACAAGCTAAAGATCGGAATAGAATATGTACGTTCATTAATTACTCTGAGATCGTCTGCAATTATGAAAGCTACTCCTAGTACAACCGCAAATTTGCCAATGCTGTAAGTAATAAACAGACTACATATTCGATCAGGGATACAAACAAGAATCCGAAAGTCAATATTTTTAACCGGCTTACACTCTCCTACTAAAGTAGATAGGAGGAACTATATTAGAGCAGATGCCCAGCGTATTGGACAAAGTGGTATGTGATGGAGATGCAGATATGGTAAGCGTGTAGGTCATCTAACTATTTGTTGAACGTGCTGGAGCTTGGCCAAAGCATTGCAAGCTAATTTCTGCCGTCCGGCATTACCTACGCCAAGATACTCTAATGGGTCACCAGTCTGTAACACACTGCAGAAAGCTTTATTTCTATTCTTGCTGTGGCTTACTCCCAGCTCATCAAGCACAACACCGTTCTGCCTATTTTAACTTGCTTTTAAAAATATGTATAACTGATTTCTGCCTTGCATTAATGTGCTTAATTTGCCTGAACTACGGTTCTGGTATAGTGTCTCGATATTAATAAGATGTAAATCTGCAACCGATTCTCAAAAAGTGAAATCGGTCTGAACTTATAACAGTTTATTTAACCATGTATAATATATTGTTGACATTTCTACACAATTCTACAAAATACCTCATCGATGCCGTCGACATGATACGATTCACATTGTAAATGATACGTTACTAAGTTCATCGAACCGCTTAAATTGTAGAGAGATATTGCCTGACTAAACGTATTCAACCGTCTACATCATGGCCAATGCTTTGCACAGCTTTACTACATAATTGTGTTTTCTCTTTCAAGAGCCATGGTTTTATAGTAATCTCAATCTCGATGTGAGCAAAGAATTTCGATATGACGTAGTTTTGCTGTAGTATGAAGCTTCCAGCTAGTGTATTCTCTCCCACTTACAAGATGATATACTTCAAATAAAACACAAAGAGATATCTGGTTAAGCCAGCACGATACCGGCAACTGACGATGAATTATAAATTCCTTTCTAGCCGTTATTTATGGATTGTGCTATCTTTACCATCAGGTGCGCTTACAAAAAAATTGAACTAAATAATCAATATATACACAAAATGGCTAAAAGGAAGACAACGCCTCAATATACCTTATATCGGCTCCTGTTGCTAAATAAATCTTTATAACATTTATTCTTATATATTTATAATTCCTAATGAAAGAATATTGACGCTCTCACTCACTATTCACTCCCTTTGTATAAATGATCGGGTACAAAAATTGAAAAAAATATCACTGTATTGTTTATTATTAGGAGCCCTATGGTCGTACAACTTTTAGTTATTCAATCGAAATGTAAAAAATTGTATTGTCTTAATACTTTAGTTTTTGGCAAAAATATGACTTTTATAACTAAACACTAAAAACGATACATTCGATGTTACAACGATCAGAATTAATTCAATCAATACATTATTTTACACTAGATAATGCTGTTAAAAAAATATGGTTATACTGCTGAGAGTGCAAAGTTATAGTAAAAATCGCTCTACAAACGTCAGTGTGATTAGTCGGAACATTCGAGAGTCCTTTAGCATTACGATTTCCAAAGCTCATTCAAGATATATAAAGGTGTCGAGTGCCATCTAATTGTACATTCATGGAATTTAATAAATGCCGATAAATGTTTTCTAATTGTTTTCCACTGTTATTCTAAGTGCTTTTTAATACTCTTTTGCCAATTTCATAATTTATTAATTTGACAATTTATTTATTAATAGCTGACCCGACAAACGTTGTTCTGTCTATAAATTATTTCTAGTGAATACTTTGGTTATATTAAAAAATGAGAGAATAAGGGTAGGAGGGTGAAAGTTTAGGGTTATATGTAGTTTTTAAATCAACATTAAAATATATATTTTTTTATTAATAAAATAAACTTTTGGGGTGGACCACTCTATCACTTAGGAGTATGAAAAATAGATTACAACCGATTCTCAGATCTACCGAATATATATAAAAAAATTCATAAAAATCGGTCGGGCCGTTTCAGAGGAGTATGGCAACTAACATTGTGACACGAGATTTTTATATATAAAATTAGTACTTTTCTATTTTATTTTCCTAATAAATAGTTTTGAATCATCTAAATCCTTGGCAACCTTTGCTAGGCAATTTTAGAAAAAGAATAATTATATAAATTACAGTTACTCGTATGCGCTTCTTATTGTAGTTTGTACGTCAGTGAATTCAGTTTAAGGCCAAATATAATGAACTTTATACTGATAAGGAACTTATTAAAAACGAATACCAATGTAAAACACTTTATGAAAAATTGCAAAGTGAATAAAACCGTTATACTTATATTTTATTACTCATTTATAATTGACATATTATAATAGTTACCATGCACAAAAATAACCCGTAAATAGTTACCAGTTAGTGCAATTAAAAACGAAGTCGGTTATGCAAAACCGAACAAATTTGCCATTAATATTTTTCAATTAAGTCTCAGTGTGTGGTGATAATTATTTTATGGCTTTAAAATAATTTTAATAATGTATTTAGGAGCCCGCAGTGAACGCCCTGCGGTTTTGTAAGGGCCTTGTCGAAAACTGACTGTTCAATGTCATCGAAATGACAGCGGGGTTTCTTGTTTAAAGTTTCCCAAACTGTGTAATAACATACTTTATCAACTCTCGTATCGTATAATTCGAATTATAAACTTTAAAACGAGTTTATATTAGCATGCTTTATAAACACAATACCAACATTTTAAAATAGACTCATAACAATCTTTCTCTAATAAAACAATGTTATCATAAAATTTTTCTACCAATACGATACTGGGCAAATTTATATAGCATTACAAAAAAAAATTGTTTCCAATTTTTAGTTATGTGTGGTAGCGCCCTATTTGATATGCTAGATCTTGGCGTTCTTGCGTTATAGGTCATTTTTGTGATTTTGGTTTATTCTTACTTAATCGTTTCTGATAGTAGTGAATGTGAACAAAATTTGACTCCGTTCGATATTTTTGTTGCTGCAATGGAAATGACTCCCAGGTTAGAAACTTCAATAATTATTATAACCAATAAACTATTTAGTAATCTTTTAACATTGATCTTTAATTTGGTAGGTTCAATCCCAATGTACATATGAGAGTAGATAAAGCAGTGCATGAAACTACATATAACTAGGTATTAAAATACTCATTTCATTAACAACTAATATATCGGCGTCGATCTATTTTAAAATGCATTGCCGCTTATTTGAAACTATTTTAACATCTTGAACATGGGGCAGTAACGCATTTTTCAATCGTATGGCTTTCACCGTGAAAAAGTTTCAATACACTGCAAATCTATGCTTAGGAATCATAGGTATTTCTGCCCAAAAAGAGCAATAATAGTAACCACAAGCTTCTGACAATATGCAACATTCTCAGAGATATTGTGAAACTTGTCTATAAAATTACACACCACAGAGTAATCATATGAATACAAAGAATCTTTGCAAGTAAGCCCATTTGCATTTCTTTATAATGTCGTGGATCCCCATTTGGAGAAATTAATAAAGTTAATGAACAAACAAGGCGGAGATAATTATCGCTGGATCACATTTCATTGAAATTATAACAACTAATTTTATTAAAGTTGTAAATCTTTTGTTGTATTATTTCAGAAATTACTGTCGTTATTATATATTAAAATACTTATTAATAATAAAGTAATAGTATAACATTAGAATAACCTAAATCAAGGAGTATCACGGCTAATCTATAGATGTGACGTGGAAATAATAAGTTTGAATACCGTTGATCGAAATCATATTATGATGCTTAGATACACGAAAAATTATCAGCGGTTTTCGGGTGTGTTGGGTTGAATATTCACGCCCTCGACAGGGGGATTGTAAATTGAATATGATGATAGTATTATGACTTCACTTGGCTGTTGTCAACCTAGTATATGTTACATAATTTATAGATATATTACATAGAGTTGTGTGACTCTGCCTATGTACATATATAATATAAACAATATTATTTATAAATTTCATTTTAAATATTAAATATATTTACATGACAGCTGATACTGATTTAGGCATGCGCCTATGACATATATGAGCGCAATTTCATAACCTTAGTTTCTATTAGTCTCGCTTGACATATTAACCTCGTTATCTGATGGTACATTTGTTGATTTATTGGTATTAATATTCATCAAATAAGCAAGATTGTATCATACAAAATTGGAATAAAATCACAATTACAGTTTAAATATGGAGAGATATTATCGTTCACATAGTACGAGAAGAGTCTGATACGTTCGGTAAAAAGGCTTGCATTTAAAAATAGTTCCTTTAAAGACACGGTTTAATAAAATACATACGTGAGAAACTTTTTTTTTCACGTATTGCACGTCATTGCGTTCATATGCAACGACTTAATAACTTCAACTGTTCAATGAAAAAATATGTCATGGCAAATGCCGCGCTTAAATCTGACTGTTCATTGAAGATGAGTGAATAATTGTGCAAAGCTGCACCGGATCGTTTCATTTTTATAGCTGTAGTAAGTCCGTATACTATTCTGGATAGGTTGCTGATGGAGCAACTAGCTGCTTCCTTATCAGGGATATATCCACTCTTTATAATATATTTGTAATTCCAACCAATATGCTCGCCCATGAATACTACATCGAAAGTGATACATTACTAACGGCTTAGTACATGATGTTTCTGATCTCCATATCTCTAAATCTTACAAAACATCTTAAACCCTCAAAAATATTTTTTCAAATATAATATAAGTTTAGAAAATCCAAAAGTGCAAAGAAAAAAAAAATGCTGTATCATTGACTTATTTTATGAATTATTTATTTTAATAATTCTTTAATTATGCTATATTTTTAAGCAAGCATTGCTTGCCGCAAAAACTCCGTAATTAGTTTTACATAGACAGTCTCTGTCATGTTGAAGTTTTAACCCCGCTTTATTCTGAAATTACGCTCGACACAGCTCTATGGGTTCGGTATCTTTGCTTTTCCTTTAAAAGAAAAATAAATCAATAATACCAAAAATTTATAAATGTAAAATTATGGAGTAGGAAGGAAAGTTGAAAAAGTGTCCAGCTGTATACTAAAAATAGAGATTCCAGTACCTGTCAGAATAGCGCTAGCGTCCTATAAACTACTATCCAATAACTATATATGACCATAGCTGTTGACGCTGCTTGTTGATTTATTTTACATTTTCACCTTATTTATAAAATTCCATAAGACATGGTATTTTTCTTTCGACAAATTAATATTTAACAAGTTGAAATAAATACTCTTTACACTAAGCGGAAATTGGTCGATCCTTGTTAATTTCTCTATCTTATTCTAGTTACTTTTGGCGCTTTCCTTAAAATTTATCTTAGGATAGCGCAGCGCCACCCTTATTGGATGCGTTTTGACGGACACTTTTTCATACACAGATATAGTGCTGCTTGTCTCTACTCTCCATATGTAAAATGTAATAAATTCAACAATATGGCGTGCAAAAAGCCATTTTGCACGCCTCATAAGCGAAGCGTTGAGATGGGTACTACTGACACTTCACGTAAAACAGCTGATTTTACAAAATTAAAATGTCTTAATTTATCATATATTGCACTTGTAAAATAATATATACACATACATATTAAGAAAAAACAGTATTTTTTAACACTCATGATGTTTTTTATTCCCCTTTTTGTTATTTAAACTAGTTAAAAAAACTAGTTAAAAAGTTGTATCTTGGACGTCCGAGTCTGTATGTGCGGATCCTGTATGTTATCTATCACCATAATGACCGAAATACTTTACTAATCGATTTTTTTTTATTTCTTATGCTTCAGTATAATCAGGAATAGAACCCTATTACTTTTCACGGTCTGATTCGATGTGGCTTAATTATTATTATAGAAACAAAAAAATGAGATCATGAGGAGTGTACTTTTGGATTTTCCAAACTTTTATTATTAAACTACGGGTACTAGGCTATTGATATGAAATAGGTAACTGGTTGATATTATTATAAAGATAATAAAGGAAAACCGGTCTCGATATATCAAGTTTTCCGAAGTTATCGTGACCACTTAGTATAAAAAAAATCCAGACGTCCCCGTAAAAAAAATATGAACAGTATTTTTTTCAAGATAGCAAAATAAAATTATATCTTACAAAATATGAGATAAAGCATTTGAACTGTTTTTTGAAATACATACTTATATTATCGTAAAAATGAAAATTGGTTGTGGTAGAGACAGTTTAAGAACAAAAATTTGCTTGATCTTGACGCGTCGAGAGTAGAGCACAACCTCACCCGCTTCGCGGTATGAGGCGTACAAAAACCATCAGCGAATGTAATAAATTATAAACAATTATTACATAAACTGTGAACAAGGAAATTTTAAAACAGGGATGTAAAATATTTACTTAAAGCTGATTTTATTTGGATATATCTAGGATTATAATATTTATTTTTGTATATTATTTCACAAATTATATGATGTACGAAAACTTTTTAGTTCAAAAATCCATAAAAATAACTTTATTAACATTGATAAAAAAATATATCAACGCAGTGAATTACCAAATAATTCAGTGTTACGATCGTTAAGCTATTCGTAAACGTGTAACCGAAAGCAATGCTTAGTTCCCAAGCTCAGAATTTATGTCAAATAGGCGAGACCCGTATTTTGTATTTCGCGTAAGTATTTTGCATCAATCAAAATGATCTCCCTTCAATATGTATTATTTGCGGTCGATATTTATGACATAGAATTACACGGTCCGCGAGAAACACACGTCGAGCGATCGTTCCATACGTACTTTATTATGCTTATATGAAATTTGAATGTTAATCTATATATTTACTGTATACTTAGTCTGGCCCTAAATTCTGTAACAACAAAAATGTATTTATTTTTAATGAAGTAATCTTAATAAAACTGAAATTTACATATTTATTGTATTCTCGGCAATAATTAACAAAAAGGGGTTAAAAATTCTCACCTGATCCTAACTGACAACATGGCCCAAGATAGTGGACTAACATCAAAAGTCTATCCGAAATAATCACCTTTGGCTTTAACGCTAGACTCGGGTATAAACTGTCTAGCCATGAAAGAATCGTTGGATTTTCATGTGAATTTTAACCACTGCTTGCTCTTGCTTCTGTAGTTTAGAATAAGTTCGTGTTCTTAAAGCTAACCCTAGTTTATATTCTAAGAGGTTCAGAGCTAGCTTTTGTGCATTTCACCCACGTATCAAATCAGGGAACATTTTGATCGGTTTACTCTCTTCAACTATAGGGATTGATTTAGGTCGTCCTAAATTTTATTACATCGACGATAAAAACCGAGCCAACTTATTTGATGATATGCGAGGTAGTTCTAGCAGAAATCTTTATTATTACCGATTTTTATTCCTTACCAGATAACTGTGACCTTGAAAACACTAACAAAGTTTGTAGCTCAAACAATACACGGCCGCGATGCAAAGATTTTTTTATGATTTTTGATAAAGGAGGTGATGAAGGACGACGTTCCAATATCCGGCTAATAAAAAAGCTTTTCGAAATATCCTAAACAAGACCAACAACTCCATACCCATTTTGTGCGAGGTAATCACTGCAAATTAGTTTTCTAGAACAAAAATATACTAAACAGTCAAAAAATTATGGCGACTAACAATCTATACATATAAATAAAATTCGAGTGTATGTTTGTAATATTGAAATAACCGTTTTTTACTACATGTATATGAATATATACGGTATATACACCAAGATAACATTTTTTTACAATCTGTCTGTCTGTCTGTTTGTTCCGGCTAATCTCTGAAATGGCTGGACCGATTTTGACGGGACTTTTATTGGCAGGTAGCTGATGTAATAAGAAGTAACTTAGGCTACGTTTATTTTAGAAAAAATCTTTTATTTAAGAAAATTAAAGTAATGTTGCAATGTCCAAGTACTGTCCAGTACCGCGCGCAGCTCACGCGCATTCCACTGGGCCGTCACGTCGGGCGCCTCCCACCAACGAATTAATATTAGTTAAATATATTCATAGTTAAGACAGGACAAAGTCTGTCGGGCCAGCTAGTAGTACATAAATGTAGCGGTAGATATTACTATCATACGGGCCTTCAGGGATTCCTCTATATGCTGCTTTACAACGGATCAGTAACAATTCATATTCCAATATTTTTTTTTTAAGGTGGGGAAATAATACAGTCCTGTACATCCTCTCGCAATACGCATAACGAGCTACTAGAGAGACGTGTTAGTCTCATCGGGTAAGAAACAGTGTCAAAATCCCATTAAAAAGATACCATGACAACCTACGGGTATAAGGAGGAATACGGTTCTCCTTATTACCAGGGATTGTACACTACTTCAAGAATATTCCAAAAACCTAATAAATAGTAATAATAAATATTTTGAAGTAAGTTAATTATCTTGTAATCCGAATTTATTCACAAATGTCGAATTCCACTATCAGCTCAAAAGATCTAGAAGTATGACTAAAAATAAAGTTGTAAAAGAAATTTAAAATTTGATTTACAATAGAGTACCTTTTTGTAAATGATATCATAAAATTCAATGTATTTTAGTACTATTTTGCATTAAATCATGACACTGATATAATTTATAATAAACCACACGGCAAGTTTTAAAAGTCGTATATTTTATTTTAGTATTATAAGACGTAAAATATAATTTTTACGTCAGAGCAACGATTTATTTGTTGATTCAAAATTGCGGTCGTACGTAAGGTATAATCTTATACGAATTAGAGTTGCGTTCGTCTTAAACATTTTTATATCGTTTGGGATTTTTTTTTTTGCTAGTTCTTTACTTATATGAATGAAATCGTTAGATAACGGTCTCCAAAGCGAACACATAATATTACACTCTTTTCAAATTAACTATATTTGATCTCAAAATGTATTATTCTTTATTTCCATTCTGTAAAATTTAATTTGTTAGTTCAAAAAGCTCACTTTGTGTGCAGTACTTTCAAGTTTTACAATTTCAACTATCTTAAGTACTAATCCTTAATTCTTTGTAACTAAACTACAACTAGAACTGTAGAACTAAACACAAGACCTCAATGTATAATACGTTTGCCTTAAAAATATTGTAAACTCCATCAAAATATTAAATTAATAGGTCTTTGAGTACGATTTAAGGATTGCCGTGGTGTTTTATTGGGTATTTGAAGGTGCTTGTCATGCGATAAGTCGCCAGTCACCCCTCGTACCATGGTCTTTAGCCTTGGGTAAAGCGTTTACACATTGCAATTAGGAAGTGCATAAACAAAGGCTAAAAAAAAGATTACTACTCTTTTTTTATGAAACGTAGCAGCTACTCCGCCTAATATTTCCTTTCGCTATCCAGTACTTTCTAGCTCTATTATAGAGCCACCTGTCTGGTTTGAAAATAGCAAAATATGTTCTCCAAGAGAAATACAAATATGTATAAATATTCTTCAACTTTGAACATATGTATACACATAGATTGAAATTCAATCAGAACATATATAGGTATTTTATATATATAATTTTATTATTAGCTACTGCATAGAGAAAAGTGTTGTGTAGTAACATTCATATACCGCAAAATTTTAACTTTTATCCCTCATTCTAGAGGAAACATTTTGTTTTTTGCAATCAAAAGTATCCTGTATGTTGGTCTATATTAATAGTGCTACTGTGTCTTCAACAACTATACAGTTGTTTTACACTGTAACTCGTTCATGGTGAAAGACAGATAAATATTAATTCTTTGTTTGCTTATAATACGGTACATTTCAATAATAATTTCCAAAAAATTTAAAAAAAAAAACCGAAAATACAGTAGTGGCTCATACTAATAATTTAATTTTTAAGAAAAAAATCAAGTCGTACCTTTGACTTATTAATTATTAATTATTTTATTAATTTTATTTTTATTTATTTTACGTTTTTAAACAAGCATGATTTTTTGCTTGGCACAAATACTCTGTAGATAGTTTTATCTAGAGAATCTCTATCATGCTTTTACTTCGAAAGGACATATAATGTACGTAAGGGTAAGGGTACTTAAGGGCTTTTACAGCTTCACCGACCTTTGTGGGCGAGTACTAAGGCACTCAGCCCGAGGCAACTAGCACATGGGAGCAGGCCACGACAATGGTGTGTGAAAAGATTCGGATTCAAATACCTACTAAAAACGACCCCAGGGTGACATTCAAACATCTCCATCTCCATTACTAGAGAACAGGGACAGCTTTAGAAAGCTTCAAAAGAAGTTGAAGAATTTCAAGTATTTTCTATACTTAATGCCAAAATATATCCCATATTAGCCCAATACGTTTTGTTACTTATTAACATAGGTTAAAAATATCCCTTCATGAAAAACAAAACTGATTTACTAGTATTTATTCAATAAATATATACATATTCAGAAATCAACTATATAGAACTATCAATTAAGAAGATATATTTTCTAGTTAAATTTTTTTTGAAAATAAAGGGATTAAATATAATTATTTAACATAATCTTGGGGCTATTAGGCAGTGTAATGAAATTAAATGATGTCGTGAATTACTCAGTTAAGGTGTATGCAACTTTAAACAGGTACGAATGTATGATATATGCATAGGCCGGGCGGTAGCACCGAGGTCCATAATTATGATTGCGCGTTAGATGACTTGAGTCATACCCTAGCAGTATAGATGTATGTTTTGCGAGGGTCCGCAGAATTCTGCGTTCTGACAGCGGCCGTATCTGTCGCTCGAAGCCGTCGTTAAGGCGATGGTCGAGAGGGTAAGCAAACGGGACTCTGTCGTCTTCTTATCCAAACAGGTCATGTCAGGCCTCCTTAGACTAGACCTGTGATGAGGGCGTCATTTCACAACAATCCCACAGCTCCTTGATATGTTCGGATGCGACCTACGCCTGCATATGTGTAAAGGTGTTACGTCAAACCAAGTTAAGCGATGCCCGAGGAAAGTCACGAATGAGTGAAGTTTTTACAGGGATTGAAAACTATACGAAAGCGGTGTCCAGTCTCTAGCATGTAAGGTCGCCGTGGGAGTTTTAGTAGGTTTTCCTTCTGATCCTCACAGGGAGCGTCCTACAAATGCCTCTCATAGCCAAAACAAGCAGACGCGAAAAAGAAATACGTAAATATGTTTTCAGTACTTAGCTAGCAGAAGCTAAGTAGTTAGCAGAAGCTAACGCCATCTGTTGTAATGCTAACGAACGACTAGGACATTATTCCGCATTTTATAGGACAAAATATGAACCAACTTTTTCGTAATTTAATACTTGTCTGACCAACAATGTAATGTTTAACAAGATAGATGTCATATTACACTAAAATTCTCCGCTGAAATTTACAGATTTCGCATAGATTTACAGTTATTTTTCCAAATTGATCCTAACAACTTGGTAATCTATTGCTCAAACAAAAATTTTCCAGCGATTACAATTCAGAGCCAATCGATCTATCTTCAGGGTGATGCCATTGGTAGCCAAATCGAGATTAAACATCTAATAAAATTGTGCGCAAACGTTAAAAGTAAATATATAGTTATTAATTTTATAATAGTCACTAATAATGTATTACCATCTCTTCCAACCACAAAGAATAACTAAATACATTGTCCAATCGTGCCTCTACTAAGCTTGAAGCATTGTATATTGTGTATTTATCTTACATAAAGAGTATTTTTGTTATATAAAATATTAGGTAAGTATATACATTTTAACAGGAAATATTTGTTACAGCTCTATACTACTTCTTCAATAAGTAGTCGATACATTATGTCACAATAATAACTCATTCGTACGTTTAGACCTTTAAAGTTTTATTAATTAAGGCATTATCCGAAATGATTCTGCGGCTGGTTGAGACAATATACCTACATCTGTAATTAAAGTAGAACGTACAATTCTTCTAAAATCACTATTACGTATTTTTAACCTGTGCTTATCGACAAGCACTTTTCCTAATTCCTTTTAATAGGCTCTCGTACATCCTATTTT
The DNA here is from genome assembly GCA_039707435.1 of Actias luna. Classification (NCBI taxonomy): domain Eukaryota; kingdom Metazoa; phylum Arthropoda; class Insecta; order Lepidoptera; family Saturniidae; genus Actias; species Actias luna. The sequence goes on along the minus strand of JAZHAC010000001.1, from coordinate 11,154,562 downwards.
TAAGGGTAGACAATATCACCAACTACAGACTAATTTTTATTTTACGTGTCCTATCTAAGATCCTGAAGAAAATATGAAATAATCGGCCGATAAGTTTTCTGGATAATTTTCCAGTTTTTTCCAGAAACCAATACGGATTTTGTAATGGGATGGGTTAGCTCTAACTCTGTTGCCGAAAATATAGATAAATTATACAAAGTAATAGGTATATTTCCTGATCTCCGTAAAGCCTTCGATACTGTTTCTATCCCCATACTTTTGAAGAAAATGAGTGTATGGGATACGAGGGCAAGCTAATGATATATTCAATAGTTACCTCAGTAATCGAAGTCAGTGCGTCAAAATAAACGGTTACACTAGTAGCGAAAATAGTATAATTTGTGGTGTCCCACAGGGCAGTATTCTCGGTTCGACTCTATTTCTTTTGTATATAAATGAGCTTTGTGAACTAAATATTTCCAATTGAGCCATTTATACTTACGCAAATGATACTGATTTAATTATTAAAGGAGAAACTTAGGAAGAAGTCAAAGTAAATGCAGAAAAGCTCTAAGTATTATGATAAACTGGCTAACCACAAATTTACTGGCATTAATCTTTGATAAAAAAAATCATCTCGTTCTCTTCTTCTAAAATATCCCAACCTAAAAATTTCACCCTAGCAGCTCATCTTTGCAATAATACACCAACAATAGGTTGGTCTTGTTTGCGTCTCTCGAGTACAAATTGTATCAAGTAATTAGGAATACAAATTGACAACATCTTTAGCTGGAAGAATCATATAAGGAGTGTAACATCACGCACCAGGAAACTTATTTACGTATTTAAGAAATTGAGAAATGTAGCAGATAAAGCTTTCTTGAAAACTGTTAATTTTCTTTAGCTCACTCTATTTTTACATATTGCATTAAATAGTGGGGTGGTACTTACAAAACAAACTTATTGCTACTTGAACGACCACAGAGGGCAGTGCTCAAGGTCTTAAATAATAAGCCTTTCTTGTATCCAACTGCTTAACTATACACGGAGTCCAATGTAATGACAATTAGACAGCTGTTTGTGTTTCATACCGCTCTTGTCAAAGATAGCTTTCATCCTTTCACCCATTTTAGCCATAATAAATGTAGAAAGCAAAATTTTTGTAAAATTGTTCCTTACCGAACTACATTCTCTAAACATTTTATAATACTGAGATCACGAATATATAATTATTTATATAAAGAACTCAACATATACCCAGACTCTATCAGTGCTGTGAAAAGGAAATTAAAGGACTGAATTCTAAAACGTACCTATGAGGAAACTGAAAACATCTTATTGCCCTTTTAATAACTGTTATTCCATTCTCAACTATGTATCTTTACATCTTCTATGCACTGTTTCCCTATTGTTAGTGATATTCTCACAACTACACACTTTTAAACAAAACCACCCACAGACGCATCCACACCCTTACACATGTTTTGTGTTTTTTGTATTTTTATATATATGAAATAAAATAATAATTATTATTTATTATTAAAGAATACATCGTAACTGGCCCCCCATATCATATAATAGTTGTGTCCGCGACATTCACGTGGAACTAATGTTTACCCGTTTTAAATTTATTCATCAAATAATTAACACAATAAAGGAAATATGGAGTAGAATAATAATAGTATGCAGATCGACAAAGACGCACAGCACACATACAAGTGAATCGAGCGAAGTGACTTAGAAGAGGGCATGGCCGCCGCATAAACGAGCGTCTTGCCGTTTACCGTCACGGAAAGCGGGTCTGTTTTACTGCCAAGGCGCGCCAATAGATGTTTCACGATAACAATTCAGTATCTTTTCACCTCTATACTCAATTTTCTATTTTTGTGTAGTACCTATTGATAAGTATTAGTTTTATTAATTAAAAAAATTGCACTATTTTTTCGCACCTTGTTTCTTCCACCTTTAGAAGAATTTCCTTAAAATTTTAATAATACTTATGGTCACACTTTGACCACCGCGCCAGGGGATCACTAATTTATAATAAACTAGTTTTTTTGCCCCCCGACTTCATTCGTTCATAGTAAGCATCTACACCGAGAAAGGAATATCCCTGCAAAATTTCAACTCTATATGTCTGGTAGTTTTACAGTCATCGTGATGAGTTAATTAAGTCTCCTATACATACAAAAAGATGAGTATTGGCGACTATATTTCTTTAATATATATTTAGTTTAACAAAACAAGATATGAATAGAATGAATGAATATGAATGAAACAGAACTGAAAATGATTCATGTTAATAGTAACCGAGTAGTAAATTGATACCTATTATTAAATCAAATAACAAAAAAATCGTTACGCTTGTAAGTAGAAATTATTTGTCAAAAAAGAAATACTAAGCTATGATAGGACGCTGCTACGGTTACTTTAAATGTCACAGAGATACTGTGTCTCGAAGAACCTGCTTGTTTTGTCCAGTCTAACGTGTTGGTCTATAATATAGCGACGATGTCGGTTCAAGCCTACCTGGGTAGGAGGCGGCGCGGCGCGGCGGCGCGGCGTCCACGTCCCTTTCTCTCAAGGCTAACACAAACCGCACGCAAAAAAGACCCTTAATATCACCACATAGAGCCCCTTATACAATACATACCAAGTCATATTTTTTTGACTCATGAATACCGGACAATCGAGCCTTGGTAAACTCCAAGGAACTTTGAACGAAACATGCACTATATTATAACTAAATAAAAATATTAAATAGATACGCATACCTATTCCAACTCCTATTATCACTTACAGGAGCTATATCATTAAATAGGGATATCTACTGACATAAACAGATCGTTACAAAATATAAACAAAAACACTGGTTATCTGTCAAAGTCAAACAACGTGCGAACAAATGTCAAAGTTTTGTTATGGTAATATATAGAACAACTTACCCCACCGCGGCACCGTTTTAATATTCATCAGTGTTACATCCGTAAGCACTTGAGAACACTATACATTAGTAGTTATACGAGTTTTGTTATTTTTGCGCAGGATTATCTGTAGAGGCGTCGCGTCGGCGCATGTCCCTGTGTTATAACGGAATCTGACGGCGACGCAGGTGAATGCGCGAAGGTGGCGCCGCGGCGCTTGTCGGCGACCCTACGCCAACAAACGGACGCTCGGCACCACCCCGCGCTTTAATGCTCGAACCTACTTCCTTTAAGCAAGACACGTTCTTACTGTTTCTGTTTCTTCGTGAATATAGCTGTACCTAACTTTTACTAGATGATATGTTTCGTTTACAAATATTAATTAACAAAATTTATTTACCCGTTTTCATTGTTTGTTTCTTTTTTTTTATTTATAACATCTGCTTATGTGGGCAAAAAGCCTATGTCAAGTGGAAAGGAGTACATAACCATAATTAACGGACACAAAGTAATAACCAAACTAAGAATAATTATTTCTAGATCACACAAATAATTGCTCTGTGCGGGACTCGAACCCACAGCGCACCAGCGTGGCGGTTGCAGCAAGGCAACTGTTTTATCCGTTAGACCAACCGAGCAATCTGCATATCATTCTATCATTACTGCTCACTGTATCAAGCGTTTTTTCTCACTAAAGCAACAGTTTCTGAAAGATATTTTTCCAAACTATATAATTAGATACAGTAAATAAAAAATACTGTTACATTATCCCGCACCTGCAGTAAGTTATACAAAATGTTACCAATTTTAAAGACCTTCAAACCAAGATAAACGGAATGATTAATCAATAAATTTTAAGTAAAAAGTTAAAAAGTACATTATGAATTATATATTCAGAGTAAACTAGCTGCACGAGCGGTTCTGCTCGCGTGTATTACAGAATTAGGTACTTATTATTTTAAAATGTTTGTACAAATAAAAAAGTTTAACCTTTACCTTGAGTAAATTATTGCATGAGTAATTAAACCTGCCTGTAGTAATTTTTGTAGATTAAATGTACTAAACATATTCTCCTAAATTGTTAAATCAAGCGACTAGGTTTGTTTGAACACGCTTGTCTAACAAACTACCCGACACATTTCAAAAATTATCTTTGTATTTGATAGCGCAATTATTGAGGAAGCCTTTAGACTATTTAAATCTCGCCGTCACTAATATGAGTTAAGCAGGACTGAAAAACGTTACAAAAACGGGGAAAAATGTTCTTTCTGAGAATGTCCGTGGCGGACGCTGCATAAATAGTCAGTTACATAAAAATAGTGTATTAGGGAAACGTTTCTCTTAAAGAGTTCCGAAAATAAGTCGGGGATAAGAAATATTTTTGAAACTATGATAGCTCAGTTGTAGTTTGTACGGATTTCGCGTCAAGGGCGCAAGTTCGAATCCACCTAAAATGAGATTGAGCTTACGGTGAAGGAGAACATCGTAAGGAAACCATAGCATGGTGGTAGGGCTATTTCTAATGCCCGCCTGGCTAGCTACCACCCTCCAGTTGAAAATCTGCCGCCAAATAGCATTAGGTGTGTTCCGGCAGTTGCACTTGAGAACCAGTTCCTCCACAGGTTTAGCGTGTTTACCAACATGGCCCGTATATACATATATATATATATATATACACACATCTTTTCTAGTTTACTAAACTTACTATAACCATGTTTAATCCTGTATGAAAAATTATAATAAAATATTATCAAAAAATAGAATGAAGCACGTCAGTTTTGTCATAATAAAAGAAACTTCAATAATTTATTTTTCTATATTCCTATAGAAATATAAAATAGGTTGCTATCAAAAAGGTTGACCGCCACAACAGTATACAAAAAGATCCCAGAAAACCTTTTCAGAACCAGAAAGACTTTCTAGTAAATAAATCGCACTATTTTTCCTTATATTGTGACTGTATGAAATTACAAATAGGTTTAACTAGTAACATAGTATGTATCTATACAACATATTTCTAAAATAACATAATTTGCTATATATCCTATTCAGGGTTCACGTGTAAGATATTATAGCATAAGACCTAAACATGCATACATAAATGCGAATACATTAATAAGTAAATAAAAAAAGAAAAACGCTTGTAAAATCCAAAAGTCACATCACATCACCACACACACATCATCATTAATTTTTAAGAAAAAAAAAACAAGGCTTGCTCTTGACATATTTTATAAATTATTATCTATTTATAAGCAAGTATGATTTATTGGTTACCACAAAAACTCCGTATAAATAAAATCCAGACGTCCAAGTTAATTTTTATTATAAACATATTTTTCAAATTAGCAAAATATTGTTTTTTTATAAAATATAAGATAAATTATTTGAAGTATTTTCTCGGTTCGAACATTCGAACACAACAGCGTCAGCAGTGAGGCGATTGGTTTTAACTGTTAGAGCAACCATACCGTCATATAGTTATTCTTCACACCAGATCGCGCTGTTCCACTAAACAACGATTCAACATGATATAATGTTAGTTCTTTGCAATGAATAATATAAATATACTTATTGAAGTGAACTAAATGATTTTATAATCGAAGAAGTTTCTGGACAAATAAGATATTATAAATCAATTAAAACCGACAGTGTAACATTGAGAATACAGTTTACAACTTACAAGAATTTTTAAATGCATGTATACTAACTGTGGCCACGATTTCATTCTCATGGACTTTACGTTTCGTATTATTTTAAAAGTTTTTCTTTCTACACAATGGAAATTAATTATTATATTATAATCTATATATACTGTTTTTTTATAGTTAAGGTTTAGCGTTATGGCCACAATCTCACCTGATGTTATGTGATGATGTGGCCCAAGATGGTGGACACGCTAAGCCTAGTGGAGCGACTGGCTCTCAAGTGCAACTGCCGAAACACACCTATAGGTAATAGGCGGCAGATTTTCAACTTGAGGGTGATAGCTAATCAGGCGGGCATTAGAAAAAGATACCATGCTATGGTTTCAACACGATGTGTAACAGCCATATCGAAACACTCTGAACTCTCTAACTGTTTTGAACACAATAAGTGAATCTATGGTCGAGTTAATAACTATAGAAAAGAACTAGCGGCCCGTCGTGTACATAGATTTTTTAAACATCTTGGGATAAAAGTAGAGTAAATGTATCTTTATGTAGGATATAAGTAGTTTGTTTTCATATTACTATCATATTTTTCTTATAAAATTTTATATTTTTAACCATAAACCTAGCTTATATCTCAAAGTTTATTTTTTATTGTTTTTCGATGCCCCCGTCCTAGCCGCGTTTTCCGTTGTGGTTCGTGAAGCCACGCCAGTTATAACGCGGAGTGGCGACGTTTCTATTTCTGTTAGTTAGTGTTTAGGTCGACATTTTCAAATTCGTAATATCTTTTGAACGGAATGCCCGATCTGAATAATTCAAAAAGTAATCTACACTTTTGAAAACGAAATGGTTAATATGGATAAGGAGTAGGATTAATACAAAGGTATGAATAACATCGTCTGATTTTGGGCGGCATTTATATCAACATTTATTATGTAAAAAATTGTTATAGTGACATAACTACAATAGTTGGGCATATGATATTGCAATGTTTTTTGTAGATATTGATATGTTCTTGAATATTTTAGATCATTTTTTTATTCTATCACCAATTGGCTTCTCGTGTCATCCGGCACATCGACCAGGTCAGGCCGAACTTTGCGGACGGGCAGTACGGATTTTGAGTGGGGCGTTCGACCATCGGCACCCTGATGACCCTAAAACGGTGGTCTATGCAGGCGGTCTCCTAGAGGGATAAGCTGTTGGCGGTATCCTTGGGCATCGCTAACGCCTTCAACAGCTTGCCGCATGGAGTCATACGGGAGGCACTTCGATACTTCGAGGTGTCCCTGTACCTGCGGAGGTTGTTGGAGGACTATCTCCATAATTGGGAGATCGTCTATGCTGATAGGCAGGGTGCCGTGGTCCGGTGTTCCAATGAGTGTGGGGATCCACAGGGGTCGATCTTAGGACCCCTCCTGTGGAACATAGGCTACGATTGGGTACTCCGCGACTCGGCTCCCTGGTTGAGTGCACCTGCTGTGCTACGTAGATGACACCCTCGTCGTAGCCCAGGGGAAAGAATGGAAGGATGTAGCGCACCTGGCTACAGAGAGCACCGCTCTGATGATCATGGTCCATCATTCCATGATTCCATGATGATTCCTCTGGGGCGAGCCATCCAGGTTGGGGCTCAGATGAAATATCTGGGCCTAATCCTGGACGGCCGATGGCGGTTCCAGCCCCATTTCAAGGCGCTGACACGGGAGTACCCGGTGTGAAGTGCCACCAGCTCTACGCAGGGGTAATAGTTCTTCTCGATGACTGCGTTACTTTCCGAACCGGTAGTAATTTTTGACGTTCATAAGCGCCTTCTTAGGGACTAAATTGAATAAAGAATTTTTGATTTGATTTGAATCCACAGTATGGCCGCCTACGGGACACCGGTGTGGGTGGATGCTCTCGGCACCACCAACAAACGTTTACTGCGCTCAGCGCAGCGCACTGTGGCGCAGAGGGTAATCCGCGAATACCGTACGGTGTCCTCGGCGGCCATGGTGTTGGCTGGCTCCCCGCCCCAGGAGCTGAAGGCTTTACTCCTCGCCACTGTGTACAGAGACACAGCGGTAAGAAAGGCGAGGGGTGAGCCTCCGGCTCCCACAGAGGTGCAAAATTAGAAGAAGAAGGGCTCGCATTGACTTGATCCGGTGCTGGGCGGAGGACCTGGTAGACGAGCACTATGGACGATATACCATAAATGCCGTCTGCCCGGTGCTACAAGCATGGTGCAGCAGGGGGCACGGCTCCCTGTCGTTTCGACTTGTGTAGGTGTTATCCGGACATGGTTGTTTCGGATGGTACCTGCACAAAATCGCTCGAAGGGAGCCAACTGCCGCCTATCATGAGTGCGGCGCGGTGGAGCATACTGCGCAGCACACTTTGTCTGAGTCACGCGCTCTAGATGCGGCGGTGGTGATAGAATCACTCGCTGTCGGGTGTGGTAAGAGCCATGCTCGGCAGCGAGAGTATCTGGAATGAAGTGGCCTCCTTCTGTGAACATGTTATGTTACAGATGGAGGTCGCGGAGAGAGCCCGTGAGGCAGATCTTCATGGGCATCCTCTCAGCCAGAGATGAGTAGGCAGTCGAAGGGGCTGGTATGCCCGTGCTCATCCGCCGCCTTAAGCCGGACTGAGGGGGGTGGGTCCGCGGACCCGCCTCCAGTTGCACCAGTCCGGCTGACTGCAAGGGCAGCTTGCCAGGCTGCCCGGATGGGGCCCGGCTTACCACCAGGCCGCGCCGGTCGCTAGGGTGACACGATGATTGCATGCACAGACCCGCGTCGCCCCAAGAAGGCGACAGATGGCCGTGGGGTATTAGTGGGTAATCCCGTCGCTTAGCGCTGGATGAGTCCCACATACTCCTCTTAGTCCCCCCGGGCTGGGCGAGTATGCATAAATAGATTTCCCCACATAAAATAAAAAATTAAAATTTCCATTACTAACTCTAGTGTTATCAGTACAATAACTAACAGATAGGAAGACATTTTCTTTTATAATATGTAAAAATATTAAAGTATCATATCATTGTTAGATATACGCCAAATGTATTTTTTTTATAATGCTAATGGGCAGTAAGCAGGCAGACGGCCCATCTGATGTTCGTGTTGCCGACCATGGAGACCGTATTTCAATCCCTTATTGAAGAGCCCCATACCATAACGTTGGGGGAAAACCGTGCCGGGCAGTCCGTTCCATACATCTAGTTTGTCTGGCAGGCGTGTTCTAAAGAAACTAACTGTTTTCACAAATCGGCCAGGTCTTAAAGTATGCTGAGGAGCAGCTAGCCAACGGTGAGAGGTGCGGCCTTGAATTTATGATGGGGGCACCATATCAAATAGTTACTCAGAGCACTCCCCGTTGTACATACGGCAGAAAACACAGAGATCCTATGTCCCTACGTAGTTCCAAGGACTCTAAACCACATGTTAGTACGAGATCGTCGACAATACGGATGGCTCGCTTTTGCACTGAATCCAAAGAGGTAAGTTGGTAGGCAGGAGCAACGACCCAGATGTGAGAGAAGTACTCCATGTAAGCCATACTTGCGCTTTGTACAGCACAAACCGTTGTCTCGGTGTGAAGTATCGCTTGGACCGATTAAGTTTTTTGGCTGCTAATTGGGCCTTGCTTTCCAAGTGCATGCGGAATTGTACATCACGAGATATATCGATACCAAGTGAACTGAATCTTAAGGGTTTTGAGGAAAACGCACAATCTTGAGTCTTACCAGGATTACAATGGACAAGGTTTGCTTGACTCCAACTAGAAACCCTGGTCAAGGAGCTCTCAATCTCAAACACAAGCATGGTCCGATTATGATCCATAAGTGCTTGAAAAATATTGGCACGGCCCGACCATACCGCATCACCCGTACTATCATTCGCATAAAAATGGACAGTCGGCATATTCAAAAGGTCATTGATATGTAAGATGAACAATGTAGGTGATAGCACAGACCCTTGTGGAACACCGGCATTTATTGCTATAGCATCAGATGTACAGCCATCGGCCACGACTCTGATGCTTCGCCCAGACAAAAAGCTCAATACCCACGCACACCACTTCTCGGAGATACCGTACGATATTAATTTAGAGAGGACAGACTTATGCCAGACCCTGTCAAAAGCTTTTGAAATATTGAGACTGACTACCAGCGCTTCTCCCTTATTCTCAATGGCTTCAGCCCATCTTTGAATGAGGTAAACGAGAAGGTCACCTGCTGAAGGACCCTGGCGGAATCCGTATTGACTTACTCTCGTAGTCACTTATTAGCTGATGGTCCTCAAGATACCTTAACAATTTTAAATCATTGATGGATCGCTCCATAACTTTAGAGAGAAGGATGGTAATCGCAATAGATCTGTAATTAGCAGGGTCTGTTCGGTCTGCTTTCTTGGGTATAGGGTGGATGTTGGCTATCTTCCAAGAACACGGAACCTGTCCAGATCTACAAGACATCTTAAACAAGCGTATGAGTACATGAGTCAACTCAGGAACTAAGGTCTTTGGAAACAATTGCAGGAATTCTATCTAGCCCACTCGATATATGAGATTTGTAAAAAATCGAACAAATAGAGAGTCGTATGTATAAGTATTATGCATTAATTTTAACTCTATTTTCAGGTCATTTCAATAGAAATATAACAGGTAATTTAAGTTCATTCCATTTTAAGTGCACAAAGTATTACAAATTCATGATTTTTGAATATCTACAATAACTTTTAGATATCAAATAACCTTTCGTACTAAATTTAAAATCTGTTGATTTCCAAGAAATACCTAATTTTGATATTCAGTTAAGTGTTAGGTCACGATGTGGCCCAAGATGGTGGACACGCTAAGCTTAGTGGAGGGACTGGCTATCAAGTGTAAATGCCAGAACACACCAACAGGTACTTGATAGCAGATTTTCAACTTAAGGACGGTGGCTAGGCAGGCGGGCACTAGAAAAAGCCCTACCACTATGCATACACACTTTACATTTCAAGCAATTTTATAGTAAAAAATAAAACATTTTAATTTTTTTATTTTACATAATTTAGCAGGATTTAATACGTTCTTTATTTTCTGAATTTTCCTTAACTTATGCGCCACTTTCCATACTCCTCTCCATACCAAATTTTAACACTTTACATCCACTTCGAGTAAGTCTATAAGTTTAATATTTATCATTGAGCAGGATTCTAACTAATAAGCCCCTTTTTGTTTAGGTAGATTCGCCGTAATTTAGGGCGAGATAAAGTTTAAAAAAGTTACTTACTAAAAGTTATTAATTTCAACCGTATGTAAAATATACCACAAAAGTTTAAAAATATGTCTCTGGAGCAATTATTATATAGGTAACGTATATAATAATTCATAATTGCATAACTAATTGAATGCCACTTTTTTATTAATGATGAAGCATTAAAATATGTAATATTTTTTCCTTATTATTAAAAAAGCCAATTTAACAGACAAACGGCGAATTATCAATTTTAATAAGGACACACCCTGACTTGTACAAATGTTGTTTTTTCCCATCTCAACAGTAAAGTTGGCACAGTTTTCTTTTAAATCTAACTAACTTCTATAAGGGCGTGTTTTCATGTTAACGCACGCTTCAGTTTTAAGTACAAATCCGTATTACCTACTTGTTCAGAACTTGCAGTAGCGGTATCCCATAAACATATAAATTGTAACTCAAATGTAACAACGTGATACTTATATATAATATAATATTTTAAAATATTTTATCAATATTTTTAGAAGTATAAGGTTTCTGTAGTAACTAACTATAACGTAGGAAACCAGATTTTATTATAGATGTTAACTAGCTATATTTACGTACATATATTAAAGTCTACCTAAGAAGTTCCATAGGAGTTCCCAACCTTCGTCATGTTCTCTCATCAGCATTTGATCTGTAGACCAGTAGGTAAGCATACGCTACTACAAACAAAAAAGTACAAACACGAGATAATTAAGTAGGTATGTATACACGTGAAAAGTTTTGCAACAGTTACTGAACTCTATCATCAGGTCTGTGCATTCAGTTCGATGGCAAGCTGTTATTACTATTAACAACAGAAACATAAACAAGACGCTTCTACCCGTAAAGGGTTTCGTAACAGATACCGAAGTCTGTGATCAAGTCAATATATTCACCTTATTAAGCTGGAAGCTTGAGTTACGCTTTACCAAAAAGAAAGCAAGTAGGAAATAGTAACTATCTGATATCCAAATAAATTTTTTTTTAGTTAGAAACGGAGTCGAAAGAGCAACTCAAAATAGCTTAACATTGATATAAAATAATTCAGACTTAAGAATTGAGATTATGGGGAAGGTTTTAGACTTATTATTTTTAAGATTTATGTATGTCGATCATCTATGATTAAATTAGTTACCTGTGCAGAGCCTTTTTGCCTTTTTGTAACATGAGATTTTTTGAATGAAATATTTCTGGTACATCCATCCCGAGATGACTGCCGTAACTACACCACATGGGGTCAAACCTGTGAATTTTATAATTGCAGTCTTTGCCGGGGGGTGAAATACTGCTTTACTCTATTCAATACACCGAACTATTTGGGTGCCTACTTGACCTTAAATCTTTTTTGTAATATATACATTATAAGTTCAGCGTTATGGCTAAATCTTACCTAATGTTAAATAGCGATTTAACCCAAGATGGTGGAGCCGCTAAGCCTAGTGGTGGGACTGGCTCTCAAGTGCAACTATCGCAACACACCGAATTTATAAATTGAACGTTGTTCTATTAGTTTGACTTGTTTCTATGTAACAGAATCCTTAACTATACTTTCATGCACTTCAAGATATGATTAGAATATGCATATATGTATATATGAATATATACATGCCGATGTTATTTTTCTAGACGCTTCTTGAAGATTAGCCTAACGGTGAAAGCAGCTACCTCGCTGTTACCGCTGCCCTGTCTGACCTCATAATAACAACTTTCTCAATATCGTGAGTGTTTATGGTCCCACGATGGATACGTCTGACGACATTAAGGATAGTTTCTATGAGGATTTGACCCACAGTATCGAAAGCGTACGTCGAACAGAGTGTATTCTCCTGTTAGGTGATTTCAATGCCAGAATAGGGCAAGACTATGAATCCTGGCCACAAGTCTTGGGCAGTCATGGTGTGGGTAGCATGAACATCAATGGCCAGATACTTCTCAGTTTTTGTGCACAGTTCCATCTTGCGATAACTAACACCATGTTTAGACTTCCTGACAAATATAAAAACACGTGGATGCATCCCAGATCCAAGCACTGGCATTTGATTGATTACGCAATTGTCCGACAACGAGACGTTTCTTAAGTCCAGGTTACTCGCGTAATGCGTGGTGCATACTGCTGGACAGACCACAGGCTGATATTAACTAATCTGCGTGTCCGCCTCCGTTATCCTCGCAGATTTGTAGGGTCTCTAAGTGATTAAACATAGATGGGCTTCAAAATGCTGCATTGAAAGTAAAGTATGCCGAAGTTCTGGAAAGTACTTTACCGCAGTTACATAAGAAGCACGCTGATATCGATGCAAATCGGGAAACATTATCTTCTCACATTCTAAAAACTGCAACAGATGTAGTAGGTGTCAAAACTAGAAAACAAAGACGGTTTGATGAGAATGATGGACTTCTAATGAGTGCGATCGATAAGCATCGATGTCTCCTCCGGCAAAACTTCGAGCTACACAGAGGTACAGGTGTTGCAGAGATACATCAAAGTGGCCTTCAACTACGTAGACTATCTCGGGAAATTAAAGACAAATGGTGGCAAAATAAAATTCGCCATATGCAGTGGCTAGCTGACACGAACCAAGTTGGTGAATTCTATTGTGAGGTTAGAAGATTGACTGGTACGTCCTTGCCTGATAGAGTACCCTTAAAATCTACTGGAGACGAATATCTTCTCCGAAGCAAAGAGGTAGTACTACAGCGATAGGCGAAGCATTTTAACACTTTGCTCAATCTGGCTCGACCAGTCGACTTGGAATATATTCGATCTATCCCTCAATCTCCCATTGTTCTTGAGTTAGATGAGCCGCTGTCACTTGGTAATTAATGCTATAAAACTACAACAGAATAAACGAGCGATAAGCACCGATTTCATACCGGGAGAGCTTCTTAAATATGACGGTGAGGAATTGTATAAATCTGGGAAAAAGTATAAGTATGGGAACTTATGGATCTTATATGGAAGAAAGAACATGTCCCATCCACTTTTCAAATATCACGAATCAAGGCTCTGTAGAAGGGCAAGGGTGACCCTTCGGACTGCAATTCTTACCGAGATATTTCGCTGTTATCAGTTCCTGGAAAAGTCTTTGCCAGAGTACTTTTGAACCGCTTTAACACTTTTTCAGAGAAGATTTTGTCAGAATCACAATTTGGTTTTCGTTCAAATCGAGATACATGCGAAGCAATTTTCTCTGTACGCCAACTGCAAGAAAAAAGCAGAGATATGTTATGCTATGCTTTGTTGATCTTGAGAAGGCGTTTGATAACATACCTCGTGAAGCCCTATGGATTGTGTTAAGAAAAATAGGTTCTACGGATAAGTTTGTCAGGCTCCTGAGACTCCTGCATGACGACATGAAGTGCTGTGTTGTTGTACGAAATGAATTGTCCGAGTTCTTCCCAGTCACCTATGGAGTGAAACAAGGATGCGTTTTAGCACCTACTCTGTTCACACTGTACTTTGCAGTAGTAGTCCAGGAGGTTGTTCGATCGACTTCAGAAAGAATCATTGTCTTTTACCGCACCGATGGCAATCTTGTCAAGTTAGCCAGGTTCAAAGCACGCACAAAGGTGCCTTATGCTATAGTTACAGAGATTCTATATGCGGATGACCTGTGTTTTATGGCAGAATCCTTAGAAGGCCTACAGAAACTTATGTAATAATTTCACGAGGCATGCCGTATATTTGGCTTAAAAGTTAGTGTCAAAAAGACGGAGGTAATGTCCTTAGATAGCCATAGATATGAGACACTAGCTATTATACTTGATGATCATGAACTTAAGCAGGTCAGTAAGTTTCGTTTCCTGGATTGGAGCACAGTAACTTCTAAGTGTGACCTTGATGTAGAAGTGAATAGCAGACTTAACGCTGTAGCTGCAGCTTTTGGCAAACTAAACTTCAGGGTCTTCTGTTCGCATGACTTTGAAACTGTCTACAAAAATCTCTATATATATGGCAATCGTGTTGCCTAATCTCTTATACTCCTCGGTAACGTGTACGGTTTACCGTCGCCATATCCGCTTGATAGATCGATTTCACATAAAGTGCCTACGGAAAATCTTAAAGATCACGTGGTCTGCTCGTGTACGAAACACCGACGTACTACAACGAGCAAATGTGTGCGGTATGGAGGCATATTTAATGCGTAGACAGCTTCGCTGGTGCGGACACGTTTGACGTATGCCGGAGGAGCGAGTGGCAAAGCTTATCTTTTACTCTGAGCTCAGGAGTGGCAAGCGTAAACAAGGCGGGCAACTCCTCAGATACAAAGATGTGCTGAAGCGTCATATGAAGAACTGTGACATTGATACCTCGTAACGGGAGGAGCTGGCAACAAAACGCTCGAATTGGAGAGCGTTGATGGTATCGAAGGTCCAAGCCTTTGAAATACAAAGACATGCCACACTTGATACCAGACGTGATGAATGGAAAGGCCAACCACCAGCGGCAATCAATTATATCTACAGGAACGGTGTTCTCTCATGTCAGCAATGCAGACGCACTTTTCAGAAAAAGATTGGCTACATTAGCCACATCATAGCCCACGAACGCCGGAGTTGAAGCAGTCTCTGTGGCAGAAACCGGTCAGGAATTCATCATCATCATCATGTCTGACCTCTAAAGCAGAGATCAGACATAGGGCACTAAAATATTAAAGTCTTAACTTTTTTTTCAAGAGCAGATGTAAAGATTTTTAATATAATTTTGTAAAAACCATAAATTTTATATAATTACTTTTTTTATATAATAACTAAGAACCATTTACAAAGAATCTATTTTAGAAAACATACATTTGGCTATTCTATATATTAAAAAACTTGGGCCCAATCTTTAAACTTTATTTATAATTAATACGGTTGGGTTACTGCTTTATCAAATTTACTGGTAAATTTTACGGGCGCTGCATCCAATGATTTTGCAACGGGCCTCTGAGGGTTACGTTTTCGCCTATTTGTCGGCATAGAACAACTCCACTCCAATTTATTCCTAGGACGATGTAAAAGGCTCCTTTGAGATAAATCAAAGGACGGTCAGAAGCTTGATAATTTTCCGTAGCAAAACTACAATCGCCAACCAACCTTTAAAAGAGTGGCCATTACGGCGAATGCCCTATTATGAAAGTGTAAAATAAGGTATACTGTTGTTAACATCCCAATTTACAATAATGTAGCAAAGTACTAGCAACGTGCTTTGTCGTACACACGGTACAATTCATCCCAATTTACAATAATGTAGCAAAGTACTAGCAACGTGCTTTGTCGTACACACGGTACAATTCACAAATAACCATCGAAAGGTTTGTAATCCATCAACAATAAGTCCTATCATGCCAGCATATAAGCCAGCACGGTTGGCAGTAGTTAAAGCAGTTGCCTCGCTGCAACCGCTGCGACGAAATGCTGTGAGTTATTTTTTATGCTATATAATGGTAACTAAACAGGCCAATGGCACATCTGATGGTAAATAGTTACCGGCGCCTATGGACAACATCACCAGGGGTATTATAACAATGTTGTGGACTTTGTGTCCGTTAAATATTTATAATATAAAGTCTTTCACACTTGACATTGGCGAAATAGCCTACATAGGCAGAAGCCATAATAAAAAAATTTAGGTAAACCATTGCATATAAACTTAACTGGTTCGTCCAAAAATGCGAGAACAAAGAATAACTGTGATGTGTTTATCACCACGTAATTGGTGGTCGTGACCTAAAGAGCCATTCAAGTATTAAGTAACGAAATTTGGGGGGAGGGGATCTAGTAAAATGCTACGGTGCGTTAGAAGAGCGGTAGGGAATTAGAACAAAGCGTTACGTAACATAGTTTTTTATTTAAATTAAAAACAAGTCCATTAAAATGTTCATAGCTCGCATGTTTATGTTTTACGGTGACTCCTCGAATATTTGTAATTGCATTTCCAGTGGCTAAGATAAAATAGTTATTTATTTTAAGTTTATTAGTAAATAAAGATAAAACATTTCTGACTTTTAGGTAAACATGCTCTGTAGTGGTGAAAGCTTTCTCTGATTTTAGATATCATTGTTATTCAACGAATTATATAAATAAGTAAATAATTCTACACAAAATTAATTGGAACTTGTTAGTTTTTAAAAGAATAATAAATAAAACACTTGTATTACATGCATAGTTTAATGCGTTTAAGTATACATAAAACTTACATCACTAACATATTAAATTATTATTACTGTTAAAATTAAATTACCATCAATAACTTATGTTAAAATACAATTACCATCAATAACTTAAGTTAAAATGTGTGTTATGTATACAAATTAACCTAAATGTCTACATTTAGAACTGATTAGGATGATATAATGTATGTGATTTAAAAATTATAATTTATGAAATAAAAATGTGTTTACAATTTATTGTAAGATGTCATTCAAATATAATTAATACATTATAATCAAATTTCTCAAAAATATATTTAAAATCATTAATTTAAAATTCAAAATAATTAAATTCAAAGTTTTCTTAAAGCCTATTAAATAATAGTGAATTACATCGTACTCAAACAACTGAGTTGATAAATTTCAGATCCTTTCAAACTTATGGCATTTAAAAAAAATGTAAAATCTGTTTATTGTATATATTTGTGACAATAAGATAAAAGGAATATAACCTGACTATAATAATATAATGTATAATAATGTGCATAATAAAACTTTATCTTTTCGTTAAAATGCGATATTTATTACGACGATATTAATAAATTTATTAAATTACAAAATTTCAGTAAGAATAAAACAAATATAAAGGTTTTTTTTTATTACAGTTTCATATCGTTAGCCTTAACCATTGTAGCCTTAACCTTAAGTCGTTGTAATTATCATTTTGCAAATTGTGTTTTAAAAATGTAATAAATTATTAATACGAATGATAATAACAAAATTAATTTTTAAAATATATTTACAGTGTAAATAACTAATTGTAAAAAACAGCATGTATTTTACAAAGCCTTGAAATTAATCAACTCAATTTTTTTTTTGCCACATGCTGATGGGACTCTTAATATGAAAAATAAATTTATATCCCTATGCTTAATTCAATTATCCAGTATTCTTCTATATAAAATAAAAGTAATAAATGTTAATATATGATCAAAACATCAGAGTAATGAGTTAAATAACAGGGGCGGTCTTTCGGTACTAAAGATCAGATCACTGTAAA
Organism: Actias luna; assembly: GCA_039707435.1. Lineage (NCBI taxonomy): Eukaryota > Metazoa > Arthropoda > Insecta > Lepidoptera > Saturniidae > Actias > Actias luna. The sequence goes on along the minus strand of JAZHAC010000001.1, from coordinate 11,136,560 downwards.
CTGGTTATTCATTACCTTTAACAATTATAGCTGAGAAAAGCTATATCTTACTATCATTTCACAACCCACAAATGTAGTTTCGTCTAATCATAGTCATAAAAAATAACCATATATTAACACTTACCGCTTTTACTCTATCTACAAAAATCAACCTTACTTTTCTATCGGATTATGGGTTTAAAATACCCTAAGCATATAATTATAATTATAATGAAAGTTTAAAACCTTAAATTTAGATTTACCGTCATTAGTGGTGAACATGGTGCAATGGTAATAAGAACTAGTTCGCGCAAAATTATCAATATAAGTCCGATAAGGTTAATTATGTGCCGTACACTTATATCTACCTGATGCAAAAAATAAATCCAATGATATTACATGAATCAGAGTCACGTAAACTTTTATGTCGCAGAATAAAAACTTTTAGTTTACAATAATTACACACGAACAAACAGCACCGAGTAATCAATGGTGACAAGGTAAAGGCTCACAACTTGTGACGGTAACTGTGAGCAGTGGACCAACGTCACTTTTTGAAAAGTTTGTTCCACTGCATCACTTTCGTTATTTGAGATGATGGTGGAGCCTTTAGCGGCAAGTGCGGCGGTGCACCGCGGGAGTCTACAGATGGTAGAAAAAAAAAATATTAATTTTTATTTTTAGTGACAAGTGTTCAGTCAATGTGAGCGAACGCGACGAATTAAAAATGAATTCGAATCCTGCAATACAATATCTACATCGTGATGAATCCAGAGCATTTTGATAAACATGACTGTAATTTTGACAAGTAGAAGTTACATATATGTCGGTATACACTTACTGGTATAGGTATTTCGGTAGACACACTTGAGCCAATGTATTTCTAAGTATTATAGTGTTACCATGTTCACGTTGTTATTAAAATTAGATGATATTTAAAGATTGATATATACAGTGGAATCTCTGTAAGTCGAACCTCGATAATACGAAAACCTTCAAATCTGGAAAGAAAAATTATTCCCTTCCGCTTTTACACCCCTAAACCTCCATTACTCGAATTGTATCCGACTATAGGCGAAATAATCTTTGAATCCCTACAAACCATATCAGTACATATTATTTCTCCATAAATCGAAAAAATTAATTGGATCTCCTGTACCTTGAACATCTTGTAATGTTTGATGTTACAACCTTTACAACTCGATCTTTGGAACTAATTACGATAATAGTTTAAAAAGAAAATAAGTTACGGACGTTAAGAATTTAATGTAAAGTACATTATTGTTTGTCAGAAAAAAAATGTAAGAATATACAATAAATAGAATTACTGATTTAAAACAATCCTGTCATTTGAATTTTTATCTTATTTGTTTCACCTTTCTAAGTGAAAAGTACAAAGAATTAATATTAAGTTGAAATATTACATAAGACGAAAACTTTATGACATGAGTGCTTTCCCGTCTCGTTGAAGTTCGACTTACAGAGTTTCTACTGTATATGAATGAATTCATACTTGACAGAATGAAAATTATAACAATTATCTAACGATTTTATCTAATCAAAATGATTCCACTAAATCCTTTCAATATTTACATAACACACTAAACTAAACATCAGCAAACAAATGAAGTATCATTATTCTGCGTTTTTCGTAATGATCAAAATAATTAAAAATAATAATATTTAAACAAGCAATGCGTACTTCTAGTCGGGCCTTAGGGTCAATATGGCTTCCGATTAAATATTATATTTTGATAACTCATTAAAGATTTTAATTAAACCGAATGCATAGTTGATACACGTTTATATTAACATTTATACAACCATATTTTTCTCACATTCCTACTTACTACAAGAATATTTCTCATAATTGTTAAGCGTTTTAACAATACGAAATTGACAAATTTCACATGAATACTGACATTCATTCGCGTAGTACATATACTGAGGAGGTTCGGACCCTGTGGACGTCAAATTACGTTTTCGCTAGTCTAAATCACTCAATTAACGAAAACCGTACCTTTCTCGGCAAAATCCTTATAGAGTTCGTTTTGCCGGGCAGACACCCAGTGGGCTTGACGCTACTCCGCTATCTCTCTCTCTATCCCGCCACCGCCTGCCTTGTCCGCTATGCAGGATCTAGCAACTGATGCGAATAACCTGGCGAATATATAAAATCTTTCAAACAACTTATCCAAAAAGCAAATCTTATCATCTAATAAAAAGTCTAACGTAATTTTTTGTCCACAAACTGGACAACACATCGAGATAAAAGATATGTGCCTTAAAATAAAGTGAACGCAGCTTACACAAGAATGAAGATAACTTAAAAATAATAACACTTAATTACAATAACTTATATGACAAAAAACGAGTTCAACTCCCGCTTTATGGAAACTAACGAGTAAGAGAATATATCAACAGTGTCTTATATTGTTACATTCCGAAAACATTCGATTTAAAGAGGAATGTTGTCCAACATTGGTCAGAGATTGTTGATTCAAAAAGGTTTGCGTATTTATAGGGCGACTGCTAATACGAGGTATGCTTACTACTGTTGGATATTAAAAAGATTTTGCAACAACAGAATGTACTTTAAGCAACGTTAAATAAATAATACAAATGAACACTCGTCTAAAGATAAAAAAGAACTCATTAAATTATTAACATAAAACAGTCACTAACTTCTCAATCTCTGGTGCGCAATGAACAAACTCGTGAGACCAAAACTTGTATACGGGGTTCTTTATCAGTTCGATAAATGTAATAAGCAGACCCCAAGGATGTGGTCTATTAACGATAAGTCTCTCGAGTAACATCCTTGTGATTTGCTCCTGAACTGCTTCAGAGTTGGCTTCGGCAAACAAGTATAGAAGGCAGCACGAGAAGTAGTGCGTGTGACTGTTCGGGTAACGTAGTTGATTCGCTATAGCGTTCAGGAACAGGTACCTAATGGCAAACAAAATATTTATACGAGTATTATACATCAGTAAGATGTAAAAAAATATTCATACATGATGCCATTCAAAATATTTATACGCACCGTCCTTCGAAGTCGAAATCAACTGTAAAGTTTTGGAATATATCCATATGTGCTGAATGGGCTATAGTAGACATATTGGGTGTTTGCCCTTTCGCGCGGATAAGAGCTATCGCCTGAGTACCGACATATAATACAACAGCATTCATAAGTTGACTGTTGTAGCGACGCCCAGGCTCGTTCAAAACCTGATAGCAAAATTTATCATAATTGTAAAGATACAAACTCAACGGCTTATAATTGTTTATGCCGTGATTATAAACCCGCTTCAAAATTGATAATTTATAGATGATACCTGTACATTTTGAAGTTGATATTTTGATTTTGTGTAATACGTAATATAGGAAAAACTAACTTTATTATTCAAAGAAATCCGAAACAGTAGCTGGCATGTTTAGAATACGAATTACAAAATTAGTTAATATTATTCATTTAATACAAAATGGTTAAATTGAAGTGCCGTTACTTCTAAATATATTTCTTTGTAATATATATTACCCATGAGTAAAATTATCGAGTGTGTGAAATAATGTAAAATCAGCATCTATTTACCGAGACAGATTAAAATACTGTCATCGATATCGTTAATCTTATATCTATAAGCGAGACAATGTTTATTACCTGCATGTGACTTCTTAATTCTGTTAAGAATGTGACCGGTGCACGAGCCGTTAGATAAGCATCTAGATCTTTCTTGAACTGAGACGATGGTATAATTGTTGTATAGTTGATGACTGCGCGAGGCGGCAGTGTTATTTCAGCTAACAAGTCCACCTTTAAATTAGGAGTGAACGGATCCGGTAGTCGCATATTACGAGGGAAAGCAGATAGTATAAGATTCCTCATCTGTATGCAGTTCGGTGGAATCTCATCACAGAAACCGTAGTGGTAATCGCACAGGAATTCTGGGAAATCATGTAACAACACCAGCAACACTTTTAGTGTGCCTTTGTACAATGTCATCACAGGCGGCGCTAGCTCCGTATTGCGTAAGAATGGATCGAGAAATTTGAACAGGTCAATTAATAAAGTCGAATACATCCCCCAACCCTGTGGAAGAAACTCTTGCTTTAGTAAATACGCGACAGCATGTTCTCATATCTCAATATATAAAAAACACAAGCTACAGAAATACTATTGTAAAGAATATACACACATACATTAGGTACTTAAACATGTATGCCACTTGATGTATTTTTAGTTAATTTACATAAAACTCATCCTACTGAGACCGCAATTGCCGTTTAAATGAGGAGAGACATCGTCATTTAACACATCTACACCATTACGTTAGTGGTACATATAATATTAACAGAGCATTTCACAAATTAGAGTTGATGGAATTTAAAGAGGTTTTCTATTTAAAAAATAGTCCCCTAGAACTGGTCCAATTCTTTACACATATCTTCGTAAGCATTCTTTCGAAATATTCTTCTTTAGTGAATCATATTAATTCAATAATCAATAAAATATAGTTTTAAATCATAATTTAACAGCTAAACCAATAAAATGCAAAGTCTATAAGTGTGTTGCAATAGATTGCGAACCGTCAAGAAACAAAACGCAATAATGTTCAACGACTTATTTTTCGTAAGTATCAGGCTCGTATGTACAAAACAAGCGGGGTAATAGCTTTACTATAGTAATATCCTACCGCCTTTTCGAGCAGACGTATCGAATTTATGATCGACATCTGTTTTGGGTACTTATTAGTAAATTTAACCAATAACTAATCACAAAAATGTTGTACGGGCTTGACATTTGTAACATAATAAAATACAAATTACATACAACTATGGGTAGAGAGGTGGAGGCAAAATATTTTTACATACTAAGAAGGTTGTACTATGTAATAATAATAAAAATATGTACAATGTTTTTATAACGGACTAAAAAGTAGAAAACAAAATATTTGAAACGATAAACATGGAGCACATGCAATACGGTAAACAATACATTACTATAAACATACAGTTTCTGTTTTTTAAGGTTATGTGAATGAAATTTTGATATATTCTGTTCATCTGTCAGTTAGATCTGAACTATATTCAAGTATATAGCTTATCGAGAAGTTAGTAATAAATCTATTATAATTTTTTACCGCAATAACAAACAAATCAATTTGTCTTCCATTTCTGAGCTATGGTCCAAATTTCAAGTATCCAGCTCATCATGTACTAGTTAAAAATCAATTACAAAATTTCACCCCTACAGACATACAGGAAAGCGAGTTAATAAAAACGTAATAAAAAAAACATTATATTATTGAATAACACTGGTTTAAACTATCTGACAAATATGTCCGTTTTAAGCAGTATGGTGTTGTTATTGTAATAATTACCTTTTGTTGTGGTGTGACAGCAAGTACACGGTTGATAAAGGCGCGATGAGCTACTATTTCGAGCCAAGCAAAACTGAAACCCGGGACAACGCTCGGCCTGATGATTCTCAGCGTATGACAGAACGCAGTTAGAACCTAACATAACAAAATAAGTAATCATAGTATTTACGTGGGCATAAATATATTAAATTCTTGGTAACGAACGATTTGCATTAAACACTGTTAATTAAATACCTTAGAAACCTGATTTGCCAAATAAAATAAAGTAAAAATATAGATATATCTTTACATATAAAAATTTCGTGTCACGTTGTTTGTCCGCGATGAACTTCTAAACTACTGAAGCAATTTTAATTAAAATTTGAACTCTGTGTGCACTTTGATCCAACTTGAGAAACAGGATACTTTCTATCTCAGTAAGTGATCATAACGCGATAGATGTCGATGTAGTCGATGTGATTGACTACTCGAAAAGGCAGAATAAGGTCTGCCAGGTCAGCTAGTTGTATATTAAATAATAGCAATTTTGACACTTTTGTTCAAAAGAATATTAGGCAATGAAGACTAAATATTAAATACAAACCTTGAGCATTTAAAGGTTAAATTATTTCCTTTCTAGTATGCTAAAATAAATAAAAAATATTGTAGGTGCCGAGCTAACATTTGTTATCGTAATATTATACTACTAACAATACCCACGACTTCTTTTGTGTGTAACTCGAAAGTATTTAATATGAACAAAGTCGAAAGCAGATTTTTAAAATACTGAACAGCAGTAAACAGGTGAACGATCCATATAATCAAAAATCGTTATGTACAGTTAGAACATTAGAGACATTATTTTCATGTTGCGTGCCAACTGTAAAGACCATATCAACGGTAGCGTTGTAAATACATACATACGTTTAGCCAATATGATGTGAGATATCATATAGTATCATTATTCCATGTACATAAAGCCATATGTAGGTAATAAATCATAAATTAAGAATCACATACTTGGTAACTCATAGATTCTAAGACAGGTTCTGCCATGTTCATATCAAGGAAAAGAATCAACAGCAGACGGTGGTAAGGCAACTGCTGGAAATTTGAGTTATGTTCATCATGGTCCTGAAGTAAGCAGCCAGCAATGATTCCCAGAATCTGTGAAATAATGATATAGTTTAATTCATACCATTATACAAAAAAGTCGTTAAATATATATATATATATATATATATATATATATATATATATATATATACATTTTAAGAATATTCGTGCCGTAAATTCCTTATTAATCATTAAAATTTATCAAAATATTATTTAAAAAAATGAGACAGTTTTATGAACACACAGTACTAAAAAGCTTTAACAATGAACTATGCTTAGCAGGTTAATCTTACTGTGAAATATACACCCTTATGCTAACTTTACATATAATAAAAAGCGACATCTCTATGTTGTTTATATGTTAACTTCATTAACTATCAATTTATAGCTATCTAATATATATATATATATATATATATATATATATATATATATATATATATATATATATATATATATATTATTTACATTACATTTATGAAATACAGTGGAAAAATATATAAATAACTCTAAATTATTTATAATTTGAATTAGCAATTTGAGATATTTATCAACTAATTTTATAATGGCAAGGTTTCATAATTTACTATAAGTTATTGTAAGATATATAACATACTAAATCACAGCTTACTTTGTTCAATAAGTTCAGTTTGGGAGTTGGATTTCCACTGTCAGCTGTGTTCTTGATTAGCAGCGAAATAAATTTAATAAACGAATCACACATCGAATAGTACATTTCTCGTTTTGGCGGTACCGGAGGCGGGTTTATTCTGTCCTCTTGTAATAACTGGTATACATTCTCGATACACATTTGGGTGGCTATCCTGAAAAATCTTGTCACCAAGTCATCTGATTTAAGAATACCAGTCACATTCATGCGATGCACATACAAGTTGAAGTTCTGTCCAAGTTCAATCTCGGTAAGTGGACTGAGAAGAATATTCCTCCATTCACGAAGGAGATTCTCTGTTCTTTCTTGAAGACCGGGCGGATCGTCATAGTTTTGTGACTGTAAAACATTTCAAAATGTAATATTGATTATGATTACTATTAGTTATAATTATGATTACTATTAGTTAAAGGTACTATTAATAGAAAAATAGTATTTTAGTATGGTAATGAAATGGGTATCTTGACTGAGGAAAAAAATATATTGATTGCCAATGATATTCTCATTTCCAATATTATATTGTCTTACTAATCAGTGTATCAACATAAAATTACTGCAAGGGAATTATATAAACTGTAAACTTTTTCCAGAGCTCAAATAAAAAATGATAAGCATGACTTTTTAATTAAAAAAAACGAATCAATTGATGAATATAACATATGAAGTAGTGGAAGTTTACTACAACCGCTTCGTGTTCACGACTATTAACAAAAAATAATACTAAAGACTAGACTGTAAACAAAATGTGCTTACTCGAACTTGTAAAATGCCAGCATGGATATGTGCCGTCGGTCCCAATGGAGAACGTTCGCCTAAATAAGCACTAGGGTCCTGATTAACTCTCAGTATCTCTATCAGAGAACCGAGCCCTTCAGGCGGCGGCTGACGTGAGTGCGACATGATCCGGACAAGCGTCTCAGTTATGTTGTAAAGGTCAGATTCGTTCACATACATATTATTCCTGTCGTCGACCAAATATAGTTGGACTAGTTGCATAGCAAACGCCACCGCCATATAATTATTACCATTGTCCATTATTTGTGCAAGTGTGACGTCGTACTGTAACCGATAGAAAAGTTTTTTCATTCGATACTAATAAAATAAAAATTGCTTGAACTTGGCGAGTCGAGAGTAGAGCACAATAAAATGTGCAATAAAAATAATATCATTCTTATAACATATTGAAATAGAAAAGAATATTGAGGTAATCTAATTTTACTATAACATACTTATACACTTAACATTTATCAAATATAATAAATTCAAAATATTATTGTTGTATACTATAGTTCCAGAATAAGAAAATAATTATTTATTGAAGTGGTATTTCATCCCTGCAAAAATTACAGATCGTGGCACGTATATGGCACTATATTATTATTTTACTGGCACAGATCCTTATCTGATACCCAAAAGGGGGCTCCATATTTTAGGATTTACTTAAATAAATACCTGGAAAACGCAAGATAAATAGAAAATATGTGAGATCACAATTAGAAATAGCGCACAGCGTATTTGTTTATATAATATTAATAATTACAGAGAAAACTAAAATATTTATCATAATCATCCACGAAAGCATTACAATCTATTTACAAGTGACAATTTTGAGATATTAAATACAACATTTTTTCATCTAAAATTATTTCTATGATGAAACTATATAAATACATCTTAGCATGTTAGATGGCTCTAAACTACTTTAGTGCCGCATCTGTATTACTACTAGAGAAAGATATATTTTGTCATTATTTTTTTACAGACGGCAATCTCTAGAAGTAGCAATACAATTCTTAAAATTCTATCTCTTATAGGAAACTACATTATCTTTAGGTTTAAACTATTTTTAACAAAGCTGCAAGCGGTTGCTATTCTAGAAAGAATTATGACAAAGTACATACTTGTGGTAAATTAACAAGGTGATTCCTGATAAGGCAGTCAACAGCTTCAATGTTGTAACGGAGTTCATCTCTGCAATCGGTGAGGCAGCTGGTTATCTGCTTCGTAGTCCACACATGACCATATACTTTGGCGTCTTCGAGAAGTTTCAGTACACGAATATGGATATCTCTGTACCGAGTCATCATTTCTACATGTTCGCTGCTCGCTACCGGCTGAACTACTAATCCGTCGACAAGACCTTCTACAGCCTGTGTCAAGAGATTATCAGCCATCAATACAAAATAAAAATAAAGTTTTTGCTCTTTATTTATGAATCATTACATTATGGAATAAAATAGATGTAACAGTTTTTAGTATAAAAGCATTTATAGGTCAAAGCTAAGTAACTATGTGGATAAAAAATTGTTCATGAATCTCAAACGTTCATCAGTTTTATAACAGAATTGCTATACCTGTCCGAGCAAATGCAGGAAACAACTGTCTAAAGATAAAATTGTTCAATGCAAGTGTAACAAATTATTTTAACAAAATAGTGAAAGGCAACAGTTTGAAATTCAGATGTGAGAATTATAATTGTGGAAGACTGTTAAATATAATAAACATTATTAAAGCAGGAAATATCAATAGGACACTAGTGAAATAAAACGTATTATTGGAAGATTTCAAAGGCTTAGAAGGTGGCCTTATGCTATAAAAAAACATTTTACGCGGATTGAAAACCCACAACTCATCGAAATTCATCATTCACATTCAGCACATCAACAGAGCAATTCACAATCATTTTAAACGCACAGATTTGTTTATAATGTAAACTGATTTTTAAGGATGAATGCATTTTAAATTATGTTTAATTTTGTTAAATGTTGTTTAATTTTTAGTAATATTAAATATCTTAGTGTATGAACAGTCTAATTTAGGATTTTTTGGCATCTTCGAGAATTTGGAACGATTATACTTATGTCAATACTGTACTTCTTGTATTCTAAGAAATTAGTGATGAGAACATCGTAAATAATATTATTTTAATGAGCAACATAAAAATAGTGCAGAATATATAACACTTAGCGCAGATACGTTAAAAGATTGAAACCTTTTACCAGGCTTTCTACAGAGCAATATCGAAAATGATAACATTAAAAATTATCTTTCCACGATAGTGTTAAAGAGATGTTATTATAAAATTTTGAAAATCAAAATAAAAAACAATCGTTTGCGTAAAATATCTAATTAATCTTACCCTTTGCAACAACGTGCATCCAGAGACAATGTCGCGGTTCCTTCTCGCTATAAAGAGGCATTCGAGAAGAGAATGCATATGTGCAGTTTGTACAGCAAGTGACGCATGATTGATTGAATTGCTCAAAAACACCTCAGCATTAGCAATCAATGTGGCCATCTCGTCTGTGACGTAAACTTGTGCAGTATTTATCATTTGGTTGAACGTTAAATGGGCCATCTGTTCTTGAGCTGATGGTTTCGGTATAAACATTCCAGTATCTCTAACCGGCATAAATCCAGGAATATTGCACGCAAACTCATCATAGACGACAACTTGCATCTCTGACGGTCCGCCAACACGCGTTCTTACTTTCTCTGACAGCTCAGTTTGGTAAGTTAAAACGATTGGATCGAAATACCGCCGACCTTCCTGCCGAGCAATTTTTCTATTTTCGTAGTCGTTCATGAGTCGTTTATCGAGTTCCGGTAATGCCTTCTCAACGGCTGTCTTCTGTATGAAAGCGCATGCCAACTCCATGTTGTCCGTAGCAAGTACTGCAGCTGCGCTCTCTATTATATCCTTCTGTATACAACATGTAATCACATTAGCAACATACTAAATTCGCACAGAATAGCACAGTAAATAAGTTAGAATGTTAAAATCTAATCAAAAAACGATTATTTAGTCTACAAAACAATATTATAATATATCTAAATTATTAAGATGATAAAACTGTAAAACATTGTTGTCATATGGCATTGTACTTAAAATTACAGTACATGTAGTGTTTCGTTTTTAATATATAAGTGTGTAATTGCATCTGTGTAATTGTTTTATGTATATGATCCGCAATCAAAGACAGAGATTGGCTATGTTCAGAACCCAAAATACTAGTTAACTTTACATATAAGCATGAAGTATCAAAATTTAAAATCAAACAAGAATAATAAAAATAAAAAACCAACTTTAAAAGTGGTAACTAAAGACATAATTAGTTGATTATATTGTTAACACTATATCACAATATAATAATTTTTTCATAAAAAAAATCTCAGCATGTTTTAAGATTTCAATGAACAGAGTCTAATGACCAGTGTTTCCACTATGCCGCTTTATTTCAACTACTACTGTACATATATACGTACTGTATAATTTAAATACATATAACAGAGAAGCTAACTAATAGTAATTTACATATTATCAAAAAAGCTTTTAAACCAGAATATAAAAATCTTGCCTGTTGCTGAGTCGAAGGCATGAGAGCAGTGACAAAGGCTGCCTTCAAATTGGTGCTGATTGTTGTAATGATCTGTTCCCGGCAAGTTATCATAGCCATACCAGCAGTTAAGTTTCGCATCATGTGATGCGCACACGTACGCATACGTACTTCATCGGGATCTAAAGCAAAGTCCTTCCGAATTATCTGTTCACACGTCGTCAATGCATATTTTATTGCTCTATCTACCACAGGATGTATCCACTCTTGAATGGAACGTTCGATTGCTGGCTTCACGAACTGTTTTAAATGTGGATAATTTTGGAATAGCATTATGTGAGGATTGAAGAATATTTTGTGCCCGAATGCAGATGTTGATGTAACATTCACATCAATATAATTGAATCTCGGTTCGGGAATACCAATCATTCCCATTAGCCCTGGGTCTCCAGTAATAAGGCCAGCTGTAGGTGTTGGCGCCATATCTTCGGGGGGTAGCAATGGTGGCGGCGGTGGTGGTGGTACCAATTGTATTTGCGGTGGTTGTACCAATGCCTGATTAATAGGAATTTGATGCTGTTGCCCTTCCTTATTTGGTTTGGGCTGCGACAATTGAAATTCAATCTGCCTTATTTTCTCTGGATCTTTTAAGTACAAAGTTGGTTTTAAGTCTGTTATATCCAACCCCAAGTTCTTGCAAAGCACTTCAATTTCAAATTTTAAGTTCAACTTCAAATCTGGTTCCTGGTGAAGTTCCGCAAGCACATTCATCAAAGCCATTGACCATGGATTTGGCGGCTTAAATACAACACTTTTAGCACAAGACTCAAGAACTTTAGCAACAAAAGGTACAACATAGAGAAGCTCTTGTTGCCCTTTGTGATAGGCTTCTAATAATAGCGCTTTCAAATCTAGATCCACAAGAAGTATAGGTTGATTTCTAGACAAAGTCAACATTCCTAACCAGTGACCGAGATTTTTCAACAGAGATCGGTCTGAGAAATTGGCAATTCCTTTATCAGAACGCAATAGAACTCGGATATTGCGATAAGTCTCTTTGGTCACCAACTTATTTATCTCTCGAATTTTAAGAACGTCAATGAAATTGGAATAGAGTGCATGGAAGTTTAGCTCAATTGAAGCTCTTTTCATAACCAGGTATTGAGATAACCACGGGTAATATTCTTCAGTTAGTATTTCTTTGAGTTCTTCACATTTAGTTTGTAGGTTTAGCTGGCTTAAATTATTGAAAATGAATGCTGTTTTGTCTTGTATCGGTTCCGGAGGAGCATTAATTTTTTCCTCACGGTCGGTAGCTGTTAGTAGTGTATCAATATTGGTGGCATTGGCGATGGACGGCCGGCTGCCAAGACTACCCGGGGGACAGTTCTTCGATATGACAGTGATCGAAGGTGCACACACGACGGCCCTGTAAATAGTAAAACTCTCATTATAATAATAATTTGTGATATAACGCAAACCAAGAAGAAAGGTACTAACACATACCGATACGTTGCTGTAACCGTTACCACAGGATTTTGATTCAACATCGCAGCCAAGCTCGCAGGGAGTACTGGTCCCTGCGGTTTGGTAGGTGGCTCTTGGCTTTGTAGACCGTACTCAACATATTCGATTAAGTGAGGGGGAAATTCATTAAAATGTGGTATAGCCCTTACGTGTTCGCAATATTTATGATAATCTTTTAAACGGGACTTAAACCTATCTAAGGCCGCAATTCCAAAGTAATACATTTTAGAACCTTCCGCTTTTCTTAAAGCATCAAGAACAAAACGTAAAGCAAGTCCGAGAGAAACGTAACTTGGTACAAGCCCTTTCTCAATTATACCACCGAATAATTGCGCCGTTATGTGCAACTCTTTATCAGGGTATTGAGGAAAGAACTTGTATTCTTCAAAGAGATTTTTGAGCATGCAAGTAAAAACTTCTTGTTCCCTTTTATTTTGTGAGTCGTGGAACTTTTTCAACATATCGAGCACTTCATCAATAGACAATGTAGGATGAGGAGGATGATTATATATTCTTTGAAAATAGCCGTTAGCTTCGTCTTCAATTTCTTTCGCTACGTTGTGCATTATTTCTGGGTAGTGTATAGGGTCAGGAATCCGAGGCTTATCCATTATGGGAGCTGGCGCCATTCTTGCCAATGCTCCGATGTTAGCAACATTGCCTGTGTGTTGCATAGGCATCATAGCAAATGGACTATTGGGTCCAGCACCCATCAAACGCACTGGAGAACCTGGCGCGGTAACCAAGGGGCCTAATGTTCCTGGCATAGCAAACGCAGTATTTGTAGGAGCACCTAACGTCATATTTGCTACATTTTGAGTAAGATTATTAATAGAATCTACATGTGGAGTGAATAGTTGCCCGTTTAATCCTGCTGGATTGAATGGAGTTTCCAATACTCTGGTGTGAGGTCTTGCAATTCCAGCAATATTTTGCCTTGTCTTACTTAAAATTACCGTTTGGCAGTTAGCAATAACATTGTATATAGCATCTTGCAGCTCTTGTTGAACATTTGGACTGCATAGTTGCAAACAAGCAAGCATAGTAGTTATTGTTTCCGGTGGTAGTTGCGCAGCTTTCGGTAATTGTTCTTCAGGGACTTTCCCAAGTACTTGTGGACATCGTCGTTGCAAAAATTTCACCATTGCTGAAACGAATGTCTCACCATGATCTCGGATTTTGTCAGTCAACCATTTATCAAGTTTCAAATATTCCCTCCTGGACGCCAAGCACGCCAGATCTATAACGAATGGGAATGATTGAACGTTTAACAACAGAGATAATGCCTTCAAATCTTGCGCAACATCCAAAATTCTCGATAGCTTCGACTGATCACTTTCGCCTCGAATATACCAATCCGCCATAGCATGCATGATGATAGGTTTCATATTAGGGTTCTGAGTGTGCCACGCGTGATGAAGAATGATGCCAGAGTTTGGATGGTTCCCCAAAAAAATTGGTATGAGTGTTGTCAATAATTCTTGCCTGAATACTGTTATAGGTGGACTTATTTGTAATAATGCTAACAACAAGACATCAGGACAACGGTGTAGAGGCATTTTGAATAGGTCATGAACCTGCAGGTAGTATCCCCGTTCTGCTGCATACAACAATAGTTCTACCAAATAAAGACATCGCCATGTTCCCACCTCCTTATTATCTGTTTCAGGGGGCGATTTTAGTATATCTATTGACACAGGATGAAATGGATGATCCGCAAAACTGAATACGTCCGGGAACTTGAGTATTCTGCTGATAAGGCTCATTTGGCCTTCCAAGTTTGTCCATTTACGACAAAGATACTCAACAGGAAATAAGCTAGCCGGATAACCAGCGCTTTGTAAGCCTAGTCTTAAAATTGTAAACAGTAAACAAAGTCCATCCCGGTCAGGAACAAAAAATTCTGAGTGGTCAAGTTGAAGAATCACTTCTTTCCAATTCAAATTTGAAGCTAAATCCTTCAATGCCTGAACGAAAACTTCAGGGTTCCATTCCTCAAGACTGTGATGTGTTACAGAATCTTTCTTGGAATCGTGACTCATCCAAAAGTTGCCCGGCGTTTGCATTTCTTGACCTTCTTGCGCAGAGCTGTGATATCGCACCATCATGGATATTAATCGAGCGACATCTATTGCAGTCGGTTCTCGCGCTCCAAAGTTTATCAGGTTACTTTTGCATTCTTCGACGGATCTTGTAAAAGCAAATCCAATATCACGAATAACTTCTGCCAGTGTGTTATCCATCATGGCTGCAGTCATGTCGTCAGCTGTGCTCATCTCAACCAGAGGAGTCTGTGTATCGTCCGGATATAGCAAAGGCGCTAACACAATAGGTACCACTTCCCGAGGAAAGTCAGTTCGCAATCGTTTAAAAAATAAGTCCTTAGTCACTGCCGCTAAACGGAAATTTTCATGAGCAAGACTGGTAATAAGTGTTTGCAAAAATTCAGGACTACATTCTTGAAGCCCCGCACGCTCCGCCTGATGACTCCGTTCTGTTAATTGAAAAACCTCGTGTTAATTAGAAATTAACATAAATATTTTAAGCCATTGTTATAAACATCACTATTTATAAACTGACATGTCAACCCACTACCAACTATATTCCTGTTGTAGTAAATAAATGAAATTTCCGATTAATACTCCTATAAACCACAACAATCCTTATATACTAAACTTAAAATTGATAACCCGAAGGCATCAGTAAACCAAACCGTTAATTGTTTTTACTAATGATCTGACTCATTTATCAACAAAATAAAAACAAAGGACTTAGGTTATTTGGTAAAAACGGACACTGGGAAATTATACAGAATGTTAAGATTTTTTATTTCGAAACAGAGTTAATAAACATCCTCTCTGATACACAAAGTTAGCTGTATCAGTCAGCATAATTGAAAAAGCCCGTGGTTGCGACAGAACCGCTATACACAAACCTGCATCTAAGTAGCATTGTACTAAATCCAAGAATCTTTTCTTTAAATGTTGCTTAGACAGTGAAACAATTTCAGTTTTTGTTGAATTCCTCCGCAAAACAAGAGAAAGGGCAACATCCTCTGCAGTGGTTAACTTTAACAGTCTTGAAAGGCGATTGAAAAAGGCATTTGTCGGTTTTAGTACCTGCAAGTGAAACATTTAAAAGGTATTATACAAAGCTTCTTGCATAGGAATATAAACTATCTTCAGGTAGTAATTATTTGACACTGTCTCTATCCAACCTCAGTGGATATATCATTATATATCTGTTATTTATTAATAAATATGAAATTTTGTCTTTACATTTAATTTTTGTTTCAATATTCATGACATAATCACACATCAATAGACTACAATAAAATAATAAGGTAAACTTATTAGGAGTAGAAGAAAAAAACATATCTGATAGTCTATTTAAGTATGTTCAGATTAAAATGACAAATAGATACATAGTTTCTAAAATTTTAAAACAGATAACAGAAAAAATAATATAACTCTTTAATATATAGGCTAAAATTTTCATAGGAGTAAGCCAAAATGCTTTCAAGTTTAATCCAGGCAGGTAAACTGATAGACATAAAATTTTAAATAACATATTCAAAATCAGTTTTGTTTATAATAAATATCTATCACAAAACTTGGGTAAAACATTATATATGTAGAGAGAGAACATCAGATTGATTACTATGGATAAAACTATCTATTTTGTAAACAAAAAGGGAAATTATTATTTTTTTGACTAAATTCGATAAACAATCATTAAAAAGTACATTTATGTTAGTTTGAGAATGGAAATGGAGCTGATTTTTCAAATTCTGAAACATTACAACTGCCACATATTCAACTGCAAATTAAAACAAAAAGGTTTATAAAAAAGTTATTAAAAAGCAGCTATATGTTCTGAGTTATATGAATAAAAAGATATTATATATTTTCTTACAAGTATTATATATAGGAAATCTGTTTTAGGTAAGTGCAAGCTGTCTAATTATGGTGTTAACTCCAAACATTGAAGTAACAACTAAAGTTATTTTCTAATGTGTGAGACCAACAAATAAAATAAAGTCATCACTAATTAAATATTTCTTAACTCCAATCAGTAAATACATCAATTTAAAGTCATATTGAAATTTAAAGTTGATAAGAGAAATAATCAACACAATTAAGGAAACTGAAATATGGTATTGTTCCACTAATTCTACTTAACTATGAAAATGTCCAATGATTTAAAAGTTTGTAATACAAAACAATTTTTTATTAGTAAGGTAATGTACTCTGTTGTATTAATTAGGATCAAATTCTTCTATGATCTTGGTTTTAGAGATTAGAGATAAGTTTATTAACAATGCTTTGAGCTTAACCTAGCACAGCAGCTGTACTTCATAGCAACTTCCACTGCAGTTTATGAAATAAAAAATAGCTCATTTCCTAATATACACAAGAGTTATATCAGGCTACTAGTATGTATATATAATTCTATTTCAGTTTTGTCTTCATTATAAATTACAAACCTTTTGAACAGCTCGGGAAGGTTGGTCTACCGTACGGCAAACAACAGTAGACTTTGCTGGATGGTTAAGCAATGATGTCAGGTGTTGACTTAACAGTGATGCATGGATGCTGTATATTGTTGATGAACTTGGGCGATCACTATCCCAGATTGTTTTGGCTGCTTCATTTAGCAAACACCTTAATAGTTGATTCTCTGCTTCAAGACCATACAGAGCAACAAGCTATAAAGATAGTAAATACTATATTATAATTTAATCTTCTTTTTAACTTTAATTTTTTAGGTTCATATTATGTTCAATACATAAGTAGTAAGTATGAGAAAGAAATAATTAATTATCAAATATTCATTGAAAGATATTGTAACATGTGTTGATTTTGTGCATAACTAATGCGCATAGAAGTAAAGAGAATATAATTGTAAAACCTATTACACTTCAGAAGAACACCTTTTCTAAGCTTTTCTTCTATAATATTATTGGAGACAATAACAATCTCTTTATAAAGACCACTTGCATCTAGTGTAAACTGCCCTCATGTTACTAACCTTAGCCTGATACAATACTATCACTTTTATGTTGTCATGGTAATACTATATCTGTTGCTAATTGTAAATTCCCAATTTATCTGGAAATCTAACCAGATATCGAGGAAGAAAGTGGAACTTTTATCTAAGAAAATATATTTAGTCCTAAAATCTGATAGTATTATAACTTATTTTACACAATTTCTCCACAATTTGATGCTTTATATCTTTTCGTATTTAATAATTTTTATAATTTCTTAAAATTTTACTACTACCAACATAAAACCGCTGTAAGCGTCACCTTCAGAAGTACTCATAAGCACCAGTGTCCAGAACAATACTAAAACCTACACTGTAGGTCTCATACAATGCTTCCCATATTTATAGTATTCCCAGGAGCCAATATATTTGTGGTTTCTACATTTAATTTATTAAATCAATTTTGAACATTTATTTATTAACATTTTACTGAATATTGAAAAGGTTATAAATATGCAAGTTACCAATTGTGAGAAAATAAAAAAGAACATCTGAAAATACTCAATTTTTGATAACATAA
Organism: Actias luna; assembly: GCA_039707435.1. Classification (NCBI taxonomy): domain Eukaryota; kingdom Metazoa; phylum Arthropoda; class Insecta; order Lepidoptera; family Saturniidae; genus Actias; species Actias luna. The sequence goes on along the minus strand of JAZHAC010000001.1, from coordinate 11,118,002 downwards.
TAAAGGTTCATCCATAGTTACTTACACTAATACACCAAATATACTAATACATTTGCACAAACAACATTATAATAATAATATAAAACGCTACAGTAACTATAAAAAGTTGATTTTTCACCAGATACATTGAAAGTAATTTAATGTATAGCAAAATTACTGAAAATACTTAAAATATACAATGTCCATAGCTCCTTGGTTTCGCACAGCCCATTATAATGTAAGTTTCACAAATAATCCAATACATCAAGGGTATAACACAGTTCTAAATAAAGTATAATTATGTATTCATTTTAATGAAATGTTTAAAGTACAGGCTTAGTTTAAACTAGTTTGCCTGGCAGACATTGTCTAATATTTTCCAGAAATAAATCAACAAATATGCTGTACTTGAAAATTAATTCCCTACTAGACTTAGCATGTCTACCATATTAGGTCACATTGTTACTTAACATCAGGTCAGATTGTGGTCAAATGTTAAAACCTATTAATTATTAAACAAATAAATTAACCACAGCACCACATTTAATAACATAAAAAGTAAGTTATATTTGTAGTTATGTTGTCAGCTATCAAACAGTGAATATAGATTTTATCAATATAAAATTTATTAGTCTAGCCTTCAGAAACAGTTATTACTTTTATGGATGAAATGTACCCTATGTTCTTCTCTGTACCCATAATATGTGTGTATAACATCATGATTGGTTAAGAAGTTCAATATGAAATTGTAACAAACTATCATTCACAATTATAATATTAGTTAATATGGAAACTAAATCTAAACAAAAGTGGAACTACTGGTCTGATTTTGAAAATGTTATGTTACATAGAATACTTATACTGTAGTAACATAGGCTAATAACATCCAGCTATAAAAGTAGGAGCAAAGTGGCATTCATAAAAGTTCCAAAGACAGGCAGAACTCTTCTCTCTTCTGAGACCTTTTATAACATACACTGTGTCAATAGTTAAAGTTATATGAAAATAATGTATAACAAAAAAGTTCTAATAATACATCCAGTTTTAATCTTTAACATAAATTTTAAACTAAATAAATAAACTAAAACTAATTATGTTCATTATTCTGAGTGTTTAATGTATATCAAAATTTCACTTCATAACATTTGAATAAGTTAATACAAAATGATATACAACTTTTTTTCAGATGATATGATGTTTCACTAAACATTGTGATTCAACATGTTTATAGTGTTTTTTCCTTGACAATGGCATTTGATCAAATATTCATATTTAGCTATTCATTGTATAATTATTAGAAAATAACATTTATTACCTAATCTTTATTTTGAAATGAAATTGAAACACATAATTGGCATGCTAATGTGAAAGCCTACTCAAGTGGTAATAATTATTTTACATAACTCTACTTCCTTGGAGAAGGGATAATTCTTTCACAAAGGACTGATAGTAGAAGAAAATAAATCAAACCAAATTATAGATTCGATCATATAGTTGAAATATGGAAACAAAATTAAATCATAAATAACATGATTACCCAAAAAAATATAGATTTTTCAAAATAGAAAACCAGAAAATATACTTTATGTAAGTATATGTATCTTCATTAAGTTCCTATAAAGTTATTTTTAAGAATTTGTGCACTATTTGTTTCAATGATTCCCTAGGACCTTGTAGGTATGTAGCTAATAATCTATTCCAAAACAATATAAACATATGGACTGTTTGTTTTGAAAGTAGTGAAAGTCCATTTTCTTTTGTTTCGAGAAAGTTAAAGGTTACTATATTTGTTGATAATGCAATTTCATTTACCAACCAATTTTAAGTTGTACAAACCATGGGATTTTTTTGAGAAATTAAACACGGACTAGTTATATATAAAAAAATTACATTAAATTAAGCATGTATTACATGATAGCTCATTTTTCTCAAAAATGGACTTACACCACTTTCAAAATAAACTGTCCATATATGAATTGAACTGCTGCCCTTGACAGTTAATTGGTAAAAAATTAAAACTTATGTAAAAATGTTTTAAAATTTTATAAATGTGTGCACAGTCGATGTTGTAAGGGACAGCTAGTGTGGGTAAATATATATATATATATAATAATATTATAAAGAGGATACATTTGTGTTTTTGTTTGTAACAAATAAACTCAAGCACTACAGTGGTCCAATTTCAAAAATTCTTTCACCATTAGAATGCTACATTAGCACTGAGTTTTACGCGAACGGAGTCGCGGACACAGCCAGTATGTTTAAATACGTTTCTTATTTGTACTATGTCTGTATACATATATAATTACTTTGCATAATTCTAAACAGCTATTACAAAAATAAGGAGACGAATATTGGCAAGCATTATACTTTTATAATCTGGCGACTGAACAAATGAGGTTACAAAAGTAATTTTAAAGCATATGGTTGCTTAATTTGAGGAAATTGTACACGACACATTCGAGACCTTTGTAACACACTGCTAATCACTGCATAATAAGCGATGATACAATAACATCAATCCATTCAAAAGCGTTTCCGCGAAGTTCGTGGCAACGTATAACGGACCACAATATGGCGAAGCGAAAACAAAGACCAAAAGTAAATTACATTACTCACCTGAGACAATTCTTGACTCGTCTGCTTGAAATTTTTCTTATTTAAATTTATGACGAGATAATTAATTTGCGATAAGCTCAACGTTAGAGGGTCCAGGTTCATAGTTCCATTAAAGAAAAAACGAAAGCTTCAAATACGTTTGAAGCTTTCTCAATAATTAAAGGATTACTATAATAAAAAGGCATTCGCTTACAACCCATGCCCAACATCACCAATGCTATTATGTACTAGATTAAATTCAACATAATTTTAACACCGCTAAAATAATTTAAAATTATCATTATAGTGTCTTAAAAATCAGCACATGACTAAAAAGAATACTACTCATTATTAAACCAGTGTGACCATCTGTACCTCAGTGAACTTGCCATACTTTATAAGGAAATTTGCCAAATCACATCAATATTATTATTATATAAACATAAAAAAAAAAACAAAATGAAATTTTAAATTTTGATTTAACAGTAAAACTTTTACATTTGTTATGAATGATTATTTCTATATTGTTAATAAGTATTTCACTTCGTATATTAGAGTTGATAAGAATACTAATAACCGAATAAGAAAAGATAAAAAAATTAAGGTAACAACTAGAAAGCGTTTATTAATGCTCCTAAAACTGAATAAATCTTTACTAAAATTAAGTTTTTTTTTTATTAAAAATCAGTTTATTATTTACAGTCATATACCCGTTTACGTAAACAATTACACAAGCATAAGATATCAGAATTGTGTTTCATTTCGATTGATTACATAAATCATTAAACTGGAAGCGTTTATAATAAAGATAACCATCAATTTTAACGACAACGACTAATGAAAGTAGCAAATGAAAATAGTTATCAATGTTTTATAATTTTATGTTAAAATATGTCCACGGTTAAAGCAGTTGTCACCTGCAACTGCCGCGCCACTGGCCCGGAATCTTGTTGGTTCAAATCCCACACAAAGCAATTGTGGTTTGATTCTTCGTGTCTGTTAATTGTGCTTATAATGTTAACAGGCAGATGCAAACATGAATAATAAGAATATGTCGAACTTAAATAAACCTACTTTCTCATCATTACACTAATATACTGTAGAATCAATTAAATATTTATGTTAAAAATATTATATATTAATATGATATATTAAAAAATAATAATGTCAAGATAAAAAGACAGAATATGTACAAACAAAAATAACAACTCCAATATTAAAATATAAATATGTACAAAGGTTTTAAGCAACCTAAAATAATAATTCCACAACATTCTTCCACCCTTAAAAGTTTTAACCTAGTTCTTTGATGAGGCATCTTGATAGGTCTGCTTTTGTGCAATATTGATGTGGATGGAGTCTGTGCTTGTGGTGGTTCCATTAGTGGCTGTTAATTGTTTTGTCTTTGTTCATTAGATTTTCCTTCTTCTGGTGATTCTTGGTTACGCGTTGGTCTAACAGTTAACAGTCTAACAGTAGTGAAAGTAATCAAATGCTTATTTGTAATTCTGGTACTCTGTTGGATTTTTTCTGCAACATAAACCCTTAACGTCAATTTTGTGAAGCCACGCCGAGATATTCTAATTGAACACATTATTTACGATAACAGTCTAAAAAAATAGGTAGAAGAAAAAACGTGCGCTCCTTCGGTCATGTAGTACGCTTCATATATACAGATGGTGATGAATACCGCGCTATCTAGTTCTTCCTGGAACGACTAAATAAAGATGAGGACGCGAACTGATTTTTCTGCTTTTTTGAACGAAGACTGACAGTCGTCATTCACGACCTCCCATTAAAAACTAATCCTGAAAACATCATGGAGGTGCTTCGAGGTGAAATCAGCCCGCAGTATTGACGATAGAGGATGAAAACTAGAGTGCATCTTCTTCTGCATCTTTAGGAAGCCTAGACTGACAGTACTGACCTAGTAGTGTCAAGCACTGCTCGGTGCTTAGGAGCAAAGTAAGGAATCGCTAAGCGAGTATCGTTGCCAGAACGGGAGAAACCGGATGAAAGACATGGGACTCCGCATCACCACAAATACTAGTCGAGGACATCGCGGCTGGTAGCCTCATGGCTTCATCTACCGACGCGTCACTATCGGGACACCATGTAGAACATAAGAGCAAGACGGAGTCCGTACCTGCTCCACTCAACAAAGCTTCGTCAACATCTGCCCAGATGCTTGTAATGAAGAGCGATGAAACGACTGACCTGGAAACCATCCAATCACTTAAAAAAGGGCATAAGTGACGCGTAGAGAAAAGCAAAGACTGAAGGAGACACATCTGCCCAATCGGCATCCTTCCAAAGCATCGAACAACTCCTTCTATCCGGTGACAATGCTCAGTGGCACATAGCTATACAAGAATCGTGGATGTCAGCATCGACGCAGAGCTATTGGCGGCAACGAAACTACTTCAGAAGGCAAACCGTGATCAGTATCCTCATCCCTTTCCTGCGGGGGAAAGGTAAAGATGATTTCAAAAGACAAGACCATTAAAAATAGTATTGCTCAAATGTATGAACAAAGACAGGACTTAAGCTAGTCTTGGTCTCGGTCTTGCAGCAACATACTTGTAAGTCTTGCAATTATCTATTAGTTTATTGCTATATACTTCACTAAACATACTTAGGTACATTTCCTGCTGTATTTATGTACCTAATGGCCACTAAAAGTACCTATGCCAGATGATCATGTATAGTAAATATTTATACACTATACAGTGCACTATAAAGTTATAATAATATTATTATTACAATACATTATTCTAATGTCAACCTATCCTTACGATTTCAATATTCCTTACGAGGTCACTACAGTCTGACGACATTCGTTCTGAGCACCTGGAACTTTATTCTTTATAATGTGACCCTCAACATGAGGGCAGCGGTGATAGAACTGTGATGACTATATGCTATGATACACTTGTCGCACTGTTTTTTCATAACTGGACATCTTTGTGACCAAATAATAATCACCGACACGACCTACCGATCATGAATAAAAATGTCGGATAACGTAAATAGATAAGAAGGTAATAATTATTGGTGCAAAACTGTAATTATACTCGAGCTATTATGTTAGTTTTAAACTTTGCTAAATAGACTATATTCTTCGCAATATTAGTATCTAACCTTGTATGTTTGTATAATAATAATGGGTCATTTTTTTTGCATATAAGTTAATTTTGTTTATTGTAGATAGGAAGAATGACAACACCACGTTTAAGATCGTGCTGTCCTCACTAAAAAGTATTTTTGAATAATAAAAGAGGCTATTGCTAGAAATGTGAAAGATTTTATATATGCTGCGATGCTGGCCGTCTGCCTTATAGTATTTATTTTGCAAATTATCTTAAGATCCTTTTGATTGATAGGAAGTGGCTTAAAGATACTCTTTCAAAACTCGACATTTTAGTCAGATACTATTACTGCAGTACCTAAAAGCTATGAACAGCACGAATAAATGCTTTTGCATTAACTGCGAGACCACAAGAGTATCGCTTGCTCAGTCTTGTCATGCTTAAGTCTTACAGGGTTTAGTCTTTATCTTGGTTTTACTAGAATAAGCGAACTTGGTCAGTCTTGAGAGCCAGTTTCTCCACAGGATTAGCGTGTCTACCAACTTGGGCCGTATCGTCACTTAAGATCAGGTGAGATTATGGCCATAACGATAAAACCTTAACTATTGTTAGCTTGGTCGTTGATCGTCTCTTTATATTAAATATAATATAAAAGGCTTTAAGTATTTACCCGTTTGAGTAAAATTAACTTTATGGTCTGGAATTGATATTTACATGTTTAATTAAAAATAACTTTATAAATTCAAATTGTAAGAACAATATTTTACAAAATTTGTTTTAATAATCAATTTCAAGTAGTTCGCTTTTAGCGCTTTTAGTTTCTGGTTGTGGCAATATAAATACGCGTGTATTACAATTCTGAGGAGTGATAGTGGAGGTCTAGTACGAATCAGTGGACTGAAGTATTATTGATGTGAAGAACCAAATAGTATGTGCAAACTATAAAACAAGACGGTTAAGATATAAGGATTTTACATTATAAAAAAAAATCCTACATTTTGTGTAAAAGTATAGAAATTGCTAGATTTAAAATATTTTCGATATTTTAAAGAATCGATGGAAATAATAACCACACCTTCTTCAGCATTTGTTAAGATATATTTAGATGTAGTAGTATATTTAAATAAATACATCTATTGACATATATATATTTATTTTACGATACGAATTAACTTAATTTGTGCAAGCTATTCCTCTTAATAACAAAGAAATAAGAAAAAAGTGTTTGATAAATATGCTCATCCAATAAAAAAGGATGATATAATACAATTGAAAAATTAAAAAGATCGTAAACTAAGTATACTTTTTGAAGGTCCATATAGAGTAATAAGTATACTTTAGGTACTAACTATAAACTATAAAAAACTATAAAAGCGAATAATAGTCATAAAATGGTGTTACTATATAAGAATATAAATAAAAAGTAGTGTCCGACTGAAACAAAAGTTTCAGACGAAACCGAAAGTTATTTACTTGGAAAAGTGTGTTTTGTATTCAGATATTTTGTATATTTTGCATACATGTACAAAGCTACTTATAAAAGGTTACTTATACTCGTATCAACTAACAACAGTAATTGTTTTATGTAACAAGAATATTTATGTATATTTTCAATTTAATATAAAAAATATACGTAAATATATTCATGTCTTCCTCTTGTAAGTAAACTTTGTGAAATGTTGATATTTAGAACTTAAAGACTTAGTAATTGAAAATTGTATAGTGTTTATAATATTCTGTAGTCTAACGTACTATTTGTTGAAGTTTTGTGTTTAGTTGTAGTAGATAAAAGAATATACAACCCAATTTTTAGACTCAATAAATTTAACCACAATAATATACATTCAATTCAAAAACTTGCTTTTAAAAAATAAATATATTAATAAAACACAAAAAAAAACACAAATAAAAAAATTAATAAATATTTACCAAAATATTTATGTACGGAAAAAACTCAAACTAAAAACAATGACGCAATGAGCTATAACTACTAACACTCGAGTTTCGAACTCACCCAAGAGACGCATAATTACGTGTCCGAGTTTTGGCGGGACTGAAGATTCGGCTGATGTTAGGCTGCAACCGAAAATGTTACCGAAACTAAAAATTATCTTTGGTCGAAACCAAAACTTTGGTCGGACGTTATAATTAAGGATTTTTTTTTGTAGAGTTATAAAAAAAATATTTAGTAATAGGTTGAAGACCACCGCAGGCTACCTCCATCCCTCAATTACGGTTGCTTGGTAGTAGGGCTTTCTCTAAGGCCCACCTGGCTAGCAAACACCCTCAAGTTGAAAATCTGCCGCCAAATATCAATAAGTGTATTCCGGGAGATGCACTTGAGATCCAGTTCCTCCACAGGTTTAGCGTGTCTACCAACTTGGACCGTATCGTCACTTAAGATCAGGTGAGATTATGACCATAACGCTAAAACTTAACTATAAAAAAGGCTATAAATCTCGGCCCCGGCTTCCATTTAGTAAATAGATGAAGGTAATTTTGTAATATACTCAGAGACTCTGATAATAAAATCATGATATGAGAACTACATCGTGGCCGCCCCGAAATCCATGAGCGCTTACACCCACGTCAACGTATCTATTTTTGACGTTGTTGGGGATGAGAGGTGAATGCCACTCCCACGCAGTCGTCATGTTCTCCGCTCGCAGCGGATCGATACTAGGTCTGTTCTTCCGGACAAGAATCTTCGTGCTCGCTATACGTATGACATAGTATGCGCGGTATACGACTCTACAATTTACTAGTATAATAACATTACACAGCATCTGAAAGTCCTCTTTTTCTTTTTAAGATAAATTTGAAATCATTGTCAGATCACTGAGCACTTGTACACACATAAGTATAATCAAAAAGCCGCATATTTTTTTCTTCTTGACTAACGCTGTTGGCCTCATTGGCCTTTACAGCTTCACCCGAATTGGTGACCTGCGCAGAAAGCACTCTGCCAAAATTCTGCATGGAAACTGAAGTGGCCGAACCTCGCCTGGTGCATTATTTATTGCCCGAACCTATGTACTTACTATATGGGAGGACAAGTGTAATGCTGTGATAATAGTGATTGAGTAGTGTGAGATTCAGTATGTCGCAAATGTAACAGACTTGAGAGCTCTTTTCAGGAGGATCGGACCTAGCTTTAAGTCACTGCGAGGAAAGAACACGATGATACAGGACTAAAGTTATCAATGTTGAGGAATTTATGTAATGTGTAGATGTAGACATAATATATAGAATGTGTTAATACAATACAACGACACTACTACTATATCTTCCGCATCTGCCACTATCATAATGTATGAAATTTGCTATGCGATGAGTCGGTTTTGATATAAGCCACCTTCGCTCAAGATAGTTCGCTAAAGTTTCGAGTCACAATCTGTCCTGAGTGTCGTTTTCACTTTATCCACAGTAGCGGTGGCTGTGTTGTGAACACAACCATAGTGCATATGTTTTGAAATATAAATTTTTATTTTTGATTACATACTAAAACAGGTAACACTGTGGATCGCATTGTCAAGCTGACGATTATCTCAAAAAAATAGGTTAGTTTGTATTTAAGCATTACTTTTTTTTATTGTATTTTCTGGTGAAATATTTAACTATTTGTCATTCTCACAGTTATATATTTTAATATGTACATAAAGAAATATACTTCATATGTATATGTGTTCGCATAAGTATTACTGCTATCGAAGTGCATTGCTTAACTCTGCTAGAAAATTATTTTCTGAAAACACATTATCTTTGCTTACACTAATAATTTTTATATAACTATGTATAAAAATTAATAGTATAGTTTTAAAATGGTTTGAGTTCACTTGAGTTTGCAATAAATTATATTGTTACGTAACAGCCATCATGATCTATTTTTTTCACTAGTCTTGAGAGAGTGTTTATAGTAAAACTTGACAATTCATTTTTAAGCTCTAAATAATAGTACAAGTTTCTTTAAATATATAACAATTGTTTAAAAATATAACTGGAAAAAAAACTACATTCTTTATACAAAGAATCTATAAATACTTCAATTTATTTAAAAAGGGAGTTATAGTTTAGACGAGGTATCATAATTTTATACGTATTTGTTGGATACTGTATAAATTTGTAAAGTGTTTATTTTTATTTAATATTTTTAAAGTTTCCATATATCTATTGGATAATTGTTAGTGTAATTTATTCTTAATTTTTATTTTCCTTTTTTCTATTACATTATCAGGTTTTACAGTGAAGTGTTAAAAGATTTAATACTAATCAATGAAGTTCACAACTTATTGTTAAATATATGTATGTAAATATATGATTAGTTCTTAGATATTACTAGTAGTATTATTAGTACTTAGATATTATATCTTAGATATTAACAATTTTTATTTGTATGTTTTCTTTGTCCACTAAGTACTAGATTTTATGTGCGGCTTCACATGCATTTATATTGATTATGTCAAACAAATCGAAAGGATGCAATAAAAAGTTTTATACAAAGTTTATCCTTATATTTTCCCCACTTCCAATAAAGATTTCACAAGATAAAGTAGCCTATCTCCATTTTCTGGGTCCCATCTATTTCTGTATCAAAATTTATCACAATCGAATTCTGCAGTTTAGGTGTGAAAGTGTAACAAACAAACTCACTTTCACATTTATAATATCAGTATGATTTTCAGTAGAATTCATGAAAAACAATCATATAACTATAAATATAGACTGACTGACTTTAAAAATGTAACAAAATACTGTAATTTTACAGTTACACAATTATTTTTTTTTGTAATATTATAATTCAATTATAAACTTCCATGGCATATAAATATAAACAAGACAAAAATTAATCAAAGTTTTGCTTTTATATAGGTTTATGGGGTGGACAAACTTCTTACACCGCAATTTGGTGAGCATAGCTTTTCCAAGTCTGACTGCTGTACTTATCTTCTTTGACTGGAATCACACTAGGAAGTGGAAACAAGAGAAACAGGATTAACATGGCAATTTTTGGTATTACAACTCGTTACATCTGGTTTGCAGTTCCCATGACTGGATTTTTCTTTGGAAAGTTTTTGGACGATCAGGAGACTTTAAGAATGACCAACTTCAGGGATAAGTCTGCCTTGTATGGTGGTCGAGTGAAGGAAGGAGAGCTACCTTCTTGGCCTTAGATTACAATAATGCTCATAATTAAAAACTGCAATAATATTTTGTTCATTTAATAAAGTTAGTTCAATAAAACCTGGATTTTCATTATGTTGCAACACATTTTAAAGTATTGGCTCTGTTGTAATATGAAACCATATTAGTACTATGAAAAGGTGAATTTGTGTTTGTAAAAGGTCTGGGACCACTAAGTAGATTTGAAAAGTTACATATATTGTAAAGGGAAACTACATGACGAGCTGTAGGTTATATTTTATTACCATTTAAATTTATATTTTCTTTTTGATTTTAAAATCATTGTTTAGGTTTTAACACTAGGAAAAGCATACTTATAGGGTGATATGTTTGTATACATAAATGAAACACCATAATAAAATTAATTATATTTATTTAGTTTCAAAGTGTTTTCTTGGCCATGGAGTACCAAAGAATACTGTAAGGAGTCCATAGACCGATTCCAAAGAATATTACAAAGAAAACAGTGGCAAAATATCTGAAATTGTAAAATAATACAAATTATAAAAATTATTATCTTATACTTATCTGGTTACCAAGATACAGGCTCTGCATAGTTTGGAAGCCATTGTGAATTTGTGTGTATGAATGTGATTCTCTTGTAGATGTAAATAAATAAATATTATCTTATAGGTCAATTATACCAATATAGTCATTATTATTTTGAAACTATGCAGTAAACTGTTTTTTAATTCATAATATTTTAAAGAAGATCATATCAAATAATTGGTACAAATAAAAAAATTAAAAAAAAACTTTTAAGTCTTCAGTTATATACTTAGTGTCTACTCCTACCCATCATTGGTAATGTTTTAGACTGGGGTATTCCCGATTTTGTAAATAAAGTTTAATTTCAAATATTTTCAACTTGTATACATACTATGAGAAGTTAAAGAATTCTTACAACTTTATATATTATGACAAGAAAAAAAATGACTGGCACATGAAGAATGAAGTGGATGCAGGGTAGATGAAATAGCAGTCCCAGGGATCATAGGTAGTTTATGAAGATGTTTTAGGCTAACTGGAAATTTTGTAAAACTTGTATACATTACATGTATTTTTTTAAAGAAAGAAGGTAACAAGATTTCTATGTATTTGATGTTGTATACATGCATAAACTATGTTGTGTAGGCGAACCGAATACTCGTATGCAGGTTGCATAAGATCAACAGTTGCAGCTGGTCTTGGTTTCGAAATAATGTACCTTGAAGTATAATTCAGTACAATTAATTTACATTTAAAAATAAAAATAGGATGTTATACTTCCGAAAACCTGTATACATGTTCACTGAATTGAGTATAAAATAATTGCAGGTAAAATCTAACCGATTACGTATTTTGAAAGGCATGTTGTCAAATGGTTGAGGTGGGCCTTCACCATTATGGTAGAATATTTTCCGAATAGTGACTGGTGTTTGGATCTTCAAAGTAGTCCTAGTGTGCATAGCCTGTATTATTAAAGAGCGAACGTTTCTCATGATGAAGTCAATCTGTATTTATTTGACATATAATGTAACTCTTTATTTATTACGGTAATACATTTATTTTTGTTCTTATGATGCCAGTATTTCTAATACTAAATTTAGAATTTTAAATATTTTGATTTATTTTAAAAAAATATCCATACTCTATCAAATCGTAACACAATATATTCATCCGTTATTAATATTATTTTTGATATTTAATTTTTATAGTAATTGCTAATTAGTATGTACTCTATGCTTATGCACATAGTTAATATAGTACATAGTAAACTTATAGTGCAAATACTAAAATAGATACGCCTTTCATTTTAAATGACAAATATCTTGTAACTCTCCGCTATAGATAGCGTTATCTTTACTTACACGCCCTAAATACTAATAATATTAGCTTACAATAAACTACCTAATTAATAACTTCGGTTTAGTTTTTTGGGCATCTTTAAAATAAAAGACTCGTTAACCATTACCGAACCGTTAGTAAATTGAAGTCCGATAGAAGTAGCTCAGTCACAACAAATTATATTTAGCAGACTCCAAAATCAAGCAAGTTAATAACCCGGCACACTAGTAAGCAAATTCCTAATTATTTTTTACAATTCAATAGAGAAACAATTTCTACGAAAGCTAAAATTAACATAAATGTTTTTAATACTTTTTAATTGTAACGTTTTTAATACTTCTCTGTCGGGTGTAATGTTGACAACGGCAAAACTTATTCGAATTGTTAAAAGTATACCTTTAAGCACAAAAGCTTACCTACACTGTATTAGTAAAATCTGTTTGACCTAACTATTTTCCCTCTAAATGTAAGGCTAAATTCTTATATTGCCAAATATATTAAAAAAAAACTTAAATGTAATGAACGTAAATTATTTCACTCTAGATAAATTCACTTATAATAATAATCATTTACTTATATTCATAGTTAGCTGTGGCAGAGAAGATAACACCGAGCAGTGTCCGAGACTTGCGGCTCGGATGTAGGTTTTAAGAGGGCCCCATCGACAATGGTCAACACTCACCTTCACTGCTCGTTTTTCTCTCTCTGTCTAGTATAAACCATTCCCGATAATGATTTCCAGCATAAATACCAAAACAGTGTCAATAATACGGGGGAAGTCCCTTACAGAACGGTGTACTTAATGTGTAGGTGTGCACGAATGGTATGCGGTGATATGATGTACTCTCAGTGATGTATAGCGTTACTGTAACGCGTGAGCAAAGTCACTTGAGGGCTCCTATCCGGAGAATTGATCCTTACACATTTCAGCTTAACACACTACACTATAGGTATGCCTAATGATTAATCAACTGGCATCGTCAGCTAGAATTTCTCATATGAATAATTTTAAAAGTTGAAAAATAATAACGAAGACAAGTATGTTGAATATTCCTATTCGATAGGTAGCGATAGCTTCCCTATATATATTTTTCCGTTATTCTATGGAAGTACCACTGGTATCGTTATATAGATGGAGTTAATAAGAATTTTCAAACATAATTATTCTTTTACCTTGTTGATGGTGGTTGTGACTGCTATTACAGAATTTGTATACGACAGCTACTAGATGGAACTACTAGTGATTGAGTTATTCTGTTATCAACACTAGATGGAGTAGCATCTGCTTTGTTCCCGCCTCTTTCATTATCCGCACATGGTCGTAAAATCCATTGAAATGTCTGAATTCTAAAAATAATAATCATGCCAGATTTTAGATTTATAGGTCAGCGGTAATTAGTCATCCAATGATAAATCATTAAATATATAGATAAATGAATTAGCTAACAAATAAAAATATTTTCAAAAATCTTGACTTATTCTTGATTTTTATATAAAAAGATAACATCATATGCATTATTACTGATGTTATTTTTCGTAAATAAATTATTATATTGCAAAATCTATTACGTATCACAAGAAAAATCATGTCAACACACAGTAACTGGTATAAATAAGTATAAATCACAATTGATATTACTTATCTTTCTGGTATCCAATAATTTCGGTTATAATTAAGTATTTCTTTAATTTATTTTATTTGTGGTTTAATAAACAATAATATTGACATCATAGTATGAACATTTTTCAATGATTATTAAATTATGAGCATTGTGATAAAATATCATAATTAACATAAAATATGAAATAAATAACAAAATACACTTTCTTAAAAACTAAAAATTAATAAATGATCGCATGTAGGTTTCCATGTTAGTGATCATGAATAACAAACTACGAGAGGACTATTGCAACTGCTCGTTGCCTTCTATGCTTTGTAATATTATCTTACATTTTAATGATTTGTAAGTTTTTAAAATGAGCAACCACAAGCGACACTTTTAAAAAGTGAGGCTTGTTATTGGATTTTAAGTTTTACGTAAATTTAGTACCTTATAATCTGAAATATAGTAGTCCCAACGATTAATAATAATTAATAAAAGTTTGGAAAATCCAAAAGTGCACGCCTCATACCATTCTTTTGATTTTTAAGGAAAAAAACAAGCCGTGCCGTTGACGTACATTATTACTTATTTAATATTTTATTAATTATTTTATATTTTTTAGGCAAGCGTGATTTTTTGCTTGCCACAAAAACTCTGTAGGTATTTTAGTCTTAGTCTAGTGTTTTAGTCTCAATTGTGTTGAAGCGCTAACCCTCTTTGAAATAATGTTCGACTCGGCTGTATATTTTTGGTATCTTTTCCTTTCCTTAATAAGAAAAAAAATGACTATCCCAAGAACTCGTAAATGTAAAATGTAATAAATTCAAAAATGAGGCGTGCATAATCTTTTATTATTATACTACAGGTACTATGCTATTGATATGAAATAGGTAACTGGTTGATGTTATTGTAAAGATAATAAACGAAACCCGGTTTTGATACGTAAATTTTATCGGGACTTATCGCTACCACCTGTTACGAAAAAATCCGGACGTCAACGTATTTTCTTTTAAGGCAGTAAATTACATTGTTTTTTTTTACAAAATACGACATAAATGAAGTGTTTTCTTGAAATACATCTACTCATATTATCGTACAAATGCAAATTAGTTGTGGTAGAGGCAGTTTAAGAGCAAAAACTTGCTGGATCTTGAAGTGTCGAGAGTAGTGCACTTCCTCACACGCTTCGCGGTATGAGTTGTGCAATAACAGGTTACTGTCTAACGAAACGAACGAGCTTAAGACTGCGCAGCCCGCAACGCATTAACTGTTTCAAATACCCGGTATAGTTTTGTGATTTTTCCATATATAGTAGGACTTAATTAATATTTTTTAAAAGTTTAGGTTGGCTCACGTTGGTTTCCTTTACCATCAGACTGTCATATTATAATCCCAATTACTAAGTCTATGTATGTGAATTCCGAAAAATTCGTTGGTACATGCAGATTTGGAATTTACGGGCCGGATTCATACTCCACAAGTCAAAACCACAAGACCTTTACAACTTTAGTATAACTAATTTAGATTTAAAAAATGTAAGATATCATAAGTCTTAGAAAAGAAATAATAAATCGTACTAATTTTCGAACCGACTGGAGTCAGACCTAAGCTGTGCAAGCTTAATTTTGTTTTATTTTTGTTTTGAGCCGCACGGCACTACATGACTAGCTCATATTTTTGCTGCTAAGTCCTAGCTCAGTAATCGCTTATGTTATGTAACTGCAGTGCACATTTTTTTATATTTAGCCTAGGTACTGTAATGTGCTGACTAGAAGAAGTGTAATAGATGTTTCTGGCACTATGGTATCTTTTTAAAGGGTATTTGACGGCCGATGAGCCTTGCCACACATATCATAGGTTTAGTTATCCCTAACGGCCTTAACTCCAGGGATTAAAATTGTAATTCCCGTCACATTTCGGAGAGTAGGAATCTTGAACAGAGTGCGATGGTTCTTCAAAACTTCCTGCCTTATCATGCTTTACAAGGAATCAGTTCGATTTTTTAGGGAATATTATTCATATCTCTGAGATAGAAACGTAAAGTATGACCTCGATGCCTTGAACTGGTTAAACGAGATATTAGCATAGTAAATGATCCAGAAAAAAGAAGTTTGATACGTCATATGTTTGTCGTACGATGAAGCTGTGCATCCGTCTTCTACCAAATAGTGTATTTTCTATTACAATTAGTTACAATATGGAGTCCTGCACAGTCACACATAACGTGAAAAGGCATTTCTTCATACAGACACGATGGTATAATCTCAAGTACAATATAGATACTTTGTTGTGCCATGATAAAAAAAAATGAACGTTGTTTTTTAAGCTATGCTTCTTTTAACACATCATGCAAACAGTTCAAACAAATATTAATTAAAAAATAATCTTAATGTGAATAACATTGAATTTTGGTAGACGTAGATATATGAAAAGATGCTTTTCTGATATATACTTTTTTTGGTGTGTTATGAGATATCGTCGGGAGCACTACATGAATTTAGAAGTTATACGAATTATGTCGTCTTATTTTATATTAATATACTAATCTTAAAAACATACATGTGATAGCACATTGTAATGGTGCTGTTTTCACTGCCATCTCATATATTGTAAATTTAATAAGGAACTATTACTTATTATTGTTTACTTTTGCAGGTATTGTGTAGTGGCTATATAAATACACACAGACATACATTATTCGTATAATTTTGGTCTAAAAGATCTTGGTCTGTCTAGGACTGCAGTAAGTTCTATACTAGAACGTGCCTCTAAAGCGTCTCTAACAGGCTCCAAACAAATTTGACTGGACAGGGAGAGTAACACGAGTACTGCAAGTGAGTTTTGACGTGTGTCGGAAAGGGGTGACTTAAACATATATCCGTGTCACAAGTCTCGAAAACTGCTCGGAGTTTCCCTTTTTGTCACACTATGGACTCGGGACCCGCACGGCGAATTCATGTTTGCTAAGAAGTTCGTCTGCTCTCTCTCTCTCTCTCTCTAAGAATTAAATGAATTTTCAATATGTCTTGTCGGTATCTTGCTGACTCAGATTTTCTTATTGTAGCGCAACAAAGTGACAACATTGTTCGTGATATTCTGCGTGGGTCGATTCAAAATTAATAACGACCACTTAGACTAGACTAGGTCTAGGCTTTAGACCTTCTTGTGCTATGTTGTCACTTAACATCACATGACATAGTCACCATAACGCCTAAACCTATAAAGTATAAAAATCCCCGAAGAGACATCCAATTGATCACAGGTAGTCATTGTCTAGCCCATGGGTTCCCAATCTTTTTCAGTTCGCGGGGCACATTCATGCCCACTATTTTGTGGCGGCGCCCTAATGTATCTAGCTGATCGAAATAGATAGGTACAATGATACTACTTATGCAGATATGCACATTATTTAAAACATCCGTATTATGAAACTAAACTGTTTTTATTTATCTGACCATAAAATTAACAGTTTCCTGGTACGTAGGTAAGTATATAAATTACATTGTTTATTTTGCACCCGCGAACACTTAAGTCGAGATATCGGAGAAAGGTAAAGAGAATCGCACCATGGCGCCCTTTTTCACTTTCTACGGCGTACCAGGGCGCTGCGGCACAGACTTTGGGAACCCCTGGTCTAGTTGGTCTGAAAGCCCATAGATATGCACTAGGTATGAGACGTGCAGTTACAGAGAGGCAAGTGCTTTAACCGATAGATCGACTAGTTCAACTATTCTATCAAACTACTTATTACTGTTTTTTAACGTATTGAGGTAGTATAATATAGTTGTGGAGATTAATTTACGGTTGGACACATCGTTTTTATAAATAAACAGGAAATATGTTTAGAGAAAGTATTAATTTTTATTACTAATACAAAGCTCTCGTATTCAGGTATAACAGTTGAATATGTTATACTCATAGATATTAAAACTTAAATTTTGAAGGTTGTGTATTAATTATTAGGTTAGGCTAACATAATGCTTAGGAAAATATTATTATATAGTAAGTAATAAAAAAAATAGTTTTATTTCGTTTTATTCATTTTCAAATACAATAACATCTATACAATGACATACTACGTCTAAATGATTTAATATTCACATTGAATTAAAAACTAACACTATATATATAATGTATACAAATAATAAAAGTTGCTTTTATTAGCAAAATCTGCGACACATTATATAATACATTGTCTTGATGTTTGTTTTTTATATATGATATTTATAAAAAGTTACAAAATAAAAATTTAGTTAATGGTATTGTTGACAGTTTATATATCCTTACTGTGTAAAATTCTTGTTATAAAGTTTCATTTTCACTGTAAATGCAGAATGTCCTTACTTATGTTTGTTAAATACTGTTTCAATAAAACATTGTCCTTCCCCTTTCAGTAGTTAATTATTCAACCATAGCACCACCTATCTCGGTTTGGGAAGTTTTAATAATTATTTTTATGAAAAAATACATACAGTGTAAAATCCGTTTACTACCACTTGATTTAAAGTTTAAACTTAAAATTTATTATCTAAAATGTTGAAATAACTTTAATTTTGACAATTGATTGAGTATAAATTGCGGAGTACCTATATCAGTGTCACCCAACTGAACTTACACTGTATATGTGTCCATCTTCGTGGTGAATGTTCAAACTATGTACAGTTCAGTTATTTCATATGTACGTATATATAAATAAACATCAATTTTTAATATATAGAAATTGAAATACAATCGCAGCTTAAATTTTTATTAGTTATTTTGTCAGTTTCGCCCGAAGTAAATTTTGTAATAATTCGCCAAGAGCTTCATTTGTTACAGAATTTTAACTTTTCGTTTTTGGGATTAAAAGTATTCTATATATTGATCCATAATATTATCAAAATGTAACCAGTAGTTTTAAAGTGCGTGCAAGATAAAGAAAAATATAATTTAAGATATATTTATGTTTGTATTTATGGCTTTCAATTTTTAATTATATCGTGTAATTCCATGTCAATCTCCTCATGTATTGTGACGTGTGAATATTAATATTCTTATATGTATAGAACTCCTATTGTTACAGCCCTCAGGTTGAGTTCTACTTGAATAGATTTTATTACGAAAATTTATATATTTCATGAAAATATTTCACTACTTTTCATAGTGTAAATAATAACTACACCGACAAGTTTTTCTTAATTATTTAAAAGTTACAAAGATAACATACCCTATTAATATGTTTAAAATTAATATATGAAATGGCAGTTCCTCATACAGTTCTGTTTAGTTCTCTGTATAATTTTCGTACTTTTCATTTCGAGATTTTTATTTTATAGCAGTTATTATTGTTTATATAATTTATACTTCTTTTTACTAGTATTCAATTAAAAAAGTCAATAAACGAAATCAGTATAAAAATATAAACTGTATTTTATATATAATAGCTTGATTTGATATACATCCTGGCCGTATGGCGACTATAGTTAGATTTTACAGAACTTTCTTGTCGCGTACTTTGGGTGCATGCAATCGGCTGGCTACCCAGCACAGTTTTCCCTCAGAACTACGATATGGATCTCTTTAAAAAGGGATTGAAATACGGTTTCCAAGGTCAGCAACATGGTTGTAAAACCCCTATTGTTGCGGCTGTCCATAGACGACGGTAACCATTTACCATCAGATGTGCCGTCTGTCTGTTTGCTGCCCATTAACATATAAAAATTATGAATTATTTGTAGTATTGATTTATCCTATTCAAAATAAAAAGACGTATTGTAGTAAAACTTTCTAAACCTCTAGTTAAGTTGAATGTTACTGTTTTTGGTATAGAGATATAAAGATTATAAGTTTAGATTTTTGTTGGAGGTAACAGGTAATACATTTTTTAAACATTTCATTTGAGAGAAGCTCGTATAAAGTAATGATAATGTATCTGTTGTTTTATTGTTGTTTAACTTTTAAATTTTTTATTAACGTGTATGAAGTAGCGGGCGGTTATTAGTATGATTTGAAATTAATATTATAGCTCCTCTTCACAATCAGCGATCATAGACTGTAATCACACGCGAGTACGATCGTTTAGAGGCCTGCCTACTCGACTCTAGTGGCCGATCCTTATTACCTTATTGAAATTTGACCAAACTCGTTGTCGTGATCGCGGCAAACGGTGACTTGTCGGTTATTCGAGCACGCATCAAAGGGAATTCTCGTGTAGTTGGGAGCTCGTGCCTGCACCATCGCCGATCATTCATTCACCGAAGGATAGCGAGCCCTGCGTAAGTCGCGTCGTTTTTTTTAAATCTAGTTAGTGTAAGTGCGAAACAAAGTCTACTGAGTGGTCAATTGAAGAAACATTCCAGTTCATAGAACTTTGTCAAGACCACCCAGAAATATGGAATCCCAAACACAAATAAATATCACAAACACCACAATTTTCTCTTCTGCCATATTTTTTTCACAACTATTCGTTCAACTACATTTCTAAAATAATTGTATGCTGAAATTAAATTAATGTTAGCTGCTTCTGCAAACTTCACGTTCATCTTGAAGGCTTGCCGCTCAATAAATGATCACGGACGAGCGTATGGATGCTTGTACGATTATCGTGACGATTACCTTACCGATGACAGACGATTAACGAGTATCGATCACCGGCGAATGTGTAGAGGAGGCTTTACAGTAGCATACCTTACACGAAATGAATAGTAAATGTAAATGCAACTTAATTCGTAAATTCATACTATGGTCCTAATATTTACGTTTGGATACCATGTTATACGAGACTAACAGAATACATAATGTCAACTTTGAATTATAAATTAATTATTATATACATTATTCGGAAAATTATTGGCCTATCAAGACTCTTACAATAGCGTTAATAAATAAACATAATAGAATTATAATGACAAGTATTTGAATCGTATTGTACATATAATATTCGAAACAGCTCTAAGTTACATTTAACGAAACTGGGTAATATTATATATAATTCATCACATAACTTGGTAACTAAGTGATAATTAAAATTATGGTTAAATACAACAGAAACTTTAAAAACCTTAGTATACCAGTTCTTATAATAATTTTATTTTAATTACACAAAAGTTATATTATTATTAAAATCATATACGCAGTTACAACTTTCTCACTCAAAAACGTGCTATTCACACTAAGAGTATAAAGAGACAATATTAAACATAAAATTGAAAATACATACATGGTCTCGCCTTACTTTATAGATCCATGTTATGTATGTAGATATCTACTGTTTAATGATTGCTCGATTCCATTTTATATTTAAATTATTTAGCATCTATTACTTCAAATTGATATTATCCTTTTGATTCTTATTTTTACATTATACCAAAGCAAAACAAAATATCTGATTACTCAAATGTAAATCTAAATCTGCTAAATTAAACCTAATCTATAAAAATATTACACTGAGTCCTGTTTAATATAGAATCGAGGTTTCCGTAATAATATATATATACTTATATTTAATTGTAGTTAAAATATTATTGTCAAATAAATATTCATATCAAGAGATATTTTTTACAACTTATAACTTCTTACAAGAAAATATTTCTAAGAGAGAACCTTTAAGAATCGGAAATAATAAAAATTGCACTTGAGATATAGCACGCTCGGCTGCCGCTTACAAAACCTTAGTTTCGAATCCTATGCTTATGGCATCATTTGGGTTAACACTGTGGATGGATTTGTACAGGATACGGCTGCCTAGATACTACGATAATGTCTAAAATCTGTCGGCAAGCACTTAATAAATGTGTTTAGCGGTTAAATCGTTTCTAGGAACAATGTGATTGTGATCAATCATTTGAAGCATCATATATCCTTTCAATTATTAAGATCCTTGAACTAGTTAAAACTTCTAATTAAAATATTATCGAGACAAAAATACATGCAATATTATTATAATAACCCTCTAAACCTAGAGGTTAAATAACGAACCTGTAATCCTAATGTCGGGTCTAGCTGAGAATATGTTAATATTGTAATACAGATATAGTTTATATTTTTATTTGATAACAATTTTAAATTATGAATATATTCTATATAAGCTGCAAATGATAGTCTGGATGTTAAAAAGAAAATTTCAAAGTATTCATTAATTTTTTCATCTACTTCAATTGAATAATGAATTTAAATAAAATTCATTATATCTTTAATCGAACTAGTACTTATTTTATCAAAAAGTTGTCTTGCTTTCTATTACTTTGAAACACAAACCTTATAAATATATCTATTTGATAATTGTAAATAATATAAAACTAGTTGTGGCTTGAGACTTCTATGGAATGCAACGAACTACCGCTAAGCTATATAAACCTACACTCATTCCTTGAAATACATTACAATACAAAATTCAATTAACAATAAATATTTCAATAAAAATAAATTAACAAAGAAGTTTATAAAAATTTGTTCATGATGTACATGTAATCTTTACAAAAGCCTGAGTATTTATTACAAACTTTAACACGTAGTTCATAACGTTTACCGAGCATCAAACGAATTAATATCATGCTATGTAGAAAGGAGAACAATTAAAATATACGATATTTAAAATTTGGTTCAAAATAGAACATTTATCAAAACTGACCAACAATGTCATATTATAAATGTAAGCTTTGTATATAAATTGCATTTAGTTATTTTTGTGAGTCGAAAAGGCATTATGACCATATATTATTTATTTATACTAAGTGAAATTTTACGTAATGAAATTTGAAGTTTACCTTTTTGTAGCTTAAGTTTAACTTCTTAATTTAATGCAATGCTAAAAATATTTTATCTTCATGGTAATTTTCTGATGTCTACATTACTATTTTAGATAGGATGCATTTTTCCAAATTATATTTTTTAAAAGGTCCTAGTTTTGAGTTACAATAAAAGCTTTGTTTACTTTATGGATAACCAAATTATTGTTAGTAAATAATTATAAACTTGGCGTCCTTTTTTTAATCCACTTTTTAAATACATACACAAAATGAAATAATTGTCGATGTGGTGGTAGTCCTATATAATATGCTCTATCTAGGTAAACTCTTTTCCAGCCCTTACTTATTTTTACACTGGATTATTATTGATAATCCTCTACTTAGTACTCATGATTTAGGACGTTACAATAAGCAAAATATGATAAAAAAATAATTTTATAATGTAAATTTAGTTTTTAACTTTAAGTTAACTAGTTTCATAATTTAACATTAAGAATTTATTTTAATACTGATTATATAATCACTAAAAGTTTACCAGATTAATGCTTCAATTTTTTTTTTTACCAGAGAATATTTATTTGCTTATGTAATAACGAATATTCCACTTGAGTATCATTAATTTTAATGTAAAAGTAAATATAATTATTACGTTGATACTAAAAGTAGAAACTTTTTATGACTTAACTAACTACTTAAAAATAAAGTATACCTTTTGAAATAAATTTACGCAGTAGGGCAAATACGGTTTAAATATAACTAACGAGGATACGACCAAAAAGCTACTTATACGCTTCTTTAGTTGTCATAATAATGGGATATCATGATAGAAGTCATTCTACATCTTTAGAATTTAGAATATTTAGTTACGTCTTTGGACTACAGACACTAATTGCCCCATCTAGTTATATATTTAGTGATAATAAATAATACTATTTAGCAAGAATTTAGAGAAAAAACATAGTCACAACCTTCAATTATATAGAATATGAAAAAGCTGTAGATTTTTATTAGGAATATGAACTTAAAATAATAAAATTTTCACAAATATGTGCAAAACTATATGAAATGTATATGTCGGAAGGTAAAGCAATACAAGTTGGCTTAGGCTTTCAGTATATTTATTTTAATTAATATAAAATAATGAGTACGTATTTCAGAAGTTGTTGAGATGACCGTTAAACCATTTATCATGTAGTTATTAAGATTTTAAAATATTCTTAAAAACTTAGTACTATATTAAATTATACTATGATGTACAATATTCAGAAACTGTACTATTGAATTCAACTGAAGTAGATTTAATATATTTGATTTAACATATTTTGATGTAGTTCAAGGTAACATGACATGGTTATGGTTATGGCGATATTAGTTGCTTTTCTATCAGTTTTGTACTTAGTCACAAAAGACAAGGTAAACAAACAAAAGTTATTGCATAAAGACGAAAGAGTCGTCATTTTTATATTGAATTGAAAATGACTATTAATTTTATTATTAGGTTTTGATATAATTTATAACATATCCTTACAAAATAATTATGCTTAATTTTATGAATGTCTAATAATATTTACAGGATTTATTTTTTGATAAAAAGACTAGCCTTCGTACTGCATTCAACACATAATTATTAAACCAAATAAACGTCAATAAATATTGAAATAAATATTTTAATATTTTTTAAATAATCTTTATAATTTGTAAATAAAATATTCTACATTGATATCAACCGAATACTATAAAATACTGATCGTCATTAAAATTAAAATTATGTCCCTTTTTATATAATTTAGACGAATATATCATTTCAAAGTACGATATTTTTACGTAATTCAAACATTTATAGTATAATATGTTTTTACTTGCTCAATGTAGTCCCCGTTTTATACAGAGATTAAATTTATTTCATTATTTTGTTACAAAGTTCCTTATTTGTTCGTTGAATTTAAAAGGAACTAACATAATATAAAAACAAACAACCTAATAGAGCGGTTTTTCGTTTACTTGTATGACTGGTCATGCGTAGTGTGGATACGAGCCGAGATGTGACGTCACGTGGGGTGGAGCCATGGAGTGAGGAGAGTAAAGGTTGCTGCCACCTCCTCCCCAATTGCCCCATGATGCCGACGGGAATATCGATGCTGTAACAATTGTAATCTAACCTCAGTTAATATAATGCCTAGGGCTAACGGTGTGGCAATTAACACTGCGGTAGGTGGCTATCGGTGGTGTCAGGTTAGACGATGGCGTAACCAATCATTGTAAAACAGGTTTCAACGTACGTTACTAAGATCTATCGATTTCAATTAAAATCTATACTGCATATTAAAAGTATATGCACGGATGTAATATATTGAAATAATTGGTGTAAGGGTGAAATTACGTAAGTAATATAATTAGGTAATTAAAAAATCCATGATAAAACACAGGCAACTGGTACCATTTTTGACATAATATGTTTTTCTTTTTAATATAGACAATATCCGCATTAAGGATAAGTTTTGTATCGAGAGTGACTTTCACAACAGACAATTACGGACACAAAATAACGCCAACACTCAGAATAATATTTTTTTGTGTGGGATTCGAACCCATTAAAACAGCGCAGCGGTAGCGTTAAGGCGATTGCTGGAACCGCTAGGCCAATCGTGCTTTTAAATTCAAGACTATTAAAAATATTGAATATTTCAAATTTCGATTATTAATTAACGATTGCGTTTTACATAGCAATAGAACTTAGGCACAATAAATTTAAATATAACGCGTGTATAGTTTATAAAAATAATCTCGCTACACTTGCTGAATTAATAACAGTAAATATTTAAATTATTTCCATAAATTAAATATAAATTTCTTCATATTTAATAAAATAAGTTTAATTGTTTTGATGAACATTTGGATTTCATTTTCAAACCATATTTTTATACCTAACATGGGCTTAATCGCCAAATGAAACGGGTGTTTGATACACCAAAAACACTTATAAAATATTCCCAAATATGATACCGGATTGCCAATGACATTGTAGCGGGTGATTTCATATATTCTTGGATATATATTGGGGTTCGAATCTGCAAATACCATATCGATATTCTCCTAGTCTTATCCACTTGACCACCACCAGACCATAAGATAAGGTAATCTTCAAAACCAAGAACTACTGTTGTAAAAAAATTCTAGCTAGACTGCAAAACATGTATTTGTCACACTTGATATTGGTATAATAACCTTCATACGCAGAGGATTAAATAAGCATACTAGAAAAGAAGAAAGTAACAAGATCCTTGTTAATATGATTTTTGAAATGTTTCATTAAATTACATATGACGACGACCGATCAGTTAATGTACATTGTACCAATGGCGAGGAACTTGAAAACGTGATACATCAATAATTTTTTTTTTTCTCAACTTGATTAGTTTAATGGTACATTACACTATAATGTAAAAACTTTTGTAAATTAAACCCCTTGATGAAAAAAAACCTTAGTCTTAGTAGCCAAATAAAGATAGTAAAATATATTATCTCCATATCAATTGATTTAGATTTTTTGGTTCATAATGCTGTTTCACATAACAGTTGTTATAACAGAATTGATAAAGTATCGTTTCCATTTTCTATTTTTTTTTAATATAGGTTATTAGGACTCCATGGTCGAATTTATAGCCTTACTTTATTTAGCCTATTTATTATGTTATGTATACATAAAAAAACGATTATAATACAGGGCTCAAGTATTTTTTTTAAGTTCACGACCATTTTGCATTATAAAGGGTAACTACATTGGTCGTTATTCAAATAAACTAGATAAGTTTTACGCTTAGTATAAATAGTGTATTTCCATTAAGTCAAGTATTTCGACAACTATGCCAATGACAACCTATTTCGAGAGTTGGGTAAATATTTGTGCAGGCGAGTGTACAGAGGCATTAGCACCGAGAAATGCAGATTATCGACACGGTGTACTCTGTATGAGAAGGGTGCATTATATTAAAAACTTTTCCATGGAATATTGTTTTTTTAAATAAATTTACCTCTATAATTTTCTAAAGATATTTCGCTACAAAAAAGTACAAAAAGTGGGCATTCGGCTAATATTAGCGTTTCAGCGTATACTAAAGAGGTTCAGAACTTACTTTTATGCGTCCCTGAACATATGTAATGTTACGAATGGTTGCAAATAGGAATGGTTACAAAACGTTTCTACGGATGCAAATTAATCAAAATATTTTTTTGTTATTTCGGCTAATAGCAAAATGGTTTGACAGCTTTAATATTTGACTTTGTTTTCGTGTACATCTATGGAAATAAATTAAGTACGTACATTAACATTCGCTTTGAAACTGTATAATGATATTATTACAGAATGTGTAATTACCTGTGGACGTTGGCATGGCCGCATGTGGTGCCATGAAAGAAGATAATTTAGCGGAATGGTGATATGAGCTCATGAAGAGATCACTCTGGTACTTGTATGTCGGGTCGCTCGCGGCTGGTTGCGTAGCAGCAGCCAGTCCTTGGAAATCGAACTTGTACGCATATCTTTTTCCGTGTACTTTTGTCATTATATTTTTATCGTAGTAGTATCTGCACAAAATGCGTTACATTAATTTAATTGCTTGGAAATTATGAATATATATTGATCAGTGTTTAATTTCACGTCAAACAATACGCAAATTATTGTAGCCTTTTCGGAGGATTTAGTTGATTCTTTTTATTTAAATATCTGTATTCGGTAAACATGAGCTGTATATAAAAAATATTATAAAAATAAAGAGCAAAACTGTTAAAAAAGTGTGATCACAGATGTTTAAACTGATGCATATGCATTCATTCTAATTACATAACTGGAAAAAATTATGGTGGCAATGGCTGGAGCAAACAAAGTCGCATATATAAAATCGCATGGCAAATGGGGACCCCGTAAATCGCACGGCAGAGACGATTTGTCGTGAATGTTACCTTAAAGCTCGGCTTAGTTTATCGTAGTTCATGTTGGGTTTCGATTTCCGTTCACCCCACCGTCTCGCCACCTCGTCTGGATCTGTAAGTTTAAACTCGCCGTTTGTTCCCTCCCATGTGATGCAGCCGGCATTACTAGAATCACTCAGCAGCTCGAGAAGAAATTGCCACAATTGAATCTGTCCTGAACCTGTAAAGTGTCATTGTATATTCATAAGGAATCGAAAACTAAAAATATTGCTTTGTTAATAACATTAATATCTTAATACAATCAATTCATAAAGTCTGTACTTATGTTTATTTATTCTAAGTGTAGTATTTGACCACAACTTCAATTGTTCTTAAGTCACGATGTAGACCAACGGTCCCTAATTTTTTTTGCCTCGTGTATCTCTTACCAATTTTTACTGTATTGAGTAGACCCTTATTATCTTAATATTAATTGTTTACGGATTTATCAAATTGAAATACGTTTTTGCTATTCTATGAAAGAAAATCTGTGAATATAGCTCCATATATTCATAAAATTCCATAAACATTTACCTTTTAAAAATATTTAATTATATGTTTGTTGTAAAAAAGTATTATGTAAGTACAAACACCTCATATTTTATTATTGTATTTATAACAGTAAAAATTTTCGGCACAATTTACTTATATTGAATTCACTATTGTCAACCCCCCATTTGCAGATCCCCGGGTTTCCAGATTTTTTGTTCGCTGACTTGGACCTCTTGAAGTTGAAATCGATTCCCAGGGGTTCAATATGGATTACTTTGGGAAACTACGATGTAAACCACGTATAGGCAGTTGCTCTTTAGTGCAATTTATAGTTACTTTAGGACAGATTTTTAACTGAAGGCTGTTAGCTAGCTAAGTCAATATTGAAAAATATTATCAACATCCTATGGTTTCATTGACAAACAAAGATTTTATTTCATATATATGATTTCTCAGACAAATGAAAAAGTATATCATCTTAAATATTAAGTGATTCAGTGTTGGATTTGCCAGTAGGTTGAGTAGGCTGGAGCCTATGGCAGCAGATTTTATAGGCAGCATATTTTGGGTATTTTTGTTTTGTTTTTTAGAAACTGAAATTATTCATACCTATATAATATTCTACACCTAAATGTTATCAGATAATATGTTTCATCACTTAGAATCTAGGTGTTATATCGAATTTTTATCTACAATTTACGTAGTCCTATAATAAATTTTATTGTAGAGGTAGGAAGGTTGCGACAAAAGTGTATATCTTTCTATCCTACTAAATATTATATAGATACTTGTAAATGTACATTAGTATATTAGTGTTGATATTTTATTCGTACCGATATTAGTTACGCTAACGAAAATAATTATGATTAACAGTGAATAAAAAAATCCTCTGCCACTTTAACAAAAGCTAAAGCTGTAAGAACGATTTCTTTAGTGGGGTCGAACCCTACGAGGGTAGCATGTAGCGATATTGCACGGGCATGTAACACTCGTGCACGACCGCGCACCGCCGTGCACTCGTGTAGAACGAACGTACTTACCGTTCGCAAAACAAACGAAATAAACGTTTTTTATTTGTAGTTTTATTTTGTTCTACCGTCTTTAAACAAAACTTACAGTCTTTTTAATATTCTGAAGTTTATATTACCAAAACTATTACACTATTTACTACCTATTAGACGAATATAGTTCTCAAATAATTATTTACAATACATGGGTGAATCATATTTGAGTTGTATTATTAAACAATAATATTCGAGAGACCGCGGTTTTTTCACTGCTTTACAAAAAATATTAATCTAGGCAAACTAGGAAAACATTGTTTGAAGCCAATATTTCATACAAATCCGTTTAGCTATTGCCTAGCAATAACTATATACCGCGTCGCATCCGGAACAACACTGTCACATTTATAAAAAACCTTTAAAACAAGCTTTATGTTTTACCTGGAAAGATATGTAAATTATTTTATTTAAAATGCTTTTAATTTGAGTAAGATGATTTTCTCATTGTATGTTATTCAAGTTGTATATTTGATTTACGAGCAATGTACAACAAAATTACGAAAAAAAATTATTATTCATTGCAATATTATAAGGTCAGTAATTTGACAATTAAATTGTAAACTTATACTTAACGTGTCATTTAACAATGATAAAATTACAGATATACATACGTATCTTATAAAAAGCTTCTTTATTTGCGTACAGTACCGTCACAAGGCAAGATCACGTGAGCTTACAATTGTGAGATTTATCTATGGATCTGCGTTCATGTCAAAACGTTTGTAGCAAGCACATCGCGGCTCATTCGGTTCATTATCCTGTGCATGCTTCATCGGTTTTACGATGTACAATTAATGCTACGATCGCCAAAATATTGTGCTCCTCGCTTAACGATGAATGTGGGAAATTGTTTCTATATGTTGCAGGATATTGGGGTTCTCTTTGTTAACGTGACTAGTGATGGCTAAGGATGATCTATAATTTTGTTAATAGTTTTTCTGTTACAATGTTTATAATTTCGTCGTTAAAAAATAATATAATTACAAACGAAATTGTGCAAATCGATATCAGCTATAAAAAATATTGTCATATATATTTGTACAATAATACAAACATCATAAGCTGATATCAACGGTAAGTTTTTTTTAATGTAATAGCGAGCAAACGACCAAGCGTGTCACCTGATGGTAAGTGATCACCGCCGCCCATAGACACCAACAACACCAGGGGAATCGCAGGTGCAATGCCGGCCTTTATAGGAGGGACTGGCTGGATGGAAGTTCTTAAACTTATTTCTGACTAACTTTTACCTTAATATAGAAACATTTCTGGAATAAAGTATATACTATGTATTAATCACGATAATAAACTATCAGTATGGGAAAACGCATCCAAATCCATTTATCCGTTTTTGCGTGATCCCGTAATAAATATCCAAACATACCAACTTTCACTTTATATAGATAGTATACATTATTTTCGGGCTGTAAATTTATTTCTCTAAAATGTTATTCTCCATATAATACGGATTTATGAGTTCTATATATGCTTTGTTTTAAGTTGCTAAAGCATTTATATGCTATTACTATAAAGTCAGCTAAACGATCTGTGTAATTATTATAAGTCATAAGTCAGGTGAGCGGTTGAACCGTGTGAACAGATAGTAATTACCAGGGCAGGGCTGCCACGTGCCTATAATTGTTTTTAGCTCGCACCCGCGCGGCGCGGCGCGATGTCAGTGCTGGCGCACAATCTGAAAGATTTATTGACACTAAATTACACGCTTTGATTTGAAAAGTACATAATTAACGATGATGTTAAATTATTGTCATTAAAATTCAAGTTTTTATTCTTATATCTAAACACTTATAGAAGTATTATTGTATATTCTTCGTTATTTTTACTATTTCTGATTAACAATCGATAAAGTTTATTCTTATTATTTTTATTACTTACTGGTTAGCTATAACATTGCATGTAATTATTTTGATGGTATTATAGCCCTCTTGAATTATCACTGTATATAATCTATATATAATGAAAACGATGTTTTTTTTAGGTGCAATCACGTCAAATTTACTGATTATATCTACACGGGATCATGAACCATTTGATGCAGAATTATTTGTAGATGGTTTATTGTTGTTCATTATTGTGTTTCATTCTATACTGTTTCATTTCACTTTCATCATTCACTGTTCATTCTATAACTAGAAATCTATGTTATTAATATTATAAAACGGAAAAGTTTGTTTGTTTGCGCTAACCTAAGGGAACCACCAGTCAGATTTAAACAACTCTTTTTTATTTGATAGAATAACAGTTGATGAAGACTTTAGGTAATTTAATATCACACTACAGTCAGTAGGACTGAAGCTGTATTAAAAAAAGTAATAAACGGGTAAAAATGAATAAATAAACATTTAGTTCGAAGTTACGGGGTCACAGCTACTGTCTGTATATATAAAGATGTTGGTTTACTGACTCATTAATGCACAACCGAAACCAACGAAGCCAGAAAAATCATATATATATATACAATTGAGATGAAGTGTACACATAGTTATGTTTTCATTTATACAATATTTACGTCAAAAGTAATTTGTATGTTCCCTACGTTCTATCTCCTTTACCGTAACATTATTCCCAGTTTCATTCCCACAGGTAGTTATGTATAATCGACGATATCTAACATTGCGTGTTACATTTATTGGCACGATTCAGAAATGCACGTGACACCGGTAGGCGCGTGTAAGGGTGTGGTATTTTTCATTCCTAAAGATATTGGTATAATATACTTACACTTATTTTTTTCATTTTAATTCGTTTGAAGTAAGTTTTCATTAGATGACTGCACTGGAAATCTTGTAAGTAAGGAATCACTTTGTTTATCATATCTGGTTGTTCGAATGCACATTATATACTATTATGAGAAAATACTTCTTTTAAATTATTATTTGGCAATGAGTTTTAATTTTTAGTTTTATTTGTAAGAGTTTAATTAATTAAGCTTAGCATTTCGTACTGAATAGTCACAAAAAATATGGTGGTAGCTTTGCAGGGTTAAAACAGTAAGGACAAGGTTTTTTATCTCATGTATTAATCACAGAAAAAGTACATAATACGAAGACACGGTGATACGTATGGGTGTAAATACAGGAATGGTACAGCATTTTCAGTTAAAGCAAATATTATAATAAGACTATAATGTAATGATTGGCTGTTTTTTACTGTTCGTTTACTTAGTAATCGTGCTAGTATTGAAAAGTTGTTGCTTAGCTTCACCAACGTACTATCGCAATGACACTTTGATATCGACTATACTTTTTTTTTTTTATGGAATAGAGGGCAAACGAGCAAGCATGTCACATGATAGTTAGTGATTACCGCCGCCCATGGACACCTACAGCACCAGAGGAATCGCAGATGCATTGCCGGGCTTTATAGGAGGGACTGGCTCTCAAGCGCCACTGCCGGAACATACCTAATGGTATTTGGCGGCAGATTGTCAACTTGAGGGTTCGTTGTAGGTGGTTGGATTTGAACTCACGTCCCATGATGCGGCATTCCTACACGCTACCACTGAGCTATCATCGCTTCAAAACACTACTAAACTTCTATTAGTTGAAATCTTATGCATCATAGTGGATTAATACAGGTGAGATTATGGACAATACGTGACAGCATAACTGGCAGTATATATTCAACTATACGGGTTAATACTGTAAACCCGGTAGCCACACATTCTCCTGCTACTAAGTTCGCTAGTAAAAATAGACATGTTAAAATTAAGAATCACAAAAATCGATATAAACATTTAATATTTTAAAAAAACTTGAGTCTCGTCACATACCGGTTCCAACTACAGCTAAGAATTTTGCAGGTAATCTCAAAAGCAAATAAGAAGCTTACTAAAATCAAACCATTTAAGAGGAAAAGTATTACGAAAACAGGCACGTCGAAATATTATAACATAAAAAATATGGTTCATACTTTACAAGATTAATAAATATATAAACTAATGAGAATATTTTTACTTACCTGAGTTTGCTAACCGACTACTCGTGGGTCCGAACATTTGGTAAGGATCTGAAACAAAATAATTTCAATTATATTGATTAATATTGATTTCATTTTTACATTTAATTAACTGCCATTTACATATAATAATATATAAAAACCAAACACCGAACCTACGGAATGGATTTTAATAAAACTTACACACTTACTGTAATTTCCTAAAGTTTTAACCTCAATAAGTAACAATAAAACGATAGATGGTCAAGTTATTGACTAGTAGAAAGGGCAGAACCAGGTCTGTATACATATACATAGCGATTCCATATACTTATACAAATTGCTGTTTAGAAGTCTATAAATTGCTATATTCATACTGTATATATATTTTTATATTTTATAGGTTTAGTGTTATGGGCACAATCACACCTGATGTCAAGTGACGACGGGGGCCAGTGGACACGCTAAGCCTAGTGGAGGGACTGACTCACAAGTGTGAATGCCGGAATACACCTATAGGTATTTGGCGGCAGATTTTCAACTTGAAAGTAGCCAGATGGGTCTAGAATAAATGTGGGTGCTGCACTTGGTATCTGACAACACGAGAGTTTGAACAGTCGCCGTGGTGCGTTTTAGTTAGTAGCGTTGGTTGATTGGAACCCGATGAGTAACCACATGCCCCTTTCGTCTCGACCTCAGCCCGGGTAATGTGTTTGAGTTTGCGCGATGCAATGAGCAAGTCTGTTAAGAACGAGATTTGAAATACCACGTTTATAAAACAAAGGTAGTCAGATCAATATTAAAAAATACCCTACCACCATGCTATGCAGTAGAAGCAAAGCACAGCATTTTAAGATTTTTTTGTACGGAATTTCGATGCAATCGATACCGCCTTATAATATGTAATGCTAAAAAATATAAACATGAAGACTTTTTATTCGAATTATTATAGTTAAGGTATACTAGTTAGGTGTATGAATGAAAAAATACGCCGCTTTATACAGCGCTGGAAGGAGGAACTAGCGGATGAGCGCTATGGACGATACACCTTAGACGCTGTTTGTCGTGTCTTTCAGTAATGGTGGTAGAAGGGATGCGGTTCCCTGACCTTGTGGTACCTGCACAAGATCTTCAGCAGGGAGCTAACCACCACCTTCTATGAGTACGGCACAACGGAGGGTACTGTGTAGCGTAAACAGCCAGGTGACAGAAAAGGCCAATACATTAGTGACCTTCCACCGTCTTAAGCCAATCTAAACGCGACGGGTTGGGGGCACGTCTCGTTCTGTATGGAGTTGTCCTGCTTAGATGACAGCTGGTGGCAGGCTGTCCCCTACGAGCTAGTCGAAATCCAGTTTACCATGAAGCCGTGCTGACCACCGGGCAGAGTTGAATTTACTAACTCTATCTCGTGTCGTCCCGTGAAGGCGGCAGACGACACCGTTGGATTTTAGTGGGTCTTTCTCATTGGGTAAGTTTTACATATCCCTCTAGTCCTCCATGCAAGAAAGAGTTCTATAGAGATAAATGCAATTACCCGAGATTAAAAAAGATCTTTTGACTAAACAGAAACAGTCGATAGGCTAGTTATTATTTGTTTATCATCAACTTATTAGCTGGCCATATTGCCATTTTCTTTAGATAAATCGTGGCAGTAATAATTTATTTTTACCGTAAATTAAATCGACGCTTAGTTTTACTTAAGCGAGGTTCGACATGATAACAAACTCCAATTTTGCAGGAATAAAATACCGTGGCAATACCTTATCTCATATAAAGATATCCGTTACCGTAGTTACCGAATCAACAACACTGTCGACCGAAAAAACCCCAAGATAAGCTGCATAGATTGCATTACAATGGGCTGTAATGAGCCTATAGGGCCGCGAGGTATCTGCATTAGCATAGATATTGGTTAACCTAACTACTCTTATTCAGTTATTCTTATAGATTCCTACAAGTATATCATTAAATATCTCACAGGGAAATACAAGCAAGCAATATGCAAACCAATACCCAAAAATAAGACAATTTACGATTACCGTGAACGATTTATTTATTTATGTAATATTATAGGTAAAAACAATTAGGTGTCTGTTGTTTCTTTTACTTAGAAAAGCAATACAATTCATAGTTTTTTTAGATAAAGCAAATCATACTTTCGTATAAGTATGAGTAAAAGTGATCCAAGTTAACGTTAACTTTACTTATTAGGTTATATCTTATACCTTTCTCTTTTATTTTTTTCTACATAAAGAATAGTGATGTTTCTTCTTATATCATTTATACATAAGGGAGTTATAAGTTTATATTATTATAATTAATTCGTATAAAAAAGAAAATCGATAAGTTTTGTTTGATGAAGTTAATTACAGCGAATTATTATAATAATTAATTATTAATGAGGGGTCAAACTGTACAAATCACCCCCCTGAGTAATGCGGGCGCGACAGCCCGGGACTCGAGTGTCATTAACAATTATTACTTTATTATAATATTAACAAAGGCGACGGCGGCCGTTAGAGGGCGCTATTGTTTCAATTTGAATACAACTGGAGTTATGAGTGTAATTTACATAGTTACTGCCGAAACTATAAAATTGTTACGAGGGATATGCACTTTTTGTATTTAGGGTGGTTTTGTAGGACAAGTTCACACTTGTTTCCGATTTCCCATGGACTTTAAATATAAAAAAAACTCATAGAATTAATAGTTACTGTTGTTTAATTTTAAATGTTAGTAGAGACGTGACTTTCCTTTCGCTTACTTCTACGGGCCAGTAGGCGCACATATCAGCGAGACGTACTTATTACAATATAAAATATCGTTAGACAATCGTTTTAATATTTTATGTTAGTAAGTACTAACAACTTGGAATACTCAGAAAGTTTAGGCAAAAAAAGAGTCAAGTGTTGGTTTATATAGATGCTTTTTGCATTGTATATATAATCTGTAGAAAAATATTCTGGATTTCACTTACAATCTATAAATTCTAATAAATAAATCGTCACTCATATGTTTATAACTAACGTAGTAATAATAACCTGTCACTGCTAAAATTATGAGTGTGCTAAATGAATTGGTGATGTAATTAATGTAATTTATTAATGTATTAATTAATTAATGTAATTAATTGTAATTAAGTGATGCGAATCAAAGGTTGTCGAAGCATTTATAATGAATAATATTCTTAATGATGCAAGCCAGTACTTGTGAACCGACTTAACTAACGATGAATTTTGTTATTGTTTTTATTTATTTTATACAAGTTCTTTTGAGTGATTTGAAGTTCACCTTGATTTAGTTACCGTGAAAATTGAAAGATAATAATAATGATTGATATAAAAAAATAAATAAATAATTAGCTTGCCTGTGAATTTAAACTACTTACTCATGAATCGTACATTTTCCATACGTGGCCTACATTTTCCATAAATGGCTCGTAAATTATCCGTTTCGAAAGGAATAATATATAAAAACAATATTAAGCTTATCTATTTTAATATAGAATTTTTTGATAGTGCATTCAGTCACCTTGCAATAATCCCATCTTTTATATTTGCATCACTGTAGGCATTTGATGAAAATTTATAGAAGAAAGTATAGATCTTATAAACATTTTTATTTAACATTTTGTGCAGATCTGTATATGGTGTGTTTACATTAATTTCACATGGTGTAAATCATTTCTGAATATGAGAAAGAATATTTAATAGTAGACAAACAAAAAAAAATTATAATATTCAGACTTTTCGCAGAACGTCTTATACCTAATCGTGACAAAACACCCCAGTTTGCTTGGTATGTTTCTCATTCAAAAAATATTCACAACAGAAGTTAAACGGAGGGTGACTAAATGGCCGCTAGTGGGGCTGGTCGCGATATCATCGCAAAGATGATTATGATTAATGACCGTGCTGTGTTCGAGGGTTCCTGGAAAATGGGAGTTTTGCAGAAGAAACCAATATAGTTTAACTTTTAATTTTATTATATAAATTTATCGTTTTCTGGTATAACTACTGAATATATGGAAAGTTTTCAATAATCGAAATGAAATTGTATACTTTGTTCTTACACAAGATAAATATTTTTATGGTCCACGGTACGTAAATACTTCTATAATTAGTTTCACTTTTGATTTGTAATTTGGAAACTAAATTTACAATGCCTGTAAAACCTGTTTATACTCCTGATGGTATATATGTCTTATGGTTTAATCACTATTTAACCTTATACGTGGATTTAATTGAATCTTACAACATTCTACAACGCTAAATATGATTAGCACATAAGTATATAAAACTAATAGAACACTAAAACATCTTCTGTAAAATCTGGAAAATGAGTATTCATATATTATTAGAGATAGGTTTAGTAGTTGTGTAACGTAGACAACTATTGATACTATTTATTTTTGGATTTTTGTAATCGTTTTAATGCAATTTATTCGACTTGTCACGAACTTACGTCTGCGTTATTGAGTCATCTGTTTTACTCAGTTTTCGAACCGAGCTATTAAGTTGCAGAAAAGTCGTTTATTCATTTCCGCTCATGAGTTTCCTATTAAAAAATAAATGAGATAAATCTACTCTCACTAGGAGATAAAAAGTTAGGAGATATAAATAGCACATCTTGTATATATTTTATTACATACACAGTTTAGTTTTAAATACGCCGCTCTTTTTGTACATTTTAGTATTTTCCGTTAAAGAAATTTCTTTCCTATTGATAACATCTGATCTAATAGATGGAACTTAACTTGATATAATCTATACACATTATAAATGTGTAGAAAAGTTATTTTTGTACATCGAACAAAAATAGCCAGGGTGTTAAAGGATAACAAACAGAACACATTTTCGGCATTTCTGGAATTTGTGTACGTTTATCTGTCTGTGCACGCATCACGTGAAATGTACAAAACCAATGTAGATAAATTTTATAAGTAACACTTGTACGCAGCTTGGAGTATTAATTAGTTTTTGTTTCATCACAATCGGTTTACTCCATCAAGAGATATCTTTACATAGTATAAAATAAATTCACTTCCGCTGTTTGTTCGCTTAGATCTTTTAAACTATTCCACGGATTTTAATGCAATTTTCAGCAATAGATATAGTGATTCTTGAGGAAGGTATACATGTTTAACATATACACATTATAGAACAGAAATGCCGAAAATTTCTATGATTTGTAATGTGATACGAAGTTCACCAGGTCAGCTAGTATAAGATTATAATAAATTGAAGCTCTTATAGACTAAACTTCTCTCTCTTATAGAACGATTCTCATAAAAACCACTAATTTTAAACAACTAAGAGTATGCTGACAATGGAAACGGTTAACATATAAAATAATAGATTAGTATCAGAGTTTCCTATCGAAATTCTGTCAAATACGATAGTACGATAGTTTTTTAAAATTGGAAATGATTACAGCATATGTATTACCTCTTATAAATTAGATTAGTTATTTATTTCTGTATTGTTACAATTTATATTCATTTGATTTTCGAAAGGTATATTAGATTATTTACAGATCGTGATCCGAATTATAAAAATGACCTGTGTTGTGGTGTGGTTAATGTATTTAAGTAGGTTAGTTAATGTTAATAGTATTAAATAGCTTGGATAAGTACACTGTTAGTTCGAAAGCAGACTGCTTAATTTTACTCCTGTACAACCGTAGCAGCCACCTTCTACAGATTCTAGAGTCTAGGTTCGTTCCTCCACAGAAGAGGCCTAGAGTCTGTTGTTCGTGTGATATAGTGCCACTATCGTGCCAGTCATACTGAATTTACTGATATATGTACATTTGTTACTATGTCATGCAGGACATACTTTAGTTCTGTGAGGGTTATTTTTAATATTAAAAATAGAAAGAAACATTGTCAGATCTTTATATAGAAAATATAGCGCTGGTTCATATGTATAGTTAATTAGTTCGAATTCTTAGAAATTAAATACGCGAAAGTTACGTGCTGGCTACTGAACAAGTTAACGTAACAATATGAGATTTTACGAGGTTAAATACATAATATCAATGATCAAAAACCTTTAGTGAATTATGATAAAAGGTCACAAAACCAAACATAAATATTTCACAATATATATGTCATCATTGAACAACGTTGAACAATGTTTATTTATTATTTAATCCGTTTCTATTTTTTTACTCACTTACAAAAAAAAATTAAAACGTCAGTTTTGAATTTAATTGTCAATAACACGCTAATGTACTTTAGTACTATACTATACTATAGTAAGTACTATAGTTTAGTACCTATTACTCATAGTTGCATAGATTGAGTTCGGGATATATTTAATAATAAAAATATTCGAGAAAAATATCAGTCGTAGAATTGTAACCGTTTATTTAAGTTTTCTGACCATGGACTTAAAATTCTATATGGAAAACTTTTATTATTTAGTTCAAATAAGTTGTTAGGAATTACTAGGTTGCATAAATAAGGTAAATAAAATATTTAATAATACTACTATAAGAACGACATTAGACATTATGTTTACTATTGTATAGTAATAATTAATTTTCAGTGTGTAGCCTGCAATTAAGGGTTTGTTTATTTTTTATTTAGCACTATTACAGAAAGCAAACTAAATTAATAACAAAAATATTTTAATATAAATCGACCGTGATATAATTTGCAGTCCTGTAACAATAGTGCTCAACATTCACATAGCGAATATGCACAGACGTTAACAAAACAACAAATTAAAGATTTTTATAACAACGTTAATATACAAATTTAAATTATTGTTAAAAATATCCAATTCCTTGTAATATTTGTTGTGCGCTCTACACATACGAAAAATTGAATTCTTGTAGGCTACATTATTTGAACTAATTCCTTTTTTTATTTATTCTTTATTTTAAGAGGTACGATTTATTACAATGGTATACTTAACATACATTATATTTTTAACAGGAACGTTCGTTTTTAATACATCTAATAAATGGTCTGCATTTTGGATTCGAAATATAAATACGATTAATTCGCTAATATATGTTATAACATTATAATATGAATTATATTATTGTTTTGTTGTACTTAATAGTATCTATTAAATATAACTTGGATTTGAAGTTCTGTGTCTAGTTGAGTTACCTGTGGAAAATTAAGTTACGTTCATCATCAAAATAGAATTGTCAAAACCGATTACGTTTTCCATTTGCGATCGAAATTGGTGGGTCGACCTGCGGACGATCGCAAAAAGCTATTGCTCACTGTTATTCTATAATACCAGTTTTCATATGTTCAAATTGTTTCATAATTGACAGAGGGTTGTGTCTTCGAAATTTTATATCCATTTATTGAGATTACGTACATTATGGATGTAGGATGTTTTCGAAAGAATTTCTATGAAGGGATATAATATACTAAGTTAGGTAAGATATAATAGTCGTGGTTACTTTACATACATACACTACATACTTACAGTACATACGTACTTGGTATCTGTAAATTATAGTTATTACGATTGTCGTGAATATTATGGCAATATTTTAAATCGTCCTCAAATTTCTCTGCTGTGTAAGAAAATAGGAAAGTAATATGGCTTTTTTATGTACTTAACTTAGGTAAAGTAATTTTTAATTTTACAGTAAAATCCATTTTTAAAAGTTTTTACCTAAATAGTAAAGTAAATCCAAATTTTATTTTAGTATTTAATATAAACCTCAAAAAATGTTAGCGAACACTGTCAAGATAATGTTCTATTCGTAGTATAGTACTACAATAAATTTTATATAGAGGGTAGCGTGTTTGCTATAGGAATGTGTGTTTGCCAAACGACGCCTCACGCCAAGCCGACGAAAGAGCAAACACCGGGTGCTTCGACCACAGAACACGAAAAAAAATATAGAGATTCTATTATTTAAAAATGTAATCTCAGTACTGAATTACGGGAACTAGATAATCATATTATAATATAAATAAATTAATAAAATATAATATATTTAATAAACTACATTTATACCACAATGGCATTTATGACACCGACCTTTTTATTAAAAGTAGTCATAGATATCATAGTAAATGAATAAAGCATTTCTTTTTATGTAACACAGGTTATTTCGCTGTTTAGATACTTAATCTCTGCAAATGTTTACCACTAAACAGTAGGTATATTATCTCACTAGAGGTAAGTAAATAATCTATATTTACATCTGCGGAGAAACTCAAGGGTAATTCTAATTTCGAGGATAAGTTTTAGCAAAGATACGTTTAATATACGAGGCTTATATTATATTTTACGCAAAAATCCAAAATCTGTTTAATATAAATATATGCTACCGATTTAAAGTTTTAATTTTCATTAGTTTGCAACGGTACCTATTATTCTATATAAATGTCGGTATTTTTATTTACATACTAGCTGACTCGGTAAACTTCATATCATCTAAAATCGATGTTCTTTATGCTCGCTAAAACTCAAAAACGGTTTGACTGATTTGTATTTTTTTTTACATTTTTATAATCAATCCTAATCATAATCAACCTTCCAACTTCAATTCGCTAAGATCAATAGAACTGGCTATAACTAATTTTGTTTCCGTTTTTCATTTCTTTTGGTTATTGAATGAAACTTGTTAATGACTCCAATAATACACTCCAATGAATTAAATGTATTTTAATTATATGAAATTTAAATAAAAGTGGTTTCTAACCCACGCTCCTTGAAGCAGCGTCCGTACACACTACTTAATCACATATCACTACTTTCCATATAATGAGGCTTAAAAAAATCTGTTCGTTTTATTGTTTTTTTAATACAAACACTGTCCTGACAATAACGAACACAGTAAAAAAAAACAATTTGTTACAGTCGTTAGGAGGTTATGCGCGAACATACATTTCAGCGATTCCTTTTTGTAAATATAGAAGATATTTTAATTGGTTTTCATGAAGCTTCTTATGCGATGCGTGGAGTATAAGATGAATACCCGGACAAAATGTCATTTTTCTATAGTTGTAGTATGGGTTAGGCAATGATAAATTGATCAGGACAGCATATTTAATAAAAAAATATAACGGTATCAATTAAACTATATTTCAATAGTGATATTTCAATAACTGTGTTATTACAATCGATGTATGGATAAATAATATGGTAACCAAAGAAAAGTTACGTTAGGATAGCAACTTGTAGGCAAATCTCCGGTACAAAAATTACGTTGGTCTCGTTTATTATTTATGTTCAGCGTTCGGAAAATTTCCACCGTTACCGAGATACTATTCGATTTTCACTTTAATGTGAATATTATTGGGTTATTACTTGAACGCGAATACTATTAAGTTTTCGTTTTAAAGAGAATACTATTGAATTTTCACTTCAGTTTTGAATTGATGATATCGTATTTGTAGCTACTGTGTTTGTTACAACAAATAGTAATATATTATAGCTCTAAGATTTCTAAATGTTGATATAATTATAGAGTAATAAGTTATTTACATTAGTTACGTCTTTTTATTTTATAAAATACTGCATTCACCTAAATCTTTGCAGAATACCTTGGTATACTGACATGTAATCCAAAACAATGTTAGGAATCATACAATGAGATGGTCAGTTCTGTAAATGAATTGACGGATTGAGGGCAAAACTCAAATGTAACTTTAACGGTCCGAGAGATTGAAGTTATGGCTTGTACTACCACACCCGTCTGACCTCTAAACTCTGTTCAGAAATCGTAATAGTTTTGGCTTGAAATATAAAACCATCGAAATGCTAGTTATCAAATTTCATTTCTAGGAAAAATATCTCATGGAAAATCTATTAGATTACTTTCAAAGATCAAATTGCCACTAAACTCGAATCAAGGCTTCATTTCTCTAAGCAATTTATAACATGTTCAGAGTGTGTTTTATCGATGTTTAAAATTATTTTGATTGCAGGATCCAGCTGGATGACTCGAACTCGACTAAATTCATTGATCTAGTGATAATAATGGGCTGCTCTTGAAAAATAGTTATTTAGTTATTTGATTTGCTCATATAATTTATTTTAGATATTTATCTATAGATTGATTTATAAAAACTGCTTTAGACTTGAACAAAGTTTTATATAGATCTTTAGTAAAATCAGTGTAGAGATTCGTAGTATGTGGAGCTATACGTGTAAGTAAATAAATCTTATTCCTTGATAGGTTTACAGTATTATAATTACATGAATCAGAGTAATGCCCAAACTGACAATCAAAATGAAACCCCTTTAGGACTGATTGGCGGATGCTGTTCGAACTTTGTTAACATTTTCCACCCTAATTACGTGCTATTGCCTACACTAATCTTAGTCATAACTTACATTCTATAAACAATCGAAACTAATTCCAAAAAATGTAGTCTTAAAGCACATTTTACTTAGTTTCTCTTACAATAAAGGAAAATGTTCTTATTGCGTTTACATCAAATCGAAAATCAACGGACTTTGGTGTTGTTTGGAAATATTAAGCCTTATTTTGTAGAGTGATGGTGCACTTTGGTTTGTAGGAAATTAAATCTGGGGTGTAAAGCTGAAGGAGTTAATGCGTGCCACACAAAGGGCCAAATCACTGCCCTACCGTCGTGTAGCGTCAAAGAGCGAATTTGTATTCCAATTATGACACCCGCCATAGACATAAGACGGTCGATAACCGTGGTCATTTAAAACGTATTTATAGTGAAAAATTGTGGGATTTCGGATTTTGGGTATCTAGTTTAGTGAGTTTATTAATCAAAGAGATTGGCTGTAATCTTATTTTTACGAATTAACTCATAAAATTGACAAAGGTATTAAGCATTTAAAATTTGAAATGTTAGCTTATTAGATTTAATAAAATAATTCTGATTGATTTACTATCATCATCATCTAGGACTTTATATTCGCGAATGGCTTTTAACCTGGTGTTACTGA
This sequence comes from Actias luna, assembly GCA_039707435.1. NCBI lineage: Eukaryota > Metazoa > Arthropoda > Insecta > Lepidoptera > Saturniidae > Actias > Actias luna. Next base: position 11,073,604 of record JAZHAC010000001.1, on the reverse strand, counting down.
CTTGAAACCGGTATATTTCAATTCTTCTATTCAATAGTTCGAGTTTATTAGATTCGAGTGTTGTCTAGCTTATTTAGTTTAGGCCTACCACAAATTTTGGGTCCGTCAGGTTTTGAGTGAAAACCCAGACATTTTTGGATATCTTGGTATCTTCCATCCTTAAGTTATGTCTTGTCAATGATAGGCATTTACTTTTGATGCTCTACTCAACATTTTGTTCTATACCACGTGGTGCGCTATTCTTTATTTTTCTATATAGCACCAAAAATGCACAAGACTGTTTAATTTTCGAAAGCCAGCAGAGATATTCCACCTTTTTTTTTTCTAGTTCTATCAATTGTAAGTTAATACTGTTTTCATTAAAGTTTTGATGTGACTTAATAGGAATAGAGAAAAGTAATATTTATTAATTGCTGTTATTCTTCTATTTATATCCGAAGGTATGAACTATACAATGATATGATATGATACTATTGAAAAATTATTCATCAATTTATTTATGAACGCTTAGGTACCCGTATCGTTTTCTCAAGCAGCTATCTCTTTCGTCGTTAACGCCTTTACGAAGTTAAGTTATTAAATTGACTTAAGGACCAGCCTCCGCAAAGATATTTTTAAAATCTTAAGCTATCGCTCTCGGTATGCCAATGAGTGCTTACTTATCAACTCTCTAGGTTATTCTTATATCTCAATATTTATATGGATTTGTCTCTCAGCACGTCAAAATATTTTTGCTTGCGAATTTTGTGATAGGACATCTTCTAACTAGGTTCAATATCAGTAACAAGTTGTATACAAAATAAATGAACTTAGGGATTAATTGATATGCTATCTATGGTACCGTCGATTATAATAATGAACGTGTCACGCGAAATACGTAGATGATACTTTACAGAATCAATTTGAATTGAAAATAAGTATTCATATTCTAAGCCTTATGTGCATGTATTCTTTGCGTATTATTTTTGATGATATTCAAGGTTGCATAGTTTTAAAGTGAAGTAATTAAGCTCCTGCAAGGAGGTAACACTGTATATTAATATAGTGATTTAATTACTATTAACTAAATCAACCTTATTCCAAGAAGTTTTCACGGTTCAAATTCATTGTTTTTTTTTATAGTTAAAGTTTAGCGTTATGGCTACTATCACACACCTGAAGTTTAGTGACGATGTGGCCCAAAATGGTAGACACACTAAGCCTAGTGGATGGACTGGCTCTTAAGTGCAACTGTCGGAACACAGCCATAGGTATTTGGTGGCAGATTTTCAACATGAGGGTTGTAGGCATTTAAAAAGCCCTACTATCATGCTATAGTTTCATCATGATGTTTTCATTCATTAACAGCTCAAACTCATTGTAGGTGGATTCGAACTCACGTCACTTGACGCGGTGTCCGTACACACTACCAACTGAGCTACGAACGCTTCATAAGTTATTTAGGGATACTCTCAATAGAAAAAATATAAAAAAAAAACTCCTAAAGAGAGATTGATTTAATGTATTTATTTGATTTGACTATTTATATTTTATTCAGTATGTGATTGAGATGTATCATCTTACCAAAATACTATTATACTAATAGAAAAATATATAACTTATCGTATAATAGACAACGAAATTCTTTTTTCAATTATTTCCGTTTTTTGTAATTAAATATATTTTTTATTTAGTTCTTTTTATAGTAGTACGGCATAGTGACGGGACTGTGTTTATTATTAAGCATGGTATAAACCCAAAAATAACCCAACTAACAAAATACTAACAAGTAACAGTCAAAAATCACTATGGTAAAATTATCACGATGAGAACACTCGTTATTAATTTTTTATCTTCTTTATAATGTGATGAATATATTTCGTTGAGTTATCAAACAATAAACAATATCAAAATCCCATTAGGGCGTGAATGTAGTAGATTAAGCAGAAATGTATGCTTCTCTAACAATACTCATGAGATACTCCTAAAGCCATAAAATAATAATAAAAGGATAATTAATCGATTTCAGTGCATTACTGGCAGTCCCCTGCAGTCGTTAGTGCAATTCCGTCGCCCCCGTAGCATTAGCCGTTTGATTGCGATGAAACGCACCGAGTCTCGAACCCCAATCTTCAGGACACCCGGATTCAATAATGTTCGCCCCGCAGATATATTTTGACGTTTCTATTTGTTAAGACATATGATTATTGGGCAGTAATAGTTTTGCGAGATCAATCACGGCGGAAACAAATTTAGTGAGATTTTTTAACTTCGAATTTTATTGAAGAAGAGTGTTACCTAAATAATTATATTTCTTTGTCCTTACGTGGTTGATCATTTATTACTGAATTATTAAGACCTTCACTGTAGTCACTAAACACTACTAAAAAAATAAAGAGACATGTAATGAGTTATTATATCTTTTATTTTCTCTAATCTATAAAGTTTTAGCTTTTATTGAATAATATTTACAAAATAAATTTAATTCATACTTTGGAGTAACTCTCAATTAAAATAATTAGAGAAAAGGATGTATAACCTATGTACAACAATAAAACTAAATTATGGACTTTTAAGTTTTATAGCCTTTATTCAATTTCAATAATAACCAGAAATTTGTATGTAACTTTGCTGTTAAACGTAATGTTTATTTGTAAGAAAATTATCATAGTTATAAAAAGACGAAAACAATTTTCTTGCATATTTATCAATACAGTTGATCAAAGGAATCAATGTAAAATCTTTTTCTCGAAAATCATCCCTCGATGCGCAATCAGTATACAAAAAGGAGTCACCATTACCACACGTACGTGTGAAAATAACATTTTGATTTCTTTCGTTTTTTCGCTTACCCATGTTTGCATGACAAGCGTTGTTTTAGTGGTCGGTTGAAGTTAGTTGGGTGCGCCCGATCAAACGGTAGACAAACAGCTTTTACCCGACACGCGTCAGAGGGGCTTTGTTTTGAGTCAGGGTCGTAGTGATTTCAGGTAGTTGTTTAAAAGCGAATATAAGAAAACATTTCGATGATTTATTGTAACTGTAAGAGGAAAATCAAATATCATCAAAAATCAAATAAATTAAATAATTATAAATTATATTAATATTAGTCAAAAATATAACAGGCTAGCGTTATAAATACACGCAAGTACAGAATAACACATAATTTGGTTATGATATTTATACGTAAGTTATCGTTGCATGTTCGTAACTTATTCCTTACTTTCAATATACACTTACACTTCCAATCGCAAGGTAGTACCATAATTAATATTGGCTTTATGCGGTATAGCCAATGTTTAGTGGCAACTAACCGTCCATTTGAGAACGCGACTAACATCGGTAAATGTACATATTATATGAACTAAAAAGTTATCAGTTATGTCATAGTTTCGGGTGTAATGTTGAGTGAGGCGATAGTCACGGTCACAACAAAAGGGCAAGTGTGTGGTAACCCCACGTAAGGTAATTCGAACCCACGATCCGGCGACAGTCGCCACGCGGCCGACACGAGTGCAAACACACTATGTTTTCTAATGAAATCGAGAACTGACACGCATCGCACCATTTCGTGATATAGTATATGAAAGTTTTTCTTTAAACATATAATTTAATGTTGATGCAAATATAGCCTATACGTTGATCTATAATATTATCTTGTTAAATTTCATCAAAATATTTCCAGTAGTTTCAGAGTGATGCGCGTATGAAGGGACAGGCAAAGAGATCCAAAAACCTCACGACATCTCCTCATCACACCTCATCACAAAAGACATATCAAAAACGTCTTGACAATTAAGAAAATCTAGATTTTTTGCAATTGCTGATCTAATTTAGAACTCGGGATGCTTATTAGCGAAAGGGTCATAAAGTCATTTGTCCCATTTTTAAGATGGTAAAGGGAATAAAAATATTTCAGTGAAAAATGAAACTCTTAAAGTAAAGAACATAAATTCTACTACCAAACGAAGTATAAATTTTCTTAGGTCACCGGTCAATGGTAAGAAGGGTGGCTTGCCAACCACTCGTCCATATTGTTTGTTTAACACGGTCAGTTAGCCAGCTTACATAAAATCTTCGTGAACGTTTGTTCAAAATATATCCCTATTCAAAGTCGGAGAATGTTTCAGATTGGGCAAATATTAAGGAACTTTTATGCTATAATTAAAATGACAAAAAATTAAACTACTCAACCAATTTTCAGTTACCTTACCTAGCCATTTTTTTTTCATTCGATCCTTACCGAAGTCTGAATTAGTTAGTATGATGCAAAAAATATAAGGATTTTTCTATCGGCATCGATATAAAAGTAACCGCAAGAAATTTAAATGTAAAAGAATGAATAACCTAACTAACATAGTTATTTCACCGGCAATATCATTTTTTAAAGTATTTATCAGTAGTTGTTAATATAACTGAGATATATTCAATATTTGATACAATATTTTTATATTCATAGGATTTAGGTATATTACAACAAATCGTTTCAACTTAAATGATCTCGAATTTTGAAATACGTTTTGTATTTGTATAAGTTTAAATGGTAAGACATCAGTTCTGCTTTTATTGTACTGAACTATTGATATTTCAGTTAACAACAACAATGACTAAATTCAAGAGAATTGTATTGTGTAAAGCGCTAGGTATAGTAATAGCATGTTTGTTGTAGAACTTTACAATTCGCACGTAAGACTGTAAATTCAAAACGTGTTATTTAAAACAATTATTTTTAGACAAAGTATTACTAAATTAAAAAAGTCAAATCTCTGATGAATTTGTTTAAATTACTTTAAGTTATGTAATTTATAATGAAGTTACCGAATTGTGCAATAGCCAGAGTTGGTTCTTGCCACTCAATTGTTACAGCGTACGCAAATGCGTTTTGAATTTATGATTTTTTTATTCGTTGTAGCGTTCTTATTTTTAAACTTTTATTAATATTTAGACGACATAGAGTCTATAATGGCACTAGAACAAAAGTGTAGCTATCAGAATACGTCAATAGATGTTTGGCGACAGATGTTTAAGTTGAAGTTGGTAGGAAACTAATTAACCATTTGCATTTTTTTTGCATATTACTTTTTTGTTACACGATAGACGCTTTATTAGAGTAACTAACCGATGTCCGTCGACAGGTGTTTTTTTTTTTAAGGATGAGCCTTAATTATGGCATGGTTTACGATATGGTTGCTTTTAAAGAAGTATTTATTTATTTATAACTATAGAAAACACAACAGTCAACATTCAGATAAGTAATAAAAAAATCCAAAAGTGCACGCCTCATAATCTCATTTTGTTTTGTTTATTTAATAACGATTAAACCACATCGAATCAGACCCTGAAACGTAATAGGGTTGTATTCCTAATTATCCTGAAGCGTAAGAAAAAAAAGACTCGATTAGTAAAGTGTTTCGATTGTTATCGTGATAATATACAGGATCCGCACATACAGACACACGGACATCCAAGATAGAACTTATTTAACTAGTTTAAATAAAAAAATGGCATCAAAAATATCATGAGTGTTAAAAATAGTGTTTTTTTCTTGATATGTGTGTGTATATATTATTTTACAAGTGCAATATATTATAAATAGAGACATTTTAAGTTTGAAAGATCAGTTCTTTTGTGTGAAGTGACAGTAGTACCTACCTCAACGCTTCGCTTATGAGGCGTACAATAAGAGTAAAAAAAAATGTATACTAGACTGAAGCCCAAATACGTGCTAACACAATGACAACTTATACGTTTAAAGTAACATTTAATATTGATCATTGGAAAAAAAACAATAATAATTTTATTACAAGACAAAATGTTACAGGTACAAATATAAGGAAACTGACTCCTACCTTAGTATTAACTGTGTTATAGGAGACAGTTACATAATAGGACGTTGAGCGTTTACATACACTATGTCTATTATAATACAAAACAAATTAAAAAAAGAGAAAAAACATACAATGCATTTAAATCTCCAACCAAGGGATTCCTGGGATTCAGTTTTAATTTATAACACTTTGCGTGCATATAAAGGAGATATGTGAAAATATTGTGAGTGAGCGCGTGTAAAACACGTCGTTGAAATAAAATAGTAAAAATAATGTAACCGTAGAGTATAATATAATCTGCAATCCAACAGAAATCGGTTTTTTGTCCAACCTGTACAAGTTGTCCTTATCTTCTACATTTAATGTGATCCCCGCCTAATGTTAAATAATAGATTTTCAAGCGTTATATAAGCATAGTCCTCTAACCAACTTTTAATATTATGCTTTGAATTGTAATTACTTAATATTTTGTCTATTTTGTTGTATATTATGGGGGCAATGTAATCGAAGTGTCTCCGTGCTAAGGTGGTTCTAGGGTTTGGGATTCTGAAATTTTTCAACCTTTTATTTTTATACTGTAAATTTGGAACAGTATTGTGATAATTTTTTTTAAGCAATCAAATAATAATAGTAACAGGAAAGGTATAAATTTAACTAAGATTATTAAAGTAAAATTTCATATACAAATTACTTGATATATAATTTACTGAATTAGTTTAATAAGTTAAAGATCTGGAGTGCATTGTGTTCAGTGTCTTTCTGTATTTATAAGCTGGGTGGTCAAATATGTCTAGTGACGTGTGTTTGGATGCGACCTCATTGTACAATCGAGTCATACGCTCAATAGACTTAAAGAATGCACTTACTTGTATGCAATGCAAATAAATATGTTATAGAATATATGCAATTAATTGAAAGTAAATTTATTAAGGAAGTTTTTTGTACATTTATTAACTTACGTATTTTTCATCATAAAAATTGCTTCAATAACTAAAATAAACGAACTTTTTATTCTATCGTAGTACAATTCAACTAATAAACGGTCGTAATTATAAGCGTTCGTCGGCAATCAAGCTAAACGAACCCCACTTCGTTGCAAACGTGAATGTTTTACTTAAACTGACTTCGAAAGCTATGAGAATATAACGATCTGTAATTGACAAAAAATGTATGAATATGATATAACTGTAGGTATATACTATATATATATAAGCCCCTTCTATTCGAGCCAATTTCACAGGCCTATTGTAATGACTATCAATTTGATCACCAGTCTGAACGTAAGAGCTTCGGTATCGGCCATTTGAATGATCGATTTTGAATTCAGTAGTGTAAAATGTTGCTTTTATAAAGCTATTAATAAACATTTAAATAAATATATGTATTGCTATAGTAGTATGTATGTATGTGCTTTTAAGCAGTATTACTTTTATTAGAAAGACTAGATTTTACCTGCGGCTTTGCTCGCGTTAATATTGATTTTGTCAAACAAATCGGATGACGCAACTAAATATTACATACAAAGTTTATCCCTCTCTTTACTCCACTTCTAATAAGGTTTTTACGAGAAAAGTAGCCTATCACCGTTTCCAGGCTCCCATTTTATTCTATACCAAAATTGATCATAATCTAATCACCGGTTTAGGTGTGAAAACGTAACAAACAAACAAACTCATTTCCGCATTTATAATATTAGTAGGGATGTTTATTGTTTAATGGTCGATACTCATTAATTATTGGACGCAGCAGATTTCATCAATTAATTAAATGAAATTTTTGATTTACTAATCGATTTAAATTTCACATTATTTATTGCGCAGTAGAATATGCCAATTTTGTTCAACTGGATTCCGATTACCGTACACTAGGAATAACATACACCATAGAGTCATGTTTACTTGGGTCGTATTAAGGAATCAGCGGCTAATATTATATTCAGAAAAAAAGCGTGGTGGTAGCGCCATGCTTTATTTGTGACAAAGCAGTGACAACCGGTGTCACATGGCTGAATTCCCTGTACCTAGTAATTGTTATTTGGTGGTACTGCACTTATCGTTATGTAAATCCAAACAGATATTTTGTCACGCTATTATAGAAAATATGGAGTTATAAAACTACTTTAAACATTTACCAATATATTTAGACAATTTGGTATTATTTACTTACCTGGTTGGCGAAGATGCGTATGCGCATCTAACGTTGATTTCGACATGGCCGATAATGAGTTGCTGCCATAACCTGGAAACAATAAGTCAATATTAAAAGTTCGTTGTGTTCTTATAAATTAGTAATTTTACGTCAGAAGTGAATCTGAAGCTTTGTGAATATTATAAGGTAAGGTGAATAATATAAGGTTTAATTATGCACTAATTTGACACATGCCTGAATGAAATGGTCGTACAGCCGAACTGCGGCCCAGTAAAATTTTAACTCTCTTAGGTAAGTTTTTTATTTATTTTCATTGCATTTTATATACCTATATTTTTTTCTATGAATGAAAACGCTAACATATATTTAGCTGATAAGGTTGTGCGATGATAGAAATGGCTAGTGTTTGACATGATTCTCCGCTTTTCCTTTTTTTTTTGTTAAATGGTTATATAATTTATACGAACATAAATATTGAAGATGAGATGTAATTAGGGTACTAATTATTAAGGTAAAAAAATTTAAAAGTAATAGAGAAATTGATATAAGTTCTCGTTATTGCTTAGTGCCATCGGGAAAGTCTATAAGAAAGTTTATATGTTGGTTAAAACATTTCTTAGTCTTGATTTAAGAGAAAAAATATTTGGAAAGAATATAGAGATATTTTCTCTCATTTGTGTGGACGCAACGGCCTCTAAGCTTGCAAATAGTTAGCAGTCTGAGTTTATGATTACCAGTGTTTATAATGTTGTAGTCCACTGCACATTTTAACAAGTTAAACGTAAATGTGGTATAACATTACGTGAACACATTCATAACAAATGATTGTGTTTAAGGTGTTAGAATACATCAATACACTGATAAAGAGCCGTTGCACAGATAACTCTCACGGTACACGGTATACGCTTGTGTTGTGTACAAGCGCTCACTGTACATAAATATAGTTTCTAAACAGCGCCCCTGTCATAAAGTGATCAGGTTACATAATGATAGATGTGACATGTCATTGAAAGCGTAAAGCCGCAAGTTCACTAAAAGTTATAGCTTTTACTTGAAATTAGTTTTACCAGTAGCTTTGCTCATATACGATTACCCTATCTATTGCAATTTATTATTGCTATTTTTACGATTGATTTATTTAAAGAATCTCAATAAATAAACAAAACACTAATTGCACGTTTACAATGACTTAAATATTTTCATGCAGTATTTGGCGGGATCTTGGTTTGCCATGTTGTGATTTTTATTTTTATTCGAATACTTAGTTGTTTAGTCCTATATTGTGTAAATTAAGATGACATTTTACGTAATGTAGTGTAACTAAAGAGCATAGGTGAAGTGAATTGTGAATAATCATTCGGAACATGATATATTAGTTGCCACAAAAACTGCTAACAGAACTTCAACAAGAGAGTCACCATCTTGTTGATGATAGTATCGTCTGCTCGAAATGCCCAAATCTTATTACTTGAAAATGGCAGTAATAGTCTAAGTTGCCAAGAATAAAAAAGAAGAAGAAATATCTTCATAATATCTAAAGTATAAAAATATTGACACCAAAATTTATGTGTATCGTTATATTTAATAAATTCGAAACCATAACTGTAAGTATAACCAAATAAAATTTAAGAGAAAAACATATGTTAGCTTTTTTGTGTCCTGAATTAAGTATTAACAAATATTCATACTCTAATACGATAAAAAATTAATTTAATCCGAACTTAAAGAGCAAGCGTTAAAACAATGCTTACGAGAATTAAGACCCTATTCATATACATAAATAAATGTATTTAAAAATATCAAAAAAAATGTATAGTTTATTCAGTAAGTAAAAATGTCTCAAGCTTAAAACAGAATTGTAGTGGTGCTCTTCTTAATACAGAGCAACACATATATGTTATTATATTGTTAGTCTGTGTCATTTTTTACGAGCAGTTTCTGAAGATTATAATTTACTTAGATTTGATGTATCCGAAGTTTCAAATAAGTCGGTAACTTAAAAGGCTTCAGTACAATAGATCATATATTCACAATACAGCGAATTATTCAGAGGAAAGAAAACTTTAACTTGCCTTTTGGTTAGAAAGCAGAGTAACATTATATCCCCTACACTGTTTATCTGCTACTGCTTTACAAGAAGATAATTTGAAGGTTCTGGACTGCGAAAGATTTAGCAAGTTTGGGGTAAGTATATATTCCAATTTGGATATGCTGACATCATAATTATGGCTGAGGCCATGGAGGATGTCAGAACAATGTTCGATGATATCAGTTGAATCTCTGAACAAATATAGATATGGACATTATTATGTGTCCTAGTTTTTTCTTACTATTGTGTAATATAATGTCCGCCAAACACTTTTCTACAAGTACTATCAGAATTTACTCTAATTATTATACATGATATATTCTTATCTAGAACAACGACTGTTGATAAAGTTGTAGCAACTGATCAATGTAGGCAAATTTTGTATAATATTGGAAACATGTGGCGTTACAAAAGTACATATCATGTAATTCATCTCACTTTAAGTTTATTAAGCACGATTTTGACTATAGCCGAAATACATATTTATTTCAGCACAAGTTAAAAAAACAGTTAACTTTTACAAAGGATGAATTATAGAAAATCTACTAAACCCAAGTCTTATTAAAAAAATGGTGCTAAGATTAACTGCCAACAAGCTACATACATACATATGACTTGTTAAGACCTCAAACAATAAAAATACAGTAAGTAGTTTTGAAGTGATGATAGGTTAGTGGTAGCATGTACGGACGCCGCGACAAAGGACGTGAGATCGAATCCCTGCAATGAGCTAGAGTTTTCGATGACAGAAAACATCGTGAGGAGACCATAGCATGGTGGAAGGGCTTTTCGTAGTGCACGTCTGGATAGTTACAGCCCTCAAGTTAAAAATCTGCCACCATATACCTATAGGTATGTTCCGGCAGTTTTACTTGAGAGCCAGTTTCTCCACAGGTTTAACGTGTTCACCAGGCTGGGCCACATTGTCACTTTACATTAGGTGAAATTGTAGTCATAACGCTCAACCTATTAACTATAAAAAGGTACCTAAAATTGTGTTTTGTCTGAATCACCTATTGCATTTTCAAGCGACTATCTGATCCCTTGGTAAATTCAAACACCGTAAAATATGAAATCAAAAATACACCGAAAATCAAAGAAGTTTCCACAAAGTTGTTCTAGTACTAACAACCCGTGAAATCTTGTTCAAAGGTTCAAAGAGAGATTGTAATCCGCTGGCGCTACAACAAGGGAATACCGACGATAATATACACATACTAGAGCTTAAATTTATATAGTTTACAAAGGCGCCTCGAGCTTTAGTCACCCCAAAAAGAACAAATGTCATATTGACAATCTCAAAGCTTTTGTCTGATGAAGAGGTTCGTGTTAATTATAGAGGGATTTGTTTGTTGTTATTAGCCCTTTGAACATACAAGCAAGTGTAGATACTACTATGAGGATAGTATTCATGCATCTGATAAGGATGTATAAGTGCTCTCTTACTGGTTTTGTGTCTGCCTACGTATCTGATAGAACTACTTAATCTTATCCATTGACATGGATATAGAAAAATTGATTTCGCCTCTGCTTAAAGGACTGTGATCCTAAAATATAAAATCTATGTCAAAAAGATTCTATGACATTAATAATTCCAGAGCATTTAAATGATTTTATGACATTTTTTGATATATATATATATAAATGAAATAATTACGAATATGTCATTAGTTTCGGAAAATTTAATAATAAATATTATATTCTTCAAATAATTGAACTTAAAACTAAAATATTATTGTGATATTATTTGAAAAATTGTGGGATAACAATATTATTTGTATTACTTCAATATTTAAGTAATTTTTGGTGTCGAAAAGTTTAGTGTAACCCTAAACTGAAATTATTTGAACCATTCATATCGGTACGAGATACGCTCTCCCATAAGACTTCTGTTTACAAGTTGTAAAAAAATCTTTACAACTTTAATATATTGCGGACTATAAGAATGGCCATTGTCAGTATTTACAAGTAAATACACTATTGATTCTTAAGGACGCGTCCACAAAAAGTAATAATTTATACTGCTTTTTATTACCGATTACAACCACCAAAATTATAGTCTACATAATTGTTATCAAAAAGAAAATTAAATATAAGGCAAAAATAACATTCGCACACATTTAAATATTTAAAGGGTTTTATTTAAAAAAAAAACTAGACTCACCAAGATATCGCGTGCGTTGTTTTTAATTTTGCGATGCTAAAAGTTAATAAACAGCACTTTTTTTTTTCATTATAAATTATCATATGTGCGTTTCTATATCGCTCGTGTATGCAAAATTTCATAATAATAGGTTGAGCGATTAATGTGTTAACAAACAAACTCGCATTTTAAATATTAGTTAGAATGCTTGTGTCCATGTTACTACAAATTAATACACGAATGGCGGCGCCATGATTGTTAGGAAGAGACCGTTCTGCAATTTTTATAACTGCAGGTTTTGAAGCGATGATAGCTCAGTGGTAGTGTGCACGACTTTGCGTCAAGGGACGTGGGTTCGAACCCAAGCACCTACAATGAGCTTGAGCTTTCGGTGAAGGAAAACATCGTGAGGAAACCATAGCATGGTGGTAGGGCTTTTTCTGATACCCGCCTGGCTAGCTACCACCCTCTAGTTGTGAACCTGCCGCTAAATACCAATAGGTGTGTTCCGGCAGCAGCACTTGAGAGCCAGTTCCTCCACAGGTTTAGTGTGTCTACCAACTTGGGCCGTATCGTCACTTAAGATCAGGTGAGATTATGGCCATAACGCTAAACCTTAAGTATAAAAAAAAAAAAAAAAAAAAAAAATACATGATACAATAGAATGCAAACCATATGGCATTGTTCTGTCATATGATTACAAAGTTTCTTACCTATTATCGCCAAAATATATACATTTTGCCCCGAGGCGGTAATTAGTCCTGAGTCCAGAATCCAGGCTTTAAACTATTTGAACAGATACGCCAATATTACACGTAATAGCACAATGGTGTCATGTCGGTCATCACGAATATAATAATTACATTAAAATCATTAAGAAAAATTCATACAAAATACAATCACATAAAAAATATTATGACTTTTTTTCTATGTCCTTCAATTACATTTTTTTATTAATGACATATCGGTGAATAAATGTTTTACGTTATGGTGCACCTATAACTACGGCAAATACATAGATTTGTTAATTTAAATAGTATTTCTTTAGATACTTAATATCTTCTACTCTGGACAATTATCTAATAGAGGTCGTACGTAACAGTACAACTATGTAAGTTCAAAAACTATGTGTCTTTATTTACCTATATGAATAAATCAAAGCACAATGTAGATATCAACATTAAAAAGAAACAACTTTATACTACTCATAGAAATACATACAAATACACTGAAAATTCTACGGTTCGCTGACACTATAAGAACTGATTGAATTTGAAAAGAATAAATACATAATTTTAATTATCTGGAGAGTTAAAAAAAGCGTTTTATAAATAATAAATAGATTCATATTAAAGGTATCCAATAATTTATGTAAATTAAAAATCACATAGATCACTTTAAATAACTTAGAACACCACACAACCACTTTCATCCACAAATAAATAATAGACTATATTTGCTATATATAAATAGTAGTAAATATGGGTGTTGATTAGATTTCCCTATGCCTATGTCGATATTAATGCTTTTTTTGTTGTACCTACGACGGGACCATTACACATATTTATAGATGGTTACAATAAGGTCTTGAAATTTTTGACAATAACTGATAAAAAATGCTATCATACTGGTATTAAAATAAAAATAAACATATGTTATAACTCATTTATTCTCTCTTCTCTTCAGACACAAATTAATCATCTCATTGGAGATCAAAGGATTCATGCGGACGAAGTGTTCATACCAAATGCGTTAAATATTTGGGGAGAGTTAAATGATTTAATAGTTATGAAATAGATGAATGATAACGGCGTATGCCTTAATATAAAACTTGACGATTTTTTTCTATACCTAGTGTTTTGATCTATTTTAATACTATAATCAAAAATTTCTTTAAGCGTTAATCGAGTAAAATATTTAATATGATCTGACTGGTTGTCATGCCATTTGCAAATCAATATTTACCATTTTTGTCCAATTTATTAGTTAGACATATATACTCCTCAAAATTATTGTTTACCTTTATGATCTGATCGCGGTACAAATCAAAGCCATATTTTTTTTAAAATTTTGTACTACTCTTGTGATAAATCAATTAAAAATAGAAGTTTCATATAATTCTCATAATTAAAAGAGAAATTTTTAGGCATTCTTTTTATTTTAGTATTTTTATTCATGCCACATAAAAGAAATATTTTTATTCCGAGTCTTGAAGTCGACTGCTCATTAGCTTAGAACGGTTTTACGATCGAATCATACACACACACACATATATATAATGTAATATGTTTTTGTTTAAATATATGTTATGCATTTACGATTTTTATAATGTAACCTTATTACATACCATTTCATACATAATTACAAAGATTTCTGTAGGTTCAGGTTGTGAATCTAAGAAAGTAAATTGAAAATTTAGATTAAAGAATAACTTCTATAAAATTATCGTTTAACAATAATTTTATCAAGAGACTATTGATTATAAATATATGTATGATTTTTTATTAAAAAAGTATTTATCGGAAATAAACTTAACCCATCATAATCGATAACATATGTAGTGTATCGGCTACACGACGAATTCTAATAATCTATGCTGTAAGCATTTTATCAAAAATAGCTCATAGTCATATTAAAATAATTCCACGAGATATAATACTTCAGTTATCAAGGATTTATAGAAAGCAAATTTTCATTTTAAATTACTATTCTCTCTGTATAACCTCGCTGTGCGAACGCCGTCTCTCTTTTCGCTTCAGAGCACACAAAACAATAGGGTTCTTATGGTTTCCCTCCTCACGCCTGAAGCGTTCCACCGAACCTCCCTTTTACTCTTGTTATAAAGCACCAAGAGCGAGCAGTATCGTCAAATGAAAGCCACTTTCAGCTAATTTCCAGTGGCGCGGCTCAAATCGCCTTATTTTGTTCCAAACCCCAGTAAGGCTTGAAATATTGGTTTATTTTTGACGTCGCCTCCTGGTTTTTGAAGTTTCTTTTTTTTTATAAAATAAAGGGCGATCACTAGATAAATGGTTAAGAATTCGCCTGAAAATAAATTGTTTTATACACTTATGTAAATTAAGATAAATTTACACGTACAATAGTAGTTTTTCGAAAATATTTTTGACCACAACACCTAATATTTTTATAGTGTGTTTATGTTATGATGTCATTAAATGAATAAACGGACTTTTAATATAATTATGCATATGACTACAATAAGTTGTTACTGTGATTAATTTTAGGAATTTTCGTAAAAACAAGCAACTGATCAATATATGAAATCTAAATAAAAAATATAGGACTACAAAAGTATGTACAACTGTATTATATACATATGTGTCAAAAAGCATTACGTCAAAGGTACGCCATTGAATCTGACTGCATTTGTTACTAAATCAGTATCTTATACGTTTTCATTTAAAGAGTCTAAAATGTAAACGATATATCTTTTCAAGCAGAGTATTTCATGAAATGAAACTTCTTTAGATAAAGTTATTTTTTTGGTAATATAATATTGGTGACTAAATGTTAATGTGTAAATGTAGTGTAGTTCAATTAGTATGCATAACCGAAGTGTATTATGAATATTAAATAAGATACATGCATTATGATTTGCCACTAAATTTTCGTAATCAGTTCTAATAAGGAAACCACCAATATTTACGTTTTTTTTTTAATTTTTAACGAAATAAATATTCTACCGATATTATAGACTTGTAAACTAGTTGTAGAATTCTATACATACATAAATTGCCAGTAAATAAGCCAAGAAAGTAAAGCTATTTTTATATTATCTTTATATATTATTTATAAATATTGCCACGTTGTTTGTACGTGATGAACTCCGAAACTACTGAACCAATTTTAATAAAATTTTGCACACTGCGGGCAGATTGATCTAACTTGAGAGACAGTATATTTTTTTCTCGATAAGTGATCATAACGATATAAATGGCGCTGTAGTCGATGTGATTGACTACTCGAAAAGGCAGAAAAAGGTCTGCCAGGTTAGCTAGTAATATATATATTGATATAAAGTAGTAAAGGACGGTGATTTGAAAATCAATAATTATTGTTCATGCTTCCTATTCTTGGACTATCAGAGCCGTTCTTAACATAATACAAATCTGCATTAATGTATAATCGTTTAACTCCTGGGCGCAGTTAGTTATTTAAAGCCCAGTTGTTATAGGAGCTTGAAGAGTGCAAATACGTTTATTTTCAAATATAAACGACAGTCTCTAGGGATATTGAAATGACTGATAAATGTATATCAGTAAATGTTCATTATTTATATAGTACCTTAATCTCTCATTTGAATTAATTTCATTACAGCAGGATTTGATCTTTTTTTATAAATAATTATATTAATACGCCATCTCTAGATTGTTATTTCACGATAGTTTTGTATTCGATACGTTATGGGGTGATGTTTGCAATTTGGTATTTTGTTCTTTATTTACACTGTCCAGTGTTACAACACTATTTAGGAATTAAAATGCTGAACCTTAAACGATTAAATATTTAGTAACACAAGGTTGAATTAAAAAGGTACCCTCGAATATAGAAATATTAACCGACTAAGTATTCTAAAATAGTTTGAAGAGCAAAAAGGTAGTTCAATGTTATTAATAGCGATAGTTCTTTGTTGTAGTTATATTAGTACAAGAAGAATAACATTTTGTTGTTGTTAGATGTGATCAGTAGTCAAAGTTAAATTAAAAATAGTTACAAACATGATGCACATAAAACAGAAAACATATCATGAAACACGGAGATGTATTTAAATTAATAAGTAAAGGTGCTATTCTCAGTACCGCATCGACACGATAAATGTCGAATACCGCAACCGACGCTATTTCAGTAATCGGTCCATAGGGAGCGGCTTTTAAATCGTTTGTATCTATTATCTGGGGACGTAAATCGTCATGGATCGACGTGGTGCATTGTCGCTATTCCGTAGTCTGTCAGGGTGCCAAATAGGCAGAGTACGTATGATGTTCTACATAGTGTCACTATTATAATATAAAACACAGTATTGTAATTACTTACACAGTTCAACAAAAAAAAAAGTTGCCCAGATTTTTTCTGTGAATTTTGATGTTTGAGAACGTAAAATTTAGGGGAAATAATATATTAGATTGGTTCTGGTTTATATGCTATAGTAGTATATGGTAATATTTAGGTCTTCCATTCGGCCCATACGTTAAAACGCGTTTTACGCGCATTCAGCTCCCGCCTCTATATACTTTACAGCTGTGGATACACAAATATACTTGCTTTATTTACCATTAGGATAGTCTGGCAAAAGAAAAACACTTGGAAAAAAAAGTGTGACCGTTGAGAAAATCGTTAACAGTCGGTAAAGATGACGTAGTAAATGAGTAGAGATCAAATCATTCTTCCACCAGTCCATTTTTTTGGTAATCGTAATGCATCAAACAATGAAGAAATCGTTCAAAACATGCTGAAAAGCTTTAAAGCTAACATCTTGGAGCAAATATGAGCATTACTTCATAGTCATCTTGCCAAAGTCCCTGACAGTTTAGGAGATTACAATGAAGAAAAGGGAAAACGGTTTTTCCAAAATTTAAGTTAAAAAGTTACTGAAAAGTATTATATTTTTAATGTTTTATTTTTATTTTTTATGAATTAATTACGTATATCTACAGCTACTCATTGTATTCTATTAATAAACTTTAAATATTCAAAAATAAAACATTTTTTTTCTGTAATAACTGTCGTTATGAGTTTTATATAAAAATGTCAATAATATCAATCCCAGGAGCCACTTCCGTGAAACTATATTTACTTATAGAGTTACTGACATTAAACCTTCCTCGAGCCATAACAATATCAAGGGCAATAAAACCACTGTCGACCAGTGTTATCTATACATATAATAAGGATGTAAATATAAAGTATTTGTACTTTTTAGATTTATATAAAAAATAATTGCAAGGGACTAAGTATAAGTAAAATATCTGTCTGTTTATTTGTGCTCTCATCACTACTAAAATATAACTATCTTTTCATAGAAATTTTCTGAATCGAAATGTTTATCAATACATTTGATTTTTTTTAATTTCATTTATGGCATAAGCAGATATTGTGAATTAATAATTCGAGTTTTAACAAATATTCAATTGCACTTGATATTAGCAATATTTTTTACATAGACACAACATAATAACGGACAAACAAAAATTTATTACATTGTCTATTTATAGAAGCATTGATAATAAATCTCTATATTTTAGGTATCTCGGAAGCGGCTCTAACGATTTCGATGAAATTTCGTATTTAGATAGATTTTGGCTTTATTCACCTATATAGTTGCGTTTTTCGTAAAATCGCAGATTTTTATTCCATAATTATTTCCTAAAATATTAATTGCATTTGTGCTTTTAAATAAGTTCGTAAATATGTAACATCATAAAATGTGGATGCGTGTGATGCGCTTTTAAACACTTTTATAGAAATAAACACAATTAAAAAAAACCTTCTTTAAGCTCAGTTATCCAGGCACTATGTAGTTATGCAAATAAAGTAAACTTCACAAATTCAAAGTCAAGAGTAGAATCATCGACAATGGGATACAACGAAGGAAAGCGGTCTATGCGATAATAACACACCGTGTGTCTGCTCGCCGCGCATTGATAATAATCAAAATATTGCATCACTTATCGAAATATTGTAAGTGTCAATCAAAGAATTAAGTTGGCTATTGTACCGGGATGGAAACGCGTGCGCGGCGCGCGTTCCTTCGCTTCGCTGAACGCTCGCGTGTGCCATTTCAGGGGTGCTATTGTTTTGATTTTCGCGCGTGAAATGGTATGACGTCACACTGTGATATTCATGTTAAATTATGAGTAGGACCGTGGAAGGATTTCAGAATTTAGTTGGGTGTTTTTATATATTCTTATTTTTTAATTGGTTTGCATAAAACATTAGTTACATGACAATGAAACAGTGTGAAAACTATAAAAAATTATTTGGTTAAAGTTGAACACAATGTATGATAAATATTGGTCATATGTATTATTATTATTTCATTGAGTACAGACTAGTCTTTACAAGTTAAACATAAAGTATATTTAACCTAGTGCAAGAGCTTATATATATGTAGATATAGAAAGAAGCTTACCTTGTGAACCCTGTGACGTAGAGTGTGTAGTCCATGAACTTTTATAGGATGCATCTGGAACGAATAAATTTACTTAAAAACTTGCTCCTACTAACGGTGTCCTGTGGGATAAAACATAAATCATTCAACGCTTTATACTAAATAATCCATAATGCATATACTATTTTATATAGAATTTAAATCAAATTGAATGTAATATATCCTAAAATATCCAAGAGACAATCTACCTTTCTTTTTATAATGGAGTAAACAAGTATTTAATTAGCTCAATTTTACTAAGTATACAGTAGTTTGTCTGAACATGCTCAGGAAATTTGGGTTGTGACCTCCAGGCCATTATTTAGAAGATAAAGTATGCACGCCGGCCCCTTGATGTAATTATAATTAAACCAACCTTCTAATGTGAATATATAATTATTACAATGTTTAATCAATACACTTTTTAGTGTTATGTTCACTTTGTTTTGTATAGAAACTGAGAAGATTTGGATCTAATTAATTTATTATTCTATATAGATAGATTTTAGCATTTGATCAAACCACGTTAAGTGAGAATATGGCCCAGGATGACAAAACACGCTTGGAATTGGCTATGGGTGTTTGGCGACATATTTTGACTTAGAGTCTGGAAAGGTGACGGCGGACGGAAGGTGAAAATTCAAATGAAAATGACTGAAAATGATTCTATGTGTGTACTCACTAGTTTATCTCCTTTGTGCATCTTGTGCCATTTGTACAAAATTATTTATAATAGAGTAGCTGATCTTGTTCGGCTTTTCGAGTAGTCAATTACATCGACTACAACAACATCTATCGCGTTATTAACACTTATCGAGATAAAAAGTATCCTATTAAAAACCGTTATGAGCACTCGAACTCGAGCACTAAGCCATTTTTTTTAACTTTAGGCGATGCTCGCTATTATTACAGTATAAATTTACCAACTAGAGTGATCTTGCAATATTTGCTGACTGAATGTGAATGAAACCAAGCTCTACGGACAGCTGTTATAGACCTATTAAAACTTAATACAATGGATCAGGGCATTTGCCACAAAATCTTGGCTGCAAGTTAAGAAGTCAGCATCTTACGAAATTTTGTCATTAGTTTTACTGATTTTTGAAAATATTGTAAAGTCAGGATACGATGAGACTTCTTTTGTGGACCTAAGCTCCTAAATAAAATAAATAAAAAAATAATAATACTCTCAATCGAGTAGTTTTCTATTATTTATAGGTTATGTAAAGTTACTTATATGCTTTTTTAGTTTACATAAATTATCCAAAGCATTTACCACGGCTTTTATGTGTTATTTTTAATAAGAAGTCATTGTCTTTGTTGAGGATTAAGAATATATATATGTATTTTAGTAAACTGTACTCTTTGTGTTTTCTATGCGTATAAGAACAAAAGGTTATCATTTATTCTTCTTTTTATAATTGATAAAGTTCTTATGCTTTGATTTAGACTCTTATAGGTAAAAATAATTCATGTAATAAAAACTCATCGTTTTTGGACAGCACAGCGCTATTAGATAAGCGTTCTGTCCAGATGATATTAAGTATCTAATAAAATATATAACAATATTTGCTGTAGTTATAGGAACACCAGAATGGAGAATATTCTTCACAGGGAAAGATACAAAATTGGATAATATAGAGAGTAATTCAAAATCGACGGAATGCGATTTTTATAAATTTATGAACTGTGATTATTATGATATGATTATATTTGTGACGCTAGATTTAAAGCCATTGTTTATTTTATAACATACTATTTAAGATTACATGTAATATTGGTGTAAATGGTGCACAACTTAAGTTTCCGACCTGAGGGCGATTACAACCACGGAGGTAAATTGCACTAGTTTATTCTTCATAGATTTAGTGTTTTGGCGACAATCTCATCTGATGTTAAGTGACAATGTGGCCCAAACCGGTGGACGTGCTGACCGTAGTGAAGGAACTGGCTCTCAAGTGCAACTGCCGGAACATACCCATAGATATTTGGTTGCAGATTTTCAACTTGGGGGTGTAGCTAGCTGAAAACGCTGTTCAACCATAATATGATTTCATCACGATGTTTTCCTTCATTGAAAGCTTAGGCGCATAACAGGGATTCGAATTCGTTTCCATTGACGTGGCGTCCGTACATGCTACCACTGAGCAGTTTTTGCTTTACTGTAGCGGTAATTAATAAGAAATTTGTAATAATAATTAAATCGAACGACAGATTAGCGTCACATAGCTTTCAATCTGTTGCTGCAATCATAAAGGTTCCAGCGGGATCTTTTTATAGCGAACATCGTGTGCGCTTGCTGTCACGTTTGCTTTTGTAGCGATATGTATATAAGCATATTAAATAATGTGACAAATGCGAATGTACTGTATCTAATGTTTATTTGTTACGCTTTCATATTTCAACTACTCAACCGATTACTATAAAATTGTGCACAAGGGGTACAGAAACGGACATAGTGAATGTACTTTTCCCACTGAAAAACATGCTGTTAATTTAAGTTTTAGATTGACAAAATACCTAACCTAGTAACTATGAACCTTTTCGTAGGGTAGATACTTGAGTATTTTACTTCTTTCATCTTTTGATATACCAGTAATAATACGTGAGTAAAATATTATGCTTCAAATTTCAAGTAAAAAGTTTACGATGATGAGGTAAGTACTATAAACCGCTTGTATTTAAAAATGCAGGTTTGGTCAATGAAACAAAAATGTAGGGTATTAAATAATACAGTGGATTAACTTTCGTTTGTTAAAGTTTATCAAGGTTTATGGAATCCCTACCGTAAGATGATAAAGCCATTGAGCTTTATATAAGGAGCGCAAGGGAAATATTAGTTCCCATTTTATTTCATAAATATGTTAATACGTAATGACTAGTTAGTATATAGATAACATATGGATATTTAACAAAATAAAATTAACAGATTTGTAGTTCAAAGATGAGTTTAAATAAAGATGTATAATTTCTATTCAATACTTTTTATATACTTATATTATAATAAGGAAAAAATATAGAAGATAAAAATATCAAGTTTCCATGAAATATATATCATAATATATACATTGAATCAGAAAATCAATCTACCTATTTCTAGTAATTATGACTAAAAAAAAAGATAATTTTATAAGAAATTGGTGTTTTCTTTTGTTTTTAGCAACATTAAATAAAAATCAAATCACATTCTAACTATACAAAAATCGAATCGAAATAAAAAAAAAAGAAAATGGAATCCAAAGACTAAGTACCCTAGAGAAACCTACGAAAACTTTCGCATCGAATGGTTATAGTACCATCTCGACAACTTTAATAGTTTTGATGTAATTGAAACTTTAAAGGAACTGTATTTTCCTGATAAGCTGCACTAGGCGTTTTTTGTCTTTTTTACTAACATATATAACAAAAAATAAATGACATTTAATATATATAAAAGTGAGTGAAATAAAAATGATTACAATGAAATCCAATATCTAAGTACCGAAGAACCATCTACGAAAACTTCCACAGTCCCATCCCGACAAGTTCAGTGTAACTTTGGCGAGATTGACCGTTAAACGAACTGTATTTTCTCTATATATAAATAATAATTTATCTATATATATGTATATATATATATATATATATCTATATATATATATATATATATATATATATATATATATATATATATATATATATATATATATATATATATATATATATGGAGGCTACTGTATCGGCTGAACTGAATTCATCCTGTTACTGACTTAGCAGAATAAAAAAAAAGTAATGTCGATAATACCTATCGGTCTTACTATGGCTAAGAATCGTCGTTTTTATAGGTGACAGCGTAAGGTGACCTCCTAAAATCATTTAAAAAACATTAATCACAATCTGTCGATTTGTTTATAAAGAGACGGTTTTTGAAAAAATACGAAATAGGATCTGTATTTGCATAGAATAAAACTGTAACCAATATAATAAATCTGGATATAACATATTTCTTGAAAATTATAATTTATTATACTTCGCAATCGATATACAGGGCTATAATATTTCAGCTAGGCTGACCCTTTGTACAGTGCTGGTTTGATTTTGATAATATTTGACACGGTGATAATTGTTGTACTAAGAATCATTATGGATTAATGTTTAACAAACTAAAGGAACTAAACGATAGACGTATGAATTCAAATAATAGTAGTAAAATTTGTACTAATAGAATTTTTTTATTGTAGTTGCTACATTTTTTATTGTTTGGTACCTGACAATATACATAAAATTATAAATGATAAAATATAGCCTATCGAGGACAAAAATTTTTGTGGGGTCGTGGAAACTTTGTATTTGTCATTTATCAAAAAGTGGTTCAAGACCCCATTCCAGTAATTGTGTTCATTGTCTTTTCAGGTATTTGTGTTTTTTTTTAAATACGTAATACGTTCGTAGTAGTAGGTGTATTTTTTACTAAAAATCCCCGTTCGACACTTACGAAGAGATAGCATTGGAATTATGATTTTGTAATTAAATTTGATACTGTGTGTTTAAAATCTTTATATATAAGAAATCGCTAACTCGAACGTTGTTTGACTGATTACAATAAAGATTGGCAGGAATAGGTTTTTTTAATTTTATGGAGAACTATTTAATGTTATTCATGAACGTGATAGGTGGCGTATAGTTCAATTATTGATTACAGGAAAGAATAGGATTGGGTTAACTGGGCACGATAATATATATATAATTGTATAATTGTAATAGGACTAATAGACTATAGATAAATTAATTTTATTTATTTAACTATTGATTAAAGCTTAGTTTTACTGTTAGAAAAGTAAAGAAAGACCTTTATTTCAGTTACTTATCAATTTTATTTTTGTCTTAGCAACTGTAATTCTTATCCACATTTAAATTACACGAATAAATACTAAGTCTTTCTTTTTTTAATTAAATTTTAAGTTAATTTTTCAAGGCAACAACATAAATCATGATTGATGAATGTGTGAGTGCTTGATGAATGGTAATGGATGATGGTGTTATTGGGTATGGTAGTAATCTGTATCTGATTGGATTGTTATGACTCTCCATTGGTTTGTCGCGTTCTGGGATCAGTCAGTGTATTTCAAATTCCCAAGAGGTTGATAGGTTTGCATAAATTGTGAACGAAAATTTTTGGGATTGTATTATTCTTATAATCAACTACAGTCTATTTAAAAACTATTTAATTCCTTGGACTGTTATATACTGTTAAGCTCACAAAAAAGTATTAAAAAATAAATAGTTTATCATTCAAAATTTTATAAAGCAATTCTGTATTTATTATACAAGTATAGTAAGTTATATGTTATTTTTAGCCCCATGTTGTTATGTCAAAGTATTGTATATTTAAAATAAAAACACCTTATTATTGTCAGTTGGGTTTGACAAATATAATAAAATCGATTGTAGATCATAATTTAAAACCTTTGTTTGTTTAAACAATCCGTAAACTAAAAAGTATATAGAATGTACGCTAATGTAGTATAATTTGAACAGGGATTTTTTTCTCTACCCAACATATGAATGATATCCGTACGTGCTATTTATAATTGAAGCGTTGATAGCTTTGTGGTAGCGTGTTGGAACGCCGCATCATGGGACGTGAGTTCAAATCCAACCGCCTAAAATGAGTTTGAGCTTTCGGTGAAGGAAAACATTGTCTGGAAACCATAACATGGTGGTAGGGGTTTTTTTAATGACCGCCTGGCTAGCTACCATCTTCAAGTAGAAAAACTGCCGCCAAATAACATTAGGTGTGTTTCGGCAGTGGCACTTGAGAATCTGTCCCCCTATAAAGGCCGGCAACGCACCTGCGATTCCTCTGGTGTTATAGATGTCCATCTGTGGCGGTGATCACTTACCATCAAGTGACAAGCAAAAAAAATTATATTTCGTATGAAGTTATTTAAATTACGTATCGCGAGTATATATTCTTACTATGTTGTAGTATAAGTTACAACCATTAGGATGATTCATACTTTCTCAAACAAGTTTTTACTTAAATTATAGACTGCGTTAATAAATTGAGAATTTATTGACAAACATTTTGTAGTAACACGCGTTACGTTTTAGGCGTTTACTTATTTGCGTGTACCGTACAACAGTCTTGAATAATTGAAATCTTAATCACAACACAACACATGCACAACACAACACAAAATGGTAATAATCACCAGCAAATAACATAGAGAAATTAGTGAATGTGCCCGACCGACTTAGATAGTCGGCGGAACTCTTTATATCTATCATGATTAGGTAGAGCACATAACGGTGCGACTGGGTTGGAGCGCGACGAAAGTCTGCAAGCCAAGCCACGGTAGGCGGCGCCCGCCCAACCACGCCCCTCGCACCCTACACACCACCCCGCCAATCGCGAAACACTCGGGCTAATCTTTATCTCAGAAAAATAAACATGGTGGGCGTGAGATAATGACGTCTATAATGAAGAGGCTTCGCGACCTGGCTTATCCGACTGCGAGACCGTTTCACTAGAATTCAGCATCGATTTTTTTTTTTGCTCTCGTTGAACTCCTATTGACCGGGTGGAAAGCTTGTTTGTCAATCTATTGTCTTTTTTAATTTCGCTCCAACAATGTCGGACGTTGGTCTTTTTGTAGGTAAAGATATTTCGTGGCTTTTTGTTTAATGTGAATTGTTTGAATGCTGTAGTCTCCATCTTCATTCTGTTTAATTGGTCGATCATTAGCAATATTGTTTAGTAAATACACCGACAATGGCAATTGGGATACGGAGGGTGTATATTTTTTTATATTCTCTGAAGAACAGTAAAATTATAAAATATGTATAGTGTTGAATTAAAATAATATTTTTCATGAAAAATAAAACATTACATAACATTTATACATAGGTATACATTATTTAAATTTCATGGTATACGAAGTTCAGACATTAGACTAAAATTTTTAATACTTTAATAGGTTTTAAAGGTAAAATAAGTATTCACTGTTAAAATGTTTTTAAGGGCATGAATAGGTGTAATGCTATTGTATTAAAAATTGTAAACTCTGATGGTGGGAGTGCGCTATGAAAGTTAATATATACACTTAGCAGTCCTTTAAGAAAGTAACATTTTCTTCTTAGCCCTTATTCCACCAGGTAGGGTCGGCACCACAGGTTTTCTTCTTCCACTCTATCGTCTCATCTCAGTTTTCACTCTTTTTACACACATACCATTTATCACACAGTACATCCATATCTTCTTCGGCCTTCCTCTTCTGTTATATCCATTCACTGAATATACTCTATACAACCACTATTTTTTTAAATTATAATTGTGTTATTCTATTTAATCGCTATAAAGGCTAAAGCTGTTTTATCTGCCTCTCTATAGGTATATCATTCTAAAGCGACTGGATAAATTTTCATTAAATTTGGTGCGGTAATAACTAATATTATGGAGTTAGTGTGAAACACTTTTTACCCTATAAAACAAAAATCGCTCCTTCATGTTCACCAGATGACAATATAACTAATAATATAATTTATGTTTCACCTCAATATATTATTGGAGGACTAAAAAATAATATGTCAAATACCAATATTGTTATGGATCGTTGAAAACATTATGAATTAATACCGTAGTAAGTTCCAAATTCCATTTCACTGGCTGAGCTTCTTACCTTTAAGCAATCGTTTGGCAATGTTTTATTTCCTAGTATGTGATACACACCTGTACAGTTTTTATTGGAAATACATACACAAATAGTCGTGAAAAATCTGGTAACCACGAGTTGATAGATACTCTTTACAAGCCGTTTATCATGTATTATGAGGAACATCCAACAACGTTTTACAAATCAAAATTAATTGCAACGAAAATGATTTTTTATGGATAAGGTTTTTCTGCTATCTCTGCGTGTGATAGGCGATACTATGGCCGAGGACAGAACGACGTCTGCTGGGCCAGCAAGTATGTATATGTTTTGTTATAAAAAAGGAAATATGTAATAGAAAATTTAAATACTCCATGGTTTTATTGTTTATATTTTATTAAATAATCTTGTAACTAACTAATTCTATCAAATTAATTGGTAAAACGTTGTCGTTAAAAGATTTTTTTAAATATTATCAATATATCCTCTTCATTGATTGATACCCATTTCTGAAGAGCTCATCACCGTATATAGGAGAGATCTAGAATAATCAATGCTTTAATTTATTTATTTTTGTATAAAGCTACGTGAAAAAGGAATTTATATAATAATTGTGTTTTTAGAAAAATAAATAATGTCTGAGCCTAAAGATTACTTCTGTTTTGGTAAAAACTGCATACCTATGTTATTAAATATCAAATCATTGTGAAATATCTAAGTGTTGTTTTTATTTTAAATCCTTCAGAATGGTATTTGATATTTTTTTCAAAATTAAAAAAATTATGTGTCCTCTAAATTCAGCGATACAAGTAATATTTGATTAATAGTTAAACAAAAGTTTTAAAGTGTCAAATAATATATTAAAATACTATGATATTTTCTTAACTTTTGTTAAACACTTGGAGTTTTTAGGACCAGAAAGTACATTTTTTTTTATTTTGAGTGATAACAAGGAGGAAAATTGTCCACCTTATATTAACTAATATTACTACAACGTATACCAGCTTTGTATAACAAACTTCAAGAGGCTCGTAGAGACAAGGCTGGTGATGATGGGTTACCACTTATGACTTTGTTAACTACTCTTTTGGAACCAAAAATGGCTAATACATAGATATTCTTTGGTATTTTGTGTCAGACGTTAGTGGTTCGATAGTCGAATCTTGTACCGGTTTTTTCATATTTCAATAAATAATAAATCTTATCACTTCTGTAATTTTTAATCACCTATCCATTGCTAGGGTTGAACACAATGCTTTATAGAATAATATTTTCGTGTAATGATGATGCACAAGCATACAAAGTATGGCAGAGGCTGACGATCTTGTTAAGTTACGGGAAGAAATTTGATGAAGTTTACCTTAAATAAATTATTATAGGATTAAAGTCTTGGGAAGCTTATAAAAGTGCAAAATCATTAAATTCTCGATGTACTATAACGCGAGTGTGCTGTGATTAATATTTCTGGGCCTTTTCTTGCTACTTGTTCCAATACATCGTTAGTATTAACGCAAAAGTGAACAATTTCGTATTCGATAAATTGTTTATATTGAAAAGACAGAAAAGTTATTTGTCTATAACTATGAAACAATACTGTTAGAAATAAGAAAAGGAGTAGTTTAAAAATATAAATTTCACGTCCCTGCGGTGTTGCTCCAGCTATACTATACCAGCTATACTTATATAATAATCGGTGTTATAAACTATCCTCCTATAACTACATTTCTAACAATACTTTCTTCTGAATAAAAGGCACATTCATAACTTATACTACAATATTCATATAAATCAATTCATTGATCTTAAGTTATTATAATTAGCTTTTTTACGCTAATGTAATAGACGCTTATTTATTTGTAAAAACACAGGGTGCGTTACCCAAGGTCAGTTAAAAATGTAAATAAAAATTAATTGACATAATAATTATACACATCTATTTTATTTACTCATACTGTTTGTAGTTTAGTGGAGTCTTAATAATGATAATTTTTGCCATTATCGTGTTTGTGTATCACGTGTCCCAAACATGTATGTGACACGAAATTAACATTTTTATTCTTAATAAATCACCCAACACGTCTGACAAAGTTTTTACTTCAAAGATGATATGGGTTTTCAAAACACATAAGCTTTTGTGTAACTTGCAATTAATGACAAACGTTTAAATGACAAATTGAAATAATTTTATATTTTTTAAACAAATAAAATCCAATTAAATAACAGTTTTACAGTAACGGTATGATGTAAAAATAAATAAATGATTTATAGATGATAGTATTATCACGAATATCACATACACAAGAACGCGATCTCTCATTATTGAAAGAAACAATTGAATAAGTGTTACCAAACAACTACGAGAATTATGATTTTCAATCTATTTTTATGATTACTATTTTTTATTTTAGCATTTGCGCAATCACGTAGTCTTAAAAGGTACCAATTTTTATTAAGATCGGTATAGCTGTTCTCAAGTTCTGAGAGGTTATGAACACAGGTAGACAAAACAAAAAAAATCGTCGATTTTGTATCCGTGTGTCTTAAAAGCAATTTTTTTCATTTTTTGACAAAAATATAAATTTACAGACAAAGCCGACGGATATATATAGTAGTATAGATAACGAATGCCCTTAAAATTTAAATTATTATAAAAGTCTTGCGAGGTTTAAAAACAAACTATTAAAAGTGATTTGTTGTACTAAACATATATGAAAGATAAATATTTTAATATAATTATATGAATAAAAAAATTGGATTTAAAAATGCATATATGCATATGTATGATGTTTTTCTTTTTCTTATCTACTTTAATACTTTTCTGTCAAATTAAGATATGGCAAGATGTTTAAAAATTAAAGTAAAGAAAAATATCAAAATCTATTTAGAAGTATTATCTCTAGCATTGTATCAATATAGATTATCATAATTTTATTTCTTTAATGAAAGAATAACATACACTGTGTGCATTATATTTTTATTTACTGATAAATGAAAATATTTTGAGATATTTGAGTTGTCTTTTGATAAAAAAGAATTCTACAATAATTTAAAAAAAATCGTGAGTGTATAAACTCCCACGCAAGATACACACGCGAGATAAATATACGCATGCATGATTTCAAAGTCAAAAGCGTGCAAGCTACATTGCGTTGAAAAACTTAACACTCTTGAGTAAACGCTTGTATTATTTTATCATCTCATAAAATTTCCATACCGGGCACCTTATGTGAACAATGATTTGTGAAGGAGAAAACTCCAAGATCAATTTTATGTATAACTGTAGGTAGCTTTGAGTTACATATAAATATATTATAATGTATGTAAATGTGTCAATATTTTGTAATTTTAATTAATATATTAGGTTAGTTATATAAGTTATCTTAGTATATTTAATATAAAATTGTATATTATAAAATATAAATAATTTTGAGATCTTCTCCTTTGGTAAGTAAGCGTAGGTCGACGTAAATTATTGTTTTAAACAAAAAATAAAAAAGGGGTTAAAAAATAACAAAAAAAAAACTGAGCTATAGCCTTTGTTGTCGACACGAAACAATATTGACAGTTAAAAGGGTGTAGAACAATGAGACGGGTTTTCCAATCGTAGCTGAAAAGCGCTGGAAGCTTCATTTTTAATGAATATGTCTGCCCAGAGAATTTTGCTACAATGGGCTAACGTTTTAATGCCATCTGCTTTGGAACCTGATATGAAAGCTCGACGAGGTTGTTATTTTGTTTCAGTCTCATCTACATTTAGCATCTAAGTACAGTTAGAACTTACACAATGAAGCTGCACAAAAAATGTGGTTGATAAAATTTTGGCAACAGGATTAGATTAATATTTATGTAGAGAATCGGCTCGCCATCTCGCGACGTTAGCTCCTACAAGCATACAGACTTGATAAATCTTTATAATAGTAGTTTGAGAGAAGAATAGCAATTAGGGATTACGCTACAGTTTCAATGTAACTTAATTACATTGTAGAAGAAATATACTTATCTTCAACCACTAACAAAGTTTTTTAACATGCTTGTAGTATATACTCTCTGAATGTAGTGAGGTGTTTCTAAAAAATAATTCAATTATAGGAAGCTACATTATCCAAACGTGTTATGTTACAAATAAATATATACTTTATGGCAAAAATATCAGTTATCTACTACATTGAGTTGTTTTCTTATTATGAATTAAGATTACTCAGGTGTTTCTTAAAAAATGGAACATATAAATAGAAGTGGCGCGTAAATCCTACGGTATTTATGGTGTAGCAGCTACGTCGTCAAAGCTACGGGCGCTACGAAGCCGTGAATGTGTGCGACAGTCATGATCGATGCCGCGTGTTGCCGCACTGAACGACTTCCGGTGACGCGCCGTTGCCGTTCCCTACGTTATGCGGTGTTACTGGAGTCTTAGATTAAAGACTACGTTTTTATTTGTTGTTTGGTTTTATTTGTAACTTTTCAATTGTTAAGTGTTGTATCATTTTATCTTATAAAGGTTACATTCTTAGTGTTTAGCTTCTAAATATGTTACCGAAGTTACAATGTAACATCTCAAATATAATGATTATTATACATATATTATATTTTAATTAAAATAAATTATTTAATACTTTGTATCATTATGGGCATATTTTGGTAATTCCGTTCATCTTTCTCGATACATTGCAATTTTCAGTCACTTTATAAATTAGACAAATTAATCTTGCAATCTTTTATCCGGACGATGTTGGAACCATCTAGTAAATTTAGAACTCTAAGTGGTGCCACTTTTATGACATTCTCCATCCAAAATTCTATGAACAGATTTCAAATTATATTTTATTATCTTATTAAAATATCTCTACTTTTGCTACTTTTTTTTAAATCGATTTGATAAATTAGCAATTAAAATTTCATAACAAAAATGGTCTAGTATAAATCATGTTCAATATTCTGAAATATCTAGTTGATTTTATCTATGAAAGTTCAAAAAATATACAAATATAAACTATTTGATCAACTTCTATGATTTCATTATTTCGTTGATTTTATTGTGTTTTGTAAACTAGATACAATATTAAAGTAAATCGTTAGTTTTATAAATAAGAAACAATTAGTAGCTTGTTAGCTGATTGTCTGTTCTTATTCTGTTACAAATTTAATCAGTGGGTAGGTGCTATTTATTTTTAGAGCATTATATTCACTTATTTGTTCACAAATTCTGGTTCTAGACATCGATATATTTATCAATGATTTACTATGAAGAACATAAGTTTAAACAGATAAAATAATTGCTAATTTTCGCTAAAAGGAAGTAATAACGTCATCACACTTTATTCGGTCCATAAACTTTAAATATTTGTAGGTGTAAATTAATATTTTAATTTTCTTTATTTCTTAAATTTTCTAATAAATTTGATACTTATATTCATAGGAATTTGTTTTTTTTAGGCCTTTATCATTCATAAGTATGTTTATAAGTAAATGAAATAAATCTTTATATTTAACACAAAGTCAGGTTTGTTAGCTGGACCGATTGTCATGGTTTTTGATTTATTGTATATGTCTCCGTCCCAAATTGCAGAATAACTATTAAAACATTGGAAAATTAACGAAAAAATAAATAAAAGAAAAACATTGTTCCCATAGTAAATGTTCATGAGTTTTATAACTGTCAAACTTTTATGTTCATCCCGTCGATACGGCAAACACTCCTCGAAAATTAAGGAAGTTATTTAATTAAATAAAGGGTTCGAATCGACAAGATATACCCACTATATTCGGATAATGACGTATATTAGATTATAAAAATGTAGAATAATGTCGGTAATTAAAAAAGATTGACATATTTATTGGTTGTCAAATATTTATGCGTACGTTCAGAAATTTACAATGAGATGGAAAGTGATTCTAACCATTTCTTGGCAAACATTAAAAAATAAAACAGTTGTATCCAAACGACGTCGTTTAGCGCAACACATATTAAAAACAACAATTTTATAACCATTCAGAAGGTACGATCAATGGTGACGAAGAAAAATAAAAATGTTGATCTCAATGTGACTGACTGTTCAGAATTTTCTTCGAGGTCAGTTATTATTCTTCAAATCAGTCAACACAGTTATCAACTAGAATGACGTAGTTAACTATGTCACAGAATGTTTAAATTTACTGACATTGTCTGGACTAACACCTCACAATTTTTTCTAATAAAAGTAGATTTTGTTGGATGTAAAACTCCGTTGAATGGTAAAAATGTGGTCTTCCACATGCAGACATTTTATTGTGGTTAGTTGAAAAAATATTGCTAGATGAAATTGATTCCATTAACTGAGCTCATTGCACCATGGGAAACAAAAATAACAAAATACCGCACGAACCACTAAATAACCTGAACAGAAATGAATATGGTAGTTATGTTATACGTGATCGAAGTGGGAGCAAGAGATATACCAGCAGAATCTTTGTATCCTACTAAAAGATGTCTAGAACAGCAGATAATTCTATATCACAACGTGTCTCTGAAGATGCGCTAGCAGCCTCCTACCAAATTTGACTGGGCATGGAGAGAAACACGAGTAGTGAAAATGAGTGTTGACGCGGTTCGGGAAGGGACCCCTTTAACCTACATCCGTATCACAAGCCTCGGGAACTGTTCGGAATATCACTGTCTGTCATATCTGGTCCATCGCAACCACCTGCACGGGTAATGCGTGAGTAGCTAAGATATTACTCTACTTTTATATGAAATCCCAGGTAAATCAGTTGTTCAAAAATAAACAATAATTAAAAAGAAAAAAGTTAAAAAATGATAAATGGACCATGTGGAGTTTTCAACAATAACTCACCCTTTATGATCGACGGTCAGTGTTCCAAGCGATACCCCAAAAAGTGATGATGGATACCCAATGTAGGCGATCAGTTGTATACAATAGTAGCAAAGTTAAAAGGAGAATATGTTCATGTAAGCAATAGTTGGTTTGTTCCATATTCTCGAATATAGTCCAAGGATTATGAGGGTCACATTAATGTGAAATATTCTAACTTATTCAAGTTAATAAAGTAGAAATATAAATAAGTAAACAAAGGTGGTTATATGAAAATTTTCGGTGGAACAAATACAATTAACGAAGAATTTCAGTATCAACCAATAGTACTATAATATGACGATGCAATGTAACGAGACTGGCTGTAAAAAAGGCTAATGAATAACATCAATGAATTAACGATCAAGGGAAAATATAAAGGAGAGATAGTCTTGATTTTGCGTATACTGATGATTCGAATGGATATGCCATTCGATTTTAAGCGACTACAACTTCCCGGACAACTTTCTTTTGCATAGACAATTAACAAATAACAAAACCAGTCGCTGGAAGTTTGCATACTCAACTTGGAGTTTCACAGATTCGTGAACGGACAAATACATATATGGCGCGTGTTTGACCGTCGAATAATAATAACTGCATATTTACGCACCGCAAAAAGGAACTAAAACATAGTTTATCAATAAGCGTTATAGTGATTAACTATATTTAAATTGCATATGATTAAAAGACATTTTATTCACTGGATTTATAAACAAGTTTCATTCAATAACTAAAAGAAATAAAAAACGGAAACGATATTAGATATAGTCAGTTCTAATGATCTTATCGAATTGAAGTACAAGTTGCATTAGAATTGATAATAGCTAATCAACATTTAAAATAAAATACAAAACAAATCGCTTAAACCGTTTTTGAGTTTTAACGAGAACAAAGAACATCGAAAAACTAGTAGATAGTACAGGCTAGTAAGATATTAAAAACAAAATATAGCAGTCTCATCTAAGTTATACAGAAAATCATAATTATTGTATTAAATACTGATTTAGATAATTTTAATATCAAAAAAGTGGAAATATAATACTACTTCAAAATATTCAATAATTTATTATAAATATTATTGTTAAAAGCATCTAAACAAATTAAATGAAAACAGAAAACGGTCATGTTTATACCTGTTAAACGTTTAAACCTTGTTGGCTAAAGTAATTAGTAGCTATGGTCAGTCGATTTAGGTATCCAGAATCAATCAATTCAAATACAGCAACATGCCAAAGGGCAGTAGTAGTGCTAGAAATTTTCAGATAGTATCCGGTTTTTCGAAACATTATTCTTTTAACATTATATTCGTAATTAATATGTATTTAAAAACATTATGGACCGTTAATGTTAGAAATACTTATACACATATGAACGCAGCGGCACGAAACAAAAGAATATATTATAGCTTTTTTTAAATATAATAATTACATGATCAAATCTCTTTTGGTAGTTATGAACATGAATATATCGCCATCTATCTTATCTTGCAGTAGCTATGAATAATCGACTTGTTAAATAAATAAATTATATGGATTTTACTTCTATAAGTCAACTCGTTTAGAAATTACACCAGTAATAACATGTTCATACAATATTTTTGTGTATAAAGATTGTTGTTCCTAAATATACAAAACAATAGAAAAATTTTATAAGCTATTTTCGGAAAAACATACTCATAAAAAATCCTTCGTATTATGGGGATCCGTTTATTCGGTTATCCGGATTCGAGCATTATAATTACCTCTCTAGTCTAACGTCTACATTTGACAAGCACTGGCGCGATCTGTTCTGTCTGAGTCTGCTATCACAGTAGGTATGTGGTAGGTGGTGTTAATTACTGCCGTCAGTGCTCTTCGTTACTGTACTGTCTATCGTGATATGTATATACAATTGAAAGTAGGGATGTCCCTCACAATATAAGCAAAGGTTTTGAATTTAAAATGATATTGCAAGTTTTAATAAAATGTGTATGAACAATTATTATTTTGTTTTGCCTAACTATACTACTTAGCTTTTTTATAGGGCAACGATAATAAGTATTGTGATTTAATTCAATTTACAACTTGTTTTTATGAATAATTTTTACAAAAATTTTTACTAAACTAATTTGAATTTGTCCTTACTGGCGTATTTATTGAAGTTTTAAGTTAAGTTTTTATTATAATATAAGTACTAATGTTAAAAATTTAGTATAACTGATTTTCTAGAAGTCTAAAATTTTATTTCATATATTATAAAACACATGCGTAAACTGTAGTCTCTTAATTTATATATCGGAGAAAAAAACAAAAAAAAAAAACATATATATATTTTCTACATATTTTGTTCTATCAATGTTTTATAATCATCAAAAAAGCTTAAGAATCGAAATCGTCGAAAACCTCGATACCGGTATTTGACGTGCAATAACCAACGTTTATCGAATTATGTCGACGCATGACGGTTCTAACTAATTTGGAGGTCGGCGCTACCCTTCGAGACCCCACCCCCCGCGACCCAATCGGCCCCTACGCCGTGTGCAACTCTAAGCTCATTTCCTGTGCGCCGCCTGGTTGTATTAATTTTAAATTAAGTACGGCTGGAACCGACGTGTGTGGATGTAAACATGTTTGCGTTATTTACTTATACACGTTCAAGTTTCAATTAATTCATTCGAATGTAAATAATTCAGGGTATGCGTTATGACGTATGAATATATTAGAAAAAATAAATAAAAAGTAAAAGGTGATTTACACACATAAAGGTTTTCAGTGTGGAATAAAGTAATCTTGTATCAATAAACAACAAATTAATGAAGCAAGTAGTTAAAAGTCTACGTAAAATTGGAAAATACAGATCGTATAGATTTCCGGGTAAAGAAATATATATACAATAATTACCATATAGAATTTATATTAATGCGAGAAAATAAAACTTTGTATCGCTTTTTCAGCGTTATACAACCATGTTGTAGTCTAATATTTGTAATATTCAAAGTTGATATTTACTGGAGCGCAGATAATAAAATTGACTTATAATATGTACTGTTAGAGGTGAATTTTAGGAGGGTAGTTTATAACACCGATTAGTATATAAATGCGATATCAGCGCCACTGAGTGCAGTCTAAGCGAGGCACTCGAGGCGTACTCATCGTACGTAGCTGGAACATCCCCAAAGGGACGTAAGATTTATTTGGTATTTATGCTGCGAATCAATATTGGAAATGATTTATACTGGATAGAGAGAGAAATACGAGTGGTGAAGGTGAGTTTTGACGATCTTCGAAACGAAGCCTCCTTAAACCTACATCCCGTAGTCACAAGTCTGCCTCGTAGTTCTCCTCTCTCTGCCACAACGACTACCATTTCTATTTCTATATACTAACATTGCATATTATGCATAATTATATTTTTGTTCTCCTTTTATTTTATTTTTATTCTACACGGGTAAGGAAGGACGGCACTACATTTTTCTTCTTCTGCTCTCTTTTGTTAGCTGCCATGTTAGTATTATTACCTTTTAAACATAACCATAATATTTGGAGAAAACAGAGAGCTATTAGTAGTTTGCACTTCAAAATTTAAAGTATGGTGTTTTATTATATATCTTACATAAGTAACTATTTTCCGAATAAGTCAAGGTGCAAACTGTAAATTTTGACTCTTTAAACGACCTTCAATGATAGTTTATTATTTAAATATACCCATAAATATTATACATAAAAATATACCTAACAATTTTGGTTCAATGTCAGTCACCGCTGATTTGGGTTGTACTGTACTTAACACCAGGTGCAGTGCAGTCACTATGTTGCGCAACATAAAAAAAAAAACTACTAATTACCAGCCAACTATTGCTTACATGAACATATTGTCCTTTTCACTACTATTGTCTACAAATGATCGCCTACATTGGGTATCCATCATTACTTTTTGGGTTTCACCTGTAACACTTACCGTCGATCATAAAGGGTGAGTTATTGTTGAAAACTCCGCATGGTCCATTTATCATTTTTTAACTCTTTATCATTTCTTCGTCACCATTGATCGTACCTTCTGAATGGTTATAAAATTGTTGTTTTTAATATGTGTTGCGCTAAACGACGTCGTTTGGATACAACTGTTTTATTTTTTAATGTTAGCCAAGAAATGGTTAGAATCACTTTCCATCTCATTGTAAATTTCTGAACGTACGCATAAATATTTGACAACCAATAAATATGTCAATCTTTTTTAATTACCGACATTATTCTACATTTTTATAATCTAATATACGTCATTATCCGAATATAGTGGATATATCTTGTCGATTCGAACCCTTTATTTAATTAAATAACTTCCTTAATTTTCGAGGAGAGTTTGCCGTATCGACGGGATGAACATAAAAGTTTGACAGTTATAAAACTCATGAACATTTACTATGGAAAAAATGTTTTTTTTTTTTTTTTTTTTTTCGTCAATTTTCTAATGTTTTAATAGTTATTCTGCAATTCGGGATGGAGACATATATAATAAATCAAAAACCATGACAATCTGTCCAGTTAACAAACCTGACTTTGTGTTAAATATAAAGATTTATTTCATTTACTTATAAACATATTTATGAACGATAAAAAATTGAAAAAAAATAATTGTGCCGAGTTTAAAAACTAATTGAAGAGTAACGGTAAAATAATTTTATTGTTATAGTGCTAAAAAATTAACACGACAAAGTAAATTTCAGTTTTGTAACTGTAATTATTATAAAAATTATAAATCTTTTTTATTTTTCTTTAAAGATTATATATACTCCTAATCTTATATTATAGGCGTGATTCTACTAAGAAATAGTATCAATAATTTTAAAATAAAAAAGACGTATTTTTTGTATTATTATGTTTGTCTGTTTGGATAATTTTCTAAAAAAAACTATGCAATAAATATTTTTCTTATGAAAGGTAACTTTATTTATACTAAAACCCTAAAGTTATAATAACCTGGTTATAAATATGTAGTAAATAACCTGGGTTGTGTACTTTACACACGTCCCTTCACTATCGCCAGAAGGAAATGTCCTATTAACATAAAACCACCACAAAGACCTGTAAGTACTGATCACATTATCAACTAGATTAGCAGTAGGAACGTATAAAGAGCCATTGTAGTAGTGGCGGTTGCCGGAACACCCCCCGTTCACCTCCCTGCGCATGGCCCCGCGCATCGCTTCTGGCGGAAATGGCGGCGGGGCGCGGAGACAGCGACATCCGGTGAGGTGAAGCCTTGCCCGGCTCGGTGTTCGCTCCTGAATAAGGTTACCAGATTCAAATTTGAATAACCGGTTCTGAGTTTAAAACTGGATATCTCTAGAACGTTAAATTGGAAGACTCAGGAATGTATTTTTATTGTTAAAGGAAATGTCTATGTTTTGAAATAAGTCCGTTCAGTGAATCTATAGTATTTTGGATATTTTAATTTCCAGTTTTTTGTTGACGTTTGGTATTTGTTAGCTTATATTCGCATTCACAACGTGAAGATGTGGAGTTTATTTATGTTATTAATTTTATTTGAATTTATGTATAAAAAATACGCAATGTGTTTGTTTGAGTTTGATTTGTTTGTACTTTTCAAAAGAAACTAAAATATTTGTTTACTTTAAAGTAATAAATTACCTCATTTTCGTAGGACGGCAAAGTATTTGCACTGTACATGATGGTAATTAAACTACAATACAAAAATGATCTAGAGATCAGTCAGCTTTTCAGTCAGCGGAAACTTAATATAGGTATACTAGGTTATCTCAAAATGGAACCAACTAAAAAAACTCTAATAGGTTTATCGTTATGGATATGGTAGCTGTAATCCAGAAGGGAACAGATCCACTACCACCCCGAAAATCTTAATCACATATTTAACTACTTAAAAATTGTAATAACGATAAATTGTTAAATGAAATGTAAACAATATTCATTTTAAAATTTAATAAATTTTAATATTCAATAAAGTTATTGTTCACTTAATTTAATCTTTGACCTATATAAAATTCTTACTCTAATAACTATTTATTTGAAACTTATAATTAATAAAATTTCGTTTTACATGACCACTTTAGTATTTATTTGAAAGTTATTGAAGTAGCAACACTTTCTGGGTGTTTCTCACTGTTGCGTTGTATATGTTACAGCATGACCCATTTTCAGGACAAAAGTGGTTAACACTGAGAAAACTGTTGTCGAATAGTTTGTCTCTGGCGTTAGCATCTGCTAAATTGGTCTTATTAAGCATTTTTTGAAATTTAAGTAGTTTAGTAGTAAATAATAGATCCAGGTTAAATAATTTGCATTAATTTGTAATCACCTCGCTTAGTTTTCATTAGATATCATATGTACAACATATTTTATTATTTAATTTGTAAAACATGTACAATAGGAAAAAGTACATTTTAGAGTTCGTGTTTTCACATAAAAAAAACTTTATACACGTGAGTACTATAACCCTAACATTATTTTAATTTTAGGAATTATATAAACTCATATATGTAGTTTTACAAAAGAAAGTTAGTAAATAAATGAGAAAAGTAATTGAAACATACTAAACTGTATTT
Organism: Actias luna; assembly: GCA_039707435.1. Taxonomy (NCBI): domain Eukaryota; kingdom Metazoa; phylum Arthropoda; class Insecta; order Lepidoptera; family Saturniidae; genus Actias; species Actias luna. The sequence goes on along the minus strand of JAZHAC010000001.1, from coordinate 11,033,205 downwards.
AAAGTAAAAAAATATTTTAGTTATTTGTCTTTTTTCCAACTATTAGTGGTTAGTAATTCGATTTTACTTCACTTTTGTAGACAATAATTATAGAAACTCATAATAATATCCGAAAATGCAAATTCTATAAACATGTTTTTTTTCTATAATTATATTTTTAACCTAATAATATAACCAAACTAATTATTTCACTTTTACCCAATATATTTTTAGTGTACAATGTGTACTACCTTCTTTTATCAGTAAACGTAGAACCTAGTAGGTACATAGACAGCAAACTAAAAATCCACTGAGTTAAATTTTAAGTAAGAATTATACTTATTACTATAAATAAAACTATATAACCTTTTATTATTTAAACGTTGTTGTGCATCTGTAGACATAAAATTATTTGGTTCAGATTCAAATTATTTGGTTCAGATTTCAAATTATTTGGTTGGCCATAAATAATATTTATATGATATTATTATCATACAATTATCATTTATTTTAATTATTGAAACTACAGTATTAAAGTGCCCATCCAAAACCAGAAAGATACCGGAAAGCTTTCATCAAATAAAATAGCATTAAATCATTTATGTACAATTGTACATTATATTTAATTTATATTTTATATTATAATTGACCTTTATATTTGTATTACTTATATCTCATTTTATATTAATATTCTTTGCGTTGCGTCACATCACTTTTATCCGGACATAAATAAGGAACTTGTAATTCTTTGGCTACCGCTTCACACTTTCGCTGGAATTGTAAATCCTGAGTGTGTTATAAAAATACTTGTATATTGGTTTGCATGATTTACTTTATGATTTATTTTGTATTAACGGTTTCGCATGTATTTCTAATGTAATTAATTAAACACAAAGAAAATCGTATCGTAGATTCAGCATGCAGTTAAAATTAATATAAAATTATTATTTTATAAACTATATTTCAATGTCTTATATTTTCTGGTTCTATAGAAAATGAAATGGTATATGTTTCATGAAATTTTATGATAGACTTATTTCAATAAAATCACGTTTCTTGAAAGTTTGTATTACAGCGACATCTATTAAGCGTGAGGGTAACATAATAATAAAACTGCAACGTGTGTAGAAGCGCCATCTTGCTTTAGAGTATGGAGTTAGATGAACACAATTTGGTCGAAAATGTAATTGAAACGTAGTAAGGCACGGTTACGTTTTTCGCAGCTACAAAATGTGATAGTGTTGCCCTCTTTTTAGTAGATAAAGGTAGGTATATTGAAATATATGTAAGCGCGCATTCATTTTCGAAAATCTAGTGTTATTATATTGTGTTTTGCCATAAAAAATATATCCTAATGTGTCCTGATCTTGTTTTTTCTTTAATATCCGATTATGGTTTTAACATTTTACAAAGCACGTGGACGTTCGTGGACTACGTCAACATAGGCATTACCTCGTTAATAATATAAAATGTTTTATAATTGATGTCAAGATAACTATAAAAATACCTGTATATAAAATTACTGGCAAAACATAATTTCCAATGAACTTAAACTAAATTAGTAAAACCTAAATGCAATAAAATATATTAATGAATATTTAAGAGATGATAATACCGATGCCACGTCTTAGCAATGCATATAAAGTAAATATTTAAAATAATTTATGTAATGTTGTTTATTATACAATAATTAGTTTATTCCCCTATTCATTATATAATATATATTATATTTAATAAATAATATTATAAATGTGAATGTTTGGATGGTTGTTACTAAGTTACTCAAAAATGAATTAATAGACTGGAATAAAATTTGACACATGAATAGTTTATAAAATGGAATAACTTCAGCATAGCGGCAGGGCTCTTTCTAATGCCCGCCTGGCTAGATACCATCCTCAAGTTGAAAATCTGTCGCCAAATACCAATAGGTGTGTTCCGGCAGTGGCACTTGGGAGCCAGTCCTTTTTGTAAAGGCCGGCAATGTATCTGCGATTTCTATGGTGTTGTTGGTGTCCATGGCGGTGGCAATCATTTACTATCAGGTGACACGCACGCTCGTTTGCCCCCTATTCCATAAAAAACATAGGATACGTTTTATTTAAAGAATTTTTTTTGGTTTCCTTATTCTAATGTCAACGCGGACGAAGTCGTAGGTAACAGCTAGTATTTTATGTAATAAGATACAGTTTCTGAAGAAACATATATAGATAATTATTTCATCTAAAGAGGGTGACATAAATGATTGAGGAGTAATCGAATTTTTGTATTGGATATAAATAAAGATTGTAATGAGAATAAAATATACAACGAAGATAACAAAACTAAAAATCGATTTCGATATTGGCAATACATTAATATTTACAGCAATTAATATCTATAACTAAAATTTTTAATTACTAGTGATTTCATTGTAAACAATGAAGATATATCGTATCGTACAAAATATATCGTATATCGCGTATTGTATACAATTTATTATATATTTGTACTCTTTTTTTTTAATAAAATTTAAATTGAAAAGGAAATTCAGTAGATATACGAGTAAAAAATAAAAATCTTAATCGTTATAGAGATTAATAAAAACGTTGAAAATTGCGAGAACTTTTATTTAAATTTACTGAAGGTAACGTTAAAATATTGTTCTGACAGTATTATCTTATCAACTCTTTTTTTTTTGATCAGCTTTAGACTTATAAGCGTATTGAGATTTCAACATAAACATGTATTCTAAGTATTTCTGTCCCCATGGGGAATACGACTCGTACCATCGCTTAAACATTGCCAAATCATACTCATCTGTATAAGTGACTTCTTCGCAATCTAAAACAGCCGTTAACACTTCAACTGCGTCTAAAGGTTTGTGGTATAGTTGTGTTATTCGGCGTCCGTTCATCAAAGCGTCAAGTCCTTTTCTTATAGAATGTATATTGTAGCCCCTTAGGGCTTGAGCAACACTGTGCACATTAAATTCTCTATTCACACCATGATATCTCATCAACATTTTGGTAAGTATTAATGAAATACTTCCATAATCTGTTCTTGGTATCATAATAAGCGAAGGAAATATCTTATACATCTGAGAACTCTTTGCTAACCATGGTTCTGTAGCAGTTCCTAAAATCAATATTTTGTCGTTACCAGTCATAGGTTTAATAATTTCTTTAAAAAAATCTCTTGAAAGTCTTGTCGGATCAAAAATCTTTTCTTCTTTGGGTACCTTTTTATAAAACAATTTTTCTGCATTGTTCACTAAAATAATTGTTGGTTGCATCAATTTGCTAATCTTGTTAACGAACTGAAACATTGTTTTTAAATTTTTAGGGCCAATAAATTTATTGTATACATTCATTGGTGATAGATCTATAAGAATGGCATTAGTTTCAGTTGCTATTGCATGTACTAATGTCCTTTTGCCCGAACCTTTAGGACCTACGAAAAGTTGTTGTCTAATTATGTCAGGGCATGATGATCCCAATGTTAAAATACATCTGATTCTAACCTGTTCTTTTACATCACCAATACAATGCGGCGGAAAGAAAGGAGTCCACAAAATAGCCCGAGCATCAGCAGTGGCATAATTTTGATCTCCCCAATAGTCATCTAGGGTTGTATGTGGATATCTTTGAATTATACCTGCGTCAGCTAATTGTTGAAACATTGTTTCAGGACTTATTTTGTCTGGTTTAGGTGGTTTCACTTTTTTAGGTTTCTTACGTTTTTTGATTAGGGGTAGTTTTGATACCCCAGCTGCAAGATAATCCATCTTGAGAGAACTCTTTAAAAGATTTAACTCTATCCTCATCATTTCATCTACTATTGGTCTCAGTTGGAATTGAATATCTTGATAAGTATTTTCCGTTATAAGTTGCATAATAAAACCTTTAACAGCTTCAAAGGGTGGATCAGATGAATCTATTTGCTTCCACTGATTTTCATAGCTTTGCCAAGCTTCTTTAAATGGTTCAAGTGTCTTTCCTATTGCAATATATATTCCTGGATCATTATCTGGATTTAATCGAGATTTTTTATAGTCTAATATACGTTTATTTTCTCTTTCTTTTGCTTCCAGTTCTATACGTCTCTTTTCTTCACGTTCTGCTTTTTTTTCTGCTTTAATTTGTTCTTTACTTTTAGGGGCAGCGTCTTGAGCTTTCAATCTTTTCTCTTCAGCTGTTCGCCATTCTATATACTCTTCTATTGTAAATGTATTTCCTTGTACAATCAATATCGAGCCACCCTCCTCTGGCCATGGAAATTCATCAAACAAACGAATGTTACTGTACCACTCCTTAAACCATTGCCTTATATCTGAAGATATATCTTCCATGATGTCATATTTTCTTAATCTAAGCACTCGCGTCTTCTCTTTGATATTTTGTTGTAACCACTCTTCATAATATTTTCTTCTAAAATTTCGTCTATCTTCTTTAATTTTCTCTAACTGTAATTTAGGTGATAAAGGATACCACGAGGGAACAATCATTCCAAGTTTTTGTTTAAGTAAGTAATCTTTAACGTGTTCTCTTTTTGTCTGCATGAATCGCCTGTAAACATTCTGTATCATTTTAGCTGCTCTCATTTTAAGTTCTTGTTTAGCTTGTGGTGCTTTTAATCCTGACAATTCCAAATATAAATTTGCATCATTGTTTTCCTTGTATACTTTCTCTCTAATTATTGTTCTTGATCTTTCCATTCTTTGAATATTAAATAAATGCATTTCATATTCGTCTTTCAATCTGATTTCTTCGAATTCTTCAGGCGATAAAACTACTGACGGTTCAGATTCACTAATATTTTCACCCATGGCCAACCTTCTTTTAAGCTCAGCTTCTCTTTCTTCATTTTTTAGCTTTTCATCCTCTAATTGTTGCTCTTCAATTTTTTCAGTTTCGGACGGTGTTGGTTCAGGATCACCTAACCTGTTACCGGCAAATATTTGATCCACTATATATTGCATTTCTTGTTGTCTTAGCTCAAATGGGTAAAAGAACGGGCAAAGTATTTGTATGTCTTGAGGAATTATCAGCATTTGTTGCAAAGCATTTTCTGGGTACGTAAATTCAAAGACTTCAACTTCTTCTAAAGTAGACTTTAGTTCCATAAGACGACAAGTTACTGCATCTAAGATCTGTTTGATGTAAGGTCTGCGTTGAATTTGTTCCATTTGGTCGTAGCAGTCACACAATTTATTATAAAGGTCACAGTACCTGCAGTAAACTTTAGCGACAATTTCAACCGCATTTGCTTGCGGTTTGATACCTACAAATGCTTTAGCTAGTTCCTGGATTTTTTCATCTTCTGCGAGAGCAAACTCTATTTGTTCTTTAATTTTTAACCAACGTTGATAATAATCTTTGTTTGCCATGTTAAATAATTAAACACGAAATTTAGTGTATCAAATACTACACATTATTTAAAAAATATTGTAATCAATATAATACAGTAACAATAAAAAAATGTATCGAGTTACATATTTAGAATTACAAATGAATAGTGTAGTCTATGCGTTTATTGAAATTTCATGACAGAGAAGTGCAAAAAAGCATAGACTTCCAACGGTACTGGATATTTTTTTTAAATATGATGTAAAAATATAAAATTCAAATGCACAAGTAGTTATGTATATTGATTTGACGTTTGAGCTTTTAGGAAATTGGAGTTTCTGTTACTGATTTATTGTTACATATAATTGGTATATGATTATTGGTATATGCTTATTATAGATTTGTTTTCATTCAACGAAAAATTATAAATTTATAAAACACTATAATTATTTAACTAGCCAATACCCTGACTTCGTGTTTTTTTCCGTTAAATGAGCGTGATCGCAAATCTATTTCTAATGGGCGTCTATGACGTGAACGGAATATCTATGCAAAATTTCAAATCTATAAATCTGGTAGTTATAGAGATATCACGATGATTGAGTGGGTGATATTACGCTTATAGATATATACATAATAACTGTTAACCCCGACTACGTCCACGTTTTTTTTCCGTCATCCGTGCATGATAGTAAAATCCGGCCATAGCGGGCATATACTTTGAGAAAGGAATATCCATACCAAATTTCAAGTTTTGTAGATTTGGAGATATCGTGATGAGTCAGTGAGTGATAAATCGCTTATACCTATAAACATATAATATATATAGAAATATATTTTGATTTAAAACTTATTTACGATAAATTGAATAAATTATTAACATAATTTGCAATTGCGTAGGCTCACTAGTGATGTATTTGGACATCGTGCTGCATAGTGTGCGTGCGTGGTGCGGGCTCAAAAAACCCCGTATTAAAAGTATAAAAAAATGTCTTTCGCCTCGACGATAAACGTAAGTTCGAATCCTGCAATGAGCTTGAGCTTTTGATGTAGAAAAACATTATGATAAAACCATAGCATGGTGGTCGGACTCTTTTTTAATGCCCGCCTGACTAGCTAACACCCTCAAGTGGAAAATCTGAATCCAAATAACTATAGGTGTGTTCCTGCAGTTGCACTTGAGGATCAGTCCATCTACTAGGTTTAGTGTGTTTGCCAGTTTGAACCACATCGTCACTCAACATCAGGTGAGATTGTAGCCATAACGTTGAACCTATAAAACATTTTTTTTTTTTTTGTTGCACAGTAAAGTGACTGCACTGGACCTGATGGTTAGTACAGTACAATCCATATCAGCGGCGACTGACAGCGAACAGAATACACTGCCAGTCGCGGCTGTAATGCTGGCCTGCTTAGGTACCTCTTCACGCCTCTTTTGAAGGACCCAATATCATAGGAAGGAGGGAACACGTTGACAGGAAGACGGTTCCACAATTTCACGGTGCGACAAAGATAAGAGTCAGCAAACTTTTTGGTTCTGGATGTTATAGATGTCACCGTGAAATTGTGACACCGAAGCCCCGCCCGTGTGGTTCGGTTGTGGAAAGGAAAGGAGGGGATGAGTTCAAAGAGCTCTTCAGAACACTCACCATGATACAGGCGATAGAACACGCTTAGAGAGGCAATATCCCTGCGCAATTGAATCGGTTCTAAAGTATTGGTAATAGCTGCATCATTTACAATACGGATTTGCAACTTATCTAAGGCATCGATGAGGTATTTAGCGGATCCATCCCAGATGTGCGAACAGTATTCCATGCACGGACGAACCTGGGCCTTATAGAGAAGGTACAGCTGGTCGGGCAGGAAAAACCGTCGCACTCTGTTCAGGATTCCAAGTCTCCGAGATGTTGTAGAGATGACATACTCGATGTGGTCCTTAAGATTTAAGTCACTCCGGATTTCTTATTCCGAAGATATTTAGGCTGTCGCGCATTGCAAGCTGGGTGTCCTGAAGAGTATGGTTTGGTGAAAAGGGGGATTTTTTTAAAGTAAAGGCGCATACCTGGGTTTTCTTGGCATTGAACTTAACCAAGTTACTTGCTCCCCATGTGGCTATGCGGGTCAAGACTTGGTTAAGTTTAATGACAAGTTCCTTTCGTCTCTTTTCTGTGTCTCCCCGTCCACAGCCAGGCTTACTGACATAGCACCCATGAACCGTGCAATCGTCTGCATAGCAATGAATGTGTCCCAGGGGAAGCATATCATTGATATGCAGAAGAAACAACATGGGTGATAAAACAGAGCCCTGCGGAATTCCAGCGTTTACAGACATGAGCTGCGAGTTGTGCCCATCGACTAGGACACGAAATCTGCGCTCATGCAGAAGCTGGAGATCCATCCGCACAAGTTGTCGGGGAGTCCGAAAGCAAGGAGTTTGGAGAGAAGACCACGGTGCCAGACCCTATCGAAAGCTTTGGCTATATCTAAACCAATAGCCAGTGCCTCGCCATGTTTATCAATCGCTTCCCCCCAACGGTGCAATATGTACGCTAGAAGATTCCCCGTTGATCGGTTCGGTCGAAAGCCGTATTTTCGATCATGGATAAGAGGGTGGTCTTCTAGGTAGCGCACAAGTTGGGAAGTTGGAATCTTCCGAGGTATGTGCACAGATTTTGAATATGGTGAATTGTAGCTAGCCAAATGGGCATTTAAAAATGCTCTAGCTACCAAGAAAACGACAAAATAAGATCGACGAATTATGAATATACCGTAAAAAACTGTGACACCAAGTTAACCGGAGATTTAATCAAAATGTGTAGCAAGGAATTTGATTTCATGTAGAATATGTTTTTGATTTGTTTTTTAGCAGTAGTACATATTCGAAAAACAGTTACAAACATATTTTAAGGTTAAAATTTATTATACGAACATAAAAGTTATGTAATTAACCCAAAATAATTGTGTAATTTAAAGATATGTTTAATATTATTTAATACCATTTTCAATACCATTTTCATTACCAATCAATATAAAAAAAAAAACACAACAAGTGTAATAATGGCTTTTTACGAAAAACAACAATGTTTGCTTGTTTTCAGAACTTATAAATTAATATGCTATATGACTCTTGATGCTTTTTATATTTGTATTTACTGTAACCTTAGTTACTTCTTACTTACAAAAACTATTGTATTTAATTTATGGAACTGTACCTGGTTTGCCCACAGTTTTTTTAAATATTGAAAAAATGACTGATTATGTTATGCCCGTGGAAAAGTATAGGTGAAAGTAATGTATCAGATTATTCCGAGATTGTTTTTTTTTAATTTTAGATTATTATAACGATTCATAAATTATTTTATACAGTATTTTATTTTGTATGATAGATCCTTAATACGTTGTACTTTATATATATATATTGATTAATACATATTTTAATAATGTAATTACAGAGGAATAACAAATGGTTTCTATAGTTCAAAAATCCGTGAAAATCAAGTAAAAATAAGTCACGTTAATTAACTGCTAACCGGATTACATTAATCTACATTTTCTACAGCTATCATTTATCTGGTTAATAATATGCACTGTGAATACAAAGATATGTTTCTTAAAAATGTGCAGGGACGATTAACAATGAACGGCGAGCCCCTTGCTGGTAACAATAAAATGTTTTAAGAGCGCCTCCGTACGTTCCATTGAACAGTAGCAGCGCAGGCGCACGCGTTACGCTCGTCAACCAGTTCCGGTAAGCGACACGTGCCGCGTGCCATTTCGATCTTTGGTATTATTGATAGAAGACAAGCGAGATTTTTTATTTATTTTTATTTATATGGTTTCTGAATGCGTAGGTAATTTTTCCATTAACACACTTATTTATTACATGATACACAATTAAAAAGTTTTACAAATTTTTATCTTACTTGAATTTGTTTTTTAATTCCGAATATGAATTAATATTTCATAAAAAATGTGTAGATAAAATTTCAGTTTTTTTAAATATTGTACACTTTAAATACCTGTTGTAAATGTAGTTTTCCTTTTTCAGTTCTTATGTAATAGGCAGTGACGCTACATTCTATCATTGTTGTCTAAGATTGTTTAGTTAGTAAAAGATTCATATTGGTTCGAGCTTATACAAACATAAAAAATCAAATTATTCAGACAAAAATAGGATTATCACTTTTTACTTCTTTAAGTAAACATTTCTTTAGCCACATTTTGTTTTCTGACTTAACAGTGAATGACAATGAACCGTCACACTTGTGTCGGTGATGCTGAATCAGGTTTACTCGGCTCTACTCGTGCTGCATTTTTTGATGCACTGAATCGTATATACTCGGGTCCAATTGTCGTCTTCTATATTTTTATTGCAGTAGGTAGTTCTAACAACTGTCTACTTTTATATAGTATACTTTGAGCGAGAGTAACAACGCAGTCTGTTGCGTACCTTACATTTTAAAAGTACCGATATTTGGGAATAGTTTTAACTTTGGTTATAAATAGTAAGCTGATCATTGTACAGGGAGGACCGGGCATAATGAGTTACAGATTCGTTTCTAGTAATATTTTCTTGTTTTATTATAACTAGTGGTCGCTCAGTAGTAGTAACTTGGTCATAATTAATTATAGTATGAAGTCTGAATAATATTAAAGTTATTTGTGTAATACGTACCTACTAAAAGTCGTTGTACATTTATAGTGTTATATTATTTGGCAGAATTTTAATATTATTTGGCGACAATCGTCGCACTGTGTTGAAGCGATGATAGCTCAGTGGTGGCGTTAAGAAACGCCACGTCATTGAATGTAAGTTCGAATCCAACCACCTACAATGAGCTAGAGTTTTCGGTGAAGGAAAACATCGTGAGGAAATCATAGCATGGTGGTAGGGCTTTTGCTAATGCCCGCCTGGCTAGCTACCACCCTCAAGTTCAAAATCTGTTCATTAGGTGTGTTCCGGCAGTCAATCAAAGTAAAAATTATAATCACTACTGAAATATATAATTTTTAAAGAGATGAAATCATAGAATTTAAAGAAAATAAATCGTTAGCTACTATGACTTGTACCAGTGCAAATGACAGAATCACCCAAAATCCAGCGCAACAATGATTTATATATCAACCCTCGCATGTATTCATTAAGGGTGTAGAAATTTAAGCCATTTATTTTGTTAACTTTGCGCCGGGCAATAAAGTTCTCTTGGGGTTGCATCAGAGGGATCGCAGTGCCGAATAGTTTTGTAATCTTGATGTTTACGATGATAATACTAACTGAATTTATGATTTTGCATAATTATAATATAAAGTTGATTGTTTATTTCAACTGATTTTAGATATAAATTGTGCATTTTAGGAGAGTGAGAAAGTCTATACGTAGAGTTATGTGTTGATAATAATTTTTAATGTATACTTAGATATGTTTGCCATTTTAAGAGTGCATTGTATGTTATTTTTTCTAAAGGTTCTACTAAAGGTTTAATTATACTTATTTTGGAAATCAAATTATCATGAAAGCTATGTAATAAATATTGTATATTAGGAGTGAACTTTATGTTTGTGTGGTTGCAAGTTACTTTCTAGGAAGTTATTTTTCTAGGAGATCTTTCGTAAAATAAGATGAATTTAGGCTTTGTGTCAGTGAAAATGGTGTCTTGTTGTTGTTAATATAGTATATAATTATAGTTTTCATTCTCAACGTACATATATTAGATAGTTGCAGTCAAACACATTTTGATGCTTTTGACGGGAGTATTTGAGAATGGTAGACGTTTTTTAAGGCTTAACTTAATTTTATTTTTTAACACACGATCACTTAACATTTCTTCAATTCTGATTAAAAAGCTTGCATATGATGGTAACCTATTCAATAAAAACATGTCAATCTCTTGGTAAGAAAATTGTTAAATTTTAATAGAAAGTATCGCAATGCTAAAATTTTAGTTGAAAGCATTTCCCACGGGTACATACTCATTAACCACATTCAGTATCGGATAATCCTAGCCGTATTAGTCACGGATCCGACGTGGCACCACCCACCCGGTTAGCGCAACGGATCCGACACGGACGCGAGCCGGAAACTAATGACAGTATGATTGACTGCTTAATGTAGTTCATTGGAGGGTGCTACAGATTTGTATGTGGATTTAGTTACGAGTATTTGCTAAATTGTGTTGGTTTAATTTACATCGCCAAAGATAACATCGACTTTAAATTTAAATAAAGGCCTATGTATTATATCAGTAGACATATTTGCCTTCTGTACTTGAAAATACTATACCAAATATGTGTAATTATATACAAATAGGTAATGCATGCTCAGTACAAAGTGCTTCTGTAATTATGTTTTTATTTATTAGGTTTGCCAAAAGTTATATAATGTTTCTATACTGTAGATACAATTCAAGTAGGTTTACTAAAAGTATAAACTAATAATTACACGCAAGAAAAACATGCACCAAATAATTTAACTAACCAAACAAGACTACTGAAAGCTACCTACCTTATTCTTATCTAGTCTATCTTATTCTCAGTACTTAATTTCGATATAGATGAGGTTATTTTCAAGCAATATCTTTTGTAGAAGATAAATTTGAGGTAATCTATAATTTGACAATGCTACTGTTTTAAACTCTTTCAATGTACTGATTTGCCTTGACTTACGTTGATGTATGAATAGAGTACGTTAAGTAATCTTATTTTAAGTGAAAAACGTTTTCTATATACGCTTTATCTTAAGCGAGTGTGTGGCATAACGTGGCCACCATATTACACTACACCATTCTATTATGCTGCGTACAAAGACATTGTTAAGTAATATCTTTGTTAGTAGTTAGCGAAATTTTCCTAAACATTTCTGATTATAAGCCCTAAAGACTTAAAAGCTTGATAAAGTATGGTAATTATCAAATATATTGTGCATTCAAGTAATATTTTTGCAAATACTTTAAAAAGCTGATTCATATAATAAGTATTATCATAGATTTCTTTTTATTTTAAGGTTTCATTATAATCTCTTCCGTAATGCAGATATAATTTTTGGACAATGATATAAAATTAGTAAAAACAAATAAAATGATATATAAATGTATTTTTGTATTTCATAAAACTCTAAACATAAAAAATATCATTTTTAATGAAAGATAACGTATGTATATTTCGATTTCTGCAAGATATTTTAAGCAGTTTTAGTATATCTATGGAATTAAATGAATATCACTAATTTTCAAGCGATGATACCTTAGTTGGTAGGATGTACGGAGGCCACGTCAATTAAGGTGAGCTTTAATCCACTTACAATGAGTTTGAGCTTTCGGTGAAGGAAAACATCGTGATGAAACTATAGCATGGTGGTAGCGCTGTTTCTAATGTCGACCTGGTTAGCTATCAACCTCAGATTGAATATCTGCTGCTAAATACATATAGGTGTATTCCGACGGTTGCACTTGGGAGCCAGTTCCTCCATTAGACTTAGCGTCTCGACCATCTTGAGCCAAATCGTCACTTAACATCAGGTGAGATTGTGGCCATAACGTTTAAACCTGTAACTATAAAAAATTAGTAATTTCAATCAAACCTTAGTACATTATTCTATCTTTAATAATTAAGCATGACGAGGAATTCTATTTAAATAAAGTTTTCGCATATATTTACCAAATAAATATTAGATTTCATAAACTGATCCGAAATATTACAATAAAACATTATTCATGTGTAACAATTATTGAGTTTATAAGTTTAGTTAACCCTCAAATATCTAAAGCTTTTGTTGTACCATGAGAAAAATCAGCTCGGTACACACATGCTTGTCACCGCAAATTATCTACCGCTTCCAAGAGAGGCGCACGCGCTGCGATCGGATATGGATGTCGAGGGTCGATGGGACCATTAGTGACGACACTCTATATTGATTCGTTTTAATTGCCTCTTCGCTATAAAAAAGTGTTATAATAATAGCGTAAGGATAACGTTGCTAAAATAAAAATATGTCGTCGTTTACAGTAACCCTCAAGTTTATTTATTTATTAATACTACAGAAAATATTATAACTTATGCCGTTGAAACTGGAATCACGGTTTAATTGAGGAGAGATGTTCTAGTTTAAAGTTTTACAGTTTAGAATTTCATTTCAAGAATACTCCCTTTAGAAGTCGTTCAAATCTTTTTACATCAAACTTTAGTATTTCCATCACACAGGCACTCGGCAATACAAATAATGAAAGGCAACATGTACTACCTTGACATTGATGTATGTATACAACAAACATATTTTCTAATATTTTTGTTTTCAAATATAGATGTCAAATTGTGTTTTTATAAGCTCATCTATCACAAATCGTTTTATAAAATGGCATCGTTTGTTGCGTGTTATTTATGTCTTTTGGTTATATAGGAAAGGTGAAATTAATATTTATAATACCTCAGTTATAATATACCGTTCCAATGTTAAGATGCTGAGAGCATATTCCTACTTTTAATGACAACGACTCAATGACTTTACTTTACTTTTAATGATGTTAATAACAAAACTTTTCAAAAAAATCCATACAATAGTTTCTACTTTGGCAGAATAAGTAACGTTCAAATGAGTTTTATATTATATGTGTATAATAAAAGTAAACTAGAAGTGGACTCTCGTCACGTGACTATTTTTAGCTATTACAATTATTCATAAATGTATCGTTTCAGTATCAGATAGTAATGCCCTTACTGACCTTAAAAGGTTATTAATTAAAAGCGGAACGTGTGTCGACACGTGCTATCCTAAATAACTAGATTTTGCAACCATTATATGTTTTCTATAAGTGTTAACATTGTTTTAGTACAATGCTATTATTTTTACATTCTAATTTAAAAAAATAATTGTACATTTGCTGATATTGAAAATTAATATTATTTTTATCGTACTCTCGGTTATTGCCCCATGATTTTAAATTTACAAATCTATTAGTTCTGAAAGTTACAAATCTCACAAATTATCTACGCAAATTTCAATTTAAATTTAAATATAAAAATTATTGTATTAAATTGTACGGAAGATCTTTCGGTACGAAAAACGCTCATAGTAGAATATTATGATCTTTTTGGAAGAATCCAAGTATAAGATCAAAGACTGAGTGACTTGCTCAGGCAATTAAAAGTAGCTTCTGTATCAAAAGAGATTATTTCGCTCGGTGAGGCACCTAAATGGTCGAACAGTTAAACGTTGTGGGGAGATATAAACGGGGTATGTAATTATTCTTAGACTTTGTTGTAAAGACCCTTCAGTTTTATTCAGGTTATTTATATGGATGTGATTCCAGCCACATGACATGTTACGCGGTTTTATGTTAATAATGATTTTAATACACATGTACACATACAAATGTTTATGATTTTATGGATAAAACCCATAAAATCATAAATGTTAGTTGATGCTAAGTTATGATGTACCCTAAGATGATCATTCGCTACGCCTTATAAAAGAACTGATTCTCAAGAGGATCTCTGAACACCAGTATGGGAACATAGTGAAAAATTTACAACTGTATGGTGGTAAATAGCTAGGTTGTTATTAAGAAATGCTCTCCTACTATACTGTAGTATCAATAAGATGGTTTTGTATGCTATGAGTTCAGGTTAATTCAAAGTAATGTCGTTCGACGCAGTGTTCATATACGTTATCACTAAGTCATTAACACTTTGAGCGTATAATTTATATTGTTGGTATTCATAATCTGTTTAATATACAACCGACAGCGCAAATTTATATCAATCATGACATTTTGCAAATGATTTTTTTGTGTAACTTCGCTTTTGAAGCGATGATACCTGGATTGATAGTGTGTACGGGCGCCGTGTCACGGGCTTAGCAGTATTACGTTACGGGATCAACTGATGTATAGCCGGTAATCCCTTAAATAGTACCAGTGTTTACTTTACAGTACACGTTTTAGCATGGTATGGCTTTTTACTTATTATCCGATTTTCACCATGCCCAAGTTAAGAACCTGCCACCAAATACGTATAGAGTCGTATACGTATTAAGTTGTCCACCATCTTGGGCCCCGTCATTTAACATCAAATGAGATTGTGACCATAACTCTAAACCTATAAAGTATAAAACAAACAGATTGATCTGAGATCAGGGAATCTGATATTGGTGTGATATCAGACCATATTCCATATAGAATAAATAAATAATATATTATTAGATTATTTTTTATAGATATTAGAGATATTAGATAGATAATTATAAATTTAGAATAAATCCTATTTGGTTCGATAAATTTCTTCTGCGCATGCATCTGTACGAATTTCAGTCGGACCAAGTTTTGTCGGCCTTAGCATACTTAATTAATTCTTTGAAAAATATAACATTTTCTTTACGGATACAAATATAAATTTTTGACTTATAATATTATGGAAATTATTTTATATATCGAAGAAAATTTACCTGTACATTTAGCACTGCGTAGTGTATCGGAGAGTGTGGGTGTAGAGTATCCTTTACTAAGTCCTCCGGATAGTTTGTCTGACCCTGCAAGTATATACAATGGATGAATGTTATATGTTTGTTTGTCAAGTTAGAATGCAAGCTCGATAAATTACGAACGTAGTTTAGTATATGGAAAGTTTCAAAATTTATGAATTACTATTACAACTGTCGTTTGCAGGATGTTAAACCTTGCGTTAGTTGATTACATTATTATCAGAAATAATATCCTAGTCAGAAATAGTGATTAACATTGTGTTTGATTAAAATTTCTACATCTTCAACTTATATAAGATATGTTTTTTGTATAGCATCAACTATTTTATTATCAATTGTCATTATTTTTTATTGTATATTAACTATTAATATTCGAATGGACATGACATAGACAGGTTCATTCTTTCGGAAGAAGTTCTTTGACATCAGCAGACATAATCGGCTCATATTATAAACTACTATTTTAACTTATTAAGATTAAATAAAAAGGTTTAAACATAAGCTCCCACACTAAAAATGAAATCACAGTAGCAAACAATATGCTCAATGCTATTTATTTGTTGAAATAGATATGTAGGGACACTTTCGGGTGGTCATGGTGACGTCATAAATTTAAAAAGAGGGTCGAGATCATCATTACTGGTATCTATCGCACAATTAAGTTTATATTGTTCAGATGATGGTTCCCATGAAATAGTAAACGATGTTTTAGGGCCGTTAGAAACGCGGCAAGTATGTATTATTTTATAAATATGAAACTCTATACAGATAAAAAAAAAAATATAATATACTCAACCGTTTGAATAATATCATTATGTGCAGTTCTATGGCGTACTATTTTATCTGACGCAAAAACATTTTTCTAATGTATTGGTGAGGTTAACCCTGTAATAAAATATTTGCCATCGGTATTATACGTGGTAAAGAGGTCCATAACTTTATGGAATACTCACTCATAGGCATAAAAATGTGCGAAAATTTCAAAAAGCATTTTGTGTTTAGTAGTTCAGGAAACATATTTTTTTATGTCCATTGACGCAGCGTCCGTACACATAACCAACAAAGCCATCTTTTTTATAGTTAATATTTAGTGTTATGGCCATAATTTCAACTAATTTTAAGTGATCGTGTGGCCGAAGATGGTGGAGCCGCTAACAAATAAACAACACAAACAAATTAATGTATTTTATATTTTAGAATAATGTAGTTTTATTAAATAATTACATTTGTTATATTATACTAACTTTAATGTGCATGTCGTTGTCACCTGTAATTAGGGTTACATATAAGCAAATATTGAACTGTATAACTAGTAGATATGTATGTGTTGATGTAAACTCTGTTGGTAACCTGTATAAATAAATAAATCGCTCGTTTCATGAATCAACTGTGTATAGGCGATGCGCGGGCGCGCTCTGCCACACGCCGTCTATTGTCAAAACCGGCGAACTAAAAGTGATGTCACATAGCAATGGGCGACATTATCACCCACTGATTTATAATATTTGCGCACGAGTAGCTTTTGATTGTACAATAATTGTTTATTTGGTTTCATGTAGGGTGATGATGAGAACTCAAGGGTCGGCTTATTATTGGCTTAGCTACTGTATAACTGTAAAAAATCTTAGTTAAGCAGTTTATTGAACAGACCTAATGATTGTAATGTTGATTTTAGATTATTAATTGTTATAACGTAACGTGCGGGTCTTGTAAAATAATGTATGCATATGTTTTTTTTTTAAATAAATATGCCTTCTGTATGGCGTTTGGTTTTGTTTCTGCAATGTGTACTTCATCTACTTTGCAATTTAGGTACCTAAGGTTTTTTTTACTATGCGGATGATATATCAACCACACGAATTAAGAACTACACTAAATAATAGGTATTCTATTTTTCATCCAATAATCAAATTAAGATATATTTAACATTAAGAACAGCAGCTTTTTTAACATGGTTAAAATGGTTTCCTTTCGCATTTGTCAGAGAGGCTACTCAAAGGGTTTATGGGATACAACTGGAGTAAAATAGCAAAACCCTTAAATTAACGTGGTGACCCTATATTTTCCTCTATATTCTAGAGGTTACAAATAGCTTTTGCATTTTTGTAGTCATACAGAGGTATCCTACGCGTTTAGCTTACACCGCTGGATTTCAAATCTAGCAAGGTTAAGTTTCCAGATTCCTAAAATGGGGATTTTAATATCTCTACTCTTACAAAATTCTGATGAAAGGAGTGTCAAACTATTGTTGGAAAATTTGTGAAAATAATATTTTTGTAATAATAATATTTATTTTTGCGTAATTTACAATTTCAAGATAATAGTTTTAATATTTTTAGTTTATATTTAATATGCTTCGTCGTCGAAAAGCTGTAATCGGTATAACTTATTATTTTTATTATAAATCGGAGAAGTTTGTTTATTTGTTTGCTAATTGTAGGACTCGGATTACATTTTTTTTGTACTTGTTACAGAAATTGTTGAAGAAGGCTTAAGGCTAATTAACCTCACGCTACCATTAATAGGAACAAAGCTGTACTTTTCAGTAGAAATAACTTATAAAAATTGGTGAAAATTATTAAATCATATTTAGTTCCACGCGAACGAAGTTAGCTATGGCTAATTAACTTATAATCAAGGCAAGTAATAACTAATCACCTTTTAATTTTGACAAATTTTATGATACTAGTGGTTGCCCTGTGATCGAAATTCGACCAAAATTAATATAAATTATAAGTTTGAACATTATTAAGGTTCTGTTGTCAAAGACTCGTATTAATATACAAGGTTATGTTTGACATTCAGTAAAGACCAACAATATTAATCTATAATCTATAATCTGTTCTCAATTTGACGACAGACTTTAACAATAAATAAAAGAGCATATAAGCATGTGTATTTCAAATACATGGTAGTGTGTGTAATGTTTTGTTATTGATTTAATGTATTTTTATGCATAATTTTAAATAAAGATTAGCATTCTGCAATCTTTTTTTTCGACCTGACATACGCCGTTAGCCGTAAGGGCTTTGACAGCTTCACCGAACTTTTTGGGGCGAATGCTGAGGGCACTCAGCCCCAAGGTTGCCAGAATTACCGAACCTCGGCTTGGGCTACTGCACGAAAACGAACAAAGATTCGCGATCCTTACTAACCAACAGGTCCTTACTTATTCTGCACTCCTTTTCTATATAAACTCTTATAGTTTAAAAGTTAAAAAGGGGTACAAAATTTTTGTTTCATGTATTAATAAATAGAATTCTCAATTTGACGATAGACTTTAACAATAAATAAAAGAGTATGCGTGTTTGTCAAATACATGGTTTTGTGTGTAATGTTTTTTTATTGATTTAATGCATTAAAAAAAAATATTAGTATTCTACACTTCTTTTCTATATTTCTATATTTTAATTTTCGTAAAAAGGAGAACAAGGTTTTTGCTTCACGTACTAATATATACGTTTATTTGCTTTTAAGAGAATATTAAAAAAAATGTTGAAATGAATCTAACTAAGATTAGTTAGGTATTACCAACTCCGTATTGTTGTGGGTTCCTTGTAACTACTTTTAATATAAATCATTGCTGTGGATTTAATGATGCGCACGTTATATGCGGTTAAAGTATATCGTAAAACATATAGTGCTGGCTACCGTATCGGCAGGATGTGACAATTATATTCAACTGTATCGTGACCACTATATACTCCATGTAATACCCACCATAAAGACAGGTTTAAATGTTGATGTTGCAGATTCATACGATTTATAATCAGCAATGAAGCGTGGAGGTAGTGATTTATATTCAACGGTGACAAAACCAACAGGATATCTACCTTGTGAGTTGCTGCGTATCTTACAAGCATATATCCAGTTAAATATGGGATTGCAAGCCACCGTGACGTTGACGCTCTCCTAAGTATCGTTGATTCGTCGGCGGTTGTATTTGTTTTTGGGTTATAGTGTACTTACGATTAAGCACAGTGCCATCACTTTGTTACGTTATTATAAGAAACAACCCACTGACTATTCCTAAGTCTAAAAATAAATGTATTTTTGACCCTCTCTCTTCAAATGTTTTGGAACCTAATTTGTACTATATCAACTTTCACCGTATTACACAATACACTGTAAGGCTGTCAATAGCTTGTCGACAATATCCTGTCGTTATTTCATTTCAATTTATAATTAGTTTCATAATTCTAATATCTAGCAATAAAGAAATCCTTTGTTTTCTTTTTTTTATACTTAAGGTTATGGCCATAATCTCTCCTGATCTTAAGGGACGATACGCCCCAAGTTGGTATACACGCTAAACCTGTGGAGGAACTGGCTCTCAAGTGCAACTGCCGTAACATACCTATTGGTATTTGGCGGCAGTATTTCAACTTGAGGGTGGTAGCTAGCCAGGCGGACATTAGAAAAAGCCTAACCATCATGCTATGGTTTCCTCAAGATGTTTTCCTTCACGGAAAGCTCAAGCTTATTGTAGGTGGTTGGATTCGAACTCACGTCCCTTGACGTGAAGTCGTACACACTACCACTGAGCTATCATCGATACGAATGCATAATGCACTATGCATGTTTAAAATATTGTCCACATATAACGAGTCTATCATAGTCGCATTATAAAGGTACTAGACACTTTAGAAATACTATTATCATAAATATTCTGATAGAGTGCTCAATACAGTAGTAAGAACTGTGTCGCAGCCAGTGGTGCATACTTCCAGTGTACTAAATACTATAGGTACGGTCTGCAGAATAAACAATATTATATAAATATTTAGGTGGAAATGAAATGAACATTCTTTAATGATATCGATTAACATTGTTGAAAGAGTTTAGTATTTATCAAACCAATACTATTTGTGGTAATACAAATCAGTTACATTGAAAAAGGGACATTTATAGTAATTTTTATATGAATAAAGCTTTAAGCATATCAAGTGCTTCAAATGCATAAATGTAGAAAAAAAAAAAAAGAAATTTGGGAAGAGACATAAACTATACCAACTCTAATTGTTAATATTTTGTAAGTATTCAAGAAACTTTAGTAATAAATAATAATAAAAAATATTTGTTTAATTGCTTTTTTATTTTTAAATGCCTTACATTTTTTGTATATAATCGGTTTGACGTTCTATGCTATACTTTATAACCCCTTTAGAGACGTGAAACGATAAAATCCACCTGGTAATAGCAGCGCCCTTCGTCATGCACACTAATGAATATAAATTATAAAACAAACCCACCGTTCGTGCATTGAACATAAAAAAAAAACTCAATATAAGCCATATCAGGGCAGTTTCAAAATGATTTATTGATGTATATTTTACTCAGATACAATCTAAAGTGTTGCGTCATAATTGATGACGTTTCCGTAGTGTAGATCGTTGTAGATACGCTCCACCGTCGAGAACTTTTGTAATGGTGTATCGTAATCATTTTCGTTGCTAAACGGATTTTCGTCACTTTATAATTTTTATGTAAATATTATCATTTATTTTCCATTTTTCCTTGCTGAGAGTATAACCCTTTGGATATTACATCATTTACAGTCTAGTAAGTGTGAGGCCAATGAAAACAACAGACTTAATAAAATAGCTACGTTTACAATTCCTAGATGTTGTGGTTTTCGTATTACGGCCATTGGTTTTGTGGACGCGGTATGTTGGGTCGGTAAACATGAAGACCCGGCATAATAATTCACCACTGGCCATCCTAGTAAGATTCGTAAATCCAGGGATTACTTAATACCCTGAAAACTGAATCACCAGTGTACAAATAAGATATAACTCCTACAATAATGGTTGTGCTGGGATACACACTCACATCATCAATCACAAATTATGACGAATTATTTAAGTCTAAAGACCTACTTCTCTTTCTGGTGTGTGTTCTACGGTTTGTGTAGTGGGTTATACATTAATATATTGTTAAACAAGATGCCAATATGACCTTTTAGTAACGCGCCACAATGAAAAAGGAGGTCTTCCTCATATGTTACAATTAACTTGGTAGCGGTCAGTACAGTTTCAAGGAAGCTACCTTTGGAAAATACTCTGGTTGTGGAATGAGTACCCTGCTGAGGTTAAATGAGAGGTAATTCGCATGTGATGCTTCTAGCATTAGAAGGACCTACAATTTGTTGTAACCGTTTTAACTTCAGTTAAAACACGTGCTTATTTGCCTCTATTGTAGAATAAAAAAGTACAAGAGTAATAATTATACTTGCACAATGATGGATTCACCAGTGGGTAGGAACCTAGGGCGGTAAAATTTAGAGGCAGTAAAGGGGTCTTGTGTTGTTTTCTAGAAAGTGCAATGATTCATACTTATACATATACCTAAATGTTGCTAGATAATATGATTCACCTCTTATAATCTAACTGTTATTTTTTTTCTACAATTTACGTAGTTTTATGTGGAATCTAACTATAGAGATAGGTAGGGAAGGCAAAATTTGAATAGCCTACGGCCGCAAAGTGTAAATCCTTCACTGTACTTGAGGTGTGGACACGACAATTGCATGCAATTAGGTTACGCCCAGTGGACCAGTGTCTCTAGTCAAGTTGTTTTTCAGCTATTGCAAACTAAAAGAGAAAAAAAATATTTGGTATGAAATTCAATAGAATGACAAAGTGACTTTGACGTGTGTATGTCATCCCATACACTTTTTGTATTCCGTTTACGTTAACAATTGTTGAAAGTCAACTTGGCTAGCGGCCAAGAGGTGAAATGCTAAGTGCAAAAAAAACTTATATATTGTAAATGACAACGTTTGTCTGTATGTTAGCTCCTTAGTGTGATTATAATTATACCGTTATTTAACCGTTCTTTATTAATTATACGCGCATTCTCTCCCTAGGCTTATGAATACTTTTATTATATTATTTTATACACAAAAAAAAACATATCTACGGATTTTGAAGCAAAAACCATACATTGTTATGTTTCGTTATTAAGAGTGGTTATATGAAATTCGTTAAGATTTCCTTTTACGTGTTTACTACTTTTTAACCTGGTTTATGATTTTATGGATGTACTATTCAGAATAGATTTAATAAATAAAAAATTAAAAAAATATAAGTATGAATCAATATCACCAAACCAAATAATAGCTAATAAATGCATGGAGTGTAGCAGCCGCTATGGCGGCCCATGTCCCATTTTCTAATGAGACCATGTAAAGCCAATTTTCAAAAGACTTTGACAGCGGCGGCCGCCATGAGAGTTTGTTATTGTTACGCTTACACACCGTAACTGTTCAATCAATTACCATGAAATTTTGCATATGCTTTATTACGAGTAGTCTATATCATGGCGAGTATTCATACGAGCTGTTCAATCTAATTTCCTCGTTTCCTTTCCACAACTAAACCGCACTCGTTAGACTTTGGAGGTACAGTATTATGGTTATTTTCATCTCGGCCCGAACTCCTGTGTAAATAGAAAGTTACCCATAGTAATTACCCTGAACATGGTAAATACTTTAAAATCTCCTCGCCTAAAATTTCGATATAAAATTAATAAAAAATGCATGCCATTATTTTATTACTAGGTCATTATTATATTGTACGCATCATAAGCGAAGCGTTGAGGTGGGTACTACAGTCATTTCACGCAAAACAACTAATTTTTCAAACTTATAATTATTATACATATATGTTTATCATATATTGCACTTATAAAATAATGTACACACACATATCAAGAAAAAACACTATTTTTATTATTTTATTATTATATTATATTTTTGATGTCATTTTTATTATTTAAACTAGTTAAGTTTAAAAAAATTAGAAGTTTAAAAAGTTCTGTCTTGAACGTCCGTGTGTCTGTATGTGCGGATCCTGTATGTTATCACAATAACGACCGAAATACTTTACTAATCGAGCCGTTTTTTTATTACGCTTCAGTATAATTAGGAATAGAATCCTATCACTTTTCACGGTCTGATTCGATGTGGTTTAATTGTTATTAAATTAACAAAGAAAAAATGAGATTATGAGGCGTGCACTTTTGGATATTCTAACCTTTTTTTATTTCTATTAATCAAAATAATCACCCACGCAATCGACGCAACGCGTGCAATGCATTCCAATGCAATGGCAGTTAATTCATGCCCTTCTTAAAGAAATGAGCCGGACATTTCATCAATTTCATTTTTTTCGCGCCAAGAAGTTATAGAAAAAGTCTGTAGGCGCAAGGTCTGGTGAGTATGGTGGATGACGGAGAGGTTCCAACCTCAGCTCTTACAACTTGGAGACTGTCTGCTATGCAGTATCAGGTCTCGCGTTGTCATGCAGGAGCAGCAGAAATAAACTATTGACTAAAGCTGGTTATAGATGTGCAAGCTTCGCCATCATTCTTCACTGTACTCATCTGCAGTGATGGTCATCCCTTTTGGTAATAAGCTGTGATGAATCTAGTGGTAAGTTTTCGTTTAGAGCATTGTTTAGGTGCTGAACCGGGATCCAACCAAATTGCTGGCCTTGCGACTTAAACTTGCGGTTACCAAACAGAATCAATTTTTCGTCGCAGGTAACAATGCGGTCCAAAATTCCTTCATTTGTGTGCATTTTGAGCAGTGCAAGGCAGGTCTCGACGCATACTTCGCGCAGACGATCATTGAATTCGTGGAGCACCTATTTGTCACCAATATTATTTTGACGCTAACGTTGAAAGCTGCAGCTAATTCAGCTGTAGATTGAGTATCATCAATTTCCACAATCACCTTTAATTCGTCATTGTCGACCAAAGTTTCGGACGATCACGAAGTTCATTTTTCAGGTTGAAATTTCCAAAACGAAAGCGGGCAAAGCAATAACAGGCAGTGCGTTGGTTTGTAGTGTTTGCTTCGTAAATGTTGTTGATGTTGCGTGCCGCTTGTGCCGCGTTGCTGCCTCTATGGTACACATATTCCATAACTACTCAAATTTTTAAGGTGATGACGAGAATATTCAAATGCGATAAAAATATAACACTAATTAATAAGTATCTGACTACTTCTGGATAAAGAATTTTATGTTTATAAAAAAAATTAATTTGAAATTACAATACTTAGCCAAACAAAAATTGTTTTGATTTGAAATGACCAGTGCTGTAAAATGTCAATTTCATAGGTAATGAATGACCTATTATTAACTGTAAGAAAGTCCGCATTCTGTTTTTGGGTCGTATTATTATGTTATTGAATATTTTACTTTTTCCTTTAAAACAGTGGTGTAATTTTATATTATGCCACAATTTATCAACAAAAAAAAAATCTTTAAACTTTGTGGCATACTTAAATTTTGATAATAAGCCAGCAAAAGAAAACATTGTATTACTCTTAACTTGAGGTTCTACAATAATTTATAATCTGTTATGTGTACCGTAGTAGTAGTAGTAGTAGTAGTAGTAGTAGTAGTAGTAATAGTATATAAATAAATTCTCTTCTTCTTACAATATTGGGTCCTTCAATCATAATGTGAAGAGATATTTATGTAGGCGGGCATGATAGCGGTGACTGACAATTTATTTCCAATGTAACAGCGATCATCGTTGTTTCTTGACTGCAAACTTATAAAAAAATCCCAAAAATTCCCATTTCACGAAAATAAAACAAAAGCAGCAATTCTTATCAAAAGGGCGTTGTAAAATCCTTTATTATTTCTGTTATATTACAATATAATAAGAGTGGGATAACACATATGAGTATATTATAATTTCGGTTATAAGCACTGCACTAAGAATACATATAAAGATACACACGTTAAATTACAACGTCAACCAAAACTGTAAAAATTTACGTTTGTCTGGATACAATAAAAAGTTCGAAACCTAAACAAAACTTACAAATTTAAAAACTTTAAGAATAGTATCACGACACAAACGCGAAAAAGACAACACTAATCAATTTTATTCTTTCAGATCCTAAAGAGGTCGATACCAATATAAAAAAAGATTTTCTAGTTATGACAACGGAAAAGCTTAATTTTTAGCCCGCACCTCCGGTAAGACAATGAAAGCATCGGCGAGATGAAGTTTTCATTTACATTTTTAAAATTATTTTCTCTAAATTCTAGGTCCTCTTTTTATTATTTTAAGGACCTACTTTATTATTTTAAACATAGTTTCTCATTTTTATTACGAATTGCTTACCTTAGTGTATAAAATTTCGGTTTGCGTGTATCCGTAATTTTTCCCCTTAAACGTATCTTTGTAAACTTTACTAGTTACGGCTATTTTTTTCTAGTACAGTTTTGATATGATACTTCTTTTATCTATATAGAAATAGATAAGAAACAACAAGATAGTTTAGTAACATTTTCACCTTTGTAAACCGATTTTTTAGTTTTGTTGTTTAGTTCCTATGGACCCATTTTAGTGCAATCAATGAAATAAAATTTGTAAATATTTATTTTACCTTTACAAGAATTTCCTTAAATTTTCAATAATTATTGTGATTAAACTGTGATCATCGCGTGAAAACTGGTATAATTAAATCAAATGAAATCGTTTATTTCCCAAAAATAGGATAATGATATCACTTTTTTGAAGTCAAAGAAGTACTATCGTTTCGAAAACATATGGCTTTTTGAAGGAGAGAAACAACAACGAAAGAAACTATTTAGAAATCACTCTATTTAATATGTGATCACAATTGTCCGAACGTAAAAATTTTAACAACTAGTTTTCAACTGCGGCTCCGCTCGCGCTAATATTGATTAGATTATAAGCAATATTATTTTCTCAAAAGTGTGTAGCCAATCGGATGACACAATAATGTTTCATAATGATAAGTTTCATAGAAAGTTTATTCCTCGCTTTACCCCATTTCCTATAAGTTTTTCGTCAGAAAAGATACCCTATCACCGTCTTCAAGGTCCCATATATCTCTACTTCAAAATTCATTATAATCGATTCAGCGGTTTAGGTATGAAAGCATAACAAACAAACAAACTCACTTTAGCATTTATAATATTTGAGAATGATTTTATCTGATAAATAATATGCAATTGTATAATAACTTTTTTAATAAGTTTAGTTCCACAATTATTAAAACTGTTTTAATTATATATTTTTTATACCGAATATACGTTGTTAGCCGTAAGGGCTTTGAAAGCTTCACCGTACTTTTTGGGCCGAATGCTAAAGGCACTCAGCCTCGAGGCAGCGGGCACAAGGGTGCCAGAATGGCCGACCTCGGCTTGAGCTGCTGCCGGAAAACAAACAAAGATTCGCGAGCCTAACTAACTAACAGGTCCTAACTTACTAAGTTTAGTGGTGCTCACAATGACATCGAGCAAGCCGCGGAAGGACCATGGGGGTAGTCCCTTACAGAACCGAATACTTAACGTGTGGATGTGCACGAATAGTATGCGGTGTAATGATGTACTCTCAGTGATGTAGAGTGTCACTGTATCGCGCGAACAGAGCACTTGAGGGCTCCTATCCGGAGGATCGAAGCTAGGCTCAAGCGTCTACGGACAGAGGCCATGGCAGGTGTGCGGGGGCGAAACTCGTCGCTCGACCTCAGCGGCGAGGCCGGCGGTTACACGGGCATGTGCGCGGACACGTGCGATTGGTGGAGCCGGCAGGCAGTAACGCGTTTAATCTTGTTATTTTTTCGACGGGTCCGTGAAGCAATTACGTGGCTGGCGCGCGAAGCTTTTGGCGTACGGATTGGCAGTGTAGCTAACTGCGTGTATTATTTTGGCGTTGGGATGAACTCCGGCATTTTCGAAGAATTTCTTCGTAAGGTCTTAAATATATGCATATATGGACGGAAGGTCCATATCTTTATGTTGATCTACATTACGTGCATTAGGTGGGGCTGGGACGGCTATGCTCATGAATCTGTTTTGCAAAACTTGTAGTTTGCAAAGGGTGGAACACGAAGCGTGAGCGAATACGAGGCAACTGTAAGTAAGTATGGGTCGGATGCATACTTTGTGTAATGTGAGCTTATGTTTTAGTAACGTTTTGCACTTAGAGGAGATTAGATTTCGTAGCAGAGCCATTGCCGTGGAAGCTTTTTCTGTACGTAATCTATATGTTTGTTGAAGGTTAGGTGCCTATTTAAAACTACACTAATATTTAGTTTAATTAGCCCAAAGGATATTGACTAACTAACGAATAAGTTGAACAGGCATGGCGCTAGGATAGAGCTTTACGGGACTCCTGAGCTTATTTCGGGGAGAGATGCCTTTTTCTAAGTGGCTGGAAAATGGCAGTGAGTTATGGCCGCATTGAAGTTACAGACTATAAGATCAATGAGTTTATCAGGGAGAAGTTTGAAGGCTTTGTTCCTTATTCCGTCGGGACCGGCGGCTTTCCTTGGCTTAAGGCCTTTTATAATTGCGAGGGCTTCGTCAGTTGTTACTTGGTCTAAGTGTTCGATTGGGGTGGTCTCTCTTATTGATTGGATTATTTCATTGAGCTTCCTGATGTGTTCAGGATAGGCTATGATATTCATAAGAATTTGCAGAACACTGTTGTTCGAGGGTAGAGTAGAGATATTCTGCCTTGTTTATACTTTCCAAGGCGGGCAGATTGCCGTTTTAATTGTAGTTCGGGTATTTCTTGTGGAATGTTATTATAGAAGCGGACACATTGTCCTTTAACTGATTTATCTATTTTTGTTACCTTGTGTGGATCGGAGCAATATTATGTTTATTTCTAGTATTACTATTATGATTTTTTTTTTAAATATAAGTATTTTAATGAACCAATATTATCATATTGGTATCATATGGTTATATGATATGTTCACATGGCAATGTTAATATATTGGACTCGTTAAATTTATTTTAATGAATTTTCTTAATAAATGCCCATTGGATATAAAAATTATAAATTGCTTGAGCATCCATTTTCTGCAACTAGAAAACTGTTTGAATCTCAGCAGCGTGTCTCCACAATAAAATACCGTAAGTAGTGTACGTAGATAACACTATTTATGGAAAAAACTGAAATAAAGTACATCTACTGTATCTTCGTCAGTGAGTAGTTTGTGAGCGCATTTTCTTTACCACCAACGCTGCAGAAATAAATCAATTCGCCAATCTAACTATATGTGGCCCCCATTGTAGTTTTGCATGTAGGGTAATAAAATAGAGAATAAAATACACAAGACAACTATTATGTCAACAAGACACAAATGAATATTAAATGAATATGAATATGAATATTAATGAATAATATGCATCAATATTTTCAAGTATAATAAGGTTGAATTACAAGTCCTACATAATTTTCTTTAATATTAAAAACTGTTTAATAGCGTTTAGATCATTTTTATTTATTCCTAATATCTAACGCGGTTAATTAAAACTGCAACTTCGTATCTTATTACTTTCCAGAGAT
This sequence comes from Actias luna, assembly GCA_039707435.1. Taxonomy (NCBI): domain Eukaryota; kingdom Metazoa; phylum Arthropoda; class Insecta; order Lepidoptera; family Saturniidae; genus Actias; species Actias luna. The sequence continues at coordinate 11,004,072 of JAZHAC010000001.1, read as the reverse complement.
AATCTTACTGAAAATAAACACTAAAACATATTTTACTTTAATACAGTATTGTAATACACAAGTTGTTCGCCCGGAAATCATTGTTCAGTTTTTCTTGATAACAATGCCATTTCAGTCTATTGCGTTCAGGGATGGTATAAAAAGTTTTCCATAAAATAACTTAGACTACCGATTTTCATTATATACTGTTTGATCTGTTTATTTATAGTAATTTTCTACAACATTTTACATGAAATTGTTTATACCAATTATTATGTAATTAAAAACTTCTTTAAGATTTTAGGCATTTAAAGCTGCTCTAAAGTGCAATTTACGACGAAGCAGATACGGCATATATACTACTTTGTAAGCCAATAAAATTTATGACCCCATAACGACGGATTATGCCTAAACTACCTACGGTACGAGGGAATGCAACTCAGATAATTTTCAAGTGTTAAAAATTTTCTTTCTCCTGTTATTGAAGGGAGGATCCCCTAGTAGCTCAACTTCAGAATAATGTATTGAATGTGGATAATAAAATTTTATTTTCACAACTAGTTTAGAAAGTGATGATCTTTCGGGCGGAGAGTGGGCGGATGTCGTCATGGCAACCGTGGGGTAAACCCCCACACGCCCTCCGACAAGAGCGATTGTTATCTGGAGAAGAATATCCCCACTTTATACCTACATAAGATCATAGCTTAATCTAAAAGGGTTTATATACCTTGCCATAGAGAAATCAACTCTATTAACATTGTCCGACGTTGTATTTTGAATATTGTGTTTGTATTTCAGTGGATTTACTATGCGAGCAACTGAATTGTTACGATAAGTATTCTATGATCTATCTTAAAATACTATGTACCAATATTAAATAATAGAAGCCTTACGTCAAGGTCAAAGAATGATAAACTTTATCAAAAGTAAACGTACAATATGTAGTATTATGTGTGGTTGATTTTAATTTGTGTTATAAAATTTTTCTTTTAAATTTGCAGTCACTAAATGACGCAGTCTTTATAGAATATTATTAGACATTGATTAAGTTGTATGAATTTAAGTTAAAGTATAAAGTTACATATAATAGAATTCGTACCAAAATTAAATGTTAAAATAAAAATAGTAGGTATTTCACCACAGCATACAAAATTAGAAGACGATAAGGAGTTGATATATCATCACAGTGTGTTTCAATTTGTATATGTGGGCAGTTTACAAAAATTTAGGAATAATAAATTAATTATTTCGTTTATTTTATTAATCTTCAACACATTGTTAATAATTTACAATTTAATTAGTGTTATACTGTATAAATATAATTGGTATAAATTTACTTTACTAATAATTGTTATAAAATTACTGTATAAATAATATTAATTATTGTTAGTATTTTTTTAGCCTGTGAATGATTTAGATCGATTTCTAATCTATAATTAGCTGTCCCGACAAACGCTGTCCTGTCTATAAATTTATATTATATATTAACTATAAATATTATATTAGAATTGGTATAATTAATAAAACATTTATTATACAAAAACACAGAATAATTACTATTATAATGCTCTATGACAACTGACAGTTATGTAAAATAAAATAGGCGTTAAATTTTTTATAAAATTTCGTGTATTTTCTAATGTTCCACTCAACTTCCCTAATTTTTTATTTCATAATAACCTTCCCCTGACAATAATTAACACAACAAAAATGAATTAGCGAAATTGTTCCATCCGTTCACGCGTATTGATCTGACCAAGGGAAATAGAGATTTATATCATATAGCGTCAAATCGTCTACAATAAGCGTATGTAAGCGTTCGTCACATTTCTTGGACGATAGTTTCTAGATTCAAGTTTTGAAACAATATTTTATTAGCATGCCATCGGATTCGTGTTAGGGGTAGAATCTGTAAAAGTGATGGTGTGAAAAAATATCATCACGATGCAAATTGCTATATATGGTATAGATCAGTCTCATAGTACGATTCCAAGTTATGATGTTCGACACAGAGTACAAGTTCATACAACTAAGCTATCATCTTTAGAAAATTGTTTCCATTACCACAGCATTATTCTTTACTTGGTAAAAACTATAAAATCTAAGTAATAATGCACATTAAGTTAAAATATGTAAAATGAAAGAAGATATTCTAAATAATCTAAAGGTGAGTGAGTACACGAGTGCTCACGTAATTTCTTGATACGTTAGAGCTTATAAAATAAACTTACCAATATTTTTACTTTTATCCATAGACCCGAGCATGGAATCATCCGTTCGAGATCTTCCAAAACCGAGAGTCGAACTTGCCGCATCCGGACCTAATTGACCTCCATAGAAGTCACCGAAAGCTGTCGCCGTACTTAATAACCCAGATCGGTCTTGTAAAGCTGCTTTCGCTTTCTCTACGCTTTGTTTTAACTGTTCGAAGGTAGACTGGTGTAGTCTGTATGGAGGCCATTCTGTTGCCGGCCACGGTTCTTCTTTCAGGGCGCTTCGCTTAAGTTCTAATGCTCCGGCATAGGAGCAGCTGCTTTCGTACATTGCAGCTTTGAAGTTAGCTCTGAACGCTGTGTGTGCAGCTAACCTAAGTCCGCGGAAGTTGACCCTGATAACAAACGAAAACTCTTATATATTTATTGTAACCTATTTTTAAATGAATATTAGCATAATCGACGAGATAATATTTGTCATTTAATTCTATGATTTAATAGTGTTGAGACTAAACTAGCGTGAAGATTGAGGCTTTGGAAGGGTATATATTTTTGATAAACATTTACATCATTTACATATGATAGTTGAAATATTGTAGTGGAATATTTGTTTATTATAATATACAAATTAGACATTGAGCACCTATTCTTTTTTTTCATGTCATGTATGTAGGGAATTTTGTCAATGTCAAATGTGAAGGACTTTATAAAAACAATTAACGTACACAAAACAACAACTAAATTCAGAACAACTATTTGTGGATCACACAAATAATTGTTCAGTGTCCTGTACTGGTTTTGAACTCACAGTGCTTCGCCACGGCAGATGTAGCGAGCCAACTCCTTTAATTGAGTACCTATGAATGTTTTACGAGCTGCGATAATAAGCAAGATCCTTTTTATTTGGTAGGTGATTAGTAATTTGGAAAACATTGGAAAGACACATTAAAGACAGAATCTTTGAAAGCTAATCAAACTTTAAAGTTAGTATCTAAAAAGTATTCGAATTTTATCATAATAATAGTTCAGTGGTTCTAACAATGACATCGGCCGAGCCGCGTAAGGGCCGCGGGGGTAGTCCCTTACATAACCATGTACTTAATGTGTGGGTGTGCACGAATGGTATGCGATGTGATGGTGTACTCTCTGTGAAGTATAGTGTTACTGTATCGCGCGAGCAGAGTTACATAAGGCTTGCTAGGCTCAAGTGTCTGCGGCGGGAGGCCGCGGCAGGTGTGTGGGAGCGAAATTAATCACTCGATCTCGGCGGCGAGGGCGGCGGAGACGCGGGCGTGTGCGTGCGGACACGTGCGATTTGTAGAGACAGCAGGGAGGAGCGCGTCCAATCGAGTTATTTTGTCGACGGGATCGGCGAAGAACTTACGTGGCCGGCGCGCCAAGCGTTGGCGTACGGATTGGGAGTGTAGCTAACTACGTGTACTATTTTGAGGTTGGGATGAACTACGGCCTTTTCGAAAAATTTCATTGTGAGATCTTTGATATATGCATATATGGATGGAAGGTCTATATCTTTATGTAAATCTACAAGACGGACATATGGTGGGGCTTGGACGTCTATGCGCATGAATTTGTTTTGTAACACTTGTAGTATGCGAAGCGTGAGCGAATACCGGGGGAATACTGTAAGTAAGTATGGGACAGATGCATACTTTGTATATTGTGAGCTTATGTCTGAGTGACATTTTGCTTTTAGAGGAAGTTAGATTGCGTTGCAGAGCCATAGCCATGGATGCTTTTTTCTGTACTTAATCTATATGTTTATTGAAGGTTAGGCGCCTATCTAAAACTACACCAAGGTATTTAGTTTCATTAGCCCAGAGGATATTGACACTGAAAAGGTGTAATGAGTTTTTTATATTTTTCCTCGCGTGAGGATCGAACATGATAGCCACACTTTTTCTGGGTTTATTTCTATGCGCCATTTGAGGCAGCAGTACCCAAACGAAGAGACGGCCCTTTGAACGTGGTAGTATATATGAATCATATTCCTACCCGAGCTAAAGATGACTGTGTCGTCTGCGTAGGAGCCTACTGTGTAGTTAGGGAAATGTCGCTAATGAATATGTTGAACAGGCAAAGCGCTAGGATAGAGCCTTGGGGGACTCCTGAGCGTATTGGGAGAGGCGAGAATAGGGCTCCGTCTGCTTTGTAGCAAAAGGAGCGTTTCGATAGGTAAGCAAGAATTATGCGGACTAGCCTGTCTGGAACTTGTAAGAGATTGAGCTTAAATATGAGACAAGTGTGCGCCTAGGGCGGCGTAGCTCTGTGAAATTGGAGATTATATGCTCCGTGAGGCGGAGCACTTGGTGGGTGCACGAGTGCTTGGTTCGAAAGCCGAATTGCTCGTGTGGTAAAAGACCTTTGTCTAAGACAGTGGATTGAAGTCGGTTCAGAAGGAGCCGCTTGTATATTTTACCTATCGTATTGAGGAGGCTTATGGGGCGGTATCCTTCTTAGTTGGTTTCTATGTCATGAAAGAAATATCCAGGGCAAATTTCTAATCAACAGGTTTGGTAGTTTTGAATATATCTTAGTAATACCAAAAAATGACATTATTGTATATAATTCTTATTATTGTAAATTGTTATGTTTTAAACACGTTGGTGATGAAATTATAAAAACGCTGGAATACATGTTAATTATTTTTATAATTTATAAGTTTAACGTTATGGTCATAATCTCACCTCATGTTCAGTGTCGATGTGGCCCAAGACGCTGGACACGCTAAGTCTAGTGGAGGGGCTGGGTCTCAAATTCAACTGAGGGAACACACTTATAGTATTGGCTGCAGATTTTCAACCTGAAGGTGGTAGCTAGCTAAGTGGGCATTAGAAAAAGCTCTACCATTATGCTAAAGAACCAAACATTTTTTATTAAGGAATCTTTTCGTTAAACTTCAAGCCAATAGAGGAAGATTTTTTCAACCTCTTCACAAACTTTGCCAGCTCCGTTTATCCTCTTAGGAGTTCAATTTCTTGACATTGCTTTTTAGATATAATATATGTTCCAAAAAGGAACTATTGTCAAATTTTCCTGTTTCTATATATATATGTATATATATATATATATATATAGATAGGTATTTTTTAAATATCTTGTAGCAATGACATATATAAGATAGTTGATTTACTAATCAGATCAATGTTCCTTTTCATTTATTTTTGTCCTTCCATTAAGTATAAAGTCACAAACGTAGATAAGCGCACTATTAAGTGTATCCAATTAATACGATTTTGCAACAGCAAGCTATTGGTGCATATCGAGAAATTAATTAATCATTTCCATAAAATGTGTCAAAGTATTTTTGATAAAATAGAAATGTTACAAAAATATTATGTGCACGAAAAATGCGGTGTAAATGACTATAATCGGTTACCGTTAATAATATAAATATAAAAATTATTACACAAGATATTACTATACGGGTGTGCTAAAACATAATACTATATACCTACATACGTAGTACACATATACTCTAATATAGTAACAACATATTGTTTACACAATATAAGCTCAGTTTTTTTAAAGGAGACATATGTATGTGCAAATCGACACAAATATAAACAGTAAAAATAAATATAAATATGAATTCGTTATCATCAAAATAGAAATACTTTCAATTAAATAAAAGATCATAGAAATACTTTTATCCTATTTAGTGGTAAACATCGGATTCTTTCACCGATTAGGAAACAATACCAGTCAAAAAACTTGATTTACGAACAATAAGTGTGCAATACGCACCTCATATCGGAAATTCTTTTTCTTTTCGGTCGCTTTGGATTTTTCTTAGATGTATCCGTCGTGATAGTTATAAAGTGGTATCACACATGAGTGATACCACTTCAGTTGAATAATATAATCAATTCACTTTACGTATTTTCACCAAATTATTTCCTAGGCCACTTATTACTAAATTTTATTTTATATGTTAACTATATTAAATATAGTGACATTATGTTTTGTAGTTTTGAAAGGATAATTGTGGTATAAGTACACACGTTAGGTAACACATTTAAACTTTGTTACGAAGTTAAAAGATAAATGTGTCGGTAAGATATCATCAGCAGTGTTAATCGGAAATAATCTGTTGATAGTAATTGTGATGATCACTAGAGCGCGACGTGAGGTACACTGCGCGGTTTGCGCCTGGGCCGTGCCACATCAACAAATTGAAAGCATCCGGCGCAAGGGAAATATGACATATGGTCAATTTATATTTACTCCTCGATCCTCGAACGCAAATTAGCTGTTTAAACGCATTCTAGTTATTGTTTAGGTTTAATTTACTTTATTGTAGACATTTGAAGCAAAAAAAGCACAAATAATCTTCTACGAAAATCCTTCATTTTAAATTATTTACTCTTAGTACGCGCATAATGTTAATAATAGATATAGTCGAAAGGAAAGGGTGTTAATTACGTAGCTTAGTTTTTAATAATTTATCCAAGGAATAAATATATTTCCGCCAGGAACTTTATGCGCGTTAATTAATTGTATTAAATAATTTATTAACCATAAAGATTATATATAAGTATAGGTTGTATGTAAGTATAAATATAGGTAAAGGAGCAGATTTTTTATGAATGTATGAATTTTTAAGCATATCAATACCTTAACCTCTACAAACATAGCCACAAATTTTACCTGTTTGTAATAGTAGTAGTGATAAAAAAATATATAATTAATTTTGTCGACATTTTAAGTAGCACATGTATGTAAAGTACGAATTAGATCGACAAATTAATGAAGGAGATAGGTAAAACTGTAGCTACCCTAAATCGACATCGAGACACATTTCTCATTAAAAGTTTTGGAGATTTTAAGGTTTTAGAGTTTCTGATGACTCAGTAATAGAATGTACGGACACCGCGTAGATGAACTTGAGTACGTATCCCTGCAGTAACTCTGAGCTTTCGGTGACGGAAACCGAGATTAAACCATAGCATGATCGTAGGCTTTCTGATGAAGTCTCTCTACCTTCCATCTTAAAGATGAAAATTCGGTATGGATGGTTTCTGCCAGTTGCACTTGAGAGCGAGCCACTATACGCTTTGAGTGTCCACCATATTGAGCTATATTCTCACGTAAGATCAGGTAAGAGTGTGGGTAAAATATTGAAATATATAAAAATATGTATAACGATCATGTCAATATTAAAATAGTCAGTATTAAAATGGATAAATTCACGTGTTTTAATTCTGCAATATTTATTAGACACAGGTAATATACAGGTATGGTATTGAGATATAAATGTATATATGAGAATCAGGGTCATAGTATGTGGGTCTGTGGCGGCGCGCGCCACTTATAAACAGGATGTCTGCACATTAACTTATTATATGCGCTACAGACTTTCATCCGGTGATTCTCCGGCATTTATTTTACAGACCTCTGTCATAGATTGTAGAGTATAAGATAATAAAAAAATGTTCACTTTTAAAAATGTAATTTGTATTTGTTATTTGGCATTAACATCAGCTAACATCTCCTCTAGTTTTACAGTAACTGAAATAGAATAAAATAATGTGCTTTATTCTCCAAATAAAATAATTTTCATGCTTAGATAGATAGCTATAGTCACCTAGTTGATAGTCACCAACAAATATCTGGTAGAATTATATAAATAAAAATAAGTAAATAAAATTTGACGAGGTATACCACCATCGATTATTCAATTTCACTTTATCACATTTAAAAAGAATACAGATATTGAAAACATTACAGTGCAGTATCGTAAACAATTTACTTAATATAACTAGGCTCCTTTCAAATAGAAAAATAACTTAATATTTTAATAAAAGTGGCTTTGAATAAGAATAACAATTTAGTACTAAATACATACACTGAGATAGGGAAAGGTAATAAAGATCATGAAAAACCTAGCCTTGATCTAATTTTTTTCTTAAATAAAAAGCAAAATTATGAAAAGCAATAATGAAAGATAAGAAAACGTTGAACTATATATATATATATATCTACTATATATATAGTAGATTACTTTTTTAAAGAAGTTCATAATAAAAGGAAAATTCTCCAGCAAAAAGTTTTTTCTATCACAGGGACAATAATAGAAAATAAATAATAGAAATAAGTATAAAATATATATAAGAATATATAGAAAATATATCCGAATAGAAAAGATGAAGAATTATATAAAAAAATCAGGGGCAATTCGAAAGTTTATGAAAGAACTTATAGAAGGAAAAAGAGGATACCAAAAATTAAAAATAATAAGCAACAATGAGTCACAAAATGCACACAGATAAAGAGAAGTGTTACAAAATTTTACCAGGACCTTCATAACGATCCAGAAATTAGCTACACTCAAGAAATAAATTTGGAAAGCAACAATTAATTTGAAAGTATACCAGAATTTCTACATAGAGAAGTAGAAATGGCTGTTTTAAACTCAGAATGATAATAAAACATCTGGTGATGACAACATTATAAATGAGATACTGAAAGGCACTATTGCTATTATTCTAAATTCACTCACAAGTTTATTTAATGAGATATTAAAGTCAGACGAAATCTCAGAACAATGGAAATAGTCAACTATAATTCTGCTTCATAAATTAGATGATAAAACCAGATAAATCATTACCGTTCCATTAGTTTAATAATAGGTATTATTTTCTAAATTAGTGTTTGGACGTATAACAAAACTAGTTGAACAAAACCCAGCACCAGAGCAAGCAGATTTCCACAAACATTTCTCTACTATGGATCGTATATTAGTTATAACCCAAATAGTAGAAAAATGTTAAGAATATGTGAAACAATATCACATAGCTTTTATTGACTACAACAAGGTCTTCGATTCACTGAAACACAATAAAATATGGAGAGCACTTTGTAACCAAGGGGTTCCAAACAAATATATAAAAATTATCAAAAATGTATATAACAGTAGTAAAACTAAAATATAGCTGGAGAGAACAGGAGAAGAATTTTATGTAAAGAGAGGAGTTTGGCAAGGGGATCCTCTGCCACCAAAGATCTTTTCAGCAGTGCTCGAAAACGTAATGAGATCTTTAAACTGGAATAGTTATGGTATACATAATTGAAATTCTCATTTGTTATTGTTCTTTTAGCAGAAAACCCTGAAACTTTACAAATAATTATATCAGAGTTAGATAACGAAAGTAAAATATTTGGTCTTAGTATGAATAAAACTAAAACAAATATTATGACAAACAGCTCCCAACATTCATCACTAGACCAAATTAAATTAAATGATAATATTATAGAGCGTGTCGATGAATATCTTTACCTGGGTCAGTTGTTTCAACCATTATATCAAACAAATAAGGAAATAGAAAGAATAACAAATAACACTTATAATAAGAGCAAATGAAATTATGAAATCTAAAGAAACGTCAATAGAAAGTAAATTTAAAGTATTTCATATCTGTATTATACCCATAATGACTTATGGATGCCAAACTTGGGCGTTAACACTAAAAAATTATAAAAAAAATAGAAATTCGCCAAAATAATATAGAAAGGAAAATATTTAAGATAGAATTATAAGACTAGATAAAAAAAAAACCACAATTGGATGGAATATAAAAGAATATCGCAAATTATAAAACGAAAAAATGACGTTGGACAGGTCATATACTAAGACAAAACATAAAAAAATGGAGTAAACAAATTATGGAATAGTATCTCAGAGATATAAAAAGGAAAAAAGGTAGACCACATTGTAGATGGATAGACGATATAAAGAAAATAGCTAGCGGAACGATCAGAGCTGCAAAAGACAAACATTTGTGGAAACCCCTGCAAGAGGCCCTACGTCAAAAGACGAGATGAAACGATAGCCGATGTAACAAATATACAATAAAATATGTACTAGTTTTAAGAAAAATCGTTTCAGCAATAAAGGCTGTTATTATTATTATTACATACACTGAACTCCACAATATTCAGACATTCACAGTGTCTTGTGAGTCTTAATTTCATAGTTGGGATTTTTGTAATAAGAAGATAATTTTAATTACTGTATCTTATACTGTATAAAATTATATATTAAAATTTTGAATGTATTAATCGATTTTTGTTATAGAACATACGTTGACTATTATTTTAATTACTGATCACAGGCAATAGTGTCATAAAATTACTTTTTTTACTTTTGCTGATTGCATATATAATTATTTTGCAAACAATATTAGATTTCCATATTGTCAGACTCAATGCACATACATACACTAATACGTCGATTACCCCTAATTTCTGAAAAACATTGATTACTGTCTTGAAACAAAAAGCCGTAAGTAACTACATTGACAATTTGACAGTCATAATATAAAATATACAGTACTTACCCTCGCAACTTCGACCCTCCGATGTCAAGCCATGAACGACTTATCATGGAACTAATCGACTGAAAAATCGAACGCAAGTGCTGCTTAATGTATTTTGTACATATATATTATATATAGCTCCGTATGTGTGTAAACATATATGGATATATATATATATATATATGGGTGTGTTCAGTCACCCACGTTGTTTCTTCTGCATATCAACGATATGCTATCTCTCGGTCGCATTCATTGCTATGCAGACGACAGCACAGTTCATGGGTGCTACATCAGTAAGCCCGGCAGTGTCGGGGAGACACAGAAAGGAGACGTAAGGAACTTGTTGTTGAACTTAACCAAGTCTTGACCCGCATATGTGAAGCAAGTAACTTGGTTGAGTTCAATGCGAAGAAAACCCAGGTAATTGTCTTTACCTTAAAAAAATCCCCTTTTTCACCCAACCCTACTCTTCAGAACACCCAACTTGCAATACGTGACAGCCTAAATATTCTGGGAATGAATATTCGGAGCGACCTAAATCTCAAGGACCGCATCGAGAGTGTCATCTCCACAACATCTCGTAGACTCGGAATTCTGAACAGAGTGCGTCGGTTTTTCATGCCCGACCAGTTGTACCTTCTTTATAAGGCCCAAGTTCGGCCCTGTATAGAATACTACTCTCTCGGATGAATCCGCTCAATATCTACTCGATGCCTTAGACAGGTTGCAGAGGCGGGCTGTCCGCATTGTTAATGACGCAGACACCACCAGCACCGTAGAATCGCTGAAACTACGAAGGGACATTGCCTCTTTAAGCGTGTTCTACCGTATGTACCACGGCGAGTGTTCTGAAGAGCTCTTCAATATAATCCCCTCCTCCCCGTTCCACTACAGAACCACGCGGGCGCGACTTCGGTGTCACAGCTTCACGGTGACTCCTATTGAATCGCGAACTAAAAAGTTTGCTGATTCATACTTTTTCGTACCGTGGAGCTATGGAACCATATTCCGGACAGCGTATTCCCACCCTCCTATGACATAGGGTCCTTCAAAAGAGGCGTGAAAAGGTATCTAAGCAGGCCAGTATGACAGCGGTGACTGATTGTGAATTTTGAATCATTGTCAGTCGCTGCTGTTCTGGATTGTACTGTACTTAACACCAGGTGCAGTACAGTTACTTTGCTGAGCAACATTAAAAAAAAACATATTCTTCGACTTGCTCCTCTTCTTGAATTCATTCACCTTCATAATTAACATTTTTTCAAAGACTAGAAAATGTTCTGTATACAGATTATTATAATCTTAATGAAATAAAAAGCAGTAAAAATGGTTTATACAGGTGGTTTGTGGTGGTAACAAAGTATTTTACTAATTTATCTAGGTTACACGTAAAAATTATAATTTAGAAATATCACTGTATGAGAATTTCTAAAAGAATCAAAATTGACTGATTTTAGTTAGCATATTATTCAAACAGCCTATTAATTTGAAACTTAGGATGCTTCTTCCTTTTACAACTTAGATAACCATTAACTATGCCGGGTTTAATTGCAAAATAATTTATTATTGGAAAGTTTTTTACAGGTCATAAGTCCACTTGTGCTATATAATATGATGCGCTATGTTTTTAAGAATCTACCTATACATTACTTTACTTATTTAAAATATAATGGTGTTGGCCATGCACCAAAAGCTAATGTATTGGTAATTTAATATCTAACAAAATATGTGGTCACTAATCGGCTTCAATTCTCCTTTGTTTATTTGGTTTATTGTTGTAGCCACAATTTCACTTCATCTTCAGTGACGATTTGGGCCAAGGTGGTGGACACGCTAACTCTAGTGGAGGGACTGGTTCTCAAGTACAGCTGCCGGAACACACCTATAGGTATTTGCCGGCAGATTTTCAACATAAGGGTAGTAGCTAGCCAGGCGGGCATTAAAAAGAGCCCTAATACCATGCTATGGTTTCACTACCATATTTTCCTTCACCGTAAGCTCAAGCTCATTGTAGGAGGATTCGAATTTACTTCCCTAGACTCGACCTCCGTACACACTACCAACTGCGCTATCATCGCTGCAAGAATTTGCAACTTCAACTTGCTTTAACTCAACTAAAAAATAGCTTAAAACAATCTATACTTAAAAATCTACTGTTGGCAATCTCATTCTCTGCAGTAATTATATCTCCTATGATGACCATACATAACCCATAGTAGTAAGTTTTGTAAAGTTGTTGATGATATTTTGTTGTTTAAATTATTATTTCGAAATCCGCATATTTTTTATTCTTTATAAGTTTATATTATATGATGATGTAGGCCAAGATGCTGATGCGCTAAGCCTAGTGAAGGCTAAATTTGTTTGGATCCTTGTTTACATCGTATCTTAAAATTAGATGGCAATCGATTATACTACTAAATGGCTACACTCTTAACGGTTTCCTTAGGTTACTTTGTACATATGTTCTACAAAGGTAGAGAGGCTAAATTATATGTATTATTGACAAATCAAACAGTTTCACTAAATCCAAATTCATGAAATGGCTTGATTTGTTTACAACAGAGTGAGAAAAGAAATGAAAATATTGTTAAGTAATTTATTTTACTAGAATACCTAACGCTACAGTATTCACTTATACATTATGTCAACACTACAAGGGGTTACTTAATAAAGGACCTTGACATTACCTTTAATTCTAGGCATGATTTACTTTATATTCAGATTTTATAACCGGATCCATGAGTTTCAAAAAGGTCTGTGGCATGAATACTGAGTATTTATGTCACCTATGAAAACAATAAGTAAATATTACACAGAACCAATGTAATATGTAGGTTCTATAAATATAAGAAGTATAGTGATATTTTATACCATGTATTAATAGTAATTTATATGTTATTGCCATATTTTCATTTCCTAAATTTACAACTAAATTTGGCAGGGGTTCGTCTGATTTTTTAAAGGTAACTAAGGGACCGGATCTAGCGCCGGACACCCGTACTTTCTCAGCAAGTTATAACTCGTTCTATCGAATGACCACGGTAAAAGCGGGTAATTGTTATTTTTTGATAAGAATATACTATGTCACGTCAAATCTAATAAAGTATTATTGCATTTTTTTCTGCGTTTAGTTGTTTATAGTAATGGTTAATAAAGAAGTTGCTTTATAAACATTCATAAATTTTGAAAGTTTATGTCACTTTTTAAAATAGATTTGGTATGGAAGACAAATCTTTAGCTACTCCTTTTTCCGTAATACCGGAGACTAAGAAGTTTCTTAGCACCGGACAGTGTACAAGTTGTTTTTACTTATATCCTTACGAGAGTTTTATAATAATTATTATATATTATTTCAAAGTATAATATAACTAACAAAATGAATAGATTTCCAAATGGAAGAAACGAAAAAGAACGGAAACTGGAGCCAAGAAAATTTACACGCCAATTGATAAGGTTTTATGTTAACGTTATGGTATTCCAAAAAGCACTGCTTGATAAAACATAACCGATTCTCACCCGAGTATGACTAGGTTTCAGTGGATCACGTAAAAGATTTTCCTAATACATGTCTTCCGCTGATGATAAAGGAGATTGTTAACTCTGTTTTTGATTTGGTTGAATTAAAGAAGATTCTTCATGAAAAGTTACAGTTTTAGTAAAGAAATCGGTAGTGCTAGGAAGCATTTTTATTACGATTTCATGCAGAGACATCTTGAACACTACTTGTATAGTATGCTTAGAGACCCACAAAGGAGGTTGGATACAGTGCTCCAGCTGCCGTAGGTGGGCTCCTGGAGCATGTGCAGATATGCCTGAATGTTCAGATATCTACATATGCAATCGATGTACAAAGTTTTAAAAAGGTCCAGCGCTAGGAGTTAGGAGAATCGTCTATCCACTTGCTGTGATCGATTTTTTATTTACCAAAGTTTGATTTATATTTCTAAGTGTTTAAGCAGAAGTTGCAAGTTTTGTTTATTTATTTTGATTATAACTTTGTTGGCTAAAATAATTAGTAAATAAAGTAATATTTATGAGAGTAGTTTCGATTATATATTTCGAAACTTTAAGTGTGTGCCACTTCGGATTTCCCCCTACATATCGGCAACATTAGAGACAAAGGATTCCAGTCTAGTCTATCTAACGTCTTATAATTAGATTTTAGAAATATTTAAACTAACATTACTTTAGTATGATCTTATCCGTCATCCGGAAAATACTTCTTCAATTTGCAACTTGAATTATATTATTTATATTGATAGAATTAGGCATATACATAACATATTTTTACATTATCTACAGTGTAAATCGATTGACTATTTTAATGTTTCGGTAAGATAATATAGAATAAATATACATACATAAGCATTTATATACATACGCGCCCAAACAACAACAATTATTGTTCAAATAGTAGTTAAATAAATTTATATAATCATTTCACACTTCACATTGGCGAAGTTACGACCATAAGTAGATGCCATAACAGGAAAAAACAACATGCGTTATATAGGCTTCCACTTATTTAACAATACCTCTCTCTAAAATAAGGTTTGGTAATTTTGAAGATACCACAGTAAAACCATCAATGCAAAAATTTACCCCTTATTTTACACACGAAGGGGATGAAAATTTAAAAAGCCCTTTTTTTTATCAAGGAGTCTTCCTACGTTAATATCGTTAGTACGTTAATAGGTGAAATTTGTAAATTTCAAAATAATGTTTCTTAGTGAGCCTCTACGTCACAAAAGGGAAGCAAGGTCCAAATTTAATATTTCGAGGTTACATATATATATTTATATATATATTTATATATATAAATTTTAATATTCTTTATTACCATCACGGGCTCTTTATACAAAGCGTGATTGCAGGAGAATTTCATTGGCGTACACATCGTCTCAGTTCGTCCCAGGCATGGGGTTCAAGTCTGGGCTGCGTGCTAGCCACTCCATGCGTGTAATAGCGACATCTTCAAAGTAGTCAAACACTATCCTAGTTGTATGAGGCCGAGCGTTATCTTGAATAAAGATACTGTATATATATGTACACACACATATATATATATATATATACAAAGATTATCAGAGATATCAAGAGCTTTTGTGACATGAACGAATAATAAAGCAGGCATTGTGATTAAATATAATTATTATATTTTTTCAGCATACTATTTTCAACAAAATCGTCAACTCAGCACTTTAGTAGAAATATTTTTTTTTCGTTCCTTCACCAAATAAAATTACTATATTAAACCCATACAATTGCTTGTACTGTGATGTAATTCTTTACATTCAAACTGCAAATCTAGATACATTTAGTCGCATACAATAATTAATTCGCAGTTGATTTATGTGAATATTATTCAAGCAACACAAACCGACTCAAAGTGTCCGCCGTAGGTACAGTAACGGTAGATTTATGCAACTATGGTAATGCACGTTGATGTTACACGGAATACATTTCCCATTGTTAAAGGAATTTAAAAATTTAAAAATATATGACATAATCTTCCTAATAACTTTAGCTAAAGTAATGGACATTATGAGATGGCATAGGTATATATTTAAACTAGCTGACGCGGCAGACCTTATTCTGCCTTTTCGAGTAGTCAATCACAGCAACTACAGCGTCATCTATTGCGTTACGATCACTTATTGAAATAAAACTATTCTATCTTATAAGAAATTATATACAGTGTGCAAATTTTACTAAGTTCGGTTCAGTAGTTTCCGTGTTTATCGCGGACAAACAACGTGAGACGAAATTTTTATATATAAAGATATGTATATTTGTAGGACTTTTAATTAAACATAGTTTTATAACAACATTATATAAATTATGTATCTTTTTTATATAAAATCCTGTCTACATCTGTTAATAAACATGTAACTTTTAAACAAATTGACTGATAGAAATAAAATTCATAAAATATATTTTCTATAGTAGAGACGAAGGTTCATATTTATTCCATGACATGATAAATAAATAACGTAGTGGTCAAGATATTAACTACTGAAGGGGACAGGACAACGTCTGCCGGGGCAACTAGTTTCAATATATATAACAGATGACATCATATATGTGTGACATATATAATATTGTTTATTTTAGAGTACTTATATAAGATTTGTTGTACACTGTACATATAATATATGTATTTATTATACAATGCAACACATGTTCTATCTTAGTTATTCCTTTTTCTAACTTCTTCATCTAAAGGTTGCCTTAACAATATAGAACTAACCGTGCTTACCAATATTTCACATTTTTCCCTGTACCTACATTTAATATGCACAAATAGTATGTCATATGCGGATGTAGAATTCACGATCTCTAAGTTTAATAAAAATGTTACTGTCAATAAGCTAGATAAGCTGCGTAGGTATATAAAATCAGGTATTTCATATATATTCTGATAAGGTATTTTAGTGACACATGTGAAACACTCAGATAAAATAATTTACCACCGGTTTACTGAACATATATAGACATAGAAACAAAAACCAGTTCAGTAGGTACCTCTTTCTTCTTTCTTTGTCAGCCGATTCTTTTTGTTTAGTAGATGGTGACGGCCTTTTCATTAAAAAAACTGAAATAGACTTTCGTCTTTACAAGAATTTCCTCAAATTTTCTATGATGATTACAATCGAATTTTTACCACTTTGGCCACACCCTAGTAAATATATAGAGATAGATATAATTAGAGTATCTGTTTGAAATTTTGAATACAATACTTTACATTAATTTTATAGGATTATTCACACGTAACTATGGGCGAAACGTGGTTTTTATTTATGTCTATCTCTTCATTTGTCTAGTATAATTAGTAATTGGGCAATTCTAAAAGAGTAATTTCTTCTGTATATCAATTTTGTTTTTACAGATCTTAGCCGGTAATAATAAAATTACCGTTTTAAAAGTAATAATTACTAAGTCGCAAGTAAAAAAAAAAAGTTTTAAAAATCCAAAAGTGGACTGATACCAACGTTTAATTTTTAAGAAAAACAAACGTCCCTTACCACTGTTTTTTTATACTCCACTGTATAGGAACTGTACTGCGCCTGGTATTAACAGTATAATTCAAGTCAACGTCAACTGACATTGAACCAAAATTCACTGCTAGTCACCGCTGTCATGCTGGCTAGCTTATATACCTCTTCGCGCCTCTTTTGAAGGACACAATATCACACGAAGGAGGAAACAAGCTAACGGGAAGACGGTTCCACAGTTCCACGGTACGACAGTAATACGAGTCAGCGAACTTTTTAGTTCGTGGTTCAATGGGACTCATCGTGAAGCTGTGACACTGCAGTCGCGCCTGCGTGGTTCTGTAGTGGAACGGTGAGAAGGGGATCAGCAGGATATCGAACAGCTCTTCAGAACACTCGCCGTGGTACATACAATAGAACACACTTAACTAAGCAATGTACATTCGTTATTTTAGCGGTTCTATGGTGCTGGTGGTGTCTGCATCACTTACAATGCGGACAGTACGCCATTGCAACCTGTTAAAGCATCGAGGAGATATTTAGCGGATCCAACCCAGAGATGTAAGCAGTATCCCATACACAGCCGAACTTGGGCTCTTATGAAGAAGGTACAACTGATAGGGCATGAAAAACCTTCGCACTCTGTTAAGGATTCCGAGTCTCCAAATGTTGTGGAGATGACTATCTCGATGTTTTTTCTTGCGGTTTATGCCGCTGCGAATATCCATTCCTAGGCTGTCCCACATTGCAACTGGGGTGTCCTGAAGAGTAGGGTTGGGTGAAAAAAGGATTTTTTTTAAACTAAAGACATATACCTGGGTTTTCTTGGCATTGAACTCAATCAAATCACTTGCTCCCCATGTGGATATGCGGGTCAAGACTTGGTTAAATTCAATGACAAGTTCCTTACGTCTCTTTTCTGTGTCTTCCCGATCACAGCCGGTCTTGCTAGAGTAGTACCCACGAACCGTGCTATCATCTGCATAGCAATGAATGTGCCCCAGAGGTAGCATATCATTGATACGCAAAAGAAACAACGTGGCTGACAGAACGGGGCCTTGAGGAACTCCGGCGTTAACAAACCTGAGCTGCGAATTGTGCGCATCCACAAGGATACGCAATTAGCGCTCATACAGAATTATTTTATTCATTATTCTATATTTTATAAGCATGATTTATTGCTTGCCACTAAAACTCCGTAGATAGTGTTCCCTAGAAAGTCTCTGTTATATTGAAGTGCTAACTTTTTTATTATGAAATAATGTTCGGCTGGGCTTTATGGTTTTAGTATCCGTCCCTTCCCTATAACTTGTAAATGTAAAATGTAATAAATTCAATAATGCGGCTCGCAAAATCCATTTTATTATTAAATTACATGTACTACTAGGCTATTGATATGAAATAGGTAGCTGGTTGATGTTACTCTGAGAATAATAAACGAAACGCGTTCTCGATAAGTCAATTTTCTCGGAAGTTATCATTTTTACCTTGTAAAAAAAAATCCTAACGTCCACGTAAAAAAAATCAACATTTTTTTTTCAAGCTAGCAAAAGATAATTGTCTTCTTTACAAAATATGTAACATATTATTTAAAGTGATTTATTGAAATACATCTGCTCACATTATCGTATAAATGCAAATTGGTCGTGGTAGAGGTAGTTTAAGAGAACAAAAGTTGCTTGATCTTGTCGTATTGTAAGTGGAGCACTACATCACCCGCTTCTTCAAAAGCCTAAGAAATACCAATATATTGTCCCGCAACAGACTAAACCAGTCACAATTTTATTAATTGTCCTTCCACAATTTGGGAGATTTTGTAACAAACTTGCTATACTGTTTATTTTAATGTAATGCGCAAAGTCAACTTTTATATAGGTATATGATTATGATTTTGATATTTCGGTGACCAAGTTTCGGTTGGTTTATGCAAAATAAAAACTTATCAAAACAAAATATCATTCAAATCGTTAAAGCAATTACCAAAAATCCTATATCGTTTCCTATAGGTACATGTACTTATGTAAACTACTCACTTCACTGTTAGATACATAGAATATTTACATTTCTTTCTTAAGGAATATTAATGGAGACGTATCTAGCTTAGAATCGATTTTATATATTTTTTTATCAGTAATATCAACTTATTATCAGATTTGCGCTGAAAAATGCAAGTTAATAAAAATAACTTTACGTAATTTTCATGAGCTATTCAACAGCTAGTGCTTCATTTTAAATTCTACATAAAATTTCTTAACATTGACCGGTATATTAGGTTCGCGTGCAATGGTACTTATTTGTCGAAAGTGCTTACGCGTGTGCCAACTTCTTGTGAGACCGGATCTATTTTGTTAACAATCTAATAGTATTCTTTTTAAGTGCACTTTTGATTTGCTTTCATTTTAACATCCATTTACCGTATACCAAATTATATATACGTATTGAGTATAATAGAGAGTAAGCCTGTAGTCATCATACGAATGTTTAATATTTGCTGGAATCGAGCTTACATTCCAATTATTTATACTGAAATCCATGAAATAACTTTAATCATATTTTTGTTACCAACTATTGGTGTATTTATTATTAATTCTCATTATTGTATTAAGCAAAACCTAATGGTACTTATAGATGTAGATTGATTTGCAAAATTATGCTCATATATATTATATTCGAAGTTATTCTATTAAATTATTGCATTATTGTGTATAAAATAGTGTATCACTTACATCCGTGGTTGACGACTTGAATGATTAGCACATTATTATAAGCACAGTATCTACATTCCGAAAATAAGAATGGTCAGCGAGAGACCAGTAATCCATCCCCGTCGTCACCGTCATGCCGGCCTAAAATATTCTTCGGAGCTTGATGTGCACTGGTTGATATTTAAACCTGATAAACTGAACAGGGTCACGGCGATGAGTTTATAACTATGCTTATGGTAATTGCCACCTAGTTGGGTATATATCCCTACCATCCCACTTGGATGCAGAATATAGACTCGCCCATCTAAAACACGACGCTTAAGCGCACCACTATGGCTGGTGTATGGTAATCTTGAACCATTCGGCCTCAATTGCCTTACCTACTCCGCTTGTTATTATAGGTTCAGTTAGGCGACGGAAATTTACAAATAAGTTTTCCAGAATACAGGATATCAAAGGATAGGTAAAAATTTTGAATACGCTGTGCAATAAGGAAATTGTTGATACAACTTTACTCTGGGTTGCGTTCTCCACTCTCAATTACTTGTAAATAAACTAATCGCTAACATGAGATTATGAGTAATTATATTATTGGAATTTATGTTCGGAGATACGGCGGATTCTAATAAAATTTAAATGCTTGTTACGTAGGTATACATTATGTTTATCTATTTTCATACGAAATAAGCCTCCGTACCTTGAGATATTAAAAAAAAAAATTACGTACATGTTATGGTTGTTAGAATCTTATGAAACGATTGAATGATTTATTAATAGAAATAGTCAGTAGATTAATTTGGTTTTACTATTAGGAATTTTTCGCAGAATTAAGTTACTTCCTACAAAATGATATTTTTACATGTTTACCTACAACGCTATAGGTAGTTATAATTTTTCTATGTATTAAACACTACTAATTATTTATAATAATTGTCATTTTGTACAATATCTGGGCATAATTATAGTGTTACAACTGTTGTTAAAATCCGGCATTTCGCTACTATATAATTATTATTATAAATAAATAAAACTCACTTCTTGGACAAATTAGTTTTGATTATATTTATCTATTGCAGACTAAAGTATCACTACACAACGGAGACTGATTGCTCGAACTTGGTCAACTCACCTTGAAAATCGACTCAGCCTAAGTTCCGAACGGGGACAGATATATACCGGAGACCGTCCATTGCGGATACCACCCGGACACGAGACACTCGGAAGGGACGCGGCGATGTTCGATCTATTTGTCTTAAAAAAATAAACAAACGCACGAACGGTACGAGCGCGCGTCCGTGTACAGGAAGCGAGGATAATAGTAAGGTTCTTCGTCCGGTCGTTGAGCTAGGCGGGCGGCACGGGTGGTGCAGGGTCAACCCCCAGACGGGCTTCGCCACGCCCCTGGGCGGGGTTGCGCTCAGCTCGCGTGCGCGGGATTATCGCAGGGAGACGAACCCGATGGGGTCGAGATGTTTTTCTGAAAGATACGACGCAGCGCCGAACGATGATAGCACTGCAAATGGGTTCGAACGTTTATCGTCTTTATCGAGGTCAGTGAAGTTGATACTGACTAGTCTAAGGTTATGGTTTTGATCACAATAGCTTTCATGAAATATATTGTCTGACAGTATATGATACGATAAATTATTATGCTCTGTCATATTTAGGTTAGGTAATAATGATGTACAAGCGGGATAACTCATTTCCAATGTACTGGTTATTTTACAGTCTAGGTCACAAAAAGCTTATTATTTCTTTGATGACGCGGGTATCCGTAATTTCATGGCATAACTTCTTTATCAAGGAAATAATAATTAAGCTCATGCTTCTATTCTGATGCTGCAATTTACTTATGTGAATTTGAATCTAGAACATTATTACAACAAGGTTTTGATATTTGCATATTGCAACAATTGTATACCTAGTCATCTAGGATTAACATATTAATGTTCTTGATATAAATCAGTTTAAAAAAAATACAATAAAAATAATCGGCAACATTAAATACTACAGTTATAAGGGCACATTTATTTCATAATAAATATATTATATAAATACTAGTCTTTATCCATCCGCTTCGCTGAGCGCTATATTAAATCAATAATTAAATAAAAAAATGGAATATTTCTGTGTCTTTAAAAGTAAACAATAAATAAACATATGTAGATAAAAATTATCACCATTTCTTTTATTTAGAGAAAATGTATATAAATAAAATTGAATGGCAATGGGTTAATGGTGTCTAAAAAAGTTGCCTAGAACCATCTACGAACGTTTCTTCTTCGAATATCCACAGCCATATATCAGCACACTTTTCGTGATTACGCCTCCAATAATAATAATATACTTTTTAGGTACTTGATGTTATTGTTAAATAGTACGTAATTATTTGAACTACTTAAAAAGTTATAGTTACTTTCACAGTTAACATTAGTATAATTTAATCTTTCAATGAGATGTGGAATGACAGTCATCATTGATAGCAGCAGTCAATTAACAATCTGTTGCAAATATTTAAGTTAGCACAAGTCAAACTCTGGATTTCTTAAATTATACCTCAAATTATTGTTTCTCATTGCCTAATATAATGGGTATGTATTATATAACGAATTAAATACTCTTAGTAAACCCAGCATGAATGCGACTTAGTAAAGAGATCGAGGAGTTCTTTATCTTTGAAGTGTTACGTTACTAAAATAAAACTTTCATTATATTTACAACCATAATAAATAATATTTAGATATTATTTTTGTATTTATTTTAAACTTTTCAGAAAATTGCATGAATTAAAAAAACATTAGCTTAATGAAAATCTGCAAAGTGATAACCATAATTAGATGGCTATTGGAGTTCAATAGGGTCCAGTCATTATTGTTGTACTACGCTATTTTGTCTTTTTTAATAAGGAGAATGTGATATTTTAATATTTTGTTTTGTGAGTTTGTGTAAGTAGTATGATGATGGTGTGCATAGTTGAATTTTATAAGTATATAGTTTTCATCGTCCTATGTTTCATTATTATCATATAATCTGCATTAATAATAATTAAATGCATATAATCTTCACGCATACAATACAAGTCGTATTGAATAAAATAGAAGGTTTCATAAATTGAATATATTACGTTTATGTTGAAAGAGAATATTTATAATCTACGTTAACACATTAAAATTTTAAACCGTTTGCAGACAGAACAAAGTTTCATCGTCACGGCGCGTGTCTCATCGGTAGGCGAGCATTAACACTGGTAGGTAATTAGCGATGCTCAATGAGCGCGCGCCTATAATCGTTGGGGTGTTCGAGGGCGGTCCGGACCTGCCGCCCTGACGCCTCTGAAGCGATAAGTATCCAATAAATCTTCACAGTTCATTTTACATTGCTATTTTTTAAAGCAGACACTTTTCATTCACCCATTGCTTTACGTTTATAGGATTATTTTTAATGTAATTTTTTTTTATACTGACGAACAACAAAATGCCTTAACAGTAACATCTTATTACAAGTATGGTACAGCCCAGACCTAACTATCACTACTTATCCATGTCGCATGTACTATTACAGCGGTGGCTTATATATCACACAGCATGGTTTCATGGTGATAGGGAAATCTATGACTTGTTCGGTATATCTAGTTATATGACCAGTCAAATTCTACCGTTTATGTTGGTTTTTTTTTGTGTAAATTATTTGCTTAATTTCATATTCATACTTAGTTAGCTCCACTACATTGCATTTTGAAAGGATTTGATGTTAGTTTTTCATTTATCTATCAAATAGTATAGGCTGGGAAAAAAAACAAAATTATGTTGTTGTCTTTGCTTTTTTGTCTATTTGTTGTCCAAGATAGACATATTAAATTGGATTATTGTTCTTATAAATTAGTTACAATTATCATTGGTCTTGACTTTATTTTGTATCGATTTATTTCTAACGCATTATATTAACTTGGTCCATGTAATTAATTTATTATACAATACTAGCTAACCCGGTGAACTTCATTCACCTAAAATCGATGAGTTTTATTCTTGCTAAAACTCAAAAACGGTTAAACTGATTTGTAATTTTTTTTACATTTTGATTAGCTATAATTAAGCCTAATCAACCTATCAACTTTAATTCGTTAAATTTAAATAAAACTGGCTTTATTTAATATTGTTTCCGTTGTTCATTTCTTACTTTGTAACTATAACTCCAATGAATTAAAGGATTTTTAATGATATGTTTAAATATAAGTGGATTCGAATCCACGTCCTTTAGCGCAGCGTCCGTACACACTACCAACCGAGCTATCATCGCTTACTTACTATATATGAGATAGAAATAAATTTTCGTTTTTTTTATACAAACCTTGTCCTGACACAATAACGTCCTGACACAATGACTGAATAACGAACACAATAAAAAAGAATTATCCAATTTGGTACAGTCGTTCAGAAGTTATGCACGTACATGCTCATTCATTTATCTATATATATAGATATATA
Organism: Actias luna; assembly: GCA_039707435.1. Taxonomy (NCBI): domain Eukaryota; kingdom Metazoa; phylum Arthropoda; class Insecta; order Lepidoptera; family Saturniidae; genus Actias; species Actias luna. Next base: position 10,979,357 of record JAZHAC010000001.1, on the reverse strand, counting down.
GATTTAATTTTAGAGTATGGTTTGGTTGTTACACTATCTAATCTGTAGTCTTCATACGATTCATGAACTTTCTTATCCACGTTATCTTTAACATTCTATTTAAGTTTAAGTTGAACCTATTGTTTATGTTATTTTCAAGCTATCACCAGCTTTTTCAAAGTCTACTTGTGCTGTAAGTTTCAATAGCCATAAAAAAGTTTATGTTCCTACTTATTTTCAAACAGGAAATATCCCATTTTTGGTTTCCATAAATTATCTTTGTAGTTTTCATTAACACTGTTTTATTATATTTTCTAAAGAATTCAATTTTTTAACGACTTCCATATTATTAAGTATATTTTTTATGAAATTATTATTATTAATAAGAATATCTTTCGTTTTATACATTCTATTTGAATGTTGTCTTTATTTAGTAACTAGCTTTCGTCCGCGGCTTCGCCCGCGCTCATTTGCCTTTTTTCTAGATTAATGGTCCCCTATGGGCCTTTCAGTACCCTTCGTAATGCGTGAATTACGTATATATTTATATTATTTGGCCCGGCATAACAGACGTTGTCCTATGCGTCTTTCGAAAATTAATAACTCGGCCATAGCACTATCTATCATACCACGAAATAGCTATGAATCGTCTCCAAAAGATATATATGACATGAATATGAATAGTTGTATCATTCAACTCGTTTAGAAGTTATACGATCACACGAACATACGTACCTATACAAAATTTTTAGATGTAAATTAATGACTATGAATTAATGCATGAATACATTCTGAGCTTTTACATTATACCAAAAATAAAAGATTATCGTCTAGTTTCACTACATCTAAAGTAATGAAGGAGAATAATTTCTATTTTTATATATTGAAAATATATTCATTTCGGTTAAAATATGCGTTTAAAAATAAACACAATCATTTTCACAATTTGTCACTCCTTTTCTAGTCATTATACTTTCTTAAGTTTATTAAATACAGTCCAGATTAAATAGAAGATTTTTGTCACGACATGGCCCTAGTATTTATTAATAACTATGTTATAAATAGTTATAATAGCGGTTGTCATTAATAATATTCTAGAGTACCAAATGATTAGGAGAATTTATGACATCAGTCAAGAGCCCTAATTAAAAGCGGCTGCAATCTTTTTTAAATAAATATATTTGTAATTACTATCTATAATTGTAGATAATGATAATAAACAATAACGACAACAAGAAACAACAGGGGTTAGTTTAATTAATTGACGTTTAATATCGCCAACACATTGATTTGATAACATCACGTGCCACCTGGCATGTCAGGGTGTGGCTGCACGCATGAATCTCACCACTACCAATAGACCTGCTTCTCTTCTATTTATACTTGAAACAATGTGTCTTACTGTTTGGTGCATATTATCGATTGTTATAGGTGGTAAAATATCAGAATGGATGTCTGGGCATCGTACGAGGGGCAGGGGGAAGTCCCCCAGTGGCGGAAACTTATGGTTTTCGGAATATAAACACAAAACTACTTTGATAAACATTACTTTATTTACTAATTCTTTTAGCCAACAACGTTAAAAATCAAAATAAATGAGCAACAATGCAACTTTGCTTAAACATATTCAGGAGTTTAAATCAAACTTTGGTAAATAAAAAATCAATCACAGCAAGTGGCACTTAACACCGGACAGACGATCCTACTTTACGAGACGATACTTTTTACATCGATTGCATATGTAGATATCTGAACATTTAGGCATATCTGCACATGCTCTATGAGCCCACCCACGGCAGGTGTATCCAATCTCCGTCGTGGGTTCCTAAGTATACTATACAAGTAGTGTACAAGATGTCTCTGCATGAAATCGTAATAAGAATGCTTCCTAGCACTACCGATTTCTTTACTAAAGCGAAGAAGATTCCTCATCTTCTTTAATTCAACCAAGCCAAAAGCTGACTTAACAAACTCCTTTATCATCAGCGGAAGACATCTATTAGACATATATTTAACGTGATCCATTAAAACTTATTCATACTCGGGTGAGAAGGTGTTAGCGAACCTTCCGATCTTTGGTTGCAATGTCACTTCTTCTCCAGGTTTCAATGCTTATGTTTTATCATGCAAAGTGCTTTTTGGAATATCGTAGCACCACGAAGCATCCGTCAAACTCATTTCTTTTGATAAAGCCTTATCAATTGCAGTTTGTAAATTTTCCAAGATTCCTTTCTTTTTCATTTCTTCAATTTTGATTTTATGGGTTTTGTTAGTTGTTTTATCCTCTGAAATGATGTATAAGAATTATTACAATATTGAATGTCCGTCGTAAAGAGTGAAGCAGGGTGCCGTGAAGCGTTCTTAAGTGTTCACGGGTACAAAATAAACAATTTGATTTAGAAATATACTTACTTGCGTGAAACTGTTATTGTTATATGGATTGCTAATGTAGATGTTTTAAATTTTGTGCCTATCTACATAACTAGTATCATTGTACTTTTCTATTTAAACCAGCTAGATAGGTTAGGACGCTACGACACGATAGTAAACAAAGAAGATTGAGAGCCCCTGATTTAAACACGACAGTTGCGCAATCCCGCACGATGGGACCGACAACACGCGTCAGCGAGGCAACCGCCTAAACCGCTAGACCAACCGTACTGTCCACGTTCATTGACTGTTCATTTAAACACAGTAAATTGTAAATAAGTATGTAGAAGTGAATAAATAAAATTATATATTTTTAAGAAATTCTATCATTAACGACTTCTATTATTAATATTTTTATCTCATGCTTCCAGAAGAGTATAATTGAAGAGTACTTCAATAACCACAGAGGTCAAATAGATGCATGCACTAAATAGGTTGCCTACAGTTATTAAATAAATAACTACAAAAATAATGCAAGATTTCCAAAGAACAATTTTATTATTGTGAATAATTATTTAATAAAAATAGTTTTTTTTAATAAAGTCAGTAAACTCTTGGTACAGGAGGTATGGTGTTGACTTCATCGTCCAGTGTGGTATCAATTACTCGTCGATAAGTAATCGTGACTTTTCCAGTGCACAAGTCGACTACAGACAGAGTGTGCTTTCTCCAGTGCTCGTCGATGCATTTCTTGGTCTGTAAATATAAATATTTATTATATAGTAATTATACAACATGTAAAAACATTATCACTTTATTAGCACCTACTTGCGGCTTCGTACATCCAGAATAACCCAGCCTTTAATAATAATCAATAAAAAAGGTATTAGAATATGCTCTACTACGATTCTATGATTTCAACATCAACTTTAATGCATACAAAATATCGAAATAACGGATTTTTAAACGGATTCTATCGCGGTTATTTATAAATTTTGATCCCGACGGTTTGAAAGCTTACAAAATACAAAATACATAATGGTTACATCGTACCATAGTACGCCGATGATATAATATACTCATAAAGGAATCACATATGTTGGTTGGTTTGACATTTGGAGTTTAATTTGTTTTGTTTATTATTGCCTAGTTAAGTTTTAGAATCTGGCATGAAAACAGATTTTGAATTTCATATTTTTTGTACAAGGTATTGGAAACAAGCGCATGTTAAAAGTTTTTGCGATTTCAGACTTTTCTGCTATCTTATCGTTAGTAGGACATATAGATTTTATTATAATTCTAACATGAGAAATGAAAAAGTTCCTGAATAAATCACCATCATACAATTTGCCAAAAGCGATATTCACGCCAAACTGTCTCAAAAGTCTAGAACAGTCTTCCGAGCAAGTTTATCTGTACTTCTATTTACTACCTCATCCAAAAAATCCACCTGTGTTTCGTAAAACTTATATGCTATAAGGCTTATAATTATCCAACATAAGTATGTATTCAATTCCAACCTGGCCTTCTGTCGGCTTACTGTAATCCATCTCGTCAATCCTCTTCGGAAAATCGTCTCTGTAGTGAGCACCACGACTTTCTGTTCTATTCTTCGCACAGGCTACTACTTGTACGGCAAGTTGCAACATGTTCTGAAGCTCTAGAGTTTCTACCAAATCACTGTTCCAGTTTAATTTCCTATCTGTTACTCTGATGTCGTTAAATGCCTTGAACCATTTCTGTATCTCCGTATCAGCTTTTAAGACAGTAAATATTTGAAAATTTACCTTACTTAATTACCTTTACTAATCTTTAGTAGGACTACATAATCATTTATTGAACTTTGAACTCCTGTTCAAGGTCATTTAGGTTTTACTTTTAACGTGGTAGAACTTTGCATGGTTAAACTGTGGTAACATTAATGTCATGAAAATGTTGCAAAAAAAAAAATTATAAGGTGCAATGTATCAATTATATGAGGTTTGACTACGCATTCTGAAGGGGTAGGGGCCCAAGAGCGACTACACTATGATAAGAATACAATCTGGTGTAGTATTAGCTACAGATAGTTAAAGGTTGCAGGGGCTTGTTACCATTTAATATTTTTTTGTTAGCTAGGTTCAAAAAAATATGCTACTCGCCGATGGACTTTTGACAACGCTAAATCTATGATACATAAATTAAATTAACGAAATAACCTGTAATCATTGTGCAAAGTTTCAGAGTATCTAATAGATACAAACATCATAGATCCAAAAAACTGAATTTTTATCTTCGATGTTGGAAAAATAAAAGCTGTTGCACAAAATTTTGGTGCTAATTGAGTTAGAACTATCGAAAATAACTTACCTTCATCCAAGAGTTTAGCTTCTCTAAATACACCACATTTATTCTGCATGGTGTGTCTCATGGCCGCTCTCAATTCATGAGTTGGAACACATCCATTAGCGTTTCGAATTTTTTCAAAATTATCCAGTGTCTCATCACAGATATTCTAAAATACATTTATTTTTAATTTTAACAACTATTATCAGTAAAATAAAATGACTCGAAAATATGATATTACGTATCCAGGAGGAATTAAAAAATTATTTTAATATATATATATATTATACAGATACCAACAGATAATACACGATACAATGAAAATAAAATAATAATACAAGGCTCCTATGTACTAACCAATAGATGAAACACCTCAATATCTAATAATATCTATAAACAAATAACTTAAAATATAAAATATTTACTAGTACTACTACTTCTACTAGTCCTTCCCTAAAAATATTTGCTGGTCGTCGATATTATTTCAAAAAATGAACTTTAACAATTTATAACTACACAGTATCAATAACACCAACATCTTTTAAATTGGGTTGTTTCTCCCCAGGTTTCTGTAATTTTCCAATATTGATGGCAAGAGCCTTGCCGAAAACAACCACGTCGAGAATCGAGTTCGCTCCCAGCCTATTTGCCCCGTGACAGTTGCTAACCGCCTCGCCTGCAGCATGAAGTCCGGCCACTATGCAATCCTGTCCATTCTGGTGCACGAGGACCTTAACACACGTTTTATGTTGGGCATTTTTGTCAAGAATTGATTTTTTATGGATTTATTTATAATACACCTTATAATCTAGCGCATCATTGAAAATTAATAATAATCCCAACTAATCAATGTTTACAGTTGATCTTACTATCCAGCTATAATAAAATAAGAAGTTTACTTTGTATACGCTATTTATCATTTTTAATAATAATTTAGCTTTGGCTCTCATTTGGTTTTTATTCTAAATATTGTTTTTTTTGTTTAGTAACTAACTTTTGCGCTTTGCTCGCGTTAACTTAGATTTTCCCAAACGAAATAATTTTTTAAACAGTACTTTTTTCTAGATTAATGCTGTAGTACAGATTAGTGCTTTTCTGTGCCCGTCGTGTGTGCAAAATTTCATGGTGAGCAGTTAAGTAGAAAGGTGTGAAAGTGTAACAAACAGACAGCTCACATTCGCATTTATAATATTAACTGGGATACCCGTGTACAAAATAAAAGGTACGCGTAAAAAAAAGGTACTGCAATTTCTATGTATGTCGTACCTACGTATATGCAGTAAGAGAGCGCAAGCCGTTTAGCACTGATATGTCATTTGATTTATTTATTGTTTATAGGCTTACTATAATCTCACCTGATGTTAACGATGTGCCCAAAGGTGGTGAACATGCTAAACCTGGTGAATGGGCTAGCTCTCAAGGGCAACTGCCGGAACACACCTATATGTATTTGGCGGCAGATTTTCAACTTGAAAGTGGTAGCTAGCCAGGCGGACATTAGAAATAGCCCTACCGCCATGCTATGGTTTCATCACGATATTTTCCTTCGCCGAAAGCTCAAGCTCAATATAGGTGGATTCGAAGTTACTTCCCTTGACACAGCGTCCGTTCACACTACCATCTGAGTTATCATAGCTTTACCGAAATATTATAATCGTATCAATTATAATATTTCTTATTCATAACCGCCACATCATAGCAATTTTAGCCCCGAGGCCGGAATCCCTCTAATGTTGGAATCCAGGTTATGAACCGTTTAAATAGATACAATAACAAAATGGCGGTTTCATCACAAACATCATAATCATCTGTATCTTCTTTTATATAAAACTCATGAATGTGTGTATGTACCATATGAACTCCAAAACGGCTGGACTGATTTCGATAAAATTTTCAGCGTCGAATGTGATAGTATAGCATCAATGTATCATCATCAAATAGCGTTCATGTACATTGGTACACATGTGTACGGATGTTCAAAAAAGATGTGATTCTATTTATAAAGCTTTACAATAGACATTTAATCATCAATTATTTTTAATCGACATAATATTTCCAATTACAAATAAATTAAAACGTTATGTGAAATGATATTAACCTCTCCTTTATAGTTAATTGGCATACCACCCATGGTGTAATGTACTGTTGGTATAACGGGTACAGGCTGAGTATACACATCTACACCGGTGAACGTCCAGGCGGTTTCCGAGATACCAGGTAGTCGCTCCTTTATTACTTCAGGTTGCAAATGATGAAGCTGGAGGTTAACATGATCCTTTTTTGGTCCAACTCCACGTCCTGATATATAAAATAGTGGTAAGTAGTGGTGATATTACAAACTAGGCTGTCCATTTTTTACTAGACAGATAATTCACAGAGCTATAGAACCCATTCGCTTTCGTATGTCACATAATTCCATAAATTTACCCTGATGAAAAAGTAAATGTATTAGTACATTATTGCAAAGGCTGTGAATTAGGCAATTGTAGGTCGAGTATGAGTTTGAAGGCCAAGCTGTAGGCGAGGACTTCACTAATACGAGACAGGGAATTGCCATTTCCGGCGAGGCATGTATAGTGCTTTTTTCAAAAGAATGCAGGCAAATAAAACATATTTTTTTATACTATACATTTAATTTAATTTACCTTTGTTGCTAAATATATATCATCTGGGGCTTTAATTAAGTTTTGAATGCGGTCGATTGATTAAGAAAAGTAGTTAAATTTCCATAACTCTTCTAGTTAATGCCGTTTTTAACATGAACTGTACATTCAGCATGAAATAAATTGCCCATAATATAGATTGCTTTTTAGTTGTAGCAATCTCATTATAATATGCCAAACATACTGTTCCGGAGAAAAACTTCACTTTTTAGTCGTTGTTCCAATTCATAAAATTTTCATATAATTTCATGTATTTTTCTATTGACTTAGCTGGAAGTAGGTTTACCATTGCCAATTTGGATTCTGATATTAAATCTGGTGGAGTATAATCAATCTCCATCTCACTCTCTGAACCGTTGCAAACCATTTTAATGTTTAAATTAATATTGATTAAGTATGTAAATAACAAATCAAGACGAATTTTCAGCTTTGCCGCCAATTTTCTATTTATGATTTGTGCCGCAATTTTTCTAAGCAAAGAAATTTACTTTAGTGTGCCAAAAATGATATGATGAAAGAGATCCAATCGAAGGGTATTTAATAACCCCAGGACGCCGTTTCATACTAAATTGGTGGAGCGTTGTAATGCTTCAAATTCAACAAAACGCTCCTGCAATGGCTTTGATTTTCTTTGTCCGTAAATTCGATAATACGCGTGTTATTTTTCTAAAAATAATGACAATATTTCCATGCATCTTTTAGAAAAGTAATTTTACAAACAAAACTGTATTATATATACACACAATAACGTGTTCAGAAATATAGGTATATTAATGTACAAATATGTATGTAGTTCTAGCAGGAATATTTGTTTTCAGTGATCAGGTTCATGTCAAGATCATTCAAAATGATGTCATTACTTCCGGTTCAAATGATAGGTTGGATGTAAGGAGTAACAAAATACATACATATGTTATTATTTATTTTCAAAAACTTATCAAGTACCTATTTAGAGACATAAAATTTTGAACTGTTAAAGATAATTCATTTTTAATATTAATGAATGAATAGACGAGTAACTAAATAACTTATTATACAACTTCATTGAAACTGTAATCGTAATCTGCAAAATATAAAACATTATTTTTATCTGATACCTTGTCGAATTTCTGTTGCCATCGACCTAGAAACGACATCTCGGCTAGCTAAATCCTTCGCCTTGGGTGCGTATGTTTCCATGAACCGCTTCCCTTCACTATTAACCAAGTAACCACCTTCACCACGGCAACCTTCTGTCATTAGGCACCCAGAACCGTACATACCTGTAAATTTTATGAGTTCACATATTAAACACTGTGCTCGTAGACATCGTATACATATATATACATATTTTATATTTCCTGAAAGTATTATAAAAAAGTTGTATGGAATATTCAAGAATGTTAAATACCTCGACCTTACGAGATAGGTGAGTGATAACAGCGTATGTCCGGGTATAAATTCGCATATAATTACCTATAAATAATTATATTTGGAGCCAGGAAAGAAAAAACAACTTAACAAAAATACACAATTATAAATTGAAGGTACAGTGGTTTAGGAGGACTCCTAAAATCCAACCAAATAGTGTTTTTCCATTAAACTGAAGTGCTCTGTCTATTTAAACTTATTACAAATTCGATATTCTGGCTGAACTAGCTTTAAAGTTCCTTAACATTTTGCTCTCCCTCGTATAACAAAAGACGAATACGAGATTTGAAAATTGCGTAATTCCGACTTCGCTTATATAAGGATAGCGTAAGTCGAGGTATTACTGTACGTATTTCTTGTGTACAAAATTTTATTAAAGTTCCGAATATTTCGGTATTGAATTAAAAAGAAACATACATACTGTATAAAATGTACATGTTATATAAAACTTCAAATAATATAATAATGTACATTTTACTACTCGTATGGATATGCATATTAAATACAAGCTAATATCTTATTTGTATCTGTAACCACTGTGCACGTGGTCATGAAATAAAATAGTTCTTAGGGTTTGGTAATTTTTGGCCTTCTTATTACACATTTCGCAAAAGTAAATCGATGGCAAAGCGGTAGAGGAAGTAGCACTTAATCGGCAATAAATCGTCAAATTTAGTACATTTAAATTAATACGTTGTACGAATTTGACATCCTGAAATACATAATTAAAGATTTTTGCAATCGCTTTACTTTTTCGAAATACATAATAAGGGCGCAAAATTAGCCAGTCTACATTCAACTGCTGAGGGGCAATAGATTACTGAACTCTCGTTGGACGCTATAGTTATTGAATTGAATTATTGCTACAGTAGTGTAACAGTGATTATATTTGATTATGTGCCAACCCGTTGGGTGGAACTGTATAAACTCCATGTCTTGCAAAGGTATGCCTGCTCTAGAAGCCATAGCGCATCCGTCTCCCGTACAGGTGTGGGCAGCTGTGCAAGAAAAAAACATACGCGGATAACCACCAGTTGTGACCACTGTGTTCTTTGCTTGAAATCTGTAAAAAAGTAAGAGTTAAACTCTTTATTCAAAATTATTTCTTGTTAGTGTTACCACATAGTCGTCCGCTACTATTTCCCTCGCAGGACTTTTGTTCATAAAATATCTGTTGTTCTTAAATGTAGAAATATTGATGTATAAGAGACTTATAGTAATAACACGTTTAAAATGATCAGGTCTACAAATAGATAAGCTCCTTACTTTGGAATGTTTTTAAAATAGTAAGAATCCGTTGATGCTTCAAATATATAAAAAAAAACTTCAATATTTATTATGCTACTGTTGCACAAAGATCGTTCTTGGTTGTAATATTATAGCTAGTTTATTTCTAAAAGAAGTTTTCTTGTTCAGATTATTCTTAACAAATAAAAACCTGTGAAGACTGCTGTCGTCCATATTCATTGCCAAGGCTCCCACAACTTCACCGTCTTGCACCAGTAGGTCGAGTACGAAGAATTCAGAAAACAAATCAATATTCTTAAATTTCGTACTGTATCCGTACAAAGTATGGAGTAACGCATGTCCGGTCCTAGAAAATTGTTATTAATGTTTTGGTTTTGTAGCTATAGGTGTAATATTTTATCAATATTTTTTTGTTATCTGTTACGACATGAAAAAAAAAATTAAACAAAATGTGTACAATTATAGGCAGAAGCAAAGCGCAATGTGAACAGGGGCGGTTCGACCTGGTTAGTAATGTTTAGGAGGCGACACATTTTCACGAAAAATATTAACGTTAAATCTTAAATAATTTAGTTAAATTCCTCTTTCGGTCGTATTTTCCATATGTTAAGAAGTTCTATTACCAAGTATTATAAAACATACTTTACATATAGGCAAATATTTTGTACTATGTATAATTTATTCTTACAGTACAACTGTTATAAATTTCGTTTCGAATACATAATTTAGGGGAGGGACGTTTACGGCGATTATCGAACATGTCGAACAGGTTACATGAAAATTAAACTTGTTTAAAATTCGTTGTCTATATATATACCTACCCACGAGTAGTAGTAAGTCTTTGTTAATAAAAGTTTCTGGTTTTCTAACTATAAGAGACATCTTCTGATAACACAGAGACACGCAATGGAGTGTCACAGAATTGAAATGTTACAATTTTATTTTAGAGAAACCAATAATAATTTGTCTCCTTTTATTAACCATCAAACAAGGTTCAGAGCAATGGTTTACAATCATTCTACTTGACATAGTAGTTATTATGATCTCTAAAGAGATGGAGCTAGTAGTTAAAAAACGGAACGATAAACGGCAATAATAATAAAACAAATAAATATCTTCCCTTGGCATTAACAGTATTTTAAGTATTATCTTTTTTAACCCAAATATTGGCACATATAGTTCGAAATGTTAATGATATTGGTGCATCTTTTTTTTGCTATTTGAAAACCAAATACAAAAAAAACTTTTACCGGGCTTTGCTTAGCTAAGTTGTTTATGTTTTATAAGATTTTTAGATTTTTTGTAAAGATAACAAAATTTAGCTTTACACAATCAATAAACTAAAGGTTAATGGTGTTTACAATTAGCTTCTAGATGCAGATTATAATTCTATCTTGTGCCAGGTACCATATATAGATATAGTATATTTGCACATCGTAATGTCTGTCTTTATTACAATTTAAATATTTATATTGCTCTCAGATTTTATTGCCTAAAAATGTTTGCTAAGAAGAGCTGACCTGGCAGACTTTGTTCTACCTCTTTGAGTAGTCAATCAGATCGACTACTGCGTCAACTGTGGCGTTATGAGAACTTATCGAGATAAAAAGTATCCTATTTCTCCAGTTGGATCAAACTGTACAAAGTGCAAAATTCGATTAAAACCGGTTCAGTAGTTTAGTAGTTCACCGCGGACAAACAACGTGACACGAAATTTTTATATACACAGATTGAAGGAGAATAATAAAAGTATAATTACTAATTGTATAATATTTAACAGTGCGGCGGGTTTCAATATTTACATGTATTATACTATACTATTTAGAACAATATCATAACAGCGACATATACGGTAGGTTACATAGATAAAAAATATAACACGTCTTCATTTTTGTGCATCCTATCTGTTATATTTTTTATCTGATAGTATATATTAGTATATATATGTTAAAGTGGTTGTGCAAGTAAGGTATTTAATTTAATTTAGGTTACTCACTGTAGAGTCTCATATACCATTTTCTAGTAAACAGATTGAGATAGCTAAATATTAATAATCTATTCAAGGGTTACTAATTATTTTTAATTGTGCATATAAGTAACATCACTAAAACATTATATAATAAGAGTTATATAAGTTTTACCGTTAAATATGAACAGTATTTTCTGGAGACCCCGAAGAATGCTATGCTACACTACCAATATACACATGTGTTTACAGCACCACCCCAGAGATGGCGTTGTGTATACCTTTTGTACTAAAATGGTTCAAAGTAACATTCTTTTCACTACATCGCTTTAACAACACGTAACGGAACACTTCGTAATTAAAAATACGCCTAGTCACGATGTTGTAAAAACTGTATCCTTTTCCCAACTTAATGAGTATACTTTATAAAAATGACTTACATACGAATAATTAATTACGGGCGAATATAAAAGCTGTTTTATTTCATTGCTCTCACACGTTAGTGATTTATTTATTTATATTTATTACTCCTTACAGATAATAATACGGAGACGGATATAAAGAATTTTTCCAAGTCTTCGTCCTTACCTAACATTATAAATGCGAATGTGAGTTTGTTTATTCCACACCTAAACCACCGATTCGATGGTGATGCATTTTAGTATAGAGACAGACGGGACCAAAGATTGACGGGACCCTAGATATGGTTATAGAATACTTTTTCTCCCGAAAACTTATAGGGAATGGGGTAAGGAGAGCAATAAACTTTGTATGAAACCTTTTATTGCGTCATCGGATTTGCTTCTTTACTAATCATATAAATGCGGGTTAATAATGTAAGAAGTACCTATGAATATTTGTTTTTCAAAGTGTTCTTAAAAGGGATGAAATAGGGTTGTACAGATAATAAGGAGACATCGAATTCATGAAAATAAAATTTGGCAGGTAGGCAGTAGATAGTAGACATTAGCTAAAAAGAGTTTTTACATTAATGATTTCTGTATCGGTCGATAACCCGAATTATAACGCGAGCGGAGCTAGTACAATATAAATATTATATTTAGCTTGCTAATTTCTAAATTAGTCCAATTGAGTCAGACCTTAGCGTGTTTACAATGTTGGGTCAAATCATCATTTATAATCAGGTGAGATTGTAGCCATAACGCTTAGCCTATAAAGTATAAAAAAATTATATATTGAGTACTTCTAATTTCTACCAAAAAAATATGTAGGTATATATTTTCTTTTATGTTTTCTTACCATCCGCGCCGTCCTTCATTGCGCCATGTACCTATACAGATATCTTGACTAATGCCTGAATATTATAAATACAAATACGAGTTTTTGTTACGCTTTCATCTCTAAATTACTCAATCGATCATAATGAAATTTTGCATACACGAGAAGTATAGAAAAGGATGTAGACTACCGTTCTTTCTGGAAATGTATTGTTTTCAAATTATGAGAAAGGGCCTCTTGTAAGGCCTTTTATATAGGCGCAATTTAAAATAATACGAGGTGCAGCCGTGAGAAAAGCTGGTGTATTCAAATACCATCTAAAAATATTATTGCCCTCAAATCAAAAAATCTTTATTCAATTTAGGCCCTAAGAAGGCGCTTATGACCGTCAAAAATTACTACCGGTTCGGAAAGTAACGCAGTCATCGAGAAGAACCGGCAAGAAACTCGATGTGCATCTTTTTTTTAAGTCTTATTCTTATGCTTATAAACAATAATTAATTGTGTTATAGTAGTTATTAGCGGATGTACAGAGAGGGGCGTCAATTCCAGACATCACGGTCGCTCACATATTGATCCACCCGTCTTTTGACATCACAACCCGTTTCAAAAGCCCTAGTTATGAACTCACTTAAACCCCCTATATTTCTGCTTAAAATAAATCGTTTCTCATTATTCTTTTATCCTTCTTAATAACCTATCATTATAAGAAATTAAGAAGATATTTTAAAACTATTTTACTACTATATATGACGATACTTTACCTATCAGCGACACAACAAGTTCTTTTTGCTACTTCCTTTCCATTGTGTGTTGTACCTCCGCCGAATGGTCTTTGGTAGATTTTTCCTTCTGCAGTCCTCGAAAATGGCATTCCCATATTTTCCAATTCGAACGCTGCCTTCGGAGCTTCACGAGTCAAATAATGAATTGAATCCTATTTGAATATGAAAAAAAAATTAACGTTCTCATTGTTTTATAAATGTCTACAATGTAGACTTTAGGTAGTACAGTATAATTACCGATTGGTGGTTGTTATGACATTAGTAACTTCCACAGATCAGTGAACCTTGTTTCACTAATTTATTTCCTGTTTTTTTTAATGTAACCATTTTAATGTCATCCAAATCTCGTAGATACAAATAGTACAAGCCAAAGAAATTTTATTACAAGTTTATACATCCTATATTCGAAAAGACTTTTTTTCTCACCTATTATTTGTTGTCACTGTATCCAATCTCATCATATTCTGTCTAGTAGTTACAGAACCATGTGCATAAAAGGGGTCATATAGGTAGACAAAACAAAGAACACTTATAAGTAAAATATATATATATATATATATATATATATATATACAGATTTGGCTGTCACAGATTTATTGTATACATAGTTATTATTTTGAAATTATGGTAATACTATAATAAAAGTCTAAATTTAATGAAAGTAATTCACAATGAAACTGTAACTACTATACTACATTTGGTAATTAAACGCACCTGATCTCCTAACCAATCGGAGCCCTTGACTGTATCATAGAAATGCCAGCGCCAGTCATCCTCGTGCATGCTTCCTAGAAAATATTTATAAATAAATTTTGTTTTATCAAAGACAGTAGCTTTTTTATATTGTTAAATATATAATAATATCCCTTTAAATCATAATAACTCACAAAGTGTATTATACATAGTTTTGTATAAATAAAAGAATATTCTTCACAGGCTCCTCTACAAATAATTGGAACTACTGGTGCAAGGAGAATTACATTTGGTTCACATGTATTATGTATTTAAAGTCGAGGCTTTAGGTTTTTGTCGATCGATAGGGTAATTAAGTTATAAAGATATGCACACTATACTATTGAAATAATAGCTGCCTTATCTTACCAATCGAGAATATATACATTTTAAACATACATTCCAAACGTGAGGAATAGTTAAATTTGAACAGACAATTCGAGGTAAATCTGTATTAAATTATAAAGCGGTGTTTGTTTGTTTGATCGCGATAATCTTAAGAACTAACAGTAGGATTTCAAAAAATATTTTTAATTTTTTTAATCCTAGCTCGGCAAAGTGACTGTACCTGATGGGAAGTTTCAGTACAGTCCAGTAACAGTAGTGACTGCCGTAGGGGCAAATTTCCTTCGTCAGTCGCAACTGTCTTGCCGGCCCACTAAATGTTTTTTCACGCCTCGTTTAAAAGACCCCATATTATAAGAAGGAGGGAACACTCACATCGGAAGACGGTTACACAGCTCCACTGTGCGAAAAAGAAACGACTTTTCGAACTTTTTGGTTCGCGTCGAGATGGAGGTTATGGTAAAGCTGTGGCTCCGTAGTCCAGCACGGGTGGATTTTTTGTGGAAAAGAGAGGAGGGGGTTAGGTGAAATAACTCTTCAGAGCATTCGCCATAATACAGTCGATACAACACGCTAAGCGAGGCTATATCCCTACACAGTTGAAGCGGTTCTATGTAATTGGTAATGACTGGATCATTCATTATGCGCACAACCCGTCGTTGCAGCCTGTCCAGGGCATCTAGTAGGTATTTTGCGGAACCGTCCCAAAGATGCAAACAGTATTCCATACATGGCCGAACCTGAGCCTTGTAAAGAAAGTACAGGTGGTTGGGCGGGAAATACCGTCGCACCTTGGTCAGGATTCCTAGCCTCGGTGAGCTGCTTGATATGACGCTCCCGATGTGATCCCTAGGATTGAGGTCGCTGCAAATATCAACACCTAAGATTTTAAGGTTTTTATGGATTGTGAGAGAGACGCCCTGCAGAGTTGGGAGTGGTGAGAAAGGGGATTTATTGGTAGTGAGCCCGCAAACCTGAGTTTTATTGCCGTTGAACTCGACCAGATTTTTTGTTCCCCATGAAGATATGCGGTTCAAAGCCCGATCGACCTCAAAGACAAGTTCCTGACGACACTTTTCTGATTCTCTCCGAACGCTGTTAGGCTTACTGGTTTAACACCCATGAACCGTACTGTCGTCTGCATGGCAATGGATATTGGCCAAAGGCAGCAGCATATCATTGATATGCAGAAGAAAGAGGGTGGACGAGAGTACAGAACCTTGTGGTACTCCAGCATTCACTGTACGGAATTGCGACTTGTGTCCGTCAACGAGCACACGTATTCGACGATTGACCAGAAAACTGGAGATCCATCTACATATGTTGTTGGAGAGCCCGTACGCCGATAGTTTGGAGAGCAGACACGGTGCCAGACCCTGTCAAATGCTTTGGATATGTCAAGACCTATCGCCAAAGCCTCGCCATGTTTATTAATTGCTTCTCTCCAGCGGTGCAATACGTAAGCCAAAAGATCAACCGTTTATCGGTTAGGTCGAAAGCCATATTGATGATCACTGATCAACGATTCCAGGTAGCGGACAAGTTTGGTGTTAATAAAGTTGATAGAGCATCCATCGGGGAAGGCTTTAGGCTATTAATACCTCTGGTATTGGGGGTGTCCATGGGCGGGGGTGATCACTTACCATCAGGTATGTCCTCTTTTTCATAAAAATAATATATCACGCTACTATCAATAGGAGCAAAGCTGTTTAAAAAAAAAGTGCAAGTATTAGTAAATAATATTTAGTTCTACGCGGACGAAGTGGCGGACACAGCTAGTGTAAAATAAACATGGCCCCGGTTGAGGTCGGGTTACGTTAGGCTTATTCAGATACATCTAGGCAAGCTATACTATCTGTAGTAACCCCGTTTACCCTCTATGAACTCTATTGATTTTACATGCGGTACAGTTTCCTAGAATATTTGTCATCTCTCACGCTCGCACATTCATCTCCGTCCCTGTTATGTCGTGTTGCGCAGGTCACAGTGCTTAGTGCATCCAAATTGATTGGATCAATGGCCGACTGAAATTAAGGGCGTAGCCAAATTTCTCTCACGGATTGGGAACAGACATAGACGCTAGAGATGAGGTAATGAAAAGTGAACTATAACATTGGAACTATTCAAATTCCGTAAACATGCGTGCAACAGATAGGCAGTACATTAGTGGACGTTTCTCTCGTTAACTAGTACGCCTTGTTCGGAACTGGAAAGCCCTTAAGAGATTAAGATGATTTTGAACCAAAAAGATCTGCTAATATCAAAAAGAAGTATAGTAATTGCGGCCTAGGGGTTCGAGTATGTAAGATGCAATACTGCCATAAGTGGAGTGGTAGTGTAATGCCAAGAGTATTCTGGTCAAACAAGGAACTACTGTAGCTACAAATCGTTTCGCACTATAGTTACAGATAAAGAAAGATGTTTGAGGGTTATATAGTTGAAAAGAGCATATAAAAGATCTGTGGGTTTAGAAGCTAATTTTCTCTACAAGTGTTGCAAGGAAGTGCTGAAGTGACGCCGAGGTACTACACTGCGGAATACCATTGAAATCGTCATCTATCTAGAACATCCAATTTTTCTTGTAGCAGAGGCAGAGGTTATAAGTCTTTCTTATTTGCCAGTGTGGCTGTGGAGGCACAATATTTTCCTCACCTTTATGTTAAAATAGATACTCTCTCAAGATATGTGTTTTGAAAATTAGCTATATTGCACAGACCGGAAGCTAATACAGTGGATCCCCGATAATCCGGCCCCTGTCTAATGTGGAACCCCCTATAATCTGACACGTCTATTAATATTGAATATTTTTTCTACAATATTCGATAATGTTGATAGTGCATAATTGAATAGGTTATAACTTGTACGCACCACTATTATTATACTCAATGCGTAAGTATTGTTTTGATTCTGATTGTTTAGTTTGAATTTGACTACATGTGTGTTGTTTAATTTACTATATTCGACATACATGATGAAGTTGATTTGTACTTCAGAGTATAACACATAGAATTTTATCATTGGATCTGTAAGTTGTCGGATGTAGGTATGTACTCTTTTGTAAAAAAATCCGGACTGTAGGGGATCTTAGGTAGTAGTCTATAGCCCGACAAAATCGATAGTTCGACACTGCCGTGCAATATGTTTGTCGGATTACTGAGGGTCTACTGTATTGTATTCATATCTTATCTGGATGCTGGCTAATGTGCAGAGCATACTTTCGCTTATCCCGTAGCGTTACGAGAAATAAATTTTGTGTGAATTGAAATTCAGTATTGTTTAAAATGATTTACTTCTTAATTTGGACTGAAGGGATCCAATTCTTGATCGTACTTAGATACTAGTAGTATAATCATTTCCTTTTTTGTGTTCACATGTACGTTATGTAAGTATAACAAAACGTTACCAGTCTATAGAAATAATAAAATTGTAACTGCGCCAAATCATTAAATATTTTTTGTAAATTATAGTTTAGGTGAGTACACCTAAACAGATTGTTATCGATACAGAGGTAAAAAGAAAGAATTTTTTATCTAATTGTCCGCTTGTCCGTGCATCACTCTGAAACTACCGGATACTAGATGTTGATGATATACGACACAGTAATAGCTAATATTATGAATCAAGATAATATTATCCAGGTATTATCTCGTAATACGAAAGGGTTCCTCGGGAATAGAAGTAAAACTTTACAGCTTCAACATCGTGTGATCGATCATCATCAAAATTGTCGTATATATTTTATATAGAAACATGTTTTGCGATATTTTTGGACGCTTCAAAGGACGTACTACTTGATATTAACTTAAGGAATTGAAAATACAACATTTGTCAGGGCAATAATGAAATAAAAACTATTCTCTAAGCATTGCTAAAATATCGAGACATTACATAATGTCATTTTGAACTATCAAATGGTTTATGTACCTAAAGCGGCATTCATCCCGCCTTGAGCTGCAATAGTATGCGATCTTGTCGGGAACAATTTGGAAACCAGAGCGACTGAAAAATGCTGCTGTGCAAGACCTACTGCTGCACGAAGACCTGCTCCACCAGCACCAATAACCAAGCAATCATGACAGTGATGCTGCACAACATGAGACTCATGTCTGAGGGAAAATGCTGAAAATGAAAACATATTATTTAAATTTTTTGTTCAGATTTCGTTTCCTCTTTTTTTATTTGCCGCATGACTAAAGACAAATAATGGATATTACTGTCTACACTTTATGACTTCTTAATACAAAAATAGTAATTGTGCTTCACGCATTTTAAAGCATACTGAAATTGTTTTGATAATTATTGTGACCTATAAAACATTATATTTGTTTATGAGCTGTCGGCTAACATGTAGATAATTTCAATATAATTAATATGGCATTTATGTGATATAATTATTTTCTTAATAATATTACTTTCATTAGACATACCGGTTACTGTAGTCCATTTACAGAATTTCTTATGAAATTTTCCAGGGATCGTCTGAAAATATAGAATTCGATTTCATCAATATTAGAAATCGTAATGAAGGCTATGGTAAAATTTCTTCTATACAGCTTGATAGAGGTCGGGTCAAATGTGATCGCTAAATTACCTTGTTCTACGTATGAATTGTGTTTTTGTAATAAAAATGTCAGTATTTGTTGTTATTGTGCAATTTGTGATATTACAGCCAATTAAATATCAAAAATTGTACAACATTATAATACCCTACAAACATAGAAAATAGGAACAATAGTCACGCGTAAGCTCTCATATTAATTCAACTTTAATGCAGTAAGTATTTGTTTTTGATCCGATAAACTAATAATATTTCTTTCATAATATAACTATACGCATATATAACGTTATTAATGCGAAACTCTTTAAACTATGATATACCTGTTCGGTCTCATTAAAAAAGTATACTTATCACGTTTTGTATCATATTACAAAAATTAGTTCTAACGCGTATCCACTAAGAACAAAAGACTTTGTATCTACTATCCATAGAGCATACCGTCATAAAAACCTAAGAAATATCCGAAGACCAAATATTCATATTATTGGATAGTGGCAAGAAGATAACAAATAAGAGGACTGTTTTTTTTAAGTCGAATAGTTTAAGTTGACCACAATACCTATTGTAATTAGGAAGCTATACTGCCATTTCAGATATTTCAAAATATATATTATAATTAATCTGAATTCTAACCTAATATGTAAATGTTTCTTACCCGTGCAATAAAATACATAATCAAAAAGAAATAATTATGTGTTATGTCGTAAAATAACTAGACACCTCTTATTACCAGTCAAAGTGGCAAAATATATTGTTCATAATATTAACTCGATTCCATTGTTTATTTGCCTGCCAGTATTCATTGTACATCATTTTCATAATGTACGTTTAGATGGTTCAAGTAAGAAGCAAGAGTCTTCATATTGGTGTTGGTACTTATTTATCATTTTTGGGTAAAGCTGCTTATCACTAAGTAGACAGATCGTGTTTACAAAATAAAAGGATCTCTAGTATTCTAATTGCACTTTATATAACACTGCAGGATAATTTTATAAAGTACGGCGCCAGTCTCTCTCTATTCGGATCATGGATTCTGTAGATTTTTTTTATCAGGTGATACTGTGTTTGATTAAGGACAATAGATTTCCTCCATGGATTGGTAGATAAAATACGTAGTTCCGGTTATTGCATTTTGTTACAGCGATGACCTCTTTTATATAGCAACATGTTTAGTCTACTGAAGAAAGTTAAAATTAATTCGGTTGGACAACCTTACTGTTCACTGAATTACGCACATTGAATAATTAATTTTTAAATAATTACTGCTCAATGATGTAGTGATGTTTGACGCGAACTCAATTTACATTGAAACTGAAATTTCAATGAAGGGAAGCATTGTGGTCGGGAATTTTTTAGTGCTTTCCCGATTCACAATCACCTTTAGGCTTAAAATATGTCAACACGTATCAATTTCTCTGGGTCACACCCGAAATGGGATGCTAATATATTATATTATTTAAAAGTTTGTCATAAATTTGACAGTTTGTATTTTTAAAAAGTAATTATTGAGACTCTTCTAAACATGTTACCTACTGTAAATCAACATTTTTTTCTTATTATTCAGAAATAATGTGATTATTTTTAGTATTTTATAAAATCATTTGTTCTACGGATGGGAACATAAATATGATTTATTTATGTAACAATCATTGTAACCATTTTTTTTAATAATCTTTACATCTTAGTCTACCTAATTTACATCTATCTATACATATATTATAAATGCGAAATAGAGTTTGTATGTTTGTCGGTTTGTTATGCTTTAACGCTGAATTGATTATGATGAATTTTTATACTGAGATAGATGTAACCTTGGAGACGGTGTTAGGCTACTTTTTCTTACGAAAAACTTATTGGAAGTGGGGTAAAGAGAGGGATAAAATTTAGAATGAAACTTTTTATTGCGTCACCCGATTTGTTTGACAAAATCAATATTAACGCAAGCGTAGTCACACGTAAAATCTAGTATATAATAAAATAAATTGCTGTTCCTTACTCTCGCCAAATCTCAGAAACGGCTTGACCGGTTTGATTATTGTTTTCTTCTGCTTTCTTCAGAGGTTTGTTTATACAGGGGTATTTCAAAAACACAAGAGTAGGATAGGTACTATGTTAGACCGTAATATACTATTTGAGAAAATAACGATATTAAAACATTGTTATTTTTATTTTTAAAAATAAATCTTAGATATCTAGTATTTTTAGACGTTATGTTTTTATTGTTCGCTTACGGTAATAACAGTAGTAACAAGCAGAGTTGAATTCAACCTTAGATTTTTTTTTTTTTCGAACTGACATACGCTGTTAGCCCCAGGGGCTTTGACAGCTTCACCGAACTTTTTGAGGCAAGTGCTGAAGGCACTCAGCCTCGAGGCAGCGGGCACGAGGGTGCCAAAACGGCCGAACCTCGGCTTGGGTTGCTGCCGGTAAGTGAAAAAGATTCACGATCCTGACTAACCAACAGGTCTTGTCTTACAAATTTAGTGATCCTAACAACGACCTTATTAGGTAAGCAGCTCAGGGCCGCGAGGGTAGTCCCTTACAGAACCGTGTACTTAACGTGTGAGTGTGCACGAATGTAATGCGGTGTCATGGTGTACTCTCAGTGATGTAGAGTGTCACTGTATCGCGCGAGCAGAGTCACTCGAGGGCTCCTATCCGGAGGATCGAACCAAGGCTCAGGCGTCTGCGGAGGGAGGCCGCGGCGGGTGTGCGGGAGCGAAATTATCCGCTCGGCCTCGACGGCGAGGACGGCGGTTGCGCGGGCGTGTGCGCGGACACGAGCGATTGCTGGAGACAGCAGGGAGAAGCGCGTTTAATCTCGTTATTTTATCGACGGGGTCGGAGAAGCAATTGCGTGGCCGGCGCGCAAAGCCTTTAGCGTGCGGATTGGAAGTATAGCTAACTGCGTGTACTATTTTGGGGTTAGGATGAAGTTCAGCATTTTCAAAAAATTTCTTTGTAAGGTGTTTAATATATGCATACATGGACGGAAGTTCCATATCTTTATGGAGATCTACATTACGGACATAGAACGGGGCTTGGACGGCTATGCGCATGAATCTATTTTGCAACACTTGTAGTTTGCGAAGGGTGGTTCGCGAAGCGTGAGCGAATACGGGACAGCTATATGTAAGTATGGGACGGATACATACTTTGTATATTATGAGCTTATGCCTGAGTGACATTTTGCTCTTGGAGGAAGTTAGATTGCGTAGTAGAACCATAGCCCGGGAGGCTTTTTTCTGTACGTAATCTATATGTTTGTTAAAGGTAAGGTGCCTGTCTAATACTACACCAAGGTATTTAGTTTGGTTAGTCCAAGGGATATTGACGCCGAAAAGGTGTAATGTTTTTTTTATGTTCTTTCTCGCGTGAGGATCGAACATGATAGCCGCACTTTTTTCTGGGTTAATTCCTATGCGCCACTTAAGACACCAGGACCCGAAATTAGAGACGGCTCTTTGGACGCGGTAGTATACGTGAATCCTATTCCTGCCCGAGCTGAAGATAACTGTGTCGTCTGCGTAGGACCCTACTGCGACGTCGGGGAATTCGGGTATATCGCTAACGAACAAATTGAACAGGCAAGGCGCTAGTATGGAGCCTTGTGGGACTCCTGAACGTATTGGGTGAGGTGAGGATAGAGCTCCGTCCGCTTTGTAGCAGAAGGAGCGGTCCGATAAGTAAGCAAGGATTATGCGGACTAGTCTGTCCGGAACTTGAAAGTGATTGAGTTTATATATGAGGCCTTCGTGCCAGACCTTATCGAAGGCTTTGGCTATGTCGAAAAATACAGCAAGCGTGCGCCTTGGACGGCGTAGCTCCGTGAAATTGGAGAGAATATGCTCCGTGAGGCGGAGCACTTGATGAGTGCACGAGTGCTTCGGTCGAAAGCCAAATTGCTCGTGTGGTAAAAGACATTTATCTGCGGCAAAGGCTTGTAGTCGGTTTAACAGAATCCGCTCGTATATTTTACCTATCGTGTTGAGGAGGCTTATCGGGCGGTAGCTTTCCGGAAGAGATGCCTTTTTTCCGGGTTTACGGATACCTACTACCGTTGCCTTTTTCCAAGCAGTTGGAAAATGGCAGTGATTTATGGCCGCATTGAAGATGCAGACTAGAAGGGCTATGAGATTATCAGGGAGAAGTTTGAGGACTTCGTTCCTAATCCCGTCAGGACCGGGGGCTTTCCTTGGCTTAAGGGCTTTTATGATCGCGAGGACTTCGTCAGTTGTAACCGGGTCTAAGTTTTCGATCGGGGGGGTCTCTCTTATTGCTTGTATTGTTTGATCGACCCTGCCGACGTGTTCGGGATCTCTAGTATGATATTCATAGGGATTGGGAGAACACTGTTATTCGAGAGTAGCAGCGAGATACTCTGCCTTATCTATACTTTCGAAGGCGGGCGAATTGCCGGGGCCTCTATCTAACGGGGGCATCGCGGACGAATAGCTGCTCTTCTGTTTACGAACAAGATCCCAGAAGGCGAGATGAGACGGTTTGATTTCCGCTAAGAGGCTGTCCCATCTTTGACCACGGAGTTCAGAGATACGAGATTTAACTGATCTTTGTAGGTTACGTAGCCTTATGCGATTTTCCTCCGTCGGATAGGAATCGTGCGCGCGTGTTGCCGCGTTTTTCTCCGTGATCAATCTTCGAATGTCATCAGGGAGTATGAAACGGCGATCGTTTACCGCCCTTACCTCTTTCGAGGTTACCCTGATGGCATTCTGGAGGTGATCGACTAGAGCTTCAACTGCCAGATCAGCATCGGCCACAGACTTTATCTCGTTGGGGATCCTATCTAAGTGAGATGAGGCGAGGTTATTAAAGAGATACTGTCTGAGCTTTGGATAGTCAGCTACTTTAACTGAACCGGGAGTGTGGTCACCCGGGTGACCGAGTTGCAGAACTACTGGCCGGTGGTCGGAGTCTAGTTCATGTACGACTTCGATTTGCCGTACCTGAAGCGCGACCCCTTTTAATATGGCTACGTCTAATACTGAGGGGCGGCAGTTAGCTTGGTAATGAGTTGGCTCTGAGGGAGCAATCACGTCGAAGTTAAGCGCATTTTCTAATAAATAAAGTATCCTACCATTAGCGGTGGTACGCGGGTTGTTATATTGAATATGCCCGCTATTTAGATCACCGGCCACTATAACCGAGTCGCCGAGCGCGAAAAGTGCCTCCAGATCCGACTGAAGGAGAGTTTTATTGGGCGAGAGGTACGCGGAAACAATAAGAATAGTAGGATGACCGGTCATGCCCACTCTGCACACCGACACTTCTAAGTTGGTGAGTTCGGGAGGATCTATTGGCATGCAATATAGTGAGTTTCTATAGTATATGAGCGTGCCGCCGCCTCTTACGCCGGTACGATCATTTCTTACTATTTTGTAGTTAGCAATCGCGGGATTTCGAACGTTCGGTTTAAGAAGTGTCTCTTGTATGAGAAACACGTCTATTTGCCGGTCCTTAAGGAAGCTAGCTACTAAGTCACGTTGAGGTTTTAAATTACGCGCGTTAAAAAAGGATAAAGAAAGGCCACGGGGTCTAATTCTATTCTCCATTGCAAACTAATTACGGGGAAGCGCGAATGAGGCGTTGCATGGAGCGCGCAATGTCAGGGAAGGCCTTAATGGCCTTGAGGCGGTCGAAGTCGCGACTCGAGCTAATCATATCGTCAAACGCGATGAGGTCGTCGACAAGGTGTTCTTTGAGAAGGCCTGCGAGCCAATCGAGGCCATGGAAGGCGGATGACGACGCGGACGTGGTGGAATTTGCAGGTATTGGTTTCGCAGGTTGCGGTTTAACGGCCCACGCAGTGGTTGGGGCATGTGCAGATGTGTGTGCAGGAGTAACCCGCGCAGGACCAGGGAGGCTCGGGAAGGCCTGGTTAGAAATAAGCGGTGGTGGAGCGGGACGTGCTGCCGCGGTGTACGTTGAGGCCGCTCGATGAGGGCCACGAGCGTGTCTCGTGCGTGGGGCACGTTCACAGCCGCGATAATTCGCAGGGTGCCCGGCCTTGCCGCATAAGACGCAACTGGGAGGTTCGACTGCTTCGGGCATGCGTGGGCACTCCCTAGTGGAGTGATCACCTAGACATTTGACGCATCGGGGCCTTATGTGGCAATTCCTAGCCGAATGACCGTATGCCTGGCAGTTGTGGCACTGAGTCGGGGCGTGTTTTTTATGTGGGATCTCGACTGTGACACCGGAGAGACCGCAGACTGAGGTGAGCGCGAAGATTTCTTTACCTTCCCGGGTGCGATCAAGGACAACAAGAACCATATCGTAATTTTGTTTAGTGAAGGTATGGTACATACGATGTACTTCACGGACAGGGAAGTTCTGTTCTTTGATGGACGCGAATACCTCTTCGACGGGTATTTCCTTTGGGACGCGTCTCAGAACTACGCGCAGAAGGCGTTCTTCCTCTAGAGTGTAGGTGTAGAATTCGTGTTTGCCTCCTCTGAGGAAGGCAGTAAGATTTTTGTAGTCCTCTATTGTTGGGACTTTAACTTGAATCCCTGAAGGGGTGCTCAGAGCGCTAGTATAGCGTATTTTTTGTGTGTTTAGCTGAGTAGAGATATTCAGCCACTTGGTTTTATCTTTGATCGTAACCGGGGGAGGTGCACGAATTTTGGGTTGCGCGTGTACAGCTGGTGTTGCAGGAATCGCGGAGCTTGAGGGAGTTGCAGATAGCTGAGGCACGCGAGAGTTATTAGCGCGTCTGGCTTTAGAGGCAGCAGTTTCAACTGTCTCGGGTGATAGCACCCGCTTGTTTTTAGGTTTCGTCCTGGTAACGACTGTGAAGCCAGTTTCGGGATTAGTCTCTGAATCTATGGCTTCCATTTCGGTCTCTGTTTCAGGGGTTGACTCAGACAAGAGCGGCGAGAAGGAATTCGCCGTGGGAATTGGACGTGGCATATAGGAAATCATTTCTGCAAACGGTTGAGATGCAGGTGAAGGGGTAGGAATCGCTGAAGGCGACTGGGTGCGCGAGGAACAGTTCGCGGGAGCGTCGGATACTTGTGCCTGGCGAGTGACAGGCGAGCGGGAACGGGAGCGCGTACGCGGAGGTGACGGTGGAGATGCTAGGCGGCGTGCCGGTGCGGTCACCGCGGCTGCGGGAGTGCGGATGGGTAGGGAAGTGGTTGCGGCTGGGGTTGGTGGGCGGTGCGCCGGCGCGTTTGCTCCGGCGGGTGGAGCGCGAACATGTTGTGCGTGTGGGTGTTGGTGGGTTTGGGTGGAAAGGAATTTCTGGAACAGGTCCAGCTGTTCCTTTTCGATGAAAGCGCGTAACCTATTGAGCAGTAGCTCGCTACGATGCGCCATATCGGGTGGCGGGCTTGGGGTGGGTAAGGTTATAAGGAAGTAGCCGATGTAAAAATAAAACCTCCCTGCCGGAAGGGCAGGGGGGTGCAGCTAGCAAAAACTAAAAACTATCCCGAGTTCGGCGAAATAACATTTAAATACTATCTACTGCACGTGCAAATTTGGAAAGAGAAAATAAATAAAAAACAATATCTGAAGTCTGGCCTGTAATAAAAGGCTTAAGGTAAAATAAGTTTTACCTTTGTTGGCAGCCGGTGACCGGCGTACTTACAGTGGCGGTACTTTAATCACTGCACTAATTCACAATAACAAAAAGCAATACTTGGAATTCACAATAAAAACTAAGAGAATTTTCACAATGTAAACTTGACACGATAACCAAACAATAGATTAAGATTAACAAGAACTAATTATCTGTAGCACGAACTGGCAACAATAGACGGATTATTGCCGACGAGACGTAATACAAAGGAACAATAGGCGACGCGGCAAGGCGCAGCAATCGATTTCGAAAACAATCAGCGAGAGCTCACGGATACGTCCATTCGCGACCGCGGTTGAAATCGAACTCCCTCAACCTTAGAGTTGACAACGGAGTCTATAAATGCCGTAACATAATCGAAATATGCAAAAAATAAAAAATGTTTTATTATCATAAAAATAATAAATTAAATGATTCATATAAGAGAAACTTCATAATAAATAGGTTAATTACACAAACATTTTCCTTGTGTATTAAGGATTACATTACTAGTAATTTTCAATATCATGATTATATTTTCAGAGGCAAATATGTCTGACTTTCTAGTTCGCAAAACTGTCCAATTAAATATACACAATATCAAAGAACATCTGATTAGATGCATAAAACAACTCAGCTACATATTTTAAATCAAATTAATGTTTTATAACAGTGACACTTTAAATTATTCAAGTAAAAAAAAACACTCTGATACTTTAGAAAATTTTATTGTTTTTAAAAATACAAATAATTAATATACAAATATTTTAAAACTTTCAATAAATATGCTAGCTGAATTTTTTTGATTATTCATTGATTAGAAAAAAAAATACATTATTGGATCGCGTCGAATAGGGGCCTTTTAAATCTACACCCGTACTGTATCATTTGATTTTAACTATCATTTGAAGCGTAAAGGGATCAGTTGATAGTGTGTACGGATACCACGACAATGCATATGAGTTCGAACTTCTGCAAATGAGCTTGAGGTTTAGGTGAAAGGAAACGTAATAAAACCAGAGGATGGTGGTGGGGCTTTTGCTAATGTTTACCTGGCTAGCTACCATCCTGAACTTGAAAATTCGTCGCCAAATGCC
This sequence comes from Actias luna, assembly GCA_039707435.1. Taxonomy (NCBI): domain Eukaryota; kingdom Metazoa; phylum Arthropoda; class Insecta; order Lepidoptera; family Saturniidae; genus Actias; species Actias luna. The sequence goes on along the minus strand of JAZHAC010000001.1, from coordinate 10,951,058 downwards.
TACAAATGTGTTGCGGCAGTTCCATTAGTCTTAATGTGTCCACCATCTTGGGCTACATCGTCACTTAACATCAGGTAAAATTAAGGCAATAACACTAAACTGATAAAGTATTAAAAAATAGTCTCAGAAAATGCTCGGAGTTTCCCTGTCTGAAACATGATTGACCAGGCACACACATGGTGAATCCATGGAATACCTTAAGAAGTTCGTGTTTTTTGATCGAATTGATATTGTCAATAAAGACATAATTTTGTCGGCAATAATGTACATTTAGGTTATCTTAATATATATAAATCTCGTGTCACAATGTTTGTCCTCAATGGACTCCTAAACCACTTAACCGATTATAATAAAATTCGCACACCATGTGCAGTTCGATCCAACTTGAGAGATAGGATAGTTTAAATCTCAAATTATAGTCGCAATTTTAATTTATTGCTAATTATTTGTCTGTTATTATTTGACAGTCACAATTATCTGTTAAATCCAATACTAGATATTGGAAACGGTAAAATAGAACTGCAACCAAATACGCAATGCATTAAACTACCAGACAATTTTTGCACTGTTGTTCAGGATAAAAATGAATTGATTCAGAGTATTTTCAAGGATATACAGAATAATTATTTGAATCATGAATGGCTTAGTCAACGGGCGATTTTGGCAGCCAAAAACGTTGATGTTGACGAAATTAACTTCCAGATACAACAGTTGTTACCAGGCGATCTGATGTCTTTTAAATCAATCGATACTGTTGTTGATGAAAATGAAAGTGTAAATTTTCCGATTGAATTTTTAAATTCATTAGATATCCCTGGAATGCTCCACATAATCTTCGATTAAAGATTGGTTCCTCTATTATTCTCCTCCGCAATTTGAATCCACCTCAATTATGTAACGGTACGCGTTTGGTCATCAAAAAGATCACCGGAAACATTCTTGAAGCAACCATTTTGGCTGGGAAGTTTAAAGGAAAAGTGGTCCTGCTGCCACGTATTCCGATGATACCATCAGATTCTACCATACCCTTCAAAAGGCTACAGTTTCCAATTCGTTTAGCTTTCGACATGTCTATAAAATAAATCTCAAGGTCAAACAATGTCCATTTGTGGTTTAGATTTGGAAAATCCATGTTTTTCTCATGGGCAACTATATGTTGCGTGTTCACGTGTTGGGAAACCGTCGAATCTATTTGTGTTAGCTAAAGACAGGTTAACCAAAAACATTGTGCACCGATTGGTGTTAAATTAAATTGAAATTGAAAGTATTTATAATTCAAAAAAATAGATATTAATGTTTAAAAGTTTAAGACTGTCTGCCTTGCCTACCTCATTCATGAGTTTAAGCGTCACATGTTATTTACTGTATTATACTGTAATATACTTATATTTGTTATAAAATTAAATGGAAATAATAAATCTGATAAATTTTTATTTTGTACCTATTGATTTCTGCTTAATATCAAGTGTAAGAACATTTTAATTAATTGTGTTCAACGTACTTCCCCTTCAAATCTCAATCCAGTGAATTTGTATACCAACATAAACATTTTCATCTTTGTTCGTAAATAATTTCATTGTACTAAAGGGTTATAGTAGTAGAAAGTCAAATAAGGAGATCACCATATTTTTTTACAAATACCATCTGTGTGAAAAAGCATAGTGGACTCCGTGACTGATGTTCTCTTATTGTTCCTCTTAGATTGTTTACTATAATGTAATATAACAAAAACTTTAGCCACAGCAACGCGTGGCCGGGTCAGCTAGTAGGTATGTATGTATAAGTCGTCATTAGTTTCTATTATTGTATTTTTGTTGAAATATCGAGTTTTAAAGAAAGATAAATACTTTGAGGGTTATCAATCGATCACGAGTAAAATAGATAAAATATATAGATCAGTGTTTCTCAAACTTTTTGGTCTACCGCCCACTTTAAAGAAAATTGAATGCCTAGCGCCCTCTTTTTATCAACAGGAATATGCACACATTTGTTGTGGGCGTTAAGGGCGTCCACCCAGCACGGTGCGCCATAAGCGGCTATGCTGCGGATGAACCCCGCGTATAGCTGGCGACTCTTCGCACCAGTCTTTCCGTGTTCGGGAGGAGCCGGCGAGCACCGTCGTTGCACCGATGATAGGTGGCCTGAGCTCCTTAAAGTGGGGCTCGAATTCCCACCTGGGAACGGACGGGCGTCCAGGGTGAAAGCCAAATATTTTATATGGGCTCCAAATCTCCATCTATGAAGATATACTGTCGATATGAACGGCTGTTGATTATGAAGATATATGCGATGTTAAGAGACACCGCCATCAGCTTAGCTCCCCAAGAGGTCGCCTCTGCGGCCAGATTCTTCAATCTCATCAGTGCGTCAATGGTCGAGCGCCCAACCAGGAAGCTAAAATATTCGTCGGCATAGAGCGCCACCTAGAAATACTTAACCTAATTTTTTTACTGAAAGTTGTAGGGAAATCCATCACCCACTAACTATTTTTAGCATTCCTCTATGTCACTTCAAATTTCAATAGCCCCCTCAGATAGCCTCAGCGCCCACTGAAGGGTGATACCGCTCACTTTGCGAATCTGTGGTATAAATACATCATTACAGAAGTGGTAAGGTATTATTCTAGTATATAAATAAAGAACCCCATATAAGAACTTTCAGGCTCTGACAACAGGGCCAAGCACGAGCCAGGAATGGGCAACCCAGCTGTGGCTTCCCAGTGGTGGCCCTAGCTAAGGCCCAGTGGTGGGTGATCTAGCTCTGGGTTTCCAATGTTGGCCCTAGCTAAGACCCAGTCGTGGGTAACCCAGCGCTGGCTCTCCAATGATGGCCCCGACTTGAACCAGAACTAGTTAACCCAGCCCTGGCTTTCCAATGTTGGCCCTAGCTAAGACCCAGTCGTGGGTAACCCAGCTCTGGCTCTCCAATGATGGCCCCGACTTGAACCAGAACTAGTTAACCCAGCCCTGGGTTTCAAATGTTGGTCCTAGCTAAGATCCAGTCGTGGGTGACCCAGCTCTGGCTCTCCAATGTTGGCCCCGACTTGAACCAGAACTAGTTAACCCAGCTCTGGTTTTCCAATGTTGGTCCTAGCTAAGATCCAGTCGTGGGTGACCCAGCTCTGGCTCTCCGATGTTGGCCCCGACTTGAACCAGAACTAGTTAACCCATTTCTGGGTTTCAAATGTTGGTCCTAGCTAATTTATTATGCGTCTTTTAACCTGTTAAAACTTGTCGATATTGTTTTGTTTAAGTATTTGATCTTATATTGCATTTTCCATAGTTGCGTAGTCAGTCTCGTCTCAGTTCTTGTCGTGAGCAGTAAGTACTACGGTATTTCTTATTGAAAAAAAAAATTTATTAATCATGTCAGATTTTGAACCGTTGTATGCAATTGTAGAGTTTATTGGCGAACGCGTAAATTCCAAAAAATGTGTGGAATTGGTCCCTACTTCGTGGTTATATAACGATGATACATGTTATTATCCTAATCAAAACCAATACAAAAATATCGAGCAATGGATAAAGCAACAACATTCACCCGAAGAAAATTGGTCATTGTATGAAATTTCTATTATCTCAAAAGTTTTTTTATTTTTTTTAATATTGATATAATTTTTTTCTAAATTTTTAGGTATTCAAAAAATATTTAATTAAGAAATAATCAGTTCTCAAACTCATATCTTATGGATTGATAAATTATTTTTATCAAGTAAATTTATTTTAAATGGAATAAGAAAATTATTAGTTGACGAATTTTTTTTTACTTTTAATTATTTGATTAAAAAATGTTCAGTTCTCAAACTAAAATTTCATCTATTAATAGGTTAATTTTATCCAACAAATTTATTTTTATAAAGGAAGTCATTCGTTCATGTTTTTTTTTTAGTTTTCAATTATATAAAAAAAAAAAAATTTAGAAATTTCTAGTCCTCTAATTAAAATTTTATCAAACGATAAAATAATTTTAGGCTATTAATTTATTTTTGTAAAAGAAAATTATTTCTTGAATTTGTTTTTTAATTTAGAATTACTAGAATAAATTGTAATTCAAAAATTTCTAGTTAAAAAACTAAATTTTTAATCATTAAAAATTAATTTCATAAACAAACTCATTTTTAAATAAAAAATTTAACTAATTTGTTTCGAAGCTTATTTCTTTTCTATTTTATTAGTTAATTAACAAAAATTTTCGGATATTAAAATAAAATTTAATCTAATGAACAATTAATTTTATTTAACCTATATATTTATCATTATTATAGATTCAGCAGATTTATCGGATGTTGTCAGTGATTTAAAAAAAATGTTTCTATCGGAGATGACTAAGATGAAGAGAAGCATGATCTATGAATTTAAACATAGTGATGATGAAATAAAGTCATCAATAGCTGTGATCCAGCATCCTGATGATTTTAATCGACCGCATTATTGGCAAGTTTTTGGTACAGACTTACCATTTGACGATATGATAAAACTGGCGAGAAATTAAAAATTCTTACAGCTGTGAGTAATTTCTGTCTGGTGCAAAGGATCGAGAAGGTGGTCGGGCGCAACGTGAAAAAAAGGCGCTAATTAATCAATCGTAAACTATTTGATTATAATATTCAAATATTTTGATATTTAGCATATAACACACTATTGTATTGAATTCATATAATCAATATTATTTAATTTTATTATTACTACTATTATTATTATTATTAATATTATCGTTACTAACCGAAAAAAATAATATTTATCTGAATTTATATTATGAAATTAATAAATAAATGATAAGCTCTAAATATATTTCTATGTTTGGTCCTTATCCTTATTAGCAGGGTATCATCTGATGCTTCAAGCATGATACAACCTTGGCCCAATCGCATAAATCAGTGTTGGGCCATTTGAGGTAGGACTAGAAAATGATCACTGGGGGGTTAAGCTTGGCAAAAACTACTGGGCCAAGCTTGTATTTGAAATTCAGCCCAATCTTATATTTCAAGCTTGGTCCAATTTTGTATTTGAACCTTGGCCCAATTTTACATTTTAAGCGTGGCCCAGTCTTATACGCCGGCCTTGGGTCGCCTCTGGTGAAACAAAGGAATGATAACTGGGGGCCAAGTCTGACAGACACAACTGGGCCAACCTTGCATTTAAAGCTTGGTCCAATCTTGTATTTGAAGCTTGGCCCAATCTTATATTTCAAGCTTAGTCCAGTTTTGATTACCAGACTAGGCACCCATTTATCACTCCCTAGTTATACCAGAGACGATCCAAGGCTGGCGTACAAGCATGGACCAAGGGAACACAGAGTCGTGCCAAGCTTATGCCAAGGATGGGCCCGTTGTCATTTCCTACCTGGGCCAGACCTATTCTCATATAGGTTTTGGTAGATGTTCAGCCAGAGGATTTTATTGAATTGAATTTATTGCTTATTTGAAAAGGGGCAGATAGTAATGAGATCGTACTCTGTGCACATTTTAACACGCTTATATATTACATACTTCTTAATAAATGTTTTTTATTTCAACCACTTCAACACTTCAAGTTGTTTTAGGGAAAAGGCTTTTAACACATGAATGACATTTGATCCATTAGGAATTTAGCTTATTTCGTTTGAAGTCAGTTACGTCATAAAATAAAAACACATGATACTATTTTATAGAACCAGAGGAGAACCGGGAGGCGAGAGGGGAGACCAAGGGATTTGTACAAATATGTTCAAATGATAGCAAATAACTGGTGAGCTTTTATGGTCGTTATATAAATTGGTAGTTAGTGATATAGGAATTCACCTATAATTAGTATGTAAATTTACGAATTTTTTTTGTATATTTTTACAGGGAAACCGTATAATAACGATCACATTACTAGGTTACCTTGTTGATTAAGTGTATATCCATAGAGTTGTGTAGAAAATAGTACTAGTAGTGATAATACTGCTTTTTGTAAATTTGTTTATCGATATTCGCTTAAGCAGTATCCAGATAAGTTACCAATTATAGTTATTTAAAAATAAATGCTACACGGATTAAAACTATTTATGGATTTTAAATAGTTACTTTTATTAAGTATATCTAATGTTAGAGTCATATCAGAGTTTGATGTAATCTTAACTATCTAAAATTTAATTATACTATGGCGAATGGTCTGTAATCATATGAATTTTTAACAAAGACTTTTTTGCGTTTTCTTCGTCAACATTTGTAATCATCCTTGTAAAGATGTTTACTGTTACAAATTCTGTATCTAAAGTACTAAAACACAATTTATTAAGTACTTAAAACATTTTGTTAGCTTTAGGTTCTCTATATATGTAATGTTGCTTAAATAAAGCGATGATAGCTCAGTGGTAGTATGTACGACTTCGCGTCAGGGTACGTGAGTTCGAATCCAAACACCTACAATCAGAGATTTCGGTAAAGGAAAACATCGTGAGGAAACCATAGCATGGTGGTTGGGTTTTTTGTAATACCCGTCTAGCTAGCTACCACCCTCAAGTTAAAAACTTGCCGCCAAATACCAATAGGTGTGTTCCGGCAACTGCACTTGAGAGCCAATTCATTCACAGGTTTAGCGTGTCTATTAACTTGGGCCGTATCGTCACTTAAGATCAGGTGAGATTATGGCGATAACGCTAAACCTGAAATATATACAAAAAAAGAAAACTATTGGTCATTAAAATTAAGAATATCAAGTCACTGAATTTGATTAGAGAGCGACTATTTATTATTAGCTCTTATTACTAACCTGTTAGCACAGCATGGTCCAATATAAATAATTGTGCATAGTCGGCATGAGCCAACATGATTACATTCTACATAAAATATAAAATCTAATTGTTGCATGGTGGCTTATCATCGTCTACTCAACAAATTGTACAGCTTTCTATAGTTACTTTCGTAATATTCTTGTAATAGGACTCAATAGATGGACAATATAGATGGTTACATTTGCGTCATTACAGTTTCAGCCATGTGTTTTAACATATTAATCGGCTTTCGGGCAAAACTGTTTCGCGAAATTTTTATCATCATGAAAAGCTGATTTTTTTTACGTGAGTAGATTTGGTTTACCAATTACAAATAATATATCGGAAACATTCTGAAAATATTATTTTATTGGTATATTTAAGACGTATTTTTATTACTTTTAGTAGCTAAAACTTCATTTACTTTTCCATTAAATAAAAAGCATATTTTATAACATATTCCAAGTAATCGTATTTAAAAAATGTTTTAAATAAATTTCAGAAGGTCGTCATATATGATTTTGTAATTTTTTAAATACATAATTATAATGTATTAATTTGTGATTATTAATAGTAAAATGTATTTTACTTTAAATCGCATATTTTTTTTGTTTTTGTTTTTACTAAGACTGTTTACTAATATTGTTTAACAGTTCTAATTATACAGAATGTAGCTTAATCGTGTTAACCGTTGTAACAAAAGTAATATAGTTAATCAATTTAACATTTATTATAGCCTATTGAATTTTCATTTCAATTTTATTTATATCCATTAATGTGATTCTCATTTGATATCTATTTTATACAAACATAGATAACAACATATAGTCGATAGCCACAGGAACTAAACATTTTATCTACATAAAATGTGAGTCATATTTTACTGTCTTCGTGCTATCTTAAACAAATTCTTTAACACATGTAAATATATCTGCTTATCCCCTTGTAAATTACAAAGTTGTGCTCCAACTGATTTATCTATCAACGTAGTAGTACAAACTACTAGATTTTTTGTAAAGGGTAGTTAAGTACTTTAGTGATAAAGGCTCCAAAAAACTTCTTATGAGATTATCGTAGCGAACTATTTATTCTTTTATTCATGTTCACAAATTTGGGAAAGTATTAATTATAATAAAAGCAATTCGCACAAAAATAATTGTTGACCTGAACTATATTATATCTTATAAAGTTTGATGTATGTGTTTGATGTTTGTGTATTAGAAATAATAAAATACACTTCTAAATCTTCATGGCTTTGAGTAATTTGTGAAAGGTAATTTTTACAATTTCCAAGTTCCTAATCTATCATGTGTATGTATGTATCTGCGCATAATTCTATTTATATAGGAACATGTACGCCTTATAGATACACATAAAAACTTTGCGCTTGCAAGCTATGATAAGATATACTCAGAATTGTCGCCGTTATGAAGAAAGCATGAAATGCTCACTGATTATTGTTAATTGGATAGTTACTAATAATATATGTACATATATTTACGAAAGGAATACACTGCGTAGGATTTGACCAAAATTTATAAGCAATTAAAAAGGTTTGTATTTTAAAGCAATGACGGCTCGGTTAGTAGCGTGTACAGGCACCACGTCAATGGACGTGAGTTCATATCCCTGCAATGAACCTGAGCTTTCAGGTAGCCATAACATAGTGTTAGGGGTTTTTCTGACCGAAATAACCGCCTGACTAGCTACCACCCTCAAGTTCAAAATCTGACACCCAATACCTATAGTTGTCTTCCGGCAGTTGCACTTGATAACCAGTACCCTCCACAAGGTTTAGCGTATATACCATCTTAGGTCACATCGTCAATTAATATCAGATGAGATTGTAAACCTATAAACTATAAAAAATTCTACCTTTTGTATCACTTGACCTGAAGTCTTTCAAAAGAGGCGTGAAAAGGTATCTAGACAGGCCTGTATGACGGCGGTAACTAATAGTAAATTTTAGTTCAATCTCAGTCACCGCTGATTTGGATTGTATTGAACTTAACACTAGGTGCAGTGCAGTCACTATGCTGCGCAAAATAAAAATAAAAACTTAATGTAAACGCCTAACATATTTTCGGATTTTAGAAGAAATTATGATTTAGTATTTAGTGACTATAGAAAAAGTCATGTTTTACTTATATTATAAATATCTGCTTGTTAGTCTTTTAGTAACGCTCAGACAGCAGGACCGATTCCAATAAAATTCAATTCTTTTTTTTAACTGATATACGCTGTTAGCTTTTATGTCTTTGACAGCTTCACCGAACTTTTTGGGGCGAGTGCTAAGGGCACTCAGCAAGGATTCGCGGTCCTAACTTACTAATTTAGTGATCCTAACACGACCTTTTCGGGCAAGCTGCATAAGAGCCTCGGGGGTAGTCCCTTACAGAACCATGTACTTAACGTGTGGCTGTGCATGGATGATATAGGTGTACTTTCAGTGTTGTGAAATGTCACTGTATTGTGCGAGCAGAGTCACTCGAGGGCTCCTATCCCGAGGATTGAACCTAGGCTCAAGCGTCTGCGGAGGGAGGCCACGGCGGGTATGTGGGAGCAAAGTTAACCGCTCGGCCTAGGCGGCGATGGCGGTGGTTACGCGAGCGTGTGCGTGGACACGTGCGATTGGTGGAAACGGTAGCGAGAAGCGCGTTTAATCTCGTTATTTTATCGACGGGATCGGTGAAGCAATTACGTGGCCGGCGCGCGAAACCTTTGGCATGCGGATTGCCATTGTAGCTGTTTGTACTATTTTGGAGTTAGGATGAACTTCGGCTTTTTCGAAGAATTTCTTTGTAAGGTCAATAATATATGCATATATGGGCGGAAGATCCATATCTTTATGGAGATTTACATTACGGACAAAGGGAGGGGCTTCGACGGCTATACGCATGAATCTATTTTGCAGCACTTGTAGTTTTTGAAGGGTGAAATGCGAAGCGTGAGCGAATACAGGGCAACTGTAGGTAAGTATGGGACGGATGCATACTTTGTATATTGTGAGCTTATGTCTGAGTGACATTTTCCTCTTGGAGGACGTTAGCACTAGGGATATTGATACCGAAAAGGTGTATTGTTATTTTTATGTCATCCTCGCGTGCGAGTCGAACATGATAGCCGCGCTTTTGTCTGGGTTTATTCCTATGCGCCATTTGAGGCACCAAGACCTAAAGGTAGAGACGACCCTTTGGACGCGATGATATATAAGTCCTATTCCTGCCCGAGTTGAAGATGACCGTGCGTAGGAGCCTACTGTACTTTATCTCGTCGGGGATCCTATCTAAATGAGGAGAAGAGAGATTATTTGAGAGATAGTGTCTGAACTTTGAATAGTCAGCCACTTTGACTGAAGCGGGTGATCACCCGGATGACCTAGTTGCAGAACTACTGGGCGGTGGTTGAAATCTAGTTCATGTATGACTTCAATTTGCCGTACCTGATGAGCGATCCCTTTTAAAATAGCTATGTCTAAAACAGAAGGGTGGCAGTTAGCTTGATAATGAGTTGGCTCTGGGGGAGCAGTTACGTAGAAGGTAAGCGTATCTTCTAGCCAGTACAGTGCCCTAACATTAGCTGTAGTACGCGGGTTATTATATTAATGGGCCCGCTATTTAGATCTTCAGCCACTATAACAGAGTCACCGAGCGCGAAAAGCATCTCCAGGTCCGACTGGAGGAGAGTTTTATTAGGCGAAAGGTACGCGGAAACGATAAATATAATAGGATGACCGGTTATAACCACTCTACACACCAAGACTTCTAAATTTATAAGTTCGGGAGAATCTATTGGCATGCAATATAGTGGCTTAACCAGGCTCGTGAAGACCTAAATAGACATTTGTAGCGGCGATGCCGGAAGTGCAGTCGCTATTTACGCAAAAGGCGCTTTCGTGGGCAAACGCGTGCGTCTTGTGCGTGGGACACCTTCACACCCGCGATAGTTCGCGGGGTGCCCAGCTTTGCAGCAAAAGACGCACCTGAGAGGTTCGACTGTCGCGGGGGTGCGTGCGCGTTCCCCGGTAGAATGATCTCCTAGACATTTTGTCTAGTGGCTAAATATGACAGTTGTGAGCTGTGTGGCCATACGACTGGCAGTTATGACACTGGGTGGGGGTGTGTTTTTTCTGAGGGATCTCAACTGTTATGCCGCAGAGACTGCAAACAGATTGAAGGGAGAAAATTTACTTGCCCTCCTTGGAGCGGTCCAAGGTGCCGATGACAAGGAGGGAACAGTTTCTTTGTAATACTGAGGTACATCCGGTGCACCTCGTAAACTGGGAAGTTTTGCTCATTAAGGGAGACAAAAATTACCTCCTCGGAGAGTTCTTTTGGGATCCGTTTGATGACTATGCGTAGAAGGCGCTCTTCCTCAGGGGTGTATGTGTAGTATTGAGGTTTGCTTATCCTCAGGAATGTGGTGAGATTTCTATAGTCTGTAGAGGTTTTATTTAGATTCCTGAAGGGATACTAAGGGCGTTCGTGTACCTAATTTTTCTAATGTTTAGTTGGCTGGATATATTAAGCCAGGCTGCTTTGTCACTGATTGTGACAGTGGGCGGTGGGTACACCGCTCTTGTGGTTGGGACTGCCGAGCCTTGAACGTGCGGCGCGGATATTGAAGGGGTGACCGAATTGTGTGTGTTGTTGCATAGCTATTGCGGTTGTTGTACCTACGGTCCCGGGTGATAACACCCACTTATTCTTGGAGTTAGCCCTGCTTACGACAGTAAAGTAACTTTCAGGATTAGTCAGAGGTTCTGAAGGTTCAGCCTCTATGTTTGCTTCATTTTCGTGGGCCGGGTCAAGCGAGAGCACCAAAAAAGAGCTCACCTTAGGAATTGGGGACGATGCGTAAGAAATTAAATCTTCGAATCGGGACACGCATGTGGGAGCGGGTGTGACTGTCGGCGATGGTGCGTGTATCATATTGATAGCGGGTGGAGAGTGAGCCTGTGGGCAGCGAAATAAAGGTGAGCGTAAGTGCAATTGCGAGCGCGGAGTGAGTGTTGGGGATACCGGGCAGTTATGCACCGGAATTCTCAAAATAACAAGCTAAGAAAATTATCACAAATAATATTTACACGATAAGCAAATAATAGGTTGAATTATCAATGGACTAATTATCGGTAACACGAGCTGGATTGTCGGCAATAATAGAGGGATTACTGTCGATAACACTTAACAGTGGTATACGGAAACAATAGAGAGCGCGGTACGACGCAGCGATCGGTTTCGACAACAATCAATGAGCGTTCACGGACACGTCCGTTCACGACTGCGGTTGAAATCGAACTCTTCTCAAAATTCGTTTTGGAATACAATTGTATGAAATAATTCATTGTCTTTCATTTAAATTTTATATTTTACTAGCTCATCCAGCAGACGTTATTCTACGCGTTGTCATTCACAGCGTTGCCTATTTGGTTTAAGAGTAGCATAAAAACCTTCACAATCAAATAATAGGTTCTTCGATTATGGTAATGCTTGGTGTTGGAGGTACTACCTGTGGTGGGTAAAGAGTGTTTTTATCTATAAATCCAAAATATAATACATGAAATATAATTTAAATCGATTATAATAAAACAAAAGACACAGTGGTTTACTTTTATTCAGACGTTTATGATTGGTAGTATGCTCATTATCTTTCTAAATTCTTTCTTCACATTTCAATCCGGATTAAGTACATTTATTTAATAATAATAAATAAATTAATAAATAATATACCAGTATATTTTTAGATAATATCTGTTTTGAGAAGACACATGAGACGTTATCAACAACAGGGATAACCTAACCTGATAGTCATGAAAAAACGCATCTTTAGGTTTTCATTACGATATTTTTCTTTGATTCTATTGAACTAATTTAAATGTAGCTGTTTTCTATTAAATATCACGCATGAACTTTGCTATAATATGACGATATAGTTCTTCTAATCGAAAAATTAATTTTACATAAAAAAACTTAAAGTAAAAATCAGATCTATTAACAAAATACTTTCTTACTATTATACATTTACATATTTATAAAACAATCAAGATTTTGTATTTTTTTTTAAGAAAGATCAGATTTTTGCTAATATGTTCTATTTTTCTTATTACGTAATATAATAATGTTTTAACAAGTGCAAATATCTACAGTCGTATAGGAGCCGCATATTTTTAGAAAAACACCCAAAGTAACGAGTTCATTGCGCTTTAACCTGATAGCAACGATCCCTCGTACAATGCACCCAGTACGGAAATATAAAATCAATACATCATATAAAAACAAATTACTTCTACTGGTAATTAATATAGTGATGTATATTGTCCCATGGTTACATAGTAACCTTACAGTGTAACCTGATAGAAAACAATAAGAGATAAATATAAAAGTCTACTACATAACCTACATGAAGGACAATGACGTTTTGAAGATTCAAGTATAAGGGCGAGGCCAACACATTTTGCGCATGCTTGAAATGTTTAGGGTTACGCACCTTCCGTATTTGAACTAAACGAATTCATCCCTCGAATATAAGCGAACCAGTTCAAAAGAACTGTTTCTCTAGGATTTCTGCATATAGATTATTTTGATTTTTATTTTATTCCTTGTCTACAGTAAATAATATAACCATATAAATATATATTTTTAATAATGTTATTAGTTTTGGCATTTAATAAAAAAATATGTAAAATTGATATTGAATTTTCCCAATTGCTTGGCATTATGATTTTCGTTGAAAATGATACATACTTTACCTGATAGCAAGCATAGCTCAATCCAAAATAACCACGACCACCGCGAGATCAGCATTCCTTTGAAAGTTGTCGATTCCAACCTGCAAAGCTCTCGGTAGTTGAATGCACAGTGGTTAATCCAAATATTCTAATTATAACTCACAGATGTGCTTATCACCATCTATATGGTAGTCATAATATAAACCGGCTAATTCTTAACGTGCCATTGCGGGTGTTAAGTCTTCCAGTTTAACATAATTCTTGAATTGGACTACCGAGCAAATAACATTGCGAGAAACAGTCGGAATCCAGATTTAATGATTTGAACAATGAATATGTAATTATATGTACCCAAAAAGTTCTTCCAATATTATATGTGATTTAAATTTCAAATTGATATAGTTTAATTTATTTTTATACCACGAGTAAACAATGACAACACCTGTAGAGTTCTATAAAATACTACAATAGCTTTTGTCCGTGGTTTCGCTAGCGTTACTATTGATTATGTCAATCTAAAAGTTTTTAATCAATACTTTTTCTCAGGATGAGAGGTACCTTATGCCGTTTTCTGTGTCCCTACTGTGTGCAAAATTACACGATAACCGGTTGAGTAGTTAAATCGTGAAAAGGTATGAGACAAACTGACATTCGCATTTATAATATTAAATAGGATGCCTGTATACAAAGGAAAGTGATTGCTTGAAAGAGACCATGCTGCAATTTTTATTATTGTAGGTACACACGTACAGAAAGAGCGTACGAATTATATAGCTCTGAGCTGTCATTTGACTTATTTACTGATTATAATATTTTTTATCGATTTCCGGTACAGTATAAGGATTTTTCCTCGTGTCGGTAATCAATTCCAGGTCCGGAACCTAGGATACGTACCGATTAAATAAATACATCAATATTACATAAAGTGACATAATGTAGTAATTTGTATCATTACAAATGTAATTATATCATCCTAATCATCTTTATCTTCTTTTTAATATATATTAATGTTCGTGTATAATACATTTTCTCTATGAACTCTAGACATATTTCAATGATATTTTCAGGCAACCTTTAGATTAGCCCAGTATGTGATTTTATGAAGTTTGAAAGTGATCAGATGAAAAGATTTATTTTTGTCCGTGCGAGGATGAGCCGGAACGCTTGTAACTAATAAATTCATGAAAAATGCATTTCGTCGTTATTTTGATTACTTTGTATAGCACCCAACTTTGTATCTATACTCACGGGCAAAATTCTCTATTACTACAAGTACGGTAGATGCAGTAATACATCAATTTCATTAGACATATTATCATCTGTACCAGACTGTACGAGAATCAAATAGCACTCGTGCGTACCAGTACAGCTGTTTATGTTCAGAAACGATGCGACTTTATTTATCTATGTGATTTATTTTTAGCTATAACAGTCTAAATCAGATCACGAAGTCAACTTTGATATTAATTATATAAAGAAGAAGAAATAACCCTATGTTGGTTAACCTCATACAAAATTAAAAGCACGCTAAGGTTCGCTAACGGTAAAACAACTGACAAGATTTGAAAATAAAAAAAATAGTCGCAATCCTCAGCAAAGTTAGGGAGTGATTTCTTAATAACAATATTAATTAAAGCCGTCCCAAATGTATCCCATTATTTATATAAATTAAAACATCATGTTGATAGCTTTACATAACCTTAAATTATAGGAATTGAATTAAAAAAGAGACAGACAGATATAAACCTTTTAAAAAAATTTAGAATTGTAATCATAATGTTGTAAGAAGTTTTCTCATAATATTTGCCCAAAAAACACAGATAAAGCCTACAGATTTATATAATAGTATAGATAAGTTTTAAAGATGTGATAGAAAACTAAAGATAATTTGATAAAACTCTTTCTCTATTGATATTATAGGGGCTATTATTAAAAAACTTAAACTCTATTTATTTATAACCTTACTTCAGTTGAGCGTGTTAATTTTAGATTGTTATGTAAAAAATACAATTCACATTAATTATGACAGTTTTTAGGAGGAAAAATAAACCACCCAATGGAATGAAATTTCCACGAACTTAAAATAATCTGTAACTTCACAACGGCTCTTGTTAGGCTGTAGGGCGGGAACGTGGCGACAATACGACGGCACTCCCCGTAGTTTGCCACTTCAAAGCTACGATACGCGAGCTGCGGTTGTACTCACAATCCGAAGGTTACTACATAAAACTTTCACTGTGCCTTAAATAAGTGATACAACATGACTTAATAAAATTGTACGGTAATTATAAAGAAGACAGAGGGAGACGTGAGTATATTTTTTTTTTAGTTTTGAAACTTTTGCATTATTTGTATAATTGTTCTACGTGCACTTATAGTTTTTTTTTTTTTTTTGTAAAATGAGTGCCTTAGCGATTGACTTTTTATTTTATTTCAAACTTAATAGTTATAATTACATAATTTCAACCATTTCTTTTAATTTCTCAAGTTTGTGTAATGGAATATTACAAAGATAATTTGTGCGTGCTATGTATCCTTGTATATTAAATATATGTACTACATAATGTAATGTGTTTTGCGACTATTAACAAAATTTGATTCTTCTTATTTACGCTGTTACGCAATGTATTCCGAGAAAACGGCAGAGAAGGTGTGTCGATATTCACAATACAGTAACAAAGGCGTGCCCGATTCATTTTTCGCGTTTAGCTTAAAGTACGTCTATATGAGTTTTTATAACTTACCGCATGTTTCTGTAATTATATGAGAAACGTAAAGTATTCGAAGAACATAAAATGAGGACTAAATTGTAAAATGCAATAATCAATATTTATTCTGAGTAAATAAAGTAACTATCATGAGATATTATTAACCCAAGAGTAGAGTATCCATAAGGTAATCATACACATGGGAAAATATCTATTTTAATTAAACGCACTAATAAATTAATAGTCTTTATTACAAAAAAGAACAACGTATATTTAGCCCCAATCATCGTCCATCTAAAAACCATTTTTTGATACAGTAAGAGAGATCATTTTTATCTAGTCTAATATACATCCTGGATAATTAAAATAAAATAAAGACAAAAGTTTTCATTGCACTAACTATAATAAGACGGTATTTTTTGACAAAGACATTTTGAAATACACTGATCCTATCCCTACGCATAAATCAAGACAAAATGAATAATACTATTTCGACGAAGAAAAATAATTATAAATTTATGAAATTTAGAAAGACGCTAAATAATTTCTATTCTTGATACATAATATACTTTTTTAGAAATTTTACTTTTTTGACTAGTATCATACAAAAGATTAAAAATTATCATAAGTTATTATTCAACCAAAGCTGGGCACACATGTATTCGAAATTTATCAATAGAATTTCTTGAAAAAAGACACTTTAGAGAAGGGCAAAAAATAGAACTGTTGCACCAACTAAAATGAAGCTTTTATACGCTGAACCGTACACTTCTTTAAGCTCCAGCATCCTACCTGTATTCCATATGCAGAATCTGATACCATTGTAGTAGTGGAAACAAAACGGGGCGCCCAATATAGTTTTGATCAGAAATATAGATGGCCGCGACAAATCTAGATTTTGTATCATACACACGTAGGTTTCAATGCCATTTGAAAGGAAGAGCGTTCCACCGGCAAATAACAGCGCGTAAGATGTTAAGATAATTCCTGTAAAGGATATATATTTATGATTATAAAAAAGTCTTTAATATAACTATATATCTACAGTACGTAATTCATCTATACTAATTTTATAAAGAGGAAAGATTTTTATTTTTGTTTCTCACGAATAATCTCAAGAACTACGGGACTGATTTCAAAAATTATGTTACTATTATAATGCTACTTTAGCCCTGAGTAACATAGGCTATAATTTTTTTTTATGAAAATGATTTAATAACATTTTAGTTCAACGCGAAAGGACTCGCGGACACAGCTAGTATATTATAAATTCCACATAAAAAGATTAATCGACATTTTTCATTATATTCTTCTTCTTAGTTATTTTAAATTACTATTGACACATATAATAATTGTAAAATAAACCATTTTTAATGTGTAATTCTAATAAAAATGTGAACTAAATAAATTCTCTCTTTACCTTTCAATGCAACTGAATAAGTAAATATAAATATACCAAATAAATGTATAACTTCTTGATTTCGTCACTTCAATTTAATACAATTTTCGTATCTAATTTAATACCCAACAGTATTTTTAACGATGTTATTATTAAAAGTCAACTTAATCATATATTTTAATAAGTTATAGGGTTTAATTTTCACTTGACAAGACAAGAATGTGCTACCCATGCACTGTCTTTAGAACCTAAACCCAGCTGTGTGAGCTGCGCGTAGTTAAATTAATTAACGTATTTCAGTGTAATTATTTTAGTTGATGCAAAATGTACCTAATCTTCAGACGAAATAATAAGGGTTTGGCTGTTTGTAAAGCAAAATTAAGTATATATTACCTATATTTTTCATAGAATTCCGCCGTCAAATTAAATACATCTGAATGGAATAATTGAAGTTCTTAAATATGAACCACGCGCCCTAACCATTACAAAATATCTCTTTGGCTAAAAAGTGTACCAAATACTATTTTTCAGACTATAATTACAATTATTATTGGGTATTGCTTCAAATGTGTCGTGAAATAGGACAGGGCACTTTTATCTTTCAGCGAATTGGTATCGATACAACTTTGTAAAGTATAGCTTGATACGCGTGACAGATGTCAACTGGTTGATTCTAGTGATGTGACCGTTTATACGTAAAGCTACTACCTGTTAATTAAACAATCGAACACGATTTTTACGAAGTGCGTAAAAGAGTTGCGGACGCTCTGGGCCTTGGATAGGACACAGTTTCGCGCATCAGCAAAGAAAAATATAGGGAGACATCAAGTCAGTTGTCTGAGGAAGAAACTGAGCGATTATTGTCGACACCAAATAAAAAAAGAAAGAAAGCATGTCCAATTTCAGAGAGTGATAATTTTTACGCCGCAGCAATCCACAACTATACTTATAGTTATTATGCACAGGGTGAATTTCCAATGCTCAGAAAATTAGACAAGTAACCTAAATATGCGGAAATATTCATTAAAAAAAAGCGATAAAATAAAATTTCATCGTAAAGAGATGAATTTTGAAAAATTCAAAGAGTAGGTTTTTAAAATATTAAATAATTTGATTGACCCTCATGTTATCCTTATGGACAACACTCCATACAACTTGGTTCAAAAAGATAAATTGCCAAACTCCAATCATCGAATACATAAATTAATTTCGTGGTTACAAATCAAATGAATAGAGACTAACAAGAGTATGCTAAAAATTAATTGGTAAAGTTGGCTAGTATCCATAAACCCCAAACGCCGATATACATTTTGGACGTAACCACGAAAGATATGAGCTAATTGGGCTATACGATCATTTGTTTGCCATTATATCGTTGTCATTATAATGCGATAGAACTGATATGGGCCCAAGTCAAAGGCCCATGCACCCTGACACAATTCAAAGACTCCCTTCACGGCAAAAAAATGCTTAGCATATTGCACAATGCATGTGAACATTTTAGACCGGACGATTATAGTAAAGTAGTTAAGATTTGAAATAATATTGTGAAGATTGGGAGCTCAATGTTTAGATTGACTCTACATGTGATCTGGAATTTATTATAAATCTGCAGAACTGCTCCAGCGACTCCGAATATAATAGTAATTGTGATTTGGGTTGTGCACCCTTAGACTAAAATATAAAATGTGGAAGCTCTATTCTTATTGTTTGATTTCATTGTTCTGTTCTTAAATACAAAATAATAATATACAGATTAAAAAAGTTTAGAATTGGGAAATAAAATAGAGAAGAGAAATGAACATGACCTGAGCTAGTAGATGACGGATTTAAATTTATGTTTATTTATACAATCCAGGATAGAACCAACTGTTTTTTATTCATATCACTTTATTCGTTATGTTACTACTTTACTTGTAATATCAATCTCATAATAAGCTATATAATTAACATTGTATACCTCAGCAAAAATCAAATAGTGCTCGGTTCATTACACAAGAATAATAATGCGCATAAGCCACGTATTATCTTCATACTATGTTCTATGTTACTCCCTCATTCCGTTTAGGCTGTAGCGCAGTATATATAAATTGAGATGCGCACATACATATACAAAAAAACTTAACCCCATTGTAGTCATGTGAAAATATTGATCACAGTCAACATCAGTAAAAATACCAAATATACTCATACAAAATTATTCAATTTAAAATTATTAAAGAAATACATTTATTTATTTATTTAAGTTATACTATTTATATTTTATCCTTCATGATAGTGAACTATACGTCTATATTTTGAATTTAAAGCTGTCACGCATATCAAGCTATATTTTACCAACTGTAGTACCTAAATTATTTATTTCGACAGATAAAAACAAAACAGAAGTATACAATGAGTTAGTTTACAAAATTTAAATACAAGAATAATGTGTATATTCCAATGACATGGTCCACAGTTCAGTAATTGTGAGTAAATCGTGTCAGTACACACGCACTAGAAATATAAAAACAGTATATAAAAAAATAAAAAAGACAAAAGAAAAGGACAAGAATATTGTAGGCTAATAATAACAAAAACTACATGTAAATCATTACGTTCTATGGGCTAGGCGCTGTTGTACATATAATTAGGTATGCGTTATTGTTAAAAAGACAAATATTTTGCTGTGAGAAGAGATGGTTAATGACTTCCTTTTTGAACTTGTGCTTGATATGACGAAATATATCAATTTGTGCGAAGAACTTGTATCGAGTAGTAATTTTTGTAATAGAACTACGTAGGCTCACATTAGTGCGACACACCGGTACATGAAATAGTTCATGTGACCTGTTGGTACGAGGTGGGATGTGTAGTGCGATTTTACCTACTAGTTCAAGAATGTTTAGGTAGTTGTTAAAAAACTTGTATAAAAACATTAAATCATGTTGAACGAGTCTATTTTCTAAACTAAGGCAGTGTACCTTATTATATACCTGAGAATAGCTGTAATAACCGTATCAAAATCGGAAATTAATAATTTTGAAGAATTTTCTCTGGTTCTTTCTAGCATTTGTATATAAGTTTTATAAAAAGGATACCAACATACCGAACCATATTCTACAATAGGTCGAAGTAATATAATATATAAAATTAAAAATGTTTATGGGTTTCTAAAATCCGCTATATTACGAGAAATAAAGCCTAGCAACTTAAAAGATCTATTTGTTATGTTGATTATAAGATTGTTCATAAGTAATTAAGTGTTGAGAATGATTCTCAAGTCACGGATAGAATCAACGATTTCTAGTGGTTTATTACCTATAGAGTATATTACATTTATTGGATTCAACTTTTTAGTTTTTAGATTAGTTTTAGATTTAGATTAGTTTAATAACCTTGCATTTGAAAGTACTTAAGATAAGTTTGTTTGATTTGCCGTATTGATTAAGAGCATCCCTATCACTTTGTAGGAGATTATCATCATTTGTGTTACGAATGATCTTGGATAACATTATATCATCAGCATATATAAATCACCTTTGAGTGTTTAATGTTTTCAGTCATGTCATTGAAGTACAGAATGAATAGAAAGGGACCTAGGATAGGTCCTTGAGGTATTCCAGAGGTCATGAAAAAGGAATCTGATCCAAAACCGTTAGTAACAACTTTCTATTTCCTATTATGTATATATGAAGCAAACCAACGTAACAACAATCCCTTAATTCCATTGTATGCTAAATTCCTTAAAAATATTACGTGATCGACTCTGACAAACGCTTTTTTGAAATCAGTGTATACAGCGTCTATTTGCTCTCCCGCATCTATAGATTCGTATAAAAGTGGAGTGTATAAAGTTAAAGTTGTGATTGTTGATTTATTTTTAACGAATCTGTGTTGGCTATGTGGTATCTGATATTCTATCACAGGATAGAGATTTTTATGTACCAGCTTTTCAAATACCTCCGACAGAGTCGATAGAATGGAGATAGGCCGATTATTAAAAATATTATCTTTAATTAAAAATATATCAGATATATTTTCAAATTAACCCAAATTTTCATTAATTCAAATCAAATTTTTATATTAGGTTGTGTTGGTTCATAAACTGATTTAAAGAAATTTCCGAACACATCACAAATTCTTACTGGTAGCAGTTACAAATGTAGTGCTGACTGCTCACATTTAATGAAAATGAGATCGATGGATGGAAGGATCGAAATTTGTCCACTATAACAAGAGATGATGCTGCTGATAATTTTGATACTATACCACCACACAGAATAAGGTTTAAAATTCTATTATTTTATTGTTTAAGTTATTGAAATAGTTAAGAGACAAGTATGACATTGCATTAATAAGTCCTAAATTTCTGTCGCTTATTCTGTACAGTCTATGATCCATATGAGCACCATTTGGCTGTATAACCCATGCTATATCCGGTATAAGTCACCTGCAATGTAAATATCGAATGGATTAATATTGGCGTGCAAGTCACAGAGTGCGTCACAATAGCTTATATAAATATCGCCCGATAATTGTGGTGGCATGTAGGTCCCTATTATCAATAAACACTGGTTACAACCGGAGAGTCCATTTTTACCTAACGGTATTGTTACTGCGATTGTGTCGATGGTTGATACGTACTTGGACCTCACTGGCGTCGCACAAAATTCTCGTTTTACGGCCATTAGTGTTCCACCACCACGTAGTTTGGTGGTGTTACTGAGGTCAAGATTAGCTTTGAAGACAGAATACCTGTTGTTTATATATTTACTACCAAAAATCGAAGTAGTTAAATCTGTTTCGCGGCCTCCCTTCGCAGATGTTTGAGCCTAGGATCGATCCTCCGGATAGGAGCCCTCAAATGACTCTGCTCGCGCGATACAGTGACAATCTACATCACTGAGAGGACATCATCACACTACATACCATTCGTGCACACCCACACATTAAGTACACGGTTCTCTAAGGGACTACCCCCACGGCCCTTGCGCGGCTTGCCTGATGCCATTGTTAGGACCACTAAACTTAGTAAGTTAGGATCTGTTGGTTAGCTAGGATCGCGAATTTTTGTTCGTGTTCCGGTAGTACCCCCCCCCCCCCCAGGCCGAGATTCAGCCATTCTGGCACCTTTGTGCCCGCTGCCTCGGGGCAGAGTGCCCTCAGCATTTACCCTAAAAAGTTCGGTGAAGCTGTCAAAGCCCTAACGGCTAACAGCGTATGTCAGGTCGAAAAAAAAAGCATTATAACTGATATAAAATCATACAAAACAATATTAGGGTACGCCAAACCCATTGACAACAACAACACTAACAATAGCAATATAGAAATGACAAATGAATGGTAAATAACTATAATAATATTCATGAGATATTTATGATATTTGATTCCGATTTAATGAACAGTATAGGTGAAGAATCTTCCTTACGAACCATAACAGCACTATTTTCAATCTATATATATTTATATTTCTTTTTAATTCAATTTTCCTTAGTTTTACGAAATAAATACTTATTTTTCAATGTGAGATGTTCGTTGATAAAGATCTGTTTTCGTTCGCTGGGAAGTTTTAACAACTCTGTATTGATACCATCTCGCAACTGTTTCGACGCCGCAATCACCCCTGCTCTTAGTGTGCGTGTACAGAACTTTACAATAACATTCTCCGGTCACTGTGTTTTGTTGCCCGAGTTATAGTACGCATGAGGTTTTTTTTTACCCTATCTCGGCAAAGTGACTGTACTTCTAAATAAATGTTTCTTCACGCCTTGTTTAAAAGACCGCATATTATAAAAAGGAGGGAACACCCAGACCGGAAGACGGTTCCACAGCTCCACTGTGCGACAAAGAAAAGACTTTTCGAACTTTTTGGTTCGCGTAGGGATGGAGGTTATGGTAAAGCTGTGGCTCCGTAGTCCAGCACGGGTGGATCTGTTGTGGAAAGGAGAGGAGGGGATTAGGTGAAATAACTCTTCAGAGTGACTGGATCATTCACCATGTGAACAACCCGTCGTTGCAGCCTGTCCAGGGCATCTAGGAGGTATTTTGTGGAACCGTTCCAACGATGCGAATAGTATTCCATACATGGCCCAACCTGAGCCTTGTAAAGAAGGTACAGCTACTTGGGCGGGAAATACCGTCACACCTTGGTCAGGATTCCTAGCCTCCGTGAGGTGCTTGATATGACGCTCCCGATGTGATCCCTAGGATTGAGGTCGCTACAAATATCAACACCTAAGATATTAAGGTTTTTACGGATTGTGAGAGAGACGCCCTGAAGAGTTGGGAGTGGGGTGAAAGGGTATTTTTTTGGTAGTGAGCGCGCAAACCTGAGTTTTATTGCCGTTGAACTCGACCAGATTTTTAGTTCCCCATGAAGATATGAGGTTCAAAGCCCGATCGACCTCAACGACAAGTTCCTGACTACACTTTTCAGCTTCTCTCCGACCGCTGTTAGGCTTACTGGTTTAACACCCATGAACCGTACTGTCGTCTGCATGGCAATGGATATTGGCCAAAGGCAGCAGCATATCATTGATATGCAGAAGAAAGAGGGTGGACGAGAGTACAGAACCTTGTGGTACTCCAGCATTCACTGTACGGAATTGCGACTTGTGTCCGTCAACGAGCACACGTATTCGACGATTGTCCAGAAAACTGGAGATCCATCTACATATGTTGTTGGAGAGCCCGTACGCCGATAGTTTGGAGAGCAGACACGGTGCCAGACCCTGTCAAATGCTTTGGATATGTCAAGACCTATCGCCAAAGCCTCGCCATGTTTATTAATTGCTTCTCTCCAGCGGTGCAATACGTAAGCCAAAAGATCAACCGTTTATCGGTTAGGTCGAAAGCCATATTGATGATCACTGATCAACGATTCCAGGTAGCGGACAAGTTTGGTGTTAATGATCCGCTCCATGACCTTGCACAGTACTGGGGTTACGGCAATTGGGCGGTAGTTGTGCGGATCGGACCGGTCACCCTTTTAAGAGATCAGTTGAACATTAGCTTCCCTCCAAGCACTAGGTACGATACCAGTCATAGGACAAACGGTATAAGCGCTTCAGCACTGAACCCAACTCGGCTGCCCAATTTTTGAGTACCACGGCTGGGATATCATCCGGACCACTGGCTTTACGTGTATCGAGTGACAGCAACACCCTTAGCACGTCACAATTTCTGATGCAAATATCAGGCATTGTAACTCTACAGGTGGGTAATAATGGAATAGCATTACAGTCATCGAGCCGAGAATTAGCCGCGAAGGGGTTTACCAGCAACGTTGCTTTCTCCTCCGGCCTATGAGCTAGCGATCCATCTGAATATCTCAACGGGGGAAGTGTTGGGCTACAGAAATTGGCTTGCACTGCCTTAGCCAGGCTCCAGTAGGTTCGGCTATTTCTTGGATTGTGTATTAATTCCTGGCCCAGGCGTGCGATGCGTTCTGCGTCCGCCCTGATCTTGGATCTCTTGCAAGCCTTGGTGGCATCATTATAAGCTGCCTTGAGGTTCTTCAAGTTTGGATCACTTCTAGCACGACCCCTGATCCAACTGCGGTACGCAGCCTGCTTCTCGCCAACAGCGTCCGTGCATTCACGGTTGTACCACGAGCCTTCATTGCCATTACCAGAGATCTCAGAAGAAGGAATATAGTATTCCATTGCAATTTTGATTTCACTGGTAACAGCATCGGCTGCCGCTGAAGGATCTTTCCCCACAAAACTGGATTGCCGCCAGGGAACTGAAGCAAGATAGCAAGCGTTAAAGTCGCCCAAGACAACCCATTCCGCAGTTGGAAACCGCTCCTGAGCATCATCTATCGCATTACTAAGGTACTCAAATAGCCTAGTTGTCTCAATGTCCCCTTTATGAGACCTGAAAAGGCACACGTTGATGCGACTTTGAGTACCTAAATCAACGTGTAATCATAGGATGGAAAAGGAAGGGTCCTCCATGAGGCGTAAACGGCGACAGCAAACGTCCGTCTGCACATACACACAAACCCCGGCTTTCGGTTGGAAATTTTCCTCGAGGACGTAGCCAGGGTAATGTAAGTTAGAAGTATTGGTCGGATGTCGTATCTGCGTCTCCGTTAGGAACATAATTGCAGGCCGGGCCGTCACAAGGTGTTGGTGGACCGCGCTTAGGTTGGACGAGTCCACAGATATTCGTGAAATCCACTGTGAGAGCGAAGCTGGGGTTGTGCACCGCTGTAAATCCTATTATATTTTTTTTCGCATGTTGGTTTTGAAAGGAACACCAAGGGACACCAACAGATCGGAAGAACCCTCTGCCCCCAGTTACACCTGAGTAAAACTACACCGACTCGGCGGGCGGAAGGGCCCCCATACCCCCCCGAAGTAGATCGCCGGGACCTAGGTTTCGGTCACCAACCGGCACGACGGTACTACCCGAGATTATTCGCGGCATGGTGAGGCAGCCTCATTTGGTGGTTAATCAAGCTTGAGCCTCTGTACTGTACCGCGGGCGGCCAGCAGAACAACCGTTTCTACAGGTCTCCCTACCCGAAGAGTCCCTGCAGTTTTATCAGGAAGGTAGGCAAGAGAACCTATTAGTCCACGGTATCACGGTAAGAGCAACCCGAAAACTGGATATACATTGGCTAATCCCGGAACAACTAGATGCTTTTTATTCAACCTAATTACTTAATACCAATTACAATTATTTGTTTTATATGTTAATAAATCCTCAAATTAAATGTTTCTAGATTTCACTCGGAAAAGAATGAGCTATCGCTAATTTTTTTAAAGCTATATAAAAATTTTACATATTTTTTAACTTGATGACAACTCTATAAGAAATGGCACAAAAATCGTAATTGATTTTAATACTAGCCGACTTTCTGCCACTATCGTTACGTCATAATTCGTAATTAAGAACCATCAACTCGATAAAACAATTAAATTATATGAATTATATTTTATATCAGTCAATTAATATACAACTTTCATGATCACTTACATATGATCATATACAAGATTTTTACATACAAAATTTCAAGCTATATAATGCTACTATTACAATATGCTATTAGAGCCATCTACTGTTGAATGTTAAAATTATGTGAAACTCGTTAAAAATGTTATCATTGTTATTTTTCTTAGCGACATCTAGTATATATTAGTGACACTAACTTGTAAATCAATCTAACGGCGGACGTAAAACTATTTTTTAAACTATTACTGTTAGATTTGACTTAATCCAAAAGGTGTCACTATATGTCATAAAGTTTATAAAAATCTCTTAGTCGTTTAATAGTAAAATAAAACCCGTATAAACGAGATCTAAAGGGACCTAAATTTTTTTATCGCTTATTAAGGTTTTCGTTTAACCAGTTTCCGAAATAGGTAGGTTCACATGACAGTTGTCTTATTTATAGAGGGTCCCACTAAAAGAGCCTGAAATGTACTATTTTTAACATACATTTAGCAAGTTCAGGATACTCTGCTGATCATAATCGATTTAATTTTCCTTTTCTGTCAATATACTGAGAACTAATTTTCTCCTATTATGAACAATTCTATGAAGTGTTGACTTTGGTATGGCACGCCTCATAACGCGAAGCGGGTGAGGTAGTGCTCTACTCTCCACACGTCAAGATCAAGGAAGTTTTTACTCTTAAACTGCCTCTAGCACACCTAAATTGCATTTATACAATATATGTGTAGGTGTATTTCAAGAAAACACTTCAAATAATTTATCTCATATTTTGTAAAAAAATCAACAAATTTATATCGCTATCTTTAAAAAAAACTGTTTGTAAAAATTTACGTGAACGTCCGGATTTTTTACACGATAACTCCCGAAAAAATAGACGTATCGAGACCGCGTTTCGTTTATTATTTTTAGAATAACATCAACCAGTTACCTATTTATATCAATAGCCTAGTACACGTTGAATTTATTACATTTTACGATTACAAGTTCTTGGCGGGACCTTGACCTGTAACATTGTGATTTTTATTTTTATTCATATACTTAGTTATTAAGCCCTGAATTGTGTAATATAGGTGACAAATTACGTAATGTAGCATTAGTGAAATGATTTATGAATAATTATTCGGAACATGATTATTAGTTGCTACAAAAACTCCCAAGAGAGCTTCAACAAGAGAGTCACCATTTTGTTGATTATAGTTTCATCTACCCAAAATGCCCAAATCTTATCACCTGATTATGGCAGTAATAGTGTTTAAAGAGGACTGGGCTACCAAGAAAAACAAATAAGAAGTCCTTAGTATTGTACTTTTTTTTTTCTTTTTAAGGAAAAGGCAAAGATACCAAAACTATACAGCCGTGTCGAACGTTATTTCATAATAAAGAAGTTAGCGCTTCAACATGATAGAGACTCTCTAGGTAAAACTATCTACGGAGTTTTTGAGGCAAGCAATAAATCATGATTGCTTAAAAATATAGAATAATTAATAAAAAAGTAAATAGTACGAATACTTTCTTTTTCTTAAAAATTAAATGTTTGTATGAGGCGTGCGCGTGCACTTTTGGATTTTTCAATTTTTTTCTCAACTCCGCGCAAAGTTCGTCATATGACTTTCCACGGTCATGGTACGATAATAACTTTTATTTATTGACAGCGGTTAAGGAATTACACTTCCGTTTTGATATCTTATGCACTTTTATTTAATTGTGATCATTCAATGATTCAATAGGTCAGATAGTTTGGGATATTTTGAAGAGTGAAGTAATGGTATTCATTTTTATCAAAATAAAAATTGAATAAATGTATACAGCGAAACCGTATATAAAAACATCAGTTATAACGTTGGATCGGTTATAATGACTAAATGGCAAAGTCCGGAATGAATCGCTATTTAATTACCTATGTAAACATATCGCTCATAACAAAATCTGATAAAGCAACATATCGGTTAAAGCAACGAACTGCTATCGGAATGTATAGGCTCTAACTACCAACTGTCATCTTTTTCACTCAACCAAAACACTAGAATTTAGTTTCTTATTGTAATGATGTGACGTTTTAGTATTAACACTAACAATATTACTTGAATTTTGCAGTTTTTGTTCAAGTACAAAAATTAATATAAACAAAGTATGAATATTTCTTTAACTTTTATGGCATGATCTTGTTAAATATGTATATAGAAAAGGCTCCACGAATGGAAAAAAATATAACAATTATTTAAACTTTTTTATTAATGTAATTTTGAGACGGAAGTTCGAGAAAATTTTGTTAGTTAATAATCATTAAACTTGTTGAAAAATTAACTTTAAGTAAAATTTCTAACGGGAATATTTTTTTTAAAGCGTTGAGTATACACAATATTTTTTTCAAATAAAAAAACAATCAATATCTTAAATAAATTCATCAATGTGTTGCAATCGCTTTAGATAGCGCGTGCGCAATACTAAAAATGTCGCGCGGAGACCCATTTGCAGCGTTAATTAAAAATTAAAAATAATGAAGATTCTGTTCCTGTTCCTGGAGCTAGAAATTTTTATTGGAATATTCCTGATTTTTTATCTTTAATTATTTATAACTTTTACAATTTTTTATGTGCTAATACTCGCTTTTGGTCCATTTTTCTAGGCGTCATTCCGGATCCAATGAGCTATCACACAATTTTAAGAGCAGTATCTCTATTATAGCCCATATTCAACTTGTCGACTAGATTAATAGTACTGGTGTTTCTGATTACTTAAAATGTAAACCACGTATATAACAAAAAATAAATCATCTAACCAGTTATTCTTTGCACTATAGAAGTCATGGCTGGCAAGGTGGGACCGTAGATAGTCAAATGTGGAGACATGGGTCGTTTGAGGTCCATGTTTTTCTGATCGTGGTCCTTGTAGCACGGTGGTACGTAGGGTTTATAGGTTATGTTATGTTTCTGTCTTTGTATTACATCACAAGCTTGGTTTCTCAATTTAAAAGCAGCGATTGCTAACGGCTTATAGGCGCGTACGCTGGAAATTTTTAATTAAAATAAATCTACATCAAACTTGAACTTGAAGATCTTCCCATCTAATTCTTTTCAATTGTCATTGGGATTGAATTAAATATTTCAAACTATTATTTCAAGGTTCTTATACATTTCTTATAGCCAGCTTATTGTGGAATAACACAATCTTCTCATGGGAAAAACAATTTTTATAGCCTGTAAATTGCGAAATATGCAATAAATAAGTATGTGTGTGTTAGCTCCGACACTCGACTGGAGCTTACTCCTAAACCAGTGAGTAGAGGTGACGGACTTTTAACCCAAAGGTCCAAGGTTCAAGTGCCTATTCTGTCAAACTTTTTTGTCTTTCGCGTTTTATTCATAAAAAAGGATTGATGTTAAATATTCTCTTATTTTAATTTGGCATATGGTATATAATATTTAAGTTATAAAATTTCTGTCTACACTATTTTTGTTTTGTAATTAGAATCTGTTAAATTTTAAAGAATTATTAATCATGTATTAAGAGTCATTTTTGAAAATATTGCCTTGTACTAGTATATGTAGATTAGTTTAGCACGTATATTCAGTAATTTTAACTTATACATACGAATGTGTATTGAATACGGCCTACGGATGTAAATAAATATTAAAATGAATAACGTAACGTAAAAAAAACGTAAGGCTTGTAATTTAACGCTTGTATTCATTTTACTCCCCATAAAATTCCTAAACCGAGGGCCTAATTTGAAAATTGATCGTTCAGGAGCATACTCCAATTTAAAAAAATACAATTTGTACTACGTTAACTAAAAAATTGAGAAATTACGTAACTTCCAGAGTACAACATTTCATAAAAAGTGGTTAACTATTTTAATCTTTGTAATTATTTGTTGTTAGTGTTAAGCTTCATTTATTTAGCCTATCCATTTAGGAATCTGAAATACTTCTCGTGTTAATCCATCCATCCATCAAATCGTCGTCCATCAAAATCAACTCAAATTATATGAAAACAGGATTTTTTCGAAGTTATTATTTTTTACGAATTCAAAAAGCATTGCTTAATTGTCTTATAGCTTATCAATTGAACAATGAATAAAGCTTACCGTGTAGAAAATTTCGTAAACTATGTGTTGAATCCGGTCACACAAAACAAAAATACTCATACTAATTATAATAATAGTCTGGCACAATTTTTTTATAATATTAATAAATCGTAGACATAGAACTATATATTTATTTGTAAAAAAAGGTAAATAGAATCTATGACTAGTAATATAAGTACTGGACTGTTCTAGTTTGATACAAATATTTTTTACGAAGTCGAATGATTTACCTTGATTGGTGAAGCGTTTCATTTGAATCTGACTATCGCTATTAGCGTGAAGTTCTTTGATAGTTACACCCGACTTTGTGTCAAACACAGAAGGTATTCAAAGGAAATGGTAATTAATGGAATGTTGCCAAATTAGAGGAACTTCTATCCGAATGACAAAATTCGAACTGTTGTCGTGTATGCAATTCCATGAATTGATCTTGTTCACTTTGTAGTCAGTGTATCATGTAAGCAACAAGCTCAATGGATCTATTCCGCAGGATGAGAGCTAACAAGGTATCCCTTTGAGTACAGTCGTTATATAATATTTTTGGAGGAACTACTTTCACTTACAACATTTTATAAAATAGTAAATAT
Source organism: Actias luna (assembly GCA_039707435.1). NCBI lineage: Eukaryota > Metazoa > Arthropoda > Insecta > Lepidoptera > Saturniidae > Actias > Actias luna. Next base: position 10,919,869 of record JAZHAC010000001.1, on the reverse strand, counting down.
TATTGTTATAGTATTCATTGCACGCCTCGTACCGTGAAGCGGGATAGGTAGTGCTCTACTCTCGATACGTCAAGATCAAGCAATTTTTTGCTTTTAAACTGCCTCTACCACAACCAATTTGCATGATTAGATAACATGAGTAGATATATTTAAAGAAAACACTTCAAATAATTTTGCTAATGTTTAATAAAATAACAATTTTATTTAGCTACCATGAAAATAAACTGTTTAAAACAAATACGTGGACGGCTGGATTTTATTTATACTAGATGTTTTGTGTAGTACCTTTAGAATAACATAACCAGTTACCTATTTCATATCAATAGCCTAGTATATGTAACTTAGGAGCCGTTCAAGTATTACGTAACGCAATTTGGGGGGAGGAAAGGTCTTGTAAAACGTTACGATGCGTTACAAGAGCGTGAGGGGGGTACGAACAACGCGTTACGTAACTTTGTGATATTGTAATTTAAATAAAAAAACTAGCCCTAAAAATTTGCCAAGTTCTAATGTTAATGTTTTACGGAAAAGCTCATGACTATTTCTAATCGCATTTCCAGAGTTTAAAATAAATAAGTTATTTATCTGAAGAAGTTATTAGTAAATAAAGGTAAAACATAGTCATGACTTTTTGGTAAAAATACTCACTTGGGTGTTATGTAGTGTTTGAGGAGGGGGAGCGGAGTGTAAAGAAAAATGTTACGGCGCGTTAAATGGGAAGGGGAGTAGAGAGGTTCAAAAATCTTGAAAAGAAATAAATATAAAAAAAATTGAACAGTTTACAAAAAAAAAAAAATGTCTCAATAACTTGACAAAATTACACCAACGACAGAATACTTAAGCGAAATTCCTTATACGATCGAATTTCTTTCAGTTAAGTTGCCATGATTAAGGTTGAGCTACCATCTGTACTGAAAATAAATTAAAGTTAAACCAGTAAACAAATTTACACTTCTGCTTTGCACTGCACCCGTTCAATATAGGTAGCTTTCTTGCTCGTAATACCAAAAAATATTTATTTAAATTATACAAATACGTTAATAAAATTGCTAATAAAATGTATGCCTTCTAGAACTTTGGCATATTTAACTTAATTTGTAAATAAAATTAGCATTCTCTCAAAAATAAATAATAAATAAATTGATATGCGGCTTTAAAACCTACAACCTTGTTATTTGCTACATTCTTGTATTTAATTATAAATACATTTATTTCTATTAAAAATAAGTAGGCACAAGAACGGTAACCTAACAGTCATTAATAAAAGTATTATATCATAGCTTTTATTTTAATCGAATCTCATCCGTTTGTGATGTTCTCGTGGTTTATTTAACGCTGCTTTGTTAAACAAATCAAAATCAGCCTAGTTGCTTGTCATTCCTCATATTTCAGTTGAATTATTCCAGTGTAAAACATTATACGCGGAATTTATAATAGCATTCGCATATAACATTTTGTTCGCTCATTGCAAGGTTACACTGATGTTTCTGTTAGGCAGTTGTAAAATTTAACCAGTTATCTAGTAGACCAATAAGTAAAACTTTTATCAAGAAAAGTTTTAACCAGGCCAGATCACGTGAAAACTTAGTAGAAATCGATCATGTACAGTGAATTCAACTAATACATAATTATATAAGATTTCTGTTATTCCACATATCTGATAAATAGCTGGCTTGTGTGAACGTTCAGAAATTTAATCCTTAGCGAACAATTCTAATTGTCATGTTGTTACGTTCTGTATAATGTTTGCATCACTGGTCATGTTCTTAACCGCATTACTCTCTTGATCGCGTGAGTGCGTGTTTGATTTTCAAATATATTCTAGTATTGATTTCCTCTAACGAATATGTGATATCTAGATAACATTCGTAGGTTTTACGTAATTCCTTTATTTATAAAAAAGAAGAAATGTCTGTATTTGTGAATGAAAGCTTAATTCAACAGACCATTCAAATTTGCATTGACTATGACTATGTCATATATTTTAAATACTTTTTAAGTACATAAAATCACAATGAGATCACGATTAGTTAAACGAGCACTGCATGTGAGTGAACTTTCTAATCAGCTAATGTTTGATTAAGGATTTACTCATGGTTTAAGGATTAGTGATACAAAAAGTAATAATATTACGCTGAAAAATATAAATTCAGGATAATAATATTATTACAAGTTTTTTTTTAATACAGAGAAAAAACTCACCCTGTGTATTTGAATACCTGAAAGTTTTTTCTGACCGTGCAGATATATATAGTGTTCAAAGATAACATGTTAACTCAATATAATAAGTACAGTAAATTATATATTTGTAATTTGTAGGCGGAAATATTGGACTTTTATTTGCTTTCCTTTCGTTTAGATCTCAGTATTGACAAAGAATAAAATATCATGTCAATATATTTTTTATGTTCACGTAAAGAGGTTCTCGTAAGAAATAAATCCTATCTGCTATAGTTAAAATTGAATTATCGAGTTGATACATAATATCATTATCATATTGCATAATATTTAAATTACATACATAATAATGATTATATGAAAAGGTTTCTAGTAAACACATATTTACCTAAATTTGAGCATCCAAATATTAGAAACTCGTTATTATAATAGCTATATATTATTATAGTACGTGCGTTACCGAGTTTGGTCAGGTTTCTTTATTTTACTTTTTTAATACAATGAAATGCGAATCAAACATTGGTTTAACGCTAATTACTTACGTATGAATTAATTATTTATATCACAAAAAAAACACGAATGTAAATAATAAATTCAGTCGATTTTTTAAATTGTGTTTTTATGAAAAATTATCAATATACAGGTAATTCAAAAAACAAGTAACTGTATAAATGTAAAATTTCCTCCAAATCGTTAGAGAAGTTTCTGAGATACGCAAAATGTATATATATATATATATATATATATAAATATATATATATATACAAAAATTGCTGACTTAATAGTATTAGATAGATAGATAAGCTTAATAATGAGATGGTCTACTGTATGTTTTACGTAAAACACGTAATTTTATTATAAAATTTGGTACCACTTACTAGATTTTGTACTAATAACTTAATAGTTTACCGATCAGTATCAATTATTGCTATTGATCTTGTAACACAGATCACAACGATCTCATTTCATATGATGTTATAGCTCAAGATAGACACTCAAGATAGAATGACTCTAAAGCGTCACTATAGGAATAATGAAATAGGTGTTTGGCAACAGATTTTTTAGTTCAGAATTGTAACTAGCCAAGCAAGTATTATAAAACACAGTTACAACATGATATATGTAGTTTATCACAATGTTTTCATTCACCGAAAGCTCAGGCTTATTATAATTTTCCTGCGAATGACGCTGAATTGTTCTACAGGTAGTTACTTTGTAAAAATTATTTCGTAATAATTATTTATATATTCATTTAATAAAATAAAGCATTTCCCGTTTCTGAGAACAGAAAGTAAGAGAATTAAATAGATTAACTTCTGAAATTAATGTTTATCTCATTCCTGTTAAATGAAAAAGTATTTTATAAAAATAACGAAATTAAATTCACTCAGAGTATTTCATCCATGTATTAATTAATATTTTCCCGATATGTGAAAGAGTACCACTAACTATAGCCGAGTAGTTTCATGGAAATGCTGCGTTCAATTCGTATGAAATAAAGTTCTGGGTCATAAACTTATTTCACATGACATTTTGAATATGAAGTAAAATTAGTAACTTTTTTCATTCTCTACGAGTCATAAAGTCATATTATCGATTACTTAACTTAAAGATATCATCGTTTTATATTTTTATGTTATAGATAATAGAAAACTGATTGGTTAAAATTGTATCGTGCACCTGCGTTAGAAACTTTTATGTAGAAGATTAATATTGTCAACATATATTCTATACAATATAGAAAAATACAAATGTATAAAGTTCAGATATTGTAGAATATATTATGCTGAAGTAAACGCAACTTAATCTTGTTATTTTTTATATAAGCATATTGTGAAGTATTTACTTGTATTAATAAAATAAATTTATTATTATATATTTTTGTGCTCCGTAGATCTTACGAAATATAAAGTTTCCTGCATGTTGATACATGATATGAGCTATCATCGTAACCTACTTCATTAAGTTCTTGATAATAGGTTTACAGTGAGGTGCATAAAAGCAGATCTACTGTCAGACACAGAACAATTAAATAAATATATTTTTACTTCTATATTATCAAAAAAGTAAAACCTCAATCATATATTTTTTTCAATATACAATGTTCATATTAGGTTTTATTGAAGTTTTACTATATGTTTTACAAATATTTGGGTTATGCACATTGTTTTGCAATAAATTATGTACATTTTATGACAGTAGTCAAAATTACAAAAAAATTACGTTTTACACTTAAACTACTTTGAGCATAAGTTTTTAACTCTTTTACCGCCTGTCTTCTCCCAAAGCAATGACACAATATTCTAATTAGCTCCTTCTTATTACTTGTGTTAGTGTACTTTTACAGAAAAAATATTAGATTTAAAAAATAACATATGCCGGAGGCACGTGGGTTTTTTAGTCTAGTAAGCAGGGTAGTAAGACAGAATAACGCTGTGTGACGGGATCTCGACCATCACACACTTAATGTAACAACCGCTATAGTGGCACGCTAAGATGTGTGGTATTCCGAGATTAACAGCTGCATATGCTTGTAGCAATCGAGCCGTTTTATGAGTAGCCGATGTGATTTTGTTTAATGTTTTAATAGCTACGATGAAATCGAACACGAGTAATCAAACATCCCATTGTTAGCATTTATTAATTTAAGCAGAATGTATCTGGTGTAGCTTTGCATGAATGTATTATACTTAAATCCTTTGAACTTACGGACATTAATTTTCGAGCTATAGCGTTATGTAATAGTTATTACTAGAGATAGGACGAGATGAACTTTTTATAATTTCATAGATTCACCAGCGGGGGTCGGGTCCATCGTGTGACAGTAAACGAAACTCCGAGTAGACCCCGGGAATTGCGAGCCGGTTGTGGATTAAGGGGCCCTTTCCGAACATAGATCAACACCCATTTTCACTCTTCGCGATTCGCATCCTGCCCACTAGATTTGATAGAAACCGACGCCCGCAGCGTTTCAAGCACTCTCTAATATAAAGCTTATTGCTGTTGTGGACCGGTCAAGTTCTTTTAGATGATTCTAGAGAGATTCAACTGGGCCTTGCTGTCACTTCAAGCCCGTAAAAATTAATCAAGGAGTCATCTTTAGTCAGTTTGTTTATTCACTTGTAGTATATTTTATTTAGTTGTATTGCTTGTTTCAAGGATATATTATTTTTAAAGGTGATGTTTAGTTATTTCAAAAAAGGAGATATTGAAGTACCAATATCCTATTTTATGGAACAGGAGGCAAATGATCAAGCGGATCACCTGATTGTAAGTGATCACCGCTGCCCATGGACACCCACAACACCAGGGAATCGTAGATCGGTTGCTGAAATTCTGTACACTTTAATAGTGCTTGAATGAGAAGGGCTTGTTTTTGGAGATCAGAATTAAGCCTTGTTTTATAAAGTGAATTTGACTTTTGTTTGTATTGAATACTTTTTGGGCTCTAGCTATTGTAGGACCTTGCATTCTATCAATAAATAACTTGCCGTGCGTATAGTTTTGTTTTGAAAAAAAAAGTCTTGGTTTGAGTTCTGTGAATTTGAGTTGTCATTTGGGAAAGATGTAACTAATTTGTTCTGGGGTTTTTCACATGGTATGCATTTAGGTAAATCTAAGGTCTTTACAGAATTCAGTGGCTAGTCGATTATGCCAGTCTGAAATATAACTTTAATGCATTTATGATCTTAGTATTTAATTTGGCAAGATGGTTTTGCTATCGTCAAATAATCAGTTTTACTAAGGAAAGACCAACTCAGACGTGATAATAGATAGTTGTTGTAGATCCAAGCTATTTATCTATTATTGATTGGTTAGTAGTCTAGCTTATTAAATCATTAAGGAAATTGTCAAGAACTGCCTTTACGGATGATTTGCGCGTTTTTTAATTTATATTTCTAACAAGAAAAAGAACTGATTCAGTAAGCAGGTTACCCTTTACAAAAATATAAACTGTTTCGGATATTAACAAGTATTTTTGATATTTCGTCTACCCAGAGGGAGATTGTGGCATTTACTTAGATTTGTTCTAAGTCCGTCAGTCAATAAAGAGTACTCATCATTTAATGGTTCCTTATAAAATTTTGGATTACGTATGTCTATACTTACTGCAGCTAAATTATATCATCTCAAGTCGAAAATCGTCAGCTCCTGCTGTATAGATTCAAACGCATTCTCAGATAAAGCGGCCAAAAACCCTTTTCGGTGGTTAGGTACAAAATCTATTGTATCAACATATATATTTGCCATTAGCATTCAAATATTAATACTTTAAAATGCTGAATAGTTGTTTAACTTTATGAACTTTTAAGTATATGTATTTATTGTAGCGAAAACATTGTTTGTATTGAAATATTACCAAAATAATTTATATAAATTGTCATGTTTTAACATATTTTATTTAGTTTAAAATAAATATTAATCTATAGCTTGAATTTTCTAATAGATATAAATAGCTGTGCCCGCTACTTCATTTGTGTGCAGTCGTTTCGAATAGTATTTTATTTAGGTTGAAAGTATTCATTGTCAATTGTCTATACCCCATTAACCTACGGCGTCGCTCGCCTTCACAACTAAATTCTTCTCGCTTAAGGTAAATTTATAGTTTTTTTTTCGGTTTTTAAAAATCATAGCTTGATGTTAAAATAGCCTGCAATTCCTTACTTTTCTCAATAATTAAGCTTTCAGCTCCAAAAATAAATTCTCAACTCAACAGGTAGCTCAGTTTGAGTTAAGCATATATAGGCAAACAAACTCTTCAGCTTTATAAATGTACAATAAACATGATATCCATCGATGTTTTTACATTATGAATTTATATTAAAAGCCATTTTTTAAAAGAAATTCAGTTCACAAAAATATAAAAGGTTGCTAATACAGAAATTATTCATAGACACTCCATCCATACCTTCTTTGGTCTTGCTATAACCCTATCTATATTCGTCAACATTAGAACATAACTCTTTTCTAGTTTTATGATTTCCATCCCTCTTCATGAATTACATATACCACGCTAATATAATAATCATAATAACTTCTCTGAAACCAGTGCTAATTTCACGTTTTCTCTTACACTCCTAATATTTTCCTTTCTAATTACACCCACACATTCGTGTTTGCTACGTGCATTGTTCACCCGTTCACCTGTTTCATAGCTCACTGGCTATATCTATACACAATAAATACAAGTTTTAAATAAATTTGATAAATTATAAAATACTTAAGCGATAATAGCTTAGTGGTAGCGTGTAGGAACGCATCGTCATGGGGCATGAGTTCGAATCCAACCACATACAATGAGCTTGAGCTATCGGTGAAGGAAAACATCATAAGGAAATCATAGTATGGTGTTAGGGCTTTTTCTAATGCATGCCTGGTTAGCTACCACCCTCAAGTTGAAAAATGTGCGAAAAATCAGTAGGTGTCTTCCGGCAGTGGCACTTGAGAGCCAATCCCTCTTTTAAAGACCAGCAACGCATCTGCGATTCCTCTGGTGTTGTGGGTGTCCACAGGTGGCGGTGATTACTTACCATCAGATGATAATCGCTTTCTCGTGTGTCCCCTATTCCAAAAAAAAAAACTTTGTAGTAAACATATAAGTTTATTTAAAAACGTTCAATTTTTAAAATAAGTATAATGTAGTAAGAAACTGCAACCAAATAATAGATAAATTTTAAATATATAAATATTTTCCATATACTTATTGTCATGTACAAAACTTTATAGATATTTTAATCACCTTTATGCAGTGCAACGTCGTGTTAAGTAACGTACACACATGAATGTAATTAATAAAATTAATGTAGCATAGCGTGATCTCAAAAAACAATAAACAAATATTAAAACATCACCCAAAATATCATTTTTCAAGTTACATAAAATTGTTACGCATCTTTAATCAAAAACAATAAAATAAATAACGCTCAACAAAACAAAATTGCGAATATACAATTTCGAATTGAAAAAGTACGCAGATAATAATTTACTTAAATGAGATTTATATGATGTTTCACACATGTTCTATTCTCTGCATGTATAAAAAATGATATTTATATGACGCAATCGATAAACTCCCACCCTGTTTGGCTGATCACCGTGAAAATGTTTACATCTGTAGTAGAATCTCACTAATCCCGCACTATTCAAAACATATGTGTGCGGATTATCGGATTGTTCAATTTACTGAAGTGTATTTAAAAGGGTATAATATATAAAATAAAGAATTTCATATTTGTATTTTTATACATGTACTACACTTTTTTTAAGAACGTCGCCAGCCTGTGATATTATATGAAAGAGTAAGTTATTTTTATACAAGGATTTTATTTTCTTGTTAACATTTTGGTCCATTGCCTGTAGTTTGGGGGTAGGGGCATGATTTGTGGAAGGTGCCTGACTAATAGATATCCTATTGACGTGCCAGATTAGTGACATTCAATTGTATATTTTTTTTACGGAAAAGATATTTTCTTTTCGCTCATTTTATTTATTTATTGGTTTACTATCATTGTTCCATCGACTTATTAGAATATTGAGTACGATGTACAATTTGTAAAGTAAATACAGCATGCAAAATATAGTAATATTAATTAAAAATGAAAATATTTTATGCTAAAGCATAAATAAAATTTAACAATAGGCAACCAATGCCGCTGCGATTAAGTTACTGACTGTTCTAAAGATTAGAAAAACAGCTGCGGGGTAGTCTAATAATATCATAAAGTCTGATGTTACATAATAATAGAAACTTTTATGGTATATTATTTCACCAATGTGACGGTACAACTCCAAATTCATTTTTTTTATAGTTAAGGTTTTAGCGTTTCTCACCAGATCCAAAGTGACGATACGGCCCAAGTTGGTAGACACACTAAACCTGTTGAGGGACTGGTTCTCAAGTGCAACTGCCGACACACACCTATTGGTATTTAATGGTACATACTTGAGGTTGGTAGCTAGCCAGGCGGGCATTAGAAAAAGCCCCACCACCATGCTATGGTTTCATCACGATGTTTTCCTTCACCGAAAGATCCATCCTTTTGCAGTTGGATTCAAACTCACGTCCATTGACGCGGCGTCCCTAGAAGCCACCATCTCAGCTATCATCGCTTCAAATATATTGTATGTTTGGTAATATCGGGAAAAATAGTACTACATTTTAAATAAACTAGACTAGTCCATACATACTACCACTAAGCTATCATCGCTTCGAAGTCTCTTCGAAGTCATCGCTTCTGTTATGGCCTGTCGCTATGTAGGCAATTTTTAAAATGTCAAGAGCGAAGTACTTTATAAACACAGTTTACAGGAATAAAGTAACACCCATACTTAGAATGATTATTTGGCGATCTGACAAATAATTGTCGTGTATGGGAATCGAATCTTCCTCACTTCGCGGTCGTTGCACCAAGAGGACTGTTTTAACTGCTAGGTCAACTGTACAGTCAACCTCTTTTTAAAGATAAAATTCGCTATACACAAGTAAAATGAGGAGTATTATAGAATACAGCATACGAATATTATTATGTACCTATAGCCCTTGAGGTTTATGCAAAAAATATATAATATTACTACATACGTAGAAGGAACTAACATTGTATATCTTTGAATGTTTGAGTAAGTATCCGTTGTACAAATACTTGTAAATTCTCCAATATTAAGATTTGGGAGAATGTTTGCTTTTTCCATAGAACGAAATATTTGTAAAAAGCAATCGTTATGTATTAAAATAAATAGTGAATAAATCACACTGTACTTCAAAGAATTATAAGTACTCTATTTTTTACCTACACTGTAAAATGACCACAATGCGCGTGATATTAATTAGATAAATATATATATACAAAATACTCGTGATTACTGTCTGTTTATATGTAATGCTATTATAAATTATCAATAAAATTTAAATACCTCACTTAATGAACGCAGTCAAATTACATCATATTTATTTGGTGTATATATTCTTACAACTTTCCCGAGATTTTGAGGTGAACTGGCATTTAGCGTGCTGTATTATTCGAATTTAGGCCCCTCATTTATAAATTTAATCTGTAACATATCGAATACGACCAGGATTATTAATGTAGCATAATTTTATTATTTTATTTAAATAATAAAAAACAATACTAACACATTTCATTATTAATAATTTTAATAGATTAATTATCTAATATTCGTATAAGTCGAGCTAAGTAGACTTAAAAATATAAATTCATTAGATACTCAACAAGTAAGGTTAAATTGAAACGGCGCTATAAGATAGAAGAGTCGATACCAAGCTTATTTTTCACTTGTACTACCTAGTTGTTGCGTTTCATAGTCGCTCATTCCCGCTCCGACGATAGCAGTTGGAACAGTTATGTGTTTGTGGGACTACGGGAACGTTTACGAACGTTTAGTCCCATACGTGTCGTATTCACGGTTTTAACATATTGTGTTAGTAAATTTAATGTGCAGTGTACTGCAGTATTAAAAATTGATTAAAAATAACTATGCCGCTTAAACGGCGGGATTCAAATACTTTTCAGAGTACAGAGGAATGTAACCTTTTCTCTAATATGTAAGTTCACAAATTATTTTATTGCACTTACACTTAAAACACCTGCATTTAAAAATAACAGTAATAAAATATTGATAGTATACATAATTTGTATTAAATAATTATCTCATTTATTATTTAAATTAAATAATTTTCGTATCATTTTTGTAGATTAGCAGCAGTTCTGCTATACATTGAAGATCGAAAGCAAAAGAGTATACATTTTTTATTCATTGGAATTTGAGATATGTTGTGTGTTTGCATTAAGTGTATTTCTTAAAATGTTATAAAAACGTACTATATGTAATCTATGTATATTGTGTAAACTCTATTTCACATAACTCGTTTTAAAGAAAAACTCCCTAACACATCGACATTATTTGACTTCGGCTGCTTTAGCTTTGTGTTCATTAAATGTTATTTTCTCTGTATTTAACCATAAGCCTGAATAACGTTATAAAATGCAAAGTCTCATAGGTATCACTATGTAGAGTTTACACTGTATATACACATATGTTATATATGAATGTTGTGTTTTCGTCTGTTCTGGTTGAAAAAAGGCTATATAATGTACTTTTTAGTCGTCAAAAATCTTTAAATATACTAATTGAGCATCAGAACTCTCGTCATCATATTGCATGCTTTCTTTAAGACGAATAGAATAATAGGGTAAACAATTTTTATAATAGGTTACATTAGGGTTGTAAAAGCAAATCTCCTTCAGTCGAAAATTGGCATTATATAAGGGAGCACACCAATTTGTGGTGCTTGAAATCAGCAACAATTTGGTGTACTTACTTAAAAAATACCAATTTTGTACTGAAACGGTTTTGTTTTTACACATCTCATATTATATTATGCATTAGCTGTTTCCCCCATACACTCCTACAAGTTTTTCCGCTCAAACCGCGCGTGATCGTAAAATCCTTTCTTAGTGGATATCTACGTCGTGAATGGACTATCCATGCCAAATTTCAAACCTATAGGGTGGACCTATTGGAGGTGTGTCAGGTGATGAATCAATGAGCTGTAAATTACTTATGTATATCGACTAAGCTACTTGAAATAAATCGACTACTTCTGTTCCCCAAAATCCGCTCTGAAATATCGAATAATCTAAAACATGTCGATTCTCCATACTGAAAAAAAAAATGCTTGTGAGAAACAGACCTTTTAATATTAATATTTAGGGGACTAGTACCGGAGCTTTCGATTTTCCATTAAAATAACACACAGGAATGTTTTTTAATTTTGTAGTTTACAACCCAATGAACGGATTCTAATGACGCTCTACAAAAGTATGTTCTTATAATTGTTCAAAAATCGACTCTTTAAAAGTTATTCAAACTGATTGAAATTTATACGTTTAGGGTTATGGCCATAATCTCACCTGATGTTAAGAGACGATGTGGCACAAGATGATGGACACTCTAAGTCTTGTGGTTTAAGGTATTTGGCAGCAGATATTTATTTATACTTTTATTGACATACATCAATTATCAGACTGATTGACTTGAAATTTGTCAAGAATATTCCTTTCATAACGTAGACACCCAATAGAAGGAATATTACGACCACGCGCGATTGAGGGGAATACAAAAAAGAAACTAATTAATTTTCCTAAAAATTCTATCGTTTCTGGAAATAATTAATTATAATCTTATTAATTCTAGTGATCAGTATTCTAAAAATTGATAAATCAATTTTTATTATTAATAATAAACTTCTCGGTTATGATACCATACAATTTTTCACTTAATGTATTTGTAAGAAAGCTTTAATTAAGTTACCTTTATTAATACGAAAGGTAGTTTATTTATAATGTATTGCTATTTTTACCGATATTACCAAGGCATTTGAAACGATGATAGCTTATTTGGTGGTTGTTTTCCGACTGTTGCACTTAAGAGCCAATGCCTCCAGTAGGGTTAGCGTGTCCACCATCTTGGACCACATCGTCATTTAATAACAGGTGTGTTTTGGCTATTCGTTTACTTGACACTGTGCTATGTTGCTTTTCTTCCTATACACAACTAAAAGAATATTATCTATATTATTCATTCAGAGTTTTTCAATTACATTTCTGTAGTTAACAATTTAGCAGAAATGAAGATTACTTTAACTAAAAAATACAACAATTGCTTTACAAAGAACGAATAACAATTATAATATCTTTTAGAAGTGTTCCCGGTTTCCACGATTGTAGAAAAACTTTAAAATAGTGAGTATTGTTTTAGGAGAGATTCTATGTAGAAAATTATATTATATACACAAATAGAAAATGTATCTCTTCTAACTAAATAAATGTATTATATGTAAATAAAAATAATACTATTTTAATAAAATATAAATGTTAATCTTATAAAAAAAGTTTAGAATATTTTTAATGGTATATTGTTGAGAGAAAATCTCATCTCATACAATTCTCAAGGAATCTTTTACAATATTCAATAATAATTTTAAGTAACTTTCCGCAAGTTGGGGTAAAAAGTGTAATTATGACATATATTTAACTTTTAGTTTCAATAATTTTTCATCGAGTCGGTTTATTCAAAAATAGATAGACAAAATAGATTTTGTATAGCGTTCAATATCCTACGAAATGATACATTTGTCGTTAAAATCCGTTTATTCGTTTTTAAACTACAAAGTTTAAAAAAAAATCTGTATAATTAAAATAGTATATATATTGTTATTATATCCTTGTACACTGCATCTAAAAGTTAACATTAGATGCTCCGGATTTTAAAGGCGTCTTTTTTACTATTCTGAACACATTTATGTGGATTTAGATTTAAAAAAAATAGTAGAATATAAGTTAACTAAGGTTTTTGGATGGAGTAATTTAAATTCGAATATTGTTATAAAACTTGAATTGATATTAAAGACTTAATAAGTGATATTTTCTGTACAAATTAATAATAAATTCAATTACATACGATATGATTATGTTTATAAATGTAGATACCAGTTCGCAGCGGTACCAACTAAAATACATTTCGCATTTACAACAAACCGTGACAGTGTAACTAAATCATAACCTTGGGAAGGTTTATGGGGATAAATAACAGATCTCACTCTGTGTGTAGAATTGTAAGTCGCTCTAGTAGCTTTTTAGCTGTTAGTTGGTCGTCCGTCATCTGTGCAGAAAATTTTGTATGAGACTTCGTTCAAAAGCTCAGATGTGCATTTGTGTCCAAATGCTTAGCTGCATGCTATTTTTGTGCTAAGTTTAGTTATAAATTAGTATGATTAATTTAGCGGTTGCATACTTGTTCCGTTCTGAGGTATTATGATGTTCTGGTTTCTATGTAACAACGTTATTTTCAAAAAGATACCTTTGATACATGTAATGTATAGGTATAAAATATTTAAAATTAGTAAGTTAATTGGTTCGCCATACAAAAGGGACAATTAAATTATTAGTAATTAAAGAACTTTAGAGAAGAGTGTTATATTTTTCTTGTGTTACTACTTTGTATAATTTGCAATGTTTGTACATTGAGCCTCGTGAGAATTGCTATAGATGGTGACAAAATAGAATAATGTTCTTACCCTTTCATACTTAGTACTTATTAATGTTTGAAAAATGTTTTATTACAGTTTATAAATTTAACTTTAGACCATAAACTTACCAGATGTTATTTGATTAATGAAGGTGTTACTTTGCGGAAAGCCATAATTAAATGTTGAAGTGTATATTATTTTGCACTTCCGTTTTAAATTGATTGGTCGCTTACATCGTTAGTTGATGGTTGACCCGATGTTGGTAGAGGGATGAACCAAATGTGGGTATATGGAATAATCGATTACACGTGTTTCTCTCGATCACGGAGCTTCCTCAGATTGTTGTTAACTCTTCTAGTTCACCTATCCGTCAAGGTCAAGTCAACTGTCAACCAGGTACATTAACGGCTAATCAATTTAAAGGGGAAATGTAAAGTGATATACACTTCAACATTTATCTGATTTCAAGTGACATACGATAAAAATATTAACTCTTTCTCTTATATAGCTATTAAAATAAATGTCTACGTTCTTTCCGATAAATTTGAGAGTAGTTACACTCAATTAAAATATATCCTCATTACTCTATTTCATCTAATATATTAGTAAGGAATAAAAAAGTACTACTAAAATAATTCATTATTTAAACATTCGTCCCTATATTCATGCTAAGAGCTGATCGTATTGCAACAATTATCTGCATCCGCATCTGCATATTTACTAACGTTAAATCATTTGTAATAATTTACTTTAAAACCTTTACCTTCATTACAATTACAAATTTCGTATTATTACAACTTCATTTTAAAGTATTTAATACTTTATTTCAACCAGTACAGAACAGGTGTTCTAATTTTATCGTATTTTCAGAGTAAATGTTAGATATTAGCAAATATTAGGTCCTTATATATGGAATTGCCGTTTTGACGAACTGGTCACTTTGATAAAAAATATATATATTGGTTAAGAATTCAAAGTGCAAATTTATTTCAAATTTAGGCATTTGTATTTGTTTTTCAAATCTTGTGATTCATTTATGCTCGCACCATCGTTCAGTTAACAAAATGGAAAACTTAAAATATGGTGTTATTTATAAATACGAGTTCTAACGTGGCGTCGACGCTGCAAAAACTGCTTGAATATTAATGATGTGTATGTGGAAAATGCTGTAAATAAAAGCAATAAAACGAAGTTTTTACCAATGGAACAAACCCTGTGAAGGTCGTGAGACCCTAATTGACAATGAAGAACTAACGAAGGCGATCGTGGAAGCGAATCCACCACGTCAAAGTTAGCGGTAGGTTTTGGTAATAGTGATAACATATTTTTTATTTACTTGTGATTCCTGAAAAACTCGATGGGTATCACCTGAATTGACTGAAGCTCATCAACATACACGCATTGAGTGCTGCGTTACGAATCACTGAACTACCTATGAAATGGCTAACAATAGTACATATTTTGATTGAACAAAACTGTTATTTCATAAAAATGTTTCACTTTTTCATATAGTACGTTAATTTCATTTATAAAAACCTAATAATTATAATACGAGTACAATATATATTTTATGTGTACGATATTATGTAATGCATGTATATTGTAAGTATTAAGTTTTAAGTAAATATTCATTAAAAGCTGTGAATTAAAACTCTTTTACATTTTGGAAAAAAGAAAGATGCATTTGGTTTGCATTGCATCTGGTTGTTATGCATGTATGTATTTATGTTTGTAAATGAAACAAACTTTTTTTTTAGTGAACGATTAAGAGGATACTCGGTCTACGTGATATTAGAAAAATAGGTTTTTATAAAATATATCGCTGTCGCGCCATGCCCTAACCACTGAGGTAAGCTACACATTCAATAAAGAAAAAATCTATAGACATCATAGACACTAGCGGCGATGTAATCGTTAAACTTAGAAAGGCGATCGAACGCACCAGATCAGATACCAAATCGATACCCTCCGAAAGCTAAAGGACCAGGGCGTAATCTTGAGCTACAGCACCAAGGAAGAGATCACAAGGTTAAAAGAACAAATATATATAAAACTCACACTAGAGGAAGTGAAAAACAGAGACCCACTAATTATAATTAAAGATGGCCAAATCGAAGCCGGCGATGATGAAGACATAACAACAGAATACAAAATAGTCATCTTCTCACAGATATACCGGAGAACGAATGCAAAATAGACATAAAATACAATAAAGATCACGTAATGTTAAACAACAACACGCTATGACGTGTTGTTGTTTATCGACAAGTGTCTCTTGCAGTATGGGCCAGACTCACCACTGCCGGATCTGCAGATGGTGGCGGTATTTGATCAAACACCGTTCATCCAATGAACAAAGTGTTTGGATTACTGGCACAGGATAAAATATTGCCAAAAAGCAGAGGAGACATGCAGTCACTGTGGTGTTAACACCACAAGGACAAGTATCCCTCCTGGCAAGCAAATGAAACACCGTTCTGCTGCAACTGCCTTAGTGCCCGAGTGAGTCAGTCCAGCCACAATGCCTTTGTCATCCTAATGATCATTTGAATCACGTGTCAAGTAAAATTATTGTACGTCTATTCATACATAAAATAACATACATTGTTGTAGTATAACTATCGTTAGTTGTAGTTTATAAAGTCAGATCGCCAATTCAGTCAACAATATAACAAACTTCTAAAAGTGTAGGTAAAAAGATTAAAGTAGGTCTTGCTCGTTCAGAACATATGTGAAATATCGTTTCAAAAGTTATCATCATATTAATACATTAGAGAAATAAAAGTGATAGTCTTATAAATTGGAAATGTGTAAAAATGTTGTAAGTAGCTTAATAAGAAACTCAGAAAATTTATAATCATTAAAAGTGTAGTTAAGTTTATAAAATAAGTATAAAACAAATCCAAATACACTAAACTTGAATCATACATGTTGATAAATAGAATAAGTTAATTAGAAAACAGTAATAGCTTAAATAATTAAATTTAAAGTAATACATATAAGGTATAATAATACCAAATTATTCAATAAATAAATGTAACTAAAATAATAAATGAACAGAAATAAACATTCTGACCAGAGTCAGAAAAATGATTAAAAAATAAAAAACATAAACTATAGTATATAACTAAGCCCAGCACGCAGTCATTTATGCAGATGTTTACACAATTGTTTAGTTGTCTTAATTTTTGTGATAAAATATTTTGTATTCCTAATATTTTAGTTTATTACACTAACATTTGCTTTATAGTTTTTCACTATGCGTTGGCTTATCATTTTTATACTATAAAATAATATAAATTACGTTAGTTTACGTACGACGACAGTGTTTGTTTTTATTCCATTGCACACAGTAAAATGTCAGTTTTAGAATTTTGGTCCATGATTATGATTATTTGAATAGTGATTAATATATTTTTTGTAATTTTACAATATAAATAATATACCTAATTATATTCTTATAAATATAAATTACAGGTGTCTATATATCTATGTATATACATATGCAAAAGAATCTTTAGATGTAATTCTTAGTAGATAAATTAAAGTCATCTGATTGATTTCAAAATCTGGACACGTGTTAAGAACCAATAATAATGAAATAATATCATTATTTCATCCTAAATTGTGACTAGGGTCATCAGGATAAATTAAAAACACTAAGCTTAAATTATCTTAAACACATCCTTAATTCATAAAAAATATGGATCGGATGCCATACACAGTATCCCAATAGAAATACTTGATTACTCAAAACTAATGAGTTTTTAGTCAGTATATTTTCAATTCAAATTAAAAAAAAAACATTCTGATCACTCCAAGATAAAATTAACTATGAATATTTGTATTGTTGAAGGAATAAAA
Source organism: Actias luna (assembly GCA_039707435.1). NCBI lineage: Eukaryota > Metazoa > Arthropoda > Insecta > Lepidoptera > Saturniidae > Actias > Actias luna. The sequence goes on along the minus strand of JAZHAC010000001.1, from coordinate 10,901,781 downwards.
GGGTTGGAAATCGATATAGATAATTTAATTAATTAAATATCTGTTAAATGTGTTAAATATAAATATGCCAAATGTGAAATAATCAACTTACACAATAGAATAGGTTATTACAAAAACCTCGTAAATCACATTATTTCCAACGTGTTTATTTTTTGTTGAAAATGATTTCCTAAAATTAGATGATTATTCTGGTTAAACCCCACGTCAGTCAATATATTCTTTCTTTTTTAAATAATAACGCGTAAATAACGTTCATTGCTAAAACAATATTAGTCAGTTCCTTGAGAAGTTTTTGCAGGTACTACTGTGAAAGTTGCATGGCGGGAATAGTTATGTATATCTGACTGAGTTTGACGTTATAAATTTTCTATATCCCTATTGGTTGCACTATATTCAAATCTCCAATAATTGGTGCATTGGATACATTATATCAAAAATAATATTGCGGCACAAATGAAGTATTTATTATTATAGTATATGTTTTCTGACGGCTGGCTCGGTGAAAATAAAAATAATACATTGTTGACACTCTTGTTAGCTTTCAATTACTCTAAAAGAATTGAAGAAATAAAAAAACTTTATTATCCTATTCATGAACATTCCTTTTTACCTAATGACCGTGACTGTAGACTCATAAAGTAAATTCGAATGCATGATTGTATGTCTGTCTTACGAGGATACATTGAATCTTTTTGGATTATATTACATAAATCCAGAATTTCATCCAAATCGTTAGAGCCTATTCCGTGATACACGAAATGTTCACAAATATATACATTAATTGCGCACTTAGCTTAGCTTTAATTAATTTATTTTAATTGAAGCAATTAGCTTCAATAGCTTACATAAACACTAACTCTTTGGAAAACATCCATAAAATATAAAAAAGAATACGGGCATTGGTTCAGTTATTCTTGAATTATAAGTATACTAACAGACCACCCGACGAGCAGAGTTAATGGTAATAACGTGATAGCCTTCTTTATATAATAGTAGCACGCCAAAGTGACGATAGAATAACTGGAATACAGCATAACCCAAAAGCCACCGACCAAAGAGACATTAACAATCGATCGCAGGTACATCGCTGTTATACCGATCTGAAAACTGTTTGGCAACCAGTTATATACACTGGGTAACCACAAAATGCAGGCATTTGTGTGGTGGTCACAATAAGTCTAGTAAGGATATCTAATACCGTGGTTGCTCGCTGGGCATTCACTGGATAAACCCAAGAACGTAACTCGCCTAAGGATGTTACAGTGACAAATGTTACACTTGGTATATGGTAGTTGTTATCAAGTAGGGCATACTTGTTGAGTCCTATCACCTAGTAATCTACCGACCTGTAGAGAATATTTACCTAAAAAACAGTACGATGTAAAACTGTGTAAGAAACCGACACAAGGTGCGAGTTCTATTGGGCTTATTCTTATTTAGTATCATTCTGATTATACATATTAGTTAGTCTATTCAAAGAATAATATTTCATAAATATTAATCACATCTTAATATTTTTTCGAGTACATTGTATTTTCTTCGTTACACTGATCATCTTATACAATATAGAAAGACAGTATTGCCAAGCATGTTAGCCTTGTACATTATTATGATATAATAAAATTTATCTGCAACAAGATAAAGCAAGAGAGAATCTTGAAGAAAAATAATTTATAAATATTACCTTGATTCTATAAAGGATAAAAATATATGACGTTGTATAGCATGTTTGAAAAAAAATTATTTGTTACAATATTAAAAATTGTATTGACTAATTTAACAAGCTGTTCTAAATTGAACTTAAAAAATTGATTTACGGATATAATAAATAAGTCTTTACCTATAAAATTACCGATTTCCGATTTGCATTTACCGATTTGCAGTATATATAATAGTAAATATTTTTTTGTTCTGATCAGATTCTTTTTTCAAGGTAGTCATTTGTTTATTGATGATATTGATTGATTGATGATGAGATTGATTGATATGCAACTAGCATCGCATTTGAATCTTTTTCATCAAAATCATTTCTTTTTCATCAAATTCATCAAAATTTTTCATCAATCATCAAAGATCATTTTATTTGATGTAAGTATTTTATAATAATATAGTGATTAATTAATAGAATTAGATGAATACTTTTTTAACTAAACTTAATTTGATGCTTTATGCCTAAATCTCTTGTCATAAATATACCCACAAGGGGAGCACTATTGGAATTAGCCTTTGTATATGTTTTGGCACACATGACTAAATAAAAATAACTGTAATAAATATTGTTGGACTAAATTTTGGATATTCTAGTCAATTTACATGTAGAAGTGGTTGACATTGTGCATGGAGCAATTCCTTTAACATTATGACGTCATAAACATGACGACCATTTGTAGCGCATTTATAGTCACGTGATTATTTTAAAATTTTAATTAATTTTATATTGCATATAATAAACCAAAATTATTTTGTTTGCGTCGAATATCAATAAAATTCATGGTAAAGTTTTAAAATAAATCAAAAAAAAATATTTTTTTCATGTTACACGAAAATATAACTGATATTTGAGACGAGACGCATACGACTTGCTTCTTACTGTGATGTTGTAATCAAAATTATAAAATATGGTACGAAATCTACACGGACTTCAGGGAGCAGGATGTAGACTGGTAAAAACTGTAACCTTTTTGGGTTGGTTTGATAGTTTGTCCAAAAATTATTTCCTGAGATCTTTCGTGTGGATTTCGATTATTATTTTTTATTTATATTATTATAGATACTTCGGTAATTTCTTTCTTTTCTTTCATTCGGATATTTTTTATTTTAATAAGTTAAGTTTCCAATCCAAAGAACATAAAAAAGATAAGGATTCTCATGGATCGTAATCGCTCAAGCGTACGGGATGCGTTTGAAAAGTGACACCCTTCTATTTTGAAGAAAAAAGTTCAGTTGCAGATTAAACACTTTATTACTGTAATAAACATAAGATTTTATTCAGATAAGTGTTAGTTGTTAGTATTTTTTGGATGCCGGTTTTTGTAAATTACGATACATTAATTTAAAATAGAAAAAAGTGTACTAGCTCACTTCAAGTGACCCGAATGTTGTAGTATATTATTGAATAAGTCTGTCTAAATAAAAATGGTAATTTTGTTAACACGTGTCATGATTTGAATCTCCCAGTATCCGTAGGTAGCAATTGTCAGACCACAATGCTAACCATATATAAATTACACAAAATCTGTATGCTGATTGAGATCTGAAAGATTTTCTGAGGTTAGAGTTATGATTCTAAATAGTTTAAGCAATCTAAGAACTTTTTTATAAAGCAGAAAAATTATATAATTGCATAATGTTGTTATTTTATTTTTAAATCCACCCAGTTAAGGCATGCTAAAGCAAAATATCATTTATACGTGTAATAACTAAAGCATTACTTACTAAAGTACTCTTAAATAGAAATACTAGAAAATATCTTATTGTTCATTTTAAAAATTCTTAGACAACGAGAATACCCGGTAAATTCTTAATTTGTACTCTGGCAAAAGGTATTTAAAATAACTTATATTATAGGTATTTCATTTATTGTATCATTAATTTTTAATTGCATCCCAAAAAAAGGAAGCCGTAAACAATAACTCTATATTTCTTAATAATGTATATTTATAGCTCTAGTTACTTAAAATTATTACTAATATTATAATGAAATATGATATTACCAACAACAAATTAAGCCAACTTATTTATGAATAGGTTCGAAGCTGAACAATTCATAGAAACGAGACGTCGGAAAAGTTTGGCATTATTAAAATAATGAATACATAATTAATAGCTTCAATTAGTTGTATTATTGAATTACAAATTAGAAATGATCACGTTTTGTTCCATTGTTTACTAATATGCATTATCGTTTTAATATTTTTTTTTTCTAAACGTAAATTAGAGTCATTAGTAAGAGTTCGTAGTGCTAAGATTCCCGCGGAGAATGAAGGGATAGGGGTGGTGTGTATGACGAAGTCAGAAGCCAGCGAGTGGACATATTGAAGGCAGGTGTTAGATTGATGCGTGGCGTGGTTGTAAAAAAAAAACTAAAATGTGTGAATTTCGGTATTTGGTAGTTACTTTTTTGTTCTACGGAAAAGTTTATAAACTCAGTGAACACTAGGAAAACATGGTTAGTAATTTTTGGTATTATAACATTATTAATGCACTATTATTACTGAGTAAAAGTTAGGTTTTCTCTAGAACACATATAGAGACATTTAAAAAGTTGTCCCGTGGGGTAAGAGAACTCATGCGGACACTTACACTCTATATTCTTTTTTTACGTTACGTCATTACGATACGTTAGTCTATTATTACTGAGAAGACAAACAGCAGACAATGTCTGACAATTAACTATTACCCCTAAATTACGCCGTATGCGAACTTTTGCTTGCCAAGGTCCAATACTCTATCTAATTCTTATATTGGCATCCCTTATATTAAATTATTTTTGCTTTCGTGTGATCAAGAATGTTAAAGTGCAGTTTTGACCCGAATGCCTCTACTTCATATGATCATATGTGTTAAACTAAATTATCACCTTTCTTTTTTAGTTATTCAGGGAGATAAACCCTTTTGTCAAAAAAAAACACGGTTACTTTAGATTTTTTTTTCTACTTCAATGAATATTAGAAGCGAAATGCTCACCCTCACCGTTCTTGTCACGTAGAAGCGTACATACAAGCAGTTGGAATCCGTCGTTCACCTCGAAGTCCTGACTCCGATCCGATTGAGCATGTCCGGGATGGTCTAAAAAAACGTGTAAGATCAGTGCAACCTGCTCCACAAAATACCGGAAAGTTATAAAGTGTCATTGCAGAAAAGCGGGAACTTTTCCCTTAAAACGTTATTAAAAATTTCGTGGAAAGCATGTTCAGAAAAATACAAACGTTGATTTTAACAATAGGGGGTTACACTCGTATTGGGTTTATAACTTTATTTAATTTAAAATTCAAAAACAAATCTTGTTTTCTTTGCTGATTACTTCTTATTGTTAGTTTTATGGAATTCATCGACAAATAATGAAAAAATTACTAGAATTCACTTCATGCATATTAATTTACACGAATATAAGTATATAAACTACACAAACAATTAAAATCAATTTAATTAACTGAAATGGGCATTCGATTTTTAATTAGATCAATCATCAAGTTATTTTTTCAAATTATGTATGATTAAGTAAACCTATTAGTAGATTTCGATGAACAAGTTGAATATTTCAAGCTTCCTGTTAAGGGACCGGTTCAATAAGATTTATACCAGGTTTAGCAAAAGTACAATATATAGCTGCACTAAACTTATATTTTACGATCGCTTTAAACCGCAAAACAACAAAATTTGATAATATAGCGTCTAAAAATGTACTTAAAAGTAATAAAAGCTTAATACTAAAGTTGAATACTAAAAAATACAAAATTCAATTTAAATTTCTGAAATCACGATAATACAATTCACATTTCTGAGAACGATTACCTGCCATGTATTTCATATACCTTTTTCTAATTCTAATGACTTATATTTAGAATATCGTTTATTTAAATTTGCATTGTGAATAACTATAATATTATACAAACCAAAAGCCCCTACAAAGTATTAATAAATATAAATTACGCAAAGGTAATCGTTAATATTAACTTGATTATTGATGATTGTTTGCTGCAAATGCAGCAGCTACAACTAAATCTACACATAATGAAACTGTACATAATTAAAAACTATACATTCACTATTATTTGAAAATTGTAACTGTAGTGTAGCTTGCGTATAGTGATTTTTTTTTTTTTTTTTCGGAAGGACGTACACTGTTAGCCTTAGGGGCTTTTACAGCTTCACCTAAACTAGAGGGGTGAGCGCGGAAGGCGCTCAAACCCGCGGGGCAACTCGCACAAGGGTGTCACTAGTGACCGAACCTCGGCTTGGGCTGTTGCCGAATCGCGTACGAGAGAAAACGAACGCGGTACTAGCTGTTATGAGAGAACGTTATAGTAATAATAAAATAAAGTGAAAGTCTAAACTAACTGATCCCCTTAGGGATCTGATAAAAAGCTTATTTTAGATTGTACTGTGCAACGCGGCGAGACAAGATTGTACTGTGCGTCCTTCCTACCTAAATAGCGAAAGACGCGAGTATCTAACCTAGTAAATCGAACCCTAAGAACCGAGAAGAAGGCAATGACACACTGAATTATCTGAAACTAAATTTATATATAACAAACTGTATAAAAGGCCGAACCACATTCAGGACCAAGGGCGGTCCCTCACAGAACCGTGTACGTACTGTGTGAGTGTGCACGAATGTGACATGCAGTGTAGTGATGTGGGTCCAGTGATTGTGAAGTGTCACTGTATCGCGCGAGCGGGTTAGCTCGAGGGCTCCATTCCGAAGGATTGACCTAGGCTCGAGCGTCCGCAGAAGGGGGCCGCGGCGGGTGTGAGAGAGCGAAGTTAACCGCCCGCCCTCGGTGGCGAGGACGACGGTTTCGCGGTCTAGCGCGCGCGTATGCACGATTCGGAATAGAGACGGACGGAAAAGACGCGGTATGTCGCGTGAATTTATCCGGCGGATCGAGGAAGATGTGACGAGGGCGGCGTTTGTATCCGCTGTCGTTCGGGTTCGAATCGTATTTCACAGAATTCACTACTAGAGGATTCGGATGTGCCTCGGCTCTCTCGAAGTGAGTTTTGGTGAGGTCACGAATGTATGCCCTAATAGAGGGCATTTCGAGGTCTTTGTCCAGATCAACATCTCGTACGTACCAGGGGGCCCCGGTAATCGCACGCAGGTATTTGTTCTGCAACACTTGCAGAGGTCTGAGAGTGGGTTTCGAGGCACGAGCAAAGGCTGGACAGCCGTATGTTAGGATCGGACGGATACATGTCTTGTATAAAGTAAGCTTACAGCTCAGTGACATTTTACTTTTCGAATTATAAAGAGGGCGAAGGTGGACTAAAGCTATAGTAGCTTTTCTTTTCACCCCCTTGATATGGGAACTAAAAATGAGCTTCGAGTTTAAATCGACACCTAAGTACCTGACCACTGAGGCCCAGGGAATATCTCTAGAATAAAGTTTGAGAGGAGCGTACGGAGGAATTCTACTGTTTCGAATAGGATCGAACGTAACGGCGGCACTCTTTTCCGGGTTGATTGCGATACACCATTTACTACACCAGTCGCCAAAAGTGACTACAGCTCTTTGGACATAACTGATGAGTTTGACGTGGTTCCTAAGACTACCGAATATGACTGTATCATCAGCGTAAAATCCGAACTGAATTCCTTTTTCGAGGGAGAGGATATAGCTGATGAACAGGTTAAAAAGCAGAGGCGCCAGGATAGAACCTTGGGGAACTCCCGCTCTTATCGGGTGTGGAGATGAATATATAGGATTGAGTAGTATCCGGACTAGATTGTCCGGAATTTCTGCTTGATTGAGCTTATATATAAGCCCCGAGTGACAAACCTTATCGAATGCTTTGGCTACATCAAAGAAAATTGCAAGGGTGCGATATAGAGATTTTTCAAAACCAGGGATATTGAATTTAGAGAGGACGTGCTCCGTGAGGCGGAGTACTTGGTCCGTGCATGAGTGTCTGGCTCTAAAGCCAAACCGCGCATCAGGTAGGATCTTTTTGCTGGTTACAGCGGACTCGAGACGACTCAGAAGGAGTCTCTCATAGATTTTACCTAAAGTGTTTAGGAGGCTGATAGGTCTGTAACTATCAGGAGAATTTGACTCTTTCCCTGGTTTGTGAATACCTATGACATGTGCCCTTTTCCATACTGCTGGAAAATGACAATGTGATATGGCCGCATTGAAGATGCAGACCAGAAGAGCAATCAGATGGTCAGGAAGACGTTTGAGGACTTCATTCCTGATGCCGTCTGGACCTGGAGATTTCCTTAGCTTGAGGCTTTTGATCACCGCCCGGACTTCGTCCGTTGAGATGGGATCCAGCGAAGCCGTAGGAGGAGATAACAGGAATGATTTCACTGAGGACTCGACCATGCTCATATGAGTAGGGTCTGAGCCTTAATTTGGGGAACACTGCGCTTCTAACGAGTCGGCGAGACATTCCGCCTTTTCGTCGCAGTCAATTCGGGACGTATCCCGGGGCCTCTGCTTAGAGGGGGCATCAGAGTGTGATTGTTAGTCTTCAAGGCCTTAATGACCTTCCAGTAGGCAAGGTGAGTCGGTTCAAGTTCTTCTAAGAAAGCGTCCCACCTGCTGCTACTGATTTCGGCCATGCGAGCTTTCACCTCTCTCTGGAGGGCTCGAAGACGGGAGCGATTATCCTCAGACGGATAAGAGTCATGCGCACGCATCGCCGCATTCTTTTCCGTGATCAAAGCCCGCATGTCGGGAGGGAGTATAAAACGGCGATCATTCGCCGCTTTCACCTCTTTCAAGGTCACCCTCACGGCAGATTGCAGGTGTTCAACCAGGGAATCGATCGCAAGGTCAGCATCCGCAGCGGACTCTACTACGTTCGGGATCTTATCCAGACTTGGTGACGAAGGGTTATCGATAAGATACCTGCGTAGCCTCGCGTAATCAGCCACTTGGACGGAAGAGGGGCCGGAATCATCAGGCTGACCTAACTGTAAAATGACCGGACGATGGTCTGAGAGAAGTTCGCTCACAAGTCTTATGTCGCGAACAGGAAGTGCGATTCCCTTGAGGAGGGCTACATCTAGTACGGACGGGCGAGTGTTGCTTCGAATAGCGTAGTGAGGTGGTTCAGAGGGAGCTACTACATCGAAAGAAAGCTCACTCTCAAGCTCTGCAAGAATAGTACCATTTCGAGAAGTGTATGAACTATTATACATTTCGTGACCACTGTTAAGGTCACCGGCGATAATCACTGAATTACCTAGCGAAAATAGAGTAGCGAGATCCTTATTCGTGAGGCGTTTACTCGAGCTTAAATAAGCGGAGACTATGTAAATCGAGGGATGTCCTGACATACCTATCCTACAAATCGAGACTTCGATGTTATCGAGTTTAGGAGGATCTATTGGAGTACAATAGAGAGATTTTTTATAGTATATCATCGTACCTCCACCGCTGGTGTATGTATGTACGATCATTTCTTACTATAGAGTAGTTTGTGATTCTCGGATCGTCCGTACTAGGTTTTAGAAATGTTTCTTGGATAAGAAACACATTCACCTGGTGGTCTTGAAGATACTTAGCCACCAGGTCGCGTTGGTTTCCAAAGGTAAATGCATTATAAAAGGATAAAGTCAAACCGCGGGGCTTGATTTTATCCATCTAACTATAGACTACGTAAATATAAATACTTAAGAAAAAATAATAATTAAAAAACTAAGTTTTTATTTGGAATTTGATTGATAGAAACATTACAGTGAAGCTGCAACGTTTGGGAACGATGAGATAATTCCCATCTGTTTCAGCGGGTCCGAGGTGCGTTTAATCGCGTCGTTGAACGCGATGATTTCACTCAGACTGAGCTTCCTCAGGATTTGCTCGAGAGTGATAAAATTACCCCCTTCGAAAAGATCCTCCGAGAGCTTATGCTCCTGAGCTCCAGCTCGGAGGCTCGGAGGCCTTTTGCGGCTTAGATTTCTGGGCCCACGCCGTCTGAGGGACGCGTGCGGGCTTGGAGGGCTCAGGTGCATATGCACCAGAGGAGGTTTTAAGCTGAGGATACGCCTCAGCAGACATAAGCGGTGGGGGCTGGGGCCGGGGGGCCGCAGTGGGAGCCCGGCGAGTTGGTCTCGGGTGGCGCGGGCGCCTCGTACGAGGCGCACACTCTCACCCGCGGTAATTGGCGGGGTGCCCTGCCTCTTTGCAGAGCACACAGCTGGGCGGAGCAGCTGTCTCAGGGGTGCGCGTGCACTCCTTGGTGGAGTGGTCCCCTAGGCACTTAACGCACCGGGGGCGAAGGTGGCATCCGCTCGCTGAGTGACCATAATTTTGGCAGTTATGGCACTGCGATGGGATGTGAGATTTGTGGGGGGGCTCAACAGCGACCCCGGATAGTCCACAGACAGACTTGAGGGAAAATATAGCTTTCCCTTCAGGTGTGCGGTCCAGGAGGATCGTGACCATATCGTATGGCCTTTTGGATTGCCGGTGATACATGCGGAAAACTTCCCGCACCGGGAATCCTTGAGCTCGCAGGGAAGCTGCGACCTCAGGAAGAGGAAGTTCCTTGGGAACTCGCCTAATGACTACTCGAAGGAGGCGTTCCTCCTCGAGAGTATATGTGTAGTAGGGCTGTTTGGCGGCGGTGAGAAATTCCGTCAGTTTTCTATGTATTTCGGAATTTTGTACTTTAATTTGAATGCCTGCGGGGGTGCTTGTCGCGTGCGTGAAGTTAATGCTCCGTGAGTGAAGCTCAGCGGAGATTCGGGTCCAGGCAGATTTGTCCTGCATAATTACCGGCGGAGGAGCGCGTAGCTTCGGCTGAGCCTGGCCAGCCGAGCCCGAGGGGCCGGAAGCGGGGGCGCGAGTCGTGGGCGCGGGTGCGGCATGTGACGCGGGCGCTACGCGGGCGCTACGCGGGGCGCGGTAGCCTTTTTAGGGCGGCTCTCACCATCAGGGCTTAGATATACCCTACTGGAGTCAGATTCTGACTCCTGCGGAGATCGGAACGCGGAGATGGAGGGTGCGGGGGTGACCGCACGACTGCCCTCACCATCAGGGATAGCGTAGCGCTTTCCAGCACCCGAGACAGAGTCGGGGCGCTTTGTGTGTTTGCGCTTTGTGCGTCTAGCGCGAGATTGAACGACCTCGAAGTCGTTTTCGGTTAGTGTGCTCCCTTCGGAGCTGAGTTGATCGCCCTCCATGCTGATCGGGATCGCGCACGATGCACGCGAGACCGGCCTTACGCATGGATGGCGATCGTTGCTGTCTTCCGGTGACAGCGGCGAGAACATATTGTTCAGCTAAATGGAGCACGCGGCGCCGGTCGGTGCTTCCGGCGCGCACGTGTTTGCTCGGGCTGGGAGTGGTCGTAGCGAGTACGACGACATTTTTTCAAAATCACCCCTAGTGGATGATGATGGCTTTGGGGTAGCGGACCTAACCGGAATCGTGGCAGGAGCAGAAGGCTCGACTTCGGCGTTTATATTACGTGCTGGTTTTCTTATATGGGGTTGCACCGGGTGCAACTCCCTGTAAGCCCTATAGAGCTCCGGGTGTCCTTTTAGGAACTGGGACATACGCTCATATTCGAGCTCCCTATCTTTGGCTGGTAAAGCCATTTCGATGACGGATTGGAGAGTGGATAAATAATAAAAAATATATATATATTTATAAAAGTAAATAATAATTACGTGCAGGGAAATTATATATATGTATATACAATGTTAAATATGGCTTGTGGATAAATAAATAAATAAATAAACCTCCCTACCTGAAGGGCAGGGGGGCAGGGAGGTAAATAAAAGAAAAACAAATAATTATATAATGATAACAATGAATATACTTAAAATTTAAAATTCCTATTGTTTAATATATATGTATATATGTGATTGTTAAATTATATTTTTTTTTTAAGTTTGCAAAGACCTCCCTGCCGGAAGGGCAGAGGGGCGCGGCTGGTGAGAGTTTTGACAAACAATCCCGGGTTTGTCAAAACAACGTCGGATTATGTCCACTGCACGTGCAAAAATAAAATAAAAGAAAGACAAAAAGAACAATGAACAATATCTGGGGCCTGGCCCGTAATAAAAGGCTTAGGAAAATTAAAATTTTACCTTTTATGGCGGCCGGTGACCGGCGAACTTACAGTGGCGGCACTATAAACACTGCACTGATTCACAATAACTAACCAACATTTGGGAATTACACTAAACACCGAGACAATAAGAACTTTAACACAATACCCAAACAATATGGTTGGGATTTAACAGAATTAATTTCTGTACCGCGAACTGGCAGCAATAAACGGATTACTGCCGACGAAACGAATAAAAATACAAAAGAACAAAGGGCGGCGCAGCAAGGCGCAGCGATCAAGAGAACAGCGAGAGCTTACGGACACGTCCGTTCGCAACCGCGTACCTGACTCGAATCCTGCGTATATATATATATATTTTTTTTTCGACCTGACATACTCTGTTAGCCGTAAGGGCTTCCCAGCTTCACCGAACTTTTTGGGGCGAATGCTAAGGGCACTCAGCCCCATGGCAGAGGGCGCAAGGGTGCCAGAATGGCCGAACCTCGGCTTGGACTACTGCTGGAACACGAACAAAGATTCGCGATCCTAACTAACCAACATGTCCTAGCAATAACATAGGGCAAGCCACGCGAGGGCCGCAGGGGTAGTCCCTTACAGAACCGTGTACTTAATGTGTGGGTGTGCATGGATGGTATGCAGTGTGATGATGTACTTTCAGTGATGCAGAGTGTCACTGTATCGCGCGAGCAGAGTCACTTGAGGGCTCCTATCCGGAGGATCGATCCTAGGCTCAAGCATCTGCAGAGGGAGGCCGCGGCGGGTGTGCGGGAGCGAAATTTACCGCTCGGCCTCGGTGGCGAGAACGGCGGTTACGCGGGCGTGTGCGCGGACACGTGCAATTAGTGGAGACGGCAGGGAGCAGGGCGTTCAATCTTGTTATTTTGTCGACGGGATCGGTAAAGCAGTTCCGTGGCCGGCGTGCGAAGCGTTTTAGCATACGGATTAGAAGTGTAGCTAAGTACGTGTATTATTTTGGGGTTGGGATGAACTTCGGCCTTTTCGAAAAATTTCTTTGTGACATCTTTGATATATGCATATATGGACGGAAGGTCCAAATCTTTATGTAAATCTACATTGTGGACATAGGGTGGAGCTTGGACGGCTATACGCATGAATCTATTTTGAAACACTTGTAGTTTGCAAAGGGTGGTGCGCGAAGCGTGAGCGAATACGGGCGGCTATAAGTAAGAATGGGACGGATGCATACTTTGTATACTGTGAGCTTATGTCTGAGTGACATTTTGCTTTTAGAAGAGGTAAGATAGCGTAGCAGAACCATAGCCGTGGAGGCTTTTTTCTGAACGTAATCTATATGTTTGTTGAAGGTTAGGCGCCTGTCTAAAACTACACCAAGATATTTAGTATGATTAGTCCAGGAGATATTGATACCGAAAAGGTGTAATGTTTTTCTTATATTCCTCCTCGCGTGAGGATCAAATATGATAGCCGCACTTTTGTCTGGGTTTATTCCTATGCGCCATTTGAGACACCAGGACCCAAACGTAGAGACGGCCCTTTGGACGCGGTAATATAAATGAATCCTATTCCTGCCCGAGCTGAAGATGACTGTGTCGTATGCATAGGAGCCTACTGCGACGTTGGAGAATTCGGGAATGTCGCTAACGAACAAATTGAACAGGCAAGGCGCTAGGATAGAGCCTTGGGGAACTCCTGAGCGTATTGGGTGAGGCGAGGATAGGGCTCCGTCTGCTTTGTAGCAGAAGGAGCGGTCCGATAGGTAGGCAAGGATTATGCGGACTAGCCTGTCCGGAACTTGTAAGAGATTGAGTTTAAATATGAGACCTTCGTGCCAGACCTTATCGAAAGCTTTGGCTATGTCAAAAAAAACGGCAAGTGTACGCCTAGGGCGCTGTAACTCCGTGAAATTGGAGAGAATATGCTCCGTGAGGCGGAGCACTTGGTGGGTGCACGAGTGCTTGGGTCGAAAGCCGAATTGCTCGTGTGGTAAAAGACATTTGTCTGAGACAGTTAATTGAAGTCGGTTCAGAAGGAGTCGCGCGTATATTTTACCAATCGTATTGAGGAGGCTTATCGGGCGGTAGCTTTCCGGAAGGGATGCCTTTTTTCCGTGTTTACGGATACCTATTACCGTTGCCATTTTCCAAGCGGCCGGAAAATGGCAGTGAGTTATGGCCGCATTGAAGATGCAGACCAGAAGAACTATAAGTTTGTCAGGGAGAAGTTTGAGGGCTTCATTTCTGATTCCGTCAGGACCGGGGGCTTTCCTTGGTTTAAGGCCTTTTATAATCGCGAGTACTTCGTCAGTTGTAACTGGATCTAAGTTTTCGATTGGGGCGGTCTCTCTTATTGATTGAATTGTTCGATCGACCCTCCCGAAATGTGCGGCATCTATGGTATGATATTCATACGGATTAGGGGAACACTGTTGTGCGAGAGTGGCAGCGAGATACTCTGCCTTGTCAATACTTTCGAAGGCGGGCGGATTGCCGGGGCCTCTATCTAACGGGGGCATTGCGGACGAATAGCTGCTCTTCTGTTAACGAACGAGATCCCAGAAGGCGAGATGAGACGGTTTGATTTCCTCTAAGAGGCTGTCCCATCTTTGACTACGGAGTTCAGAGATACGAGATTTAACTAATCTTTGTAGGGTACGTAGCCGTACGCGATTTTCCTCCGTCAGATAAGAATCGTGAGCGCGTGTCGCGGCGTTTTTCTCTGTGATCAGACTTCGAATGTCATCAGGAAGTATGAAGCGGCGATCATTTGCCACCCTTACCTCTTTTGAGGTTTCCCTGATGGCATTCTGGAGGTAACCTACCAGGGAGTCAATCGCCACATCGGCATCGCTCTCAGACTTTATCTCGTCGGGGATACTGTCTAAATGAAGAGAAGAGAGATTAATTGAGAGATAGTGTCTGAGTTTTGGATAGTCAGCCACTTTGACTGAAGCGGGAGTGTGGTATCCTGCGTATAGTGAACGATCCAAAATATATATATGGATTTTTGTCTCTTTCTTACCCCTTATACGTGTCTCAATCTAAAACTACTAATTAGATTTGAATGAAATTGCACAGGGTGAAAGCTAATATTATGGATCAACAAATTATACTTTTTATTCCACATAACAATAGGGTTCCCCAGGATAGAGGATAAAAGTAAAAACTTTGTAGTAGAATTTTCTTTGTGCGATAGCTAAAACTATACCAAATATTATAAGCTGTGATTGAATTTCAAACTGTATATATATGTAAATGTAAATATATATATTTACAGAAATACATGTTTGTATACATATAAGAAATTATCAAAGTCCAAAATTGGCCGAAAGATGCCACTGTACACAAATGATTAAATCCTCAAAAATACGGGTCGTCTACCGGATCTTTAAACATTTGAAAAATACAGGTCAGACTCACCTATTTTTGGGATGAATACAACTCTAATTCTATCTAATCTAAAAGTTGTATTTATCCAAAAAATTTAGTTATATAATTATGTAACGTTTACCTGGAACGAACCGCAATAGTAGGCCTTATGGTACAGTTACAATAAGTCGTATAGTATTTAACGTAAACTTAGTTGACAATAAGCTAAATAACCTAATGAGGGGTATAGAAAATCACAATATCTTCACTAGGTATGTAAAAAGTTATTATGCAAATAGCTAACATAATAGTACTATGTCCACACAGTTGGAAAATACGGTCCAAAGATAAAGGAAATATGATTAAAGTTCACGCGAACAATGTCGCGGGCACGGCTCGTTTGTTTTAATTTTAGTTATTGTAATATCACCGAATATTACTAATGTAACTTAAGTTAAGTTAACTACTGTATCTAGGTGACACTTTAAAGGCCGACATAACTAAAGATAAATGTTATATTAACAAATTTTTTATAAAGTTTTACGTCTATGTTATATGAAATATTTGTAATAAATTGTGCATGTAAATGTTATAGTTCCGTTGTCATTTGTTACAAAATATGCATATATTACCGTAAAAAGAAAGCACTAATGCATTTTTATATCCACAGAAAAAAGAGAAAAAGTGCGACAACGTTTTCACTCATTGCCAGGTCGTTCTCCTGAACCCAAAAACCACCCAATCAACGAGGAGCCTACAAACGGAATTTACCAGCTTTCACTATGGAATATCTATAGTCCGAGTAATGACTTAGCTTATGAAATCTTTTTCGATTTTACACACAAACAAGCAACTTGTAATGAAAATATAGATGCAGTTGCTGATAACGCAAACCGAGCTACTGATGAATCTATTGTCTATCCAAAAATTTGTCACAAACCCGCTGCTAAGCTCAGCCAAGTTAAATCAGATTCAAATACTTCGGACTGTAATTTAGCATTAACAAGGGAAGATTCAATTTCCGGGCAGCTCTCAGGACAAGTTTTAAATACCAAAGCGCAAGTACACGTATCAGCCCCTGTTCAAGAATCGCTAGGTGCTATACCCAAGAACAGAAAAATCGTTCATCAATCCCGTTCTCGCAAAAGAGCCCCAGAATCTTTGGAATTATCCGTACCTGAATCAAGAAACAATTCGACTTTATGTTATGATTATAGACAAGAACTTTCTTCAGTATCTAGAGACAAAGGAAAGAAATTAAAGTGTGTGGTCGAAACAAACCTACACAGTGCTACCTCCGGTATCAATAAACGTTCAAAATCGTCACCACCGAGTATCATCGACTACGCTAAAATTGCAGAATATGTTCATAATTGCCCTTACAAAAACAATCTAACAAGATCTACAGTGGTGATCTCTGGAAAAGTGGAAAAGGATATTGATATAGAAGATTTTTTGGAATATGTTGGTACTTGTTTCGATACATATTCACATCCAACACCACCGTCACCTGCGCCTCCGGAGCCCACGTCACGTTTTTAAAACTTCATAATTTTTTTCAACGTTTCTTCTAGCTTACTGGTATCTTCCAAGTACATCACGAAAATATATCTATATATCTTAATTTAAAAAAGTATATATTTTTCTGATATCAGTATTAATTATGAGATATAATTAACAGAAGTAATATATAAGATATAAATGTTAATATTAGTTCAATTAAATGTCTAAAGTTGTGTAACTAAAAGTAACCACTACAAATAGATAAGTAAAACAATATATTTATGCACAGCGTATATTGTGAAAGCCATGATTTCTTAAATTAAAATTAAAAAAAAATGCATCATCTCGAAGAACATGAGAAGAGAACTATCTTTGAGTTTTGTCACTTGCTAGAAAGATCAAAACAACTGTTTAATGGATTAAGGTAAATATTTTTTTCTTTAATTATTGTAGGTATATGTTTTATATCATAAAATTTATTGTTGTGATTTCTTATGAAAATAGATGAGGTTTCAGAAATATTTCTTTACATAACTAATTCCAATAAAGAAAGCATTATACAACGAAGTATTTGAAAAGAATACAAACTTATTTGCAATAGATAATATACCAAAGAGTAAGTTTATTTAATTGTATGATTATATTTAAGTTTAAAACACTGGTATGTTAAGACTGGGGTAGTGTTTATGTATTCCCTCAGTAAGAGGACTATCTTTAACTTGTCACAGAACAGTTACAGACTAGAACTGCTATTGTGATATTTTTAAACGCAAATTGCTTGACTTACTAACTAATCGTTGTGTTAAATTTGAAGAGCTTTGATTTCAAAAATAAAGCAATAAGCGTGCCTGAGTTTGTAGAACAGCCTTGAACTTAAAATATGAATGTGAATTAAAATAGCTCTTTCGACACGAAAAGTTGTATGCTATTAAAAAAAAATGACTTCTGTAAACTTTTAACTTCTGAAGTAAGGTATGTTCCAACGAATAATTGAGTTATTGACTAATAATTTTCTTGAAAGACTATAATATAATAATTATTTAAAATTTTAAAATCCAGTACTCTCCCTTAATTGAAGGATTATACCAAGAGAATATTAAAGTAATGTTTCTATACAGTGAAGTGTATCTTTGATTTTAATTCGATAGTATTAAACAGAACACAATCAAGCAATGCTGACGATTACTATAGTAATAAATCCTGAGTGCTCAACAATTTCTTTAGTATTAGCCCGGAAAGATATCAAAATTACAGTGAATAAAATCACTAAGAGGACTCTTATGTAAAATGTTCCTTTCTTCGAGAAAACTACGTTTCTTAGTAGTGATAATATATTTATACATTAAGATTATAATTTTTAAAGAGGCATTAAATAAATGGTATGTATTTTAATATAAATATAGAAAATAGGTAATTGATTTTTGAGTCCTTACTAACATGAGTGTTAACCTTAACCTTCTTTTTTTTCATTATTTTAGTTCTTTCACCAAAATATTTACTTTTTGTTATGGATTGAAAAACTTATGACGCCAATGACATATTTCAAATCAAAGTTTGTCGGAC
Organism: Actias luna; assembly: GCA_039707435.1. NCBI lineage: Eukaryota > Metazoa > Arthropoda > Insecta > Lepidoptera > Saturniidae > Actias > Actias luna. The sequence continues at coordinate 10,883,617 of JAZHAC010000001.1, read as the reverse complement.
TTCGAACTGTAGTTTTGGTCGAAAACCCTGTCCAGCAAACTCTAAATGTATTTAAAGGGCGCTAATCAAAGTACCAGACAATATGATTAATTTAGGTAATAAATTACAGGGAACTTCCTCAGTATGGACATAAACAATGGCATTCATATTTTGGACGGACATTCGATGTATATTCCAAATTATGGAAATTTCAGCAGCAACATCGTACTATACTTGACACTAAATACGGACTAAAAAGATGGCAAATAGGAGAAATCGCTTCGAAAATTGGTCAACTATATTATCATTTTTAGTAAGTCTTATCTTTTAAATTGACAAGTCTCACTATCAATTATAACTTTTGCTTTAGGGCAATTTAAAATATTTGAGTTTACAAAATGAAATACAGCTCGTCATAATTATTTCAAAATTCCATTGAACCCTTGAAGTTATTAGAAATTATTTTTACAGCCTAAGAACTAGCGAAACAGCGTATCTCAATGAAGCGTTTTCATTCTATTACGCCATTCGCGGGCGAAGCTACTACACGAAGGCTTCTAAAGAAGATAAATGTGAACTCATGGTAAAAAAACTACGTTATTATACAAGATTCATAGTGTGTTGTCTATTACTTAAAAAAATTAAATTGGTAAAAGAACTTATCAAGGAATTAGACAAGCAAATAATTGAATATGGAAATACTTACGATCCCGACGATCAATTGGAGTGGACTGTCGTCGTAGACGAAGTAAAAGCTTTCATTCAAGCCGAACCGGTTATATCCGTCATGCATCCTGACAATTATCCGGTTATTCTCTCACATAGGTAAGATTTCACCCAATTGATTTATCAGCAATATTTTACGTTACTTCGTTTTTTAATGTCGTGCTTATTATAAATATTTTTAAATAATGGCATACGCAACAAAAAACAAGTGTAAAAAATACTGTATATTTATCTCAACACAAACATATGCGTTCCATATTAAAGTCAACGGTGTTATAAAAAATAAATTAAGTGAGATTGTTAATAAAAATAAACTAAACTTTAAAAAATATGATTTTACGCAAAACTATACTCGTTATAATTTTGAAATTTGAATCAAATCAAACTTTATATCACAATTTGATGTGCTCGTACTACCCTGAAGTTTTCAAAGTTTCAGATTACAGATATTTCCATTTTCTTGAACTTGTTTTAAATAATTATTATCAAAGATAACATCCAAAAAAATACTATATATCATTGGCTTGAAGATCGTGATATACAAGTAATTCAATGGGAGTGGAGGTCGCTGCAATAAGACGAAGACGAAGATACTTTTATATTTGAAGAAAAAAGTAAAATTTAATTAAGAATATATATATACAAAGCAGGAATATATTTATGGAGTGTTTGTTAATTGAATTTTATTTTGTTTAATAATTTTTTTATTCACAACTTTAATAATAATTGCTAACTTTAAAAAAATATATCTCTTTTTCAGATTGAATCCAATGACGGCACCTCCTATTGAACGTACTCCACAAATGAATCTTTCTCTTCAAGAGGTCCTTATTGTTGGTAGCAGCTCACAACAGGTCAAGTTCTCAGAGTTAACTATGGACATGTATAGAATGCTCCAGACTTTAGAACGCGAACCTACTGGGGAAATTCAACACATATATAACAATTCACCTCAACAACGCTTGGGATCAACACCAAGTGCTCCTGCCAAAGGTAAAATCTTATTGCCACGGCTTTATTGGTCCCCCATTCAAACTTCTGTGCATTAAGTAGAAGTTTAGTATGGGAGTCCTACAAAGACGTTGCATTAGTGCCAACCGATTACAACGAAGCCTGTCGAGATCTGCGATTTAAATCTCTTGTCAACCCACATTCATGAAGACGCACTATTTAACTATATTGTCAATTTTGTCATACTTAAGCATAAAGAAATTTGAGCACTGCAACATTTTTTTCATTTACACATTACCAAATAATTAAAATTAAAGTAAAGTGTTTCAATATTTTATTAAAACTATTAATTGAATAGTATTCTAGTTCTATGGTTGTTTAAGCTTAATTGTTTAATGTAAGAAATATATAATACAATAACCGTCTTTCAATATACCAAATCATCGAATAGATAACTTTTTATTAGGGAAAGACAGACCACATGCGTGTTAATATACGTCCGAAGTGAATGTATATTTGTAAGCTAGTGTTTCTTATATGTATGTAGAAAGACAGAAAGATAATATCTAACATTGATCTAAAAGGATTAATTTTCCAATAATAACTATGTAAGTTTACAATTTGTGATAATAAGTTTTAAGAGTTTCCAGTATGCATTTAATTTTGTTTATGACACATACACAATGATGTTGACGTTAAAAGGAAAACCTACAGTATTGAAAAAGGATTTGTTTAGATACTTTTGCTATGAGGTGCTCTAAAGTGATAAAATGGTTCAATGAACTTAATGGACTTTGTATAGTTTTTTTACGGTATTCATCTATTTGAATAAATATGTTACGATAATGTATATTTAAGATCAATGTGTAGAAGGAATGAATTCTTTACAAGCATGATAATCTCTTCACTTGTCTTCCTTGGCAAATACCATAGAGTTTGGCTTTCTAGTATGTCGTAGATATTCAGTATTTCTTATATTTTTTCGAATATTTGGAGATCATCATTTAAAATTTGTAAATACATTAATGAATTCATAGAATCATATTATATAATAAATAAATATGTAACAATGAAGCAACAATGTACCATAAAATATTATTTATAATATTTATTTATAATATTATATATAAATATACTCCAAATTCGAAGAAATAATTATTATAGTATTTCAACGAAATAACTCTCCAATGGGTTTTTTTGTTTCAGGATGCATAAGACGCAGTTTTTCAGTTAACCCACATAAATATCTCCTTTACAAACCATCCCCAATACAACTGATAGTGTACTTATCTAGCGGATGTAATGATATACCGCCCAGTGGGGCTATACTACTCTACGTTTCTGGTGATGCACAAGTTCCACTGCCAGCACAACGAACTGAAGATGGTGATTTTTTTGTTATAATATGATATAATTATATTACCTAAAAACTGGGTGTTTGATGCGAATATCAATAATTTTACAACAATAGCTATTGTAAGCAATTATCATAACACAATTGAATTCATAGCAGTAAATTTTATTAGGTCCTACCTAAGAATTTTGAAACCCCTTGCAATTAGTAGAAACTGTACTAGATGATTCTACTAAATAAAGCATATCTTCTTAGTATGTGATTGCCAATGTGCGCTAACGCAACAGGTTTTCTACTCAGTATTGTAAATATCACTAACTTAAATCTCAAAGAGCGTATCTGCTACAAATCAATATTTCAGAAGATCTATTTAATAAAATTCTATAAATCTGCAAACAGCGCAAAAGCTAAACGAATATTCTAAGTTAACTAATTATATAAGAAAAAGGACTACCTATATATATATATATATATATTAATGACCGGATGGGATCTTTAATTTCAGGAAAACATTAAAATATTCCATTTGAATTAATTATTAAAATGCTACTTAATCTCTCTAGTCCCATAATACTTGGCGTTGCATACAAAATATATTATACCTTAATAATGTTTATGTCAACTTATTTATACTTATTTTATTTGTCAAATATCATCCAAGGGTGTTGCAGTTACATATACATATGTAAATTGTTACTCTTTGTTTTATAATATGTTTAGTTACCACAATATCTTCAAACTGTTGTTTATATTTTAATAAAACTTTGGACTATAATTTTCTTTTGAATACCAATTGGTTGAGTTACTAGCAAAAGTATTAACAAGTAATAAGCAACGAAAAACTGCCATGGTAGATATTTTATACGTACGTGGGAGAATATACTGCCTTCTGTATTAAATGCATTACCTACTATTTGTTTGGATGAAATAGTAAAATGTGATAGAAAAAAGAGTTGGACGAGTCCTAAAAGAATATCTTATTTAAATCACATTTGCGGTGTCAGCAGAAAGAGTTTAGTGTTAATAATATTATTTATGAATTAGTAATAATAATAGTAGACCTTTGAGATCTAAGGTGAGATACATTGTAATTTAGCTCAATTAATTAATATATTTATATTTTATTTATAAATCCACATAATTATATTTTGAAAATGTATTGATATCTTACAGAATTATTCAAAGAATATAATATTTCGATCGAAATACCTTAAGCTATTGCATTTACGTATCAATATTTAAGAGGCAAAAAAAATCAAACAATTTAAGTATCGCAGTTTAATCCATTTCAGCTGGTTACGACGTGGGAGGAGTACCTACGACATCGAAAACAGATATTCACGGTGATTCGAGTAGAGATACAAAGTCATTGAAACATAAAAATATTCAATGTCTATATCCAGGCGACTTGTATCCATTTACACGACGTCCACTATTCGTTATTATAGACTCAGATAGTTCCTATTCTTTTGAAAATATACCCAGACATTTTGGGAAACCCGTCGTGGTTTTAATGTCACCTGTGGAGCTACCTTCACCTTATCAAGGTAAATAATATACTATACTTACGAGCAATGCTGTATTTAAGCTCCTGAAAATCGGTTTAGTGTCTCCAGCGTCTGTCTTCTGCAAATATAGGTAGTTGCCAGTGGCGAAGAGTCCATATACTCCAATTCCTATCGGCTTCTCTTTAAGAATTGGTAGATAACGTAAGTACTTAATGGCATATTAAGGCCAAAGGTAATTTGTTACTTTCCCTTGTCTTGCATGCTACGTACTGTGTTCGAAATTTATTTGGCACCTAAAAATTAATAGCTAATAGCATCCATTCAAAGATAGTATAATCTATGTATCAAATGTAATTCGAAGTTATAATCCATAAAAATGCGGCTTGTCGCGTAGCATCCCATCTTTCGTTTCCTAGGGAAACGAACAAAGTATGCGCTCTCATATAAGATACCACCAATTTAATCTAACCCAGTAGCGAATAAGAATTCGCTGGTTACCGGCCTATGAGAGTTATATATATATGTATTTTAAAAAAGGAAGCGAAAGAAGGAAAAACTTAAAAACTGGTAGACACGCTAAACCTGTGAAGGCTCTCAAGTGCAATTGCTGGAACACACCTATTGGTATTTGGCGGCAGATTTTCATATTGAGGGTGGTAGCTAGCCAGGTGGTCATTAGAAACCTACCACTACCACCACCACTACCACCATGCTATGGTTACCTCACAATGTTTGCATTCACAGAAAGTTCAAGCTCATTGTAGGTGGATTTGGTTGGTTGATGGTTTTTTGAGTTTATAGGTCTTAAATCGTCATAGTCATATTGGTGACGGTGTTGAAGAGCTAATATTTTGTAAGGTAAAAACTGTTTGCTCAAGGTTCTCTTTTTCAGATTTACACCTTTCTTCACTGGTAGGTACCCTTTACCCCAGTGTTTCTCATTGTGTGGATAGCGAAGCTTTTATAGCGCAGTTGCAAAAGGTTGGGAAAGCTACAGCAGTAAAAAAAACCAATAAAGCTTAAAAAGATTTATTGAGAAAAATGTTAATAAATTTAACAAAAAATAAAAATAACTTATGAGATCTCTTCCATCTTAAACATTTATATGAAATTAACGAAAAATAAACAATAAACTTATGAGAACTCTTAATGCGAAGGTTGCGTTTCTTTTCATTAACCAATTTCACCTATCGTGGATCCGTTTTTGCTACATGGAGAAATAAATCGTCTTCCAAATTTAAGCGACTTATTTCCTTACTTTTTGTTTGGGCCATTTATGAAAATGTCAACTCACACAAGTACGAGGTGGCAGATAGAATCAAACACTTCAAAGCCTCTATTGTTATTTCTGGGTATTCTGATTTCTTTTTAAACCAAAAGGTATGCAAATTGACAGAGTTAAATTGTAATTGCATGTTGCAATAAATCGGCAGATAAATCCAGCAGATTTTCTTTGAGCTTGGTTGCCCAATTTGCCTCATTTATAGCTGCATCTAAAAACGGATTTAAGATCCACCTTTGCCAAGTATTCTTCGATATCTCTTGTAATGAAAAGTAATGATACAGTTCTTTGTTAGTTTTCCGGCAGCAGTCCAAGCCGAGGTTCGGCCATTCTGGCACCCTTGCGCCCACTGCCTCGGGGCTGAGTGCCCTCAGCATTCGCCCTATAAATTTCGGTGAAGATGTCAAAGCCCTTACGGCTCACCATTTTCATACCAGGTATAAATTCCTTGATGTTTATCTCACATCCGACGTCTTTAATAAAAGACTGTGTCGAAGAAAATGAATCAAAGTGTTTTTGATTTAGAGACAATGACCACAAGTCAATTTTGTTTATAAGTTGCCCTATCTATTGGCGATGTATTCGATGTTAGTAGAAAATATGTGTTTACGTACTTAATTATATATTTATCCGAACCTTTATTATGAAAATGAATAAATATGTTGGATTGAATATTTGCCACAAAATATAAAATACATGAAAAATAAAAGAACGGATAGGGGAAACGCGAAATAAAGGGGCCGTGTCATGAAAAAGGTTGAAAAACAGTGTTTTAACCTATGACCCCACAACTTGTATGACTGCAATATATTTAAAGTTAAATACGGTGAGCTGCTTACCACATTAGTGCCGTTGTGATCTTAGCATGTTTGAACTCCGTCACCACACTCTCTTGTAGTCGGGCCGATGCTTTCCCGGCAAACTAAGATAAATGATTTTATCAGCCGGACACTTACTTCTTCCATATCTATCAGTATTTATAATACGCAGTAATGGTAAGTACCGCAATGGCATGTTTTCTTATATACGGCAATGGTTCTAATATACCTTACCCCATTCCATAATATTGAAAAAATAAATCCGATAAAGAATAGGCAAAATATTGAGTGCCGCTGAATTTTTGGTAGACTCCAAATCATTTGAATACTTAAATTTGCATTAATTATACGCGTTTGAGTAATTTGAAGGTCGAAACATGGTGTGTATGTAAGCCGAGCACTAACTCTTTTTCAAGGCCTTTCGAAACGACGTAGTACCTAAAGACAAGTTTCTGCCTAGCCTATGCCATCGGTATTACCATAACTCATGGAAATGCTGGCAACCCTGTAACGTAGCTAATAAATTCCCTAAATGTACCGATGTAATACTCTTAGATATATTTGTAATATTATCAATAAAATAATTTAATATATTTTATAATTCATAACAAACTCACTTAAGAACAATGTTACTTGACATGTTTCAATATTAGCAGAAACTAACTGGCCTCATCAAATAAAGAATAAACAGGTGTAACTGATTTGCTCATTATTAGATCAAATTGCTGAAATATTTTCAAATAATTGTTACGCAGAACACCAACAGGATGGTAGACTATTCACACTCTTCCTCCATGCTCCTATGACGGCATTCTTCTTCTGCTGTGAATTATATAGTGCACCGCTAGTACTTTGGGATCGTGCATTGGATTACCTGGACATCTTCTTGACTACTGCTTTAAATATATTTCTTAGAGGCCGAACTGGTAAGCAATTTATTGTCTACTTAAAGTACATTTAAAAACAACGACTATATGTTTAAGAGTTATCAGTAATAATTTATCACTAATTTCTCAGCCCAATACCGATTTAAACGAAATCATAAAATAATTTGGATTTTTCGATGTTAGGTGAACTAGTATTTCATTTCATATACCTTTATTGGAAATATGTTTGAATATTTATGGCCTTAGAGATTTGTTACTGGCACATTCCATAAAATATGATATACGTGTTCTTCTAAATTACAGATCTGGCACTTTTGGTGTGTTGCCTCTAATTATTAAAAAAATAAATTTATTCAATGGAATATGCCCAGAACGAATTTTCAAAGGTAAAGCAATCGTGTATCTTCTCATAATTATATTTTCGAATCAAGGAATAGAACTCAGAGGCGGGTCAGTCGTTTTATACCAAATCCCCTTTGTCGATGAATTAAAATTATAATATTGGGACCACGTGTTAATGCAACTTCTTTTGAAGTTAGAGACAACATCTTTGTATATAAGTAAATAATCAAATTAAATATCGTCTTCAATGGCTTGTTTGGCTAATTAATCCATGTTTTCATTAACTTGTATTCCAATACGAGAAAGCACCCATTGAACATACATACATTTATGTTGAGTAAGTGTTCTTGTTAAGATACTGGAACATTTTTATTAACTTTTCCTTACCACAAACATATTGTACATAACATGGCTGTTCAAATAACAGTATTAAATGCGTGCTATCTATTATACTCGGTTAACAACAAATTATTACAGAGTATAAATATATAATTCCTGACATTATATATTTCCTGGTATCCTGAAATTTTAATTGGTAACTTTAGGTTCTTATATATCATATTTATATAATCATATTTAGCTACTTATACAATCTAACGCAAATAGATAACCATACAAAAGATTTAAGAGAGATATTTTTATTATTACAGACAACGTCTATCGACCATTCATTGGTGATGACTACCTTCGAGTGCTTACACTGCGTTATATCTTCTGTGATTTGACGATGAGGCTTCATCGTTCATTTCGCGGCCACAATCAATATCCACGTGCATCGCCCCCTATACCGGATGAAGTGATTCAACATCCAGACTTAATTAATATTTTAATGAACTTGGCCAATGAGTTAAAGGTAAGTGTACTTAGTAGTTACTTTTTGATATCAAATTGTTGTTATATTTTTTGCATAGATAATTATCCATATTCAGTAGTTGTTTATGTTAATAAAAATGAATAATAGAAATAAGCATACATTATTCATTGGTGGAATTAATTCCTTCTGCAGTTTATGTCGGTTATACCTTAAACCTGGCGGGTGAATTAACTCTCAAGAATAGTTGCTGAAAAACACCTTACAAATGTTTAGCAATTGATTTATGCGTCGAGGATGGTAGCTACACATGTACTACCATTGTGCTGTGGTTTCAACACAATTCTGAAATCTTACGCTTAGTGTAGGATTCGAACCCTGGTTCGAACGCGTTGTTCGAACACTTTACTTCAGATCCATTATTGCTTCAATTCAACTTACATCAACGTATATAGCCATATATATATATATATATAGACTTTACAGAGACATACTTTGGAAAGTTTTATTCGTTGGATAATTTTCTAGTCTATTAATAAAAAGAACATCCAAAATTACCATCCAAGTTTATGAATTAAAAAAACATTGTTTCAATAAAACGCTTTAATAATGTTTTCAGGTTCGCGAGTATTTTCGAGAGACACCAGCAAGTGTTCCAGTACCGGAATATACTGAATAATAATAAACTTTAAATTCGGATACTATATAATATAGATATGTTAAATTACTAGTATTATATCCAATTTAATGACATGGTATCTTTGACCCCAGTGTGTCATAGTAGTTCGTTACAAATTAATATGTCCAAAAGAAACGAAAAAGAATTAGTCAAATAATATGCGCGCACTTACATATTACAGCTCTTTTCTGTTTTCACCTCTGGCGTACCAAAAAATTCTTAGTAGCAAATACGCTATCACCTTTTTTTATACTCTGAAATGAAATGAAAACATGCAATTGAATTCAAAACTTAACTATTACTCCCAGTAGGTAGTATCAACCGTATTTTATATTACCGAGATTTTTATGGTTGATTATTTTTATGGTAAATTCTAATTAATGCCATTTGTTCAACAATAGACTTATTGATTTGATTGTATTTGATGATGTGTCATACGATTTTAGGCTGCATTCCATTTTAGTTAATTTAATTTTAATCAGTTTTAAAATAATTAAAATCTTCGAATTCATTATACAATGACAATGTTACCTGAAAATCGATCACGTGTCAGGAAAATATACGTGTTACTAGTGTACATGTCATACGTTTACCAGTATTGGTTCAGTGCTTAGTTCGTTTTGAGAAATATTCAAAATAGTGATTTGGATACCTTACGATTACATTATCACTAAATAATTGTTTTATAAACCAAAAAATATATATTAAAAGAAGGATGTTTTCTCATAAATGGTAATTCTATAAATATGGTTAAATGTGTGTAATAATAATATTATAAAAGAGTTTAAAATTTATTTATAGATAAATTATCATTGAATATTACCTAAAATCAATGTTCCTTAATATGAAAGTAAAAACAATATTTTTTCAGTATTACAAGTAGGTATGTAATTTGTAAGTAAACATTTCCATTCAAATAGATATATTATATATCATCGTCATTGCTACTTGGCTAATTGATGCATAATATTAAGAACACATTAAATTATAATAGTGAAATGTTAAATATGAACATATGTATATTTATTGATACGACATAATAATTAAATGATAGATTTATGAACCATTTTTCTCAATTATATAATAAATAAAAATACTTGTTATTAAAATCAATCTAAGAATTTATTTCACTCATAATACACATATATATGTATAAAAGTACAAATATACCCCTTTTATCGTGGAGAAACATTTTAAAGATACCCACTTGTCCGAGGGGACAAGAGAGAAAGACAGGATTTACCTCGGTAGTAAACCAAAGGGTACTAAACCATTACTAAAACTCCACGATGTAACCTCTGCTACACGAAATGGGACGACATGAGATCAGCCATAGAAATCTCCAACAGTTACACGAACTAAAGTATATCTAAAAAAAAATCTTATTCCCATAAACCATATTTCCGATTAAATCGTCACATATACTCGTGTGTATATATATATATATATACACTTATATCATATACACATAATATTTGGACGGTTAAGATAATTTCGGTGCCTTACGTTTGCGTGCGTTTTTCTCAAATTGTAATAATTTTGGAATGGAACGTTTTCGCATAACTTAGTCCAATACAAGATTATTATATTCACCAAGACACGATGCAGTGTAGGATCATTATGATTATTATAATGCAGAGAGTTCCAAGACAAACAAAATTAAACAATTTATAACAACAGTTGTATTGAGGGCAATGTACGCTAACCGCAAGAGTTTTTGTAATGCTTTAAAGTTTAGCGTTATGGCTACAATCTTACCGAATGCTAAGTTCCAATGGGACCCAAGATGATGGACACGCTAAGTCTAGTGAAAGGACTGACTCTCAAGTCTCAAATGAATTGAATCATAAATAATATAATTACAGAAAAATATGTATATTAAAAAAAAACCTTATCTTTTATTATGAAAAGATATCTATTAATTTAAACTTACAAGTGCCTTCTACGAGTATCTTCAAAAGCTTATGTAAAGGTTTTAAGAATAATAGGTTTGCTATTTACCTACCTAATAACCTGGTTTGAAACACCTAATATAAATAAATATATGTAATGTAATGTATAAATAATATTAAACTGATTCGCGAGAAAACTAATAGATAGATACAACTTGCTGATAGTCTGCACGTATTATATGGTTCTTCACATCCCTAATATTTCAGTTCACTGGTTTGTTCCGGAGCTCCACTATCACTACCTCTGTATTGCAAAATACGCGTTTTTATATTACCACAACCGGAAACTAAAAGCGAGCTATTTGATTTGTTTTTCTTTATCTATTTTAGGGACTTCGGGCCAAAAAGGACATACCAGTCATGTCGTACCCTGACCTTACAGTATGTAAAAATGTAATTACATTCAAATATGTCCAAAAACTACTCAGAACTATTCACAAAATTCCATAAAATATTGGCTTCATCACTTGCAAGTGCAGCCAAGATTCTATGGAACATGCCCTGGTCCATTAGATTCAATCCTATATGTTTTATGACCGCTGCCCGTTGAGCACGGTTCCGTTTACATTCCCTCAACAAGTGCTGCAAGTCTTCTATAGATCCAAACGTTATGCAAATGGGTGAGAAACTTTTCCTCATAAGAAATGCAAACTTGTTGAGAAGCATGTGTCTGGATCTAACTCTATTCGCAGTAACAACTATAGATCTCTTTAGAGCACTGCTAGCAAACCATGGTATACAAGGTGGCTCGCTTTGTAATATGTTATAACCAATACATTTATCTCTAGACCGTTCATCAAAATATTTTTTCCAATTTAGGAGACATTTACATTTAAATTTTGTTAATAGCTCTGTGTAATCTGGTCTAATGTTAATATTAGTACCTTTTGAAAAAAAAATATTTTGCTAGGTGGTCTGCCTTCTCATTACCTTTTAATGCATTGCGTGACGGAATCCATTGCATCTTCAGTGTTATCTCTTTTTCTTCCAAGTTCAGAACTTCACGTAATATAGCATAAGCCGCCGATACACCTATTTTTCCAAAGGCGTAACGATCCAAACAACATTCTCACAATCAATGACAGGATAAATATTTCTGACTCCATTACATGTATAGGTAGGTGTACTTTTAATAAAGCCATCTACAACTCTCAGTGCTTGATTTTGAATTTTGTCCAGCTTAAAGACATACTACAGTATTAATAAGTAAATCTTGTTTCAGTTCCAGAGATATACAGACTTTTGATCGTTTATGCCTTTCCGACCAACGCATTTTACTCCACATATCAGAAGCCGAGGAACGTTCATCTACGTCGTTACAGAATGTTTGCCAACTTATTTTTCTTAAACTTATTTCCACGTTTACTTCTATTCTTCTTTTCTCATATAAATTTAAATTTATAGTATTCTCTTCCTATTAATAAAAATTGCTTATTCTTCGCTTACTTCAAAGTTACACCGGGAGTAGGTAATGCTAGATTAGTCACGGAATAGCGACGTGTTAATAACGGTATTAATAAATACGAAGTAGGTTCGGAGTTATAATACAATTCTTACACTGAGATTAAGGTGTATGTTATGGCAACCCACTAATATTAAAAGTAAAAAGAATGAACAAAATGACCTGATCAAATAAAATACACTGACAGTTAGATAAATTTTGCTAGTTCGGTGAAGCTGTAAAAGACCCTCAGGCTAACAGTATAGGTCCCTTCGAAAAAAAAAATAGATAAATTTTGAAATTTGACACTTTTATTTGACAATCGCAACTATTACAAGCGAGCATATGTAATGGTGCGTCCGCACGCTTGCCAAACCTAGGCAAACCATCACAAACGCAAACGTGCGGATAAGGTTTGGCTTGGTTTGTATAGGTTTGCAAGCGCTTGGCACAAATCAAAGGAAATTTGCCTCAAGCGTTTGCGTCCCGTCCGCACGTTTGTCGTCAGTCTATCTCGTTTGAGTGCTGGTGGCGAGTGTACGTATGGTAAAAAAAAATGTGTGACGTGTCAAGTGAAGATGTCTTGAATTTCCTGGAATATAATAATATCGGACAATTAATACACTGTCAACTGATCCCAAACTAAGCATTATATGCTTATAATGTGATGACCAGACAATTAATAAACATACATATATATTTAAAATTCATACATATTATAGATAAATAACACCCAGGCACAGAAAAAATACTTTAACTCATCATACAAATACTTGTTGCTGGGTGGGAATCGAACTCACTTCCTCACGCTTCGCAGTCGGTTCATTACCCACTGCGCGACGAAGGCTATCAATTAATAATAGTATTTTTCGTTTCGTTTTATTTATTTGCTTGTTTTTATAATCAAAATAGCTTAAGGCAAAAGTGGCCGATACAAGCTCAACATCCGTTACGTCCGTCATGCTTGCCTCTTCACAACACACTGACTTACTCGCAAAAAACAAGCCAAACATTTGTAGAGGTTTGGAGTTTGCGGCAAATGGCATGTGTGTGGACGAGGCATAACATCGCATTCTGTGTTTCTCTTGTTGAATTCAAAATATTGGTTTTAGAATTTGTGGTAATTTTTTTTAGCAGAATATTAGCTTTTATTTGAAAATGAGCCTAAAAGACAAACGCATTTATTCCATTAACTGGGATTAAGAAGAAAAGGTAAGCACGTGGCAATATTTTAATGTACAAAAAGTATAATTTACAATTTTAGTAATGCTTAATTATTGTTTCCCTTTGTGCTATGCATGTGGTTTTTTTTTTTAATAATGAGTAGCAAGCAGAAAACTCATTAAATATGTATAAGCATAACTTATTTATGATCACATGCAAGACACATTAAACACTTGTCTAGTATTTCTGAACAGTTAGGTATATAACTTTTTTTTGTTCTTGTAGATTATTAGTGCATCAACAAGTAAAGATTTAAGTGTCAGTGAGACATGCATCTTTACATTGCAGGTCAGTTGGTAATAAGCAATATAAAGTAATATTGAGTATCTATCTACAGTACATAATATATTTTTTCCTTTTCAGGATATTACTGATACCATTGTTCAGTCAGATTTAGCTGTATGTGAATAAATACATTTAGGAAAGCAAGAGGCAGGTGTAAGTTGCTTTCATAAACATTATATCAGTTAACAATAAAGCAAAAAATATTACATGTGAAATATGTATTAAAATAAATTTTGTTTTTTAGAGTACGAGTGTGGTAACTGTGGTAGAAGACCACATACCTGCTGCCAGCCAAGAATCAAAAGACCATCAACCTGCTGTCAGCCAAGAATCGATTGCATCTATTGTGAGCTTAATATTTTACTACAATGTGTACCTACCAAAACAGTAATCACTGCATAATATATAACCACAACTATTAAATGAACTAATCTTTTATGCAGTTTTCACCATTAGAGATTTACAGTGTTCAATAAGAAAGTACATAAACTTCATTTATAATAAATGATAAAATGTAATAACAGTCAATATTGCAAAGCAGCATATATATAAATAAAATAAGCGGTATGTAAAAATTAAGTACATTGTATAGCATTATTTCACATTCCAGATTTTACAAGACAATGCAGCAGATAACAAAACACAAGTAAATAATAATATGAAAGCGATTACTACAAAAAATGTATGCAAACATTTTATCTTTTATTCACTCATGGAAAGACTAAGCAAATAGTTAATCTCATGTTATTTCTATTTACAGATATTCAAGCACAAAAAAAAAACTAAAAAAATCCTCGAAATCACCTTGTTCTGCAAAGGTAAATTAATATGAGTGCAAAAGTTACAAACTCTCTTGTGATTACTTGTTATTTATTAGTTATTAACCTAAAAATATTAAATTGATAACACCTAATTAAAATTTTCAAAGCAATAACTATGTTGACACGATGGTTAACTATACTAAAAGCTTGAAAGATCAAGAATACCAGAAACGGTTGGAGATATTGGAAGTGGAGCTGAATTTCCAAAAAGAAAAATTAAGAACTGCTATTCTAGAAAGGGAGTTTATAGAAATAAGATAGGAGAAAGGTTCATGTAAATTTTATTCAATTAAAAATATTTTGTGATCTTGCCATATATTTTTTTAATTAAATATAGAATAATGGATTTGCCTAATTTTTTTAAAGAAACCCACACGGAAGTGGCAAATTTTTATCTTATGGAAATATAGCTAGTATTATACATTTCAAAATTTTCATTTATACATGCTGCCCTTGCAGCATTTCCTATAAGTGTGTTATTTACTGCCTATGTTACTGGAACACTGCTCTCTTCTGCTTATGGGAATAGATCTTATTTCTGCATAGTAATATTGTGCAATATTGCCGAAGCAACAATATAAAGTTTAGTGTTATCCAACTTGGTTGTGAACCCTCTAAGAAGACACCGGAATCGCTGCTTCCATACTCCAAAACACCTTTCAGCACTATTACGATTATGTATATGAGCTCGGTTATACATTTCTTCTTTGTTAGTAGCTGGATGCAATACTGATGTGAATAGGTAAGGAGTACAGACATAACCTGAATCTCCCAATAGGCTTCCCTCAAATTCTCATCCTTCAAATCTTTGTTTTAATCGAGACTCATTGAATATCCTGGAGCCATGTGTACTGCCTCGCCAGTGTGCAACTATATCCGTGATCTCTAAATTTGCATTTGATACCTTGATATCATACAATTCTACAAAGTTTTTTGTGGTAAAAACCTTTAATTAGTTATATGCTTCAGTAGCAGAAACAAAAACTTACTTACACATTTATTGAACTGTATTCTTTCCTGTTTATGTAGTATTGTCCAATATCTCCTAAAATTTTTGGGATTTGAATATGTGTACAATCAATTGTCCCTATAACTTGTCTAAAGCCACATATTGCATAAAAATCAGCAATCATACTTTTGTTTACTGTCGGAGGCAGGCATTTTTATCCATTGACCCCTGTGACCAATTATTGCTTCACACAAGGGATATTATTGGCCGACTAAATCCACTCAGATCTCCTGCATCATCTTGATTCTGTAAAATAGATAAGTGGTATGGATTCCAAATTTACTAAATAACGACGATTCTATTATTAAATCTTTGTAACACAAAGCCGAGATAAAATTTTGTAAACAGGGTGTACTATCTATATGCAGTTGTTTAAATATTTATTTATTTGAACTCAAACTTGGCTATTAACAGACTTAAAGCAAGAAAGTATATAACAATTAGGCCGGGGATCTAGACAAATCCACGAGCCCAAGTCCTTATTGCAGCTAAAATTTTCAAGTGAGGTGGTATAAAGCTTCCTCTTGCATCTCTAGACAAATTATTTTTCACCATTTCAGTAATGCAGTAATGCAGCGTGTAAATCTATATTTATATTTAAACTCATCTTCAAGGTCTTCAAAAGGATTATTGCGAAGTTTATAAAATTTCACATGCCTTATTAATGGTAATATTTATTCAATTCTGGCGGAGCACAATAGTTGGTCCACATTACACGTATTTGTGCTCAGTTCACGCTTCGCTCATGCTCGTTTCGTCTTGTGCAGCCGCACCTTATTGATCTTCCCTATATTATTATTTGCTCGGACAGTACAATCACGAGCCAAGACCCGACTCTCTTTAAACTGAATTGGTTTCTTCTCATAGTTTAGAATAATTAAGTATCCTCTGCTATTTTTGAGATTATATGTACCAATTTGTATACCATATGTGAGGTTGCTCCGTAGTAGTTTGTTCAGTAAGTAGATGATAGTTCAGGTAAAATTATTAGGAACGATGTAGTATTTCAATGTACATTTTTGTGCCATCAATTATCAATGAAATCTTACACTTACTCAAATGATAGTAAAGTATCTATTTACCATTTCCCCCGTGGTATATATATATATATATATATATATATATATTCATTTCTATAGAAGTTCTTTTATGAAAGAAATATTGATTACCAATGTCCATATAACAACTTTTCAACCGTACACCATTTAAGTATACGTTCACATTACATTTGTTGACTATTTTCAATTCATACTATGTGGCCAAGTTAAAATATCTCAACACTCTTTCCAAATTATTTCCAAATAATATTATCAATCGTGGAACGTATTTTAACTCATTTCTGTTTTTTTTACCTCATCTAATCGGTACACACCTGTAATATTGGTACAACACAGTTTGAGACGCCGCAGAATACCCACGAGATTATTAGTATCCTGAAAACTTATTTAAAACCAAGTAGAAATTGTCTTGTTTTTCGATTTAGGATCGAATTTCGGAACAGCATTGTTGTTCGTAAATTTTCCTCTACTCGCTGAGATATAAGTTCCTGTTTTGGCTTCTCGCCTCTGGTTCAAATCCTTTAAGGTAATCCCGGTTGGACCGGACATTAAGTATCATCAATCCGTATAGTGATCAAAGATCTACAATAATTAACAC
This sequence comes from Actias luna, assembly GCA_039707435.1. Taxonomy (NCBI): domain Eukaryota; kingdom Metazoa; phylum Arthropoda; class Insecta; order Lepidoptera; family Saturniidae; genus Actias; species Actias luna. The sequence continues at coordinate 10,865,892 of JAZHAC010000001.1, read as the reverse complement.
AGCCGAGTATCTTTACTTTCGTAGTAGATAATTCAAAATGCAACATTCTATAAAATAGCAGAAAATAAACATCTTATATACTTTAGTAAGTCTCTCATTTTTTTTTTGTTAACACTAGAATGAGACGTTGTTCACGATTTTAAATGTTAGGTAATGTAAAACCCCATATTTTTGCGAGTCTAATTTTTTTGGTAATAAAAAGAGACTGTGTTCACCACTTTAAATTACTATTTATATAAATAAATACTTCGATGCCAGAATATGATCATGGCTAGAAATTGAGAGAATAATTATCATACCTTATTGCAGACGTACGATTACACCAAGGTGGAATTATAATAATCCAAAAACCCTGATGTTATTCCACTTCTGAATTGTAAAACTCTTATTATACCCGTCTTGTTTAATAGTCTGCACGGTCTATTTGGTCCTTCACGTCACTAATACTTCAGTCCACTGGTTAGTTCCGGAGACCCACCATCACTGCCTCAGTATTGTCAAACACGCCTTTTTATATTACCACAATCGGAAGCTAAGAACGAGCTACTTGAGATAAATTATTAAAACTATTTTCATTAAATCTTGTCAATACAATTTAAATTTATAGAGTCATTTTCAACCAAACGTGTAAACATCAATTTCAACAAATAAAATTAGTTTTAATCAAACTTGTAAATATTTATATCCCTGTTATATTAGATTATATATAAAAAGACGATCAACGACCAAGCTAACAATACGTTGGTAATTTTAGTAAATATTTCAATATTCCGTCATTTAATTAATATATGAATTGGCACATATAAGTAAGGAAAGTACAGAGCGTCGAATTTTGTTGTTTATATCCTTTTGCAAAGGAAAATACAAACTATATTGTTTAGGTATACAAACATTGAATGTATAAAAATGTATAATATAAGTCGCAACAAGATCTCATATATATAGAAATTTACTCTGTAATGAAGAAGTTAATTCATATTAATTGGTTTATTTTCTCTGTTACAATTATTTTGCTTCATTTCTGCACCACTCCAAGGTTGACTAGTAGAGAATGCCACAGCCATTAAGTCCGTCTGTATACAAATTTTATGTAATAGTGTAATAAGTAATAGTAAATAAATTTATTCAATACATTTCATATCAGTTGTACACCGACTAAGACTGATATTAACAATGTAGGGAACTGGGTAACGAGAGACCGCGCCTAACGAGAGCGATTACTAAATAAACTTGTTTATGCTCATTTTTTTATACTTAAGGTTTAGCGTTATGGCCTTAATCTCACCTGATCTTAAGTGGCGATACGGCCCAACTCTCAAGTGCAACTGCCGGAACACACCTATTGGTATTTGGCGGCTGATTTTCAACTTGAGGGTGGTTGCTAACCAGACGAGCATTAGAAAAAATCCTTCCACCATGCTGTGACTTCCTCAGGATGTTTTCCTTCACGGAAAGCTCAAGCTCATTGTAGGTGGATTCGAACTTATGTCCTTTGAGGCAAAACCGTACAATCTACCACTGAGGTATCATCGCTTTAAAATATATAATAGTGCAAATGACGTTCTGGTGTCTTCATAAATGTTCGAAAGATGTGGTCTACCGCGCAAACCGTAGCAAAGTTTCTGGTTCAGTTTCACCAGATTGATTCAGTATTTTCCCTGTGAGATTATAAAAAAATAATACAAAACTCTATCGGCCCAAAAGGTAAGCATTAAAATGCGTTTGTGTTATATTGTATTTGCATTACCTATAATACTGAAACAATATTATTTAATGTAGAACCATTAAAATTATAATAAAATACAAGAGGTACTATGAAAAATATTTTTTCGATTAGAAATCAACGAAACCTGTAACTAAATTACAATTTTGAATTATAAGTTATGATTTAGATGTAAAGTTTGATATCTTGTAACTGTTCTAGACTATTAAAAATTATTCCTAAGTAAGCTCCCATTCCCCAACATTCCCCTAATTTGCCGAAACTATTGTATGATTACTTTCACTGAATTCTTTTGTTTAAAACTTCAAATCTGTATATGACCGGTGTTACGTCCGATTATCAAATATCCGTTCAAGTAAATAAAAATAATAATAATTACAATAACATCTAGATCCGTTGAAATTTTCCAAAAAAATTGACATACAATTGAAACATAACATTGATAATTATTTCATAGTTAATAATAAAGATGTCATTCTTCACGCTCTAATCACGGCGTTTATTGTTGAGATATGTCGTCGATTTAGTGCTTAATTGGCATAGAAAAAGACAACTTGGCTAGACCCGTTGTTATGATCATATCGCATTCTACTCCAACACTGTGCATTAGTATTCAAGGAACCTGAATGAACCACGGTAGGCCACAATTTCGATTCTGACTAATAAGACTTGACAAATTTCCTTTCTGCACTTGCTTGCCCAAAACGATTCAGCCATTCAAGAAACTTTTGTAAGTATAACATCATTATTTAATATTGGTTTTATACTTTATCTAATTTGAGTGAATAATTATTAGTAATAAATGATTAAAAGTACTTAAAAAGGAAATATATAACAAGTGCACAATACACCAAAGGGCTTACTTTAATCATTATAAAACGAAAATACCAGTAGTATGCATATATCTCTGGAATGCGATGGTCTCCTTTTGCGAGACAGTTATCTCGCAGAAGGATACCGCGGAAAGGGCCCGCGAGGCAGACCCCCGCGCACACCCTCTCCGACACAGACGCCCGGGTGGCAGGAGGGGCCGATACGCCCGTGACCTCCCGCTGCCCTAACCATCAGGGCGGCCGGTTGATGTGGTGATTGCAGGCACCAACTCGCGCCGCCCCAGTTAGTCGACGGATGGCCGTGAGTATTCCCGACAACTAACGTCGGGCAAGTCCCAATCCCCCCGGATTGGAAAGGAACGGCTAAACGCATTTCCCCACCATAAAAAAAGTATGTATATATCTTGTTATTCGGTAACTGCCAACTTACACACAACATTTAGCTTGGTGTATTAGTTTTGTATTTTGTCGCTAGATGGCATGGTTAACATACAAATTTTTGATTAGGTAAATACATTTCATACTAAAATATACTTTAGTTTACTTGTGGTTTCTTGAATCACGCTCAAAAGACTGAGCAGATCCTATTCAAGTTAAGTATAGAAATTAGTTCTGACTGGAATAAATCAGGTAACTATTTGAGATAGTCAATGAAAGTACATACAATCATTTTGTTTTAATCGTCAACTGAAGCAGGAAATTTTATAAATAAAAATTAACATATTTATTTTGTACCGTGTATGTGATGTGATTACAATTAGACCCTTTTAAAGTTTTCTGTATTAATGCAACCAGTTTCCAACAGATGGCTTTTAAATCATATTATTTTCAAAACGTGCAAAATGACGGCGGACGACTGCTGTAGATAATACACGACAGCTGTCTTATTAAACGATTTAATTAAATTATAATGTGTATAAAATTTTAATGTAACTGTTCATCGGTTTAAAATAATTAAGAAACAAACGTACTTTCACAATTGTAATTTAAATAATAATAAAATAATGTTCAAGGGATTACAATTTATTTTAAATTAATCTTTGTAATGATTTAACTAGTTTCATTTATTTTCATATATTTGAGTTTACGTATATCAAGCATATAAATCTGCTCCTTTAATTTTAATCCTTTAAATTTAATTTAAATATAAAAATATTTTATTGAAAAATAGAATTTCGAGCCAGCGTGATTGAGAAAAAAGATTTATTTTTCACTAATTATTTATTTGCCTTGAATAATTATGCCCACTATACAGTATATTACCGTTATATATATATATATATATATATATGATTTAATGCATGTTCATGCGTCTCGCTGCAGTGATTCAAAGATGTTATTGTGTCTCGCAGTTTATCCCGCTGAGCAAGACTGTCCATTAATTAAATATGGATTTTAGCCAAGTTACTTTTTAATTTACTGTTCTTATTTATAATATTTTTAACACAATATCGCTAAAAGCAGCTTGCAGAGATTTTTAGTTGTTTAATACTTATTAATTATTATGAGGACTATACTTATATGATAAGAGGTTCTCTGGGGTTTTAATTAAAAATCAGTAAAGAAACATGAATAATTTACAATAATTCGATATTACTACAAACATTATTTTTGTGACGTGGTGAAAAACAACTGTTTATGTGCTTCCTCTCGCAATGAATAAACGTACAGTGCAGGTCCAAGCCAAAGGGAGAGGGGTATCTGAACTCATCTGGTGATAAACACCATCAAATACCCAATTAAAAGACATCACAAGTACACTCATATCTCCGTATTACTAGAGCAGGGGAAATGTTTAACAATTCTACTAGAGTTCTAAGAATTAAAAAAAAACTTGGCATAATGATGAAATTTGACAGCAGTAAGCGTATTATCTAGCTACGCAGATAGTGTATTCTATCGATAATTTCTCTTTAGGTAGTTGTCGCCCTAGCAATATAAAGGCGTTATATCTTTGCAAACTTTCAATTTTTTGAAGTCATGATAGCTCAGAGGTAGTGTGTACGCACTCCACATGAATGGACGTAAGTTGAAATCTACCTACAACGACCTTCAGCTTTCGGTTAAGGAAAACATCGTGATGAAACCATAGCATGGTGGTGGGGCTTTTTCTAATGCCTGCCTGGCTAGCTACTACCCTCAAGTTGAAAATGTACCGTTAAATACCAATAGGTGTGTGTTGGCAGTTGCACTTGAGAGCCAGTTTCTCCACAGGTTTAGCTTGTCTACCAACTTGATCCGTATCGTGAGATAAGATCAGGTGAGATATAACCTTAACGCTAAACCTTAACAACAATAAAAAAATTGTACGCTAGCCCAATTTGGTGACAAGAGCAGTGATTTTAATTGTTACGTAATAATATTTACTGGAAACTATAGAAATTTAATTTACGCTTGGACCTTGTGAATGTTTGTGTTGTTGTAGGCGAGTTTCGTAGTTTCGGATAATTAAAGTCACCATCAAACTTTCAATCAGGAGCATTATTTGTGTCAAAGTTCGTTCATTTACTAAGTTTAGTTTTTTTAGTTTTAGAACATACTTTCCTTAAGCGCGCTCGAACAAAATTTTAGAAAAAGAGATAATGTGCTTTGTTTCACACAAAATGCTATCCAACACGAGAAAAAATGGTGTGTATATTCAATTTCACCGCGCTGCAAGTGAATCAAAGTTGTCAAACGTGAGTTATAGAAATTATAAAAAAAGAACTCGTCGGAGGAAAGCAACTTCTTCACGTTCACTAGACGGAAGACCATTGTTAAAGTTTGGCCGCTCGCAAAAGATAAATTTTCTAAATACTACGCTAATAAATTGTTTATCAATTTAGTTTGGTCTCAAGATTTCATAACGCCATCCACCAAGATATAAACAGTTAATTACAAAATACCTTACAATATCACAGCTAATTTTGAAAATACACTAAACTGATGTGATTTCTGCAAAATTCCTCTATAATATATTTTATATATTAGTTTTCTAGAAAATACTCATATTATTCAGAGTGTTCCTGTTTTTTTTAGAATTCTAATGACGTGATAAACAAATTAAAGTCAAACACTAGCTTTGGAATTACATTAACCACAGGATATTCAATATGAGACACATTGGACTGACTCACTGCTATTACTATTGCCGATTCAATTTCTACACGGCGGCTCATTCTATTTGCTGTAAATGAAAGTTCATGAACAAGTAAGAACGTAAAGTACTGCTAGAAGTCTGCTGTTAACAGTCGTTACTATTTCGTCTATTGATGTGTTGCGTGGTTCAACTTGAACTGATCTGTACTGCCGTTTGCCATCCCGATCATACTCTGAAGTCCTGTTTTTTCGCTTCATCTACATTATACTATGGCGCGGCTAGGGACCGTACATCACGTGCATATGTGCCTCCTATTATCAGAATGGGACTTAGGTACTATTGATCTAATGTACGGGATGACAACCCTGGTGATCGTAACTTTATTTGTTATATTCACAGCAGCTTAGATTTACAACTAATACAAATTCTATAGACTATCTACATATCTGTTAATTCTATACTAAACACTATTCTATCTTTATATTATGTTATATGACACACATTTTTTTAAACTATTATACACTTGCATACATCTACGACTACAGTAAAAGTCGCGAACATTCAATAATATCGTTTTGTGTAAAATTAGTGGGTTTTTTAATACAGCACACAATTAGAGCGATAGCGACAGATCATAAAACTTCTAAAAATATAACCAACATGGTTAATCTCTATGTAAATTTACTAATTAAATATAACATTATCCATTTTATATAATTTTGCTTTCTGATATCCTAAACATTTTATCGAATTATTAGAAACATTAAACAGTTTTTATGAAATATTTTAAATAATCCAACACACTCTTCACAGGTCGGTGGTTTGATCGGTACCTACCAAATTATATTATGAACATTATAATATGCCACATCCCTACAGATCAATTACTTATACTTAATTTTTTATTTTATAGGATATATGATCGATGGATTGTCGTGACTATTTTCCACTAAATAGTTGAAAATTTTACCGTATAATAGAGATAATAAAATATTTACGATCCAAAATTTGGTAGTTCCAAAACAATCCTGTTTAAATATGACAATAAAAAATTTGTTTTTTTAGTTGTGCTCAACACTTGCCCCTCTTTTCCTGGATGTCATAATTTTTTATTAAGTATTTTTATTATCTAATAAACGAAAAAATACATTTATTTGAATGATTATTCATTAATTACACTCAAACGGCTGGATTTATTTTAATAAAGTTTGTCCTAGAAGTCGATTATTTAGTATAACGAGATATAGAAAACAAAGGGTCAAGCAACAATTTGTTTGATACGCTTAGATTAAACTAGGTTCGTGAATAACTTTGATATTTTTCTATCCATTATAATTCCACTGACCTAAACTAATGATCCATCCTTATCATAATGCTAGCCATTGACTTGCTGATATATGAACTGATACACACATGTAATAGTATTGCATTCGGTAAACTATAGTTTTCCGCAAGATATGTTTTAGTTGATGGTTATTAGGGTTAAGTATACCCCGATGCTGATTTTACCAAATGTTCAATTCTTAGTTTATGTAAGTGCGTTAATAATCATTGTGCTTTTTAAATATTGTAGACTACCATAGTGATTTCATTTTTAATACAAGCGTTGGTATTCGTTGACGTTAGATGCGGTCATTATATATACAAAAAATTAGAAAACAATCTCGTCTTCAAAAGTTTTCGAACAGAGCGACTTATTAAGACTTTATACATATATATGTATTTATTTAAGACTAATAATCGTTAACAACTGAACAACTATTTAAATTATAAGCTTAATTAGAGTATAAAAGGTTACGAGAACCAGCTTCAATATCTATCAGAGAGTGACTTTGTAAAATCGTATAAATAGTACTAGCTATTATCTCTTACCAACATATCCACAATATTAACCTGTTTATAGGTATAATGTAGATTTATTATGAAAAAATCGTCAGAACAAAACATACTAAGGTGCGATTAGAAAGGATGAAATAAATTGCATATTTATTTAGAACACTTAGACATGTTATCTATTAAGTAATAAACGGTTTATCTTAAATGCTTCGTGCCATCTCTTATTTAAACTAAAAAAAAAAATACATGAACAATAAGTTTTCAAATATTTCAATTAATACCAAGCAAGTGCAGAATGCTCAATATTTCATAAAATAATAACAATGCTATATTAAACTAAGGATAAGCTATATTAAAAACAGAGAACTTGATCTCCCTCGTACAGAAGATAGGCGATATTATCAAGTGTCCGATTTCAAAGGAACAGTTCAACTACGTCGCAAGGGAACCTATGAGGAATGATAAAGTGAATAAATCGATAATAGTGGCTTTACATAATAGGTACATCAAGGACGATTTTGTGTCAGCTGCAAAAACATGTGTTCTGTTCCCTAAGGATCTTAACCTGCAAGGCAATCGTCGAATTTTCGTTAACGACCACTTAACACTAGAAAATAAGCTTCTACTTAACAAAGCTAAGTAAGGAACGAAATTTTGCATATACATGGGTAAAAAGATGCAAAATTTTTATGAGGAAGACCCCTACTTCTCCCGTAATTGGTATCAAATCAGAACTCGACTTAAAGAATCTCGAAAACTAAAAATTCATAATGTGTCAATCTTTGTAAAGTTTGTTGTTTTAAATATTTATTTATTTTTTACATCTGCATGCTTAGTTTGAGATGCGCTTGCCTGCTTATTAGTTCACATTGTTGTTTTTACATTGCACCATTCACGATTGTCTTTTGTTCGCTTATCGCTCCGAGGCGCCCGCGGCCGGTAGATTATTCGTTAATGTTAGAATACCTTATTTTAATTTTATGCGATGATTTATATTTTCTTTCATATTATGTTATAATGTTATTGCCAATTCATAAGATTGTTACCAGCGAATTTAACTACAATTGGTAAGCAAAAGGTTATTACTTAGATACAAAAATGTCAATGTTTACCATTTTGTACCAAAATGTTCGTGGCTTACATACAAAAACTTCAGAATTTTACAAAAACGTCTGCCTTAACGATTTCAATGATATCTGTTTGACTGAGACATGGCTTATCGAAGGTATTAGTAATTGCGAATTATTCGATGACAGATATATTGTGTGGAGACGTGATAGAGATTATCTAGCGACCGCGCAATCCTTAGGATGAGGTGTATTAGTCGCTGTTAAGCGGGATCTTATTGCCGAAGAGCACAGTGATTGGTGCTCCACCGCTGAAGACATATGGGTAACACTTACACTCCAGTATAATAAACCTAAAGTAATACATAAAATACATATTTGTGTATTCAAATCTTCAGTAATTCATTGGCTATAAAAAACTATTAACTTTGCCAATAATCTATCTGACATTGTTTTGAATCATCCTTTAGACAAATTTGTGATATTAGGCGACTTTAACATGCCTAATTTAATATGGAAACCATCTGAAGACAGGGCCACATATCAAGCCCACAATATCCGAAGTGACTATCAGTCGGAAGTCATTGATAATTTCAGTCTTTGTAACTTATATCAATACAATTCAATCTTAAATATAAATAATAGGATCTTAGATTTGGTTTTATCTAATGACTATGTGACCGTGACGCAAGCTAGTAGTCCTTTAGTCTCAGAAGATCCACATCATAAATCACTTAGCATTACCGTTGATTTTGTAAAACTACATACCTTAGAATGCAAACCTATGTAAAGTACGTTTATCACAATGGTGCCTACGAAGCTATCTCGTCTGAATTGAATTCCATAAATTGGCGACAGAATAATATAATAATAATAATAGATCAAGCCCTTTCCTTAGTTTATGATACTTTAAATGAATTACGTAACAAATTTGTTCCCTCTAAAACTATCGCCTCAAAACGTAAATACCCTCCGTGGTACAAATCTCCACTAATCAAACTATTAAGCGAGAAAAACAAACATCGAAGTAAACACAAGAGATATGGCAATAAACATGATTTAATTTCTTTAAATATCTTAAGAGACCGAGCCAGGATTATGGAGGATGAGATGTTCCAAGACTATATAAAATACATTGAAAACATGATTACTAAAAATCCCAGAATTTTTTGGTCGTACATAAAAACTAAAAAGCAATCTAACGCATACCCCTCAGTGATTAAATTTGGGCAGTATGCGTCAGATCAAGGCGAACAAATATGTAATATGTTCAGCGACTACTTTCACTCAACTTTTTTAGAGACCTCCACTTCAATTATTCCGTGTATTGCTGATTCCAATCTCTCCAATCTATTTGATACTTCTGCAGATATAAGTGATGTTGATGTTTCAGAATCGGAAGTGCTAACACTATTCCAGTCTTTGGACTTAAACAAGTCTGTCGGTCTAGATAACATACCACCGATACTTATTAAAAACTGTGCAGAAAGTTTAGCTGTGCCACTCACAATTCTCTACAAGCGTTCCTTCCATGAAGGCTTGATACCTGGGATCTGGAAGTCTGCCCTTATAACTCCTATACACAAAAAGGGACCTAAGGACGAAGTAGTTAATTATAGACCGATTTCTAAGTTATGTATTTTCGCCTAAGTGCTAGAAAGGATTATCTACAACCAATTATATGCTTCTTTAAGACATTCCCTTTGCGGGAATCAGCATGGTTTCCTTAAAGGTAGGTCAACTACATCGAACCTTTTATTATGTAATGAGTTTCTGTCAAAACATATATCTGAACCGTCTCAAGTAGACGTTACTTATACTGACTATAGTAAATGCTTCGACAGAATTACACATGTTCGATTGTTACAAAAACTGCAGCAAACAGGCATACGAGGAAACCTATTCAGATGGTTCTCGTCATATGTTAAAAATAGATGTCAAACAGTAGTTCTTAACGGTTACACATTTGCACCAATGTGTATTCCTTCTGGAGTCCCTCAAGGATCGCTTTTAGGGCCTCTCCTTTTTACAATATTTATTACTAAAAAAAAATCTCTTGCTTCCGTTTTTCAAAAATTCTTCTTTACGCAGACGACTTAAAAATTCTATGCCCAATTAAATCAGTCGCAGAAGCATCATTACTTCAAGAGGATTTGGATAGATTTCAAAACTACTGTTATCTCAATGAATTAGATCTCAATGTATCGAAATGTTATGTATGTTCTTTTACGCGTAAATCCCAAACTATTCTGTTTAATTATAATTTAAAAGGTGAGTCTGTCTCAAGAGTTTCCACTATAACAGACCTTGGAGTCGTTTTTGATTCCAAATTACTTTTCAAAGATCACGTCAATAGCATTGTCAACAAAGTCTCCAAAGCTCTAGGATTCGTGTTAAGAATGTCATCGGAGTTTTGCTCAGTAAAAACAATCAAAATATTGTACTGTGCATATGTACGTAGTCACCTAGAATACGATAGTCAAGTATGGAATCCCTGTTATGATATACACAGTACACACATCGAAGGTATTCAAAAGCGCTTTTTGCGCTACTTACAATACCGTACAAACACTTTCTTACCCAGCTATACTTCTCGATGTAAGAAATTTCATCTACTTCCACTCAACGAGAGAAGGCAAATAGCAGATCTAACGTATCTGTTAAACATCGCAAAGGGTACAATCGATTTGGCTACCTCGGATTGCGAACCCCTTGTTTAGCATTAAGACAATCTGACATATCACATATTCCAATATCACGGTGTAATTATAGGCAAAACAGCTTCATTATTCCAGCGTGCAAGTGTTTCAACATAATTTCTAGGACCGTGGATATCGACATCTTCAATACCACGGTTCGTCAACTTACTAGACTACTCACTAATCGATACTTTTCTTCCTTGTAATATTAATTTAAAACTGTGTGTTGCCTATGCATTATTGATTATGTATTAATCTTTATTAATATTTGTAAAAACTTGTAAATAGCTTTTTGTATATTTTTTTCTTTTATTTAAGTTCTTAATGTTAGCTGTTAGTTTTCCCTGTAACAAATAAATAAATAAAAAAAAAGCTGAATTAGTTCATAACCAATAGAATAGTTTTTCATCTATTTTTTCCAATTATTAAACTTGGAAATACGATATCACAAAAGTTTTTTTCCAGGTCTAAGAGCACAGGGCTACATAGCTCCGAAAAAAAGTTGGTGACAATATGTTCTCGTGCCACAGAATACTTAAATTATGTAAATAAACATAGATAAGATAGAATAACTTTAAGAATGAAATTGATAGAAATCCAGATTCATTGAACAGCAATTTTCAACATTATAAAGATAATCTTTTTGGAATGTGTCTTGTAGGAGTGATTAAAAAATATTGACGAAAGTATTGTGTACACTTACATAAATAGAAGAAATCTTCAAAATATATATAATTTGGCTTCTAAGCTCTTTATTTTACGTAGAGGCTTAATAAGATCGCCTTTTAGGACATTATATCGCAAACTACTGAAAAAGCGTAAACTATAAAACCTTGTATTTATATTGTATTTATGATACTATCGTTTAACACATATTACACAGACATGGCAAACAAGATAATTATAATGTATGTTCACATGTAAACGTATGGTTGGTTTTGTAAACTTGCTTGTCACGATTTCAGTATGCTCAATCGTACCATACTATTTGGATTCCATTCAAATAACGTATTGTGATTACTTTTTTTATACTTAATAATTACTTATGAATACTTAATAATAACTTATTAATTTTTAAAAATGTCATTAGCGATACCGTGCTTTATGTATATAGTAAGATGTTTTGTTTTATTTAACCGTATTGAAAACGTAATCTTTCAAAAAGTAAATCCGTCCTTTGGTTTAACCGATGACGTAAAATGCTTAAAATAAATTCTCTCGGTATTTTATATTTAGCTCGCTTGCACAGTTCTAATCGTGATGGTCAGTTGAACGGTGATTTTGTACAGTTCACCGATAAATTTTATATAAATCAAAATAGAAAACGAAAACGTATTGATTATCATCATAACACCTGGGATGGACCGAAGCAAAGCGAATGCTTCAAGGTAATCACGGTGCTAAACCTGATATTTCTGACTTTCAGTGTTCATAATACACAAGTTATTCACACCTATTTCCACACAGGCCCACGCAAATATAACGTGTTTTTGTTACAGTTGCACACTTTAAAACGATATGTTGTGTTCTTAGTTTAAACAGTGATAAAGTGACAATTTTATGGGCCTGTGACAAAATTAACTTCATGGACTTTCATCAACAGGAATATATATATATATATATATATATATATATATACATGTGTAATACTAATTAAATAAAATTTCTCAGATTTTAAACATATGGAATCTGAATTGTCAGCTATTAAAAACAAAGATTTATCACCTGTGCCAATAAGAATATACCAATGGGACGACCTGCGAAAAGCTCGTGAAGCTGGTGGATATCCTTGGACACACTTGCTGAAACCACCATTACAGGGTGAAATAACTGCCGAAGATATTATTAGAGAAACGACACCTAGAAGAAGTATGTCACGAGAAGCGTCAAAATCTCCGACTCGATCGCCAATAATTAGTGATGTTCAGAAGATCTTGAATCTTGACTCTTCTCCAGGTAGTAGTCGTAAACACGGAGATGAAGGAGAAGATGAAGGGGTACATATACCCAATTTTTCAAAAGAAGTATCTTTAGATGAAGATGAAACTTCAGCTAATGAATCAGTAAAAAATAGTTTGACTCGACTACCAGAAAGTCAAGCTAGTGTTCATCTAATATCTCCAGTAGAACTGCCCAAAATGAATACATCGCCAAAAAGCATATTAAAACGGCGAATACCAGACAAACAATATATTGGTGTTACAGAAACAAGGGAAAAAACAAAATGTTGTCATCCATTAGTAAATAAAATTAAACATTTAGCTGATAAAACATTACATAAATTAGATAGAAGTGATATCGAAAAATCACCTTTATCAAAACGAAAGAGAGATGAAGAAACTCAAGAAATAAGGCAATTAAAGTCATCTCCTGGTGCTGTGCGACGACAAAAGTTCAGTGCGATTAAACTAGGGTCTTCAGATGAAATGAGCAAATCTATGTGTATGGATACACCACCTCCAAGAAAAAACAAAGAACATGTTTACGAAGACATTGAGGAATCTAAGCATGATGAGAATAAATCACATGCACGCTTATCTAAAATCAATATAAAAGACGAATACGATATAAAAAAGGACAAAGTAAAAGAAAGTGCTTTAGAGAAAACATCAAGTGAATGTCAAGGTCCAAGTTTGGTTATGGATAATATTCTTTTAAAATCCAAAGAATATGTTATGGAGAAATTACACAAAACTGATAATATAAATAAAGAAGCTTCTTTTGTATTTGAAGAAATTGATCAAGATGAACCAAACTTAGATGAGGTTTTTCGAAATCAACTAGAAGATAATGAACAAAAGCGTGAATCTCCAAATATTACAATTACAGAAATTACAGATGACGACAGCGAAATTCAACCCGATTTGACCCAACCTACTGAAATGCCTATAGAAACGTCTCCAAGCCCCAGCCCACTAAATATTGAAAAACGGAAGGACGTCGAATTCATTGACCAACAATGGTCAAAACCCAACAGGTAATTATAGAAAACAAAATCTTATTGTAGTTATACATCGCACGTAGTAATGACATAACCACCACATTTCAACATAGGCAAAGCGAACGCGCGACAGTCTGTTAAATATAGCATCGTTCGTACAGTCTATCTACACATCGGGTAAGCTCTCTAAAACTGTTATCTGTGATCAGTGCTCGCGGCTACATTCTCATATATAATCAGTTGATTCACTAACTAGCTCTAATTGGCTTATTTATCATTGCCGACATAAATGCCCATTTATGTACGGGAAAAGCACAACTATGATCTAGGTACGATAGCTCGTAGTGATGAGTACACTCCGACGATGGACATCTGAAGGAGGGTCGCCTATAGAGAAACCCGTACGTCCTACTAGAGAAGGTAGTGTTCAACAGTTTACGCCAGACGTTCGGTGTGCTTGTCAATATTTCCAGTGTAATTCTTTATTACCAGAGCGAGTAAATCCAGTGGGTACTAGATCAACGTCGCGAGCGAGTAATATTATTTCTTACGATAGGTAAGTTAAACATGAATAGAGGATTTTAATAATTGTGTTACCGTTTTATGAACAATATTTCTAGTTGCAAAATGTATTAAGATCTGCGCATCCCGGCGGCCGCTGTGGCTAAAACGAGCGTCGGCAGTTGGCCTAATTGTGACTCGACTCTAGAGTTTAAATATAACTTCAAAATATTTTGCGAAGAATTTTACTTTTGCGAATTTAATTTTATTGTTTATAAAATTGTCTATTGTTGCGTGTGCTTTGCGAATGTGTAGCAGAGATAACTATCAAATGATATTACTTATTTAACTTGTCTTTGTGAGTTTACGTAATATATGCGGAAGTAATTAACAAGATTAGGCAACCATTATATATATATATATATTTTTTCAGTGATCACGAATATGAAATCATTGAAAAACCGCCACAGAATATAATTTATACCACACCAAGTCTAGATGAAAAGCCAATGTTGGTAAAAACTGATGACGACCTATCCAGTACTACGTCTACAGAAAAAAAATATTTACAACATACCTTAGAAGATGAGGAACAAACTGATGATAAAAATAATATTGAAGACGATGATAGTAAAGAAGGGTTACTAAATGCCGAAGCACTGCAAAAAAATATCGAAGACAGATTTTTTGTAAGCACTCCGTCATCAGTTTCACGCACGGAATGCGAAATAAGTACGAGTCAAGTAGACTCTTCTGCTTTAGAGCAATTACCTTTAAAACGTGACAGACGTACTAAAAATTCAGATATTAATGAAAAAAAATTACATCAACGTTTTAAAGATAGTACTGGCAAACTAAAATTACAAGCTGGAAAACTGAAAATGAAATTACAGAGTATCAAAACGAAGAAATTAGAAAACTCTGAGCGACATAAAATTAACTCTCAAGAGAGTTTGAAGTTAAAGATGCCCGAAAAAGCAAAATTTTCGTTACCCGAAAAGCCAAAATTTACATTACATGAAAGAAGAAAATTTAGTTTGCCTGAACGTCCAAAATTTAAGAAGTTTACATTACCTGAAAGACCGAAGTTAAACATACCAGATTTTCCTAAGTTTAAAATGCCTGAAAAACCTAAACTAAATTTACCTACTTTAAGAAGAAAGAAAGAATACAAAATTGAAAAAGATACTTCAAATTCTATGTCAGATCTAAAAACTGTCCCCAAAGTAGATTTTGAAGTGAAAACTTATCCCAGACTCTTCAATAGAAAAAAGAAAACTGAACTTCAGAAAACTTCATCTTCGCCGACCTTAAATAGGGAAGATACGCCTCCCCCAACGTTTACTTTCGAAAAATTTAAAAAATGTAAGGATGACACTACTTCTTACATTCCTGACAGTCCAGAACAACCTAGAGAATATGGTACAGTTGATAATGAAGACGTAGATTTTAAAAATGAAATAAGAAATAGAGAACACTTTGAAGCTACATATGATTTTGATAAACTGGATACTGCTTATATGGACGATGAAACAGATATATCAAAGTTCGATGATAAGTCTTGCGACCCCAAAATATCACTGTCTAAACAAGAATACACACATGTTATAACCGAAATTAATAATGACGAATTTTTTGTTCGACCGAGAGGAATTTCTCGAGAAGATATTCAAGTAAGAGAATACTTGAATGACGAAACACGACAAGCATTTAACAATCCGAAAAATACACTTGCTTTC
This sequence comes from Actias luna, assembly GCA_039707435.1. Lineage (NCBI taxonomy): Eukaryota > Metazoa > Arthropoda > Insecta > Lepidoptera > Saturniidae > Actias > Actias luna. The sequence continues at coordinate 10,849,474 of JAZHAC010000001.1, read as the reverse complement.
ATGGGGCAATTTTCTGAGGTCAGTAATTATAAAACTACGAAAAATGATACTGATATAAACCCCAAACTCAAAATGGATGATAACGAACCGATGAAATATTCAAATGAGGATTTAAATGATAGAGATGATGGATATTATACATTCCCACCTATAAGGCCTTCACGTGCTAAACGAAAGAAACCGGAAGTTGAACTGACACCTTATATCGATGACAGCGTTCATACTAGTATGCAATTCAGTGAAGTTGATCTTAGTATTCCAGAAGATATGAAGCATATGGAGGATAATATTACTAATGACGTCATCAATTTTGATTTAAGTGACTTGAATAACAAATTTGATTGTATCCCGTCTACTGATTTACAGTCTATTCATGAGTATGCTAACGAAGACATCATACAGTACCCTACTAGTTTACCGATCCAATCGCAAACGCTGCCGATGCCACCAAAAAGGAAGAAAAAAAATGCTAAAAATAACTTTTCGCATTCATCGTTGAATGATTTCAATAATGTACCTTCAGCCAAATTATGGGAAGAGCCAGAAGATCAAGGCAAGGAAGATGTAAGTATAATATTTTGTTACCTGCTTCTTTTCTTGTTAACAATAATTTACGATGGTTAGTTCACGTCCTGCATATACCTGAGTCGAGTGTTGAATTATTTTTATTTGACATTTATCTTCATAACAATATTTTATGATAAAATAAGTTTTGTTCGTAAAGATTAATACGGCATGCCTAATAATAATTCATGTATAGCTTTTTATTTTCAATATTTATGATGTACTAAGACCAATGTTTTTGTACATTGTATTACCGAATAAATAACCATTACGCCAGCGCACGCGTGTAAAGTATAGATCTGAGAAGTGATTTGTCTTCCTTACAAACTCATACCTGGCCTTTTAACCCTTTTAAGTTACATTTTCGGGAAAAAACTTGCATTTGCCTGTACACCACAATTAATCAAAATTGGTTCAGTCATCAATAGGTGACAATAGCCAAAGAGACAGACATTATTACTTTCGCTTTTATAATATTAGTATGAATAGCATTCCTCAAAAATTACGTTATCAAATTTAAAAAGAAAGAAAGATTTTTTTTAATCGGTCCATTATGTTGTTCTTGTTACAAAAAAATTATAAATCTTTCCTCTTTATAAAATTAAATACAAACAGAAAAGTAAAGGTTTTACTTTTGGGATAATTAACATACTTTAATATTATTCTCATTAATATACCGCGCGTGAATTAAAAACAAAATCACTACTAATATTATAAATGTGTATGTAAGTTTGTTTGTTACGCTTTCACCCGGAAACCACTTAACCGATCATCATAAAACTTTTTGCACATATTCTTGGCGGTATTAGAAGTAATATAGGATACTCTTTATTAAAAATATATTTTTTTTACGAAAGATAAAAACTTTAACGCCATCTAGCATAGTGTAGGTGGTACTAAGTTCACCGGGTCAGCTAGTTATATCTAAATATTTAATAAAATGTATCGAATCAAAACTAACTAAAATGTAAGTAACATATTTAATTATTTCGCTTGTTTCAAAGAATAACAATTTTGTGCTAACTAAACTTTCGCAATAACTGCTATATTAAATACTTTTCCAAGCCCGTCTCAACTCAAATAACGGAGATAGGGTATATAATTATGTCATTCATTTGAACCGTTTGACTACGAAAAATTTTTGACGTTATTTTAATTATTGCCTAAGTAATATATATGTGGACTTAATTACTAATACCTACCATTAATTTATTTAATATACACTCACAACTATTACTGTTTTGACATATCATTTTTACGTCCTTATTCTTATGTCTACTTTAATATATTTTATTTAATATTATAAATGCGAAATTAACTCTGTCAGTCTGTATGTTACGCTTTCACACTATTTAACCGATTTTTATGAAACTTGCTACAGAGATAAACTAGAGCTTGAGCAAGGATATTAGGCTACCTTTCGTTGTAAAAAAGGCATGAAGCGGTTGAAGCAATAGTTGAATATTTATATGGGAATTCGTCATTATCAAAGATAAAACCACGAACTTTTGTGTTTAGGTACTTGATAAGAAATAAATAAACATCCGTTCCAGCGTTTTTGAAGTTTTTCACTAAATAAGAGATGAAAGATCGTAAAGTCAAAAGTAGTTTATTTTTAAATTTAGTTTACACAAAAAAGTTGTGTCTGACTAAAAATATGGGAGTACAATTACACAATGACTCACAGACAGGGCAATATGTGGCTGCTCTTCTTAAAATCGAAGAAGATTGTATGCGAACAGGCAACAACAGCATGATTACACAAGACGTGAATTTTGTCAAATTGTCTATAACACAGATGATTTAAAAAATAATTTCAAATCTGCAAGTGAATATGGGCAATCGATAATGATTTTATTTATAGTTAAGACTTAGCGTTATGGCCATAATTTCACCTGATCTTAAGTGACGATACTGCCCAAGTTGGTAGACGCGCTAAACCTTTGGAGAAACTGTCTCTCAAGTGCAACTGCCGGAACACCCCTATTGGTATTTGGCGGCAGATTTTCAAGCTGAGGGTTAAGCTAGCCAGACGGACATCAGAAAAAGCCCTACCACCATGCTATGGATCCCTCACAACGTTTTCCTTCACCGAAAGCTCAAGCTCATTGTAGGTGATTGGATTCGAATTCACGTCCCTTGACGCAAAGTTGTATATATTACCACTGAGCTATCATCACTTCAAAATGCTTTTTGTCGTTGACAAATAAGACGCTTAAATTTGCAGATATTCATTTAATAAATAAAATGTAGCGTGGTCACAGATCTCAAACCCTCAAAACCTTTATATTTTAGTAAAGCTAGGCGACATCGCGCAGAATACCTGTGATTTTTTGTTGTAGAAACAGGCAAATAAGAAAATTGTGCCAAACAATCAGCGCAGTATAATGAAAAAAATAACGCCAGGCACTGAGAAAGGGAAAATTGATAGTCGGTAATTTATGTTTCTCCGTAGTTCTAGATATGCACTGGCTAGTCCCAATACCAGACAAATCAAAATAGCAGTTACTGCGACGGGTTGACCAATATCTACATAGCGGTCACGACCCAGTCAAATACAGTTCCTAACAATCGTTTTATTACTTATATATACATACTAATCAGGTAACATGACACAATGTCCATCGGACATAAATATTGTATCATATGACCTACTAAATTTTGCATGTACAAGAAGGTGAGTGTACAATCTCGCATCACTACTATACCAAGAGCTAATTCTATTGATCTCCTACTCTGGCCACGGAAACGGAAGTGTCATGTAAATGACACTGAAATAGAACAATTAAAAAACACATATAGTAAACTTCACCTATACGAAGAATTTGATGTAAAATTTTAAGCTTATTTCAAGACTAAAAATAGATTTGTTAATAAGTATACATATAATTGCTTAATCGAAAACAATTGCACCAATTTGGTAAAGTTCTGTATTTAGAGAATGTTTTGCTTTCGGAATTTATCTAATAAAGTTCCGTCGCTCAGAATTAGCACTTAATTGTGTAATATCAATAACATATAATAAAATAAGTAATAAATATTTCTGATGTATATAAAATAACTGTAATATTTTCAAATCAATAACATTACATTGAATGAAAATGTATATGTTTCAGATTATCGTATATCGTACTCAGTATGAATATATCACTTCACGAGGTGAGAACGCAGTTATCGAGCAGAGCCCACTGCCACCTCGGCGCAATCGATCTAGAAGTTCAAGAGGAACTTCTCTCTGTGATGACGACAGAACGTCTCACGGTGCTGATTCTCTTACTCTGGACATACAAGTGCCACTGACTGATGATATTGGTCCACAAAGAAATTTGCGACAGGAGAGCCCAGGTTATGCAACTGTAGATAAAAATTCGTACCTTCCTAGTAAAGGTATAAGAAGATCTAGAAGCCAAACCCCGCCAGTACGACATAAAAGTAACAGTTCAGAACGTAAATATTATACTGTTGGAATTAATAAAGGAAGTCCTGACCGCCCACCAAGAAAAAAGTCATCTACCAGCTTAATGACTTTAGGCAGTTTCACCAAACGTTCAATTAGTGGTGATCTCACACAGTATGTAGAAATAGATGAAGCATTTGAAGCGCAAAAAATATTTAACTCTGGTGATATTGTGAACAAAATGAAGGACAGGCCACTACCTCCACCACCAAGACCACCCAGAGAATCCCGACGTAGGAAAAATAAAAATAAAATAGCTGGAAAGCAGGAAACTGGTGAAGAAAAGAAAAAAATTGACTTGCTTGGTCATGCTGATAATGAAGAAAACGTTATAGAAATTGAAGTTTCAACTCAAACTGATCCATTACCTGACGACGTCGACTTTGAGCTCGGTATTGACGATAATCTAGATATATCTATGTCTAGCTCCCTAAGGGACATCGTTGATGACGATTCAGTATTAACTAGAAGTTACACAAAAGTTACGGATAATCTTCGTTTCTCGCGTCCTACATCTAGATCGGAGAAATCTTTCAAAGTCTCTGATCCTAAAATATCAGAATTATCTAAACCGAATATTGAACGTACATCACCAACAGTAATATTGGTTGAGAAACGCGTCTCAAGTCCGACCAGAATAAATGAACATGAAGAAATGTTAACTGAAGCATCCTTAACTGTACAACATATAAACATTGACGAGAGTCATATTCCTGATGTTCCTCCATTGCCAATATCGAGAGGTGTTCCAAGTACAATTCAAAACTCTAGAACCATAGAACTTCCCAATGAACAGCGAGCTCTCGAACGTATTATTGACTCAAGCCGAGACGTACAGTTAGACAATCTGGTGACTCAAAGACTACAAGTGAAAGATTTAGACGTAGGCAGACTTAATGTTTCAGAACTACAAGCAAATAAAATTCTTGTTTCAGACATAGAGGGTATGACTTTACAAGTCGCAGAATTAGATTCTAAGTCTGGTCATATTTCAGTTAGTGGTATCGAATTTTCACAATCTGTTATCGATGAAATTGTCAAAAAGTTTGCTGAAATATCTACTAGTCCTTCATCGTTCCAAGTAGAACCTCAAAGGCTTATAAGTAGAGAGGAAGAAACACAAACAGACGAACAGATTGAGAAAAACAATGATACAAAAACAATTATCGAAGAAGAACTAACTCAACTACCGTCATCACCCAAGGGACCGGCAAGTGCTGATGAAGGTGCCACACCACCTAAACGACCACCACCTCCAGATCTCACTCCTTTATTATACTCTTATCTTCAAGATATAACAATCCCACCTGCTTCATTTTATCCATCCCGATCATTCCGAGAGCGTCCGTTTACAGAATTTCATGAGTCACAACTTCAAACTCCCGCGCCTCCAACTCGACGAACTAAAAGGAAGCCAGCATCTCCTCACAATGAATCTAGTTCTGAGGACGGTCGTTTGAGACCTTCACCCAGGCGGATACCATCAACTATTAAGGCGCACGAGCCAACAATAGTAGAAGCAGGAACACAATTCTTACGAGTATGTCAGAACTCTATAAGTCGAACAGTAAGGAACATTTTTAATTCTTTCATGGCTTACATCAGTGGGACAGAAGACAAAAAAGACGTGCAAATGGCATTAGTGATTATCTTGGTGCTGGTTGCTGGCTTACTTATGTTCGGTTTGAGCGATAGTAGAACCATACATCATCATCATTGGGAATTTTTCAACCCATCAGATGGAAACCACCACTAAGTTAAAACCATTAAAATATATTCATACATAATAATGTGTTGTAATGTATTTTTTTTTATAGAAATATTGACTAAAATATCTGAAATATGGACACTTGAGAAATCTTACTAATTTTATTACTAGCTATCTACGAGCTTATATCCTCGTATTATAAATAATCACACATAATAGCTTACATATTAACTATAATGCCAATAATGTATTTAACAAAAACAGAAAGAAAAACAAGAACAGCATCCTTGTAAACTATCGAAAGATTACACTGCTACAACATGCATTTGGCACTTTATTCAAGTTTCGACTATTCTTCCTATTCTTTTTTCTATTTTGATGTTAGTCAGTGACATGTTGTTAATGTTATCATTGTTATTATTGATTTTATTTTATTTACATGGCTAAGATAATGTAAACATATGTGTTTTTGTACTAAAATTACTACGTAGTTGTTCACATGTAGATTAATATTCAGTAGTCTTTATTAAATTATTGTATGAAATGAATTGAGAAATCAAATCTTTCGTCTATCAAATTTCATTTTAACTATAACATTAAAATCATAGTTATCCATTAAAAATAGGTGAATAACTAAAGGAATATTAAAATTGAATATGTTTATAAACTACGTATTACCTATATAAATATAAATGGTAGTTAGCCAAAACAGTATTTTTTTGTACGGGCAGAACTTTGAAATAAACTGTATAGATTTAGATAAAATTTGATACGGTAAAAAGTAAACTATAGGAGGTTAACATATACGATTGTTTTAGCCCATAAAGCAAATAGTATCCTGTGATATAGGGTATAAATAATAATTTGTGTAATTTTCTCCGATAGATAACAGACCACAAAATTAAAAATATAAACTGTAATTAAATTTTAATCTGAGTATATTAAGTGAGTATATAAAATTGCTAAACTCTGACACTGTTCAACCGATTTCCTTGGAAATTGGCTCACATGTGTATTGTTATGAATAACATTTTTATATTATTCCTGAACGTAAAAGGTAGTGATGAATGTTATTAAATACCAGAAAGAGCAGGATAACGTCTGCTGGGGCAACTAGTGTGTAATTATGTTAATTAAACAAATCGTTGAAGTATCTGTTAATGCTAGAATTAGGCTGAAGTCCTAACTACTCAATATGTCATATTTTCTCATCATTAATATATATTTTAGAATTATTTTCTCTTATAGCTGATTCCGTAAACCACTCAGACAACTCCTATATTGTTTTATTAATCACTATAAAATATTCTTCTGTAGAACATACCTATCTATATATTTAACCAATATATATTTATGATTGCTAATAATATTAATATGGGCTCATTCTATTTAAAATAGATTAAAAACATGTATGAATTAGTATACCAACATTTGATAATAAACTAAACTGTAACTATTCAGTGATATAATCTATAACCAACGTACAGACAGTAGCTTCGCTATTTTGTTGTAATACGTATATCAATTCAATATATAGTAATATTTACTTGACAAATTTAATAAAAAGTCATCTATGAAGGAAGGAAAGATATTTTTGTTTACAGCCTATCTTATATTTTTACCGTCACCGTTACCGTTTTATTGAAGTTGAACCCTCAGTTCAGAACCAAAGTTGTATAATAAATACTGTACCATAATTTTTCTTAGTCCCTTCATTGTTTTAACTTCTTTATATGGATGCGAAAGAACAATTTGAGCAGACCAGCAAGGTGCCAGCGTTGTGATGAATCGTCTCTAGTTTATTTATTATGGTTTCAACATTGCACTAGTTTGATAACTTCGGATAGTAGTATTACAGTAAGGAATACCAGTTGTTATAACAAATTTCACAAATAATTTCATGTGTTTCACTTTCTACAGATATCTTAAATTTGAAGTTCAATGGGTTCTCATGCTATCCATTTTGATAGAAGATATATGAACAGTGGGAAGAAGGAAACTGTGATCGTAGTCGAAAATTATAAAAGCCACTCATAATACGTTTAACTCTTCTTAAATCGTTTAATGTTATGGTTTTATTTCTAATAGTCAGAGTCCTGGATATCATAAGATTTTGTAGTTACGTTTGTAATTTTGATGATTTTTTTTTGTATTTACCAATAGACAAATGTATTTTATTAATTAATCTTACTTTGTTAAAACAAATGCATATTTTATTTAAATTATCACTTTTTAACACGTAGTAATTGTCAAGAAATAAATAAATATATGGTATTAAAATATATGTATACGTTTTATTACATATGAAATGATAAAGAAGGATGGACAATTTTTATATTGTAAAAAATGTTTATAATTAAATAATTATGAAAATACCTGTGTAGTAATTTATCATATATAAATCGTACAACGGATGTTTTTAGTATGAAAATAATGGTACTTATTTAAGATTTTACGATTTAAGAAATTACGGAATATTATCAATGACCCTAGAAAATATTTTACTAGTTAGCATGTTCACCCGTCTAGAAAGTGAGTGAATATGAAATCAATGAAAAATACTATACACTATACAGTATACAGATACACTATGCATACAGATAATAAATTTAGCAAATCAATTTCAAATAATTGCGTACAGATAGGTGACTTTATTGCTTATAGCAATCCTTTCAGAAATATAATTAGGTTAATTTGCCAATTCATAATATACACAATTACTAAAAACGTTTCGAAGCAATAATGTCTCAGATATAGTCGGGAAGATTCTCAAGCAAATGCACCAGTTTAAATATCTGGGAAGTACAGTGACATCTAAAGGCGTTATTGATACGGACATTAATAACAGGATTGGTGCTGCTTCTGCTGCTTTCGATGGATTTCGCAGCCAGGTTTTCTGTTCGCATGACCTAAAGATATCCACCAAGATAAGCCACATATAAAGCTATTATCCCACTTATACTTTTGTACTCCTCGGAGGCATGGTATCTATACCGATGCACACTTGATAGATTTCATTTGAAATGTCTCCGCGCAATTATTGGCAGCCATTAGTCGGACCACGTTGGACACACTGAAGTTCTTCGGCGAGCTAATGTTTGCGGAATGAAAGCTTATCTTATGTACAATTGCGTTGGTGTAAGCAGTTGCTGCGTATGCCCAACGAGAGGGTTGCAAAATAACTCTTCTACTCTGTACTCCAGGATGGAAAGCGTAAACGTAAATGCCAGTTCCTTAGGTACAAGAATATTCAGAAGAGACATATGAATCAATGCAGCATAAAGCCTATATGCTGGGAGTTGTTAGAACAGAACCGCACTGAGTGGAGATTCTTGGTATAATGCAAAGTCACTGATTGGGGGTGCCCAGCGGACTTACCCTCCGCGTACCGGTCCATTGTGCTGTTGGACGAGGTGGTGAAACTCTGCGAGCGCATCATAGCAGGCCACCTCACCCGGCACCTAACATCTGTTGGCCCGGATCTAGCGAATAACCAGTTGAGTTTCCGCCAGGGGCGCTCCACCATCGACTCCATAATGCGGGTGAAGAGTAAGGCGGAGGAAGCAGTGGCTCAGGGTGGGGTTGCCCTTGCGGTATCGTTGGACATCGCCAACACATTTAACACCTTGCCCTGGGCTACAATTAGAGAGGCACTCCGTTACCATGATATGCCATCCTACCTCCTCCGCATTGTCAGGGCTTACCTGAGTGAGAGAAGTGTGTCCTTCCCGGGTCATGGGGGGAAAAATGTCGGCGAGGTGTCACTACAGATCTCTTACTGCCGGCAGTGATTACATTAATGTTTCAGAGGAACAACGCGTGGAACTCTGCTGCCTCATGTTGTGAGACAGTCATGTTCGTTAAGAAGACGGCGGGGATGGAGAGGAATCGGACGGATGGGATCCCCTCCTACTACTAACGAGCTCGGCGCCGGAGGCAGAGAGTGCTGGACGGCCTCCAGCCGTAGTAAGCATGGCCTGCACATGGAAGATGCAGGAATGTCCCTCCGTTGTAGCACACACAGGTCCTAGGCGAATCGCATCCTGTATTCGGTGCACCCTTGAAGACTTTTCAGGGGGGTCTCTACCATCTTTGACCCTCCCAGTGTATAGAAGGTGGCCCCTGTTGAGGGGTACTACTAAATTTCAGTAGGTGTGTTCTGGCAATTGCACTTGAACGCCAGTACTTTTCTACTACATTTTTACCACTATTGCACCTCTCTTAATGCGAAGCGTGTCAATGTCTGCGAGTTGCAGTGCGTGCGAGTGACAATGTCTAAGTAAGCCTACTTTTGCATATTATAGGTGATCAGTGTCGCGAGTTATATGATCTGTTTGAAAACAAAAGTAAAGCCATTAAATGTCTACTGAAACATTTTGATAAATACTTTTTACCTAAAAAGAACCTCACAGTAGAGAGACATCGTTTTTTCACGCGGAATCAACGCGATGGTGAAACAATCGAGCAATATGCTTTTCAACTCAGAAAACTCGCTGGAACGTGCGAATTTGATAAGCTCCTCACTGATTTTATCAAGGATAGGCTCATATGTGGTATAAAGGATGATACACTGCGACAGCGGTTGTTACGTAAACCCGATCTTACATTAAAAAAGACTTTAGATATATGTAGTTTGACCCAAATGTCTGAAACACAAGCGGGGACAATAGGCAACGCATCAGTGAATAATACAGCTTACAGTATCGACGATCGTATTATCTACGAACTGTAGACAAGCAGATAGCACACACAAGCAACAGGAAGATGTATTCTGAGTTTCAGGCGGCGAGCGAGGCTGGCGAAGCGGACCGTGCGCTCGGGTACACGGCGGGCCCGTGCCGTGGCGCGCGCGTCCCGCGGCGATGCCGTGTCAGCCGGTTTTGCCGGTGGAGCTTGCCCGTCGAGCAGAGCGAGCTCAACACGTAACGCGACAAAATCAACAACTATCATATCGTTATCAAAGTGTAACAAATGCATTGTGTTCTATGTGCAGTTTATCTCACGGTAGTAAAATGTGTCCTGCTATAGGTAGAAAGTGCCTCAAATGTAACAATTATGATCACTTTTCACGGATGTGTAATGTTTATGAGATGCAAACAGATGACTCTACTGATCAGATAATTTATATTTATTTTGATAATCGTAGCGATTGGTCTGTTAATTTGTTAATAAATGGTTGTAAAATTAAATTTAAATTAGACACTGGGGCTGACGTGAAATTGTTACCGTTAGCCTACTCGCCTAAGTTGGGTCTTGCTAAGCACGATTTGATTTCAACACCTGTTAAATTAAAGGTATATTCGGGGAGCGAGATTAAAATCATAGGAAAATGTTACTTCAGGATCATGTATAAATAGTGTCAGTACATTTTAGAATTTGTAGTTGCAGATGTCTCTTCCCCAACAATACTGGGCAGAGACTCCCGTAGTGAGCTAAATGCGGTACAGTTAGTCCTCGCAGTTAATAAAGAATTTGATGACGAATCAAAAAGTAGTATTTATTATAAGTACCCTGACGTGTTTGAAGGACTCGGGTACATGCCGGGCGAGTATAAGATTGAGCTAGATCGTACCATAAGGCCAGTTGTACACGCGCCGCGAAAACTTCCAGTGGCATTGAAGGAGTCTATTAAGAAGAAACTAGATGAAATGGTTAGCGAAAGTATCATACAAAAAATTGAAGGACCGACAGATTAGGTAAACAGTATGACTGTTGTAAAAAAATCTAACGGCGACATAAGAATATGTTGGACAATTAGACGTGAACATTTTAAATTACCAACCTTAGACGAAATGATGGTTAATTTAATTGGTGCAAATTATTTCAATACTTTAGATGCCAAGCATGAATTTTGGCAGTTACGGTTAAGTGAAGATAGCACAGACCTGTGTATTTTTAACACTAGTTTTGGACGATACAAATTCCTATGAATGCTTTCGGGATATCATCGGCTTCAGAAGTTTATCATAAAAAAAGGTATGAGCTATTTGATGACTTACAAGGTGTCTGTCTTTTCGTCAATGATCTCCTAGTGTACGGAAAAACTAAGCAACAACACGATTACAGGCTAGGTAAAGTATTAGAAAGGTGCCGAGAGGTCAATCTTAAATTAAATAAAAATAAATTTAAATTTCGATTAACCGAGATCAAATATCTACCCTGACTACTACTCTATATACCCTGATGAATCATACACGTCTGCCATCAGAAAAATGCCACGCCCGCAAAATATTAAAGATTTAGAACGATTTCTTGGCATGATTAATAATGTAAGTAGTTTCTTACCAAATTTATCAGGAAAAAAATATATGCTTCCAGAATTGCTTAGGAAAGATGTTGAATGGCATTGGTCTGACGAACATGAAAACTATTTTGACAATTTAAAAAACTGTTTAGTAAGCCCGCCTATATTGCAGTATTACAGTTTAAATAAAACCGTTGTCATCAGTGTAGATGCTTCAAAAAATGGGTTAGGCGCATGTCTAATGCAAAATAATTTACCTGTCAGTTATGCTTCAAGGTCACTTAAGAAGGTGGAACAGGCATATGCTCAAATAGAGAAGGAGCTCCTAGCATGTGAGTACGGGTGTGAAAAATTCTGAAAAAAATGTAACTGTTGAAACCGATCATAAACCTCTCGTTGCTATCATTGGTAAGCCAATAGCGACCGCACCCGCCAGATTGCAGAGAATGTTGTTGCGTCTGCAGACCTACGCTTTCTAATTAGTATACAAACCGGGCAAGTATTTGTTTATCGCGGACACATTGTCGCGCGCCGTCGGGCCCAGCAAAGTGACCGGTGCGGCGACAGAGTCGCGCGACCGATTCAATGTGCGCGCTCAGGTTTGCGCGGTCGCGCTGAACAACCCTCTTGTAGACTCACACTTTAGAGCGATTCAGAAAGCGACTCAGAGTGATCCCGAATTACAAGCCCTAATGAAGTATATTCAAAATGGTTGGTCAACTTATAAGCATAAAGTTCAAGATGAGGTCACGCAATATTGGGCTTATAGGGATGAATTTACACTCGTGTACGGTATGTTATGGAAGGGTGACAGAATTATAATACCAGTCTCAATGCGAAATGAAATGTTAAGACGCGTACACATTGGACATTAAGGTATAGAAAAATGCAAATCAAGGATCAGGGAGACAATGTTTCGGTCTAACATAAATACACAAATTGAAGATTACATAAACAATTGTCAAGCCTGTCTCACATTTAAAAACCAGAACATGAAAGAGACACTTATTCCGCGTGAGGGGTACAGAGCTTGGTCTAAAGTAGGAGTAGATATTTTTCATTTTCGTCAAAACAAATACTTACTTGTAGTTGACTATTACAGTAAATTTGTAGAAGTCATACAGTTACATTCAATAACAACCGACCATGTGATAACAAAACTTAAAGACATTTTTAGTCGTCAAGGAATACCAGATATTGTAATGTCAGACAATGGCCCTGAATTTAGCTCGCATAGTTTTAACACCTTTGCACGCGATTAATGGTGTTTCAAACACGTTACCTCTTCACCACACTATGCGCAGTCTAACGGTCAAGTTGAACGTGTCATACAAACCATAAAAAATATTCTAAAAAAATCTCACGTTATAAAAACAGACTTCTGATTAGCGGTACTAGAATATTTAAATACGTATATCGATTCAAAATTAGCTTCATCTAGTGAACTGCTCAACATCGAAAGTTACGTGGTATAGTACCATGCAAACCAAAACTTTTGCAACCTAAAATTCAGAAACATGGAAGAAGTGAATTATTGAGAAGACAAATTAAACAAAAACAATATTATGATAGGAATGCTCATGATATGACTCCATTACAGCCCGGGCAAAAATTAAAGTAAGAATAAGTAAACACTGGGTTAACGGTACTATTTTATCATTACGTGGACTAAGATCCTACGTAGTAAAGATTGATTATGGCGGTATATTAATACGGAACAGGCGTCATCTTATACGCGACTCAGAACAACGCGAAAATAAACGGTTTAATCTTAAAAATATGGTGTACCATTCGCCTTATGACGATATCATGATCAATAACGATAACGATGTGACGTCACCGCTGACGTCGCAGGAGCCTCATACCGAGACTGCGAGTAGCTCGCCTGAGAGGGCCGTGGGTTCACGACGACGCTCGCTATCAAGCCCAGTGGTCCCATGATGTACCGCCAATCATGGATAACGAAAACAATAATAATGATCAGTATGTTACTCGTTCCGGCAGGACAGTGAGACCGCCTGACTGGTGGGGATATATCTAGCTAAGCGGCTAGATTGTTCGTGCGGCGTCAACTACTGCCTTCTACCAATTGTACTAATTAAAGTAAAAAAAAAAAATACACTGCATCGATTTATATTAAATTAGTAACGTGATCATGTTTTGTGTAACATCCTTAGCTTATAGTTATTTACTAATTTATTTTGTTTTAAGTGAACATGGATAGAGTATCCATTAAATTCCAATTGTATAAGACCTGTATATTTATTTGCAATTAAAAACTATGAAATAAGGTCATTTTATTTTTTGTAAATAATTGTTTGATCTATTTCAACATAAATTAAATACCTATCTACTCCCTTAGTTATAATTTGTAGTTAGAAGACTAAATAAGATAATTATGAGATAGTATTACTGTGTCAAAATATACCAAATTTTATGTACTTTAAAAATTTTCAGTTATCATATTGTAATATAAAATTGTGATTAAAATTATGTAATTGTATATTTAATTACTTTGTTTATTGAGAGGAATAGTAGTTTATATGTGTTAACCGTAATAGTTCTACAATAAGAAGCAAAGATAGCTCAGTGGTAGTGTGTACGACTTCGCGTCAAGGGACGTGAGTTCGAATTCAAGCACCTACAATGAGCTTGAACTTTCGGTGAAGGAAAACATCGTGAGGAAACCATAGTATGGTGGTATGGCTTTTTCTAATGCCCGCCTGGGTAGCTACCACCCTCAAGTTGTAAACTTGCCGCCAAATACTAATAGGTGTGTTCCGGCAGCTGCACTTGAGAGCCAGTTCCTCCACAGGTTTAGCGTGTCTACCAACTTGGGCCGTATCGTCACTTAAGTTCATGTGAGATTATGGCCATAATGCTAAACCTTAAGTATAAAAAAAACTAGCTAGGTACATTATTTCTGTATTGTAAAGCTCAAAATAATTTATATTTGTAATATTAAGGTTTTCCTATTGTAATCAATTTTATTTAAACAGTAGTCTATTTTATTTTATCGTTTTATTTAGAAGGGAGATGTTGGATAGGGAAAGGTAGTTAGTGACTATTATATATATGAATATAGAGGGTAGATAATAAAAGAACAGTTAAAAGTCGAACGTGTTTCATTGAAGATCCCTACATTGTCTAGCAATACAATATTCTTATATATCATTGTACAGATGGAATTTAAAAAACTCCATAACTGGCCGATAAATGAATCTTTACAAAGGTAATAAATACTGAAAAATATGCTGGATTTTTTAATATTTTAATAATATGTATGTTTGTATATAAGAAACTACCAAAATACAACATTGACCGATAGATGTCACTGCATAGAAATTATAATCTACTTGAAGATGCAGAACGTCTACCGGACATATTACTCATAAAATAATTTTTGATATACTTTTTTTAGAATAAATACGATTATAATTTGAGAGTAATTTGATGTCGGAATAGACACCTACAATTTTTTATTATGGATTTTTATCTCGCTCTCTATTTTATTGTACGCGTACCACTTTGAAACTAATGATACATATTTTTGTCAAATTAACTTCGGTGATTACTACTAATTTATATTAAATATACAATAATTTTATCCTACAATACAAAAATGGTTCCTGCAAGATAAGACATTAAGTTAAAACTTTCTAGTAAATTTACTTCTTCAGGGGTTTTGATGTAATTTACTCTTATCAGTATCTTTTTCTTGAATGTGGTGAGATTCATTTACACATACCCTCCCAGCCCGGTTGGACTAAGGAGGCTATGTGGGACTTCCCGATGCTAGCCGGAAATACTCATTAAATCTTCACAGCCATCTGCCACCTTGTAGGGCGATGCGGGTTTGAATTTTCAATCATCTCGTCACCCCCGCAATCGACCCGGCCTGTTCATCAGCTGGGCCTCCATCTGGGCAGCCCGCCTAGCTACTCTCTAAACAAAACTACCCTCTAAATTTCTCGACTACCCCGACATCTGTGACTCCCTTAACATTCGCGACTTCCGAAACCTTGGCCGAGACTACTCACCCAAAACCGCAACCACCGCCCCCGGTAGCGACCAAAGACATGACAGCCTGGCAGAGTATCTGCACCCAGCTCAATAACAGAAAAATAAGATTTACCAACGCCCTGAGTACACCTTCAGGTATTTATGTCAAAATCCCAACGTGGTTGTAGTGGCCAACGATCTAAATAGCGGACACATTCAATACAACAACCCGCGTAACATCGCTAACGGTAGGAAACTTTATTGGTTAGAAATTGCGTTTATCTTTGACTTAATTACTCCCTCAGAGCCAACTCATTATCAAGCTAGCTGTCGCCTCTCAGTTTTGGACATAGTCATTTTAAAAGGGTTCGCACTTCATGTACGGTAAATCGAAGTCGTACATGGAATAGACTACGACCACCGTCTCCAGAATGCACTCAAAGAAACCTCCAAAGAGTTTAAGTTGGCAAAAGATCGCCGTTTTATACTCACTGATGACATTTGAATACTGATTACGGAAAATCGCCGCGACACGCGCTCACGATTCTTGTCCGACTGAAGAAAATCGCGTACGGCTACGTAACCTATAAAGATTATGAATTAAAATAGTTAAATCTCGTATCTCCAAACTCCGCGTTCAAATATGGGCCAGCCTCTTAGAGGGAATCAGATCGTCTAATCTCGCCTTCTGGGATCTCGCCCGTATAGTGAAAAGCAGCTACTCCGCAATGCCTCCGCCATATAGAGGCCCCGGCAAACCGCCCGCCTTCGAAAGTATAAACAGGGTAGAGGATCTTGCTACCACTCTCGGACAACAGTATTCTCCTAAGCCCAATGAATACCATACCATAGGTCTCGGATACATTGGAAGGGTCGATCAAACAATTCAATCAATAAGAGAGACCCCCCCGGTGAGAACTTAGACCCACTCACAACTAACGAAGTCCTCACGATCATAAAATGCCTCAAGCCAAGGAAAACCCCGGTCCCGATAAAATCAGGAACGAATAGCCCTAAAACTTCTCCCTGATAAACTCATAGCTCTTCTGGTCTGTATCTTCAATCCGGTCATAACTCACTGCCATTTTCCAGCCGCTTGGACACAGGCAACGGATTATGGTATTCGTAAACACGGGAAAAATATATCTCTCCCCGAAAGCTGCCGCCCAAAAAGCCTCCTCAATAGATAGGTAAAATATTCGAGCAGCTTCTTCGGAACCGACTTCAATCCGTTGTTTCAGACAAAGGTCTTTTACCACACGAGCAATTCGGCTTTTGACTGAAGTAATCGTGCACCCATAAAGCGCTCCGCCTCATGGAGCATATTCTCTCCAATTTCACGGAGCCACGACATCCTAGACGCACTATGCCTATTTGCCGTATTTTTGTACATAGCTAAAGCTTTCTATAAGTTCTGGCATGAAGGCCTCATATTTAAACTCAGTCTTTTTCAAGTCCCGGACAGACTAGTCCGTCATCCTTGCTTACCTATCGGACTGATCTTTCTGCTGTAAAGCGACTGGATTTCTATCCTCGCCACACTCAATACGCTCAGGGGTCCCGCAAGGTTCTATACTAGCGCCTTGCCTGTTCAACCTGTTTTTTAGTGACATCCCCGAATTCTCCGTCGTCGCAATAGGCTCATAATCAGGCGACACGGTCAACTTCAGCTGAGGCAGGAATTGCATTCATATATAAACGCGCGCGCTAGACGCGACGAAAATTCTCGTGGCCCTCAGACACCCACGACGACCGCAATTCCTAAAAATCCAATCGCAATAGCAATCGCAATCTAAAATACGCCCACCTCCCCCGATTACGATCAAGGACAAATCCAAATGGACTGTTGTCTCCGGTCAACTAAATCGGCTAAAAATTTATTACACCAACGCCCGGAGTACCCCTTCCGGGATCCAGGTCAAAGTCCCTACAACAGATGATTATAGAAAACTCACAACCTTCCTCAGAGAAGGGAAACATGAATTTTACACGTACACTTTAGAAGAAGAGCGCCTTCTGCGCGTTGTCCTAAGACGCGTACCAAAGCCTATATACTACCTATATATATAATACCTGTCGAAGAGGTATTCGCGTCCATCAAAGCGCAAAACTTTCCCGTCCGAGAGGTACACCGCATGTACCACACCATTACTAAAAAACAATACGATATGGTCCTAGTAATCCTTGATCGTACTCGGGAAGGTAAGGAAATCTTTTCGTTAAGCTCAGTCTACGACCTCTCTGGTGTCACAGTAGAAATCCCCCGAAAAAAACATATTCCAACACAATGCCACAATTGTCAGGCATACGGTCACTCAGCACGTAACTGTTACGTCAATGCACGTTGCGTAAAATGCTTAGAACACCACTCTACTAAGGAGTGTACGCGTACCCGCGACTCTCCGAATCCACCGAGCTGCGTCAACTGCAGTAAGGACGGGCACCCCGTGAACTATCGCGGATGTGAACGTGCCCCACGCACGAGACACGCTCGCGTCCCTCAACTAGCACCGTCAGCGCACACCGCGGCAGCACGTCCCGCTCCGCCACCGCTTATGTCAACCCAGGCCTTCCCGAGCCTTTCCGGTCCTGTGCGAGTCACTCCTGCGCACACATCCGCACAAGCCCCAACTACCGCGTGGACCGCCAAATCACAACCTGCGAAAGCTAAACCCGCAAGTTCCACCGCATCCGCGTCGTCATCCGCCTTCCATGGCCTCGATTGGCTCACAGGCCTTCTCAAGGAACACTTTGTCGACGACCTCATCGCGTTTGACGATATGATTAGTTCAAGTCGCGATTTCGACCGCCTCAAGGCAATTAACGCCTTCCCTGACATCGCGCGCTCCATGCAACGCCTCATTCGCGCTTCTCCGTAACTAGTTTTTGCAATGGAAGATAGAATTAGACCCCGTGGCCTTTCTTTATCCTTTTTTAACGCACGTAACTTAAAACCTCAAAGAGACTTAGTCGCTAGCTTCCTTAAGGAGCGGCAAATAGACGTGTTTCTCATACAAGAGACACTTCTTAAACCGAGCGTTCGTAATCCCGCGATTGCAAACTACAAGATAGTAAGAAATGATCGTACTGGCGTAAGAGGCGGCGGCACGCTCATATACTATAGAAAGTCACTGTATTGCATGCCAATAGATCCTCCCGAACTTACAAATTTAGAAGTCTCGGTGTGTAGAGTGGATATGACCGGTCATCCGACTATCTTTATCGTTTCCGCGTACCTTTCGCCTAATAAAACTCTCCTCCATTCGTATCTGGAGACGCTTTTCGCGCTCCGTGACTCTGTTATAGTGGTTGGGGATCTAAATAGCGGGCACATTCAATACAACAACCCGCGTACTACCACTAATGGTAGGACACTATACTGGCTAGAAAATGCGCTTACCTTTGATGTAATTGCTCCTTCAGAGCCAACTCATTATCAAGCTAACTGCCGCCCTTCAGTTTTAGACATAGCTATTTTAAAAGGGATCGCGCTTCAGGTGCGGCAAATCGAAGTCGTACATGAACTAGATTCCGACCACCGTCCAGTAATTCTGCAACTAGGCCACCCGAGTGACTACACACCCGCTTCAGTCAAAGTAGCTGACTATTCAAAGCTCAGACACTATCTCTCAAATAATCTCTCCTCTCCTCACTTAGATAGGATCCCCGACGAGATAAAGTCTGTGACCGATACCGATGTGGCGATTGACTCCCTGGTCGGTCACCTCCAGAATGCCATCAGGGAAACCTCAAAAGAGGTAAGGTCGGCAAACGATCGTCGCTTCATACTCCCTGATGACATTCGAAGACTGATCACGGAGAAAAACGCCGCGACCCACGCTCACGATTCTTATCCGACGGAGGAAAATCGCGTACGTCTACGTAACCTACAAAGATCAGTTAAATCCCGTATCTCTGAACTACGCGGTCAAAGATGGCACAGCCTCTTAGGGGAAATCAAACCGTCTCATCTCGCCTTTTGGGACCTCGTTCGTAAACAGAAGAGCAGCTATTCGTCTGCGATGCCCCCGTTAGATAGAGGCCCTGGCAATCCACCCGCCTTCGAAAGTATAGACAAGGCAGAGTATCTCGCTGCTACTCTCGAACAACAGTGTTCTCCCAATCCTTATGAATACCATACCATTGATCCCGAACACGTCGGGAGGGTCGATCGAACAATTCAATCAATAAGAGAGACCCTCCCAATCGAAAACTTAGAGCCGGTTACAACTGACGAAGTCCTCGCTATCATAAAAGCCCTTAAGCCAAGGAAAGCTCCCGGGCCCGAGGGAATCAGGAACGAAGCCCTCAAACTTCTTCCTGATAAACTCATAACCCTTCTGGTCTGCATCTTCAATGCGGCCATAACTCACTGCCATTTTCCAGCCGCTTGGAAAAAGGCAACCGTAATAGGTATCCTTAAACCCGGGAAAAGGGCAGCCCATCCAGAAAGCTACCGCCCAATAAGCCTCCTCAATACTATAGGTAAAATATACGAGCGGCTTCTGTTGAACCGACTACAAGCCTTTGTCTCAGACAAATGTCTCTTACCATACGAGCAATTCGGCTTCCGACCGAAGCACTCGTGCACCCACCAAGTGCTCCGCCTCACGGAGCATATTCTCTCCAATTTCACGGAGCTACGCCGTCCCAGGCGCACGCTTGCTGTATTTTTCGACATATCCAAAGCCTTCGATAAGGTCTGGCACGAAGGCCTCATATATAAACTCAACCTCTTTCAAGTTCCGGACAGAGTAGTCTGCATAATCCTTGCTTATTTATCGGACCGCTCCTTCTGCTACAAAGCGGATGGAGCCCTATCCTCGCATCACCCAATACGCTCAGGAGTCTCGCAAGGCTCCATCCTAGCGCCCTGCCTGTTCAACTTGATCGTTAGCGATATCCCCGAATTCCCCGACGTCACAGTAGGCTCCTACGCAGACGACACAGTCATCTTCTGCTCGGCCAGGAATAGGATTCACGTATATCACCGCGTCCAAAGAGCCGTCTCTATGTTTGGGTCCTGGTGCCTCAAATGGCGCATAGGAATAAACCCAGAAAAAAGTGCAGCTATCATGTTCGATCCTCACGCGAGGAGAGTTATAAAAAAGACATTACACCTATTCGATGTCAATATCCCCTGGGCTAATGAAACTAAATATCTGGGTATAGTTTTAGATAGGCGCCTAACCTTCAACAAACATATAGATTACGTTCAGAAAAAAGCAGCCACGGCTATGGTTCTTCAACGCAATCTCACCTCCTCTAAGAGCAAAATGGCACTCAGACATAAGCTCACAATATACAAAGTATGCATCCGTCCCATACTTATTTACAGTTGCCCCGTATTCGCTCACGCTTCACGCACCACCCTTCGCAAACTACAAGTATTGCAAAACAGATTCATGCGCATAGCCGTCCAAGCCCCGTTTTACGTCCGTAATGTAGATCTCCATAGAGATATGGACCTTCCGTCCATGTATGCATATATTAAAGACATTACAAAGATTTTTTTTGCAAATGCCGAACTTCATCCTAACCCCAAAATAGTACACGCAGTTAGCTACACTTCCAATCCGCATGCTAAAGGCTTTGCTCGCCGGCCACGTAATTGCTTCTCCGACGCCGTCGATAAAATAACGAGATTAAACGCGCTTCTCCCTGCTGTCTCCACCAATCGCACGTGTTCGCGCACACGTCCGCGTAACCGCCGTCCTCGCCGCCGAGGCCGAGCGGATAATTTTGCTCCCGCACACCCGCCGCGGCCTCCTTCCGCAGACGCCTGAGCCTAGGTTCGATCCTCCGGACAGGAGCCCTCGAGTGACTCTGCTCGCGCGATACAGTGACACTCTACATCACTGAGATTACATCATCACACCGCATACCATTCATGCACACTCACACGTTAAGGACACGGTTCTGTGAGGAACTACCCTCGCGGCCCTTGAGCTGCTTACCTGATAAGGTCGTAGTTAGTATCACTAATTTAATAATAGAGAACCTGTTGGTTAGTCAGGATCATGAATCTTTTTCATTTACCGGCAGCAGCCCTAGCCGAGGTTCGGCTGTCCTGGCACCCTTGTGCCTGCTGCCTCGGGGCTGAGTACCCTCAGCACTCGCCCCCAAAAGTCCGGTGAAGCTGTGAAAGCCCTTGGGGCCAACAGCATAAGTCAAGTCGAAAAAAAAAAAAAAAAAGGGTGCGTACAGAAAAAAGCCTGCATAGCTATGGCTCAGCTACGCAATCTAACCTCCTCTAAGAGCAAAATGTCAATCAGACATAAGCTTACAATATATAAAGTATGAATCCGTCCCATACTTACTTATAGTTGCCCCGTATTTAGTCACGCTTCTCGCTCCACCCTTCGTAAATTACAAGTGTTGCAAAACGGATTCATGTGCATAACTGTCCAAACCCCGCCCTTTGTCCTTAATGTAGATTTCCATAAAGATATGGAGCTTCCATCCATATATGGATATATTAAATACCTTACAAGGGTTTTTTTTTGAAAAGGCAGACGGTCAATCCAATCCTAACATAGTACCCGCAGTTATCTACACTTCCAATCCGCACGCCAAAGGTTTCGTGTGGTGGCTACGTAATTTCTTTACCGACCCTGTCGATAAAATAACAAAATTGAACGCGCTCTTCCCCTGTCTCCACTAATCGCACGTGTCCACTCACTTGCCTGCGTAACCTCCGCCCTCGCCGTCGACGCGGAGCAAATAATTTCGCTCCCACACACCCGCCACACACGGCCTCCCTCCGCAGACGCTTGAGTGTAGGTTTGATTCTCCGGAATGGAACCCTCGAGCGACTTGATATTACATTGGAAGTTGGTCGACTATATATCAGAACCAATTCAGATTTTACTCCCATCTGCAACTGAAAAACTGCTCAACAAAAAAACACAACTCAATTTTTTCAACTATATAAAAGGTTGTAGCCTTAAATGAGGTTGCAATAAAGTTGGACTGTTCGGTTCTCTGGCATGTACAGATTGTGCAGTGCAGTGAAACCTAATAATGAGTGTGCCTCTTGCAAAAATCAATGCTTGAATGAAACATTTTAAATAATGTTTTGAGGAATACGTTTCCACTCTACTGGAATGTCTGAAACTGAAACATGTGGAAATCTGAAGGTGCAAGTTTAGGACTATAGGGCGGATGCATTAACAACACCTACCAGCCAAACTCTCAAATTTTTGTTGAGTGGCTAAAGGAGTGTGTAACACGATGAAAGACCAAACCCTTTTTATTGATCAAATCCATCCGCTTCCTATCAACTTCTTGCTTTAATCTCATTAGATTTGGTAGTAAAGATCCGAATCAACGGTTCCGCCCGGTGGTAAAGCTCATAATGAACAATCTCCTTCCAATCCTACCATACACACAGCATCACCTTATTGCGAGTCAACCCAGGTTTTGCTACAGTCTGTGAGCCTAATCAACCTTTGACCACAACGTATTTGTCACGTTCTTGTCGTACGTAAAAGTGGATACTTTTCATCACCAAATATCAGTCTCATCAAAAACGGTTCGGTTTTATTACATGCCAATAAAAAATCGCAAATGAGTACACAGTTCTTTAGGTTTCTTTCAGTGAGTTTAAGCGAAATATCGAGCTCTTTTGTGTACCCTACTTTTTTCAGATATTACAGGATGTTTTGTGGCCAATTCCAGTTTTTTAGATATGCCGATACTACGGACATGTCGATCTTGCTCCACTTTTTCAAAAATGGCGTCCACTTTATTCGTAATTGTGCGACCAGGGCGAGGTGCATCTTTGACATTAAAATTGAAAATTGAATTAAAATTGAAAAATCTTAAAGACTTAATACTATTTCTAGATATCTAATTAGAGTCGGTGTAGCCATGCTGGTCTGCAAATCATCTAGCAGTTGCTTGCGCATACAGATTCTATCAACGTGCTTGATTACTGGATCATGGAACGTAACACGCCTAAAAGCGTACCAATATGGCAGGCGTATGATGATATTCCTACTACATATATCTTCCTACAAACTAAATACACTAAATATTTTTTATAATGCGTAAACAGTGTGCATGTATCGGATGATGTGAATTAGAAGATACTCGTAGATATTTAATTGATGGCCAAACATGAAAACTATTAATAAAGCTAACGGTTTGAATCTTCAATAATAATTCCTACTATAATCACCTTTTTTCTTTCAACTAATTTAAATTAAAAATTGTTTCCATTTAAATATTTGTAATATAATACAAAAATTAGAAGAAATTATTGGATAAGAACTTTAATTTACTATTAATCTTATAGGAGAAACGAAAATTGAAATGAATTATCACATTTACTAGGAATGACCTTTACCACAATTTGGGTTAGGTCAAAGTCTTCATGGTTTTGGCACGAGCCGTCGCGTCGCGTCGTTTGGGCGGCATTTATTTATAGACATCGTGATTCTACATTTACTAATTCTAATTTATTTATATTTAGGAATTCCAGCTTTTTTTATAAATTTTCAACTGGATATCTTCTAAAGTATAGAGAGAGATAGAAAAAGGGAGTCATGTTAATACATCACAATTAGTTGTAGACATTGTATTACCGACAAAATAGAAAGGTAATAGTGAATATCATGGCATGAATCTATTGTAACATATATACATGTATTTAATGTATATATGTTTGTACATACATAACTAGGATTAAACTAACTTAATTCGAGTCGTATGCAGACCTCTCTTTTACACTGGGCACTCTGGGCAATTGCCCAAGGCCCCCAAATCGATAGTTCCCGTCAGATCACCAAACGATAATCGATATTTATTTCTGAAAAACGTTTTTATTTGGAAAATACTCAAACTATTCAGTTTAATTAAGTAAATTATTTTTTTAATAATTTTTATAAAATTCAATAGTTAATGATTCCATCTATCTCAAATCTAGAGGAGTGAGTGCATCTTTAACCGACTAGATTATATTATATTATCTATTCATTTAATGTGACTGTAAAGAAGTAAAAATAAATCTAGAACCTCGATTATCTACTTTTTTTGTCTATTCTAAGTAAATAATGCTCTGTCAAGTACATAGAATAAGCACAAGCAGATAATGTGTCCAGGGCCTCCGATAGTTTAAAAACGGCCCTGGTCGTACGGCTTAGCTAAATTCTCGAATGCTGCAAGCCGGCAATAGCCTTTTGCGCTAATTTCCATTTTGGCTGAGTGCCCTCTGCTTCAAGGCCTAAACCTGGTAATGTTGCAGAGGTCTGACAAGCCAACAGGGTTAGTAAGGACAAACAAAGGAAGAGATGGATATACCTGGATTAGTCTTTTATTACTTCTTCTGCATCTGAATCTACCTGAACCGAATCTGAACATTAAGCAAATTCCTATACCAAACAAGTCCATATAATTTCAGCCTGGTGTGGTCTATTGCACACGATAGGATAACAATTATCTAAATGTTACTATTTGAAGCATACTGAATGTTTAATATGTTTGTAAAAATAATCCATGAATTAAAAATACTTGAGACGAATATCCATGAATATTATTAATTTCATAACATCAAAGTGGAATAATACCTATTAATTAGTGTAGTACCTATTACTGTAAGGGCTAGTCGACAACGAACAATATTAAAATTTTCCGAAGTAAATAAGGTCATTTTTGACAGTAGGTAAATTATGTATTAAACTGAAAACATGATATCATTATAAATAGTACATTTGATCGTAAACCGTAAAATATTAATGACATTTTATCTACACACAATCTATCTTTCATTTATTAATCACACTAAAGAAAAAAACTCAAACATAATATCCCAATATTAAACGTAGACTACAATGTATAATAATATAGTAATTTGCCGGTATATTAATGAAGCATTTAATACAATTTATGTTAAACAAGCATTATATAAATATAACCTTAGATATGTAGCATATGATACTGTTTTAGTGGAAATGAAACGGTTGAATGAAAATATCAACTTGAGAAATATGGATAATTATTGAATATGTCCGAAATAACAGATTGATAAACCAGTATCAAAATAGTTTTAGTCACCTTATAATATGGTTGCCATGTAAATGGTATAATGAAATTTAGTATCAATTTTTCTTTAGGGCACACTGTACTACTTATTTAAATATATTTTAAAGATCTTGTAATTATTCTTCAAAGATAATCTTATTAAAATAGATATTATAATAAACATTTTAATTAAATAGTGAGGTAATGCACTATGGAAATAGAAACAATAGAGAAGTATCGTCTTTATTGTCTGTGGTTAAAAAAATTGAATCTGGCAATGTCAATTTGGTCACCCTATGAGTGTTAGGTAGATATGAAGCGTTTTAAGGTCGCCCCATGTAAACAGCTGTATATCTTTCAAAAGTCAAATTTACAAGTAATTTAAATTAAATTGTTAGTTTTAAGATAAATTAATAAGAAGTAAAATGTATAGTGTGAGATACCAAAAATAATTACCATCATTGGATAAAAGACAGTAGATTTTTTTTATTTTCTAGATAATTACGTAAAAGTAATAATTTATTGAGAAACTACCAAATGAAATTTAGAAAGTAGTGTTTATTGCTAATAGTTACTTATGATTTAAAAAAATACAAAAGAATTAATTGTGCTAATTATAGTTATACCATTATTCATTATGTAATTTTAATTTATGATTGCCACTGCTTAATGAAATAGGATTTTGAATGTGTTTCTTTTTCTTAATAATTTTCTATAAAGCGTTGTGACGGACTACATGTGTAATATTTCATAATAATATTTTAATTATACGTTTCAAAGGTTTGTAAAAAGATTGGGTGGCTTAAGTATAGATAACCAACGGTGGTTAGGTATATTAACACAGTTTTCTTTCTCCTCTGAGTAATTACAAGCCCTTAAATTATCTGCTTGCTGTCTTCCTGGTTAAAGACTGCGTTCGCTCCTCCCACACCCCACATCCCATTTTATTAGGTAGTATAATAGTATACTGTTTATGTTATGTATGTATATGGTCATATTAATCACTTAAAAAGGAAAATATAAAGCACGAGAAAAATGTTCATTGATTATTTTCCCTGATTTGAAGCAAAAACAATTTTGGGTTACAGAAGAAAAATTAATGAATACGGTGGTAGATCATTATATTTATTCCGACAAAAGGCATTAAACCAGTGTTCACAGACGTACGATGATTATTGTACATGTACCATAATTTTATGATCTATTCAATCTTCAATCCTGAGCGTACAATCTTTTTGTGGACAGCATCAGCGAATAACAACTATATTTTTAGACATATATATATTTATATGATTCATTCGTTTTAAATGATCAATAGTTAACTTATATTTTAGAAACTACATCTTCAATACATCATATTTTAAGATAGAAATGAAATATAATTTTATAAAGTACAGTAGTTTTACAACCTTGACACAATAATAATTTTTCACAAGTCTGCTAACACTGACTAGAATTTGTATTCATTGTTATGAAAATCATACATGGATATACATACTGTCGTTTTTATATAAAACCGTTGTCATATTGTCAAGCACGTTTCAATGCAATAATCCAAGATGAGACTCGATCACTTTGTGCACCCTTACGCTTGTTGTTATTTTAACCGAGTGCCCTATGCGCTTGCTATATAGCCTGGAGGAACTTTTAAGGCCCCTCATTACTATTATTTTAGTTCCTTCTAGATAGACGCTTTAAAGTACACATACCGTAATATACCACAACTTTAACCGAAACTATCGGATACCCCTAATAAATTATTCCTACTACTTACTCATTGATATAATTGAAAAATTAGATGTCAGTGTTATACTATTTTGTTTGTGAGATACTTGAGACTAAAGTGAACAATGAACGAGTCAGTCCGCGATGAGGACGTGAGCAATATGAGTTCATGTTTCACAATTCTGTAGGTTGTCCTCCGTAATCGCTTGCTGATTGCACGTATTGTGTAGTTGTACGGCTGCTATCGTGTTTTGTTCTTGTTTACATCGGTGCACTGGCTTGAATATACTTATTTTGTAAAAAATATTAGCTCATTATAAATTATTATTAGATAATAATCAAACCAATAACTGTAATTAATAGATTTGAAAATGTTGAAAATAATTTCTATATCACGAGAAAAAGTCACAATGCTAAGAACTCAACACTTTATAAGAGAGACTGATATACTATGTTAGTTTGGTTAACTGTTTTGTAAAATGCAACAGTGCGGTTTCTGTTCGCTGCTCTCGAGCCTGATCCGACACACTATGTGTGCCGGAAGCAGACGCGGCAGCAGCGACTCGTGCTACAAGGAAATCGGAGAAGAAGGAACTACGGTAAATCTTCCCACTACATACATCAATGTATTCCTCATTCATTTTCATATAATGGCATGATTCTTTAATTCATGAAAAAGCGTAATTCGTATGTTTTTGGAGTATCAATGACATCGCCTTACAGCATGATTATTGCTTTTTTCGCCCAACCTATGTGATTTGATTTCAGTGTAGTATTAGCACGTAATTAGTGATGTCTGTTTTGTTTTGTGAAAATTATTTTTTTATTTTTTAGGTTGTAGGCTTGTTATGTATATTAGTCTAAATAATTTAGATACAGTTATTTTAGACAAATTATTTTTGAATTATACCACAATTTAAATTTCTAAAATAATACATTGCTTGTATGTACTTACATTCTTATTAAATGAGATGAATAGGTTTAGAAAATAATAGTTGTAAGTATCTATAATACTTAAACAGTAAATTAAGTATATTAACTTCATAATAATTAGGTACAATTAGGTTCCATAAATTTGGCTTACAGAGCTCAAATACCTCAAATATAATAAATCCATATATTTTGCTAACAAAAATAAATTTCTTGTTCTTTTCATAAATCTTATTAACAGGTCTTATTAAACACTTGAAACACTATAAAATAGGTTAACTAAAATATGAAGATTTAATATAAAAATATTGCACACATCAAAACAAGAATAATTTTATAAATTAAAATAAAGTAGGCAAGTAAATAATTCTGTTTAATTGTATTGACAATTCATATTAAATTAATTGGTACTATAAAAGTACACGGGGTCTAGTTTTGTTAGGTTTAAAGTTTTTGGTTTTCCTCTGAAGAGTGAATTTACATCTATATATATATATATAAATGAATTTCTATTTCCCTTGGTCATCACATCACGCATGAACGGATGGAACATTTTCGCTAATTTTTTTTTTTTGTTGGTTTAATTATCATCAGAACAAGGTTCTTATGAAAGTAAAAATTAAGGAAGTTGACTGGAATATCAGCAATTTTAAGATATTTTAAAAATTTAATGGCAATATCATTTTTATGTAACTAGCTGTTAGTTGTCATAGTGCATTACAATGAACACTATAATTTTGAATAATATTTTTTTAATTTATTATACCAATTTGAATTTAATGTTCATAGTTAACGACAGGACAACATCAGTCGGATCAGCTGGTTATTTAATAACTATTCATGTTTTTGGATAAAGGAGATCATAGTAAGTTAACATATCTGTTTCAAAATATAGTATGGATATTATTAAACGTATTTATATAATTATATAATTGGACTATTTTTGTATGGCACATTGACAAGTTTATACCAGATTATTAATTGTACTCAAGCTGGCTATTGTGGTACATTTGACTAGAGATGAGCTCTTTATATGATTGACTATAGTTTAGTTAATACTGGCAATCACCCTCAGCTTTCCGTAGTTAGTAAAGCATCATTTAATTTTATAATGAAACATGAATAATTACGCCAGAAAAAAAATTAATACAAAAATATGTTTAGTATTATTTAGCAATTTTCATGATTGTGTATTAAGCATAGAAGTTAACATATAGGAGTTCCTATTTTGCTGGAGGAAAAATTCCATATTATATTATATTCATATAACTCTATTCGTTTACATGCACATACCGATATGGCTTCTGTCCACATGCTTGTTTCTGACATATTCAACATTCATCATCAGATTCCTGCCCATTCATTTTCAAAACTTGAATAAATTATACACCAAAACCTTTGTCATAAATCACTCAGTCCAGAGGTGAATACCAATGACTTGGTTTCATAATATGTAACAATGTACATTAAGTTCCAAGTAGTATACAATACTTGCTTATCTGAATTAAAATTAAGACTTGTTATCATTTATATTATACAGTTTTTATGTAATTAATATTACATTTATATGAAGCACTTGGTTAAGAACTATTTAGGGAATTAAGTCTTCTATATATTGTGTATATATATCTATACTAACAAATTTTTATTGTTGTCATTTATAAAACCTGTAACTCAGCAAAAGCTAATGATTTAGTATTTCGTAATATATATAATCAGCTTACAATTTGTTATTTATACAGAAATCAAAATATTAAAAATAAATGCAATATTTTTCTGTAATGATTATAAAATGATAAGTAATATTAAATATTACATATACAGTAAAACAAAAATGTTTCCTGGAGAATATTAAAATTTTCTATTTATGTATTTTTTAACATATTTTGATGTGTTGATTGTTCAAGTTGTTAACACCTTAACAAAAAGTCTAAGCTATATTTTATCTCTTTATGTTATTTGAGTTCTCAGAAGTAGTGTATCACTGACAAATGTTTTTTTAAGAAACTGTACCAGTATAATCCCCATGGTTGACTTTCTTGTCTTTGAATCAAACATTTTGTTTTATTTTCAATATTTATTTTGTGATAAATAACCAAAATTAAGAAAAACCATTGTCATGATGAGTTTATTTAGTAATTGAACTGCAATAGGTATACTGTATATACAATAAGTAAAGTTTGTGATAATGTGAGTTTTACTTAGTAATAGTGCTATGCCTACAAAATAAATAAAATACTAGATACATTTAAATTTATTAATGTTTCAGGTAACCTTAATAACTAGAATCAATATTTGAATGTTCTACCTTTATATTACATTTTTACCTATGATCAATTATTGGGTTTTAAAGCTATTTCAATATTTACTTTTTGGTAAAGTCAATATGATAAATACATGTGTTTATATCTTTATGTATAAAAATCGTCTGTGAGTCTGTTAGTCATTGTGTAAATTCTAAACGGGTTGACTGATAGAAGTAAAATTCGTTTAATATATTTCATATTCTATTTAATGACATGGTAGATGATGCTAGTATATACATACTAGCTGACCTGGCAGACCTTGTTCTACCTTTTCGAGTAGTCAATTACATCGACTTCAGCGAAATCTGTCGTGTTATGATCACTTATCGAGATAAAGAGCATCCGATCTCTCAAGTTGGATCAAACTGCACAGTGTGCAAAGTTAGATCTAAATCGGTTCAGTAGTTTAGGAGTTCATCGTGGACAATAAACTTGACACGAAATTTATGTACCCTGTTATAGACCCTGTTCTGCCCTATCCAGTAATCAATAACTCGACCACATTGCCATTTATATCGCGTCATGGCCACTTATCGAGATAAATACTGTCCTATCCCCTATGTTAGACGAAATTAACATCATCAAAATTGAGCTCGTGCGTCGCGGTACAAGTATGTACATTCAGAAACGAAGTCTCTTTACGGCTTATGTGAATTATTTTTACCTATAAATACCGAAATCAAAGTCGATGTTGATATCAAATATAAAAACAAGAAAAGAATAATAAAATTCGTGAGTGTCACGAAACACTCGGTTCGAACAAATTTACTTACGTAGTATATTATTATTGATAAACGTTTTATATTATTGATTAACAAATACAAATAAATTAATTACTAGCATCTGAGAGCAATTAAATGAAACGCAGAGATAAATAATGAATTGAAAGGATGGTAGGAAATTTTGTAATGAAAATTTATTTTGTAGTTGTGAAAATAAACAGTTTATTGTACATCATTCAATTCATCTAATTCATTATAATACATATAATACGCTACGAAACAGCTGACGTGTATGACGTGTACAAATTATACCCGCTAAGCCGTTGAGAACTTACTGGCTATATTGAACCAATAAGTTCGCACTTATGACTGGGCACAGCCAATAGCATACGCACTATGGATAACCGTCTGTACTCTACACTATAGAAATATAGTTTAATATAGAACAGACTAAAGAAAGGGTTGAGACGGTAAAATCTTACATTTTGTTCAAAATACAAAGCATTCTCTACAGTCGATTTGAAAATGTGAAATATATAATCTTGATCCTCAGCAAAGAGATTGATATCTTAATAGAAATAATGATATATAAAATGTATAAGTATCAAATGTATTCAACTATTCATGTAAAATAAAATCTCATGGAGATAACGTTTAATATTTGCCGTTATCGTCTAGTCAGATCTTAAGAAGTTTACCAACCATTCACCAGTATCTTTTCTTATTCGTCGTTTACGGGGAACAGGATTTAGCTGGTCGTCCTGGGTTCCAACATTTCATAAGCGTTTCTTATAGTCGTACAGGTATATATTTTTCATTACAAGTAACAGTAGGATTCAAAATACCCTCATTATTGTGACGGTTGAGTAATATGAACGCAGCACTCAAAGCGTGTATGTTAGTGTGCTTACATCAATTCATGCGAGTACAAATTTCTCGATCTCTTTCAATTTTTCAATTTATTTTGAAGTGTTTTAAAATTGTCTTATCGCTCAGACAGATGCTTGTCGCTAACTCTGACGTGGGTTGTAATGGATCGGCTCCCACTATCACCTTTTTTCTTATTTGTTATCTAGGGTCTTCGGCCGTCTTAAGTTTGTTCGGTAGAAGAAAATTTCCACAATGAAAACGTTAAAACCAAAAACGTACAGTCCTTTCTTTTACAGTAGCTTCCCTTTACACAGATTAATTGTTCGAGATGTTGCTGCAACACTGATGCCACGGTGAACCTTGTATTCGTAAATAACAATATTTTAAAATTTCCATTTTGTGTACAGAACTTAATATTAGATGGACCGATTAGAAATAATGCATTTTAATTATTCATATTTGAAATAAACCGACTAGATATATAAAGGTTCTTGAGAGATGACTAGCGATACTACACGATACTCTTTCTAGGTATACAACATGAATTGATTAAAATACTATGTGCCAATGTATACATTTCCGAATCCGTCTGCGTAATTAAATAATACTCTTTTTTCTGGGTAAATGCATTTACGCACCCTCTCCCTGATGGGCTGGGAGGTGTATGTGGGTCTCTGCGGATCGCTGTCAATACCAACTAAAACCCCACGGTATTCTTCTGTCGCCTATTGGGCCGGGAAGCATAGATTGTATTCACATTGCATCTGCTAATGCAAATACCCTTTATTAACGGTTTATACGTAGATAAATGTAATGTATATAAAACATTTCGGCAAATGATTTTTGTAGACTCTAGGATTATATACTAACGTGAGAGATTTCTGCTAATATGAAATTATTGCAAGGTACGTAATTGATCACTGTTATAAAAGATTACTATAACCTGTATCACGTCATTTATTTAAATATATTCAATATACTAACATTTTGTCATGGAAACTTGTAGGCTAGGACTGCAGGTCTAATAGACAAATGTAAAGCATATTACTTTATTTAAAGCTCGCTGATTGACTTGTATATGTTTACGGGTTTGCCTGTCTGATACAAGCATTTATAGGTAAAAAAGTGTGTTCATATATGCCTCAAATGTTTTTCAGTCTCAAAATCAATGAGTAAGCTTAGAAGTATTAAATAATGAAAAATTTAATATACGTGGTTATTAAAACAAATTTTAAATGTTGATGCTTAATTTGATATTTAGGATATGTGTTTAAAATATAGTTATTAATATTCCGTTCATATAGGCGTTTTTCAAAGATTTCTGGTAAATCAAATGGGAAAACGTGTTTTTCAAATGGTGTATTTATAAAGAATATTTTTAGCTTACTTTTCAAAAGCACTCGTGTCTATCGTTACATGCTTAAATATGATATTTAAGATATAGTAATGTAGACTTTAGATTAATGTTACGTTTTTAAGAAGGAAATTTAAAGTCCGATCCTCCAGAACGGAACACTCGTGCACACTGATTCGGCGATACAGTGACTCGTTCGCAAGTTCCACAAAAACCACACTGTATTTCATCCGTACATTGACAGCATAGGTTGTGTAGAGACCTCATTTCTGATGAATATATATATATATTCTCTATATTCTTAATAATATTTTTTTTATTAATATGTATAGTTATTATTGTTAATTGTACTCATTAATGATTACTATAGAGGTGAAGAAATAGTCTAAACGACGAACCGTGAAAACTATTTTATATTATACAGGTTTTTTTTCACTTTTGAACACAATATTGACTATCATAGTTAATTATTACTATTATAGATATTATTAAGTGTTGCTCATGATGGTAGCACGGTACTTAACTAAGAGAAAAGCGAAGAAGGTGCCGTATACAAAAGTAATCTTACGTTTTAGCTACTTCTTACCCTGAAAAGAGGTATCATGCCGGTTAGATGCGGCATCGTTAATCTGTTGAGGAATTTCCACCAAGTGTTGGCCAAGTATGTATCATCACTTCAGGAAATGCCTAATGAGAAACCAAAACTAACGAACAATCGTATATGAAGTCCGCAACTTCATCATCACAAAAAACACATTTACAACGCAATGCGTTACAAAAACGCAAGCGAACAAGACACAAGTACTTGCGATGAATTTATCGTTGACGTTATGCTGTAAGGAATGGATTGTATAATCTTGTTCTCTGTAGTACCGATTATTGTTAAAAGCCAATCGTAATTTAATAAGTGCTGTTCTGAAGCCACCCATAGCAGAGAAATTGCTTTTACTCTATTTTACTCTATTTTACTCTATTCGTAAGGCAAAACTACAACCAGTTCTCCAGGGAAGCGAAGAGGGCAATTGCTGAAGCAAACTTTTAATTAAATGGTAGGATTGGCGAACGACTTGATACATATCCTTTTTGAAGTTAGGCATTTTGTTCGTTGGCCAAACCTATTAATGGAAATGTCTGTCAGTCGTCTTTTCCTCCTTTACGTAAATCAGATAATTCCTTAGCCCATACTGCAAAAGAGATGGCAAAATTTTTGCTTTAAGCTCAACGTTCGACGACCTGGATGCTCAACTGCCTAGTTGTGCTGCCTTGATGCTCGAAATCTGCTAGTCTCAAACTGCAATATGGCACATTCTGTTGACCCTTGATGTTAACAAGTAGAATGTTTGAGACGGAATTCATGCAATTATTTTAAAGATTTGAGCTCCGGATTTGACTCTTGTACTCATACACTTGTTAAGGATGTCTAAAACATCTGGTCAGTTACCTGGTTCTTACAAATCTCTAAAGTGGAGATTTAGATGGCGGTGAAACGCTTTCGAGCAAGGTAGAAAGCTCCCGGTTCAGACAGGGAGGGATTTTGGTCCTAACTCTGAGCTACATGGGTGGACACCTACGGGAACTGATCGACCGGTGCATCTGTGTTGGACTGTTCACGAAGCCGTGGCTCTTCCTACTAGCGAAGAGGGCCTGCCCTCCGGAGTGCCCATCGGAGTATCGGCCGCTGGTGCTGCTGGATGACATGGAAAAGCTATAGCAGATAATAGTGACTTCCCGTGTCGGCCGGCATGTTGATCAAGGTTTTCGGGTTTCCGGGTTTCCGGGTCGAGCGCTCGTCTATCGGCGCTCTGTTGACTCTTAAATGGCGGTCTGTGGAGACGACGTCTCGAGGGGACAGGCAGTTGGCGGGTGTCCTTGGACATCGCCAAAGCCTTTAACATTCTGCCACATGGATTCATACGGGAGCCACTCCGATACTTTAGAGTACTCAGTACCTGCGGTGGCTGTTGAAGGACTATATCTGCGACCGCGGATTGCCTACGTGGATAGTTGGGGCTCTGTAGTCCGGCATTGGACCGGATGTGGGGTTCTACAGAGTTCGGTATTAGGACCGCTCATGTGAAACCTGGGCTACGACTGGGTACTGCTTGGCGCAATAGACGTGCTTCTTGATGGATTAGAATGACGGGAACGCCCGGCTCCTGTGGAGGGGCTGAAGACACGGCTGAGGGATCGCGATGTAATTATTCAATGCAGTGCTTGTTGCTCGTTATAGGGCTTATACTATTAACGCCCTTTGTCAGATCCGTGGAGTGGTGTGATAGGAGGAAGTGAACCTTTGGCTCCCTGTCTTTACGGCTTATGCAAGTGCCATCCGGACATGGTTGCTTCGGTTGGTACCTGCACAAAATCGTCCGTAGGGAGCTGACTGCCGCCTGTCATGGGTGCGGTGTAGTAGAGGATACATAACAGCACACTCTGTGTCCGTGTACCCAGGGTCACTGGGATGATTATGTGGGAAACGCCCGGCGCTAGTCACCGGGAATACCCACTAAAACTCCAAGGGCATCTGTCTCCTTCGTGAGGTGATGCGAGTTTATAGTATCAGCTAGAATTTATTTTAAAATATGATTGGAACGATAATTAAAAAAAAGTAATAAATATGACTTATATAGGCAATAAGATTCTATTACTCGGCAGGATGAGAAAAAATACCTCGAGGTCAGATATTTAGCCCATGGCCTAACTGATTTAAGGTATGTACGGGTTAAATTGTACACATCTATATTGCAATAATTACCACTTAGTTCAATGTGAAAAAGTTCATTAGTAAAACAAACTTTTCCAACATAATAAGTATATACCAATTTACGCCGAGGGTAGGTATATAAAATCTACCAAAGGTTAAGAAAACCTAAAATCATATTCTAAACCTACATAGTTCAATTTTTCCACCCATTTCCTTTTAGTCCCTTATCAAAACGTAAAGGATAATTAATATTTCGAATACTTTCAAATTTGTAGACAACTTATAAAGCTTAGATACATATTATAAATATAAAGCTATGCATGCTAACATCTTTATGAAAATGTAATTATGTAAGAAGGAGGTTAAGCTCGTACAAGGAAAATAATTAGATCTTGCTATCCAATTTTTTGATTCAGATATCTAAAAAATAACTAGTTCTGTATTTTCTAAACACAATAATATTTAGAGATATCTACGTCTTTTTTCTTCAGAGGAAATATACGTTGAGTGCCATATGGTTAAAAGGGTTTGTAATTTTAGACATATTGTTTGCTTATTATAACATGCCCATTCCTTACTGACATTCAAAGAATTGTATTTAATGTAAGTGCCGCGGCGATCAACGTTTCATTATATAAATTGGGCTAGAGTATGGTTTAATAAAATATATTTCATTTTGTTCTAGCGCAAGCGCAAGCCTGTACGCGCACGCTGTCGGTTTACGACATCATGGTTCAAGGTACATATATGTTGTGAAGTATTGTTAGTATTTTTATGTTTAATTCTTTATCTTTATTTATTTATATGATTTTTAATTCTCAATTCTGGTGTTCTTATAACTAAGAAAAATACACTACCAAATTTTGTTTCATAAGTATATATGAGGTAAGATTGATTTGTTGAAACAACTAAAAGAAATCTTTTATTTTTTATTATTTTATGTTTGTTTATGATTGAAACAATTACAAAAGGTAATTTTTTGTTTTTTCTTTCCTTCTGTGACATTATAAGAAACCTATTGAATAAGTGCCGCTATTTATTATTACGGTTAAAGAAATATTGTGTGAAATTCTTGCTATGCTAGAAAAGGAAAACCGTGTGTTAATACGTGTAATATTGGATAGGTTATATACTAAGTTAATAGGAGAAAGTGTTTTTATAACAATTGTAAGTTTGAATTTTTGCTTTATAATACTTGTTTTCTTATTAATATGACTGATAGATAAAAAGTCATAGTAGCCGCGGGTAGGTTTAATATTTTTCTACAACATAGATATATTAGTTTTATCTAAAAAAAAATTGAGAATATTTGTAATTTTGCTTGTAATTTGTTCTATAAATTATAATTTAACAATTATTCAACCACGGCTTCAATGGTGTACACTGTAAGATTTTTACTGTATACTTTTTTTGGTTTTCATTGGATGTACACGTTATTACGTCTGTTGTTCGTATATAAATCAACAAAATGTGCATACAATGTACCTAATTTATGTAAATAAAGCTCCCGACCCCGACACATTGTTAGAGTTCAATAAAACAAAATCCTTTGTTTACCACTTAGATATTGCAATTATTTTAAACGTGATACAAAACAACGCTCTACTCAAATGTAACATTCTATTTCGTTAGTACTTTAGGCCTATGATATGGCAACCAGGAATAAATCTGTATGTTTGTTGATATGTTTACAAATGAAGTACCACTGAACAGGTTTGCGTGTTTTTTTTTATATGTTATGATAAGGGTAATTGTAATTACTAATTAAGTTTTAGTATATGTTTTATTACATCAGATCGCGATTAATATAATTTATTACTATAACAATTATCTAATCTAAATTAAAAAAAAAAACTTTTAGTAAATTTTTTTGTGCTTAGAACTGTAGAGCCAGATAATCGATTTTAAGACTTTTTTTAAATCAAATGAATTCTGTAGCCTATATTTAATATACGATGAGTTTCCTCTTTATTTATACTTGGGGTTCGGTCACAAAATGACAATATCACCGAAGTGATTACCTCCGAAGTAAAATGTGTATCTTTCATACTTGATGTTATCTAATTTTATAGATCGTGTTTGTGAATCGTGATCGTGAAGCAAAGATGCTATTACGAAAAGCTACGGATCTCAATGACCTATTAATATTATTTTCAAATGCAATCTTTGGAGCTTAGTTACGTGTACATTATGTCATTATGTGATAAACATTCTCTACAGTATTGGATACATAACAATTTGGCGATAACTTCACTCTTATTAGATACAAAAAAAAAATTGCATATGTCCTGAACGAAGTCGAAAGGCAATAATTAATTCAAGTTGACTGATATTGAGTTTGTCAAACCAAGGAAAGTGCAACAAAGCAGATATTAAGGTTTTATACCAAATGCCTTTGTTCACTGATCGCTCATCGATGTATTCCTTGCATATTCCACGGCAAAGTTTTCTTTTTTATATTTTATGCTATCGATGTGCTGCGAATCCGCGAACTTCATCCATCTAATCTTTGGACTGTACTCTTTGAACATAATATCTATCTCTTAAAGATTCAATATAAGAAATGCTTGAATAACCAACCGATCAGTGACCGCTAGTACAGCTTCAGTTGGTGTCGATATGCTGGCGATCTTCTAGTCTACCTGAATCATCGTTGGGCGGAGGCAGTCGAAAGCAAGGGGAGGCATTAGCCGTCAGTTTAGACATAACGAAGGCATTTGATCGCGTCTGGCATAAAGCGCTTCTCTCTAAGCTTTCTTCTTACGAGGTTTCTGAAAAACTATGCAAATGGGTGACGGAGTGGAGTATGAAGGTCGTTGTTGACAGTTAATGTTCGGACCCCAAGCCCGTTAAAGCAGGTGTCCAACAAGTACTATAAATGCAAATTGGTTGTGGTAGAGGTAGAATAAGAGCAAAAATATGCTTGATCTTAACGTCTCGAGAGTCGAGGTGTGCAATATATAAAATATAGGACAATTCATTTGACAACAGTAAATTTAACAAAAAATAATTAGTTTTCGGTACATTTTATTGTAATAATGTACCGACATTATTTAAACATATGACTTTCTAATGTACCTGTAAATATATAAGTTACTATGGTTCAAAATAGAAATAACCGAAAACATATCGCGTTCAGAGATAGAGTCAGTTATCAGGATAAAAACTACCCTATCTCTCAAGTGCAATCAAGCAATACAATTTAATTGGAATCTTTTGAGCAGTTTCCGAGATTAACGAGGAAGAACATCGAGGAACGGGATTTTGATATTTAAAGATTATTTTTTCATTTTTGCATATTCTTGAATTCAGTCTGCCCGTTAATAAAATTAACGGTGCATTTATATGATTCGTTAATTACTATAAATAATTTTATACACATTTTTGATACGCTTTTATTTATTATTTTTAATAAGAAATCACTAACTTTGCTGAAGATGCTTTGTATTCTGTATTGTTTTTATTTTTATATCAACTTCGTGCTTTGGTTTAGAGTATATAAGTAAAAATAATTCAATATAGGTAAATAAAAACATATAGTTTGAAACATACATAGCTGTACCGTTAGGCACAAGCTGTATTGAATGATTGTCTGGACTAGATGATATTGTTTCTAATTAAATATATTACCGACTGCAGCTCCTTAATTAAAAGAATACCAGAATTGAGAATTTTGTGCATTGATATAGATTCAAAGTTGAATGGTTCAGAGTCTATACTGTTGAGAGTAATCAAAATAACGACGGAATGTATTTTTTATGAATTTATTATTTATGATTACGATGACACAAAAATATTTTTTTATGACACCATTATAATAATAATAATTTCCTTAAAAAAACTTACTACACTTACTAATAAAAGGAAACTCTGCCTTCTACGTTAGTATTAACTGTGTTGTAGGGGGCAATTACATAATAGGTCTAGCATGTTTACATAAACTGTATAAATATAATACAAAAATTACAATGGCCAAACCAAGGGTTCCATTGGGTTTCGTTTTAAAGGTCTTACCGTTTATGTACAGATAATTTCTAAACATATTGTGAGTGGACACTTTTAAATAAACATATTGTGAGTGGACACTTTTAAATCAGGTAGTTGAAATACAATATTAAAAATAGTATCTACCGTATATCACCTGCCACCTAACAAAAGTCATTCCTGTGTCAAACTTGTACAAGCTGACTTTATTTCCTACACTTAGTGTTCCCTATTTAATGTTAAGGAGTGGATTTGTAAGTGTTGTATAGTAATAATTCTTTTCCCAGGTTGTAATTTTGTTTCTTACTTTATGAGTAACTTTTTAATGTATTGTTTACTTGGCGTATTTAATGAGATTAACGTTATCAAATTGTCTCCGGGCAAAGGTGGTTCAGAGTATTGGGATTTGATATCTACAAGGTAGAAGGCTGAGAACATTCTAAATGTAGCATATTTTTATATATTTCCGTGCGCAGAGACATTGTAAGCAATTATACTTTCACAAAGTGCGTAATAAGTTTGAATCATTATTCTTGTATTCATAATAATCCGCAGAGTTTAAAAATGTAAATTGATTTCCCTACCCGGTTAACTAAGTTGAGCTTAGCTGGTAGTCAATGAGAACCCCAAGGCATTTTATAATCTCTTCGTATTCTAGTGGAGAACAGCAGTGGATTCAATTTTTAATTTGCCTTATCCTCGTTTCATGGGCTATCATTTTAAAATCAATATGCGGTTGTTATGGTTTTAATAAATTATATTTATTTGGTTTTATTCATATTTAAAGAGAGCATACTATCTTTAAGTCAAGTTGTGATCATAGATAGACCTTGTTTTAGTATGTATCTTAGATTTGTTCCATGTTTTAGCATGAAAGAGAAAGGCAGTATCATCAGCAAAAATTATTTTGTCAGGCTGATATGAGTTAGGAGTTTTAAAAGGCTTACGCAGGAGCAGACGTTAAAATGCTTACGCAGGAGCAGACGCTCAGCGCGTTGCACGGATTGGCCAAAAGTTGGTTCGCCAGCCAACCAATAGTCGCGCCTACTGAGGGCCGGCGAAGGCCGTCCAGGCTAATTTCTGTCAATCCTCTCTGCCACCTTTGCGATATCCGGACGGATCACTGGCTCATGAACCGCAGAAGAAAGCCACCTTATTGGCGAACATCTTCGCGGACAACTCCCGACTCGACGACAGTAACGCGCAACCGCCCACAACACCTAACAGTGGTATCTGAGGTCCGCATCAGGCAAAGAGACGTGCGCCGTGAGTTGCTTTCGCTCGATGTCCGGAAGGCCAGTGGTCCGGATGGTATCCCACCAATTGTACTTAGAAAGTGTGCAGCCGAGTTGTCCCCAGTAACACGCTTTTACCAACAATCCTACATATCTGGTGACGTGCCCCGCGCTTCTAGAGAGGCCAACGTACAACCAATTCCAAAAAAAGGTGATAGGTCAGACCCCAATAACTATCGCCCAATCGCTGTAACCTCAACGTTGTGCAAAGTCATGGAACGCATATTAAATGCCCAACTTGTGCGCCACTTAGAAGACCACCCTCTTATCCATGATCGTCAATACAGCTTTCG
Source organism: Actias luna (assembly GCA_039707435.1). Lineage (NCBI taxonomy): Eukaryota > Metazoa > Arthropoda > Insecta > Lepidoptera > Saturniidae > Actias > Actias luna. The sequence continues at coordinate 10,807,293 of JAZHAC010000001.1, read as the reverse complement.
ACCAAACCGATCAACGGGGGATCTTCTAGCGTACATATTGCACCATTGGGGGAAAGCGATTGACAAACATGGCGAGGCACTGGCTATTGGTTTAGATATAGCCAAAGCTTTCGATAGGGTCTGTCGACGTGTTCCCTCCCTCCTTTCTATGATATTGGGTCCTTCAAAAGAGGCGTGAAGAGGTACCTAAGCAGGCCAGCATGACAGCCGCGACTGGCAGTGTATTCTGTTCGCTGTCAGTCGCCGCTGATATGGATTATACTGTACTTACCATCAGGTCCAGTGCAGTCACTTTTCTGTGCAACATAAAAAAAAAGTTAAGAGTCTATAAACGATTAGCATAAACTGGGAAAAGTGGTGAGTATAGTGTTCCTACTACCCTGAGGAACTCCAAACCATCATGGGGCACTCTCACTATACCTATTAAGAATCCACCCAAACTTGTTGATGTCTATTATTCAAGAAATCGGAGAACCAACTAAGAGGTTGCCGTTATAGCCACGTTTTCCAACCTTAATAAATAAATAGGAATTAATAGCGGATCGAAATCTTACTGTAAATGTAAGAAATTGCCATTACATTTTTATCGTTATTGTTATAAGTTTAAGACAGCTTCTTTCTTCGACCCACTCTCTCTAAACATACCAATTTGGGCCTAACAGATTGGTTTTCTCAAGATATGTGTTTCATTACTAATTTCTTAATACTTATAAAAGCATATGATAGAAGAAAAATAAGCTTATATTTCGATAATAGGTATTTATGGCCCGATTTATATATTTATAAATTTATTATTGTGACTTTTTTAATATCACTGGAAAAACAGCGGTCGAAAAACTTAAATTACAAAGAAAGCTAATAGAATTTGAAATAACTTGTGAGCATTGCTTACATACATTAGAGGAAATGTTATCTCATCCCGGAGGCCATTATAATCTGTAATATTGGTGTATGTATTAAAATCATTATGCGATTTTGTATGCACGATAGGTACTGAAAAGGACATAGGGTGGGTATCTTTCAAAATAAAACATTGGCAAAATTTACGTTAAGGCGAACAGACGCGGGTAAAAACTAGTTTTTTATAAAAATGTTTTTAAAATAGGTTTTACCTCCTATATTTTATATTTAATATGTAAGAAACAAGAAACAATAGTTTACGCAATAAATTCAAACTTAATTAATAGACTGAAAATAGTAAAGTTCATCAGTATTTAAAATTATAATAATATTAATAATGACCGAATTTGTAGGATGGGTTTCAATACTCAATGTAGTCTGGAAATAACCTATAGATTTTAGATTATTTATCTCTTGCAAGTGTTCGTATGAAAACTTTATTTTTTACTAGAGTATGTAGTCATAGATCTTAGTATTTTACAATAGTTCTTTACCTATAAAGTTGCCGTTCTGCAGTACTGGCTATTTCAAATGAAAATAATTTTTGTTTGGCTAAGAATTCTAAATTCAAATTATAATTTTTTTGGTTTTTCCAATAGTAGTAATTTGTTTATTGATTTGTGTTATGTTTTCATTTCATTTGAGTCTTTTTCGTCATCATGGATACGTTAAAAATCGAGTAATTATGGAATATGAGTACTGTTGAGGCAGCAACGCGGCACAAGCGGCACGCAACATCAGCGAAGTTTAACAAGCTGATACTACCAACTAACGTACCGCCTGTTATTCGTTTGTCTGCTTTCGTTTTGGAAATTTTGGCCTATAAAATGAACCTCATGGTCGTCCGAAAACTTTGGTCGAAAATGACGAATTAAAGGTGATTGTGGAAACTAATGATACTCAATCTACGACTGAATTAGCTGCCGCTTTCGAAGTTAGCGTCAAAACAATATTGGTCCATTTACGTCAAATTAGTAAGGTAAAAAAGATTGACAAATGGGTGCCCCACGAACTCAGTGATCAACAGACACAAACGAAGGAGCACGGAACTGTAACTAATAGTGAACATACTACAGCTAGTCATTGTAGTTATTTAAATATGATGATAATATACTACAATATACCATTGTCTCAAATCCAAAAATATAACGCATACTTTAACCTTTTCGCATGATGCGTATTACCACCACCCCCACACATATTTCAAACAGTATAATAAGTACAGTCTTTGGCACATCTTGTCTACTGTTATATACGATAACCTAGTGTAGGTTCATTGTCATTATCATAATTCAATCATACGTTATATTTTCATTATAAAAGTTAATACTTTACCCATACAAAATTATGTAATTATAAATTTTGTTATAAGCTGAACTACAAACGAGTGAACACTATTACATTTTATTACTTAATTACTTATAAAATTAATACTGAATATATGATTTGTGTGTTAATGTATTCGTTAGATAGAGCATACCAAAATAATGCTAAATTCGTTTTTAATAAAAGGCGACGTAAATATTATTATTTGCTTATAACTTATATTTAGAACTCATATGTGCGACAGGTTGATTATGCATAACAGTTCATGAGTCTTCAAATGTGATAATTTGATAGAAAATTAAACATTATAAATAGAACTAAACATTCCATTTTACTAAATACTGACAATGCCCTGCGGCACTGCACTCGTATGTTAAACAGTAATTATTTTCCTTTTGTTATCTCATTTTTACTCGTCTTATTGAAAGTATGTAACAATTGAATCTTACAAAATTACAATTACAAGTACACAAAATTTCACCAGAAGTGATTGAAAAAAAATCAACATGTTTTTGAATAATATAAGTTTCTTTCGCCATTTACTAGGATATCCTTTCATTTACAAAATGTAATCAAAATTGAATGCAACTTCCATCGATAAAAATCGAATTAAAAATAAATATTGTTTACTTTTATTTACACGATTTCTAAATGTAATATCGAACATTCTTAGCAGGTATCAATTGAAACAGTCATGAGAAATATTACCCTTTTGTACAATTATACATATTTTTGTTATTAAATGTCGTATAAATTGATTAATGTCACTTATAAAAGTAGCCTATCGGAATTACGAATTCATTATTATAGAACAACTATCTTTATAAATTATTCTAGAAATATGGAATTTGGACAGTAGCTCCCTTATCTAATGTAGAGGCTCGCTAAGAAGGGTTTATTTTGTAATTTATCCTCTAAGGGGATAAACGGAGGCGGCTAGAAGAATGTGGGATGAAGATAAAATATTCATCTATTGACTTGAAATTTAGCATACAAACTCCTTAATAAAACTAAATAAAGACGTGTTCAGTTCTTTTACAAGATCATCCTGGACAACACAACAACAAACACAAACACACAATGACAAAACAACAGATTTATTTGGCTAGAAATCCGCAATGTAAATTTATTTCATGATGTAGACACTCAGTAAATTTTATAGCGATGATAGCTCAGTGGTAGTGTGTACGACTTTGCGTCAAGAGACGTGAGTTCGAATCCAACCACCTACAATGAGCTTGAGCTTTCGGTGAAGGAAAACATCGCGAGGAAACCATAGCATGGTGGTAGGACTTTTTCTGATGCCCGACTGGCTAGCTACTACCCTCAAGTTGAAAATCTGCCGCCAAATACCAATAGGTGTGTTCTGGCAGTTGCATTTGAGAGCCAGTTCCTTCATAGGTTTAGCGTGTCTACCATCTTAGGCCGTATCGTTACTTAAGATCAGGTGAGAATATGGGCATAACGCAACACCTTAACTATAAAAAAAAGTAAGAATAAAGATCCAATATAAGAAATATATACTCTCACCTGTTATTTATCAATGCTAGGAATTAATGAGAGATTATGTAAACTTAGGCACACCGCAAATAGGTTGCCTAGCTTAAGTGAGTACGCATAATATTGACTAATTAAATTTTTAACGAAATATATTTATTAATATACTCTCATCAGTTATTTTATCATATATTAGAGCACATGAAAACTTATTCTTAATCAAACAATTTGGTCGCCTTATTAAAAAGCTGACCGTATCTATGGTTGCCGAGATTTTAGATGTGTAGTTTTCATCGCATGCGGTGAGACAGAGAAGCGTCGCACGCGTTACTGCATTTTACTTATCTACATTGTTACTGAAAATTTATGTGTAAATAAAAAAAATGTTTATATAATTTTCTAATAAGTGTGCGATAAAAATTAATGTTGTTGTTTATATTTAATCTGCGTTGAATTCAATATTTCATCTATAGAACACGCTTTACTTATATTTACTTTATATAAATCTTAAATCTTACTCGAAAAATCTTCATTGATAATAACTCACTCCATTATTGTCTGTCGCATGTAGATAGTTTCACGCGCAATGCTTATATGTCACTCTCGTCGCTTGTGGTAAAAAGTTTATATCTAAAATCTTGGCACTATGGATTCGGCCAAATTTTAATAAGGTAGCCTAATAGGTTTAGATTGAGAATAAAATAAGCTTTCATTTGATATAATATACGATAAAATAACTGATGAGGGTAAAAGTTGAATTATTTAATATTATCCTTTGAGCGATTAAGCTAGGCAACCTATTTGCGATGTGTCAATGTTTATATTGTCCATCATTTATTTGTTATAATTGATAAATAACAGATGAGGTTATATATTTCTTATACCGGATCTCGTACTATATGGCATATTACGATCACCCATGATTGTGATGATGGGAATCACGCGAATTCGCGGGCCACTATGTATACATAAAACTATGTGTACCTACACCAAAACTCGTAAATTTTATCTATTTATAAGTATAACAGTCTTCATAATAATATTGGTATAACACCGTCTTTTGTTTTTATTAGTCAGACAAAATGTATACAAAAGTACATCGAAAAAACAAAAATACAAAAGGGCAATGATGTCCAAAACCAAGTAGCTTATACCGATATACGAAAAGCTCCTCAACTAATGGTTAACATCCTATTTCGATAAGTTTAGTAGTTTTGATGTGATTGAACGTCAAAGAATTGTATTTTCCTTATATGTGTAGATATAAATAAAACTATTACTCCATCCATTGTTTCAATCGTGTTGACTATAACATTATAAAATTGGTCCTAAAATTTCTCTTTTATTGTTTACTAGATGTGTCTGCGAACCCGTTCGCATGAATGAAAATTTTTATATAATTATTTATTATTAAAAAATGTTATATAACCTATGTTACACAGGGCTAATGTAGCAAACTAATGGTGAAAAATTTTTGAAATCGGTCTAGTAGTTCTTGAGTTTATTCGTTAGAATCAAAAATATAAAAACAAATTTTTCAAATCAAATCAATAATATTTATTCAATGTTGGGCCCTAAGAAGGCGCTTATGAACGTCAAAACTACTACCGGTTCGGAAAGTAACGAAGTCATCGAGAAGAACCGTCAAGACACTCGATCTGCATATTTTTTTTTAGGTCTTATTCCTATTATTTTTTTAAGTAATACTTGAATGTGTTACAATAGTTATTAGCGGATGTACAGAGACGGGTGTCAATTCCACACATCACAATCGCTCACAGATTGATTTACCTTATAAATAGCCTTTTGATATAAAAACCCGTGTGACATGGTTCTTGAACGTACTGTCCGGCAATTCAGTAATGTGCTTTGGAACTTTATTATTAAATACTAATACCTAGAAACACTATTACCTAAAAAACTTTTACTTGTCTTACTTAGTCTAAAATAGGGGCTGATCAGTTTATCATGCTTTCTAGTATTCAAATCATGCCGGTCTTTAACGAAATCTAGTTTTTGTAAGTTTTTCCGGACATACATAAAATTATCAAGGATATATTGGGAGGGCAAAGCTAAAATACCAAATTCCGAAAACTTATACTTTAATGATTCGCGACGTCCCATATTGTAAATGGCCCGAACTGCTTGTTTTTGTAAAAGAAATACGATGTCTACCTCAACTTCTGTCCACCATAGCAAAATACCATAAGACATTAAGCTATTGAAGTAAACAAAGTAGACTAACCTAATCGTGGCAATATCTGTCAGGTGACGAATCTTACGACCAGCTAATGTAGCCGAACTTAACTTTCCCGCCAATTTTTTTATGTTAGGGCCCTATTGTAGATTAGAATCAAGTGTGATATCCAAGAAAATAGTACTATCTACTAAGCCTACTAAATTTCCTTTGATCTTGATTCTAGTGTCAACCTGTGGAACATTAGGCAAGGTAAATCTTATAATTTAGTTTTGTCTGCATTTAGCAGTAAATTATTTATCGCAACTCATTCAGAAATTTTATTTAAAGTATTATTTACATACTTAACATCTGAATCTGTCCTTTTCACATTTAATATAAGTGAAGTATCGTCGGCAAAAAACCATGTCGGTACATTTGTGAACCATTAGCTGCAGATAATTTATATATACCAGGAACATAACCGGCCCTAGGATGGAGCCCTGCGGAATACCAATTTGTGCTAACGATCCCGCAGAGGTCACTTCATTTATGCTAACTTTCTGACATCGATATTTTTAATAAGAGACTATGATGTCGAGAGAAGGCCTACCAATACCATAATTTAAGAGTTAGTGTATTAAGGTTAACACAGTCAAAGGACTTAGACAAATCACAGAACACAACGATTGCATCCTGAGACTCCACCCAGGCCTCCAATATACAACTTATGAGCGTTTCACCAGCGTCAGTAGTAGATTTTGATTTTGTGAAACCAAATTGTCGACCGTCCATAAACTTTGGTACTTTGAAATATTCCAAAAATTGCTTGAGCATAATCTTTTCGAAAAATTTACTTGACGATGGAAGTACAGAAATAGGTCTGTGGATTCCAAGACTACTTCTGCAGCCTGATTTAAATAAAGGAACTACTTTACTTATTTTCATTAAATTTAGGAAAGTTTCTTTTGCTATGCACTGATTAAATATCTTAGCCAAGTGTGGTAAAATATTGAAAATCAAGGACTTAACTACTTTTACCGACATTAACCATATGTCTTCAGTGTGTTTCAAATTTAAAAGATTGAAAGCTCTTATTATTTCATCTACAATTATAATTTTGAAATTTAATGTTGAATTTATAGATGCACTCTGAATTTTTAAAAGTGCTACGGCACCATGTGTTGATGACGTTCTATTCTTTGTTACTTGTAAAGTTATGTCAGTGAAGTAATCTTGGAAAGCAGGTACTTCCTCTGAACTGTGTGAAATATGTATTCCGTCGACATTTAAGTAGAGCGAATCAGTTTTAATTTTATTATTTCCAAATCTTTATTTATTATGTGCCAGTCGGTTTGGGTTTTATTTTTAGACTTAAGTACTTTATAACCTAAAAAAGTTACTTTGGCAGCTATACAAACATAAATAAAAATTTTAGAATAATTTCTAACATAAGCGTGAAAGGATTCACTATTAGTCAGTGATCTCTTATAATGTAGATCATATAAATGATTTGCTACTTCGTAAACCAAAGAACAGTTATTCATACGTGTTGCCCCCTCTAGATAAAGACCCCGGCAATCCGCCCACCTTCGAAAGTATAGACAAGGCAGAGTATCTCGCTGCTACCCTCGAACAATAGTGTTCTCTCAATCCCTATGAATATCATACCATAGATCGGGAACACGTCGGGAGGGTCGATCGAACAATTTAATCAATAAGAGAGACCCTCCCAATCGAAAACATAGACCCGTTTTACACGTCTTATTAGCGAAGCGTTGAGGTGAGTACTACTGTCACTTCAGGCAAAACAACTGATTTTTCAAACTTAAAATGTCTCTATTTGTCATATATTGCACTTGTAAAACAATATATACACACATATCAAGAAAAAACACCATTTCTAACACTCATGTTATTTTGAATGCCATTTTTGATTTTTTTTTTCTTTATGTCATAGCGGGCAAATAAGCAAGTGTGTCACCTGATGGTAAGCGATCACACCAGGGAAATCGCAGGTGAGTTGCCGATCTTTATTTTGGAGAGACTGACTCTCAAGTGCAACTGCCGGAACACACCTATTGGTATTTGGCGGCAGATTTTCGACTTGAGGGTGGCAGCTAGCCAGGCGGGCATCAGAAAAAGTTCTATCACCATGCTATAGTTTTCTCATGATGTTTTCCTTCACCGAAAGCTCAAGCTCTTTTTATGTGGTTGGATTCGAACTCACGTCCCATGACGCGGCGTTCCTACACACTACCACTGAGCTATCATCGCCTCAAACAACTGACGAAGTCCTCGCGATAATAAAAGGCCTTCGCGATAATAAAACTTCACCCTGATAAACTCATAGTTCTTCTGGTCTGCATCTTCAATGCGGCCAGAACACACTACCATTGTCCAGCTGCTTGGAAAAAGGCAATGATAATAGGTAACCGTAAAACCGGGAAAAAGCCATCCTTCCTAGAAACCTACCGCCCGATAAGCCTCCTCAATACGATAGGTAAAATATACGATCGGCTTCCTCTGAATCGACTCCAAGCCATTGTCTCAAACAAAAGTCTTTTACCACATGAGCATGGTGCTTCAAATGGCGCATAGGAATTAACCCAGATAAAAGCGTGGCTATAACGTTTGATCCTCACGCGAGGAGGAACATAAAAAGAACGTTACACCTTTTCGGTGTCAATATCCCTAAGCTAACCAAACTAAATATCTTTGTGTAGTATTAGATAGGCACCTCACCATTAACAAACATTTAGATTACGTACAGAAAAAAGCCTTCACGGCTATGGTTCTACTACGTAATCTAACCTCCTCCAACAGCAAAATGTTACTCAGCCATAAGTTCACAATATACAAAATATGCATCCACCCCATACTTACTTATAGTTACCCCATATTCGCTCATGCTTCGCGCACCACTTTTCGCAATCTACAAGTGTTGCAAAACAGATTCATGCGTATAGCCGTCCTAGCCCCGCCCTATGTCTGTAATGTAGATCTCCATAAAGATATGGAGCTTCCGTCCATATATGCATATATTTAAGACCTTACAAAGAAATTCTTTGAAAAAGCCGAACTTCATTCCAACTCCTATATAGTACACGCAGTTAGCTACACTTCCAATCCGAACGCCAAACGCTTCGCGCGCCGGCCACGTAACTGATTTACCGACCCTGTCGACAAAATATCGATATTGAACACGCTCTTCCTTGCCGTCTCCACCAATCGTACGTGTCCGCGTACACGCCTGTGTAACCGCCGGTCTAGCCGCCTGGGTTCAATCCTCCAGGTAGCAGCCCTCAAGTGATCTGCTGGCGCGATACAGTGACATTTTACATCACTGAGAATACATCATCACACTGCATACCATTCGCGCACACCCACACGTTAAGTACACGGTTCTCTAAGGGATGACCCCCGAGGCCCTTGCGCGGCTTGCCGGTTAAGTCGTTGTTAGGATCACAAAATTAGTTAGTTAGGACCTGTTGGTTAGTCAGGCTCGTAAATCTTTGTTCATTTTCCTGCAGCAGCCCAAGCTGAGGTTCGGTCATTCTGGCATCCTTGCATCCACTGCCTCGGGGCTGAATGCCCTCAGCACTCGCCCCAAAAACTCTTTTTTACACTAATAATCTTTCTTGGGCAACGTTTACTAAATCCATACTTATGATATTAAGTAAGCTGGCATAGTCCCTATCCGGATCTTAACTATTAAAACTTTTGGAAGACAATTGTTGTACAATATTATGATTTAAAAGATCTAATTTACTTTTCGATAAAAGTCTAGCTGTTTTGTTACAGTCACCGCTAGGTTTATTAAAATTCATTTTGACAAGTAGCCCTTTGTGATCAGACCGTATGCCAGAAATAATACTACCGCCAATGGTCTTAAAATCAGTTAAGATATTATCTATGGCAAAATGCAGTTTGAGGCGTACATCTGGTGGGCTCATTAAAAAGAGGATCAAGGTTAAACTATTTAAATAGCGATGTGAACATAATGACCTCTGGAGACGCATTTAAAATATCTATGTTGAAGTCACCGCAGACTAAAACTTTCTTATTTTTATTAAGTATTCTTATTAAAATTTCCTCCATTGTTTGTAGGAGTTGAGATATAATTGCTGATGGAGGTCTATAAACATATATAATAATTAACCCTTAAATGCACACTGATGTATTTTTACATCAACGAATTCTTTTTCTTCACCTTTCATTCTCAAGTTATAATAACCCTTAAACCCTTTTCCATCTCTGCACAAGCCATTTCACAAACACGATCTATTAAGAGACTACATATATCTTTTCTATCTTTGTATTTTAAATTATTTTTGAACATTGATTGTTCTATTAAAAACACTGAAAACTGAAAAAGGAGGTACCTCAAAAAACATTTTATCTGGTTTATGCCGTTTCTGTAAAACATAATATATCTAGCTTCTTCCTATTTAATAATAAATTTATGTCTAACATTTTGCTAGAGAAGCACTGCGCTGAGTGGAAACTTTAGAAAGCCAGGCTTGTAAAATCGCGATCTCCTTTTCAAAATATATCAATATCCAGATGTTTAAAAGTTATCATCTTCTAGTTAGGTTTGCGTGATTACTGAATGGAACATAATGATGTATCTACACGGTTATTAGCTAATATGTCTGATGCATTCTTGAAGATTGGTAAGAGTCTTCTGGAAGTCACGTCGAAGTTGAATTACTATGACGCCGTTGAGAGGGTGCGGCGATGAAGTTCGAAGAAATATTATTGACATACATTATAGAAACGTTAAGGTACTCTGCTTTGATATTTGCAAGTTTCTGAACCGACGATCACTAACTTGAGGAAGCTGGTAGAGAATGAAGTGACATATCTATTTATGTACTTCTTCATACTGAGTATCGCACCGTTGATATTACGTATTACATTACTGCACTTTTACTAATCGGGGTTATCAATTGAGGCTTTTATAACCCTCTAATAACATTTATAATTAAATATTATGTACAAATAAAATAAAACACGACTATTTTGTATAACAAGAGAATCTTCCTTCCGTTTATTTTTCTGTATCTTCCTATCGATATATCAAAAAAGGTTACAAACAAAAAGCTTGACCGCCACAAACCTATTAATATCGAAAAATATAAATTTGTCACTATGACGACATGCCAGATTGTATAGACAATTGTTTAACATGTTAATGTTATTATTAATATTATTTTCTGTCAGGGAAATTGAATATGGCCCATACCTTTGCACCAGGCATACAATAACTAATCATGTTATCTTTTAATGATTTTGCCTATATCGAACCCATACCTTTACTTATACTATCACTAAAAACTATAGTTTTTACAACCAGTTTTTTGTAAGATTAGATGCTACCGAGGCTTAGAGAAAACAAAAAAAGACGGGAAAATTGGAGCATGTACCAGAAATGAATAAACAACAACCAAATTTACAATAAAACAGTTTTATTTTATAATAAATACAACATCATTAAGAAATAAAAAATTACGCTAGATACCAAAGTAAAGATGATATGCTGGAACTGAAGCGAAGTGCTAACCATTGTTTTCAGCGATCTATGGCATGTTCTTCTTTTACAGTAACTACTGGTTCGAATGCCACAATCAGCCGTAAAAAACGAAACAAGCGTGACTAAAACTTCTGTACCACAGTTCATGTTAGAAATATGGTATTGATTTTTAAAGAAGCTCTATTGCTATTCAAGCAAAAAAATTGCTTTTAATTCTTAGTTACCCCCCTCCAAATTTGATGAGTTCTTCTTTCAATGTTGAAGAAATTCGGTTTCTATTTGCAAAAGGATCTAAACCCATCTCCGTATATTTATGTTTAAAACACTGTGTTAAATGATTATAGGTAGTGATCTCGTTGTCGTTGAAATTCTGGGACTGATAAAAAAAAACTCGACAAGTAGTTTTGGCAGACATCTCTTGATTTTTACCTTACACTGCCTAAAGAATATTGAAGATACCAAAACAGGTCGAAATCTGAAGGTTCAAGGTTAAGGCTATATGGCAGATGTATTAACACCCCTCAGCCAAACTATCGCTATTTTCGGCATAGCGAATGGGGTGGGGGAGCTGTCTATCTCTCCCTCCCAGTCGACCATGCCAGACAGTTGGTCGAGGTTGGTCGGCTGCGCGTGGGTTGGACGGAGGCTAGGATCCGTGCACTGGAGGAAAAGCCACTACGTTGCTTCTGGTGCATGGGGCTGGGCCACGCCAGCCCATTATGCGTATCTGAGGTGGAAAGAGGTACGTACCCTCTGCATCAGGTTTGGGAAGGCAGGATACACTGCGCAGGGCTGTGAAGCTGCAAAAGTTTACTGAGCCGTGTGTGCTGACGCCGGAAGGCCGTCTGAGCACTACATAGGGGGGGGCTAAATGCAAGCCTCCCTCCACAAAGGGTCGGATGGCGCCCGCACCTAGGGGGGGCGTGGAGGCTGTGGTCTCTGTGCCACCGGTAAGAGTGGAAAGCCCTGGGCCGGAGGCAGCTGTCATGGAAACGTAATGGAGTACGTCCAAGTCAGCTGCCTCCAGACTAATTTGAACCACTCCGCCGCAGCACAGAATCTTATGGTCCAGTCAGCGGCGGAGTGGGGCATTGGTATGGTGATCGCCGCGGAGCCGTACCACGTCCCCACCCAGAACAGCTGGGCTGGTGATCTGGACGGAACCGTGGCGATCTACTGCCCGGGCACCACGATCTCGGTTCGAGAGCGGGGCAGCGGGTTCGTGACAGCCGTCTGGGGGGAGTACGTGCTTTTGCGTTTGAGAGATTTCTCAGCTCGCGATTGAACGCCAAGTCTAGGACGTGGGGAGCGGTGGCCACGGACCTGCGAGGTCTGACGGTTGAGGAGTGGGCAGTAAAAATGGGACTGTCACTCCTCAACAGGGGAACGGCGTACACGTGCGTGCGACAGAACGGGGGCTCGGTGGTGGACGTATCGTTCGCTTCCCCGCCTGTCGCGCGCCGTGTCCGGGGGTGGCGTGTCCTGGAGGAGGTGGAGACTATCTGATCACAGATATATCAGATTTGAAGTCTCCACCTCCGAATCTGATACGGGAGTCCGCCCCCCCCAGGGGGACGCCGTTCCCGCGCTGGGCCTTATGCTCTCTGAACCGGGAGCTGGCCGAAGAGGCGGCTATTGTCCAGAGTTGGAGATGGCCGCCTCAGAATGAGGAGATTGACGCGTCCGCCCTCCGTTTTCGAGCATCGTTAACGGAGGTGTGCGACGCGTCGATGCCGCGGAGCAACAACCGCCCGCGGAGGCGGGCGGTTTACTGGTGGTCGCCGAAGCTGGGTGAGCTTCGAGCGGCCTGCTCCGCGGCGCGACAGGCCTTCGGGCATTTCCGGCGTCGCCGGGGACCGCGGGACCCCGCAGAGGAGGCTCGGCTTTATGGCATCTACAGGGAGTGTAAGATCTCCCTGCAGATTGCTATAAGCCGGGCCAAAGAGGGAGCGTGGGAGGAGCTTTTGCAAGAAGTGGAGCGGAACCCGTGGGGGCGCCCATACAAAATGGCCCGAGATAAGTTTCGGGCTCGGGCGCCTCCACCAACGGGTACCCTCCACCCTGACGTGTTAGAGGCGGTCGTGGGGACACTGTTTCCCTGCGACCCCCCAGGGTTTGTCCCGCCTCCCATGCCCCCTCCCTCTAGTAGTAGTAGTAGTAGTAGTAGTCCCTCTAGTAGGGCCGGGACGAGTTAATAGTAATTTTAAGAAAAATTGAGGTAACGGGTAGACTTGTGTTTCCAGTTAATGTAGAAAACATCGTTAAAATAGAGCAATGTATAGATATAAAAGCCTATATAAACCAAAATCAGATAAAAGTTATAATGCAAACCCCTTTGATAAGAAATGAAACTTATAATTATTTTCAACTGATCCCTCTGCCAATTTATGACATAGCAAAGGGCCTCACCTCCCTTTTCCTTCCTAAATATCCATATGTCCTTGTGAAAGGGTTGAAAGCAAAACCGCTCTTCCAGCCATGCCGCGAGGTCGACGCGGCTCAGTTCCTGTGCTTTGAGAATGACGTCACACCACTTATAAAAGACGACTGTATTACCAAGCTGATGGAGTTTTCCACCAACACCTCGAGCTGCCACCCGGTCCCTGTGACCATTGATAACGTAAAAGCGGAGCTGGTGCAGCCCAACCGCTGGATCCTTTTCGTGAAGAACAAAACCTTGCTCACCAAACACTGCGAGGACGAGATAACACAAGAAACTATTTCCGGGACCTACATTTTATCTATGGACGACAACTGCAAGGTCAGGATAAGTCACCTAACATTTTGGAGACACCAGATTCAAGGAAGAGATATAGCCTTCTCCAAGCTCCCCATAATTAACTTACCACGAGTACGAGCTACGGCTTCAGATATAAAAAGAAAACCGCTCAACCTCAAGGGAATAGATCTAGCTGATACTCAGTTTCTGAGTTATGTTTTACAAAGGGAAGAAATTAGTGACAGTGAAAATTATAACAGTGTTGTGGATCATAAAAGTTTTAACATAGGAAATTCAGTGTTAGGCATTATTGCCATAAGCGGCCTTATATTGTTACTGTTTAAGAATAGAATTAAGAACATACGTATTAAAAGTAAAGGGCGAACTCGAGCCCACCCTCATCCCTCGGGTGATCTCGAACTTGCGGAGGGAGGAGTCATGTCATACATACCTACCAACCGAGTCATGTTTACATGAGAGCGCCAATACATCACGCCACCGGACGCAGGTGTGCAAAGCGCTGGCGGAGCGTCTGGGACGCAGGTGTGCAAAGCGCTGACGGAGCGTCTGGGACGCAGGTGTGCAAAGCGCTGACGGAGCGTCTGGGACGCAGGTGTGCAAAGCGCTGACGGAGCGTCTGGGACGCAGGTGTGCAAAGCGCTGACGGAGCGTCTGGGACCCCGCCACTCAAGGAGATTGGGAGGCAACGTAGTTTGTAATTATTAGATTAAGAATTCAATCTGTATTTGGTACTCGACATGTAAAGTAGTTTTAATTAAAATTCTAATTCAAATCAATTAAATTTTTATTTTTAAAAACACTTTCGCGGGTTTCTCAAACAATTCTATATTGTGCTTTTTGTTTACACGCTCAGAATCATCGCAAGTTTTCCGAAAGTACAGTAAAAGTCTAATAACGGATTGTGACAGTGAAGTTTAAGAAAGACTTAAGAAAGACTAAATGAATTTTATTTCTAGATGACTCATGAAGACCCATATCATAAATTGCAAAAATTTCTTGTATGCAAAACAGAATCTTTGGGATCACTTTGTTAATCGTTTGCATTTGCCTGTCAGTGTATTAAGACACTTTTTCTCGAAAACATCTTGTGGTGTAAGGTTGAAATAAATATTTTGTTCTGAGTTCTATGACTTTATACTACTGTAATGAAACAGTGAGTACGTCTCAATTCCAACGCACGACCGAAGTTTACTCCTTATGTACGATTGTTTTTGAAACATTCCGATAATTAAAGTGTAGGTGTACAAGGTACGATGCGCAGATAGACATAACGCTTTTGAGTTGGCGCTTATATTAATTTTACTCATTATAAAATTTTCGAACTAGTGGCTAGGCCCTTTACCTAGTAAGTTATTAGATTTTCATACTTATATGAAATATCGGTTCTTAAGCAGTAAACTCTAATAACTTTCTAGGTAAACGCAATAAATTGATGCCGATATATCAATCTGTAGGATACAATGCGGAGAGTTATACTTTTAATATTTGGCACAAAGGGATTTAAACATAGTTAATTATTAATTAAACCATAATTTATTATTCCATGTGTTATTTTATTTAAAAAGTTGGTAAGTTTTGTTTATCTTTAAAACTAATTGTGACATAAAGTTGAAATTAATATCAACTACTAAGATTAAATCCAATAAAGAGTTAAAGCTTCTGATACTAGAAGTTTAAAAGTAACGCTTACTTAGCTATTCAAATTCTACGAACCCCGTGTAGCAATACATATATTAAATCTGAAATTAGTTCACAAGTCTTTTGACAAATTTTTGAGAAAAATACGAAAATAATAAATTCATTCTACCAATGGAATAAACAAAAAGACAACAACAATTTATAATGCTTTTACATCTAATATAGCTTGCGGTACAAAGTTAAATTTAATATAAAGTAGTTATTATGATTTCATACTGCCTTTAAAACAAGCTTCTAAATTAACACCATAGAGATACTTTTCATAGTAAAAACTGTCACACATTACTAAAATCTATAGGAAATTTCCACAGACTGTTTTGAAACCCCACTTAAAAACCATGTTCTTTACGTGTATTCTGTATAATGATTTTGTATATTAATTCACTTGTTTAAGCATACAATTCATATCTTTTTTAATTTGACAAATACAAAATAGAAACTTTTTAGATTTCTTATATAACATTAAATCACTAATTATGACGTCAATATTAGTTACTTAACTAACACAAACAAATGGGCAGACGCACAGACCGACCCACATAGAAGATTAAATAACACAATATTTAAATAGTAAAATAATAAAAAAAACGGCGTGTGCCTAAGACTACACGGCAGAAATAAAAACTTCATCAGAGCGAGGTACTTGGTATTTGCGAAGTATTACGAAATACAACTATAACATATTAAATAAAACGTATTGGCGCGATACATACCGTTTTTACTAAATACGTATGCGGCTTTACCCGGATGAGCGTCACATAGCCGAGCGATACGGCTAAGCATTCTTCAAAACCCATAACATAAAATGCCCAGCATGCCTAAAGAACGTTTTATTTTAAAACATTAAAAACACGTACGGCATATAATATAAAGAGTATAATCACGGGACTATAACTATTACCTACCTATTCTTTCAATATTTTGTAGTGTAAATAAGGTGTATTATCTTAGTGACTGAACCTTACGGTAAAATTGCATAGGATACGTTGCAATGTCTATTTCCACTGAACTAGTTACCCTTTTAGTTGGTTTTGTTACCCTCGCAATATGCCCGACGGGTTACAAGTGGGTCGCTTGGGATTCACCATGTGAAAAGCACTGTCAAACTCCCACTGAAAAGTCATCACGATACTTCGCAATTCAACCTTTTCACTAGAGATCAGGAACAAGTTTCGACTCACCTAGCAATAAAAATATCATTTAATATAAAATTTTGTCGAAACGTCCTCGTATAGTTCTCTAACAGTATTGTAGGCTCAATTCAGTAACTAAATAATTCGGTGAAAATTACAGCTTTAAATATCGAAACAAATTTGAATTAAAAAACTACCGTACCTTTTTTCAATAGTATATTATTATACTGTGAAGTTACTTTTTTTACATATATGAGTAGATATATTACAAATTAACAGTTTGTAATGCGATATTGGAAATATGTAATGGGAATTAAAATAAAATAGCCATTATTAACTTTAAATCATATTATTAAGATTTTTTTTCGGAATGGACAGTTTTTTTTTTAACTAAACTTTTGTGAGATCTAAAATATTGATTGAATTGTTTTTATTTGATACCAAATGCCATTTTTATGTTGTTGGTTTATTAACTTTACGGTATTTTATTTTTTTATAAAAGTATGCATATTTTGTTTATTTAATTTTTTTGCATCTATATATTATACATAATTTGCCTTATTTTGTTTACAGAGACATGGTGACAAAGTATCCATTCGATCGTCGGACACAGAAGAAATCTGTGAGTACCTGTTTATTATTGATTTTTAATTTTAGATATCGGATATTTATATATATAGAATCTTAAACGCGACCTACGACGGTATAACACCGATCATATACAAGAGGCTATAGAGCGAAACAGAGGCTCCAAAGTTTTCGCTAGAGATCTTGCTGTTAGGTATAGCCGATTGACCTAGCTGAAGGCTGACGACGGGAGAATCGTATCCTTCAGGCCTGAGCTCTTGAGGGAAGTCGAGAAGTTCTACGGACAACTTTACACATCAACACGAAAACTCACTCGAAATCTAGCCCGAGACCTGAGAGCTAGATTAACTCGACACTTCACTGAAAATATCCCAGACGTCAGCCTGTACTAAATTCGAATGGCTCTTAAACAGCTCAAGAACAACAAAGCGCCGGATGATGACGGAATAACAGTTGAGCTGCTGAAGGCGGGTGGAAAATCGATTCTTGAGACCCTTCAGAAGCTCATTCATTCCGTAATACTCGAGGGAAAAACGCCACAGACGTGGTACAGAAGTGTGGTGGTCCTGGTCCTGGTCCTGGTGTGGTGGAACTGGGGCAAACCATCCAGTTAGGTAGATCCAACTTCGAGAAAGAGGTTAATCGTGGAATCCGGCTCGGCTGGGCCGCGTTCGGGAAGTTACGTGAAATCTTGTCGTTCGAAATACCGCATTGTCTAAAGACGAAAGTTTTCGACCAGTGTGTATTGCCAGTGATCACATACGGCACTGAGACGTGGTCGCTCACAATGGGCCTAATAAAAAAGCACAAAGTTTCTCAAAAGGCAATGGAGAGGGCTATGCTTGGAGTTTCACTGCGCGATCGAATCAGGAATGAGTAGATCCGCAGAAGAACCAAAGTAACCGACATTGCCCGAAGAATTGCTAAACTTAAGTGGCAGTGGGTTGGGCACATTGCTCGCAGAACCGATGCCCGATGGGGCCACCTGGTTCTCGAATGGCTACCACGTACCGAAAGACGTAGCGTGGGTAGGTCCCCCACAAGATGGACCGACGACTTGGTGAAGTTGATGTTGCGTGCCGCTTGTGTCGACGGTACTCGATAAAATATGACTATTGAAAAAAAATTTCATGTATTTATAATAAAATAAATTTTAAATTAGAATTCTTAGAATTATATACATATCAATTTAATATATATGTATATAATTCTAAGAATTCTGATTTAAAATTTATTTTATTATAAATACATGAAATTCTTTTTCAATATATATATATATATATATATATATATTACCAAGTTAAACCAAGTTGCATATTAATGTCTACATATGTAGATTATAAACAGCTTATTATGTAAATCTGATTAAATTCGGTTAGCCCAGCACATCATTTGACGTGTAGTAAAGTATCTTGTCTATATACCTTACGGTTCATCTTGTATTTTCAAAATGGATAGAAGTCTAATTCTTGTTTATTATAAACTATTATATATGTTCAAATTATATCTACTGCGATTGAATTATAGTTAGTCTTTATTGAAATATCTATAAATCGTATCTACTTGCATAAATAAATACTCGTAGTATAAGTTTCTATGTTAATCAACAGTTATAAAATTGACAACAAGGTAGGTGCACACGAGTAAATTATAAAATGTTTTACTTAAACCTCGTTCTAATTAAATTATTACATTGTACTATAATGTTTGCCATGTTTAAAACTAAGTAGTTAACCTTATAAGGTGAGGAGATAAAACAAAAAAATTATGGGTCGAGGTCAGCGAGCTCTCTTCATGCGGCGGACGATTAACCTGGCAAATATTGTGGATTTAGCGCTAAACGGTGTCACTATACTATATAGTACATTTGTATTATAAAATTTTGTTTGGCATGAACTTGGTGCAAGTCGCTAAGTAGAGCTCAAAGAAATAGTTATAAAAAGTTTTATCTATCACTAATTACAGCTTGTATAGGGTTACTTTATTTCGTAGTGACAAGTTTTTCCCCGAGTACATGGCTCTTTACCATGAGAGCATTACTCCGAGTTTCCTAATATGAGATTTGAAATTTAATTAATTTTCAAGGATGACTCCGAGATATTTAGATTCAGCGACCCAGGGAATTTTCTTTTTGAGAAGTGTGATCGACTTTAAGGGCTTCTTTCCACGTTTAAGGTGTATGGGATCGAACATAACAGCGACGCCTTTTCCGGATTAAGAGCAATTCGCTATTTAGAACACCAGGAACTAAAAGTGTACGTTGGGCCTAGGCGATGAGTTTACATCTAATTCTATGCGAGGTGAATATTACTGTGTCATCAGCGCGTAGCCCATAGTGGACCCCATTCTCTAACTTCGGGAGATCACTGATAAAGATACTAAAAAGACAGGGCCCCAGGATGGATTCTTGGGGAACTCCAGCCCGGATCGGGTGAGGTGACGAAAGGACTCCTACTCTAAATTGGAAGAATCGGTCGAAGAGGTTTGAATGACATGGACCAGAATGTACGGAATACCGGCCATCTTGAGCTTATATATTAGACCATTGTGCCAAACTTTATCAAAAGTTCTGGCCGCATCGTGCGGTAAGGAGAATTTTTAAATTTGCTCAACGTGAATTTATGTTTGATGTGCTCCGTGAGTCGAAGCACTTGATCTGTGCATGAGTGTTTGGCATGAAAACCAAACTGCTCTTTTGGTGTTATTTCCTTTTCGGATACGACCCTTAGGAGCCTTTCATAGGCTTTTCCTAGCGTATTGAGAAAACTGATAGGTATGCAACTGTCTTGGATGCTTAAAGCCTTTAATTATTGACCTGACCTCATCTGAGGCTACGGGATCCAATTTATCCGTGGGAGGAATCGACAAGTAATATTCAACTTTGGATTCAACCTCGATTACATGAGCCTGATTTAGTGCTGAATTTGGAGAACATTAAGTTTCGAACGTAGTTGCCGAGGAAGTAATTATATACTGCGGCACGAATGGAATGTGGTGGGTGCCCTCGAATTCTCGCGAAGAGAGAGGTTGAGAGGTGGAAGGGCCGTATCGATTTATTGTAGTGTTGGGTGGAGAACCTGGCGTATCCGCGGTATGGTACCTATGTCATTAACGGCATTCGTTTGGTCCTTCAGAAAGGGTGCGACAAAGAGTTCAGCATCCTGTCGTCTCGAATTGTGTAGGTGTTGTCCGGGCATGGATGGTTCGTATGGTATGACACACCATTTTCTCAGATTTCCACATTTCAAAACTTATCTTGTGTATTTCGAGAATTGGAAAAAATAAAGCACTTTATATTTGATCGCGTCTAGTAACCAGATACAGAGAATAGGAAGCGACGTTTATGAAAAGTTCTATGTTAATGACACTATTTTATTGCAATAAATAATTTACAGCGTGTTAAGTGTAACATAAGTTACGTTACACTTAATTACTTACGTTAAACTCAATCTCGGTTTTTGTTTAATGATTCGTACAATTACATTTAATACAATTAAATTCATTCAGAGTATTTTACATTTTAACAGTAGACACGTTAACTATGCCGTGCTTCTATAAAAAAACACATTCATTCTAAATATGTTAAAAATATTAATGGAGAAATAACGTTTAAATTGCATAAAGAATTTGAAGATCTGACTTCAGTACTACGAGGCGATCGGACCTAGCGTAGTAGGACATGTAAGATCGTAATATAACTATGGTATAAAATTGAAAAATGTTCAAGTGTCTACCTAACATGCTTGCTATTTTAAATAAAAATCTCGTTCAATAGAAGACTTTCAAGTTAGTTTTCTCTTCATGCAGTACACAACACTACATCAACATCACGATGGAAAATATAAAACATATTCTATAAAAGCTCTACAATAAATACATGCAGTACACAACACTACATCAACATCACGATGGAAAATATAAAACATATTCTATAAAAGCTCTACAATAAATAAACGTTTTAAAGTACACAAACATCTACAGGATACTATAGATCTCAAAATGAGTTCTTTTATTCATTTACATTACGAGCTGTGATTAAATATTCAGTGAAATCACAAACACTAAACCCTTCGCGGCTTTTTTGATTTTTGCTATAACATTTTCAGAAAATCTTATTTTACCTATAATAATAATTTGCACTGCTATTTACATGGTAGTGTAAATAATCTTAAAATATTATTATGTATTTTATGTTGATTAACACAATATAAATGATTTCTTTGCATATATATTTCAAGTAAACTCAATAAAGCGTGCGCTAATGTTTTAACTAATACAGCTCTTTATGGCCAACATAAGTAACTGGTTATTGTTTTTATGACTCAGTAATATTTGTCCGCGTACAGTAGATCTACCTCTTCCTAAAATATTTTTTCTACAAAATAATAAAGCTGAAATAGGTATATTTCATAAAAAATAAAAATCCTAATGCGGTTGCTACAAAAAAGGGTTATGTAAAATGAGTGAAAATTGATTTCATGAAAGAGGACATACAAAACGATCGATTTTAGTAATCAGGTTATGGTAAGGCTAGTTAGTATACCTATTGTTAAAAAATTGAAAACATAGTAAAATAAAAATTAGTTTTTTAAACAATATTTAAGTAGATAAAAGGAATTAATATAATTTTCTGGCCCGATTTATTTGAAACTTCATATTAACACTCTTCGATACAATTAATTCGATATAAGTATTTCAGTATTATTCAAAGTATACCTTAAGGCAAGAGAGGACTCATAAAGTTTTGTATAGGACGTAGTATTATAACGGATCAGGCTTATTGTATAGCTTACGGTAAGCAGGTTTGTTTGCATAAACTACTGCAACCTGATTGTACATTTTGTTGGTTCTTACACGAATTATAGTTATAAGTAGTATAAAAATATAAATAATCTATAATAATGTAAACTATAATAATCTTATACTTTTCTTAATCAAATCCACTGGTGAAAAGCTGGTACGAGTATACAAGTCATTACACTAATATAAACATTTATTATATCAAACGTGTTATATTTGCTTACTTGAGTACTTTAGTATTTTACTTGAGTGTTTTAGACGCATCACTTTTTATTTTCTCTCTATAAAGTTTTTTACATAGCTTTTACTGCAATGTTATGTATTTTATTGTTTTTTGAAGTGGCCAAAAATAATCACCCATAATGTCGATATTCCACTGTCTCTGGTGTCGTCTCTTCATATCTTCTAAGTCCTTTTAGGTTTTTAAGGAAAACGTTAGAACAGGACTTTAAGGCTAATCACAACCAAGAGATATGACCTTGTATATCTTATTAGCTACGAGAAATATATAATAAGGGGCTTTCTTTAACCTTGCCTAAAAAAATTGTCACAACTCCTTTAAAAGTTATCGAAGCTTGCTTATTCTTTGTATTCGTCGTTGTTTCGAAGGTAGGCTTTTTTACCTTTACTTCTGAAGAAAGTTTTCTAAACAAATTTTTGAACAATCACGTTAATCAGGCAATACTTTTTACATTGTTTTATTAGTCACAATTTTATGTGTGGTAGTTGTTTTGGTCTACTGATAATACATTAAATATGATTATATCCAAAATGAAATCCAACATCCAAAATCAACACTCCAAATAATAAAGGAATTTGGAATGGTATGTGTGATTAAGGAAATCAGTCAATCGATAAGTTTATGATAAAAATAATAACAATGGAAAGGAGATTATGTTAGATCATGTACATCATATTTAAAAACAACTTGGTGGCTAATCATAAAACTAAATTATTCTAATGGGGTCGTTTGATAATATAATGATCGATAAGGTTTTTTTCAGGAATCATGCTTACTTTTATATCCTTGTAATACTAGATGCGATTTAGTATTTCACTACTAAATTAAGAGATATATGTCAATTATGTATGTATATATTTAATAAAAGTGTAAACGCTGTACAGGGACACAGAGACTGGGCTTTTTATAGCATTATTGAGAGTTGTTTTCAGAGAAAAATCATTATTATCTTACTATTATAATATTTAACTAATTAATATAGTATAAAAATTACATACAACAAAGCTTATTGCGTATAGCATGGTATGTCTTCTAACATCATTTATTTTTCTGCAACCTCTATTGCGCGTATTAATATAATTGTTTCGCCAATAAAAAAATAAAAAAAATATTCGTTACGTTCATGGTTGAGGATTAGAGAGTAGTTAGTTACTCATATTATTAAGAAAATGATAACATATTGAGAATGCATAACAACCTAATGGCATTCTAGCAGCAGAGGTAAGCACTGCAAACTAATCGCAACAATAAAGCATAATAACGAATTTTTTAGAATCTTCGGTACGTATTATGGCGATAAAATAAAACGTGCGACACAATAAACCAAGAATATATCAAACAAAAAGCATACACAATAATGTCTTTAAATAAAATCTAAAAATATTAAGAGTTCTCATGATGTACCTCTCGTCAAATGAAATACTTTTCGTGTGCAAATATTCGTGTAAATTACCAATCATTACTGCTAGTTGCACAGCCGCTAGATGAAAACCGCTGATTAGTAAAGAGGCTAGGCTGTTGATTGAACGGCTAATTAAGCTAGTTAGCTACGACAAATATATATATATATATATATATATATATATATATATATATATATATATATATATATATAAATATATAATATTTAATTAAATGCCATAACGCCCAGCCCTCGGCTTGGGCTGCTGCCGGAAAAAGAATAATACGAAGACGATAAGGATCGGCCTACTGGAGTAGGCCTTAAGTATTTATTGAGGAGTTAAGGTAATTGGTGGAGTAGATTGTACTGCGCTGAGCTTATAGTGACTTAGTTTGAAAAATGTCGTGTATGCATTGTGAGCGACCGTCGAACTAGTAATTGTTAGAAGGAAAAGAAAAATAGAAAGGCCAAAACACCATTGGCAGGTCTGCAGGGTGGTTCTTACAGATCCGTGTACTTAACGTGTGGGTGTGCACGGGTGGTATGCAGTGTGATAATGTGCTCTCAGTGTTGTACAGTGTCAATGTATCGCGTGAGCAGAGTCACTCGAGGGCTTCTTTCCGGAGGAAAGAATCTAAGCTCGGGCGGCGGCCGCGTTAGGCCTCGGCGGCGAGACCTGCGGTTACGCGGACACGGGTGGTTTGAAGAGACGGCAGGGAGGAGTGCATTTTCCCTAGCAATTTTGTCTATGGGATCGGTGAAACTTGTAGTTTGTCCAGGTTAGTAACCGCAGCATGGGCAAAGACTGGACAGCTGTAAGTGAGTATAGGGCGGATGCATGTTTTTACACCATAAGCTTATGTCTGAGTGACATTTTGCTTTTGGAGGAAGTCAGATTACGTAGCCAGGCCGACGCAGCATTGGTCTTTTTGATTACGTAATCAATATGTTGGTTGAAAGTGAGATGTTTGTCTAATACTACGCCTAGGTATTTGGTTTGATTGACCCAGGGGATGTCGACATAGAAAAGGTGTAGGGAACCTTCGAGTGGTTTTAAATTATGGGGATCGAACATGATAGCCGAGCTTTTGTCCGGATTTATACACCAAGACCCGAATTCGAATGTGGCTTTTTAGACGCGATTAGTAAGAATGGCTCTTTTTTTATCTGAGCTATATATGACGGTATCATCGGCGTAGAGGCCTACTTTGATGTCTTTGAGGTCTGACATGTCGCTAACGTAGAGGTTAAATAGACAGGATGATAGTATCGAGCCTTGGGGGACTCCAGAACGAATAGGGTGGGGTGAGAAAAGAGCTTCGTCTACTTTGTAGCAAATTGAGCGGTTCGAGAGGTATTGTGAGATTAGGCGGACAACTAAAAAAAGTCCTTCGTTCTAACGCGAAAGTGACTCACGCTGGCTTACCCAAGCTCGGGAAATCCTGATTAGACATGAGTGGCGGCGGCGCGGTACGTGCAGTCGCTGAGTGCGCTGAAGCTGAAGGCGCTTGTGGGGATACGCGTGCGTCTCGTGCTTGGGGCACGTTCACACCCACGATAGTTCGCGGGGTGCCCGGCTATGCCACATAAAACGCAGCTTGCTGGTTAAGGGAGAAAAAATAAAACAATATCTGAGACCTGGTCTGTAGTAAAAGGCTTAAGGAAAATTAAGATTTACCTTTGTTGGCAGCCGGTAACCGGCGTACTTATTGTGGCGGCACTTTGATCACTGCACTGTTTCACAATAACGAAAAGCGATACTTGGAACTCACAATAATAAACTAAGAGAATTCTCACAATGTAATATTAACACGATAACCAAACAATAAATTGAGCTCAATAAAGGACTAATTATTGGTAACACGAACTGGATTGTCGGCAATAATAGACGGATTATTGCCGATAAAACGTAAGAATAGCACAAAGAAACATAGGCGGCGCGGTAAAGCGCAGCGATCGGTTTCGAGAACAATCAACGAGCGCTCACAGACACGTCCGTTCACGACCGCGGTTGAAATCATACTCCTTGTTATTTATGTTTGTTGGCGTATACTTGTAAATAGATAGCGCTAGATGTCAATACCAGATCTTTATAAGGTTGTTTTGAAGGTGTTAGTGTGAAATAACAGTATTGTTCTAAAAATAACTTTTTAAGTTATTTTGGTAAAATATATTTTATAAATATTTTAGGTAGGTTTGAGACCCCGCAACCTCTTTATGTTTGGCTGGTGCACCCAGACCACCAGGCTAATCGCTCTGTCAGATTATTATTAAAATTTCGAGTTTGTATTGATTATACCGATGTTGTAGTTGATAACTCAACTGTTCTCAAACTAAGAGCATCCAAGTAACGAGTCCAGAGGTCACACTAGTTTATCGTTAGTTTTTATTGTTTTTTTTTGTAGCTTTATTATTTGTTTTGCACTCTATTATTAATAATGAAAAAATTGACACTTTAGTCCTATTCAAATTTATTAATTATGGTTCTGCTGTGTAAATGTTCTAGAGAGATAATCGTCAAAAAGAAGTCATGCTTAATGTACTTTGTAAAATGAAATTAAAATGTATTCAGAAAATACTCCGTTAACCAAACAACAATTTAAGATTAAGAATTATTATTTATTTATCAGTTGTGTTTTATAAAATAAGTAACTATTGTTAGCCTGAGTGATAGGTATAGAATATTTTGGTCCCTACAGAAAAAATATTCAACGGGTAATCTAGTGACAGGTTTATAGCGTGTCTCTATAGTAACTCGTATTTTACGAAGGCATGTGTTTATACGAGGTGTTGACTGCCAAATTTAACATTTTGTTAATTTCTTGTAATAAGAGCGACTATAGTAGCAAACTGGCCTCGTATGTCAAAACCAAGTAATTATATTCTAGTATGAAGATAATTTCATTTTTTACTATGTAGGATAGGACGTGGTGGTCTAAACTATTACAAGGTTAATCAATACATTTAAGTAATTGTCGTTTCACCAATCAAACACTGATGATCAATACGTAACTTCTAATTAATTGGTATATTAGGTGAATTATATCGTCCGCCGGAGATGGAATCGTGGTGACCAGCCGACAATATTGACTAAAATATAATATTACATTTCACGTTTTGACAATGAATAGGCAAGGTTAGGTAATGCTCAAGTTTATATGGATTAATGATAGTAGTTTAATGTAATTATAGAACTGCAAAGTATTGTCTTAAGGTAAACTGTTTTTACATTATTGCTTGTTTGCAATATCCAAATAATTGAAATACTCTAGCTTTATACTATTTAAATCATATGTTTAAATTTAAGGTAGGTAAAGCAATTGATGCCCACTGTTAAGTAACGATCAAACTACAGAATATGTACAGTTAAAAATTATAAGCCTACACAAGGTGTTAGGCAACCGTTCCCGAAAACGAAGATATGTGATAGTACTAATGATACCTTTGATGATGGGAAAGAAAAAAACTCGATCACGCCACAAATATTTCATTTTTAGAAAACGTTTTATTACCATTATTGACCCTCCATTATATCAGTACATCTAAATGAAGCGATAATTTCGTAAAAAAAGATATTAATTTATTAATAACAATAACTTGCCAAAATTAATTTGTCAATTTAATTTAATTTGCTGGCGGAGGTCAATGCACGCCGCTGAGGACAAAGCACAACGCGGAGTGTGCGGTCCGCGAGTCTCCACCGTCGCGCGTATGGTGTCCCGACAACATTTATCTTAATACTTAACTTAATCAATTATTAAAAACCATTGTGCTAGTCTAACTAGCTACTTTCATTCGCATTAACTGGTTGAATAGACAAAGTATCGGGTTTTATTCCCCGCTAATAAAAAAAATACGTAAATGAAATATTAACAAGGATAGTGTTATGCTTTTCAATATATTGTGTTTGTTTCTTATTATGATGTGTTCTGTTATGTATCTAATCAGGCCAGTTCAGTACTAAGAGTCATTTAAAAAAATGTACGTCGGTATGTTAGTTGATACGGTATTATACTTTGCAACTTAAAAATTAATAATAGTTTAAAAAAACTAAAAAACACGCTTTTTATAGAAAACTGAACTAAAAAATAGAAATTAGGTTTTAATAATTTAAATTAAGAATAGTGTTAAAAATATCAATAAACAAAAATTAAAAATAGTGTTACTAATTTTAATAAATATAAATTAATAATAGTGTAAATAAAAAAAATAAAAATTTATTTAAAAAAAAGCGTGGCGTGCTTTGAAGATTATCAAATGACAATGACTCTACTCATATCTGTCGATAAAACATTTATAACTATTGACACCATGCACCCCACGCTATTTTTAAAATATAATACATTTTTTTTACACTTTTATTAATTTATATTTATTGAAATTTTTAACACTATTCTTAATTTATGTTTGTTGAAATTTTTAACACTATTCTTAATTTAAATTTATTAAAACTTATTTTCAATTTTTTTAGTTCAGTTTTCTATAAAAAGCGTGTTTTTTAGTTTTTTTTACTATTATTTATTTTCTACTTTTTAGTTTGCTTTATTTATAATAGCTAGTTTTACTACTATATCGATTTGAATTAAATTTTGGACACTGTGTGCAGTTTGATCCAATTTGAGAGATAGGATACTTTTTATCTCGATAAAACATCATAACGTGGTAGATGATAGATGTCCCTGTGGTCGATGTGATTGACTACTTGAAAAGGCAAAACAAGGTCTGCCAGGTCAGCTTATGATTATTTATATTTTTGAGTATCATTAATTTTCATGGTATAAAAACGCCCAGGAACGATAAGTAGCATCCAACTATAATTTGATTATCCTGCTGGTCGTTCTGTAATTTTAGAACGACTATTCTCTCTACATTATTTTTTTCGTTTTAAGATATTACCGAAATAACAAGGGTAAATATCTACATTGTAAATAAATGATTTTTTTTTTATGGAATAGGGGGCAAACAGGCAGGAGGCTCACCTGATGGAGGGCTTGCAAGTGCGTTGCCGGCCTTTAAGGAAAGAATACGCTCTCTTCTTGAAGGTTCCCAAGTCGTAACGGTTCGGAAAGACCGCCGGCGACAGTTGGTTCCACAGAGTGGCTGTGCGAGGTAGGAATTGCCTTATAAATCGCGCTGTTGTGGAACGCTGGAAATCGAGGTGGTGTGGGTGAAATTTTTTGTTTTGGCGCGATGTCCTATGGTGAATATCAGCGACCGGGATCAATCCAAATAATTCCTTAGAACACTCCCCGTGGTAAATGCGGTAGAAGATGCAGAGTGACCCAACATCGTAGAGCCAAAGGATCAAGCCGATCGGAAAGAGCTTGATCGTCGATAATCCGAGCCGCCCTACGTTGAATGCGGTCAAATGGAAGCAGCTGGTACTGGGGGGCTCCTTCGCAGATATGAGAACAGTACTCCACGTGGGGCCGAATTTGTGCCTTATACAGGTTCAGGTATTGAGCCGACGTGAAGTACCGTCTCGCCTTACTGTGCACACCAAGCTTCTGTGAGACTAATTTGGTCTTACCTTCCAATTGACCGCGAAACTGGCCGTTGCTCGAAATATCGACGCCAAGTATTCCGATACTGGCTTTGGCAGAAAGGGGAGTATTTTAAAAATGAGGAGTTATGAGAAATGGTGACTTTTTTATATAAGATTTATAAGAAAATAACGAGTTACTTATAATTTTGTTGGGACAGCTTTTATAAAGTTGGTGTCTGTTATAAAGCCTACCTTACCTTGTATCAAAGCACATGTTGGTGACTTGCAAATATTTACTGTATGCTCTAGTTATTATACGCGTTTCTATTGGCGTACTCAATGGGTGTGTAAGCAGTGATGCGGTTAATTCGGTTAAGAGTACTGGTAGGAATATAGTTGAAGCAGGGTAGTTTTTAACACTAATTAATGTACTATGTTAGGCAATATTATTACATTATTAGGCCAATATAATTTCATAATAAAAAGGTTAGTACTTCAACGTGATAGAGAATCTACGGGTATAACTATCTACGGAGTTTTTGTGGCAAGCAATAAACCATGTTAGCTTAAAAAATGTTTAATAATTAATTAAATAACTAATAAAGTCTACAACTATATTATAAATACAAAAGTGTGTTTGTTTGACTTTCCTTCAAGCCCTAACTAAGCTACCAATCAACTTGATTTTTGGAATAGAGTAAGTTGAAAGGATGGAGTACCGAGAAGAAGGACGATGAAAAAGTAACATAGGCTACTTTTGACCGGAAAAAAATTAAATTCCCAGGGCAGATTTACGAGAATATCTGTAAAATTCTTCTTCACGTCAACTATATACTACATACTAAACTAAAAACTATGAAGTGTGAGAATCGTATGTATCGTATCTACCTTTAACCTATTTACTAGAACATACTCTGTCGTAATTTAATGAAGAATTAGATTTTAGATTATATTTCTTGTAACATCATTGCAATACAAATTACAAAATTTAAAATCAGACATGTGAAAGAAGTTCACATCCTTTCATCACCTAAAAAAGGATTATTTTCATATGGTAAAAACTTACACTTATTATCTAACGTGGTATGAAATAATACATTATAGCTAACGGTACTTGCACTTTCACTCAAGAATGACCGATGCGGCGCGTTTGTAATCGGACCCGTCCTTGGGCGGTCTTTTTGATGTGTCCCACCGCACGACGTCAATTGTGCCGCATTACCGGCACTCTCGCAATTCACCTACATACAGCGTTACCATATACTTGGTAATTATCGTAGATACACCATATTTTTGACCAAAACACGTTCTACGGTAAATATGATTATTTTCCTATTTTCTACGGTATTTTTAGTATAAATTTCCGAGTACACTGTCCCGCTCCAAAGCTGCATGTGATAGATTGATCAGTTAAGTAAATTACACTAAAGCAAATAATAGAAATTAACTGATAACGAAGACTATTAAACAAAGCGTTTTGACTCAACAATGTATTCGGTGAAATGAACATTTTATTGATTTTTCACCATCAAATGATACGATTAACAAAATTACTTCTTCTATGTATGACCAAGAAATGGGACTTTTGTAAGAATAAAAATACCATAAAACGTTCTATTTTGTTTCACAGTGATACGATATTATACTTTGCGGCTTAAAAATAAATTCAAGGTTAATTATTCTTAATACACGGTAATTTTAGTCTGCTTACACGGTAGTTTGAATTTTTTATCTGATAACACTGCCTACAACCCTCAGGGACCTCACCCCAAGGACATGCTTAGTTAGTTCCGTGTTGACTTGCATTTGTGCGTAAGCAAAATAAGTATTCGTTTTGGATAAAAATTAGGACAAAAATTTTATTAACAAAACGATTGAACGAATATTTGTTTAATCGTTTTGTTAATAAAATTCTTGTCATTATATTATTGTAACGTTTTCTGTTTCTGCCACAGCGACGGACAGCGATACTTAATTTTCATAAATAAACAGCGGTGGATACTTTAGACGACCTATGATTGGCTGAATATCGCCACATATGTGTCCAGCATGAGAGTGCACCTCCACGTGTCGTTCAGTAAACTTAACTGTTTACACTTAACAAATTTAGACAGAAATTTCCTAGATTTATACATGGAATATTTTTTATCCCGGTAATATAATACATTGGTATAATAATTCAAGTTTTATGATAGCTTAATTTTTTACGCGAACGAAACTGGGCAGATGCTAATAATAAGTAATTAATAAAATAAGCCGAGAGACCTGCTTGTTTATTTTCTTAAAAAATAATTGAGTTGTATGAGGCGTGCATTTTGGATTTTCCAAACTTTAATTTTTCATTTATCTTAGTGCTGTCACTGTTTTTGAAAATCATACATTTCATTATATAAGTTTACTTTTGTTAAATGTTGTGCTTGAATATTGTATCGTGCTAAGTCTAGAGGAGCTGATGCTCAAATACAACTGATGGAACCCCTACACCAATCAATAACATATGTGTTTACAAAGTACTGGTCGTCAGCTTAAACTTGTTTCCGTGTAAAATACTTAGATGCTATCTATGATGTAATTAATTAACTCTATCTCAATTTCTTGTATAAGAAGTTAAGTTTAAAATTCAAGTGAATGCCATATAGGTATATCATCGTTTACTTTTTAACGGATCCGGACTTCATAATTAAAAACGGAACTCTTATAGGATCATTTGTGGAAATACTTTTTTCCGTCACGACTGGAGGTACAAGATTAAAATTAATATCACATACTAAGAGATCTTTGGTTCCATTCTACCCTAAACGTAAAGCTAAAACAATAAAGAAATATAGCACTATATAAGTTACTTACCAGTCTTCGCTTGGTAGTCGAATATCAACCATAATAATTATTAAAAGTTTGTGGATGATCTTCCAAAGATGAAAGAAAACCAAGTGTTTCCAACATGTATATATAAAAGGTAATAAATAACTAATAAAAACAAGAAAAACGCACACAGGTATCGTAAGAACAGACGAAAAAGAAGAACCTTGTATTTATTTATCTTTGTATATAAAAATCCCGCTTTATCATTTTCGTCCACACTTATCTCGGGAACAGCTCCATCGGTTTCTATGGAATTTTGTAAATGCCCAGCAACAACGAAGAGCAAAGTTATATTCTGATACCTGAACGCGATAGGCGACATTGTGGTTTATATATAATTAGTGGAAAGATAGAACTATATCTGTATTTATTTTTTGAATGGATATTTGCTGTTAATTCGAGGGGCTTACACAGCTTTATTGAGCTTGGAGGGCGAGTGCGGAAGGCACTCAGTCCAGGAGACACCTAGGGCAAGGGTGCCATGGACCTCGGTTTGGACTGTTGCCGATGACACCAGCAAAAACCACGATCCAGACTAAACCAAGGTCTGTTAGGATTGTTTTTTTATACATACAGATACAATTTTTTTTTGCTCCGATGGAACTACAGTTGAAATTAATATAAAATACCGGGACATTTTAATAAAGTAAAATACATCTAGAATCTAGATTACCACCAAAAACAGTCTTCATATTGAAAGTTTTATTCACTGAATGATAACCAAATTTGTAGGTTTCTACTGCCAAGTTAAATAGTTTGAGAATTCTGCTACAAATTTTATTGTTGGCCATATAATAGTAGACAATCACGTTTTTGGATCTACAATAATTTAAAATATTAAGATGATATATGTAAAGTGTAGAAGACTTTTTTTAATCTTTCTGGTGTACACAAATCACTAGAGGTAATCAAACTAGAGGGTGATAGCTAGCCAGGCGGGCATTAGAAATAGAACTACCACCATGCCATGGTTTCCTCACGATGTTTTCCTTCACCGAAAGTTCAAGCTCATTGTTGGTAGATTCGATTTCACGTCCTTTGATGCAACCTCCGTACACACTACCACTGAGCTATTATCACTTCATATCATCGATTCCGTTTTGACTAGTTCAATAAGGGCAAATCAAAATTTATTGTTTAAATTCCTTCGTAAAATCTGATGTCTACCGGACAAGCTATCTGTACCTACTAAAAACAATGTCACGTGACTATAAAATACTTGGTATTTGTGTACTCGGTTGTTCCTAAATCGATTTTTACGTCACATTACGAGCCGCCCACATATTGAGACACTTTGTAAATCCACTATTAGAGAAGTGTAGATCGTCACGTGAGACGATCTGTGAATAGCTGCTGTTGAGTCAGTAAAAAATAAAACGCGACATTCCAATGATCTCTACTATAAATTTGATATTAAATATGTGTTATGTACATTGTACACTATTTTTAAGTGCGAAACAAAATAACATAACATTGTAGCTATCATTTGTGTTTGTAGTTTTGTATGTCGGATAACAGACCGACTCCGAATTGTATTAGCAATTTTAGTAGGTAAAGGTCTAATTGTTCTAACAGAACTCATAAAACACATTATACCAAAATGTTGTAAACCTACTGTTATGCGTATTATATAATTTGACTAGCTGCCTTGCCAGACATTGTTCTGTGCGTTGCGGTAATTAATAATGCGATCATAGCGTCGTCTATCATATCATGAAATAACTATGAACCATCGTGTTGATGGCAGAAATATATTACATTAATTTTACTTCTAATAAAACAATTCGCTTACAATTTACACGATCACTAACATACACAAGATTTTAATATATTTTTTATATAATGCGAATTTTTTATTTTAGTTATATTGCGTATTTTCATCCAAAATTGTGTTTACCAAATCAAGAAAACTTTTTTTTCAAGAAACAAGTTACTGTGAGAAAAATTTGATCTCTTCAGCTATGAAATAAAATTGCTGAAATTTTCAATAAATTAATTTCTTATAACAACAATGCCCATTTTTATCTAAATATTTTTTCTCAATGTAACCCAGTTTTCTAGCAGTTTTGCACTGATTCTTTCTGGTAAAAAAAAAAGTTATATCTGCCGTGATTCATAGTGCACGTGAATACAGCAACATGTTAAAGTGCCTTGAAGAAGCGCGCAAATGCGTCGTGCGCATTACCAATGTACCGAGAGAGAGAGAGAATCCTGCCAGCTTGGCATCCGACTGACTCTCGTATTGGAAACTCGACCCATTGCTGCTGTAGCGCCAGGAGATAGAAGTTAAGCGGCTGTTCACGCCGAAGAGCGCATTTGGATGCTGTTCACTGTAATCCGAACCTAGGTACACGTAATATCGCTAGATTATTAAGGCATCGGGATAGAATAAAAGTGTCATACTATACAGTTCACAAGGTGTTGAAGCGTAACCGAATGCACCCATACAAAGTGCATAAAGTGCAAGCTTTAGTATCCGGCGATGACGTCGGCTGGCGAGTTTTCTGACGTTAGTTATTAGAGCAGCAGCAACAACGTGTGCCTGGTTTTATTGAGTCAACATTTACCAGAAACAGACTGTAGAACCGAAGAAATACACATGTGTACACCGAGATCAACCCGCACACTGTTCGACAAACCAGGCATCATAATTACCATAACAGACAACCTATCGCCATATCCGAGCATGTAAGAAAGACGCGTTTTACAGTTTATCAAATTGATCAACAATAAGAGGTAATGGATAGTTTCTGTGACACAAAGTCGGTCTGAACTATTTAAATGAGACTACTAAATAGAGATCAACTATCGCGGATTGTTATTTTCATTGAGGGTATCAATTCAATTTCATCGGGAATAGTTAGTTCACCACTTAACTTCAGAATTGCAACCAGAATTAAAATTATTTTTCGACTTTTCAATTAAGTTAAAGTGTTGCACACTTTAATAAGAAAATGGCGTTAAAATTACATTTAACTCGTGATGCCCCGTGCAGAAGCAGCAAAACATCTGCCTATGCCAGAGAACGCAACGTTGACCATTCCGCTTTTACCAGGTATCGAACTGGCAAACTTATGTCTAGCAAATCCAGCTAGAACTTCACACACGGGCATCTTTCAAAGGTCCCGTAAAATTTGGATCTAACTTAGTTTGATTTTAAACAGTACTAAGTCACCCAACAACAATATAATTTTCGTCGAAACTGGTCTTCTCT
The DNA here is from genome assembly GCA_039707435.1 of Actias luna. Taxonomy (NCBI): domain Eukaryota; kingdom Metazoa; phylum Arthropoda; class Insecta; order Lepidoptera; family Saturniidae; genus Actias; species Actias luna. Next base: position 10,771,695 of record JAZHAC010000001.1, on the reverse strand, counting down.
TGACACTTATATATTCCGTACCGTCAGTTTTCTCACATTGGCTATATATTAACAAGTATATTCACACTATCATCTGAACACAAAATATTAATGGGATCTTGCTACCTTGACTATAAAAAGTTCTAAAGGGGTTAAAAGGGGTTACTTTTGTGATATGGCGAACAGTACAGTTTCACGGTGACTGAATATCCTGTAAACCATTCTGCCATGGATCTATCTGAAGTATCAACAGACGCCACAATACCCTTTAATGTTCTAATTGCTCATTGCAAACGACTAGAACTCATAGCAATTAAATGCAAAACAACATATTGAGACTCACAAAAGTCCCTACAATCTTTACTTTCAAAGCAACGTCCTTGATCGGCTATTAAACGACTAGGAGAACCGAAAAGGGGAAATATAGATTTGATTGCTTTAATCGTTCGGTGTATCAATTCGCAACGTATTACGATGACAATCCTACGTATGACGATAACGTTTGTCTCGTGTCATTTTTATCACTCAGGATTCATATTAGAGCAGCAGCAACAACGTGTGCCTGGTTTTATTGAGTCAACATTTACCAGAAACAGACTGTAGAACCGAAGAAATACACATGTGTACACCGAGATCAACCCGCACACTGTTCGACAAACCAGGCATCATAATTACCATAACAGACAACCTATCGCCATATCCGAGCATGTAAGAAAGACGCGTTTTACAGTTTATCAAATTGATCAACAATAAGAGGTAATGGATAGTTTCTGTGACACAAAGTCGGTCTGAACTATTTAAATGAGACTACTAAATAGAGATCAACTATCGCGGATTGTTATTTTCATTGAGGGTATCAATTCAATTTCATCGGGAATAGTTAGTTCACCACTTAACTTCAGAATTGCAACCAGAATTAAAATTATTTTTCGACTTTTCAATTAAGTTAAAGTGTTGCACACTTTAATAAGAAAATGGCGTTAAAATTACATTTAACTCGTGATGCCCCGTGCAGAAGCAGCAAAACATCTGCCTATGCCAGAGAACGCAACGTTGACCATTCCGCTTTTACCAGGTATCGAACTGGCAAACTTATGTCTAGCAAATCCAGCTAGAACTTCACACACGGGCATCTTTCAAAGGTCCCGTAAAATTTGGATCTAACTTAGTTTGATTTTAAACAGTACTAAGTCACCCAACAACAATATAATTTTCGTCGAAACTGGTCTTCTCTTGACACTTATATATTCCGTACCGTCAGTTTTCTCACATTGGCTATATATTAACAAGTATATTCACACTATCATCTGAACACAAAATATTAATGGGATCTTGCTACCTTGACTATAAAAAGTTCTAAAGGGGTTAAAAGGGGTTACTTTTGTGATATGGCGAACAGTACAGTTTCACGGTGACTGAATATCCTGTAAACCATTCTGCCATGGATCTATCTGAAGTATCAACAGACGCCACAATACCCTTTAATGTTCTAATTGCTCATTGCAAACGACTAGAACTCATAGCAATTAAATGCAAAACAACATATTGAGACTCACAAAAGTCCCTACAATCTTTACTTTCAAAGCAACGTCCTTGATCGGCTATTAAACGACTAGGAGAACCGAAAAGGGGAAATATAGATTTGATTGCTTTAATCGTTCGGTGTATCAATTCGCAACGTATTACGATGACAATCCTACGTATGACGATAACGTTTGTCTCGTGTCATTTTTATCACTCAGGATTCATAACTGCCTCGTAAGTATTATTCAAACTTGCCTTCACAGACAACGTTGAACAACAATAACATTTAGATTTAGATTTATCAACCGAATATTTAATTTATCAGTTGTAACACGCGGTTTTGGCAAACAGGCGTAACTAAATTTCGAAGATACTTCACAAAAAACAATTTATTTAAATTTTCAAACAAGTATCTTATCATAATTATATACTCTAGATTTTTGTCTATCGCGACCTATCGTATGCCTAAAAAAAATCTGCTAACTACTCCAAGTTTAGTGAGAGAACATTCGGTACCGGAATCAATGTAAAATGACTCATATAAAATTAAAAATAAAATGAAAGTAAAACGACTCACCGGGGTGATGGAACAAATCGACGTGATTTTATAGCTTCAATAACCTGTACCACTTACCGGTGTTGAAGTTCGATCACCATCTGTCATTTACTTTATACCAGGGGTTAACGGTAGGAGGCAATTGTGGCAGGACCAACCACTTCTGATTTAAAAGTAACGGGGATACTCTCAGGAAAGAAGCCATCTGATTGACTCACGTTTTTATTTGTAAAATGGTAACAAACTCTGAATGATCAGTCTCGCTCGCGAGCCTATCACGATATATTATAGCCAGCGTTACGTAGCACCTTTTTTATAGTATAGTGGAGTGCTTGAGTGGAGTGAGTAACGCTTAAACATCCGTTGAAGTACTTTTAATAATTCGTTGATGTACTCTAATCATAAGTACGATTTTGCGCCGATATATATATATTTTTTGATCGTGACTGTGATAGTGCTGACGAAATGCGGCAAAGCATAGTGAATGTTTAAGATGAATTACGTGCGGACTGTGTCGAAGACCCCACGGATGGTGTCCCTCCAGCATGAGGAGATGCAACGACGAGCCCAAATCTGTCTGGAAATGAATAGTGCACAATTTGAGCCGCAGCTTATAAGGCATAACAGAATACATCAGAATAATAAACATACACGATGAATTGCAAAACGTGACTCTAACCTTGTTAAAATTTAATTTACGTATTTTTTTCATTTGCGGGATATTGAACCCGAAACTTGGTTTATTCAACCAGCGAATTCGAATGAAAGCGGCTAGGTACAGACTAGCACAGTAGTAAAATACTAGGTTAAGTCAGATAGTTCGACAAATGTTGTAAATAAGTATTGATATCGGTATTTCCGCAACACCTAAGCGGCAGCGAGCAGGAGCGAACCGCGCGATTCGCACGTACCGCGCTTGTGGTACCGGTTGACCTCAGTATCAGCTGTATTTGTATTTCTGTAACATTTCGCATTAGACTGCTGGTTTCTTTTAAATAATTAATTTATGTATTTTTTATTTCATAATTTTTTCATTTAGCTGTACTAACATGTTGGAGCGTAAATAATATAATGTAAAACGTTTTCTCAAAATGACTTTTTTTGTCATCGCAATCGAGTTTTTTTCTGTCCCATCATCAAACGTATAATTAATACTATCACATATCTTTGTTTTCGGGAGCGGTTGCCTATACAGGATAAAATGTAAGGTCTACTTATATAAACCGATATTTAAATATTAGGCAATCCGTCTGCATTCTAAACTTTTATCAAAGTATTACTTGTGTGCTTCGTTTGTGTGGATTTGAATTAATATTCATATAATTTTCGGACTTACAATGCCCCGTGGTATTATTGAAATACATAATATATAACTGTTACAAAAACGTATAAAAACGCACACATAGTTACAATGTTTTCCCATAGTAGATAAGTACCTAAGGGTTTGCGAAGACCACGCCTATTTTTGTTATTGACGTGATGAATAATTCATTACATTGAAATTTTTGGAAATATTTTGAACTCTTCAGAATATGTTGGCTAGTTGACTCATCGAATGAAAAGCACCGCCAAATATCCACTAAAAAACACATCACGACTACCCGCATTCTCCCGTATTACTAGAGACCAGACACTGCTTTCGCATTACTTCGAAAACAGAAGCACGCGTACGCGTCGCTTCTGTCAATTAATGATTTTTAAATTTTTGATTAATAATGTAATAGGATATGTTATTGGTCAATAAATGCTATAAAATAAAAACAAAGTAAGGAATACTAATTAATGGTAAGAAAGACAACCACTGAGGTGGTATTTGAACCATTCTTGTTATTTGCATTACAGTTGTCGATGCTCCGTGAATGTTTTTGCTGTGGATTCGATATTTTAGTTTTCGTAATGTTGACAGCTATCGAAAAGACAAATCTGCAATAAAACCTGTCCATTTAATGCATTTTTAATATTTTAACTTTTTAACCTCCTTTCTTATGTGAGCCTTTTCTGGGATGAATAGTATTCTATATGTTGATTCATAATATGAGTTTATATCGTGTCAAACATTATCAAAATCTGTTCAGTAGTATCAAAGGGACCAGTCAGTTATGTATATATAATAATTATAGCCTTGATATCGATAACAGAGTGCAGACAATTTTGTTTGAAAAAAAAAATTAATTTTTTTACGCAACAGCATAATATTGGTCATTTTCACTTCCACATAAGTTAGCATGTTATACACTTCAAGTGGGTTTTATCACGCTCTTCAACATCTATATATACATTGATGCTAGCAAAAGTGGGTGATTTTTTTATTGGAGCATTGGTACCGCTTACATGGGGCCTAATAAACTAATACCAAAAGGAGTAAACTATGCAATTCATGCTGAGACTTTCTCACCGACTTTCACGCTATGTTCAAAGGCTGTTCTAGGGTTGAATGTACTGCCATACTTTTAAATCTATTTTCTACAATTCACAAGGAACCATACATTTGCTGGGTAATCGCGGTAACATAAATCTATGAGCAACCAAAATAGACACTCTTATTCACACATGTACACCTGTAGCGTAAAGAATAAGGAGCTAGTGGTCTGTATTCTTTGGACATATATAAATAAAGGTGAGATGTTAAGACACTAACAAGTAGTCGAGGAAGATACTATTCTTTTTGGCTTTAGAATTAGTGTTGGGTAGTGGTGTATGGTTCTGTTAATATGTTATACGTTACATGACGATATCTCTCCTCGTTTAAACCGCAATTGCGGTTTCAACAAGATAAGTTTTATGTGAATTATTAAAATAAAGGAACTAGTAATAAAATAAACTAAACAAGATTAAATAACAATGCCGCGTGCCATACAGTAACATTGTACATACATCCAACGATGTGAAAACTCAATATTGGTGTTTGATATCCAATATCTTCATTTCTCTTAATTGTGCTAAATTATAATAATTTGGAATAATAAATGTAATACTTGACCGTTAATGTAAATCAACACCTCAAGATCGAAGTTTGATATCCGACATCTTCATTTATCTTATTTTGTGCTAATTTAGAATCTTTTGAAATTTTAATGTTGGAGTGTTCATATAAGTCAATACTGTAAGATCTGTGCTTGATTACTATCAGCTTCGCTTTTCTTATTTTGGTTATGTTAAATCGGTGGGAAAATGTGGGCAATAAATATAGTATTTAATACTTCTACTGTTCTTTATTGAAAGGTGCCCATAGTTCTTGCTTTATATATTCTGACCAAGAGGATTGCGTCCTGGCTTTTATTTTACGTATACATTTATCTAAGTGTCTCAATGAAAGTCTATGCTGGTGTAAGTGTCGGTGTGTGCCCGGTGATCTGGAACTAAGGGTATATATCCTTGAGTACAGGCTCTCAATATCCATGAATGAACACAAGTATATTATAAGCTACATATCTTACATACCACCATTGTTAGAATTAATTTAGCTAACGTCGCAGTGTAACATGCTATGGTATTATACTAGATTTTAATACAAACAGTGTAAGTTCGCTTGTGTCGTACCCTCAAATGTTATAATGATGTATTTTTTTGTGCAATCAAGGGAAACTTTTTTCTTACATGAATTAAATGTTTGATTATTTGCCTTTTAACTAGCATTCATACGGAATGTTTTAAAAAGGTTTTTTTTTGGTTTATAGGTTTTATCGTTATGACCACAATCTTAACTGGGGTTAAGAGACGATGTGGCCCAAGGTGATGTATGCGGTATATCTAGTGTAAGAACTGATTCTCAAGTGCTACTGTCGGAACACACCTCTAGGTATTTAGCGACATATTTTCAACATGACAGTGGTAGCTAGCCAGGTGGAGTTTAGAAAAAGCCCGACCATCATGCTATGGTTTCGTCACGATGTGTTCCTTTACAGAAAGTTCAGGCTTAATAGCAGGTGGATTCCAACTCACGACAATTGACGCGGCGTCCATACACACTACCAGTTGATCCAGAATCACTTGGATTTTTATGTTTTTCAAAAAAGTACCTTCGGTAATGTTAAAGCTCTTGGTCGCTTAAATCATAACAACTATTATAGCTCAAGTCGTACGTCGAGTAAGTTTCGAATAAAAATATGATAAATTACAGCAATCACTTATTGAAAAGGAGAACACGTTAATAAACTATTTATCATCTGTATGCGTATTAATTCGTACCTTTACGATTAAGTTTTTTTTAGAGATGCGACAGATATCACAAAAAGCCATGTATTTTTTTGGTGCGTCGTATATTTTGATTCTGTGACATTTCCTAAGTTACACATTTTAATTGAATACTATAACCTGAAAAGTTGATCTAAATTCAATTCTCTTAATGATTCATAAATTAATTTACATAAAGATTGATACCATGTATATAAAAACATTTTCGCAAAAACAGTGTTATTATGAAACGAAGTTGTAAATCATAAAAATGGTTATTGTAAGTAATCCAGAAAAGATAGATGTATGATATCCCAGACTTATTTTTATACTTTTTTAAGCGGGATATTTCTCTAATACATTATATTAATCTAATTTTAATATTATAACTAGCGCCTGCTAGGCAAGTTTTTCAAAAGATTTTTTCCTCGTTTATTTTACTTTTATCTATACTGGTTTGACCTATTAGTGGTAGCGTGATGTTAAATAGCCTAAAGCCTGCCTCGATGAACTCTATCAAATTCAAAAATATATTTTTTAATACGTATGGTAGTTTCTAAGATTAACGCGTTCCAACAAACAAATTTGTCCGCTTTTAAAATATTAGTATAGATTTACAACATTCCAATGAAATATATAACCAAATTTTACTCCACGTATTTTCGTTGCGCACCTTATTACCGGCTAGGGTACCGCTCCGCATCGACCCGTAAAGGACTTCGTTCCAAAAACTCTTCAAAAATTGGATACATTTTTTACATTGATTGACTATTGATTATTTATGTCTCATAAAGTCGGTTAGCCTGCCACCTTGGTTATATGCGTTCACTGGACTGAACACTTCAAGATTATGGTACGAGATAACACTTTTTGCAAATACAGGACGAAATAATAAGCAGATACGACTTAAGCGGTGCCGCTGTGGCACTACTTGAATAATCTTACCCTACATTCTCTCCGATAAGCTTGGCTAGTTTCAGATCCTCGCAAAGCTTCATTGGGTATAATAGGTTAGATATGAACAGTCTGCTCATGGTATATTTACAATTGCGCTTCTATCAAAAAAAATCTTTCTATACGACAGGATTTTTATCCGAACATAAGTAATGTAAATAATATAGTACTCTAAAATTAATAAACCTATTATTTATGTAAAAACGTGTCCTTATAATATTACATCATCAGCAACTCTTTCAAGACTACCCCAGACTACATTTGAAAAGATAAATTAAATAGTAGACTGCAAACAACATCGAATATTTTTATTTGATTAAGAACATGTCCTTATAATATTACATTTGTGCAAACTTTAAAAACTCTTTCAGGACTACTCCAGACTAGATTTGAAAAGATAAACCAAATAACAGTCTGCAAAACACATCGAGTATTTTTATTCGACCTTTTCAACTTGTTGAACAAAGAGATTTCATAATCTTTTTGTAACTTTTGATGATCTTGCAAGGCATAAGTCAAGACGTTCAATAGATTTAAAAATTACTGGGATCTATTCTTTGTCTGTATATTTTGTTATATCTATTGTAAAATGTTATTCAATTCGCAATATATTACAGTACCTATTCCCGGGACTTCGTTCGCGTCAGTTTAATAATTGAATTCATCCACTAATGTACTGACTTTGGGGGATGATATTTTAAGCACACAGCGTACTCTAAATTTTAAGTAGAGCGGTGAAGATTTTTTCTTTCTGATACAAACTTTGCCACTTCCGTTTATCCCACTTAAGGCTCTAAATCCTTACTAATATAATAAAAACGAAAGTGAGGTTTGTTTGTTTTTTTAAGATTTCACGTCTAAATCGCCACGCATCGATTACGTTATATCAAAATTGTCCAAAGTGCAGAGATAGATGGGATACTGAAGTCGTTGATATTTTACTTTTTCTCGGGAAAAACTTATGGGAAGTGGGGTAAAGAGGATAAACTTTCTATGAAACTTTTTATTGGATCATCTAATGTTAATGCGAACAGAGCCGTGGGTAAAATCTAGTTTCCAATAATCTTCGAGAGCCTCTGTCACAAAAAGGGAACTGAAGTCAAAATGTTATGTTTCTGGCTTCAATAGTTTCAGCTGTATGTTGATAACTCAGTCAATCAATGTCTTTATAAATGTAGGCTTAAAAAAAGATAATTAATTGTTAACTATATGAAATGCTTACAACTAATAAAATTACAATAAAACCTGGAGACAGCCACATTTGTACAAGTGACAATGAATAACTACATTAATATAAAAAAAGCTATGTAAAGATTTAAAAATATTATATTGTGATTGTTCCATACAATTACGCAAATGAATTGTATAATGTATTTAACAATATTTGTGTTTTTCTATGAACGCTACGCATATTGTTGCCAAAATATCGGGCTTTCACACGACACCACTACTATACTACTCAATAGTAATTTCAAATAGTCAATTATGAAACGAGTATATCCCTAAAATTTTTGTATGCTAATGAAATTATAAATCCTTAAATTATTTTTTTTATTATTTATTTATGTATGTAACGTGCGTTAGTAGTAATTGTTACCCATTTCGTTCGCATTTAAATTATATAATACTAGAATGCACCCTATGATGTCCTTCAGATAGAACATATCCTCGAACAAAACTCATACTGGCTAGTCCTTCACATGTATGTGGCAGACGATCCGGTTGATAATGATATTTTATAGAGCCGATTTACTTCAAGCAGCGCGATCTTCCGAAAAGCTGACGCATCGTCCGTAAGACACCGCACCTTCTGATATTGGGCTAGCTGATTTGTTTTCCTAAGGGTTGAAAACCGGTCCCTCTCCAGTCATGAATTCAAGAATCCCAGCAGTCGATGCAGTTGATTACAAACGTTGCAATATTTTCTAAGTTGTAAAAAGATTTTAAATATAAATGATGTCTAAAATTGTCATCTGCAGATATTTTAACCTCTGAGAATCTGAGTAATCATATTCATTGAGTTTACTGATTATACGTATATGTTTATATCAAATTGTGATATGCGTATATATTTTGATAAATCCAGCTACTTACCAAAGAAAAATTCTCTCATACACCCAAAAACGTATAAAGTTTGTGTTTAGTTTCCGAATATTTGTAGGTGAGGTGTAGACTATGATGAATGCCGCTTGTTTTTTGGGTGATACGACGCTTTATGAAAATAGTTTATAGTGAGATTTTTCATGAAGGTATGGATGGTGGTATATACCATATCCTTTTAGTGGTAATTATTTTGAACAAACCAGGAGGCGCTAACCGCCCTATTTTGTAATAAGTTTATAGTGAGGTGGTTTGATTTATTACTGTGAGCAATAAGAGGCAACTATATGAGAGTATTGGACAGATACACGTCTTGTAGAGCATGAGGTTGTGTTTTAATTATATTTTGCTCATCGAGCACATTGAAATATACAAGTGGGCCAAGACCACAATAGTTTTGTTCCAGATTATTTTGACGTTGATCGGAAGTTAATTTTTTTATATTGCAGAGCATAGTGACTGTTCTGTACCTGGTATTAGGTACAGTATAATCGAAATCAGTGGCAACTGACAATGAACTATAATACACTGTCGGTCACCGCTGTCATGCTGGCATGCTTAGATACCTTTTCGTGCTTCTTTTAAAGGACCTCATGTCGTAGGAAGGAAGGAATACGCTACCGGAAAGGTAGTTTCACGGCTCTATGGTACGACAAAAATACGAAACCGCAATCTTTTTGATTGGCGATTTTATGGAAGTCACTGAAACTGTGACACCGAAACGGCACCCGCCTGGTTCTGCTCTGGAACGTAGAGGACAGGATTATATCAAAAGCTCTTCAGAGTACGCCCCGTAGCACATACGGTAGAACACGCTTAGAGAGGCAATGTCCCATAATAGTTTTAGCGGTATTATAATGCTGGTGGTGTCTGCATCATTTACAATGCGGACAGGCCGCCTATGTAACCTGTCTAAGATATGTTGTTACACCAAGATATTAAATCTCGGTGGCTCAGAGAATTTACGTGCAAAATAATCGGAAGACTTCAATTTAGAATCGCATGATGGAGATGCTACTCTTGTTGAGGTTAATTCCTATGCGCCATTTGAGGAACCATACGCTAGGTTGGTAACAGGCATATTGTGTGAGTGATCCTAGGAGATTAATTTTGTAATCCATACTACAAATGATATTACTAATAAATTATAAGTTTATTTTGTCCCTTGAAGCGCGGAAGGTTGTTGATGTACCTACTATTTGAAAAAGTCAATTAATAAGAAAATGATATTTGATTAGCCTATAGTAGAAGCTAGTAAAGCTTATATGGATGTCTAGCCATAATTAAACTAGATAAATAAAACAAGGATAAAGAGTGTTTGTTGTTCAGTCAAGTTCAGTTCAGTCAATTGTCAACAGTTGTTGATTAGCCTGGTTATCGTTTATAAATATTAGTGAAATTACAGACTTGTACGGTAACAATTTTTTTTAATATTATGCACCCATTTTAAACATTACTGAATAATTGTTTAATGAAAATATTAGGAATGACTGCCTTTTTACGTTATTTCTGCACTTATACAAAAGTCCTTCAATAAATGTTGACATCCGCGGCTGCGGTAGCGAACCTATAAAAATCCGCACCCGCATGTATGTCCAAAATTCGACATCCGCAACATCCCTAGTAATAAGATGTAACGTTGTATGTTAAAATACGACTATGTTTTTCCTTATTTAAACTGCAATTGCGGTCTCAGCAGGATGAGTTTTATGTCAATTAGTAATAAATAAATAAAAATATAAATAAATTACAAATAATGTTTTAATTCTAAAGAGATTTTTGTAGTAACTAACTAGATAACCTAGATATTATAGGAACACATAACAGTAAAATTATATTAGTTATATTCTTTGTTTTTTCTTTTGTGATAATATTAGCTATAAAACAAATTGTTTACAATATAGAGCCATTCTTGTACTGGTGGTTGTGGTGTATTATGTTGATTTGAAATCTATTTCTGACTTATTCTTTCATAATCATCCTTGACTTTAGTCTGTCTATTACGAACCTGAATATTAACTACAAAAGCGAATAAGTTATTCCATAAATTAACTGATAAAATATGTCATTTCTTCGATAATAATAATCTCTACCTCCAGTTATTGTAGAAGATATTGTAAGTTTGTATTAACTTTTGATGTGCTTGCATCTGCGGGATAGCGTTCGGACATTAAACTCGATGGCTTATGCTTTTTTATGCTAATGAGCAGCAAACAGGCAGACAGCCTGTCATACACATGTCGTCTATGGACAGCCAAACACCAGATATGTTACATTAATGTTGCTGACCATTGTGGAATTATAATACATTATATAAGTCGTAATATTGGCATCTGGGTGACTTAGATTATGTACTGATTTGAGCATTTCAGACTAAATTTGTTTCTCACACACGGTCGAGGTATTGTTATTGAAATATTGTAAAAGACTAACGCCGTTGGACTAAGTACAACTTTTTTCAAACTTAGCAAAGAATTGTTTATAAGTTGCTTTTGTAATTAGTAATTTTTAACCTGCAATGCTACCAATGCGTAAGAGTCCCTTGTACTCCTCGCTGCCAAACATAGGGACAACGTGGTATTTTGCATGGTGGTAAGGCTTGTAATAATGCCCACCTGGCCAGCAACCACTCTCAAGTTGAAAACTTACCGCCAAATTCCAATAAGTGTGTTCCGGCAGCTGCACTTGAGAGCCAGTTCCTCCACAGGTTTAGCGTGTCTACCAACTTGGGCCGTATCGTCAATTAAGATCAGGTGAGATTATGGCCATAACGCTAAATCTAAAAAGTTAGTATATTGTATGACTTACGCCTATTTATGCCTACTACTACTTATGCCTACCACTTATCAAGGGGTTTTTAAAAACAAATATATAAAATTATGTTCAGTTACAAATGGAAAATATTGGTTTCTAAATATCTCAGAAATAACACATTCGTAGAATACTGTCAGTTTTGTTATACAGACCGTAATTTCCTTGTACTTTATTAAGTTTTTTCGAGAGGAAGTTAATATTAGACATCCTTAACGTGCTTCTAGATATCGCGTGAAATTACTATCTGTGACGCTAAAAATACTAGTGCGAATCCTTGTCGTAGATTATATGTAGACAACTAAGAAGCAACGCATACACTAACCAAATTTTACAATTAAAAATTTGCTTCTCCAAATCGAGAGTCCAACTTATAATTATTATCTTCCGGCCGACAGATCTTTAAGTGAATTTTGTACATAAGGTGCATGTGTAAAATTTAGCATCTTTCTCTTCGGGTATCATGTGCAATGGAGATGACCATGAATTTTTTGGGTGGTGTGCCATACTTGGGTGTACCATATCACCAAATTTCTAAATATTGCCAATCTATTATTCAACTTATTGCAACAATTGAAGGAAACGAGAAGATCCAGCAGTAGATTAAACAAAGCTGATAATACAGGACACTGATAAAATAAGTTATTTGAAGTTGTGTAATGTCGTCGTAGAAGCTAATGATTTCTAATGTATACGAGAAAACTCTAACATGTTAAAAAATATATTACAATGATAGGTTTGGCTACATAAGCAACAACGAAAACCCAAAAGGATTTTCACAGTAGATGAAATCCAGAGGAAACTAATCCAACCATAGCTGACAATATTTGTGGCGTTGACAGCAAACAATTCATAGTTTGTGTTAACACGTTTTGCATCGTGAATGTACATTAGCGGACAAATCCGACTACTTTATGTAGTAGTCCAGTCGCTCACTGAAGAAACTGTTTTATCTTTGTGTAAGGAGGCAATCATTTGTTACCCTTGTTTCCTTACCATCATGCTGCTAGCAAACTCGCTGATCTGCAGTTATAGAGCGAGTACGGGAAAGGAAGCGTCGTGGACTCCGCGAGCTCCGGGCTTGCGGTTTCAATAGCTTTATGACATCACTATGACATACATTCTCCGCGTCAATTCATCTTTTTTGTGATATAGCTGCATTAATGTTATAGAAGATGATCCAGTTGAGCCTCACTTGAGAATTTAAGATTAGAGGATATTTCCATAATATTATTATCTTATAGTTTTAATCATTAATCATGAAAATAAAGTGAGCGTGATATTGTTTTCCCCAAAACAAATTATTTTGAGAAATAATATATAATATAAATTATAATATCATATTATATTAAATTATAATATGATAATATATAATATAAATTAGATTAGACTTTTTGCCTCCTATTCTATAAAAAAGACACTGGTAAGTTTTTACCACCTCGTTAATAGATCGTACAACTTAATAACTTATAATGTATTTAAAGATTTGCGTTATGTTTTTGTAATATAAATCCTTTTTTTACATTTCATTCATTGTCGTCCTGTGCAATTGCTATAGTAAAGTGAACACAGTTATGCTAAACATTTAAAAAGTTTCTGTATGCCGTAAATACTTTCATCCCTTTAAAAGTGTAATTGTAAATAACACAGACCCAGTTTTAGGTTTTGGAGATTTGAACATATGAGTAGAAGTCTTATATACCTATGTGTATTGTTGAAGAGAAAATTTATTTAGGCGTGTTGGGTGACTTTGTATTAATAATCACTTCAAGGTTGAGTCTTACGTAATACAAACAAAGAAAAAATGTTGAATATTAATTTCACTAAACACTATCTATAGTGAACATAAATATATATAATCAGATAAACTCCTTAGCAGACTATGAGTGCCCCGTGCAGGTGCCGGGTCCTTCCTGTCTCAGAGAGGGTATCTCCGAGTATTTTTCGAAACTTGTGACACGAATGTAGGTTTAAGGGTCCGTTTTCCGACGCACGTGAATACTCACTTTCACTACACGTGTTTCTCTCCCTGTCCAGCTGAAATTAGTAGAAGCCTGCTAGAGCAGCTTTAGAGGCACGTTCTAGTACAGAACTTGCTGCAGTCCTAAACAGGCCAAGATCTCTTAGAAGATTGTAGAGAGATTTAGCTGGTATATCTCTCACTTCTACTTCGACGGCGTATAAATTAAATCGTTTAAATCGCGTATAAATTATGTATTAAGATCGTATGTATAAGTAGTAAATGAGATAACTTGTAACTCACTTAGATAGAACTAGTGCGTGTTCACGTGGTCTGTCGCCATGTCGTATGGGTAGACGTACATATGTCTGTGTGAAACTCTTAGTAAATCTATACAAGGATATTAGTCATCTAAATAAGTTTTTGTCTACAATGGCTAATTATGTATGTATGAATTTTTGGCGTTCATATTAAAATAAATATTTGGAAAGAGAACTTTACTCCAAACCTTAAAACTTTAAACATTGAAATAGTAATTTTCATGGTGATCATTTTGATATTTTTGTTTATCCTAAATAAATGATTGTGTACGTTCGGTGTATATATCAAATCTTTGTGTGATACGTTTTCGAATATACATATTGTCTTTTATGTTCTATTATTACCTGAAACTCTATGAAATTATTAAAAAAATCGATGTACTTAATTTTTTTTCATGTACATTAACCACTACATATTATAAAACAAAGTTTCTTGCCATGTCTATCTGCCTAGATAGGCAATCGCAATAAATTCAAAAAGCACTGAACGGATTTTCATACGGTATTAACATAGATACAGTCATTCGTGAGAAACGTTTAGGTATATATTTTATAATATTTTGTGTAAATTGGATGAAATATGTTATTGTTGATGAAGTTGGAATAAATTATACCGACTGGAAGCTTCACTGACGTGTGCCACGTAAACCAATAGCGTTAGGTATATGAAAACAATGAAACACAAAATTATTTATTACTCTTATAAAAATGTATTAAATATAGCAACACTATATGTCTATGATTAATTTAATTACCCGTTCAAAGCCGGAACGAGTTGCTAGTTAATTATAAGTATAAATAGATATATTATTATTCGACAAATCATTTATGCATCAAAATAGGATCAACTTTCTATTCTATTATTAGTTCCATTGTAAATCTGTAAAATATAAACTATAATAACAAGGTGAAATTTATATTTGAAGTACCTATATCTGTATAATATGTCTAATATATCAGAACAAAATCAGTTTCACTGTATATGTATATATATATATCGCCAAGCATATGTTCACAACTTTATCTACAAATTAATGCAAGAAAAATTTACACTTTACAAAAAAATATAAAATAAAACAATTATCCTTTATGATTTTCGATAATTTAACAAATGTTGTGACATATTTAACTATTAAATATATTTTTTAAAACTTACTTGGCATGCGTTATTGAGTACCCTAAATTTTTTCATGCATGAAGGCTAGGACCATAGTCTTGGTAGGGAAAGGGACAATACAAACACCATTTGCCCAACCCTTCCATACCAAGTCGTTGGCCTCATCAGCGATGATTATGTCATTGCATTCATATGGATATGTACGAATTCAGATTAAAGATCGTCTCCATTTTATCACGGTTTTGATTTACTCTTGCGTGACTTTGACGTTTTCTTGTATTATGATTAAATAAAAAAATGAACAAATAAATAATTAAAGAAGCTGTTGATTGAAAGGCCTTCTGAAAATATACGTTAATAAATACTTAAGAATCAAAAATACCTTGATCTGACAATCGGCATTAATAAGTTATTAAAGGATAATATGACGGCATTTACAATACGTCTGAAAAAAAGTAACAACAATTAAAAATCTATATGATTATTTCTAATCTTAATGTTATACTTACGTTATATTAACTACATTTTTTTATTTAATGGGTAATGTTTTTAAAGTTCTCCGAACCTGTTATAAACAAGCATGTTGATTATTACTACACTTTACTTAAGAAATAAATAAAATACAAGTATTTAAAATAAATATTAATCAATCATCATAAAATAATTTATGGTATTAATATGACAACTAACCTTTCAGAATAAGTTTTTTTTAATATAATTATTATACTATGAATCTCCCACGATTGTGTGTACGAAAATTATAATATACAACTTTATAACAATATAATTTACTATGTCACTCAGGCGTAAATGCTATATTTTACTAAATAAAAAAAAAGATAAATGTTTTATTACATTGTTTTTATTCACCAAAAACTAAATCACCACCTAAGGTGTCTGAATTAGATCCTCTAAAATAAATCAATATTATTATTTATATGAGATTAATCAATGTTCATATATAAAAGTAAATTTGAGTGTAAAGATTCTTTATATGTATTATGCCATAATTATGTATATATATTTATAGACATATATATTTATAGACATATATATTATACACATACAGTTATGTTAGAAAGTATGATGAATATATTTGACCTTAGGAAGTAAAGTTGTGGCTATGTATATATAAATGACCTATCTGAACTATTATCAGTCTTTTTCTCTTTCCATGAGGATATTTTATGCGCTTAATTAATTTATCTAACCATACTTTGTTCATAGTGAGTTCTGAAACAAATTTATTGTTTTGTGTTTAACGCAACATAGTATAGTACATATTAAATCACATGCTAAGTTGATATGGAATTTATGTTATAAAGACATTCTTTAATGAACCTTAATAATGACGGCTAATACTGAGCATTACTATGAAAGCGTTATTACACAATTTAATTAATTTAAAACTATTGCCGTACTTTACATAGTATGTTTTAACCACGAAAACGTAAATAATAACAGAAAACAGTCCCAACACACAGTAATAACAATCTAATAATAAAACTTAATACATCAAAAGATAGCAAAAAGCTACAATTACAATGATATAAAATAAAATTTACTAAAAACAATACGCATCAATAACGAAACCAAATGAAAATGGCAGGTAAAATGCGAATAAACACATAAAGAGATAATTCACTATGTGAAGTATACGTCAACAGTACATTCTTCTTCTTTTTTTACTCTTGGCAGTTGAGACTATCACCACTACCACTTTAGAGACTATCACCGCCATTTTTAGGTGATAAGATTTGGACATTTTGGAGAGATGAAACTATCTTCAACAAGATGGCGACTCTCTTGTTGTAGCTCTCTTGGGAGTTTTAGTGGCAACTTAATAATATATCATGTTCCGAATGATTATTTATATTTCAATTTACTTATGTTCTTCAGCTACACTACATCATGTAACATGTCGCCTATATTACACAATACAGGGCTAAATAACTAAGTATATATATGATTAAAAATAAAAATTGCAACATGACACATCAAGATCCCGCCAAAAACTACCAACAGTACATTATAATATGGGAGCATTAAATAGCAATCGATGTTTAGTAATTTAGGTCTTTTATATGTAAATAATTGTAATAATAATCTGAAAATATGTTTAAAAATAGTTAAACATCAAGATCCCGCCAAAAACTCCCAACAGTACATTATAATATGGGAGCATTAAATAGCAATCGATGTTTAGTAATTTAGGTCTTTTATATGTAAATAATTTTAATAATAATCTGAAAATATGTTAATATATATGTCTGAAAATATAGATATTTAGTAGCATAAGTAATGTATAGGATTATTACTGGGAACGTATTTGGTCTGGAGATTTTTTATAATAGTATAAGTTTGATAACTTTAACTTTATTGCCATTATTAATCCAATTATATCTATAAGTACACATTTCTTAAAAACTAAATTTATACATGGGTTATTTTAGCTTCAATTCCTATGTAGTAATTTACAATTACAAAATTAATACGTTTGACTTTGAAATACACGCGGATTTATTCAGCGCGACACACTTAACTTCGAAACAAACTCGACCAATTACTTAAACCGTGTTCCGTTATACACTGCGAGCACTGTATAGTGTGATGTCAATTAGTATATTTGTATTTGAAAAGCCGTTCCTTTATTGTTAGCTATAATAGTTACTGTTTAAAACTGACCGTATTCCAGTATACTGTCATCTATATTTATTTATTATTCAACTAATTTTTTTATAGCTTATGGAATACATGCATACACGCAATAATAACAATATTTCGAAATTTTTCATGTTTATTTTAACAGGCAATATCTTTGAATAACAATATTCAAATAGTAGTGCAAGCTGTCAAATTTCTGGACGCTAATGATCACGTGATCAAAGCACTGAGAGCACCTTACCTCGAAAGCCCCAGTACTCTCAGTACAAAAACGGCGACGATTTATGAAGTTGTATATTTCTCTATGATACTGCGGCAGTATACTATAATAGTACTGATAAGTGCTCGCAGTGTATATCGGAACACACCCTACATCAAGCACTGTCATGTGCTACCACCAACTTCATGTTCAAAAAATTCGAACTAATTTTGTAATCTTGTAGAATCGGTTTTCGGTGCAAGAAGAAATTTTAAAAATGTAATTTTTAGTGTCATATGGAATTAATTAATAATTAAAACTATTAAAATATCTCTCAGGTGTTAACGATAAATA
Organism: Actias luna; assembly: GCA_039707435.1. Lineage (NCBI taxonomy): Eukaryota > Metazoa > Arthropoda > Insecta > Lepidoptera > Saturniidae > Actias > Actias luna. The sequence continues at coordinate 10,752,984 of JAZHAC010000001.1, read as the reverse complement.
AAAAGTAATAAGAAGTTGATAATATAGTGAGCTTATGTTGACATCTGATGGAAGAATAGATACACTGGTAGCCCCGCGCATAGATACACATTATCACACATATTACATATGTTGTTGAACATGTACTGATACTATCAGTGGCATCGGATTTCTGGAGTATAGTTGAGTGCAGGGCTAGTAATCTGTTTTTCAAAATTCTTGAAGTATTGTTATGGCCGGTGGTTATATATATAGGTAATTTAATTCTCGTTAAATTTATATTGTAATAGCTTTATTAGTATCAGTAATTATTCTTTTATACAACAAATTAAAGACATTTTTACTTTTCAGCTGTTTTCTCTATTTGCGCTGACTAAACATTCTTTAATTTATATATAATTGGGCAAACACAAAACAGTTCAGTACCTTTTTCTCCTATGTCAACTGATTTTCTTTATTTTTATTTAGTGAATAACCTAAACCTGTTTCGTTAGTTGTAGTATACAAATCTACAATTTATTCAATAAGCTCTCCATATCTTATACACAGATATGGAGTGTCAAAGGTCAAAGGTTCAGGTTATATTAAAGACCAAATTAATTCTGTATTAATGTGTAATTATTCGGTATGCATATACATTTGAAAAGTAACGTTCTCAAAGGTTTTTAATGAATTGGGCTATAAGACCAACTTATTAGACTATATTCCAAGGTTCATAGTTATAGCGAACAAGAAAGTTTTTTTTATTATTCATTTAAAAGTATATTTAATTACCTTTCCATTAAAAAGTTATGATAATGTTAGGTTATGTACATCCATACAATAACAGTATAAATATTTTATATATAACAAATGCTATCTGTCACCGGAATTAAACCAACTACGAGGTATTAATCCCTTAAACAATTAGACATCCAGATTTACTTAAACATAGACGCGTGAGACTCAATTAGTGCGTAATATGAGAGTAAATGAAAAATAGAAGCAGACCAGGTGAGGCACGGACAGCGCATGTGCAGAACTTTACGCTCGCGGCAAAGCGAGTTACTTAGTTGCGAGTCGACCGTTAGCTCGTGATGATAATCATTGTATCCGACTGATCGAATTTCGTTAGTCTCGTGAGATTTTTAAACGTAAAGTGATTTACTAGCAGTTTACATCAATATGCAAGGTAACTTGTGACTAAAATTAATAAATATAAATTGTACAAAGAAAGGGACTGAATCCTGTTTATTTGAACTTAAAATTTTAGTTTTAAAATTCAATATCAATGTTTTCATTGACGTATTTCAACTTTATGTGATTCGGGCATTCTAACGATCACCTGATAATATCAATTTACTTGAACTTTCCATAAAATGCAAAATCACCTGTTTGCAATGTGAAACATAACAAATAAGAAATAAATAATACCCTATGAAATAAAATAAAATTGTAATACCATAGGATTTTAATAACAATAATAGGTTATTATTTTATTCTTATTATTATACATAAATTAGTTACCTAATAAAAATCATTTCATTACTGTAACAACAAGGTAATGTCATTCGTTATATGTTTTATTAAGAATAATTTGAAGTGTTCGACCTAAACCAAATTTGCCTAATTATAAAATTGGCTAATTTTTTGCCTGAAATCAAATATTATTTAAGAAGTATGTTCCGTCTGACACTATCACAATATCGATTAATTGAAATAATAATAGAAATTCTCTTCATAGTGTTATTGTTTATCTATACATGAAATGAAAGTGTATATGTACTAAAAATGTACATTAAATCTTTTTAAAATAATAATAGGGCATACTTTTTAATCGATGGAAGTTTTTAAAAATATTGAGCGACTTCTTAATTTTTTTTGAGTTGCGCGTTGGACGTGGAACTTAAAACATGATAAACTAACGTTCTTATATGCGTAAGAAACTCGAAAAACAAAATGTTTTTTTGGGCCATCCTGATATATATATTAGGGCGATCCTGTGCAGGGGTGTTTTTGCATTTCTTTGCTTCCAGTTGCTCAAACGTTTCCGAATTTATAAAAATAAAATATTTATACTATTACCTCTAAGATAGTCTGCATTCCATTCAAAGTTTCTTATGGAAATGACATAAGATATTTTTTCTTCTTTCTTTAAAGTTTTGTAATGGATCTATAATAATGTTCATATTCTCAACGATTAAAGTTTTTCGAGCATCAGCATAATATTGCTTGTATTGTGATAAAAACTAAACTTCCTTACCAAAAGTATCAATTGATTTAAAAAATGTGTAGTTTATAAACTAAATATAAGTGTCGTAAATAATAAAAGGTGATTGATTAATTCTATCTTATAAAAAGTAAAAAACAATTAAAAGCTTTAAGCTCATATAATGACTAAATTAAAACCAAATTACGTATACGGTCTTTAATGAAAATAATAAAAAAATCATAATACAAATGTCGTATGTAATAACGTAATGTAATGTAACTTGATAATATTGATAATTATATAATAATTAAACTTTCAGCTGAAATAACTTTTAAACCACTAAACATATCATAAGAAACCTTTTCTGTAGAACCTTAAATTCATTATAAAAATGCGTCAGTGTCGTGGAAAACTCGTTTGGAATGAATTTCTTTGCGTAGTATAATATTATTGATCAACAAATACAAATGAACAAATTATTACCGTCTGAGAGAATGGTATTAATTTCGTAATTAATATATTTTATCTAGTTGTGAAAATAAAATTTTATCGTACATTATTCAATTCATCTAATTCAGTATAATACATATAATAAACTACGAAACAGCTGACGCGTATGAAGTGCACCAACTATATCTGTCCAGCCGTTGAGAACTTATTTCCACCAATAAGCGCGCACCTATGACTGGGCACGGTCAATAGGATACACGATATGTATAGGCTTACCATACGTCCCGGTTTGACCGGGATAGTCCCGGTTTGAGATCCCTGTCCCGGCGTCCAGGTCAAAATTTAGATTGCATTTCAAATATGAAAAACACAAATTAAGCGAAAAGCAAAATGAAAATGAGCCTCTTTCTCTTCTGCGTCCCGGTTTGGTTCTCTTCTGCGTTCCGGTTTGGCTCTTCGTAATTATGGTAAGCCTAGATATGTATAACTGTCTACACTATAGGATTATAAAGACCCAACTAAACAAAGGGTCGTGACAAAGAAATTTTACATTTTGATAAGAAACTCACAGTGTATAGTATTCAATTTAAATGAGTAACGTAGGAAATATCACAGATTCGAAATATATGACGCTACTAAGAAAATATGGCTTTTTTTATTGTGTTCTCTGCCTTTGTAGGAAATTAGGTTAATTACAAGAGAAAATAATAATAAACAACAAACATAACGTAATGCCCAGACTGAAAAATCATTTGGAGATTACAAAAATAATTGTCATAATTGGGATTTGAAACTACAACACTTCGGCACTGCGTTAACAAATTAAGCCAACCGCGCAAAATCACATTCATATCCCATACACCAGATGGCTTATTTACCTACATTAACAATATTTATGATTTTCATTTTTTTGTATAAATAATACTTTATTTGCCAATGTGTTTATCGATATGATATTAACCTTTCCTAAATGAATTTCTTAATCATCTTGCGAAAAGAACTTTTTTCCAAACAAGTGTTCAGCGACACTATTTTTAATTATTTATCAAACCGGAAGCGTTTGAGCCTCTGGTTGCAAATAAATTTGAAAACACCCTGCTAAGGACCACCCTAATATATAATAATTACACATTCATAATTTCACAATGGTCCACATGTTAAAATGACGTATACGTGAGTAAAAAAAAATTGTCAAGGTGGTAGTACCGGTGGGACTGGGAGTACCGGTGAAGGCAGTGTGGCGGTTTGGGATTATGTAAAATGGATCTGTCAATTCTATAATGATTTAGTAATCCTAAATTTATTTAAGTATAAAGCAGGTTTTAAATTTAAAATCCGACACTGAAAAATTACGCACTCACAAGGTAGCGGTGGTCTTATACTAACCTACCCTAACAAGACAATACGTTCTAACAGTATAAGCAATTATAAGCTTTAGTGTAAAGTGCATTACACAAGTTATATGTAAAATTGTAGATCTAGCGGGCTCTATATGACTTAATCTTTTCTCATTTTTAAGTATTTCTGTATATTTTGTTGTTTTGTATATTGATATAATTCGACTTCTGTTCTTCCCAAAAATCATTGGTGATTATAAAATCCGTTCTTAATAGGTGTTTCAATTGTGAAGGAATATTCATATCAAATATCCCGTTGATTGCATGTACATTTTTAGAAATCTCATGCTGATGACGATGCTTTTGCGAATTGTTCGATAAATTTTATGTATATTGATAAATAAATACATTTTCAAAGACTGGACGAAATAATAGTAAAATTTTAAAATGCATTAGACTACTTATCAACTAAGTACTTAAACAACTTTTCTCACTGGAATGAATTATTCGCCTGATTGCTTCAAACTAACAAACCTATCAACTTTAACGTTCTCACTACAAAATTATTGAATTTGCATTTATTATTAGAATGCAAGTATCACCTATCAACTAGATAATATTTTTCACAGTTGAATTAAGAGTTTGCTTGATTACTTTAACAATCTTATAAAAATATTTCATATGTTTATTTAGTACAATTATATTGATTTCACGCTTTATTTACGCGATGTGAGTTACAATTTTAAAATGTTTTTACAGAAATTGTAGTCTATATAAATATAAATATATATATATATATATATATAAATAGACAAGAATAAAACAGTTCAGTAGGTACATTTTTTCTTTTTGTCTAGCGATTATCTCGGTTGATTAAACAGAAATTTGTTATCTATACATATAATAAAACTGTAATGGTAGAAAATCTGTACATTTAATATTTTTTCAACGTCTTAAAGCGATGATAGCTCAGTGGTAGTGTGTACGACTTCGCGTCAAAGATCGTGAGTTCGAATCCACTACACCTACAATGAGCTTGAGGTTTCGGGGAAGTAAAACATCGTGAGGAAACCATAGCATGGTAGTAGAACGTTTTCTAATGCCCGCCTGGCTAACTACCACCCTCAAGTTGAAAATCTGCCGCCAAATACCAATAGGTTTGTTGCGGCAGTTGCAGTTAGGAGCCAGTTCGTCCAAAGGTTTAGCGTGTCCACCAACTTGGGCCGTATCGTCACTTACCATCAGGTGACATTATAGCCATAACGCTAAAACTTGAGAAATAAAAAAAAGCTCTGAACATAAAAGCGTATATTTGTTTATTTGTATTTTTCCTACCATTGTACAGTTCTATTTTTTTCTACAAATACAGTATTATTTTTTGTACAGGTTTTTAAAATAATAAACTACCAAAACTGAATGGTAGATGTTACTGTACACAAATTATTAAATGCAAAAAAAATGTGACATCGACCGGATTTTTAAACAGATTTGAAATCTACAAACCCCGAAAATGGCCGATTGATGCCATTATACACAAAATGATTAAATGCTGAAAAACACGGGACATCTGTCGGATCTTTAAATATTTGAAAAATGCATACCGGCTTAATGTATTTTTAGTATAAGTTTAGCTATAAAATACATAATCAAACTGTAACTGGGTATGTGTTTTTAATTATAATCGGAGTGATATATGATAAGGGAAAAGAGACCTACAATATTTTATTTGGAATTTTTGTCTCGCTCTTTATAAAATTGTACACGTAGCAGTCTAAAACTACTGGTATATATTTTGGTCAGATCAACCTCAGTGATAACTAATACTTTAGATCTAATATATAATCATTTTATCCTACAAAAATATATATCGACGCAAGAAAACATATATGCTGTAACCTACAAAATGACAAGTTTTCAACAGAGCCAAAAAACTTTACTAAAAAGAAAAAAAAGCATTATTTCAAAACTATGAGTTGTAGGAACATGAATTAAAAACATTTTTTATTTTTAGTTTTTCTATGTATTGCCACAATGATCATACTTGTAAAGTTATTATTTTCTCTATTTATTTAATCTATTTATTTCGATTATTTACAGAAATTTTAAATGCTGTAAGGAAATAAATTTATTTAATAAGTTAAGTGAAATGGACGTAACAGACAAAAAAATAATTTACTAGTGATTGTAGGCAAAAAACCTCAACCCGAAAAAATAGTGTAAGTCACAAGGGTAAACCAAGAATAGACTTACTTTTGTTTAAGGCCGGAAATCATGTAAAACACCGATTTTCAGTAGGCTTACAGCAAAGTTAATACGAATTTTGTTGAAAACACGGACGTAATAAGTCATTTTTTTTTTCGTCCTACAAAGATGAGACCCAGATCAATCGACGTAATTTTTTTTTGACTACCGGTTTACAAAGATCGAGCCTAGGCAAAGGCCTAATGGATACCAGATTTTTTACGATTAATATAAGAGTACATATGATTTATCACGAGTAAGTATCTTCTATTTATTAGTATAACAAAACTATCACTAAACCTAATATGAAGATTAAATATTTTTTGCATTTGTATTTATCTACCACATCACAATTTAACTATAATAAATTTTGATCAAATTTAATACGATGAAAGCTGTTAGCATGAATATATATAACACAAATGCAAATCAGTTTTCACTTGATTTTATTTTTCAATTTGTAGTGCATTATACTTAAGTTATAAGCGATTGAACAGAGCTTCCGCTGTCTCCAACCTCCGGCACACAGCAACGGTTTTTAATCTCAGTCTCAGTTCGATTCAATTCACCACGTGATTTTCGTTATATAAACTTGCCTCTGATGGTTGTTTTGACGTTTATCCGGTGATATCATTTTTCTCTATAGCCTCAATAGTCATGTGTAGTTAGTTATAAAATAAACAAATGCATAATTTTGAGCACAAATTAATATAGTACAGTGATTTCTACTCTATATATACACTCCTTTGCAAAAAAACAGGCGTCTAAGAAAATTTAAACGGTTGATTTTAGTTAATTAAATTAAAATTAATTGTTTGATGTATGTAGTCTTTATACTTATAAACTTCTAAACCTAAACAAAAATCGATACCATAGTTTTAATTTTAAACTAATATAGTATTTTTTCATATTACTTAATGGTAACTTATCCACGTAATATTCAAAAATGTATAACGAATCTCACAGGAGAATTATTTAACATACTTCGTACTCGCTTTAACTAGTGTTTTTATCAACGCTTTTGTCAACAATGCTTTTGATAAAATATCTTTGTTTCTGATATAATATGAATAAGTATTAGATTGTTAAAACGAGAAATTGTTCATTGCATTTCACACGTTAATTATATTTTAATAATTTAAGTTGACTATGTTTAGCTAAGATGGAGTTAAGCTATAATAATTGACATATTATTATTCTCACAATAATATGTTAACACTAATATATTTTGTTTTTATAAAAATATTAAAGCTTAAGAATATAGCTACTTGTATTATGAAAATAATCCAATAAAGAGTCATATGTATATACGCAGAGTTACCGGAGTAGCTTGTGTAAAAATTTTATGTAGTAACGTAAGTTTCCTTTTTGCAGATGAAGAGATAGTGCCCATGCGCAGGGCTTACGACTCACCACATCGTTCAAAAGAAACGGTAAGCCGTATCATGGGGACTGTAAAAGAGTTAGACAACCTGACAGACAAAAACATGCTGGCTGGGAAGTTCTTGACTCTACACAAAAGGCGAAGGAAGCAGCTGGTATCCAGGTTATTGTCTGGGGCTGGTCTAATTGACGACCACCTCTTTGGACAAGCGGATGTAAGTAGAAAGCTAGCGGCTGGTGTACTGTATAACAGCGAAATAATTATGTTAATTTGAAATATCAGATTTTTTTATGTACGTGTAGTATGTTATCGCTCCTTTTTGTCAAACATATATTATTATTTTTCATTTGCTGTCTAACATACTACAACATGCAATTTCTTATTTTTAAATAGATTTATCTCTAATATGCTATTTCTACCATATTGGTTTTATTTCATTACATATAATTTAAGCATTCTGGTTTCCCTGTTTCTTTTTTTGAAAAGCAAACGCAATATAGAAAAGAAACAACTTAACTAATACATTTACTAAAATGTAAAAATGTATAGATACAAATAAATTCAAGTGATAATATAATGATACTAACTCTTTTTCATCCGTTTCGATGGGCGTAATTTTTTTTTGTGTTTTATGCAAAATATACTGACTAATTCCATTATCAACTCCTTCACCAAATTTTGTAAAACACCAGCTGGTAGGGCATGGTCGCTGGAGAGAGAAACAAACACTGTGCTTCCGTCTTTATAGTATAAATTCTTAGATAACTAAAATATCATAATTATCTAGTTAAAAACTTATCAAAAGGAATAACTAACACACACACATACATACAATCACGTTTAATATATGGTAAGGTAGCGTTACCCTGATCATTCCAAATTTATACCTTGTAAAAATATATATATTTAATTATGATAAAAGGGTTGAACTCATATTTGCATGTATATATAACAATTGATTATGGTATATATGAAATCGCGATACTCAAACACCATTCAATATATATTTATTTTCAATGTGAATAAATATAATGTACTATAAAGACTTCATATTTTTGTGAAACTATTTGTTGTTTAATTTCCGTAACATTCAGTGTGTCATTTCAGTCATTTGCTTTCAGCTTTGTGTTTGATATTTCTAAAGTGTTATACCGATAGTGCCATGAGATATTTATTATTAATCTAATAGTGTATAGTAGTTGTTTTTGGTTCTTGGAGTATAAATATAACATCACACTTATGATTATCTGAAGTACCCATTCAATTCTAAATCAATTTAAAAATTAATGGTCTATAGTCTATAGGCCTACCTTTATCGGCATAGTCGTTTTTTTTTGTTTGTGTATGTTTTATAATTTTGGACATTTAGGCTACTAATTATATTATTAGTTAAGTTCTATGTTATTCTTACAAAAAATTAAGTAAAACTATTTGCGGACTTCTGTGATCACTATTGCATCTCTAGGCGTAAGTAAACAGAATGTTATCCGCAACTCGTCCAGTTGTCACGTTTTGCACAAAATCTTTAAGCGGCGTCCTTAAACATTGTATTTCCTACCATGGTCATTCTGCAGTCCGCCGAACCGCCTCACCGAGTCTTATTATACCTCTGTCACAAATTTAAATGCCATTAGTTTGTATTCATGAAGCGTCGACACGCACTATATGTGCTTAATTTATACGTTCTTGTGACATATTGTTGAACGTCGGTTTGCGTTCCAAATAGACTGAGTGAGGACGATACGATGCGTATAACAGAATCGTAAACACAGTTTTTCTTTATAATTATTACTACATTTTTTTTATGAACAAGTACTTATTTAAATAATAAGTACTTAAATAATATATATAAAAATGAATTACCAATAAAACCAGATTCTTAAATTCCTCATTGCCGCATAAAAGACATCAGCATTCAATAACAATGAATTTTTGCAAATATATTCCATATTTTATTGATAATACAAAAAATTAAGTAATATAAAAAAAAAAAAAAAATATTTAATACTGAATCATTATAAGTATCAAAATTGGTAACATAATAAAATTGGTATTTCAAATTTATGTTTTTAATTAAAGTGAACATAACAAATCTCTTTCTTATTTAAGATATAAATAAAAAATATTATAGTTTCGCGTTATAATTAAAACAACGACAAATATTTTGCCGTCTCTAATTATTATGTATGTTATTGTAAAGATTAGTGTAATTGTTTTATTTGATTTTGAAAAGATAATACTTAATACATTATTAAAACAATGTATCTATATTAGCTTTATTTGTTAATGTTAAATGTTCCTATAAAATATAAAAAGTGAATGATTTGCAGGTTGCAAATAAACCTTACAAATATTTCAAGAATTTCGAGTTATATAGCGAAAAATTATATTCAGGACTGCTTCATGATATTACGACTTTAACATATTGCATTAATTCCATGACAAATATGTTGTTAGTTTGCTTGCAGTGAGGTTTTACTTCATATCTTCCATTACTACATTTGATTGAAAATGAAGGTATTTAAAAGTATTACTACCACCTGGAGTATAGTTGGGCAATATTAGACTCTTCGGTATTGAAAGAACAGATACAAACAACACACACGCAGACCCACCCACGCACGCACACGCACGCACGCACACACAAACACTCACACACACACACACACACTCACACACACACACGCACACACATACACACGCACACAATGGTAATCAATTCATGTATTGCAAGATTAATGCTTAATTTAAATTCATAAGTATTTTCTATACATATATGACCAATTAAAATTTTTAGACGCTCCTTTTGTGTCCTTACTAATTATTAACTACTACCTACAACTAATCTCCATAGCTACGTTTCGCTTAGAGTGCATAACGCTGACGACCCCTGCTTTTTTCGTTCCAATTGCTTGCGAGCGTTACAATCATTTACCCAAGTAGAAATGAGTATGAGCCTACCCTTGCAGATGGGCCATAGTCAGTATAGCGTGAATGAAAAAATTACGTCACTTGTGAGATTTGTATCGCGACCATAACGACCGTGCTCATCATGTGAAACGGCTGAAGGTATCTTTTGACCGTTGTAAACGCTACGTGGAACGTAGCTCTTAAAAAGAGAGACGAGACGAACTTCTTAGCTGTCTATGGATTCATCATGCGGATGCTAGAGCTATCGAGTGCCATCAGGAAAACTCCGAGCAGTTCCTGAGACATGAGACACGGATGTAGGTTTAAGGGGCCCCTTTTCGAATCACGTCAACACTTACCTTTACTGTTCGTGTTTCTCTCCCTGCCCAGCCAAATATGGAAGGAGCCTGCTAGCGCGGCTTTAGAGGCACGTTCTTGTATAGAACTTATTTCAGTTCTAGACAGGCCAAGATTTTTTAGAAGATTATAGAGAGATTTTGCTGGTATACCTTTCGCTCTCACTTCGAGTGCGTATAAATTTAGAGTATTTACGATAAATAAAGTATTATATCTATAAAAACAATGTTCTGAATATCTTATAAATTATTTTAATCTGAATATCAAGCAGTTTCTTTAGTTTACTCTATTAAAATTATCTTAAAATATATGTGTTAAAATTTCAAACGAATATGTGTTAAAATTTCAAACGAATATGTGTTAATGACCGCAAAGATTGAACTGTCATGAAGTCAAGCAATAAAATATGCCTTTTGTCGTATACAACATAATGCTAATGCCTTCGAATTATCATTTATAGAAATAAAAAAAAAGAATATACATAAAATCCTAGTCCATAAAATATAACTTTTTTCTTAAATATATGCTCATAAGCCATGCGTAAATTCCTATTCCCAGGCATCAAACGCATGAATTCTTCCATCCATTAAAAGCATAGGAACTATTTTTTATAAAAAAGGTAAGCAAATTATATGAATTATCACCTATTCTTATAACAAAAAAAAAATATATAAATTTAAAAGCAATTTTTCGCTGCGCGGGGTTCATTAAAAATTCATTCTCACGGTGCAAACATTTTTAATCCTATGAAGTCGTCCATAATCTTTGTTTGATCTTCAACAGTTAGCTTAACAAGTTAAATTCTTGAATACGGCGTTCATGTTTCGGAATCTTTTCTAAACTGCATTAATGCTGTCGCGAGAATTCTTGTGTTTTTCATGCCAATAATAATGTTAGGCATGAACATGTGAATACAAATATCAACTTTATTTATGTGATTGTAAAACATTTTTTTTTGTTCCAGTGTATCCTGAATCAGTCATCTACGTGGCGCTTTAATGCATTTGCTTTAAATGACGTGTCTGGAGGTAATATATTTTATAAGGGTACTTCCTTACTCTTAACTGGGGTACTATTTATTACCATGTTATTTATGCAACGAATCTCTCCGCTTTTTACGTTACTACTGACGTATGAAATAGAACAACTCGATAGATGTTTAATACATTTGACATGGTAATAATTAATACTATAAAATAGCGTATATTATACCTTTTAGGCGTTCCGCCCTGGTGGAGGATAATAGTCTTGAATTTGTATTAAATGAACTACTTGGTAGATTTTATGTTATATTCTCTGTTCAATAGCTGACAACATAACTAAAAATATAAGCGGTGTTTGGATTTCTATCTGTATATAAATGAATAGATGTTTATGTAGGTATATGAAATCGCTATACGCTACGCGGTTTGAGGGATCATCGTGAAAATTTGCGCAAATATATGTTCTATCATGGAATCCTTACTATTTTTATCCTACTTCTGAACAGAGTTGTTGTTTAGTTATCAATTACTGGAATACACAGAATAACAACTGCCACGATAGCTAGTATTACATAAAATTGTCGTATTAATTGATCAGTTGGTAATAAATCCAAATGTTGTTGATTTAGAAATTATAACAGCAAATAACTTCTTTGAGATTTAACAGAGAAAACCATACTAAATTTACTCATTATTAATAATTTAGTCAATATTTACTTATCCACTCATATTAATTAACTGCTAGCCCACTTTTAATATTTTTCATATTTACAACCACTTCTCCACTTTAACAATTTGCTAAAATTCCAAACTAAAATATTTGTACAGCATCTATGCACATAATAATATAAACAATTGTATGTATACCGTGTACACTTTTTTAATGGGGAGCGAAAAGAATTTTCTCAATCACGTTTTGTTTTCAATAAGTAAAACACATAACGTAACTTTTTTATTTTTATCACATTTATGGACGGATTCTAATGGAATGTGACATGAATGTCTATTATGTTGTTAACAACACTGTTTTTTTACTCAGTGAGATGGACCAACTGAACTTGCTCTTTAACGTAATACTAAATCTAAACTAATTGAAAAGTTATATATAAATTTAAAATAAAATTGATTCAAGCTCATCGTTTTTCTCATTTTCTTTATTATGGTACCTGGTACCTATCGACAAAGTTTTTAATTTCAACCCTTGAAATAGTAAAAACTACATTGAGAATGAATTGGCTAATCTGAAGATATAATAATTTAAAACTTGAAGACAGAAAAGAAACTTGAATTAGGGCCTTTATAATTTAGTTGACTGGCATATATTTAATTAACCAGCAACATAAAATCATATTTTAAGTTAAGAAAAGAAATGAACAGGTTACATAAGTTCAAATAATTTTGTAGGTCTACTTTTAATATATTGTATACCTTTAGAATCACTTAGGTTCTGGCTATTATACACTTTCTGTAGCTACGTTTAATGGTTGGCATAACTGAGGGCTTTTCTGATAATATTTTTTCATCTACAAATTCACTGGTGTTGGTTCAGTGGCCCTACAGTTCTTTTTCAGTTTTTATACACTCACATGCAGCAAGGCCGCTCCTAGCAAGAGTGCACATGTGTACTTTTGTTACTGTGCGGGCTTGGGTTCACCTAGTTTATACTAGTTTATATTTAATATACAAGTGGTTAAAAACATCGTAAAATTATTACTAGATTTCATACTGAATCTGCTCCATCAGTGTGTATGACAAAATGTCTTGTCGCTATGTAGTGACTAGTAATGAAACCCTAAAAAGAAAGTTTGCGTTAAACTTATAATAATGACTATTACTAAAACTGAGAACTACTTCGCTCCATCAAAGACAATCGAAAATTACCATGGACAAAAATAAAAAAAAAACTAAAAGCACCAAAGAGCTATATTTCCGCCAAAAGCTAAATAGGATATAAGTACTGTCCTAGTTGAGAGAAAATATCGTGGAGCTGCTTACAAAAATTGGATTGAGGTTAAAATCTACACAGAATGATGTCATGAGTAATGCGCATTTTATATAGGCTTGAAGAGTCTACTTTCTGCTAGTACCTAATCATGTATCATACGTAAAGTAACATAGAGTATTTCCATTTCTGTTGATTATGTCTAATGTTAAGATGAATGTAAGTAAGAATGATATAAATATTAAGAATTTACATTTATAATAAATGCGTTTAACTTTGAATAATTATCTTATATTTTGAAATACAAGTTTTCATTTGAGACTGTGCACTCTTAGAACACCTTACACTATTTTTGTTAGAAAGGGTTAAAAATTAAAGTCATTTTTTAAATCAATTATTTAAATCACCTTAGGTTTTAAATTCTAATTTAAATGTGTTTATTTTATCAAATGTCATGTAATAGGTAGTAGTGGGGTTCAATTTTAATTGTGGTTAACCTCATATACTTTGTATATTCTATGGATATATTCTTAGCTATTATACTCTCGATATAATATAATAAAAGTGATTGACTGTTCAAGAGTTTTTGAGATTTCCTAAACAATATGTCATTATAACACTCTGAGCAGATTTTATCTGGTTAGTATATCACAATGGTCAGGTGGACGGAGAGCACTTCTCTGTACGTTCTTGAGACGTCTACCTTGCCGCGCAATGTCAGATGTTTTAGGATCTTATTATTATGTGTCTTGAATACTTATAATATAATGTCAAAATTGGATAGACATTTTACAATATTATTTTGAAAGTTATCTAGCTAGTAAAACTCATTTATACTATATCGAGTTACATATAATTTTAAAATTAAACAAACTATTGTGATGATTTTAGTATAAATTCTTAAAGTAAATAAACTGAAAAATGTATACACTGGCCTATAACCCCACAGCGCAACAGGATCCCTGGGCAGATTTTTTATCATTGTTCACCGTGTGTGCAAACAACATGTTGGCGTATCTATTATATTTCGCGTCTCTTCTTATCTAACCTTTTCTTATTAAGACTAATTTAACCTCTTTTTGGCATTTTTTGCCCATATACGTCCATACGTTTGGTGTTTATGCTTTAAATTATTATTGAGAATGGTTTATAGCAAGTTCAGTAGTCGTTATCTTGTTTGACAAAAATAAATAACAAAGGTGTTCACTGAAACGTCAATATCTAGATTCCGCCCATTATAATTCTTGTGTGTTTTTTGAAGTCATTGCTCTTCTGGTTTCAGAGCTATAAGCGTGAGGAAGGAAAACGTACCGCTAGTGTGTAGTAACTGAGGGTAATAGACCGATAACTTGATATTTATTTAAAAAAAAATTGAGAATATACTATGCCTTCCATTCTCTTATGCTCCATGCTCTTACTTTCAACAGAAAAGTTCCTGATTTATCACTCATCCTCTTTCCTCTACAAATATTGTAATGACAAAAATCCACTTCCTATTAATATAAAATTAATTATGTGGGGAATTAACATTGAACTTGTATAAATCTTTGTTAACTCTGACCTGTTTCTACGCCTTTCTTAAGTTGCATAAGAAAGAAATAGCATGTTTCATCTTCTGCTACTCTTAAATGGTTGTTACGAAAACACTAAATGTGTAATGTGGCTTACATAAGCAGAAGTCATAATATGTTTATAAAAAAATAACAATCATTGACGATAAATGTTTCGGTTTATATAAAAAATGGCTTTAAATATTCGATTCCCTTAATTATTAACTAGCTGATAGCTTACCGAAAATTACTAGTTCGTATAATTAGTTTTCAGTTTGCGTCTATAACGTAAAAATAATATATATGGTACATTTAGTCTGTAGGTGATATCGTTATGAGTTAGTCAGTTATATTTCGCTTACATATGTATAATAATAATAAATATTCGATCATATATATATGTCATAACTATTTAACAAAAGGTTTTAATTCAATAGTTAACGGGGCCGGTTGCCTTCTTACACCCGCACGGATTATTATCTAATGTAACGTCGATATAAAAGGAGTTTTGTAGGAGGTAGAGAGGTATTGCAAATACTTGTCGGTATAAAAATGGTGACAATATTCTAAACTTAAAAGTGCCATTTAAAAAATAAAATGTAAACTGATTTGTTTAAAAAAAGGTATTTATTTTGACAAGTGTCTGTTCGTATTTCTAAGATTGTGTAGTGTATACTCATAATAGTTATTATGTTGGTGTCCTTGTATGACTAAAGTAGAATTTTAAATATTTTTATTTTTTGTTACTAACTGGACTTATAGAAACCTAATCACAATCATGTAGTGTTTTGTATTCAGTATTAGAAATAGTCTTGAAATAATACAATAGGCTGAAACTTTCATGGACGTTAAAACAATACGTCGTTATTATACTACGCTATGTTTTGTATATTAGGAACCTTGAACATGATATGTGACCTGTGTCTTATACGCACATTTGCGAATTTTACTTACACTTGTAATCTATTTACTTTTTATAACAGTGAAACAAATTGTATTTGGCTTCGTAGTTTACTTAAATTTCCATTTATTTATAACATAAAAACTTTTATTTTGACTTATGATCAAAGTAGACAGAAAGACTTGCTTTAAAATACGTGTACTAGTATAATTTAATATACTTTTATACTCTAATGTATTTCATAAACAAAGTTAATTTTGTGAATCGTAAAAAGAACAGATAATATATGATATGGTTACATTTGCATCAACCATATAATGAATTACTTACACTACTTCCCAGCATCTACACAGTACAAGTTTATACATACATTTGCGATTAACTAAATCAGTATGAGTACCATTGCTAGCAGTGCCTTACATCATTTTATATGTGCAATAGCTATTTTAAAAT
The DNA here is from genome assembly GCA_039707435.1 of Actias luna. Lineage (NCBI taxonomy): Eukaryota > Metazoa > Arthropoda > Insecta > Lepidoptera > Saturniidae > Actias > Actias luna. The sequence goes on along the minus strand of JAZHAC010000001.1, from coordinate 10,736,306 downwards.
CTTTATTGGTATTATAAGCTCATCATCTAACGTAGTCCAAGTATTTGGTGTAGACAAGCTTTGTATGATCACCGAACAGATCTTATCTCTGTGGTAGGTATGTACAACCCTGCGTTCGAGTTTATGGCCATTGTCTGGCGATATCTATATTGTCTATCTCTTTTATTAGCTCTATCGTTTAATAATAAGATCAAGAACTTATTATATATCAAAGTAGCCACCAGTTAGCTGACTTTGTCTTCGGACAGGATTATAAACATTATATTAGCAGGAAGAAGCCCAGGTATCATAGCCTTTTATGGATCAAACTTCATTAGTCTTTTCTTATTTGATTGACAACTACAGCTGGTAATACATTCTTGACATATTTTAAATCCTATAATATATTTGAACTGACCACTGACAGACACAAATTAATGTCCACGTCTAGGCAAAACTGTAGGAGTAGGAGTGGTTAAATGTAATAGAAATGTTCAAATAAAGTACCTACATATATGTAGTAGAGAAAAAAGCTTCAAGTTCAGAACATAATATAAATTTATTTAAAACAATACCAGACTACGCCTAATATATTTTTATTTTCCTATTGTTTAATTAAAATAATATGATTATTTTTCAAAGGGTAATATTTATTTAACTTCTAACTTATTGCTATTATAATGCAAATATATTTGCAAATAAAAATCATCTAGTTACGCAGACCAGTGGGATATTTATAATGCATTTCCAATACTTTATAATTTGAAACATGTCTTTTAATTTTCAGTCCTCTCTCAGAATATTATGTAATGTTAAAAGTTATCTTAAGTAAATAATAATACAAAATTATGAAAATAGGGTTACTATAGGATCACTGTAAGTTTGTAATTGAAAAAATTACATAGATGAAACTTATTGTTTATACATTACGTAAAAACCGTAAAATCATACTAACATATAGTTACACTGGCAAATTGTATGACATTCAGAAGATATTACTTTAATATGTCGATAAAATACGACAGTTTTATTGTTCCGTGTAAGAGTACGACTGCATTACACAGTTGATCTTGAAATTTTTCTTGGTTGTGATTTGTTTCGGTTTGCGTCCTATTGTGGTAAAAACTGTTGCTATTACTATGTGTATTGTGTAATATTTGTATATTTTAACACGGAAGCTATCTGTATAATAATTTAGAAATGAAAACGGTTAAAAATAATAACAGTTAAGGCTAAAGGTTGTATTTATTACGACATACTCCAGGCACACTACTTCTTTAGGAGCCTTTTTCGTACCTTAGGTGTATAATACTGTGACGTTCAGGCTGGTGCAGCTGTTCTCCGGGCATGGATGCTTGGCATGGTACCTGCACCAAATAGCTCGGAGAGAGCGGACCATCGTATACAACTAGTAAGAGGCGACTCGTGACACTGCGTAGCCACTCTTTCAACATTAGAGTATTTATTATTATTTTAGGGGATATTATACCTATTGTATTTTTGAATTAGTAAAATGACAAGTTTCACAAGTTATCTATCAATTTTTAACTTAAATTTTGTCGAAATTACTTTGCAGCACATTCCTATCTAACCCTAGTTAAGGTCAAACGATTGAAGAAACACAGTTATTAATTGACATCGGAAAATTTACACATTATTATAATTTGGATATGTAGAGAGTAATTAAATCTGGAAAGGAATTCATCTATTTTCCTGTTAAAATGACTGTTTAATCTTTTTTGACATTATGATCAATGATTTTAATGCATTCCGACTTTAATATTTATTATTTTCACAGTAAGAACGTAGTGTAGGTGATACCTATAACGACAATATAAATATATTAATAATAACATAGTATAGTTAAATATACAACTGATTCACTGGATATTTTATATACGTTACGAAGCTACGGAGTGGGAGAACAAGTGTGTTGTTATGATGTTTGTTCTCACAGGGATATTTCTTACGAACTTCTTTTCTTTCCACAGTAATTCTCATGAATGTATTTCTTACGTATTTGTGACCACGTATTTAACACTAAACCTACCGACAATTCTTGTATATCTATTCCTACCGCGTGCGGTCAAACTGACCGGTAATTAAAAAGTTTCATTTATTTCATTATTCAATATAGATAATGGTTGATTTGTTGCTAAATGTGTATAAAATAAAGAATTTTCATAAAGTTTCGTCCATTTTATTCTATATAATTTTTAAATTCTTTATTAAAAAAAAAAACAAATAAAATTAAAGTTTTATATGGAATGTTATGCATACATAATATACTTTATTTGGCTTCCTCGCATTGCTTACAAATTAGTTTAGTCTGAAATGTGCCCTTGCCGCAAACATATTTTTCGTATTTCGAACAGATTTTTGTTGTTTTATAACCTTTACAAAATTTATTTTGACAAGTTTTTTCTGCCCTGCGCGCTTATTTATAATATTCTCCTCTTCACTATCGCTTTCTGATTCTAATTCACTTGTAAATAGTTCTTGGTCTATTTCCATGTTTTTTTTAATTACAAAAGTTTCTTGTTCATCATTTTCTGAGAATTCTTCTTCTATGTCCGTTATATTTTTTAGGTAATTTGTAATTTTTAAATAGTAATTATAAAATTTAGGGTAAATATCTACAACAGATACTTTACCTTCTCTTCTTCAAATAAATAATGGTAAAAAAGGTGCATAAAAACCTTTTTAGAAGTGCACTACTTGAGACTGTAATCAATACTATTGTTATCTACTCTTTTCAACTCTAAGCAACTCTGAGATAACCGTAAAAAAATTACTTTGTAATAACTTTATAACAGTTTTTCCCGCCGGTCTTATTGACCGACCGCGGTAGGTAGGTCACATAACAACTTTTTATTGGAAAAAGAAAAAAATAACTTAAAGTAAAAAGTGAAGAAAATATTATATGCATATTCTAAGAATTTTCATATAGTTTGATAACAATATTATAACATTAAAAAATGTGTAAATTGGATAAAAAGTTTGAAAACGGTCAATTTGACCGCTACTGGTAGGTTTAGTGTTAAACCGATTATTTTCACATTTGCTAGAAAAATAATTTACAGTAATGAGAAAAAATAAACAACATTTTTCTTAAAACACGTATTCTTAGCTATTTTAGGGTATCAGATATTGTAAGGTATATTCTATCCATTATTGCTATTTGAAGTTAAATGCAGACAAAGCCACAAATAGAGCGACTTTGTTAAATATGTTTCGTTTATTACCTATAACTACCTATAAATTTAATTGAACTATGCAAAAAAATTGTATTCAGTTTGTTAAAACTATTGATGTTATTATTTATCGAAGTGATATTTAGTTATTATTATGGCATTTATTATGGGCAAGTTGGGCCCGCGAGTAAGTTTAATACATTGAAAGCAAAAAAAAAAAAAATTTGAAAGCACATATTAATAAAAAATAATACATTGAAGTACGTAACCAGTTTTACTGATAAAAATTAAGAAAACTATTAATGGTTATCCATACTTCTTTTTAGAGAGGGGAATTACATCTTAAATAATCCTTCGGCTTGGGAGAGATATATGGGATATATATAGTATATATATAGAATACAATAGAGGTATATGAGACTCAGCTGGTGATAACCAAACACACCCACTAAAATCTCTACAGTGTCTTATCCGCCGTCAATAAGGGGTCGTGTGAGCAGGCATCGCATACTTGGCGGGAACCTATGCTAATCAGATACAACCCTGACTCGGTTATTGCAATATCCTTTCTTGCTACCCTTTCGTTTCTGTCTAAATGTCCTCCTTTTGCTATACATATTTGCTGATGAACGCAATCTCCTACCATGCTTTTTCACTGCCATGCACGATACTCACCACTCTGTACTGTTAGAAGTACCACTATATCCATATAGGCGGAGAAGGGGTTTGGCTTCAACCTTTTCCCAGCTTTCTGCACTCTTCTGTATTTATTAAACTTTTTATATCAAAACGCACATTCTTCGGTGCGTACACTATACTTAAAATAGGACTGCAATATTTTCTCGACACGTATTAATGCTCATAATATAATTTAAAACTTCTGAATATTATTATTGAAGTTTGTATGTTTTAGTTCAAAAATAATTTATGTAAGCTTTAAATATAAAATACTGCGTTTTTATACCAGTCATCTTCAAGTTAAATAAGTTCTCGGTATTCATGTAACAAGCATAAGTTATTTTGAAATCTTTATTTAATCTGTACTTAAAAATATTTGTATTTGTAGGCGCTATTACTTTATCGTAGATACTTTTGTATGTTGTATGTTTATTTTTATCAGTCGACTTTGTGACGAGGACAATTACTTTAAAATCAAATCAACGTAAAATTATAATATTACTTATGTTAATTACTACACCTATTCTCTGATACATAGGATTTGCTAATTTTATTTTGTAAGTTTTATGAACTTCAATTTTGTCGGCTAGGTCGGTGCTTGCCGGTACTTTGCCTATACTTGTTCCAAGTATACGACCTGATAAACTACTTCAGGCTGGATGCTCTAAAGATTTGGAAACTGTTCACATTAATAGAGGAGGGGTACCACAATACTAACCCCTATCACAATTCAATCCACGCAGCTGACGTTACCCAAGCAATGCACTGTTTTCTGCAACAATCACAGGTTGGTGCTCCTTTGCTTTTTTTCTCAACTATGAAATTTTTTAACAAATCTTTAAATGACGAAATGATAGGAGTAAAAAGCTTTGTCGTTAGGGGTCTTTGGTGGCACCTGGCATGAAAATAATTTTAGAGTTTTGTACTGTATATCGGTTTATTACGGTAATAAAGATGCGAAGCACTTATTTAATCCTCGACAACAATAACGCCAATGAAAGTAAGAGCTTATGAGTCCCGACGGTTGGATTAGTTTTTCTACGACGTGATATAGATTTCGTTTACATTTCTTAAATTTTAACAAAATTATCTATTTCAAGCTGGACATAATATGGTAATGCCCTCTGATTTGCTTACATGTTAAAATAATACATTTACTTAATTAAATTTAACTTATTCTATATATAAATTGCGTCTTAGTGCCTCTCGGCACTATTAACACTTTTAATTTGTAGAAGCTAAGCCTATAAGATAAATGAAATGAATTTATTAAATTATGATTTGAAATATTAATATTTTAACATCATTTGTATATTTTTTAATTGCCTTAGTTTTGTTTTTCGTACCGATTCCATACCTTTTAATTATGACGTAAGTTATCTTAATTTAATATATTATAATTATAACATAAACAAATTTATTAGTTAATTTTTAATGCATGAGATAAAGCTGCATGAACATGACCAAGTTACGAATGGCATTTAGGTCATATCTAGTGTTAAGGTTACATTTGCTTTAAACAGTAAATAATACCTATATTAATTATATATTTTTAATTGGTACCTCACTAGAAGTCTTCTGATCAATAATAAACATTTCTTGTTTGTTCCTTGGAAACGGCTGTAAAGACTTAATTATTTTTATATCATATGCCAAGCTCATTTGCCAAGTATATATAGTATACGTATGTATTTGTTAATAGATCCTCGAGCATCTTGAGCCTGTTGAGATAATGGCCTCATTACTCGCGGCCATTGCACACGATCTTGACCATCCAGGTGTAAATCAAACCTTCTTGATAGCAACATCCAATCATCTGGCTTCCTTATATGAGGTGAGATCATTTAATAATTCTATTATGAAATAGCTAACAATAAAATGGACATAAAAATTACGTCACTGTAGTGGTCTCCATTTGTATTCAAATTATTAAATAGATATCAACTTATTGATATCTATATTTGTAAGTCAATATGACATATTTATAATAATACTAGCTGACCCGGTGAACTTAGTATCACCTATACTCTGGAATGCTAGATGGCGTTAATGTAGATAGATTTTGACATTTCTTGACAATTTCTTTATATTTCGTAAAAAAAAAAATCAATAAAGTATCCTATGTTACTTCTAATACCTCCAAGAATATGTGTACAAAGTTTCATGATGATCGGTTCATTAGTTTTTGCGTGAAAGCGTAACAATGAAACTTACATTCACATTTATAATATTAGTAGGGATATCGAAGTATTTGTACACTTAATTATTCATAAGTAAAATGATCATCTAATACTAAACTAAAATTGTAGAGGAAAAATCGAGATTAAAATAAGTGAAAAAATAATTGTATTATTATCGCCCTCTGTTACAACTACATTTAATTTATAGATACTATTATTATTATAGATAAATTTATACTTTTTAAAGCATATCTAAATGACTCGAAATATATTAGATTTATATTAGGCAACGAAATATGTTACAAAACAATAGGTTGCAAACAACAAACACTATGCCTTAATTAACACAGCGCATACCTACTATACGTATCTTGTAGTTATTTTTATATGATATATTTATTTATCCATATTCCTTAGTCGGCGTGTGAATGCCCTTATTCTATCTTAAAAAAAATGAGTTAATTTTCACCCAAATAATGTTCATTAACTTATTTATGTAGAATAAATAAACAAAGTGCTTTTGCGTAATTGATTATAGCAGTTTGTTCTAGTATATAAAATTATGATATAGATATTATTGAAATTTTAAATAAAGTAGCATTTTTGGTAACTCGGCAAACTGACGGCACTGTATCTACCTGATGTTAAGCACTATACGGCATAGAACGGCAATACATCGCCAGACGTCTATCATTTTTTTTTTTGGTAACTGTATCGACGTGAATATGGAATATTAATTTTAATATCTTTTACAATTTTAAGTTAATAATTAAAGTGATATCTAAATAGATCATTATATGCAAGTTATATATATCGTCTGCTTTGTAGCATCATGATGTAAATTATGTGTTCATAAATGTTTTTTATTCAGAATACATCGGTACTCGAGAACCATCATTGGCGGGCTGCAATGAGCTGCTTGAACGAGAGCGGCGTCTTCGAGGACATGCCAGATTTGTATAACGGCTTAAGAGCGCAGATCAGTTCCTTGATATTGGCAACGGATATAACCAAGCAACAAGAGTATCTCAGCAAATTCAAGGTGCCTTTAATTATAGTTACACATTTATGGTATTGCAATTAAATTCAATTAATACTTACTTAATTATCGCATGGTACGGATGGAGGCTAGACAAATGAAAATATAAGATTTATCAGTCACGACCATTTTTTTAGTGTGTTCTATATTGCATTATATTTCTATAGTGTAGACGGTTATCCATAGCGCATTCGCTATCAGCTGTGCCCAGTCATAGTAGCGCGCTTATTGGTTGAAGACAGCCAGTAAGTTCTTAACGGTTGCGCAAACATAGTTTGTACTAGTCATATGCGTCAGCAACGTTAGCTACGAAACATCGTAGCGTATTATATGTATTCACATTTCACAACTGTAAAAAATATATTAATTACGTAATTTCCGACCATTGTTTCAATTAATTAGTTATCTCTACTTTTCATTTAATTACTCTCAGATGCTAGTAATTCATTTGTTTATATTTATTTTCATCAATAATATAATACGTTTGTCAATAATAATATACTGCGTACGGAAATTTGTTCGTAACAAGTATTCCACGACACTTATGCATTTATTTTACGAAATTAAGGATAATGTTGTGTAAAAGTTGAATATCGGATTTAAGATTTGTCAATTCTTGTTAACACCTTTTACGGTAATATTATAATAAAATTAATAATATAAATATTCATTATTGAAATTAGTTTAGTTTCTTCTAATAAATAAAGAAACATAAACATTGGATCATCATAATATCTCCATAACTACCAGACCTTTAGACTTGTAATTCGGCATGGAAATTCCTTTCACAACGTAGACTACGTAAACGCACTATGAACGGATTTGTCGATTATTTGCGATTGTCGGAACAACCACTTACGAAGAGAGGCATCAGTTAGCATTATCAAATCTAACCTTCTGTAAGGATTTTATTTTGAAATTTGAAATATTTTAGGATTTTCATATTTGGAAAATTTGAAAATTTTTGTCGTTGAACCAATTGTGTCGAAGAGAACAAACAACATTTGATATAAATTTGACTTGAAAAGTATTGTTTCTCTGTATATAAACCTCACGATTGCCTTTCACACTTTTAGGGGTTGACTTCTATAATAAACCATGATACGCGTCTGAAAAATAACATCGAAATAGATTAGTACTAAATTTCAGATGAATCTGGTAGAAGAAAGATTCATAATATAACACTAACATTTATTTTCTACTTTAGAGGATTCAAATAAATCGCAACATAAAAGTAGTTTATGGTGTTACAATGAAAATTAACAAATAATAGACATGGAAATTTAGAAAATAAAAGATTAATTTGATATATAATGTACAGATAGAAGGACTAGAAATACTATTTCCATATTCCAATTAACCAAAAGTTCGTAATAAATATGATAAAACGTAATAAAAATGAAGTCTATTTCACAAGTATATAGGTAAGACAAAAAGCACAATTGCATTTCACATCAAGCGCCAAATCAATATATCATTCATTTATAAAGTCAACTTATAAGCGAAAACAAGAAAATTCGTTCCATTACTGCAACAGAACAATGCTTTCAAGAAAGTTTCATATCCGATAACATTGAACTCGTTTATTAATTTAGATTCTATTTCGCCTGTGAGTAGATCCTAATATAATTTTTATTCTTAGTTCAAAGAGTTAAAAGTTTTAAGTCAACATATTTACCAAAACTTCTATAAAAATAAAATTAATGTTATTAGTTATTTCAATAGAAATATTTTTCTTAAGCTCTTAGGTTTATTTACAAAATATTAAATCCATAATACGTGTTTTATATTTTATGTCTGGTTCTTCTATGGGGTAATCTCCAGAAACGTCTGAATCAGTTTAGTCCAGGCTTTTTGTGGTAAATAAAAGACCATTAAAATAATGATTTAGGTTACATATTATTACGCCTTTACTTTAGGGACTTAACAATACTGAAATATACAATATAAAAAAGTTACATTTATTATTAAAATTAAATTTTGACTATATATATGTTACTATTGATATATATATATATATAGATTAGATACTTAGCTAGATAAAGAGTAATATAGTAAGTATAGTAATGAAAAAAAAAATGAATTAAAATACGTTTTGCATAAATAATATTTTACAGAGAAATCACTGTGTCGTTGTGGCATTGAACAACGCCTTTAAAAAGATCTTAACTTCCGTTACCAGGATTTTTATTGCATTGCAATTATATGCCGTGAATTCCGTTCCACGAAATGATAAAAGCACATCGACAATAATGCATACATTATTTCCATTAATTTAATGTTTATATCATTAAAATACAATATTATTAGACTTTTTTTCACTAAACCGTTACTTCATAAGTTGTATGATCTAATTAAATTTTCATAATCATTTTCTTTACGATAACCGATATCGAGTTTCAACTTTAATCTTTCTACAATACGAACTTCTGTGTCTGAAGAAGTAGAAAGAAGAGGAAAGGCAACATTACATTGCATTACACATTACATAGTTAAAACTATCCTCATATCTTTTTGTGCGGTCCATTATGAGAAGTTTCGCTTGTATCTCGCGGAAGGTGATGAATGTGCATTTTTTATATTAACTATAAGGGTACTTTAAATTACCCTATATACTGTCTATAATCCCTTTTATGATCATATACTATACTGGTAAAATATTTACAGAAAGGATACCAGTATAGCAATTTTAGTTTGGTTCTTGTAGTATTCATTACTAATTGCACAATATTTCAACTAACATCCAGCAATAATAACTTTTGCGTTTATAAGTCCACCGGATTACAATATTTCACCTGATTTTGATGTCATAGAATACTTGAATAACATATTGCAACACGCTATAATACGCTCTGTATGTCCGTATTATACATATTACTGGTTATTGCATGTCGGATATTGTACTAAGTACGGGTTTACTGTGTCGAAACAAAAATAATTAAAAAAAGGAAGATAAAAAACTTATTTCACAATTCAGATGGGATTATTAACATTATTGTATATTTTTAATATATGAAAATACCATATATGCTTTAGAAATTACTAAAATTAGTACGGTAAAATTGGCAGATGTAGCTTAACATCTGTAGAATACAGTTCTTAATTATTTTAAACTAAGTGTTTACATGATACAGATTATATTACAAACATAAATCCATATTTGTTTCTCTTGATTTCTTTGTGTATATTTTTAATAGTCAAATTATCAAATGCATGTAAAACAAACCTTTTATCCCCATGATGGGTATGTAATAAGAAATCCAGTAGTACAATTCGGCCCAAAGACCACAATGTTAAAACAGTTTTCATTTGAAGAAAAACAATATTAAATTAATATAACTATAAAGTAATAAAATTTAATGATGATCATCTTTTGTATAATGGAGAAATGCATTTACGGATACCCACGGCCGCTGCTAGGGCGACACGGTTTTGAACTTGCAATGTTAAAAGTGTAAACATTTTTTTTTTTCAATATCTACAAAAGGTATATAATTTAAACTTACAAACAGCTTGATCGTTGTCATAAAATTATGTATTAATACAGTTCTGGGAGATGATTTGCGATTACATATTTCATGATACTTGTCAAGTATTTTAAACGATGCCGATATGAATAAAACAAGTTAAACGAAGTTAAAAAAGTTTTTAACAAATGAAATGAAGGTATTTGTAGATTCTATCTGCAAATGACCATGGAATTAATTTTTTATGGTTGTCACTGTCGATTGACCTATTTTGATATAAAGGCAATCATCGTAAAATTATTTTATTAAAAAATAGTCAGCTTTTAATTAAGAATGCGATGAATCTTAATAGTAAATTCTAGTGAAGAAAATACAAATAATAAAATCATTTACATTGTAAATAGTGATATTTAAAAACAGAAAATGTAAACAGAAAATAATTTAATTCAAATTATTTGATTTCAAGCTAGTTACAAACGCAAAACTATAATTATAACAAACAAATATTGTTTAGGAAACCGAAGAGAAGTCATCTGTTTAAGAAATAGTTAGAAACTGAACCAATAATAATTAATCAATATTGTCTACTGTTATCAGTAACCCTAAATTATTTTCTATTGAATAATGGAAAGAGCAAAGGGTCCCTGATTTTAATGTAATTATGTAAAACAAAAACTGATTTCTTCAATTCCACAGTTTACATTATTGTTCTGTTTGTAAAGTTTGGTATAAAACGAAGGTTGCGGACTATAAACTCTTGTAAATTTTTCACATTTGTTATATTTTCTACACACATATATATATACTTATGTACCTATGCGATGTTACATCTCTTGGATGTCATTTAATAGTAGTCTGGTGGACGGAGCGAAGTGCTGTTATTAGCATTGGCTATTTGGCACTAATTGACGTACGAATATTGCATGTTGACCGCAACAATATGTTGGATGAACATTAGTATATAAAACGAATCAAATAGTTCTGACCATCACACAAGTTAATTTGCAACTTATTATTAAAACAGGGGTTGCTCATAGTTAATCGGCAATAACTCGTAGAAACGAAAGAAATTATGCATTTACGCGTATTCAGCAATTTTTGATATAGACTAGTGTTCTATACTTGTGTTAAAAATAAAGATAAAATAAAGCCCCGTCTGTGTAAGATATGAAAGAATAAGTAAATTGTTTCCAATCCAATTTTTATTGCAGAACTACTTACTGAACAAATGAAATCATTCGTCGAATACCACTTGAAATTTCTAAAGGTCTTATAGTACAAGTTAAAATATAGCTTATTCTTCAGTCCAATATAACAAGTATTTCATAAACTCTTAAGCATAAAACTCTTGTCGTCTGAACAATGTTTATTTGTATGGGTAAAATGTATAAAACCTTATAGAATATTATGTATATTTTGTTGAAAAGCAACATTTTGTGTAGGTTTTAGTATCCGTTTAGAATCCTCTCAGGTAAACGATTACAATGAGATTAGAAGCCATTCTTCGAATATCACATAGTATTCTTTTGGTTACTTTGATTTGAAGTGAACTTGGCTCAGTGGTAACGTGAACGGACGTTGCGTCAATAGACTTGATTTCGAACCCTTACAATAAGTTTCAGCTTTCGGTAAAGAAAATATCGTGATGATGGTGGTAGGGCTTTTTCTAGTGGTGGCCTGGCCAACTTTCACCCTCAAGTTGTAAATCTGTCACCAAATACGTATAGGTTTGTCCCGGCATATGCATTTGATTCCAGTTCCAGACTTGAGCCATTCCCCTTCACTAGATTAGGCATATCCACCATTTTGGGACACATCGTCACTTAACATTAAGTGAGGTCGAGGCTATAACACTAAACCTATAAATTACATTTAAAAAAACTTTATATGTTGTTTATTTCTATTATTCTTAATAGCACGCTTTAGCTACTTAACTTACCTTTTCATATAAAATATTAATATTAGAATGATTTATTTTAGTGGGCCGGCAAGACAGTTGCGACTGACGAAGGACATTTGCCCCTACGGCAGTCACTACTGTTACTGGACTGTACTGAAACTTACCATCAGGTGAAGTACAGTCACTTTGCCGAGCTAGGATAAAAAAAAGAGAAAAAATATATTACAAGTCTAAATAAATAAACTAACGTATGTATATATACGCAGGGTTCAGAACCAAATCTACAGTTGAACATTTACAGCAGACTTTCTATGTGTCAGATAAGGTGCAAGAACTGTCAAAAGAGTCTGGTTACAAGGAAATACCTTTTATTACTTTTGCAAGTAACATACGTATATGAAATTTAGCTTTTATATTATTACGTAGGTAATTCTATTTATTAAAGATTATCTGGTAGGGAGTTGCCACCATGTCAGGTGTTTTGAAATGGAACGGGTAAATTATTATTACATTATCTTCATGCGACATCACTTAGGTTTTGCAGAACCTTTTTGTCGCGTACATTTGATCTCCCCCAGAACTACGATATAAGTATCCTCAAAAAGGGATTGAAATACGGTCTCCAAGCTCAGTAACATGGCTGTAATACCCCTAGTATTGCGGCTGTCCATAGGCGACGGTAACCATTTACCATCAGATGATCCGGCTGCCCGTTTGCTGTCCATTAGCATAAAAAACACAATATCTAAGAATTACGTTTTATACTTTAACGTAAGTGAAGGGAAATTTTATACACCTTTACGACCTGTTATTCGCCCAAGCCGTTTTGATCTTATAAAATTCTAAGTAGTTGGTCGTTCTTACCATGTTAGAGATACGCGCAAAGAGACTTATAGCTTTTATAAAATGATGTAGGTCATCCTGACCTAGACTCCTGCTCTATAAACTACATTATATATGTAATTTCATTAATTAATTAATCGTCTATAATTGCTGAATTTAGAATAGTTTACATAATCTGACTAATTTCAATCTATATAATTATGTTATATCTACTATCCTTTATTTATGTCTCGATATGGAATGTATTATATTACAAATAACATTTAAAAAATTCTGAAATTATGTAAGACTTTAAGAAATGTATAATTTCACAAAAATCAGTAACTAAAACGGAGTAGTAGTAACGAAGTCCCAAGTAATTTTATTACTATTTAAAATCACAGGTAACTCTACGTACTTACGAGTTTTACTTACCACAAACTTTAGGAACCTGGAAACCTTCGGAGTTAATAACCACTAGCCAATAAACAATGCAATTGGTTGTTTAGACATTAAGAAAAATATAAAATATAAGTAAATAATTCTAAGTCTTGGCTGAACATACATGATTTTGCTTCCATAGCGAAAACACAATAAAAAATTAGAATGATAAGATTTCTGATCTTGTGAAATGTTTAACAAAAGGTTCTCTCTCAATAACACTATAAGGACTTTGTTCATATACTCCGTATGCCGATTCAGAAGCTCCAACATACAGCAATTCATCAAGCATCAAGTCACTTAGTAGCATTGATCATAATATCTTCTAGATGGGAAATGCAGAATCCACAACGTTTGTCAGCCGAGAAGAAGCGTAATTGAACTTGTATAGGGTCGTGGCGTATAATGTTCATTTAGCACCGATCAGTCCACTGACCTGTAAAGAGTGTATTTAATCTGACAATTTTCATTTTTAGTTATGTTTCAAAATATTTCATGATAACTGTTTCAAAGACTGATTGATCGATAAAAAGGTGTAGTAAGGATAGTAGAAGGCATAATTATAAAAAAAGGATGTTATTAAAATTACTAAAATAATTCGTAGTTAGATATAACCATATTGGTTTCTTATTTTGCAGTTTTAGTGCGCTTTTTTAGTCGCACTAGTTATTAATTCTCGGTTTCTCTCCTATATTTTTCCAACAATCAGAGTAACTAGTATTTTGGCGGAATTAGTTTCAAGCAGGAAAGACTACATAGCTACTCTATAATGTCAAGTTCTCTATGCTTAGTGGACTGTTAAAAATATATCTTTTGTCAAATAAACGAAAAGTAAAAATTTGTTACTGCTCATTGAAAAATTTGGAGCGACCTTTTTAATATTAAAATTTCGACTTGAGATTTTCAGGATCTTTATATTTTTTTCTTGTATAAAATAATAAAAAAAATTAAGACGATTTAAGATTTTTTTTAAAATTTGGATATTTTACAAAAAAAATCTACTGTCGTACCAATATATGTAAGTTTACAGTGTTTTAGGGTCAATGCAAATTTTAAATAAAAAAAATATATAGTAAGTGTATCCCACAATAATTCGAGATGGGAGTAGAAAAAAAAATTGTAGTAAAAAAGCATATAAATATATATATATATTGTTAAGCCATTATTTGTCGTGTTTTTAGTGTTTTAACCTGTTCCATTAAGTTTTTTTGTGCTGTTATTTTGTTCAACAAGATCTTCAAGTTCATCTTTTGTTCTAAAGTGTAACTGAAAGTTGGAGTCTTATAAGAACAATTATATATATTTTTTATATTTTATTTTATGCCAATAAAATCGTCACATTGTTAAATCTATACATACAATAAATCTGTAGAAAAGTGGTTTTTGTACATCGACAATATTAAAAAAGGCAGCGTATTAAAGGATATCCAAAAGAACTCATTTTCATTATCACTTACGGCTAACAGCGTATATAAGGTCGAAAAAAAAAACCATTCAATCGGTTCACTCTATCAAGAGATAGTAAATAATTTGAATTTATTGTGTTCTCGCACACGCAATTCAGTTACTTGCAACGCCAAAATAGACCTAACGTTGACAGTGTAACACGGATATTGACTACTCTTATCTATGCGACGCATTTTTAGTTTTCGACAATCACGCGAACGAAGTTCCAGTCATAACTAGTTTATAATAAATATTAATTATACATAAAACAAAGTCTTCTAGTTCGATTTGCAATTTGTTTTAATTGTTAGTGTCTATTTAACAGGGTTTTTAAAACCTTTTAAGGTTTTCAAAAGGTTAGCCTGGGTTATACAACGTAATTTTCACCAAATTCAAAACGTCTGATTAATTTGCAGATTTCCACACGTATCGCGGATCGATGTCAGTACAATGTCTTTATAATATTAGTTTTCAAATCGTTTTCAGATTATAACAAGAAAATAAAATATATTAGAAAAATAGAATTAACTTATTATCAAAATTATTTATTTTACTGTGAAAAAGCGTGAGGCTCTTTTACTTTAAATTTTCTATTATAAACTTTCCTTCCATAAACAGCAATCAATACAGTTTTTGTTTTAACATTTGATATCAAGCTCCCCGCGCTCTTTTACAATGAAATTAATTATTTTATTCATAATTTTAAACATAATATAAATTATTTAACTATTATGAACTTTTAGAGTTAATATCGCTGTAGAACAAAACATTCACAATTAAATATAATTAAATATTAAATATATTTTAATATTCTATTATTTGTTTTTTTTTTTTGTTATATGAATCTTCCTAAGCTTATTTATAAAAACTTCCAAATTCATAAGAATTAAAGGCTTCAGGTTCTTATTTTTTTTCAAAACTAATTTCTTATAGTCTATGGAATAGGTAATACTAGAACTCCAATTATTAAATCATATCTCCACGTTGATAATCGACGTCACTCTAATGTCGAAGATGCGTGTAGACACATACGTGCTGAAGTAGAGATAGGCCAGTCACCTAGCTAGACGGGATGTAAACAGCTACACCAAAGCAGTCATTGATATCAAAACGGATGACGATTAAAGAGCAGACCACAGCCAGGTCCAATAGTTGGATGACATTGGCAGAGCATAGCACAGAACCGAAAAACTGATGTGTATTAGAGGTCTATTCCTAGGAGTGGGTAACATTGGGGTCATAAAAAAAGACACGTAGATGATAATGATGATATACATGTCATATTAACGTGAATGTGTAGGGTCTTTTTTCGATACGTCGTGTGAATTACAACTTGCTCCTATCACGGCACGTATATGCTTAGATACGTGATAAGTTCATTGAAACTCGCGTCACAGTAAAAATGTTTTTGGTACGAATATTTCACAGTCGGCTACTGTTCACGCCCACGATTGATCTACTTACGTTGGTGTACACTATTCATTGGACTAGAAACACACAAACATATATTTTGGATAATATATCTCTAATTTGCAGTAGTACTTAGTGCAGCTAAATATCATTTTAACTATTTTAAGCTTAAACAAATGTCAGCTTTTATTTTTGGTGCTAAACATTAAATCTCGGATGTAACACTTAGTGAATTGACAGTTGAAATCTGAAAGTGATCAGGTGATTTACAATACAAATTGTTAATAAAATATATAAAGATAAAGTTCAACAAATTGATTTCATGGTCTTTCGTTCCATTAATATATGGAGTATTATAACAATAAGGGTCAACTTCTTACAATCAACCATAATTAAGCAATTAATTTAGTCACTAATACGATACTTTAAATGCAAATAGAAGATTAACAATCGACTCGAGTATCGCAATCATTGTAACATGTCGCGCTATCGTCTCAACGGCAAACAAGCAACAAGGTCTCTGTAAAATTGCCTACAACCTTATATTATTTCGTAGATGCTTGACCTTAATCATAGGTTTAAAGTTGATTATATCTAGTTTTCGCGTATATTTTCTTTTCCTTGTATTAATTTAGATTAATAAACAGCTCTCATGTAAACAAATTAAAATATAACATTTCAAATAACAGAAAAGTCAAAGAGCAGTATATGTAGGTATACTGTCTATAAATATTTTTACTCTCTTATTGAAATGATGCCTACAGTTTTAAAAATTATAATTATTATTCATTTAATCTTTCAAGCCTAAACTCATCCACACTTAACAGTGTGTTTCTAGCAATGATAACATAAAATAAAAGCATTATGCAAATATTTCCGACTTATATTTATAGTTTAATAGTATATATAGATTAACTCAGATTTAAGGAGCCCCTTTGTCGACGATCGTCAACACTCACCTTCACCGCTCGTACCTCAGTCCACCAAGTATAAACCATTCCAGATAATGCATACACAGCATAAATACCAAAACAGTGTCAATAATAAAGAAATATTAAATCTTACGTCCTTTCGGTAATTTTCTTGCTACGTACGATGAATACGCTTCAAGCGCCAAGCTTAGACTGCACTTGCATCGCGCTTTATACTAATCGGTGTTATAAACTACCCTCCTATAACTGTATTCTGCCATAAAACACAAGGCTATCGCTTTATATAGAGTTTTGGTGGCGGGAAGCCGTAAACACCTAACTCGGCCTCTCCTGACTATCCGTCGTCCTCGACGCGCTATTTTCATCCCAGATGAACGCCCGGAGCAGTAGGTGATCCTGCCGTGTTGGCGTCGCTTGACACCAACAGACCTTCCACGTCGGTACCATCAGTCTCAGTCCCTTCGACACTGGGTGAAACCCTCTCAGAAACCAGTGAAGGTTCCCTATCTAATTCAGAAATGTCTGACTATTATGATTTTATAATGTACAGAGGCGTCTCATAGTTGGCATGTCCGAATAACACAAATACATGGACAGAGGCGTCTCACAGTAGGCATGTCCGAATAACATAAATACATGGACAGAGGCGTCTCACAGTAGGCATGTCCGAATAACACAAATACATGGACAGAGGCATTTCATAGTAGGCATGTCCGAATAACACAAATACATGGACAGAGGCGTCTCACAGCAGGCATGTCCGAATAACACAAATACATGGACAGAGGCGTCTCACAGTAGGCATGTCCAGATAACACAAATACATGGACAGAGGCGTCTCACAGTAGACATGTCCAGAGAACAGAGGCGTCTCACAGTAGGCATGTCCAGAT
This sequence comes from Actias luna, assembly GCA_039707435.1. Classification (NCBI taxonomy): domain Eukaryota; kingdom Metazoa; phylum Arthropoda; class Insecta; order Lepidoptera; family Saturniidae; genus Actias; species Actias luna. The sequence goes on along the minus strand of JAZHAC010000001.1, from coordinate 10,717,925 downwards.
AACACAAATACGTGGACAGAGCCGTCTTACAGTAGGCATGTCCAGAGAACACAGGCGTCGCCCAGTAGGCAAAAATTAATTACAACTTGTTTTTTAAGTAGTCTCGTGCACGTGTATATGTACATATATCGTGTTTTCATAATCTAAGTACACTACACGTAGCCTAATCATTTTTTATAATAATTTTATTTACCTATACATAAATGAATTTACAATAAAATACTACTTGAAAAAATAATGTATTACTTTTTATTGACTTATTTTGTATGCATTAACAATAAAGAGTAACTATGAAAGTTAAGATAATTATATTTCACATACTGAATCATAATTTTGATTGTGTAATATATAATCATATTATAGATCAATGATCACTGATTCAGTAATAAATAAATGACGCAAAATTTATTATTATAAAATTGTTATACATTCACGAATGCACCACAAATTCTAAGCATGGATATAAATTTAGGTTGCCGTTTAGGTAGGTAAAATAATGTGGTACATGCATCCTTGAAAATAAGTTTCAAAAACAAAATTGGGATCAAAGTATTATGGATCAAAGTAGGACACCAACATCTTAGCAATTGGTTTTTCAAGAAAGATATATTCACATGAATATGTATTGCTCCAATTTTAATAACATATGAAACGAAGAAAAACGTATTGTATACAAATATGAATTAACAACTGATGCTGGTGTCTCCTGTACGTGATATTTGGTCTGTTAATCAATAGGTTTATGTGCATATGGTGTATGTTTAACTGCGAGCAAAATTTTTATTCTAAAGTTTTTAAATGCAATTTGTTTTTTTTTTATATTTGTAGGATTATATATGAACCATTGTTTACATTTTCACAACGTTTGTTTTCTAATAAATAAATATGTTCTAATTTCCTTTGCTACAGAAATACTAAAGCACTGTATGAGTATTACTGTATTAAGTAGTGTAGTAGTAGTTTATTTATTATTTAATAGCATTCCTACAATTTTTATTATATTACATGTTATTTGCACTTGGGCTATTTATTTATATTGAATTTCTAATGCCAATTGCATTATAAATAGCTGCCAAATCGATATATCCGCGATTTTATTACAGTGTAATTTGTAAATCAATAAGTCGGAAGGACATTACTATTTAGTAAGCTTGTTTAGGTAGTACGTATTTTAATAATTTCCCTCCGTCAGTAGTTAGACAATATGTATTTGTTGGTTGATAAAATGCATAATATATAGTTATACGAATCGCTATATAGGCCAAAGTAAAAGAAATATAGGGACCTGCGTAAAAGAACATATAGCTGACGTGAAACACCGACGCTCTACGAAGTCTGCAGTTGCTGAAAATTCAGAGGAAGGCTCCAAACATTATCTTAGATTCGACAAGCTACAAATCCTTGCCAAAGAACACCGATTCCTAACTAGGATGATTCGCGAGGCTATTGAAATTAATAAACATCCAAATTTCAATAAAGAAGATAGTTGGTTGCTAGAACAAGCCTGGGATCCGATTATACATTTGATTAAATCGGAACCCAAAAGACCAATTGCAAGACCTCAAGACACTGTGAGCTCTTTCTGCGTATATCGTAGAACTATCAATATTAAAAATTAAATTGAAGGTACACCGTACACAGTAACATGAACTTTTCTGGACAACCTACACCTCAGTCCGCCCTGAGACCACCAAGGCTGAAAAGCTTTCGAAACGTCGGGATCAAAATTAATAAATAACCGCGATAAAATCCTTTTAAATTAGTTTTATTTCGATAGTTTTAACAGCTTCAAAGTTTCCATATTCTCAATATCTTCAAAGATATGAATAAGTTTATGGATTTGAAATATTAATATTTCATTGATGAGTAAAATGTATGATCTTGCGTAAAATTTTATTAATGTCGTTAACTGTATCTTAGCGAGCTGGAGAAAGAACCAAGAATTACAAGAGTTCAAATTATTACAAATATGGGGGGGGGGGTACTACTGTTTCATTGTTTTTTAATCAAAAACTTAATAAAGTCAACTCTCGCTTGAGATAGTATAACTAAAGAATAATTCAAAAATTGGTAAACCATGTCGTTAATTGTCTAATAACATAAACATATTTCAAATAATTTTGTAACAATGAAACTAACGTAATCTCTTAAATTTCCTTGTCCCTTAAAAGTGTATATATATATGTACATATGAACAATTAGTTCGTTATTGAGAAAATGGTAAAGCCGCGAGCATAAAACAGAATTAATGTAGATTTTCATGTTCGCGATTGGAAAAATCGTTACCCATCTGTAATAGTAGAGTCACTCATCGCGCTCGCTGAATTAAGTTCGTTATCGGAATACCTGAGCGAGTGTTTCATGCAGCTGAAAATGGAAATAATTGGAATATGACATCCGATGTGTTTAATTAAATATCATGAATAACGTTGACACACTTCTCTTGTTTGCACCAGACTGTAAAGAATACTGCACTGTAGATGAAAATGGTTAACGGAGACATTTTCATAAACTTAACATAAAAAAAAACAATATAGGCATATTATACTAATAAAAAGTTTAATTTTGAAAATTAAGTCCATTGAAATCACGTATTTATACAAACTGTGTCTATAAATGTGTATTAATTATTAAGTTTATTAATGTTAAGTGTTGCTAAGTGTTGATAAGTGATTGTTGTGAACTAAAGTTAGGTACTAATAAATATTTAGTCGGAAGCAAGGCGAAAGTGATTACTGGTCTCTAGCAAGTTGGGGTTCCATGGCAATATTATTTTGCATTTCTGTTGATTTGCACCAGGTGAATTCCTTGTGCCCCTCCCGTAGTCTGTCCGAGAAAAGAGGGAGAAAGAAATATAATTGTCGTCCTCGAAGAAGGGATGATAGCTCAGTGGTAATGTGTATGGACTCCGCCTGAAGGGACGTGAGTTCGAATCCACCTACTATGAGCTTTCGGTGAAGAAAAACATCGTGCGGAAACTATAATATGGTGGTAGAGCTTCTTCTGATGCCTCCTGGCTACCTACCACCCTCAAGTTGAAAATCTGCCCTCAAATACCAATTGGTGTATTCCAGCAGTTGCACTTGAGAACCAGTCCCTCCACTAATTAAGTGTGTCTACCAACTTGGGCCGTATCGTCACCTAAGATCAGGTGAAATTATTATTATTATTATTAGATGAGATTATGGCCATAACGCTTATTATATATAATAAACTTAACTATAAAAGAAATCTATTTAACTCACGTTCAAATAAAAGGTTATAATTAATTCTAAAATACCAGCACTTCTAAAACCAGTCATAACAACTACATGGCTACAGAAGGAACTATGGTATATTTAAAATAAAAATACTTAAAAACTGTTTCTACAATAAATGCTGATATAATATTTATATTTTATACTTAACTGAAAAAAAAAATGCATTACTTTCAGTTCTTCTGAATAAAATTCGTGAAAATGTTTTCTTCGGCGTACAGATTATATTAACTATTCAGATAAATGTACCAAGGTTCATCGTGAAAATAAAATTTGTATTGAAAGTTACTTAAAATAAAAGCTGTTGTCAAAATAAAACAATTATCAGAGTTATTTGTTTCTCTATAATTAAAGATCTTTACGACTATTGGTGACTATATTATTATGACGTTAATAAGGGCTTATATATTTAGATTTGGCAATGTGGCCCAGTTTATTTTCGTTGGCCTTCTATATTCATTTTAAACTCTGAACTGAAAATTCTGAAATATACTTAGTATTATTTCATATGATTACTATAAAATATTTTATTCACACAGTTATTGTTTATATTTTTGTACAATATACACAGGATATTTAAAAACTAGAATAAAATCATACATTTTACGAGTCGAAACATTAAAAATGTTCGTATATCCAATAATTAAGGAATTAACAATTATGTTTTTTTTTTTAAATCCAAGCATCGTAACTACTTTTTATTCAAAAGTAGGTACAACCCGCATAAGTTAACTAGCTAACCCTCTATATTGACACAATAGTGAAATACTAAATGCAGGGTAATTTTTTTATAAGTGTAGGCTAATGAAACAGTTTTTTTCACAATATTATTTTTCACATATTATCATTAGTTGATATTTCATGGTTTTACTCCAACCATCGGTGCCTGCAGAAAATTTTAAATCATTTTTAGTGGGCGTGAGATTTTTTTTTTGTTGGTAAGGTACCATATATAATATTCCTAAAGGCATAAAGTAAAAAATTCAGCAGCATTCTTCTTAATTAGCAGCAAGATACTTTTCGATAATTCTGGGCATGCTAGACAAACTAGCTGAAGATTGATTAACTGTAATAATAAAATGTTTATTTTTTCCCTCAGTCGTGACTATCTATGTAACTGAAAATTTTCGGAAAGTTTTTGGACATTAAAATCGCGTTTTTAATATTAACTTATTAATTAAAAATGGAAAACATAATGGGAAATCAATGCTACAAGTTCAGCTGATGCAAACTATGGGAGCCCTTTATGGGATGGCTTTGGTGGCACTGTAAAAAAATTTGAATCTATGAAAAAAATGTTTTACTTTCTAGGATTCGTGCCCATTTATATCGGCGAGGTGTCCAAGCACACTAGAATTGAATCACTTTTAATTTTTTTGGCACTAAAATAGAGTTTCTTCCATTAACTAAATGTGTTCTTGAAAATTTTTAAGTACATATCAAGACAGAACCGGAAATTCAAGAAAAAAATCCTTATTATAAATAATCATTCATCTTACTTCTCAAGAATATTGGTTAAAAGTAATAACTAATCAGTTAATGGAGTATAAATGACGTATAAAACATATAATTATTTACTCCGTTTTCAATAAATACATGTTTCATATACCTTACACTTTTAGTTCATTTAACGTATCAGTGTTTTCTTTAATCTAAGCAAATATATTATACATACATACCTGATTTAAAATTTAATGTTAATCTCATATTGTGAATAGATTTAAATTGATTTCCCTAAAATCGGTTCTACTTATGTTGATATATAACAAAATTGACGATACATAACTAAACACATTCTGAGTATTCATTATATCAATTACAATCATACTAATATTATAAATGCGAAAGTGAGTTTGTTTGTTTACTGGTACGCTTTCACACCTGTACCACTGAATAGAGTATGATGAATTTTGATACATAGATGTAGATTAGAACCTGGAGATGGTGATAGGCTACTTTTTCTCACTAAAACCTTATTGTAAATGGGATATTCAGAGCGATATACTTTATATGGACCTTTTTATTGCGTCATCCGATTTATTTGACAAAATCAATGTTAACGCGAGCGAAGCCGCAAGTAAAACTTAGTATAAAATATAATAAGAATATTAAAATAGTTTTTCGTATTTAGAAGTATTTAAGAGAGATGCAGACTTCAAAGGTAAGAAGTTTTGTGATGGTATATTTCTTGTGCTTACTGCAAACATATCCGTACATTTCAACTTATATTATACTATATCAGTCAAATAGTTCTTATGACATTTTCTTGCAGAACCACTTGGACGCTAACAACCTTGACTTGACAAAAAATGAAAACAGACACTTGGTGCTACAGATGTCACTGAAATGTGCTGATATATCTAACCCCTGTCGCCCTTGGGACACAAGCTACAAATGGAGCATGAAAGTTTGCGAGGAATTCTTTCGCCAAGGAGATTACGAAAGGAAACTGAATCTTCCTATTACTGCATTATGTGATAGACATAACAACTCGATACCTAAGATCCAAACAGGTTAACACCTTTTACTTTTACCCCATTCTTTTATGCATATAGCTATATCAGCAATTCCAAATACTCGAATGATACTTAAAATTGTTCTACTAAATATGTATAGTCATCACATGAACTTATTTTTGTATATATTTATATTTGAACGAATTAGTAATACCAGCAAACATTCCAGGATTCTTCAAATTTGTAGTCACACCATTAATAACGCAGTGGCATAGATTCTTGCAAAACGATCTATCAACTCAGATGCTGGAGAATCTTATTTACAATAGATGCAAATGGGAATACTTGGATACGCAGGAAATAATTCAAACTATGGGAACAGAATCCCCTGATGTGAGTGTGCTCCAAGATAATAAGGAAACGTGTTCAAAGATTGATTTGTCAGCTAGTTCAGAGCAGCTTGTACCTCCTTCTAAGAGTTCATTAACCCCATCAGGGCAGGGCACTTTTAAAGAACACCTTAGAAGATTTTCTGCCCCACTCAATGTCTTTCAAGGTTCAAAATTCTGGAATAAAGATAAACGTCGAGCATCATCCGCTTCAGAATCTCATCGAGACGCTATTAGTTTGTCGGGAAGCAAACAATCCTTACAATCCCATCTTAGTTTTCGTGGTCAAGGAACTGAAAGCATATCAGACAAGATTTTAAGCGTCGAAAAACTTCTGCCGCGTTCATCTATGGCTATCACCACACCCATACAATCATCAAGGATCATTATGGCCTTAAAAGGTAAAGGCATATGGAAACTACAAAGACAGCAGACATTTCCACCAGTCTGTACAACACCCAGAATGCAGGCTTTATCAACTCACCCTCTACACACGAGTGATCAAGGTACTAACTTTCATCAAAGTTTCGAAAAAAATTGGGAGAAATGTGCAGATAGTATTCAAAAACAGACGGATAGATTGATTTCCGCTTTTAAACAAAAAGTAAGTGCTGAATTTTCTAAAACTTCGGATTGCACTAAGGACGATCTTAGTGGAGGAACTCAAATAAAAAAGGAATTTGAAACAGTAATTCAGGATATAGATATCAAGGAAGATCAAAAAGCAGATCCAGATACCCTTGATAGAGAACTGCGCGGTAACTTGATTGCAGCTCAACGTGAAGGGGTATCACGGGCCACTTTAATGCATCGGCGCGAATCTCTGCCAACCGACATTTTATTATATTGTAAGTTATTAAAATATTATTACATATTTTGCTATTCTTTCTTCATTCATTTATGAATTTGAAATAGTTGTAAATATATATATATATCGTGATACTTTTGCATAAAATTAGATGTTTTTTATTACAGCTCAAAATGCGAAAAATAAGCGTGAAATTACTTCGGCTATTCCACAATTCCTGTGCCTAACTGTTTCGGGTAAGGAATATTCGACGCGACGACGAGGTTCTGCACCGGCACCAGTTGCCTCTTCGGAATTACGAAAATTATCATCTCTGGGACGTAACATGAGTGGTGGGTTACGAAAGCCTAGCTCCATTGCATCGTGTCAACAATCGTTCGCTAGAGCCCCTTATGGAATCCAAGAAGGGTCCATACCACTACTGCCACGTCGAAGCTCGCTTCCCGTTGAGGTGATAACAGGTGCTCTGTGGCTGGCTTGCAGCTTTTTATTTAAATTTTATTTTCAATTATTTTATTTGCCATTGCATAACTTTTATTTAGCTAAATTATACAATCGTAATTTATTTATTTATTCCTTTTTATTGTGGAAGTCAATGTTGTCATATTAAAATAAGTATTTAAACCAGTGATGACTTGGTTTATTGAGCCTGAGCTTTCAATGCAGGAAACATCGTAACTATATCAGAGAGTGACAGGTTCTTTTTTAGTGTTAGTCTTCGTATTTAATTATTATCGCCAAACATTTTATATTCCTAGCAAATTGCTAATGTGGTAGAAATATAAATAAAACTACATATGAATAAAAAGACAGCTTACAAAAAATCGATTTGTTATTTTAATTAATTAATTATGTTATTATTATAATGACAAAAAAATTGGATTAAGTATAGAATAAAATCTTAAATGTTTTTTCTTTACAAAAAAAATTACATATTTATTTTATAGATGAAAAAATAGCTCTGTCTGTTAAGTTTTCACGTTTAAACAGCTACTAAATCAATGTAACGTAAATTGTTTCGAAGGTACATGCGGTCATAGGTTGACCAGAATTTTCAATGTTCATTGGTACATTTATTATAGTTCAATGAAAAGGCGTTCAGGCACATTAGCAATTTGCCTGGCTTATTTTCTGATTTGTATATATGTTTAATGTATTATTTAGTTGTTGATGAGATTTTGAAAAAATAAAACCAATAAAAAAAATATAAAATTAATATTATTATGTAATAGAAAAAATTGTTTCCAACGATTGTAAATCTGATTATTAATGTTTTATATTATTTAAATTATATCGACCCTTAGTGTTTTATTTAAGTAAATTGTATAGAATATCCAAAAATAATTCAAATTGAGGGTGTGTTGAATTCTTGCTCTAGTGTTGAAGATGAATTTTGATAACTTCTTTTTACTTGTGTATAAAATTTTGTTAACTATTTTTATATTTTTCCCCAGGTATTTCTTCCCGATAATGTGGCTAATACTCTTCCTTCTTTACGGGAATGTGTTACCGCAAAACGTATTGGCGATATACAGCGTCGCAACAGTTTTTAAAGATAAATAACGGTTAATTGGTTCATACCATACACGCCGACTATATTTGGCTGAGATGTTGCGTAAAATAAATAATAATACAGTGTAGACACCGAAAAAATACTTTGGCATAACTTTTAGTCATTTCTGAAAGAAGTATATGCTTAACATCATAATCAAGTTTCGATTGATGGGAGCTTAATTTGATTCTAGTTTCAATCATAAATTATACATATTTATTATTTGGTTTCAAATAAATTTAATCTCTAATTTCCTTATATGTGGGTGTTCGATTCTGTAAGATTATGTTTTGAAACCTAAGTACAAATTACAAACGTTCGGCGAATATTTTTTCATCTAAAAGTTCTATAAAGCTTCATTAGTTCAGTATCATGAATACCAAGAAATTTAACTGGTTTCAGACTGTGTAGGTACATTTCCCAGTATGTTTTCCTTAAATAGCAAAATACATTAAAAGTGTTTCATTACTTTAGCTTATGACAACCTTTACTAGGTTGATTTTATGTTTTATTCGTGTGAAAGTTCATTGAATATATAATGAACTAACTAGATAAGCAGTCGTTGTCCTGTCGTTCTCAGTTATTAAGCGCCACTGTTCATTTTGGCTATGAATAAATTAGCGTTCACAACGTTTACTCTCACGTCCGTGGTTTCCCCGTTTTCTTGCTTGCAACCGTTACTCATTCACTCCAGTGGAATGAAGTATATATAGGTTGTTTTAAGCGTTGTTCTAAACATTACAAATGTGGGGAATGAAAAAATAAAGCAAAAGGTAAAAGAGGTTTAGTTACAATTTTTTGTTTATTAATTTATTAATTTATTAATTTCGTCTAGTAACATAATTATTGATCATTTATACACTAATGGAAAAAAGATCTGAGTTTTTAATGATTTTTCAAATAGAAAATTTCAAGCATAAAGTATCTAATTTCAAGATCTTGGACAAAAAAATGTTCACGCTACAAGTTTCGCGCAATTGTAATGAATACCGTGAAGAAAAGTCTTTTTTTATTTTATGTAAGGATTTTTTTCCCCGACAAAATCACAATATGTTTCAGTTAGGTGGTTTATCCTACTTTTTTTTGTAAAATTTGACGCAACTACTTCTCACTGACCTATGAAGCTTAGATCATCGATATATCAGCAACCAAAGGTCGCATAGAAAAATGAAAGTGGTTTTCAAAAACTCCTAATAATTTCCTACAAGGTTACGCAATAGTTTTGATAAAAAAAATGTTCCTAATATTACTTTAAAAAATAGCCATAAAAGTGGCATTTGAAGGTTTTTTGGACAACCAAGAGGTGAATTTAAAATATTTATTAAATGACTCTGAGTGTGCTTTTCACATCTTAATATACTCACAAAAACCTTCGTTGCAATTTGATTCAATTAGTCATTATTAAAACAGGATTGAATTTTTGAAAAAATTATAGGTTTACGATTGGCTATCACCCATTCGAATGGTAACATCTCTGTGGCTGTAACCTTCTTCGAATAAAGTTCCGAAATGAGCAACTTCGGACTCCGATAAATGGCATCTTACCATGATACTAAATATTAAAAAAGTACAATTTTTACAATAAAAACGAAAGTTAGATTCATTTTCCACTGGAAAAAAATAGTTTTGACGAATTGTTTATTTTAAGCTTTCTCTGAGTTCAAAAAAGTATCGAAAAATAACTACTAAAACACATGTGAACGGACGGTGAAATACAGTTTTTTAAATTTATTTTCTAATATTCAATTTGGCGAATGCCGTATACTTTCGTTGTGTAATAGAAATTAAATTAAAAAAGAACATATATATAACTATTACAGACAAAATAATTAAATTTAAATTAAAGTAACTAAAGTAAAATTCAGTAGGGGGTATCAACATTTTTTATGAATTTATTTAAAACTTTATGTTAGCATTATCACGGAATGAAGTAACGGAGTCGCGTTGGAAATGATTAAGGAAAAGTTTCCTGAAGTGAATCCAATATAATTTATATTTCTATTTTTTTAGGGAAATTTATGAGCTATGAGCATTTGAGAGCAAAATACGTGGCCCTTTCATTTTTTCAAAAATTCGATAGAATAACACAAACTAGCTACTGGTTGGAACGAACTGAAATTTGGTAGAGTATTTATGGGTATATTTACTTATAAAAGGCATACTTATTAGTCATTTTCTTAATACTCTAAATTCAGTTCGCGGTTTTGCAAAAATCCTCCAAATACTCCTTTTTTGCTATTTTTAAATCATATTAAAAAAAACTATTTTTTTTTTTAATCATTAACGATTGCCTAACAATTTATTTAAGTTTCTGAAACTTCAATTCTCTGGTGCTATTGGTGCAGAGTATATCGATAATCCGAGGTAAAAATAATCCATTTTTATATAAAGTCCCATAGTTCAGCGAGAAATGTTCGTCGCGTCAAATCTTACAAAAATCCAAATTAAAGTTGGACAAATAATCAAATCAAATCAGATCTATACAGTAGGTTAGTCACAAAAAAAACTCCATGTCCGTACCCTCAAAAAAAAATTTTTTTTATACTTAAGGTTTAGCGTTATGGCCATAATCTCACCTGATCTTAAGTGACAATACGGCCCAAGTTGGTAGATACACTAAACCTGTGGAGAAACTGGCTCTCAAGTGCAGCTGCCGGAACACACCTATTGGTATTTGGCAGTAGGTTTACAACCTGAGGGTGGTTGCTAGCCAGGCGGGCATTAGAAAAAGCCCTACCTACCACCATACTATGGTTTCCTCACGATGTTTTCCTTCACCGAAAGCTCAAGCTCATTGTAAGTGCTTGGATTCGAACTCACGTCCCGTGACGCGAAGTCTTACACACTACCACTGATTGACACTGACTGATGATTTTTTAAATCATATTGATATTCATAGAGCAATCTCTTCAATTTCTATTTTTTTTTCTCAACTGCGCTAACATTTTGAACGGCCACTACGACCCACCCTTGCAAATGGGTTGTTGTGAGCTTGGCGTGGGTGAAAATAATGACGTCATTACTGACATTTTAGCCGCGATTTTAGACGCGTGGTCGCATGTGGGGCAACCGAAAGCGTATTTCAAGCGTTGTGAAAGTTAAGTGGAACGTAGCTTTTAAGGTATAACATAAAAACCTTTCCATGAAAAAAAGACATATACTACGTACGAATTTTCAGTGATCGTTCAAACGATTTTGTACTTTAGCGATTTAACATATACAAACATCCATTTTATATATACAGATCGGTTTGGAGAATAATGTATATACAAAATGTTTCGTCCCCGGTTAAATATTCAATAATATAATCAATATTTCATATATATTTTGATAAACCAAAGTTAACGTATGAAACCATAAGCCGCTAACTGAAAAAAATAACACTTGAATTAACCGCTACTGTAATAGGTACTTGAGAACTTAAATCTGTCTTTGCACAAATCCTAATAAAGTTATTTTTTTCTTTAAATGAAAATTTTTCTTAGTTAATTTAGTATAATAAAATAAATACATTACTCTTTATTTTGTTTCACCATGTAAGTATAATTTTTATGTAGTTCAATCAATACTTTTATTTAATTCAATTTTTATAATGGTTTTATTGTTGGATTATTAAAGTTTACACACTGAAATATAAACCACAGTAAAGTGGAAGAGTAATTATTACATGTAAACATTTTAGTTATAGTCATAATTTTTAAGTACTTCATAGAAGAGAGCAGGACTAGTTAAGACACGTGCTCTTTTTGAGCAAGCGATGTTATCGTAGGAACTATCTTGGTGAGTAAAAATCAGTATTAGATATAATAACTATGTTTATTTTTAATCTTTTCAACATTGTTGTTTAGAGTGCACAAAAGTTCAAGATTAATTAAATGTTATTCATGATTAATATTACAATTATATAATTATGACAACATACATAATTATATAAGAAAATGTGTATAAATATATTTTTTCAATATTTCTGTTCTCTAATTTTTTTTAAGAGACGCTTGTTCCATGAATAATCATTTGTGATTTCTAAAAACTGTTGTTATTCGAAAATGAACAACAATTTATATAAATACTTAATAAACATATTATATCAACATTGAAAATTGTATAAATTAAATAATTCAGCTGTAGGTGTCCCAAATCAGCTTATTTCGTTTCCACCAATAAACATGGCAGAATTCAGTACTTCTCAGCTGATTTACCGTCTAAGGAAATACTTTTCTGTATTTATATCAATTTATAAGGGCGCTGGATCGCTTTATTTTGCTTGAAAAATGAATATTTAATTTATTATTTATTAGCTTACTATTCATACTGATATATACACACACCTACTTGAGATCTTAACACATTTTAGTTGCTATATAGTAATAAGTATCTAGGTTTAAGACAGTTTTAAATATAATATGTATGGATATCATATAATATATTCATTTTATGGATGACACCGGGCACTGTGACTTCGTATTGCATTGTAGCAAAGATTCCGTGATTAGCATATAATTGTGATATTCAGGAGAAAGACTGTCTTACAGTATTTACAGCAAGTCTTGTGACATATACACCACTAAAATTCCACTAAATAAAACTCATAGTATCTGTGATGGTATTAAGGACCTTCGATGGGAGCTATCATGACTATAAGTGTAATAGTCACTTATGATTATGAGTGATGCTATGTTCCACGTGGCGATGAAAAATTAAACTGTTTGTCTTGATACAATGAAATACAACCTAAATTAAGAAAAATACCGGAATTAAAACAAGTTTATACATTGATATGTTAAATAGTGATAGGTCTAACAAAAACGTCAGATACGTTCATTCCGTGTATTATCATACCTTATTATTCGAAAAGGTATACAGACACAGAATCGTTGATAAAACATTTTTATAACAATTTAGAAACAATTGATGCTCATATATTTCGCAATGGAAATTAGATACCTGCAGGTTAAAAATTGGTATTTTATTAATAAATATATATATATAAATTACAGGTAAAAATGTATATTAAAATTACTTTAAATTTTAGATATTATTTAACAAATATTTACTAATTTTCCTAAAAATAATGATACAACATTTTATTATTCCATAAGATACTGAAATAGTATAAAAATACAAATACATGAATAACATATTTTTCTGTATTATTAAAATGCCTGGTATAACTTGCTGAAATTCTGGATCGTATCCGATATGTACATTTATCACTTTAAATAGATATTTTTAATATATTTATAAATCGTTTTAATATAATTTTTGTATATGAAATATAAAAAGTATTATAATATTATGAAATGCAATCAGAAGCACGCAAATAGTGTATTTATGTTTCATTATATTTTATTATACCTACGTATTTTCTAATCTATGAATAGCATACCATATGTACTATATACTATAATCAAAATAGCTTTATCAGTAGAATGTTAATATATTCAATATGTATTTCAACTTGCAAAATAAATCAGGAGCATCTTGTACATTTACACTTACAAATACTGATAATTTGGAGATGATCAACTAACTTGTAACAAAAATGTCTATAATATATAATTATTGTTTTGAAAGTGCATAAACACATTTCAATATTTTTAAGCTTTTCTGTAGATATGTCCATAAGTGTGTATGTCTACAATAATATTCGTTGTCAAAACTTTATTTAGTGAATGAAGCTGGTAATAAGCATCAATTTATTGGAAGCTTTTCACTTTGTTGTCGTACGAATTAAATGTAATAAATATTTATAAACAATGTTAGTATTATGTAATATAACCATGTGCTCAATAATACTTCGTAGTGTATACAAATGTATGTATTTGTATTATAATACGTTTTATGATATTATTATATTCTAGTAATCATTTTCCAATCTCCTTTTCTTCTATATCTCAGTCTTATTAAACAGAAATTTTTTTTTCAAATACATTGTTATATTGAACAAACCCTCTTAAGAAGTAAGAACAAAACGAGTGACTCGTATGCTTATGATACAGTAAATAAAGGTTAAAACTATATGACATTAATATTTTCTTCACTGAAACGTTGTTGGAAAGTGGTAAATGTGATTATTTGTAGATATCTGGGAATAGAAGACTAAGGTACTAAAGAGTCTTTAAATATAATAGGTACCATTGCATTATTTATTAAAACATGGTCGTGCCGCAAGCTTGGTCGGTTTTCCATGCGCGATGTTTGTACGTTACCGGTTTTACAAATGTACTTTGTTTTTAATCGTTGTTGTTGCCGAAAAAGATCATTAACACGCTGAGTGTATTATTTATATTTTACTATTAGGATACTTATAAGTGTAATTATTTTAAATCTCACTATTTTCTATTACAGGATTCACGTGTAGGTACTAATATTCTAATAAGTTAATGCCGAATTTTGATCTGAGAATTAGTAATAAAAATTTATTACAATAATGAATGATAAGTTCACAGTGTTGGTTTACACAACTTTTTTCATCATTTTCAGTTGCATTTTATGTTCCTTGTTACGTTTCTGTTCAGCATTTCATTGACTATTTATTTTATTTGTAAATAAATGTATAATCAGAATAGGAAATATAATATTTATATAGTCGTTAAGAATTTAAATTACAATAATAATAAATATACGCGTATAAAACCAGGGAACTAGTTTAATAAAATACCTAATTGTAATGCATTTCTTTTCAACAATGGACTTGTTTTACTAAATACTTCTGCTTTTTTTTAGAGGACAAATTCACAAGCAACAGTTAACCAATTTTTATGAAACATAAGTTTGGTTTCAGAAATAATTACAAGAAAATCAGTACAAAGAATTCCTTGCCCTGCCTGGTCTTTTTCAATATAATAACGTATGATGCAGGTTTTATTTTGTTATATATTTTTTATTATTGTTAATTTTTTTTTATATATTTTATAAGAAAACTGAGTTCAATGTACCTATAAAATAAATTAAGTCCGACGCTTGTATCAAAATTTACTTTTATTGTACATGATTTTGTCTTTATTTTTACATTTATAATTACCTAATGTTGACCTTTATATATTTTTTCACAAAGTATAATGTCTATGTGCTAAAATAGTAAATGAGCATAAATAGCCAAACAAAATTCTTGATCTGTTAAGACTACTAAATAGATTGGTATTTCATAATTTTCTTTATGATTAACACATCAATAAGGCT
This sequence comes from Actias luna, assembly GCA_039707435.1. Classification (NCBI taxonomy): domain Eukaryota; kingdom Metazoa; phylum Arthropoda; class Insecta; order Lepidoptera; family Saturniidae; genus Actias; species Actias luna. The sequence continues at coordinate 10,702,281 of JAZHAC010000001.1, read as the reverse complement.
TGTTTACAATCACATGTTAAAGGTTTGGAAAAAGAAAAGATTCCTTGTTTTTCAACCATCTTTTCAAAATTTTTATGTGTATTAAACATATCAGGTTCTAGGTAAATTCACTACAGCAAATATGTGTTTTTAGCTAGCATGTCGCTTCTGTCAGTACATGAGTGTTTCCAAACCTTTCAATATTCATGGATTGTGTACAGCTACGCACGCAGATTTACATCAAAATGGGAAACCATGTTTACTTGGTGTCTTTGATGAAAACACAGTATTTCAGGTATCAACAAAATGTTAAATAGTTATTTTGATGATTTTTATTTTGTTCGTAAAACCATGTTTTTATTATTTGACTTAAGTCTACTTATTTATACAAATATATATGAGTACTTTGCAAATATAAATCATGTACATCGTACTTAAATTTATTTAATCATTTATAATGCGTTCTATATATATTTGATAATTGATCTTTGTAGCTGATTCGTAAGCCGTAATAAAAAGCATTAATTACTTAAAATTATTCTCTTTATGATTTTATTTCGATGACTTTAGTTAGATAATAACCGTTCTAAAGTACGTACAATAATAAATTATTTTTTCACTTAACTACAAATTGTTATGATTTTGATATAAATAACAAAAAGGAATTCTCTTTAAACGAAAAATGTATGCTGAGTATTATTTAAACAAGTTATAAGTAGTAAACGAGGAGACTCTTGTACTGCTAAGGTACCAACAGCATAGACAAACTACACAGGTCCTAAGAATATTAAAACATGATTATCATTCAGTTGGTATAGAAAACCCCTTTTTTAAATAATATATTGTATAATATGCAACTGTATCCTAGTAATATACTAAAACTACGAATTTATTTACCTGAGGCAAGGTATATCTTTACACGCAGTTATACAATTTGGACAATGTTTTTTAGATATTATATACTTGTAGTATAGTTATGATTTATACATGTGTTAGTAACCAAAATAAAATATTTTAATAAGAGGATACACTAGCAGCGAAACATTCGAAAAATAGGCATTGGAATATATATATATATATATATATATATATCGCAGTCGCGCTGTATCCCAACCTTGGAGGTACGATGAGAAAGTAACAATTACAACACGGACTGATAATAATTATATATAATAAATAAAATCAGTTTAGTATGTTCTCTCCTGTTCCTCCTTCATAACTGAAACGATTGTAAGTTTTTTTTTAACATAAAATAAGCAAGACTGTGGCCACGTCTGTTCTTCCCTTTTTTATTTATATACATCATAATTGTTTACAGGTTATCTGAAAGTGCGCAAAAAAATTCGCAGTTTTTGTAATTTTAGACGATCTCAGTTCTTGTAATACATAATTTATGTAAGAAATCCAAACATGAGACAAATAGAGACTTGGCGGCGGTAAATATCGTCCATTATTCAGGGAGGAAACAGGGGAATGCATTTGTACGGACGAAACGCCCATAGCCTGTCCTCTTAATGTCTATATACAATTTTATAATATTGAATTACATATTTCCGATTATTAAATAAAATATGCATACCTATTTAAATTCATTTGTGTAGCAGGTACGTAAACACGTGTAGTAATTTAATGTTAAGATTTTTGATTGTTGTAACAATATGTGATCGGTGTTTATTTATTAATAAAGTGATTCATGGCAATAAGTTTTTTTAATAATTTAAGAGTGTACCACACTAATGTTACTCAATGTTTTAACTGAATCAAACTTCTCACATATTTATCACTAAATATAACTACTGTGAAAAATCCTACCTCCAAGACCAGTACAAATTACTGGTCCTTCGCACGATAGTGATGTGACTTATGTTAGTAAGTTATAATAAATCAATAACTTTTAGGTTGGTACGTATAAATATCTTAATAGCATTAGGTAAATTTAACAGAATATAAAATGAAAATCCACCTATAAGTTTTTATTTTCTTAAGAGTGCAATAGACACGTAGTACTTCTACGTACGTACATAGTACTATATTACTTACTAGCAGACCCGACAGACTTTGTCCTGTCTTAACTATGAATATATTTAACTAATATTAATTCGTTGGTGGGAGGCGCCCGACGTGACGGCCCAGTGGCATGCGCGTGACCTGCGCACGGTACTGGACAGTACTTAGACATTGCAACATTACTTTATTTTACTAAAATAAAGGATTTTTTCTAAAATAAACGTAGCCTAAGTTATTCCTTATTACATCAGCTACCTGCCAATAAAAGACCCGTCAAAATCGGTCCTGCTATTTCAGAGATTAGCCGGAACAAACAGACAGACAATATTTAAAAAATATATGTTATTTTGTTGTATGTACCGTATATATACATGTAGTAAAAAACGGTTATTTAAATATTACAAACAGACACTCCAATTTTATTTATATGTATAGATAATAGAGTACTTCTCCACCGGCGGCATTGCGCACAATATTTAGATAGAATATGTTTTATTGTAATTTAATTTATGCGTTATAACAAAAAACATTTCCAATAAGTATATTAGAACCAATAAATTTACTTAATAAATGTATATATATTTAAGGTGGGAAAATGCATTTACGCATCCCCTGCCAGCCCGAGGGCTCTGAGAGGTGTATGTGGGACTCACCCGGCGCTAATCGCCGAGAATACCCACTAAAACCCTACGGCCGTCTGTCGCCTTTCCAGGGCGATGCGGGTTCATGCATGCGATCACCGCGTCACCCCAGCGACCGGCCCGGCCTGATGGAAAGCCGGGCCCCATCCGGGCAGCCTGGTAAGCTGCCCTTGCAGTCGGCAGGACTGGTACAATGGGAGGCGAGTACCCCGACCCGCCCCCCTCAGTCCGGCTTCAGGCGGTAGAAGAGCACGGGCGCGTACCGGCCCCTTTGATCGCCAATTGCCGTGTTCCGGAATTTGCACTTGAGAGCCAGTTTCTCCATAGATTTAGCGTGTCTACAAACTTGAGCCGTATTGTAACTTAACATTAGGTGAGATTATGGCCATAACGCTAAACATTAACTATAAAAAAAACCTAGTTCAAGAACTAAGAACCAAGGTTCCAAATATGACGTTTACTTTGATTAACCATATATATTAATGGATCTGTTGCATTTGATATTTAAACAGCAATGGTCCATTTATAGATATTTACCAAGATACTAAATCGTTCAATGATCCCTATATTTTTAGGTTTGGAAACTTCTCACTACTTGAAAAACAAAAATTGTCCTCTTTTTAGTTTCGGAGTATTTGGGTTGCATATAAAGTAGTAAAACGGCTTGTAAACACTTTTATAATACGAAGGAAAAATACTTTAGCGTAACCTAACAGTCTCGGTTAACGTCTAGACATTTGTAATAATTAGTTCAAAATAGCATAAAAATGTTTGTGAATTTGTTATCAATGAAATGATACTTTGTCTCCTTATTGTTAATATTTGATAATAGTTTTACTATGTATGAATTCATAAGTCCGAATAATATTCTCGAAACCATAATAAAACACACGCGGTACTGTTTCGGAGTAGTCAAACTTTTTCTGCACATAAAGTATTTTTTGGCGAACACAATTCACCGTGAATGCTTATAGTCATTTAGCAGTCTATTTGTAAATTTGGTTACTAAACCTAGTAATAATAGTCAAATTATCGAAGAGTGCACATAGCAAATATTGGTTTGACTTCGACGATTTGACTGTTGGCGAGTGCTGACTTTCCGTATACCAGACTCTTCAATTAGGTAACGTTTTTTTTTTTTTTAATTCGTGACAGTTATATTATTTCCTGAAGTTTCTAAATATTACTTATTTAAATGTTTATTCAAGTGTCTTGATTTTGTTAGCTAATTAAATTTGAAATTTAACATGCATTAAAAGCAAGTAACTCTGATGTTATAAAATTGTTTTTTTAAGGTATTTATTATGTACAAGATTTTGTCAATAGTAATAGAACAAAGGAAGTAGCTGAAACATTTATTTATATTTTATACATTAGAGACCAGCTTGTGGTTCAGGCTTTGCGGACGGAGCTCCAACTGAAGTGTTATCTTGAGTAGTAGCAGCCCTTTCCAAATTTTTTAGATTATTTTCAAATTCAACTGGGTCAATAAACTTCTTCCTAGGAAAAGGGGGAGAACCCAGTATAGCTTCCACTTCTTTGAAATTCAGAGTTTCTTTTTTTAAAAGTTCTTCTGCGAGCTGATAAAATATAACAGTAAATATTATGAACAAGGAAACTTGTGTATATAACAATAAGTATGGGGTCGTTCATAAAACACGCATAATTTTTGCCTTTTTAGACCCCCTACCTCCCACCTCGTCATATTTTCTGCGACACCCTTTCTACACTAAGCCACAAACGATAAACATCCATGATATGTGGCAACTAATAGCAGTACACAAATTTCAAACATTTTAAATATTTATTGGTTGCAATAATAGAACTTTTATATCTGTAATAATATGTAAATATTTATAGTCTTGTAAATATTTGTAATAACATGTAAAATTATTTTATAAGCTGTGAACATCAAGTATTCTTAGACCCTACGGTACCCCAAAATGCAAACGTATTTTATGAACAGCCCTAATGTTTTAGAAATGATATAGAAATACGTCATAAATGTACAATGATAATATATGTGAAAGTGACAACCATACGGTGGCCACAATAAACCTACTAACACATTAAGATGGCTATACAAAACAGGGGCATGGAAACAGTAAATAAGAGTGCCGCACCGCCCACCAGGTCAATAACATCACAAGCACTCTTAAAATAATAATTATAATAGCAATATTAATAACAATTATATACGTAAAAAGGAACATCACTAATGAGTATGTCATTTTTATTGTGCATCTTTTATAAGGAGTAGGTACTATATAACAAAATATACAATTCAATGAAAATGGTGCGGACCAAGAATCGTAAGGTGTGAAGAAATAAATAATAAAACAAAGCTGCTAACAGCGGGGCACAAGAATTATTGATGGACAGCATGATGTAAAGGCACGGATTACTGAAATGCTTGTAAAGTTGAGAGATTATTACATCAAATTTTAGTTAAATATTAAACTAAGAATGCAGAGTTATGATAAATATATTTAATTAGCACAATGAAATTATATTTTAAGGTTGCAATTTAAAATATAGATGTCTAGACACAAATAACAATAAAGTTAAACATCGATAAGTATATTTGGACCATTTCTAGAATTGATTTTACTTTTAATAGCAACATCATTTTACACGTGTGAGATTACAGCTATTACAATGTATATTCTAAAAATAATATATCTACACAATTACACAAAAGTTTATACATACACTTTTCAGTTTGTTTTCATTTGTTCTTAGTAACTCCTCTGTACGGTAGTAAGCGCTAGCTATAATCTTCCTCGCCTCCAAATCTATCAAGTTTTTCATGGTTTTGCTGAAAGGACTTTTTCCATGTTCTTTTAAATCTGGAAAAGATACTAAACCAACTGTCGGTGACATACCATACACTCTGACCTGAAAACACAATAACAACATATGAAAATTCATCCTTAGGGGCCATCCACAAATTACATGATTACATACATTTTATGATTAAATTAAAACTGCAAATTAATAGTTCACATTTGGTTTTTTACTGCTTAAATATATTAGATTTTGAAATGTGACGACGTCTCGAAATTTATATCCTCCCCTGCCCCTTGTCAGAGAATGTAATACTTCGTCAACTCCTCCGACCATTAACGTGTGGCGTGTTATATGGATGGCCCCTTATTTCGGAAGTAAGATTAATTGTTGAATTGTTACGAGCACTAAACATTTAATTTTTTGTAAAATTTATTATGATAATATTTTGTTTTAGTTTTTGTAATCAGAAGCTTTTACCTGAGCGTAGGCAATCTTGGTGACCTTTTCGAGATCATTTTGAGCCCCGCTAGTAATAGAGTTGAAAGTAATGGCCTCTGAGGCCCTGCCACCGAGCGCCATGCACATGCGATCAAATAACTGTAAACGAAACATATCAATAGGCAGGGCCGGATGTACCTTAAGCTCTGGGGCATCGTGAAAAACGCCGCGGTATTATCTATATCCTGCACCATTGCACTAAGGACCAGAGCATAATTGCTGAATAAATATTATACGCCGCTTATAAGTGAATTTTTAAAGTGAAAACTTCTATAGGAAGTGTTTGGATTTGGAGAGTAACTTCGTATAAGTCGTCATCGACATGGTCACGTGACGTGTTAACGTACACACTATATGTGTAATCAGTTTTGAATTACAAGTTTTAATTTAAGATTAAACAATTAATTTGGATATCCAAAAATAACCATACTTACATACATACATGTTTATACCATCATAACACGCATTTACAGAGAATTAATTTAAAATAAAAACGTCAAAAAACATTGAAAACGAAGCATCTGAGGTAAAAAGAAAACAAACATTTGTAATTAACAACAGTCCAACCAAGAATAGTAAATATTTAAGCGTTCTTGCAATGATAATATAAAAATATTGCTTTATTCTCGTTTTGAATAAGGCTTAAGAACTAAGAAAAAACAGCTCTATATAATTTTCAACACCGTTATATTATACGCATATTTATTTAAAGTTTTTAGCATTATGGCTACAAACTTACTTAATGTTAAATGACGACGTGGGCCGAAGCCGGTGTATTTCTCTTAACAGAAAGTTCAAACTCATTGCAGCGAATCGAAGTCACGTCTTCGCCACTGAGCTATCATCTCTTTAAGATACATATTAGGAGGACGCATATTCGATACATTGGACTATGTAATCCTAAATTAGTTATACACAATTGCAGAGTAGACGTTTTGCGGTTGCATATGCAACTCTAAGGACGGGGAATAAGGAGCATAAGGACAACAAATGTTATACGTATAGTATACCTCTTCTTTGGAGTATAACTTTTGATCAGAAGTGGTGTACTGAGCGAAACCGAGCGCCATGTTCGTCCTGGGTACGATGGTGACTTTCAGCAAGGCGTCGGTATGTTCCAGTAACCAGCCTACAAGAGCATGACCCGATTCGTGGTACGCCACTATTTTCTTTTCTGCCGGTGACATCGCATGACTCCGTTTTTCCGTTCCCCCTGATAAAATATTGATTCTATTAAGTGTCATCCACAAATTACGTAACACGAATTTCGTGATTCCATGACCTACCCGCCCATCCATGCCACAACATTTGTGAGTCTCCTTCTTGCCTACTGTGTGGTCACATATTTTACAATTTTACATTAAAAATTATTAAATTAAAATAGCAAATTAATAGTTTATATATATAGTGTTTTACTGCTTAAATATATTTTTTTAAAATATTGCCATATAATACCAACACAGCTGCAATCATATTTAAACTTCATATTAGAATTATTCGATCCAATCCACTGCCACTAGCATACATGAATACTCATATTACATTGTTATATTGCATCTCATTGTGTTTTTAATTTTTATTTCAAAATTGAATGTATTTCTCTGAAAAACATAGTGTTTAAGGCTATGACGAGACGAGTAATAGTAGATGCAATCAAGGACTTTGTTTCTTACTATTTCATGCGAGCTATGGATATGGTATACGTTAAGGAATGAAAATCAAAAAAATGACTTTAAAGCTAACCCACGACTCTTTCGACGGCGTATTCGAGGTCGGCAGCCTTCACGATGTTCTGCTTGTACCTTGCTGCGTGTAAAGCAGCCTCATTGCACACATTTGCTATATCCGCACCACTAAACCCTGGCGTTAGATAAGCCAACCTAAACGAAAACATAATAAAATCAATAAATGGGATGTACAAACGCTTTTAATATTACAATTTGTTCGAAGAGTAATGTACAAGATATTTGGAAAATCCAAAAATGCACGCGTCATAACATAATTATAATTGAATAACATAGATACAAGCATTCATATTAAATAGGAAGTAATTCGATGTCATTCTAGAGTTATTAAACACGAAGTGGTCCCAATGACCTCTAATACATTTGTACAAGTTTTTTCGGCGTAATCGTTACGCATCCATACAAACATACATCCAGTCGTCCACAAAAAAATATTTCCAATATTTTTTTTAGCATATAAAGATTTAAAATAATGATCATTAAAGTCTGTAAAATGCTCGACTTTGTAATGTTGAGAGTAATGCACAACCTTAAACGCATCGCGTTATGAGGCGTGCACTACTTTTAATTTTTAAAGTTAATTTTAAACATATCGTCTAGTCAATCAGCAGGTATATATATCGCCGCTAGAGAGCATAAATGTTTTAACTATCAAAAATGCGAATACGAGTTATATACATGATTGCAATCAGAACGAAACCGCATCGAATGAATTCGGTCTCCTTCATCTGCGACAAAATGAAAAGTTGTTTGGTACGACATAAAAATAATCTATTTTTGTTTATATTATGACTTTTAATATAACTTTCTGCTTCTCTTGTAAAGTTAAATTTTGCGAATTATGATATTCTAAAACAATATAAGTTTTGGTTCTGGTCACGTATCGAGAAAGTAACTAATTTTTAAAGCATAAAAATAATTTATGGTCTTTTCATATACTTTTTACAGTCCTTAAATTATACTATTACAATACAACAATTAATATTAACAAGCGTATGTTAAATTTAAATTAAGGCTGTCACAGATATTTTTTTTATTTATAATTTGAATATATATTTAACTATTGTGAATATATGCAAATATAGTTAAAAATAATGAAATTATGTATAATAAAACAAAAACTATTTTTATTTAGTTATGACGAAACATTTACGTTAGTTATTGGTATTAAAAACGTATCCAGTGTCTTAGTTTTTGATACATATATTCAAAGAATAATTAATAAAGCGCGACCGAAGTTTTATTACCTTTTAACATAATACGGTGGCAATTCCTCTAGTACGATATTCTTTAGATGCCTTTCGAATATTTCTTCTCGTTCAATTAATGTGGGTAGGTCGATTAGAATGTGTCGATCGAAACGTCCAGGGCGAAGTAATGCCTACAAATAATTATTAAAAATATAGAACAATTACGAGTAAAACATTTGAAAGTTTTCAATATGAATAAAAATATTATGTCATCCAATGTATTAATAAGGTTAAGTAGATTATTATATTAATATGAAATTGGCATAGAAACTCACAATGATAAGTTTGTAGTATTGTTACTTTTTATGGTCTACAATCTATACATATAATAAATTAACTTAATATGTAAATTAACTATAATATTAAAAATGATAATTTCTGTATATCGACTTGTATTCAAATCAATCAAGAACTTTATTTACTGGAAAATTCTAAATTTATCTCTATCCCGGACGAACTTTTCCATTTATTTTGGATTAAATAGAGCCTGTATGTTGATCCATGATATTAGAGTTCGATTTTAACCGCGGTCGTGAACGGACGTGTCCTGAGCTCTCGTTGATTGTTCTCGAATCCGATCGGGTATTGTTTCTTTGTGCCGTGTGCCGTGAAGGAAAACACCAGTTCTATACCTACATAACTGAAGAAGTGCGCCTTCTGCGCGTCGTTCTTAGGCGCTTTCCTAAAGAGCTCCCCGAGGAGCTAATCCTAGCCTCCCTTAAGGAGCAAAACTTCCCGATCCAGGAGGTACATCGAATGTACCATAATATAACAAAAAAACAATACGACCTAGTTCTCGTCACTTTGGACCGATCCAAGGAAGGGAAGGAAATTTTCTCCTTCCAATCCGACTGCGCCCTCTCTGGCATAGTTGTAGAGATCCTCCATAAGAGGTATACCCCCACCCAATGTCATAACTGTCAAGCATACGGCCACTCCGCTCGCAACTTCTTTATCAACCCGCGTTGTGTCAAATGTTTAGAAAACCACTCCACTAAGGAGTGCTCTCGCACCCGTGACTCTCCAACTCCACCGAGCTGCGTCTTATGCGGTAAAGCCGGGTATCCCGCGAACTATCGCGGGTGTGAACGCGCTCCACGCACAAGACGCACGCGTTCCTTCAATCAGGCGCCCTCAGCGCAAACAACGACCGCACATCCTACACCACCGCCACTCATGTCAATTCAGGCTTTCCCGAGGCTGCCTAAACCCGCGCGAGGCACTTCCGCGAATACATCTACGTCCCAGAATCCCACATTAGCTCCGACCACTTCATGGGCGCCCCAACCGCAGTCTACACAGGCCAAATCGTCACATTCCACTACGTCCGGCCCGTCCATTGGTCTAATAGGGATCGACTGGCTCGCTGAACTTCTTGACCAACATTCAGTAGAGGACATCATCGCATTCGACGAAATGCTCAGTGCTAATCAGGACCTAGACCGTCTTAAAGCTATTAGGTGCTTCCCAGGCATTGCAAAAACCGTGCAACGCCTCATACGCGCTTCCCCTAAATAAATTCGAAATGGAGGATAAGATCAGACCCCGTGGCCTATCTCTATCCTTTTTTAACGCACGTAACCTGAAACCCCAACGAGACCTAGTAGCTAGCTTCCTTAAGCAGCGACAGATAGACGTGTTTTTTGTAAAAGAATCACTACTAAAACCGAGCGTTCGTAATCCCGCGATTGCGAACTACAAGATAGTAAGAAATGATCGTACCGGTGTAAGAGGCGGCGGCACGCTCATATACTATAGAAAGTCACTATATTGCATGCCAATAGATCCTCCCGAACTTACAAATTTAGAAGTCTCGGCATGTAGAGTGGGTATGACCGGTCATCCGACTATCTTTATCGTTTCCGCGTACCTTTCGCCTAATAAAACTCTCCTCCAGTCGGATCTGGAGACGCTTTTCGCGCTCGGTGACTCTGTTATAGTGGCTGGTGATCTAAATAGCGGGCACATTCAATACAACAACCCGCGTAGTACCACTAATGGTAGGACACTATACTGGCTAGAAAATGCGCTTATATTCGACGTAATTGCTCTTTCTGAGCCAACTCATTATCAAGCTAACTGCCACCCTTCAGTTTTAGACATAGCTGTTTTAAAAGGGATCACGCTTCAGGTACGGCAAATCGAAGTCGTACATGAACTAGATTCCGACCACAGCCCAGTAGTTCTGCAACTAGGTCACTCGGGGGACCATACACTTGCTTCAGTCAAAGCGGCTGACTATCCAAAGCTCAAACACTATCTCACAAATAATCTTTCCTCTCCTCACTCAGATAGGATCCCCGACGATATTAAGTCTGTGACCGATGCCGATGTGGCAATTGATTCCCTGGTCGGTCACCTCCAGATTGCCATCAGCGAAACCTCGAAAGAGGTAAAAGCGGCGAACGATCGCCGCTTCATACTCCCTGATGACATTCGAAGACTGATCACGGAAAAAACGCCGCAACTCGCGCCCTTGATTAGCCAAGGAAAGCCCCCGGTCCCGACGGAATCAGGAACGAAGCTCTAAAACTTCTCCCTGATAAACTTATAGCTCTTCTGGTCTGTATCTTCAATGCGGCCATAATTCACTGGCATTTTACAACCGCTTGGGAAAAGGCAACGGTAATAGGTATCCGTAAAACCGGGAAAAAGGCATCTCTCCCAGAAAGCTATCGCCCAATTAGCCTCCTCAATACGTTAGATAAAATATACGAGTTGCTCCTTTTGAACCGACTTCAATCCATTGTCTCAGAGAAATGTCTCTTACCACACGAGCAATTCGGCTTTCGACCGAAGCACTCGTGTATCCACCAAGTGCTCCGCCTTACAGAGCATAGTCTCTCCAATTTCACGGAGCCACGCCATCCAAGGCGCACGCTTGCCGTATTTTTCGACATAGCCAAAACTTTCGATAAGGTCTGGCACGAAGGCCTCATATTGAAACTCAATCTCTTTCAAGTCCCGGACAGACTAGTCCGCATAATCCTCGCTTATCTATCAGACCGTACCTTCTGCTATAAAGCGGACGGAACTCTATCCTCACCATATTCAATAAGATCAGGGGTCCCGCAAGGTTGTATCCTAGCCCCTTGCCTGTTCAACCTGTTTGTTAGTGACATCCCCGAATTCCCCGACGTCGCAGTAGGCTCTTACGCAGACGACACGGTCATCTTCAGCTCAGGCAGGAATAGGACTCACTTATACTACTGCGTCCAATGGGCTGTCTCTACGTTCGGGTCCTGGTGCCTCAAATGGCGCATAGAAATAAACCCAGACAAAAGCGCGGCTATTATGTTCGACCCTTACGCGAGGAAGAATATAAAAAGAACATTACATCTTTTTGGTGTCAATATCCCCTGGGCTAACCAAACTAAATACCTTGGTGTAGTTTTAGATAAGCATCCCACCTTTAACAAACATATAGATTATGTACAGAAAAATCCACCACAGCTATGGCTCTACTACACAATCTAACCTCCTCTAAGAGCAAAATGTCACTCAGACATAAGCTCACAATATACAAAGTATGCATCCGTCCCATACTTACCTACAGTTGCCCCGTATTCGCTCACGCTTCGCACACTACTCTTCGCAAACTACAAGTTCTGCAAAATAGATTCATGCGTATAACCGTCCAAGCCCCTCCCTATGTTCGTAATGTAGATCTCCATAAAGATATGGATATTTCGTCCATATACGCATATATCAAAGACCTTACAAAGCAACTCTTAGAAAAAGCCGAAGTTCATCCCAACCCCAAAATAGTACACGCAGTTAGCTACAATGTCAATCCGCACGCCAAAGGTTTCGCGCGCCGGCCACGTAATTGCTTCACTGATCCCGTCGATAAAATAACGAGATTGAACGCACTTCTCCGTACCGTCTCCACCAATCGTACGTGTCCGCGTACACGCCCGCGTAACCGCCGTCCTCGCAGCCGAGGTCGAGGGGTTAATTTCGCTCCCGCACACCCGCCGCAGACGCTTGAGCCTAGATTCGATCCTCCGGACAGGAGCCCTCAAGTGACTCTGCTCGCGCGATACAGTGACACTCTACATCACTGAAAGTACATCATCACACCGCATACCATCCATGCACACTTACACGTTAAGTACACGGTTTTGTAAGGGACTACCCCCGCGACCCTTACGCGGTTTGCCCGATAAGGTCATGTTAGGATCATGAAATTAGTAAGTTAGGACCTGATGATTAGTTACCCTTGCAAATCCTTGTTTGTTATTCCGGCAGCAGCCCAAGCCGAGGTTCGGCCATTCTGGCACCCTTGCGCTCGCTGCCTCGGAGCTGAGTGCCCTCAGCACTCGCCCCAAAAAGTTCGATGAAGCTGTCAAAGATCTTGGGGCTAACAGCGTATGTCAGTTCAAAAAAAAATCCATGATATTCGTTAGATATATAACTTCATGAGAATCTATCCTATAGTTTCAAAGTTAAGAATGCAAAAGGGGGCAGAGAGACAGCCTAATGTTAAAAATAAAACATATCTCCAGCACCTATTAAGTGAAGAAATAAGAAAGAAATATTACATGTGCAGATCTGACAGTTACAGTTTTATAATTACAAACATTAGTAAGGGCAACTGGTACCAACATTCTTAATTATGTTTAAGATTAAGTTAAACAATATATTTGTTTAAATCAAAATGGCATCTTGTACTAATACTTCTGTGGTGCTGAATAATACGTTTACCGATCTGTCCAAGTTAAATGCCTGTTGACACTATTTAACGCGGTTAAACACGTTTAGTCAACTATAATAGTTCATAGTGGATTCTGCTACGTTGTTTAGAAATAAAAAGGAGTTTTTTTGGATTTGTTATCAGATAATAAAGAAGACTTTTTCAATATTTGAATAGTTTTACGGCAAGTTTTTGAAAGGAGCAACTTATTCGAAAGTCTTTCTGATGACAAATTTAAGGTTCGATAACTCTTGAAAATAATATCTGATCCTCTCTTGTAAAATTCGGTGCTCTAGCCCAATGTACAGAAGCTAGTTCGCCTTCCCATGTCATATTAAGCTATATACACAATAAACAAACAAAAAATTACTTACAGTATACAAATTCAGTCAATAATCAAATGTAAAAACTACACAATTTTCACAATATCTAAATAACTATTAGCAACGCGATAACTACGAAATGCCAAACAAAACTTAACGTGGTAATAATTAGTAATTACAAACAATCGGAAACGTTTCGTAGACGCATACTTTTTTTAAGATTATACTTAACTTTTATAAAACTTCTCTTTCTAACTGTCTCGAGAGCAAAACGAAACGTTAAAATCAACATTGGCGACACGGTAAACACATTTAACTAAACGGAACAATCGGATGGTTGCTACAAGACACTGACAAATTCGTTTAATTTAAAAACGTTTAAATCTTAAAACACATTTAGTGAAAGGAATTTAAAATATTTTTAAATACAATTTGCTAAAAACCGCCCTAAATATGTTATTATTGCAGTTAATAAAACCTTGTCTAAAACATCAGCACGGTTGGTGGAGGCCAAAACAACGACTCCTTCGCGGGTTTTCATCCCATCCATCTCCACCAGTAGCTGATTAAGGGTCTGCTCACCCTCACCACCACCAGGGCCCCAGGAAGCCGCACCCGAAGACCTTGCACGGCCCACTGCATCCATCTCATCAATGTAGATAATGCAGGGCGCACGTGAACTTGCTTCTTTAAAGAGATCCCTATAAATTAAAAAAAAATACCGAAACTGTATCACTTAATTACTCCTTAAACAAATAACTTTGCTATGTTTTCTAACGTTTTATTTACTTTTATTCTTTAATGCATATCATGTTATGGACTTAGATTTATTGCATGGTTCTGTTTGTCTATGATTAGTCTATGCATTTAGTAAATTTAATGTAATTGTATCAAAATTATAGAAACATTGTACAACTGTTGGCATATCTAATAAACAGAAAAGTTTGTTATAAGTCATATGCATATATAAATACATAAGTCAAATTACCCTTTACTTGTTATTTACGTCTATATGATGGTATAATTGTAAAAAAGCATACCTTACTCTAGCGGCACCTAAACCACCAATCATTTCGATGAACTCAGAACCATTCATCGATAAGAAAGGTACATTCGATTCTGTGGCTACAGCTTTTGCTAGCAAGGTCTTTCCACAACCAGGTGGCCCAAGAAGTAATGCACCTTTGGGCACCTACAAAATAAATCAATTATCAGATAGATGGTCGTTTGTTCAATATCTACAGGAACAAATACTAATTACTATAAAAATTGTGCTCTGTACTTATTCTTTGAGATATTCAGAAGTAATGTAAGTTTACAACATAATAGTATAAACAATTCAGTATGACATGTAAGAATTCGTTCTAGATTTTCAGGGATGATGCTATATTTATTTTATAATATTTACTGTAAAATTACTGTTCTGGATGTATGGTTTTCTGGTAATATTTTACTTTGCTATATATAGAAGCAAAAGAAGAAATTTTTACATTACCGAAATCTCATTATTTCAAAATGTTACCATTTTTATGAGGCTTTATTCTAGTATTCGATGCTATAAAATATGATACTAAGATTATTGTCTATCTATAATAGTATTATTATAGCCAGTACTTTTTGCGATACATTGTGAATAAAAATAAGGTAAAGCGTCTACCCATTATAGAGTGAAGGTGAATATTCATTGCTCATGTTTCTACACACTTCTAATATCGTTATTCTCTTGTATATGTTTCTTTCCTAACAATATGTTTTATGTGAAATATATGTGTATTGCCTTATCAGTATAACACTGTAAAAAAGGAAATTGAGTGACACAATCGTCGTCGTTTCTGTCTCTAATGCATGTTGAATTTTCTGCGGACAGATGTGGCTATTTTAAAAGAAGACTTCAAATATCATCATTATTATAATCCCAAACTCTTAAAAAAGGAAGGAAAATCAAAGTATTTTGCAAGAAATATAGTAGATATAAATAGAAATATACTAGTAATTAAGAAACATAATTTCACTAAATAAAACAGTAAATAATATTAATTAAAACCCAGTCTACATTCAAGCTTACAATTTTGTGATGTTTAATATAACAATAAAAAATGTATCAGCTAATTATTAACTCACTTTAGCCCCCAAATTTTTGTAATGTTCTGGTCTTTTCAAATAGTCGACAAACTCCATAACTTCGATTTTAGCTTCTTTAAGGCCTGCAACATCTTCAAATTTAACACCTTTTCCTTGGCCACTCATAGAGTCCACTAATGTGAACCTTGCACGCCCGAGCTGGCTCTGAAATTACATATATTTTTATTACTAATGTACCATATTTAGAAATTATGCTTATTATAATATAAATCACTATGATGATTACTATAATGAAGTACCTATTTCTTATTGTTAGATAAAATAATAATTATATTATGTGAGGGTGTTAATTAAACAAATTGCACACTACAAAGTTAAACATACACTTTTCTGATTTCGGAATGTTAAAAAAGACAGTATTTTCAAATATTAAATTTCTAAGTAAATTCAAATAGGTGTGAAATTTTAATTATATACTTTTTTATTAATAATTAAATGTGACAAGTTTAAGGATATATTTTTAGTTTGATTTTTTTAAATATATATATATATATATATATATATATATATCCATATATGTGAGCTTGTCTTACTTGTGGTTTGTTTTAATATGCAGCCAAACTTCCTAACAAAATTGGACAAAACTGTGGTCTCCAAAGTATTATTTGTCTTTGTACTGTTATTCTTCATAATTTTGTGTAAAACAAATTTGAGGGTTTAATAATAAATGGATAAAAGTAGTTAAAATACTTAGTTATAATTTACAATAATATTTTACTACTTACAAATCCACCGAGGTTTATATTCATCTTCATACTCTTAGCAGAGTATAGGAAGGATAGTATGACAGCACCAATGAGTAAAGTGGTAATAACTTTTCCAGCAACACTGCCATTTCTGTCATAAATCACTCGAACACCTAATTAATTAGAATAAAGGTATTATAATTCTATCTTTTGCATACTAGTAGGGCATCTTCTTATATCCATCTAGTTAGATACCACATTCAAGTAGATTATTCAAGGTGTGTTCCAGCAGCGCAATTTCAAAGCCTGTTTTCCCTCTAGGCTAAGCATGTTATCATCCTAGGAGCCGTTCAAGTATTATGTAACGCAATTTTTGAAGATTTTAGTACCTCCTTTCCCCATGTAACGCACCGTAACATTTTTTTACACTCCACCCCCCCATCCTCAAACGTTACGTAGCCTATTAGTATATGACTGCTGATTTTCTGATGCATTGGAAAAAGCCTTACCACCATACATTGGTTTCCTCACGATGTTTTTCCTTCACCGAAAGCTCAAGCTCATTGTAGGTGGATTCGAACTCTCACGTCCCTTGACGCGGAGTTCGTACACACTACCACTGAGCTATTATCGCTTCAAAATCAATGAGTAATCATGTATCTTTTATACGCCAATAGCGTTCATTATTTACCTTTATAGATACATAGTAGCCAACTGAGCATTTTTACCTAAAAATCATAATTATGTTGTAAATTTATCTACTAAAAAACTCTTAAAGTAAAATAACTTATTTGTCTTAACCTCAGGCAATGCAATTAGACATAGTTGAGGGATTCTTCATTGAAAACTTGGGAAATATTAATTGTCTAATTTTTTATTTAAATTTAAAAAAAAAGTTACGTAACTTGTTGTTCGCACCCCTTCTTCCTCACTTATAACGCATGGTAACGTTATACAAGACCCCCTGGCCTATAATTGCATTACTTAATACTTGGACGGCTCCTTAGCTCGCATCCGCTTAGCGCATCATCAGTAAATACCAGCTGGTATTGTGGCCAAATGTTAACGTAAAAAGATTAAAAAAGAAACTGTATGTTGACTACAAACTTATATAGTCAGGTTATAAAATTTAAGTTGAATGTTCATTTTCATAGCATTAATAATAACCAAATTTTATAACATTGATTTAAAACAAGAATTGTTCCATAATATAACACTATTAAAAATATTTGCCTTCTTTGACCCCCAAGCTATGTTCAGTTTCTCGTAGCTTCTCTTCAAAACGGTGTATGTCTCCGACATTCATATGATATACACGGTGATTAATCTGTAAAAATTATTCAAATATTTAGTTTTCTCATTTAACAAAATACATAACTAAAGATATATAGCTTTAAGAATTATTAGTGCAAAATAAATCATAAGAACTCTTCATATAATGGGTAGTTTTTGAATAACATAAGAGGCATTCAATTCGACAAATCACTGAATTATGTATACACAATTAAGCTAAATATTCACAGCATTGCACATTATTTTGGTTACAACTTGAGTAACCAATAAATGAGCATTTATTATTTTATTAAATAATTTCTATTATTTCTTATATGTATATATTTATTGAAGTGTCTGCAATAATTAATTAATAATTCTATTCAAGTTGCCACCTTTGTTTTGATATAGGCCTTAAACTTATCTGGCCATGAATTTAATGATTTATATAGTAAAAATTTAATCACTACTTGTTTTAGAGATTTTGACTCAACATTTGTATTCCAACAGAATTGGGCTACACAAGAGCCAGACATCAGTTCTTTATAAAGTTTGGAAATTTGGACTTGAACCAGGCTTGGGTAGTTTGTGCTTTGTAGTCAGGTGCAAAGACCAGAATATATTTTTAAATGGTGCATTACTGAGAAGGATCATTACATGAACTTGTAAGATGGGCTCTTAATACACTTTGGCTGAAGTGCTCACTGTGTTTCTACAAAAATGAATATTTGTGAATGAATTTTGTCAAACCTTATCAAACCATGACTGTAGCAGGATGATGACTACATAGCAACTTTCTTACAAAATAGCTTCAGTGCTATGAGTGTACAGTTAGTAATTTATCTTTTAGTGCTTGTAATTTTTTTAATAAGGAAAAAGAATATTTATATTTTAATTTGTAGGCGTAATAGCAAGCCTGTTGATCAACCCACACTTTTTACTGAATGGATTTATTTAGGGTATGTTGTGTATAATGACGATAATCAAGATGCTTTTCGGGTTGATTTTTGATATGCAACACAGCCTTAGCAGAAATGTTCACTTCTCTATTCTTCAGATTTTTGGATTAACAAAGGCTTAGTTCCAACAGAGAAAGTCTTATACATATCTAATGACATTACAATATGAGAACATATGGCTGATACCAAACTTATGAAGCTTTTGAAAATATCTAATGATTCCATACTCACTTTTTGTAATCATGGCAATTCTATTTTCTTTAATACTCAATTTCGTATAATATTTTTATATTATCCTCAAAAAAAAAAAAACAATGTGGCGGGGACTTTTTGAAAGATTCTAACATATTAAACATGTTCAAAAGCATGCTTGGATGGCATGTACTATTGACTTCTACAATATGAATTTACAGTTTTGAGAATATTTTTAATTTTGTATTGGCTTAATTTTAATGTGTAATAATATAATTAGAATGACTTACAACATTTAGTGTGAAATAAATAATGAGAAAAATAGAATAATCACACACTTACTTTCTTTCCTTTTATGATTGCACCTTCATGTAATATGATAGTCACCACCTCCATATCAGGCCTCACAATTAACTCTTCAACTTCACCTTTGGACAGCATAGAGTATACAAACTCATTCCATGAAACATATCTAATTAGCTGAAAAATACAAATTGAAAAAATCTGAATTACCCATTACCAAACACTTATATATGTATATTCTGAGAGGTTTATCAAAAACCAGTTCTCCCATCAGCCTTTAGAATATTACCAAATTTTTACTTAACATCAAAAGAGATTCTGGTTAATGGTTAAGCCTTTAAAAAATGTTTAGTCATTGATTAAATTTAAGTATTTATTTAGCATAATGTCACCTTTCCATTAAATACAAAACCAAGACCTACTATTACTACTATTTAAATAGTTGAAATTATTTTTCACATAAAAAGCTTTATTTTGCTATACATCTACTGCTTTAATAATTTATTATCTTATACCTCATTTTGTGTATTGTCCCCAGGAACAAGAAGTGAACTTAACAGAATCAATACAGATGTTGTAAACATCCAGAAAACAGCCTTTATCATAAGTGAAGGTACTTCTTCATTCTTCTTATCCTTTTTATCCTAAAATGTTAGTTATATTTAATATATGCATTCCATATAGTATATACCAGTAGCTATAATATGGTACACAAAGCATGAACACAATGATGTCAAAACTGACTTTCATAATTTAAAAATGAAATTTTTATTCATACAAATCTTGCATAGCTCTATTAGAGATCAAGAGAGTGTGACTGATTGAGGCCATAGCCATATAATAATACATAAACTTTATAGAAAGGACAAATAATAATTTTGAAAAACTGTGACACTGCAAAGTCTCATAAAAATATTATATTATGATTATAATCATACCTTATTTTTCTCATCATCCTGCCTATTTAAGTTAGGTCCTGCGGTATGTAGACCTCTGATGAGTGGATAATTAAATACAGTAGTGAAGCTAGGCAAGTTTGATCGTTTTAGAAGTAAGCAAGCAGCTCTATACTCTGAACGGATATACCGAAGTTGCTGTAAAAAGTAACATGTTCCAGTGTAATAATTTAGGCACACCATTGCAATATGTTTACATAAGAATAATAATTATTGTATAATGTATCTTGTTCTATAGTACATAACTATAGATAAAAAAGAATTACAATTAAATAAATAGAGACATGAGTTACTATTACATAACAAAAGAAGACCAAATTAAAGATTGTAAAAGGATTGCTGTATAGTAGAACCTCTACAAGTGCAATATCAATGGAGAAGCTAAAAAATTCAGGTTATAGAGAATTTTGACTTAGGGGAATTTTGATTCAACATTGAGGGTGAGATACATTCTTCTTTGAACTTCATTTTGAGTGAATATTTCATTTAGAGTGAGAAAATAAATAAACATTCAAATTGCAGAGGTGACGCACATGTTTTTATTTATTATAAATCAACACTAGTTCAAAACATCCTTAGAATGAAAAGATATGGCATTAAAAAAAGTCAGTAAAAATTTTTTTGTTTTACATAATTCGGTTGTTCTCTATCCATAGCATTGTCTAAGGTATAAAGAGTAGAATATTCTTGTTTGTCAGAGTTGCTGGTTAATCAAGTTGTAAAGGTTGTAAAATAAAACATTGCTATGTTCGAGATACAGATGTAAAAAATAATTTTTCAAGTTGTGGACGAAAAATATGTACCAGAATGGCTTAGAGGGACTCACTGTTTATTTTGACTAATAGAGGGTTGAGATTTCGAGTAATTGAGGTTATTGTGTTTGAAGGGAGGGAACAAACATTTTTTCGAGATTTGGAGGTTTTTAACATATCAAGGTTTGACTTAACGAAGTTCTACTGTATATTTATAGTTGGTTACTTGTAATTGTTGTCGGTATTTTGGTTGGTATGGTATGGTATGTAATTTTTGGTAGTTGGCTGGTGTCAAAGTACCATACACTTAAACGGCCGTTATCGGCTGGGCTTGGCTAATATATCATAAGACTATGTTTTAATATGTTGAAAACTTTTTATTTTCTTGATAATTAATAGGTACGATTAAATTACTTACCGGCTTTCTAAATTTGCTGGTAAAATTGTGAAAAACAGGGAAGAATTTACATATTTTCATAATATTTTTATCATAATAATACTTGTCGACTTCTCTCACTGCATCTAAATTCTTCCAACCCAAATGTATTTTTGGTTGTATTTTTGTTACGGATAGCGTCGGTAGCTTTCTTATTGTTAACATATTTATTTTTATCAAAAAATATATTTATATTCATATAATTTACATATCAATATTGCTTCAAGAAATATACATTTTCAATTCTATTAATTCCTTTATTTTTTAGGTTACTGTTCATAATATTGCTAGAGTCATACATACGAAAGTTACATACTTGCCGTTTTTACTTATTCCAATAATAGTATTGTGGCGCCCGATCGCCACCGCTACTTTTGTGTACTGGCTGTTTCTGGTCATTACCAAATAAAGGGAACATTCGAATCTTTTGAATTGGTTATGTCATAAAAAATATGATTGTCCCTATTGCTAAGTTGAGGTATTAGAAGGAGTAAGATTATTACCGAATTAAGGTCTTATAATTAATATAAGTGAACATGTAACAAAGTTAAACAATTATTACAACACTATATAAACTGTTTCCTGGTACTTTTATTTTGTGGATAAGTCACCCAAGCAAACCGGGTAATCGCATAACATCGATCCCCAAAGTATCGTTAATTTTACTGGCGTCAAAAAAGAAGGAGCTTCCTAATTTAATAACTTTTTAATTTTTCTCCTTATCTTTAAAGCAATCAACGCATTTTAATGCTTTAAAAACAATTTGTTCATTGTGATAAAAGTTTATATTGTATAATATTTATTCAATATATTTTCCAATATTGTCTACACGAAATGTACCAATACTACGTGTCCCATTCAGTAGGGGAGGTCCTCAAAACACCACGCTGTGCTAGCTAGGGGGGACAAGGGGTTTTACGTCTTTTCATGTAGTCAATATTCTCTAAAGAAATCACGCGCTTCTACCAGTTAAATTCAAATACGGCTTGCAGCACTTAGCGCTTTTAAAAACGTGCTATACAGTGGGACTTGTCCTGCATGCGACCACTACGGGTTCTCTTCAAGAAACTTTAGGCAGTCTTATATGTGGTAGAGGAAAGCGTGGAGTAGATAGACAAAGCCGTCAGGAGAAACTAATTACGTCTGTGGGTACTCCTGATACTTCCGTTCTCTTGATCTATGATAACTTCAAGGGTATTGGTGCCGGGAACGTGTTCGTTGAAGATGATTAAGATGATAAATAGATGTGAATATAAGAAAAAAAACTTGTTTTTGTAAATTAAATTCTTAATCTTTAATTTTGTTTTCACTTTTAACTATAGGTATGCGCGCACTCTCGGTGCCACGTGGCAATATCTGTATTTATAAAGCCAAATATGAGACAAATTAACTTTTTTATCACTTTTTGTTTGCAAAAATGAATGAAAACTGTATGTATGAATTACTACGTGAAAACTAGAGGGGAAGGAGGTAAAAATTATAAAATATAGGTCACGTAGTGTGGATACGTTTTCATATTAGCGATGGGTAAAATAAAATGTAATTTTATTATCGTGAACTCATTAAGTATTATCGTATACTCAGGGGCATTCTATAAAGCATGTATACATAAAATTATAGCTAAGTACAGGTAATTTTGAAATTACAGATTTTATAAGTATAATATTTAATTATAATATCCTTGACTATTATTTATATATTCATACGTGAACGGTAATACTTGTACCACTTGTTAACCATATTCCGTGCACAAAGAAGTATGATATTTGGCATAGTTATTCTATATAAAAACACCAGTAACGGTTTTTTACTAAAGGAGATATCTAAATAAACAAAAAAAACGGTGTGTGCTTAACAGACAGAAGAAATACATTACTATATATTATCCTTCGCTCCTTTAGTCACTTCGAGCCAACTTTATCCGATCAAGCGTAACACAAAAAGGTTGCGGATCAGAATTTCAAAGCCATCCCATAAGAAGGTCACTCGCAAAAGTCATTTCACCCAAAGTTACTTACATACTACATGATAGCCACAATGTTACGAAAAATGAAACAAGTTCCACCATCTGGCAATACCAATAATCTTGTCAAAATTGTCATAAATGTCATCTTGATTTGTATTGATTTATTAAGGCTACTGGATACAAGTCTTTTAAGCATCGTGATTTAACTTTTATTGTGATACCTAGTGAATATCTTATGATCCTTTGAAATTGCACCTATAGTCCCTAAAATATCAAGAAAACTCGAAAAAAATATTAAAAATGATTAATTATTAGCAAGCAAGCTAAATAATGTTTTTCTGAATACATAATTCGACCTCCTGCGCTAGGCCAGGAAAACGCTAAGCAGAAGAAGTAGAAAACATAATTCGAAAACACTGTTTATTGTTGTGTTTTTGGCGTGATCATAGTCTGTCTATAGTAATTTTCTATTTGTTTATTTAACACTCTATTGTGTAATATAGCTGGCATTTTGCATAATATCGCTTGGTGATTTTGCATAAGCAATGTGGATTACAAAATATAGCAGGGACAATAAATTCTGAGATGTCAAACACTTTTACAATTGCGATAAGTCTTATAATATTTATACTAAAATAATTCTGAATATAAGCTTAATGGAGATATAAGGGGTATAGAAAATAACAATCGATATACATATAATCAAACAGTAATTGGCTAAAATTTTTAATTATACTAGCAGTTACTGGTAGTTCGTCACTGTCAGTTAATGGTAGTTGTGACGTTCATAAGTGCGTTCTCGGGGCCTAAATTGAATAAAGAATTTGTATTTGATTGAACATAGAAAATTGCGTTAATATCCGTTATTAAGTTTTGCTACATATTGTTAACTTTTTAAATTCCCTATCCCAGAGGTTCCCATTTATTTTCATCATCGTCATCTTATACTTATGGATACTTCCTGTATATTGATCCATACTATCAATTATCACCGAGTTCAATTTCATCAAAATTTATATAACAGTTTAAGAATTAGACGCGTACAAGTAGATAGATAAATAAAAATTCAAAAATATTTAATGTTCAGATTAGCTTCAGATTAATTCGCTTTAGCTTGTAATTAGTTTTCTCTTATATAGAGTTGGGTTTGGAATGTTTATGATTTATTCTTTTTTCTTTTACTAGCCTATTTTTATAATATTTCTTAATTTTAGTTTTCTACTGATTTATTAATAGATACTATGTGGCTTTAATTATCTTTTTGTTGTCTTATTAATTTGTTCATTTCCTTTTTCTTTGTTAGTTTTTAATGTATGTATTATAATTTTTCGTTTATGCTATTTATATTAATAACTTTATTTGATTTCCACGTTAGCATATATACCTTATATAAATTATATTGTTTTACTATACTTCGTTTTATTTTTTTATTTTTTACTTTGTGTTGTTCATAGCAGCTATCCATCTTTACAAGCTCAGTAGACCACCGTGAGCCTGCCAAATGTTTTTTATTCGCCTCTTGTCTTTATTTGCCAAAAGGTGCTCCAAAGATGTCATTTCTTGTACTGTACTTGTCATCAATATGCTGTGGTAATCCTAGATAGCACGTCCGATTTTTACATATCAGATAGGTGTCGCTATACACAGCGTGCGTGACGTCCTTGTATTTTTCCCTGCGACAATGAACACACCACTGTTGCTTGCCCTTCAATTTGTCTGCCCTTAAATGAGGTGTACCGCGGTGACCAGAGATACAGTTGCTTAACGCACGGATTGTTTCCATGGCTATATGCCAAGCATCTCGAGGACTGGATCAATGCGGTTTGGTCCTCCATACGAACACTCTGCATGTCCAAGTAGATCCTACTGGCTTCCGTCAGCCGCTACCATAGTTTTGGGTAACTTATAGAACGTCTGAATTTGTAGCCCTTGCTTTTTGGCGTCCAGCGCACTTCTTCCTAACTTTATTGATCAGTTCATGGTTCTTAGTAGAGCCAGAGAGTACTATAAAGGCGCAACTGGACTTTGGTTTTGCCTCTTCAGGTTGTTATACTTTGTAGGATTTAGTGTTATAGCCTGAAACTTACCTGATATATTTTGTATTATTTAATTTAAATCAAATTTTTCTTCTGATTTATAAAAACGGTTAAACACTGGTTATTTATCAATATTAAAACAACAATTATCGGTCCAAATTTAAAAATGCAAGATGAAATACTTTATTATTTCAACTTTCATTTTGAGATTTTTTCCACCAAAAAGCCTTAAAAAAACGTTCTGAAACTTGGTTTGCAGATTTATTTAATAAGATAACCGTTTTCTTAGCTCTCAGACAATGCATAACAACTAGGAACTTATATCAAAGAACCTGAAAAAAAAAAGATCAGTAGTATTTACATTACTTAAAACAATGATGGCGCAGTGAGGCCTGAGCTACGATGGAACCATAGCATAGTGTTGGAGGTTATCTAAAGCCCGCCTAGCTAGCTATAACTCTAAAGTTTAAAATCTGTCACCAATACCTATATGAATATTCCGGCAGTTAGACTTGGGAGCTAGTCTCCCTATGTTTAGCGTACCGACCATCATGAACCACATCGTGAATTAACATCCTCATATAAAGTATAAAAAAATGATTGTCTTACGATAAATTTAACGTGTTTTGAACCTGTCGAGTCATGAATTGTTGTTCTTATTTGAAATTGTGTGTGATGGATTGGTAAGGTTCATTATTTAAAGATTACAAGTTGACAAGTAGCGTTCGATAGCGGTAAATTAAACTGTCTTATATATATATATATATATATATATATATATATATATATATATAGCTATGATTAAAACTTCGTTATAAAGAGGTTTCGACAAAAAATGTTCATAATGTTAAAATATGCAAAATGCATCAACTTTTACGGCTAATTTTAGGAGATAACGAAGAATTTGTTATATTGAGGACATCGTTATATTGAGGTTCGTCATATTAAGGTTATGCTGTACCAAATACCTATTGTTATCTGCCATTCTAATAAATCATCACATAATATAATACTTTATTTTACTAAAACATGTTTCTACTATATAGGCTACCATTCAATATACCATTCAATATAGATAGCAAACAAAAACTTAAATCAGAAATATTGATGTAGGTATTTATTACAACGGATTTTTTAATTATATTACTTATTATTTGAAACGGCCAACCCTATCAAAAACGTGATCACGCAGCACCGTATAATTATATCACAGAGTTTCCAGTGATTCATCTAGGCAAATTGATCGACGGATTGGCGAACATAAAGTAAAATTTAATTACAGCGTACTCGCTACCCCTGTATTGAAATAATTCACCTGTCCATCAACATTGTATCTTTAAATAAAAATTACTAGTAGTGCCTATTTTAATTTTCTTTTGTATTGTGTATGTAATTTTGTTTTCGTTATTTATTTTAGCACGGTGAAGTGACGCTGCCGTACCTAAGGGTGCTATCAAAAACAATAGATTAATTTACAATTATCACTACATATTATAATACAAAGTCCTCCGCCGCGTCTGTCTGTCTGTTCGCGATAAGCCCAAAAACTACTGCACCGATATGCATGTTTGCACCAAAGGATAGAGTGTTTCTCGGGAAAGGTTATGATATATAATTTGTCAAGTTTTTATATACATTGGGTAAAATATAATGATATTTGTTGGAGGTTTCTGAACAAATTTAACCGTCTGGGAGCTTTCAACGAAAACGCTGCCTAAACCCTTTGAGATATAACAAAATGATGTATAGTAAAATATCTCTATCTTATATATCTCTTTTAATACTTTAAAAAATGGGCTGTTATAAAATTGTAATTGGAAAGCTACGCAACACAAATTTAAGCTACACAAATACGATATTAGGTAATACTTATGATTTTAAATAAGTTAAAGGCTTTAAGCGTTTCATGCACATTATTTTACTCTTGTACACCATATAATTTAAACGAATATCTTAGGAGTAATTACAAAAAAATTACAGACGCGAGAATAAAATTTAAGCGTCTCGCATCGCTTGATGCAATCTCCGACCCCCCCGCACTGTCTTGCCTACTGTTTAGCTAATAAGCCAAATGATAACGCGTACGTGATCTATACATAATATAATAAAACTGTAATGGTAGAAAACCTGTACATTCATTATATTTTTTTAATTTTAATTGCAGTGTACTTTTTATCGATACAGAGGCCAAAAATATGTTTTTTAGAATTTTTGTCTGTTTGTCGGTCTGCCCGTCTGTCTGTTCGATTGAACGCGCATCACTCTGAAACTACTGGACAGATTTGAGAGAAATTTAGCCAAGCGGTAGCCAATATTACGGATCAAAATTTAGGATACTTTTTATTCCATAAAAGATAGGGTTCCTGTGGGATAGGAGATAAAATTTAAAAATTCGTACTAAACGAACCTCTGGGCGGATTTTGATACAATTTTCTTTATTATTTTACTTTTATTTTTTATTTTAGTTGTAGAAAACCATTGTATATTTGTATCTTTCTACTAAAATAGTTGTATTTTTTGTACAGGTAAGTGTAATTAATAAACACACATTATTAAATACTACAAAAGAGACATCTGCCGGATTTGTAAGTAAAGACGGTTATATAATGATGATTTTTAAATAGGTTTGTTATCAAAAATACCAAAATTATCTGATAGATGACGCCACGGTAAACATATTATTAAATTCTGAAAAATATCTATGTCGGATCTTTAAATATTTAAGAAATACGTTTTATTATAATCGGTCTGATATATTATATTGGAATAGAGACCTACAATATTTTATATTGGATTTTTGTCTAGCTGATTGATTGATTTTCATCTTATTATACAAGTACTACTCTGAAACTACTAAGATACATTTTGATCAAATTAACCTCGGTGATATCTAATACTTTAGATTAAATATAGATTAATTTTATCCTATAAAACAAAAATGGTTCTTTCAGGATAGTAAATATACTTTTCCAGGTATTTTGATGTAATTTGCTCTTATCGGTAGCTAACAAATTAATTAAAAATCTAAATTGTTTCCCATTTTGTAATATTGGAACACTAAAATACCATACCGAACAGAGTGACATAATATGTTCCATGCCAAATCGACCACTTTCGATCTGGCCAAAAGTTTTTGAGAATTTTTTCAATTTTTATTTACCAACCCAAACAAGTTATGATTTAAAAAAAAATTACATGTTTACTTTCAAATAGCCATAACTTTTTCAAAAATTGGCGTTTTTTTTTTAATATTTGTTTATAATGAATTTTTTTTTTTAAATAAACAATTAAAATGTAAAATGATCAACTCTGTGAAATTATCGTTTTTTTAAAATAAAATCGTTATATATTGAAACTTCCCCATTATTTATTTAATAAATAAAAAAAATATTGTGACAATTATTCCTGCCAATTTCAGAGTGGGCCAATTTTTTTTCTATTATTTTTATTCAACTGAAAAAATATCTAATTTTCGAAAATTAAAGATTTTTTCCACAAACTTTCTATATTAAAACGTGTCTCTAAAGTTGCAGTTGTAAGCAGGCTCCTGACAAATGCAACTTGGCAGGGAGAGAAAAAAGAGTAGTGAAGTTGAGTGTTGACGCGCGTTGGAAAGAGCCCTTTAAACCTACAACCGTTCCGTAAGTTCCAGAAATTGTTCGGCGTTCCCCTCTCTGCCACACGATGTGCCCGGCACCCGCACGAGTAATCTATGGTTAGCTAAGAAGTTCATCTGATTTCATATGAAATCCCGGGTGAAACAGTTGTTCCAAAATTACATGCTATAAATTAAAAAAAAAAATTATGCAATGTAACAATTTTTTTTTTCGAACTGACATACGCTTTTAGCCCCAGGGGCTTTGACAGCTTCACCGAACTTTTTGGGGCAAGTGCTGAAGGCACTCAGCTCCGAGGCAGCGGGCACAAGGGTCAATGTAACAAGACTAGCTGTAAACGTATAACGTCAACGAAGCTACGATCAAGGGAAAATATAAAGGAGAAATGGTCTTGGTTTCGCGTATACCGATGATTCCAATGGTTTTGCTATTTAATTTTAAGTGACTACAATTTCCTGTGCGTCTGTATTTTGGGTAGATATTTAACAAACAATAAATGCAGTCATTAGAAGTTTGCGTACTCAACTTCAAATTTTCCGGATTCGTGAACAGACCAATATGTGATGCGTGTACGCGCATCGGATTAAAAAACTGTATATGGACCTACCGCAAAAAGAAATATTTTATCAAAAAACATTATATTGATTAACTGTATTTAAATTTAATTCATTAAAAGATATTTAATTCATTGGAGTTATAAATAAGTTCCATTGAATCACCAAAAGAAATGAAAAGCAGAAACGATATTAGATATAGCCAGTTCTAATGATCTTAACAAATTCAGGTTGGTAGGTTGAATAGGATTGATTATAGATAATCAAAATTAACAAAATACAAAATACAAATCGGTCAAACCGTTTTTGAGTTTTAGCGAGACCAATGAACAACGATTATAGGCGATACGAAGTTTACCGGGTCAGCTCGTATACTTATAATATCCATAATAATCAAATTATAAAATATATTCTTATTTATTTTTTTCAAGTTTTGGTACATAGAGGTACAAAAATGTACCTGTACCTGATGATATGCATTATTAAATTATCATTCTATTGCATTCTTCATACCACGAAGAAAGTAGTGCTCTACTCTCGACACGTCAAAATCAAGCAATCTTTTGCTCTTAAACTGCCTCTACCACAACCAATTTGCATTTATACGATAATATGAATAGATATATTTCAAGAAAACACTTCAAATAATTTATCTCTGATTTTGTAAAACACAATTTTATTTTGGCAACTTGAAAAAAAACTGGTAAGAAAATTTACGTGGACGTCCGGATTTTTATAAACGAGGTCTTCTTACAATATATTTATAAACGCACTACTCAGGCTCGGTCAATAGAAATGCCACCAAACTGATAGTGAGAAACATTAATTGTGTCCGAGTCCGGAATCAATTAAATTAAAACTTAATGCGAGTTGTTTGACGAGGAGATGCTGTCTAGCACCAGAAAAACGGGCGTGTCTATTTCTCCACAAACCAATTTGACTAAAACCCAGTTCATGGAAATGTTAAAAAAAGAGATAGTCTGAACTAAGTACCGTCTTCGCGTTCAAAAGAAGGGAAATGTCTGTAACAAGTTGGCAAAAGATAAATTTTCCTACAACTACCACTATTTGTTTTTCAACTTAGTTTGATCTCTAGATGTTAAACAAATTAAAATCAATCAATGCCTTTGACATTCAATTAACCACAGTGTATTCAATAATATCGTTTTGTGTAAATGTCTTTGAGATTAGTTTGGTGGGTTTTGGAATTACATCCTTCAATTTTCGTGTCCTAGCCCATTATCGCATTTTAACCATTTAAATATTTAATGTAATTTAATTGTACTAGATGGAACGAATTTATATACAATGAAATGGTATAATCCACAAAATAAGGATTAAATAATTTATGAGGCTGATCAAAATAAAACATTTTATATGTATGAATATTTATTTCCACTCACTGTATTTATGTAGTAAAATGTATATTATTATTAATCTGTATATCCATGAAATATAGAAGCGAAATACCATTCGTACCTTATCACGATATCTTCAAACCTATATATTTGAAAAGTCATTGATATTCTTTGCAAGACGTAAAAACGGGCTAAGAACAGGTTATACGAGAAAAACGCAAACGTAGTCGGGGCATCGGCTAGTTCATATACGCAGTCTGCAAGCAGCCACACCCTGCACGCCTGCACGCGTATCGCCACGTGAGCATATTCTGTGAGCCCCGAACGAGACGACTCACCCCGGCCACTCGCACCTCTCGCACAAGGCACTTGCATTTGCATTCGTTGTTGACGTTTATAGGCGCATTTATTTGGTGGTACGGTAAACATTTTACTTTATAAGGCTTTATTGTTACACATTGTGTACATATTGTAAACCAGCGAAGCTTAAAACCTAATCAATTAAACATTAAAAGATTACACCAAAAAGTATCTACATAGTTACATCAACATCATTATTATAGTTTTACACTTCTCACGATGGTGATTCAGGAGACATCAGTGAAGGAAGGCATATTTCCTGCATCGAGAATACATGTGTTTATCGCAAGAATATGCTGTACCACTTTACTCTAGCACCGTGCTACACACCAAAGTTCGGCTATTGAGAAATTAATTCGAGTGAGTTCATTCCAATTTTTACCTACATTAATTTGGTGTATCTTATATCTTACATTCTTCATAACAGTTTTTAAATCTGGTGTAAGCGTTATAACCACAAGCTCACCTGATCTTATGTAACGATGTTGCTCAAGATGGCGGCCATGATAAGCATAATGGAGGGATAAGCATAAGCTCTCCAGTGTAATTACTGAGACACACTTATAGCTATTTGGCGGCAGATTTCAACACGAGGGTGGTAGCTAGTTTGATTAGAAGAAGTATGAAAGCTGTTCCTGGTCTCTGGCAAGGCGGGAGCTTGAAGTGTCGCCGTGGTGTGTTTTGGTAGGCAGTGTCAGATACTTATTAGCCGATGAGTTTTGCCACATTCTCTTCTCGCCTTGTTCTGAGCCCGGCTAATACGTTCACGCATTGCGATGAGAAAGTCCATAAAGAAAAGAATTTTAAACACCACGTTAGTTAAAAAAGGTTGGTAGCTACTACTCTTTTAACTAACTAATGTTAGTTAAGCAGATGAGCTTTAGAGAAAACCCTTTTTTTGTACTTGGGGAAACGCGTTTATGCATCCTCTCCCAGCCTGGGGGGACTAGCAGGGGTATGTAGGACTCTCCCGGCGCTATTCGCCGGGAATACCCCCTAAAACCCCACGGCCATCTGTTGCCTCTCTGGGGTGACACGGGTCCGTGCTTGGCAATCACCGCGTCACCCCAGCGACCGGCCCGGCCTGATTTTAAGCCGGGCCTCATCTGGAAAGCCTGGCAAGCTGCCCTATCCTTCTAACGGACTGGTGCTTTTGTAATGGGAGGTGGGTCAACCCGGCCCCTCCTGCCGCTCGTTCTTCTGCGTCGGAGAGGGTGTGCGTAGGCATCTGCCTCACGGGCCCTCTCCGCAGCCTCCTACTGTGACATTACCTCTTCACAGAAGAAGGCCACTTCATTCCAAATACTCTAGCTGCCGAGCATGGCTCTCACCACACCCGATCACGAGAGGTCCGCCCCGACCGTCACCTCTAGAGTGCGGCGTGGCTCAGACCACGCAGCACACTCAGAAAGAGTGTGCTGCGCAGTGTCCTCCGCCGCACCACACTCGTGAATTGAAGCACGATTCAGTACATAGCCAATCTTATCTGTGACTCCTCTTACAAAAGGTAACACAACAGATACACGGTCAACTGTGGCTGGTTTCACTCGGTTTCTGTGACGGCGGTGTGGAATTTGGAGCTTGTTATCTCGCAGTACTTGCTTGACATGTTGCAGCTCAGCAGCCATATATTCCTCATCACAGATTCCTTGTGCTCTTTTTTTTCTCAAAGACAAAGATTTTCTCATGGTTGCTAACTGTTGTGAATGGTGGTGAGATTCACCGTTCAGGTATTTATCTGTATGAGTAATTTTTCTATAAATAGTACGGCCTAAAGACTGATCAGGATTACGGATAACTAAAACATCTAAGAAAGGAATAGATTTATAAGAAGATATTATTTTAGTAATCCGTAATCGTGATAAGTCTTTCGGCCATACCGTGTATAAATAAATCTCTTCCTTCGCCCCAACTGTAAAATAAAATAATTTCCATCTTTAATATTGTTAACTAAACATTACACTGTTTTGCACGCGCACAAAGAAACAAATTCACAAACTACTGTTACTTTGTCTGCATACACTCTAGCTACCAACAGGGCTTGCATTCTTCTATCCACAGGACTGGCAGTGATAACAGATATATTGGACGACCTTGCATAACTCGAGCCCTTCTAGACTACGGCAGCACTTGAAACTTCGTCACCCAACACATGTGTGAATTCTAATTCAATAATAAGGTGAGATCTAATAAGATTATCATCATCATCATTATAGATATAGTCTTATAGTGTAGAGTTTTGTGATATAATAATTCACTTATTATTGGTAGGTTATAAAATTTAACTTAGTTATTATGCCTTACCTCAAATAAAATATTTGCTTTTGTCTTAGATAGGCATCGAACATTGGTTATAACAAGCCATCCTTTAATGTATCCTCTGATATTGACATTTAAGTTGCAACAGTATTCTGGGACGTATTAATTAACAAGTCAATTAATTTATCTAAATAGTGACTTAATTTGCAAGAAATAAAATTTAGTTGGTCAGTATCAGGGACAATTCAATTAAATCTAAAACACAAAAATACAATGTAAAATTCACATTCACATTATTTTGTCAGTCACAGCGACGATCTATATTTAACTTGCTTTTGAGAACTAGAGTACAAAATACAACTTCAATCATGAGGAACGGAGCTTACGAGCAAAGCTTAACAGAAAACACACAGTGAAATCATGAAGGAAAATTTGTTGTAAGAATACTGTTAAAGGATTCAACTGATGTTCTCAGAGACTTGAGATGATGAAGATTCATTTCCTTTCCTTAGAGCAAAGATTTCGACGTCATTCAAACATAAAATACAGTTGCACATGTGGTTCATGATTGAATATGCGGCTTTATGTTACATGCTTGAAAGTTGCGGTACTTCAAACAATAGTGTCAATTATTATCTGCCTTATCATGGGGTAGCTCGAGAGTTCAGTACAACTACTAAATTTCGGGTTGTCTTTGACACATCAGCCGTCACAACTTCTGGGAAATTATTTAATCACATACAAATGGTAGAATCAGTAGTTCAAGGTCCTCTTATCTATACTTTTTAGAGTTTGACAACACGAAAATGTAGTTTCTGGAGATGTCGAAAATTTATAGAGCTATTTGTGTGGAGCTATCACACATATAAAATATTTCATTTCGGTTTAATCAAACCGAACCTTTAAAAACGCATAAATTAAAAACAACTACACAGCTAACAGCAGTCGTATCTAGTCACACAATGTTTAGATTCTGTAGTCAATCACTGCATGAATACCGATGCCATTTATCCAATCTATAGAGATTTTTACGCTTATGATATGTTAACTGGGGGGCATACGTCAACAGCAGTAATACTCTAAAGACGTTATAAAAACTCGAATCGTTCACATTTAAGCTACGTAAATGACAAACTAATTGATTCTCGGGGAAACGGAGAGTCTCAACATTAAAATACTTTGTCCCCCTCATGCCGGGTTCGCAGTGTACGCTTACGTAACGATACACATGCAACCGTATGGGGCGAGGGCTGCTTGCAAGCTGAGCATATTTATAATACAGGCCTAAATTTGAGATGCTCCTGAGGTAGATGTATGTACTTCAAGATGAAAATATGATTGGTAGTGGATACAGATTGTTGTATGCCCTCTAAATTATACCTTTATTGGTCTGAATGTTAACGACTCTAGTGATGTTATCAGGATCGGGGTTTAGTTTGACGATTCTGCCTAAAAGCCACAGTAACGGTGGTTGATTCTTTTCTCGTATCAGATCAGTGATCCCTTCTTTAAGCCATTCGCTGAAACTTGTCATTTTACTTTCTGTTGAAGAACTGAAACGTGTCCTGTAAGAATCTTTTCCGTAATTGTTATTGCAGTTTTCAACTGTTTCGTAACGCTGAAAGCGATTTATGTTTATATCTACAACTTGAGGATGAGGAACCGTCAAGACTGTTCTTCCAAGTAAGGAAATGAGCATGTAAATATGTGTAAGTCTTGAAAAACCAGAACAATCAGATGATAAAAAAGTTAGACGTGTGAATTTTTTTTTTCTATTTAAAAGAAACTTTTTGACAGCTCTTTTTACGTTAAATTTGTCAATGAAATAATAAGCCTATGATAATGTTTAACTAACTCAATAGCTAATTCCTATAATTATTCAAAGTGTTAAGTAAATGAGGAAATAGAGTGGCATCTATGGGACAATTTTGAAGTTTGATGATTCTTTGTTTGATGATCTTAAATACAGACATATTTTTTAAATAATTCATAATATTGGAAATACATGATATCTGCAGGATCGCCATTTCTTATTTACCCTAATAATATGACAGATTAACTTATATTTATTTAACAACTAGATGACCTGGCAGACCTTGTTCTGCCTGAGTAGTCAATTACATCGACTACAGCGACATCTATCGCGTTATAATCATTTATCGAGATATCCTATCCCTTAAGTAGGATCAAACACCACAGTGTGCAAAATTTGATTAAAATCAGTTGAAAACTATATTAAAGTATCTATATTATAGCAATTGAATTATGCGTATAACAAACCGTAAAAGAATCACTTATAAAAAAAATCATTAACTTACAATAATAGTTCCGTTAATACAATTACCATAATACATTATTATTTACAACTATAATATTGATTGTGTTCTTAATATTGTTAGTAATCATAAACCAAGTAGCTGTGGCAGAGAGGATAACACCGAACAGTGCCCGAGACTTGCGACTACGGATGTAGGTTTAAGGGGCCCCTTTATGACAATTGTTAACACTCACCTTCATCACCAGTGTTTCTCTCTCTGCCCAGCATAAATCATTCCCGATATAATGTTTTACAACATAAATATCAAATATATCAAATATATCAAAACAGTATAGTCATAAATTTTAAGTGAATATCTGGGCTCGAGTGCTTCGCTTCGACTGAACGCATAGCTGCACTCGCATCGTGCTTACATAGCAATCGATGTTAATAAACTAGAGGGTAGTTATCTTAGTTACGTAACTTAGTCCGTAACTTATCTTAGTTCTTTGATTATTCTGTATATATTAAAGTTATTGTTAAAATCAAATAGTGTAATAAGTAGATGGTATAACGATAGCTTATAAAATGGACCACTATATATGCTTATGGTTTATGGTTTACTATTTAAAAATCAGACAAGGTCTCGGCTTTCTAACAGAATCCTTTCAAATATTACTTTAGTGTGGGTTAATAAAAACTAGGCACCTGAATGGGCCCCGACCACTTTGTAGTTACCTTAATGTTATCCCCTTAGAGTAACTCTCATTTGGCTCATCACGTTCTCAGATCAGTCATCCGAAAGGCTGGCATGTTGTATTTGTAATGGAGGTTTGAGTTTTCAATTAAATTTACCCATACTTAAAACAAAGTATACAGGACATTATTAAATTGTAAACGACAAAAATTTTAGTAATTGAGAAATGTATTTTTTATATTATATTAGTATACACCAGCTGTGCCCAATACTTCGTTTGCAAGGAGCTTGTTTAATAACGTTTGAATATAGGATTGAATATAGAAGTTTAGAATATTTGGTATCACTTTTACGGTAGTTAATTCTCTCAAAGTCGAAAACTGACCTATACGTTGTAAACAAAGATAGTAATGATATTTTAAGCACAAAAACTTGGGTACTTAGACAGAAACTTAGTTTTTGTTTACGACTACAATCGTGTCATGGGTTGTTATTGTTCGATTCGAAAACATTTCGTCCAGTGAAAACTTTGCGCTGTGTCACGTGATACATTATTTACAACTTTATGCCCCCTCCCAGCCCTTGATAACCTTCCGTGGTTATACCATACATATATGTATATATACCTCCCCCCTCCCCCTCTAGTTTTCACATAGTAATTGATAAATATGGTTTTCACCATTGTTTGTAAACAGAAAGATTAAAAAATAATAATTTGGCTCACATTTGTTTTTATTAACACAGTCATTGCCGCGTAACGCTAAGAATGCGTGCATTCCTATAGGTACAAGTGAATAAAATATTATCAACAAGAAAAAAAATATGTAATAGAATATCGTGACAGGAACTTAATTTACAAAAACAAGACATTTTTTCTTTTATTCACATTTATTTTTCATCTCAATCATGGTCAATGAACATGTTCTCAGCATCAATTAACTCGGGCACATCATAGACCACGGGGGCGCGGACAGCAGTATCAGCAGCATACTTAGACGTGATTAGTTTCTCAAAATTTGAATTTTTATCCCCTATCACGGCGGAACCCTATTGTTTTTTGAGATAAAAATTATCCTATATGTTGATCCATAATACTAGCTATCATATTGACAAATTTGCATGACAAATGCAAATCTTTTCAGTTGCTTTAGAGTGATACGCGCACTACGGGACATACAAACATACTGACAGAAAAGATAATATTTTTACCCCCTAAATCGATAACAAAGTACACTGCCATTATAAATTAATAAAACGATTTAATGTACAGTTTTTCCTGTGTTACAGTTTTATTATATGTAAGAATTGAAAAAAAAAACCTCAAAAAACTCTATTTTTCTAGTAAATGGCTAAACTCACGGGTAATATAATAAAGGTACGTTATCAGTTGGAACATTGAAAGTATGTCAGTGTGACATTCACAAAATATATCAATCAGGAACACGAAGGAACGAACAGGAAGGAGAAAAACAGTTTCTCTCTCCCTTATTTCAGTAGATTGGTGAATCTTTCCAAAGCTCCGCCCCCTGTAGCTACATGGTTCGCGTTTGATTGGAAATTTACGTATGCAAAACTACAAGTTATAACTAAATTTATACAACAACATTTTCGCAGAATGTTATTAAGTTCATTTAACAGTGCATTATTCAGAATTCATAAACATGGAACGTTGATTAATTCGGTTATTAAACAATCGTATTACATTAAAGTTTACAAGATTTACAAAAGTTATTTAGAATAGATATTTTACAAAGATTCCTAATACCAAATAACCATTAGTAACATAACATGACAAATTGTTAATAAGAGTGGCTAGCAAGAATGGAGTAAAGTGGTGCTTCATATTTTCTATCTACCTCAGTAGTATACAGTATGGTGATAGATAGATATAACATAGTATTATTTTCAAGCGATGATAGCTCAGTGGTAGCATGTACGGATACCGCTGGCTATTTCCAATGCCCGCCTGGCTAGCTACCACCCTCAAGATGAAAATCTGACGCCAAATAGCAATAGGTGTGTTCCAGCAGCTGCACTTGATACCCAGTTCCTCCACAGGTTTAGCGTGTCCACCATCTTAGGCGTATCGTCACTTAACATCAAGTAAGATTGTAGCTATAACGCTATACCTATAAAAAACTGTAAATCTTTTAGTCGGTATTTGACCTTTCTTGCCATACAACTCTCTCGTGGTCTGCCCGGCGCAATGAGAGACTCATATTGCAAAAGGTAGTACCTACCTCAATAGTCTCTCAGTCGTAGGACTGCACGTCAGAAGGGATAATTTTTTAGCTTCATAAACTAATAACATAATTTCAGAGTTGTTAAGAAATATTTTTAGGAAGTTTTTTTTCTATTATTAAATATTGTTTTTATCGGCGTATTAATATAATAATATAATTTTCATTTATTAAGCTGTTTTACATTATAAATAATAATTATTATCTATATAAAAAAAATACTGTATATATATCTGAGCGTGACGGTCACGAGAGTAGTAGTGCTTTTTCTTCTTACCAAAAGTGCCCAACGTGTCTACAGAAGTTTTCACTGCAAAAAGATATAACATACAAATACTAGTCATTTTACATGTCTTGATGTATTGAGGTAAGGCTCTTTTCGTACGGATTAAATCACATGTAACCAAGGCGGCGTATCGATAATTTTTAACGTTATGTATGTTTCGCACTCCATTATACAATACATTGTAACTTTTTTCAAGAATATTTTTTCACAATGTACATATATATATATATATATATATATATATATATATATATATATATATATATATATATATATATATGTATCCTTTCATACTTATATAGATATAGATATATACTATATTAGGTTATTAATTCAGATATATACTTAATAATAAAAAAGAACGTAATTCACGTATCTTACCTCGTCTCACGTATGGATGACCATCGGTGATGTTTGATTCTACAATTAATAGTTTTCTTATATCAGGACAATATCACTAGATGGCAGCTCACTAAAAATATAACTGAAAAACAAAATACATCGCTAGAAAATTATAAACAAGACTAATAAAATAAGTACTTTATCTTCCTTTCGTACTTAGAAATGGAGATGGGCATGGCACGTAGTTTGTATTTCTGACAACAGTTGGAAAAAGACCGCAATACCATGATGCGGGCCTCATAGATATGGACGTAGAAGTAGGCCAAAGGCTCGGAACAAAAAGCCGGAATATAATAAGTTTGTATAGCTGGACAGTCATCGCATAAAAACATGATGTTTGGCATACTCCAGAGAACAAACTCTAATTATAAACTCCATCAAATCTAATTATTTTACAAATTTTTATGTTAATACTAACAACGTACTTACAGTTAGTGGAATAGCCTCTAGGCGCATTGAGCTCTCTTTGGGTGAACAAAAAGCGTGAAACTCGCGTCATCGTCACCGCATGCTTCCCATGAGCTATGTGTCTACTCTGTATATATGTACATAGATATAATTCCGTGCAATATCAGTATACATTATATATATATACAAAGAGTATATCTCTCTTTTGTTTATAGTTTTAAGTTTACATGACTGCTTTGATTTTTTTTTATTTATGTCTTCTCCGTCAGCCGTAGATTAGATTATCGCTATTAATTAAATCCAAATTACGAAACATAATATACTTATATTTGTAGATAGATCAATTCACAAGTATTTATTGCCATCGGCAGGAGCATGTCAAAGCTAGTGATTGCAAGTAGGTATTGGATCCATAAAACATTTTATCTATATTAACTGTACAACTGTACTGTACTGTATAATTAACTATTTGGCTAATATAACTTCATTAATTTTAGGTATTCTGTTTAGAACCTTATTAACATATAATTTGGTTAAGAGATATAACAAACGCACGACTAGCTTGTCATTTAAGTAAAATTTGCTTTCAAACCAGGGTCGATAATTTTTTAAACCAAACAAAGAATAGTAGTTTGATACCCATTGAAAATGGAAGAGAATATGGCAATAATGAAAGGAAAAGCAAATTTCGGGTGATCTGAGGTCGGGAAGTGGAAAGGGGTGAGTTTTTAAGGGTAATAATCGGTATATCTCGATTTCCGATAATACTACAAATCCTATGGCAATAAAATAAAATGACAAAGTAGTAGTTAATAGTAAGTTCTACAACTTTTATATTTACACTGCTTTCACATAATCTCAAAATTTAAGTGTATTTTTTCCTAGTATGTCAATACCGTAATAGGTAACACATCTAGCGTATCGGCTATTACCTTTTTATATAAATGTTATTATCCACGTTATAACACTTGCGAAGAGACAAAGAGACGCAGCTTTAAATGCTCATGTCTACGTAAAACCATAAGAGGACATCAGTCATTGGTAGTTTCGATATAAAGCGGTATACTAGTTGTCTCCCACTTCTCAGCCTGGACTTTTGCGTTACTATTTAGGTAATATACGGAAATAAAAGTTGAAGTTATTCCAAATTTAATTATGACCAGAATGAATCAACGCACTTAATAGATTGTAAACCCATTACATCCATGTAGTAATGGATTGTAAAAAAGATGCACTTTGCCATAATATTATCTAGCTTTTTATTGTTGTGGATTTAATACATACGGAGAGTAAAACAAACAAGTCCCAAAACAAAAACACTGACTGCATATATGACTCGTAATCGTTTAAGCGGTTGCCTGGTCGCAGCCACCCCGCTGAGCGCTCTGAGTACAAATTGCATACAGGAAAATTATTTGCGTGATCCAAAAGTGATTATTCGGAGTCTGGGAGTACTTTGTGTCCGTTAATTGTATATTTATAAATCCCCCTATATAAGAGTCCTTTTATATTTTTAAAGGGTTTACCCCTTATGCGAGTCTTGTTTATATTTGATTGAAAATGCCTCCATGTTAAGGAAATTAGGCCAGAAGATTTGGTTTTATAGCTTTGTGATAAATAGAAATCGTTACAATAGCCAGTTGCTGATAGTTTGTAACAAGTTGTGCGGTGGAGCGGCTTATCAATGTAAGTAAAGTAACCAGAAATAGAATACAATAATATTCTAAATAATGTAATGAATCCTTACGATTATGTTAATACATTTTATTAATATCATATTTGTTATTAGTGACCTTGTAAGTGCATCGAAAAGTTGGCAAAAAGATCTCATTTACGTATACATACAATACAGACAGACTAGTTGTTGGATATTTAATTATTTGTTGGATGTTTAATGAAAATATTAGTTTATTAACTCGTAAGGCTATCAATTATTTGACTATAATGTTGCCTAATTTTAAATGACAATAT
This sequence comes from Actias luna, assembly GCA_039707435.1. Taxonomy (NCBI): domain Eukaryota; kingdom Metazoa; phylum Arthropoda; class Insecta; order Lepidoptera; family Saturniidae; genus Actias; species Actias luna. The sequence goes on along the minus strand of JAZHAC010000001.1, from coordinate 10,660,243 downwards.
TGTCATTTTAATACTCGGTTGGTCTAACGGTTAAATACTGCAATCGCCGGCCGCGCCTAAATGCTGTTGGTTCGAGTGTCCCACAGGGCAGTGATCTACAAATAATCACAGATAATAAGTTTGGTTGTTATTTTTATGTTCGTAATTTGTGGTTTTAAAGTCCTTTTCCTTTCCTTTGACAATGGCCAAATCGCTTATATATGCAGATGCTACAGTGAAAACAATATCCCAACCCTAGACCTGAATTTCGCTCTCAAATGTAGTTATGGTACCTCAGTTGATTGATTGCAAACCCATCAGTTGTTTTACTTTAAGCCTTGTCTTTTGACAAAAATGCCTAATCATTTTATCTTGCTATTTGTGAATATTAGGAACGATTAAACGCATAGAGAGTAAGATCTTCAGTGTCACAATGCACATTGAAGATGTAGGAGATGGTTGTATTATGTTAAGTAATGCAATAAAAAGAAAACCATAAGATATTTGGGTTCAGTCGATCTATAGACAATAATTAATGAAAGTTTCGTACTTTTTATGATAATTCTACTAAATACTTTGATATCTGCTATGATAAAGGCTACTAAAATTACTATTTTATATTTTATAAATAGTTGTTTCTGAAATAATGCCATTGTTTTTTATTCTGAAAATTCATGAGATAAAGTTTATGGAACTTAAATAACTAAATAAAATAAACTATTTAGGATATGATAAAAAAATTCCCTATTTACAATTTTCAATGTTCATAGCCATTTTGTGCAAGGTGATCCCTACTTCTTTTTTTTGAATACCACATACCATGTTATAATTTAATAACAACCTTTTCATGCGCATAGTCGACCAAGCCGCGTCCTACGTCCGTAATGTAGATCTCCATAAAGATATGGACCTTCCGTTCATGTATGCATATATTAAAGACCTTATAAAGAAATGTTTTGAAAGTGCTGAACTTCATCCCAACCCAAAAATAGTACACGCAGTTAGATACACTTCCAATCCGCACGCCAAAGGCTTTGCGCGCCGGCCACGTAATTGTTTCTCCGACACCGTCGATAAAATAACGAGATTTAACGCGCTTCTCCCTGCCATCTCCACCAATCGCACGTATCCATGCACACGCCCGCGTAACCGCCGTTCTCGCCGCCGAAGCCGAGCGGATAATTTCGTTCCCGCACACCCGCCGCGGCCTCATTCCGCAGACGCATGAGCCTAGGTTCGATCCTCCGGATAGGAGCCCTCGAGTGACTCTGCTCGCGCGATACAGTGACACTCTACATCACTGACAGTACACCATCACACCGCATACCATTCGTGTACACTCACACGTTAAGTACACGGTTCTGTAAGGGACTACCCTCGCGGCCCTTGAGCTGCTTACCTGATAAGGTCGTAGTTAGTATCATTAAATTAGTAATACAGGACCTGTTGGTTACTCAGGATCATGAATCTGTTTTCATTTAACGGCAGCAGCTCAAGCCGAGGTTCGGCCGTCCTGGCACCCTTGTGTCTGCTGCCTCGGGGCTGATTGCCCACAGCACTCGCCCCCAAAAGTTCGGTGAAGCTGTCAAAGCCCTTGGGGCTAACAACGTACGGTCAGATCGAAAAAAAAACCTCAAAAAATATATGAAAACTGGAAAAGTATCATTATAAGTTTGTAATAAAATATACGCGTTTTACGATAATTTTACATAACTAACTGTTAGTTGTCATAAAGCGTTACAATAATAAACACTATGTTTTTGAATATTTATTTTTTTACTAATTAAACCAATTTGAATTCAATATCCATAGTTAAGACACGTCTGTTGTGTCAGCTAGTTTTTAATAAAATTCAATCAATCAATTAATGCACTCTATAATGGGCAAATTCAAACATTTGTTTTCTACATATTATGTTGTAAATTTGCATACAATACAAATGAAATAGCGCAATAAAACAAAATTAATGACATTTAAAAAGATCCAATGTCTGCTAAATCTTATAATTATACCATACGATTATATTAGGTTTTGATAACGACATTCACTTTATCGAAGCCATACATTAATTAAATGAGATGCAGGGAGACACACCATTCACAATTCAGTGCACATATTCCGAAGCTGGACTCACAGTAATAATGGAAATGTTCGTCTTTGATTTTATAGTGCTCATGCAGAATGGAATCCCTTTGAATTAAGCTAATTTGGAGTTGTCAAACAGTGTTTCAAGCTACAACGTTATTAAGGAGAAGTCAAATCAGCATCAAATTTTTTGCTAATTATTAAAACTAAACACGTTACTATTTATGACAGTCGATAATTTTATTTTTGTTCAAATCGATGTTTTAAAATCTTCGTCTAAATGTAATATCTTACTTAAATTAAAATAATTAATTAATTCTTCTACAAATGATAAGTTAATTTTTCTCTTACAAATCAAAATCTATATATGTTTTATAAATTCTATGGATAAAACATTATAACAGTTCTAAGAGTCTACCGCTCGTGGAATACATAATTATGCTTCCTTTGTGTTAGAACGCACTATACTTGGGTGGCATTATACGCGACATACTTGGGAAAACTAGACATGAAGAATATCTTCATACAGAGAAATGCTATCAATAATTTATAAAATATGTATAAAAATAATGTGTTGTGTTCCTGCGGTAAATAGAGTTTTCAAACCCCTTTGAAGTAAGAAGTAAATAAAGGATCAAGTTCGACAACTTATAAATATTAGCTTTGGTGTTACAACCGTCCACAGGCTACAATAATTATAGGTCGCATGCTTGTTTACCACCTCAATTAAAATATTATTTCTCTATAATATTATATCATAGATACTTTTGATTTTCTGTCAACATATGTATCAAAGTAGTTTGTCATCAATATACAGAAGATCTCTACATTTTTCGAACTGACCACGATAAAATACAGACGTTATTTCCTTTAAATTTAGTATGAAATACATTTTCCCAGATTATACTGAATATTTTTCAGATTATTTTTTTAAATATAAACTGTCTACGGAGTTTTTTCTTTCCTAGGAGCTATAATCCGAAACAATATAAAATTAACTAAGTATGTCATTGCCATTGACAAATTTTCTTTATAAATTTGTACGAGGGGGTATATTGACATTGGCTGGAATTCATAAATCCTAACAAGTCACTACACACACCTACACACTAAAAAGGCGGTCCTGAAGTTCTCCGAATTTGCTAGAAACTAGACACTGCTTTTGCATTGCTTCCAGTCTCTAGAGGAGCAGTCGTACAGGCCTTGTAGCCCTTCTTACCTACCGGTCCTAATTGGTCTGATGGTACACTTTTAAATGACTATGGATGAATCGTGAGGTATCCAGGATATCGCAAGTTTAAACGGCCCAAAACCTGCTGCAGAACTGCCAAATGACGTGCTGCTCAGGACCCTCACCGCAGATCAAGTCCAAATAATTATGATCATTAACACGTCTTATTACACGAGCTCGTCGGATGGGATATGGGAGCTCCGCGTGTAAGTCCCGCATTGGATATTATATTTTTGGCAGAAAGAGACAATCACTATAATGGCACTTTCGTGCAATTTGCTGACCGATGTGATAAAGGTAACCCCCGAAACAACTGTGTTCCGTAAGTATCTGCATAACCGGAAGGATAAGATACCATGCTCTATTCCTAAGCATGCTATCAGCTAAAGTCTGACGGCCTGCTCATTCTCAAGTAGTCTACACTGCCAAACCGCTGTGATAAGGATCTTGCGGAGCTTCGATCGTTCGGATATATTTATGTATCCGAATCGGAATATCGAATATCGGAATCGTTCGTGGTATATTACCTAACCTAACAGATTTCATCTACTGTACTTCTTCGTGATGTCTTAAATTAACTGTAAAATGTATACAACGTGTTTAAATAAATTTATAGCATTGATGGGCACTGACCTTGCAGTGACCTTCTTATAAATACCATTGCTTTTGTTTTAATCACAATAGTTTCAAGATATACTCGAGGAGAGGCAATCATTCTGCCGTGACAACTAAAATAGAAATTCTAATAAATTGCATAAAATTTTCCTAAAATATAAAGGGTAAATTACCCTTAAGAAATATTAATAACGTACTGTAGGTTGCACCCTATTCGAAACCAATATTAAGTCCGCATGGATATTAAGAATATCTTTTTTAGGGTTCGGGACTACATTATAATAACCAGTTTCATTTTTTATTTCACTTGTAGAAAACCATTGTATATTTGTATTTTTCTAACACACATTAGTAAATGCCGAAAAAAGAGAGATATGCCGGATTTTTAAGTAAAGACGGTTATATAAATATTTTTAATAATAAAATAAAACTCCAAAATTAGCCTATAGATGACGCCACGGTACACATATTATTAAATGCTGAAAAATACTTCTGTCAGATCTTTAAATATTTAAGAAATACGTACCGGATTCCGTATTTTAGGATAAGTATGATTAACATAATCAAACTGTAACTGGGTATTTTTTTATATTATAATCGGTCTGATATATAATAGCGGAATAGCGACCTACAATATTTTATATTGGATTTTTGTCTCGCTGATTGATTGATTTTTATTTTATTGTACAAGTACCACTCTAAGACTACTGAGATACATTTTGTTCAAATTAGCCACGGTGATAATTAATAGTTTAAATTAAAAAAAATGGTTCTTTCAGGTAGTAACCTACCTACATCTCCACTGATTTTGATGTAATTTGCTCTTATCAATAGCTAACAAATTAATTACAAATCTAAACTGTTTGGTCTTTCTGTAATATTGGAGCATTAAAAATACCGTACCGAAGAGAATGACATAATATATCATTTAATCTACCTTATATCATATATACACGTCATAGTAGGCTGTACTTTCGGGAAATAAGCCATCTTGTTGGCATGTTTTTATTCATAAAATGATTACTATCTCCGAATGATCAACCTCGCTCGGGAGTCTCTCAATATTCAATATTACGGATCAACATTTAGGATACTTTTTATTCCATAAAACGATAAGGTTCCTGCGGGATAAGAGATAAAAGTTCAAAATTTGTACTAAACGAACCTCGGCACAGATTTTGTTACAAGTTTTTTGTTCGCTATCTAAAAATATTAGCTAATTTTGTACTTTATACTGAACATATATAAGTGTATATCTATATTATTTCTGCCATCGTATATTTGTATTTCTTTTCCATTACAATTTTAGTTTTTGTACAGACTCCAAAATTAGTCGATAGATGGCAATGTACACGAATTATTAAATGAAAAATAATACGGAATGTCTGCCGGATCTTTAAATATTTAAAAAACACATACCAGTCTCATTTCTTTTTAGAATAAACAATTACTCTATTAAATGTGATGTTTGTGTTGGCAGAACCGCAATTTTAGACCATATGGTACAATTGCAAAAGCAAAGATTCTTAAATAGCCATAATATACATATCTTATCTATCTCTAATACTATCAAGTGGGCAATTATTGTATGTAAATTTTGCGTATCTAGGAAAAGGCACTAACGATTTGTATGAAATTTTGTATTTAGTTAGGTTTTTTTTGTATGTTAAAAAGTTAAAAAGTTAAAATGTTTTGTATGTTAAAAAGGATAGTTTAGTTAAATACTTCTTAGAACATCATGTTCGTTCTAATCCTAAATTGGTGGCCATGATGCTAGGCCTTAAAAGAAAACGAATAGAATTAAAAAATATAATAATAATGCCGTTGCGTCATTTGGATGTATCAGAATGTAACGGAGTAAGAATTATTATGAAATATTTGTACAATAAATAAAATAATAACGGCAAAAATTGTGACTGCTGAACAATCTGGCAAAGAGGTACATATACCAAGAATAACTCTAGACTCATTAAAGGGTTAACTTGGATGTAACTTGCAGCGACACCAATTCCTAGTAAGATCTGCATTTGTCATGACAGTACATAAATCTAACGGCCAAACATTCTAATTTGTCAGCGTGGTCGTCAGTTTTCTTGTACAGAATGTTGTGTGTAGCATTCTCTAGAGTGAAGAGAACATCAACGCTAAAAGTACTTCTACGGCATGAAAATCCTCGATAAGTCGACGTACTCGCAACACATTATTCAAGGAATTACTAGCGTAAAATTATATTTCGACATAATAAAACTGAGTACGATGCGATATATCCGTAATGATAATAGATAAACTAAAAATACGTAATCTATATTTATCTATACATATAAAAATGAATCGCCGTAATGTATGTACGCGCATAACTTTCTAACGACTGTACCAAATAGAAATATTACTTTTTATTATATTCGTTTGTAGAAGAAGGTTTGTTTGTATAAAAAAAACACGATCAGATTTTTTTTCAATCTCATAATATGAAAAGTAATGAAGCAATGATAGCTCAGTTTGAAACGATGATAGCTAAGTTAGTAGTGTGTATGGACGCCGCGTCAAAGGACGTGGGTTCGAATTCACCTATATTAAATTTCATATAATTAAAAGAAATTTATTTCATCGGAATGATAAACAAGTTTCATTCAATAACCAAAAGAAATGAAAAACGGAAGCGATATTATATATAGCCAATTATATTGATCTTAACGAGTTGAAGTTGGAAGGTTGATTAGGATTGATAAATGTAAAAAATATACAAATCAGTCAAATCGTTTTTGAGTTTTACTGAGAATAAAGAGCATCGATTTTAGGTTATACGAAGCTCACCGGGTTATCTAGTAATAAACAATATACACATTTCTTATTTAAAAAAAATAACAAATATTTTTACTTATTTATAAATTACTACATAAACTGTAAAAATTTATCCAAATTAAAAAAAAAAAAAAAACGCTTATTCAATTTAGGCCTTGGGAAGGCGTTTATATACGTCAAAACTATCACCGGTTCTATAAAAAACCCAGTCATCGAGAACTGGCAAGAAACTCGACCTAGTATTTTTTTTTTATAGTACATACTTAATAAAGATAAAAATATAAATACATTTATAATGGATTTAGCGAATGCATAGAGAGGGGTGTCAGTTCCAGACATCACCATCATGCACATATTGATCTACTCTGTAATAGCCTTTTGAAATTAAAACCCGCTTGACATGGTGCTTGAACTTAATGTCCGGCAAATCAGTAATGTGCTTTGGGACTTTGTTATAGCACATAATACTATCACCTAAAAAAAAAAAACTGATCTTACTGGGCTTAAAACATTTCTAGTATTTAAGTCATCATCCGGTTTTTTACAAAATCTAGCTTATCTAAGTTTTTGCTGACTTACATAAAATTGCTAAGAATGGACTGGGAGGGCAGAGTTAAGGTACCGAATTCCGGAAGCCTTGCGAGGTGTCATATTGCACGCCTCATACCACGAAGCGGCTAGGTAGTGCTTTACTCTCGACATGTCAAGATCAAGCAATTTTTTGCTCTTAAACTGCATCTATCACAAACAATTTGCATTCATACGATAACATAAGTAGATGCATTTCAAGAAAACAATTTAAATAATTTATGTCATATTTTCTGAAGGAAAAAAACACAATTCTATTCTGCTACCTTGAAAAAAACTGTTTAATATTATTTTACGCGGACGTCCAGATTTTTTTATTGAGGTAGTAATGATAAGTCATAATAAAGAGTAACTCCTTCAAGATGATACAGACTCTCTAGGTAAAACTATTCACAGAGTTTTTGTAGCAAGCTATAAATCATGCTTCCTTAAAAATATAAACTAATCCATAAAAGAAGTAATTAAATAATAAATATTTATAAAATAAGTCAACGGTACGGCTTGTTAAAAATGATGTTTTAAAAATTAAAAGAATGGTATCAGGCATAAACTTTTGGATTTTCAAACATATGAAAATTGCTTGAACTGCTCGTTTTTGTAAAATAAATATGGTGTTTACCTCAGCTGTTGCCCCCATAGCAAAATACCCTCAGAAATTAAGCTGGAAATAAGAGAAGTTGACCAACCTGGCAGTGGTAATAATTGTCAGCTGGCGAATCTTGCGAACTGTGAATGCAGCAGAACTTAGTCTTCTCGGCATTTTTTTTTATGTGAGGACCCCATTGTAATCATCCGGTATACCTAAGAACACAGCTATCAACTAAGACTACTAGATTCCTTTCAATAGTGATTCTAGTGTCTGCCCGTGGAACATTAGGCAAGGTAAATCTCAAATATTTTGTGTTGTCATTAGCAATAAGTTATTTAATACAATCCAATCAGATATTTTATTAAAGTATTATTTAAATAGCTAACCTCTAAATCTCTCCTTTAAATAAAATAATTTAAAAATAATTGAAGCATCGTCTGCAAAAAGAACCCTGTTGGCACAGCTATGAACCATCAGTGACAGATCATTTATATATATCTGAAGTGAGTTAATGGATTATCTGTCAGCCGAGCTATATGACCAGCCAGGCGCCACTTCAGTGTTTTACAGTAATACAAAGTATCAGTAGAATTTGTCTTTTTTCTGATATACGATTTATGATTATATCGATTTATATATGATTTTACGCGATATTTATTTATTCTTTTAATTTTTATATACTTTTTCCATGCTTCTTTGGCAAAACATAATTTTACTTTTCATTCTACATGTGAATAGCCAAGTTTCACTGGCGTCAGTTAATGTTGGAAGGATACAGCTACCCATGTCTTTTTGTTTAATTTTGGTCGGCATATCACTTTTTATAATTATTTTAAGCTCCGAAATTTTTTTTTTCAATCTATTGTGACTCTTCTTTCTATTTCATGCTCATTTATCTGCTTTTTAATTTGTTTACCCAAAAATATATATAAGTGCCAACATAATCCAACGCTTCATTTTCTAGGTATATTTGATTTTTTGTATTGTTCGTCATAGTGTTGGTTTTACTGCGGTTCATTTCCAGGCCGACTTGTTGATTTGCTGTGTGGAGGGAGGTTATCAATGAATGCAACTCTACTGTATTTTCAGACAACAAGAGAATATCGTCGGCAAATCTTAAACGACTTATGTTCTGGTTGTTTATATTTTAACCAACTTTTTTCCAGTTTAATTTCCCAATGACCCATCATAACACTGCTATAAAAGTTATAGAAGAGATAGGATGTCCATGTCTAACATCTCTTCCGATAGGTATAGAAGGTCCAGTTGCCTCCCATATTTTTCTACTATTTCAGTTTTGATAAAGCGTTCAGAGAGTCAGTTTCAATATTTTGCGAATGCAGAGCCTCCCATATTGAGTTATGGAACAGAGTATCAAAAGCTTTTTGATAGTCAATAAACACAAGTTAAAGTAGCTTGCGGAACTCTTGGTACTTTTCTATGAGCATCTCGAGAGAGTCGATATAATCTACAGTAGAAAATCCTCTCCTGAATCCTGCCTGCTCTAAGGGCTGGTTCTTTTTTGGTAATTATTTTTTCTATAATTGAAGAAAATAATTTATACATTGAACACAGCAAGATTATTTGCCGGTAATTGCTTATATTATTTGGATCTCCTTTTTTATACAATTCAATTTTATACAATAAAATTATCTTATGTAACAATACTAATAATACAATAAAGTTATGATTCAGACCATCGTTTAACAAACAAGTTAAAGAGTTGTATTAAAGAGCTCACTAGATAGGGACAAGCTAATTTTAGGGCTTCATTGGTGGTTTTATCAGGTTCTGGGTTTTATTCTAACTTCAATTTAGCAATTACCTTCGTCACCTCTGCTTAATCTATATCTTGTATTTCTGACGGAGTGTCTCTTGGTACCATTAAAGTAGACCCTTGTTTTTCTGACATGTATAAATGTCTATAAAAATTATTAACGTGTATATAAATAATAATATAACGTGGATATCTTGGGCGTAATTTTGAATGTTAGTTAGTATGTAATCCAATTCGTTTTTTGGCAGAGCATTTGGTGACCTCCAAGTCCACCAATTGCTGTTTAAAAAAAAAGTATTAAAACTGCCAGGTTATTTTCATATGCAAATTGTATAAGCCTAGCGCCTCTACTGTTTCTGTTGCCATAACCATAGGTATTCATTATTAAATTTTCCTCCCGTTTTGGTCGGCTAATTATGGCATTCAAATTGCTCATTACTATTAAATATCTTCCTGACATTTACCTAACTTTTTAACGCTTTATTCACAGTGGTGTAAAAAAGTTCAATCTCGTTGTCACTTGCTGATTCTGTTGGAGCATAACATTGTCTCGTTTCAATGTTAAGCTGTTAAGCTGAAGTAGAGCCACTCGTTCTGATAGGCCTCCAAAAGATATAATATTCTTCTTATGGCTCTTATTTATAATATATTCTACTCCATACAAATCTGGCGTGTGTCCCATGTAGTAGAAAATGAAGTCCTCATCTTCTTGTATAGAGTTTCCAAGTCGTCTAACTACAGAGAGACCGACTACATTGTATTATATATTTCTCAGGGTTTCGGTTAGTTCTAGAAGACGGGAATACGATGATAGCATTTTGATATTATATTTTGCCACATAGAGTTGGGTTATTTCAAAATTACTATATATTTTCTGTAGAGGGGTTGGTCTACATCTTCCGCGGTGACCGCTCGTGTTGAGAGAGGAGAGGATGGAGGGGTGCAATTTAGTTTTTTTTAAGGTTCCTGCTAATCCCGACTTGTAGAAAGCTTGACTTCTAGATTTCAAGGAATCCATACTTTTCTTGAGTGTAGGATTCAGCTGTGAAGGACGCAAGAAACTCGTTATGTTTTGAGATTTTTTTTTGGGTGCTTGTTTCGATTTTACTACAACATTTGATGATTTACCATAATTATCTGTTTCAGGAGACTCTGACAGCGATCTTTGTTAAAAGTGTTCTCTTTAGATGTATGGTTTTGTTGCTTTTGATATTTCAACGTAACTATTTTATCGTAGCGTAGCACTACTTTTTCTTCAGATAATCGTTTTCTTTTGAACTCTTCCTAGAACTTCTTAGCGTTTTTGTAAAACGGCAGGTTAATAATCTTCTTTTATATAAATGTCCGTATTTTCTAATCATTATATTTTAATCTCTAGTTTTCTACTTGTTGTTGTCGATGTAATTACAACTGGTCTTCTTTTGCATTTATTCTTCTCTAGTCTGACTATCGTTTCAATCTACCATTTGAGGCAAATTATATCCATTTCCTTGTTCATGATTTCTACAACGGAGTTCAGCAAATCCTCATATTTTTTTCAGGTTCAGGGATATTAAACAACATTATATTTTTATTTCTCTTATAAAAAAATCGATAGAATTTTATTGAGCCTTGATTTTTTGTTCACGTTGGTTTGTTTTTTTTTCAATGTAATTAAATTTCTCTTCTATATTTTATATATAGCTTCTTCTATTTTTTCTTCTATATTTTTCATGTCTTGTTTCTGTTGTATTGTATATTTTGTAGAGCTTTCATTATCTCTTCCATAATGGATTATTATTGATCGATAATTATTATTTTTATTATATCAGATACCTCTAGTGGCAACTATCTTAACTAAGATACTATGTTGGAACGCTGTTCGAATTCGATTTTTCTTCATGTGCTTAATAGATGCCGTAGTTGTAGAAAAACAATTATGAAATTGAAATTATTAAAGTATTCTTTCGAGATGGTAAGCTATAACGAAAAGTTTAACAAATTTTTTATTTGTAACTGAACTCGAGGAAACAACACACTTAATAGTGTTATTGTTTATATTGTTATGTTCACAAATGTTATTAGCACATATTGTATTGTAGTCCACTTGTATTAGGAAACAATTTTTATATAGTGTTACTTTGGTTTTTGTTAGATTCACTATTCACTTTTATTATTGTTCAAAATTGTTCACCGAGTTACGTATTTTATTAAATAAAGATTTGAATTTATGCATTGTAATGCAAATCACAGATTTTGCAAATAATAAGTCCAAGAAAACTGCAAAATATAATTAAATTGAATATAAACACGGAGCTCAATGTTCACACGGCACAGTGGCGCCCCATTTTCCACTACCTACAAATTATCATACTAATATTAATCATAAATATAAATATAAATATATATAAATATATTATAAATGCGAAAGTGAGTTTGTTTGTTTGTTACGCTTTCACGTTTAAACCGCTGAACCGATTATTATGATTTTGGTATAGAGATAGATGGAAACCTGAAGAAGACGGTTATAGACTACTTTTTCTCGCGAAACCTTATAAGAAGTGGAGTAAAAATATAATTTGCTGTTCATAAGCGAAGTTTACCAAGATCACTTAGGAGTATAGTCTATCATTTCTACAATAATATGTTCTTACAATATATCAAATTTAATTAAGATCGGTGAAGTCGTTCTTGGTTATAAAAAGAAATAAACAGACAGATAAAATTAAAAAAAATAGTACAATTTGCATTAGTGGAGCCTAAAACAAATATTACCACAAGATTTTCAAAAATAAATTACAGTACTTAGAGATTTATATAACAGTATATAGATATTACAATGATATACTGATTATGGTATTAAGTACAACATTTGAATAGCATATAAAGCGTACTCGTTACATACGCAGAAACCTATTTTCCGTATACAAACTTTGAATAAACAGGCAAGAGCTAACAGCTATCCGGCACAGGCGCACTAAATTCGAGGGTATTTGTTTGTTGTCAGGGTAGCTTTGAAGCTCGTGTACATGCATCAATCAATATGAATAGGGTTGGCAAGCACGAATGCAAATAATTATAAATCTTTTAAAAATATAATTTTCTATTACGTGCCGATTATATATTTTAATGTAGACAATCAATTTATATTTGTATTGTTATGTACAGCAACTAAAAATTATCCCACTTATAGATATTTAAATATTATTGATTAATTTTGATAGTACTGGAAAATTTAAATGTTGTAAGTATATAATCATTATATTTTTTAATAATATTATGCATTATACATTCTTATAGTTTTTAATTTTTAATATAATTGTTAAGTTGGCAGAATCATATGCAAAAGTTAATTTTATTAGATATGTAGATCAGGCAGATTAAATCACCACTTCAGGGCCAGTCGTATATCGCGAAGTTGTAGAACACTATGTTTTATATGTTTTATGTATGTATGTTGCAGTATTTATTTTTTGTAGAGTCTATTAAGTTTATTTTATGGTGAAGTATAACTAAGTTTGACTCGAATAATTTGTTACTTTACATGTTTTACGTTAGAAAAGTTTTAAGTATATAAGTATTAAGTTTTAAGTTTATAAAAAATTGACAAATTTTCTTGTTATTAGAATTTTAAACAAAAATTAAATGCATCATTCGTAGCTACCCTACTGTAATGCAAATGTAATTGCAAAAAAAAATCCAAGCGTAAACTAAATCCCCTATTGAAAGTCAATATGTCCATCTGCAAAGTAAACTTGTGTCCATATTGTTTAAAAACACATGAAAAGAACGCAAAACCATTATTCGAAATGCTATTATATTAAAATATTACATTAATGTAAACATATTCTTAAATCTATCATTACTTTATTACTATTTGTTAAATATTACATACGCATACTTTTATACTATCGGCTTACGCTTATCTTATAAGAACGTTTTTTTTCTAAAGCTTCCTGATAGCGATAATAGTTTTGCCAGCTTAACATGCTTATCGGAATAAAAGGTGGATTCAATATCCATATATTTCATAATCCATAAGGTGGATATATTTGTAATTGTTGTATATTTTCTTTCAAACCGTTTTATCATCTAATTATGTTTCTAATGTACAAATGTATAAAAATGTAATTTCCCTATTATAAAAAATAAATAGGAATTTAATTTACTTTTGACATAATTATTATGTGATTGTTATTAGTACTGTTGTCTTAATATAATGTATTGATTATTTCTACCCAATTATGTAAAAGAGCTTATTAGAAAGTTCAATACAACCTGGGTCTTTTTACTAGTATTTGTGGTAGGCTAGTTCCTTTCTTCAAGACAACCAGAGACTAGAGTGGAAGCGCAATACTATTTTCAAATAAATGTACTCAAGTACGATTATCTTGTGCACTTTTCTGAACATACCACAAATACTGTCTATATAACTTTGTTTAGTTAGTTTTGTTTATTTAAAAAGTTACGCATTTAATACCAATAACTGCAATAGTAAGAGAGCGCCCTATAATATCTGTTGCCCCTAATCCATACGCTGCCACCAACTCACCATTTGCGTTTGGCATACCATGCTCTTTTATCCTTAATTACAAATATTAGTAGCTTTTTTACTATTTGTGGAAATACAGACGATTTTGAACACTGTTTACATATGAAATCACTCGTTGCTTACCGATATCTTAACATGTAACATCTTGTTATTTTAACATTAAACCCTTTAAAATATTTAAAGTCAGTTTTGTTGTAATTTGTTAGTGCCATAATTTTAAAAGTTTAAAGTTTAAACCCAGATTGTTTGCAAGAGTGTGTTAATTGTAACAGTTTTTATGTAATAAGTTATCTGAACGTGTAAAGGTAATATAATGAAAGTAAAATACATCAATGATCATCATCAATCAAATAATTCAGTGGTAGTGTGTAGGAACGCCACATCATGGGACGTAAGTTCAAATCCAACCACCTACAATGAGCTTGAGCTGTCGGTGAAGGAAAACATCGTTAGGAAACCATAGCATGACGGCAGGGCTTTTCCTAATACCCACCAGGCTAACTACTCGTACCACCCTCAAGTCGAAAATACGCCGAAAAATACCAATAGGTGTGTTCCGGCAGTTGCACTTGAGTCCCAGTTCCTCCAATAAAGGCCGGCAACACACTTGCAATTCACCTGGTGTTGTGGGTGTCCATGGGCGGTAGTGATCACTTACCATCAGGTGTCATTCTAGCACATTTGCTACCTATTATATATATAAAAAAAAACCAACGTATAGGATGCGTTCAGTGGCACAGGTGTACTTTAAAAAATATAATTAAATTTTGTAGTTATTGAATTTAAGTCTTGTTTTATCGGCGATCAACCCTGGTTCGCATAATCCAACTCATACTGTGTATGCCAGCATTCATCTCAAGCGACGAGTTTCTAGGAAAACACTAATACTTTTATAATTTTAGACTTGAAGTAATTTCCAATTTACTTGATGATGATGACACAGTAGATGAAATTTTACCACCGGAGAGAAATGTGATACATGTTTTACAGCCATGCGTTCGAAAGAAAGGCATAAATAATAAAAAGTGACGAAGGCTATGCAAAGTGTGTCGGTTCACAAAAAAGAAACAATGAAAAGACACGCCACACTTTTGTCCAAATAGTCCGGAGAAATATGGTTTTAGTGATGGTTTTACTTTTTCTGGCTTTTATTTACATAACACCTCTTAATGTCGATATTCAATTTTGTTTTCATGTGCGTGACTGCAATGAATTGAATAAAAGACGGTTTTGACGATATTCAACCTAACAAATAATGTTTTGTGCATTACTTGATAGATATTACATGTTGCATAATATTGTTCATGAACTAACGTAATTCATAATTTTTTTTTAACTAGTACCATAATCGCAAATGGTACGTTTACCATTTTTGAAGGGGTTATTGTTAATTTTTGCGTTATTTTGAATTAAAACCATTAATAAATACATATTTTACATTAATTTCAACAATAAAATCAACTAATCAAGTGCCACGCACCTAGGTGATGATTTAGAAATTTTAAGTGGCAGCGAATGGGCTAACCTTTGGTGTATGTAAGGTGTCTACCAATTTGGCACTACTTTGCAATAGCATATTTATATTTATTTATGTTGATATTTAACGAGTACCAAATAATATTCCCGCTTACTAAGATGAGACCATTACCTACATGTGGTGCATATCCTTTTTTTGACGTGGTGTTTAAAATCCCAGTTTTTACATGTGTTGCCCGCAACGAAAATTAACGTTAAACACATAAAGATACTTGGAATTTCATGAAATAATTGTCAAAACAATGCAAAACTAAAGCATGAAGGCTTGATTATAATAATAATCTATCTTTAGAAACAGTTAAAAATATTGTAATGAAAACAGCGATTCTTTAGTTCATGAAAAAAAAATACTTTTTTATAAAGAAAAAAAATATTGTACAAACAATGTACAACATTATTGTAAAAAAAGTTTGGATAATCCAAAAGCGCTCGCTTAATACCATTCACATAAATCATAAGTAAAAAAAATCAGTCCTACCATTAACTTATTTTATTACTTATGTATTATTTTATTAATTCATTTATTAATTATTCTATATTTTTAAGCAAGCACGATTTATTGCTTGCCACAAAAGCTCCGTAGATAGTAATAGTATAGAGTCTCTATCATGTTGAAGAGCTAACCTCTTTGTTATGAATTAACGTTCGACTCGGCCATAATGTTTCAGTATCTTTGACTTTTCGTTAAAAAGAAAAGAACCTACAATATCAAAACTTGTAAATGTAATAAATTCAAAAATGAGGCGTTTAAAAAGACTTATTATTAAAGTACGAGTACTAAGCTATTGACACGAAGTAGGTAACTGGTTGATGTTATTCTAAAGATAATAAACGAAACCTGGTCTCGATACATAATTTTTTTTTGGAGCTATCGTGATCACCTCGTTATAAAAAACATTTTTTTGGTCAAAGTAGCAAAGCAAAATAGGTTTTTTTTTTTTACAAATTATGAGACAAATAATTTGAAGTGTTTTCTTGAAATACATCTACTCATATTATCGTCTAAATTGGTTGTGGTAGAGGCAGTTTAAGAGCAAAAAATTGCTTGATCTTGACGTGTCGAGAGCAAAGCATAACCTCATCTGCTTCGCGGTATGAGGCGTCCAATAGCATATTTTTTGCTAACGTAACTTTGTATCGCTATTTTTTGTACGGCTTTTTAGGGTTGATAGTGTGACATGATATCATACTACACTCTACAACAAAATATACTTCTTTGAGCCACCCTAACATTTATACCTTATCTATAATGGCTTACATGAACTATTTTGTACTATAGCATATATGAAACAAAAGCGATGAGTCGTGTTTGCGCATAGTTTGTATTAAAGCTTTACAATACGGTTTTGAAACGTTTAAATTTTCAGATTTTCACCGAATACAAACGCGTTGCCATTGATGCGTGTTCTACTAGTTATGCATGTACACGCCCGCTACTTTGAATGCAGCAGCTTTCAAAATGGTTGTGCACATTTCGTCGAATCACGTTTGAACGCATTTGCATATCTGCCACCTGGGTTAACATATCTTCTCCAGAAACAGTGCTTAGAATAAAATCTTTTCGTAATTATATTTTTTTTAGTTCAATTATATGTACGGTTTTTGTTCATTTGCTATTTAGATATGTATACCTTATTATTGTAGGACTAAACGTGTAAGCTAATTTCCTCGACCAACAAGTCAGTGCATCTAGTAACACAATGAAAGACTGGTCATGATATGATAGTATGTGGCCAATGTGACGTGAAAATAGGGATAATATTTTTTGATGTCAGCAGGAAACTTTATTCAGGATCTTAAGTTGAGAATAAATAAAATAAATTTTGAAGTATGTCTGCGTCTATTGCTTACTCATAACAGTTCGTTATAACTTTTATAAATGCATTGTGAGCATTAAAATTTATGAATTTTAATCAGCTAAAAAGCGGGTGTGCGTTAGAAGCGGTGTTGTGATTTATGCGTATACAATTTTTAATTTCAATAATATAAAGAAAATATATATGAGTATTTGTTGCTGACTATAATATATTTTTCTAAATTTTTAACAAAGCTTCTTTGAAATTAAATTGAATATAACATTTTTCATTGCTTCAAATGTAGCACATTAAACGCTTTGAACATACTCTACCAGAGCAATATGCATTTTTTAGATACTAACACGTTTAAATCCAACTTATTTGAAACCAACTGAACTTTTACCTCCTATGTTACGCGATAACTTTGTTGTTGCGAGTTCACTGCGAATGACAGCATTGTATACGTCAAAGGGTAAAAGATTTTATTTTATTTTTTACCTATGGCAATGCTAGTGGAAATTCATTCTAGCAACGAATATCAGTTTTAAACTTATTTCTGTTTGGTTAGTTTCAGATTCATCAATAATCCATATCAAATTTAAAATATACCATACGTGTAACAAAAGGACCAAAATTAAAGCTATTATTTAGATGTTATTACGAAGTCTAGATAAAAATAGAAATTGACTTCAGTCTCCTACGTATAGATACTATAACCACACAGCGAATACGTAATATGACTGGCTCCAAAGTATACATTTACGTAGATTTCGGATAGGTCCTATAAACTGGTCATAACCTCACTTTGGTATACTGTATTTTGCAATCAGCTGTTCACTGTACAATTAGTTAAAACATTGAGGTATTTGTAATTCAATATGATCACAAAACTGAGTCTCGAGCTACATATTTCCCAATTACTACAGAAATTGTATTCATATAATTATCTTAAGACGTGTTAAAGTAAATTTGTATTTAACTATGTATATAATGAAAATGACATTTCTTTGTGGTGTAATCATGCAAAATGTACTGTATGAATCGATATGAGTGTATGAATATTCGAAACGGAAATGAACGTCAATAGTTTTAGGCTAATTTTGTTTAAATTTTATAAATGTTTCACTATTTTTGTATATTTTTGTTGGGTTCTTCCACCAATGCAACAAATATCAATCAACAAAGTATCATGTGTAATTATTTATATATTTTTTAATTAAGATATTTTATGTTTTTCCGAATGTTTGATCATTGATTTATAGATGGCAGTTCCCAGCGAACGTATGATGAATTATGTATAGCCATTTGGTTTTTTGTTATTTATTAACACATTTTTATATAACACCTTTGATCTTTTTTGGAATTATATTAATTCTAAGGGCAGGGGTAAAATATTAAAAAGATTAAATATTTGATTCGTATGAAGCTCCACTATCGGCATCCGTTCAAATAGAATTTGGTTTATTAATGTTTTGTTCGAACAACTACAACCATACACACATAAAGAAACAAGATTTCACAATTTTAACTGTTTATTGCACAATTAATAATGGTAAAAGCGAATGATCAGAAAAATAATTTGACGATTTATGTTTTGTTTCCTGTTGTTGTTTATTGTTGATGTATTTCTCTCTGCATTCCACACTCCCATTTACACCAGCAAGTGTGTACAAACTTAGAGGTAACTTACTTTTTTATGCTAATGTAAAGTAGACAAGCAGACGGCCCATCTGATGGTAAATTGTTACCATCGTCTATGAGCACCTGCAATACCATCGGCATTACAGTCATGTTGCCGAGGTTATAGACCGTATTTCATTGCCTTTCTAAAAAGCCCCATATTGTAGCCTTGGGGGAAAACCGTGCCGGGTAGTCCTTTCCATAGATGTAATGTACGCGACAAGAATATTCTACAAAACCTAATTTTTTCCACACAACGGCCAGGCTATAGAATATGCTAGCCTACGTTGAGATATACGACCATGAAACTGTGATGAAGGGACCATATCAAATAGTTCCCCAAAGCACTCCCAATTGTACATAAGGTAGAAAATACAGAGAAATCCTATGTCCTTACGTGCTTCCAAGTTGCAAGTTCAAAGTTGCAACGTACTTAGCTTGTAAGTGTGTACTTTTATTTAAATGTCTGGTATATTTTAAAATGCAATGTCGCGCATTTTTAGGAGCCCTTTATTTCAATATTATTGATGTAAAAAAAAATTAAGCCGCGTTTTGCGATTTTACTTATTTGAAATTCACGTCCGAACCAAAGGGAGGGTAATCGGTTTTCTTTCTAATATATTTGTTATTCATTATAGATTTAATATTTGAACATAATTAAATGTAAAACAGTAGGTTTTAAACTTTATAGCGGTAGCAACTACTGACATTTTTCTTCACCGAAAGTTCTGGCAAATTTTAAACTCATCTCGATCGATGCCGGTGTCTGCACACAAACAATGTCTGTCTGCAGTTGCTACGATGCTTAGCAACGCCCTGTCAACAATAAAAAACGAGTAATAATTTTTCAAAGTAATAAATATATAAACCCCCAGAGTTTAGTGTCTCAGTCTATAATAAAAAATCATAGATGGCAACTAATAATTTCTTGCTCTAACGGCACTAGAACCATTAAAACTTATTATGCTAAGTTAAAGTATAAGTAATAGTGATAGTAAAAAATAATCAGTGATAATGAATTAACTTGATTGCGGCTATGAATTCTTATCCCTACATATTATAAAAGGTTACTTCTCTAAGCTGTTTTATGTGTCTGCTCATTATGGTTATTTTAATACTAGGTATACGCTTTAGTTAGATTTTAGTATATGTTATATTATATATTATATAAAGAAAACTTTATGGATAATATTAATTTAAAGAGACAAGAATTAACAACATTATTTTTATTTGCAATACCTGAGCTGGAACAGTATATAATATTCACCGATACAACTACCGATAGATTACTGCTTAGGATAGAAATAGTAAAAAAAATACTTGAAATTTTGTAAGTGAAACGATGATTTTTTTGTAAGTAAAGTAAGTACACAGTAAGTGTACATAGTAAGGTGAATTTAAAAATACAAAAGTAAATTATTAACTAGCTGACCCGGTGAACTTCGTATCACCTATTATCGTTGTTCAGTAGTCTCGCTAAAACTCAAAAACGGTTTGACCGATTTGTATTTTTATTTTGTTCATTCTTATTAGCTATAACAATCAGTCCTATTCAACGTACCAACTTCAATTCGTTAAGACCATTATAACTAGCTATATCTAATATCGTGTCTGTTTATCTTTCTTTTGGTATATTCAATGAAACATATTTATAACTCCAATTAATTAAATGCCTTTTAACTATATGAAATTTAAATATAGGTAATATGATGCTTATTGATATAATATGTTTTTTGTTTTTCTTTGTGGTGGGTAAATATACATGTTTTTTATCCGAAGCGAGAACACACGATATCAATTTTTTTTTTCGGCTTGACGTACGCTCTTAGCCTTAGGGGCTTTGACAGCTTCACCGAATTTTTAGGGCGAGTGCTGAGGGCACTCAGCTCTGAGGCAGTGAGCGCAAGGGTACCAGGATGGCCGACTCTCGGCTTGGGCTGCTGCCGGAAAGTGAAGAAAGGATTCGCGATCCTAACTAACCAACAGGTCCTAACTTACTAATTTAGTGATCCTAGCACGACCTTATCGATAATGTGGGTGTGCATGGATAGTATGCGGTGTGATGATGTAGTTTCAGTGATGTAAAGTGTCACTGTATCGCGGGAGCAGAGTCACTCGAGGGCTCCTATCCCGAGGATCGAACCTAGGCTCAACGTCTGCGGAAGGGAGGCCGCGGCGGTTGTGCGGGAGAAAAATTAACCACCCGGCCTCGGCGGCGAGGGCGGCAGTTACGCGGGTGTGTACGCGGATACGTACGATTGGTGGAGACGGTAGGGAGAAGCGCATTCAATCTCGTTATTTTATCAACGGGATTGGTGAAGTAATTACGTGGCCGCCGCGCGAAACCTTTGGCTTTTGGGTTGTAATGAACTTCGGCACTTTCAAAAAATTTCTTTGTAAGGTCTTTGATATATGCATCTGCAGGACGGAAGATCCATATCTTTATGGAGATCTACATTACGGACATAGGGAGGAACTTGGACGACTATATGCATGAATCTATTTTGCAGAGCTTGTAGTTTGCGAAGGGTGGTTTGCGAAGCGTGAGCGAATACGGGGCAACTGTAGGTAAATATGGAACGAATGCATGCTTTGTATATTGTGAGCTTATGTCTGAGTGACATTTTGCTCTTAGAGGAGTTTAGATTGTGTAGTAGAGCCATAGTTGTGGTGGCTTTTTCTGTACATAATCTATATGTTTGTTTAAGGTGAGATGCTTATTTAAACTACACAAGGTATTTAGTTTGGTTCGCCCAGGGGATATTGACACCAAAAAGATGTAATGTTCTCTTTATATTCTTCCTCGCATGAGGAACGAACATAATCGCCGAGCTTTTGTTTGGTTTTATTCCTATGCGCCATTTGAGGCACCAGGACCCGAACGTAGAGACAGCCCTTTGGACGCGGTAGTATAAATGAATCCTATTCCTGCCTGAGCTGAAGATGACCGTGTCGTTTGCGTAAGAGCCTACTGCAACGTCGGGGAATTCGGGGATGTCACTAACAAATAGGTTGAACAGGCAAGGGGCTAGGATAGAACCTTGCAGGACCTCTGATTTGATTGAATATGGTGAGGATAGAGCTCCATCCGCTTTATAGTAGAAGGTACGGTCCGATAGGTAAGCGAGGATTATGCGGACTAGTCTGCCCGGGACTTGAAAGAGACTGAGTTTAAATATGAGGCCGTCGTGCCAGACTTTATCGAAAGCTTTGGCTATGTCGAAAAATACGGCAAGCGTGCGCCTAGGACGGCGCGATTCCGTGAAATTGGAGAGAGTATGCTCCGTGAGGTGGAGCACTTGGTGGATACACGAGTGCTTCGGTCGAAAGCCGAATTGCTCGTGTGGCAAGAGATATTTCTCTGAGAAAATGGATTGAAGTCGGTTCAGAAGGAACGATATCAATTCGTGCATTCACGAATCTAGAAAACTCCAAGTTGTGTACGCAAACTTCCGACTTGTTTTGTTATTTGTTTAATTGTCTACGCGATAGACAGTCGCACGGGTAATTTTAGTCGCTTAAAACGAATGGCGAATCCGTTGGAATCATCTGGAAATTAAGACAACCTCTCCTTTACATTTTCCCTTGATTGTTGCTTCTTTGACGTTATTCAGTAGACTTTTTTTAATACCAGTCTCGTTACATTGTATAGCCGTGTTAGATATGTTGGTTGATACTGAGATACTTCGTCATTTGCATTTGTTACAGCGAAAATGGCCATATAACTGCCTTTTTTACTTATTTGCGTTTTATTGACTTGACGGCGTTATAGTATTCCACATTGATGTGACTCCCATAAGCCTTGGACTATATTGGAGAGTACGGGAGGATCCAAATATTGCTTACATAAACATCTTGTCTTCACTTCATCATCATCATCATTACTACTATTGTCTACAACGGATCGCCTACATTGGATATCATCATAAGTATCATATTATTGGGGTCATTAACTGTGATAATGTCCGCAATCCGGTTTCTCGAGTATCGCTTGAAACACTCACTGTCAATAATACAGGTGAGTTATTGTTGAAATCTACACAAGGTCCATTTATCATGTTTTTAATTATAATTGCACGTAATTTTTGAACACCTGATTCACCCGGGATTTCATCTGATATGTGAGGAACTTTTTAGCTACCCATGGATTAGCCTTGCGGGTGCCGGGTACATCCTGTGGCAGATAGGGAAACTCCGAAAAGTTACCGAGACTTGTGAAACGGATGTTAGTTTAAGGGACCTTTTCCGACACGCATCAACACTCACCTTCATTGTTCGTGTTTCTCTTCCTGGCCAGTCAAATTTGATAGAAGCCTGCTAGCGCAGCTTAAGAGACGCTCTCTAATTTAAAACTTACTGCTATCCTAGACAGGCCAAGATCTTGTAGTAGGTTATATAGATTTTGGTGGTATACTTACCGCTCCCATTTCGACCACTTATAAAATACCTACGTAGCCATACCTGTTCAGGTTATTTAGTAGCTCGTGGTACTTACTTCAAATTTATTTTATAGTGTAGTATCAATTTCGTCAGGCCATATTTTGTCAACAACCACATTTAAATGTGCATATGTTGAAGATTATATTTTTACCACTAAACAGAGTACATAAAAAAAAAACTTTTATTAGGAAATTTTGAGATGTAGTCCAAAGAAAAGCCAGTAATTTAAAAATTCTGTGGAATAGTTCACTACATCATTCTGGTGGATAACTGTGTCGATTGTTTTGAAGATTTTTTTATAGTTATGGTTATGCGTTATTACCATAATCTCACCTGATGTTAAGTGACAATGTGGCCCAAGATGGCAAAATACGCTAAGCCTAGTGAAGAGAGTGGCTCTTAAGTGCAACTGCCGGAACACACTTATTGGTATTTGGCGGCAGATTTTGAACTTGAAGGCGGGCATTAGAAAAAGCCCTACCACCATGCTATTGTTTCCTCATGATGTTTTCCTTCACCGAAAGTTTAAACTCATTGTTGGCGGATTCGAACTTACGTCCCTTGACGCTATGTTCGTACACACTGCCATTAGGCTATCATCGCTTAGTAACTGACCCCCAAGAAAATTCTGAATAGTCTCATTGAGATCAACAATTTTATTTTTCTTCGCCACCATTACTCGTACTTTCTGAATTGTAGCGATTATTTACCTTGTCATGAAATTTTTCTTTACCATATGTATTGCGCCATACGACGTCGTTTGGATACAACTGTTTTATTTTTTAATGTTGGCCAAGAAATGGTTAGAATTACTTTCCATCTCATACACTAATAAGGGTTAATAATACATTTGGTAGTGGGACCGACAGTGATAATTTTACTTTTCAACCTGCCCAACATAATCCGAACATTTTATTGTCAGTAACTCTCGAACGCAATACAGACATACAACTATTCTCAATATTTGTCGCGAGCTGGACATCAGCTCGGTTAACACGTAAGGTGGCTTGTCACATATTTAAAATAATAAAAGTAATAGGTTTACTCATGAAATTTAGAACTTCGTTTAGAATGAAAGTAAAATTAATGTACCACTCCATGACAATTGCGAAGTGTAACGCCATTTTGTCAAATATACCTACAAAGATACAATTATCAAATTTTTTATAACTAATTAATTTGCATTAGTTTTTGTTTTTAATATTTTTTAGGTTTTCTGCAATTATATTATTTTCTTCGCAATTTTCTTCAATACATTCATCACAATCGTCTGTCCCATTAATTCACTCACTTATAATATTACGAGATTTAAAAAATATATATTCTTTTATACGAACTATGTTCTGACACTAACGAACACAATAAAAAAAAATCTGATTTGGCGCAGTCGTTCGGAAGTTATTCGCGTACATACATTTCGGCGATCCATTTTTTTATATATACAGATTTTTTAATGTTCCGCTAAACTTCTTTATTTTTTTCTTAGATAAGAACCTTCTCCTGTCAATAATTATCACAACAAAAAAAAAGAATTAGCGAAATTGTTCCATCCGTTCACGCGTGATGCGATGACCAAGGGAAATAGAGATTCATTTTTATATAGATTACGCTAATTGTTTTGAATTATTTTTGGACATTTGACTGACAGAGCAGTAGAGCAGTAAATAATGCTACCCGTATACAGAATAAACCATTTATGCCGAACTTATAAAGTCGAATAATTTTCTCTGCTATAATCTAGAAAATTTTGAAGCCTTAAATTTAACCGTAACCTTTTGTGTTCTGGTAACAAAAGTTATCATACAATTAATAAATACTTATTGACGTGTATATACATAAAGTTCAATTCGTCATTAGTCAGAGTATATAAATGTTCTGTTAAACTAACTCAAAGTAAATCGACGATCGAACGGCTTGGGCTGTTGCCTTTATGCAAATTTTGAGGAACTAGCTAATCCCTGCGAATTCGAGCGAATCTAAATATACATATTATGTAGTGATATCCATATATGTATATATTTAGTAATCATAATTTTGGACTCATTACGACTACTTAGTACTTACTACTTTGCTTAGCAATACAACATGGCATTGCTATTAGCATTTTGGGCACACTGACTTGCGGCCCGTTACTTTCCGCAAAACAATGGTTAATTGATATAATTGCAAAGGTTTTTCAACCATTTGTCTATAATAATGTAAAATGATAGTATTGATAATGACTTATAATTATTCTATTACACGAATTTAGTCATTTTTTTTTAAATATTGTTATTTCTGCCAAAGTTATGATGTTTGTATAATGTTAACCCTTCACCCTTGATCTCATTCATCACAAATTAGTCGAAAAAGAATAAATATATTTTTTATCATATACATAAAAATATAAATACTATTAATATATATCACGCAGCTAGTTTTGAAGTGATAAGTAAGAATTTCATAGATGTTAACTGGGTTCAGTGTCCTAGCCATCAAAAGGAGGAGACGACGAATTATTTTTATAGCGTTTTACACAAGGTATTGTATACTCCAACAAAGAGACTCCAGATTAGTTGTGGGATCGGGCTAAAAACGTTATTGTGAATTCGGTCAAAGAGTCTAGTGTAAGTAGTGTAGAGATGAGCGATGCAACGTTAAGTCGTGTGGTGGAAAGGCGAAATATAAAACCATCTGGAGCTGATATAAGATCCCTTAACGAAAAGTCTGTTACAATTCAAGAATCTTGTAGGTGGGAATAGAACGACCGACTTCGGAACATTTGTGCAGAAGTGGAAGTTCATGCAAATAAGCATGAATCTAGGGACCTACACCAAGGTTACAAGACCTGGGCCATCGAAAACTCTAATAGAGATATGGTGACAAACATAGAGACAATAGCTGAAACGTGGAGGTAATACTGCCAGTCCCTCTCTTAAGACCCGCAATCAGAGTGTTACGTCCCTATAGAACGAAGATCTTGAGCCCGATATCCTGAAAGATGAAATACGAGCCGCTATTAAACATCTGAAGAACGGCAAAGCCACAGGGGCAGATGCTATACCGATCGAGACGATCTAGGCATCGGGCGAACACGGTATCCAAATCTTCCACACCCTGTGCAACAAGATGTGCACTGGCCGAATGGCACTGGGCAATGGCCGAAAAAATGGACTCACACTGTTCTTGTCCCTTTGCATAAGAAGGGTTCCACCAAGACGTGTAGTAATTACCGACTTATTGCTCTTATATCTCACGAAAGAAAGATTTTGCTGCACGTACTGAATGAGCGTCTAAAGCCCTACTTAAGCAAAGAAATTTTGATAGTTCGGAAAATTATAGAGAATGCCAGAAAATTCAACAAGCTCGCCTGATAAGCTTTGTGGACTTCTCTAAGGCGTGTGACTCTGTCAGGTAGCCCAAACTCTAGAAAACGCTGAGGGCGATGGGTGTTCCAAAACACCTCCTGCGAAGATTGTATGAGGATGGCAAGGCCTCAGTACGCGCAGAGGACGTACAATCCAATCACTTCCACCCCAACGCCGGAGTCCGTCAGGGATGTATTATTTCTCCACTTCTATTCAATGTGTACACAGAGCTCATAATGAGGATTATTCTTGAAGAGTGGACAGACAGCATCTCGATCGGTGGCTTGAAGATCTCCAACCTACGATTTGCAGACGATACCACTTTGTTCGTCACCAGTACCTAGCATATGGAAGAACTTCTCGGCAAGATGGAATGCGTTAGCTTCGAGTTCGGAATTAAGATAGACCGAAATAAAACAAAAATGATGCTTGTCGACCGCATGAATAACAATTCTCCAAAAATTACACAAATTGCTAATTGTGATGTGGTGCAATCATACATTTATCTGGAAGCCTTAATTACGAACAACGGTGGATGTATCGATGAAGTGAAGAGGCGTATGGCAATTTCCATGTCTGCAAGTTGAGGAAAATATGGAGGAATCGCAACATATACAGAGCCACAAAAATCCGGCTAGTTGGGGCGCTTGTATTCCACATATTCTTGAACGCCGCAGAAACGTGGACTCTGCGGGTAGTAGAGAAGAAGAAGATAGATGCCTTAGAGATGTGGT
Organism: Actias luna; assembly: GCA_039707435.1. Taxonomy (NCBI): domain Eukaryota; kingdom Metazoa; phylum Arthropoda; class Insecta; order Lepidoptera; family Saturniidae; genus Actias; species Actias luna. Next base: position 10,632,513 of record JAZHAC010000001.1, on the reverse strand, counting down.
GCTGGAGAAGAATGCTCGGAGTATCGTGGACTGAATTCCGTACCAACGAGTCTATACTTCGAGAACTCGGCATCAAGCAGCGTTTATCATCTTTGGTACAGTCCCGTATCCTCACCTTTTTTGGTCACGTATGCCGTCGAGGGGAGGTGGCTATTATGCGACTTGTGGTCCAGAGAAAGATTGAAGGTACCAAGCCACAAGGAAGATCGCCTATGAGGTGGACTGACCAGCTAAAAGCGGCAGCAAATGGCTCATCATCATTGCATGAATGCACGAGAAAGACGGTCATCAAAGAAGACGGGCGGCGTGTTGTAAAGCTTGCCACCAACACCTGAAGTGATGACCACAACAACTCTGTCAAGAGTGATATTGACAAAGAAGATTTGTGGCAAAAAAGAAAAACATTAATAAAATTATTCGTGATAAATAAGGTAGCACCAGAAGCGTAACAAAGCGTACGGGAGAAACATTAAAAACAGTATGTTATTGCAACTATACTATACTACTATATTTCATTTTCTGAAGACAAAATTGCATCATCTCCAAAATAGTTTTAGTTCTTTAAGCGGTCTAAATTCTCTGCTAACAGTATACCAGCTCATCATAGTTCATAGCTATGACGTATCACAATCTATCATCAACCTATAGTGAAAATGTATAATTTACCACGCGTAACAATACTTTTTTTCGGTTTTTATAACTGGTGGTAACGTGACGTTAAATAGTCAAAAACGCTTCTCAATGATTGCTCTATCAAACATTTTTTGAAATCGGTCTGGTAGTTCCTAAGATTAGCACGTTGAAATAAACAAACTTTTCTGCTGTGTCATATACATAGATATAGGAAAAGGTTTCATCAACACTTGGTATCTTCTTTAAGCAGATAACACAAAGAAATCTAATCGAATGCGGACTGTGAGTGTAAGTTATTCGTCAAGTCAGTTGTTTATTAAAAGCGACAAATGCCACATTATTTCATTCACACGGAAGTGTAAACTATTTATTTACAATTAGGTGCTATCTGGTAATATAATAAAGCGCGTTAGTTTTCAATCTTCATATAGATGATTTCATCTTCAAAGTTTTTAAGAAACTTGTTTTATTTCTACGTTTTGGGAAACCTTTTAAGAAACCAGAAACTTTAAAGTTTTGAATCTTGCCTTTGTTCGTAGTATACTAGAGTTTACAAATGCGATTTTGAGACCATAAGACCGAAGACATTAAGTAGACAGGATTAAACAACATATATTTATTTTTTAGCGATGGACTTTAGAATTTGCGTAATATTTACGGACTATAAAACGAGCACTTTGAGACACGATATACAAAATTTAAGAATCAGATAGGTCCTCTATCTTAACACAGTATTTATACAGAAATTAATTAATAACCATGTTGACTACCCTCCAATTCTAGAACAAATTACTTTTAAAATCACATAATTTAACACAAGTTTAAAGTATACATTCTACATACACAGTTTCGGAAAAACTATTTCAAAAAACCATTGTTTCAATGCTCTTGATATCATTCTAACAAATTTCTTATTAACATTTGCATATTTTTAATAACTTGTTATCTTGCAAAAAGAACGTTGGTAATTTGCAATTAAAAGATGGATAACATGAATTTCGGTAAAGTGTTTTATTTTTACCTATGTTATCTTTACAATACAGTGCGGATAAAATTATAGGTCTAATAATAAATTTCGTTCCGCAATATTTTTTTGATGATTTATCATTTACTTTTTTAATGTAACATTACGATTTCACTAAATTAAGTTAAAGGTAATATTATTTTTAAAAATAACACGCGAATTATTGAATTTATGGACAAAGAAAATCAAATCCAATGCATCGATATTTAAGCAATTGATTTTTTATCGAAATTATTAAATAACTAGCTGCTATATGGTTTAGCACCTCTACATATATATATTATTCCATTCACAATTAGATGCATAAATGAGGTTTTGATTAAAAACTACATGAATCTAGTAATTTCGTGGCCAGATTTTAATCTAATACTCATGGTGTAATTCCTAGAGTATGTTCTATAATGATAATAAAGTTCAACAGAGTTTATTTTATAATAATAAAATCAAAGCAATAATTATTGTTTAATATATTTTTTCGCTGATATAGTTATAAACATAAAACAAAAAACTTCAGTTCCATATGCAATTTTTTTCTAAACAGCAAATAGTTATCGACTAAATAATTGCTAAATTGAAAATTTCTAAAAGATATTCATGTGTGCATAATTATAAGCATGACAACCGAATATGACCAAATACACAAAGATCTACATTTTTTGCCTGTGCGCTTCAGATGGAATGCCTCGTAAGATATATTTCACATACTAAAAATGTTTCGTAGTTTATATCTAGGCCTAAATATTATACAGCTCTACAGAAACACTATTTGCCGTCGGAAACAATACTCAAGCTCATGCTTTTTTATCAATAAATATCTATTAATTTTTAACTAGTATCATATCCTATAGCATTGTTATACTTACTTGGTAAAACATATTAAACAAATATAAAATAAAAATGCATAACCGATATATATGTGATAGTATATAACGATAAGGGCGGAGTTTAACTTTCATGCGCGCGCATTCGGTCTACCTTTAGTAACATCACTCTGTCGATATAATATATCAATTTTATGGTAATTACATTTTAATTTAAACTAAAACAAATTGTTAAAATAATTTATTGTTATTCCTTAATATGTATTTTTTTTTTGATGACGTAATTATATTCAAACAGAATAATTTAAAATAATTATTCTTTTACGAAACTGAAATAAATTAACCATAGTTTATTGCTAAAAAAAGATTTAATATGCAAGTTTGTATATACTAACTAGTTAGTTTCCCTAAAACTCAAAAAAGGTTACCCGTTTTCATTTCTTTTTTTTAACATTTTGATTAGTTTTACTCAATCCTCTTTCTGGGTCAGGGTGTCGTTCCAAAATCGTGGAATCTTGCCAATATCAAACCCATTCATGAGAAGGGTGATCGTGCCGATCTAACTAATTCTCGTCCAATTGCCATTACTTCCCTTCCCAATATGGTTTTCGTAAAAAAACGTTCTGATCTACTAGTATATGCTACAAATACATAGGGTAAGGCAATTGAGAGGTATGATGAGACTCTAACTATGTCGCTTGGAATCTCTAAGGTCTTTGATAGGATTTAGCATGGGAGTCTTCTAATCATGCTTTGATCATATGGAATCGCTGACGGCTTGAGAATTTGGAATAAGGACTTTCTGAGGAAACAGTCAATCCGAGTGGCTGTTTATGGCTGCTTTTCTAACTTCTTAATAATAGATGCTGGTGTTCCTTAAGGGTTCATGCTTTCTGCAACGTTATTTTTGCTACATATGAACAACCTGCTTAAGCCCGGTTACCTTGGGTATGCAGATGATACCTCTGTTACAGAAAGGTACATACCAAACTCTCAGGTTACCAAAAAAGACATTGACGCTCAGAGAGAGACCATGGTCGATCGTGTAAATGTGTTCCTTGAGTTTGCATTTAACTGGTGAGATGCAAACCTCGTTACTTTTATTGCTACGAAAATCCAGGCGTGTCTTTTCTCCACCAAACATGGGCTACCTATTTCTCTCCACTTCGAAACTCCAAGGAGTACCCATAACTATTACTGATATCCTGGAGCTTCTCAAGATACTTTTTGAGGCTGACCTCAACTTTGGCTGCTCGATCGACAGCATATGTTTTTCCGGAGTTTTACAACATCGGGGTCTTCAAACGAAGAGTTAACCAGTTCCTTCTGCACGAACGCGCTACATAGTTGGCCTCGTCTTTACTTTCCATCAGGTGCGACTGGAGCCAAGCGTCGTATAGTTACTTAAAAAATGTAATCCTAAGATCAATAGTAACTTAACTTATACGATTTGAATTTGGTTTGGTTAGTGAATAAAACTTGTTTATACTCCAATCTATTTTATCTCTTTTATGTATATGGAATATATTAAATCAAATCAAATCATTTATTTCTCAAAGATAGTAAAATCATATCACTATTTCAAAATCAAAAATCTACTATCGTTTCGGAAACAACAAGGCGTTCTGGAAGAAAAGAAACGGCGCAAGAAACTCTCTAGCAATCGCTCTTTTTATCATGTAAATACAATTGTCCGAATTTAAAAATATGAATAATATTATAATCCCGTGCAGTTTATCTGCTAAATAATCTGCAAGTGTATAATACGCTTTTTTAACAAGTTTCTATTGAACAATTATTTTAAATTGTTTTAGTTGGAGTTCACGTATTTTGTGACGGATTTCATTATAGAAGCAGACACATTGTCCTTCAAAGGTCATGGTTGATTAATGTTACGCAACATGATGACAATTGTATCTACTTTTAATAGCAAATTGTGACTTTCGGGTCATTCCAGTGAAATTAAAAGTTCTGTAGAATAGTTCATTACTGTACATCCTGGCTGATAATTGTGTCAACTGATTTGAAGAAAAATTCTGAATAGTCACATTGAGATCATAGACATCTTTATTTTCACTCAGCCGATTTAGTTTTCACGTTGAATAATTTGGATAAGTTGTTCGTTCGAGTCCGTCAAATGATAGAAGTCTGTGGGCATTATAGGTAGTGAATCTGGCCGAGATATCAACTGCGACTTTCCCATTTCCAATATCTAACAACTGCTTTGAAAACACATACGCACTTAAATCTTGTGGCATATTAGTCGTCAATTGGAGTGTCTTCACATGCCATCACAAATTTGATGATTTTATGCACGCGTTTCATTTTTCAACTAGAGGTGATCTAGGAGAGTATGTGAAAATCACCTCAGACTCCTGGTTTCACCAAAAATGTTTTTTTTGTCACGAATTTTTTTTCTCCATGCTGCAATCTAATTTTTCGTTAATATGCATGATCAGTGGCAATCAAGTATTTATGTATGATGTTTTAATCATTATTGCATTCAACTTTGGGTCTACTGTTCCATTAGAGATTTCAGGTGATATGATAGAATCAATTTCATCAAGCCGAATTTTGACAACTAATCATACTAAAATATGTGCAATAAGATCACGCTGTTGCCATGTAACAGCGTACATCTATCAACCAACTAGAACATACACACTATTTGGCGGCAGATTATCAACTTGAAGGTGGTAGCTAGCCAGACGGGAATTAGAAAAAGCTCTACCACCATGCTAGGGTTTCATCACGCAGCTTTCGTTCACGAAAAGCTCAAGCTCATTATAGGTGGATTCGAACTCACGTCGCTTGACGCGGCGTTCGTTCACACTACCAATTGAGCTATCATCGTTTCAAACCTGTTACTTGATTATCCATTTTGATATTGAAGTGATAACCGTCTTTCCCTTGCTAAAATATTAATGAATATTGGAGCGCGTCGTAACTAGTGTGTGCTTCGGATACACGTATTAATTCACGATGAAACACGATCTCTCTAGGTTCCAAATTCGTCGATGAATTAAACCTTCTGACGTGCTCAACCGCAGATGTTTTGTCAGCCCTGATTACAATATTATGGTGGTCTTATGGCATCCAGTCTATACGATTATAAACAGTTTGAATAATTCATTGTTCTGATGAAGAAACATTTGCATTTTTTGGGTAATGGTTCGCTTAATTGTTGGATTGTAAACACGACGCGTATCCGAATTCCGCATCCGAATTTTAAATAAATAATAATAAAAAATATATAATAAAATATAATATAATAAAATAAAAATTAAAAAAATAAATTGATGATCCGCATCTAATAGAGGTAATAGTGATCCTAGGAAGTAATATATTTTTACTTATATCTTCAATCGTTTGAGAAACTTTAGTTGATTTCTTATACAGTTTTCAATGTTACCAAAAACAATGTGCCTTGAAAGTGGGGATAAATTTTTCCTTTATTTTGCGACGCGCCAAGCGTCATCATTTGGAAATTAAATAAAAGCATCTGTCTGCTAAATTCACATTCATCAAACAGTCGAATTGTTAGATCTTGACAAAATGTTGTCAAATGTCTTACTTATAATATTATAGTTTTCTGCATTTTTTTAATTTTTTAATTTTCTTAATTTTTCTTTCCATACAAACCTTCTACAAAGTAATATAAAACTTAAAAACAAGATGAATGAAATCAGTCAGGCCGTTTTTGAGTTTTAGCCAGACTAAAGAATGGCCATTCATTTTTATATATATAGACTAGTTGGCCCGGTAGACTAATCGTTGTTCTGCTCTTTTCAGTAGTTAATAACTGGATTACAACGCCGTATATTATATCACAGAATAGCTATGAACTATCTACTTGATAAATTAAAGTATCGCGGGAATTTTACTTCTATCAGTTAACTTGTTTAGAAGTTACACGATCACTAACAGATGTACACAAGATTTGTATATAAAGATAATTGGTATTATAAACTTGATTCATGTGAATATTCAGAGACTCAAGAATTTATGTAGTATTGGCTTGTTTTTGTAATATGTTTGTGTAGTAAAAAGGATTAATGTATTTAAAATGAATATTAAAAAATGGAATTGTTTAAATATAAATGAAGGTATTTTTGTATCACTATTCTTACTTCTCATATGTTAAGGATAGAAAATGTTTTATAGTACTAAAACAAAATATAACTTTTTATCGACAATTATAATGGTACTTCCTTAACTGCAACATTTGGGAAGAGTACCTGTATGAGCTTTAACGTTTATTCGTGTACTAGTTTTACGTGTGAACAGTCGCTTCTCTAAGTTCAGTGGGAACCCCACCCAACTGCAGTTAAATTTGTTAAGTGCCCAAAATCTCATTTAAATTCACTTGAAAAGTATTCGTTTGTTAATATTAAAGAAAAAAATTAATAACTTCAGTTTTGAACCTTCCTGTACGTAACAGGTAAGTTTACTAACATCTCTTTTTTTTTCAGACTGTTTTAAAAGAAATTTAAACTGAGGGTAAACTGATACTACATTAGTTTGTAAAGAAAAAAATGTTTAAGATAATTTCAAGAGTTTTGTACAATTCTATTAGTATTTACAAATATTTATTTATTAAAGAAATCAGTTTCAATTTTTTTGAGAAAATAATTTTCAGTAAATGCACCAAGTTGTTTTTTTTGGTAAAACAAGTTGTTTATCGTAATATTTTTAAGGATATTCAATATTATTTTTGCCTAACTTAAAAAAAAATATTCATATATATAATTTATTCACTATTATTAATTTTCTAACATAAGAAAAATAACTATGAAGTTTGATGAACCGTACAATTTGTTGAAGTTCAAGCTCGACTTCACCGTTTATATATTTAAAACACACCTGTTGCACGTACTCGAAGCGTAGGTAAATCCTAAGGTGGATGTGGCATAATTCAGCAAGTTTTCTTGAAATTAAAAAGTTACTTATAAAAAAATAATGTAAAAAAAAATAAGTTCAACTGTTAACATAAAAATATTTATAGAAAGGAGATAAAATGTTACGTTGTGCTATGTCTTAGGTTTAAATAATAAAAAAAACTATTTATTGCATTAGAAAATTATTTTTTAGTGATTTTAAATAGTGGCCTTTTTAATGTATACTTTGGATTTAGGGATGCTGCATGTAGGATTTTAAAATTTATGCATAACTTTGTTTTGAGTAATTTCGGAAACTTATAATAAAGAATTTATAGGTAGGCCTAACCGAGAAAATTGTCTTACATAAGGAATACATTAATACGTGCTGCTACTTTAAAATTTACTAGATAGCAGAATCTATAATTCGATACAAAATGAACGCTTTCAGCGCAGATATAAGACGCGCGTATCTTGTATGGAGTACAACGTTTCGTGTTACCAAATTGGAAATAAGATTGCGGTAGTTTATCGCGAGCGCTACCTACTTACTTAGGTAGTTAATTTATAATATTATATATTAATAAGTTAATAGGTAGCAATTTTTTTATAGTTTACAGTTTTAACGTTATGGCCACAATCTCTATTAAGTGACAATGTGGTCCAAACTACTGTATACCTATACAGGCTAAGCCTAGTACAGGTACAGTTTTTCAAGTGCAACTGCTGTAGTGCATAGAAATTTGTCGGTAGATTTACAACTTCAAGGTGGTAACTAGTTAGGCGGGTATTAGAAAGAGTCCTGTCACCATGCAAAAATGAGTCTTTTGTAATTATGTATATAAGTGTTATAAATATCCAATACTGTATTTTTCCAAATGTACATATTTTATTTTAAAAAACTTCTATAGATCTTAAGACCGTAATTTAGAATACATAAAATCTTTAAGGCATTTTTTATAACGTAGTAACAGAAAAAATAAACTTTAAGATCTTTTACTGAATTAAGCAAGCTACTACCTATGAGTTCAAGAATCCAGAACAAGATACTATCGTGCTACAAGGACATTATGATGGGATTCAACTGGAAAACATGTCCCCATCTTAAATAAATATTTAAGATTTCCTAGTAGTAGCCTAGAGTAATAATAACAAGAAGGCTCCAAACATTATCTTCGATTCGACAAGCCACAAATCCTTGCAAAAGAACACCGATTCCTACCTAGGATGATTCGTGAGGCTATTGAAATTAAAAAAACATCCAAATTTCAATAGAGAAGATGGTTGGAAGCTAGCACAAGCCTGGGATCCAATTATACATTTAATTAAATCGGAACCCAAAAGACCAATTGCCAGACCTCAAGACACTGTGAGCTCTTTCTGCGTAGATCGGAACACCATCAATAATAAAAATTAAATTGAAGGTAGACACAGTAACATAAACTTTTCTGGACAACCTACACCTCAGTCCGCCCCGTGACCACGAAGGCTGAAAAGCTTTCGAAACGTCGGGATCAAAATTTAATAAATAACCGCGATAAAATCCGTTTAAATTAGTTTTATTTCAATAATAATAACAAATTTAAAAATTTATGTTTTTTCTTTAGGAGATATTAAATCGCGTGTTTTATTATCATTGATAACTTGCTCGAAGAGAGCGGTAGAGACTTACTAGATTTATATTTTTTCTGTGATGAATAATGATGAGGCAATGTTGATATAAACCTTAGTTTCCGTTATAGAAAACCCTAATAAAACCACAGTACTTTCTCATATCCGCCTGGTTAGCTATATTACCCTCAAGTTGAATATCTATCGCTAAGGTGAGTTCCGACAGTTGCACCTTGAGAACTAGTTATTCTACTTGGGTTATCGTGTCCGCCAATCTTGATCCACATCGTCATTAAACATCACGTTAGATTATTAACAAACGCTAAGCCTATAAAGTATAAGAAAAATGAAGGAATAGTACTCATTTCTACAGAATTAAAAATATTTCCTTATGTCTAGTTGATTATTTATTATGAATTTACATTGGTCAAAGTGACTATGGCTTGTGGTCTACGATTATTTAAGCAATTGATAAATTAATAAAAAAGATTGATAAAATTTAATTAGATGTGACTCCTTTTTAAGATAATTTACTTCATTATCTAAATCATCCATATGGGCTGAATTATTTTAAGAAATCTAAAATTGATTAGATACACAAATCTGCGATACATATGGTAATGTGTTATTTTGTAGTATCCTTCATTATCTAAATTTGTCTTCATTCAAATCAAATCAAAATATTTTATTAAATTTAGGTTCTGATAAGGCGCTTATAAACGTAAACCTACTACCGGTTCGGAAAGCGACCCAATTATTGAGCAAAACTGGCAAGCAACTCGATCGGGTTATATCTTTTTTACATATAATGTTGTTATAAAAATACATTACCGTTTATAATCGTTTTTAGCGGATGCACAGAGGAGGATGATAGTTCCAAACATCAACATCTCACCTATTAAATCCACCCTATAATAGGCTATTGACATCAAAACCCGCTCTACAAGATGCTTACTAACCAAGAAATCGGTATGTTCTTCAGGGCTTTTTTGTAAAACCTAACGCTATAGGTACAAATAAACTAAAAAAACGGTATTGTAAAAATTTATACTAATTTCTGATCTTACCGAGTCCGAAACATGGGATGACCAGTTTCTAACGTTTTTTAGTATATTAATCATGTCGATCTTTTTAAGTTTTTGTGGGCATACATGAAATTATCAAGAATCTATTGGCAGGGGAGTATTAAAATACCGAATTCCTGAAACTTAATCTTTAATGATTCGCGAGATCCCATATTGTAAATTGCTGGAATTGCCGGTTTTTGTAATAGAAATATGGTGTCTACTAAACCTGCTGTCGATTGTAGCAAAGTATTATAAGCCATTAAGCTATGGAAGTAAGCTAAGCCAACCAACCTAGCAGTGGTAATATCTGTTAGCTAAAAAATTTTACGAATTTCCAACGCAGCAGAAATTAATTTTACAAGCATTTTTTGAAGTTATACTTTTTTAGCGCTTTTTGAAAAAATAATGAAAGTGAATTTGCATGGGGTGACACGAAAACTATATGATGAAGTTGCTCGCCAAGCCGCCTATATAAATTTGCACAATGAAGTAGGTTGGTTAATACCACTGATAACTATATTCACGGTATTGTCATAAATTTTCCCCTTTATCTTTAGAACGTTAGAAAAGAAGGCCGAATCACATTTATTTAAGTAACTTTGTTATGCACAAAACTATTTACAGTCAACTCTCGATAATATAACACTCGTTAATTTCAACCTTTCAATAATTTGTTTTTTTTCGCGATTTTGTAAACTACTCGAAGCAATATAGATGCTATGCACAAACCGACAAAAATTACAAATTCTTACTCATGCTGGGGGACTTCTAACCTAACCTATAATTATGGAAAATTAATATTTGAGGATTACGCTCATTTTGACGATGACATGTCTCTACGATGCCGAACCGTAACTGTAGCGATGATAGCTCAGTAGTAGTGTGTACGACTTCGCGTCAAGGGACGTGAGTTCAAATCCAACCACCTACAATGAGCTTGAGCTTTCGGTGAAGGAAAACATCGTGAGGAAACCAAACATGGTGGTAGGGCTTTTTGTAATGCCCACCTGGCTAGCAACCACCCTCAAGTTAAAAATCTGCCGTCAAATACCAATAAGTGTGTTCCGGCAGTTGCACTTGAGAGCCAGTTCCTCCACATGTTTAGTGTGTCTACCAACTTAGGCCGTATCGTCACTTAAGCTCAGGTGAGATTATGGCCATAACGAGAAACCTTAAATATATATTTTTTTTATATCTATACCGGTAAACACAATTCTTCATTCTGGTAGCTCTAAAACTACAGCAAATACGGTAATAGATTCCATTACATAATTAAAATTAGCTAGACTGGAAAATTATCCAATATCGCTCATGCTTACCTGTTCTTGCTTGCCAGTTCGTAGTTTAAATAAAAGTACAATGAGAGTGTACTTGAGTACAATGAAAGTGTACTGTAATTGAGTGACAGTACGAGAATCTTTATTTTTCATTGTTGTTAATAAATTTCGTAGTTCAATTAAGTTTTCTTTATTTAAGCCAGTGAATATATATAGTATACATCAGAAATATGCAAAACATTCATCTTATCGAGCAGTATGATGGCACATTCACTAGTAAAGATTTCAATAATTTTAATTAATTTTGATGATTTTAATAGGCTGCAATTACAATAAACTTTCAATAGGTTGAGATCTTCTATATAAAAGTTCTTATCTATTAGATGATTAATCCAGCATCGGTTTCCATCCAGAATGAAAATCCATCACCTAATCAAGCACTGCTTACGAGTGCTTTGAGAAACAACTACTAGATTTTTATTTGAAACAGAACATACACAACAATATATATGAGATATAACAGTTCTTTTGATTTGAACTTCAATACATTACTCGGTATCATTACATAAAACATTCAAATTAAAAGATGGATTATTAGTGCTTGACTGGGAGAAAGTCGTCGACGATAAGTTCTTCTAACATCACACATGTATACGAACGTAATTCATCTTCCAAAAATGTTTCCTGCTCTTCGTCATGAAGTTATATGTTCTTATATTTTGATACACGGCAATATGGATACACAACATTACCAACTGCAATTGCAAGGTCAAAGTTAGTTGAAAACTCTTTAGCATCTACATCGGATTTTCATGTTTGGGAGTGCCCGCCATTTTTTTATGAGTTATGAATAAATGCAACACTTCGAATTATTAATTTTGACACATGACGACACATGATAAAAGTCGTTAAATAATTTTAATTATTTAATCAAGACAAAAGTATGACCTAATCTTATTTATAAAGTAACAGTCATTATTTTTTAATTATCTAACTGCTTAATACCAATACTGAACAATTAGAAGTCACAGATGGTCACAGATAACCACAGAGTTCTGACAGTTTTTGGTCGCAGATAAAAAAGTGGTGCTATCAATAAAAAATAACTGTGCTATCGTATGTTGCCGAACGAACTGATAATTATGAAACGTTTGTGTCAAATAAAGTGTAGTTTTATTATAAGTATGCAAAAGCATATTTTAAATAAGATTATTGATGTTTCTGTGTAGTTTATAATTAATTTTTGAACGTTCAAGTATTTTAATTTTTGAATTTATTTAAATAAGTATTTTAATTTAATGTTGTTTTAATGATAAAAACATTGAAATAAATCAGTTTTTACTTTAAAAATCGGTTATTAATGATTTTTTAATATGGCGTACCTTTTCGATCAATTTGTAACGTTATTATTCTACATCGAAAAAGGTATTTTTTTAAAATTGTACAGAAACATTATCTTAGAAAAATAATGGAAATTCGGGTATAATTTTCAGTTTCAAACGGTTATAATGAAGATTATTAGCTGTTTTTTTTATTATCGACGTTATATAATTCTATGACGTGATCGAATTTCATAAAATTGGTTACACCGTGTTTGATTTTTTTTTTAATATTCGGTTGTTTCCGATTTATTCAAAAATCAAAGTAGATAAAGATCTGTAATTTACAGGATCAACGTCTCTTATTAGGACCAATATACCCTCAAATGATGACCCGGATATCTTTTTGGGGCCGATTCATTCTGCTTATCGCCCTATGGCCTTTATGCTCATATTTGCGCCTAAAATCTTTAGCATAATTTTACTTTTAAGATAATATCTAAATAACTCAATATCATATGAGATTTATCTACATATTTATCTATATTTCTTTGTTACAGGGTTTTTCTCTAAAAACAGTTATAATCAAAAATGTCAATGGAGATTGAAAATGTAACAGAAGCAAATAACCAAGAGGAACGTCCAAACTCTAACAAAATCGTAGCAATTATTGATTTTATTAGTAATAAATTGGTAGCCATTGTCACTATTTTTTTATTAATATTGGCGCTGTGGATATTATATTCTTTCATATTTTACACTACAAAAGAGACGGTTGTGAAGCCAAAAGCACCATACGAAGAATTGGGTAAGTATATAAGTACGGTCTTACAAATACCGTTCAGAATAACGTACCCGTAATGGGGTTCTGTTTCTCAAGTGTACAAGATATGCTATATACATGTGTATTAACTTGACAAATTATTTTAATTTTAACTAGTAAATTATAATCTAAAACAATAGTGCAATCAAAATATCAGATATGTTTTCTATGCCCACAATTATATTATTTAACTAAAATAAATATTATAGTAATACTTATATCATTTGAAAAATAATACCTATATCACAATTTTGATTAAGTTAAGCTATTCACGTCAAGTACAACGTCTTTTTGTTTCAATAAGAATATGTTCAACGATAAAATAAAAAGTAAATCACGTCTGTAGTATACATTTACATTTTCTTGTTACAGAATATAATGACCATCAGTTTTAAAAGAAAACGATAATTTCACATTTTTTTAACTATTTCTTACTATAAAATTTAGTTTATTGTTTGATATTTATTATTTTTATTTGTAGTTCAACCTACATTATTATTATTTTACTAACTAATAGAAACTTGAAATCAACGTGCTTAAATATTACTGCCATAATAAACTGCCACTAAAAATAACACTGCCTATTTATACTTATTAAAAACTAAGAAGTTTTAAACCAAAGATTAGACATGGCAATGTTAAGAGCTCAAAAGGAAGAAAATCGGACTCCCTGGCTAAAACTGATGGGTGTGCTGTCAAACCGGACGCCCGCTATTAATAGAAGCAGGTAAGATATCATAATATCTATTTCAAATATTTTAATTTAGACAAAAAAAGTTCTAACAGAGTACAGAGTCATTAACTATTTAGTAGCTCATTCTATTAAATAGAAAACTTGGTAGTTGCGAGGACATGCCCATTGCTGTACAAACAATTACAATCATTAATATACCTAGTCAGGCCATAAGCTCTGTCATAACTTTATTATTTTTAATTTTCGAATAGTGGCTAGCTTTGCTTCATCTAAATGAAAAAAGAACGTTGGCACTTTCTGAAAACAAGAAATAACTTCATTTAAAAATATTTAGTGGTCACAAAAGGAAGGTAGAGTCGCGTTTTCATCTCGTTGCACCGCTGCCGCGCTATAGTTACGTGCCAACAAAGTTTTCAACATTTTCCAAAACTTTAAAATAATACTGCGGTTTGAAAATAATAAACGCCATACCGAAGATTCAAGTTTCGAAAATCAGAAGACGGTCATAACCAGCAGTGAATGCCCAAACCCAACGGAATCCCGTACGCAGGATTAACGGAAAAAATCTTAGGTCTTCACATGGGACTACGCAGAACCACGATCAAAGAAGTTTTAAACGAGGCACTGGGACTACGAGATCATCATAAAACGAACGGACAATTTTTGAACAAGCGTTTAAAGAAAATAGCCTGGCAAATACCATGGTATGTTACGGTGGCACGTGGAAAAAAATAATAAGCGCAAGATTCTGTTTCAAGACGAAAAACATCGAAATATGTTGTGACAAACAAAATGGTAAACGGCCCAAGTCGGTAGACACGCTAAACCTGTAGAGGAACTGACTCTCAAGTGCAGCTGCCGGAACACACCTATTGGTATTTGGCGACAGGTTTTTAACTTGAGGGTGGTTGCTAACCAGGCGGGCATTAGAAAAAGGCCCTACCACCATGCTTTGGTTTCCTCACGTTGTTTTCCTTCACCGAAAGCTCAAACTCATTGTAGGTGCTTGGATTCGAACTCACGTCCCTTGGCGCGAAGTCGTACACACTACCACTGAGCTATCATCGCTTCAAATATTATCCGGGTATTATTCTTCGTCATTCACAGTTTGGCTTGGAGACTAAGATTCTGACTTAACTGAACTGTTTTTTCTGTAAAAACGGTGTGAAACTAGTGCTGTTGTGTATCAATATACCGTCCTAACAAACAATAAAATCTCTCTCTCAAACCATTTTCAAAAACAAAAACTGGATATTCGGGGCATGAAGACTGGCCCTGTTCTAGCCCAAATTTAAACCTACAAGATCTACTGGATTACAGGATATGGCAGCATCGCCCTCATCAGAATTTGGAGTTTCTCCGAGAATCTTTAGTTAAGGCAGCGGCAGAAATAGACATGAATGTGGTGTATGGCTGTGGTTAAGGCCATATATTGAAATTGGGCGATGGTATTTTCATTCATGTAAATAAAATTCTATCATACACTTAGTTACCTTTCATTTCATACATAACTTTTAAACAATGATAAAAACGTGTATCCTTAGTTACACGAAATATTTTTGTCAGCATTTATGGCCAGACTAGGTATATAGTTTTGTTTTATTATTAAAATGTGAATTAAAATTGTTTTATCTCTCACATCGAAGCCTACTGTTAGTTCTGACGTAGTTTGCGATGATGCGCTTCCACGATTACCTTTCATCATTGTCAACTAGGGTCTCCGGCCGTCCATAGGATTTGTTTCGTTTTTTTTTTTTCAGATCGAAAACTTTGGAACCAAAATCGTACCGTCAATTACAGTAGCTTCCCTATACACATAATTTATCCCTAGAGCTATTTCTGCAGCGGTGGGATAGTTTACATAAATAACGCGATATATTAAGTTTCCATTTTGTGAACAGAACGATGTTAAAGAAAAAAACTAATGATGGCAAGACAAATAAATCACTTAATTCGAAACACAAATACACAAGCCTAGACTTGAAATAAAATTGAATTTGGAATTCGCTTCCAATCGCCAGATATTTAAGATCAAAGGGGTCAGTTGGACAAAACGCCATTATTATATGTATGGATATAATTTATATAAAAAATATCTAAGATCAAATTTTCCTAAAATGGTATAATAAATTAATTAGCTAGTTCTTATTAAGCTGTTATTTCTTACATGATGAATATTAAATAATCAAGAATATTGATTCGTAATTAGTAGTAAAAAATTTTTTTATCTTTTTTAAATTAAAAACGATATAATTAATGTTTGTATTATCTTTTCTTTTTCTTTTTATTTAGGTAAGTTGGACGAAGTTAAGCATAAAATGCAGCATGTATTTTAACTGTAAGTACCTGCTTAATTTAACTATCTACCAATCGATAATTGAAATATTTGAAATAGTATATAATGATTATTATTCTGCTGTCGGACTGTTATTAACATAATTTTGTTATAAAGTATTTATAAACTAAGTGGATATAAATGAAATATGTTGTTATTAATAATATAATTATAGCTTTAGATTTGAAGTTAGTTACTTTTATGTGTGATCTTGGATAGCATTGAAAATCTTGCATGTATTTTCCTGATATAATATGTATAATCATTTATATATGTATTATTATTATCAGATTAGGTTTATAGCCTACTCAACAGTAAACACCTAATAATATTTCCAACAAGATAGAATAAAAATCAAATTAATTTTAATCTATATTAATGTCATCTAAATATAACTGTCGTAACTGTTTACCTTTATATAACTTTTTTTTCGTAGTAAATCAGAATTCTGTTTACTTTAAAATTATAAATACAAGGTTACAATATATTATGGAAAATTAATTATAAAGTTTTATTCCTGTACATAAAGTAAAACGCAATGTAACCGCAGAACTAAACAGAACGTGTATGTCTTTTATATTTTGTTATAAAATATAAATATAATATTAATGATAAATTTCACAATTGAGCTAATTAGCTACGCTGTACAATTGTTCTATTTTTAAACAATAATCTTAATAGGTTATTGATGGAATTTTAATTTGTAAAACGGTTTATATTGTCGTATTAAAACTGGAGGGCTTAGTAATTACGCAAATGTAAAAAAAACTACTGTCCGATACGAAAATAAAACTAGCCGCCGTCGCCAGTAGACATACGAGTCCCGGAATACTTTACGTATATTCTGAAAATATTCCGAGTGTGGCCGGCCGTCCTCATCACGGACGCATTGGCTAATCGTGGTGCGAATAAACCGTTTAAAACATAAACAATGACAGTGATGTTGTCAGGTTAGGAAACGCCGTCGGTTCCGCGGTCCATAGTTACAGATGATTCTTCTATAAGTGTACGGTGTGTGTGTTATTCCCTAGTGTTTCCTTTTTTAGTGTTAATTCATACGTTATTAATGTTCGCGGGTGGAGGAGCTGGTTTCCAGAAGCAGTCAAAGCCGCCCTGGGAGAATACTAACGCTAATTCCACTCCTGAAGTTGTACCACCAAGTTGGTGAGTAATTTTCCATTTGAAATCTAAAATAATATTATTGTCATGAATTTTAATAATACAATTTATACGTTAGTTTTTTTAAAACGTTGAACGTATTCTTACGTATAGCTTACTTAAATATAATATACATAATAATGGTATTTTTTGTTATTTCATCTATGACAGTTATAAAACAACTTAGAATATACTTTTATAAAGTTATACAAAATTAATTTCTTTGCTTTATGTGATATAATGGTTTCCGACAAAAAATATATTGAAGGTTAATAATTTGTATCTGTATTTTTTAACTGACTCCACACCTCTGTTTCATCCTTTCATATGTCGAGAATATTGTGGTTTCAGATCTTAAATTCTAATTGATCTATTACAGCAATCGATCGTTTTATTAATAAAATGGTTAATATTAATGGTAGTTTATTTTGTTTAATCATCCAATGTGTTTATTCTTTTGGTCCGTGCAAAAAAAAACTAGTGCCTTTTTATCAATGATTTTTTGTATATCACTCATACAATATTTAAACATTTAAAATTATCATGGGCGATTGTATGGTGACCATATGTTTGTGTATCGACGTCCGTTTTTATTTCATTCATTAACGTCAAAGCCGATCCTAAGGCAGTCACCATAGTCTGCCGCACGCTGTGATTACGTTAGCCACTCAATTTCAAGGACGAGGTCTTTGACCTACTGTAGTAAAACAATCGTCAATTTAAAAATAATTCGTTTGTGAAAAAATCGTATAACATTCCATTGAAGATTGATCTTTGTTTTGTTAATTTTTACGCTGAGTAAATACGAAAACGAGTTAATTTTTAAGGCAAAAAAGTACCTTAGCCATGTAAACATAAATTAATAGATATATAAAGTCAACTTTCTATTTGTAATAAAATTTTGAATTGTTACTAATCATATATGCTTAATTTATTATCAAAATTGTAATCAGAGCTCGGTTCAGTGTGTCAAAAGGCATACAATTTTCCAATGGAGTCATTTATTAAAATTTATTATCATTTAAAACTTTATTAAAATAAGATTAATATTCAAATACTGCTAACGGAGACAAAATCGTTCGTGTATGAATTTAGTAATATTAATTTGAATTTAAATTTAATTTAATTCAAATAAATGCTAAAAATTGTTTACATTATATTCCATATTTGTTGTGTAATTAAATAACAGTTATAATTTAATATATTTATATTTTTCTTAATAGATCAGTGACTAGGAAGAGTAGAGTATTTTTGTTATTCCAAAAATTAAGAAGTACTGATATATGTATATTGATATAATAAACATATTCAAATATATACACATATGTATACACATAATTACATATTCAAAAACTGGTTATAGTATACAAATAATATTATAGTAATCTTGGAAAGTTATAGAAATATTAATTGTTATAGAAATTACTTTATTGTTAATAGTCCGTTCAAATCAACCAATTTATAGTTCTCATATAAGTGTTAAGCTTCTAGTGCGCTCAAAATATCGAAAAGGCTCTCAAGTGCAACTGACGGAACACACCTATTGATATTTAGAGGCAGATTTTCAACTTGAGGGTGTTAGCTAGCCAGGCGGACATTAGAAAAAGCCTTACCACCATGCTATGGTTTTCTTACGACGTTTTCCTTCACCGAAAGCTCAAGCTCCTTGTAGGTGTTTAGATGCGAAGTCACGTCCCATGACGCGGTGTTCCTGCATACTACCACTAAGCTATCATCGCATCAATTTTAGTACGTAATGGAAACTTGGAAACAGATTCTTAAAGATGTCTGCATAGAGCAACAAGTTGTCAACAACCTGTTGCGTAAGAAATTTCATACTTTATTGTAAGATTGTGTAATAAGTTAATTTTCTCTTGAACATAGTATAAAATTGTAACTTCTCTTATTATTATTTTTTTTATTTTAGATGTTATCTATTTACTTGCTTACTACTTCTTTCTTATTTTTATTTTTGTTTTACATATAATAGATACGTATTTTAATAATATGCACTGTCCGATACATTTTCTATGAATAAGACTACTATCATAATAATCAGGTATCTACGTTTGTCTGTATGTATGTATACTTCATCTAGTGATTAATTGAATTGAAAAAAATATAAATATTAGACAGTCCATACTATCCTTATCCTTACTAATATTATAAACACGAAAGTGAGTTATTTTTGTTTATTTGTTACGCTTTCATGCCTAAACGCTTTATGATGAATTATGGTATAGAGATAGATCCAGGTTCCCGGAGATGGTGATAAGCTACTTTTTATCGCGAAATTCCTATTGGGAGTAGAGTAAAGACAGGGATAAATTTTGTGTAAAACTTTTATTGTCTTTCGATTTGTTTGACAAAATATATATTAACGCGAGCAAAGCCGTAGGTAAAAGCTAGTATTATTTTAAATAAAGTAAAATTTAAATGGGTTTCCGAATAAAAGTATGGATGATATTTCTCCATCGCTTGACCCTATAAAGCATATCGAAAGTTTGGGCACTCTTTAGTACCCAGGATCAGTAAATACTTTCACTGCTCTCTTTGCACTTTCAGTTACACCATCTGATATACCTACAAAGTATCAGTGAAGAGTGGTACATCTATAAGGATTCCAAAGATTAAGTCATTAATGGGTGAAATACTGGAATCGTCAGAAAACATAATTAAAAACGAGTAATTTGTAAATTGATTCATTCAAATATTGAATTAAAAAATTAGAAGCGATATACAGTATATATATATATATATATATATATATATATATATATTCATGATTACAGTTCTCAATATTGAGGCAATAGTATGCTAGAATATGATGCTTCGCTGAATGTATTTGTAAACTAACATTAGCGAAACTCAAATGCTCCAGAATATGTACGACATGAAACGATTATAATTAAAAATATAATTATTCATTGTACGCTAAGTGCAGGGACTGTGTGTTAGTTATCAAGGTACCCCTCTGACACGTCATAACTGTGTTGCAGTCCCTCCTTACATATTGTGTCTACTTCCCCTGAAAAGTTGTAAGTACTATTTGTCCCTTTCGCGGGGACCCTAATACGAGTCTCCCTACTGACCATGCTTAAATAAACTTGAACAAATGTTAGACTTTAATCTAGATTTGCAATATTTTGAAACGTAGTGATTATATAATGTATAAACGTGTTGCTTTGTCTCTCAAAGCAGTAATTAATATACTGTAAATATATAATAGTTCATACTATTATTTGGTTTATACAATGTTATTTTTATGAAATTATAAAGATTTAAGCGGTTAAATACTTAAAAAAAATGTGTCAGTGTGACCGTTATATCTAATATCGATCTATTTGAATATTAAAAATACATAAATGACTGTTGTATCAGAAACTTATTTTTTGTTTCTAATATTACGAAAATTTCTTATTGGGTATGGAGTTAGCATATCTACATGTGCATATTTTGTGTGTACATATTTTCCATTCATCTGTAAAAGGGAATCCTTATTATTTATTATATGATATTATTTATGTATTTGAATATTATAAACTACGCGTTGTTTGTAATTAAACATCGAATTCGAACTTATACAAACAATCCTACCGGTTTATCAATAATATTTAAGTTAAAAGTATCATTCCGTAAAATTGGTACGGTTTAAGTGTATAGTCCAGTGAGAATTTATCAAATAAACATACGATTAAAGCTATGCTTTTATACTTTGGAGAGTAGTAGTAGTTGGAGTATCAGTTAATAGTTGTAACTACATTTATATTTATTACGATCGATGGTTCTGAAACATGTATTTTTTTTAATTACAAGTTTTGACCAATATTGTCTATTAAACCAAAGCAATTAAAAAACCAAACCAAAAGCTGAATTTGGACATTTTTTTTTAATCCTAGCCTGTCAGTAGTAAATTATGGCGGCGATCGAGGCACTACAATATATTTAAATCAATCATGCTGTTAGATGCATAATGTCAGAGTTGGCTTTTGTATATTACTTTTCATTTTGTAATATTTTGTGTATTGTAATTTGTGTGTCTATAATTGTACTCTTTTGTATATCTTAAAAAAGGAGAGATAGAAGTTTTACATAACTTACCTACCATTCACATATTAAATCTTCTTAATTAATAAAAAATATGTTTGTTTGAGGCCTAATCACGTCAAAACTACTGATCACTTCGACATCGAAACATGACCATTCGATGCGGAATTATTTGTAGATGGTTTAGGGCTATTCATTTTTTGAATTCCAATAATCTTTCATAATTTCATTGCTATTTTAATTTTATGAACATTTTTCCGCCAATTAACAGAAAAGACAGGCATTTTCTCTTAATATGTTATTCGCCCGGCGAAGCGGGCGGCAACGGCTATTGAATTCTATAAAAGTAATGGTCTAGATATATTTATTCCATAAAAGGCTTGTTATATTTAATACTTGTACTTACATTACTTATTTCATTCAAAATTAGGGAAAAATTTGATTTTAATTTTTATTTTGTATGCTTCTTATTAAAAATGGCATAATATTATGAGTTGTAACATACTTAAGGTCCGAGCTGGGGTTATCTAAGAATTTTATATATTTTATTTAAAATTTTATTGTCACTACCACAGAATATACTATGCCGATATCTATGCAGAATTACCTAACACCATCTACCAAGTGGTTTAAAAACTTATTGCATTTGAAGCTTAATACTGGTTGGTTACTATACGTTGTAACGTGTTCACGGGTTGACATAGTATTAAATATGAATGATAAAAACGCCACCTATACACAATTTACATAACTTTACTTTCCTGTTACGTGCGACCGTTATAACTACTAGTTTCAAGTGGATTTTTTTCGTAGCGACATCTAGTGTGGGGTGGGTAAGATACAAATAATGGATGTTGGTTTTTTCGGGAGCACTAGGATGACTCTATTTTACAATTGAAATATTATTTACTCTTTTGTTGGTTACTAAATATTGCCTCGACTTCCTTTTCGTTTTTTCTGTTATCCACGCGTAAAAATACGTTCTTAGAGGATTCTACGTCTTGAAAGAAATATCCATGAAAAACGTCAAGTATATAGGTCTGGTAGTTTTGGAGATATATTGATGGGCCAGTCAGTGGTAGTTCACTTTTATATGTACAGATTATTAATATTGTAAGCTCTGAGAAACATAATACTAGCTGGTGCCCTCGAATACGTTCCTTCACATCCAACGCTGGTTGACCAGCAATGAAAAATTATTCCAATTTTAGTAATTACATATACATACTTAAATTCAATTTCATTAAATCCAATTAAATATTTCCATTTTTACATTTCCGTGTTTTCGATATTGGAAATAAGAAATAGAGTAAATATTCGTTTCATAATGAATATGTTCTCATAATGATTATTATTATTATTATTCTTAGGGGGAGCAATGCAAGCTATCCAGACCTGTATCACTGCGACCATAGATGATATATTATGATCGCCCGACGCTACTAAATCTCACTACCTAGTCCTATAGCATGAATGTACTGTACGACTTTTTTGGCAGAGAGAAGTTGAACCTCTTCTGGGTGCAGTACATTCTTTCCTAGAATCTAGTTACGCTTATGTTGCGGTGGCTCACACTCGCATAAGAGGTGTTTTGGAGTTTCATCCACACTATTGCAAAATCTGCAATCTCTTATGCTCTGGACACCGATGTTAAACATATGTTTGTTCAAACAGCAATACCCAGTAAGTGTTCTCACCAATACACGCAGCTGACTTCTACTTCAACTGAGCATGATAAGGTCTTTGAAATGATTCTGTCCCGGCGAATGGTACCAGAATTCTTGTGCTTTTTGGTTGAAATGGTTCCTTAGGGGCAGTCGAACTGTGCTTTTCGGTATGCCACAGAATGGTTCAGGCCCTATCTGTGTTATTAAAGCACCGGTTCTGGCAAGTTCATCAGCAATCTCGTTGCCTGGAATCCCCGTGTGCCCTGGGACCCATAGCAGTATTAGTCTGTTGTTTTAGCCACAGTATTAGTCACAAGTTTAGATCGAATTGTATTTAAAGCCAGTGCCAGAAGAGCAGCCTGAGTATCCAATTGGATATATATCGTATGATTTATATAGGCCTTTTGCAGATTTATGTCAGCACATTTTAGTATACCGTATACCTCTGCCTGGAAAATGGAGGCGAAACGTCCAAGATTAATGTGTTTCTTAAAGTTGCGTCGCTCTCCATATATTCCACAGCCTACGTTTTGTCCACTTTTAGATCCATCTGTATACCATAGTAGACTGCCCTTTTTCCACGTTATCTTATTGCTGATCCAGCAGTCCCGTGGAGGAATCTCTACAGTATAAAAAATTTTAAAGTTTGTTTCTGGGGTTCAGAGAGTCTGATATCATTCCCAAAACAGGTGTTTCTATAACTGAGTCTAGTAGGGATATCAGGGACGAGGATAGAAATTCCAGCCTTCCCTGTACATATATTCTGTGCATTATTAACATCGCCATTTTTCCTACGTGTAAATGAAGGAGCGTAAGATTTAACAATGCATCCAGAGCCGCACCAGATGAAGACAACATGGCTCGCGTCGCTAGGATAGACGCCATTATCTGTACTGTGGCTAAATGGGTTTTTACGGTTGACTGGTTTGCTTTCCTACACCAGAGCACACAAGCGTATGTTATTATTGGTCTGACCACTGCGGTATAGAGCCATATGATCAGCTTAGGATTTAAACCCCAGCGCTTACCTTCCAATCGTCCGCAAATACCCATTGCTATTTTTGCTTTTTTTATTGAAGCATTAATTTGTTTATACCAGGTCAATTTTTGATCAAGAATAACTCCCAAGTATTTGACTTCCGTTGAAAAGGCAATTTCTTTGTTATTGAATCTTGGTTGAACTAATTTATTAAGTCGCCTCTTCTTAGTGAATGGTACTACGACGATTTTTTCAGTATTAACCCTCAATTGATTTTTCCCGCACCATTCATGAATGACACTTAAAGCTTCCTGCATAAGGTACGAAACGGTACTATGACAAAAACCTTGAGCGACTATCACCAGGTCATTGGCATAATTTGGGGGTCTATTCTCAGTTCCTTCATCTTACACAGTAATTGGTCAACTGTCAAGGTCCATATAAAGGGCAATAAAACACCACCTTATGAGCATCCTCTAGTGGTTAACACTTCATAGCTAGTGCCATGTAGTGATAGTTTAACTACACGATTTGAAAGCATTGTTTCAATCCATCTAGTAGTGATCACGTCCACATTCTTGATTTCCATAACACGAATGAGCGTTTTTATTGGTTTATAGTCAAAGGCACCTTCAATATCCAAAAATGCACACAGTGCGATTTCTTTGTCTTCTAACGCCCTCTCCACTCTATCCACAAGATTCAGTAAGGCAGTCTCAGTGGATCTACCTTAACTATAGGCACGTTGGTTAGGTCTTATTGGGCTTCTCGTTAACACTTCCTGTCTTATATTTTTATCTATTATTTTCTCCATTGTTTTAAGGAGAAATGATGTAAGGCTTATGGGTCTGAAGGACTTTGGTAGTGCGTAGTCCTTCTTCCCAGCCTTAGGTATAAATAAAACTCGTACTTTTGACCATAATTCAGGTACGAATCCCCATGCAAGGCTCGCCCTGAAAATTTTAACCAAAACCGGTGTCAAGATGTCCCTCCCCTGCTGTAATAATTCGTGTTAAATTCCATCCTCACCTCCCTATTTGTTGACTTAAAAGTACTAATAGCCCATCTCACGTTCTATGGTCTTATGATTGTCGCAGCTCTGCACCAATCCTCGTTACGAGGTCTTAGTATAGATAGCATCTATCTACTTCGCGATATCATTTCTTCCGATCCTGGGAAATGAACTAAGGTGAGGAGCTCCATGGTTTCTTTTTCGCTGTTGGTAAAGGTACTATCTTGTTTTTTGAGGAGTCCAATTTGATAAGGCTTATCCTTGGCTAGCATTCTGTGAATTCTTGCTCCCTGAGGCATATCGCTTATTTCCTTACAGAACTTCCTCCAGGATGCACGCTTGGCTTTCCTAATTTCTTTATTGTAGTTAGTTAAGGCTAATTGATACGCTTCCCATTCCTTGGTGCTTTTAGCTTCATTAAAAAGTCACCTGGTTTTTTCTTTAATCCTCCTAAGCCTAGAGTTCCACAAAGAGACACTTCTTGTTTATGACTTTTGTCTTACGGGGCAGCTATGCTCAAAGGCGTCTATGATCACTGTCGTAAGAACATTTTTGGCCCACTCTAGACTCTCTATTGTCTTAATACTTTTAGGGATTACTTCCAGGTTGGACGTTAAGTTTTGTTTATAGATATCCCTCGAGGTATTCCTGGGATCCGTAAACATACTATTCTCACTCTGTGTTGATAATAAGAGTTCGAAGTTAATATGCCCATAATCAGAGATAGAATTTTCGTTACTTACATACCAGTTAGTTATATTCCTAGCTATATTGTTAGTGGCACATGAAATGTCTAAAACTTTTTACCTAGCGTGTGTAATAAAGGTTGGTTTGCATCCTTTGTTTAAAATTACTAGGCTACAATAGTGATAAAAAGGCTTCGAGCCCTGCCAGCCGTCAAGATGTATCGCTGCAACCAGATCATCAGAACAGAGTTTTGGAACAGGTAGAAATTTATTTATTTTGTTGAAAATTATACTTATTCTGGGCCTAGTCCTGCAGTTGTACACGAGGAAGCTTCCTGCAGTATTTAGTCCCATAACTTTGTTATCGCGTAACCACGGTTCTTGTATAAGAGCGAGGTTCACAATGCCGTCCGAGAAACATTTCTCCAGTACCGCCGTTGCCGCTACAGCATTATGGAGGTTAACCTACAGGAACCTCGCTCGACCGGCAGTTCGCGGTATTGTTTAAGTGATGCAGGCTGTTGGTTAGTGGTCGCCTTACCCATCTGGGGACGTGTAAGTCCACCTCTGGGTCCGGTTCCTCTAGTTTTTCTTTCTTTTCTTTCGTTTCTTTTTTCTAGGCTTTCTCGAGAGATGCTGCCTCGTTGTCCGGTCGAGCCAATAGCCGGCTTCAGCCGGCCGGTCCATTTAGTTCCCACGAGTAGCCAGGGAAATGAGGCCACACGCCGACAAAGCTGCGCATGTCGGTAGAAAAGCTTAATTACTCTCCGAGGTGCCCTGTTATCGAAGAGGTACCGTTCACGACTGAGCTTACCCTCAGCCACGCATCCCTCGGCACGGTCTACTTAACACCTTAGATTGGTACGGTCCTCTTCGCCAATGGTCAGCAGTTCCCTAATTTAGGTATACTGCTGACCGTTTCCCAGGATGCACCACGTGGAGGTAGGATCATATTCGCACCCCTCTCATTATGATAGACACGGACAATAACTAATGACGAATAGGGAAGATTTTCGTCGTAATGCAATGTGCGTCAATATGTCATTATATTTGCTGCTTTCCAGTAGTTCTATAGTCAAACTAAATTAAAATATTAAAGAAAAAAATCATGATCACCTTTTAAGTTAAAAGGGTTATTATATCTAGATAATAAAACTGTAGTTGAGTCAAATTTGTATGATCAGTATAGAGGTGTTCATTGTTATCGATAAGTATGTCAAAATATATATCTTTTTTAATTTTTATCTGTCTGTCTACATGCATCACTCTGAAACCACAGAATAGATTTTGATGAATTTTCTTCAATGACACCTTTTGAATGTGGTGGTAGTATACGGTCCTATTCAGCATATAGAATACTCTACTATATGACTACGCTCGAACTTGCATACTTCAAATAGATGTTCCACCTAGTTAGTGTTCGTTTAGTGTAACCAATATAACTTCTATTACTAGTATCTGTTTTAGTAAGTTATTTGATAAGTGAGTACATGATCAAATATACAGTAAAGTGTCCTTGTCAATCCCACCTGAACAACATGGATTTAATTAAACGAAAATTAACCGTTACTAACTTCGCAGTATTTTTAAAGTACTATATTATACAAAAATACTTTAATGGGAGTGATATTTAACATTTGTTAGTTTTGAATTACCTTCAGCTATTCAGTAACAATGCTTTGACGTCAAACCTGTAGCCTATGGAACGCTAAAGCAGTATGAAATAATATTTAGGACTAGTGGGTGTTCGTGACTTTGTTTTTGTCTTTCCCGTCAACCGTTAAATTTCGTGAAAACCATTTTAGTGAATGTCTTCGTTGTGCAAGGAAATGCATACCAAATTTAACATAATTTTGAAACGCAAATACATAATGCAAAAGAACATAACTACATAAACATATTATAATTATTACATTGGGATTTAAGATTAATATTAATTAAATAATTCTGGTTAAATTAATATCAATTGAATGAGTATAATATCGGGCTAATATTTGTAACATTTTAATAATATTTTGGGTAATAATATTAGCTGTCATACCTAAAGGTAATTAAAATATTTCATAAATATGTTGTCAAATTTTATAATTAATGTTCCACTTATAAAAATATACCTTCATTATAAAGTTTTTTATATATGCAGAGGCTTTACATTAGGTTATCGGGTTATATTAAACAAAATTATTTCCTATTCCCAAGTCTTCACGAGTTAAATATTGATTACCAGCTATTTTAGTACTTGCAAAAAAATCTCATAACAACGCCAATGTTTGTGATTGCATGTCAATGTGACCTAGGGCGGTGGGCGGCGCCATCCCTGACACACATACTGACCACGCAACTTTGCAACAAATATGCTCATAATTATAACCTTTAAATACATAATTCTTGCCTTTTTTATTTAATTTTCTGCATATTCTCAAAATTATATACGTATATCAACTCAAAAGTCGGTTAGTCCGCGTTCTATGCAATCACAGGAGATGGATAATAACTAATGCATACTACACATTTTAGCAGCTTTTACCATCTTGGACGTCGTAAACTACAGAGAATGTGAATAACATAGTAGGCGTTATTCTTGTCAATAATTGACACTAGTTTATATATATACCAGCAACTGTCTGCGACTTCGTAGATGTTAAATTAATTTCATAAACTTATTTATGTATCCAAAAAAAATATTTCCAGTCAGACTTGTTTATATTCGTTCTTTATAATTATATATGATAACATATATAATACATGTAGTATTAATATAATAATAAAAATAAGAAAATAATTTTATTTATCACTAAAATGGTCCAAAATGTAGTATATCAAAATCTGGAATCAGAGCAACCTATATTATGGCATATAACCTATGTTATAGATGGGTGAAGTTAAAATTATTCTTAAATAATTTTGAAATGGAAATCACTATTTGAGAACGTTTCGTCGCAGATTATTTGGCTCGTGGTTTAGTTTAATATCACAAGTAGTCTGCTACGTATGCGTCACACTAAAGATGAATAATCTGAAATTTGATCAGCCATTAATGAATCAACAGTTAAAATACCAATCTCTTTCATTATACTTATATTTTAGAAAGATCATAAATGTAAGATATTTAGTTCAAATTACCATTGCTATACACGTATATAGCGTTGTATATATTTTTCTTAACTAATCAGTGCGGGTTACGCAAAGTTTGCGACAACTAAAAAAAACATATTTGATATTGTTTTTGTAACACGTTAATAAATCGATTGCTGAAATACATAACAAGCCACCTCCACCTGCTTTATAAACAGATTTACTTGTTAAATAGCACGTGACCGCGCTTCGTTCATGTGAAAATGCTTTTGAAGTTCCAGGCTATGTTCGTGTCCTATCTGTTTTACAAGTGGTTGTCCTTTATTGTTTCTTTTTATTCTAATTTTTCTCGGGTTCTGTTGTATTTTAAACTTATTAAATGGTTCGTGATCTAATTAGAAGTATATGATATACTAGTAGCTGCCTACGGCTTCCTGTAGGTACTTCAATTTGAAGAAAACAGAACCTATAACTATCAACCCTATGTAACTTTGTTATCTTTAATTTACGCATATGCGGTTCACAACTCAAGCGGCTCGTTATGAATCTATACTGTCTCCCCGTACAAATACGGGAGACAAAAATAACAAACATAGGTTTGTAAACTCATACTTCCATATCGTGGCGGCATTGAAGGAAGTATATACTGTATCAATTGAAATATCAAACGATATAAGCAAAAAACATCACGTAAGTCGTAATTATTAAAATTTTCATCGATAACTTGATATTTTTATAACACGATAAGAAGAAACGTAATACTTTATACGATTGACAAGAATGTGTAGATATCTCCTCGTTTTCGCGCTCAGTATAAAAAAAAACATACTGTCCTACATCTCCGTTGAAATCAAATCAAAGAACTTTATTCAATTTAGCCCCTGAGGAAGCGCTTATGAACGTCAAAACTACCACCGGTTTGGTAAGTAACCCAGTCATCGAGAACAACCGGCAAAAAATTCAATCTGTTTATATCTTTTTTAGGTACTTTTTTTTATTAAATAATTAATTTTATGTGTGCATTTACTATAGTTATAGCGGATGCACAGAGGGGATGTTAATTCCAGACATCACCATCGTTCACATATTGATCCATCGTAACGTTCATTGAAATATTACTGTGTGTCCATTAGCGAGCCACTTGCCTTGGCCAAATAGTATGGAGTATTTATAATAACAATGTTTGCAAACATTTTAATTTTTCGACTTGTACTACTGCAGAGTAGGAAACAAACAATTGTGTTTGAGTAGGTCGGAATATCTATACATCTGCTCTGACCCCCGTCATAGTGGAACACATGTATGTAAGTATATACATCCGTTACACTCTCTATTCTAGTTTTTATGTTCCGTGATTAGTCAATGTATGTCCCTACTTTCTGATGCCGAGAGGATTACAAGAATGAGATAATACTGTCGAGCGCAGTTCGATTATTGATCAATTTATATTTTTGGATTATAAAACATAGTGGCACCACATTCCTAAGCTTCTTAAATATAAAACAAGATATCCCGTAAATTTCAAAATCCACGACTTATTGATCACATCAGCAATGTTTTTTTATAAACAGTTTATATAGAGCTTTTTCGATTATTCTTTTTATGGTTGGAGTACTTTATATCAGTAAAATATGAGTATTTTACACTCAATAATTCAATTTAGCGAAATTATAAATATTAGTACAATATATATATATTTTTGTCATTATCAAGTTACTTTTCTATTAAACACTTTAAAAACGACGTAGGCGATAAGATATGTCTAATATATCTAACTTAATTATTAACATAACTATATATATTTAACTATAATAAAATATTTAAAACATATTATTTTCTATAGTATCATTTTCTTTAGACAGGACGTGATGCCTCTATAAATATGAATTTTCCCTTTTTGCAATTGTAAAGAAGTTTAATCAAAATCTAATGATTTTTTGATTGATTCATCTTAAACGTCCATTGTCTAGCATAACCATAGTGTTTGGAGTTAAACCAATTAGTATGCATTTGTTTACTGAATATAACTAGTATTGGGCCGATGTTAATCATTACAATAAATTTTAGTAAATATGAAAATACGATACTATTGACCTAGCTATCTTATCTTTCGATATACTAAAACTGTTATGGTACTCGGTATTAACGAGATTTAGTGTTTTTTTTATTCAGTTACATACATATATCCAGCTTGAAAAAGTGACTGTACAGCAACTGATGGTTAATATAGTACATTTCTTGCACAAAATTCACGGCGGATAATAAATCGAATGCACAGTTTGATACTTCTACAAAATAATTTTAATATAAACAGTCGTATAAAGAACTCTATAGGTATAATAGGACGAATGAATACAGCATTAGAGATAATGTTAAGAATTTGCGTTTAGATACAAATATTTCTGTATGACTTTGGCTTCCAAGACTAATCTCGCGAATCTAAAACAAATGGCAATCTAAAACAAATTCAACATATCTTCGACTATAAGAAATGCTTAATGAAGCTATGCACCTTCTTAATCGTAGCAATTCAAGTTGTGATGATTATCTCCATCCTTCACAACATAACCCATATATCTGAAATTCGATATTAGTTTGTTTATTCGTTTCCAGATTTACATCTTTAAATCTGTGTTTTACAACCTACATGAATGCATTAGGCGGAAAAACACATTCATTTAACTTATAATATGGAATGAAACTAAGAAAGCTAGATTTAATGTTTAGAAACTGTAAATTGACTGCATAATGAAACTATTAATGATTTGTGAAATTTATCTGATAATTGAACCTAAACAAAATATAGGATCACTTCTATGTTTATATTTCGAATAATAATAATATAAAGATAATATAATATATATTTATTGAAAAAGATGTTGTGATTAAAATATTTATTATTCGTATTTTCGATATATTTCTTAAATTAAGGATAATTTTATCTTTATACAGTAGAACCTTATTAAGTCGAACCTCGATAAGTTAAAAACCTCCAAATCACCAAAAAAATGTTTTGTTCCCTTCACTTCAAACACGAAAATCTACATTCTCTTTAGTCTAAAACTCTAAAACTCGAATTTTTTGGCGTCTCCCTGGATGTGCGATTATACAGGTTCTACTGTATATTACAAATAATTATGTTTTTCTATCAAATAAAAAATAAAAAATTTCATTACGGCTAAGGATTTGTCATGCATATGGTTCAGTATACAAATAATTATTTTGAAGCACTGTTTCTTTTCTGTAGTATGATAAAATGAAGAACTGCACTTGATAATAAGCATAGTATAATCCAAAAACAGTGGTATCCATTGATTAAATGACTATCTACCTTCAAGCGACGTTGATATGCTAGCCTGCTTAACTCTTTACGTCACCCATTTCATGTTCACGTATTCCGATTTCACTAACTAATCTTTCCAACACAAGATGAGCTATTATAATTTAAGATAAAATTTGTGACAACATGATATGTACGACCCTGAATAAATTTATCTTGCCTGATTATAGATTTTGTTAATAATGTAATTTTTGTGTATTAGGTTTTATTTTCATTATTCATATAACATATACGTCAATACTGCCGTTGAAAGGAGTTTTTTAATACATTTTGAAGCAACGATGAATACATAATAGTATGATACTAGCACTCCGTTGATCAATATAGGTTCGAGTTTTACAATATTTTTTGATGACAGAAAACATCGCGATGAAGTCATAACAAAACCATGAACAGAATTTAACTTTCGTTATCGTTTCGGTTGCAATGTTACTACTCAATACACCAAAGAATTTTTACACAAGAAACAATTATATCGCTGCCAACGTCGATCAAAGTAAAGCGCTATAATAAAGTTATAGCACTCTGAAAAAGATTTATTTAAAAACCACGCACTACACACCGTAAAGCAAAGAAACATCCCACATTTTGTATGACGCACATTATGTACACAGTCAGAGATTTTTTTTTTTTCTTTGAAAAGACAATTATTTGAGAGGCGGGCATTTTAATACCAATAAACGTAACACACGTCCAACGTCCACGTTCAAATACAACGAGTATATACGTATGTATACTCGCAAATCGTAAACTAGACCGTGGTATGGGCCCCGTGACCTTGCTTTTATATTTCAAATAATTTTCTTGATTTTACCTTTCGTTTGTTTTATGTGTCCACTTTAAATTAACATATTTTTACATAAACAGTAACATATTTTGATGTACTTATACATATTAAATATATAAACACACTTAATTAGGTATTTTCCAATAATATTAAGGACTTTATTTTATGGCTATTGAAACATAGGAATTACCTACAGTTTATTAATTTATATAATGGTTAAAGAAGAATCTCGGGTCTAAATCCGCTTATCTATCTAAGTAGTACGTTGGGTAGAAGGTAAATAAGGATTCATAAACTTGCATATGTATTTGGAATTTAGTTACATGCCTTTTTACTGCTTTTGTGTTGATTTTATTGCGTGAATGCAAGATTCTCTTACCTACAATATTGACAAAGTGAATTAAATAAAAAATAAATTGTTTGTAAAGTTAATAAAAATTGTAATGATAATTACGATTCTAAAGGAACAAATTTAGTAAGAGGTGGTAACGGGTGACGCGGGGTACACGGGGTGCCGGGGTTTCGCTCTGGACGTTCGTTGCGAAGCGAAGGCTCGACGGCACTCGCGCGTCCGCTACCGTCGCGCAACCACACCCGCGCGCTCGGTACGAACACGTTACATAACGCCATCCGTCCTTCGACATCTGTTGAGTCCAAAGCCCGGGCACGCTTACACTGCTGTCCATCGCGCACCGTCATGCCGCCCGTCGCGTCCGCACCAACTGAAGCCGTCGCCATGGCTACCATAGAACATCCTAATGGCAATACGTAACATGCACCGACCATCCAACACATTCCTGCCAAATTATATAAGTTTAGTTTATAAGTAGTCTACGCTTATAGCTTGATTATGATACTCGAGCGATGATTGCTAAAGTCACCGTCCATCGCTTTGCTTCCGCGTTAGGAATAAGAACACGTTTAAAAAGTTCCGTACGTATCAGAACAGAGTATCGTATCACCCGACGTGTGCTCGGTGTCCAAAATTCGCGACAACATCAGCTCGTGGGTGCTGTGGTGGCGTCTCCGCCATCTTCGGATGGGCGCACCGCAGACACCAAAACCTATCGAGGAGGATGAATGCGTTCCGCGCGTATCCGTAGTTGAGACTATTCGCGACGCGCAGCAAGAGCGCAAGCTGGAGCGGCGTCGGGCTAATCCTGGCCCTAGGCGACGCGGGCTCGAGAATGAACTCGAGGGCGAGCGCCGCAGGCCTAGGCGCAAGCCTAGAAAACGGTGAGTTTCTCCAATTATCAAAATAAACCATCGACAAATGTTATTAACATAATTTTAGTCTTTTTTTATCATATAGTGATACTTCAATTTATCAGGCATACTCCGTTGCTCAACACAAGTTAAGGTTTATAGGTAACATACTCCCTTAAGGTATTCATTCCTTAATGTACATAAGCTACATAAAAAGATTATATTGTTTGATATTAGATTGTGTTTCATCTCGAAGGTATCAATTACTTTATCTTCTTTATTGATTTCTTATCAATCATACGGTATACTTTGACTATCTCCATTTCAGTGTTTGTATTTCTCTTATTAATCTTTTAATCTGATTCCTAGCAAGGTTCTTAGTTCTTTATTAGCGTACACTCAAGGTTCATATAACTTTAATTATTAAATAGCAACGTTAGGCATCCTAGCTTTGAACAACAGTAATAGATTAACATGGACATTAGTTCGTTCTCTTTTAGGAATATTAGTTTTATATTAGTTCTTTTTCTTATTTTTTCCTTTTTTTTTAAGATTATTATATTTATTACTTTACATACAGTACTTTTCAATAACCCAATGGAAAATGAGTTTTATTTATACGAGTAAATTTGGTTTTGGACATATTTGTAGTTAGCCCTATTTAGTTACTGTTTTTTAATAGTTTATTTTTGGTATTCAATTTTTAAGAGCTGCAGTAGTTTGAAAAACTCTACATACCGTTAAGTAGTCTTAAGACTCTAAGGAGCAGAGTGAAAATTCAAGGATCGTGAAATTTAGTTTATATTAATGTTACTTTGTTGACAACAAAGTGCATCATATTCGCTTAATTTTATTCTTACACGCATTTATTATTTTCTTATTTGCTGATTTTTAACTATAGTAATATGTAAAAAGAAAGATCTTGAAACGGCAGTGTTGACGCAGAATTAATAAAATCTTATCATTTTTGTTCCTTTTTTATTTCCTACCAAGAGTGCATTTAGTCTCCCTAATATAAGTAATAGTATATAGTTATATACATAAAAATAACACATACAGGAAAATAAAACAGAAATATGGTTTATTCAAAAATAATAACTCCCACTATCACGCACAAAATTATCTCCGTAGCGTGCCAAAGGTCTAACCAAGGCCAAACCAACCAAATAAAAAAAACTGAAAAATGAAGTCATTCAGAATGAAAAAAAGAATATATAATACTGTTAATTTTTTTTATCAAGCTAATATCTTAAAGATGTATTTTAATATCAAACCTCTTATTATTGGTTCATTTATGGTTATAATATATATTATTAAAGCCTAAGAAGGAACGACATGAAAATTACGAAATTCATCAAAAACTACACATTTACTGAAAAGTTAGCAGGAAATTAATCTTACCTTTTTTAACACGCTTGTGTGGTTTATTTAACACGTTTATTGGTTATATCCTAGAACGCTTACATCTAGAAAGTCTTACTTACCATTATGATGTCTGTTACATATGTGTTAAGTCCTTCCACTGCCGATTCACGTATTCTCTCTTATAAATATTTTAAAAGTTATACGTAAAATATATTTGTTAAACCCAACTACTGAAAAATCACGTTCTTAAAAGTTCGAAACAGGGAAATATTGTCATCTGATATATTTATGTACAGGCTAAACAATATTTATAGTTTATGAAGTAAAAAAATTAAGCGTAATATATTTTAACTAATACATATTCATAGTGATGTTCAGCGGATATCAATGGTCGAAAAATCTAATTTCTAAATCTAATCTAAATGTAGCTTATTTTTACAAAGTTTTGATTCCGTAGAGTTTTTTTATCTACTTTATTTAATAAGTAAAATTATCACAGACATCATCCTATTTTGAAGTCTCTATTCATACTTTAAGGGTAAATTATAAAAACTACTTTCTTATAATTCCTTTATGTTTTACAAGATATTTCTGTGCAAAGTTTATGATTCTTAATCCATTAACTTAAACGGTTCGCTTTGTATGAATTCGTATTAAAATTTTTGTTAATTACATAAATAAATTAGCAGGTCTCACAGACCTGGTTTTGTCATTTTAAACATTAAATAACTTTAATTCAGCGCCACCTATCGTATTCAGAGTTAACATTAGATCCTCTTAGAAAAGTATATGCATATTTATACAAATTTTATGGGGATCATTGCCACGGTGTTGAAGTTTAACAGTATCATATATTTATACATTCATTTGTATGTATCTATTATATCGTTTATCTAAACGAATTATTAAAAATGTTTCAATGACAGTATACAACATCCAAACGGCAGTTCTAATAAACTACAGAAAACCGTCTCTTTAAATGTAAACATTATTTTCCTAGGTAAGTTTAACATATCCTCATCATTTGACGAGGCACAGAAACTTTTCACATACTTATATTTCAGTTTTATTATAAATAATTATTTGTGGCTCAACATTCGATTACCAAGTAGTAAAGTTAAAATAACAATTACAGAAAACTTCATAACAACCTAGGTCTTCTACTTTCAGGAAGTTTCAATATGCGCGATTTTCTAAATAAATCTATATACTTACAGCATCTCTTTTTGACAGCTACTATTTCTTATAATTTCTAAAACTATCATTAAATTTTTATAGCCTAAGCCTGAATTTTTATGACTTAAAAATTAGCTTCTTACGTACAAAAATTGATACAGTGGTTTTTGTGATGTGGTTTTGTTAATATTCAACTTCTGTTCTTTCAATTTTTTTGTTTTCAATAAAATTTATAGTAGATCAAGATCGCTTGAAGTTCACGAAATTAAATAGTAATCACACGTGTAAGAATCAAACTTCATTTAGAATATTATTCATGTGATAACTTTGGTTAAGCCAACGTAATATTGTCAAATATGATCTTTATTGTATTGAAAATTACGTTGTATTTGTTGATCAATTTAGTTCTGCGGTGATTCTGACATTGAACCGAATTGTTCACCTTGGAAGAAGCGGTTTGCAAATCAGAACGTCTACCGCAACCACCGATCGATCGGGAGGTAAGTTACCCCTCCACTGTTTTTTATTACCTGCGCTTATATTGTCACTAACTTTTCCAAGTCAGTTATAAACTCTTTTTTTATCTTTCAGTGAAATATAAGCTCATTTTTATAATAGATTTCGATGACAGATCTAAACAATATGTTATGTACGCGGTTGCATAGAAAGCCTACCTAAGAATTTCTAACTAGGTATAAATTATGTTATATAATTCATTACCTTACCAAGTTAAGAAATAAAATATATACAATAAATATCAGATAGGATAAGAGAACTAAGGGTTCAGGATTTCATCTTGATTACTTTTCTGTCATTGTTATTAACAACTTTATCATTTATTTAGGCCTAATTGCACAGAATACTTCCATGTTGTCTCTACTTAAGAGTGCTATATCTATTAATACGTAAGTAATATACAAGAAATTATATAACCTGCACTATATATAGGAATGTTTGGTAAACATGATGCTTTTCATAAAGTGTGTTAATATGGGGGGGGCACACTTCTTAAGAGTGCTATATCTATTAATACGTAATTAATATACAAGAAATTATATAACCCGCACTATATATAGGAATATATGGTAAACATGATTTTTTTCATAAAGTGTGTTAATATGGGGTGGGCACACTAAGTCTTGTAGTAGAAGGAGCGAGTCTCAAATGAAACTGCCGGAACATACTAGGTATTTGGATACAGATTAACTAACAACTTAAGAATGGTAGCTAACTAGGCGGGCATTGGAAAATGCTTTACCACTAAGTGATACTTTCATCACGCTGTTTTCTTCACCGACAGCTCAGGCTCATTGCAGGTGTTCAAACTCATGTCCATCAACGTGAAGACTGTACCGCTACTACTGAACCATTATTATTGAACTATATATAAAATATTTTCGTACATAATTAAAACTTATGGGTTTTAGGTAAGTTACAAACTACCTATCTAGGTACACTCGAAAAATTAAACATCTAAATACAAAATTTCACCAAAATTGTTGCAGTAGTATTAAGAAACCAGTTACCAAATAGTTGAATTTTTGTGTTTAAAATAACACTTTACTGTCAAAGTTTATCTAATTATATATGTAATTATTCAACCAAAAAAACAGAGCAAAGCTTGTTCGCCCTGTTATTCTAATATTATAATGTATAATTGTTTTTAATATATCAACAATATATTACAAAAATATAAAATAAATTATTATTAAATATTACAATATTTTCAATTATTGGTACTATAGTTAGAAGAACATATTTAAAACTTCAGTCGTTTTTATTTTTAGAAGTAGGTGAAAACTGGCTAACGTGAATAGTGCCTGACGAGATGAGCATTACCAAGCACTCATTCATCTAAAGCGCTGCCATCTTACAAACGTGCTTACAAAGGTGCTTGACTTGTGCGACCCTATACTCGGGACCATGAACTCATCTTTAAAGATTGCGGTCATTTTCTATATGTATATAGATGTTATTTTTGAAATATTTACAAACGAATATATGGATTATTTGGAACACTTTGTATTCAGATTTGGTTAACTCCAAAAGATTTCATTAGGTGAAATAAGCTATTTCTTTTTAAGGTACAATTAAGAGTAAGCGTTTTGATTACTCTTATGTGATTTGAAATGCAAAAGTGGTTTAAGGTCGTAGTGCGCTAAATCCATAGAACTGGCTTTTTAGTGCAGGTGCTAGACTACTGTTGCAGACCGTGGTGGTACAGACCATGGAGGTTACGTAGAATAATACTCAGAGTCTCGTTCCACAATCGTTTTACAGCAGAGCTTCCGCTAACTATAACACTTCCGTACTGTTGAACGTTCTTAACTCAACTGAACTGTTCTGAACTGTTCTGACCTGACCGAACTTTCCTCGAGTCTTGCTTTGACTAAACTGAACTCTAGCCGCGCTTGCATCGCACTTATACAGTAAACTGTGTTGTCAACTACCCTCCTTCACATTAATTTGAAGTATTTGGTATTATTAAGTTTCCATATTAATAAGCAGTAGACGTGGTATGTATTATTCGGCCTTCCTGCGTGGGCTGCGTCGCGAGGCCCGTATACTGTTCTTCATTGCCCAACCCGTAGTTCTGAAACACGATTGTACAGCGCAGTAACTTGTTGTTTTAAAATGTGGACTCTACTAAAACTTGGGAGGAATGTAAAGTCCAATCACACAGTTGTTTATTATATATGTATATAATAAATTGTAATGTATATTGTAACCAGCGCAAGCATCTGTGTGAGTTACTTAGTATAAAGACAGCTGTGTGATTAAGTCTTTATTTGGAGAGACGGCTGTGTGATCAAGTCTATTTGTAATAACAACTGTGTGATTGGACTTTACATTCCTCCCAAGTTTTAGTAGATGTAGTAGATGCAGTATGTATATATATATACATAACAATTACAATAGTTACATTAATAGATTTTCTTTTGCAATAACTACTAAAATAGAGGGACTATGACGAAATAAGTTTTTCCATTTTGAAAAGTAGGTGATTTGCAAAAGCGCCGCAGTGGCTAGCTGAGCGGTCGACAGACTCTACGTCTCGCTCGAAGGCGCCACTCCGTCTGACCTATCGTGCCGAAGCTCGATCTTTTCAAGCATAAAAATTCCGCCTTAATTCATTTATTACATGCAACTCGATTGCAATCTTTTTCCTTGTCATATTTAAAAACTACATGCAGTCTGTAGTAGTCGTTTATAAAACTAGTACTTTTTAATTCTAGTTTAATCTAATTCCAAAAAGATTTATTAATTTGTTTGATTGATTATGTTATTTTTCTAGAAATTCTAAAATATATTTCATCTATAAGATATTTGTTAAAGTACTGTGACTTTATTACTTTTGCTCAATACTGATTGACAGCTACGAAGGCTTTGGTTGAGATATATATAATGTAGCTGCCCACTGATTGAATTATGATTTCTAGCGAGGTGAAACACCCAATAATATTCAATATAGACGTTATACATCAACGTAAATCTGCCAAATAATTCTAGACAGAGGTAGCTAGTAATATTGAATAAATGTTGTATAAACTTGCATTTTACGTCCTTTTGCGTATGGGCGTTTGATGCATCGAGCTGTTTATATATTGTGCGGTAGACCTCTAGCTGTACTTTCACTTTCTTTAGTCATAATTCAACAATTTATGAGTGTATGTGGAATCCATAGTGGGTATTGCATGTAATTCTTTCTGAAAAAGGTGATTTATCTATCGAAACTTGTATTTGTCATCATACATTGTTTATATCATAATTATAACTTGTAACATAATGTGTAATGTCGTATATACTTAAAACAGATGGTTGCGTGTTTTTTATTGCTCACAATTTACTCTTTCAGTTACAAACTTACGTTAGATTGCATTGTTCTGTTATTTTTTATTTTATTGAATTGAATAATCTACGAATAATAATAAAATACCTTCGTGTTCAAAGTCCAACGAAACTTGTTCTGATTGTGGTTTATGCAAAAAATCTGACGGTTTTCATTATTATATGTCCTCATTTCAGAAAGTAGCTATCATAGGGTAGGAGTGGTAAAAAAGTTGCCTGGCGTTATATTTAATACTAACTATGGCTGTAATAATTTTTGATTGTTTTTATAACCTTTTTCAATAGAGCTTAGCTCTTATTGATTGTAGCGTGGTGCTAAATAGCCTAAAGCCTTCCACAATGATTGGTCTATCAAATACAAGAAAATATTTTTTGGTAAAGCTGACTGGTAGTTTCGAAGATAGCGCATCCGAACAAAAAAAAACCGCTTCATATATTAAAATATAGATATCAGTCTATCCTGTCTTAATAGCACAGTCTTGGTAGCTTTATTATAGG
The DNA here is from genome assembly GCA_039707435.1 of Actias luna. Lineage (NCBI taxonomy): Eukaryota > Metazoa > Arthropoda > Insecta > Lepidoptera > Saturniidae > Actias > Actias luna. The sequence goes on along the minus strand of JAZHAC010000001.1, from coordinate 10,591,187 downwards.
AGCGTAAATATTTCCGGGAAGATATTAGTATCATTGAAATAGACTTAAGTACGTTTAAATTTGATATTCATAACACTACCTAATCATTCAAGATGTTAAGAAAACATGCAACGACTTAGGATTTTGTTTTGTTGTTATATCCTGAAACAATAATGATTATTCGATTTCATTACAAAAGTTCTTCGATATTTCTTATGTAATACTGTAAATTTATACTAGTGATGGTATATTTTTGTTGTTGGTTGACTATAATATATTTCAAGCGGAAAGTGTTTATGACTAACTTTTTCATATGGCGTTGTAAAACAATGTCAGTTCTAATAAATTAACTATATTGTACGACTTTGTGAATTAAATAGATACTTCAAAATACAACAGTTGATATAATTATATTGTTGTTTTAAATATAATTGTTCTTCGGTCATCATATGTCCTTCAGCCCTCACACCTGGAGACATTTATCACAAATGTTTTTTTTTTTTTTTATGGGACCTACACTGTTAGCCTGAGAGGCTTTTACAGCTTCACCGAACTAGATGGGCAAGCGCGGAGGGCGCTCGAGCCCGACGGCCAACTCGCACAAGGGTGTCACTAGTGACCGAACCTCGGCTTGGGCTGTTGCCGAATCGCGTAGGAAGAAATCGAACTATATAGCTATTAATAAAAATTTAAAAACCTAAAATACTAACTGATTCTCTTCGGGATCTGGAAACTAAATTTGGTTTGTACTGTGCCATGGCAGGCGAGGCAAGATTGTACTGTGCGTCGTCCCTACCTAGTAGTTGGTGACGAGCGTGCCTAATAAAAAGGAACAGAGAAGAAGGCATATGAACACGACGTATTATCCATAATAAACACAAAACAAAATAAAAGGCCGACCCACATTCAGGGCCACGGGCGATCCTTGACAGAACTGTGTACGTACTGTGTGAATGTGCATGAATGTGACATGCAGTGTAGTGATGTAGGTTCAGTGAGTGTGAAGTGTCACTGTATCCCGCGAGCGGGTTAGCTCGACGGTTTCATTCCGAAGGATTGACCTAGACTCGAGCGTCCGCAGAAGGGGGGCCGCGGCGGGTGTGCGGGAGCGAAGTTAACCGCCCGCCCTCGGTGGCGAGGACGACGGTTTCGCAGTCTAGCGTGCGCGTATGTGCGATTCGGAATAGAGACGGACGGAAAAGTCGCGGAATGTCGCGTTAATTTATCCGGCGGATCGAGGAAGATGTGACGAGGGCGGCGTTTGTATCTGCTATCGTTCGGGTTCGGATCATATTTTACAGAGTTCACTACTAGAGGATTCGAATGTACCTCCGCTCTCTCTGTGAGTGAGTCTTGGTGAGGTCACGAATGTATGCTCTAATAGAGGGGATTTCAAGGTCTTTGTGCAGATCAAAATCTCGTACGTACCAGGGGGCCCCGGTAATCGCACGCAGGTATTTGTTCTGCAACGCTTGCAGAGGCCTGAGAGTGGGTTTCGAGGCGTGAGCAAACGCTGGACAGCCGTATGTTAGAATCGGACGGATACAAGTCTTGTATAAAGTGAGCTTACAGATCAGTGACATTTTGCTTTTAGAATTGTAAAGAGGGCGAAGGCCGGCCAAGGCTATATTAGCTTTCCTTTTCACCCTCTGGATATGGGATCTGAAGATGAGTTTTGGGTCTAAGTCGACACCTAGGTACGTGACCACTGGGGCCCAAGGAATATCTCTAGAATATGAGTTGTTTCTGATCTGTTGTTTAAATTAACCTTATAACAAATTGTTGTTGAACAGAGTAGAGTTTGAGAGGAGCGAACGGAGGAATTTTACTGTTACGAGCAGCATCGAACATAACGGCGGCACTCTTTTCCAGGTTCAGTGCGATACACGATTTACTACACCAGTCGCCGAAAGTTACTACCACGCTTTAGACATAACTGATGAGTTTGGCGTTATTCCTATGACTACCAAATATGACTGTATCATCAGCGTAGAACTGGATTCCTTTTTCGAGGGTGGGGATACATGAATAGGTTTAAAAGCAAAGGCGCCAGGATAGAACCTTGAGGAACTCCTGCTTTTATCGGATGTGGTCCGTGCAAGAGTGTCTGACTCTGAAGCCAAACTGCACATCAGGGAGGATCTTTTTGCTACTTGCAGCGGACTTGGGACGACTCAGAAGGAGTCTCTCATAGATTTTACCTAAATTGTTTAGAATCAAATCAAATCAAAAAATCTTTATCTAATTTAGGCCCTAAGAAGGCGCTTATGAATGTCAAAAATTACTACCGGTTCGGAAAGTAACGCAGTCATCGAGAAGAACCGGCAAGAAACTCCATCTGCATCTTTTTTTTAAGTCTTATTCTTATGCTTATAAACAATAACTTCATGTGTTACAGTAGTTATTAGCGGATGTACAGAGAGGGGCACCAATTCCAGACATCACGATCGCTCACATAAGTCTGATAGGTCTGTAACTATCAGGAGAATTGGACTTTTTCCCTGGCTTGTGAATACCCATGACATGTGCCCTTTTCCATACTGCTGTAAAATGACAATGTGACATGGCCGCATTAAAGATGCAGACCAGAAGAGCAATCAGATGGTCAGGAAAACGTTTGAGAACTTCATTCCTGATGCCATCTGGACCTGGAGATTTCCTTAGCTTGAGGCTTTTGATCACCGCCCGGACTTCGTCCGTTGAGACGGGATCCAGCGAAGCCGCGGGAGGATATAGAAGGAATGATTTGACTGAAGACTCGACCATGCTTACATAAGCAGGGTCTGAGCCTTGGTTTGGAGAACACTGCGCTTCTAACGAGTCGGCGAGACATTCCGCCTTTTGGTCCCAGTAAAAAGCTGGAGGTATCCCGGGGCCTCTGTCTAGAGGGGCATCGCAGTGTGTTTGTTAGCCTTCAAAGCCTTAATGACCTTTCAGTAGGCTAGGTGAGTCGGTTGAAGCTCTCCGAAGAAAACGTCCCACCTGCTGCTACGGATTTCGGCCATGCGAGCTTTCACCTCTCTCTAGAGGGCTCGAAGACGGGAGCGATTATCCTCAGACGGATAAGAGTCATGCACACGCATCACCGCATTCTTTTCCGTGATCAAAGCTCGTATGTCGGGAGCGAGTATAAAACGGCGATCATTCGCCGCTTTCGCCTCTTTTGAGGTTACCCTCCCGGCAGTTTGCAGGTGTTCGACCAGAGAATCGATCGCAAGATCAGCATCCGCAGCGGACTCTACTACTTTCGGGATCTTATTCAGACTAGGTGACAAAGGGTTATCGATAAGATACCTGCGTAGCCCGCGTAATCAGCCACTTGGACGGAGGAGGGGCCGGAATCATCGGGTTGACCTAACTGGAGAATGACCGGACGATGGTCCGAGAGAAGTTCGCTCACGACTCTCATGTCGCGAACAGGAAGTGCGATTCTCTAGAGGAGGGCTACATCTAACACGGACGGGCGAGCGTTGCTTCAGTTAGTGTAGTGAGTTGGCTCAGAGGGAGCCACTACATTGAAAGAAAGCTCACTCTCAAACTCTGCAAGAATAGTACCATGTCGAGAGGTTTATGAACTATTATACATTTCGTGACCACTGTTGAGGTCGCCGGCGATAATGACTGAGTTAGCTAGCGAAAAAAGAGTAGCGAGATCCTCTTTAGTGAGACGTTTACTCGGGCTTAAATAAGCGGAGACTATGTAAATTGAGGGATGTCCTGACATCCCTATGCTACAAATCGAGACTTCGATGTTATCGAGTTTAGGAGGATCTATTGGAGTGCAATAGAGACATTTTTATAGTATATCATCGTACCTCCACCGCTGGTGTATGTACGATCATTTCTTACTATAGAAAAGTTTGCCATTTTCGGATCGCACGTACTAGGTTTCAGAAATTATTTTTTGGATAAGAAACACATCCATCTGGTGGTCTTGAAGATATTTAGCCACCAGGTCGCGTTGGTTACCAAAGCTAAAAGCACTGTAAAAGGATAAAGTCAAACCGCGGGGCTTGATTTTATTCATCTAACTATAGACTACGTAAATACTTGTAAAAAAACTAAAAAAGTAAGTTTTTATTTAGAGTTTGTTTGATAAAAACATTGCAGAGAAGCTGCAACGTTTGGGAACGATGAGATAATTCCCATCTGTTTAAGAGGGTCTGAGGTGCGTTTAACCGCGTCGTTGAACGCGATGATTTCATTCAGACTGAGCTTTTTCAGGATCTGCTCGAGAGGGATAAAGTTACCCCGTTGGAATAGATCCTTCGGGAGTTTTTGCTCCTGAACTGGAGCGGGGGCCTTTTGCGGCTTGGATTTCTGGGCCCACGCCGTCTGAGGGACGCGCGCGGGCTTGGAGGGTTCAGCTGCGTATGCACCAGGGGAGGTCTTAAGCTTAGGATACGCCTCAACAGACATAAGTGGTGGTGGCTGGGGCCGGGAGGCCGCAGTGAGAGCCCGGCGAGTTGCTATGAGTCCGACTCCTGGGGAGATTGGAACGCGGAGGTGGAGGGTGTGGGGGTGACCGCTCGACTGCCCTCACCATCAGGGACAAGGTAGCGCTTTCCAGCACCCGAGTCAGAGTCCGGGCGCTTTGTGCGTTTGCGCTTGGTGCGTCTAGCGCGAGATTGAACGAGCTCATAGTCGTTCTCTGTTAGAGTGCTCCCTTCGGAGCTGAGTAGATCGCTCTCCATGCTGATCGGGCTCGCGCACGATGCACGCGAGGACGGCGATCAATGCTGTCTTCCGGCGACAGCGGTGAAAAAATATTGTTTGTCGGGATCAAGCACGCGGCGCCGGTCGGTGCCTCCGGCGCGCACGTGTTTGTCCGGGCTGGGACAGGTTGTAGCGCATACGACATTTTTTCAAAATCACCCTTAGCGGATGATGATAACTTTGGGTTTGGGGTTGAGGGCCTAACCGGAATCGTGGCAGGAACAGAAGGCTCGACTGCCACGGTTGATTTTGCGAACCCTACCAATGAGCGTATCGAGCTATCCGATGCGTTTTTGTTGCGTGCTGGTTTTCTGACCTGGGGTTGCAATAGAGCTCCGGATGGTTTTTAAGAATCGAGACATATGCTAGTAATCGACCTCCCTGTCTTTGTCTACTAAAGCCATTTTGATAGCGGGTTGGGGAGTGGGTAATAAAAATAATAACCAGAGCCAAGAAAAGTTCTATATATATAATACTAAATATTTAATATAAATAAATAAATAAACCTCCCTACCTGAGGGTAGAGGGGTGGGGAAGTAAAAAGTAAATATATAATGATAAATATAGTGATTTTGCTTAAAATATATAAAAATTACTATTATTTTATAAACATATGTGACTAGCTATAATAAAATACAATATATAAATTTTAAAAATTTGGAAAGACCTCCCTGCTGCAAGGGCAGGGGGGCGCGGCTGGTGAGAGAATAGACAAACAATGCACACATGCAATAATGCTGTACGTCCGTTCGCAACCGTGTATCTGACTGAACTAACCTAACCTCACAAATGATTCGAAATATAATTAAATTTATCTTCTATGCATACAAATGTTGTATTTGATAAATATAAACATAAACCATCGTATTTATCACTCAGTTAATTTTGAAGGGATAAAGTAAAAGTTTGACAAATATCATCTGAGTTCAATGCCTTAGCAATTTATACACAGAAGAAGCGGTGAGTTATGTTTATGATATTTTATATAAACTAATTGATATCTATTTATGCCTAGAAACCCTGTAAGTTTAAACAAAATTGTACACCGTTGTATACTCGGATCGGATTAAAACTTCGTGAAAACTTTAAAGTTCGTATACACTAAATATGATATAAAAATTATCATGACTTAAAAGAATTTAAACTATTGCGTGAGACAGAAACATCAACAGAATACTGATGCTGTTATATAATAAGAACTGCTGTTAGTTATACATCTTCATATTTTTTTACCCTTATAGCTAACAATATACCAGTTCATATAATCTATGCCCATCAATCCTCAACGGTTAATGAAGAGATATACAATGTTCTTAAAAAATATTCTAATTTAGTTTTTATAACCAGACATTGTGAAGATAACCATAGATAGTATGACAATACCGCTTATCATTCGAGAATATTTTATATAAAATTATTCATACATATGTCCTAAGAAACTGTGTTGAAGATGTTAAAACAGAAAAATATTAATAAAGGTGCTGGTTTTGATGGACTTCGCCCCACTTTAATGCCGAGACTTGCAAATCTTCACTCGTTTCTACAATTTTTACTAAGTTCTTAATAGAAAGATATTTGCCAAATATCTGTAAGATAACACTAATGATCCGATACCAAAAACGAGTGACAGACATGATATTACGTAATATAGGCCAGTCAAAACTGTACCTACGTTTGTCAACATTTTGAAACGAGCATTATCTACTAATGCCACTACTTTAATCTGTTACACCACATTTGTCACAAAAGTTCTTGATTCTGGCTGTAATCTCTTAAGCATTTGATCAAATAAATCCTTTAAAATTACTGTAAAAACTCTGTCATCTGTTTGAGAGGAATTTATCATTTATCGAGATTTTTGTCGTTATTTTCTGAAAAGAAAACAAATGTGAAAACAATTTGCGACTTGGATGGAAATTGAAGTGAAATAAGTCTATACGTAACATATTACAATAGGCAAGTCGTGAATATTGAATGGAGCTATCTCGTTTACCTAACTTAACCTCTTCTTGGAAAAAAGCACACGCCAAGCGGTCATGATTCCACCTATGTTGAGATTCAACAACAGTTTTTAAAAAAAGTACGTATGATTTCCTCTGATACATATTTTCCCAACTGAAAAGATTTTGTTAAAGACCGTCACCAGTGGAAAAAACATTGTTGGCACCCACAAGGTCTACGAAAAGACTTGTTTAGAGGCTCATGTTTAAAAAACTAAAAAAAATATGGTATGTTTGTAAAAGCAACAAACATGTTTGTGTAAAATAGCAAATATTGGTATGCCACAGCAAATAATTCGGTGAATTCTATAAATCCTAAAGGTTCAGTGTACCATCGGTGCTGTCACAGCTACAAACACTACGATGGCATGTTAATCTACTTGAACAAGTTTCGGTGAACTTAGACAAGCTTTAAGGTAACTGGTAAATAATATGATGAGTTGTGGTGGAACCCGAGGATATAATTAAATATATTAATTAAGCGCTAGATATATGGCCCAGAATGTATGTTTTGAAAAGTCACCAATTGGACGTGGCAAGTGGATGAACACCACATCATACCATCACTAATATACACTACTTCGTAAAATAATTATCGTTAATAATAGTGAAACTTATCATTGCAGCATCACAGAAACCTAATTTGGTGCTATTTTTAGCTCGATGTTGCATATAGATCATCAACTCCTTGCATATATTAACATTTCACTACAAGATTACTATGTTATAATGCTCTAAAGGCACTGTTGTATTGGATAAGCAAAGTTTTATTTTTTATAATTATAAAATACGCGTATTCATCGTGACAAGGCCAGTGGTGAGCACGTTTTCTTGTTTAAGCTTTCCGGAATCCCCGCCGTTCACGTCAGTAGCTAATTAAGTAAGTTCACAAATCCTGTCAGATGTCAAATACCAAAGGGATAGTTACAGAGATGTATCTACAATTATTTGGAGTGGTTTACTTATTAAACTTCTTTCAATTTAATGTATAATATAAGTATACATTTTCAATCGTAAATGTAATATATGCCTTATTAATAAGGCATATATTAAGATTAATTACATTCTTTAATATTTTTGAGAAACACAATAGGTTTGAGCTTTCGATAAAGGAAAATAACACATTGAAATCACTACATTTTGTAATGCCCGTTTGGATATCTACATCCTCAAATAAACTATTTGTTTCCAAACACCTATACGCGTACTCGAGCAGCTACACTTGATATACTTACTACACTTGATAGTGCATTATGTACAAATTCATTAAATGTTCGGTAATGATGAAAAATAATTATCTTTGTAATGCCTACTAAGTGTACACCGTCTGACCACGAATTTCTTGCTTTATGTACCATTTTCATGACGAATTTAGCCACTATCACCGTGCTATTATATTGATATATATTATATAGATAATACTATATAGAGGAATTCATGTTCTTTAAAACTGACCATAATTTGTAGTTCAGATCTGTGTTAATTGAGAGTCAATTTCTGCTCTTATAAATTCCGAAATGTTGAGTTCAAGCCAAACCTGAGTATTTGGTGCCTAAAATTTGACAATACGATTTAAGACAGTCTTATAGTCAAAAAGATACACTTTGGTAGAAGTATTTTCTCCTTTTTCACAAAAATGAATCTTTGTTATTTCTTTGTAAGACACTGTTCATCAAACCACAACTAACGCAGGATGATAACCACATTATAACTTTACAACCAAGAAAACGATCGAAATTTTTATTATCTTCAGTAAAAATAGTATTTTTCTGCCTCACAGCTAAAGAATATATTATACATAATTAATTTAGCTGATATTATTACGGTTTAGTAGTAGAGAATTCAGATACCAGTCGTTCGTATACATATATATACAAGGCCGTCAACACACGGTTGGTGCTTCGTGTGAACAGAATATTAACATTAAGCTCGTTAACTTGTGAAAATAGGTAAAGCAAAGCACGAAATATATTTAAATGTTTTCTTTGTCCCTTTGTACTAGCATAAACAAGGTCTCAGGCCAAGGCGAAGGACATGACCTTGCCGACCTACTGTCGCATTAGTACAATCGGTCAGTACTTACTTACATAACCACTGACTCTTACACAGAATTATGCTGATCGTATTGTAATTACCTACACAGATTGGTAGTAGATTAGAAAAATTGGGTTTACTGATACAGTTTTATATAATCTATCATCAAAGGGTTTTAAAAATGTACAACTATTATTATAAGTTAAATGTAACTAATATAAAAATGTATACGAACAAAGGTTTTTGGTAACAATTCTTGTATCACAAAATCTAAGAAATCAAACACTTATGACATTAAGCTAGCATTGAGAATATAGTAGCAGGCAGTAACAATTTTTTTTTCCGGAAAATACATACATTGTCATAATTTTCAGTATTTAGATAGAAATCTGTTTAAATAACTTTATGTACAATTTCCATGCTGACTTTATAATAAAATTATCTTTATTGAGATTAATTGAACAAAAAGTTGGTTAACTTTATTGCTAATAACCCTTTGTTTCTCATTATAATATAAAATTATTTTACTGAACTGTAATTCTCTTTCCAAGTAAGAAATAATACATTTTTACGTTCACAAAGACGCTATATCGTTGGATCGAAATATTATTATTACTTTCAGATGTACATTCAGTACACGTTTGAAAAAAGAGATAGCGTTATCGCTCACTTGGATGATTTGAAAAGGAAAAAAACATCCGCATCCGTAGCAATGGCGCGGTAAAAAAGTGTTCTATCAATTGATCGTATTAACAGCAAAATATAAAAGTATCCGTAGCAGAAGGGTTATATTTGTTAAATAAAATTGGCTCGAATTAATTCATGACAATTCAATAATTTTTCTTCATTTATTAAACAAGAGATTAATTAATTATTACTGTAATAATGCGTTGCATTCGTTATTTTAAAAAAGTTCTTGTTATCACCTTTAACCTAAATAGAATTTATTAGGGACCTAATTGTGTACATGTTTCAGTTGGAGTCGTTATGTGTTACTAGACGTAAAATACATATTGTTCTAAACTAATATAACGATTGGCTGCCGGCATATATAACTTTAAAAAAGATTGATCTTCTACCATAATACTAAGAAAACTCTGATAATACAGACAGATAAAGTAATGATATCCAATTTTTTTTATTTAGAGCAATTGAATAAAAAATGAATATAAGTTGCTATTTTTGTAATGAACAACAGAGTATTGTTATTGTCGGATTACACTCAATTAGCTTTGAGTTTATATATATATATATATTAGACATTCAGTAAAATCACACCATAAGTTAATAACAATGTACAGTTCAGTCTTATACCTAATTGATGAATAATATGCATTCACTTTAAAGAGTTGAAGGAAAGTCAAATGTATATATAATAAAGTTGCTATTCTGTTTAAGATAAACTCAAAAAATGGTTAGGTTGTAATTTTTAGACATTGTTTGAGAATGAACTGTTTTATTTTTGCAAACATGTATTTTCTACAATTTTCTTTACATATTTAATCATTAAATATTAAACGCACGTGCAAGTTACAATTTAATAAATGCAATACATAACTATAACTGGAGTGTACTTTCTATATTATATACAAAGTGATTTATATTGAAAGATTTTTGTAATATTTTTCTATTATTGTGATACAATAACCTTAAAGTGCTCATATCTGCGACAAAAACTAAATACAAAATTTGTTGTCTCTATCGTTAATTTTCTTTGCTTGCATTGCGAACTATATTTGAACAATTATAAAAGACAATATATGCCGAATCATTTACATGTTTTGGTATCATACATACAACTACATTTACACATTTAATATAGAAAATGTCAATTTTAATTCTAAAAAATAGTAACACAACAATAACTTTGAGTATTTTAGCACAATACATATTTGAGTCCTCGGCTATGATAATATCGTTTTTCATAAGCCGTTTGTATATATATACATATATGATACAAAAAATATAAATACCAAAAATAATAAATTATAAATTAACTGTATCTTTACTATAAAGTAATTTAATAAAATACTATGAAGGTAGGTAGTATTGTTCCAATGTGAGTGTTTGTTGCTACACCTTTTAGACTGAAATAACAAGATAGCTTTAACTGTTTTGTCAGAAATAGGTGTGATAGTACTATCCTAGTATATATATGATATAAACTATATTACGAAATATATACTTTTGCTATAGATTTAATATATATATATCTCGAAATACCACACTGACTCACTACGATATCTCCAAAACTATCAAACATATAGCCTTAAAATTCTTTTTTTATCCTTGCTCGTTAAAATAACTGTACTTCACCTGAAGGTAAGTTTCAGTACAGTCCAGTAACAGTAGTGACTGCCGTAGAGGCAAATTTCCTTCGTCAGTCGCAACTGTCTTGCCGGCTAAATATCTCTTCACGCCTTTTTTTAAAGACCCAATATTATAAGAAGGAGGGAACACCCAGATCAGAAGACGGTTCCACAGCTCCACTGTGCGACAATGAAAAGACTTTTCGAACTTTTTGGTTCGTGTCGGGTTGGAGGTTATGGTAAAGCTGTGGTTCCGTAGTCTACAGCACGGGTGGATGTGCTGTGGAAAGGAGAGGAGGTGATTAGGTGAAATAACTCCTCAGAGCATTCGCCATGATACAGTCGATACAACACGCTAAGCGAGGCTTATAACTCTACGCAGTTGACGCGGTTCTAAAGTCTTGGTAATGACTGGATCATGCACCATGCGGACAACGCGTCGTTGCTGCCTATCCAGGGCATCTAGGAAGTATTTGTTGGAACCATCCCAAAAATGCAAACAGTATTACACTATTACATGGCTGAACCTCAGCCTTGTAGAGTAGGTGCAGCTGGTTGAGCAGGAAATACCATCGCACCAAGTCTCCGTGATGTGCTGGATATGACACTCCCGATGTGATCTCTAGGATTGTGAGAGAGACGCCTGAAGAGTTGGGAGTGGGGTGAAATGAGATATTTCGATAGTGAGCGCGCAAGCCTGAGTTTTATTGCCGTTGAACTCGATCAGATTTTTTGTTCCCCATGAAAATATGAGGTTCAAAGCCCGATCGACCTCAACAACAAGTTCCTGACGATACTTTTCTGCTTCTCTCCGACCGCTGTTAGACTTACTGGTATAACACCCATGAACCGTACTGGCGTCTGCATAGCAATGGATGTTGCCCAAAGGCAGCATAGCATTGATATGTAGAAGAAAGAGGTTGAGCGAGAGTATAGAACATTGTACCTCCAGCATTTGCTGCCTGGAATTGCGATTCGTGTTCCTCAACGAGAACACGTATTCGGCGTTCATCCAGAAAGCTAGAGATCCATCTACACAATTTGTTGGAGAGCCCGTACGCCGATAGATTGGAGAAAAGACCACGGTGCCAGACCATGTCAAATGCTTTGGATATGTCAAGACCTATCGCCAAAGCTTCGCCATGTTTATTAATTGCCTCCCCTCAGCGGTGCAGTACGTAAGCCAAAAAATCACTTGGCATAGATATTACTTTCAAGGCGTTGACATCGACTAATTAAGGATTTTTGGTTCCCGGTGGTCGACAGTAAAAAAGCGAATAAATTCGGAACCACCAGCAACTTAATCACATAATTGCGTTATTTTTATCTGTAACATATAAGTTGACTCACACTTGACTTAAAGAGATAATTGTATACCACTATTCACTATAGCCTTCTAATTTATTCTTAACGTAAGATTTTTTACAATACATTGTTACCAACAGGCTTTTAATATAGTGAAATAGTATTATTTAAATAAAACATAGTTTACATAGCGCTGTCAAGAGTCGAGGTAAAGATAAAATATTTACCTATATACGCGCTGAAAAGTATGTTCAATACTAAACTCATAAACTAGTCTGCTTCCTTCAAGGGCAACGTTGTGAAATCTACGTTACTGCGACAAATTCGGAATGTATTCAAACAGAAAAAGGTATGTACTATATTTTCCAAAAATCGGTAAAAATATATTATTCGTTTGTTTATTATTTCAAGAAAGTCATGTCATTGATGCTCATTTTAGTATGTTATGTTAAATATTCATTGTACAACTACTCTTATCACAATTTCTGTGTGTAAAATTTACTACGAAAATTTAATAAAAATAATGTGTTTTGTTGCATCACATTCCTTGAATATAACTTTATATGTACACTAATAATTGAGAACTTTGGTTGTCAAAGGTTAATAATTCCAATACGTGGAATTACTCATTACTTATTTGTTTTTACAGTGACGCGAGTAAAGTGTTTGAAGTAGAGTATAATACAACCCAGAAAACTATGGGGATCATAAAAACCCATCTCGGTAGTCGTTGTTTTTCCGGCTGACAAGCGTATCGTCCATTGCATATACACTTGCTGGCACACACATTGCAACAAGTATAAGCGTCCCACTATGGAGGTTGCTATTGACGTATGTGTGTTGCAATCCAATCACAGACAATTGTTACGTCCGGTGGGCACTGAATAATATTATTTTGTTGTATTGGTTGTATAGTTATTTTTCTAAACTGAGTTAGCCTTATGGCCGATCTGCTTAGGGTGGAATATTCTTACTTATTCCTTTGGCCATATTTATGTGTAATAAAATTAGTATATTATGTTTTACTCGAAACTACACTTTTAATTTAATATTAAAAGTAGTTGTAAAACACACACATAAAACACCTTTGATTAACCATTACGTCAAGAAAAAAGACTTAATAGTATTTTATAGGTTAACAAATAAAATATTTAATATACTTGAAAACGTAACACATTCTACCGTTTCAAAATTAAAACAACGCTGTATATGTTATATCAAAGAGTTTTCATCCGCTCAATAAAAACTTCTAAACAATTTGGCTGGAAAAAATAATCTGGAGTAATAAACATACTCAGTAAACATAGCGGTCAGTCGACACGAGGTTGTTATTCGACCGTTTATTTCAACGCTTTTCCGCTAAATTGCCCACGAACATATAAAATAAGCACCTATAATTGCATTATTCCAAAGGCAATCAATATTTTGAAGACATGAACAATAAACACTACGTCTCGGTTTAATAAAAAACTTTACATTAAGATATAAATTAAATCGATTCTATAGGATTTATTCGCTTATTTTAAATTATTCCCTTATTGGCCGTCACAGCCAAAGTGTATTAGAGTTTTTAATCCGAATGACTGAATCGAATGATTTGTTTCTTTGCTCTAGTGAATAGCTTAGTATACATTTTAAAACTACTGTACTTTATCCTTATTTCTTTGTCCTTACAAAGATAGATTAATTGTGGCAAGCTGTCTGTATTTATCTATACTAGACCTTTTTGCTCGAAAATATGTTGAAATATAAGGTTACGTATAACTCTATACTGCTGTAAAAAAGTTGACTTTCTCAGGTAAGGCTATACATAATTATTCATACTAAATCTTGCTCTCATACTGGAAAAAACCTGTAGGGTAACAAATCTGCTTGTTATCCATGTATTTTTAGCAAATGACCGGGGTACTATTTTCAGCTACAATCCTTAAATTTTGTTATGTCACGTAAACATAACATAATTATTTTATTGATTTCTTTTGTAAAATGAAAACTCTTATTGTAGCTTAAATATTAAAAAAAGGGTTTAAATAATTACATACATACATACATTTGTAGCCATCACAACATAAAGATTTTTTTTACTTAGTTAAGTCTATCAGTTATTTAAGAAAGTAACTAGATATACACTAGTTCATCCAGAATTGTGATAACTCACTATGATTCAGAAAATCTCTGCGATGGGTGTGACCTTGAGTATCGCTTTCGCAATCCAGTTTTATATAGATCCCTAACCCCCGGTTGATTTCTGATATTTACCGGACACAAACAATTTTCATTGTAAAATGGATACAACACAATAAAAATAATATTAGAAAATTCATTCAACTTGAATTATTTTGATATGGTCAAACATCACGATACTAACAAAAAGATAAGGAACTTTAGTAATACGATAAACAACACCTTTCTTCTGTTGAATTTATAAATTACGATTGGCAGGTAGCCAGGAGTTGCCACATAATCACATTCAGAATTAGCCTTGCACTCCGTGACAGTACTCATATAAAATGTTATCAAGAATGTAAACAGTGGAATGAATTAAACGAACATCTGTTTAATATTTCATTACAACCTCTGTTAAAACTTTGTAGTATGTTGTAGGTCAATATAATAGAAAAAAGAGGTTGAAACATGAGAAAAAATGACGGCTGTCAAAATTGAATTATCTAAATAATATTTCAAGAAATATGTTGTGCGTAGATAAAAGGGATTTTCTATTTAAAATCAGCAACATCTACGAACGAACTCCACTTATTCGAAATTTCTTTTTAATGAAATTTCATTTATCTTTCGTATTCTAGAAATATTCTTATGCGAAAGAATATAAAACAACCCCTTAATAAATTGTTGTAGCCGCATACGTCGTAGAGACGTAGCCACTCGGTGCCTTGTAGTGTTATCGTAGCAGGAACCGTAGCACTTCAGTAGGTAAGAAAACCTACGCAAGTCGATTACGCAACTCGCGCTTTATCGACATTGCTAAGGTTTTCCCTTACATATTTATTTTAAATTCTGTTCTGGAATAGTATACTTATAACACAATCTACTCTCAAAATTATGTACTATTTCAATCTGTACCGTAGAATAAAACATTTCATGAATAAGCAGAATACAAAATTGACTCCAAGAAAATAAATAGGTAAAAGTTTTTACACTCAGACATTCTGAGTGTGATTTTAACTAGCCCGAATATCGATTCACAAGAATACAGAAGTTACGCAGTAGCATAAGTGCTACGTTGTACTACCTTCTCTGTGAGTGCAGTTCACTGAAGATAGAATATTACGAGAGTAAATAATATAGTTAGAGTAGATAATGTATAGATAGAAATAGATACATCTAGTTAATATAATTCCACGCCGCAAGATATAGATCTAGACAGTAAACTTAGATTTACCTATTAAGACAAGGAAAAAGTCAAAATACAAATATAAGCAAAATAAAGAAGAACGCTTTTCAAAATGGCTAGTTCTCACAGAAGTAAGAGAAAGAAAAAATAAAAGAGGTTACTTATTTTAACTGTAATAGCGTCTTAGTTCAGCAACTGGTACAAAAATTAAAATTACAATGTCACCCCGAAAATAACACAATGAAAAATCAATAAGAAGATATACATGAATTTATTCAATAACTGAAAATATTTCATACCCATTTATTACTAAAGGTAAAATTTCTCCAAAATGGTTTAACAAACAGAAACCCATTTTGTTATAGTTATTAATAATAAGTTTACTTTAATACAAGTATAATACAATAGATATATCTTACGATATACACTTTTTTGGACTATATTATTATGCCGAACAGCTAAACTAGGCTGAGCGTGTATCGCAAAAACATTTTTTATGACATATTACAATGTTAATTTATATGAGTAATTTCATTCTAGGGTGTCTGATGTATGACAAGATTACTATCATTCATTTTGTTTTTTGATTACTATATTTCATATCACATTCTAATTCTAAAAACAGTTGAAATTTAAATAATATTAGCGAAATTGAAATTGTAGCTAAATATTATTTATTTGATTCCGGTTTTAATAAAGTGATACAATAAACTAGAAGACAGATAGAAAGAAAAATTACTGCTAATTTCTGATTAATATTCTTGTCAGATAGTACATTTATTTTTAACATAAAAACAATTTTTAATATTTTAAATTAATTAAATTGTGTTTGCTGGTATATTTCATATTTCAAGTAGCGTCTACAATCACAGAAAATTGCTTCATTTGGTTTCAGTATTTAATAAAATATTATAATTTGCAAGTAGGTATTACCGTATCTTAGTATAACTATTACGTTACAACAATTTAAATTTTAATTTTGTTCATATTATTAAATTAACACTTTTATGACACAGTAAATTTATAGGTTAATAATAATAGATTAGACAAATATAGGCGCGCTACATTGATTTTACCTTACCTTCGTTTTATGTAAACTTTTTAAATATTTGGTCGTAATGATCACAAAACATATAATCATAACAAATCTGTGCTATATTTGTGGATGCGAGCTTTGTAGATAGTAAACTGGAGGAAATTTCCCGGTATAAGTATTTCCTTGTACCGAATAGGAAAACTTCACGATTTAACGACTGCAGTGTCACATACGTACGCCACAGTAATGCTTAAAACCAACGTTTGTCCATTCACAAACCGACATTTCGAATATACTAATCCAGCTGAACCGTCAAATATATCCCAGACTTATTTTTATATTCTTGTGATATATAAAAACAGTACAGTATATACGTATAGAGCGGTACCACTAAATTGTAGAAAATTATAGAGTAACAATGCGCCTTAGGGTTTTGATTTTTTGCAAAGTTTATCGTTCCACCTTGACACGCATTACGACTTAATCGCGATATTATTTCGGGAATTATGATAACAATGCAGCGCACATCTGCTTAGTTAATTTTGTCTTTATTTATTTATAGAATTGTTGGTTCGTGTGTAAGCGCGTCCGTTTACTAATGTTATAAGTTTTGACGGACAGATTTCAAATTTTTTTTTTTATTATTTACCAATTATATTCACAACTTGTTATTATTTCAACTTTATTTTATACATATACATTCTTTTATTAAAGCACAATCTTTCAAGTATGTTTTTAAAACAATTATAACTATTTATAATTTTAATCTAATTATAATAGTTTAGTTTTCTAAATCTTGATAAATTTTGCGCTGCAAATATTTAACTTCCATGCAACATGAAATGCATACTAATACGCAGATAACGGAAATGTGATAACAAGTACGTCATATAAAAATGCTATTAACTGATTTTTTTAGTTTAACAAATATTTTAAACCTTGTACGTTGTTGCTGTTACCATATTGTCTGCGTTCATTCTTTCTTGGTAGGTATCGGCGTTCTTGGTTTACTGTAGGTATATATCATTATATATTGTTAGCAAAATAAAAGGAAAGTAGTTTTAAATTAAAAATCAGGCAACCAACGGAGCATAAAATTAAAATTGCATTTTCGTATCGTTTTCGCAAAGTAACGTTACTTGATAATAAAGTAAACCATTTTACGTGAAATAAACCTGGCGTCTTGATGAAATCTTTTCTAATTAAAGTAATTAATTAAAATAAAAGTATTGAATATATAGTTTTGAATGTATACCTTTGAATGAATTAAATGTATCCACTACTTTTCGATTTATATCTTTCAATTACTGATAAAACTACGTAATTAAATATTTCGAAATAATCTAATTTTTATATAAGGTTATTTGTGAAGCTGAAATTATTAAATTAGTTAAATAGTCAAATGTTAACCCTACTCACATCAAAAAAGCTTATAGCTCCTACCTTATACAAATAGACAGTACCTGTACAAACTGTGTGAAGCTACTTATAGGTTTGATGATTATAACAAAACTGATTTCAAATTTTATATTATACAGACTGTTTGCTTATTACCACAAAATCAACATATCTTTTCGTTGCCGTCGGAAATTTGTATGTTATGTAAGGCTTAAAACGGATTCTACAATTTTATAAGCACATAAATCATTTGACGACAGTGTAAATTATAATTACAAACTAAAATAAAAATTAAGATTTATATTTGTATATAATATAACAACAATATTCCTTATTGCTATATTCGAAATGCGAGTACTTATAATGCTTAATAATATATAAATTAGAAATTAACAATCGAATGACGTGCATATGGCGTGTTATGCACGTTAGTCAATTAGTCTTTCTACGGCCAGCATTATATTGTTTCACCACATCGAATATGTATATCTAATGGTGAGCCATAGGCCTTACTTAGGTAACTGGGTTTCAGTAATAAACTGAGATGACTATTGTCATCATGGCAATAAAGCCATACATGCTACAATGGACATATAAAGTTTTATACTTTATAAGGTTTCGTACATTATAAAAAAAACGGAATCGTTATTTATCACTTCGTTATCCATTTCTCTATATTATGTCCTTCTACCAAGAAAATATTCGAAGTCAGGTAGATGATCTTAAGATTGAGATCCTGGTAGCGTGAAGCTAATGAAAGAAAACCAATACGGCCTCTTCCACCGCCACAAGCGGAATCCTCTGGTCTTCGATGTCATGAAGACCTGGGGGAGGCTGTCAAGTGGAGTAGACGTCAAACTGTAAAAAGTGTATTTAATTTTTATACTTTCGAGTATATTTACAAAGTATTTCCGCTTAGAGTTGCTTCTGGTAAATGTATGAAAGGCAATAAAACAGTTAGTTTTTTTTAACTATTAAACTCACATAAAATCAAACGTCTAGGTTTATACCAGAGTACCTAGAGATATTGTTTACCGATTGCAAGCATAATATCGAGCCTTTTCTAGAAATACATCATAAGCGACAGCTGCACTTTTTACAGGACATATTTCTCATTACTAATTAAAAAGTATTTATGATATCTTTATATAAAAACATTGTTGTTTATAATTACCAATTGATCTATTAAATGTTTTGTATATATATGTAGCTTATTATGATTATTTATATACCCATATATATAACTTGCTGACCCGACAAACGTTGTTCTGTCTCATAAATTATTTCTAGTAAATACTTTGGTTGTATTAAAAAATGAGAGGACGAGGCTAGGAGAGTGAAAATTAAGGGTAGTGTGTATTTTTAATGCCACATCATAAAAAAAAAAAAAAATTATTGTTAAAAAAACAATTGTTTGGTTGGATCATCCATATCACTTATGGGTATGAAAAATAGATTACTTAGATAAGATAGATTCTCAGACTTACCTAATATACACATAAAATTTAATAAAAATCGGTCAAGCCGTTTCAGACAAGTATGGCAACTAACATTGTGACACGAGAATTCTATATATAAGAAGCTATATATTAATACATGAAGCAAAAACTTTGTACCCCTTTTTATGAAAATTGCGCGGACGGAGGAGTATGACATTTTGCATACTTATAGTTTATATAGAAAAGGAGTGCAGAATGCTAATATATATTTTTAAATTATGCCCAAAAATTACATTAAATCAATAAGAACACATTACCCATACTACCATGTATTTGAAACATAGACACATAGTATTTTGTTTATTGTTAAAGTTTGTGGTCGGATTGGAGATAGATTATAGATTAATATTGTTTGTCTTTAGTGAATGTCAAACATAATGTTCAAACTTAAAATTAAATTAATTATGGTCGAATTTCGACGACTGGGTAACCACTAGTATATATGTATTTCGAGTTTGCTGGCAATTACTCGATGCTTTGGAATATTTATTTTATTTATGTAAACCAAAACCTTTGTACGTATTTTCTATTTAAAACTCTTTATAACTCATATACATATATAATTAATATGTATTTTATTATGGACCATGGTTCATGTGTTAGAATTACATTTACGTGTGTTATTTAATAATAAGAGGGAATTACACCACACGGTGAAAGCGGTACCACTAATATTACTCTTTTTTAAATGTAATTCAATGACCATGCCTTTGTATTTATGTTAAATGTAAAACAGATCTGCAAATACTATATCTCGATATTATCGCCCCGCAATAACTTAAATAAGAAATAAGTATAAACAGTAAGAAAATCACGCTTTTAAACCTACAAAACAAGAAAATATTGTCACCTGAAAGTGTTATGTCCAAACTATTCATTACCTATTGTCTAATATAAACAAATTATAAGTAAAATATTTGAATGTATTTCATACATATTCCAAGTGATGTTCAAAGGAAGGATAGTCGTATGCTACCTACCCTAACAAAACAATACATTCTGATATTAATAAGCTTTTGTGTAACGTGTATCATACTATATATACATCTTGAGGAAGATCTTTATGAATGAACTGTGTTATATTTTTTAGAGTGTGAATATTCAGTAGAATGGTTTTACTTTTTAAACTTTCATTTCTGCATCTTCTTTATTTTGACATTTTGAATACTGATATAATTCGACTTCACTCCTGTTCTTCCCAAGAACAGTGATAGTTAAAGACCGTTCTTAATAGGTGTTTAAGTTGTAAAATAAAAATTCATCCAGTTTGGTCGGGTCAGTTTGGAGATGTCATGCTGAAGACAACTATTTGTCAAAACGTTCGATAGTTTTTATATATGTTAATAAATACATTTTGAAATTCATTACATTACATATCAAGTAAGTAGTTAAGAAACTTTTCTCACTGGAATTGATTATTTGCATGATTGCTTCAAACTAACAACCAAATAAATTCTAACGTCCTCACTACAATTTTATGAAATCTGCATATATTATTAGAATGCAAGTATTACCTGTCAACTAGATAATATTTTTTTTCTATTACTTACTAGCTATTGACGAGCTTTAGAGCTTAAAATAAAATTTGGTAACGGTTGCCTTTATCTACGTTTGCAAGATATTCTTCAAATGCTCAATAAAAATTATGGTCGAATTACGTTCACCGGGTGAACACTATTTGAAATTTGAATAGGGGTGAATAAAAATCTTCACTTGAAATTTGGTACAAAGAGTTCTTAATAAAAATCAATAAATTTATATGTCAACGTTTTTAAAATTTCATCCGATATTTTTGCCTTCCCCTGTAATATTAAGTGACTCGGTGTGACTTCCATATCAAAGTGAGACATTAAAATGTTTTTCTGGTCTACACAAATTTTTCGTATATAATACAAGGTTTTGATCATATGTATTTGTAATGAATTATTATTATTTTATATCTAACGGTTTTGATAAAGTAATAAATGTTATTAAAAAACGGCCACAAAAGGTTGCTTTTAAGTAGACTATTTTTTAATGAAATTAAAAGTGTGGTTACCAATGTAGTAGTTTTTGAGTTACAAGTGTGCTAACAAACACACAGGCAGTCGCTAACGCCGCGATATGTTAAGTAATGTAAGAATATTTTTATTTTTATTTAAAACACTATTCATTAATGTATCGATTTTAATATAAATGCGAATGAAGGGGAACCTGCAGGCTGCAACGTCTACTCGCCACTTATATTTAAACTAATAAAAGCAGTGAACTATACACCTTCCGTAACCAATCATGTTCAATTTACATAAATCAATTGTCAAATAATGTGGAAAACATAATTACAGTACTATGTAAACGGTATTTAACGTCATTCGATTAAGAAACTTCTTAAATCGAAATTACTTAACTTTGGCTTGCTTACCTTGTCTATACATTTATGTCTTCTCCACATTAAAAGACGATACTCAACTAAGCCATAAAATACACTGTCAGTCACTATATTAAGCTTAAGTTTCACTATATAGAATTACATACTTATTATAAATATATTTTATTGATTTTAAGCTAAAAGACCCCACTTATAAACGTCAAAGGACCATCCATTTTAAAAGCAAATTAAAAAAAAAATTAAGTAAATAAGAGAGTCGATAAGACTTTTCGTATAACTACTATTATTTAACCATGCTACGATATAAGCACGATTTATAACTGTTCACTGTTCCTTTTTTTTCATTAATATTTGAAAACTCTAATATTCGATTCTGCCAGAAAAGTTGAGACTGTCAGTAAATTTGATTACCACATTACCACATATGAAATATGTGACTTCCCGCATTGTATCCATTACAATTAAACCGGTATTGAACTAACTAAATTAAAACTATAAAATATCAATAATTTTTTTTGTTGTATTTGTTACCAAGCCAATGCAATAATATAATAATATAATATAATATAATATAATATAATATAATATAATATAATATAATATAATATAATATAATATAATATAATATAATATAATATAATATAATATAATATAATATAATATAATATAATATAATATAATATAATATAATATAATATAATATAATATAATATAATATAATATAATATAATATAATATAATATAATATAATATAATATAATATAATATAATATAATATAATATAATATAATATAATATAATATAATATAATATAATATAATATAATATAATATAATATAATATAATATAATATAATATAATATAATATAATATAATATAATATAATATAATATAATATAATATAATATAATATAATATAATATAATATAATATAATATAATATAATATAATATAATATAATATAATATAATATAATATAATATAATATAATATAATATAATATAATATAATATATATATATATATATATATATTCCTTCAATTTGCTCTGTAATAACGTTTAAATTTAGATTTGCTAATGTAACATTTAACCCAATAATTTAATTTAAATAACATTTAAACAATACTTCTGACTTGTTTTTTCTTTGGAAATTTCTCATGTATGTATTTCCCCCAAACAAATTAGATTTTATTTGTTTGCATGATTATCTTATGTGTTTTTTATTTGTTAATCTTAAATTTGACTCATATCATTTATTATCTGTGAATGTTATGCATGTCTATAATTATTACATCGGTATTTTAATTGTTATTCATTTTATGTGTTATATTTGCTCTATTTCTGTGTAATATATGTATGTGTAGACTTACTATATATAAATATATATAAAAATTCCTAGGTAGACCGCGAGAAGGAGATGTGGGCAGACTTATCGGGTGACAAGCATCTAAACAGACACCACGGTGACACTCAAACCCCTATATTTCTAGAGACCGGGAAGAGCTTTCATACTTCTTCTAGTCTGCGGCAGGGATGATTTGCAATCGTATATTTTTTTTAATACTGCAAACAAAAATAGTTCTTATTTCATTGCGGGATGGTGGGAATCTATACCTGATTCGGTTTTGTTGGTTATGACCATCGCATCACACAAATGGTGATTGTTCGAAACAAAAATACCGTATTGTATAAATTTAAGTCAAATACAAAGGTTAGTAGTTTAATTAAGAGTCGCATGTTTTCCTAATGCGATGCGTCTAACGTAGTGGCGCCACACTGGCTCCCGGTGGCTCGCTGCCGATGATTCCTCTTTAATTAAGATGCACAATTCTACTAGCTGGCGATTCGGAGGTTATTTTTAATGTCAAACGGCTAAGGCTAACTTGGCGCAGAGAGTGATAAACCTGTTGCAATGAATTTATTTTGGAATCAACCAGTATACGTATATACATTTGTCGACAAACTTGCAGACTTGGAAGATATGACGAAACCCCGATGAATGACTTATCTCTCGGTGGTCATCATTACTTTTGAAAAGTTCTGTGCACACCGTCAGATACATACTACTACGTGCTAACGATAAAAATAAAACGATAACATAAATACAATTTAAAATAAAAAAATCTACATGAAAATAGATTTATGTTTTTTATGTAAACAATTTTTGTTGTAAGCTACGATGGTGATATTAAATTAGGCATCACAAATTATCGTTCACGTAATAGACGTCTCGTACCACATACAGCCATTAAGACGTTAACCGCTATATTAGTTTCAAAAGGGAATTGTAACACGTCTAAATTGATACGTAATTATGTACAAGGTACTTATTTTGTCTTCATTACAACCACGTACACAACATGAACGTTATTACCTTTTTTTCTAATAAAACATATAATTACTTTGTTTATTACTTAGTTTTTGTTTTGTTTTGTCCTTTTCATGAGCTTAGTGTTTGACCACAGTCTCACCTGCTATAAAATAAAGATGTTTTCAAAAAAGTTACAAACACCGCCAAAAATGTTTAAATAAAATTTTTGTTCCAAATCAACGAAGTCCCGGGCACAGCTAGTTGCCTATAATCAAGTCCGTGGTGCCACGCCACCACAAATTTGAAAAAAGAACGCTTTAAATTATATTCGGAATGTGAGAAGTTGGGTAGTCTTGGTATTATATCCTTATTTCGTCATTCAATTTGCATCAAAGATAAGAATAATTGTTTATAATTAATAATGAACGTATGATTTTTTTTCATACTATTCTTTAAAGGGGTGAAATAGAGCTGTAAATATAATTTCGATATATTACGAAACTGAAATTCGGTGATCGACTATGTCGACCTATATCGAGATACTAAATACTACTTGTTATATTTCATCTATTAGTCTATCTCAAAGGCGATAAAACCTTAAGGCATAAATAATTATTTATAATAGCAGAAATACTTGAAATTATAGTGAAAAATAATAGGTACTTACTTCACGTAAAGTTTGAATCATAAATATACGAACTCGCTTTATATTACCGACTTACCTACTGAACCTTACATTAACCAAATGATTGACGTAATTAACTGAATTTACGTAATAACAAAGTAAAAATAAGTTATTTCTTTATTGAGTTTTACATTGCCGGTTTTGGTACTAATTATACTAATAGTACCTGTGTTAGTATTTTATTTATAGTAAAACTTGTCGACCTTGTTCTGCCTAATTTAGTAGTTTACAATGCCAGGTATTTTGTTTAAAGGTAGGGTCACTTCTCGGGATAATATATATATATATATATATATATATATATATATATATATATATATATATATATATATATATATATATATATATATATATATATATATATAATTATAATATTAAATTTATCATTAATTATTTACTAGAATACCAGTAATATATCTTTTCTATCCCTGGTTTTGTATGAATTTACAGCGCCATCTAGTTTAAAATTAACAAACTATAATTAGTGTGACTAAAATACTAGTTTGGATAGTTTCCCTCTGTCATCATAGATGGCAGTGGAGATAAATTCTCAAACATGCATATGTACCTACTGTTATTCAATCAAAACATTGCAATACTGGGGTACCAATAAATAATTTATAGATTCTGTAATACCTTCATAATATCTATATCTAGTTGAGTAGTACTGTGCTTTAATACATTCATTGACATCCGTAATAATGCGAGTCTTGAGATAATGTTTAAAATTGGTATTATAAACTACCTACAACTGAAACTGAAAAATAATACTTTGATTTTTATTTAATCCGAACCAGATAAGATTCTCCTTAAATTAGTACTAAATTGTAAAATAGGATGGCGGTTTCAAGCTACTACAAAATTGAAAGAAACGTGCGTTATATTCTGTAAACTAAAGCTTGCATATATATTTTTCGTACCTATGTCTTATTTGTAATGCAACATTTTAACAAGAGATATTGCCCTTGTTATTTGGTGGACAATTCATGTACAAATAATGGTAAACGATTAAATGAAAAAAAATTGATTTAGTACCTTTAAATGTCTGAAAAAAATAAAAACAGTTCCACTTATATTTCAAAATATTATTAAGCTAGTCAAAAAGTTCAAAAGTGTTAACATTTGATAAAGCTCCTAAAAACATAAGCGATACCTGGATCAATTCGGAATGATGTCTAAAATATGTATCCCAAGGATTTATTAACACATAAAAATTGTAGGAATATGTTATTAACAATTTAAGATGAAAAAAGGCATATATTATTGCGTACTAAGATATAATATATATATATATATATATATATATATTTTTTAATTAACAAAAATTATATACTTACAGATTTATTTTAAAGAATATTTTTTTATGTGTTAATAAATCCTTGAGATAGGTACATTTTTAGACGACATTCCAAATTGAAAGAGCTATCATTTATATTTTTAGCAGCTGTTTAAAAAATTATCATAATTTCGAAATAATTAATTAGCTTATCTATATCGTAAAGTAAGTTGGTATTTCATTTCACTTACGGAACACTAAAATTTAGATTTTCCTAAAAGGTTAGGTATTTATAAATCACCAAGGCATTCATCTCAATATTTTTTATGTATTTGTTTTTTTTCCTGGAATCGAAATTCGTAGTCGAAATCATCTAAAATCATTTAAATAGAAAATATTCTGCTCTAAAAAATAATTACTGTAACATTTACATTGTCTTAACTTAGGTAAATAAAACTAATATAAACGGATTTTTTCAAAATTAATAAAAAACCGCGATGAAATCTCTTTCACTTAGTTTTATTTCGATGAGTAATATTCGCGTAAACATAAGAAAACATGAGAAATCATTATGTCTTAACTTAGCTCTGATTTTTGAACTCTTAATTAGCATTTCAGTAATAATTGTTTAATTGTTTATTATTTGTTTAAACAAATTGTCGAATTCATAAAAATTTGGGGCGTCCTTTTTACAAAATATACACAAAAGGACAGTTATTTTTTTCGTTGCGAAATTATAAAGGTTTTAAAAATAAAGTTAGCGTAAGATTATAGAATAAATTATAATAAGTTAATGTTACACTTAAATTTCATAAAACAGACCTTTACATATAGCCAACCAACTTTACTCTCATAAAACATACCCACGGGCTGCACACAAAACTCTAAGACATAAAAGCAAAGCTGTGACACGTAAATTTTTAAGCAGTATAATAATGAACGCACATAAGGCAAACAAATGGTGGTACATGACAATTAAAATATTTCTATATCTACTGTTCTGCTAACGAAAAGTAACTGCCACAAATAATTATGTGATATATACAGGAACCCGGGTTATTTTTATGTATCACGCCAAAAGATTTATGTATATCTACATTTAATATTATAAAGGGGAAAAGTTTATTTGTTTGTTTGTTTGAACGCGTTCATCTTAGGAACTACCAATTGGACTTAAAAAAAAAAATTGTATTTGATAGAGCAATCATTGAGGAAGGTTTTTAGCTATTTAACATCACGCTACCACAATTAGGAGCAAAGCTGTATTGAAAAATGTTACATAAACTGGCAAAAATAATTTTTAGTTACACGCAAACGTAGTTGCAGGGCCTAATAGTGGAATGATATACGGTAATACCGTGATGAGACTTTAAAATCTTTACTAATTCGTTTACGTTGATTTGTACTATTCATCAAAAGTTATACAGTTTCCAATATTTGAACTCCATTATTTAGTTGAAGGTCATATATAATTTAATTTAATTATGAGCGTTTAAATAAAATAGTTTTGTGCAAATCCCTTAATGGTATATCTATAATAATATGTGTTAATACAAATTGTGTATATAGTGCGAGTGTCGTTTATTAAATAATTGGCAAATAGCGACCATAACTCACACCCTGAAAATGTTGAGGGATTCACTCTTATAATCACTTATAACTCAAAAAAATAATTGTAAACGATTTCAGTATTTTTTAATATTTCATAGATCTACTTCATATATATACTTTCCAAGATTTTTCTCTTAGTTTTTTTTAACACTATATTACAAAGTATATAAAAACGCATTTATATTTACAAGGAAATCTGAAGATGATGAATTCTAAACTCATGTCTCAACACACACACACACACGCACACACGCACGCACACACACACACACACACACACACACACACACACACACACACACACACATATATATATATATATATATATATATATATAGTATCAACAATTGTATTTTTTTATTAGGTTCATATAGAAACATAGTTGTTGCAATAAATACAAGGAGGTTATATTATATCGTAAATATATTATTTTTCAGATTTTACTTAACTTACGTTAAAATATCTCTCATCGTATCAAATTTTGAGATTGTAGGTTTCTGGGAAGTTACTACTCTACAGGTTTTTATAATAATATGTTAGTCCAACTTGCCAATAACTACGGTAAAGTTGTATCTCTGTCCTAACTTACCGAGGTACTTGAATTTGTAGTACAGTATAAAGTTACAAATCTTCGTAGTCAATATTAATTTAAACTTTATATGTCATGTAGTTTTTGGGATAATATTTTTTTTTTATTATTATATTTCTACATGATGGTATATATTCACTATTTTCAATATTTTTTCTGTTATGATAAAATATCACATTACGTTAAAATACTTCCTTTTCTCGAAATGTCTAAATTACG